>JAWZSP010000001.1:0-4800000 GCA_034401135.1 Volutella citrinella | reverse complement strand
GCCCGCCGGCAATGGGCCTGTAACCAGGTTTACCAGTTTGACCCGCTTCATCTCGTCCTGCTTCCAGGCTAACTGTTGGCGATCCAGGTTGGGCAGCTGGCTGGTCCCCTCTAAGACCGGTTCTGCTTCCAGGAAAAGAGCTGCCGAGTATCGTCAATGAAGCTCGCCTATACGCTGCTGCTAGGTTTTTGAGCAATGTCAGAGTCGGCGTCCCCATCTTCCAAGCTCAAACAATTCCCGCTCCCCAAGGGCCGAGAAAGACGCCTCGGCGGCAGCCCTACACCCGAGACGCAACAGAGCCTCACAATGTATCTTGTTGTCCATGGATGTATCCTATGGGGTACTTGCGAGTACCTCCAAGACTAGAGCATCAAGGGTTGCTGCGCTCGGCCGCAGGCTGACCGTGTGGCTGACAGCCTCCCCGCAGAGAAGCCCAACGCCACGGCGGCAAGGCAACAAGGCGACCTAGGTCAAGGACGACAGGCCCTGGAGTCGACTGATAAGCGGCAGGTTTGTAAATTGGGCTGGAGGAGCTGGGACGGCGCCATTGAACGCCTGCAGCAAACTAGAGTACCACAATTACAAAGTCGGGTGCACGGCAGATATCCAGTGCCACTGGCGCTGCATGCTCAATCCTCATAGGTAGCCTGGTCGAGCAGTGCTGCATGAGTGCTATATGATGGCTCAAGTGATCGACTGCATGTTACACTTCACCTGGCGCAAGTCTCCCTTGTGGACGAATAGTTTGAAAGTGGAAAGACGCCGACAGAGGAGCATGTAGCACTCTACCCCTAGTCACTACTACAGCAACACCACAAGAACCGGCACATCTACACCACCTTGCACTCGGGGCAGGCTCTAGACCCTGGATACAACCTGGCCCACAGATAGCACGTTCTGAGACGCCGTGTCGTCTCGCCCATCACCGAGTTTCCACAGGCAGGGCTGCGTCGTCACCCTGACCGTCACCATGCGGCGTGCCTCTCCCTCGCCGCCCTCGTCCTGGAACCGCTCGTTTGGGCCGCACGGGAGACGGACCCCGGGCGGCGCCAGGTCAAGCAGGATATGCGCCCTCTGCGTGCCCATCTCCAGGGCCAGGACCCCCAGCGCCCGCGTGGTGGCCTTGATCTGCGCGCGGCCCTTGGGGTCCAGCCGGTCGCCCGATATGCGCTGCAGCGCATCCATCAGCTCCCCGGCGACCCTGTCCACGTTCTGGTGGAAGAGGGCGGCCAGTTTTGCTCCGCCTGGGGCGCTGGGGTTCTTGACCTGGCTCAGCAGAGCCTCAAACAGTGATGCCCTGAAGGCGTTGGAGTCTTTGTTGTTTAGCGAGGACCCTTCTTCGCCTGCTTCGGCTTCTATAGAAGGACCAAGGGCCATGGTTAGCTAGAATGTTGCTTGCAGGCCGTGATAGGATGCAATTCCGCACTTACCCTCTGGCGTCTCTTGTGTGAACAGCTCTCTCAGGCCCTGGAGCATCTCGTAGCCCTCGCCGTCGACGCCCAGCACCCCGAATCCAGGCTGGCTCTCAAAGAATCCCCGTGCCAGAATCTGCCAGCAGATGCTCCGGCAGAGGCGAGGCCACGACCGTCCGCCGCCGCCGCCCTCGCCACCCGAGCTGATGGGCTGGGAAGCGAACATGGCGGCACCAAGCAACTGCAGCTCTGTCTCAAACTCAGGCGAGTCCATGTCCGGCCGCCGAACATAGCCCACGAGGTTCCCGACGTTTTGTGCCAGCGACTGGAAGCTCAGCTGGAACACGTCGTCGGTGGTAGCCCTGAAATTCTCCTTGGTGTGGGATGCAATGATTTGCTTCTGGGCCAGGATCTTTGTGTTGAACTGCCGGGTTATTTGTTGCGTGTCTTTCTTGTGCTTCTCTTGGGCGCCCAGCAGGGATTTCCTGAGGTCTTGCACTTCGGTGTCGTGTTCCTCAATGAGTTGCGTCTTGGCATCTCTGAGCCGGGCGACATCCCCGCCGAGGCGAATGTTGTCGGATTGAAGTACGTGAAAGCTAGTCGTCAGTCGTCTGTGCTCGTCAGACAGTGTCTTGTGTTCTGTTGCTTGGTTCTTGATCGTGGTGTGTGCCGCGTCCAGTCTCTTTTGCAGCTCTGCCATCTGACCATTGATAGTTGACTTTTCCTGTTCAAGTTTTTGAATCTGGTTGAGGAGCCCGCCTTGTATTTCCTCCATCTTGCGCTGGCTATTTTCCAGCTTGGTGCGGCCCTCGTTCTGGGCAGCCAGCTTCTCCTTCTCGATTTTCTTCTTCAGGGTGACAAACTCGCTTCTGTCAGTATCGTTCTTATCCGTAGCACGCTTTAGGTCGGCATCCCTGAGCTGGTTTCTTTTGGGTTCCTCGGATGCCCACACCAAAAGTGAATCCACCCACGATTCGAGGCCGGCAATTTTTTCCTGCCCGATTGAATTCATCACCTTCTTGGCTCTTTTCTCGATTTCTTTATGGCATTTGTCTGCAGAGTGTTGAATAGTGCTGGGGTTTTTCCGGCGAGTGACCAGCTTGCGTGCATACCGAGCTGGGTCCAAGGAACTTATCTTGCCTTGCTGTTGTTGATAGGACGGCACCATGTCACTTTCAGAGTCATCAATGTACTCCGATTCAGAATCCGAACTCGACCTGGCTCCATCACTCTGGCCCGTTGTATCCCTCCCTTCCAGGAGCACTGCATCGTTTCCATTGACAAGGCGATATCTTGGATCGATCAGGATGGTGTTGCTGGTCCAGGGCGCCGCATCAAAGCGGGCCATGGCTTGATGATCTACCTGGGCAAGCGAAAATCTCCCTTCATAAGGCACCGCGGATTCGTTCTGAGGCGTCGTGGACTCGTTCGGGTTGAGATCCAATTCATCTTGGGGCGCTGCTGCTGGTGTTCCCTCCTCCGCTACTGCAGGCCCTGCCACCCATCCGTCAGGCTGCTGCTGCACCACCACATATGGCTTGTTGCCCCAGCCCGTTCCACCAGCTCCCTCATGCACCAGTGCAACGGGTTGGCGGATGATGCCATCATCCCCAACACCAGTCGCATTCCCGGGAGCGGGTGTTGGGCTAAGTCTATCCATCGGTATGTACCGCTCGGCGGTAGTCTGCTGGTCAGTTGGCGAGCCCGCAGGGATTCTCACGAGTTGCTGGTACGCGATTGGAGGTGCTGTTTCCAAAACGTGCCTGTATTCGATCCTAGGCTCCATTTTGGCTGGCGCATTGCCGGACTCAATGTAGCCTTCAGACGATTCCCTCGGACGCTGCATCGTTGCAGGTTGGCGAGGCAGCACAGCGCCCGTGGAAAGTTGAACAGTCTGTCCGGTACTGGTAACATAGACACGCTGGTAGTGATGATCTTCGGCGGGCAGCTCTTGAATATATCGCGTGCCTTGGGACCCAGTCGCGGATTTGCGTGGAGGCGCGTTCGTTGCGTTGTTTGAGCGACCTTCTCTCCCCTTCTTCCCGCTCTCAAGTTGGGCTTCTTGGAGTCCTCTTCCATCCTCGCGGCCAAACTGCTTGAGCCTGGGAGAAACTGTCGTGTCTGGTACGGTGCTGCGGCGTCCTCTACTTGTGCCGCCGCTGCTCGGATGCTTCTTTGGCTGTTCTGGAGGTGGTGGCGGCCGTGGACTCCGAAAGGGATTTAATTGCTTGAGCATCGACATCGTGAAAGAGAGCACAGTATTTCGCCAGGTAGATTCTGCTTTCGATCAGGAATCAACTTGCCATCTCTTGCTTGGAAGAAATCGCGGGCGGCAGGTTGGGGTGAGAATGGCCGACAGCCCTGGCCACGAGTAGGCAGAGCGGCAAGGGCTGGGCTGGGCCACGCGCGCCGACCGTCGCATTCATTGCTGCAGTACCGGACAAGGCGCCCACGGGCTGATACATGGGCCTGGAAGAAGTGAAGCTGAGTGTGGTTGCTGCAGAGGTGTACAAGTTCTGCACGCCCTGCGGCAAGGCGCTCCCAAGGCAACTGACTAGTGGAAGGTGCGCAATGTCCTGTAGCCGAGAGCCTCATCAAGACAATACAGCCACCCCATGGATGCCACCCCTCCCCCTCGACATGGCAGACCAGCCCTCCCTCTGCTCTGGAAACAATGGAAACAGCTACTGATCGCTTGCTAAACACTTCACTCGATTTCTCAATTTCCTTTCCTTGTCACACTCTCCTGCGTTGCCTCTTGTCCTGCCGTCTCTGCTGAGAGGGGGCATTCTCATCAGACATCATGAATTCAAGGACCATCTCCTCATTCTCTACACATTCTCCGCCGCTCGTAAATGAGACTTCAAGGTCAGACCAGCTATCAGTTTCCCAAATCACTACTTCTCCCGAAGGCGACTTGGGCGAGCCAAGGTTTGTCATCGGCGTCGACTACGGCACCACATACTCGGGTTAGCAGCTCAAGATATCTGTCCTTGTCTAGCCAATCTAACTCAGAGAAACTCTAGGAGTCGCATGGATATTGACTACAGGCCAAACTCCCACATTGAGGGACGTCGTGCCCGTGGTGGAATGGCCCCAGGGCACGACTGATGCCAAAGTCCCGTCCACTTACACATACTCAGCCAACCTGGGCTCACAGTCCTGGGGTCACGGAATCGGAAAAAATGCCCTCGTCATTCGACTGACCAAGCTGCATCTTGAGCCTCCCAATCTCTCCGAGGCTCTGAGGGTGCTTGGGGAGACGATTTCGCAAGCCAAGCAACTCAATTTCTCGACGGCCAGCGACGGAGGCCTTGCCGATCTTCCGCGCCACCTCCTGCGAACCAACGAGGATGTCATGACGGACTACCTTACCGAGGTGCTGAGCTATGCGCGGCGCGATATCGAAAAGGTCAAAGATGCTGCTCTTTTGGCGCAGTGTCCAATTGACTTGGTCATCACCCACCCAGCTGTAGGCGCATCCCCAGCACCCAATTTTGCCTCTCCCCTAATTTTCGCTCATTAAACGATCAGGATTGGGCCCCAGAAGCCAAAAACACCACATTCCGAGCAGTTACTACGGCATTCAGGGATGCTTTCAGCGACATATACCCCGACCTGAGAGATATCCGAATGGCCTCTGAACCTGAGGCCTGTGCACAGTACATCCTCAGGGAGAATCTAGATAGCCAGCGTGCTAATCTTCGTCCTGTAAGGGCTCTCGAAAACTTCAAGAAGAGACCCTGTGGACTGACCCGCTATCGCAGGGAGAGTGCTTCATGGTCGTTGACGCCGGAGGTGGCACCGTGGTAGGCAGCACCCAACACCATCCCTCTGCCCTTTGGCCCCTAACCATGACGCAGGATCTTGCAGCGTACCGAGTTATTAAGGTCAAACCAAAATTTGAGGTAGTGAGGGAAGGGAAGGTCCTCGGTGCGGTTCCCCCCTCCCGTTCGCGGCAAGTTAATATATACCATCGGCCCTAACTCGTTTGTAGGTGGTAGATTTGGTTCGACCGAAGTAGACAACTGCTTCTTGGATGACTTCCTACCCAATCGATTGTCGCCCGACGACTACAAGAAGTTGATGGCATTGGGCGGCGCGCAGGATGGCTATAGCAAAGGGTCTCACTTTCTACTCCGTGAGGGCGAGAAGTACATGCTGGACAGGTTTCTGCCCATCAAACACAAATTCAGAGGCAAGTCTGAACTGGACGAGGGGACTCCCCCTCCGGATCGTTTGTCGCTCCCTCGAGGTATTGGCGCCGTCAATAGCCAGTACGTAGTAGACGCGGAGCTTCTGATTACGCAGTGAGTTCTCCCTGGGATTATCTTAGTCTTCGCGGTCTTGTTTCATGCTGACCGAGGCCAAAAGCGATGACATGGTCCGGATGTTCGAATACTCCGTCAACGGGACCCTTACTCTCATCACCAAGCAGCTCATCCTTCTGGAAGCGCTCAAGTTGAAAGTCAGGGTATGTTGCTCCCCGAAGCTTGTAGAGCATCCTCTTTAGAGAAAGCATTGACACCCTACAGACCATATTTCTTTCTGGGGGCTTTTCCAGAAACGAATACCTTCGTCAATGTGTCAATAATCTCGCTCGCCAGTGGAGATTTTCTGTTCTCTCTGGCACAGATAGGTACGCCCCCTCTGCTTCCCGGTAGTTCTTTGCTTCCGCTAGTTTCTTGGTCATATTTGGCTACGGATCTAATTATTTGGCAGCTGGACCGCGGTTTCCAAAGGAGCCGTTCTCATGGGTCTCGGTATAGGGTGCAATGTGCCTGACAAGTGCATCCCGTGCCCGATACACATCGGAGTTGTTGCCTCGTCTCGATTTCACATCTACGAGCACGAGCAAGGCCAGCAATACGTCGATTCCTTCACCAACGCGGTTCGAGCCCGAGAGAATATCCACTGGGTCGTGAAGAAGAACGACCTCATCTCCCCAAGCCACGGAATCCGGGCCTCAGCGAAAATCGTGCGCAGGTTCTACCGCGATGGAAACAAGTCCGGTCTAGTTACAGTTGCTTATTCAGATTCGGACAAGGCAAACCCTGACTGCAGATTGCGGACAGATGGTATTGGTGAGTATAGCCGTCAATCCAAGGGAAGAGGAAACGTGCGTCTAACAATACAATATCCAGATGCACACAGGCTCGTGAATCTAAAATACGACCTTAGTATTCTGCATCGTGACGTCGCAGCCAGGCTGTTCAAGGACCAGAAAACTGCAAAAACCAGCCAGGATTACAAACTCGTCGAAATGGATGTGGAGGTGGTCGTTTCTCAGAACATTGTGTCGTTGCAACTTGTGTGCGACAAACAGACAGACGCCCTCGGCAACGTTGCCGGCCAGGGCGTGTTGCTGAGCAGTGGTTCGATAACCATTTGACAGCCTTCTATGTAGCCGATAATTCCAAAATGTAGATTGTGCACATTTCATGTTACTCGGCCTGGCTTTCAAGTATCTGCGTGTTCAAGGATGTTGGCCCATGGTGGCAGGGAACAAGTCATTCAATGTGGCTGAACTGCAGCAATAGTCTGCATGGACGGCATGCATTGTAATTTGATTCCTGATATCAGCGCAAGTATCTACATGTACCTCAGCCTGGGCGGCTAGATCAAGGCCTAGACTTGACAGAAACGCCACGGCTGGGCTTTTTCGGCTGCGTGGCTGCATGAGGCCCGCCAGGCAAGGAACTAGAGCATACAACGTGCGTGACAACCTTGGCGGCAAGCTGTTTTCACTACTACCAGGCTGTGGTTGTCAAAGTAGAAAAAGCCTAGGCGAGTCGGCGTGCGGTGAGGCGTCCTACTAAGTCATTGTGCATCTGCAGCCGCCTTGTATGGCCGCCTCAAGAGCAGGCTCGTGAAGCCGCTTGGGAATCTCCAACACTGCACAGCTTGTTCTCGGCCCAGCTCGAGCACTCTCCAACTCGTTGAGCAAGTTTTGGCTTTCGCAATGGAGAGTTGGAAAGGCCTAAACTACCTGACCGGGAATCAGACGGCTTGGATTCACTTCATCAACGTCAGCACGGAGGACTGGAACATTGGCTATATTCCATCCAACGTTTTCGCAATCACGGGGTCACTGAACGACTCTTACCGCTTCCCGGTCAATTCTTCGGTCATTGAGCACATAGGAAGGACGACCGTGGGCAAGAGCCGGATTGAAACCGTCATCTTTGGCATCGCATCTGCCATTGTCATTCTCCTCACCTCGGCATGGATCTCGTTCGACCGGCACGATTTCTACAGGCCTTGGGACTCTACACAGGCAGCACCAGGTGATCAGCCCGACGCTCAGGCACAGGGCGATTTGGAGGTCGGGTCCGATGCTGCGACAACCCTCGTCCCAGAAGACCCCGGGAGCGCAGGTCTCACGGTCGCCGGTTTCAGACGGCTTCTGGAGACGCGATACTATGAGCCCATCTTGACGGAGCTGGAGCTGCACGAGAAGCGCGACTACGACGAGAACGACCCCCCTGAGCCCGCCGAGGTCGAGGCCGTGACGGCCCTCATGCGCAAGGTGTACGAGCTTGACCTGCTGCACTGGGCCTGGCAGGAGGCCCGCAACCGGACAGACGACGACCTGCAGGCCTTGCGGGACCAGAGCGATGCGGCCTGGGCGGAGGTGCAGGCCAGAATTGATGTTTGGAACAAGAATAGCGCGGTCCAGCGTCCGAGGGACGAGGAGCTGAAGAACTTGGGAGAGGTCGTTGCCCATGTGGAAGAGATTGCTTTCAAGAGATATGGGTAATCGCTCAAGAATCCCAACGTGTTTCGGCTGGGATTGTCTTCGGAGTAGATTGGGCTTCAGGATGGGGCTGGAGAAGGGTAATTGTAAACGTCAGACTGTGAGATTGCAATATAATTCGCAACGCTTTCATTTTCTCTTTGCCCTTGATTCACATTAGTATTGAGAGATTTCTCCACGGCCGTTGCAGAAATACAATCGTGGCTCAGAACGCCCAACCATCAGCACGACCCTCACATCACCACTATCCAGTGCATACCCACAAACAACTATTCCGGCATACGAGGCCTAGGGGAAGCATTTGTCGTCAAACTTCGCCCCAGGGATGTATCCGTGACGCGCAGTCTCCTCGCCGCCCCGCCGGGCAGCGTCGACGCAGCACTGGGGACCCGTGCAGGAGGCGTCTTCTTCCTCGTGACCCTCGCGAAGGCCTCTTGTGTGAACCCCAGTCCAGCTCTGGATCCGAGATGGGCCCCATTGTAGAGGTGATCCAAGTTCTTGACCCAAGCGCCCCACGTTTCCCTCGAGAGCTCCTTGTCGCACCGCTCCAGCATGCCCAGGGGCCGCTGTTTCATCATGTGCATCAGCAATGTGGCCCAGCACTCGTTGGTCCGCCGTGTGCCCGGAACCATGCGGGGCCCGAGCAGGTTGGCAAGGTTGACGCAGGCGAGGTCGGTATCCCCTAGACGGATATTGAGATCGCGGATGAAGTCGTCCGTGACCCTGGGCATCAGAGACTGTTCGAGGCAGGTGGCCAAGAGATGCGGCGGCATGTTTTTGACAACGCGCAGCATGTTCTCTCTGAGGGCGGCTCGGTCAGGATCCAGAGGCCTCTCCAGCCAGGGATTGTCCTCCTCGACAACCAGCGGGCCGGTGGTGATGCGTTGGCCAGGGCGACGGCTTCCCCCAACCCTCTCGGCGAGGAAGTCTCTCTGGGCCACCAGCGTGTCCTCGCCAATATCTTCATCATGCGCGTCTTCCGCACGACGGATGAGATCGAATGCCTGCCGAATCTCACTCTCCGCTGGCAGTCGCCGCAGTATTTCAAGCTGAATCCGGCTCCAGCCGTGGTGCATCCAACTGGCGTTGAGCAGGGCTCGCCCGAGTGCCCTGATTCTAATGGCAAGCTGCTGACATCCTGACGAGTGTTGCACAAGCAAGCTGCAGAAATGCTGTTGTGCCTCAAGCATCATGTCCCAGGCCCGGTGCTCGAGGCCATGCCGCCTCCCGTATATTTCTTGCAGCGTTTGGGAAGACCCAATCAGCGGAATGGCGCATGCTACATGAACAACCTGACCGGCCAGCTCAGTACGGCCATTGTCTTCTAGCCAGCTCAGATAATTCTTCAAATACGGGAGCTCGGCTTGACGCCCAAGGTTGCAGACAATCCTCATTGTTTGCAAGGCGTCATCGAGCATAGCAGGCGTTTTCAGGTGAGCATCTTGGGCACATGTGAATAGCAACCACTCCGTAGCCTCGTGGCTGTCGTCTAAACTCAGTGCCTCGTCAAACCCCTCAAGGATATGCTCTAGTATTGAAACGCCATCAACGAGAGGGACTCTGTTCAGATGCTCAAATTGCCCAGGAGATGAGTGCTTGAAAGTTGGCTGTTGTAGACCGCTCGTGTCTGGCCCTTCCAAACTGATGAGCGGCTTCGCAGCGACTCGGTCATCATGCGCCAGCTTGGTAGCCCAGAGCTTGATTCGTTCGATATCTGGTCTCCAACATCGCAGGGCGGGGAGGTCACCGGCCGGGATGATCATTGAAAGAATGGACTCGATGTCCGTGGACCCCACGAGTTCGCCGACTCCTTCTACCAACTGGTAAAGTTCGTACCATTGACATGACCGTTGTAGGTGGTCTACCCTCTCCTGAAAGACTCTCCCATACGAACCGCGGCTCAAGACAATCGTGACTACATGCAATGGTATCAATGTCTCGATGTCGCCTTCGCCGCTGGCATGTAACAAGCCCCAGATCGTGGGCAGTTTTCCTGACGAGGACTCGAAAGAACGACGCTTTATTGCCTTGACAAGTGCAAACAGCTCCCGCGCTGCATCATGCTCCGCCTTATAGCAAGCCACATCTGGGGCCGCCCGATAGGCAATGATGACGCTCTGCAAGTATATCGCGATCTGGTCGTCGAAGTGCTCGTGGGCGACATGGAACTTTTCGGTGCATCTCGCCAGCCGTCCGCGTGCCTGCTCCGGGGTGAAGGCGTGGAGCATCGCCAGAAGGCCAGATTCAAAATGACGAAGCTTGTCTTGGAGAGGCTCCAAGGCCCGGCCGAGTATCTCGTCGGCAACCGGTGTTTGGGCTTGGACGCCCGTACTGAATAGTCCGGTTCGGGAAGTTTGTAGTAAAGTATCTGTGAGTGCTTGCAGCTCTGAGAGAGGGAAATCATCAATCGTCCCGGCCCTTAGGCAGTTTGTCGCAGTTGTTTGTTGGAGCTGCTCTTTCCATTTCGATCGAGGCGGCATCTGGCCGGGTTTGAGTTGGGGTGTGATCCTTTAGCTACAGGCCAAGGCAAAAATTAAGACATCGATGTGGCTCGACTTCCTAGGATGTATTTTTCTTTTACTCGATGATGGTCAATAATCAAAGCCTGGAAGCTGAGTCGCTTCGTTGCTGTGCGTGGGCTGCTGGTGACGAAGCGGGGACACCGGGCAGAGCAGAACAACAAACTGCTTGTATCCTGGCATCAGCAGCTACTAGTAGTAGTAATGCTGAATCGAGGCATCTTTCACTGCTGCTGCAAGCCTTTCAGTGGCCCGCGGCCTTTTGCCTCGTCGCCCTGAGGCGCCTTCATGCTGCTTGGCCTGGTGCTCCGATCGGCGCCCTTTCCGGTGTACTTTGTAGTCGTTCCCGGTACTCTAGGTATACCCCCAGTGCCGTGCAGTGGTAGGCACTACTAGTAGCATGCAGGCGGCACCACTCCTCTGTGGGCAGACATTCATGTGGTTGCTTTGTATATTGTCCCCGGCTTTGACAGGCTCAGCTGAGCTCAGGGCAGCCACACGTCCAGGACCACAGACTCAGCCACGGATGCCTGAGCCAGCCGTGTGGCTTGTGTCTCTTGGTGGAACAGACCCCAACATGACCACACCTGCAGCCAATCACCCATAGGCCTGCAACCGCCCCAGATACCAAGGCGCCATGAGGCTCTCCTGCCTTAGATATTTATCCGGCGTAGAGGCCACAGCTGCTATGAAGAAATAATTTCAATAAAAATTTTGAGTCATTAGAGCCCATGTCAGCCAACAAGTAACTGGATGGCAACGGCAGATTACTCGGCTCGTGATACTGGCAGTCGTCCATGGTGATCGACCAGCTTCTTTGGCGGTGGAAACCTAAACCGCCTCAGCGCCCAGCGGCTGCAAGCATCCCCTGAAGCCCCGGTGTGCCCAAGCCTCACCGCTGTCCAATCCTGCCGCCTGCCCAGCGCATGAATTTGGGTGGCCCCGCCCCAAGCTCCCCTATCCCGATCCACCAACCCGGCAACTGCTGCAATTCACTGACGACTACCCCTCCATCGTCACCGCAAGAGCGTCGGCAGCCCCTCCACCAGGAGCTCCCCATCACTGTCCGGTCCAAGCTTACATCCCCGCCTCCTGTTCTCCGCCTTCTCTCTCTCTACTCTGGTTTCGCCTTACCCATCTCCCAATCAGCCACTTCCACGCCACTTTGCACATCTCTGTTCTCTCTTCCACGCAAATCGCCGCCATCTCCTAATCTCGCCTTCGACTTCGCCTTGACGACCGAAATCCCCGTCCGCCCCCTATCCGGCTCGTCCACCCCGCACCATGGCTTCCGCCCACGACGATGATCATTTGCCTGAGGAGACTCAGGGCTACAAGCTCTCCCAGCCCAAGCAGAGCCTGGCTACATACCAGCAAATGGGTATGTAATCCATTCGATATTCGGCACAGACCTGCCTGCTCCCTATGCCGGCTTCGAGATGATGATAGCTATACCGCCTTCTGCAAGGCGGTACCACACCTCCCCATCATGCAATCCGTCACATATTACCCTTGACTTCGCAGCACCATCCAATGCCTACGTACGCGCATCATTACCGGCATTGCGATATTCAATGATTGTCATTAGCTCCTGGTCTAGCCTTACATCCAAGTCAACACATACCAGACCAATACCTTGCCTTTCGTACCTCCATCCAAGGCCGCGAGATGCGGTCGAATAGCCCCCATCAACCCCGCCCCCTTCACAACACCCAAGCCTCCACTTGATCTCCCCGCCCATCCATAGCTAACAATAAAAAAAATAGATGCCGGCGATGAGTCCCTCCAGCGTTACAAGGAGTCCCTTGGCCTCGGTGGCGGTGGCAAGGACCTCTCCGACCCCAATGACCCCCGAGTCTGTGTCATCCTCGCTCTGACCATGGAGTCTGATGGACGTCCCCCTGTCACTATCGACCTATCCGCCCCCGGAAGCGAAGCGTCCCTCAAAGACAAGCCCTTCTCCATCAAGGAGGGTGTCAAGTTCACCATGAGCGCCAAGTTCAAGGTCCAGCACGAGATCCTCAGTGGCCTCCAATACGTGCAGGTCGTCAAGCGCAAGGGCATCCGCGTGGACAAGAACTCGGAAATGATGGGCAGCTATGCTCCAAACACTGAGAAGACACCCGTCTACACCAAGACATGTAAGCTATTGCTTGTGGCCCTTACTCATGAACTCGCCCCCTAATGCCGCCACAACAGTTGCCGAGGAGGAAGCCCCCAGCGGCATGATCGCTCGTGGCCATTATGTCGTCACTTCGTCCTTCGTCGACGACGACAAGAAGACCCATCTGAACTTCACCTGGGGCTTTGAGCTCAAGAAGGACTGGTAGATGCCTTGACACGCCCCTGCTACAAGCAAAGAGCGAAGCTTATGAGATACGAGATACCTGGCTCCACGAGAGAGAAAATTCACACATGAAGAGCAGCTGCATATATCAAATAGGTCAATACCGGCAGACGCTGGGATGATCGAGAACTTTTTTTTGCATATTCACACAAAAAACTAAGAAAAAAAAATATTATTGAGACACACACACGCTGCTCACTAAATGGTTCCTCAACAAAAGTTGTACCTCCTTCAATTCCATTTTTTAAGTGCCATGATTGCGCAGAACGTAACAATAACTCTCACTGGCTGGCTAAAGCAGCAATATTCATCTACTATGCAAAGTTCTATCCCGATCCCAACGTAAAACTAGAGCAAACAATTGGTATCATGAAGGTATATTCATCAAGCCCATGCCAACTTCAAGTCGGTGGGTTACATGTGTCGTTTCCCTGCGTGCTACAGGAAGTAATCGGGAAGAGCGTTGCCATCGGCCGACTTTTCGTTCCCGGGCTGCATGTCCTTATGCATGTCGTTCTCCGGGGCGGCAGCAAAGACGTTGAAGAAGCGTTCACCCGTGTCACTGACCTCGAGGACACTCGCCATGTTGCCGCATCGGTAGCAGTAGTTAGGTGCGCTCCACACCGTGCTCAGGCGGTCGTCGTAAAGCACTTGGAATCCTTCTTGGCAGAGCTGGTGCGCTCGGAGGATGTGTGACATGTTGTTCACGGCGAGGAATTTCTTGACAACTCTAGCGCCAAAGGTGTAGCCTGCGCCGCGAGGGGAGAGTGAGAACTCGTCGCGATCAGGGTCGGGGTCGGACCAGACCAAATCGGCCATCGGGCCTTCGTGTGGGATTTCGCGGAAGCGGTCTATAATCTTGATCTGGTCGATGGAGTGGATGGATGGAGAGAGACCTGCGCAGCAACGAGGTCAGCTGGGTAAGCGAGTGTCATTGTGGAAGCGTCTCGGCTCACCTCCATGAACGCAAAAGATTTGGTCGTTGATGACGACACTCAACGTCAAGAAGTCGAACATGTCAGTAAAGTAATGCCAAACATTGGCGTTGCCGTACTTGCGCGAGCACTCTGTGTAGAACCCGTAGGACTGTGTGACACCGCGCGACTCGTGGTTTCCGCGAATAAGATGTACACGGTTAGGATATCGAAGTTTCAAACACACAAGCAGCGAGATAGTCTCCACGCTGAACATGCCACGATCAACATAGTCGCCTGCAGCGTTCCCAAGAAATGCGGTCAGTGAGGCGAGCTCCAGCGTCGAGGCTTGGGCAAGCCAACATCAAAAGCGGTGCGTACCGAGGAACAAATAGTTGGTATCGGGGCAATAACCACCGATTCGGAAAATCTCAATGAGGTCGAAGAATTGGCCGTGGATGTCTCCGACAACGGTGATGGGAGCTTTCACGTGGACGACGTTGCTCTCGCGCATCAGCAGCTCTTTGGTCTTGGCGCAGATGGCTTCGATGACGGATTCGGCGAGGAGTTCCTTCTTATACAGGCGCGAGATACACTCGTCCAGATCGACGGACGCTGCCAGACAAAATCTTGTCAATTCTTCTCATCCTCGTGTCCAAACGGAGGCTCCTTCGCTGGCGCTTACCTGGAAGTCCGGGCATGATTATAAATCGCAGGTGGCCGTGTCAGAGACGGCCACTGATGAGGGGTCTATATGGACAATTCGGGGTATTCGGGGGCCGCAAGGTCATGCGCCGACGTCATTAAGGCTGGTCGCGGCGGATTCGGCTTCGGGCGAGGGTGATGTCTGGGGGAGAGCGCGGCGGTTGTACCAACATGATCGGGGAGAAGGCGGCTTCACATGGGCGCGGGGCCAAGGGCGGCGAAGAGGGGCTGCGACGGGGACGAGGCTCCGATAATAGGGTGGCGGGCAATATCTCTCGCAGCCTTGTGATGAGACTATAATTAATAAGAAGGGTTTTTGCTAGTCGGTGGTGGGATGGGATGGATGGGAGGTGGTTCCGCCGCCTAGTTGTCGTCACTGAGACTGCCTCAGCTTGGCGGAGAAAATCAGCACCCGACGGGGCGCGCGCTTGCGTGGGTGGGGTGACAGCCAGGTACAGCCTGTTGAAGTGAGCAGAGACCCTGGATGGCATCCAGCAGTTGCTTCTGTGCCTGGAGTCGGAGACACTGCCGCCACAAAGCTTAGTACTGTTTGGCTCAATAGGTACTAGTCTCACCAGCCACATTATCACGGCCTACCTTAGGGTAGGCACTCGGTTAGACATTCACTGACTTGACCGAGAATTGACCGAGAATCAACGGCTTTGTAGTTGTTCTTTGCTGTTCCTTTGTTTGGTCCGAAAAACATTGGCACTTGGTGATTTCGCTTGTGAATAGTAATGTGAGATGTCGGATTGCTAATTTGATTGCAACCGTGGGATGAGAGCGAGTAGCCTTCCTTGTCGTGTGTCCCGTGTGGCTGACACATTCCAACATCTCAAGGCGGGCAAACGAGGACTGTTAAAAGCACTCAAATTCAAGCTTTCACGCAGACTCCAATCAAAGAAACGAAACCAAAAAGAGACATTACTACAGTTTAAAGTTAGTTATTAGTAGGGTGTCCTGCCGCTACCGTAAGATGTAAGATGTCGAGTTGCACAAGTCGACCTGTGGCTAAGGTTCGGAAAAATACAAGCCGCGTTTCATAGATTTGAGTTGGCCGAAAGATGGTCCGTGCGCATACACGCGATGGTTGAATGAGTGCTGCACCCGACGGTGCACCTCTCAGAGCGCTGTCCTCCTTCAAATCAAGCGCGATTCAGTCAGCCCTCACGTGAGAAGGCGCCGTTCCGAGACGAAGAGGGAGAACCCTCTAGGTTTCGTGAATGAAGGCTCTCTGACGGCGAGAGAGACGGCTAGGGGAGGGCCTTTTGTACGTCACGCCCCAGCCTTTGAACGACACTGTGCTGCCTCGCCTCTCAACCTGACTGCACAGCACCGCCGGTCTGAGCCGCTGCCTCGAGGTTCCCTTGTGAAACCTGTCTGCCATGACCGTTGGATAGCAAGCGGGACTATTGTTTCATAAGAAGGCCACAATCGGCACTGCAAACGACGGCCGGGCTGCAATCGCATGGCATTGGTTTCCCGTTCACCTTCGTGCATCCCGGCGGTTCTCTCACCACGCCCGGCTCGCTTACGTCAAGCCCACCTCCCGAGGTATCTACCTTGGGTATTACTACTTCCTTAGTAGTAGGTGGTGAGCACAGGTGGGAGAGATCTCAAGACCTGGTCGCTGGATTGCATTGGCGCCAAAGATGCCCGACTCAGCGCCCGGTTATGTTGGCCAGCATGAGGAAGCCCAGTGTTACAACTGCGGCACCTCGGGCCACTGGGCCATAGCCTGCCCAGAGCCAACGCGAGAAACTCCGGCGTAAGTGTATCTACTGTGAGAGGACTGTGGGCTCATTGCATGATTGGCTGACTATGAGGTAGAGGGCTCGCTGCTTGGAAGAGCTTCAAGAACGCTGGGCAAGGACGTCATCGGGATCATGGGGGGATGAGAAGACCCAAAGGCCCAATCATCACCAAATACAGTCCTGCGCCCCCTCCGGTGCCTCCAGGGAATCCTTATGCCCAATATCCTGGACATGGACACCAACCTTATCAACCACCACCGCCTGCTTTCCCTCCAAGGCATCACCCATATCCATCGGACCCAGCCTATCCGCCTCACTCATACCCACCCCAACCCTCATATGGTAGCCCATCCCCGGGACCTCCGCCCGGACCTCCGAGTTTACCTCCCGGTATTCCTCCCGGGTTCCCTCCTGGTCTTCCCCCGGGCCTCCCTCCACCCCCACCCGGTGCCTACCGTGCCCCGTATCCTGCTCCTCCACCTGCACCATCACCGCCCCCGACGTACCCGCCATATGGACCACCGCATGGGTCGCTACCAAGTGCCAGACCTCCCCCAAGCTACCTACCTCAACTGTCGAATCCACCGTCATACTTGCCACCATTGCCATACGGCGCACCTCCATCCTATCCTCCGGCGTACCATCCAGCTGGTGGGCCACCAGCCAATGTCCCTCCCCCTGTGCCAAGACCTGGACCACCACCGAAGCCGCCAGTCGCCTCGCCGCCTCGCCGCAGTGCGGCGTCATCGGCTTCTAAGCCATCCATCACTGCTCAAAGTCATCCATCGTTGCCCCCGAAACCACCCAAGAGCCATGGCGATCGACATCGTGACCATCACGGAGACCACCTACGTGATCATCAGCGTGATCATCAACGCGACCGTCAACGCGACCACCAACGTGAACATCAACGTGAACATCAACGGGACCATCAACGGGACCATCAACGTGACAATCGCGGCGAACATCCACGCGACCATCAACGCCACCAGCAGCAAACCCCACGTGATCAGCGATCGAAACGAGGGCGTGACCGGCACAATCGAAATCGCGAGAACCGAAAAAAGAAGGGCGCTAATCAGAACTCTCGGGAGAAACAGGCGCAAGTCGAGGATACGCCTGGACCTGGCATTGGGAGCACCACGCCCCCTGCTAAGCATGATGACATTAGCGTCCCTGAGGTGCCCCATCGATCACCCGAAGATACTGGGGTTGCTATCCCAGAAACCAAAGTCAACGATCCCAGTGCAGCAGACGACCAGCTAAAGAAGTCGAGTCCGGTGGATGATGGCGAGCTCTCAGAAGGCGACGACTGGGAACGTGACCGAGTGACAATCTTCAAGGAGTCCACAACTCAGCGCCCGCCAGACGAAGTACGAAAGCCACTGCCCGCTGAGTATACCGATGAAGCTCTGGTGCCTGGAGAAAAGGGATCGGAATGTATCGAATCCGAATTCGTCACGACGGACAACCTCGAAGAATACGTGCTTCCAATTCATGAAACCAAGTATTGGGCGCTGATTGAATTCGATCCCGCATTTTCCCGGGATGGAAAGCTCCCTTGTGGTGATCCGTTACCGAAAATCCATGCTCTCGGGGATGGCCTGGATCAGGTCGATGATGATCCGACGGTGATTAAGCACCCAAACGAAGGCCCTAATCGAAAGCACGTCCGCTCAATAGAGCAAGATGAGGATGAACGTCCTATGAAACGGAGGAAATCCGACGGCTCCTCGTGTGCCGGGCGTGATACTCTAACTCGGTCAGATGCTTCTAAGCAACGACAAAAGCGGCAACGAAGCGAAAGCCCACAAGGATCTACGGTTTCGCGAGCATCATCAGTCTCGAATGCCTCCTCGGGCCTGGACTCTCTCGAAGCCGAACTTCTCGGACGACCCACCAAAGCGAGATCAAAGTCACCAGAAGAATCACCGAAGCCGAGGCGGCGATCTAGCAGCAGCAACCCGAGGGCCAAGCGCCGGCAGCCACGGCTAGACTCAGCTTACAGGTACGATAGATGGGAACCACATGCTGGGAGGTCGAATGCTAACATGCCTTTAGCCGCCGTTGGTGAGACGTAGCTACTAAAAATCGGAATTGTAGCGGAAACATGTTTGGCTTCACTTTGTATATGTCACCTCCCCTCTAGAGATCTCCTGGCACAAGCCGTTTTCACATGTCTTTGGAAGGATGGAAAACTTGCCACTTTCTCGGCCTCACTATGCTCTTGTTTCCTTTCAGCCACATCCACCTCTTCCCCAACGAGACGTCGCTACCGACGTGTATTTCTTTCGCATGTTTTTTTGTCATATCAACGGCTATCATGACCAAAAGCTGCACGAATGGCGTTTTTCATAGAATTCACGAGGTATGCGTGAAGCAAGTTCTTAGTTCTTTTCATCAATTCTTTAAACCTACCGTCAGCTCCATGGCGCTGAATTCATTGACCATCCACTCTCCCTCATGACATTGTCAGGCCTTGGTGCTGTACCCCGCTGCAACCAAAAGCTATGGTGCTGGCAACGGGTAGCCACGACCTTGAACGTATCCCCTTTCAATACCCAGCACTGATAGTATGGCTCTTCGATTTGTCACGCCTCCCACAAATTGCGGCCGTAGTGGAGTTGACAATCACCTTCCAGGGAGTGGCAAAGACTCCAGTGCTCATTATCCTGTGCAGGAGCTTCTACATTATGGTGGCCATCCATGATAATCTCTTTGCTTGCTATTATCTCCGTCCGTTCGGCACTCAAGTTGTGCCCCTTTCCGCGGATGTTTTGTATGTTGATGGGCTGCCCACCAATCGTGGATCGGCTCAAAATCCTCCAAGCGGTAGTGAAGAAGACCACGGCAATTGGTCGCCAGCACAGTCATAGTTGCTGGGCTGCCGGTCAGAGTGGTGGAGTATCCTAACATGACAGGGTGGGAGAGACCAGAGGTGTTAGCAAACTGGGCATTCTTGGTAAGATGATAGCGCTGATACTATTGCCATTGCTAGCAATGTTCTTCTGAGGGCTGGTGCTCTCGATGGCACTCTCCTCCAGCCGCTTATAATAATAATACACGGTGTAGCAAGAGAAGGTTGAAGATCTTGTAGGTTGAGTATGGCTTCACAAAGCTCAAGGCGACCTTCGTGAGAAATCGCCAAGCGGATCCTTGGAGAATCCTTGTTCGGTGAGTCGTTGAGAGGCAAGGAAAGGCTCTAGACAACCGACGTTCTATGCACAAGGACCCAGCCATGGCTGGCGAGGATTGGCCCCTGTGGCAGGGTTAACGGGCGGGAGCAAGCATTAGCGCGGCATCTAGTGAGACCTGGGAGTCCCAGCCTGGGACGATCAATCTTGGGCTCTCGGCCGAGTCGCTTGCACGAAGTGGGTCGGGCTGACCCTCAGGTCCAGGAACATGGGTGAAGACCGACGGGCAGGAACAACCCACCGTTTTGTTGCAATCTTGTTGATTGATAACGTGTTGACTGGAAAGGAAGGCACGAGTCGCCCTCACCCAAGGGCCGTGCGATAAAGGGGCTGCAAAGATAACGTCTCTTATTAAATGGGGACTGCCGGGCTGGGCTGTGCTAATGCTAATACTAATCTATCTATGATTCCTTTTACTTTTACTTTTCTTTCCCTTTCTCTTTTTATTCTGCCTGGGCCTTTCCCTACCCCATTGCCCTCTCTATTACTTTCCCTATTGCTCTTTCAGTTTGGGATCCATCCTTTGGCATCTGCTTGATCAAGGCAACCTCGTTTTAAAACTCATCCGCCTCCGAATCAGCAGCGGAGAAACAACGCTTACGGCAAGTCTCGGCTTAGCCATATTCCTTTTGCCCTTTGGCCGAGGCATCTTATATTACACGATCAAATTGTCAAATCCCATTCCCCTCAAGTCCCGCAGCCAGTTGATACCGGACCCATCCTGCCCACCTCCCATGGCATCTTGCATCGCCCACGTGGCTTTGAGCATCTCAATGGCGGTGAACAAGTAACCCCAAGGGCAGATTTCCCAAATGGTCAACAGCCGCGACATTGCCCATGCCCTCATTTCTGGATCCCGCGTCTCCGCCCCGGCAATAAAGGTTGGCCACGATGAAGCCTTGAAGAACGGATCATCCTTGGAGACGGATGCTAGATTGGTCAAAATGTCCGAAACGAGGAAATCAGTGTCGACGGCTCGAACAGCACGCACCAAAGGAAGCGCCTGGAGGATATACAAGCAGGCCGCTGATCGGTGAGCACATGCCAGGTGTACGCGGCTCTCAAAGTCCGGGGCGTTGCTGTGTCGCTGGATGCGCCTTGCCCAGGCCGGGATGTCGATGCCCATGACTTGGTCAATGAGGCCCAGCGCCTCGTCAGCTGCCCCGAGAGAAGAGTCTGTCCACGGGGTATCGTTCGACAGCTGTGACGCCTGCAGGATGACTTGGAGGACCTCGGGCGGACACGACATGAAGCCGGTCAGCTCGACCCGCTTCATGACCGGAAGGAACTCAAACGCATACCGGGCAATGCGAGCTGCAAGTCCTCCAGAGGCTAGAGTCGAGCCTAGAATGTGATATCTGCATAGCAAAATCTTGTCAGGCACGTGGAGTCCGAGCGGCGACGTCCGAATGGGGCCTGGGCCATTCACTTACATGAAGCAGTCGGAAATGACCCGATCGCGCAGCATCCTGCTTGACGCACTAGAGCTTTCCGGGTTGAGCAGGGATATGATGCTTGTTGCACCCTCCAGATGGGTTTTCCAGTCCTGGCCATCGTTGGACTTGTCGAGGTCGATGAGGTCAAACTTGATAAAGAAGTGCATGGCGGCCAGAGCCACCTCACTCCCGGCGGGGTCGAGGCATTCGAGCACCTCTCGGAGGTGGCTCATGGCCTTTTGCTTGGCTGTCAATGCATCGATGAGGGCCTGGCGGGTAACGAGGTCGCTGGACCGCAGCATTGAAAGGTAGCCGCCAGGGTTGGTTAGACCGACGGGGATGGCAGACGTCGTCCTGAAGATGTTTGACCAATGGATGGCCGAGGTGGCCACGAGAATTTGCAATAGCAGAGGGTGCTTTCTCGTCAGTGGCACCAGCTCGCGAAACGGGTTACCCTCCGGCGTGTCTCGAATCACGAGGTCCTTACAGACCCGGTCGGCAACTGTCGCATGCGTTAGCGCGGCCGGACTTGGCTAGGTAGTGAAGCAAGGGGAGGGGGAGAGCAGACAGTGCGCTAGGTAGTATCGTGAGTTGTGGTCGAGGTCCTGGAACAAAGGGTCGGTCAGTGCGCCTGGTTTCGGCCATTGCCAACCGTCTGGGGGCGAATTGGCTGGTGTCGGCACAGAGGCAGAGGCAGAGGCAGAGGCAGAGGCAGAGGCAGAGGCAGAGGCGGAGGCAGAGACATAGGGTGAAGTGGGCGGCGAAGATGATGACGGCTGGGCTGTCGACGGCGGGTGCGATTGCGATTGCTCCTGGCTAGAGGTGCCTCTGTCCAGGGACTTCCTGGCTCCGGCATGCGATGGGTTCACATTGCCTTGGGAGTCAATCCCCTGTGTCCAGACAAAGACCTTGCCATACCCGAGGCACTCCTGGCCAGTAACCGCACATTTGTGGCACGTCGGCCACGAACGGTCACAGCGCAGGCGTCGTCGACGGCAATTGTGACACGACTTGGTGTTGCTTGGCGGCATGCGCCCAGCAGCAGCAGCAGCGGCGGTGGCAGAAGCAGCGGAAGCAGCAGCAACAACAACAGGGCGAGTGGAAGTGGGAGCGGGAGCAGCGGGATGACGGCTCTCGATTTGGGAGGGGGGGAGACCGGTTGGGGCAGCGAGCAAACGCTACAGGTCGACCATGGTGCTGAACGGTTGCTTTTGGGGACGAGGGATTGCGAGTCTGTCTATGAGCTTCTATGGAAGGTATCAGACGCAGACACAGACACAGATGCAGACGCAGATGCAGACGGGAACAGGCGAAGAGTGATGGGCCCCAGCACTATGAAGTGTGGGATCGATCCCATGACCCGTTAACGGAAGCCGCCTCGCCTCACTATTATGTATGTGTAATCACCTCAGGTTATCGCTACGCTACCTCCGACGTACCTACTTACCCGCCGTCTATGCCCCGCTGACCAGGCCAACCAAGGCGGATTCTGGCGCGCCACCGAAACAGGAAACGCAACAGCACATCGTGCAGCGGATGCTCTTGGACCTGCGTTGCAGAGCTACGGCGCTTGAGCTAGTAGAATGAGGCAACAAGAGGCTCGGCACATTGCAGAAAGCTTGAGTTGACCTGTAATTACTGCACACATGCAGCCGCCCGTCGTCGTGTCGCCGTTGTAGTCCGTCGTCGCAGCACCAGGCGTGGGAATTGAGGCGGACTGAGTAAGCGAGCCGCCTGCTGCACCCCGCCCCAATTCGGAAACAAGCTGTTCTTGAGTAATTGGGGAGCTCCTACCTGGAATTGCACCATAACAAGGTAGGTGCCACAATTATTAATGCGGAACTAATGGGGCAACCACCACCAAGCTCACCACCACCGCCACATTGCGATCCCGATTCATTGGAGGTTGTGACCTCGTGCCATCTTCATGATAGCCCAGCTTCCCATGGCCATCCATCTCGCCCTGAACCGACGAGTCGCCTCACCACAAAGCCGCTAATTGTCGAGCGAGCTCTGTTCGTCATGTCTCGCGACTGCCTGAGTTCAGGATGATTGGCGGTGGTTAGGACCCCAACCCGCCCAAATTGGAACGTGAGGAGGCAGCTCTTGCGCCGACAGACACGACGCCATGGGTCGCGGGTTGTCTGTCTTGAAAAAAAACTGCCCCATGAACTGAAGATCTCCACATCAGGCTATTTGGAAATGGAGAACGACGGGTACTATCGAGATGACCCAAACGGACTATAACGCCGCCCACCATTAAAGGAGTTCCCCCTCGCCTTTCCGTTTCGACTCGCAAGCTTTGTTGTGCGACAATACACAAAGTTAGAGGTCAGGAGACCCTGCTTATCCTCCGGGAGGTTATCATTTACTGCCAACTTCCCTCGAATGATTTAGAATAATCGACCACTGTCATCAAGGTGGCGGAGGTGTATTGCTGGAGGAGCCGCTCGAGCAAGTGGACATCGAGACACTTGGCCGAAGGCGGTTTGCAGTATTCAGGACGTGACCATCAAGCGTCGTGGCGCTAGTTGCTGGGTCTTCCCGCTGTCATTCGGCCGCTTGGCGGACATGTACGGCGAGCACATTGTCTTCCACGTGGGCTTGCTCTGGTTCATAGTTTGGGCTCTTATTGCTGGATTTAGCAACCGTTCAATGGTGCTAGTTTGCTGTCGAGCCATGCAAGGACTGGGAGCGGAGCGGGGACGTTTCTGCCGGCAGGGATATCACTTCTAGGCCGTATCTATCGACCAGGACCCCGAAAAGAACTTCGCTTTTAGCCTGTACGGGGCAATCGGCCCCACGGGGTTATACGAGTTGGTCTGGTCGTGGCCCCGTGGGCGGCGTGTCTTATGAATTTCTGGCCTGGCGATGGTGCTTTTTAATCAGTGGCATCATCTCTGCCTTCCCCTACGTGGCGTCGCTTACCACTTCGCCTCGGGACTACGCAAACACTACATTGGTGTGACGGCGAGGCCATGTTTCCAGGCGTGATGCTACTTATCTACGACCCTACCGAGGTGTACATTAAATATTAGTACGTTTGGCCTTGTTGTGCACAGCGGCAGGCGTTCCGATTGCTGACCATTCAAATACTGACCTCCTCCTACATAGAAGCCTATTGACCATCGCGGTCTGGCATACACACATCATGGGCCGTATGCGGTGGGCGGCCTTCTGTTGCACATCCCCGCCGTCGTGCGTTACCCGTCGGTTTGGCCGCATGCTAGATCATAGCAATGCTATTCTTTCCTCTTTTGCCAGAAAACCCAGGACTTGGAACAGATCTTCCCGTCCATGTTGGCCGAGGCAGCCTAGGTGGATGGACCCTTCCACACAACCTGCAGGGATTATTAGGCGCCTTACTTTGAATTGCGAGGTGCTTTCCTTGGCAGCGCCTTATTCCTTGCTTTCAAGGCTATTATTTATTGTTGGGGTGTTCGAGGACTTGAGGCTGCCACCTAAGCTGCAGGAAAAGAGGATGGTCTGGATCGCGATAGGCCTTGCTGGCGCGGCGCTAGTTGCACGCTGCTTTACAATTCGACCTCCACCGCGCTCCGAACATGGGTACCCAAGACCAAGTCCCATAAAAAGGCGGAAGAGGATGGGAAAGTACAAGTCGGAATCCGACTTTGGTGTCTTCGAGCCTGACTCATCTGTGCTTGGGTGTTACACTGAAGGCCGCATGATGAGCTCTGCGGACGAGGATTCTGAGGCGCAGGAACGATGGCATCTGCGCACAACGTGTTGCAACTTGATTGCAGGGAGGGTAACGAAGCCTTGTGTCTGGATGTAAAGAGAGACTCGTCGAGGATCGTGGAGGAAACTTACTAATGCGCGACACAAGCTTTGAGGTGGTTGCAGTGGCGTGGTGAAATCGAGTGCAGCTGATGATTTGACAGCGAACACAGCATGACCAAGCGAATGATACCGTGTCAAAGCCGTCTGATGAAGCGGGGCACCTGCGTCGGCCTCAGAATGATAGCTCACGACCAATTCGACCTAGCTGCCAGACGAGCAGGTCAGCTGGCCGGCAAAAGTCCAAGCAATTTCTGCATTGGTGATTCGGCGGAGAATACTTTTGCGAACCGGCCCGGAGAGGAGTCTCTGCCCCATGCACATGGACAAGCGGACCCAATTGCGGCAGCTGATGCGGCATATCGAAACTGCGCGTTGTCGAATTTCCCTGAACCGGCCATCTACAGCTGCTCACCAACTAAGATGTACCCATTCGGCGCACCGCACGAGCCGATCTTTTGTGCTCTTTCCGTCCCTGGAAAAGTATCGTCTGATGGGAAGGGGGATCGATGGCGTCCAAAAAGCGGAGCTGGCAGAGCAGAAATCGTGGCTACATAGTACGTTCACGATAATTTTTGAAGCCGAAAAGAGCAGCGGTTGTCGGTTCCTGCCCATTGCTCTTCGTAAATGTGGCTCCTGCCGATTTAAGCAAGTGGGGTAATGGGCAGCATCGTTGTGATTGGACACCGGGGGATAACCCCTGACCCCACTAAAATACCATCCAATGGGACTATTAGCCTAGGAGCCCTAACAAAATGCCGACAACAGCGGGATTAATTAGACGACCCCTCCACGCACCGGAAAACTAATGCGAATATTGCGCCAGAATTAATAACCTCCTTTCCGATCATCCCAGCCAAGCAATTCGAGCTTGCAAAGCCCCGTTGGCTCAGTGGTAAAGCGTATCACTAGTAATGATAAGATCACTGGTTCGATTCCAGTACGGGGCAAGCGCGAATGGCTTCACTTTTTGCCCGTCTTCCACACCAACACCCGCCCCTTGCCCCTGCCCCTTTCTTTTTTTCTCGACTCATCTCCCACCCGCCGTCTCCATTTGGGTGCCACTTGGACGCCACGCACCCATCGCCCCGTTGGCTCAGTGGTAAAGCGTATCACTAGTAGTTCACCATCTGAACGTCCGACATGATAAGATCACTGGTTCGATTCCAGTACGGGGCAATCGCCTGGCCCTCAGGGCTCGTATCTCTTTTTGCCCCTCACGGGGAGGGTATTGGAGCGTGGAGGAGGTATGTGGCTTCAGCCATATCGGCTTCTGCGCTCCAGACTGGGGAACTGCAATTGCCATGGAGCCGTTGGTTAGCAAGGGCATGTACGGCTCAAAGCAAAATTAAAAGTTGATCGTTGTATATTCATAATTTGGCGGGACTGGCTCATAGTAGTAGTCTTCGCCTTGGTATCAATTCATCGTGACTGAGCAGTTTCAATCGACCAGCTCGCTAAAGCAACAAACCCCCAATCGTTCATGTTTCTACACCGTATTTCTTCCTCTAAAACTGCTTCGACAAGTCATTCGTCCCCTTGACTGGCGAGGTTGTAACGTGCTCCTCATCATATCCTGGGCTTCCCGAGTCGTATCCAACACGGACATCATCAAGCTCGCTGCCCACCTCCATCCACCGCTCGCTGGTCGCTGGAACTGGGAAGATCTTGCAGAGCGACCAGTACAGTCCGAAGGAGACCAAGAATCCAGCGAAATAGTTGAGGTTGTAGATGTAAGTCGCACCAATAGGCACGGGTGTCCCGACGGCCCCGGCGAAACCAACCACGTTGATCACGATGCCACCGACATAGGCGGCGTATCCGCGAGGGTTGAATCCATAGGTAAAGAAGTGCGGACCCGACTTGCGCCCATCGTACAGTTCTTTGATCTCCAGGTAGCCCTTGCGAACTGCGTAATAGTCCGACACCATGACACCAGCAATGGAGCTGAGGAACACACTGTATGCCGAGAGGTAGGTGGTGAACTGGTTGTTTGAGGTGAGCAGCTTCCAGGGGCACATGGCGAGGCCGATGCAGGCGCAGATGTATCCACCGCGGCGAATGTTGATGAACCGCGGCAACAGGGCAGTCATGTCCGTTCCAGCAGAGACCGAGTTCGCGGCAATGTTGGTACCCAGCTGCGCGAGTGCAAAGGCTAGCGCAATGACAAAAACGCCGAACCGTTGGGCAGATCCCCCATCATCAATGAACTTCTCAAGAAGGTCCAGAGGGTTCCAGATGGCCTCTCCATAAATGACGGTAGAAGAGGACGACACGATAATGCCGATGAAGGAGGTCATAGCAAAGCCGATTGGAATCGTGAAAATCTGGGACCACCATGCGTCTCTAGGTTTACGCGCAAATCGTGAAAAGTCGCTTCCGTTGACAATTAGCGTCGCAAAGTTGGCAATCGAGGACATGATGCCGTTGACAATGCCCCATGCCAGTTTGGAACCGTGAATCGTGTTGGGCTGCCTGATAATGGGTCCAATACCACCAGCCCGACCAACAGCCCAACCGAGGAAGGCCAGGCCAGCAACGGGGACGACGTAGGCCTTGACGGTGAACAGATGTCGAATCTTGTGAACGGGGAACCAAATAGCGGGCAGAGAGAGTAGCCAGAAGAGGAAGAAAGAGACAAAGAGGGCGGTGGTCGTGCCCTCGTTCTCGCTGAAGGTGTTGGGTACCTTGTTCCAGTTTTTCCAGATAGATCGGATCATGAGGTAAACGCACTGCCCACCAATATAACTTTGAACTCCGTACCAGACGCAAGCTAAGAGGCAATTGTTGTTAGGGCGAGAAGCATAGCCATGAGAAAAGCTGAAGGAGACTTACCCATGGCAGCACGGTTGAAAACAGGCCACATGCTGCCCCAGATGCCGAATGAAGACCGATTGGCGACAGGGAAACCAATGTGGTATACAGCACCGATCCGTGCATTGATGGCGACGAAGATACCAGTGATGGAGTATCCTATCCAGACGCAAATCCACGCCTGCCACCACGACAAACCATTGATGATCATGGACGAAGATATCATCCAAGTGTTGATGTTGAAGGAGTCGGCGATCCAGAAGCCAACAAAATTCCAAGGACCCCATTCGCGACGAGCCTTCTCAACTGGCTTTAGATCATGATTCGTGAGCTGCGGGTTGAGCATCAGCACTGCTACAACATTCCTCATTCACACCCGCTCGCCATAAGAAACAGGCATCGGAATTTTGCAGTTCGCCTCATACCATTAGCTGGGTGGCAGTCAGCCCAGGCTCTGACTCGACGGCCAGCTTGTCGGCGACGCTGCGGAGCCGCGACATGTTGGCTGATTAAGCACGGCACGGCGGACGGTAGAGGTTGGGAGAAGCAAGGCACCGCAATTGACAATCGCTGTGGCTTGGTGAGGGCGTTGGGGAATAAAGAGTTAAAAGCTTGATCGAAGGCTGAGGAGTGTAGCGTTCCCACAATTGAGTGACACGGATGACGCTCGACCCAGTGTGATGGACAGGCAATGATCGACAAAGGAGGAGGCCGAATTTCGAATGGATGTGGCCTGCAGGAAGAGGTCGCAATATGTCTCTCGGCTAATGTTGGCGAGTAGTCTTGTACATCGACAGGACACACAAGTGGCGGCGGGTGGCAAGCTATTTATCATTCGTGTGAAGGCTCTCAACCCACGCAATTGAGCTTATCCACCGCCCAGCCGTTGATGATAACCATGCCAGCCTGGTACCTGGCCCACGGACAATGGACCGGCCGGCGGCGGCATCGACATGCTGGTCCGCCACGCGTATCGGAGAGAGGTCGCCCTACTGTACGCCCCCCCGGGCTCTGGCGTGTCTAGCCGAAGCCGGTCAAGCTTGCCCCAGGTGGCTTGCTGGCCATGCGACACGCCGGCGGTATTCACATGTAGATCAGATATCAACCCGCCGTGTCTCTGTCTTTCGCGCCCATTGTTTCCCCCAGAGATGCGTTTTTTCTCAAGAGTTTTCCAAGTAATTGAGGGCCTTGTGCACCAAAGAGCCAGTGCCGGAGCTGAAACGGCAGTGCGCTGTCGAGGTGACGCCCCCACATACAGTTACAAGGCCGGGATGTCGTGTGTGCACTGATGTATTCAGGAATCAGCAGCCATGCAGCGGGGGATTGGCGGGTCCGTGAAGGTTTCCTGATGCGACAGTGCGTCGATTTGTGCGTCGTTGTGGTGGAGGCGCCGCACTGGTTCGCAGCCAGCCGCGTGAGATGTCTTGCTGTCGGTCCGGTTGGATCATTGAATGAGGGCGTGAACCGTCCAATGACGGGAGTTGCCAAGGTTTCCCTGAGCTAGTGTGTTGTGGGGGATAAGGGCTAGTGGCGACCTCGTGAAGCTTGCGGCGCGCCTTCCAAGGTTCTCTGCTTGCATCTCACCCTGGCTGGCTGGCAGTGGCTGCTATCAGGGCAAGAGCGTCCAAGAGTACGGCTTCTCCGAGAGTTCGCGTGCTGCAATTGGCCCCAGGGGACCCTTATCGCACCACCAAGGCAACCAGCAATCAATCGAGAGATAAGAATGCGTCGCGCCACACCTTGAGGTACCTCTGAACCGTATCTCAGACGAAGCGCTAGCGTTGGTGCTAAGAGCAATGGGGCATGGGCCCTTTTCTTTATCGTTCCCACCAGCTCGAGCCCCTACCAGGTAGTAGGCATTACTCGATCTGATCGAGTCAATCGTATCTGCTCGCTCTGAGACGAAGCTGGCCTACGCGGATAATCTCGGCGTGGGGAAGGGTAATCGGCCATAATTGTGATCTCCTGTAGATGAAATCAGACTTGATAGTTTATTACAGTATCTTTGGCCGATTGCGCACTGCCTCCTCTTGAGAACGACTCAAGGCTTCACTTACAAACAGGCGACGAGGTCAGGCTGAAGTCTGCTAGACTGTCGAGTAATATTAAAGGTTCTGAATCATTTTACATACTACTAGTAGTCCTTCAAATGGCTCGTCGTAAGAGGACAATATAATGTAGAAACGCACTCGCCAGGGAACTTGGGCCTGTGGAGCCCTCAAGCGACAGCTTTTGTGTTATTACTCGATCTAATCGAGTGATCAGCCGTATCGCTCTGACCCACTAGCGCAGTCGCAGCTTAGTAGTTGGACAATGTTGTCCCGAGGTCCTGTATGAGCATCAAGTCCCGGCATGTCATCAAACGCCCGCTGTCTTCCCCGGCCATCTCCACTATACCCCACGCCACAACCATTCCACCAGGCTGGCCCTGGCTATTCTGGGCTATTGAGCTACTACATTGAGCATCTTCGCCAGATCTTGGGGTGGTTTGTTTTTGACTGCGTTGGGATATCGCACAAACTTTCCCGCGGAATCCCATGCTGTCGCATGACAGGATGCTGAATACGTAATTCATTGGGGTGAACGAGACATCCTTGCATTGACATGAATCGAGGTCATGGACCATTGAAGAGTTTTTTTGACATGGGTCCTATGGCCCTGGAGCCATCATCGTACGAAGGGTACATGAGTCTCGCCCCCACCACCCCTTGCAAATGTGATGGGCCTGGATCTCCCCGGCCGATGATTTTCGTGCGCAATGGCGGCTCGCTGCACCCGTTTCGTGCACGAATAGCTGTTACTGCAAAGACAAACCGGGTCATCGGCTCTGGTACCCACCGGGCAGCTCTGACAGGTGCATCGTCCTTTGTCCCACGACGGCAAAACAGAAACCGATCGGCAAGAATTTGCACGATATCAGGTTCCCCGGGTCTCGATTCTGTTTTGTAATTAGTGTGTGCACGAGGAAACTTTTCTTGGAGAGCGCCTCGTAGTCCCAAGTGGATCTATTCTAGTAAACGTCAGAGCTCCTTGCGGATATGCGTCGTTGCATTCACTCTGATAAACAGAGTAGAAGAAAAAGGGTATGAGTTATACTATTCTTCTTACTTCCATAGCTATGCAGTACTGTTGAGCAACCAGGATCTAAATATCATCTTAGAAGACACTCTGTAGAATTGCCCTTGATGACAAGCTTCCGGGGGCTGGAAAATATTAGCACCACGAAGCAGTACGGGCAACATAAATTTCAGGCTCGAAAAGGTTTGAGGAATATGGCGACCGTTGACTACCAGCCGTTGACGGGTGTCACCAGCTGGCAGACACCCGCAACAACAACCGGACCCCATCAAGGCAGAAAAATCATTTTCCTGGCGAAATCTCTTCCGACTAGGCGAGTCTTTCCTGCTTCGTTCTGTTGTTTGCAGAAACGGTCTCACCACGTCGTGCCACTTGCGGAACTCACTGCTGCTGCTGTATGCGAGCTGGTCTCTCCCTTCGCAGTGGCATGCTCTGACTTGTATTCAGTTTAATCTCAAGACAAAATTTCCTCTGCAGCCATCTTCTTTCGTCACCATCCGCCGCCACACCTCATCAACATGTCTGCCCCAAGTCATCCCGGCACCTTTCGGTTTCTCGGTCTGCCACCAGAAATCAGGGCCAAGATCTGGGACCTGGCAATTCAGAACCCAACAGCAGCCTTAGAAGCAATGTTTCATTCTGTCGATGGGCCTACACACAACGTCCGGCAAGTTAAAATGTATGGAACCAGAGATACTTCCAAGAATTCGGTGACTATATGGAAGCCTGTCCCAGAAGAGGCTCTTGTCGAAGACCAAGGCTGCGACAATCAATATGCGACCAAGCGCTTACCATACACGCTGCAAGATACCGGCCTGCTTTTCGCAACCCCTGAGTCTCGTGAAGCCGTCCTCCGTCGGTGGAACCCAGACGCACTTGAAGATCGCATGGAATGGAAGCCACTTATGTCTTTCGATGGATTTCAGTTTCGTCACCTTTCCCCAGCGATACACATGATTAAAAGGCCAGACATAGATCTGCAATGCATCAACCTTTCAGAATTGCACCACGATGAGATCGATTTCAGCCACAATGTTTTCCGCTCCGGCCTCGGGGATGATTTTGCTTTTGAGATTGAGCGGGAATGGCTCGAAACTCTGGAGTAACGTCCTGGCAAATGTCCTTCCCATACCCAGAAAATAGCCGAATACGAGACGCTGATGGACGAACCCACCAAGCTTGGACAACTGTTGAGCATCCTTGCCACTTGTCACGATGGAGAGAAACTGTGGCTTATCGACAATGCCATCAAGCCGGCAGACGATATTACCTTGGAACACCTAGAAGGACACTGCAACGGGACAATTTTCTACTCAGCCGAGCGAGCGTTTGTGGAAGTCATTGACGACGATGCATGGTTCAGTTCGCGGTCTGAAACTATTACAAAGCATCGCCGTTTGCTGGAGTATCTCGACATTTTCCGTGAAGAAAAATGGAGGGAGACTCGGCGCGAGGAATTGGAAGTTGAACTTATGGCAGTATTCGATTCTGATGAAGAGGACCTTGGCTTTGACGAATCCGACTACCTTGCCGAGATGGAATACTTTGACGAAATAGATTACGAACCATGCCCCTGGAACGGCTCAGGGTCAATATTGGCTTGCGTTGACCGGTGACTGGCTGCTTGGCAGTCGTTCGTATGCACTGGGGCGAACAGACGGCGAGTTGGTTTTGAGGAGCATTGCTGATGAAACTGATCATGGTATCCGATACCCGCGGGGATGGATTTCATGGTATCGCTTTGCTGGGGCTGCGTTTGCGTCGTCTGGTTGTGGTGCCTATGAGTGGAAGATGGAGGACAGAGACATGCAGGAGGATTGGAACAGTGCAGTAGTATGGTTTTCTAGATCTACCGCACAACTGGATCAACAGCTATAACCGCATCTGAATTGTCTCACTTCATGCTATGGCGTAACTTGCGTTGGAGACGTGATAGAGCGCCCGAGGCGTGACAATTTATCATGGTGCGGTGCGGAGTAAGGAATCATAAGACCCCAGCATTCCAAGTCATCTTGATTAGACCCAGGCCGCCGGGAATGACGCGGGGAACTCCCGCCACACCTGCGGAACCAGTCACCATCGAGCAGTATGCGACAGGAGCCGATTGTGATTTGTTTACTTTTTGGCATCGACAGCAAGTTAGCGCGTGCATTAGAGGCGGTTACGTTTATGCAGCGGCGGGGAGGGGCATAAAAAACAGAAGCAATTTGCACTCTGACTATTGAGCAGGACAGGCAGTTTGTTCTATTCTCTGATGTACCGCCAGGGGAAGAGCACGCAATGAATAAGAATTTACAATTCAACATAGATTCCCATTGATGCGATAAAAAATACCATCAGTCGACAGGCTCGTCTTACGGGGCTACTCCAAGCACGAGCATGTCGAGCCTGCCTCGCAGTACCGTACCTAACGCATGAGAACGCGCTCGCGCCTGGCCACTCAGGTCTCACCTGGGCCACTTTTGTTTCTCCCCCACCATCGACATCCCCCGCCAACACCAACAACCCACGACGAGCGTCTCGCACGTCAATCCGCCTTGGACAGCCATCATCGCGTCCATCTGCCATCACACCGTCATCCCACAGTCCTCTCCTGACGCCCCATAGCCGCAATCATGGAGGACCAGCTGGTGCAGATCCTGGCCAGCACCCAGCTCTCTGACCAGGCCCCCCGCCAGCAGGCTGAACTCGAGCTTCAGAACGCCCGCTCCAATCCCGCCTTTCCCCTGTCCCTCGCCCGCGTCGCCTCCCACGCATCTGTCGAGGCCCGAATTCGCCAGTCCGCCTTGAGCACCCTTCGTCTTTTCATCGAGAAGAACTGGAATCCGTACCCCGACCCCGATGACGATGACAGCGAGCCCAAGATCCCCATCTCTGAGGAGGCCCGAGGCCAACTGAAGCAGGCACTCTTGGATATCGTCTTGGCCCCCGAGGGTGAACGAAAGGTCACCATCTCTGCTAGGTACGATTCTCCCATCATATTTTTGGCATTTGATCAGCAGCATCCCCGCCTCAACCCCCCACCGTGTGGCTCCCCAATGCTGACAGTTGGGCATCTAGTTACGCCGTGGGCAAGATTGCCATCCACGATTTCCCCGAGCAATGGCCCAACCTCCTACCCAGCATTCTCGCCATTATCCCGAACGGAAACGATTCCCAGTTACACGGCGCGCTGAGAACGCTCGGAGACATCCTTGAGGAGTCCCTCAGCGAAGAGCAATTCTTCTCCACCGCCCGGGACATCTCCAAGGCGCTGACCGCCGCCGCCCTGAATGAGAGTCGCAAGCCAATGCTTCGAGCCCTAGCCATTTCGGTCTTCCGGGGATGCTTCCAGATGATGAACATGGTTAAGGAGGAGCACGGCAAGGAAGTCCGCGCATTTGCTGAGGAGCTTCTGAATGAATGGAATCCTTTCTTCATCACCGTTCTCAAGACCCGCCTTCCCGAGGCCGACCTGAGCAACGGCTCCCAGCCAGACACCTGGAACAACATCATTGCTCTCAAGCTGCAAGTCGTCAAGACTCTGTTGAAAATCCGCCATGTCTTCCCCAACCTGCTTCTTCCCCACAGTACCACCTTCTTCAGCGCCGTCTGGGAAGAGCTTACACTCCTCCAGGGCCCCCAGGAACAGCTTTACATCAACAACGACGCCCAAGGGCGACTCGAAGATACCGATAACATGCCGTATACCCTGGACTTCCTAATTCTCGAGGAGCTGGACTTCTTGAACCAGTGCTTCCGTGCCGGCCCGGTCAAGGCTGAGCTCGACGCGCAACTGCAGGCCCACCCCTCTGCCCACGAGGTGCCTTGGATGATTGAAATTATGAAGATCCTGGTCGCCTACTCGCGTGTTAGCCGCGAGGAAGAGGACCTCTGGGACATCGACTCCTCTCTTTATCTCGCGGAGGAGACTTCCGTTACGGCCAACTACACTGCGCGAACTGCTGCTGGTGATCTTCTCATCAAGATGGGCGAGTGGTTCGACCAGAAGACCGTCGATGGGCTTTTCGGCTACACCAAGTCACTATTTAGTGGGGAAGGTTCCTCTTGGAGAAACCAGGAGTCTGCACTCTACCTCTTCGTCATGCTTGTTAGCGACTTTCATGACCTTGGCAAGCCTGTGTCGGAGCCCCTCGTCCAGGCCTACCTGGAACTAGTGGACTATGCCATCAACCGACCCGAAGAGCCACTCCTCCGCGCCAGAGGATACCTTCTGGCCGGAACCCTCAGCCGCTTTTTCGACGTCCCGGCGACACTGCTCGACCGCACTATCGATGCTATTACCCGCGAGGAGTCGGAAGTTGTTCAGGTCGCTTGCATTAAGACCGTCGAGACTTTCATCTCCTCCAACAGAGTTACGGCCGACCGACAGATTGCCATTCTCTCCTCCGTCCACACCTACATCAACGGTAGGGATCAAAACGAGATGGAAGATGCAGATGAACTCCTGGTTACCCTTAGCGAGGCTCTGCGTGCTGTCATCAGCCTTGACACTCGCGTTGCACTTTCGAATGACGTACAGTCAATTGATCTGCTCTTTCTCCTGGCGAAGTTGGGAGCCAGCAACTTCCATGTAACCTTGCTGGTATCGGATGCCTTTGAGGAGATCGTCCAAAGCCTCTCAGACCCTGCTTCGTACAGTGCTCTCTGCGCCAAGGTTTTGCCCACTCTCACCAGCGCCTTTGATGTGGCAGACCTTACCCAGGAGAGCCCGCTTGTTACGGTCCGTTTGAATGCCAAAACACCACTTTGTCCCGCGTGCCACGGAGCTAACTTAGTCATTAGGTTGCCATTGAGTTGATGGCAGTTGTGGTTGAACACGGTTCTGAGCCGCTGCCAGCTGGATTCGTCGCCGCGACTTTCCCTAAAATCACTCGTCTTCTGATGGAATCATCCGATGGCGAGATTCTCCGCCCTGGATCATTGACGGTCAAGTGGATCCTTCAGCATGACCACGAGCAGGTGTTCAACTGGCAAGACGCCAACGGGCGATCGGGCTTGGAGGTTTGCCTCCTCATCATTGATCGCCTTCTGAGCACCGAGATGGAGGACAACGCAGCCTCTGAGGTTGGTGGGCTCGCCGCTGAGCTTGTAGAGAAGGCCGGCCAGGAACGCCTCGGCCCCTTCCTCCCTCAACTCCTCCAGGCTGTTGCCAACCGGCTTGCGACTGCTCAAGCCGCCGCGTTTATTCAATCCCTTATTCTCGTCTTTGCGCGGTTGTCTCTTTCGGGTGCTCAGGATGTCGTTGAGTTCCTCAGTCAGATCCAGATCAACGGTGAGAGTGGACTCCAGGTTGTTTTGGCCAAGTGGCTTGAGAACTCGATCAACTTTGCCGGATATGATGAGATCCGCCAGAAGTAAGTAAAAACCTTTGGTGTGCGGAGCAGCGAGACAAATCTAACATTGTCGATAGCGTGATTGCCCTTTCGAAGCTCTACTCCTTGAACGATCCTCGATTGGCGCAGGCCTCTGTCAAGGGTGATTTGATCATCGCCAATGACGATGGGCGAATTAAGACGCGCTCTCGCGCGAAGCAGAGTAAGTCCCGAACACAATAGTTGCTGTCAGGAAGATGTCACTTTTCTAATATATACACGCATCAGACCCTGATCAGTACACCATCATTCCTGCGTCGCTCAAGATCATCAAGGTTCTTGTTGAAGAGCTCGTCTCTGCATCGGGTGCTCGCGCCGCTGCAAATGCCGCCTCAGCGGCTGTGGCATCAGCTCAGCTCGACGACGAGGATAATGATGACGAGGGCTGGGAGGATGAGGACGATACTCTCGACTTGAGCATGGGCACCACCAAGTTCGATCTCATGACCTTCCTCGACGGAAGCGCACGCCAACGAGACGACGAGACGCAAGCCTATCTCACCGAATTCTTCATCACCTGTGGCCGGGAAAACACTGGCAACTTCCAGGAGTGGCACAACTTGCTTTCCGAGGAGGAGAAGACGAAGCTCAACGAGGTGGCCAACTCGGCAGGACAATAGGGGGCGTCTGCAGACAACCCCTCCAATGGCTCCACCGCCCCGATCCTTCCACGAAGTGTGCTTAGCACGAGAGCCTGGAAGAAATATTCTTACAGATTGGAGAGTGAGGGCGCGAACAAGTAAATCTATGTGCGAGAGGGCAGGATGCGATAGAACTAGGCCGGCGATACGATGCGAGTTTCTCGATATCCCCGATTCCTTTCTTAATCATTTTTACAAAAACAGATACGCTGCACAGTACTTAGATAGATATGATGCCTCGAAGACCTCATTGGGACCATTGTGAACATGGCGCCGATGACGAGAGGTGGCCTGTAGATATGGCATTGCATTCGGGCAACCCGTTCTTACAAGATTCCTATTCCTAGAACGCTGATAATACCCTGTAGATTGGATCGTGTCATCTAACACGGATTCATTCAACAACGTTGGCGAGGAGCTCCGGATTTAGTGGAGCAGGTACGAAAGACAACATTTCAATTTTGATTGAAGCTAAACTCATAAGCTCATAAGGAGGCTACCGTTTGGAGGCGCCATTCTCTTCGTACTCATACAAATCCACCATTCGCGCCCCAGGCCTTCATTAAATGATGTCGCCTCCAAATCCACCGTAGCCACCGCCGCCGCCGAATGGGTTGTTTCCTTGGCCGCCACCAGGACCAGGGAACCGCGGGCCGCCGCCAGGACCGAGAGGATCCCAGCGCGCCCCGGGCGGAACTTGGGGATCGTATGGGCCTTGAGCGCCGCCTGGACCACCGAACAGAGGATCGTCAAATGTCGGGTGCATACCCCCTGAGCCTCCTGGGCGGGGCAGGCCACCGCCGACGAAGGAGCCACGTAGGGGATCGTGGGGTCCAAGGCCGGGTGGGTTGAGGTCGTCGTGACCAATGTTGAAGGGCGAGCGGCCACCGGGAAAGACGAGGCCGCCAGCACGGGGTGGTCGGTTCATCTGGTGCTCGTCTTCGAAGCCGGGGGGTGGAAAATCGGCGACGGGAGCGGGCCGCGGCCGGGCCATCTCGGGAAGGGGGTTCACCGGGGGAAGAGGCATGCCAGGGGCAGGATCAGAACGGAAGGGCCGGCCCGGGTCTTGGGCTTCTTGTGCGCGCCGCGCAGCATGGGCATTGGCTTCGGCGTCGGCTGTGTCGACTTCGACATAGCCCTCCTGCTGGAGTTTGGGGATGAGTCTCTGGATGACGTTGACCTTGAGATCGTGGAGGATGTCTGCAAGAAGAGTTAATCACAAGATCTCCTGATGGCTGCATAGTAGAAGAAGAAAGAGTAGAAGAGAATGGTAAAGGAAACTCACCTGCAATGGCCTGCTCGGACACAAAGACGCCGCGCAGCTTCTCGGCGAGACCGCTCCGGTCCTCCTGGCCATCGACAATGGCGATGCGGACAGGCAGGCCACTGGAGAGGACGACGTCGCGCACACTCCGCTCGAAGCGGTGGATGTTCTCGTCGCCCACGGCGAGCCCGCGGACCTCGACCTTGCCTCCCATGCGGTCAACGCGGATGACAAACGTCATGGCCGACTGCTTGTGCGAGTAATGGAAGCTGAGGGAGCCAAACCCCGAGTTCCACTGCGGGGGAAGACGGGGAGCTAGTTGTTCGCATTCGGCTGCACCCAAAGCGCGCGTGAGCATCATGTTCTTCCTGGTACCTCTCGGCCGAGTCGACCTTGTGAGAGAAGGGGGCAACTTACGGAGCTTCCGGTCTTGGTCGAAGCCAAGCAGCTTGAAGCCAATGGCGGCCATGTAGGCGTGGATGAGAAGTGCGATGGCCTCGTAGGAGGAGGCCAGGTCAGAGGAGTCATCGTTGGCCGGGTGTGTGGGCAGCGCATCGGCCATGCGGTCGAGCATGGCACCGGCGCTGAGGCGATCCGCAGCCATGGCGGCGAGGGGCGGATAGCTCGGGGGTTTCTGGCTGGGAGGGTTTAAATGGGGCACAGGGGACGCCCGGAGGATCTGGAGGAGCCGTCGGATGCGACTCTGTGGTAAGTGATAAGGGCGCGATGTTGAGGCGTCGGGACGCGAGTGGATGTAATGTTGGTCGTGGGCTTAAGCTCGGGGAGGGACTGAACGGTGAGGGGCTGGCGTCATATAGGCGGTTGCCTCTTCAGCCCTATAAGTGGATACGCAGGCAGCACTTGAGGAATTCGAGGTAGGAACAATCGGTCCAATCGACGCTCGACCAACTCATTTACTGCTCATTATTTTCCAATTATTTGAATGGGGAGCTAGGATTATACAAGCAGGCGTGATCCTAAGTTTGGTGTTTTAGCCGGATCTCTCCGTGAATCACTTCCTCTTGGGCACCTAACTAAGGGCTCCAAGCTGTCAGTAAGTGGGCTGTCTGTCACTGCCTTCGCGACGTCATGAAAGATAGCTCCTCAATTAGCTACCCCATTACACCACGTGATATCGCGTGCAGGCACCTGTGCCCTTCGACGCGTGCAACACGTCCTTCTCTCCCCACCACCTACAACCCAGCCTGAGATCCGTTGGCGCTTTCGCCTCATCATCACGACTCCTCTAAATGTCTCCCACTCCCACCCCTCCGCCTGGCCCATCCCTCCCAGCCGACGACGCATCCTCTCTCCTCTCCTCCTTCACCACCTTCCTCACCCTCACGCTGCACTCTATTCTCTACCACCGCGGCATCTACCCTCCCCGGACGTTCCTCACCGCTCGCGCATTCAATCTACCCGTCCATCAATCACGCCACCCGGGCGTCTGCAAATGGATAAACGACGCCGTGGCCGCCGTCACGGTCCAGCTTCGCCAGGGCACCGTCCGCAGAATCGCAATCTCCATGCACTTGCCGCGCTCGCTCGCCGTCCGGGAACGCTGGGTGTTTGACGTCAGTGACTTTCCGATGGACTGGGGTGACCCGCCAGCGGAGGCCACGGATGCGGATGCGGATGCGGATGCGGATGCGGATGCCGTAGAGGGCGACGAGGATGCGGAGAGTGCGGAGGAGGAGGATACAGAGGACGAGGCAGAAAGCGACGCCGACGAGGAGGAGGGCCCCGTCAACTGGCCCGATGTCAACGAGGCACTGCGGGGTGCCCTACGACGCATAGCATATGCGGGCGAGTCCATGCCACGGCTTCCAGTGGGCAGCACCTTTACCCTCGCCTGCGAGCTTCGTAATGAGGCACCCGCCCCAATCAGCGTATGGGCTCCTCCCGGACCTGTCCCCCGCCCGAGCTACTCCGTTGCCCCAGTCTCGCTAATATCCAATTCTTTCCAGCACCCTCAGCCTTGGATACCTTCCAACCCCAACGTCCAGCCTCGAACAGCCGCCCGACCCAATCAGGGCGCATCTCTCGGCGGCGCCACCACGATGCCCATCCGCTCCGTACACGCCGGTCCGCTCTTCTTCGAATGCTGGATCGAGCAAGGATTTGCCCAGCCATCATGATGACTCTGTCCTGCCTCCCCCATTCGCATCAACCCATGTCACAATCTACGAGACCAACACGCCTCACGCGCAAATGATACCCCAACTTGAGACCATAGAAGCTTTTTCTTGTCGTCATGATAATTCGTGTGCTGAAGCTCTAGTGTTTCTTGCATAACCAGCTGACATGATGAGTACCTTCCCCCCGGCCGAGATCCCAGACCCTGCCCAGCCCGCAACATGCGGCCATGCTCCAGACTCCCCGTGATCCGCACATTGTCCGACATAAAATACACATGCCCGCCCACGAGCAAAAGAACAAGACAACAAGAGACCATTGCGGGGCCGACCACGTCGCCGCCGCCCCACCCCAACGCCCGGGAAGCCCCCAAGGCAGCCTCGCAGAGGACAGCAGCAGCATCACCTACTCCGTCGTCGTCCCCTTCAGCGCCGCCCGTAGGCTCACCATCTCGCGCTTCAGCCGCGCGTTCTCCTTCTTCATGCGCGCCGTCTCCTCGCTCTGATCCCGCAGCTTTGTCATCATTTCCTCCTTGTCGTCCTTGCCCTTGCCCTTGAGAGCCTTTACAATCTTGCCAAGCTCGCCATTGAACTTTTCGTACAGCAGCTCGTTCTCAGCAATGGCTTCCTTGTACAGCTGGTCGATGGCCCGCACCTTGGCCTCGGACGCCCTGACCGTCGTCTCCATGTCCTGGTGGATGGCGTCGTGCTTGGCCTGCAGCTCCTGTACTGCCGTCGGGATGCGGTCCTCGAGTTGCCGGACGGATGCGGCGAGGCGACGCATGTCGACCGAATGTGAGCCTGGTGGACGGGACGCGTTGATCCGAGTCATTTCCTCGCCAATCTTGGACAGTTCCGATTTGAGTGTCGCGTCGACCTCTTCGACGGCCTGCTTCTCGGTCTGGAGACGCTCACGCAGCTTCTGCGGCGATTGAAGCCGGAGTCTCTGTGCCCCGGTTCGGGTAGGGCTGCCGGATCGCGTAGGGCTCGGGCTGATGCGGCGTGCTGAGGAATCTGCGCCAGCGCCGAGCTGTCGAGTCGGCCGCAGCGTCGGGATGTTGGTCGAGGACAGAGTTCTGGAATGTTTATGCCCTTTTGTGGGCGACATTGACCGGGGTCGCTCCTCCGCGTCGGAGAGCACCCCCTGGAATGGATCCGATACGTTCTCTTTTTGGCGAGATGCCCGCAAGGTGTGCGCGCCGCCGGGGCTGATTGGTATTCTAGACGGGGTCGGCGCCTTTGGGCTTGTCACCTTCGGACTCACTACTTGCGGGCTCGAGTTGAATTTCTCAGACGTCTGCTTGGTGTCTTGGAGTGGCTGCAGGGGCTCGTCGTCATCGTCGTCGTCAATCGTCGCGGCCGTCATAAGGCTGGCGAGATCAGACAACGAGCTGCGTCGCTTCCTCCTTGGCAGTCTTTGAGGCGACGATGGCTCAATGTCCGGCTCGCCGATCGTCTCAAGGATTCGGTGGGAGCTGCCCGGTCGCACTTCGTCAAAGGCACCTGCAATTGGTGGCCGGTCTTTGGAATTGGGCCGGCGCTGCAGCTTCCTGGGCAGTGTGTTATCGTCGATGGAGCGCGATCGGCCGAGCGATGCTTTGGACAAGCTAGCTGGCTCCCCCGTTGCGGGGTTGCGGTGCTTGCTGAGCGTTCGCCAGACAGAAGTCCGCTCATCCTTGCTGTTTTGCCGTAGGAGGGTGTCGAAGCCAAACTTGCGACGCAGCGACGAGGTACTAGACGTCACCGATCCGGTGTAAGACTTGTTTCCTCGGATGGCCGAATTGATCGAGTCATACGTTGCGCTGTCGAGGTTGAAGCTGTGGTTGAGGCCAGGTTCCTCAAAGATGCGATCGCAGTCCTCGACGAGGCGGTCGAGAAGGTTGATATAATTAGGCGCGCTCCCATCATAGACGAGTAGCTCCGCGAATGAAAGGGTCAGCGCGCCACGGTCACCATCGTTGCCACAGCCTTCCAGCAGGTCGGCTAGCAGTTTGATGAGTGCCGTGAATGCTCGGCGGTTCTGGGGTGCCATGTCCTTGAATAGAAAGTTGACAAAGTCGGCAAAGTCGCCGGGGACTCTCTTGTTGATACGGTCTTGCAGGGTATTGAGTGACTGCATCGACATGACGGGACCCATCTGCTCGGTCCAGGCGATCCGCAGGAACTTCTCAAAGGCCACAAAGATGACCTCCGTGCCCAGGTCAGATGCTGCTTCGAGATCGAACGGGCTCTCGATAAGCCTGTTGTACAAATCATTGACCGAAAGCTCGTCGGCAGATGAACGGTTGAGAAGTGTACGGCTGACAATTTGTCCCTTGCGCGACTGGAAAGCGGCCACGTATCCCGTGAACGTCTGCTCGAGGCGCACGAGGGGGTTCTCGGGTCGGCTTTCCTCTGCCTGGGGGGCTTCCCTGCTACGGATGGACCCCATGATGGACTGCGAGCTGTTGTTTCGGTGCAGAGTAGGCACTTGCCGGTGAATGTGCTTGGGGCCTGATGTTGTCGTGTCCGGGTTGTGAACCAGGCCACCGGTCCAGATGCTGGAGAGGAGCTTGACTGGCGACGAAGCCAGGAATGATCGCGTCTTCTCAGTCCGGCTCAGCAGTGGAAGCCCGTACAGTGTCTTATAGTAGTACGAGACCAAGGGGAACATGAGGTCGAAGTTGGCCACGCTGTACTGCACACTCATGAGTTGGATAACTATACGCAACCCACACCGTTAGCTCCCTCCTGTTTGAAAATTACATTGTCACTCCGCAGAAGGACGCTTACCTCGGCGTGACATGGTCGGCAGCAAATCGTCCAGTGCAACATCATCCTGGAATTGCCTTCCATTCAACCCAACAGTAATCATCGACACCCGCCGCATGTCGTTGCTCGACAGGTTAACGACAATCTCCACCCCGTAATGTCCGACAGGCGCCCCCTTGGTGCCCTTTTCGTAATCTACCACGACCCGGATGGCGGCTGGTTCCTTGCGGCCCTCAATCAGCTGGTCTGCGCCCTCTTGGAAGACGGCCGTGTGGAGGCCGAGGTTGCTGTCGGGCATGCGCACCGACCGAAGCGACCATCGAGGGTCCTCACGCTCGGCCTCAGAGAACCGCGCCTCGACCCGGGCCTTGACAACATCCTCCGCCCACCTGGCGGCCTTGCCCTCGAAGGACTCCCGTAGCATGAAGCACCGCGAAGTAACAAAATTGCTGATCTTGTGCTCGCCTGGGTGCTCACCCTTCATTTCCTGCGTCGACGTCATCCAGAACAGGCCACCATCTGCAGACTCAGTGAAGCGCACTTCAGACAAACTGTGCCAACCGGTGAAGGCAAACTCATAGGTCGCCGGACCGCCCGCCGCATTTGTCATCGAAATGAGGAGCCCAGCCGCAGACGGCTTCTCAATTTCGCGGATCAGGTCGCGTCCCGTCATCTGCCCGGACAGCTTCTTCAGAATGACGATGCAGTCGGAGAAGAGGATGAAGACCCCCGACTTGTCCGACTGGCTCACGGAAGGCTGGAATGGCGGAGCAATCTCAATGAAATCCGCCGCTTGGATTAGCCGTCCCTGTGGCTCGAGATCCTGCGGCCAGGCTTCAACCATATTTCGGAGCCGGCTCGCAATATGTGGCTTGTCTGGTAAAGGGTCGTCCATGGAGCAGATGTTGGTGATGATGTCTCTAGCTTTGAGCATGGGCTGCAGCGCAGGGTGGGTGATTGGGATGCAGCTCACGATCTGGTCGATGAGCAAGCTGTAGCGAGGGAGCCTCTGAACGGGTTCAATGAGAATGGACCGCACGGCCTGCTCGCCCGCCTGGGCCACTCGCTGCTTGAAACTCGTTGGCTGATCCAGGAACGAGTTGAGAAGTGTTGGAAAGTGCTGGCTGGCCTTGATGTAATCTTGGTAGCACTCGGTGAACTTGGGGAACCATTCTAAGAACAACCGTGCCATGGCGAGGGCGCCGCTGGGGTCCTTAGTACGACCGACCTTGGATCCAAGCAAGGCCATGGTGGTCGTTTCCATATCCTTGTTGGCTTCCTCTTCAGTGTCGTCCATGATCTTGCGGAGCTCCTCCATGAATCCTGAGTTCATCTGCAGGATTGCGTCTGACGACTTGGGAAACAGGCGCTCCAGCTCCTCCTCAGAGGGACTGAGGCTGCCGGGGGGTCGCTTAGAAGCATTTTCGCGGAAGTCGGCAGCAACGTGCGTAACGAGCTCCCTTAGCTTGGCCACGTAACGCTCCTCGGTGTACACCAGCTCGGACAGCTTCATGCGCAGCTCTGCTTTCTGATCCTTGGTGAAGGACTTGCTGCGGTTCAGCGCAGAGGGTTTGGAGGGCGCTCGCCGCAGCCGGCTGGTAGGCAAAAACACAGGCTCCCCAAACATCTTCACAATAGGCGTGTAGCCTCCGTACTGTCGAAGGCTCGGGTCCAGGATATCGTCCTCATCGTCTGGAATATCCTCCAAGTCGGCGGGCTGGAGGGGCACAATGGAGCCCGGGGGGAGGACCAAGTCGATATCAACATTGCTGACGTGTTGCGGTTGCAGGGCGTCGGCGAGCGTTTCGATGATTTCGGCGGTGTGGTCACTGCGGACCATATTCTTGACTATATCGGCCGCGTGCTGCTCGGTGAAGAGGGTTGTGGCACTCCCAGGCCGGCGCGTAGGCAGCTGATGCTCCCGCTTGAGGTAAGCTTTGACGCCATCTGGAAGCTCGGTGAAGTACTTGAACAGGCCGAAGGCGAGGGCTCGGTAGACTTCGTCGCCCTGGAACTCACGCGGGAGGTAGTTGACCACGCTGTAGAATGGCGAGTTGGGCGAGATTGTGATGCGGGGGAAGGACTGGAAGCCGGCGGGGGAGAAGATGTGAACCTGGACGCGGGAGCTGTTCAGTGTGAAGTTGGCCGTGGTCGAGGGGCCGTGGAAGATGAGGATTGGGGACTGTCCGAGGTGCGGGTCGACAGTGGTGTAGAGGGTGACATGGTCCGCGGACAACACCAGCTCGTCCGTGACGCGAACCATGGCGGCCTCTCAGTGGGCCGGGTCTCGAGCGGCCCGGGTAGAAGGAGGGAGGGGATGACGGTGTATCGGAGGCCGTGTTATGTGTGTGCGAGGCGATGGCCGCAGAATTGGGCCGGGGAGGATCGCGGGAAGCCAGGTCGGTGGAGGCCCGATTGGCGGACACAGCGTCGTCAGCCTTGTGCCTCGCAGTCAGATCGACGAGGCGGGCAGGCTACGGCCGCAAGGCTCCGACGGTACCGTTGAATCACAATCGGCCTCGACTGCGGGCGGGTTATCTGAGCTGAGAGAGAGGGAGCGGATGTGGGCTGGTCGTCGCAAAGTAAACATGCGGCGATCGCGTCAACACAGGGCGCTGGTGCGGTGCAGCGCAGTCGGAGCAAAGGCAGAGCCCGGGAGGAAATAAAGCGTTGCTGAGAAAGAAAAAAAGAGAAGAGAAGGGGTAATGAAAGTTCACGATAGCATGGCCCAAGAAGTATGTACACCTGCGCAGCCGCAACAAGGCCGAAAAGTCGTCGTCGTTGTTGCAGTGTCTGCCTTTGGATGCCGTGGTGGCTCGTGGTGGAAAAATGGCATCCTGCCGTCATGCAGCATCAGGGCTGTATTACTCAGTAACTAAAGGTGCTAGCAGAAGGCCCGTGTCTCTGTGCATCCCCCTGTGAGTGTTTGGGTCGGTTGGCCCACCAGCCCAATTGCCCATGCACGGGCACCTCAGCGCTGGAATCTAGGGAAGGTAGGCGGTCAGAATTGGGATTGACTCACCCCGGGCAGGCACTCCGCCGAAGCCCCTCCACTAGGGCGATCAGCGCTTCCCGTGCCCTGTACAGTGATGCAGGGCTTAAATCATAGGGCGCATTCCCCGGCCTCCCATTGCCAGGCTTGTTGTTGAGCCGTCGATATCGACAGAGCTCACGTGTCAAAACGCGTCTTCTCAAGATGCGTCTGAGGGAACGGGAAAAAAACTCAATGCAGCCCCAATGTAAACACACAAAACTGCTTGGTTTGGCGCAAGCGGGGTACTTGGGGTAGCACTGCGTGCCTCACCATCTTAGCATGCACAGAGCTGTACCTCAAGTAAACGCTGCTCAACGCCACAACCTTAGAAGGGTGGCTGCTATAATTAACCCTCTGGGTTCTGACTAGCGCCCCACCTTCACGTGGGCCTGATCCATGATCAGCCAACCGGGCTCCAATTGAGCTGCTCTGTTAGAGTTGCTGCCCAGTGAACGCGACAAGCTGGAAAGCGCCCCAGGTACCTGAGCTCCAGCAGCTCACACACCACCACACAGGCATGCGGTGCGCTAATGCTGTGCTCCCAACGCGCGACGTCACACCCCAAAGCTCTTTGATGGATCCTGCGACATCCTCCGCTCAGCACAAGTCAACAAAACACGCTCCCCTCGCCCTCCTTGTCGGAAGCACCTCAACATGTTGACCCAATCCCAGGGAACCCCCGTCCACTACGCGCAGGTGGACTCGGGCTATCGCCTCATCGAGCTGCCACCAGACCTGCAAGCGCTGCTCGAGTCTGATGCCCCTCCAACGTACGCGCCTCGCAAAAACCCACTTCCCCATGAAGACCACCAAAATATGACCTAAAAAAAACAGAAACGTGAAGAAAAAAAATCCAAACCTCTAATTCCGCTGTGATAGGCTTACCCTTGAGTCCTCTGATACCTCGGCCCTCCTCAAAACTCCATCCAAGACGTTCGCTCTGCGCCAGAAGAACACCTCGAACGCCCTCATGCTGCTCGCGCCCCGCACCGCCCCCGGCGCAATTGAACCGGGACTCGCGGTGATATCCACTATACGCGAGACAGTCGAGCTTGAGGTTGTGCCAGATGCCGCGCCGACAAAGCCCACCGGAACCAAGGGCAAGTGGCATGAACGGTTTGGGAGGAACAGGTGATTGGGCTCTCTGGTTGCGGCAATGGACATGAAAGTCGCTGCAAAGGGAAATGGATAAACTAAGTTAGGATGGGAGGGACAATGGCAATGCAAATGTAAATATGTAGCGATCAGATATGATGAACGACTTGTTTTTCCTATATCACATTGAGCCAAGTAGTCCAGTTTGTCATTGGGGAAATAGCGCCTTGATTTCTTCTCTGCCTAGAAAAATCTCCTGGTATGATATCCGGCGCCTCGCAAAATGATGACACCGCCGTCTCTGCCGAAAGCCGTTGCAGTAATGTATAAACCTCGACGCCAATCCTTCCGTCTCCAGTTTTGCACGCCCCAGGGCCCTCAGGCATTCTCTCCCGCTGCCCCGTTCGAGGTGCCGTATGCTGTGAAAACAATGCAATCGCGGAATCTCCACCCCCACAAGATATTACTGATAGGAAACGCAACGTGGTCGTTGTGATACTTCTTCAATGTTCCTCGGCACTTCGATGCCCGGGCTCGGCCCATACTCCCAGTCAGATTCGTCTCAATGTGTCCAGACTCTCCGTCCGCTCCTATCGAGGGATGCGTCAGAGGCGCTTCCACATCTGACCTGGGTCGCATGCTGCTTAGATCGTATCGATCTAGGTTGCCCAGCCCTTACGGAATAGGGGCATACAACTCGTCCGGAGGAACTCCAGCAGCGGCTTTGATATCAGCTTCCACTCCCGGGACTTTTGGGAGCATTTCCAACCAGGCTGGGATACCGAAATTCAGCCCCAAGTCCATGGCCGATGGATCTCCCATTTGGCTCTGCATAGTGTGCAGCGCCAATGGCTTGGCCAGTTGAACTGGCTGTCTGCGCCTTTGTTCTTGTTCCGCTGCCTCTCTTCGCAGTTGCTGCAGCCTCCGTAAATCGCGAACCCTTTGTTGCTGCTCTCGGAGCCCCCTCTCTCGTGCCTCCTGGTGGTGTATCATTGCTTGCGTTTGCTCCTCTGTCATCTGTTTCCTCCCGCCATTAGGCTTCGTGTGCTGCTCTCGCGGTGCTACAGCACCATGATATGGAATGAGAGGATCTAGTTGGCCGGGTAAGGGTACGGCTGGGAGGCGCCGAGGTCCAGCTTGAGGTCCTTCCCAGAGCCCTCCGACCCCATCGCGTGCTTGACGAAGACGATCAAAGTGCGCCGCAACCTCACCTTGAACCTGTCGAAGCTCATCCCTGGCTCGCCTGAGGTCCTCTGGTTCATCCTCCGCGTTAGGTCGGTTCATGTAAAGTGGCTGCCTATCCATGTATGGGTCGCCCTTCCGGCGACGCGCATCATCTTCCCCGACGTGGTCCGACATTTTGATATCGAGCAGGCTAGCATCTATGCCAGGATTCTTCTCAACGGCCGCCTTGAGAGCTTCCGCTTGCGCGTTCCGAACTTCTTCTTCGTGCCGCTTCTCCACGCTATCAAACAGTGGACAATTCCCGTGCTTGCCTCCATGCCTTGAATCGTTGAAATGGGTGTAGTCGCATGACTTGGAGCAAATGTAGCATTGGACATTCCCGCAGCCCTTCCGAGTGCATGTCATCTTGTTGCATCCAGATTCCTTTATAAAGGGTGTTTTGCCTAGTACTTGAGTTAGCTGTGCTGCTATAGTTGTATTCTGCAAGGTCGGCGCCATACATTTATTGCAAGTTCGAATCATCGCGGCGGTCATGGCCTCCTCGATCTCTCGTCTCGCTGGCACCCCATTCTCGCGAGCAGCCTCCTGGCAAGTTTTTGGAGTGTGCGACTCCTGTTGACAGAGGCGACAGCTGGTGACCTGGCAGGACTCATTGGAGCAGCGGAATTCTCGATCGACTTCTACTGGGGGGTATTCGGCCGCATAGGGGCAGAATGGACAAGAAGCTAGGTTCTCTATGCCGGCCATCCGTAGAGAAGCCTCTTGCTCCAGGCGGCTGAGCGCTTCCATCAGCTTTCGGTCCATGAACTTTTCTCGCTGGCTCTGGGAGAATCCAGCTTGGCACCCATCCGTTGACATGCAAAACAGCTCGAATTTCGATAAGCCAACCAGTGTTTCGGCGCTGCGGCGAGCACAATCCTTGCAGAAGAACTAAATCTTGTTAGCTGTGGGTAGAGCTAAGGAGGATTCGGCCTCTGGCTTACATGAACCGTCGTCCCGTCACAGTGAACGAGACGGTTCTGGGGGCGTTCAGTGAAGCAACATTGACAGTCAGCCATTTCGCCACGAGCCTTGGCCTCATCGAAATTCTTCTGCTCCGATGCCTGAAGTTGCACCTTTTCCTGCTTCTTCCGTTCACGGGAGTCACGGATCAGTCTTGCAGCCCGGAGCTCCTCGAGCATGACGCATAAAGGCGATCCCCGATGCTTGTTGATGCTGTTGACCAAGTTCTCAGGGAGATATGATTTGACTTTTTCTGTGGGCGTCTTTTTCATCTGCCACGGCTTATTGTTTTCATCCCAATTGTCAATGATGTCGTAAAGGGCGAGATATGTTGGTGCGAGATGATAATCATTCCGGGCAAGTAGGGTGTGGATTTCTCTCAGTGGAACAAGAGGAAAGTCCCCAGCAATCATGCCCTTCCTTTTCGTCCATCATTAGCAACTGAGCGAGGCATCATCCATCATTGTGGCAGCTACCAGGTCAAGGCCCGCTCCTAAAACTTACAAGGTGGACACTGCTTGCGTACCCAAGTCCTCTCGGAGAGGGCTGCAGTACTTGCGCTCGGCTTGAGATACTTCGGATTCATCGCTCGAGTCCGACTCATCCCCCCACTTCCGCTTCGTGGATGAACGCCTAGGCCTCTTTTTGTAAGAATGGCCGGCCTCTGCGAGATCGGCAAGATACCTGATAACGGCATCTGCGTCGTGGTTCCGGGGTGCCGCGACGGTATTCAGATATTCGAAGCAAATATCAGGGAAGACAGCCGCCACGGCCTGGAAACAGGCGTCCCGGATGACGTGTTCCTTTGATTCTTCCCGATCTTCCATCATACGAGGTGGAAGAGTATGGCCTGCTGGTGTTCAAGCGGCGAAGCTGAAGGCCATGGGTGTGGAGTGTGTAGAATCAACAGCGGCAGTAGAGATTGGGCATTTGGGTGAGCCTGGTTAGGTGGTCGTTTGTACGGGCTAGGGTGAATTGGTGTTAGAGCAGATGGCCGGGGAATGAGAAGGTGAAGTGAAGTTGAGGTGAGGTGAGAGATGTTCGCAGTGGTGACAATGAGCTAACCGAGACCTTGGCCACTGCTGTTGTCAATACTAGTACTACTAGTAGCAATACGGCAGGAAGGTACGGCCGCTGCGAGCAGAGGGGAGTATCAGAATTTAAATTTCGGCGGGGATGTGCTTTCATGAAAAGCTAGAGTGTAAGTAAGCCAGAGGGAGAGGAAATGCAGTTATGGGAGAGATAAGAGGGGAACCGGAAATGTTCGCAAAGACGAAGCAAGCAACCAGGTACTATTAGGTAGAGCAGGCGAAAGTAAAGGCGAAAGCAGAGGCAAATGCTGCCTATGCAGCTGCCCGCCACTGCCCGCCACTGCCAATTGGCATCTCTGTGGCAGCTCCTCAGAATGCGCCTCCCCGATTGTCATGTAAATTCAGCCGAGGACACCGCCTCATAAGTCAGGGCATACGTGACTGAAGCAGAGCAGTAGGTTAAGAAAAATACAACCAAAACGGGTAGTGTGGCTGCTTTGTCTTACATGCTGGACGTTGGAAGCTAGCCAACGAACACGACGGAAAATGCAGGCAGACTGGGGGCATCCAGGTTTGTGCTAAGCTGAGAGGGCCTAGAAATCAAGAAAACAATAATGCTACTCACCTCGTCTTTTCGGTTGGTGGCCGATGGCCGGCGGGGAGGGGGAGCTCTTTCGGTGCCCAAGGAATGTTGGTAGGTGGCCAAGAGAGGCCTTGGGCGCGTGGTGCTGTTAAGCTCGGGGCGATAGAAGGCTCTTTTATGTGACAGATCTGGCCACCATACGCAGCAGATGAAAGAACCTAAGACAAGAGAGGTGATGTGAGAGGGATAGTCGGGGCGGGCCGTGTTGGGTGGATGGAATGGTGAGTGAGGAGAGAGGCAGCAAGTGAGAAAGAGAGAGGGAGAGAGCGTAGAGTGTGTGATCAGATAGATGCCCAAGTCTGGAACCAGCTTGCTTTCTATTCATTCCGATGCAGACGAGGCACGCGGAGCTGGCAATATCTACCCCTCCAACGAGAGGGGCGACGACAAGAGCAGAAGAGAAGCGACACCCGGGCAGAGCAGGACAGAGAAAAGCGCAACGACGACTGCTATTTGGGGATCGATGCACCGATGCTTTGGCCTGGGAAGGATCGTCGACCTTACCTTGGGGCAATAAGCGCTATAGAAGCGGCCCTCACCCCTGCCTCCCTGGCTGGCGAGAACCGAGACGGCCGACGAAGCTAGAGCGGATCAATCGTCTTCTGCCGCTCGGAATGGTATACTAGTAGTAATACCCGGGGAGCTGGCGAGCAACGAACGGAGCGCGTGGCTTTGATGTCACGAGAGCCGATGGTGCCGGACGTCGAGACAAAACTCCACAGCTTACAGCTGGTCGCTGCTAGTCTGGCACTTGCCGGGTCGCCAAGTGATGATGGACTTGCGACTTTGGGTCCGTCGTATTGTTCGTTCCGGTCAGCTGGGTGAAATCCAGCAGACGGTAAGTCGCCGACCTCTGCTGGGGGCCGAAGCTACGGACTACATGGTAGGACTGGGACGACAGGAATCTTGATGCCATTTAAGGATGGCTACGTCCGCATCGGCGCGGGCATCAGGACGGTCTTCCTGCCCGCCGGCCACAAGCATCGCGACGCACATTGTGTACGACATTCATTGACTGCCGCAGCTGATGCAGCGTGGTCTGCGGTATTCCTGGCTGAAAGAGCAGAGTCGGGTGTCGGGATGAAGAGGCTCACAGGGAGCCCCCCCTGCGCCTCAAGACAGAACAATGATGCGACTCTGCCGCATCGGGTAGTTTGGCGCGCTCTCCAGTACTACTAGTACTAGCCCAGGGCAGCGGAGCATGGCTGCTCAACATAGAAATGGTGCCCCTCGTGGCCCATGGGCCTGCTGTAGGGTGTAAGGTAGCCTGTATTAGTGGGGCGGGCACCTCAGCGACAGCCGGCCAGCGGCTCAACGTCTGGGGAGGGATTGGATGGGAATTGGCAAATGATGCTCTGGAATGGTTGGGAGGTGGAGTAGAGCGATCCTGGATGGATTCCCATGCCATGGACCTTGCTGGTGCTATATGTGGCAATGTGCTAATGTGGTGTTGACCGTGTTGGTGGTGTTGGTGTTGGTTGTTGCTTGGTGGCATGGTTCCTTCGGTGCGCATGGATTCTCCCCAAAGAACTTTTAGTGGTGCCTCAATCCATCCCCTCGCGTTTGATTCCAACAGTCTGAGTCGCGCCACATCACACTGGAGACGTCAAGCCTTGCGTCGCGCATGCACCCATCCCGCCGCCTCAAGTACTTAGACCCAGTCGCCGACTCGTCTGGCCCCCCACACTCAGCGCCACTTTTTCCCGTTTCGAGCTGACGCCCAAAGCACCAACGCCAGATATCAAAGGGGGAAATTGGTGCGAAAGTCCCAAAAGCCTGCAGCTGCTTGCAGGCATTTGGCAGCATTTGGATCTAATGCGACATGCGGGTCGGTCTGTCTGTGACATACGGAATTCCCTCTCTTCACTGACGGCTGACCGTGTGATTCAAGGTCCCGCAAAAGTAGCCCGGTGATAGGGCTTTGAAGTAGTGATGAAGCACTCGGTGATAGGATCACTTCCGTCACCATACACAACCATTTTAATCCATGCCCATCATAATCCCCATGTCTAGATCCAACACCATGGATCCTCAAAATGGCTACCTATTTGGTCCCTTGCTTCTGGCCATTTGCCCAAGTCGGTGCAACCCCGGGATCGCCTTCCTTGTGGCCTTACGTGTTGGGTTGTTTGCCTGCTCAACTCGCCGACGGTGTTGACCCTTATCCTCCGAAGTCGTCTCGTTCTGATGTGCTTCTCTTGTGCTCGACTCCCATCGTGCTCCACTCTCATACCCTCCAACGCTGGCAGGGCACGCCCTATAGAATGCTGCGCTGCCACCCCGGCCCAATTCTTCGCGGTGGAGGTGCGAGGCGAGGAGGCAAGGGGTGCGAGACGCCATGGAGCTGCTCAAGTCTCAAGGACGAGCATTGGCCCACGCAGAGACTCGGGGATGCAAGGTAGATCACGAGACGTGAGTGCATGATGGATGGATCTAGGAGGAGGGTTACGGCGCAGGGCCTGCGGCTGTTTCCTACTCTGTCCAGCTCCGTGGCCGCATCTCCATCAACGTCGCCGGCTAGCCGAATCTTGCCTCATTTTGCAACCGCTAGCCGTACGTGTCGCTCGATTCCGAAACCTCGCACATGCGATCCATTGCATTCGTCGTCCGTCACAATATTATCGTTTGGGTCCCCGCTTACTGGCTGCTGGTCGTCACTCGTCGGCCGTCCAGTCCGGTCTGTCGCGCCAATTTTCTTTTTTAAAAACCATCACCCTTCGTCTGGCGCCGACTTGCTTGTGGGTTGGACCCGGCGGCTCGGCCCACCCCTGCTATGCCCCGTCAATAGCCTCTTCAGGCCTTTCCATAACGAGCTCATCATCATTCTCTCCTCCATCGTCCTCATCTACCGCCGGGAAGAAACTGGATGTATGGTGCGCTGGTGCCTCAACCGCGACGTCTTCCTCGTAGCCCTCAGGGATGAAGCCACCTGCCGTGTCGTCGTCATCCATGCTACCATCCAACAGCTTCCGAGGGGCAGCGGCGTCTCGACTGTGACCGAATACCGAAACGTTGTCGTCGATCGCGCCATATTCTTGCCGAATCCTCTCTGCGATTCGCATGCCCATCAGAAACCTTCGCCATTGGCCGAGAGCCGCCTTCCGCCGCTTCTCGTCTTCTTTCCGCACTCGCTCTGCCTCGTCCTTCTCGAGCTCTTCCAACACCTTGGTGTAGTTATCCTCGGCAATCACCACTCCCTGAATGACTGGGACGGCCATGCGATGTCCGAATTCAAAATCAACTACAGCTTCGGCGTAGTCGATTTGCAGCCGCTTGCACACACGCACGGCGCCCCTGTAGGGTACATGTATGGCGCCCTCGGGGCACATGTGTTCTGCAAACAAGTCGATATTGCTGCACAAGTGTGTTAGCGTCAATCACAAGTAGACCTGAAGAAACCACTCACCCGTAGCCATTTTTCGGAATGATGCCATCTTTAATCGGCTCTGGGATGATCCAATCCGTCTGCTGGTGACTAAAGAGGCCCTGTAGAACCTTTTCGCCTGTCGCTGCCTCGGCTTCCATGATCTCCCGACGGCGGTTCAGTGTTGCCGCTCGATAGGGAACTCGTTTCAGTGGCTGCTCGCCCGCAAGTGGTGCCCTTCCTTGTTTATGCCACGTCTCGGCGCTCTTTACCTGCACAATATCGCTTCGGAGAAACACATCTTCTTCCTCCACATTCCCACCTTTGCCTTTGTTCTTGAAGACTTTGACCGGTTGTGCGTCTCTCTTGAGAGCCTCCTCTCGCTTCAAGTGACGAGCAAGAACAAACTCTTTCGACTGCTTGTAGTATTGGAGGGTCTCTTGGCCTTCCTTGATTTCCTTCTTCTCCGGAATGGCAGCCTTTAGGTCCGTGCTGTCCTCCAGCTCATCCACTTCAGTGATAGGGTGCGATCTTGTCCCTCTTCCATAGCCCGACATTGCTGTTTTGAACCAGTCGAACTGTTCGTATCGCTTGACTTTCCCATGCCGGTTGTAGACGGGCACCTTCTCTGCTGGCATCCGATTGCCCTTTGTTCGTCCAGGTAGCACATTTCGCCTCAAGTACCGAACTGTGACATCCTTGGCGGTGCCATCCTGCGAATGTCCAACGACATATGCCACAATTTGTCTGGCCTTGTCTGCTTTAGCCCCACGTGGTTCCAACGCTTCAGTGAGTTCACGGTTCGTTCCAACCATCGTCTTGATCAAGGCCTCCACGGGCAACCACTTTTTTGTGATGGGAGAAAGTACCTCCGTCCAATAGTGAGGATAATCCATGTCGCCATCATATTTGCGGGATGAAGGCCGTTTCGGGGGAGGTGTAAGCTGCATCTCGACAACAGACTCATCATCGCTGTCTTTGTATTCCAAGTCTAGGTCGTCGGAATCACTTGAAATGACGACCGCTTTTTGTTTTCGCGATGTTTTTGACCTTGTGGGTTTGTCGCTTGTTGAGTGATTTGAATTGCTAGCTTTTCGGCCAGCTGTTCCATCCTTCTTGTTCTTCTTCTTCGTCTTTGAATCATCAGGTTGATCCTTGGTGGGCCCATCCTTAACCCGTTTATCCTCTTCTTCAGGCTCGGCATCCTCGTATTTGTTCCAGCCGAAGCCCAAGGTTTGCAAATTTGCAATCATTCGAGCCTCAAGCCCTAAACCCCGAAGCAGTGCGGTAAACAGCTGTGCCCCCACGTCTCTGCTCCCCTCACAGACGCGAGCACATGCGCGGAATTCTTCCAGGCTCTGGATACGCTCTCCAAATCGGTCAGGGTCATGATCCTCGGCCTTGTAGGCCTTTGTGAGCCGGTCTAGTCGCTCAAGAGACATATAGCCCCATTTTCTCAACCCGGGCGCCGAGATGCGAAACCTCTGCTTCCACCAGGCTGTCAGAGTCTTCATAAGACGAAAAAGAGGGTCACCATGGCTCATGTCAACAGCACCTTTCTCTAGCCTCTCCGCTGAAGCTCCCCAGTGGCGCGATCTCCTGTCGCTTGCCTTATGGGCTTTGCCTCGAACCTTGCCCTTGGACTTGGAGGCGGGTTGCTCATCCTCTTCCTTCAGCAGGCCGCTATTCCGCCTCCAGCGGTCCACTTCATCCCATAATCGTGGCGAGAGGTGAGAGATCATGGTGGCTTGGACTTCGGGGTCGCATAACCAAGAATTTCGAATAGCGTTGTGCCACAACAGGAGCAGAGTGTGCACACAGTGAGTAGCGCTCCGGACTTTCCGCTCTCGTTTTGTAGGACCTGTCTTATTTCCATAGGCATTCGTCAGGGAAATTCGTGTGTCCTTTATCAGAGTAAGCTCCAGGTCCCCACTAGGGACTGGCGCATCAGGAACATGCGCCATTGGAACGTGAACATCTTCAAATTCAATGTCGTCGTCCTCGTCAGAATCGTCTATTTTTGGTGGTGGAATGACATCTTCGAACTCTGAGTCGGAGAGCGAGGTCAGAGAGCTCTCGTCATCATCGTCATCCCCAAATTTCTCCAGTAGAGGATTTGAACTTTTCGATGACTGGGGTGTAGCTGTTGCATCCAGATCGTCGTACAGGGTTGGTTTCCGTTGTTTTGCAGTTTTGGCTTTCCCCGACTTTGTCGGACTGGCATCGTCAGGGGAAGAGTCTCGCAGCCGCTTGCGCGGCACTAGAGGAGGCATTTTGTCCCCAAGAGAGGCTTTGCATCTTGCAGCATGAAGCAGGACGTTCCGGCCGGCGGATACGGACGGGTTCCTCACGGTGCGTCATGGACGCGAAAGGACGCGAGTGCACGTGACTAGTTCCGAGACCAATTTAGCAGGCAGGCATTTTGCCAGGCAATAGCGAACCAAGGGTGAATGAACTGAAGGCACTCTGTATCGTTTGACATCTTCTCTATCCAAGTAGCTAACTGGCGCCTTCGCGTAAGATCAACTCCCCAAAACGCCTTGCTATGCATCTACTGTGTATCCTCCTCGCTCTCTTCTAAGCCTCGATCAAATCTGGGGGCGGCCCAACACCCCGCAGTAGCACCACGGTGTTGCCGCTCTGCAATGCCGTCCCAACCTTCTCACTATATTCCAAAAGTCTCCCCCCCTCCACGTGAAATACGCGTAGTTTGTCGCGCTCGTCAAGGCTTTGATTGTTGATGTTTTGCACCTGGAGGCTTCTTGCTGCGGCATCGAGGACACGCCCAACCACCCAGTCCTTGGAGAAGAAGAACTCACCCTTGGGAAACTTGGCCTTCGCCGTCTCCGCCTCTGCTTCCACGTAGATGTATACACGCTTCTCCACCGGCACCTTGGCGTCGCCCTTGGCCGATTTCTTGAGATTGTTGACTGCTACCAAGCGCGTGGCTGCAGATGTCGGCTTTGGCTTGGGTAGAGCTCTCCCCGCTTGCTCCTTCTTGGCAGCGCCCCAGGCTCGCAACCTGTCGAATGCTGATTTCGTTTTTTGGCCCACGTCGAACTGCGCAGGGCGCGCCCCTATTGGGATGAGATTACTGCAGTCGTGGTCCTCTCTCAAACGGTGCTTCAGGCAGTAATCTCGATTGCACACTTCACAGTGAACGCCGGGGGTCAGAGACGTCCCCACCACCGTCTTGCACTCAGGCGACGAGCAAGGCTTCTGCGAGACTTTGTCACGGAGAACCTTGCCCTGGCCGATGGACGGTTGGGCCAGTTGCGCCAGCCGCTTGCGCTCTGCCCAGGCTCCTGCATTTGCGCATACATGCGCCGTCTCAGAGCGGTGATCTAGGCAAAACGTCTTCCGGCATGACTGGCAGAAGAAGGGGAGAAAGTCGAGCTGGTTGCAGTAATCGTACTCGCAGTGCTTGCCGATGAGTGTCGCATCTTCCTTTTCGTTCATTTCGACGTAGCTCGTTTCCGGAGCGTTTTCTTTTGCCGAGGACGCCATGATCGCGGCTTATCAGTCTTTTTAAATCTCGCTCGTGAAGGCGATACGGTGCTGTAGGCAGGTTGGGTGTCGTAAGTGAAGCTGAGGTAGCGAAGGGATGACCGAGGCGGCGAGGAAGCCTCTGGAAGTGTCCACTAATCGGGCTGCGTAGGCTTGGCGGGGTGACCGAATCTCTCACGCTGTGGACAGCACCACAAGACAGTCATGAGAAGCTGACGGCAATTGTTAGAGGAACTGCAATAGCCGAATCCTTATATTATACGATGTAAATGAATGCTAAATCACAAGCAACGTGATTAAGGGCGCGGATTTGCTGGCTCTTGGTCTCATGGTAAACATGAACGTCGGCTTGAGTTTGGTACAGTGTCTGGCTTGGCTCGCACCAACACAGCGCGGCTTCTCCGACCGCCAATGTGGCGCTCGCAGTCCTGTTTGTGTTTTAATTTATTGCCCACCTTTGCTTTGGCCTATTAGTACTTCTTTTTTTAGAAACGGGATTGCGGCCTGGACCCTGGATGCCCATCGCGAATACGTACCAACTGGGAGATGTTTGTTCATGGCTACCACGCCCGCCCAAATAAAGATACACCACTGTCAGTTTCATACTCACATTCGAGTATCCTACGATGGCACAGTGGCATCTCATTGAATGTACTATTACAAGGTGTGGCATGTTTTGGGTGGCGATTGGCCTACAAATACAACTTCATAATTCGTTACAGCTCCTTCTCCTTCGGCTTCTTTGCCAGGAGGTCTTCGCGCCCAGTGACTGGAGCATTTCCCACATATCCCGGACCTCCCCACGCCGAGAAGCCCTTGTGGAAAGCCCATTCAACGGCGTTCTCAACAGGCTCGTCGAACATTGCTGGGAGGAAGGGTACCACGGCGAGGCCCAGGCCAATGGGGCCCCATGTGCGGAGGCGCTGGTTCTTCAAGTTCTTCATGGCCCTTCCTGAATATCTCACCACGCTGTGAATGGTAAAGGCCGGCAAACCCATGCTAGCAACGCTCTGGAAGATACCACGCTGAACCATGACGGTTCGGTAGTCATCAAGAGCACAAACCGCACCTGGCTCAGTCTGGCCGGGCTTCTTCGAAGGTAGCCCTGCAATATTTCCTTGTTGATACGACTTGTACCCCTCGTACGAAACATCTCCCAGGATATAGAGCCAAGAAACTCCGTATGCGGCTCTCACGAGGTTCGGATGGGCGACCGGGCGAAAGGACTCGCCTGTTTGCAGTCAGAGTTTGCCCAAGAGTCGAGGTGGGAATACACATACCAATGTCAGATGTATATGCCACATATCTGTGCGCTGAGAGAAGAATGGTCCTTAATCGTGTCGCATAAGCCGCGTATCGGAGGTTCGTATCGGTTGAGGCTGGCCCACTGTATTCATCGTTAGCTACAAGGCGACTCTAGCTGTAAGTGCAAGCTGCGACGCAAGTAATGATGAGTGAAGAAATCCACATACTATCCCTGTCCAATATCTTCGATCAGCTCTTCTTTGTGGCTTTTGTCGACAATCTTCTGCAGTCCTTGGGGAAGTTTCGATGTAACCGATCGGCTTGTCTCGGTTGGCTGCTCAGGTCGCGAGTCGTCTTTCTGCTGCTCTGGCTTCTCCGATTTGGGGTCTTGAGACTTTCCCCACCAAGGCATCGTGAAGAGAAAATTTCGCTCAAGGTCAGGCACAATCGAAGTTGATTCCGTGGTGGTGATTCGGGTCGAGGATGTGGCTTGTCGAAACGCGCTGTTGGAAAAGCCCCGACCATCCACTACCGAGCCAATCTGACGTACCGGGACCTTGGTGACGTCGCTGGTTAGATCCGACAGATCCCGAGGCGATGCGCCCGGAGTATTGCCGCCAGCGCTAGACTGGACCTTCTGGCCGGTTGCCGCCTGCAATTCCAGGCACAAGCGTCCGAATTTCAGAGCTCGGCAAACTATCTCAATCGCGACGCTTGTGCATCACTCAATTGACCTCGCCTCGAACCCGATCTACATCTCCCGTTCACCCGCACACATTCACAATGGCTGGCGTCGCTACCTACACCATTGCCGGCAAGCAGGTCGGCGGTCACTACGTTAGTACCTCCCAATGGCTCTCGCCGTCCCTGAAGAACCGAGCTCTGACTCCAAGAAACAGCTGGCCATCGGCTGGTTGGCCACCATGGTCCTCGGCATCAAGTATGCTACCTCCGGCAGCTCTACTCCCAAGCCTACCGCGGCTGCCGCTCCCCCGATCAACGCCTCCAGCTCCGACGAGGCCGACTTCATCAAGTGCGCGAATTCGGTCCCTTTACATGACCAGCCAGATGCTAACCAGAGCACAGGAAGTTCATGGATGAGCAGGACAAGAAGAACTAAACAACCGAATCGAGAACGACGACATTGCGGTCTTTGGGGCTTGGTGTATTTTTGTAAATCATGGCGAAATGTACCACCCGTTTTCCCGGGTAGGAGCTGTCAAAAACCATCAATAGCTGGAATGCTACCACGGCGTGAAGATTTCAATAAAGGCCAGCTTTCCGTGTGACGTGATCCCGTCGTACTCAAGGGGCTGTGAGAATGCTCTACATAATGACGTGACGAGATCCGCGAGATGTATGAGGGCCCGTTCACTCCTTATGTTCGAGGAAAGCAGCAATTGGATTTCACGTCGCAGCAAGAATTGGCCTTAATCAGGAATTCCGTAGCCCATCTGACACTGAAGACAGTTTTCTACGGTATTTCGATCCGAGGCTAACAACAGCGAGACGACATTTAGACATCTAGCGTTGTAAGTGAGGCGTCTCACTTCAATCGCAGGGTTATGGCATTGATGTTGCGTGCCCAACTCGTTCATCGTCAGTCTAATGCACGGGAGGTAGCCAAGTGAACGAGGCCTACCAGGGCCGTCGTAGCAACAATTGAGCGTCCACTGGATCTTTGGTACAAGCAACGGTTTATGGCGAAGCACGGCCTCAGGGAAATGGTCAGAAATTGGCGATTCCAGCCGATTGTCAAAAGCTACCTAAGTATTTACTTGAGCACACCGCTGAAGAATGAAGCAGGGTCGCCTCATCATTTAAAGGTGCCGCCTAATAGATCTCATGGGGAGAATGCCTTGGATCAAGCAGGGCGTCCAGGATCACCGCTACGCTACGATGCCTCGAATTGATGATTGGAAATATTCCTGTAAGAGGGTCGCGTTTGCAAGTTCGCGCGAATGAGGTGTTAAATGGATGCAGCATTGGAACTGGCTTGAAGCTTGGAGTGACCACCGACGGTCAGTGAGAATAGGCAGGCTGTAGCTAGAGCCGGGAAAATGATGCATGCATGAATACCCTGATAGTGAACAAACCGGATATTCGGTATCGAGATTTTGGGGTTTGATAGATCTTCAGTACTGTGATGCACCGGTTTGCGACTAGCGGCCTTCCTGCATGTCGTCAAATACAAAATAGCACAGCGTGTGCTTGAGCAATCCTGGCCTCTAAGCTGCATTCATCCACTATCGGTGCTTATGTAAGCCAGTCTCTGGCGGCGCTCTGATTGGCTGTAGCCATGGAGCCAAGTCACATTTTCCCTGACCAAGCGGTCCTGCCACACAGTTGCTCCCCCGCCATCCACATCTTCCCATGCGACGACTCCTTAATCGAAACATCGCAGCAAGTCGCCTCGGATACAACGATAGCCGTGGCTAATCATTCCAAAATCTCGAACCCACACCTTCTTAAGGAGATAGCCGTCCTGGGCATGTCGGCTGCCACCACAGACCCGGCCCTTGTCGCCGCATCGCCTCCGGATCTCTCGCCTGTTGACGCCGCCGCCGCGGTCGCGCAAATCGCGTCCGCCGCCCAGGATGCCGTAGCGGCATCTTCAAAAGAGCGTCATTCATTGACCCTCGACCAGCGTCGCGCCCTCCGTCGCTGGGCGAACACCCAAACGATTCGCCCCTCTCACAAAGCCTGCATTGAATGGTTCTATTCACAGTATGGTCAGCAAATCAGCCAATCAACCGTGTCGCATTCCTTGTCGCCCAAGTATTCGCGACTCGACAGCGACAACCCTCAGCTGTCGGGTTCCCGCCTGCGTTTTGGTAATTGGCCAGATGTAGAAAAGCTCGTCCTGCTGTGGTACCAGCAGGTCCAGGCGTCGGGTCGCCAGCCCACCAACGAGGAGCTCGGCGAGAAGGCCAAGTCCATCTTCTCACAACTACCACGTTACAGAGACGAGACGCCTCCCGAGTTTTCGCCCGGATGGATCCACCGCTTCAAGAAACGCTACGGCCTTTTGATCCGCCGGCAACGTCGTCACGGCGATGGCGGCATCGACCCTGCAGAAGACATCGATTACCTCGCCGACTGTGTCCCTCGAGTCATGGGATACGTTGCAGCCGACACAAGCCCGGCTACGATTAAGGAGCAAGTCCTACGCGTGGTTGGCGTCGAGGCCACCCTCAACACTTGTGCCTTGGTACGCGATGAAATTGTCCGTCGCTTGACCGCGGCTCATCAACCGCCCCCACCTCCGCCAATGGTACAGCCTGAGCCCGCCATGCCCTCGCCGCAGCCCGAGCAGCCCATGTATGCCGACGACGATCCTGAGGTAGTGCTGCAAAATGCCTTGCGACAGCTTCAACAAGAGGAGCAGGCCGCCGAAGAGCAGGCTGCTGCGGTCCGAGAAGAACGCGACCGCGCGGAACGCGCAGGACTCCCGCCTTCGGGCATCATGACAACACCTGGCGGCCGCGCATCCTCGGTCACGCGGTATGCAGCAACGCCCGGCCGGGAAATGGCCCCAGACCTGACCTTGACTCCCATCACCTCGGACGCGCCAGTGTCCAATAATGAACGGCCCGTTCGGTGTCCCTTCTGTGTCAACCAGCGGATGCTTCGCACGATTAAGGAGGCGGTGGAACATCTGTCGACGCATGTTGTGGTGTGATTTGGTTTGCGATGTAATGTTTCGTCCCAAGTGCTGGGACCTGTTTAGACCGGACGGTATTGCTGGGCCTCCGACAAAATACGGTATGGTGTTTATGGGATTAAAACGGAGTTGGGGTGCATTTATTTCGATGCTGGAAGGGATTACAAATACCACGAGATATGAAATTCACAGCAGGCTTCCATTCGATGGGGCCATAATCCTATAATGCTCGGGCCTTTGTGTGATTCAATTCACACCACGTCCTGGATAGCGCAGCAAAAGGTTATGGTCGTATCACGAAAGAAAAGCCCCTTCAAGTGTATTGATGCATTGTCCGTATCTCTGAACGCCTAGGTATGCCAAAACATCAGCTCAGATAATCCCACTCTGTTTCAATGCCTTCACGATGTCCTCGCTCCGCTGTTGAGATTCTGACTTGGGCTTCTTCAGGCCCTCAACATTGATGTAGTTCACCCAATACGTGAGCCCCTCTAGTCCGTCCTCGTGGCAGAGCGCCCCATGCTCCTCAGCCATGAGAAGCTCTTCCTCGGCAACGCCCAGGCTCCATCCAAATCGCTCTGCAGCTTCCTGCGCAGTAACCCCCCGGCCGAATGTTTGCCAGTCCCAGGCAACTTCTCGATCTGGCGGGAATTCATGAAGATCCTGCAACCAGGAAAGAATGGCTTTGATGGTGGTTGAATCTTTTCGATCATGGCTTTGAACCACCATGACGCCGCTCCTAAATGTTCGCAGGCGCACAGGGAGTTTAAGCTTATGCCATTGCCGTGCAGCTTTCTCAAAGTCCGTAGGGCTGACCAGTTCCACGCCACCTCGCGCTCTGTTGAACATGGCCCAGAGATCCACCAATGTGATGATTCCGCCGGCCTTTTTGAGAACGCCTCTAGAGTCGTCGGCCAGAAACTCGGCAAGGTTGCGAGACAGCTCAGACAAATAGAGCGATTCGGAGCTTCCACCGCCAACAATATCTTTGGTTGTGATCAGGCCAAGCTGGCTTGCTGATTCCGCCAATATTGCATTCTCCTCTGCCGAGGCATTACCTTGGCCGTTATTTGCCTGTCGTGCAAAGCGCTCTGCCAGCGCGACGACGTCTTTTGCAGAAGCCATCAACGCTTCCAGGTCCTCAAAGGCGCTCCCAATTAGGATTTCGTTGTTCTTTCGCATGTTGAGTCCCAGCTGCTCCAATCCAGCAATGCCGGCGGTTTTGGTCCTCCCGCCGAGATTTCCCCCATTGGCGTCGTTAGAGCCTGCTTGTTCCGCGCCTTGACTGGCCTTTGGCGCAGGGGGCGCATCCTGCAATAGCCACTTGCGCTGTGTCATTGAGCCTTTGAGTCTCTCGTAAAATATCTTTTCTCCGCCGGCACGGAATGAGATTTTAATGAAATCAGGCACATCTATGCCACTCGCACTGTTAGGCTGCTCTGATACTGGTCCCGGTGACTCGGTCCTGATGGGAAAAGACGATGAATTCTGCTGCAGCGATGAGGGGACATTCTGTGAGGTGAGGGGGCCACCACACATTTCACAAGAGAGCAAGGAAGGATGGTTTGAGAAGGTGCAACGAGGACAAGTGAAAAAAGCTTCGGAACTAGCATCACCGTTTGCTCCGTTTGGCGACTCGGAAGGCGGAAATTCAAAAGCGGAGTCATCTTGACTCTCAGAAACAGATCTTTGACCGGGTTGAGCTGGTCGAGTTGGCAATGGCGTCGTGGCGGCGATCGCTGGTGGCTGTGAGGGACGGCTGCTGGCGCCAGCTATGGCCGCCTTGAGCACATGAGCCAACGTCGGCTTGATTCCGCAGGCCAAGCAAGGCGGCAGGGGAGTGTGAGCATTGGCTGCTGTGGGGTCAAAGTTCGACGGGATCGGGTTGGAGAAGCTGCATATTGTGCACACCCAAGTCGCCGCGGCGAGAACTGGCGGTTCGGGAGGAGGTCGAAAAGCCCCCTCGGAATGACTGGGGGACGATGGAAGGCTCTTTGAGGCGTTGGACGCCTTAGATACGACACGGTTGTGGTAGGATGCTCTTTTGGGAGGCTTCGGTACCAGTGTTACCTTGGCCGATGACTTCAAGAAACCAGCGTAGAACTCATAACGCTCAACGTCCTTCAGGTCCAGGGCCACGGAGTATTTCCGGGGTTCCTTCTTGTCCACGTAGCAAATCCGGTGCGAAGTCAAGTAAACCTGTCCATTCTGGTGGTTGGCTAGCTTATACTTCCTGCGCCGTGTCAACTTGGCTTGCCCAATAATGAACATTCAGAAGTCCCCCTCATGACTTACCCCTCATACAGGCCGACATTATCCTGAACAAATAGCAGCACCTCATCGGGCAGATACGAGGGCCGTAATGCAGTTGTGAGGTCGATATGTTTCAGAAACATCCGTCATGAAGAGCGGATTGGCATGAGCTGGCTCTGGCGGACCCAGAGAGGCAAAAGACACAACCGCGCACCGGAGCAGGTAGTGAATCTGTGGGGTGGGCCGTCGGGATTCCCTCAGAAGATATGTGCAAGTTGCGAAGACACACAGTTCATACACTTAGGATTGCGGTTTCTTACAACGTCGCTTTCTGATTCCAATGATGATAAGAAACGCCTCTGTGTGTATGGAGCGAGGGATCCCCTCCTTGGTGTCGACCTTTGAGGTTCGTCAGAGCCCCTCGCCTTCTAGGCTCCACTATTATGATCATAAGCCCCACCACAGGCGCAGTCAAAGAGGCGAGCAGCATAGCCGGCATTCATCCGAGAGAAGTCACGGGACCCTGAGTGCCACGGCACCCACCTCTGGGCAAAATGTCGCCGCCACCGCCAGAACTCTCGCCAACGATTTCCCGCTGCCCAACCCATCATCCAGGCACCATCATCGCCCATCGATCAACAAACCCTCCCATAACCTCTCCACCAGTATCTACCAACCGTTAACTAACCCCCCTCCCCCCAGCGTTTTCCCAAAATGATGCCAAGTTGGCCTGCGGCGCAACAGGCGCCTGCGGCTCCACCGGCGGCTACCGCCACTTCTTACGCCTACCCTCCTAGTCAGTCCCTCCTTGTGTCTCCTTTCTGTAGAAAACACTGGCTAACGCGTCTTTTAGATCCTGCTTTCATTCCTGTTCCCGTCCGTCAAAGTTTTGGGCAGTTTGTTGCCCCTACTGCCCAGTTTGCCGGTTATGTCCCACCTCCACCTGTTCCACCCCAACTCCCCACCGCGTCCTCAGTAAATGGTGCCAGCCCGTCAGCCGAACAGCCCAAGGGGAAAGTCGAGTGGCCTGAATCCGTTCGGAGCTACGTCCAGCGATCCTTTCTCCCCTGCAATGACGATCCCACTGTGTCTCGTGCCGAAATCGAAGCCAAGCTCAAAGACACGATTGGCACCGCAAAGGAGGAGAACACTCTCTACTCTATCGACTGGAATAACTATCCTCTCCCGCAAGCCATCGTGCGGGCTGAGCGTGATGCGACCTTGAAACGCAACATGAGTGCATCTCCATTTCGTGCCTTCGACTCAAGCAGCTCAAAGAAGCGGAAGTCAAACGAGTTTTCCAATGATGACGTCTCTCAGCCTGCGTGGCGAGCTGCTACTAACACCCGGTCCCTCGAAGACCGAATTTCCCACCCTTCACCCAACAAGCGCCAGACGATGGACGAACCCCTTCCGAAATCAAGTAAGTTCCAGAAGGAGGCCAATAGACGGAAACGCCGCTTCGAGAACGAGTATCAAAGCCAGAGATCACCCAGCCCGCCTCCGCCATCTTCTGGTCCCATTGTTGGGACCTGCGAAACACTGGAGAAGAAGTATCTTCGCCTCACCGCCCCTCCCGTACCTTCCAAAGTTCGCCCAGAACCCATCCTGCGTCAAACGTTGGATCTCCTTAAGAAGAAGTGGAAGAGGGAAAGCAACTACTCGTACATCTGTGATCAGTTCAAGTCGATGCGCCAGGACTTGACGGTCCAGCATATCAAGAACGAATTCACTGTGTCCGTCTACGAAATCCATGCCCGAATTGCCTTGGAGAAGGGGGATATCGGTGAGTATAATCAGTGCCAAACCCAGCTGCGGTCATTGTATGGCCTGGGTTTGAAGGGAAACCCCATTGAATTCAAGGCGTATCGTATTCTATACTTCATTCACACTGCCAACCGAACCGGCCTAAACGACACACTTGCAGATCTAACCACAGCAGAGAAGGAGGAGAAGGCGATCAAACACGCTCTGGAGGTGCGATCCTCGCTAGCGTTGGGCAACTATCACAAGTTCTTCCAGCTCTACATGGATACCCCCAACATGGGAGCATATCTGATGGATATGTTCGTTGTGCGGGAGCGGCTTGCTGCCCTATGCAATATTTGCAAATCGTGAGTCATTTTTGTTTTGTGTACTCTCCCAGACATGTACTAACTCCCATCTCAGATACAAGCCGGATGTCAAACTGCGCTTCATCACTGAAGAACTCGGATTCGAGTCTGATGCTGATGCTGCCCAGTTTATCATCGATTACCAGGGCCAGCACCTCCTGGAGGACCGGACGGAATTCATTGCATTCCTTACTGGAAAGGCCGGTTCCCTCTTCGAGAACGCCAGAAGTGACGCCTTCCGCAAAGTCGACATCAAGGGCCAGATATAATCATTTTCCTTGCACATCATGTCCCGAGTTGTCTAATTTGTCCTTGGCGACGTGGACGACAGCGACACATGGGTGTCGTGGGGCTCCGTCGATGCATCTTAGCGATTCCTACGGTCTCGGCAACGTAGACACGACCATTCTTTTCCAGCATTTGATACCCCGCATGGCAGCCAGTTAAGTTCACTGCTCAAAGCCTGGCGTCTTGACAGAGAGGAAACTCCCGTCCATTCGACTAGCTTTTATTCATTAGTCACAATTTTAAGCGTACCAACATTCAGGTCAGTTCGCGCACATATGGTTTTTTGGTCTACTTGGGGGGGATTTGTTTGGCCGGGCAAGGGGAGTACTACGCGTTCATTTGGATGGGTTGCAACCATGCCGGCTGTCGACGGTGGATGGATCCTATCGTGTAGGGCATCAACTGAGACGCACCGGAGATCCGAGCCAGAGGCTGCTCATATTCTCAGATCTCTTCCGCCTCACGTTGCCCACGAACGACGCTCAGTCAGCGATCAGGCCGTCCACAGCTATCCATTGCTTTCTTGCTTGGATGGGTTTCATCACGACGAGAGTTTTTCTTCAAGGGCGTTCCGGTTAGATACTAAAATAGAATTTGCAATACACTTCGTCAATCCCGCATTGAGCTCCACGTGTAGGTGTAGGAGACAAGTTGCGCGTTCCTCGGTTTCTTATGGGTACGATACTGCCCAGCACTGTAAGAAAGCAGGCAGGACGACTGTGGTGAGGCCCATGAGGGCTGAGGCTTCCGAGGAGAGTCCCGCGTTACCCCACACCGGTGGAGTGTGCGGGACACTTCCCGGCAAGCTTAGTGGATGTTCTCCGCGGGGTCTATTGAGCCAGTCGCACCCAAAGTGGGTGTGGAGAAGTTAGCACGTCATAGTAATCCCACATGCGATTGAGTCGGGTTCGTAATGGAAACGAAGCGGCTTCTCTACCTTGCTCACAGTCGAAATGGTCTGAAAGAATCATAGCTTGCGGGGGCTTGATAGAAGCATCGTGGAGAGCAACGAAGGTTGCAGCGGGATCCGATTGATTAATTCCCCGACCGATTGCGGGGGAGGGTGAAATGAACTCTGTGTGCATCGATCGAAGTTGGTGTGGTCGCGGCTCCTCTCCTCCACGTCCCCAGCCCAGCTCAGGGCGGAACCAGTTCACCAACACGCCAAGGATGATTACAAGGAACTACAAGGAGAGTGCAGGTACATGTATTTCGACACTGGCGCCCCAGGCGCGGCATTTAATTACGGTTTGCCAATTGTGGTCTCGTCCGAGAGAACGTGCAGATCAGCGACCTCAAGTTCGTGTCCTGGCCTAGGACCTGAAATGCTTAAAGCTGGACCATTCCCCCCGTGTCTAACTCGTCTTTTGACCTGTTGTTCTTCACTCGACTCCTTTCCCTGCCATCTACCCTCTTCACTTGACTCTTCCCTTGATTCTTCACCTCAATCTTTGCAATCCAATCCTACCATATCAACTGCCACCTGAACCACTTCAACCCGGTTCATCTTTCCCTGCACCTGCATTCCCCCCTTAACCTTCTACATCACCCCCATCCCTCTTCTACATTTTCCCCTTCTCATCATGTCTCAGTCTCACATGAGCCGTGCTCACAGCATCCAAGGCGTGGCAGAGGCCCGCACCTTTTACGATGACTGGGCCAAGACGTACGACCTCACAATGACGCCCGAGGGTGAGGACTATGTAGGACCTGCCCTCGCGAGCACGTACCTCATCAAATGTCTTGGCTCCGGGTCAACCTCTGAGAATGTCCAGATCCTGGACGCCGGGTGCGGCACAGGCCTCGTCGGTGCATGTCTCCATAAAGCCGGTGTGAAGAACGTTGACGGGGTTGATCTCAGCCCCGGTATGCTTGACTTTGCAGACAAGACGGGCGCTTATCGTTCGTTGAAAGTGACCGACCTCACGCACCCCCTTGACTCTGGTGACAGCTCCTACGATGCCGTGATTTGCGTCGGGACCTTTACGCAGAACCATGTCGGCCCCGAGCCGCTGGACGAGTTCATCCGCGTGGTCAAGCCCGGCGGCTTCATCGTCGCCACCATCATGGGCACCATCTGGGTGAGTGGCGGCTTCCAGGCCAAGGTGAAGAGCCTCGAAGCGGACGGAAAGGTAAAGGTCATCAGAGACAAGCTTGAGGACTACCGGCGCCGAGCCGGTGTTCAGGCCAGGATCATTGTTCTTCAGGTGCAGGAGTGACTTGCAAGTATGCGTGTGATTCGGTGATTCGACGATGCGACGATTCGGTGCTTCTCTTTTGCTTTCTTCGCTTCTATTCACTTCTCTTTTCTTTCCTTTCCGCTTTCCTATCTTCCGTCAAAGTGCTTTCAGACCGTTCAACTGTGTGACACGGAAGAGATGTGGAAAAGAACAATAGCACAGGTGCGGAACAGGCACGGCAAAACGGCAAGACACGAAAACACGACAAAATGTATCCAAAAAGAAGACGCGACGGCCGACACCACTATTTACGACCAAGATACGGATGACCAAGGATTCGAACCCCTCACCCCCGACCGACGCAATTATCGAGGGAACTTTAGGAAGTCAATCATTACTACATTCATACTCTTCCTAACTATGAAGGATTTCGCGCCATGCCCAGCTAGAGGCAGCCTAGATTGTAGTGGCCAGTTGGAGCCTACTGCGTATTAGTTTCCTTTGTCCCCTCGGGTGTGATTCCAGTCGTAGACTATGTAAATGTGGCGGGTTGGTTTTATCAATTGGGAGAAAGTAGACTGGTAGAGAATATATGAAGTGCGCATCATCGAAGGGGCCAAAGCCATTCGTATTACTTTTTATTCACAAGGCTACTGAAGGAGCAACACATTATTGGTGTGTTCGTCTCTCGTCTTGGACACCCGAATTGAGACATCGTATACCCTACACCGCGGCAGAAACCACCGCCCTGGTGGAGATCTGGCATGGGTTATCTGTTAAGTCCCTGGGATTTCATACCCGAATGGTTTGAGAGTGGACGGCTGAGAAGGGTTTCTCGCTATACGCAGCGATGGAGGCCGCGTGGCAATGTGACACCAGACTTCAGCCCTAGACTCTCATGAGGGGTGAGCGCGTGGGGGGGATTCAGAGAGTTGGAAGCCGTCACAGCCAAGGCACATTGTTGCATGAATGAATGAGACAGGCCTAGTCCCCCGCACAGGCGGGATGCACGCACTCGCATAGTTAGCACATGGCCATGGCAGGTTACGGGCCACTCTCTGGCTCCGACGACGTGCCTCCTACCAGACGGGGACAGTGAGGGGTATTCTGAGAACCTGATAGCCATGGAGAGATAAATGAATGAATCCCTGCCTTGTCTCGCTACTGGCGGCCGTCCTGGGGTCCCGCAGGGGAGTAGAGACAGAGCACCAGTGCCGCAGTATCGGGATTGCCCAGTCTTGAGGCTGAGAGCGAGTCTGGGATTGATTGGAGCATAACCTGATCTCCTGCCATGTCCGCCACGCCATGGGCTTTTGGAGGGGCGTCCGCCGTATTATCGTCTTCCGCGAAACGTCCCACACCAGATTCCCTGCTGCTAATCGCATTCAAGTGTGTGGCAGGGGGAGCCTTGGGCAACGGGCATTGAAGATCGACGGCTAGCCAAGCGAACAACCCAGCCAGCCTTGAGACACTGTGCAGACGGGGCGTGTAAAGTATGCATGCGACGTTCGAGCCAGCCAACTGGCGGGCGGGCAACAACCTGGATGGACTGCGCTACATGTGCGAGTGGATGGGATGTGCGGAATATTTACACAAGGGGAATTGGAATGGGCAGTTTGCGGGTTGGGGGCTGGCTGAAGTTGGCCGCATAGAAGAGGCCCGGCAGTGCTTGCTGTTTATTATCCAGGCTGATGCTTGGCAGGCTGCTGTCACGCTACTGGGCGGGACAAAATACTTGACAGCTGCCAGTGACGGTGCAGCAACGACGGTGCAGCAACGGGCGTTCGAGAAGTAACCTCATGATAACTGCTGGCGCCGTCGTCGAGGCCTCCGAGACGACAAGGGGCCGCGGGGTTCTGCGCTTGTAGATCAACGGGTGAGTGACTACTAACATTAGTTGACGTACTGCACAGAGGCATCACAATGTCACTGAAGCAGAGCACTGGACAATTCCGACAACCGGCAAAAGTAACAAGCAGAGGGAGGACCAAGTGCGTTGGAGGGACTAGCTAGCGGACTACATTGCTGCCGTGTCTCGTGTCGTCTCATCTCGTCTCGGCCGGGTTTTTTCTTTCCGCTCTTCTGCATGCCCCTCGATGGTACCTACATGACGAATGCAGGTGGGATGCATCCCATATGCGCTGCCACATGTGGTTGGAACGGGCCATGGGGTCGGCTAGGTAAGTACTAGGTATGTTGGATGGTGGGTGACAGTTGCCGGGTGAGAGAGCACATCGTCCCCAACCATGGTGCTTGCTCTCGTGACTTTTTTTAAAACTCCGCAAAAACCGCCAGTGCCTGGATGGATATGTGCCACGCGCGAGGCTTGGCATGACAGTCCATGACACTGCAGTCTGCCGTTGAGTGCCGGCCGTAGCAGGACGTTGCCTTGAGCGGGGCAGGCGAAATGTGTATCGTCGATGGGGTTGCAAGCGGCCTCAGCAGGCATGTCTAGTGCTTGGCTCGTCTATGCTAGTTGTCCAACATCCATATTCCATCATTGCCTAGGTTTCTGATCATATAGACTGTGGTTTGCCATTGGCCAGAGTCGGCGATGGCGTTGTGGTGGGGGTGTCGACATTCCCTTTGGAGGCATTACTCGGGCTTGCGCCGTTCGTCTCATGTTCACAGGCAAGTGCGTAGGAGGTATCATATTCCACGGCTGATTTCCTCAATGTAACCCCTCCTTCTCTTCTCAGGTCCACAAACAAAACGACGCAATCAACCTGCAAGGAAGGCAACACCTGATAGCTCGATGCTATCCAAACCTTGGAGCTAGGGTTGCCACTCTTAGCTCTGGTCCATGGCGCGGATTTCTCGGGTCCGGTTGGAGAAGGATGCCTTGGATGCCAGCCTACGAACATCACATAATGCGCCCATGTAGGCTAGTCCTCTGGGGCTACTGAAAGTCTGAAAGTCCCCTTGCCTCAAGCTGGGCCCAATATGTGCAGGGAGAGCAAACCTTCTCTGCTCAACACAGGGCACGAATGGGCCGGGAGCCTGTCTGTGGATTCAGGTCGGATCCCTAGCCCGGATGTTCGGGTTGCTTGACCAGCCCACAATTAGGCACCGCTTACCCGCCCAGGGAGGCGACCCAGGCCCGTTAGGCAGGCACAGCGCGGCCGTAGCTGAACGGCCCGATGTGGTGGTACGGACGCTGACGGCTGGGCGACGACCAACCCTTGAAGGTTAATTGTACGCGTAAAAGCGCAACTTCTGGCTCTGCCTGCTCAGCTGGGCAACACCGCCTCCACTGTCGTTGATATGCTAATCTCATAGCACTGAGGTAGGTACTTAGGTTCCGTCCTTGACCGGTGCTGCGCCTAGTCCTTCGGGTTGTGGATGCTCCGTTTTCTGGTCGGGCACTGTCAATCGTTAGCATGCCGCCGGGGCGGGCTTCTGTTGCACTCAGTACTACTTTCATCAGTGGGATTGCTACAATGGGTGTGTCAAATGCCATTTTCGTTTCCACGTTTGAATGAAGAGCGAGCGTGACGTGCCGTGCCGCAAAATACGATTCAGGCGACCGCGTCGAGTGCTTAGGTACTGTAGTAGTAATATTCTACTGCTACTGCTGTAGTAGCACTTGGCTGACTCTCCGTGGGTGGTGCGCGGGCCATTTACTGGTGCCTCTATCGGCTACTCTCCAAGCTTCCGCGCCGCCCTAGACCTAAAGAGTCCTTTGGCAGGGTTCTGGACTACCAGTCGCATCCATCGATCATCCTTGGCACATTTCCAGCCCTTCAGATGGCCCATCGTGGCTGTGGGCCGCCAATTACCTCAGGTACCATGCAGTTATGGAGCTGTGTACTTGCGACACCCTCACTAAAATCAGTGCATGGTGCAGCCCCAGCAGGAGCCACTGGGTGCCACGGATTGCCCCCGCCCAGAACCACTGACAGCCTTCCTCTGGTAGGCTAATGATCCCACCATGGGTCAAGTCACCCTTTCAAGTTCCCACAAGTGATCGCCTCCACCTTGTGTGCCTGCTCTGCCTCCTTGTCATCCGCTACCAGGAACAGCCTGCTCTCTCAACCGTCTCTATCCGCCTAACACCTCACGGGTCTTCCACACGGCGACGACGACAACCACAGTCACAGCGAAAGAGACGAAGACAACGGGGGCAACATCAGAAACGACAACGGCCCACAAACGACGCCCATCTTCGGCTACGCGCCATACTGTCGAGACGAGTCCACTGTTGCCGGACGCGCGCCACGACCCCTCCCCCGCTTGTCTGCCCGTCATTCAAGCGCGCTTCAGGGCATCTCGGACCCAGGACACACCCACGCCCATTTGCACCTCTGACGAACTCTTGAAACAAGTCGGCCATTGTTTCGTCTTCCTTTCCACTCCCGTGTCCCAAATCCTCCATCCTGTTGTCCTACGGTGGGTTCGACTTCGGTCTTCAGAGTTTCTGATCCTTTCGGCGGCGTCTCCCTCCCCAGAACCCTTGTGGCGAGAGCGGCGCGCACCGGCCGAATCGCGAAGCGCCTAGCACAGCGACCTACCCTGCCAGCCCTGCCCAACGTTGCGGCCGAAGCGAACTGGAAGGACCACCACCTGCCTTCCTAGTTGAAGGACCAGAGATAACAGTAACTGCTGGCCGGAGATCCTGACACTGAAGTCGCCAACCCGTCGCTTTTGTTGACGCCTGGCCATCTGCTTCTGTGCGTCCAGCGCAGGCTTTCCCAACGGAGCAATATTGCGTTGCGCATGCAACATATCTTGGAGATATCCACGCCAATCCATTGAATCACCCATCAGCGTGCGCCTTGACACACGTCTCGACTTTTTTTTTTGCCCCCTAGCATTCGGTCGGGGCCCACCCCCTCCTTCCTGAACCCGCCCACCTCGCCCCTCCGTCCCACGCCCTTGCCTTGGGAGTGCACAGAGTACAGTGCCAGGCCCCATACATCGCACGCCTTGCACGCGCAGGCCCGGCGGCAGTAATTACTTACTACTAGTAGTGCTGCGTACCACCACCGCCAGTGAGCCTAAGCTGGGCCTCGCGATCCTCGCCTTTTCCAACTCCCAACCCACGAGAGACTCACGACTGCCCCGGGAGGCACGCAGTTACACAATATGAAGGTTCGAAACTACTACCCCCCATCCACCCGACCTGTGGCTTCCTCCTCAGCATCGACACTGCCTGATGCCCTTTGTCATGGCCTGCCTCCTGCCTAGCAGGCGCTTCTCAGGAGCGCCTTCTCGCCAGCCGCCGTGCCCTTGCCGACGCCTCGGCCGCAGTATAGCCTCACGCTCCCTCCGGCTGCCGTATGACTTGATGCACGCGACGGCATTCGAATCACATCGTCATCGCTTCCCTTCCCCGCACCTAGCCTCTGCTATTCACAACCGCCGCGCCGCCAGAATCGCTTCGCCCCTCGCCCCCCCCGTCAGGCCACCCTGAAGCTAACCGCGATGCACTTTCTCCAGGCTCTCCGTCGGTCGATCAAGGGCGAAAAAGAAAAGCAGGCCAACGTCGCCATCCATAATAAGACGGCCGTCGCCATCGTTCCGCCCAAGAAGGTTGGTTGCCTCTTCCTCCCGCATCGCACTCCGCCCCGCTACCGAATCAGCCTGTCCGTATTCAGGCCTCCTCCTCTGGCCCTACGCCCCGCCAGAGTGCAACGCAGAGCCTTCAACGCAGAAAGCTGACACCACTTCCCATTGCGCAGGTCATCCGAGCGCTTTACGACTACGAAGCGCAGTCGAGTCAAGAGCTTAGCTTCTCGCGCGGCGACTTTTTCCATGTTATCGGTCGTGAAAATGACCAGGACTGGTTCGAAGCCTGCAACCCCGCCCTCCCCGATGCCCGCGGTCTCGTGCCTGTGAGCTTCTTCCAAGCCCTTGGCAAGACGGAAAGAGACAGCGGGCAATCCGACGGTGGTCGACCTCCTGTAGCCAAGTCGCCCGACCATGACTCCGGCTTCAGCGAAACCTCGGCCGTCCAACCCCCCCCGCCTGCCGGGGCGGCGGCAATGTCCCCCCTGCCTGGCGCCATGCCTGGCCACCGAAGCACCAAATCGGGAAGCAGCGGAAAACAAGGTGCTATGGTTTACGGTATTGTCATGTACGACTTTGCCGCAGAAAGGCCAGACGAACTGGAAGCCAAGGCCGGAGAGGCTATCATCGTGATTGCCCAGTCGAACCCAGAATGGTTTGTGGCGAAACCGATCGGTCGTCTCGGTGGCCCAGGCCTGATTCCCGTATCATTCGTCGAGATTCGAGATATGGCAAGCGACAAAGCCATTGCAAACCCTTCAGATGCTATCAAGCGCGCCGGCGTCCCCAAGGTGGAAGAATGGAAGAAGATGGCGGCCGAGTACAAGAACAGCAGCATCACCCTCGGCAAATTTGAGGGCACCAGCCCAACCGGACAGGCTGGACAACCTATTGAACAGGGCATGGAGCGCATGAGCCTACAGCAGCAGCATGGACGACAGAACTCGCAGAATGGCGTTGCAGGGGTGAGTCGGATACTCTTGGAAGAGGCTCAGGCGACAGTGTTTACTAATTTTCTTGCTGCAGCAACCAACGGGATATGCCAGCCAACCTCGAATGTCACAACAAGCACAGCAGCCTCAATACGTCACTCCCAAGCCTGGTTCGCAACTCTATGCGCCCCTTTCGGCCCGTATCCCCCGATACTGTTTCGCCGAGGATAAGTATTGGTTTGTTATCGAGGCCCTGCTCGAGGATGGTCGACACTGGGAGCTCTCACGATACTACGAAGACTTCTACGATTTCCAAATCGCCCTATTGACGGAATTCCCTGACGAGGCCGGAAATACGGGTACCCAGAAGCGAACCCTACCATACATGCCTGGTCCCGTTAATTACGTGACCGATGCCATCACCGAGGGTCGACTGCATAATCTCGATTCGTACGTCAAGAATCTTCTGAATCAGCCACCCTACATTTCGCGATGCAACCTGGTGAGACAATTTTTCGCGCCGCGCGAAGGCGACTACGAGATTGAGGGTGTCGCCGGGGCAGACGATATGCGCCTATCCCAAGGCTCTCACCCCTCGTCAAACGAGTCTCCAGGCGATGGTGCGTCAAGGCAATCATCACGAAATAACCTTAATGGAGCTGGGTATGGAGGCCCAACGCGCCAAATGAGCAATGGGCAGCAACCTGGAATGACGAGGCAACCATCCTCACTATCACAGCCGTCGCAGACGTCACTGGTCCAACAACAGCAACAGCAGCAGCCGGCTTCAGCAATGAAGATCAAGATGTACTACAACGGTGACTTGATTGCTATCCGAGTGCCTACCGATATCCAGTTCCAGCAGCTGCATGACAAGATTCGAGATCGACTCAAAGTACCTGGCGGCCAGCAGCTTCAATTGTTTTACAAGGACGAACCTACTGGCGACAAGCCCAGCCTAATGAGCGACAATGATTTGGATACTGCGCTGCAACGAAACGAAAAGCTGCTCCTCTACGTCGAGGTTGTCTAAGTGACAGATGACGACCGAAGTAAACCCTCATGCCCTCCGAGCTCGCGACTGTCTCCTCGACCTCGATCCATTACTCCAGTCCCACGAGCCATAATTGAAAACAAAGGATGGCATGCGCTCCATATATTCCGGAATCGATGTTACACATGTCATGCAACCAGGACCGATGCTGATACTGTGGTCTTTGTTATCGTTGTACACCCCTGTGGACGCCCTTTTTCTTCTTGCGATCCGTCGACAAAAGAGACGATACATCTTTTGATAGTCACCTAGTAGCTGGATTGGTGGAAGGGCTATCCATCACCGGTGCATTCGACGTTCGTTTATCTTTGCCGGAGCTCTCTGGCCTCCGGCTTTCATTCCTTCTAAGATTCTTCTTGTCAAAACCTCGCCGTTTTGAAACGCGCCTCGATCTGGCCGAGTGTGTGAACGCTTCCGTGGCTGAGCCCAATGGTTTCCCTTATGTTTTGGGTCTTCTTCGATTCTGTTTATCTTATTTTCTTCTTTTCTTCTTCTTCTTCTTCACCTCTAGCGAGGGTGGTTCCAGGCGGATTGGGGGGGCGTTATGGAAGGGGGGTTTGAGCCGAGTCCCTCCTCCCAGCATGTCACTCCATATGTGCTATACTTGTCGATGCCGGCTCCTGAATGATGTTGGTTAATATCCATCTGGCGAATGATGATTCTAACGGAGGGGACGAGTTGACTGACGTATGGACTTGGAGATGGGAGGGGGGTTCAACAGGTGAGATGCCAATGAGCGGGGCTTTGATGCTGAAAGGATGCGAGCATGTTGAATAGGAAGAGGGGGTGGAGGGGAATGTTGAGCTGTTCTGACGAAGGGGGAAGGGGAGGGAGGACACGCCATGTAACTATCTACATAGCAATGGTTGATGAAATGAAAGCGATGTTGCCTGATGAATACTAGTCTATGATCTATAGCATGAATGGAGATTATGCATCTCGAGTCGTGGGTAGACCCTAGCTATGATTCACCACACTCCCTGCCCCCCGATCGCTGTATGCCCGTCTATCCTTGTAACCATCTAGTTCACCAGGTTGTCTTGTTGCTAATTATGAGCCTGACTTGCAGGCCATCTAAAAAATGCGAGCCTGTCCGTCCTATTAAAGATTCTCTCACCGGGACCATTTCATAAAATCATGAGCAGTAGTAAAGCTGCCCTCATCGCAAACGCCGCCCGAAAAAGATGCGATGAAACCGCATTAAAAACGATAGATGCAGACCACATCTGATTTACACATTGGTAGGGTATGTCGCCGTACCAAGACGGCAGACCCTCTCACGAACGCATTCTCTCTTGCCCCATTCCGAGGGTGCTATCACTCAAGTTTAACCATGAGGCTCTTCCGCACCTTCATGTTGACGACGCCGCCGATGCCAAAGGCCGGCACGATGCGGCAGATGCGAGCTAATGAGCTGACGATCCAGTTGCGGCGGACGACATCGGCGCGGTCCCGGGCGGACACGGGCGAAGTGCCGGAGGAGGGCCGGTTGTAGAGGTCGAGCCCGAGGAGGTGCATGGGAGTCGAGATGAACTGGACGGCGGCCGGGGCGAGGAACTGGGCGGCATAGACGCCCGAGACCTTTGCGCGCAGCTCGGGGGACATGCGGGCGTCGAGGACGGGGCCGAGGAGGGGCGGGACGTTGAAGGAGGCGAAGATGGTGAGGCAGTCGCGCAGGGCGAAGACGGCGTAGGACGACAGAGGGACGGGGCGGGGGACGGCGCCTGGAGGACCAAAGAGGCGGGCAAAGACCTGGTCCTTGTAGATGCCGGCGCCAATGTTTGTAGCGGACGAGGCCGCGAACTTTGTGGTGCCGGCAGTGACGCACGAGGCTGGGCGGTTGTGCATGGTGGAGAAGGTGGTATCGACGGCGTTCGCGGCCAGGTACGTGCTGCCGTAGACGGCGAAGATGAGGGCCGTCGGCTTGGAGAGGAGGACCGTGTGTGGGCGGAGGAGGAGGTTTCGCAGCGATGCGACTATTGAGGCGCCGAGGGATGCGCGGCCAGAGGCGTTCTCCATGATGGATCTACAGAGGACATGGTGTTAGCACAGGAGACTCGGGCTCGGACTCGGACTGGACGCTGTTGAGATAAACGGGCGCCACCAAAGTATCGCCGCGATTGAGTTTCGGCGGTTTGCTGTCTGCCGCCGCCATCCATTGAATTCCCTTTTCCTTGGGGCGCTGTCTACACTTTTGGAAACAAGCGGCCGGGCCAATGCCCGGGCAGATGTTTTGGTGTCTCGGTGCACCAGGGCCCGAATGAGGGGGACAAAAAAAAAGAATGACATCAACGACAAGGGCACATCGCAGGGTTAAACAAAAGAAAAGCAGCCCCCCCGGCACACAGGAATGCGGCAAAGAGGGGAAGCAGCAGGAGCAGCAGCAATGACAGGGCAAAGATGGGTACGCGCATACCGGTCAATCATGGCGATAAGGGGAGCGACCAGCGAGGCGGCGCAGGCACCGCTGGCGGCATCGGCGGCCAGCCGGAGGCCCAGGTTCTTGGTGTTGCGCGCGGCGGCGGTCTTGGGCTTGACAGGGGCGGCGGCGACGACCGCAGCGGCGCTGGAGGCGCTGACTTCGGAGGAGGAAGATGGCATGTTTTCTGAAGCGAAGCACAATGCCGAGAGCTGGCTGACGGGGATGGGTCGGGAAGCGGAGGAGAGAGGACGGGCGAGGAGGCCGAAGACGGACGATGGACGAGGTTCAAGGCATCGGGGAGGCGAGATGAGAGCGGAGGGGAGGAGGTCGTCGTCAGAACCAGAATAGGACGATGCGTGAGTCGATCGGAGGAGTCGAACCAGGTCAGATGGAGGACAAGGAGTGAAGACAGACCACGACGATTGGGCTGGGGTCAGGTTTCCTGGAGATAATGATGGGGACGGCGTCGGACACGGGGAAAAAAAAGAGGTGACTTGCACTGGCTGTCCGTGTAATGCCAGCCATGGTAGTCCTCAGTCCCTGTACATGGGAGCGACCAGGGCTGGCCCAGATCGGGGTGGGCTGCCGGCCCTGCAAGCGCAAATGCGCCAGCGCTGGTTGGGCCGCTGAGGGACCCCGCTGGAACGGTTCATGCCGCTACCGTCGGGGGGACGCCAGGGTACCCTACCGCAGGTACCCCCGGTCCCCTACGCCGAGCATTTATAGGCTGTATGGCACCCCCACCAGCCGAGTTGGGGGGGGAGCGACCCTCGGTGAAGTGACCGCCAACACCGAGATCGGGGGGGATGACTGGGGACAGCTCGGCGGGCTCTGGGAAAGCCCGGCCTCTGAATCCCGTTGACACCCGCCCGCCGCCTTCTTGCTCGGCTACGCTAACGGCGAAACATGGAAACTCCACTGCCACCGCTTGTGCGCGTCCCGGGGAAAATGTAACCAAGGCCGGCTTTGCGCGGGACGGGGAAACAACACTCCCAGGTCACGGAGCCGGGCTGCTGCGGGTGAAGTGGACTGTAGTGGACAGCCTGTTGGCCGCCTCCCCACGCGAGGCCTTTCGACTCGCCAACGACGGGACCTGTTGACTGAAGAAGGTCGGCTGGAGGCGGGATTAGCCAACTGCAACGGACAAGTAGCCTGTCACGGATCCATCCATGGCATGACGATAGGTGGATTGTTTGGCTGCTGGTTGCCTCGATGCATGACAATGGAGCTCCCTAGACTCGGTCATCTTGCAACGGCATCTGGCGGCTTTGCAATCCTGTACCTAATGCCCCCGGTTTGCCGCTTGAGGTCGGGACAAGGAATCCAAGACATTTTATACACCGGTCATGCATCTTCTGTTCACTGCATCCAGCCATGCCAGGACTCGCTCGTCCGTCCGCTGCCAATCTGCCTTGGCCTCAAAGCCTTATCTAGGCCTCAACACACCGCTGCAGAGAAATACCCTGTAGCAATTCAGCTGACGAAGCCGGCCAGTTGCCAGGTTGGAGCACTACTGTGGCATTGCACGCATCATTCGCATCATCATGTTATTATGCTAGCTTTCTCCACATGCTACTAAATCGCAGATTCATGCTAATTTATCATAGAATATCAAAATCAAAACCGACAAGTCCAGTTGGGACTGGACAGACAGAATATAACATGATTCATTCATCGTCAACTACGCACGTAGATTCAATGGCTGGATCCGAGACTTTGGCTTTTAGTCCAGAGCTTTGTCCGACAATGCCATCCGTGGGAGGTAATGACCGAGGGCTCTAGGCAGCTGTCATTGTCGATTCAGTGCTCAAGCTAGCACCGGGCGCCTGCTTGTCCTGCATGGCCTTGATGACAGCCGTCAACTGGTCAATCTTTCGGTTGAGCTCGGTGAGCTGAACCTCGACATTGGTCGGAGCCGCCACGTCGTCCTCGTGCCTTGGCTCCTCAGTCGTTGTAGCGTTTCCGCCAGCCGATTGAGCTGCCGCAAGGGCACGACGGCGTTGGCGGTTAGACTGGGGACCTTTGAATCCAGCAAACTCGCCAGCCGTGCGGCAGCGAATGAGCTCGTAAAGCTTGATGACCCCAACAATTGGGAAGTGAGTAGTCTTGAGCAGCCAGATTCGACCAGCGCGGAACTTCTCATCTGATGGGAGGATGAGGCGCCAGGGGCGGAAGATGATAAAGGCCAAAATGTTGAAGGGTGGGTAAAAGTGAGTGAGTCGATTGCTAGTCGACGCCTCCAGCACATAGACGCTGTACACATAGAGGTACTCCTCCTTCGCATGTGTAATCACCCGCGAGAAGCTGTTGGACAGCATACCCGTCAGGGAACCCAGCAGCAAGAAACTGGATAGCGTGATGAAAGTGATCATCAAGGGTGGGCCGAAGAAAGGGTCGATGTCCCTCATGACGGCGAATCCGTCTCCGCTGGATCCGTAAAAGATCTTGGTCAGAACCCAGGCCATCTTGGGGAATGAGAAGCTGTCCCTGCCGATGAGGGAGAAGGTTGTCAAAAAGCCAAGATACACGACCACAACCAAAACCATGTAGCGGAAGAAGTCACGGCCCATTTCCTTGAGGCACGGGATGAGCGTGCCCCAGTAAGGGCTGAGACTTAGAATAGAGAAGATGCGAGGAATCATGAAGAGCGCCTCGAGAGACAGGATATCAAAGGCGAGCTCATTGATGTAATCGTTATGTTGTGTTAGGCCAATGACGCCTGAAATACCAGTCGTTAGCAGCGTTCGAACCAGCCAAAAATACCAATAGAGTCAAAACCCACGGAGAACGGCAAACGCAATGCCAATGGTGATCATGATCATGTCGAACACATTCCAGATATCAGTCGCATAAAAGATGGATCCCGCGTCCAGCCACTCGCTCAGCTCATCGTAAAAGTAAGCGGCAATCCAGAAGAACAGAATAACCTCGGGCACAGTGATCCTGTCCTGTTCCCGCACGATGAGCACAACATAGTAAAGGCACAGGAAGACGGTGAAGAATAGCACCTCCCAACTCTTGAGGTACTTTGGCACTCGGAGGCGGGAGAAAGGGTCAGCAGTGATTGGATTGTAAAACCTTGGCTTCTTCGTCGCGTCGACTGAGAGAGCTTCCCAGAAGATGATGTCGCCGTCCCAGATAGCCGTGATAATCTTCTGAACAATGTGCTGACTGAGAAAGCGCTTGGCGTTGGCGATGGCGGCAATCTCCAGTGCGTTGAGGCTTTCAAACGAGGCCGTAGGATCAGTCTCCTCTGCTCCATCCTCCATGGTCAATGTCAAACGAGACAGGGACTTGACAAGCTGCGAGCGCTTGAGGCTACTACCTGCGGGGCCGCGTTGTCGGACACGGTTGCTCCCCGAGCGGATCTGGCTGAGAAGGGGCGACATCTCGCCAGCCTCCTCATCGCCATGAGCGTCGCCCACATCGGTAGTTTCGTCTTCTTCTGGTTTGGAGCAGGGGATTTCATACAGACAAAAATCGACTGCTTCACGTTCAGAGAGGCGGGTCAAGAAACGCCAGGCAACAATTTCGCAAGCATCGGACCGCGACTCCCCAAGACCGGGGTTGCTTGAATCGGCGGCATAGTGCCACTTGAGGGCCCTGATAAGATAGATAAGTCACTGCACGGGATGTTATGGCATTGATGTGGAGGATGTGAGGCTGCAGGTCTGCTTGTGCCAGTGACGGACTTAAGGGTGGGCCCCACGTTGACCCGAAGCCCGTCTCCCCGGCCATCACCAGAACTCAATGTTGCAGATGGTTGACTTACAGCAGAGCATTGACAACAGCAGGGTTAGTGCAGGTTGCAGCAAGATGGTCAACCAGAATACGGACGCTGTTTCCCGCTCCGGTTGTCCTAAGCTGCTCAAAGGTGCTAGGAATCTCAATGGCATCGACGAAGTAGCTAAAGGTGATGATTAGAAAAGCAAGCAGCCAGGGATATCTCAAACGGCATACATGGAGAGCTTCTTGACCACAATCCGAAACGGGTCGTCAACAGCGATGTCTGGGAGATGATAGTCGTTTCGGATCGGGACCGGGCTGCCCGCACGGGGTGCTGGGAGCTTCTTGGACTTGACCTTGATGGGCATTGCGGAGGCAGACTGTGGCGGCCAATGATGCTGGGGATTTTTCTTTCTCTCTTACCTTTCCAAGAAGAAGCGCCTCCGGATGTTCTCTGCAACCCCCAGGCTTGGCCGAGATCAGATCAGAAGGTTGAAGGCAAAACAGGCCGGATGTTCGTGGTGGCGGGAATGCGGAGCTCTAAGTATGGCTTGCGAGCTCTGGCTAACAATTTCATGGGCCCACTCGCTTGAGCACATGAACCAAACCCCCCGGCTATCCGTGAAGCAGGTGGGCGCGCGATAGGCCAAAGGCACAGCAGGAGCACAATCAAATCAAGCTTGGCCTCCGCTTAGCGCGGGCAGCGAATTGATGCGGAGTGTTCAGGCGGTACTCACCTGGCGAACCGAGCAAGGTTGGTAGTGCACAGTGAACTTGAGGGGCTGGACCATTGGCGCTTCGGAGAACGCCATGGGTTCGTGACATGCTAGTGGCGGGGCTCGGTACAGCGAAGGACTCCTCCCTACATTGTACTCCTACACCTGGCCGATAAGGAGCAAGTCATTGACATGGAGCTCGGTCTACGCGTAGATTCGGTCGATTGAAACACACGGTTGCGATTGAAGCACAGCGGGCGAAAATAAGAGTGATGGAAGAAAGTTGAATGAGATGATGTAATGATGAATCGCCTGCTTACCCGGAGTAGGCCCTGAGACGCTACCCCCCAAAGTTGTGGCGGGTAAAGTACGAGAGGCAGGTACCTCAGCTGTGGTGATGTACTGACGGGGAGGGAATGCCCATGCTCTCGCCAATCCTAATGGTACCTTCCCAAGATAATGACCCCATTCTTGCTTGCACGCCATTAGCACCAGGCTCCTGGGAGTTTCAGGCAGGAGCCCAGGTCTCCAGGCTTCCTTTTCCATCAATTGACCCCGACGAGGACCCCCAACGGTTACCTGGATTCACGTCCACTCTGAGATACCGTAACCGAGCGACTGATACGTGCTGTGAATTGACTCGACATGTAACTGCAGATTCGTGCATCGTGTACAAAATAGTAGATTGTCGGTTCCTAGTAGTACGAAACTACCCCTGCTCGGTCCCCAATTTCGCTTTGATCGAGGCCATCGCTCAGGACTGCAAAAACTCGAGGAGGTCTCGGTTGACCTCGTCAATGTTCATGTTGGGCAGCGCATGCGCACCGCCAGGGTAGACCTTAAGCTTGCCTTGCGGAAGCAGCTCCACTGCCTTGAGGGCAGATGCCTTGATGGGCACGACCTGGTCATCATCTCCGTGGAGGACCAGGACCGGGATGTCCATCTTCTTCAAGTCGTCAGTTTGATCCGTCTCGGAGAATGCCTTGATGCAGTCGTAGGTGTTCTTGAATCCCGCCATCATTCCCTGTTGCCACCAGGACAGAACGAGGCCCTCGCTGCGGGTCACGGTGGGACGATTGAAGCCGAAGAAGGGACCGCTTGGCACGTCATAGAAGAATTGCGCCCGGTCCTTGACCATAGCCTCGCGGAAGCTGTCAAAGACGGCAATGGGGAGGCCCTCTGGGTTGGCGTCCGTCTGGGCCATCAAGGGCGGCACCGCGCCAACAAGCACGGCCTTGATCACCCGAGAAGTGCCAAACTTGCCAATGTAGCGCGCGACCTCGCCGCCGCCAGTCGAGTGGCCGACCATGGTCACATTCTTCAGGTCGAGGTGCTCAAAGAGCTGGTTCAGGTCGTCGGCATAGGTGTCCATGTCATTGCCGCCCCATGGCTGGCTGGAACGGCCGTGACCTCGACGGTCGTGAGCGATGACTCGATATCCCTTGTTTCCAAGGAAGAACATCTGGTTCTCCCAATTATCGCTGTTCAAGGGCCAGCCGTGCGAAAAGGTAACGACTTGGCCGGTGGGGTTGCCCCAGTCCTTGTAGTACAGCTCGGTGCCATCTCTAAGGGTGAAGGTGGGCATTTTAGTGGTGTCTGCGGAACGCAATAATTATTATAGAAATGGTCTGGGGCTAGGACGCATCAAAACAGGCAGTTTGCTGTCGACCAAGCTGGGCCATGGCTGTCATTTTGTACACGAACGAGATGCTGGCCAGCTTCTTGCGCAAGTATGACTGATTATCGACCGGACTGAACAATGGCTGGATCTCGGTGTCGTCCACACCGGAAGCGGCCTAGTTGCGATTGATTTCCTACTCTGGGAGCTGTGAAGCGCGCCGACACGAGCGAGGCTTGAGTTAAATCAGGGCAGCCGGCTAGTTTTGAAGCATGACATAAAGAGGGGGAGCTGCACAATCAGCATAACCAATCTGAAGCTAAGCAGCAGCTTCCAATCAGAGGCTTTGGCGAGTGTCAGCACTCAGCCTCAACGGGCGTATTGCTTAAGCGACGTCAGTCCAACCACTAGCGAATCTGACACTGCGGGCGGAGTCACGCATTGCCATAGCAGGAGAACAACGCGACGTCCTCGACGTTATTCGGAGCCGGCACAGCAACCTCTCGGCTCCTTAATACGCGCGGCCTTGGCTGCCGGCATGCCGTGAAGACGTAAGCGTGGAGGCATAGGCGACAAAATATGCCTTGACAACAGGTTTGGCTGATTCTAGCGGTGCGTGGAATTCCCCCTCCTTCTGAGCTTGCCTTTGCCGATTGGCAATTCGCCGAACCGGATGGTATTGGATCGGTATTACGCGGGCATTTTAACCTTCAAACAAGGGCTAAGTAAAAGCTTGGGACAATACCACAGTTAAGCTTTCAGCCTGTCCCGATAGACCAATTGCGCTTGCTGGCGACAGAAAAGCATACGCAAGCAGCTATGCGGCCCTCGTCTCAGCACAGCTGGAATATACAATATCATCCAATAACCAACGATTGAATGACATGATGACACCATCCTTACGGCCCCACTACGTCAGTGCGTGGCAGCGAGCCCACTGCCACAGCCGACTCCCATTCTGCACGACAATGCTGCCAATGCAATCCAGACTTATTCCAGCCCTGTGATCCACCGCCTCCAGCCCTGTAGGTAAATGATCCATGCTGCTGCCTCCCAGCCCTTTGGTCGGGACAGAATTAAACAACATCTCGCCTATCCCTTTTAGGCTTGGATTTGGCGAGCACCGTTACGTTGCGTGTCTTACAGTGGGTTTTCCTCGCCATTGGCGAAACACAGCCGCCTGGGTGATAAGAGGCTGAGCACATTGCCGAAGCATCGTCAGTCTCGTCTTCGTCGTATTCATGGTGTTTTGATTTAGAGTAGCATAAAAACGTATATATCTGAGGACCAGATTTTCAAGATGTAGAGCTTTCTTCACCATCATCCCTCCTAGTTTCCTCATCCAACCTTGACGACTCAAAACGCCCTCTCTGCGCAACATGGCAACTGCTACAACTGGAAATGACCCAACGGGTACCTTGACGTCTGCTGCGACGGTATCTTGCACGAGTGCTATTCCGGACAAATGGGGATACGTCCCTCCTGATGCCTGCAATGCAAACTATGGCTTCTACCCCAGCTTCGAGGGCAACTTGGCCTTTGCAGTCCTATTCGGCCTGTCGACGGTGGCCCATTTCTGCGAGGCCATCCTGTTCAAAAAGGTGCAGTGTTCCCATGCGGCCAACTACAACCGGAATGCCCAGCTGACATTTCCTGCAGAGGTACTGCTGGGTCGTAGTCATGGGCGCACTTTGGGAGCTTGTTGCCTTCATCCTCAAGACTTTGGGTGCGCACGACCAGCAGCAGCGGACATATGCCATTATGGGAACTATTCTATTTCTGCTCGCTCCACTCTGTGAGTCTCCCTGGCTCGAATCTCTGGCCCATGAACGATGACTGACAGGAGCAAATAAATAAAGGGATCAACGCCTTCATTTACATGTCAGTCGCGCGAATGATTTACTTTCGAATGCCAGATAAGAAAATTTGGGGCATAAAGGCGACATTGCTCACCTCTATGTTCGTCTGGATCGATGTCATCTTCTTCATCGTCCAGGCAGCTGGGGGTGTCATGCTGGACGGGGAACAGAACATCATCCGGATAGGTCAGAGTATCTACATGGCCGGGATTGGGCTTCAACTGGGCTTCGTCCTCATATTTGGCGCCATGACTGTCACGTTTTACGTCCAGCTGAGGAAGATAGAGAGACGGCAGATGGGCCGGATGGTGTATCTCATCTGGACGATGTTGGCAGTCCTCGCACTGATTGTGGTAAGAGCCCTATGACAACATGCAACAGTGGGCGGTCAATATGCTGACGAAAAGGACCACAGGTTAGAATCATCTTCCGCTTGGTTGAGTTCGGTCCCGGAGTCGGCGAGCACAACCCGTTGCTTACCAACGAGAACTACGCCCTCCTGCTGGACGCATTCCCAATGTTGCTAGCGCTTGTCATGTTGAATGTGGTCCACCCAGGCCTGGTTTTGCGAGGGCCAGAGTCCGAGTTTCCGCGCCTCAGTCGAAAGGAGAAGAAGGCCCTCAAAATGAAGAAGAAGGAGGAGAAGCGCCAAAGGAAGGCGGAAAAGCGCCAGCAGCGGATGGCCAAGAAAAATGGCTACGAACTGCCCACACACCAAACGGGGAGTGGCCAGTCTCTCATGCAATAAGACGGTACTCGGGGAGCAATGATAGAGGGTACAGGATAGATGATAGAGCAGGATTAGAGGTCAGCTTATAATTATAGATTGCCCGTTGACGTTGTGAAAAGTACGTGTCCTGCCTCCTACGGTGTAGTAAGTCGCGGGCATGTCATCGGGCTTAGGGTGGGAATTAGTCAGAGGCTCGGAATAATAAATGGCTATGGCGTCTTATTTTAGAAACACATCGCACCCTCCTTGGGCGAGGAGGGGGGGCAGGAATGCAGATAATGTGCGCACGGGTACCGTACTTTTGGTGTAGCGGCCGCTGGTGAGACAGGGGCCCGGGCGACACCGTGTGATAGCAATCCACCAGTTTCAGTCGTGCATCGCATCTTCGCTGCTTCGTCCCCGTCCAGTCGCTCGGTGACCTAGCGGATCCTGCCAGCTCGCGAGTCGTCTCAAAGAAAGGCCAGACGGCTAGCGCACGGGCACGTCACGAGGTGGAGAGCGTCAGTTTGAGAACCCGAGGTGATGGCCACGATGGCCACAACGGACACGACGGCTTCATGCTGATGATACTCAACCGGCAGCGATGGCATGCGGATAATAACGGCCGCTCAGGTACCAGAGACAGACCCGACGTGGTATTTTGGGGGATGACCTACCGAGGACTTAATTTGGCATACTCACTTCTTAGTGGGGAGAAGGATCAATGTTATTGGACCCTCCATTCCAGACCCGACGCTCTGGGGGATTACGGTCTCGAGGGCGGCATCGGCCGAGTCGACAACACGGCGTGAGGGGGATCCAGCGCCCAACCACGACCAGCAGGACGGTGTGATCCGCTTTGACCGTTTTCTCGCCCTTCGCTGGCGATGGAGGGCTGGGTGTCAGAGGCAGTCCGTCCTTGCATCAATCCCGTGCGATCCAGATACGAACCCTTGCAGGAACAACGCACAACACAACAGCCGGCTGGTGGGGGAACACGAGGTGCCAGTGCTCGAATCTATCAATGCCCACCCCCTGCAATTTTTGGTCCAGCCTCCCAACAACACCCCAGCCCAGGCTCCGCGCTCCTCCAGCCCCGGCACAGGAGGTCTGCTTGCCCGTCTGGCAATCTCCCCTGCCGCCCAAGCCTTGGCTGCACGCACTTTGACCCGCTGGGCCTCCGGGCCTATCACGCTCCCCGCCAGAGGCCGCTAGCTGGCAGATCAGACAGGGCTTTAACGGGGTCAATCTTGCAGCTACAGCACCGGGGCACGCCCAAGACGCACTACCAGCCCGGCCACCGCCAGGGCTGTCCAATGTTCTACAGCGCCGGTGCGATCCAGGAACAAGCGCATCCACTTGTACATGTACCCGGCCCCATGTGTGACAATACCTGCTTCCTCCTGCCACACAGCGCAAAACCCTAGGTCCCACCGCTCTGCCCGCCGTTGCCCTGGTACCTGCGCGTCACACCCGTCACAGGTCACCGTGGCGCGACCGCTAGTAGCCCTCCGCCACTCCGCTGAGTCCCGTCTCCTTGCCCTGTCCTTCCCCGGCCCCCCATCCTTGATGCTTGCCTCTCCGAACCTGGGCGATTTCCCTGTGCTGCGACCACTCGTTTCTTCCTTCGCTCCCCCAGGTTACAATCGTTTCTCTCTCTTTATTCCCCTTTGTGCATTCATCACCGTTTCTATCGCGTGCGCTATTGCCGTACTCCTTTTTACTATTATTCGATTCTCGCTTCTATTACTACAAGGCCATCGGCCTCGATACTTGGCATCTCGTCGTTTCAACAACAAAAAAACGCCACCGCAACAGTCGGTTCCGAAGGAGGGATACAGCATGTCTTGGGCAACACGACGACGCAATATCTAAACCGAATATCTTCACCATGGTGTCTGTGAACTTGATGGCGCGACTGCCACCTGCCGCCACATTGTTCGCCGTCGCTGGCTTGTTACAACTCGCGGCTGGCCATGCACTGCCTCGACCAACAAAGACTGTTGAATACCAAGAGTTCAACGTCCTGCCTTGGCCTCTTCCGACCGCGGCCCCGCTCGACGCTGAACAAGTACTACGGCGCCAGCTAAACACCGTCTGCGGCTACATCGGTGGCGATCCTGGCTTGCCAGCGACCTGCTCAGCGGGATCCCATTGTGCTGTTGACGTAGACAGAGGGGCTATTGGTTGCTGCCCCGACGGAGGGCCTTGCACACAAGGTATCTTTACGGGTTGTGTTGATTCCAACAGTGGCCCCCAGCAAGGATCGAACCCTTTGGTCTTCACCTGTCAGGGCTCGGATTCATGCTACAAGAATACTTTCGACGGGGGTTTCACCCAGTATGGCTGTGGCTCCGCAACGGGACTGGCTACTCGCGTCCTGGCAAGTGCTTCGGGCAAGGAAGCTATTTCATTGACTAGCCTGCCGAGTAGTCAAACTCGGACCTCCGTGTCGGAATCGAAATCGACCACGCTCACAACCCAAACGACGAAGACTAGTTCAGCGACAACCGAAACGGCCTCCGCAACGTCGTCAGTAACGTCGTCAGTAACGTCGTCAGCGACGTCCTCTGCATCGGAGACATCATCCGCTACCAGAACGAAGACAGAGACTACCAACACCAGCACCGGCAGTAGCGCCAGCTCTACCGCGACGGAGACCAACGCCGCTGCGCCTGGGAAGGACAGTAGCTCCCCAAACACGGGAGCTATCATCGGAGGCACTATTAGTGGTGTCGCCGTCCTGGCCGGACTTGTTGTGTTGGCTGTTTGGTTATGGCGCAGGAAGCAGGGCGGTGACACTCCTCTTAAGGAAAAGATTCAGTAAGTCGTTTCACGTAAGAAATGGAGGATTTAGGACATAGCTAACCATAAAGCAGGGCTCCCACACCAAGCCCCGAAGCAGAGCCGCTGTCACCCTCAGCACCCCTTAACCAATTCGGCATGGCGCAGCCAATCCCTGTGATGCAGAGGGCCATTACTCCCGTCGAAGAATATGACGATTCACCGAGGCAGGAGCACTCCAGAACGGACTCTTCGCAGCACAATTACTCATACCCATTTGGGACCACTTCGACTGTCGGTATGGGAGACGACCACCAACCATACCACGATGAAACACCCTTGACCCGGTATGCCCGAGACACGCGGGAGCTCGACGAATTTCCATATGGCTTTAACACAGCCCAGCCGGGCCTGGGAAGGATAGACGAGGACGACCCTAATAACCGCCCCGTCAGTAGCCCTTCGAGTGTTTACCCCGGCCCACGCAAAGGAGGAGGCGGTCCATTGTGGCAGCAGAACCGAGGAGATTGGGTATAATTAATGGCAAAGTGCAAACAAGTACAATGGGCGTGCCGCTGGACATAGAAAGGCACGTGGGACGGCAGGGCAGGATACCACTATTGATTTCGGCTTTCCAAAAGGCGTTTTGGGCAAGATATCCCGAGCAGGAGTTTTTGCGTTGGATAGAAGGATGGTTGGGAGGGCTACTAATGAAGGCGGTTCTGAACGAGGCTCAGGATCTCAAGTCTGGATTGGGATTATTCAGACGGCAAAGTGGGAGCTGGAATAGCTCATGGCTCAGGATATGCTAGAATTGGCAGGGGACAATGGGTCGCTTGTCCTTGCTACAGTAGATATCATAATTCGTAAATACCACTTGGTTATAGCGGCATGTCTCGCGTCTGATGTCATCCGTCTTGGTGTGGTGGGGGTGGTTCAGTTCAGGTCAAGCATTGCCACATGTTGGGGTATCATTCGCTTGAAGTTGGATGCGCAATGACAATAGCGAGGCAGCTGAGCGCGGATGACGTTTTCCAGTGTCGGGATATCTGATCACTGAGAAAGGTGTTTTGTTGGAGCTCCTCCGATCGCCTGGGGGGGTTTGCATAGCAAATGCTCAGGGCTTGGTTTGTTCTCATGCGACTGGCTTGTTAGTATGTGGCTGTTTATGGCTACAGCATTGTAGTGATGGCTGTGTCACTTGTTGGTTCAGTGCTGCTCTGTCATCCAGCGATGGACCACAGCCGGATGCTGGACTCGTCAAACACGGACTGGCTGCCAGCAGGCATTCCCGCCGAGCCGAAGCCTTCTTCCACCTCTTCCATGGACGGAGCACCCCATCCACCGGAGCAAGTCGCAACAACGGAGCCGCTCGAGTGTAGCACGGTGCTGCCAACTGGCGACTCGTGGGCTCTCCAGCTCCATGAGGGCTGCAATGAGCCGCCGCCCAGATCCTGGGCGCCGACGCCTTCCCACACGGTGACGGAGCCGTCTTGCGCCCCGGCCCACACTTCAAAGGCCGACGAAGCACCCTCGGATGCCCCCTGAAAAACATTAAGGGTGAGCTTTTGCTGCGTGTTCGCCTTGCGGCCCTCGAGGACGGCGAGCAGCTGGCCAGTGCTCCGGATGTCGTAAACGAGGATGCCGGTGGAATGACGCTCATTGACGACGAGATACTGGCCGCACGGGCTCCACTGGACCTGCACAATCCCCCGCCCGCTGACGTTGGACCCTGATCCTGCTACGCTGCCCACCTGCGAAACTGACCAGTTTGCTACCGCCTTGGGGGTGCGGTGCAGGTCGTAGAGGCCGAGCCAGCGTGACCATGTCCCGGCCGCCAGCAGCGACCCGCCGTTGGCGTCCGGGGGCGATTGAGAAAGCGCAGCAACCGTGCCCTTCATGCCAACCCCGCTGCCCTTGGATATGTGTCGGCGTGAGGGAATGGTCGGGATGGTCAGGAGTGGGCCGTCGGAACCGGGGCGCGAGATGTCGAAGTAGTCGATCCGGTTTGTGGAGCCGCACACGAAGTGAGAGCCGGGGGCCGGCCAGATCATGGACGAGGGTGTGATATATTCCTCTGTCTCGCGACGAATGAGGCGGTAGGAGGCGATTGGAGGCGATCGGTGGCCATTGGTCGAGGTGGTCGGAGCCGGGAAGAGCTCGTATAGCTGTAATGGATGGTCACGACAGCCAGTCAGGGCCACCTGGGTCGTAGGGCTGGCGAGGGAGAAGTAGGGTGCGGCGGTGACGGTCTGGGAAGGCTCGGGGAGGGATATCGTAGACGGCGAAGATAGCCGACGGGGCCAATTGGAGCCGTCGAGGAGATCGTTTGGCAGGACGAAGGTGGAGATGGCGTTGAGGGCCGAAGCGACGACCAGGGATGTCCCATCAGCGGTCCATTGTGCCGAGGTGTAGTAGTCGCGCAGGGCCCTTGGTCGAGACGGTAGGGCAGGCTGGGACTGCGAGTCCCTGGCTTGGAGGTCCGGCAGCTCGTCGCTTTCTGCTCGAGATATCTTCGCCTCTGCGCAGAGATGAACGCGCGTTGGAAGCTCTGCAGACTCGGGATTCGGACCCGGACTGCTACTGCTCATCGGCCGCGGACTCGGCAAGGGCGCCGCATCCCCCGCGGATATGTTTGGGTCGCTCATGTTGATGATGTCGGGATGTGGCGGGAGCTGTTTGGAGATGTAGGTCCAGCTCCAGGTGGTGGGTCGTCATGGGCGCCAACTTTTTTTTGGCCCATCTACTCCGTACCTCTGGCCTTGACAGGCCTGAGGCGGCGCAGCTCCCACACCACCTGAGTCTGAGGGGCGCGGCCGCCCAGCACGACTGGTTTCGCCAAATGCGTCGATTGTCGTATTCCCAACTGGCGACTCGCAGTCTAATACAAGCGTAATTTAGGCACTTCGTATCCCACGTCTCTTTGGCCCTAAGATAGATAGGGTAAGGTTGCGGAATTGCACAGCGACCTAGCCTGGCCCTCGTCGTATCGGGGACGGAGCACGCCTCAGGTGAATGGTCCCAAGTCGTGCTCGGTGTTGTCTGTACCTGGTGTGCACCGAGCCAGCGACGTCATCTTCACCGACGCCAAGGCGCGTGCTGAGAGCGGGTGGCGGTACATCGCACATGCTCCCCACACATCGCCTACAGCCGCTAAACCACAGCGAGGTTGGTCTTGTTTGGGGCTCAGATGGCCCAAATTATCGCTGCAAGTGCAGTGCCCAGCAAGTGCCCTGGCTGGCTGCCTCGGAGCGGGCTGCCCTCCACCTTCCAGGTCCTCCCAGTCCCTCCCACCTTCGGCTGCCAGCCACGAGACGTGACTTTGGAGAAGGAGTACTCAATTCTCCGGGCCGCCCAAGAGCCCGTCCAATCTCACTCCAGCACATCATCCGTCCAGGGCAGTCATCGCATTCTCGCTCTGTCTGCCCACCACTCGTCCCGACCAGATCATTGCGCTTTCCCGTGATGGCCCTATAGCTCTCTCATCGAGCCTCTCTCTCCACTCCTGTTGCAGCACCACGATCCTTGCCTGGTGCCTGGCCCTGTGCTGCCCGACTTGGGAAAGGTGCCCAGCAAATCGCTGAACAGGCACGGCGCAGAACCGCCAACCACACCACCGCCGCTGGCACGCGGCTGGCCCCAAGGCCCCCCCAGGCTCCCCTCTCTCACGACTGCCTCGCCAATCCATACGTCATTCGTGGGCGCGCCGCCGTTTTTCAATCCTTCCCAGTCAGACACCCCTGAGTCCCTGAGCTGAGTCCCCGAGGTCCCTTGCCTTTCGGAGGGCCCTTGATCTCGTGATCTGTGTCGATCCTCCTTCGCTTTTTGCCCGCCGCAACTGAGCGCCGTCTGCACGACTGTGGTGGACGCTCGGCACTCCTCCTACTAGCCGATCGCGTAGTGTCGCCATTCAGCAGCCATGGCCGACGTGTTCTCCTTCACCGAGGACCAGTGCGAGGACCTGAAGACGCCCTCGTACCTTGAACTTGTTGTCTCCATGTCCGTTTGTCCCTCCTCCCGTCTCCCCGAGCCTGTAGCCGGCATGCATACCTGGTGCTGATCCTCGCCTGTTCGCAGAATCATCGTTCTTGGGATCCTCGTCTCATACCTGCCCCAGCACTACCGCATCATCTCGCGAGGGACATCGGAGGGCATTTCCCCTTATTTCGTCCTGCTGGGAACCACCTCCGCCACCGCTGGCTTCGCAAACATCTTGTCGGTCCCTCCCTCTCGTGTAGCCATCGGCTGCTGCAAAGAGCTGGGCACCTTTGAGTGTACGGCCGGCCTGCTCGGCGTTGCCCAACTCGGCGTCCAATGGGTCTGCTTCAGCCTCATGTTAGTTCTCAATTGTGTCGCGACACGTGGCGTCCCAATTCGACTTTGACTAACACCTCGCACAGCCTCGTCTTGTTCCTCATCTTCTTCCGCTACAGGCAGGCCAATGTACCCGTCGAGGAGCTCCGGGGCGACGCCCCACGCTGGCAGACAGCCGTGCTGGTCGGCCTGTTGTCTGTTCTGCATGGACTGATCGTAGTCCTCTTGACGGGGCTCTTTTTCATCGCCTGGCCTGACCACCTGCTCTTCTGGGCTAACCTCTTAGGCATCATGGCTACCGCGCTCGCCGCGATACAGTACCTACCGCAGATCTGGATGACCTATCACCTGAAGCATGTTGGCAGTCTCAGCATCCCGATGATGTGCATCCAAACGCCCGGCGGCCTGTTATTCGCTGCTAGCCTGTTCGCTCGACTGGGTTGGGAAGGATGGAGCACCTGGGTCATTTATCTCTTCACGGCTGTCATGCAGGGCTGTGTCCTGACCATGGGCATTTACTACGAGATCTCCTCCCGACGTCACGAGGAGCTGCAGAATGGCCACGCCAACAGCATGCCTCATTCCCCTGTGCAGCACTCCCACATCCCGCGGAGGCCGTCGGCAAGCCGTACCTACTCGGAAGGCTGGGAGCGTGGCCTTCCAGGACCCTTCACCGGACACCCGGAGAGGTACGCAGAGACAGAGGAGGACTTGGAGGATATCCAGGAGCGGGAGGAAAGGGCCATTGAGCGAGAAAACCAGCCATTGCTTCGACCCGGGGGCATCGGCAACCCACACAAGAACTACCAAACCGCTCGTCACTAGCAAGAGACCGTGGCATGAGACAGCTGTCAAATCTTGTACAGGCGTTTTTCATGGTGGTTGTTCTGTAAACCCAACTGTCCATAACCAAATTTCGGTGGCACGTTGCTACTTGTTATTGTTAGTCCACATTCAAGCCAAATTCGAGAAGAAGACGAAGAGGAAGAAGAACTGAAGAACGACCAATTGTGACATTTGCTCCGTTGGGTGATCGGCCCTCCCGCCTGGCTGGTTCAAGAGTGGAGATGACCCAGGATATTCGCCTCATGGCGCGACACGCGGGATCCGCAGAGCAGAGAATATGGCAGCGTGTGATCCCCAAGGTTGGCTCGGCTGATATGACATTGGTTATTGTATCTCGCATGATCGATTGGAGCAGTGTTTGGTGTGCCCCACGAGAGCCACCTATGCAAGTACCTAGTATGATGGCCCCTCTCTAGACGAGCTGGTGACTCTTGCTTACCTGCATCATCTACACACATGCTCAAGTGCCCTGCAATGCTAGCTGGTGCCTGGGGATGCTATGGGCTGCGGCAATTGACGAGGTTGTGGCGCGCAGCGTGTGGGATGCGCTCGCAGCGCTATTGGCCAGCGGCGCTCACCCGCAGCTGGATGAATCATTCAGCACTCAACGCGGCGTGATGCCCCGGGTCCCGCCTCCCTACCAAACCCGGTCAGTTCCTCCATCGCCCGCCCATCAATGTCGCGTCCTTCAACCTAGATTCCGACCCGGTCCTTTCGGTTCCCCGTGCAGCCTCGCCGCCCCTTCGTTTATCACCCTCTTCCCGTCCGTGACCTCGTTCTCGGCTCTCCCACTTGCAATCGCCCTTCATCGAATCATCGACATCTCTATATCCCTACGCCGTATTTCCTAGAACCCCTACACCAGTCCGTCCACGACCCCGCCATCTCCGGTCATGGCTATCTACAGCGCTGTTCCACCACCACCCGACCAGATCGATGCCGTCGAAATAGCCACAGCGTCCGTCACAATCGCTACTCCAGATGAAATCCCCCCTCAGCCGGCGACCCCTGTGCGCAACGACAGGCTCGACATTGAAGCCTGGACCGTCTCGGCCCTCCAGTCTCTCCGGGTATCCCCCATCGCCAGGGGCACCGGCTCCCCGCTCAGCATCCCCATCGACAACCAAACCAAGCTCAAGGAGGAACCTGCGATTCGCAATGTCAGCTTCACACAGGGAACCGCCACTGATGTGCCTCGGCGGCCGCCCTCTCGCCGCGACAGCCAGCGCAAGCGGGATTTGGTCTTGAAGGGCAACGAGGGCAGTCGCCAGCGTAGGCGCTGGGAGAATTGTACGGCCTCAGATCTTCTATTCCCATCTCCGCTATGAGTCCTAGTGACATGATTCAGGACAATGCTAACAGACTCGCGAATAGCCCGTCTCGTCGGCGTGCCGAATGTCCAACCCCCTGAGCCCAGCGACTGGGAGGTTCAACCCACCCACCCCATCCACCGTGTCCCATACCAACTGGCCAAGTTTTGGGACCGTGGCGTCAAGCAATCTGTCGAGGAAAAGACGATCCGCCTACAAGCGGCCCGGAAAAAGCAGCAGCGCCAGAAGGGCAGCGCGACGGGTCTCGGTGTGGGCGAGGTGCCACGCGACCTTCGGGAAGCCGCCAAGAGAAGCCCTGTCGTCCGGACCTGGGTGCGTGCCCTCGAGGAACCAGTCCGCCAGTATCTATGCAACGCGAGCACGGAGCAGCAGATCCCAGTCGCCGGGGATCAAGATGCAGATAGTGCCGCGGAGGAAATGGATTCCGAGGATGAGGAAATTGTCTTTGTTGGCCGAAACGGCGCCATGCGGGAGTTGCAGGAGAAGCGGACCATGTGGCGGCGGGCCCATCGCGAGGTTGAGCAAGAGACGGTGGACTCGGGCCTGGTCTTTGACTCATTTGGCAACGACGAGGGTGCTGCGTACAAGTGAGTTCATCCCGCATGCTCCGCACCCCTGCATACTGACTCACCGTCTAGGCGATGGCTCACCCACTCCATCTGCGACTACTACGGCCTTGAGTCACACTCAGTCACCCTCACAAATCCCTCTCGCCGGGTCGTCTATGTCGGCTTGTCCAAGACACACCGCAAGGACGCTTCGTCACCCAAGAAGCTTCCGCGGCCAATGTGGGAAGTGTGTTGAACATCACAACGACAGTTTGCGTTACTGTGTTTCACATCTTTGGATTCGCTGATGACCGCGAGTTTCTGAATGCATAGACTTGTCCACATAGAAGAGCTTCTCAAATGGTGATAGAAAGGTCCTCGCCTTAGTCTGGTGAGGCTATTTGGGTGGGTCAAGGGACGTATTGCGGCGGCACATGAAGGGCATGACAAGACTGTACCCGAACCTGTAGATGGCTCATTGGCCTCTTCAAGCCCTTGATCGCGATGACGACGATGATGATTACTGGTCGTACCAAGCAGTTTGACTTGACTGCCCGCATACCGCGGGAGCGAGGCTTCTGTTAATCCCACTTGTGGTCCAAAACCCTTGACACACTACCCAGCACCCTCTCGCCACCTAGAATCTGACCGTATTTAGAAACCCTTTCTTCCGCCGGCATTAGTAAGAACCGTCTCAGGCCCTGGTCCCCATATTCAGCCACAAGAAGACCCTCGATCACATGAGCGGCTACGGGGTTGAATCCACTCCTCCGGAGGAACAAACTCCAGGCCGTGTCCTGAGATCTGATGAAACGCCCTATTTCGGTTGCATGGGGAGCAAACCGGCACATGAGCGCGATAACCCAATGCGCCAGAGTGATCTCTGCACCTGGAAGCAGGTAGGTTGTCACGTCTGCGCGCAAGGCACATGCAAAGCGGACAAAGTCGGCGTAAGCATCTATATCAGATGACGTTGCTTCGCCAACGTACTCTCCCCTTGGGTTCGACTCTGATACAAGCACAAAAAGAGACTCATACTTGTGACTGAGGCGGCGCACTCGGTCTCGTAATGGTGGCAGTGTCGTCGCTCCTGGCAGCGAACGTTGCCTGACCTTGAGCATATTGGTGATAATGGCGGCAGCAGAAGCTGAAAGCAAGACGTCAGCCTCGCAAGACAGCTCCGAGTCGACCTCTTTTCTCTGAGTAGAGCCCGGGGACCACACAAGAGTGTTGTGCTGCGAAAAGTCCCGATCAACAAGATCAACCTCAGGCCACAGTCTCTGTACTGAGCTGAGTACTTGTTGACTCAGGCTGAGAGAAACCACGAACCGACACGCTTGGCTAGGTAGCATATATTTAGGCACTGGGGCCTGTTGGGACGTAGACTGCACTGTTTGCGCATCCGTCACATGCACTCTTGCATCACTTGGGGGCTCTGGTAATTGCGACGCCGGCTGACAGGAGATTGCTCCACTCCGACCTGTTTTTGCTTCATCTGTTTTTCGCTTCTTCGAATTTCTTAGTTCGAGAAAGCTACTCAATAGAGTACTAGTGACACTTGAATCGCTTGCATGGAGGAGCACAGTGTCAGCATCATTATCAATCCTCCGTTTGACTGAACCTTCGTTCAAGAGCGGCCGTTGCTGAAGGACGCTCGTAAAGGATTCTCGTTCGGCTCGAGGACTTGCCTTCCCCATGTTCGGCACCTGGTAGCTGTTTACTTGAACGTCTGAGTATTCCTCCCGGAGTTCTTCAATTTCTTCATCGTTTGTGTTTTGGAGGATTCGAGGCACATGCTTATTCTTGATGAGGTGCTGGCTTGATAGATCGTAGGGTTCCAAGGCCAGATATCGTCGACTTCCACAACTTAGGTCGTCCATCTTCTCCTCCACTAATACTGGTCTAGGGCGTGTGGGAAATGGCCTCCATGTGAGATTGCTGTTCAAAGACGAAGTAAATCCAGAATTTTGCAATTGAAATTGAGACCGAAGCTTGTCAACAACGTGAGTAAAGTGCTGCTGTGAGTTGTACTGAGAACTGGCCCAATCCACTGGGGATAAATCGAAAGAGAGTGTTGGAACAGGTATTCGTAATAAAGAATCGGCCAGGTTCAGCCGTTCATCTTCGACTATTCTATTTACCCTGCTTCGGCTTTCTTCTAAGAGAATCCCGATTGCTTCGTCGAAGAAACCTTCTTGAGATAGCGTAGTGGGTAGAGCGTCTGGTGTCAAAGAAATGCGTTCCTGGAGTCCTGATATGTCGAGCCCAAGGTCGCTATCCGGAGCTGGGTCTGATATTAAAACCGGCGGGTCGATTTTCAACTCAGAAACCTTTCGTCGGCGGGGTCGGATGAAACAGTCAGCATATGCCTGGGGAGATGAACTGGGCACGGTTGATGGAGCTGTTGGATCTGAATCTATTGCTCCTCGCAAGACATCCTTTTCCAATTTATCAACGGCAGGATTAAATGGTGAGGTTGGTTCGGAAGTCAAATCAATTACTGTGGCCCGGCCGCTCGGCGTGAATGGCTCAATGGGAGCTGGGCTGGGAGGGAATGTCATGGGTAGTTTGGGTTGCTTAGCCATTGGTCGCTTCTAAGCTTAGCATGGGCAGCTCGGCCACTGTTGATAAATAGAGCACTTACGAATGTTCCATTGAGCGCTCGAGAAGAAGGTGAAACTGGTGAGATTGCTTCGCGTACATATTGCAGCGCCTTGTGCGACACTTCCAAAGACTCCCGTTCGAGCTCGCGCCACACTAGAAGCTGCCAACGAGCCGACCAGCGTGGGAATAGCAATCCCTCATCATTATCATTATCCACATGGCTCATTGGAATCCATTCGGCCATAATATTACAGGATCTCCTCCGCGTCACTTCTTCGACATATTCTTCCAGGTCTTGGCCTGGGCTCCGGGCAAGGCCTATCGGTACCTGCATCAGTCGGAGTGACTTTAATCGTAGAGGTTTTAACTTGAAGCATGGTTCGTCAAAATTGTCGAAATATGCAGACGACAGTTGTTCCCGAGATTGTTCCTGAGCGAACTCCTCCCGGTCTAGAGCATTAGTATCGATATCGACAGAGGGAAAGGCTAGGTTTGTGAGGCCCGACTGCTGTGCAAGTCTATTCGCACACGTTGGCTCGGCTTCATGTTGTAAGCGACGGAAAAGGTCTTCAAATCGATAGGGAGGGCCCCGGTGGTTGTAGAAACATCGCTCGCTGATAGCATACTCTGCCGCGCTTCTCACTCTGGCGCTAGGGTCGGTCATTGAGAATGGCTAATCTTCGCGCGCATGCTAGCAATGGGAGAAAGGAGTGGATTTGAAACGGTTCCTGATATTACGGAAAACCTTTTCCCCATTTCATCCCCGGAATCCTCTCGATCAGGTGACTCAGAGGCAACTGCTTGCCTGAAGGTCATGCTGAGCAACTGCTAGAGAAGGAAAGAACGAACAGGTACAGCACCCCAATGACATGTGCTGTGCGGATGCACTCAGGCAAGATCTTTTTGGCGGCAGTCAAAACCCCAAGAGATTTTCTTTTTGGTCTTCTCGATAAAAATGGAAAATCTTCAGCGGAAAGCTACTACTTACAGTCGACCGCCAGGATCGATGAGTCTTGAAATGTCCATTCAAAGCCAGTGCATGGAACAGGGATTCACTGTGGGGTATGGTGTACCGGCAGCGCAGACAGCTGCCCCGCTCTGCCCGCTGTAGTCCGTAGTCCGTGCTAACTCCGGCTGATAAAGGTACCTAGGCTACCCAGCCAGTGACGCAGTTCAACTTCCATCCCGCAAAGCCCATGGAGCTATCCATCTAGCTCTCGCTGAGGGCGCCTTTCCGAATTCCACTCCTCATCCCTTTGGTTTGCCTCCCCAAACAGCAACATGGCGTATGTTGCCCCCATTCACAGGGCCACGAGCATCCGACATGCTCTGCGGGCGAGATTGCTCGCCTCCGATGTTGACGACCTTGTTTTGGCGTTCGTCTCCCCCCACCAAAGCTCTCGATGCTCGCTGACCAACTCCCTAGCAAGGCAAACCGAATAGAGATATGGAGAATCGAGGAGGGGGGCTTCACTTGCACGCATACCAAGCTCATCCAAGGCACAATAGCCATGTTGCAGCGCCTACAGCCAAAAGGCTCCGACACCGACCTCCTCTTCGTTGGTACAGACCGACTACAGTACTTCAACCTCGCATGGAATCCCGAGACCAAACAACTCGACACCGTCGACCGTGTGATAGAAGACACCTCCGAACCCTACATGCGACACTCGCAGAGCCAAAACAAATGCCTCGTCGACCCGACCGGCCGCTTCCTAGCGATGCACCTCTGGGAAGGCGTGCTGAATGTCTTTAGGCTACCGACGCGGAAGGGTTCTACAACTCGACTTGAAGTCCTTGATCAAGTTCGCCTGACGGAACTTTGGATGAAGGCGAGCACGTTTATCCATAGCCGCACCGGACATCCGAAGATTGCCTTCCTTTACAAGGCCCAGCTTGACCAGGAAGAGGCTCGCCTTGCCATCTACAGATTGACAAAAGACGACAAGGGTGGCGAGGTTAGCAAATTCGATCCTCATCGCGACAGAGAGTTGGATATTGTCATCCCAGACCCATATGCGTCCATGTTGATCCCTATCCCTGTCGACGAGGAAAAGCGATATCACGTACGCAACAACGAAGGCGCAAAGGCCCATCTTGGTGGTCTTCTTGTTGTTGGAGAGACACTTTTGACATATTTCGACAGTTTGACTTATACAAGTGTGTCGTCGGGCCTCACGGACCCCAAAATTTTCGTTGCTTGGGCGGAGTTTGACGGCACTCACTACTTCCTCTCGGACGACTACGGCCGCCTTGACCTCCTGACCATCGAGACCAGAGTCGAAGCGACTGGGATCGTTGTGATAGGCATGTCTCTAGCACCGTTTGTGTTCCAGGGTCAAGACTCTGCCGCCCTCACTTCTAGAGCATCCAACCTTGTTTACTTGGGCAACGATTTGCTGTTTCTCGCATCTCATCATGGCGATGCGCAGCTCTTTGAAGTTGATGTTGAGACAAAAAACCTCGTCTTACTTAGGACATTGTCAAACAATGCTCCAATCTTAGATTTCTCCGTCATGGACATGGGTAACAGGGAAGGCGATACCCAGGCCGGCAATGCATTTCAGTCAGGCCAGTCAAGAATCGTCGCTGGCTGTGGTGCTTACCGAGATGGATCCCTCCGAAGTATCCGAAGCGGTGTTGGCTTGGAAGATCAGGGTGTTCTTGACGAGATTGAGAGAACCAGAGGAGTTTTCACTCTTCGTTCCTATGGGTCTAGCAAAGACGATACATTGGTCATCTCGTCCATCTCGGAAACCAGAATCTTCACGTTTGATACTGAAGGGAGCATCGAAGAAGTTTACTCATTCCAAGGGATGGTTCAGGATTCCGAGACTTTGTTGGCTGCAAATTTGCCAAATGGGCAACTTCTCCAAATCACACCAAAGTCAGTTGTGGTGCTTGACCCTGAGAGCGGCGTAGCTCTGAATACGTGGGCACCAGCCGCTGGGAAATCGATCACGAGGGCGTCGGCCAATGGGAAATGGGCGCTGATCTCGGTTGACGGGACAGCTCTTGTCTCCTTGAACCTTCTCCAAGGCCTAGCAGTCCAGTCCCAGGACCCTCAAGTCAGCGAAGGCTCGAATCAGCTGGACCAGGTATCATGCATACATGCAGCTCGCGATGCTCCCGACATTGGAGTTGTCGGTTGGTGGTCGACTGGCCGAGTATCGCTGGTTGACATGGCCTCGCTGACACCACTCCACGGCGAGTCTATGAGACAAACAGATGACAGCGCCACGGTTCCTCGTGATGTTGCTCTGGTACAGCTTCACCCCCCCAATGTCGCCGGGCCCACGTTACTGGTTGCAATGGAAGATGGAAACGTTGTGACCTTTAATGTTTCCATGCGGGGATTTTCGGTATCGGGTCGCAAGAGCGTCATCCTGGGAAGCAGCCCTGCTCGCCTTCACATCCTCCCACAGGAGGACGGAACTTCCCAAGTGTTTGCAACAACAGAGCATGCCAGCTTGATATACAGCTCAGAGGGGCGGATAATCTACTCTGCGACGACTGCGGACGACGCTACCTTTGTTGCCCCGTTTGATTCTCATGCCTTTCCCGGCTCCATCGTCTTGTCTACGGATGAGCACGTGAAGATCTGCAGGCTAGACAAGGAGCGCCTTACGCATGTTAAAGCTCTCCCCATGCACGAAACTGTACGGAGAGTTGCGTATTCTCCTGGTCTTAAGGCCTTCGGCATCGGGTGCATCAAGAAGGAACTTGTCGATTCCGAAGAAGTCATCACCACTTCTTTCAGACTCGTTGACGAAATCATTTTCCAGGAGCTCGGGAATCCCATTACTTTGAGTGCCTCGACTTCTTTGGAGATGGTGGAATGTGTGATCCGAGCCGAGTTGCGCGATGCGAATGGGAACCTGGCAGAGCGCTTCATTGTCGGCACGGCCTTCATTACTGAGGAGGAAATCGCGGACACTGATGATGCGGAGCGTACCAAAGGGCGTATACTGGTTCTTGGGGTTGATGAACGCCGTCAGTTGTATCAGGTTGTTAGCCACAATCTCAGAGGCCCTTGCCGCTGCCTGGCCGTGGTTGATGACCACATCGTCGCCGGGTTGTCAAAGTCGGTTGTGGCATACAGCTACTCGGAAGAGACGAGCAGCTCAGGATCGCTTCGAAAGGTGGCTGTATATCGACCATCGGCTTATCCAGTAAGCCTCGATGTTTCAGGCAATATGGTCGGCGTTCTTGATTTGATGCAGTCTATTTCATTGATTGAGTTCACGCCTCCGAAGGACGGTAACAAAGCCAAGCTAGAGGAGCGCGCGCGACATTACGAACCTGGTTGGGGAACTTGCCTCAGCGCCCTGTCCGATGACAGGTGGCTGGAAAGCGACGCTCAAGGCAACATCATTGTCCTCCAACACAACCTCGATGCCCCCACAGAACAGGACCGGGGCCGACTACAGATAACAAGCGAGATCAACATTGGCGAGCAAATCAACACGATCCGAGCACTTCACATTGCAACAAACGACAATTCCATTGTCACTCCAAGGGCGTTCCTAGGCTCGGTAAGCCATGCAAATATCTGATGAGTATCTGTTGTGTTCAGTACTGACTGCTCTCAGACTGAGGGCTCACTGTACCTGTTTGGTGACATCTCACCCAAGTACCAAGACCTGTTGATGACTTTCCAGTCAAGAATGGAAAATTTTATTCATGCGCCAGGTAATATTGACTTCAAGACGTGGCGTGCTTTCCGCAACGAAGTGCGTGAGGGCGAAGGCCCATACCGATTTATCGACGGCGAGATGGTGGAGAGGTTCTTGGACATGGACGAAGGGAAGCAGGAGCTATTATGCGAGGGGCTGGGGCCTAATGTGGAGGGCATGCGAAATATTATTGAGGAGTTACGGCAGTTGCATTAGATAGAACAGGCCACGAGCAAGTAAATGGATGTATTCGCCTAGTGGACATGCGAGATGCTCGCTCACTCTCACCGATGACCTACTAGCAATGTACGGAGTACCAGGTAAGGTAGGCTATCCCTGGTGGGTGCTGGGCTGCCCTGCAAAAGGACGAACGGGTGAGCGGCTATTGGTCAGAGGAGCCCAAAACATTGAAAACGGCGATTGATTCATTTATGACCAATTTTATGTCCCAAAAATCTGGATAATTGTATAGATTCACATATTGCCAATGAATTGGCCAGTTTTCTCCATCTGTCGTGTTTGCGAATGAACGCTTTTGTCCTTGTAAGCCAACTTGGTGGAAGGCTTGAATCTCAGAGAGGTCCCGGAAGAGTCCGGAGGGGGCCCTCGCCTGGCCAGCGGGCCAATCAGCCCTCGTCAATTTCCGAGCTCAAAGCTGATTTGCAGCCTCAGGCCGCACTTTTGACCCAAAACTTTCGGCAACCATCATCAGCCGACACCACCAAGGAAAAGACCTCAACCTTGCCCTTCGACGTCCCCTTTGCCAACGCGCCACAGCCACGACCCTCACGATGGCGACTCTCGCGACCGCTTCCCGCCTGTGCCTGCGCTCGGCAGCCAAGCCCGCCGTTCCCGCCCTTCGCGCCCTCAGCACCACCGCCGTGCGCCCCGATGCCGCGACTGCCTCGTCCTACTCGAGCCCCTTCAAGGGCGAGACCAAGGGCACCCAGATCCCCAACTTCGGCAAATACGTCTCCGGCCAGGGCGAGAACAAGAACAAGCTGTACTCGTACTTCATGGTCGGAGCCCTCGGCGCCCTGAGCGCCGCCGGAGCCAAGAGCACCGTCCAGGGTGGGTGATGCGAATCTGGATTTTGGAGCGCCGGAGCGTGCCATTGAGCTGCAATTGGAGCTCTATGCCGCCGACGGCCCATCCAGGAGTGTCAATTGATCGGAGCTAACGATGAATTGATAGAGTTCCTTGTCAACATGTCGGCCTCTGCCGATGTCTTGGCCATGGCCAAGGTTGAGGTTGACCTGAGCGCCATCCCCGAGGGCAAGAACGTGAGTGTAGCCGGGACGTCATCAATCGACTCAGTCTAAACATCTGCAGGTTGTCATCAAGTGGCGAGGAAAGCCCGTCTTCATCCGACACCGAACCCAGGAGGAGATCGACTCCGCCAACAAGGTCAACGTCGCCTCTCTCCGAGACCCCGAGAACGACGCCGACCGTGTCAAGAACCCCGAGTGGCTTGTCATGCTGGGTACGTAGCGTCCACACACCCCATGTATCATGCTTTGCATGATACGTCCCAATTTCTCTGCGTTCACCTGGCACTCTTGATGACTGACTTTCGACTTGGCAGGTGTCTGCACCCACTTGGGTTGTGTGCCCATTGGCGAGGCCGGTGACTACGGCGGCTGGTTCTGCCCCTGCCACGGTTCCCACTACGATATCTCCGGCCGGATAAGGAAGGGTCCTGCCCCCCTCAACCTCGAGATCCCCGAGTACGACTTCCCCGAGGACGGCAAGCTGGTCGTCGGTTAAGCGAATCGAACGGTGTATGAATAGGGGATGGAGGAAGGGTATTATGTGGGGGACTGAAGAGTGAGCAATAGACTGGCGGGGAGAAGACATGCCCCGGCGGGCGCAAGTACTGTTTCTTAGACGTGGCCTCGGTCCAGTGTATAAAAATAAAACGTCCTAAGGAAAACCCACACTCGGCAAACCCTTCCAAGGGAACGTCATAAGCACACACCTACAGATGTCACATTGCGCGGTCTTCCGGTTTCTTTTTAATAACGGCAGCATCGTTTCATTTGGTGATTTGGCATCATTTCAGTGAGTTCACATGGATATCCGCGAAATCTATGGGCCAGGCCCGCTGCTCACCGCCAGCTTCATTTGCTCTACGCCAGTGGGCAACGCCGCCAACGCCAGACACGAAAGTACAGCGGACACTGCATCACTCAAAGACCCCAATCATCTCGACAAAGGCAGATTCGTAATGAGAATGCAGACACTGAGGAAGCCATTGATTTTCTATGTCCTGGCTCGCCTAATTTCATTACAGTACATCAGTGACCGTGTCCGTCATCCTGCTCCGGCTCGGGATCCAGCTTGATCAGGGTATCAATGCGCATGATGCTAATGCAGGCCTCGACGGCACTCTTCAGCTGCCGGATCTTGCTCACACTGGGTTCCAGCACGCCAATCTTGATCTCGTCCACGACCTTGCCCTTGGCGAGGTCCAGCCCGTAGTTCTTGTAGCCCTTCTTTCGTGCAAGCGTCTTCTGGTCCTCGGTCGCGTCGCCCTCCTGGATGCGCTGCGACAGTGCGTGCCGTGATCGAAGCTGGGCAACGAGCTCGGTGGCATCCTTGGCAGCGTTCACGGCCAGGGTCTTGGGGATAACGAGGAGTGACTGGGCGAACTCGCCAATAGCGAGCTGCTCGCGGGAGCCGACGGTGCCGGCAAACTCCTCGAGGTAGATGTGCAGAGCAGTCTCGACGGCACCGCCACCGGGGACGATGCTGCCGCTCTCCAGAGTTCGCTTCACGGCACACAGAGAGTCGTGGATGGAGCGCTCCATCTCGTCGAGGGTGTAGTCGTTGGGACCACGTAGAATGCACGAGGCGGAGGAGTGAGCCTTGGTGCCCTTGATCAGGATGCACTCGTCGTCTGAGATTCGCTCCTGGACAACCTCCTCGGCGTGTCCAAGGTAGGAGGGGTCAAACTTTTCGTCGCCGTTGAGGTCAGACAGGGTGCTCAACAGGGTAGCACCTGTCGCTCGGGCAATTCGTCGCAGGTCTTCCTTCTTACATCGCCTCACACCCATGGCACCCTTTTCAACAAAAGTCTTGAGCACCAGGTCGTCGATACCCTTAGTGGTGAGAATGACGTTGGCGCCAGCCTTAAGGATCATCTCCACTCGCTCAAGGACCATGCCAGATTCGCGAGCACGGATCTGCTCAAGTTGTTGGGGGTCGTCGACGGTAATCTGAACACCCAGCTTCATCCTCTCCTTCTGGAGGTTCATATCCAGCACGGCGATCTTGGCATCCAGGATCCGCGTAGGCATGGCTTGCGACGCGACGGTGCAGTTCAGAGCATATCCCTTGACCAGGATAGACTCTAGGGTTCCCTTGCCGTGAGCCTTGAGGATATTGACGGCCTTGACGGGGTATTTGACCTCATTTCGGTTGTTGGTAGACTTGACAGCCTGCATGGCATCAACGACCATGCTGGCGAAGAAGTCAGAGTCGGCGCCGATAATCTTGCTGGACATGGAAGTCTTGGCGATGTTGATGAGGGATTCGCGGCCAAGGCTCTCGACCTTGATGCTGACATTTTCGTTCAGGTACTTGACAGCTTCTCGCAGGGCAAGTCGGTAGCCAGTGATGATTGTGGTGGGGTGGATGCGGTTCTTCATGAGTTCGTTTCCTCGTCGAAGGAGCTCGGCGGCGATCAGGACGACGGAGGTGGTGCCGTCACCGACTTCCTTGTCCTGCTGTTGGGCGAGGTCGACGAGAATCTTTCCGGCGGGGTGCTCGACATCGAGAAGGCTCAGGATAGTGGCGCCATCGTTGGTGACAGTGACGTCCTGCGAGAATGTGTGAGACAAGGCTGGCGGGCTATGCGGTCAGAGACGCAGCGGCGGAGATGAAACTTACACCAATGTCGTCCACCATCATCTTATCGAGGCCGCTGGGGCCAAAGGAGCTCTTGACGACATTTGCGATCGCTTGCGTAGCCAGGACTGCAGCAAGTTAGCAGTTGTCGAGCAACCGACGGGGCGTGAGGCTCGTCGAGGAAGCCCACGGAAGCCCCCACTTGCGAACCCCCCCCTAATAGAAGATGGGAGCACATACCGTTCTGGTCTCGGATATCAGATCCAGAGATCTTCTGGCCACCCAGGAAGAGGGTGCCGTTTCGGGGCTGCTCGAACATGGAGGCCATGGTTGCAGCAGGTGAGGATGTTGACGGGGGATGGCGGACTCGTCAACGGTGTGCAGGGCGTGCGGAGCGTCAGGAAATTCTGCCTGGCTCTAGAAGCTGTGAAGCTCTGTCAGGGTGCCCCTCGACAATTTTTGGGTCGGAGGACGGCATTGTTCCGGCCCCGGGGTGGTGTGCCCGCCAGCGCCTCTCTGTCCTGGGCTGGAGGGGTATTAGTGGCCTCGGGGCAACGCCACACCTGGCCGTGGCAATGGATGGCATCCCTTCTGCGTTAGCACACCCTGTGCTGGGGGCCCTTGGGGCGCTTGGGGCCTAAGATTGGTGCCCCTGGCCCTGGCTCTGTAAGGTGGCCAGCCATTGGCCAGGCGCACAATCGGGGCCTGAATTTTTGGTGGCGGCTGGCAGCGGTTGGTGCCCCCTCTGCCCCTCCTTCCTCGACAGCAGCCGCACGACAACGGACCATGCGTCCGCCAGACTGCGGGGCAATTTATTTGCTATCGGTCAGGCCGCGCCGTTCGACTCACACCTCCAGATCAGCCTCCCCTCCGCACTTTCACCTCACCTGCGCTGGGACATATTTACCCAAGGCCTGCCCAGACCTGCTCGGCTGCCTCTGCCACTCGACTCCGATCCCCATCACATTTTTACAGTCTCCCTCTGGGCATATCACCATCCACAATGGCGGAGGCTCCCGAACTATCCAAGAGTGCCATCAAGAAGGCAGAGAAGGCCGCCCGCCATGCTGCTGAGAAGGCTGCAAAGGCAGCCAAGCAGGCTAGCCTCCCTGTAGTTGGTGGCAAGAAGACTGACGACATCATCGGCATCACTGTCTCCAAGGCCGACAACTTTCCGCAATGGTACCAGGAAGTCGTGCTCAAGGCTGAGATGGTCGAGTACTACCAGGAAATTTCCGGCTTCTTCGTCCTGCGCCCTGGAGCTATGCACATCTGGAACGAGATCCGCAAGTGGTTCCAGACCCGTATTGAGGACCTAGGCGTCGACGAGGCCAGCTTCCCCATGTTTCTGTCCTCCAAGTCGCTCGAGAAGGAGAAGGATCACGTCGAGGGCTTCGCACCCGAGCTGGCCTGGGTCACCAAGGCGTAAGAACCTCCCTCAACCCCCATAGTTCCTGTGCCATTCTTGTGCAACTTTTGCTAACTTCAACCCATCCTGCAGTGGTGATAAGGATCTCGAGGTCCCCGTTGCTGTCCGTCCCACCTCCGAAGCGGTCATGTACCCCTACTACTCCAAGTGGATTCGCAGCCACCGAGATCTTCCCCTCCGACTCAACCAGTGGAACTCTGTCGTCCGATGGGAGGCCAAGCAGACTACCCCCTTCCTCCGTGCCCGAGAGTTCTTGTGGCAGGAGGGCCACACTGCTCACTTGACTGAGGAGCTTGCTGGCGAGGAGGTGCTGCAGATCCTCGATTGGTACGCCGGTGTCTATGAGGAGCTCCTCGCTGTCCCCGTTGTCAAGGGCCGAAAGACGGAGAACGAGAAGTTCGCCGGTGGTTACTACACCACCACCGTCGAGGGCTACATCCCTTCCAACGGCCGTGGAATCCAGGGCGCTACCTCCCACTGCCTCGGCCAGAACTTCAGCAAGATGTTCGACATCACCGTCGAGGACCCCGTCAACAGGGGCTCCCACATCCATGTCTGGCAGAACTCTTGGGGCCTGTCCACCCGTGTCATTGGTGTCATGATCATGATCCACGGTGACGACAAGGGCCTCGTGCTCCCTCCCCGTGTTGCCAAGGTTCAGACCGTCATCATCCCCGTCGGCATCACGAAGAGCACCACCCCCGAGGATAAGAAGAAGCTTGAGGACAAGGTAGATGAGATTCGCGCCACTCTCAAGAAGGCCGGCGTCCGCATCGAAGCCGATTGGCGTGACGGTTACACCCCTGCCTGGAAGTTCAACGACTGGGAGCTCAAGGGTGTTCCCCTGCGACTCGAGTTCGGCCCCAAGGATGCGGCCAAGGAGGTGGTCAGCTATGCTCGCCGCGACACTGGCGAGAAGAACACCATTCCTCTGGCTGAGCTTGTCACCAAGGTCCCTGAGTTGCTCGAGACCATCCAGAAGGACATGTACAACAAGGCTGATGCCTCTTTCCGGGAGCACCGCCTCCAGATCACCAAGTGGGACGAGGTTCTCCCTGCCCTTGACAACAAGAACGTTGTGCTGATCCCCTTCTGCGGTGAGATCAAGTGCGAGGAGCGCATCAAGGAGCTGACCACCCGCACTGATGATCAGCCCGACGTCCCCGAGGGACAGAAGGCCGCAACCATGGGCATGAAGAGTCTCTGCGTCCCCTTCGAGCAGCCCGAGGGTATCGTCGCCGGCGAGACCAAGTGCCTCAACCCTGAGTGTGAGCGCAACGCCGACAAGTGGACCATGTTTGGACGAAGCTATTAGAGCATCTGCATGAAATCAAATCTTTTCGATGAGAATGTGGGGTCGGGGAAAAGGAGTTTCAAGGCCATGTTTATGATACTCCACCATGATTGCTTACGGCGTGACGTGATGATGAATGGAGGTAGGGATGGATATAGGGAGGGGGGGTCCGGAGTAGCGAGTTCATGCAGGTTGCTTAGAGACTTTTTAATGCAGCCTTATACATGTATTGTGTGTTTTCTACTTTTCAGTGATGGAGGGTTTGATGCAATGCTTCCTGGGGCTAGCACCAGGCGTACTTTTCGTTGGCAATCCACTCGACATTGTCGACCGAGCCCTCGCCGAGCCACAACAGACTTGACACGCTATCATTCTCTCGTTCCACGTACTCGGCATTCAGATCCTGGAGCCCTTGAAACGCCTCCTTGACTTCCTCACTGGGGTTCCAGAACTCCACCTTGGAGCATAGCCACTCCTTGGCCTGAACCAGGGCCGCGGCTGTGATGGCCCTCAGCCCTTCCGCGAGAGTCTCCTCGGAAATAGACTCGTCTTCGATGACGAGCCGGAGGATGTACAGCGTGTTCTTCTCCACTGTGTTGATGCCTCCATAGTAGTTGCGTGCCCAGAGGGCCCAGATCCGGGACTCGGGGGCATTCGGCGGCGTGTAGAGGGCGCCGAGGGCAGTGGGCGTCCGAGAGAAGATGCTATTGCACATGAACTCCTCGCGGCTAAAGTGCCACTGCAGAGTCTCCAGGTCCGGCACGACGGCAACGCGAGTCTTTGAGCTGTCGCTCGGTGCGAGAAGCCGCCTGCGGATGAGATCCTCGTCGCGAGCGGCCAAGGCGGAAAGGTCTTCGGTCGTAATGGCACGGACGTTGGCATCCTCTGTGCTTTGACTGGCAGTGGCTGGGATCGAGAGGTGCGCACTCTCAAAGGGCTTCCAACCTCGTTCAGCGTAGAACTTACGGCCAATGTCAGACCAGAGGATCGAGGAGAAGGCGTCTCCCTCCTTCTTCTGCTCACGGGCGCGGAGCTCCTTGGCCAGGTCGGCCATCATCTTGCCCGCATAACCCTTGCGGCGGGCTTCCGGTGGCGTGAAGACGCTGGCGACGCCATGGGTGATGCCCTCCTTGACGTTGCCGTTCTCGTCGGTGTAAAGGGCCCTCTTCTTGTAAGTCTCGCACGAAGAGAGCAAGGGCCGCTCATCCGGCGCCAGGCTCCCGTCGGTGAACATCCACACCGACAAGCCACCATTGCGAGAGAGGGGGGCCTTCTGGGACGCAACCTCGCGGGCCAGGTAATCATTGATGTCCGGCAGGGCGGTTCCCCATTGCGGATGGGTGGCCTTGATGATTCGGATGCGCTCAGCCGGGGTGGCCTCGACCAGAACAAGTGAGGGCGATGCAGTCATGGTGGCGGTTGAAGCGATGGGGTTGATGGCTTCCTGAGACACCGTTGTGCAGTTTATATAATATTTTCGACTGCAGCTTCCTCTACTAACTAATAGTTTACAGGGTCTCGAAAACAGGGCGCCTGGAAGGGCGTAACGTAACAAATGCGGGCAGTTGGTGGATTTGGAAGTCGAATTCTCCACATGGCGTGCCCTTGGGCAGACCAGCCGGCCAGGCTGGGAATGTCTCGCTGCTACCCTGTACGTGAGATGTTTGCTCCGAATGCAGTGAATCGGCATACATACGATGGAACGATGGCGACTTCGGTGAGTGGTTTTGGTATAGAGAATGCGTGTTCAACATGCCAACACCGTGTACTGTGTGTCAGACGGCCTGGTGGGTTGAGTCATTCGGCATGCATCAACATCTGCAACCCGCCAAGTCAGGCGGTCTCCCGTTGCTCATGGCGGGTTTCTGCTCCATGTTGGGAGGAGAGAGAAACGCCCAGGTAATTCTCACACCGTATTAATGAAATTAACAAGTAACTACCGAGTCTACGGGGGCGTGTGGCCACAAATGGGTTATGTTCTATTGAATGTGGTGGAAGAAGGTAGAGAGAGCTGGGATTGACGTTGACTTGCCCTCTTCCCATGACATCTAAACTTCTACCGTTCCCAAGCAGGTGAACAATCTTCGGATATTTCTCAAAGATAGAAATAGGGAGACATGTGAATAGCACCTGGTACTATTCTAGGACGCTTGCACTCGCATTGACTGCCCATGGCCGATTTGGCTTGCTGTCGGTGCAGCTTCCTGTAGGTGGGGATGTATCGATAGGTGGTGGTGAGGGGCACGCGTCTGCAGCTCCCCGCGCTGCAAAACTCCCAGCCAGCGACGCCAGAAACTTGCACCGCAAACACCACAAGACACCACACCCTCACCATGGCATTGCCTCTGCCCCAGGGGCTGGTCCCGTCCGAGGTCGCCTTCATGTGCGAGATGGAGCTCGTAACAGTCGTCCCCCGGCAGCGGCTGGAGAGCATCGACCTTCTTTCGGTGAGCGCGTCCTGGTCAGCGGCTCGTCCTAGCTGCAGCCGTCGCCCTTCGCCCGTCTTGAGTTGCCCAATGATCTAACCCCCTTGTTTTGCCAGGGCGCGACTCCGACATTACGACCGCCGCATCGGAGCAACCTCCCTCTGTGGCTTGCCATCCTACTCAAGAAGCAGCGTCGCGCCAACATCGTTCCGCCCCCGTGGCTGCATCCCGACTCTTTGCGCGAGGTCATTTTCCACGAGACAACTGTCGACACAAATGGATGGGCACCGCCGCCCCCACCGCCTGCGAAGGGCGACGGTCGAGGAAATGCGAGGAGGCTGAATTCAGGCGCGGGCGATGACATCCTTTTGTCGCCGCCCTTCCTGCCCTCGTGCACTTCTGACGCGCCCTCGGGCTCGATCCCCTACCACTGGCTCGAGGTCGCAGAGATGCTCTTGGCACATGCCTCCGACGATCTTCCTTCGGCTTCAGAGGTCCGATCTCTCCTCCGCGATCTCCAGGAAGTGCGCGCTGCCAAGATGCGAGCCAGTACGGCGCAGCTCGAGTCTGGCGTGGACGGTGTCATGAGTCTTCGCGGTGTTGGTGCCATAGAGCTCGCCGAGAGCAGGGGATTCGTGACGGGTGTCGTGGAGGGAGTGCGCAAGATTGGCGCCAGCACCGAAGCGGCGCGAAGAGAAGAGGAGGAAGAGCAAGTTGACAGGGCGGACGATGGTGCAAGTGATGATGACATGGCCTTGTAAGGTCTATGTATGAGAAGCACAACCACCGCGTGGGGCATGGCCATGGAGGCGCACTGAGCCTATGCCCCAAGGATCAGTCCGAGTTGGGATGAGTCGTGAGTCAAGGGTTTCTTTGGTTCATGTGAAGCTATGGGACTGTCGCTGATGAATTCTAGCCCTCGAAGAAGCTCAAGTTGAGATCCGACGAAGACTCGCTCGGTTTCGGAGAACATGGCATATTAGAGCCAGTGCAACTTTCACTACGACTCTATGGCGCTGGTGGTTGTGAAGCCAGGGAGCGAAGCTTCCACAACTCCCGGTGGCCAAGCCTTTCTGTCTCGCCATTCTCGGCCTGTTCCCAGAAAAGGACTTGTTGCGCGAATATGGCTGTCGAGGGATCATCAACTCGCGTCTGAGATTCGTTGCCTGCCCTAGTCTCCTTCAATTCCGTGCCATACTAGGAGCAAGATGCAAGGCCAAGAGATCTAATCGTCGAGGCCGTTGTCTGGGGCCGCCACTTAGACGAAGCGTTGGCACAATTTGAGTATGAAGCTGTCTCATCATATGGGAGGGTGCTTGGGTTAATGCTCACTTGATGCAAACGCACCTGAGTATCTCGTTCGCCCCCGAGCTAATAGAATGGCATCAGAGCTGCTGGCTCTCCCCGCCAGCGGGGATCCCTCTACTGTGGGTTTTGGGATGGCTAAAATGGTTAGAAACCCGAAAGAGGCGCAACTGTCAAGGGCAATGGTGAGACGGAGGCCGGTTTCACTGGCAGAGTATAGACTATGGGGTTTCGCGCGTTGTTGACTTGGTATGCGTGTCAACGATAAAGACCGCAGCCTTGCTGTTGGTTGGCGCAAACTAGGGCATTATCTATGAGCCACTGCGTAATATCAATGTTATAACACAGCATCTTATTTTGAAGCGCCATAGAGTGCTGGCCTTGACTCAATACAGAAAATGTAAGGTTTAGGCCACGTTGGGAGGCTTTGTTTGGAGCTTGGCCTAGTGGCGACCTGGGAATTCACTGTTTTGGCAACGACCATACTGAAACATGTGGCCTTTATTGGGGCGAGTCTGTGGTTATCTTGGCAGTCATAGGCATCCAAGCATCCAACAGCGTTGATTAATGGGACATGATGGCATGGATCCGGACCTCGTCGGCATTGTAGTTCATTGCTTATCGCAAGCAGCCCCACAGTCCAGGCACCCGGGCCTGCGCCGCCACTGTGGGGCTGGCGTGCTGGCTGCGTCACAAGATCATCGTCCCGAAACGGCATGTACCTGGGGGAGCTCAGTGCCTCCAGCCGGCTTCGCAACCTTGACCTTCCATCATCTCTCTCACACACATATTAGACACTCTTATCTGCACCTTTATCCTGCGATCCTAAGAACACGGCTGCAGAGCAACCATGAAGTTTTCTCGAGCCTCCCTCCTGGCGGCCTGCGTGCCTGTCGCCAGTGCCCGATTCATCCAGCAGGCTGAGGGCGATAACGTCATTCTCAACCCCTCCGAGGACCGCTTCCTGATCGAGACGGCCCCTGGTAAGACACAATGGGTCACCGAGGAGGAGAAATGGGAGCTCCGCCGAGTAAGCCGTTGCGCGAAGCCTCAGTCCGATGCGATCTGCTAACCGGTGAACCAGAATGGCCAGCGCTTCATGGACATTACAGACGCTCGGGACCTCGGCGCCAAACACCTAAGCGCCCAGTCCGTCGCCTTCCCCGACAAGTGTACGAAGCAGGATGAGGTGGCCGCCCTCATCTCTGGATTGGACAAGAAGAACATGGAGAAGAACCTTAAGAAGCTGACCAGCTTCCACACCCGATACTACAAGTCCGATTACGGCCTGCAGTCGTCCGACTGGGTTCTCCAGAAGGTCAAAGACATCATCAAGGAGGCCGGCGCCAGCAAAACCGTCTTCGCCGAGAGCTTTCCCCACACCTGGCAGCAGCACTCAGTTATTGCCACCATTCCCGGCCAATCGAATAGCACTGTCGTGATTGGCGCCCACCAGGACTCAATCAACCTCTTCCTGCCTTCCATCCTTGCTGCCCCTGGTGCGGATGATGATGGTAGCGGCAGTGTCACCATTATGGAGGTCTTTCGCGCTTTGCTCGCCTCCAAGGATGTCGTCAATGGCAAGGCCGCCAACACCATTGAGTTCCACTGGTACAGGTTAGTAGTGGATTCGGCGACCACACAAGCGTTGCATCCGCTAACACGTCCCAAGTGCCGAGGAAGGTGGCCTTCTAGGCAGCCAGGCTATTTTCAAGTCTTACGAGTCGGAGGGCCGTGACGTCAAGGCAATGCTGCAACAGGACATGACTGGCTATGTCCAGAAGACCCTGGATGCCGGCAAGCCGGAGAGTGTTGGTGTCATCACTGACTACGTTGACCCTGGTCTGACTACCTTCATTAAGAAGGTTGTTGAAGAGGTATGTCCCCCGCCCCGCGTTTGAGCCGATCTGCCCGTTAACGTCCAACTTCAGTACTGCCGAATTCCTTGGGTCGAGACCAAGTGTGGCTATGCGTGCTCCGACCATGCTTCTGCCTCCAAAGCCGGCTACCCTTCCGCCTTCGTTATCGAATCAGCTTTCGAGAACTCCGACCCTCACATCCATACAACCGACGACAACATTAAGTATCTGTCGTTCGATCATATGCTGGAGCATGCGAGAATGACCCTTGGCCTTGTATACGAGCTCGGATTTTACCAGTTCACTAAGGCGGCTGATGAGTCCTGGGGTGACTTGTAGATGGTCAATCCACGCTCAGAAGCGGGCCAGAATTGAATTGCGTAAATTGAGGCATGGGTGTCGCTTTATTCTTTGCTGATGAGGTTGCATTGAAGCGAGAAGAGCCATCCGGGAGGCATGAACAGGCCCGGACAGGGCCTTCGAAATTGAATTATCAGGAGGTAGATTGGGTATCGATTCATCAACCAACTCTATATATAACATCACCCATACTTTTTGCCTTTGACCCATTGCGAACTCAGACAACAACCCTAGCGCCGTCTATGCATGCTGAACATCATGAATACTGAAAATAACAAACTTTTTCCCTGGCCAGGCCCGATCTCTGCGAGACAGCCAAAATTACTGACCCTGTCCGTTATTTGGAGGCTGAGGAGCCCATGGATTCTGTGCACCTGCACCGTTCCGTCGCTGCATCTCTGACAACAACGCCGCGACGAAGGCAGTGTTATATGCCTGGCCCTGTGGATTCTGCTGGCCTTGCTGACCCTGGGCGGGCCAGGCAATCGGCGGCGGCGGCGGCGGCACGGGTGCTGCTCCAGTCGCGCCAACTTGAGCCGGCGGCTGCGGCCATCCGGGGAACTGGAAGCCAAAGTTGGGCATGGCTGGGGCGGCGGCACCTTGCGCGGAGCCTTGGGGGCCGCCTTGCGGAAGAGCCCATGGCTGAGGGGCGCCTTGCTGCTGCTGCTGTTGCTGCTGCTGGGACCCTTGGGGAGGCAGCGCGTAGCCATCCCGCGCTTGGTTGAAACCGCCTCGTCCGCCTCGCCCAGCACCACGACCGCGCCCTCCTCTTCCTCGGCCATCGCCCCGTCGGCCGCGTTGGAAGCTCCTGCCGGAAGCAGGCTCAACGGACTGGTTCGCCATGGGATTGCTGCCAAAGCCTGCTGGACGCGCCAGCGGCTTGTATGGGCCGTCCTCGTCGTCGTCGTAGTTGAGGCCGCCATCCGATCGCATTTCTTGGCGGAGCGGATGAGGTTCCTTTCCAAGGCTGCCCTTGGCACCGTTGGGCTTCCACTTGTCCCTCTTTTTCTGCTTGATGGCACGCTTATACTCGGCTTCCTTCTCGTCGTCGGAGAACTCCATCTCGTCGTCGCCGACCTCTTCGTCGTGGAGGTTGCTCGCGTCGGATCCCTTCAGGTTTCGGAGTGGCTCGGTGAAGACAAAGGTAGCGTGATCAACGGGGTAGAAGATCTTGGTGCCAACCTCTAGTCCAAGCTCCTTGACTTCGTCTGCGGACGAGAACCGGACAGTGTACATGGGCTGGAGGACTTTGCCGATTGTCTCGGCGACGGCGCCGATAACGGTTCGCTCGTGCGTGCAGAGCACGGAGCCCGTGTCGAGGACTTGGTATTCTCCGGGCGTGATGGCCTTGACTAGGGCGACCGTATCGACAATGTGTTCGATGAAGCCGAGCTCCTCAATCTTCATTTCTGGAGTAATGGTGACATCGGGTTTGGGGACCGGCTCTTCAACGATCTCGTTCTTGGTTCGCACTTGGGCAGCGCTGGAACCCTTGCCGCCTTTTTCTCCCTCGTCATCAGAACCACCCTCAGCCTGCATGAGCAGTCTCGCCGTCTCCTCCACACCCAAGAGCTCATAGCCTTCATTATCGGAGTCGTCGTCCGAAGAGTCTGAGCTGCTGGACTCGGACGAAGACTCGTATGGCGAGGAGTCAACCTCCCACTCTGGGTGCTCTCCCTGATCGTTCTCAAGGGCAACCTCTTGCATCGCCTCTGCGGGCTGCTCTGTAGTCGGATTGTCAAGACCACCAAGAGCCGCCTCGAGGGCGCTAGTTAGTGATGGCGGACTGGGCGCCTGGTCTGGGTTATCAAGGGCCATTGCGTCCACCTGAGCCTCTGGTTCCGGCTGCTTCTTTAGAGCGTCCGCTCCAGTCGTCGCATCTTTTGTTTGTTCGGGCGCAGCGCTTGAGGGCGCATCGGTCATTTCAGTGCCTTGCGCGCTGGCGGCTGCAACGAGAACATCTGAAGGGAGGGGCGGAAGCGTTTCGTTGGGCTTGGCTTGTCCCAAGCCGGGAATCTGAAAACCCGACATCGTAGCGGAAGCGTCCGTCACTGGGAGTTGGGCAATCGATCAAGTCGACGGTCCGAGGTGTCGCAAGAGGCTGCGTCGTGCTTGAGTCGCTGCAGAGCACTGTCTCCCTATGAGTAAAATGTCGAAGGCAATCCGCGATAGCAGGTGTGAAAGCGAGGCAATTTCTGCTTTTTGTACTTGCCAGTAGGATTACAGGACAAGATTGAGAAATGAGAGCGGGCTTCAGCAAGCGGCGACGACTCGAAGGACCCTTGTATCTGCGATGGAAAGAAAAAAATCAAGGTGAGCGATAAGAAGTGGGTCCCGACTGGTCCGAGCTTGCCCACCACCCCACCATTTCACCTCAGCCACACCGAGCTCACCGAGAGCTGGTGGCGGGACCTGGCATGTCAAGGGTTGTCCCAACTGTTGGAGAGAGCGCACCTGGAACCCATGACGACACAGTTTTGCTCCTACAACCCCTCGCAACACGCCTAAAATGGCACCAACCACGACATCGCAACGGCAGCAGTTCGTTCACCCGGACGCCGGCCACGCCAAGAAGAAGTATGCCCTCTGTTCTCCCATTCAGCCTTCATCATGCTCCCTCGTTCCAGCGCGCGCGCGCTAACCCGCCTCGCACCATCACAGGCCCAAGGTCCCGAGCGTCTATGCGATCAAGCCGATATCCGCCTTCTACTGGTTCTTCGCCGCCGGTGTCGTTTCCGCATGCTTTGCGCCGATTCAGGACTGCGACGAGACGTTCAATTACTGGGAGCCGACGCACTACCTCTCCCATGGCTACGGTCTCCAGACGTGGGAATACTCGCCCACCTACGCCATCCGCAGCTGGACCTATGTACTGCTTCATGCCGTCGTAGGGAATCTGCGCCGAATTCTACCCCAATCTACCAAGGTGCATTGAACAACTGGAGACTCCTGGGCCCTGTGCAGGACTGACTTGGGAACCAGGTTGCGGAATTCTACTTCGTTCGCTACGGCTTGGCCCTTCTCTGGGCGCTCTCCCAGACCATCCTCTACATGGTTACGAGCTCGACGATCAACAGCAGGATTGGCGTTTTCTACTTGGCTGTTACAGTCATGAGCCCTGGCAGTTTCCATGCGAGCACCGCCTACTTGCCCTCTAGCTTTGCCATGTACATGGTGACGCTGGGTGCGGCAGCTTTCATGAACTGGAGGGATGGCCTGAAGACCTCCCAGGGCATCTTCTGGTTTGCCATGTCCGGGATCCTCGGCTGGCCATTCGCCGCTGCTCTATGCGCCCCGTACATGCTCGAGGAAGCCGTCTTGATGCTGTTCACGGACAAGAAGGGTTTCGCGGACTCCGTCAAGCGCATCTTCCGTGGAGTGTGCGGCGGCCTCATTCTACTGGTGAGCCTTGTCCAAAGCAATACTGGATGATCTATCTAATTACATGGCTAGCTGGTTGACTTCCTCATCAACCTGTTTTTCTACAAGCAGAAGCAGATTGTGACATGGAACATCGTCAGCTACAACATCTTCTCATCAACAGGAGGACCAGAGCTTTATGGAACCGAGCCGTGGTCGTTCTACTTCAAGAACCTTGCCCTGAACTTCAACATCTGGTTCATCCTCGCCCTCCTGGCATTTCCACTCTTCGTGCTGCAGAAGATTCTGTCTCCGTCTAAGCAGGGATTTCAATCGGGTCTCAGAACCGTTGTGTTCATCGCTCCATTTTACATGTGGCTCGCCATCTTCACCGCGCAGCCGCACAAAGAAGAGCGATTCATGTACCCTGCGTATCCATTCCTTGCCTTGAATGCCGCCATCTCACTTCACATCCTTTTGACTGCAGTGGGCAATTCGGATCCTAAGACCCTGGCTGGAAAGATCCCCGCAAAGCTGAAGCTTCTGGCCGTCACCCTTGTGATGATTTTGTCGCTGGATATTGCGTTGACCCGCATCTACGGGGTCTACACTGCCTACTCTGCTCCATTGAAGATCTACAAACCCCTTTGGGAAGGGGTCGACGGGAAGGAGATTGGCGGCTCGGATTCCGTCGTTTGTTTTGGAAAGGAATGGTATCGATTTCCGACTTCGTATTTCCTTCCTCGAGACATTCACGCCAAGTTTGTCCGCTCAGAGTTTAGAGGCCTCTTGCCAGGCGAGTTCGCCGAAGCCGATCTTGGCTTCGGCTTCCGAAGTGGAACGTGGATGCCACCGAGTGGAATGAATGATATGAACGAAGAGGACATGGGCAAGTATACCGAGCTGCGATTCTGCCCTCTGCTGGTCGACACCCAGTACCCTGAGCGCAATGAGGAGTTGCCACCTAATGAGCCCGATTATGTTGCCGACGAGTCTTCGTGGGAGATTGTACGATGTGAGCCATTCTTGGATGCTGCGAACACGCATATCTTGGGAAGAACTCTGTGGCTTCCAGACGTGAGCATCATCCCTGAGAAGTTCAAGCGAAAATGGGGTCGTCATTGTCTGCTTCAACGAAAAGCGAACACAACAAAGGCCGACACAGCCAACTAATGTAACACCATCCTTGTTTTTCAACCACATCGCTGGGGGAGGCAAAAGCCCTGGAGGCAGATAGACGCTTGGTAATCCTACTTGGGAGCCTGGTGAATTTCCAGGTTTGCATGCACTTTCTGACACTGGCCCCTTCATCCTTCTCTCCTCTCTCCACCCGTGAATTGGGCATCGTGTGCCTTTGTGCGACATCGCACTCCGAAGGCGGCCTTCCTAGTGGCCCCAGAAAGGGACAAACGGAGACTACTTGTCTATGGTAAGACCATGGACTAATTGCCCTAATTGCCCTGTCCATTGCTGTCACTCGATGATCTGCGGTGTTGACCCTGCCTGAGCTCCCACTGCCCTCGACAGCTATGGCTTGTATAGCCAATTGAGCCTTGGACCTGTGACTATCCGTCAACCTATGCCTATCGAGGTCGAGGAATCTTATGACTTACACTAAAGTGCGGATTCGCTCGCTGGAAAATGCGCAGCCATTCTGCTTCAGTCCGCAACTGAGCATTATGCATTGCCATGACGGTAACATCTCGTCTTCGGTAAGCCTTGTCAACATGAGGGTCAAAGGTTCCTGGAGCTGGAGACATGAGATCGTTTACTAGTATCAACGACCTGGAGTTTTGGTCTAGCAACGAGGCTAGCTGCTTGAGCACGAATATGCAGTCCTCGTCTGCAAGATTCCACAGGATGGATTTCAAGATGTAGATGTGTGGTTGTGACGAGCCGCCTTGCTCAATCGCAAACAGACTGGGATCATCTGGAATTTGGAAATGCTCGAAAAGAAATGACGGAAACTTCTCCGTAAGATATTGCGACGATGGCCCAAAAGTGTGAGTGATCTCGGTGATTACCACAGGTTTACTGGGCTCAATGCCTTGAGCGTAAGCGGCACACCACCCAAGCAGTAGCTGATTGCCGGCGTCCAGTGCTAGACATGCATGTTAGCTGACGTTAACAGAGAGTCAATTATGCACGAACACCTTGCGACGCTCTTCATTGCGGCTCCAAACCTAGCACCCTTTTCAGGGTGGCTTCTATGCCAGTCGTACATCGACTGACCCCATCTACCCATCCAGTCAGTTTTTGCATTGGATGACTTGAGCTGTACACACATACGCATCTTTGAACGCGGACTGCCCCGTCCAGAAGGGATTCGGCTGTCTCAAAAGAGAGTCTGAGAGATGCGCGCTGGCAACTCGAGTCTCAAAGAGCCTACAAACCTGGTTAACCTGGTGGCAAGGGCTGCGACTTTGGATACCCACTGAAATCCAATGAAGGCCTTCAGACCGGCATCCTGAACCAGCTCCCGAGATACAAGGCCGTGGGAAAAGGTCTCCGTCGTTGGCTCTTCCACCACCTGCTCGCATGCCGCCAATCTCAGCATTGGTAGCAGCTTTGCGGCCGGAATGTTTGCCTTCTCGGCAAGCTCATGCAGCGTCGCACTCCCGCCAATCGGGATCTGGTCAAGCACACCATGTTGAAGCAGGCAGTAGAGAGCGCCCTTGTCCCAATTGGAGGCGACGAATTCATGCAGGTATTCCCGCGGACCCCGAAGACTCCGACTCAACCTCTGGACGAGCCCGAGAAGCTTGGACTGGCTTCGTTCCACAGGAGAGCCGGCAGTTGGGTGATTCCACAGGACCGATGCCTGACTTGGGACGAGAACGCCATTGGAAGTCTTCTGAGAATCTTCTTGGCTCAGCAGCCGGTCGAGATCCTCGGCTTCCAGGGAGATTTGCTGGGCGAGAACGACAATGTCTCTTGGGTTCATATTGGGCTGAAAACTCGTATTCACAATGGCTACTCTAACCCCGTTGAGACAAGAGCACGGCTAAAGATGAAAGCACCACGTTGACCGGATGTGTCTTCATTTGTATAACGTGCATAGTCAGCTGAATTTTAACGTGCAGGAGGCGCCCCGGCAACCGAGAGGTTCTCGTTATTTATGGGGTGCGAAACGGCTCCCGCTGGCATGGGGGTCCATGGACTGCATGTCATGCATTGGTGATGCAACGCAACTCGGCCGCCGAAGCCCGGGAACGGAAGCGGGCCTTTGATGGACGGGGCTGAAGGCGCAGAGTCGCACGACCTCTCAGACCGTCGCGAGGAGATGGCTGACCGCCGAAGACAGTATTGCCAGCCCCGAAGCAGCCACTGCATCACGGCGCAGCCACTCGGGATTCAGCGAGATGGAGGACATTCAGGGGCCTTTTGGAGAGTCAGGGGTACCACTGCATGGGGCGCCATCAAAATGGCCTCGTCACCGCCTCTCCGTCTCGCTCCAAAAGGCCCATTGTCCTTCTCCAAGCGGTGCAAGTCACACATTGTTAGCCATTCACCATGAAGTTCGCCGTAGTACTGTCACTCGTTGCTTCTCTGGGTGCGGCGGCGCCCGGAATACTCTCAACCAAGAACAGCCCCAACCAAGCAATCAGAAAGGACGTCGTCGTCATCGGCGGGGGATCGTCGGGGGCCTACGCGGCCGTCAAGCTTCACAGGATGGGGAGAAGCGTCGCCGTCGTGGAGAGACATGACAAGTTTGGCGGGCACACATCCACGTACCGTGTGCCAGGCGGCAAGAACATCACCATTGACTTTGGGGTGCAGGGATACGGGGATCTTGGGATCATACGGGATCACTTTGAGCGCATGAGGATTCCAGTCGAGCGCCTCAAGCTGTCAGAGACGGGCTTCGGGATACCCAACTACGTGGACTTTCGCAACGGTAGACCTGTCTCAGGCTTCAACTTCTCCCAGAACCTCTCGGACTTTGCCGCCCAGAGTCTCAGGTATCCATATCTCTCCTACTCGACTCGTCTGCCAGACCCGGTCCCCAAGGACCTGCTGCTGCCGTTTAAAGACTTTTTGGCAAAGTATGGGTTGCAGAACAGTACCTACAATCTATTCTACAACCTCGAGGGCCTGGGAGACCTTTTGTCGCAGACGACGTACTACATCTTGCGCTACCTGAATGAAGAGTACCTGACAACATTAGATCCTAATAGCGAGGGGGCCCTGGTAACGTCTCGCCGCAACAACCAAGAGTTGTATGAACGGTCGCAGGAGCTGCTTGGAGATGGAGTATTTGTGAATTCTCGCGTCGTTGAGGCAGAGCGAGACTCGTCTGGCGTGCGCGTCGTCATCAGAACGCCGCGAGGCCAGAGGACAATCCACGCCAAGCAGCTGCTGGTGTCCATCCCACCCACGGCGGAGAACATGGCGCCCTTTGGGCTGGACCGTGTGGAAAGCTCGCTGTTCAACAAGTTCAAGGCGTCTGGCTGGTACGTCGGCCTCGTCCGCGCGTCGGGGCTGCCGCTGGGCTTTGCGTACCAGAACACGCGGCCGGATACACGGTACAACTTGCCACAGCTGCCGTCCCTCTACCAGATGTCACCAACCGTACGGCCTGACATATACCTTATACGATACGGGACGACCGGGCACATGCAGGAGGATGCCATCAGGAGAGACATTCTCAAGACGTTTGACCGGGTGAGGGCCGCCGTCTTGGGTGTGCGGGAAAGGGATCTGCGACCGGCCGAGATGCTCGCCTACTCCAGCCATTACCCATTCAATCTACACGTACCGCCGAGGGATATCGCAGCGGGCTTTTACAACAGGCTCGACGACCTCCAGGGACGGAGATGTACCTGGTACACGGGGGCCGCCGTCATATCCCATGCGACTGGGGCTCTTTGGAACTTTACGGAACACCTCGTGGATACTATGGTGGAAGGACGATATTGATCGGGTATTGATGATGGGGTTTTCAAGTTTGAATATTGACTTTTGTTATATAGCCAATCTATTTATGGATATTTACTGGGCAAGACTCTCCAACGCGACCAACCAAGTGTGTATCAAATTTCCCAAACTACTGGTATACCCGCCTGTTCCCTATGGAAGTGCTTCACAAATTCCTTCGGATACATGAATTGAATGCTAGAGATACCACGTCACCATTGTCGTATACCATTGGGCTTGAATGCAACAAAGATATATTCAATTCCACGCCTCACACCTTTCTGCAGGTGAGGCAATGTGCTTCCCAAGGAATAAAGATCTAGGCCGCAGAGACGGCAAGCTTCTTCTCCTCGGATTGGCGTCCGCGGTGAACCTCGGCATGCTCGCTGACGGGCACTTCCTCCTCACCCTCCAAGTTGGAATCATGGCCTTCCATGGGCTTGAATCCACGAGTGAAGACGGGACTTGCGCGCACCTGGTCCCAGTCATGTAACATGTAACCATTCTCGACCGAGCACTTGACCTCTTCCTGGCCACGAGGGATGACATCAGACTCATACACCTTGACGGCCTCCTCAAGGGTCTCCAATCCATCTCGGACCCTTTCGAGTCCAGCTAGGAGGCAGGAAACATCGCGGATGCAGTGGTTGAGCCCTTGGCCGCGATCTTTCCATGGTTAGCATGTACCGAAGCCCGTGAGGGTTCAACTTACACGGCGGCATCGGATGCGCAGCATCCCCAACAAGCGTCATCCTGCCCTCCTTGTTGCTCCACTGCTTCGGAATCCAGTAGCTAATGTCTGCTTTGTGGACCTCAGTTGCGTCCGGCAACCACATGAAGGCTGAGCGAGCAGGTTCGCCCATCCCAGCGGCGCGCTCCTTGATCAGAGCAAGCCGCTCGGGGTACGTCAGACTGTTGTCGTGGTCCCCGAACCAAGCCATTGCCATGTGAAACACCCACGATTCTGGCTTCTCCGGGCCGTCCGGCATATTCGAGACTGGGAACAGTTAGGCGGATGACAAGGGGTGCGAGACAGGTGAACCAACTGGACTGAAAGGCATGGAACGACTGGTTGCTGAGGGCCAAATAGCTGGTTGGATGGTCTCGCCGCACAAACTTGGCCTTGTCTGCATCTTCGTAGCAGACGGTCATGTTGGTGTGGAAGATGGGAAACTTTCTGACGGCGGCATCGGCGGCGCTGCCCATGGCAAACTCACGGGTCTTGGACCGAGGGCCATCGGCGCCAACAATGATGGACGCTTGAACTATCGAGCCGTCGGAGAATGTGGCCACGATGCCCTTGCCAGACTCATTGAAGGCCACGTCCACCAGGTTCTTCCCGTACTGGACATGGATGCCCTCTGCGCACAGGGCTCGCATTCTGCTGCGAGAGACGCGCAAGCCTTTGTCATACGGTACTCCGGCAAGCATCTTCCCGGTCTCTGCCTGGATGATGGGGTAGAGGCCGCCGGCATCGATTGGAACGGCAGGGTTACACGAGATCAGAGCCAGTTTGGCAAAGATTTCGGCGGGCAGGATTCTCTCCAGCCGGTCGAGGGACCAGTGAATAGCCATTGTCCACTCATTACTCCGATAGTTGAGGCTGGCCTCCTTTTCGTAAATCGAGTAGGGGATGCCGAGCTGAAGATGTTAGCAGATTGCCATCGATATTGCCCTGCAAAGACTCACGCTTTTCAGACCCTGGGCAATAATGAGGCCCGTGATACCTAGGAGGGGTCAGACATCGTAGCCTTCCGTAAAGCGCGGGAGACAACAACCTGCACCAATAACGATGACGTGGAACTCTTGGGACGACATGGTCATTGTGTAGCTTAGTTCTCCGTGACGACGCCCAGAACCTTTGCGTCTGCGTTTTTAGGCCTAGGCTTCCTTTTCTATCTCTCTTTGGATATTACAGGCTGCGTCTTTCTATTTGATCCCTCTGGCGGCATTTCTTGGAATCCGGCGCTGACATCCTGCGATGTTGGGTCCGCCATTTCGGCAGCCGACGTCCGAGTAAGCCGGCTTCGTGTCCCGTGCGACAGCTGACCACCGTCTGGTGAGCGATGCCCCTTGATTTACGACTTTTGAAGATTCTGTAAACGAAGCTCCCTAGCTTTGTCCTTGTTGCGATACTTGGCTTGGATGTGGTGAATTCAAGATGATTCTGTTTACAACCCTTGTTTGCTGTGCGGTAGTTGTAAGTCCCTGCTCCCCTATTTCGACTGAATGTGCAGCTAAGGCGTGAGCAGCCCGTTTACCGGATCATATACAACCTGTTCTTTCATCCATTGCGATACCACCCCGGCCCGAAGACATGGGCAGCTACTCGGCTTCCCTGGTGCTGGTATCAGTATCATGGCAGGCTGAACCATCGACTGGCGGAGCTGCACGAGCAGTACGGGCCCATAGTCCGTGTCGCGCCGGGCGAGATTTCGTATACTTCGGAGCGAGCATGGCAGGCCATCTATGGCCAGAGGGCAATAGAGATGGCCAAAGACCCGATATTCTCACTTGTAACCCCGACTGGTGTCCCTAGTGAGTGCTCTCGGTCTCAACGACAGGAATCAAGGCTGAGATTCAAGACATCATGACGGCAAACCGCGCTACGCACTCACGACACCGGCGCCTTCTCTCACATGCCTTTTCGGAGAGGGCACTCCGCGAGCAAGAATCCGTGCTAATCAAGTACTGCACCAAGCTGCTGTCGCAATTGGAAGCGCGGTGTGGTGAAGGGCCGGTGGACCTTGTGGACTGGTATCACTGGACGAGTGAGTTAAAGAAAATCCTCTTGTTCATCTGCGCTCACACGGTGCCAGCTTTTGATCTCATCGGCTCCCTAGCGTTTGGCCAGGACTTTGACTGCATAGAAACGGGAACTTCACACCCGTTTGTCGCCTCCATCAAGAGCGTCTCTCGGGAACTCATCATGAGCCAAATGGCCCAATACTATGGAATAAGCAGCTTGCGGAATCTCCTTGTGTTGCGTGGTTCGGACACGTCGCGACTGGCAAATGCGAAAAGGGCAAAGGCCATGGTGGATGGCCGTGTTGCCCGAGGCCCAACTGATGACCGCAAAGACTTCTGGCACTATATTCTCGCGGCTGAGGAGGGAGAGACGGACGGAAAAGGTCTGTCACGGGAGGAAATGGTAGTCAACGCTTTTAGCATCGCCATCGCAGGTTCCGATGGGACGGCAACCGCCCTGACAGCGGCTACTTACTTCCTCCTTACCCATCAAGACATCTACGAGGAGCTCTGCAGCTCCGTCCGCAGTAGCTTCAGCAAGGAAGACCACATCACTCCTACATCTGTTTCTGGAGACGCCATCCCGCTCCTTGATGCCGTGCTCAACGAGACCATGCGTCTCTACCCACCGGTGGCAGTCACACTTCCCCGGGTGGTGCCCCCTGGAGGTGAAATGATTGAAGGCAGATTCGTCCCCGGCGGCACTACTGTTGGAGTAAACCACCTTGCCGCCTACCGTTCAGACAGGAACTTCCACAAGGCGCACAAGTTTTTGCCAGGGCGTTGGCTCCAGGCCGCCGAGGGCAGTGGCAGGGACGCCAAGCGGAACTTCCAGCCATTTTCAGTTGGCCCGCGAAGCTGCCTGGGCAAGAATCTCGCCAAGGCGGAGATGAAGCTGATCCTGTGCCGGCTTCTCTGGCGATTCGATCTGGAGTTGGCGCCAGGGTGTGAGGAATGGGTGCAGGGCCAGCAGATCTATGGCTTTTGGGTCAAGCCACCATTGAAGTGCTACTTGTCTTTGAGGGATAACGGGGAGTGATGCGGTGACATGGGTATTGGATGTGATGGATTTGAGAGTTACCACCCATGTCACACTTGTAGTCCAGACAAGAATGATGCCAACACATCCATCAATATTGAAGGTCCAGGGAGAGAGCCCGCTCGCTGCATAGACTCCATTTGCAGCTCGCAGCTCCAACAAAGCGTGATTGGTTTAGTGGTAAAATTAATCGTTGCCATCGATTAGCCCTGGGTTCGATTCCCAGATCACGCAACGTCATCATTAGAAGCTCATTCCGACTCTTGGAGTTGCGATGTTCGTCTGATGGTTTCATCTCTCTCCGCGTAATTGGTTTAGTGGTAAAATTAATCGTTGCCATTCAGTTTCGATTAGCCCTGGGTTCGATTCCCAGATTACGCAATTCTTTTTATCATTCTCCTCGAGCGGATGCTTGCCTTTTTGCTGTCGTTGTCCATCTCCACCATCGAGCGAAATTCTCTTCTGGCCAAACCTGAAGTGATCGTGGGCGGTGGCTGGTATTTTTCAGAGTGTGGCTGTGTCATCATCATGTGGCTGGTGCCTCTCCAAACCCGCACCTGCCAGGGTCAATCTGCCAGGGTTGGATGTAAGCCAACGTAGCCAAGGCGCTTGCTTCAGCCAAGGCACCCGCCAGCTCACTCCGCACCCGCCATGCATTCATCACTGCTCCTTCAACAATGGCCAACCATGAGCGCGCCGGCTCGACGAGCGCTGCGAACCCCCGGGCCAGAACCAGCATTTTCGGCAAGATGATTTCTGAACTGGCCCTGAAACTGTGCACACGATGTACCGCGATCCAATGGTCCAATGTCGTCGCCACGAAGCGCATGTCACTCCACGGGGAACGCGTGGCCCTGATTTCCGAGACTCATGAGGAGTTGAGAGGCGCTTCTTGTAGCCTGTGCAAGTGGTTCGCCGAACTAAAGCCTGCTTGCTGGGACTCCAAGGACTGCCAGCTGCAGGCATACTTGGCCTCGGACGTCTTTGCTACCGAGGCCGAGCTGGCCGCCTCCGATCTGCCCTGCGTTGGTGCTGTTGTGCTGGGAATCAGGCCCTCTGACTGCACCTCCGCTGTATGCCATGAGCGGGGCTTCATCTGTGTCCAGAAACCCAATACACAGAGCGATACGTTTGACTATGGACCTCAGACTGTGCGACCAGAAGCAGTGAACTGGGCCTGGTTCAAGTCAGCCCTGGAAGTGTGCGGCAACATGCATGGCGGCTCTTGCATCCCTGATGTGTACAGGCACGCCCATTCCATGCGCGTGATCGACTGTCATACCAAGTCTGTTGTGGATGTGCCAAACCAATTCTGTCAGTATGTCGCCCTGTCGTACGTGCTTGGGCGTCCCGACGGGAGCAGTGAAAGCCCATCCACAGGGCGATATCTGCCAGTAGTTGAGGATGCCATTACTGTTACCAAGGAACTGGGTTACAAGTACCTGTGGGTTGATCGATACGTAAGTCTGGCTACGAATCTTAGCGACAGCCGCAGACTAACTCGCTCGCAAGTGCATCCAAGACGATGGGGCATCTGATGCCGTTCCTGACAAAAGATCCACCAATATTGCCTCCATGGATAGGATATATGCCATGGCTGAGCTCACCATCGTCGCATCTGCTTGTACAAATTCTGAGTCTGGACTGCCTGGCGTTAGCCGAAATCGAACAAGGCAGAAGCGCCTCGTGTTGCCCTCAAACGTTACACTTACGCAAATCTTCCCACACGCGTCGTTTCCCTTACAAAAGTCAGTTTGGGCAACTAGATCCTGGACATATCAAGAAGGATACTGCTCCAAGCGTAGGTTGATATTCGGCGAAGATCAAGTCTCGCTCCTTTGCAACGACGCATACACCGCCGAGTCGGTCAAACAAATTCTAGAATTGACTTCTCACCACGGAAACATTCCATTCGAGAACCTAATACCGAACTCTGAGAGCCTGTGGCATGCCGAGACATCTCCAAAGCGCACGTTTCAACGTCACATCGCTGCGGTCACGTCGCGGAACCTTTCAGAGCCGTCCGATATCCTGAACTCCTGTCTTGGTGCTCTAATATCGCTTGAGAAATCCAGGCCTCCCGTCTTTCAGATCCAAGGAGTGCCCATAACCCTACCAACCTCCGACTCGCCCTCTCACAAGATGCAGCTTGCTTGGTATCACGACGAGCCCACAAGAAGAATCGCAGGTCTGCCAAGCTGGTCATGGGCAGGGTGGGAAGGAACGCCTAATTTCACCGAAGATGACGTCCAAGTGACCCGCGGCGATGTTGACATCAAGATCATGGCCCGGGAGCAGGAGGAAGTGAGCAAGTTCCTTCACCGCAATATAAAATTAACCGGTACCATGCGCCATGAGACCCCGCTGGTGCAGAATGAGTTGCAAGTAACTGGGCCGGTGGTGAGGCTTTCGTTTTATGACCTGGACTGGAGGCAGGATATACTCATGAAAACGTCCACATCGGTCGTCTTTGAAACAGCCACAGAAGGTACCTTTGAGGGGTATTCCCGGCGCAAAAACGGCATTCACTGTGTCATGACGCTCTCGGACAAGCTCAAGGTCCTGTCGTACGTTTACCTCGATGAGGCATTCAAGCTTGAGGACGGGGCACTGGGTCTCGTCGTTTCAGGCCGCAAGCCGGTGACGAATCAGCCGGCGTGGTACATTGTTGTTCTGAAGCGATGCGGGGAGGGCGAGGAACGATGGTATGAGCGGATCGGACTCGCAATTCTCCGTTTCCACGAGTTGGAAAATGAAGACGATGAAGACGAAGTGATCGGGCTGCCCCCCGCAGCGTACTTTGACGGCAACGGAAACAGACGACGCCGGTTGACGGTTTCGCAGCGGGAGCTGGAGCAAGGCCAAGCGTGGCTGGACATTGCTCAGAGGACTACACTAAATTTGCGGTGAGCATAGTAATTTGGGCGGCAAAATCTGTCGCATCATGATTTCAAGCATATAGAAAGCCAGCGACACAATTGTTTCTTCTATCAGATTCGCAAATAGCCTTGCTCCTCCACAGCCTCTTACGCTGGTACTCCATCTAGCGCCCGGCGGTCGGTAATCTTTCTCTCATCATTCATGTTTTCTCATTGCATCTCTCAATGAGACGACCGCTGATAACCTGTGGCGCTGGCCAAATGAATCAAGCCAGAGGCTTACTCTTTGGTACCGATAAAGTGATAGATCTTACCAAAAGGCGGCAGCACGGTGGTTTCACCATCTGCGAACCTCCATCCCGCAAGGTCTAACCCCTCCCTTTCCATCAAGCGAAACATTTCATATGGGGTTCGGGCTCGAATGCAAGAGACATAGCCATTGATGAAGAAGAACAAGGGGACGACAGGTACTACGTATGTGAAGAAGAGGTGCATGGGCGACCACCACCACCAAACCAAGGTGGTAACGAAAGGGGAGAGGATGATGAAGGTGGTATTGATGAGCGACGACGGCGTTCGGTGTGTTACTTCGAAAATCCTATGGTGCAAAACATCGGCTGGGTAAGCTGAGGGTGCAGATGCTGCGTCAAGGGGTACATACATGAACGAGTCCGACTCTTCGATGCAGCTGCGGATGACCTTTCGCGCGCCGGCGTCGTCAAAGTGGTGAAAGCACATGTTGAAGATGCGCAGCTCCTTCTTGTCCCGGGACGCATACCTATCGGCCTTTGTCGCGTCCACCGGCGTCTCGACGTAGGAGATGTGGTCGCTCTTGGCCACGATGGCCTTCCAGGCCTCCAGGTCCGGGTAGAGGTCCGTGAGGAGGAAGTCGATGGGCGGTTTTCCCTCGGCCAGCATGCGCTCGTTCAGGACCTCCTCGAAGATGGGTGTCGGGCCCCCTGCACCGGCACACGCGTCCACGAAGTGGTACTCGCTCGGGTGGCCCGGCAGGTGCTCGACGATGATGTCGCAGACCTGCGCGGCCGTCGACTTGGTGCGGTTGAAGCCGACCGTGCGCCAGACGGCGGCCAGCGACCGGTGAGCGTATTCGCGCAGCCATTCGGGACACCAGGGGTAGTCCTCGATTTCAATGAGGTGCATCCGCGGCAGAATGACGAACATGGCGACCGAATCGGACGAGAAAACAAAAGGCGAAAGCAGTGCCTTGAGGACCAACGACTGACGAGTCTGGTTCCAACACATGGCCAGATTCCCCAGTCTTCTGCATGTCCATATTATTATACGAGCTTACTGCTTCCAACGGTTTCACAGCTTGGCTCCGAAGCAAGTCGACTTCACTCCCTGACCCTGGGCTCGGGTGGCTCTCCGTCGCGGAACCCGAGTGTCACCACTCCACAACCCAAGGCGGAGCACAAAGCTGGCTCAGTCTCTTCAGGATCAAGGTCTCTAAATCTTACGCTATTGTGAGCCAAGCTGTAGTAACGCTACATCGAGGCGTGTAAGTCGCGGGTGCCGAAACGACCACCCCGCCTTGAGAGATGATGGGGGATGAACCATCGACTGAGTAGGAAATGCGATGCCAAGCTGCAGAATCGCTCCATGAGACAAGAGCTCCTGATGAAACCCACTATCAAAGTACCATTTGCCTACCAGTTTGTGTTAGCAAGACCAAGTGCAAATCTTGGATTTTCGGTACCAGGTCAAATCACATCTATGCCCTGTATTGTTGATTCTGGTTTGGACGTAAACCGGCACGTTAAGGTTGTTATACTATATTGCTTGTGCTAAAGCCACCACCATTTAGAGCTTGGCTAGAATTCGTCCCGAAGCCCTTGGAACAAATATCATCCTAGATTGTGACGACGAGCTTCTCACCGCTCACTCCGTTCCCGAAACGTGACAGGTTGTGTTCAATCGCTTCCCACCCCTGTCCTACAACGTTGACAGCTACCGGTAGTTTGTATCTGCCATTGTCGATCAATATGGCCAAGGCCGTCATAGCTGTGAGTCCACCTGGTGCGCCAAAGACTTGCCTGCCAAAGACGCCTGTGACCTGGACGCCTTCGGGAATCGAGACCTTTTCACCAGTGAAAACCTGTGAGTAGACACGAGGCCCACTGCTGCGAAACGCCCCAAAGATGGCATCATTGTCAGCAGCGGCGGTGACGCAGTCGAGGATGGCATCCACGCCCCCGGATGCAGCATCGTTGATGTCTGTGACAAGTGTAGGGGAGTGCCGATCGATGGTGACATTCGCGCCAAGCTCTTGGAGTCGCTTCGCATGTTTGGATGACGCTGTGGTCAGGATGAGCGACTCGGGCAGTGCTGATCGCAACATCTGGATCGCAGCACCGCCGACGGCACTGGCGCCTCCGAGGACCAGGATACTGCGAGGTGACAGTCTCACTTGCCCCGGCACGTCTGGAGCGATGTGTGGTATAGGGACATGCAAGCCGAAAAGGATTGCAGATGCAGCGGTGAGGTAGCAGATGCTGCGATACGGGATGTCGCGTCAGCAGTGACTTCTTCGTAGGGTTACATCAAGCACATAGGGCAAATATGCAGCATGCACCAAAGGCTGATGCCATGCATTCTCGCTCATAACTGCACTTACGGGAGTGATGCAGCCTCTTCGAAGCGTAGAGACGAGGGCTTCTTGGCGACAAATTGCTGCGGCACCGTCACGATTTCCTGGAATCCCGCTGCCTTGCCACCAATTCCACTCAGGGAGAACACTTCATCTCCCGGTTGGAGGTCGTTAACCTCGTCGCCGACTTGATCGACCACGCCGGCGACGTCCAGGCCGAATGTCGCTGGCCAGGAGTTGACCATCTCACCGCGGGATAGCATTTTCCAGTCTAGAGGGTTCAGTGCGACGGCCTTGACCCGAATACAGACCTCTGTGGACTCGGGTACAGGCTTGGGGACCTCGGCGAGCGCGAAAGGACCGCCCAGCTTCGTAGCCTGATACTGGAGCATTGTTGCCGACATGCTGACTTTTAGTGAGAGAATGTGGAATGGCCACGAGACGTAAAGTGCTTGCGAGAGTGTAGAGAGTTGGGTGTGCAGAGAACCACTTGGCGGAAGTTGATGGTGTATTGAAGTCGAAAAGTGACAGAAGATGAAGAGAAGAGCTTGGAGCGTTGTGGCTGTGATGCAATCTTACAGGACGTAGGCAAGTACCAAGGCCGCCCTTTGTGTCTCTTATTTCAGGAGCGAGCGCTGTGGAGAAGGAGCCATTGGATCAGTAGACCGGGAACACGAAAGCCCGCCAGAAATGGGAAGGAGCGTACAACATTGGTTGTTGCATGGTGTATCCTCGGGCTTCGCCAACGGACTTAGGAGCGACTGAACGGACTTAGCAACAGCCGAAGCGATTTGGACGCGCGATTACAGACGCGTTTTTTGCCAAACGGACTCGTCACCTATACGCAAATTGAAGCATACTCTGAAACACTTTGCACGAGACTTTGGTTTGACATAGAAGCAAAAGATGGAGCTTGCCGGGCCACGCAAGAGCGGAAGCCGGGCATCAAACCACGAGATCTGGCCCTTGTCACCGGACAGGGCTACCGCGACGACATTGGGGTGCTTTTCGTATGAAAGAAGTGGTTCAAACGCACAATGTTATGCGCAGCTTACGCGGATATAACTTGTGAGATGGGCAGCCCAACGCTCGGCAATCAGAGGTAGCTCCAGTCGGAAGCCGGATGATGCTCACCCTGCGCCCCCTCTTCGGGCAGTCAAGTTCCATGGTCCCAAGAATAGTGCCTGTACCGCAGAATTTTATATAGCCTGGAAAGCCCGGGTGTGCCTTGAGTGACCCAAGCAGTGACTTGGCCAGCCCAAAGCGGAAATCTTCAGGTCCCGCTTCAGTCCGCCAGTTGATTCGCGTCGTTGAACTGAAGCAACGCAACACAAATTCCTGCCCAGGCCGCCTTTACAAGCAGAGAATCAGAGCAGATTTCTGTTGAGAAGACCTTGTTGACTCTTGTTTAAGCAAAGTAAAGGGTCTTCGCCATGGATGCAGCTACCGAAGCCTACGCCAAAACATTGCGCATCAACCACTTCAAGCCCGACGAGGTGCCGTGGCGTCGCCTTGGGCAATGTGAGTGAAGCCCCCTAAAGCGATGTCTTGGTGTACATTCAGAGCCAGGCCAGATTACCAAAGTGTGGGCTGACCTGCGGCACGCAGACCTGTGGCGTCCCATCGAGGATGGCTCCAACACGCAATATCGCCTGGCTGTAATCGAAAGCCTCCTTCCGCCGCGGACCAATGGGCCAGTTTTTCACTTCCATGAAATGCATGACGAGGGTTTCTACGTCACGGTAAGCTCTTAATCGTCATAATTTCTCGACCTATAATCCATGTGCCATGCTGACCCTCGCCGTGCGTCGGATCTGTAGAAGGGGACGGTTCGCTTCCACTCGCCGGGCCGGCCGGACATTGACTGCAAGGCCGGTGAGATGCTGACGATCCCGATTCGTCTTCCGCACAAGTTTAGCAACCCCTTTGACGAAGAGGCCGTCTTCATCAACACGGCCACGCCGGGATTCTTTATCCGATACTTTGAGTATCTTGAGAATCTGATCGGCAGCGGGAAGCAGCTCACACCAGAGGCAAACAGGGAGGCTCTGATCAGGTTTGCGACCATTCCGCTGACGGACGAAGATGTCAAGAGGTTGGAAGATGCCATCAAGCTCATCTGAGTGTCTTGGATGGCAGTTCGTGTGAAGCGTACGCTAGCAGATGAGATGAGATGAGATGAAGGCGGCAAATGATGGACCAGCTATTGGGTTGAATAAACCTGCCACTCCTATTAAGTCATATTCAAGATACTTTGTCCGTCATGTAATTCTTGATTCTCTGCTGAGCACACACTGCAGCAGATGGTAGTTTCCCACTAGACACGAAACCACCTGGGAGAGCTCCTCGCCCACCTCCTAAAAGGAAAAAGAGGGTCGTAAAATAAAAAAGACGAAAGACTCCACAGCGCCATACAAAGTGTTCCACCGGGGCAATTGCTCCCGACGCAATAGATATATCAGTTGCAATTTGTCTAAATACGGCCGGCCCTAGTCACTCCTCCGTCTCAAAGACGGGAATCTCGTGGCTCGAGGCCAGAAAGTCAAACATGGACATGGGGTCGTCATCAAGCGTGGGCATATGGCCATGGCCGTGGCCGTGGTCCTCAAACGCCGCCGCAGTCATGTCAAACAGCTCTCCAGCTGCCTGGCTCGACAGCCGAGGACGCTTCCCAGGGCGACCCGCCACCTCGACCACCTGTTGCTTGTAGGGCGACGGCCACTGGCCCGCCAAGCCGACGCCAATAGCGTCCATGGTACCCACCACCGCCGCCCCGCTGCCGCCCCCGGGAACCGCGGTGGAGCAGTCGTTCCCCAACATCCCGCCGCCGGGCGAAAGCCAGGGCGAGTCCAGCGGCTGCATGGCAAACGGGAGCAGTAGCGACGACGTCGCGGGGGCAGCGCCGGCAGCGGCGACCACGGGCGCCGGGGCGTCGGGATCCGGCGGGGTGTCGTTCCGCGAGGCGCTGCCGGACGAGGCGCTGGAGCGCAGGCTGGAGAGGTCGTTGAAGATCATGGACGGCGTGCTGGCGGCGTCGGGGAAGCGTCTCTGGCGGGCAACGCGCACCAGCGAGTCGAGCGTGCGGTTCACCTTTTGCGACAGGCTCTCCGCGCGGCCGCCGTGGCTGCTGGCGGCGTCGGCGGCGAACCGGTCCCGCAGCGCCTCCAGCAGCAGCATTTCCTCTTCCGGATGGCCTGGCCCGGGTTCCGATGTCGCGATTGGCTGCAGCGCGATGCTCCTTGCTAGCTGGAAGACGGCCGCTAGCGGGAAGCTGGCCGAGAGCCGTGACAGAATTGCCGCCCCGTCGTCCGTGGCGGTGGTGGCCGAGGTGCGGCTGCGGTTCGCATTATTTCCCGTGCTGCCGCCGTGGTGATTGTGATGATGATCGTGATGGTGGAGGTGCGGCGGGGTCGCGGAAGTTGAGGATGACGATCTTGACGACGGCAGTGGCGGCGACCTTTGCTTGCCCACGGCCAACAGCTGGTCCAGGGCCTCAGCCAGGCGCGGTTCGGGCTGTGATGCCGTCCGCAGCAGAAGGATGATGCAGCTGGCCTTGGCGTCGGCCAGCGCTTGGTGCGAGCCGTGGCGCTCTTCGCCGCCGCCGCCGACGCCGCCGCTGCCGCTGCTGCTGCGGGCCAAACACAGCCTGGTGGCCAGGAACGACAGCACCAGCCCGGCAGACTCGACCGACGACAGGACATCACTGGCGGCCATCTGGTGTGTTGCGGCCCAGTGCTCCAGCTTCTGCTCCAGCGCGGGGAGCACGCCCGACCACCTGGCTGCCGGCATCGTCGGTGCTTCCGCTGACAGCAGGTGGCGGTAGATATCGCCCTGGATACGGGCCAGTTCGACTCGTGCAGCGTCTCTACCGTCTTCCCTATCCATCGAGTCTGTCGCTTCCAGGGGCACACTCGAGTCGTAGGACGGCAGCCATACCGAGCAGCCTCGACAGATGGCTCGGTTCTTGTCTCGAACGTACAGCGACCGAAAGACCTTGCGGCGCTCAGTCGCCTCGTCGGTGGACATGGGGTGGGCCGGAGCCTGGTGTTGGTGAAGCCCCATAGTGCGGGCCAGCATGCACGCCTGCGCAAACACCATTTCGGCGAATCCCGGTGGGCTGTACTGCTCGGCGATGTAGCTCTGTTCCCAGAGACGCTCAGCATTGGTGCATTCATCATCCTGTGGCAGAAGGAGAGGGACTCACCAGGAGGGCCAAGGCCTGGACATTGACCAGCCGCGGCGCCATCATGACCTGGGGATTGCTCAGTGCCATCCTCATGGTCTGCAGAAAGGGCTGGATGAAAGGACTGCCGCTCTGGGCCGTCTGGTCGTTGCCAATGGCGAGCAGCACCATGACGTTGAAGCAGACTGCCCACGCCTCGTCGGCCGGGCTGAGCGGGTGGTGCGCGTACACGCGGTCGAGCTGGGCCTGGAGGCTGATCTGGCAGAAGAGGTCCGTGGCGTAGTCGACGCTCCTGAAGAACTGTCCCACGACCATGTTGAGGAACTGGCGCGGGGGGAGGCAGATGGCCGCGTGGTCCGAGGGCAGGTCGATGTGCTCCTCGCGGCTGGCCTCGGCGCACATCTGGGCCAAGAGCTCACGGATCGCAACGTCGCTCTCGGTTGGCGAACCCGCCTCCAGCTGCTGGAAGGCGGCGTCGTCTGCGAAATCTTGACAGAGGGCGTAGAGTGAGCAAGGGCCGTGGTAGCGGTCGGTCAGATGCACTTCATCCCGTACAATGCGACCGCCATCATGGAAGGTGCCCGCCCGCTGCTCCTGCCCAGCGCAGTCGTCCAGAGCCCATCCTTCCCCCGTGCCATTTGCTGATCTACCCACGCTCCCATTCTTCACTAACGAAGTCAAGACCGACAGGTCGCCCTGGATGCTATTCAGCTGGTCCTCCAGGGCCTCGAAGTTCTGGCAGCTAACAGTACGGGCATCCCGTCAGTTTGCATCTTGGATATGAGGAAATCGCAGAGCCGATTGGGTAAGGGGGAGGGGGGGAGGCCGGAGCTATGAATGGGAGTGTTGGTGAGAGATGATGATGCGAGGTTATGTATGTGTAAGTGTATATGTGTGTATGTATGTTGCCGAGGAGACCGGTCGGCGACTCACAGCAGCTTGACGTGGTTGATGCGCTTCCCCGGCGACGAGTATCTGCACTCGACGCCATCTCGCTTGCAGCTCTCGCATTGCGGCCGCTCTCGCCCACATCGGATCTTGCGTGCCCGGCAATGTGCACAGGCCAGATCGTGAGTGGACCACATCTGAGGTTGCTGGGAGGCATTGGCGGTTAGCAGACGTACGGCACTGCGCATTACCTTATGTATGGGTCAAGCAAGGCACGAACCTCTTTGCTCTGGCTATTCCACATGTTCTGCCAGTTGCCACTCCAATAATTTGAATGATCTATACACAATTATGATTTGCATACATGTAAATATGCTAGACACCGTTCGGTATGTATATCTCGCATGCGATATAGGGCACCACGATGGGGTGGGAAGATCTGGGGTAGCCAGACTGGGGGCGGAGGGCGGACGGGAACTTGCAGCCAGCGGCGAAGAGAACGGGAGGATTTTGACGCAGCAGCGGCCAGCCCAGCCCTTGGGGCCTGGACGTGAGACCCCATTGTGGGAAAATATAACAATAGCGGTCCAGCAGAGTTTCATCCCATGCTTGATCGAGTGAGACGGGTGCCTTTGTCTCGCACACCCATCGCATCTTCTAAGCCTGCGCAGGTTTTGGTGGCTGGCTTGGCCTCGAGCGAATCTGCAGTTCTGCACGCATATGCCATACAGACATCCGGTGGGCCAGAGTTACTTCTCATGTGAGCCCAGCCCTTGGGTTCTCTGCTGTTGGTCGCACGGTGCGTCACTGGGAATCAGCCATTGTTCCGGCCTGTGCTATTCTTGTTATCCCCCGTCTCTGGGCCTGGGCTGCCTCTCCTTCCACATCCCGCCGATTGCCCATGTATGCGTACATCAGCCTGCGTGCATCAATCTGCGCAATGTGGCGAGCCGATGGGAAACCTGTGCAGCTTCTCCACCTGCTGGAGCTGGATCATGTTGTATTCGAAAGCCACGCGACGGGGGTAGAAATACCACGGGATGAGACGTGCTCCTTCCGTATTTGCCTCCTTTCAAGATAAAAACAAATCACATCTTCCGCAACATCACCTCTCAGGAAACAACATACAACATACGCCCCATCATGAGCTCTCACACCGCCGTCGAAAGCACATACTCGCCCCTCGCGGGTCTCTGGAAGCCCCAGAGCCACCTCAAGCACATGTACTACGGCCCCGGGTGCGTCGAGAAGCATCTACTGAGCCTCATGCCGTCCGCGGCGTCAAAGGTCTTCATCGTGACTGGTGCGTCGCTCCTCACCAAGACACCCTTGATCCACCGCCTGGAGCAGCTCCTGGGCGACTCCCATGCGGGCACGTACACCGGCATCAGGCAGCACGGGCTGGCGGCGGGCGTCGACGAAGCCACCGAGCGCGTTAGGCAGGCGGCGGGTGTCGATACGATCCTGTCCGTCGGGGGCGGGTCGGCCATCGACTCGGCAAAGACCATCGCATACCGCATACACGAAGGCGAAGGCGCCGCGGGCAGGACCCTGGCGCACATCGCCATCCCTACGACGCTGAGCGCCGCAGAGTGCACCGCCGGCGGGGGTTACACGCGGCCAGACGGCACCAAGGTCGCGTTCATGCACCCGTCCATGGCCGTCAGCGCCATCCTCTACGACGCCTCCTTTGCTCGCTTCACCCCGCCTCGCCTCTGGCTGGCCACGGGCGTGCGCGCTCTCGACCACGCCGTCGAGGCCATGTACCATCCCAACGCCTCAGAGGCGCCATGGAAGGCCCTCGCCATCTGGGCCTTTGCCGCCCTCTTCGAGTGTCTCCCCCAGGCGAGCGCCATCCACGGGACGGATTCCCCCGAGGCCGACCATGTCACCACCAGGCTGCAGCTTGCTGCCTTTGCGAGTGCCGGCCTGCGAGGCTCCAACTTCCACGGCGGCATGGGGCTATCCCACTCCCTCGGCCACGCTCTCGGGAGCCCCTATGGTATTCCCCGTACGTTAGTCTTCGTCTCCTTGTCGGCTGTCTCGCGTCACCATAGCCCCTACCCCCTCTCATTCCCCCTTATCTCTAAGAACCCTACGGCCTTCGCCGGACTCTCCCGTCAGCTAGTAAGGCTGACCGGTTCCTGTAATCATGGAATGTTACGCTGATGGTGCTACGGGGGGCCAGTGCCCCTCCAGCTGCCAGGCTAGGTGGGTGTGACGAGGCGACGTATCACGGAGCGCACCAGGAGAGTTGATCTGGGTAATTGGAACACTTCCCCCGCCTCATATCTTACAGCACCTTCAAGATACCAAAGACATGGGAGTCCCATCTTGTTGCTGACCGACAACAATAGATGGTGAAACCAGCTGTCTGACTCTGGCTCCTGTCATCCGTCACAAAGCAGAGACCCGTATCGCCGATGCCACGCAGATTGCCCGCCTTCTGCCAGCACTGAGCGGTCAGGTAGTCGAGGGAGATGCCCGAGCGGATGCTCTCCAAGTAGCACTATGTGTGGAGGGTTTGGTCAAGGACCTGGGGCTCACACAGCCTTCCCTGTCCTCGCGCGGGGTCCCTCGCGACCAGGTTGCCGTTATCGCGGGGAAGGTCGCCGGGGGGTCTCCCTCGGAACCTCTTGTTGAACTAGTCGAGTCCCTTTTCTGAGGGTCTTTGCCTCTGATTCTTTTCAAGTATGCTATTTCAAGGCATACTCTCAGATCGTGTAGCAGGTAGTGGACGCGGAAAGGTGAGGCGAATCCCGACAGCATTCATGCAGTAGCCCTATACATGATCCCGCTGCCTACCTACTGTTGCAGCCACGCCACACTCTATGCATGCGGTGATCGACAAAGATCCGGGCCGGAAGGGGCAGGGGTTGTTAAGCATGCAGAAACCTTCTTCTTCTTCTACCACCCCTGTCCTGTCGCATGGCTATGCAGCCCTTTTTCCCTAGTCAGGCAATCCTTGCTTGTAAATCATCGATGCTCCGGCAGAGCACCACCCGTCTTACGTATCTTCAAAGTGCATTCTTGCGCACGAGCAAGTTTCTGGGACAATAAAAAACAATTCTCCGACCGCCTGTTCAAATGACGGCATCCATAGATTCCTAGTGGAGGGTGTGCTGCTGCATCTGCCGGCGTCCGTCCTGCACATCCACCGCATATACGATGGAGCATCTCGGACTCCAGGATATCTCATGCAGATCAACAGAAAAGGTCGTCCCGACTCGCTGAGATGCCTAATGCCTCAGAAAGTCCTTGTGTTGCTTACTGTCTATTGCATCATAACCGAAGCTACCAATTGCCGACCTCTGCCCATGCCTTTCTCTGCTCTGCAACCCAATACCGGCTCCGCACAAAGGGCCTTTTGCGCTTCCACTTCTGCCAGCAGGGCCGTCATGTGAGAATAAGCTGCAGGGTGACGACATTGGCCTCATCCTATGCGTTCCAGAGACTTCTTCGAGAACCCAATCGCACTTGTGCAATCGGCTGCCGACATGTGTTTTGCAGCTAACTGCAGAAACTCGCCTGACAACTTGAACGCTCTCGTTGCATATGCCCGCCACTCCGGCCTCTGACTACCGACTTGGCACTTGACGCCTCTCTGAAACGGGTCTCGGTCGGCCTGCTGAAACGGGTGAGCCATTGTCTAGGCCGCTTGGTCTCTCGCAGCCCGGCGGCTCGGGCTTCCGGACATGGCAGTTTGTTTTCCTCCTCGGGCGCCAAGTGACTTGCGTTAATCTTGGCCTCCAATTCGTGTATTCATGTCCCTGAAGTCTGTGAAGCCTGTTGTCTCGCGAGCCATTACCAGGTGCCTAGTATATGGTGACTAGTGTTCAGGCACGGGACGTGAGACGAGCCCAAGCTTTGGTGTGCGCAACACGGGGGCATTGACAGTATCATCACAGATTTATAGGTCTAATTTTGGAGAATAATCCATTTAAATGGCCTCTATAAGCCTTAGACGAGGATCCTAGCTATCTGAGCCCCTCGTCAACCCGTGAGATTGGTGTAGCCCTCAAACCAGCTTGCCATCAGCAATGTGGAATTCGAACCAGCCCGTGACGAATCTAGTCTTGGCCGGGTCAGAGAAGACGGCATGGTCCGGGTCAACTACAGTCTTGTAATGGTCGTCACTCTTGACGCTGAGATAGTCCTCGACACTCCTGAAGACAATCTGCACGACCGTATCACACGACTCAATGTTCTCCCCTGGCATCCCGGGGAAGATCCGGTCCATCAGAGCCCGCCCCTGAGTCGAATTGTGTTGCTGCGTCGTATCAGCTTACATCAACTAGGCATTAATAGGACTGAGTCATTCGGGAATGTTACCATGTGAAAGGAGACAATCTTGTTCGCTGCAAGGAGACCTTTGAGATGGCCGGCGTGGACCTCGCTGACATACTTGTGATATTCGGCCTCGCCCATGCCGGGCTTCCGATGGCCGAAAATGGTCATTGAAAATAGGCTTTCAGTATTGTTTACCATTGTTTCTGACTTGAATTGATTGCTGTCAACTTCTCTCTTCAGGACGGTGGACGATTGTGTCAGGACGATGGAAAAGCCAAGAATGGGCCCGGAGATACTCGGTAGAAGCACTGCCTTATAATCTGTCAGGCAGCCCGATTTCCACCACGTAGTCGATCACCAAGGTGAAGATAATGTTTTCGAATGAGTATGGTCTTGGACCTGGGCTACGCCGGGGGGCGACTCGGATGCCGAGCACCGTAGAGGGGTGTTTTCCGAGGGCCCAGGCACAACCACAGTCATCACTTGATGTGTTGCCCGGCCTCGAATCTCAGCACCTCCATCATCCATCTAGCGATAGTAACAATAAGCAGTCCTGTAGTAATCTGCCTCTAGTCATCCGGAGGGGGGCGGTGATATGCCGCACGCCCGTGGTCATGTCACAAGGCAAGGCAAAGCAAAGAAAAGCAAGGCAAGGCGGTCTCGAGGAGGGCAGACGCCGGATCTTGCAACAGCATATAGTCCCACCCTTCAGCACGTAGCCGCTGTCGGTTTGCACATTCAACATGGACCCTCGCCACAGCGACATGGAGTCTCGTAGCGTCCTCTTGTTTGGGGATCTGTCCTTTGCCTTTGAGGACGATCTCCGGGCTCTGCTCCACGTTCGCGACAATCCCCTTCTCTCCTCCTTCTTCGAGCAGGTTGGTGCGAGGATTCGAGACGAGATCGGGTCCCTCGGCAAACAGCGTCAAGGCCTCTTTCCGCGCTTCACCACTCTCATCGACCTCGTGGCGAAACTTGGTGAGACTGAGGGCACGCCGATCCTCCGGTTCTGCCTGCTGTCTGTGTGCCAGATCGGACTGTTCATAAAGTAAGCCTTGCGTATCATTCATCAGACCGATTCGCTAATATGAATAGTCATTATGGTCGAGGCGGCGTCCGATACCCAACCTCGGATGACACTTACTCCCTTGGCATCTGTGCCGGTTCCTTTGCGGCTGCGGCCATCAGTTCTGCGCAATCCTTGTCCGAGTTGCTACCCCTGGCCACGGAAGCTGTTGTGGTATCCTTTAGAACCTCCCTTTTGTCCTTCACCACGAAGAACGACCTGATTGGCCACAACACGCAGCATGGGCGAAGCTGGTCAGCAGTTGCCTCTGGAGAGGAGGAGGATATCCAGAAACGACTTGAGGAATTTGCCAGGACAGAGGTAAGAAACCCGGACCAACCCGGAACCAAAACTAATCCAAGTGTATAGAAGATATCTAAACCATTGTGCCCGTATGTTAGCGCTGTTATGCCGAATCACGTAACCATCAGCGGTCTTCCTGACGATTTGAAACGGTTCATGGAGAAGAACCAGCTGCGCGCCCATGAGCTTTCCATCGAGTCGCCCTATCATTCACAACATCTTTTCAATGAAGATGCTCTGGAAACAATCTTCACGCGACATGCCAATGAAGAGAAGCAACTTTGTGGTCGCTACATACCCCTGCTTTCCGCTTCCAATGGCTCTGTCGTCGAAGCAGACACCTACCAGGGCCTACTCAAGGTGATTGTCGAAGACAGCTTGAGGAATAAGGTGCATTGGAGCCGCATAATCGAATCCATTACCGACGCCTTGCAAAAATCCTCAGTCAAAGACTGCCAGGTTCTTCCCTTCAATAGCAATGCTACCCAGCTCCTCTCCTCGGCCCTATCTCAAGTCGGGATCGAGCCTCGGGTTGGGAAAATCGAGGTGTCCTCATCCCCCTCTCCCGCCCAGCACGGGCATTTCGCAGACTCAAAAATTGCCATTATTGGTTACTCGGGTCGCTTTCCAGACTCTGCGTCCAATGAAGAGTTTTGGGACTTGCTGAAGGCGGGAAAAGACGTCCACCGAGAGGTTCCCCCAGACAGATTCAACTGGAAGACTCACTATGACCCTACTGGCAAGACGAGGAACACGAGCCGCGTCAAGTACGGTTGCTGGATTGAGGAACCCGGGCTTTTCGATGCGCGATTCTTCAACATTTCGCCTCGAGAGGCGGAAAATACAGACCCGGCGCAGAGGCTGGCCATAACCACCGTGTACGAGGCCATGGAAATGGCTGGGATGGTGCCGAACAGAACCCCCTCCACGCAACAAGACCGCATTGGCGTCTTCTTCGGTACCACCAGTGACGACTGGAGAGAAGTCAACAGCGGCCAGGATGTCGACACCTATTTTATTCCCGGAGGCAATCGCGCATTTGTTCCCGGGCGTATTAGGTGTGTGATGGTGTCAAGAGTGGTGAACAACGTCGCTGACAGAGCTCGCAGCTACTTTTTCCGATTTTCGGGACCAAGCCTCAGCATGGACACCGCATGCTCCTCCAGCTTCGCTGCGATACAGACTGCTTGCGCCTATCTCTGGAGGGGAGAGTGCGATACAGCGGTGGCGGGCGGGACCAACGTTCTGACCAACCCCGACAACTTTGTTGGACTGGACCGAGGTCATTTTCTCTCCACGACTGGTAAGAGGGCAAAACTCACGGTGCGTACATTCACTTACGCGAGACAGGAAATTGTAATGCGTTTGATGACGGCGCAAGTGGCTACTGCCGCGCCGATGCCGTCGGGTCGGTGATACTAAAACGGCTGGAGGACGCGGAGATGGATAATGATCCCATCTTTGGTATCATCTCCGGAGCCACGACCAACCACTGCGGTCAGACTGACAGCATTACCCGGCCCCACGAGGGCGACCAAACGTCAGTCTTCAAGCGCATCATCAGGCACGCCGGAGTGAATCCGCTGGATGTCAGCTATGTTGAGATGCACGGAACTGGCACCCAGGCGGGAGATGCGACGGAGATGAACTCTGTGCTCTCTGTTTTTGTCCCCGAGAGGCAGCGTATGCCGCGATATCCTCTCTATCTCGGCTCAGCAAAGGCAAATATCGGCCACGCTGAATCTGCGTCTGGGGTTTCCTCGCTCATCAAGGTCCTGATGATGATGAAGCACGGCGAGATCCCTCCACACTGCGGCATCAAGACCAAGATCAACCATAACTACCCCCTTGATCTCAAGGACCGCAACGTAAACATTGCCTTCCAGCCCACGCCCTGGACCCGGGAAACAGCGCCTTGCGGTAAGCGGTACGCTTTCCTAAACAACTTCAGTGCCGCGGGCGGCAACACTGCCATACTCCTGGAGGACGCTCCGCTTCCAAAGATCCCCGAGAGGGCTGACCCCCGGACGTTCCATGTCGTGGCGCTTTCGTCCAAGACGGCAAACTCCCTCAAAGGCAATATGAGAGCCCTGATAAGCCATCTGGAGGCCCATGAAGACGTCTCGCTGTCATCGCTGGCTTACACCACCACGGCTCGGAGGCTTCAGCACGGGTACCGCATGGCCGTCATTGGAAACGACACGGCTTCGATCGTGCACTCGCTCAAGTCAAGGCTAGAGACGATTGAGCCAAAGACTATACCCCCTGCAGCCAGGGTGCCCAAGGTCGCCTTCATGTTCACGGGCCAAGGGTCCTTTTACTGCGGGCTCGCCAAGGAGCTGTTCTCGCACGTCGAGTCATTTCGCGACGACGTGCAGCGGTTCGACAGAATTGCGCTCCAGCATGGCTTCCCGAGTTTCATCAGTGTCGTCGAAACGTCGGGTTCGCAAGAGTCGGAAAACCCCGTCGTCGCCCAGCTGGCCATCACTTGCGTCCAGATGGCGCTGAGCCGCCTCTGGGTGTCTTGGGGCGTCAGACCAAGCCTCGTCATGGGCCATAGCCTGGGAGAGTACGCCGCTCTTTTTGCGTGCGGTGTGCTTTCCGCTAGTGATACCATCTTCCTTGTCGGCACTCGCGCCCGGTTGTTGACTCAACACTGCGAGCCGGGTACGCACTCGATGCTGGCGATCAAGGCAACGGCAGATGTAGTCGAGTCTGTCGTGGGAGGCTCGGCTGCTGAGATTGCATGCCTGAATCAGCCCACTGGCAATGTGATCAGTGCCAAAGTCGAAGAGATTGACCGCCTGGAGGCCGTCTTCAAGTCGAAGGGTTACAGCACAACGCGACTCGACGTGCCTTTTGCCTTTCACTCTTCCCAAGTTGAGCCAATACTAGATGCATTGCAGGAAGAAGCAAAGGCAGTCCACTTCCAACCTCCGTCGGTTCCGTTTGTATCGCCACTGCACTCTCGTGTCATTTCTGAGGCTGGTGAGCTCGACGGGTCTTATCTTGCAAAGGCTTGCAGGCAAGCTGTCAACTTCCAGGGTGCTCTGGAGGCGGCCTCAAGCTCTGGCATTGTTGATGATAAAACAATTTGGCTTGAACTCGGGCCTCATCCGACTTGTTCTGGGATGGTAAAAGGCACCTTGGGCAGCAAATCCAACACCACATGTGCCCTTCGAAAGGACACAGATATCTGGAAGGTCGTTGCCACGTCCCTCGAAACGTTGTACCTGGCTGGTATCGACGTTGACTGGAACGAATATCATCGGGATTTTGGCCAAATGAACCGCGTCACGGCTCTTCCTCGCTACAGCTGGGATCTGAAGAACTACTGGATCATGTATCGCAACGATTTCTGCCTCACAAAGGGCGATGCCGTACAGCCCATCCAGACTGAGGCTCTCGACATGCCCAAGACGACTCCACATAAATTCCTCTCACCTTCTCTACAGAGTGTGATTGAAGAAGAGCACGGAAGCTCTTTCTCCAATATTTTGGTCCAGTCAGAGGCCCATGACCCAAGGCTGGCGCCCATATTCACAGGACACCGGGTGAATGGCGCCCAGCTTTGCCCGTCTGTGAGTCTTACTCTTTTAAGTTGATTAGAAGCCAAGCTGATCGCGGATACAGTCTCTGTGGGCGGATGTAGCCATGCATCTAGCAACCTATCTAATGCAGCAGGCCTCACTGCCCACTGAGTCCTTTGGCTTGAACGCCCGCAGCATGCAAATCGCCAAGCCGCTTGTCTTCAACCCCAACCTCAAGTCCCAGCTGTACAGAGCCAGTGCCGTTGCAGACTGGGCAGGCAAGTATGTGAAAATCACAATCTACAGCGTCAATGACAAAGGCACGAAGACGATGGACCATGCAACTTGTGTTGTCGACTTCGCCCCTGCCAAGGACTGGACCGTAGAGTGGAAGCGCAACTCGTACCTTATCCGGAGCCGGATGGATGCGCTCCGTCGGTCTGTTGATGACGGTGATGCCCATCGAATGAAGCGCGGCATTGTGTACAGGCTTTTTGCCAATATTGTCGAGTACTCTCCCGACTACCAAGGCATGGAAGACGTTATCCTGGACAGCGGCGACCTGGAGGCTGTATCCACGGTCAAGTTCCAGGTTGATGACCAGGGATACTTCTTCAACCCACAGTGGATCGATAGCCTTGGCGGAGTCGCGGGCTTCATCATGAACGGCAACGACAGCCCTCACCCCAACGCCGAGGTATTCATCAACCACGGCTGGGGCGAGTTCAAGTTGATTGGCAAGCTGGAGCAGGGAAAAACTTATCACAGCTACAACCGCATGCAGCTCTCTGATGGAACCCTATACACTGGCGACACTTACATATTTGACGGAGAGGAGATTGTTGGTGTTGTCGGTCAGGTCAAGGTAAGCTTCCTGGTTTCAGCCATTGACGTTGTCTAACGTAGAGACACAGTTTATGGGCGTTCAGCGCCGGGTACTCGATGGACTTCGCCCGTCTGGCAAGCCCGCCGCCATTAAATCGTTGCCGGCCACAGGTCAAACTCCAAAGTCACCAGTTCGGGCGGAGCCTGCGATGGCAAAGAAGGCGCCCAGGCCATCACCAGCTGCCGTGCCAGCTCCTACGGTTTCTAGCGGTGTCTGGCCTGGCATGCTGGCAATACTCTCCGAGGAAGTCGGTGTCCAGCTTACTGAATTGAAGCCCGATACCGAGTTCGCCGAGCTGGGCCTCGACTCACTGCTGTCATTGACCATAACTGGTCGCATGCGGGAGCAACTTGACCTTGATCTTCCGGCATCCATCTTCGTCGACTGTCCGACTGTGAAGGAGCTCCAAGAAGTTCATGGCGGCGAGGCCATCGATGGCCCCTCCACCGCCACCTCCGACTCCACAATCGAGGACGATTCGGGGGCCTCGACTCCAGACACGTCACTTGCCTCAGAGCATGGAGGGTTGGACATTGTTCACATCTTGCGATCCGCCATCTCTGAGGAGACTGGAATCAAAATGCAAGACCTTTCACCTAGCACTCGACTCGATGAGATCGGTGTAGACTCGCTCCTCGCTCTGACAACAATGGGGCGCCTTAGTGAGCTTCTCGAAACAGATCTTCCGTCGTCACTATTCGCAGAAAATCAAACCCTGCTGGAGGTCGAATCGGCGGTAGCGGCAGCCTTGAAGATTGACGTCAACCCGGCGATGACAACGACGGGCACAGCCGATCTAGCTCCTCCGGTGAGCTTCACGGATGACCCGATTGTGCGGAATAGCCCACACGCCACGTCCATCCTCCTCCAGGGATCCCCAAAGACAGCGACCTCTACCGTCTTCATGTTTCCGGACGGTTCGGGCTCTGCTTCGTCATACACCACACTTGCTCGAATCGACCCCAAGGTTGCCGTCTACGGGCTCAACTGCCCTTGGAGGACGACACCAGAGGACTTGAAGGCGTCTGGTTGCAACATGTCGCAATACTCCGCCAAGTTCGTCCAGGAGATGCGTCGGCGTCAGCCAAAGGGCCCTTATAACGTAGGTGGGTGGAGCGCCGGAGGAATTTGCGCATTTGAAGCTTCGCGACAACTGGTCGGGGCTGGGGAGACCGTGGAGCTCCTCGTCCTGATCGACTCGCCGAACCCAATCGGGCTTCAGAACCCACCTGCTCGCATGTATGACTTTTTCCAGCAGTTGGGCATCTTTGGCACGGGGGGAGACCTTCCGAAGTGGCTACGGCCTCACTTTGACGCCTTCATCGGCATGCTTGATGAGTACGAGCCTGTTCCGTGGCCGTCCACGCTGGGCAAGGGCCCCAACACCTTGATGCTCTACGCCACGGACGGCGTCTGCAAGCCCGACGGGCCCAAGCCGGAAATCAGACCAGGTGACCCTCGGGAAATGATATGGCTTCTGAACACGCGAACGGACTTCTCGGCCGATGGTTGGGCTTCTCTGCTGGGGAGGGACCGCGTCAAGGTGGAGGTGCTGGAGGGAGTGCATCACTTCAGCATGATGGACCCTGGGCCACAGATGGACAGGATGGGGGCTTGCATCAAGAGAGCTCTTCTTGTCTAAACAACGCATTGGGGGAGCTTGGGGAGGCAGATTCGTTTCAGGTGCAGCATTAGATGGGCGGTTCCAACTGTTGTCATTCTCTCAAATCAATGGAGTTTTTGTTTTGGGAGGTATGAGTCAGATTGATAGATTGAAGTAGCCCAGACCAGTCAGTACAGAATGAATACCTATCCGATATTGCCAACTATGGCTACACATGAATGTTCTTGTGCGCCTTAAGCAACCAGGAATGGAAACTGCTTGACACTCAATTTCACCAACCGCTCATGTAGAGCATCATTCCTGGTTCATCAATGATGATGATGCATCCATTCAAGATCAATGACGCTCCAGCCCCTTATCGGTTGAGATGAGTCGGCGATTGGTGAACAATACCCTGGTTCCCCGAGGTCGTTCACCGAGTAGCGAGGCAAGTGGCGCAGGGCATGCATGGGTTAAAATTTTTCAACCAGGCCCGAGCTGATCTTTTAGCGAGCTGCGAGAATCGTTCCCCGAGCAGTCATGACCAAACCCGGGGGCATGGGGCGGTTGCGGCCGGCGCCACACCGAGAGCCGTGTGAAGCCTCCCACGTTCCCAGCTACCTCCCGCAGCGGGCGGCCACAGTCCACTTTATAGCCTGGCCGCTGTTTTGCCAGGTAATCTAGTGAGTTTAACCCAAACTACTTCAAGCTTGTTTCTAAGTTTCTGGGGACAAAATTGGTTAGCCCCTTCGTACAGTGGGATCTCGCCTGGAACGGGGCCGACCACCCGAGCGAGAGTCGGTGAGCTTTGGCTCTTCGCCCGGGTAGCCTCCGAGCGAGCGACGGGTAGCGCCCGACCAGCTAGCAAGCACACCTGGATGATGCTAGCCGCGTAACACCAACTCGCCCGCAGCCTCAGCCACTGGGCGGGAATCGAGATCTCGATGGCCAGCGATCGGCCGTTCGATGCGACTGCCAGGCCGATTCGTGTCGAGGCGAGGGAGGTAATAAGCTTGGCAAGCTTGGTAACGTTGCGAGGGAGGGACACATCGCGCGCCACGGGGAGTCCGAAGCAGACATTTCGATGTTTCGCCCGAGACTGGAACGGGCTTATTGTCAAGGACTCAGACCTGAGACGCATCTATGGCAAGACCTGTATGTTTAAGATCCAAAAATCACCGAATGGATAGGTTCCTCGATGCTAGTCCCAATCATGCAATGATCTGGCACCCGTGACCCGACTCACCTGCACACAATGAGCCTGCTGGAATGGAAACCAATAAAGGCAATGTGAATTGTCTCTGGGACGCGGCGTGACGCGCGCTGGTCGGCTCTGGTCGCCAGCATCGAGATGGAAACCAGAATCTGGAGCCGCCGGGCCAGCATCATATCCGCCGACGCGAGATTGAGCAGCGCCCGCATCCAGGATTCTTGGGCCGATCATCAGGAGAGACGGGGTGCATCAGGAGATAAGCGTCCGTGTCGATGGTAGTCGGGTAGGAATATGTAACAAGCTTCGTCGGGCAGGGCACGGTGCAGCGGGCGGGCATGGATGCTGCAGTGGCACCGGTGGCTCGGGAGCGGCTTTCGGGCCGGGGGGCACGGCTCCAATTCCAACGTGTGGAGGCGGCCGAGTGGCGCCCATAGCGGCCGTCTCAGCGGGTGGTGGGTGCTCTTCAGCGGGTGCCCCCAGCGGTGTCACAGCGGGGTGTGTGGCGCCGCTAGAGCCCGCATTCCTCCGGCCGATCCCCGTCCGACTTCCGTTGGCCGTGAGCGTACGAACTCCAACTCCCTCCGATGCACCCACGAAAACGAAAAAAATTATTGGCACACCTGTCTTGCCGCCCCGTATCGTACCGTCCTGCATGGGAAGGAGCCCGGCCGCTCGATTCCATCCATCTGTCTGTGACTCGTCACTTGGCCGCGACTTCCCTGGATAATTGGGCCGGCCAGTCGCGGAGGGAAAGTACCACCGGGCCATCGGCGCCCACCAGGACCATCGGTGCCCACCAGGGCCCTCCAGGGCCCACAACTGGCCGCTCCCCGTATCCATCCCCTTCCCCAGTCTGCCGCCCCTTGCACCTTCTTGGCCGACTACCGCTAGCTTCTTCATGATGGCTCCATTCTCAACCTGCCAGCCGGCAGAGATACGGACCTGCCGTCTCGCAGGAACTGTGGGACCACTCCTGGCCGCACCTGTTTCCCCGGGTTTGGCCCCTGTTCGTCGCCGGCTCGCGGGAGGTCATATCTTTCATGCCGTCCGAGGTCTCATATATTAATCTGTCTAGGGGCGCCACCTGTCAAGCAGTTTTCTGTTCCATCTAATATCTACACTCGACTTAATTCCCTCCCTGCCTTTCATGATAAGTCTATCTGGCTTGTCCAGCGCCTTCCATCATGGCTTCCCAGAAGGCATCCCACTTCATCACAAACAAGGTCCTTGGCATCGATGTCAATGAGCACCGCTCCCAGATTCCCACCGGTCTCGACAAACGTGCTGAGAGGGTCCTCTCCCCGGCCGACATCTACCTCGAAAGCGAGCCCACCGTTTCCGAATTCTTCAAAGAGCTTGCCCCGACCAAAGATGGCGCTATCCACTACATCAGCAGCCTCTTCCCATCGGCCGGTTGGATCCCAAGATACTGCCTTAGCTGGCTGCTGGGCGACGTTATTGCCGGTAAGTTTGCCAGCCATTGAACAACGGCCGGACATAGTCGCTCATATTATTTCACAGGTATCACTATCGGGCTGGTAGTCGTCCCCCAAGCTATGGCTTATGCCCTTCTTGCCAACCTTACTCCTTCTTACGGACTCTACACTTCCTTTACTGGTGCTGTTCTGTACTGGCTCTTTGGCACATCTAAAGACATCGTCATCGGTGTAAGTTGCCCTTGGTCTGATCTGACCGTATAAACATGCTAAGACATTAGCCAAGACTACTGCTGTTGGTTCCCTCCTAGTGGGACAAGTCATCACCAACGTCGACAAGTCTCTGCCGGGAAAGTACAACAAGGAAGAGATTGCCCACGCTCTGAGCATGATGTCTGGGGCATGCATGCTCTTCTTTGGGCTCTTGCGTCTGGGATGGATCATCGAATTCATTCCCTATATTCCCATCTCAGCCTTCGTCACCGGTGCGAGTATTACCATCATGTCCACTCAGGTCCCGACAGCCCTTGGTATCAAGGGTATCAACACACATGAGGCCCCGTACAAGGTCATCATCGAGACCCTCAAGAAATTGCCCGAGACCAAGTTGGACGCTGCCATCGGTCTGGTGTCGATTGCGTTGCTCTTTGCGCTTCGGGACATCTGCACATTCATGGAAAAGCGAAACCCCAAGCAGAAGAGAATCTGGCAATACGTATCTTCTCTGAGATTGACATTCGTCATGCTCCTATTCACTCTTATTAGCTTCCTTGTCAATCGAGGACTGCCTGAGAAGGAAGCCAAGTTTCGAATCGTCGGGTTCATTGAGACAGGGTTCCAGCGTGCTCACCTGCCCACCCCGAGCCTCGAACTCATTGGCAAGGTTATGCCTGAGCTTCCCGCTGTGGTTATCATCCTTATTGTGGAGCACATTGCCATTGCCAAGGCTATGGGACGCCAGTTCAACTACACCATCAACTCGTCCCAGGAAATTGTCGCCCTCGGCGCCGCCAATCTGTTCAGCCCATTCATGGGAGGTTATGTCTGCACAGGCTCCTTTGGCGCTTCGGCTGTTCTTTCCAAGGCTGGAGTACGAACACCTTTGGCAGGTCTCTTCAGCGCCTTGGTTCTCGTTCTGGCCTTGTATGCGCTGACGGCTGTATTCTTCTACATCCCAAATGCAGCACTTGCTGGTCTGATCATTCATGCCGTCTGCAACCTGTTGACTCCTCCGAAGAACCTGTACAAATACTGGCAGCTATCCCCTCTGGAGCTGGGCATCTGGGTTGTCGGCGTGGTGTTGGCCATCTTTGAGTCGCTCGAGACATCCATTTATGCCGGCATTGGTCTTTCCATCGCTCTACTGCTCTTCCGCCTAGCGCGAACCCAAGGTCGATTTCTTGGCCACGTTCGGGCTACACGAGTCGTCGATACGACGGCGGAGACATCAATTACTCGCAACTCTAGCCACGCCACGCTCCATGAGGCTGAAAGTGCATCCCGCGACGTCTTCTTGCCCCTTGATCGAAAAGACGCCTCTAATGCCGATGTTCCAGTGGACTCGCCCTATGCGGGCGTGTTCATTTACCGCTTCAGCGAAGGCTATAACTACATCAACCAGGCATCTCATATCACAAACCTGGTCGAGCATATCACAACCCACACAAAGCGGACCTCTGAGGAGCATTTCGCAAGGGAGTCTGATCGGCTGTGGAACGACCCAGGCCCCCGGAACCAGGTTGACAACAGCAATCTTCCGTACCTTCGGGCTATGGTTTTCGATTTCTCAGCAGTCAACAATGTCGATGTTACATGTATCCAAGGCCTAGTCGATCTAAGAAACACGCTCGATCGCTACGCAGCCCCAGATGCAGTCGAGTGGCACTTTGCCAACGTCCACAATCGATGGACTCGGCGAGCGCTGGCTAGTGCCGGATTCGGATACCCAACATCGAAAAACCCAGCGGCGCTGACTTGTTGGGTTCCTACCTACTCCATCGCGAAATCTCTCGGGAGGGAAGCGGATGAGAAGCCGACACAGGAGCCCCGAAACGTGGATGACGTCGAGGCGCACAGCAACACAACAACCGTTGTCCCCTCGCCGAATCTCTCCGACAGTGATCAAAACACCATCCATCCTGGAGATGATGATTTTAAGAGCGTTTCTGCTCATAAAGCCCCTAAGAACCCGAGTGGTACAAAGACAGCGGCAATTTCGGGCGTTGACCGCCCATTCTTCCACTTGGATCTGGTAGATGCGGTGGACGTGGCCGTGCGAGGTGCGAAGAATCGCGGATACTAAACATTAATGGGGCACGGCCCTGAATACGACGAGACGACATTTTGGATTGGTTCAACAGCGCTTAGTTCTTTCGGAATTCGGTCAAAAGGCGCATTAGACTCTTTGGTGCTCAAGACGTTATAGCAGGCTTAGAAGATCACTCTATTAATTGATACTGATACATCATACACATGACCCCGTCCGCTATTTACTTGTGACCAGCTTATAGGTATCTCGTCGTTCGCCAATGGAACTCTTCGGCTCCCGTCATCCGTCTTTCGATGCCCTCTATGGCCCGAAAGGTGTCTGGCGTGTCGACGAAGCCAGCAGCGGTCAGCTGCTTGACGGCGCTCTGAAACTCACGCTCCCATATCCGCACCAGGGAGAAGCAGAGAACTTTGGCCGCCTCGACGCCAATATGCGTCTCATTTGACAGAATGCTGACCCCGTTGACCATTGCAGCCGCTTCTCCGCATTCCTGCCACGCTTTCCACTCGCGATCGAAGGAGAAGATGTCATTGAGCGTCATGACGTGGTAATTCGCGATGCGGTCCAGAGCCTTCAGGGCGCTCAGCTTCTCTACGGGGAGGGAGATTCTCTCGGTCCAGTACAGCAGCGAAGAGCAGATGTTGATGCCAAAGTCAATCTCCCTCCACGAGAGATATTTCTGAAACGACGTCTCCTTGCCGCGCGTGTGGTCGCAATGGCACGCTAGCATCTCCATGTACTGGTCGATGATGGCCATCTCCAAAAAAGCCACCCCGTCGGCGGGTCCCTGTGCGAGGATCCGAGAGAAGATGGATTGGTGGAGGGCCTCGATGTTGGTGTGAGGGTCGACCCGGCTTGGGCAGTCGCGGATCATCCACAGCCGCGACACGACGTGCTCGCTGTGCTCCGGCGTCTGCTGCTCGAACCAGTCTATAACTTGCATGTCAGGAACCATCCTCTGCAACGAAAGGCGGGGGAGTCTCAGAGCGCACCATCCATGAGGAACCCTAGGAGTAGCAGTTCGCACGCCAAGGTCACTCGGTCAAAGTCACCCTTGGCGAACATCAGGTTGACAATATCGGGCAGCTTCCAGCTGATGAATTTCATTTTGTGCTTGATGGAGGGCCATTCCCAGTTGCATGCCAGATACGAGTGCACTTGGGATTCGATCTCCTCGTGCCTGGGATGAATGGCCGGCTTTGATAGCGCGGTTGGCTGGCCGATTGGCCGAAGGGGGTGTTCTTGAGAGACGGTCATTGTGTTAAAGATTTTGATGCAGATTTCTGTCTTGCTAATCCCAAACCCATCGCAGTTCGCCCTCATCTTTATACCAGTCGAGTCTGCTGCCCACGGCGCTGCCGATGCCCTCAATACAACCCTCTCGACCCGACGCTATGTGAGGTGTCAAGTGGCTAGCTGTAGCTGACTATCTTTACTATTGTCTGGCCATCTATATGGGCCTCCGTGTCATTCAATCAAAGCTGTTTGTTTCCCTCTGATATGGCTGCGGATAACGAACTAGACGAGATAGTGGGCTCGGCGGGACCGACGACCCTTGTCGGGCATGGTCGGGCATAAGCGGGGAGTCTATCGAGAGAGCACAGCTGAATGCTTTCCAATAGTGAGGCCTTTTTTAGCAACCGCTATGCAGTTCTGGTTACAATGGGGTCAGCCAAGCGTCAGACAATTCATTGTTCAGGTTAAGGTTGGTCCCGAGGTCGTGGCGGTGTTGAGCACGTTTGTCGTTCTTCTGGGACTTGGCGGACGGTTCTTACCACCCCTTGTCTAGTATAAAGAGTGACAGGGCCCTGGTACTCTTGTGCCGCAGAAACTACCTAGCTCCCGCACCTCCCTACCAAGTTGAGTAGAAAGGGTAACTTAGTATTGGTCCCCCGCCGGGCATGTGGATGCTGACTAACGAGGTTGCCCCTCCCCTCCGATGATGAGGCCTTGATTTCCCCAGGAGTGGAGGCTCACGACTCAGACCTTCAAGTTTACCGTTGAGAAAGACAGAAATAGAAACTATCAATAACCCTTCACCATCGTGGACTAAGCCACGTGCAATTGTCACCTCCGCCGACTGTTCGATCCCGCTCTCTCGTTGCGTGCCTATTGACGCCCAAACTCAGGCAGTTGATTCATTGACGGCCCATCCAGCTTCGCCAAGAGTTGACCCAACACCGCTTAATCCCGATTGAGCGGATACACCATGTCTGCGTGCAGTGTCACCTTGGGGCACTTGCCCAACGAAGTCAGATCCGAGCCATCCCCATTCATCTATGAGTTGGCTGACGGCGTCGTAGATTCTCATCTCCATCCTCTCCGGGTTTAGCACGCGGGACTTGATACAACACGCCGCCATCAATCACCAGTTCCACTCCGTCATTTCGAGGATCCTTCATCAGCGCCTGATCCAGACTGCCCCGTTGCCGCAGAACAGGCTCATCCTGGAGTGCTATCACCCGAGCGACCAGCTGTACACGCCATACCTGTCATGCCAGTACATGGGCACTGTGGTCAGAGATGGCCCAAGTGTTGACCCCGTCTCACCTGCCCTGTCCGATTTGCGTCGAATCTTTGTGTCGTTTCAACCCATGGTGGCCGAGGAAAACCGACGACCCAGGAGAGTTCCCGCTCGTTTTCTCGGCTCTCAGGGATCGGAAGATGCAGATGATGAAGCTCCAAAACAAGAAGTTCACTTGGATGACGGTGAGCTATTCTCTCAGCTATGCGCAGTAACAAACCTGGTCAAGGAAGGCCCGCGGCGTGGCTTCTTCATCAGCCACTTCAACATGGTGGACGGGGTTGTCCGAGTCTTCCGACAGTGGCTGGTCGATAGGGCTGGCCAACAGTACAGCGACGGCACCGAGGACAATATTCTGTGGGTTGACCAGTCCAATGACATTGGCATTCGCTTCCAGGTCATCCCTGCTGCCTCGGATCGAATGCCGCTGCTCTCAGGCCCAGGGGACGACCCTGCCATGTCGTTTACCCTGGTGTATAAAGGTGGGACCCTGTTCTCTCTTGTTCCTCCAGTTCCAGATATCTAACTTTGAATTGCAGAGCTTCTAGTGCGTGCATATAACCTACTAGACGCGGTTGAGCAATCAGCTGTTCAGGAAATCGCGACCTCTGGGAAAACTCTCGTTATTCACGGGCTGCCAATGCCATGAATTCATGTCCGGTGCTCCAGATGCTTCAGAGTACAATCTGCACTGCTTTTTATCATTTCCGCACTAGCAAGATCCAGCCTTCCAAGCCACCTTCGATTTGAGTACTCAACTCCAAAGTCTCCATCCATACAAATAAACCTTCAAACCCCATCTCACTCTGTCTCAGTCAGCGCCTAACGAACGATGTGATCGACTTCAAATCCCAACACGGTCAGAAAAGGCTCCCGGACCTCTTTTTAGGCATCTCCGTCATCCTGCGCAGCTCCAACTCGCTTCCCGAGTCTGTGTCCTCCAAGAAGCTCTCGTCGATGCCCAGTCGTCGTTGTCCTGGGCCAGCCATCCGCTCCCCCATGTCGGCTGCCTCCCCGCTGTTGTCCGTTGTCGTCCCCTCGCCTCGGATCCTACGCCGAAGCACACGGTGACTCGTGACAAAGAAAATGACGGCATTCCACAGGCCCTGGAGCGGTAGCACAGCCGCTGTAGCAACATGATATTCATATGGGGAGTCGCCGGTAAGCCAGCTGTGGATGCGGTTGAGACTGCTGGGAATCCATGTCACCAGAACACTAATGGCGAATAGGAAACTCGTTCTCAAGTAGGCCCTCTTGATCGGGTCCTCGACCATGAACTTTGAAACCGCCCCGTTGGTTGCCGAAGTCATGCGTCTGATTGGTGAGCTCCGCAGGACCCGACTGTTCCCGGGCGAGGTGACAGTGGAAAAGTATTGGCTTGGGGCTGTGACCACGGGAGGCGAGCTCTCATCAAAGGAGACGTGTGGCGGCGAGTCGATGTGCGCCCTCTTTGGCTCCTTCGGAAGAGCCGTGGCAGATGCAGTCGAGTGGACGACCTGGACCTCGGTGATGATGGTCCCGTAGAAGCAATCTTGGGGTACTGAGAGCAGATCTATGCGACGCTGCTGAGACTGTTGACGATGAGCCACGCAGAACCATCCGCAAATCGAGAAGACTCACATTATCCAAATGTCCCGCCTCTCTACTGTTGGAGACTGAGAAACTTCGCAGTTGATTCCGGGTTCGAAAGACATGGTACCCAACCATAAAATAGAAGAGCAGCGACCCAACGATGCAAATCCAGATGAGCATATAGTAGGTGTAGATGCGAATGTTCTCCCACCTCCGGTCTACCCAACACCAAATCTGCCGCAGTGGTCAGCTGTGGGCTAGCAGTTGCAGTGAGGGCGTCAAGTCTCACGGTAGCTTCTCCGTATACCAGGCCGCGTTGCGGGTGCCTAACCAGCAGCAGCGAAATGGCAATGGCAAAAGGGCCTCCATAGCAGATGAGACAGTAGAGCCACCACCACTTGCGGAAGGAATCGGGGCTGGCGCGGAAGAAGAAGACGAGAAAGACGTTGATGGCCATGGCCAGCGACCACCACGGGTCGGATTGCATGAACCTATCGACAGGCTGTCAGCACTCGGCATCCCTGGCGACCTCGGATAACCGTCGCACGGGGCGAAGCGAACTGAGACGAGACACAGGCCACACGAAGCGGGGGGAGAGACTCACATCTGGAACAGGAAGCTCTGGGTCTGACAGAGCGCCGAGTCGATGCCAAGCTTCAGGCCGTCCATGGCGATGACGCTGGCGATGCTGGCACCGATGTTGGCGACGCTCGCGAAGACGATGAAGGTGTTTTGGACGTTTCGCACGCGCGGCACGAGCCAATACGCGATGAAGATGAGTACCACGGAGACCAGGCTGATGGAGCCTCCTATGCGCTCCAACAGCACCAGTACCCGGGCCTGCGTCTCCGTCAGGGCCTGGTGGCCCTTGGCGCCGGTGTCGTCCGCAGTCATGGCATCCGCGGCTTCTGGGACCTGCCTCTTCTCCGGTAGTGACGACGGCAACCACTCTGGCGAGCGAGTAGCGGTGCCCTCCTCCTGGAGGCTCCAGGTCAAGTTTGACGATCCTAGGCCCTGGGGCTGATGTTGGTGTTGTTCGTCGCCAACCGGTTGTTCAGCAGAATTCGAGTACCTCTGCTTCTTCGCCCAAGCTTTCCAAAAAGCGTTGAAAGAGAGTGAAGGGGCCCGGGGGGTGACAGATGATAAAACAAGGAGGAGGAGGAGGGAAAAAGAGGGAGTCGTTGCGATGGATGACGGTTGGAGCAAAGAAGGCTATCTGCGAGGGGAGACTGCTTCGCGCAGCTAGAGGTCCTGGTCAGTGCGATGGATACGGAGCCTCGACGGGGGAAAGGAGGAGATTGTTTGGAGGACAAGAACGGGTATTCGTCCGTTCGAGGCGAGGCGATGCGATGCTGTACCACTCCAATGAGCTGCAGATAGCCGCGTTACTTGAGAGAGGGAGGAGAGAGAAGAGAGAAAAGAGACAAGAAGAGTGTAAAGGCACACCTAGGCAAACGGGAATGGAGCAGCTGCTTTGTGCTGTCGAGAAAGCAGATTGTCCGTTGCCCTGTCGCCGTCATGATATCCTCACCTCGCGCTCAAGGCGACCTCGCATCCCGCCCGTACTTATACGCAGGTCACCACCTGCTGTCTCCTCTCCACCATCCATCCTGAGCCATGAACTTGGAAACAATACAAACGAGGCAGCCTCGCAGTGCCCTGGTGCGTTGAAGTTGTCTGCCACAGCCTGCAAGGTCACCACCAGTTCATTCGTCTCGCCAATCCAAAACCCAGAATGCCCTCCACCAACATTCTCTCTCTCTCCCTCACACACACTCTCTCTCTCTTCCTCACTCTCTCTATCCCTGCGTCCACTCCCTCTCACGTCGCACACCGTTGACGCGATTGGTTTCGGCTCCCGTCGCACAAACCGTCTGCGCGCCCACCGGCGTCGAACGAATCGCCAACACGCACACGCCACGGCAGCAACCAGCCGTCAGCCGGCTCACAGCTGAGCTCTGGACACACACACACACACACACACACATGGCAGAGCAGAAGATGGGCGAAAGCCGCGGTGAGCTTCCTCGATAGCCTACCTCGCCGGGCTGGCTGCTTATGGGCTCGTATAGCAGACACTACGCCAACAGCCACAGCCTATCGCAAGACGACGGGACAGACGGGCAAACAAACCACCCCACGAGTCGGTCCTTGGCTCAGTTCAGCTGCCACTCACCTGTAGCCACTCCTCCCCCAATCGCCGCCCTCGGCAAGCAAACCGCATCGCATCGCATCGCATCAAATCGCCTTCAAACGCCGCTACCCGTCGCGCCACGGCACAATTCAGCGTCCGGCTATACAACAAACCCCTCATGACTGGTATTGATGCATCCAACCCAGCCAAAAGACCCAGGCCTCGCTGGAAAGCTGCAGACGGATGCATGGGTGGGCCGGAAGCCACCGGCTGTCCAAGATGGCGGCGGTGTCGAGTCCAGTAACTGACCTCGACTCCCGGTTATGCAAGAAAAAATTGTTGACATGTCGACGCCATGACCTCCATAGCGCTCTTGACCGTATTCTTGTGACAGTCGTCAGTGCACACGTCCGACCATGAGTTGACGCCGATGGTCGTTCTGCGCTCAACAGCGCCAACGAGCGCATGGGCACGATCCACCACCTGACCTTGACATGTCGCTGCTCGCTGTAGAGATAATTATAGAATTCATCCTTGCGCTCTCTCATCGCATATCACCATGGACAACCTAAGTCCATGTAGCCAACGCTACAGCCGCCATGATATAAATAGGCCAGACACATCTGGCAAATTTGTCGACCAGATATTGGTCAGAATATTGAAGCCTCGCAAACAACCATGTTGGATCACGAGTCTCAACCTGCAGCATCACGCTCAGCCATGTTGGTCGTCTGCAAACCAAGAACCCCCACGGTAGGTCCATGTGGTGGTCAAGACATTAGAGACAATCATGACGATTCCATCCAGCAGCATCAATAGCTCGGTCACGAGGCCAATCAAGGACGGTGAGCACGGTGCCTCGGCCACCCAGCAGTGGCCAGTTGGGCAGCACTGCCATGCCCTTCCGGATCTTGGCCATGAGTAGACAGCTGCTGCTCGAGTATCCCAGGGAATCCTTCTCCTGGAACACAATGGGACGGCCATCCTGATTCCATGTTTCTGTGTGCCATCACTGTGTCTGCTTGAATAACATGCAATATATCGTAACTATAGATATTTACCATTGTACAGGTTTTCCAACTCGTCCACCAAGTGTCACCAAACGTGATACTCCAACGCATGAGCGGCCGTCGCAAGACACACACAACCCTCGTCTACATGGTGTACAAGAAGTCGGGGCGCTTGTCGCCCATAGCGTGGATGGCCTCGGGAGATTTTCCCTCCACCCAGTGATCTCGTTCGCCGTTGAGCCGCTTCTTGTTTTCGCGATGGAGGCCCCACCACATCAGGCTGCTTCCACACAGAATTCCACCAAACATGAAGCCGATGATGGTCCCGTGGCCCTCGTAGAAGCGAGGACCGTGAACGAATACGTTGCTGCTGACAACTCCGTTGAGGTTGCCCCATCCGATGACAAACCCGAGGACAATTCCACGCTTGTATACGCCCTCGACGTTGTTGGCAACCCAGGTGATTGTGATGGGGATCACCGGGTAGATACCCAACGCACCGAGGAAAGTACCGCAGTACTGGACAGCCGGCTTGGTAGACGCGATGAGCATGATGAAGCCAGCGATTCCAATCGGGGCAACCATGATGTTGAAGATTCCACGGCGACCAATGCGGTCAGAGTAGACACCCGCCACCACGGTGACGATTGCGGCAGTTGCGTAAGGGGGGACGCTGAGCAGTTGGTTCTTGATGACATCCGTCTTCTTGGTCAGGCCCATGCCCTGGATAATGGTGGGCAAAAAGACACTGAAAGAATACAGGGGCATGAGCGGTCCCATGTAGATGAGCATGCCGCAGTACGTCTTCCAGTCGGTAACAGCTTGCCAAAAGTACTTCATCTTAAAGTCCTCGTGTTGGGCAGAGGCCTGCTTGTCCTGGGAAAGTCGAAATAGAACACGGCGGCGTTCCTCGTCTGACAGAAATTTAGCCTCGTCGGGGAAGTCGTGCACCATCCAAAAGGATATAATTCCAATAAAGATGGTCAGGATGCCTTCAATGATGAAAATCCAAGCCCATCCGGCAATGCCAGCGATCCCATCCATCCTCTGGATCGCAGCCGCGAGCAGGCCGCCAAACGAGCCAGCCAGGGCCGCTGCGGAGAAGAACCAGGCGGCACGGGCACCAAACTCGGAACGCTTGTACCAACAAGATAGGTAGTAGTTGATGCCAGGGAACAGTCCGGCCTCGGTGACACCGAGAAACCATCGAGCCGCCATGAGTCCAGACCAGTTCTTCACAAAGCCCATGCCAAGCATAACGGCACCCCATAGAACCCTGTTATTTTCCCCGTCAGCCTGCCACTTGCATATGTTTGATGACAGAATGTTGACCTACATGATGAGAGGGATGAAGACCGAAGGGCGCATCTTCTTCAGGAGGATGTTGGCAACGACTTCGAAGACAGCATAGGAGATGTAGAAGATGGTCAAGGTAACGTTGAATTGAGTAGTAGACATGGGCACATCAGTCAAGAGGCCTGCAATCTTTGCGTTACCGATGTTGGTTCGGTCGAGAAAGCAAATCAGGTAGAGAAGGCAGAGCTGTGTCAGGCAAGGTCAGCTTCATCGCTTCATGAATGAGCCGGGATGGACGGGATGTCATACCCAAGGGATGAGGTACAAATCAAGCTTGCGGATGAGCTCTCGCTCCTGTTTCAATCGTCAGCGAGGGGTCCAATCGCAGATTGACTCGCATGTTAAGGCACCTTGGTAGCGCGTTCCTCTGCAGACAGAGCTGCATCGGGGTCGTTGATGATGTCAATCTCATGCATTGACGCCTTCTCGGCGTCGAGTACGTCTTTTCGATCCATGTCGCTCATGGTCGCAGGGCTTCAGCCAGGTCAAGGTTGAAAAGCCGGCTGGATGCTTCGCTGGATGAGAAGCCACGAGGTATGCTTCCACGAGGAGCCACAACACTGGAAAGGGAGAGCCGCGGGGGACAAGAATGCAGCAGCCAACCGCACGATCCTGGCAGCGCAGAAGGCGAGAAGGGTTCAGTTGCGAGACAAGACAGCCCGGAAACGGGGGGGGATTGTGCAACGATGAGTCGTGTGCGAAGCGGGAAGGACGGCAGAGAGACAAAAGCGTAAGTAGGTAACAGAGGCAACGGATAGATATGACAGAGCCAACAGTTCCAGGTGTTCAAGTTGTTTGTGGAGAGTGGGGGGGAGTTTGATGGTGGCAGATAAGTGATGGTAGTAAGAGGGAAGGAGTCTTGTAGTCTCAGGCCGGTAGGCAGGCAGCTGAGGTATCAGAAGAACTGAGCCTTGCGTCGTCTCTTGGGGAGGAAGTGGCAGATCAAGTGCGAGCCCCATGGCCTTTTAATAGTTGGACGCGGACCTGTCTGTCGAGGCAATCCCCGGGGTCTAATTGCCCCGAACTTGGGGGAGTGCAACCCCGAGAACCTGACATGGCGGATGGAGCACCACCAGGCGCAGGTTGGTTCGGGGGGAAAGAGATGGGAGCCAAGAGACGCTTCCCTCTTACTCGTCGAGCACCGCATCTCCAAACCGAGCCGTGCGGAGACAGGCCCCCCCATGTTCTCGCCAAGGGCGCCTCCTCCAACCCCTAGCCCGTGAGGAGAAACATTGAAGCTACATCGGGGGAGGGGATGTTCCAGTAATGGATCGTGGAAGGGGGGCGGAAAAGGTGTCGGCCATCCACCGCCGCACCTGTCTGTTGATTCCATCCGTCCGGCCGGCGAATGTGATGCAGCGAAATGCTTGTAGAGATTAGTGGTATTTTGTAGTGGAGGGGATATGTAAGCTCCATGTGCAAGAGGAGCAGGGACTCCACGGAGGGTATGGTACCCTGCTGGGATCCCCGGCTTGTACCCCAGCCGCAGGAAGGAGCCACAGAGCCACAGTGGCATGGATCTGTCGATCTCGCTCGCCCCAGAGACACACTTTGCGGAAAAGACATCATCAGTCGTCGTCACTCTGGGGTTGTGTGTTCCAGGTGTCTCTCAGGCTTCTCTGACCGGGTACGACACAACCAGGCCACGGACGCGGCCACAGCATGGTGGTGCGCATGGACAACAGCACGCCGCGTCCGGGCTGCAGCACAGAAATCGACTGGTGACGGGTGAATGGCCAAGCTGTTGGGAGCGAGCCTCTCTCCACTTCCCGTCGCACGATGACGCCGTGCTATCACAGACATGCATCTGAGGCTGCCACGCGAGATGGCGCCCTCTGCCCGCGATTGTGGCAGTCCAGTCAATAGCGGGCGTGGGCGCGGGCGCAGACACGGCGGCCAGGGGTTTCCCTCCTTGTGGAGGAAGGGTAGAAGATCTGCGCAACACGAGGGAGGGCCTGAGAGCCGGTCTCAAGCTCCCAGTGCGCAGCTACGCTACAGGCCCAACTCTGGCTCGTGTTTGGCAGGCGACAGGCGGCAGACGGCACGTTCCCATCCTCACTTCAATCTTGACAACTCTATTTAGACCGGACCTCCAAATACTGTCTGCCAAGATAATAGTCCGCTATGAATCCAGACTAACTCGACTTTCAGAATTGCTCCCTCTTATGAGATGTGGATGGCTGCCTCTCAACCAAACACTATACGAGATTTCTCGGGCAGCTGCTTCTACCCAGCCAACATTGAGGGCCGCTTTGCCTCCCGTTTATTGGAGGGCCCTCGCCATACGGTCCGAGCCCAGGTCAGAATTGGCATCGAATACGCATTGCAGAAATAATCTCGTAAGCGCTACGTTCCTGCTGTACCACCAGCGAGTTGATAGCACTAGGTTATTTGCCTATGCGTACGGCGCTTTGACGCTTTCTTGATCAAATCATACGACCGAGAACCGCCCGCCAATGTCAAATGCAAAGGTCGAGCTCCCAGACCATCAATCTCATCTTCCAACTCCCTCCGTCACCGGTCCCACCTTGAGAAACCACGCCGTAAAATTATTTACAAACCAAAATTACTGCCTTCATTATCGGTCCCGCTTGTTCACGAAGACGAAGCAAACACCCAACCGCTCCATGTCAGCTCTAGGTCCCGTCGTTGATTACCCTCAACTGGAAAGGCCGCCACCCCATGTCCATGTGGAGCGTTGTGGAGTGTCCCCCAATTCCACCCGGCTTGGGAGATCTGCGCTACGCTAATTCTGTGCTAGCCCAGCGTCTTAGCAATACCCAGGGGCCATTCAAGGCGTTCCAAGACCCCCGAAAAGCTTGCTCTGACGGGTTGCGGGGTACTAGCGCTGGTCAGAAGGGGGAGAAGCCCTGCCAAGATGGCAATGAAGAAACATCCGATCCATGGCTGATGCAGTGGCCGTGGGTCGATTCACGACAGGCTGTCGCCAGCTCTGCCTCGCTTTGGGCCTTGGGTGCTTTTCCGATGGTGGCAATACAGGCCTGCCTCTCAGTCCCCGAACATGTGTGCCATGTTACGTCCCGCCGTCTCATCCTGTCGTGTTGCGACAGAATGGCAGGCCGACTTCGCCCAGAGGCCTGGTCCATGTTTGGCCGGGGCTCCAGAACTCTCTCTTGATGCGTGGCATCTCGGCAAGTTTGTGCGACTCGTCGAACATCTGACACCTGATGTACCTTGACTGAATACTAAACCAATATAAAACCCCAAGACTACTCCGACCACGAGGCCGAGCCCACGCGCCATCCAACGCTACAATAAAGAAACCACCCAGACGAGTGTCCCTCGGCCGCACATCATTTCGCGACTGATGGAAAGACGGCAGCATCGACTTCAACCCTGCATGCTTCAGAAAGTGGGAAAAACGGGGTCATCCCCATTGGCTACCACAGAACATCTTCAAGTGGGTGTTGTGCCAATCTCCATGTGTCTCAGCTCGCGGTAACCTTGGTAGCGCGCGGCGACTCGACTCCGTCGTTACCCCAACACAAGATGGCCTCGTAGGAGTGAATCGAGAGTCAGGACGGCCCCGATCCCAGCCCAGCACATGGTAAGCAGCGGGCTAGTTTCCGCGAACTCCTGCGTACGACCGGACTTTCGGCTCGGAGGAAGGAGTAAATTACCTCTGGCGTTGGTTGTTGAAAATTGCTGCGAGTTGCTGCGATACGACTGAACAAAGCAGCGCGGATAGAAGAGTCGTGGTCGCCGAGTTACTCCAAACTTGCGCCCAGCACACAGAGTCTCCAAACGCCCTTACACGCCAGCGGCCGGCCGCTGAGTGCGGAGCCGCACTTGCAAGCACATATTACAGTGGGTGCATACCACAGCTGCAAAAGCGAAAAGGCGTGCCCACGCCCCGACGAATGAACCATGCCCCAAGAATACGCCATCAATGTCACAGGTGGCGAGGCCTCACATCGCAAGCGAGCCAGTGCCACCGGCTGCATTCTCAGGAAAATCCCCTCGTCGTCGCTTTCCCCGCAATCTTGACCTGACAACCTTCCCCGCGCCCTCGCTTCTCCGCTCTCCTTCTCCGCAGATCCTGCGATCTCGTTTCGTGCCTTGCCAGCGCGAGATAAGATGGAGATGGGCCCATTGCAGCCTCGACGTCCCCCTGATTTCTCCATCTCCAGTGGTGCCATCGCGACAAAGTGTGGAGGTGCGGAGGAGGAAGACCGCAGAACGGGGGCCTGCCCCAAGGAACCCCCAACTGCTGTCTCCGGCGAACCCCGACCGGGGGCCCTGTCGTGCCGGCGCACCAGTCTCATGGCGTTCAAGGGTTCAGCGTCACCACATGGCAGCAGAGTCGCAGTCCTAGTCACAGTACACTGGCTGATGCCTCCCGCTCGCACCAGAATGCAGCCCGTAGACCCGGTCTAATGTACGCATGGTTCCGGCAGACGACTTACAAAGGGGGATAGTGGGCCTCCCGCTGCGAGGTGTGGGAGTAGTCACGCGGGGTTCCGACGCCGTCACCACATCCAGTCCCGTTCAGAAGGCTAATGTTCCTGGCGATAGCCTCCTTTTCACTCAGCAGGTTGCCGCACGCTCAATTTTTTTTGCCTCGAGTTTCATTATACCCAGCAGCGTGGCTCCACCCGTCGACCAGGACACTTCAATAATACCTCTCAAACATCTCAGTCCATTCCACATCTCGACTAACCCACGGGGAACTTCCGAAGGTGTATTCGCAAGATATCGCAAGCATCGACACATGTGTAAATACCTACCTCTGAGGGCATGACAGATTCTTCTCCGGCAAGGGTACACGGGCTCCAGCGCCACCGGATAAGACTAACCGCCGAACTATGGCCGCCTATGGGGCGGTTACATGGTGCAGCTGTGCAACAGAGCATCGCCCAGTTGGATTCACAGCTGTTCCGCCACCATCCGGCTGGGAATGGAGTTTTGAATGGATAGAACCCTGCGGCCGATTCGCTGATTCCATCTCCTCCTTCTGGACAGGTTGCTCCGCGCTCTCTGATTGCATGAACATGTTTCTACTTCCTTTTTCATGAAATCGCCCAATGAGTGCTGTTATCGTTCAATGGACGTCCATCAGCTTCTAATTTGATCATATCATTCACAATGCCACTTAGGGCTAAGGCATACATTCAGAGCAGTGTGTTTTTTATTTCTCTTAGATCATCTCCCCTCAACCGTCTTATTTGAGCAATCAAATAGCGTCATACCTACCCTAACACGTTTCCATTCCCCAACAACGAGACTTCAATAACTTGTTTTACCAGCTTGGTACAAACTAACCATGGCGTTCGAGTTAAACTCATCTCCCCGGGGCCATGGCGGGTTTCCAGGACACTAGGAACATGTCCCCATTCTCCGTACACTACTCTACGGTCTGTCAGAGTACGTCGTGATTCTTCGCAGCATAAGCTACGAACATTGAAGAAGGCGGTCTACGAATCCGTATCCGACACGCGCTCCCGCCTTACCGCCAGCGAGGTGCAGATTTTCTAATCCTTCCGTCCCTTTGTGCTCCTCTTTAGCATTCCTCCGCTGCACCATGTCGTGTGACAATGGTGCTTGACCAGGCGCATTGATGCAAGTTCCCATGTTGAAAGACCACAGGCCAACTCCAATTTAATCCCTGCAGCAATAGGGGAAATTAAGCGTATATCAGCAGCATGCAGCAGTTCCGAGAACAGGGATTCCAATACGGGCTTTGCGCATTTCCAGCATACCAAGTTCGCTCAAACCCGATTCGTGTATACTAACAAGCGACACTAGCACAACAGGCGGGACCATCCAACAACAGCTTGGCTTAGCTTTTTTTTTGGTTACGGAACTTCATCGCTTTATTATCAAGTGTTTTGCAGGTGTGCATTTAGGCAGACGAAGTAAGGCCGAGCTCCTTGTAGAATGCCTCAGTGCTGGGCTCTCGGCCCAGGAACTCCTTCAGAAACTCCATCTCGTCGATGCTGCCTCCGCGCTCTAGCACGGTGTGGCGGTATCGTCGACCCTGCACTCCGTCCATCGGGTTCTTTGCAAAGAACGAGTGGAACATGTCCAAGGAAAACACCTCTGACCAGAGGTAGCCATAGTATCCGGCATCATACCCACCAATGAAGTGGCCGATTCCGGCATATCGGTTGCCCCATTCCCTACTACATGTCAGCATCGGCCCGCACGGTCTCACGGAATTGGTGGTTACTTACAAGCCTTCGCCCAGGTCCTCGGGGCCCTTGATGCCAGAAATGTCGTGGCGCAGCTGGTTCCACAAGCGACCGATGTTCATCTCCTTGGACGCCTCATGGGTTGCAGGAGTATGCACAGTCATGTCGAAGATGCCAATGACGAGTTGCCCGAGGGCTCCAATGGCCGAATTGAGGCGCTTCGTCTGCACCAACTTGTCAATAAGCTCGTCGGGAATCTGAGCACCAGACTCCCAGTGCTTGGAGAGCGACTTCAGAACGCTGGGCGTCCAGCACCAGTTTTCCAGCATCTGGGAAGGTGCCTCGACGAAGTCGAGTACCGTCGAAGTGCCATGGACATAGCTGTAGCGAGTACGGCCAGCCAAATCATGGATGCCATGACCCAGTTCGTGGAATAGGGTGACAACTTCGTGGTGCTTCAACAGCGACGGCTTCTTAGGCGAAGGCTTGCTGAAATTGCACACCAGCGCAGTTACAGGATAGTGCTTCGTTCCATCCTTCTTGATGTAACCAGGCTGAAGGTTGAAGTTGGCGTTGTGGCCATATTTGTTGTCGCGAGGGTGAAGATCGAGATACAGGTAGCCGCAGAAGTCGCCACCAGACTCTTCGTTATCCCAAACGCTGTAGATGAGAACATCCTCGTGCCAAACAATGTCCTCGGCCTTGCCGCTTGGGCTAAGCCTAGCGCGCTCAGCTTCATCCAACTCCACAAAAACGAGGCCAAAGAGCTCCTCAAAGATCTTGAGCATTCCAGCAAAGGTCGATTTGATCGGGAAGTACTGGGAAATAGCAGTCTCATCAACGCTGTACTGCTTCTCCTTTTGGATTCGAGAGTAGTATGCCGTGTCCCACATGTAGAAGCTATCGTCGAATGACAAGCCCCGCTCTTCGTAGTCCTTCTTCTTGTACTGCAATAGCTCGTTGACCTCCTTGGCGCCACCATCTGCCAGGCGCTTGCGGAGGTCACCCAGGAAGTTCATGACGTTGTCTGGGCTCTTTGCCATCTTCTCTTCAATTCTCAGAGCGGCGTGGTTGGCGTAGCCGAGAAGACGGGCGGCCTCATCGCGCAGCTCAACAATCTCGTGGAAAATGGGCACATTGATGTTGGCCTTGTGACACACATCAGTCAGCTTCCCCCGTTTGCAGAGAATTGGGGGTCGAGATAACCTACCTTGTTCGTGTCTGCGACAGCGTACTTGCGACGTGTTTCGGCCGTGACAGCGTACTTGACCAGTGGGAAATAGTGGTTGTACTTGAAGGAAAGCTTCACCTTGCCCTCGTTCTCGCCAGTTCCTTTCTCCAAAGTATCCACGTCAATGTCATCAGAGGGCACTCCCTTCAATTCCTCTGGAGTGAACCAGATGGCACCCTTCTCCTGGTTGAGATTGGTCTGAGCCTTGATCTCCAGCTCGCTGACCCTCTTTTGAATCTCCTTGAATCGGTCTCGCTGGGGGCCCTGGGGAAGGCGCAGGCCGTTGCGAATGTACTTTTGGTACTCCTTCTCTAGGATGTGAGCCTGCTCCTTCTCCAAGGCTTCGTTCTTCTGGTTCTTGTAGGCAACCTCAACGAGCTTGAAGATGTCTTCTCGCATGTTGCACTCAATTCCAAAATCATTGAAGACCTTCTCAGCCTCGGTGGAAGCATCTCTCAGTTCCTTGTTGGTGGAGACGTGAGAGAAGAAGGTGAGAATGCGGCGCTGGCTGGAAGCCAGATTCTCGTCGAGCAGGATGGGCTCAAGCACGTTGCCAAAAGTCGCCGTATCCTGGGGGACATTGGCACTCAGAGAGTTGAGCAGCTCCTTTGTGGTGTCGCATATCTTCTTCGTGTCGGCAGCGATGGACTCGGAGGTGAAGGTGAACAGCGGAGGCGCTTGGGGGGGGTTGTGGTACTTCTTCAGAGTCATGGTGCCAGTCGTTAGAGGACGTGCCCCAGCTACAGCTACGTAGAGCTTCAGGTGGCTGGTGATGAAGGAGAGGCGCGAGAAAGCCCGTGAGGAAGCCAGGGTGACGGCAAGGAGAGCGACAAGGATTGAGAGGAGGAGAAGGGTGATCTTGGAAGCAAAGGGTTTCTCCAGCTTGTCGGATTCTGGCGGCAAGCAGTCCTATGACGGAGCTTGCTGTCTAGCGTCAATGGATTGAGGGCGGGGGAGGGAGGGGCGAGAGCAGAACAGCGGTGGAACGGGACTAGACTAGTGATTGGTTCAGGAAGGCACCAAGTTGCAGGCGTTGCACAGGAAAAGCTGGTGTCGGCAATGCAGGAGGATGGGGCGGAGGATACAATAGTGTCGGGTGATGATGCAAGCCGGAGCGGAGGTTATTATTGCATCCCTAGGTCATAGCATGTGTAAAGCAGGCAGGTGGTTGCGCAGGCACCCACCATTGCTGCCAGGACACTGGCTGGGCAACGTCGCAACACAGTGGGGCGGGCCAGGTACGTAGAGGGGCACAGTGGCATGGCGGCATGGAAGCATCATAGCATCAACGGCTTGCTCGGAATGAGCAGGCGCTTACTGGCTCTGGGTGCTTTCCTTCACAGCATGACGGGCGCTCTCTTGCATGGGTCAGCATGAAAGCCCAGAAGTTCAAAGCCCAGTACCAGGAACCCGACTCGCATTAGCATTGACCCCGCGGAAAGCCTGTCATAGCCTCCCCCGCCATCATTCCGCGGTGTGGCACAGGTGCACTATGTTGCTTGCATGTCGGCAATGGATTGCATGCCAATTACCCGCTTCAAATGAATAAAAATACGAGACAGGTCAGCCTGTGGCAGCTTTTATACCAAGAGTTGCACGATTGAAGCCTGTGGGCTGGTTGCTGGCGTCAGCGACGGCTCTGAGCGTCTCCGTCAATCGCCAATTCATGATCCTTCACACTCATACGCACTGTGACACAGCCACATCCGCCACATCCCGCCTGATTGTTGACAACACCCACACACACAAAGCGAAAGCATGCATGACTCCACCTAGCGGCGAGTAAACAAGCGCTCAGGCAGTGGCCAATCGCGCTAAAGGGGGGAGGGACAGAATGCCATTGTATTATGTGACTCCTGCTCGTCTCCTATCTATCTCAAATTCCATAGACAGCCGCGCCGAGTGCGTGGCACGCAGTTCATAAACCGAATCAAATCCAATGTCCATAGTCAAACAATCAAGCAACGCCTTCCCGTCCTCGTACATGCATTAGCTGGCTCTCCGGGAGCCAGAGTCGCTCAGTTTGCAAGAATGGTTCGCACGAGATCTGTAATTACCAGGGTCAGTGGTTTGGTCTTTCTATCGCCGTGCATCTGCCACGTGGGGGGTGGGAAATGCATACCAGTGTAGTTGACCTGGCCAGAGCTGGTATCAACAGCCTTAAGCAGCTCGTCGACCTCCTCGTCGGTCATCTTCTCGCCCAGGTTCGTCAGGATGTACTTGAGCTGGCCAACGCCGATGAAGCCTGTCATGTCCTTGTCGAAGACTTGGAAGCCGCGGCAGTACTCCTCAGGCTCGCCGGGGTCGCGGAAGCCGCCGGGGCGGTTCAGGACTCGCTGGAAGGTCTCGAAGTCGACTGGTAAGGAGCGCACAGGTTAGCCGATACAGCCCGCATCGCCAAGGGTATCGGAAACGATGTAAATTCATCGCTGTGTGGACTCACAATCGCCGCCAACATTCTTCTCGAGGTCCTGGATCTCGGACAGGGTAGGGTTCTGGCCACAGGCGCGCAGAAGGTCGCCGAGGCTGTCGATGGCAACACGGCCGTTGCCGCGCTTGTCGAACAGGGCAAAAGCCTCCTTGTAGTTGGTGGAAGCCTGAGAATCGTGGTTAGGAGCCATGTTTGGTAGCTTTGAAAAGTAGTTGGTGATGCGCCAGAGAAGAAATGCGGTGCTGGTGATGCGACAGAAAGGAAAAGGATGGTCAAGGATTGAATTCCTAGGCGCTGGCAGAGGTTGGATTGGGGCACAGAAATCCAGCTGTAGGCCAGCTGGGTGGGCATCCGTCGAATCAGATGGCCAGAACGTGCTCGCGGGGTGGTTTGTTTACGCTGGTGCCGGGGCAACTCACCATTTTAGGGTTTGGGTGGCACACGCTTGGGGAGGGAAGGAGGGCGACGGGAGAAGGAGGGACGCTGATGGAGGTGTACAGAGTAGTAACTGGCGATGGAGATGCTCAACAGCGATGGCGGTATCGTGAAGTTTTAAAGGCCAGGAAGCAGGTCAAGCGTCGTGTCTTATGCAAAGTTGTTCATGCGCTTGACCTCCCCTGGGGGCCCTTTTTGTCCCTGACTCTGACGGGGCAACGGTGTCAGCCGACGGCGGCCTGGGCTCCTCTCAAACCCCGGCCAGGCTAAACACCAGCCAATTAAGGCGTCGCGACTATTGATTTCTTGCAAGGCCCCAGCACAATTATCCAAGGCCATCTATGCGGTACACTGAATTGTGCGACACCGATAATGATAGGCTCCAGGCCGCGCATGTCTGTGCACAAAATTTGTGTCTGTGTCATGAGCAAATCAGGCGGTGTGGCGGTCTCAACAAGGTGTTCTATCTGTACATCAAGGGCGTTGCGACAGCTGTCTGTTGATAATGATAAGTACCTTCAATCCGACCAGCTTTACTTCCTCCGTGCAAGCAGGATAAATGTTCCCCAAACCGTTTCCACATCGGCGTCTCTCCAGTTATCACCTAGAGCCTTCCACTCCGGCTCGACCTCTAGAATCTCGTCAAACATTAGGTCCACAATGTCTCCTTCACCGCCAGCGGCCCGGCTCTTTCTATCGGGGTGAGCGTCCATCCAGCCCTGGTAGGCGCTGAATGTCCGTACGTAGGCCTCGAATTGCCCCAATTTGATCGGCTTTCGCATCCATGCCGTCTCTGGCCCCGCCACATCGACAGTGTCTTTGCCCACGTCGTATGTGATCCTCATGATATCTTCCCAGTCCGCTGTGGGGGGTTCCACGTCCACCAAAAGCTTACGGAGGATGTCTCTGCCAGGCCGCTCCCAGTACTGGTTCATTCCCTCCAGGCCGGGTGCAACCTCTCCTTCGCCATAGGTAAATTTGTCAAAAACGACGTTCGAACGTGCATGGCCAATGATGATGTTGTCCTTGTAGCCCCAAAAGGCCAGAGAGCCACCTGGCCGGACTACCCTAGACAGTTCCGGCCAGACCTTCTTGTAGTCGAACCAATGCGCAGCCTGGGCGGCAGTGACCAGGTCAACTGAACTAGTTGGTAGAAAGGACAGGTCTTCAGACTGGCCTTGGCGGAAGGAGATTCTTGTGTCAGTTGTCGACTGCTTGGCCTGTTTGATCATGCCAGCGCTAGGGTCAATTGCAATCGTCTTCAAAAAGGAGGGACTCAGTTCGCGGGCTGCGACTCCATGACCGCATCCGATGTCTAACAACAGGTCTCGAGGCGACTCTTGCCTGCAAAAGCCGAGCACGGTTTTATAGAGAAGTGGCGGATAGGTTGGACGGGCTGTTGCATAACCAACCGCCGAGAAGCTGGTCCTCCTGCATGACAATGGTTCAGCGGGACCAGCCCAATGATATGCGCGTGGCGAATAGGAAAACTCACCCAAAAACGGACATTGTCGCACAGTGGTATCAACTAATGCACAAAATTGTCGATATTGAATGAGAGGAAATAATAAAAGGTCAGCAGAACAGCGTCGTCGTCGTAGGTATTTAGCTTTCTGTCATCCCAAACCAGAGCCAGCCCCGTTTTGCCGACCACGGCCCGACGTGCCACCCACTATTCGGAACCCCGCAGGCTTAGTTCGGTGTTATCGGAGTCTTACAACTTACACGATCCAATTCACGACATCCTCCACCGACTAAACGAGGAATTGGCCACCCAGAGATATCTTTAGAACGCAGCAGAAATGACCACCGAGGCAACCGTGCGAAAGTTCTTCGCTTCACCGGCCTTCGCCGTCGTTGGAGCGAGCTCTAACCCGGCCAAGTACGGCCACCGAGGTTTGACGTCACCCGCTCACCATGACGGTTCGTGTTTGTGTGGTTCAGACGCTGACGTGAGCCCTCATAGTGTTCGCTTGGTATCTTTCTCATGAAATGCCTGTGACTCCCATCAATCCTGGTTCGGCATCTGTGAATGCCCTGAACAAGGATCACCCAACCGTGGCCAGCCTGAAAGGGTTGTCTGATCCCAAGCAGACTTCAATCTCCATTATTACCCCACCCTCTGCTACTCTCAAGGTACTGCAGGAGGCTAGAGAGCTTGGGGTTCCGTCCATCTGGATGCAACCAGGAAGTTTTGATGATGCTGTCCTGAAGTTCGCCCAAGAGCCAGGAGCGTTCGAAGCCGTGGTCGCCGGTGATGGTGGCAGGGGACATGAAGGATGGTGCGTCCTGGTGGATGGCGAGCGTGGGCTAAAGGCCGCCGGAAAGCTCTGAATGGTCTGTTATTCTACTAATACATGACGAATCTTCGTTTCCATGGCTGGTTGAGGGTGTTTACGTAGTTTGGTGTCGAGAGCCCTGGGTCGATATTCTAAATTGGTTGACATAGGCGCAGAAAAAAAATCATCCGTATCACTGCGAGATCATTTCAAGATAGCCTCTCCCTCCCCGATCTGTGTGGAATAATTGGGCGTAGTTGTGACGTTGCATAAGGGACGGGAGCCAGCTAGACCGAGAGCCGTCTCGGTGGGGGAGCGCTCACCGAACTTGGTCGACGGGTTGGGCCCCACATCTGAAAGTAAACAAACACGCCTGCCCCAGGGTCCACCCATGGCCAATGGCGCTTCCGCAATTAACTTGGGAGTAGCTTCCGCCAACAACAACAACCCTCGCCCTTCATAAGCTATTCCCGCCGACAAGCCTAGCGAGCGCACAAGATCCGACCCGACTAGACATTACGAGCATGAAATGGTAGCCGGCTGCCTTTGACCTACGCTCGACTGAATCTATCGCGCTCCAGAATTGCGCGTCTGGTAACTCTGCGCGAAAGTCAACCGCGATTCAGAACGCGACAATCACCACCATGGTCGTCGATAATCCCACAGATCAGTACATAACGTACGAGAACCGTTTGGCTTCATTCCACAAAGGGGCCAAGAAGCGAGGATCCAACGCCAATGGCCGAGGCACCAAGGCGCTGAACTGGCCTCACAAGACCATTGCGCCTGCGAGTGTACGCGATCCTTTTCGACATTCACTCAGCCCCATTGCTGATCTTGTGTAAACAGCTCGCCCGTGCCGGTTTTTTCTTCAACCCGCACCCCGAAAACCCAGACAATGTGACCTGTTTCCTCTGCCACAAAGGCTTGGACGGATGGGAGCATGGCGACGACCCGCTGCTCGAACACCTCACGCATTCGTCCGACTGTGGCTGGGCTATCGTTGCAGCCATCGAGGCTGAGGTTGGAGACTACGTGAAAGAAGACCCTAATCAGCCGTACATGAAGGAGGCGCGAAAAGCCACCTTTGCTGGACGATGGCCTCATGACTCAAAGAAGGGTTGGAAATGCAAGACAAAACAGGTGAGATAATCGGCTTGTTCCCAGGCTACGAACAAACTGCTGATACAGCTTAGCTTGTGGAGGCCGGTTGGAAATACACGCCGACTTCAGACTCGGATGACATGGCCACATGTGTCTACTGCCAGCTGGCACTGGATGGTTGGGAGCCTTCCGATAAACCACTGTGAGTCGCTAGACCTATTCCTTGGCTCGTGCCCGCCTTCCCTAACCATACACTTATAGGGACGAGCACTACACCCGATCCCCCGATTGCGCCTTCTTCGCGCTGCTTGAGCAGACAAAGGGCGCCAAGTCAACGAGCAAAGCAAAAGGCGGCCGTGCGTCTAAAATATCACGTCTTTCTGTTCAATCCGTCGCTACTGTCACATCTGAGGCGACTTCCATCACCGATCTTACTGCTGGCCCAGAGGATAGCACCCTGACTGCCGCTTCAATGACACAGGGTGGCAAAAAGAGCAAGGGCCGAAAGGCAGCTACGGGAAAGGGGAAGAAGACTAAGAAGGAAGAGGTCATTGAAGACATTCAGCCCTCAATCGAAGAGGATGTACTGCCGCCACCTCCGGCTGTGCGTGGGAAGAAGCGAGTCAGTGCAGCTATGGATGATTCTGCCTTGACTGCATCGGAGGCTCCTGCCCCGAAGAAGCGAGCAACACGAGGCCGTGGTGACAGTGTTACGAATACATCGACGCTCGATGACGCGGCTGATGTGGATATGAGCGACGCGCCAGCGCCGAAAAAGACGGGTGGCCGGAAGAAGGCTCGCGGGTCAAGCACAAAGTCAACACGAAAGGTCTCGGTGGCGTCCGTTGCCTCTGCCGTGTCAACAGCGTCCAAGCCACCACCTGGTGCATTCCCTGATGACGACGAGATCGAACGCCAGCTGGAGGCTGATCTGGAAAGGTCCTTGAGCGAGGATGAAATCCAGCCCAACTCTCATTCCGATCGCTTGAACGCAAAGACGGCGAAACAATCCGAGGCAGCCAGCGCCCAGACGGACTATGCCATGTTTGATCCGCAGCCGGCGCAACCTGATGAAGCCGACATAGACGATGAACTGGAAGCCCTTGAAGCCGAGATGCGTGTGGAGGAGCCGCAGGAGTTGCACGTTCCCAAGAAGGGACGAAAGGCAGGCACCCGCAAGGCCTCCAAGCAAAGCAAGCCCAAGAAAAAGGAGCCCAGCCCGCAGCCAGTTGAAGAAGAGGAGGAGCCGATTGTGAATGCTCAAAAAGAGGACGAGGCAGAAGTTGACGTTGAGCAAGTCGTGGAGCCAGCAGATGAAGACAGTCTCGCGAGCACAAACACCGTCATCAAGAAGTCGGAGGCAGCTCGCCAAAGTACAGGCAAGCGGGGCCGTGGACGGCCATCCAAGGCATCTCTTGCTCCTGCAGCAAACGACATCGACGACCTTGTCAGCGAGCCGGCTGAGGTTGCCCCTGACACCAAGGGTGATGCCCCCGCCAAGCGTGGTCGTGGTCGACCGTCCAAAGCATCGCTTGCAGCCCGGCCATCGATTGCACCCGAAGAGACGAAGGAGCCGGAGCCCGCCCCTAAGCGTGGCCGCGGAAGGCCGCCCAAGAAGTCACTTGAGGCAAGGCAGTCGATGGAGGCCAAGGAGGACAAGCAAAGCCGCGATGCTGTTCAAGACGCCGAAGACGAGCTGCAGTCTGCTCAGATTGTTGATCATGCGGTGGTCTCCTTTGAGGATCCCTCTTCGCCGTTTGTTCGACACGATGCGTCGTCCCCGGCTCGTGTCAATGGCAATGTGGAATCCCTTGGCCAGCCGCCTTCTACGCCCGGTCGAATAATCTCACCAGCCCCATCGGCACGACAAGCCGCAATCTCACCGTCTCAGTCGCCGCAGGCTTCTGATGCCGAGAACCAGCCGCCGTCGTCAATGCCTGCTGCCAGCACGAACCCCAAGCGGGTTGCTCTGGCACCGATACAGGCTACGCCCTCGCGTGGCTCGCCTTCAAAGCGTAACATGATCGCCGGCCTACGCACCACGACCAGTTGGACCGAGGTCGACATTGAGGCTGTGCTGGGGTCGCCAGTGAAGAATGGTGACAAGGAGAACGGAGTTGATCGGTTACTGAAGCAGGGCCAGGACCTCAGCTCGCCCGAGAAGCAAATGACAGTAGAGGATTGGATCTACCACAATGCCGGTGAGGCGGAGAAGAAGCTGAAGCAGGAGTGCGAGGCCATGGTTAGCCGGTTTGAGAGCGAGGGCACTAGGGCAATGCGTGTGCTCGAGGGATTGATTGTTGAATGAGACATGACGCGCGACAGGATGAAGTTTGGTTGGTATATTGGCTCGATTGGCAACGAATGTTTACTTCGGCCAGCGGACTACGGTTAATGGCAGGTTTACTGGGTTGGTTTGGCATATGTGTGGCGTTTATGAAATAATGACTTGATATTCTGAATGAAAGGTTCAATTGGATGAAGCTGCCATGCGCATCCACAACTTATCACACTATCTGGAGCAGCCTATTGGGGATGAAAATGACCAGCCGAGCCAGCCACATGCCAGCGTCAACGTGTGGGGGTTGTCACCTCATTCCTCTTCGCTCCTAGGCCTGGAATGTCGTGTGGCGGCAGCCTCGAGGAAACTTGGCTGGGGAATCCAGTGTCAACAATGGAGCTTGGCGACGCCACACCGGGAACTTCCTTTTCCCACCGACTTAGCTTCTGCAAGCTCTTGGTCCCAAGACCCCCTTGCAGAGCGTTGGCTAAGGTTGTAGACGGAACTTTGCGTCCCATGTCTCAAACCGCTCTACGTACAGTAGTATCTGGTTCGGCTGCGATAACGCGAGCCTTCTGTCCGTTGGATATATAAAACATGACATCCCTCTGGCCGGGGACTTGGATGTGCAACAGACACATCCGTCTGTACCCTGCCATCCATCTCAGCTCTCTCTCTAGCTTGCACGCTTCTGAGTCTTGTCATCCTCTGTCTTCCTGGGGCGAAGTAGAAACCACCAGCCGCAGCCGCAGCCCAACCCCACACTCCCAGATATCCCCCGCCCGCCAGAATCGACACGGCCATGCTGCCCTTCTCCTACACGACCTTTGTCGTCCCAGTGCCGACGGCGGCCGAGATGGCCGAATTCTGGGACAGCCTGCGCATTCCACTCCGACGCCCGTCACGCGAGGTGGCCAACGCGGCCACTGTCCGGCCTCGGTTAAAGAGGCGATACTCGATAGAGAGCGTGTACAGCGAGTACGGCGAGAAGGAGGCTGCTCTGTTAAAATATGAGACAACAACATCGGAGAGACTGAAGCGAGGGTGGAAACCGGCCTCGTTGCTTGCCTTGCTGCCGAGATGAGACCAGCTGGCGAATGGGGTTTCACTTGTGGAATAAACAATCGTTGGTCATCTTGGGTAACTAAATTTAAGGCAAAGCAGTTTATCCATTTGATTCATCGGGACTGAAAAGGTCCCTCGTGTCGCATTTATATCCATTTTCACCAACCAACTCATTAAAACCCTAGCCATTCTGGCCTCGCGATTCTCTTCCAATGCCTCATCGTTTCCTCCCTCCGCCCAGGGGCAAGCTCAATCTCTGCCCATCCATCCAAATTTCCAACAATTGCCTCCGGGGGGTTTATGCTAAGGAGCGTCAGGGGTATCAATCCGGGATGCATTTCCATATGCTGATTCTGGTTTCCAAGTGCGCCATAAAATGAGTGTGAGTGTGCGTGTGTGTGTGTAAACATCATCATGTCCTTCACACGGCCTTCCCAATGTCGTAAAACATCAATAACCAAAAAATGCCAAAAAGTCTATGCGCTACCAGGAGTTCAGTCTCATCGTGTAAAACATTATCATTTGTCCAAGGAGTGTCGTGAATGCGTCAATGCAGAAAAATGGGTGTGCTTTCAAAAAATGTACGGCGAAAATCAAAGGAGGAAGAGGGCCGTCAGCATGGCAAACAAGGTGGCCAGGCTGGTGGTGAGGCGAGACGCCGTTCCGGTTGAGACCACCTCGGTAGATGGCGCGGATGTGGGTGGGACTACGCCAGGGGCCGACGAGCCGGATGACGAGCCGGATCCAGTACGTGTCGAGATGCTGGATCCTCCTCCGCCGGCCGCTGCGCCCCTGTCGTTTCCGCCGCCGGAAGACGGCCTGGCCCCGCCAGAGGTGGCCGGGGAGCTTGTGCTGGCTCCGGTGGCGTTCGGCTCCCCAGCCGCCGTCGAGGCAGCTGCGGATGAAACAGCCGCGGACGAGGAAGCTGCGGCGGCCGTCTGTCTCGGGGAGCTGGTGCCGGCGGCGGAGGACGTCCCAGCGTTGGTGACGGGGATGGCCTGAGCCGAGACGCTACCGCTCGTAGGCGAGCCATTCTGAGAGGGGCTCTGAGAAGGGCTCTGAGAGGGGGCCTGCGACTGGGCCTGAGAGGGCGAGGTGGTGGGCTGGTTGGCCGGAGGAGCAGTCGAGCTGGGGGCAAGGGCGGTGAAGGCATTGCTGGTGTTGGGATCCCTCTGAGCGGTGGTCTGCTGGGCAACTGGCGACGAGACCACCTGCGACTGCGCGGGGCTGCCGCGGCTGGTGCTGGGCGTCGAGGGGCTCCGGCCGTTGCAGAAGTTGATGAACTGGGCGAACTCGGGCTCGACGTAGTCGCGAATCGTGTTCTTGGTGCTGTCGCTGTTGTCCACGATGCACTGCGTGCACAGGTCGTGGTTGGTGCTGAAGTCGGAGTCGCTCTTGCAGAGCTCGTCCGTCTTGCCGAGGCGCAGGGCGATCCTGTAGGCGTTGTTGCAGTCGTCGTAGCAGATGGCCGGCGTGGTGTTGGTGTCGCGCTTCCTGAGCTGGTGCGTGTCCCGGTGCACGACCTTGCGTGCCGCCTCGGCGCTGCTCGACGCCTGGGGCCAGTTGGTGATGGACGCCTGCGAGGTCCAGTCGCCAGTCGTAATGGTCACAGTCTTGCCCTTGCGGTTGACCTTCTCGAACGTCCTCTTCTCGAAGATTCCGTACGACAGGCCAAACGCCTCGGGGTTGAGGTTGAAGTATCCAAACGACGGCGGCACGTAGCCAGTCTCGTTCTTCTTCCACGTGGTCAACCGCAGCGGCGGCGCGGGAATACAGTCCTCGGGCTCGCACAGGAAGTCCTGGCGCGGCGGCTCGGGCCACCAGTTACACCACGACGGCTTGGGAGGGTTGCAGACATATCCGGGGTCGCAGCCGAAGGTGCGGTCAGAGTCCGGACGGAGCACTGCCGACTTGCCAGTGGGCTTGGGACAGACGGTGAGTTCCCGGTTGAGAGTCACCGTGGCGCCGGGAGGTCCTTGAGCAGTAATGGTCGTCGTGAACACCGTCGTCGACCCAGGAACGGTCGTCGTGATTGTCACGCCGTCCCTGACTGTTGTGATGGTTGATGCCGGCAGCTGCTGCGTTACCGTGCTGACAATGGTCTGGCCGGGGATTGTAATTGTCCTCTCCTCGGCCGGCGGCGTGATGGTGACCTCCCTGCCCGACACCGTCGTCACGATCAGCTGCGGCGGCAGGGTGACAGTCGCTCCAGGCAAGACGCGTGTCTCGCCTTCTCGGACAATGGTCGTAGGCTCGACCACGGTGAGCGTGGTGCCATCCCGGACAACAGTCGTACCTGGTTGAACAATGGTCGTGGGTTCGATCACCGTGAGGGTCTGACCATCCCTGACAACAGTCTCACCTGGTTGGACAATAGTCGTACCTGGCTGAACAATGGTCGTGGGTTCAACCACAGTGAGCGTGGTGCCATCCTGGACAACAGTCGTGCCTGGTTGGACAACGGTCGTCGGTTCAACCACAGTGAGCGTCGTGCCGTCCCGGACAATAGTTGTGGGCTCAACCACGGTGAGCGTTGTGCCGTCCCGGACAACAGTCGTGCCTGGTTGGACAATAGTCGTGGGCTCAACCACAGTGACCGTCTCGCCATCCCTGACGACAGTTGTGCCGTCTCTGACAACAGTTGTGCCGTCTCTGACAACAGTTGTGCCTGGTTGAACAACAGTTGTGGGCTCAACTACAGTGACCGTCTCGCCGTCCCTGACAACAGTCGTGCCATCCCTGACAATAGTTGTAGGGTCGACAACAGTGACCGTCTCACCGTCCCTGACAACAGTTTGCGTCACGCCATCCCTGACAACGGTCGTGGGCTCATAGACCTTTGTTGCTCGTCAGTGGTTGATACAGCAAGGAGTTGCGCATGTACTTACGACAGTCTCGGAGAAGATGGTGGAGTAGATCGTAGAACTGGCGATGTTAGTGAGATGAACATGACGCGTTTTCTCTGGACTTGAGCTTACTACACGACAGTTCCGGTGCTAGAGACATGTTAGTGGGTGATTGCAAGTAATGACAGGTAGATTCCAACGTACCATTGGGCGGTGACCGTCACAGTAACCGTCGGCTTCGCGCAATCCTTTCGACAGTGGTATTCGGTCTCCTTTGGACACTTTTTTCCGCAGATGTACTCGGTCTCCTTTGGACACTTCTTTCCGCAGATGTACTCGGTTTCCTTGGGGCACCCGTAGCCACCGCAAACCCTGACCGTCTCCTTGACCTTGACAGTCTCGGTGGTGGTTGAGATGGAGCCTACGCAAGATTCCGTACCAGTCGAGGTAGTCTTGGTCGTGGGACTCGTAGTATTGGACGTGTCAGTTTCCGACGTAGTGGGAGTTTCAGTTGGCACAGTAGTCTCGGTGGTGGACTCGGTGGGAGTTTCAGTTGGCGTCGTAGACTCGGTGGTATCTGGCTGCGTAGACTCGCTTGTAGAAGTGGTGTTATCTGGAGGCGCGGTAGACTCGCTGGTAGTATCCGGAGGCGCCGTAGTCTTGGTGGTAGTATCCGGAGGCGCGGTAGACTCGCTGGTTGTGTCTGGAGGCGCCGAAGACTCGCTGGTAGTGTCAGGCGGCGGCTGCTTGGTGGTGGTCGTAGGCTCGGGAGGAACGCTTGTGGTAGTGACAATAGTGATCTCAGTGGATGAAGATGTTGTCTTTGGGCAACCGCACTCCGGGTCCCAATTGGTCACTGTGATCCAGGTGGTTTCGATGATGGTAGTGTCATATTTTGGCGTCTTATACAGTGGTGAGTCCACGATGGCGGGCCCTGGAGTAACTGGATACTCCCGCTTCTCATGCTTCGCAGCAGCTCGCGCCTCCAGCTTCAAAGGGCCGAGCTTGAAAGCAGCCGAGTTGTGGGCGAGCAAGGCACCCAAAGTGCCGACAGCGCCCAAGAACCTCATGACTGCCCGTCAACGGAGCTGGCCGCAAACAATGCCGTTCAATACACCTGCGTGTTCGGGGGCGAGAGTAGCACCGGGGGCAGCGTGCGTGCGACTCTGGTAAGTTGAAAGAGGTTCGTTAACGACAGACTCAGCAGAGGTCAGAGGACAGGCGCCCGAGCTCCAACTCCAAACTGGGCCTGGGTAGAATATATGTGAGCTCGAGGGGTGGGCTAAGAGTGGTCAGTGGCTGGTGGCTGAGCGAGGCGTCCTACGGAGTCATCCGCATAAGACACCTGGTTGTGCTTACATCGTGCTGCGTTGCCAGACCGGAGAGCCCCAATTGCAATTTAGATTCTGGCAGCAAGCCACAGGGTGCCGTTGCTTGGACGTGAGATGTTGAAGAGGCAGCCCTGAGAGTGGGGAGGGGGGGGACGGGGCGTATGATGAGGACGATGCGCTGGCTATGAGATGGATGGATGGGCTACGCAAACTACTCGGCCGCGTCTCCAGGCATATACCGAAGTCCCAGCAAGTGATATGATCTTGGGGCCCTCGGAAATTATGCTCTGGGTCTCAGCAAAATATGACGAGGCTAGAGCAAGCATCACTGCGGAGACGGCCGGGCAGGAGGAGGACGAGGAGGCTCTCCCGCCTTCTTCATAGTATGGGTGGTAAGGCAGGCGGACCCCAACTGAGATGGTCCCCGCCTCTGCCTCTTGGGCCATGACGACGATCCTCACCAGAGCGCTCCGTGGGTGACAATGCAGCCCAGAGCACATGCAGCACCACCACTGCCAGGGGCCAGGGCGGCAACGAGTCACGGTCAAGAGGCGAGCCGGGCCCCAAGCCCAAGTGGTCCCCTCAACCTACCTTAACTCGCGGAGCATGGCCCACCCTGACCAGGCTTGCCAGGACAAGGTTGGGGGTTGCCAGGGAGTCACTGATCAGGGACGCTCCATGAGTGGTGCAAAGCCGCTCAGTCGGCTGCACCGCGAGGCCATGGCGCCGAGAGGAGACGGAGCCGATGGGACCGTCGCTGCCGTTCCAGGCTTCCACGACGGGGCGCGAACTTATTACGCACGAATGATCCTGGGACCTGGGTCAAGCGACCACGGCCGATGCGGAGGCCCAAAGTCGGTCTGAACTCGGCTGCGTTGTGCGAGCGCAGGGGCCACGGCCGGGGGTGTGTTGGAGAGAGAGAGAGGGTCATAATAGAGGGCCTTGAACACTTGCGTGCTTATCAGAGACAGCCGGCGATGGAAGCTGAGGGCAGCTCTGCGTACATGCATGCAACCCGTACTGCAACCAACGTGCAATTGCGAGCCTCGCCGGTAATACGGTATTAGCACCACCCCAGTGGACTGATTTAGCAGCAGCTAGCCTGTGGCAGAAAACACGAAGCAGCTAGGACATCCATCAAACAGCCGCAGCGCACGTCGAGGGGATGCGATCAGGTTGGCATTGGCTGGGTGGGTGGCACAGCACCAAGCCACAGCAGCGATTCCCATAGCCCAGAGGCCACGAGGCCCGCAGGTTAGCTCGTGTTGGACTCTTGGAGCCTCAGACGGCGTGAGGCTTGGCGAGTTGGGAGCCAACGGCATGTGGGTGGTGGCATCGCGAGCGGCCGGGATGTGACCGCGGACTGCATGGGCCGGGACTGCATGCATGGGATTGGCGGCGATGCTAGCTGCTGGGGAGGAGAAAGTATGTGCCAGTCATTCTTTTCATCAGCTGCCAAATGGGGGAATTCACCACAACCCGGCTGAGCCAGCAGAGGCGGCGCTGTTGTTGGTCATTGATGCCCTCCTTCTCTTTGACCATTCCATTGTTGATGGCACCTGTCAGGATGGGATTCTACCATCGGCTTTGCACACACACAATTGACATTGAAGCACATGCCTGGTCAGCAGTCAGCACAGACGGCACCGGGGGGCGCACTGGGTCGTGTTGATCCTCGGGCAACAACAACACAGACAGGACAAGGGTGCATGATGGTGCATCGGTGGAGGCACCTGGTGCGGGCCAGTGCGAGGCCGTGCGGCGTGCCAAGACCCAGAGCCTAAGTGAGGCCTGTGGGGGTGTCAGCAATGGCGCTTTGGCTGCTGCTGTTGGGGTGCGTTGTCATGACGAGCCGGTGCTTGCTCATCAGTGCTGTCATCGACTCGTTGTCGTCGTCGCTGCTCTGCCAAGCGGGCATCGGGGCCGCCTGTGGACGGCGGTGGAGCCGATGGAGCGGAGCCGGCAGATGTGGTGGGCATGAAGCTGAGAGACAAGCAGAGACAAGGGAGCGTGAAGAGCAAAGAATGATGATATTAGTGGGGGACTGGTGGAGGCTACTCACTGGAGGGGCAGGACCTTAGAGCCTCCTGCCTGCCCGTGGGTCGAGACCGGCTCCCCTCATTCTCATTGACTGCCTTACGCGGTAATAAGCTACCATGCCAGCATGCTACTGTGCCCTTCAGGCTTCATTCATATCGACAGGGCAGATGCGAGCACAAATGCTGGTGGACCCAGCCTTCGTTGACGAGCGAGTCTGACTGACCAGGGGCTGTGTGTAATTGCTGCTGGGCGTGAGCAGCAGTCAATTCCATTAGCGGTGCGACGTGACGACGAACCGCTGGAGAGCCACGCGGATGTCAATTTCTCCCGGCAACGGCCCATCGTGTCATCCCTGGACGGACCCCATCGCATCGCATCCCAGCAGCAAAAGTAATAATTAACCATCCAAGGCAGATTTCGCCGCTGACGATGTGGTCGCCTGTCGTCGCGGCTCGGCACAATGGCCTAGCAAACAACGAGCGAATGCGACAATGAGCGCCTCGCCCCATTCACTCACTGAAACCCCCCCTTCCCTCTTCGTCGCCGGGCGGGGATCACCACCTGGACTTCCCGTCGAGGGTCGCCAAGCTTGCCCTAAGCAGCGCCACGCCCGTGTCGTCGCAACGGCGCTGTCCCCGCCCATTGGCCCAGCTGCCCTCCACGGGTGTGCCACACCTCCGCACCGGCTTTCCGTCTCGAAACGGCCCAGCCGCAGCCTTACGGGCGGGTTTCCAGCCACCGCGCGCCGGCTCCTGGTCGCGCGGTGAGCTCTCACCCAATACATGCATATTCACGCGGCAGCGGCTTTCAACTCAATCAAGGCCCACGAGGAATGCGAAGCATGGTGCAAACCTTGCCGGGCAGGAGACGGCAGACAAGGAGGGTCCTTTGGTTAGTTTGACGGTCCCGAGGCGACGGCTACGGCCTTGAGCGAGTGACGCTTACATCTCGTGCGACTGCACATCCATCATCGATGCATGACAGGGCCAGGTACCTGCCTATTGCCAGGGACCGGAGGCAGGTGTAATCGAGCTGTCAAAAGGTGCCGCAAGAGCCTGCACCTGGCCCGCGAATACTCGAGAGCTTGGAGGCAGAGTGGGTTGTTGCACGCATCCGGTAGTAATAGCACGGGCATTATGACGGTAGGGCGGCAACGGCAGCAGTAAACAACCTCCATCGTCTGCCATCAGCCATTCGTCATCCACAAGTCGGTGCCAACAGTGGGCGCAGGTCTCGCAGAGGCCAGGGACAGTTCAGTTCGTCAGGCTCCGTGCTGACCCATCGTGAAGGTTCACGCTTGGCGAGATGAAGAAATAATTTCCTCCTTGTTTGCTTTTTGTCTCCCACGAGAGTCCTTGGCCCGGATCGCTGGGTCGTAATTAATCGCCGACCTGCCCATGGAGGAAACCTGGAGAATTGCAGCTGTCGCTTCATCAATCGTGGGGCTCGACGGGGTTGCGACAGGAGGCGTCGGCTGGGCGCTCGGATCAATTGATCAATCGATATTCAAGCATTCAAGCAATCAATCAATCGATCGATTCCATGTGCCAGAGGAAATTTATCCGCCAACGAATGAGCGTCTAGCCCCCGGCCGCTTGAAGCTAATTCTCGATGTCAAATCTAGCCTCCTCTCTTCCATGTGCTGGTGAGCGTCCTACTACTTACTATCCGTACTCCAGGTCTGGCTGTCTCACCCTCCATGGGAAATGCAAATGCTGCTCCTCCCTGCATCACCCTCCCTACCGCTCGGCTCGGCCAACGACGCACATGGCTTGCGCGACTTTCGCCAGTTCTCTCCTCCGCGGACTGCCACATGCAGCGAGCGTGCAGCCAGCATGCAGCAACAGAGACCTGATGTACCCTGCTCGCAGAAACAACCCGGTCGCCACCGACCCATCCGATTCGGCAGTTGGCTTCCCGAGGACTCTTGGGTCGTCAGCTTGGGTGGGTTATTGCGACCGCGGCGCAGATCGATCCGCCGTCCATCACGTTCCCCAAACACCACTGCTGGCTGGTAAAGTGTTTGCGAAACAGCGCCGGCTCATGTGCTAGACAACGTGGCTGTGGGTGCTTGGGCAGCTTTGGCCTTTTGATTGTTCAGAACTCCAGAAAGCCAAACTCCAGCCGCATCGGCAATACTAGCCCCATAATTACACAAAACACACAGATCGGACCCAGCCTGCAAGAGCAAGGCCGGTTCTGGGCTGGGCTGGGCTGGGCTGGCTGGGCTGGGCGGTCAAAGCTGCCAGCCACCTCTTGATGGTGCTGGTCATCTGCTTGCTATTACTATCTACTATTGTTCTTGCGGTTGTCGTTGTGGGTATCCACGCATACGGTAAGCATCGTGTATGTTTCTATGGAGCCATGCCATAAACCCGCACGCGTTGTCATCAGTTTCTTGCCTGTTCTGTCACCGACCGACGGGTGCCGATCCATGAATGTTTATCATGCCTCATATCGCCTAGAATCTCACTCATCAGTAAGGATACTGTAGCTAGCAAGGTATGCAGTGAGGCGACTAGTAGGCATTGAGGAAAACGGCCGTGCTCTCTTCTCCTCTTTTATGCCTACTGGGGGCCCTGCTCGCTGGTCGCACCGGCTCGGCCGTTCTTCTTCGTCCCGTCTTGCCGCCATCAGCCGCGACCCAGCACTGTTTGCCCAAGGAGCCCACCACGTCTATCCACCCCGGCGCCCGGGTTGTGCGAGTATAATCACTCTTCCGCGGCGGCGGAGATTTTTCGACGTCCTTTATGGGGTCACTTTTCGAGTCTGAGGTCAGCACCACCACATACGCGAGTCTCACTCTCTCGGGGTGAGGGGTACCTTACGTATTTGGCGGCAACTTGCAAAAGTTCTCCCGCCTGCTAGTGCTGCGGTGCCATGGATGGCATGGGTGTCGCAAAAGCAGAGCGCTCGTTCTTTCTCTTTTGGTTTCTCACTCGGGCAATGGGGACTGGAGACTGGGGACTGCAGACTGGAGAGCCAGCCACCGCCTTGGGGCTGAGCGGTGGCGGTCCGTCTGGTTGCTCCACAACCACCAACCAACTCGACGAGTCCACGACGTCCCCGACCACACTTTACAGAATACGCCCCGGCTCAGTCCTAGGAGCCCAGCCCAGGCAGGGTATCCGTCCGCACAATGATCCCCAAAGCCACCGCTCTCACGTCCCCACGATGCCTCCACCCCCTCCCCTTCGCAGAGGCTTTCGGGGCGCGCGCAATGGGTTGCTGTGAGATCTTGGGCCCCATCCCATCCAACAAACAGGTGATCCTTCAGCCCTACCGACAGACAGTTCACACAGGCAGACGGTAGACCGTCGAGTTGACCGTAGACCCCCGGCCCCTCCCCTCCGGAGTGGCAAAGCTGCAGAGCCCCGTGTCGACGTGGTATTGAAGCATTTGCTCCCGCTGTCGCTCTGCCCGCACCCTTTCCCCGTCATCCCATGCCGTGCCCTGTGCTGTCCTTTGTTTCCCTCGAGTCTTGATGCTCGCTCATCCTGGCTCTTTGCACCAGTCAAGCCTACTACCATCTGTCCGCCAGTCTCGTAGCGCCAACTCCCTTGCCGTCGAAAAAACCTTCCCAAACGGAACGGTGCTCGCTGCCCATACACCCTATCTAAGGCACTCTCCGTCCGGGCTTGCTATAGGTACGGCAGGCAGCCCGGTTCTGCCTGTATCTCCCTGTGCGCTGCAGCAAACGAGGCCTGGCTTCCCCTGCGAACGATCCCCATCCTGACCACACCGGCAAACCATGATCAAGCACGCCGTAGCATTTCCCTTTTCCTAATTTCCACCAAACCACACTAGGTCGCCCGTGCCTAGCAAAAGTAACTGAAGCGGCATCACGATGCTCGTACGCGCTGCACTACTGGGCCTGTTGGCTTCGTCCGCCGGCCCGGCCGCCGCGCAGTTCGACAACTGGGCCGAGAATCAAATCAGCACAGAAATCTGCGTATGGTATCAACCCCGAGGCAAGTAACTCATCACCGCGGCGGTCCTCTCGACATCTGGCATCACCGGCTAACACCCCGTCGCAGCCGCCCTGGTCCGTAATGTGGTTTACATCGACGGAGGAGACATCTGGTGGCTGCCGCGCACGAACGACGGCCGGACAGGCGCGGCGTCTAACAAAGGTATGCCATCGTAGCCTGTTCTACAGCCACTCTCTGGGCCTGTTTCTAATATTCCGCCAGGAAACAATGGGGGAACCATCCTCGCTTACAACTTGAGCACTCCGTTTGACTCCAAGTCAAACGTTACGGGCATCCTGCTGGGCGACGACAAGCTGTCCAAGGCCCGTGGTGGCAGCGGGAAGAGCACCATCCCGCCATTCTACGACGGTGCCATGCTCGCCAATGACGCAGAGTTTTACCTCTACGGCGGCACCCTGCCTCTGGACGATACCTTTGCCCAGCCTGACGCCGACGACATTCTGGGATACCGTGCGTATTCGTATGGTGCCGAGAAGGGCGCCTTTGCAAATGGATTCGATGACGCCAAGCTGGACAAGAACAAGGTCACTCGCTACGTCGCTTTTGGAGGTGCCGCAAACGCGCCGTCTGAGAACAAGGCGTGGTACTTCTCCGGCCTCAGGTCTCCGTCCTTTGGGCCCATTTCGACGACGGGCAACGACTCGGTCAAGGCCGTCAATGTGTCCGACACCCTCATCACCTTGGACATGACGACTCAGATGGCCGAGAAGTGGACCAACACGACCCTCAAGGACGTCAAAGGCCGTGCCAATCCCGAGATGGTTTGGGTCCCTGTCGGCCAGCAGGGCATCCTTGTGGTCCTCGGCGGCGTTGTGTACCCCGAGTGGACGGGCCGTAGCCATAAGTCGTCAGACGAGGAAGCCAGCGTAAGTAGTCCCGATTAGACTGCTAATGACTTGACTGACAATCCCCTCGCAGAAAAAGGAAAGCCCCGAGTTCATGAGCGACATTGACGTGTATGACATCGCTGGCGGCAAATGGTATAAACAGCCCACCAAGGATGGCCCTCCAGCACGCACCCGTGGATGTGCCGTTGTCGCAGCCGCATCAGACGCCTCGAGCTTCAACATCTACTACTATGGAGGCTACGATGGTATCAGCATCAAGGACGCCTTTAGTGACGAGGTCTGGGTTCTCTCCATCCCGTCCTTCACCTGGACCAAGATCAACAACGGCGATCCGTTGCACGCACGAGCTGGCCACAAGTGTGTCATGCCCTACCCCGATCAGATGATGGTCATTGGCGGAGGAACTCCTCTTGCTGGCAGTTCCATCACCTGCCTCAAGGACGGGCCCGTCGTCATGTTCAACCTGACGAGCGGAGAGTGGCTGACCAGCTACAGCCCCTCGAAATGGGGCAACTACGGCGTGCCCGACAAGGTCAGAGAGAAGATTGGCGGCGATGCCAAGGGCGGCGCCACGCTGACGACTCCATCGCCCTCTGGCTGGGCCACTTCGGATCTGGCCAAGGTCTTCGCGACGACTTACGACACGAAGAAGATTACAACCCACTATCCTTACGAGTCTGCGACCACAACAACGCGTCCCGATATCGACAATCCCGATAACGGAAAGAAGGAGAGCAGCGGCGGCGGTGGCCTGCCAAAGTGGGTGGCACCGGTTCTGGGCGTAGTCCTCGGCCTGATGTTCTTGAGCGGCATCCTCGTCATCTTCTGTCTCTGGCGCCGCCGCAAGTACTTGAGGCGACAGAGTGACGCCGGCACCGAGGACACGGGCATGCGCATCATCTCCTGGATGAGGGGCCAGCCGCCGCCGGGCAAGGCCCCGACGGTGACCACCTCGGATGACACGCCACTGAGCCCCGAGATGGAACACATCAAGGCAGCGGCCATTGGGGCGGGAACAACACCCACAAGCTCCGTTGTGCCGCCCGCCGTCGTAACGACACCGGCTCCCGCCGAGATGCCCGACGACCACATTGCCGAACTAGCAGGTAAGTACTAGTAGTCCATCTTTCGAGGCGAGAATCTGTACCGGAGAGCTGACAAGAGACCAGACACTTCGGCCCCGGCTGAGCTCTACGACACTGGTCTGACACCAGTCGAGATTATCCAGAAGCACACGCTCGTCGGCCAAGGCTCTGCCGGCAACCGCTCCCTGTCCAGCCCATCCGACACCTCTGGCCTGCTCGACCGAAACAGCACCGTGTCCTCCACCCCGGGCTCCCCGGCCCCGGCCATGCACACTCGCATGGCGTCCGACGTCTCCGCCGCCACGTCCGACGCCGAAGCCGGGCGCGCCGTAAGCCCCAGCCTGAGCCCCGGCCTGCCCCCAGTCGGCGGCATGGTCAGCCCCCACAGCGCGACCTTTGAGGACAAGGACAAGGGCGAGGGCAGCTCCGGGCAGCAGTTCGCAAAGGACGAGGCGCCCGTGGTGTCCCCGCCGACCGCCGCCGACTCCCCGGCCGAGGACTACCTGTCGGTCAAGTCGTCCGTGAGCCCGATTCGGAGGAGCGTGTTTGTTGAGCACCACGAGGACGACGACGTGGTGACGAAGCCAAAATAATCTCTTTTACGCGGGATGTAGGATTTTTGTTTAATTTTTTGACGATGCGATGCATATGGCGTTGGGCGGCCATGAGTCGGACTTTTTAGGAAATTATTATGACATCCCTCCGTTTTTTGTTTTTCGTCTTTGGGATGGGCTTGGACACATGGCAAACGCGTACCAACTAGGTTGTTCTATACTTTTATTGTAATGACTGCGACGAAAGTTCCTGCCAGATGTATTTTTGTTGCTCCGCATTCGCCTGAGTGCAAAGCTCGTCGTTGATGCAAACCAGGTTCCAGCTTTTTGATCGCTTCTATTTCCAAAGACATGAGCCCATCACCCAATCCAACGTGCACTTTTGCCAGCTCTCTATCCAGAGAAGCCTTTCTATTTGGTGAATGGTCGTATAATTCTCTTGTATGAGCATCACAATCCTACACCTCCGTGAGCTGGTCGTCGTCGTCTTCAATCTCCTCCACCTTCTTGGTCTCCCCCTCATCCGCCTCGTCCCGCGCCAACACTTGCACGAGTCGCTCACAGGCCTCCTGGACGCCCTCGTCCTGCACGTGGAGATGGGTCTCACGGATGATGGGATACACCTTGACGCGGCGCAAGAGGTCGCGCCCCTCCCGCGTCGTGGTCAGCAGCGTGAGGGTTTCCACGTGCGTCTGCACGTTGGAGCTGTCCGGGTCTCGCTTCTTGTCAGGGGGGAGCAGCTGAAGATCAGGGAGCATGTCCATGCTCTCGTCGACGTCGTACTCTTCGCTTCCCATGATGGGGAGGAGGATGTACGGCAGGATGTCGAGCTCGCTGTCCGACAGGAACGACGGGTGGCTGTCGATGTCGAACGCCACGTTCTTGATCGTGCAGGCCACGCCCTTGCGGCGGAGATAGGACTTGTGTTCGGTGAACACCTTGAGCTTTGTCAGGGGGATGACGTTGTCGTAATTTTGCTCGGTGAGGAAGTATGTGCGGATCTCTGGGTGCTTGGAGAGATCAGCAAAGACATAGGCCAGGTAGTCGTAGTCGGCGCTCTCGTTGTAAGAGCCCTCTTGCCCCTTGACGAAGAGATCCATCATTTGGTTGATCACAGAGTCATCCGATCCAAGCTTTTCGGGCGCTGGCTGCTTCCTCTCAATCAGCTTCTTCATGCCGTCGAACTTGGTCAGGTTGGCCAGCAACATGGCTAGAAGGTTCCCGTTGACCTCCTCCGGGGCCTGGGTGAAATGGTCAGCCGGAACTGCAAGCCTCAAACACATTTAGATAGATGCTTACAACTAGCCGGGAAAATAGGAGGTCGAGGAATTTCTCGTCTTTTGCCAGCTTCTCAAGCACCTCCTGGTCGCCCGATAGGTTGACGAGCATCGTGACGGCATGCTCAGAGATTTTCTGGCGCAGAGTCAGTACGGGCGTCGGCCTTGTTCTGGCAGCTGACTTACAGGATGGTCCCGCACTAAGAATCCGAGATGCTTGATAGGGAGCAGGTCATTGGCCTTGAAGATGGCGGGATCTGAAACAGAATACGGCACCAGGTTCTCAACTGCGATCTGACGGATGTCAGGCCGAGGACTGGCCATGAAGCCAACGAGCTGGGCGGCGCAACGTTAGTACAAGGCATCCCGAGGCGGCAGACAGAGTCGCATACCTCTTCCAGTTCAGTAGGCATTGCGAATGTGTTTCCGTAGGCCTGGGCACCCCTCGGTTTCGTCTCCGGCGTGCTGGAAAGAATTTTGATCCAGAGGCAATGTATGGAGGGGCACTGACATAGTCGTAGTGGGGTTGGCGCCTGAAGTCATCGCAGTAGCAGTGGGCGAGGGGCCATCGACAGGGCCTAGCGAGTGACTCGCTTGCCGGACCCACAGGGCGGCGTGTAGACTCATTCTGGTTGAGCTTTTGCAGACAGCGTGCATAGAGGAAACAGCCAGCTTCTGAGCATATCTGGGTGATGGAGATTGAACTGACTATGCCTACGGGGTGGTACAGCTGCGACGGTAAAACGAGAACCAGTTACAGAGCAATGCTTTATTTTTCAGTTTCATCAAAGTGTGTTGTGCCTAATAGTACGGTGTAAGCACACAAAGACCAAATCATTTTCCGCGACTTGCTTGGGTAATCAGACCAGACCAGCTCTCGCAGAGGAAACCAGTTTGACGAAATATACAATTTTATTTCTGTTTCCTATGACATTTTATTCGCCAACTGGTATATATGCCGGATAATGATGCCCCAACTTGTCAAACTAACTCAATACGCCTGATACCACTGGCCAAAGGCGGTGTGCCGATTTTTTTACTTGGAGGCGACCCTCTAAACCCTATTCGGAAAGAGGGGTGGCAGATCGATAAGGCACAAAATTTTGAAAATCTACAGCCACTTCAGTATCTTGAACATTGTGTGTGACGGCTAATCTGCATCAAGTCAAAATGCCCAAGGCCACAACTCCCACCGCAGGGCGCCAGACGCGCCGCCACAACCCCCTCGAAGATGACATCGTTGCCACCGGTATTCTTCGCAACAAGCCCTCCAAGAATCGATCCAAGGGCGCCGACGATGACGGGGAGACCTTTGTGGATGACCGCGCATCCCGAAACATCCTCCGAATAGGTCGAGAACTGGCCGAAGAAGACAGCAATGAGAATGCCATTCCCAAGGCCGCAACCATTGACAACTTTGGATACGACTCTCGGTTCGACGACGAGGCTGATGACGACAACAAAGCTTACGATGAGGACGAAGCTTGGGGCGATGACGACGAGGAGCAGGTTGAGGAGATTGAGGTCGACCCGAATGATCTCGACATGTACAAGAAGTTCATGCCCGACGACGAAGATGAGCTCCTGAAGCATGGCTGGGATCGCAAGCCTTCCGGCGAGGAGGAGGGAGAGTCCGTCAACCTGGCCGACCTGATCCTTGAAAAGATTGCTGCCCACGAAGCCGCCGAGGCGAGACGGGACCACCACATGGGCCCCCCCGATGCCGATGACTATGAACTCCCGCCCAAGGTCATTGAGGTGTACACCAAGTAGGCGCTTCCCTCGTAGATTCCGCTGTGCTTCTTCTAACCCGCCTGTAGGGTCGGCCAAATCCTCTCGCGATACAAGTCCGGACCCCTGCCGAAGCCTTTCAAGATCCTGCCCACCATCCCTCACTGGGAAGACATTCTTGAGGTCACCCAGCCCGAAAAGTGGTCCACCAACGCCTGCTACCAGGCCACCCGTATCTTCGTCTCGAGCAAGCCTCACGTCGTGCAGCGTTTCCTGGAAATGGTCATCCTCGACCGGGTTCGCGAGGACATCTACGAGAACAAGAAACTCAATGTGCACCTCTTCAACTCTCTCAAGAAGGGCCTTTACAAGCCATCCGCCTTCTTCAAGGGCTTCCTCTTCCCGCTCATTGGCAGCGGAACCTGTACTCTGCGCGAGGCTCACATCGTGTCCGCCGTCCTGGCCCGCGTTTCCGTCCCGGTCCTGCACTCCGCCGCCGCCCTCAAGGGCCTTTGCGATATTGCTGCGCAGGAAGCGTCCCACGGAACCGAGGGAGGCGGTGCCACAAACATCTTTATCAAGACGCTGCTAGAGAAGAAGTATGCGCTTCCTTACCAGGTCATTGACGCGCTCGTCTTCCACTTCTTGCGGTTCCGCAGCGTCGACCCTGCGTCGGTCCAAGCCGCCGATGCCATGAACGGCATGGCGGTCGACGGCGACGCCAAGACGAAGCTACCGGTTATCTGGCACCAGAGCCTTTTGGCGTTTGCGCAGAGGTACAAGGGCGACATTACAGAGGACCAGCGAGAGTCGCTGCTCGATCTTTTGCTCAGCCACGGGCACTCCGCCATCGGACCCGAGGTGAGGCGCGAGCTCCTGGCCGGTCGAGGTCGCGGGGTTCCGCTCGAGCCGCAGGGCCCAGCTCTCGACGGTGACGACACCATGATTATTGATGCGTAAACCCTTAGGTGCTTAGGTGATGGGACAGCGATGTAATGAGCGAGACGAAACAGGCGTTTGGGGCGCACGGAAAAAATGGTTGCTTCGGCTGGTTCAATTCAATGCAAGATAGAGTCGACTCCGTATATGCCTGCCTTATCTACGGGGCTTGGACAAATTCGATACCAATTTTACTATCCCCTTTTGATCACATTGAGATGCAAGTGAGGCTAGATACAATACAGAAGGAGCGAGTTGTGAGATCACGATGTTGGGACTACCCGGGAGTTTTGAACCGCGAATGACGTGGAGCGTTACACTTCTATCTGCAAACAACCTAAAGCCAACGACCCTCTTCGCGATCCTAGGCCCTCCGAAGCTCGAAACCCGCTCTAGATCCTTCACGGAGTCTCTTGCCCTGTGTCTTCTTTCTCTTTGGTCATTAGCCACCTCCGTCCGCTCTCTGCCGTTGCCAAGTCTTGTCGCAGGCATCGGCACAGAAGCCAGGGATACCGATTCCGAGCTTAGACACCATGTCTGGCGCCAAATCATTATCGGATCCATACCTGCCGGCGAATCATCTCGACACCAGTGATATAAAGTAACCTATGCCCGTTTCCAGTTCCGCCTACCGCTGACAAGGACTAGTTACTTCAACCTTCCTTTCTGCTTTCAGACGCCACCCTTCATATCCGTTGCCCTGTCCACGCCTATTACTACTGCCATCGCCCCGGGCAAATTCTCTCCAAACGCTATGGTGAATGACATCTTTGCAGATCCTGTTTCTTCCACCAAATCGACGCCTACCAAGCTCGGCGGCCCGGCCATTCCCTCCCCTTTCGGCGTTGATCCGCCACGCCCACCGCGCGATGGATTCGAGTAGGTTTGGTTTCCGGAAGGCTACTGGGCAGAGCGACATCTCCTGGGGCAGCGAAAGAGCACCTCTAGCAGTCGCTTCTAGAAATGGCGGACCAAGTCAAACAAATCGGCCAGCGAGTCTGAAGCACGGGATATGTCCTTCGCATCACGGACCGCTTCCCTGTCGACCTCGTGCCCGTTCCAGAAGTCGTTTGAAACCCAGTATCAACAGCAGCCATGTAGTCCTTACGTGTCAGAATCCGCCCATGTTTTCTCACTGCAGCATCCTTCCGACTCTGCCAATAGTGGCAACCAGCCCGAGCAGGGTACCCCGTCACCACGACCGCCGAAAACTACTTGTCCAGTTGGCATTCATCTGCAGCCAGATGACGACAGTGAGGAGGCGGATCACTCCAAGCCAGGGTCAAGCGGCCTCTGCAACAGAGCCAAAAAGGGCCTGGGGGCCAGATTGAAGTTGAGGACCGAGCAAAAGGTACGAGCTGGGTGAGACATGGAGTGGAAATCAAAGCTAACCAAGCTTCAAGCGATGTGTTTGTCTTCCAATCCCCGAGCATGGCTACTTTTCCACGCCAGCAACCGACAGAACTAGGCAATCGCAAAGTCTGAATCAGAGCACCAAAGCAGGATCTTGGTTCAAAGACGAAGCTGGAAAACCAAACCTCAGACGAAAACTGTTCGGCAAAGCACCCTGGCACCGAAAAGAGTCAGGGGACTCGTTTAGCAGCGTGGCAAGCTCAGTTAGAGAAGTCTTGAGGGGCGAGACACCACCCTCCACCCCCAAATCTGACTATACTCCGTCTTGTGGGTGATATTCCTTTGACTGTCAGGGTAACATGTTGCTGACAATATACAGTTAGCAGTATTCAATTGAACAACCAGTTTCCAGGTGGAGTATGTTTTATTCAGGATTCTGTATCGGCGACGTTACTGACAGTAAGCACAGGAAGCCGTCCGTGTCAATACGCCGCCCCTTGGTGAAGACACCGCCGATGGCAGACCGCGGGGCTTTTTTTCTTCAATGACACCTCCTTGGGCGAATGCCACGGCTCATCAAGAAGCTGCTTCTACGACTCGAAGTAGCCCGAGGCCCATTGGAAGGCGTCGCAGTTTAGCCCCCCAATCCCGCGAATGGTGGGAGCAAGTGCCGCAGACACCAATACGAAGAGATCCCTTTGAAAAGGCGGCGGCATTCGAGTTTCAGGTCCCAGAACACCTACCGACGAGCCCCTTGTGCCCGGCGAATGAGAAGCATTCCAGCGGCGGGACGGGACTATGCGTCTATCACGGCAGAAGAAAGGCGGGGACTCGGAAACACACGACTGCTAAGGGGAATTCGACAAGACCTTGAAGTGTTCTCCCACATTTCTGGCCATGACATCACCAACAAGTACCCTTCTTTTACATGTAGTATGTTGCAGGCAATTGAGTCTTCACATCTTCACATTTGTAGTATCCTCCCTGGCCCCAGCCTCTCTCCCAAAAATCCCCCTCGTGTTCTTACCATGGGCCTAGACTGAAACGCTCTGGGAGACAGTGGTGTACTTCGGGGTGGACTCGGCCCCATTGGAACTATTTAGCATTATTGTCTCCTCGGTCTCACGGGCCTTTGGGGCGCGGCGTCGAAAGAAAAGCGGAGGAGGGTTGCGAATATGGGTGAGGGCAAAAATCAAGACCCAGACCAGGCAAATAGCTGTGAGCATCCAGCCCCCGTCCGTGAACTTGTGTCCCTTATTTAGTAATCGTTCGGTACTGAGTTGTGTCAACAAGGTCATGCATATTCCAAGCAGAGTGAAGAGGACGGTGCGGGTGACGGCCCATTTTGTCCACGAGGTTGTCCGGTTGATGATGACCAGGACCACCATCAGGATGATGGTGAGGCCTGCAGCAACGAAGACGTAGTTGAACTGTTTAACCGATTAGCACCAGTCCCAACACTGGGGGAAGGAATTGCTGCATACCACAAACCAGAACAGTTCCCATACTTGCTCAGCTGCGTAAAGCTCCATGTCGATTGCGAGAGACGTGCTTGGCGGCTTGAACGCTTTCCACTCATCGTTCACCTGGTCCATTTGATCCTTGATCAGATCAATGTTGTAGGTCAATGAGATAACGTTCATGCCAATCGCGTCGATGGAGCTATATGTACGTCGGAAGTCGAGGAAATCGTCTCTATTGAGGTTCTTTGGAACCTCTCCAGTCTTGGGATCAGATCCATCTAGCTCCCGCCAGTCGTAGCCGGCGGCGTAGTATTTGTTGACATATTCCTCGATTGGCTCCCAGGATGTTTCGTTGATGCGAGAAATGTTGGTGTAAACTTGCTCGAGCACGACCCTCGTGGACGCATATTTCGGAGTCCAAACTCGCAAATATTCGCTGGTGATGTTCCAGTACATTTCTGCAGTCTCATTGGATTGGGTCCAGTTTGGATCTTCCCTAATGGTTTTCTCGTACTCGGGATCCCAGGGGGTATCTCTCCATTTTTGCATCTCTGCTTCCTGACTTCTACGCCATCGGCTCCAGGTGTCGAAGGTCTTGGCCCAGCTCATGAACTGTGTGAAGCCCTGCATGAAGATGACGAGAGCAAAGTGGAAAGGGAAGTGAAAGGCGGCCCAGGCTGCCTGGCGTATAGGACGGAGGGACATGCTCTTCATCCAGTCGAAGTAGGTCAAGAAGATGAGGAAAATCGTGGTTGTCTCGGCGGTAACGAGCCCAATAATCAAGGAATCTAAGCAGACATTTTGTTAGCAGAGAACCCGACAGACCAACTGCGGAAACCTACTCCAGCCATCACCGCCTTTAACCACAGCCACGACATTGGTGCACATCATGATGATGCCTTCACCAAGGATAATGACGGTGATTGTCGTCATGCGTCGCATCAGATGCGTGCCCCTGAAGCTGAGGACGGGCCAGATAAAGGACAAAAAGAAGGCCAACACTAGCTCCATGCCTGCTACGACGTACCAGCCCTTGTGAAGCGGGCTCTGTTTGCCCTTGAAGCCAAATGCAAGTCCTGTGTAAATGACGGTGGTGACAAGATTGAGAGCAATCTGCACAGCCATCGGGAGGATGTTCTTCTTGAAACCGCGAATGTGCCAAAGGATGCTACTGTATTCGACCGCGAGGCAGAACCGAGAAACCCCGAGGATGATGGCTGGTGAGCGTGAGCGTGAGCATGAGCGCCGGGCACATGGGATCACTCAGTCACTTACACATGGTTCGCATGGTAGCGTCATCTTGGTCATGCAGTTTGAACTTTGGGGCCACGACGGTGAATCCGATCATGACTCCGAGCTGAACGCCTCTGCACGCCCGCTCTGATCCTACGTGAGAACAGGGTCAAAAGAGGCAACACAGTTGGTACTAACCGAAGAGGCTGTCTGTCACGAAACGCACATCGTAGAGGCTGACGAGGACCCAGGTGATCCACAGAATGCTTCATAATGCCACGTTAGAGAGTACTAGAGACATGCAGTCAAACCGAACCTACAAGAAGTAGCCACCGAAAGAGAAGAATCTCTCCATGGTGTTTACCGGCTGGTTGGTGTGGTAGATGGAGAAGTTGGCGGCGAAGAAGAGGTCGTAGAACAGCTCGAGCAGGCTGGCATCTTCGTGCTACGGTCGCCGTCAGTGTCTTTTGCTCAAGCTACAGGGGGCACGGCTGCCGGGGGCCGATGGCGAGGTCACCTTCTGGAATTGAGGGCATTCAGAATTGAAGCGGTCACCGAACAATGCCAAGTCGGGAGCAGAATTCTGCCGGTAGGGGATGGAGTCGGATCGAGCAACCACGGGGCTCTTGAGGAGGCTCAGCTTCTCGGCCTCGCGGCGCTCGAGTTCCAGCGTTTCTGCCGACATCTTCACGAGGCAATCCGGAAGCAGCAATGGCAAGGATGGACCTCTGTGAGTTATGCCTGGTCAGAACTGAGTGAACATGTAATCGGCCAGGGCAGGCGCTAGATCTTATATTCGGCATTCGGCCGATATCATGGGGAGGGTAGGGCTGCATCAAGTCCAGAAAAAGCTATGTCGCCCCGAAGAACCCCCGGGCTCGCTCGACTTGAGTTATACGAAGCTATGCATTTAATCCTAGGTTAATCCATGACTCCTGCGAGAGATAGGCTGGAGGATAGGCGAGTCAGGTCATCATTGGTTGGCGGCACCTTGCATTTGGACCCTGTAAGCATCAGAGCCGGTATCCAATTCGCCAGCGTCAGCATGGGACGGTAACGAACATACGAGTGTGGAGGGATGCCATTCGTAAGGAGATCAAGGAGCTTGCAGACGTTGGGTTTCATCGGGGCAGTGTGCCCACGAGGCTGTCATGGTGTTGTGCTTGGCTGGTCGGTTGGTCCTGAGCACATGATACTCTCCTCCAGCTGAATATGTGCTGAGGCAGTGCTCTCTGGCAAGGACCGGGTCCAATACCAAAGTCCTTATTGACACCTTGGGACGCGTTGAGCATCTGCAAAAAAAACAAGAGGAAGGAATCACTTCATCGCCAGTCATCAATTGAAGCGTCACTCAGTTGCCACCTGTGAGCCGAGACATCAACCATAGCCAGGACTGCTAGCCGTGTATAAGCGCTCTGTAATAACGCACTCCTTGCCCATTTACTCGCCGTATGGCTTACTCTTTTCCCCATCTCAGCCCTATTCCCCATGAAGTCATATCCGGCGCTGTGCCAGGGTATAAGTCGTAGGGCTGGCAAGGGCCTAAAATTAGTACTAAACTCGCGGTCAGCACAAGCATACCCCACGTGACATCGCAACTGGCCATTTGCGCCTACAGGGGGAGTATGCAATTAGTGAGGCCTTGGCCCAGCACCTGCACCGCGTGCTGGACGCGTCTCATGCATGGCCGCTAGTCGGCCGGCGCAGATGCATATTGGATATTCCATACAGCTAGCCAACAACAGTCCCAGCCCGAGCTCCATCCACTTGATGCGATGCTAAACTGACCTACCAGCCTAATGCGACGGCAGTGCCCGTCTTGACTGTTTGCAATTCCTGAAAGGCGGAAGCCATGGACCTCGAAGCCACCCCAACCGGCCAAAAACGAGTCCTCGACGTCGACGATGAACCTGTTGCGACCCCGACACCATTCAAGAAACAGCGACTCGAGGACGTAGCTACCGAGACATCCTCGACCCCAAATGCACTCCACGCCATCGCCTCGGCCATATCAGGCGTGTTCGGGTACGGCCAGAAGCCTCAGCTGCCTGCGGGAGGAGACGCCAGCCCTTCGCCTTCGAAACCGATCCCAGCACCGGCCTCTGCCTCACGCCCTGCAATCAAGTTGAAGGCACTTCGAGGCACGAAATGGGACGCGTCCCCCAAACCCCCAAGTCTGCCGAAAAATGTCGGCGTATCGAATTCTCCGCGCAAGCCCAAGGAGCCCAAAGAACCGACACCAGCCAAACGCCGAGGGCGGAAACCAAAGGCCCAGACTGTCGCAGAGCCACCGCCCGCAGAGAGCGGCGTGATAGAAGCCATTTCTGATGCCTTGATCCAGGCTCCTGCAGAATCGCAGCAAGATCCGCCCCCGTCGGCTCAGAAGGCGACTCCCAAGGGTATCCTGACACCTGCCAAGAAGAGAGGCCGACCACCAGGGCGGAAGAATGTCACCTTTGGCGCGGCGGCCGGCCTCAGCGGCGAGGTCTTTTTCGAGGATCTCCCCAAGAAGCCCAGGGCACGGAAGACCCCTGCGGCGGACGAAATCGTTTGCCAGATCTGCTCCAGGCCCGACTCCAAGGCGCCGAACCAAATCATCCTGTGCGACAACTGCGACTTCGCCGTCCACCAGGAGTGCTATGAGGTGCCGGAGATCCCAGAGGGCGACTGGCTGTGCAAATCGTGCGCGCAGGAGGATGTTCTCAAGACGCCCAAGAAGGCTGAGGACGCGGCGTCCGGCGCCACCGCCCCTGCTGCTGCTGCTGCTGAAGCTCCCGAGATACCAAACCTTGAGGTACACGTGGCATCTCTGCAACGGGTGTTGCTAGATAGATGTACCGGGCGTAGACGCATACGCATGTACGGGCAGGAGGAGGCGCATGAAAAGGTGCATCAACTTGTGGAGCAGACTGTGGTGGCCGGCGAGGGCAATTCGATGCTTCTCATCGGGGCTAGAGGCTGTGGTAAAACAACGGTATGCTTTTTCCTTTTCTTGGTGTTTATTCCCCCCTTGTGTGTTGTGTTTGACCAACTAACGCTCTGCAGCTGTTGGAAGGAATTATCAAAGATCTTTCTATACTGCATCGCCAGGATTTCCATGTCGTAAGACTCAATGGCTTCATTCACACGGATGACAAGCTTGCTCTCAAAGACATTTGGCGACAGCTTGGCAAGGAGATGAATGTCGAGGATGATCTAATGAATAGAGTAAGTACAACTGCAGCCCCAGCGAGCTCCAATGTTCCAACCGCTGACAATGCCATTTTCACAGACAAACTATGCCGACACCATGGCGTCCCTCCTCGCCCTACTGTCCCATCCGTCAGAGATCCTGGGCACAGACTCGGGCGTCACCTCACAGTCGATTGTGTTCATCATTGACGAATTCGACATGTTTGCGTCCCACCCGCGGCAAACGCTCCTGTACAATCTGTTCGACATTGCACAGTCTCGAAAGGCTCCCATCGCAGTGGTTGGGTGTACGACGCGGCTGGATGTAGTGGAGATGCTGGAGAAGCGAGTCAAGAGTCGATTCAGTCACCGTTACGTGTACCTGTCGCAGCCGAAATCTTTGCCAGCATATTGGCAGGTGTGCAAGCAGGGGCTGGTAGTTGAGAGAACAGAGGCCAGCAAGGAGGGCATCGACACGAGCCTCGAAGGATACGACGAGTTCCAGAACTACTGGACTCACAAGATTGAGGTACGGTTGGAGCACCCTTGGCCCCCGGGGTTTTGTTGTGCTAACATTTGGGACACAGGCCCTGTACAAGGAGCGGTCATTTCAAGACCTGCTACAATATCACTATTACACGACCAAGTCGGCCTCGGCATTCCTCACGGAATGGCTATTGCCGCTCTCCTCGCTCACGGGCAAAGACGTCACACTGGCGACGCCGCCGGTGCGAGGGGACGTCGACTCGCTTACGGGACCCGATTCTAATCTGCATCTCATGTCGACCTTGTCGGAGCTCGACGTCGGTCTCCTGATTGCAGCAGCCCGGCTGGACATTGTGGCACATACGGACACGGTCAACCTGGCAATGGCCTACGACGAGTACAGCTCCCTGATGGGCCGGCAGCGCGCGCAGTCGGCAACCTCGGGCATGCTGGCTGTGGGCGGCGGCGTGCGGGTCTGGAGCCGCGGCGTGGCAGGCATCGCATGGGAGCGGCTCATCTCCCTCGGCTTTCTCGTGCCGGCGGGGATCGGGGGAGCGCGGAGCCTGGGTCACAGTGGCCTCGAGGGCAAGATGTGGAAGGTGGACGTTGCGCTCGAGGAGATTCCGGCCGCTGTGAAGCTCAACACGGTGCTGGCAAAGTGGTGTCGAGAGCTGTAGGCGGCGTTGATGGTACTAAGTACTAGAATGTGCTTACCTCACATTGGACAGAAGACGCCAGGCACCCATGACAGACATTCTATAACGGCTTTAGAAGGTGCTGCATTGTCGAGGGTACAAATAAACAACTACGACCAATCATGTATTCCCTTTGGTAAGGGACGTGGCGGTAGTTGATGCCTCTAGCCGCAATAGTTCAGTCCACAATATCGAATGTTCCGTCCCAAGCGTCCGTCGACGACTGAGGCACACCAGGGTCCAACCCCACGAACGAGGCTGCTCACACTCCCAGAGCACCACCCCAGCGTCGCTACCCGGCTCGCCAAGGACCCGTGGAGGGTGCTCAGCTGGGCTTCAGCCACCGCGTGGCCGGCGCTAATCCGGAGGCTGACGCTGCCGAAGGATGCTGACCAAACAACCCACGTCCGTCCAACGGCCCCAGGTGGCGGCCGCCCAGCCCTATATTCTATAAGCGGACGGGTGTTGGGCTGCTAAAATCTCACGGCGCGGCGCGTGTGGCCGCCATGGTTTGGGGGCTGCGAGCGTAAATACTAAAAACAAGCCTGGGGCGCGGAACGCCAGTGTGCCGAAGCAAAACACGCATAGTCAGAGCCACGTTTGAGCATCGCCGAGGGGACGGGCTGTTTGTATTTATCGTCTCCCTTGTTTCTCGTGGCCCAGCGTGTCTGCAGGACAGACAGAGAGGGAGACGGTACGCTATAGGTACGATGGACCTCTCTCGAGCTAATTCCCGGAGGAGCGTGTTCCCGGCCACGGCGACACCGGCAAACAATGCGGGATGGCCGGTTCCTTGAGGATTCCCAGTGACTATTGCACGGAAGCCTATCCCCCGAACCGGGCACCCTCTGTGGCTGGCTGGGTATGCCCGGCAGGCCCCCGGACCCGGACCCGAAACGTCATCGCCGTCGGCTTATGCTAGACTCGATGCATCGGATCCCTCCTGCATGGACATGGAGTATTAAAATAAGTGTGGCAGCTTGTAGACGGGCTTGGCCGCCACAGGGCGAAGCTAGTCGGGGGACAGGAGCGACGCCGTCACCAAGTGTCGCCGCCACAAGCTCTGGCCGAATTAATTAAGTAATTAAGTAATGGCCTCGTCGACGACCGCCCCCCCGGGGAACATGCATCATCCTCTCCCTCTCTCAGTCTTGAAACCGGGCGCGATAGTAGTAGCTCGACACACACCTCAGTCCTGCTTGCCCCGCGTGCAATAGCACCTGCCTCCCTCGGTCGCCCGACAGCATCCAGACTCCATCCATCAGCAGCCGTCACCATGGGCCGCACAACCTTTACCAACATCACGCCGCTGCCGCCCAACATCACGCGCGAGGTGGTCGTGTCCTTCCTGCACGACCACCTCGAGATGATCGACCTCAACCCCCTCGTCGTCGAGCGCCACACCATCCCGCCGCCGGCCCACGCGACGCCCGAGGAGCACCGCTGCGTCTGGTACTCGCTGACGGACCGCATCGACTACCTCCCCGGTGGCCTGTACTCGCGCGAGCTCAGCTACACGGCCGCCTTCAACGACATGCCCGACGGCCTGTGGACGCACTCGTTTGCGCCCCTCGGCGTCGAGATCCGCGGCCGCTGGTCCGTCGCCGGCTCCCTGCCCGGCGAGCCCAAGGAGCCCGTCGAGCTGGGGCTCAACGCGCCGCAGACGGGGCTGTATCTGCGCGAAGACGTCGACCTGCGCTGCAGCTCCATCATGGCCGGCTTCATCAAGAAGACGATGAACAAGTCCCACACCCTGGTCGTCGAGCGCCTTGCCAAGAAGGCACAGGCGAAGGCTGCCTCCGACGCCCTCCGCCCCCGGCCCAGGCCTGCGAGCAGCGACGACTTGCGAAAGCCCGGCCTCGAGGCCAGCTTCATCCAGCCCGTCCCGGTCCATGTGCCTGCTCCCCTCTCCGTCCCGGCCCCTGTTCCTGCTCCCCTCTCTGTCCCCGGCCCTGTACCTGCCGCCCTCTCCGTCCCCGGCCCCGTCTCCGCTCCCAAACGTGGACCATCCCCGGGCCGCACCGCCGCACGCCTGCAGCCCCAGCCGGCCGGGCTTGCACCACCAGCTCCGCCGCCGCCTCCGCCGTCCTCGTCGGAAGGCGGTCTGCACTACTCCGGGACTGTGTACCGCGGCAACAGCAGGCCGCACGACTATGCCGAGTTCACCAGTCAGAACCCTTACAGTGAGAATGAGAAGCGGAGGCATAGCCCTCCTCCTCCTCAACGGATACCGGAATTGGCATAGCGAGATTGGGGAGTGCAGGGATGGAATGGCTTTATTCTCTTTTTACCCGAGGCCTGCTCCGCCCAGAAGCGTTTTTGCGAAGCCCGAAATGACTACGGACCCAAAATTGTACTTATGAATCTCATGGCTGAAAAGGTGTGGGCGTGATTGATGCCGGAACTGTTCGGCATGGCAGCGGCAGGCGAAGGAAAGGGGCGGCAGCGCGGCGTCAGGATCCTTTTTGGTAGCATTTGTCAACTGGTCATATCCGTATATTATATCATTATAATCAGGCGCATCATTTGCCGCCAAATTAACAAGCATGTTTGAAATCCTCTTCCCCGACTACGCCTAAAGCCCACCTCAATCAATGACGGCTAGGTCCACCTGCTGAATTCAAAACCATCAAAACCATACCCCCCTCCCTCTCCAAGCGCGCTCTTCTAGTGTGACAAGGTCGAAAGCGGCAGGTCCAAGACGCGCAAAGGGCAATGATGATCTGACAATCGTGAACGCCATGGTCTGTTTGCCGGCAACGCACTGAGCTCTCCCTCGTCCTTCTGTGTCTTCCTCGCATGTTGATTCCTCGTTTCTCCTCCATTGTGTTGTCTTCGACCCCAAAGAACTCCTCCACTCACGAGCACTTAGAGAGCAATCACGCCCATGAGTGCGGCAAGGCCGAGGCCCAGGCTAACCTGAACGGCAGTGGCCCCCGACTTGACCGTCTCCGGGACCTCGCCGCCGCCGGGGCTGGGGTTGGACCCGGGCTCCACGTATGGCAGCTCCGAGGGCTTGGCGCTGCCGCCGCCGCCGGTGGCAGTGGGCTTGGTGGGACTCTCGGTGACGGTGCAGGGGCAGTCGGTGATGGTCACCGTGGTCGGCGCGTTCGTCACCGTGTACTTCTTGCGGTTGAACTCGAAGACGGTCGGCTCCGGGCAGAACGTCTCGAACACGTCCACGACCTTGACCTTGATCACGGTGCCGTTGTTGGGCACAGGGGTGTGCGTGGGAGCGCCGTACCAGGGGTACTCGGCGGCGGAGGCGATGCCGGCGAGGGCGAGGACGGCCGTCTTGACAAACATTGTCCTTGATGGGTGAGACTTTTCGGTTTGTTGTCAACGTGTGTTTTTGTTCAGGGGGATCCAAACAAGGGAGTGTGTGCGTGAGTGCGTGAGACAGTCAACGTTGGAAAGATGGACGGCAGCAAGAGTGTGTGAGGGCGATCATGTCCAGTGCCAAGGTCCAAGATGGCTTCTTTTATCCCTCGCTACAGCATGCACATCCCCATGTCAACTCACCCTCAAGACTCTCTCGTCATTCTCCACGGCGACGGCGTGATTCTCTCGAGATTGCAGGCAGTCAGCACTGTCTCGCCGGCCAAGAATGCTGTCCAGCCAAGTCAGAATCAATCACCATTCCGTAGCCCGTCGACTGCGATGAGCCTCCGTTCCAGAATCCCCTTGCACCATGTCGTGTGTCTCGGACGGTGAATCACGAGGCGGAATCTGCATGTGCAACTTGGCAACCTGCACGACAGCCGGGTGGGTGAGTTTTGACTTTTGTTTTGTTTTCATTTGTTTTGTTTTGTTTTCTTTTGTTTGTTTCTTGCTGAGGCTGCCCAAATGCGTAATCTTTCTTTCTATTTACAGTATTTCTTGTATGAGCGCTTCCACCTGGTAACCGACTCCTTCCAATGCAATGCATTACATCGGCCCGAGTGTGGCAACATGTCCATGGGCCGTTAATAACAATATGCCGCCGAATCTTTTTCGTGTTCCATCCGTTGCCTGACAATCAGTCGCACCACCCTTGTGCGCGTCTGGGCATAATCCCGCTCTGGACCGCTGAGAGGATCCAATTCCATCTGCTTGTCCTCCCCACCCGCCAATCCACACGCGGGCGAAAAGCCGCCGCCCTGGCCCACGTCGCCCCTAAAAAAACAAAGAGGGCGACATGCACTGGCCGTGGTATCATCCAGGTTCCCCTGAGCTAGCGTACACCAGAGCCTCCAGCTTGTACGAGGCGTGGTGCGGGTAAAGAACCGAACCAGAAAACAAAGGGAAAAAAATATTTCGAAAACAAAAAATGGGGTGGCCAGCCGAGACAAGGCCCAAGCAAGCGACCCTTTTCGGCCCAAGGCGCTGCGCTGTCCTCTGCACAACGCACCGGATGTCATGAGAAAAAGTGATAAAAGGGCATAAATAAACAAGAAAAGCAGCAAGAGGTGGAAGAAAGACGGCGTGATAAAAGGTTTGTGGAATGGCCGAAAACACCGATAATGCAGTAGATGGGAGTGGGCTCTAGCTGGTATCGATCCCAACTGGGAAAGTGCATCTAGCCAAATCAATGAGTAGGCTGGTTTTGTATGCAATGACTCGTAAATTGGGGTTCAAGCTTGCGGGGCGGGGGGCCGAGTGTAGCCCTCCTCCCAGAGGCAGGCAGGCCCTTCATTAAGACGACGAGATGAAAGATTTCATCATCATCAGCAGTCGACTCCTCACTTTCGGTTGGAGCGGCTCTGGCTGCGCTCAGGTGCGCGGCCGATGAGGTCAAACTCGTAGTTCCTCAATTGGCTCTCGTACCGGGGGCTGCGGAGGAATTTGGGCACCGAGTCCTGTGGTGGTCATGTTAGCGTCACGTCGGCGGAGATTAGCCTGAGCTAGAACCAAACTTACACTCGCCATGAGCTTGAAGACAGCAGTCTGAGCGTCCTCAAACAGGGATGTGACTTCCTGGAGCGTGTCGATCATCGTCACGTCCTGGCCGACAGCCTTGGTCATCCTGGTCGCCAGGTTGTTGCGGAGCTGGTGGTCAATGTTCAGCTCGCACGGGGATCCAGGCGCCAAAAAGGCATTGTAGATGCCGTAGGCCTGTGCCATAATTTCCTTGACGCCATCCATCGACGTGCTGCCAGGGTTCTTCTGCGCCTGCCGGGTGGCGGCCTTGCACGCTCGCACAAACTCATCCACCTCCTGGTAGAATGAGAGGTTCTCCTCGCAGTGCGTGTCCCGCAGATTCTCGCGGAACAGGAGGCGGAGGGCGGGGTCGTTGAGGATCTTGTCCAGTCGCGCCGTGTTGGAATCGCGGGTGATGCCGTTGCGTTGGGGCGCTTGGCCACCCTCGCTTTCAGAAGCCCGTCCGCGGGAGCCAGTGCCGTTTATTAGGTCCTTGCCTCGCTGCGATAGCTGGTAAATGGCGTACTTGGTGGGCTGGAACACGTTGTGCCCGGGGTTCTGAGACATAAAGGCCCGGTCCTGGGCCACAGGCTCGATGAGGTCATACTCGACAAACAGGGTGGCCACTTCGACGGTTTCACGGCGGTCGACAATGGTGGAGCAGTCCATCAGCCAGTCTGTGGTGGCCTTGCCAGTAAAGGTATCACGATACGACTTGCCATTGACCTTGCGCTCCGCGGCCATCTTGACACCAGTGAGACCATCCTTGTAGTCATGGAGCGAGTCTGAGTCAGCGGCGTTCACTGTCGCCTTGACATTGCGGCCCTCGGTGCCGACGAATCGTCGGAAGATGACTTCGATGGTGCCTTGATCGTGCAGCAGCTTGTCCGTCTGCCCATCTCGCTCCAAAAGCACCAATTGGGTGCCGCCGAGGTTGGTGAGCTCCGCTACCTGCTTCTGCTGGATACCGTTTCTCGAGCAGAACCTGTCGAGGACAGTGATTCCCTTAGGGGTCAGCTGCCACACAGATCCCTTCATGTTATACACCTGCTGGTACTTGCCGTCGGCCGACTCAATGAATCGGGCGTCGACAAATCGCTGGCAAATTGAGCGGGCCATGTCCTTGGCCATGGAGAAAGTGGTCGTTGTGGTTGTGGTGACAATGCGGGAAGGGTCTTTGGGGTCGGGCATGCGGTTGGACTGGGAGAACTTGAGCGAGCCGAGGTTGTTGATGGCATCCTCGGACAGGAAAGTGTAGTCGACCTTGGTCAGGCGCACTCGATGAGCAGACAGCGGTAAGAGACTGACCACTAGGGTCGCGAACAAATCCTTGAAGTCCTACATCACACAGAGCATTGTCAGTTCAACGATTGTCCATGGAATTGTTTCGGGCTTTCAACGTTTCCAAGATTGCAACGACAGGCTCCAGGCGCGGGGGCGTGACGAGCGGCTCAGTGAACATAACAATGGGTAGGGGTTACGGGCGGGGGGCGGAAGACGGGGGTGGGAATCGCATACCCTTGTGAAAGGCCGCTCATCGTCGGTCATGCGCAACAAGCGCGACGATGTCTGGTGCATCTTGTTCTCGGAGACAGGCACCTTGACGGGAGGAGGAAGAGTGGGATCCGTGGCCGTGTAAGGCTGCGACGGCGGGTGGTTCGCCGACGGAGCCGGGCTGGTGATCTTGCTGTCCAGGTTGGATCCGGGGAGGAGAGACTGGTTCGAGGCGCTTCTCAAGCGGCTGTGCTTCTCTGGGCTCCCGGGTTCCGAGTTGGGGGAGGAGCTCGACAGCAGGGACAGCCTTGAGAGCGTGCCGTTGGATTGCCGCGGTCGGACGGAGGGCTCGGAGATGTTGGCGATGGCGCTCTGTGTGCGGTCGAGGGCGGCAGCGGCCAAGGCGAGGATGCCACTGGAGGAGCGTTGGCTGGATCTGGAGAAGGAGGCCGAGGGGCGGTGGCCGTAGATGGAGTGTGCGGGAGAGGCAGCGACAACCGGGAGGACGTCGATGGGCGGCGAGCGTTCCGATATAGACGAGCGGGGAGTCGCAGAGTGCTCCGGGGTATCTGAGCGAGAGGCAGAGTGGGAAACCGTAGGCCGAGGAGGGTGCGAGAGAGTGGCCATCTAACGGAACGAGGAGGGTCAGGAACCAGTGGCTTAGTGAGAGCGGCAGGAAGGGTCAAATAAGAAGGAGATTGACAAGAGAGTGGGAAGTGGGACGCGAGCGATAGGTAAAGGTAGTAGGTCAAACCAAACCAAGCCAGACCAGACAAGACGAGACAAGCCAGGCCCGAGCCCTGGGAGCGTGAGAGGAGGAGACAAAGTGGATGGGGATAGGGATGGCCGCATGGCGCATGGCGAAGGGAGGGGGCGTGGGGTGTGCCGGACGGAACCACTAGCCTGCATGGGGAGGGGTGCCGTGAGAGAATGTGTGGGTGGACGGATGAGTGAATGGATCAGTGGGCGAGGATGGATCCTTGGATGGGATGGAGGCAACGAAAAACCCAGTTGCAGCGGATCAGGCTCTGTCGTAGGCTCGTAGCAGGGCTCTCATGCGCTATGGAGCCACCCAGGAGGGCCTGACGGGGGCCAGAGACGAGCCTGTGGGCTGCCCGCTAGCAGCTACTAGCAAAGCGGGCAAACCCACCAGCAGCCAGTGCCCAGGGCAGCGGAGGCCTAGCAACCAAGTCGGACGCCCAAAAGACCCGCCCCAGATGGGCCAGGACGTAGGGGGATAGGGGGAATAGCGCCTGGAGGATGACGGTCCTCCGGAGGAGGCAAGCAAAGTAGCAGGTACACTGGCGACCAACGCTACTACTACTACTACTACTACTACACCCCGTCCCTCTCCCCTCTCTACCCTTAGCCAGTGGATGATGGCTGCATGACCGGGGCCGGTTGTGCAGCAGGGGCCCTGGGCACCAACATGAGGGCAGACCACGGAATGGATGATGAGGGGAACAGCAGCTTCAGCATGGCCCCATAGGGACGGGGCTGCTCCTGTGCACTGAGCACTGCGCCAAGGGGCCCGCTGATGAGCCTGTCCAGCAACCCAGGTGTCCGCATGGCGAGCTGCCGCCAGCCGGATGGGGTACTGTACTCCAGGCGGGGCCGGGCTCACGAAGCAGGGTCCCCTTGCCCATGCAGCCATGGTTGCAGCACGTTAGGTCCCCTCCTACGAAGGCTGAGCGATCTCGGGCAGTGGGCTCGCACAAGGGCATCACCAGAAACCTCTGTGGAAGGAGGTAGGTAGGCTCAAGCCTGCGGGTGCGGCGGGCTGCTGAGGGAGGATGCTCCCAGGACCACGCGAGTAGCTGCCTCCAAAATTAAAATATTACTACTTGAGCCATGAGCAGTCTGTCGACAACGGCTGCAAGATGCGGAAGTGTGAGAGCGTGGGGACGGACATTGCTGGATATGACTGATGACAGTAACCCAGTGAGTTCTAACCTTAGGAGGCAGAGCATCCTCCAGTTTCATCTCACCATACCTCACAGAGTACCGACCTACCTAGAAAACAGGTGAAGCCTGGGCTGGGCTGTGTTGTGGGTGCGGAAATGGAATATATCAGTACTTGTAGTACCTAAGAGTCAAGAGGGCAGAAGTGGCTAGCAGCAGCAATAATACAGAAACTGGCCCAGGTAGTGCATGGCGGACAGAAGGATCACGAGCTGCGCTGGTACGGCTGGCCCAATTGCACATCCGCCGTCCCATCTCAAGCACATCAGTGCAAGCTCCGTGGGTGCCTTGTCGGCCGGAACAGGTATGTGTGAACGAGAATTGCCCATCAATGAGGCGTGCACCAATGCGGAAAACGACAAGCCACGGCAGTCCATGTATCGGGACCTTGAGCCGGCCGGCAGTACGAGAGGCGCAGTATGTGTAATGGTGGAAACTTATGTGTCGTTCCGATACAGCTTGTACCTATACCACCTCGGGTGCCGTAGCCCTCCCTCCAACACCGAACAACGCCGCAGCACATGGCCCCAGCACATGGCCGGTCCGCAACCTGGCCCCGAGCTAGTAGTAGCAACAGAAGGCACGGCTTTGTCAATCAGGATAGCCACGGCGCGGAGAGTTCATGGCAACAGTCCAATATCACCATAACCTGGGCTCGATTATAGACGAACGTATTTCGTGCCCAATGTCAGGTAGCTGAGAATGGGCTGATTGTGTAACACAGATACGGCGTGCACTGGCAGACGGGTTGGCGAGAGGCGGGTCAGCCTGTCTGTGACATGACAAGACACCGCAGTCCTGCCATCCAAGAAATTACAGGGCAACAAAATGAGTTCGAGGCAGAGCACTTTGCTGAGCGGTGGTAAGAAGACTGGGGGGGGGCCGCAATTCTAAAGGTAGGGAGCCAGATCAGCTTCGTAGCGAGTCGGACTTGGGGGCCAACGGTGATGACCTCCAGCCCACGAGGCCCTATTATAGCAGCAGGGCAGTGTTGGCTCTTCAAGCGTCTTGTTGGCGTCAAGTCAAACAAACCTGGCTGGCTGTGTCAGCACCTGTCAATCACGTTTCCACGTTGGCTGCCGCCACCGATGGTGTGCCAACGACTGAAGAGGGCAGGTGCCAGGGAGAAGCGATTCCTCTACTCCGTAGGCGGGTAGCTGGCCACGGAAATCCGAACAAGCTCGACTAACACCCAGGACCTTGGGTCTTAGTAGGAAAAGGTACCGCTGATGCTGCTGCGATGGCGAGTCATCCAACCACCTAGCCTAGTCCTGCCTGGAGACGACTACTATTCCTAGTGTCTGCCTAACCCACTGCCGACTCTGTGCTATAATTGCTAACAAGGACGCTTGCTCTGCTCTGCTGGGCCTGCTTCGTGAGCTACAACTTCATCCGCGTGGGCTGCTAGCCTGTAGTGGGGCACGTTGTGCGCTACTTCAACTCTCCAAGTCCTGGAATGGAATCCCTCCCATCTGCCGTAGTCAAATATTGGTTAGCGACAGGTAGTCATAATTAATGCCAAGGTCCGGCACTAATTACTCGGCACCACGACGACGGGCGCTTTTCTGGCCGTAATCCTCTTGCACGTTGCCAGGTTAATTCCGGATGATCAGCTGCAGCAAAGGGACACCTGACGGTTTCTCTGGATTGAGCGGCCAGCATCGTTCGAGCGAGAGCTGGGCTGAGAGTCGAGCCGGCTGTGCCTTTGACTCATTGGCTCACCGTCTTGTCAATTTCGACAACTGGAAGACAGCACCGCTAGACGAGGCGGGCATCAATTACAGCGGCCGTGGAGGGCAGGAGCACGGAGCACCTCGCTGCAATGCTCAACCTCTCAGTCGAGTGTTCCCCCCAGCTGTTGAGTTGAACCGTGAGCCCAACCTCTGGTAGGGGTAGCAGGGAGGGCATTGAAGGCAGGCGGGCAGGTACCCGGGTACTTCAGTACCACCGCGCGTGGCTCCAGGGATTGCGGTTGCCGGCTATCCCCTTTTAGGTCTGTGGGCTCCAGGGTTCCCTGTAGCCATGGCTCACGCTTGCCTGCTCATCCACGCCGTCACGTTGCGCCCATGAGAGGACCCTCCCTCCTCCCCTGTCCCTGGTCCCATGTTGCCATGCTCGCTGTATGCTGGCGCCCCATGGCTTCCACGCTCCATTAATCCATATACTTCCCGATGCAACCCTGCCTGGGCACAACCCCATCTCCACCCCGCCCATCGGCTCCTTGGCGGTTCGCTCTCATGTGCAAATTGCATCTGAAGCCCTGTCACGGCTGGGGCACATACAGTACATCCTGCGTTCCGTCGCTGCATCCACCTTCCGCACGATTCCCATCGCCCGCCAAGCGAGCAGTGCGTAGCAATGCTGCGTCGGGACCTAGGACGTGAGCGTGCACGTTCACACACTCACGCGCTCTTGCTGGTGCTCGCACACAGAGCAGCATGAGATGATTCCAAGCAGCTTCGACATGGCTCTGGGTACCTCCACGTCCTGGCCCAGTGGTTCCGTCTTGCTGACCCCGCTGGAGGATGCCATGTGTCTTCGCTGAAACGCTGCTTTGAAACGGCTCCAGTAGGCAGCCCCCAGTCGGTCGCCCCCCCAAAACCAGGACATGGCAGATGGCAACCCATGCCATCATGGAATGCCCATCAGCCCCCTCTCGCTCTGGCTGAGGGCGACCCGAATTATAGGTGATTCACAACCATCATGCCAGGGAGCCTGGTCTCGCTTCGCTGCAGCTCCGGATGCCGACACGAGATCCGGGAGGTGCCAGAGCCCAAATCCAAACCCAAGGAAACCCATTGCGCAACAGCAATCACATCATGACGGGCACCAAATTGCGCTCGCCAGCCTCACGTACATCTTCGCTCGACTGAGGAGGCCATCACCAAGGCCGTCAAGTATGCGATCCGCGTTGGACTCTCTCTGCCCGCCAGCGCTTTGATGGGCCGCTACAGAGAGTGGGCCTCCCATGCGTTGTTGCCGCGAATCTTTGGTCACTGGACTGCACCGAGCGCCCCGACGGCAGTCTCTGTCACAACGAGGGAAGACCAAGTTGTTGTCTGCATCAGAGCATGGTGTCTTGGAACATCTGTCCCAAACTTCATGTTGGCAGCACGTCCCACCGCCACAAGATGTACCGAGTACCCTCTTTTCGCCCTCACCATGGGCGCTGCACAAAGTACTAGTCATTGTGGCTTTCCGCCCAAGTCTGTCGGCACATGCTAGCGCAGCCAAATTCCGAGACAAGAATGACTGCGCAGGGGCAGAGAGCTATGTCTCGTCCCGTTGCCAAAACAGAGGCGAGATTGGGATTATCACCGCCAGCGGCCTGCTTCTAGAAGCACAAGTGGAAATCCTCCAAGCGGCCAGGGGCTAAATACCTGATACGTACCTAGTGGGTTGGATGGGGACATGGGTGACTCCAGGAGTCTAGGCGTCCGCCTGAGTTTTTGGGCTGGCAATTCAACTCGACTCAAAATGCCGTCGGTCGCCACCCTCAGCCACGCGACCGGACCATGGAAAGGGGCAGAGGTCGCCCCTCCTCCAGCAGGCTCAATTTGGCTCTCAGGGCACTGATTGATGCGATAAGAAGCCTGAACAATGGACGGATTGGGCAGTCGCCCCTTGGCCAGGATTCTTCTACCGGAGCTGTGGAAGGTGCTTCCCTGTGATGTGACAGGCAAAACAGCAATAGCAAAATGCTATAACCGATGTCACCAAGTGACGCGAGGGGTCCCGTGTTACTCCATTCACAAGGCCTCCACCAAGATTCGCCAATTGCAGCCGTGCGGACACAGCCCGGAGCCGTTATTGTGTCTTAGTAGTAGGACACAGGTCGCAACTCACGGCCGCTCGCAACTCTCCGTCGCCTCACGCATCGAGCCATAGCCCCGAACAGGAGCACCACTCCATTTTGACGCGGACAGGGAGTATACGGCTGTGTTGGCGGTTCCAACGTCATCTTTCCTCACCAGGCGATGGTCTGGATATTCTTGGTGTAAAGCAGTCATTATGAGCTCAGCCCCTCCAGGGCGGCCTGGTTGATGACCAGGGTGAAGACTCATTAACCGCTGCACCTCTCCATCACCATGACTCAAAAAACCGAGACCTGCTAACCGTTGCCCCGTCCGTCCGTCTCGTCACGGCACAAGCGCCATCACAGTGATGTGTTTGCAGTGCCTTTGGGTGGCTCCAGTCGGCCCTGGGCAGGTCCCATCCTGGCACGCTCCATGGCTGGTGATATGATATCTCAGTCACTGGCAGCTCGAGCCCTGAACCTTGGAGACCACCGGCATCATTGCGTCGGCCAAGGAGTCGGTTATACGTCCAGGATAGGGTTTAGGAGGCAACACCGCGATCCCCATTCACAGTGGTAATGTCCGAGACATGGCAGAGAGACCCATTCGGCGTCTCCGACGGTCAACAGACCAAGTATTTCGAATGGGCTCCCAATGGGTTTGAAAGAATTGGAATGGCTGCTTGGGCGCCGCCAGGCCACCCATGATACAGGTAGGGGCAGGCGCGCAAAGTACTGCTATGGGGTGCTGACTACGGTTATTGACATTGCCATGCCGTCCACAACAGGCTGACTGATCTTCGTTTGACGGTCCTTTTGTCGGTGAAGCACGGCAGACCCCGACCCGCCACTGGTGATGATTATTAATTTGATATTTGGCGAAGCCAGGGAATGGGAATAGTCGGGTTTCGTGAGCATGCGATCGTGTGCAACCACGCTCACGCGGTAGCCTCCAGAGCCCACACCCCCATCCCTTCCCCTCGCCACTTCAATACCAGGGGGGGTTGAGGGGTGCATTTGATGAGGGGCCGCCTGATTAAATCGCCTGCTTGACAATGGTTGAGCTCAGACAAAGTACAGCAGCAACAGCTCACTCTGTGGTAGGGAGGGGGGGCAAGCCCAATGACATCTGGGGTGGGTAAATTGGTGGCTTCTGACAAGCAAGGACCTGACTGGTCACATATCTCCGTCGTGAGCAATCCCACGTGGCTACTCAGGTGCTTCAAATCCGGACTGCGGAGAACGATGCTTTTGCTCAACGCCCAATAGAACGATCGTCTGTGGCACGGCAGAGCAGGTGGAAGGCTTCCGCCTGATGGCCTTTGTTTCAGCTGCCGGGCTTCCTGGCGTGTGGGTGTGAAGGGCTGCTTTCACGTCTTTCTGATGCTCGACAAGACTTGCCAGACGGGGCAGCAACTAGGCCACGCTGCCATAATGGTGGTTCTGGATAGCTACATTTAGTACAGTCAGTCCATGGCACTCCAGCCGGGGCAGGAAGCGTCGGTTCGGCAGATCGGCCTTGGGACTACTTAGTGAGGCGTTGCCCGTTGCGCAGATGGCGGAAGTGGAAATGGGGTTTTTAGGCGATGCGTCGATCCGCTAACGCAGTGCAGAAGCAGATTTTCGTTCGGGGGCCAGTCTTGCCAGTTTGGCCCAAAGAAGCATTCACGGACGGCTACGCGAAGGTGATCATATCCGGGACGGGCCAATCCCTAAGGCCGCACCAAGCCACAAGCGCCGAACTCCTCCTACTACCACCGCGCCAGCCAGGCGAGGCATAGCACGGCCAGTCCGTCGTGTACTCCTCTGCGGAATGTACCTCGGCTGGGCTGCCAAGCAGGCGACCTGTCTCGTCCCCACGCCGTAGGATACTTAGCGTCGACGGAGTGTTCACAGAAGGCCCAGCCGCCCCAGAGCAAGGGAGCAGCCCACAGTCGCCTGCCTTCCATGCCTGCCTGTGGGTGCAGCCATTAGCGAAGCAGGGGTGCGAATAGCGCAGCCCAGGATCAGCCCCAGTTTGCCACTGTTCTACCGGTGGAGACCGCCACGTGGAATTGAAGAAGCCACGCGTTTTGCAAACACGAGCGGTGGAGTCAGTCGATGGCGCATCTTTATCGACCATGTTGCACCAACAACAACGGCCAAACCCCATGCTGGTTCAACTACAGTGGCCGAGATAGCTTCCACCCTTCTACCGTTCTTCTACCCGGCGGACACCAAAAGAGAAAGAAAGAGAGAGAGAGAGAAAGGGGCGGGCAACTGAGGTTCCTCCACAGGCGTAAGGTACCAAGGCAGGGACCACCGTCTCACCCACCGGCATGTCAGCAGGCTTTGATGCTCCTGCCGATCTATTTCTGCCCGGCTTCCCTATGGAGTTTTCCCGTTATCTCGCGGAGACCCACCATTGAATTATTCCAGACGTAGGCCTCAGCTCAGCCCTTGCTGTGCCGCCCAAGGAATTCTGGTGTTGGTTCGGCTGGGACAGAGGCCCAGATTCCGGCCCCCCCTCCCCCCCCCCCGGACGCCATGTGGCATTGCCATGTGCCGGCCCGGCGCCTATCGCGAATCTGAGCCCACTGCACCACTCAATGCCCAGATGTTGCTTCTCTCATCAATGGCCCCAGTAGACAGCCACCACATCGACCCCGTCGTTCAACATGCCAAGCGACCCCATCGTTGACATCGGCGCGGTGGCAGATTGTGGCCAAGGGTATCGGTGCGCCACCCAGGCCGATAGCTCTGGGCTTGCATCGTACGATACTACACGACACGAGACACTCACGGCCTAGGCGATGGATGCAGAGGTCTGAGAAGGCTGGTGTTGTACATTGCCCGCCATGGCCGAATGTCTCAACCAGAGACCTGAGGGGATGGTGATTCGACGGTTTGCCGAGCTGGCCCTTTCCAATGGCAGGGCGCAATCTGACGCAACTACCAATAACAGGACAGAATTGGCCTCCATACCAAAAGACTGCGCAAGCCCGTTGCGGCTCCGGCATTTTCGTTGAGGCAATGAAATCATGCATAAAGTTGGAGTGCGACTCAAGCTTGTTTCAGCACAAATCACACCTTGCATTGCAGACCAGTTGCCCAACAAGGCTCGTCCCACCGTTGCCCAGCCGGTCTGTTTCGGCTGGGCCATGGTTGCTTGCTTGCTGTTGTTGGCTCATGTTTGCATAAGTGCAACAACTTGTCGCACATCTGTATCGACATCCACAATCACACCACAGTGCAGCTGCCTTCGGCACTGGAAGAACAATAGCCTTCCAGGCACATAGTAAGCACGCACATTTGCTATGCTCATGTGGGGCACCGAGCTGCATGATTTGGTATGCGACTTTTCCGATTGCGCTATTGTCTGCCGGATGGCAGTCCGACAACAACTGCCAGCGTTGTCCACTTGTCAACAAACAAAAGCCGTGGGGGCTGAGTCATTGGTTCCAACGCCCGCTGGGGCTGCTACAGTTCCCGCGTTGTTCCCACAGGACATCTACTTAGTGGCTAACAGCTAGGCTGCAGAATATTATTATGTGGCTGGCAAAGTGAGAGCAGTTGTGTTGTGTGGCCAAAAGGGGCTTGAGATAGCTTGGAGCTAGTGGACACTCAAGCGCCCGGCTGGCCTGATTCTCCACGTGGATGCTGCTTTCCAATACTTTCATGTTACTTGATTATTACGCTGCTATACCCGTTTTTCAACCTGTTGACTCTGCTAGCCCGCCATTAGAGTGCGGCCTGAGTCGAGCAGGAGGTTGCTCGCATTCGGTCCAACCAATGCGACGCCTTGAGACTGCCGCACCCACGTGCCGTTCAGCAACGGCTACGTTTTTGTCTCGCAACTCCCGCATGTTCTGCCGTACATCGGGCCCCAAATGGACATAGTTGTCCGGAAGGGGATGGGGAACTCGCAGTGCTATTGCGGGCCAGTATCGACGGAGTGGATTCACAATCACTATTCAACTCTAGCCCCTATCTTCCCCCGCTCATCTTTACCAGACCTAGTCTGTATGTACCACGGACTTGTTATATTTCTCCAGGAACTACTGCTTGTGGATAATAGTTGTGTGGCTGGGCTACCGGTGCCCCTCTCTCTAGCCAGTCGTGGTGGTCATGGATTCTCGGATCCGATGATCAGTAATCCACGCCGGCTACAGAACTGGGCTCCAGCAGCCACTAGTCAGGACAATTGCTGGGCCGTTCCTGTGGCTATTGGAGGCCAGCGGAATCGCCCGCGCAAAGAGATTTGACAAAATGACTACTACTATGGTATGGCTGGGTCCGGGTGCCCACTCCCCACCCAGCCTTCCTACCATGAAGGAAAAGGAAAAGGCCTCAACCGCTGGTATTCGGAGAGGGGCAGTGGGTAATACTTTTGGCTCATATAATCCACTCTTTCGGGTTTTCAAGCTATATTGTTGTCATTATTTTATTGATCTATTGTAGGGTTTTCTTGGTCAAATATACCTAGTGGCGAGTCTTTTGACTAGTACTTGCTAGTAGATTATACACTGATATATACTTTCGATGTTTTTTTTCTCGTTATTTGCAGTCCTGTTCTTGTATCATCATATTTCATCCCCTGACGCTTCTCTATTCTAACCCAAGGGCCATCCCAACTTGTCGTGACACAGCATACGCACACTCGCGCACAACAGGAACGTCGTCAATAGCGCCGATTGTCAGATTGAACCGGAGCCGCAGGTCCCACGGCGCCAAGGACACACAGGGATAATGCTGCGAAATTGAACCGCAATGCACTGTACCGCTATAATTGCAAGCGGCCGCGATATAACGTGGGGGATCGCCAACCCGGATCCCTCAGGGACCAATGCGAATCTATCTGCTACCACCACCTGGCCGTGCCCAAGCTGGGCGGACACATTCTCCCCATCGGCCACAATGCGGACAATACTAAGTTAATGATCACGCAGGCACCGTGCCGAGGTCAGCCTCGTATCACCGTGCCTGCCGCCTCCGAGCAGCCTCGTCCATCGTGGTGTCCGTCATGGGCGGCCTGAACAGAGTCGGGTTGACTGAACTCCCTCGTCGGACGCCCCAGCGAATGTGACAGGTTCGAAAGCAGGCTGCTGACCAATACAATATGTCGGCTTGAACCTTTTGGCCGTACTATTCCCTGGTCACGCAGACACCGCCTTGGTCCTTGGTTGATAGAGGTTGCATGCAGATCTGGCTTCGATCTAGACAAGCACACCACACCACCAGCGGGCGGGGGAGAGTAGCGGAGCTTACGGAGCTGCGACCTCAATGGCCGTCTCCTGAGTCCTTGACCGCTGCGGTACGACTATGGAACGGGCATCCTGGGACGCACTCTCTGCATCCCACGCTCACGCCCGTCGGCCATCCGCAGACTGCTGCGCGTTCGGCGTCTGCCACACTGGCGTCGCAAGGTTCGGTTCGGATCCGTTCTGCCCTCCAGGCCATTGCTCAATCAATTACCCCGTGCTTCCTCGTGTTCATGCGTGTCCGTGTCAGGTCCTTTGTCTCCACGCGCGGTCTGCCCTCGCTTCTGCCAACCCGGCCCAGTGGAAATGGAGGGCACCCAGATCGACAGCCAGCTGCAGGGAACAGATCAGTTGAAGGGTACCATGTTCCCGGTCCCTCGCCTTGCGGGCAGAGTGAGGGTGTTGTTGTTGGATGTTCCGGTAGCCGTCCAGTCACCGGCCGCGATCCCACCTCTGCTCACCGCCAACGAGGGGTGCAGACGGCACAGCGAGGCCGCCTGACCGCGCATACTGACACTCGTTTCATGCCAGAATCCCATTGCTTGGCGGGCAACGCGCGTGGCTGGATTTTCTAACTCTGACTGTCTCGATCCTGTCCATGCCCTACCAGCTGCTGCCTTGTACAAACTGCATACCTACATACTATACATCAAATCAAAAATCCGTTCAACGCCGTCGCTTTTGGACCCCAGCCCATCATCCATCCGTCCCCTGCCGTGAGTCTATTATATGAAAGAACCACTTGGAGCTGTCCAACTGCCTTTCCGGTGCATCTTGGGTCCTGGAAGCCTTGATCTTGAGGGCCATATCAGATGGACCCAAGGAAGATCCGTGGCCGCCACTTAAATGGATGACGGCGCCGCATCCTTGCGCCAACCCTTGGCCTGCATGTTCCTCTCGATGCTCTTCCAGATGTCTTCCACGACCTCCTTGTCGCGGAACCGCGACGACTCATGCCCCTCGCCGCGCCAGCGGTCAATGCCAGTCGACAGGACGCGGTGGCCCCAACCACGGACGTTATCCGGGGCAATCTCACCGCGCCACCCAACATAGATGCCCAGGGTGTGCTTGAAGAGCTCGTTGGGGTCGCTCCACTTGTAGTTCTTGAACTGCCAGGTCTGGCCCGTAGTGAAGACGCCCACGATCCGGTTCCAGTACTCGGGCTTGAACTGCTCCGAGCCCTCGACGAGAACAAAGCGAAGGGGTCGGTTGGGGTCGATGGACCTGATGGTGCGCTGGACGTGGAGGATCGTAGCTGTCGATTCACCTGCCGTCGCAGGGGTAAACATGCCATCCTCGAGGAACGAGCGGGCGTTTGACAGACGCAGCAGAGATGAGGCCGATGGTGATAGCAGGATGATGGGGTCTGGTCTTCTAGACGGTGCCTTCTGGTTGAGAACCACGGACGGGTTGGGGAGGATGCTGGTGGCCCCAGAGGAAGACTTCTTCTGGATAAAGGGAGCCGCCAGCTTTCGCACGTGTGAGAAGTCCTGGTCGTGTTAGACGGGCTCAATGGATCCAATGGTCGGAGTGAATATCTTACCGTAGGCTTTATACCCCGTAGGACTGTATTACGATCGCCCATCCGACGCTCGCCGTTGTAACCACCTGCCACGCGCGGATCCATTGTGCCACGACCAGATCGCGCCTGGGCAGCAGCAGAGACAGCGCTGGGCTTCGCGGCCGTCGCGGCACCTGCAGCAGCAGCATCCTTATCGCCGGCCAAGGGCTTGATGTACTCGCTCTCCTCGCTGGCACCCTCGAGCCAGGTGATCAGATCCAGCCGCTCAATGAAGCCCAAGTTCTGGACCTTGCCGGAGGCGCCCGCTGCGGCGATCTCGTCATTGAGCTTCGTGGCAGATGCATTGTATTCGGGGATGGCAACCTCGCGGTTGAGCCAGGCAAAGTAGATGCTGCGCAGATCGACGGGCTTGTCGTTGGAGACGAAGCGGGTCGGCGTCTCGATGGGCACGACGAGACCCGCGTCCTGGAAGCCCAGGTGCGTGGCCTGCGCGAGTGACACCTCGGGCGCGGACGCATCGGCCGACGCGACGGGATGGAATGGCTTGGTGGCAGAGATGGACTGGCGCAGGAGGACGAGTCCGTCGAGGTCGGCGGCGGACGCCATGACGGGCGAGTGTGGACTTGGGGGCGCACGCTTCGTGGGCGAGGGTTTGGAGGGCGTGGTTCGGAGATGTGCCGAGGATGAGGTCGTCGCTTTCTTCGCTCGCAGGAGAATGGTGCACCGTGACAGACGAGCGGGCGGCGCCTGTGTTTGATGGTGGGCGGTGGCGGCGGTTGGACTCGAGCCTCTTGTGGTTGAAGCTAGGTCGGAAAGGCTGAACACTGTAAATTTGGAGAACAGCTGAGCTTGGAGCCTCACTGGGCTCAGGGCCGGCAAGGCAGCCAATCAGCGACGGGCATTCCAGACACGCCTGCGCCTTTTGGCATCAACGAATTCACAATCTGTTCGAGTCTACCTGTGATGATTCAATGCATGTGTTCCAGTAATCCGAACCCATCAGCATGAAAGATGCAAGAACAAGCCAAGGGATCATTGTGGTTGCGTGAGAGATTGCACTGGCATAGGTTGGTTGATGTGAAGGGGCTACCCTATACTTTCGAATTTACCTGTCGGATTGCAAACCAGGGCTAGATTTACTCTAAGCCAGGGAAGCTTGGCTCTCCCATGAGTTATTCCACCTGGCGACTGGGATTAGCGAGATAGGTTGCTGCTGTTTGAGGTGTACGTCCAACCTATCCTATTCTGGGGAGGGTGTTATTCTACTCGTCGTCCTCGTCGCCGGCTGTTCCGAACATCGGACTGTACAATGGGACAAGACAAGCAAAGAACCAGGCGCTAGTAGTCAAAGCATATAGTAGCTGGGGAAAAGCACCCGGTACTTTCTCTCTGGGATGGCGTCAAGTCATGAGCCCACGGGTTGTGTGACAGGTAGAACGGGCGATTCATAGTGGCGGAAATGCAGGAATGCAGCACACTCAAGATGGCCCACACCCGCCATGCCTCTAGTACGGCATTTGAAGAGAATTGGGTTCACCATGATTCTCAAATGGCTCTAGAAAAAGGCAGCTTCACTACGCCCGCTTCATTCCCGAAGACGCGGGGGCAAGCTAAAAGGCAATGTACTGGCGACATTCTCCATTTCGACCATGTGACAGGCCCGATCGCTGGCCTCGGTTGGCTAAGTTTGCCGGCGTGGCTTTGTTCGAGCGGCATAGCTAGGTAAGGATGGGGATGGATTGGCTCAACCGACGGCGCTACTTATGGGAACGAGCTCGTCTCGAGGCCGAGGGGGCGTGTTGGCCTTCGGAGATGGCTTGAGTCAGGCCTCGCAGATCTCATGCTATGATGGGTAATCTAAAATTGCATTATTTACTCTGTGTTGCTGCATCTTTCAGATATAAATTGTGACTCTTACTGGACTAGCACTGTGGTTGAGACGTTGGGTATGATATCTACTGTGTGAATTTACTGTAGCTTCTATTGTGTATGTATGAGGCTGTGTGCTGCACGGGCTTGTCGAATTATCTTCCATACGCTGTTTACTTGTGATACGAGTACTGTCTTGCATTTGGAAAACCCGGCGACTAATCTATTCTGGGTCAATCACATCACGACGGAGTAAGCCATCACAGAGAGTAGCCAACTGTGCACATTTGGATGACATACAACGAAGACATTCCTAGTCTATGTAATTCTAGCAGAGGCCTCATTCGACGGTCATGTATCCGTAGAGGGACCGCACAAATCCTTGTACACCCGGCGCCCACTGACAATGCTGAGTGAGATAAAAAAGCAAAGGACTCCAACAAAACGCCAACACAAGGTCCCCCTCATTCCGCTATATTCCAACCTCTCCCACATAATATCTTTTAAATGCCGAGCACGAGCTTTGCTCGTTCGTATGTGTAAAAAGCAACCGCCGCCATGGGAATGACCTTGACGTACCCGATGGTGAGGCCGACAAAGAAGCCGGAGAGCCCCTTCTCGCGGAAGATCATGGCCGCAGTCTCACCAACCCGGAGGCGACGCCCGTCGCCGACGGCGCCACCCACCTGCATACGGCGTCGGATAATCTCTAGCGGGTAGGATGATGTCTGGGAGATGAGGCCGGCGATGCCACCGGCGGTGAGCTCTGCCCACGACTTCAACGGGGCTGGCTTATCGGCTGGGTGGTCCTTCTTGAGAGGGAGTGTTGTATGTTTTGACACGGAAGGGTGCCGCAGCAGGTCGCCGACTGTGTCATGCGTGAGGAAGGACATGCCTGCGTAGGGCAGCATGCCGAGAACGGTTGGTGTGAAGCCTCGATAGAAGTTGGCCAGGCCAGCCCTGGGAGTGACCTGACGAGCTGTCGCCGCAGCGGCTTCGGCTGCTGCGGCAATGGGAGTGGGCGCGTTTGGTAGCGTGGGCGCATTTGATCTCGGCCCCGGCTGTTCGTTGTATATCTGTCGACATATTGACGACAGGGTAGAGCGCCCATCACGTTTCGTTTCAAAGGCGAGCCGCACGCGAATGACCTCGAGCGGATATGTGAAGAAGACTGATGTGACGCCGGCTAAGCTACCGCTCAGAAGCCTTCTCATTGGCGTCTCGTGCGATCGGCGGGGGATGATGATGGCTCGGATTTGTTCGTAGGCGAGGAATTTGATGCCGGCGTAGGGGAAGATTCGTAGCAGCGTGGCAGAGTGTCCGCGATACAAGCCCAGCACTCCTTCGTACCGGTATATCTCCTTCATGGCAGTCGCGACGCCGAACCACGACCCGGAGTACTTTGCGAACTGGGGATTCCTAGCCTGGAAGAGGATCTTGACTCTATCGAGCGGCGCGACCACTGTCTTTCCCTATATCCCGTCTGTCAGCATCCCCGCGGCGCAACAACGCTTTCGCAAGTGAAGAGGGTGGAAATTTCTTACAGCGCATCCCGCTAATCCGCCGGCAACGCCAGATCGCCACACATAGTCGAGGTTCTGCGTCTTGCGCTTCGGCGTAACGGCGGCCTCGCTTTCGGCTGGGCGAGCGGTTGTCTCGGTGCGAGCCTTGTTGAGCATGTCAGCACCGCGGTGGTGCTGCCGCGCACCGTCGTTTTGTGCGACTTCGGTCATCGAGGCATGATCCATGAGGGGAGTAGAGGAGGAGGCGGAGGACGTGGAGGACATTCGCAGGTCGGCCAGCGCGCGGCCGAGGTGAGTTGTTGGAGAATCGCGGAGCCTACGGACGAGACATGCCGCGGCTTGAGGAGAAGGGGCGTGGTCGGAGGTCGCGGCAGCGCCGTCCGTTGCTCAGGTATCGCGATGTGCCTCTGGTCGCAAAGACGGGACAGGGAAGCCAACAAGGGAATTGGAAGCAAGCAAAGGCAAGGCTCGAGGCAGGGTCAGCGTGCAGGGAACAGACCGTGGTTTGCGGGGGGGAAAGACCCGTGGGGATGGCATCGGGGAGGGCAAGTTTTGGAGGCGGCGGCAGAATTTCCCCGGAGTGGGAGACGTCATTGGGCGGGCGCTGAGTGGTCACGGCCTCAAACCTGCAGGTGGTCACGCTGCCGGAAGACAAAGTCCCTGAACCCCCCGAGCGCCCTCTACGAATTACGGCGCCGGGCAGGCGGGAAGCCCTGTAGCCGCCCCCCAAAGAAGAAAAAACCTGGGCCGCGAATGCCACCAAGAATCCGGGGGCCGAGCGCTGAGGCGGGGGTCGGCTACTGGACGCGGTGCCTGTCAAGGTCGCCGCTGCAGCGCGGCCCAGGCCCCTGGGGAAGCGCTTTTACCCGGTGGAGGGACACTCAGCACTGAAGGCTGACCAAAAATATAAGGCGGCTTATCGGTTTCGGCACCCATTCACCGAGCCGAGAATTGCCGACTCTCTCCGCCAGATCTGGATCTTGAGCCGGGCCAGCCAGAAGTCGGAAGCCGCCGCACGGCTGCACACGACCCCTGCGGGAGCACACCAAGAACCGTCACATGTCTGCCAGCCTTCAGACGACTGATGTCGCCGGTGTCGATAGCGGCGCGGCCGGAGGCAGCAATATCCAGGCGGACGACGGCGGTGCCAGCTCCAATCCAAGTACCAGCCGCTCAAGTACCGCCTCTTCCATTCTCTTTGAGAGCCATGACAAAGCCATCGTCGTCGTCGACATCCCCGCCTCACTAGAGGAGGGCCAAGCGCCGCCGTCCTGCCCTCCCCGGCGCCGTATCGTCTCCGGCGTACCTCCGGCAAGCCCGTTTCCTACCCCGGAGCCGAAGCGCCATGGCTCCGATCGGCACCATCATCAAGCCGCATCCTCGCCCGCCGCACAGCTGGCTGAATTAATGACTGGGGCTTCTGTGCAAGCCGCGCTGTCTGACTTGGCCGCCTGTTACACCGGGCCGTTCCACCTCCCGCGTCTGCTCGAGTCGCCGCAAGCTCCGCACCAGGCCGGCGCAACACCCTTCATCCCCGACGGTGCTGAGGTCCTGGACGGGTCGATCCAAGCCCTGCGTGAGACGTTTGATGCCTCTGCACCCGTGTTCAAGCTCGTCGTGCTGGATCCACCGTGGCCGAACAGGTCAGCGCGGCGGAGGACCGACAAGTACGCGACGGTGTCCAACTTGGATGAGATGCGCCGTCTGCTCCTGGACATCCCTCTCCCTGCTCACCTTGCGGCCGATGGGCTGGTCGCCATCTGGATCACCAACAAACCTAGCATCCACGACTTTCTGTCTTCAACCAGCGGCTTGCTCGCTGCGTGGGGCCTCGAAGCCGTCGCTGAGTGGACCTGGCTCAAGGTGACAGCCGCAGGCGAGCCGCTCTATGATCTGGACTCAGCCTGGAGGAAGCCTTGGGAGAGGCTCGTCATTGCGAAGCGCATCGGGGCTCGCATCCCCAAGGCGTTGAAGCCCAAGGTTCTCATCGCAGTGCCCGACGTGCACTCGAGGAAACCGCACCTTCGCGGCTTGTTTCAAGACATCCTGGGGCAAGATTTCGCCGGTCTCGAGATCTTTGCTCGCAACTTGACCGCAGGCTGGTGGAGCTGGGGCAACGAGGTCCTGCACTTCCAGCAGCCGGAGCACTGGGAGTCAAGCCACCGCTAGTAGGAGACGGAGTCCAGGACGCAGGAGGTGTAACTCGCTCAGTTGTATTGTGACATTTCCAGCACACATCGACCATCGGCGACGGGCTGATTACAGTTGTAGTGTACATTTTGCTGCCTCGTAATCCTACAGGCGCAGCCGTGCAGCCCAACAACTGGCTGCTGGCGGGCACCGCGTCGTCTCCCCATCCAGTAGAAACCCGCTCACCAACGCCCGCCCGACACATCTCATAGCTCTAATTATACCGCCGAGGGCTTCTCGGCCTCCTTGGCCTCCTTGGCCTCTTTCTCTGCCAGGACCTTGTCCCACTTGGGGTCCAGCGCCACGTCGTTGCTCCATTTCACCTCGCCCGACAGCATCTGCTTGGCAAGATCTGCCAGCTGCTGTCGCTCCTTTGTCTTGGGCTCCTTGCTCTTCAGCGGTATCTCGAAGCGTTGTCGCTGGATCTGCTCGGTGTTGCGCTCCTCCATCATGTTCTCTCGCATCTTCCACAGCTCATTGCTCCAGGGCGACAGGTCGTCTGGCAGCGCGGGCCATTGGAACGGCTTGGCCAGCTCGACGTTCATAATCTTGAGTGGCTGCGGCCGGTACCACGAGCGCGAGTGCGAGTTGCGTTGGGTGAGAGGCTGCTGTTTCACGTACGATCGGACCTTGGTGACTTCGACGTTGTAGAGATTCCACAGGTAGTCTCGGAGATCGAATTTGGTGAAGCGCAGCGGCACCTTGAAGCATGCCTCGTTCGGTGGCATGTGCTCCTTTCGGAGGAAGGTGATGACATGGTTGGGCCTATCGCGTAATTGCACGAGGCATCAGTCAGTCCATCTTGTCCGTGTCGTGTGCTGCGCGCAGCTGCGGCTCGCCGGGGCCGTCGGTTGGGGGGAATCGGTACTCACAGGAAGACCTGCTTCTGACCTAGCCGGAAGCCGGGCAATTGGCGTGCCACCGTCTTTGCTACTTCAGCCATGGTTGTGGTTGAGCTGGGATGAGGTTGTCACGGGCAGCTCAATCTGCCAGCGCTGGACAAGAGTGTGAAGAATTTCGCTGGCTGTCGTGTGATTGGTCTGACGGCGAAAGAGAACTTCCGGGGGCGTGCGCCATTGTGGCTGTTTTGTTACGCTCACCCCCACCTTCAATCCCATTCACATTCATGCACTTCACCGTGAACAGATTCCTGCCTTCCATTATTCTCTTTGTCGTCCCCTTTCTTTTTGTTTCCAAAAACCAGATGGATAGCTTGTGACATAAAGAAGGGACTTCCGAGGTCTCTTGAGCTCCCTCCGACAAACTTCCGCCAATAGCTTCGAAATCAATCTCATTCTGGCCAACGACATATTGAACCAAGTTGGGCAGGGGTCAATTGGGCTTGAACGAGCTTTGCTGTCAAGGATAGTCCCGAAACTTTTTCAAATCGCCGCTGGAGCTCAGTCCAAAAGTTCACGAGTGTGAAGCCGAGCTATGCATCATTCGATGAACCAGAAGGAAATCATCACGAGCGCTGCCATGGCCTCAACTCAGCACGGGTCGCCTGCGCAGAGGCGGAGAACCACAAGTTCCGACGACACGACGCCGAAAGCATCAAAGGCCGACAGAGAGAATCGTGCAGAGCGAGGCTCACCGGGGAATCAATCGCGATCCGAAAGCCTGGATGAATTGATGCGCCAAGAAAAGACCCGGTATCCTGGCGCCAGCAGGTGGGCGCCAGCCGAGGAGCGGTTGTTTGAGATTCTCTTCTTGCGCCAGGATCTCCCGATGCTGCCGCCCACATGGGAGCTTGATTTCAACGACGTTCCTCTTTCCGATGCCATTTTCCAAACGTCAGAAGACTTCCCTGCTATCATCTATGCGCATTCCAAGGACTTTCGAGGTGGGTCTACCTTGACCGGTATGGTTTCAACGGATGGCTGACGGTTGAACATTTAGCTACCATGGCCCTCACGCGCCTGATCAACCTGACCTTGGCTGTTAGGACTCAACTGGAGGCTGGTTTCCGAAAAAAGGTACCAGGAATCATCAAACGAGAGCTCGACAAGTATCTAAACTGGGCTGCCCAAGATGGCAGCTACGCCCACCTCCGGATCGTCCCCAATGTGGTGACTGAGATTATTGACATGACAATGGCCGAGGATGACATCACCGAGTACATGAAGGAAAGGATGCGCGCGCTGGCGAAACTCCAGAGGGAGTTTCTGCGTGAAGACAGGGACCCGGACTTCTGGAGCGTCGTGAAACCAGCCATCATGGTGTCGCCTCGTGTAAAGTTGGAGTCCGAGCATGGCTCGCCAACGCCGCTGGATCGCTGGCCGCGATCGAGACGGAGCAAAGGCGGATCGCACCTGTACCCAGACGAACTGGCATCGCAGACTCCGAGCCGGGTCAGGACGATCAAGCTTGAGGATGGACCTAAGCGGCTCCGCCTCTTTCCAAGTCCCACGACGGCAGGGATCGATGAGCTGAGCGAGCACCACTACAGCGAGCAGAAACTGAACCTCCACTCTACGCCCAAGAAGGAGGGAGCCCTAGAGCATCCCGTGACACCATCCAGGGCCGTCCCAGAGCAGCCAAAGACACCAACCAGGCTACGTCGACATCCGCCAGTTGTCTACGGATTCTTCATCATCAACACGTCGGTCCTCGTTCTCACGACCGACGCATCTCAAGGCCCCGACGCCTATGTCAGTTATCATGTCCAGGCCGATTTCTACGACAAGCACCAGGGCGTCTGGAACGCTCTCACGCTGGCCTTGGCCGTGTGTCTCGCCCGGGATGAGCTGATGAAGCGGGCATCTGACTTTGACGAGCTGCCGTGTGTGGAGGAGAGCGATCCTGATGCCTGAAGAGTGACGTGTCTACCGCACGATCTATTATTGTGACACAGCTGTTTTGCCTCGATGATTTCCCCGTTGAAACCCTCCTCGATACCCTCCTTCTGGGCGCATGCTTCTTATACCCTGAGCGATGAACGAGCCTTGCTACTAATGCCCCTTGCGTTTTCTGAGCTAGCGACGCTGTCTGCCTGTTATTGCGAGAGCCTCAAATACAGCATTGTTTGTCCTTCTTAGCTGTCCGAGTTACAATATACACTATAAGAGCTTTTTGTGCGCTTGTTCATTCTTTGACTGTAGTATGAGAATGTGGGAGCGTGATGTGAGTCGAAGCCAAGTGGCTCTATTCTCATGCCTTTTGAATCTATAGCCGTAGCTGATATGTATTGATTGGATGAGATCCCCATCTATTCCCAACGCCCAACAATGACGGCTGCCCACTGCCCACGCGTCCCTCTCTATCTGTACGTACAAGGTCATCACAACCATCTACCAATATCTAACGAAAAAAATGATTGCAATAAAATAAGTGTTCCAAGGAGGTGAGGGAGAGCGTCTGAGTGGGGCAGGCCCGTGATGCAAAAGTGATACATGGTTTTACACAGAGATGAATGAATGAAGAAGTCCCAGCAGGCGAGAGAGGCTCAAATATCCTCGCGCTCGACGGGGTGCAGGATCTCGAGCTGGCGAAGCAGGCGCTGGTACAGGAAAAGCATGCAGCCGCTCTGGATAAAAGTCCACACGCCGCGGGGGCCGACGCCGCGGAACCAGCCGGCCAGGCCCTCGGTCTTGTAGAGGACTTTGAGGCCGGTGAAGACGGACTGCGTCTCGAGCGCAATGGCGCCGGGAGCCGGGCGGTGCGTGCTCGGCGACGAGGTGGAGATGTGGCGGACCTGAGGCGTCGGGTCCTTGGCATGCCGCGTCTCGGTCGACGGGTTGACCTGCGTCTGCAGCCTCGTCTTGACGACATCGAGGGGACAGGTGATGACGCCGGCGAGGCCACCGGCGGCGGCGCCAGTGAGCATCTCAAGCGGGGCGCCAATATCACGGCTCTGGCGGTACTTGCGAGCCCATGTGGTGAACTGCTCCCAGAACATGAACTGCAGGGCGGAGAAGGGCAGGTCGCGGTAGAGGGTGGCCTTGTAGCCGTAGAAGAGGGCGGCGGCGCCCTCGGCGCGGACGATTGTGCGCGCGGCGTCGAGCGTGCCCCGGTAGTTGTAGCCTGAGTAGAAGTGCGGGTTGTTGTAGCGGCCCTGGAGCTGGAGCCGGGTCTTTAGGACCTCGGAGGGCACGTAGATGATGGACGCGGCCAGGTCACCCAGAAAGCCTGCTGATAGATAGGCGAGGTGCTGCTGCAGGCCGTGGTCGATGAGGAACCGCTTGCTCCATTCGTAGGTGCCGAAGAACAGGACGGTGCCGGGGAACGAGCCGCCCAACGCGGGGACCCAGCCACCGTAGAGGCCCCGTCGAATGCCCTCCTGCCTCAATATGGTGTAGTAGGATCGTGCTAGTGACGTGTATTTTGAAGGCACCTGAGGATCGCCCTGCTGCCGTGTCTTGACGGTATCAAGTGAGTGCATGAGCATGTCACCCGTGGATCCGCCTATGCCTCCTGCAACCATGGCCTGCGATTGGCTCTGTTAGCATTTCCGCGACCCCATGGCTGGGTAGGGAGAATGAAGGGCGACGTACATGGAGATATGGAGGGCGGCCCTCGGCCTCTACATCGTCGGTCATGTTCTGGTCGAAAGCACTGCTCGCTGTGGAATGGCCCGTCCGTCCGGCATGACGATGCTCGGGGGAGGGCGCGTAGAGGCTCGCGACGGGCGTGGCCGTGGTTGGAGATGCCGCCGTAACGTCCGAGGTGGCTGTCGTTGTCGTCGTCGTCGTGCTGAAGGCGAGACCTGAGGACTGTTGGAAGCCAAGGGGCATTTCCAGGAACCAAAACGGCCTGACGCTGGCAATGGGCAGAGGTCCGCAGGGAGCCGATGCGAGGCAGCGGATGAGGATGGTCGGGAGGGGAATCGACCAAGGAATGAGCGTCCTCGGCGATGAGGATGATGCTGCCCGGCGGAGAGAGAAAAGGTCCGGCAGGCGGGCGGCGCAGGGTCGCGGAGATGGGGGTGGGTGATCGCGTGGGTTGCCAGAATCAAGAATTTTGTTGGTCTCGATGCCGAAAATGCGCTGGGCCTGCGCGCAACCGCCTGTCCCGAACGGCCGCTAAGCCCGGAACATTTCCGCCAAAACGGATACCAGGTACCAATTGGTGCTGATCACAGCAAATAAATGGATGACGAGAGAGAACATTCATGAAGTCTGGGGTTTTTGCACCCAATTGCCGTCTCTCTATTCGCTAGTATACAATTGTTGTGGTCAGATGCGATTTTTTCTTGTACAGTACAGTGCATCTCGTCTCGTAGCTCCCGATCTCTTCTCGGTTCACATCATCGTACAATACAGCCACAGCTCAGTCCATCAGCGGCCGCCGGTGCTCCCACCACCGAATGGGGCCAAACTTGCGCAGCGGGTAGACAATGTGCGTCGCCCGCCCCGTCAGAAGCTCCTTTGACACCGGGCCATAGGTGTTGCTGTCGAGGCTCGACCCGGGCGGGCCGTCGCCCTCCACCCAGACGTGTCCCTGTGGTACCTTGACCGTCGGCAGCGGGTGAGGTGCTTTTGTCCGGACCACATCATGCTCCAATGCCACGACGCGCTTCACGGCGATGGTTTCCGGGTGCAGGGGACTCCTGCAACATGTTTAAACACAGTTAGCCGCTGCCTCTGTTTCTGCTTCTGTTATTTCTGCATTGGCCCGAGTGGCAGGCCAGCCAGACTCGGAGAACAGAGTTGCAGAGGGATGAGGCTCTCTCTCACCTCAGCGTCACAACCATGCCTCGCTCCAGCTTCTCCTGAGGCGCCCACTTCCAGTTAAAGATGATATCCCGCCGCAGCGTCGAGTCCTTCTCGTCGTTGAAAAGCGGGTACATGGAATTGCCGTCCACCACTGTCAACTCCGCGACGTGCATGTTGAACATGGCAATGACGGGGATCCAGGTCGCGAAGCCCATCAGCTTCCACGCCACCGACCTAGCAATGCTGGGCTGGCCGCCGCCCTGGGCCGTCGCGCCGCCTATTCGCGACCATATCGACGCAGAAGGCATTCGAGCTGGGGAACTAATCACCGCGTTGTCTGCGTTTTGGGGCCGTGAAACATATTTCGCGGTGGGCGTGAGGTCGGGTCCTGGTTGAATGGTCAAGGTTAGACATCAGCCCGTCTATTTTGGTAGGTCCGTTGTTGCTAAGCTTTTTCTCGGCTGGGACTGATTACCCACCCACCTGCTACAGAAAATCCCACCCAACTGCCAACACTTATTAAATGCTCACCTCAATTTCTATCAACCATCGTATATGAGACACCCATCATTATGAAACCCGTGTAGCTTGTCATATCACATACGATTGCATATTGCATTCATTCAAAACGCAAACTTTTGCATCTCACGTGGGCATTCGTGTTCCTAGGCAAAATTGATCATGGTGGAAGAAAAAAAGAAAGAAACCAGTTTCTGACGCCACTGCCTACTTCAATAACTACATGAAGGTCGAACTTTTTGTGTGTGATGCTCATGCGGCCTGGCGCCAAACCTCTCTGGCAATCTCCCGGGCCGCTTCTAATTACACCATTTTGTTGTCCGACGCCCCCCCACTGCACTGTAGGCGGGGCGGCCCCGAGACCACACCAGCCGGCTTGTCCGTCCAGTCCAGTTCATCGTGTCTCGGGGTTGCAGGTTCGGCCAGTTATCGCTTTAAACAGCCTCGGGGATATTCTCATCGCTGTCGCTCATGCTCTCGTCGCCGCTGACCTCGGCGTTCTCGCGCTCACGCTTCTCCATCAGGGCCTGCAGCTCGGCATCGTCGCTCTCCGTCACGGCCTTGGGCTCCATCTTGACCGTCAGGTTGCCGCCTGCGCCCTGAATGCTCTGTCGGATGTCTACAATGGCTTCCTCCAGGCGCTTGATGCCCAGGCTCTTGTCCAGGCAGGTGTTGGTAAGGACGTACAGGGGAGGCGACACGAGCTTGACCTTGACCTGGGCATCATCCGTGTTCTTGGCCTCGGCGGTGCGGAGGGCCGTCTTGACGGCGTCAATGCCCTCGTAGCCGAAGCAGGTCACTTCGATATCTGCTCGGACCTTGGTTGGTTGAGGAGTGAGGCGCTTGCTGATGTACGTCTTGAGCTCATCCGTAACGGGCTCGCTGGGGAAGGTGATGTCGTTCCACACCTCGGGGTTGCTGCACTGTGTTAGCATTGATATCTGATCACCGACAAGACAGCTCGACTAACGTAATGGACAGCTTGAAGGCGTCAATGGCATGACCATATTTCCTGTTCAGGGGCCAGGCTATGCTCTCATAGAGGGTCTCGATGGGGGTCTGGGTCTTCTCGGCAACGTGTCGCATGATGGAGTGCACCATCTTGCTCTTGTTGTATCGCTCCTCACACTTGACGATATCCTCGGGAGAAACTCGTCGCTTCGACAGATCAATATATCCTGCCGACACACGTTAGATACCGGGCGAAATCGCTCACACGCAGCTGCGGGCCTTACCCTTCTCTTTATCCACACGGAGCACCACCACAACCTCGTTACGTCCGACTCGAATGAGCTTCTGGATACTTCGGATACGTCGTCGCGACAGCTCGGAAAGCAGAATCATGCCGTCAATGTTGTCGTACTCGAGGAGCTTCACGTAGGCACCCATCTCGGCGATCTAGCCCAGTTAGCGCCCAGCGCCCACACCCAACCCATGTGTATTCCGACTGACCTGCTTCACGTTGACCATGACGAAGCTGTCGATCTCCGGGTACTTCTCCTCGTAGAAGCGAGAGTTTGTTAACGACATCTTGGCGGTGTTTTCGAGTATCCAAGAGGTTGGGTCGGATTTGAAGATGTGAGGTGGGGTGGACTCCGAAGAAGCCTTGCTCGAACTATGGTTGGACTTCGATTATTGGTTGAAAAAAAATATCGAAGAGATGGGCGAAACTCGGATATATCGATATCGCGGTGACGATTCGGTTGGAATCTTCGTGGTCGATTCGCGAATGCTGCTCTTCTGGAGGCTGAAGTCAACGATGAGGAGTCATAATTTTGACATTTTACGATGCGGGCGATGATGGTGGGGTGTGGCGGGGTGTGGCTCATTCGCTGGCGGTCAGCCATGGCAGAACAACTCCAGCTCGCCATGATGGCAGCTATCGCCACGTGACTAAGCAAGTAAACATTCAAGCTTCACCATTGAGAACATCACAGTCGCGTGTACGCCATGGCTCCTGGTATGCCCTTCGCGAAAGGTCCCGCGTCGCGCTCCATCTTATGCTAACCGAATCGCAGCGACACAATACGAGCTTTCTCCGCCTCCGGGGGATGCGGTTTCAGCCATCTCCTTTGCGCGCGAGGCGTCGACCAAACTCCTCGTCGCATCATGGGACAAGAAGGTTTACTATTACGATATCGCCAATGGCGCGGAACAATCGAATCTCATAAATACCTACGAGCATCGCGCGCCAGTGCTAGACGTGTGTTTTGGCGCCAACGACAATGAAGCATTCACAGCTGGCATGGACTGGGCAGTGAATAGGTGGGCAGTCTCTGGGGGGTACGCGCCGGTGCGAACGGAATGCTGACAGGCTGTTGTAGGATTGATCTAGCAACTGGGGAGAAGACCCTCGTTGGGAAACACTCCGCCCCTGTGCGCTGTGTGGCCTATAGCCCTTCTTTCTGTATGTCAACATGTCAACATCCGGACTGACCAAGCTAATGATGATGCAGCTATCCTTGTATCTGCATCCTGGGATGGCAGCCTCAACCTCCACAACCTCAACGACCCATCAAGCTCTCCCATCCGAGTAAATCTTCCTGGAAAGCCTCACGCATTGGCAGTTAGCCCAACCAAGGTGGTGGTTGCAATGACCGGGCGTGTCATCAACATCTACGACCTGAAGACGATCTCCAACCTCTTCTCTACAGGATCTACGGAGCTCACTCCCTGGCAGCAGCGTGAATCATCCCTCCGATACTTGACGCGAGCAGTTGCTTGCATGCCGAATGACGCTGGATATGCCACCAGCAGCATCGAGGGCCGAGTCGCCGTTGAGTGGTTCGAGGACACGGCAGAATCCCAAGCACGCAAGTACGCCTTCAAATGCCATCGCCAACCTGCCGCAGACGGCGATGGCGACATCGTGTACCCTGTGAATGCCCTGGCTTTCCACCCGGTCCACGGCACTTTTGCGTCAGGAGGAGGCGATGGAACTGCCGCCCTTTGGGACGCAGAGGCTAAGCGAAGGTTGAAGCAGTACCAGAAGTTCCCCAACAGCGTTGCAGCGCTCTCCTTCTCCAACAATGGCAAGTATCTTGCCATTGGTGTGTGTCCTGGTTTTGAGACTGGCCAGGAAGATTACAATGGTGCTGGCCAAACCGCGGTATTGATCCGTGAGCTGGGGGAGAACGAGGCCAAAGGAAAGGGCGCAAAGTAAGGGGGCGATGAAGTGAATGAGGGGTTTCATCCGAGTAGGCGTTCGGGAATGGTGAAGGAATCTCGATTGTAAGTAAGGAAATCTCGAGTATTGAGCTTATGGGGATAACTGTATGTAGATACCCCTAAAATCCATCCATCTTTGATGTTTAGAATAGTCTCTTTCTTCCTGTGGTGTTCATTTGGACTAATTAGAATTAACCTGGACAAGACATTATGCGGAACATCGTCACTCTCCGACGCCATGGTCGACAACTACTTCGTACGACACGATCTCTGTTCTCCCAATAGGTCTGTTCATCGGCTGATTTACACCATCGCCGTCGGGCCCGAGCCCCCGGTGGCCTTTTTGCAAGGCTTCACTAGCATCGAATCCATCTCGGCACTGGAATTCGGAGCTGTCTGTAGGCGAAGGATGTGATGATGATCTCGGCGCTGGAATATGGTAGTGTCGAGTTTCGTCGAACTTTCGGATTGTATATTTCCCCCTCTTCTCATCCCTCAATAATTGTGCTTTTTCTTTCTTTCTTGGCGAATATCTACGTTTCCTCCGACGAACAGTGGAAGGAGAGTTAGATGACAGATCAAGCTCGAGCGTTCCTCCTACATTGATCAGTCGCAATGCTCAACAGGATCTTGAACACGCTACACACCTCGAGATGAACTGGATCCAGTCCTAAGAGCCTCAGGTACTGGTCGAAATTTGCGGAAATTCCGTCTTTGAGACTGCTTCAGGCAATGGTTGGCTTCCTTGAGCTGAATTGGAAGTTGCGTTTCGGGAACCCTTGCGATGTCAATGGATCGTATTGGGGAATCTGAATGAATTTGCTCACAAGTCAATGTACTTGAACTCGTCTAGGGGGTTCGGCATGCTAATGACTGTTTTCAAGTTGGCCTCTTGCCCGTCGCATTGAGCGGGCATATCCACGGCACGGATGAGTAAAGCCTTGACTGGGAAAACTGAGTCGTATTGTATCAATTGAAGAGCTGGGTACTAGTAGAAAGTCGCAAGGCTGAAAGAGTTAAGCAGGCGAAGGTAGAGAGAAGATCATGTGGATGCCAAATGGGCAACCCGATGTGGATGGTCATGTAGGGGCGCTCCTTCCCAAAAGGAATTGGGCAAACTCCCTCTTCTCATTACATCATCCTGTAGAATACGGGCTCCCGGCTTGGCCTAAGGCAGGAAGTGGTGACCAAGATCAAGAAGTCGCGCTTTCGACAGGTATTCTCAATTCCTGTTGATATCCTCCTCGCTCAGTTCTGGCTCAGGGCTTCAAGTTGTCTTTGAGGTGGTCGATCTTGCGGCCGCCGACGACAGGAAAGACGTCTGCAGCTTTTCGCATTAATACGCCACAGAGACACTGCTTATGTGTGTGCTCTTACGCCTAGAGATGACCTACAACACGTCACTGTACTGTATTTGTCTCTGTACTCTCTGTTGCGCGACCTCCTGTGCGTCGCGCTGCTCTTCGATCTTGACGACATGCCCTCTGCCTTTGTCATCAGCATCATGTCCCTTTCATAAGCATGCCCGGCAGCACTCCATTCGCCCTGGTCAGCGGAGAATAGGCGAACTCCATTTTGTCTTGCGTACTCGTTCACCTTGGCCACAGCATGGAAAGGGGGTGGTTCAATGATTGCATCAACTCGGGATTTGAGGTGTATGCTTCCCACCAATGGACTTATGACTATTCCGCTAGTAACGCTGATCTCCTTACAGGGTCAATGTAGCTGCTTTGCAGGCTCTTCAGGCTGGCGTCGCCCGAGTTCATCATGTTCGTGGAACCATTTCTATAGTTGGATCTGGTATGGGGAGATTCATGACCTACAAGGAAAGGAACACTAAGAAAATGTCAGTATACTTTAATTTGAGATTGTGTAATGCATGGTGAGCCTGGCTTCGATGAAGATGCGGCTGCTATTTGTCATGTTTTTGTGAGGTCATCACTGCCCTATGCTTCACCATGCTGGTGTGTTTGAACTGACAATGCACGGATCTGGAATAAGCCTGCGGAAGAAGTACATGCGGGCATATTGTGGCCAAATTCCACATTGGGTAGTTGCTTGTCTTTAAAACGGTGCGAAGACGCGGCGAACTGAGCCAAATAATATCCGAATGTTTCGTACACTCAGGCGGCTGGCTTTGAGCCGAGCAGTCACAGTATAAGATTCGGCTATAGGTGCACTTTACGATCATCCCTTGTGGAATCTTATATGGCCTTGGATTGTTACACCTAAATGTCCGTATTACTGCTCTCGAGGCGGTGGCTCACCACCTGATTAGGGTTGGCGGCTCTATGAGTTTGCCGGCGGGACGATATGCGCTTCCATCCGTAGATTTGACGCCGCGATGCTGGCGAATTAGCGATGCGGGGCATGGTCAATGGCGGTAGTTTGGTACTCCGTAGTAGCCGGGGTGTCTGTAAGAAAATGAATGATGTGTTAAGGTTGCCGGAGCTTAGCCGCTCCACCCCGGTTAGCTCATGCCGAGAATCATACCACACTTACCATCGTCCAATTTGCAGACCTCACCCATAATTAGCGACGACTTGCCACGCCGACCAACGAATTGACGTCCTAGACCTGTCGGGTTGACGAAATCAGATAGGCCATCGACAATGGCCGCATGAAATGGCCTCCTCCAGTCCAGTCCCATCGAGGGCTGCCATCAATGCCCTCCGAGGGGTAGTCTTCACCACCTCTTGTTCCGTCATCCTCCTCGCCGAAGAACGCCGCCAGCGCCTCAAAATCGCCCGATCCGCTCTTGAAAATGCCCGAAAGTTACACTCAGCTCGGGCCAACCAAAACTCAGTCGCTTGGGCCGAGGCATATGCTGTCCGACAAGATGTTTGGCCGGCCGACCTGAGCCACGACCATCCTGCCTCCGCGCCTTCAAGGAATCCTCCTCGTCGCCGCCGACGGGATCTGGAACCAAGAGCCAGTTCGGAATTATCGGACGCGGGACACGGAACGAATTTAAAAGCGGCAGCACGGCCAGAAACCACTGTTCCCGTCGTACCAACACCAATTGCCAACAGCGAGCTGGCCCGATGGGATACACCGGCCAATGAACAGACCAAAGCTGCGCCCGGGCTGTTGATGCAAAATGACAGATTCTTGAGGATTCCTGCAGAGAAAGAGGCGCGCCTGTTCCCTATGGCTAGACATGCCGAGGCCAAGAAAGTTGGCGCTGTCTCTAAATCAGCTTCGTCGAGGCGGGTCGTCAGCGGCAAGAAACCAGACGTCCCAGCCATAAGGTCGATTTTGCAAACCGCCTTTTGGGGTGACAGCTCACAGCCCATGGTTGACGAATCCAGCGAACCAATTACTGACGAGCAAAATGGCGTAAGGTCCGCTGCGGATCGCCTGGCTACCTTGGATCGGCTCGTCGTCGACCTTGAATCCCAAACGTTGGCTCGCCAAGGCAACAATGAGTCTCGATTAAAAGCGGCCATCAGCATTCTCGACTCAATGTATCAATCTCGTGAGCTTGACGAGAAACAAGCGATGCAGAAGGCCGCAACACTCCTCCAAATTGCCGCCAAGACCAAGCATTATCGGCTAATGCTGTCGATTTTCGATCTTTTCGATCCAGCCAGCATAGACACCTGCGACCTGGCAATCCCTACTGTGGACTGGCTGCTCGATGACGGCGATGCTGAGGGCGTTAGGAATTTGTTAACGTATGCCTCAAGGTTTCAAGCCAATCAATCGCAACAAAGCGAATACCACCAACGCCACTCATGGATTGACCGTCTTCTCTTGCACTATTGGGGAAAAACAAATGACTTTGTTCAAGTCAAACGTGTATACAACCTTTTGCAGGATGGTGGACTCTATACTTCAGAGCTTTTTTCACCCATCACCTGCTTTGCAATCCGACGCAGAATCACCCTCATGGCCCTTGATGCTGGCGATGATGCAGCAGCCAGAGCCGAAATGGAGATTCTGAAAAACTACCGATCCAAGAAAGCGGAAAGCGACATCAAACTTCGGGGTCGCTTCATTATCCGAACTGCGCTCATGGGGGACTGGGCTGCAGCCACCCCAGAGATTGCTGAGCTGCATCGTATGGGGAACACAGGCACCCAGTATCAAAACGTCCTCTCATGGTTGACGGAAATTTACTCAAAGGACCATTCGCCAGGGGAGACAGACAATTTTGTTCGAGACCTGGTGGAGAACTACTCTATGACGGTCAACAAACCGCTTGCCTTCCTTGTTATCGACCGCCACGGCCGCAATCAGGACCTCCAAGGGCTGAGTGCATGGCTTCAGTTTTGCCAAGACAGTGGACTCGAACTCGACCAGATGTTCTTCAACGAAATTGCGGAGGCATGCAGCAAATATTGGAACCTGGCCCGCCTTGATGTAATAAAGCTGCTCAAGGGCGTTCGCGCATCCCGACCCTGGATTCATGACCCACACTTGTCGACATATTCGGTCAAGGGGCCAATGCGGGAAATTCACAAGTCTCTGCCATCGGAGGCGGTAGAAGACGTTGGTCCACCAGCACCCGCCCCTACGTTATCCTCGATGCGGGAACGAGATGTGTTTCGCCGCATGAATGCCTGGGCGACCGACAAGAAGTGGCAACGAGTTTCCGAGGATTTTGAAGAGGCATCCAAAAATGGGCTACAACATTCTGTGCGCTGCCTCCGACTTGCCGTCGTTGCCTATCTTTACATGGAGGGACCCCACTCAAAGTCAGCCACCAAAATCATCAACGCAGCGCGGACCGAGGGCTTGGATGTTAGTAGTGCCTTGGTCCCATTGCTGGTTGCTCGACTGGAGGCTGGGGAGGACGTGGCTCACTTGCTGCAAGATACCTTGAGTCAAGGAGCCCAGATTCACGACAGCGTGTACAACAAAGCAGCGCGGATCATGTGCCTGAAGGGCAATCAGAAGGGCGCCATCAGAGTGTGCGAACTTGCGGCGATACAAAACGGCGAGAGGGATCTTGCGTACAACAAGTTCAACTTTTCGTCATTAGTCTTTGCCTACACAGGGCAGAGCTTATACCAGGAGCTCTCTGGTCTTCTGGCGAGTTTCAACTCTCGCTCTCTTTGGTGGCACGGCAGCAAGGAATGCAAGGAATCAGTGAAACGGGCCATGAAGGCTATTGCAGCGAGAGCGGTGAGATGCCAGACAGTAGAACGGCAACTCCATGAAGATATACTGGATGCTCTCGACTCGTCTCTCCAACATATCAAGGCCTGCCGTGCTTCAGCACAGCAGGGCCGTTTGGCGCTGACGGATGAGATCGTGGAGGCACTCCAGCCAGTTGAGGGGGAGTTGCTGGAGGAGATTGCCGCCGCTTCCGTCCCCAACAATAGCCCACCTGTGGCCACCAACGGGAACCAGCCCTGTCAACCAGCAGAAAGGCAGAAGGAGCAAGGCGAGAACGCGAGTGAACCGGAGATGACTCGCGGTGAGGAGGAGTTCGTGATGAAGCAAAGGCTTGCAGAAGCGTTCTTTTGAGAAGCATTTACAATTCGGCGTACTCAGGGGCAGCATATGTGATTTAGATGGCACATTATTCAAGACTATGTATAAAGAGATAGAGGCAGGAGATGGAGAACATCGTAAGGTGTTGGTGTGGCGACACAATGGCCAATTTCATCGCATTTACTGGAAACTAGGTGGGCAAGGTGGGCTACGAGCGTTGATCGCAGTGGCGATCGCTGTCTGTCTGTACGTACGTCTTCTCTTTTGTTCGATGACGCTGCGTGCGAGGTCCGCATGTACTGTACATAATACGAAAAAGAATCAATTGCGACCCACGATGCTGCATTGGTGACGAAGCGATTGCGGCTGGCCAATGGCGACGAAGGGAGGTCGAAACAGAAATGCGTCTGATCCCTGACGGTTGTAAAGTGGTCTCGTGATCGAAGCTAAGCAGTCCTTAATCCTCGTACTCGTACTCTATTAGATCCGAGAGCTACACCCAACCCACCCACCACCACAACCGATTTTGGGACTCACCGAACTACGGGGCATGCCGTGGCACCCAACCGTCCGTTGACAGGGCGGCTTATGATTGGGTGGCTGATGCGATTGTGGTGAGGACGCAGGAACGTGCAGTGCCGGCCCAGGGGCCTTCTTTAGGAGTCCTCAGGCCTTTGTGGCTCGTTTCCGGGGGGCGAATGGGGGATCCACGAAGATGGACCGGGACGGAGACGAGCAAGGGAAGCGGCAGACGGCGCGGCAGAGGATGCGAGTGAGGCACGGTGGGAGTGACATGTGATGGGGACGGAGGTGAAGAAGAAACGAAAACACGGACACGGACACGGCTGCGCCCTGAATGAGGGCATCGTCATGTCATCAGCCGGAGTCTGGAGGCATCGGCGCCGGAGGTTCGCGGGGCTCGCTGGGCGTCGCTGGGCCCATCGGCGTGGCCCATCGAACCATAGCGGATGGTGGGCACAGGCGGCCATTGGCTGCGCTGTAGGCGGTCAGGGTAGCGACGGGGCGCGTGGTGCCATTCATTGGTGGTTCCTTGGAGGAGTCCCGATGCTGCCCTGAGTGGAGGTATAGGGCAATGGGCGCTGGACTCTAGGGCAGTGGACGGGAGTTGGGCGCGCTCTCGATGCGCCGAGAGCTACTTTGTTGCAGAGTGGAATAGCGCCCGGCCCCTCCCTATTCCCCTGCACCCCTGGACCGCTGGCGTGGGCAGTGTGGGAGCATGTGAATGTGGGTGGGTGGCAGTGGTAGTGCCGTCTGCCTGGGCCACAGAATGGCCATCGCAGAAAAACTTTCCAGATGACCCTGGCCACGGGACATGGGGCGCGCATCTCAGTGCCGGGGGAGGGTTCGTTCCAAGTCAGTCGAGTGATGGATCAGCCAGGATGGCCAACGGCCGTCGCGAATGAGAATCGGCGTATAACGTTGGCGAGCTATCATTGAACCATCCAGGCAAGCCCCGCTGGCAGCCGCGGGCTGGTGTGCCGATGGCTGTGTCCAGAGACATATCCCAGCATCTGGAACAACCAGCAGTATATAGATGGCCTCGCGCCCTGCCATGCGCTCGCGGGTGTAGAGCGAAAGACTGCGCGTTTCTCTGCAATCCAGTGCTTTGAACTGTCAATGTCGTTGGTGCGTTCCAATTGACCATTTATCCAAGTCGTGCATACTTTGCATAGCCGTTCTTGCCCTTCGCGCCCGACCTGCCTCTTCTCAACTTCTCCCAACCAATTCCGGGAAAGGACCACCCCCGGAGCGGCAACCCCCGACGCCGACATCCCAACTGACCCAGGGATAATATCGACACCAACGACTCTGCCACCTCCAGTAATAATCCTCCACTAAACCCCCTCACATCTTCTCTACCCATTCGCCTTCTTGCTTCTCTTGCAACTCTGTACTCTGTCCTTCTGAGGGGTTCATCTCTCCAATTGCTCCAGTGGACCACGCACGGTCGTCTGTCCCGCCATACCTTCCGCAAAGTCGAAATCTCAGAACGCCGACAGTCATGACGACGGCCCTCACGTCGACCGAGTTGCAGGCCCGCCGCCGCGACACCTACCATGAGGCCGACGTTGTCGTCGTCGGCGCTGGTGTCTTCGGTTGCGCCGTAGCCTTTGCGCTCGCCAACCAGGGACGCTCCGTTCTCCTGCTCGAGCGCTGGCTGCGTGAGCCCGATCGCATTGTTGGCGAGCTGCTCCAGCCTGGCGGCGTCATTGCCCTCGAAAAACTCGGCCTTGGACACACCATCAAGGACATCGATGCCGCTCCTTGCTACGGATACTCTGTCATCTACCACGGCACCAAGGTCACCTTCCCCTACCCGACTCTCGGAGTAGACGGAGAGGTTGAATACGCCTGGGGCGGCGCAGGAAAGGAGGGCAAGCGACCAGTTGGCTGCGGTTTCCACCACGGCCGTTTCATTACCCAGCTGCGAAAGGCCTGCCTGGGCCACAAGAACATCACCGTCGTCGAGACGGAGGTCGTCAAGACGCTCCGTGGCGAGCACACCGACCAGATCCTCGGTGTCGAGTCCCGTACGACCAACAAGGACACTGGCAAGAAGGAGCCCGACTATTACTTTGGCCAGCTGACCATCATCGCCGACGGTTACGACTCCAAGTGGCGCAAGGAGGTGCTAAACACCAAGCCTATCGTCAAGTCCAAGTTCTACGCCCTCGAACTCATCGACGCCGACCTGCCCGCCCCTGGCCACGGCCACGTCGTGATCGGCAACGCCTCCCCCGTCCTCCTCTACCAGATCGGTACCCACGAGACCCGAGCCCTGTTCGACGTGCCCATCGACCTCCCCGAAGCCTCTGCTGCCAATGGCGGTGTCCGCAGCTACATTACCAAATACGCTATCCCCGCGCTCCCTCCATCTGTTCGCCCCGCGGTCGAGAAGGCTCTCTCCGACGGCAAGATCCCTAAGAGCATGCCCAATAGCTGGCTGCCGCCCTCGCGCCAGACCTCCAATGGAATGGTCCTCCTTGGCGATGCCATGAACATGCGACACCCCCTTACCGGCGGAGGCATGACAGTTGCCTTCAATGATGTCCTCGTCCTAGCCGAAGAGCTACATCCCGACAAGATCAAGAATCTTGATGACGCCAAAGCCGTCAACTCGGCCGTCAACACCTTCTACTGGCGCCGCAAGAACTTCACAGGCATCATCAATGTCCTCGCTCAAGCCCTCTACTCCCTCTTCGCGGCCAATGACCGCCAGCTCCGATCTCTGCAGAAGGGTTGCTTTGGCTACTTTGAGCGCGGCATCACCGACGGCCCTGTTGGCCTGCTCGGTGGCATTATCCAGCGCCCAATCATCCTCGCTTACCACTTCTTCTCTGTCGCCTTCCTTGCCATCAGGCTTCACGCCGCCGAGGTCATGGGCGGCATTCTCGGAATCTGGAAGCTGCCTCTTGTCTTGATCGACTCCATCCTCATTCTTTGGAAGGCCTGCATCGTTTTCCTCCCCATTATGTGGCGTGAGGGATTCCAATAGAAGAATGGCCGTCGGTGAATGAAACGGCGAGAGGCATTTCTCCTTCCGGCTCAGAAGGGGAAGAAACGAAAGCTGTCATGAAGTTGGATGATCAACGGGCAGCTGGCTCTTCGCTTTGGCGAAGCCTTGAGAAAGCACATACATTGCAAAGCGTTCCCACCCCCCTCTCGGGTTGTGAAGAGAGTGCGTGGGAAGGCTTGGGCTGCCCGGTTTTGTTTTTGGGGAGCCCCTGTACATATTGACCCATTCATCGCCGCGATTGAGCGGCGATATTTCTCCTGATGAGACGGAGAGAAGACGTTACGGCATGGAAACGGTTTGACGTGGTATATCTTTGTTTTTTTTCCGATTGGACAGGCAGTGTCATTTCACGTATTGTAGCCAGCATATATGGTACTAATTAATGCCAAGATCGGTCATTGGACGATTCATTCCGAGTTGCTTCGACGTGACAACTAGCTAATGTTTGAAATTGGTTGAGCTTTCCACCAAGTAATCTCACGCTGGCCATGCCGGCATATTCACGTCAGCCGGCGGCGGTAGACACCAAACATCCAGCTCGCACGCAGCACGGCGAGGCCAAGAGCCATCTTGATGCTGTCCTGGATGACATTGAGTTTGCTCCCGCCCACCTCGTGCCACTCAATGGGCACCTCTGCGACCTTGATGCCAGGACTCGTGCCAATAACAGTTCCATCGCTGCCAAGGATCGGGGTTGCGGGGGCCGACTCGGCCAGCATGAGCATCTCAATGTCAAAGATCCATCCCTCGGTGTGCATGTAGGGGATGATGTGCGGGAGGGACGCGCGCGAGAAGAGCTTGAAACCGCACTGGGTGTCACGGATGCGCGACGTGGCCGGGGGCGTGAGGATCATGAGGACCAGGTGGAAGGAGCGCATCAGAAAGTTGCGCAAGGCCGAGCGCTGAAACCGAGTTAGCCATGGGAGCGCAGCAGAAGAGAGATGCACTATTCAGTAGTGAGAGGGCCATATTACCTTGACAACGGCCTCGCTACCAACGAGGTGAGCGCGACTACCAATCGCGACACCGCGCAGGGAGCCATCCACGACCTCCTCGCAGCCTTCAATCAGCTTGCGCACATCGCAGAAACGGGAAGCTCCGTCAGCGTCCGCGAACAGCGCGTACTCGCCACGAACATGCCGCAGACCATGGGTGACGCCTCCTCCCTTGCCTCTGTTTGTTTCCAAGGTGACAACTCGGATAATGTCGTGCAGGTCGTGCTCCTTGGCGAATTCCAGGACCACGTCGACGGTCTTGTCTCGACTACCGTCATTGACGACAATTATCTCATATCCTCCGAGTTCATCCCTTCGGGGGGTGTGCGCGTGTCGTCTAGAGGGGCTCGTCACGACGTGCTTGGCATCGCTCAATCGACCAAAGTTCTTGTCCAGGTATTCGACTGCTTCCTGCAGCGTTGGAAGAATGCGATCCTGTTCGTTGTAGGCCGGGAGAACGACACTGAGACGAAGCTCTGCAGGCTCGATAGAACCGGCGTCAGGCGTAGGATAGGCTTCCTCTGGTTTGATCTTCTGTTCGCTCAGGTGGCGCTCCGCAAGCCATCTGTCGTACCAGCACGGCAGAGGGCGGGGCTTTGTAGTACCGGTTGCGGGATCACTGGTGATGTACGTCTTTTCGGAGGGAAGGACCGGGCGGGGTTTCGGGGCGACGAGGTGGAGGAGAGCGAAGAGCTGATCGAAACGTTAGCAGGTGTGGGTTGAGTGCCAGTGCAGCGATGGGCATACAGAGAGGAGGGCGAATAGGACCAGCGCGATGAAGAGCACCAGCAGAATGTGCCAAGGGGTCGCTTCAATCCATGACCACAACGGTTTTAAGAACTTGTTGGGAAGCTCTAGAGGCGACGGGCTGGCCATGACGAGTGCGGAGCTCAGCAGCAAAGGCCGGGCCAGGAGGAGGAGGCAGCTGGAAGGGGGGAAGTCGTGAGATCAGTTGGTGCGCATCGGGGAATCCTGCTGGGGAGGAGACGTCAAGGACAAAACGAAAAGGAAGGAAGGAAGGAGAATGGGGGAAGGAGAGACAACGGATGCGCCGGACTGGCGGCGCTGAGGGAGAGACTGAAGTGTGCGACAGGGGATCTGAAGGAAAGGTGACATGAAGGTCACAATCGAGGCCACGGAGCTTACAATCTGTCGCTACCTTATTGAGTGGTACGCGACAGAAGGCGATGTGGCGCTAACTGCACGGGAGTGACGCTTGCCGCGCATTGTGCGCGGGCCAATAATGCGCCCTCCCCGCCGCTATAGAGCAGGGGTCCCTGTGGATTGGCGGGGCACAACCAACTTCCACCCGTGGACATCTTCCGGTGGTGGAGGTATAAGTCAAGCAATTCCTTCAGTGTGCTTGGAGCCACGAAGTGTGTAGTACTTTAGTTACTACTACCATGTTCCGGTAGTTATGCGAGTAAGTTTAGAGTCTGGGGCATTGACATGAAGAAGACGGCGCATATCCAGGGACAGCTCAGCGATATCCGCATAGCCTACAGTGCCAGCCCAAATAAAGGTTCACAATTCTAGATCGACTCAATAGTGTCCAAGTGATAGACAGGCTTTGATGGAAGACGCTAATAATGGAAAAAAGCACAATCGAGAAAATTGCCCTGGTTTCCGCATCTGTCATGAGGCGCCAAGCCAGCGACTACACAATGGGCCCGCCATGAATCGCAATCAACGCCAACAAAGCCCAGACCGGACCAGGGCTGTCCCGAAATGGTTCGCTACTTCCCCCACGTTTCAGCTGCCGACAGCTGCAGAATGAGAACCGGACTGGCGGTGTTTCCGGAGCAGCTTGCTTCCCTTGCGGACGAAGCCCCAGCTCTTGCGCCGGCTCTTGTTGGGCGGAGGCGGAGGAGGAGGTGGTGGGGGTTCCGGGAAGGGCGCCACCAGCTTCTGGTCTGGAGGGTCCAGCCCAAAGTCCAGGAAACAGACGCTGGGATCGATGATCTCCTTTTGCTGGTACTTTGAGCGCGAGAGGCTGCGCTTGTGGGCCGCCTCCGGAGAACGGTCCAGCTGGATGCCCGCAACAGGCTGGAACTCTGCGGAGAAGAGCGGCGAAGGGGTCGCGTCGAAGTAGACTCCCACCCTGTGCGACGAGTAGTCCCTCTCGGGGGGCGTGATGGGGCCGGAGAGCCGGGTCCTGCTAGAGTTTGGCGTAAGGGATGGGATCGACGAGCTGGAGTCGTCGTGTCGGTGGCCATGGTGACGACGGAGTGTTGGAGAGGACGGCCAGGTTGGTGTTGTCGGCGGGCTTGCCAGTTCCGTGGCCGGCGTCCTGGACGGCGGGAATGGCGGGTTTGAATCCAAAGCCCCCTTGAATGGCAGCGGCGGCGGCCGAGGGTCGCTGAATGCTGCCGCCGGGCTGGATACGATGCTGAGGAACTTGTCGAGGGAGTGGCCAGAGGCCCTGGGCGAGCTTGGATGCAGCCGATGGGGTTCTTGTTGTTGATGATGTCGTCGTTGTCGTTCATGTCCGATGGTTGTCGCGGGCCTCTCAATGGGGTCCACGGACTGCGCAAACCGCCGAGTGCGCATCTCATACACCTCCAAAGAGGACCCCGACACCGTGGACGAGATACCTCCTGGAGAAACGGTTTCACTATTAGATCACCACGACAGATGATCGGTAGGCCTCCACACCAAACGAACCTTTGCTCGACGAGCGGCTGATGCGGCCGGCGGGTAAGAACGGGCCTCGATCAACCTCCTTGCCCTTGAGCGACACCGCGCCCGTGTACTGGACGTCCCGGAAGACTGGCCGGATGTCGTCGGGGTAGTAGCCGTCGTCGCTGCTGCTGCTGACAGAGGAGAAGCCCGCGAAGCTGCCGTTTTGCGGTGTGCGCGTGGGCGTATGGTTGCGAGAGCTCGATGCATATGAAGCAGCGGCTGAGTGGCCAGTCGCAGTGCTCGGGATGCCGGGCATGCTGTTGTGGAACTCATCAGGGTGAGCAGCGGCGAGGAGGCACCGCTTGCGGTTCTCATCGCGCACCTTGGAGCGCTCCTCACGCCGGCAGCCTGCAGGCGCACTGGCAATGGCGTCACTGGCTGCGTGCGTGGGGATATGGCGATAGGCAACACGGGGCTTGACGGGCTGCTCCTCGACGGCTTTGGCGCTGGCTTCCTTGGTATGGCGGGCGCGCCGGAAGTTGAAGATGGACATGGCGGCTGAGTAAAAGAGTGTAGAAAGATGGAAAGCAGTAGCAGGTAGTGAGAGGAGTGGGCTTTGCCCGAGTCAGCCGGAAAGAGTGGATGGCAGAGATTGTATCAAGTGCTGTTGTGCGGCGAAAAGAGGGTATTGGTGATTTTGTCAATTGAAAAGACAGTTGAGAATGTGAATAGATGGATGGTGGCCCGTTGGGTGACGAATGAAGCCTTTCTTGACTTGGCCCGCAAGTCTGGAAAGAGAGTGTGTTTTGCAGTTGGTTTGGAGTGAAGGACTGAACAATGCGCGAATGGTCGGATGATAGAATAGTTCTGACTATATACACAAGAACGGGACACGAACCGGGAATGCCATTGAGGCTTCTGAGGAGCAAGAAGAGGCGTTGGACTGACCAGATGTCTGGAAGCTGTGATGCTGAATGGCGTCGAGGGCGTGTAAGCGAGAGTGGAGCGCCAAGACCCGCAATGGCGCGGATCGCCAGATCTGGCTCGTGGTCTTGACTCAAACCAAACCTCCACCTCCACGAGGCTCTAGTGTGGTGGAAGACGGGTAAAGTGTTGGAGCAGCTCACGAGACCTGCTGCTATGACGTCCTTTTCGTCAGCGGTCCTAAAGTCACCCCACGTTGCTGGCTTGCCCGGTGTGGCTGTTTGAGTGACCAGCTCGAAAGCACAGTTTCGCCAATTGAAGCTACCGCAAGTCGCACTCGGGAACAAGAGACACCGAGATGGCCGAGACAGGTGGGGGCTCCGGGTCCGTCAGGTCGGAACGGCCGTTGCGAGATGGCGAGGCTGACAAGCGGGAGGAAGAGACAGTGAGTAAAGAAGAAGGAGGAGAGAGGAAGAGGACCGGAAAGTATAGGTAGGTAGCCATAGGCGACTCTTCTTATTCCATCGTCCTTTATGCGCTCGCTGCAGGTCAGAGCCGCGAGGTTGGGGATCGCAAAGCCGCCCATCCTTGCTCGCCCCAGGCATGCTGCAGGAGTAGTAAAACGCAGGGCACATCGGCACAGAGCATTCGCCAGCCAGCGCATCGCCGATAACACGGCACATCCATGGCCGCCACTGCGCTGGCACCGTTCGGCGGCGCTGTTGGACGTCGTAGTGCTCCACGGCCGCCGCCGCCGCCCCACGGAGACGGCAAGACCAGAGACGCTTCGGTGCTGGACGTGGATGGAGTTTTCTAGCTCAGGTGCTCCGCCCGAGGACGAGCATCCATTCTGACGCCCAGCCAAGGCAGGTCTGTCGGGAGGAAGCTGCACTGGGGCTCTTCCTGCTGAGCCAGTCGAGGCCCCCGTTCACCGCTGGCTGCACTCAGCTAGACATGATGCCCTGACGAACATCATGCAGGATGGCAACTGGCGAGGTCATTGCTGGGCTTCTTCACCCATCAAATCGCAGGATGCGCCACGCAAAGCCTTGGCCGAGTTCTGACAGCGGCATGCACGGTGGCGCCGTGAATCCGGCGCGGCCGGCGCCCCTTTGCGCTGGAATGCAGTCCGTCACGAGTCTGAGTCGGGTCTCGTCGCGCCAAGGGCTACCCAGCCACGAGACAATGGGAAGGGTGCCTCGGGGGCGTCTGCACTTGCGCGATGCCCGCTGTCAACCAGGGCAAGTTTAGGGGTCCTTGCAGCCTTGGGTGGCCCACCGCTACAGTGGCCCCGCGCGTGCTCCATGGCGATGGTGGGATCAAATTGGAAACTTCCGGCCCCAGATTACTTCTAGAAGCCGTTACGAGGGACAAGCAAGCTGAACGAATTCAAAAAAAAAAAAAGAATCTGGTCCGCACGCTGACACTCCCGCCCTGGCCGTTCGAGTATCAACTGGGATGAAATCCATGTCTGTACCCCACCACCCACAGGTGACGATACCTAAAAATACCCCACAGGTAAGTTTTTATACTAGCATTTCCCTACCTCAGTCCTGCATATATGAATCTCAACCCATCACCTGATGCTCAAACAATTTGTTCCGCCTAGACAACGATATCGGGAATCTCAGTGTACACCGAATGGCCTTGATTCAAATCCAACCCATTAAGGACATGGAAGAAATCGACGATCCCAAGCCGGATGGCGATGGATTCAATTCAAAACCTCGTGCGACCTATGGTTTTTCAAGGTACTTTTTTGCTCCTTTACTGACAAACATTCAGATCAAATGAGACGATTCAACTCGTACGGGAGATTGATAAAACACACAAACCTCCATCGTTGTTGCCGCCGGAAATACAATGGGAACCAACGTTCATGCCACCACCCCATCAGATCTTGACACCAACGAATTCCAGTTGGCATTCGACACAACTGCACCGTCCTGATCCCCCATAAACGAGGCACCGAACCATTGAATACACCTCGAGAGAACACATTTAGTATAACCGCATTCCTGAACCTCGCCTAAGCCTAGGCAATTCATGTAACTGAATCCTTGGGTCTCGCCTGAGCCTAACAAATCGAAACCCGTATCCCTGACTCTAGCCCAAGCCTAAAAGAAGCCAAATAAATGCCATATATTATAACCCCAAAAGTCACTTCTCAGTAACCTGGCCTAACATCGTATGGACACCAACATCATCCACCGCCGTGTGACCCGCCAACAACAACCCATGTGGCATGGCTGCTTGAAGCGGAGGCGACGCCAGTTCTAGTCTTGGTGGTCATAGACCTGGGCATAGCACCAGGGCCCTGTACGGGCACGACGCCCATGCCAGGCGACCCGCCAACATAAATCGCTGTGCTACTGGTTGTGGTGGTCTTGGTGCTCAGGTGATCCTTTGGAGGTCCTGGAATTGCAGTTCCCATACCAGGAGCCCCGCCAACAAAGTCGGGAGCGCTGCTCGTCGTGGTGGTAGGTTGAGGATTTGGATATCCTGATGATGCAGTTCCCGAGTCAGGGCCCCCGCCGATAAGGCCCGGATCAATGCCTGCCGTGGCGGTAGACTCATGCCCCGGAGGTCCTGATGCCGTAGTTCTCAGTTTGCTGCTGCTACTTACCATAGAGGCAGAAGCATCCCTGGGATAACCAAGGGAAGCACTAGGAACAGAAGTGATCTCGCTTCCCTTGGTGGCATCGGGGTTTGTCGCAGACTGGTCAGCCGCAGACCTGGTCGGTCTTATTTCCGTTGTGAAGGAGGTCCCAGCCGGTCGTTTGCATCCAAGCATGTCGGGACCCACGGGCGGCTCATCATCCCGCGCGAAAAGGTGGCACACAGGAGCCTCAGGGAGTATCAGGTCTGTCAGTTTGAGTCCGTTGTACGCGACATTGATGTTTGGGACAATGCCGTTCGCGGGGTCGGGCTGTCTGTTGGGGTTCCGGTCCCAAGACAGCGATAGGAGCCTCTGCTCTACCTTGGCCACGTCGTCGGCACCACCGTTGCCGATCTCGCCGCTCCTAATCATATCTTCCATGATATGGGCAAGTGTCCCGGCTAGCTTTGCGGTGGCTAGATCATCACTTAGTCAGATGTCGCGCCTGTGGATGGGAAGCCATTCGATGTACTTACCGCCAGATGTCCCGGCATATAGATCTCTGCGAAAGCCATCAGCTCCGTCAGGGCATTCATAACTCCCGCCGGGTGCCCAAATCATTGGCATCCAGTTTGCCGGATTGCTTGCGGTTCGGTCCCAATTCGTACCAGGCCACGGATCCATCCCATCATTGGTCGTGGCGCCAACTGAAACAAGTCCTTTGACACGAAGGTCTCCATTCTCAGCCTTGGTGAGGCTAACGGGAAGCCAATCGTTGTTGATAGTTCGCTGTAAGCAGGATGTTAGTCATGGTGCTCCAGGCATTTTCAAGACCGAGTCTGGTACTTACAGTACCCTCATTGCCAGTAGCGCAGATCGGTATGATATTCCTTACAACCATTCGCTTCAAAATAGCAGAATATAGAAGCTGGAGTTCAGGCCAAATATCCTGACCAGCAACAATAGATGGAAATGCGAACACCGTTTGTCCCCTAAGCTCCCTGTACCTCCAGAATCCGAGTGACATGGAGAAGACGCTAGGCCGGCCAGATGCCTGGTGGGCTATGTCCCGAAGTGATTGAAGAAAGCAGTCTGGGCCGCCTATACCACATACATCAACCATATTCAGCCTTGCATTCTTTGCCATACCTAAAGTGTGACCACCAGCATGTGCGGCCATACACCCTGCATGAACGACACTCTCTTCGTCGGCATCGGCAACCCAGGGAATACGCTTATCCACTGGAGAGTGATATCTTGCATATCTCGCAGGGAAGTAGCCATTGTTGAACTCCTGGAGATCGGGGTTAGTCTCGATGTCAAATTCAAATCAGGCGAATGGATGAACGAACCGAATGGATTAGCAGAGTCTTGTCTTCAAACAAGTAAATATCTATTCCTGCGCCGGGGTTTCGATTGATAAGTGTCATCCCATCGTACTGAGATAGGAGAAGGCCCTTTTGGTGGTTCAACACAATGTCCTCTGTCCGTCCTTTTTGGCGCCAAAAGTAAGTTGGGCCTGGAGGAGGAGGAGGGGGGACCTCTGGGTGATCTGGCGGTCGACGTGGGGGGTCATCATACACGACGTCATTGTCAGTCACCTCGGCGACTGAAGAAACCTGGAACTGGGATGAGTCGTCTGAAGAAAGAAGGCTCATCTCGTGTAGGTGACTTGGAGTAACTCACATAGGGGCTGGTGAGAAGTCCGCGAGCCTTGTCGCCGATCATCCACAAAGTAAAGTACATAGTACCAAAGCCATCGAGGGCTTGTTCCTTCAATTCTCTGAAGACGTCGAGTTGCAACAGTTGGTTCCTCAGTACTGATATACTTAAAGGGTCTCTGAACTTGGGAAAGACCATGTGGTACATGACTAGAGTGCAGCTCGGTCCTGAGTTGGGATCAGCGTCGGCACGAGGCTGAATTCCGAAATTCTTGGCAGGCCCAGCAGCAGAAGTCGATTTCGCCCTGCAGTACATCTGGGAAGCAGTAGTAGTAGTAGCAGACTCTGTGGTCGATGCGGGCTCTTGCGTCGACTGCGCGGCGCTGGTAGGTGCCTGGGTTGCTCTGGTTGGTCCGTCTGAGGCACCATCTGACGGCTTCATGTTTTCGGGGCTCTCAGGAGGCGGGGGTGGAAGTGGACCATTTGGATTTCCAGGGTCGCTCGGATTATTGGGGTTTTGCGGATTGTTATTTCCCGGGCTGCTTGGCTTGATGGGGACAACCGGAGGGATGGGGGAACCGGGAGGTGAATATGGAGGAGGTGGTGAACCGGGAGGCGAATATGGCGGAGGTGGTGAACCGGGAGGAGGAGGAGGAGGGGAACCTGGCGCAGGAGGTCTTACGATCGGCGGGGGTTTGATGACTGGCGGAGGTATAATTGGGACAAATGGCACACCGCCAGGCACATCGGTCGTGGCAGTCAGGATTGTGGTTGGAACAGCAGTGATGCCGTGTTGCGCCTCCGGGTGAGTTGTCAACATGCCATGTTGCGTTTCGTCGCTTGTGGGCAGAGACTCACGCAGCGCCGATGTGACAGTGACACTTCCGCTGCTTGGAGAGTCAAGCGAGGCTGAAGGTCCTGTATCTGTATCGGTGCTCTGTGATGTTGCATGGCTGATGTCCTCTGTTGCCACACCAGGTACTGGAACATGAATGCTGTCCTCAAATGTGCTAGATGTCGCGGTATTGTCTGCCGAGTCTGTGTCTGTGGAGGAGAAATGACTGCTTTGCAGTCCAGCTTCGGCCGAGGTGCTGTGATCTGGTGCTGTTCCTGAAGAGAAAGGCATGGTAGTGGAAATCTGATCTGTTGTAGAAATGCCAATGTTGTTTCCAGTGGATGTTGCCTTGTCTCTCTGTAGCGCAGCAGTTGCGGAGGTCTGGGTGTATCCACGCATTTCCGTGTCAGTTTGAGCACTGCCTTGTTGCTGTTGAGGTTCATTAGGGACATGAACGCTGCTTCTCGCTGCGTCAGGTGGGAGGACGGTGGCCTGAATAGTGACTGTAACCACGATGGTTGTTTCTGTAGCATTGCTTGCTGTGTCTGTTATTGTGCTGGTTGTTTCTGTAACATCGCTTGCTGTGTCTGTTGCAGTGCTGTTTTTTCCCACTGTGGTACCCAGTGTTTGAGTCGCCGAGGACAGACCCCTGACTGGAATAGTTACTGTTATTGTTCGAGTGACTGCTTTTATCTTTGTCCTCGACGGTTCTTCTTGGGAGTGGGCACCATATACTGAAAGGAGGCCACCCAGGAGGGCTGAACGCAGCAACATGGCAACGGCAGCAGCGCAATGGACAACTCGCTGAGCTGCTGTAAGGTTTTCATGGTAAAAAGGCTCTCCTTATATGGTATACTCTATTATGTATTATTCTTTTCTGGGGGGTGGGGGTCAAAGAGGATCGCGAGCGGCCGCTGGCTACACGAGGACCAGGGAGTTGATGTGGACTGTGTTCATATTCCATACTCTTGTCACATGCCGCCCCGATCGTCTACTCGAGGGGGACGGATCTTAGTCCCCCTTAAGTAGAGTGAACCCTGGCGCTTATCTCTACCTTACTGGCAATTGCACATACAATAGCCTGCGACCCCATCGCCGAGCAAGGGTAGTTGTGGATTTAGTTGAATATTAGTCAGTTATGTCACAAATCCTCCAGATCTAATTTTAGGAGCTGCCAGAGAGGGCCCGTGGTGGATTCACCCCGGCCCCCTGTAATTAATCCAGATAACATGAACCCACTGGCGACGGTGACATTGGATCAACACCAGGTCTTGGTGACACCAGCTGACCTTTAATCCCTACTCGGCACAACTTCAGTGTCAATACCGGCCACATCATTTGTCCCATGGTTTTCATCTTCATTTAGCCCTTCGACAATCGCAGTCTTGACATGTGCAGGAAACAAAAATGTGTAAAACACATCAACGAAAACTGGCAAGAAGATGACGACCGATACGATTTGTCCAAACCCCCACTTGTCCCCATCATACCCCAGTGTTGTATTTGTGATGAGCTGCTTTTGTACCGACCTAAGGCGGAACACGATGACCAAAAGTGGAAGAGATAATGCCAACGGTATGGTTTGCAGAAACCATCCGAAGCATGTGCCGCCACGCTTCCACTTGTCCACCTTGTGCTGCGACATCTTTTCTTGCCCTCGGGCGCGCTTGTTATTCCGAGACATTTTTAGTAGTAGTACTAGATGCCACACAGCAAATAGATAGATGATGAGAGAGCAGACGAGCTCGAGGACTCCGGCGGCCCTGTATAAACCATCCTCTCGCAGCCCATCCAGCCCTTTGGAGAAACAAACGCGCTCCAACGAATTCCAGTTGGCATTCGACACAACTGCACCATCCTGGTCCCCTATTAACGAGGCACCGAACCATTGAATGCACCTCGAGAGAAAGGGATAGAAGGACAGTGCCACATTCAAATTCAGGAGGAATAGACGGGGGTTGTAGCGCTTATCCCCGTCCGTCCCATCGAGCAGGGTGTAAGATGTGAGCAGCGGGAGCACGCAGACAACCGAGACTGCCTGTGAGATCTGCGCTTCTATTGCCCCAAAGTCACCGGTGCTTAGGCCAAAGTCTTTCTGGGCCAGAGAAGAGGTGGTAGCCACCTGCATAGCGACGGAGAAGTATGCTGCTGCATAGTAGAAGGACCGCAGACCCACCACCAGGGCCGTCAAGGGTCTGCTTTCTTGAGAAGAAGAAGAAGCCCGCATTCTGAAAATGATAACCAGCATGGCCAAAAGGTAACATAGCGATGACTGGATAACATAGCCTGTAGTGACCTATTGTTCATATCAGATCATGACTTTCAAGCCCACCAAGGCAGGAGGAATCTGTTACACCAATCCCCGAGATATCAGGGTTTCCAGTGCCGTATACCGCTGAGCATATTTGAAGCCCACATGCTGCCAGATCAGAGGCCTTCCAGGCGGTCTCCTCCTCGAGCGCACTGACGTATCCTTCGAAATCGGTCAGCGTGTCTAACCGAGCGCATTCGGGCATGGCTGATGTGTCGGGTGGTGGAGATGACAATTCCCTCCGTTTTGAGGGACTGAAATCTTACCACAGAACGACGTGAAAGATGACAAGGGATTTTAGTCTCTGATATATGTCAAGAGAGACTCTCTGACCGACCAGATTAAGCAGTTGGTTCATCTCAGCCAGCCTCGTCGCCAAGATTCCCCCACTCTCAGCCACACGCCACATCCAATAGTTCCAATCATGTTCATTGTCACAAGCAGCAGGCGGATGTACATCTTGGCCGCCCCTTCATTTTGCCATCAGGCTACGTAAAACTTGCACAGTCGTCATCGGGACATTCATCCACTGCCATGGGAGACATCTTCACAACGGCGCCGCTACCGACTGGACAACCAACCACCCAGGCCGTGCTCAGCTATCCGCCCAATCTGTGCGGTTTTGCCGATGGTGAGAAGCCCCCCCAGCTATCCAAATTATGGCGAGCTGTAAATGTCGCGCCTAACACAAAAGAGAAGGAGAGGAAATAGGATGCCGAACTGGCCGCCGCTGCGGATTTCTTGCGGTTGATGGCGATACCAAACATATGCTGGATGTTGTGGTGGCGCTCAATGCGAATTCGCGACTTCATGCGTGGAAGGGAATTCGACAACTGGTGATGGCGATATGGTGTTGACTTGGTAGGCTCTATCTTTGATGTTACGAGTTGAGCAAGTAATGTGGCGGGCCTCTGATGGGTAACATGAACAGTTCCGGTGAATCATCTCGTTGTGCCACGTACTCTTGGTCAAGAGGCACAGTAGCTTATACCTGCGCGCAGTCGCAGACGACAATTACGGTTACGAGGACTTTGACTCAGAGCCCGACTCGTTTTTCTTCGCACTCAGGAGATGCCCAACCTTCCCCGACTGGCCCCAATGGCGGCGGTGACAGTGGATCACCACCAGGTCTTGGATCCGAGCACGGTACGTAGCTATCTATTGAAGGCTCTTCCAGTGTTGATTACCTTAGCTGACTTGAATTTCAGGCCTCAGTACTAGGCAAAGGGTTGGTGCTGCCATCGGATCAGGTATACTAGGGAGCCTGTTCCTCGGCGTGTTCATGTGAGTGAACGTGCGGGAAATCAATATACAGTGTAGCCAAATACTAATAGCATAGCCAGAATATTCAGCTGCATATTGCCATTGCGACGGATCGAGGCACCTCGTTAATCTCAACTGGGGTTATTTCCCTTCATGCAGGTCTAAATCAACTGATGATTGGCATTTGATGATGGGCGCGAATAGTGATGCAGCTCAAGGTCCCGGACTCAACGGCGAATTGTATACAGTATAGGCCAGCCAACAGCCCAGCTCACAGCTACCCAAAGAAGTTCCATAACTCCCTGGGCGTATCTAGACATCAGGTCTTTGAAAGCACTGTAATGTTGTATTGAGAGCGAAGACTTCCCAATGAAAAAAAATCTAACCAAAATTCAAATCCAAATGAATGACTGCCGCCGGATTCTCTTCTGAAAACCCACTATCTGAAGTCTTCAAGTAATAGCATGCATTACTTCAATGTTCTAAAGTACCTTCGGTAGAGGGATCGGGAGGCTTGTGTTATCGTCCCAGTCCAGCGTGACCATAAAAATGTCATCCGCAGTCCAGCCTGGCGTAAGAATAGCAAACTCCCGATCGTCGGTTCCGTGAGCAGGATCATCGCGATAGCGTCGTCGATAGGTCTGGATAGACGCCTGTGCTGGCATCACGTATTGCACCGCCTCATTATAAAGCGCGTCGCTCGCCATCGGATAGTAGCGATAGGTGGTCTGTGGGTTGAGCGTGTAGGCAGCTGGCTTCAGCTCAAGGGGCGTGTTTGGGTCATAGACGCGATCAAGATCGGCAGCTGGCGTGAGGAGAACAAGCTTGGTTTCGGCCATTGGGAAGTGACCCGCCCAAGCATCCTGGCCGCTGCCGCCGAACGCGCTGAGAGCTGCCCTCAGACCCTCCATACCCTCTTGTACGAACAGTGCGTCCATTGCTTGCTGAGCAGGCCCGAGGTTGTCGTACATCCAGGCAAAATTCTCATTTGCTCTCTTTTCGGCCACGTGTATCATGATTGCTGCATACGGTGACATGACCATGAGGACACTGCATCCACAGAGATCATCTGCTGCAATTGACCGACCTGCGAAACCTTGGTTCGGGTTGTCATAGAAGATTGCACCCCATTGTCTGATCGGCACCTGTCTTCCAGCGTTGTTGTACATATCTCTGAGCTCATCCTAGAAACAAGCTTGTTAGTGATCTGGACCATCGTTCGGGGTTGGGTATAAGACGAACGTTGAGCCGCTTAGAAATGTGCTTCGGAGCTGCTCCGTCGTGAGGAGTTGCTGAGTCTGATGGAAAACTACCCCTGGATGAGAGGGAACGACGACTTCTGCGACGGGCGTGGCTCGTCTTGGCCTCGTCCTTGGACCCCTTCAGCAGACTCAGGGTCTGGTCTTTGTCCCTCGCCGCAGAATCATCGGGTACGACAGCTGAAGGGCACTTTTCAGAGGTTGGGTCGCTAGTTTACTGGTTATCTTCGAGTTCGTAGCTGTGGGCTAGTTGTGAATTTGCGAATGGAATCACTTACCATCCAGCTACCAGGTTGCGGACGGAGTGATCAGAATGGGTGTCTACTCCCGAGCGGAGGAAGCAGTTGGCAAGAGAAAGAAGCAGAAAAAAGGCCCAAAGACTCAGGAGCTTTGGGCCGCCGCGGCTACCGTTTCGAGACATGGCTGGCTGGCTGGCTGGTAATGATGCGTTTGGATATGTCAAGTCAATGTGAAGTAAGTGGATGGTGAGTTTCAAATCGTGGTTTGACGGTGGCAGGAGTCAATGATTTATATACTTTGCATCAACGTGCGATTTGCTATACTCACTTGGTTCGTTCATGGACATTCAATTGGACCTTCTTTTTGGCCGAAAATTATGGACAAAGATGGTCAGCTTATCCAGGGTTGAAGTGGCTATGGTAACATGAAGCTCAACTGATTGCTAAATTTACCATCTAGAGTGGGCTCACATCTAAAGTTCTCTCACCTAATTCAGTCCTACTCAACCTCATATTGTAGAATCGCTGTTCTCGTCGCAGTCACTTCTCGCTTCTTGCTTATTGAAAGTCTCAAAGGCCGTCCTGTCTGTGCTGTGGTCAAGTCAGCAGTTAGCAACTCAGCCTGGTTCTTTGGTCATGTCGCGGACATCCGAATATTGAAACTAAAAGGGGCACAGGTGAGAACTTGGAGGTCCCAAAGCGGAATCAATTTCTCCATGCTATTTTTGGACCTTTGGTATAGAAGCTACATATGAGCCTCGATACATGCACGCTGGAGAAGCCCAGCTATATTGAACAAGGACTGGTTGCCCACGAAACGACGTGGAACCACCTTCAATGTATAAGCCACTCTTGCGACTCCTCTTAAGACGAGGGTGATGTTTCTTTTTTTGTGTGCTTTGCTTGAACCCTGTAATTGCAATACGTACCCCGCCTTCCCACCAACGGGACTGGTGGTTCAATGCGTCTTCGTCTTCACGTAGCATCCGTCACTACCACCGGATTGTACGTATCCTGCAGATCCCCAGCGATATCTACTACAGTGCCAACGTGCGCAGCCATCGTTTGAGACGCCTTCGAATTTATTGTAGTGGATTCCAATCCCGGGACCTTGGCTCTGCGACTGCGCATCTGTACTTTCGTTAAGCTTCAACCGTTCCTGGCCCTGGTTCGGGCCCTTGCCGATCACTTCCAGGGTTGTCATGCAGTGGCCCATGCTTAGCTCTGGCTGCCCTGAGCCCCCCAAGCCCCCTCGGCTTGATCTGTGTAACAGAACTCGTCACCGTAAACGACAAGCGGCTGGGCAACGTCATAACTGTTGGGCCCATCACACATCTGGTGCGCGGTTTTGCCCCTGTGGCTAACTAGCGACACCCATTGACAATGGAAGCCTTTTTCATCTTTTGGGAAGTGCGGGACTCATCGGGACCCCCTAATGTTCTGGAGCGAGGGGAAACCGTCAATCTCGATCCCATCGCCGCTTTGACACCTGCACCGACCACGCCGGATCGACGCTAGAATCTCATCGGTCGTCGGACTGACGGGCGACTGCTAATTACAGCTTGTGGCCTCCCCAAGCGCAGGTTGAGGCCACGCGGAAATGGCAGCTGGTCCTCCCTGTGGCGTCCCCGCGCTGCCGCAGATGAAACGGGGTGTCTTCTGCCATGGCTTGCGCCCGCCTCGAGTGCCGAAGCTCCGGTCCATCATCTCATGTGCTCGAAACCCATCTCGATTACGCTAAATATGTAGGCAGCGTCGTATTCAGCCATTGAGCAGGAGCCACGACCAACGTTGTCTCGGCTGTTCTGTTCGTCTACGGCAGCTGAAGTAGACGGAAGCTTCCTGATATGTTGGAGGCCGAGACACTGGGATGAGTTTATCCGATGAACTTGGGCCCCTCCAAAGCCCCACTGGTAGCATCCGCGGCTGTCCTAGTATGAACATCTTCTCAGATTTTGAGGATACAGTAAGGTTATCGCGCTTCGCGGCATGATGTGGTGTTGTCAGTCCGTTTCATGATACTTCCCATCCATCTCAAGCCAAGGAATGGCACACAAGGAAGAAACCGTGAAAACTCAACCATCAATGCAAGCGCATTAAATGCAATCGGCGTCGCAAAATGCCAATAATATTCCCCTTCGATGTAAAGACTATCAAGTGAGCGACCCATTTCGAAACTCGATGCCCCCTCATCGACCCATTCCGCGAACTGGATGAAATGAGAAAAAACCCGAACTTTGTGACCATGCCAACAGGGGGCAGTATTTGGGGCAGGACCACTTCGGAGGAAATGGCGATAGTTGCGACTGACTTGACCAACTCTTTTAGCACGGTGGAACTTGAGATTTGATCATCAGGCGGTGATACGTGGCCAGGGATCGGAACGGTTCGGAATTCGTCTCATACATTGGGTTGAGGCATTCCGGAGTATTGACAGTGTGCTAGTGCCAGGAAAGCAAATTCCTAGACAAGGGGAGCCAGCCCGCTATCTCCAGGACTGAGCGAGCGCAGTTGACTGGTGGATGGTCTCAAAGATGGTGCAGTTCATAGAAGCGCCACATGCGATGCAGCAGCAGATCGTGCTCGGAGATGGCAAAGTAGCGCAAGGGCCCCCCAGGCATCGCAGAGATGCCCACTGTCTCACTGGATGGTAATAACAAGGAACTGAGCCATTACATCACGACACAGTCAATGGTGCCAGGGGATTGGAGAATGTCCGAGACAGACCCTCATTTTCCCGCTGGCCGCCCATGGTTTTTTTTGGGGGCGGATAAGTACCGGGTCAAGGGGCGAATGCTCAGCGCCACGCAGCCACGTCAGGGTGTCAACCTGCCTTGTCCGCCATCTGATCACGCTAGATAACGGCATACCACGTGACCGTATCCAGATTTTTTTCATCCACCTCCCTCTTCATGATTGGGTAGGTGCCCTCCTTAAGCCACATGAGCGGGGCCACCAGCCACACTCCTGGAGGATGACACAGGCCAATTGAGGCTGGCTGCGGCTAATGGCCGCTCTTGGTGGCTCGAGGTTGAAATTTACTGCGAGTAGGGAAGGGACGGGTTCCCCCTCCGAATTCCCCCAAGCCCCCCAAGCGGCCCAAGGCCCCAAACCCAACACCATCTCGTAGCCTGGTCACGCGCATTGCCTACTCCATCCGCAACCCTCGACAGCCTCAACCTCTGCCAGCGCCCGCGCTCGAGCAAGACCCCGACGTTGGACGACGTACCTTGCCGCAGCCTCCGCACTCGCTTGCGCCCGCCTTGTGCTCTGCCTGCTGGCGCCGCCGTCGCCGCTGCCCGCTCGCGTCGCTCTTACCAATCCCCTCGCCGTCGCCCCGTGGCGTCACCTCCCCGACCCCGATCCGGCCACTTCCTCCTTCCTCTTGCATGGCGCATTGAAGGCCTTGGCCCGTTACGCCTCCGTACACGCCGCATCGTCGCGAACGCACCCGCTGCCCCCTCGAATAATCCCCAGACTCTGTCGCGCACTGTCCGCGCGACCCGCGAGAAACCGTGGCGGCGCTTACCATCCTGAGTCAAAACGAAACCTCGGAGCTGTCCTTGCAACAGCACCTCGAACTCACCCCGGATCTGGCCTCGTACACGAACCTCGCTGCCGAGGGGGACTCCGAGCATTTGATGATGGCACAGCCGGTGCCTCATCAGCCCACCACCGACAAGAAGCGCGTCAAGGTTTATGAGCTGCGCAACAATGACTGGTTCGACCGAGGCACTGGCTTCTGCACCGCAACCTTCACAGCGGTATGTCCCTGACCCGCCGCCCCACGCGCCCCCGACGGTATAGTTTTTTACGTGCTTACTGACGACTGTGTCTTATCTAGACCGAAGATGGCCGGAAGGACCCACGTGTGCTGGTCGAGTCCGAGGACCAGCCCGAGCGGCTTCTTCTAGAGACCAAGATTCAGAGGGAAGACGGGTTCCAAAAGCAGCAAGGTAAAGGATGTCTTTGGATTATGTTGCGAGCAGGGTTGCTGATGTGAATCCCCAGAGACACTGATTGTCTGGCAAGAACCAGGCAGTGGTGTTGATATGGCCCTCAGCTTCCAGGAACCCGAGGGCTGCGCCATGATCTGGTTTGTTCTATTCCTATTGTCCAATGGCTTTTGAAACTTGATGCTGACCAACGACAAGGCGCTTCGTGAGTAGCGTACAGCAAACATTCCACAACAATCTGGCTGGCGGTGGTACGCGCCCTACTCAAGATTCTCCAATCCCTCACGTGGCTGACCCCTCTGAAGCAGATGATGGTCTTTCTGATGACCTTGCTATCGAGGTCCCAGCTGCCGTCAATCTTCCCAATGCCGAACTCGGAAACCTTGCGGAGATCGAATCCAGTATGCGAATCATGAGCTCGACGGCTAACGGACGTGACGCTCTGGCTAAATCTATTATGGCTGAGGACTATATCAGCCGGTTGATCCCTCTGGTGGAGATGGCCGAGGATCTTGAGAGCCTCCAGGATCTGCACAGACTCTGCAACATCATGAAGACGATAATCCTACTCAACGACACATCAATTATTGAGCACGCAGTCTCGGATGAATGTGTTCTGGGTGTCGTTGGAGCTCTGGAATACGACCCGGATTTCCCCAGCCACAAAGCCAACCATCGCCACTGGCTAGACAACCAAGGCCGCTACAAGGAGGTTGTGCCGATCGAGGATGAAATGACGCGAAGGAAGATTCACCAGACTTATCGACTGCAATATCTCAAGGACGTCGTTCTTGCTCGAATCCTCGACGACCCCACGTTTTCTGTTCTCAACTCCCTCATCTTCTTCAACCAGGTCGACATCGTGCAGCACCTCCAGGCGAATGCCAGTTTTCTCAACGAACTCTTTGGCATCTTCGGCTCTACAGTCCCCGATCAGAAAAGGAAGAAGGAAGCGGTTCTGTTCATCCAGCAATGCTGTGCTATTGCAAAGAACATTCAGCCACCTGCTCGACAGTCCCTCTACAACAACTTCATCGCCCACGGGTTGCTTCAGGTCATTCACTTTGGCCTCCGACACCATGACGTTGGCGTGAGGGTAGGAGCTACGGACATCTTGATATCCATCATTGATCACGACCCGCAAATGATCCGCCTGACCATCTACCGGCAAATGCACGAGAACCAGGCACCTTTGACAGACTCACTGATCGACCTCCTCCTCGTCGAAGTGGACCTCGGCGTCAAGTCACAAATCTCTGAGGCTCTCAAGGTCCTCCTGGACCCTGGCGCACCCGTACAGGGCGCAGAGGCCTTTGTCAAGGCCAATAGCGAGTTTACAGGGCGACCGCGGCCTCAGCAGGGCATCGATCCCCAGCAAGACGTCTTCCTCACACGATTCTACGAGCGCTCTGCTCCACGACTTTTCAAGCCTTTAATTGACCTAGAACGACGTTCTGACATGAACTTTACCGTACAGCAAGCGTCTATGTTTACATATCTGATAGAGATCCTTTGCTTTTTTATTCGGCAACACAACCTGCGCTGCAAATTTTTCGTCATGACGAACAATGTAGCTCAGCGAGTGGCTCAGCTTCTCGGGTGCCCAGAGAAGTATCTGCGCCTGGGTATGCCCCTGTCTGCCCTCTTTTATCCGTTCATTCGCTAACTGAACCAGTCGCAATTCGATTCTTTCGCTCCCTCTTGGGACTCCAGGACGAGTTCTACATCAGGCACTTGACAGAGAAGCAGGTTTTGGGCCCTATCCTGGAAGTCCTTGTCGAGACCATGCCTCGCGATAACCTACTCAGCTCCGCCTCACTTGAATTCTTCGAGTTCATCAAGAAGGAGAACATCAAAGACTTGGTCAAGCACCTGGTCGTCGGCCACCGAGATCGCCTTGTGTCGCTTAACTACATCTCCACCTTCCGAGACATTCTCCTTCGATATGACCAGACGCAAGGATACACATCCAACGTGGACTACTTCCTGGACGCCGAGGTAGATATGGCACGACGACCCCCTGCACCAAGTACCAGGCCCAACGAGGAGCATATTGTTGTCGATCCAGAGCAGGAGGAGTATTGGCAGGGTTCTGACGGGGAAGAGGAAGACGAGGAGGCCAAGAGCGGCGCGAAGGGCGGTCTCAATGGAACGGCGACTTCAAAACTCCTTGTGGATTATGCCTCAGACGAAGAAATCGACGAGAACATGGACCCCGAGGCTGGGGCCCTTGATCAACAACAAACCGACGATGGGACACCCGATACCGAGTCTTCTGCCGGCGCTGGGGAACCAGGCAGCGTCCCGCCCCCTGAGCGGTTGTCTGAGAAGCGCCGGCGCGAAGAAGATGAGGACGAGGACGAGCTGGGCAAGCTGATGCAAAACAAGCGACGCAATAGCAGTGGCTCCTTAGCGTCAGATTCTGGCGTGCAGCACGGCATTCTTCGAAGGCGTAAGAGCTTCACAGCTGGCTCTGGCAACGGTGCCCCGAAGAAGATTGCCATCAGTCTTTCTCCTGCTCTCAAAACAGGTGGAGGGCCTCGGTCAGATGACGAGTCATGAGAGTGGCAGTTTCTCCAACCCCTTTAGGCGACGGCGCAACGGTTTCGGCTACATTGACATTTGGATATCAAGGGGGGGAGGAAACAGGGACGCAAGTTGAGGAAAACTTTACAAATTATACTTTGCTGGAAGGGATTGGCAGGCTGGATGAGGGCAGTCCAGAGGGCTGGCGTTGTGTTTTTAAACGATTTTGTTGGTCTGCGTTGCTCTGGCTCCAGACTTCGTGTGGAGAGATGATGCATTGCACGCACACAAGGCATTCAACAGTAGCGACGCTCTGCCTAATGGATGGACGGACTAGAGCTCGCATCTTGGCCGAGACGATAGAAGCATGCGGGAGGATCGATCGACATGGGCGCGAGGGCCGCGATTCTCATGACAAGATTGGCAGGATTGCGAGTCAGAGAAGATAGCTGATGACGAACGTTGAGTCCCGAGGACTGCAACCAGGGATGAAGGTGTGTCACGGCGTGTATCATACATATAACATGTCTCATTCAAGCCCCTGCAAACGTTGGGATCTGTAATCCCAGTTGCGGGATGCAGCCTAGGTTCGTTATGATGGAATGAATTGATAGGCATTCGATATGATTGTGCAATCCCATGATATTGTGCGGTAGGTCTAATCTCGCGTGTGTCATTCAACGCGGGTTCTAGAACTGCTGATAACAGCGTGTCGTCACTTCGTTTCGTTACATCATTTCAAATGGCAAAGATTTCCGCAGAAGACCACCACTTGCGCCATGCCATGGAAGCCAAAGGACAGGCATGTTATAGACGCCTCAGCTTATTCGCCCACTTCTTGTACCCTTCGATCATCTCTTTCGTGATGTTGTATGGCATGCGTTCTAGCGCATCGGTGAGGTCCGCCATCTCCACCTCGAGCTGATCCTTCTTTCCATCCTTGTACAGATCCTGCGCCTTGAGGCACCCGTTGTAACACAGGCCCTTAATCTCGGCGCCGGAGTGGCCCTCGGAACGGAGAGCCAGATCCGGGATGTCGACGTCGGCCGCGAGGGGCATCCCCCGAAGGTGAACTCGGAAAATGGCCTCGCGGGCGGCGAGGTCTGGAGGCCCGACGTATACCATTTGGTCAAAACGACCTGGGCGTGTAAGAGCTGGGTCGATGGCTTCGGGGCGGTTGGTAGCGGCGAGGATCATCACACCAGTAAGAGCCTCAAAGCCGTCCATCTCATTTAGTAACGTAGTGAGCATGTTGACGGAGCCGTTGCCGCGGGTTGAACCAGCCGTACGTGCGCCGCCAATGGAGTCAATCTCGTCGAAGAAGATGATGGAAGGCGATGCGTTGCGGGCACGCTGGAACAGGTTACGCAGAGCCCGCTCAGACTCACCAACATACATGTTGAGCAGCTCGGCTCCCTTGACGGCGAAGAAGTTGAAACCAGACTCTGTAGCCATGGCTTGAGCAGATAGCGTCTTGGAACAGCCCGGTGGGCCACAGAGGAGCAGGCTCATGTTTGGTCGAGCGATGACGCCTGTAGGGTTCTATGACAGAGAGGTAAGCGACGGGATCCGTTGCTGGGGAGTCGATTTGACTTACGTTGATGAATTCGACCATACGATCGAGTGCCTTCTTCACCTCACCATGGCCACCTACGTCCTTCCAGTGAATGGTTGGGGGGTTAAGGTTGACGTCGTTCATGGCAGTTGGCTGAGTGATGCGCAGGGCGGCTTCCAGATCATGCTGTCGAATATACTTGAACTCCTCGGATGAACTATCGGCACCAGCTTTGCGCGCTCGACGACCGAGACTCCTTCTCGCATTCATATCCAGCTTACAAAGGTCGGCTGGATTATAGGCGTGTGTTTTTCCAGCCACAAACTGCAGACAATCCTGCCTTTCGTCAGGTTTGAAGGGCAGATTGAAGGATTCAAAAATCTCCAGACGCCCCTCCTTGCCGGGAATGGGCAGAGCGATATTGTCATTGAAGCGACTGAGCTTTTGGAGCTCAACGGGGACGTCGAGCACAAAATCGAGACATGTTGCCATCACCACGACCTGTGGGAGGGCCTTGGTAGCAGTGGCCGTGGCGGAGAGGGCGTCGAGCTCCTTGCCAAGAGTGTTGATGACAGACTCCCGATTTGAGCGATCCTTGCTGATGAGCTTTTCTAGACCATCCATGAAGACGATGCTTGGCTGTTGCTCGCGGGCGATTTTGAACGTCTCTCTGATTTCATCAAGCTTGGCGGACGGCTCAATCCAGTGGACTCGTCCCCAGTTTGTTTGAGCGATCTTTTGAAGAATAAAAGTTTTGCCGGTCCCTCTTCCGCCGTGAACAACGAAGCCACACGATCTTTGCTCGAGCTCTATGTGGAAGGGGGAGCTGAAGGCTTCGAGAAACTCGTTGATGGCATTAGCCTGGTTGGAAAAGCCGGGCACATTGCTAAGGACCAAGTCGCCGCCGGGTTCACCACGCACAACGGACTGCTCCTGGCCCGGGTCGGCGATGCGTACTCTTGTGGAGGAGAGTTTGAATTTGGCGATGTTGTCGTCAAGTGAGTTGACAGAAATGACCTGAAAGTTGCGACGTAGTTTGCCCATGGCCAGGCCTTCAAGGACCATGCCCGGGAAGACTTGCTCAGCACGACCTACAGAATCGTCAATATCGGATTCATGGCTGGAGGAATCGACGGGAGCTCACCTAGAAATGCACTAATAACGGGCTCCCACAGCATCGGGTATTGTGAAGCCAACTCAACCTCAAACTCGGACTTCTCCTCTGAAAGATCTTGCACCGAGACCTCTTCTGCGTCTGGGACTGCGCCGTGAAGAGAAACCCGGACCACGTCGCCGATCTTGAAGCCAGCAGCCTCCTGGAACGCCCGGGTCATCATGACTACGTTGGGGCTCAAGTTCTTCTCAGGGAGGATCCATAGTGACGCCTCTCGCTTGATGGCCTCGACCTCGCCCTCGCCTACATTGCCGCCGGCGATACGGTTGATGAGGCATCGCTTTCCGCCCTCGAGTGTCCCCGTCAAGGAGAGCAGTGTGTCCCGGCTGACGTAGATGCGAGCTGCGCCGACAAGGCTGGCCTTTTCTAGACTCGTGTTCACGAGCGGCCGCACCTTGGCCTCGATGCAGTCCTTCAACATGTCTGGCTGTGTCGCGCTGGCTGGATGGCTGGCGGATTCGTGAAGAGTATTGAGGGAAAATCGGCCAGGTGCCAACTTCTTGATTCCGTACTTTAGGCAAGTACTTGGAACCTGCGCTTTTCCGAGTGCCAGAGCCAGTAACTCAGTTGGGAGTTAAGATGCGAAGGCGCAAACACACCACCCGCAATGGAACCGATAAAAAAAGCAGAGGCCCTAAAACTCGGTCCTGTTGCCTGCTAGCTTGTATCTGCTGGAGCAGGAGCGCCCTGGGATTGTGTCTGAACATGGCCTATCAACCCCAAACAACTTCGCCACCGTCTGTAAATTAAAAGCAGTATTGCTATCATCTAACCCGAAAATTACTGGACTGACTGGGATAAATCGCAATGAATCCTGTTCCTAATATTCGGCCAGGCCTTACAACTGCCGACCCCTCATACTATCGTGCTGGACGAAGTTCTGCCTCACAAACGCCATTTCTAGGTTGGGAAAAGACAAAAAATGGCAAGTTACTACTGATCATAGAAATACCATTCATTGCTGAGATCCCTGTTCAAGTATTTTTCTGCCTTTCCCTTAGATACACAAAAGATGTCTTCACTTCAAGAGATGCTTCCTCGATGGAGGGGCAAAAATACCAATTAGGAAAAGCGTGGAAGAACCGAAGAAAAATGCCATGCTCGCAAAGCTGGGGGCCACCGCTAATCCCCTTTGGGATGACGGCGCCGGGCTGTCGCATCCAGATGCAGAAGTCGAAACCACAGCTACTTTTCGATCTTCGATCCTCGATCCCATCCGCTCTCTTCCTCCACGACATCCGCCTCACGCCCCCCTCGACGTCTCCCGCCAGGGCGTCTGTCCATGTATGCCCCTCCTGGCCTACCGCCTGGATGATCCGTCCCCAATGGCTCGCCCACGCATCGGCGCCCGCCGTTGCCGTCTCCTCGCAAGCGAGCTCGCGCGGCCCCATCGTGAACCTCTGCCGTCGCAACTCGCGCTTTTGGCATTCTGCCTCTGAGAGGAACGGCAGCTCTCGGCATAGAGATTCGCCAGAACGCACGCGACCCTTCCGTACAACGCCGTCAAGTGGCTTCGGGCATGCACCAAGGAAGACCCAGTTTCAAGCGCACAACCGCGGCGCTTCAGACCCGAATCATCGCAGCCAAAGTCACAGGCCCCCGTTTGACAGGTCCCAGCCTGTTAGAGACAGTCGTCCACTCTCAGCGCGAAACAAAACCTCGTCGTGGAGTTCCAAGCCTCGGTTTGCCGACACCAAACACCAGAACACGACGTCATACAAGAGATTCGACCCCGACGCCAAACACCACAACACGACGCCATACAGGAGATTTGAGCCCGACACGGACGAGATCGAGCTGGACCCCGAGGAACTGGCCCGGAGACGCGAACAGGAGAGTCTCGAGAGGCGGCTGGCACGGAGCCATCAGCTCACCATCTCAGGCCTGGGCACATCTCTTAATCCTACCGACTTCTATCGTCTCAGCTCCCAGAGCCTCGCCGACTGGAACAATGTCGTGAATGAAGGTTAGTCCCCTTCGACCCCCGCTGCCCCCCGTCCACACAAGGTTCGCTAATGCGCTTCCCCCCGTCGTCCAGTCTCCCAGGAACGTGATCCTTGGACGTTTGAGCCACTCGGAAACTACCGCGTCTCCTTCTCCTCCAACCTCGCCGCCGACCTCTTCCTCGGCCGTTTGAAGCGGCTACACGAGCTAGCTACCATCAAGCTCAGCAACAAGACTGGCCTATGGACCAGCGACGTCCCCTCAACCATCCGCGGTGACGGCACGCCCCTCGACGAAGACCTCAGCGGCCTGACCCTCCTTCCCGGCTCCCTTCCCGACTTCGACGTCAAGTCGTCCCGTGTCACCGGCCGCTGGCCCTGGCAGCACCTCGCCGCCAAAATCGTCGAGGAATCTGGCTTCACCATTGACCCGGCCCTCGTCCTCATCCACCTCGAGCGCGACTTCATCAACGCCGAGGTTCTCTACGACGCTATCAGCGCAGATCACACACCCAGCAACATGCGCTGGGCCGTCAGCCAGCCGTACCACCTCAGCGACACCCTGGAGAACCACAGGTGGATGTTCAAGGGGTGCGCTCGGCGACCCATGACCTCAGACAGCGACTTCCGACACAAGGTTGACCGGCGATTCCTTCTCGTCTGCGAGACGACCGATGAGGCTTGGCGCTTTGTGCGTCACTGGAACCAGCGCACCATCGACACCATACACCAGGGACATGTTCTCGAAACACACATTTTAGCGTCGTTTGTAGAAACAACTAGATTGTAAAATAGTAAGATAGGGAATTGTAAGAGAGACGATGAATAAACAAGAATACTACTCATTTCTGCATTCACAGACAGCCTTCGCCATTGATCAATCACAATCCTGCTGTTTCCTATAGTTGCCAGGCTTCCGGCACTTCGACCTCACCATGATCCCCAAGCAAACCAGAAAACAGGGTGGGATACAGCACATGGACGCAGAATGGTAGCAAGCGTGTATTAGACCCAGATCAAAAACCGAAACTCCAGACCATATTTGCTCTCTAAAAGGGTGGAGAGGCCGGCCAAGAACGAATACACATGACCCAAGCCTCCCGTGTGATAGTGTTGGTATGTCTCCGTACACCTCTGGTGGCCGAAAATGCCGCCCTCTTCACTTTGACGCACGGGTCTCGCTATCGTTCCCTCCCGCATCGACGTCAACGACCCCCTCCTCGCTCGATGTAATATAGTTCCCCATCGAGCCCTCTTTCTCTGCACAAGTCTTCTCCACTTCCCAATCCTCTTCGTCCTCATCGATTTCTCAAAGGCCCTCTGCAAGCACGCTGAATCGGAACACGGATGTACGGTGGGCTAGTTGACAAAATCAAGGCTTAAATAGCGACAGGTATACGCGGAAGCGCCCGGGGGGCAGATAGCTCCTTTAGCAGCATTTGCTGCCGCCATTGTCGCTCTTATCGCTCACGTTGACGCCGCTCGCAGAGGGCTGCTCGTTCTTGGAGTTGTCGATGAGGCGCTTCTTAATGTCGGCGGCCAGACTGTAAAAGGCCTTATCGATATTGATGTTGCTTTTGGCAGAGACCTCAAGGAAGGGGATGCCCAGCTCATCGGCGAGAGCCTGGCCTTGTTCGGTGGAAACGACGCGCTTTTCCTCCCAGTCGCACTTGTTTCCAATCAGAATCTTGTTGACGCCCTCGGTAGCATGCTGTTCTACGTTCGCGAACCATGTGCGGATGTCTAGGGGCCGTATAGTCAGCATCTCGTAAGCAAGTCGCAGCGCAAGGAAAAAAAATCAAGCATTGTTTTAGATGATGTATCAGGGGGCGGGCCGTCATGGGAGGCGGAGTCCGTCAGTCGTCCTGGGGAGGGTGAGGCGCAAGGCAGCTGCCCCCCGAGAACAGAACAGGCAGTGAGAGAAAAACATACTGTTGAAGGAGCGCTCATCGGTGACGTCGTAGACGAGAAGAATACCCATGGCACCGCGGTAGTAAGCGGTGGTGATGGTGCGGAACCGCTCCTGGCCGGCGGTGTCCCAAATCTGCAGCTTGACACGCTTTCCATCGAGCTCAATGGTCCTGATCTTGAAGTCGATGCCGATGGTGGTGATGAAGGAAGGGGTAAAGGAGTCTTCGCTGAAGCGCAACAGGCAGCACGACTTGCCGACGCCTGAATCGCCAATCAGGAGTAGCTTAATCTGCGGGAGACAAGAGGTTAGCAGTGAGCGCATAGGGACACGAGGCTGCGTCGCGTCCACATGTTCGGCCGGAAGCCATGGCAGCAACTCGGGTACGAGTTTCTTGCTGCTGTGATTGCTCCCGCCGTTGCTGGTGCTGCCGCCACGGGACGCTGTCGAAGATGGGGGCTGCAGCAGCTGCAGGGGAGGGAGGGGGGAACACTGCGCAGATTGACAATGCGACTGCGACCGTGGCGGCGGCTGCAGTGGCGGCAGCGACAACGACGGCGGGAGCGGGAGTGGGGAGGGCGTCGAATCGTACCAGAAAATCGTAGTTGCGATTATTGGACATGGTGGGCGGCGGCGGTGAGGAGTTGGAGGGGAGTCGGTGTTTGGAGGACGACGATGCCGATGACTGACGAGGACGACGAGTTGAAGTGGAGCGGAGTGGAGGAGTAGAGTGGACAGTTGGCGGCGGCTGCTCGCAGGACGTGGCGGGAGAGACGACACCAACGGCGGTGACAATGACCAGGGGTTGGGACTGGTGGGCTTCGGCAGTTGACTGTTGGCGGTTGACTCGACTTCCCTATTGACTGCTGGCGTAATAAGGTGTGAGCGATGTTGGTGTCGATGGCGGAGGCGATGACGATGTCCCGCGAGAGAAAGAAGCGGCTGCTTCGACCTGGGCGGTGATGGGGGGCGGATTGGAGTGGGCGTGAATGTGGCGGAGGATGGGGGCGGCGGGCGCGGATGGGATGAATGATAAACTGCCTGAATGATTGAATGGGGATGGGACGGGCCAGCCAGCCGCCGGCCAGGCACCTCAGGAAGGAAGGAAAGGATGGGTGGGACATTAGCGTAGGCGATGGTGCTGGTGGATCGCTGATAGTGCCAGAATTAGTGCTTGGCCATTGTCCTCCAGGGGAGCACTGGGAGTCTGGGAGCGTCCCGAGAGTGCTGAGGGTGATAAGACTGAGAGCCCGCTGCCTGCCATGGGTTGCTCCTCTGCCACAACCCGCGGGCCTCTCTGGTGGCTTCTCCATTGATCTAGGCTGCCCTTCAGCGGACAGGCACCTGCATTAGCACAGGACTGTTTACTTTTGCCCTCCTGGCCCGGTCACATGGAGGCGCTTAATACACGTGGTAGACCCAACGATGACGGCACGGACTGCGGCGCCGACTGCAGTAATTACCCTCTCCATCCATGACGACTAGTAGTAGCCAGCGTGAGGTATCTTGGGCACCGCCTCCCACACAGGCCTATGGAATCTCCATGATTCCTTGAGTTGGTGCCTCGGGTAGGCTCCCAGCGTGGGACCGCACGACGGAAGAAATGGCCACCGGACCATGGAGTCCGCCATCAGCGAATAAGACGGATATCCATCTAGCGGACCAGTTCACAGGCTGGTCGGGTCGTTAGGACCGTCAGGTACCAAGGAGGCACCAACACCCCAACAATGTGTCAGTTGCAGGCCAGCTGGGCGTTTGTGGGAGCCCCTCAGTCTCTCATAGACCATTGCGAACAGCTTGAGAGAAGACTTGTACGGGATGCGGGTGGAGTGAAAATCTTGACGTAAATTTGTTTTGGCCGCCGAGCTATGGCAGTCTCATAGTAAATCGCTGAGCCAAGTGCGCAATGTCATGTCCCCTGGTATTCCTAAAGCTTGTTGCTCCCTCTCCCAGCACCTTCCCTGTCGACATTACACGCGCGTGTATCTCTGAATTGAGCAACCCCGAGGCTTCCCTCGGATTGGGAATCATTATCACCACCACCACCACCACCACCACCACCACCCACCGCCTCCAGTTGCACCCGGCGAGGCGGCCGCCTTTGCCCGTCCTTTCCGCCCGTCTGCCAGCGTCGCTCGTCCGCGATCCACACGGAGCCGTTTTCCTTCGGGGGGCCCGGCGGCCCACTCCATCAGGCAGTCGCATTCGAATCCCTCTCGTCCGCCCGCCTGAGCCGGCGCAGTTGGCGCCACCAACGGATCATGTTGTACATGATGCAGAGATTTCCGATGGTGAGCAGCACCGCGAAGACGAGGAGGCAGAGGTCGTACGCCTCGGCCCCTTCCCAGCCCCGCCAGCTCTTGTCCGCCGCCGTCAGGAGCAGCCTGATGAGGATGCAGGCATACCCAACCACCAAGACCAGCAGGCCGATGAGATCGCGCGTCCTCATGTGTGTAGATACACCGCGTGGCAGGCCATCCGAGTCGATGTAGTAAGCCTCTGATGCGTGTCCTGCAGAGGTATGGTATCAGTTACTGCTATTTCCAGCGCCATCGTTGCTGCCAACATGCCAATATCAAACACCAGCCACAGCCAAGGACGCTTGGTTGATCTTTGGACACGAGAGCGCAGCGCGTATGCATAATCGCTGGACCAATCATAGGGACCGAATGACTTACCATGCTCGTCGCTGGATCGAGACCCTTGGCCTCTGCCGCTCATTTGATGATGTGTCTGAAACCCAGGGGCGCGAGTGCGGCCTCACGAAGCCCCAGGCCGGGAGATGCTGTGCAAGTGTCTGTCCAGTTCGCCCAGCGCACCTAGACTCTCTTCTCTTCTCTTCCCACCGCAGAGTTGGGACAAAGGAATGGGCGGCGGGAGGGCGGACGTATATAAATACACACACACACACACACACACATTATCCTAGCTCTATACGCAAGCCCCGTGCTAGCCGTCGAATCTTGGGACGAGAACCAACGACATGCCGCTACTTCGCGCCTCGAACACGCCTCGTTTTGCACATGGGATCGGCCCTGCCGCCATGGCTTGGAGCCCGCGCCAGGAGGAATTCGACGAGGTGTGGTTGTCGACAGCCTGCTGCTCTAATTTTAAGTCTCGACGGCGGCTTCAACCCAAGCGGCCGCGGGGCAGTTAGTGGAATTAGCAGCCGACCACCAAACTCACCGTCCGGGAGAGGCTCGGGAGAGTTTCGGATACCAGCAGGGCAGCTGCTAGTGATGCCGGCCGATCGGTCTAACTAGGTCAACGGCGAGCCTGGTGCAAGTCGGCTTGCATGGATGCCGCGAGGCTTTTCGTTCTTCATGCAGCAGGGGTATGGTTGATTCTGCCTCTCGGAGCCCATCCGCCAACCGCTAGCACGCACTTAGAGAACAGTCGATCTGAAGCTTCCATGGTCGTGGTATCCGATATCCGTCCTTCCGTTCATCCGTTCTGTTGAGCCTTGGGCGTGATTAACAATATGAAACCTAATTGGGCCTCCCATTCCATCTTCGCTTGCCGGATTTGTCTACGCGGTGCGGCGCCCCAAGCCTTTGGGGCGTCCTGTAAAGTAAATTTAGTGATATAGCTTCCTAAGTAGGCAGGTATCCGTACTTTCAGCTTTAAACGATCTCACATGAGAAGATGATCAACCAGTCAAGTCCTGGCATGTCAAGCCCCCCAAAGCCCCCTTCCAAGGAATGGAACATCTTTCTTTTTTCGGAAATTTATAATTCAGCTTGGACGGTACTTGCTTTTCGCAGGTCATCACTTGATCACACACAATGATACATATAAGAGGGCAATTTGGTCTTTCATTGCAGGGCATGTCCGCAATAGGACAGGCAGCTATGGACCAATATTCCCTCCGCGCCGCCTCAAGGGCCGTTTCTCTTTTTAAATCTCTCACCAGTCGAAAATTGTGGAATCATAAATCATCTTACACACACACGAATTGAAGATGGGAAGAGCCAACGCTCCTCGCAGTAGAGGCGTGTCAGTAAAGGCCACGCCGTAACGAACATCGTGACGGACGCCCTCATCGGCGGCGACCGCACAGCCCAAACGCGGACTGGCACCCACAGCCGCAGTGCTTCTTCTTACGGCCGCAGTAGCCGTCACGCGAGCAGCAGTCGCCGTACGTGCTTCCGGCACAGCCTGCGCCCGTGCTACCACCGCATCGGCCGTCCTCCGAGATGAAGGGGGTCTTCTCATCAACCGGGTACGTCTTCGTCGGGGTCTCCTTGTAGATATTCGTGGCCGGGTTGGGATCTGACTTTGTCGTCGTCGTGGGCTGCTCGGGGTTCTGGCCATTACCGGATTCGCCGGAATCCGTCTCCCCGGCCTCGGGAACACCGGTCTTGCTCGACTCGGGAGCCTTAATGGTGGTAGCCTTTGGTGCCTCGTACACGTTGGTGGACTCGTTGCCCTCCTTCTGCGAGCCGCCCTTGGTCACATCAGTCGTATCAAAGGTGATGTATGGCGAAGGGCAGGGACCGGGGCTCTGAGCAAAGATCTCCTTGCCAGTGAACCGAGGCGGGCCCTCGTAGTTGCCGGCCTTGCAAGAGTCTCCAAGCGCCTTGCAATAGTCATTCCAGGTCTTGCACCCAGAGCCGCCGGAAGGGGGAGCGCTATCCCAGCAGGTTTGCCCCTGCTTCCAACACCCGTCCGCTGCCGCCCAACAGGCCTTCTGGCCAGAGTACTGTCCAATGGGCTTGCCGCACCAGTTGGCGTTCTTTGCGAGACAGTCGCTGGGGACCTTGCCACTGGCCTGAACCTGTTTGTTACCAGACACGGACGACGCGGGGACGTACACCTCGGGACCAGGAATGGTATACGTCTTCATGGGCTTCTCGTAGATGTTGAAGCTGAGGCCAGGCTCGGAGCCGTCGAGATAGCCGGGGATGCTGACTTGGTTCTTCTCGGGAATCTGGAGCTCGCCCTCTGGGCCATTCTCGACAAAGATTTGTGCACAGCTGGTGTAGAACTGAGGGTCGCCCTTGGAAGCAGCATGCAGAGCAAGAACCTCGGGGCGGAACAGGTAGTAGCCTGAAGGGAGACCGGTGGGCATGTTGACGGAGAGCAAGCCGCCGTTCTTGATGAGACGGTCAGTGCACCACTGGCCATCCTTCTCGTTGTATCCGTCCTCCCAGATCTTGAACCAGCCATCACCAGAGGCAGAGTCGTTCTGCATATCCCTAACCTTCTTGACATAGACGGTACAGGGACCCTTGTGGCCTTCGGCAATCGCACCCGGCTGGGAGTAGGAGGGCGACATGCGGAACTGGAAGGTCAATTGGGCACCGCTGGGAGCAGGGCACGTGTACTGAACTGGGGTGTTTCCATTTTCACCTGGAGGAAGCTTGGGTGTCAGTGAATCTTGAATGAGTTATGGATGAGTTGTTGATCCACGTACCACAGGCCATGGCGTCGCCCTTCAGCGGGTAGATGGGGGAGTTTGCTGTCTTGCCATCGCTGGGCTGACGAACACAGGTTCCGTCGCCCTGGTTCTCGCCATCGATGTACAGAGTCGTGAACAAAGTGTGGGCACTTGTCACCGAGGCCAGGCTCAGGAGGTTGAGCAGCTTCATGGTTGATAGCGATGGTTTGCGAGCTAGCGGAAGGCAACAACAGGTTCGAAAGGGTTGAAACCAAGTACGTCAAGAGGAAAACCGGTTTCCTGTTAAACACAGCAAGAAGTATGGGTTGATTCTCGAGCAAAGGAGGGTCAAGGTGCCTTATCTTAGCAGTGACAAGTTGAAAAGAAGGACAAAGACTGTAAAAGTCCTAAGGAGCGACAGAGAAAGGAAGCACAAGAACAGGTTCTCAACACCTGATTGTGAAAATAAAGGAGAAGGAGAGACAGAGAGAGCAGGCAATGATGAGCAAGAACTGGCAGACGAAAAGAGGGTGTCAAGATGGCTGGCCTGGCCATGATATACTTCTTGAGCAGCCGGCGGCATGGGCCAGTCAGTCGGTACATGCCCGGACCACCAACATTTCCAATTAGGGACCCGATCGATCAGCAGCAGGCTCCGCACAGCCGCCTCCTCCATCTCCATCAAACCTCCGCTCCCAGCAGGACTGCGCAGCGATTGGCAGAACGCGCATGCTGGTCCAAGCGGCCATGGCCATCTCTCTCAAACGTGTGGCTTTTTAGGGCCCATGCAGCCCGGCGAGGCGCCCGAGGGCCCCAGAGAGCGGAGGGAATGGAATGGAGTATGGCCGTCTGCGCAGGCGCCTCGTCTCAGCTGCAATCAAACGGGCGACGCAGCGCCAACCGATGCCCAGGCCGCCAAGCAGCAAGCATCAACAAGCACCAGAGACATGAAACGCGATGTGGTGAGCCCAGAGGACACGAGGGAGGCTGCAGGTCGACACTTATGCGGTCGTCGTGCGGCTATGCCAGCTTACCACGACAGGCCGACACTCTAGCATCGCCCAGTGCATAGTAGCGAGGAAGTAGTCAAGGTCCGGCTGCCTCATGTGTAGCGTGAGGTGCTGGGAGCTGATGGGTTACCCCGGGCTATGTAGAAGAATAGAATTAAAGGTGGCCGAGGGTCCCACTATCCAAGCCAAGGGAACTCCCGAGCGCCTCTTGCCCAACTAGCCCAGGCAAGGTACCGATAGGCATCGGTCGCGCCAGTAGTAGGGGAATGATCCTTCATTCACGTCTCATGCTTTCATCAGATGGAAAGCAATTCTCCCCACGACGACCAGGAAGGCGTCGGATCGCTCCGGGCCAGGGTCGCGGCGTAATAATGCAAACAAACAAATGCAGCTCCATTCGCGGGAACGAGAAACACGGGCAGATGGTTGACCCTGGACGATGATCGCCCAGCGGTCCGGCCCAGGCCACTGGGTCACGGTGCTGGTTGCCCCTTGCTTACTGCCCCATCGGTCAAGGCCAGGGCGCCAGTCAGTGGTGTGACGTGACACTAGAGACCCCTGACTTCAGCCGCCAGGACACAAAGTCAAAAGTGAACGGGGCAGCAGGCCCACCAGATGATGGCGGGTTAGGCTCACGTCAAGCTGCGGAGGTTCCATTGTAAGCGGACCAAGCCTGCCAATGCTCCATTGCTCCCACAGTTTAACTGCAGGCAGCTCCAGTGGTCAAAGTATGGCGGGCCGTAAGCAGTTTGTAGACGGGACAGCTTTCGTATTTCCCAGCTCGCCATTGACCCTGCTTCCAGCGATATATTGTTCGATATGAGGCAAGGAGAGCAGGATTCCAGTGACGCTACATCTCAAATGTAATCAAAGTCTTACTCGGCACCACGCCCAAGATCCTTGCGTCAGGTGGACGGCCGAGAGACCCAGGGGGCCATGCGTGCAGAATGTCTCGATTGAATCCCTGCCAACCTTCAGCTCTGTTAATTAATTCGCCACAACGCCAAAGTGTCTAGTGTACAGGAGGCCCGCCAACCTGCCGAAGCATCCCTTGTGCCGGGTGCCCGTGTGTCCCGAGAGGACGCGGAGTGCTTCCGCTGTCATCCCATCTCCAAACCCTGGCGCAGAAGCCAAAACACACAAAAAACAATAACGACACTTTCCCCCATGATCCTTGGATATTAAACACCCCGTCTCCCTTGCTTTCACAGCCGCCCAAGCAATTCGCTCCCCGGTGGCGGGCCGTGCTCTTGTTGCGTTCAGCCCTCGTGCTGGCTGTAAGTGCTCCTAGCCCATTGCTTCTTCTATTTGCTTGTTGCCAGCCGCATTCCGTGGAATTTGCCGCCAGGCTTGATACACTACAATCCATGTGCGGCCGGGGCAATGGCTGTTTTTCATAGAGTGTCTGTTGCAAACCCCTTTGAAAAGGAGTCCAATGGCACGCATAGCATGCTTCGGACAACAGCAACGACTACTCTATCACGGCCCGCGTGTATTGGTCCCGGATGCTCCCGGGTACATGACTTACAGTGACCCTCTTCCGAGGGCCACAGTACCCAAACACATGAACCCGCCAGGCCGGGTCGAGCGGGGAGCCCTCGCCGCCGAAATCCTGCCATACACGAACCACGGCCCTCTCCGCAGTCGCCTGGACGGCAAAGTCGGTCGGGCAATGAGGACAGGCGCCTCTCACCTCGCCGCCGCCAGCCGCAAAGGCGTTATCGAGGACCGTCGACAGGGCATGGCTTGGCTGGGTGGGATAGTTGGCCACAAAGTCCACGATGGAGTCGACCCCCGACCTGAGGAGCTTGCGCGTCGTCCCGCTGAGCACCAGGCTCACAATGTCGGGCGCCCGCGAGAGAAACTCGGCCATGTCTCCGTTGTAGATGCACTGGTGCTGGCAGATTCTCAACAAGCCCAGCGACGACGGCGAGACGCTGTCCCAGTGCTGCTCAAACTCCCAGGTTGACTGCAGGAGATACCTGTCCTGGGAGATCACGGGCTTGGCTGAATATCGAACATCCACCGGGCTGAGGAACCCCGGGTGAGTGTTGACCTCAGCTTCATAAGGGGCCAGCAACTTGTCGAGGTGCTTCTTCCTCTGTCTGTTCAGGTCCGCCCGGGAGTACTTGAGCGTCAGCTGGACGTGGCGATGGCTGATCTTGTACGAATGGAAGCCGTAGTAGCCGTTGCGGTTCGACGACAGCTTCCATCCGAGCGGGCACTTTGTATGCCATGGGTCCTTGGGGTCGTCGCGCTTCATGGCCCGGTGGATGGACATGCACAGCTCGCACACCCAGTGGTCAGGCATCTCCCGGGCATGACAGGTGAGATACTCGAGGTATTGCTCTCGACTCAGGTTGCGGATGGCACCGCCTGTAGGACGCAGCACGTTCCGCATCGACGTGCATGTTTCCGCAAGGGCCACGCGGTTTGGCAGTGGGAGTTCCTCTGCGATGAGCAACAGCAACTCGGGCGGTAGCTGAAGCATGTTGCAATCTTGGTTCTGTAGAGGCCGAGGACTCGGCGTCCTGATGAGGCATCTGGCTAGCTTCTGGCAAGCCTCCCAGCCGGGTATGTTCCTGAGACCCATGATGGCCTGGGTGAAGATGGGTTTCTCGACTTTTGTGAGGTGTTGAGTTTCCCCACGAGAACAATTCTGCCTCGAGGAGTGAAAAAAAAAAAAAAAAGGTGCGTGCTTGAAGCAAGGCTTGACTTAAGCTTCAAAGAAATCATGGGATACTTTTCGGGCGGTTATCAAAGAACCACCACTTTAACGGCACAGGGCAAGCTTTTTAAAAAACGGGAAACAGAGCCTCGTACCTAGTAAGCGCGTGGCCACCGTAACTGATGGTTCCTGGGCTCTCAGTCCGGGCCAACAAGTGTTGGCTCCTCGAGACATGCCACGGCGGTTGCAAGCAATGCCAGCCAGGGATGCCAGGCCACTTAGCTGCTAGTACCTGCCCTTCATAGGAATGCATCTTTGGTGGGCGTACGCACTAAGCAGGCCCTCCATTTGTCCCCGAGGCCTTTTTACCAGTTTCCCAGACCTCGGAGACGACGAGCCATTGTGTCGAGGACAAAGTCCAAGACACGGCCCTTTGCGCAAACGTCTCCGATTCACAGCGTCGGACTCGTCTTTTCACGCACGCCACGCGCGGTGCTTGTCCTGCCATGTGCGCTGCCGCCTGTCCCGCTCCTTGTCTCGGGCGTCTATTTGGGCTGCCCACTCGCCCAGTCAGTCCACAAATAGAACAAAGCCTGTGGCCGTGGGGGCGGCCATCATGACAAGGAGCAAACATTTTGGCCGGCGGCTGCACCATCTCCTGCTCAGCGCCGTACGCACAACATACTGGCTGGACATCCGTTGGTGCAGGGATGACGAGGCGATTGGCCAACAAGCGACAATGGGAGGTGACGGGCCGTGACAGGCGCAGAAGCCGCCGATGCTCATGTGAGATGCAGCAGCGCTTAACATCCCTGTCTCCGAGCACCTGGCTGTGACTTGCGGGGCATCCGCCAGGAACCCGGTCCTGGCCTTCTCTTCAACCTCCCGTCAGTCGCTTCTTCTTTCGTTTCGCCCGCCTGGCGCGCAACTGCGGCCTTCATGCGGCCTGTCAGCACATCACATTTCACCTCCCAGCAGTGTCCGTAGTCGCTTCGCTCTCAGATGGTAGGTTGCAACGTGGGTGCGTCATTGGCTCGCCCATACTCTGATGGGCGAAGCAAAGAGTGGAGATTGAAACTGTGTCGCTCACAGCATTACTCTATACATCCCGTCCATATGATTCCGACATGCTGGGGCTTGAGTAACGGTCGACATGTCCAAACTCCATCACCTGCCGCGCAGCCAACCGACACTTTCACACCAGCCCTGCGGACATAGGCAAGAAATTCCTTGTAGTCGAATGCTTTTGCTCTTTTTTATAATATTGCTCTCCTTTGGGTTCAGCTTTACACAATAGCCTACATCGTCCCGGTTTGCTCCCTCCAATATGGTACAAGATATGGTACACCCTGCTCGGCTTGGTGTGAGCGGTTGATTTATTCGTTGATCTTGGCGAGGATCCTAGCATCGTGTTAGTCCGTTCCCTCCTCTAAACACATGTCCCTTGATGGCCACTTACTCGCTGTCGCGGAAGAGGTGGTACTCCTCCTCGCCGGCCTTGACGGGGGATCCGCCGAACTGAAACACACGAGTTAGTTATGCCACTCATTTCCCAGAAGCCTGAATAGGTGCGGCAGGTGAAGACGAAGAGACTTCTTCAGACTCGCTTGTCGGGCTTCGTACCTGGGGGATCAGGACGCGGTCGCCGACGATGACGCCCATGGGCACTCGCTTGCCATCCTTGTCAAAGCTGCCGGGGCCCACGGCGAGCACCTTGGCCTCGTTGAGCTTCTCGACGCTGGACTCGGGCAGGAAGATGCCGCTGGCGGTCTTGGCCTCGGCCTTGACGCGCTGAACCAGCACGCGGTCCAGCAGGGGGGCGAGGTTTCGAATGGATCGGATAGCGGTAGCCTGTGTCGTTCAAATGCTCGGTCAGCAACCTCGTCGGTATTTCGTATCCGCCGCTGAAAGCCTTCTCTCCCTCACGGGCACCTGTTGCAGCAGAGGCAATGGGCTCCAAGCTGGTCGGCAATGTCATTGCCGAGGGTCTGCCGAAGCATAGAGGCGAGTCGAGCTCCAGCTCGGCTATGACATTGTTGCAGCTTCCGAGAGGCAGAGGCGCGGATGACAAGAGTTCAAACGCACCATTGTGATTAGATTGAATTAGACCGAACGGAAATTCGTAAAAGTCGCAGATATTAATGATGGGAGAGGCGAAAGGAGGCAGGAGGTTATCCAAGAGGTTCAGGACTGGGTGGACCCTCTCTTCCAACAGCTTCCAGAAAGTAGCCAGCAAAAATTTCCCAGGCCGAGTTTTCGGCGCTGCGTTTCGCCGGTTCCGAGCACCCTAGATGTTGCCCAGCACCCGACCCCGTTTGGGCCATTCCTCGATCGCCCCACCAATCACGATGTAATCCATCTCCGATTACAACACCTGCTGCCCATCCTCATCCCTGCCACCCACCTTTCATCACATGTGGCTCTTGGAGTCCCGAGTCTCCCGGCCCAATTGGCATGGGTGAAGTAGGTAGTAGTAATTGATATCACTATTGTGTCTAAATAAGTTTCGCTGGTTTCATATACCGCTGCATCACATCCCGCTTCTGCTGGTCCCATCACCCACGCATTTCGTTGTTGGCTGGCTCCTTCGCCATTGCTCTGTTTGCCATGTGTGAACACGCATTTTCCCCAAATCTTCAAATTCAAAACCCCAGCAATTCTCCAGAACGCCAGTTCCTCCCGATCATCGCCTCCAAACAGCACGCCGCATCAATGAAGCGGCCCACTTCTAATTATCCTTCCCCTTCTGTGCCTGCTGCGAGTTGGCAGGAGGCTCCAACACATGGGTGTGATTGCACGCCGGGAGGACCTCGCCATGGTCCAGTTGCTGGCAGATGACAGTGTCGGCCACCCATGGTTCCTGCAAGATCTCCTCCATTGTTGCTCGAGCCTTGGGGTCAAGATCCATCATTCGGCTAATGATGTGTCTGCTCTCCCTAGGTAGCAGGCGCAGGATGCGCCAGGGTCCACGAATCGTCTCCTTCCTTTCACCAGACCCAGGTTGGTTGGCTGTCCCCGTCTGCGCCTCCTCCTTGCGCTCGTGGTGGGAGTGTCGCTTCTCTCTTCCTTCGTCCTCGGCAAGGAAATCCCGGGCGGGGGTGGTGGTCAAGTCATTGGTCGACTTGGATGGCGCAATCAACTTCCTCGGGTCATGTCCAGGCGTGGGATCTGCGGCGAAGAGCTTAAAGGAGTTGTCTGTCATCCTGGGGATCTTCCAGGGAAATCGTCGGAGCGTCATGCAGCAGAAAATGATTGCTAGAGACCAGATGTCCACGGCCACAGCGTCATATTCCTTGCTGTCATACACCTCTGGGGCGAGATATGGATCAGAACCTACGATTCCTGTGCAAATGGTCAGTCAAAGCCGCTCCGCCGTTTCTGCCTCCTCTCCAACATACCTTTGGCCGGGACGGTCCCTGTTTCGAAGGGATACTTGAAAACGTGTGCACTGCCAAAGTCGATGATTTTCATGATTCCCTTGTCGCTCACGACAACATTGTCCAACTTCAGGTCGCGGTGAGCCAGGCCAACACTGTGAAGATACGTGACTCCGTTGAGAATCTGCAAGAAGCAGCACGTAATCTCCTCCCGGCTCATTTTTCCGGTCATCACGATGGCAAACAGGTCAAATGGAGCATATTCCATGACCTCATACCAGCGACCCTTTTCCTGCAAGATGTCCAGCGTTTCGATGATGTTGCCATGATGCAGGGTCGATCCGACACAGAATTCAGCTGTAACCTTCTTGTTGTACTCCTTCTCCGTCTCGTATGCGTGCCGTGCTCGAAATTCCTTCACTGCAAAGACTGTTCCGTCCTCTTTGCGCTTCATAAGGCGAACCGAACCACCAGCGCCAGAGCCCAAGAATTTCCCGAGTCTTCCATACTTGGATGAAAGGCCGTGGTCGTCTCCGAAAGGGAGCTGCTGGGTCGATCGTGCCGAAGGCGGAGTCCGTGTACCCTGAACAGGTGGTGCTGGTGACGAGTCCCTCTTCTTGTGGCTTCCGTGCCCACCCTTTCTAAGGAAGCGCTTCAGATCGGCCATGGACCCGTGGGTATGAGGAGGATGAGTGTCGTTCTGCGAAAGGTCCTCAGTGCTCGCCTTTGCCGATCCAAAGAATCCCGATGCTCGTTTGTCGCTGAGACTGGCTTTGGATGCATGAGGGGAGCTGTGCTTGTTCTTTTTCCTAGAAAAGATGAACCTGGGGTCGATGGAGTGCCGGCTAGCAGGCTGTTGGGGCTGTGGAGGGCGTCGTCCCTTCGCATAGGGATCATTCAAGTCACCACCAGGAGTTATGGGTTTGGAGTAGAAATTGGAGGCAGGGCCACGGGAGGGACTAGACTCCCTAGAGCCAGGCACCGAGCCGGGCCCAACAGAGAACATTCCTCGGCGGTGCGACGTGTGGTCTTCTCCAGATGTGGTCTTTCGCACCCCTTGATCCGAGCTGGCCCTGTGTGCTGCAGGTCGCTTCTCGGCGGCCGGTGATGGACGTTCGTGGGACGAGGAGGCCTGGGGAGTGATGGTGGCGGGCTCACCCTGTCCGTCCTTGGTCCTCTTGTCGGCACCTACATGACTTGAACCCGCGGGCGTGAGGGGAGGTGAGACCAGAGCAGAGAGATGGGGGCTGTTGTGGGGAGATGGAAAGTTGCCAGACGTCGGCGTAGTAAGCCGTGTAGATTGGCCTGATTCATCTTCATGCGAGGGCACCTAAAAGATGACCCAGAGTCAGTCGAGGTGCTTCGAATAAAATAAAAAAAAGCAGAGGCGATGAGGCTGCAGTTTGTGTGGTTGGGTGAGCGAATCAAACCAGTGGTTGCGGATTTGAAACAGGCGAAAAGCAGGCGCGGCAAGTCGCAGAGGTGAAACCGGCCACCCATGTGGCATAGGTATGGGATGAAAACAGGTGGTCCAATGAAGACGGGACTTCACAACATACCCTCGAAGGTGGCAGCGAGAAGGCTTCAAATTGGTAGGTATTCATGCGGAGCTCCTGGAGAGGCCTTCCGGGCAAGGCTTTGGATAGAGCTTTGAGCTGGTCCGCGGTGACCTCGGTGAAGGCGCTTGATTCTTGTTGCTCGACGGTCGATGACGCTTCGGGTGCGGTGGGCTCGACGGGAGCGGGCGTTATCTCGTCGACGGTGGAACGGAAGCGAACGCTGAGGGCGTCTGTGGCAGCGCCCTCCGTCTTCTTCGCATCAGGGTCCATCGAGTCCTCGGGTTTCTTCTCGGGTTTCTCGGGGCCTTTGGAAACGAGACAAGTCAGCAATTGCGACGCTGGCCGTGATGCGGCTTCGAAGGGAAGCGCAGATGCGAGCGTGAGGGCCGAGGTGGGGCAATCCAGCAAGCCGGCATCGCCGGAAGACCGAAAACTTACTGGATACTTGAAGCACGGGAAGCGCCTCGCTAGGAGGGACTGGGGCCGCCATCACGAGAAGCTCGAGGTTGGACACTGTGAGGCGATCCAGGGCGCTGGGAAGCGGCGGGAGGAGGAGGGTTGGAGGATGTGAGGAGGAGCGAAGCTTGGAGCAGACTTGCGACAGTGATGATAAAGAGACGGCCAGCCATGGTGGGGCGGCGAAGCACTCGTGGCTCGTGGGTGGCTCGTCAAAAAGCTAGCAGGCGAGTTACAAGTAACATGCCGTATTGTAAAAGTACTGTACGGGCAACCGCTAGCGGCGGGGCTGGTGCAGCAGCCCCCATGTCGACAGATTGGTAGGCACCTTCCCAGTCAGCGCACTAGACCACGGGCAGCGTGGCCGGGACCACTGGCTGGATCGGTGGTGGCTTGTAGCGCTGTCATGATGTTGGTGCTTGTGTTGGATGCCATTCGCAGGTGTGGCGAGCTGGTGGAAAAAATTGCGCCTGGGTTTTCACAGTGGACACTACCAGCTTTTTGCTACCAAGTGACGGCGAACGGGTCCGTAATAATGAGTCAAACTCCCGAAAAAAGCATGATACACAGCCAAATTTCAACGCGATGCCGATTCAATCCAACAGCTACCAGCTCCTGCCACTTGCACTGGTCCAGCCGTTTGCCACGAAGAGATGACGATAAAATTTTCAGAGCTTTCAGAGTTTCTCCTACTCGACTTGGTCGATTTCCATTCCTTTTCTTTATATACGAAGTACCTCTGTTGGTATCGAATTCTGTTGGGTGCTGTCCAGTAATTAGGAGTAGGTCAAGAATGAACCAGCATTGGCACACTCGATTGGGTGCCAGAGAAAAACCTTCTACGCCACCCCCCAACCCAAAGACAGACAGTTCCCGCCAGCTTCCACCCGCTTTCCCGATCCGGGCAATGGCTTGCTGTCATCCCCGGCTAAAGGCGCCCATTTCCGCCGAGTGCGCAGTACTGCGTGTGCGCGGCGAAGAGATTGCTAGCGACCTAACCTGATGCCCTCCTGTACGCAGGCTATTACTGTTAGTAGGCGACCCATCGACTTATGTGTGTCATACTTCACTAGGAGTGAAGATTGCCATCTGTGTTGGATTGGCCGGTGCTGGCCACCTAATACGGCCCGACGGACCAGAAAAGTCCGTCCTCATGCGCCGCAAATTGGTGTGGCCAATGGCAGTGGTATCTTCAGTCTGTCCCTGTGTTGACCAAGATCCAGCCATTTGCGGAGCCTTCCAAGGCGGACAACAGGTCAGATCAACGTGACAAGCAGCCAAGGGTGTGCTAGGAGTGCACCCCCACGGGTGGCCCACACTCCTCGAGTGTTTCTTGGCTTCCATTGCAGCCGAGAGTGCTGGGGGTAGGCAAGAATGGTCGCAGAGATGGTGTTGTCTTCCCAGAAAACGAGGGGCTGCCCTGACAAGGACAGCGCTGTGTGGCCAGGGTCAAGTGGCGCACTGTTGGGACGAATACGGATGCATACCTTGCGCGTAATATTCTACGGCCAGCCTGAAATAGCAGAGGATAAGATGCATATGAATAGATAGTCCTTCACTTTCAGACCCTCGCGGCTTGGGCAGCACACCGGCTTATTTCAGGCACGATACGTAAACACCAGTGATGACATGGGACAGGTCACGCTTATTAGCTTTGCTGTTTTGTGGCGGATCATTCTTCACACACACGTGTATGGCGACTAGCTAATACTCTCAAGGTGTATCATCCAGTCCCAAAGAGCAGGACATAGTATTGATTGCTGCAACAAGCTGCCAGCAATTGGTATCATTCCAGTTTCAATCCTACTAGAGTGCGGAGTGGGGTCTCCGGGTCGGACTGCTCCCTCATGTTACTATTTCTGGGTTCCATCGGCTTCCAGTGGTTATCCTCTGATGAAATGAAGAACAATGGTATAAAACAGGGCTCTTGCAACAATTGAACATCTGGCCGCCCTAGAGATTGGTGAAAATCCTATTGAGCCTACCGATGCTGCCTTCTCCAACCCGCGCCTTATTTTAAGCTTGCCCACCACCACTCAATTGATGAACCAGCATATCAATAGCCGTCCGCCATCGCCGCCGTGCAAATGTTATTCAGACAGGTAGATGTACACAGCGGGAGCGCAAGAACTGTTGTCATCGAGACCTTTAATTTCTTGGATGATCTCGCAGTAACAGGAGGGTTCTCAATGGACTATATCACACAGATAGGTCCTCTTCCGGTGAATTGTTTGTGTCTCATAGACAATTCATCGTGCCAGGTCCAAACTTGAGATTTATACGACAAACACACAAAGTTATTCACACCTTGTCTGAAGAAACAATGACGGTCACATCGTACATTCTACTTCTACCTGGTATCGTCCCAGTCCATGCGCTGTTGTACAGAGTCGGCGGCCCATCATTGTAGCCAAAATTCACGCCCCAAGGTCTTATACAGTTCTCAGTTTGAGGACCCCTCCTCTTTAAGCCACAACATTAATCCCTATCGACTTGGCCTGGAAGATGATGGCTTTGCAGAGTCCCTCGAGGGACAACCCAGAGAGACGGAGTTCAGACCGCTTGATCTTAGCAATCTCGTAAACGTGCTTGAGGCTAATGGTTCCAACCGTTTCGTGTCCCGGATTGCTCGCACCCTTACGGTTGCCCTTCTTCCCCTTCGCAGCATCGGCGGCGTTCAGAAGCAGCCATGAGGTATGGGGCGTTCGGATGTCGAAATGAAATGATCGGTCGGGACGGACGGTGACTCGGCAGGGCATTGGCGTGCCTGTGACTATATGTGCGGTTCTAGCATTGAACTCCTAGAGGTTATCAATTCGTGTCAGCAAATTGGATACTTCCCCAGGCGCGGTAGTCATTCGCAACTTTGGCCTACCTTGCAGAAGTCCATGGACTTGACACCTTTGCTTCCCAATGCAGGACCGACAGGCGGACTGGGACTGGCCTGGCCGGCTCCCACAATCAGCTTGACAATCTGGTCCAGGCCCGCGGCGGCGCCTCTCTTCGACATGGTGGCGGTTATGATGTATTGGTCAAGATCTTGGACAGCAGAGCTCGTGAGGCCGGTCTCGTGTTGCAAACTTGAAGAATTTCGGGGCTCCTGACTCTTGGCGTTGTGATTGGTCCGCACCATCTTCCCATCCTCCCCCACATAGCCGGCCCCACTTCTCATGTGCGTCTTGGTGCCGTCTCTTTTTTTGCCTTGGAGGAAGGAAAAAAAAGTTCCCCAGTCCCGTTGCTTCAACTTGCACCTGGCCGACTGCTTTTGCAATACCACCAAACAAAACCAGCCACGATGCCATCAACACATAAAAAGGACAAGCCGTGGGATACGGACGATGTGGACAAGTGGAAGGTCGATACATTCAAGCCAGAAGACAATGTCGGCGGCACCTTTACCGAAGAGTCTTCGTTTGCGACTCTATTCCCCAAGTACCGAGAAGTCTACCTGAAGGAAGCCTGGCCGCTGGTGACGAAAGCGCTTGAGAAGACGGGCATCGCCTGTACGCTAGACTTGGTCGAAGGTTCGATGACCGTCAAGACGACCCGAAAAACATTTGATCCCGCCGCCATTCTCAACGCACGCGACCTCATCAAGCTCCTCGCTCGAAGCGTTCCCGCTCCCCAAGCAATCAAAATCCTCGACGATGGCGTCGCCTGCGACGTCGTCAAGATCAGAAACCTTGTGAATAACAAGGAGCGATTTGTCAAGCGACGACAGCGCATCCTTGGCCCCAACGGTTCAACGCTCAAGGCCCTCGAGCTGCTAACACAAACCTACATCCTCGTTCACGGTAACACAGTATCGGCCATGGGCCCGTACAAGGGCCTGAAGGAAGTGCGAAGGGTGGTGGAGGACTGCATGGCCAACATCCACCCCATCTATCACATCAAGGAGCTCATGATCAAGCGCGAGCTGGCCAAGGACCCCGAGCTGGCCAACGAGAACTGGGATCGCTTCCTGCCCAACTTCAAGAAGAAGACTCTCAGCCGACGACGTGTGCCCCACAACGTCACAGACAAGGCCAAGAAGGTCTACACACCGTTCCCCCCGGCGCCCGAGAAGAGCAAGGTGGACAAGCAGATCGAAAGTGGCGAGTACTTCCTGGGCAAGGAGGCCAAGGATCGCGCCGCCCAGAGCGAGCGCCGGGAGAAGCAGCAGCTGCGCAAGGAGGAGAAGTCAAAGGAGCGAGAAGCCGAGTTTGTGCCCCCGGAAGAGGGCAGCCGTCCCAAAAAGAAGCGCAAGAAGTCGGAGGAATAGACGATGCGGCGTGGCCAGTGGGGTGGCGGGCAGTTGGAAGCGAGGTGCTGCTAGCCCTCATCAACCGCGGGCTCTTGAGGTGTATGATACCCTAAAGAATAACACGATCAAGCCTACAACGGCATTTCAATTATGTGCGAATGCTCTGAGTTCGGTCCTCTCATCCATCTGCTGCCAAGTCTATTCGTCATCCGCACCTACAGCTTTGAAGGCGACTCGCTTCCAGAGTCAATCTCAATCACCAGCTTGCCAAACTGTTTCCCCTCGTCCATCTCAGCAAACAGGCCGTCGATCTCGGCAATGTTATCAAGCCCCCTGACAGTGCGACTGACGATGGGCCGGATCTTCTTCTCGTTTACGAATGCAATCATGTCTCTAAACTCCTTTCTGGAGCCCATGGTGGACCCCTTGAGGTCGATATTGGCCAGCACGGCGCCCATTGACCAGTCCATGCTAGGCCCCAAGGTCATGCCGTACTGGACAAGAGCACCACCAGGCTTGAGCAGACGCAGAGTGCGGGCCAGGATGTCGCCGCCAGCGCCGTCAATGACACTGTCCAGGAACGGCCGGTCCTTGGGCAGCAGAGCCTTGAGATCCTTCTCCCAAGCGTCGGCCTTGTAAATGACGCCGCCGCGGGCGCCCATTTCCTTGGCGCGCACAATCTTCTTCTCGTCGCCCGATGTGACGAAGACGTTGCAGCCAAAGGCAACTGCGAACTGCAGCATCTGCAGCGCAACGCCGCCGCCGATGCCTGTGATGAGGACGTTTGCGCCGGGGCGAGCGCTGTCGCTCTTGGTGACGAAGGCGCGCCAGCCTGTGAGGCCGACCAACGGCAGGGCGGCGGCCTCGGCGGCGGAGAGGTGGCCGGGCTTGGGCTCGACCTCATCCTCGTGCACGACGACGTAGTCTTGGGCCGTGCCAACGGGCGTGAGCTTGCTCGAGCCTACGACGGCGAAGCCCCGCGGGTTCTCGGGCGCTGCGGGGTCGGCCTCCCAGCCGCGCATGGGCGACAGGATGACGGGTTGGTCGAGGAGGCCGGGGCGCTTGACTGCGGACCCGACGGCGACGACGGTCCCGGAGCCATCGGCGAGCATGGGGCTGGTGAGGGAGATGGCCGGGTAGAGGTGCCGTCGGATGAACAGGTCGCGATGGTTCAGGGCCGCGGCCGAAAGGCGCACGACGACTTCATTGGGGCCAGGAGTAGGCTTTGGAACCTCCTTGATCTGGAGTCTGGCTCGAGTTAGCTGGTTCGGTACTGAGATACCGAGGAGGGCTGCTTGGTGATGCTCACGGATAGTAGACCTGTCCTGGCGCGCCGTCAACCTTTTTCAATGTGAGTGCGCGAGGCATGATTGGGCGTGTCTCTCTAGACTAGGGTGGGGAAAGGAGTTTGATCCGCAATGTGTTGAGATGATTGTATTCGAGGGGTGGAATTAATAATTTATACCGATTGTTGAACGGCAAGTCAGTCTATAACGGCATTCATCTGAAGTAGACAACCGGTCATGACGCCCAAAATTGTGCCGATCATCCAACGGAGGCGGCCCCCGCCTACCGCCCGCAACCTCGGCTGGAGAAGACGAAACCATCCCCCGCGCCGTTTCGTTAGTGCGAATGGTCGGCCATGCGGACAGGCAAGCAGGCCTTGTGAATAATATAGGCCCAACGCTTGACACGGATGGAGCCAGAGTAGTTCTGGTATTGGTAATTATGTCTCTTCGTCAATATCGTGTCTGAGTGTGATAAAAAGTGGTTGCCTATTCCACAGCGAATGAGTGAAGGACTGTCACAATTTAAAAAGGTTCTGTATGCAGTATGAACTTCACGACGCAGCAAAGACCTCCCATGACTAACAGCAATTCCATTGAGTCTCGCCATCCAGCTTTCGAAGCGAATCGTAACTTATAACAATCGTCATGTAGCTGGTGCACTGTTCTTTACCCTACTCTTCTTTGCACCTAGGTACCTGAAACCAACCAGCCACGAATGAATTGTTTGCATCAGTAATTCAGTACATGTTTGGCAGTAAACTTCATGTATATGTAGAGACCAGCCATTGATTGATACATTATACAAATACCACTTCCTAGTAGTACTGAGTTGCCATACGACTCGATACTGGTAGGCATTATGGCTCGGGGTTGCTTAATAATTCGGGGACCATTGAGAAAAGTGGTCCCCGACGATGGAGTACCGAGGGTCCCCGAAACCTCAATATGTCCAGCAGGTACCCAGGTACCGACCGGGTTGTCTGGATAGCTCCCCGATTACGATCGCCTTCATCGTCTTAGCGCAACGTGTATGCACTCCAGGATACTAATGGAAACTGCTTTTTTTTACCTATTCGTCCTGGTCAGACTGCATATTTCCTGTGTTCATGGCTCTAACAGTAGACATGAAACCAAAGCAATCCAAATGCTCCGGGTCGCGCTGCGTCTTGGCCACTGGCAGATTGCACCACTTCCCCATGGATTGACGCTAGCGCCGACAGATTCCGGCCATCGGCGTTGATCCTGAGAACCCTGAAGCCTCAAAATTGTTACAAGACAACTACTTCGGGGACCATTTCATGAACCCTCGCCCGACATATTTGTAATCCGGTTCATCGCCTCCTCGCTACTTAGGTATAAAGAGACGGCTCCAGTTGAGGGAGATTGTTTCCCAGAGTCTCAATCCAGTCCATCCACAACCCACTTCGCCATCCCCCCTCAACAGCATCGAACTTCTATCCATGGCTTCTCTCCTTTCAGGCGCGGCTTTCGGGGCCTCAACGGTCGCCGCCGGCGTGTATCAACCTGCTACCATCTTGTCTCAGCTCAAGTTTGAGGACTGGCACATGGGACAAGTCTTCCTCGGGGCCACCGCCAGCAGTGCGTGAGTAAACGTCCCGACCCACCTACTCTCTATACGTGCCCCGTTGACCAAAGCTCCAGACTCGTGTATGCTGTTGCTGAGCGTGTAGGCTACGTCAAGCTGAAACCACGAAGCTCATCACCCATTGGCCTGTTCAGCCAATATGACGGCAACATCCTGGGCGGCCTTCTCCTTGGTGCCGGCATGGCCCTCTCTGGATCTTGCCCAGGCACCGTGCTTGCGCAAACAGCACTTGGGCTACAGACGGGGTACTATGCCCTCGCTGGTGCTCTTCTCGGCGGCATTCTCTGGACTGGGCCCTTGTCGAAACTTGTCAAGGCGAACAAGGAGCGCGTTGGAGTAAAGGAAGAAACGGCAACCTTGGACAACGGCTTCGGCCTCTCTCGCCTGGCGACCGTAACCCTGTTTGAGGTGATCAGCCTGTCTGCCATTGCTGCCTCGATAACCTACGGCGCCGGTCAATCGGAATGGTCCCTCTTCTCTGCCGGGGCTGGTCTCTTCCTTGGAGCGGCTCAGCTCTTTTCGCTGCTCAGTCGCCGGGCCATGCTGGGCGTTTCCGGCTCGTACGAGGAATTCGGCAGGCATTTCTGGTGGCTTTTCGGTGGCCCCGCGCCGAGCAGTCGCCAGAACATGCTCTACGCCATCGGCGGAATGGCTGGAGCGTGGGCGGTGTCAAAGGCATTCCCGTCAATCGTGGGCCCGAGCCTCCCTGAGGTGGCGCCGGCGCTCGCTGCTCTGGGCGGGACCATCATGGTTATCGGAGCCCGGCTGGCGGGAGGCTGCACATCTGGCCATGGAATCAGCGGCCTGTCGCTGATGTCCACTTCAAGCCTGGTGACGATTGTATGCACTTTTGCAGGGGCTGCTCTGTTCGCGACAGTACCCATCAAGATCTAATGTCACATGAAATGTATAGATTCGCTCAGGATAGTAGATTAGTGGAGATGTTTTTGCTCATTCGTCCTATTTCACAGCGCTCGCCATAGAATATATATAGATTTATATATATGTAGGATTCAGTGTACTATGAATACGTCAAACCCATGGTCCAAAATAGCCCACCGTCTGGTCGTATCCTCAGACGCCGCATCCCTTGCAGGCTGTGACTTCGATTTCAATCTTCATCTCTTCCTTCATCAATGTTGACTGAATCATTGTGGCAGCAGGTCGTACATTGCCAAACCACTTTTGTAGCACAGGCCAAGTCTTGGGGAAGTCATGGCGGTCGGGCAGGATGTACGTGACACGAACGACATCGGCCATTGACGCTCCAGCATCTCTCAAAGCCTTGTCAATGTTCTTGAGCGTCTGGTCAGTCTGTTCCACGACGTCTTCGGAGATGGCCCCAGTTTGGTAGTCGTAACTGTTGCCCCTGGTGAGTCGAGTTGATGGCAGCGGGATACATGCCTTACCCTGTAGTTCCGCTGACGAGCACCCAGTCACCGGTGACGACGGCCCTCGAGTATCCGATCTGGGCCTCGAATGTGGATCCACCACTGATGTTCTGTCGTGACATATTGGGCGTTTGGCGGCTTGGTTCTGCAAACGTAAGAAACCACTCCAGGCTGAGATAAGGGAGGCAGAGCATCGTGACCGGGTTTCCGGGTTGCACGAGATGCTTGCTGTACAGACAACACTTACAAGCTTTTAGATTTACTTGTCTTTAAAAAGGCGAACGTGGGAAACTGGAGGAGCACAAATGAAAATAATCAGAGTCCAAGGTGAAGATGATAAGGGCGTCTTGAGGAGGTGACTCACTCCAAGTTCGAGTGGGGGGTTGGAGCTATTCGAGCGGATGGCAGTTGTGAGGGGTAAATCTTGGGATGGCGACCCGCCACGGGAGCTTTAACTGCTTTGGCATGATTTTGCTGTACAGGTAGGAATCGGGTCCAAGACCCCTCCGAGAGATGGTGACTTCACATAGGCCTTGGTTGATTTCAAGGCTCGTTTTGCGCTTCGTGACTCTGTATTTTGGCTGTCTACATCCAATTGTGGATGGCAAGTGGTATTGTTGTACAATGTTTTACATCGCTCATCTTGCGAGCCTCCGCTAAGCCGTCAATTCCTTGACCATCTTGGCCAATTCCTTTCGGTCAACATCTTTACCCTCCAGCGCACCCGCAAGACGCTTCATGACATCGCCCATGATGGCCTTGCCGCTGGCTCCCGCAGCCTTGGCCGCCTCAACGGCCTCTTGGACCAAAGCCTTCAGCTCGGCCTCGCCAAGCGTTTGGACGCCGCTGTTGGCAATGATTTCATCCATCACCCGGATCTGGTCCTCCTCCTTTTGCACAAGGTCCTCGCGGCCAGCGGTTCTGGCGTCGGCCGCAGCATCGGCAGCGCTCTTCTGAATCTTCCGGATGAGGGCGACGAGCTGCACATCGGTTCGATTGGGGGAAGCAGTCTTGGAGGCGTTGAGGTTGGCCGACATGATGGCGCGAAGGACCGACAGACGAACCGCATCCTTTGCGCGCATGGCTGTCTTCACATCGGCCTTTAGCTTCGAGAGCATCGGTGGGGTGGCATCATCGGCGGGAGTCGAGTAAAGCCGGCCGCAGACGGGTGAGATGCGCGAGATGGGGCCGGTGCGTGGAACCCGCAGTGCCCTGAAGATGGACATGGAGGGCTTAAGCGACATGTTGGCGACCTGGGCGGAGGGATCTCGCGATGGTTTGGCTGTTTGGTGACGGAAGAGTTGAGGCTAACAAGTCGGCGGACAAGAACTCGAGCTGTCAGTGTCAGTCCATGAGCTCAAATTTCTTATCGAATCAGCGTCCGCAATTGGTCCCGCCTGCCATACTACCGGTTGCTGAGAGCCGCCAAGGGCCTGTGGGCCGACCCTGACTAGCGGGACCGGATGGCCAACAGCGCTCGTACCTGGTACCTGGGGAAACATGGAAGTGTCCAGGGCATCTTTGCTCAACAGGCGTATCAAGCCAGCATAGGTAGCCACGGCAGCTATTTCACAGTATGGGTCGATGCCGTCTTGAGAAGTTCCAATGCATCCCATGTGGCCAATAAGCATTAGTAGGCCAAACTTGACTGCTTCACCATTTCTCATAGACCACTTGTTGACTGTTACCCTGCGTCTTGAGCCTCGACATGGGTCGGGGAAAGCTTCCGCCCATACTATTGCGGAGGTACCTGTCCAGCCAATGTAATTGGCGACGCCTCCTCGATCGGCGACGTACGATCTGCTGAATGCCAGTTTGATTGCTGTCGTGTTTTGCTTGGAGCTTTGGGGGGGCTTCAGCCCCTGGCCGAGCACCGTCGCTGTCGCCTGTCAGATCCATCTCAGCTCCGCCATCTCGTCTTTGGGCATCGTCGGTTATCACCCACGTCCAGGACAAATATCCCTTCAGCCGCATGGTATATTAGGATCTGGGTCAAAAGCCTGGCCACCAGGATATATGGCTCGAAGTGGCACAATTCGGCGCCAATTGCCGCGCTCCCAGCCGTGTACCCAGTCCAGCAGTACCGATTATTTCAAGGCAAGACAGTCAGCCTGGGTGACGGCGTCCCTAGTAGTCTTGGCTGGGTCGGTTACATTGCGTGAGATCTAGAAGCGCCCGTTTCTTGGCAATAACCCCAGGTCTGAGGTGGGTGAGGACTTGCACAGGTAAGGCAAGGTACGGATACTTCACCAATACGGAGTACCTGGCCGGCACATCCCGTACTAAGCCACAGCTCTCCTGGCAGTTGGCCCTGTTGCCCAAATGCCGAAGGAACCCCCCGCATGGGGGGCTAGTAGAGGAACAGTGGTCACATCTGATAAATTGAATGATGCCATGCTCAAACCAACTGGATGGGCGTGATTGGTATAAAATGCTGCGTATCGGGCGCTTGTGGCATGTAATGGCCAAGCGCATTACCCCATACCCTCATTCGGCGTGCTTGTTTGATATGCTCCTTCCTTCCCACTAATACGTAGCACATCTCATTCTACCCTGTTGCCCCTCCCCCCTGGCTACTTCTTCTGTCGCTCCTGCCTTGAATCAAGGCTTCTTCGGCTGCGGGAGTTAGCGGTCTCCAAGCTACTTGGAGACCGCTACGTGGCGACCCGGCGTCCCTTGCATGTGTCTAGACCTGCTTCCGACATTGTCCACCTGAAAGCTGACCAACTCTGTTCCGCTGGTACGCATTCTCCAACGCAACGCATTCAATGAGGAACCCATTTCTGCTCTGCCCAGCGCGACCGGCCCACCACTTACCCTGCCAGTCCTGATAGCAGGAGGCGCTCTGCTGCCATAACCAACCTTGGCCAAACGCACTGACTTGATGGCGTCACACTCTCATCGACGAGGCTTTTTCCCGATGCATACGTAGCTGCTGCCTGTTAACTCCTCTCCCAACCAAGCATCGATGCTTGTCATTTCGATCAACACTTACACTGGGAAGTATGCCTACCCCAACAGCGGTCAGCAATGTCAACTTTGTCATTCCAAGATGAGTGCCGTAGCGCGTCTCACCTTGAGAGCCGGGTTGCCCGCTTCGCTCCTTGCCTGGGCAACTAAGAGCTGGAAGTCATTGACCGACATTCTGTCCTTCCATCAGCCACAACGCCCCCCACAGCACCTCGACAAAACAAACCCGAGAAAGTGAGTAAATTGGTACAAGGCCAGCGAGTAAAGCATCTGGCTAACGTTCTCGCTGTTGTACCACCCAATCTCATAATCTCGTCGCTCTGGGCCTCTCTGTCAGCTCCAATCCCTGTTTCTCAGAGAACTCGTACCGTACCGCTCGACCACGCGCACATCGGCAGCGTCAAAAGCCTGGACTCGATATCCGTGAACCCAGCGCTTCTCATCCAGTTCGCCATCTGCAAGGGAGCTCGGGGGTCTTTATACGGTTGAGAGCTCCGTAGGTATCTCCTGGACCACCTTGACAACGCATGGTCTGTCTCAATTAGAAGGCTTTGCCACCTGTTCGAGGATGTGTCCACCAGCTTACCTCGTGTCAGTGTCCCGTTATCTGACTGCGCATTGAAGTAGATCTCCACCATTTGGCACCACCCTCCAGGCCGCACCACTCGGAAAATGTCTCGAATGTAACTTCGCCAGCGATTCGCATGGATACCACCAGCCATCATCTGGCTGTGTACAAGGTCGAAATGATTTGAAGGGAAGGTGAACCTAAGACACGACTTCATGTTAGTAAAGATGATATCCCTCCCAGATATCGAAGCGTACCTTCCATTGAGATCATCTACTTGCAACTCGAGATTCTCCGGGGGATCCTCTGGAATCATATGTGGGCTTACGTCAATACCCAACACCTATAACCAAGTTAGATTGGACCATCGAAGAGAACAGTGCCCGAAAGCTAGGATATTGGTGGTTGACAGGTGCCTGGTGCTTTTCGACCATGCCGTCCATGTCGGGTAGCCGATTGGTAGGAAGAATCTGAAATTGCCAGTCTCCATCCACGATATGGAACAGTTTGCACGAGCATATCCAAGTATTCTCGGCAAGTCGTATCCATAATTGGTGCTGAAACTGATGAGAGGGAAGAAGAGGGCAGATCGGGCTGACGAACCTCAGCCTCTGGGTGCTGTGCTGCCACCTGCATTGCCCACTCTCCCGAACCACAACCACAGTCAAGTATTCTCCTGGGAGATCGAATAGGGGGGAATATCAGTCGATTGTCGAACAGCCTGCCGAGCACACCGTGCATAAGCTCGAGTCGTGTGATCTCATCCTGTCTTGATGGTGAGCCTCTGATATTGTTCAACTCGGGCTATGCTCAGGACGTCTCAGGCCGTACCTCGTCGACTGGCACGAAATACGTTCCATTTGTTAGGGCGTACTGTTGATAGCTTCTCCCGGCGTAGTCAACAATCTCGGTAAGTGAATCGTCTAAAGGTACCGTCACGTCTCTTCCAGTATGGTTAATACATGATCTGATCTGTGTCCGAGGTTGTTGCTTACTCGCTGTCCATGATTTGTCCACGAGCTTCAAGAGCTAATAAATCTCATAGGGATTGCCGCACGCCAGGATTTCTCAAAAACACCGGTTGCACGTCCTATTCAGCGCGATTTAAGTCACTATCAAACGCCAGGGAGTCATGTGGCAGAGCGTGGCCCCAGTCCACACATCTAGAGCCACAAAGTGGCCAGGATGTTGACCGCAAGGCCGCTTCGGAGCCTAACAAGGCACCTGCACACATATGGGTACTACTCACAACTGAGAATGGTCCTTCGTAAGGCTACCGGGAGCTAAGCAGTGGCCGGGTTGGCCGGCGCGGTACTGCGGTTTGCCTGGTGCTTTGGAGGTACGGAAGTCGATTCTAAATCTCACGCAGCGGTTGGCACCACGCAGACAAGCGGACGTGGAAACCAGCCAGTACCCGGGACTAGCTGGAGATATATGTGCCTCGCTCAGCTATATGGAAACAGATGCAGATCGACCGCTGGAACTACTCGCAAAGAACTAGGGCGTTTGCCCCAGGAACGCAATGACGGGTACAAGCGAATCTCTATGTGGCAGCCATAATGCCGACTTTCTGTGGGTAGACACGACCCAAGGGCACGGGATGCTCGAGATTGATCCTGCGACAAATCGATGACTAGGGATCAAATCAGACTGGGCTCACTGGGACATGCATCCCAAACCCTGTTGCCAAACAAGCCGGACTTCCCTGTCCCATGCTTCACGACGGCGGTTCCACTATGGCGGAGGGGCTGATGTGCCGCACCGTTCGAAGGTGATTATTACCATGGACTACTGGCGCATCCAGAATCCCGGAGCAGGCGTCCCTTTGCGCCATAGGGTCACCTACGGATTCCATACATGGATGGACATGGTCCCCGACCATTCAGAGGCCTGTTCTTTACCGAACTTGCACTCCCAAAGAGATACCTGCGAGCATAAAAAGGAAAGGGGTGCATATTTCCAAACCACTGGGCCTCGGGCGCGGGTCGCCCTCCACGCCCTGGGTCATCTTTCGCCTGATGTGGCGGCGCCGGGGATTGGGACGGACAGGAGTGGTGGTACTGCATAAAGGAGGGGGCTTCAGTTCACTGCTTGATGACGTTGTGCGGACAAGCCATAGGCCACCCGGCCCCCCATTTCAGTCTCATCAGCACACATCCCATTACCAAGTTGTGCCATTACCGAGGACATGGACTTGGGACCCGGGCAAGAGGTGGGTTGAATCAACACTCTAGGCCTAGGCTATACTGGATATGTTTAGCCTACACGGACCGAGGACTCCTTCCTCGCGCACGGTCAAAAGTTACCATGCCACACAGTTGATGGCTGCTAGGACATCTCGCGCTGGTCCCTCAAGAGGGTAATGAGGAGGGAGGCATGAAGGCTTGTGGCCGATTCTGATCCACAATGTTGAGGCAAGGCCAATTGAGCCGACAAGCTTCCTGCTCTGGGAACCGAATGCTACGATTGCTTGATTTGCTTCACCGCCCTGCAGTGTCCACCCACGAGGCCACACATATGGCCGCTCGACCAGCTGGCGCCCGAGTTATCTGCACCTTCGAAAGCAGGATACCTCTAGTGGTGGAAGCCGACGGCAAGGAGGGCTGATAGCCACTTTGGCATGGGGACGGACCCTGAATGTGCCGTCTAGCTCGTGGGTGCTAAAGCCTGGCGCACCCTTCCTCCGTCCCACTTGCGGGCAGGCCTTAACTCTTCTTGTACTAACATCATACGACGGACCACTGCCTGCCCGACAGCAGAGATTCGGCTGCAACCTGGATGTTGCTACTAGGCAGGACTATGCACCCACCCCGCTAGCCTGACACGTCGACGGGCCGCTGCGCAAGATGGAGTGGGACACTGGGGGCGAGCTTCCCAAAAAGCTCCAGCAAGGAATTCGTTATACGACTGGCTGGGACTCGGAGCCGCAGGAGCCTGGAACCGGGACTCTGGCGCAGCCAAGGGTTGTCTTGCCTGCAGGCTCCCTCCCCCTCCACGCACATCCCCTGAAGCCCCTCCAATGTGTCTCCCCACAACTCGTTTCCAAAAGTCCATTCATGAAGCCCATGCTAGCGAAGCCTAGCAGAAGGTTGCTTGTCGATTGAGCAGAAAGGCCGTGAGCCATGGGAGTTGCAACTTCCTAGGGCCAAGGATGAGCAAACACATACTCTCCTGCGGGCTGGTTGGTTTCTTCAAGTACCGGGGATTTCTGCATCTCCAGATCAATCGACGAATTGCCAAGCCTGAGGAATTTCGGCAAACCATGATCCCAGCGAAGCTATTCCACCTCCAACAGTACATGCGTATCAAGCAGGGAATGAGCATCTGCATAAGATCAGCAAATGATTACGAGATGATATTTAGACAGATAACTGACAAATCCTGCAGTTTGTGTGGTACCTGTACACAGTTGTGTGCTCTCACTTTCCTTGTTTGGATGGACCCCATCCCCACATATAAAATCACGGGTGGCATTACTGCATGTTCGAGGGGTTGCATGTTCGAGGGGTCTCAAGGAAAGTGCAATGTCTTTTGCAGACAGACGCTGGGTCCCCCAAATGGCGATGTGCAGGGGAGGGGCTCTTAAAAAAACCCGTCTTCGCTGTTTTCTCTTTTGAGAGGGACGGCTTAGCGGGGGGAAGGGACATCTGCCCGTCATTTCAAGACAGGCTGTTGGTACTACGTGCAGGGGGGTCCTTGCCCGAGCCACTGCTTGCCGACCCAAGCTCTCGGGATTGGGACCACAGAGCCGGGAATTGGTGGGCGGGTGGTTCTGAGGAGGATGGGAGGCGAAGCATTCAGCCCCGACAGTGAACGAACCTGGGAACCAGTCACGCAAATTTCACCCACATGTGGCACAGTTCGTGCAGGGCTCTGCCTGGTCTTCAAACCAGGCAAGATCCTTGTCGGTAGAGAACAAACGATCCCAAGGCCATATGGAACGAGTCGAACCACGGGCAGAAGATGGATGCTGAGACCATGTACGGATAGGGGGGTGGGTTAGGCGGGGCAATCGTCGCAAAGAGGCAACTCAATTCTCCGTTTTCCAGGTAGCCAAAGGCTGGCCGCTGCGTCCTCTTTCGATTTGCAACAGGCCCATGTCTCTCCCCAGGCGTGTCTCAGTGCAGCCTCACTGCGTTTGCCGAAGCCACAGAGGGGACAAGCAGAGAAATGGTATACCGGATGCGTCAACCTGCCGCTGCATGATGACTGAACATGCATCTAAATCTGTGAGGGCCGACAGCACCAACGAATCATCATGCGGCAGGCTGGTAAAAGGGGGTCGGAATGGGACCGGCTTCGAGAGCGCGTGGGCACTTTTCGACGCGCAATAACACGGCGTGACACGCGGTTCAGCAAACCGGTATACCGAGGTGGGTATCTAATTATGGACGAGCATGCGGATTATTGGCCTCAGCTCCGATTCGAACAGTTCCGCCCGAAACTGATAACAACAGCCTGTGCTAGATTTCGGATACCATCCGTCTCTGTCCCTTCTTTGGGATACGGCACAGAAATGGGGAAGGAAGGCATCACGCGAGAAGCTTTGGCATCCTTTCAATTGATCCGGGCCGTCTTAAAGAACGCCAATGCTAGACCACTTCTATTTCCCATATCTTCGTCAATACCGGCAATACCATCTTTTCCGAGCCCAAAACATCGTGAGAGTGTCCCCGCCAAGGCCCCAGAAGCCCAAATGAGGCACCAAGGAAAGAGACAACGAGGCCAGCGAAAAAAAGAAAAGAAGAAAAAAAAGCACATGCAGTTATTGTACAAGGTGACATATCAATTTCCCTAGCCTGACCGGTCCTCGTGGTCAGCTCTACTGCGGACACAATGCAAGTAAGCTCGCCATGTTTGCTGCCCACATGTACTCCCTGCTCACCCAACAAGCTGTTCGCGCGATAGCCACAACGGAGACACACACACGAGGGATACATGTGGAAAGCTGTAAGTTGCAACCCACAAGGATGCCGACATGACGCGGTGCAACAGTCTCGCGAGAGAACTGAAACGGGGGGGTGGTTCCCTTGGTGATTCCGGGAAGATTTGGTTCCGTCTTTGCATCTCATACGATGACTTGGTTCGCTCACGCTGAGTGCGACGCGGCGGAGGGGGCTGGGGTGGAAGCAGTGCGGCACTGCACGATGTCGACGGCCCTGCAGGCGAGCGCCTTGGGAATCAAAAAGGGAACCACAGGCCCAAGTGACAGGGTTTTAACACCATGTGAAGACGGGATTCCTGGTCTTGACTGCCTCGAGCCGTTCCACAATGACCTTGCGCTGATTGCCCATCTGGCCCTCAGCGGCGGCGTAGCCAAGATCGCCCTCTAGATCGTCGTCATAGAATTGCTGTGCAATGGAGTTGCTGTTCAGCCGTGCAGCGGGGGTCGCGAACGAGTACCGCCGTTGCCGGACACGTGGCGGGTGGTTTTGCTGTTGGTGCTGGCCGCGACCCGGGTCGTACACATTTAGGCTGCGTGGAGGGCCCTGGTAGCTGTTTCTGTAGCCCGAGAGTTGGGCAGCGGGACGGTTGGGCGCATGTCCTGCATTACCGAGCACGTTGTGTTCGCTCAGATGTACCTCCTCTGGGGAATGGGCGGAGTCGCCCGTAGGAGTGGTGATGTCGAACCGGCCAGGGTGCGGCATCTCTGCAGGCGCACTGGTGATACCGAGGAGATCCTCTACTGGGACGTTGGCGGCGGGCACTGAGCTGGCGATGTCGGCCTCGTCCATGGACTGGCGGGCGTGTGGGTTTCGGCGAACCTCGGACGAAGTGGCCCTCATGGGAACAGCCACGGGGACGTCGACGAGATCATCCCAGACACAGACCCTTGCCCTGCGCGTCAACTCCAGAGGACCGTGATCAGGCGTTTTGAGCGTTTCGACCACATTCCAGGCCTGGCCCTTCATCACGGCGATCTGCTTGGCGAACATGCGCTCCTGGAAGTCCTCATCAACCTGGAAAACACGCTTCAGCTGGAGAGTGGTTTGGCTCCACCACGAGGTGGATGTGAGGAGCGGGAGGAAGTGATCTCGGGTCTTTTGCGAAAATGGCCGACCGATGAGATCTACAGGCAAGAAAAGCCAGCCAAAAGGGAAACTATTCAACTGTCATCAGTAACTGGGCGTTGCTAGAAGAGAAGAAAAAAAAATAGTGGACAAGCGCCTCGTCTTACCTTCTCCAGGCATCAGGGTGCTTCCAGGGCCAGGAAAGCGAGTTATCGATTGCTCCAATGGTGATGGCAGGTTCGTTGGCGACAGGCCTAGGGCTGGAGGCGTTCATGGGTTTTTGAACTTTGTACGGGTAGGACGCCTTGGCAGGCCGGGCGGGCTTCTGGGAAAGGTCAACCGGGCGAGGCCCGTCTTCCCCCTCTTCCTCGACGGGCTCCATATTCAGATGGATAGGATCAGAGGCTACTGATACCTTGCCCGCCTCCCAGTCCACCTTGACCATCCAGTTGTCGAGGCCGCGGTCCGTATTCCTCATGATGTAGTCGAGAATCACGAGCTTTTCGAGCTCTTCACGGAACGACTCTTTCAGGTTCTCGGTCCAAATGAAGTTTTCTGGTCCCAGCAGATGCTCGTCTTGGCCGCCCTGCTCATCATCGCTGGCGTACGCATCGTCTTGCGGCCGGGTGCTGGAGGGACGGCAGTTTTCCGTCCACCTTCGTTTCCGATTACGATGAGTATCGGTGGTGCGGAAGCCAGACCAGTACTGGTCTGGCCAAGGGTGCTCGCGTAGGAAGACGTTGGCATCTTTGAAGCCCTTGAGGAAGACTTGGAAACTGCCAGGCTTGGCCGGGAGGGGCTTCTTTTTCCGGTAAAACTTCCGGCGGTCCCAGAACGGATAGTGAAAGGATTTGGATGACAACCAGACCACGTCGGTATAGGGAACAAGATTGGTCCGTAGCTGGCAATCAAGCACGTATGCGGCGGCCTCACTAACATAGGACAGATTGGGGATCAAACTGGAAGCAGGTCAGCATGCATCGCCACGCAGCACGTCAACTGCGTTGCGTCGAGGAGGATCAAGGCGCATACCAAGCTCGACCGAAGCAGCAGGGGAACAGGTTTCTGTGAATCCACTTGTTCCACTTGGGATTGCCAGCAGCGTATGGCTCCTCGTCTTTGGGTTTGAAGACGCCCACAATCTTTCCGTCGGGATTTCTCGCGAAGTAGCTGCCAGAACTACCCTGGGAGATCATGCTCGGGTGTACTTCCTGCCTGATGGCAGAGCGAACGCTTTCGACAACTTCCTCGAACTCGGCCTTGGTCATGACGCCTTCCTGGGGACCGGCAAGCTCGCCGGCGCTCGCCGGCCGCACGCCCTCGGGCGGCTGGAAGACGGAGTAATGGATCTCGAGACGCTCCTCCTCGCCGGCCAAGCTCTTGCCACGGTTACGTTTGAAGCGCGAGGCGATTTCGTCGGCCCACCGCTCCAGGCGGGCGTTGATTGCTTTGACGTCGACGCCGGCGTTGCTGCCAAGGCGCTGACGGAACCTGGGGCGGTTGGATGAGCCGGCTTTGGGGCTTGCCATGCCCGAGCGATGGCGCGGTTGGACGGCATCGAATCGCGGAGCGCCAGCGGGCTGGAGGGAGGCAAAGGACTGGGAGAGAGGCTCGTCATCGGATTCGTCGCTGTAGTTGTCGGCTTGGGCAAGGCGTTCGTAGCCCGTAGCGGCGGGCCGCGAAGAGCGAGGCATTGTGCTGGGAGTGCGAGTTTCGTGACGATGAGGAGGCCAGAAGGGGGATGGCGCGGAGGACGAGGAGGACGAGGGTCGTAATGGGTTCAAGGAGCTCGCTGGGCCATTCCTGGTGAGTTGGAACAGAAGGCTAGGCGATGGTCAAGGGCCGCCAGAGAGCAAGCACCATGGGCGAGGAGTAAGGATATGGCGTCGCCGCTGTCGTCGTCGTTGTCGTCTTCGTCGGGCTGTAAGGGACACGATTTAATTAATTCCTTGAAGTAGTCGGCAGGCAGAACTTTGGCCAACCCAGGGGGGGGGGGCTTGAGGTAGAATAGGGAGGTTGCGTCACGATGGACAGTTTGCACAAACGTCTAACTAGAAAGCGAGTGGAAAGAAGCGAAGGGCGGAGGAGTCGCCGGGCTGGATGAATTGTTCGAGTTGCGAGGATGTGTCGCGGTCGAGAGGAGACGATGTGGTGGTTAAGGGTCGCGGATGATCCGGTGCATGACGTGCATGGATGCGAATTGATGGCCCATCCGCAGCGTGTGGATGCCAGTTGCACGTTTTGGCCCGCGTGAGCTCGTGATAGCGCAGCAGGGCGGGACGGTCACCTTAGCTGGCAGCCTGGTGCCTTGCTCATCGCTTGGTGCCGCCACGCGCTTCAGAGCGCTAGCCAGGGGCAAAGCGGTTGAGACCTGGTGCTCTTCAACGGTCCAACCCTTTCTCCGAGTGTCCTTGAAGAATATTGGAGTTTGTTTCAGAATATGGACGGCAGAATTATTCGTCGTTGCCATTGTCTGCGCACTCTGCTTCCCTTCTGCTCGCCTGGTAAAACCACCCATCCTCTTTGATGAGCTGGGAGCCTACTAGCACTTGCGATTCTTTCCGAGTGTAGGAAATGCAAGTCTAACATACATGACCTGCGAGGTGTAACGATTGTTTCCAATTCCTTCATCAGCCAAGGTCACTATTTTTTATAGTAGATGAGGCAAGAAGAATGGCACTGGCCAGCTTGTATGGGATGGATGAGCTCTGAAGTCCGACGGCGTGACAAGATCTGGCTGTAAGCCATCAGCTCAGTAGAGCACGAAGCCACCTAGGTGTGCGATATGACGTATTTTCGCCCTGGCTGTTGCTCTGTATCTCCATCGTACGAGAACCGGAGCAGCTGGGCGGCACTCTGGCTTGACGACTATTAATGTCGCTTGGGTTGCTCTCATCCCAGGAGCTGTATCAGCTGTTGCGAGGTGGTGGGAGCAAGCTCGGAGCCTTGGAGGGCCGACGTTCCCACTAGTGCGGTGGCTAACACGACTTGGGCACAAGCGCAGAAACACTGTGAAGTTGCCCACGTGAATGCCTGCCAAAGTGACGCACGGCATCATATCTTGACTTTCTAGATAGTTTTTGCAGCGCACCACCAAAGGGACCAAGTGCGGAGGGGTTTCGGTGCCAGTAGCAGACCCATTGGAGATATCGCGATAGAGCGCTGCCGTACTACGACGTTCGTTATCTTGGCACTATTACCTAAGGTAGGTAAAGTTGGTACTGTACTGTAGCTACTGGTCCTCCCAATCGTGACTCCCCACGCAGCATATTCCAACATCTGCTCGCCTGTGGGTGCCACCTACTGATAGGAGGATAGCTGTAGCTCACCATGCCCCTGGGTTTGGAACTAGACAAACGAATACCAATCAAAGACGAACAGCAACCCTCCCAGGAATCAAGTGCAGGCCACACTTGGAGGCACAAGTGGAGGAGCCCAGAGGGCACCTGAAACTCGGTAGCTGTGCGGACAAAGGAGCCGTTGATGGGACTGGCCTGGCGCACATGGGGAATGCGTCATTCAGCTCGACGGCTTGAATCGCTAGGCGGTGGTGGGCGACGATCGGGAGCATCGCTTCTCATCGGCAGGGGGGAGCGAGTCAAGGTACCGCCATCTTCTACACGTCAAAAGTCAACTTCCCCCGCGTCGTTGAACATCCAGTGGCACTATCTCAGATGGCGGGCTCCGGCGATCGCCTCGTCCCCCTCCCGGCGCCGCGGATGCTACCCGCAACACGGATCGACGCAAAACGCCTCCCCACAAGCCGTAAGTGCCGTGCTGGAGCTAAACTACTAGTCGTGCGAGTGGGCTGTAAATGAGGGGGATGAAAGGCAAGAATGTTACTAAGAGAGCGTCACATACCATGACGCCCGCAGATTGACAGGAGGGGGATGGTCTCGATCAGCGCCGAGGGCGGGGCTCCCACCATCAGAGTTCAGGCCAGTGCATTGGCGATTGCTGCTTGACTTGGCCTGGTAAGCCTGGCAAGCCTGGGTTGGTTCCCAAACTGCATCCAGTGACGCCTCGTGGCCGCCCAGGGGTGAGCGAGGCATCAGCTGACGGTTTCCTCCAGAGTCTCACAGGTCGCGCTTGTCCGAGGGCTTGGTGCAATCCGTTGTTTCCCCATTCCCAGGCCGTCCTTGTGTCCCCTTTGTTCTGCAGACTCCACCACCGGCTGGCGCCTTAGCGCTCTGCCACCAACCAGCACCAGGGACTTGCCCGCTAAGACGTAGTGGATCTCAAATACACCTTGCTCGTGCATTCGTGTTGCTTCTTTCTATATCAACGGCAGCGCTCCCTCTCGCCACCTCCTGCTGATGATACAATCCAACATTCACCCTACTCTGTCAAGAATATTCCATACCTGCAATTACTGATAGCCTCCCTTGATTGACTGAATTTGTCGCGCCTCGTCTCGTCTCGTCCCGTTTTGATTGTTTTGTCTAAGCTGGACCGCCACGCATCAGTGCACCCTGACTGTACACTCTCGGTTCTCCCTTGAGCAAACATCCGTTCAAAATATTATTGTTCCATTCGTCGTTTGTCCCGACCAAACCGTCTCGCTACCCTCCTCTTCCCTGCAACCGTCCATCGGCCCATCCATCCCGACCGCCATTTGTTCAGGACAGACCGTAACGCATCTACAATAGCGGCGACGGCAGCATCAGCATCAGCCTCAGCGACAGCAGCAGCGGAGAGCAGCCTACAACTTCGCACACACCCTCGTCACATCTGCCACGATGACTCTCTTCACTGGAGGCGCCCCGAACAACAGCCCACACGCCGACCCATCCATCATCGTCTCCCCCGTGTCCGAGCATGACGGCGCCCGTGGACGCAGACGAGACCGCAGCATGAACCGCGGCTCCGTCCGGGGCCTGCGTTGCGCACCCACGGATGAGTCAAGCACCCTCCGCGGCCGTTCTCGTCGCCGCGCCACCTCTCCAGCCTTTGGATATTCCCCGGGAACCTCTTCTCCCCGCGTGCTATCGCCAGCAAACCGACACCGGCTGCTCCAGGCCCGACTGCGCCGAGAGCACTGCCCTTCCCGCGTAGCGTCGCCCGCCGAGACACAGCGGACCCTCCGTCGCCGCCAGCGGACTCGCAGCCGGAGCCGCGGCCCGAACATGGACATTGAGCGGGAGAGCTCTCGCTTGGTTGATGCTTTTTCTGGCTTGCGGAACGAGCTGTTTGCCCCCGACGAGGCTGACCAAGGCACGCGGCACGACTCGTAAGCCATGGGCACTGGATGCGAATGACACGATACCCACGAGGGGACAATTACTTGAACTTCAGTGTATAATCTACCAGTTGGGGTTTGAGGTGGATGTCCCTGTCACGAAATAGCCATGAAAAGTTGCCCTCACGTCGCTGGCTGATGTTGGGTACCTTATGGATAGCGATTTATTGGAGAAGGATTGCCTGTTTTTGTCTTGCATTGTTATTCCTCGTGTTTCTTACTTTTCATCCCCGCGGTTGCCTACTGCCTACTCCGCGAATCCTCCAAGCTTGGACCTGCATGGCTTTGCACTTGTACCTTTACTTTGTACCTAATACTACCGGTTTGGCTGTCAATGTACGACTTATTCTCGAATGGTACCGACTACGTGTAGAAGACGCATGCAAGCGTGACTACTGGTATTACTCCTATCGCTCAAGTCTCTACCTCATCTTCCCAAGATGCCAAAGAAGTTGTCTCTCCTTCAGCAACTGCCATCAGGTGACCATAGTATTAGTAGTATTAGGCACTAGTACTGTTACTATAGTAAGCCTCACCATGGATTATGGCAGTTGCGCATTATCTGTGTGGGGCAGTGGCTCTTCGCCTCCCCCGGCTGTTGATTGGTTGCCGGCCGCCAAACGCCTAGCTTGGGATTTTTTTTTGGGATTATGGACTGATCATTTCTGGACCCGGATTCCAATCTTCACCCAGTTGCATCTTTCTCTGCACGCGACGCAGACCATCCTCTAGGCCGCCTCGCTTCTTCTCTTGCATCGCGCTCCGGGAAGGCTGGCTCGAGCTCGGCGCATCAACCTTGACAATCGTCCAGCCCGCTGGCTCGAGCAATCCATCCATCCATCCCCTCGTGGAACCCCTCGTCACCAAGCAGCAGCCTGTATACAACCTGTGGCTCGACCAAGCATGCCGATATCCTCTTGATCCGCCGCGGCTCAGCACTCCCCCTCTCCAACCCAATGCTCGAGAGAACAGCGGCTGGCCTGGAAACATGCAGCCTCAGGCGTGTTCTTCCCGCCTCGCGCCAACGCTGTCGCCGCCTGCGCCCCGGTTTCTGGCAGCACGGCGCTTCGGCCCTTGTCCTCTCCAGCTCCTTGACAGGCCCAGCTCGAGCTGCTAGCCACGGTGCTCACGACTCCAGCTCGCAGGTTCTTCAATTGCAACCGAACCTTCTCGCCTGCGCCTTCCTCCTCGACTTTCCATCTCCCTCAGCGTCGCTGCCCCGTCTGGGACGATTGTACCCAAATATCCGTCGCAATCAAAATGTCCAGTCAAGGGGCGTCGGCACACAAAGGCAGAACTTAGCATCTGCCGAAGGAATGGTCTCCTCGCCCACGGAGCCGACGGATCGCGCCGGAATCGTGTCCATGACCAGCGGATCTCATGACGAAAGCGTAGGGGCTGCTACGGAGCTCCCCGGTGGGAGCCTGGATCGGACGGCACATGAACCAACTGGCGATACACCGAGCGCCCCACAGGTTACCCAGGTACTCTCCGATTCTCGTACTAGGGATTCGATACCTTCGGGGAGCAAATCCAGCGCGGCTCACCTCGTGTCATTGATGTCTGACTCGACCAACACCCATTACGACGATGTTTGGTACGCCTTCTCCCGACTCGAACCGGAAGACCGAAAGAGCATGCGATCGGATGTCGCACAGTACTTGACCAGGTCGCACAACTCTCTTGATACTGGACGTGCCCTCTCCATCTTCCGACAAACCCCAGAGGAAGAGTGGGACAACGACATGTTGACAGCGGGCATAATCCTGCATATTCGCTCTGGGAACCTGACCGATGCCGTTTCTATATTCAAGAATGCTGTCGAGAATCAGGGACTGGTTGCTGGTATGGATTATTTGCTCGCAGACGCCATCAGCTCCAAAAAATGGGACACGGTGATCGAGGTTTGGCTAGCCTACCATGGCTCTCTCGACGACAAGTCGCACGAAGAGCCAGACCTGAGCCTCCTTAGCCGTCTTCAGTCTTTGCGCAATCTAAGCACTCGGTACTTGTCCTTTGCCGAGTATCTCACTGGTCGTGGGGCAGATCACTACCGAGCCCTTCAGCAGTCGGAGCAGAGCCACTCAGCACTTCTCGCCTTCCAAAAGGAATTCGCACGCTTCTCTCTAAAGGAGCCCTGCACCCCTGAACAGGCGACTGCGATCCTGGGCTCTATGAAGTACCCCGAGCTCTACAACGAGTACTTCGCTTGCATGTTTGACCGGTGGTACGACAACCTGGAGCCCAGATCCAACGTCGCGAAGCTTGCTGGCCTGTACCAAAAGTTTCGTGAGATTCCAGGTGCCAAGGCCTCTCCGAAAATGCTGCGTGGCCTGTTTCTTGTGAACTTCCCTGAAAACATATCGGCTTTGGAACAGCTCTATCAAGACTGGATTCGGTCCCGAGGAGAGTTGAGTCAATGGGGCTATCAGAAATTCTTGAAGCTCTATGCGAGACGTGGCGATGTCAGAAAGGTCGAAGATCTTTGGAAGGACTTCACAGCAAAATACCCTGACGTTCTGACGTCTCCCCGAGGATTCAGAAGCATCCTCAATGTATATGCCCAAGTTGGTGACGTCGCTGCCACTCAAGAATGGCTTGACAGAATGATTTCCGAGTATGGCGTAGAGCCAGACATCGACGCCTGGACTTCGCTTCTCAAGGCGCACACTAAAGCTGACGATTACGAAGGCACAATAACGTGCTTCGAGTCCATAGCCCAGAAGCAGGAACCCGACTCCTTCGCCTTTGCCCATGTGATGGCAATGAGTGCAAAGAAGGGAGACCTCGCAACCACGCTTGAGTACTTTAGGCGATCGCAACAAGCTCGGGTTCCGGTCACAGTGGAGATGGCACTGGCACTGGTGGTTGCCCATTGCCAGAACGGACTTCTGCCAGAGGCTGAACGATTGTGCGAGGAGCTCACACAGCGGAGACTCAGCAACACGGCAATCTGGAATCAGCTTCTCAACTTCAACGGAGAATCGGGAAACATCCGGAAATGCTATGAAATTCTCCGGCGGATGAAAGATTTGGGTCTGGAGTGGGACGATTCTACGTACGGCTTCCTCCTCCACGCTCTCGTTCGAGTCAACCAGGTCAGCGCCGCCTATGCACTCATTAAAAAAGCCAACGCGGAGAAGGTCTTCAACGTGGCCCCGGAGCATTATGCCATTGTGATGGCCGGAGCAGCTCGGCTCGGAGCGCATCCCGTTTTGGAAAGCCTCGAGGCACATATCAAGAAGCATAATCTGCCAGTCACATTTCACGCCTTGGTCGCTCAACTCGATGCAGCTTCCCGCAAGGCCCCTGGCGCAAAGAGGACGCAGCGGTTGAGCCAAGGATTGCTTGATTATGTCCGCAAAGCCATTTCAGACAGTAAAAAGGGCATGAGCGGGGATGGTCCGCGAACCCAAACGGTTGATGCCAGATTGTTGAAAGAAAACAGGCAGGTCATCAGCCGGGCACTTTCACTTCTGGTTGAGCTTCGAGAGTCAGCGTCAGTGGAGGAACTGCTGGGCCTATACGTGGAACTTGTCCCCAAGTACCAGAACAGTGCCAATCTGCCAACTGAGATTGCCTTTTCCTTAATGTTTGCCCACTTCAAGGATGGGAACCTTGACAAAGCGCTGGAGACTTGGGAGAACATTTGGGAACGCGCTGTCAAAGCAAACCAGAAGAGTTCAGGGCCGAATGTGCATGCAGCCATCAAGTATGACCTTTGTCGATGCTTCAACACACTGACGAGGATCCATCAAGCAAAAGGCGACGCCCAAGCGTTGACGGACTCTATCGAGAAGGTTACAAGCACGGGGTTCGAGCTCACACAGGGCAACTGGGTGTTGGCGGTGAGAACTCTCGCTGAGATGGGCTCGTGGGAGCGTGCCATGTACTGGTGCGAGACAGCACTGATGAAAGAGTGGCGTGGGTGGAAGCCGGAGCGACGACAGAGCGTGAGAGCCCTGGGCAAGGGCATACCGCCCCCTCGGGCACCGCAAAACCTGGTCCTGCAGCTTCAACAGGAGTGGGTGCGGTTGCGCAGCATGGCTGCATGGTCATCGGACGTCTCTCGCCAGCTCGAAACCGTTCGCCAAAGGTTCCCGCGCCTTTACCACGCCTTTATGAATTCCGATATGGAGACTCTGCCCGAGACCTTTCAGGAGAATGGAGCGAAGCTTTCCACATTTGAGGCGGACAAGGCCCTTCGGCTACTCCCGCATTCTGAGCGGACAAAAATCAGAGATCAGCTTCGTAAAGAGCTTGCCCAGGAGCTAAAGCGCGAGAGGAACGTTGTTCCTGCGCAACGGCGAGAGAAGACCGAAGCAGAACGAGAGAAGTGGAAAAAGGCACTGCAGGCCAGGGTACGGGAATATGCAGTGAAATGGGCCCGTCGACGGCAAGCTGCCCAAGCTGCTCGATCCGAATTGACTGGAGAGGGTGCTGGACCCTACAAGCCCTACAAACCCTCTTCGAAGAACGCCGAGTACTTGGACGACGTTTGGGAACGATACGACCAAGAACCCCACGGAGGCCATTCGCTCCTGGAAACGTTGGCCAAGACGACTCTGACTACAGAGTCGAGGCGAGCACCGAGGCCGTCGACTGCCAGGTCCAGGCCTTTTAGGGATACGAGACAGCCGTCAAGACCGAGGATGCCTGGACATGCCAGAGCGCCTAAAGACAGGGCGGCGTGGAAGTGAAGCTGCGGAATGTGACTCAATGGAGGCAACTGTACATGCAAGTGGGTGGGACTAATATAGCAACGAGGGCGCGATTGCTTGGTTGCACTAAGGAGAAACCTGTCGGCCGCGAGCTTGAGGCTTGGATGCAGACATTTGTACGAGATGCGGTGGCGTTTTCTGTTCCAAGCATGCATGGGGGTTCACTGGAGCCCCCCCCCAAGAGACGGATGAACACTCATAGCGCCGATTTATTCATGGGCGAGGTGGAGCGCAAAGGCCTGTAAACTGTAACATACTTGTATAAAAGGAACCAGAGAATTTCGTAGCGGAGTTGGGAACTTAGACACACATATCATCTGAATAACAAATCTTCAAAGCTCAAATTCTGGTTGCTTGCAAACTGCGACGGCGAGATCTTGGCGTCGTTTTGAGCACTATGGTGGTCTATGTAGACAAAGGAGAATGGGAGGTCCATGCTCCTGAATTCTGGTATCAAATAACGCCGTAGCACCAACAAGAGAAAACAAATATCATTATCCTTGAAGCATAAACTCCAGAGAAAGCAACACCATCAATGGTGTGATCATGTCCCGGCTCCCCCCTTGAAGGCTTATGGACAGTCCTCATAGTTTGTTGAGGTATTCCACCGGGTTGTATGTGATATCAATATTGTACAGAGAGATATTTATAATGGCGAATTGACCACCGTCTTTCCGGGCAATTCTGAGAAGCTTCCTGAGCCTCTAAGGGGGCGGCGGCTGGCTGCCTTCCGGCGATGACTTGCCTGGCTGCTTGACACCCAGGGATCGGAGCCGCTGCGAGAGCAGACCCTCGGCGCCATGCGTGGAACCGGGGCCCACCGCGGTGAAGGCATTGCCACCGTATCCAGCGTCCCCCTTGTTGAGTTTCTCGTAAAATGACGTCCCAAACGGCATGGACGCAGAGTCTCTGGTCGACGGGCGGCTCGCTTGAGAGGACGCGGGGGATCGCATCTCGCACAACCCCGTGGCCACGGTTGCCGTGGTGGCTGTTCCATCACTCACATCGCTATCAAGCCGCTCGCGTGCGGGGAGGCGGAACGGGACGGGATCAATGGTTGCGATGCTACCGGCAGAGAAGTCGGAGGAGCCCTCATTCATGTACTGGCTGGTGTTGGCATGATGATGGTAGCCCGTGTCCATCATGTCAAATGCCTGGCTTGACAATCCCAAAGGGAACCCGGCACTGCGCCTGCGGAATGCCTTGTCAGCGGCCAGGCCGGCCCCAGGCCCGGACATAACGGGTAGGGTAGGGTGCATAACGCGGACTGGCTTGTAGGGTGCAAATCGAGGCTCAGGCCAGGTCGTGTCATTGCGTAGCTTCTCCTTGCCATCCGGCACGCGATTGGCAAAGACGATCCGGATGTTCTTGTATAGATAGAACCGGCCCTTGGATGGCGAGCAAATGTGCAGGTGAACCATGTACCGCAGAATCGGCCTGTCCATGGAGCTGGACTCTGAAGTCTGAGGTGCATTGTCAATGATGGGCCCGGCCGAATAGCTTCGTTGTCGCACAAATGTCTTTGTGCCGGGCTCCATGCCAGTCAGATCATATGGCACCAGGAATAGCTTTACAGCTGTCTTATTCTGGTTCTTGACGATGATCTGTATCTGGCCCTTCTCGGGTATCCTGTAGCTCCCTCCGGGAGGTGCCTTTGCAGCACTCGTCGACTTGCGACCAGCCCTGGAATTTCGCCGGCCCCCCTGGTCGGGACTGTGGCTCTGTCTCTGGACGTCAATACCGTCCTCTGCAAGTCTCCGATCTGCGAAGCGGGTCTGGGCCTTTCTCCTGGCCCGATGCTCCTCTTCTTGGTTGGGAAGCCCGTTTTCTAGGTCAATCTGGCCGACATAGGGGCTAGGGCCATCGTCGGAGCTGGATCTTCCATGTGCGGTGCTGCTGTAGCTGTAGTAGACAGCTGGGAAAGGAAGCGTGACATGAGACGGGCATCTCAGACTGGCTTTGCACTTGCCCTTGCCGAGGACGCCAATTTGGGCGAGGAAGTCGAGCGGCTTGGATGGGGTGGTGGACATGCGGCCACGAAGGATGCTCTCTTCATACGAGCCCACCATGGAGGCATGATGGAGGGGGGAGTTATCAGACACAACAGACGAGCGTCTCGACCGGAGGTAGCTAGGCGTCTGTGGCGAAACTGCACCCCCCTGCATGAAGCTCGGAGTCGAAGTCAGGGACCTACGGGGCTGGTGTGCTTGGTAGGGAAATGAGGACTCTCTCCGAAATGAACCAACTCGGGGGGGCAGCGAATGTCTCGGGGAAGGTGAGGGATACGGGGATGAGGCCGTGGACAGCGACTTGAAGCGCCGCGAACCAAAGCGGGAAGCGGCGATGTCGATTCCATCTAGAGGCATGGACAAGTCATGTTCTTCGTAGCTCTCGGATTGGACAAGTGGGCTGGTGGGCGGCTTATACACGAAGCTGGAGAGGGAGGATGACAGCGGAGAGGTGGCCGATGGGAAGCTGTCGATGCTCTCGGAGAAAGGCGTCCTCGTATCAAAGTGGAACGGGGCAAAGTTTCTCGGCGGCGACGTTGCAATCCAGGCATGTTGCGTCTGAGGCGGGCCATTATCGATGTCAGGACGCCCGAGATGACCCGACCGGCCGTCTGTGGCCTCGTCCTCGGCTGTGAAATCTCCGCTGTGTAGGGCCGACCGGGGCCGCTCAATCTCCAACCCGTCTCGAAGCCTCTCATCCACGGTATCAGGGCCATCGGTCTTGTCCGGAGTGATCTGGGCCGGCGGGAGAAGGCCGGGCGACTTGGTCGGCGTCTGCGGCCGCTTGGTGGTGGCGCTGGCTGGGGGTTGGTGCTGCAGGATGGACTCGAGCTGCGTAGGAGCAAGATGTTGTTAGCTAGAGTCGGAGTAGACGGAGAATACAAGAGAATGGAGGGATGCCAGCTCACATGTCGGTTGGGGAGCCAAGTGGGAGACTGGGCTCGCTTCAGGCGCTCTATCAACGACGCACGGTCCGATGATGGAGTGGGCTCATCGTCAGCTTGGCTCGGGCTCTCGGAAAGAGAGTCGGTGCAGAGGTCGGCGTGAGCATCCTCGTGAGAGAGGCGACCCAGTCTCGGGGACCCGACGTCAACAGGCGGCGTCGGTCTGGGCGGGCGGTGGTCCAGGTCGTCCTGGAAGATGGGCATGGTGGTGACGAGCGAGAGCTGCCACGCTGGGATGCTGGGGCGTCATGAATCAGGCGGGGGACACGCCGGAGGGAGCACTCTTGTGCGGATCGGGTATCATTTAATCAGTCAGTCAATCCCCTGTGCTTGGTTCTGGCGGCTCGAGAAAATGGAGGCCGGCGGCTTTTGAAAAGGTGAGGTGAGTTGCCCGTCATGTCATGTGGGCTTCTGTGCTTTGGCTTAGTTGTTTGCCAACCAGGCCAGGGCGCTGTCGGCGCTGTCGGCGACGTGGGTCGGGGATCTGGAGACTGGGATTGTGGGACGGAAGGGACGTCATGCAGCAGGGGCGACGGAGGAAGGAAGGAACTGCGCTGTTCGAGTAGGAAGCCTTCGGGTCCTCGTAAGTAGCTGGCAGGCTGGCTCACGGCTATGTGCAAATCGACAATGGCAAAAGCGCCATGAAAAGGCAAAGAGAGGGCTGCTTCCGTCCTTGTTCCCGCCGCCGCGATTGCTCCTCTTGTGAAGGATGAAGGTACTGGACTGATCGGGCCATGACAAGATCCACCTTTGGGTCATGCCTTACGGATACAGGACTCCCACTACTGCTGCGGTGACAGCACCTCTAGGCTCTGGGCAAGAAGCCAAAGCGGTGAAACTGCCAGCGTGGACTAATTACCAGGTATAGTAGCCTCTCCCTCTGGCTAAGCCCGCCAAGGTGGGCAAACACACCCGACGCCATGCCATGAGCAAGCTGATGATTGATCTCCAGCGGGCAGTGGAGCCACTGCACGGGCAGTTGTCCGTACAGCCTGTTCCGGAAGTTCACGCATGTATTACTACTTGGCGTGTGCAGACTGGTTTCCGCCCGAGCACATTGAGGCCCTTGGACACTGGCAGAAACTGCCACTTGGCGGCGGAGGGGATGGTGATCGATCCTCAGCACCTGTTCCCCCAATGACTCACAGATGCGCTTGCGACGTGCTGTCCATGCTTGTGGAAATCGTCAGGCTAGCAGTCACGCGGGCATTGGAGACTCGTGCTGTAATGAGCGAGTTTATTAGCGGCCCACCGCCTTCGGCCCCGGAAATTTTAGCGGCGATTCGTAGCTGAAGACGGGGCGTGCATTCGCTGCACATACAGCACCTTGGGACCCTGTACTCCGTTCTTTGCCTCAGATTGACAAGCGGGCCTTGACTCAAACCCGAAAAGCCCAACGCCGCCGCCGCCATCGATGGACATCAGGGATGAGCACCAGCAGTTCCATCACTGCCAGGATGGGCAAAAAGATTAAAAAAAAGAACGGTAGAAGAAAATGGCAAGACAGGGGTTCGAACCCTGGAACATTACTGTAGCGGATCTTAAGGCCGCCGCCTTAACCACTCGGCCATCTTGCCCCTCTAGTTAAGTTTGAGCGTGGACGTCACTTACATTGCTCATACTGGCAGCGCGAGAGCGGCTGGTATCGTCGCCCAAGTTCAATAGCCGGATCAGTGCTGCAGACCGCGAGGTTCAGCGGGCTCCTGTTGTCCTCGGGGGCATTAGCAACAAATGCCGCTCACAACGCTCGCCTGCACAGTGTTCCCAGGACGCCTCCTTGGTCTTGGTTGGTAGGTGGCGAGTGTCGGCCCTCACCTGTCCTGCCACTGGTTCCTGATGCTGGGTCTGTCATGTCCAGCAGATGGTTGATTTGAGTGCGTTTGCGTGGGCGTCCCGAGTTTTAAAGTGGCTGGCCGGAGGATTTTTTGAAGTTCCCATCCCGTCGAAGCGGAACACCAGCCACACTCCACCACGGCCCCACCTCAACCGGCTCTTCATTCTCAAGTCTCATTCCGCCAAAAAAAAAGTCACTGCCAAGTTCTCAGTGATCGGGATATCACAACGGCACGGCCACCATGTCCCCAAAACACGTCAGCGAGGCTGCTGATGCCGGAGCGGACGCCAAGCAGCCTCGGAAAGGATTTCGAGTAGGCCCAGAAAACTTGCCCGATGGACCATGGCGTCGGAAAGGTACGCAGCTCTTATTCGCAGAAATTTCATGTCCTCGGCGTCGCTTTCGCATGAGACGGTGCTTCTTGCTGACCCCTCGCCCGTAACAGTCACAAAGATAAAGAAGGAACTCATTCACAAGGCCAAGGTAAAGAAGGCCTATGCCAAGATCAAAGCCCGGGAGCACCAGGCGGCGCCGGCAGAAGTCGATGCAACGGGCAATGACGACAAGGCTGGCTCGCACAGCAAGGACGGCGCCGAGGATGGCGAGGAAGAGGGCAATCAGATGCACCCCACGCGGCACTTGATGATCGCAGACGAGGACAGGGCCCAAATCAACGCCCAGGCTTCCGGAGACCAGGCGGAGGATCAGTCAGAGCACCACGGCGACGGCAACCGACGCCGCACCCGCCGGCCGGGCTACTATGACAAGCAGCTTCGCAAGGCCGAGGAGCGCAAGACTGAACAGGCCGCTCGCCAGCAGGAATATCAGCGGCGGCGCGAGGAGCGCGAGCGCAAGCTGGCCGACCGTGAACGCTTCAAGAAGGCCATGGCCAAGACACGGGATCGCGACGGGAAGAAGAAGCTGGGGCGGGAGAGCGGCCTCCTGCTCGAGAAGGTCAGGAGGATGGTCTCGGAAAACTGAGGCCGCCGGTCAGAGGCACACTTGGGCTGCCATCGCTGCGGGAGGGGAAGCAAAGAGACGGTACAGCACTGAGACGCTGCACTACTGTGGTTTGTTTTGTTGTTCTCGGCTAGGAGCCGAGGATTATGCTTTGATCGAGCCTTGGGGCTTTTCGGCATCAAATGTCATGGAAAGAGAAGATATAACCTCGGGGTTGCTATATTGATACTGTTGCAAACCGGGGCTGGGGCGCAACTCATTGGCGAGAGGCAACTGAAAGCGCGTTGCATGATACCATTTGCATAGAGTGAGGAATAAATAACAGGGCGATTTGACAATTTTGGTATTAAAATCATATTCCACAACTTTCCCTACGCCGCTCTATCACATGGGGAGTGCTGGATTGATGGGATAGATGGTACTTGACGAATCGGCCTCATTGCAAAGGGCCAACCACTTGGTGTCATCAATCCGCTCCCCAGCTCGGTTGTGCCTGACAAGCCGACACACGCTCCTGAAAGTCTCAACTGGAGTGCTACAGCACATGGCTGTGCTGACGGGCCACGGCGCAAACGTCAGCACATGAATATATGCCCGTAATATGCCCGTCGCTCCGTTCCACATGCATGTCTTGTGGTCAAGTTGGACTTGTCTCCTGCAGATGCCATTCCGGCGATCTTTCCAGACCGCCCAGATGGGTGTTTCAGATCCGTCCAGTGCTGCTGAGATTCAAACTCTTGGCTTGTGATGTGCCCTTGGCCTAGCGGGCACCAGCCCTGCTTCCTGAACGTCGTCGCGTGGACCACGGTGCCATCATTCCCTACCCATCTGTAGGTGGGTGATTATTCAGATAACCAACACGCATAACCCTCTGTCCAGGGCCCCTTGCATCACGACACCATCCTGGAGCACGTGTGTATCGAAATGGGCGGCATGTGCAGGGCACTTATACCTTCATGTCTATGCTATACCCATCCTTGGCTCAGCTTGCCGCCCATGCCCGAAGGCTTAACTTCGTGATGAGCCACGAGCTGGGCGTTCCTTTGCCTGAAGCTCTTTTCGATCGATCACTGCCGTCCAAAGCATTCGCCCGCATGCCCAGTGTCGGTGGAGCTCGCTCCTGGGATGCGCATTGAGAGTAGAAACCACTTCGGTTAGTGTTTCCGAACCCAGACGCTCGTCAGGGGCCTTCACAAGGATAAGCCCTGGCGGGCACGGCCGCCATTGTAGTGACTTGACAATGATTCGAATCATGCCGTCTACGGGCGGGCGAATCCCCCAAGCATATGGGCAAAATGTATCGTGATGAGGTGGTTGACATGGGGGCCAGCCAGCATTGAAGAGTCCGGTCATCGTTAATTACATCAGGAGGACGCTCTCCCCGCGGGCACACATATCAAAGGAATTGCGCTGGTCTCCGGCGTCGCCGAAAGGAGGGCCGTTTAATTCGAACCAATAGACACGGCAAGCTACTATTGCAGGGACACCGAGCTTTCTGTTGCAGTGCTCTCGGTATCGTTCTCGAGTTTGGAGCCTTCTTAAACGCACCTACTCACACCCATAGGCTTTTTCGTATTCCATCTGGGGCGAATCTCTTTGGCGGCAAGGGGAGTCCGCAAACTAGCGTGCCAAGAAACGAGCAAATGGATTGCTTCGAAAGATGGCTTCCTTGGTGCCCGCTTCGAAGGATTTCATATGGAACTTGCTCATTATGGGGTTGATGTTACAGGTTTGACCGAGACTCGAGTTTGGTGGTGCTGTGCGGGACTTGGGACCTATGGCATCGGGACCCATGGCCGAGGAGGGATCAGGAGCGGGGAGCTTTGGGCACAGCGCCTGGTGCCAGAAGCACGCGGCGTTACATTGTGAAACAGGCGAGGAAACGATGGAACACTCCCTCCCAGGCACCAACAGCCGCGATTAGGGGGCTGCAGTCCCACGACTGCGTATCAAACCGTCGGTATATCCGGGTGAGACCACACGACTTTCCCAGGCCCTCACAACAAGCATTCAGAGAGGCACTGATAATCTCCCTCCATGCAGAGTCGGGCACAGAGGATGTGGTTTTTGGGGTGGTTGGATGAGACAATCGGTGACCACAGCCCCCAAGCTTCTCTGGCGGCTGGCGGGATCGCCTTAGTCAGGTATGATTTATGAAACAGGAACCGTCCGGTATGGAGACGAGACGAGTTTGATTCGCAAACAAGCGGAGCGCGAGGCCCGCTCTCATGAACAGGAAGTTTGAACTTTGCCACAAGTCCCGCACTCTGCTGGTTGGCCGTGAAGCGCAGAGACTCAATTTCTGCATGTGGAGATGCCTCATGCGTTTCTCCTTCTTTCTGACAACCGCCGCCATGTAAGGGCAGGGCCTGGGTCCAAGAAAGTTATCAAATATCAAGTGCCAGCGACGCTGGCTAGCTGACATCCCGTTGGACCAGGCACACGACTCCGATTTTCAATCCAGGATATTCGGCCAAGATCCATCTGTTTTATGTAGCAGCCAGAAGGCTAGGTACCCACTCGAAAGGCGATGTGTTACCAGCGGACTAGCCAAGGTTGTGGCTGACAAGGCCACCCAGCCGCTGGCAAGCTTCCCGGATATGAATCATATCATTGGCAGGCCCCTGGCGAACAGGCCTAGGAGGGGCCCTGTTGCGCATCCGGGATCTGCTCCTTAGATCTGGAGAATGCCCTGCGTTTCGCATTTCAATGTTTCAGTGGCACTCATCAGTGCCCCTAGGTTGTATGAGGCAGGCATTTGCAGTGGCAATAACAAGCCAGGGGCAGCAAAATTTGTCTGGATGAAACGGCCGAGAAGAATCAGTGAATGCCGCCTCTGCATATGCCGCAACGGCACTCCGTATATAACGATGCGTATGGCGTGGTGTCTGGTGTTGGCGTGCTGGATGTATTATTTACCGTGCTGCCTGGACGCGTAGTGCGTCGATTATTGATATTGGCATGACACCAAAATAATGCTTCTCTTTGGTTCATGTTCCTGGCAGCGGTCTGCCAGACCGAAGCATCTAGCACCGACCGCTCCCATCCGAGTGTGGCCATCTCATCAGTCTGCGCCCCATGTGTGGCAATTCCGCCGCCAACGGGCTGCATTGCGGAAGCAACAAGTCGAAAGAGGCAATGGGGACGTAAATGCAGCCATTCAAAGCCAGCCACGCACCGTGCAAAGGCCAGCATGTAAACACGTTATGGCAACTTGACGAGGCACTCGGCCCCCCCGTGTGCTCAGGAGGTGACTCCATCAAGGCTCGGGGCAGACGGGATGGATGCCCCAATAGAGTCAAAGACAGAAACCCGCTGACGTGCTGCTCACGCATTCGCCGAGGGTGCTAAGGGTGATTGAGTAGCCAACGGCGTCTTACGAAGCTCCCTACGTTGATAATAATAACGACACGCGGTGCACACGCAGTCCAACGGCTAGCGCATCGGCTTTCGTGTTGAGATGGGGCTTGACGAGGTGATGAGCCGGGTCCATCGTGCGCTGGTAGGCTGATTGATGTTTGATCCTGGGCTGTTAGCCTGTTGTCCCCATACTGCCCCTGCCAGCTTTTACTAGTCCGTAGTGGCCCCTGAGGGGCTGAGACCCGTCAACCGGGCCTCACTCTTGTCTGTCCGTCTCTTTTTTTTCGGGCTCGCAAACAGTCCGGATAATTACTGACCATGTTGTGCCAGCGCCGAGATTCTCTTCCAGCAAGCAACCTTGGTTGGTGCCACCACCACCAAGGGCCAGCAGTCCTGGCCAACGTCTGAGCTTCGTTTCAAGCCCGGGTCAACAGCCCGGCACTCTTTCACGCAAGGTCCATCAAAGAAGACGCAGCCTCGGCAAGCCAGGTTAGGATGCGCTGAGGCAAGCAAGTGTGGGCTGAAGGTGCGAGGGCATGGTTGATGATAAACCACCCCTTCCAGGGTCCTTCCAGGGTCCTTCAAGCGGCTGTGCACCAGCGGAACGGCTGTGTTGGGTCACTTTGGGTGGCCGCTATTCTTGTCGATGTCTCGGCTGCTCTCTGGTAATCTGGAGGTGTCGATGCCGCTCCCGGTCTCTGAGATGGACGACTTGTGAGCGGTCATTGTTCGGCTATGATGCCCCATGTTCACATACTATGTACAGTTGCGGCCTCGCGTCCGTAATAATAGACCTGATAACTTCGTCAATCGCTCTGGAAGGAAGCCATGATACGTCGCAGATCGGATCGACGACGGTGCGCCGAACCAGGCGCTCATTCTGCACCAAAATGGATGCCTGGCTGGGGATTAGTGCGTCGGGCTAAGGCTAGCAGCCACCAGGCGCGAACGACCCATGGATTTCATTTTACTTATCCAACAACAGTGACACCCGGCCGCCACAAGCGCGGCTGGCTTCGTAGTCGAACAAGCACCGTGATACTCCCAACACTCGAAATTACTCGGCTTTTCGAGCCGGGCTGACCCCTTATTGTCGGCGTAAACCCGAGGAACCGATCATGGTGCTGGTTGGGCCTGTGACTGTACCGCCATAGATGTCCATCATGCCGTGTTATGATTTGGCTGCTGCTCCATCAACATTGACGGCATGTTGGTGTATGAGAAGAGTCTGCGGCTGAATGAGAGAGAACTTTGGAATCACATCAGAAGCAGTAGAATGGTTGGATGGTGGGAACGGCAGGAGGAGCAGTACTCCGCCAACCATCAAACAGCCTCTGAAACTTCGATTGCAAGCTTGTTGCAAGCTTATTAACTCTGGCATGCGTGTTTCGACTTCCCCGTGCGTGCTTGGTGTCAAAGTTTGGAGAGGTTGACCAAGCTTCATGAGTCCTTCCGATTGATCACCTCCCTGAACCAAGCTTATGATAACAGAGCAGGTGATGGGAGGGAAATTCCTCTGGCCACAGTGCTGAGAGAGTGTGAGGCCCCAAGAATTACTGAATGACAGCGACGGGAATTGGCAATGCTTGCGAGGACTACTCGGCGTTTGATGGCGACCGAGGCCTTGAGGATAAACGGGGATCTGCTGTCATGGATGGAAACGTTGCTTGATGGAGCTGTTCCATGTCAGTGGTGCGCGGGTTGTGACAGTGTGGGTGGCCCTTGCAAATTGTAATGCTTGGCCCCCGCCTGTACGTTCTTCTCCGTACCTCACATCAAACTCCATTGGGCTGGTGCTGGCAGCCCGGTCCCGGCAGGTGGCGCCCAGCAGTTACGCTACTGCACTACTGCCACAGGCGTTGCGTGCTAAGGAGCTGGAGCTTAGGCCCCGCCCCAGCGAGCGCCAGACAGCATGCAATTAATTAATGAATTAATTGCTCAATATTGTACATAGCATTGCATGGCAGGGCAAAGAGTGAGGAGCCACTGGTGTGCCTGTGAATGCAATATCACGCGGGCCGGCGTGTTGGCAAGACTTGGCGCGAGCCATTCCAGAGCATGGCTTTTTGAGCCCAGGAGGTGGGAGTCCCGCGAAAAGGAGGCCGACGACATGACAGTGGACACCCTTGACACCCGAGCTAAGGTACTGTACGGACCGGCATGTCTTTGAATGTGTGGGCGGAGATTGGTGCTTCCCTTTGGAGTTGGCCCCAATGTCTCGTGTGCCTCACCACCACAGCCCTTCCAGCTCATGGGGAGAACAGGAGGGATGCAAGTCTTGGTATTGCCAAGGTAGGTACTTACCTCATGTACGTTGCAACGTAAGTACCAAGTATTTGTGTTGGTCGCTTCACCGCTCCAGCTGCGAGCGACTATTATGACCTTGTAGCCAGTTATTACTTTCCTGGGTATGCTGCCGATGTCGAGTCAACCTTCTTGATTGCCTACCCAGGTACCTTACAGGAGGATCATAAGCCAACTGGTTCAATCATTACTCCGTGCATTATTCCCAATTGAGAGGGATCGTCGGGAGTCTGGAGAGAAGCCCTGCTCAGGCCCTGCAACAGCCGGGCAAGCCCTGGACCAGCACCCCCTGGAGAGGCATGGCCCCTCGACGGCTTGGACCCAGTTCTGCTAGTGGCAGTCATGGTAGGTGCCCTACCTTACTGATACTTGGTCTACGATACTGTACATGGGGGATGACGGCTGTCATTGGGCTTGCTGGGGCCTGACCACACAACACACTGTGCACCAGGAGGCTCCTCCCTCCGCCTCCACTCCACGCAGGTCCCAAACGAGCCCCGCAGGTATTAGTACGGGATACAGTTGCGCATGTCTCGTGTATGATAGAGGGAGTTGTGCTCTCGCAAAGTATCCAGTACTGGGGGCAACTCCATGTCGAGGGGTAAGTGTTGGAACGACCCTCAAGGCATGTCGCCCTTCTCCAACCAAGCCCAGCCCTCCGGGCGTAGTGTCATTAGGGACCCTGCGGGCGGGAGGGGCAGCAGCCCGCCCCCTAAACCAGTTGGCCAAGCTAGCAGCCCGCCCAGTTGATTTGGCGGGCGAGGCACGCTAAATGAGGAACATGTCGACAACATGAGGTTGAGGGTGGCTTGGACCACCCGAGGCACGGGCAGGCACAGGTACAGCCGTGAGCGAAGTGTGCTATTCTGGTGCCCTGTAGTTCTGCGCCACGGTGTACCTTAGGTCGTTGGCAGCCAGAGCAAGGTGAGATAAGGTAGGGAGGTACCTGACCTCACCAAGGGACGGACGATGGACTACCATGCCATGTAATGCCAGCCCAGCCAAACCGTGCTTGCCCGCCCTCCTGGACACGACATCCCCATCCCCCATCTTGCTTCGGCACGCCTCATCATCCCGTCCCAATCTCCCATTCCACTCCAACCCTTCAGACCCTTTCGGAGACCCTTCCTGTCTCTGACCTGGTTTCTGGTTTCTGGTTTCTGGTCTGGGTTGCAACAGTAAACGCGGTTGGCGGCATCCTTGAACGTCGACAGCCTAGCACCAGTGCCGAATTCGTATGGAACCTTAGCTGGCTTACAGTTCTACATCTTTCTCCCTCCCAGCTAGCACCCGAACCCGCACCCGCGCCCACACCACCAACCTCGACGCACGCCCGCCCGCCCATACATCCGTCAACCCATCCATCCAACATCCATCCCCCTCATCCTTCGGCCTCCTCTACGATCTCTACTCGATCCGGGACGATATTTGTACCGTCGCTCCCACTCCTACACCTTGTCCGCACAAATTATCAGCTTTGTCGTCCGACTACGTGCCATCTGCCCGCCACTCGTCAACCACATATTCGTGCGTGCCACAGACAACGTTGCCCTCCACCCGCTGGCCAGCTCTTCCCCCCCCAAGCCAGCCCATCGTCTCACAGACTACCGACGCACACCTTGCCTTGCCGTGCTCTTCCTTGCGCGCTCCTCGCTGTGCCCGTTGTTCCGCCCGCCTTTGCCGCCCTCCAAAACGGGCTCGTGCTCGTCGCAGCCTCCCGAAACCAAAGCTGCGAAGCCTCCGACGCAGAGAGTTCACAACCCTACACGATCGACAACCCTCCTCGCATCGCGTCCACACCAGTCAGCAGCTGTGCACCATAGCCCATATCGCGGCGCTATATTTCGAGCCCTTTTCCATGCCTGTGGCTTCGTAACATCGCCGTGTCATTACGCCCAGCCCTCCTCAGATCGCGGCCACATTCATGACCCTTGCTGCTCCGCCGACCGCCGCTTTCCATTGCTTCACTCGCCTCGTCGAGGCTGAGACCCAACACACGCCATGGCCGCCATTGTGGACGACTACCTCGACAGCCCGGTGGAGCACGATAACGACGATGTCTTCCCTTGCAAAGGCTGTGGAGAGGTATGGCCGAACTCCCTGGGCTTGATCGCACCCCGCGGAAGAGTAGTGAACTGACTTGCCATGTCTGTATAGATTCTAGAAGAGGGTAAAGCATTCGAACTCGGTGAGTCACCGCCCGCCTCTTTTCCGCCTTGCGCTCATCAGCGGCCCTATAACCCGTTGTGCATTGATCTTGCTGACTCCCATTGTAGCTGGCAACAGATGGCATCTCGATTGCTTCCGATGCAACACATGCGGCACTCTCCTCGACTCGGACGCAAACCTCCTGCTCCTCGGTGATGGATCGCTCATTTGCAACAATTGCACGTATAGCTGCAGTGCTTGCAACAATAAGATCGAGGATTTAGCCATCCTTACGGGGGATCAGGCATTCTGCGCCACATGCTTCCGCTGCCGCAACTGCAAACGCAAGATTGAGAACCTCCGATATGCCAGGACTTCGCAGGGAATCTTTTGCATGGATTGCCACGAAACTCTGATGGCAAGGAGAAGGAAGAAATCCAAGGCAGCAGCCGCAGCAAAAGCCAGGGAGAAAGAGCACTCACCTATGATCACCGAAAAGTCGCTCCCAGCTCTGCCTCCGAATGCGATCCCGCCAAACGCATTCTCCAATGACCGAGTAGACCCCGAGTCACCCACCACCACAGAATTATCTCCGCGACCACGCGCCACCCACGGCCGAAACGAATCATCCTCGAGGAGTAATTCAAGACCCGCCCGCTCACCTGAGCGGAAGCCCGAGGGCCTAGGGCTGCCAGCTTCCACGTATCGCAACAACCGCAACTCGACCATCTTGTCACGAGACAATGCCTCCAACGACGGCGATAGCTACTTCATCCCTGTTGCCCTCGACCCAAGCCCCGGGCCAACCCCACGATCGACGTCAGAGAGTGTGACGGAGAGTGGCAAGCCCAAGGACAAGGACTACTTCAGTGCTCCCAAGGCCACACCTTCTGACAAGCGGGGTGACTCCCACAGCGCGACCCCTCACATCGCCTTCCAAGAAAAGGGACGACAGCCTTCATCAGCCTCTGAGTACGACTCTCCTGGCAAATTGCCGACCAGGAAGCTCTCGAAATCCTCCCGAGCGGATCGTGGTGGACGTTCACCAGTGGTCGATGAAAGGCCTTCCAAGGCTGCCACACGGCGCCAGACTGGCAACGAGGACTTCAAGCTCCAGGACGCCCCTAAGAGCAAGAAGCTGGTGTCTCGAAGCAGCTCTCAGTCGTCTGGCCTCCCAGGGGATGCCAACTCTGCCACAACCAGCAACGGCGCTCAGCGAAGAGACAATACCGGCGGTCTGCCCACCTCCGACACCAACGTCACTACCCCACCATCTCGATCATCGCTGGATTCTAGGCAGCTGGACGATGATGAGATTCGTGCCTCGATGGACTCTTCTACCCGAACTTCGTCTCGACCCGACAATGCAAAGCCCATTTCTCGCAAGGAGGTGAGCACCAACGCGGCGTCACGGAACGGTATTACTCTCCCAAAGAACCCCCTCTACCACGACAGTGTATTAACGTCAATAGCAGTAAACGGAAAGACGCGACAATCCAGTGGCAGAAACGAGCCGGACGAGGCTGCAGCCCCTCGACAAACCGCATCGCGACCAGCGGGCCCAGAGCAGAAGCACTCCGCGGACAGCTACACGCAGCCACGTGCAGCACCCATCCCTACGGCCACTCTGCCTCAGCACTCCGGAAAGGAGCAGGCCGGTTCCAAGGACGACGGTATGTCCCCTAAGGTCTCGCCCAAGTTGCCTAGATGGAGCAGTGGTGGAGATTTCAGTATGGACGAGGACATGGCCAGGATTCTGGGCACGGATGAGGGATCGACCTCGATCCTACGACGTGTTTCTAATGCTGTTCGCCATGGCCGTACTAACAGCGTTGAAGGGACCGGCCAGGTCCAGGCGAAATCGGGACATGTCAGGAGTATCAGCGAAACGACCCGCGCGACCGTATCGCCCCGGTGGCCCCGCACGCCCATCGCCGAGGACTATGGCCCCGGCCATGAGATCAGCAGCCCCTTGTCCCTGACATCCGGAGACGATCCTGCCTTGTTGAAGCGACAACTGCGAACCTCTGAGCAGCGTGTTGCCGAGCTAGAGCGACAATTCTCGTCCGAGAAGGACCTGAAGAATCTCAACAGGAAACTGCTTGAGAAGCGCAAGACTGTTTCTGTTCTGGACACTCAAACCGAGATTATGATTCGACAGCTTGAGGTCCTGGCCGGATACGTTGAGCGGGCCAAGGAGACGAAGACGCCCATTGACCCTCGCGACCTCGAGGACTCTGCCATTAAGGAGTTTGTCCAGAAGTTGGAGAGGCTGAAACTCACCATGAGCGACTCAATCGGTCAGCTGCATGAGGAGCGAGATCAGCTCATGGAAGAGAAGAACCAAGCCATCGCCGATCGGGACCGTGCTTTACTGGAATTCGAGCAGCTCTCGTCCAAGAACGCTCAGCTTGCTGACATGAACAACGACTTGACCCACCAGATCCAGGAGCGATTCAAGTCGCACATTGGAGACGGTAAATCCCCCGGCGGCCTCGGCATCTATAGCCACGGCAAGGGCATCGGCTCTGCGGTCAACCTTGACACCGCCAGCATGACCACTGGCACCACGCTGGTACCTGCTGACGAGGACACCATTGTCGAAACAGGGCCAACGGTTGTCAAGGTCCACAAGGGTCAGGTAAAGAAGTTCAACTGGAAGCGGGGTGGCAAGTCAATGGCCAAGAACATCTCCCAAGGCATCAAGGGAACCGTGGTTGCGTTCCAAAATGACCGAGAGCGGATTCAGCACCAAGGGCTGACTGGAGAAAACATCGGCATGCCTTACAGCACGACCGTATCCCAGAATGAGATGCTCCAGATGCCTCCCCAAAACGGTGCAGCCAATCAAGGACAGAATCGACAGAACCCCAACGCAGAGCGACAAGGCTTTGGCTTCTTTGGCAGCAAGAAGACGGCGCCAGTGCCCAAGTCGGGCTCGATCAACAATGTCGGGGCCTTCCCCGCTGCCGAGCCCCCGACGACGCTTTTCGGCTCCGAGTTGAGTGAGCGAACGGACTGGGAGCGGCGCCAGATCCCAAGTGTCGTGACCCGATGCATCGAGGAGGTTGAGCTCCGTGGCATGGACCAGGAGGGCATCTACCGGAAGACGGGAGGTAACTCGCAGGTCAACATGATCAAGGACGGGTTTGCCAAGGACGAGAACTACGACATCTCGGACCCTGACCTGGACATCACTGCCGTCACCAGCGTGCTGAAGCAATACTTCCGAAAGCTGCCGGTTCCCCTCCTCACCTTTGACGTCTACGAGCGTGTCTTGGAATCCAACGGTTCGTCTGCTCGCTGTTTCAGGAACCAGATGACTGTGTGCTAACTTTCCACGTAGCCATTCCCGACGAAACTGAACGATGCGATCATCTTCGCAGGGCATTCGCTTCCATGCCCCAAAGCCACCGAGACTGCCTCGAGTTCCTGATGTTCCATCTCGTTCGGGTTGCGCAGCGCGAGCCCGAAAACCTGGTATGTGTCTCCGCGGTGTCCATGAGTGAATGCAATCAGCCGCTAATATTTGTCTCTTAGATGTCACCCAAGAACTTGGCCGTTGTGTTTGCTCCTACCATCATGCGCGACACCAGTCTGGAACGGGAGATGACTGATATGCACGCCAAGAACCTCGCGATCCAGTTCGTCATTGAGAACAGTGCTACCATCTTCGAAGACGCGTAGTCCTCTTACCCACACAAAAACACTTACACTCACACACACGCACACACACACACAACGCGAGAGGCGTTTGTCAGGCATTGCGCCTTTCTCGCACACCTTGACTACGAATTTTGGCTCCCTGCCATGATGGAGTTGGCCCACATCCTTTTAACTACACATGTTGGATCTGAGCCTCCTTCCCATCTCTCTTTTTTCCGATTCCGTGCGTGCTTGGCCGCGCTGGGGCGTTTGTGCTAGGACATTTAATGATATCCACTTCGTTACGTTGTTGATGCCGCGGACAATTTTTCTTCCTTCTCCCTCTTCTCCCTGGGCCGTTGGAAGGGATGGGTTGGGTTGGTCATTTCTCCCAGTTTTGGGTCGCTCTCACAAACCAGGACATGTGAGGATAAGATTGAAAAACGAACGCACAAGCAGGGTCGGTGGCGGTGGCGGAAGAGCCACCATGGGGCTATGTACGGGAGGCATTTCTCTTGTCGCTTTTTTGAACGCCATGATCTTCATATGGGATACGAGTTCATCTCGCCTCTTGGAAGGGGGCAACGTGGCTCCGGTTAAGCCGGGGCCGGTTCTTGAAAAGCCTCTCTTCGTGTTATCAAGGCAATGTATCTATCTATTTCCTCTTCTTGCCCTTCTCGTCTTCGTATGGTCGGGTTTCGGATTATGTGTTTGCTAGGTGCGGGGGTTTGTATCAGAAGCCGCAATGGGATGGACACGTCTTTCGCTGCATCGGATTTTTCTTCCATACATCAGATACCATTGGAAGATATGAAAAACTGGCCGGTGCCGTTTGAGTTACGAATGCTATCCTCACGAGACTGGTCCCCCAATGAACCGTGATGCCTCATCAGCTACAGTGATTTCGATAATGCACATGATGGACGCTGTTGGATGGGTGTAGCCTAACCTGATGCTGAGAGCGACCATGCGAGCTTCTTCGGTAAATATCGATGTATTCATCCTGTACACTAATATCCCGATGCTTTGATTACGCTTTTCCACCCGTCGCAGCACCACAGACGATCGCCGGGTAAAGAGAAATGAAAGACCAATAAATAAATAGGTAGTATTACAAATCCAGAAGAACCCTGGGGGGCACAGCTTGGCCGTTTTCTAATAATAAAACCCGCCCGATTCCTGACAACTCCGCAATCCAACGCCCTGCGAAATGAGACGAGACAGACATCCAAGACCCCCCGGCGCTGGGCCAGCCAGCTTGCTCCACGGCCGTGGAATTGAGACAAGGGGGGAGGAGGGCACAGCAACCGCTTAGACGGCGGGTGTGGAAGAGCCCTGCTCCCGCTGGCGCTTGACGATGTAGTATGTGATGAGGCTCTTGGGGTCGTCCTTGACATCCTTGAGCGACGCCCAGAACAGCTCCCCGCCGACTCGGCTGTGGAGCATGACGCACAGCTGGACGGCGTCCATTCGCACGCCCGAGTCGGACGCGTTGATGCACCGGCTGGCGAGGTTGGCCAGCTGGCGGAGCTCCGCCGTCGTGGGCACAAACTCGGGGCGGCGGTCGAGCATGGTGCGGAGGACGTGCAGCCCTGTGCTGAGGATGCGGCTGTCCTCTGCGGCTGCGTCGCTACACGACTCGAGGCGCTTGGTCAGGACGACGACGATCTCGGAGCCGTCGCCGAGGCAGACCAGCTCGTCGGCCAGCAGCTCGAGGCCGCTGACGATGTGGGCGCGCGTGTCAAAGGCGGCGCGGGCTTCGAGCAGGGACTCGAGGCCGCGGGAGACGTAGGGCTGGAAGTTGTCGCGCTCCTTGCGGAGCATGAGCTTGATCGTGGCCAGGATCTGGGCCTTGACGTCCTGAGCCTTCTCCTGGTTCAGGCTGGGGAGGGGGTCCTCGAGGTATTGGAACAGGCCGATGACCAGGGCCTCGAACTTGTCGTCGGCCAAGATGCCCTTGTTCTCCCGGAGCAGAGACTGGAGCTTCCGGAACCCGTGCACCTCGAGGGACCGCGACTTGATCCGCGCGATGCCGCTCTCCAACAGGCGCGAGTCCTGGCGGGCCTTGTCGGGGGAGCCAAAGCCATCTGCCAGGGGCGGCTGGCCGTTGGCGTTGGCCCGGTTGGCAGCATCAGCATTTACCGGCTTGTCTTCGAGAACGGGCACGGTAAAGACAGGCTTCTGCGGCGTCGGGCCATCCGTGAAGGGGTCCTCGTACACCTTGAGGGTGGAAACGGGGGTTGCAGTGGTGATCTCAGCCGCGGGCTGCAGACCAGGCGGTGGCGCCGGCTGAGCAGCCGGTGCAGGCGCAGCAGGCTCCTCGTCTTCCACGGGGACATGAGCGGCGTCATTAGCGATGGGCTCACTATCTTGTTCGACAGCGGCTTCAGGCTCGGGCTCCGAAGGCTGAGACACGGGCTCGACAGGGGCGGCGGGGGCCGGTGCTTTCGATGGGGCCTCTTGCTTGGGTGAAGACTTCACGTCGGCCACGCTGGGGACCACAATGCTGAACTCTTCATTCGCCTTGACTGGGCTGCTCGCGGGGAGGGGCACGCTGTGCGCTTGCTTCAGCTTAGCAGGGCTGATACGCGGCGATACGGCATGCTTAGTGGCGGATCGCATATTTGGCGAAGGCAGGCTGGACTCGCTTGCGTGAGAGGCATGGCCGGGACGAGTGCGGGGAGCCGCCTTCCTGGGAGTCGTCTCCTTTGCCCTGGGCGTGAGCGCCTTGGTCTTACTCTTGACGCTCTCGGGACTGTCTGCCTCCATTGATGACGGTGCGTCTCTCACTGAGTAGGGCCCTGCGGTGGCTGGACGAGCCGCCAACTCTGGCCTCCTCCTCGTCGGCCGCATCGGGGCAACCGACATGCCACTGGCGTTGACCGAGATGGTACCAGCCTCGCCTCGGGCCCGGGCCGCTGGTTTGGTTGTTGTCGTCGTGCTCGTCTTAGCCGGCGATAGGTTGGCCATGGCTGAACCCGGTCGAGCGGGGAGGTTCTTTACGGCAAGATTTGCCTTCCTCTGCGCCATCATGGCATCGCGAAGACTGGGCTTGCTGCTGGTTCCCATGGTGCTCTTGGACAGTCCAAGGCCGGGGCGAACGGTTGGCTCTCCCTTCTTAGGGGAGTTGGGGTTGCTCGGGTCCTTGTTGAGGAGCTTCTGCGCGGTGCCATCGAGGTCGTTCATGATGCTATTGAGTGTTAGCCAATCCTACAATCAGTAGAGAGAGAACGGTGGAAAGGGAGAAATTCAGGCACATACGCATCAGCTCTGGCTGGCCACACAGCGTAAAATGCCCAGTACGTGGAGCGCATCTTCTCCCTGACGGCGGGGTTGGCGTCTCCCAGGCCCTTCTTGATACACTTCTCCATGAGGTCAACGCCACCCGTGTGCTCCACGTGGGTCTTGTGGTGAGCCTCCTTCTTGATGATTGTCTTGACCCAGCCAGTCGAGTATGTTCGGGGCGCGACGTTCTTGTCTTGACAGGCGATCCAGACGTGCTGCATCAGGCGGTTGTTGTACGATACTTTGCTCAAGATGATATCCACTGTGTCGTTGGCGAGTTGCGAGCTGATCTTCTTGGTTCCCGCCGACAGTTTGACAAAGGTCTGCATCAAGAGCTCGACCATGGGGTCCATGGCTGGACCGAACGTATTGGCAATGTCCTGCACCAGCCCGCAGCCTTCCTTGCACAGGCTGGTTCGCAGCGAAACTACCGTCTTGATGATGCCGTCCAGCATAGACCGGAGTCCGGCCAAGAAGGTGTCGGTGAACTCGGTCGGCGCATTGCCCACGTTCAACTGTCGCAGCTTCGTCATGCTCTCTTCTCTCTTCATCCAGTTCTGTTCCGACTCCTTGCCCTCAAAGAACCATGCCATTTCCTTGAAAATGTCATCCAACTCGCGGTTTGTGTTGACGTACACGGGCTCGAGCGCTTCGGACCTGGTATCGACGCCCGGTGTGATGGGCCGCTCATTGGCGGCGATGGACGATACACTGGCGGAGAGGCCGGGTCGCGATGCAGAGGAGGGAGCCGAGGCAGTGGCAGTTGCAGTGGCAGGAGGAGCAGGAACGGCTTCGGTGGCAGGGGTTTCAGGGCGGCCAGTAGGTGCGAGGGCCTTGACGATGGCCTGCTCAATGGCGGGACGCACCTTGAAGTTCTTGAGTTGTCGCTTTAGGTCGGATTTGGCGGCATTTGGTGCGTTCCTGGGGAGCCATGTGTTAAGACCAGATATCGTCACAATACGACACGGGGGAGGCAAAAGGGAGGCGGATATTCTTCGTACCTAAAGAGCTCAATGACGGTGCTCTTAGCAGAGTCACGCACCATGCCATCCGCATCCTCGAGGAGATCCATGAGCAAGGGAACGTAGCTGCGGAACTGCAGTCCTTGTTCCTGGTGCATCTGTTGCTCGAGCTGTCAGCGACCGAAGTGCAGAGCGCCGGGGGGGGGGTTGCCATGATGTGCGTCCCGCTTTCATACCTGGAGGAGCCAGAGCATCGCAGCCTCCTTCGCCCTGGGGTTCTTTCCTCCCATGGCCGAGTTGCGAACGAGGCGCTCGACGTCGGCGGGGGCGACTGCGAAGACAGTGACGAGCGACTGCGATGCGAGGGTGCGGAACTTGTCTTTGTGGTCGCCCAGCTTGTCGATGATGACGGGCAGGGTGCGCGCCGCCTCCTTGGCCAGCAGCTTGGGCTCCTGGCGCGACAGGCGCGTCAGGAGGTGGTTGAGCGCCGTGAAGCCGGCGTTGACGAGCACGGCGTGCTGCGACGAGGCGGCGGCGCGCAGGCCGTCAAAGAGCTGGGGCACGCAGGCCTCAGGGACATTGTGCTGCTTGATGCCTGACTTGATGTTGGTGACGAACTGGACCTTGGCGTCGAGGCTCTGGTCGCTGCGAAGGATCGTCGTCAGGTCCGCGACCTGCGTCTCGGTGAGCTTGGTGTCGGCCATGAGCTCCTCTCGCAGCTCGATGGCGCTAGAGAGGGGAGAGGGCGATGCGAATCTGTCGACGACAAACAAGCGTCAGTGGACTAGTAGCTTATCTCGAGCTGAGTTGGACGACGGGAGAGAGGGGAGGGGAATGGGGAGGGTCATGTCATGGAATCGTTGTGTGATTGCCCCATCCGTGCCCGCGCGCCCCTGGCCCTGATTGATTGTTCGCGAGCAGCGGCCTCGTGGAGTTGCGGCACATACCGGCGCAAGGACGCGCCCATGCACGGCTTTCCTGGCGTTGGGCGAATAGGGGTGGGCAAAGAAAACATACATACCTGCGGCCGGAGGTGCCTCCAGACAGTTCGCAGGAGAGATGGGAAGGGGGGCTGCTCAGTTGACTATGGAGCGGCAAGATGGCAGTGGCCTACGTAGCGCAGGCGTACGCATCAGGAAGTGGCAGCTGGGGATATGAGCGATGGTGCGGCGTGGTGGTGATGCGTGAGGCTCTGTCAAATTGGGTTCATTTGATTTTATTGCTGTTATTATTATCTGGCGATGTTCGGGTACCAGGTGGACATGACCAGGGGGGGGTACTGCTGCGGCATGGTCTCAGTTGCCCCGGACACCCTGACCCCGCTGTTGCTTCTCTGGCTGTTGCGTTGCTTTGTGTAAGGTACATTGGATATGCATGCGACGGCATACTAAACGCAAGTACCGGGCGGGGGCGGGGCAATCGAGCTTCCCGCTGGCTGGTGGCCCGCGCGCTGAAGCATCCCCGGCAGATGGATCCAGTGCCTTTGGAGATCAGTGCAGCCGGAGCCAACCCCTCAGCGTCAATTTGCTGCCAGCTAAATTGCAGCAAGGCACTACATCTCTAGCACTCGTGCCTTGGTATTTGTCTGTGACTATTCACAGGGGTTGGCTGCTGCTCTCCCGCCCGCCTCAACAGCTCGCTGCCTCACTCAGCAGTCACCACCACCCAAGCCCCCCTCCATCCAGCTCCTTTGTCTCATCTTCCTCTATCACATCAGATCCCACACCCGTCCAGTCTCCCAAACCTTCGAGGGTCCATTTCCCCCTCTCTTTCCGCATGCCTGCGCCCCCCGCCACCACTCCCGTCCCTACGCCATCCTCCCTCTTCTCCACGACCGTCATGTCCCCGGCCGTACCCTCCCGGCCTGTGGGGTCAGTCGCTCCGGACGCCGTCGCCGACGCCGATGCCGACTCCGGACACAAGACACGCCCCCACTTCGACATGCCCAAGCTCCGGCTCGAGATTCGCGACCTCGGCCACCCGGGTGCCGCCATCTTCCTCAGCTCCGTTGCCGCTCAAGTCTGCCTCGCCAGCGCAGTCCGCGACGTCCTGGCTCACCTGTACGGCTCCCCCACGCACCCTGCCGTCCATGTCCCACCCACCCGCTCGGTAACCCTCATCCTCCGTGACATGCCTGGCGTCGCCTACACCACCGGCACCGACCTCGACGACGATCACAAGGAGATCCACTTCTCCCTCGGCTACATCGAGCGCATCAAGCCCACGTCCCGCTGGTGCGAGGAGATCACCGGCGTTCTAACCCACGAGATGGTCCACTGCTATCAATACAACGCCCTGGGCTCCTGCCCTGGCGGCCTCATCGAGGGCATCGCAGACTGGGTCCGCTACAACTGCGACCTCAGGCCCCCGCACTGGAAGCGCGAGACAGATGTTGATTGGGACGCAGGCTACCAGAAGACTGCCTACTTTCTCAACTACCTTGAGGATCGGTACGGACAGGGTACCATTCGTAGAATGAATCAGAAGCTGAGGGGACGGCACTACGAGGAGAAGACATTTTGGACGGAGCTGCTCGGGAGGCCCGTGGAGCAGCTCTGGGCTGACTATGTGGACAAATACAAGGATGAGAAGTAGATTTATGAGATATGGCGCGAGATCGCCAGAGAGACGACTACACCATACGCAGATAGAGCATATTCTTGGATAGAGTAGATGGCAGGTAGAGTGCATTTATCAAAAGCCCTAGAACGCCGGTCCTATAGAAGCAACCCAAACCGATGGAGCAGCAGTATCACCGAGACTATGTACATGTTTCCCAGTGCGCGAGAAGAAAAAGAAAAAATCGGCCCGAAAGGAACAAGGCCAGCCCAAGTTTTGAGGTGCGTCCAACATGAAAGGAAAGAAAACTACGCTCCCGAGACAGAGGATGAAATCTGCTCAGGATCGAACGGGAACAGCAGCGTCGCTCTCGCTAATCACGCTACCAACCTCTGACCAACTGGCAGGGGTCATCATACCAGAGCTCTCGCTCATGACATCAAAGTAGCGGCTGGCCTCGCCGTCTCGTGACCGCATATCGTTGGCAACATCCTCAGGAGACCCCACCAGTGAGACGGAATCCGTAGGGGTAAGCTGGCCTTCGCTGATGAGCTCGGGCTCCGAAGCAGCAACGGTGGGAGTGACTGGTAGGGGAGAGTAGAAGTCTTGGCTCGAGTTCTGGGCCCAGGCCTGGATCGAGCTGTAGGCATCGTGCTGCTCTTCCTGGCCGGCAGTCATGAACTCATTGTCGCCGAGCTCACGGTCAAGAGTGACGGATGACTCGGAGAATGGAGCGTACATGTCGGCATCAAAAAGCGGAGTCGATGCCGGCTCGGGTGTCGCCAAGCCAACAGATCGCACGTCCTCACGCGTCGTCGCGCTGTAGATGTCCGAAACTTCATCTTGGGGTGGGGAGATGTGGTGTTGCGCGAGCTCGCCCATTTCGAGTGAATCAATCTGGTTCTCGTCGGAAAATGGGTTTGCGTAGGTTGATGCGAAGCCTCGAGGTCCCTCGGAACGGTGGCGCAGTCCCCCCGCCACTGGGCGAACATCAGCGCCCGTGTTAAAGACAAAGGTGCCCGGCTCGTTCGAAGCCTTGTCGGGGCTCAAGAAATCCTCAAAGGATGAGCCCCGGCGGGTACCCTCTGTCAGGGCTGGCCTGGGCGTCTGGCTAGGCATTTCGCTATGCTCCCTCTCCTTGTCCTGCTTCTCGAGACGAACCGAGTTCCAATACAGCAGCTCCTCTCGCTGCCTTCGACGAGTCTCTTCATCGGCATCGACGCCTTCTTCGGCACCGGGGCCCCGACGCGATTCTAAAAAGCCTTCAGCATCTTCTGGTCGGTTGAAGAGCGGCGGGCGATCGGCAGGGTCGATGTTGTTGCCGATGGAGTGGAGGGCGATGGCGATTCGGCGACGCACGTCGTCGGCGTATTGGCGGATTTCCGGCGATTCGTAGATGGCCACAGCAGTCGCGACAGCAACGCCCACGACGACTACAGCACCTGTAGCCAAAACGACATGATTAGGCATGGCTGAAACGAGGCTGCAGTAGCGGCCAAGAGAGATGGGGTGATGGTGGGAGGAGTAGAGTTGAGGTTGTAAATAATCAGGTCAAACAGGTTGAATGAGCAGGGAAACAGGGCGGCGCAGCTTCAGCCACAAGGATAAAAGGAAGGACGGAAACGATCCCTGAGGCGGTGCAACGAGGGGGAGAATGTCTGCTTGATCGATGCCCAGGGATTATTATTTCCAAAGGGCCCAAGTGGAAGAAGTCATGCGGTACAGTACAGGGCGGTGATTGCGTAGTCCCTGGTTCGCCACCGCCTGGTGTGTAGAGGTATAGAGGTATGATGGGCGGGTGGAGGAGCGATAGTGGCCACGGCAAGATGGCACCACAGCACTAACAGATGGCAGCCCAAGAGAGAAATGTGAGAGACGGAGAGATGCGCTCGCACCCTCCAAGCAGGCAGCAAACCAGCCAGTGGCGCACAGGGCAGGCCTCGCAAGCAGTGGGCAGGCGCGGGGTACGTACGTTATACATACGGGATACGAAAGCGCCAAACCCACCCCCACCACCCAGCTCGAGGCAGATCAGGTGGGGCCATTGCCATTCCCAATGTCTTGGGTGAGGCAAGGAAGCAATGGAAGTGGTAGGTATTATCGAGTAGGAGTGGGAAGTGAGCTCAGATGACAACAAGACTGCAAGGGAAGACGAATGAAATGCGCATAGAGGGCAGCCGAGATGCCACGGGGGCGTAGCGGTGGCAAGAAGGTAGGTGCTAGGTCAAAGACTAGGAGTATAGAGGCACATCATTGTGTCGTGGTGTACGTACCTGTGGCCACCAATGGGTGAGGCATTGCTGGCAGAGTGTCTGGTCCGTATGACGGCCACCGAGAACTGTTTGGACGGGATCGTCGGTACGGAACATGCAGTGTGACAGTGGTGTTGAAGGCGAGCTGGGGGCTTTGGTAGGTATGCTGAGGTGCTGTATTCTGGAGTGTTGCTGTAGCGGGCTTGCAAGTAATTATGGCGTTGTCGACTGGGCGGCCCTCCAGCGTCCTCCTGGTGTGTTGGCGCAAGCAACGGCACCGAGGAACGAGGTCGCAGGAGAGAACGTCGTCTGGAGAAGGGAGAAGATTGCGTAGGGGAGAATGGAAGGAAGAGAAAGAGACGGGAGTCTTGCACCACAGAAGTCGCACATGGCCCTATCTCTTCCCGGCGGCGGTGCTGGGTCAGCAGAGCAGACAGAGCCTAGAGCTAACACTGAGGGTCCAACAAGGTGCAGCGGGTACGCGGCTTGATCGAGTCGAGTATCATGCCCCGCCCATGCCGAACGAACTGCGCCCCGGCGTTTGCAGCGTGCTGCTACAGTGGGTGGTGGTCCGCGCTCGGCTGATTGTTTGTGTCCGAGTCACCGCCAGGGTCGACCTGAGCCGATCCATGGCAGATGGAACAGCCAATAGACTAAATAAGTTTGACTGCTCTGTTTCTTGATGGGCAATCCAGCTTCGAGCAACACCTCCAGCGATCGACTACTCTCGGGTGCCGGATTTGGGTTTAGCTGGCGCTTGGCTACACCGACGGTGTGCAGCAGAGACCAACAATCAACATTGTCGCCTGGAAGGGGTCAAGGCTTTGTGCTGCAGGCTGTCAGATGGCGTATGCCGTGGTGCTGTGCGTTTATGGATACCTTGTTGGTACGCGCCATAATCAGACGTCCCACTTGCATCATCTCTTGGGTTATCCGCTGGGGCCAGCCACGACGATGTTCATAGCATTCGATCGTATTCGCAAAGGAGCAGAGTCCAAAGCTATGTTCAGAGCACTAAACGTACTCGACAATGACGAACGGGAACAGACGAACGGGCACTCCGTATACTGTTTGTGAATGGCGCACGTACTCTTGTGTGTCTTACTCTCCTGGACACCCACCAACGTTCGCCCATTTGCAGTAGAAAAGCTCCTGGCTTGCAGCCAGAGCTACAGACATGGAGCTGTAAACTACGTTACAATGAACTCACAAGGCTAACGAAATTATGATATAGTTTGTGTGCCGGACACTGCACAAGCGAGTAAAGTATACGACTGCTACTACGACTGACGGCTGTCAGTCGACTGCCAAGTTGTAAAAACACCCGCATCTGCAATCCCATCAAAGACCCAACTATAAGCCATTGATTGCCCTTCGCCTATTATCCTTGGCGTTTACTGTAGCCGGGATGTCTGGCGCGATGAGGTCGAAGCAGTGCGGCAGCCCTCTGTATAAATGCATCTCCATGTCCACATCAGCCTTTGCAAGCCTCGCAGCAAACTCCAAGGTCTCGGCGCGGAACCAATCGAGACCCCCGATGTCCATGTACGTCGCCGGTAGGCCTTCGAGACTGACCTCCCGCGCCGGCGCCGCGTAGCCGGGCACTTGGCCTTCTACATCATTCCGCTTATACTCCGTCCCGAGGTACGCATCCCAGCAGATATCCAGGATGCTAATAAAGCCGATCAGTGACTGGTCTCTTGCGCTCTCTGGATTGAAGTGAGTCGCAGAGGACCGGTCATCGAGCATCGGGTAGATCAGGAACTGCTTGGCGATCGGGGGCGAGTGGTTTCTGGCCCTCGCCAGCAGCGACACTCCGGCGGCGAGGCAGGCACCGCCGCTCTGTCCCAGAACACCGATGCGACCCGGGTCGACCTGAAGCGTCGAGGAGTTGTCCGTCAGCCATTTGAGGGCAGCGTAGCAGTCCTCGAGGGGGGTCGGGTACGGGTGCTCGGGGGCCAGGCGGAACTCGACGGCAAAGGTGCGCACGCGGAAGTCCATGGCGAACTGGGCCACCGAGGGCCGGCAGACGGTCTCTACCGGGCAAGCGACTATACCTCCTCCATGGAATGACAAAATGGCAGGAGAGGGCTTGACTGATGGGTCGGCAAGGTCGGTCCTGGCAAACTCGTAGATGGCTATTTCTTGGCCGTCATACGACTTGATGGTGCGCCTTGTCTCCTTTATGAGGTCGGGAACCGGTAAGAACTTGGACATGTAGGAAGTGACTGTGCCATTGAAGATGTTGCGGGCCGTGATGGCTGGAGCGACTGGGCCTGTGTTTTCTTGGGAGGGTGCCGCAGGAGACGTGGGATGAGCTGCGACATAGGCCGCGAAGTCAGGATCCGTTCGCATTCCAGCCATTGAAGCGATCTAACTAAGAAGTAGCTGTGAGGGTATTGATGTGAGGGAAGCGATGTGAAGTTGCGAACCGAGGTTGAACCCGTCTGTTGATGGGAGTTTGGTTGCGGAACAATATGAAGAGCAATGGCGGCCACGAGGCATGGCTAAATACCCATCAGTCGGTCGACGCAAAACTTGCTCATTACACTTGCGGAGCCGTCCTCGCCGCTGACCTGACCCAGATCTTTCATTTCGGGCGGTTCTGCTTACCGTCCCGCATTCACGGTCTAATGTGGTGTTTTGCATAGCAACTTGTTCACGACCACGCTTGGCGCATCCGCATCGACTGGGGTATCGAGGTCCCGTCGACCAGGAACAGGTCCCCCTGCGGACCCTGAAAGGCGAATGGTCCAATGGCTATCGTTCCCCGGTCTGAGTCATATCCCCAGCGGCTTCCAAAGATCGATAGAGGCAACGCAGATGAAGCGGTAGTCAATCGTGGGCGCTCCAGGAACTAACGACGCCCCGCCATCCCGCGTATAAGAGAGATTCCCTGCTTGCAATTGGATGGACAACGAGATTGGGATCTGTTTGCATCTAGGGTGCTTAGTGCCCGGTTCCCCCGCGCTTACGTCCGATATCAGCCATTATCTCAATAGGCTCAACATCGCTGCCGCTGGATGTGGAGGGATGGTCCTGTTGCTCACTCCTGAAAAACGCTCTTCATCTGACCGCTAACAAGACCTCATATTTAGCTGGTGACGAAGAGGAAGAGCCCAGATACTCGACCGAATTCACATCGGTTGTGCCCTTTACTGATTAGACACTTCGCTCGTAGCCCAGCGGCAGCATTCTCATCACCATCTTGTCAACAGTAGAGTACAGAACATCCAGCCGACTGCTGCCACACACATCTGGCATATCAAGCTGGGCGATAAGCCCTGTATGTGGCATCTACACACATCGAGCATTCTCTGTCCGCCAGCAGCACAAACATCGCTGACGTCGCAAACGTTATGCCTTCAAGTGGGTCGAAAAATAAATGGCCGTTCATACACAGAACACTGACAGTGAAGCGGCCATTTATTTTTCGACCCGCTTGGCCTTGTACCCTGCCAAGAAGATTGACCGCAGCTGGTATGGGTGAAGTCATGCGCACGAGATCCAGCGGTGCTGATCGCAGCAAGAATCCTCGTCTGACATCATCGCATGAGTTTCGTTTCGGGGGCAACTCGTCGCAAACGGAGAGCGAATGTCCGTGGCCACACCCACCCGGCCTCCGATCAGCGATCCCCCGACTCCCCGTCGCCACTCGCAACACCTCGGCCGGGCCGGTCCCTGCCGGTCTCGCAAGGAGGGCATGTCGCTGGGCCGAGTCTATTGGTCGGGCACGACATGCCGCTACCGCCGATGCCGTGAGATGCCCACTGGCGCCAGATCATGCTCCGACATCTTGGTTGGTCGCCGGGCCCTTCGGACTTTGGTGGAGCCTTTAGCAAGATAAACCATCTATGGACACCGAGAGCCGCCGCAGACAGACCACCACCCTCAAGTCGCCAAGGTTTCCACAATTGCAGCTCGGCCCCTGCGCAGGGCAGGAGCCATCAGTGTGACCCTGAACTCTGCTGTCGCTGATGCCGTCGCTGATAGTAGCTCACGGTGGCTGGATTCTACGACCGTGTCACACGATGCCAAGCGCTCGCGGGAGATTGATGGGACTCAGTTTCAGAGGAGAAGAATGCTCTCAATTCTGTTGGAACTTGGTAACGCCGATTTCCCGTCGCTAATGATATCAAATAAACCCTTTTTGTTTCTCCCCCAGCCCCAACGGGCGGCAAATGCCTCGTGTTTTCACTCCTTAGGTTGGTGCCGCGTCGTCGCCCCAGCCATCTACCGTTGGTGACGGCAGATTAGCTTAGTGGGAGGACTTGGCAGTGCTAGTGGAGGTGGTGGAAGAGACCGAGTCGGTCGAGTTCTGGCGACTCGCCTTGACGCGCTCACTTTACAAAGGTAGCCTGGTCAGCATCGTGGAAAATCGCCGTTTGTCTGTGACAAGACAGCATCGGGGCGTGCGAGACTTACTAGTGGGTGCGGTTCTGGAGAGTGCAGGCATAGCGGGCGTTTCCAGTCTTGATCTGGAAGCGAATTCCCTTGTTGTCGGCGAGGGGTGTGGTCTGCTCAGGCATGATGAAGCGGTTTGGGTAGCCGTGGGCTGACAAGTTATAAACAAGTGTATGTGGTGGGTGCGTGTAAGTGAGGCAGAAGCTGAACGGTGCTGTTGGAGCGGAGAGAGGAAGGAGCAGGTTGATGGTGAGCAGACGAGGAGGACGGAGCGGAAGGAGGTGCCTTAATATACCTCGACGGGACAGGATACGTATCCCCCATCTCGTCATCTCCAGAGGGCACACAAACATCCACAGACCACGAAGCTAAAGGGTTGAGCCATTTTCCTGACGAAGACGCGTGCCCCACGATCTTGGGTCCCTGCCACTGGTGTCGTCGAGCATACCGGGTGGGTAGCACCAATCCCACACATGCCGACCCGTCCTATCCTGTCTCTCCGTTCGTGGCTCCATGCCATGCCCCTGGTAGACTTATTACTTACCTTCAAGTCCCTCAGCTTCGACGGGTCCCCCCATATGCACGCAAGCCCAAGCCCAGAAAGCCAAGTCAAAAGGTCGCGCAACAAGACGGCGGGGCGTCTACCGTCTGCCCTGGTCCGGGGTCCGGTCCTGTCCAGTGCCCCCCTCCGGTCCCATCACGAATCAAACGGGGCCTGGGGGAGCGCCAACCGCATGACGTGGGCCGCCCATCCTTCTAGAAGACGGGCCCTGGCCAATCTCCGACTCCGTTCCGCCGCTGAAACCCAGGGTTCGCCCCTCAATCGCCTCTGGAGAAACGCCGCCGCGACCACGAGACGGCGATCGGCCCTTCGCTCAATCGGGCGATTATTTGGGATTGCTCGCCATTGGACAATCCAGTGGGGACGCGGCGAGGTTGGGGACGGGCAGGACGGATAAGCGGACTAGGTTTCGCATGTTTCGCCTCTTTCCTCCTTCATCGGCGCTCCACGAAAGCCAGTCCCCATCATCCAGGGAGTCGACCCTCCGCTCCTCCCAGCGCCTCTGTCATCCATTAGTAGTGCTTCTGCTCCACGGGCACAGCACCCGAACTTCCATCGCTAATCACCATGGGGAGGATGGTGCCTGGAGAAATGCGGAATCCTTGACTGGAGAACCGATGACTGTTGTGGCCCGTGGGTCAATCCTTACTATTTTTATCAGGGAAGCAGTGCGGTGCCACCCATAGCTTAAAATCCGTGGTTGTTTTTGGTGTTATCGGCCGCCAGCCAAAGGATTCAAGCACAGAGCCCAAGGCAATGCGAAGGGGTGCATTATGGCCCGGAACTAGGAACAACACCCGTAGGATGGGAAAATTAGTTGTCAAACATGGAGGCCAAAAAAAATCGCCGTAGAATCAGAGGGTGCTCATGCATAAACGCTGCCAGCCATCACCTCGCAACGAAACGACAGTATTCTAATCAACCATCAAACCTCTCCACGCATCTCGCAGCAATGCAGCTCACTACCATTCTTACCACTTTTCTTGCCTCGTTGCCTTCGGCCCTGGCAGCCCCTCAGGTCAGCCAGCCGGCTTGTGCACCCCCGCAGACTTTCACCCTCAATGGCTTCCGACTCCGCACAGGCCGCGGCGAGAATACCCCACAGGGGTTCATTACCGACCTCAGCTTCACCGCCGTCGACAGCTTCTCCCGTGAGAATGGCGGCACCACTCAAGACGACTTCAGCTATAGGGGGTTGGGCGAGGAGCAGGATGGACAGTTTACCGAGAATTCGCTCTTCAAGTTCAAGATCCATGCCAGCGAGGACAAGTTGGAAATTTTCCACCTCAATTGCCAGGTTCCAGCGTAAGTCCTTCCCCATCACTATAGCCCACGAATAGCAGCTTAATCCTGTGCTTAGGGAACGATCAAATATCTTGTCTTCAGGCAATATCACGATTCCCTTTTCAGCGTGCCTGCAAGGAAACTGCCCGGAGATTCCCTCTGAGCTTACTGGCAGTTACACTAAGCATGAGAAGATAAAGAGTGGACTGCCCGCCGTTGTTGTCTCGTCGTAGGTATGCTCGTAACTAAACGATTGGTCAAGGTAGAAATATGAAGGTGGCGCAATGCACCTATAGCTACTACTAGCATCTACGAAATAGAAGATACTGTCTCACCGGCTATGCAGACAGACCCTAAAGTAATTAATCTTCATGCCAGCGGCGCAAAGTCGCTGTCGTGGCCTTGGAAGCCGTACTTGTCGTTGGTGGCGGACGACATTGTGATATGCTTATTGAGCGTCTGGGTGGGGGTTTCAGTCTTGACCATGCCATTTTCCAGCAGTGCAAAAACCCTAGTCCCATTGCTCCCTTCCAACCTACAGTCTGCCTGTCGTCCGGAGCAGTCCTCGTCGAGTCGACATGCAAGCTGATGCCAGACTGACTACATCCCTTCCTCCGGGGGGTCAGTGTCGTGGCATAGTTGTAGACACCTTCAGGCTTCCCAAGGGTCCCTTGCCAGGCCCTCCTATGAACGGCGGTTTCACGATCCTCATGACGTTGAGCCGTCTCGCCCCAACACGCACGATGGCCAATGCACGACGTCCGACTAGTCTAGTCACACGTCCCCGCACTCAGCTCCGAGGACGAATTACTCCTGTCCCGGCCTGCGTAGGGGTCCCTCAGACTAGGGTCGTAGTAGCGGCAACTGAAGCCCCTAGCAACTCTCACCGCATATCCATGCACATTGGCTCAAGAGGGGCAACGGTCATGAGGCTTTTACAATGGTATCGTGGGTCCAGCCCCCCGTACCAGTATGTCACCTTCTGTGTTGAATGCATCAGTGCGGCTAGACGAGGTGCGGAATATCATGTCATGTAGCTATGGTCGTGATTGTAGTCGCATTTCCCGCCCTCTCTGAGAAAGAGGGAAAACATGGATGCGCTGTATTGTGGCTTTTACTCTTCGAGCTACTGATCAAGTGGTTCGCGACTCTGATTGTCTTGGTCGCTATGCTCAAGGAACCAAGCTAAAGGCTCGGCCGGCAGGCCTTGGTGGCTCCTCGTACTCGTACGAACGCACTCGCGAGAACTAATAAGTGGCTTCTGGGGCTGCATGATACCCCGATTGGGTCCCCATTCGACTCGGAAATTGCTCACGCGGGCCATTGAGTATTCATATCGTACGTGACCATGGAGGTCGTGACGCTGACAGCGTAGCTTGTCAACACCCATCCATCCTCCAAACTGTTACTTGGCGAACTGCGGACGCTCCCCCAGAGCCTTGGCGGCATGGAAGAGCAGGGAATCATGTTCATACTGCACGTCCGTGATGGGAGGACACTGGAGGCACTCGCGAAGCCCTTCCCAGATGGCCGCGCTGTTGCCGTTTTATCCAGGATGGGCGATGCACTCTTAACAGCTGCATGTTTGATTTGCCAGAAGGCCATGCGGAGGTGTAGGGGCCCAGACTCGTGAGCGGTCCAGTGAGTGGCATCAATCTGTGCTCCATGCGCTCATGCTGTGTTGGCGGGCCACCCCTCATGATGAGCTGATTTGACAGGTCCGGAATGCCGGAGACGGCAGCGTGGGATGTCAGCTCATGTCCCGCATCCTGGCTGAGGTGGGCATGAGGATTTGTCGTTGCCTTGCATCTTGATGGGTAGGGCGGCTAACAAGCCGTGGGATGGTGTATTCGGTCCCGAATGGCTTGGCAGACTCACGCCAATGTCACCTACTGTCCATGGATGCCATGGCTCGCTGCTCCTCCTCCTCCTCCTCGGCGTTGATACCGGGTCCGTCAACCGTGGCATTCCTTTCTCTCTTCTGCAATTCATCCTCCACTAGCTTCCGGGTTGGCATACTCTGGACAAGCATTGGGTAGTCCTCTCTTTGCTTGCGAAGTATCGGTTCCACGCTGCGCATAGCCACGACGAGAAACCCCAATTCCTCTCTATCCACGTCGAAAACCTCCCACCACTCGCACTCGGGCATTTTAGCACCCAGGTCCCGCGCAGCTATGTAGATGGCAGCGGTAGCAAGCGCATTGGGCTGGTGTGTCAGATACAGCATCTGTGGCGACAGCAGAGCCGTGTTCAGGTGCTGAATGGTACGGAGGGATATGATAGATTTCGATTGACCGAGAAAGTCAAGCGTCTGCAGATACGTGATGGCGAGTGGGTGTGGGAGCGAGACGTGGGTGTCGAACGAAATTGTAGTAAGGATTCGAACCTCGAGGGCAGTGATGCGGCGCTGGAAGTTGTAGGCATCGGTGTCGGAGAGCTGGAAAGATTTTGGGTCGTCGGCTGCAGAATCCCGAGGCTGAAAAATGCACGCCTTCTCCGAGGCGAGGTAGCCATAGGCATTGGAGACATCACGGAGGGAACGGGGTTGAGGCCCCATCTTGGCCACGAGATACAGGACGGCGGCCGAGGTCTCCTGCAGATGCGATTAGCGCACGGAATAGATTGGTCGATGCATGGGTAGCATACACTGAACTCGGTGGCCATGGGCGAGTCGACCAGCCAGTGGCGAGCTAGGATGACGTTTGCCTGAGCTGTGACGGACTGGGGAAGCTCCAACAACAGGCCAGCGGCTTGGGTAAGGCATTGCGTCGCGAGGAAGACGACATCCTGCAGATCCTGGGGTAAGCTCGAGAAGGAGGATCGGTTATAGAGCTGAGACGGCGTTGCAAGGGGATTTGTCAGGTGCGCCATGGCAGTGGGTAGGTGGGTTGCAGCTGGAGCGTTTGGAAGCGAAGAGGCTCGAGGACGAAGTCGTGGAAGTTTTGTCGATCAGGCTCGGCCCAGCATCCCAGCAGCGTGGTTGCTCCCACTACTGAGAGTGGGGCCGAAGAATGCCTGCAGCAACAGCCAACATTGCCCTCGATACCGACTGCTCCAATGGGGGGAGCATTGTAAAAGCGACAAGATGATTGCAATAGCCTGTTTAAATCTTTCATCATTTACCTACCTTAAATAATTATCTAAATAGGCTGGCCATGTAGACGACACGCCAGCTTTCTTATACTATTAGTACGTACCGCTAGAACGTGGATGCCGACGGTCTGCAGCAAGTAGCAGTGGCCGCAGCTACTGTGGATCCCACCCTCGGGCGCCCACAAAACATACCACCCACCTTCCAGTGTCCGTGGACGCTTCTTGTAAGGTCGCACATGACATCGCGCCGAAGCTCGGCCATCGCAATCTCCCCGCGCCCTCGCGATTCTCCAGAGGCCCAGCTCCTTCAGACGAGCTCGACGACGACACCCTCGCCGTCACCACAAGACTACTAGTAATTACCGCTGCAGCCCCCTGCGCTGCTCTCCACCGCCCTCGAGCCCCGCCATGAGCCCATCAATTCCCCCGTCGCCTAGCGAGGAGAAGCCCGCCTTCGACCTCAACCTCCAGCACGGCCACAAGGACCTCGTCCAGGCAGTCGCCTTCAACACATACGGCGATCGGTGCGCAACCGGCTCCGTCGATGGCAAGATCCGCGTCTTCAACCGCCACAAGGATGGCACATGGCGTCTATGCGACACCTGGACCGCACACGGCGGCGAGGTCCTCGAGGTAACCCACCCACCAGCCCTCCAACGCCTCTCTCCCCATGCCCTCTTTGCCGCTCAATGCGAGTGCACGTGGCGCCTAGAGCTTAGTTCATGTTGGCATCGTGCATGGTGAACCCCAATGCTGACTTCAACCGCTTCCTCCCAGCTGCAATGGCTCCCTTCAACAATCTACCCCAACCTGATCGCCTCCCTCGGTATCGAAGGCTTCTTCCGACTCTGGGCAGAGGATCCCTCCGCCGCCCCTGGTCGCCGCTTCTGTACCGGCCGAGCGGGCAACGGCAAACCCGCCTTTGACACCCGGTCCCCACGAGCCCCTTACCGGTCCTTCTCGATGAAGCACAACGAAGAGACGCGGCATACGTACCTGGCTTTGCTGGCCACCGACGGCCGCCTCACCGTCTATGAGAACGACCAGCCCGAGGACCTGTCTGCATACTCCTCCATCGATGAGTTCACGGTTCACCCAAAGCCCACACGCGGTGAGGAAGTGGCATTCCGCGTCCGCTTCGACCCCAACCCGGAGCCTTGCTATACCGCTCTGCGGGCAGGCGTTGCGTCGGACTCTCTGGGCTTGGTTGTGGCGGCCATGAACACCGTCAAGGTGTATAGGTCCCGCGACGTACTCTCCACCTCGATTGGCGTTCAGCAAACGACCAAGGAGTTCTATTTGGCCGTGGAGATTCCCGGTCACCGTGGTCTGGTCCGGGATGTCGCCTGGAGCTCGGGAAACATCAGGGGCTACGACATCATTGCGACGGCCTGCCAGGACGGCTATGCCCGTGTCTTCAGGGTCGAGACGCCCTACTCCGACGACGATGGCAGGTCGTGGTCCGCCAACGACCTCTTAGCCCATTCGGCGCATTCGCTAATGGCCAACGACGTGCCCAAAAACGCACATGGCGGTGAAAAATCAAATCCGCAAACACCACATCTTCATGCGCTGCAGTCTCAGGCCTCCCAGCACCACCCGTCTCAGGCCTCCACGCTGAGTGCAAGCCTCGCCAAGTCTGGCACTCCAAACGACCGCCACTGGACTGGCCAGCCGGGCCAGGTCAAGCACACATTTCGGGAGCTCTCACGCCTCGACAACCACCGCACGCCGGTCTGGCGCGTCGGTTTCGACGATGACGGCCAGATCCTGGGCAGCACCGGTGACGACGGACGCTTGCTGTGCTACCGCCAGAAGCCCGATGGCATGTGGGCCAAAAGCTCCGAGTTGGCCATGGTCAAGACGCGGATGGCTGCCCCCTGAGCCTTGGAGTATGGAGCTAGTACTGGAAACTCTTCCGTATGAGCCGACCATGCCCAGCAACGCTGTGGGTGTAATTGACGTGTTATCCCCATTTCAGACGGGCCGGGATCTATGCCACACCGCCCCGACCTTCCTTACAAACAGCTCGCCACCCAGTAGCTGACACGCTCACCGTCTCCAGTTGTGTTGGCTCCCGGCAGAGACACCCCGGACCGAGCCGAGGATGCGTCTCGTTATCAACGAGCGGCTTACCTGGATTTGAGACACCATTCATATCATACGGAGGCTGACCTTGCATTTCTGCACCAAGCTAGCAGTTTTCCGTGCAGAGGGCACAAGTGTCCTCTAACAATAGGCCACAGAGCTGCAAAGCCTCGTGGCTACAGACGTTGATGAGCAGAGGGTGGACGCTTGCTCAGGCTACGAGTGAGTTAGATTCAGGAGCAGGCTAGCCAATGCCGATCGGTGTGTTGGCGCAAGCGGCTCCAATTCTAGTGTGTCGGGATAGTGATTCACGAGGGGCATGTTGTAGTCAAGCATATCTCTCACAGGGACTGGATAATGAGTTAGACAGCATGGGATACATCATCCAAAGTGATTTTTTTTTCTCATTTTAGAGTTGTACGGACTCAATAGACCAACTGCTGATCCACTGCCGTTGATGGAGTTTTGCTGAAACGGGCGTTTCTGACCTCTTCCTCCTTTTCCATTCTATAAAGGATACACAAGTTTCAGCTCACTCAGCCTAGTGGCGACAACAGAATGAAAGGAAGTAAGCGCCAGTAATCAACGAAAACAACCAAAGTCAAGTGGCCAACCCCAAGAACGCCATTCATCAGTATGTGTTTTGCTTTCGTGCTCACACGTGGATTCGTCGTGCAAGTGACGTGTGCAGGCATGATTTCATTGCCTCGGTTAGTTTCCTGGATGCTGCTTTTAGAACTACCAGCAGAACCGAAGCAGTCGATGATCAGGACAATCGACTGCTTCCCTCATCAGTCCAGGATAGGGTCGCGATGATCGTCATCGCGTCTCGATAACATGGATCCACCTTCGATGAATCCAATGCTTAAGCAGCATCAGCGCTGGCGACAGGCTGGGTCATCTTGGTGACTTGAGTTCCAGCGCGAACAATACGCTGGCCGGCAGAGTCGTTCATGTAGGTGACATCCTTGTTCTCAAACTGGGCACGCTTCCAAATCTCAACTTCGCATCCACCCCGGAGAACACCAACGCGCATTGTCGACAAAAGGTTGTGGGCCGCATTCGAGTGGTTATAGACACCACCGTTGAAGATGGCAGTGGCATCCTTGCCGATGGCAGACGAGATAAGGGCCTTGCCACCAGGGTGGTCCTTAATAAAGTCGGTCACATCGTGGATAACACCAGCGATCGAGGTAAGGGCCTTGCCATTCTTCGAGTCGGCAACGAAGTCGTCCCAGCTAATAACAGGGAGCTGCTCCAGAGGAGTACCCCAGTCAAGCTGAGCACGCTGTCGGTCGAGCTTCTTCTGCATCTGCTGAACACGGCCCTTCTCAATCTCGTTTTGGCGGAACTCCTTCAGATCATAGGCCAGGCCAAGCTGCTTCCAGACCCAGATCGACCACTTAGTGGGGTCATACTGCCACCACTGAATGGCATTTCGGTAATCTGAGGGGAATTCGTGGTGGAAGTTGTGATATCCCTCGCCAAGGGTAACGAGAGCAGTAATGACGTGATCACGAGGGGAGTTTCGGTCATCGAATGGCTGATCACCGAGCCAGTGGGCGAGAGAGTTGACACAGAAGGTAGCCTGCTGAACAAAGCAAATTCGAAGAATTCCGGCATAGACGAAACCGCCGAGCCAGTCACCCCAGCCAAGGCCAGCAACAGTCATGGGGAACAAGATGCCCATAGTGAGAACACACTTCAGGAAGTTGCGGTGCTGCCAGATGACAACAGGGTCCTCGTTCAAGTCGGTAATATCGGTGCGGCCCATTCGCTTGGGGTTCTGCTTGAACACCATCCAGCCGAGATGAGAATACAGGAGGCCCTTGCGAACGGAGTAGGGATCCTTGTCAGTATCAGTGTATCGGTGGTGAACGCGGTGGCCAAACGACCACCAACGAATGGAGCCCTCGACGGCTCCGGCACCAACAGCAGCAAGATAGATCTTGAGAGGAAGGGAGGCCTTGTAGGAGGAGTGGGCCCAAAGTCGGTGATAGCCTATAAGCAGGTTAGCCAGAGAATCCCCCGTCAGGAAGTCCGGGAAATCATTATCACTTGCCTGCTGTGATGCCGAGGCCGGTGTTGAAATAGTAGATGACGGACCAAATGGCGGTCTTGAGGTGGAGCGGAACCCAGTACGAGGAGATGAAGCCGATAATGGGGACAATGATGATGAAGAAGGTGTTGAGCCAGTTGATGTGCTGGTACCAGTTTGACCAGGTCATGGGCAAGTCGGAGATGTGCGGCTTCTTGGTATCAACGGCTGCCTTGGAGGAGGACTGGCGGATAGGAACGTAGTCCTTGGTGCCATCCGGCTGGGTGGCCGGCATATCGACGGACGACGACGCCATCGTGTGAGGGCTGTTTGCTGTCAGGGCGAGCTGAGTGTTGAACAGATCGAAGACAGGACAGGCGCTGTCTGGAATTCCAATGGCCACCAAGTGAGATGAAGCTCAGAGGTGTCAAGGAGGACCGGCGGAGATTGAAACTCCTCGTTGAGAGGATCCCTGGGGAAGAGAAAAGGGATTTTGAGAGGCTGGCAGAAGAAGGCTGGGTGCCGGGGGTGGAGGCGCCGGAGGACTTTATATCAGAACCAGCTCGGGGGTCTGGGGCGAGAGGTGGGTAAGTGAGAAGGGTGCTGGAGGTATGGATAGGCAAGACGAAGCAGTTGGGCAGTGGGGGGGGGGGGGGGGGGGGCGTGCGCCCAGTGGAGGAATACCAGCCGGGCCACAAGGGAGGCGAAAAGTTGGCGATGGGGGAATCTGCTCTACGATCACTGCAAGAGAGCAAACTGTTGGTGACCTTTTTCTCCCTCCTCCGCTTCCTCTTGAGAGCCGGAAGGAAGCCCACGTGCTGCAGTCGTCTCACCTTGTGCTCCAGACTCCAGAGTCTGAACCCAGTTGGTGAAGAAATGGCAAGACACAGACAAAAGGTAGGTAAGGTGCACTGAGAAGCTCCCGGGGTTGAGTTGAGGTCCCTCCCGGAATTTTTCTCCAGCCACACGCCCCCCGTTCACCCAAAAACGTCAAGCTACGACAGCTCAGGTACTTGAGAAAAACCATTGGGGATGGACGGACGGAACACACCCTCTCTTGTGGCAACCTCGGAGCCCCGAAGTATTCCAGGAATTGCTCCGTGCTGCTCCGGCTCCCAGCCATTGATCGTGCGGGCCTTTGATAAGTGCGCTGGAGCAGCAGTGTTCCCGAGACTCCGTCTGACACTGAGCAGCCGGTGTGCATTTCACTGGCGGTGTTGGGTGGCTGGTTGTAATGATACCTGCTGTAGGTACTAATCCAACGTCGACCGCGTTACAGAGAGCGTACCTGAGCATGGATGGATTCGACATGGCGCGCTTCAAAATGCCCATGCCGTCCGTCGCATTGCTCAGCAAAGCAGCCCTAGCTCTTCTCCGCACTGCGACGATACGATCCATCTAAACAAGAGATTCGAACATACGATTGTGACGGCATCGGGCTCTCCCCAGATCTCTCTCCCGCTGATGGCAGCTGCCGGGAATCTGGTTTATCGCCAACATCTCCCGGGGGATGGATACCCTGGGCGTCCTCATGGTCCTCACACCCCACTACTAGACACTGCACCTGTGATTGTACCGGCGTCCCCCAGGTCCAATGCAAAGACGAGGCATGGGCCCTCGGCCATGCTGTCAGCCGCGACCCAGAGCAGCGCGCAGTAAACCCGATTGCGATTGTTGGCTGGTTCCAGGTTCCTGCCAAAAATCTGCTCCATCAACCGCCCAGCCGCCTTCCGTCGAGCTTCCCAACACCTTCGCCAACTCGTCCCCACTCTTTCCCCAACACTTTTTGGCCCTTGCCGTCTGACCAATCGCCGCCGGTCCTAGTCGTGCTGGGATTTCCCCTTCAGGCAATCAGGCACGGCGGGGTGGGTTACCGTGGGTACCGGGGGCGTGCCCCGCTTCCCTCCAGTGCTGGGCAAAGCTGTTCAATGGAACATGACCGTTGTCCTCCTTGCAGCATGCAGTGCAGTCCCCAGCACCCAGCTTGCCCGCCCCTCCCTCGTGGCAATTGTGCCCGGGAAGGCCGTCATCTCCCTCATTTGAGCCGCATTCGTCCATCTGTGAACTCATCATCCTGATAATCAGATCAGCACGTAGCCTTTTGCCTCGGCACGCAACCTATTTGCGTGGGGGCTAAAAACTTATTCAACAAGGGAGCATGATAGCATCTCGTGCCCTTTTGGATTGCTGACACAGCAACTAGTCCTCCAAAACGGATGCGACCCCGAAAGCCGCGAGGTACGCCCGATTACAACCATTCCAGTCAAACAGGATGCCAGGCCACGGCTCTTTCAGCTACTCACTCTCTGGGCTTGGCTCTACTACGTACACCTTCTGACGAAACGTACCACGCCGCAGGCTGGACCCCGGCGGCAGAACCCAAAACCTGCTGAGGCTGTCCAGAGTGCGACATGTTCGCATACCTCCAAACGCGGCCATGTGCCCATGGGGGGTTGCGCGGTTGGTAACCCAACACACCTTGCAGGCGTTGAACCTAGCCCTTCTCTCACATTTATAAGCGAAGCACATGCCATGAACCATCCCATCCGCTGCAGTCTTCCCGTTTGCTGAGATGCCTCGGCCTGTGATCAAGCAAGGTTGGTAGCAGAACTGAGGATATGCACTACCAGTAGCCTCGAGCATGCTCCGCTCCCAGGCGGCAACTGGACCCGTTCAGCATTGCCCCCAACAGAACGCCATGATCGCCAATGCAGGACCTTTGCCGCAATCCGGTTGAGTGGGAGCCTCCGTTTTCCTTGACGCGGCAAAGTCAACCCTAATTGGATGTCCACTATACCAAGAACCACGCATGCCCTTCTAGCCCGCCGCCACCCTCGTGTTATATATGCAAGTCCCAAGCAAGCCAGAGGCTGCGTGGGAGACAGGATCCCGCTTCACTGGTTCAGATGCGGATGCTGCAGTTGGAGAAGCACCGTCTTCGTTCTTCTCTCTCGGCTTGGCCTCGCAGCCATTCACTCGCTTCAGCAGCGCTTCAAGACTTGTGTCTTGGGCCCACGTCTCCCAGGAGCAGCATGTACACACAGCCAACATTGTTTGCTTTGCCCACTGGATATCGCATGACTGAGCGCTAGGTGCAGGTAGCTCAATGACTTGCAATGAGAAAGCCGGGTGGGGAATCAACATCATTATCCTTGATTGGGTTACTCCCTAAGATATAACCACCCCCATTGCTTTGCACCGTTGAACCTTTAAACCCCATTGCCCGTTCCCATTGGTTGAATACCCTACATATACAAGTGGTTGTCAACTCAACCAAATCAGTGAATGCTCGCAATTTCGACGCAGTCATGTCTTCGTGTCTCCTATCATCGTGACATCGTTCACCGCAGTCATATGGTCGTTCATTATCAGGTTGAAATCATCGTCGCCTGGCGTCTTTTCCTTCTTTCCCAGTCCGTTGTCAACGGCCACCGCATGTACGGCGCCAATACCAGTAAAGGGTGATCCTTGGTCTGGTACGCTGCTCAATGAGTCGAAGGACGGTGGTGGTCCCATGCAAACTCCGGGCCCAGGCTGGCCCTTGATGACGTAGTTCCCCTCCGAGCTGCTCTCCACCCCTTTGCTGTCCCTAGTGGCCTGATCCTCATGTGCCTTTTCTGTGTTGGTTGAGCTCGGCGGTAGCTCGATGATAGCATTGGAGTGCCCAATTTCAGGTCCTGTGAATCCCATCTTGTCTGGCAAATTTATCGTGGGAGCTGGTTTCCCGGCTGGCTCCTGCCGCTGTCTGGCCTCTCCTCTGAAATTTCCGTCCCTCACGGCGACTGGTTGCGCCGCCAACTGTGTCCTGTCGGTTTGACTATCGTTTTTCCGAGCCGTCTCGCGTGCTGCTGGAGGCGTGTTCCACTCGTTCTCGAGATTCTTCTGCGTATTGACATTCTCTCCTGTCAGTGCTGGGGAAGGAAATGCGATCGGTATGTCTGTCTCATCTTTCGCGTTTTTCTCTCGTGCGTCTTTGGAATTCCACGTTGGCTCATCAGACTCATCCTTCACCGTCGATCTGGTTGCTGCTGGGCCCAGTTGTACAGCTGATTGGGGGGGAGCTGGTCCGTCTTGAGGTTTGGGCGTATTATCGTCTGCCTTGCGCGCACTAGGGATAGGTGTGGGTGTGTCTTCCTCCGTTATTTCGTTGGACGTCACCGTTTCTAAAGCAAAATCAGGCTCGACCAAAGATCTCCCATGATACATAGGCGTCTTGTCTAATGATGAGTCCTCCACATCGACATCACTGTAAGATGACGGTATGTCGCGGTTGGCGGCCCATGCTGCCACGTTGTAAAACCTGTTTGGGGACCCGCATCGATCATTGCTTGGCAACGGGCTCGGGGGCGAACGTCCTCGTGGCGGGTAGTAGGGTTCGTATGCAACATCGCTCGCATCGTATGGTCGGGCTGCGTACAACCAGTCGCTGGGGGGCTCCACGGTCCGAATCAGAGGGTCGCTGGCAGGCTGGTAACCGTCCGTCAAATACTGCTGGAGTGTATAATCGTTGTCGACAAAGTTCAACGGAGGGTTCAGCCTATCCTTTTCTGTAAGAGCCGGCCTTGATGGGGGGAACATTTGAAGAAGCGAGGATGCCTGGAGTCGATTGCGAGGGTCGTCGCTTAGGCAAATCTCTGCCAACTGTCGATACCAATCAGGAATGTTGACCTCGGGGCCAAGGATCAGAGGTCGTCCCTGAGCCTCCGGCTCGTCTTCCTGTGTAGCCAGAGCCCACAATACCATGCCCAGCTGGTAGAGGTCCGATTTCACCCCAATGTACATGGATATCCTCTGATTGCACTCGATCAACGCTGTTGCCTCGGGAGGCTCCCATCCCACGGGGCAGCCTCTTCTGTTGATGTCTATAATTTTGGCGTCGCCGTATTCGTCTATTACAATGTTGGAGAGAGTGAAGTCGCCTTGCACAAAACCGGACTCGTGGATATCGGACAATCCTTGGACAATCTGCCGGGCCCATTTCTCTCGAGTGGGCCAAGGAATGCTATTATTTCCATCCTTGCAAGTGTCGAAGATGATATCGATGAGTGCCCCCTGTTCAGCGTAGCTAATTAGAAGGCCCTTGATGTATTCGTCGTGTTCGTCCACCACGACGCCATAGAAACGAATAACATTGGACGAATAACGCAATCGATTTAAAGCATTGACCTCGTATAGGAATTCATCCACGGTTTCGGGGCTCGGGATTTCTTTCTTTATAAGTGTCTTGCCGTCGACCTTGACCTTGTAGACGAAACCAGACATATGGGAGTCAAAGGCAATGTCCTGGTCATGGATCCTCTTGCATCCCAGATGTTTGATAAGCGACACTGATGGGTATGGAATGATTTCCTGAGCCCGTCAGATTGAGTCATGGGAAGTTCGAGGCGGGCACTTACATTGCCGTCCTCGACTACGTGGACGTGTAGTCTACCATCGGTTGTCTGCAGCTTGAGGTTCGTAACGGTGTCATAAAATTGTATGTCGGCCAGGCTTTCGCGAATAGCTTCGTAAATTTTTGCGCTCTTGTCCCTTTGATACTGCGTATGTATGAGATCCATCTCGAGAGAGTTTGGCGGGGCGTTGCGATAATCCAGCGAGATCGTTACTCGTCTCCAGAGGTGTTCCTGTTCCCTAAAGGTTACGAAAAATTTCTCCCGGCGAGACCGATCGCGGAAATGCATGCTGAGATTAAGAATCCAGGTCTTCTCCAGCTCTTCATGAATCATGGCGTCATACTGCGAGGTAGTGAGAGAATGGGTTTCTGCCGTTGAAAAGTTGTCGGCAGGAGGACATTCTTCCGCAAGAGTAGTTTCGTCATCCCTGCGGGCCTTTTGGCCCATCGCTTCTTCCAGCGGTAGGTGATCCTGAGAGCCCGAGATGGATGACGTGACCGGTATGAACGGAGTTGCGTCTGGGGAGGTGCCGAAGAAGCTCGGTGCGCTGATGCGGGGACTTGCACCCGACTCTACGATGGACGAGCCTCGTGGGTCCCGAGACCGACGGTCAACAGACACTGTTCGCCGCTCATCCGCCGTAGGTTCAACTGGGGCCAGATTTGTCCGCTGTTCTGACTGCTGACGTTTGAGGGTCTGGGTTCGGGGAAGCCCAGGGACAACTTTGCGCGACATGCGACGGATTAGCCCCGCCTTCTCAGGGTCTACCAAGTCGGTGTTTGACTCCAACTTGCCGTCGCATTCAATCTGTTGCGGCGGTGTATTGCTCCCATTCTGCCGCCCAAAGAGCTTGCGGAGGAAACCATGGGTGGCCGAGGTTGGTGACTGCGGTTGAATTGGCGGTGATGACTCAGGCGACTTGACATCCGGCTGGGCCATGGCCGCGATGATACGACCAAGCACGAAGCTGAAATGTGACCACCGGTGATATGCCACGACAGAATCTAGGTGTAGAAAAGGAGGGTGGGCGACCTATCGCAAGCAGTTGGTCGAGAAAAAAGATCTTGTGAGCTCCTCAGCGATGAAGAGAATCGATATATAATTGCAAGAGTTGTCCGTTGATTCGAGCGGCTGTGGGAATGGAGTATGAGCCAACACAGGAACCAAGGCCGTGGTTGAATAAAAAGTCAGAGGCGCGACAGCGTTCATATGCCAAACCAAGCCACATGCAAAGGTCTACCGGACGAAGGAGCAGTGGCCTGTCGTCGGTATAACTAGGAATTTTTACCAGAGATTGGGCAGAAGGGGGCTATCATGAGATTTAGGCTCATGCGGAGAAGAAGCAAGGCGGACGGTGCGCTGTATAGTCCGAGGTGGGCTTGTGGCGACGTCTGAGCCTCTGAGCCTCTGAGCCGCCGAGGTGGCTGGGGATATGACGGCGGTCGGTGAGGAGCGGACCGATGGTTGGGTCGTCCCTGGTCGTGGAGAAGGCAGGATTGGCAAGGAACGGGCGAGGCGAGCAATGGACAAGACACAGGAATGGGGCAGCTGGGCGAGGCGTCGGGGGACGAGCAAGAGCCGCACATCAAAAAGTAATCCCGGGTTCACGGAGAGGTGTAGAGGCTGACATGAGCTGGATGAATGAGGTCCAGTGCCTATATCTACCACACGACGGTGAAGGGGTGCCCTCCACTGCGTCGCACTGGCTAAGGTCGGCTGCCTTAGGTCCTAGGCCTAGTAGGTAAGGTACCTGGTAGGAAAGGTGGTGTAGCGGTCGCGGTAGGTTGTAGGCTGGGGCCGCTGAGTGGGCTGAGTGGGCGGACGGGCGGCGGCGGGTGGGCTGGTGACGCGCGGGAGGAACCGGGGTCAGCAGGCGGGCAGTACACAAGTCAGGCACGTTGTGTGTCTGCCTCGGGCAATGGCGCTTGTACGTACTCTTATTTGACGTTTCGACGGGAGCTTCTCTGGCTGTGGATGCCGGGCTGACGGGCAACTTGACTGGCTCGCAGCGCCAGCCATTTTGGACCAGTGCCTGTGCAGGGCAGCAGACACACACAACCGCCATGACGCCCTGGCAGAAGTATTGGCCATGCCTTGGTATGCTTGGGGGGAGGGGCCTGGCACGGGCAGCCCATCCATCCAAAGGTCCCTGTCGTAAGTCGCCTGTGGGCTGTGGCTGCAGCACCTATTGATAGACGGTGACGCTGCCGGGTGGGGATCCGTCGATGAGCTGGCCCCTCTGGAGTCCCTGGTCCAAGTCCCGTTCTGGAGGCGCTAGGGCGCTCTGCATCGTGGCCGGTGCTGATGGAAGCAGCCCGGCGATGCATCAGGCAGGGAGAGGAGTCGGTCGGGCGTTGATGGCCAAGGGGTAGCCGGGGCCGTTTGAAGGCAGCGTCTGGTCTCGTCTGGTCTGGGCCGAGAACAGGGCAGCTACGTACCGCCTCGACGGAGAAAAAACGAGAGGGGAAAGGCGATGCAACAACCCGGTGCGAGTGCGTATTGGATCTTGGATCTCGCCGTAAGCCGCGAAGCATCATGGGCCAAGCGACCTGCAAAAAGGAACCGGGGGTGGCTTTGTATGGCGGTATAGGTACGGAGTACAGATTACCGTGTGGGTGGAGTGACAGATGGGACGGACGGCTATTGTCCAGAACGGGAAGTCACCATTGAGGTCCTGCCCGCCAATTGACACAGCTTCTTGGCAGAAAAAGGTTACCAACGCAACGGCCCTCTGTACCTTCACACCTCACAACGGCTACCCACCTCTGACCTTGGCGAGGCCGGCCATCTGTCGGGCATCAAGCCCAATGAGAAAATGAACGGAGCCCGTTGTTTCGGAGTACATCCCCGTCTCAGGGCCCGGGCTTGAGTCCTACGACGAACCAGACTATCAGTATCCCGGTTTCGGAGCCCATGCTGTCGGTGATGAGAGGCAGGATACACCCTGGCTTGTGTGTAGGGCTGCTGGTTCCATGATGCACTCGCCTGGCAGTCATATCAACCGAGATGAAATGCAATGAAGCTACAAGCACCAAGGCAATTGATCCATCAACCCGTACTCAGTGGGGACCTCGCAACCCCCACAGCATAGGTTCGTTCCAGACTTTGAGGCCCAACCTCACATGAATCAATATCTTGTTGCGCCGCGTGTGCCAGGACGGCCGCAATAGTTTCTGTTTTCTCTTGTCTCGCCCACGCCATTCACGTCACTTCGCCTAGCCGCCTTGCACGAACTGGTTGGATGGGCCAATGTGAAGGCCCAATCTCGCCTTGTCGACATTGCCCAAGTGCCGCAGCACTAAGACGCCATGCAACTAACTGTGTGGGGGGTCAACTGGTCAGGCATGAGTGCAGCAGCCCCAGCGTCTCGCTCAGGCCCTCCGGCGTACAACATACAGTGAGGCTGTCGCTGGCTTGGTCGGCGACTGACAGGCTCAGAGACTCTCGACTAGCCACCTCACGTAATCCGTCGATGGAACTCTACCCCCGTTCCCTTTGGGCGCCAATATCCAGATCCTCATCGTATCTCTCAGCCTTGGTGTCCATAGAATCGCACCATTCATTCGCCTGCATCCATCTCGCAGAGCCTCGCAGAACCTCGCAGAACCTCGCCACGCCCTCGCAGGAGCAGCGCAAGTTGGACCAAGACAATAGCCGCCAACGTGGACCAGCCAGTGTCGAACCCAGGAACTGTCGCACAAAGCGCCATGATACAAGATCGATCGAGTGAACGAGGCCCGTTCCGCGCTGTCCCCACATCGGATCACCCCTCCAGGCCTCCTCGCCAGCTTTCTGGAAGCCCAATCGCCCACCAACAAGCACCTACACGCTTACAGACTATGTAGCACAAAGAAAGGTTCTACCACAAGAGTCCAAGCCGCGAGGGCATTCATTGGTCCACAACACATCCGCATGACCCCCCTTTCAGCAGCCCTTTCCAGGAAGCCCAGCCCCTCTGTTTTGCGCAAATGCTGATTGCCAGACCTTGGGCCGAAATTGGCCAGTCGCTGCATTTCGCTGTCTCGGAGATGCCATGACTACCGTCATCCTACGGAGACTGCGCATCATCGATCTGCAACCTTGGGCAGTTCGATGGGCTCGGTCGGCGATTGGCAAATAGGATGCCTTCACCTAGTCACACGATGCAACCAAGATGGGACCTGGCCCGAGATGTACAATTATAAACCAAGGCGATGCCAACACTGAGATATATACTGTGGGAGCCCCTTCAGATCCCCTCAGATTAGTCACTCATGCTACATGGTATTCTGCCACTCCTCTTCCTCCTCCTCCTCCTCCTCCTCCTCCGCCTTCTTCTTCTTCTTCTAAAAATACAGGGATTCACCGGTTGGTGATATCAGTGGAGAGTCTCTTTTGATGTTCTCATTCGGGCCCAATTTCAATTCCCAAACGCCCTCAGTGTCACGTCTGACTGCCATGTCCCCCTCTAAAGGCACCAAGTTGTCCTGTTCCGCTTTTTGGGCGGCGTCCGTTTTGTAAAGCGCCACAGGACAGGCATGCATTATCGTATACAGAATAAAGCTCCGGCTCCATCGACGTCTAGTTGTCCTCCTCAGACGCCTCGGGATCGTCCTTCTTTTGTTGCGCCTTCCACTCGGCAATCTTGCAGGTGTTGGCCTTCTCGCGGTCAAGATCAGCGAAGACAAGGTCGAAGACCTCAGGGTACCAAGCCACAGGGTGACCTTCGAGGCCTTCCTTGATGTTCTGATTTGGGTTAGTCAACAGGTTTCAATCATCTGGGAATTCAGTGGAGGGGAAACCTACGGCCGGAAGCTCAAGCCAGTCGGACATGTTATCTCGGGGGAATATGATGGTCTTGCACCCAGCGCGACGGGCAGCAACAGTCTTCTCGCGAAGGCCGCCAATGCGTAGCACCTTGCCAGTCAGCGTGAGCTCACCCGTCATGGCGACCGTGGGGTTGACCGAGGTATCCAAAGCGAGAGAGAGTAGAGATGTAGCCATGGTGATGCCGGCAGATGGGCCGTCCTTGGAGACAGCTCCATCGGGGACGTGGAGGTGCATCTTGGCATTGTCGAAGAAGTGGTTGTCGGGGAACTGCTTCACCATGAATGCCTTGGCGAAGGAGTAGGCGATGGTAGTCGACTCCTTCATAACCGACTTCAGGTTGCCAGTAATCTCGAGGTGTGGTCGCGTAGACGGGCGGAGCGGAGCCTGGAGGATTGATTCGATGTACATGGCAGCGCCGCCAAGCTGGGTCCAAGCCAAGCCCATGGACACACCAGGCGGGCTCACCTCGTAGAGTCGGTCAGACGTAAAGACGGGAGGGCCGACATAGTCGGTCAGGTTATCCTTTCCAATGACAACGTGGACAGATTCGGGAACCTGCAATGGCTTGCGTGGCTTTTCAGTGGCCTTCACCTCGGTGGACTCGGCTGCGGCCGCTTCTTGGTTGGAGTCCTTTGATTCCGCTGCCTCGTCCGCTTTCTTCTGCGACTCTTCAAGGCTGGATTTGCCCTCCTCGGTCAGGGCTTCTTCCTCTGGTAGCACGTCCTCGCCCAGTTCCTGGACAATCTTGAGAGCTGATTTACGATAGACCTTCTCGATCTGTTTCTTTAAGTTTCGAACGCCCGATTCGCGGCAGTACGACTTGATCAGCTCCTCAATAGCCTCGTCGCTGAGCGTGACATCCGCGTTCTTGAGGCCAGCAGCCTCCTTTGCCGCAGGGGCAAGGTATCGCTCGGCGATGGCCATCTTTTCGTCCGCCACATATCCTGACAGCTGAATAAGCTCCATGCGGTCCAGAAGGGGTCTCGGGATTGTATCAGTCATGTTGGCAGTGCAGACAAACAGCACCTTTGACAGGTCAACTGGGACGTCCAGGTAATGATCCAAGAAGGAGCTGTTCTGTTCGGGGTCAAGCAGCTCCAGGAGAGCGGAAGACGGGTCTCCCTGGTATCCTCGGCCGATCTTGTCAATCTCGTCAATCAAGATGAGAGGGTTCTCCGTCTGGCACTTCTTGAGAGCCTGAATGATGCGGCCTGGGAGGGCGCCCACATATGTACGTCGGTGACCCTTTATCTCAGCGACATCGGTCAATCCGCCCACACTGAATCGGTAATACTCTCGGTTAAGGGCGCGGGCGATTGACTTTCCGATGCTGGTCTTGCCAACACCGGGAGGGCCAACAAAGCAAAGGATCTTGCCCTCAACGGTGCCTCGGAGCTTTCCAACAGCAATGAACTCGAGGATGCGGTCCTTGACGTCCTTCAGGCCGTGGTGGTCCTCGTCCAGGACCTTGACGGCGTTGGGAATAGCAAAGTTCTCGGCGCTCCTCAGACCCCAGGGGATCTGGGTGAGCCAGTCCAGGTAGTTGCGGGTGACGTTGAATTCAGAGGCAGCGGTCTCAAGGTGCGCGAGCTTGTTAAGCTCCTCGTCAAAGACCTTCCGGACCGCATCAGGCATAGCAAGCTTGTCTGCCTTCTCCTTGAACTTCTCAACAAGCTTGTCCTTGCCGTCCGACTCCAGGCCCAGCTCGCGCCTGATGCCCTTCATCTGCTCCATGAGCCAGTACTCGCGTTGTCTCTTGCTAATCTTGTTTTCAACATCCTTGCTGATTTTGGACTGCAGCTGGGCGTTCATAAGCTCCTTCTTGAGCACAACGAGAGCCTTCTGCATACGCTCCTCGACATTCAAGCAGCCAAGCACCTCTTGCAGCTCCTTCTGTTCGCCAGATGAAACAGCAGCGGCAAAATCCGCCAGTTTGGCGGGCTCTGACGTCACATTCCCGGTCGACTGGCTCATGGAGAATGTAGAGATTTGGTCGCGGAAGAGGTTGTTCATGGTGGCCACCTCCTTAAAAACGTTGACGATTTCGTTGGTGACGGCCCGGATCACGGGGCTCTTGGGGTCGTAGGGTTCATCGGCGAGGTTTTCGACATTGACCAGGCTGACGGGGTATCGCTTCAGGAAGGACGTGGGCTCATACTTTTCAGCTGCCTGGTCAGGTTTCTTTTCCACAGCACTCTCCTCAAAGCTGGCGACAACATCCCCCTTCTTCTCCTGGGTCGGTTCCTCCTCAGCGGCCTTTTGAGGGATGGGTTCGGGTGTCGATTCGGCCTTGGCATCGTTCTTCTTTGCATCCGGTCCACCCGGAGGGAGCAGACTGGAGAGGCGGATACGGCGGTGGGGGTAGAGAATGGCTGTCAGGGCGCCTTCCTGACCATGGATCGGGAAAGCGCTAGTTATTTGTGCGAAAACGCCGACATCGTGCACATCATCGGGGTTCCGGATGATGTCCTCGTCTGCATCTTCGTCCTTGAAGAGGAAGGCACCAACGTATGGTTGGCCACGCTTGATCGACTCGGTGATGGCTGTTGCAACATCAGGGTCTTTGATGGTAATTGCCTTGTAAAAACCAGGGAATAGTGGCCGACGAGCAATGGGGATCGCCAGGACCTGGGGGTATACCTCTGGGACGACAGGCTTCTGGAGTGCCTTTTCCGCAGGTTTTCGGCCGCGGCGGCTACCACCTTCTCCAGAACCGTCGCTACCAGACCCAGAGCCCGAAGAGCCACCCGCTGCGCTTCCCGCCTTTCCATCCTGCTGCTGGCTACCATTATCACTCTTCGAGTCGGGGGCCGGGTTCTGCGACTCGGCAGATAGCTCCTCGGTCTGGTTCTGCCTCAGCTCTTTGTTCGCCTTGGCTTCCTCCTCTGACAGGGGCTCGGTCGGAGCCTCCACCGAAGAATCGAAGAACTGCTTGTCCTTCTCCTTCTCCCTGCTGGAAGCAGGTGACGTGGAGAATGTGGCGCTGAGTAGCCGAGGCGGAGAGACGGGAAGCCGGCGGCCGGTTATATGAGGAGTCTGAAAGGCAGCTGCGGATGCCCATCGACGAGGGAGAGCTCGAGATGAGCATCTCGTTGCTTGGGCGGCCGATCGCTCGAGTAGGAGACGCCCCGAAAGGCGAGAACGCGGAATCATGGCGGGCGTGGGAGAGGTGGGAGGCAGAGGCGGAGGTTGATGGAGCTGGGCTCGGAGAACGAGCGAGATGGCGAGCGCGCCCCGCGCAGGCAACTCAGGACCAAGAAGTTAGGGGAGTATTGGGGTGGTTAAGGACGGATGGAGTCGCGAGGTCGGTGGTGAGGGGGGTTTGGGCAGATTGGTCTCGACGGGGTGTGGTAGGATGCAATTATGCGCATCGCTGCGAGCGGAGGCGATTGGTAATAATGGAGGATGGCTGGCGACGTCGGCCTAGCGTCGACACTCATGGATCATTCCGAAAACTCGACTCGGCAACAGAGCTCCAGCGGCTGATTCTCGGCAACAGGGTCCACACCAGCTTATCAGATTGTGAGGTCCAGGTACCGGGACTCATCGCTCGCGTGCTTCATTCATCCACCCGGCCTTTTTGCCGATCCCTACTACAAAAAAGGTGTGAAATGAGTGGCATGGTCACATTGGGTGAGAGAATAGGCAATCATCCCCGCGCCAGTCTTTTTCTCTGGGTTCCCGTGCTTGTCAGCTCAGCAGCATCTACCCTCCAGTTCAGGGTGCCACCAGCTACTCCGTAAGTACTTAGGATACATGCACTCCTTAGTGGTATGCGCCTCCGGTACACTCCGTAGATGAATTGACGTTGGAAATATCCTTGGCAAGTTAACGTCGTGTTCTTTTCAGAGACTCGTCAAAAGTTATGGCAATGAGAGAGAAATCATGACAAATTCATGGCTTGCTGACAAGCTTGTGATCGTGACGCTTGCGGGTCTCGGCCCCCAAAACCTAAGGAAACCTAAGGTAAGTAGCTTCAGTAGGTGCAATTGACGACGGAGAGAATAACGTTGTTCTCAGCCACCATATTCACATTCAGTCCGACACTGCTGGTTGGAAAGGGAACTAAATTAACAAACCAGTCGCACATACGCGCTTGGTGTTCCCTGAGCAACAAATCCCAACAGCAAGGCGAAGAGTGACTACCCTAGAGCGTGGTACCACAGTTGTCTTCCTGCCTAATAATTCACCATAGAACGAGGGCCACTGAAGATAAAGCCAATTTTGGGCAGCGACAACCCAGCTCCCTACCTCGACAACACAAATCAGTAACAGGCCGCTCGTAATACAATTCCTTCCATAAGATCGCGAACCCTCTTTCAGCTTGCGATCCTGCCATCCATCGCATCCCTCCACCTTCTAGAGCCTGATTTACCCCGCCACCATGGCTGCACAGTCACCAAAGGACGTCACGTCCTCACTCGACAAGCTCTCCCTCAACAGCACCAGGGAGGCGCCCAAGGCGTCAAAAAAGAAGGCGAAAACTGCTGTAGCGGATTCATGGGAAGACGAGGATGTCTCCGACTCCGAGCCCGAGGCTCAGCCCATAGACGACGAGGAGAAGGACGAGGAACCGGCTGCCCAAGCGCCGAAAGCCCGCCAAGATGTGTCAGACTCCTCATGGAAATCCACATACCAAGAGGCGTCGCCGGGCCGAAGCGCAGCAGCGGATCCAGATCGCCGCCCGGAAAAGACGGATGCGGTCGCACGGCGGATGATTGCCGCAGGTCTCGGTCTCAAGGTGCCCCGGCAGACTGAGGAACAGCGCGCGTATCAAAAGTCGGTGCGGGAGCAGGAGAAGAAGCGTCGCGAACAGGAGCGCGAAGCAGAAAAGAAGAAGGCGGAGGCAGTTGAGAAGGCCAAAGCCGCCGTGTGGGACGACTAGAATGAGCGAATGAGCCCACGAGCGGCATCAGTGTAGAGGGAGGTTCCATTGTATAGAGTACAGACGCGAGGTTATCCGCGCACCGGCATGGTTCATGGCAATAAGATACGGCGATGAGAGAACAACAGTTGCAATTGAAATTCATGACTGTGACGGCTAATCTAGTTGCGCAACCCGTCGAAGTGAAATCTAAACGCTCGCAATCAACCCCAACCCCAACTGCCCTCGGACTTCGCCCCTGATGCGATCGGATTTAGTTGCCCATGATCTTCTTGACGGGAGCCTGGTCCATGACACGGTGGTGCCACTGCCAAAAGTTGGGGTACTTGGTCTCAAAGCCGAGAGTCTCCCAGTCGCTGCCAGTGGCGAAGGGGATACCGGCATCCCAGGGAATAAAGCAAATATCGGCGTAGGTGCTAGCAGAAGCGTGAGAAAATCGAACCTCGCAAGAGGGGGTGCGGAAACACTTACAGCTTCTCGCCAACGAGATATGTCTTGCCCTTGAGGATGGTGTCCAGGACGCTGACGACGCGCTCAATCTCGTTCTTGTAGCGTTCCTTGGCCGACGGCACATCCACGGGGTGGAACAGGTTGAACCACGCACCCTGGCCAAAGTAGGGACCCTGCACAGAGAGAGGGGCCTGGATTAGCATTGCTCTTCGGCAGTCTGCTTATGGCTGCATGCTCCTTCACAAACTCACCTGGCCAGACATTTGGAAGTGGAGGTACTGCTTCAAGTGGAACTTCTCGGGGAAGCTGGCGAAGCTGAGCTTGTTCTCCTTGTCGTAGGTCTCGATGATGTATTCGACAATGGCGCCCGACTCCCACAGTGTAAGGTCGGTGTTGGGATCGTGGATGGCGGGGAGACGGCCATTGGGGTTGATCTTGACGAATTCCTCGCTCTTGGGGTTCTCTACATCGACCTATAGGTAGGTCACTTAGCAGCTATCTTCGCTGGACAGACAATAAGATGAGCCATACCGTCTTGTAAGGAATCTCAAGGCCCTCGAGGACCATGAGGACCTTCTTGGGGTTGGGTCCCTTGGCTGTGACTAGAATTAGCAAACGATTGATGGGGTCTTTGGCGTGGAGCTTACCGTGGTTGTAAACAGTGATGGGCTGAGTGGCAGACATTGTAACTGATGAAGTACTTGATGTTTCTAACTAGAGTCGGGTTGTTGTAGATTGGTGAATTTGTTATAAGTAGAAGGTGATGTGGAAGTTGAGATGCTGTTGATTTGGTTCTATGTCTTTGTCGCTATCCCCCTATCTGGTTCTTAAATACCCCAAAACTCCGCAACTTGAGAGAAATGTTTCCGCAACTTGACTGCAAATGTCTCTGCAACTTGACTGTAACGTGGGCCTGTCTATGAACAGGCGATGCTTTCAAAGCAGCTTGACCGATTTCTAATCTCATATGCGCGACCTCAGACCATCCACCGGTCAGCACTTGGTCTCCGTCCTGGCCCACGAGCCCACCGGAAGGGCCAATGTAAGTGCAGATCTGGGTCAAGCGCGCGCCTCGAATCCGAAAACCGACCAGAGACCAACATTGAAAGCGAAGCAAGAGCGCGCGCTTCGTTAGTCATCTGCCGCGCGACTGCCCATGATTGGCAGTGGGCGTTGGCGGCGCTGGCGGCACGCTGGCGGCCCGCTGGGATGGGGCCCTGACGGCCGAGACGCCCAAAGGGAACAAAATGGAGGCCGATTGTATAAAAAATGCAACCTTGGCCCTGCTATGGCGCTCAAGGGAATATGCAACATCGATTTCATTCCATAAGCCGCTTACCGAGACGCGGACGGTGGGTTGGGCCGAGCACCCTGGGATCCGATGCTATTCGGCTCGACTCTGACGCCTCATATTGAACAGGCGCCCTCCTGTCATCGTCCCTAGCAATCCAGCTCGTCATTTCGCTTGCCAACGGGTGGTTCCTGATGCACGTCGTGGGTCTGGGGTGCCGGGCTGGCTTCGTCCGCCAAACTCGTTGCCGACGTCGCCGTCGCCGTCGTTGCCTCAGTCTCCGTTGGCAACAGGGGCAGCATTCGCCCGTCCTTCATCAACACCAGCCTCTGCGTCGCCTCATCCTGGTTGCCGCCCTCAGCCAGCTCGTGCATGACCCCCACCGTGATCCCATCCAGCCCAGCTTCCTGGGCCTTAATATTCCAGAGCAGCTGCATGACCTGCCCGTCCCGCGAGCAGCACATGTATCCCAGCGGCGCGCTGGCTTGGAGCTCTGCCCTGATGCCTCGCGTCGCCTGTCCTTCGCCAACAAGCAGCCCAAGCACGCCTGGCCCACGCCACCCCGGCGGCGCCGCTTCCAGAGCGCCTCGAAGCTCCCGCACATGCATTGGGCTGGGGCTGCGTGCGCCGGCCTTGCACTGCACCACCACGCGTAGTGTTTGCTCCGTCGATGGAATGGTCCATGTCCCCAGGAGGTCCATGCCACGGTCCGAGGCGCCCCCAACCCTCCGGAGCGAGAAGCCGTAGCGAGACATTGCTTCGGCCACCGTGTACTCGTAGTGAGTTCCGCGATAAACGGTTGACCGCTTGCTTAATCCTGAGCGCTCGACGTACGCCAAGAACGTGGCCAAGTCCGAGTGCTCCTTGGTGGGAGCGGCTGGATAGAGCAGCTTCGCCTTTGAGTTGGCCTCATGGCTGTCACTGAGAAACCGGAGTCCCGCAAGGGCAGCATGTTGTGCCTTTCGGGAAAAAGTGAGTCGTGGGACGGTCCTCTGGGCGCTGCGAGAGCAGGCCAACATCATTGGCGTCGATATTCTTAGTAGTGGGTGTTGATCCTGTTCCATCAGTCATCAGGCTGGAGCGCGTCGCCAAGAATAGAAGGAATCAACCCAGGTGGTTGTATGCATGAAGACAGTATATTCAATTATCGGCAACATCCAACAGACACCCATGGTCCCCACTCATCTGGTGTGTTGGAGAATGCGACTGCTCAATGGTCTGCAAATGGAGTAATTTTTGAATTTCCATATAGGATCGACTATAAAGGTGCCACCGGTACAATCCATCTTTTCGGCTGGCCATCTATACACGCCCTGTTCATTGCCTGTCTTCATACATGTTCATGATACACAGTTTACATCCTGACATCTAACAAGCCGCCATCATCAGACATCATCTAAATAACAACCCTCCTCTTCCCGCACCACACCTCAAAGCATGTCACCGTGATTCGTCATATTTGGCGGCAGCATCGTGTTGGCCATGCGCGACGCTGGCTGAGGGGGCGGCCTCGAAATGGACCGCTCGTCACGAGGCGGCACGCGCCGCATTCTCGATGATGGCCGGCGCGCCACATGCGTCTTGATCATATTCTCCAAGAAGAAAGCCCCATCAGTGTGGCCCGTGTTGGGCCGTTCGTCGTCTGCGTCCGAGAAGCCCCCGATGTATTCGTCATCAGAAGTCATGTCTCCCAGCGGCATTTGGTATGATGCTGGCGCGGAAGGGGACGTGATTGAGCGCGAGTGGAGGCCAGGCCGCGAAGGAGCCATGGCCGTAAAAGCCCCTGGGTTCATCGCGTTGGAGCTGGCCTCCCTAGACATCGCGGGGGAGCGATCCGCGAAGCCGTTCTGGAACGACGTGTTGGTCGAGGCTTCGTGGAGGATTGGCAATATTTGCTCGTCGTACAACTGAGTGCCCGACTCGAACGACTCGGGTGTAAATTCCGTGATGGTCCTCGAGGACCGCCCATCATCGTCCGTCGTAGGGCTAGAGGGCTCATCGAAGAAGTCGTCCAAGCTGTCCAGCTTATTCGCCAACTCCCCATGATGCAGTTCGCCACGCCCTTCGTCGGACAGCATGGTTTCCGTTCGCTCGGAGTTGCCAAAGTAACCATACGGAAAGTCATCCGCGTGAAACTCCACGTCGGGAGTCGGCTCGGTCACAGTCAGCATGCCCTCGGCATCCTGACACGTGTAGAACGCGGCATGAATATTTGCTCGCGTTGCGTCGGTCCTCTTTGCGGGAATGGGAATCGCCCACCCTGACGCCTCCGGGATGCCGAACAGACTCTGCGTTCGCTCGTATTCTTTGCGGATAGCCCTGGAGGTTGACCTTGTCATACTCATCCTGAGGTGGTGTTTGTCCATTTGATTTCCAGACATCGTCATGATGTTGTCGAGAACCTCGAGCGCCTCCATGCAAAATTCCGTTTGCAACAGGCGTAGCAATGGCGAGATGAGATCGGATCCATGCCCTGCTAGTTCAGGCTTGCGCATGTCCACTTCCGGGATCGCGACACAGAGAATTCGCATCGTTTGGATCTTGACCCAGGATAGAGAGTTGGTCAGTAGACCCATGAGGAATGTCACCATCTGGAAATCGAGATGAGGGAGAAAGTATTCCCTCAGCGCATCAAAGAGGGCTCGCAAGAAGTCCTTCCCATCCTGGTACTGATATGTCATGAAATCATCAAGAACAACGGCGATGCTCGCCAGGCCTTGGCAGTTGGCCTGATCGAAAAGGAGCTCCGCAGTTTGGAGTACCTCGTTCGTAGGGCTCCCGCGCTCCAAGTCGTTCAAGAAACGAGGAAAATTAGCCAACAGGGCAAAGAAAAGACGACTTCCATCCCCTATTAAGTTGTCACTGGGGAGCTGCACTAGCTTGTCCATGGTATCGAGAGTCGCTTGCCAACAAAGAGAGGACCTCAGGCCCTTGTGCAGCAGTGGTTGGATTCCCTCAAAAACCCCATCCCAACGGGCGGGTTGCCCTTCAGCGAGGAGCCGTCGAACATTTGGTTGCTGGAAGTCAACCTTGCTTAGAAACTTGTTGAGCATCTCCACGGCCTCCAGATACTCCTTCTCGTTGATTGACTCTAGGCAGGCGCACGTGGTCCAAAACAGCTGTGGGAAATTGAGCAGGCTCTCCGCGTCCAGTTTGACGATGAGCGTCTTGAGCGTTGTGAGGATCTCCATTGAGAACGATTGGATTTCGGAGTCTTCGTCCGCAATGGTGTTGGACAGCCGTGCCAGCATATCCCCTAGCATGAATTGGTCAACGGACGTGAGTACGCATCGGAAAATCTGGAATGACCGGCAGGCAAGGTGCCTGACAGGGCACGATGTCGCCCAGGTGAGGGACAAGCGGCCCCAATGCTCCTTGATGCCAGGGAAGGTCACTTCAAAGGTTCGCAGGACGGCCGCCGTGAGGAATTCCATGCTCGGGGGAACTTTGTTGTCCTGGTCATCGACCTTGCCATTGCTGTCCTCGTATCCCCAAACCACTGAGCGATCGTGTTGCCGGATGGCATCGATCAAATCCTCGACGGCTTTTTTGTCTACGTCATGAATTTGATCGTCGATCCGGGATATGACAAGCTCATGTATCATGTGCACCAGCATCTCCCGAGCTTGTTCTTGGACAAGAGGAGTGTAATGATCCCAGAGCACTGTTACCACCTGGAGGAGGAGAGGGACATTTTCTTGCGTCAATTGCACGGGAGACACCATCAAATCCACCAGCAGGATCAGTGATAGTTGGCCCAGAGAAAACCCGGCCTGTTTTGTGCCAACCGGCAGGGCTTCAGCCAGGTCGGCACAGTACGGCAGCATACCGATGTCAGGAGGCGGTGGTGGGATGGACTCCCTCTTCTCATTGGGGACCATGGCCTTCGGAGTGATTTGCATCAACAAGAACTCGACAACCTTGATGCCTGGAGTGCTGTTGGTCGTGGACAAGAAAACGACGATTTGCTTGGCGTACTCCACAAAGTTCTGCTCTCGCCTCTCAAGACACAGCTGCATAATGAAATCCAGGACCAGGCGGACGTTTCCGGGGTGTGGTCCAGTAGCAAGCGCTTGCCATAGAGCTTGAACTTCGTTATGCAAAGCACCACTAGACTTGATTGTGATCTCTAGCAGATTTGCCAGTAGGACGTAGGATTGGGCAGTGGGGCCGCCATTAGGATCCAGATTCAACTCAATGGATTGGATCCAGGGGAGGACAACAGCGACCATGTTACGCTGAGCTGCGGGTTGTAGATCCTTGAAAAAAAGCGTGAACTCCGAGAATATGTGAAACGCGAGCTCCGTGTGTTGTTTCGCCAGGCGTTTCGAGATCTCGAACTGAGCCAACTTATAGACTGCCTGTGTCTTATCCGATATGCTGATATCGAAGTCCTGGATCTTCGAATTGCGCTGCTGGCGTGCGTCCAAGGATCGTAAGACTGCTGCGGACTTTGACCTGATCTCGCTCTGGTCGTTGCCCAGGGTAAACAGACAGAGCCCCAGGAGCTTCCAGAAGGGACATGGATAGTCTATCTGCTCTTGTAATACTGCCGTTACCACTGCGAAATAACTCTCAAGCACTTTCGGAACACCCGCCAGGTAGCACCGCGCAATGCAGTGCTCCATCAAGTAGGGGTATTCTTGATTGTGAATGATCAAGTTCTGCAACGCTCTTCTCCCAATCACGTTCATCCTGTCACTGCCAGAGTTGAAGATTGCTTCTACCCATGCCAGCATTCGACGCATATCGAACTGCAAGACCACGCCGCTCTCCGTAGTGACACTGATCGGACCAGCACAGAGGGCGGCCATAGAGCTCAAGGCCGCGGTCCTGAGATTCCTCTTCTCAATCTCCATAGCAGCAGTTACTGTGCCTCTTTCACCCAGTGACTGCTGGTCGATGAGAGATTGTCGCATGGTATCCTCGCGAGCTCGGATCTGTGTCTGATTGGGCGAAAAGCCACACCAGTCTTCCATGAGGGAGAAGGCTGATTTGCGAGACTCGAACGTCATCCATCTCGACGGATCCTGGGTTTGATTGATGCCCTCAAAGAGTGCCTCCATCAAGCCGCAATAATGGCGTCGTAGCTTCTGGAACTCCCAGTCGGTTTGGACTTCCCCGTCCATTAAAAAAAGCTTGAGATCTTTTGTGTATGTAGTAAGGTTGCCCAGAAAGAACTCAGAGTTGTACACCTCTGGCTCCTTCAGGAAATGGGATGTGAGCTTGAAAACATGTGCAATTTCAGTCCTCAACAAGTCCGTCTTGCGGTTCCGTCTTGGATTGCTATTGGTTCTCTGGTGCATCCGGGCGCGCGCTTCGTCGTTGCACCGATTGACAGGACTCTGGAGCTCCTCGAGCAATGTTCTATAAATGTGAATGTTGATTGAACCCATGGCAACGACAACTGCATCCCGTACAGAAGCGGAAGATACGAACAGCATTGGGATCAGATACTTGAACAGCATCCTGGCTGTCACGATCTTGTCCCTTGAAGTTGACTTAGAGGTCTTGCGCCCATGCTGCGGGTCCTTGGGCTGCGGCGCAGGGCCTGGGTCTGCGAGCGTTGTGCAGGCGAAAATAAGGTACAGCTTCCACTGCTCAACCATGACTTCTGGGTGTGTTGTGGTTGACCTGCCGGCCAACCGAGCACTTCCTGACTCTCCGCTGTTGTAGTACAAGCCCCTAGATGGCTCTGACAAGTACACAATAGACTTATACATCTGCAGAATGCGATTGCATATCAAATCTCGGCAGATTGTAACGGTGAATGGGCATTTGTCAAACGCAATCCGGATGAGGTTAGGGAAAATCTTGAACCAGAGGGTGGTATCGTACGAGACATCGCTTGCGCAGAGCTCAACCAAAGCGCCTTGGTTGTTGCTGTTTTGCAGGCCTCGCTGAAGCCGGCTGCGCTCAGCAACGGTCAATAATTCTTCATTGAAATCCATGACTTTGTTGGAGTCGTGTTCGAGGATGTCGATAAGCCGCACGGTATCCTTCTCCTCGGCCACTTGTTTCCCAAGAGCTTTATCAAACTCGACAATGAGACGAAGAACAGTAACGGCAAAATGCCTCACACGACGAGATTGGGAACACAGGAAGAAGAGACCGTGAGCTTCGGCCTGATCCACTTCGGCCCAGATACTTGAAAGGTCGAGTTTGAGGGCGCGCTTATCGGACAAGGTGGAATCAGACTGCTCAACAGAGGCATCCCTGGTCTTTTGCCTGATCTCCTCAATCCAAACTTGCAACAGCTCGACATACAGCCTTAGAGTGTTCTCGATATGGCTATGCCCAAGCATTCCACCATCGGACATGGTTGAATATCGATCATCGAAATTGAAGATGAACCGAGCAAATCCCATCGTGACCTGTTGAGCATGTGATTGCCTAGCAATTGCTTTAAGCGAATTGGCTGATGATTCAGCAATGTTGTACTGAACATGAGCTGTGCCGGTGCAGAGAAGGTTGATCAATGAGTTGAATGGTATGTGAGTAGACAGACATCGAGGCAAGGCCTGCACAGCGACATGTAGCAGCTCATAGAAGGCTTGCTTTTGGTCTGTTGCGGCGTGGTGGTCGTCTCTGCGTGAGAAGTTGAACGTGTCAGTAATGGGAGTCTTTGGGCCTGGACTGCTGAACTTTTCGTCCAAGGCGGCTTGGCCACCAAATGTGTTGTCGCAAATAATAGTGATCTTGCCTAGAATCTCGCAGAACTTGACGTAGAAATCGCGTACGTTGTCCGACAAGACGTGTGTCAATACGGGTCGCGTGATGTACTCCTCTTTTGGGCTGGATGTCAAACTGGACACGGCTGAGTGCCGCGGGGAAGAAATGGCTGGTGAGATAGGCATCCGGTCTTGGCTTGGAGGCGTGACTTCGTACGACTGGGGGAAAGGTGGCCGTCCCTGTTCACCCTTTTCCAAATCGGACATGATGTAGAGAAAAGCTCGAATTCCAATGACGATTCTGTCGGGGTCCAGCTGCTCAACCTTGAGCTCCTTGTTGGAGATGAACAACTCGGCGTTGATTAGAGGAAAGACGATGGTACGGAAGCAGTACTCTGGGTACTTGAACCCGATTATGCGGATGATCTGGATGAGAGGCTCGGTGCAGAGGGTATCGGAGGCTACCAACGCACGCTTTGTGGATGGCAGAACGAGCTTCATGACCTCCTCGATCTTCCGGACGGCGATCTGGATCCCATCATTTGCACGATACAGATAAGTCCAAAGCAGTCGAGATATCACCTGGAGGCACAAGGGCTTCGTCATGCGATCCTTGATCTTGGTCTGCAGTGGAAGAATCATCTGCAGCCACTGAGAGCCGAAGTTTTCTGGGGAAGATACACATAGGAGCGTTGCCGTCAGGGGGAAGGCAAAGTTCCAATGCCGCGGCTTCATGAACATCTGCGCGAGACGAGGTCCAATGGCTGCGAGAACCTCGGCCCATCTAGGATGCATAAAGTGACTGCTGCTTGCTTTTGCCGCGATTGGCAGCAGCAACATTTCCAACACTTGGCAGAATGTCGTCTTGACCTTCTGCCCATGGCATCGCTGAAAGAGGCGCCCCAGGGCGATTAGAAAGTCGCAGGAGTGGTCCCACGACTCCTCGGGGGAGATCTTGACCCTGAGGTGCTTCATGCCATTGAGAACAAGCTCGACTTTGCCTTCGGCATCACGATTCGCCAAGGATGTCGGGCTTTTCACCACCCTCTCCTGCAGGGAGCCATCTATGTCGTCAATGAACCTCGTCGTAACGCCAACAAAATTAATGTCGCTCATATGGCCGAGAAGTTGTGCAAATAGGTTCCAGTTGGCGAGCTTGAGTGGCGACATGGCAAGCTGTTCGCTGTCGGCGATTTTGAGCTGGCCGAATATAATGCTCTCCAGTTTATCCTCCATCTCGGGCGTGATGGATGCGAGGTTGCTCTGACATATTACCTCGAGGAGCACCCTGCAGAGGATGTATATCGAAACGGTAGATCGACGCTCTGCCTGTGCCACAAATTCTTGTTTCGCAGCCAGAGTGGGTGGAAGATTTGAAAGCATACCCTCCGAGCCTCCGCCACCGGGCTGCGCAGATTGAACAGGCTCCGTATTTCGTCGTAGCAGAGGCCCGCCTGGGAGCAACCCGCGGGATTGTTGAAGGTGGTTCCTGGCTTCGCTGGCGGCATCGCTCTTGCTCTTCCTCCAGAGCATCATCGAGTCAATCAACGCTTTCGGTTTGGGGCTGGCGATGTGCCCGAGAGCAACGACCAGCTGATCAAAGGCCGGGTCGACGCCGGGTCCGCATATTTGTTCGATATTGGGTTCAGGCTCGAAAGGGACGGTGACGCATTCTGTGAGTTTCTCTTCGGCTTGAGCAATGAACTGGGGCAAGGCAAGGGATTAGTGGGATGATAGCGGGAGACGAGCAACGAGTTCTCTCACCGAGGTGAACAAGACATGCAGGGCATACTCGCCGACTGTCTTTTGATCATCCTTGTGATGGCGGGACGAGTGCGAATGATGGGGGGCATGGTCCCGTCGCGATTTGCTGTGCATCCTCTCGGGCTTGCGCTGCGCCAGGCCATGAGGGGACATGTCGGCAGCCGAGTTGGAGCGGTGCTCGGACAGGGCTGTGGGCGGCCGGGAGGGATATTCAGCATCGTGACGAGAAGCGGCGGCAGAATGCATGGCGATGTTGTCTGGACGATCGAACCCAGCGCCGGCGGCGGCTATCAGTTGCGGGCTGAGGGGACTCGAAGTGGTGCTCGCCAAGCTTCCATTTCTCGAGTGCTGGATGCCGTGGACGATGGAGGTCTGGCGATGGTGGCCGTAGGCGGCGGTCTTGGGATCGAAGGCTCGCTCGATGACACCGGCTCGGGAGTGTTGAGAATGTGGCGGGTGCTGCGAGTGCTGGGCGAGGAGGCGAGGCGAGGCCAAGCTCGACACAGAATGGGAGGAGACGGAGGCTGAGATGGAGGTGGTGGCGGAGGCGGAGGCGGGGATCTTATCAGCGGACGAGTCTCGCGAGTGCGAAGGGCGATTGAGGCTGGGGCTGATGTTGAGGTTCAGGTTGATGGTGCGAGCGGGCGGGTCGAGAGCAGGACGCAGGGTTCGGTCCCAGCTGGCTTCGTCTTCATCTTCTTCGTCGAGTCTCGAAACGGACCGGGGCGAGAACCTGAGCGGATCCTGCAGGTAGTCCGGCTGCGGCTGCGACGGCACTGTGTAGCCACCCCAAACGTTGACAGTCAGCAAATGACTCTTGTTATTCTTGTTGATGTACGCGTGCTATAGTAGTAATAATGGACATCTCTCTCCACTATTGCCCGGGCAATGTACTGTACTGTACGTAGTATGCAGCAGACCTTTGTGCTCGTGAAACTCGAAGGGCACCTATGCAGGCGGCTTTTTGCGGGGGGCGGCCGCGGAGGAAGTAGTAGGTTGGAGGAGCAGGCAGGGACAAGCCATTGGGCCACGACGGGACACGGACGCAATGGCAGGGAACCATCGAGTGGAAGCTTGCTGACGAGAGGAGGCACGCAAACAAGAGGCGGCGGTGGGCTGTGTAGGAGTACTCACCCATCTCAAGACACAAGTCCCATCATCTATGGTGGCGGGCGCGCTTGGGGTCAATGTGGCCGAATGTTGGAGTCGTCGGGTGTGCGTAGGTAGCGAACGGCACGGCGCCCGCTCAGTATGACGATCCCGAGGCCTGAGCAACAGAGCACGACGTACAGCGGGTGCGAAGCAGAGGCAACATGGACATCAGCAGAAATAGAGGCAGGTAGGCGACGCAGGCAAGAACGATGGACGGACAGAGAGCGACCATATGTCTATGTCACGCCAAAGGTCCAACACGATGGGAACACGCGAAGAGGAGGCGAAAGCTGCGGATGGAGCCATGACGCTACTACCCGAGCGCCAGCAGCTAAAAAGCTCCCAACCTGACCTATATTAGGCGGTACCTTACCCTACCTGGCCATCCCCGTCTTACTACGAAGCTGGTAACTTAAGTGGTAATAATGAGGTACCCGGCTGGTGTCATTCTGCAGACGGACGGGACCCAGTCCAAGGGAGACAGAGACGGCGGGCCAGCTATACCATGCCACAATCGCAGCCAACTAGGCACAGATATGGACAGGCACGGCTGGTGTACGGCAATACGGTTGGCATTTCTGGTCCACGTCAATGCCCCCACACCCATGCCCATCTGCAAGGGCCACGGGCCACGGCCTATCAGTAGCGCCATGCCACAAAGGGTCGCTGCACCCCTGCGCCCGCCACCGTAGCCTACGGGCTTCTTTTCGCTAAGCCTAGGTGCCTTAGGGACCTAACCTTACACGTGGAAAGGGGCGTGTCGTGCTGTGGACGGCCGACACGTAGTTCGTGCAAGTCTGATTCTCGAATAATATTGATCAGCTCGCCGAAAGGTCTGATGAAAAGGCCAGATAGCCAGATGGCCACCTGGCTGAACCCCACGCGCGGCGGCAGCTCGGTGTTCATATTATTACCTTACCTTACTTACCTTATCCATAAGTCGATGGTTGGGGAGTCCGTGACAGAGCCAACCCCAGCCCAGTGCAGCGTTGAGCATCGCGGGGTACCAACAACTAACAAGACCCGTCTTAGTCTTAGGGCATTGGCCATTGCGCTTAGTCTGTAAGGAATTAGTAGTAGACGGGAGGATGACGAAGAACGACTTCAATGTGCAATCTCCGCAGAGGTGTAGGGTGACTAGTAGCCATGACTTCTCTCTATGACAGCCCGGCTTGCGAATGAGCCGACGCGCTCATTCGATGAACATGAATAGAGAAGCAACCCCGACAGTTTGAGCCTCGGGCCAATTTCGCCCGGACTATTCAAACACAGTCGTTAAAAATCGGTGCAAATCGGCCATCATGGTGTTCCGCGTTGAGAGGATCTAGCCGCACGTCACAGAGGATTGTTGACATTTGCCTGTGAGATGGTCCGCCTTGCATGTCGACTTCGTCAGTAACCGTTTCAACCCGTTATCCCGCGATCAATGGGATTGCCGTTCCGCGCGCTGCTCGAGGCCGCACCTAGCCGTTTGGCTAGATGCGGCGTTGGGGAATCTCGAAAATCCTGGAGCTAGGGTCGTGGTGGGAATGGGCAGGTTTGTCGCCCTGGCTGGAATTGTTATTCTGGTGCTCAATATTTTCGCTTTGTGCCGTAGTTGGGATTTTGCTAAGTCGGTAAATAGTAGTAGAAATGCTAGGTGGCGAAGCGTGTAGATGTTTTTTATTCGCCCCCTCTTGGATGCCGAGGAAAAAACCTAAAGGCAGTGCAACCCAGCCGCCGTCGCGTTGATCCTCGGAACAGGGTATGTATTCCGGCCTGTGAGTGAGGGGAATGGAGGGGGAAGGCTGAGGGGAAGCGGCGGTCCGCAAAACTGTTCCGATGTCATGAGCACGCGAGCCAGTCCAGTGTTATAGGACTGATAAAACTACCACCCGACGAAGTGACCACAGGTACGGATTACCTTATGTAGGTATGCATGCAGAGGAGCCAGGTGCATTCAATCAGGCAAAGGTTGCATGAATGACCGCCAGGTCTCCCTGATGAACCTCATCAAAACCTCAGTCCACCGAGTGAGAATCAAGACAACTTGTCCCCGACGGAATGAATGACAAGGCCCTGATTGCCGTCAATTCTTCAGGATTCTGCCGTGTTCGTTTTCGGCACTGGGAAACGGCATCATTCTGTCGCTGGCGGTACCCCACAACGCGGGATTGGATTGGACCCGCGGCTCCTCAAGTATCTCCCGGCTTTCGGCATCCGTGACCGCCGCCTGCTTTGCTGATCTGACTGCACCATGAAACGGTGCCAATGTCCAATTGTGGTATCGGCTGGTGCGAAGGACTCTCTTCGTCTTTGGGCTACCTTAGTCAACGGGCATATCTGGCGCCCCATGTGTTGGGAAAAAGAGGAGAAAATCGTCCCATTAGGAAGATAATGCCGACGTCGGTTTATCTCATGGCCACATTACTCGTGTATGAATATTATCATATCTTTGTTTGCATTTGGCCACCTAGAGGAAGCTGATGGGAAGATTTGCCTACCCAAGGTACCTACCATAGGACTTATTTATCCCTGGTGTTCTCGGGCGGCCTCGAGGCATTGGCGACCAGCCATTTTTCATGAGGGATTGTCCCATCGAGATGACCAAGCTCTGAGACGTTCTGCCCGCTCATTAGCTTTGCTGGCTGGGGGCCGAAAATTGGCACAGTGCAAAGCCGGAATCCACCCGCCCGATCGGAACACTGAATCTGGTACCGTTGGGGAGGCCCTGTGGGGAATCGCACCGCCTGACCCCCTGTTCGGAGCCCAGCTCGCCGGGGCCGCTCCCTCTGGGATGGAATAAAGTCCCGTCCCGACCCATTCCGCGCTTGAGACCAACTCCTGCTGGCGCCAGATTGCCTCTTCAAGCTTCCAATTCCTTTGTCGTCGCCCGGCTTTCGCACGACCAAGGCTCTCGCAACACTCTGGCTGCTTCCTTAAGGTGAGATTGGCCTCTGTACTGCTCCGCGACAACAGCATATGCGCTTGCTCCTTGCCAATCAGCTGCTAACAGACGGAAGGCTGGAGTCCCCCCACGCCGCGCCCCAAAGCCACTCCCCGCTGCCAGGCTGTCGACGTCAAACAGCGCGCATTCAACCCAACAGGCTTGAGGTCGTCTTCCGACCCAAGACTTTGAATTTGCTTGGCCAACAGTGCCCCCCTCCCGGATCTTTTTTGCATCCGCTGCCCGTCCGGTCGGCGCTCAACTCGCGACACCATGGCTGAACTCGACACGCTGGACATCGTCGTCCTCGGCGTCATCCTCCTCGGCACCGCCGCATACTTCACCAAAGGCAAGCTATGGGGAGTGACAAAGGACCCCTATGCGAACGCCTTCGCCGCCGCTAATGGCGCAAAGGCCGGCAGCACGAGGAACATTGTAGAGAAAATGGAGGAGAGCGGTAAGAACTGCGTTGTCTTCTACGGCTCGCAGACCGGTACTGCCGAGGACTATGCTTCCCGACTTGCCAAGGAGGGAAAGAGTCGCTTCGGCCTCGAATCCATGGTTGCTGATCTGGAGGACTACGACTTTGACACTCTCGACACCCTGCCGGAAGACAAGGTTGTCATCTTTGTTCTCGCCACCTACGGTGAAGGCGAGCCAACGGATAACGCCGTCGACTTTTACGAGTTCGTTACCAACGAAGACGCCGCCTTCTCCGAGGGCAACGACTCCCCTCTTGGCAACCTCAACTTCGTCGCTTTTGGTCTTGGCAACAACACCTATGAACACTACAACTCCATGGTCCGAAATGTTACAAAGGCTCTCGAGAAGCTCGGTGCCCACCGTATTGGCGAGGCCGGAGAGGGTGATGATGGTGCCGGCACTATGGAAGAGGATTTCCTTGCCTGGAAGGACCCCATGTGGGAGGCCCTTGCGAACAAACTTGGCCTGGAGGAGCGTGAGGCAGTTTACGAGCCCACCTTTGCCATTACTGAGCGCGACGACCTTTCTCCCGAGCTTGACCAGGTTTACCTCGGCGAGCCCAACAAGATGCACCTGGAAGGAACTGCTCGTGGACCCTTCAATGCCCACAACCCTTACATCGCCCCCATCGCCGAGTCCAAGGAGCTCTTCGCCGTCAAGGACAGGAACTGCCTTCACATGGAGATCGACGTCAGTGGATCCAACCTCTCGTATGAGACTGGTGACCACATCGCAGTCTGGCCCACCAATGCTGGCGAGGAGGTTGACCGCTTCCTCGACATCCTTGGCCTCTCCGATAAGAAACACTCTGTCATCAGTGTCAAGGCTCTTGAGCCCACCGCCAAAGTGCCGTTCCCTACGCCCACCACCTACGATGCTATTCTCCGGTACCACCTCGAGCTCTGCGCTCCCGTTTCGCGACAGTTCGTCTCCACTCTGGCTGCCTTCTCCCCCAACGACGCTGTTAAGGCGGAGATGACCCGCCTCGGCAGCGACAAGGACTACTTCCACGACCAGACCAGCCCCCACTTCTACAACATTGCCCGTCTGCTGGCCAAGGCTAGCAACGGAGAGAAGTGGACCAATGTGCCCTTTTCTGCCTTCATCGAGGGCTTGACGAAGCTTCAGCCCCGCTACTATTCCATCTCGTCGTCGTCCCTGGTCCAGCCCAAGAAGATCTCCATTACTGCCGTCGTCGAGTCGCAAAGGGTCCAGGAACGAGATGAGCCATTCCGCGGCGTCGCTACCAACTACCTCCTTGCCCTGAAGCAGAAGCAGAATGGCGAGGAGACGCCTACGCCTTATGGTCGCAGCTTTGAGATCACGGGACCCCGAAACAAGTATGATGGAATCCATGTTCCTGTCCACGTCCGTCACTCGAACTTCAAGTTGCCTTCGGATCCCGGCAAGCCTGTCATCATGGTTGGCCCTGGTACTGGTGTCGCTCCGTTCCGCGCCTTCGTTCAGGAGCGCGCTAGGCAAGCCCAGGACGGTATCGAGGTTGGACGAACTCTTCTTTTCTTCGGCTGCCGAAAGTCCACCGAGGATTTCATGTACGAGCCTGAATGGGCGGTACGTTTTCCTACTCTCTCAACCCAATTTAAAAAGCGAATACTGACAAGTCGCAGGAATACAAGAAGGCGCTCGGCGACAAGTTTGAGCTTATTACCGCCTTCTCAAGAGAGGGACCCAAGAAGGTCTATGTTCAACACCGCCTCAAGGAACGTGCCAAGGACGTGAGCGAGCTTCTCGCCCAAAAGGCCTACTTCTACGTTTGCGGTGACGCCGCCAACATGGCCCGTGAGGTCAATGCTGTCCTTGGCCAAATTCTCGCAGAGAGCCGTGGTGTCCCGGAGTCCAAGGGCGAGGAACTCGTCAAGAACATGAGGGCGGCAAACCAGTACCAGGTATGTGACTTGGCGCCCATATCGGCGATAGATCGGCGTTGCGTCGATCCACCCCCACCCATATCCACCATACTCTTTCCATGGAGGACAACTTTTTATCCCAGGGCTTTGCTGATTCTGTAATTTATAGGAGGACGTCTGGTCATAAGTTCAAGTTTGATCCGCCCCTTTCAGTTTGGAATAGTCAAGCCATTGAAATCAACGTTTGGTGCATGGCAACAGCGTGTGCAGATGTACGGCCACCTATCCGTACGTGGAGCATCTCCACCTACATGGAATACGAATCGATGACATTTGTATCGACCGAGAGAGTCATTCCTGGATTGCCACTCAGGCGACCTTTTCATGGAGGCATGCATGTGTTGCGACTTGGAACAGGAAGGGCTGTATTTACGACATCGGCATGTGTATGTAATTTTTTTGGTCCTTCGATAGATCGCGAGGCTGCCTCGACACCAGGTTGGGCAACTACAAGCATGGACTACACAGTGAAAAGAATCTACAGATAGTGCTTCGGCGCAGCCAGCAGATCCCTCCCCTATTTGTACCCTTCGTGCGTAGGTGCAGTCAATGTGCAGGCTGGCAGCAGAATAACCAACAAGTGAGAATCTCATTAGGGTGCTCTGCAGGATGCAGGCTGAAGTACCGTTTGCGCCATCTGTTGCCGTACCCCTTAGAGCCGACGCCCAGAGTCCTATTTTCCTTCTTTTTGAATACAGTCAAGCAGATCGTACTGAGATGGGACACTCCGCATTTCGCAATTAGCGGTGCGATCAACGTTGACCCATGGAGGATCATGAATCATGATGGGCTTCACACCCACTTGGTGATTACTGACAAACCTGGTGGTTTGGGGTTGGGGGTCGGGCAGCATGAGTCTTCGTTGCTTTGTGTGCCGTCCTGCATGGCGCTTCCTTTTCACTCGCGGTCGGATGCTCGGCCGGCATACACTAGGCCTGGCCGCCTGTTTGGCCCCTTGGCGAGGCAAGGGATGGCTCGGAGTGATTTCTCGGTGAGACCCTGCTCGCGAAGCAAACCAACTCCCTGGGTCAAGCGCCCCTGCCATGCTGTCTAATGGAAAATATTGCCTGAAAAGGCTACGCCCAACGCCTTGACTTGCTGGCTTGCAGGGGAAAAACGCCGCCTGTTGGGCCATGGTGTATCCCAACGGCGTTGCTCTTGCGAGCGTCCTTAGGATCATCCCGGTTGCCCACTCAGCGACGGTTTCAGACACTGGTGCGTTGACCAAAAAGCAAATCGAAAACACCGGGGCGGGGGGGATAAGAGCACCATGTGCAAGAAACAGTTGGGCCGATCGTAACACCGCCTATCTGATACGTGCGTGGCGCTGCATGCTCCCTTCTTGAAGACGTCGACCCTCCTACATATGCTGCAGCCTGTCACAAATCGCATTGATGCGAGCCTCAGCGACTAGCATGCCCAAGGGCAGAGGCTTCTTGCGTACCAGAGCCAACCGGGTTTGATTTCAGCCGTCCACCATGCCAGGTTCACTGCAAGCACGAACTGTAACGGCGCCAAAAGCGACCTGAAATCCCGGGGTGTGTCGCCAGTGCCCAGTGCCCAGTGTCTCTGGCTTGTCTGAGAACCCGCCATGGGCAAAGCAACCAAAGCCATCCGATGTCCTGCATCTGTACCTCTTCATTTGTCTCTCCAGACACCAGGCACAGACGTGCAAATGAGGGGCCGTGAGGCCTTCCCCCTCCCATAAGATCCGTATCCTGCCCCAAATAGCACCCTGATCCCCGTGATAGTTGATCTCTTTGTCATCCGCGGAGGCACAGGAATCAAGACAGCTTGGCAGTTGCTTCTCTACCGGTAGCAGCGCCTCTGGTTACAAAATTTTCCTTCCATCGTTACAGTATACTTAGGAAACCGTTCCTCCATGGCCAAGTGCTTTCACGACTAAGTATACTTCGATCGTGTGCCTGCATTCTTAGCCAGTGCATCCAAAAAGACCGAGCCGTCCGAATCGGTCGCCGCTTAACTCGTCCTCTACTTGCCGATGACAGTGACGGACCGAACCGATTGAAACGCTTGTATCTGCTGTCGGTGTTCTTCAATTTCTGCTCTTGCATCAAAGACGTTGGTCTTGTTTCGGCCGCAGAAGCAGTCCCATCAACCCAGCCCGGGACCGGGTCGAGAGCTTCGTCCTTACTTGTTCGACGGTTCGACGGTTTTCGAGACTTGATCGCTACAATTACTCTCGCCTAGGCCTCGGTATACCATTGAATTCGCCTCGGTATCGTGGCCTGTACCAGCCGAAACTAAACATTCCGGTGGAAGGTGGCAAACCTGGGCAAGAAGAGGCTCTGCTTGCCCTGTGCGACTGTGGCAAGTGTCAACGAACTGGTCCTTTCCACATCACCGGAGCACTGGTGCAACTGGTACGGTACTCGTCAGCAAGCGATCAATAACTGTGGAGGTGAAAGCAGCGCACGCAGCATGGGTTTGACTGGCTCTCTCGAACCCAACTGAGAGCTGATCATTCTGAGCGAGAGGTGAAGTGAACAGTGGATCTTTCCCTATGTGCCAGGTGCCACACTAGGAGGCTTCAAGAAGACGGGAGGGTCTGCAGCCGGCAACAGGTGCAAGAGCGAGATTGCCAGCTGCCACAAGGTACCAACGTCGAGATCTTGCCAGCTGGAAAGGCAGCCGCCTGACATCCTTGCCCTCCCCTCATCTAAGGAGCAAGAGCTGATCTCCATTTTCAGCCAGACATCCTTCCTTCCTTACCTTAGTACCTATTCCTCTTTTTGCCCGATCATCTTGGCAGTAACCCATCATTCATTACGGGTCCTTCTCTACTTGCCAATATCAGCTTGGAAACATCCTTCGCAATTGCCTTATCCGCGGTGTTCCGAATTTTAGGTAAGTCCTTCCCCAGACACGAGTTCACGCTACTACTTGTTTCTCCCTCCCCTTTCTCTTCTCTTCAACCTTCCACCCTCGTCCACACAACACTTCTCCTCAGGCTCACTCCGCCACTCTCTTCCGTATCCTCCACTCCACGCTGCCCAATCTCTTCAGCAACCCATCTTGCTCGATAGCTTGTTCTATCTTACTTACTCTCGCTTCATTTCAAGGTTCTTTGGCACCACAAAATTTGCCCACTTGACACTCGTCTGGGCGCTGTACAGTCTGGTGTTCGGCATTACATCAAAGGTGAGGAGATCTCAATGTCCTACCGACCAACCACCCCCTAACTGTTCCCTGTTCTCTTTGTTCTTGGCTGCATTTCCATCCTCATGCCCCCGTTGCCTGTCTTCGTGGCTCCAGCAGGCTATTCTGCAACTACACCGCGCGCCATCCGGGAATATCGCCCTTCCTGAGTGCTGACCGAGAAGCTAGATCTTGCTGTTTCTGTGTGATTAATCAAATCTCAAACGAACCTTTGGAGGTGGAAACTTGTTGCTAGTAAGTCGGCTCCCGAAACCCAAACCCTTCCCCTGAGCTTACGGCAAGATGCCAAAATATTCAAGTGTGATGGTTCCCAGTCCATTCATAGACCCCAAATGCTCGCCTCCCGATTTCACATTCACTCCAACCCACAACAAAGCAAGACCATCTTCAATTTCCACTGACGAGGTTTCTAGGTGAACGCGAAGCCTCATAATCCTCACTATTCAGCCAACAATGGATAACAGCGGAGTTGCGGCGCCTTATCTTTCGGCCCATCCTCCTCGGCCTGCCCATCCCCATCTGGCAGTTCCGGGAACCAATGACCCGGCAGGCTTGATCAACCAATTCCAAGGAATGGCTTTGGGTGGACTAAGCATGGCAAATGCACCTGGCCCCGTCCACATCGGCCCCCCCTACATGATCGGTTCGGATGGCCAGTTCGTACTTGCGCCACTGCCAACCTCCCAACCTCTGGGTATCGGACATTCGAACGAGAACGGCTACACTGGGTACCCAATCAACGGTTCCTACGGGAACCCGTACGTCGGCATGGGAGTCCCTTTGTTGCCCTATACCCCTGGCCGCGGTAACGCTGCGCATTCTCGCCTGGACCGGAGCCACTCGGATGTTCCGGGATTAGAGAACCGCAGAGGGTCGTACTCTACTACCGAATCGACGCCGGCAACCCCATTTTATGGCAGCGTTGCGCACCGTGAGAACGGACCACGAGTTGCCAACCTCGACAGGTCCACCTACACAACCCCATCCCCTCAACAACTGGGCATGGCTGCTCTGCATGTTGATGCTCCCGTCAAGCCGGCTTTTTCTGCCGTCTCCGAGCGTGCTTTGGAGGATCTCCTGAAAAAGGAGCCTCCGGTCCCTAAGGCAGTACCTGCGGTCTTCACTCCGCCTGGACAGATGAAGAGCCTCGAGCAGAGTCTTGAGAATCGAATCCCGGGCAATCGAAATGTCTATATTCGTGGGTTGCACCCAACAACTGATGATGAACTTTTGTACCACTTTGCGTGTCGATTTGGTGCTGTTGAGACTTCCAAGGCAATCATTGATACGGGTACTGGCGCTTGCAAAGGGTAGTAGTACTCCATGTTCCCTCGATGTTCATTTCTAACTAGCATCAAGATTTGGATTTGCGAAGTTTTTCGACGTTGCGGACTCCGAGATGTGCATTCGGGGATTTCATCGACTGGGTTACGAGGTTGGATTTGCCCGGGTTCGTCTCCAATCTCAGACAACTCTTGTCAATTTTTTGGCTGACATGGTCTGCAACTAGGAATCTTTCAATTCTCGTCTGAAGGCCGAGGGAGATGAGGGGTCGACCAACCTCTACATTTCAAACCTGCCCAAGACTCTCACGGAGGTGGTAAGTTGGTACGAGTGCCAACTCACACGCCGTGTTAATTATGAATAGGAACTTGGTACCATTTTTCTCGGCTACACTATTCTATCCAGCAAAATCCTTCGAGACAGCATGGGGAATAGTCGTGGCGTCGGCTTTGCCCGGTAGGTGGTAGGAAAACGCAACTAGTGGGAGCTGCCTAACATTCGACTAGGTTTGAGACCCGAGATGTCTGCGATGAAGTGATTCGCAAGTTCAACGGGGTTGGAATCGGAGAAGAGGGTCTACTAATGAACATTCGCTACGCGGACACGCCGGCCCAGAAGGAGCTGAAGCGTGTCACTGCTGAGCGACGACAATTTCGCACCAACGAGTACAACATTGGGGCGTATGGGACGCCCCTTGTTGGAATGAACCCGACACTGTACACCCAAGCCCAACAGTGGAGGCGCCCCTTCCCTGCAGCAGCTCGAACGTAAGTTTCCCAGAATCCCAACGCCATCTCGTCCTACTGACCAAGTCGTAGTGTCACTGCTTCAGCCTCTACCTCTGCCTCAGAGTCGAGTAATGCAACCAAGCCTTCCCCGTCTCAGCGTGGTTCTGTTCAGTATGATGGTTTGTCGCAAAGCTGCCGTGGCTCATTCTAACTTTGTAGCTAGGACGGCCGCGAGTTCGAGCGCCGGCGACACGATCATGACACCATCGTCGTCCGAATGTGAGGAGAATATCACTATTCATGCGGATACGACCGTTGTCGTCGCTTCCCTCGACTCGTCTCCGTCCATCAAGAAGGAATCTGTAAAGAAGGAAAACAAGTAGAGTCTTACAACTCGCAAACGGTATGCTCGTTATGTCATATCCTCTACATTCTTTGACTGTTCGAGGCATGGTATTTTTTTCAGCTGTCTTGCTCTTGAAAGACACAATTACGTATGCAGTGGAAAGTTACTGTCTGAACTTCTTGGTGTGTTTAATGAATCATGCTACGGCTCTTTTCAGGGGCCTTTTTGTACTCTAGATGTTAGGGGGCCGGGCAATGTCTGTCAGAAAAGGGGAGGGTGATTTTCCCAACACAAAATCAGCAAGTTACCTTACTTCCTATACCTTATACGTGACCAGTGACATCGCATCTACGTGTAAGAAATCAACAGGGGCGCCATAAATGCGGAATGTAGGTGGGGCCTAGAATGCGACCTTCGGGTCGTGGGTATCATTATTTATCGTCAGCGACGGACAAGGTTGACATGCTCTCATCGACAGGCAGCTCTACGTTCTTTGCATCGTCTCCAAGGAGGCCGCCACCAGTTGCACCTTTCCCAGTGTCCTCGCCAGATTCGTTTGCATCCTCATCCTCCTCATCGTCGTCGTCGTACTCATCGTCGTCGTCATCTTCTTCATCGCCTACTTGCTCTTTTGATTCAACCTTGTCCTTGATAGCCGCCTCTAGGTCCTTGAGCATCTTTTTTGTGAAGCCGGATGCCTGTACTGTTGCGTCCAGTCTTTTTGCGCCGTCTTTTCCAACAGTTTTCTTGGCCTGTTTGAAGAACGGACCCGGCTCCGAGGTGACAAAGTGAAACCGGCGCTCGAAAAAGCGCTTGATGCAGTTGACATCTCTATCGAAGTACATTTCTGCATTTTGATGCTCCATGGAGACCATTTGGGGGAAATCAATGACGACAGGCTCCAGCTTGATGGTTTCTTCTCCTTCGTCAGATTTCGATCGGTGCTCCTTGATTAAAATGTTGAACTCGTTGAAATCACCGTGGATCAATCCGTGTTTGGCAAGCCGAAGTAGAAGGGTAATGAGATCGGCGTATAAAGATGCCGGGTCCGGGACATCGGCGATTTGGCGGAGAGGGAAAGCGTCAATCAGTGACATCACAATTGTGTGTCGGGACTGGGCGAACGGCTCTGGGACAGGGAACCCTTCTTCCCTTAATGCTTTCATAAAGGCAAACTCCTTCATCGCGGCTAGCCGTGAGAGGTACATCCATGATGCGGACGCGCGGTTCTTGAGATAGTCTCGATTTGACTTGACGGTTCGGAAGGAGATTCGACCCAGTCGGTGGATCTTGAGGACGCGTTTGGTGCCGGTTTGGTCTGCTACCAGCATAATATCGCTTTCCTTCCCCACGCCAATACGATCTCCTACACTGTAGATATCGTTCTTCCGGGCGTGTGTGTGTAAGGCGAGGTAGTCGAGACCACCATAGGTCAGGCGATAGCCGTCGTACTTGGCTTCCTTGACGCGCGCAATGAGCCCAACCTTGGCAAGGGCCGAGATGCTTCTGTGAACGCCACTGGCGCCTCCGCGAAGGCGAGCGATTTTCTCGATTAACGGCGTAGGCACCAATTCGTGGTTTTTGCTGCCCATCTCGACCTGTGAATCTTATGTTAGCATCAGAATCGCACAAACTGGATGAGCGGACATACGGCAGTAAGGACTCTCCAGTCCTCGGCCGCGAGATGGCGCATAGCCTTGGTATCCAACTTCATTGTAGTACAGTATCGAACCGAACAAGTCCACTTCGGTCAGAAATTGGCTGTCGACGGTGATTTTGTTGCAGGTCAGCGCGGGGTGGGTTTCCCTTGGATGGTCTGAATGGCGGGGCGGATCTTGGAAATTTTGGCGATAAGAGATGGTATCTAATCACCGATAAGACAAGCCGGTCATTTATCGGATAAGGAGAGCTGCACGTGACTATAAGGCTGGGGACCCAATTTTGCAGGCGGCAGCGCTTCGCGTAACCAGAGCTACGTACTGAGGGAGGAGCACCTTGAGCTTGACCAAGCGGCTCCATCACATTCCATCCACGACACCACTTACCCACGGCACCGTCGAGAGTTAGCAACTGCGCGCACCACCCGCTGGCGACCACGACTTGGTTGCATTGTGAACTTTCTTCAACGATCGTGCTATCATTCACCTGTGCTGCGAAGCTGCGACAAGCACCCTGTAGTCGTCAAGATGGCTAAGGATACCGAAGTGCCCAAGGTGGCTGACAAGGGCAAGGGCAAGGCTGTCGACGATGCCAAGAAGGACAAGCCTGTCGCAAATGGAAAAAAGGAAGATGAGAAGATTGAAAGTATGCCATGCCCGAATCACCGCGATGCAAAGGACCAAGTGCTAATGGAAGCAAGCAGCTGCCGAGGAGGACCTTAACGAAGAGGATCAGCAACTGAAGAATGAGTTGGATATGATGGTCGAGCGATTGACGGTTCGTATCGTGGAGTTTTCGTCTTGTGCATGGTAAACTAACTATTCCGCTAGGAGTCGGACCCATCTCTATACAAACCTGCCTTAGAAGCGATGAAGACATCCATAAAGACATCGACGTCATCCATGACTGCGGTGCCGAAGCCGCTCAAGTTCCTCCGACCACACTACGAGACACTCACCAAGCTCTACGAAGAATGGCCAACAGGCGATGACAAGACCTCGCTAGCGGATGTCTTGTCGGTCATCGGCATGACATTCTCAGATGAGGACAGACAAGACACCCTCAAGTACCGCCTGCTTGCGCCGACTTCTGACATCGGCTCGTGGGGGCATGAGTACACAAGGCATCTGGCGTTGGAGATCGGGGAAGTCTATGGCAAGCGCATCACAGCTGATGAACCCGTGAAAGACTTGGTGGATCTCGCCGTAATCCTGATTCCCCTCTTCTTGAAGAGCAACGCCGAGGCCGATGCAGTGGACCTGATGAGCGAGCTGGAGATTATCGAGGATCTCCCCAAGTTCGTCGACGAGAACACCTACGCCCGAGTGTGTCTGTACATGGCCAGCATGGTGAACCTTCTCACCTACCCCGACAACGAGACGTTCCTCCGAACCGCGCACAATATTTACATGGAGTACAAGCAGTTCACACAGGCGATAGTCCTTGCTATCCGGCTTCACGACATCGACCTAATCAAGGCCGATTTCGACAAGGCTGAAGATCCTGCCCTGAAGAAGCAGCTGGCTTTCTTGATTGCCCGACAACGGATAGTTTTGGATCTCCCCGGCGATTCGAGTGAAGAACAAGAGATTTCGGAGTGTCTTTCTAATCTTAAGCTGTCTGAACACTTCAAGTCTCTTGGAAAGGAACTCAACATTCTCGACCCCAAGACGACAGAGGATATCTATAAGAGCCACCTGGAGAGCAGCCGAGTTGCTGGCATGACCAACCTCGACTCCGCACGACACAACTTGGCGGCCGCCTTTGTCAACGCTTTTGTGAATGCTGGATTTGGAAACGATAAGATGATGCTGGTAGACGGCGAGAAGGAGACTTGGGTGTGGAAGACCAAGGCTGATGGCATGATGTCTACGGTTGCTTCGATGGGCACGCTTTTGATGTGGGACCCCGAAAATGGCCTCGACAAGATCGATCGGTACACATACTCGTCCGAACCTGAGATCTCTGCGGGCGCCATGCTGGCCATCGGTATCATGAACTCGGGCGTTCAAATCGACTCTGAGCCGGCCCTGGCTTTGCTGGGTGATTCCGACAAGCTGAACCACACCAACCCTCTGATCCGAACTGCCTCCATCATGGGCCTAGGTTTGTCTTACGCAGGTTCGAATAAGGAAGACCTGCTTGAGCTTCTTCTACCCATCATCTCCGACTCCTCCCAGGACATGCAGATTTCCGCCATGGCTGCCTTGTCGTGCGGCTTGATCTTTGTGGGATCCTCTCACCCTGAGGTCAGCGAGGCTATTGTGACGACACTTATGGACGAGGACAGGAAAGACCAACTGACGGACAAGTGGACACGGTTCCTGGCTCTTGGCCTGGGCCTGTTGTTTTTCGGACGACAGGAGGAGGTTGACGTCATCCTGGAGACCCTCAAGGCCATCGACCATCCCATGTCCAAGGCTACTGCTGTCCTGGCCGAGATCTGCGCATGGGCCGGCACTGGCGCCGTTCTTAAAATCCAGGAACTGCTCCATATCTGCAACGAACACAAGGAAGAGTCGGATGATAAGAAGGGAGACGAGCTGCTGCAGGCTTATGCCGTCATCGGAATCGCTCTCGTGGCAATGGGCGAGGATATTGGCCAGGAAATGGTTTTGCGACAATTTGGCCACCTCATGCATTATGGCGAAGCCAATATCCGCAAGGCTGTGCCCCTGGCCATGGGCCTCATCAGCCCCAGCAACCCCCAGATGAAGGTTTACGACACTCTTTCACGATACAGCCACGACAATGATCCTGAGGTCGCCATTAATGCCATCTTTGCCATGGGTCTTCTCGGCGCCGGAACCAACAATGCCCGGCTAGCTCAGCTGCTACGCCAGCTTGCAAGCTACTACCACCGTGACCAAGACGCACTGTTCATGGTGCGTATTGCCCAGGGCCTTCTCCACATGGGCAAGGGCACTTTGTCCATCAGCCCGTTCCACACCGACCGCCAGGTCCTCTCGCGCGTCTCTGCTGCTGGCCTGCTGGCTACCCTCGTTGCCATGATTGAGCCAAAGGAGTTCATCACCTCCAGCTCACACTATCTTCTCTACTTCCTCGTCACCGCCATGCATCCCCGCTTCCTCGTGACTCTTGACGAGAAGCTCAAACCCCTCAAGGTCAACGTTCGTGTTGGACAGGCCGTGGATGTCGTTGGCCAGGCTGGTCGGCCCAAGACCATCACTGGATGGCAGACACAGAGCACCCCCGTTGTGCTCGCCTATGGCGAGCGTGCCGAACTCGAGGACGAGGAGTACATAAGCCTCAACAGCACCCTGGAGGGCCTGGTAATTCTGCGCAAGGTATGTCGCCCAAAACCCGTGTGACGACGTCTAGCACTGACAAGAATGCTTTTAGAACCCGGAGTGGGAGGAAGAGAAATAAAGGTCGAAGCGGACTACGAGGTTTTGGAGTTCTAGGCCCACGGATGGGAAAGATTCGGCCACAGATGCGTCGGCCTCTAGGTACACTGTATAGTAATACGCTGAACGTGAAACGAAGGGAGAAGATACATTGATAGACGGTCCCATCGATTGCAATTTGATGTTTTTACTCCTAACAGGCTCCACTCTGTGAAGATTCATCCCCACCCACTGCAGAATCTCGTAGTAGCACAGCAGTAACTGCAAGCCTTTAAAATGGGATCTGTTAAGGAGAGATTGGCGACAATGCTGTGCATTTACGTGTGGGGGAGCACTTGGTGTTTGAATGACTAAGCAGGGAATGGATAAAACAACAGCACGTTGATGATAATCGTGGAATAAGAGTCTATTTCGCCAAGAACATGAGGCGTGGGTCCAGAATAATATCTCGACCAAGAGTGTAACCCTGTTGCGGTTTCTATCATGCAAACTTACTCTCGAATACAATAGAGCAGCCCGAAAGGGAGTATCCAACAAAATCCAGCTTCTGTAGCCGGCATTGTGCATGTCCCACAAGTTGAGACCGTCTCACCACTTGCCGGGGCCAAAACGTCCGCCATCAGGCACTTTCTTGTAGGGGCAGGCCTGCCAGTCACAACCCTGCTTGTAGATTTCCGTCCCCCACCAACTGAAGCCTTCCATCCAGCCAGGGTAGATGAAGCCGAAAAAGACAATGACAATGCCAAACGCCAAGCCGGAATCGAGGGCGGCACTGAGAGTCATCGTGTATTTGCTCCACCAGGCGTTGTGGCGGTTCTTAATCAGGAAGTTGAAGATGTAGCAAACAACGACCCAGACAGAGAAGTTGAGGCCAGTAGCAGGCGGGATCCAAGACATGGCGCCAAATATAACGGGGAGGTTGACCTTGCGTAGGATGCTGTGACGATGTCGTCGGGAGTAGAGCCAGAGCGGAATAGGCAGAAGTGCACCCAGAGGGAAGAACCAGACAAGAGCGCGGTAAATAGCATCCGGGCCAAAGAACTCATTAGGGCCCACAACACCCCAGAGAATCGATCCGTTGAAATGGACTCGGGCGAGGGGGCAGGTGAAACCATTCACAGCCTCAGAAGTGCATATGCCTTTGACATTGGCAAACATCCAATTGAGGACGCCTATCTGGGTGACGGAGGAGACGAGGGTAGCTACTATCTGCACGGTGAAGAGTATCCGAGGGGGAATCTTCATGTAGTGGCCAAGCTTTAGATCCGAGGCAAACTTGATGCCTTGGGCTGACGCAATGTAGCCATATGTTACGAACACCATGTTCGCAATTGGTCGGCCCGGAAAGACAGCGCCACAGATGAGCTGGCAGATGAGATAGATGCTGCTGTGCTGGTTTGTCACAGCCATGATGATACCATTGGGGATGAAAAAGAGGGCGCCAATAGCAAGAGCCAGGAGAAGGCCGTACCAAGGTAGGTGAACAGGGTAGCTGGACCGCGGTTGTCAGTGAATGGTTTAGTGTCAGAGTACATGCTGGCACGACTTACTATTCGACCACGAATATACCAATGGCAGTCATGGAGACAAATGTAATGAGATACCAGCTCAAGGGCGCATCCTTGTATCGCTTCATGAGGCGACTGTGAACATCCTCACGGCTGATCAGGCCGTCAATATTGGATGTAGATGTCGACATACGACGGAGCTCGTCGTCAACGGACCTCCGCGAGGGTATGGCATCGGGGGAGTCAGATACAGGCTGGTAAGCCGGCTTTCCTTCTTCGCGTGCGTCGGCCAGAGCCTTCTTCCAAGTCCTCCAGATATCCATTCCATGCCAGCAAGCCGTATGGGTCAACAGGGCGGAAAGACCCGCAAACTGCATGCCGTAGCTGAGCACATAGGTAATAGGCAAGAAGACTCGGGAGTAGCCTTGGTACGCTGCCTTGTCGAAAAGAAAATCGGGCGTCAGGATCCTGGTAACGTTGTAAACTTTGCCGGTGTTGTCGAAGACGGCCGCTGAGAGAATTGGCATGTATGACGCGAAGAGAACGTTGCTGTAGTAGAGAATGGGCGCCACGATCCACATCACAACAGCAAGACCTCCGATGACGTTCATGGCCGCCCAGAAGGGCACGAGCAATGGAGAACCGACGTAAGTAATCTGCGCCCAGTCAAATGTCAACGGGAAGAGGCCGAGTCCAGAAGAAACGCCGAAAAGGTTGGCAATGATGACATTTCTAGGCGCAAACCATGTGATGACGTTGAAGTAACTCAAGGCCGGCATCAACAGACCAGGCAGGAAATAGAACAAGAATGAGACTGTCCACACAATGTAGAAGAACTTCCACCTGCTAATGGTCCAACTGCCTGCTGGTTTGTTTTCTTGCTTATGAAGAGTGCCGAACATGGCAGCCGACATGAGCGTTCCTGGCCATATCATGCCGCTTGGTCGAACGAGGAACCGGCGAGTGAGGCCCGCGAACCCATAGCCTAAGATCTGAGTAGATATAGTAAGGAGAAGCTGGTAGACGATAGGAGCTTCTTGGTTATAAAACTGTGTTTGTTCCACAATGACGTCGGTTGCAAAGGCGAACCCAAAAGCGACGTTGCTGCTGACATAGACGCAAGTGTGCTCCTTTTCGTTCCACCGTCCCTGGGCCAGCCATCGGCGAACGGAGGTCAGAGTCTTAGTCTTGTGAGGTATCCGGGGGGAGTCTTCGGATACGGAGAGTGTCCGGACACCTTCAACAAAAGTCTCCTCGGGGTCGTAAGAGCGCTTGAGTAAGAAGTCCCACAAGTGACCAAGGGGGTGAACAAGCAACAGGGCAATTACAGGAGTGATGGCAACGCTAGGGTATCTTAGGGAGAAAAACAAATTGGTGGAGGAGCCGAGGATGGAGAAGATGACGGACAGACACCACATGCGAGGTGTGTTGATGGAGAGAGTGATGTCGTCGGTGGGGGGAACGGAGGCGCGAACGGCTTCGTGAGGTGAGTTCTCGGGCTCTGAGTCGGAATTGACCGACTCGGTATCGTCGTCAGTGCCGTCAAGCAGAGGGCCATTCTCGGATATGTCGTCCTTGAGAGTCTCCCCAAGAACACCAGTGGCATGAGACTCTCCAACGAAGCGACCTTCGAGCCCGGAGGCGAGCACAGCCCCCTCAGCCTCCACGGACAGCCTCGACGTCGATTTCTTGGAGACCATAGTTCGACGGGAGGTGTCGCTCCGCATGGTTTCGGGGACATGGCGGAGCTGGGTCGACGCTGGATCGCGGCATTCGCTACCTGCAGGCGAATTATTACGGCTTGGTGTCAACGAGACGGAGCCGTAGGGGGCAGCATCGAGGCCGCCGGCGGCGGGCCGTAAGGGCGTACTTTTGGAAGCCATGTCTGAGACGCCCTCGAGGGCTAGAAGGGACGGATCGCGATGGCCAGGAACATTTAGGGCGTTGGGGTCGTCGTCCTGGGCGTTGTCACTGTTGTTCTTCTTGTCCTTGTCGTCGTCGTCGTCTGCTGTTAGGACTTCACGCCGTCCTGGCGCTTGGGGTTCTGGTTGATGAGAGGAGACAGCGGATGAAGACGGAGTAGCGCCGGCATCATGGTCCGGGGCGCACGTGGGGAGAGATGAAAGGCGGGAGAGAGGGAGAGGTAGAGGTTGAGGCGCAGAGCCCTGGGCGGCAGAAGCAGTTAATCGAGCTGGATCGCCAGCGACGAGCGCCTGATGCGGCAGCTCCCGGTCATGGCCTTGGCTCGGGCTCGGGTCAGGCGGCGGGCTGTTGGACCTTGACTTGGACCTGGACGCCCCGGCGTACGTGGGTGAGACAGTGGAGTGGGCAGCGGTGGAGGAGGAGCTGGCAGCAGCGGCTGCGAGGGGCTGAAGGGCAACGGCTTGCTGCAGAAGGGAGTCATGAACCCCGGCCTCTGAGGACACGGAGGAGGACGTTGATGGGCGAGTAGGAGTGGGAGGGTTGGCCGTGGTGGTGTGCCGGCGACCCATTTTGGCGGGGCTGGGGCGGGCACCGTTGTCAGCCTGTCCTTGTACCGGGTGGCCTCCACTGCGAGAGAGCGGGAGGCAGATGCCAAGTGTGGGAATTGCAGGGAAGTTGGGAGGTACCTGCTCTTTACTTCCGCTGCCTTGCCTGCCTGCCGCTAATTAGGGGTCCGCGCGGGTACTGGCTGGGAAGGAGGATATGCGTACTAGCCCGGAGCTAGCAGCTGACTCCCGTTTGATGTTCTCGAGGCGCCTTGATGAGGTAGATTCGCATGCCTGGCTTGTTTGCTTGCTTCTTCCAGCCTCGCCGGCCAATAACGCTTGCCTTTTCTTTGGCTGGAGGGACGATAGATCGGATTGCGTGGCGTGTACCCAACAACTTGCAAGGTACCAGGGATACCAGAAAAGAGCAAAAGGTTTGCTGCCTTGCACAAGGTACCTTCAGTGCGTGTCCAAGGCCAGAGGCAGCTGAGGTGATAGATTTGGCGTTGATCTCCCCGCTAAAAGATGATGAGAGGCGATGATGATGTGATGCTAGGACTGTGTCCGGTTCCCTCAGTGTGCCCGAATCCCGCTGCCTGCCAGGGTCCCCGCCGAGAGAGAGCCAGTAAACGGGTCCCAATGGGGGGTTCGGAGTGCCGTGATGGAGTTGTTTAGGGGTGGCCAGGTGGTCCGTTGGTGTCCGCAAGGGAGCAAAGGTGAGGCTGCGGCGGCTGGGCGCGTGTGTGCTGAGAACAGTCGGACCGGCACGACGCATGTTTTGATGGATGTTAGTGTGGTGACTGGTGCAAGCTATTCTTGTTTGGGGGGCGGGGCAGGTCGCCTGAGTGGCAACCAAATGATGGGGCGGCGTGGGGTGTCGACGAGAAGCCCCCGCCGCACTGAAGGTAGGTACCTACAGCTGCCCGCCTGGGCAGTCCCAAACACCCGACCGCTGCTGCTGAGGCGGTCGGGGATAGACAGAGGCCATGGCCAACTTTTAGTTGCGACTAGCCACTTTGCCAATCATGCAACCAAGCTCCGTAGCAGCCCATCAACTTCATGCGCCAAGTGGTCGGTCCCTCATGCTGTATTAGCGCTGTAGGCGCCCGACCTGTCTGAGGAATCTCCCAGGCAGAACGTGGCTCAACAGCATGTTGAGCAAGCGTCCACTGAGCAGGGTGTGGGTTCCTCGGCTCTGGATGACGCCCACCGCTTGCACTTGCCTATGACTTGGATTAGGCACCCCCCAAGTGGATTCCTAGCTCTATCGACTCTCCTCCGTCGTGGTGGTACTCAGCCATGACGAGTAATGGAGACAAGGATTGTGGGTGTGGATATTCCAAGGGCGTCATCCCACGCCTCAGATGGGAGGACGGGGCTTGTTGCCCCTTCCGAGTACTTGAACGTGTGTACGGTACTCCGTTACAACGGCCTACAACTCGTGCCGTAGTAATAGTGGTAGTGGTTGCTAATAGTTCATGTGCGCCTGTGCCACAGTCTTCTGAGGGTTGCGCTGGAATGGACCTCGTGGCTCTTCTGTCTTGCACGCGCACGCCATAGGCCCCGTATTAGTTCGTAGAACAGCATGGCTTGGCTGTCCAGTCTCGATGGACGAGGGGGCAAGGTCCAAGTCTTTCAAGGTGCCTCACCAGTTGGATAGACCAGTTGCCTAGTCGCTGCTATAGACGGCCATAGCCCAAGGATACAATTAACTTCGATTATCAAGGGCATACCAGCTGCCACGGGCTCTCGATTGGCATGCCCCCTCCCTCAAGCAAGGGAGAAGTTTACAAACTGCCATGTGCTAATATTACTTTCGCTTGATCGGGAACACCAGCGCGAGGCTACAAAGGGGGTGCACCCTTTGCGTGAATCCGATCAGCTGATGCACTAGCCGCCATCGATGATGACGCTGTTAGAGCCTTGATGGTGCTGCTTCCGGTCCATCTAAATAATTAGCGAGTCCTCGCAATTGTATTGCATCGTGATGCATGCACGCAAGCCTGTTACACATCTGTACGACGGCTTGGCTCCGAAATATCGCTTGATCATTTGGTACCCGAGGCCTACTGATGTACCTATGGTCCTCAAGGCTTGACCTCCCCCTGGCCCCTGTATCAAATGCTGGTACGTTGGGTCCTGTTCTGAGCAGTAATTAACCCACACTTTCATGACGCTAAGTTCCTTCACCCGGCCCCCCCCCTGGGTGCGGCCCGCCGCGCTGTGACGCTGTGACGCTCCCGTCTTGTGCTGGCTGCTGATGGATCTGATTAGATAACTGCTGGGTTCCATGGGCATATCACTGTACTCCGGATGTACCACAACAGTTGGCGACCAATGCTGCTGCCAGGTCCCTGGCTGGTCCTCATACTCTGATTCGGCCTCCCCTGTCCATTTCCCACCACTCATCAAAGCCACTGGACGTATTATCGTGTCGTTCCGCAGCCTGCAAGCTGCAGGATCCTGCGCCGATCGATGAACGCCTGGAAAGATGTATCGGCGCTGTGCCCCCAAATTCTTCCCCTTGCCAAAGAGTGCAGGGCCCGCTACTTAGTTCCAAAATGCCGCAGGTCGTGATCCTTTCTCGCTCGGTTGAGCTGCCTAAATCCGAGGTTGGTAATCTTACAATCCAGGCCATAAGTAATTATTAGTATCAATCTAGCTGTTCGAGGCAGAGCCCGCAGCATATCCCTGCACTGCACCGCCGGCCAGAGTATGGCGAATTGTCAGCGCAAGGTTACTCTCGTTTCCCCTGTCACCGTTGTGGATTTTCGCCAGCGGCCTTGCCCTTGCAACCTTGAGTGAATGAGCAAGCATACTGTACTTGCGCAATGACCTTTGCAAAGAACCCTGCAGTGCAGTGCGTTTTTCCACGGCAGTGCTGGATGTTTTGCAGCAAAGACATTCCGTACATACTCACCAACCAGGGGGGGCAGCTGACGAGTTACGAGATTTTGATTTGTAGTCCCGGGGAAAGCATTTCAGTGACCAATCGGGGAGTCATTCGCTTCCGTTCTGCCACGGAATCACCAATTACCACTTGTTTTTACCAGTAGGATATCTTTCGGGCTCGCTTTGCATACTAATTATGGTCCTGGGCGGCTGCTCCCAGTGATGGCCCGGTGCAACAGGGAGGGTGCAGAAACCTGGACAGGCCGCCCTCTTTGTGGCTGCCAATCTGTTTGTCGCTGTTTAAAATGCCTAGGTAATATTATATATAGCAGAGTGGGAAATCTAGCGATAGTTCCAATTGCCAACTATAGGCCAAGAAATAGCCTTTGATGGTGTCGAAGTCAGCATGGAGATCAAGAATCGAGCCGGCCTTTTATCGGAGACTCGGGGCCTCCTGCCGCAACCCACATTTACGCGCAGGTACCAAGCGGCGCCCATCAACACCAACATCCCCGCGCTTCTAATTCAGGATACATAATAATACCGATTCTTCTTGGTCCCACCGCACAGCTTTCGATTCCTCAACAGAGTCAGCTTCAGAATGGCGTCGCCTTTGACTGTTGCCAAGCAGCAGCTCCGGAATCTGATGAAGCAGCGCCTGGGCAGCGTCACACCGGAATCCGTTGCTACCCAGAGTATGACTTACACGCCGAACCTAGGAGCGCAACCCCACTGCGAGAACGATTGACTGACTCTTTCTATTAGGTCGTCAAGTTTTTGAGGCCTTGAAGGCTTTCAAACCATACCAGGACGCCACCCGCATCAGCATCTATCTGTCGATGCCCTCTGCTGAGATCCAGACAGACGCGATTGTACGCCACGCCCTGGCTTCCGGCAAGCACGTCTTTGTCCCCTATCTTCACAAGTCCACAGTAGATACTCCCGGCGCACCGGCTCGAGTCATGGACATGGTCCGCCTCCAGAATGAGCACGACTACGAGAGCCTCAAACTGGACCGATGGGGCATTCCCAGTGTTGACGCGGCAACAGTCCATGAGCGTCAACACATCCTCGGCGGTCCCGATGTGCGTCACACGGATGAGACGACGCTGGATGTCATTCTAGTTCCGGGAGTCGCGTTTGATGTAGACGAGACGGGCGCCATTCGGCGACTCGGACATGGCAAAGGATTCTACGACTTCTTCATCAACAGGTACACGGCCCGAGCAGAGGCAGCTGGACAATCCCAGGACAAACCCCTACTATTGTTTGGACTCGCCCTCACAGAACAACTGATTTCTCCTTCGTCGGATCAACGGATCCCCACCGGAGCCCACGACCGAAGCCTACACGGTCTTTTCTTGGGCAATGGCGATGTCAAATCTATTCTTGCCAAGACGACGAGTCCATAGCTTGAAGCTGTAGGGTAGACAAAAGGCAGCAAAAATCAAGGCTACGCCATGTTCCCTCCCATCTCGAGCAATTATAGGTAGATGAAGAGAGAGGTATTCGAGGCATGGTGGGGGGCAACTTCCCCCAAAAATAACCACTGACGGCCTCTCACATGCTGTGTGAGTTGACGATAATGATGTCCAATTGGGTGTGTATACACTCCAACGTCAGCACTCTGACTCTTGTAGCCCATCGAGAGCCAGCCTTATCAGAATGCTGATCGAGATAGATTCAAATTTAGCCTCTATTTTTTCTCCCCCCCCCCCTAACCTTTTGCAATGCTGAGGAGAGAGAAACCGCCTACAGGCGAAGCGCAGGGCCACTATCACAGACCTGGGGAGGTCGACTCGGAGCGGAAAAACCACGGATCATCACCCGAGATTATTGCCCCGCCAAGCTGCTCTCCACTACGCCAAAGCGTCACTGGCTGGGCCGAAACTGGTTGCAGGTGGGCTTTCCCTGATGTGTTTTGTTGCGAGTGATATCCCACATCCAAATTACCCTCCTCACATCATTCAACCCATCGCTGGGCGACCATCCTCCCTCCCTCCCTTCTCCGTGGACCCTGCCTCATACGCCACCGCCCTGTTCACGTTTGCGCAACGCAGTCGATATCTACGGGCGCACGTCTCAAATTCAACAAGGCAACCCCCCTCCCCTCGTCATATGCCTTGCGCCTCCTACGCTTGATTGTGCACAATTCTCGCGCCCAGTCGAGTCGCCCATCCCTACCAAGTCCTTGAACTGCGTTTTCGGGATCGCTCAATAATACATAATGGCTGCAAACGGAGCGCAGGAGTCTTTCGCTCCCGCGGAAGTCCTGGCGGCGGTCATGACGATGCGTGGCGGGGATCAGGACGCCAAAAAGCAGGCTCACGAGTACTTGGAGAGGTTTCAAAAATCAGTGTGTTGCGCTCTCCTTGCCGGGCATCCTGGGGAAATTGCTGACGAGTCCATCTGCTAGAAAGATTCATGGGGCACAGTGATGGGCATTCTCCAATCGAGCACCGAGCCGGAAGCTACCCTTTTCGCAGCCATCACACTGCGCGGCAAGGTACCAACTGGTCTGTATGGCGACTTGTGCGGAGCATAGGCTTATTTCGAATGCATTAGATCACCTACGACCTGTCTACGCAGGTCGCCCCGAACGAGCTCCCCGCCCTACGAAGCCAGATCCTACTTCTCCTCAAGCACTACGCCCCGGGACCGAAGCCCATTCGAACACAGCTCTGCGTGTGCCTGGCGATCCTCGCCATTCAAATGAAAGACTGGAACGATGTGCTGCCGTCCGTTGTCCAGTCCCTTGGCGACAGCCCTGAGAGCCACGCCGCCATCCTGGATTTCCTGAGGGTCCTGCCTGAGGAGGTCACCGAAGGTCGAAAGATCACCCTGTCTGTATGTGGATCGCGAAACTATAAATCGACCCGGATTCCTTTTCGAAACCGTATCCGTCGGTGGACTTCAGCACAAGTATAGGTCTAATAGTTTGGGTTAGGAAGAAGACCTTGCGGCGCGGACGCAAGCCTTACTGGGAGACAATGCCGACCAGGTTGTTCAGCTCCTGATTAACTACGCCCAGTCATCTCGTGAGTACATCCCGATTGCGGCGGAAGGGCCAAAAAACCACTGACACGAGTCCCAGCGGCGGCCTCGCAAAACCCGCAGCTTATGGAGTGCATTACATCTTGGCTGAGAGAGGTGCCGGTCGAAAACATTGTGAAATCGCCCCTGCTCGAAATCATATTCAACGGGATAGGGAGCGACGACTGCCGCGATCAGGCTTCGGAATGTCTCTGCACCATGCTGAGGGAAACATCGGATGTCGACGAAAGCCAGGCCATCGTCGAAGCGTTATTCCACCGCGTCATTGCCATCCGTCCTCAGATCCTCAAGGCAGCAGAGGATGAGGATTCCGACGCGCTCAAGGCGATAACCAAGGTTTTTGCCACGGCTGCCGAGAGCTGGGTCGTTGGAATTGCCCGACAACCGACACACTTCCGCCCTTTGGTCGATGCAGTCCTGGAGTGTGCCGTTCGAGACAAGGAGCGAGATGTGATTGAGCACACCTTCAACTTCTGGTATGAGCTCAAGCTGTACCTGGTGCTGGAGAGATATATCCAAAGCCGGTTGGAACTCGTCGATGTCTACTCCAAGCTTGTGGACGTTCTCCTGAAGCAGCTCGAGTACCCGCGACCAGAGGACGAAAACGAAGGAGATCTGTTCGACGGGGATCGTGAGCAGGAGGACAAGTTCCGAGAGTTCCGCCACCAGATGGGGGATACCATGAAGGACTCGTGTGAGGTCATGGGAGTGACCGACTGCCTCACCAAGGTGCTCCAGGCCATTCAGGTCTGGACCTCCAAGTATGCCAACCAAGTCACCAACACCCACGTCCCACATTGGCAGGAGCTTGAGGCGCCTTTGTTCGCCATGCGCGCGCTCGGCAAGATGGTTGACAAGGACGAGAGCATCGTGCTCCCACAGCTCATGCCACTCCTGGTTCAAATTCCGAGCCACGAGAAACTCCGCTTCGCCACCATCATGGTTCTAGGCAGATACACCGAGTGGACATCCGCCCACCCCGAATATCTCGAGCCGCAGTTCAACTACATTGTGAACTCATTTCAATCCGATTCCAAGGAAATCATCCGGGCCGCGGCTCTCGCCATCAAGTTCTTCTGCACCGACTGCAAGGATCTTCTGAGCGGTCAAGTGCTCCAGCTTCAGACTTTCTACGACCAAGTTCTGGATAAGCTGCCTGATCTTAGCAAGGAGGAGATTACCGAGGGTGTGGCCAATGTCGTTGCTGCACAGCCCCTCGAAGAAATCTACCGGCTTTTGAAGCTGTACTGTGATCCCTTGGTTCAGCGCCTGATGACCAAGGCGAACAATGCCACCGATGAGGACGGCAAACTGGCACTGGCCGGTAAGTTGGCTTATCCATCGCCTCATATTTTGCAACGGGACCTAGCTAACGTCTTCTGTTCCAGATCACCTCCAGCTGATTACTATTTTTGTCCAAAACGTCGTACCTCCTCACAGCCCTGGCCGGGAAAACCCAGCGGTCAAGTATTGGCAGGAAGTCTTCCCGATTCTGTCAACTGTGCTGGACAATTTCCTCACCTTCACCCCCATCTGTGAAAGAGTTTGCCGATGCTGGCGAAACATGGTCATCTCTTATCGCACCGACATCGCGCCAATGCTCCCGGAGATGGCCAACAAACTGGCCAGCGGCTTCAACCAGTCGAGGGAGGGATCCTTCCTCTGGGTCACTTCGGCCATCCTTCGCGAGTTTTCAGAGGCACGAGAGCATGTAGACCAGGCCACCACCGAGAACATCTACACCTTCTTCGAGGCCCAAACAACGACCTTCCTCCGCGTCATGACTGAGCTGCAGCCCAAGGAGCTTCCTGATGTCATCGACGACTTCTTCCGCCTGCTCATCGACGCCCTGCTCTACTATCCCCAGAGGCTGGTTCCGTCTCACCTTATGAGGTCGACCTTTGAGGCGGCAATCTATGCCCTGACCCTTGAGCAACGGGATCCTCTGTCATCAACCCTGCACTTCCTGCGGGACCTTCTCTCTTATGGTGGAGATAACCCGGCATCGAGTGAGGGTCTCCCACCCCAAACAGCAGCCGAGATTAAGGCCATCATCAGGAGCCTCCTAGACACCCTCGGTGAGAATCTCGTCAAGCAGGTCATGGCGGGAATGATGATCACCTTCCCCCGTGATTGCTTCGCCGACGGCAGCGGTGTTCTGTTGGCCCTGTTCGAGCTACTCCCTGCGCAGACTACTGAGTGGGTGAGCCGGACTATCCACCTTCTCCCCCAGGGTTCCGTCTCGCCCGTCGAAGCGGAGCGGTTGATGGGCAAGATCAAAGAACGGCTGGAGTCCGGTGACTCTGGCGCCATGCGAAATGTGCGTGCAGTATTGCAGGACTTCACCAATACATATCGCCGTCGCAACGTGGCTCCCCGAGACGGCCTCGGCCAACTGGAGGCTACTCGCTTCCAGTTCTCGGGTTAAGCCCATGCCAATGGTGCAAGAATATATAGCTGTGGAAGAAACGAAATGTTTTCTTGGGCATGTGCCACGCCGTTACACTCACCTACTGCCATGGGGAAGTTTACTTGAAGGCGTGTAAGCGGCGCTGGGCTTTGGTTGCCACGAGGCGTGAGGCGTGAGTTGAGTGACACAGCGAAGGGAATAAGAAAACGCACTGGAGAGACGGGACCAGGGTCTGAGGCAGAGCGAAAGAGGTCTTGATACTGGGATTGTTCTAAGAGAGCCCGTCCTCAGATGACTGGAAGGGACGCAGTCTTTGTTGTCGATCCAGTCACAGACACGCCTACGATGCGTAGAACGCGACAGTGGATAGAATCGAAAGAGTCGTCAAAATACAACCGATTAATTACGCAGGGTGCGTTGTACAATAACACAATGGATTCTTGTTCCGACGTGCGTCCTAGAATGAACAAGTGCTTTGGTGTTGGCACAAGTGGCGTCTCATCAAAAGTTTCAGAACTCATCACTCGCTACCTCATGGAGAACCCAGGGCGGGGAAACAAACAGCCCGACATCTTGAAGAACACCCACATGCCAAACCCCTGGCGCCGCGTTGGTTTAGGCAGCGGCCTTCGATGCAACGCCGCGGCCGCTTTCGTCGAAGGAAACGAGTGAATGATCAAGAGAGGCCGGCCCCACGACTGAGATCCAGCAGTCACGTCTTGGCCTAGCCTTTCTGTTGGCCGTTATCATGTATCGTGATTTTCCAGACATACAGGTGGGTTCTAGTTCAGGTCTTGAAAGCAAAATGCTCCCAGCCCCGTTCCCGAAACCAAGCCGCGCCGCACCAGCATACTCAATGGCACGTTGTGCGTTCACAGGCAGCCGCCCCGAGTTTTGCCCATCTCTCCGTCCAGGCCCCCGGGCAGATCTTGGTCATGTTGCCTTGTGAGAGCCTTGCCATACTAGTCGCGGTGAGAAAACAATCATGGACGAATTAGAAGTGCAGCAACGTGGACCATGCTGCCCGCATTCGTTCGACGTATCGGAGCATTCTCTGCACTGAAGACTAACGTACAGTACAGAGCACATGGTGTGGTAATTATTGCTTTGCCGTCCATGCTGAAACATATGCTGGCAGTCTCGTATACAACTGGGCCAAGTCGAAGAACGGCCTGTCACAAATGACAACTGCATGGTGGGTGGAGCCGTGTCTTGTGGGTTTTGCTTTCTTTTTCGTTCCGCTTGAGGACCCTGCCATTTGAGGGTTGGATCTGCCTGTTTGTGGGAAAGACGTTGGAGGCCTGTCCAATTTAAGTTGCATGTGAGGAAATAAAAACATCATGGTTGAAATTGTTCTGCTTTGAGCTGGGCGACGGCGTCCCAGGGAGCTAGGTAGATAAGACCGCTGGGAAGAACGAACTGGGAAACTAAAAAATTACAATATGAAATAAAAGAGTTGTAACGAAGTGCGCAACACCCATATGTAAGTAAAGCTTTCAATGAAATTCACTCCACCCCCAAGTTGACACCAAATTCGTCTGGGAAATGAGAAGAATGAGAATCTCGCGTCTCTCGCGGGGTCCTCGAGGCTTGTTTTCTGCATTGCGTACACGGCATTGGTAGCATGACCTTTCTTTTTCCCCTCCATTCTTCTCTTCGGCTCTCTTAAACCGTTCCAGTCTTCTTCGCTTCTACTTCGCCGTTCCAAGTCGACAGATAGATTGTCCCGTTTTATCCACGATGTGCACAAAAAAAATGAAAATGAGGCCTCTGTGTTGGACCGACGTTGGGATAGCGTGAGAGTGTGGGCACAATTCGCTTAGAAAATGCCAAATCCGGTGCTGGCGTAGCCGGGCCGTGACGCTTCGACATCTCTCTCATGGTGGCGTCGATGAAACGAGACCCAAAGTGGGCGAGAACCTGACTCCCCGTCCAATGCAATCAAAAGATTTTGAAACCCCGCGTCTTCGTGATCCCGATGTGGTGGTACCGATGCCTCGGTAGAGGGCCATGATGCAGGCATTCGTGAAGCGTAGGGTGCACTGCCTTTGCATTCCCAAGTCTTCACCTTTGACCGACACGTCTGATGTGAAATCTTCCCCCTCTTCCTGCTCCTGTTCACAACCAAAAATTACATGACCACACACTTGGCACAGCAGCCAGCCTCTTGCTCTCCATTGTCCATATCAATAGGCTTGGAGGGGCCGTTCGCGCCCGAGGTGCCGCCACTTCCAGTTGAGTAACCCTGCATCTCACGGTTGTATCGTCGGATCTCTCGTACGATGTCGTAGAAGGCCTTGTCGACATTGATTCGGGACTTGGCGGAGGTTTCGATGAACTTGCATCCGAATGATCGTGCAAGGGCCTCTCCCTCTGTAGAAAATCAATTTTAGCAGCCGTCAACCAGAACACGAAGAATCACCAGGGCTCGACCTGTGGCGGTAGCCATACCTTGTCGCGTCACTTCTCGCTCATTCTCCAAATCACACTTGTTGCCGACTACGACCATGGGGAAGTAGTCCTTGTCCTTCACTCGCAGAATCTGTTGTTGGAAGGTGGTGATTTCTTCGAAGCTCTGTCGGGAGTTGATGGAGTAAACGAGCAGAAAACCCTCGCCAGTTCGCATGTACTGCTCGCGCATAGCGCTGTACTCTTCCTGGCCGGCGGTGTCGAGAACATCGAGCAGAGCAACTTCATCATCAATGACGCATTGCTTTCGGTACGAATCTAATCAGGCGGGGATCTTGTCAATATGGCGTGACAGACATGGCGAAGGCAGAGTTGGTCGACAAACCTTCAATTGTAGGATCGTATTCGTCCACGAAGTGACTCTGGATCAGCTGAATAGTGAGGCAAGATTTACCAACACCACCGCCGCCAACGACGACGAGCTTGTACTCTCGCAGGAACTGTGGAGACGGTCGCAAAGTCAGCACCAGGCGGTTTGGATACGACCCAGAGCAACGGCCCTGGGCCCGGGCACTCAAATCCCATCAACAAAAATCTTACCTTGGTGTTTGTAGCCATTGTTTTTGAATGGCAATAAAGCTAGGGGCAGTTTGGTTTTGGAAGACGGCGCTGGAAATTGGCTCGCGCAAGGGGGGCTGGTGTTCCCAGCGGCGGTCGGATGGACAAACGGACAGACAAGACAATCAAGCTGGCGTACCCTGCTGCGTATAAGGCGAAACCGAGACTGTGCAAGAACGGAGGGGAGGTTTTGTGTGTATTGGCGATGGGACGCAGAGAGTAGTTGGGATTAGGTTGGTCGAGTCGGACGAGAGTGCGTTCGCGACTGGGAAGTGCAAAGGGTCGAGAGTAGGTCAAAGCAGCAAGGAGAGGGAGGGAAGGTTAAAGGGGGGGGGCGTGGGATGGGAGGAATGGGTGGGTGTGTAGGCGTCGGGTTTGCTCAACTGCTAGTGGTACTAAGGTACCTTTGAGGAAGACTAAAGTCAGGTACCTGTGGAGGTGGTACTACAGGTACTGCTGGTAGGTACAGTGTAGCGCTATCGCGGGCACTGGATGGCACCAAGAGCGCTCAGGAGTGGAGAAGTGCGCCGAGTCGTGGCCAACCAGAGCCACGCGAAGGGGGCCGGCTCGCGTCCCCGCAGGTCAGGTCAGGTAGCAGAGAGCCTACTAGTAGTAATAGATGAAGGACTAAGGTAGGTGCGGATAGTGGCCTTCAGACCACTTGCCTTACCTCCAGTAGTCGTAGGCAGTACGACCATGTCGGCGGGAGGGACGCTGGTGTATCCCTCGGAGCCCAGGAGTCAAGCCAATCCCGGGTGTGGGGCCTCGGCGTAGAGTGGGCTCCATGGGTGCAAGGCCCATGGCACAGAAGGCCAATGGGGTCCAGCGAACAAATACGTACGAGCAAGTGCCCTGAGACCTGGGCCGTTGGTGAAAGAGCTGACCAGGCAGTTAATGATATGGCTTCACGGGCGGGCAACTGCGTCTTGGCGAGGCAGGCAAGAAGAAGGCCGCACTGACAGGTCCGACCGTTGGCTGCGAGGCAGCAGTGGAGGGCGGCCGGGTTCAATCACGGGCGGCTGGCTGTCCGAAACACCGCCCACTGATGGCTGCTGCACAGGCACCCGTGCCGGCACACATTCCTTGCCTCCTGGCTCTAGAACTAGTCGTGCTCTTCGTTAGAGTGGAGGGTGAAAGAAGATAGGCCTAATTCCCGTGGGTGCAAATGACCTCAACTGACGTCCCATCGCATCAGGAATCGTAACCCCAACTCATAAATGGCCCATGCCACAAAGCTCGGTCTTGGACAAGTAAGTGTTTATTAGAGCATGGTCCTCGCGTTATTGGCCCAGGGCACGCTCCTGGTGGACGGCATGGCAGGCGCTGGGCCGATGAAAGAGAAGAAACAATGGGCCAACAGGTGGCTATAATAGCCTACGTATTAAAACGGCCAACAGCAGCAACGTAGTATCAAGTAAGGCAATATGAAGATCCAACTATCCCAAGGACCAGGATGCAGCACGCAACAGAGCCAGCTCATTATTGCCGAACGACACTCGAGGCAGCAGTGGAGAGACCAGCCTGATGCTACTTGAGACAAGGTGCTTGCTCTCCGGTTCCAAGTTCGTCGCTTATCTCAAGGCCTTCATGGAATGGGCTGGTGTGGTGCGGTAAACTGATGTTCGAGTCTGCAGGCCATGCGACTACTTTACACCAGCTATTGTTAGCAGTTGACAAACCGATATATATGAAGAATGGCGATGGAACTCTCAGACTCTCAGTAGCACATCGACATCCAGTGGAGAGCAATATGGATCCCCACGTCCGAGCCACGGACCTACCCCAGCCCACTGAAACCGAAGAGCCAGCGGACCATCATCCCACCCCACACTCACTACCTTGCCTTGGGAAGGTGCTGTAAATGACAAGAAGCTGTAGTGCTAGGGCCAGTGCGTCAAGGCGTCAGTGCCGTGAGACCTTGCCCAAGCCTCTTATCTTTTCTTGCATCCCAGCGCGGAACTCTCCTACCTTGATCAATTAGCCCATTGATGAGAGGAACAGGTACGGAGTGCGTTTGATCGTTCTCGAACCAGCCAGCTGCTGCTATGAGGTCAAGGCGATGATTGGTATAACGACACGACTGCTTACCATATCCAGCCGAGACCCTAGCACTGTAACAACCGCCAGCGGCTTCATGAGTCGGGTGCAAGTTCGTGAATATGAGTAAGGTACCTGGGGGCCAAGTACTGCTCGTAGTAGCGGCCCTCCGAGCGGCCATTCTCATGCCGCGCTCTCGTCTCCAGTTCCGCCCCCCTCCCTCCAGCAGTCCTGGTCCCGAAGCCATTCCATTCTCTTCGCACGCTAGCCGCTGTCAGTTTTCGGGAAACCGCGAGCGAGGTGCGTGCCTGTGCAGCCCAGCTGCTGCCCACGCGCTCCGTCACCCAGTGGCAGGCCACTGCCTGTCGCCCGGAGCTTCCTGCCTGCCTAATACGCCATACCGAGATGGGTCAGGACAGGGAGTAAGGGGATGCGACTTGCCAGGGTCAGGCCTCCTCAAACCACCATGGCACCCAGAGCTCAGCGTATTGGCCGTAGCACGCGCCTACGACAGCGACTAGCGAAGACCGCCCATCCCAGGAGCAGGTCCCTGTAACATTGTCAAGTCGAGAGTCGATCCCTCGCATGTCTGCCAGAATTGCTCAACACACCAGCAATGAGTTCGGTGTTCGCTTGGGCTCCTCTGAACGCGCAACCCGTTAGGAAAGCCGCGGCCGATGTCAAAATGACACCAAGATATCATACCGAGACGCCCTCATTTTCGAGATGTGACTCTCCGTCCAGTATCCATCGCCATCCATGGCGCCAAACGCCCAAGCTTAACCAAGATGTTCTGGGCACACAACCCATTGCAACATCTCGTTGGTTGCAGCGATTGATACCCTGTTGCCGGGTATGGGTGTCACCCCCAAGGGCCCAATCCCATGCCTCACACAGTCCAACCATCATCATCACCATTTCTGCTTGGCGCCCCCTGTGCGATTCGTCCAATCCAACTGGGCGGATGTCTTTGGAGGAATATGTGGCGCGTCATCTCTTGGGCCCGAAGCATACGAATCTTCGACACCGGCAGAGTCAGGGCTTCTGCTCCTCGACGCGCTCTCATTCAGTCCATCGGAGCAAACCCATTCAAGTCTTGCTATCCGTTGCCCATCAGCTCTGGTACTCCCCTCCTTCCCACCACCATGTGCTTGGGTCCTGAGGATGCTACAAGGGTAGGCCGCCCGCGCAATCTTACCCCAGCACAGCCCCGGCACCACCATTCGGCCTCTTGATAGCCCTCCCTATCTCAGAGCGGCAGCGCTGCTCTTCGTTACCTAAGGTACCCTGTGCCGAGCAACGTTATCTCTCATCGGCGGCGCTCGAGATCCAGAACGCCTCGCCGCTCTCGGCCCAACTCAGTCAACAATCATGCCAGCCTACCTCGCGTCGATAACATTACGTTGTCTCTTGAACACATCCGTGGGGATTCCATTACCAAGTGCCTCGGCGGTAAGGTTCCATTTGTCCAGAAACCCCATACCGCCGTCAGTAGCAAATGACTGAGGCATCCATGGCAATAGAAGAAGAAAACAGCTTCTGCCTCGGCTTTTCAGGAAGGCTCCCGGCTTCGTGGACAACAATCATAATTCTCAGTTTCAGATGGCACCCTCCTTCCGGCGTAGTTTCGGCTCTCAGCACTACCCGTGGTTTTGATGCCAAGGTGCGGCATCGACTCTGGGGAAGCTGGCCCCTGTCGGTATGCACGCTCGCTGCACCACAGCCAGCTGCCCCACGACTGGCCGGCATGATTCTCACTGGGTGAATTCCACCAACCCAACCCGCCGATTTGACCGCCAGTCTCCACCTTCCATCGACTCCTGGTAGTCCTGTAGAAGTCGATATTTGACTTTGCTACGGAGTAGACGGTTTGATTTGGTCTATCACTGACCATCAGTACTTGAATCCCACCGCAGCCCGTTCCAGAGAAGCCGGTGAAAGGAGGAGTCCACCACAGCTACTAGAGGTAGCTTCGGCTGAAAGAGGGGCCAAAGGGTCCCAAGAATAAATACCCACTCTGCAACAAAGCACCATTCATTGCCATCTAACACAAAGCGTCCAAACATGAATGACTTCATGAAAAAAGTTCCGATGCTGATGTGGCGTGTCTAGCGGGCAAGTACTTCACATGCGATTTGGATCAATCCCGACTCCCGAGACATGACCTATCCTTCAGCGGGTAACAGCCAGTGTTCTATTTCCACCTCTGGTGGCCTGTGGGTTTCTGTGAGGGGTTCAGCTCCATTCCTCATCAAGCACCTGTTGACCAAGGTGCAATGAGCTCACAACATTCAACACCGAAACAACCTGGAGACTCGCCCAATTTGGCGGTATTTATTTCTCCCAACTTCGTCCCGCTAGCAAAGGCCCCAGTCTCGATTGATAAGAATCAGTTTTATTCTTCATTGTCAAATTTCTAGATAGACAGCCATGAGAGATCAGACATTCCTCCACGGATCGATCAAGCTGCCACGTCTGATAACTGCACCCGAAATCTTCAGCTCCTATATCCTCCAACGTACCTAACCATCACGCGACGTCGGACTTGCGCCTCAGATGATATCTTCGGGAATCTATTCCCAGGGCTTGGCAACGTTTTCTGGCGACCCCAACGTGAATGATGCCCAATATTGTGACTTTCTCTCGCAGCCACATGACCCAAGCAGCTCTGCTAGCAGTGTCTAGAGCTGCCATAGGGTATGGGGGGAATATCATTTGGCTCGCCTTCTAGAAAACGGCGGCTTCATCCAGGATTCCAGGAACCATGCAGCCTTCTCCACCTATTTGGCCCACTTGGACCCAATTCTGTGCCATATCCTCCCGTGATGCGGTAGAGCAATATTAGGCCCCTTGTTCTGGCAAATTACCATCGTGTATACCGTACACACGAGCAGCAGCTCTCGCCGCCAAGCCGGGCCACTACTCAATTCTCCAATCTCCTTCAAAGCCCATGCGGCCTGGCTCCCAATTGGCGTTGGCGCCGATCCGACCGGCGTGTTGCAGTGGTGGCCTGCATGGGAGCACGTCGGTGATTTGCTACCCTTAGATCACACTTGATATCCTGGCGAGTGGAGCGAGCGTGCTCGACAAGGTTGTAATTGCTCGAATGTTTGGCTTTTAAGTGGCCGTAATAAGTGATCCAGCATGGAGCGGATCGGCGCCGTCTGCGACTAATTAGAGGGAGAGCAACCTGACGAGCGGCGGCTCATCTCATCTGCAACACAAGCATCTACTACGTACCCTGCACACCCTTCCCTTTCCGGCATCATACGACAAGTCTTGCTAGATCTGCATGCTGGTCAGTACTCCGCGTCAAGGGTGGATGATGCGCGGAGTTCATTGGTCCTCGACATTGCTTTCACTTCCTCGTACCTCTCCTTCGCCGGCTGTCATGTTCGTCTTAGGAAGTGAAGCTCTAGATTTGGTAGTCTATTGATCTCTCACACAGCTTCGTCATATCCGTCCTGGCAGATTGTTCATAGCAGGTGCAGAACACCGGAGCGCGCAAGCACAAATTCTATCATATCCAACTTGCACGTTGGAGGGTGCACAAGAACCCAGTGTTGCCGTCATCATGGTCCGGTTCCCCTTTACTTCGCTTGCTGCTGTTGCTGCTGCTGCTCCTCCTGTTCCTCCTCCTCGCCCTCGCCTTCCTTGGAAACGCGGAGGCCTTCCACACCCTTTTCAACCTCAGCAACGAGGCTTTCCAGGTATTCGTGGTCTCTACGGCGACGGGTTAATATACTCCAATGCAGTTGAATACACATCACTTACTTTCCAACAAGAGTGACAGTGTTTGTCTTTTTCCCCCAACGAGGATAGCTGCCTACTTTGACTCCTCGGGGTCCAACCTCAGCTGCTAGGCTAGTGAGGTATGCAGCAACAGCGCTCTCGGGAAGAGGTGTTGAAATGAGGATTCTGTGCGTGCCCTTTCCTTCGGGGTCGACTAGGCGAGGGAGAATGGCTGGCTTCAACCCTTCCAACAGTCGTTGGACTGCAACCGAGCGCGTCAGAAGCTGCTGGTGATGTTTTTATCATCGGTACACTTACAGAGACTGGGGATTCCAGGCAGAATATGGATGTTTCCGTTGACGACAGCAACGGGAACCCACATGTCTTCATGTGGGAAGATGAACTGCTCCTTCAGATCTCGAGATTCGTCGGTGGGAAGCTGAACCATGCGCAACTTGGCCCTCAGGGCCGGGGAGTCGACGTCCCAGTCAAACTCTGGCTGGCCGGGGCGTTGCTTAGACATGCGCTTCATCTTTTCGAGCGTCTCCTGGTGCACAATCAAGGGGAGGTCAAATGCCTTGGCAATGGACTGATACGTGATGTCGTCATGCCTACATTGTCAGGACAGTAGCAAGGAGACGGCAGCAATGAAACATACGTAGGGCCGATGCCGCCGCTGTTATCTTGTCAGCCAGTGACTCAAGACTCAAAACGTAGTGCACCGCCTCATACCTGGTGACGACAAAATCGTATCGGCTGCTCATTCTGCGCACTGCTTCCACAATTTCGCTCTCTTCATCTTCAATAACCTCGATACGTTTCAAGCTCTGCCTCCCATCAGCAATGTTGTCGATCCATCTTTGCGCAGGGGGCCTACAATTCCGAGAGAGAAGCACCACTTTGCAAAGAAAGCCGAATTGGTCTACCGTCGTCCGTCAGCAGTGCAATCCCTCCCTGGCCATTCGCCCTAGGTGGCTCGCCCGGCTCACGGCTCACAGCTCAACTCACATCGACAGTCTGGGACATGCATGGTCAGCAAACGCTACGGGGCCACGAGGTGGGGTTCAGGGCAATAATTCTGCGCAATCCTACCTTGCCGCCCAAGACTTCATCGCCGATAATCAGACATGCTGCCGTGTGAATAGTGCGCGCATGGCGCTCGTCTGCCGGGCTCATCCTCTGGAAAAGGGCGCGACGGCTTTGCGTTGCGACTGGGGTCGACAGGTGTCTCGAGATGGCTGAAATCCGCGCAAACATGGGGCTATGGGACAAGCTCCTCCACGACCAAGTCACAGAATCCAGGTAATTGAGAGAAAGAGTTGTAGGTTGACCGAGGCCAGTAATGACGTTATGGGCCGCAAGCTAGGGACAAGGTGGGGACGCATTTGGTACCGAACACCAAGCCAGCAGCACCACCAGTTGTGGCGGGGCAGGCTGTCTCCAACTCCTCCACACCCGACACCAGCAAGAAGACCAGCTTCGTCGAAAGCTACCAGTAGCCAAGAAGCCTCAGTCCGAGTACCAGACCAGCTGCGACGACATACAAACCGGATCGCGTGACATACTCCCCTCATTTCCCACAATGGTGCGCCTCGCGACTCGGCATCTACCCATCGGAGCCACCCGCATGCTTGCTGACCGATACTAACGAACCGTCGCAAAGGCCTCCGAATCACGGCTCTATACCTTCTCGCAAGAGACGAAGCAACACCTCCAGAAGTTTCGTCTAACAACTTCGCGGGCGAGCGGGCCCCAAGCCGTCATATGTATGCATGCCCGGCTAGATCTCGTCAACATCCCATCCATCATGCCCTCTCATATCCCGACTGATTTCGTAAAGGATGCGTCGGCTGATTGATTAACCTCATAATCTTAAGACATGATCGACAAGAATACCCATGAGATCCGCCAAGATGACGACAAGACGGTCTACAAATCCATTGACGAGATCGGCGACGACCTACCCGACCACGCGCCTCGGTTCGTTCTGCTGAGCTACCCCGTTACCAAGGCATGTAATTTCCAACAAAACAAAGCACATAAAATATGGAGGCTCTCTCTAACTGGGCTGTCGTGTAGGGCGATGGGCGTCTCTCAGTTCCCTACGTGATGCTGTACTATCTGCCCATCACCTGCAATGCAGCGTCGAGGATGCTGTATGCTGGCGCCAAGGAGCTGATGCGAAACACGAGTGAGGTCGGCCGAATAATTGACATTGAATCCGTGGAAGATCTTGAGGAGATTCCAGAGAAGCTGAAGGCCGAGTAGACGTGGAGGTGCAACCAAAAATGTAGCATGGATGCCCACGAACCTAAGGAAACTGGCGAGGCAGAACAGAAAGCGAGAGACATAATCACTGAAGATAATGCACTGGCTACTTATTAAATTTCATTTCACATGACTACTCTGGTAACACGCTCTGGGTATCGAGCCCCAGCTGCATCGCCAAATTCTTAACAACGCCTTGGAAAGCAATACACGCCGGGCTATCTGGGAAAGAGTCGAAGAAGCTCTCGCCATAATCACACGCCATCCGAATCCTCGGGTCCAGCGGCACTGATCCAAGGAACGGAATCCCCATCTCCTCGGCGAGAGCCCGGCCGCCGCCAGTGGTGGCGCGGAAGATCTCGCTCTCGTTCTTGCAGTTGGGGCAGACGAATCCGCTCATGTTCTCGGCGAGGCCCAGGATGCGGATGCCGGCCTTGCGGCAGAAGTCAATCTCCTTGCGCACGTCGAGCAGGGAAACCTCCTGGGGTGTGGTGACCATGACGGCGCCATCGATGCCGCTCTCCTTGAGGAACGAGTTGACGCTCAGGTGCTCGTCGCTGGTGCCGGGCGGCGTGTCCACGAGCAGGAAGTCGAGGTCGCCCCATTCCACGTCCTTGAGGAACTGCTTGATGAGTCCGTTCTTCTTGGGCCCGCGCCAGATGACGGCATCATCACGGTTCGGCAGCAGGAACTGGATGCTCATGACGGCGAGGTTATCCATGACCCAAATGGGAGACCAGCCGGAACCGGAGACGTGGACCGTCTCGTCCTCGACACCCATCATCTTCGGGATGCTGGGCCCGCAGATGTCGGTGTCCATGATGCCCACAGAGTTGTCCGGGTTGGTGGCAAAGGCATGCGACAGCAGCGACGTAAAGGTGCTCTTGCCCACCCCGCCCTTGCCACTGAGAACCAGTATCTTGTGCTTCACATTCTCGAGGCGTTGTGAGATTACTGGAATGTCCGGGTCCGGGCCCTTTGGCGCCGACGCGCAGATGGCCTGGTTGGGGCAGCCGGCGCAGGAGTCGGCCTTGCCGGCCTGCTGCGACTCGGGTCCGGGGCAATGCTCTGGCTCTGGGGCGACGAGGTTGGGCTTCGCCTTCATGGGATTTGCGATGACGTCCTCAACGGGCTCTGGCGCTTCGAGCGAGGGTGCCATGGCTGCCGCGCCCTGTGCTTGTGGCCGGGTTTCGCTTCTATGGTGTTTGGAAACGTTGCTTGAGTGCGTTGTGATTTTGGACGGGTTGGTTGGAGATTGAGTGGTGGCGATGTTGAGTTGATGGAAGCTTAATAATGGGCAGAGGTTGATAGACTCAAGGCTAGTCAGCCGACTTCTCAGGGACGGGCTTGGCTGGAAAGTGCGCCGATTGGCTCCAAGCTAGGGTTGGTTGAGTGAACACTGCTCTCACAATAGAGACAGAATGAATCCGACTATCTCGGCCCTATTATCTAACAACGTCTGTACTGGCTCTTGGTGAATAAGAGGGGATGCGATGAATCCTTGGTGGGGCCATAATTCCAACGTAGGGTAGCGATGGTGTTGTGCTTTTTGCTTCTGGGCTCCGACACAGGAGCATCCTTGCTTAGGTACAGAGGCGGGGCATGGCGATGAGCTCCAGATACCTATAGTACTTGGAAGAGCCGGAATGAGGGACATCAAAACCAGAGGGGGTGAAGGAGGGAGTCAATGTAAATATGAGACCGCTGATCAATCAGGGGTCCTGGGAGCAGTCGCACTCGTTTGTCTGTCTGGTCTGGAAGGGCTGAGCTGATGCCAACTGTCGAGTCCCGGGATTTCATCGCACTGCACAGTTATCTGATCTGATTTTTTCCTCTTTTTGGCGGGGTGGCTCCCTGGCCGATAACGATAAGGCCACAACCCCGCCTAATTTTTTCTTTCTGAGCTGATCGCCTGCAGAACGGACCCTGGACTGGCGCGCGTGCGATCGACCACCACGAAACATCATCAACATTGCGAAAAAATGTCCGCCTCAGTTGAGAACCCCGAGCAGCCCGCCACCACCCAGGCCACCGTTCTCAGCTTGAGGGACTCGCTGTGCTCTGAGCAGACGCCACTCCCCCTCCGCTTCCGCGCCCTCTTCTCCCTCAAGCACGTCGCCCAAACATCGTCGGATGTGCCCATTATTGATGCGGCGGTCGAGGCCATCGCTGCCGCCTTTGCCTCTCCATCCGCCCTCCTGAAGCACGAACTGGCTTACTGCCTCGGACAGACTAGCAGTGACACTGCGGTCAAGCCCCTCCGGGATGTTTTGTCCAACCGCCAGGAGGACCCCATGGTCAGACACGAAGCCGCCGAGGCCCTCGGCGCGCTTGGCAAGGCCGACAACCTCGACATCTTGCGCCAGTACCGCGACCTTGAAGGCGAGGATATAAGCATCATTGAGACCTGCGAGATCGCCATCGATCGCATTGAGTGGGAGAACTCGGAGACCCGAAAGCAGGAGAAGCTGCGAAAGAGGTGAGCTGCATTGCTCGGGATTGACCCTTCGGACCATTCTAATCTAACTCGTTGCGCTAGTGACTTTGCCTCTATCGATCCTGCGCCCCCAATGCCCGAATCCGAAAAGAAGACCGAGGTCGAAGAACTCGGAAGGAAGCTCATGGACACTGAGGCGCCTCTTTTCGTTCGCTACCGCGCCATGTTTGCACTTCGCGATCTTGCGTCTCCACCCGATCTGCCTACCGCGGTGCCTGCAGTGCTAGAGCTGGCAAAGGGCCTCGCCGACTCGTCTGCCTTGTTCCGTCATGAGATCGCGTTCGTATTTGGACAGCTGTCGCACCCCGCTTCGATCCCCGCCCTCACGGCGGCCTTGAGTGATGTAAATGAGGCTAGCATGGTTCGACACGAGGCGGCAGAGGCGTTGGGAAGCCTTGGAGAGGAGAAGGGCGTGGAGGAGACGCTGAAGAAGTTCCTCCACGACAAGGAGAAGGTGGTTCGGGAGAGTGTGATCGTTGCGCTGGACATGGTCGATTACGAGCAGAGCGGCGAGGCCGAGTACGCTCTGATTCCCGAGGCGCGCAGTGTCGCGGCATAAATAACAACTTCGCGGGCGAGGTTTGGAATACGCATTGACTTAGTTGTTCTCGGACCATCTAAAAGCTGTTGTTAGAAGAACTTGCGGTGTCAAGAAACGAATAAACTTTTGGGACTCTTACGAATTTCCGCATTCGCAGGTGTAAATGACCGTGGAGCCTTCATCAGCACTGCGCAGCTGAACAGTGGTGTATTTGACTTCCTCGCGACCACAGGCTGGGCATGTCTCTTGGACGGTGGTGTCGGTCTGGATGTTGTGCTTCTCCACGTTCTGGACGCTCGACTGTAGCTTCTGCCTCAGGAATGACGGAAAATCGGAAGGCTTCGTCTGAGTCACAACGGCATTGGCACCGGTATCTATTGCATCAATAGGTCAGGAATGGTTCTCTTGCATGAGAGTACGAAACCCCGTTGTGCGGCCGCGAACGAACCTCGATTCTCAGCACCGCAACACTCGCATGTCAGGATATTCTTAGTTGTGCCTTTGGTAGACGGGAGAAGGTTACCGCAATCGGTGCAAAACACGAGGGATCCAATCGCAGACATTGTAGAAGCGAACGTTCTTGCTGTCCTGTTCTCTCTTGTTTGTTGCTCGAGTGAAAGGCTGTTTGACTTATCACAGACGAAAATTTGGCTGCACCAGATTGGTTGTCCCTTGCGCTGCAAACAAGCGGATGAGCAAACCCAGAAAAAAAGAGTGGGGCTAGAGCGTAATTCCCAGCCCGGAAAAACCTCCAGCGCTAGGCAAGGCGGCAAAGTACCCCTGCGCGGAACAAACACCGACTGGGCAACCGCAGACGCACGGGCCACATCCGTCATTCAATGGACGAGGAAGGTACACGAGGCTACGGCGATCCGGTCGTTCATCCCGTTCTTCGACATCCGGTTTTGGCCAGCTCGACAATGCCTTGAGCGACGACTGCTTATTAATCCGCCATTCGGCATTGCAAACATCTGGGGCAATATCCTACCGACGATTTGACCCCTCATCATTTGCTGAGGCGAACGTGAGCCGCTCCGCCAAAACCAGGCGCGTTTGCTGGAACCTGCGCGCCACCTCGATGCATCGTCGCTCGTTTACACCTTCCCTCGGCAATGTCTGACCGGGAGCTCACTTGAGGCCTGCGCACAATGGAAAACATGCATCAAAGAAGTGGAGGGGGCACCCAGAATGGGCTCCATGCCCATCAAGGGACGCCGAACTCTCGACCGCAAATCAGCCGCCCGTTCACCCTCCATGAATCACTGCCGTACTCACCCCAGACGTCAACGATACCATTCATACCAGGTTCAGATCTACATTTGTCCCTAATCGCCTCGAGATCACTTTTGGCTAACCCTTGACAGACATCATCCCCGATCCAAGTCTGGGCTCTGGTTCGCCTGCGCTCCCCATCACCGACCTCATCCAGGCCCAAGAATTCGACAGCCTCAATAGAGACGCCTCTGGCCAGCCACACTTGCCGCGGAACGTCAAGCAGGCAGTTGAACACGTCTTACAGGATATAAAGCCAAAGGAGCGGACTCATTAGTAAGACGGAAGCTACCAGTTGAGGCGATCAGCCAGCTAATCGTCCGTAGCAAGTTTCCAACGCTCCCTAGGAGCGCTTCCAACCCTGTTGCTGGGAAAATCTTAGCCGCCGACCTGTCGCCGATTACGAAGGCTGTTTTTGAGAAAGTTGGAGGTTATTTCAAGGCCACCAAGACAAACGTCTCCGACTCAAAACCACTGAACGGTTACTTGAACTCACCAAACATATCCCAAACCAGCGCCATCCCATCCGACAACACTCAGCCACCTCGGTCGAATTCCGTTAGAATCGAAATTGCCATTCCCTCGAAAAGACAGTTTGATCCATCAGGCTACATAGACGCGCGCAATCTGACCCAAAACGATACCCATCCGCCCACCATCAATCCCCAAGATCTTCAGCAGCAACAACAGCCGGCGATTTCGCTCGACTTCTCTGATAACCCAACGCCATCAGTGCCGTTAACTCCAGAGGGTGCAAAAAACGCATCACTTCGGATTGAACTTCCAGCTGCAAATATCAACAAGGACGAATACCTCGAAGTCGCAGAGCAATTGGAGACCCCGCAGAACCTCTCATTTCGAAAAGGAGGGAGACCCAGTTATTCGGACAGCCAAGACCTTCTAGGAGAAAGCCTTGACCAACGACAACGGGCGGATGCTGCGCTCGAAAGCCTGGAGAAACTTGTTCAGAATGTTTTCACTGCAGTTGGCCGTGTATTAGCTATGGAACCTGGGTACGAACACATCGTAACCATGTCACAAGAGCAGGAAGTTGCCATGACTGCTGCCACCCAGCAGAAAATGCACGGCGCAATCCAGAAGACGATTGGACTCAAGTGCTTTGACCGAGTCCCAATTGAACATTTGGTTCATGTGCTCAAGCTGAGTGAGACGAATCTGAAGCAAGTTGACGGACTGGAGGTGCGAATCGACGAATCATGGTCAGAAGATGCCGTCGACGGCTGGGTTCAACAACTAGCTGGGGTCGAGACGATGCTCAAGTCAGCTCGAACATGTCTCCGTATCCTGTCTGGTGGTCGGGAGGACAAGCAACTATATTCGGAGATGGTCATCCAGAAGAGTGTTGACATTTTCAAGATGGTCATCGAAGATATTGTGATCCCGCTGGTTGAACTTCGCCCATCTGGGGCCTCAACGGACGTCTTCAAATTGATTGGCAAGCACAAAAAGGCTGTTACGTCTACTTTCGTCTGCTGTCAGAAGCTCTTTGCAATTCTGGCTGAGATTGTAACAAAAGTTGAGCTCTCGGACACCGTCATCAACTCTCTTGAGTACACTGCAACTCGCCTCATCTTTGTCGAGAATGCCCATTTCGAGAAAGACTCCGCCGTCGGCGTACAAAAATTCGATGGCATTCGTTCAGTAGCAATGAACATGCTATGCCAAATCTTTATGATCAAGCCACAGCAGAGACAGGGCATTATTGACGAGATCCTCACGTCTCTGGAGAAGCTCCCCGTCACAAGACAAAGTGCTCGACAGTTTAAGCTTGCTGATGGAGGAAGCATTCAACCCGTATCAGCACTCATCATGCGATTGGTCCAGGCCAGCTCGGGCAGGGTGGACAAGAGTAGAGAAAGAAATCGCTCGAACATCATCCAGGATGCTGATGACAATGATGACAAAGACGAGCTTGCCGACGACTACGCCAATACAGCGGGGCAGCCTGTGTCATCTATTAAGAGCGAGGGACAAGGGGCACAACAACACCCCCTCTCTATTCAGGACCTTGAGACGGTCGTTGCACCGCTGACTGACACGGCTCAAAGGAATGCCTCGTACGTCATCAACTTCATCGTCAAGCGAGCCATGGGTTCCACCAAGTCTGGAGATACCCCATACCGAAATCTCTTGGATCTGTTCGTGGAGGATTTCACCACATGCATTGATTCCCCAGACTGGCCATCAGCTGAGCTTCTATTGCGACTTTTGATGGTGATGATGGTGCAGCTCTTTGAGGCCCCCAAAACCGCGGCACCAACCAAGAACATGGCTCTTGAGTTGCTTGGAGGTCTAAGCGCTGCGATTTCTCGTCTTCGGTCTCACATCAAGAGAATGGCAAGCTCAATCGAAAGCAGCGACAGTGGCGAATTGTCAATGTATCTCGCCGAGCTTGCGAGTCACGCACTGGAACAAAGGAATCGATACGACCAGCTAGTGTCTTGGTCAGGACCTTACAGAGCAACAGTCGAATACCTCCAAAGCCGATGTTCTGACGACCCTCACCTATCAAGTGCTGTCTCATTCTTGGTAGCAGACTGGGCGCATCATGTCCACAGCTGTTACGACTCTTTCCAGGATGGGTATGATGAGAGGGACCAGGAGCTGGGCCGTCTTGGCTATCGATTGAGAATGATGATGGAAGATCCATCGTGGCTGACCAACGAATACACCTTCAAGGCTGTCTCTGTGCAACAAGCCAAGCTTGCATTCCTGACAATTCTTTTGCGATCACCCCTATTCGAGTCATTCAGCAAGATTCTGAATATTCTGCTTGGATCAATGGCTAGTGATCAGGCCACTGTTCGAAGCAAGAGTCTGAGGAGCGTCAACCAGGTGCTCGAAACTGACCCTTCGATCTTGGACGGAGATTCGACAGTCATTCAGCTCATCCTGGACTGTGCGAGCGATTCATCCACGCAAGTCCGTGATTCTGCCCTGGGATTGCTTGGCAATTGTATCGGGATGCGTCCCGCCCTGGAATCGTCGCTGACGCCTCGCATCATCGACCGGTTTCAAGACAGCGGTGTTGGCGTGAGAAAGAGAGCCATGAAGCTGGCGAAAGATATTTACCTACGCAATAGAGCCAAGCCCCTTCGCAGCGCCATTGCCAATGGCTTGCTCCGGCGAATCCAGGACCCCGACGAGGGCGTCCGTGAACTCGCCCGCCAGATGATTGAGGAGGTTTGGTTCTCGCCCTTTTACCGCGATGAAGGGACGGCCGCCTATCAAACCTCCCTCACAGAGCATGTTGCTCTCGTCATCCAAACCGTCAAGTCGGGCACAGTCACAGAGATTCTCGACAAAGTATTTCGGTCCATTCTCACGTCACAGAACAAATCTTTGGAGGGGCCCTTTTCCGTCTGCTCTAAACTGGTTGCAAACATGTTTGGCCTCATTGACAACTTGGACTCGGACGATCCGGCCGTTCCTTCCGGCCGGGATGCTCTGCAGGTTTTGACTATTTTTGCCAAGGCCGACCCTAAGCTTTTCAACTTTGAGCAAATCCGACTGCTGAAGCCTCATCTTGCCAGTTTCTCTGGCGCCGAGGAACTCTCCGCTTTCAGAGCCGTGACAGTAATCTACAAACGGGTTTTGCCTCTTTTCCCGGCTGGAGTCCATGGGGAGTTTCTCAAAGATGTTCGCATCCAGCTGCTCAAGGCAGTTGGCAAAATTGGATCGCGAGGAGCTGTGGATGATCTGATTTCATGCACTCAAGTCGTTTGCGAACTGCTCAAATCATTCGAACCTCTCGCGAATCTGGTTGCATCGAGCTTGATGGGCATACAAAAGTTACGAGCGGTTCCCTTGGATGCTAAGAGGCTGCAAATGCTCTCAGCATACTCGATAATTGTGGGTATGGTTGGCAAGCACTGCGACCTCGACAGACAGATCCACATCTTCAAGGCAAGGTTCCCCAGCTGGAAAGGAGACACTGTCCCGAGGTTGGTGGTCGATATGCTTGTGTCCTTTGCTTCCCCATCGCAGCCACTTGATGCACGCAAAGCTGCTTTGGAGGCGATCGGGTTAGTCTGTCAGTCATGGCCGCGGAACTACGTCCTTGCTAAGGTGTACACTGCCTTCCAACAAGTGTTCGATGAACAAGTCCCCGTTCTCGAGACGATGATTCTGAGGTCCTTCAAAGAGTTTCTTCTCACAGAGGAGAAGCGTTCGGAGGGGGCTGCTGAGGCTCCGTCTGGTCAAAAGAAGGAACTGACTGTCATGGGAGGCACGAGCTTCGATGACGTATCCAGCGCTACGACCCAAAGATTTCTGAAGGATGTCACTCGCATAGCGCTATCCGCACAAGACGAACACGCCTTCCTTGCCATGGAAGTCCTGGGCAGCATCAACAGGCAAGGTCTCACCCATCCGAAAGAGACGGGTGTGACACTGATTACTCTGGAAACCTCAGCGAATCGCAAGATTGCAGAGCTTGCTTTTGCGGAACATCGAGCACTTCATGAGAAGCACGAGACTGTCCTGGAGCGGGAATACGCAAAAGCTGTCCAATCAGCCTATGCATACCAGAAGGATGTTGTTGGGGATTCGCATGGTGCCACCATGAACCCGTTTCAGTCCAAGTTGCATTTTCTACTAGAAGTTTTGAAGATCAGCAAGATGAAGAACCGACAGCGATTCCTGGACAAGCTCGTCGGCCAGGTCGACTTTGACGTCTCCAAGCTGGATATCCTCCCGGACATGCCGCCACACCTCGACTTTGCTCGTTTCATCACGGAGAACCTGGCCTTCTTTGAATACCAGACCGTCGGAGAGCTGCAGACCACCGTCAACGCCATTGAGAAGATGGTCACGAGCACCGGGGCTACCATCGCCCAAGCCATCGAATCTGAAATTTTGAACTTGCGAATAGATGCGGGCCAGGGGGCTGCAGCCCCTGCGGCCACTGGCATTGTCGTCAATGGGGATGCGCTGACGGCCAGCATGCCGGCACCGATAGAGGATGCGCCAGTACAGGCGTTGCCACCAGGCCTTGATCCCTCCCGCCTTCGCCAACTCACGACTGGCTCGGTAATTTTCCTGTCGCTGTGGGAGGCCCGTACGCATCTTAGACGGCTCTACGGCATGGGTTCAAACCGGCACGACAGCAAGGCGAAGGCACTGGCCAAGGATCTAAACAAAACGCCAATGAAGGTACAGGGTGTCCACGGCGAGAGGTTTTGGGACGAAGTTGTGTCTCACACAGACGCCCTGCAGAACCAACAACGTATGCTTCAAAAGTGCACAACGTTTGTTGAGCTCCTTAACGTCGACAAGGAGTTCAAGGTGGCAGACAATGAAGAGCAGATGGAGGATCCGTCGACACCTAGTCAAGACGAAGATGAGGGCATGGATGACATGGTAGACCGAGGCCGCAAGCGTAAAGGGGGCATGACCCCTGGCGGGCGGAAGAAGCGGGCTCGTTCTGGGTCACAACAACCACGGAAGAGAGGCCGCCCCCGCAAGCAGAGCGAGGATAACGACCTTGATGGTGACATTGACGGGGAATGGTTTTAGACCCAGTTTGCTTGAGTTGGGATCATTATGAAGGGCGGGAGTCATGGATTCACACCTCTTATTTTCTTCACGGGCGCTGCTACACGCGAGAGAGCGGATCACTACTTCAACAACGGGCTCGACCTTTGGGATGGGCGAGGGATTGGGCCGCGAAAACGAGAAGAAGGCGTTTTGGAGGAAATAGGAATGTATTTGCGATGATACCTGAGCTGAAATGAGCTCTTGGTATTGATCAGCCGAGCGTCGGCTCTCGGCCCTAAAAATATATGTATCGATAGACCACCAAGATTTGCTCGAATATGATGAATGCAAGTGGCTATTTTAGCGCTACAAACTCCTATACAAATGGCCGGCAAAGATACATACCGACTACCTAAACACATGAATGTGGAATTGACGACTTGGGCAGAATGTCGTTTCCACGGATCGTAGTTCCTCCGAATTATAACCCCCAATCAGGTCTACATGCACATGCCACAAGAACCAAACGCCTGTCATACAACTCGCCCTTGCGCCTTGCATGGGTCAGATTTCAATTACTGGCTCTGATGGAGACATCAACGCCCGGACGGACCAGGTCCACCACCGTCATACTGAACGCTGCCACGGCGCAAAAACGACATTGGGCTATTGACGCGCTTCCCCATTGGCTTCGCCTCGATGGCCGGGGCGAGAACTCCAGGCGGTAGGCCGAGGGAGGGAATGCTGGACTCGGGAACGGCATCCAGCAGAGAGGGCGCGGCCGTCGACGGCGTGCTCCGGGGCGTGCTCCGAGGCGTCTGGCCGCGCTTGAGGATTTCCTTGTAAAAGATGTCAAGCCCGACGGCATCCGCGCAAAAGGCCTCAAACTCGGTCTTGAGATTGGATGGTCGGGATATGGAGTCGGACAGGGCAGCTCTCGTGGCTGCGTCCACGGCTCGGAGACTCGGAGAAGAGTATTGCAGGGGCTTGATCGAGGGCGACCCGAGCGTCGACAAATCAGACAGGGGAAAGGTCGAATAGTTTCCCAACATTGTTGACATGCGGCCCGCACGCTCGACAACCGCGGGAGGATCCGAAACGGTGTTTGATCTCATCTCCTTGTCTCGAGGGTTTGTTGGCCGATTACTGTACAGACGGTTCGCCAGTAGCAGGAAATTCCCCTCGTCGGTGATCTGGGCGAGCAGCGTTCCACTTCGATGGATGTACTGGCTGTATTTGTAATCGGGCTTGCCCCAGGAGTAGCTGACGTCCACATTGCTGGGGAAATTGGAAGCAGCTTCAGTGTCCAGCACAAAGTCGAACTTTTTCAAGATGCCGACTTGGTAAAAGTGCTTGCCCTGCGAGACCTGAGGCGCCACACCGCTGGGGTCGAAATATGTCTCCGGCTTCTGGTCCGGGGGGCTCAGGGCTAGTTTGACTGGGAATGGCTTGCGGAAGGGGTTGCTGTCCGTCATCACGCTTGCCTCCCTGATTGGCACCTCGACGAGGCGAAGGCCGTACTGGCTGACTTCTCGGGCCCAGCTCTCGACTGCGTCCTCTATCAGCTTGGCCGTTGCATTCATCCAGTCGATGCGGATGTGGAAGCAACTGTCGGGGTTATGCAGCCGGTCATAGTGCAGATCGACTCTCTCGGGCCTGTAGGATCGCTTGCGATGATCAATGTCATACTTGATCACCTTGCTCAGCATAACACGAGGTCGTTTGGCGGTGTGGGTCTGAGGAATCGTTGGAGTCGTTGAAGTAGAGGCCGGGGAATTTTCTTCATTGTTTGACGTTGGCCTCGCCATGAGGGTCCGAGGCGAATCTTTGGACGTGGCCTCCAGCACCGGTGTAGGTGGCACGCCGGGATCACGCTTTCGAGAATTGAACCATCCCTGCTGCGGCTTGGCAAACTCGGGGGCAATCTGGTAAAAGTAGTTTCCATCGCGGAATTGGTGTCGCTTCTCGACATGGACGAAGATGCCTCTGTCCTTGTCGCTCTTGACAGGCCCTGTCTTGGATTCATCGGGTGCCATCAATCCGTTGCCCAAATCCTCCGCATCCTCGCGGGTTTCCAGATCCTCAAAGTTTTCCAACAACCAAGTGGTCATGTCGGAACCGATGAAACAGGCGTAGTGCATACGAAGGTGCCATCGGCGGTTCTGCAGCCTTACACCCCCGTTCTCCACAGGCTGTTGCATCGCCTCTGCAAGAGCTCCGAGATTTAGATTGGCCTTTTTGAAGCGTTCCTTGCTGGACACGAGACCTTTGCGACCAAAGCCCTCCAACCCCTCCACGAGAGGGAGTGTTTCCACCTCTGCGGCGATTACCACAGATGGATCTTCTGTCTTATACACAATGTCGAGCGCGTTGATATCGCGCCCGCGACGGTTGCCAGCAGAGTGGTATCGCCTCTCTGAAGGTGGGAGATATCGATGCTTCTGCCAAGATTCAGCGAGTCGTTTGATGCCCTCAATCCGTACCTCTTCTGGGTTGTCTCCGCTCTGTGTCCTTGGTGCTGATGTATGCTTCGGGAGGACAGGAATTAGCACAAATCTGGCACGCCAGAATCTCAAACTTTCCATCATCTCATCATGATGTCCGGCAAGATAGGAATCAATGGTGTTCCAATTCCGTTCCGGCCGTGGTGTCAAAAGATCAATGACGTGGGTTTCGTACGTCTCATCAAACAAGGTGCGGATTGCTGGTTTGTAAATGGGTGAGAAGCTCTGGGAACGGACCGAGGTGTCCGCTGGTTTCCGCATAAAGATGTTGACCTCGACTTCTGTGCCATTGACACATGAGAGCTGGTGGATGATGTTGCCTACAGACATGAAGATGCTGGTGCCATCCTCGAGTAGCTGATCCCGGGAGAAAATGTCGCCAATTTTGATGAGTTTCTGGCCAAATGCTTTAGCCACGCTGGGTCCTACAACCACCTGGAACCCCTGGGAGAAGCGCAAGCCGACCAGCTCTTGAATGAATTCCTTGCGCGTCTTGGGCTCCTCGGCCAAATCGTCATCCGCGTTTTGATCGATGTTGTATGGATGCCTTTGGTACTCCCTATCGAATTGGGATTTGCCGGGGAAGTATTCAGTTGTTAACGGCACAGACGCTGGGCAACACAGTGCCTTCCATTTCTGAATCTTCATTTGAGACGTCTGGGGGAAGACGTGCTGCCATCTACTGTATAGAACCGTGTCATCGACTCTGTGGCGTTCCGGGTTGGAAGGATTGAGCAGTGTTAACCATGGCGTAATTGCCGTTGTAGGTGATAATGTTGGAAGATCTGGGACAACCCCGGCCCGTAGCTTGTTCGTATACACCTTTTCCTCGGCACGAAGCACTCTTTGGGCATCTTCAGCTCGCAGGGCATCTGAGAAACGTATATCACGATCCTCGCCTGGCTTGTCCTGCCTCTGGTGAAATGGCGTTGGAAGTATTGATGCAGACCTCAGCTGGCTTGTGGCATTCTCAAACATGCCCGAGGTGTTCCTCTTCAAGATGGGGATACTGGGGGTAGCTGCTAGGTCTTCGATAATCGTATCTGGCGCATCTGGGCGGAATCGATACGTAGAAAAGGCAGAAGTTTGACTGGCAATGGTCTGGGGCGAACTAGGTCGCATGTCAGAACGGGTTCGAGCAATCGTCGGCGTTGTTGCTTTCCAGTCGGATGGCGAGGCGTTGACCGTTTCTGCTTTGATTTCAGCAATAGCTGCTTTGGGTGCTGCGATGCCGAAGCCACGTTGGCCGAGACTGATTTGCCTCATCAATTTCGGCTGCTTTACCGTGGAAGAAGAAGACGCAGTTGGCTTGGGTGTTTTTGAGGAACCTTCCTCAGGCTTTTTCATGATTGCCAACGGCTTCTCCGCATCAACCATGTTCATGGACAGTTTTCGATTTGAAGAACCATGCATCGCAGCCTTTCTCTCAGGCAGGGAGGTTCCAAACAGACCAGAATCTTCAGCCAGCTGCCTGCGCGCAATGTCATCTAAGTCTCTGGCCTGCCGAGATCCGTGATGGCGCCGACTGCTTGAAACGTGGGCCCTGAGATCGTCAAAGTCCTGTAGCTGTTTCCATAGCGACTTTTCACCAGGCCTTGCAAGCCTATCGGGGACGAATCGCTGGAACCCATACACATAATCGACCAGCGCTTCGGGAACACGAGTTGTGGGAATGTAGACGACATCGTTGACACCAGTTCGTAACTTCTGGGAGGGCGGAGGCTCCGTGAGATTGGAAGGAAAGTTGGTATCGACTTGAAGTGGCGTTGTCTCAATCTCATTTGTTTCGAGAATGCTTCTCATTTGCAGGTCATACATACGGCATCGGATGTTGAACTCACTCTCGTCGTCTTGATCCACTTTGTTGGACACTGAAAGGGCGATACCCTCATACGACAGGGCTTCGTCCGATGCGCCAGTCCAGTACGAAACGTGAAGCCATTGTGGAAGCGCATAGCACCACTCATCGCTCGTCGACATGGACACAAGTTCATGCTTTCGGGATATATTTGAAGGGCCCTTTGACGGAGAGTAAGATTCTCCAAAGGACTGATAGCTCCCAATGATTGGCGTCGGCTGGTTGGGCGTGCTATCGCGGCTTTGGAATGACCTCGAAAGCCCAGACTGTCGCGTGTGATGTCTGCTCTCTTCGTGGTACTGTGGGTTGCGATATTTGAAGAGGGGTACTGAATGAAGCGGCATCTTGGGCATACAAATGAGATCAATGCCGATTCCATTGCCAACCAATGCCTCAGTGGTTCTCCTGAGGGTTTCGTAATCTACCTCAAACACGCCTGGACCAGCACTAATGACTGCAATTGAGATGCCTGTTCTGGTCAGGTCTCTATCGATGTGGTCGAGTGCGAATTGTGAGGCAGCTAGATTGATGGCCTCTAGCAGATTGCCGTACATAGAAAAGCTGGATTCAGCCTTGACTCGGTTCGACGGGGTGTCTTTGGGCGCTTCACCACCCTTGATCGTAGATTGAGCAAAGAGCTTATGGTGGTGCAGACTTATGTCTCGACGGAAGAAGTTGAACTCCTTCTTGAGTTGGTGGAGGATTTTTGTCCACTCGCCGCTGCCCATCTCGCTGACTACCACGCGGTAAAAGTCCTTGTACGGGCGATTGGACCCGGAAGGCTGGATGCCGGTATAATAATCGCCCTCCAGCGTGTCGAATTCGGCTGTCAGGCCGGTGTCGTACTCGACACGAGCAAAAAGCACGATGCTGACCAAGTGCTTAACTTTCAGCAAAGCCCATCGCTTGAACAGGGCAGGAAGAAAACCGTTGACGACCTTATTGAACATGATTTCGCCGGAGCTTTCAGAGTCAAACTCCCACATCTCGCGGGCCATCTGGATGAAGAGAACATATCTGGCGGATTCGCTCCGGAAGATGGGGCGGGTATCGCGGGTGAAGAAACCAGAGTGCACTTTGTCGCCGTCGTGGTAGATGGCAGTGATTTGAGCTTTGATGGTGCCCATGAACAAGATGGACTGTCCCTTGTAGACAGTACGTCCTGTCAGCTCCCCTACCGTCATTCTCCATATGTCGGCCCTTGACAGATACTGGTCTTTGAATGAAAGCTCCACATGAGAGGCCTCTCTTGCTGGATGGTTGGCATCGACCTATGACAAATATTAGCACGATGTCAAATGCATGTGTAGAGTGTGCAAGTAGTTGATGGTTTACCTTGGTCAATAGCACTTGAGTACCCTTCTTCATCCCGAAGGCATCGGCTATGTGCTTCACAACGTGGACTTCTACATCGGGATGCCTTGTCTTCATCTCTGGTGGCATATCTTTCGCCACAAAGACATACTTGTTGCAGGATGCTTCGGTAGTAGTGGCGCCTCCTCCGTTCTGGTCCTGCGTCTGTTTATTGTTTCCGCCATGGCCGGTCGAAGGTTTCCGCGAGTCCTCCTTGATGATTACACTTATACACATGAGCGCCCCCGGTTTGAAATCACTGCCCACTAGGTCCAGGTTGAGCAACACCTCGTCCTTGGAGTACCCCTCGTTGACGGTTACGGTGCATCGACGCTCGGACCTATATCGCCGGTCTTCTTTGACGGTAGAATGGGTCGAGACGCTGGCCGGAGACCCAGGCACATCGGATGCACCGGGTTCCAAGCCGGAACGGCTGAATTGTCGAAGGTGCGACCATTGCGGCCCCTTGCGCGGGACCAGGTTCTTTGCGCCGCCATGTCGGGACATGAGGATGGTTCGTCGCTCAGTGTTGTGAAGGGCTTCGTGAGAGACGGTGCAGTCTCATGCAGCGCATTGTGTTCGCGAAAGATCGGCTCGGTTGGAATTGCCGGCGAGAAGCTGGTCGGGGAGGGATAGTACGGACGTTGTAACGGATGGGCGATGGCACCTCGACTGAAGCCAACTGAGGTTGGCCGATGAAGCGGCAGAATTGAGCTTGGAGTGGTTGCGCGCACTGACCGCCTTCCATGTTGGGCAATTACCTGAACAACCAGCAATGAGGCTCCTAATGACAATTGCAATATTTGCAATAATCAATGGCTATGATTGTGATGATTTGAGGGAGAAAAGAGCTGGATCTAGTTAAATATGTCACCTTACAGCTTTGCACATTGGTCCCATGGCCCATATGGCGTTCACGGAGCTATTATCTTGTGTGCTGTGGCTGGCTCCAGGAGAACGGCCATGGAAGTGCTTAAACATTGCGGAAAGTGCAGACGGCGTTTAGTTCCGCTCGAATGATTCTTGCCGAAGCTCCAAGCCCGCCAGGAGATAAACCGGATCGTCGCGAAGTTGGAGTCGCGAGAACCCGGGGCTAACGATCGCTGCATGTAGGCCTTTTGCTGTTTGAGGCTCGCTTAAGGGCTGCAACACAAATTAACATTCATGATTGAACTGACCAGAGCTCGCTATGAGGGAATGATGGCCCGGGGTCGGAACAATCAACCAAATAACAAGCAATGATGGGATGAAGGACGGAATGAGGTGCTGCTAGGTAGTATTCAGTTGAGCAAACGCCGGTTGCTGCGTGGCAAATTACTACAAGCACCGGGGCTCCGTTTATCAGGACAAGAACGAAAGTCAAGAAGTCCCCATGACAATCAAGATAAAGGCCACAAGCATCACAAATGTCAAATCGTGGCTTGCTCCACTAATCCTGTTGAGGTTCCTCTTCATTAGCATATTTAGGTATTATAATAAACTAACCCTGATACTGTGCTTGCCTAATCTGCACCAAAATGTATCTATAACCTAAACTTATCTATGTATCTGAGCTTTATCAGATCTCCTTGCGGATACTCTGCGGGAGACGGAGCGATTAACATTTGAAATGCGTATGGCCTGTGTTTGTTTGAGCTATGCGTTCAAGCATCATCTCTTGCTGTGACGCGACCTGGCTGAGCGGTGCGAGACGGAATCTTGCCGAGGCTTCATTCTCCAGGCGGGTCCATCATCATAGCTCGAGACCACCCAAGTGACGATATTGAGAACCATAGTAGGCCAATTGATCTTTGGGGAGGGGATGCGGACCCCATGGAGCCCAGAACAGCCAGATGGCTACTAAGACTGCCTACCTATAATAGTAGTATGGGGCAAATGTGACATGTTACAGTACAGCAGCTCCTGCGGGCGTTGGACTGCGCATCACAGGGTTTGTGAAGCTCGCAGCCCGCGACAAGCGGCTTGAGGCTGCTCTCTCATTTCCATGTCACCAGGGTGCTGATCAACGTGGCGTTGTGCAGGGCAGCAAGAAGGCGCATGGGCATACCACCATTGGAGCCCTTGAGCCCTTCGATTCCGCAGCTGGGCTTAATAAAGCGGTCTGAAACATGCCGTGACAAGCGACGAGATGTCTTGGCTGCGGCGGCTTGCCTTGCTTGGTCGCGACTCGCCTGTGCGACGGGGATTGATTGCCACTTGTAGCACCAGAATGCTCACGCGGGGGGGACGGGACCGGGGCGACCCGCCCCCCAGCGAGGGAGCTGACGACCTTGGTATGAGCTATCGACTCCAGAATGACACGTGAAGGACGCCACGAGCAGGCATGGCAAAGCAGCAGAAATGACAATCGGCAACGGCGGGGGAGTTGATTGTCACAACTGGCTGGGGGCTTCAGCGCGAAGAGGCAGTGGCGGTAATATGTCGTAACTGGGTCTCAAGCTATTAGCTCGCCGGCCTAGTCGTCTCTCTCGCAGTAGCCAAGTGGGCGGCTTGGGTCCAAGACGCTTCCTCCCGTGCTTGGGCATCGACGCCTAGATCGAAAAGACCTGATAGCCCGAGAGGCCGACAGGGGCTCTGGCTTGGCATGGCATTTCATTTCTGAGGACGGGCCTGAAGACCGTTTATGCCAACCTGTGCGTCCTTCCGCGTGCGCAGACACGACTGAACATTACGCAGATCTGGTCCCAAACTTCTGCCTGTTTCATGCACGGAATTCGCTGCGTGCGGGCACTGCGGGGTTGTTGTCAACCGTGCGAGATCATCATCGATGCAGGCTCTCACGCATGCAACAGAGTGAGTGGCGTTTCTGTATCATGCACCTCAGTCGCCGGGACCACTATTTACGCGCGCTTCGCTTCCAGCTGTCAATGGAGGCCTTGTTGTGAACACAGTCAAGATCTTCAAGATGTGGATCCAGCGACGCGACCACGGCTTCAACCCAAGCCAAGCCAAGACTCGGCCGACTCCTATGGGAGTCCGATATGCAGCCCCCGCCTAGTTGATCACGCCTCTGGTAGCCGAGCCATCCCATGCAGTGGTGATCTGAGGGACTTGTCCGCCTTGTCTGGCTCGCATATCGACAATGCAACGCGCGTACCGAAGGCGCGACTGGTGCCTGCAGATCGCACCGATGAAGGCAGTTCGGCGATGTGGGCGGGCAGGTAGCGGAGATGCAACCATGGGATGCGACATTGATGAGAGAAGAGAAAGGGAAGCTAGGAAAGATGTTGTCATAAGTTGGCCCAAGCGGCGTGGAAGGCTGGAAGCGCTGCAAAGTTCAAACCCGAGCCCGCCGTTGAGTGGGTCGTCGATGCTACGACCAGCCAACAGCCGGCCTGATAGATGGGATTGTCTTGACGGCTACGGAGTACGGAGTACATAGATGGTTGAAAACTGGGGACGCAGCGTGCAGAGTTCAGGGTCTTTTTAGCAGCTACCTTGTCAACAGCCCACCAAAAGTCCGGGAGAGCCAATTTTTGGCCGCCAATTTGCAACATGTCGTCGGCCCAGTCAGTACGCGTGACGAGGAGAACAGGCCGGATATGGGCCGGGCTGCCGAATATCTGGCCGGTTGTTGCTTGCTCCATCGTGGCTGGTCGAGCCGACTTGACTCGTGCGAGAGTTGCTTCCTTTGCGCTCTCAAGGACACCTCGCACCAAGTGCTTGCTTGAGGGTGTTCTGTGACCCCAGGGTCCAAGTCACCAATGCCGTGCTTCCGCGCCGGGTCGGCACTCGTCCTGGGTATTATCCGATGTGAGGGTCGGGACACACACCTCCCGTCACCATTCAAGGGCGAGACTGCCGCCGGTTGGCACATGGGCGCTGCCAAGCCCGCCACACAGGCAGCTTGGAGGTGATACAATGCAATTCCTGTGCGGGTGGACTGTAATCAGTGCCGAAGCCCATCATGGAGAGCGGAAGCCTCTGACGACAAGGGAAATGGGAAAAACGTTGCCATTTGCTCACTCTACATTAGCGCCATGCGAGCTGACCCCAGCCATTGAGAGGGTTTACCGATCTATGGGTAGCGAGAAGAGAGTGGCAGTGGCTGAGGCAGATTGGGCAGCTTAGGCTTCTCCAGAGAGACAAGAGGAGCCAGAGAGGAGAGACAAAAGCAAATAACAGCGACGAGCCTGCTAGTTCGCGACGTTCAATGAAGGTGGGCAGAAGCCCTGCTCTGCCGACCGGGATGGTCCATCCCATGGTCTGTTTTCAAGAAATTGAGGCTGATCCAGTGCCTGCAGAGTATCGCAGGTTATCTCGTTTCAAGCTCCGGCATCGGGTCTCAGTCCAACCTACTCGGTACCGAGTAGGTAATTAAGTGCGGGCAGGCGTGGTAGGTGCACCTTCTTCATCAACCACCAACACCTTTTGAAAATGCAAAAAGCGAAGGTATCGTGAGCCTTGTGCCTCATTACCAGTAATTGCAAATGGACCCGTAATTGTTACAATGATTTAGTTGCTGTTACTGCCAGAGAACCGGCAAGCAGTGCCTGCCGTAGAATAAAGCTCGGTAGTCAGTACGTAAACGCAGACCAACAGCCTTACTGGAAGCGGATGCTGAGGCACATGGCCACCACCTGCTATGCCTGGCTGGGCCTAGGCCAGTGCTGGAGACTCGGTTGGCAACTTGGCATTTCTCTTTGGAGGCGAGGCGTATTTCCTGCCGCCCTGGCTAACTCCACCAAAATCCCTGGATCAAATGCAGAGGCAGGCCATTTCTGCCGGGGGAAGCTCGTCTCCATGTGAAGCGGGCGGACACCCGGAGTAATTACTACGTAGGTATCCGTACGCTGAGTCGAAACGCACTCCAGAGAGTGAGCTTGAGGGTTGAGGCAGTTATGGCAGTTAGGCTTTCGAGGCCGATATCGCCTGGTGCAGCTGGTGTGCAATGAATGCCTTTGGACAGGCAAACGAGATGAGACGGGAGTAGACGGACGAGGGGTTGTGCTTCGGCCGGGTTGGCCTTGGGAACCCGGAAAAGGAACCCCCCCCGGTTGTGGGCTGTAGGCTGTGAGTGAGCGATCCCATGGACTTGCAGAAGGGCCCTGGATTCATTGAATCGAGGCTGGACCACACCCCCGGGAAGACCCCTGTCGCCGCCGGCGCCGCATACTTTCACCGCATTTTGGGGACCAATGGCTTGAGGCCGCAGCGCCTGTGCCTCACGGCTCTTGTGGGCGCAGAAGGTTTGGGTGTTGGCGCCCGGAAGTGAGGCGCCAAATAATTACTGGGGGGGGGGCTAGGTTGTCAAAGGCCGGGACTCAAGGGGTGCTGCGCTTACACTGAGTCCCCCAGTCTGAGACTGGAGGCTTCTGCTGGCTGAGGCTTGGGGGCAACGCTTAGGCCAGGTCCAGGTTTCCCTCCCTCCAACCCATGCCTGAGGTCCATCGGTCGACCGCCCGACCTCATCTGTCGTCACTGTCACGCCTTGGCTTGCACCCGATCTTGCCGTCTGCATCGTCCGTCTCGTAGCCTCAACCTGGACCTGGGCCTTCGCAGATCGAGGCCTTGCCCATCGGTTCCTTTTCTGCTACCTTTTCTGTGGTCACCCCATTCTCTCCCAGTATACGGATAGATAGGCCTGGACCATCGGCGGACCCAGCTTCCGGCCTCATTAGCGGGCAACCAAGGCAATATACAGCATCCTTTGCCACCCCAGGCGTCGACACCGTCGCTTCTCACTCTACCTCGCTCAGCAACCGGCAGAGCGAGCATCGGCTTCTGGCCGCCGGGCTCCATTTAGCGCCTCCAGCCACGATCAAGCTCCAAAGGCCCAAAAACGCTCCAGTCCTAGGCCGCCGACGCTAGAGGCTTCCTGGAATGGCCTTGCCCTTGGACCACCACCAAGATCGTCAGTATCAGTTCTGCTTACTCGATCGCGTGTCTCTGGTTCAAATACCCCGATAAATTATAATGGCCCCGTCCCCGCCCTGACCAAAACCATTCGCCAGCGAGCGGAGGGGCCTTCTTCTCCCGTGTCATTTGTCTCGGCCATCTTATCCCCAGTGTCTTGCTCTTTGGCGCCGACCACTCATCACCTATCAGTTATCAGCAACTGCCCATCGGATCAAGGGCATCCATTCCTCACAGCGCAACCGCCTAGGTCCTCGCCCTGCCTCACTCACATATGCACATGGTGGAAGAGCAGTATCAACGCATCCATGAGCACACTACTTGCACTATTCCAAAGTCGAGGTAGCCGCCGGTGCTTCTCTTACTAATTAGCAGTTCGCTTTGTTCTGCACCGAGGGACCATCTCCACCTGGGCACCGCACCAACTGGTACTGGCAACCGCATCCGCCTCCTCCACCTCCACTCCCGTGCCCAGGACAAACCCAACCACCAACCTCAACGTCTCCGCCCGCGCCCGCTCCAGGTTCGCGTTGACCAGGCCATCTGGAGCATCCTCAATTCACACGCTTCATACTTCCGCACATCTCTCTCCTGCCTCGGCCTCGAACTAACACGTACCTTGCCCTTGCCCATAGCGGCACATACTCTCTTCCTGGACAGCCAGCCGGTCTAGACGTCGTCATTCGCCCTCCCTTGCACCAAGGCATCGAAACCCAAACATTGACCTCAAGCAGCGCGCCCTGTCTCCTGGAATACGCTCACTCGTCGACTCCCCTTTGCGCCGACGACTCAATTGTTTGTTCTGGCCATCACGACTTCCTTCAATCAGCGCAATCTGCTTCCTGCAATACCTCTCAGGTCTCGCTATTGCTTCAGCCGTTGGGGTCGAGATCTACGCCAGGCCTCGCCCATGTATTCTGTCGCATAGCGTTGCTGCGAATTGCGCGTATCGCATGAATTTTGAGCATCTTTCATTTCCATTCTTGGCCTTCCAGCTCTCGCCGCTACCTTAGCCTCTGTCGCTTCAAACCTTCCCTCTCGGATTCTCTACTTTGAGCCTCAACCACCCCGCGTCTACCCACCATCACCACTTCGTCACTTCTTCGTCAGCGTCACATTCCACCCTTGAAGGCTACTATGCCCCAACGCCAAACTCGACATCTCTCCACAAGCCCTTGGATAATGGCCTGTCGCCGATATTGAGCGACAGTCCGTCCGCCACCATCTAGACCTTGTCGGAGAAAAGCCGTGCTGACAAAATGCTGGGTCGCCTTTTACATCTGGGCTCCAGCGGGCCGTCAGGGCCCCCGACACAAGCAACGGCCAAAATGTCCAAGCCCATTTCTTCGCTCGAGTCTGTGCAAGAAGATATTCACACTCGTAATTTATTATTTCCGGACGCCCAAGCACTCTACCAACACCGTAACGACCAAGTCTTTCCTCTGTCCTCGACCCCGGCAACCCCCGCCACGTCGACCGCCAACGCTTTTGACTTTAGCGGCGATGTCGACCTAGACGTGCGCGATGTGCGTATTGTCATTATGCAGGACGCCCTCGGTCCGTCCAATGCGTCTCTCCTCTTCGACAGCCACCCTGCTGCGCCAGTACCATCCCACGAGCGCGCACCGCCGTCCCAGGAGATGAGGCGAGTGCCGACCTCGCCCCGCAAGACCAGCCTGGGACAATCCTCGCGACCTTTAGTGATCCAGCCCGATGGCCCTCATGTCCAGCCCCGACAGGGAGCGTTTGACCGCCGCTCCTCCTTACACGGCCGGAGTTCAAGCATAGTGGAGACAGACCTGCAACGGGCAGCGCGCGAGTATCGTGAGGAGTTGGCCACCATCTCGGGCTGTATTTTTGGGAATTCAGAATTGATGGCATACAAGGGAACCTCGACCAAGGTTCACGTCGTGCCAAGCGACTCTCGAGTAAACGATATGAGTTCCATTGTGGGCGACGGCCGGAGTTCGATCGGCCGATCAAGCGCTCGATCCAGCAAGCTGTCGCAGTCTTACTCTTCGCAGACAATTTCGCCTACGAATCCACCATCACTCAGTGCCAACTATCCGCCCCGTCCGACCGAGAAGAAGAAGGTTCTCATCACTCGCCTCTTCCCAGTAAATCTCACAGCCGAGGAGGGAGAGTCCAATAGTCCTCCTAGCCAGTATATCGATGACACAGCCGGTTTCCCATTCCCGGCCACTGGCGACGAGCCACCCCCAAAGGCCAAGAAGGCCCAGCCTAAGCAGCGGCGAACGCCGATGTACGCGGTGGTCCTGGTCGTCCAGCTACCCCCTGTCACCTCAACAACATCGACACGAGTTTCGCAAACTCAACCGAAGTCGACACATCGTGAATCAAGTTCTTACACTGATCAAGAGTTCTTCTCTTCCTCATACAACTCGGCTCGCCCATCAGGTTGGACCATGGTCGGGTCTAGTGTGTTCGGGGATACCGGCGACTCGGCTTATTCGATTGACATGGAGGATAGGATTGATTCGCTCACACAGCATTGGGACATTATAATGAGGACACTGACCCACCTGCAATCAGTCGTCGCCGTCATCCTGGCTACCCTACTAAAGCAAGTCGACCTTGTCTCGCCCGGACCGGTTGGAGTTTCAACTGCCGCACAACCTGCTGGGCGACTATCATTCTCTGAGCGAAGAAGTGGCGACCTGCCCCGGATCAAACCCCCCAAGAGCACCACCAAGCTGGTTTCTCTGTTGCCGAACTGCCTAGCGGAGGATAGTATCATTGCTGGCGAAGTTGATGCTGCAAGGCATCGTATAGTCATGGGACTCAGCGCGGCCAGGGTCGTCACTGGCCAAGGCCGATGGGGAATATGGCGCGAGGAAGCCCGGTGGGCTTCGAGATGGGCAGGGGCAGAACGCGATACTTTCCTCAACAACCTGCTGACTGGCTTCTTGGCGAACCACACCGATTGGATCCAAGCACTCTGCCCCCCATCTTACCGCAGGCGAGTGTGTCTGCTGCAAAAGAACCGAGGCGAGGAAGACTTGTCTTTGCCGGCTCGGACCGTTATTGTAGCTGACGACAAGATGGCCGCTCGGCGGCTTGTTTTCTTGCTGTCTGCATTCTTACCAGCCAACCAGCAGATCCCAGCTTCTAGGGCACACCGCGCGAGTACCTCGACATCACTTGGGACTTTCTCGAATTCTCCCCCGACATTCATTGTGCCTGTTCTTCGCGAGGAATCCTTGCGTCGCAAAATAAATCGCCGCGCAGGCCCCAGGCGAGCGTCCCACTCAAGGACGGCAAGCCAGAGCGCGCGATCCTCCGCCGTTCCTCTGCAGCTAGCCCACCTATCCATGGACCGAGGTCATGAAAGGCGAGTCTCGGATGCCGCGTCGATTCGCCAGTCCAATCTCCCAATGACGGGCAACGACCTTTTGAGCAGAAAGAGCAGTGCTGCAACTACCACAACCGTCATGCCCGAGACCACGATGCCGCATTTTTCCACTGCACAGAGAATAGAGAACCCCAGAAGGCCTCGGCCCAGTAGCAGCGGAAGTGTTGCCGCTGATGATTTAAAGCGATCCTTGCACCGAGGCGAGAGTACTGGGCACGGGAGCAATGCGAGCACTGATTCCAGGAGCCAGAGCTCAAGATGGGGCAGCGTGATTAGTGGGCTCTGGAGCACTCGCAGGCGAGATTCAGCAAGCTTGAGCACATACAGCCCATCTGACACAAGGTCCCCGTCAAAGCCCAATCAGTACAGCAGACCAGACAAGCTCTCCCAGATGGTCCAGGAAGCCTCTCTTGTAGAGGAAGCATCGCCTTCTTCAAGAGGCCCTCGCCCATCCACCGATGCGCATGGTGCCATGGGAAGGGAGTTTGGTCGTGACAGCCGAGAGCCATCAATACGGCCAGATCGGACTCCCGACCCGAATGGTGCCTTTGAGTCACCGGTCAAGACATCCATCAATGCCGATGACGGAGTCATCGATGTGGATATTTCATTTCCCGAGTACATGACTTCATTTGAATCCGCGATTAGCTCCCCTTCCAGCAGTGGTTATCTCTCCACACCTGGTATTCAAGGCGGCTTCGACTCTTTCGAGCAAGCGTCTCGTATGTGTGTTGATGGAGATTTGCCCCTGAATGCTGCGGGATGGCTGAATCGCTACCACCCGGACTTCGCATTACAGGCGATCCCACCGCAGGATGACCTTTTGGACCAGATCAAGGCGTCCCTACGGGCCGAGCCAACGCCCCTTTCCGCGTTCCCGCTAGGGAGCGACCTCGGGCAGCGTTGGGTCGATGTGAGCAGTGTGCTTATTGCCGACTCGACGGTTGGGACAGTTACTCGCATAAGGTATCGCCGACTGGTGAAGCCGCGGTCTCCTCTTGAACGCCCGACAAATCCAACAGTCGGCTCCGGCTCATATGGAGCCGCGATCCTGACACCCTCAGTCGTCCCGTATGAGATTCAACTTGAAGATGACTGGATCGTGGAAACCGTGGAGCAACCTGATAGCACCGTGATCGAGGCGGTCGAGAAGGTCGTGAGCCTGACTCACGAAGCGAGCAAAGACTTGTCACTTTCCTCGTCGCAACCGCGGGGCGAGGTTCGCCTGAGCACTGATGGGGGCGAGGCCGAATCCATCACGGCCCCAGAAACACCTGCCCTGCCGCCAGCGCCGGTGGAGGTTCCTCGTGCACAATGCAAGGCAGTTGTGCTCTCTGCTCTCGAGGACGTCATCCGCGACGTCATAGAAGCGCGCGAAAAGTCCACCCATCATGGCAGGGCTGGGCAGGCTCCTGACACCATGTTGCATGAGGCGATCCACCTTTGGTTCGACAACCTCGATATGGCCGACGGCTGAATACCACTCAAGTGAGTTGGCTCAGTCTTAACCAACTAATGATCTAACGATCTGAATTCCTTTTTTCCCTTTCCATCTCTTGTCCTGTCAGCCCCGTCCTCAGTCATTTGGGGCTCGCTGAGTCTCAACGGAGGGAGTTTTTTTCTCGGTTTTCCTGATGTATGGATACCATGAGCGGTTTTGCCAAAGACGATCGAATGATACCCTGTGTGCGAGCGGAGAATGTGCAGAGAGCAAAGTCACTACATTACTTTGAATTTGGGAGAGCATCGCTATTCTGGGACCGAAACATCTAGTTTTTCCCGTCCATCTCTCGTTGCTGGCCCGGGCAGCTGAGGCTGATTTTCGTTGTCGTTTCTGTCGCGATTCTATCTTGCGCGATTGATAGCCGGGAGTTCTAGGTCTTTGACTAGAAGACGGTATTGAAGAGTACCTCGTGTTTCGAATTCGAAGCATACAAACCACGGCTGCGAGCTGTCCAAGTGGGCGTTCCAAATTCCGAATGACAGTGAGTCGCGTTGAGGCGGCTCTATATCTCGACAGATATAATAGACTCTAATTTCAAACGTTTGCAATTTATCACGCCGCCCTATGAGTTATCGAAAATCAGTGATGCACCCAAGACGCCCTTGATAGATATGACAACCAGCTGCGATCTGAGGACAAAGGAATCTTTTCGAAGACAGAGCAGTGGCCATGGATTTTTTACAACCAACTCAACCTGCCAAAAAACTATGCGATATCTCCCAAAATATGCTTGAAATCGAATTCGTTCTATAATGACTTCGGTTCTATTTTCGCTTCGACGGCCTCGCGTTCTTGGCCAACTTTTGCTGCTTCTCTTGCCGTGCCCGGCGAATATCATCAGCTCCCTTGAGCTCCTTCTTGCTGCCCATGCCGTCTCTAAAGCGGCCGACACGCTTCTCCCGCGCCTCGGCAACGCGCTTCTTCCGCACGTGGTAGTCGTCGCGGAACTTGTCGGCCTCCTTGGGGGCGCGCTCCTGCTTATGCTTGTACCGCACGCCTGATGGCATCTGAGACTGCTGCTGGCCAGGACGCATCAGCTCGCCCACCTGCGGCAGCTTGCCGACGCGGTTTGCACGCTTCCACTTGTCGAAGCGGCCGCTCTGGAAACTGGCTGCGATCTTGACACCACTCTCGCCACGAACCATCTTGGCGCCCTTGGAGCCGTCCTCGTCGTTCTCGCGAGACACATATTTCTTGGACTTCTTGTCCCACCGCATCTTGGAGCGAGCGGGAATGCCGAATGACTTGGCATTCTCATCATTCGTGAGATCCATGGTGACATCTCGGGCAGCCTCGATGAAGCTCGAGCCTGCGCCACCCGAGTGGACGCCGTATCCTCTCTCTTCAGCCGCATTGATCGTTCGAGGCGTGTAAGACATGAACACTTCGGAATCGCGCCAGTCCGACTGTCCCTTATTGGCCTTGCCAGTGTTTGACACCGTCACCTCGAGGTCTTCGTCATCGTCATCTGATTCTTCAACCTCAACATCCTGGTCCATGACCTCATCGTCGGAATCATCTTCGACTCGCGTGGCGGGAATTTCGTCGCCAAGACCATCGAAATCGCCATCTTCTTCAATCTTCTCGGGCTTTCCTCTGGGAGTGATCCTCTTGCGCAGCTGCTTCATAACTTCTGCAGCTGCACTTTTAGCCCGATCGCCGTGACCAACCTCAAAGATTGTCTCCTGGGGCTTGAAACCACTGATTCTAGCCAGCATGTCCGCGCGAGCTTGTTCTAAGCCGTCCTTGTCCTCGCCAAACAAAGGATGTAGTTGCATCCAGCCAACAGAGGCGACCAGCTCACGTGAACGCTTCGCACTCTGATGGGCAGCCGAGTTCCTGCTCTTCAGGTAGAGTTTCTCCGCCTTGCCTGCCACGCGTCGTAGAGCAGTGAGGTCTTCGTTATCGTGCATGGTCTTGTTCAGCCACTCGACCTGGGTTTCGACGGCATCTCGCTTCAAGGTTCCCACGACGACATCTTCAGCAAAAGAAGGTTTCGTGTTTTCTTGGCCAATGACCAACTTTTTGCCAAGAAACAGCTGCAAATCCAGCAGGTACGGGGCATCGGTATCCCTCACGAGACTGTAGCTCCAACCTCGTTTCCCTGCACGGGCTGTTCGTCCGACACGGTGAACAAATACTTTGGGCTGAGACGGAAAGTCGTAGTTGATGACGTGGGCTAGTACAGGGATATCAATACCTCGAGCAGCAACGTCAGTGACAACAAGGACGTTGGTCTTCCCCCGCCGGAAGTCCTCCACTTGGATACGTCGGGCGGTCTGGTCGAGGGAGCCATAGACGTATGATGTTGCAAATCCGGCTTCCATCAGTAGATTCGCGATATACTCGACATGGTGCTTGGTGGCCGTGAAGACAATGGTGGAGTGTTCGGTTGGTTTACCACCAGCTGTATCCGATCCTCTCTTTCGTTTTTTTGAGCCCTTGTCCGGTTCCTCTTTAGCGCTCTCGGGCGGCCCAACAGGCATCTTAATCACATCATGGAGAATGTGTAATAGCGATCCCTCTTTCTCGGCACCCTTGACGGAGAAGTAAGCGCTCTCCAAGTCCGGCGAGACCTTGGTCTCTGCGTCAAGTCGCACGAGGCTTGGATCCTGCAGACCCGCACGAGCAAATTCCACCAACGACGCCGGGAGCGTAGCGGAAAAGAGTAGACTCTGCCTCGACGGTGGCAGCGCATGCAGAATTTCAGCCAACTGTGCCGCAAAACCCATCTCAAACAGCCGATCGGCCTCATCGAAAACCACGTACTTGACCGAGGACAGATCTAATCCCATCTCTACCTTAAGGTGGAGGAATCGACCAGGGGTGGCGATGACGATGTCTGGGTTGCCAGTCATGTAACCGAATTGCTCTTCCAAGCTATCACCACCAACTAGCAAGATGGATTTGAGATCGGTTCCACGTCCGAATTCCTTCACGACCTTGAGTGTCTGGATAGCAAGTTCTCGAGAGGGAGATAGAATAAGTGCCCGTGTCCCGAATTTGGCGCTGTGCGCACGCAGACGTTCGATCATTGGGATGACGAAGGCGGCCGTTTTACCAGAACCTGTCCTTGCCATGCCAACCAGGTCCTTTCTGTCGAGAATCAAGGGGATCGCTTTACGCTGGATGGGGGTCGGGACCGAAAATCCCTTTCGCGCGATTGCTTTTAGTAGATTGCTGTTCAGACCTGTCCAAGGCGGAACGTCAGCAGCGAGCTCAGTCACAACATCGATGGGCATTCTCACCCATGGCCTGGAATCCTCCGCCCTTCTTCACGGTCCTCCCCTTCAAATTGGACGCTTTCCTGAACGATGCAGCCTGCTGGAGGGCGATAAACGCCTCGTCTCCGTCGTCATCGGGGGCGTTCAACATGCCATCGAAGTCGAGGTCGAAGCCATCTGGCATAACATTGTCGTTGGCGCCATCGCCTGGATAGAGAGATCCCAGGATATCGACTTCTGCCTCGGAGGGAGTCGGCGAAGCTCCGCGTTGGCGCATCTTGGGCGGGCGACTCGAAGAATTCCCTTGGCTGGTAAAGTCGGCGAAGCCTTTACTTTTTTTTCTGGATGCGAGGTCTGCCCAAGTTCGAACTGCCTGCGACCGCCAGTTTTTTTTTCTGGGTCCCAGCCGCGCTTATCTTATCGTCGCGGGGCAGATTTGGCAGGTGGGCCCTTCGCCGCAAACCGCAAGCCGCCTGGTCAATGCCGGCGCCAAACGAGCACTGATCAGTGATCACCCATCTTCATCAACTGGCCTCTCTCCATCGCCTTTCTCCCATCAGCCAAAGTCCTCCGCATTGGCTCAATCAACACAGGGATTATCCAGGAACTTACACACACGTCATGGCGAGCAAAGACGCAAAGGAAGACAAGGAGGCGCTTGACGCGCTCGAGGCAGAGGCCAAAGAGTTTGACAAGGTGAATCGCAATCGGATGCGAAGCCTCGTGACCTCTACTAACAAGCAGGCAGGATGCAGAGATTGACCGGATCCTGAAAGCATTCCGACTAGATGCGTAAGTACAGATAGATTCATCCTGACTTTTTGGGTCCCGGTCGCACTAACAATATCGAAGCTATGCAGTCCTCGACCTGCAGCCTGGTGTTCCCGATTCCGACATCAAAATCACATACCGTAAAAAGTCACTGCTGATCCACCCCGACAAAACCAAGAATCCTCTGGCCCCTGATGCGTTTGACCGGTTGAAGAAAGCCCAGACTGAACTCATGGATGAGAAGCATCGCGAGCGGCTCGACGAGGCCATCGCAGACGCTCGCATGCTATTGATTCGAGAAAACAAGTGGACGGTCGACAGCGAGGAGCTCAAAACCGAAGAGTTTCGCAAGATGTGGCGAAACAAGTCTCGTGAGGTGCTCGTGGATAATGAACACCGCCGCCGCCGCCAGATGAAGGCCCAGATGCAAGAGGAAGGCCGCGAGCAGCGACGCGTTGACGCTGAGACGGAGGAGCGGAAACGGAAGCGCCAGCATGACCAGGACTGGGAGGCCACTCGAGACGTGCGCATTAGTAGCTGGAGGCAATTCCAGAAAGGAAAAGATGGCTCAGACAAGAAGAAGAAGAAGAAGCTTAAGCCTATAGGCTGATGCTGATGGCTAATAGCTGTGGTTTTGCGTTGCATATCCAAGCCTGAGAGGACTAGGTCTCGCTCAATCTCCAGGCGTCTTGCTAGACTGTGAGTTTATATAATTGCAATGAACGAGAGCAGACTCTAATTCAAACAGATCAAGGAATCATGGCCAGGCCGCCGCTCTGTAGATGCGCCACGATTCCGCGGTTTCAGGTATGTCCACCGTTCTGCCCCAGGTTACGTGCTTGTGTCTGGTGTAACCTCCATCAATGCCGCTGTATCTTGCATTTCGTAATCTGTCACTGTTGTGTGGCTGGTCTCGTATCGCATGAGCTGGAGAGTGGATGATTGAACTACAAACTTCTATGAGAGTGGCCGCCGTGATAGCCTCCCGTCCCTCATTCTATGCAGTAGTATACAACAGATCTGAAGCAATGACAGATCATGATAAGCAAGCCGCTCAGGCGCAACCCTCCACAGACGCCAAATATAATCAACATCAACAATTTTCGAACACCGACCAATGCGCTTGCATATCCCCCCTTCTATGTTAGTAATTATGTGAGTGTTACATTATGGTACAAGGCCCCACTGCTTTAGCCAGAGCCGGCGTCTGAGGGCTTCTTTGTGTTCTCATCTGGCTTCTTCTCCTGTGTGGTATCGTCCTTTTTGGGTTGAGTGGTGGACGAGCCACTAGTGGAGGTGCTCTGCCCGTCCTCTTGGTGGGCTGGGTGGTTGGTGAACGTGTGCCACATCGACTTCAAGAAGCCCTCGTTCTTGTGAGATTCTGGATCACTGCCGTCGGTTTGGGAGCTGTACGCCTAGTTGGCATCCACCAAGAACAACGACAAAAACCCTGTGGGGTTGAGGGGGGGGTCTCCTACCTTGAAGATGAGACGTTCATTACTCGCTTCGCCGTCTTGTCGCCCATTTCGTCCGCAAGCATCTCAGCAATGGTTCGCTGGTTGGCGCTCAAGTACTTTGGCATGGTAACACGGAACTCGACCTTGAGATCGCCGTTACCGCCCCGTCGAGAGCCGAGGCGCTTCATGCCCATACCACTCATGGTCATCTTGTCGCCCGTGTTTGTGCCAGTCGCCACCTTGACGTTGACCGTTCCGTCCAATGTCGGCACGGAGACCTGTCCACCCAGCAGCGCCGTGGTCAGGGGAATGTTGGCAGTGTACAGGATATTGGAGCCTTCTCGGCGGAACTTGGCGTCCTTGGCGACTCGGACGAAGACATATAGGTCACCACGCTGGCCACGGGCGTTGGGGTCCGAGGACCGACCCGTGACAGGCGCGTCTCCGGCACCATCTACCCGCAGTCGCATGCCATCCTCGATACCTGCAGGAATGTCGACCGTGATTGACTTCCTTTCCCGGACCACCCCGTTGCCGGAGCAAGTTCGGCATTCGGAGCCCTTGGGGATCGTCGTGCCAGTTCCCTCGCAGGTGCCGCATGTTGAAGCCATCTGGAAGCCGCCCATGGAGTGAATTCGGGTTCCGGTTCCGTTGCAGGATTTGCATGGGCTTCGATGTGTCCCGGCCTTCAAGCCACTGCCCGTGCAAGTACCACAAGTCGCAAGAGGGGTGATGTTGATTGTCTTGGCGGTGCCCTTTGCAGCCTCCATGAAGGTGATGCTGGCCTGCACCTCAATGTTCTCGCCGACCAGGATCTCTTGTTGGAAGGGGTTCGCTCGCCCGCCTCGGCGTGCACCGCCAAAAGGCCCTTGCTGTCCGGTAAAGGCGGAGAAGATGTCCTCGAAGTTGATACCAGCACCGAATCCTCCCTGTCCGCCAAATCCGGAGAACGGGTGGCCTCCTCCTCCAAAAGGATCACCGCCACCAGGGGCGCCACTCGGATCGAAGCCAGCAGCTCCAAATTGGTCGTACTGCTCCTTCTTCTTGGGGTCGGATAGAATTTCGTAGGCGGACTGGATATCGGCGAATCGCTCCTTTGCCGAGTCGTCCTTGTTCGTATCAGGGTGGTATTTCTTGGCCAAGCCATAGTAGGCTTTCTTGATGTCGGCAGCAGATGCACTCTTGTTGACGCCGAGAGCTTGATAAGGGTCCTTTTGCGAGGCCGGGTTCGTAGCATGGAATGCCTGGAGGTTACTAATCAGATATTTGTCTCCTTCAAGATCCGGGATACGAGAGCTGGGGAAGATGGACTCACTCGGCGAGAAGCAGGAGCTCCGGAATTCCTCTCCACGCTGGTGCGACTGCGTGCGCCGGGGCGCAATGCCGCAGTATGGAGTCGAGCTGCTTTACTCAAGCATCGGGCTTGGGTGCCGCAGAGATGCGTCTGCGCGATAGCTCGGGTGGGAGCAACGACCTTGATCAAAAGGCTAGAATTCATCGTGAACTGGCGTGATTCATTTGACCCTCGAGAGAAGCAAATAAGGGAAGATATCCACGGACGGCTAGCTCCCAGTACCGCCTCGAGATTCTGTCGAGTTCGAGACTCATCTCAACTTTTCCAAGCCGGTCTTGAGCCGAAGAGTTGGTACCTCAGGCATCAACTTCGTCATAGGCCAATATGTTTTTAGAGCAATTTGATTGGCCAGCATCTTAGTGAGCATCTGGGCAGATGCCGACAGAGGACCGGCAAAGCTCGGTACCAGCTCTAAGATGAGGAGTAGAAAAGACCAAAATCAATCTATGGAGCAATTTCCAAGCTCATTTCGTGTCATTAGCATCCTGAAACTTGGATAGTAGATGAATCGAGAGGCGTTGAATGCTGAAGCCATCCAGTTCGGCCTTGTGTTATGCCGAGCCTACCCGAGTTCCCGTCACCAACCGGTAGTAATTAATTCACTAATCTCATTGCTTCTTGTTGGTTCAGAACTCGAAGCTTCACTATCATCGTAAACTACACCAAGTTTGTATATCCATGGCCATAATTGCATACGAGTTCTTTTCTATATTGGCCTAATTGGCAGAAGCAGTGGCACTTTGATTTGACAGCGTTCGTTTCGACTAGAGCAGTCTGCGATTGCTCAATTCTATTCACGATTTAAACAGGCTGCTAAGCGAGAGCAAGTGGATTCCCCCCTCCTCCCAGCCCCAAAGTTAGGCAGTTGGCCACAGTTTGTTGTTGGGTAGTCGGGACGTCAAACTTTAGAAAAGGCAAAGCAGTGAGGAGGCGGCTTCATTTGCTGAACAGCAGTACTGTGGTATTTGTAATAAAAAGGCCTTGCCGATAAGGGCAGACCGACGCATCCAGCGCATTGCGCTGTATGAAAACTACTCTGAAGGAGGCGTAAGCCGCGAAAGAGAAAGAAAAACGAACAGTCTATCATGTGGGTATGATACCACCCAAGCATCGTTGGGGTATTTAACTCGAAAACCACTCTTATTGCCAAAGAGCGAAAGCAGAACGCCAGCGCACCAAAACGCCATCCCGTGTGAATTATCCCATACTCAAAAAATCCGAGGCCTTATTTCGTCACAATGAGGGCCTCTCTCCTCGTCTCACTGACAGAATCGTGTCGGATCTTGTAGATGAAGTCGACAATCACGTCGTTCTCTTGGACCCCCAAGCCGTTGAAGTGTTTTCGCACGGCGAGCGCCAGTTTGTCCTTGCTCTGGCGTCGGGCCTGTCGCCGGCGGATCATGGTCGGAGAGTGGATTCCAATACCATATGAGTGAGAGAGGACCCATTGACGATAGGGGTTGGAGAAGGATGTGGGAGTGTTGAGGCGGTGCTCGCGGCGGTAGGCATGGAGGACCTCGCGTTCGAAGGCGGGCCATTGCAGCTAGAAAGGACGGGTTCGTTAGCGAGGCTCATTGCTAGCTGGGCCCGGCGGGTTGAAAACACAGAGGACGCTGTGTGCGAGACGGGAGGTAGAGGAGAGGTAGAGGAGAGGGAGGGGGCGACGAACACTGGGCGGAGTCGGCTGGACGGGCTGGGGAGGGGCGACAGGAGGAGCGTTGGTGACCTCGCGGAGGTGAGATGCGCTCTGCTGGCTGGCGCCTCGCCTCATCTTGGTAGAGGAGTGGCCGTTGGAGCCCTTTTCCTTCGCATTGTGGTTGTCCGACTTTGAGTCGTCATGGTTACGGGACGACTTTGCGGGCGGCATGACGGAGGAGAGCTGTTGGGAGGCGCAGAGGGTAGAGGGGTCGGTCGAATGGACGGTTGAGGGAAGTTGGCGCCGGTCGGGTCGATCGAGAAGTATTCAGAGTAGAAAGGGTCGCAGGCGATGGCAGGTCACATATTCTGGGAGCTCGCGTGAATGGTGCAGAGAGGGAGAAGAGGAGGAGGCGGAGAGGGTCACAGGCTGGCCGGCGTCGGTCCTGTGGGCTGTCAATTTTCTAGTTTGAGTGGTCCACGAGGACCCCCATGCGGACCCTGCGTTCTGCCTCTCTCAGTCTCTCTGTGCCGCTGATGGCTGCCGACCGGCTGGCCGGCCGTCACGTCACAGGGAGTCTTGTGGCCAATTAGCGCTTCTAAACAGCCCAGAAGTGGGGCAGGGGCCATGGGCAGTAGCCTATAATAGTAGGAATAGGCGTTCCTGAGCATTGATCCATCACGGCGCCCAGCTCAACGTCGAATCGGACATGGCCGCCGTTGCGGGCACACGCCACAAACGCAATTTACCAGTCTGGCCAGCTTAATGCTTCTGCGCTCTCTCGCGCAGTCCGGTCGCGGGGTCCAGCTGTATTGCCCATACTAGGTGCGCACCAGACGATTTCAATGAGCCCAGCCAGCTTGCTATACTGCCACCAACTTCTGCATCTGTGTGTGTTCTCTGAAAGTGCGCCTGTAAAAAAGTGGCGAGTTGGTGGTGAGTGGCTGTGCAGCCCCACAATGAGGCTTCACCATCGTGCCAGACCCATTGGTGCTTGGCTGGGAATACCGCGGGGTAGTTGTTCGTCACGGAGCAGAATCGCAGCGAGCTAAATCAGCATCCACATTGCCAGGCACATTCTCTGTTATCGTTATCGTGGTAGGTGCTTGAAGGATGCAGCGAAAATGCTGCGCTCTGGCGATCTTGTTCAAGTAAGTAGATCCGGAATATTGAATGAGTGACGCTTGGTCTTTAAAACGTTGTTATCACATCGCGTACATTGGCAAACCCTCTCCGCCGCCGCTGTACCCGCCGCTTTGGGAACGTTAGTAGACGTCAGTGGTCCCGAATCACACGGAGACTTAGACCGAGGCAACAAGTGGTTGGGCGCCTTGACTAAACGAAACTCTAGTGGCGGCGGTCAGGGCGGTCCTCACATGCTGGGCGCCAACTGCCATCAGACGTCCACGGGTACGTTAACCTCTAGCACCGGTACCGACACGACTGGTACACATACAAAGCATTTGGATAATGGATGGTCTCTGGTGAGCCAGCCCATCTTCTCCCATACTTACCACGCTGTCTTGGAGAAGAGACGCAGTTTTGACCTTGAAGGTTGGAAACACCCGCTGGAACTCGCTCGAGGTGATGGGCGAACAGGCTGGCACCAAAGGTTGCGCAGTCTCAGGCACCTTTCACAGGTTCGTCCTTGCGTGAGGGCGTGAGGCTTCAGTGGTGGCCAGCCGTCCAAGCAAGCAAGCAAGCGCTCACTTGGGAAAAATGGAGCAGCCAACATCAAAACCAGCCCCGCGCATGCCCTCCATCCCACTCAGGTGGACACCTGTGAGTATGACCCCCACGATCCGCCCATCTCCGTGGGCTAGTGTGGGGCCTCGGACACACGCCAGCATCATCGCCAAGCGACACCACACAGTAGTGGCATAATTCATGCTGGATACCATTTTCAGGTGACCTTTCTCCGGGCTGGCAGGACGTGACTGTCGTGACATGCATCCTCCCTTTTCCCCAGGCTTGCCCAGGCTTGGTGACCGCCCTACCCCGGCCGCCGGCGCCCTCTAAGCCGGTTTCGCGCCGCCCAGCATGGTGGCGCATGGTACTGTTTCATTTGGGCGCATCAGCTCGGACGATTGTGGCTTTCCAAATTGCTTCTGTAGGGGGGAGGGGACTGGCTCTGGAATCAGCGATCACGACCAGTTGGCGCTTCGAACAGTCCGTGGCGCTCGAGAAAATTTTCTTGGCACGGGGATGCTCGACGCAACTCGATTCCGAGAGAGGCGGAGATGGCATCGACTCATGGGAAAGCCGAGTCCCCGAACCCTTGCGCGTTCATCCCGCCCTGCTGGATCAACGTGTTCGAGACATGTTCGGCATCCTCGCTTCACCTCACCCCGATTCGGCTCGAGTCCCCATAAAATCTTCGCCATGATGATCAGACTACGTACTGGCGTTGCGCCCACCGGCTGCCAGGCAAGGAAGGAGGTCCAGTGACAGGCCTGCATGGGGAGGCATGGACCGCCCGGTCATCATCGATGCCGTTCTTGCAGACCGAGCATTCGGTATTAGCGGGACGGACACATCTTGCCGATCCTGCCATTGGGTGGCAACCGCACCGACGATGGGACTCGAAGAGACTGGTCGATGAACAACACGTTGGTGAGTTCCACACCAGAAAAGGCTGAGGGGAGTGGTTGTCGCCGGCGTCTGGGCAGTGCCAGTTTCGCACGTACGCAGACAGTAGATCCCCCTTTCCATATCCCTGGACCTGGGATCCGGGGACAGGGCCACAAGTCATTTACATTACGTGGTGTAACCGATTTCATGTGCCAAAAAGCCATGGTCATCTGTGTAACACGAGGCGAGCCAACAGATAAGCGACTTCCGGACAGAAAAATTAAGCTACTGTACATTTCAGCAGGAGAGGTGTCCCCTGACGAATCAGCGCCAAGCTCCGTTACGAGAAAATGTGCTAGCTTTGGCCAAGACCAAGCAAGTCTCAGACGCCGCTCATCTCGATTCTCGAGCCTCTCAAGTCTCAACGTCCCATTATTACTAGGCCCAGAGATCAGCCGCTGTGGAGAAGTGCCAGTAGTCTGGGGTGGCAGTTGGACCCTCAAGACCCTCTAGCGCTGGATGAGCGTCACCAATCCCAATGGCTCATGAGAAACACACACACCCTCTAATGCCCAATGAGGGGCCGTGACAGGCAAGTTGCCTCTTTGGCGACGACAACAACACTATGGCACTCTGCCCAGGCACTAGCAAGTGCTAAGGCGGTTGTTCTTTACTGTGGGCCATTTCTTCAACGAGGCTGCATAGTTGGAAACTTGGGGCACAGATCCGGCGATCACAGGACACAACCCTGCGGTGCGTGGTCCTACTACGTAAGGCATGCTCTAGGGGACAGGGAGAACCCCGAGTGAGATCCAGCCACAGTGGCATCGCATTTCCAGGGCCTACCTGCAGTACTAATACTAAGGAACAAGCCCGAGGCCCACAGTGATATGGCGTTGATGCCATACCCCCGGCGTCATCTTCAACTACCGGTATCGTATTAGGCCATGGCGGCAGGGCGTTGTGTGTGGGCATAGGAGAAAATGGCGCACCATTGACATGAGCGGTTGGGCGGCAGCGAGGATATATGCCTTCTTGTACCGAGTACAAAGCGTCACAGCCATCAGCCTCTAACGTTCCTGGCATATTGGGCAACGCTCGCCATGCTACCGCAAGCAAGACCATTAAAAACAGTGTTGGTCGCCATAGTAAAAAACCCGATTTCCACTACTGACCCTTGTCACATTTTGCTGACAGCCAAGGTTGCCTAGGGGGCAGGGAAGCCCGTGGCCGAAACTTGGAGTGGTGATCCGACCATGCTAGTGCTGCAAGGCACGCCAGATTGGGCAATATGCATCCACAGATTCGATCAAACGCTCCTGGGTCAGTGTTGCCTCCCAGCCAGGTGAATACCGAATGCCACGGGTGCTGGGACAGCGGTGTGCTGTACTACTGTACTACAGAAACATGCTCAGCAACAGAATGTGACCCCAGTTGCTAGCCAGGTTGCTGGGTGATCGCGCAACAGGCTCACCCCCCTCCCCCGAAATGCCCTTGGGGGTGCTCATCCATCCGTTCAGATTAACCAGAGTTGTCCTACGAGGCGCGAACGAGGTAGGTCAATGCCCGACTCAGCGGATGCGGCACGGCTTACGGTTGGCTCACTTAGTGGTGCTCTATTCCCGCAGTCCCCCGATCCCGCATTCTAGTACGGAGTCCCACGATGCTTCCAAATCGTGGAGCGGGCCTTGCGGACCACTTGCCGTGTCCCCACACCGATGCTCCGGGATCTTACGGTATAAACTATGAATGGCGCATATTCTCAACTCCCAGGCTCTTGAGCAACATCTCGGAGGCGCTTCCGTTCGCTGGAGCGACGCAGGGGCATGGCACCTGAACCGACTCTTACAAATCTGCCGTATCGGCTAATACATGGGCTTGGACCGGCAGGCAACAAATGCTGCTGCGGGGCTGGCCGTGCAGTAAGGAACCATGTCCTAATATCGGACGCATTGACTACTTACCACTCGTAATAAAGCGACAGGATTCCCGGCGTACTCTCACTAGCAGAGCATGGTTTCTTCCGCTGATCTTCCAGAAGGCTCGATCAACAAAGCAAGTGGCCGCATTGGCATCCCTGGCGCAAGGAGACGATGAAAGGCTGGCTATGGGGTGCAGGCGCCCTGCCAGTGAGCTGTCGATTTGGGAGGGTGGTGTTTTGATGATTTCATGGATGCAACGAGCCCCTGTCGGCAGTAGGCGGTACGCAAAGGGTTGAGATGTTTCAAAAGCTGATGGCCTGGTCGCCTGCGGAGAGACCGAATCTTGAAGAGAGAGAGAGAGAGCGGACTTGCCACATCATGTATTCGCCGTCATTGCGCCTTCTTACCCAGCTGGACACACCGAGGCCGAACAGACCAGGAGCTCCAGCCACCAACTACGCAAGGGCCAATACCGATGACAGCTCTGGTTGTTCGTGGGCAGAGATGGTGGCACCCACAGATGCAGGAGTTTGGAGATGCCGGAGGGGGGGCTGATCAGCTTCAGGTACTGGTGCCTCGGTATTATAAAAGTACGCAAAGGGTCAGGTTCATCATCAGCCGTGAATGACATGGGATGGGGATGGATGGTGTGGGCGGATGGGGTGGCTGCCTTGCCACCGGCACACACCCCTTCCAATTCCGTCACGGCTGGAGATTTTTTTTTCTCTTGTTGTGCACTTATCAGGCTCTGGTGAGTATCGTAAGAGAGCGGCGTAAAACCGTCGGTATCAGTGACGGCTCTTCTGCTGGTATATCTTGTGTGCGCTTGCACTGCTAGGCGAGGTTGCTGGTTGAGGGTGGGGGACAACCGCACACTTCAGGCCACCGTCAAATCATAGTGCCAATAAATGGACAACGCAAGAACTACTCAAGCTACTGTGCGTTGCCCAATTGTGTCTGTTGCGCGGGATGAGAGGCTGCCAGATGCTGGCCGGGGGGCGGGGAGCGGCCTCGCCCGCTGGACAAGGGCCTTGCAAGTAGGCGTAGGGGTAGGAACTGGGCTGCTTGTCTGGGTTTGGAGTGTGACGCCCAACTGAGGGATTGGAAATGAGGCGCGCTAGGTCGAAGCGTGGTGTAGCCGAGCAAAGTGTCACGGTCTAGCGCGAGGTGTTTACAGGAGGTACTATGTAGGAGGGAGGTGATGACGGAGGGGTGGAGAGGGACGATGATGCCCTTGAGGGATTGGATAGGACGAAATCAGGGCATCATTCAGCAGCAGTATGCCAGGTAGCACCATTTGAGGAGGGGGGAGGAGAACAGCTGTGTGCTTGGACGGTTACTCGGAGCGAAAAAAACATCTGTCCCATGAGAGAGCACTTAGCACGCTGTCCGTGTCGAGTAGCAGTGCTAGGAGACCGGAAGGATCTTTGGGGGTGCTAAGTCAAGTACCAGTACGGCCTGTTGTGTGCGATGCAACGGCACCAGAGTGTTACTCTGCAGCGCGGGCGGCGCGCAGTTTGCGCCGGTACAGCCAACCTAAGCTGCGGCAGGGACGGGAGCGAAGGAGAGCGGGCGAGGCTGATGATGGGAAAGCGCCAGAGTGGAGGCGGGCCACAGCGACGGCGGCGGCGGCGACCGCGGACGCTACCATGGAGTGACAGGGATGTGCATGTGTGCATGGGAGTGGGTGGGCTTAGATGGGCGCGGACCGGGGATGTGGTGGCAGCCCAGACGAATGGGGACTGGGACTATTAGTGAGCCGGGAGCCCTCGAGGGGGTTAGCTCGGGCTGGCTGTCCGGCCCTGGGCTGGGACTGCTGGGTGAAGGGCCGTGAGGTGCGGTGCAGACTGGGACTGGGGCGGCGGCTGCAGGCTCACGGCTCACGCCTGGCGAGCTACTGCACAGCACTCCCCCAGCACATCCCCCAGCACGTCCCCCAGCACCCAGCAGCCCTCGATCCATCCGCATCCATCCCATCCCATCCCATGCCCGTCTCCCATAAGACCCCCCACCTTACCCGCGTCCTGTTCCACGACGCTGCTGGCACTTCCCCAGAACACTCGCTCATCGATCGAACCCAAAGGAGAGTGACGACTGGGTTCGTGGTTGGGGTCACAGATTCTGCCATACGCCTATCCGCTTGCTTCTTTTTTTATTTTTTTCCCTCAACTCGTCATCCACCTACCGTGCGCGGCGCGTGCCCATCTGGGAAGTTTCACCTCATCTCATTCCCGGACTCTAGCTACCCGCTGCCTGTGCTTTCTCCCTTTGCTCCTCCATGCGCCTCGTGCCCGACAACAGACACATACATACCTACCATCCACCGGGCGCACAAAAAGGTACTGAAAAAGAACAAGGGTTGAAGCAGCTGGGCGCGGTTCGACTCTCAACCGTCGTCTGTCCATAATTGTCCGGCGAATCCGACTCCGACAAACATTGACCGTCGCTCCTCACTCCTCCGTGGACTTGTCGGCGCATTCTCCCGCCTCGCTCCCAAGACGACGTAAGTGCATGCTGACCTGCTCTGCTTCCTTTCTGTGTTCATCCTCATCCTCCCGTTCCTTGTACCGTCACGTCACATCTTCCCCATATCCGTCTGCCTCTGCGAGTTCCTTTGAATATCGCGCCGTCTCTGAACTCCACCACCGCCGCCACGTACTTCTCGCCAGCGGGCGGGGCGTCGCCTACCTCAGCTCATGTTCCTGGGATTTATTCGCCGCCGAGCGCCCGAGAACCCGTCATCATTAAGGTTCAACAGCTTCAACGCCGTGCCGCCGTTGCACGTGTGTGAGCTACTTAGACCTTCAGACTCAGTGCTTGCCCGCTCCGTCTCGATTCCGTGCCTGAGTGCCCACTTGTGTGCGTCGTTCGACTCGGCGCGTGCCATTTCTCAGGGACTTGCAAGGCATGGATCTGTCTGCTTAGCACCAGAGCATCCTGGACGACTCCGCACTCAGCTGTCATAGCTGTGCTACACGGCACGCCCCCAACGGGCCGGCTGGTGCTAGGGCTGGAAAGAGCTCCAACTCCCTTAGCTGTCCGCATCCCCAATGCTTTCCGTGGCCGGTGCTCGCCCTCGCCCTTGGCCCTCCAAGACACTCTCCACGGCCGTTCAACACGCACGGCACGTCGCATCCCAAAATCCCATTACTAAAGCCCGCCTCCGCACCGGTTCGGCATCCCCAGTCTACGGCCCACATCCCGGCCTGCCCCAAAAACCGCTTTGACATGCACTGATCCACTCTACATCGTCTTCTGCCTGCAAAACACGCGACAACTCGAGGCGCCCGCTAATAATTATAAGCAGACGGTAACCCCCGCCAGCCCCCCAACGTCGCTCTAGCGCCAGCCCACTCCCTAGTATTTGCGCGACTGCATCGGCAACTGCCCAGTTCAAGCGTTGCCCGCTCAGGTGTTCGCATCAAGTCTATTCCCGACAACAGCCTTCGAGGCCGCCCTGCTCCGTCTCGACGACGAGTAGCTGCCTGCCATGCGTTACGGTGCATCCAGCAATTATTATTAGTGCAAGGGCATCTCCAATCCCCTCCAACCACCACCTCCACTCCCACCGGACCATCGGCCGTCCGCCACCCCCGCGAATAATCACGAGTGCCCTCACCACGAGGCTCGAGCTGACGAGCGCTGGCACTTGTCCCGGGGATCGCATAGATCGACCCAACTGACGCAAACCCGTCCGCCGGTCTCGTCCAGAAGTTCTGGACGAACTCTCATAGCGCAGATCTCCGTGGCACTCGCCCTCGCCGACATTGTGACAATCGGGTCATGGCCTCGATTCTCACGAACCAACCGACCGACATAAAACACATCCTCCCCATTTCTCCCGCCAGCTCCGGCGCGATGGGTTCCGCGCAGAACGTTTCCCCCGTTGATAACAATCTGCCTCGTGACTCGATGCATCGTCGAAGCAACACCCCCGACCACGACGGTCAAGATCCCGATGTGAAGACGGAAGACAACGACGCCCACAATGGCGCATCCTCAAATTCAGACGCCCCTGGCCCTAGAAAGCGGCGACGGAGTCGAAAGGGGCTTGACAAAAGATTTGAGTGTAGTGCCGAGGGCTGCGGCAAGAGTTACTCCCGCGCGGAGCATTTGTATGTGGCCTGTGTTACCAAGAGTCTTCGGCGACACTGTGATACGGGGAACTAACAGCTGCCAGGTACCGTCATCAGTTGAACCACAACTCGAAACAGACCTTTCACTGTAGTTTTCCCAACTGCACCAGGACATTCGTTCGCGGAGACCTGTTGAAACGGCACATGGACAGGCATACTGCCAAAGGATCACAGCTCAACCAAAGAGATTCCATGGCTGGGCACTTGGCTCCAGCTCTTGCCCCTGGCTCCAACTCGCCCGAATTCAGTCGCACTCCCGTTGACTACACTAACCGAGCGTCGCACATGCAATATCAGGCGCCTCACGATGTGCCCCCATTCTCTCCCATCGCCAATACACCAACGGGCATGTACCAGAACGGTGTGATGCCCAACGGACCAGATGGATACATGGGCCAGGGCCAAGTTTTTGAGAATCGAACGCCACAGATGACGCAGCTGCCCTCGCCGACCGTCTCTCACCGTCCACCCATGCCGGGCATGCCAGCAACGCCAGGTATGATGTCGCCAATGGCTACGCAGCAAGGCTTTCGGCCACCACAAGGCACACCACAGGCAACGAGTTTTGTGTCGCAGCAGAATGTAATGCCGATGAATCTGCCTCCTCAGCAATATCCGAACGGCCAGGCCGCTTCCAACCGTGGCCCGGGACAGTCCTACGACAGTACGACCTCCGCGGAGTACGTGGAGCCTGCCGTCCAGAGTGCGGAGATGATGATGCTGGATCAGATGGCAATTCCTGGGACTGTGCCTGTCTTCGGCGGCGACGGAGATCTTAACAAGTCACCCTACGTCGGCATGCCTGAAGATTTCATGGCTTTCTTGTTCAACTCCAACTCCCCCGGATCGACGGCGTTGAATTCCTTAGGACCGGGTGGATACTCCAAGTATGCTCCCAATTGCACAAACAACCTAGAACATGGCTAATCTTTCCTAGCTACACTGACTTGCAGGGCACACAATTCAACATGTCATTGCTAGGAGCGGACAGTGCGGGCATGGGGTACTTCCCAGCAGCACCCCAGCAGGTCATGGCTGTCAACAACATCCTAGATCAGCAAGTACCGGAGGCGACCATTTCTGAAGACAAGAGTCGTGACCTATACGACTTCATCAAGGAGCGCTTCAACGACAACAAGCACAGCCCAGCTGGCACTCACTGGGACGACTTCTTCGAAGGTGACCGAGCTAGCGGCGACCACATGTTGAGCAAGCGGATGATGCAGGCCTATATTGGCTCATACTGGCATCACTTCAGCGAGCAAATCCCTGTTCTTCACAAGCCGACCTTCTCTCCAGATAAGACGCCGAATCTGTTGCTTCTATCCATGATGGCAATCGGGGCCGCCTGTCTTGATAGGAGCTACGGCGAAAGGGTTACCAAGGCTGGTTCCCAACTGTCTAACTTCATCGCTTGGCACCTACGCTGGGATATTTTCATGGATGTCAGTTTCAGGCCGCCGGCCAAACTATGGGTCTTCCAAGCGCTTATCCTGCTTGAGCTCTATGAGAAGATGTACTCCTCTCGAGAGTTGCATGAGCGCGCTCACATTCACCACGCCACGACCATCACCTTGATGCGCCGTGGCCGCTCGCTCATCGGAAAGTCCACGTTGGAGTCACCTCCCAACCCACGCGATGGCTCCAACGGATCTAGGCAGTCGTCGACGTCCAGTGTAGCCCCCACCGCCGACAAATGGTGGGATCATTGGGTGACAAATGAGGCAACACGCCGTGCTGCATTTGCCGCATTTGTTGTTGACTCTATCCATGCAACCATGTTTGGTCACTCGGCTGTTATGGTTGCGCACGAAATGCGGTTGCCTCTACCCTGCGATGAGTCCCTGTGGCGGGCTGGAAGCAGCGCTGAGGTGTTTAGGATCGATTCGAATCTGATGTCCAACGGCATCAAGCCCATGTCCTTCCTGGAAGGCCTGAAGCGAACACTCAGTGGCCAAGAAGTGCACACCACGTCCTTTGGCAGAACAGTGCTCATGGCGGGCCTGTTGAGTGTGTCATGGCACATGCATCAGCGCGACCTGCAAGTGAATGTTCTAGGTGGTGGCATCATCCAAGCACTGGGGGGTCGGGATAGGTGGCGTGCCACCTTGACACGCGCGTACGACACCTGGAAGGCAGACTTCGACAAAGCCATGGACCGAAGCGAACTTGGTGCCACAGACCCGTACCGAGACGCTGCGGCCAAGCGGAACGACTTCAACATAGTTTTCGAGAGCCGAACGGTGTTGCACCACCTCGCCCACATGGCAATGCACGCCGACATTGTGGACTGCCAGATGTTCGCGCGAGCCAAGCGCCTCCTCGGCCGGTCAATTGGCCCGCAAGAATTCAGCAGCGCCCAGAGGCGAATCAAGGATCACTGGGCCCACTCAGCTAGAGCGAGAGACGCAACCTTCTATGCCCTCAAGTTCCTGTGCTCGGTCTTGGCCCCCGACCATGTTGGGCGGCCCCATGCAGGTGGATATCACCTGGATGAGCCTTACGACGCTCGAGACGACGTGCTCCTCAACCGCCCCTGGGTGCTATATTTCGCGGCCCTGGTCGTTTGGTGCTACGGTTTTGCTCTCGAGGGGCCCTGTCCAAACGCTCCGCAACCCACGACCCGTGCTGACAAACTTCGATACATGAAGGAATATCTGGTCAAGTTCAGCAGCATCGAGAATCCTGGAAACCTCCAGGGGAAATCGGGTATCAATGCCAATTCGGCGCTGCTGATGGTTCTCAAGGACACCTTTGAGACCACACGGTGGGAGCTTTTGCATGAGGGCTCCACGCTCTTGAACAATTGCATCATACTTAACTCAGGGGCCACGCCTCATTAAAACTTTGTCTTTGTTTTCTCCCACTTTTGATCTTTCTGTGGACGCTGATTTTTTGTATATGATGGGATGCGAGAGAGAATACACGAACGAGGATGGGCAAGGCGGCCAGAGTTGCTTTTTGGTTTACGAACAGGAGGACGCAGACGGATGGACTATATTACCTGATCTGATACATATCCCTTTTTCCCTTGCCCCCAGGGAACGATACCACGCACAGCTACTGAAATTATGGTTAAAGGGGTGGGAGGTTTCAACATGATTTGAGTTGTTCTTGTATTTTAGAATACCCCCGAGAGTCTTACGACAGCGCATCTCCTTGACTGATTATTTTAGGGGGATTCGTGACTGCTACTCTTCTTGCATGCAACGAAGCGTTTCTGTTCCTAGAATACTTCTGCAAAATAAAAAGACTGGACTCAGCTGCATTTACCTTTTTTTTTCTCTCTTTTAGCATGCGACGAGCGGGCGGAGCCGAAGAAAAAGAAGAATGGAGAGTAGATTGTATGATGTCGTAGCACACAAATGGCCGCTTCGTTCACTATTTGAAACGTACAAGCCCGCCAGGTTCCATGGTATAATGAAACGCCATATACAAAGGAGAAATACCGAATATTCAGCCAGATCCAACATCCTCTTGCCACTACAAGTTAACCCAAGGGATCTCACCCACGTCCGTGTCTGGGTGCTCCAAGTGATGGTGAGGATTCGTAATGCCCACAACATCAGGCTCGTCATTGCGTAGCAAGCCTGGAATCTCTTGTAAGGCATGGATGTCATTCAGTTCTTCAATTTCTTCAAGGTCATCGTCGTCATCGTCGTCTTCGTCCCCGTCCTCGAACTCAGAATCGGTCTCGAGCTCCATGCCGAGATCGAAAAGGGAGGGGTAGGGAAGAAGGCCACTATCCAAACTAGGAGGTGCACTCTTCCAGAAAGCGGTAGGGCCGGCAGGGCCATGAGGGTCGAATCCGCTACAGGTTGCGTGAGCCATGGCACTTCGAGGGGTTTATATGAAAGAAAGGGCGGAGTCAAGAGAGCTTACCTGTCGAACCAATTACCATAAACGCCTCGAGCCGAGCCCACGCCGCCAATTTGAATGCCTTCGCTCCGCCAGCGATCTACGCCATGGAAAGTGGAGAATGTGGTCCACCGAACCTCCCCTTCTCTTGTTAGACGTACGGTGCCTGGAGTTTGGCAGAATATAATTAGCTTGGAGAACAGCTTGGTGCCCCCTTGGGGAGAGGCGGAAATGTATCTTTCCAGTGTACAACTGTGTGTTCTTGAAGTGCCTTAACAGATAGTGCCCTTACCTCGAATCATGGAATTCGCATTATCATCCAGCGAGTTGTCCAGGGACTGGGACTCTCCTTCAAAGTGCACGACGGGCAGGCGCTGTCCATCCTTTGGTCCGGGCGGTACGACACCGGTGACTCTTAGACGCATTCTGATGAAGCGGAGAGCTTCGTCGGTATCAAGAGGTTGGCGAGGGGTATCTGGCGTAATGAGGTCTACGTCTGGAGCATTGAAGCTAAGGAGGCTGTTGAAATCGATAAAGCACACAATCTGGTTCTAGATCAGCGTCCATCCAGGTCTGGTCGGCTCGAGGCCAATAACCTACCCGATACCAGTCTCCCGTCACGCCGTACGGATCTCGTGAGTCCAGAAGCGGCATGGTCCTTGGCGTGACCATGTAGCTTCCTGCCCAGGCGCCAGCGAAGGGACTATCAAACACATCGCTAAAGATACTAGTCGTTAGGTTGTTCTCCCCGACGTTTGAACCGATTATGATCAGGATAGCCTCAAGCTTCTCCCAGTCCACGTCATCGGAGCCGTCATTCAGGAAGGGCCCCCATCGGGACGCCGTCGTGTACTGGCGCAGGTCGTAGACCTTGGAGCAAGCATACGGGTACGTCCGCGTAGAGCGCAAGGACCTGCCGGCATAGAGGATGGCCCTACCGTACAAGCAATGCATCTTGGCACTCTGTTGCTGGCGGTGGGTCCGAGGCGCAACGGGAGGGCCCAGGTGGATGCTGGGATTGCTTGCGTCGTGGCGGACCCTTTCAAAGAGAGATGACTGCTGAAGGAAGGCCTCGCGAGTGGTGTCGTCGCGGAAGAGGTCTTGGAGGATGGAACCGTTGCGCGAGGCCAGCTGGGTGCGTGAGGAGTTGGTTACGCCACCGCTTGGGCTGGCGTTTTTGAGCAGACGATTGACGACATCGTAAACGAAGCTGAGTTCCCGTTCCTTCTCTCAGCAGTTAGCACCAAGACTCGGGAAGTCATAGGGCATGCCGATGGCATGTCGCGCCCGTTCGAACCTTTTCGGCTGTTGCGCTTCGGCGACAGATTGCCGCGAGTCGCACAAGGTCGCGGATCTCCTTCTCCCAGTCTAAGTCGTTTTGCGCAGGTGGTGTATCCTAGTTGCAGACTCAGCACCAGGTCTCGCTAGGCAAACCAGATAAGAGGGCTACGGACAAGGGTGTTCAGGTAGACATCGCGATACAGCTTGCGGTTTCCAGAAACGTAGGCGCGGAAAGCCTTACACACTCGCGCCAAGACGAAGACGTCGGCGGGAGCTACCCACTCGAATACGTTGTGGAGGATCTCGGCGGGTAGCGCCACGAGCGGGCCGGCGTGCGCGGATGCCATCATCTGGCCTGGGCCTGAGGCGTGGCGGTACTTTGTCGTCGCAGGCGGGGGAGGCAGTAGGTCGAACAGAGCGGGGCGGGAAAGCGGTGGCGGAGGGGCAAAGGCATATGCGGTGGTGAACAGGTGAAGTCTGATGCGAGAGTGTAGAGGGAAGATGGAGGGGGAGGTCGAGGCGGCTCTGCTTATGATATGGGGGATGGATGGAAGGTACCAAGCTACGGTGACGGAGTGCATGCGACGAGGACGCGGCTATTCGCAGCAGATCTTGGTGGGGTCCCTGAAACCCCCACACTTTAGAGGTGAATACTGCGGCCTAGAACACGGATAGTACCAGTGCTGCTAGAGTACTCCACTCCCCAGTAACAAACAAACTCGGAACTGTCATAAACTGGCTTGACTGGGGTACAGGGCTTGATCCCGGATGGGTTGAACACGGGGCGTGACTAAAAGGGAGCAATAAGCACTGAGACATTTGAGTATGCAGGCTCTTTTGCCGTCTATCAATGTTGCGAGGCCCGTCTCACACTAAATGGAACCGTACCCCAGTTGCCCAGGTACCTACCTCATCGAGGGGGAGCGTAGCTTCTCTACTTTACTGGACCTGATTACAGCTTCGTCTTGACATCGGCGTCTATGTTCACCTTGCCGTGCTCACAGACGACCAGCAGCATATTGTCCCTCTTCCTCCTCATGACGCCCCGCAGCGTCGCGAGCTTCTTGCCGACCTGAACAATCTCGCACTGAATCAGCACCTCCTCGCCCGCCGGCACCGGGCGCATGTAAGTCACGTTGAGGGTGCGGCTGACGCCCAGGTACTCCCAGAAGCCGGGCCGGCTGACGAGGGCGAGGGGCATGGTCGTCGCAAAGTCGAATAGCGTGGCCGCGCAGCCGCCGTGGAGGTTGGCGAGGCGGTTGCAGTGGCCCTCCTGCACCGTGAAGCCGAAGACGAGCGACGGGTGCTCGCCCTCGGGGGACACCGAGACCAGCGTGATGTGCGGGATGAGCGTGGCCATCCAGTCCTGTAGTTGTTAGCCGCGCGCAGCTGTCAGTCAGCCTTGATCCAGTGCTGGGATGAGGGGGTGGACTGGACGCACGCCCGCCTTGAGATGGCCACTGTCATTCTTCTCCTTGACCAGCCATGCTCGGATCTTGTCCTCGACAGTGGCCTTGTCGGCTGCAGCGCGCTCGGGTGGGGAGCTTTTGGACGCCATCTGTTCCGCCGGGGACTGCTGCTGGTGGGCGGCGACAATTCTCGGGGTGGGCTGGGCTGTGCACTCCGTAGCCGACGTGAGGCTGCGTTGTCGGAGGGAGGAGGTTCGGTGGGCTCGACTTAGTTATGATGCAGTGGCAGTTCCTGGATTGCCAATTACGGAAGTGCTGCCCTCCAACGGAATGATGGGAGTGCGCTGACTCGTCAACGAGCTTCCAGGGGCCAGGTAGTATATATGAATGAATTGGGTTGGACAGAGAGCTTCGGCAGGGTTGCGCAAAAGGCGACAGTACGAATTCTACCCCTGGGCTTGCCGGCTCATTCACCTCAACTCATCCATCACTAGACTAATATCTAAGTCTGCGAGAATGCGGGTTGTTTGCTCCTCGGCGCATCGGTCTCAAAGTTGCCGAGGCAATTCGCACGTCACAGGTGGTGGTGCCGACCTCCACCCCCGGATGGGTTAGCGAATGGGGGTCCACCTTATCGCGAATCTCGCCCAACTCGACGGGACACTAGGGCGCCAAGCTCCGACAATCACGGGCAAGCACCACCACCACCGCTACCGACTTGTAGCTGCGCCGGTGACTTGTCGTCTTCATCCCACCTCGGACTCTGCACAGGCACGCGCACCTCTCTCTCTTCATCTCCCTCGTCCGCTACGACTTGCTTCGACGACTGCGACGACGGCACGAAAACACACGACAGCATTTCGGTCTTCCCTCCGGCCTGTTTCCCAGCGTCTCTGTCTCTGCATCCGTTCCCCATCATCCTCCCGGCGACACCGACACCATGGAGTTTGTCACGTCCCTTCGGGGCACCTTTGACGAGCAGAAGCCATCGCTCTTCGAAGTCCTCTCCGAGCAGCAGCTCAACGCTCTTCTGCCGCCGACCCTCCGCTACCTGCTCACCGTCGCAACCCACCGGCATCCGCGGTACCTCCTCCGAATCCTCAACTCCTTCGATGAGCTCTACGCCGTCGCCATGCTCTTTGTCGAGCGGCACTACCTGCGCACCCGCGGCGGCTCCTTCACCGAGAACTTCTACGGGCTCAAGCGCGAAAAGGGCCTGCACGCCGAGATCCCCCGCGCCAGCATGACCGCCCCCGGCCTCGTCCGCGAGTCGCTCAAGCTGTCCGCCAGGGACGTGTGGAAGAACCTCATTGTGCTCGTCGGCATCCCGTACATCAAGCGCAAGCTCGACGAGGCCTACGAGGTCAACGCGCCCCGGGCGCTGCTCGGCGCTGCCTACACCCGCATGCCCGAGAACCCGACCTTGCGCGGCCGGTTCCTGCACTACTACCGCTGGTTCCTTCGAAACATATACCCGAGCGTCAACGCCGCCTACTACTTTGCCATGCTCGCCTTCAACCTGGCGTACCTGTTCGACGGTAGCAAGTACCATAGCCCGCTCATGTGGCTCATCGGAACGCGCGTGCGCCGGATGAACGGTGCCGACTACAGGGCCATTGAGGACCTGACCCAGAAGCCCGATGACGGCCACCCTCCCGTGCGGGGCTCGTTTCTGTCGCCCCGAGAACTCGGCCCTCGCCTCATGTCCAGCCTCTCCGTGCTGCTGCCGACGAGCATCTTCGCGTTGAAGTTCCTCGAGTGGTGGTACCAGTCCGATTTTGCGAAGCAAATGTCTCGCAAGGCCACCGAGTCGATTGACCTTCCGCCCCCTGTGATAGCGGGCCATGGCAAGAAGAACAGGAAGGAAAAGAAGAAGACGCAGGATGAGGAGGCGGCCAAGCCCAGCGAGTGGGTGCCGTCGGCCGAGGACGCCCCGATTGCGACCCCTTCGCTGCTCCCCATCTTAACTGTGCCGTTCCCTACCGACTCATCTCTGTGCCCCATCTGCCACGGCGAGATTGTCACCCCGACGGCTTGCCAGACGGGCTTGGTCTACTGCTACACATGTATCCACAGGTGGCTCGAGGGTGTGCACCCGCGGCAGGAGACCTTCATGGAGGACCACGCCGGCAAATGGGAGAGCGGCCAGGGGAGGTGCGCAGTGACGGGCAAACGTGTCCTTGGCGGCACCGACGGATTGCGGAGAATCATGGTGTAGAACAAACAAGAGTCAACTGTAATAATAGCGGGGGAGAGGCATATGGAGGGAGCATTAGAGCATAGTTGTGGGAGTCTGGCGTATGTTGTTTTCAATACCCAGGAGTTGTCTTGTATCTCGTTTCTCTGCTTTCCCTTCGTCCCGCTCGGCCCTTCGTCGCTTCCCTGTCCGTTCAACTTCCAACTTCTATCCGCGAGGCATGCGATAGATAGACCTGGTGCCGGGTGATTGGATTGGCATTTCTTCGCTGCCCGTCCATGGAATGCGCGCTGGCGTCGACTTGTCTCAGATGCCAGGGCGGGGGTTGGCCGGCGACGCTAGGGACGCTATTCGCAGCCTATCAGCCCCCGCAAGCCCTTTGAATGTCTCGGATTCCTGGGTCATCTTGACGACGGATGGACGACGCCAAGGCTTGACGTCGCGCGCCGCGAGGCGGGGTGGCGAGCGCGAGGAATGAAGCCGGCGGGTGGTTCGCTCTTGTTCGTCTGCTCGCCCTTGCTACGCCGCGACGGGGAACAATGGAAACAGCCTGTATTGCATTTTTTCCAATTGCGTCAGGCCCGCCGAGTTGCCGGTGTGGCAAGACCATTGAGGCCTCGTGGTGTCTTTGAGGAAGCTGTCTCAACTCTGTGGTCAACCTTGGGGACGAATGTACTATGTGCCCAACCTCTATAATTCCGGACATCTCTGCGCTGGCGTTTTCAAGCAGCGGGTAGATAAAAAGCTATTCATCCTTTGATTTCCCCAGGCCTTTTCTCCAATTGATACCCTCAGATTCTCATCTGCTCCCTTGTTCGCATATTGTATTATCCTGAGCCGTCCAACGCAACGACGGACCGCGACGAGGATGGCCTACAACTTGACCACCTCCTACGTTGGAGAGTCTCTCCTTTCTGGCTTCAACTGGATGAACACTAAGGACCTCTCCAATGGGTTTGTTTCGTAAGTGGAACGTGCCGTTGTCAATACGGAGTTGATTTAGGTAGCTAACACGGCCGGACAGGTACAAGAACCAACAAGATGCTCAGACGGGCAATCTCTGGGCTCACGACCCTTACACAGATGTGGTCCGACTGCGTGTCGATTGGCAAAATGAATATAACCTAGACGAGGGACGCCCGAGTGTACGCCTGGAGAGCAAACAATCATACCAGTACGGCCTCTTTGTGGCAGACTTTGCGTATATGCCACCCTCACAATGCGGAGTCTGGCCTGCGTGTAAGTTTATACACCCTTGGATTAGAGACAGCGCCCAGACAGTCACTGACCTGTCGCAGTCTGGATGTATGGCGCCGACTGGCCCCGGGGAGGTGAGGTTGATATCATCGAGGGTGCCCACCAAGCATATCGCAACGTCATCTCTGCCCACACTTCGGACGGATGCTTCCTGGACCCGGCCGACTCGGACCTCTTCACCGGCGAACGACGCAACCTGGACTGCGCCATTGGCTCGCAGAACATTGGCTGCGGATTCAACTCTCCACCGAGCGACACGACCGCTTATGGTGACGGGTTCAACGCTGCGCAGGGCGGCGTGTATGCTGTAGACTGGAACTCCGAATACATTCGCGTGTGGCACTTCCCACGTGCCGCTATCCCGGACGACATTCACAACAAGGAGCCCGATCCGCGCAATTGGGGCCGGCCTCAGGCGGTGTTTGGTGGGAGCAAGTGCAAAGTTGACGACTACTTTAGCAACATGAACATTGTGATTAATATTGTAAGTCATCGGGCACATGCGTGGGAGGACCAAGAAGCTGACCAGCCAACCCAAAGAACTTCTGTGGTGACTATGGCGATGCCACCTGGGGACAGCACGAGACCTGTCGCCAACTGGCCCCTACTTGCGACGAATATGTTGCCAAGAATCCAAGTGTGTTTAAAGATGTGTAAGCACGGATGCCTCGATTCCATGGCAAGGCGCAGGCTAACTGACAGCTATCAGGCACTGGGACGTCAACTATATCGACGTGTACTCGAGGACTGCGGTAGAGATTGAAGGAGAGGGCAGCCCAATTGCTAGGCCCGATGAATCCACAGAGTCTACCACGGTGACAACCGTGACGAGCGTCTCTACCTCTACCGTCTGGGTTACCGTCACGGGCGCCAATGGCGTCGCAACGCGGGTTCCCGCCAACCCGGCCAACTTCGGCGAGTACGCCTACCTGGGCTGCTTCGGCTCGAGCACCGGCTTCGAAACCTTCTCTCTCAAGGAGGAGGACAGCCGGGAGATGACGCTGGATCGCTGCGTCGAGGCCTGTGGCGGCATCAAGTATGCTGGCGTCTTTGAAGGGTGCGAACTCTCCCCTATCCAAAACTTGACCGCGAACAAACAAGAAAAATCAAATGGTGCTAACCGAGACGACAGGAAATGCTACTGCGCCGAGACCCTCGACGCAACCACCCGGGCCCTCGACACCCCCTCCGCCTGCGCCCACCGCTGCCCCGGCGATGCGATCCACTTCTGCGGCGGCGTCGCGGGCGTCGGCCCCGCCACCAACGGCACGGCGCGGCTATCCCCGCTCCCGGCCGGCGGCACCACGCCGAGCTACTACCTCCTCTCCGTCTACGTGCGGCTCGACGCCGACGACACGCCCGCCGCTCCCCCAGCTATGCGGCCCGCCCCGGCCAGGGCCGACGACACCACCACGACGGTCAGCTACACCATCGTCAACCCGACGGCGCCGAGCCGGCTCATGGCGCAGGAGTACGTGGCCCACGGCGCCGTCCCCATGACGACGCGGGTGGCCAAGTGCGATGGCTGCGGCGCCCGCGGCGAGGACGAGGTGACGCTCACGGTGCCCGTGACGGTGGACGTCGAGGCCTGGCGCTTCCGCACCGTCGCCTCCAAGGAGACTGTGCACGTCAAGCTCGTCCAGGGCGTCAACGTCACGGTGAACCTCGACGGGCTGGCCACGCCTACTCCCACGCCCTCCCAGCAGCCCCAGACGGCGGCCGCGGCGGCCAGAAACGGACGGCACGAGCTCAAGGCGGCCTGTGTCGCACTCTTGTCTGTCTGTCTCGGGGCCCTCCTCCTTTGATGAGGGTTTCATAGGATTCTTTCTTTTTCTACGTCTTCGTCTTGTTTGGGTTTGTCAACATGTCACAAAGGAGGGGGGCATGAGATGGGAGCAACCACGCGCACTTGGTACACTTGGCGTTTTATTCGGCATTGGCGTTGGCATCTGATTTCGGATTTTGGGCATCGATACTTTTATAGACGGCATAGCGATATACAACACGGGTAGCAGCAACAGTAGCAGCAGTAGTAGAAATGGCGGCGCCAGCGGTGGTGATAAGATAGATTTAATCCCTGAACGCCTTGCTTACTGGAACATGCTCTCCGAGTGACTGGTTTTAGTTTAGATATCAACGACTACTGCCCGGCTCTTTACCTTGCCCGTGTTGCCGTACATTTGCGCCGCATTTACCATCAGGCTGCCCTGGTTACTGCCCGGGCCAGACATGAGCCACTTCCACAGCAGACTGTGGATGCCGTGGTAGAAGAGGTTGAGAAGGTCTAGCCACATGTCGCTGGGGATGAAGTCGCGGACGAGGCCACGGCGTGGGCGGGAGAGAAGTCGTTCATACGCTTCTTGAAATTCGTCAAAGAAGACGGACTCCTTGCCGGCGCCCCAGTGTACGTGGCCGAAAACATGAAGTCGGGGTTTGACACGCCAGAGCTCGCGGAGCAGGTGCGGACAGCCCAGACCAAGATCACGGTGGTGCTTCTGCAGAAGGGGGTATGGGTGAGCTATAAACATCAAGGACAGCATGCGAGAAATGAAGCCATACCGGAGGACAATGGGTGATGAGGATTTCTGTCTCGGGCGGAACCTTGCTAAACCAAGGCTGTTCACTTTCTGTATATTGGAAACTGGTGGACAATTAGCTGCGGGATCAAGACTGGGGCCTCGTGTCTGTGAGGAACCTACGCGAATGATGACTCGCCAATCTTTGGAATGTCCGGCACACCAAAGATTGGAATCGTGCGGCCCTTGATCTCGGGAGTCACCATGGAGCTCTCCAGGTAGTGGATGCCAGTGAGGTCCGGGGCAGCACCGGTGCGGACATCGTCAGCCGGGCGGCTCTTCTTGTCGAACCAGCTGTCGTGGTTCCCCGCGACGACCACTTTGACGGGGTGCGGCTGAGCGCGCAGCCAGTCGAGCTGGGCCTGGATGTCGGCCGCCGTGCCCGCGTTGGTCAGGTCGCCGGCGTGGATGAGGATGTCGCCGGCCGGCACGCTGTCGATGGTCTGGTCGTGCGTGTCGGAGATGCAGACGACGCGGACGGCCGGCTTGCCCCGTGGCGGCTGGAACGGGCGGCCGCGTAGGGCCAGCACCAGGTAGTAGAAGTGGACGGCGACAAAGGTCAGCGGGGAGGAGAGGAGCTCGTCGAGGAGCGTCAAGGGCTCCCACTTGTTGCGGCGGCGGAGGCCGAGCCAGACGAGCACTCCCATGGCGGGTGAGGATGAGGCGGGCGGATGCAGAGGCTGAGGATTCTAGCTTTGGGAGGCTCAATTGAGCGGAATTGAGTCGGGGCCGACAGCGTTGTAATTAGGAACTTTGCTGAGATCAAAGTCGTCGAGGTTGGGTGAAAGGATGTCCGTCCTGGCAGTGTTGTAGTCAAGATCTGTCAGCAGCGGCCGCGATTCGACAGCCAACCGATCGGCGCACGCTGGATGCAAGCAACGTCATTGCCTCTTAGCGGGCTAGGTTCCCAAGGTGGGTACAAGTGCTGCTGCGAAGATGTGCATCCGTGCTCTAAAAAAAGGGAGCTCTTGGGAGCTATAGCTGAATTGCGGGGCATCCACGGACCCGGCCATGCTTCCTAGCGCCCAAAGCGACCTGCCTACCCCTCCAGCTACCTAAGGTACCAATCGAGGCTTTATCTAATTGTGGGCTCGTTCTTTCTGCTTGCTCCCATTCCAATCATGACCATCCCGTTGAATGACCTGCGGGTTCCCTGTGAGTTGATGCTTATGCCTGAATAAATTGTAGAATGCCATACTCTTGGCTCACCGACCTCTGAAGTGCCTTTGTGTGGGTGGCTGCACTTGCCGTCGTCGTTGCTTTCCAATGGCATCTGAGTTTGCGACCATGGGTGCTTCCTCACAAGCAATATTTTCGGTGCCAGCACCGGCACCAGCATCTCAGACCTCATTCTGATGCTGAAAATAGACGGATGGGTCGCGTAAATTTTTACATGCAGCGGCCGATAGAAATCCAACTGTCGGGTCGGCTGAGCCACTCCCCTGGCAGTAAGTAGCATCATACCGCAACGGCCTGTGTTGAGTCCAGACCAGACACGCCACAGTGACCTCCTCCTAGCGGGTGGTGAGGTCGGGTCCACCAAGCTTGGATCGCTCCATCTCGCAAGCTGTTCCCCACACCCTCTTCCCCCAACCCTCCAAAATACCGTCGTCATCGGTCCTTGTTTTCGTCCGTTGCGTTTCCCTGCTGGTGGCCGGTCGATCAAGCAGCTTCGAACAATAAATGAATTGAGGCCGCCATTACTCGCCCGCGACTTGCCCATCCAACAACCCGCGCTATCCTCCCCTGGTTCGGGCCTACTGACCGCGCGTCGCAATCATGTCGAGTCCCCAGGGTCTGAATGATCACACAGACGAAGGAGCCGGAGACAGCAACTTCGGGTGCGCTGCCCCGGCACGATCTCATCCATCGCTTACTGACCGTCTCCCTCCAGCGTCGACTTTGTCGTCCACTACCGGGTCCCCCCAAAAGGTCAGTAAGACGCCTGACCTCCATTGTCGTTTGCTTGCATCCCACCCCCCCTCCGCCAAGCCCGCCTCTCCTACGGACTGGACATCTCGTGTATGCTCATACATCATGTTGTCGCCCGCATAGACCGCGCCGAAGCTGAAGCAGGATTTGTCCAACTCGTCGAGTCCTTGACGACTGTCGGCCTCGCCACCGAAGTCCGAGACGGCGACAAGGAATCCCTCCTCGTCTTCGTAAAGGTTGCGTCCTACGACCTCCTCGTCCAGCACGCCTACCGTGCCCGCCTTCAAGACTGGCTCCATGGTGTGCGCGCCGAGGCACCGGCCCATAATGCCGACCAGGCTCTCCAGAACGAGCCCATCACCGAGGCCGAGCGTCTCCGATTGATATATCTCATCATCATCAAGCCCAAAAACGAGGGCGGCGCAGGCATCACGCCGGGCCAGGGCAAGTGGAAGCATGTCGAATCCATCTTTCCCCTGCATGACCACTCCTTCAACAAGGCATGGATCAAGAAATGGAGCAGCAAGTACACTCTGGATGAGGCAGATGTGAACAACATCCGCCACAAGTTTGGTGAGGGCGTCGCCTTCTACTTTGCTTTCCTCCAGTCCTACTTTTATTTCCTCATCTTCCCGGCCGCCCTCGGCGGCGCGGCCTGGCTCCTCCTGGGCCAGTTTTCGTCGCTCTATGCGCTGCTTTGTGGTCTTTGGTCCGTCATCTTTTTCGAGTACTGGAAAAAGAAGGAGGTCGACCTGGCTGTGCAGTGGGGAGTCCGAGGTGTCTCAAGTATACAGCAACCCCGGCCCGAGTTTGAGTGGGACCACGAGGCCGAGGATCCGGTCACCGGCGAACCCGTCAAAGTCTACCCACCGATGAAACGCATCCAGACCCAGCTGCTCCAAATCCCATTTACCCTTGCTTGTGTCGTTGCTCTTGGTAGCTTGATCGTTACCTGCAACTCGCTTGAGGTCTTCATCAATGAGGTGTACAATGGTCCTGGCAAGCAATACTTGGTGAGAACGGCGTGATGATGATTCTAGCCACTGAGACTAATCTGCGTAGGGTTTCGTACCCACGATCCTCCTTTGTATTGGAACCCCGACCATCTCGACCCTCCTCATGGGCGCTGCCGAAAGGCTCACGGCCCTGGAAAACTATGCTACCGTCGATGGTATGCCACCCCGAGTGCTAACAAATGGGAAGGAGACGCTGCTGACTCTCATGTTTAGCATACGATGCTGCTCTTATCCAGAAGCAGTTTGCGCTGAACTTCATGACCTCTTACATGGCCCCCCTTTTCACGGCTTTTGTTTACATCCCCTTCCCCCACGTCGTCGTGCCTCTTCTCAATTTTTGGCACAGGACTGCGCAGATGGTCACTTTCAGTGACAAGCCGTTGCCCAGCCGAGAGTTCCACAGCAACCCTGCGCGAATCTCAAACCAAATGTTCTTCTTCACTGTGACAGCTCAGGTTGTCAGTTTCGCAACAGAGGTCGTGGTGCCTTACGTAAAGCGCCAGGCCATGACTAAAGCCAAGGAGTTCCAATCCAAGGGCGAACGCAAGAGCCAGGACCATGAGGAGGAGGCCGAATTCCTCCAGCGAGTCCGCAAGGAGTCCGAATTGGAGCACTATGATGTTTCGGGAGACTATCGCGAGATGGTCATGCAGTTCGGTAAGTTCCGCTTGCCACCAGAGTCAATAGTTGGGCCTGTTAGCTAATTAATGGGTGTGAACAGGCTATCTCTCTCTGTTTTCTGTAGCCTGGCCACTCGCCGCCGGATGCTTCTTCGCGAACAATTGGGTGGAGCTCCGCTCGGATGCGCTCAAGATTGCTATTGGAAGCCGACGACCGATTCCATGGCGAACAGACTCGATTGGCCCGTGGCTCTCGGCTCTGAGCTTCCTTAGCTGGCTGGGCAGCATCACCAGCTCTGCAATTGTCTATCTGTGCGCTGATGCCCGCAATGGGACCGGCGGGGCCTCTTCGCACATTACGGCTGCGGGGCTACTTTTAAGCATCTTCTTTGCGGAGCACTTCTTTCTCGGGGCACAGATAGCCGCACGGTTTGTTCTTGGCAAGCTAGACAGCCCCGGCCTGCAGAAGGAGCGCAAGGAGCGATACCTCATGAAGAAGAGAATGCTCACAGAGAACCTGGGGCAGGCCGTCACGGACCAGGCCACTATCCCGGGCATCGTCCACAGTGAGAAAATCACACGGGAGGCTCTTGAGGAGGAGGCACGACAGGCCTCCATTCGAGGCCATGGGACCCCCGAGGAGATGTGAGTTGCAGCCAACACTGACTGGACTGGACGTCCCATCCAAACCCTAACCCCTAACCCCTCCCCACGCGAACGTTTGCCGCAGTACGTAACATCCAGCCATCGGCTGCTAATGGCTTAATTAGGTTTTGGCAACGGCAACGCGGCATGCAGGAGACGATCGAGGTTGGCCGTCGAATGATTCAGCTCCAGGTAGGTGTATGATGAGACAGCCCCTTTCCCCTTTCTCATTGTCCACGTCCAGGGGTCGAGCTGAGGCTGACAGAATACGTTTGGCGAAGGCATCTGAAAAGAATGGGCCAGAGAAGCCCCCAGCATCAAGCCCTAGGGCGTAGGCGACAGCTAGTCAGCCATTGATGGAAACGGTGTGGCGCAAAGGGAAAGTCTGAAGGTGTTTTCTTCTTCATAGCTTGCGAGCTTATCGTTCCTGCTGCCCTGTCGGACGAGGGGGCCCTGGCAGCACGTTTGCTAGACTGAATTAAAACGGTGATGTCGTCCGGGGAGCTGGCTTCTCTCGGTCACAGAATCTGGACCTCGACCCCACTTTGGAGATCGAGGCATCGGAATCACAGAGGCTAGAGTGTTGGCTGCTAGCGTTGCTCTAGCCACACGGGTTTACATGGCCTCTCGGTGAAGGAAATGTACAAAGTCCAAACGTGTAGCACGCGCAGGGAGCAAGGGAGCCCTGTCGCATCACCGATTCCACGGACGAGCTAGGGTTTCTAGAATGCTACCGAAATCAACGCTAGGAGTCCAGGACCTGAAGCCACAACCAACGCCATCAACGGTGGCACGCGAGCGGGTGGCCAATTGGTTAACAGGGGGCACGCTTGCGAATTGCGATTGAATGCTGGACGATTGCAGAAACTAGGGGTCCAGGCGAGCTGCCATGATGCGAATTGCAAATGCTGTGTGTGGGGGTTGCGCTGTAGCAATGAGTACAGTACGAAGGGCCATCTGGTTCGGCGTCCAGACAGCCCACCACTATGTTGCTCTGTTTCGACATTGAGCGACTTCCAGAACCATGGCCAGGCCTGCTTCGTCTGCCGGCATGGAGGTTGAAACACCACGGGGTGACTGCCTCAGGGACGTACCTGATTGTGTCCCGGCGACGCATTCCATGCCCGATAGGACCTGCAGTCTATGCTGCACCAACCCCCTAAGGCTGCCAGGTTTCCAGGGATTCTTCCATCTGGCGACACTAGAGGCTGTGGTTGGCTGACCATCAATCGCCTCTTACAGACCCTGGCCTCGCCACCCCTCCTGATCGTGTGCTGCGATTTAGCACTTGGAGAGCCACCATGGCGGCATTGGAGAAGCCGATAGGCAGCAAGTGGAACATCCCTCGTGGGCTGCGCGCCGGCTATCATTTGGTGGGGAATCATTTGTAGTGGGCATCATGCCATCCAGTCGTGCAGGATGGGGATCCTTCGGGGGCGAGGCGAGCAAAATGAAAGCCCAGAGCAAGATAGACGACTTGTTCGCATCGGCGACCATGGCCCTATACAGTATACGCCAGTTTGACCACCTGCCCTTTGCTCCGTACCCTGGCAACTCCCTGCCTTGCCAATTTTTCTTGGTGCGAGGAGCTGGAAGCAGAAGTACCAACAGTGACAAGCAAGCATGGGATGCTAACGAAACATCAATCTGTCAGTTGCGCAAGGAGCGCTGGGGCCAGCGAGATTATCTTGACCCACCAGCGCTCCAGACGAAGGATGGACCTCGTGGGAGCCATTCTCAAACGAATTACGAACCATCTTCCACGAAGCTGCCATCCGCACCCCCTGGCATTGGGCACTGTTGCCCTAGTTAGTCGGAGCTTGACAGGATGAGGAATTGAGTACTTTCTTCCCATCCCACCTGCGCAGTTGTGCATTATATTAATTACCACACTGTAAGTTGTGGCGGCGGCATCTGGCGGGGCGGCTTAGGACGGGGCCGACGGGTGGGGCTAGCTCTGCTTTCCGCAAGGCAAAGAGAGAATGAAAAGCGAGGATGGCGATCCTATCCCGATTGTCACTTGAGGGGGATCGCCGTCTTGGTTTCGGCCAGCAGGAATGGCGGCGAGGGGTTTTCACGCGGGGTCTGGTCGCCCGATTTCGTGCCCGCTGATAGCGGCCGCGAGATCAGCGCGTTGGCCTGGGGCTCATCATGCTGAAGGCAGAGTAGTTTGATGTCATGATGGTACAAAGTGTGCCTCGGTGACACTCACGGGGGTGTCCTCTGGTCGATACGAGAGCCAGGTGCGCGTCGACTAGACGAGACAAGGGATGGTGGCTGCGTGTGGCCTCGCATTCCTCCTCTTTGGCGACCCTGCTGCCTAGACCTCAGCTGCGACGCCTTGCGCACAAGGCGTTTCCTTCCAGCAGACAGGTCACAGACTCACTGGGCGGCCAGCCGTTGGCGTGCCATGCCATGACGGTGGCGGTGTCCCGCCTCGATAGATGCCAGACATGTCTCCCGGCCACCAGACTGGCAGCCACACTGCAGCCGATCGGGCGACGAGGCTTTCACGGACCTGTGTCACCGGCTACCCTGACTTGCCTGACAGCCCTGAGAGGGCTCGGTTCATCAAAACGGTCGCTCGGTCAATTCAGGACAGGGCTGCAAAGTTAATCCCAGATCAGCGACCGAGAGGGGTCAACGGTTGACCTGGGATATCCCACATGGTGCTCAGCCCGCGCGGCCCTAGGTCGTCAACCAAAGACGGCCACACGCACTTCACGGACGACATCCAAAGTGGAGGAAGAGCCCGTCGGTCGAGTCGCGTGGGGCCCTACCTTAGCTGCCGTCTGTTGCGCGCGGCTGGGATTTCAAGGACATCATTTCCCCCAATCCAGGGTCTGATCGGAGGAACGTGGTCGCGGGATGTGGAGTCCTGGCGCACCTAGATGGGCCAGATGTCGCGGAGTGGGCTGGCAGCGAACGAACGACCTTGGCTCCGTTAGCCCCAGGCCCATTCCGCCTTGTCAAATGGTTCCGCGAGAATGGAGTCGCCGCCGCCTTGGACCCAATCGCCGACACTCCTCTGCCCCCGGGTTGCTGGAACGTGCTGCCGGTACGGAGTGCGGATTCAGAGTCCGAGGTGAGGTACCTGTATCATTGCGTGGAGTTGGACATGACGGTGGAACAAATATCTCTTGGACGGGTAAGCCAAGGACGGCCTAGAAAATCGTAATAAGCCAGCCGCTTGATGGCTACCTTAAATTAGGGCACACTTGCGTAGGAGGCGTGTTGCCGGGCCGGTTCGGGGGATGCCTAACAGACATTGGAAAGCCCTGCGCGCCTGCTTCCAAGACCATCGGGCTGGCTAGGCCTTGCTAGGCAAGCCAGAGGCTCAGGTGCTAGGTAGGTGCCGCTCCACCTGCCAGTCAATATGTGTGCGAGCCATTGCGTGGAGGAGGTGTGGATGGTGGTCGTAGAAGGAGCTTCTCATCCCGGTACCCTCCTTCCCCCTGGTCGTGTGGACATGCTACTACATGCTACCCGTGGCTCAATGTATTGCAGCCATTCTTAGTGAATCGCATGCCATGCATGCCCTGCAATCCCCATACACAGCCTGGTTCCTGTGGGGTTCTGGGTCTTGGTCGGAAAGGCGACGAGGGTGGTGGATGCTGGCTGGACTACCACTGCCTCGAGTGCTTGCAGCCCTTCTTCCTCATCTTCTTCCATCCTCCCATCCACATCGCCTCGCCCGGCCTGCGACTGCTGGAATCCAGCCGTTTCACTGCTCTCGCCTCCCTCCCGTGTCATGACCTTGCCGGAGAGAGTGTCCACATAAACCACACCCTCCCGCCGTCCTACCTCGTCCCAACTTATACGACGCTGACCCCTCCACGGACTGAGACCTGCCTGACCTTCACCCTTCAGCCCACCCGCGCGACTGTCGCGAGCTGTCAACGACTCGCTCGCCATGGATGACGTTGCCGACCTCGTTGTGACGCCCTTTCGGGACATTGTCGAGAAGGGCCGCGTCGCTGTGGAAAATGCCGGCGACTCTCAACCCATGCTGGGCGTCGCCCAGAAGCTCGTCAAGGAAGGCGAGCGCGCGCTCAAGAAGATCGAGCCCCTCTGCCGCAAACACCTCGACGACTATGGCTCCAACTTCCTCGACGCCCTGAAGGAGAATGGTAAGCATCTGGACCTGCCTGACGAGTCACATAGCTTCGCAAATATACGTTACCGGGGGGGTTGTGCTGATATCTGCTGCAGACGTCATTGCCAACTTTCGGGCTGAATTGACCGATCTGCTCTGGGAGTTTGACGACTACATCGAACTCGACGACTTTGACGCAGACAAGTTTGCCGAGCTGCAAGCCCTCTCCCGCAAAGCGGCTCCAAAGATTTGCGACATCCTCCTGCGCATGCGACTGGAGGCCCCCGTTGACGATACTCGCTCCGTCATGACCCGCATCTCGGCTCCCAGATCTCCTCCTAGGTCGCCGCCTCCAATCCCCACGACCATCACCATCCCCACGACCAACCCCACGTCAAGACACGGGACGCCTCAACATGGCACGCCTCAGACGACGAGTGCTCCGGGGTCCGCCATCCTCGAAGTTCAGCAGCCGGCCCCCGGTACCAAGACCGTTGCAGCGGCCACAGACCAGCTCAGGGAAATGATGCAGTCCCGCTCCGGCCCAGAACTGGGACTGTACGGCAAGCTCCCGGACAACCTACCCGAGCAGAAGCCAGTCCCTCTGGAGCCGCCACCGCGGCCTCCTTCTGCAAACCCGTGGGATTTCAAGGCGCCTCCACCGGCCCCCTTCCGGGATGACTTTGCGTTCGAGAGGAGGGCTCCCGTCGGCCCCGTTGAGTCCCCCATCGGCTCTCCTCCGACCATAAGCCCCGTGGCGTATGAGAGAAGCTCCTCTCTTCCCCCAAACTCAAGGCCACGTCCTTTGCGGGTAGCTACGGATCGCGGGTCCCAATATAGCAACGACTCCAGGCCTAGCCCATCCGGCCTGGAGCCCATGACGTATGAGCGAGAGCGAACATATAGCATCTTCCCTACACAGTCCCCGCGAAGCAGGTACTCCAACAGCACTCCTGCAACTTCCATCATGTCTACCTCGATCCCCGAGGACGCCGTGTCCTACAAAGCGAGCAACGCTCGGTACCCACCCCCAACCAGCAACAGCAGCATCAACAACAACAAACACTTCTCTGCTGGTGGTTATCAGCCGTCATCATCTCGCCCAGAGTCTTTTGAATCAAATCCCAGCTCTGTTTTTGACAACCGCCGAGCTGATGGCACAACCACGCCTCTCACCTCGGAGGCCCGAACCTCCACCATCTCGGGAGCGAACCACAGTCCCACCCTCGGCTTCTCCCAGGTCAACAGCCCCGTGTCTGTGAAGTCGCCAGCCATCGAGCAAAGATCCCCGCCACCAATAATGCCGACGATCCCCATTCCTTCTGACCCGGTCCCCGTGGTCCCTCCGACAATGGATGCAGAAAACGGACTCATCCCGGTTGAGTCGGAACAAGACGATTCCTCCATCCGTCACAGGTACGAAATCGGCAACGATGATTGTAGGATCGACGCCGATGCCTCCTTTTACCTCCACAAGGGCTTCTGTGAAGGTGCCAAGGAGGTCCAAAAGGGACTCGCTGCTTTCAAGAAGATTAAGAAATCTGTATGCCTGCCTCCCCCTTCCCTTATTGAAACCTGCTCATCAATCCTCAGTTTGCGTCTGACCGAATGGCGGCTTATGGTCAACTCCCCGCTGGCTTCAACTCCTCGGGGTATGTCGCCAAGTGCGGCAGCTGCGCCTTCGAACTATCTTATGACGAGGTTGAGATGGATCACGACAAATCAGGTAGGCCCTCGCTGTTGATTGTTTTTTCACCACAACTCCCGCTAACAGCTTCGTTAGACAAGGGTAATTTCATCAAGCACGGGGTCGGATATCGAATCCGCTTCCTTCAAAAGTGTCACCTTCCGACGAAGCGATCTGACGACACAATGTACGCCTGCGTTTTCTGCGTTCAGAACGGGCGCACTCTGCATCCAAGTGACGCCACTGTTTTCGTGAATCAGAAGTCTCTGTTTGCCCATCTGGCCCGCCACCCTCGGCCACTCCCCGATGTCTCGGGTATCGCTGTGGTGGATCAGCCTGAGATCCCACCCTTTTACCGCAACAACTATGACCTTTTCTTCAAGGACCCCCCTGAGGCGCACCCAGTCATCGAGAAATCGAATGAGATCATGCTGCTACCTACAGCAGTCTCCAGAGAAGCGACCCGAATGATGTACGGGCAAAAGATTCTCTATGATCGGACGCCCGCGCTTGAGATGGTTATGGGAGCCAAAATCCATGGCCTCACTTGGCCGGACAAGTACGTAGGAGAATGGGCCTTCGGTTGGCACGACGGTGTTCACGCAACGGTGCCTACCGAGGTTATGAAGCTCGAACCACCGCCCGCCAATGAGATTCTGAGGAACGGCTCGAGTCAGATCCAGGCAATCGCAAGGTGGAAGTTCCAGATGAAGTCAAAGTCCAAAGCCAAGGATGACCAGTGGCTCAAATTTGGCAAGGACGAGATCATTACCAACATTAGTTGTGAGTTGCGCCCCTAATATCCTGCTTTCACCGGGGATACCCAGTCCGCTGACCAATTTCAGTCCTGTATCAGGATTTCTGGTGCTGGTCTGGATGCAACGCCAAGGGCAAATGGGGCATATTCCCCCGCGCATTCATCGACCTTACTACGCTGCGGGAGAACAACACGATGCTCAGCGATCGGGCTAGCGTAATCAGCGCCGAGAAAAAGGGTATGTCCATGCTGAGCAGGTTCTCGACTCGAAAGTCCATCCGCCGCCCTGTTAGCATGGCCGGCTCGACGGGTAGTTCAGAGACACCTCCCCCGCCAACGCCGAATCCCAATTCCTATGGGTATGGGAGATGATGAATGGCAAGAGTTATCTGGCAACCCTCACATTTTTTTGGTTCTGATAGAAGGGAAGTTGGCTACAATTGGCAACTGGAACTTGGCGGAAGTGGCTCGGCGTCTGGAGTGAAATCGGTATACCCTCTCGCAGCATGATCCTCGCATGTATTCATCAGTCATTGGTTTTTTTAGGGGGGATATTCATGGGCCAACCAAGTGCATTGTCGATGAAAAGGGCACCATAGAGACGGCAAATGTACGTTGGACTTTTCATAAGCTTGTGAGACGCATGTGCCGTCGGTGAAATCCCATAAGAGTGTCACAGCCCGTCAGCGGCAACGCCATGGCATGCGGTGTGACGTGTTCTGAGTAAATGGCTCTTGGAGTTTGCGGAACTGCGGCCAAGGCCGTGTAGCAGGCTGCGCAACAGTTGCAGCACATGAATTTGTGTTGGTCAGATCGATGGTGACGTTGCCGGTGTGCTGCGTCCTGCTGCCAAGTAATGTGTTACCCGATGCTGTGAATGTTCAGTAACCAGGACGGACTACCTTGGCTAGACAAATATAGCCACGCCGGAGGATATCGTTGTGTTAGTCCATCGGGCAAAAACACCTGTTAACCGCCGACATTCTAAACGAGGTGCATTTTCTGAGTTGCTCCGATCTTATGTCTGACTTCCCAATGGGGCTTGTGTCGCGCTTGTGCACCAATGTCTCGGGACCGTCATCAAGCGCCAAATTGGGCTGGGCTATATTCGATATTGGCCGCCGAGCCGGTTTTTGGCGCCTGTAAGCGCTTCAAGATTTTACGACTCTATGCAAAAGACGACGATGGAATACCGTGAAGAAGTTGGACATCAGACGTGAAGGGTTCTCAACCAGCCCCTTTTCTTTTCTTTTTTTGTCTCCAAAGTCGAATTATGATATCACTTGCCATGGGTCCGCTTTGACAAGCGAACGTTCTGCCGGGGCCAGCATTGATGGTGACTGCGAGTTGGCGGGGCTGCATGCTACCACACACCAGCGCATTGATGATTGACTGCTTTGGGTTTAACGGGGCAACTCCGAAACTCCCATCGGAGAATAGATGATGTGTGACACTGTGACGTGTATTGTCCGTATGTATGTTGGTGCCAGACCGCCGCCTTGGAGTCACAGAATGGAACCATGGAATCCTTTGTGGCAGAGCAGAGCCCGTGATGCGCTGTGTTTTGTTGTTCAACGCAGACAAGGCGGGATCGCGTTACCGAGGCGTAGGCAAGGGAGGGTTCTAATCACATTTTGAGCGCTGTGAAGGCATGATGGAACCCTGGTCAAAGGGGGCCGAATATAGAAACGAGAAACGCCGGACTGCTCCAAGACAGGAGACCCTAGCTTGCGGGCGCTTGGACAGTTCAGGCAAAGCCGCAACGGAGAGTGAGGTACGATTGATCTTCGCAAGAGCAATGCGCTGTGGTGTTTCGACGGCCACCAGCAGATTGTGGAAGGGTCAGCTCAGTGTTGGAGGCTGTGGTTGTTGAGGTGAGCTTGCTGCCAGTCACGGACACGGCGAAGGATGCCAGGGGTTTGCGCACCAGCCAGTAGGCAACCCGGATCACGACTGCCGTCTGTGAACTCTCCGACGAGCAACTGCAGCAGGCGCATACTACGTGCATCCAACCCAAGGCTAAGGTACCTACTTAGGGAGGCGCCTACCTTTGGTAAAAGGTCGTAGCGTCGATGGACATTTCCAGGCTAGTACAGAGCACAATGTGGCCCTCATAAACCACTGAACCCTCGAAGCCATACGCAGCCCAGGCAGATGCTATGCGTCCAGAATCCAGCCACCAGGACGCATCGGGTACGGTATGGCATGGCACGGCATAGCATGGCGTGTGGATGAACAGGCAAGGAGGCGGGATGATTCAAAGCCATCCCATCTCGTTGTTGGGCAGATGGCAGCCCGGAGAGCTGAAACAGCGAGCCATGGGTGGATCATTGCCAGCGTGTGTGAGGTGATGGTGCTGATGCGAGGCCAGCACAGCATGAAGGCCAAGCTCCTGCTCGTCATGCGCCTCGCGCCTTGCGATGTGCAAGTCCAACTGCCCAACACCAGCAAGCGTGCATCGCTCTTATGCGTGTTTGCCTGGTCATCCTGGCTGGGCCGGCCTATGCGCCATTATCGAGTAGCATGGATGCCTCTCCTCGCTATCAGTGATGCAATGCTTCTGTTTCGGAGCTTGGGTACTGTGCGAAGCAGCAAAGCGCTATCCTGCACCTCGTCGTATCAGGTTCACAGGGACCACACGCCCAGAATCCAGATGCTCTGACGCACGTGGCGGGCGGTGGTAGTTCAAGTCCAAGCACGGAGAGTGGTGCCGATCCGGGATCCTGTGCGCCGCCAGGCCCTCCCGCCTTGCGCAGGGCTATTGGAGGCATGACAGCGAATCCAGACATATGGAAGGCACCCAGCTGAGAGCGCTCTTGTTGCCGAACAGGCGCTTAGGGAAGTGTGCTCTTATCGTAGGCGCTCCGAATGGCTGGCTGCACCACAGGCGCCAAAACCCTTGGCTAGGTCCCATCAGGCAACCCCTCGACAGGGGTATCACTCTCTGTAAGACACTCGCGGCTCCATTCGGGCGTCGGCGCATGCGCCAGCGACCCAGGCCCACCCGCAGCAGGAAACCGACTAAAATCAACAAAGAAGAATTGTCTACGAGTAGATGCCGATGCCCACCGTCATGGTCTGGGATGCACACGGGCCCAGGGGTAACAATGAGTAGTAGTAGCAGCAGTGCCCCGTGCCTGCTGGCCCAAGCCTAGGTACCAAGTCGCTAGCATGACAACTCAATCTTGGCCTGAAACACCACAACTGCCCCATCGCCAGTCAAGATGGACATCGACATGTCCACGGCCGCAGTCTTTGTGCTCTCGGCGCGTCGCATATCGCCTCCCGATGTCACCCCTGCCAATCATGGCCCTGTCAAGCTCGGAGAAGCTGCTCCACCGCCCTCATGGAGGCCCCGGAGCCCCTGGGCTTCACGACAGCAATCATGTCGAGCTGCTGCTGGACCGCCACATCGGGGGCAGCGCCATGCTCGTGTAGTCGAAACATGGCACCATCCACTTTCGCTCTCAGCGAGGAGCATTGCTTGGCCATGTGTTATAACATCTCCTCCCGCACCCCGATGAACCATGGCCGCGGAGTCTCTGATTCACTCATCCCCAGCTCGCGCTGTATAAAGTCGCCCTTCTTTCCTTTGCTCCTCTCCATTACTTAATAATTACCCCACAACACACTTCCGATACCAAACTTCAGACATGTTGCACAACTTTTCATGGGGAGGGCTCTTTACACGGGCAACCTTTGTCACCTCTGCCCGCCCTCAAGAGGCTCTGGATGCCCAAGCCTACACGGACCAGGCATTCGCAGCCATCGATACCCTCAACGCTGAATGGTACAATGCAGCTACTGGAATCTGGGACAATGCTTGGTGGAACAGCGGAAACGCTCTGACCACGATAGCCGAGTTCGCAAGGCTGCGGCTGGACGAGGCCAACCGTCTCAACATCGGGGGCATCATGCAAACGACCTACAACAACGCCCAAAAGACACAGGTCCAGACCCTCAAGGTCATGGATCACGGCCTTGTCAACTCAATGTACTGCATTGACTGGGATGCGGGCTGCATGTCAAAGCGTGACTTCATCGGCAAGCGAGGTTTCGATGACTTCCTCAACGAGTTCTACGATGATGAGGGCTGGTGGGCCCTTGGCTGGATCCGCTCCTACGATGCCACTGGCGATATCAAGTTTCTCCAAGCTGCCGCGGACATCTTCAACGACATGAAGACTGGCCAGGGATCCAAGTGCGGTGGCAGTATGTTGCTCCCCCATTCACTACCGAGTCGCAATATCCCCCAGCTAACAGAACCGCAGTCTACTGGAACAAGGAGCGGAAATACGTCAACGCCATTACCAACGAGCTCTACCTCTCCGTCGCTGCCCACTTGGCTCGGCGAGTAGTGGGCGACTACCTCGATATCGCCAAGAAGCAGTGGGCGTGGTTCGAGAAGAGCGGCATGATCAACAGCGAGAACCTCATCAACGACGGCCTTACTGGTGACTGCAAGAACAACGGCATGCAAACCTGGAGCTACAACCAGGGCGTGGTGCTCGGCGGCCTCGTGGAGCTCTACTATGCCACCAGCGACAAGTCCCTGATCCAGAAGGCTCACAACATTGCCCAGGCCGCCATCAAGAAGCTCTCCAACCAGGACGGCATCTTGGAGGAGACTGACGACTGCGAGCTGAAGAGCGGCCACTGCGGCAGGGACGGCCAGCAGTTCAAGGGAATCTTCATCCGAAACCTCCGCTATCTTCACGACGCGTCGCCCCAGGATCAATACGCAAACTTCATCATTAAGAACGCCAACAGCATCTGGAAGAACAACCGCAACGACAAGAACAAGCTGGGCGTGTCGTGGGCGGGACCCTTTGTCGAGAGCACAGGCCCGTCGCACAGCAGTGCCCTGGACTGTCTCGTTGCCGCCATCGCGGTCTCCAAATGATAATAGAATAGAGGAAAAGGCAAACTAGACGGCCGGGGGCCCAAGGGAAACACTGGGATAGGGATTCATGGCGCACAAGGGCGTTTTTCTTCGTCTTCTGTTATTTCCTTCGATTTTACACTGCATGGGCTTTTGTCTGACGTACAAGGATGGCACAAAACTAATCTGGAAAGCCTCTGTACGTTCATTAATGGTTGATACCCTATTAGAGGAGAGAAGACGAGAGCACAGGAGAATTGATGGCGGGAGAGCAGCTGGACTATCAGCACCAATACCAATACCAAAGCAACGCAAACACAACCTGTCCGCCTCCTGCAGTGACCCGACCCCTTGATTGAGCCTCAAAACGATATCCGTGCTGCGGACGGACCTACAGTACTGCGATCACCGGCGCTAAGGGAGGAAGTGCGTCGGAGACAATTGAGAAAATACGGATGCGCCGCCCAGGACATCCCTGCCTCCACCGCGTCATGTTCAGGTACTCCCGCTTTCGCCCGTGCGCCCATGTGGGACGGGTCGGGGCAGAGAACTGGCATTGATTGTGTCGCCTTCGCTTGGCTGCTTTGGCCCTTCTTCTCCATCATCACGTCACTGTGCGCACGCCCGAGACAACTTTACAAGGACGGAGCGTGGAGCATCGCCTTTGTCGGGGGGCCAATGGAGCAAACTTGGGGTCCATGACGGGATGTCAGTGTAATATGTGGAGGACACATTGGCCGCGGAAGTCGTGTCGATCATAGCTTCAAAATGACCCGAGCTTGATAAAGATCAGCATACTTTTCAGTTTGTTGTGCATTTGAGATCAGGTGTGGTCGTGTATCTCGTGTTGAAGCCATGGAGAGGTCCGTGCCAGACAGGCATACTGTGCCCGCCTAGCACTGTGCTCTACCACCCATGTATGTGGGCGTACTCCGTATGGGTCCGCCTTTTGTTTCCAACTACCATGGGAGGGCCCTGATCACCAACCTACAGATCGGTGAAACAGAGACGCCCACCAGTTGGACCACGACTTCCCTTGGCCAACAACTGCAACGACACCAGCATACCATCTGTTGGTCCTGCGGCCTGCGCAAGCGAAAGAGGGCGAGCTGACTGCGTCCGGGGTTGCATCGGTCCGGCTTGCCTCCCCGCCACACAGCATCGGATATATTCCCCTGCCCTCCTCAGGAGAAGCGAATCACGCACGGTATCCCACTGCCGGGGCCACGCAGCCATGGACGCGCTCGAAGCCGACTTTGACATCAAGCTGCAGAAGATATCTGCCGACCTCATCGCCGACTTTGACCGGTCCCTGACCAGCTTCCTGTGGAAGCCGGATGGCCATGGCGGCTCTCGCGTTCGTTCCAGAGTCCGTGCCAAGGAGACGTTTCGGCTGACCTCTTCGGTGAGCCTCTCTACTGCCTGTGGCTGTTGTGCCTAGTGATCGAGCGACTGCTGACACGACTCGCCTGCCTTAGCTGTTGGATCCGTTCCAGGAACTACCGCAGCTACTGGATCCCTACCTGCCCAAGTGGATTCCTTTCCTGGCCGATGCCTACCTGAAGCACCTGCAGACGCGCCACAGAGGAAGGGCCCTATCTTCGCGGTCAAAGCTTCTCGTATCCGTAGAGTTTGCGATTTGCAAGATCCTGTATACGTTTTGCAAGATCCGAGGCGAGAAGGTCATTGTCCGCTTCCTCAACGTGGAGACCAAGTACCTCGAGCTGCTGCTGTCCGCCCTCGAGGAGTCGGAGCAGCCCGCCGAGGACGGGGACGCCCTGGCCAAGTGGTCTTGGGAGGAGCGCTACGTTGTGCTTCTATGGCTCTCGCATCTCATGCTCGTGCCCTTTGACTTGTCCACCATCTCGTCGGTTGATTTGCAAGACTTGGCTACCCCGGATATCACCGGATTTGCGTGGCCAAGCAACTTGCCTGGCATCACCGTGCGTTTGATACCGCTGGCCATCAAGTACATTGGCACTCCCGGAAAGGAGAGAGATGCTGCCAAAGCACTGCTGGTGCGGATGGCGATGCGGCGAGATATGCAGCAGCTTGGCGTTCTGGACAGCTTGGTGAACTGGTCTCTCGCCTCGCTCCGGCACAAGAAGGAGACGGTACCGGAAACGACCTACTTCTACCTTGGGGTGTTGTCATTTCTAGCTGGCGTACTTCGTGCATCGTCGGATACTTCTGACATGAACCAGTACCTGCCCTCCATTTTCCACACCATACATGCAATCTCCAGCAGCGAGAATGAACTGTCAAAAACAATTGTGTCCTTTGCGCTAGCCAGGAAGATGATTCTCAAAGTTATTCGCACAGTAGTTGTCCTGCTCCTTGGACAGACACCTCAGGACATGGCCAGCACGGAGCTGACGGAAGCTGCCATCGGGTACCTCCTGGAGTGCCTGGCTGACAACGACACTCCCGTCCGATTAGCCGCCAGCAAATCCCTGAGCATAGTTACGCTGAAGCTGGACCCAGATATGGCCTCTCAGGTTGTCGAGGCCGTCCTCGAGTCACTCAACAGGAATGTGCTGTGGAATAAGGCGGCGGGACCGAAGCCAGTCAGGGATCTCTCTGCCGTGGACAGCCTCGAGTGGCATGGACTGATGCTCACCTTGTCTCATTTGTTGTATCGTCGGTCTCCGCCTGCCGAGCAGTTGTCTGATATTGTCCACGCACTGCTTCTTGGGCTATCCTTCGAGCAGCGGAGCGTCTCCGGCGGCAGCATCGGCGCCAATGTGCGCGACGCTGCCTGTTTTGGCGTCTGGGCTCTTGCCCGCCGATACTCGACCCAAGAGCTGCTGGAAATTCCCACGCATTCCGTTTTTGCAGCCAAGGCGCATCCGGCATCCAGTTCCATCCTTCAGGTGCTTGGCACCGAGCTTGTTGTGACGGGCTGTCTCGACCCAGCTGGCAACATCAGACGGGGCGCCTCTGCTGCCTTGCAAGAGCTCATTGGCAGACACCCTGATACAGTTGACCAAGGCATTTGGGTTGTACAGACAGTTGACTATCATGCCGTCGCCAGGCGCTCAAGGGCCATCGAAGAAGTGGCTCTAGGGGCAACCAAGCTCAGCAGTCAGTACGGCGAAGCCATCATGGACACACTCATGGGCTGGAGAGGCATCGGTGATCTCGATGCACCGTCGCGCAGAGTCTGTGCCGCCGCCTTCGGGGTTCTTACGCTTCAGCTTACGAGCGAGGCAGCAGAGGATCCCCTGGCAAGGTTCCGGTCTTCACTGTCAATTCTCGAAAATCGGTTGAAGTCGCTACAAGTTCGCCAGGTCGAGGAGCGTCATGGTCTGCTCCTTTGCTTCGCGTCTGTGATGGATGTGTTGCATACTCTGGTAGGAGAGAGAGGCGCCTGTCTAGACTCGGACCTCCTGAGCAATGTTGTTGGCTCTGTGACAGCCATCCTGAAGAATTTGTCGTCAACCGCCTATCGGAGGCCAGAGCTCATCGCAGAGGCGGGTAGTCGGCTGGTAGTATCCATGGTCCCAATCTTGCAAGCCTTGCTTCTTGGTTCGTCCACTCCGCATCCTCTCCTATCTGGCCAGCAGACCCTGTCGCCAGAGACCGTACAGAGACACTTGGACTTGGTGCTTGCTCTCAGGTCATCGGAACAAGACATCCAAGCAGTCTCCGAATTCCTTGTTGCTCTGCGCTCTATCCTTCCCACATGGCTGGCCAGAAACGAACCCGAGGCTGTCGAGCCTGTTGCCCTTGCGGCATTGTCGTTGCTCATCTTCTCGTCTGCCGAAGCCTGTTCCCAGGCATTGGTAGAATGGGCTACCACCGTCCAGCAACAGCCCACAAACCGGTCCTCAGCTCACGGCAATGGGTACTTTCACGCCTTGGCCATTGCGCAGCCGCTTGCTGAGCTGTCTGATGACGTCGCCTGCAGAGCGATCTTGGAAAGATGGGGTTGGGACAAGCTGGTGGACACCAGAGTATCCATCCTTCAAAGCCTCGTCCAAAGTAGATTGCTGCAGCACAGGCCCATGGTGTTCCTAAAACTCGTCGAAGAAGGCCTCAACGACTACACAACGAATGCGAGAGGCGATGTAGGCTCGCATGTCCGTGTTCAGGCACTGCGAGCTGTCAGGGCCCTCTGGGGTGCTCTGCCCAGTGCAGATGTCCAAGCCAGTTGGGTTTTGCCCTCGATACGGTCTCTGTTCTTCAGCACGCTTCGTTTGTCGGCGGAGAAGCTAGATCGAGTCCGACCAGAGGCGCAAGCTGCAGTTTCTCTCATTCTACAAGAAAGGTATGTCACGTTCCGTCAGCCAGTTTCCGCCCACGTTCTCACTTTTCATAGTCATGCAAGACAATTCACAGAGCTGCCTTTCTCATCCAAGCCATACTTCCAATCCCTCCTGGATCTTCATTCCTGCGATGGTCTTCACCCTCTAGTCCGCGAACTGGCTTTGACAGAACCAGGAGTGTGGGTGGCTGAGCTGATGGCAGGCTTGGTCACGTCTGCCGACACTGGCAACGAAGACTTGGTCATCGCTAGTCGCGCGGCCCTCACAGACTTCTGCGAGGCCAGCCAAGAGAAGCTCGAGCTTGTCGGCCAAGCGCTCGTACACAACCTCAAGGCTCACCAGGGGCTGGATAGAGTTCTCGTGCCAACCCTTGAGATTGCCGCCTTCCTGCTACACGTAGACGTTCTGCAGAAGAGCAGTATCAACATGCGCAGTCTCTGCTTGCAGACCCAGAAGGCTGGCTACAAAACCGGCAATGTCCGGAAGATTGAGGCTTGCGTCAGGGTTTATGGTGGAATTGCATCCATGACAGGCCAGGCAGGCGCGGTGTCGGGCGTCCAGGAGGCTAGGAAAAGGCTCGGAGCGCTACTTTTCCATCCCTGGCCGCGGGTCAAGAGCATGGTGGTGGATGAGCTCTGGGGCCTGGAAGCAAGCATAGGGGCTGCCGGGCAGGGCTTAACAGGAGTTGACTGGGGCCAGGCTGGGAAACCTCAGATCAAGGCCCTCGTCCAAGAGTTGCAACTGGGTTGATGGAGGTGACTTGGCGCATTCCGTGCCCGGTGATGTGACCGGCAGGATTGTGGTTGAACCAGGCGATGAGATCTAAATCTCAAGTTGGCTTGAACCTACGGATATCTATATACAGTCGGCCCAAGTGTCAGGGGAACATGAAACGAATAACAGTCAAATTAAAGGCTCATCCTAATCAGGACCAGAAATTAAGAACCACCCAGGTAGGGATGGAAGAGACAATCGGAAGGCTCATAGGAGTCCAAAAACCCGACGACGTCAGCGGCTTTGCAGGCAGGTACATGTCTGAGGCTGAGAACAGAAACCTGTGAATGAGAATGAAAATCTATGCAGCCATATCAGTCGATCATCATCACGGATAGAGGGGTTGGAGGACTAGGTACCGTTTCCACGCTGTCAAAAAAAGGCCCTGGCATAAAGTAGAATACCACCTTATCACCCAGGGTAGCGTTTTCATGATCCACATAGGACTTGTAGACGGCGGTACATATGACTCTAGCCCCAGGCCCGTTGACCATGTAGACTGTCGCTTGAAGTGCTGCCAAGAGAGATCTGGATATGACAACAAGGCCCAGCTGGTAACAAAGAAAGTAACAAAGAAAAGAGCACATTGACCCGGGACTGACATACGGTCGGCGCAATGGTAGTCGGGTTAGTCCCCATACATGTAGGGCAGTGGCTGGGCTGATATCATTTCGATATTCATTTGTGGTCAGTGTCTCTCAACCAAGCTAATAGCTATTAGACAGCTTACATCTTGTCTAACGCTCTCCACGGTGCCCACAGCGGAGAAAGCAAGCGCGGTGTGGATAGCACGAGTGGTATAAGGCCCTAGGATATCTCTTTTCGGGGAAGAGTCGTCTGTGACTACACCGAGGCACACCATCAAACATGCCGTAGCAGCGAAGTGATACGGATTCCCCCATCGAGGGCAGAATTGCGGACCTTTTAAGGTGACGAAGATGGCGTAGGCGAGGAGGGGATAGATCAGGGCACGGAAAACACGCTGGTCGCATCCAATGTCAGACACAAGCCCATCATAGGTGATGGCGGCGATTGCAGAAGTTCCCCAGAAGGAGATATGGTGCTTAACGGATAACATGACAATAGATGGCACGTGTGGTGCAGATGATTAGTTCATGATTGGGACACGAGTAGCTGCGTGGGCCGAGAGTGTTTATATCCTTATTATTTTGTATCTGCCTAGCTGGTGAAGTTTCCTGTATGCAGGGGCCTAATACAGCCAGAGCTGAACGTATCATAAGAAGAATTAATATTATATTATAAGTTGGCCTGCGCTTTGCATTCGCTCTCCATCCAGATCGGGACAAAACTCTACCCGCCACTGGCCGCAATACATCCTAGTAGTACACAAGGAACTGGAACAAGCCACATCGAGTTATGAAAGTAACTTTAACGTGGCAGGTCCGCCACAAAAAAGCTTAATCCATGGCATCCAGTGGAGACGCTGCAATCCCAAGGCGTCAACGTATAGGAACGTAATTGTTACCTAACGCGCCTGCGCAGTATCATCTATCACCGTCAGGGTGGCCCCGCCGAGACACCGTTCGCGCGCGGGAACCAAGCCGCGCGGGAACCAAGCCGCGCGGGAACCAAGCCGCGCGGGAACCAAGCCGCGCGGGAAAGGTTCCCAGCGGCATACAACCCACCAGAACCCCCATCATGCCCGGGCAGTTCAACTCGCAGTGGTCAAAGGAGCACCCGACTGTACTCATGTTGCCATTTGCTTGCTCGCCTCTACACAATGCCCCGGAGCAGCCCCAACAGCTGCTGGACGTGCCGCATCCGCCACAAAAAATGCGATGAGACGAGGCCCATCTGCCGCGCCTGCGGTGGCCTCGGGATAGGCTGCTTATACAGCCGACAGAAACCCAAATGGATGGACAATGGGCCACTGCAGCATGAGATGGCGCAGACCATTAAGAGCGAGGTCAGGGCCAAGGCTCACCAGCGCCGATGCCACGATGCCATCCAGCAGATGGAGCGCAAGCTTCTCAGCGGCTTGGATGGGGTGGGTGCTTCATCCCAGGAGGCGACCTCCGCCAGGGGGGCAGGCAAGCTTCACACGCCAGAAGAGAGCTTCAATACACGTTCAAGAAAGTCGCAGTCGCAGTCGCAGTCGCAGTCCCCGTCGCTTCCCTTGTCCGAGGACTCTTCGACTCAACCAGGGGGCCAACTTGACGATACGGCCATCGGCAGAATCGTGAGCTACTTGGACTACATCATCCCCCTGCTGTCTCCCTTCTACACGCCTTCGCTTCTGGAGGGTGGCCGCGGCTGGCTGTTGACTCTGGCACTCAAGCATGAGGCATTGCGACACGCCATTGGCAGCCTGATGTTTTTCGTCCTCTCCCAAGTGCCCAGCCAGCCAGGCCCGATTCCCGACGAGTGCACCAAGGAAGCATTGGAGGGCGGCCAAGCACATGCCATTTCGGCGCTCAACACTCTTCAGCGAGACCTCGCCGAGTTAACCGATGATGCAAATCTCATGCCGCAGGACAGCGTGCTCAGGAGATGCATGGTGCTGAACAGCATTGTGCAGCTGCTCCTCGCTGAGAAGACAATATCCAGAGGAAAGTCGTGGCAGGTTCATCTTTTGCCTGCGCTTTCACTGCTGGACAGCATCCTCCAGGAATGTGCCAGAAACAGCACCCAACGGTCTTGGGATCGGGTTCTAAGCCATCTCTGTCCTTGCCCCCCGGAGAGCGGCTTCCCGCTCTGGAACGCGGCTCAAGCAGCTTTCAGGTTCTCGGTCGCAACGCTCGTGGTGGATGACATCGTGGCCAGTCTTGCGCTGGAAACGGAGCCGAAGCTGATGAGATATTGGTCCGACTTCCTTGGTATGGGCGACAGTCCCGCGGCTGTTGGCGTGTTGCAGCTTGAGAAAGTCATGGGTTGTCAGAACTGGGCCATGGCAGCTATGGGCGAAGTTGCCGCCCTGGCTGCTTGGAAAAGGGAAATGTCCCACTCAGGAAGACTGGACAGCACGGAGCTGGGACAGCGTGGCCTCGTGATCCGGGGGAGCCTCCGGCGAGGTTTGACTCAGTGTAGCCAGCCAGTGCAGGAGGTTGAAAGGAGGCCCTTTTCTCTCGACGCCTTCGTGAGCAGAGACAGCTTGCCTGCCATCCCCACTGTCACATCCGTCTGGGCTTATTCCGCCCTGGTGAGCCTTGACATTGTGCTTTCGGGCTGGCAACCCTTCAACTCCCAGATCCGTGACGCAACATCTCACCTGATTGACCTGTTTGAGAAGCTAGCACCAACGCCCGTTCATCTGCGCACCCTACCCTTTCCACTCGTTCTTGCTGGGCGCCTCGCAACAGATCTGGAGGAACAGCGGCTGAGGCGCTTCATTGATGCCATGGGCGCACTGAGTCGCCTGGGCCCAGTCAGCACTGCTATAGAAATCATGGAGAATGTATGGGCCAATCGATCAACCCAAATCACTGAATCTTGGGCCATCAGCAAGTGTTTCGAAAGCAGCACTGGGGACAAGGTCTTGTTAGTGTAATAACTTGCATCTACCACCACACAGAAACCGGCCGGTTCCTACATCTGGTCCCTTTCTAGTTCAGCTATGCCGGCTGACGGCAGGCATTTTGTTCACCCACTCCGGCAGCCCAGACTGAACTGAGTCGACCAGCCACTTGGCCAGTGCTGCTCTCTTGATTGTCGACGTCCACCCCTTCTGGCCGATGTAGCCGGTGAACAACTCCCCGTCCTCCCTGTCTGCCCTCCAACTCTCGGCGTCGGAGCCTCCGGGGATCTGGGCGATGCGGAAGACGGTCCATTCGATGTCTTTGCACTCGTTCTGGAATAAATCGGCCAGGCCGAGCATGTTCTGGTAGACGGCGACGGCGAACAGGCGCATGAAGACTGCGACAAGCGGCTGGAACAATGTCCACTGGTCCTCGGGCCTTTTGATGGATAGCGTTCCCATGGCGAATATACGACGCACGCCGTTCTTGCGCATTGCTGGAAGGACATACTCCTTGTACAGCTTGGGGTACAAGGCCGGGTCTATCTTGGGGTTGTTGATGTCCGGACCGAGCAATGAGACGACAGTCGTGCACTCTGCCATGGCCGCCATGAGTTTATCCGAGTCAGTAATCTCGCCTTCGATGACCTATCTTGTTAGCTGTAGAGTTCAAGACAGACAAGGCCGTTGGCTCAAGGGTAGACACGTCAGAAGGCAGCGCTTCGACCTACCCTTAGGAGCGCGTTTTGCTTCAAATCTTCAGGAATCTTGGATGGGCTCCTTGCGTATGCGACCACTGGCCAGTGTCGGTGTACGAGTTCCCGGAGGAGACATATGCCGGCAGGACCTGTGCCGCCAAGAACGAGCACTTTGAAGCCAGACATTGTGGTGTAGTTGGCGCTTGAGTTGTTCCCACCAGTTCAGCGACCCAATGTCAAAGATGTAAAGGTATTTTCATGATGAGAATGGCTCTAGCGATATTTATAACTCAAGGCCAAGAAAATGCCATCCTATTGCGTTCCCGCTGGCCAGGCGTTCCGCGCGGGAATAGCTCATGGCGAGTACCGTACTTGGAGATACCACGAGACATCATGTCGGTGAGATGTTGTAAAGCCAGCCGCTTGCATTGGTTAGTTAAAATATATCGAATTGTATAACAACGAACGAATTGACACCTACTCGTTCGTAAACGGCTCCTCGGAAATACATTGAGTTGGTGAAGTGTAGGGTATGACATCAAATGGAAAGTGAACAAATCCCACTCGCGCAAAGGAAACGCAAAGGCAACAAACCGTGGTATCTGCGTCGGGGCTTACATTTAAATGGCCCTTGACAAGCTTTCCAGTCCAACGATGCACAGTCTGCTCGTAAACAACGCTGGTTAATGAGAGCCCGTTGTGGATTTATGTCTACTCCTCTGTCTCAGCCACACTCGCTTGCAGTGCGAATAAACCATCAGGCGACTAGCTGAGTCTAGAGCTGTAGCAACCGTATATACAGTGTATATCTCGAAAGAGGCTACCTGATGACGGGGAGCCGATTAAAACGCACCAGCAGTCTCCTTGGGATTTGGCAACTTCGTCTGCTCTCCCCGCCCAGCATCACAAGTCTGGTCTGGGCCGTGCCTCGGCTGACACCAAGAAAGCCAAGAAGAGCCACATACGCACACACACACACACACACACACAGACGCGGTCAGACGCGGACAGGATCAACCTCGTATCACAGATTGAGTTTCGGAGAAGAGAATTACAGTTTTTCTAGAAAAACAACTCCCCCTTTGGTCGATAAGCTCAACACTGGTTCCAACGGGCCGACAGTTGGAAAAGTCTATCGGACCCGAGACGGACTGATGACGGAGACGAGAGTAATTATGGCGCGGCGTGGCTGGCCTGGCTGGGCAGGGCAGCTGGTATTGGGTGATTGAGGAGGTGATGGTGGGTGGCTAGTACTGTAGTAGTAGCTGGTGCCGTTGGGAGCCGGAAACGACTTGGACTGTACCCCCTCCACGCTTCGCCGTAAAACTCCTTCGTCACGCTGGCGGCCCCCCCGGCTAGAAACCATCACTTATCTGCTCGGGCGTAGGGTGCCGTTGCTGGGATGCCTCGGCGGATGTGGCTGGGCGGTGACTCGGACCCTAGAAGCAGCGAGCACGCCGACCAGACCCGACTAATTACTTTGCCGGCCTCCTTCCCTCAATCGCGCAATCAAAAGGATGGCGAGCCATGGAAGGCGTAGATAAGGTCAGTCAGACCCGGCGTGGGGACGGGACGGGAGATAAGACGCACGTTCGGGGTGGGCCTTTGCCCGGTTGCGATACGGGAGGCGGCAGGTGAGGCAGGCCTGGATGTCAATGGAATTACTGTACTAGCACAATCACCGCACTCGGCGGTGTCTCCTCTCTCCGGGGCTGTTTTTTGCCCGCTTGCCCACCTGCAAGCCAGTGCGAGCCTTGCGAGGCGGGCAGATGGGGCACCCAACGGGCGCAAGGGCAGCCCCGTGGGAGCCATGGAGTTAAGGAGTCGGTTGACTCAGGGACCGGCGCTGGCGGATCGGGGTACCCATGAGCCAGCCACTCGGGAGCAAAAGCCGCCACGATTTTTTAGCAGCCGTTGCTGTACTACCCAAGCAGCGGGCTGGTGGTGGCTCGACTGTGCTGGCCACCGCTGACACTGAGACACAGCCCAGCGTGCTGAAGAGACAGCGGTGCAATGGGGCTGATTGGCTGGTCACGGCTGCGAGATATCGCTTGTATCGGATGTATCTGCCCATGCAAGCCATGGCTGAGAGGACTCAGAGGAGAGGTGGCAAACGGGCCAAGTCGTGCTGGGATGCGCATCATTGTCGCGTGATGTTGCCAGTTGACGCGACAGGGGGCCGAGGCTGTTGGCCACTAGTAGAGAGAGGAAGGACAGGAAGGGAAGGGGTCCCTCGCAGCTCAAGCAGTTCCATGCTAGCTCTAGCCTCTCGGCGCGGGGGGTTGCTGGGCTGGCCATCAGATACTGGGCATGGCGCTCTCAGCGCCTGGGCGCACGCTACACCAGCTGGTCGGCTTCACCATTAGGTACCAGGCAGAATGAACACAAGTTGTGCCTGCTCCGACTCACCAGTTCCTTCCTTACCTTGTGCAATGGCTGTGGTTTGGACGCATGAAGAGGAGTAAATGCCCAACCCAGCGACGTACATGCTAAGCCGCACGTTTTCTGCGCAGTGCTCCTTCTCTTTTACATGTGACCTACCCCAAAACATGACACCTCATGGTAGGTAATTTCTGCGGCTCAATGCAAGCCGCTGCCGAGGCCTTGGAATCAAGCGCCTGCCACCGACCAGCGTCAACCATCGAAACCACAGGATGCTCATAATTGAACGCCCAAGTAATTAATACGGACCGCCCTCTCTCGGTTGGTTCCGCTCTGCTGGTCCAGCCACATGTCGAAATCTTTCTTGTGTTTAGGTGCTCACTCTGGGCTGCTTCCTGAGCCAACCACACGCCACATCCGTTCCGACTGTTTGGGACTATTGCACTACCCTTCACCTATATTGGAAAATTTCTTCAAACTCGCATGAAAATAGCTGGCTGGCATGCCGGCTCTCCCACGAACCGGCCCCCCAAGTCGTCGGTCAAGGCTTGCCGGTTCTTCTTGGCCCTTCGCAGCAATCAATGACCAGAGTAGGAGCCTTCGTCACTTGCTGGGCCCAGCCCCAGATCAAAAAGACCTCGCCAGCCCTGCTCGCCCATCCTTGCTCCATCCCTTGACTGGCCAATCACATGCCGCCGAAAGCTCCAAGGGTCCCTGGTCTATGCTATCTCTCGGCAGACCGCCGGGGAGGGGTCCCTTCAGAAGCAGGCAGCCCACTTGGGATCTCGCGGTCAGTACGCTCCGTAGTTTGGACCTTGAATCCTTCACGGTTCGTTCGTTCGGGAGCCGCCAGCCAACATGGACGGCAAACAGCCGCCTGCAAGATCCTACGACACCAAGGGAGCCCAGCACGCCTACTATTAGACCAGAAGGACAGTGACGGGCTGCGGTGAGCACTTATCTCGTCGACTGACCCGCCATCACCCACGCCGGCTGCAAGCTGCCAGTAGAAGCTTCGGTGACGCTTTGAGCTTGGGGGAGCATGGGCTTGCTTCACAAGTCCTCCCTCACGCTTGGTCCTGGGTACTTGATGATTGATGCTCTCATTATCATTTCATACGGTGTGCGTCCTGTCCCAGGGGCCGCCCAATTGCCTCGTGGCGTAAAGGCCTTTTTACTCTGGACTGATGTTGTTTCTGCAGACGGGCTGAGGTGTTCCTGTGCTGGCAGGCTGATTCGCATTTTTGATGCACAATTCCCCCAATCAGCTGCACGAGATGCCGGCCGGGGGTGTCGTCGTATTGAACCAGCCGTTTTTTCGCACCAACAAATCATTTACTTCAGTCAGCCACGCAAGCTGCGAGTCGGCAGTCATGCCAACGTCCAACTCGACTCATCAATCTGCCATGCCGACATCTTTATTTTAGTGCATGCACCCCAACTGGGCTGAGCGCACCTGGTGCAGGACGGACACTCTGCGGCTGACTCGTCAGATCCGCTTGGACGGATGACAGTCTTGGAGTCCGTCCCTCTCTAAAGCTGGGGCCAGCTGGTTCCTATCGCCACGAAACATTAGCCCGCCTTGGGTGTTGCGTCAGGTGCTTCGCAATAATTCTCTTTACAGCACTATTGGCCCGTCCAAGCCTTGGTATGGTAAGGCAGGGTAGCGATGGGCTTGGGCCACGGCAGCTTAGGGATAGGGTCACCGCTACAGCCTACAGACACCTGTAGCACCGCAGGTGGGCAAATGTCGTCATGAGGCGAGGCTGTTGGTGGACATTGACACCGACACGATGGGAGACGGGACTGTACTCACTGACACTGTGGGACTCTGTACCTCTGGGCGCAGACAGTCTTCCCCTTGAGCAACGGCGACATTCTAGCCCTGCTCCGTCCGCCGCCGACACGCCGACACGGGTGACGGATGATGGGAGCCTGAGCAGGCTAGGCCTAGCTAGCATCGTCTAGCATCCACATCGTTGACCCCGGTGGAGTGTGCAGTTGCCCCACCCCCTTCCCTTGTCTTTGCCTCCACTGCCCTTAAGCCGGCTTCCTGCTGCGTCCGCTCTGCACAGTTCGGGCTTGGCTGGGCCCAGGGCCCAGGCTTGGGTCCTTGGGGTGTGCTATCCATGATCCATCTTGCCATCCCATCCCACCTGGGCCGTTGGCGCCGGCGGGTTTGCCCCCATCCCATCCCGGGAACACCACCGTCACCACGAGAGAGCGACCGGGGTAATTCTGCCTCCTCCTGCGGCTGGCGGGCGCTGGTCGCCCCAAGTGTGACATGACACTTGATGAATGGGATGCGCTACCGGGCCTCAACGGGCTGGGTGGCTCGCTGCGCCCACTCTCGCCTCCGCAATTTGATATCTTGCAACCTGCCGCACCTTGTCCGCCTCCACTTCCTAATCTTCGTATCTTCCTACTCCATATTATCCTGTCCTGCCTGTCATCCCAGCGCACGCACACACACACACACTTTACTCCTTGCTTCCCTGTCTGTCTTTTTTCCCCAACCTCGACGAGTGCTGTGATAACTAGTACTACTCTCTCTGTGTTCCTTCCTTGACCAGCACCGTCAGTTGTTGGCAAGTACTGACTGGGCCACCTCGCCTGCCCGCCTGTCGCAAAAACGTCCCACCTACGCCACTGACAGAGAAAGGTGGGCTGCCTCACATTTGGCCTCGACAGACGACAAGCAAGCACCCCGTGTATCCCACGTCTTGAAAACTGGTTTCGATTTCCAGTCTGACTCTGCGCGCCGACTCGACCCATTTACGCAAGCGATTTCTCCAGCCTCGAGCAGCTAATTGTTGATGCATCCGTCGCTGCTTCAGCGCGAATCGATCCCGTCGTCGTCGCCCCCGTCGTCGCCACCACTGTGCCATCATCGGCAGCCTCATGCCAGCCTGAACCTAGGGCATATTTTGGGCCTCGCAGCCACGACACCGCTCGCAAGCCATTCGCATCCGCCGCACCCCGTGCTTCGGTAATCCTCGGCCTGGGAACGACCTTTTTGCATCCAGTTTCACCAACCTCGCTCGTCGGGCCCTCTGCGGAGGACGACGAGCGTGGGCAAGCGCCGCCGCCGCCATGACGATCTACTCGGACCCTCCGACTCTCCGCGAGTTCAAGTATGACAAGCCGACTCTGCTTGTGTGTTGGTGGACGACCGCCATGTGCACCCTGATCATATTGCTGCGCCTCGCTGGTCGATTCATCAGAACTGAACGTCTCTTCACCGAAGACCGAGTCGCCGCCCTCGCCCTGATCCCTCTGTATATCCGGATGGGCTGCGTTCACTTCATTCTCCTCTACGGGACCAACAATGCCCAGCTCGAGGGCGTCTTTCTCACGCCCGAGCAGTATCGCCGCAAACAGATTGCCAGTGGCTTGGTCCTTCTTAGTAGAGTCTTCTACGCCGCTACGTACGTCTGGCTGCATTTCCTTCAGAATCCTATTCATGCCGGTCCTATGTGGCTTTAAGCACCCGTGGGCGACCCGTTGAGCTAACAGAAAGTAATTAGACTTTGGGTTCTTAAGGTTGCAGTCCTTGAATTCCTACGCCGCCTGACGCTGGCCACATGGGAGCGGTCATGGCAGACTTCGCTCAGCATCATTCGCATCATCCTCGTTGTCACCTTTGTCGGCGTCATCATTAGCGACCTCGTCGAATGCCGCCCGTTCCAAGGGTACTGGCAGGTTACCCCGGATCCTGGCCCGCAATGCCGCCAGGGCTACGTGCAACTCATTACCATGGCCGTCTGCAACGTCCTTACCGACATGCTCCTCGTCATCTTTCCCATTTACATTATTCTCACCAGCAAGCTGACCGTGAAGAGGAAGCTTCAGCTAGTTGCTCTCTTCTCCCTCAGCTTGGCAATCGTGGGCGTGACAATCTATCGCGTGCCACATATCATTCGGGAACAGGGCCGCCAGCAGTATCGATCCCTGCTCGCTTCCGTCGAGATCCTCTTCGCGACCGCTGCCGCCAACTCACTCGTTCTCGGCTCATTCATGCGCGATCGCGGCTTGAAGAAGCAAAAGTACCGCCGTACCTCGGTGGCCGAATCTTTCAATCCATCTATCCACGGCCGACGACCCACTCTCCATCGCCACTGGGGAAGTGACGAGGACCTGGTTCGCGATGTGGGAATTGCAGTGGATCCCGAGCTGCAAAACCAACCAGAGAGTCCGATCAACGGCGTCGCTATACAATATGCGCCGGCCCCCGTTGTTCGTAAACTCGACCACGATCTTGAGCAGTGGCAGTTCCCACAGCGTCAACGGAGCAACGCCGAGCGCAGCGACGATTCGCTCCTAGCCCATGATCCACTCATCCACACCAAGAGCGAGACCCTGACAACGCCGAGAAGGGTCTCATTCTTCGACGTGGGAGGCTTACTGGATCCTACCCAAGACGACAAGAAAACCGCTCGCCACAGCAGCACCTCATCAAATGGCGAATCGATTGCTCATTCGGCTCCCGCGCCGTCCGTTGCGGCTGGGGCTGGGGGTCTCCGACGTGGCTCAACTGCTTTGCTTCAGGATCTCGGCGGGCTTCTTAGCCCCCTCAACACCAAGCAATCTCGCTCCCGGACGAGGTCTGAGGGTACTGAACTCCAGCCCATACCTCAAGCCACGGAAATACAATACAACGCGCACGGCAAACCCTTGGCCGAGCTTCGGGATCCCGGGGGTTTGCTGAAGTAAGATGCGCAGGCTCGAAGGCTCATGCAAACTTGGACTGGGCCAAGCTAGGATGCCGCAAATAACTGTTACTTCTTTTCTGCGCACACCGCCGACTACACTTGTACAAACACAAAGGTGCAACATTTCTCAATTTTTGGGTTATTTATTGTTACGATTTAATCGATGGGACCGAGCTGGGATGACCACGCCCCAGTGGCGTTTGAGCATGGCGTCGGTAATTCCCCTTGAAAGGGCACTGGGATTGGCATGCTACAGCAACATTGCTGAGATGATTTATACGAATTGGAGGGCACGACACGAAGGAGACGGAAGATGGGAATTCATGGCCTGGCGCAAGGCGCGGGTCACTTTGTTTCTCTTGAATTTTTTGATATCATATAATCTTGCGGGCGCAGGATACTGGTTGGATTGGATATATACCCCGGCGAGAGCCACGTTTTTGATGAAAGATGGATGAATTGGTTTACTGTACTGAATGGGACATTTGCAGGATCTCCCCCTGAAGGAGGATCCGGCAAGTTTTAATTCTCTTGAACAAATAATTGGATGACCAGGCAAAACTTGACGGTTCGCCCACTGTAAAGAAGATATGGATCAACAATGCAGCGTGTGGTACGTATGGGTATGGATACCACCAGTGCATACCACTTGTGATGGTCTCCAATATCCGCAACCAAGGATCCGGGTGCCTTGTCAGCGGCTGGATCTGGGAGTACTAGTTCTTGTGCAATGATGGACAGTGGCACAAACCCCTGTGCTTAACGAGTTGTGTGGCATCTGCACTAACGGAGGCACAGACAGTCTAGAGAATATCGTTGTTTGTATTGGCTCTGCTCCCGCACCGCACAATATCGTGTCAAGAACCCCTGGAACGCCAGCTTTTTATGTGAACCTCAAGTACAGATCGACGCCTCCATCCCCGTCCCATAAGTCTTGCCTATATCAATCCATTTCCCTCTCAACAGCCTCCAGCCCTTTCACGAGCATCTCGTGAAGGTGAGCTTTTGGGCACTCCGCCTTCAACCGATCCCCCCTTCACACCCAACCAACCGATCGATCCTCTGAGTTAGACGCACAGGCGATAACTCGCGTATCGACCGGCCGTCTCACTGTTACGGATAATCTTGACAACCTGGCCACGCTTGAGGCCAAGGTAGCGGGCAACGGGGTCCTTCTGGAGAAGACGGGGGAGCTGGGTCTCCTTGAGACGGTAGCGCTTGAGCAGGGCAATCTTCTCCTCGCGGGAGAGCAGGACGTGTTTGGGAACGAGTTCGTGCTTGGTGATGTTGACGAGCAGGTCGTCCTCGAGGAAGCACTCGATCTTGGCGAGACTCTCAACGCTGGCGAGAGACTTGCGGGCGGCGGGAGATAGCGGCACGTGGGTGACCATGATGCCCGTCTTGTAGTTGTTTGTGATGACGTATTTGGCAAAGGCGCGGATCTGGCTCACGCCAAACTGCTTATCCGAGAGGAACTCGACCCAGACGGGGCCACAGTCGGGCACGGGGTCGGGGTTGGCGTCCGTGGCTGGCATGGTGTGCTTCTTGAGCATGGAGTCGCTGGGGCGCGCGGAGAACTGGAGCTTTCCTCGGCTGTCGAGCGACGCGAGAGGTGCGTTTGTCAGCCTGGGAGGTCGCGCATATTTTCATCATCAGAACAAGGAGCAGGTTTGTTCTCACTTGATAGAACCGTCGGGGTTGCAGTACTCATCGCGGAAGCGGTCGAGCGAGATCTGGACTTCCTCGTCGGCAAGCTCATACTCCTAGCAAGCGGTCAGACAACAGACGGCACGGGGGGTAGCACTGGCAGCAAGGCCCTCGAGCAACGACGTCGTGGCTGGGATCCGCGACGGCGACCCGAGGCGCGAGAGCTGGGGAGGCAGCAGGCTCTTACTCGGTCGGCAACCATCTCGTGGACGGTGCGCCATGCGCGCCAGAGGCGCACGACTTCCTTGCCCCTGGCATCGGTAGGCACGCTGTCGATATCCATGGTGACGGGGGCGAGGCTGTAGTCGGAGGATGGCAGATGGTCGATCGGAGGTGTTGCAAACCCAAGGCCGGCCTGGACAAAAATGTTTCGCTCAGCCTTGCATAGTGTCTGGCGGCAAAGTCGTAGCGGGTCGAAGAGTGACGGCAGGTCATGTGATATGGCGCTTTTGCGCCTCAGCATGCGCCACGCTTCTCATCGGCTGCCAGCCTCACCAGCCCCAGGATGCCCCTCTCCCCATTGAGTTCCAGTGGCTCCCCCAAGCAGCCATGTGGCGGGTCGAACTACAAGTCTACACGGGCCATGGCAGCGCTTGACACCACCGCATCACGCCAGTAGCTGCTAGGCTCTAAGAAAAGTAGTATCTTACCAGAGCTACCCTTACCTGAAGTGCCAACTTGGGCAACTCCTGAATCGCCCACTAGTAGTGTCGTCGCTAGTAGTGGAAGGTCCCAGGTGTTAGTTAGGTCGTTGTTACCTTAGTTGTAGTTGGTGGGGGGAGACGCTAGCAGGGCGTGGGCCAGGGGCAATCCCGCCCTTTGAGGCAAGCCCCTCGTGGGTCGGTTTATAGGGGCTTTAGGGGCTTGGGAAACCGTCCAGGCCTCACCCGAAGTCCCGGCTCGCAAGGCCTAACGGGAAGCTGCTGTAGAGGGAAGGCCCTGTGCTTTCCAGGGGAGCCAGGCCACTCGCAGTCTCGCACTCAAACTGGGGCGCACGGGCCCCAACGGCTCACAATCGCAAGTAGACACGGTGCCAGAAAGTGGTGGAAAGCCAAATTTCAACCCTTTGGGGTCGTCCATTTTTTCTCCGTCTCTTCACTCTCCGCCCCGACCTTCTCGCGTCGTCGCCGTCTCCTCACCCTTCTTCCCTCCTCTCCCACTCAGGACCCTGTCCGAGCTGCTTCTCCCGGCCCCGTCCCGTCCTTCCCGCCCGCCCGTTCCTCGCAATGGCCGAGACTGCTACCGCCACCGCCCCTGCGGCGGAGACCACAAACTCCCACGCCGCCCGCCCTACCAAGCCCGACGAGAATGTCTTTAAGGAGGAGCTTGCCAAGGCCGAGAAGGCGCACAAGGCCTCTATGGACCGCCTGGTATGGCCTCAATTCCGCTTCACGAAACCCCCAGACACAGTATCTTCATCTTCATCATGCGGATATGCAGGATGGCAACCCGCAGTGGCCCGTGTCCCACCATCCGTGGCCTCATCTCGAGCCTGCCCATTCACTCCCTCACTCCTTCACTTAATCGCACTCAAAAAGCCTGCGCGCTAACCATGACTCTCTCCAGAGCGCCATCAAGGCCAAGATCGATATTGCTATGCCCAACAAGAACAAGGATCAACCCAACCCAACCCAGAAGCGACGCCAGGAGCTCATTGCCCAGGCCAACGAGATCCGCCAAAAGCAGGCCGGTGGCAAGAACGCCCGAACCAGCAAGCTCGACCAAATCAAGCGCCTCGATGAGCAGGTTCGCAGCCGTATCAACGAGCAGAAGGCCGCCAAGTCCAAGGTTCCCTTCAAGACCGCCGAGGATGTCGACCGCGAAATCGCCTCCCTTGACAAGCAGGTCAACTCTGGAACCATGAGGCTCGTCGACGAGAAGAAGGCCCTCTCCGATATCTCCAACCTGCGCAAGGTTCGCAAGAACTTTGGCCAGTTCGAAGACTCGCAGAAGCAAATCGACGACCTTCGCGCCAAGATCAAGGAGATCAAGGACAGCATGGAGGACCCAGAGCAAAAGGCTCTCTCTGAGCAGTACTCCAAGATCCAGGCCGAGATCGATGTCATCAAGGCCGAGCAGGACGAGGCTTACAAGGGTCTGTCCAGCCTGCGCGACGAGCGAACCAAGCTCCAGGCCGAGCAGCAGGAGAAGTACACCGCCATCCGCAAGCTTAAGGATGACTACTACGGCCAGAAGAAGGCCTTCCAGGCTTACGAGCGCGAGGCCCGCGAGCGATACCGCGAAAAGCAAAGGGCTGAGCAGGAGCGCTTCACCAAGGAGCGCAAGAAGGCTGATGCCGAGCGACGCCTTGCCGACGCCAGCGACCCTGCCTACCTGGACGAGATCCGCCGCGCCAACAGCCTGCTCCAGTTCCTCGACCCCACCCACAAGGTCGAGAAGGGCCCTCTGATGGCTGATCTCGGCCTCGGAGCCCAGGCCCAGCGAACTGTCGACGACGCCGGCCTGAAGGGTACCAAGCTTCTCCGCAAGGAGGACCGTGAGGAGGACTTCTTTGCCCCTGCCGCAAAGAAGGGCAAGAAGGGCAAGAAGGGCGGTGCCGCCGCTGCCCAGTCCAAGTTCTATAACTGCCCCCCTTCGGTTGTCGAGGACTGCACTGCCATGGGCATTGATCCCCCAATGAGCAGCGCTGACGTCCCTGGCGTCATTGAGAAGGTCCGCGCCAAGCTTGACCACTGGAAGGGCGATCAAGAGGCCCAGACTAAGCGCGTAAGTTTTACCCCTCGACGGAAGAGATCCCAGACAATAGTGTAGCGCGCTAACGTGGTTTGCGTTTGTAGAACATTGAGAAGGCCAAGAAGGAGATTGAGGAGCTCGACAAGGCCGAGGCCAACGGCGAGGCCGTCGACGGCGTCACCTCTGGTCTCAAGGAGACATCCATCTCCGAGAAACAGGAGTCGTAACATCCTAGCCTTCGGCGCTTTCTGACCCGTGTCCTTGGCATCACCAACACCACCCCCATCTCCACTCGGGTTTTGTCAAGGCTGCTCACAACATTTCCCCGGACCATTTAATCCCCCTTTTGCCTGCTCTCATCCATCTTCTCCTCGCGGTCCCGTTGTGAGATGGTCATCGGGTTCAAACATACAACACCTCTCTGGCCACTGAAGGCGGAAATGTACTTGATTGGCATGTGTTGGAGGGAATCTTCCCTAGGGACCTCTTGTCTATATGGACGACAGACCTCCCCCGGACGCATTACCCCCTTCTCTACCCGCCAATTTTTCTCATCCAAAATTTCCAACGGCCTCTCCCGCTTTGTTATCCCCAATCTCCTATAAAAAAAACTAAGGCGCTTCTAAGTACTGGTTATACTGTGGCGCTATCCTGATCGGAAGACATGCGCAGAATCAAAAACAAGAGTTACGTTCACATTCATTGCGTGAAGACCTGTCAATAACGTGAGTGGTGAAACTTGGCCCATCGTAAATGTACCATCGCTCCAACTCAGCGACTCGTCTGCATGCCAGCTCGCCTATCCATCTAATCTGATGCGGGTCTTTGCCCCCTCTCTGCCCCCCCCCCGCACGAGACCTGGGTTGGGCAGATATGCATCGGGCAGAGGTGCTTGGTTACCCGCAGCGACCGCCAACAACGATGCCAGACCATGCCCTTTGTGATGGAAATCATGTCAGTTCAGATAGGGGCCCGTTGTTCGTAGTTCGCCCAACTCTTTTCTGCCTCTTGGGCTCCCGCATCCACCCACGCCAGGTGCATCATGCTTGGGTCCGACTGACTCGGGCCGCCGCCACCCTAGATGCATCCAGAGCAAGAAATCGGACGAGAAATCGAGGTGATAACTATAATAATTCTTTAATGTAGACAATCTGTAGGAGAAACACTGTGGAGATTAAATCATTACATGGACTGTCCAGTACTCCCAGGCAAGAATGGAAAGGAAAGAGAAAATAAACCCGTATCCCTGAGCTTTTCTAATACAAACAACAATGGGGGGGTATTGAGCCCAAACACCAAATAATCATGTCACTCCGGTCTGCTTTACCGGCAAAACTCCCACGCCTCCTATTTAATGCGATAGTCATGATAGTCGTTGAAATCGTGATAGGTGGAAGGCCTCTTTTCCGTGTCGTTCAATGCAAGTATGGTTGGCGTCGGGGAGCCCCGTTATGGTCCTCTCAGTAATTGCCATAGTATGACGAAGGAGGTGCGGGCGGAACTCCAAAGGTTGGGCGCCCGGCTCGAGGAGGCCCCGGTGTTCGACGAGCATGAGGAGGTGGTGTTCGAGATGGGAGGGGTTCTTGGTGATATATAGCCACCTGCGGGGCGGGAGCCATGGCTCCGACGGCATGAGATCCGCTCCGGCGGTTCGGTTTACGGCCATTGAGGGAGCCCAGAGGTGGCCGCTTCACGGAAGGCTCGTCATCCGCTGGGAGGGTGAGTTCGACCAGGCCGTAGAAGTATTCCAAGACCTCGGGGTATCTTTGCACGCTCGCTTGCCAGTCCTCGTCAATTCCGCGCTTGAGGGCAGCCTGTGCCTCGGCAATCTGATCAGGGTGAGGAAGCGCTTGGTAGTAGTAAGAGGCGTGGGCGTGGATGCGGTCGAGCGTCGCCGAGTGGGCGGTTTTTCGTCGCTCAGTCAGCTGGCGGAAATACTCCAAGATGTAGTCCTGGGCGTGGCCCCGAACCCAGTTGCTGTCAAAGCGTCAGTCGGTTCATTGAGTTGTGGGCATGAGGCCTTGGCCACGAACCGTATCTCGGTATAAATGGACCCCATCATACGGTCCTCGGCCTGCTTGATGGCAACCTCGAGTCCCTTGGACTCGCAGTCGCACGCCAAGGTGGCCGGAGCATGGCATATCGCACAGTCAGGGTCCATCCTGATGGTCGACTTGCGAATGGGATACCCTCTGCTATACATCTTAGTACCGGAGCGGGGGTGGGCAAGAGTGTGGGCGGTGTCGAGCCCGCGGCGAGGTGTAGGAGGGTGAGGAAGGGGTGGTTTGGCAGAATTACGAGGTAGTGCACATGGGTCTGGTCATGACAAAACAGCATAAAGGTGCGATTGGAAAGCTACCCGGCTCCACAATTCGGATATCATGAGGCAATAAGGTGGGAGGAGCGTGGGCAGAGGCTCGAGTTTGGACGACATGGGCCGGGAAGGGGGCCAGAGAGGGGAAGGGAAGAAAGAAGGAAAGATGCGACTGACCTAGTTTAAAGGGTTAACGGGTATTGGGATGGAGCCGGGCTCGGACGGGGGGCGGTAAGGGCGATAGGAAGACCAGGTGAGAAAATAGTATGGTATGCCGGAATGAGGAGCAGCAGACGAGAGAAGCAGCTGTTTCGCTGGGAACAAGGAGGTATCCTGCACGACGACGCAGCAGCTCTCGGGGTATTTGCTGGATGGGAGGGAGGAACTGATGAGTGAGTTGGAAGAAGTCGCGTGGGGAAGCGAGGAAACTATGTGGAGAGGTCGAATGAGGATGGCCGGTCCACGTTTACTGTCGTGGCTCGAATGCGGGACCACGGAGCATATGCAGTCTGGCCCAATGACTTGAAGCTGGCGAAAGAGAGGGGTGACTGGCGGCGTAGCGTAGCGTCGTTTGGTAATGCGGCTGCTCGGCGGGCTTCTGATGGGAGGATGGTGACAAGCCGACAGCACAGCACCACAGGAGTGGGTGGGATGCAACGGGGGGCACGGAGTCTCTTCCTTGGGGCGGATGTCACCACAGTTCGGGCTGTGGAACAAGCTGGGAGGGAAGGAGAAAAGACTTGTGTGACCGGCTGACTGGAGGACAGGATGAGGCCACGGAGGAAAAAGAAGAGAGGAGTCGTCGATGTTCACAAGATGGCTGGACCAGTGGCCGGTGGGCAAAGCGAGACAGGGGATTCCCAAATTGCCGAATGAGCTAGGAGCAAGGAGCGGCGAACATCCCCGCCTGGCTAACAGCATGGGAGAGGGGGACGACCCCATCCCAATCCAGCCAGAGGCTCTGCTGGTGGCCACAGGATTCACCGCATTTTGGCATCAACACGCCTCCCAGCTTGTTCAGCACTTGCTGGAACGGTGGAACCTGGTCGAACCGTCGAACCCCCGGGCCCCTCAAGACTCGCCGTCGTCGGCCGATGGGCCTGCCCGAGCCACCTGCAGGAGGCGATTGAAGGCGGCTTGGGCTGGAGCAGCCCGGGCTTATGCAAGCCGCATGCGATTCGTCTTGGGGAGGCATGCATGTATTATTTGCTGTAGTCGGTATGCAGTGGCGAAAGGAGAGTCCCGATCGGTGGACAGGCATCGTGTCGTCGTTTACGGCTGAGGCCAGCAACCCAGCCAGTGCCGTGATGACATTGCAGGCACAGACAGGCTCACGCACAAGCTGTGCCCAGTCCAGGCTCACGTTCGAAACGGTGGTTTTCGCTGTCCATGACCGATTGCTGCTGTTGCTGCTGTTCCCGTCAATGGTTTCGGTCAAGGCGGAGTGTCACAGACGGTTGGCCACCCACGCATGCATAAGGTAAGGTATCTTGGCCGAGGCAGCAGCAAGTTGGGTGTCGACGGGTGTGAGTGGGAGAGTGCATAAGCCGGGCGGCTGCTGTGAAGGGAAGGCGCCATGGCCGCTTTCACGACGACGATGCGGGAGAAGGATGGACGCGTGAATTCAATGTATGTCCACCTGCCTCCCTATATAGAACCTGAGCACTGCCTTGACATTCCTTGACCTCAGGCACCACTCCTCTCAACGTATGGTTGCCTGCATGAGCCGAAGTCCTACTCTTTTCCTTTCTTGGGCGTGGTGGATTATCGTTAGCGAAGAACCGCCGAGTGAGCAGATGGGCACTGGCACTGGCACTGGCAGGCAGGCACCCGCTTATCTTATCGCTGTCATGATGAAATTTTGGAGCTGCTCCTCCCACGCGCCACTTGCCCAGAGCTATTGCAACGCAAAGGCAGCAACTTCCCGGCTCATGGCAGAGCCTTCTCGCCACAGCAATGGCTCCCCGGTACTCTCACGTATCCTCAACCCTGCTGCCCTTTCTCTACCCCTCTGTCATATGTCAGAGGCACGTCCTTTCAGCTGCGACAGCTCTACGCCGATGCTACAGCACAGCGACCGTCAATGACCTCCCCGAGTCACGTCTCAACCCGGCCCCCGATGACTACGCTGCTCCCAGCTTTGCAGACAAAGCAAGCCTGGCTCTTTATGCAGGGAGAGGAGGGAATGGATGCATCTCATTCCTACGCGAGGCTTACCTCGCCGAAGGTCCCCCTAATGGCGGCGACGGCGGCCACGGCGGAAACGTCTATATCCAGGCCGCGCACGGGGAGACTTCACTGCACAAAATTGCCAGGAAGCGCTTCGTCCGCGCCGGTCGTGGCAAGAATGGCCAAGGCAGTGCGAAAAGTGGTACACGGGGAGAAGACGTCATTATAACTGTTCCAGTCGGCACCGTGGTGCGTGAGATAGAGCGCGAAGACCCAGTTGCCGAAGACGCCCTCAATATGCGCATATGGCGGGCGCAGCAAAAGCAATTGAGAGCTGAGAAACGTTTAGCTGATCTTGAACGCGCGCGCTTGCGGGAGGAGGGCGATGAGGCTGCGCAAGCCGAGTTGGAAGCGAAGGAGATGGAGGAGGAGGAACAGGATGAAGAAGCGGACCAGGACCCAGAGAGGCGCAAGTGGCTCCTTTATCCCGGCCTATCCAAGACGGATGTGAAGCAAGCTGTCTTCCCTCGATTACCGAAGCGGACGCGAATATACAAGCAACCCTCCGACACGATCCATCTCGACCTGTCCCGCCCAACTCCTACGCCGATCCTCCTCGCCGCTGGGGGCATCGGCGGCCTCGGAAACCCTCACTTTACTTCACGCGAATATCCCCGTCCCATGTTCGCAACCCGAGGCGAGGAGGCAGTGACTATGAAGATCGAGCTTGAACTGAAGCTCCTTGCCGATGTCGGGCTTGTCGGTCTCCCTAATGCTGGAAAAAGCACACTTCTGCGTGCCATAACCAACAGCCGCACCCGGGTTGGAAACTGGGCCTTCACCACCCTGCAGCCTAACATTGGGACTGTTGTTCTCGACAAGTACTCGGGCCGCCCCACGATAAAGAGCTACCGGCGATACCCTGCCCAGCTGGGTATGCCTGAAGCTGTTGAGACGGAGCCACGCACCAGATTCTCCATTGCCGACATCCCTGGTTTGATTGAGGGTGCGCACTTGGACCGTGGACTGGGTATCGCATTCCTGCGACACGTTGAACGCGCCGGTGTTCTTGCGTTTGTCGTTGACCTATCCGCGGGCAATGCCGTCAAGGCTCTTGATGCTCTGTGGCGCGAAGTTGGCCTCTATGCCAAGCTGCGCGATGAGGAGGAACACGATCGGGAGGTCTACACCCGTGTGGACTGGGATGGCAACTCAAACTCGACGCCATCGATTTATCTCGGCGAAGATTATGAATCCGCCTCCCAAGGATCAGACTCGTCGCCCGGACAGCAAATTGCCAGCAAGCCCTGGTTCGTGGTCGCAACCAAGGCTGACTTGCCCGAGACAAAGGAAAACTTCCTCGAGCTGAAGGAATACCTGGAGAGCATCACCAAGGGCGAAAAGCCCCATCCCAGCGGCGTGGAGGATGCCTGGACCAAGGACTGCACAGCCATTCCTATCAGCGCCATCAATGGACAAGGCGTAGACCGCATTGTTCACTGGACTGTCGGGTTGCTGGATCAGTAGCCGACGGTTGTAAATCACCCCATGTATCAATAATGTATTTTTCATAGCAATCATATTTCAGGTTGAAGAAGTGTTACTGCGTTCAAATCTATGCCATGCCATCAAGGCAGCCAATTTTGGGCGCGGGTGAAGGCACTCACGCAAGCGGCTTGAATCAAAGATGCTAGGGTCGATGGTATCGTAGGTTATCAGTTCAGTCATTTTTTCAAAACATAGTAACACCCTAGCAAGATTTGAGTAGCAAAAACTCTTGTACATACATCCCTCGTTGTCTATGTCTTCAATTTCCGTGATCCTAAAGCCAGACCCTCCTAACCACCTCTCATCCTAACCACCTCTCATCCTAACCGCCTCTCATCCTAACCACCTGATCATGCTTCCTACGGGGTTGGGAGCGCCTCAACGTCAACCTCCTCCTCTTCCTCCTTCTTATCGGCTTCTTCTTTAGTGTTGCCCTCCTCCGCTGCCTTCTTATTCCTCTCGTCGGCTTCCTTCTGCTTGTGCAAGCTTGTGTTGATGAGAGGCGACAAATCGTTGAAGACGCGGAGCAACATGGCGGAGCGGTCCTCCTTTGGAAGCATCAGGTTAAGCGACTGAAGGCTCTTCCATAGTGGAAGAGCCATGCGCTCGCTGAAGTCGGGATCCGTGCCATCAGGCTCAATACGGAGCACGCAGCAACCCATGCCAATGTCACGAACGCCCTCGCCAATCTCGTCAAACTCCTTCCAAAGGTCGCCCGAGATACGGGGGAACATTTCGATGAGGAGCTTGTGGAAGGTGGCCTTGTTGCGAAGGTGAATAACACGGGGCTCTCCCACGTAACCTTGAAGGATGGGCATGCCCTCGGCCTGGATGCGCCATCGGCAGACATCGGCCGAAGGGGCGTCCTGCTTCATGTACATACGGACACCGCCGTGGATGAATTTGATACCACGGCCCTCGTTCTCCTTGAGAATATCGCGCAGCAGGGCGCTGGTGTAGTAGATGGCCTTGGCGGGTTCGCCCATCTCATTTCGGACCATGTAGCGATCATCCGGGAAGCGGCTCGAGAGGTGGTAGAAGTCCTTGATATTCTGGATGATGGGGTGTGACTGGTCGAGATACTTGAAGGGCTCTTCGATCGGCCCATTACGGCGTGGCTTTTTGGTGTCTGGCAACGCCTGAGCAGCGGGTGCGGCGACGGCGGCAGCGTCCTCGGATTCAGTCTTGACTTTCTTGGCTGGCTGCTCCTCGCCGTCCTCCGTCTCGAGAGGGCGTTTGGCGGTATCGACGGCGTCCTTGGATTCGGTCTTGGCTTTCTTGGCTGGCTGCTCTTCGCTCTGCTCTGGAGACAGAGGGCGTTTGGTTCCGTTAGCATCATCTAACATAGGTTCATCCTGCGACTCGGGTTCCTTCGTGAGGGCAGCCTCTGCGGCTTTAAGGTCGGCGGCGACCTCTGAGGCGCCGTTGGGCTTCTCAGACTGGCCCTTGGCATCTTTCTCGGGCCTTGCCTTGAACTCGCTTTTCTTCTCGAGCACGGTGATGAAGAAGGCACCAGTGTCCTGCATGTGGGGGTAGACGCGCATGCATCGCTCCAGAGGCAGGTCGTAGCCCTCGCTGCCCTCAAGTCGAGGGAACATGGTCTCGACCAACCGGCCAGGAGCCACACCGTCGCTGCTATCCTTGACATAGTCCTCAACCTCCTGCCAAGAGTTCCAGATCCTGGCGGACTTGTCCATAATCTTCCACGTCTTCAAGCCAGGGGTCCTCTTCAAGTTGGGCAGCTGATCGCTACAGTCAATGATCTCCACGTTATCAGATCCACCGCATCGCTCGACGGCCGCGGCAACAACAGACTCGTTCTCGACAGGGTTCATGCTACACGTAGAGAAGACGACTCGTCCGCCAACCTTGAGCAGCTGAAGAGCACGGACAAGGATTCGAATCTGGGTGGTGTGCAGACCAAGAGCACTTCCGGGCTGCCAGTCTTTCCAGAGGTTTGCATTCTTTCGCAGAGTGCCGTCGCCAGAGCAGGGAACATCGGCCAAGATTCGGTCGAATTTGAGGTATGTCGCCTTGTTGGACTTAGGGTCTGTGCTCGGGAGCTTGATCGAGGGGAACTGGGTGGCGTCGTGGTTTGTCACGATAAGATTGGGCGAGGACAGTCGCTTGAGCTGGTGGACAAGCATGTGTCCACGCTTGTAATCGGCGTCGTTGGCAATGAGAAGACCAGTCGCACGGCCATCGTCACTCGGGTCGGCGTCCAGGTCAGCGTCGATCTCGTCCTGGGTCTCTGCTCCCAGGTCAAGGCCATCTTCCTTGGCATGCGAGCGCAGGACCTTGCGGATACGGGCTTCCTCTCCAACGTGAATCATCTCCAGCAGCTGCGCCGCCTTGCTTCCGGGAGCCGCACACATGTCCAGGACAGTCATGCCTGGTCGGAGATCCATCAACATGGGCGGGATCATGCTGACAACCTCTTGTCGGCTGATGTTTCCGACGCTCGTTTCGGACACGAGGAACTTCTGGAAGGCGGCGAAGGGGGGGAATTTGCGGATCACGTTCTTGGGAGTGGTCATCCACCAAGCAAGCTCATCCGGATACCATGGGACGGCCAGGGGAGGGTCGACGGGACGGCCATCTTGGTGCTCGATCTTGGTGATTTCGGGGATGTATCGCTCCTTCAGAAGCCTCTTGACGTTGAGCGCATGGCTAGCACGGAGGTTAGCAGGTGGATCGTCGCGGTTCGAATGCAGTTCGTCAATACCCTTTGGATCCGCAGAACCTGAAGCTGTTGGGGAGCTCACGCTTCAGCGCATCCCAGTAGGCCTGCTTCTCCTCATCGGGGAGCTGGAGCAGGGTGTCGTAGAAACGCTGAAGCTTCTCGTTCTCTTTGACGAAGGCAGGGTAGTCGTGCCAGTTGCCGCCGCGGGCGCCTTGGGCGTCGCGGCCACCGCCTCGACCACCTCCGCTGCCGCCTCTTCGGCCCTTGCCCTATACCCGAATACGTCAGTACGGTGCAATTGGACAGCATCCAGAGTTGCGTACCCGAAAATTCTTCTTGCCCATGGTCGCGGTTGTGATGAGTTTTGTGGTATGCGACCTGGAGAGCTTGCGACAGAAATTTGCACCACCGAAAAAAAGCAGCCACTCCTGCCCCGCCACCCCAGACTGCTGCATGCGCTAAGGTTGCTTAGTACTAGCAGTTGGTGTGCACACCAGTTCGAGGGAGACTTGGTCGCATTTCAACTCCATACCTAGGTTCATGAACAAATAATAACGAAATGTAGCCGCTGATACGCAGTAATACCAAGTAATAAGTAGTAGTGGTGGTCGTGGTCATGGTGGTACTTGCTCGCCGCCACACATCTTCCTACAAGATGCCAGTATTTCTACTCTACAGATTGCATGAGGTGGCAAGCATGCGGCTCCATGCAAGGCTAGACTTGATCACAACTGTCACTTCACAGCTTGAGGCTATGGGACACGGCGAGAGCGAGGCCACACACGCTGCACGGCGGCGATTGCAAGTATTACGACATGGCGCTTGCAGTACGTAGTACGTGCCTTCATAACCTTCGAGATGAGGACCCCGACGCCACCGTACAATGCAGTGCAGTGCCAGGGTCGTTGTGCTGTGCCAACTAGTTCACGTTCTCTCTCCCAGTTTTCTCAATCCACCAGAGCTTCGTGGCTCTTGCAAAATCACAGCTCCAACCCCTCAGTTCCTTCTTCGTGTCCGCCGTCAAGCAGCAGTTCACAATGAAAGAGTGGTAAATCAAAAATTGCACCCGCTATGGCCCCGAAGGGCAATAGAGCAAGGATGACACCGCGAAGTGCAATGCAGGCCCTCCTAACTGCAGGCCGCTATTCATGATCAGCAGCCTGCCGAATAAGGTAAGTATGAAGAGAAAAAGAGAAAAGAAGTCTGAAAGCTGGGAGGGAGAGCCGAAATTTATATGCGAAGACGCGCTGGGTGATTGCCTTTCTGCCGGGCGGTGAGGGCAGCTTCGTACCTGCCTCTTGACACTTGCCAGGGGCCCACCCGAGGGACGCGTGGGGCTAATGAGCGACGCAATTTCGGAAACTTCACAGCACGGGCATAATGTGAAGGAGCTGTGTCTGCCTGAGGTACCCTACACAAGCTTTCTTGTATTCAAGATCGGTGTATCAGGCTATAGATGCATTTCCTTGATAGATGTGGGCCACAGGGTTGCTTCAGGATTTATTCTCTTTTTTTTCTTACCCTCCTAGGAAGTGTCGGCTTCTAATGCAAACGTTCCGCAAGCTGCGACAAATCTCTGTTTCCTGTCTCCAGCAGGAGCTGCCACTATCATAAATGCTAGTAAGAACCGCTCATCTCGCAGAGTGCAACATCGAGATTAGAAGAGCAATAGCAACGTGTATTTGTTTCAGTAGATCAAGTTTGAATAAGCCAAAAAACCCCCCGAGGAAAGCCGAACGCCTTGTAGGAGACGTCGAATCCATACAGCCAAGGCGCCGTCGCGCATACTGTCACAGACGAACCATTGGCACATCGCTAGATCGCACTTATGCTCTCTTCCACTGTCCTGCGTTCTCCACACCCTTGGATACGCTATTGAGGCCATTCTCCACACCGGTGCCCAGGTTGCCGAGGGAGTCGCCCACGGGGCGGGCAGTGTTTCCGGTGGCGCTGTTCAAAGTGTCTCCTAGGCCGCGGGTGGCCGCGCCAGTGACGTTTCCGACTGTTCGTCCCAGGCCGCCGACAGTATTGCCGAGTGTAGAGGTGACGAACTTGGCGGCGTCTTGTGCCTGGTCGGTGGCGTTGTTTTTGTTGTTCATCTTGAAACTGACAGGTAAGGTTAGGGGCAGGGTTGTGTGTGGCCAAGTACTCTGGTTTGCTAGGTAGAAAATTTGTGATTGATGAAAGAATCGTCTGAGAAGTTCGCGGGTCTTCGCATCTCTTATAACCCTCAGGTGAGCGTCTCCTGCCTGGAAATCGACGGCGATCGATGAGGTTACACAAGAGGCATGACGTCAACCAGGACGACAAACGACGCTGACAATGCCTGTCATTGGACCCTGACCAACGCCTCTCACCCCTGTCTTGCTCAGTAAATGACGTTGGGAAGCAAGCATCTGACGCAGATAGGCTGCAGAATGTGCGAATAAACCAGCTTGGTACACCTCCCAAAGCTACCTTGGCTACGAATGACTCTCTCGACATCGGCGATTGGGTCCCCAGCATGCAGTCGCCTTGACCTCGTCTCATAAGAACGACACAGTAGGCGGCTACAGCACACATCGTTGCAATTATGACAGTGTGGCGATGTTATCTAATTGTTGGGCGGTATTTCACCAGGCAAGACCTTAAGCGGGAGGGAGACGTAGGAAGTAATTCAGATATAATGCACGCTCGATGTGCCGTAAATGACGAAACTTTTAAACTATCAAGGCCCAAGGTATCCGATTCTCTATCCGATGTTAAACTCATCTGCCCCAGCACTCATCATCTTCATGCTCTTCATCTTGTATATATCGCGCGCTGGCCTCTCGTCCACAGACTTGTCGCCGCTATTACCCTTCTCCCTGGAGCCGTCCTTGTTGGGCCGCTTCTTTGTCTTCCTCGCCACTCCCGCCCCAATACCACCGGGGGCTTCTCTCAAGCCGTAGCTTTTTGCGGTGTGACCCAAGTGTAATTCTGTAATGTCAAAGTACTTTCGCTCTTCCTTGGTGTGAGTTGCATAAGCTCGGATGTGTGACTTGAAACCACTGCGAGCCAGCTCCAGACGTCTGGTGTCCTCGAGGAGACGCTGCTCGAGGTGAAGCTGCAGAGTCTCTGCCTTGTCATGATAGGACTGGCCGTCTTCGGGGACAGCCGAGGTCTTGACGGGAAACTCGAGCTTCGTCATCATTCCCTTTTGTAGGATGGAATCATATGACTGTGCTGTAGGAGGCGTGGACGTCTTGAGAAGTTCGATGTAGCCTTCCTCAGTACCCGGAAGAAGGAATAGAAGGGCATCACCGGACTTTCCAGCTCGAGCCGTTCGACCAACACGATGGATGTGGTCGGCAAAGCTGAAAGCAGGGTCATACTCAATGACCAAGTCAACCGAGGGGATATCGAGACCTCGCGATGACACATCGGTAGTGATTAGAAGGGAAGGTGATTTACATGCTGAGAATGAGCGCAGCGTGGCTGTTCGAATGGGCTGCGACAAGGAGCCGTGCATCCTGTGAAGAACAACCTCCGGACTGGCTGGCGACGTGATGTATGACGCATTGGCAACAGTCTTGGAAACAGATTCGGCGTCCTTGGATGAAGCCACAGGAGCGTCGTCCTTCGTCGGGTCTCTCAGCATTTCGTAGTGGAAATCCACGGAATCGGCACAGGACATGAAGAGGATGGCCTTCATGGTGCGCCCGCGGCGCGAGAATGTAGCCTTGAGATATGACATGAGAGTGACCAGTCGAAGTTTTGCCGGAACAATTGTGTACGATTGATGCAGCTGCGCTGGCGCTTTCATGGCGGTGTCTTCTCGCGTGACATCCTCCTTGGCGGCGGCCAGGAAAGTTGCATCCGCCAAACTCATGTCTCCAAGCTTCTGCACATTCATCTTCATGGTAGCCGAGCAAAGAATAGTGACTCTTCGATCAGGAAGCGCCTTGAGAGAAGTTCCGTCGGCTAGCTTATCGGACACGTCAATGGCTTTTAGCGCATCGATGGCCTTCTTTAAATCATCCTCGAATCCCAAGTCCATGAGTCGGTCACCTTCATCCAATATCAGCCACCTCACGGTGCCAAGATTCAGAGCCTTGGTGTTGTCGATATGGTCAGCCAGTCGGCCGGGCGTAGCGACAAGGAAATTGACGCCCTTTCGAATGCGAGCCTTCTCCGCCTTCTTCGACTCGCCTCCTGTGATCGCCGTGGATACGAGCCATGGGAACGGCCTGATGAGCTGTTCCAGAACGGTGTGAGTCTGCTTGGCCAATTCTCGCGTTGGCGAAACGATGATGGCAAACACGCCCGAGTCTCGGTGAATTTGGGCCTTGCCGCGCTCGCTTAGCTGCAGGACACGATGTAGAACGGGCAGAAGATACGAGTACGTCTTTCCGGACCCGGTCTCGGCTTGGACGAAGGCATCGGCGCTGGTGTCTAGCATGTGCGGAACCACCTTGTTCTGAATTGCCGTCGGGCGCACGAGGTTCATCTTCGAAAGCTCCTCCACGAGTCGGGCGGAGATGGTCAGGGAGCCGAAACTAGCGACATCGGATAGAGGTGCATTCGTTGGTTCGGGGGCTTTCCATTCCGAGTCTTTCGCTTCGTCTTCTGTCTTCTGCTCGGGGTTGAACGAGAAAAGTCGCGAAACAATTTGTTTCGGCTTGCCGCCGTCGGATTGCTGCCCCCGAGGATGACGCATTGAACCGGAGGGCGCCCGGCCGAAATCCGAATTGTGGTGTCGCGAAACATACTGGGAGGAAGGGTTGTAGTCGGAACCTCGCCCAAAGCCATCACCATCGGTCCTCTGGCGCTTGGAGGATCTTTGGTCGCCATCATCGGTTGCCCTGGGTCTTGATGGCCGATCTGAGGCAGCCCTCTCTGCTTGCTTGCGGTCGCGCCATCTTCCGCCCTTGAACTTGACCTGCGCCTTTACCGGTGCGGCACTAAGGTCGAAGTTCAGTAGCATTCCATCATCGGCCATTTTGTCGATTCTCACCCACGGATGTGAGTGCAGGTTGGGTTGGGCGGGGCATGAGCTTGGAGTATCACAAGAAAAAAAAGTTGAGACGGGCTGGCAGGGGTCGCTCTAATCTTATCGATAACGGCTTAGCCGGACTTTCGCACGCCGACCTCGCCGACGGTCCACGTGGAATTCACCACCGTGAGCCGACTCGCCTCCCCCGCCACATGCAGACAAGAGAATATCCTTTCTTTCCAATCATACTCTGCCTTTGGCTCCCAGCATTCTGATTTTCCATAAGTTTTCTGCCCCATTGAACCCAGCGCTGCCATGACGCAAAACAGCACGTTGCAGGTGTCAGATCCGCGAGTTACTGGCGCTCCCATCTCCGCCTCGGCATCTGAGGCACCCCGCACTTTGCCGGACATCTGCTATACACTGCGACAAAAGCTGTTGGATTTTCTGGATGAGAAATATGAGGATGATTTGCATAAGCGCGTACAGGGAAATGTCCGTGAGGCCATGGGAGTCATCCAGGACGCATTGAGACGGTACAGGTGAGTCCGCGACACATTGCGCCGGAAAACAAGCCGGAGTCACGAGCTGATGCATGTGCGCGTCCTTGCCAGATTCGAGGAGCTTTCCCTGTCATACAATGGAGGAAAGGACTGCCTGGTCCTATTGGTATTGATATTGGGTTGCTTGCCGGACTCTACTCCGCCCCCCGGGAAACATACAACCGCATCTAACGGCTTCATTCCCTCGCAATCGGCGCCTGCGACACCACCACAACCGCTACAAGCAGTCTACATCGCGCCCCCGGACCCGTTCCCCGAAGTCGAAGAGTTCGTCGCGAACACAACGATTCAATACCACCTTGACCTGACCCGAATTGCCCTGCCGATGCGTGCCGCACTGGAAACATACTTGGCCGACAAGCCGGCAGTCAAAGCAATCTTCATGGGAACAAGGCGGACAGATCCCCACAGCGAATTCTTGACGCATTTTAGTCCTACGGATAAGAGTTGGCCGCAATTGATGCGAGTGAATCCTATCCTTGACTGGCATTATGCGGATATCTGGGCTGTAAGTAACCGAGTTTAGAGTCTGAGGCCCAGAGCCTGGACTGTGGAGCTGCTTCCCAGGTCCAATCATGCTAACATCTTCGACAGTTCATTCGTCGCCTGGACATATCATTTTGTATCCTCTATCTGCGTGGCTTTTCCTCGTTGGGCGGGACCAACAATACGAGGCCGAACCCTGCCCTGGCTGTTGATGCCGAGGGCACCTCTTTCAAGCCAGCATATGAGCTTGTCCGTGATGACGAGGAACGGCTAGGACGTGATCGATAGATTCGAAACAACCTTGTTGCGCAGGACAGCAGAGTATGGGCGTATTAGAGAAAGAACACGGCTAGACAAGCAGTCACGCTTCACGCGACATCTTCGGGCAGGGGCAGGACGGCCCGTTTTTGGCGAGCACGCACAAGCCCAATCTTGTAACAACAGCACGCCTCTTGATAGAGCATAGATCATTCTGGCGTTATCAGCGATTATCAAATAGACGCACCTTGAGCTAATTCTTGAACTAGCCTTGTTGATATTTGTGTGTCTAGGCAGGTAGTTAGTTGCTCAAAGCCGGTACCTCTGACGCCTATTACTTATGTGCAGGGAGTTCAGAGCTACAAGGTGACACGCCAAATATACTGGAATGTCGCTGGAGTACGATACTAGTACATTGCTGTGCCAGTCTTGCGTCATGAATGGAGGTCGTTTATTTCCCATTGATCACAGGTCCTGTCTTTCTTCCTCGGATGCCGCCGGTAACCGAAATCGGATTACAAGATGGCAGGGAGAAATTGCTTGCTGTCGGTGACTCACGGCTGATGACCTTTTGGGAGGAGACTTTGGCTAGTAGTTGAGGCCAAAGTAAGTCGCTGCCGAGAGCAACCACCTGAAGGAGCCTAGGTCGCCAGAAGCTGCTAGCGTGGTATGGGGAAAGCCGGCAAGCACCTGCAATATGATGTAAAGCTCACGGCGGATTTGGCTTGCCACATGTCGCTTAGAAAACGAAGAATACGGGAAGCGGAGGATGCGCTTTGTCAAACTATTGTGTGTCAAGGGCACTGCCACCCGCAAAGACGGGCTCCCACTAGCGATGGAGCAGTAGCAGTCATGATGTTGGCGTGAAAGCACTCAATGTGTCATGACAACAGTCGGCGGCGGCTTGCTGCTAATGATGCGACGTTCAAGTGATACGACCAAGGAGGACGCAATCAAATCTTGCGGAATCTTTCAAACTATCAATCTTGGGAGCCCGTGCTTATCTGGCTCAATCATCACATCGCTTTCTGGCGAAACGATGACGAGGGCAGCGCATTATGCCTCACAAGCGCGACGGACCCAGTCAATGGCGGCCCGGAGTTCGGATTACGGGTCCACGGGGATTGCGTCGGGGCCTGGCAATTGTCCGACGAGCCTTGTACGACGTAAACTCCGCAACAGCTCGGAGGCAAGCTCAAGCAAGGAGATAAGTGAAAGAGGAAGATGTCAGCAAGGCTTTCTGTCAGATGCGTGGGTCCAAGGCCCCGTGGCAATGTGATCCGGGTGCTTTTCGCGCAGATCTGGCCCATACGACCATGTGACGAACCAAAACTACAGCCCTGTGGCTAACAAGTACTGCTGCTCCACCGCACAGTGCTGGTGCTGACTCTGGCGGAGCATTTGCCTGTGCTTTTAGCAGCCTCGGCCTTTGGCTGTGCCAACCCAGCACTGCTAGCTGGCCCAGTTGCATGGCACTGCACTGTGGCTGGGGGCGGCCGGCTACAACGGGGCGGCGGGGATCTCCCGGGAGCGATTGTGACTGGCACGCAGGCTACTTTGGCTCCCGAGCGGTCTGGTTGGTGAACAAGTGTGACTCCGGGTTGGCCTGTTGGCCTCTATCAGGACTGGAGGTGTGGACTGCGTACAGCGCCGGTCCAGCGCAGGTATGTGCCAGCCCCAATGTGTGGTCTTTGGCCTTCTGAACTGTAGTGGAGGAATTTTTTCTCTTGCCCCGCGGTGACAGGTAGAACGGCTTGGACGGTGCTCCCGGGCTTGTGCGACGTGTTTCACACACGGATCGACCGGTTTGCGATGCTGATTGCTTTGCCGCATTTCACAGATCCAGACCCGCCCCCTGGAAATGTGCGTACAGGTAATTAAGCTCGCATACTATTTAATTACAGCGCATGAATTAGCAAAGAGCAGCCAGAAAAGAAATTGCATTGAGGTCCTTCGCAGTGCGCAGATGAATCATCCACAGCGAACGGGTCTGGCTGGAACGCACACACAGCGCCGATGCCATTCGGGGCTCCAGGGTGCGACCCGACAGGCTGGAGCTCGGCTCTCCGGCTTCTCCCTAGGATCCACTCCGGACGGGAGGCGACGCCAGGCGGCCAGGGTGCCTCACACAGGGTTGGCTAACGGCGCCGGTTTGTTCTCGCCTGCTTGGCGAAACTCACTGCAAATGTGTACGTACCGTACCTAACCCCTCTGTCCACGAGGCATGCCAGAGGTTGACATGGGGGATCGCGTGCGCGCGCAACTAGCCCCTCAGAGTGGCTTGCACCTTCCATCGACGACGACACCAATGCACTCGCTACTTAGATACCTGACTATTGGGAGACCCGGACTGACGAGGAAGGAACCGGCCGTGTTTCTTAGTTGCAGCGGTTGAAAGAATGACATGGAGATGGACAAAGCTAGACCCAATCCTCTTCTGGCAAACCATCATTGTTCACTCGCAAAAGAAAGACTCCAGGAAAAAGAAAACAATCAATTGTCGGATCATTGAGTGAACCAATGGGGAGGGCATGAGGCATGGAGAAGCTGCTAGAACGCCCCAGGGCTGACATGCCGCCCAGAAGGGATTTTTTTTTGACAGTGTGTGAGTGGCTGCACGTCCGTCTTCTCCCGCCAGGATTTACCTAGCCGACTGCGAGCGAACAGGGAACCGCAGGGAGACGACAGGGACCGGCCTCGAGTCATTCCAGAGGGCCGCCCACTAACATGGACGGCAGCGCGGGCGCCCACACACCCTTCAGCTAGCAGCCACCAGCTAGCTTCCACCACCAGAGACCGGTAAACCCACAGGCCATAGCGGGCGGAGCGGCTTGAGCGGGCAGGCCCCTGACCCCTTGGCCCAGTGCGCCGAAGACCGAGGAGCGAAATGCCGCGCAACTCCACCACGTCAGGATGGCTGCCTCGCCGCCTCACTGCCCGGGTTTTTGACTGGTGTCCCACCATCAGCGACGCGGGAGCCCATCCGCTGGAGGCTGCTCCCCACACTCATGGACGGCGATGGACGGGCGTCGCTCTTTTGCGGCTGCCTCCTGTCTGCCCTGTATCCCTGCAATTCCCGGACCTGCCAGTACGTATTTCGCGTATCCACCTCAGGCAAGGGAAAAAAAGGGCGGCCACCCCTCCCCCATCCTCACGCCCGGGTCCAAGTCCCACGCATCTTTGCACGTCGCATTCTGAATTACCAACCCAGTAATCTATACTACAAGCCGAGACTCGCTTCTTCTATCCCCGGATTCCTCTCCCTCCTTCTTTCTCTATACACCATTCTTTCTCTAATCTGGCCCGCGCGTTTGTTTGACGGCTCGTTCGCTGTCAAATGAACCTGCAATTGTTCTTTTCTTTTTCTCCCCCTGTAAGTAACCGTCTTGCCAACTTTTATTTTGTTCCATTGGTCCACTTCCGCTGGTCCCGAGATCTGGTGGTGGCCCGAGTCGCCCGACTACGATCTCATTATCGTCCCATACGCCGACGGATGAGCCCCTCAGGCACATCACCACACATCCTCAATGGGATGACGGCGCCTCATGCTCACCCTCATGACCACTTGCCCCTCCGGTGCGCATGGCTAACCTCAGGCGCAATAGTTACCTTCCCCACCGGTCTTCTAAATGCCCACCATCTACTCCTCCCTCTACACGAATTTCGTCCGTCAAGGATCAACTTTCGCAAAGTCCATCACCACACACGGCTACGCCCAGTCTGTTGTTGCCGCCACCCACCCATACACACTCAACGCCCAGAACCGACCCGTCTTTGGCCGCCGGAGTACTAAGCGACTTGGCCGTCTTCCGAGCCTCCAGCTACACTCTGCATTCCACTCTGAGCGAGGTGTTACCGCCGCTGGCCTTGCCGAGCACCGCCCAGCCCAGAACCATGGAGGTCTAGACGCGTACTTCGAGGAGCTGCAGAAGCAGCAAGCCTCCGGTGAAGTTGACCCCGAGGAATGGATTCAGTTCCAGTTCCCCGAGCGCATTGAGTGGAAGCCCAGTGCCTCCTCCGTCCTCGCCAAGGACCAGACCTCGGCCCAGGATGGAGAGAATGCTCTTGCCGAAGAGCCCCTAGCGAGCCCTGCCCTCTCGGCGGAGGACGAAGCAGTTCTTGCGCATATCGATGCCGCACTCGTGAGGGAGATTGAGGCGCGAAGCCTCCAGGAAGCCGTTGAGAATGCGGCTGCCACCAGTCACCAAGGCTCACTGCCGGGTTCTACAGCGAGGTCGCCAGCGATTGAAAGATCGCGAACTCCCGCTAGTATCCGCAGTGCTACGCCCATCGACCCCCAATCCATCTCTTATGCCGATCACCTCCACAAGTTGGTGGAGAGTGGCCGCTATGTCGAGATTCCCTCGGTCTTTGAGGCTATGCTGGCTACTGGTGTACAGCCCATCGCCAGCGCCTACAATGCCCTACTCATTGCAGCCATTCACATTCCCAGCAAGAAGAATGAGGTGGTGACCAAGGCCCTCGACGTCTATGCCGACATGCTCCGACGACGCGTGACCCCTGATGCTGATACCTACAACATCTTGGTTGGACTTCTGGCCGCCCGATGCCTCGAGGTCAACGAGCTGAAGGCTGCTCTGGAGGACAAGCGTTCTCGATTTGGTGGCATGGATGAGCCCGGCAAGTTTATGCTTGCATCGCATGAGTTTGAGCACGCCATCCTTTGCGAGGATGAGCGACTCGATCTCGCGATGAAGATGTTTGACTCATCTATTGACGCCGACAAGGACGTGTACTCGGCTGAGACATATCACCAGCTCATTTCTGCCTGCGCTCAGGCTGGACGAGTCTCTGATATGCTTCGTCTGTTTGAGCACATGGAAGCAAACAAGGTGGCCCCCTTCGCTGCCGTCTTCCCCACCATGATCAATGCCTACGCTGCGGCCGGCGATCTCATCAGCGCCGTGGAATGCTACAATGAGTACCGTGGGCTTGCCATCTCCCACAATGAGGGAGAGGAGACGCTTCACGACCGACTCGATTCTGCAGTCTACGCCTCTGTCATCAACGCATATGTCATTACCGACAAGATTGAGGGTGCCATGAAGTTCTTCCAGAAGATCGTCGCCGAGTACGGTGTCCGCGCTGCCGACATCAAGGATGCCCTGGTCACGAGTGGCTTTGTCAAGGGCTTCATCTCTCTGGGCATCTACCAGGAGGCTTTCCACTGGGCCCAAGCAGTGCAGGCCGACGCTCGTGCCAAGGCAATGGCTGACATTGCCGTCATCTCGGCCGATAAGAATGACAAGGAAACCGCCGTTGCCGCCTACGCCAACATCCCGAGCTACTATGAGGATTTGTCCGCCCCCGCCATTGCCCTGCTCGCCATGAGTGTCCGAGACGGTGACGTGGCAGCTGCTACTAAGTACTGGCTCGCACTGAGCAACCCCGAGCTCCAAGCGACCACCTCGTTCATCGAGCCTACCGCCATGTACGCCGTCGCCTTGATTGGTTCTGGCCAGGTCGCGGATGGTCTCGCTCAGTCCGACATGATGTTCCAGAGGATCCGTGCTTCTACCCCGGAGACTCAATCTCACATCGTCGAGGAGATTGACGAGGGCGCCGAGTTCATTACTCGTTACATGGAGAGCCGGGGCATCGCAGACCCTCGCGAAGTCAACTCGCAAGTTTCTAGCTTCCAGCAGCAGACCGTATCCGGATCGCCATTCCTCAGCACCGCCACCGTTTCCAGCTTCGAGGACACGTATGACCCATATGCGCACAACACCGACTTCAAGGGCTCTTCGCTGATTGCTGACGATCTTGAGGGCTCCCACGCCCGCAAGGGGCCCCGACTCGGCGACGCCCTCAACCGATTCCGAAACATGCGCCGTGCTGGACGTCACCCTCGATACATCACTTATGCTAAGCTGATTTCTGCGGTTGCGCGTGACGGCAAGATGGACATGTGCCACGATATCCTCGCAATGGCCCGTACCGACATGCCTCTCCTTCCTCAGTACGCCGTTGTCCGGTACGGCTGGACTAGCATTCTTGACGCCATGGTCGGCGCTTGCCTGACGTTGGGCAACCGTGGCCGTGCCGAGCAGTTTCACCAGGAGCTTCTGGAAATGGGTGCCACCCCCAGCGCCAACACCTTTGGACTTTACATCACCACCTTGAAGGACTCCACCAAGACGTTTGATGAGGCTTCGGAAGCTGTTCGCATTTTCCACCGGGCCAAGACCGAGGGTGTTGAGCCCAGCTCGTTCCTGTACAACGCTCTGATTGGCAAGCTTGGCAAGGCTCGTCGCATTGATGACTGCCTGTTCTACTTTGCCGAGATGAGGGCCCTGGGCATCAAGCCCACGTCTGTGACCTATGGCACCATTGTCAACGCCCTCTGCCGCGTCAGTGACGAGAAGTTTGCTGAGGAGCTGTTTGATGAGATGGAGGCGATGCCCAACTACAAAGCTCGTCCCGCCCCTTACAACAGCATGATGCAGTTCTTCCTCACCACCAAGCGCGACAAGTCCAAGGTTCTCGCCTACTATGAGCGCATGCAGGCAAAGGGCATCGCCCCTACCGCCCACACCTACAAGCTTCTTGTGGATACCTACGCCACTCTCGAGCCCGTCGACATGGCCGCTGCCGAAGAGGTTCTCGCTATGATCCGCTCCTCTGGTCAGCGTGTCGAGCCGGTTCACTACGCGTCTTTGATCCATGCTCGTGGCTGTGTCATGCACGATATGGAGGGTGCTCGCAAGATGTTCGATTCGGTTGTCAACGACTCTGTGGTCCCCGTCAACGCTAGCCTGTACCAGGCTCTGTTTGAGGCCATGGTTGCGAACCACCAGGTGGCAGCTTCCGAAGCCGTGCTGGAGCAGATGCGACGAAAGGGTGTCGCTTTGACCCCCTACATCGCCAACACTCTGATTCACGGGTGGGCTGCGGAGAAGAAGATTGAGAAGGCGCAGGGTATCTACGACGCCGTTGGCCGCGACAAGCGCGAGCCCAGCACGTACGAGGCCATGACCCGCGCCTATCTTGCTGTGGAGCAGCGAGAGCAAGCCAAGGGAGTCGTGGGCGAGATGCTCACCCGCGGCTACCCCAGTGCCGTTGTCAACAAGGTGCTTGAGCTCCTCGGTGGTGGCCAGGAGGCTCCCGCTGAGTAAAGAGCTCGGCCCCTGACGATGATGTAACGGCTGCATTCATTGATTTGATGAGCAGGCTGTGTGGTTTTCTTTTCTTTTGTTGGTGCTGTTATTGCGGTTTTGTTGTTGTTGTTGATGCAGTGTGATTGATACCCCGTTGTCCTGGTTTGAAGGTTGTTCTGCTCGGGGTACATTTTGATGTTTTGAGTGGCACACATGGCCCTCATTGTTTGAATGGTACGGCGTTTCAGGGCTATAAAACGGACTTGGCGGGAACGGTTGGCCTGGGATAAAAAGGATCTAGGGCCGAGTGTTCCCTGATAGACACATCACCACTCTAAATAAGGGAAAACATATAGTTGCAGCATATTCGGGGACCGGAGAGACAGGGAAAAGAGGCGAGGGAGACGGGTTCACCCGGGGTTTGGGAACCTATTTAGTAGGACTGGCGACCATCTGGCGCTACAGTCTGGGATCTGCTGCGTGTACCACCACAGCACATATGACAAGTTCAATCAATTGAATATTTCAAAATCTTGACTCGTGGAAGCTTCATCAACTGCCGCTGGTAGTGGTGGGGGAGACGGCATCGTTGGTAGGAGTTTGTATTCCGCAATTCGATGCCATGATTGATGGAGAGATGGTAGATTATGTTGACATGACGTGAATGAGGCATCATCCTCACGCTACGATATCGGCCGGTATTCGCCATGTTCCGGCCATGGGCCTTGATTGGGTGAAAGAATCGTGCTACGAAGTAATAGTTCCAGAGGGCTTGAATACGGATACTAAAGAGCAGTTGTAAATGCAGCAGCGTTGTTGCCCGTACTCGTATGAATGCTGGCACTTCATGTCGCAGTGCGGGGCGTGAAACCGGCCAAAGCAAATAATGGGCTTGGTGGGGGAGGGGTCAGGAACGTGCCCCGCCATATAGCTCCCTGTTCACGATTCTTCCCGCCGCTGCTACATGTAAAAGATTAAAGAGCTCACCTCCTCCTCCTCCTCCTCCTCCTCCTCTCCATTGCGCTCGCACCCCCCAATCGCTGCAGACTCAACACTACAAAAGCCTACGGATACGACACCCTCGCCGTACGAGGACTCCCCACGCCCGAGCCTCGTCTGCCTCCCACCGCGATACCCCGAGAAAGCTCCCCGTCATGGCACCGCCGTCGCATAACCCCACCACGGCCGTCTCGGCGCCGGGCAAGGTGCTCCTCGCGGGCGGCTACCTGGTGCTCGACCGCCAGTACGCCGGGTTCGTGTTTGGGCTGAGCGCGCGCATCAACGTCATCGCCGGTGCCATCCACACGACGCCGGGCGTGCAGCTGACGGAGATCGTCGTCGACAGCCCGCAGTTCCTCGGGGCGCAGTGGCGGTACGGCTACCACCTGGCCGAGCAGGGCGGCGGCATCAAGGTGACCCAGTTGCAGGTGTAAGTTGTGATGATGCCCGTGAATGCCATTGTTTGCGCAGGCTCACACGTTCTCGTTCTCTGCGCCACACAGCGGAACAGAAATCAGCACGAATCCCTTTGTCGAGACCACCCTGAGCTACGCCCTCACCTATGTCAACCGCGTGGCCGGCCAGCGTCCCTCGCACAGCATTACCTCTTCGCGCCTCATCATCCTGGCCGACAATGACTACTACTCGCACTCTGGTGACGCCTCCTCCTCCTCCACCTCCTCGCAAGAAGCATCACAGCCCTCGACCCGCTTCGCCAAGTTCCCCGTCACCCTGTCAGGCGCCAACAAGACCGGACTCGGCTCCTCTGCCGCCCTCGTCACCTCTCTCACTGCCGCTGTCCTGGCCCACTACCTCCCGCGAGACCTCTTTGACATCGCCTCGCCACGGGGCCGCCAGACGCTGCACAACCTCGCCCAAGCCGCCCACTGCGCCGCCCAGGGCAAGGTCGGATCCGGCTTCGACGTCGCCGCCGCCGTCTACGGCTCCTGCCGGTACACCCGCTTCTCCCCCGGCACGCTCGCCAACGTGCCCGAGCCCGGATCGCCTGGCTTCGCTGACGCCCTGATTCGCCTGGTGGATGGCGGCCACGGCAATGATGGCTGGTGGGACGTCGAGGTCGCCAAGGACGAGGTCCGCATGCCCCCCGGCGTGACCCTGCGCATGTGCGATGTCGACTGCGGCAGCCAGACGGTCGGCATGGTCAAGAAGGTGCTTGCCTGGCGCGCCGCCGACCCGGCCGGCTCCAAGGCGCTCTGGGACGACCTGCAGAGCCGCAACGAGGCCCTCGTGTCCGCCCTGTCCGCCGGCGACGTCGCCCAGCTGCCCGCGCGCCTGGCCGCCGTCCGAGAGCTGATTCGTGAAATGGGCACCCGCAGCGACGTGCCCATCGAGCCCGAGAGCCAGACGGAGCTGCTTGACGCGTTGAGCGCCGTCGAGGGCGTCTACGGCGGTGCCGTCCCCGGCGCTGGTGGCTACGACGCCCTTGCCCTGCTGATGAAGGACGACGACGAGACGCGTGCCCGTGTCGAGAAGTTCCTCGCAGAGTGGGCTGCCGTCAAGGGCACCAAGGTCAAGTTGCTGGCCGTCAAGGGCGAGATGGAGGGCGTCCGGCCCGAGGCCCTGGACCTGTATGCGGGTTGGATCTGAACCGTGTCAGACTGTCGGCCAAATTCTGCCCAGACAGACGCGAGCGTGAACCAGGATGCCGCATTATGGATACGGCGCCTTGGTGCGAGTAGGTGGAGTCGCAGATCAGCGAAAAGCAAGCAAAATCCCAAACTCCCCAGTGAAACTATTGACTATGGAGCCCGACGACGTGAACATGAGTGACGCCGACAGCAAGGTCCACTGATCGATCGATCCTGATGAAACACGGGCGGGCAAGGAGAAACACGGCCGAGATGATGAGCAGAAGAACAATCCCACAGGGATATGATATGATATGATCTACTAAGTAATGTGATATCAGAGAAGGTATCACAGCCTGCGTCAGCGAGAGGGAGGCTGATGCCATAAAAAAGATTTTTGCCAAAGTCCCAATACCACACACCCCAAGTATAGATCTGTAAGTACTCTACTTGGGTGAATGGTTGGTTACCTCCTTTTGCTGGCCTTGTTGCCAGGCCATTGTGTGCCGTGTCTTGATGCGCCCCCCATTCCCAACGTGAAAAAGAAGGCCCGCTAAATAATTACTCCAATGAAATTCAGAAATCATGCCGCTCGTCAATGCAAACACACGCGTTTCGAAAGTCCAGTTTTCAGCTGACATGCGTCTCCCACTGTTTCTAAAAAAAAAAAAAAAAAGAGAAGCGGCCGCTGCGGTGAGAGGGCCAACACAGCCCCGCCCTCACACGCTGTGCATGCTGTCAGCCGTGACAGGACGCCGCGTTACCAGACTCGTCATGATGGGTGGCCGCACTGAATGCAAGAACTGGGACGAGGTGATGGTCTGGGAGCGTGTCGGACGGTGACTTCGTGGCGCGGTTGGATCTGCAATACCGATGCGGCTGGCTGCTGCCTTCTCTTGCAGAAGTGAGATCCTGAGGGGACGTGTTAGTCGGGAGACGCGAGACATGCAGCAGAGAGACAGCCGACGCCGACAGCTGTAGGAGCAGCGGTAGACTGTTACGTATATGCTTGACTTACTCGTCGCTGGAAATGCCCGGTAGCTCGACACGCTCGTGTTTGAAGTTGAATGGCGCTGACTAGTTGAGAGAAGCGTGTTAGTCCAAGAGATTCACTGGAATACGGGTGCTAGCGGCTTGGTCGCTCATGACACTCGCCCGATGTGTAATCAAGGAAATCAAAGCATGCACATACAATAGACATGGACACGGCCCGGTTTTCCTTCCGGCGGCGCTGTCGCAAGATGGTCTGGAATCGAGCGCACAGAGTGCGGACGTTGGAAGAGAGCTGCATTCTGGTGCGAGGGCTTCTAGATTCGACGAGCGTGTATGAAGTGGGGATGCACTGAGAGAGGCGGTCTCGCTCTGCGCGGGCGGTGGGCTGGATGATAGCGGCGCACATTGGGATCGACGATACGAAGAGCGAACAGGACGGCAGACGCGGATCTGGGCGCTGTTCGAAAGGGCCAAAGTGCAAATGCTTCTTGGGAGCAATCTGTCGAGACCGAGAGACGGAATTGAAGAAGACCGAGACAGGCTGCGGAGGCGGATGCGTGGCAGATGGATATTATACGAAGTCGCACGGCGGCGCAGTGAGAAAAAGCGGAGGATGCTCTAAAGGGGGGTGGGTGAATGGTCGGGCACAACAAAGAAGTGTGCAGGAATGCCGGCCAGGATGTTTGGACTACACGTAGCCAGTGAGGCGGAGGCGGATGGATGCGATGCAAGACGCTCGGATCCAGACAAGGCGGAAACGTGCACTTTGGCTGGGAGGGATCTTGTGGTTTGACAGCAGACACCTTGTCATCCAGTCATCGGTTAAAAAGAAGGATCGGACCGGACGTAGAAAAACAAAGATGGGAGATGATGGGCAGAGAGGGAACCAAGGCAGACAAATTCGAGGTTGTCAAGTCTGGCTGGTGGTTGTGGTGGTGGCGTGGGCAGTCTTGGTTGGCTGTTGTTTGCTTCAAAGGAGCGGGACCCTTCGACAGGAGGAATGGGATGCAGCGAAGCACCAGCGGCGGCACAGCTGGGGCAAGAATGAGGGACTGGAAAGAAAGGATGGGGGGGAAGGAAGGAAGGATGAATGAACGACCTGTTTTTGCGTGATGATGAAAGAATTAGTAGGCTGCGCAAGGACGAGAATAGCTTGGGGACCTGGGACGGTGGGATTCATATAGACAATTATTTAGAAACGATTGATACCCCGTGCCTGATACCTGTGCCTAAGTAATTTACGCGGCGGGATGCCACTGGCATTGATTGATCGATTGATTGATTGACGTTCGGAGGTACCGCGCTGGTCAGGCCCACTTTCGTCCGCACCCAGCATCCATTCATCGCGTTACCTTGCCCTCCTACACCAGCACCGCCAGCTCGCCTATGCCGACTGCGGCTCCATCTCCCTGGCTGGCTTCGTCCATGAGCTGCAATCAGATGACCACGGTTGCGTCTGTTAATGAGATGGAGCCTGTCCGCCGACCGGAATTGGGCTGCGTTTTGGGAGCTTCCTGGAATGACGTTCCGACACGTTGGAATTCCAGTCCGCGGCGTTGCCTCGTTCGTCGAAAGGGAGCCGGGAGCCTTAAGCGAGTCGACGAGTGAGAGCACGCGACGAGAGACGCAGAGCCGCCCGCCTGTCAGCACTGAGACACCTGCAGCCGGCTTCGTCGTATCTTCCTCCCTCGCCCCTGCGGCACAGCAGGCGAGCTGAGACATATCGGACCCGTGTGACGGATGCGCATCTCACGCACCTTGGTGAACCTGATGCAGGGAAATAGCTACGGTGCCATCGTGAATAATCGACGAACTATCACGGCGACTTCACGGTGCGTCGGTGTTGTAGCCGGACCATCATTCACGCATACGAGGACATGCCACGAATGCGGCTAGAGACAGATGCGAGGTGCTTACACATACCCGCTAAAAACGTTGTGTTCTCCATCGTCTTCGATTCCAGTCGTCGCTGAGTGGAGGCCCAGGCCTTCTCTCATCCCAATCTGTGGCCAGAGGTAAAAAAGGAACTCAGGGAAGCTGTACTAATATCGCCTTGGAGAAACATGTGCAACAGATCCGGCACACTGGTGCGCACCCGTCGCCATGCCACAGACATGCTGAATCAGGACGCGGGCTCGGCTTCTCTCCCTTCCCTGAAGCCCGAATCATCGCCTAACCCATACGCCTATACCGTCTGGGACAAGCACTGCTACTGAGTCTATACTGACTTGACGGGCACTGTATATTACATATGAATGTTGGACTACTAAGTCAGTAGGCTTGTCGCAGCAGCCACAGCGCCACCACTCAATATCGCAGCGCGCTTGAACCTGATGGCCACTTGCACAAGTTATTATGGCGCGGACTTTGCATTCCTCGTTCGTTTCGTATTTAAACAGAATGGGCTTCCCGCTACAAACGCTCCATGTGGGGGATACGTGATTCATCTTAACACAGGGCACTACCGAGTTCACAACCACGTCACCCCTATTGGCCATGTGAAGGAAGCAGCATGTCGTCAAGATGGTGATTCCCCAGTCAGAATTCTGACCATAGGATTCGTGGCCAAGGAAAGGGATATTGAAGTCTCTGTGATACCATGTCGGGGGTCTTCCCGAGTATCTTTAACCGGGAATCAATCAATGCCGTTGCCGTTATGGAACCCGTGAATTTCTATTTATGCACGCCACGAGGCTAGTAGCTATGCTTTGTAGAGTCTGTTATATAGGACCGATCATTTAGGGTAGTCCTTGAGATGGAAGCTCTTCAGCTTGACGAACTGCTCGAAGCCGAACTTGCTCAGGCTTTGGCCCTTGCCGGAGTTCTTCCAGCCGGTCCATGCGAGATCCTGTAATGTTTCCGTTAGTATATTGTGCTGATACAATTATTGCATCTGAACGTACCGGGCTCGGGTAGTCGCATCGGTTGACGAATACGGTACCCGCCTCTACTTCCTCAGCAAGCTCATATCCCTTTGCTGTGTCCTCGGTCCATATGCTGGCCGTCAGTCCGAATTCACTGTCGTTCATGAGCTTGATGGCTTCCTGGTCGCCCTTGACCTTGTGTACAGGGATGATGGGCGCAAAGCTCTCCTCGGTCATGACTAGCATGGAGTGGTCAACATTGGTTAGTAGGGTTGGTTTCACAAAGTTGCCCTTTGGAGGTAGGTTGTCGAATGTGTCATTTCCGGGGGTGGCATCCTTGGCACCCTTTTCAAGGGCGTCCTTGATGTGAGCCTCGTGCTTCTGCTTGGAAGCCTTGGAGACAATAGGGCCGACGTGGGTGCTCTTGTCGAAAGGGTCTCCAACCTTGTAGCCCTTTAGCACCTTCTGGACGGCTTCGACGAAAGGGTCGTGGATTGCCTCATCCACGTAGATGCGCTCCAACGAGCAGCAGCTCTGCCCAGAGTTGAAGACGGCGCCATCTACAATCTCCTCAGCGGCCCAGTCGATGTCCACATCGGCACGGATGTAGGCTGGGTCCTTGCCACCCAGCTCCAGTCCGACGTCAACCAAGCGGTCAGCTGCGGCTTTCTGCACGGACAAGCCACCAGCTACAGAGCCAGTGAAGGTGACATGGGCGATACGAGGGTCCCGTACGATGGTCTCCATGACGGTGGGAGAGCCGCAGTGGAAGTACTGCAAAACCCCCTGAGGGAGGCCAGCGTCGGCAAAGAGTTCTGCGACGCGCTCTGCAACAGTAGGAGTCTGCGGGGAGGGCTTGATAATGACGGAGTTACCGGCCAAGATGGCCGGAATAAGGCCGTTCATGAGGCAAAGATAAGGGTACTGGCCAGGCGGGCATATGAGCTGTGGGAACTGACAGGAGACGAGAAGCACCGAGCACTTACGTTCCAGGGAAAGATGATGAGAACAGGGCCGACGGGAACCTTTCGGATGAAGCGCTTGAATCCCTTCTCAGCCTCCCCTTCGGTGTCCTTGAGGACCTCTTCGCTAATTTTGAGCAGATACTCACCCCGCTTGACGGCGGTGGCGACCTCCTTCGGGGTGTAGTTGATCGGGCGACCCATCTGCAGGGTCAGCTCTTGTCCGAGCTCATCCTGCTTTGCGTCCAGGCCCTTGAGGAACTTGCGGACGATTTCCCGCCTCTCCTCTAGAGAAGTCTTTCGGAACTTTTCGAAAGCCTCTGTGGCGACTTTGGGAAGCAGATCCAAGTCGGCAGCGGAAACTCCATTCCGGGTGATGATGCCCTCGTTGGTGGTCGGGGAGATGGTGGTGATGACTTCAACAGACATGGTGGGCGAGTATATCAAAGACAGGAACTGACGAATGAAACTGCTTCCTCTCGGAAAAATGATCTTGAAGAGGAGCAAAGCGAGTGGATGGTGATGCGCCGCTTGGGAGATGATATAGCTCCACGGCCGCCCCACGTCACCAAGAGCCGATTCGCCTCACCCCGCCATCCATCATAGGTGCGGATAAGATAAGAAGCCGGCACCGGTACTTGCCATGATCCACACTATGACAGCCAACCAATTGATTAGAGGAACGACCGGCAACGGGCTGGTGCCATTGTCAAGAATGCTAAGGCAGTACTGCATTCAAGAAATTGTACAAGGCAGCTAAATCAATAATTTTACTTGATAGATAGCCACCTGACCCCGGCTGCCGACTGAGACGGTCGAGATCGTGACAGGAACCAAGCTTCTGTTATTGAGAAGTCACATGACACTGAGCTAGCATCGGTTACTTCGCAACGGGCCCACCGTCCTTATCTTATCACCAATACTTTTTTCTCTTCATGCCATAAAGATTCGGTAGCCATGGCGCCGGAGAAGAAGAACGAATTCCTAGACACGGTGGACAGCGAGGATGAGAATGATGTGGGATACAACTCAGAAGAAGACCTAAGGAAAGGTGGCAGGAGTGCGAAGAGGCGGAAGCTCGACGACTCAGACGACGATTTCGGCAGCGACGTGGAACAGGATGCCAGCGACGACGAAGCTGAAAAGGAAGCAGAGCAAGCAGAGGACGCAGAGGACGCCGAAGAGGCCGAAGAGGCCCATCCCAACAACAATGTAGAAGATGGAAGCCCCGAGAGACCGAAAAAGTCGAAGCGCACAGCCAAAGACGTCGAACTCACAGCCGACCTACCCGACATTACACGCCCCCTGATCAAGAAGAACCTAGTAGCCTCCGAGGCAGCCATCAAGAAGTCTGGCGTCGTGTATTTGTCTCGCATACCTCCCTTCATGAAGCCTATCAAGCTGCGCTCACTACTGGAACCCTACGGCACAATCAACCGCATCTTCCTGGCGCCTGAGGATCCCGCATCGCATGCGCGTCGCGTCCGCGCCGGCGGCAACAAGAAGAAGTCATACACGGAGGGGTGGGTCGAGTTTGTGCGCAAGAAGGAGGCCAAGGCCGTCGCCGAGCTTCTCAACGCGCGGCCGATTGGCGGAAAGAAGGGCAGCTACTACCGCGACGACATCTGGAACCTGCTCTACCTCAAGGGCTTCAAGTGGCACAACCTGACGGAGCAGATTGCGGCGGAGAATGCGGAGCGGGACAGCCGCATGCGTGCCGAAATCAGCAAGACGACCAAGGAGAACAAGGAGTTTGTGCGCAACGTGGAGAAGGCCAAGATGCTCGACGGCATGCAGGCCAAGGCGAAGAAGAGAAAGGCTGCTGCCGTCGCCGGGGAAGAGGGGGGGTCGAAGGACGAGGAGACGAGGCATGTATCTTTCAAGCAGGTGCCGCTCGCGAAGAAGCGAAACGAGGTAGAGGAGCAGCCTGCCAATGTGTCGCGGGTGTTGAGCAAGATCTTCTAGCGGTTATCGAGTACAGCGGAAAAGCGAAGACGGGATATTTCCAACAAGTTGGCGCATTTGAAAGCACCGTGGCTTTTGGGGCTTCTTGCTATGTTTTATTTGCCACCTGTTCCATCTGTTCCATCTGTGCCATCAAGCAATATTGTGTTACTTGCAACTTCCTGATTGACTGGTAGCAGTCGTGAGTGGATCCGGACTTGACATTGCCCGCATAAGTCCGCTAGTATGAGTAATAAGAGCCCCGCGAGGCAAGTGTAAAAAAAAACCCAAAAATGGAGGGGCGATACGGCTTATCGAGCAGCGGGGCAAACAATTTTCCCACTTGCACCAGACAACAACCCAATCTCCAAATCACAGCGCACGATATCTCAGCAGCTGGCAAAGATGTCGATGGATCTTGACGACCAGCCGGTGTCTATTGCACCCAGCGCCGAGCAGCAGAGCATCGCAACGTGAGTTTGGCCTCCTTCTGCGTCCTTGAACCCCAACCTAGCGCGTCCTGGGCGCTATTGCATCGTCCTGCCACTGCTCGTACTGACCCCTCCATGACAGTATTCTCTGCTGCAACTGCGGCGCTCCCATCGACGGCACAACGGCCACCGGCGCCCTCTGCTACGACTGCGTCAAGCTCACAGTCGACATCTCCCAGGGCGTCCAGCGCGAGGCGACGCTCAACTTCTGTCGAGACTGCGACCGATGGCTCGCGCCCCCCACCACCTGGATCGTCGCCGCCCCCGAGTCCCGCGAGCTCCTCGCCCTCTGCCTCAAGAAGCTGCGCGGCCTCAACAAGGTCCGCATCGTCGACGCCAGCTTCGTCTGGACCGAGCCCCACTCGCGAAGAGTCAAGGTCAAGCTCACCATCCAGGATGCCGTCCAGGACGGCATGCTGCTCCAGCAGAGCTTCGAGGTCGTCTACGTCGTCGCCTACCAGCAGTGCCCCGAGTGCGCCAAGTCTTACACGGCCAACGTGTGGCGGGCGTCGGTCCAGGTCCGGCAAAAGGTCCTCCACAAGCGAACCTTTCTCTTCCTGGAGCAGTTGATTATGAAGCACGGCGCGCACCGGGATACGCTCAACATCAAGGAGGCCAAGGACGGCATCGACTTCTTCTTCTCCGCCAAGAACCAGGCCGAGAAGTTTGTCGACTTCCTCAACTCGGTTGTCCCGGTCAAAGTGAAGGCGTCGTCTGAACTCATCTCGCACGACATCCACACATCCACCAAGTCGTTCAAGTTTACATACTCTGCCGAGATCGTGCCCATCTGCAAGGACGATCTTGTGGCGATGCCCATCAAGCTGGCCAAGCAACACGGCAACATCACCCCCCTCCTCCTCTGCCACAAGATCGGCACCTCTGTCTACCTGCTTGACCCCCAGACCCTCCAGACCGCCGACATCAGCGCGCCAATCTACTGGCGTGCCCCCTTTACATCTCTAAGTGATACCCATGAACTTGTCGAGTTCATCGTCATGGATATTGAGCGAACAAACACACAAAAGGGCAAGTGGACGCTGGCAGAGGCCACCGTTGCCCGCGCCTCTGATCTGGGCGTCAACGACAGGACGTACTTTACCAGGACGCACATGGGACGCCTCCTACAGCCGGGCGACTCGGCCATGGGCTACCTGCTCGCCGAGACCAACTTCAACAATGACGAGTATGATGCCATCGAGGCGTCCAACACGTATTCATCCTTCATTCCCGACGTGGTGTTAGTCAAGAAGCACTACCCCCGCCGCAGGAAGAACCGCAACAGAAACTGGAAGCTCAAGCGCATGAACAAGGACGAGGGAGAGCTGCTGCCCAAGAAGGCCGACCAGCAGCGCATGGACCAGGAGTACGAGCAGTTCCTGCGCGATGTCGAGGAGGACGAGGAGCTGCGTGCCACGCTGGCCCTTTACAAGAAGGAGAAGCGGGCCGAGGAGGAGATGAGCGTGGCGGAGACGGATGAGGGAGACGACGAGGCGCCGCGGGTCGACATGGACGAGCTGCTGGATGACTTTGAAGAGCTTACTATGAAGGATGCATAAACGACCGGAACGGGACTTGCTAACGAAAAGAAATAAATGATTTTACTGATGACCAACCGCCGTGTGCTTTGACGCCTTGATTGTTAGTTTGTTTGTTTTGCCGTGCCGCCGCCCAACCTACATGCCTCGTCTGATTCGATGGCATGGGCTCTATCAAAGGATTTCATGAAGTAGTGTTACATGTCGAGAGAGATGGCCTGTTGGATGCCTGTGTCTACCTGGCTACGTGCTACCCTTGCGCATCTGGTTCCTCGATTGCTGACGGCGTATCCTCCGCTTGCGGATTCCAAACGGATCATCAGAGTCGTCGTCGTGCTCATCGTCGTCCTCAGCTGTAGATTGGCCACTGCCGTGGCTTCCGCTTCCGTGGTCGCGCTTCAGGGGCGTCGTGTGGGTTTGCAGCGGGCCTCGCTGCCTGGAGCTCAGGTCTGGCCTGGGACTGCTCTTGAAGCGGGCTGAACTTGCCGACCCGGCCGTACTCCAGAGCGAGGGCCTTGGTGTTGCGGCTGCAGGCGAGGACCTCGAAGTGGCATGCGTCAGTCTCGCGCTGATCTTGTGTGACGGCGTGGCTTGAACCTCGTGGGTGTCTTCCTCTTCTTCCGTCTCGGCATCATCACCGCCAACCGCGGCGAGGAACGGCAGCGACCTGCCGCCTGGCCTTGGGGGACTGGAGAGATTCGATTGGAAACCCGCAGACGCCCTCGTCCGTTTCGCCGCCCCAGCTGCGGCGGACGGAATCCACTTGGCCTCCTTCCTCGGGCTCTCAAGTAGGCCCTGGAGGTTCGTGCCCCTCCAGGGGGAGTTGCTGCTCCCGGCGCCGTCGCCGAGAAGCTTCCGCTGCTTCACGACGCGGCGGACGGTTTCCTCGCGTCTCCTGGCGAGGAGCGTCGGCGTCCCGACCACGGGGCGCTCAATCTCACGAATGGCGTCTGCGTTCTGGGCCTTGGCCAGCCCCTTGAGCCGGTTGTACTCGGCGCGGTGCAGGTGCGTCGTGAACTGGTGGGCAATGTTGAGGAACTCGTCCTCAACCATTCTGTACCGGTCATCATGGAGCGGGCCTGGGACCATGAAGCTGATGCGTGTGAGCGAGATCGCGAGCATATTTCAGCGCGGGCCCGGGGGGCGTTCATACCTCTCCGCGGGTGGTTCTGGAGGAGGGGACGTTGACGGGCTTCGCGTCCCATCTACATTCTCCATCAGTTTCGATGCGCCTGCAGAACGCGGGCCCAGCCCGGCTTACCTTGCAGGTCCGCGGCCAGCTCAGGGCGGCGCTTCTTCGCAGATGCGCGGGGCGTACTATGCGCCCTCGAGCCCGAGGCGGAGGAGGCGGCAGGCAACAGGCTTGGTGAGCGCGATGTCTTTGCGCGTGGAGTTTGGGGCTTGCTGAGCCGCGTCTTGTCAGGGCCAGACGGCGTTGTTGTCGATGCCTTCCACGGCAGGCGACGGGTCATGATCTTATCCCGCGCACGTGGCGCACATTACGTAGACGCGAGGTTCTCCTGGGCGGGTGTAGATGGTGCGTGGATGTCTGTTGTCGTTGGATGGAGGTGCGCTGTTGTTGGCTGTCGCGTGATACCGGCGTCACCGCACTGGAGGAGGGGCAGTTTCATTTTTGCGTGTTACGGTATGTCTTCATCGCGGCACAACACAACACGACAACTCAACAAGATATCCCCGACAGTGACTCAAGATGCTATTGCAACCTGAAAAAAGCCTTGTATTTCCGAAAAAAACACGACTCATCAATGGCCGACTATCCGTTTATGCTTGGGGAGGCACACCGACTCCAAGTCCAACTGCAACCACGTGTAAGAACTGGGTTTCAGGGATCAGTCAACCTGCTTTTCTAGTATTTGGACGCGGGCGGTGACTAGGGTGTACGAAGGGGTGTTTTCTTTCTTAAACTCACACTCTTTGCTCAGAAATCCGGTATGTAAGAGAACGGAGTAAGTATCCTGCACAACAACCGCACACTCCCAGTTCCAGTTGTCTCGCTCAGCCCCGAGTAGACAGGCAACAAGGGTCCTCCCCTCTGGTGAATCGATCGAGGCCTTCTGAAACGTCGGGACTGGAGCAGACGGTCCCGGGTTATTACCTTATTACCCCATCTTCTCCAGATTTTACACAATCGCATCTGATGCGGCGCCCGAAATGATCCGCTAGCACTGGAGGGACCCCAAGGTACCCGGAGGATGTAGTTGTTGCTGCCGGGATTCATCAACCCGAATCTCGCGACAGATTCTACAACTTTCGGTCAGCCCGTCGACTTGATTTGCCGTCTCCGGCCGGCAGCGAAGGCCGCAGCCCACTTGGGGAGCAATCACAATCATGCATCGGTCGGTCGGGATGCAGCAGCATCATCGCCGTCAGCCACTCGGGGGTGGTGGCAAGCATGCAAAGACAGGATTTTGCATACTCGCAGGACTGCAAGCGGCAAGAAGCTGCCAAGTTGGTACTTGTCACGCCCGTCCAATGTGACAGGATGATAACTGATCCAGGTTACTGTTGTACCTTGGCATCCCCACGTTGCTGCCGGTTCACCTGATGCCAGCGTTGCCCGGGCTGGGGCTAGCAGGTTCCAATAATAATGACCAACAGGGAGCAGTCTCTCGCGTCATCCAGTCTGAGGAAAAACTGCGAATCCATTGGGACCCAGACTCCACACGAGAGCCCATGTCAACCAACAAGACGGCGTCATTGTGAAAACTGTTCGAGAAGCCTGTGCCTGCCACTACACTAAAGTGCTATAGGTAGGTACCTTGGGTTGGGAGCTCGGTACCTTTCCTATCCATGTGATCTGCACAATTTCCAAGTTCCAAACCCACTGAGCAGGCCAAACCCAACTGCAACTGGGCACCAGCTTTACGAGGGCACAGCCATTCGCATTAGCCCGTCGGGCCAAGCCAGTCAAGCCCAGTCCAAGCATTGGAGGCTCGTCAAGTCAGCGGGCAGTCAGCGCAACCAGGGAGGGAAATCTCTTTTGCGGGCGCCACCCCAGACCCGCCTCGGACCCAGCGGCGGATCCATTTAGCACGCCCGTGACTCCCGCATCCAGGGCCATCAGTCATTTGACTTTTACGCGGCCAAATAGTCAGTCACAGCCGCCAGCACAGGCAGGGGGAAGGAGAAGAGGGCGGCGAGGTTTCCATTATCAACCGCGCCCACCCCCCACACCCCACCACACCCCTCCTGGACCGTGTTCCTGCCTTGCTACTCCTAGTACTAGGTTACGCTGGGCTTCTTGGTCTTCTGGCGGTGCGGGAAGGACTGATGGATCGATGGATGTAACGCTGCGGCCAGCAACCTACTAAGTACCTTAGTATTTGCGGTGCACCTACCTGACTTAGAGTAGGCGCCTATCCGACTTCTTGGCCCTTCGCCGCACAAAACTCCGGACAGCGAGATATCTCCTTCCCATCGCTGTGTGTGCGAAACCGCACCATTCAAGCAATCGAAACACTCTCGACACCAATTGCCGTCAGACAGCATGGCCATTCCGCCAAAACACACACACACGCGCGCCCGCACTTCCCTTGTTCCTGCGTCCCGCGTCCGACCTCCGCATTCTCGCTTGCTGCTTTCTCGAATCTTGACTTCCCCACAACGGCTCCGCTCCACGTCCGGAGCCAGGTTCAGTGCCCAAAGACAATTCCCTTCCACCGATGACCAGCCCGTTCGGGGGGCGCGCGAACTGATTACCTCTTGAATGGAGGCCACAGTCCGCGGTCCGCAGTCCGCAGGAAATACCTGGGGAGGTACCTACTGAGGTGTACTGATAGAGACCAACTTGATGCCTTTTACACAGGCCCACACACGCCCCCCTCTCTTTCTTCCCCATCCCCCGTTCCCGTTCCCCGCCACTCCCCCCCCGGCCTCTTTCGCAGGCGACTATGACAAACAGGCCCCATCCAGCGGCTTCCGGACTCGGAGGCTGGAGACCTGGGGCGTGGGCGATTGCGAGCCACATCGCCGCTGCGCATCCACAGCCACAGATCTTGACCTTTGAAATTCCAGCTTCAAGCCAAGTCCGTACAGCACACTACTACCGGGAGCCCAGGTGAAAGAAGAACAAGAAGAAAGGGAAGAAGGATTGAGGGACGATATCAAGGCAACGTGACTGGCCTGGCCTCCTTTGGCAGACGTCCACGGCATAGATACGACGGCCTTGGCTCGCTGGCCATCCGCTACTAATCTAGCCATTTCCTCGTTCGAGGCTTTCACTTGAAGCCCAACACCGCTGCGGGCGTACTAGCGATTTTGCGGGGGTGGGCTATCACTCTGGTGCCACTGCGCAGCACTAGTCCCCTTGGTAGAGATTAGACACTGGCCAGCCTTGAGGCAGTTATCGTGCAATGGAGTCTGCAACGCACCCAGGAAGAACGAATTCGCGACGGCGTTTGCCCCGATCCAAAAGATGCTTGCGGACCCCCCCCTCCTCGCCTGTGGAGAGTGACCCATGGCATTGCGGCATTGGGACCGATCCAATGCCATGCAGAGGCACTGGCCGGGGACGAAGTGGAAAGATTGAGATACCGACATTCACCGACCCCGGAATCAACATTCGATCCCATGTAGGGAGTACAGGATACGCATTTGTGTGTAGCGAACCGTACCGTATCTCTGTACCCTCCCTCCCCCATCCGTTGTCCTGGGTCGATTGTCCCCGCGTGCTCATCATCAGGCTGTCTGCCCGCTCCGAGATTACGAGATATCACCGACCGTTCCTGCCACATGGCGGCGTCACGGCCGAGATACCGCACGGGGAGTTTTTTTTTAGGCCATGTGCCCGGGAGGGGCTGAGGTCGAGGACAGACAGAAACTCGCATGAGGCCCTCCGTGAGATGAGACAGCGAAGCCGTCCTTCTCATCTGGGTCCGCCCCAGGCTTCCCGAACTGGCAATTAGAGAGGCCTTCTAGGTTGTTGCAGCGCGAGGCAATCCAATCAGGGTCGGTCACACCGTACGTTGATGTACCGGTATCCGTACTGTACATAATGATATGCAGCCAGGGCATTTTCGGAGCAATGGGGATCCACAGGGCAGTTCCTGCTGGTTTGCTGTGAGGGGTGCGTGGCTTGCAGCCCAGCGGCCCAGCCGTGAGGGCTGGCTGGTACAGCCACTGTAGCTGCTCCAGCACGGGCAGTTTGTTACATCGCCACCAAGCATGGCACCCAGAGACTGATCACACGACGACTGTGCGCACAGAGCGGCCTTGACTGACAACAGAGACTGAGATTGACTTGCAGCTCACATATATGTGTATATATTACGTGGATAGTAGAATGATAGATAGCTCGGTGCAAAAATCAAATGGCCAATAGAGGACATGCAGTAGTCATGGCACTTTTTGTAACTAGACCCCGCCATAGGTTACGGTGATAAAAAAGATATGCTTTCTCCCAACGCCAGTCCTGCCCGGGGTCGTACTGATGATGATGACTCCCTCCATAAGCTTCGTACACAACGCAAAACAAACGCTCAGGGCAACTAAGCCTCCCGGACAACCTTATCGACCGCATTGGCAAAGTACTCCACGTTGTTGTGGTTGAGACCGGCCATGCTGATGCGCCCGTTCTTGGTCATGTAGATGTGGGCCTCCTCCCGCAGTTTTAGCACCTGGGCCTCGCTGAGGCCGGTGAAGCTGAACATGCCAATCTGCTCCGTAATGTGGTTCCAGGTGCCGGGGGTGCCAAGCTCCTCAAGCTTGTCCCGGAGCGCCTTTCGCATGGTGATGATGCGGCCCGACATTGTTCGCAGGTTCTCCTCCCACTCCTGGAAGAGCTCGGGGTCGTTGAGCACCGTGCTGGCGATACGCGCGCCATACAGGGGCGGGTTGGAGATTTCTGATCGCTGCAGGATAGCGAGCTGGGAGCCAATGCGGGCAATCGTCTCCGAGGCACCCTCCTCGGGCATGGTCACGGCGTGGAAGCAGCCTGCTCGCTCACCATAGAGACCGAAGTTCTTGGCAAAGGACTGGGCAACGACCAGCTCAAAGCCCTGCTCGACGAAGTAGCGGATGGCCCATGCATCGCGAGCGAGGTCGCCAGAGGCGAAGCCTTGGTAGGCAGTATCGAAGAAGGGGAAGTGGTCCTTCTCGTTCATGATGGCAGCAATCTCCTTCCACTGCTCCTGGGTCGGATCCACGCCGGTGGGGTTGTGAGCGCAGGCGTGGAGGACGAAAACGGAGTGGTTCGGGGCATTGCGGAGAGTCTCCTTGAAGCCTTCGAAGTCGAGGCCCCGAGTCTCCTTGTGGAAGTAGGGATAGGTGGCAATGTCAAGGCCAACGTTGGCGAAGATTTGGTGGTGGTTGGCCCAGGTAGGGTTCGACAGGTAGACGGTGCGGTTGCCCTTGAAGAACTTGGCAAGGAACAGAGCGCCCAGATGGACCGCACCCGTTCCGGAGATGGTTTGTAGCGAGGTAGATCGCTTCTCCTGAATAGCGGGGGAGTCGGCGCCTAGGACAAGGTCGGCGGCCTTGGATGTGAACTGGGGAATACCCGCGATCGGGGCATACTCGTGGTTGAGCTCGGGGCTGTTTCGCAGGATCTCATCGGCCTGTGTGACGCATGCGGGGTCAGTTCGCTGCAAAGATTCAAGACATGATGGCGGGGCATTGGGGTGCGCTGGTGGACAGGGGGGGAGCGGCGGATGAATGCGGTTGCCATCATGGCTGTCGCAGGACCCAAGACCGCTTACACCGGAACTGGGGCAAGCGGAAATTGGACCAGAAACTCAAACTCTTGGAGATCGAGAGTCATTCCCGGGGCATTGGGCTCTGGGACGTGCGATAGGCGATAGCGCATCGGAGCCGCGACATGGGTGCAGCGGGAGGGCGCCATGGCGCAGTAGGATCATAGAGAGATAGGCGGGCGGAGGACAATTGGAAGAGAAGGATTTGGCGTTTGCTCCTTTATCTTTGACTCAACGTACCTTGTGGACAACGGGAAGAACCCACGGCTTTGCATTTTCATCTCGATAGGCGCCGATACCCTGAGGGGGACACTCGAATTAGCTCCTCTTCCAGCAGCACAGGCATCGAGCAAGCCTGCCAGAGGGACAGGAAGCAGGGGAGGGGAGCTTACCAAGTCGACCTTGTATGGGCTCTCGTCGGCGCGGTAGGCCCGGGCGAGACCGAAGAGGGGATCTTCGGGGGCCTGGGGCACGACGTCGGCAGGGAAGCTGGAGTGATGCAGTGTAGTAGGAGAAGACATGGCGGGCGAGAGGTGACGAGAAATCTGGTTGATACGGGAAACAGGAGGAGCAGACGTCGACGTTTTATCAGTCGACGTGCCGTGACTTTGACGGGGCATGCTGGGCGACGGTGTCATAGGGTCCGGGTGCGCGCCGCTGGAAAACCTACTGACGTTTGTCTGGGGGGTAGGGGTTGGGGGGGTGTGTGTTGTTGGTGTGCCTAATGCAGGACAAGGCCAGACGACCTTGGGAAGGTACCTGTCGAGGTACTGGACCGTAGGGGTGTGTGCCTTGTGTGCGTGTTGGAGTGCGCTGTCGCTAGGGGCCTGCTTCAGCGGGTTCGGGGCCTGGTGGGGAGGGGAGGGGCGTGTCCGTTAGGGGCGGGGGCCCCGGTGAAAGTTGAGGTGAGCAAGAGAAGCCTGGAGGCACGGGAGGGCACCGGAGAGGCCACCTGGGTCCTGGTTGCCCAGAATAGAGAGGTACCTAAGGTCGCAGTTGCGTAACCTGGATTCTGGCCTGATGCAATTGGCCGGGGGCAGATGGGGCAGGGAGCTGCACGCGGGCAAATTGGGGACGCCGCTGTTCCGGATCAGTGGGCCCAGTGGTCGGGGCAAAGGGGAGCTGGCGGGTGGGCTTTGGGACTGCGAGGATGGGCGTCTGTAAGAGCGGCGCAAAGAAAAAATGTCAGCCCAGTCACAGGACCGCGAGGGTGGGCATGATCGATGCCGGGCCCCAGCCGGCCGGGGGGCTTGAAAGGGGACGAAAGACGGGAACGGCAAGGAGAGGGATTCAGCGGACTGCGTGTTAGCGAGAGGAAAGAGGGTTGATGCACTGCAGGTCAACCAGCAGGCGCGCTGTCGGGACCTCGACTGCAGGTGCAAGGGTGCAGGGGCGATGCATGGGGAAGGCTAGTTGCTATACTGTAGCAGAATGGCCATATGGAGGAGACAGTCAAGGTAGGTAGGCAGGTGCCGCCCTGTGTAGGGCGGCTTTGCCAGAGCAACTCCTGGTTTGTCTTGGAATCATGTCGCAAAAGGCCGCCCGATGACGCCGAAGGAAACACAACCAACACATGGAGACAATCGCAACTCGAGGCTACTGCTCGCGAAACTGCCCCCCCAAACAGCATCAGGAACCGAGTTGCTCTCAATGGCCCCCGCGTAGAGAGCGGACATGGTTGGTGAGATGCTGCAAGATTGCTGGGGAGGGGGCGGTCGCTTGACCGACTGATGAATGAATGAAGCGACCGGGTCCTGTCTGGCCCACGTACCTGTCTGTGGCGCCTGAGTCAACTGACAGCCGTCTCGTCTCGGGGACTCGCGTGTCTTGCTGCTGGCCTGATGCGAGAAGGTCTGACCCCTAATAGCGGATGTCTGGTAGCGGGCTTCGCGGCGTGCTGGAGCGCTGAGCAACCCGGGCTGGGGATCGAGACGAGGCCAGGGGGGGTCTGTTCGGCGGCGGAGGCGGCGCGGGAGGCCAGGAGATGGAATCAGAATCGCCGCGAGTTGCGTGTTCGATGTTGCGTGTTTGCCGTTGGGGCGTTATTGGATGGTGCGAGTTGCGGACGTGGAGGGATTCGAGCTCAATCGACAATTAAAAAAGTGACCAACATTCCCTTTCCATCTCTCTCCAAGGCTGTCCTGGTCTCGTACCGACCGAGGATGGCCCTCGTCTTAAGTCTCCGTTGGCTCGGTTAGGCTTTTTCCCGTGCCCATCTTCCTAGGTCCCGGCTTGTGATGCCGCTATCACGTCCCCATAATACTGGCAAACTCTACTGTAGATAACTCCCTTGGCTCCCGAGGCCGAGGCTTCCAAAGCTTCCCGAGCTTACCTTGCCCCCAGTCGCTTGCCTAAACCATCACCCGACTCCATCGATGTGGTGGGTGCTGACCGACCGACCGAGCTCTGGATCATTGCCTAGGTAGGCAAGTAAAGTGGCACTTTGGCACTCGTGGATCCTCACGCGAGCTAGGAGCTTCAACTTGACAGGTTGTGCTGAGCGAGGCAAGCTTGACTCGACCTGGGACTCAGTGTGTCACGGCAGCCCTTTTTTTTTTAACGCTCGTCCTCTATTTGTTTTCTACGGCACCTCGTCATGCCATGGGACCCCCATGGCCAGCCGTGGGTCTGACTGATCTCATCTCACATCTCGGTCTGCTCTGATCTCTCACCTTCGGCGTTTGTCCGCCTCGGCCCCCGAGAGCCCATGTACCTCTGACTGATAGAATGCACAGAGCTCCTGCACTAGCACACACGCAACTTTGAATCCATAACTGCCTTGGCCCCATAGCTTGGCGTTTCCCAGGGAAGCACTCCGTACAGTAGCTTGGGTTTTAGTCGGGTAGCATCTTCTCAACTCTGGAATTATTCAACACAAGGCAAGGCGCCCGCGTGCTCCATCCATCTTGGTGTGTGTACCCGGTTCTGGCAGGAATGAAACCGGCTTTCCTTCCAGACGCCCATCACCTCGCACGCCGCCTGACAGCGTCGACACCTCCGCAGGCAGAAGAACACACACCCGTCACTGTCGTTTCTGTGCCGCCCTCCCCGGGGCTGTAATTCGCCTATGGAGCGAAACACAACCACACCCACCCAGCCTTGCACATGCGTAGCGCGCCGCCGGACTACCTCCGATGCCTCGTCATAGACAGAGCACTAATTCCCATCGCAGCAGGGTGGGTGGCAGGCGGCAGAGCCCGGGCCCTTAGCAGAGAGCTCGCCCGACATACCACTATGAACAGAGCGCTGTTTGTAATTTGGAGCCCGTCTCCATCTGAACCGAGCCCCCCAAAAACGGAGCATGGCACCGCCACATGTCGTATGATGGCATCAAACTATGGCCGAATTGCCTGTGAATCCTCATCTAATAGTAGTAAGTCTACGCCCCTGAATTTTGACGTCTGAGGCCTGGTGAGCATCCGCATCCGCGCCCGCGAGGGCCACGCCCTGCCCAGTCACCGCGCTAGTGACTCCTCCCACGAGTATGGCCTGTCGTTGGGGCGTCGTGTGCCTCCCTGTGTCGCACAGATACCTAATCGATGCCGTCGCCGCGGGGACGCCATACCGCTCCTCGTCAGAGTAGTCTCTCATGGTGGCATTTCTCCTACTGCACTCCTGCAGTACCTACATACTGGTACAGTGGTACATGCTGCGTTGCGCGCTCCGCATCCGGGGCTACGTCAAGTACAGAGTTTACATAGTACATGGTGCATGACATGCAGCATCAACAGCCTCACGCTCACTCCCCTTGCCAGATCCAATGTTTAGAACCTGCCGAGCCTCTCTCGAGTCCTCGACGGACGCCCGCCGTCCCCACATGTCAAACGGTCCCGTATCTGCCCTTCACATGCTGCTTTGGGCAACAGCCTCATGCGTAATGTGGTCACATAACCCACACCCTTGCTCCAGCAAAACAACCCGGCCAGTCTCCAGGAGACCACGTCGAGCGCATTCACCACACCCACTTGCCAGCCTCTCTCCATGCACTCGGCGCACTGGTTGCTGCTCTCCTCAAATGACCAGATCCCAAATTATTAGAAACGCGCATAGACCGCTCGCTGCGAAGAAGGTGTACCGGGCCGCGCTGGGACGCTGCGTTGCTTTTTTCAGCTCCTTGTTACCCCCGCTCACATTCTCCGATGTCGAGAAGGAGTCGGCAACCAACTGCTCAATATTGGCCGATTGGGTTTCCAAGTTGCCGACCAGCATCGACTGCAACTGTGATATTTCCAAAATTGATTTCTGGGCGGTACTGTCCGGATGCATCAGTCGGCTGTCTATGCAGAGCAGGCCCGGGGCGGAGGACCGGGCAACATCCGCCCTTTTTCACGCCCGGCAACAAACCACATACCTGACTTTCTCCAAGCTGCTCTCGTAGTGTTTCATCATATCCTGGTTCCCTTCCTCAAACATCTGTATCTGATCTTCAGTCAACCCTTGGTTGTGGTCCTGGGTCTGAGCGCTGTCGGGCGTAGGGACCCGCCCCGGAGCCGCTTGGGAGGGTCTCCGGGCAGACGGAGGAGGGAAGGGAGTGAGATCCCCTAGAGCCAAAGCCCCAGACTTTGATAGCATGCTGCGGCTCTTCTCCATCTCTCGCGTGAGTCGTGTTTCCATCATGTTCTGCTGCGTACGGCAGCAGAGCTCGAGTCGTTGTCGCAAGAACCACATAACGCCGTCCCGGTGAATCACAATCTCTTGCGACTTGGCCTCTGCCACCTCGTGCTCCTTTGTCTTCCTGCTTGCCACACCCCCCGAAGCCCAAGAGCCGAGGGCACCCAGTCCGCTCGCATATTTCTTTCGTATGATGGCCGTCTCCGTCTCGCGGCGCAGCTGTTCGGCATCGTCGAGGGCCCGGATACTGGCATTGAGCTCGCGAATCATTTGCTTCGCATTGGCATCGACCTCTTCTCGTTCCCGGTCCGAGAGTACGCGTGACTGTCCCGGGGGGGTGTTGCGGTTGTGCGACTTTCGTGGTTGCGCCGTCGACAGGTAGGCCTGCCTCACATCTTGGAGTTCTCGGTGTAGGCTCGTAATGTGCGAGTTCTGTTCCGGCCAGTCAGCTCCAGGTGGCGTGTGGTGAGATGGAGGGTGAGAAGAGGGGGAGAAGAGGGGAAAGACGGACGATGCGGTATGCCTCCTTCAGAAACCCGTCAATCTTTTCCAAAGAGACTCGTTCTCGTTTCTTTGTAGGAGGTGCATTGTGTTTCCGGAGCAAGTCGTCGAAGCCGGCTGTGATGTCCATGGCCGGTGTCATCCAATGGCGACTGGGCCGGGCCGGTGGTAGGGTGGCAGCGAGAGGGGGAGATGCCGGTAGAAGGCGCTTCCAGAGATCGATTCGGTTTAACTGAGGGGGATCGTGGTCTTTATCTGCCGTATGCCGGCATGATGGTCCATCCAGATCCGGGGAAACGTAGCTCTGGCCAGTTTGCCGCCCTCAAGCTCCAGCCAGCGAGCTCTTTCCATCTCGCACAGGCCGCAGCCCCACCGAGTACTTAGTCAGCACGCAACACTACCAACATCCAAAGTTGCTCCACTATTTACAACCATGTCGGTTTCCCTCTTGCAATATCATTGCCTGCGATTGATGCATTTGTATCTGGCAAAAGAGGCTGTCGTCGGTTTCAACGTCGCTCGAATTGCGTCTCATTCTGGAATTATTCGTCAAAGGCTGTTGGAAAATCGAAACCGAACAGGGAACATGAAGCCCATGCTGCGCTCCAACAAGAAACCTTGTAAGCCGCGATTGACTGGTGGGACGAATCTGATGCTAGTATAGGTCCCGCGCTCTGCGGAGAGAAATCAGTTCGCAAGAGCAGTTCCCCGTCATTCACTTATATGCACGGGCGTCAAAGACTTTGGAAAGCCAGCCAACCCATAGTAGATCCCCGTAGCTCCGCCTCGGGGGTATTCCGCCCGGATAACGGCGGTGGATTCGTCGACGTCACCGGCCATTTCAATGGACACCTGGGGCCGAAAGCCCCGGCCGCTGGGTCCGGAAATAAGCTATCGGCGAGCGGGAATACGTGAACCGTTGAAATCCGGCCTGCCGATATCGCCAACCGAAAAGCTGATAAATGATGAGCTTCTCGTTCGCTAGTAGACTCCTTGGCTTGGTTTTGTGCAGGTTTGGGAATCGACATATTCCTAGCATGCGTCCGCCATGAGTTCTATCCACGACCCGCGCCTGGATGCCCACCACAACGACGGCCCCTCAACAACACCAACTCGGGACAGAAGCACGGAACCGAAAGAGGGGCTGGCTGTCGATGGCGAAATTCAGCGAGATGGGCAGATTCCGGCCCAATCCCACTGTCAGCCCGTCTTGGTAGACCCCGAAATGTCAAGAGTTGACAGCGGCCCAGCCTACAGTGTCTTCTCCAAAGGAACTCGACGATGGATCCTGGCACTTGTCACAGCCGCGAGCTTTGTGTCACCCATGACGGCCAACATCTACTTCCCCGCTTTGAACCCCATCGCGGAAGATTTGGGCGTTTCTCTATCGCTCATCAACATCACCCTCACGTCCTACATGGTGTTTCAAGGCCTATCACCGACCATTTTCGGCGATCTGGGTGACATGGCGGGACGACGGCCTGCATATATCCTCGCTTTCACCATTTACATAGCTGCAAACGTGGGCCTCGCTGTTCAGCGCAGCTATCCTGCATTGCTTATTCTGCGCTGTTTGCAGAGCGCCGGCAGCAGTGGTACTCTTGTTCTCGGGTTTGCCGTCATAGCGGACATCTCTTCCACCGCAGAGCGAGGCAAATACATGGGAATCGTTGGTGCCGGTATCAATGTCGGGCCTGGGATTGGGCCAGTGCTAGGCGGTATCATGAGCCAGTACTTCGGCTGGCCTGCCATATTTTGGTTTTGCACCATTGTTGCTACAGCCTGGCTCATCCCCTGGGTCTTGACGGGCCCCGAGACCTGCCGCAAGGTAGTTGGGAACGGCTCTATCCCTCCACAGAGCTGGAACAGGCCCCTGATCGACCTATTCAAGCGCCACAAGACTCCTCAGCAAGATCTCCCTCTGAAGCGCAAGCTGAGATTCCCAAATCCGCTGAAAACCTTGCTTGTGGCATGGGACAAGGAGATGGCAACCATCCTGTTCCTAAGCACCATCCTCTATTTGGCCTTTATCTTAACGGCCGCGACACTAGGCACAATGTTCAAGGAAATTTATCACTTCAACGATCTTCAAATAGGTCTTTGCTATCTCCCTTATGGATTTGGGTGCGGTGTAGCTGTCCTCATCCAGGGCTACGTTCTGGACTGGAACTACGGCCGCATTGCGAGGAAGATTGGCTTTGCAGTCGATCGCAAACGAGGTGACAATTTGAGCACCTTTCCGATTGAGAAGGCAAGAATACAGCCTTGCTACCCGATGCTAATAATTGGGATCGTTGCACTCATTGGATATGGTTGGGCCTTGGAGGTGGAGGCGTCTGTTGCTGTTCCCCTTGTTCTCGTCTTTCTTATTGGCATGCTGATCCCGACCTCCTTTAGTGTCTTGAACACCTTGATTGTTGATCTGAATCCAGAGGCACCAGCCACAGCTGCTGCCGCCAACAACTTGGTCCGTTGTTTAAACGGCGCTGCCATGACTGCCGCTATCGATTCCATGATAACCGCCATGGGGCGAGGGTGGTGTTTTACCTTCCTAGCACTCTTGATTGTAGCTTCTATGCCGCTTCTTTGGCTGGTAGACCAACGTGGCTTGCAGTGGAGGGCAGCCAAGGCAAAGAAGAATGACACTGGCCCAGCTGTGCCCCAAGGTGATTGAAGGGAGCCAACAACTATGGTACATAGATGGCTAATTTACTCAATAATCGCTGGAGTAATAGGTGGACATGTTGATAGATGTTGGATCTTTTATTCATTAGACTAATTGTTACATTTACAATGCCACTCTCGCGTGCTCCAACGCATCCCGTTGCGTCTCCCACATCAACCAGTCTGATCGCGTTGTGCTGAAGATTTGGTTAGTAACTCTCGAAACAAACAAACAAATCACGTTGTTAAAACTTACGGTAGGAGACCCATGGCGTTCACCTTCCAAACGCCGACGGCGAGGGCGACGAATTGCATGAGCACGTACATGACCTTCACCTGAGCAAGACGTCCCGAGTTGGTCGCGGTCTCGAATCGCTCAAAGGCTTGGTTCGTGTTGATGAGGCCCACGAGGGGATTTTTGAAGGCCATGAAGACCATCATGATGCTGAAAATCTGTAGCGAGTTTCCAGACATGTACATCATGATGGCGGTCATGGGCAGAGACTTGACGGGGGCCAGAGCGACTTCCCATGCCTTCTTCAGCTTCAGTGTATCCATCTCGTCGGCGTCCGGAGTCTTTCGCGGCTGCACCTTTGCGTCTTTGCCCTTCTGTTTGCGACGTGTTAGCTGGCCATGCAAGCGACGGGACCAGTTTCAGGAGATGCTTGCCTTGGAGGCAGTCGGCGCGGCGGAGCCGAAGCCAGGAGGATCCTGAATTCCAGGGACCTTGGCCTTGAGAGCTACAGGCGATTCGAGCTGGGCAACCCAGACGGGTACGCCGTCCTTGTTGGAAGCCATGGCGATGATTTGCCCGGGTGGTCGGTGGTCGAACCAAGTTGCTGTGGTGGTCGAGGTCGAGGGTGCTTCTGGAAGGCTGACGGATAGCTTGGGAGGCTGCGCATGAACGGGCCACATTTGGCCGCCACTGAGGCGGCCTGAACCCGCTTAATTGCAAATGGGGCGCCACATGGCCGTTATCGATAGCTCAGCATGGGAGACCCCCTGTTCCAATTTGGATTATTAGAGCTCCCCTTCCCGCTGATGCCGACGTAAGGAGACAACAGAGCCTCGCGATCCCCACGGCATCTATCTCGAATCTCGAAGCCACCGCCTCGCCTGGGCCGACGTATCACCGCGACGACCGAAGAACACACGCAACTGCGCCCGCTCCACGATAAGCGTCAGTGGCTGTCTTGATCCTTGACCTGCCCAGGCGCACATGTGACGCCCCCCTCCTCCACCCACCACCAAACGACCTGCAGCGCTCGCCTCTCAGCCGATTGGGAGGAACATTTTGGGCCGTAGTCGCGACAGAACCGAGCTGGTTGTGAGGGGCTCGCCGCGCCCAGGGCGCCTATACCCGGTTCATCAGTCGACAGCAGACGACAACCAAGTTTGTGAGGAGCATCTCTGCGGTACAAGAACGGTACCATGTCGAGCTCCGCTGGAGGAGGAGACTCCAAGCTGTTCGCCCGAGTAAGCATTCCCTGCTTCGCCTTCATCATGTCGCACAGCCGCGAGACATAGCTTCCTCACCGTCCACCACAACCGGCCACACCCTCTTGGCCTTTGTGTTTGTTTGTTTGCCTACCCTCCCCTCGTCGCCCTCGCTGGTACGCACAAGTGATGCTACCTCCCCTCCCGAGCTGGCACTGCGTCCCCCTGATGTCCTTCGCAATCCCAACCACGATAGCGACCAAACCCCATCCACCACCGCCAACATGTTCATGGCATATATGCCACCGCCTATGAGCGATCCGAGGCTAAAAACTCCCCAGGGCAAAGTCGCCGAGCTGCGCCTCGAGCTGAACAGCGGAGGAAAGAAAGATAAGAATTTCTCCGGAAAGAAGATTGCTCTCAAGAAGATTGTTGCAAACATGACAATGAGCAACAATGATATGGTGGCCCTCTTCCCCGATATCATCGGGTGCATGCACATCCCGAGCCTGGAGATCAAGAAGATGTACTACGACCGAGATTTCCTCCTCCATTTTCACGGGCTGACGTTGAAATAGGTGTTTCTTGTTCTTGGTTAACTATGCTCGGATACGCCCCGAGATTGCGGTCAAGGCCATTCCTGTCCTGGAGCATGTGAGTGTACTTGTACTATGGAAATGCGCGAGCGGTTGGCTGACACCAAGAAGGATATGGAAGATCACAACCCACTGGTCCGAGCGCTCGCTCTTCGTACCATGTCTTACATTCATGTCCGCGATTTTGTAGAGTCGACGGTTCCTCTGGTGAAGCACATGCTCAAGGACGCGGATCCGTATGTGCGAAAGACTGCGGCCTTTTGCGTGGCCAAACTCTATGACCATGACCGGCACATGGTTGAGAATTCAGATCTGATCGATCGGCTCAACTCGCTGCTCCGGGACGACAACCCGACCGTCGTTGCTAGCGCCCTAGCAAGCTTGATGGACATTTGGGAGCGCAGCGATGCCATCAAGCTTACCATTGACTACAACAATGCTTCGAAAATGGTGGCCATTCTTCCGGACTGTTCTGAGTAAGTTGTCACCGCAAACCCAACTTGACGCCCCGGCTGAGTAAATAAAAAAAAATAGATGGGGCCAGACTTATATCCTCGAGGCCCTCATGTCTTATGTGCCGCAGGAATCAGGCGAAGCTGTCCTGCTCGCCGAACGCATTTCACCCCGTCTATCACATTCGAATTCATCCGTTGTGCTGACTTGCATTCGCGTTATTCTCTATCTCATGAACTACATCGCCGACAAGAAGCAAATCTCTGCACTTTGCAGGAAGCTGTCGCCCCCTCTCGTTACCCTCCTCGCCAAGGGACCCGAGGTCCAGTACCTTGCTCTCCGAAACGCGCTGCTCATTCTGCAGCGCCGGCCAGAGGTCCTGAAGAACGACATCCGGGTGTTCTTCTGCAAGTACAACGATCCTATCTACGTAAAGGTTACGAAGCTCGAGCTTATTTTTATGCTCGCCAACGAGGAGAACATTGACGAAGTCCTGACCGAACTCAGAGAGTACGCCACGGAGATCGATGTCCACTTCGTCCGCAAAGCGGTGCGCGCCATCGGGAAACTCGCCATCAAAATCGAGCCCGCGGCTCGGCGATGCATCAACCTGCTCCTGGAACTGGTCGCAACAAAGGTCACCTACATTGTCCAAGAGGCCACCGTTGTGATCAAGAACATTTTCCGCAAGTACCCTAACCAGTACGAATCCATCATCAGCACTCTATGCGAGCACCTTGACTCCTTGGACGAGCCTGAAGCAAAGGCAGCAATGGTGTGGGTTATCGGCGAATACGCAGACCGCATCGAGAACAGCGACGCTCTGCTCGAAGACTTTCTGTACTCGTTCTCGGAGGAACCAGTCGAGGTCCAGCTGTCGCTCCTTACGGCAACTGTGAAGCTCTTCATCCAGAGACCCACAAAGGGACAGGAGCTGGTACCAAAGGTCCTGAAATGGGCAACGGAAGAAACAGACAACGCGGATCTAAGGGACAGGGCCTACATGTACTGGCGTCTTCTGTCGACGGACATGAATGCCGCAAGGCAAATTGTCATGGGGGAGAAGCCAGCCATCACTGCGGAGGCAGAGCGGCTGGACTCTGCCACTCTGGAGGAGATGTGTCTGAATGTGGGTACTCTGGCAACGGTTTACTTGAAGCCGGTACAAACGGTGTTCCGCTCTGCACGACCACGAAAGCTGCAGGATTCTCCCGCCCTGCAGAAGGAGGGGCTTGCAGCGGCCCGGGACAACCAAAAGAGCTTGAGCATGTTTGGAAACGCTGCTGTGCCGACCGATATCGACCACCGCAACCGGTCCATCGAGGGAGGCAACCTCTCGCAGGCGGTCAGCGACGCGGATGCATACTTTGCAGGCGTCGGCACGCAGCAGATGGCAGCGATGCATATAGACCAAGCCGACGATGTGTTTGGCGGAGGCACTGGCAATGTGACTGGCTATGTGGTGAGCGCTCATGCACCACAGACTGTGCTCCAACCGGCGCAAGGTGCAGGGAACAATGGGGATCTCTTGGTGCTGTAAGAAGATTTGTGATGAGGCTATGTAGATTACGAATCCAGCCTGACGTGGCTCAAGCGCGCATGCTCTCGATTCTTGGCCAATGTGTGCATCATGTTGCGGGCTTGTGTGAGTGAATGATGTGTCCCACGTCTGGATTGGCATCACCATCGCTGTGCCGTACAGGGTTGGGCCAGCAGCACGGGGAGCACCAGTTAGTAGATGGTTCGAGTCGTGGGCCGGGCTTGAAATGGTAGGTAGATGTCATGAAGAAAGCCGGCTGTCTTGGCATCAAAATAGAGTTCCAGTCCATTTGAGATGAGGGGCTGAAATGGGTGGCGCAGCATCCATTCGGCCTGCGGCAACTTGCAGTGGCGACATACTCCCAGTAGTACTTGCCGGCTACATGCCAAGCATGCGTCTTGAGTCTGGTGGTCGTTCTTGTCTACCAGTACTAGTATTTCTGAGCCGGTGAGGACGAGACGTTGCCTTGCGCATCAGACATGTCGGGTTTGGTAAAGCTGCAGAAGCAAGGACGCGAAGCTATGGAATTGGTTCAGGATGATGGGATGAGCCGTGCATATTCCCGGATATGAATCCGACAGGTACCTCCTGTGGACAGGTGCCCCTTCCTGCGGCATTGTCAAAGAACTGTAAGTATCCAACACCATCCGACATGGAGAGGCGGCCGCTCAACGGTTTCCAACATGCCGTTGCTTGGCAGTTGTAGCGCAGACAGGCGTCTTGTCTCCTCTTCCCTGTGCATTTGCCTCGCCATGGAAAGGGAGGACATGGCCTCTCCAAACCCCAGACAACGAGGGCTCAAGCTTGGCATCTGGCGAGATCATATACTCGGGGAGCCCGCGCTGACTCCCTGCGGCTTTATTTGCTGCCCTTGCCAGGGGAATCCTCCCGGGGGGGGCGGGGGGGGGGGCAGCCTTTGCGACCCAGATAATTGGCACGGTCGGCCTATTGAATGCCATCAACAAGCACAACCCAGAACTCGTACTTGATACCTTTCGCTTCTGTCTGTGCTTTGCGGAAGTGCAACCGACCAGCGGTGAAGGCCCTGAAAACTCTCAGGCGGTCCGCCTCACTCTCGCCTGTGAAGATGAACCTACCTGTTGGACCGCGGGCCGTGCACTCTGCACTGTCACGACCAGGCCACTCTCCGGTGGCTCAGGGAGGCACTAGTGCCGGTGAGCAGGCCGAGGCGCGGCCAAGGAGGGCGGAAATACAGTGCGCAGGGCATCCTGCTCTCCATTGCCTCCAAACTTTCCATCCTGTCGTTCAATGATATGTCGGACTGGGGTACCCGCAACTTACCTCCCTCGAAAGTACCATTAGCCAATATTGGCACATACTCTTGCATCGCCCTTTGCTTCGTTTCTGCTAGTGCCGTATCTGCCTTTGATGACCAGATGCCACATTCCCCCCCCCCCCCCCTTTCCCGCCATCCTGCTACCATTTCCATCCGCTGGGGGATAGCAACTCTTGGCCAGCGGCCCTAGAGGCCGCTGTTGTTGGCTGGTGGGTTGGTCTCTGGGCTGCGGCGAACAGACCCTGGGCCAATCACTCCACCTCCCGCAAATCGCAATCGCCTCCGCGCAGGTGTTGCCCACTCAGCTAGGCGACTTTCAGGTGGCACCCTCCCGGAAGACTTGTCCAGGGGGGGCCTACAGACCGCGATAGTAGCGACTGTGTTGCCCTGCCTTCCTTCCCAAACAGGCCCAAACACGTTCATGTGCAGGGTGCTTGGCAGGCTAATACGGAGTAACTCACCTGGGATCCGTCGTCTGGGAGGTACCTTCTGACGCTCGTTGCCCGCAACCTCGTCGCCCGCTCACTCTCACCCTCTCCTTCTCCTTCTCCCACCCTGTGTGAGACAGACCGTGGCCAAAAGCGAGGCCTAGGACCTACTGGTGGTTTGTCTCTCTTGGCCCTCCTGCTGCCCCTGCTCTGCACCTCGCATTTGCATTACGCCTGACCCCCCTCGCTCTTTTGTTCCCTCGGGTGAAGCGTGCGCGCCATACCTAAACTCCACCTTGGCGCCGCCCGCACTCCACCTTGATCTCCACGCCCCGAAGCCGCCAACCGGCGAGGCCTGCCTGTCCCCAGTCTGCCACCAGCAGTCCTGTAGGCTGTCCCGCCCTGTTGCTACTGCCACTGCCACTGCTACTGCTACCACTGCTGTGTTGCGTTGCATCCGCCGTGTTGCCTGTCTGACGCCAGAGCGTCTCTCTCCGGCCTTGGCCCCCCCCCACCCCCGGCCTCCCGGCCCCCGGCCTAACTCTCCTCTGGCGACTTGACGTCTTTCACTTCTGAGACCTTGCTTGACGCACTACCACGTTCACCCTCCACATTGACCAGTCTGCCATCAGCGATATTTCGAACCCATCGACCTGACCCCCCACGACTGCGAATGAATTAGATTGTACCACGTTATCGACCTCCCATCCTATCACGTGGTCGTCCTAGCCGCGCCCCTTGCCGTCCGGCCTCGTGCCCACCACCAACATGTCGGCACCTGCGGATTCCACCAAGGCTGGCGAGAAGCCTGTCCCGACCGATACTGCGCGCCTCGATCAACCCAAGGACGCTGTGCCCATGGAAAACATGACGCAGCCTGCCCCGGAGACGTCTGCCGTCGGCACCAATTCCGACCAAGTCGAGGCTGTCCCGTCATCTGCCACAGCAAATGCACCCGCCCCCGGAGCGACCGAGACGGCGACAACGTCCGATGCTGCGATGACAAAGGGGAAGGAAAGGGAAGCAGCCCCTCCCCCGCCCACCAAGGAGCGTTCTGACTCCATCATGGCAATCGGTCCTGCCGTCGACGACATCAAAATCGCCGACTCTAGCAGCCCCGACAGCGGTCCCGTGTGCAACATCACCCTTCTCCTGACGTCGGGCAGCCGGCATCCATACAAGCTCGATGCCAAGTATCTCAGCCGCAGAAACGTGGATATCCCCGACCAGACAGAGAGCGGCCAGCCCGACCCATTCAGCATCAGCGTCTACACGCTCAAGGAACTGATTCTGCGAGAGTGGCGGAATGACTGGGAAGCGAAGCCAGCGAGCCCAAGCAGCATCAGGCTGATTCATTTTGGAAAACTGTTGGATGACAAGGAGCAGCTGAAGAGTACGTCTTGAAAAGCGCCCGGGCGCTCAGTCGTTGAACGTTGCCGTTCGCTAACCAACCCGCAGAATATCAGCTCGCAACTGAGAGCCCCAATGTGGTGCACATGAGCATTCGGCCACAAGATCTGGACGATGAAGAGCCCAAGTCTGGCAGCAAGAACATGTCATCAAGCGGTGGAGACGGAGCCCGCCAGCGATCGAGTGGCTGCTGCGTCGTGCTATGAGCGCTGCGAAGCGTGGCGTTGTGAGAAATATCGCTCCTAGCGAAGCAGGGAGACATACGATTGCTTGGTGTTCCAGCATAGCGTCATGAACTGGACTCGACAAAGCTTCCGCCCTCTGTGTGTGCAGGATTAAAACTGCTGCATGCGGGGGGTTCTTTTGCGTAAACCATGGTCAGAAGCGACCCAGGCCAGTCCTGTCAGCGCACATTCACTCATTACCTCTGGGCCCTTCTCGCCCATTGACTTTTGTTTCCACGAGAGAAGCGTATGATGGGAACGACTTTGTGGAAGACGGGGATAACGGAGTCACATTGGCGCATTATGTATAAACGTAGTTCTGTTTCTGTTATTTCATTTCATTTCGGTAGTATCCTTGCCTGACGCCGAACCGGGCTGGCATGTTCATAGTAGGATAGATCGCAATTCTGCTTGCTGTACTACGGACACACTTCTACATGCTGCTCATGCGGACCGGGCACCCTGACTGTGCGATGACTCTCTTTTCATCTAGAGTGTATCGAGCGTTTGTTGTACAATCGACGGCTAGTGTATTATCCCCCGATGCCCACATCTATCCACAATTCCGCCAGTTCCTCCTCTACGGCTGGATCTTGAGCTTCTTCTCCATCTCGTCGTGGAAGCCAGCCACGCCCCGGGTCTCGTCGCCGGTGAAGACGTCCTCCCATGTGATGGTGGTATCGCGGCCCTTAAGGATATCCTCGTGGACGCTGGGCAGGCCGCCGCCGAGGGCCAAGGGCCTCCACTCGCCGTCGCGGACAATCTTGAGCTCCATGCCGCGGCGGATGGGCTCGGCCATGCCAAAGGTGCGTCGGAGGGTCTCCATGCGCAGGGCCTCCTGCGTGGCCTCCCAGTTCTTGAGGCGGGCCTCGAGCGGGTGCGCGGAGACGGGCACGGCCGATTTGGCGTCCAGGGGCGAGGCGCCGACGCCGTGGCGGAGGGTGTCGTGGATGCCCGGGGCCGAGGGTGCGGAGGAAGAGTGTGTGTTTTGGGCGGTGTGGGAGTAGGAGGTGGGTTTGGAGTTGGCGGGGACGATGCGCATCGACTGGGAGGCGATCAGCGAGAGGGGCACTTTCGGCGTTTGGAGGCGATGGTGATGATGGAGGTAAAGGCAAATGGTGATGCTGATGGGACACGGCGGGGACTTACCATCTTGGCTGTGGCTTGGTGAGGTTGTGGAGGTGGCGGTTTATGAAGCTCTCGCTGATGGAGTTTATCTCGTTTTTAGAGCGTCGCAGGAAGTTGAGGGCAAGGCGTGACGTGGGATGCGGTGGTGAGAGTTGGGTTTGGTACAGTGAAGCTTGGAGATGATGCACTTCCCTCCAGGCTCAGGCTGCGACTGCCTCGCGTCAAGAGCTGGATATGTGGCTGGTACCTTGCTTGGTTGGCTGTGGCGGTGCATGCCATTGAGAGACTTTGCTGGGCGCTGTGATTGGCTAGTGCCACACTTGCGATACTGGGGTACATGTACATTACGTGCCGACCACCGGACTCCCTGACATTACGTTGAAGTTGAAGAAGCAGCTCCTTGTTGCCTTCTCACCTTGCTAATTTATTGTGAAGCTATTGTTTTATCCTGCTTCTGAAATTCCCAATTGGCAAAATGAAACCAATCCCGCCTCGTCCGCCCATCGTTCGCATCGCCAATGGCACCTTTTACCGCCATCACCCCAATGCAGCGGCGGCTCGCCCCAACCCTGCGTTGTTCAGCGATCTGAACTTTGAGGTGCCTTCTGCTTCATCTTCACCGCGGAACTGGTGTATTGTCGGCCCTTCACTGTCCGGGAAGACGACCTTTCTCCACGCACTGCGAGGGCGGATGCTCTGTGAGCCGCCCACAGCCCGGAGCTATCCGTACCTGTCCACGGATGCTGTCCCCAAGAGACTGAAGACGCCTCAGAAGGCGATTCAGTATGTCGGGTTCGATTCGGAGCAAGGAGGCGGCAGCCTGGGCGGGAGTGTGACCACATCGGCCTACCTGTCTGCGCGTTACGAGTCCAGGAGAGAAATCACTGACTTTTCGCTACGAGACTTCCTGTTGGGCAATACGGAGCTCAACCCTCTGGAGAGAACCCCGGGCGAGGATGATGAGGGTGCAATTTCTGCCGAGTTATTCGACCGCGTGGTCAAGGACCTAAGACTCGACTACCTCCTGGAGCTACCCGTCTCGTTCCTGAGCAATGGTCAGGGCAGGCGGGCGCGGATTGCGCGCGCTCTGCTGACCAGGCCAGAAGTCTTGCTCCTTGACGAGCCCTTTATGGGCCTCGATCCCACCACTGTCACCGGCTTGAGCCCCTTGCTACAGTCGTTGGCCGAAAAGGCCAGCCCCCGACTGGTGCTGAGTGCTCGACCGCAGGATCCGCTCCCCGACTGGGTGACTCATCTAGTGTACCTCAGAACCGACTGCCAAGTCGCATCTATGGGCCTCAAAGAGGAGGTCCTTGACGGCCTCAAGAAATATGTCAAGGGTGTGCGCATTGGTGGCTTGGCCGAGGACGAGAAGCTGCCGCTCCACTCGCTTGTTGACATTGGCCGTGTGCTGTCGGCCAACAAGTCGCCGGAGCATGACGGGCCTGGTCATGGCACCCAGGCGACTTACAAAGAACTGGAGCCGCTGAACCCAGGCGCCGAGCCTCTGGTTGAGATGGACGGGTGCAAGGTTAGGTACCGTGATCGTGTTGCGCTCGGCAACTGGACCCAACAGACATTGGACGGTCAGAAGGATGGTCTCATCTGGACTGTCCGCCGTGGGGAGCGATGGGGAGTGTTTGGACCCAACGGATCGGGCAAGACAACGATTGTGTCACTACTGTGCTCGGATCATCCACAGTCCTACTCATTACCCATCAAGCTCTTTGGAAGAAGTCGCTTCCCCGAGCCAGGGTCGGGCCAGCGACCTCTCACATTTTGGGATATTCAGTCGCGGATCGGACACTCCAGCCCCGAAGTCCACCAACACATGCCCCGCAGCCTGACAGTGCGGCAAGTGATTGAGAATGCTTGGTCAGATACGTTCCGTGCGATCCCCAAGTTGGACGATGCTGCACGCGGGAGAGTCGAGGCTGCTCTGCGGTGGTTTGAATCAGAGCTAGACCCCAACCACCTATCAAATCCGCGCCAGGATCTCGGGTGGGCAGACGAGCACATGTTCGGCGGTTTATCATTCAGCGCTCAGCGCGTAGCGTTATTTGTGCGATCGATGATCAAGAGCCCCGATATTGTTGTACTCGACGAGGCTTTCAGCGGGATGGACGACGCTGTACGTGACAAGTGCACGCTGTTCCTCAACGAGGGCGAAGCAATGATGTACCGCGGAGAGGAAGTGGTCGAGAGCGAGGCTGCCCGGATGGGCACAGTGAAAGTGCCTGGCCTCACGGACCAGCAAGGACTCATCTGCATTGCTCACGTCAAGGAGGAGGTGCCGGACTGCGTGCGTGAGTGGCTGTGCCTGCCAGAGGCGAACACGGGCAAGCCAGCGCGGTTTGGACGGCTGGACGGGCCACTGAACCACGATGGCCGACGATGGGACGAGGTTTGGGGCTTCTAGGAACCCTGGCCAGCAATTGCTGGTACGTGGAAGAAGGCCGCCTCCGTGACTGGTGGCTAGATGTATACAAGCCAAAGAGTAGACGTTTGTTTGATGTGAAGTGGCTGGCCAATGCGGTACAATAAAGAGAAGGCGTGCAGCATGCCTATACCATCACGACATTGGGCCCATGGCCAAGATCTGCCGCATAATGATTCAACTCGCAGCGTGCCGGGTGTTGGGCAAGATATGTCCCGTATCAAGACCAGTTGCTGCTTTGCATTTGCATCTGGTATCCCATCACCAGCGTGGGCGGGCTAATGCTGCCAAGCAGTGTGTAAGCAATGATGAAATTCCCATCGTCAAATGGAAGAGAAGCGTTGATGAATAGACGCTTCATACAAACGCTGTCCGTTTTGCTGAAGCAGGCGCCACTGCCAGGTACCTCCCACTCTTAGGGGCCTGTCGTGGCGCCTATCCCGCACGGAACCACCAGAAGCAGAAGCGGCGCATCACGGGAGCGCTTAGCACATGACGCAACCCGCCCCAAGTCTGGCGCGCACTGCCGCCAACCTCCAACTGCTCTCATGCCCCGCGCATCGCCATCACATACGCACCCAGCATTGCATCCGGAATGGCGACAGCTGGGAGCACCGCCGTCGCGACGGAGCCGACCATTGACGAGGAGGATCTCACCTCTCGCGCCTGCTGCGCGCCAATCCAGCGTCTCACAAGGCCCGTCGATGTGAGCGAGCTCAGGTATGACTGACCTGAATCACCACCACTAATGGAATGCCCCGTTTTGGCTGACGGCCTGGCTGTCCCACAGCGACAGCGATCTTGCGCCGGGCAAGTCCGTCTTCTTTCGCGGACCGTTCCTCGGCCCGTTGCTGGTGCCCAACGAGTCCAGCGATGCGCGCGACCACTGCGCCAACGAACGAAGTGCGTCTTGTCGTTTCCTTGGCTAGCCTGGGGCCTCGATGGTTGCTCCGTTCAATGCTGACTCCGTGACAGCATTCCTATCGTACCTCCGTCTCTCCATCTACATGGCCATCGTCTCCGTCGCCATCACCGTCTCCTTCCACCTCAAGAACGAACCCACGCCACTTGAGCGGCGTATGGCCAAGCCGCTGGGGTCCATCTTCTGGGCCCTGTCGCTAATGACGTTGCTGGCCGGCCTGGGCAACTACATAAGTGAGTATCCCATAATCGGGATTCTGCCTTGCGTGTCAAATTCATGGCTGAACCTTTGCAGCCACAGTGAACAAGTACAGCAAACGGCAGGCCATTGTGCAGACAGGGTGGAAGACACACGCGGTAAGCCTCGGTGTTTCTTCCCAGCCTACTAGGGCACAGGTCAGCTTACAGTCATTACACAGGTATTCAGCATTACAGCAGTCAGTATCATTGGAACATGCGTGATCCTCCTTGTTATTGCCAAGCTTCGGGACGCAGGCATGGCTGAGTGATGTGCCTTGGATACGCTCAGTTTGGTGCAAGCAGCGAAGAGGTGGATAATGCCGAGAATAACTAACACACATAGTATGTCGTTGTTAACGATTGTGGTGCCAATTCTCTCGTTGTGGGTTTCCGTGGTGTCAAGTATTCTAGTTAGCTTTGCGCAAGGATTGTGACCAAGAAGACTGATCTCCCTTTTGGCCACACAGGCGTACTATTTCTACACTGGTGCTCTACAGACGGAAAGTCGATGATGGGGACGCAGCCTCGCATCAGTGGATGTTGCCCAAGTGAAAGGGCCAGATTTAAAGACATTAATTTCCATATATCTGGAGATGCTACATTCTATAGAACCACGAGAACCGAGGTGGTGGGAAATCGAATACCTGCTGGCATCCCCCAGACTCTTTATGTGACGCTTCGCTATGATACAAAGAGATTGCAAGGCTGAACCGAAATGCATCTTTTGACAAGATCCAACCTCATCACAGCATCATGCATGTGGCTGACGCTCCTTCGCTGGCTGAGCCTTGTCCGGCTGCGCCGTCTCCTCGGGGGCGCAGAACAGATCAGCAGCCAACCTATCCCGCCAAGGCTCCTTGTAGTCGTCGTCGTTTTCGCTCTCCGCTGCGTCCTTGCATTGGCCGACCTCGTAGCGGAACTGCCGAGCGTACTTGCGGGCGAACTTCTCCATCTCTTCCACGTTCAGGGGCTTGCCATCCCATGAAGCCATTGGGAGCTCCGACAAGTGTATCATCCTGCCCTTGTTCGGCAGAGTGGCCAGCATGTTGACCGGACCGGCCGGGTCGAACGTCGAGCTGGCGCGGTCCTGGGCGCCATTCTCACCCTCTCCGGCGTCTTCGTCCCCGATGTACTCCTCGGGGGTGTTGTCCAAGTCGCTGTGGGCTCCGATGATGGCCTTTGCGGTGTCTCGACTTGGGTAAAACATGACGTAGCCACGCAGTCGGGCGAGCTGCAGGACGTACTCGAGCCAAGCCGGGTGCTCCTTGCTCACATCCCTCTTGGCCAGCATTGCCGGCATATCGTCCCTCTGGTGATGCTTCTCCAACAGCCGAGTTATGTACCCATGGAGCTCAACCCACTTGTCGCCAAAAATCAGTGCGGCTTCACTGCTCGGCGCCTGCCATAGGAAAGGGGTGCCGTCGCGTGGCACATCACCCTCCTGCGGCCGGATCACAGGGGGGTGGAACGGGGTTTTTGAATCGAGAAGCGTGTCTGGGGACAGAATGCTCATGCCCATTATTTTGGCGTTCCAGTCTTGGAGTACCGAGGGTGTGGAGTACATTGTTTGTAGGAGGGTGAATTTGACGTCTGCTCGGTCAGCTTCTGCATACAAGCAAAACGGAACGGGGTACAACATACAGTGGAAGAACTGAGGCGACACCTCGGTATGTGGTGCGAGAATCAGGACGTGTGATTCTGCCGGGGAACTGGGCCAAAACGACTCCAGAAAGCGGACGGAGCTCTCCTCCTCTGACATGCGCTGATTGGGGATCCTGCGACGAAGAGACAAGCTGCTCGGGGTGCTCGTCCGGCTGTTCCTGCCCGGGGGCCAGCTGAAAGCCCCCAGAAACTTCTCCAGATGGCCGTCTATGATGGATGGTAGCTCAATTGTGAGCTGGGGCACGGTGACGGAGCTGAGATCAGCGCGAGTGAGCGAGTTGAGGAGCCGGCCCAGGTTTCCAGACCCTATTGGGGGGGCTTGCACCAGAATATCAAAATGGACCTTGTTCCATGCTATACGTCCAGGTCAGTTGGATAAAAGGCTACGCAAAGGGCAGAGAATTGTTGCTACCTGAAAGAGCATGCGCATCGAGCTCAGTAATCCATGACATGCGAGTCTCTGGCCTGTCTGGGAGCTCGATGAGCGTAGATTTGGTAAGCCGGACCTGCTCCCTGAAGCCATCGAGCAGATACCTCTCTTCGGCGTGGCTGCCATCTAGGATGATGGCTTGAGGGTGCATATACGTTTCAATATGGACTGGTTGCAGAATGAGCATGCGGATATTGGGCCAATCTCGTCGTGAAAAGACTTACAGAGTGCACGCAGGGAAGCGCGGATCATTCGGCCATCGCTGGATGTAGAAGCCATGATAGGACGAGCATCTGGAATTATACTTAGACGAGGCTTCACAGAAACAGATGGAGGGGTTGGATAGTACCGTGCATGAACAACCTGCACGACTCATCGATGCCATTGGCTTCAAGAAGCCCTGCTATGGAGATATCGCTGCGGCCGATGAAGACAAAGTGGACGTAGTTGTGGCGCCGCTCAAACATCTGGCAGGCCAAGGGCAGCAGCGTCGAGGCGCTGGCCAGACTGGCGGCGACGAATAGAATGTTTCTGTTCTTGGGAGACGCGCCTCCCGTCTCAGAGATTGACGTGAGGGTGCGCGCAAACTCGGTAAACTTGACAGGGCCATCGTACGACCTATCCACGACTTCGCTGCTGCCCTTGGCCGTAGAGGGCGACGACGATCCGGACCGGCCAGGCGCTCCGGGAGGCCCGCTGGCGGCGCCGGGCGGCGGTCCCAGGAGCCGGACCATCCCATAGATGAGGAGCACGACGACGACCATGTAAGCCACGAGGCGGGCAAAGGCGCGGCGACGAGGCGCCCGCGTGCTGGCCTGCCATTGCGCCGTGTGGATGCGCGGGTGGGTAGAGCGCAGGTCGTCGTCCCTCTTGGCCATTTCCTCGTCGTCGGGCCAGAAGCGCGACCGGGTCCGGCCACGGGCGGGCGTCATGATGGCGTAATGTAGCTACTACTGCTAGTGGTAGTGGCTTGGGTAGCTGCGTCTACCTCCGGCTCCTGTATCTCAGCCTCTCGGGTACATCAATCGGGGAGCAGTGCAGTCGTCGGGCCCGCCGGTGGTGTCGAGAATCGCAAGATGGAGGAGCTTCGAGAGGCGCAAGACGGGTTCTCGCGGGACAGTCAACGGACGGCGGTGGACGGTGGTGGACCTATCGATGGGATGGAGGAACGGGGGGGCCGGGGTGGCGGAGGGGCGAGCTGCAGGAGGCCAGTGGTTACATCTCGGCCTCAACGGAGGCTCTGTGCGGTGGATTTGTCGACGCCGTGAAGTGGCAGCGAGGGCGTCGTCTCGGTTGGTGGTGGGAGGATGTGGGAGCAGAACAATCCACCAATGTGTTGTGTCGCGAACAGCGTGGCTTGTACTGCCCATGGACCGAGCCTCCACCAACCAACCCAGAGACCCAGGCACTGTACGGGCCGTATGGTGGCCAAAAAGTCTCGTGCGCACAATGAATGGGTCACCCAATAATTCCCAGTAGTTGGATGCTAGGATTCTTGGCTCCCCCAGAGTAGCAGAGCGTGTCGACCCCGTATTATTAATTTGCACAATTTCCGTTGCCAAGACCAGGAAGGAGCCAATTCCCCTCCCGAGTCCCACTGCTGGTGGCACAGGATTCAGAAAGCCGTGCTTTTTGGCTTGGATGGGAGATGTTGCACCGCTGCACGTCTCAGGGTTAATTTCAGGTGGAAGATCTCACGTTGTCGTCATGCGCCGGGACCAGGCTGGCACCTTCCCTTGGAGGCTCTCTGGCGTTGCTCCTGCCCGCTTAGACGTTGCTCGCTTGTGCAGGTGCTGCCAGCTACGGGGGGGGGAGGGGAGAGTCAAATTCAAAAACTAAAAATACAACGACCGAGATTCGTCTCCTCATCATTCCAATGCCCCGTATCTCTTCATTGTCTCGGTTGCCCCTCCTCGACTAATGATATCATGGCTTCTTCCATGCTTACCAGCGTGGCCCAAGCGGCACGTGGTCTTGGATTCGGACGACGATGAAAGTCGCAGCGGACGCGTTCTCCAATTAGTTTGACGCCCAGAATCAGTGCAGCGATGGCGATGGGAGCTGCGCAATTGCCGGGCCGCAGTGTTCAACCACGGCCTGGGAATAGCAAGACATGGCCATCATGGCTAAACCACTGATCTGCCGTCTTTCCCCATCCGGCCGTCGCCTCCATCCTCACCATCGCCTGGTTGGTCTGGCGACGACATGCTATATTTTCCCAAGTGGGGCATGAGCGAAACCACCCAAAAAAAGATTGACACCAATTGATTTTTCTATTCAACCACCGATCAGCCTCGTCAAAACGACACTCAAGCACGCCTCACGAGCCTCACCCACTTAGAAAAAATCTTCGCGCCGTCTCTCCGGCTGAAACACACCTGCAACATGGGCAAATCGCGGAGGAACCGCGGCAATGCCGCCCACCGCAAGAACCCCATGGCCAAGGACATCAAGCCGCCCACTGACCCCGAGCTCGCGGCCCTTCGCGAGGCCAAGATCTTGCCCGTCATCAAGGATCTGAAGAGCGCCGACCCCAAGTCGCGCTCCTCTGCTGCCTCGGCTATTGCAAGCATCATTCAGGACTCCCGCTGCCGCAAGCTGTTGCTGCGTGAGCAGATCGTTCACACCGTCCTCACCCAGACCCTAACCGATGCCGCCCTTGAGAGCCGCGCTGCTGGCTGGGGCATCTTGCAGGTCCTGGCGCAAGAGGAGGAGTCCGACTTCTGCGTCCATCTGTATCGAGTTGATGTCCTGACGGCCATTGAATTCGCCTCCAAGTCAGTAAGTACCCTCCCACCACTCTACACCGCCGTGTAAGTCATTCCAGTGGTGCGTGCGTCTTCTAACCAGGCCTCAGGCTACTGACATGCTACGCTCCAAAGACACTGATTTCCAGAAGAGGAACAAGGCCGAGCAAGCAACCATCCTGAGCATTACCTCGTCCATCATCTCTCTCCTGACTGTTCTGGCCGAGGCTCAAGACGAGATCCTCGAGTCCATTGCCAAGAACGCCACCATCACAAAGCTCATCTTCCTCCTAACCTCGGATGAACTTGCCAGCAACTCAGATGTCGTCGCGCTGCGCAGCGATGCTCTTGCCTGCCTCATGGTTCTGTCCGAGGACAACCATGAACTCTCTGACAGCATTGTCGCTTCCAAGGACCCCAAGTGCTACAGCTCTCTTCTAGCCCTGCGCAAGCAACCAACAAGCGATGGTGTTCTGGCTTGCGGCGTTCTCCACAATGTTTTCGCCGCTCTACTCGAAGATGAGGACCTCGCCCTCGGTGTTGACAATTCCATCCTCGTCCCCACTCTCTCAAAAGTCATCAGCACCTTCCAGCCCGACCAGACGCCATCTGACCTTACCGGCTGGGCCAACCCTATCGAGTACCAGCAGCTGGCGCTTGAGATACTCGCCTCGATCGGCACCAGCCTCAACACTTCCATCGGCTCTGATGGCGGCGAGCCCCCGATGGCTGAAGCCTCTGGGTCTAAGGGTGCCCAGGACGATGAGGAGATGGGTGATGCTGACGGCGACGAGGATGAGGCCCAGGACGATGGTCCGGACGGCGAGGATGAGGATGATGGCGATGAAGAAATGGACGAAGACGAGCTCGAGGCTGACATGGAGATGGTGACGGCTGGTGACATCGATGCTAGCGCCGAAACCATCGACGACATCCCGCTGCTAAAGGCCCTCCTCTCCACGGCCCTCCCAGAGCTTTCTCGACTCGCCGGGCCCCTCTCGCCCTCCTCCGATGCCTCAGTCCGGCTCCAGTCTCACGCTCTCGCCGCCTTGAGCAACATCACCTGGTCAATCTCATTGCTTGACTTCGCAGACTCCGCCAACGCGCCACTACAGGCTGCCTGGGATCCCTATGCCCGTGGCCTCTGGACATCCGTCGTTGCACCCGTACTCGCGGCAGACACCGCCGATATTGCCCTCGCGACGCATGTTACCGGCCTTGCCTGGGCTATCGCCCGCTCCCTCCGTGGCCGGGAGCCGCCGCTTGCCGCCGAGGGAGAGGAGCACCGCCGCTTCATCACCCTATACCAAGCCACCAAGGGCGCCGACGCCTCCGTGCAGGAGAAGCCGCAGCCTGAGGACCAAAATGATCCCTTCCAATCCATTGGCGTCAAGTGTGTCGGCGTCCTAGGCCAGCTCGCGCTCCATCCGGCCCCCCTGGCCCGCAACCGTGATATTGGCATGTTCCTCGTCACCCTCGCCGACGGCCTGCCCGCCACACCTCCTGCCGACGCCGTCGAGGCGCTCAACCAGCTCTTTGACGTCTACGCCAACGAGGAGCTCGAAATTGACCGCGAGGTGTACTGGAAAGAAAAGTTTCAGAAGCGCCTCGAAGAAGCCCTCCCCAAGACCCGCACCATGGTCAAGGGCATCAATAAGGGTACCCAGCCCGAGTTGCGCCTGCGTGCCGACGAGGCTGTGATGAACCTAACGCGTTTCCTGGCCTACAAGCGGAAGAATGCGCCTAAGGCGGCGTAGGTGCCTGGCAAGGGCGTGGTGTGACCAAAAGTAATGAGAGTATGAAATAATAGAATATGATTGACTGTATGAACCGCATTTTTTCATGTCGCCCAACAGTCCGTCATCTATATGCTGGAGCGGTTGTGCGCTCCCCACATTATCATTCATAAGAAGCAATGACCATAGCCCATCATTTTCCATATACCTAACGGAACCATCTTGATCTTTACGACTATCAGGTGGGTATTCATCAACCAACAGGTAGTTTCATCCACTACTTATACATCAACATCTCTCAAAGACTCGATACAGTCCCTTGAGACTTGCCACCTCCAGAACAGCCCGGTCCATGAGGGAGCGAGTGGCCACTAGCCTACTCTTGAATGCGGGAAAGAAAATGTGCTCCATTGCATAGCGTAGATGTTGTCGTCGTAGCCGCATCTCCTCGGGAATATCCTCGTCGGCAAGGCTCTCCTGGTCGCCCGGCAGCACCGGCAATGGCTCAGGGACATAAAAGGTAGCGAGCTCGCGCAGAAACGTCTCAAAGCATGCCTGCTCCTCGGCCCAGTTCACATTCGGTCCGAGCTGGAGGAGAAATCGCGGGAGCTTGACCATGGGCGGCGTGTAACCCTTGATGAGGAGGGGGATGGATATCAACTCGCCAGCGGGCGATATCTCGAGGGAAAAGTACTCGTGGAGCATTTCCCGGCGCTCAATCAATTGGCCGGCCACCTTTTCGACCAGCGCGTCCACCTCGAAGTCCTCGTCAGGGGAGGAGACGTTATCCTTCTCCACCTCTGCGGCCATCCGCAGCAGCTCGCGAAGGTCTAGAGAAGGGCTGAAGCGAATGGTACCGAAATTGCCAAAATCGGTCAGCCCTAATTGGTAGCAATACTCGAAACAGGTGTGCCCATAGTCAACCAAATACAGCTTGACTCCTCCCTGTATGGCCGCGAGCCGCCGTTGGTCGTCGACGATTCCTACAAAGGTATGAGAAGCAAAGGTTTCCGTCAACTCCTCATGCATATCGTCGCGCACTTTGGAGCGCAATTCTTTGATGCTGTTGAACCGGTACTTGACCGCTTCTCGGTCCGTGGTCTCATAGCTGATGTCCTCGGCCACTGCTGCAGGTTGCTGCGTTCGCTCACTGGAGTCGGCGGCGTCGCTCGGGCCAGCCCGGGTAAACATGGATGTGATTTTTCGCTCCGCCGTGTCAGTTCGCACAAGGTCGTTGGAATTTCTTCTAGGCCGCTTGCTCAAGGGGGTACTCTGACCAGGGCTGGTGTCACCATCAACGCGAGGGGACTGCTCGGGTAGCCGGGCACCTGGGAGGAGCGTCTGTGTCTTGAACGTGCGGCTTGTGTCCACAGCAGCCAGCTTGGTCTCGATGTGCTCGCATAGCGCTTGTATGATCTCATCTTCATGGAGAAAGTGCACCTCTCTCTTCGTGGGGTGTACATTGACATCGACACGCGCGGGTTCAATCTCGAGACTCAGGTAGATGAAAGGGTGGCCATGCTTGGGCAGGAAGGTCGAGTACACCTGCTCCAAAGCCTTCTTTATATGGGTCGACTCCACAGACCTGTGGTTGATGAAGAGAAGAAAGGTGGTCTTCTTGACGGAGTAGTTTGCGTTCGTGGCATATCCTTCGGCCTTGAACCCCCATCTAGCCTCGGAAGTGGAGAACTTCAACAGCTCATTGGCGACGCCGCTGCCATGGATCTGGCGGATGCGGTCAATGGTGGTCGCATGAGACTGCACCGAGAGGCCGGCAGATGCTTCGCCGGCTTTCTTGCATGTGAAGCCCACGCCGTCGCAGTGAACGGCATACCGACCCACCATTTCTAGGATCTTGTTATACTCATCAGAGAAGGATCGGAATGCTTTTCGGCGGGTTGGGACATTGTAGAATAGGTCCTCGACTGTAATTTGCGTGCCCGGGCGTCCAGCTACGCCTTTCGGCTCTACCGGCTGACCTGCCTTTGGGGCGGCGAGCCTGCCATCCATGTAAAAGGCACGCCAGGCCAAGTCGGACTCTTTCGTCTTGGTCGTGACGGTTAGATGTGCAATATGGCTGATACTTGCCAAGGCCTCGCCTCGGAAACCATAGGTTGCGATGGAAGATAGATCTTCAAAGCTTGTAATTTTGGAGGTGGTGTGGCGCTCGCACAGGATGGCCAGATCATCTTTCTATTGATAGAGTCAGCAACAATGGACCAGCGGCTCACGGTTTTTCGGGTTGTAGTTGAGGTTTCGATAGCTCTTACCCGAATACCACAGCCGTTATCTGTTAGCTGGAGGAGTTTGAGGCCGCCATCCTTCGCGAGTACCTCCAAGTTGGTTGACCCGGCATCGACAGAGTTCTCAATCAGCTCCTTCAGAGCATGAACGGGGGCCACAATTATTTCACCCGCAGCGATTTTATTGACCACGTCCAGGTCAAGAGCCTTTGGTCCGTGTGTTAGCTAATCAATATGCAGTCTTACAGTGTGAGGGCAAGTGAGAGAGTTGTTGGCTGACCTTGATTCTTGGGGGCTGACCCGCATCCTGAGCGATGTCCGCTGCCTTGCGCTTGGTGCCGGTCTGACCACCCTTGGCAGACACATGATCGTGCCGCACGTCCGCATCACTCCCCGAGGACGAGTCCAGATCCATTGAATCAGCCATTTTGGACATGGCCTGATGCAAGAATATCTTAACTGCTCACGTTGTAGAACAGTCCCGCCTCACTGCCGCTCATGGGTGGATGTGCAAGCGCAGGCGGGAATACCTGGTCTCGAGACCTGAAAGAGAAGAAAAAAAAAGACAGGAAATGGCGTTCATGCACCCATGGCCAATGAGGCGGGGTGGCTCGTGGCGGAAGACGTTGATTATGAGGCTTGCCGGTTGATGGACTGCTGTTGGATGAGAGCGTGCCCGTTCCTGGCTCAGCACGGCTAGGTCGTCACACACCTGCACAACTGCCATCCATGATGGAGGCGGTGGCATGGTCACATGATCTCACACCTCCTGCCTAAGGGGTGACAGAGGCACAGCACGCCAACGCTCGCTGCATAATGCTGCATCACGGTAACACCTGCCGCTACAGTAAATTGCAGGGCCAAACACGCAGACACTCGCGGAGAAATACAAAGCCAAGGACCAAGCGGAAGCCTCGCGAATCACTCGCGGTGCTGCTTTGGCGGGCGACAAGTTCAACAACTGGCACCACTGCTTGCATGGCCTGTGTCCTACAGACGCTGCAAAATGTGGAGTTTGGTTTGCCCAACCAGCACCATGCGCGCCGTTGTATATTGCATGGGTCCGATAACTGACGCACGCAGTGTTTTTCTTTTGTAATTAATGACAATTCCCAGCGAAAACCCCTTGGGAATTATACGTTGTGACTCGTCCTGTGCGAGAAGGGAGGGTTGCATCGCCTGTTGGTGTTGGCCAACCCGCCAATGGGGGGCTGGCTGTCATTCAGGAAGATTCTACGTTGCATGCTACCACTGCTGGCCGGCTCAAACCTGGTACATATGAGGACGTTTAATTATGCACTGGGGAAGCTAGCTGCAGGTCCGCATGGGCAAGGTGGTGTAGCTGTGATACCCGACTTGCCTGCGATCGTTGAATGATCTCCAACAAGGTCCTGGGTGTGGGCAGGGAGCATACCTTACGTCCAGTCCAGTAACCTTGTCAAAACGGAGTACCCGCCCCCGACATGTGCTCCTCGTGGTCTTGGGTCCTCACGAGGGGTGCACCACGCTGACAAAACATTTTCGAAATTGCAATTCAGAGGCGACAAGTTTTTGGCTCAAGTGAAACGGTCGGGTTTGTACAATTCAGAGAGAGTCTGCCAGGGACGCTGGTTCACCCTTGCAGCCTTGCCGTCATACACAGCCCAAGGGCGCATTGGGAATCACTTGTGGGCCCACACCACCCCCATTGTTGCCTGATAGGCAGTCGCTGGAGCTGGTTGTCAGTGACACCCTGACTAACTCACCTCGGTCACTACGTTAGGGACTCGGGAGAGAGAGAGACAGCCCGGGACTCAAAAGTGACAGCAGCAAGATGGAGGCGGCCTCCGCTAATTCCTTAGCGGGCATAGCACCTTTTTCTACTTTGCAATACAATACCACTAGTCGGCACGCATGGTAACATCGCGGGCCACGGAACGCTGTTCAAACAATTGTAAAGCAGCGCCAGCAGACAGACAGCAAACAGCCATGGCCAAGCCCGGAAGAGCCGTCGTGCGTGCCTTGTGCGGAATTGCCAAGGAGCGAATTGTTGAGCGAGCCCCGGATGCATCGTGCCTTGCTTGCTGCTGCTGCTGCTGCTGCGCCTTTGATGATGCGCCTCCGCCCCATACAGTAGATACATTTTCGCGCCACACAGCCTCTCAGTTGGGCTGGTCCAGTGGAAGCGAAAACCCCAGGGCGCTCTACCGGGGTCGGGATGCAAAGCACGCATGCCATACCAATAACTGCAGAGCCCGGCCATTAGTGTGTGAGAACCAACAGCTGCATGTGTGAGTGCTTGTTCCCTTTTGGACCTGCTGGAACACACGGCAAGCACAAGGTACAAAAAACCAAAGCGCTTGCGAGCAGCCTAGTAGTACGCCTTGATTAGCAAGTTCGGATTTCCATCCACGATTTACATAAAGTCCCTAGGCACCCTGCCTCTAATTACATGCTGACAGCCGCTGCTGCGACACCGCCATCTTTTTACAATTATGAAAGAAGAGAAGTCGATTGCCAAAGACGTAGCACCAGCGTCAGTAGCTGCAGCCGCAGCATCAACCAAAAGGGAAAGCAGCGAACCACCCGCCAACCCACTTCCTGCCACGACCACCGCGGACGCTGGCGAACCACCCGTCACGGCGAACCAAGAAGGCGCCACTGTGACTCCTGCCAGTATTAAAGAGCCACTGGCCTCCGCCCTCAACCAAGAGGAAGCTTCTCAACCAGCTCCTCCATCTCCGAGTTTAGTCACAACGACCTCCATTGAAAAAATGGCAGCCAAATCCAACGCTCCCACCCACCAGTCCACCCAGGTCGAACTGGGCACTCGGTAAGCAGCAACCCCCCTCCCCCCTCCCCCAGTCAAAGTCCGGTTCCTGGTTGCGTCCCCCTTCACACCTGCCCCCTCGTCGCCGCACGCTTCGTCTTCACCTGCTCACCCTACCTCCCAAAGGTCCTCCAGATGCGCGTCACCTCCCATGGGCCGCGACGACAAATCCCACAACAGCATCTCGGGCCGCCATGATGACTACCTTCTCAACATCACGTCCTTGCACCAATCAAACGACGCACCTGCACGCGGCCAGCATTCTTCCTCCACCACCGCCGGCGATCCTATCAAAGAAGAACTTGATCGCATGTACCAAGACAACCAAAGGCTTCGAATTCAAAGAGCTTCAAACAATACCAGGCCATAAGTACCGGCTTATCAGTAGACTTGGGGCCCACGACACACGAGCCATGGGCGGTAGAGCTATGAAGACACGACACGCCGTCGACGGCACTTAGAGTTTATTTACCTCCCGGTTCACAGGCAGCATGGCACACGGTTTACGGCGCGACCGGCGCTTATGATGGAACTGCGTGCGTCCGACTCGGGCACGGGCACGGGCGGTCTCATGCTTCTTTGTCTCCTATGTACTTGACTTCATCTCATTGTCGTATGGGCGGATGGGCGCAATTGGGGCGGATCTAGGCATGGAATGACTGCCGCCTGTTTGATGCGAGCATTACTGTAGAATTTCATTTTGTATTACCCAAAAAACCATTCCATTGGCCAACCTCTGTGGCTTGCGGCATTGTTGCGCTTTGCACACGTCGTGACACCATCCCTTCCGGCGCCCTCTCTGCCGACCACGCCAACCCTACCACCCCTCCAATAGTATAACATGGCTCGCGGATACCGCTTCGCCTCCCCGTTCACTGGCCGAGCCTAGCTCTGTGGTATCCCAGAGCACCCGTTCATTCATCCAACGCCTCCAGTCGCTCCTCTGTCCCTTTCCCGCCCCTCAGCCGACGATGCGTCACCACTCCCGCCTAGGCCGGGGTGTGTCCCCGGGCCGAAGTGTCCGTCGGCACACTGCATTCAACGCAATCTCGGCGCCGCCCACGGTCGGATCGAGCTCTGCCGCTCGGATCGGCCCTGCATCCACCACCCCAACCGGGGCCACGCCCCGTGCCCCTTCACGAATCGGGACCTTGTCATGAGCAACTCGGGGAATACAGCCTGGACCCTGCCTCACCTGTCGATACACGCTGCACATCCTTGGGAAACTACACAGCCTCCCCTAACCCCCTCCCTCTTCTTCATCGAAACTGCTTGTGCCACCGTAATTACTGCTGTGTTTGCGCCTCCTCGTCCACATGCGCCTTCAGCTGCCGACCGACGGGTGTAACCCCGGGCTTTCCCAGTGTCAAATTCGGCAGGGCGGGCGGCGAAGCGGTCCCCCGCGGCTGCCGGTCACTCGTATAGGAAATGCCACTATGATGGCCGCAATAGGTGAGCTGGGCAATATGTCAATCGATTATACATTGTACTCGCAGCCTCCCCCCTGCCTCTCCATGCCCAGCCAGTTCCCACCTCAAAGGATGTTACTCCTACGCATTCTACCATTTCGGCAAAACAAATGTTGTTCGCTTAGACATTGGGAGCTTTTCCCTCCTGCTCAAATTTCGCATTATTTCTCCGATTCATTGGCCGTCCTATTCCGTCCCAGAAACCTGGCAACTTCTATCTCACAGCTAATCTGACATGAATCGTCACACATTTTCGCCTTCGCAACACCGGCTGCCGCGTCAAGCCGAGGGAGAACAGCTCTGCTTCCAACCTCGTGTCGGGTTTCGGTTCAAGGCCACAATCTACCATTGCACCTCGATTCGGGGGTCATGTATCCCCCACATGACTCGTATCCCGCTTGTCGCCTCGGGATCTATCGTACACAATCGCTCATTTAACAACCAAATCAATAAAGGCAAGCCGAGCCTTAAAGTGGCCTCCCTGCCGGTGATAGTCAAGTCCAACCAACGCCGCCCAGCCCCAATCCATCCTGCACCTTCCGCCATCGCACCAAAAGTGGCCATCCTCACTTCCTCTCATATGCGATGAGTTCCGTCTCGCAAGGCCGAGGCAAGGTCTCTCCGCGTGAATAGATGCATTGTGCTCTCGATAAGAAAAACACAGGGTCGAATACATCTGGGTCGACACGGGCGATGACGCTCCGGTATTTCTGCACACCATTGCCTGCCAAGGCACTCGACTCGAGACCCTGAAGGTGGCTTGTTCATTAAAATCGGAGCCCAGATGCCAAGCGACCGCGGTCCTATTGTCGTCGTTCTGGCGCTGGCGGCTTATCAATAAGTCCTCCGATGTCAACTCGCGCCGGCCTGTCCTCGCGAGGCCATGATTGCTGTTCCCCAGGAAGACCAGGCGGCCCTGGCTGAGCCCTGATCGGGGGGAGCTGAAACGATGATTGCGGTCGTGGTCGTATCGTCGTCGGCATCTCGCTCCGTGGTACACTATACGGCTGCTGCGAGCCCTGATATTCTGGACGACCGGAAGATGCTCCATACGGCGGTGCCCCAATGCCCTGCCGCGGCCCTTGATTGGGCAATCCCGGTACTGTGCGAGGGCCAGCGAGCCCGTCGCTAAACCTCCGATGGATGGGTTCATACGGAGCGTTGTCTGCCATCCTGGGGTCGAAATGCGGATGCGCAGCAGGCGGCAGGCCTCGATATGGCTGGCCTCCTTCACGCAGTATGGGCGCTGGCGTTGGGTAAGAGTATCGTGGGGTCGAGCTCAGCATCAAAACAATAAAGTAGATGGAGCCTTCCTTCGCAAGTCCGAGGCGTACTGGGTGTGGCCTAGCCTGGCCATCGACCGTCCTAAAGGTCAGATAATCTTGGCGATCAAGTTTGAACCTTCTCAGCTCCTCTGGGCTAAAGCCAAGTCGCTGGATTATATGGTCCAGGCTGGCGAGGATCGGGGGAAGGTAGTTGGGCTCCCTTCGCGTTTGCTCGTCAAAGAGGGAGCCTTTTAGGGAAATTACCCTGTCCCTTTCTGCAGGCATAACAACCTCGCTCAAGTTTCGCCCCTGGACGTTTCCGCATCCAATGGCATCCAGAAAGGTGGGCGAAGCCTTCGCAAACTCCATCTTCATGTTCAGAAAGGCGACAGGTTCGGCGATTCGGGACGGCAGTGTCATGGGGTTCGAATAAACGCTAGACTCTGCGGTTGAGGGTCGGTCAAGGAATCTTGGAGTGTTGGGTTCGCTAGCCATGGGTCAGGACGCCGTCTTCTCGCGAACCGGAAATCCAGCACTTACCTCGAAGCCAAGGTCCCACTCGACGGGTAGATGCTCAGCGGTCTTCTCGAAGCGGCATCTTGCGTGTGTGGAAATCTCGATGGATCGTATCGACCATCCCGATCATCTCTCAGCCGTGGGCGTCCCCGCTTCTTGTGTTGGACATCGACACAAGAATCCTCCTTTCCGTTCGTGATGCACCTGGAGCAGGGTCTCTGCGCTGCATAACAAGTTAGCCTGGTGATCTAGGGTCTGCTATCGATAGCTTCGAGACCGGGCAGAAAAGGACGAAAGCGCGCAAGACATGGCAAGCAGCTCAACCACTCAAAGCGAATGCTTGCAGGTTCCCGGCGCAGAGTGAATGGCACCCACACGTGGGCGGCTCACTCCTAGGGGATTCCAGCTTGATCAAGCTTGATCAAAGCCCCATGACGCAAAGTGCTCGATCTTTCGCAGCTGCTTCCGTCCCCTTTCCTTGCCAAGACGCCCCGGTCATTCGAGTTGGCCATTGTCCCAGCTTTCTTCGGATTTCTGCGCGGGAACAGTGCTTGAGATTGTTTGTTGGGTACATACCATCACATCTTTAGCAAGTTAGTTACGCGTACGAGGGTTTGACCGTTACAAGATTGGACGTCAATTCATACCGTAGATGAGCTCGTTTACATGGTACGCAGGCGGATGCCACATGACCCTTCGTTTTCCTCTGAGACTTGGGGGAAGTCATCTGTTGGGTCTCGGTCGCTGGCGGGCGGCTGGATGTTGCGAATGGAGGCGGGGCACTAGGGCCGCCCGGCGGCAGAAAGCCTTGCTGCGGCATTCCCTGGACGCCTGGAGACGGATATGGCACCGGTCTCGAGGGGTTGTCCTCTTGTCGGCGGTATGGATATTGTATAGACTCTCGCGGATCTTGCTGCAGCGTTCTTGCCAACGGCGGGGCCATGCCGGGTGGTCCAGAGGGCGGCTGTTGGGTCACAGAACCACGATAGGCATCTTGGGTGTTCGCAGAAGGGTAGCCACTTGTCGCCTGGCCACGATCACTAGCCTCTCGTGGTTGCTTCGGCGGTAGAGGTGGAGATCCTGACATGGGAGGAGAGGGGTATGCCCGAGACCGAGCATAGATATCGTACTCCGCCCTTTGGGATGCCCAAGCCGGGTCCGAGGCGGTGGATGCCAGATCCGAAGTGCCTCGGCGACGTTGGCCGGGCGTGGTGATCTCTGGAACAGCGTGCTGACTTCCACAGAGCATGAAGCAGGAATTCGAAACAAGGCTAGAGGCCCAGACGACAGCTACCAAGAGTTATCGGCACGAATCCCCCTTCCCCCACCAGAGGGTTGGAAACGGATACAGAGGTCAGGTCGCTGATGGGTACCGGGGTTGGCATCACCGCAGGTGCTTCTAGCAATTAGCCAACAATCTGATTGCTGACAGAGGCCGCAACTCTTCCACTGATGCGGCTGCCCCAGTGATTCTTGTGGAGAAGAGTGAGGAGAAGGTGGATTTTTGGATTGGAGAAGTTTCGCTTGTGTGGCTTGATGACGAAGAGTTTCGACAGCCCAACGAACGCCCACCGGCGAATTCCCAGGCTTTTGAGTTCGTTTATTTGGTGAAATATGGTGTCAGATGCTGGGAGTGTTGGCTAGAGTGGCGAAGCCCTGAGCCAAGGGTAAAGGGAGGCGATGGGCGAGAACAACAAGACGAATATGTGGGACGAGATGCTGCACCGTCATACTAAGGAGATGGATCTTTGGGCCTCCTGGTGATACGACATCAAGCAGTGTCGGTGGGATGTCGTGACGAAGCCGGGCAGTTGCAGAGATGCCCAGGGGCCGGGTCTGAAAGGCGGGAATCGAGGGCAGGTGTAGATGAATGGTCCGTCGACGCCTTCCTGGCCGGAAGGTCGCGAGTACAAGAGACGGATTGGGGACGGAGGCTGGATGGTGGCTCACGGTCGGTTTTTGTGTGACTATCGGGCTACTGGGGGGGGCGGCGGCGGCGCAAGTGAGATGCAGCCGGGGTTGTTCAGGGTTGGCGACAGGGCATCGGGGAGGACCCTGGCTCAGATTTTAGAGTGGCTGCTAGTAATCAAGGGTTCCGGAGAGCTTTTAGGCCCTGGCGATCCTGGACTGGGCCAGAGGACAACTCACTGCGTGTCTTGGGAGGAACAGTGACTGCCTGTGTTAGTCTGTTCGGCGCAATAAGACACCAGGGGCTGCAGTGACTGGGGCCTCGGTGGAGGGGACTGGGTTCACACGAGGCGGCGAGAGTTGGTCTCGCGTGACAGATGTATGTTGCAGGAACAGCTCAGAATATTCTGGTCCATCTACCGTGTCAAGTGATGGACAATCAAAGGTCATCAAGGCCAGGGTCAAGGACAGCTACGCCCCTGGGAGACGAGAAAGAGCAAGCCTATGAGTACCTGGAATAGGAGGGGGGGGGGTCGACCAAGAGCTTGGAGCAACGCGCAAGCGAGCACCGACTGACTGATCGAGAAGAGAGGCTGGCCCGGAAAGATGGGATGACAGGAAGCGAGACAAAAAGCCGGGACGACCTGCAGCAATTGGAGATACAGCGAGTAGTTAACTAAATGTCGGCACCCAAGGAAGACCCATTTCGGCAGGCCCAGTGAAGTGGAGGAGGATGCATGTTACCTGCTTGGACGGTAGCGGCATCCAGGTACCTAGCGCCTGTGGTTGTGGCGATGGGTGCTGATGAAAGAGGGTGCTCTTCATGCTGGCTGGGCTGGGGTGGAAGGAGGGGGTGTGGGTGGAGGGGAGTGAGGTTGCCGACTGTCTGGGAATGGCCAGCTAACCCAACGCCTAGTGCGAAGCCGCTCGAAACCCTGCACCATGACAGAGCCAAGTGATGAAGACTGGCACCTTCATTGTCTAGGAGGTGTCATGGAGGGTGGCTGAACCAGACCAAGAAGAAGCTAGAAAGAAGGTCGGTGGCTCAGCAGGAGTCTGAACAGCACGAGGGGCAGAAGCCGGGCGGGAGCATGGGCCAGCCAGCGAACCAGCGCGGCAAAGATAAAATACAGCGATTTGACGACGGGAAGCCGTGGCCATGGACAGGATGGTGTGTGCGTGGCAGGGAGCTTTTGATCCAAGAGGAATCAAGGCGTCAGCAAAGCGTCGGCGGTTTGGTTCTAGAACTGGTCAAGCCCAGCCAGAACCCAAGGTTCACCCCGGCGAGCGTGTGGTTTGTCCATAGGTGCAGGATGCGCACCTGTTGTGTGTTGGTTCAGTTCAGAGACGACAACTTGATGGGACCTTGTGATCGGCAACATCAGGTCCTGGCCACTGTCGTTTAAGGTGATGGTTTTCTGAATGAGCTTAGCATCGAGACGGCCAACAGGTGCGGTTGGTCCTGGTATCATTAATGGACTGTTCCAAGCCAAGCTAAACTCGCTCCATGCTGGACATGCAGGAGCCGGTACTCAACCTCAATGCAGCACATGGGGCTTGAGCGAGGGAGGGGGCGGCGGCGGCGGCGGGAGTGGGTGCAGAGGTCTGTCGAGGCGTTCATTCTTGTGGGTGGTGCGGCGTGTTGTGCGCGTAGGTCAACGAGGAGGCTTGCGAGGCGCGGTGGAGCCGGTCCCCCTTTGGCGGCTGGGTCCCTTGTTATTGCTACCTGCTTGCGTCGGCCGCTGCTGGACGAGATGACGGTTGTTTTGGAGCGGGAGGGGAGATGGGACTGCAATTCAAAGATGGAGCATGGATTCGTCGGCGGGGAAGGCTTCTTCAACGGGGGTTACACTCCCCGACGGCAAGGAAAATTAAAATAATCAATTAGGGAAAAGGTAGAAGGAAACGGAAATTAATTATCAAGGCATCCAGGATTCCAGGGACGGAGGAAAAGCACGTCTCATCGCAGCTTCCCCACTGATGCCAGAGACCCATGACGGAGAAAAAGAGCCCGGACGCCCAAGCTCGGCGTTGGGAAGGAGCAAAGCACCAGAGAAGCAGAGCGAAGCGTTCTTGGCCAACCACCTCACGCTGGAAGACGATGATTTCCTACGGTACTAATAAGAATAAAAAGAATACGAATAACCATATGTAGACCGAGCTCCAACAAGCAGCAACGTGAGGTCGAAGCAACGCCAGAGAAGCCGTGCCATGTGCCATAACGCCTTGGGGCGCTTGTTAGAGCAGCAAGTGTAAGCAAGCCGGGACGAACCTTCCCTAGTTGGCACACCCAGCAGAGGGCTGTGCCACTAATATTGTCTTCGTTCAGCCACAGAAACCATCCAAGACGACGGCAGTAATTACCTGATGCATTGCACTCATCCATTTAGGCTGATGTTCGCCGATGGCTTCTCTCCAGCACGCTTATTCGGGTCTGGGCGGCACCTCGCACAATAGGTAGCGCTGGAACAGGTGCTAAGGGCATGGAAGACAACACGAATGCCCCTTCCGCAACCCATCCAGGCTAATGGGATGGATGGCGTCGGGTTGTTGTGACTGGTGCCCGGCCGGCACACCAGCTAGCGGCGCCAGCACCGGCCCCCAAAAATGCCAAACCCTCCGGGGCCCAGGCCTTCCGGCGTCGAGTTGCAGCAGGGATATGTACCTCCAGGGCGGCTCCAATCCCAGAGCCCAGGTGGAGCAGATGATGAAATAGGTGTGTGCCAGCGTCTTCCCACCTTCGCGGCTAGTCAGGTTCATGACACTTGCTCTAGCTTCGCCTGGTACTTGGGAGCTTGGGGCGGCTGGTGGCTGATATAGCAGAGGCTAGTGGCTGGCGGCCGTTTGGAGATTTTAGTTGGAGATTTATTAGCATGCTAGCAGCAACGGAAGGGAGGGCCGCAGCATCTATCCATCCTTCTGGCTAAAGCCCGGGCGCGGCTGTAGGGCGGAGGCTGGATTTCTAGGGGCGCTGTCGTCCTTCCTGCGCGCTTTGCTTCTGAATGCTACATGGAATGGAAGGATGGGCAGTGCCGAGCCACACCCAGTCGGGCAGCCAACAGGTGGTGGCAGACCCGGTTGCAACGGGCGCTGCACGCAGAGGGGAGACCCTTCCAATGGGAGATGGGACCGTTGGTGACTGTTGGCGACGGTTGGGTGAACGCTAACATTCATGGTTCGCCTCCCCCGCCCGCATCATCCAGTCTCCAGAGCATCACCCACCTCAGCAACAGGCCTCCGCTCCAGTACGGAGTACCAAGCTCAGCGATGATGCTGGGTCATACGGATACAATGACCAGGAATCTCCTGCCCTGAGGTTGCGGGTGGGTGATACGGCTCAGGAACTAATGTACGATGCCGCCAGATCTCATGCCGGGGTAGGGGAGGTCGCTGAGGTCGCACTGCCTGCCCTCGCACACCATTGATACTCGACCTCGAGCACAGCTGCTCATTGAACAACTTTTTTTCCTGGCCCTCAGAGCGCACAAGACGGCACAACATGCGGCATCGGCTCCCACTTCTTGGGGACACGCCTCCCTGCAGCCAGCGCAGTCACACTGCCTTCGGGGCCAGACGAGACGGAGGCTATGAAATTTCTTCTGCTCAACCTCGCTTTGCACGAACGCCAATACTATGAGCCCAAGGCTCAGAGCCGTCGTCAAAAGCATCCTTTTCAGAGTATCCCTAGCTGGCATGGCGCTTGTCGGTCGCCGGCCCTCTTGTCCGAGGGTGCACCACTGTCCGCCTCTCGATCGCCCCGACTCGCAAGCCGAGGAGCCTGGCCTGCTCGTCGGAGCTTGACTTGCGCGCCGTAAACAATTACAAGTTGCAGTGTTCGATGCCCACCACCCCTCTTGGGCACCCACCCCATAAGTTACGAGATGTCATTTGCGCCTCGACCACGCTGACTACGAGGCTGATCAGCCCGACGTTTTGCTAGCGCGCCGGGTGCTGTGGGTAGTGGGCCGTTTCCCCGCCGAGGCGGCTGTCACTGCCAGGAGCTGAGCTCCTGGCGCTTCGCTTAGGCCTCGCCCGGCCGATGGTGTTGGCCGAGGCAACTCTTGGATGATAACGCACGGGGAATTTGTGATGCATCGAGAAAGGGGCGGCCAGCCGAATAACTACCTTATTGAGGCACCTACCAAAGTGCTCGGCATTGGGTTACACCTCAGCGTAATTTCTAGGCAATCCGGGCTGGCCAACGGTTTTGCGCGGCACGCTCCTCCACAAATATTGCGCATCAACGACGAGGAAGGGCTACACCAGCATCGTGGGACGCCTTGGTCACGCCCCAGGCTCTACTACGCAGGAGCTTAGCTTCCCAAAAGGGCAGTAGAGCATCCAAGGACGTACTGTAATTAATTACATTGTGCCAGTGCCGTTCGCCGTCGAAGCCAGCCGCGCCTGGACCCTTCCACGCCATCAACAGAGGCTGTACCTTGCCGTGCCATAATAAATCAGATCTACTAATAACACATTTAGCACACAGGCATGGGGAGAATTCGCCAGATCGCACAGCTGGATGTAACCGTCTCATCCGGTACACCTCGCCCAGTCATTTGGGGCCGAGCCTGGCCAGAGCCCTCCTTCCGGCGGGAACCTAGCTAGGGGGGCACGCGCAATCGCACTAGTAAGGGTCCCTCGCCAGTTGGAGGCTTGCTCGACGCCCTTCACGTCACCATGCTGCCGCCCCAGCCTTACTACGGGTTCTGGCCCAAGATCCGGTACGTATTTATCGTCCCATGTAATTCCCGACTCGTATGCAGATGATGGGTCATGAGTGGGCTTTACCGGTGCTCTGCCACATCCTTCCAAGGCTGATGTGATGAGTCAGCGAATCCTAGGAGAAAGAGGGGGAGGAGCGAAGCCTCAGGACCGTGTGGCCTGGCTTTGCTTTGAAACTGACGAGACTTTGGCCGCTGCCGCTCATCAATCAATTCCCTTCAGTACAGGTGTGATGTCCCAAGATGATGAAACGGTTATAACTTATTTGTGCATTGTCGAGACCTGACAAGGGGCCCCCGCAGGTCCAGGGCCACCTGGTGGCCCTTGCTCTTTCGAAATGATCGCCCCTCCTTCTTAATCTCCATCATTTGGCGTCGAATCCGGTGTCTGAGGTCCTTGCTACGCCCTCGTGTCCGGCAAGCATCAATTCCCGCCCATGTCGGAAGCTTGATCTAGCATACCCGCAGCACGGGCGATTTGCATTGGGGCACCTCAACCCGGGCGTTTTTTCTCCGGTCCGCCTTTCGTCATTGCCATGAGCCTCCAGAACCGTCCTGGGCATGTGCATCCAGTCAACTGCTATGTATAGCCTTTGGCGGATTGGACATGGCAAGACAACGGAGAGCCCAGCCTCGATTCGGGATCTTCAAAGGAAATTGTCCGTCGACGTGGCGCGGGACAGAAGATTCGACTCGGGTTCCGATACCCTGGGACAATTGACGACAGCCAACTAGTTACCGACCGCCTCTAACACCGAGCCGCAGCCGTTGCTTCTTCCAAGGCCGGGCTCATGGCTAAATCTTCCGAGCAGAGTCTGGTTCACCAACCGCCCCATGCGCTAGAACCCTGGTCCCTAACCTTAGCGACCCTCCCATAAGATGCTAGTCCCCCACGCGCTGTGTTCTCCGACAGCGAGGCGCAAGTGAAGGGGGAGGGACGGAGCCAACCCAGGCCCTTGGCAAACCCAAGATAGATGGCGTTGATCCTGGAGTCTCAGTGGATCAATAGGAGAATTTCCGACGGCACAACAGGATCCAGGATACTAGTACTTTACGCCCGGCCATGTATCTCCTTCCCTTTGAGACCAGCAGTGGGTGGAGTGGACTGTGATGGCGTGTTAGGCGCAAGCAGAAGCAAAAATACCAGAACAGCCGCAGTCAATCATTGTCAATAGGCGCCTGCAGAGAAAGCCTAGTATGGTTAGAGTGGGAGCGCAGCGATGAGCCTCGCCCTACTGTCGGGCAGTGGAGGCCTTGACGACGAGCAACGCCCGCGGAAATGCCACGCCAAGAAACGGTAACACGGCCCTCTTTCTGGGCCACAAACCTTCACGCCATTGCTCGCCGCTACCAGGCCACTGTCACAAGATGAGGCCCTTGGTTAGTGGGCGGCTCTCCCTCCCACTACTGACCAAGTCTGTCAACCCTGGCCGTGGCGCGGACAAAGTCAGCCAACTTTAATTAGCGATATTGCCGTCTGCAGCACCGTCGTTGTGCCCAGCGGGATGGGTTTTGGTTGCCTCCATCGGCCGGGGTAATCAATAGGAGTTTTTCCGGCGAGGTTTAGTCTCAGATACACGGCCTTTTTGCCTCTGTTGGACCTTCCCGCCGCTCTTCCCCAAAGTGCCAGATAACCTCCTGATGAATGTGCAGTTGAAGAAGACAGGATAATAATAATAATAATAATTGTGATGTGACCCTTTGTAGGTGTCAAACCGCGTCGCTAGTCCCCATATGGTAATAATCGGGAACTTCCCGATCGGGCAATACCTGGGGAACACTGGCCAGCCATGGCTTACACAGAATCTCGTCATGGTCAATGGCAGATTGGGCTATTCAAGGACCGTTTCCTCCATTCAAACCAGATGGGTCGGTCACCGCAGAACTTTCTGGGTACAAGTATACAGCTAGCCGAGACCTGCTAGAGGTTGCATTTTGTGCAATCGGCAGTATGGAAATATGAGCCACCTGAAATGCCTAGTTGGGAGGCTGAATTGCTCTCCCCATTTGTATTGTCTAGTGGCTTTCAATCTTTTTCGGTACTATCAACACCGCAGTCCCCCACCATCCAGCCCCTGACGGCGCTATGGTTTCCGGACCTCCCGATTTACCTCAAACGACACAATCAATATTACTCGATCGAGCCATTCGATTCATAGACACTGGATTCTTCACGCCTCTTCGGCGGGTGCCCAAGATAATCTCGGGACCGATCCAATCGCCTTTTTGCTGAGCGGAGAGTAGTCTATGACACGGCTTGACCATGTGGCCGATGAATTGACTCCCATCACACTTACACCACTGCACCACTGCACACCACGGCGTATCCTGGCCCGTGCCTAGACGCCATTCTCTAACGTTGGTAAACGTGGCAATCCGAGCACGGGACCCAGTGTATCTGCCCCTCAGCCTGCTTCCCGAGCCAGAAGCCTAGCTAGGGTCATTTGAGATGCTGAGTTGGTGCCAAAATCAGCACGGGCAGCTGTCGTGATTGATAAACCGTCTCCAGGCCGTCTAGTATAGTGGCGGCAGCCAGGCAGTGCCTCTCGGCACTCAGCATCATAGCATCGGCTTGTTTTGGCACTCAAACAACGACTCAAGCACATGATCTTGGCCATGGAGGATTCCACAGAGGACAATTTTCCCGAAAACACGTCCTCAAGAAGATGCAATTATGCTCGATGATAGATGTATCCACCCTCATGAGTTCAAGGCCAATGGGGTTCAAACCGAATCAATTTCAAAATCATATTACGAATGACTGACTATGCAACGGGATCATATGACGAGTTGAAGCAATGTTACAAATGAATCCATCGCAAATACTGGCGTGTTCCTCTAATGCCGGGAAATGCTCCCGGTTGCCCTGTTTACAGGTGCTGGCTCGACTGTGGCTGCTCTAGAATGCAGGCCTAGTTATCCTAGACACATTCCCTCAGAGCCTCGGTGTTTGTCTTTCCGCCAGGATCGTGCGACGGGGTGGCGTGCCGACTGCAGCCAAGCTTCGCATCACCTGCCAATGTACTTGATCAAGTCCACACTCCCATGTCGAGTTACTCTGAAGTCTGAACTCATGGTGTGGATGGCTACAGTTTAGTTTAGGGCGATTGTCCTCGTGCGCCTTGTAGTCTATCAGTCCTACCGTAGGAACTGGCTGAAACGCACTGTGCTTGAAATGATGTGGGCACAAGGGTGCGTGAGCTCGCAATCAGGGAAGGGGCACTAGGTGAGCACTGTGCATTTCGCTCTTTGCCCCAGTCCACTTCCGCAGCTCCAATTGGTCGTTGACCCAGCATCTCAAGCAACAATCACAACCCTCTTCATCCCAAATGCCCAGAGAGAGGAGAGAGTGCATGCCCATCCATGCTCGAAAACTGCTGTGTTTGTTCATTTGCGAAAGGCATAATGCACCTAGCTTTTCTTTCTTTTTTAGCGCCACTGTTGCCATAACGAAGGATGGGCGTCAACACATCACGCACGACAGGGAGTGCACAGGACGGTTACGAAAAACCCGACTGCCCTCACCCCTCCACAGGCCATGCTCGATTCGGTTTGTTCCTTGAGACAGTGGCTACATGGCCGTTGAATGGCGTCGAGCTCAAGAGCACGCGCCAGACCAGCACGGCTTCTTCCGCACAACTGGGGCGCTGGTACTCCCTACCGGAGAGGTCTAGCCCGGGACTAGTCCCCGTCGTCAATCCCTTACTTGCAGGTGGCCAGGGCCGCCATGGTCAACAACCCAACTAGTCTGCCAGCGGGCGCCCGAAGGCGCTTTCGAGGTGGTGGGTTGGGAATGGGTAATAAGGCTCGTGAACAGGATGGGCCCAGCGCCGTCGACCAAATGAAACGTCCATGACGAAGGAATGGGGACTTCAGGGCGTTCAAGCCGGCTATCCCACACAGAGTTCTTCCAGAGGATCCCCCCACAGGGGTATCCGGCTTGGTCAAGGTTGGTGAATGGACCACCTAGGTGGATGGTGGACACATGGCAGTGGCCATGTGTCGTGGTTCTGCAAGTCGGGGTCGGATCAGCGCGCGCCAATACGGAACAGTTGACCGGCTGGCTGGCTGGCTGGGTCAGAGCAACAAGGTCTTGTAGGGAGCTGGCTGGACTGTTGCTTGAGTACATCAACTGCACACATGCAAACCGAGACCACCCCCCAACACACCCCGCCTTCCTTGCCAGGCTGGCTGCAGCATGTCAAACCGCCGACTTACCGCTTCCCAGCAAGTGCAGCACCTGGACATGGGTTCCAAGGCTCTTGGAGCGACGTGAGCGAGATGAGTTGCCGCAGCGTGGGGTGGTAATTTGCGCCCAGAACCATGAGCCCTGCCTTCGATCTCCCCAGCATCTGTCCGTATGCACGGTTGCTCTATCATCGTACGAGGATCGTGACAGCTGCGGCCTCCCTTGCTTTGGTCCAATTTTCTGGCAGATCTGTGCGCTAATAGAGTCTTCACTCTCAGCCATGAACTTATGTGATGCCAAACTACATCGTGCATCACCACTCTCGCCATAATAACAGTACTAACTCAGGGATTGACAGCCGGAGAGCTAGGAGCCCCTTCTTGAGCGCACCAGTCCTCGCGTCTTGCGCCGTTTCTGGTATGGGTACGGAGTAGCTTGGTTCCGAAGAACCGGATATGAACTTGTGGGCCCCGAGCGGCATTGGTCACTAACTGTGTCCAAGAGCGAAGTGGCTACCACCCAAGAGGACCCAATTCGTCACCAACGAAATGATGTTCAAAGCCAAGCCTACCTACCGTGTCTGGAGTCCGCTGTATCGGAGGTCGCCAAACTTGCTGGGATTAATAGCTCTCGAGTACGTCATCATCCTCACCTCTCCAGGTTTCCAAGCGCCTCGACTGGACTGGGGTTGGGATATTGATCCCATCCTGTCACGGCCGGATGTTGTCAGAGCGGGTGATGGGGTTATTCGATGACGGAGGAAATTTCCGCGACATGGGGGAAACCTCATGATATGATATGATGAATGCGGCGATGGCTCTGCCCTTGTCGTTGCAGCAGATTTGAGGATCAGCCGCTCGGTGTCGCACAACTTAGACGACTCTTGCCCTGTACAGCGGCGCTGACGCGGATGCACAAATCTTGGAATTCTCGACCTCGGCCGGTTTTCGTCCGTGCTTTTGGAATGCGATGAAATTAGAACTGGATTTTTGGCAACGACAACTGACCCCTGCTCATGTTGTAACAGCGATCCCAGCAAGTGCTAAACATGGTCCAGGGCCATACACCATCATCAACACCTGACCTAGTTCTGCTGGCATCATATTGCTCATCTCCCCTCAGTTCGGCAGAATCCCCGACCTTACATGGGCCAATATTAATGATTCTTCCGACAGGACCATTCAGAACAACAGGCAACCATAGGGTATCTTCATCCCTCCACGACTTGACAACCACAAGTCCGTCCAATGAGTCCGTCCCAGTTGAGGCTGACCAGAAGAAGAAAAGTCCCTGGGAGCTGACTCCGAAAGCGAGAGGGGCGTTGTCGCGTGAAGGTCTCGACTCCAATTGAATACCTAATTAAAAGGTGTTGCGATTCTTCCGCCATTAACAACACAAGTGGACTGCTGATCCCCTTCAATGAAGCCCAACCACAGAAGCAAGTCCATTGGCACCCTGCATTGTCACTTGCTACCCTGGCAGGCCCGCTGCTTGGACAGTAGCGCCTGGCTCGTTGCTATGTCACATCAGAGAGGCATGATCGAAGCAAGCCAGGCCCAGGCCCAGGGTATTGGGATGCCCCAGTATGCTTGCAGACCAAGCCATACCCACAGGCACTCGCGCCGCCCACCCTCAAATGTTGTCCTTGCAGGAGGTAAAGTCATTTCAAGTCAAGCAAAGCTGCCCCCAAAAAGAGCCATGCTGTCTATTGTTGAAAGAACCCTCAGACACACGGCCAGTCAAGTCCCTGATACACAAGAAAATGACTGTAGCATGCTTCGCATTTGATCTGGAGGCCTGTCTGTCACTATGCCCGCGCTTCTTGCAAGTATTGGGGATCGTTAGCCCAGCTTCCCCGATTCTGGTGCCCGATTTGATTGGCCTCCAACAATCGCCTGCTATTGATACGTCCGGACTGGCAGATCAATCGGAGGACCGAGATGGTCAGCCATGCTTGCCATGTTTCCTGTGACTGTCCCTCCAAGCCACTCCGGTGGAGGGACACGTGGAGGAGCGTCATCATGACCACGGGGCACACACGGCGCTCAAAGCATAGTTTCAAAGCCACGCGCTCGCCAAAAGCCCATACTCCTTTGGGATGAGAGGCAGAAGGAATGCTCCGCCTCCGCTCATGCCTGGTTGAGTACAGTCACGAACGGCGATGTCCAAAACAAACTGCTATGGAGCCTTGGAATCGAGCGTTAATTATCACATTATCCTCGAATGCAGCCATCTTGATCTGGATGGGCTGAACTCGTGTCTCACTGAGGGACACTTCATCCCACGAAAATGTCTCTTTCATTCTTTCGACACTGAGACACTCCTTGGGGTTCACCAAAGCGGTGGTATATCGGGTTCTCAACCATGATCTCGTAGTGGAGGGCCGATGCTCACACTATCCCGTGGTAGCTACGCATGGTGCCTTTCTCGATGCAATCATAGCGAGGGCAAAAGGCTCTCCAGTCCTCAGTCCGTCGCCAGAAGCGCCGACCACAGGGTATCTACGGCACGACAGGTGAGATTGAGGATTGGGGAGCTATCGCGGGGGCCTACAATGGTTGCTTTTGCAAGACTTGCAGCTTGTCTCTGAACTCGTCTCCGAGAACATGGTTCTGCAGGTTGGCCTCCTGGGCAAAGCAACGTGGGACGGTTCAAACCACGAGTCACATTTAAGCGAGCCGTGGCAAGCACTGCGCAGCGCAACTTGCATGTCCAGGGCAGCCTCGGATCTGCCGCACACGCGACTTTTGCGCTGGTTGGGGACGGACGGACTGACTGCGTGGCGCTGTACATTCACACGCCCTTCGGAGGTACTTGAGACAGGGCCACCCACACGCGGAACAAACTCCCGGGCAGGCTCGAGCGCTATCTTCAGCTCACTTTGAAGACAGAGGTCACCGGTGAAGACGACTTGGTATCCCTCCATCGACCGAAATCTGGTTTGAACCCTGGTATCCTGTCTCGCTAAGGGGAGCCTTGCCCAGGCATCCCGTCCTCCCTCCTCTTGCACTTGCCCGACACAGCGACTCTGTACGCAGGAATACAACACTTTTGTCCGGGACGACACACTCTATGTTCGACGCATGTGCAATGGGGCCTCCCCAGAAAGTCAGGGAGCGATCAGGCCTCTACCGTTGTCCAATGAGCTGAAACCTTCCCCCAATGCGGCCCTACGCTCTTCCTCCCTGCTGGTCGTGGCGCGACAGGGCGAAGGTTCCTCTCGGTGGCTGAATGCCATTTGGTCTGGATCATCAAACTTGGACACAAGGTGAAGGAAAAGTGATTCATCATGAGTGAGAATAGTGTAGATGACAATTATATCCGACGCTTCAAGAAACATTTGTTTACGCCAACACGCAGTCAATGCATTACCCGCCTCCTACTACTACCCTGGTCCGGCAGAACCCGTTGGAAGCCTCGCGCCGTCCCCATTCGACAGGGCCAAGTCTATGGCGTGGGCCATTGCTTCAACAAACGGAGTTGACACTCGGCACCGCTTCGATTCATACCGTGCACCACCAGGGTAGGGACGATCGTGTCCTACGCTATTGGACCTGGACCGCCACAATGCTGCCATGATGCTGCACGTCGCAAAAGCAAAGAGTAGCGGGTCAATGTCTTGGGCCGCCCGGTTGCTAGACAACGTGGGAACACGGGAGGCGCTCGTGGGACCTGAGTCGCCATCCCGGTTAGGTGCGTCGCAAAACGGGCTGGATTAGGCCAGAAGGGAAAAATAATGCGCTGTGCGGCGGCGGTGGATATTCCCGGGCGGCTGGAGGATCAAGGGCTTCGAAGAGTCGAGCGGGTTTCAGCAGCTGAGACATGTTCGGTGAACCATTGAGACAGGTGGACATCCCAACAGCGCCACCCCACGCAGGGGCTGCCTGTGCTGGATTTACAGTCGACTCTCTAGGCCGCGGTAATTGCTGTCATCAGCCCAGTGCGAATCAGGCCAAACGAGGCGAAGGGCCTCCCAGATGTGACTATTCACGCTTTGTGTCAGTTACCTAGGGCAAGGGGACGGAGCACCAGCTAAATGATACAGCTCGTGGAGTTGCTGAAGCACTACACCGGGTATGATGGCGGGGATAGACTCACTTGACATGGAGAATCTCGAGGCCATCCTTGACCTCCTGCAGTAGATCTTTCACGTCTTTGCGATTCTGGGCGGGGAGTAACACCGTCTTGACGCCCGCTCGGAGCGCGCCGATGAGCTTCTCTTTGATACCTCCGACGGCTGTAACTCGGCCTCGGAGAGAAATCTCGCCCTGTGATACTCGCAATGTGAGCGCTGAGCTTTTCTGAGGCAAGGGAGATTGTAGGTTGATACATACCGTCATCGCCATGGTGGGCGGAACAGGTTTTCCGGAAAACAACGAGATCAGGGCAACAGCCTGGCCGATTCCGCTGCTGGGGCCATCCTTGGGGATAGCTCCAGAGGGGCAGTGCACATGAATGCTGCGCTCCTTCATTATGTCCGTCGTCGGCTCGGGAGTCAAGCCAAGCTCGAAGGCATGGGCCTTGACCCAAGTCAGGGCAACTTCGACGCTCTCCTTGAGCACATCGCCCAGCTTTCCGGTCAGTTGAACTCGGCCATTACCCGGCATGTCGGCCACCTCGATGAAGAGAATGCTGCCGTTGCCGCCGGAGCTGTATGCCACCAGACCTGTGACAATGCCGGGCCGGCTTGTCTTCTCGGCAATCTCCTCCTCAAACTTCTCGATTCCGAGATAGTTTTCGATGTCCTCTATAGTTAGTTTGGGCCTGTAGTCTTGCACATGGCCGGTGTCCTTGGCCTCGGAATACTCGACAGCCTTGGCACGACACACGGATCCAATCTCTCGTTCGAGATTTCGCACTCCGGACTCGCGAGTGTACGACTCGATGATCTTGGAAACAACTTCACGATTGAACGCAACCTGGTCCTCGGCCAGACCGTTAGCTCGGATCTGCTTGGGGATCAAGTGCTGCATAGCAATGTGCCGCTTCTCAAGCGTGGTGTAGCCAGGGATGTAGATGGTCTCCATGCGATCAAGAAGAGGCCCAGGGATGGTATCCAAGCTGTTGGCAGTGGCGATGAAAAGAATCTTGGACAGATCCACTGGCATGCCAACAAAGTGATCCTGGAAGGTGTGGTTCTGCTCAGGGTCCAACACTTCCAGCATGGCGGCCGAGGGGTCGCCGTGGACGCTGGCGTGGCCAATCTTGTCGATCTCGTCGAGCAGGAAGACCGGGTTGGACACGCCCACCTTTCGCAAGCCCTGGACAATCAGGCCAGGCATGGCGGCAACATATGTGCGTCGATGACCGCGAATCTCGGCTTCGTCCCGTACACCACCGAGAGAGATACGGTGGAACTTGCGCCCCAAGGCGGTCGCCACTGACCTTGCTAGACTGGTTTTGCCGACTCCAGGGGGGCCAGCAAGGAGCATGATGGGAGACTTGTCGACCATGAGCTGCGACTTGAGGACTTGAAGTTTGGCAACTTCAGGCCTGGCATCCTCAGCAGCCGCGTCGCCGGCCTCCTTTGCCTCGCCACTTTCGGCTTCGGGCCTAGACATCTCCTCCTCAGCCTTTTTCAGCTTCTCCTCGACGCCGTCATTGATGGATTGCTTGAGTCGCAACACGGCAAGATACTCTATGAGCCTCTTCTTCACCTTGTCGAGCCCGTAGTGGTCGTCATCGAGTTGCTTTCTCGCTCTGGTCAGTGTCTCAGGCCCAAGGCGGTCGTCTGTAGTGGTTGACCAAGGAATTTCCGCCAGAGTTTCCAGCCAGTTTCGGGTGACCTGGTATTCCTGGTTCATGGGCATCATCTTCTGGAGACGGCGCATCTCCCTGTCGACCGTCTTTGCGGCTTCAGGGGGCAGGTTTGCGCTCTGCAGCTTCCGCTTCAGCTCGTCGAGTTCGTTGGCCTCTTGGTCATCGTTCTGGTCGTTGCCTGGGGGGAACTGGCCTGACGGGGGAACGAAAGCCATTCCGGGCATCTGGGGCATCGAATTTGGCTTTCGATTCTGGTTTTCGTTCAGGCGATCTAGGATCTGGATGGGCATCGTTGCGAACGTCGTAATCTTGAAGTTGTTCTTGATGCCTCCAACCTGACGCTCCAGCAGCTCGATAACCTTGGTCAGGCGGACCTTTAGATCTAGCGCGGCCAGGACCTCGAGTTTCTCCTCGTGGGTGGTTTCGACCAGGTTGGCCATGAAGTCTGCCAACAAGCCGGCGTCCTTGATCTCCCTCCGCATAATGAGCATCTCCAAGCGCTTTGTTACCAACGGGGACAGAACTGGGCCGCCCTTGGTTCGAGGAAGGAGCGAGGAGATTCGAAGGATTGTGACGAGCTCGCGCGATCTTGTCTTTAGGAGTGCGAAGAGGTCTTGGACTTGCTTATCGGGGGGCGAAGAGGCTGAGATGGCCAGCGATTAGCTACACGTGGCTGGAGATGGACCCAGGGAGAGGGAGGGGAAGTCGGTGCAAAACGTACTGTCATCTGGGAAATATGTGACCTTGGCCTCGAAGAACGGACGATCCTTGGTAAAGTTATCGACTCGAATGCGCGTAGTGCCTTCGACGCGTAGGGCAAACTCGCCGGTGCCGCGGCCATCGATGCCAATGATCTTGGCAGAAACACCAAAGTTGTAGAGATCATTCTTCTTGGCAGTACCGGGGTTCACATCCTCAATCTGGGAGCTATCGATCTCCTCGGTATCGGCGATGAGCAGCTGGCCATTGGGTCCAACTAGTGGCGAGGAGACGGGGACGCATGCGATGGGGATGGCATCGATTCGAGCATCGGGGCCCTTGGCTGCGGCGCGTTCGTAGACGTGCGCGAGGAGCGCCGGGATGTCGGGGCGGCTTGAATTGACGGGAATGCGCTGGACGAGGCCGGGGAGGAGGATGGAGCCTCGGGCAAGGGGTATCAGAGGAAGGGTCGCGGTCTGGTTTCGCACCATGACGACAGGAAGCAAACAACAGCCGAGATGGCTTTCGCTGGAATACAAAGGCTAGAAGGGGAGCAAGGAAGAGAAAAAGTAGTTGTTGGGGGCTTGGCTTGGCTTGCTCCTAGGTGTAAGAGGAATAATTATAGTACACAGACTGAAGCGGGCGAAGCGGAGGTGATGTCGATGTCAGATGTCAAATGGTCAGTCCATCGAAACCTGGAGAAGGACGGGGGCAACTCCGAGTGCCAGGGCCCGAATTCCGCTGCCGGGGGCGGGCGGTTTGTGCTCCAGCGGTGCAGCGTGCAGCAGGCGCCTCCACTGGGGCTGGTGCCGAGGCTAAAACACGTCCACTAGAGGTAGCAGCGCCTAGCGGCCTCGACTTGCACTAACAGCCCGAGCCAGTGCTGGTCAAGCTCCCCACACGCGACACTTCCATCTCATCAATCAGGTGACACGGCCGGCATAGCTGAATTGCCGGATCTCTGCGAGAAATCCCCGGCTTGCCGATGAACGGAGCAGGAAGTGCTGCCACAGGTTTCCCGTCTTTCATGGCCGCTAGTTGGGCCAGCATGGAGCTGTGAATGAAAGACGACACTTTTTTATGCCAATCATGACCACAGTGATATTGAGTAAGGTACCTTGCCAGATTGGTCCAGGCAAGTACCCAGGTATTGATTAATCTGTGCCTCAATGCAAGTGGGCTTCCTTCCCGTCGTACATGAACGGAATTCCGCATTACATAAGATTCCCAAACGGATTGGGTGACTAAGGGCGACCCCACCCATCACGTTTCTGCGCGGGGCACATCCATTAAACCTAGGCGCGACTGGACGCGTCTTGGAGTGCACGCTTCCTGGTGCATTTGGTGAGCGAGCCTGTTCTGCCTCCCACCTCCACCACCCGCCATTAGCAATCACCTTTTCATCCAGCCAACCCCAAAATGTGTATGTCGCATCCCCAGATCCCGCATGACTTCAATGATCCCCCACCTTTACTTGGGTCGCTCACTAACGTGTCTTTCATCGCTGCAGCTGCGTACGGTGGCATGTCGAAACCCGGCTACGGCGCCCAAGGCGGCGATGATTCCGGAGGCTTCTTCGCTGGCGGCTCTCAGCAGGGCAGCCAAGGCGGCGGCGGCGGAAAGGTACTGTAGTGTAGTCTGATGTGGTCTTTGCTCATTCAGAAGCGCCTGCTAACTCGATATCTCGGCACAGTCCTACCAAGACGAGTCACTCCGTCCCGTCACGATCAAGCAGCTTCTCGACGCCGAGGAGGCATACGCCGGTGCCGACTTCAAAATCGACGGCACTGCCGTCACGCAAGTCACCTTTGTCGGCCAGGTCCGCAGCGTGAACGTCCAAGCTACCAACATCACCCTCAAGATGGACGACGGCACCGGCCAGATGGAGGTCAAGAAGTGGGTTGACGCTGATAAGCAGGACGACACCGGCTCCTTCGAGGTTGACTCCTACGTCCGCATCTGGGGCCGCGTCAAGTCCTTCTCCAATAAGCGTCACGTTGCCGCCCACGTCATTCGCGCCGTGACCGATCACAACGAAGTCAACTACCACATGCTCGAGTCCACATACGTACACCTCTTCTACACCAAGGGACCCCTTGGAGGCCAGGGCGGCGCCAACGCCGACGGCGATAGCATGTTCGTCGACGGCGGTGCCAACTACGACAGCGGGGCGGCAAACGCCGGCGCCAACAAGCTCACAGGATGCTCGGCGGCGGGCAAGAAGATGTTCAACTTCATGAGCAATACACCTGGCGGCAACGAGGGCGTCAATATCCAGATCATTACCAACTCAACGGGGATGTCAGTGAGGGACGTCCTCATGGGCGCGGAGGAGCTGCTGGGGCAGGGTCTGATATACACTACGGTGGACGACGAGACTTGGGCAGTTCTGGAGTACTAGTTGAGGCCTGGCAGTGCCCCGGCTGGGGGAATTCCTACTACTGCAGCAGTAGGTGGTGGCAACCATGGTTTGTCTATACGGTCTGAACTGGTTAGAACGGGTGTTCACGGATATAGGCGGGTCTCCATCAGTTTATGAGGGAATGACAAAAATCCTTGCTTGTTTGTTATCGTTTTCATGTACTGTCTTGGGTTACTAATGAATGATTGAAACCGGTCGGCGAAAGATGAAGGCACAAAAAACTGGTGCATGGTGAAGACACAAAACACTGGTGCATGGTAAAGACGCAAAAACACAGGCGCGTGGTAAAAGAGACAAAAAAGGGGGAATGGTAAAGACTGTTGCAGGTCGGAATGCAGTTGCTGGCCAATGCAAGCGCCCGTTCGCAAGAGTCGCCAAGTAACTCAGGCTTGTTCAGGATGAGAGGATGGGGAGTCACCATATGCGATGATGCAACTGGGGCTTGCAGAGGCCAACAAGGCGCGGTTGTGAACGGAACGTGAACGGGTCGTCGGGATATGGCCAGCCAGAAGCTAGCTTCTCCCTCGACACCGTTTTCGGCCCTGGGCAAGGACAAGGGCCTGGGGAGGGACTTCAAATTCAAATCGTTGAAGCTGCCTAGACCCTGACACTCTCGCCAACGGCAGGCATCAGACGAGGTATCTTGGCGGTCAAATGGAGGGTCGTCGGCGTCGGCGTCGGCGTCGTCGCAGCCTGGGGCGACTTGGGCGCCTTGGGCTCGCGGACCATGATATAGGCCGTGACGGGGTCCGGGCCGCGCTTGAAGGAGACCTGACGCTTGAGCTCGAAGCCAAACTTGGCGTAGTATGCGTTGTTGCCCTCAGCACTCGATTCCAGGTACATGGGGCGGCCCTCTGCGTCGGCCTTTTGGAGTTTTGTCATGTTAGTCAAGGACATGGGGATAGTTCATGGGGATGCGCTCAACGGCACCAGGCCCTACGGCAAAACATATAAATAAATGAAAACAGAAAAAGATGACGTACCTTGTCAACCATGTGGCGGATGAGGCGTCCCGCGTAGCCTTTTCTGCGGGCGCTGGGCTTGGTGCCGATGTAGACGAGGTAGTAGCAGTCGTTGTCGCGCTCGCCCATGACGTCCTCCTTTGTGCGCTGCAGGACGGGCATCATCTCGTCAAAGTACCGCTTGCGTCCCTCGGGGGAGAGCCGGAAGTACAGCCTCCACATGCCGCTGCGGAGGGCCGTCCACCAGTCGTCCATCTGCTGCGGGCCGGGCAACATCCTAGATGTCGTCAGAACGAGAACCGTCTTCGAGGGGGAAGCTTCGACTCACCAGAGTGCTATGGCGTCGTAGTCAGACCCTATGGTGGTGACGGTGCCCTTGAGGCAGTGCGCAGCAACCATGTAAGTCATCATATCGACGTGCAGCTTCCACTTGTCTTCGGCCGAGTAGTTGGCCATGTCGTCCCCGTCGAGCAGGTAGACGCTGTGGGCGTCCGTGGCAAAGGCGTGCGCCAGGGCACGTCCCGCGACCTCGCTCTCATCGACGTCGACGACGCGTACAGCATCTTCCCACCAGGTAGGGACGAGGGAGCGCTTGCGAGCCCAGTCCTGATTGAGGACGTTCTTATTCACAAGGTCCATGATGAGACGTCCTGTTTAGTCGCTTGAATTGGCCGTAACTGGTACAAGAGAAAGCAATTGGCACGATTAAGCAAGTCTTGTTCATCGTCACGTTTTTGAGGGGAGCGGGAACATGAACCTCTCAGGATCCCAAAGCCGGAGTCTCTTTGGGAGGGGGCCCTGGGGGGGGGGGCCTGGAGACTTACATTGTTGTATATTCTGGATACTATCGCCCGTATGAACCTGTGACAGTTGGGTTCTGGAGACGGGCGTAAACCTCGAGGGATGACGCAGACAGTTGAGGCTGGCTCGTAGTTCAACCGACATCAATGTGGTAGTTTGCGAGCGGGCGGGGCTCTCGAAACTAAGGGTGGAGGGTAGAGGAGGAGGAGGTGGTGGTGGTGGATGAAGCTGGGAGGCTTGAGGTTCTCAACAGCTCGTGTTTGGTTTCGGGGAAGACGGGAAGTAAGGAGGAAGATGGAAGTGGAAGAAACTCTTAGGGCCTCGGGGCGCAGAGTGATGGTAGTACGGGAGATCAGATGGAGAGACAAAGACAAAGGGCGCGTGAGCTTTCGGTAAGCAACAGTCACGGAGTTGGACTGAGTCCAAGTAGCAACAAGACACCAAGTTTGGGCTTCTCTCAAGCTGACCCGTTCTATAGGGTCACCCTGGAAAGATCAAGTTGTGGTCAAGGTAAGCTAGCGACTGTTCGACGCCGGGCTATGGTTGTTATGGTTGTAGTCATGCAGGGGGGGGGTTGATGTTGTTGGGAGGCTTTTGTCTGGCTGGTACACAAAGAGGGAGGGAAGAGGGAGGCACGAGACTGTTCATGGGGGTTTATGTACTTGCTAGATGGATGTAGAGACGTCCCGGCATTAGCCGCCCGCACGATACGACGGGCATGCCTAGGGGGAGCCTTGTGCGCGCGTGGGATCCTGCTTACCTCCCTTAGCTAAACCTGTCCACGGGAGGAGGGGATCTACGGGGGACAATAGAAGCCATCCTCTCCGCACCCCATGTGGCCCGCGGTGGGGAGGAGGGCGACCCTGTTGGCTGGCTTTGGAATTGGCCATCGTCACTGGCCAGCGTGGGGGAGGCCATGCTTCGCAGCTAAGCCGGTGGCTTGCTTGTCATGCTCTCCTCGGGGACCCTGTCACGAGTCACGGCTTCGTTTGGGCCGGCGTCAATGAGCCAGCCAGTCGCCGCGGGCGGTGGCACCGGCGGCCGTATCGCAATCGAGTCTTGAGACGGGCTCGCCCAACGATGGTGGGGTCGGAAGCCGCTCACAATGGCCAGAGAGACTGCCCGCCGCGGCCGATTGAGTCAAAAGGCAAAAAGACACAAACACGGTCCCCACGCCGCCAAGCACCCCCCGGCCGCCCTCTCCGCCTGGTCAGACGTGGCACCGTCTGTGGGCACCGATCAGTCAGTTGTGAGGTTGAGCCGAGCGTACATGTACAGGACCGTACAGGATAATGCATGCTGAACCATGCTGATGCGGATGCAAGCGCTCAGGTGATGATGGGATGCCCCGGCGTGGACTAGGGGGCTTCAGGTGGCGGCGGAATAGATATGGCCTGCAGTTGGGGGTTTGGACTAATTGACACGCCGGGGCGAGGCCAGAGCGAGACCGAAATATACCGGCCGGTCGTCGAAGGAAGGCGCGATAAGACGCCGACCCCAACTCCCGAGTCAAGGCCCCCGACTGCCGAAGGGCCCGGCGGGGCGATAAGATGCTGCACCTGATTACTGATTAGGTACTGCCTGCGCTGTCCCAACGAGTTCCGGCCAGCCATGCGTCTACTACTAATTAGTAATTTGGTTGAGGACAAAGCCCGTCTCTTCCGTCTCTTCGATTTGAGACGTCTCGTGCAACTTCTCCAGAGCGTGAGTGTGAATGAACTGAACAAACGTCAAATTATCAAAGCGGCCCGGAGCCCCCTCCCACGGATTTACGCGGGTTTCAATAGTGGATATCTAAGTTAGGTGTGCAGATCAATCGCCAATTCCAACCTCTCAACTCACCCTGACCGAATGAATCCCCTGCGACGTTCCTCCCGCACGCCGCCGTCCCATCGAGGGTGCAATTATTGTCCTCACTTGTGCCATTTTCAACCCCTCCCCTCCTCCGTCATCGCCACTTCCAGCCACCTCCGTGTGTACGCGGAAATCACAGCATGCGGCGAATCTCCTGCTCGTTCAAGTACTTCTCCAGGCCCGAGTCGAGGGACCCCCACCACTCAAAGAGCATCGAGTTGCAGATGAGCTTGAACCAGGGCGTGAACTTGATGCTGGGGTCTGCAAACTGAGCCTTGAGCTGCTCCGGGCTGACGTACTGAGTTGCCTGCACCTCGTTCTCGTTGATGGCCAAGTCGACATTAGCCTTGATGAAGAGGATGTAGTCGACTAGAACGCCGACCGTCAGCACATTACTCGACTAGAGGATTAATACCGTGGCGATGCATGGTTCAACATACCTTCGTGCTCTCCCCACTTGCCGTCGCTGGGCGCCTTGTAGTGGATCCGGGTCAGGAACTTGAAGTCCTCAAAGGGAACCTGCTCCTTCTTAATGCCGAGCTCGTGGTCCAGCTTGCGCTGAGCAGCGCGCTTGACACCGTCAATGGCATCGGCCAGAGTCGATCCCGTCTCGGTGGGGATGTTGAGGGGGTGGGAGCAGCAGGTGTTGGTCCACAGATCGGGGAAGGTGATCTTCTCGGTGGCGCGCTGCTGGAGGAGGAGTTCGTTCTTGTCGTTGAAGAGGAATACGGAGAAGGCACGGTGGAGCAGGCCCTTGTCGATGTTGGTCATGAGGTGGCCTGGGACATGGTCAATCAGCTGCTGGGTAGTGTACGAAGGGGGGGGAGCAGTCGTGAGCCATCGGGGCGCGACATACAAATCTTCTTGCTGGCAGTGCCAATGGGCTTGTCGTCCTCGTCAAGCACAATGCAGACCTCATCCATGAGGCGGATCTGCTCCTCATCGTGGCCGGACAGAGGCTCCGAGCTGGTGTCAATGTCCGGGAAGAGGCGGAGCATGGACTCGGCCGTGATGGGCTGGGCGACGGTGGTGGTGGTGGAGGAGGACATGGCGACGGCGACGACGATGTGAGGGGTCAACTGAGGATCAGATTGAACTTGAATTGGATCAGATCGGTCTGGCGATATTGGGAGGGGGATACTAGAGCTCAGTGTCACACGGTGGCTAGCAGGAAGGGGAGGATTAAGTAGCTTGGCTGGCTGGTGGCGGACTAATTCAACTCTTGCCCCTCCAAAAAGTCCAAATGCCGGCCCCCTCCAGCCCTCCAACGACCTCTCCATCGGCTTCACTGCCGCATCTGCACACCCACTGAAGCCTCCACTAAGAACCCACGACGGCGCCTCCAGCACCCCTAATTGGGCAGGTTTGAACGTCGTAGCTACCTGCTGCATCCCTGGTGCTGGCAACCCGCCTTTGTCCCACTGCCCTTGCATCCCCTTAGTCAGCCGTCTTCGGTGAAGCTGCCCTGGGGATAGTCGATCCGAGCATTTTTTGGTTGCTCCGCCGCGCCCTTCGTTTTCGTATAAGCTGTCCGCAACGAAGCCTGTTTCACGAAAACAAATACCAACAAGGCAGCCGAGCTGGGAGCCTGTCAAAGGGTCTCATCCATGTGAGACCCGCAACTGGTGTGTGCCTTGAGGAGGGAATGCCAACTTCATGATCCAACAAACAGCCCCCAAGCCACAGAGAAACACTGCCAGATTTGCCGGCAATCGAAAGCCAACATTTCGATGCTCGCCCATGGCCGGCCTGACTAGCAGTCTTCAGAGCCGATCTGATATCAGCCCTATGAAACCAGCGTGCAAGCCCCTTGCGATGAATCCCGGCCGAATAATAATAAACCAGGCCGTGCGGACATTTCACACCCTTCCGGTCCGCAAATCGCAAGCCGCTGCAGCCACTACTGATACTATCATTGACGATCCTACAATTATTCGATGACTTGTACATTTTCTCTTTTTTTTTCTCTCTCTTACTTATTGCAGCATAGACCTGGTGTGAAGGAGAAGTTGCTAAAGCTTGCGACGCTCGCCCACCTTATGCGCTATGTCAATATTCCCTAAGCGGGGCACCCACCCAAGCTCCCAGCCGCTCGTGCTGTCAGGGGAATTGGCCCAGCGAGGCTGGGTAGCATCGTCATCGCATCCGTACACCTAACGCCACACATCATCACATCCGCTTCGCTGGCCGTCTCTCCTCTCGCACAAGTTCGCATCCTCCAGCGCACTCATCATTAGACTTCGACCGGGCAAGCGCGACCGTCATTTCGCTTCGCCGAACCCGCTCTCCTCCCCCCTCTCGTCACTCACCTCCCCGTCAACGTCGTCGTGTGCCGGCCCTCCCGCGCAATCATGGCACCCAAGATCGAGGCGCAAGAAATCGAGACATACTGGAACATCTTCTCAACAAGAACCGGCGGCGGCAAGTTCCTGACAGGAGAACAAGCTGCGCCTGTCCTCAAGAACAGCGGCCTTCGCGACGACCAGCTCGAGCGAGTGTGGGACCTTGCTGATGTCGACAATGATGGCAACCTGGATTTCGAGGAGTTCTGCGTCGCCATGCGCATCATCTTTGACATTCTGAATGGGGTACGAAACCCGGTCATGGCCGACGACTAGCCAGGCTTGCGGCACAGAAGCTCACCATTTGATCTTAATAGGAATATCAAGACGTGCCGACGACATTACCCGACTGGTTGGTGCCCGAGTCCAAGTCACACCTGGTGCAGGCGACCCGAGCCATCACGGGGAAGCAAGTGGCGTTCGAGCAAGTCGACGATGAATCCGACACGCCAGGACTGAAGGATGGCTTCGATTGGTATATGAAGCCGGCGGACAAGTCCAAGTACGAGCAGATTTACCAGGAGAACAGGGACATGCGAGGAGAGGTTCCTTGTGAGTGTCTAAATCCCCCCACGGGTAGGACTAGGATGATTCTAACCTTCTGCAGTCAATGCTCTTGATGATCTATACGAATCCCTGGATGTCCCGGACACGGATATCCGTTCCGCTTGGAACCTAGTCAACCCTTCGGCCGGGTCTACCATTAACAAGGACGCCTGCCTTGCTTTCCTTCACATCCTAAACAACAGACACGATGGCTTCCGTATCCCGCGCACCGTTCCCGCGTCCTTGCGGTCGAGCTTTGAGCGCAACCAGATTGATTATCAGATCGACAACCAGCGCGGGGGCGCCAACTCACGATGGGCCACTAAGGCCGACGACTCGACCAGCACGGGCCGTAAGGCTAAGTTCGGCGACCAGTACCTGACGCGCCTCGGACGCAGCGGCTTCAAGACGGCTGGCACAGACTTCTCAACTGAGAAGACGGACGACTGGGAAGAGGTCCGACTGAAGAAGAAGTTGCAAGAGCTCGAGGAGAAGATTCAGAAGGTGGAGGAAATTGCCGAGCGCCGGAAGGGCGGCAAGCGCGACTCCAAACCTGCGCTTGTCAAACGCGAACTCGACCAGCTACTGGACTACAAGCGTGGTGAGTTGCGCGCCTTGGAGCAGGGCACCGGCAAGAGCGCCGAGGGGAGTTCGCTGAAGAGCATATCGGATGACCTACAGACGGTGCGGGAGCAGGTCGAGGGGCTAGAGTCTCACTTGAGGTCCAGGGAACAGGTGCTAGAGCAGATTCAGGCCGAGATTCAGCAGGAGAAGAGGGGCTAGGCGCGTGCGACAGCGGGAGGCAGTGGTGATGGCGAGAGCGCGGTGCAGGGGACGTACATTGCATCCATACATACCATTTTGTAGGAATAATACGGCGCGTGGACTTTGAGCTGGCTGCGAGGGAGACGTTTACGAGACAGCTAAGCATTCACAACATATATCGACGGCGCATATCCGTATATCGACAGGACTAAGTTGCCCCGAATGCCGCTGGCTTCATGTACCTCTCGCCGTTGATATCTTTGCATGAGCTGGATGAGCATCCATCACGAATATGCAGGGCCATTCAATCACGACGGCACATAATACCCACTCAATCCGGATGACGACACGACAACATTCCAGCCACGCCATCAGCCCGCACCCGTCCGCCATATTATTGACATGGTGGCTTGGGCCAGGTGGGTTACATGCTTTGCGTTACGCCGTCAGCATGCAGGGTTGCTGCTTAGGTCGGTAAGCTTCAATGGCGCCAGCTCCAGTCTTACCCGGCCAACCGTCTTACACACTCAGAGCTCGCTGCTCCACCATTTCCGGTGGTGCGGCTCTGCGAATCGGGTTTCCAACCCCCATCGATCCTTTCAATCAAGTCGGCCGGGGCTGGGGCGATTGGGAACTGAAATAGAAATCATTAAATCGAGTTGAATTTGCAGTGCCTGTGCAACGTCGAGTGAAATTTGTCTACCAGGGCAACTATTAAGGTGAATTAGAGGTACAAGTGTAGAAACGACATCTGGGACGAAAGTCCCAAATGACACATCGATATACCAGTACTAGGAAGCGAACTCTAACTACTAAGGTACGCGGGGTCTTTGGTACCAAAAACACCGCTTGTGGTTGAAACTTCAAATCACCACGACCAGGAGCGAGACCTCGACGCCTGCTGCGCCAACCCCTTGATCTCGATCCATTTGATGGCCGCCGAAGGAAGTAAAGAAGCCAATCCCATCAACTCCGAGCGAGAGGGAGGGGGTTCGCAAACTGAAGGGGAATCTCTTGTGGGAAAGCAAAGTCAAATAATAGAGCAGTCGTCAGAAGGAGAATTAAAAAGCTCGACTTTGCACAGATGATTGTTTGTGTGTGTGTTTTAGGTGATCCGACGACGCTCGCGTGCTCCCCTCTTATCTCGCTACCGCCCTGAAAATCATAAAACTCGTAAACTCGTGGCGACGCTGAGTAAGATTATCGTGTCCGGAGTGAAAAGGCTACTCGAGAGGGCCAACGCGTCCACTGGACAGAGCTTGATGAATTAGGTGGTTTAGAGGAGGGCGATGGCACCGGCAGCGACGAGCAGGAGAGCGCTGAGGCCGGTAGTGGCGGCACCGGACGAGGAGCCACCGCCAGGGGCGGCACCCGGGGCCGTGGTGGGCACAACCGCCACGGGGACAGATCCGGGAGGCTTGGTCGGCGCAGCTGTGACGACGGTGCCGTTGGCGCTGGCGCTGGGGGTCCAGACGGTGCCGTGGCCAGCACTGGGAGTCGAGCAGCTGGTGGTGGTCTGGACGGCCTTGGTGGTGGTGGGGATAGGGGTAGTAGACGAGGCCTTGGTCGTGCTGGTAGGGGTGGTGCTGGTGGGCTGGGCAGTGGTGGTCGGGGCGACAGAGGTGGTGGGCTTCGCAGTCGCGGCAGCCAGAGAACCGCCAACGTTGTAGGCGGCGGCGCACTGCTCGAGGCTCATGGCATTGGGACAGCACCAGGTCTGGAGCTTGGTGTCGTGAGTGCAGTAGAAGCCTTCGTCGCACGAGTCTATCGGATATCAGTCAGCATCAGGGAACGCGACGAGACATTTCCTATGGCCTGGAGCCCGTTTCCCCCCATCTTCCATGTTCCTCTCACGCCAACGCATCTGAAACGAAGCCAGAAGCCACAATTAGGTGATATCGACTTACTTCCGGTGCCGTCGGTGCAGCAGGACTGCTTCTTGGCAGGGTTGAAACAGTGAGTCTGGTCATCGTTGGACGGGCAGCTCTCGTAGCCTTGGCCGCAAGCTTCGGCGCAGGTGGCGCCGTCGTGGCAGTTGGACTGCTCGGGCTGGTACCCAGGAGTGGCGCGGCGGGCGAGGCTCTGGAAGGGCACAGCAGCGCGGGCGAGACGGTAAGGCTGGGCGAGTTCAGCCTGGGCGCTCGAGGCGCATGCCAGCAGGGCAATAGCAGAGGCAATGTTGCGGAAATGCATTGTTTCTGAGGATGTATGTACGAATGCGATGTTGTGAACAAGCGGCGATGTCAGGTTCCGATCTGACCAACAGGGAACGAAGCGACAGACAGGGTTTCTCGCGACGGGCGGTGGAGTTGTTTGGCTGAGTGGCGCCGGTTCTAGGGCTGAAAGATTGTGTGAGGATGCGCAAGGCGAATATTCAGGTCTCAGGAGTGAAAGAATGGATCGAGTATCGCTGAAGGATTGATACTCTGCACGCGGATAACAGGACGACAACACCGGGCGACAACAACGACGAAGAGTGAGAGAAGTGAGGTGTGGTGGTGAGAGAAGGGGTGACGGGGGGTGAGGTTTTACTAGTAGTTGTAGTCATAGTAGGAGCCCAGCTGTACAAAGGCCCGCAACCCCGGACCCTAACTGGAACTTGGGGGGCCCAACACGCCAACGGGGGACGGGACTCTGGGAGGGAAGAGCCCAGGCGGCTGGAGAGTGCCTGCTGGAACTCGGCCCTCCTTCCTCCTCAGTCGGGTCGCCTCCACATGAGCCACAGAGGCCCATGGCGTCGCCAGGCACGCAGCGTTTCTTACTGGACAACGGTCGGCAGCCTCTGGGTGGAAGTGGTCGCAGCCACAGGAATCCTTGCAACTCCCGCCGCAAGGTTTTCTGCCAAGGGCCCTCCCTGACCTGCTCTTCATGGACGGCTAAGTCTGAATCTGGTGTAGCAGACAAGGCGCGCTCGCGTGAGTGGGCGACACAACAGAGGATCGAATACTAGCGGTGCACACAGCGATCGCCCAGCCAATGAGACGGTTCAGCCGCACCCAACCACATCCCATTTCTGCTCTTCTGGTAATTTAACTTGGCGTCTCTCATTTTCCCGAAATTCTCGACAGGCCATGCGAGGACGACTGGGGGCCCGCCCTCTTTTTCTATTCCCTCATTGTGACGTTGTCCAGTAATTAATTACTGGTGGGGGGGGGAGGGCATCCCACAGTCCAGACAGCAGATCATCCATGCGAGCAGGGACAGTGGAAGACCGCCCCGCGCTACGCTGGGCGTTTGGGAGAGGCCCAAGATCAGGCGAACCTGGAACGAGCGCCTGTGGCCGTTTAGCGGTCAGGGCTCTCTCATGCGCACGCACGACGGATAGCAGGAGGGTGCAGACTGCGGAGCGGCTACGTGGGCCAAACAAGAGTGGCGAGACCGCGTTTCATGGCCCAGACGACTAGCCTACCCCCTCGTCGACGAGGGGGTGGAACCTTTCAGTGTCTTGAACACCAGGTAATGACTATAATGAGGCTAATTTGCTGGACGATGCCGCCTCGGAGCCAAGGCTACCTTGGGCAAGGTGGGCTGGGACGGACACATAGCACCGCTACTCACTTGATTGATTGGCATCGCAATCTCTTGAATGAGATGATAACAGGACCTAGTATTAGCATAGTAGTTATTAGTACGTCCGTCGCCATGGACACCTTTGCTACAGAGAATGGGAGACGGCGGCCGCATTCCCCCGACGCGGTCATTTGCCGGACGAGTCAAACCGGGAGAGGCTCAGGCTTCCCACTCCCTGGACCGACGATGCAACCTTTTTTTTTACGCAAAAATAGGCCCCCGTCCACTCGCCACCTCGCGACAGTGACATGGACAGCTTCCCTCTTGCAGCAAGTCGGGTTGGGCGGGCAAAGGCGTCAGGGGCGACGTCCAGCGCTAGCTCCTATGGTGGCGCCCCCGTTGCGCTAACGAGGTGGCCCTAGGGGCAGCCACTTGGCGCTGGGCTCAGGAACAGCGCATTCATTGGCTGGCGCCTCGAGGGTTTGCCAGTTTCAGGTCACCTGCCCAGGCTGCTGAAGGTAAGACGTCTGGGCGTTCCCATTGGTGGGCTGTGCTGCTCGGCGAGAAGAGAGTTGGTTGTCAAGGATACTACCACGAGGATCGACTCCAGAGCAAGGTCTGGCATGTAGTAATTCAGGATTAAATAGTATGTGCCTGGTCGCAACCTGAGCATCGTTGCAAAGGGCGACAAGACACAACGTCGCTTTGGCTCGGAAAGCTACCTGCGAATTTTCGCTGCTTCTGAGTTGCATTGATAGCACGCAGCCCACTGCCATTCGAGGAAGAGGCAATGTTGAGGTTGTGTCGTCATCACCGCTGTATCTGGCCAGCCGGCTTGTGACAGGAGATGCACAGAGCAGCAAGAATTGACGCTGCATTTCGTGTCGTGTATTCCACACAGAGCTTCCAAGCGCAGCACAACTTCACCTCGGCTGCATCGCCGTCGCATCCTCATGACCCCTCCAGGAAATTAAAAAGCCTGGCATGAGGCCCTTCAGATATTCATCGTTCCGCGGGTTTGCCTTGATTGCATTGCAGGAGGTCCCGCTTTGGGCTGTTTGCACATGTGATTTCGAGACAGCACCTGAGAACCCGCTGTCCAACCGGCCCGTCCGCCTTGTCGGGACGACGGCAGCCGCTCTGCGTTGGGGAGACGTTTTTGCCAACTAGGTCAACATCGATTGGCGATCGGTGCCGCCAATCTCGCCGCGAATGCCGCCGTCTCTCTCCCACAATGAGTTAGGCGGGACCCGGACGGCATCTATCACACGGCATCGTGAAATGAAACGAGAAACCGCAGGCCGACTGATTCGGCACTATTGTCCGTAATTCGGTTAAACGCGGCACTGCCAATTCCAAATTATTCCATAGCAACGGCGACAGCTCCTATGACAGCTCCCATGCCGTGTCTCTCTACCTCATACATCAGAAACGCACAATTACGTCGGTCAGCGCCAATGGAGAATGGCATAGCAACTTCTTCCTCCTCTTATTCCCCACGTTTCCTCTCCTCCTATCGATAGACTTACATCCGAGGTTTCATACGTGGTCCAAGTTAGTCTTTATCCATGAAATCGCGACACTAACAACAGACAGCATAATGTACGGCCATATGTAACATGTGCGAAATAACACAATATTGCTCTCAGCGAACAAGCAAATAATTCACCCAACATTAGCAAGAAGCTAGGTTAAATACAGTGACCAAGTCACAAAGAGCGAAATGCTTCGACGGACGTCTGGGTGGGAGTTCTGCGAAAACGGCATTGAAATCGGTTATGCTATCGGCACAGCAATATATCATTATCCTTCCCCTGCTCAAAAAGCTGTTCTTGTCCCGGCCTGTCCTATGATTGGTTCTGAGCCACTATCGTCGTTACTCTAATTCGTCAACACGTCTACTTCACTTCATTCAAGGCCCGGAACCGCGGCCCAGGCGCTCAGTTTCCGACAGTCTCGGGAACCTTGGAGGCATCGAAGCCGAGCTCCTCCTTGAGCTGGTTGACAAGCTCGACGTAGAGCTTCTGCGCCTCCTCGACGGTCGTGCCCTTCTCGACCTCCTCTCGCCAGGCACCGAGCTTGGCCTTGCCCTATACATTGCAACAAACTCCACGTCAGCAAGTGTCCGTTTCGGTGCGTTATTTCTGTTTGTTGGTTTCCGCCGCACGTTTCTACGGCTCTGTATGCTCGTCCTCGCAATCAAGGAAGGAGGGGGGGGGCCTTACCTTGAAGTCGAACATGGTGGGCTTAGTAACAGTAGGGCCATCGATGTCTTCGCCAGTGCCGACCTTGTACAGGGCTGGGTGTAACGCTCTCGGTCAGCTTTGGTCACCCCACAGTTCTCCAGGCGACGGATCGAATGGGAGGATGTCTTGTCACGAATATCCACCAATGGACATACCGTAGAGGCGGAGGAGCTGGAGGTCGCTGGGCTTCTTGAGGAGCTGCTTGGACTCGGCAATGGCCTTCTCGAACTCGGGGCTCTTGGGGGCAGACATGTTGGCAGCTGTGATTCGGTTTATGGGGAGGATGGACGGTTTGTCGCAGGTGAGGTTTGGGAACAGGAAGGGAAGAGAAGTCGACGTCAGATGTTGGTTGGGAGGACGGAGAGCTGGGATAATTGTTGAGGGGCGAGCTGGAGCAGACGTAGCGGGGTCAGCTGTGGACATGGCAGCTGCAGAGGTCATGCCCCCCGCCCGTAGCTGCGCTTGTGACGTCGTGCACCATCATTGGCCCGCACATGAGGGGCAGCTTGGTCAACCTGCCTGTATGGAGTACGGAGTAGCCCATGGATGATTCCCCCTCCCACTTCTGAGCCAAAAGGTGAGCGGAGAAATCCATCGCATTGGCTGCACTGGATGATGCGATTGCCGATACAACGACTCTAACAGTGTATTGCGTTGCCGTCTGTCTCGATGACCATTATGACGTCTTGTTCGATTTTATGCATGCGACGACCTCCCATGCGACATTTACTATCAAGAACCGGCTCTTCTGCCAAAGGGACTCCTACATCGCCCGCTCCACCAAGTAATTCAGTATGAATAATTTCCCAGGTTGAGCAATAACGCCTCATAGACGGCCATCAGCCGCGAAAATAAACTCCCAAGAGACCCGAGCAAGCTGGCACATGCCCCCAAGGCCTTCGAATATTCAGACCAACAGCACGGTCGGCCACATCCTTGCCCGTGGAGAAATCGTGCCGTCTTCAAGCCTCACCGGCCCACAAAAGATAATCAGTCGGTTACCTGGTGATCGAGTCGCACCACCATAGACTCAGCCCTCGGCCCAGCCGGCTGCTTGCCCCTTTGGGACGTTGCATGTTCCTGTCATGACCGGTTTCCTTCGGCTCCGGACAGCATCAACCTTCTGGGGCTCCACCTTCTGGTTAGCAGATCCAGCTTCGAGCGTACGCCTGCCTATTCCTCTCGCCTCGTCACTCAGCTTTATCGCCCCCCATCTTGGCAATCCACTTGTTCATGTGGGAATACTTCTCCTCAAACGTCTTCTGCAGCTTTTCTCCAGCAAGCCACATCGGATCGCCCTTCTTCCAGTAGGTAAAACAGTTGTCGAAAATCTGGCGCACGTCCGTCAAGAACTCCTCGTCGTCCGAGTACCCCTTGGCGTCCATCTTGGCCTTGATCGTACTAAGATCCATGGGCCTGCCGACTTTGTCGAGGTAGTCCGGCACCCCGTCCTCGCTCGGCTGGACGGGTTCGCGAAAGGGTCCGACCAGTCGAGTCCAGAAACCTGTGACGAAGCCAAGCGTCAGTATTTGTCGACAGCACACACATAGCAGGTGACATACCAGGGCCAGATAACATTCTAGTAAGAAGATCGGCGCAGAATTCAAGTTTCTGCGCAGTGGTAAACGAACGGCCGTCGACGTAACCGGCACTGGTGCGACGCTTAGGCGCCAGCTTGGGGAGCGAGGTACGGATGGCCTTGGTTCCATTGGCGGTGGACTTGCTCTCCACTGGCATCCTTTGCACGACTAACATCCCCGAGGACCGGCGGTTCTTCTTGGTGTTTTTCAAGACGCTGTCATCGCTCTCGTCCTCCAAGTAATGCACGTTCTTGCGAGGCGCAGCCGCCATGATGGTTGACTCTCCCAGGGCCACAACGTTGGTGTCAAAAGAGCTCATGGCCACAACGAGCTCGCTGAGTACTTCCTGCGGTAAGGACTTTGCAAACTCCATCCGACCATCTGAGGACCGCATATACTCCGCTGTCCAAGACAGAAGTAGCTGTCGAATGGATGACCCCTCGGGGGTGTCTTTCCACACCTGGATGAGAAGAGGCGTCGCCGGGATGCGCTGTGTGATTCGGCGGCAGTCAGCCATGGCTTCAAGCGTCTTCGCACAAAGCCCGTTGATCTCTAGCTTGTGTCCAAGGTTCCACAGTCCCACCAGCGTCTCATAAGTTGGTACATTGGCTGGGTCTTTGATGATCTCATTGGTATAGAGATACTGCTGAAGCAGTCCAAAGATCTCACCCGTCGTATCAGGTAGCCTGACAATGTGTTCCAACGTGTCATGGGCATCGTTGTTTGAGAAATGAGCAGCATAAAATCGAGAGCGGTCGCAAAGGAAGTCTCGCTGAATTCCGAATGGTCTCTCATCCGCACCTACTAGAATGATGACGAATACGGGATGTGGTTGTCTAGAAGGACAATGAGAATCTCCACGAATGGTGAAGGAATGGGATGATCATCTTACAGCCATGAAAAAGGCGGCTTGCTGTCTGATTTTAAGTTTCCATTGTTGCCCATAGGGCCCCTATTATCTGGTGGCTCCGACATTTTCGACCTGGTAGCAGAAGTAAGCACGGAATATCGCATCAGACGGTACATCACGTTGAGGGTGCGTCTCATGGACTGGAGGCTTCAAGGTGAATACCCTTCGCCAGGAGTCTGACGTCTCAACGACGCCATATGCCATTGGCCCAATACTTGCGTTGCGGCAAGGAATGAAAAACCCAATCGCTTCGCGTGATGAGATTTGTCGGTTCTGTTTGCTCACCTCGCTGCATCAAGCCCGACAAAGGCCATCTTAATTCCAGAACGAAGAACCAATTGCAGGTCCCCGACCTAGGCCGGGATAGTAACCGATTAATGAGAAAATTTCAATCATTCCGCGAACGCATCGAGGCGCAGCTACTCAGTCTGAGTAGGGTCGGGCGTGGACGTTGGTCGGTCGAGCGAACCGTGGCATGCAACGACGATGGACGTTGTGAGGCTAGCCAATAAGGAAGGCTAGTGAACTCATGCATGATTGGGCGCTAACCCGGTGAGTGGTTTGTCCGTTTCCGTCGTTCCCAATACTGCCTACCCTACGTTTCCAAAAATCACGCCCTCTAAGGTGTACAAACCTGACTACTACTCTACTGAAGGCCTTTCCGGTGTTGAATTGCTTTTCAGGGCGGTGTTTATGTATAAGTGGTCTGTTGGGTTAAAATTAGTTTGTTGTGCTATCATGATTAGAGAACTGCAAATACAACCAGCGTCACGTCCTCACTCAGCTGCTTTGACGTGTCTCTCTGTCGCCAACGAAATTAGTTGTTTAGGGGATTTCGTCCTCTATTCAACAACTGGAACTGGTAGTATCTGAGAAATCTATCGCCCGCTTTAACTGGAGTCACATGAAAGATTCCGGCTCGTCCATCTTGGCTCGACCTAAATATTGGACTGTTCATAGTCACTCGCACTAGAACTCCAAGGTCGGATGTCATCCTTAGAAGATAGCCTTCTGAGAGGGGACGAAGTTCTCAACTTATATTTGATATGATCAGATCTTGCAGAGCAGGGCACAACTGAAATTGCACAGACGAGATCGCGAAATGGTCAACGTATACGATTAGCGTCCCCGTGTTGACACGTGCTCCCCTCACTGTTGGGTTTCAGACTTTGCAAAAGACGAACAGTAATGTATGACGCAAACAAAGCATCGATGAGATTGGTAACTTTAATCACTGAGTGAGGAGGCGGTGTACCCTGCCACGAAGACGCTGCAACATCCAGGCTTCAACCGTTTCGTAGACAACAAACTCACTGGTCAACCAAGGGCCCAACAGATAATGTGCCGGGTTGGCCTGCTTTGAGTGGCCAATCATCTCTTCGCCATGTCTTCTCCGTCACGAACCCAACGACCCATCGCATCCCGAATAATCTCAAGGATTCGCATATATGACTGCGTTAAAGTTGGCGAGCAGCGTGCAACATGACGATACGGTGACTCTGTCCGAGAAGGAGCGGAAATGACCATGTGCAAGGAAGGCGGAGGCAATGATGCACGACAGCGTCGTACTGTGTTTGTTGTTCTCGCTGTGAGCGAGTTAAGAGGAATCATGAATCATGAGGGGGTGGGACTTGTCTCGCTGGCACGATAGCCTTGAAACAATACCAGGTATCGGCACATTTCGGACGGCGCATCTAGGCACACGCCTTTCTCGGGTGCAGCCTTGCCGCGCAACGTCAACAAGGCGACGGGACGGAGCTCGGTGGCCAGCAGAAGGCCAGAAGCCCGCCGTAGTGCAACGACCCGCGACGAAGCATCAAACCCCGGTAGCGAGGGATCCACGATTCCCTACAGTGCGTAGCATGCTGGCTACTACTTGCTATGCACACTCCTCCGAAACCTTGTCGTGTCACAGCCGTGCGGGCCTGACCAGCTCGTCAAGAACTGCCTCTAGCACACAGGAAAGCCAGGGAAGTCAACGCCTCGGCAAGTCCCAGTTGAGGGGGCGGGCCCAGCTTTGGAGAATGCGGGATGGCAAGGCCAAGGCACGCGCACTCGACAAGCACGAGACGTCTGCCCCGGAATCGCAAGTCGTCGCAGCTAGTAGTCGCAGTCGCATCACCGACTTGGCTCCGCTCCGTCCGGCTCCCGGCCACCCCAGATTTCCTTCCTTGGCTTTCGCACTTCAACCTCCGATGCCGACTACCCAGGAAGGGGACGGTGATTCGGCCGCATAAAATGCCCACACACGGGCTGGCCATCAGCCGATTAGCTCGCGCTGCCGCACCGCCCTGCATCCATGGGCACCCTCCACGGCGGCGCTTCCCATCAGAATCGTCACATAGAGCTTCATACCACACGGGGTCAACGTAGCAAGATCGTCGGCCATCTGCCGCGCATATGCCGATGAGGCATCCGAGACGACAGTCAAATTGGGATTCAGAAGCTCTGATTGGAAGATGAGACCCGGTGATCAGGCCAGAAGCTGGTCAAGGCTCATGCTTCAACATTCGACCTGATGAAGCAGCCCGGGTTACTTTGCAATCATGACGAGGCCGGGGAGTCTCTTGACCGTCTCGTGTAGATCTAACCGTCAATTGGATTATTGTCAGTAACGTCTTTGACTATCGCATGAAACACAAGTTATTGCTGGGCAAGAGGATTCCCCAGTTCCGAACAAGCCTGTGCAAGCTGGGGCTCGTCTCCGCCCAGGGAGTGGCATCGGCCCATGTTGACGGGAAATCGGCTGAGCTCCCGGCAGAAAAACTCCTGCTGAGAGCCTGAGACCGCCTGAACCGCACATGGCAACAGGCGGAATGCCGCCCTTATCAAAGAAAGGGCACGCGTAAGCATTGGTGATGGGGTATGCTGTCAAACTTATTTTGGCCCCCTTGAGGAAGCTCCGTTCTGCCGAGCAGCGTGCACCGAGGGGCCAAGCCAGGGCTTGGATAAACCATATGTCATTCATATCAGAGAAAGGGCATCGCGAGTGCAAAAGCGGCACGTGCCGCAGGCCGTTCTGTATCGTTGACTTACTAGTTAGTTAGCCCATTAAACCCCGAATGGCGAGATCTGGGGCAGAGGTTGGCTAGTGCACATCCCGCCAGTTCGTTTACCACCCCTTGACAGAGAGGAAGATAGAATGCACACCAGAGGCGGTGTACAAAAGCCACGAAGAAACCTCCCCTTTCATTTCATGCGCCGCCAACAGGCGGAAAATTTTTTCGACAATGCCCTTTGTGCGTGATGACGCGACACCAGTCAAGGTCGTGCGGTCCTGCTATCTGCGGTAACTTCTTGAAACGCTATTGATACTCCTTGAGTCTTTGAGGGATGTCAACGTGTGCGCAAAGACGAAGGAAGTCATTTCGCTCCATCGGACGGTTTCCGAGTGCATGTAAAGGCCGTGGGATGGCGTTGAGGAACAACCTGGTGTGGCTTGCGTGTGCTGCTGCATTGTGGGAGACTACAGGGTGTATGACGTTGAGTATGTATGTACACAAGGCATTAGGGCTGGGCCATATATGCAGAGCATCGAGATTTGGCCGTGTTGCCAGGTTCAGAGCTGCCTGGCACTGGCATAAAGCGGACAGGGCTGGTTGCGAATCGTACTATTCTTGGTGCCGACTTTGGTGCCGCCCCGAGCAAGCCCGACCTGGAGTCGTGGGTTGCCACCCATCAAGGGACCACGGGTTGGGAGCGACGAGAGTGGCCGCAGTGGCGTGTGCCTACGAAATCGCGGAGCAAGCTTCCAGGGGGCGGTGAGGTATCCTATCCCCACAGGTACAAGAAGACCGGCCCGGTGGAGATGGAGGGCTCCGCCTGGCCGCTCTTTGGCGTGTAAAATTCTCTCTGACCCTTCCAGAAGCATGCGATAATCTGGGGTGCCGGGCAAATGTGACGGAGCCGTCCCACGCCGGACTTTGCCGATGCCATGACCAGCCGATATTTGGCCGGGGAGGGAAATGGTCTCCACAAGCTGGTGGTCTCCACAAGCTGGTGCTATGCTCGCCAGTGTCTGGCTTTTCACTGGGCGACAAGGTGGAATTCCCGGGCTGGAAGCAATGAGCTAAGGTGCCGCTGCTAGCACGAAGTCGCCGTCCACGGGTCCTCATCTGCTGGTTATTCCCGCTCCGCGGGTAAATGCGTCGACGTTTCGGACCACATTTTCGGCGCTTCGCCGGCACCAAGACGGCGCATTCATCCCGTCCTTGGCCCGTACTCGCCCACTAGTAGCAGTTCCACGACTGGCAGTTTTAAGGCACGTTGTCCTCCTCGACTTGGTCGTCTTGCGCGTCGCTGTCATCGCTCTGTCCGACCTCCTGGCCTAGGAGAATATCCTCGCTGCCTTGCCACTGAGGCGGCGGGGCTGGCATCGCTGCTTCGTCCTCGTCGGCCCACCCGTAATCCTCGTCATCCTCACTGTCAGGCACTTCGAAATCTGTGCGCTCTAGTTTGCGTTTGTGGCCCCCCATTGACCCAGGCGACGAGCGCACTGCATCGCGTGGCAGCTGGGTGATACCGCTCTATACAAATCACTCGTCAAACACATCCCGTAAAATTGCCAGTGCCGACTTACCAGTTCCACTTTGAACGCGACCTGTGTTTCTGTAATGTCCTGGGTTGGCCTGCCATCGATCTTTTGGAGTCCTGCTAGGAACACGCTGCTCGGCCCATCTGCTTGCCAGATCCAGTCCCGGAATAGGACAACCCGTGTTGAAATTCCCTGCTCCCAGACCGTTGCATTGATGGCAGCTATCAATGTCGCGCCCCTTTCCGAATGCATTCTCGTGGCGCACTGGGACAATATCACTACCGCGCAGTTTCTTGTCGCCGCCAACTTGTGAAGGCAATTGATGATTGTCTGAAGTGCCTGCATCCGTTTCGCAGTGGGCGTAGGGCCTTTTCATCTTAGCAAGTGGCTGCATACTTGAATGGAGAAAATATAGGAGGAGGAACGCTACCTTTACTGGACTTTGATGATGCCGGATTCCCGTCAGTGGTTCGCGGCAACACTGAGTTGATGAGAGCTGTCAAGGAACTGATCACCAAGAGCGAGGTGGCTTCGGGGATGGACGTGATGTGAGGCCTTGAAACTAATGCGATGAAGTGGGGGAGTGTCAAGCACGAATAGTGGTGGAATTTATCAGCGATATTCCCATGGGCAGTACTGGAACCATTCAACTGGAGGCTCTCCCCAGCATGTCGGGCGACAGCATCGAGCCTCTCGGCATGCAGTGCCTGGAAGCAGTCTATGCAAGAGCCGTGTTAGCACCAACGTGGGGAGCATGGGCTCGGTATTACAGACCTACCCAGACCACGGCTTCGCCATCACACAGAGCATTTGCGGCGAGCTGTAGTCTTTAAGAAATTAATATGCGGTAAAATTCTACCACAACACTGCGGCTTCTTACCCCAATGCAGTTTTGCCTGTTCCTGGTGGTCCCCAGACTTCAGTGACCTGGCCACGTTTGACGCCACCCGACGGGGAGGAGTTTGACTGCTCGACGAACAGGCCACCGGAAAGGATCTTATCCAAGTCCGGTAGCCCTGTGGATATGTAACTTGTCTTGTCCAGCAACTCATTTAGGGCCTGAGAGGCCGAGACGGTGGGAAGCCGGTCTATTGAATGTTAGTTTGACATCATCGAAAGGGGTGGGACATGACCAACGGGTGGCAGATATATCGAAGCTCGCTCTATCTTGACCGTGAATTGAATGGTAGTCCATCTTTGGAGGTCATGGCCGCGGCAGAGCAATCGCCTGGCTTGTCAGTCAATATCGTGCTGTACCAGGGATACCGTCGCGTCCCTGCATCTCGCGGAGACAAAATGAGCGCGAAGTCACGTGATACAAAGCGACTTCAAAATTGTCCCTTTCCTTCCTAATTGTCCAAGGCCTGGAAGTTCTTGCCGATAATAGAGCTCTCCAGTCACACGCAGCCCATATTCTAAGAGCCAAGTCTTCTTGGCAATGTGTCCAACAGAATGTTCGCTGAGCCCCGGTGTCAGCCCACCGAGCCTCACCTGACTACGTCGCAATGGTCTCTTCCCCCACCTCTTTGGGCCCCCTTGTCTGGACAGCTCCCCGAGTACCAGGTGCAAATCTCGATAAGCAGGCCCACTGACCATGGTGCCCTGGTCCCCCAACCAGGTTGTCTGACCTCCTGACGCAAAACATGAACTCAACAGCAATTTCAGCGTCTCTTCTGACAGAGCAAGCCGCGGCTATGATATTCGTGTATGGGACACCACGAGCCCCTTTTTCTTTCGCTTTGAAAGACTTGCCGAAACGCAATGACTCATCTCCACCACCTCGGCCAGAACTCGACACCCGGACAACTTTGGAATCCCAGGCGAATCCCAGGCGGGGAACGGCAACTAGGTAGTAATCAGGATAAATACTGGCATATTAAGAAGGGTCATCTGAGCCGGACCAGCGCATTGTGGAACCTTGGAAATCGCGGGCTTCAATTACGCCTCACTTGAAAGGGCAGCTCCTGCGGCTTTGTTATTGAGACATCGGCCTGCCACAGCGTCATGCCGGCAGTGGGCCATCCGGCTTTCCGACCGCCTTAGGAAGTATAGCAGATAGCAGCTATGATGATCGCTATGTGGGACTGCAGTACGTGGGCCTCAAACACTGCTCCATGATTATTAGCTGAAGTGTTATTGCTGTCCGTTTCTGTATCCTGCTAAACGAATTGAATTCTGACCACAGCTGCAATCAAAGAGCGGTAGAAGAGCAAGGAGAAGGGCGCATGAATGGGTGCAAGACTCTTGAGGTCACAGGACGAACGCGAATGGCCACGGGATACTAACAACGTACTCAAGAGACATTCGCTTGATCAATTGTGGGTTACGCTTGAGAGAGTTGACATACACCCTTGGATGAGAACATGGTCGTCGGATGTGTTACACTAGGCTGGTGCCTTGCATGATTTACCCCATGGGTAAAAGTCATAGAGTGCAGTACACAGGGAGTGACCAGTGACGCGGCCTGGTTGAACTCCTCCCGCATTGCCGCATTGACTCTCCCGTTTGATCGTATGGCACGGTGTACCAGCAGTCACAGGCTGACGCTTGGCGAAGACGCCCAAGACGCCCCCCCCCGGGGCCCCGTAAGACGTTCCCAACTCCTCCACTTTGTTGGGCCAGGATTGAACATTTTTTTCCAGGATTCCAATTTTTGGGGCGCTGGGCCGATCAAGCTGCTCTTCTTTTGGGGCTGCCATTTCTGAGCTTGGCTGATGATAGAAGCTTGGTACGAACAATTGTCAGGGCTCCTGATACCGGAGGTCCGGCGGTCCACAGCTACTAACTCGTCCGAGTTGAGAAGAATCCACACAGCCGGTTAGATGCGGCGGCTTGACTGACCCCCGAATACGATAACATGCCATCATGGGGCGGCCGCTGGGGTTGCCCGCAAACCGGGGAATCCAAAAGTCGACGGTGGACGCGGGATGTCGAAAGCCAAGTACTGCTGAGGAATTGCTGGCCATTCGAGCCAGTGCGTGCCATTGTACCAAGAACAGCAGCTACGAGCTACGGAGTACAGCTGGGCTCGTCGCATTGTGAGCTGGGGCAGGAACCGGGCCGGTCTGCACAGGGCACCTGAAAACGTGGAGCGAGAGCCATGATATCGCTGCGGGGAGACAGGTGATTTGGCTGCGACAAGTCATCTCACCTGGGCTCTCGGCATCCACACCGACCAGTGCGACCAGTGCACCACTCCCAGTTGGTGGCCGGTGCGTGCGAATTCGCGGAAATCCATACGATTGGCACGGTTCGGTTAATCTCGGAATGCTCGTCGGGGAAAACTGGGGGACGACGCCATGCGGTTTGCGGGCAGGGGCCCCCAGATGTGAGCAGGCTTGACCCCCACGACATATCAGACAAGCAAGGACTGACCCATACTCGTCGCAGGAAGGACACTGCCCTCCCTGCCTCGTTCTGGACGTGACGGAGCCATCGGGCCGGCACAACGGCTTGGAGAAGGCATCAATTCTCCCACTAAAAGGCTGCTTTCTCTTAGTGCTGGTGATAACCGTCCTGCGCTGGCAGTCGGCCGCCTGTTAGAAAGGGAGGCCATATCAGTGCGAGAGGGCGATCATGGCTCAACGCTGCAGCGCGGATGCAGAAAGCTGGAGCCCCACGAAAGCTTGTCGGGCGATCTGGCCCCTGGGTCCTGGGATCTGCGAGCGACGTTCGTGAGCCACCAAACGAATGGTTATAGAGCCGGGCTACCTGCCAGGTACTAACCAGGCCCCTGCTGGAGCTTGACAATTGCTACCTTTCTGTCGTTTGCTCTGGGTATTCATCAGCGGTTCTATACTAGTAGTAATGCCATGAGTGGCCTAATTAAGTCGAGCCGTCTCCGTCGCCTGAACCCAGCAAACCGGTAGGCACGCATATAGCCGCAATGTGGACACTCATGCTACTAACTTCCTGTATCCGATATGTGCTGGGAGTCCTCGGTGAGCAACGAGGGAACAATCACCATATTAGAAGGAACCATGGCTCAGCTCGACCGGAAGGCTCGCAAGCACAGACGTTGGGCATTGACGCCTGCTTGACGAATGGAAACGAAATGGGCCAGGCACGATGTGAATTTGCTCATATGGGGCCGGAGTGACGTTCCAATGGAAGGCCTGGGGAGGGTTGGTGAATGTGGGATGGCCAGTAGCAGGCTCTGGGGTTGGAGTTGAAGCGGGCCAGTCAGAGCAACGTGGCCGCATTGCACGTGCCAAGCCCCGGGCGAGCCATTGTCGCAGCTAGCCAGCCTAAACCGCCTGACGAAAGCCCTCCGACGAATCTCCGACAATGGCATGCTGAGCTCGGATGGATGGATCGTGAGGAGCTGCGTTCCTCGAACGTCTCCAATGCCGTCGGGATGTGCTGTATACTACGATGCGAATGCAGAGCAATTCCCGGCCATCCCATTCCGGCCACCGGGACTTGGGATGGGTCTCGCCCAAACGCCCGGTGCAGGTGGCAGCGCATTGGCCTCGAGGCTGAAATGGCTTGCCTCATCCTGCATGTTATTGACGCGTTATCACCGCCAGCGAACAGGCACATTTTCTGAGTAACGCAGGGTCAAGGGCTCTTCATGGTGCGCACCCCCAGAATTTGTGAGGCACAGCGGTGCCAATTCCAATTAGTTTGGGGACGCCACATAGTCTCGCGAACGAACCCGTCTCTCTCGGATGACTGGAACATTTTGCCAGACACGCTGACCGTGGCCTCTTCATTTGCCTGCTTGCTTGCTTCTCTGGGCGCACCTTGGAAGCAGCAAGGCAAAGGCTCGCTCGTACGGTCGTACCACACGCAAACATCAGGCAAGTTGCGCAATCAGCAAGATGCGGACGTCGCCGCCCCGACAGCCAGAGACAGGGCCCAGTGGAGATCTCAGATCATTGCCCCGGAATTGCCGCTTCCGGCTAGTTAACCTGGGTGCGACAGGTTCTGGGGGCGCCGTTGCAAGGGGAGCGGGAGCCAGTTGGAGGGTTGGCAGAGCCTCCTTCGCCCTGTGCCGCGGGTATGCTTGCCTTATCAGCCAGCAGGCGGGACCTATGGAAGGAGTCCAGTGAGGTGCCCTTGCCTGTTGCCTGTATAGGGAAGTTCCTACTAATAATGAGCAGGAAGGGGAGGACATCCTGGTCCCGTGCCAACCCCTACCAGGCAGTTGGAGCCAGCTGCCACCCCCTCCCCCCACGCAGAAGGAACAAACGGTTCAGCACACTAGGCGGGCAGCTGAGCGACTCGTGTGGTGAGCATGGAACACTCTTCCACAACCTTTCGAGACTTTGGGGGCAGGATCCTCAGAGTCACGCGCTGATCTAGTGGACATGTCTCCGCAAAACGCCAGGTCTCGTACCCCTTTGACTCCACGATAACGAAGCCGACATGCGGAGAGGAAGAACTAGCCCGCCCTGCGCTACACAATCTGGTGACTAGTTAGGGGTTGAGATTGATTCTGGACCGAGGATATCGTCCGGAGATGGGGCGGACATGAGGAAAGCTGGGGGAGGGCGCATATCCCCAGCCCTTTGAGAGGTCTAGGGCGGGCTAGCCCCAGAAGCTTCAAGGAACGCCCTCGCTCGTGTCAGCGATAGGCAAGATACGTGCTGGTCGGGGCTCCGCGACGGCTCGAGACGGGGTGAGGGGGTGGCAGCGCTTATCGCGATGAATGGTCAGAGCTGCGCACTGAAATGCCCCAGCCACGACTTGGCGCCCGCAGAGAGCCGAAGTTGAGCGTCCCCGTATCACGCACTAATTTTGTGGCAAGCCCAAGGTGGAAAATATTAACGTATTTTGCGGATAAATGGAGTGTCACCGGGCGTCCTTGTGCCACGCCTGGCGGGGCGTGTGTGATTGCCTCGACTCCGTAGACTTGCCTTTTAGAATGTCTGGGTGACCAGGTCACAAGCTGGATGGACATTGGACTCCACAAAGATATGAGACACAAGGTGTACTGGATGCCTACTATGGTCCAAAAACCACCAATGTGCGAATAGCGCTCTGAAGCTGTGGTGGCATACTACCAGCAGAAGCAAAATTGGAAGGCCCCGGACAAAGGGGGGAGGGATAGTGATTGGGTGGTAGCATATGGCAATGTGTTGAAATGAGGCGACCAACACCGAGCCCGGCTCCCATGTCGCCATAGTAGTGGCGTTTTGATGAAGCATCGTGGAGTCCCAATTAGGCAAGATAAACCCCTTTTGCGCTCGAGCGCTGATGTCCTGCTTGAGAACCGCTGTGGAATATTATCAAAACATAGTGCCGGATTAGGAGCCATTCATGACAAATCTAGGGGACAGTGCGACATGGATTCGGCTTTACTTGGATAAGGGAGTCAGGGCATTGTGCGCACCATGGCACGATGGGGCTCCTGAAAGACGACTAAGAAATTACGTACGCCGTGGGCTTGGGCTGTCTGATGCATTGCTGGAGGGTGGGTAAAAGCTTTAGGTATTGCAATGCGCGCTACACTGGGGGCCGTGGTGGAAGACTCCAGCTGTGAGAAATTCAACGGGGACAGAGAGGCGCAGGCAAACGGCCGCAAATCCGGAGTTGTTGAAGTTTCGGCACTCGACGCGAGAAGCCGACTAGCTTCTCTGGCACCGAGTCAGAGGATGGTGATCGGGGAAAGGCGGCTTTCGCAGACCCAAATCCGTGATACCCAAGCGCCGAGGAAGCGCCATTCCTAAAAAGGCCACTGGGTAGCACAATCGAGCACCATAATTAATTATACCCGTACGTGGCGAGGACAATGGAGCACGTATTCTGGTTTTTTGCGCCATCAGCCCTGCTCAGTTATGTAGCGCGAAGGGTTTTCCCCCATTAGCCAGCCGAGTGGCTTAACCAGCCCAGGCGATGTGATGAGCGCACACTGTTGGGCAATAGGATGGCAGAAGGGGAGACAGGTCCAGGAGGAAATTTTGCAGGACCTCTGTAGGGACGCCTTGGAGGCCAATCAGTCGAGCAAGACGAGACACGATGCGCCCCACGAGCCCGGCCCGGGCTTGACCGTGGTGGTGGAGTGAGGATGGAAAACCCTCACCGTCCAATACAGTGAGCATGGAGCAAGGCGGCACAGCGTTGGCGGGAGAGGACTAGAGAAAAAAAAACGAGGCCCCACAGGAGCACGGCGCGGGGCGAAGAGGGCCAGGTTCTGCTCCTAGGTCTCCAGAAAGAGGCCGGACCTGGGGCGTGGAGGGCGACTGGGGTTACCAAAGGGAGCCGAGACAAGCTCCCCGTCATATTCGCAATGCTGGCGACAGCTGGGGGTGGGACAGCCGGCAAAAATCAAGCAAGCAAGCAAGACCAAGAACGCCCGCCAGCGGCGGTTGCCTGACGGCCTGCTGACTGACTGGCTGACGGAATGACGGACTGGTGATGGGGTGCCGGCTGCCCACGGGGGAGGAGGGCGGACGGGGGTGTGTGCTCCGTTGTCGCGTCGGCGGGCGTGGCCGTAGGATCCCCAAGTTGTCTCTTGTGAGACCGCCCCAGCCATCCTGTGGTCGACTCTGGGGCGGGCGTGCCAAGTACCACCGTCTGAGCGGTACCAATGGAACAATCATGGGGGGACACAGCCAAGCAAACAGCCTCCAGCCAGAGAGCTCGGCCGTGCCCAGTGCCCACCCCTCCCCAGTCGGTCGCAGTCACAGTCGGGGCCCCCAGCGGGGTCGGCTTAGGTGTAGCTTCGGAGCCTCCTGCTTGTCCCGCTCTTTTCGAGGGCCACGCCCATGCCCACGTCTGAACCCCACGCCCCCCTCCTTTCCCCCTCTCTGCCCACCCACTCCTCCCCATCCATCGCACTCCACTGGACGCTCCCTGTAGCGGTACACCGGAGCCCCCTTCACAAGGGCAGTGACTTGGCTCGACGGGCCCTGTATGCCGCTGCCTGCAGCGGCTTCAGGTACCCAAGCCTCACTGGATGGGGTGCACTCTGCACTGCGCTAGCCAAAGGAAGGGCACATCTGCTCTGGTCTTGGTACCGACCCGGCCTCGCCCGTGCCCTTTATAACCTTTTCCTCCCCCATCCCCTCCTCCTCCGCCGATTGCTATTCTCTTCAAACCGCTTCTCCAGATTCGCAACGCTTTCGCCTACAAGCACTCGCATCCATCTCACGCTCACTCGCCTCTTCGGTCGGAATCACTACCTACCAATACACCAAAGCCAGCTGCCGGCAATCGACCCTCGCCTCATCGTCGCTGCTTGGCCCCCCGTCTCTGTCTATACACTGTCGACTCTGTAACCGCCGGGTCAACAGCCGCATCACATGCAACGAGCACAGTCGGCCGTGGATTTTTCCAACCTCTTAAACCCCACAGCATCGCCTGACAAGGGAGCGGAAAACCTCAAGAAAGGTGACGGCGACATGGCATCCGCAGCAGTCACAGTCATCAAGCCCAACGGACCCCTCCCCGGCGCCCAGTCGTCGGAGAGTTCCAATGAGCTGCCCCGTCCTTACAAGTGCCCCCTCTGCGATAAGGCCTTCCACCGCCTGGAGCACCAGACCCGCCACATTCGCACTCACACTGGCGAAAAGCCTCACGCTTGCCAGTTCCCTGGGTGCAGCAAGAAATTCTCCCGCTCTGACGAGCTCACCCGCCACTCCCGCATCCACAACAACCCAAACTCGAGGAGGGGAAACAAGGCCCAGCAGCACCAGCAGCACCAGCACCAGCAGGGCCTCCCTCCTCACATGCACCCTGAGGGCATGATGGCACCCCCTCCTGCCCCCAAGACAATCCGCTCGGCGCCCACTTCAACTCTGGCATCCCCCAATGTCTCGCCGCCTCACTCGTACTCATCTTTTGCACTTCCTCACTCGGCGGTTCATTACAACCGTGGCGGTGACATCTCTCTGCTCACAAAGGCTGCCAGCCAAATCGAGCGTGAGGGCCTGACTCCTTCCCACCACAACTCGAGACACCACCCCTACTACAGCCATGGCATGCCCGGATCTCGAGGCCACCTCCCAACCCTCTCTGCCTACCACATGGGCAGAACCCACTCCAACGACGAGCCCAATGATGACCACTACAACGGGGCTCGACATGCCAAGCGGTCGAGGCCCAACTCTCCCAACTCTACCGCGCCGTCATCGCCTACCTTCTCCCATGACTCCTTGTCTCCTACTCCTGATCACACTCCCATCGCCACGCCTGCTCACTCACCGCGGCTCCGCCCCTTCTCGGGCTACGAGCTTCCCAGCCTACGAAACCTGAGCCTCCAGCACAACACCACTCCTGCTCTTGCCCCTATGGAGCCGCACCTGGACAACACCGTCAACCAACAGTACCAGCCGCCTCAACCACCGGCGCCCCGCAGCACTGGAATGTCGCTGACTGACATCATCAGCCGCCCTGACGGATCTCAGCGCAAGCTTCCCGTTCCCCAGGTTCCCAAAGTGGCTGTCCAAGACCTACTGTCGGACAACGGGTTCAGCCACAGCGGCCGGAGCTCCGCGACCGGCAGCCTGTCTGGCGGCGATCTCATGGATCGGATGTAAAGGATAGGGCCTACGGATGCTTGGTACTTTTTTTTCAACATGATATGATGACGACCACGGGATATAGAGGTATAGACGGGCAGGCGTTCCATGGAATACATGACAATCCAACTCATTTGTCTTTTATTTTTTATATTTTTGTTTTCCTTCTTCTAGTACCCTTCTCCACTTTGGGCCAGTCTCTGAGATGGATTGAACAACTTTTGGCGGACACCCTTTTTTTTTTCTCGTTTGGGCGGCACGAATTGTGAAAGCATAGGGGGCGTGGGCTGGGGAATTCAGGCCTGGCCCCGCCCTTAGGCGGCGGACTAGACTTGTCGAATTGCGGTGCAGCTGGTTTTTTCTCGGGCTTGCCTCGGGGCAGTCGGGGCCACCATGCCTCGGCCGGAAAAGCAAAGTCTATTCTCCATATACCAGTTTTTGTGTGAATAATTCAGACCATGATTTTGCGCATCTGAAGTTTCCTATTCTATGACTCCTTGACCCGTTCGTGTTCTGAAGCCTGGACTGTGAGTTCATGACGTACTACTGACAAGTACCGACCTCCCTGTCGCATCGTTTATGTGACTTGCGGGCTGGTGCGACGAACGCTAAACACAGCGACAACGAATGGCATGCACGTGGGCGGCAGTTAGAGTTGGGAGTCGTTCCTTCAGGCCTTCGCTCCCTGCTGCTAGTAGCAATCCACCACTGCGTGCGTCTTCAAAGGCTGGAGCTGCACCCTGATGTCGCGCAGAGTTTATCCCCCGGAGTGCGGGCCAGACGGATGAGGGGTCTCCCGTCGCATCTGGTCTGTACGTTGGAGGTACGCACAGCCTGCCCCTGGAGCTACGCTATCAAACTCTCGGCCCAAAGAGCCACCGGAGCGGAACCGCAGATATTTGCTCTAGCCAGCGCTGGCGCCATCTTGATAAGGCGCAGAGAGTGTTGCCCCGAGTCAGGCAGCAGATGTGCCAGTATTTCTTGGTCTGAGAATGCCGCCGATCCGGGCATGGTTGAGGGCGGTCTTGACTCCTCTGGGTAATTCTTCCCACACTCTCGCGCGACCCCCGGACTTTTCTAACCCCAACACGCCGGGGTGCAGCATAGTTCCAAGGCAAATCTGAGCACAGATAGCATCGGCTCGGGCTATCTGAGACTGAGAGTTGTCTGTCTGCTGGCTTTGACTGGCTGTTTCCTGATCTCCTGGGACGCCCGACTCCCGCCTGCGGCTTCCCCGCGCCCGGGGCTCCGCAAAGAGCGAGGAAGGGAACAAAGCATAAACGACTAGCAAAGAGATTATCATCCCCCACACTTTTCCGGGATAAGGAAGAAGCACGCTGGGTGGATGGATGGGACGGGTGATGAGCGATGTGCTGAAGCCATGGAGCAGATCAGCCATCCCGTGCACCCGTGCCCTCCTCCCTTACGCAATCTGTGGGTGATGACCTGCTCTGTATGGACTAAGAGGGAGTCAATTGCGTGCGTCACATGGGACAGACCGGGAAGGTTGCCGGCTTGACAGCTCAGAACATTGCGAGGAAGGAGGCCCTCGCAGAGAAACCCGCCTATAAAAACAAACGGCCACTGCGGCCTGAACTAAGGGTGCCTTAGACACGAACATACCGCCGGATATATGGGCAGCATCGTGTTCGTAACTACGAGCGCTGTGTCGGAGGCGCTGTGAAACATTTGGCTGGCTGAGCCGTGGCCCTTCTGGGCAGTGGGAACCAGGGCAGCTGGGGTCTGGTGGGGTAGCGCCCTGGCTTGGTTATGCGGATGCCCAGTCGTCGCCCAGTGTATCGGGGGGGATATCTCGCACTACTGTACGAAGTACATACATCGTGCATTACTCTAGCGTCCGGAAGCGCAATGGAAAATCAACCAGACGGGCTGCCGGTCAAAGGCAGAAGTGTGACGAAACCGACAGAAGAAAAAACCCTGGAGCGAAGGAGGCCCGTAGCAGTCAGGGGCACAATCTCCCCCAGAGTTTCTTTTTCACCTTTTCCTTTTTCCGCTGCCGACTACAGTAGCACCGGCCCCCAAACGGGCGGTATCGCGGGGGCGTGGTCTGGGGCGTGGCATGGACCTGGTAGGGAAGGGGGGCGGGGGGGCGACTTGGCGATAAGCACCGTAGCTGGCAGGTGGCGGACCGCCGGTCTTTCTTGGGGGGGACGACCGGAGAGGCCGATCGGGACGAGAGAAGCAGTGGAGGATCACGTCAGCTCCTGATGGAGGTGCTGTGCTTGCACCGATAGAGAAGGAAGAGTCACAGGTTAGTAAGGAGCAGGTGCTGATAACCCATACGCGTACGTATCACGCAACGCACAACGCACACGCGCACACACACGCACACACATTTACACACAAGCAAGCACACGCGAGCTCGCTGCGCCTTGTTCATCAGCGGGGGTCACTTGTCAACTTTCTCTCTGATGAGCGGCAGGGGTCCAGCATCTTAGTTGGCGGAGAAAAAAGAAAACACATGGACACACACACTCACACTCAGTCTCTTTCTTTTGACTAGACTATGGATCCTTGTCCAATCACCAAACACCAACTCTCCCGCTCGGAACTGCGGCGGGAAACAACTGTTTATCCGGAGGCAAGTGGACACGTCTCTCACGCTCGTGATGCACCGACCAAGTCAAGCCTAGGCGCCCAACATTTCCGAGCGCTTCCTCTCTGCAACGGTCACCTATGGCCGAGCTAAGGAGGCGGATCGTCGGTGTGAGAGAAGGGTAGGTTTGTTGTATAACTCCTACGCTAGGCTAGCATGTGCGTCCGTCCATGGTTGCTGGAGGCCAGAGACCCTGGGAAGGAAGAGCCCAAAGACCCAAGGAAGTGCACTTCCGGGCCTCACATTTTTGCATTTCGCTTCCTGATGTCTCTCTGTGTGCGGCGCTGAGAAGTCCGTGTTGCGTTGTGCCGCCGTCGTTCTCTCAATTTCCACTCGATTGTTGTAATTAGGCAAGGCGCGCTCCTACACCGCTAAACTGTGCCAACGAATTAGGGCTTCCTCCCGCTCTTCCATCGCCTGGTGGTGTGTTGAGGCAACTCTGGGTTGGGTGCAGCGCTTGGGGCGTGTGGCCACCAGCGTCGACCGTCGTGTGGGTGGTATCGCGGGGAAGGGACCTGGGGTTGAAGAGGGGTGGGTTGTGACGGGTGCCACCAGAAGAATGTGTAAGTCCTTTTTTGAAATGATGTTTCAACTCCCACCGCCCAAAAGCAGCCATGCCAAGGAAATGGGTGGTCGGTTATTTCTCCATGATCTACTCACTATTACACAACCTAATCATATGAAATGGGGGTATGCGTGCACTTGAGGTACACGACATGACGACTGCTTGTCGTTGAGCGTCGCACCTCTAGTGCTAGTACTACGAATAGTGCTACAAATACTACTCTCAGTAGGTAGTAGTCTTACACCGTAGCAATCGCGTATGGAGCGCCGAAGAAGCCACCGCTCGCCTCACTGGTTTGACGAGGCGTCGACTGTTGCACGCACTTCTATTGAGGCCGCCGCTTTCAGTTGCCGAAATGATGATGCTGGCGCACACGGCCTTGTGCGCGCACTGTTGAGCTGTGAGCATACGAAAGCCCCAGGACAGCCCCAAGCCAGCCATCGCAAATATGGAAGGACGGAAAGGGATGGAGCGCGGGCAATTTGATGAGTGCCTCGATGATCGATGCGATAATGTGGGGGTGGGGAATGTGCTTCTTGTACCTAAGACTAGCCATATAATATTTGCCAGGTGGACACTGGACAGCGCAGCTCAGGTGCCGTGTCTAGCCACCAGGGCAGACTCCCCCGTCGTCTGTTTTCTCGGAAAATAACCGAGAGAACGAGCGAACCGCCCGGCGGTGATGCGGCCCAGCGAAGCACGAGGGGATACACGAAAAGCAGACCAAAGCGGGCGCAGAGGATAAGTACTGCTGGTACTAGTAATTAGCTTCAGTGGGGCTGGGTTGGTTCCTCAGCCTGCCTCTGCTGAACGAGACTGCCGTCCCGTCTTTGCCGCCGCCGGTTGCCTCAAAAACGCCAGGGGCGCATCCGGGAGCGGCAAGCCCTCCTGGCAATTGGCATTGATTCGACGGATCGGATCTCAACAATCTCACCTCCTGTCTGATACGTTATCAGCACACACATACCCCGTGCTGCTAGCTGTCCATACATAGCACAGAGGGCAAACATGCTCACACCCACCCCCCCAGTGGCCGCCGCTTGCCGCTTTTCGCAGCGCCCAGGGGCAAAACCCCCTTTGACCGGAAGACGCAACGAGAAGCACGCAAAGGAATGGCCACGGAAGATGGAGCCGACGGCACACGCCCTCTTGCAGGGCTATGCCTACCACATACCCTGCTCAAACGGGGCGACAGCCGCGAAACCGCCTTGTTGCCGTGACTGGACACCACCATGACGAGAGAGCATGCATTGTGACAACAACGACTTCTATTGCCGTTCCGTTTGCCCACCTTCTAGTACAGTACCTGGCGCCTACTTTTTGGGTACCAGCAGTCGGTTCAGCCTGGCCGTCGTCTATCGTGCTCGCCGGAAACCACTTCCCGCGGCTCGGGAATCGCAGGCGCCCAACGGCAAGCCGTTCCCCTCTAGGACAACACGCCATCGTCTTCGGCTCCAGATCCCGTGGCTCGGCTCCCCAAGACAGGCACAGGCACCGCCGACCGGCTGACGGGATGTCACAAGAACTCTGTGAATGACGACAGGGCTGCCGGGACCGATTGAACGATTTACCCACACAGCCCAGTCCACCGTAGCGCAATCCCGCAGGCACACCCCCCAGACTGTCGGGCGCCCCCCACGCCCCACGCCCCCGCAAAGGAGAAGAAAAAGCATGGTTTGGATGGGGTTGGCTCATTTCACCTCAGTCCCTTGTCAGGGATGGTTTTTTTTCCTGGAGGGAGGAAGGGAGGGGGTGTGTGGGGAGTGACGCCAGAGCCGGGATAGATGATTTGATGGCCTCGACGGACACGGGATGCGAAGAGAGGCAGTCAACTGGCACTTGGCCCCCAGAGAGGTCTCTTGTCAGCAGGACCGGCAATGCCAGTTTCGGGGTGGTTGATGGATGATGTTAGGAAACCTGCTGGCAGTGGTCTTCCCCGCTAGGCCAGGTCATTGATGAGTCGACCAGTGCATTCTTGAGCCCGTCACCAAGCCATGTCCTGATTTGGCAACCGACTTCAAGAGCCAACACATCTACGCCCTGTTAGGGCTGATGACGACAGCTTGCGTGTCTTTGGCTCATCTGGCTAATTCGGCTTGCGGCACGCATTTTCCTGCCTACAGATGCCCGGGGAAAGCTGTCATCATGCTGTCTATCTGCAAAGTCAACCGCCACTCCATGGCACGCAAAGCCTGGTCAATGGCGCATCATTAGTAAAGCCTGATGTCGTATCTTCTTTTCTTACGGACCTGTGGGTCGGATTGGACAATTATCAAGACTGGCTAGCGAGGGATCTGACAGCCAGAGAGCATCCGTCGGCCTTGCCATGAGCATATGAACGCGACAGGAGCTTGGCTTCCACTGAACTTTCGACAGCCGCAACGGCGCGAAACATGTCCCCTTTACCGCTGCCTTTTGAAACGGCCCACCCGCCTCGTCGACGCCCGAGGACTGTGCTGGTTGGTGATAAGGCACGGCAATGCTTGGCGACAATCTTGCATAGGGCGACGATGGCACCTTGCCTAGGTTGGAGCAATAGCAGATGACCTTGGAACTTGATTTCAGTGACACGCAGGGACCAGGCACTTCGCCGCCTCTTCTGTGGGACTCCATCCGGCCGCAAAAGCGTGGGTCAGGAAATCAATGTGCGCAAGTGTGGTTCTATCTCGCCCAGAGGATGCAGCTAGGGCATAGTTTATCGCCAACTCTCCCTAGGTATGCGATAACTGTCGCATACGGGTGATACCGGAAGCTGGCAATGGGGAGGTTGCTGCGATGAATGGGCCGTAACTCATATCGTGGACAAGACCAAATTGCAGCTGAAAATGCGTCTGTCATGGCTGCATGGTGTTGCAATCGCCATGTCCAAACTCTGATTCACACTATTTGTAGGTTCAATAGTGTGGATGATGTGGATAGTGACACCAGAGAGACAAGTGTGACATGGTCGCAGCTCTACGGTACATCGTCCTCCATGGTCGTCGTCAAATTGATGACGTTCATGGTCGGAGAGATTGTGACTGACCGGAGCCATAGCCATGTGCATCCATCGGCAGTGAGGTTGGAATCACATGCGAAATGGAACCAAGCTTTCAATAGCCATCAATTCGACGGCTGCCAAAAGCTTGTTGTTGCTACCCCAGAAGCCTGCCATCCCCAGGCCGGGCGAACATTGGCATGTGAAACTGCGGATACGAATCTTCAACAGCCGGACAATTTTGCGCAGGCAGATCGAGGTCGTACCCGCCTCACCTCGATGACCAGGCTGCGCATTGGCTGCGTGTGATTTTTCTATCTCAGCATCGTCGCATCGGGGGTCGGGTTGCAGTTGTCCACTCGCTCCACACCATCAGGCACAACTTGCCAGCCTGAATTCGAAGACGGCTTTCAACTACTATGTACGTATCAGGTCATGGATCTCGACGTGTCAGCCAACTGCCGATCCACCTCTCATTGTTGCACCGCATCAACCTCCGTCTCTAGGAACGGCTGCCGGGGAAGTTGGCCCACGTAGCCGATGACGACTGTTGTCATGTCCGTCAGGCAATCGACACCACACAAGACACCAAAATCGATGGGGCCCAGTTGTGCTGCTACGTAAATGATCTGCCCGCCAAGAACCGTCAGTCAGCATCGCAACTCGGCGGGATTTCCCCCTTTGGCCCCAGAGTCTGGGCTCGACCAGAGTCCACATGGCCTCGGTGTAGACGATGACTGACGGGGGAACCTCACGATAGCAACCGACTGATTCATCACCCTTGCTGCGGATTTCTCGTGGCTCCACAACCCAACAGCCAACAAGAGGCGTTCTCCGCAACAACGTGTGGCCAAGGGTTCAAGAGGCTAGCTTCGATGGCGTCTGACAAGTTGTTCCCGTCGGCATAATTTAGTCCCAGGGACTAATTGCTTGTCGTAATTTTTGCCCGAAGAAGCCGCAACTGACTCTCGCTGTGGAGAAGGATCGTTATCTTTTGTGTGCTAGGGCCCCAAAGTCCTGGACTCCTGGCCGTGGAGCCGGCTAGTCGGGGGGAGGAGGGACTGGGGGAAGGATAAAAGAAGACGCACGCCTCTTGACGGGGCAAATTGCCCCTACGAATGGATGGATGCGACAGGGTCCTATGAGCCGGCTGGCCGCCAGCCGAAGCCCGCAAGACTCAAGCGCGCGCCGCACGCACACCTTGGCCAGCTGGGCCCTCGCGCAATCCGTGGGCGGGTTTGCGGCGTCCGGCTAAGCCCCCGATCTCGGTGAGCGCTGGACCGAAGGCGTTGCAATGTTGGCTGAACTTGATGGTCCGGTCCTCCGGCGATACCCCGGATTCCAAATTGGCCGGCCACCAGCGCCCAAGTTCCCAAATTACCCCAGGTTGGCGGAGGCGCGGCACCGCGGGGTGAAGATAGCACGATGGGATGGATGGATGGATAGACGGATGGCCTTAGACCCTGAGCAGAAGGAGAGCTTCGGCGGACCAGACGCTTGGACGATGCGTTTACTTGATACGGCAGGAAGTTAGGAGCCTTGCTTGGTATCTTGAGTCCGTCCTCAGCACGCACCTTCGCCGAGACATTCGGGACATCACCGGCATCGATGGTAGATAGCGCCACTTGTCCGACGAACCCGACCGGAGGCTGCACCCTATCGCCTGCAGCTCGATTAAGGTAATTGGGTCACGCAGAGCACTGCCCCTGCGTCGCCGAGTCGCTGACGTGCCAGGGTCCTCGGCGGCAGCGAGGGAGGGCAGGAGTGGGAGTCTCTACTCCGTGCATACTCCGGAGCAGGCTCTCGGAATCAGGGCGTCGGGGAGGGCGGCCGAGGTCCTCCGCTCCCAAGACCTCCCCCCAAGGACACGAACCCGTCTCGATTGGGAGCCGAGGTGAAGGCTCGGAGACGTATCTGAACACCGAGGCCATGCGGACGGATCCCCGACGGCCTCCGCCGCCCAGGTCCCTGCGTTTGCCCACAATACCCCGTACTCACAGCTCACGCCCCAATCTCTCTGCTCGTGCCCCGCCAAGTGCCTTCTCGAATCTCAATCCCCCGGGCGCATGTGATGTGGTCCGGTGAAGCTCCAGCTGGATCTGCTTCCCCAATTCTTCTCCTCATGGGGTAGCACCGGGCCAGGCCACGGTGGCGCGGGCAATGGGTCGATGCGCTCGAGCCGGGGCAGAGAGCCATCGAAGGACCGCTCCGGGACGGAGGCTGCCGACGCGGACGTCTCTCTTGCTGCTTCTTGGCATGCAATGTACGAGTCGTAGATCTGCAGCGGCAAATATGGAGGAGTAGTTGACCTCAATCCCGACCGACACCTCGGCGACGTTGAGACGCCCCATCAGCACTGTTCCACCTGCTGCAAAACAACAGGATGCTGAAACTGCACGGTCCAATGGCAGGCCGTAACTGAAACCGCAGGGTTCCATATGAGCTGGGTTCTTTGGTCATGTAAGAGGTCCAACGGATTCTCAACATGGGAGTCCGAGTCGGCTTGGCCGTGTCAACTCGAACAGCAATCATCATTGGACTATGCGACAGCAGCGACGAAGTGTATCGTATGCAGCACAACGCAAGAGTTATCATATGTGCATCTATTGGCCACTCAATCGCCGGCCGGGGTTGCGGGTGTCGTAGTATCTGAATGTAGCCTCGCCCCTATGCGATTTGATGCAAGGAACTCTACCAACCCTGCTCTGTCAACCGTGTGTATAACTTGGGGCGAGCGTCTGGCCGAGGTCTACCATCCCGAGCAATGCTTCCGGCAGAGTTTGCTCAACACCTCAACAACACGATGAAGGATGTCTCCAAGCAGGGTCTGAGTCCAACCATATGGATCGAGCAGTCGAGTTGCTCTTGGCGGGCATAGGATTTCAATACCCTGATAAGCCTCGCCTTTCGGGCATTCTTGGGCATGGACCAAAGAGATGAGCAAACAGGGAAACACGTACATGGTCAGGACATGAGGTGCTGTGGTGAACATGAACTGTCTTTACGAGTTGGAAGGCTGGTTTCGAGGAGCAAACAGCTGACTGTGTCGCTTGATAGTTTGAAAGACTAAAAGTAAAACAGTTTCTAACAAAGGGCTGTAGAAATAGAATCGGGTTTCTCGAATATCCATGGTTTGCTGTTTCAGCTATACATGTTTATTTAATTATTTTTATTTTTGCCATAAGTCCAGCTCTGGCTGTATTTAAGCCCCTCAAGGTGCATACAGGAAGCTTCACCCGCAAGAACAGATACAAACTCAATAGTAATTACCAACTGTGACATCCGAGCTGCACAACTGTGATGACTCTTGCCGATAACCTTGCCAGTTAACCTTAATCGGCCCAATTTGTATAAAAAATGCGGCTTCTTCCCCCTTACCTGCCGGCTCCAGCGTCCATGGAGAAGAAGAAGGAGCTGATGAGGGCTAGGGGAAGAAAGGGAAATATCGGTTAGCTAAACTAGGAAGCAATGGCAAGAAACATCTTCTTCTAAGAACAAACTCTGAATACAATCTGGAATACATGTTAGAGCAACAAGAAGCCAATTTGAAGTTGATGCGATCATGATTGACAACCGGTAAACCCCTATTAGCCAGCCTGGGTTCATGTACAAGACCTCGCAAAGAAACTCTTTAAATCCACTCTATTGAGATGTTGACTTTGACATGAGTCTTGCAAAGATAGCATGCAACATACTGTTGCCCCGCCAGTTGAGTTCAAGACCAGAGCATCCAGGGCATCCGACTGTCAGGTTAGTTTCCGTCACTGGATGTGTATCAGTTACTTTGCCGTGTAGCTCCATTCCGAATCTTGATAACTCCAAGAACCCCAGCTTGGGAGCCAGAAAGGGATCCAGTGACCCTGTTTAGCCAAGACGATCTTGCGAGGTCCGGTGGGCAGTTCGCGAGGCAGAAAAGTGCAGCTGATAACCATTGAGACCAGTACGTACTGCCATATAACTCTCGGCCCATATGTGCAACTCGACGGGAAAGTCGCCGAGAAGAACGGAACAGCAAGACTGTCAAGAAGGCTCAAACGTACGGAACGCACAAGCCAACACCACATAGTTGCTTGAGAGCCAAGGCCCTTGTCGCCACCGCTCCCTACAGCTGCAATCATGTAAGCAGTTAAGCAATGTCACAAATAAAGCCCGTTAAGTCGCATCAGCATCGTTAATCAACAGCACATGCATAAGTAGTTTTCTGCGAAGGGCGTCGTAGGTACTTCGGCATTGCGCAAGAATACAGTAACCACAGCAAGACAGTGGGCAATCATATTCCTGAGTCTGTTTGTACAAGATGCCATCATTCATTGAACACAGTTACAGTGTTATACAGGATTAAAATACACGTCAGCCTCAGCCGTTGGGCCATACGAATGGCGTCGCAATCTTTTCCATCCAAACTATCCGTCAGAACTATTGTATGCACACCCTACTGGTGGTCAGGGCACCACCGTCAGAATTTCGGTATCAACCCCATTTGACGCCGAAAAAGCTCAGCGTCTTGTTTGAGCCGGGCCGCGAGGATTCGGCATTCTCAAGGTAGATTCTATCGTGGCCCTTGACATCGAGGAAGAGGTACTTGTACTCGAACTCGGACTGGCCTTTATGCTTGATCATGTGTAGCTGGGCAATTCCATTGTTCAGGGGCCCATCCACCTGTTCTTGTCAGCAGAGTAGATGGATTGGTCTGCAAGGGCCAACTTACATGAAAGTGCATGATGAGGTGGTGATTTCCCTGGTTGTCGGTTCTTTCCGTGGACCTGGGGGCAACAATTTAGCATCAATTCACGCGCATCGTGGTGACTTTGAGCCTCACGAGACCGGTCGTGCTCTCCTCCACTTGTTCAGTGTCTCTTCTCCGTGTGCGGTGATCTTCTTGGGGTTGCCGAGCAGCTCCAGGCATCGGGCATCTGCCTTGATCTTATCAACAGCGCGGTTGAACTGGGCAGTCTTGCTGTCGGGAGAGAAGACGTCGGTCCACAGGACGTACCCCACGCCGGTCTAAATAAAAGAAAAAGGTCAGAGCAAGGCCATCTATTTTCAACTGTGTCGAAGGGGACTTGCCGTGAGCACGAGACCAACGATGATCATGCCAAAGTTGAAGCTTTGCTGGGTCGCCCGGGCCGCCTTCTCCCCCGCAGACAGCTCCGTCCACGGTACATATCCATTGTCGTTGAAGGGGGTCACCGCCCTGCGTTTCGCATGCTGGGTCGCATTCTCGGAGCTCTTCTGGGTCGCGTATTGCCTGTGGAGGACGAGCGTTGGGCGCAACGTGGGGATGCCGTGGGCCGCGGATGGGCGGAGCGCTTGCAGCGATGGGGCGTGTCTCATCATGATGTTATTGCGACAGCCATGGTCCCGGGACAGGGTCCCAGCAGTCGTACGGAATTGGAAAACTTGGGCTGTGGCTGGCAACCTCGAGGACGGGTTGTGGGAGCATGGATGGAGCTTCCGTCTTCACCAAGTCCGGAGCACTCACCGCCTTTGGCAGAATCCCGACGTGGGGAACTATTGGTGCCCAATCAGGGATGGTCAACTACTATTATGCCACTTTACCAGATGAGTGGCCCTCCACTCCATGACCGTCTCCTGAACCTCCCGTCGACATCTGTACTCTTCTCTCGCCAGAGCCCGCCCGCCCCTTCGACCGTCGACATCTGACCAGCCAACTGTCGCGTTGCTGCAACGCAATCCCACGCCGCCGCACCTATTGTTCCCCCGCGCCAGGCCATTGCAAGCCCCGAAAGCCAAGCCCCCACCCCCCACCGCCAGGATGAGCGCTCTCGCGACCAAGCAGCAGTCGCTGAAGATCTTCGAGAAGCTAAAGACGAAGCAGGCGAACAAGGTCAGCCTGCAAACACACGCCTGCGCGCACGTCGCCCGCACCTCCACCTGCTAACGCATACGTGTGGTAGATTTGCTTCGACTGCGGCCAGAAGAACCCTACGTGGACGTCGGTTCCCTTTGGCATCTACCTGTGCCTGGACTGCTCTTCCAACCACCGAAACCTAGGTGTCCACATCTCATTCGTGCGGTCCACCAACCTTGATCGTATGTCAAACCCGCGCGCCGTGTGTTACTGGCGCTAACGAGGACTCGCAGAGTGGCAATGGGACCAGTTGCGATTGATGAAGGTTGGCGGCAACGAGTCGGCCACCAAGTTCTTCCAGCAGAATGGCGGCACCGCTGCCCTCAACAGCAAAGACTCTAAGACCAAGTACCAGTCTAACGCCGCCACCAAGTACAAGGAGGAGCTGAAGCGCCGTGCCCTGCGAGACTCCCAGGAGTATGTGTCCCTCCCGGCCGCTTCCGTGATGGGCCATGTGGCTAACACGGATATACAGTTTCCCTAGCGAAGTGGTCATCATTGACGCTGCCGACGACGGCTCCTCGACCCCCGCCGGCGAGCCTGAAGACGATTTCTTCTCCTCGTGGGACAAGCCCGCCATCAAGAAGCCCACCCCGCCCATCTCTCGCACCGGCACCCCTCCCGTCGTCGGCCGAACACCGTCCCCCTTCCTGAACTCCGGCAATGGAAACGGCAAGGACATCGCACGCGCCGCATCGCCTCTCGCTAAACCCCCTGTCGAGTCCAAACCCGCGGCCAGCAGAATCACCACCTCGGCCGCTCTGCGCAAGACCGCTGGCGCCGGCGGCCCTCGAAAGGCCAACGTCCTGGGTGCTAAGAAGGCAACGAAGCTGGGCGCCAAGAAGGTGACTGGCGACGTGATTGACTTTGACGAGGCCGAGCGCAAGGCCAAGGAGGAGGCGGATCGCATAGCAAAGCTGGGCTACGACCCTGACGCCGAAGAGGACCCTGCCACCAAGAACAGCAGCTCGGCTGCCACCATCATCTCCCCCACCCCCGTGAGCCCCAGCCGCAATGTCGCTGCTCACTCGCGCCAGAAGTCGGAGGCCGAGGTGGAACGCCTGGGTATGGGCGTGGCCCGGCTGGGCTTTGGCCAGGTTGGTGGCCCCAAGGGCGCCGCTCCCCAGAAGAAGAATGCTGGCGGTTTCGGCTCTGTCGGTCCCGTCAAGGCAACTGTCCAAGGTATGTGTATCTCCTCGTCCAAGCTGGACCCTTTTTCTTGCTTCTGTTCTCGACATCAGCTAACGGACGGGCAGACGAATCGCAAACTTATGCCCGCGACAAGTTCGGCACGCAGAAGGGCATCTCTTCGGACGAGTTCTTTGGCAAGGGCGCCTTTGACCCCAACGCGCAGGCCGAGGCCAAGACCCGGCTCCAGGGCTTCGAGGGAGCCACTGCCATCTCGTCCAACGCCTACTTTGGACGACCGGAGGACGAGCCCGAGGAGGAGTATGGCGATCTGGAGTCGGCCGCCAAGGATTTCGTGCGCAAGTTTGGCATCACCGCCGCCGACGACATTGACAATCTGACGGCCATGGTGGGCGAGGGTGCCACGAAGCTGCAGGGAGCCATCCGATCCTATCTCGGAAACTGAGCGACGTATTTGGGGTGCGTGTGCCGTTGGTGGTGGATAGAGCGACGGGAAGTGCGCCAGTCGGATTACCTATTTTGGGTGGAGACAATTGACGAAGACAAAAAGAACTAGCGATGGAAGAACAGTAACGTAAAAGCTGCTCGGTACGACCCTCGCCGGGGCCAGAGGCGCGTCTTACGTCTCGACATGACTGTGGTGGGCAAGGGATGCATTTCGGTGCCGGCGTAAACATGTGATGCCAATATCGGTTGCCTTTGATTAGTACGAAATAGATGTGTCTTTTTTTTTTTAATCATTCTTCATTCAACGTCTCTACTTTCTCTTTTCCTTGTTTTAATTCACTCCATAATACCAGGTAAATGCAAAGCTATCAGGTCTTCACATAGCAAGAGGCACATGGACACGGGGTAGTTTTGAATTGTTTTGATTTTGTTCATGCGGCGAAAATAGTGCGGCTTCAAGAGTACGTAGTACACGGAAATGCGTCAATGCTCAAAGTCTACAAGTATAGGTATCATGCCACATGTGGGCGTGAGAGAGGGTGTGCTTGCGTGAGTGTGAATGTGTGTGAGAGAGAGGAGGGAGGGAGGGAGGGAGGGAGACCGTCTACAGCTTCGCAATCATCTGGTTGCCGCGCTGGATCCAGGTGACGGCGTCGTCGACAAACTCGTCGACGACGGCCTTGGCCGACTTCTGCTCGTTGACGACGGCGGCACACTTGCCCATCAGGTGGGGGCGGTACTTGTCAAAGATGTCCTCGTCGTCGTCGTCGCCGCTGCCGCCAGCAGAGGCGGTGCCCTTCTCCTCGGCCTCCTTCTCGGCGGCCTCCTGGGCGGCCATGAGCTTGTCGACGTCGGCCTCGTAGGGGATGACGCCCTTGGCGGCCAGCTCCTTCATCTCCTGCTGGCGGTTGACCTCCCAGTCGTTGATGTAGTCGTTGTTGCGGACGCGCATGGGGCGGCCGGTGAAGATGATTGTGCGGATGTTGTCCTCGTGGGTGGCGGTGCGGACGGCCTCCTTGTGGGCCTCGGGGGCGCCGGCCTCGTCGGTGAGGATGAAGCGGGTGCCGACCCAGACGGCCGAGGCGCCCATCATGAGGGCGGCGGCGAGGAGGCGGCCGTTGTAGATGCCGCCGGCGGCGACGACCTCGACGGGCCCGCCGGTGAGGGGAGACTTGGCCTTCTTGCAGATGTCGACGACGGCGGGGATCAGCACCGTGGTGGGGATGTCGCCGGTGTGGCCGCCACCCTCGCCGCCCTGGGCGCAGATGATGTCGACGCCGAGGTCGATGCACTTCTGGACGTGCTTGACGTGGCCGACCATGTTCATGTAGACGATACCGGCGGCGTGGAGCTTGTCGACGACGGCCTTGGTGGGCACGCCGACGGCGGAGACGAAGACCCTGGCGCCGGACTCGATGACGATGTCGGTGAGCTCATTGAGCTTGCCCTTGGTGTAGTCGTAGCTACAACGACAGTCAGCTTACGGTTCCCTTCGGGGACCTTATTTCGGGGGGGACGAACTTGGTCTTTCGTGCGCTTCCGCCGACCTGGGGCAGCAGCAGGTCAACGCCAAAGGGCGCATTCTTGTCGTTGAGGTGGCTCTTGAGCTCGGCAATCTGCTCGCGAAGCATCTCGGGGGTGTATCCGACACCGCCAATGACGCCGAGACCGCCCGCGTTGGTGACGGCGGCGGCGAGCTTGGGGCCGGCAGCCACGTTCATGCCGGCCAGCAGCACGGGGTGCTTGATCTTGAACAGATCGGTGAGAGGGGTTCGGATCTTCTCTGTTGGCGTGTGGGTTAGCGAGGGGAAATCCGGGGGTTGCGACGCGAGGGGGGTGACGTACGTGGGGAGGCCATCTTGAAGGAAGTGGTGATGTGAGGATTTGTTGCGGTGGAGGTTGTGCAGGTAACGCGCGGAACAAGCTGGGCCTCGACAGACGGTGCGGGGGGGGACTGTATAAATACGGTGGCAGTCGGCAAAGCAAGAGGAGTCTGGGGAAGAAGAGGAGGAGTTGTCGGCTGGAGATGTAGATGCAAAGGGGAGGGATTGCTTGCGCCGATGCGAGGAGGCGAGGCCAGGCGGAGAGGATGGGACAGGCCAGGGCGCCACATGCCGAGGCCCAGCGCCAGCGACGGCACCGCATCCCACGGGCGGCACACTGTACAGCCCCGTCAGCCTCCCCGTGAGGTCACTGGAGGTGCTCGCCCCGGCCGAGCCATGGGACGTGACGGGGGCCGGCGCTATGCCTGGACCGGGCTAGCGTCGCAGCCGGATGCGCCAGAAATCTGGGGAAGCCGAGGAACAGCACCTGCCCCGGGCAGAGGCCATTGGCTGCTGCGGCTTCTTCGGTTGCACGAGCAGGATGCGTCGGGGACGATTTCGACTCTGATGCCATCGAGGTCTAGCTGTCCGATCTCGCTCATTTCCCCGGGTCGTCTCCGAGAAGCCTGACTGCTACGAGTCTGTGCCTGGGTCGTGCGATGAATCGGATCGACCCTTACGGAGTCCCCCGCCCGGGCGCCTACTCCCAGACCAGATCCTGAGTCGCAGAGTGACTGTGTTCGCTAGGATTCCCACAAGAGGAACTTGCTGCTGATTGATTAGCGTTTGGCATGTGATGGCGCCTTGTTGCTAACATCAGCCATGACCCCGTGACCTGGCCACCTGCCAAACCCACCAAGCCCACATTGACCAGCGGCCAGCGACTCACAGCGTCTGGACCTCCCCTCTTGGGCAATTGGCATGGCATTCCAACTGCACCCCAAGTTCCTGGTTCTGGAACGTCCGATTCCCACCATACAATGTAGAATACAAGTTCGTGATGCCGTCTGTATGCCCCTGGTGGTGATAGACTCCTGGTTCGCTGGCTGGTTGACAGCCTCGTCCAGCCAGGCCGCGCCATTCGTTGGCCCCCACGCCCACACCCCCGCCGTCGCCTTATCGCAAAATCTCATTGCTCCAAATCCACATCTGGGCTCACCATTCACCCATCGACAGTTGCACGCCGCAGCATGTCGCCAGGGCCAGGGCCATCACAATGAATCAATTCCTCCCGTACAGGCCATTAATCTCCCGCGCTCGGGCACCCCGTCGCAATGCCTACACCAGCCCTCTGCGCGCCTTCTGCTCCGCTCGTGAGTCCCAACGGCAACGCGCCGCCGTCGCCTCCTCCATCGTGACGAGCGCCCGAGTGCGCGCCGCTCCTCCTGCCGCCGCCCTGCCCAGCTTAAGACGCTCGGCATGTGGCTGTGCTTGCAAGAACGCCGGTAGCTGCGGGAGCCGCCCCCGTAAGCGTACGGCTTTCATCGCCCTCGGCAGCAACCTGGGTGATCGCGTTGCTGAGATTGAGCGCGCCTGCAATGAGATGAACAGCAGGGGAATCCGCGTGAAGCGCACCAGCAGTCTGTGGGAAACGGAGCCCATGTACTTCAAGGACCAAGACTGCTTCCTCAACGGGGCTTGCGAGGTGAGACGGCTTGCTTGAAACTCGACGACTATTATCGACAAGAGCTGACGAGGCTGTTCAGGTCGAGACGGAGCTGGAGCCACTCGCATTGCTCGACCAACTCCAAGCCATTGAGCGCGAGATGGGACGCAAAAAGGTCATCGAAAAGGGCCCGCGCAACATTGACCTGGACATTTTGCTTTACGGAAACGAGACGGTCAAGCACGAGCGGCTGCAAGTGCCACATATCGGCATTGTGGAGAGAGAATTTGTGCTGAGACCCCTAGCTGAGTATGCTCACGCGCACACAACTTCAGTCAGATGGAGATATCGAGACTAACCTGTGCCCCCCAGGCTCGCCCCGGCAAAGGCTGTAGACCCTTCCAAGCCGTGGAAGCTGGTCCAGGATTACCTCCATGAGCTTCCCGCAGCCGAGCCCATGTCGTCCGTCACCCCTCTGTCCGCCACCACCTCCCTCAAGCCAATGGCGCGGACCCGTAGCACTCACGTAATGGGCATCCTGAACGTGACGCCCGACTCCTTCTCAGACGGGGGCGTCAACAACCGGGAGAACCTCGTCCAGACCATCCTGGGCATGGCCCGCAACGGAACCACCATCATCGACGTTGGCGGCCAGTCCACCGCTCCCGGGTGCCCAGAGGTGTCGGCCGAGGAGGAGGCGTCGCGCGTCGTGCCCGTCGTGGAGCTCATCCGATCGCTGCCAGAGGCCAAGGACGTCGCCATCAGCGTCGACACGTACCGCGCCTCGGTGGCCGAGCGAGCCATTGCGAGCGGCGCCGACATAGTCAACGACGTCTCGGCCGGCCTCCTCGACGAGGCCATGCTCCCCACAGTCGCGCGGCTGCAGAAGACAATCTGCCTGATGCACATGCGCGGCACGCCGCAGACCATGAGCTCTCTGGTCTCGTACCCGGAGGGCGTCGTGGCCGGCGTCGCCGCCGAGCTCCGGAAGCGCGTGGCCGCCGCCGAGGCCGCCGGCATTCGGCGCTGGCGCATCATGCTCGACCCGGGCATCGGCTTCGCCAAGACGGCCGAGCAGAACCTCGAGCTGATGCGGCACCTCGAGGAGCTGCGGTACTGGCCGGGCCTCGAGGGCCTCCCGTGGCTGGTGGGCACGAGCCGCAAGAGCTTCATCGGCAAGGTGACGGGCGTGGAGGAGCCGGTGCGGCGGACGTGGGGCACGGCCGCGACGGTAGCGGCGGCGGTCCAGGGCGGCGCCGACGTCGTTCGGGTGCACGACACGACCGAGATGGTTACCGTGGCCCAGATGTCCGATGCCATCTGGAGGGTGTGACACGGCCGAGGTCCAGGACGGGTTGGGGGGGTGATGGAGCGAACCCATAAGCGGCCAATTGCCGGACAGAGCTGCGGATGCGATCCGAGTCTGCGACTCCTGACCGACTGCCACCATCAGTACATTGCTTACTCTGCCTTGCCTTGCCTTGCCTTGCCTCACCTTAGCCTACCAGCAGTACATTGCAGATCTAGACACCAGATAGACTGTCCAATAATAAAGGCGCCGTAACCATCACACCACGATCCGCCCCCCTTCCCCCCGCTGTGATCACCGCCCTCGTCAGCGAGTGCCCTCCTCCACGAGTGTCGTGCTTCACGCTCGCCGCCCACCCCGGCAGCCGCCTGCACCATGTCGAGCTGAGCGTCCTGCGCATCGCGCCGGGCTGCACAGCGCTCGTATCAGCCCACGGCAGTCGACCCTCCCCCCCGGCGCATGACGGGCGGGATGCGAGCTGCCGGCCTCGATAGCCTCTCTGCGTGCACCCGCCTCTGTGGTCGCTGTCCATACATCGTCGTCGTAAATGGACGGGGCCAGGCGACCGGTGTGCGACCCGCAGGACCGCCTTGCCTCTCGCGGCACTCTGGGAGAAACGGCGTGCTTGTGGCAGGCTCCACGCCATCCTCCGACAGCCGAAAGGGCCTCCATCGTGACCAAGGTCCATCCGCCACGGCCAGGCCATGTGGTTGGTGTTGATAGTGGGCGCGTACCACATCGAGCCAATGCGTCGTGGGCCTCCTTCTGTTTGCCACTTTTCCTTCAGGCAGCCCATGCCATCAACGACTGCATTCGTTCGACTGCCCCGGGCCTCTGATTTCAGGATGCAAGGTGTAATTGCTACCCAAGCGGCCTCCAAGGTGTTCCCTCCATGGCTGTCGCTCTCCCATCTTTGTAAGTCGCCGCCATCTAGCAATGCGCCCTCACGATCCTTGCCTCATCCCTCCCCCCTCCTCCCCTCGGGGTTGGGTACCTGCTCGAGTCATCGGCCGCAGGCTTCAGGCTGCCACGGCACGGCACGTCTGCCTGCACATTCTGCGACCTTGGGAGGTGTCGCGTTGTTCTCCTGCGCGAGGCCCCCTTCCCTTGGTGCAGGGCAACCAGCCGGCTCTGCAAAGGGCGACGACCGGATAGTTGGGCTTGGCTCACGGGTAGCGGTGCATATGCCGTGAGACTCGGCACGTATCCAACAACATTGGAGGCGCCACGAGAAGCCATAGAGGGATGCGGTGAAGACTCAGGAGCACCGCTCCCGTGCCCATCCGACGCGAATCCAGATGCCTCGCCTCACCTCGCCTGTCCGGTCAGCGCCAGCGCCAGACAGTGCTGCGTCGGAGCACGCAGAGGGGCGTCGGTATTCGACTTGCCTGGCAGCCAGCATTTACGAAGCAAGCCTGCCGCCCTCCATCAAGGGCGAATCGGATCCATGGGACACGCCAGGACGATCAGTAGCCACCACCGCGCCGCGGCCAGTGCCCCCCCCCTCCCAAAATACTCGACGGGATCATGGATACAGGCAACTCCCAGTGCCTATCTGAAACCCGGGTTCTGGGGGCTGGCGTGGCTGGCTCGCGGATCACGGATGCATGCATGCATGTCTCTGGCGACGGCTCCGCGTTGTACAGCAGCATCCGAAATGAGGGACATCCAATCTTCAGGGAACATGGGCCGATAGCTGTGCCCTTGACCGGCAGCATGCAGTCACAAGTGAAGCCCGCCGATGCGCTCACCGCTGTGGATTGTCAATCGGGGCTTGTGAGAGAGCATATGCGTGGCCGGGCCAACCAGCCAGCCCAACCCCGTGTCGCATGACCCAAGGTCGGTGTTGCTGTAGCAGACGGGGGGGGCAAGGTTTTTTTTTTTTTTGGCGTGTGTCTGTGATGTGAGACTGCGTGTTCTGGACTTTTGTTGAATCCGTTGGCTCTTGCCGAGACAGTTTCATAGCCTATGCCGACGACAAACAGGGCTGGTCACCCCCCGAGCCCTACATGGTACACTCCGACTACCCTACATCACCCCGCAGCTTCACATTGGGTCAATCAATGCAAGGCCACAACATCGCCGCGCGAGATTTATCCGTCCAGGAGCAGCAACGCATAACACGGCGCGCGCACACGGAGCCCAGCCCATCGTGGACCACGTCGGTGGCCCCCCCGCCTCCCCGTAGCCCATCTCATCCGATGGACTGCACCACCGCAAAAATCCACTTACAACTTGGTGGCTCGCGCGCCAACTCTTGGCCGGATCCATCCTCCACACCAACGACGTGGGGCCCGGGTCTAGTGTCAGTCGGAGAAGTCAACCTTAATCCAACCGCCTGCCACCCCCCGGCCTGATACAAAGGTTCCGTCAGCTCGGGGCCTCCTCTTGGCCCCCCCGACCGATGCCGATGGACACGTGGGCCGGTAGGGTTGATCACGTCGTCGGCCCCCAATCCAACCCCATTGCACCATGGGTGTGTTGCCTCTCCCCGTCCGTGACTTGTCCGTGGCACAAGTGACGCCTGCACACTTCTGTCATTTCTAGATCTGTGGGTCTATACCATCTCTGGATGGGTTGCCTAAATTATACATATTGCGCCCTTGAACCTGACCCCATTACTTCATTGCTGCTGGCGCTCAAGGTAGCGTCCCTGTGAGCTCTCGTCGAGGCTGCATGCCATCATTTGCGTTCTGCTCTTCGCCGCCTCCTCTAAACAAAGACCAGGGTTTGTTCCGACACGCATCATCCATCTTCATAGAGCCCGCCGAGGTGGTTAGTTGGCGAGTGACGGGATGGATTGGGCTGGAAATCCATTATTTGGACGGTGCGCAACACCATCAGCTTGAAACAAACGAGTCAAAAACAGCACGCAAACTTGATTCTAGAGAATGGGGCTCTTCCCACCCCATCTCGGATGCCTTCCCAACAGGCGGATATCCATCTTCGTCAACGCCAATTTCTCGTGCCCTGGTAGTACCGTGCTTTCCCTGAACTAGAGCCCATTCTCCATCCCAGCCTTTGCCCACTGTCGATTCCCGGATGGCCGATGGCTGGGATTACGGCGTATGGCCAATGAGCCATCTGGGTGCAGGCGAACAGTGAAGCGAAATAAAAGAAAAGGAAGAAAAGAAAACACACCAGTAAAAGGAATACTTTGAAAGGGGTGCCCGCTGATCTGAAGCCATTCAGTCAGCAGCGTCAGAGAAGAGAAAGAAAAGGTGATGAGTAAAAATATGCAACCAGGGAGATGAAATAACGAGACCCGGCCCAGCGTATTTCGCCATACTCTCATCATCCTGTGGCCGCTCTCCAATCGTTTCTCTTGTGCGTCTCAAGCTCAGTCTCAATCTCACAATGCGACACGCAACTTCTTACACTTCTCCTGTCGCTCGTCTTTTTTATGGCCCTGAAGTCCCCCATGCAAAAAAAAAAACGAGGCAAAAGAGCAAAACAAAAAACAAACAAGCCAATCATGCTCCAAACCGCAGACTCCTAACCGTTGTCATACAAATCGTAAGATGTCCGACATTTCACTCTCTTCTTCCAGAGGCCCTCAGGGGGACACGCTTTTGTTGCCGCGGTCCAAGTCATCTATACTTCTCATACGCTTCGAGCCGTATCCGAGACCCAACTTTCCCCGGCTCCTGGCTGACAACGAGCCCCCGGGTAAGAGACCCAGGTGGGTCGACCATTTTGCCTGACCTGTTGCTCCGTGTAATCATAGGGTATTTGGCACCCCCCGCGGTCCGCCCGATTTGCGTTGAGCAATTGCTCGCCCTTTCACCCCAAATGGGGGACCATGGTTGGGAAATAACCGTTACTGGTTTGTTTGCCCTCAAAAGGTCCAGTGGTACGGCTCAAGGCCGAAGGGTGGAAAATGCTTGGTAGGGTGGCTCCATCATACTCCGGCTTGACCTTGGAGCCCATGTCCAATCCTGTTTGCATGGGAGGCGCCTCAGCTTCACTGCGTTGCGTAAACACGTCGATGCGATCAGCCCCTCCATCGTACATTGCCCCCGGGTAATACTGGTATTCCTTCGCCGTCGTGATTGCCCGAGAGTCCTCATTGGTGATCATTGTCTCGGGGGGTATATCGTGATGTCGGACTCCGTATACGCCTCGACCATCAAATGGCTGAGTATAGTTTGGCCCTCCCATCATCGGGTTCGCGTTGAAGTCAGCTATGCCGCTGACGGGGCCGTAGCCGCTGATGGTTCCAGAAGAGCCACCCGGGCCACTGCTCTGGCTCCCGCGTCTGTCGTTTTGATAGTGCCCCGGCGAGCGGCCGCGCACAATCATCTTCGCCGACTTGCGTGTGGCGATCTTGATAAACTGGTCAGCAGCATTTTGAGAGCTGAGGTCTCCCCACAACTCGATCACGAGCTGATAGTACTGCTGTGCGGCTCTCCGTTTCCCATTGTTCTGCGTCGCTTGCTTGAACTGGATGCGCTCAAAGGTATGCTCGGTCGGGTGGGACGGATTACCAGGTTGGCCACCGAAAGCATCAGAGTAGATAGACCGGCTGGATTGGCCAGCGTCCGGAAACATACTCATGTGGTGATGGTGGGCCGAGGATTGCTGCGGCTTGACCCCTAGGCGAACCTTTTCGGGCTTCATGACAGGTCCCTTGTCCCTCTTGGGCGTATGCTGCACTAGCTCGATGCTGTGCTGGTCATTGTCGGCCACAACAGCAGAGATGCTCATGGCAAACCCGAAAACCTGGACGGGTGGACCGCCGCCGGCGGGAGTAAACTGGATCGACATGCCAGGGATATGGGGACTGAGGGAGAAGGAGCAGACGCAGGAGAAGTAGTTTCGACGATAACATGTCCACTCGTTGTCAGAGAGGAAGAATCCCTTGTCAATGGTGCCATGGATCTCAGCTTTCGCGGGCGTGCCAGCGCCATCAGCATACTGAAGGCTGCCGAGCATTTGGATCGACTGCAAAGGAGGTATATTGCTCTGAACAGGCCTGTTGGAGTACTGGCTGGAGCCCATGCTTGGAGTTGAGGCTGAGAAGGCCGTGATGGGGCTCGGAGTGGGAGATAAAGGATGGCGTCGAGGTCCGCTCCCTGGAAAGGACGGAGACCGTGAAGGGTGCTCCGACGGCCTCCTAAATGATGGCGTAGCAGGCGTGTATTGCTCCCGGGTACTGATCTGCGACGTGGGGTGCGGCAGTGCCGTATTGCGGTGGTTGTGGGGATGGGTATGTGCCATTCCCGCCGAGGACGTGCTGCTGCTAGCTCCGGTTAGCCACATGAGTTATCAAACAGAACACGGCAAACCAGACCCGCGTCGTTCGTCGGGGCCCGGTTTGACTCGTGTGCGTTTGCAGTGTCCACATTGAAGGCATGCAAGCAGGCCGCCCGCTGCCAGAAGGGCTCACGTCAGCTGTTCTGGCGAGGGACGGCCCTCGAGGAAGACAAAGGGCGAAGGTGACGGGAGAAAAGCAGAGTGTGCAACGGTGACGGGCGAAGGTGAAAATGACCATTGCGGCTACCCAGGCTAGGCGGGGCAGGGTAAGATACCATACCTTAGGTAGGTTAAGGTAGGTAGGTAAGGTACTAGTAGGTAGGTGGATAGGTGGTGATGGGCGCGAGTGGGAGCCGGGCTGGGAAGCATACGTACTTGGAGCCAAGGCGAGATCGGACGTCGAGCCCCGGGAAGACGTGGGAGGAGGCTGACGGCTGGTAGAAGGCGCCTCCGTCTTGCGGGTACGGTGCACTCGAGGGCAAGACTGGCGGATGGAACAGGTTTATGAGCGAGGGCTGCTGGGGAGGATCTATCGTCAGAGAGCTGGTGGTGTCCTGCGGGTATCTGGCTGCTCATCAGCGGGACGGCCTCAGGCGAGGACGCGGCGGTGGCAGCGAGGGAGCGAGGACGTGGGCAGGAGGGAACTCGGCCACAGGCGACGCTGTATTGCCATGCCCTGGGATACAGTGTCCAGGTGTCACAGCTTGCAAGTATTGCAGGTGATACTGCCACCGTTGGCGTGGCACAGGGCCAGCCGACAAACTTTCGAGAGGCTGCGGCGATGCAGCAGCTTGCGGCAGCGGGTAATGGGCGGGAAGGGAAGTGAGTACAGACCCCAGGTGGCACCCCGGGCGTTGAAGCAGCTACCCATGGCTCTACGGCCAAGCCACTACCCTCACTTTTCAGTTGCGTCGCAGCGAGAGCGTGCGCAAACGCGGGCTGGGCTGGGCTGGGCTGGGCTGAGCCGGGCGCTCGCCCTGAACCTGAGCGGGATGGAGAGAGGAGGAGCCAAATGGGGTGGTGAGTCGATGAGGGGCAACAAAACAAGGATGGATTTGGACCCGGATCGCGGTGCGAGCCGGCTAAGACGAGGCGCGTGCAATGCAAAGAGCGCGGTGTAGGAAGTGTAGTGCAGTGCGGTGCGGCCCAGTCAGTGTAGTGTAGTGTAATTAGTGTAGTGAATCGACTTGTAGGAGATGTGGTGTGGTGTGGTGTGGTATGTGGATGTGGTGCTGGGTGAGCAAGTATTAATGTGTGTGTGTGTTAGTGCAGTGTTGTGTAGGTAGTGTAGCGCAGCGCCCGCCGTGACAGCGCTGCTGTGGCTGTGGTTTGGGTGCAGGCACGGGTACGGGTATGGCTGCGAGTGCGGGTGCGGGTGCGCTCAGCTCAGTCGGTAATGTAGGGCGACCGTGCAGAAGGGCGACGATGATAAGCTGAGGGGCGAGCCCGGTCATGAGCGGGTAAGAATGAGAGGTTGGGCAGCTTGGGTTCGGTTGGGAGTCAAGGGCGGCATAGTGGTTGAGGACAGGCCAAAAGAGCTCTAGTAGGCAGAGAGGCCAGGTGCTCTTGGAAAAAATATGAACCCCGTTTCGCACGTTTTGCACTCGAACAACCAAAGGCGGGACAAGTGGGCGATTGATGGAAGAGGAGGAGAGGAGAGGAGGGGGGGAAGGTGGGAATGGTATCGATGGGAGGATAAATGACCTGGAGCAGCCAAGGAGTGTGAAAAAGATAGCAGCCCAGCCTTGACAGGGGTGCAAGCAACCTCCCAGGAGGAGAGACAAAAAGAACGAGGGCCTTCGTCGCGTAGGGGTTCTGGAGAGCCTCCCAACAAGAACAAGGCTGGCGAGTTGAAAGCGCCTACTGCCGCAGCCGATGCCGCCGTCGCTGCCGTTGTGGTAAAATGCGAGGCCGATGTGGCGGCAGGCGTTGGCAATGGTGGTGACAACAACTGCAACCAACAATGCTGGTGAGGACAGGCCTCTTCCATGATGTGCCCACTCAGGGTTGGATTGTGACAAATTGGCTGGCAATCCAGCTGCCTCGTGCCGTCCCAAAACACACCGCGCGCGCTGGCGTGCCATGCCATGCCATGCCATGCTCCAGCGGTATTATGACGGACACGCGCGGCTGGCCTCCCACCCCTACCTCGTCCAGGAACAGGCTCGGGCAATTTTGCACCCTTGCTCATTACCCAGAGCAACTAGTTGGGGTTATGGTGGCATGCGGCTGGGGTAACGACCAAGGACGAACGAACTAGACACCAAGCGCTGACCACTGAGCCAGCATCAGGACGCGCAAGAGGCGGTCGTGCAGCCGCTAGGCGAGCGTCTCTGCCATTCCCTGCGGACTTGAACGGAGCAGGGAAACGAGGAGCAGCTAGCACGCAAAAGAGGTCAAGAAATGGGAGATCCGGTGCAGCCACGGCCGAGATAGATACTAGGGTGAGGCCGTGAGGAGAAAGGCGTAGTGTAGTGGGCCTGGTGGCAGAGGAAGGGCAACGCACCATATGCACCTCCGATTCATCCAATGAGAATGTCAAAACTCACCTCAATTCTCCTCCCGCCTGCGTCGACATTTCCATGTAGCCCATCTCGGACGGCGAAGAGTCAAAGTCCTGCTGAGTGAATTGCATGTCAGCCCCAGATCTCTATTTCAGTGTTAACCATGCCCTGGTGGTCAGGCCAAAGGGGCCAAACTGAACTGCGAGACGACGTGACATGGGACCTCGCCTGCTGGCTTTTTTTTTAATCTTCGGTTACAGGGAGGTAGTTAATAAACTCCCCAGGCCTGTAAACTCAACCTGGCAAGGTCAGCGATACATCATCAGGAAGACAATGCTAAATGGGGCCACAACCGGAGCGGGACTGGTTGATCCCACCTCTCGATTAGCGAAGACGCAGCGACAGGGCTCCATTGATGCGCAACACACCACCGCCGTTTGCTGTGGGCTGTAGCCCGCGCCAGTACGAGTCCAATAAGTGGACTAATTCCGTTGCGTTGGTACATTGAGCACCACAGTTGCGAGCAACGGACGCCACCCGATTTCTTGCAGCTCCAGGTGGCCTTGGCACCTCGCTGACCGACAGCAGGCAACGATGGCGCGCGCGCGAGCCAACCACCCGTCACTGACCGAGACCGGTCGGCTATCGAGAGGCCGAGAGGGGCTTGGCCAGGCCCAGTAGGCTGTGGCCGTCAACCGGGCTGCCCACTTGCTCACAGTTGCAGACCACTGTATAAGATGGGCAAAAATCGGACTATGGGTGGCAATTTGGCCGCAGGGTGGAGGGGGGAGGGGCAGTCGTAGTAGATTCAGGCCACGAACGGGGCAACAGTATGGGGGGAAATAGTAAACGCATTGTTCCAATCATACCTCGAGAGAATGGGTCATGGACTTGGCCGTTGGCTTAAGCCTGGCCTTTGCGGTTATGGGAAGCCCGCCCCCTCACCACAGCTCATCCATGGCGTTTCCTGCAGAACCAGCTTGCACTGTACAAGAGACACATAAAGTGGCCGCCACCCGATTGGATCTTACCTCATGTCACCGTCGTGTCGTGTTGGGCCCGCTGAAACCGTTCTCTTGCAGGCCAAAGAGGTCGGTAGGGTGAAGCGGCGACTGATGGTTTTGCCAGGGAGAATTTCCAAGAAGAGGTACGAACCTTGGATAGTTGAGAATTCATTGGATTCATCTCTTTGATGTGCTTTTTGTCTTCGTTCCAGCCGTTTCATGTACAAGGATCTCTGCCCCTTTCTCGTGCCTCCAGCGCCGTGCAAGGCCTTGCCCTTCAGACCCAAGATCTAGGAAGGTTCGGTGCATTAGCAAAGCTCGCCGGATGCCTTGAACTAGTACTCGAAGAGAGGCTACCTCGGTAAGGGTTTCAAGCACTGTTATGAATATGCGGTCGTCGCTTCGGCACGTGAGCGCCCTGAGGCTTAAGACGTGCCTACAAGGCTTCGTGGGTATATCCCTGTATATGCAAAAAGAATTAGTACTCCACTGTGCAAAACAAGATAAAATCATCAAAACGGCGCTGGAAATTGCCTCGAGTTCAGTGTCAAATCGCGGTACCGAGCCAGTGCTGTGATGAAGAGCGTTGGCGCCGTCGTATTTTCCCGTGGTCGCTCGCAATCCCTAAAAAGTGGTGTCTCTGCAGTCGATGGTTGGTGCCTGATCCTTTACCAGGAGGACAGCTGTTTAGTCACTCAAAAATTCTAGCTCACCCGTAGTATGACGTCCCAAGACGACGTGAGGATGACGGGTTGCAGCAGTGCAGAACAAAAAATGGGAAGTCTGCGATGGGGCTTTGGCACGTATGTTGGCTCCGTACTCGGCTATGACAATGAGAATGATGGTACCGGTGGTTGTTCCTTACCTCTATATTGATTTATGCTGTTACCGGCATTGCTTTTAGGAAGATGTACTGGAGAGGATCTTTGAGGATAGCCGCGCCGCTTTTCAGTGTGCGGTCCGTATTGTCAGGCTCGATGCCAGCAGCTCCCAGTAGTTAGTGTAACAGACCAAAGAGAGGATGGTGTGAGGCCGCCTGAGAGCCCTTGGTCAATGATTGCGATCCAGTGTGAAGACACGACCGCGCGGGTGCAGGATCTGGCTGTCTATATACCCTCGCCTGTGGCTCAAGGTGGGTGGCTGACCTAGGCTCGCACAAAGTGAGGCAGGGGATGACCTACAGGCCTTGGGAGACGACCGCAAGAACGTGGCACAGACCAACAAGAGTTCGAATGGAGTCCACAATCGAATTTGGAGCTTGCAGTCTACAGAAAGCCTTTCTTCGCGGAGAGAGAGGTTCAGGAGCTCGCCCCAGGGTGCACTGATAGACCGGGTTGTGCAGATCCTGAGTCAACGAGAAGCGCGCATAAGGACTATAGGCAGCCTCGTTTGACCTGGTATCTCGGTGAAGGGGAACATTGGAAAACTTTTCGGTAAACTGAGGATCGTAAAAGGCCAAAGGGCAGCGATTGCGGTGTCAATGCCATCCAACCATTCTCCGAGCACAGTGGGCAGTGGGGACAGATGAGCGTATTCCCGAGGTTGGCGAATTTGTCACAATCAGAAGCAGGGAGCCGCTTTCGTTGCATGGCCATGCTTCTATTCGGCCATCCCGTCGTGACCTAGGGCCAAACAAAGGCCTCGCGACCTCTCGCGACCTACACCCCAGCGCATGCACCTACCCGATGTGCCGCCAAACCTGGCATGGGGCAAGGCCTTCCGTCGATTATAAGGCAGCGGAAGGCTGTTTTTTGAGCTCGAAAAAGAGTTTGAACCACAATGAGAGGCCGGAGCCATTCGAGTATCATGATGAGGGAGTCACTTTTAGTCCGGGGTGACAGAGCCACTTGCAACGCCAGCCCGAGAGCATGCAGGATTCCGACGGCTAATGTGCTTCTGAATTGCGCCACAAACATGGCTTTTGATTGTATGAGATTTTGTTTTGGCGAAAAGAGACGCCAAAGACGGGAAATTGCAGGTCGGTGTACAGATATTGGACGGTGGTCAGCGGCCCGACAGCCACTGAGATTGGAGTCCCTGGCCTCTGACAGTCGAGGTCTCCCTATTGCCATCGAGCGCCATGGGGCTCGTTCCTTGGCGAGACATTGAAAATCCTGGTTACAGGCTCCCTCGAAGGGAGCAAAAAAGATCGGCCGGACAATCCAACAATGTGAGTTTTATCAGTACCTGGCTTGCCCCAGCCCCGCCCCCCTGCTCAACACAGAAGGCCTGGTGGGAGGTGCTAGATCGATAAGTCACCCCGAAAATGCGACAACTTGCTCAGGTTGCTTGATGATTCGACATTCCTGGGACACATGGATCATGTCGACGCCCCGTGCTTTGTCTTGGGGCCAAGGTCAAGCTCCTCTACATTACACAACGACACATGAGGCTGAAGGTTTCATCCCACAGCCCAACGGCCAAGGGCCAAATGTATTTCCCCCATGTCTTTGGGTCCAAATGTACCTGTGCCGCATTCTAAGGAATTGATGCTTGGGGGTCCTTGATGAGGCGGGGTCTGTTCACTTGTGTGGAGCTGGGTCGAGGCCACCCCGGGGCGATTAGGAACCCACATTGAGACGCCGATGATTGTGCCAACCAAGTTTGAGCCAATGATATCGAAAGCTACCCGAAGGAGTGGAAAGATCTCCATCCTTTCCAACATAACATTGAGCCAGCAGAATGAAAGGGCCCGACAGGGACGTTGAAGCTCGTCGGCTGCAGGTCCTCGTGTTTCTTGAGTGGGGACCCAGATGGATCTGGGGTCGGCGCCGCTTGCCGTGGGCTAGTCGCAGAATGCTACTTGGTACGAGCTTCATGCATCGACCCCCGGCCCAGCCCAGCCAGGACACGAGGGGCGACTGCTCTTCTCATCCAGCCAAGAGCGGGCCGGGCGTAAGAGCGGGCGGGAACGGTAGAGGGGCAAGATGTTGTTGACATGCATTGTTTGGCGCCGCCTTTGGAGCGAGTCAGGCCTCTACATGTAGCAAACGAGGTCCTGGCGAATGAGCACCACCATCAGACTGGAGTCGGATCGGGCTGCTGTTTGATGGGATATTGGCAAGGCTAATTAAAGCGAGTGTGGAGAGAGGGAGCTGTCTGTGGTGGCCGGTATCATAGCGGTGCGACTTGCGTTGAGTCGTGTGAATTCTCGCTGCCAGGAAAAGAGACTCCAAAGGGCTCCTACCCACGGGTACTCCAACGCTTGAGAATGAGCCGTTCGGCGTGATTCCACTTAGATCTCTGTACAAGGTGACATGTGACTACCCCTCAAGCGCATGTCTGCCATGGCAGCAAAGCTAGTTCGTGATACGATGGTGGCTGGCATCGGGCAGCGTTCATGGCACGGCCTTGAACGGGAACAACAACGCGGACCACAACGGGGTGGCAACATGGGCGACCTCAGTGGTTGCAGTCCAGGGGAGCTGTGGCGGAGGGGGCAAGCTGAGGGTGCGGGCCGCAAGTCGTGAGGTTGGGCGGCAAAGTAGGCAAGCAAACCGGTGCTGCATCAACTCAAGGCAAGAGTGTCGTACATGCCGGGATTTGGGATGTTCGTATGAAGTCGACGACGACTGCCGCCTGACAGGCGGCGGTCCAATCCGATGAGAGCGGCTGTTGGACCTCGGGGTTGTACGGTGCTACACCCAAGCCCTGGTCGCGTTTCCGCATGTCGTCCCGGCGGTATGGGTATCTTGGACCAGGTTCTGCGGTGAAGTGATGAGCAGGACATGCCCGCGCATGCAGCAGGAGGCTTATTTGCGCATGGGAAGTAGGCCGTCCCTCGCCGTGCTCTTGGCGGGCTCAGGCCACTCTACGGCTGGCTAGTTGGACCCCCATTGGTGAAGTATGCCTTGTTGGGGCGCCTGGGCCGCTTCCTCTCTCGGTTCGAGATGCGAGTGGACGACGGCCTGCGTTTGCTGTTGTTTGAGCGAGGTTGGCATCAACAAGCGAGCGATGCGTAAGGTAGATAGATACTTGGAAGGAAAGAGGAAGGCGCAGCGATGCGGGTGCGGTACAGGGGCGGCCATGGCGGGAACCCTGCTTGGCAGCTTCTAAATTTCGAGCAGCTCCTTCCTGTTGAGGGACTGGCATGTTCCAGCCGTGGTGTGTGTGTGTGCGTGTGCTTGTGTAGCCAAGCGCATGATTGGCTGGACGGCGAAGTCACTCAGTCGCGCACTCAGTTGGCAGGCGTCGTCGTGCGCAGCTGATGGGCGATGTGTGTAGGTTGGCAGCAATGGATTTTCGGCGGAAAGGGCTTGTTGTAACCCTCACATGCGCGTCAACGGCTTCACTCGCTGCATTGAAGATTGGCAAGCCCCGAATCTGTGTTGGGGCTTTTCTCGATGGCACGGCGCCGAAAGTGATGCCCACACTGTGGCGTCTGAGTTCAAAATCATCGTAAATCAAAAGGCCCTCTCCTCCAGATGCTCTCCCTCTCATGGGTTTGCGGAACTGGCGATCGACTCCTCTCCAGCAGCGGCCGTCGATGACATTCTGGATCATCTACCCCTAGTCCCAGTGTACTAATACCCACTATTCTAGACCCATGCGATCACATTTTATAGTGCGATATGGGGGACATTGATGGTCAGCGATGTGTATCGAAACGATGGCAACAAATTGTCGTGCCGGGAGAATCCCAATCCTCCGTGTTCATATCGGCGCAGCCAGACAGCGCCCCTTCTACATGTATGCTACTCCCCATCCTCACGAACTACAAGAGGCTCACTGAGAGCCTGTGGCATTCGCCAAAGCTTGTTGGGGAGGATTAAGTAGAAACATCGCAGCCACAAGTGAATGTCTACACAGTCGCGATTTCTGCTCAAACCATGGGACGCGGGGGGAAGGTGACAACTCTAACGTATCCCGATCCCCTGGAAGACGCGGGTCTGGCTGTCGAATTTGACTGTCACATTCTGCTTGAAGCTTCATCTCATTACGGCACCTAGGAAGCTGCGTGTTAAGCTTTTATTAGCAAGTGGCAAGGCGCACACCGCCGTTGAAACTCATCGCTACATGCCACAATATGCCGAATAGGTGGTCTGGGTTCTCATGCTGCTGGGATTCTCAATGTTTTGAGCGCATGAGGCTCAAGGGACTTGAACGGGATGCTCCATCGGGGGGCCATTCTGATCCCGAGCAGGGACAGCCGATCCTCCAGTCCGGGCACAAGATCCACGGATGAAGGCTGTACATCACCTTTGTGCCGAGAAAGGCACCGACGTCAGGGAAGATGTGACTGCCTGGTCGGTAGTCTATGTGGTATCGAATCCGGCCTGATCGCATCAGCCATTTGCCGGATTTGCTCGCTTGCCATTTCCTCATCAGGTCATTGTCAAACACACCCTCTGCTCCCAGGGTCTCAATAGACGCTTCCATGGCGCGAAAAAGACCTCAAAACAAAACGAATTCCTGTCGTGTTCATCAAGCCCACGGCTACTTGCATCGAGGTTGGCGAGCGCGCTGGCGCGGTGAGCATCGATTGTTTGAGGGTTGCAAAGGTCTGGGCTGTCTACAGGGGGGGAATTTTCCACGACATTATTACGTGGCAGGTGATCAAGATCATGACTGTGTCAACTTTGCCTGGTAGCCAATAGTTTGGAGAGGCGGTTCACCGGTAGGGCCGTCTAAGCTTGGGTGGTTTTGCCCGGCAGACACACGCCTGTCACAGGCGCCTTCTCGACGTGTATCCTATGTCTTGATATTGTTTCTGGCCGACAATTGACCGCGCCAGCTCACGGTGCGTGCCATGTGGGAGGTCAATAGCACCGCGCAGGCAGACGAAGCCTCCCGTTCCAGGACACGCAGTGGACCGACGTGTTACTGGATGGAGCGCCTTAGGTCTCATGCCAAATACGGTGGGGGAATCAATGAGCTCCAAAGCAGCTACTGCCCCGTCACATAATTATCAACGGTTTGTATCAAATCATGGAACGACACATCTTCACCCAGGGGTTAGTGGCATGCTCGACCTTGGGACTGATACACGGAAGGATTTATGATTTTATTATTTGATTTATGATCATTATCTTTAACGGGCTAAACCACTAACACGGAGTTTAGCAAGCGAGCCCGCATCACTGGTGACCAGTGCTTGGTCCTTCTATCCGTGCAGCCGGGTTCCTTATCATTTGAAGACAGAGCGGGGAGGGTGTATGAGCCGAAAGATAGAACGGAGAAGCAGTGATGCCGTGGATGCTACATGAAACCAAAAGACGCAGCCCTCCATGCTTCAAATCAATTGGTCGTTGGAGCCCGAAGCAGACTACTTATTGGTGTGAATCAGCCGATCAACATCTCGACAGCTGCCTGCAGCATGCGGGTGGCCTAGACCAAGGCGACTACCCAAACAAGGGGCTGAAAACAAACACACACGATCGCGTTGGGCGGAAGACAAGACATCAGGGTGTGGCGGGAGGCTCCTGTGGGCGTGCCGGGAGTTGAATATACTCCTGAGATGGCAATGAGACGGCGAGGAGCAGCTCATGGCAATGTACTACTGGCAAGCTGCATCCGCATTGTCAGAAGTTCGTCGCCTCACTTCTGAACGCGCGTCGGAAAAGGCGCAGCTCCATTGTAGGAGCTTGGTTTTCATTGCTTGTTTGCGATGTGCAAGTGAGGTCGGAAGCCTACCTCCATCGCGTCGGGTGGTATACCCTACAGACTTGCAGTCGCATCCATGGTTTGGGCATCGAACATTGCGACGTCGCATTTCCTGGCCCCCAAGGACAGCGCGCATTTTCCTAAAGGCATGAAACAAAGTGTATTCGCATTTGGGTATCCATGAATCCTTCACGCCTTCTTTGCTGCCTGTACGACGCATCCAATTCGGCCTGAAGCCCGGGGCGAATGGAATAGTCATGGCCTGGACTTCTCCAGTGGGGCCGGCGCTGCCTATTAGCGGGGGGCAGCCTTGAGGGATTGAGGCCTTTGGCACTAAACTGTAGGACCTATAGCAGTATCTCAGAGCTTTTTGTGCCTGGGCCACAACTAAATTAAATTGATTCATGGATGACTGTCAGCCAGCACAGTCACAAGAAAGGATGTCGGCAGATCCACTGTGCGGCGGAGGTGGCGGCTGAGCAGACGGGTCGTCCCCACGCTGAATGACTCCCATCGTGTTGATTGCCCGTCATCTTGACTCATCTCATCCAGAAGCAACCAGAGTCAAGGCCGCCTTCTATTATTATTTACTATTAACCCCCCTCCCCGAGACAGCAACGCTCTTCTCACTCCCGCTCCCGAGTGCCGCCACTCCCCCGCCATCTCCTCACGTCGTTCCGACCGGGCATGCCGAAGAAAAGGCACTTCAACTACCTCAAGCCGTCCTCTGCTGCTTCGCCTGGGGCGTCGTCTGGCAGCAACTCTGGTGCGTTCCCTCCTCCACGCTTCACACGCATGCACACTGCGCATCGCTTTCTGCGTGTGCCAATCTGCATCATACCTGAGTGTATCCCGTACCTGGGTTGCGCCTCCCTCCTCTGCCACTCCTACACTCCCCTTTGCCTGCACCCCTCCACCCCCTACCCACTGTTCAAGTACCTTACCGTAATGGCAACTCTCCATCTCCTATTGTTGTCAAAGTACATGCCTAATAATACCCTGCCTGCCTCTCTCGTAATATCTGCCACCGACCGAGGCTCCTCTTTGGGGCCCAACTGCTAGCAGCCTCTCGGCTTGCTCCCAGGCTGCTCCACCCAAGCCTTCCCAACCTTTCCCAACCTTCAACATCTCAGACCGCGTGGCAGCCCAAGTCTCACAAGACTGACTTTCCAGCAGAAAAGTCGCATAAGAGTGTCAACGAGCTACTCGCAAACTTGCGTCGCACCACTCTCGGCCCCACTGTCGCCACCGCACCCGCTCTTGCTGCTGCTGCGACCGCACCGAGCGTGCCTCCAGCCATCAGGGAGATCCTCCAAATCCCCGAGACCCCTGCTCCTGCTCCTCGGCGAAGAGCTCGCCAGAGGTTCGATGGTACTGGTCGACGACTGCCTGCCGGCCCTCCTCCCCCTCGCAGCTGGTTGTCCCGCCGCGATGCTGATTCTGGCCACCCATCCGGCTCGGCTGGCTTGCTGAGGCTGGCCTTCCGCTCAGTAGATGAAACAGTTCTCCCAGGTACCTATCTCCCGGGAAAGGGCAGCTTGATCGAGATCGCTCTGCAGAAGCTGGCTTACGACTGGGAATTCCATCGGGTCTACAATCAGCACCACCTGTACTTTGTACCTAACCATCTCAAGGCGGCACTGGTTCGCTTCGTCGGCATTGCCAGCGAGGATGGCATTGCTTTGGATGATCTGAAAGCCGTTTTGCTCCCACCTCTGGACAGCTCTGATGACCTAGGGCCGGACGAGATTGCTGCTTCGGTTGCGGAAGTCAACTACCTCGACCTGTCTGGCTCTGCATGCCGATCCATAAAACTGAAGGAGCTGGGCGAATTTCTTTTTCCGCCCAGAGCCGAACACCTCCCTGTGGAAGTCAATGACTCGTGGGACACCGCCGAGGTTGCTGTATCGCCCCCTCGGACACTCCTCCCTAATCTCACGCACCTGTCGCTAGCCTTGGACCCTCAGCATGCATCCTCCGCTTCCTGGAAACAGTTGCTCGCGCTCTCTGCCAAGCTGACGACCATCACTCATTTGAGCCTGGCATTCTGGCCTGACCCATGCCTGCTCTCTCGGGCCACTTCGGCGACCGTAGTTACGCCCCAGGGAAGCCGAATCCCCTATGGTGGGACAAATATTTACTCTCACACCCTGGACCATGACTGGAGCGAGGCTCTCTTGGTTCTACGCATGCTGAGCAAGAATCTCTACGCCCTTGAGTTCCTTGATCTGACTGGTTGTGCTTCGTGGTTCTATGCCCTAATGGCGGAATCCGACCACGACCACGTTGACTGGGTTGGAAACTGGGGCAAAGTCACAGTGCTGCGGCTCCAAGCAGGCTGGAGCACGGATAAGGAGTCGCTCCCTTCTGCGGTAGCAAATTACAGGGAGGCAAGTGAGCTGGCGAGACGAGTTGAGAGACACATTAGAACCATGAGGGCCGGCAAGGGCAGATTCATCACTGTAGAGAGGGATAGTCTGGACGACTAAAGTGCGTTGAGGGGGCCCAAGCCCAGAACAATACATCAAGAAATACAGACGCCCGTTGTGGATAAACAAACAGCGTCCTAGCTGTTGGCCGCGGCGCTTGCTTCCCACAGTGTTTTGAACCGACGGGACGAAACAAGAAGCCTCGACGGTTCTCCAACCTCAACAATCCTTCCCTTCTCCATGATGACGATGCGATCGAAATCGGCAATTGTATTTAAGCGGTGAGCGACTGCAATGACCGTGTGGTCACGGAACTGGGTTTGCACGACCGTTTTCACCGTCTCTTCCGTCTTCGTATCGATGCTGTCGACCGATTAAGTCAGTGGGTATCGCTCCAAGACAAAAAGAATCCAAGCTGACCTATTTGTTGCTTCATCTAGAAGCAACACTCTGCCGGTATCCTTCTTCAGGATCGCCCTAGCCAGGAAGAAGAGCTGCTTCTGCCCGTGACTGAGACTCGACTCATCAAACAGGGAGTCTAACCCCTCGCCTGCTATTGCCAAGTCTTCGAGACCAACAAGGCGGAGGGCATCTCGTATCGCTTCGGGAGGGCGGTCTTCGAAGGGGTCCAGGTTCATCCGGACCGTTCCAGGTAGGACAAACTGGTCCTGCGCGACTGTAATGAGGCGCGTTCGTATGGTGTTCGGCGGCACGTTGAGCAGAGAGATGCCGTCTATCTCTATTGATCCGCTGGAGGGATCGAGCAGACGGAGGAGGGAGAGGAGAAGCGATGATTTGCCGCTACATGCAATGTTACTCTAGCCCCCCATGCTGAGAAAGCCTTGCTTTTTGGACTAGCTTACCTTCCAGTTCGACCGCAGATGCCAATTTTCTCGCCTGCCTTGATGTATAAGTTAATATTCTCGAGGGCTTTCGAATCCTCCTTGGTTCCATAGCAAGCAGTCATGTTGGTAATTACCACCTCACCCTTGTCGGGCCATGCGGTTGGCGGCTCGTAGTCTTCACCTGGTCGGTTCTCCTCGCCCGTATCTTCGGCAAACTGCTTGATGCGTGCCACAGCCCCGATGGACGTCTCGACAGATGTCCAGAACTGTATGAGCATGTTGACAGTCTCGCTCAAGGATATGAGTTGCACAAGCGCCACTCCCGTGACCCCCACGTCTACTCGGCCACGGAGCATGACGGCGAAGCCAACGACGAGCAGAGCGATCGCGGCAGTGATGAGGTCGAGAACAAGAACTAGCCAACGCTGGACTATTATGAGGAGGTAAAACGGGCGCTGGGAGCGGTCGACGAGACGATGGTTTTCACGGATGGCGTGCGATTCCCACCCAAACGCGCGGAGTGTAGCGAGCCCGGACTGTGTCTCAAGGAACTGTGCGTATACTGGAGCCTTCTCTTCAAGGTCTAGTAGTCTCAGCTGGCGAGAGGTTCGCAGGTAGATGCGCTGGAGGTAGAAATACACTGCGGCGAGGAATGGGAACGTGGCTGCGATGTAAGGCGCCGAAGCAGCAAGGAGACCGGCCTTGGCGATGACTCCGAAGAAGCCTATGGAATAATCAGCACATTTCTTGGTCTCCAATCTGGAACGTTCGTACTGGCAACAGATATCACAAGCCCCATCGGGAGGTGGATGTCGATCATCCCAATGTCCTGGGAAAAGCTGGGCTCAATCAGCAAACAGGTCTTGCAATAAATGGAGCTCAATAGACCTACCGCGTTGTGATCGAACCAACATCCGAAGTGGCAAAGAGTGATAGAGGTGCTCTATGTTTGTTAGAATCCGCGGCACACGATTGGCGACGAGCTTACCTGATTACGGTGTCTAGAAGCCTGCCGTGCAAGGACATTCCGGATCTGGCCGCGACATTGACCAAGACAAACCTATTGATTAGTATTAACGGATGTTCATGACTGCAAGATGATATATTTACCAAAAGAGAAGTGCAAATGAAACCACGGCGGCGACTTGCAGCCCTGCGTAGATACCGAGATAGAACCCTGCGTTCTGACGTGATCCACCAGGTGCGTCTGCCCAAAACTTCAGCCACACGGCTACCAAACCCGTTAGTTTTACTTATTCTTGAAAAGACAAGCCAGAAGAAGAAAACGTACTTGGAAAAGCTTCGAGAAATGCCCAAATGACCTCCAAAATGAGCATGGCGATGAGGAACTTCACGCCGATGCTGTCGAGGTAGTAGCGGTAGACGGTCGGGTCCCCAAGCTGGCGACGCTGATCAGAAGTCTCGGCCTCTCTCGTCGAGCTGTTTGGATGTGTTTCTGGTACCGCTTCAAGCGGCATGCTGTCCTCCAAACTGCTGATAGACTTGTCATGCCGGCTTTCAACTATTGCCCGGATATGGCCGTCGCCGACGTCTAAACCATGGTATTGACCTCTGTATGATACACTCCCATCTTGGCCGAGGCAGATTATCGTGTCCGCAGAAGAGAGAAAGGAGCCTATTGTATTGATGGAGGAGTCAGCAGCTAGAGTTTTGAGCTTGGACTAGAGAACGGGTCTTTTCGATCCCATAGTCGGGCGTCGCTGGCGTGGACATACCAGAATGGGTAGAAAGTATCACTGCTGTTCCCCATCGCCGCAGCAGTCCTTGGTTGTGGAATAGGTTTGTGAATACTTTCCGAGCAGTCTCGTTATCGAGGCTGCTGAAAACATCATCCAGAATCGCAACCTCTGGCTGCGAATAAAGAGCCCTTGCAAGTGCCTCCCGAGCATTAGCATATTCTCTCTAATTAATCAACGGATACTCACCAGTCGCTGCTTCTGCCCTCCACTCAGCACGATGCCGTTGCTCCCGACTCTGGTGCGGTCGCCCTCTGGGAGCAGTTTCAAGTCGCTTTCGAGCTCGCAGCATTGTATCACGGTATTGTAGAGCTTCTGATCTAGCGGCTGAAACCCTAGGATGTTTTGTTGGATTGATTGGTTCTACGCTGTCAGAAAAGCAAAGGTTTCTCTGGGAGGATACTTACAAGAAGCCATGGTGTCTGGTCGCAGAATGCGATTCGGCCGCTGGAGATTGACACAGATCCTGCCGTACAAGGGACTTCTCCGAGAAGGCCTTTGAGAAGTGTGCTTTTGCCAGATGCTACAGGCCCGAGCAAGAGGGCCAGCTGTCCAGACTTGAGGTCGAATGTGACATCCCGGACTGAGTGTCCGTCATTTGACCAAGAGAAGGAGGCACCAAGTACCATGACAGTGAATGGTTCTCGATCTGAAGCCTGCTTTGATTGTATATTCTGGGGACTGAGACTCTGAAGTTCAGTGCCATCATCCAGAAGGCCCGGCTCAGCTCTTGGCATGGGGGGAGGCTCAACGAGACCAGGTTTTTGAACCGATGCAATCGCCAAGAACGATTCGATCCGTCTAAACGCACCAAATGCCGCACTCATGTCAAGCGTGCATTCGAACATCCAGAATATGGGTTGGGTCAGAAGAAATATGAGAGATAGGGCTGAGAACATGGTGGTCGCATCTAGCGATTCGTTGGAAGTGGAGGAGCTCCTTTGATAGAGTGCAAAGGCGGCGACAGGGGACAAAAGCAGTGGCACCTGGGCAATCGAGGCGTTTATGCTGCTAATGACTCTGAAGGGGCGCGATGAGCGAATCTCGTCTGACCGAAGCTCCGAGATCATGGCGGATAGCTTTTGGATGAGGCCCGTCATTTTGATGCTCTTGGCATGCCCAATCATCGCAGATGTGATTCCTTGGAAGACGTCAGTTAAAGGACATGACAGGCCACGACAATTAAAGACTCACCGACTCTCTTCTGAGTTTTCTCCAGCCATGCCATTTGATGCTTCATTGCAAGAGGTGCGCAAACAATCGTTGCTGCAAGTGCGAGAACGGCGACAATAACAGGACCCGCCGCCGCATAGCCGATTTGGACCGCCAAGAGCGAAATAGCAATGGCAATTTGTATGACATTTGCCCAGAATTCGTGTATCTGCTTCATTGCTCGGACAATGACCTCAACCTGCGCACATCAGCAAAACTGACCCCCAACCGGAACCGAGAAAGCCCACGTCAGACGACATCAAGGTGACTGGTGCAGCATCATCCTTCGCTGTAATGCTCAGTGTCGTGGCCTTGGAGAATATTGCCGAAACTAGGATGCCCCGCAGCATGGTCACTGAGCGTCCATTTTGATGCCAGTAGATGGCCTGCGAGAAGGCGATGCCGAGATAAATGAAGCCGTAAGCCCCGACGAGGCCGTATCCGACTGTGACGGGCTCGGACGGGAGACTCAGGAAGTGGAGCAACCGGTTGAGCGCAAGAGGTTGGCACATGGTGAATACCAAAAGCGCGAGGCGTGGGAGCACCACGGCCAGCAGAGGTCGTTGCAGCGCAATGAGACAGCAACGGATGAGTCGGTGCTTGCGCTCCGGAGATGCTGAGCATCTATTTAACATATGGACGTCACGGCGATTGTATTCTAGATAGGATTTATATACACTCTCATCCGAGTCTCGACTCCATACCCTCCAGAACCTCTCAGTTAGCTCCTCTGATACCATGTCATCTTCCAACGTGAGCATGTCGTCTGGAGTCAGCAGGCGGCGGAAGCCGTTTCTCAACAGCGGCATGACCCACGCGAAAACGGCGCGAGCATAAAGTCCTGCCGTCGTCTCAGGCGGGTATGGTCCAGTTGCAATCACGTATGGTGCCTTGTTCCGTGCTTCCAAGACCACAGACCCTGCTTTGACGACAAAGGCGGCTGTGGAAACGGCGCGGATACCACCATCAACTGGGGCATCATGGCCATACCACATGGTGCGCAGGACAGCGGCGTCCAGAACAAGGGACACGGCGAGGAAGAGGCTTAGCAACGAGGATGGGCGAGGGGATTTGACATGCTCGGCATGCGAGAGGGCACAGGACACCAGACTGGAAGCAAACGAGACACATGCAGCGGCAATGGAAACACTGCGGAGACGAGACGCGGACGGGTCGACGACCCACAACACGACGAGGGTGAGATGGAGAACCGCCAAGAGGGCGATGGAGGCCTGCAAGTTTGGCAAGAGGTTCACAACACACCAGCAAAACAAGGGGGGCCACTCACCAGTTTCATAGACCGTTGGCGGTGGCCAGCAACTTTGGGGGGCGCACGCTGGAGGCGGAGGAGGCGCAACGGGGCAATCATGGTCAGCAGTGTGCTTGGGAGCAGCACGAGGATGGATTGCTCAAAGGTGAGCGTGAAGTCGAGGCCGTTGCGGCATAAAGAATCAATGATGGGTCCGAAGGCGTCGTCGGCTGCCGGGTCACAGGTGGAAGCGGTGGAATTCATGATGGGAGGTTGAGGATGAGATGGCTGTGGTAGCCCATGGCTGAAGGGCGGGTCGTTGTCGCTTTTATGAACGAAGAGTCAAGTACCTTCCCAATCGGGTGTCTCCTGTCCGAGCATAAGTTCCATCCCTCTCCTATCATTGCCCTGGTTCCCGTATCAAAAGCACGGGGGTATAGAGATCGCGCTAGAAATTACACAGGGTGTTGACCCCAGTGCATAGATATTCATTCTCACCCTCGTCGCCTTATTGTCCAGGGGAGCTTACTCCTAGTAGTAGATTAGTACTGTTACCAAAGATACGAATACCAATGCGAGCTAACATGAAGTGTGGCTTGGCCGGCCGGTGGCTGAGCACAGTCTGGCAAGCCACATCCCAGAAATTTGCACGCGACAAGCAGGATCAAATGTGGGACGTTGCCTTGCCGCTTTTGGTTGGTCTTGCCCCAATAAGTCGCACTTTCCTGAAGTACCGTAACAAAGGAGCAGAACCTGTTTGCTGCCACGGTCCGGCGCAACTGTCGTCCTGTTACCAAACCCAAGCCGAGTGTGCCTGGTACCAACATTTATGGGGCCACGACTGCCAATGTTTAGGTACTTACCTAGTGTCTGGGAGAAGCGTGAACGGCTTTTGTGGAAGAGCGAGGGTGGCCCGTCACGGCACGAGGCGATTGGGCCGTGTAGCTCTTACTATTCCTTTGAGTTCTCGTGGCATCTATGGGGTCCTGTCCAATGCAGGGAGACCAGAGAATGCCTGACTTACTCCAACGTGTCACTTACGTCGCTGCGTTCGCACTTCCAAAGGAGCTACTCCGCCTTGGCACAACAAACAGAGGTTCGCCATCGTTATTGTGCCGTAGGCAGCGTGGGCAGGCAGGTACCTTGTTATTGCGGTGGAAGAGTCTGAGGGCTGGAGCCACACAGCTACGTTGCGTCAGCCTTTGTTCACGCACTTGGTTGGTACCACTTAAAAGCACACAAACAGGCTAGAACGATCTATAGATCTGTGCGCGCAGCTTGCGCATCAAAGAACAGATGCCATGTACATAGTGCTGAAAGCAGTATACTGTTACCAATACGGTGCAATACTTACAGTCGTCCCCAAGGATCCAAGGTTGGCCAACCACTGGCAGGAGGACCCCAGATATGCATTTGCCAACTGCCCCCGATCATTGTTTTCTGCGGTTGCCACAGACATACTCGAACCTATAGCAGTACATGGCACGCACCAGCTCCTGGCGCATGCATTCATTCACACGGTCGACTCGTCAAGTGAGTGACTGGCTGCGCGAGCTGGGGCAACGAAGCAGGGAGATGGCAAGGTACCTTCGGCATCACCGTGGCACCAGCGCGGTCATTGGTACCTTACTCCACAGCTTCGCGACGTACCCAGGGCAAGGTACCTCGCCTGCAAGCTACTATTGGATGGTACATTGCGCATAATGCCGTGGCGTCCTATGCCCTTGGCGGGCTGGAGGACTCACAGGGCGATCTGCTTCCGGTCTGGTCCTAGCAAGCCTAGCACGAGCCCCCTCCATTGCAGGCCGCCAGGCGCTACTGGGCAGTGGAGGGCCCGCTGACGGCTAGGCGCCCAGGCTGTTTGGGTGTCTCGCCTGGGCTGACACGGTCTCAAAGGGGGGCGTCACCACTGCACCAGCCCGCTAAAGGCAAAACCTTCGTAACCTGAACCTTTCCTCTGCTCTGGGGAAAACCTCGTGCCTCACTTCCTTCTCTCCCTTTGCCCTGCACCATCCCACTGTTCATCATCCTTCATCGACCGCCCCTTCCGTCGACCACGGGCTTGTCTCCGTCGACTCTCCCCTCCCATTTGCCTGTTGCTCCCGTGGAGAACAGCTGACGGGCATTTTCCATTTTTCTTGTCGAGAGCTCAGCTCCGTCGGCTTCCACCCACCACCCAAACAACCTCACCACCCACAACCACAAATCAGCTCCCATGTCCGACGTGACTTCACGGCCATCCGCCTCGCGCGGCAGAGGCTCCGGCCGCGGTGGAAGAGGCGGTTTCGCCGGTCGAGGCGGCCGCAGGACCAATGGCGACAAGGCCGATCCCAAGACCGACGACTCCCAGGCGACTTTTGAGGACGACGGTGGCGACTTTGGCGAGCTTCGGAAGCTATATGGCGACAATATTGCACCCATTCGTGCCGTTTTCGCCGACTGGTCCGATGCCGACATCCTCTTTGCTCTCCAAGAGACCAACGGTGACCCCGACGAGGCTGTCACGCGCATCGCTGAGGGTAAGTGTGCCACTACAATTTTTTGACCCTACTCCTGCTCCATGATGTTTGCCAATACCGCGCGAATATCGCGTACCTGCTGCGCACTAGAAGCCTCTTCGAATCCTTTGCTCACGTGGCTTGGACTCGTCCTTACCCCGAGCTGAAGTAGCTAATTCGCTGTTTTTTCCAGGCACAATCTCGCAATGGGGCGAAGTTTCGAAGACCAAGAAGCCCACCCGCAGCAAGCCCAAGGATGCGGCTCCTGCCCAATCTAGCAACGAAACCTCATCGAACGCTCCCCGACCTGCTCGCGGTGGCCGTGTTGTCTCAGAGGGAGGCCGAGGCCGAGGCCGTGCTACAGAGCGAGGCGGACGTCCCGCTCGAGGCCGATCTGCGAACCCTGCGACCACCACCAATGGTGCGCGAACCAAGGAGAACCAGCAATTGTCTGTCCCTACCGAGGAATCGTCCGCTTGGGGCAATGGACAGCCAGCTGCAGATGTCTCTGGAGACAAGGAAGTCGCTGTCGAGAAGCCCGCCGAAACACCTAAGCCTGCTGCTCCCCAGGCCAAGACCTGGGCCAGCATGCTCCGCCAGTCGACGGCCCCCAAGGCCCCTCCCAAGCCCAAGGAGGCCCCCATACCGAAGCCTGCACCCGAAGTCGTCGCGCCTGAAGTCGTCGAGCCAGCTCAGCCGGAGCCTGAGCTCGAGCCCGTTGCCACCCAAGCTGATGATGAAACTACTCCCGTTGTCGAAGCTGCTGTGCCCGCTCCTGCACCCGTGGTCATCGAGCCTGAAGTTGCCCTGCCGCCGTCCAAGGACGAGCTAACGGAGACAAATCTCGAACAGGTTGCTGACGACTCCCAGCCGCCTCCTACTGGCACCGCCGCAAGCACCGCTGCTGACTCTTGGGACCCACGACAGAACCCCACCAGTATTACCGCTACTCCTATCTCTGCTGCTGCCCAGCAGCATCTCCCTCGATCCGACGCCAGTGGCTTTGCTGCTTCCGCAGCCAAGGCTACTGCTGAACGAGCTACCCGAGTTCCTAGCCACCACCACCACCAACGCCGTGTCCTTGACCAGGAAGAAGCTGTGCGCATGCCTGGCAACCGTGAAGTCGACCGCGCTGCTGTCCAGTTTGGCGCTTTCAACCTAAGCGGCGCCGAGGAAGATATTGACGGTGATCGTGAGGAGCCCGAAACCCGAGCCCAACCCCCCGCCGACTCTCCTGTTGCCCACCCTCGTGCTTCTCTACCTCCCGTTGCTCAGCCTGCCGTACCCGAGGCTTTCGCTCAGAAACCCAGTGCGATTGCTGCACCCGCCGGTAAGCCCCCCCCCCCCCCCAATAACGCTTGATAACAACTCATGCTGATGATGTAGCAGCCACTCAAGCTCCCGCCCCCGCCCAACCCCCAATTCCCAACCCGCAGCAATACGGTCGATTCGGCCAGACTGGGGCTCAAGAGGCCGCTGCCCCCCAGCCGAAGCCTCTGGACCCCTTCACCCAGCAGACCACCCCCTCGACCCAGGCACCATTTGATAACTTCTCCGCTCAAACGTCGCAGCCCCAGCAGCCTGGTGGCGCCTTCAGCTCTGCCCCCAGCGACTATGCCTCGTACTACACTGCGAACCAGCCCGACAGAAACCAATACAGCAACTACTATGGTCAGCAATTTGGCCAACAGCAGGGTGCCCAAGGTCAGCAGGAGGGGGCTGCGTCTCAGCAGCGTGCCTTTGGCGGCTACGGGGCCGCTCAGGCAGATAACCTCAGCCAGTACCCCCAGAGCGGCAATCTTCACAACCAGCCTCGGTTCGGAGCCACTGCCAACGATGCCCAAAACAGCGGCACGAGCACGCCCAACCCTACCTCTCAGGCTCAGCAGCAGCAGAGCCAGCAGCCCCAGCAGCCGCAGTCTCAGCAGCCGCAGTCTCAGCAGCCCCAGCAGCAGCCTGCCCAGGGCTCGCAGCCGCAGTCCCACGGCCAGCAGTATCCCAACTACAACCACCCTTACTACAGCAACCCCTACTACCACCACTATTACTCCGGATATGGCCAAGGAAACTTTGGCCCCTACGGCGGCAAGGGCGGCATGTACGGCCAGCCATACGGCGTATCGCCCAACGCCCCTTACGACCACACCTCGTCCCCTGCTGGTTTTGCCCAGTCCTCGCTCCATCGGGAGAGTGGCCTTGGAGCTGGCCTGGGCGACTATAGCCGCACCGCTACCAGCCAGGCTGGCAGTCAGCCTGCCCTAGGTGGTGCTAGCAGCTTCGGCAGCGTCCACGACAGCTTTGCGCGCGGTGCCTCCTCCTTCCAGTCCCAGGGTCCCTCGTTCAACAGCCAGTCTGCTCAACCCAGCGCCACTGCTGCTAGCGACGACCTGAAGCCGTTCAGCGACTCCAAGGCTGGCTCCGGTCCTTCCCCCTCCATCGGCGGCGCGCGACCTGGCTCGGCGGCCAACAATGCGCCAGCCGGCCAGAGCGGTCTCCCCCCGCCCCAGAACTACGGTGGCTACCCCAACCACCTCCAGGGCCACAACCTCCACGGAAGCAACGCTGCCTATGGCATGGGTGGCAATGCAGGCGCCAACCAGCATGGAAATAACCCCTACGGATCCTACGGGCAGGGCTTCGGCGGCAGCGGTGGCTACTACGGTGGCAACCAGCAGCAGCAGCAGCAGCAGCAGCAGCAGCAACAGCAGCGCGGCGGCTGGGGAGGCAACTACCACTAATGTGGTAGAAGATGCCAAGGGCGGAGTCGGATTCACAGGCATCATGGCGTACAAAAAGTATGGCTCGACAACCATGTGTGCTCGACATGTTTGGCTGGGTCGAGCGGCCCCCCCTGGACCCTTCCGGAGAGAACGATGATGCGGATGGGCGAGATGAATGATGATTGAGAGGAAGAGGTCTGAGTACGGCGGGGGAACATAATCAGTATCATGCGTACAGTTCGGTTCGCTGGGGGACGGCGAGCATATCTTCTCTACTCAACAAAGAGTCTCACGTGTACGATTGTTTCTTTTTCTGAGAATCATATCACCTAAAAAGAATCAGGGTGGCATTGGCAATGGAAAGGACGAAAGGCTGTAACCTGGTCTTCTATTTCTTCTTGATTTGCCGGACCAAAGGGATATGGTGTTGCTCCCAATGCGTTTGGTTGCTCGTTTGCTTGGTTTTGGTTTGTTTTCTACGGGAGTGGACGTGCAACGGCCGGGAACTTGTTTAATCGGGAGCGAGTTGGGGACGGCTCAAGGGAGGAAAGGCGATCGTTTCTTGCGATGTGTATTTTCTTGGGCGGAACCACGGACGACGGACGACGGGGATGGATGAATGGATGGATGGATGGCCGGACAGGACTCTTAAGTGAATTGGCCGAATAATGATTTCGCCAGCTCGGTTTGAAAGGGAAAATTGAGATTGAGAAACCCAGGCTGGGGCTCGACATTCAATACAATCAAAACAGAGACATTGGAGAAGCCAAAGAAAAAAAGGAAGAAGAAAAACCAGCTCGTTGCCCGAAAGTGTGAAACTGCGGATGGGGAATGTTGAAGATTGTGTGAGGTGAGTCCACTTGATTGATAGTGACGTCCTGCTTGCTGAGGGGAGGGATGTAGTCGGATTAGGCATCCGGTGCCGGGATGCGAAACGCGAGCCGAGGCGAGACGAAGCCAACCTAATACCATGATTCTGTATGATCCTGGATAATCCTGGAATGACTTGGAGAAATTGGGTCAATACTACCTATGTACTGAGGTGAGCAAACCAAAGGCACCACTCCCTGGTGAGTCGTCGGTTGCTTTGCCGTTCGGTTTGCCGTTTGGCTCTTTGAGGCTAGCGACATCGGGGCGCTAGACATGCCGATCTGATGTGCCGCGCCAGCATGTTGGAGACGAGATTGAAGAATTTAGTCAGCGGCCGGGCGGGGGTGCATTTCCGAGCTGCGGTACTCGGTTCCAAGTTGAGCAAAGCAAAGCAGTTCGCCGTCGCGCGTGCTCAAAGGCGTCTCTGCCTGTTGGATGGGAATCATGGGATGTGGGGGATGACACAAAACGCACATTGCTGTCCATCGACTAAGAGGCTCCCAATTGCACGTCAGAATCCCGGCAGGAATCCACTCTGGGGAGCATTTCCGATCCTTGGCAGCTCGGGACTGCGCGCCGGCCAGAGGAACTGTGACTAAAATAAAAAGAAGCAGCCCCCAGGGTCATTCGTCCATTGCAATTGTGCAGGTCGCCTGCCCCCAAAAGCGTTGGACGGACCGCACCGACATATTTGTTACCCACCCCCACAGAGCTGAGGGCGGAACTTTTGGCTAGCACCCGCCCCCGGGTTCATCAAACTCTCAGGGAAAACGCAAGAGCAGAGAATTCTGTCGCCATTGAAACCCGTCCGATTTTCTCCTCCGAATCAGAAAATTTGGCTCGCTGGTGATTAGCTTGGTGCTCCAGGTTAGCTAGCAATCATGGTGGGTGCCGTCGGCCGGGTATCCAACGTCTCACCTCCTGCCGTTGCCCGAGACATTGCGGCGGTTGGCGCAAATTCAGAGAAGGAGCAACAGCAAGCCACGCCAGCCACGACCGAGACAGCTGAAACGGTCGAGGACGTTAAAGAGGGAGGCCGCAACAACAAACCTTCTGCTGCGGTGCCACAGGATGCTCAACGCACGAACCTTCATGAAGGCCGAGAGGACGGTGGCGACGACGACAACGGCGACAATGACGGCGACTCGATTGAATCCAAAGACGAACTGCAAATCTCAAAGGCCCGGTGCATTGCCCTCGTCCTAACCGTCACGGGCGCATCCTTTCTCAATGTGAGTCGAGGCAAAAGGCAAGACAGTGGCGCGTGACAGACAGACACTGACAAGCTCACGCTGTCTGGGACTCCCTGCTAACACGCACTCTTCGTTTCGCAGACGCTCGCCAGCCAGACAGTGGTCATTGTCCTCCCAAACATTGGTCGCGACCTCCACATCCCCGACACGCGCCAGCAATGGATCGTTTCCTCCTACGTACTGACATTCGGTTGCTTCCTCTTACTCTGGGGTCGCATCGCTGACATCTACGGGAAACGCCTGATATTCATCCTGGGGTCCATCTGGGTTACGCTGTGCTGCATTGTCAATCCATTTGTGCCCAACGAAATCCTGTTTGACTTATTCAGAGGGCTGCATGGCTTGGTACGTCTCTTTGATCAGGCGCCATCCCCAAGTCGCCTGCCTTGGCCTGGCCTGGTGCTAACTGAAGACAAAGGGTGCTGCGGCCAATGTTCCAACTGCCATTGGCATCTTGGGGACGACTTTCCCTCCTGGGAGGGCCAAGAACTACGCATTCAGCGCATACGGTACGAAATCACCCACTTCTCGCCCGCCGATTGTATCAATTGCTTACTTTCTCATAGCGGCCGGTGCTCCACTGGGGAGTGTCTTTGGAAATCTCGTCTCGGGTCTTATTGCTAATTATGCGAGCTGGAAGTGGGTGTTTGGCGCCCTCGCCATCATGGCGGGCATGATATCTATCGCAGGCATCTTCTTTATCCCACAGCCTCCTGCCAGCCCTTCGGTGCCGGGCGCGACTGGCTTCCGATCTCGTACAGCTTCCGTGGACTGGATCGGAGCCACGCTTATCACCGTCGCATTGCTCGCTCTCATGTTCGCCTTGACTGAGGGCAACGTTGTTGGATGGACCCGGCCCTGGATCCCGACCCTGATTGTAGCGTCTGTGCTAATAATCATCCTCTTTTACTTCTGGCAGCGGCATCTTGAGAAGAAGGGGAAGCGCCCGCCTCTGGTCAAGGTTTCTATGTTTCGGAACTGGCGCTTTACCGCCGCAATGATCACAATGGGTCTACTCTTCGGCTCCTTCAACAATTATCTCATCTACGCCACCTATTACTTCCAAGATTATCAGGGCCTGTCGCCGCTGCAAACCATGCTGCGATTCATTCCGACGGGCGTCAGCGGCATCATCATCGCCTTTGTCGTCGCCAACATCCTCGACAAAGTCCCGACCTTGACTATTTTGGCTTTTGGCCATGTATGTGTGTGCATTGCCTGCATTCTATATGCCGTACCTATCCCTCCCACCACCTCATATTTCGCATGGGGGTTTCCAGCCATGATCCTCTCAGTCATGGGTGCCGATACCGCCTGGCCGTGTTTTACCCTGTTTACATCGCACTCGCTGCCGAAGGAGGACCAAGCGGTGGGCGGCGCGCTGGTGAACGCCATGGGCATGTTTGGGCGTGCAATTGCTCTCGCTATCAGCACTTCGGTTCAAACTTCGGCAATGGCGGGCGCTCGTGGCGTCAGCGTCCAAGACGTTGGACCTGTAAAGTCATGGGATTCGGCCTCCCTCACGGGTATCCGAGCGGCATCGTGGACGAATTTTGGCATCGCGTTCCTGGCGCTCGTCATGGTGGTGCTTGCATTCAGGGGAATGGGGATCCTAGGAAAGGCCAAGGAACGCCCGAGCAGGCCCGAAGGGGTCGTCAACCAGGACGCAGCTGACGTAGAGCGGCGAGCATAGTGTACTGGAAAGCAAGTACGACATGGTACTCTCATGGATGTGGGCCTGGTATGTTGGATATCTGTCCCAGGTGACCACAGCTCACAAGTCCTCTGGATTCTCGAGGTTGTGCAAATTGATTTGATTACTTGAGCTGATATTACGTACTAGTACTAAAATATATACGGATATGTGTGGGCGTGATTTATGTACCCATGTCTTCCCTCATGCACTGCATGCGCGTCTGTTATCGAATGTGCCGTCTAGAAACCCAAAAAGAAAATCCCAGTCTAGGGGGTATCACAAAATCAAAACGAGTATATCCGCCATGGGCGAAGGATCCCTACCGTCCTCGCGATGGCTCAGGCTCTAAAATGGGGCCGAGGTCTGCCTCCTCTCCATCATCATCATCATCCACCGGCTCATCGCGGCACAGCTGCTGCAGCCTCTTCCACATCGCGGGGTCTTGTTCCAGCTCCTGCCAGAGCTCAACGTCCCATTCCTCAATGTTATCCCCGCGCCTGCTTTGCTTCCACGGAGGCCACTGCCAGAGGCCAGCAATGAGGAGCTCACGCTTCACAATCTTCAAGACCATTTCCATCAGGCCAATGATGCCCGCCACGACGAAAATCGTGGCCCACCAGGCCGCATCGCTACCAAACAGGGTCGTGAAACTATTCCGGATGTTGTAGGTGCCGGCCGGCGAAGGCGCATAAACACCATCCAGAAAGGAAAGCCAGGCAAACCAGCCCCAGGTTGTCAGACAGAAAGAGAACAGGACAATTACAGACTTGAAGTGGGTTTCGAAAATGCTATGATTGTCAGCAAGGCAGCCCCAACCTGTCATTGGGATCAAGAGCAACCTACAAGAGCTTCCAGTTGATCCAGAGGACCCCAGTCGTGAAGGCGAGTGTCCCCAAGGCATATATTCCTGGGTCTTTTGCGCCGGGCGAGACCCATCCGTAGCCGGCCCAGACGCCATACCAACACACGACGCCCTCGATGGCCCCAAGAAGCATCCACCTGGCGAACTTCCACAGATTCAGGCCCATGTTCCGCTGTCCGTAGACGTATAGCTCCGGGACTGCCAGGAGCGTCTCGGCCCTGAGATCTTGCTCCCAGATGCCCATGCATATCACACAAAGGCTAGTGAAGAGAGTATTGAAGACGGTCAAACTGGTTGCCTCGTACAGAGATGTGCCACTGTATCCGGTGTATCGCTGGAACTGCGCAGTCGGGAGGTAGAAGAACATCTCTTTCCAGTACGTGCAAAGAATGAACTTGGCGGTACGAACGTAATTCCACCGACCATGGACAAGGAGAAGGCGCTGCAAGAATCGGAACTGGGCAATTGAGTAATCCGCAACTCGAGCGGCCTGCAGTCCCTCCTTTCCAGAAATTCCGATGCCGACATGGCTGGCCGAGATCATTGCCAGGTCGTTGGCACCGTCTCCAATCGCCAGCGTAAGTCCTCGTCGGTTCTTGCCACGAAATGCCTTCAACCGAGATCGTACAGCTTTGACGAGGAGGGACTTTTGAGCTGGAGACGCACGACAGCAGATGACTGAGTCGACCTTGAGCATGACGCTGTAGAACTGGACAGACAACTCGGTCGAGTTCTCGACGACAGCCAGCGTCTGTCCGTCAATGACCACAACACTGTGGATGCTACCTACGCTGAGGTCCTCGGACAACGCGAGAAGCTGCGAATCAAGGCCCCCTTTGCTCACATCGAGGATGAACAGGTCGGACCCGGGTCTGCAGATGCGGGCTGAGTGTGCAATATTGATGGCCGTTTCCCGCTTGTCGCCAGTAAGCATCCAGATCTTGATGTTTGCCCGGCGCAGGCGGTCAATGGTCTCGGGAACACCATCCTGAAGCTTGTCCTCGATAGCTGTCGCACCAACCAGGTCGAAGGACTGCTCAATTATGTCGCCCGCAGCTTCTATTCGCGCCTGTCTGTTGTCCAGGCTAGTCGTGGCTTCGTCCCAGGCCTTCTTCCATGTATGGTAGTCCGCCTCTTGGACAAATTTTTGCGCATACAGCAATGTCCTAAGACCCTCCGTGGCAAAGTCGTCCAGATGTTTGAAGCACTTGGAGAAGATTTCCGAGTCGTCGTTGATGGCAGGATCATCGAGAAAATCGAAATGATCGGGTACCGCTGCTTGGTAATGTACTGGGGTATTGAGGTAGTGACTGGGTCGCCCAACATCCATCGAAACGCCGCGAGAGGTGACGGATAGCCGGGGCTTGTCTTCAGAGGGGCGGAGCCGCTTGAACTCGAATGACTTGCTCCGATCTACGGCGGATGGGCGGCGGCTCGTACTTCGCTCCCGCAGAAGCGCCGGGTTCCGTCGAACAGTTAGACTAGGCCTGCCACCGAAGCTATTGCGAGGCTCCTGTTGCTCACTGCGCCTGAAGAGCTCTCTCTCCAGGTCCGCACTCTTTCTTGCCTCCGTCGCTTTCTGCTTGGCCAGAGTTGACAGCTTTAGACGGGGAAGAATGGCCGAGTCAGCTCCCTTGCAAATTACCAGGATGCGTCCATCCGGACAACGCACGACAATTGACATTCGCTTACGAGCGCTGCTAAACTCGATGACATCCAGGATCTCGTACTTGCATTCTTCCACATGACCTTCTGGGGAGGTGATCTGGAGAGTGATCATGCGGGTGCTGCGGTTCATGACCAGATAGCCCAGTTCTTGAGCCGCCCTCACCAACGCAAGTTCGTCGGGGGATGCCGCTTGGAAATCAATACCGCCGTCTTCTGTACGTTCGGGCAAGCATGTATGACAAAGCGCCACGGCCAAGATGTACTGCTTGGCCTTTTTGGAAAATGGTGAGTTTGGACGCAGTCGGATGTACTCGAGCATGTCCGTAGTGGTGACATCGGGCTGTATATGATCAGGCCTGCCTGTTGATCGCCACTGTGAAGATGATCTACGGCCGCCCATGGATGGGCGGGATGGCGACATAGACGGTCTCGAGGGGGACATTGATGGCCGCGTGGGTGAGGCTAGCATCGGGGAGGGAAGTCCCGGTGGAGCGAGGCCAGGTGATTGGAGCGTTCGGATTGGTGAGGGTCGATCTGCAGGGCCAACTATCTTGACATGATCGTTGTGCAAGATTGAGTCGTCGCTGGTCGTGTCATGGCTGAGCTTCACGCTCAATGCGTTGTCGTCCTTTGGCTGGAGGTCCATCTCGTGAAGCCAGACCGTTCCCGCAATGCTGATTTTGCGAAATTTCATCACGTTATCCGTCAACGTGCCGGTCTTGTCTGAGAAGATGTAGCCAACCTGGCCTAGGTTTTCGAGGATTGTGTTTGTGTTGCACCGAGCGGGAGTGTCGGTCTCCTCGTCATACATTTCAACATCCGAGTTCAGCATGAGGAGTTGTCCAATTTTGACAATCTCCAGGCTGATGTACAGCGCCAGAGGGACAATGTTGTTAAACATGATGATAAAGGCGATGATGATCTGGTGAAACGGGACCGCTGCCCGGTCAAGATACCAAGACTGTCTCTCAGTGCGTTTCTGCCAATCAATATAGCCCATTGATACACCAACGGAAAGAATGACCACGTAAGTCGCCAGAGTGACGACAATCTTGTTGTTCATCCGCTCGAGGGCAGGCTTCTTGGCCTTGGGGTGCTTGTTGGCGTTCATTCGAATCTTGCACTCCTCTCCGGTGTTTACGACCATTCCGATGACGGTGCGGGTGTTTCGTAGCACACTGCCCCGATAGACGATCTCGTTAATGGTCAGCGGCACAGTCTCGCCATTGACAGTCACGCGGCCGTCAAACTGGAACAGATCTGGGTTCGGGTCCTCGAGGACGAAGGTCGCATCACACTCAGATAGCCCCTTTATCGTATCGCAATTCTGGATTGCTGGAGCGACTTGCTTGCTCTTGAGGTTCGTTTCACCATCGAGAGCCATGGTTTCGACATAGGCAAGGCGGTTTTCCCCATCGCTGTGCAGCAACACGATATCGGCAGGAATTGGCTCGTCACGCGTCAACCTCACCACGTCGCCGACCTTGATATCACTCCATCTCGCGGGCACCCAGCGCAGTCCATGGTGATCTTCGTCAGGAACAGGCCGGGGTTCCGTAGTGGAGTTGAACATGAACGGATTCCATCGTCGCAATCGAGTGTTGGGTTTGAGCTTGCCCGTGTACACATCCTCGCGGCCCAGGACAGTAGCAAAGTATGCGTTTTCAACCTTGTCGAGGCAGTAGCGTCGGTAATCGTCATAGCCTTCCTTGACGATGGTGACGAGCACGAAGAAGAGCAGGGGCAGGATTGTAGTGTAGGATCCGGTTGTCGAGAGACCGGGGATCTAAACAGCGATATCAGCCTCAAACTACGTCGATTTGGAAATGTATTGAATATCTGGGCATGACGTACCATCTGCGGAATACCAACGCAGAGAAAGTAAAAATTACCAACTCGGGAGAATTGGAAGAAGAGCTGCTTGGGCACAAAGTCCCAAACAGTGTACCGGGAGGTCCGGATGCTGTTTGAGATATACGACACTCCGCGGCGGGTGTCGACCAAGGGCTTTTCGCGCTCGAGTTGAAGAGGGACATGACGTCCATCTGTAGAGGCTTCAATATGCTTGCGGCGCAGGATCGAGTCGACGACAGTTTTGCGATAGAGACCCTCGGCGGCGCCCTTGAGCCGTTGGCGGAGAGGCGCAGCAAGTCGGGCGGCCTCGTCACGGAGGCTGACAAGCCCAGCCCTGACGACAGGAGCTGCAGCCGGGACCGAAGTCCCAAGGGGGCTCTTGGAGTCCTGCACATCACGGCCCGTGGTCATGGCGGCGACGGCGGCCGAGGCCGGGAGGGCGCGCGAAGGGAGTCGGAGGGCAGGCGGACAGGATCGGGATCGGGATCAACGTCGGTGACGGTCATGGACTAGAACGAAGGGCCGGCCAAACCCAGGCGATTGTGTTGGAAGCGTGCGACGGTCAGCCTCAGCTGAGGGAGGGCGTATGAGGAATCGTTCCAACGGAGCCGAGACTGGCGGATTTCAGCAGACTGCAGAGAAGTTGCACAATGGCAGGGGGGCGTGCAATCTCGATGGATGTTGTCGAATGTCGTGATGGCGTGGTCAGGGCCTGAGCGCGCGTTGAGGATGCAAACCTGGCATGAGATCGCCAGAGGTCTGTTACGCGCGGACAGCCGAGCGTGTTCGTTGGCCGGGCCAGGGATGATGGTGGGGTGGTGGGGAGGGACGTCGACCTGGTTTCTGGTCGACTCGAGTGTGCCAAGCCCCAGAAGGGGCCAAGGAGGTGCGAGATGAGTTGCGAGCAAGGGCCGTTGCCCATGGCCAACTATTATCGCCTCGGTATGTTGGATGTGAGTATGAAGCAATCCCTGGGGAAGGTTCTGCTGCGCTGGGGGTGCATGTTTGCATTGCGTGAGTGGGGTTCGTTATAGGCCATGGACGGCATGGCTGGATTGATGGACGGCTGCATTTTGGATCAAGAAATGAGCCGAGAGTCCGTTGATGGCGATGAGTTAGCGAGAGTGGTAGTCCCAGGCGGCGGCTTGGCTGCAAGTGCCATATGTTTGTAACTGGTCTTGGCCAAATAAAATCAGTGGTGGTTTGGCTGCTTTCGCCTTCCTTTCCTTCGGGGTTGTAGAGCGCTTACCGGTTTCGTTTAGCCGCGTCGAGCAGGTGGCATCGACGACGGCCAATCGCCCACCCCACGCAGGGGAGCCTTGCGCCCTGGACTGTTGACCCTGGGGCCCTGAGCCCCGTCGCCGCTTGGTTGCCGTTGACCGTTTGCAATCTACGAACTGGGTGATTGCACTAGCATTACTTGCATCGTAATTTGAGCCCCATTCGGCTGGCTGCCTCCGCAGCTAACGACATGATCGTGCTAACGCTGCGCAGTGTCGTGCAGTCGGACGCAGTCTTGACCCGAAAGGGCTGGTCTCGACTTTAGGCGAGCGTCGCTTCTTGACTCGACATCTTACTCCGTGCTGATCACTGACATCGTCACCCGCGCCATGTCATGCCGTGCGGCCCATGCCAGGTCAAACTAGCCTACCTACGCAATAGCCGCCAGTCCTCATCGTACTAAGCAGAGACTGGTGGGGCATCGCATCAGATCATCAATTCATCATCGGGCGGGCCCCGACAGTTTGGAGCACCGAATTCACTCTCGGTATGTGATGTCTGGACTCTAGACTCGAAGTTGCCACCGCCGTGGCGCGGGCGCAGAGCCCCAAGGAGGCCGGCAGGCATCGACCCGGCAGGGCTTATTGGATTTGGCCTGGACCAACAGCTAGCTGGCTGCGATGCCCCGAAGAGAAGGTAGTTAAGCAGGTATGTACGTGGACAACAGGCCCAGGATGATCAGTTGCATGGGGGGTGCTTCAACCTTGAACCAACCCAACACAAGCAGCATGCTGCAGAGTAACACTGAAGCCTATCTCTACCTAGGTAGCTGGTGCTGCTTTTGCGGCCGCCGGAGCGGGATGCGCCAAGCCAGCAGTTCTGCGCTCTGTATAGGTTGTCTCTCGGCAATGCAAAGTAACCCTTGGGTAGTGGCCATTACACTGGACCTCCACCCACAGCCGTTCCCAACACGTAAACTGCAACAAGGGGCCTTTGGTGGAGGCGTCGAAACACAGAATCCCTGGGAGTTGCCGTCGTCCTCAACACCGAACTTTAGCTTGTTGAATAGCTCGGCTATTTACAAAGGGGTCCAGACTGTGGTTCGTCAGTAAGGGCACATCCCTGCAACCATGCTTGCCATGTTTGCTCTGATCTGATACTCGGACTTCCCCTACTGCCAGTATTTGTCGTAGCGGCGACCAGCCCACAGACAAGTTGCACAGTATGAACCCGACCCTGTTAGTTTTTGCCGATTACAGTAATTGCGGCCCAGGGGGTTCTCCAACCCCAGTTCTTCTAGACTTTTCGCAAGGGTCCATGATCCCTCCCGCTCCACATCCGTTCCGCACAGTATTAGCTCGCCCTGTCACCGGACGGAGCGGCGGGATGAGCGGGTGCTGGAGCGGGAGGAATATCGGACCAAAAAGCAATAACCCTCGTGGACAGGGCCTCGCTGCACGTCATTCCGTCGCCGTCGTTCGTTTTGGGCGGCGCGGATGCGGATGCATGCTTGTGATGAACCGATCGAGAAGGGTTGCTGGCCAAACAACGAGGTGTAGACAGACCAGAGGGCGTCTTCTTCACTGATACTTGGGGATCTGAGGCCGCATCAAGAGGTGTCGTACTCACAGGTGCACAGAGTGCCGAAGCATGCGCCAACTAAAGCTCGTCTCCTTCATATTATGATGCTTTATCACGAGACATTAGATACTAGACTACTACTGATTACATGCTGCTTCAAAGGCAAAAACCCAAAATCAATACTGTCCCGCCCATGCCAAGCTTGGCTTTTAACAAAAAATCCCAGCAAGAAGCCTCCCAAGTTCCTGTTTTTGACAACCTTTTGGAAACTGATAACCCGCAAAAAAAAAAAAAAACACAAATCCACCCATAAATGAGACGACCAACTTTTCTTGATGCAAAATAAAAAATCAAGGGCCAATGCTTTGGCGTTGCATGCCCGCCGCCCTTTGGAGATTGTAATCACGAAAGCCAACCTGATAGTAACAGTGCGCGCAAATTTGGGAATAGTAGATCAAAATGCTGCACACGAATGCCGCCCGGAATGCCGTTGTCGTCGTTGTTATTGCTGTTGTCATTTGTTGACGCCTTTTGTCGTCATACGTCGTCGTGGTGAAACAATCGTTCCTTCCTTTGGAGGAACCAATTGCTTTTTTTTAGGTGGTTGTCGCTTTGCGTTTCGTGTGTCGGTGTCTTTTTTTCCCCTCCTCGTCCTTTTCCACTTGTCTTTTGGTTCATCTCCATAATCGGCAGGCAGACTCCCTTATCGGACCCCTGTGTGCTCAAATAGCTGGCGGATGTCGTCGCCGCTCATGCCCACCTCCAGCGCCAGCTGCAGCTGGATGCGCGCGCGCTGGGGGCTCAGGAAACCCGCGCCGATGCCCGCCTCGGAGCTCGCGACGAAACCGCCAGCCGTGCGCCGGCTCACAATGACAGGCACGTCGGCGTCGCGCAGCACGCGGCGCATCTCCTCGCAGCCCGACGACGTCCAGTAGCCGGCGCCCAAGCTGGCCAGCACGATGCCCCGGGCGCCGAGGTCAATGGCCGCCTTGAAGAGGCCCACATTGAGCTCCTGGTGCGCGTACAGGACGTCGACCTGCGGGAGTGTCACCTCGGCCTCGGCCTTGGCGCTGGTGGCGGCGCCCTTTGTTGGCATTGCCTGCCCACTGCCCTGTCGCTGCTGCTGCTGCTGCTGTTGTCGCTGTCGCCGCCGCGCCAGCACGTCAAAGTGGCGGTGGCCCAGAGGTCGAGACGGCGGGAAGAAGAAGACGGGCTGGACGTTGACAAAGATTCCCAGGGCGCCCTGGTCGCCCCCCTGGAAGGCGTCGAGGGCATTGGCATTGACCTTGTTGGTGTAGCGCGCCGATCCAATCCGATCATTGAGGGCAACCATAACACCACGGCCACGGGCGTCAGGGCTGCCGGCCAGCGTCACGGCGGCGAGCAGGTTCATGGGCCCGTCGGCGCTGATGGCCGTCGCCGGCCGCATCGAACCCGTCAGCACGACGGGCTTTTCCGTGTCGAGCGTCAGGTCCAGCAGAAAGGCCGACTCGTCGATGGTGTCAGTGCCGTGGGTGATGACGGCGCCCTGGACGTAAGGGCTGGCCAGGTCGTCCTGGATGCGCTGCGCAAGGTCCAGCAGGGTCGACGAGTTCATGTTGATGCTGTCCGTGTTGGCCACCTGCACCCCGCGCACGTTGCAGACGTTGCACATCTGCGGCACGGCGTCGAGGAGGGCCTGGATGCCGATGGTCGCCGACTGGTAGCCGGTTGTCTGGCCCGCCGAGCTGGCCGAGCCCGCGATGGTGCCGCCAGTGGCATAGATTGTGATGTTGGGGAGGTTGGCGCCTGCGTTGAAGCAGTAGAAGTCGTCTCGGTCGTTGCCTGCCGGCTCTTGGGGGTGGACGGTACCCAGAGGGCGCTGCTGCTGCTGTTGGGGGGCCGACGGCGAGGGCGGGTAGTGGTATTCGGGGACGACGACGGGGTTCGGGACGTGGTGGAGGAGCATGTCGGCCTCTGGCACAGGTGAGCCCCAGACGGACGCAGCCAACGCGCCAACGGGGAGCAGCGCGGTCGAGGGCGCCAGCATCGCCACTATGAATCGCCACATGTAGATTGTCCAGGCTGCTGTTGACGATGCCCTCTGGATGGTCAGGGACATGATGGTGCTCGCGCCGGCGGCGCTGGTGGTGTTGTTGGAGTTGCTTGATGGCGACCAACGGCGGCCATGGAGCCTTTTAAGTCTGGGGATCCAGGCCATCTCGTCTCTCTCTCGTCTCTCTCTCGCCTCTGCCGCTGCCGCTGCCTCTCGTCAATTGCTCGTTATCCTGCGGCTGAGGGATCTTGCACAGCCAATCCGTCTGGCTGGTATCCCGCGCGCGCAAGTAGACAGGCCGGGACAGGTATAACTCGGCCCGCAGTTCAAACGCAACGCAACGCTACGATACGCAACGCAACGCAACGCAACAGATGCATACAACTTACGTACAGGACAGGGACGACAAGAAGGCCACGCCACGCCACGCCGACGCAAGATATCAATAAAAGCTGAGATGGGGACAGAGCCACCGGGAGGGAGCAGAAGAACATCGCCGGCATCTGTCTATTATAATTATAATCCGTCGTCCGCAAAGGGATCCCAGCCAGCAACAGCCCCAGCTTCCGAGCACTGTGCGGTGCGCCGGGCCGGCAGCGTTGTCCTTGGCCACGGGCGAGGTCTAAGCCGCGACCCCGGTCCATCGTCCGACAAGGTTGCATCCTCTGCCCTCGCAGCACGCTCCATTGGCGAACTATCCCGAGGCCTGAGCTCCCTCCAGTTCAGATTACGGAGCACATCCAGTTAGCAAAGGCCACAGAAAATGCTGTGCGAGCTGCCCATCCCATGTCGGTACTGTGCGGTGCGGTGCGGTGCGGCATGCTAGTGAATGGGCAGCGAGACCCTGTCACTCCGCAGACCCCATGCCCCCATGATGCATCCCCCCCTCCGGGCCCTCCCCAAGGAGAATCCATGCCATACTATGGATGCCATGCTGCATGCAAGCTGCTCAACCAGGATCCACTACCCATGGCATCCGTTATCCATGTGGAGCATCCGAGCATCCCTCCCGGCGTTGCCAGTGCGCACCACAGTATCACAGTATGGACAGTCAGTAGTCAGTCAGTCAGCCGTCGTCCATGGCCACCACTCTTCATCAGGGTGTATGTGCGTCCGGAGCTGCACATGCCATGCATATGCGTCCATGCATTGCCGCAACACACGGACGCACACGGCACACATTTCTCGCACAGCCAGACTATTGCACCACTGTGGTGATAGGCTGGCCAGCAGGCTTCCGTCGATGCCGTGACAGATGCACATGGACATGGAGCGAATACGCCGGGCTGGGAATGGCGGCTGCGGCGATGGCTTGATGAGGCACCGATTTATCATGAGATACGAGGAGCAGAGCATGAGTCTAGCGTATGTGGTCCCAGACCTCCAGGCTATTCCATCCACCTCCAAGCCATCCCCATCCCATCCACCACCATGACACTCACACCCGCGTCCAAGCTGCCCGCCATGGCGCTCATTGGTCGTGCCCTTGTCGAAGGGGCTCTTCTCATGACAAGTTTATATCTGCCTGGCCAAGCGAGATGTGGGTTTCCCTTTGCAACAACCACCACTTTGGCCGTGGATTTGCAAATGTGCATGCTAATACCCAGGTGCCAAGTACCCATCCCACCCAGTCTCTTGCGTCGTCGTCATTGCCGGCAGTGACAGGCGAGGGCATGCAATCTTGCCGTGGGTCAGCATCCACAGTGGATGCGTGCATGATCTCGGACTACGTCCCTGAGGAACGGGCTGAGGTGGCCACCCACTGTACTACGGCTACTACTACGTACCTCTGGCTACCTCTGGGGGCCCATCCTCCATCCATCCAACGCCATCCATCCAACGTCCCGTCCACAATCCCTCCACTCCATCCTTCCAGATAAATTACGACGCCCAAGCCCTGTGTGTCCAATTGCCGAGCCAGGCCAGCCAGCCAGCCCTGCAGCACTCCGATTGCGACCTACGGATGCCCTCGATTCGGCGCCACTGCCTATAGTACCTACCACCTGCCTACCTCCTACATAGTACATACTACAGTATTAGCCCCGGCCGTCTTACATGCCTGCCCGCCACAGCACCACCTCCTCCGCTCCCCAACACGCATTGGCGTCCTTGTGCCACAAGCTTGCCTCCCATTGAGCCTCGACTCGGCGCACCTTTTGCCCATGGATGACGGTGGCTTGCACCTCGCATGGTGCCTGCTTCTCAGTGGGGCGGCGCTGGCGAGCTGGCTTGGCTGGGTCCTCAGCCGATGCCCCGGCGGCCCCCGTTTGAGGCAATTCTGCCCGTGTTTTACCAGGTTGGTACAGTATTCCACATAACGCGTGCGTGGGACCCTTTATCCCCGTCCGCTTGCCAGCTTGTTCATCAGCAACCATCCATGAGCCGTGAGTCACGAGCAAACAGAAAAACTCTTCCTTTTGCGTGTCTCTCCTGCTACCGTCGATTCTCCACGATCCCCATGCAGGTGGGTGTGTGTGTGGGAGAGCGTGTGTGGGCTGGCGTCCGCTCTCGCATGCGTGTGTGTGTGTGTGTGTGTGTGCATATGTCTCATCCCCACGGATACTACTTATGTACTCGAGTGTTTGTCTTCTGTCAGAAAAACCGACTACTGCCGTGCCAGCTGATGGTGTGTACCGTTTTCGTTCTTCCACATGCATGAAATGCTGGGCGTCGCTGCAACCCCTGTTCTGCATCGGCGGAAATCGACGTGTAAGGCCGGTTTAGGTCTCGCCCTCGATTAGGCGAAGCCAGTCCATGAGGCTCCGTGGCGACCATCATCATCATTCACATGCGCCCCCAAGGCTCGCAAGACCATCCAGTAGAGTACTAGTAATTAGTGTGCATCATCTGTCTGTCAGTGTCAGTGTCAGTGTCAGTGTCAGTGTCAGCCCGGGCCGGTTCGCTCTATCCAGCAACATGCATCAATTTCACCTCAGGGCCTATTCTGTCTTTCCTTGAAAAGTTGCGATTGATAATAATAACTAAGTTAGTCTGCGTAGTTTTTCCTTACAATTGCACCATCCTTCCCTGCCCCTTACACCCCTGTCCGTGCACGAAACCTCCTCCCGCGGTCACGGAAAAAGGCTAACAATCCGCAATCCCACAATCCCAACGGCCCGCCTCCCTTCCCTGCCCTTGGCCCGCCGTGCCGAGTTACGGCCACCGTACGTCGGCCGGCCGGCCGCCGGCCTGTCTGGGTAGGGTAAGGAGCGACGAGACTGGGTAAAAAAGTTTCGGCATCCTGTGAGGACCCCTTTCCCGCCAAGACCCAAGGATGGTCAAGGAGAGAGCAAGGTAGCTGGAAGGGGGTTTTGCCAAATGCCCATGCCATCCTGTTATCCGCCCCTTCAACTCACATAACAAGCATTCACACACACACTGCTTCCCTGCCGGCAGTCGTCCTGTCCTGGCTCTTATTTGCTCACATTTGCGGGACGACCCGCCCAAGGGTCAACAGGGTCTACAAATAGCCCACAAGGTACGTGTAGCTATAATAGCTTCACTAAGTTCACTTGATGCTTCTGTGCGAATTCTTAGAGCCGGGGGGGTTGCGGGTGGAAACGGAGGAGGACAAAGACGTGCTTCTCCTGTTCCACTCCGTTCACGGTCTACCCATGAAGCCGTTACAACAGGGGAGAAGACGTTGAACTTGACATCGACCCTCACCAGGGCCCTGGCTGAACTGTCGTATTACACAATGCTGGGTGATGAACCAGGATTTCTCCTTGTCTTCTTATTTTGTTATGGCGAAGCAGCCTACGTGATTGACTGCCTGGGCACATGCAGGCAGTGCCTACTTGGTATGGCTTACTTGGGTGACTGACTGGCCGACGTTGCAAGAGGTGTTTACAATGGAGGCATGGAAATCTGGGGTTTGGAGCCGCACGTTTGCCACTCGCCAGACTGCGCAGAACCTGAATTGTCAAACCATGATTGCTAATAAGCCTCTGAAGAAAAGCATGCATGTCTCAGTCTAGTGAGGCCAGTACCAGTATGCCATCGCGTGGAGCCGCATCCCAATGGTTTCCTGGGCTCCAATCTAGTGCCACGCGATAACTTCAATGTCACCCTAATAAACGCCATCCCAGCCGTACATTACGCGGGCGTCGCATTGACGGTCCCGAGTGACCGAACCCCCAGGCCACCAAAATCGGACCTTGTCAATTCTTGAGGGCAAGTCATTGTGCAACCGGCTACTACTGCCGCTTGTTTCTGTTTTTGTTTGTGCTTTGTATCGTCTTGGCGACGAAGTCCTCCATGCTGAGGTTCCTACACCTGAACTTGAGGAATGTTGTCCATGCTTCCGCCGTCATCGAGCCACTCCTTCTTGATGAGCTGATCACGGGCAGCAAAGAGGTGCTTGTATGCAGTCTTGACAGTTCCGTCGCTCACGCCCGCTTGCTTGGCAATCGGAAGCGACGGACGTGGCTCACCCACCAGGTGGCACGCCATGTAGATGCATGCAGCCGCAACGGACAGGGGTGATCGTCCTGCCAGCGCCGAGATGTCATTGGCTTGTTCAGCGAGGTCTCGGGAGATCTTGGAGATCTTCTGTTGGTTCTTGAAGCCGAGCTGCGACACATAACGGCTGCAGAGGTCCTCCGCACCCACAGACGTGTTCTCGTAGTTGGTGACGGTGTTGAGACCAGTGGCGCCCTCGCCCTCGGTGTCCTGCAGCTTCTGCAGGAAGCTCTGCAGTTGCTTGAAGACCCTGCCGACTTCCTTTTTGCTGACGCTCGTGAGGTTGAAAATTTCACGGAACGTACGTGGCACGTTGTTCTGCCGGCAGGCAATAAAGATGCATCCAGCAATGACCGCCTCTTGCGGCTTGCCCTTCATAAACTTGTACTTGTCCACAAGCTTGAAGATGTGCTTGGCGGCGTTGGACACGTTTTGGCCCATGTTGATGGCTTCACAGAGCGACACGATTTCTTTGTACGCTTGCATGAGCCCTTTCTGAGCCTTGTCCTGGTTTGCGTTGTTTTGGGTGCGAGACAGGGCCTTGTGTGCCTTGGACTCCGAGAAGGCGACCGTCGTGGCGAGCTGCTGGCCCTCGACGAACTCGTCTTGGGGACCACCAACACGACTGGGGTCATCACCACCCTGGTCGTCGTTGGCAAAGGTACGCCACTCAGACCGAGTGTCGATGATGCGGGTTCCCACGACTACACCACAACTGTCACACACCATATCACCACTAGAGAACTCCTCAATCAGATTGGGGGGGATCTCCTTGCAATCGGGGCAGCTGAGGATGTTGCTCAGATCCTCTTGGAAGGCCCCTGAGCTTCCATCACCGCCGTTGGGCGGAATCATTTTGGGTTCGTACGGTCGGGCCGTGTAGATATTGGCCACTTCGTTAAAAACTTTGCGGGCTCGCTTCCTTTCCTTTCTCTGTCTGCGCAGCTGTTGCCTCTTCTTCTCTACACTCTTTCTGGAGCTCGAGTTGACAGGCTTAACTGATTCTTGAATCCAAAGGCGATCGTTGACAAACTGAACGAAGAGCGGCGAATGCAGTTTGACGGTTCGGAAGGTGTCAAGGCAGAGAGGCTCCCAACGACAAAACAGCCAAGTTTGCGTATAGAGAGGGAAAAGCCAACCTAGGTGAGGAATGCCAGCCTGGATGAGGAGCAGGCCTTGTTCTGCGGATGCTACTGCGAGGTGGGTGAAGCACGCAGCAGGGCACGATGCACTGACTCTGTATCACAGACCGACTGCTGCGGCAGTCTGCTTGAGAGAACGGCGCGGGATTCTTTTCAGTCCCGCAGAGACTTTTCGCTTGTGTATTACGCTGGCGAAGAAGACGCTATGGAGAGAGACGGTCCTGTGAAGGTGTCAAGGAGCGGAAAACTCCTGCCAAAGCCGACCGTTCTGAACCAGTGAAGGCGTCTGTGGTCGCGGAACCCCAGATCAACGAAAAGTCGGCTCGAAGCGGTCGTCGCGGTCGCTTGGAGGAAATGACCGTCTGGGATTAGGAGATAAGAGCGGTTGCGGACCGGCTTCAGGCGAAGAGTGAGGAAGTCGTTGTGAGGTGATGAGGTTGTTCGGGAGAAGATGAGGCGGGCAAGGGAAGGGCCTGAGGCTGCGCCTTTGTGCCCATGGGTGGAGAGTCTGGAAGCCTGGCGAACCTTGTGGTGCCTGAGTCATCCAAAAAACCTTGTTTGATTTGTTGATCCTCCAGGGTTCCAAGTTCCAAAGGGTGCACGGGGTACGTACCTCTGGCTGTCGCGCTATGGTGTCAGTCAGCATTAGCACGCAAGGCGCAGTTTGCCAGTAGCACCCCGACCGCCGTTTTAAGGTCCGATCCATCATCCAACCCTGGACAGGCCGAGTCAATCAATGGGAGCAAATATCAACGGATGAGCAATCACGACTAACCATCACAAATCGCAGAGCTCTGGTTTTTCTGCCCATTGCTGCGTCACTTGCTTACCTCAGGACCTCTCTCGCGTTGCTTAGGTATTATCCTCTAGCCCGCCAGACAATGGCATCGCAATCCGGGGCAGAGGGGCAGACCCTGCCCAAGGTCGACATCAAGCCCCTCCTCACGAAGCTGTGGCCGAACGGTAACGCGGTGACGCCGACGGAGATTGCCGATGCCATCTCGCATTTCTTCACCAACCAGGTGACGGAGGCTCAGACGGCCTCGCTGCTCATGGCCCTTCACTTCACCCAGCTAGACTTCAAGGCGGACGTGCTTGCAGAATGCGCCCGTGTTATGCGTGAGGCCGCAGCGCCGATCCCGGTCCAGGAACTGAAGGAGCTCATTGAGCGAAAGGGTAGGAAAGAGGGCAACTACAATGGCGGCCTGGTAAGCTCTTCACATGCCCGCGACTGTGAGACTCGTGACGACTAATTGAGATGCACCCAGTGTGACATTGTTGGTACCGGCGGCGATGGGCACAACACCTTCAACATCAGCACGACATCTTCCATCCTAGGATCTGCTTTGCTGATGGTCTCCAAGCATGGAAACCGTTCCAGCACATCCAAATCTGGCAGTGCAGACCTGGTCAACAACATGAAGCCTCGCCCGCCCGTGATCAGCGCCGTGCGCCCAGACACCCTGGTCAAGGCGTACTCCGCCACCAACTACACCTTTTTGTTCGCGCCAGTTTTCCATACCGGAATGCGATATGTGGCCCCCATCCGCAAACAGCTTCCGTGGAGAACCATCTTCAACAATCTTGGCCCGTTGGCCAACCCTGTCGAGGACGTCCTGGAGGCCCGTGTGATTGGCGTCGGGAGGAAAGACCTGGGTCCCTCTTTTGCGGAAGCTTTGCGCATTGCGGGCTGCAAAAAGGCTCTCGTCATCTGCGGCGAGGAGGACCTGGATGAAGTTAGCTGCGCTGGCCCGACTCTGTGCTGGAGTCTGAAGGAGACCCCCGCCGGCGTCGTGGTTGAACACTTCAAGGTTCAGCCGAGCGACTTCGGTCTCAGCGCCCATCCCCTCGATACGGTGTCCCCCGGCAAGGAGCCGGAGGAGAACGCCGAGATCCTTTCGCGGATACTACACAACGAGGTCCCCGACGACGACCCGATCCTGGAATTTGTGCTCATGAACACGTCCGCTCTCATGGTTGCGTCGGGCATCTGCGAGGCAGACAGCAGCGACATGGGACATGGCGATGACGGACAGGTCATCAAAGAGCGCGGTCCTGGCGGCTACCGCTGGAAGGAAGGAGTGCGCCGAGCTCGCTGGGCCCTCAAGAGTGGCGAGGCTTGGAAGCAGTGGCAGGCATTTGTCGATGTCACCAACGAGATCGATGGATAAGCAGCAGCGCCTTTGTCGCACTAGAGAATATGGATGGATATATATTACGTACGTTTACTGCTACAAAAATTACCACGCCGACTCTTATTCTCCACAAACAAACGTCAATGTCGTAGCGAAACGCCCCGATGTAGCCAATGAATGCATAAGGGAAATGGGTATAACCCGCAAACTCCTTGCCGACTCCTTTCAATAAGGGAATGTGCGTGCGTGCGTGCGTGCGTGTGCGCGTGTGTACTCGTGATCGTTTTTCCGTTGGAATAGTTGGTTATGAACTTCCACCCGCAGGCGGTGTGAATCCCTGGGATGTGGCGGTTGATCCGGGAGCGTGGTCGACTGGCGACGTCGGGTTGGACTGGACCGGTCGACGAGGTATGGCAAACTGGGGCCTGGACGGCGGTATGGGCATTGTGACGGACCTGTCAATGCCTGGGTGACTCCGTATCAAGACGGATCGGTTCCGTTGCAGGCCAGCCTCGTAGGCCTTCCAGTCCATCTTCAGGTTCGCCCTTTTGGCGGGCCGTGAAGAAGACCCTCCCCGTGCGTGGCCTCCTCGAGACGTCTCTCCTTGTTCCTCCACGCTCTGGTCGTCGTCATCCTCTTCGCTGTCAACGCTAGCCACCTCCTGGACGCGGCTCGAACTATCAGTGGTCCCCATTGATGCGCGGCTCATGCGCTTTGTGGAAACACGGCTCATGCGGCGTGTGTTCTGGGACGACGCGCGGCTGGCCAATGATTTCCGAATCATTGCTTCGCGCTGTACGTCCTCATCGTCCATGGATTCCGGATCGGACAGGTCGTGCTTCTTTGCAGCCTTTGCCTTACTCCCTTTGCCCATGAAGAAGATGAAGGACTTTTGCTCCCCTTGGGGGGCATCTTGGTGACTCTGGCGATGATTGCGAACCTGGCGATTCCTCCCAGTCAGGCGTGAGAAGAAGAGGCTGAACATGGCCATGTCTGCAGGTATGTTTTTGTCTGATTGTTGGTGGTGAGAACGAGGGGATGGGATTTTTCGAGCCCAAAAGGCCAATAGCGAATGGTGGGTGCCAATTAATGAATAGGAATAAATGGCGTGCATGTCAGTCTGCCTCGCTCGGGCTTCGCAGCTATGGTGGTCGCACGCCCTTATAATATCATGTTCACGTCACCTCACCGGGGCTGGCTCCGCCTTGAGTTCCGGGGTGGGAGAGGTGGAGGCCAACCTAACCCCAACCCCAGGGATGCACTGCCCTGCGCCGCTTGCTGCAACACGCGGCATCCTTGGACGGGGATTGGCAAACACCACCTAGCCTGGGCGGCAGAGAACCACGCACTGCCACCCCATCGCCCGCTATCATCAGGAGGGAGGGAGCAGAGCAGCCTGGTACAATAATTAGGCCATGAACACCAGGCTCCGTGAGGGGACATCCCATCCCGGCTCAGCCGCGTATCTGGTGCTGAGCCTTCTGCCGACGCCCTGGTCACTGCTCGGGAATCTGCAATGGACGACCAACTGCACAGACGCAATTTCAGAGAGGTAGACGCTCATATCGAGCCAAATGATCAGTCGACCGTGGCGTTCATTGGGCGCCAAATGGTCCCCTCCAAAAGGCAAGCATGCCTGGTTGTTATTCATGCAACGCCCGTACATGGCAACGCGATTCGCAATTTAGAGCACAATAGCGAGCGCCGGGCCCCGGATTCCAGTCCGGTAGGTGCCCGGTGGTAGCAATTACGAGCTGCTAGTCTGTTTTGTGTTCTATTTATTGCGCCGCATCGTCTTTGCGAGCGCACAGAGGCTTGCGGGATCAGCCACCGTCTTCTCTTACAGGACCGAGGAACGAAACCCAGCTGGAGGCTGCTGCTAGCACTGAAAACTTGGAGACGGCGTGGTGATTCCCCCCCACCCAGAAACAACTGGCTCTGAATAATGCAATGCTGTATAACCAGGTATGCTGGCTGCCGGCGGGGTATATGCACGCCGCGGCCACCACCAGGCGCGTCATGGGCTACAATACGAGGTTGTGAACTGGGGCGGTGTCAAACTTCCCTGAACATCAGGTTGTTTGTCCAACCTTGAACCCTTCCAAGCCTTGCTCGACCCAGTAAGGCATTTCCTACAGCGCCTTCATGTTTCACTAATTCGAAGACCCAACGAAAGACCCAAAATATGCACATCGGAGCCGCTGGCGTCGCCCCTGAAGGTTGAGACGCAAACAACAGACCAACGCTGACCGAGGGACAGGTACTCGTGAGGACCAGCACTGGGCCGCCCGCGCCGCTGTGGCAGAGGCAACCAGAGGAAGAACAGGCGTTCATCAGCCTAGCGAAAGATCTTTTACTCGGAGAAGAGCGTTCCATGTCAGATTCTCCCGATCTTGTTCAACATCCCGCGTTCAAAGTACCGATCTCTCACATCTTCCGCCCGTTCACGGCCTGGAGTGTGGCTGTACAGCAACTCCCCCCGCCAAGCCAATGCGGGCTGGGCGATTGGGAGCCCTCCATCGCAACTGGGGCCTGATTCGCCAAGGCGCCAGACTACGTAGTAGACGCCCGGCCCCCTGCCATCTCTCTGGTGTTCCGTTCTGTAAATAGTAGCCCGCGCTCGGCCCCAGCGCCAGGGCTCTGCCTGAGGTGCATACTTAACGACCATGACGAAGGCAGAATGGGAGTGATTTATCGGGTGACCTTGACAAGAGTTACATGTCGCACGATGAACCCTTGCATACCTGTACCTTGCCCGCATCTGATGATCGCCGGTTTTTTATAGGTAGTGAGCAGGATTGCTCGAAATAGGATAGAAGCTGCGAGCCCCCAGAACCCTGGAGCATCGGCATACTCAACCGTTATCCGCGAGGAGGGAGCACAGAGCTGGTGGAGTTGCGCAGGAGCTGCTCATGGCTTTCAAGCCGCCCGTGTTCCAACGCTGGCATCTCCCGCAACTGCCATTTCTCCGCATTTTTTTGACGGTATGATGCTCTCGGCGCCGAAAGCTCAAGTTCCGTCGCGACGGCTCCGAGAGGAACAAGCGCACTGGGGCGCTTCCGGGCCCGGCTTCGCTGCTGATTGGCCATTCGGTGCGGCCTAGTGGGCTGGAGATGCCGACCCGCAACCGTCTCCGCTGCCTTTGAATACGCCGGCCGCTCTCTCTCCGATCTACAAATTGGAGCGTATCTTGCTGTCAAACCATTGTGTCTCTGACATCGCCCGAATACCGTGGAGAGTACCAAAAATATGAGGCCATCCATCATCACCCGAGCCCTGCGGTCCCCGCCCCGGAGCAGTCGCGCCCTTGTGTGCGCTCGCACCTATTCAACTAAGCCGTCCGCCGCTCTGCCATTGGCGGGTGTTCGAGTGCTCGATATGACTAGAGTTCTGGCCGGTGTAAGTTTGAGATTGTTCGTTGGGAAATAACTCGGGGTTTGGCCTGACGGATAGAACAGCCTTACTGCACACAAATTCTTGGCGATCTTGGGTACGTCAGATGGCTATTTCGCTCAACCAATATTAACCACGTGGACTCTGTGCAGTGCTGAAGTCATCAAGATCGAGCATCCTGTTCGCGGGGATGATACTCGTGCATGGGGGCCCCCGTACGCCAAGTATAAAGACGACTCATTACTACAGGGCCAAGGGGAATCGGCCTACTATTTGGGAGTTCGTCAACCTTGCTTGCATTTCGCAGATGGACGTTGTCTCATTGTGACTCTAGGCAAACCGAAACAAGAAGTCACTTGGACTTTCATTCCAATACCAAGAAGGTGTCGACATCCTTCACAAGCTCGCCGCCAAGTGCGATGTCTTGGTTGAGAACTACCTCCCCGGAAGCCTGGCAAAGTACGCTCTTGACTACCAGACGCTCCACAAAATCAACCCCAGTCTTATTTATGCCTCCATCACCGGCTACGGCCAAACAGGCCCATATTCCAATCGGCCTGGATACGATGTCATGGTCGAAGCTGAGTTCGGACTGATGCACATCACCGGTGAACGTGATGGCCCGCCCGTCAAGGTCGGTGTTGCCGTCACGGACCTGACCACCGGTCTGTATACCAGCAACAGCATTATGGCTGCGCTCCTCAGTCGCGCCAAATCAGGAAAAGGGCAACACATTGATGTCGCTCTTAGCGACTGCCAGACTGCGACGTTAGCCAACATCGCCAGCAGCTGTCTGATCAGCGGCAAGAAGGATTCGGGGCGCTGGGGGACAGCACATCGTGAGGAGCCCCATTGCCTGAAATTTTTAGGGATCTGCTAATCATTTCTAGCATCAATCGTGCCCTACAAGTCGTTCGACACAAAGGATGGAGGCATTCTGGTGGGGGGCGGCAACGACAAGTTGTTTGGCATTCTCTGCGACGGCCTGGGCAAACCGGAGTGGAAGGACGACGCCCGGTACAGGACCAATGCTGATCGTGTCGCCCACCGTAAAGAGCTGGAATCCAAAATCGAGGAATTGACGAGACAGGAGACGACGCAGCATTGGCTAGAGGTGTATGAGGGCAAAGGAATGCCCTATGCGGCGGTCAATGATGTCCAGGCCACTCTAAATCACGAACACACAAAGGCGCGAAATATGGTCGTGGAGATGGACCACGACGAGTGTGGACCTATCAAGATGGTCAACACACCCATCAAGATGTCGGAGACGCAGCCGACCATTCGGAGCCCACCGCCGCTTTTGGGCCAACACACTAATGAGGTGCTTCTCGAGCACCTCGGCCTCGACGATTCTGAGGTGGATACCCTGAGGCAAAAGGGAGTTGTCGGTTAGAAGCGATAAATTATACAGCTGTTAATAGTGATAAAATATCGATTGAGCGTCGGGCATTGTGATGGCCCTGGAGGCGTCTCCCAGAAACGGCGTTGATGACGGTGCCACGTGACTTGCACGCGTAGCTTCGTTTGACAACACCAAGTAAATATCATCCTGAGACTGCAAGGCTCAATCACCTGTCACCAATCATCTATATGCACAACTGCAACGGGGATAGCCACCCCTAAAAAAACATTTCCGGCCCCTAGCTCAATTGTGGTCAACATTTGATACTATGGGCCCATATTGTTTCTCTGGGCAGGCCCATGGTGTATGACAACCTCTTGAGGTGTGGATCAGCCCATCTTCAAACCAACAATACGGCCCATCTGAGCACTAAAAACACCACCTTTCACGGCCTTTCTGAAAGACTGCTTTTTCAGCATGGATTCACATGCCTTTCCGGGCGCCTCCGCACCCCAGGACGCCTCCAATGATGGATCTACCAAACAAGCAGACTCTGGACAAACTCCATATCCTCGCCAATTCCCCTCTTCGGCTTCCCTCATTCTCTCCCGGCTGAGAGCCGCGTCTCAAACCCCAGATCAATCCCTTGATTCCTCTACCCCAGCAGCTCAGTCATCAGACGGCAAGCAGGACCTGGGCTCCACCCTAGCATTTCCAACTCCGGCGTCAAATCTCATGTCGCAAAGCTGGTCATCGATCAGTGTGAACGAATCAGGCGCAACATCTTCTCCACCGGTTGGGATGAAAAGGAAGCGAGACTCGTATAGTGACAGAGAGGACTTCACCCAGAACACGATAGCATTCCCGTGGGCCGAACAGCCGCAAGTCCCCGGCAACAGAGTCACAGCGTTAGGATTCGTCGACAATGGAATTCTTCAGTGCGGCAATTGTGGCCGTTCATCGGAGCCATCCCTAGGCCCATTGGCTACCTGTGTAAAATGCGGCAAATCATGGCACCAACAATGCCAACCTACACCATTGGTGGATGGCCTCAAAGAGTTCGCGTGCGCGTCATGCACCGCGAACCAAGACATGACGAAACTCCGAGGAAGGAACAGTCAACAAAGATTAAATGAGACTGAAAAGCTGCGCCAGAAAAGACTGGCTTCCCTTCCACCCGGCGTTGTGCCCGCCAAGTCAAGCCTGGTCGGCTTTGGCCCGGGCAATGCGACAGATCTCTCGGTATGCACGCGTCTCCCATCATAGCATGTTTACATCCTAACCCAGTTTCCAGCGGGCGGAGTACTTTTCTGACTTGAAAAAGACGGATTTGCTCAACATTCTCTCCTTGTGTGATCAGATACAGCCACACCTTCTTGTGGATGTTCTAGTATCCGTCTCCAAGAAGCATCCTGACTTGCCGATATTTGATTCCCCCGACTGGGAATCCCAACTACCGAGCGCACAAAGGCCAGCGAAACGGAGTGATGAGAAGCCAAGACAAGGTCAAATCATTGCGAACGGCAGGGTCAGGCCAAAGCAACGACCCATGAAGAAGATCTTGAAACGAACGCGTGTGATTGAGGTTATCGCCGACCTTCCCGGCGCTGGCGAAGACATTCTGCCGCCCACGTGGGCCAAAGCTGATCAAGGATTATACGCCAATTTGGCGCCGGATACGGAGGACAGGAGTCTGCTGATGGACGGCAATGATGAGGAGTCCTTTAGCCAATTTCTCATAGATAAGGCGGGCAAGCAGATTGTGGAGCCCACAGGTGCTTAAGATTGTGGTAAAGGGCAACCGGGGTTATGTTGAAGAGGCAAGGCAAACTGTCCGGACAGGAACATTTCCAGCTCGTGTGAAGCAGCACCACTCAAACCAGATATATCAAGGCGAAGCTCACGGCAGAAACAGTTTGCCAGATTAAAAAAACACAGTGTCTGTTACAGAAGAGACCAGGAGATGATCACCCATTCTCACATTCACTCAAACGCCGCTGTAGGCTGTGCTGTTAAGCAACACCCTCTCCAGCAACAACTACACAATATAGACACATTCACACCCTCAACCGAGCACATACGACCACAGCTCTGGTAAAATACGGGATCCCGTCCGCTCTCCCTTAGTCAAGCCCAGAAGCGGCGAACTAGTACTCAGGTCGGTGACGACTGGGGAATCCTCGCTGTTGTATGTTTTTTGATCGATTGAGTTCTTTTTTGCTTCTCCGGGCTGGAGCAGCTCGCTAAGGAGGAAATACATCATATGTTGGTGAGTACTGGTTGGTGTACCTCGCATGGGAAAAGAGTGACAATCACGCTGGGCAAACTTTCAATATTCGACTCTGGCCAGAGATATTAAGGTGTATTTTGTTGCACACTACTACTAGTAGGTGAGTTATAAAGGAGTGACTATGGCTAATACAATTCAAGCTTTCCACATCTCCATCCATCCAAGGTCTGCCATTCCCAACCATCCCATCATACCTATGAGTTCTCCAGGATACTTATCATAACACTGTTATGGCTGCTGCAGGTGTGTCGTGTCGTTTATTACTCCCTCTGGGCTTAGCAGCCGCAGTCGAAGGTGGAGAGAAGGCTCTTGACAATGTTGCCGACAAGGCAAAGAAGCTTCTCAACGGCAGTGTGAACAATCTTGCCGGCAGCATTGATGGTCAGGACAGCGTCGGGTAGGATGCAGAAGCCGACGAGGCCCTGGAGGTAGCCGCCAACCTGGCCCTTGACGTCAATGTAGTTCTGGCAGCCCTTGGCGCAGTACGAGACACAGTCGTAGGTCTTGGGGCAGCCAAGGCCAAGGAGGCAGGTCACACCGCGCAGGGTGCTGATGAGACCGCCGACAACGCCGCCAATGATACCATTGACCTCAACAGAGAGACCAAACTTGTTGGTGTTGAAAAGCAAATCGGCATCCACGGCGGCACCGACGTAGAGGCCGTGGAGACCACCAAGGACAGCCTTCAGGCCGGCGGAAATGCCAGCGCCGACATTGATTTCAGCACCAGCGTAGACACTAATCTCGGCCTCAAGGGAGATGTCGGCAAGGAAGACAACGTTGTTGAGAGAAGCCTGGCAGTACTCGTGCTTGGAGTCGTACTTGACGATCTTGTTAGGAGCGCAGGCACAGTAGGCTCCGAGGTTGACGCCAACGTTTCCGTAGACATTGGCGTCGGGGATGGGCCAGGCGCCGATAATCTTGTTACCGCCGCAGGACTTGCTCTTGTCGTTGTAGCTCTGGCCGGGCTGGCAAGAGCAGGACTTGGTCCAGGGGCAATAGGCCATAGCGCTGGGGCAGGAGAATTCCTTGCCGCCAGAGGTCTTGGAGCCGCCCCAAAAGGTTCGCTCCTCGAGGCTGGTGATCTCGATAACCGAGGCGGACGGAGTGGCCGCAGCCAGCGAAGCCAGCGAGGCGAGACCAAAAGCAAACTTGGAGAAGTACATGATTCTCGGTTGGGGGAGGAGGGCTTGGAGTAGCGAGAGTAGGATGAGAGAATGATAGAGGCTGTCAAGGCGATGGAAGCAAAGGTGAGAGAGTGAAGCGAAGGAAGAAGCGATGGTGATGATGAGAAGCGGGAGCAATGTCGGGAGACATGGAGGCCTTATATAGACGGTGGCATGGCCGGTCCTGGAGCCAACTCATACTACAGCTCAGAAGCCTCCCAAGATTACTGCCTCTCATCACCTCTTTGCGCACGATATGTCCAAAGCCGAATCTCATGCCCAAGCCAATAGGGGTGCCCCTTCGACGGCATCTCCACACCCAGGCCGGTGGGCCGTTGCAACTCGCTCCTGCCCTCCACCACCACCAAGACGCTTGGAAGGCCCCATCAAGGGCATCATTTCGACAAAGGCAGGCACCTCTGCGGTCCGTGCCCATCAGGCCGGCTGGTCCAGGTCCAGGGTCGCCCAGATTTGTTTCTGCCAATGCAGCTCTGGATAAACACGAGCTTTGTTGGAGGGTCGATCATGGCTGCTCCAGCTGCGTCCATCCCTGCTCAGGGCGTCGTGCTGTTCCCGGCCTCCGCTCTGCATTCTTGGGGTCTATGGCTTGACGTATCAGCAACGGGAATTATGCCGGGAAGCGGCTCCTTCTTCCTATCCAAGCAGAGCGGAGTAGCTCTCGCATATCCCCAGTTTCGTCGAGCCTTGTCTAAGCCTCGAGGGCTCGTATCGGAGAGCCACCCTCCCTATGCTTGCCGCTCTCCCATGAGCTTGCCGGTGCAGACGCCTTGCAGATGAGGGCCGGATAGCCCGACTCGCGACTTTCCCAGTACCCAGCGACTTGAGGTGTTGAGGCCGGAAACTTGAGTCGTCGTCAACAACCCAGCCAGTACCGTACACGCTACCATACACGCTGACTAGAGAATCAAGGAGATTGAAGCAAGCTATATTTAGGCGTTGAACAAGGGGAGGATGCTTGACAATGCCGCAAGAATCGTTGCTGGTTGAGGTCCCGGAATAATCTCAGCGGCGACCGGGCCACAGTTCAGGCCTCGTTTCAGAAGTCGTTGGCTGCTAGGTCAAGTTCCGAGTTCCGGTAGCGGGCTGCCGATACTAAGAGGCTCTTCGGAGAGATTGCCACGCCTGTGGAGGCGGGATTGCCACTAAGCTACCCTCGGACCCTCCTAGGACAGCTAATAAGCTTCAGCGTGCAACCCTGCTGGGTCTTATGAGGCTAGCTGGCGATCCGGGCATGGTCGAGAATGTTTTGGCTCTCCGATGTTTCTGTTTGTCAGTTGACCAGGGGCTGACTGGTGGCCGAGGCACACATGCGCCGCTGAAGATTCACCGTTGCTTCTTTCACGCACGCCTGTTTTCCTTTTCACGCCCTGAGCTCCTCGTCCGCTGCGTCCGAACTATTGCTTCGGAGATTCGCTGTTTGCTTCTTGTAATGGGACGGGTGGCGGAGAAGTTAGCGCGATCCCACCCGCTTCTTCAGATGCCCCTATCCATAACCAGCGCTCTCTATCTCACCTTCATGCAACTGCACTCAACTACACCGTCGATCTGGGGTGTCTCCCATCAACATCCGCTTTTGTCACTGGGGTCAGCCGAGCAGGGATCGGGAGCTAACAACTGGCGTAGAGGGGTGCTGGACTTCAGCCGCGCCTAGGTCCGGCCAGGACGTTGATGGTGTAAGTGGATGGTGGCCTCAGGTCCAGCGGAGCCGTAAGCCACTTTGCATACCCTCAGACCTCGCCGGTGGGTGGAGCCAACCTGCACCGCGCTTTGTTTTTTTTTTTAAGGGACAAACGGTGGCTCTGGCTCCAAGGTTTCAGGATGCCAAAGCCAGGCCGATCTGGGTTGCCAGTTCGCCAATAAGGGGTGTTGACCGCAACCACCACACCCACACTTACATGATCATGCGCAGACTTGAGAGCCTGGCATCCCTGGCCATGCCTCCTTGCACTGCCGGTAGATGGCATGTCATCAGCCATCTTTAAGCAAACCATGGGAATGACAATGACGTCCCCTCCGCACATACCCACGGTGCTGGCACACCACCCCAACCTTCATGACTCCCCTGCCGGCTTGAGCTTAATACTAGTCTCAGCAGATACCACCGAAATCGCTGCTCTAGACCTCATATGTCAGACCGTTTCCGGTCCTCGCCCCTTCTACCTGAGCTAAGGTGGCAAGCCTGATTACTATGGCATGAGTTCTGGCGATAGTCACCAGCCAACTCCTGCGATGGGCTATGACGCCAGCCTTGGCCGTCTTGCCACCCTAATTTCGGGCTCGAAAGTGTTGGCAAAAGCACTGTTATCTCTTTTCGGGCTGCATACGAGCCACATGGTCTTGTGCTGCTCCTCGGTCGGACCCTCGGGCAATGAGCATGGGTTGCGATGACCAACAGTGTCCAGGATCAAGGGCCATGCTTCTGCCAATTTAGGCATACCCCAGTTTGTTTCGATTCACCAACTACTGCGCGCTGCCAATTGTGGAGATACGATGGGGTCCCTCGGAAGATTTCTGAGCTCGCCTGCAAGGCGTATGCAGCTCGATTATTCAGTACGGAGCTAACACACTCGGCTACGAATATTGACAATAATGCCACGCTGTTGCTGAATTGCCAAGCGCCGATCGCCGATTTCTTTTTCTGGCATCGAAATGCCATGTTGAGAGCTCCATTGTCTTCATCATGCACATACGTGTAATAGCAGTCCCGCCAAGGAGACGAGGCGTCATGCAATGATCTCCAGCCTCGCCTAAGCGATGATGCAATACATCTTTCGTATGAACCGAGGGAGGTCAGCTCTGAGGACCTCACTGGTTGACAAGGCTTCGTGTAGGAGGACATGCATTTTCCCATCCTACTCTGGAGTAATGGGCCGAATAGCAATGACACGTCAAGGACGGATGCTCGACCGCAAGTTACACGACATCCAGCAAAGCAACCATGGAGCCCGATGGTCATTGCTCTCCTGGAAACCCAGAATCACCCTCTACCAAAATGTTCCCGTGTTTGATTTGCCAACCTCCCCGATATGACAGAAACACAGCGAAGAGGCAGTGAAGGCTTCCTGAGTGGAGCTGATATGAGTAGGTATTCAACATTATGCTGCTGCTCGCTCAGCGGCAGTCGTTCATATGTAAACTCGAATATCTGATCGGAACCGACCTGGGCAGAGCTGAACCATCGAGGTTGCTCTCGATATACCACAGGTCGGCCTAACCCCGATGTCCCGAAGGAGCTAGTTCCGCAACCACATCGTGCTCTTGTCGACAAGTCTCAGTAGTCCACGGTAGGTGTCTCCAATCACACCGACCGCATTGGGCGCCGAAGAGACTGCACCTTCCAGGTGCGCTCCTGTGTATGGGCTAGAGTTATCCTGCCCTGTCCTGTCAGGCCGGTACAGGCCCATGACCACGCCCCGACCCGCCACTGAGAGAGAATCAGGTGCACAATGTTCGAGGTCCTATGAAGGGGGGGATTCTGTTAGTCGGAGCCTCTTCCACAGACGTGCATGGGACGAGAATGAGCAGTGGCGGCAAGGTTTCACGCCCAGGGATGTATCAGGACAAACTTACAGAACAATGCACAATATGGATAACACTGGGGCCGCAGCTTGAGCACCAGAGAGGTTCCCGAGGCTGTAATCCTCTGGGAGGATCTTCCCTGTTACCCCAAATGCAGTCATCACGCCAAGGTGAAGAGCAGTGGTCAGGGTCCTGATCATCAAAGCCCATCGATCCCAGGTCCGGCTGCACCGCCAGAGGGATACAGTATCAAGAATCACATCGCCAATCGAGGCAACCATCAAGAGCACTGTTTGGGGTCTATAATTCTGTTAGTGCCTGATACCCCATGGGGATACTCGCGAGTTGAGGTATAGCTTACCCATAGGGTTGTGAGAGTGCCCCCTTGTAAGAGAACAGGAAGGCTGTCAGGATAGACAGTAATAATAAGCAGGCCGTGAGGTGCATGAAATCTACCGCAACTCGCACGGCTCGCAGCAGCGGGTCAGGCGGGTCCTCATACTCGTCTTCTGGGAGAGGGGACAGGAGGCGAATGAGTTCCTCCTTGGCCTGGGGGCTCTGGTACTGCGGGCGTTCTATCGTAGGGAGGGACCTTGGTCGGGAAACCAGGCTGAGGTTCAGCGGAGCGGGTCGAGGGCCTTTCGCCATGGCTGTCGTTTGCAGTATTGAGGAGAGATGGAGATGCGGAGAGAAGGTATGGTGGCAGGTTTTTTGAGAGAGTGAGTGTTGGAGCTGGCAGTGTGTGCTGTTTCGAAACACTAGGGGCAAACAGCCAGACTCGTATATGCACGCAAGGACGGACTGAGCCGGGGGGCAATTTTGGCGAATGATATTATGCTCCGGTCAACGGGGATGGGCCAATGGTGGTGTAAGAAGGGAGCAAGCAAGTAGTAAGTGAACAGAGGTGCAGTCAGTCTGCTGTCCTCGCTGTTGTATGCGATTATTATAAGGGAAAAAAGATTAACTGAGAGGCTGGAGAAGACAAGGGAAAAGAGCGGGAATGAATTTGTGCTTTAAAAAGTAAATCCGTCGAGGTGTCGATCGAGGTGTTGCATTGAAAAAGAGCGGCAAAGGAAATTGACTGGTTCGAGGTGAATGGCTGGCAAGATGCGCCGACCAATGGAGGGGGTTCGCAACCGCGATCATGTAGGCGCCTGGCGATTGACTTGACTTTAAAGCATGTCGGGCAGGCAACCCTGTCGAGAGGCCTCTACCCCTGGAGCACCCAGCAGCAGGGCCTGGCAGCACCTCAGCAGCGGCCACTGCGCGCGCAACCGCCGTGTTTGCCGGCCTGAGACACCTAGACTGACCCCGCTGGCCATGGGGCTGCGGCCCACTAGGGCGCTGCCAGCCCGCCACGAGCCACTGGAGTGAGAGCCCCTTGAGCGATTCAGTCGGGGGTGGCCCGGGGTGTGTCGCACCACCAAGTCACCACCGCCAGCCACCGTCGCCCATTTCTAAACTTGGAGCCCAACGTCCGACGTCCAACAAGGCATTGTGTCGGTGTATGCATCAAAATCGCGAGCCTGGTGGGCCGGCGTTCACCGCTCTCCCCCCTCATTCGATGCTTCAGGTGCCGCCGGCCGGGCCATTCTGCGATTGACATCATTCATGGATGGATCCCTCGGATGGCCGCCGAGATCAGGTAGGGCTGCTACTCCGTACCTTACTCTAGGACCGAGGACCACTGCTCTATCAGCCATGGTGTCGCACCTGGAGCCTCGAAGCGCGCGCCTGCTGCACCTGCCTCAGCTTGGTGCCTACCTGGTAACTGTGGATCGTGGCTTCCCCCAAATGCCTGCGGTAGGCGAGGCATGATTCGTTGAGCTTTGCTCTCGCTTATCTGCCGCAGCCTCCAGAGCGATCCCTATGCAGGTCGCGTCAGAGGTGTTGCTATTATTGTTGTGTTGTTGTTATTGTTGCCATTTTCCCCATCTTCCTCAACAGGCTGCTCGTTGTTGGAACTCCATTGCCGCCAGAGCCGAAATCGAATGATCGCCAACCTGCAGGGTGCCTTGCATTAGTTCAGCGCAGGTACGATGCTGGAACATTGGTATTCGTCTTCATGAAGGCTACACTGGGCTACAGATCCATCGATATACAAATGATCCAAGTTGGGCATCCCACAAATCCACTGTTCCGCCCCTGATAGCCTGGCTCAGACTTGCCTTTGGAACCTCATTAGCGTTGCTTGAGTATCAGGCAGTCAAGCGAAGGGTTAGCAACTGCTCGCAGTAACCAACGCACAATCTCTTGGCTGGTCCTGGTCTGTATGCAACGGCTCGGAAGTATCTGAGAATCATCACTGCCAGCAATCAAGTTCAGACCGCTTGGTCGCACCATCCACCGATCATCAGCAAGATATCAACGTCGTGCCTTTCGTCTTTCCGCTTTCCATCTTCGCAGTTCGCGCCCCGAATTGGATCTGGGCCAGTCAATAGTTAGCTCAAATGCATCATCAGTACAAATACCCATTCATCGACTTACGGCTCGCTTCTTCTCTCGCGCAACCTGCTCCATACCCAAAGACCCCGCGAGGAGTCGAAGCACCCTCTTCTCGGGGTCGGGCACAAGTTCGTCACTCGGGTTCTCAAAGTCACACTTCTCCCACGCCGGCAGTTCAATCGCCCACTGGACAAGCCGCTCGTCTAGGTATGGAAACCTCACCTCCCGGCCCCAATGCGACATCACTCGATCGTCGCGGCCGAGGTTCCTTTTGCCCAGCCGGGTGACGTCGAGCCTCATCTCTTCTGCAAGGCCCGCATAGCCATTCCGCTCATACGCCGATGAGTGTCTGGAGTAGCCACCAAAGAGCTCGTCTGCCCCCAGACCAGACAGGAGCACGCGTGCGGTCGTGGCATATGGCTGAGGTTCGGGGTTCGATGAAGTTACACTTGTGCCTCGACCCCTTGCAGCGAAATAGAGCGCGCATGCAATAGATAGGTCCATTTCTGTGTTGTGCGGGTACATCAAGCTTACGACTGTCGCTTTGTGAGCAAGCATTTCTGCGTAGGCCACATTGATCTAAGGAAGTCAGCCGTCAGCCCACCCTTCTCCATCAGACACCCGATTCCACGGCTGCTGCTCACCATGACAAGTCTCCAGCTGCGGTTCGGGCAGACTCTGCAGAGCTCCGCAAACGATTTTCTACCCGTGATGCGATCCGGGCACTTCTCATAGAGCTCGTCGGGGGACCAGTCCTTGTGCTGAGCCGAGATTCTCGGGTTCTCAAACGCCACGTTCAGGAGATCAATGGACTGGTCAGCGGGGATGAGATCACTAGCGAGGCGTGCTAGGACAGTGCAGTCGAGGCCACCAGAGAACAGCACAGCGCATCGCGCATCTGAGTGCGAAGCCTGGGGAGGGAGAGGGATGGTCAGAAGGCGAGGTGTGAGCGAATCCACCATGCTTTGACGCAAGTCCAGGACTGTCTTTGAGTCCGACACCAGCCTCTGGGGCCCACCATGAGTCTCCATGTTGAAGACGCCAATACCCGACACCTGTAGCAGTCAGTAGCGAGGTTCCAATGGACGAGCCGTCACCCACCAAATCTGCATCGTCAACCCAGCTGTGTCGGGTTGGGAGCAATTCACTAGTGGACTCGTCTTCGTCAAGCCGAATGGAATAACACCCATCTGCCTCCACCTCGGCCCAGCCTGATGATGTTGAGTCGGCCACGCTGGAGAGGCAAAACGGCAGCCCGGGTCTGATAAGCAGGGACCGACGGCCGAGCCGGTCCCGACCATAGTAGATTCTATTCGAGGCCCCGTCAAAGTAGACGAAAGAAAATGGCCCTTCAATGGTTCGCAAAGCTTCCAGCACGCCTTCGACGTCGTTGGGGGCGCTGCTGGCGGCCTGTGTCAAGAGGTCCAGCACAGCTTCGCCGTCGTTTCCCTGCACAGGCTTCCCCCGGATTGCCCAGGCCTCGCCATTCCAGCACAGCACGGATCCGGAAGCCTCGTCGATGAGCGGCTGGTCGGCCACATGATCTCCTCGCAACGCCAACACGGTCGATGTGCAGGTCAGAAACAGCGAAGTCTTCCCCCCCTTTTGAACATGCCGCTGCACCGTAGCCACATGGTCGGGGCCTCTGTTGCAGAGAGATGCCTCCAGCTCAGGCGAGATTTGGTAGCCCGGCGACGATGAAATGGCAGCATGGATGCCACACATTTTTCGCGTGTCGAGGCTGCGAGTGAGAGGCGCGTTTGATGAGAGAAGTCGCAGCCACCCAGGTACAAGCAAGTTAGTACCTAAGCCATTTCTTTGGTGGGGCCTTGAAGTTGGGATTGCCACCCCACTGGCTCAACTCCACGGACATGCCTACGTTACCTACCCTAGGGCCTTTTCAAGATACTTCCCGATCGTATTCCTTCTCAAAGAGCCATTCCTAGCGTCATTGGATTCGGCATATATAGGCTTGCTTTGTTTGAATTTCTGTCGCCTCGTCATGAGCGCAGGATCTAGTGGCTGTCAGGGAGAAGAGAGCTTGTGGCGTGTGAGTCATCGGGGAACGTTTCCGCCATTGACCGCCACACCCGCGATCAAGGACAGCCAGAAAGAGGTTGACCACGGTGTAAATATGGCTTCCACGATACCTCCAGTCTCCTTCCCCACTGGCCGACTCTTAAGGGGACGTCAAGTGCCTACACGCAACCCAATGTACATGGCCTTTTGCCTCTTGATAGACTTCACAAATAAATCTCATGACAAGCGAATTGTGTGACAGGGATGTGATTCTATTCCATGTCTCTGGATCGAGGGGCGAACTCTATACTACTAAAGCCACGTCTCCATCAGTCTGCAATGCCTGTGCTGTCTGATACCCAATTTGTTGGTTCATTTTACCCTCTCCTTCTCTCATCTGCCCCAACGTGTCATTCGCCAAAGCAGAGCGACAAGAAGCAACCTCGGCAAACGTGAAAGAAAAAAAATACAAGATTCCCGCTCATATTACATGAAAGGCTACGGTTTCATACCGAATAGCCAGTGTAGTTCCATCATCAAATCATAAAAAGAAACCAAACGATCACTGGAGTGCTCTGTTACTTTGGCTCGCGGTTGGGGCAAGTCGACAGTCCTCTGAATCTGGCCAATTTGTTTTCTGGGTGTATAATGCAGCTCCTCCTGGGAGCTTTATTCCGGGAAGTTGGTGAAATCCATGTTCTGCCAGTCCATCTGGAAGAGGTCCTGGGATACTTGGGAGAATCCCAGGTTGGCGCTGGGGATCTCGCCAAACAGGGGCTGCACGTCATTGCCCTTGGGCATATTGGCGGGGAATAGCTCAAAGTCGAGACCATCGCCGCTGAACGAGTCATCAAATCCCTCATCGACGTCTCGCAGCGAGTTGGGCGTGAACAGCATAGCGTTCTCCTGTCCGACGGGAGAGAAATGTGGAGCAGCAGTGTGAACAGGCGCCGGTGCGGGAGCGGGCTGCTGCGGCTGATACATTTGCATCTGCTGCGCCATCATCTTGGGGTTTGTGTCGAAGATGGCTGCTTGCTCAGGCGTAGGGAGCTGAGTAGGGAGCTGCATGTGAGCGGCATACAAATCCTCGTCGTTGAGGATGAAGGCCGAACCATTCTGGTAGGGCGCATACTGCTCGATCGAACTGGCGGAAACTGGGGACTGGCCGTCTAGTCCCAGGTCCAGGCCTTCTAGTGTGTCCGGCTGGATGCCGTACGTCGAGGTCCAGTCGGAGGCAGTGGGGTAGAGAGGGAAGTCGTGAGCCACCAGCTGAGGCACGTTCTCCTGAGGAGGTGTGGGAACGCTGTAGGCAGGGGTGGTGGAGGGCGTGGAAACATTGCCCAGCGGGGGAGTCTGCTGGACAGTGCTGGAGGACTGGGTAGGCAACTTCTTGCCATTCGTCTTGGTTCGCACATAAGTCCAGCCGTGGGCCTTCTCCATGTGCTGCTTGCAGTTTGACTCGCGCTTGGACTTGTACGGGCAAGGCTTGAAAAGGCACTCGTACATGGCCGGCGCATCGGAATGCTTGTCGTTGATGTGGCGGTCCATCTCCTTTTCCGTGGGCCAACCATAGTTGTGGTACTTGCAAGTGGGGATGGGGCACTTCCAGGGACGCGAGTGAGTCTTCTCGTGCTTTGTGAGATCGCAGGGACGCTTGAACTCCTTGTTGCAGCCCGGCTCGCGGCACTTCTTGGGGGCGAGCTCCTCAGGGGTGGCGTTCTTCTTGCGGCGAGCCATAGAGCGCATGATCTCCTCCTCATCCTCGCGCTGCTGGCTCAGGGAGCGCTTCATGGCGGCAGGGCCCTCACTCACGTCAATGGGCTTACCGGTGGCCATGGAGATGTGGGTGCCATCCTTGCGAACACGGACGAGCTCGGCGGGGCGGCCATTCTCGGCGATGCCACCGTAGAGCATGATCTCGTCCGAACTTTTGGGATGGTCAGTTGGGTGGTCCAGTGATACAAATTTTGGTACATACGCGTCGATGTCCATGTCATCCATGTTGCCGTCTTTAACAGCGGCGAGCTGTCTGCCGTACTCAAGAATCTGGTCCTTGAGGTCGACGAAGTATCCGTTAGTGTAAGGTCGGTCACTGGGGCGAATCTGTTCGTGGTCGCTGAGGTATTCGACGGTCGCTTGAATGCATCGGATCGAGGTGAGGCAGAAGTCGAGGTACAAGGTGGCCTTCTTGGTCCTCTCCTTCAAGCACAATCTCCGATAAGTATCTCCCCAAACGCCAGTATCAATCTCAAGTTGACTTACAGGAGCCATGAAGATGAGGGTCTTCTCAAGATCCCTCAGGCAGATAATTTCCTTTGCTTGGATGCGTCGTGGCACATCGAGCACGATGGGCTCAAAATCCTTGAGCGTAGGCTTGGCCCTCAGAGGGCGCAGGATGTGTTCCTGGATGCGGTTCACGGCCCTAGGGCCGAGGCTGGGAAGCTTCTCCATGGTGGAAGCGGCGGCGGACCTGGTGAGGACCGACCGCGTAGGTTGTGTCTTTGTGTCCTTCTTGTTGGTAGCGGCAGCTTGCTTCTCAGTAGTGGAAGCAATCGATGTGCCGAGGCCACTGTCCGAAGCGTGGTGCCTTGATCGGCGGACAGAGCGAGGGCGAAGCACACGTCGTTCAGCCTCCTTCGCCATGGCAGGATCGACGACGGGAAGATCAAGGAAGCCGCGGGGAACGGGCAGGCTGGTATCACGAAGTGGCGTAGGCTTGTACTCGGACTTGTTCTTGGGTGAGAGAGAAAGATCCTCGGTCTTGGATAGGGCCGCGTCGATGTCGCTGAGGGTCAAGGCGATGCGACGGCGGTTGGCATCGACAACATCATCCATGTGTGACTGAGATCGAGACAGGCGAGGAGGGACGAAGGTAAGGTCGGATGAAGAAGAGAGAGGAGAAGTAGGAGAATGAAAGGTCGCACCCTTGCGGAGGGCCATGTTGGTCTTAAGGGACAAGGCGTTCTCAGAATCGCTGCCCGGGCGAGTCACCGGAGTCCTTCGACGGGGATTGGAGAAGGACATGGCTTAGACTTTCTTCAAGTGTGGGTACGGGCAGACGAGAAAGTCGACCGATGGCCAGAGTGTGTCCTCAAGCTAGAGGGCGGGAGTCGTCGCGTCAGTAGTCTGCTTCTGCCGAGATGCGAGATGTGGGAACGGCGAGAGTGAGTCACAGGGCCAAGGTTCCTTACTACCGCGTCGCGGAAGAGGGCAAGACTGGCCGGATGGACAGATGAGAGAGGCAGGGTTGGGGGATTGGCCAATGCCGAGTGATGGGGGTACGTTTGTAGGGCAAGAGGGAAGTGGGAGAAGGAGGGAGAGAGGGCAGGAGAAGGAGAAGAGGAGCGGTAGTACCAAAGTGAGCTGGCAAGAGCACGAAAGGCGGGTAGCTGATCGAGCAGTTGCTGACTGGGGTTGGCGTGATCGACGTGGCGTAGGGGAGACGGAGATGGAACGGGAGCGAAGCGTCGCAGGTCCAAGGTCGGGTGGTTATAACCTTCACAGTGTCAAGTGAATCACAGCAGCGAGGAGTCGGAAGGCGACGGGGCGCGTGAGACTCGCTCAATGCGGTGCTTGACGGTCTGAGCAAAGGGGACCGAAGTCTGATGGGATGGGTTGGTAGGTAGGTGGGTGGAACTGGGAAGAAGAACGAGGCGAGGCGGCCAGAACGTGCGTATATGAATTAGGACGAGCGGCAGAAGGGCGTCTGGACTGGTTGCGGAGGGGGGCGTGGCTGGAGAGCGGCGTATGATGCAACGAAGGAAGGAAGCGACACCAGCGAGCGGGCGATGCAAAAAGGACGATGATGGCGGCGGCCTCAGGACAACGGAGGTTTGGAGAGGGAGCGTTTGTCGGCGCTCGATGGCGCGGAAAGGCTGTCAATGGGTAAGCAGTGCTAGCTGGCGCAGTTTAGGCAACAGCGCCCCTTTCGGGACTAGCACGCCTTCCGCAGTCTGAGGCGTAGCCTGTGCGGAGGAGGTACCCTGGCGGACCCCGGTCGCCCCAGTGGTGCTAAGGGGATACAAGGCATGCTCATAACACACAGCTGTCTCCATCTGAGGAGCCAGTAGACCTGCTAGACCTGCTAGACCAGGAGAGGTGGCCGGTCTCAAAACTTCTACCCCGGCTCAGACGTCATTTGAGCGACAAACCTTTTTGCTGCAGCCTATCGCGAGGTTTTTTTTTTTTTTTTCTCTCTCTCTGGATACGAATTCCTAATATGCATTCAAGAGGATCCAGATCACCGCAGGAAGGGGGGTCAATTGTCGTGAGATCGCAGTGTTGTGTGTGGAGGATTCGGTGCTGGGTGCCCATTGAACGAGCTGACACCCTCCACCCGGAACCAACGGCCCAGGGAGGTACCCGCACTAACAGCTGATGGCCCATGCCATGTCCGCAAACTCCGCCCAGTCAGTCACCTTTATTACTGGAACACCCTTCAAGTGCGACTCGAGTCGCAGTGCTGGCTCGTTCTAGTCACCTGGAACCAGAAGTCCCACCCCCAGGACCTTTCGGCAAACATCCGCCGCCGATGGTGCGAGGCAGACGAATTCCCAAAAGCCCGGACAAGGGAGGGGGGAGGACACGAGGACGGATTAAACGGAGACGGTATTTTCCTTGGTTTCCTCGTCTTGCTTGTTGAACTGGCTTGGCTGGGGATCAAGTGGATAAGCAGATTGCGTTGCCCTGATTGTTTGGCCGCGCGCTCTGGCCAGATGCATTGCTTCAAGACTCCCAAGATTGGGCACCTCAGCCAACAGGATGGCGCTCAGGGAGGAGCACGCGCATGAGCACACGCCATCTGTGGGGGAGTGTGTCACTATTGACAGAAAGGTCTGAATCGTCTCACTACTGGCTGTTCTGTTCTGGCAAACCTGGCAAACCACAACCAGAGCTGGCATGGCGGTGCGCAAGGCGAATCGGTGGGGATGAATCTGTCGCGCTCAGAGGGGGTAATTACTGGCGGACTCGATGTGCCTGTGCGCGCACCCAAACCGCTTGGTCCTGTTGAGGCAGTTCAATGGCCCCCATGCCATCAGATGCTGGTCTGTGACGTCGGATTGTGGCCAGTTGTGCCCACTGAGGGACCGGCGTCTCCACTGTGACTCTGGCGCCCGGCTTTCCACAGCAGTCCAGCGCCAAAGTCGCTGCACACGGTGGCCCTCCAGTGCACTGTGGGCATCCGTCGCCATAAGCCTATCGAAACGCCTTACGCTTCGGCGTTGGGGATCGACGCCCGTTTGGCTCGCTCGCGCACCCGCCGCCCCACTTGCTTGCCGTCCCCTGCCGGAACTCCCTCCATTGGAGTTCTGGGCCCATCAGCGGGTGCGTTTGTCTTGATGAGCGCCCCACCACATCTTGGGCTCAGCCACCTGCTCCGTGGTAGACTGCCCGGTAGTGCGCGCCATGGGTTTCCCAACCCAGCCTTGCTCACCACTATCATTGTGCTAGAGGAAAGCAATAAACCGATCTTGGGTTCGGTGATGCTGCGGTTATCTCCTTTCCTACACATCGTGGTTCAGGTGTTTGTGGCTGAGGCCAGCTGCAGGTATGCATACAGTACCTTCTTGTTGGCGGGAGGACTCCAGTTTTCCTAAGGTACTGTAGCAGTATCCGGGTAGGAGTTCGTTATCCGTACATTGGCCAGAACCAAGCCCCCCCCCCCAAAGTTCCGCCTGTGCACATTTGTCCTACGTGATAGTCCCGACCTTGCTGGCGAGTAGCATCCAATCTATGTGGTAGGATGGTCGGGGGACGTCTGCTCTCAGTGTTGGACACACCCTGGCATATTCTCCGTCGCTGTCAATCAAGAAACTTAAGCGATATACCGATGGACGCGAGGCGACATACGTTGCTGCCGTCCAGGACAGTCTGGCCGAAGGAATGTACTACTATGTAGGACTTACGCAGGACTGTGACGCAAGATGCCGTGCTGGAAGGCGCGCCCTCTGCAAGCCGTCCGCGTCCCCTTGGGTCGTCATCAGGACACCCTGGGCGCCCTTTTCTGCATTGCATGTCCTGTCTGCTGCTGTCCTAGCCTTCTTCCGGCGGAAAAGTCCTCGCATCTGTTGCTTGGCTGCTGTGCGTCCACCTGCATCCTCGTGTGTTGACCCTTTGAGTTGGGCCAATCGTCCTACTCCCACCGCACCGATCCACACGTAGGGCTGCCGGGCGGGGGTGTGACGGACGGGGTCGACGCTTTAGCCTTTGGTGCTGGGTTGACTCAATCGAAAGGGGCGCCCGATTTGCTGCCGCTTGTGTTGATCCATCGGTGGTTGCTTCAGGTATTGGCCGGCCATTGGCGTCCGCGGCCGCGTTGAGTATTGCGAACCTGCGGCCCCCCGCGTCGTCCGCTACGTTGCGATGATTCATACGAGGACGAATACGTTCGGTGGCCCTGGAACCCGCAGCCTTTTGCATGCCCCCCACCCGGCATCCATCGCTGTATTCGACGAGAGTCGGGCTTTGTTGGCATCAAGCGAAGCTCGAATGAGCAGACCGAACGCCGCGCACAGTGCGAGGGTGGTCACATTATTCGAGCACCCGTCTCGGAGCAGGGGTCTGTCTGGAAGCTGCCAAAGTTGGAGGTCTTTTTGGGGCGGGACCAGACACGACAGGAACGAGACAGTGGACACATCAACTTTGAGCGAAAGACACGCAAGCAACCCATCTTTCCTCTTGGTGGGGTGGTGGTGCATCCAACTCCCCCGGTGCCCCAGTCCTCAGCCCTACCGCTTGGTGGTCGCCATCCTTAGCCAATCATTTCGCTGAAAATCGAGCAGCCTATTTGGCGTCCAATCAGCTCGCTTGCTAGCCCAAGGCACCCAGATTCCCTCGGCTCGGTGTTTACGTACGCACTCCCCCAAATTCAGCATCTGGATACGTCTCCCATTCCGTGGCCCCCCGTCTTCAAGCTTGTCGACCGGCCGCTTGAGCCGCAAGCTAAAATGGCTTTTTCGCAAGGCAGCTACAAATTGGCTCATTTTATTCGACAATGACAAAACCCCCACTGCTAGTTATGGGGTGAAAATTCAAGTCGTAATGTCTCACACGCACCTCCTTCCTGGGCTAGCGCGCATGCCGCTTTATTCAACATTGCTTCCTCTGATCACCCGCAAGTCCATGTCCTCAGCCTAAAGAGGCAATCTGCACAACTTTTATGCGCCGTGTATGGCCGGCCCAAACCGGCGGATGGCCCATTACGGCTCTAGTAGTAGACGCCCCATGCTGTTATACCGCCCGTGTCAAACGGTTGAACCAACGAAGCGGCGTCCCATTGCTTTACAAAATTGGGATTATATTTATCGAACCCAGAAAAGTGAAGTCGTGAATTACCTATTATGAGTTGGAACCCGGAGATATATCTGTCGAATGAAACTCAATCTGCCCATTCCTAATCCGACAGTTCTGCCCATGTGGGCTTCGACCGGATCGCAACAGACAGCAAGATCACTCCTGTAAACTTCTACTCTTGGAACCCTAGTGCCGGTAAGAACTGCCCGAGTCTTTCGGCGGGATACTACGTGTGAATCGGTGTTTAATAGTGGCGTGGCTGCTTGCCTCGAGTGTTGTGGCATGTAATCGTCTATCCGCCGCTTCAGGGTCATAGTTTGCGGATTTCTTTCCTTCCAAGGTACATATTTTTAAAAACACTTTTAGTTCCTCCTACATGTCTTGTTCTGTTATTCGCAGGGAGCTTTCAAATGACCTACGGCCTCAACTAGACTTTAGGCGGATAGTTGCAGTACCGAGAGTTATGCACCGTTTGTAAACCACGCACAGTCCTATTAGCGACATTCACATCAATTCCGATCATCACAGGACCATGAAGACGATATCCGCTCTCGGCCTGGTCTTTTGGGATCTTCTTGCCAGCGTGAAGTTTTGTGTTACTTACTGGCTTGCTTTGTTGTTGGCTGCGTAGGAACTCCTATATCACGTGTTACGACATATATGTGTTGGTTCTCCTCCCTGTTCGTTCTCTCTTCCTCATCCACACACCGACTAAACCTACCACGAGGATGCGGAAAGATCTCGTCGACCAACTAAACGGCCACTTCAGGGATGCTGGCGACGAAGTTTACGTACTTGTTCGGGATGGCCGGCTCGCACAATTGCAGGCTCTCGGTAACTCTGTAACGCTCTCTATGCCGCGCCCAGCCCCAACCCCAGCTACAAGCTCGACCATCCCCAGTTTGGCTCGCCACTTCACTTTACTGCATAGTATGGTGATGTCGACGCGGTCGAGTTGCTGCTGGCGGCAGGGGCCAATCCGTCATCACATAGGCATGTGCCTATAGCTGGCTGCCCCATTCATTCCGCGGCCCATAACGGGCATCTGGATGTCGTCAAGCGTTTGTGGTCCTGCGCCTCTTGGGAAAGCCAGGTTAGAGGTTCCTCGCCATTCTCGACACCCCAGACACCGCTTTTGATCGCGGCAGAAAGAGGCCATGAGCGCATTGTGGACTATCTATTGCCATGGGATGGCTGGCCGGAGGGAGAGAAAACTCAGGCGCTGGTATATGCCGCCGCGCGTTGGCAGGTTGGCGTGGTTACCGTGCTCCTGAAAGGCACGACCTTCATGCCAAGTCACCTGGCACGAGCACTTGACACTGCTCTAGATGCAAGAGCTTGGGGTGGGCTGAAACCGCCGACACCTGAGGGCTACGACTATTACGACCTGGAACAGCTTGTTGAGCTTCTTGTCGACACTATCAGCGCCAATCCGACTGGAAGGAGCTATGGTACCTTCGGTCCAATCAATAGCGACGCCTCCAATGCAAATTCAACAGGCGCTTACGGTGTTGCTTAAGAAAGGCATTAGGGCAGATGGACCGAGAGTAAGGATTTCTGCGCTACATTGTTGCTTCCCCTGTCCGCGTGGGTTGCTGGAGTAGCGAACGGTGGACCATGAACAAAAGGGCAATCAAGCTATTGCTTCAACACGGCAACTCCGCTACTATACCTGATGATAGGGGTGATCCGGCAATCCATCTAGCCGCCTACGGCTCGGACATTGACTCCTTCCGCCTCTTCCTTTCTCCATACGACCAACAAGACGAGAGTGAGGCGACGTTACTATCATCCACATATGCAAACGAGGAAACGCTACTTCATTATGCTGCTGCAGGATGTCGACTCGACATCATGGAATACCTCATCTCAAAGGGGCTGGTTGTCAATGCGAAGAACGTCAACGGCTGGACACCTTTGATGTGCGCATTGACCCCAACATCCAATATTGTGCTTGCAGGGGGCAGAAGAATGACTACTACTACTACGACGGCTGAGGCAATCCAAGCCGCATTACTTCGCCTCTCTCACGGGGCGGACCCGAGAATCCCTGCAGACGAGGGTTGGACAGTATTGCATGCTCTCGCTCTGCATTGCGACGATGATGTACGTGGCAACGTCGCCAAACTTGCCTCGCAATTCATTACACAGGGCGTTGATCCGGAAGCACCTGCTCCCCTGGTTATGCCTTTCGACGCTTTTAGCCCTGACAAGCTTGCTACGCCCTGGGGCCATCGATTGCGCACCGCCATGTCAACGCCAGACTTTATGCGCATAAGAATAAAGCCCAACCTGACGCCTCTGCACTGGGCTGCGCATCGCGGTGCAGCCGGCGTGGTCAAGGCGCTTCTTATTGCTGGCGTTGATATCCTCAAAAGAGACACGCATGGTGCATCTGCGCTGGGGATGGCACTCGAGTCCAAGACCTTGTCTATGCGGGCGCCGGCAGCGGATGTTATCATCAGCCTGTCGGTTGAATTTGGTGAGGGCGCAAGAGGAAGTGAGAATCCGAGGGGAAATGAAAGATTTGACGCCAACAGCATGTGGTGACTGTAATGGTCCGGACTGCATCGCTTCAACACTCTTCTGCTGTTGTTTCCCCGCTCCGTTTTTTGTCTACGTTTTGCTGTCTCCGTTTGTCTTTTGCATAGCACTAGCTCCGTTTCCATTTGATTTTATGCATTTTGACCCTTCTGCAGGTCAGCTTGGTGAGTGAACATCTGAGTTGGGAGACAGGCCCCGTAAAGCGGCACTGCCCCGGGCCTAATTGAGCAACCCCAGCAGAGTGACAACTGACAGATGGGGCTGAGGAAAGGAATCATGCTGCCTGGCTCACCGTTAGGCACCACGATTCTGCACCCCGTACAGACGAAACCGGCATGGTTCCGGCCATTTGTAGTCTGGCTTTTGTCGTATCAACAAAAAGCCCCTGTTAGTTTGGAAGCTCGTCATCTACGCCGAAACGCCATCTGGCTTCACAGGCAACGTCATTATTTGGTAGGGAAGCAAAAACTTTTTTCTATTCAACAACCCCTGGAAGCAGGGTCTGAGGATGTCTAAGACCGCAGGCCAAAGGGGCCGTGTGTCTTGAGTAGTTTTGGGCATATTTATTTTTGGAAATGACTGTGAGTTGGAGTGTCGCACAGAGCTGAAGCTGAACCACTCCAGAGATTAGCCAAAAAAACAAAAGAAATGAATCCGAGTCCTTGTAGTCGATCAAGGCCGAGTTAATAAGTCCAGTTCTCCCTGTGGGTTTTGTGCCGGGGATCCTCACGCCATATGTATTCCTGCGGCGCGACTTGCATAAATGTAGCGTCTCGAGAGGCCATAGCAGGTGCGCGGCCGGGTCTATTGGCTTCAATAGGGGATACGGCCCGTCGAATCCCGTTCTCAGATACCTCGGAAACGAGGTCATCATCAAAAGAATCCTCAGAGTTGAATGTCTCCAGAGGAACCGGCGCCCGTTCCTGAGAATGGAGCATGGGCGCCATGGGAATACTCTGTTGGGGAGGACGGCCTCCTCTGACAACAATGGCATGACGGCGTTGTGGAGGATGGGGTCTCGCATTGCGAGGCACTTCCCGAGTGACACTTGTCACCCTCTCCTGGGCCCGGTGGACTCTGGCCGGGCGGGTTACTTGGCTTTCTTCCCAATGCTGCCGATGATATCGTTCTTGGGCGATCTGAGCGTCATGCACAACGCAGTCATAACAATCCTGGTCTCGGACCAGGTGATATTTGGGACCTCGTGTCCCAAATAGCCAATTCAAGCAGCTCCTCTCTTTTTTGCGTCGCATCATGCGCCGATGCCGACACTTGTAGACATAGATATGTTCCTCCATATTATCGATTGTGATGATTGGAAGTTCAATTTGAGTCGTGATGAGGTTGATGGTGATGACGCCCTTCTTCGTCACAGAGCGGCTGCTTATATAGACCCTTCAAGCCTTTTGAACCTGATGTCCTCACTTTGAGGCGCCTAGGAACAATGGCCTTGTTGTCGCGTTCGTGAGCTCAGAACAGAGATGCAAACAATGCACGGCCATTCTGTTCTCACGAACTGCGCTGCACATCTCGAGCGCCTGTTCGCCTGTTCATAATGACTCCTCACGTCGTACATGTTCAACAGCCCGCGGTTCATCTGCAGTGGCCAAAACACACTGAAAATTAACTGACATGTCGTTTTTCAATCAAACAGTTCAAGAACAATCCAGGGCTCAAGACTGGGCCGCTGCTAGCGCTCTTCATTTACATACAACACACAGAGAAAGAGATCATGGATGCGAAACATGGAACACCAACACGAGAAGGATGAAGCAGGTTGCGATCAGGAATACACAGGGGAAAGAATGCTCTGAGTCATCACTGACAGGCACAAATGACTGAACGCTCTTCTCTGCTGAATGAATCAGTCTGCTTGACGATTGGTCTAGTACTGTACATTTTATTCCGTGTCGCGAGAGCCCTCCCTTTTGAGGTATATTCAACCGCCTGCGCCTTGAATAAAACAAAAAAGATCAATGAGTTGCAGTGTGTATCGTCCCACCTCTTCTCTCTCTCTCTCTCTCTCTCTCTTTTCTCGCTTTGCCCATCCCGGAAATGATGCCTGCCTTGAAACCTCTAGTCGCTACCAGTACAAGAAAAACTAAATCAGCAGTGTTGGTGTTGTTTTATACATGAGCCCAACCATTCCACACAATTACATGCATCTCGTCAATGAGACAGAAATCTCCCGGCTCGCTTCTTCCCGGCCTCGATTTCTCCCACTGCCTCAGCCGGTTTTGGATCAATGAACGCTGCCTCCACGACGGGGAAAACCACCGACTGAGGCGGTTAACCCACATGCCGTAGAAGATGTCCCACAAAGACACCCATGCCCGATCCTCTGGATGCGTGCGCTCATACGCTGTCAAATTGTAGCCCACCCGCACTCGCGGGTTGACGTAAACGCCCAGCGTCTTGGACAGCGGGTTGTCGGCGTGGATCAGGCAGCACTCCGAGCCCTCGACGTGGTGTTCGGCGAGGGAATCGACGACGCCGCGGAAGCGCAGCTTGGAGGAAGAGACGAATGGCTCGGCCGGCATCGCGACTACAAGAGCGGATCGCCCGCGTTAGCATTCAAAAGGGGAGGGAGGGTGGGTGGTGTTTTGCGCCCTGACGTACCAATTCCGTTCCAGCAGCTGGTGACGGGCACGGCGTCGACGTGGTTGACAAGTGCATTTCTCGAGATGCTGGACTTGAAGTACGGCCACACATGCGAGGCGTGCGGCTGGCCTTGGGTATCCCTGAGCGCAAAGGTATCGTAGTACAAGGGCGGCTTCGCGAAGTCGAGTGAGCAGGCCGCTGCGTACTCGCCGTTGTTCGTGTTCAGCAGATTGAGGATGTCATCGGTCTAATCGAAGCCGCAATGGAATGTCAGCCTTCTGCTCGTAGAGATGGACCCAACACAAGCCTGGCTGTGTAACCGCTTCGTTCCCATGTACATACCGTGAATACGACATCGTTCAGGAACAGAACCTTGTCAAACGTCACACCCTTCTCGTGCAATTCCAGCAGATCGCGCAGAGTCTGGTTCCTCAGCTTGGCTAGGAATGGGATGCGTCGCGGTAGCCGCTCGCCATTTGGCGTGGTGATCCAGCCCTCGCCCGGGTCGCCCTCGGCGACTTCATCGTTATGCGTCCAGTCGGAGAGCACGACGCGGTGCTGTATACCGCGATACTCGAGCACCTCGTCCAGCCAATTGAGCAGTATCTTGGTGTCGTCCCAGCTCCCGCTCTCGTAGACGCTCACAAAGATGTTCTCAGGGCCGAGCACATCGGTCAGGTTGAGCAGCGCGGGCAGCCAGCTGGCCCGGAGCAGAGCACCATCGTTCCAGTGCATGGCGGCGATGTAGATCCGCTCGCGATTCTGTTTCGGCTGGGCTGACGGCGGCGGCGGGGACGGGATTCGGTCCGCCTGGGCGACCCGCGAGTAGACGCGCAGGACATCGAGGAAGTTGACGAGGCAGAAGATGGCGAGAACGATCTTGGGCACGCGCGAGCGCAGCTGGCGGCGGAGGTAGAGACGGTTCCCTCGAGAGAGCATCATGATACTGATACTGTGGCCAGCGCAGGGGGGGGATCGGTCCGGCTCAGCAGCATGATACAAAGGGAACCTGCCACGCGACCTCGGACGTCGCTGCTGCGGCGTGGGGAACGGCCCTCTGATATTGATCGACGTATTCTCCGCCTTGGCCTTTAAAACGAATTGTCGAAGGAATCACAATGAAACCGTAGCGTGCTGACCAAGCCGGCAGGAAGTCTTAGCCAGCGTGTCTGCTATACGTCGGCGCTGCTTGATGACGATTCGGAGGCTAGCGACGTGCCCGTGCGTGCAGCGGAGGATCGTAGGTATCGAGATGGCAGCACGGAGTGGCAATCGAACGGCTGATCAATGAGAGAGTCCATCCGGGTTACCCGCGGGCTACCTTTTCTGCGGCGCGTTGGCTCAGGGCATTGAATGCCCCTTTCCAAAGCGAGAGCGAGCAGCCACATGCATTCAAAGCTTGGCACAAAAGCGACGTTGAGGTTTGGGAGTGACAAGGCCTAGCAGGGGTGGCTGTGGACCCCGAACAGCGGCCTTGCTGCGGCCACCTGGCAGCGGGCTCACCCTGGGCCCACCCCGCCCGCCAGCAAGCCACCTCCGCACAGCGTCTGAGGTACCAAACCTTATGGAAGGGATCGTCGAGTCGTTACTACAGTAAGGCAGGTAGTTAGAATGTTGGCCAGCTGGCAGGACACGACTCAATTCATCAACTCAAGAGACGCGGCAACCAGGGCATCCCTACCAGATCGGCACAAATGCATCAATCAATCAGCGAGCTACTGGTGGTAGAAAAGTGACAGAAAAAATATGACTATTTCTTTTTGAAGCCCTGCCAGAGACCTAAATCTCTTCTTCTATCCTCGGTATAGTCGTGGAGAAGTGAGTGTGTCAAACATGGTACATGAAGTACTAGTCGGCAAGGTAACTAGCTTCCTACATCGCTCAATCTCAGATGGAATGCATGCAAGGACGGCATCTAGGGCGCGTTCGCCTCAGGTGTACCAAGTACGACGCTTCCGCACAAGTCCAATACCTCCGTTCCGTGTGAACAATACCCCCCGTCCATGCATGCTCTCTCTCATTTCCCCTAAAGCCCATCGTAGATGGTATCCGCTCGTCCCGTGTCTCAACAACACCGGGACAGTCGCGGTTCTATGCCGTTTATTTGGCAAAGTGCAGGTCGTAGCCGAGCCACTTCCTTCGAATGACAGCCTCAATGGAAAGCCCGGGGTAGCCGTAGGTGAGAGGCAGGAAGAAGTACCAGCCAGCGGCCAGGACGGCGAGGACCACCGCACAGGCAATCCAGGAGGGAAGCATGCTCTGGCCCGCAAAGCGTTCCTTGGCAGTTACAAAGTGATTGGGGCGCGCAATGGCCTCACGCTTCTTCACATCGGTTTCCTCGGCAGGCTCCGAGTTGAAGATGAACTCGACGAGAGCGCCAGCAACCAGGCAGGATGCCAGGTGGGCGGGGAGATAATGGTGCAAGAAAAGTTGTCGTCCCATGAGGTAGAATGGGAAGTAGTGGGTGGCCCAGGCGAGGAAGAAGAAGCCAGTCGAGTTGTAGAGCCGGGAGCGGGTACCTGTATGTCACGTTAACCACTGGCTCTAGGCGCAGACCAGCTGTCTCTCTTTGCAGCAACTTACGGAGATCTAGGGCATCAATGTTGCGGCGGAGGGAAACCTGATCGGCGGCAATGATGCCGACGAAAATGGCCAGGAGACTGCTGGCAAGCCACCAACCGATGGGGTTGCCAAGGAAGTAGATCTGCTGGCGGGTGTCGGCCTGGGTCCAGAAGCTGACACCTCGAAGCAGGAACGGCCACTGGTAAGGCTGGCTGGAGTAGGGGTGGCTGCTGGTAAGCTTGGAGTTGTGGTAGAACATGGCGCGCTGGAGCTCGAACCACTTCTTGAGGAAGGGCACATGCTTGACCTGGCGTTCCGGCTTCTCACGACGCTTGTCGTCAGCGGCAAGGGAGGGGATGTCCTCAACGATCCAGACGTTGGAGCTGGGGGCAATCTGCTTGTTGCCATTGATTTCCTGCTGGCGGAAGCCCCATTCGGGCAGAGCCTTGGTGTGAGTCCACATGGCGACCTTGCTGGGGTTGTGGATAAGCTTGAAGTGGCCAGACACTGACTTAAAGTCCTGGCCGTTCTTGCCATGCTCAATGCGAACCTCGAAGAGAGTGTCGTTCTCGCGCTTGCCATTGGTAAGGCCGTCCTCGAGGCTGACGCAGGTGAACTCCTGGTTGGTGGGGTAGTATGGGGAGGCAACATCGTGGGACAGGAGGATCTTGTCGGTGCCCAGATGCCTGAGGCGAACAAGATCGTGGTTTTTGACATTGCGACCATTGCTCGACTCGTGGAGGGGTAGAATCTGCCAGTAGTTGTTCGTGTCATTGTGGGGGTAACCAGTAACCTGCTGGCCCTGGCTCGACACTCGCCCGTCATCATATCGCAGAGGGTAGTTTTCCTCGTGGCTGTGGAGGTAGGTCTTGGTCTCCTTGTGCCTAATGGTGAGGCTGTCGCCGTACTGGATGTCGATGGCGTTGGCAAGCATGACGTTGTCGCTGAGAGTCTCTTGGAAGTCAGGGCTCATGAAGTCGTCGCCAGGGCCGGAGCGGGAGAGGACGGCGAAGTGAACCTGGAACCAGAAGAGATAGAACAGGAAGGGCATGATGATCAGGCCAAAGGCTCGGGCAGCAAAGTGCTTGGCGAATTCGGGCAGGCTCAGAGCACCACCGGGGCGCTTGATGTTGAGCAGATCCCAGAGGTCAATGATGACGGCAGAGCCAATGGTGACAAAGGCGAAAAGGCCGACATACTTGACGGAGATATCGCAAGACAGCGCGAAGCCGGTCAGAATGAGCCACTTCCACCACTTGCGGGAGAAAGGCTGGTGGCGCATCTTGTAGAACTTGATATAGAAGAGCAGACTGCAAGCCATTGCGAGGACGAGGGTAGCGTCCAGGAGGATCAAGCGGGTCTGGCCGATATGGGCGTTGTCGAGGAGGACGAGGCCGGTGGCAACCAGGCAAGCGGGAAGGCTGTATCCAGACTCCCACATGATCAAGTAGGTGACGGAGACAGTCAAGGCTCCCAGAATTGCAGGCATGGCTCGGAACGCGACGTAGGGGACCTTGTTGGCGATGTATGAATCGCCAATGTTCTCAAAGTGGAAATGGCCATCGTAGCCAACCAGCCAGCCCATGAAGGCGAAAAGGAGCTTGCCAAAGGGAGGATGGACATCGAAGAAGTAGGTTCGCTGGAGATAGTACGAAGCGAACTACACAAGAAGTACCAGTCAGCAATGCCTCGAGACGACGGTGGGACGAAACGAATGAAGGGCCATTTGGGTGCCTCACCTTTCCGAAGTGAACTTCATCGAAAACGACCTCATTGGGGTGGCTAATGCCCCAGAAACGGGTCAAGAAAGCCAGCACAGTGGTGACGGCGAGGCCGATGTAATATTCGACCTGAGACTGGCTGGCGCTGGTCTTGGAGAGTTTGCCATGCTCAGCCTTGGGGACGAAGGTGTCGGCCTCGACGGCTTTCTTGCCAGTGGCCGTGTTCCGCTGGCGCAGACTGCCCTGGGGCGTGGAACTGCGGGCCATGATGATGCTCGAAAATCAACGGCTGCGAGGTGACGACGGTCAGCACAGTGAAGGGGGAGGTTGGTAAGTGCATGAAGAGGCCAGCGCAATTGATTCACGTCGCGCCTCCGTACAATGATGGTGGCATGCAGCGGCAAAAAAAAAAGCTGACACAAGACACTGGGAGAGATGCAAGAGCTCAACTGACCTAGCAGAGGGGAGGGATGCGGCCGTGCGGCCCAGGTGGGATGGAAAGAAACAGAAGAAGGGAAGTGGTGAAAAAGAGCGGCGAGAAGAAGGGGACTAAGATGGTGGTGATGCGCAAGACATGCGATGAAGAAGTTACCTCCCCCTTTGCAGAGCAATTGGGATGGAAAGAAGCTGGCCGAGGACAACTTGCGCTCCCCTGACTTTCTGGCCTGAACGCGACGACGCGGACGCAGGGGGGAAGGGGCGGGCCACCTCCAGTAAGGCTAGAGCTCTGTAGCCCTGTGAGTGGCCCCAATCGCCCAATCGCCAATCGCCCCCGATAGGTTCCCATCAGCCAGGGGGCCACATTTTCCTTCTGGACACTTGGCCTGTGGCCGCTGACGGTTTCCTTGGCACACGATTGGGGAATTGACACCTTGGGAGCTACCAACTGCTAATATTATTATTAGCACCAGACGGAACATTTTTGCCTGGACGAAGGCCAAAAACCGGGTAGCTGCTGGAGCATGACCTGTTGAGTGCATGGCAGGTCTAGAATGCTGCGGGAAGGGAGGGTGTTTCTCTATTTTTGATCATTGGATTGCTACGTGAATCAGAGATTCGCTGTACTGTGTGCACTTGGGTTTTGCTTCCATGTTTTTCTTTTCGCCTTTTCACTTTGGCCAATGCTGTCAGACCTTTTGCCCATGCACCATATTCAGCTCTGCACGTTGCGGTGAATTACTACTACCTCTATACCGCTGGTCGTATGATCGCGAACAGGCGTGGGGGCTGTGGCTGACGAGGCTCCATTGAGTCCAGTCCCCCAGGATCGAGCGCTCATGGTGAAGGCGGGGTGCAGTTGTGCGACTAGCGGTAGGATGTAGCTGTCGGGCAGCGGGCCGCCCTCCGTGGCCAATGCTGGAAGGCGCATTGTTGGCCAGCCCCTCAGGAAGCTCCAGGAGCTCCGTCCTGGCATGGAAGCGGGGCAGAAACACAAGGCGCCCTCCCCTCAACAGCCGATCAACGGAGCCCGCTGGCGGGGGCAGGCCGACGAAGCCATTAATAAGTAGCTTGCTCCTCCTCGTCGGAAATTCCGAGACAAGTCCGTCTTCCGTGCAAGCAGCTGAACTTTTGAATCTCGCTTCCTCGTTTTCCCTCACCTCACATCATAGGTATGTTGCCGGCACCGTTGCGTCGTGCGGCTCCCCGGACCCTTCTCCTCTGCTCCAGGGCCGTCACCGCCGCGTCGACCGCCGCTCCGTATCGTCCCGCAGAGCACAGGTTCACACGTCCCGCTAGAAAGCAGTACTCGTCCAAAATGGCCGACCAGACCATCGTTTTCACCAAGGACGCCCCGGCCGGTAAGTAGACAATCTTGTTGCCCACCTCGCTGTGGCAGACAGTGGATTCGCTAACATCTCGACTCCAGCGCTCGGCCCCTACGTATGTCCCTAATCGATGACCATGGCGGTTGAGACGCCGTCCAAATCGCCCAGACACTAACAAATTTGTGCAGTCCCAGGCCATCAAGACCCCCAATGCCATCTACTGCTCTGGCCAGATCCCCCTCACCCCCGAGGGCGTCATGGTCGAGGGTACAATCGGCCAGAAGACAGAGCAGTGCTGCAAGAACATGAAGGCTGTTCTCGAGGCCGCCGGCTCCTCCATCGGAAAGGTCGTCAAGGTTACCATCTTCCTCTCCGACATGGGCCACTTCGCTGTTAGTTCTCCGCTGCCAATCTTGCTTGCTGTGCGCAAGGGTCACTGACATGAAAATGTATCCAGGATATGAACGCCGAGTACGAGAAGTGGTTCTCCCACAAGCCTGCCCGCAGCTGCGTTGCTGTCAAGACTCTTCCCAAGAACGTTGACGTTGAGATTGAGGCCATTGCCCTCCCTTGAGCTAGACGAATCGATAGCTTCTAGGAGAAAAATAAAAGTAGTTAAATTGCAACGACCGCAACTACCTTCTATGCCCTGTGATTCATGCGTTCGAGAGTCAATAGCGACCCTGTGGCTTCAATACAACACCTGGTGGGAGTCGAGGTTGAAATCTGCCCGAGTCCTTTAATGGAATTGGACCTGTATTTTCATACCGGTTCGCATCAAGCTCCCCGAGTTCCATTCAACAATAGGTGGCGGTGTCAATGGCTATGCAATCGAACCAGGGGCCATTGGCAAGGAGGGACACTTGGTTACGAAGGCGGGCTTCCTCCAAGGCAAGCCACTCTATTTAGGCTCCTTCGCTGTTAAAATAGTCTACAGCACTATCTAAGCGTTCCAAATCACAACGCGGCCGTCAACTCCGCTGGCTGTATTTGTCCGTTAGTATCTGTAGGCGAAACACTGGGTTTCTCTGCAACTCACAAGTGAATTTGGTCACGCGGCCGTTCGTAGTCTCAAACGGGCGGATGGTGGAGACGGTGTTCTGGTGGACCGTCTTGAGTTGGGTATCATCCTTGACCTTGCCCTTGAGATCCATCTGCCTGAACATGTTGAGGGCAGACTCCTCACGAGCGGCGCCCGCACCGGCGCCGCTCTTGGACTCAATGGTGCCGGCAAGTTGCCAGCCAGCCTCGCTGCCCTGGAAGCGGAAGGCCTCGCAATCATATCCGGCGGCAATGATCTCGTCCTCGTTGCTCCACAGCAAGCTCTTGAAGGGAAGAAGCTGGGTGGAGATGGTGACGACGGCTCGGGGCGGCTGCTCGGGGGCGCTTGGGTACACGACGGTGATGCTGCTATCGTGGGCGGCAAACGCGAGGCTGTCACCGCTGGGAGAGAACGAGACCGAGTGAACCCAGCCCGCAGAGTTGTTGAGGAACTCGCCGCAGACGGTGTTAAAGGGCAGTCGCTCGCCCCAGACGCCGGGGGGAGGACGGGCATCGACACCCTTGACGAAGCTGGAGAAGACACGAGCGTGGGCATCGGTGGAGCCGGCGGCGAGGAGGACCGAGTTAGGGTGCCAGCCGATGCTGGTGATGGTGCTGCGGATGGGCTTCTTCAGGTGCTTGGACACCCACCAGTCATTCTCCTCCTCGAAGTAGCAGACGGCAATGACACGATCACCCGAGCCGACGGCGAACTTGGTCTCGGAAGGCGACCAGCGCACGCAGGTGGCGGCACGGCTGATGCGGAGCAGGACAAGGGTCGGCTTGTAGCCAGTCGGCGAAGGCTCCCAGACGATAGCATTGCGATCTTTGGCGGTGTGTTAGCAGGCGTCCCTGGCAGGAGCTTGAGTCACGGAGCGCGGTATGCGCGGGAACGGCCTTGATGAGCGCACCTTGTGAGCAAGTGACAATGCGACCGCTGTTGGGGGCAATGTCGACACCGGTGACAGTCTTGTCGTGGCCCTTTAGCTCGTCCTTGAGCTTGAAAGCATTGCCGACTCGGCCGTATAGCTCAATGCTCGAGTCACGGGCAACGGCGAGGTGGGAGTGGTCGGCCGAGAACGAGTGGTCCGCGATCGGGTTGTGGAAGAGGTGGTGGACTTCGGGGGCAGCCATGTTGGAGACGGATCTAGGGGAAGGCGGTTCGCGATAGGAGGAGCTCTCTACTATCGCACTTGTGGTGAGTGATCAAGGATTGGGAAGGGGTTGAGGATTGGAGGCTGGTGACGATGCTTCTGGGCGCAGTGGGGGTGGGGTTACGTACCTCGTCGCCAGCTCCTGGCGGGCCCCCCTGCTCCACAGTTTGGTAGCGGAGCTCCAGCGACTGGTGGTTGTGGTTGGCGCGAGGCTGAGGCTGGGGCGGACAACTGAGAAAAACTCCCGCTGGCACAAACATTGATACGAATTTGGTCAACGCGTCGACCGTCACGCGCTCACCGTCCTCCGCCCAGCACTGCTGCAGGAACAATCCTGGAACGAGCTCGTTCCCGACATCGATTTTAAATATCTATACGTCCACTATCTCAGCAGTATCTTGTCGCAATGGCTGCCGTCGCCGCTCCGCCTCGCGGACTCCAGCCCAACTCCTCCCTCCCTGCCAAGGTGCAGCCTGTCGCCCCAAACCAGACGTGAGTGGAATCACGCGCTCTCATGAAATGCGTTTCTAAGTGTCTTCAGGCTATATGTCACCAACATCCCTTCCTCCAAAATCCAGAAAGACGACCTCCGAGCCGCGTTGTATATGCTGTTTTCGACCTACGGCCCCGTGCTCGATATCGTGGCCCTCAAGACCATGAAGATGCGTGGCCAAGCCCATGTCGTATTCCGAGACGTCCAGGCTGCTACCCAGGCAATGCGAGCCCTTGATGGCGAGAAATTCCTGGGCCGAGAAATGGTGAGACGCCACAGAAGCTGACCGACTGTGGACGAAGCAACGTGACTGACGACGTGGAAATCATAGAAAATACAATACGCCAAGTCAAAGTCGCACTTCGTCGCCAAGCTTGATGGCACCTTCAGGATTCCCGCGCTTGGCTCAGGAGCCGCCGCGGCCGAGCAAACAGAGCTGCAACAGAGCATTTTCAGCGCACCCGGTGCTGCACCTCCAACTGCGCCGGGCGCTGGCCTCCCCGCCAAGCCGACGACTGCCGCGGACCATGTGATGAAGGATGCTGGCACGCCTGAGAGCCGGGGCCACAAGAGGACACGGGACGAGGAGGACGAGAGCGACGACGATGTCGCCATGGAGGAGGACAGCGATGACGAATAAGGACACCAGGGCTGTCAATGACGACCAGACCACCAACAACAACAAGGGTGGACCAACGGAAAGGAGTCTCACGAAAGCGCCATTTCCTTGGGAACCCACAAGCCCACGCACCCTCCCACGAGCCCAAGCCAGACCACGAGGTAGTTTGATCTATCGCACTGGAAGTTGGAAATGGCATCTCCCACTAAGCAAGGGTGGATGAAGAAGGATGGGACACCAGTGATGGGGTGATGCTGAGAGCAGAGTGTTAGTTAGGCTGAACGACTTTACGATACCCAAAATCTTGAATTGACTTGAGACACAGCTTCTCTCATCACGATGTACTCACATCCACCGAGATGCCGCCGATGTTTCCGAGTCCGCGGAGGCCGGCCTTGTATTCGTCTGGGACCAGGCGCCGGAAGACGGTGTCGATGTCGAGCGCTGGCTCGTCGAGCGCAAGGCCTCGCAGCGTGAACCACAGACACGGGACCCGGTATGTAGGGTGAAGATGGATCTCATACTCGACCACGCCGAGATCGGCACGAGGCGCGCGCCCTTTTATCAGGGCAGACTATACACATATATGTGAGACGTGATCCTTTTCTAGATATGCTCAACAGGACGACAAGTATACCTCGTCTGCCTCCTCGCTGTCAATCATGTCCTTGTCCTCCTGGGACGCTACATCCTTTGCGTCATTGTCCGAAAATGAGAATTTATCCAAGTCGAATGACAGGTCCTCGTAGTCAATATCAGCCTGTAGTGGGCGTCTGATCTGCACATATGTGTTAAAGGCAGGCCCGTCGAATGAGAAATCGGTGCTGAGCGCGGTGATCAACCTCAGCTTCCATCGACCGCGCGCGGGCCCCAGGGTGGCTTGACAGTAGCTGCGGTCCAGGTGGTGGCATGCCTCTGTAAACTCCTCTTGGGTAAGGGAGGGGTAGTTGGCGATGCTCATGGTCTGGAGCAGGTGGTTTGGTCTATCCGGGTTTGATGCTTGAGCCGCACGAGCGTCCCATCCATGTTTTGGGTGGGAACTGGCAGCCTGTAGACACCTGGCTCAGCAGATGTCGTTAGGGCTGGGTTCCCAGTGTGTCTAGCACCAGTGAATGATTTGATATTAATCCCCAGGTCAGTACTACTAGTCGAAGGTATTGCTTAATGTTGTACTACCAGTAGTAATTACCACCTATTAACCCACGAGATAGTGACAGCCGTTAATGAAAGGCAGGTCGGCACTCGCACCATTGATGGCTTACCATTTCCATCTTGTCACTGAGGATGTTTCCGTTGACAGTTCTCTGTGCTTGGACGGGGCGAAAATGCGGGGCATAGGTACTACGTACCTAGGTAGGAGCCACAGAAAGATCCATCGTCCGTTTGGTCAGCCACGAGCCTGCAACAGGGGCCCTGATGGGATGAATTAGCCTCCTCATGCCGCATTTCGTACCCAGTCACCGACATTTAACAGTGTTTGCGGTCCAGAGAGAGAAAAACAAAACAGTATTTGTTACTGGTGTTCGAGGCAATGGGCGGCCGCTCATCCATTGGGTATTATCCCCATCAGGTGGCTCCCGATACGATTGGTCGAGTGCCTCACCAACCGTTCTTGCCGTCCTCTCCAGGGGCACGGAGCAGCGTTTGCACGCTAACTTGACCACCTCGGTGGGGGCCCTTTTGCACCTAGTAGCTCCGTGACGACTCCGGGACCCAATTGTTGCGATCAGCGTACTTTGGTCCCGTGTCTCGTGGGCTGTCGTTATCGCCTCTGTCTTTTGTCATTTCGGGGCTACCCATCGGGCTCGTTGCACCTTTCAAGCTTGCTGCCGGGATCGAAACCGCCCTGCCTCTGAGATTGACCCTTTACGCTTCGCCGCCTGAGCGCTTCGATTCCCTCCGTCGAGCTGGCCGCCCCGAGATGAGATACCAGTCGCTTCCATGATCCGCGACCCCTTCGACATTCACCGAAGCCGAAACGCCTTCAAATCGCCGACACCCGACCCCCAATCGAACAATCGAGACGAGGCGCCAAACTCTGGTGCGTACGCGTATGACATGGCGTTCTCGATGCCAAAGAATCTGCCCTCCTTCAACAACCCGCAACGGGAGCTGGAGGACCGGGCTTGGGGTTCGGGGGCAAGCTCTCAGAGGAACAAGGGGCTACCTGTATATTACAAGGACAAACCATTCGAACTGTCCCCTGAGTACCAGTATCGACCCGCATACCGACGCAAACGAGTGCTTGGTGCCGTTGCCGTGGTCGTCCTCTTCTTATTGTACTGGAAAGGCTACCTCCTCCGCTCTTCTGAAGCAACACCCAAGCAGGATTTGCAGCCGCAATACGCTGATTGGAGCTGGGAGACGCTCTCGAAAGGAGACAAGAAGCCAGACTGGGATAAGAGGCGAGAGAAGGTGGTGGAAGCATTCGTGGAAAGTTGGGACGCATATGCCCAGTATGCTTGGGGTAAGTCTTGGATCACTCTACATGGTGCTCCTTTGAACCACTGACATGATCCTCTGCGGCATTGCAGGCTACGACGAATACCGTCCTCTTACCAAGAAGGGCCACATGATGGCACCCAAGGGCCTGGGGTGGATCATCATTGACTCCTTGGACACCGCCATGATGATGAACCTGACATCTCGAGTCAAGGATGCCCGAGAGTGGATCGCCGACTCCCTCACATGGGATCAAGACCAAGATGTCAGTACATTCGAGATGACCATCCGGATGATGGGTGGCTTGCTGGGGGCTCACTACATTGCCAATGAGTTCCCCCACCTTGCCGCCTTGAGTGAGGACGACCCAGGTCAAGACGGGGAAGATTTGTATCTGGAGAAGGCCAAGGACCTCGCTGACCGGTTGATGTCTGCCTTTGATACCCCTTCCGGAATCCCGTACTCGAGCGTTAATCTTGCCAAGTATAAGGGCATCGAATCGCATTCTGACGACGGAGCTGCCTCGACAGCCGAGGCAACCAGCATCCAGCTGGAGTTCAAGTACATGGCTAAGCTCACGGGAGAAAAAGACTTCTGGGACACGTCCGAGCGTGTGATGAAGGTGGTTGACGACAATGGTGCTCAGGACGGACTTACTCCCATCTTCATCCATCCATCCACCGGCAAGTTCCGTGGCAGGAACGTGCGCCTGGGCAGTCGAGGAGACTCGTACTACGAATATCTAATCAAGCAGTACCTCCAGACAAACGAGCCCATCTACCTCGAAATGTGGGAGCAGGCCCTGCAGGGTATCCGTAAGCACTTGGTGACGTACACGGACAACGCCCAGCTCACCATCATTGGAGAGAGGCCCCTTGGGCTGTCCCGACCGCTGACACCCAAGATGGACCATCTGACCTGCTTCATGCCTGGTACCATTGCTCTGGCTGCCACTGGTGGTCTGACGGAAGCGGCGGCTCGGAAGCTGCCCTCGTGGTCCAAGAAGAACGAGGACGACCTGCTCTTTGCCCGCGAGCTGATGCAGACTTGCTGGGGAATGTACAAGGCCACGGCAACGGGCCTCGCGCCTGAGATCGTCTACTTCCTCATTGACCGACCGCCTCCGCCGTACACGGCGCCGCACTCGCCGCCAGCTGACCTGGGTGACGACCCAGAAGCGCTATGGCGCAAGGACTACAGGGTGAAGCCAGCCGATTTGCACAACCTGCAGCGCCCGGAGACGGTGGAGAGCCTGTTTTACCTGTGGAGGATCACCGGCGATGCCCGATACCGAGAATGGGGATGGGAGATGTTCAAGTCGTTTGTCAATCACACTTCGGTTGGCAAGGCTAGGGGTTTCACGAGTTTGCGCAACGTCAACACCATCCCGCCAAAGATGGAGAATAACATGGAGGGTTTCTGGATGGTAAGTCGGATAAGCCCCCCTTTTGAGATGAGGCGTGTCCAGGCGATTCGAGGGCTAACCTGTGTCTTGTGACTTCAGTCGGAAACACTCAAGTATTTCTACCTGCTCTTCGCCGACAACGACCTCATGCCGCTGGACAAGATGGTGTTCAATACAGAGGCACACCCATTCCCCAAGTTTGATATGGGCACAATGTTCTCCACGGGTTGGAAGCGACAGCCGCGCAATGCAAACGGTTTCATCGAGGGCATGAAGGTCGAGACGGACGATGAAGCAGCGCCTCTGCGGAAACAGGAGAGGCCTATCTAAGTAAGAGCCAGGACGTGAATGCGAGCGATTGTGAAAAGTGTGTGTTTGTGGATATTGGCACATTCAAGCTGTTGGACCTTGGGAATAGCGCTTGTAAGATATCTGTATATCACCATGATTGTCACTTGAGGTGGGCCGATACAGACGGATACGTCGATAGGAAGACGTAGGTGTGAAGGTAGACGTCACAGGGTGTCGAAGTTGGGACGTTGGGTGACGGTCCGAGATTTTTGGGTTGCTTGCCGAGGAACCAACATCCTCTAGCGATCATTGCATGCATTCACAACAAAATAAAAAACAAGGAGAATCCAAGGCAGTATATACAAAGTGATGTGATGAGATGGCGCAACATTGTTACTTCACAACTCTTTCGTCAAATATATAAGAACTAGTTCGGGACACAATTCCAGAGGCTAGGTATTTAGTTGAGATGCCCAGGAGTAAAATGCCTGTTGCGGAGGGTGGTGCAATCCATGGATGCTTGGCATATTATCAGTCAGCCAGTTCGTCATCACAGATACCCAGGAGCATCTCCAAGTTTGGAGACCAGTCGGTGCCCGGTTATTTAGCAACGGTTGCCCTGTCATCACTGTTCATACTCGAAAGTGCCCGGGCATTGAATATCAAGTAATACTTACAACTGAATCCCAAGCGATAGAGGCTCACTCAGCCGCAGGTGGTCAGCCAGGGATTCGAGGTTGACGGGGGTTTAAATTTCTTTGTTCGGAATTGGCACACAGGACGGCCTGAAGATAAGGCGGTGGACCACACCCCGTGATGTTGTAAGGGAGCCAGGGAATTAGATGCAGCGGGCGCATGGATGCCATTGGCTAGTGCCCCAGAATCCCAGCGATGCGGCATGGCCTCGACCCTCGAGTGGAGCTATAGATTAGGTTGTAAATTCTCCCGCGCACCACCTTCCCGTACTAGCGCGCATGCCGCTTTATTCAGCCTCGCTTCAGCCCACCTCGCTCCACGGTCCCGTGCACGCACCTGTTCTCCGCCTAATTAGGCAATCTGCAAAAATTTATGCACCGTTTATGATCCCGACGCCCAGTTCAAAATGGTACTACAGATGTTTGATGTCTGCCACCGTTATGCCAACGAAACGGTGGGCTGTTGGCTTATGTAGCGCATTTTCGTCTCCAGCTCACCCTGGCCTCTTGGGGGACGTTTTCGTCTCCTGCCAAACTGGCCTTCCTGGGAGATGTCTGACTCTCTTGCTAAAACTGGTCTTGCTAGGAGACGGAGACGTCTCCCGCCCACTTCCTGGCCTAGGTCGGTCGGGCGCTGTCATCAGATCGCCGCGCTTAAGATCGAGCCGGAGCATCTTGTGTTGAAAATACCGCATCCTGTTCATGGATGGATAGATCAATCGGCTCTATATCAAGCTCCGAATTGAAAAGTTCGCCGGGCGTAGATATAAACCCTATGCCTGCGCCTGGCATTTCTGCTGCGAAGTCAAACTCGGCAAGATTTGTCATGATAGAAATTGAATCGGTAGACATGTCAAGGGAGGGGGATTTCTAAAATGGATACCTTGGGCTCTATTGCATTTATATGCCTACATATCTATGCAGCAAACCCCTCGCCTGCTTGCTAAAATAGTATCTCTTCGAGTGCCGTAAGGCACATTTTGCATACTAACAGGGGTGATGAACTAATAAAAAAACAAGCGATTTAGTATACCTAGTAGGGCTATACTAATCCTTACTATACCACTTATACTAGCAATCTCCCTTATTATAAATAGCTACATTGCATTACTCGCAACCGTACGAGGTCATAATGCCCGTTTTAGCCCGCGCAGGCCAGTTACAGCTAACCTCCCCCAACGGCCCCTTAGGCTGCCTCTATAAGCTGCGGGTGCAAGCCTTGCCTAAATGCCTGCCCTAATAAGCAACACACCAGCTGCGCTTCCCTCAGTAGATAGATTTATACTAGGCTATAGGTATAAATTTATCGCCTATATAAAAGCGCTTGCATAAAGCTACAGTCTTATTAAACTTAGAGATCAAGCCAGTTACTATAGCCTCGCGCTAGCTCTCTTATAAAATATATATCTTCTAAAGTAACTCCTTTTTCTACTATAAGAGGTATATATTAATAAGTACTATATTAAGAAGGAAGGTCTAGGCTAATACCTACTAAGGGCCTTGTTAAATATAATGATTATAGCTATAATAGCTTTATAATTAATCGCCTTAATTAATAGAATTTATATACTTATTATATAAGACAGCTACTTTGTTGGTGAGAATGACAGGCCCAAACAAACACCAATAATTGTCAGTGTCCCCTGCAGAAACCTGCCGTAGGGTAACTGAACTTGGGCGAAAAGCGAAATTTTGCGTGACCTCCAGCAAGAGAACCTCGCAAGATAAACAAAATCTGAATTGACCAGCGATCTGATCAGACAGAAATGAAGGAGTCCCTGAACAGAAAAAGATTGAAAGAGGGGGAAAATTCTTGTTGATCTCAAGTACTGAGCGAACCTGCCCCTTTTAAGCTACTGACCCAAACGCCCAATTGACCAATCCAGCCCAACCACCAAAATGCCAATGTGATCCAGCTGCCACACACTCCTCCCCCATGGTCTGCATCATGTCCTCATGATCAGGCAGACCATGCCCCAAGCAAAGATATCCGAGCCAAGACTAACTACTGTCCACCAACATCCTCCATTTCCACATCCTCGTCTCCAGCGTCCTCCATGTCCTCGTCCTCGCCCGATCCCTGTTCCGCCACAACTTCCCGCAACACCGGATTCGCCTTGATCAGGTTGCGGCTGCGATACCGCTCCGCCCGGCTGGGCTTGGGCTTTGCCTCTTGGGTCGCCCACGGTCGCGTCGCTTCGTGGAAGATGAAGTCCCACTGACCAGGGTGAATCAGATTAGGCGGGACAAACGGCGCCCATGTGTATGTCGTAGTGCCAGGAACTGGGAACCCGTAGATGATTCGATCCTCGACTGGGCACAGCGGTACCACTCCGTTCACAGCGCGCACCATCTCCTCAGCGGCCTGTCCAAGGGGCTGATCCTTCAGAGCCTCCTTGGTTGCCAGGGCGTCCTCTATGGTGCACGGCAACTTGAGTGCTCCGGCGATCTCGGGTGTGGAGGCGACGAGCTTCTTCAGAGGCACTTGGCCAGTCTCGGGGTCAATTCGCTGCCCATCTTCGTCCACCTCGACACGAGGTTCCCGTTTGACTCGGAAGCCTGGGCTCGACGCTCGTGATCCGGGTTGCGATGGCTCTGGTGTTGCCGTCAGTCTCTTCGGGGCTGGCGGTTGCGGCTGCCTGAAGAAGCTGTGGAAGGTGCTGTGCTTCATAACACCAGGCGGCGGAGGCTGATCCCACAGATCCGACCCGGCTCGTGAGGGTGTTGAGCTACGCGACCTTCCTTCAGACCGATCGCGATCCTCCCCAACACCTGAGCGTGGTGTAGCTTGGCGCGTTCTGGTGCCAAACGTAGACACAGGCGGGGCCGGGGGCATGCCAGCAGCGGGCTCTCGACCAGCCGAGTCTGATCGCGACGGGGTTCGTCGATGGAAAGGGTTGGCCGGAAAGTAATGAGCGCTGGCTCGGTACCCGGGTGTAGGGCTGTCGGGCACATTCTCGACTGAGGGTTGAAGAGTCGCGATTGGCGGCTGGCTGTCGCCAAGAGGAGCTGGGGACTTCGCGGGAGGCGTTCCGATCAGATCAATAGAGCCCTGTCCGTCAGTGTTGAACTCCGATCGGGGCCTTTGCGGCACAGGGCCCTTCCAAGCAACGCCTCGGCTCTTCCACATGGCGAGTACCTCATCAGAAATCTTGGTGCGGACTCGAGCTTGCTGGTCAGCCGGCGGAGCGGAAGACCGCAGGAGATTGGCACTGCTTGGATTCGGTCTGATCAGGTGGAGCGACGTCGGAGAGAAGGCATAGCGAAGCTTGTCAACCTTGAAGCAGAGGTGGCCGCCAAAGCTGGTAAAGAAGCGTTCGTCTCCATGGATCTCAGAAACGTCGATGAACTTGGTGACATGGCGCATGTAAGGGATCGAGTAAGGAATCTGCTCCTTGGTGATCTTCGGGAGTGTAAAGCCAAGATCCATAAGGGCCGCAGAGGTGAGCAGGGCGTAAACGATGTCGAGGCTCTCGTCGCGGTCGCCGGCAGCGTGATCGACAGTAGCCAGGACCCAGTCTCGAAGTCGGAATCGGAATGCAGGCTCGTGCTTCGGGCGGGTGCGATCAATCGTCAAGATAGCCTTCTTTGTGTGTTTGTCGAAATCCTCCGGGCCATAGCCTCGCAGGCCGCGTAGTGTCTGGAAGAGGCAAAAGACACTAAGGAATCCACACTCAAAGCCGTTGGGCTGATCGGATAGAGGTGGGACAATCAGCTTGAAGTCGAAGGGCATTCCGAGAGAGGCAAGGGTCTCGCGCCAGACGTAGGCGAATTGGGCGGCATGAGGGCGGATCTGCTTTCTCATGGTGTCGAAGAAGTAAACGTGACCGACTACCCGATCGTACAGGAATGAACCCCAATGGGAACTGGCGAAGTTGACTAGACCAATGAAGAAAGGCTTGTCTCCCATGAGGTGGCGGACGCGGTCGGGGGCACCTAGGCCAGTGAAGGGGGTCTGCAAGGCTCGATTGGTACCGTGGGGGAGAAGCAAGTTGGAACCAGTTTCACCGATCTTGGGGTTTGGGAAAGGCACGTTCCCCTCGATTCCAAGCACACCATCGCCGAAGGCCACTAGGTCTTCCATGCCGTACGAAACCATGCGAACGAAGGCCATCAGCTCAGTGTCCGATGCCCAGCCTTTGTCATTCATTTTGCCGATCGCGCTCCAGAGGCTACGGCAGTGCTCTGCCCAAACGTTGTCGGCGTGTTTGATCTCCTTAAAGTGGTCTCGCATAGGCACTTTGTCGAAGAGGGGGATGGCTAGTTTTGGGTCTGCGATCTCGAGGGTATTGTCAACAGGGTCCCAAGTCTCGCGAGGTTTGAAGAAGGCAGGTTGTCGGCGGTAGAGGTCAGTGAGGTTGCCAAACCGTTCCTCGACAGAGGTTCTTCCTGCCGGATCTTCTCCTTGAACCGAACCGAAGAGGAGCAGGGGATCGGTGCTTGCGCTGTAGCACCCTTGGGAGTTCTCCCACGCTGGGTTGACTTTCATGCCTCGGGTTCGCGACATTTCGTCAGGCTTGGTGTAGCGGGTTCAAGGGCTCGATGATGGGTCTGATCAGGCAGAATGATGATGAAAATGAGGGAGAAAGAGAGGCAGTCTGTGTGCGTTGAGGAGTTGAAATGTTTGTTGCTGGAGAGGTGGTTTGCTTCTTCGCGCCGGGAAGAGAGCCGTCCTTTGAGCAGACTTATTGCCGTGATTCACTGCCACTAGCCGCGCACCTGCCAGATCCGGCTCTTTGTCATTCATGCCTTTACCCTCTCTGCCCTTTCTCTGCTCTTCTCTTCTCTTTTTCCCTTCATCATCAACTTCATCTTTGTTGTCGCGACGGCTTTGTCACGATGTCTTCGAACCGCAGCTCAGAGGCGCCCGAGGCTCCCCCTCGCCCGCGTATTGTTGTTGATCCTTATGCCCTTGAAGAATTGCGTACCAAAGAGCGCAAAGATTTGCCGAACATCATCAAAGCTGTGAAGCCAGGGCTGCACGCTAAAGATTTCCGACCGACTCATCGCCTTAACACTCGAGGCAATCGAACAGAGTTCATGACCGCCAAGGATACCGGCTTCAACAGCGCCAGCAATGTAATGCCCTTGTCTGATCATCCTGACCTTGTTGTGGCTAACCATTTTTCCTTTGGCAGACTTTCAGTTTCTTCGACGTGTGGATCTGCTCCCGCCTTGGCCTCGATCGCGCTGGTCAACCGATGTTTTGTCGTCTCGCTTTCCGAGGAGCTGACGACGAGGAGGTTCTCGAAAGCGCCTCTGGGTTCTGGCAGACCTCTATTGGCGACTCGTCCGACCTCCGTCATGCCGTTCGATACACCGCGAAGACTCTCCCGAATCCCGTCTACATCCCCGCCGAGTACGCCCATCCGAAGGGGTACTTCTTCGCTCAACTGAATGCCCGCCCAAATCACGTCAAGGCGCTCTTCATCGCGTGTTTCGGTCAGATCAACCCGCTGACTTGTCGCCACTGTGCCTCGACTTTCATGACGACTGTCACATCCTTCGGCGACCACATACTCTGGCCATTTCACGCTTGCATGTCGATTGCCGACTTCCACGGGGGTTCTTGCGCTAATTGCGTCTGGCGCGAGTGCCCTGATTGCAGCTGGTCCTTTATGCCTGGCTACCTCCCCACTCGCCGAGACGAAGGCCCTCTGCTTTATCCTCTGCGTGGTCGGGACACAATTCGTGAGGATGGTCATAACCGCTACTATGAGGTCGATCCCATGAACCCTTCGAGTTGCCCTGAGATCACTTGTAATCTTCCCGCACTTGAGCCGATCCCTGAGGAGGATATGCAAGCGCGGCTTGAAACCGCTAGGGAGCGTTCTTGGGATGATTATATGACTGGGTTCCGCCATCTGTAAGGGCTCTAGCAGTGGGACTGTTGCTTTTGGGTTGCTGGACATGGGATTTTCTTTGGGTTGGAGCTGGTTTGCTGTGTCCGATCGGGCCCATCCGCTTTTGTTCTTTGCGTCTGTCTTCATTCTGGGTCTTCAGGTTGCTTAAGTAGTGAGCGTCTTCGCTCTAAGAATGGAAAATTTTCTTCCCGGCACTCTGTGGTCTCCAGGCGTCGTTTCCTTTGTGCCCGTTCTGATCGTTCCAATATGTGTCTTCGCTGTGCGTCACATCTTGTCTAACTGATCGTCTTGGACTGTCGAGTTCCGCGCCTGAGCGTGTCTCACAGCGTCCTGGCTGGGGTCGGCTCGTGTCTTGGACAGTCTTGGGGCGCGTCCGGCGCTGTCGAGCCGCTTGTCTTAACGTGTCGCCGACAGTGTCCTCTGGTCGATCTGGCTTGTCTCGTCTCGTCCCAGCGGTTGTGGCCAGTTGTCGTCGTGTGTCAAAATTTTTCTGGGTAGGTCACCCAAGTCTTTTGGTGTGTGTTTTGGTCGCGTCTTGCCATCACACCCATCCTCCCCGGTCAGCCACCACAGCTCCCGCACGCGTGAGCTGGCCTGTTCCTGTCTGATCGGGCAGAATCCTCCCCATCTCCGCTTAGAGTTTGGAGTATTGGTCTCGCGCCGCTTTTGGCATCGTCGGCAGTTGGACCTCTACCCTATAACCAGGGCCTTTTCTTGGAGGAGGCATCCTTTCTTCCTCATCCACAACCCCAGACTCGTCACTAAATGACGAGTCGCTTGCATCCGACTCATCATCACTGGATTCTAGAAGGCTTCCTTCCTCTTCCGAGAGGCTGTCGCTTTCTTTGTCCTGGTTTGTTTCGAGATTTGCAAGTTCTTCCTCGAGATTAAACCACCAGCCACTCTCATCTTGGATAAACTTCTTCAAATGTTCTCCATGGGTCGTGGTGGCCAGTTTGATCCCGTCAAGTGTTTCCAGCTGGTAGCTTGGCGATCCCTGGCTGTGCCTGTGTATTCTGAAGGGGCCCTGCCAGCGCGGTCGCATTTTGGCCTCTGTCGACATGTCCTGGGATCTTGGCACATCGTACTTCAGCACTAGGTCTCCTTCCACCAACGGTTCTTTCCTGAGTGAGTGCAAATTGGTCTTGTCGGTCCGATCAGCCAGTTTCCTCCTAAATGCTGTTGCTTTTCGGATGGCTTCATTAACATCCTCCTCTTTCCTCTGGAGGACCTTGATCCTTCGCAGCAGCAAATCTTCAGAGCTCCTGACCTCATCCCAATTCACAGTCCTCCAGGTAGGGATCTTGACTTCGATCGGTAGTCTAGGTTCCCATCCATGAAGCAGGTAGAAGGCTGATCGTCCGTGGGATGCTCTGATCGCGGATCTGTCGGCTAAGAGGACTTCCTCCAGCTGGTCAACCCAGCACCCACCCAGCTTCTTGAGCGCATTTGTCAGGATGGAGTGCCCTCCTTCCACAATGCCATTAGCCTTCGGGTTATAGGCTGACGTCCAGATCACCCTGATCCCATAGTCCTCAAGTACTCGCTTGAAGTCCTTCTTCGTTTCCTTCCCATTGTCGACAACTGCCTCTTGAGGCATGCCATACCTAAATATGACACGCTTGACGAAGGCCTTGAACGTTTTCACTGTGACTTTGCTCACGGCTTCGGCCTCAATCCACCCCATCAGATCACATCGTCCCTCGTAAAGGAACTTCTTTCCTTTTCGTGGAGGCATGTACTGGGCGTCGAAGTGGATCTTCTCCATTGGCCTCCCTGGCGTCGAAAAGCCGGCCTTTTCCCTTGGTCGCCTGGGATCATGCTCTTGGCATGTCGCACAGGCTGTCACTAATGAATATGCGTCTGATCGCATCGACTTCCAGTAGTACCTCCCTGCTGCTGAGTTGAAGGTCGCCTCTCGTCCTTTGTGCCCATTTTCAGTATGGCAACATCGCAGGATCTCCCTCTGAGTCCCCCCGTCGTCAACCACTAGGACTGGGTCCGCATAAAGCCCGCCTGGCCTCTTCCATAAGTAACGCTTCTTTACCATGAACTTCGGGGCATTCCGCCTTATCTTGCGGTAGGCTTCAGGTGAAATTCCGGCGGGTCTTTCCAGCGTTTGAAGGTACCTCCCCATCACCTGGCATTCAGCTCCATAGCTCTGGTCCAGCTCCTTACTGTCGTCATCCAGGGTGATCGTATTAAGGTGAAGGTCGATAAACTGGTCCATGTCTCCTTCGACGTCCTGATCCATCTGGTCAGATGGACCGGGCTCCTTTCGGGACAGCCCGTCAGCCGCGCCATTCTTCTTTCCTGGGACATGCTTTGCAGTGAAGTCGAAAAGCATGATATAGCTTAGCCATCGGTTGATCAGGGCCCCGGGGACATCGTCTGCTCGCCCGTTCAACTGGTGAACCAGGACCTGGGAATCCGTTTCCAGGGTAAAAGGGACTCCATAGAGGTAGCCTCTCAGTCTCCGAAAGGCATGCAGAACTCCTTTGCATTCGCGCTTTGTCGCATCGTACCCTTGTTCTGCAGTCGTCCATACTCCTGATTCGTATCGAGCTGGCTTGCGCTTACCGTCCACAACTTGTAGGATCAGGGCTCCCCATCCACGAAGGCTGGCATCTACCATGAGTATAATTTCACCGGCTCCTTCGCTGTAATCCAGCGTGATCAGGATGGGGGCAGTGACCAATCTCTCTTTGAGGACCTTCATAGCATCTTCCTGCTCAGGGCCCCAAACCCATTCGGCATCCTTCTTCAAGAGCTTAGTGAGAGGTATCGCGATCCAGGCGTAGCCCATCACCCAGATCCGGAAGAACCCTGTGACTCCTAGGAATCCTCGTACTTGTGTAATGTCTTCGCAGGCTTTCCACTCCAGGATCTTGATGATCTTTTCCTCAGAGGGTTTCCGCCCGTTGTTGCCACACAGGTATCCCACCAGAATTGCTGTTTCCTGACAGAACTGGGATTTTGCTGCTGAGATCGTGCAGCCAGAGAGCTCCACATTAAGAAGGGCCTTGTCCAGGTTGACCAGATGCTCCATGACGTATCGCCTTACGCCAGGAAGGCTCTCCTCCCCGCCGTAGTCAGTCGCTGGACCTCTAACTGCAATGTCGTCAAGGTAGGCCCGGCATACGTCAGGGATCAGATCAAACAGAATCCTGGTCATAATCCTTGAGAACTGAGCTACCGAGTTGGTGGCTCCCTGTGGGAGTCGACACACCCGCAGTAGCCCCAGAGGTGTCATGAACGACGTCATATCCCGGCTCTTCTCATCCAAGGGGACCTGATCATAACCGGAAAAGAAATCCAGGACGCTGGTGATCTTGCATTGCGCAAAGTCGGCTGAGAATTCATCGGTATTAGGCGGACTCATGGCGTCTTTGATCGTAAACGCATTGTACTTCGTCGCCGAATTGATCAGTCGCAGGCCGCCGTCTTTCTTCTGAACCAGGAACCAAGGGTTGCGGTACGACCCATGACTTTCCTCCAGGACCCCTCGTTCCAGTCGGGCCCTCAAGAGGTCGATCACTTTATTAGCCATGCCCTTCGGGATCGGTATAGTACCAGCCTGGAACGCCCGGTGAGGGATCACTTTGATCGTCTGTGGCGGCGCGACCAGAGGGTCCAGCAATCCGCTCTCTGTAAAGTCCCAGGCTAGGGCCGCCTCACGGTTGTACAGCACCTCTGTTAGAACTTCCCGTTCTTGCCGGGTAAGGGTGCCGTCGACTTGATCAAGCAGATTCTTGAGTCTCTCTGCTGTCAGCCGGGTGCCCTTCTCGATTTTGGAGAACTTTGGTGTTAGCCCTGGGTACTTGGGTGGACCCTGGAAGTTCTTCTGGGCCTCAGCCAACTTCTTCTCCTTCCACTGCGGGTCTCCTTCGGGGGTTGAGCCATCAGGTGGCACGTCCTCCAGAGGTCTGATCTTATCGGCTTTGCGCTTGTACATCGTGTTGGCTTTGATGTCTTCGCCCGGTTGCTCTGCGCAGGTCCTCTTCTGGTCGCTGAACATCTGCGTCTGCTCGTCCATAGCAGCTTGCACCATCGTTCGATAACAGCCCCAGATCTCCTTCTTGATCAGTTTGACAATCTCGCAGGCCGTATCCTGTCCGATCTTTCTCAAAGTGCTGCGATCATCGTCTCCTTCGAGGGTGACTTTCTCCTCCCCGCTCGGATCCAGAGTGCAGGCGTTCGTCTTTGGGTTCTGCTGGCAGTCCTCTCTCCCAAAACGCGGCTGGTCGTATCGTATGTTGCCGGCTGCTGCCGTCACGACTCTGATCTCTCCGAGTTGGCATCGGATGAGTAGGTTCCCATCGCGAGACGTGTGATCGAACGAGACCTTACATGTTCGGATGAAGGGCATTCCTAGCAAAAGGGGCACACTGACCCCGTCCGGGACGACGTACATCCTCTGCTCCACCCACACATTCCCTAAGTAGAGTTTTGTTAGACACTCACCTACCATCTTGACCTTTTCCCCGTTATAGGCCGTGGTTGTGGCCTTAGCGTACCCGACCTTCAGACCGGAAGCCTTGGCCACTGATTCAGAGATCAGGTTCCCTTCTGCCCCGGTGTCCACCAGCCCTTCGATAGCTGGTCCGTCTGCTCGATCAAGCCGAACTCTGATTCGTGGTAACTCTTGGCAGTGGGAGATCAATCTCGCGCTTACTGCGCTTTCCAGGTTGATTGAGACTTGATGGGTTCGCAGCTCCTCACGCCACTCCGACTTGTCCGTCATCGACTGGCCGAGCAGATCTGCGATCTGGTTGTCCGGAGCGATCTTGACGTTGTTGACCTTGCATTTCTCCTTCATGGCTTCAAAGTAGGCGTCTGAGAAGTTTTGCGGTTGGGCTTCCTCCATTACAGCATAAGCCGCCATGCGGGTTTGATCGCGGCCAGCCCCTATGCTAGATACTGGCTCGATGTACTGGGTGTTCGTTACTTCGTCAACGACCTCCCCAATGTCTCGGTGAAATCCCTCTGCAAATTGAGGGTCGAGCTTCATGATGTCCTTTAAGGAGACGTTCATCTTCCGATTAGCGGCTTCAGCGCGCAGTCTCTGCCTGATCCGATCTTTGCTGTCATCAGGGGTGGTCCTAGGATTCGTGTTCCTGTCGTCGCTGGGTTGGCGGCCGGACTGCGAGCGCTTCATCGAGGCGTCCTCTTGGGGATCATCCCGTTGGTCTTGAGGATGTTGATGGGAACCGATCGCCTTCCCATCGTTACTCCTCAGGCGCTTATTGGCCGCATTGTTGACTCGAATGCCCTTCTCCGCCACATCAGGGCCCGGGCCGTCTTCATCCACTGTGAGGAAATTGGTCCTTGTCTGGCTAGAAAACGTCCCTTGGGCTAACCGATCGTTCCGATCAGGGTGAAGCTGAATCCGGGGGTTGAGTCGGGAGCCCTCATTCTTCTTCATGAATCTCTCGAAGAGGTCCTTCTCCTCGGGTGTCTCAACATACCCCCCAGGCGGCTTCCAGAAATGTGTAAGGGTCTCCCCGAGACTCCATGCCTCGGTACCCGGGAAACGGTTCGACCACAGGACCATTCCTCGTCTGATCCCGCCCGCGCTGTGGCGGAAGATTCCGACCAGGAATGGGGGCACAAAGTACTCACCAAGCCAGACAGCCCCCGCGCTTGGTTCATAATGGGTAATATGCTCCTTCTTACTGTCCTTTCGCAGCTTCAGGCAATCTCTCAGAGCATGATCCTCATCGCCGCAGTAATAACACCGATACTGCTTGAACTCGCCTGCTACCATTGTCGCGATGTCTTGGTCGTTCCTCTCGATGATCCTCTCAATTGTCTGGCAGTCGTGGATTTCCTCAACAGCGGCCGTGTTCGTCTGGATATTCCGGATCCGCGCACCTTGTTGCAAGACGCGTCTTTTCTCGCGGGTCCCCTCTTGGTCCTTAAGGACTGCGACCTGGATGCTCAGCTCCTCGATCTGACGGGTCAGATCGGCTAGCGCTGACTCGGCGCCGCTCGCTTCCTCATTCCTGTGCTGGAAACTGACCCTTTTGTCCTTCGGGAGCGAGTGCCGGGCTCTGTCTGGCTGGTCGGCGGGGTCGCCTACCTTGCTTCGCGACGCGCCACCCCCTTCAGAGTCACTGTTCCACTCTGATCGGCCCGATCTCTCAGTGATCCCTTCAACCTGGAGGATCGTGTTGATGCTGTCCGACACCGTTTTGTAGGGCTTCTCTAGGATGGTGTCTGGGGTGCAGCTGAGTTGCCTGCACAGTTCCTTCTTCCATTGGTCAGGGAGCCCTTTATATAAGGTGTAAGCGAAGGTCGTGTTGGTTGCCCAATCATTTGGGTAAACCGCCTTGATCAGGTAGGCGTGCTTGTCCATCCACCTTCTCATGCCTTGGACATCCCCCAGTTTGATGTCGGGGTTTGCCATGTTCATGAGTTGGTGAATCGGTGCTCCATCCAGCTCATCATCATAGCTCTTGAACCGTTTGATCAGCATGCTCTTGGCTTCTTCCCAAGAGCAGCCTTCCACAGTTCTCCTTACTTGCTTCATCAAGGATCTTCCGGTGACCCTTAAATCCACGTCCTCCTTCATCTGGCTCTCAGAGAATCCTTGAGCCCTCATGTGATCCTCGTAACGTTTAAGGAAGAAGGTGATCCCATCCCCATCAAAGTAATATTGATCAGGGAAGGGACGGTACTCGCTGCTCGCTGGGTGATCCATCTTGGAGCTAAACAGCGGAGTGGTTACTGCTTCTTCGTAGTCTGGAGGGGTCGCAGATGTGAACGGTTTTCCCGTGCAAGATGCCTTGCTAAGAGGTTGAACAGTCTGATCAATTCCGTGGGATTCCCCGAGGGTTGAAAGAATATCTGGTGACTGAATAGGCTCAGTATGAGAAGTTGTATGAGAAGTCCCTTCTGCTGGAAGGTCCGCAGCAGGCATGTGCTTGGTTGCTTCGTGCTTTCTCTTGCGTGTCATGGTGATGATTCCATCCCATGGGATCTGTTCGAATATAAGTGCGTAAGCCAGTAGCAGCAGAACTGTCGTCAAGCTGACTCTTGCAGCCACGCAGATTACCACTAATCTGGTTATCGCGGTGAGTTTTCCAATCGGTATGGAGACCGTGATCGGGAATTCGACCTTCGGCTCAAAACATAGCGTGTCCATTCCATAATTGGCCTGATCGGGCCGAATCTCGGGGCAGGATTTGTTATGTCTTTGCCCTGGCCAGGCGACTGGCGATGCTTTGTCTCGCATCTCGGGTCGTCTTCCGCTCCCTTCTCAGGTCCGCCGATTGAAGTGTCCACCCAATTGGAATGATGATTCGGCTTCGATCATGAAGAATCCTCCATCCGATCTTTGCTCGTAGTTGAATCGTTTTTCGGGGTTCGCGCGACCGCCCACTCTTGGAGCAGTCGCCTCGCTTTCCGACTTCGAATCAGGGATTGCAGGTTCTGGTGCAGCGTAGAAGTGCTCCTCTGGTCGAGCCGTCTGATCATTCAGATCTCTGGCCTCTGACAAAGGAATACCCCCCCACCGTGACCTCCAAATTTGTTGGTGAGAATGACAGGCCCAAACAAACACCAATAATTGTCAGTGTCCCCTGCAGAAACCTGCCGTAGGGTAACTGAACTTGGGCGAAAAGCGAAATTTTGCGTGACCTCCAGCAAGAGAACCTCGCAAGATAAACAAAATCTGAATTGACCAGCGATCTGATCAGACAGAAATGAAGGAGTCCCTGAACAGAAAAAGATTGAAAGAGGGGGAAAATTCTTGTTGATCTCAAGTACTGAGCGAACCTGCCCCTTTTAAGCTACTGACCCAAACGCCCAATTGACCAATCCAGCCCAACCACCAAAATGCCAATGTGATCCAGCTGCCACACACTACAGAAGGCTATAATAGCTCTTTTACTACCTTTATACTAAAAAAGGCTAATATTTAGTATACTTATAGATACAAGGAATTCAGCCGGCATTACATGCATTACTATATCTTACTTCCTGAAAAATATAATAATAAGAATAATATAAGGGCGTTATCTTTCCACGCAATCTAGTTGACTTATAAAGCTAGGAATTAATAAGGGAAAACGCTAAGAAAAATACAATTTAGATATACCTGGTCATTATTTATAAGGATAGCTTAAAAGCTATTATATACCTAGGTTAATTTGCCCTTATTATTGCGCTTTTTCGCTATAATAAAAGGAGGGTATAGGCCCTGGTTAGTGCAGACTATACTAGTAGCTATAATGCTTTAATTACGCAAGGCAGTCAAAAGCTGCAGTATTATAAAGAGGTTATTAAAAAAGACATAATAGCTAGCAGGCGGCAGCTATAATACTAGGTCAAGGACTATACCCTGCATCTCTGCAAGCTTATAATCCTAGATAGCCTTGATTCCTTAAGGCCAGGCCCTTAGGGCAGCAGGTATGCCTAGAATATAGTATTTCTACCTAAGAAAATACCCCTTTTAAGCTACAACCTACACTTTTAAGCCTATTAGAATTAGCTTCCTAGGAATTATCACTTTCGCCTTTATTCTTCCTATATAGCGGACTATATACTTATCTATGCTAATATATATACTAGGCAGGAAGAGCTCTGCAGAAGCTGCTTATATATAGTCAGACCACTTAGAAATTCATAAAATTAAGCATTTATTAGTATTATAGTCGCCTTCAATTAGTAGAAAGATATAAATATAGTAAAAAAGCAGCTAAAAACGTAAAAAAGTTATTTATTTAACGATTAGATATAATAGCTTAGTTAACCTATTAATTAAAGTCACCTAGTAGTCCTAGACGTATATTTCTATATAAATTCCTAGATAAATTAGGATTATAAGCTAGATATATACTTCTATAACTATTATTAGCTTCCAGTTGTATATATGCGCAAAAGTTAGCTATTCTTTTACTTAAATAGATACGACCTAGCTATTCATCCAGCTAACCTATTTTTTAACTAAGAAAACAGGTACAAATAGCTAGAATAGCTTAATAGGCATATCAGGAAGGTCTATTGTAATAAAAGGCCGAAAAGTAGGTTAGAAGGGTTAAAAGTAGAAGCCTCGATTCAGCACAGGAAGCTTCAGAGCCTTTATAGCCTTGGGCTTAGGCAGCTGTATGGCCGCCTTCTGTGCCTTACGGCCACTTACGGCCTTCACAGCGCCCGTAGGCATAATGCCAGAAGCTGGTAAAGTTAAATCCTAATGTATGTGTTTTACGCGCCAAAATTAGGTATTGTTGATCACGTACCACCAAGGTCGCGCGCCTTTAGCACGGGCCCTGTGGGGCCCAGTACGGAAAGTGTGCCTTACGGCACTCGAAGAGATAAACTACTTCCTCCCATAGACAAGGCTTTTAGACGCACTCGCTTTGTTCTACCGCTTTTGAATCAACAATATGGCTTCGTCGACTGACGGAGCAGCTGCAAACCCAGCAAGCGATGTTATTTAGTAGACGAATTGCGTCCTTTTGTTCTTCAGTCACTTCAGACCACCCCCTGCGAGGTGACAAATTGCGCAACTCAGGCCTGGCCAATGTTAGTCGCGCTTTCCGTCTCCCTGTCATTAGAAGAAGTCCATCATAGATCATGCAGAAGGCACAAATATAAAAGCCACTTCTAAAAAGAAAAAAGAAAAATCCCCTGACCTCATCGTTTCCTTTTATCAACCTAAAACAAGCCCGCCTGTCATGGACAATTACCATTTCCCGCAGCCGAGCCCCCCCAGGTGCCATGCCCCGAATGCCAAGCAGGCACGCTGGGTACCAGCTCCCTGCACCAGCGCCTTTGCCAAACCATCAACACTAGACACAGGCTTACCCAGCCGCCCTCCACCGCCGCCCAGCGAGCATATCAGCATAGCAGCTGAAGCGAGAGCTTGCGCATGCTCGGCAATACATCCACCAACTCCAAGCTAGCATATCGGCATGTTCCCAGCACCGTGATTGGTGGCGTGATTCATGTGACAACATCTCTCGAAAGTTCTGGGAGCTGGTCGCAGAAAACAGGTCCTTGCGATTGGAGGTCCACAACCTGAGGCTTCAAGTCTTGGCGCAGGAGGATCACCAATCTATCATTATTTCAAAGGAGAACAGCGCTTCCGCTGTGCTATTGGCCCGTGCTTAGCAAGAGGCCAATACGGTAGAAGCTTCCTTCGTACCGGAGGAAGGCCCTGCCAAGCCCATGGCTTGCTAAGGGCCAAGTAGCGTACAATCTCTTCCTCTTTCCAACGCCATTTTTTGCCATGTTTCTGTTGATTTCTGGCGATCGTTTTCTTTCATAGAACGTGCCTGCCTGGTGGCTCAAAGGATCACTCCGGCGGTTGGGCCCTTTGTTGGCCTGAGCCCTCCACGGACAGCCGTAGAGCAAGCATATAGAGCATCTCATCGCGTCAGGTATTTCTAGGAGGCCCGTAGTTGTGATGCTTATTTATGCCGAGAACTATAATAAATAGCTGGAATAAAAAGTGACGGGGCACAAGAAGGGGCTAGGACAAGGGTGGTGGGCTTTCACAATCTTCGCCCAATCGTCTCCACCCACACTATTCTGGTCGCAATCATTTAGCTCGTTTCAATGTGAGACGCGGGTTAACTACGGCCCGAGAAAACATCCACATGAATAAAATCCCTCAGCTGATGCTTTCGCTCTACACAACTGCTTCTTAACCTAAAAAAATTTTTCTAGGTTGAGTTTCAATCACTCATTTCTGTGAACTTCCCACCAAAACATACCCAGTTACACCTGCACTGACATACTCTTTTGTGTAGATCAAGGCCACATCATGCACTCACTCGCCGTCGTACTCATTCCGTATAGCAGGCTGAATCCGTTGGCTTCATGATCATGGAAAGTTCGATTGATGGTGTCTTGCTATGGTCTTCTACAAACAGTCTGTCTGCCTGACTTTTCTGACATTGATTCACTGCTAGGTTATCATCCGGTTTATTCCGACCACGATTAATAATCACCGCCCTGTGTGGTCTAGTGGCATGACGCCGGACTGTCAGTTGTACTGGAGTACTTCGGAGGTCGTGGGTTCGATCGCCGCCGCAGGGATTTTTTTTATCCCCAGCCTTCAAGGTGCATCAAACAGGCAATTTCCCCCCCCTGAGATGCGAAGGGGTAGCGTCTTACATGGGTTATTGCGCTCCTTGTCGTTGCTTGTGTGTATCTTGATCTCGCCCCAAAGTCGCGTCGCAGAAAACCTTGGCGCACAAATGTACTGCACCTCGCGGCGATGCCTTGAGGTGTGGGCAAGCTATACCGTGGCAAATACGATCTGCCAGTTCCGTGCCTTGAAACCAATTCGCTACTGGACGCCTGGCGTGCAGATGTGGAGTTGGGCCTGCGAGTGCGCAGGATGGAGAGTAATCGGCTGGATGAAGGTGACCAGGTAAACGTAACACCATTTCGCACCAGGAGTGCCACTGCAGAATGACGGAGTATCTCTGCCTGCATCAAATGTAAGCGGTGTAGGTTATAAGTAAAGTTAGTCCTTCGTCTTGCAACAATCAAGCCCAAGGTGGTGTAATGGTAACATCCCAAAGTGACACTTGGGGACGCCTACTGCGCAGAGCCAAGCCCTTCGGGGGTGGAGGGGATCCGGGTTCGATTCCCGGTCTTGGGATACCTTTTTTTTTTTTTTTCACTCACAGAGTGTAACTAAGTCCGTGCGCAGGATTCTCGTGACTTGACACTGAGCGCCCAATTAGTTAGTGACACAGAGCACGTAGTGTCGCGGACGGCAGGCCGGCGCGTCGATGAGAATATACATATGTGATAGATATTCGGCTTATTCGTATGCCGGGTCTTTCTGTGGTGACCAATCGGATTCGGCGAAACCTAATACGCCAGTTGCTAAGCAGGGAGGAAGAAGGCCTCTTTGGAACGAACGGTTGGCCGATGGATAGTTAAGGAGAGAGCATGAGAATCTCAAGCTTGTGCGTGAGTAATTGTCTTTCATCGAGATCGAGCTTATTGGTTCTACATAGAGCATCCTATGTTTCTTGGACTTGCCCCCCGGACCGAGAGTTTGCTGTGTCAGAGATCCCACAGCGTCTTGAGTGCGTATGTAGATCGCACTTGACAGAACTCTATTCACGGTCAGGTGCGAATCGCGCGAGCGGACTGCCCATTTCAAAGCAGACGACGCTATTGCGCATCTCCATTTCCATGATTGTTCACTGCCAGACTTGCTGAGTACTAGAGCGTAAATGGAGCCCTGCCTGCCTCGGCAATTATGGGACACATGACCCAATTGGTCGCAGGATGGTGCCGAACACGATGTGCAGCAGGGGCTACGTCCTCCGTTCTGCAATGACGCTTTCTTGTACATACCTTTTCCCCGATAGACTTGGCAGCCATGGACGGCTCGAAGCAGCATTCCATGGCACCTGAACGAGCACAACAAGCACGAGTACCTTAGCCATCGTTGGCACAGGCCTTGCCGGCCTCACCACGGCCTACTTGCTCCACCATGATAAGCAATAGCGCTACGCCGTGACGCTGTTTGAGTAGGTGTACTCGCTAAAAGAAAGGCTTTAGGCAGATCCCGAGGTTACAGGTGTAACGATAGCGATTATATTCTCATTCTTAGGGATTGAACTGGTGGTGTGTTGTGCCAAGTTTCCTCCTTGGGCTGGTTTTGTAACAACGGTGGGCGTATATTCTTGGAACAGCAAGATAGTTCCTACACCTGTGTATGGTTGGAGGTGGACTGTGAAGTCAGCTGTCGCCATAGATACGACACAGAGGCCCCCTGTAAGGAGACAAGTTAAGGGAAAGAGACGCATGGTGGTGATGAGGCTCTTGAATGAGAGTCCCCGGTGTCTTTATACCAGGTGTCAGCGAGCCATGACTGGTCATGATCGCGATCACAGACTAATCGCAAACTCAGCAGTAGAACATTTCCTGGTGGTGGTGAATACCAGTTTGTCACCACGGTCTATACCAGTCTACAGCCTGGTGGCAGACCGCTTTAGAGGCAGACTGGTTAGGTGCAGCCTAGTACACCATATTTAGCAGGATCAGTTGTCAAGGACAGACCAGTTTGGGGCATGCATCAATATTAGTACAAAATTAGGATCAGTACATTTTTAATAGGTCGACTGGTCGGGGGGTAGACTGGTCCCTCAGCTTGGACGGACTGGTCATATCTGGTATGACGTCCTGTTTGGGCAAGGCAGATTTGCCCCGCTCCGTATTGCGTTGGCCGGTTTGATGACTAATAGTAACGGAATCATAACGGAGGGTGAGAAGATGCATAGCCCCCTTTCTATTAAATTTTATGCATTGTGGTCGTGCGTGGGTAAGGCACATCTCATGCACGTGCCAGGCTCGGTTCAGTAGGTAAAGCAGCAAGAGCGGCACTGCTCCGGGCCTAAGAGAGCAACCCCAGCAAAGTGACAATTGACATGCTGGGTTTCGCCAGGAGATGGATGGTGGATGGAGCCCTGGAAACCGCTAGGCCAGGGCGCCGATATGATAATTATATCCAGCACGGGCAGTAACGGCAGAGCGACGGTGATTGCTGATTGCTGATTAGCCCTGGCAGGGCGGGCGGCAGCGGCCAGCGCCACCTCAGTCCCCCAACGGCCGACGCTCCAGCTGTGCCTCCAGCTGTGCCCTTGCAGCTGCCAGTTACCCCCCGCCACCGACAATCCGCCGCCCATTGCTCCCACGGACGGGACCCACCGGCCAGGAGGATGAGCCAACAGCCGGTCCTTCCTGTGCCCGAGGGTGCTAGTGTGCCCCCGACGGGTTTGCGCACATCCGCTAGCGGGCGTTAGGTGACAAGCCAGCCAGAGGCAGGAGCTAAAGCGAGGTGCCTTGGCTGACTCTGCTCGAGCGAAGGAAAGGAAAACGTCGGTACGCCACAAAGGGCACGATAAGCCCACCGCGGCGACACCATCAGGACGGCCGCCAAGCCAGCTCCTTGCCTCACCCCATCAACCGCGCGCGGCGTTTTCTGCCTTGGTATCTCTCACCCTGCTGCGCCCTACGGCCGCGAGCGCACTCGTCCTCCTCCCATCCCCGGGGAGCTGTGTCGACGTCGAGCGACTGTGCCGCAGCCCGAAGCCTTGCTGCTGGGGTACGTGACAAGCCGCCAAGGAGACATAACCGGCCAACCGCCAGCCCAATCTGTCTGTCGGTCTTGCCTCCTGACCACCATCCAACGTCGACGACGCAAACGCGCCCCAAGAGAGGAGACAAGGGGAAGTCGACAACCGTCCTGGTCATTGCAACACACGACAAGACATTTTGACCAGTCCAGCGCCATCCCGCCACCGATCTGAGACCTGATCTACACCAGCCGTTGAGAGCCTCACGTCCCCACCACACCTCGGCCATCTCGTCCAGCCGTCCCCTCTGCTCTCCCGAACCTCCGCCCCGGTGTCCCGAGACCTTGATTCATCCCCGGACCACCGCGCGTGCCACCGCAACCCGGGAAGCCGGCCGCGCTCGTCTCATCCCGCCTGCTCGCCGCCTCGGCTCTGCACGAGGAGCGCGCCGGGACTCGTGCCCCTCGGCCCCCGGCGAGCATGTCACCGCTCCCGCCCGGGTCCGAGTCCAGCACTTTTAACATGAAGGCCGAGTCGCTCGCGCACGGTTCATCGGTCAGCATGCGCGAGCCTTCGTACCGCGATGACGACGACGACGACCGCGGCGACGGCTCCCTGTCGTCGCACTTCTCCCACTTCGTCGACGGCTTCAAGCGCGAGCCCCCCTCCAACTTCTTCTCCGCCGACCCCCTCAGCCAGCTCGAGCGCGGATCCCGCGTCCACCAGGGCGCCCACTACTATGACTTGCAGCTAGCGACGCTCGAGACGGCCAACCCGGGCCTGGCCAGGAAGCTCAAGGGGAGGCACCTGCAGATGATTGCCATTGGAGGATCCATCGGTAAGTCGCATCGCCCAAGGCTGGCTTTTACGCTCTGCCCGCAACCACATGTCCACTGACCGGCTCGTCTCCTTTTGGCCTTCAGGTACCGGTTTGTTTGTCGCCTCGGGCAAGGCTCTGGCCCAGGGAGGCCCTGCCTCGCTGCTCATCTGCTTCACCATCGTCGGCGTCATGCTCTTCTGCACATGCCAAGCTCTCGGAGAGCTGGCCGTCATCTTCCCAATCGCCGGTTCCTTCTCGTCATGGGCGACCCGGTTCCTGGACCCCTCTTGGGGCTTCGCATTGGGATGGAAGTGAGTGACTCGGCTCCCGGCCCTCAGCCTGGAGCACCTTAGATGCTAACTCTCTCCACCCACCTAGCTACGCGATGCAGTGGTTGATCGTCCTGCCTCTGGAGATCATCGCCGCCTCAGTCACCCTCTCCTACTGGGATGATACACTCACCCGCGCCGGGTTCGTCCCCGTGTTCCTCGCCGTCATTCTCTTCATCAACATGTTTGGTGTCAAGGGCTACGGTGAAGCCGAGTTCATCTTTTCCATCATCAAGGTGATTGCCGTTATTGGCTTCATGTACGTTCTGCTGGCCAACCCCCGTCCAACTGGCTCCTTCTTACAGGCACTTGAAATTGACACTGACCCCGACACAGCATGCTCGGCATCGTGCTCAACTGCGGCGGCACTCCCGAGGGGGGATACATCGGCGGCAAGTACTGGCAGAACCCAGGCGCCTTCAACCATGGCTTCCAGGGCCTATGTAGCGTCTTCGTCACGGCCGCCTTTGCCTTTGCTGGCACCGAGCTCATAGGCCTCGCCGCCGCCGAGACGGCCAACCCGCGCAAGTCGCTACCGACGGCGCTGAAGCAGGTCTTCTGGCGCATCACCCTCTTCTACATTGTGGCGCTGACTCTCGTTGGCCTCCTGGTCCCCTACAACGACCGCCGCCTGATGAACGGCCAGAACGATGCGGATGCCAAGGCGTCGCCCTTTGTCATCGCCATCGAAGAGGCGGGCATCCAGGTGCTTCCCTCCGTCATGAACGCCATCATCCTCATCGCCGTCCTCTCCGTCGGCAACTCGGCCGTCTTCGGATCCTCCCGTACACTCGCGGCCCTGGCCAACCAGAACCACGGCCCCAAGATCCTTTCCTACATCGACCGCAAAGGCCGGCCCCTCGTCGCCATTGGCGTCGCCGCCTGCGTCGGTCTCGTTGCCTTCCTTGCCGACCTGCCGCACCAGGCCGACATCCTCGACTGGCTGCTCGCCATCTCGGGCCTCTCCACCGTCATCACCTGGGGCACCATCTGCCTGTGCCACATCCGCTTCCGCCGCGCCTGGGCCGCCCGCGGCCGTTCCATCGACGAGCTGCCCTTCCGCTCGCAGGTCGGCATTGCCGGTTCCTACTTTGGCATCGGACTCAACTTCCTCGTCCTCTGCGCCCAGTTCTGGGTCGGCGCCTTCCCCATCGGCTACCACAAAATGTCCACCAGAGACATCGTCCAGAACTTCTTCCTCAAATGGATGGGTGCTCCCATCGTCCTCGCCTTCTTCCTCGGCCATAAGGCCTACTATCGCACCAACTTCGTGCGCGTGCGCGATATGGATGTCGATACCGGTCGCCGTGACTTCAACGTTCCCATCCTCGTCGCTCAGGAACTCGAGGAGCGTAGAGCATGGCCCCGTTGGAAGGTTTTCTACAAGTATCTTTGTTAAAGGCCGACCCGAACCAAAACCATCACATAATCGAAACGACCTCTTCCTACGCGGCATATACAGAACGCCGAGGAGTCGAGAACTTGGCAGTGGAAAGTTGCCCATCCATGACCGATTCTGGTATATTGTGTTTTTTCTTTATTTTTTGGGTTTCCCTCTCCGTTAGACGCCGAGACGGAGGAATGAATGTAAGACATACGGCACGATATATCTGTTTGTTTTTGATACCACAGGAGTAAAACATGGCGTCTTGGGCTACATGTTGGGTTAAGTCGCTAGGAGAACGACAACTGAGGCTAAAGGGATGATTTCCACATGTATACAGCCATGTTTCCAATTCAATCACGCATTTCAGTTACTCTAGGACCTGACAAGGCAACCCGAGATCATGTGCAAGGTGGCCACGGGCCCGTCACTATGAGAGAAGAGGCTGTATAGCCCAGTGTATATGGTCGTGATATCGGTGCAATTTCTATGTATCAAATGCATGGATGGACTTGCCACCGCCAGCAAAATTCCCTCAGCCTACGCCGAGCCGAGACAGGCAGAGCAAAGCCACACCATTTCGGGTCTTCATATTCTTAGCAGCATAGCTCCGACGACCAAGCCAGTGCCCATCAGTGTCGTCTCTTGAGAATAGTGCATTCCCCCCCACGTCCAGATAAGGAGTAGACACCTTGATGCCAAATCATTCGCCATGCCGTCCGGTTGTCGTACGGGGCGTATGCTTGTCCATACCAAAGGAGAATCAGAAGGAAAAGAAGACATTGTAAACCGCCAAAAAGTAAATAATAAATCTTGTCAATGAGCTGTACTGGGTATCCTCGCAAACCCCCATCTATCATTGGCTACTCATCGCCTTAGAAATCCCAGAAGTCCTTCTTGGCGGTGGTGCCCTGGCCGGGTCGGGTGTTCTCATTCTTCTCGTTGTAAAGCCAGTCCCTGTCGGTGCCCTTCTTTCCACCCATACCGTCTCCGGCGATATGGATACGGGTGTTCTTGTTCTCCGTAGCCGCACCAAGGTTCGCTCCTGGCTTCCGTGAGGGGATGCTATTGTCAGCTGCGTCATCAGCTTCATTGTAGAGCCAGTCACGGTCGGTACCCTTCCTGCCACCCATACCGTCACCAGCGATGTGAATGCGGGTGTCCTTGGGTCCTTTCCCGCCGGCGGCGGCGGCAGCGTTGGGCTTACGGCCAGGGACTGCCTGGGGGAGATCTTGGGTTTCGCCATAGAGCCAGTCGCGGTTGGTTCCCTTGCGGCCACCCATGCCGTCACCGGCAATGTGAATGCGAGTATCACCAGCAGCCTCTGTATCCATGGGGTTCTCCTTTTGAACTGTCGGGGACTTCTCATAGGTGGACCAGTGGGGCTCCATCTGCTGGACGGCCTTCATGCGCCCTTCAGGCACATGCTGGGTGCGTTGAACGGGGGCTGGAGATTCGTCAGTGATATCGAAATGATGATCAAAGTCCTTGCAACGGTGGTTGACGTTGGTAATATTCCCAAGCGCGCGGTCAGGCACGGATCCAGGGTCTTCCTTGTCAAACAGCTGGTTCTTGTAGAGGCCCAATCCTTCGTTGTGGGTGTAACCCTTGGGCTTGGCATTTGGCCGGACATGGTGAGGAACAGGCTCGCCATCATCCTGAAGCTCAAAGTGCGTCTCCGCATCTCGCCTAGGCTTAACCTGTGCCTGCACGGGTGTTTCGCCTACGGCATCTTTATCAGTATCCCAGTGACGGACATCCTGGGTTCGAATGAACTTGGACGGCTTCGCCTTCTGGGGGGTGACAAAGTCATCAAAGGACCACTGGCTATCGTGCTTGGACTTGGGCCTCTCGTCGAACGATTGTCCAGGCTGGGGAGCATCCTGAGGATCCGAACCATCTGCGAAGTCGAAGTGGGAGAACTTCTTTGGGTTGGGACGAATGTATCGGTTGGCCGTGGTCTGGGGGACCTCGACTGCTTCCTCATTCTCTTGGCCCTCGAAGAGGCGGCTGGGTTGGAAGTTCTTACCTTGACCAGCCTTGCTAGGCGACATGGACCGCTGGCGGTTGTCCGAAGGCGAGCCCGGGACCGGCTCGTCGCCGAGGATCTCGGTGAAGGAGCGCTGGCGGGGCCTGTTACCACCGTATGGCGAGACGACTGCGGCGGGGAGAGGTGCCTCAATCTCCTCTCGGGGGCCGAAGAGCTGAAGGGACGCATGGGGGTCGCGGAGGGCATTGTTGGAGTTGCCTCGAGTTCGGATGACGGTCTCGTTGTGGCTGGGCGCGACGGGTGCACCGGTACCAGAAGCCTTGACGCAGGCATGGATGAATGCAATCTGCTCTCTGCTGTCCCGGATTGGCCAGTTGCGGCCCGATTTGCCCATGACTTCGACGGAGCACAGAAGAGCACCTTGGTCCCAATACTGGCGGATCTGGGAGATCTTGCCCTCCTCGTCAAAGGTAACGACGTGCGTCTGGAGCGCAAGACATTAGAGTTGACCGTCTAATAACGGAGGTGTCAAAGAGATTCACTAGGCTACGTACAATTGCAATGTAAGCCACTCGAGCGGTCAGGAAGTTGTCGTCGAGGCCAGGAAGAAAAGGGCCACCGCCGGTCTCAAACCCAAGGCCAGTGTCAATCTCGAAGACGGCGACATTGCCCCCGTCAACGACGTTGAGGATCTCCTCTTTCTTCTTGGTCACCTGCTTCTGAAGCACATTGAGGTGCTTGATGATCTGCGTGGCGCCTGCGAAGCTGGTCGTCGTGGTCTGGTAGTGGAGCGTCGCGGTCTCGGCCAGCAGCGAGGAGCTGGGCGCAGCAAGGAACTGCTTGTAAGTGGCCGCCATGGCAAAGGAGGCGCGTTGCAGTGGCTCGTGGAAGGTAATGGAGTGCAAGGGCTGCGCAAATGAAGTTGCACGAGAAGAGAAAAGGAGGCCGCGACTCCAGGCGACGAGCTTGACAGCAGTGGAGGGTAGGGGAGAAGATGGAGGAACAGGCTGAAGACGGGGAGGGAAGAAAACACGGATGAAAACAAGCACGTGGAGTTGTGAGGTGGGAGGGCGACAGGGCGTGAAGGCACGCGCGACCGAACCAGGGGCGCGGCTTGGTACCTTGGGCGCTGTACCTGGCGCCTGCTGCTTGGGAGCTTGCAGCAACAAGAGCTGCGGCAGGTTAAAGGGGTGCAGCTTCAGGCAAGGCCCTCCGTCCCTGAGCCGGGCAGTGGACTCCACACCTTGTAACGTCCCGTCGTTCTAGGGGCCTGCCACTAAAATGGCACAGCTCGTTCAGAGGTACTTGGAGAGGCGCTAACACTTGGCCCCTGCGTGGCGGAGTTTGGAGAAAGAGCGGGACGCAAATGAAAGGAGTGCTCGAGTGCATGCTCTGGTATCTTTGTTTTGGCTCCAATTGTCCTCGAGGGGGGTCTTTTTTTTTTTTTTTTTAAGTTGTTTTGCGACTTTGACATGAGTTCATAACTCATAAAGCACAGAGTCCTGTTACGCACCTCGCGGTGGGGTTCAGTCCGGGTTGTGCGCACCGGATGCTACTCCAAGTCCATACCCAAGATGAGTAGACCTCTGAGTCTTGAGCATAACATTGCACTAATACCGCTAGCACAAGTGCTAGGGGACTGCTTCAGTAATATATGGTAATTGACAGCAAGTGAGGCCTTGTGAGACGGCCCGCGAGATCTGATCTGATTTACAACAGAGTCATGATCATGCCGCAGAGTGTCAGTCATTACTCCTGTGGACAAGATCGCTTGAGCAACGCCAATCATGTCGACTATCGCCAAAGCCTTGGACTAGAACAGCAATTGTGGATGAAGCTGCGTGCATGGAGCAAGATTGATTAATTGTTTCCGTGCGCATTGACTGTTTTGATTCCTTTTTGGGGGATTCGGCAGAAGCAGCAATTTGGTACGTCGTTAGCTCGGGACTAAGGCAGGTACTACATGGCGGGGTGTCTTGGGATCCCTAGGCGCCGTCTAACGCATTACACCAGTCAATGCTGACTGACCGCTTGAAAACCAGTGGGCTTTATTACGATGCAGTCTTGGGCTCTTCCTCTTTGCCTATGAGCACATACAAGCCGCGACCCGATACCTGCGGCTCGATCAAGGGTACATGGTAGGGCACCGCGTGTCTGTTTGCTCCTGACTTTGAGCCTCGCCCGAAAAGGACACACCCAAGGCCCCACAGTGTTTCAGCGATGAGGCTTTCCCCGTTTGGGCCCCTTGGAGCGATGTGCCCTAGGTGCCCTCATCCGGCATCCTGACTCTCGCCGGCTCTTCGACAGCCTTTACCTACAAATTTACTTTGCCTGGCTAGGATTGTGTCACAGCCCAGAGCGGCGAAACACTAATTATGATTTCCCTCCATTCGATAGCCCCTCTCGAGTAGCAAGAGCGAAAGAGTGAGCCAAATAGCATGCTTCTGCGTAATAGCAAACATGGCAACTGTTGGGCCATTGAGAACTGGACAATTTGTTTGGGCAGCGGCACGCCTGAAGGACAGGGGTGACTTGGTTGAGCATCTTGCGCCTCAGTCAGGATCAACACCATCCCCGGAAGCTGTGCCTATTCAGCTGTGACAATGTCTGCCTGCGATTTCTAGGGGAAGCTATGGATCCTTCAGCAGAGGCCAGTTTACCACTCCTGCATGCTGTATGACAATCGACCATCAGCTCCTTATCACCTTATCGTGTGCGGGTGCGTGTGAAACTTATAAGCCTCACTCTTATCATGACGTGACGTGGCCTTGGCAAAACTGTGGCGTCAACCTGCGGAAGCTGCGCCACAGGAGCTGCGCTGCCTACAGGCACACGCGTGTGCAAAGTGTCCCAGAGGCCTGGCTTACCTTACCTTGACGTACTTGAACCACCAACTTGCCGCTACGCGCATTACCCTCTCTCCGTGGCCCTGCACCAACACCGACCAGCGACGACCTCGACTCTGCCCGCTCATTCATGATCCTCGCTAGACCATTGCTGCCGCAACAATGAGGGCTGCCGGCAGGGCTTCAGCCTCATGGCGCATCTTCGTGCTCTCCCTCCTCTTCTCGCTCGCGTTCGCCGGGGACAATGAGCCGAAGCTTACAGTCACCGAGTTCAAACACCCCCCGCTCAACATAAACTACTTCGAAGACAGCGATATTGTACTGTTCCATGATGTCGAGGAACGAAGTATCTATCGATCGGAGGATGCTGGCGCACATTGGAACAAGGTGGCGGACATCCCTGACCGGGCCGTGGCGTTCCTCGTCATGCACCCGTTCGAGCTAAAGACGGCTTTCGCGATGAGCCTGGACGCCAAGCATTACAAGACAAACGATCAGGGCAAGACGTGGCATGAATTCAGCAGCAACTCGGTCCCAAGCGACTATCAACCCCAGACTCTGAACTTCCACGCCGATGACCCGAACCGAATCATCTTCAATGGCATGAAGTGCAAAGGCATCTTCTGCGACGAGGAAGCCATGTATACACTTGATGGGTTCAAAACCGTCAAGCCTCTCCGCGCCCTCACGGCCGGTTGCTGGTGGGCCAAGTCGTCCAAGGAATTCACATCCGGCGATGCCGACAAGGATAAATCACGAATCTTGTGCGCGTCTCTGGACAAGGTCTCTTTCTTCAAAGAGGACCAGCGACTCGTCATCTCGGATTCCTTTTTTGCTACCGAAAAGGGAGCGGTTCAAGAGTTTGAGCCCAACCTGGACGGCAACAAGGCTGTGGACGGAATCGTGAATCTCGCAGTGGTCAAAAAGTATATTCTTGTCGCAGCCTCCTCGCTGGGAAGTGACGAAATGGCCTTGTACGTCACTAGCGATACCATCCACTGGCATCGTGCCGTCTTCCCGTCCGACGACTCCCACGATCACTCCCATCAGATCCACCAAGGCGCATACACAGTCCTTGAAAGCACAGAGTACAGCGTCCAGATTGATGTCCTGACATCACACCCATCCAATCCGGTTGGAGTGCTATTCACAAGCAACTCGAACGGCACCTACTTCACAGAAAACGTTCCCTACACCAATCGCAACGTCAAAGGTCATGTTGATTTCGAAAAGATTTCGGGCATTCAGGGCATCTTTTTGGTCAACACGGTCAAGAACGGCAAGGAGGTGGAGGCCAATATGGCGAAAAAGGACATTGTCACTCAGATAACATTTGATGATGGCAGGACCTTCGACAGCATCAAGGCAGGCAACGACCCGATCCATTTGCACTCAATCACCCAGCTTGACAATGTCGGGCGCGTCTTTTCGAGCCCGGCTCCCGGTATCATCCTTGGCAACGGCAATACCGGAGATACCCTTGGCCCCTTTGCTCGCTCTGACCTCTACGTCTCCAGCACTGCCGGAGTGTCTTGGAAGAAGGCTCTTGAGGGTCCTCACAAGTACGAATTTGGTGACTCGGGGTCTATTCTAGTCGCCATCAAAGACTCTGTCCAAGAAGATATCGACTCAATTTCCTACTCGCTGGATTATGGTGAGAAGTGGGACTCAGTCAAGCTTCCTGATGGCCTCAAGCTCAAACCAGACATTCTCACCACCACTCAGGACTCTACAAGCCTGAAGTTCCTGCTTCTGGGCGAGAGCCAGAAGAAGTATCACATGATATCCATCGACTTTGATGGTTTGAAACGACGAAAGTGTGAGGGCAAGGACATGGAGGAGTGGTCCGCTCGGGTCGACGGCGAGGGAAAGCCGACTTGCTTGATGGGCCACAAGCAGAGCTACAGCCGTCGCAAGCAGTCCGCCGACTGCTTCCTCAGAAACGATTTCAAGGATCCTGAGCCAAAGACGGAAAACTGCGAGTGCTCTGATGCCGACTTTGAATGCGATTTCAATTTCCAGAGGGATCCCAAGGACAAGGGAGTCTGCAAAGCCGTCGGGCCAGTCCAAATCCCCGAGGGAGCATGCAAAGACAAGAATGGAAAATTCAAGGGCTCGTCCGGATGGAGACTCATCCCGGGAAACACCTGCAAGAGAAAGGATGGGGCGCAGAAAGATGACCCAGTCGAGCAGGACTGCTCCAAGGGAGCCCCCGGTGGCCCTGGTGGCGGCGACGGAGACAAGGGCAAAGACGATGGCAAAAACGGCGACAACAAGAAGCCCCCAAGCACCCCCTCTGATGGCAAGGTACACCATACCAAGACTGAGTTCGACACGCAGCTCAAAGACTTTCAAAAGTTCTACCTGGAGCGAGGCGAGCACAGCTCCGGCACAGACGAAACCGTCATCGTTCGCCCTGTGCGATATCTGGACAATGACCAAATAGAAATGCAGGATCTTTTCTGGCGCACCACCGACCATGGGAAAACCTGGTCGCGCATTTTGGAGAAGGAGTCGGTCAAGACCGTCTTCTCGCACGACTACTTCAAAGACGTGGTGTATTTCATCACAGGAAAGGACAACAAGGTCATTTACACCATGGACCGGGCCCAATCCTTCCACAGTTTCACAGCACCCTCCACCGCGAAAAGTGCCAGCGCACTGAGCTTCCACCCCAACAAGAAGGACTGGCTCCTTTGGGTGGGCGAGAAGTGCGATGAGATTGGAGGCAGCAAGACATGCTTCAGCGAGGCATCTATCTCCACAGACAGAGGAGACAACTGGAAAACGGCCTTGCGATTTGTCGTCAAGTGCGAGTTCACAGGCAATTCCGCCTACAAGTTCCGATCGGAGAAGCAGATCGTGTGCCTTGCCCACAAGGAGGAGAACAAGGACTCTCCCACCACGATAGTGACAAGTGACGATTTCTTCGCCGAGAAGCGGGTCTATGGTGACGAAGTCAGCAACATGGCTACCATGAGCGAGTTCATCCTGGCCACTCACCACGAGAAGGATGTCGGGTTGAAAGCGCTGGTCAGTCTGGACGGGAAGAACTTCACGCAAGCCAAATTCCCTCCCAAATTCCCAGACGATCATCGAGAAGTCTACACGGTTCTGGACAGCTCTGGCCATGCCATCAACCTGTTCGTGGCCACGAACGGAGACAAGAACCGACGGGTTGGCTCGGTCCTGAAGAGTAACTCGAACGGCACGTCGTACGTCGTCACCGCCCCCAACATCAACAGCGACCGGAGTGCATACGTGGATTTCGAAAAGGTCGGCGGGCTCGAAGGGGTGGTTGTGATCAATGTCGTGACGAACCCCGACGAGAAGGGTGACAAGAAGCTCCAGACCAAGATCACTCACAACGATGGCGCCGAGTGGGGATACTTGGCACCTCCCAGCAAGGATGCCGAGGGCAAGGGGTTCAAGTGTAGCAGTTCCAGCGGCGACAGCAAATGCGCCCTGCACATCCACCACTACACAGAGCGTGACGACAAGAGGAAGACGTTTGCCACTGCCACCGCCGTGGGCATGGTATTCGCCATTGGCAATGTCGGCTCGCATCTGGAAGAGTACAAGAATGGCGACACGTTCCTCTCGACCGATGGCGGCGTTAGCTGGCGCTGTGTCAAGAAGGGACAATGGACATGGCAGTATGGCGATCAAGGCTCCATCATTGTTCTGGCTCAACGCGCGACACATGGGAATGGAGCCAAGACCAAGGTCGTCTCGTACTCGACGGATGAAGGCAAGACCTGGACTGACTACCAATTCTCTGACGACGAAGTCACCGTTCTGGACTTGACTACCGCCCAGACGGGCTCATCACGCAACTTTCTGCTCTGGTGCAAGGATGGCAGTGATAAGCTGTTTACCGTCAACCTCGACTTCACCGGGCTGGCGGACAAAGCTTGCAAATACATTGAAGGCGAGGAGGGCGCAGCTTCGGACTACTACCTCTGGTCCCCCAAGCATCCTCTCCAAAACGACGACTGCATGTTTGGCCACGTAGCGAGGTACTTGCGCAAGAAGACGGATCGACAGTGCTACAACGAGCAGAGCCTCAAAAGACTCCACGATTACGCGAATTGCGAATGCTCTCGTCGCGATTACGAATGGTATGTTGTCGTTAACCCCCAAGCCCCTGCATCTCGACTCAGCCCGAGAGACTAACTCGCTCAAGCGCTTGGAACTTTGAACTCGACAGCCACGGGCAGTGCCACCTGGTTGACGGCAAGCAGGCGCTCAGCGGCCAAGAGTGGTGCAAGCAGCACTCGAATGAGACAACGTGGTATGAGCCAACGGGGTATCGACGAGTGCCTCTTTCGACCTGTGTCGGCGGCCAGGAGCTGGACAAGACTTCTACGGAGCATCCTTGCGACGGCTATGAGGAGGAGTTTGAGAAGAAGCACGGCATCTCGGGCTTGGCCATCTTCTTCATCGTAATCTTGACTGTAGGACTCGCCGGCGGCATAGGCTGGTACGTCTGGCGCAACTGGAACGGCAAGTTTGGCCAGATCCGGCTGGGCGACAACTCGACGTCGACGTTTGACAGCGACCAGCCTTGGATACGGTACCCGGTGATCGTCGTGTCGGCAGCCGTGGCGGTCGTAGCGGCACTGCCGCTGGTGTTTACAAGCCTGTGGCGGACTGGAGTGGGCGCCTACGAAAGAGTCCGGGGTGGGCGCAGCCAGGGATGGACGCGGAGGTTCACGACGCGCGATAGTTTTGCTCGCGGCCGTGGCGACTACGCCATCGTGGACGACGACGAGGGAGAGCTCCTTGGGGAGGACAGCGACGAGGAGGTTTAACGAAAAGGAGAGTGCTCCCAGGGCGGCCGCGTGGCAAGCAATATACATCCATTGCCACGAAGCATGAGGCGCTGAGACGAAAAGAGTCTCTGTCGTCTTCTGGTCTGATGCCAGCGCCCAACGATTGTAATCAGCCAGCTAGAGGTTTTTCTTGAATATTACCGGTATACTTCGACTTGATCCTGATGCCCCCCGTTCCCCAACGTCTTCCGCCGCCGAGTGTCACACTATGAACTGGAGGATAAGACCCAGGTCAGCCATTGCGGCACTGTGAAAGACTCAGACAACTAGCTGGCTGAGAAGCTGACGACGTGCATCCCACATGCAGCACCATGCTCCGCGCATGCGCTACTACGGCCAGACGAGGCTCAGAGACGCAGTAGTCGAAACCGAAGCCGCCATTGTCAGCCCGTCGAAGCCCGCCTTCACCTGGTCCCTTTTTGACACTCCGGGGAACGATCCCGTTACGTGCCCACCGCTGACTGACCGCCCACCACCACCCACGACGTTGCACCAGGCTTCTTGGTCCGGGCCACGAGCCCCCCTGCCCTCACCGCCTCGCATATCGTCACCGTAGCGCATCCGTCACAGTGCATCGCAGCGCTGGGGTCCCCCGCGCCCCCGGTAGTCTTTGGTGCGGTTCAATCAGGGGGAGCTGCCCGCCGGGGGTTGCCTTGAAGATGTCGCCGGACGCGGGCGTGCCGACCAGCCCAGCCTCAGCCGCGGTCGACGTCGACACGGCATATGCGCGGCCAGACATACTGCTGGTCTGTTAATGGATGCTAATATAGAGCAGCAATGCGCACATGTCTAGGCCAGTCTTAGTTTCGTTGTGCCGCAGGTTGCTCTTGCGACCATGCACCCATACCTCGGTAGGAACATATGCAGCACAGGTCTTTCTCTTCGCTTCAGTGACTCCAGCTTGTCCAGTCCAATCTGCTCTTGTCTCTCGCCTCTTGTCTCGCTGTCTGAAACAAGGCGCCGCAAGGGAAGCAGATCACAAGGCGCCGTTGACGCAGCACCGAGTTGCCACATTCCTTTGTATTTATTCGTGCCAACAAATAATAAAAATAAAATCGTCTACTTTGCTTCGGGCGTGGTGTGAGAGCCGCAAAGGCCACACCCCGATGAAGCCCCCGAAACCGGCCTAGTGCATGACTTGAGCCTGGCAATCGGAGACCCGACGGTTGACGCCGAGGCCAAATGACGGCGGAATATTCGAACCCCGAACCCTTCCATAGACAATCATATCATTGTGGCCTAGGATGGTGTTTGGAACTTGAGAAGAATGCGGAAGACTTGACTGGAGGACTAGATGTTGTGGCTGTGGCTTGTAGGTCGAGCCATCCATAGTGGTCAGTGGCTGTCACTTGTAAGCCCGTCTATTTGTGCCACTTTGCGGCTGCTTGTTCCCTACCTTATCATGTCGGCTACTAGTAGCCATAAGGATTCACCAAGGTGAAGGCGAAGGAGTACACCATCGCCCGGAACAACTGGGCGCCTGTAGGATGAGAGATAAGCTGTTAGCATGAACCAAAGCCGCTCAATGTGAAATCACTCATGTTTAGATACCCTTAAAGGCTGGCATTATTCCCCCTCATGCCTCAACCTTCGACCAAGAAATCGCAGCCTCGTCAGCAAAATGCAGCTCACCACTATTCTCGCTACTTTCCTCGCTTCCGTACCTTCGGCTCTGGCAGCCCCCCAGGCCGTCGTCGTCCAGCCGTCATGTGTCCCCCCTACCACCTTTACTATCGAAAACATCCTTCTCGCCGTAGGCCTCGGTGAACACGGGGAGGGGTTGATTGACGCCTTCACATTCGATATCAGCGCCGACTACAGAGGCACTACTCGAGACAGCTGGAACTATAGGAAGGCAATCCAAGCCCCAACTGGAGGCAACTTTAGTGAAAACTTGGTGTTCTCGGTCAAGCTCCATGTTAAAGAGAACGTAATGGAGATTTTCCACCTTAGTTGCGCGGCTAAAGGGTAAGCCTTTTTCTATTACATCAATAGCCCTGAGGATATCAACTGATCCTGTAGGTCCTCACAACTTACCTTATCTTCTGGCAAGGTCTCGGCTCCCCTTGATGCCTTTTTTTCAGTAAACTACGGAAAGCAAACGTTCCCCAAAGAGCTATCCGGCCCTTTCACTAAGCAAGAGTTGGTGCAGAGTGGGCTGCCCGCAATTGTTGTCTAGTCGTGGCTGTAGAGACACTCTGGGGGGTTTAGTCAAGGTAGCCAGGACGAGACTAGCACCTTCAGCATGGCAACAAACGAAGTGATCACGCATGCTATCTAGAAGAAGCCTAGAGCTCATGCTGCCCAAAACAACGTCTAGGTGGGCACGACGTGCGTGGCATAAATAACGACAATCTGACAATCTTACAAAACGAGCAGACATGCAAAAGCCGCAAGCGTGAAACAATGCAATGCAGCCCACAAAAATGTCTAGCTCATCTGGTGGAGGCCTTGGAGCTCGCCCCCCCTCCCCGCCCCCGGACCCCCCATGGGCCCATGCTTGGTGGTTCACTTGTTTTTTCTTAGTTTGGCTGTGATCGCTGCACGTATTTTTTTTCATTCATTCATGTTCATGCTAATGTATTGCCGGCGGCGTAAGTATGTAATCCCTGCCTGCGTATCCTTGCGCACTCCTTCTGCGTGCTGATGGAAACTCCAGCACCCTTTCCACCACCATCAGATCCCGCTTGTTATCAGGTGAATGAGTGACATGCAATCATGCAAAGGTTCCAGTAAACTCCGTTAAATGACAAGTATAATGCGGGATTGCATGAGCCCCGGGGACAATTCTATCGGTGAGATGGTAACAGTGAGGGTATAAGTGTCAGCTAATATGCTGCTGGGCAAACCAGAGTTTGACGGGCCCGAAAAGAAAAACCAATGTAACGCGAAAAGAACGCAAGATCATGTCATGAACCGTGCTTCGGTCAATAATTATTAGAATGGTTGTGGTGTGGTAGAGTAACGCCAGACGAAATTGTGTACTGTATGCTTTCAAGGCCACGTGCGACACCAGGGATGTCCCCTGAGACACACGCCTATGAGCACATCCAGTGGCTGCCAATTTGAATTTGATAATCATGCAGTTGTTGTTGCTGTTGTTTCGGGCGGAGCGAGCGTCGGCGTGCCCCCGCCGTGGCGCCAGGAAAAAAGTAAGTTGCAATCAAGACCGCCGAACCCTGTTCCAGAATCGCTTCACGACGCCGTTGTCATGTGGCTGATGATCGTGCCACTCGTCAAGTGCGGCAAGCTGTTTCTCGATGCTCTGCTTCGGGTTGTTGTCACGGGCATATACGAGTGGACTAGAAGATGGCTCATCCCTCGTGTACACCGACCGCCCGTGGCCAGTCCGCTTCCAGCCGTAGAGTTGGTCGTCATTTGCCCTCAGGTCGGGTCTCGTCAACGTCATACGGAGCGTCATCTCCCTGTCGGCCGGGGCCGCTGCACAATGGTCGGTGCTGGGCCGATGCGGCCGTGTTGGTGCCGGCCGCTCAAACAGATGGGGTGTCTTCGGTGACTCCGGGTCCGCAAGAGACACTTCGTCGCTGTCGCTGCAAGATCGCTCATCTTCCAAGAAGCTGCGTAGCTTGTGCGAGTTGCTGGTCCCGCCAATCGCCTTGGTACCGCGGGACTCAAGCCCCTCAAGGGACGGGAAGCCAAACTCCAGCGCTTCGTCGAATTTCTGGCTCGACGCCAAGAAGGCCCGTACCTTCTTTCTCGCCTCGGGGTCCTGGTAATGGGCTGCTGGGTCCGCCGTTGTAGGTAATTCCACGATGGGCTGCTTCTGGAGTGAAATCAGCGACAGCGCTCGGGATCTGCGCCGACCATGGCTTCCCACACTTGGCACTGGGCTTTGGGCAGGCGTAGGCAGAGCGGGAAGTGCGTCCTTGGTGGACGGTCGAGGATATGACAGAGAAGATCGCCCAAACGGTAGCTTGGAGATGGAGAGATTTCGTCGAAACGAGGGCCGACGGTCCCTGTTCGGCACCGGAACCTCCTCACGAAGATTGATGTGGTAGTCATCCAGGTACAGCCGAAGGTCCAGCCCTTCATCTTCGTCCAACCATCGGAAGCTGTCGTAGAGGGAGTCCTCCCGTTTCTTTTCAGCTACTCCGATGGGTGTGTCCGAAACATGGGGCTGCGTGCCCAACATTGACGATTGGGTATCAGAGAGCGCTGGGCTGGAAAGAGGAGAAGGCATCTTCGCTTCGCGTGTCCGGACCTTGGTGTTTTTAATGCCGTGGCCCTCGATAGAGCCGAATACAGTGCTTTGCTGGTGGCAACGAGCAGCCAGTTGTTCCTCCTCGCTCAGATGACGACGCTTGATCTTCTCCGGTAGGCTTGCGTAGAATTGCTGGTCTGTTGGATTGACGAGGGGCTGGGCGTGAGATGCTGGTTCAGGAGAATCGAAACCCTTCTCCCTCTTCCAGTCTCGCGTATCCTTGGAATACTTGTCTTGGGCGGGGTTGGGTGAGGCTGACGAGTCGCAGGCGGAGCTTCGTAAACCAACAGATCCGCCAAGAAGCGGCGAGTGGACAAGTTGTGATCGCTCAATGATGGAAAAGTACTGCAGCAGAAGCACAAAACTCAGCAAGTGAAAGGCAACATGGGGTGGTAGATGGTGGTGCAGTATGGTGGGTAAAAGTAGAAGAGCATGAGAAAGCTCAAGGGGGCACGGACGGCGAGCAGAGGGGTAGCAGTATCGAAAGGGGATCCCTGACTCTTATGGCAGATGAGGGGAACATGACTGAGAGGGAATGAATATGTCTCAATGCAGGAACGAAACACTGTAGCCAGTGCCGACACGAGTGAGCTTTTCGGAGCGGGACCAAGAGCGTCTGGGTACGAGTGGTGGGCAAGTCTGGTGCTCTGGTTTGTTGCTGCTCCAGTTCTGCGCGCTCCACGAGGCATGGATCTCACAGAAACTGCATGCTTTAGGCCACTGTCCCGCTGGCAATGGGCTGGCAGTGTGATAGGAGTTGACCAGAGAGACTGCATCAAGGAGACAGGGCCAATCAATATCCACCAAAGTGCGCTGCAACCATGGCGCTCCGGTCCAGGCACCGCAGACCAGGCTAGGCGAGACAAGGGTGGTGGGTTGGATGGCATCCCTACTGGTGGGTGTTCGTCCACGTCCAGGCGGCAACTGGCCAGCTCTGGTGTGCTGCAGGAGAAATACTGCAGATTGCCGCCAAACCAAGGCAGGGGCGGCGTGATAATGGGTCCAATCATACGGCGCCATACCAAAACCAAAGCCGCCCGTCCCTCCCTGCCAGTCGGAATGTGCTGCCAGGGGAAATCGATGGGAATTGGTCGGAGAAGGGAGGGAAGGGCGGTGCCTGTCTGGAGACGGATGGCATCACACAGGACGGGCCGGTTGGCTGGAGGACAAGACACCACATCCTTGGGCTTCAAATTGTGCAAAACGCCCGGGACAAGGCAAGGGTAGCGAAGGAAGCGGATAGGTAGTTCGCATGAGCCGGAAGGGGGAAGGGGGAACGCCTCGCACTAGCTGGCAGCATTTTGCTTTTTTTCGTGCTCCTGGCACCAAAGTCTTTGTATGACGACAGGACAACAACAAAAGGTAAGACCACAGACAAAAGGAGAGACGTTAGTAATTACCTTGCGTTGGATTGTAGGCGGAAGAGCCTCGAACTCGTCCCGTGTCATTGTCGGTAGCGGGCTATCGCAGAGATTCCTTGACGAACCGTCAGACGACACACGCTCGCATTTGGTGACATCTGGTTCCGAGCTTTTGCCCCTTCGCCGGACTCGAAGGTGGCTGCGGGATGACGAAGGGCGGCGGTCGTCAGGGTCGAGATGGCTCTCTGGGGAGAGGCGTTCGTGGTGGTCAAGTTGGCTGAGGCAGGCACGGTGGTAAGCTAGGCTTCCGATGTCTTGGTCGCCCAGCCGCAGCGCGGGCGGCAGACTGAACTCAATCTCTGGTTCTGGGCGCCAGCGATGGCGCGGGCTCGAGGGGGGTCGTTGTTGCGACGGGAAAGTGTTAGTGGCATCGACTGTGGCCGCCGTCCGTCGGCTTGACATGGTCACGCAGCTCGTCTTGCGCGAGAGCAGGAAGCTCTTGTCAACCCAGTCGGGCGATTGTTCGCTGCCGACGCGGTCGAAATCGAGGCCCAGCACCTGCAGTTGATGCGATTGCGGACGTGGCTGCAGAATTGTCGAGAATTCGGTGTCTTCCTGTCCGTCCGCCACTGTCTGCTGTGTAACTGTAGATGCGAGTGAAAATGCGTATGCGTATGCGTAGACGTATGCTTGTGTGTTGAGCAACGAAAGGGCCGGCGTAGAAGGGGGGTAATAATCGAGGCTCCCAGAACCGGAATACATTGTCTCCGTCTCCAGGAAGGTTTTATTAGCTTCGGAGCACTCCTCGTCGTCGACCAGGAAGTGACCGTTGCCGCCCCGGCCGTGGCTATGATTGCCGCCCCCGTTGGCATTGTCGGATGCAACGCCGCACTGGAGATGCCTGTCGACGCCGGCCCACTGGAGGCCAGCTACGGGAGGACGATTTCCTCTGCCCATGACGACAGCCAATTAACCAGGCGAACCAGGCGGCCGGGGACGATAACTGGCACTTAATTAGAGCGACAGGGAGGCTCGTAGCCTGATTCCCAGAGACAAGGACCCGCGATGGAGCAGGATAACGAATGCTGATCATAAGGGAAACTGGAAATGAGCACCGATGGGTCCACCAGGTCCCCAGCATGCGTTGGTTGTGAATGGGGCGAGAACCGGTAGTGACAGGTCAATGGTCGAGTTGAAGGTCAAGAACGGGGTCCAACGAAGGCACAGTACTCTGGGTGCAGCCAAAAAGTCAATAACGAGGGACGGTCCTGGATAAGTACGTGTTCGGGGTTCCGTTGGGTGGTCAGAGAAAGATGCACTACGAATGGTAGTGGTGTTTAGTGCAGACTGGCGACACACCAGCGAGCAGAAGCCGTCCGGGGAAGGAGCGAGGTGTTAGGGCAGAGAAGGAAATAGAAGCACGCGATACAGGAGGCAAGAGAGCACGATGCCCCGTCCTCGTAATAAACCTTTTGCGTCAACGGCTGCCACGCAGCAACACAACAGCTCAAGCTCCCCCAGCCGCCTTATTACCCCCAAGCGTCGCCGTGATGCAACCTCCTCCTGCGCGCGCAACTCTCGTACGGACCACCACAGAGCCACAGACAAGGAAAGGGCGCGGCATCTGATGCAAGGCAACGTCCCGCACTCGGCGGCCAGCCGAAGAACCAACAAGGGTTGAAGGGCATAACTACTCCTTTCCGAGGGTTTGCACCCAAATTAGTTGCTACATGGCTGGGTACTACGATACGACGGACTACGAGGAGCTGGTCCCCATCCTCGGCGAACAGCAGCAAAAGGGTGCTGCAACAGGCCGGGCCACCGGTCTAGGGGCTGGTCCTGTCTCCTCCGCCGCACCCTGGCCCTTGCAACTGGCCTCAGCTTCTTGTTGTCCTCTGGTCCAGGGTTCCCGCGACACGCAGCTCTCAAGCCAGGCCCGCTACGGCGGTCATCCCCCAACGTCTGGGTGATACGCCCATGGACAACGGGGTAGCATCCCAAACCCTCGCGGTTTGCACCAAAAAAAGATAACACCAGGCTCTCTTACCGCGGTATTGTCAGGTCAGTCAGGCGACAGAGTACCACAACAGTTTCAGCACCAGCACAGTCCCCGGCAAGCCCCAGCAGAAAGGAATCCAATACCACCAGTGTGGTCCGGGCTGCTCCAGCGCTAGGCCACCAAAGCCGAGCCCCTGCCCCGCCCTCCCGGAACTCTAGTTAGTTGGCCGGGGCGCCTCGCCGTTGCAGCTTGCCGTCGGCTTGCCTGTGGCCTTGCTGAAGCCACTCGGAACGGATGGAGTAAGCTAAGCTCTGGGGCCGGAGCACTAAACCACGGTGGTGGTATGCGGGTGGGCTTCGCAACTGGCTCCGCAACAGACTAACCACTGGAACCCGTGGCCAGGTAAATGGAGACTGCCAGTAATTTTTCTTCAACACGGGCAGCAGCTGGTACGACGCACAGCAAGCATCCTTGGACAAGCAAATACCCATCCATATGGATATCTCCGTCATGTCTCTTCACCCCCACCCACCCCGAAATGGAATTGTGCTATTGTCCACGCCTCTCAATCATCAAACAATGAGCCAGGCAAGCTCCCCATCTCGCTTCCTGAGACTTCATTAATTGACTGCTTGAGGTGTTGCTGTTTGACTGGTGAAGTTCGACGGAATGAACCAGTTAGCCTAATACAATGTAGGTTCCCCCTTTCAATCGCCAAACTCAGAATGTTCTTCCTACCAGCGATTACAGGCGTAGGTCTATTAGCAGAGGCCTCTTCTCCAGCTCCCATGCATCAGTGCCCTTGGACGCTCAAATCTGATCGTCCCCTGAAACATGGGCGCTCACTCCGAAATCACCGCATGTGAGATCAATGCCAGATCCACGTGAAAGTGTTGGCCACAGCACAGTTGAGAGTGCCAAAGGTTGCTGTCGGCTGCCCCGTGCAAAACGCTTGGCCGCGTATTGCATCCACCGTGGCCCACGTTCCCACTCTCATTGTCACCCTGCAAGGGCCCTCAACGCCCAATTCCTCTTTCGGCTCAGCTTTGAAGAACGACGGATGCCAGCAATTGACGCTAGGCTCTCTGCAGCATTGACGTTTCTGAACTAACTGATCGTGGCAACCAAATTTCGAATATCTTTGGTACGACAGCGGAATCCAACATTGGGATGCGGGGGCTTGTGGAGTAGAATACTGAGCTTAGAGGTTGTCCAATGTCTTCGCCTCTCTTTTTGGACCTGCTCCGTCACCTACAATACTTGGCACGTTGGTCAGCACCCTTGCGACATCGTTGAAGACTGATCTCAAACCAAGTAGGCGGCCTCATGCCAAGCTGAGGTTCCCATTGGGGCTCGACAAATTCTTCTGGAGAGCCGTCCACTCCTATCGACCCATACCAAACCCACTTCAGAAAGCGGTGGGAGTGACGGGTAGAGGAGAACCGGGCAAGGGGTACGTGCGATAGGGGTCTGGCTTACGCCCTGTCACATCGACAGCCGAGCAGGCTGATCATCATTATCGGCCTCTCCGGCAGACTGGATGCATCCTAGGAAAACGGGTTTGTGCGAGTTAAAGCCTTGCCACATGGAACCATCTCCGAAACCGCAAGAAAGCATCCATCCGGTGAAAAGCCGATAGAACGACGTGTTCGAATCCTTTAATCCCACCAAAGAGCACCTGTGCCCCGGCTCAATCCGTTGTTACAGACCTTCGCCAGTCAGCTTTCCCGACAAGAGCCAACCCCAGCGCAACTACTCAAGAGAGAAGCAATCAGTATCCATGCTGCGAATGTCCCTACCCTCAAAGGATGACCCAGTGTAGGACCTCCCATTACAATGTCATGTACTACGTATCCAGTCCATGGCATGTGAGGAGCCCTCTTGGTGGTCCGTTGATCAACCGGGGGCACCACAGGGTCTCATGGCATCATAGACAAGAAATCGTCGCCCAAGGCTCGCTCCCCTGCCAGGCTTGTTTCAAACCAAGCAGCCAAGGGTCCAAGTGCGATAAGTGCTACGTATGTCAACACCGCCTACCAGCAAGTCTAACAGTGGAGAAAGCACAGACACAGCCATGACACAACGTTAAGGAGCTACCCTAGTCTATAGAATTAAGTCGTTCGATTTTAGCGAGCACGTCGAGCTTATGGGGTGGTATGTTAGGAGCACTCATAATATGACTTTCCCAAGGGGCACCTGTCTTGTGAGGTAGGCCTCGCAATGGGGTCTGAAAGCAATCCACATCAGATGAATATAGTACCTTCTGCCGACACGCAAATGGGCTATACTTTCTGGCCCTGCAGAGGCTTATCGAGAGCCAGATGGACTGGTGGTCGGCCGGCGACAACCATGGGGCAGCTTGAGAGCCGGTGAAGACAGAAAATAAAATGCAACATCTTTGCTATTTAGTGACAAAAATCAGTAAAGAAAATAAATGTGTGTTATTTGACTATTCAATCATTCTTCTTGACTAATTACGTGAGAGAGGTGACTGAAGAAGGAACAGTGTATCAAGATGATGATGGCAGTTGCCTGCTTTGCCCCCTCATCCGAAGTTTTGCCGCCTGCGCGTCCAAAGTGTCGCGACGGCCAGCCAATCAAGACCGACTGCCATTGACGGTCTTTGGCTTCGCTCAGTCTTTCCCGGTTCTCACCAGGTCCCATAGGGCTCTTTCAGTTCGCAACCCGGGCCAGGTACCGCATCAGCTAATTATGAGAGTGCCGTGATTCACCGTATTCTCCTTTACTCACTTGCTCTTTAAGTTTTCTCAAATTTTGGATACCCTTTGATGTTCTCACGTCGCCCTCATGACCTCGGAAAAGATGCCGTTGATCCTGGACAACACATTGTCGGTGGACCTCAACGATGTCGACGACTTGTTTGGCGACGGTGTCGCCTTGTCCCTGCCCGTGAGGTCGCAGGGTAAACAGCTTCAGCAACGGATGGACGAGCTGCGGAGCCGAGGCTGCTGCCAGTAGGGTCCCTCATTTGTTTTCACCAGCAACGCCACGAGGCTACTTTGTTGGCTAACAGTCGCACAGGACAGTAGCTTGGTCGAGGACCGGCACTATCGCTTCCATCAGTTCCGATGGGCAGTCTATCGAGCTTCGATATCTGCGGCGGCATCCCGACAACGGATCATGGGATCTGAGTGATCCCACCATATGCCAGAGCGTCAAGGGCTCACCAACTATCCCTCTGGTTCACCTGGTATGGGCAGGTACCAACAGTCCCGACCTGGCAATCATCGACTCCGTCGGGCGTGTAGCCATTATCAGCTTCTCGATAGCACTCAATCAACCCTTCCCTCAGAGGATGTGGGATGCAGACCCTGTTGACGATATGCACGCGGTGGTCGGCGCTTACTGGCTCGGAATCCCCCCTTTCAATCCACAGGTAAGCCAAGATGCATCGTTTTGATCCTTTGGGTGTCTAATTCATCCAGAAATACCATGCGACATATGGGCCTGCGAACAAACATGGCCACAGCTACCAGTACGAGAGCGCATTCGTTCAGACTGGGTACCCATATCACCCCAACCCATCAAAGAGCGCTCTTTTCACTGTGACTACCAATGGTACTCTACGCATGTTCTGGTCTCAAACGAACAACCGAGTCGAGGAGACAACCATGGAGTTAGAAAGCGTGAACTCGTCGGATGACCTCGTTACACATGCAACCTTTGCATCCGAGAGGCGTAAGTTCTCGCCACCTGGTTGCGCCAGACCAAATGCTAATACGTCCAGAATTTCTACTTCTTGCACTAGCTACGAGCTCAAAGCAATTGAGGCTCATCAAGATCGAGATCCACTGGGGAGGACCTCAATCCTCTGACAAGACAGCTCCACCATCAAAAGTACTAAACCCAGTACTGATAGAAACACACCTTGCAACCGTCAACTGGCTGCAAAACGGCTCCAGCGACACCAACGTTGAAGCCTGCCTTGCCGAGCTCTGCCACCTCGAGGTTCTACAGTCCTTGGGAGACCAGGGCCCAGGAAAGAGCTCCACGCCGCCCATGGTTATCGCGGTCAGGTCGCGCACTCCGGATGAAGGGTCGTATGAAATGACTCAGAGTATAATCGACCGCTGGGAAGCCGTCGAGCAAAAACAAAGCCTGCACCCCGCCTTTGAGCAGCTCGGGAATCGCCGCAACAGCGTGTCGTCAGAGCTACCAAACGTCACTCAACTGCAAAAGATTGATCCCATTATTATCAACAAAATTATTATCGCGCTTCATGCCATCAATTTTGGAAAGATCCTAATTCTCTCTTTCTCGGACGGCACGGTGGAGTATCGAGACAGGGCTACATTTGAAGAGATATACGTGATTCAGGACCTCACAAAGGTGATGAACCTCCGACAAGTTGGCTGGACATTCACAGACGAAGCGCCATGTAGGTCATGACCTGAAATAATCGTGAAGTTTACCTTGATTGACAGATGGCGCAACAGGTCAGCAGATCGCATTCTCACCAACCTATTGTTCGATGGTACAGCTTGGGGACGATGGAAAGATGAAGTGGAACAGACTTCATTACGCTGGAAACGATATTGGCGACTCAATGATGGATGGTGGGTTTTTACATTGTCATCATGACATATCCGTGCCCTAACAGCCTTCCAGACCAATACGCCGCCAGTGTTGCTGGTCTCACTGTTGCAATGGCCCCGTCGATATTTTATCAGCAAAGTTATGATGACATCCTTGCGTTGGCCCAGCCATTTGCCGCAAAGCCAAGTCCGACTACCCCTGATTCGTTCCCAACGGCGCATGCTAACATGAACCAGAATTCATCAAGGATTGGATCACTGAGCTCATCCGCATCCACAAGGTCAACGTCGATTACTCTGAAGACACACATCATGATGCCCTTGTTCGCAATGGGACTTTGCAATCATGTTTGAGTATTTCGAATGCCCTGGGTTTTCACGGAGAATTCAACCCTCGGTCCTTCCAGGGAAAGTTTGCAATGTTGTCACTCAACTTGCGAAACGTCGTGGTGCTCATCACCATCGCTAGTAACACCCCGCTGACGATAAAAGAAAAGCTGAATCCTCTCGATGAGCCTGGTAAGCTTCCCTCCATCCGTTTACAGCCCCCCTTATTAACGGCCAACTACAGAGGTTGTGGAAACACTCGTGGGCTGCGCCGAATGGTCGCTGGACCTTGTTTCTTGGCTGGTGGATTGTTTGTATGAGCTCATGGATGATGAAAAGTTCATGGAGCTCCTACAGCCCCAGCGCTTCGCCGAAGTGGCAACATACCTTCATGAGAGAAACAACATTTCTCTTCATTTCTTATTGAGCTCCTCGAGCCGCGGGTTCCTTTCTGCGGTCACCCGTCGCCTCGGCCATTTAGAAGGCATCAGCAAAAGGGCCATCGAATTCTACAGGAGGCAGTCTGCTACGATTGATACGTCTAACGCACCTGTTCCCCGCCTGCAGCAGGCGTATCAGAAGATGCAAAGGATCACCTCGGCTGCTCTTCTCAAGGCTAACGATTTTGATCAACTCCTGGCAACTCTTGGTAATGACATTCGCCAGTCTTACCAACAATTCCTGCCCACTTTGGTCAAGGCACAGCAACCGCAACTCCAGGGGAAGCAAATCGACATGGCAGTCAAAACAGCTCGCACACAGTTCGAACTGGCAATGTTGCTATCCCAAGCACCTCCTCTCGCCTTCCTCAAGGTCATACTCAAGTTCTTCAAACAGGATCTGCCGCAGTTCAACTTGAAAGATCGAGCACAGCTCTTTTTCGCCGACTATGACCTCCTCGAAGTCCATGATGATAGGCACAGCCTGGCGGCGAAGCGGGCACGGGGAATGGTCTACGTGGATGCATTCAAGCGGTCGGAGATAAAGCCGAGTCCGGAGCAGCAGTGGAGACGCTGTTCTCGATGTGCGGCGGTGATGGAGGATGTGTTTGGAAACCGACCTGGGTTTACGTTCGTACTAGGCCAGCAGCGAAAATGCTCATGCGGTGGCCATTGGGCGCTGCTCCCTCCCGGGAAGGTGTTTGCTTGATTGGAAACCTCGGCGCGCTTGTTTCGCTGGGTGCTTTGGGGTCTAGTCTGAGGGCTATGATTGGGGGCGTAATTTCATGGTAGACAAGGATAGACTCAATAGTGAACATTGGCACATCTGCTCTCCGGTTCTGGACATGGTACGCATGTTGTTTCTGGCCGGCCCGGCGAATTTCTCAAGTATCTTGACATTCAAGGGTGGCCTGAGCCAACGATCCAGCCCAGCCGATGAGCACTGCATTTATGTTGGTCGAGTTGTGATTTGGTCCAAGCCAATATTGATCATCATTGGTTGGAGCGTTTGATAGGACCAAAGACCTGCCAGCCAATAAGGTTCTGTCGAAGTTGCATTGAGAGATTACCCTATATCGCGGCTTTGGGAACAGACCAATCCTTGCCTTCAGAGGCGTCCACTATTTCGCTGTCGTCAGATGGACGGCATGTTTCATTTTGCATCGCTGTGCCTGAATTCGAGAGGCGGGCGTAGTGTTCACATCAGCTGCTAGGTTCGACTGTTTGTGAGACCAAGACTGCGCCACTTGGTCTCCCAGCAGCGGGGGTCGATTACATTTGGCCAGCATTGGCAGTGTCTTTCCCGTCTCGGAACAGTCTCTAGTAGCAGTGGGTAATGACCAGGCAACGCCATGCTGTGAATGACCGAGTCGCACACCCAGAATCGTAGGTCATACTACGTCGTACCTGACAGTAGAGGCACATATTTTCTCAATGCATGTGTGCGATGCCGCAGAGAAGGAGGAGAATATTGAACCGGCGATTTATGCCTTCCGAGTAACCTGCCGCCGGGGCCAGTGTCATCGATTGCTTAAATTAACCGCCCCTTGGAATTGTGGAATAAGGTGAGGCCATCACTGGTTCAGTGGGTGAGTGATAGGGCAATGCGAACTAGCGACCTAAGGTAAGGTATCCAACGAGCCATACCTGGTTCGGCGCGTCTAGTCAGGAACGACATCATTAGAGTCCAGACTACGCACTATTAGAGACCCCCAGACCCCAACCCTCGACAGGGGATGGAAGGTGGCCATTCTTGGGTCGAGGGCCACTTGGGCTGGTCTCTGGGGGAACAGCATCATCCGGGCTAGATAGGTAGTGAGTGCGCACCACGAAATACTCCTCAGTTCCCACACAGGCACGGCTTTGGAAAGTTCTCCCTCATCACGAGAATCGGCGCACAAGTGGAGCGGCGAGTCTATGGCGACAAGGCAATGCTGACTTCGGGCGGGATTCCTGAGATGTGGCGTGACCTGAGCGAAGATTCCCGAGCCGAACTTGCCGAGAGGCTAGACATTGTCGCATTCGAAGTGCGATGCGATGCTCTGTTGCCTTATTGTCAGTGGTGCTCGAGAAATTGGCCAATGCTTCATCGGCGGCTGTTGAGGCAAGGAGAGCCAACCAAAGACGTGTTCCAGGATCGGGCGAATCTCGACAGGACCTCGTCGACGCTGTTTTACGTAGTACTCTTTGTATCTGTAACCGCGAGCAGTATCCGAAAAAAGCGAGACGCGCCCTGTCACTGGCTGCTGCCTCCCGGGACGTTCCTTGCAAAAGGCGGGCAAAGCATTGGAGCGCACGGAGTAGCCGCTACCGCAACATGCACATGCATGTGCATCGGAGGATGGCGTCACATGGGGGCGGCCAGCGGCGAGGATGGCGGCCGCAGATGGGCGGCTAACAGCAGATGGTTGGCTGCTTCGAGTGTCGCCCATATTGGACCTCGAAATATGGATGGCTGTTACGACCGCCCAAGTTGAAAAGCTACACAGCGCATTGGTCTCGCATGAAGCTGTCTGACCTCCTGGCTTTTGGGCTTGGTCTGCGTCCCTCCCTCTGTGACCGCCAAATCGTGATCCGCCGACAACCCACTTCCGCAAATAATTATCGCCGGCATGGGCATTGACCATGTAAGGGGACGGACCAGGTAGGGGCCCGCCCTCGCATTGTCGGATCAGCCGCCGTTCCCACCGCCAGCCTTGCCTATAGAGCGTGGCATCGCGAATAGCTCCACCTTGATGGAGCAAGCCAATCATCGAATGACCGCAAGCACAGTTCCAACTCCCTCCCCCCCAGCCTTCCTCTCTGCTCTGGAAGGCTGAAAAGGTTGGACCGACGACAGCATTGGCTGAGATGGTCCGAATCCAACCCCGAAGTGCTGATGAAGTCGCACCCCGCCCGTAAGGGGGCCGTGACGTACTTGGCAGGTAGCAGGTGCAACAAGTCGCCTGCCAGGGGGTTGCCAGGGAGTCTTCTGCAGGCTAATATCTCCGTAATCAATTTCGATGCCGATTTCTACCACTAGCAGTAGTACCTATTGATTGAGACCATGGCGGTAATAACCTTAGAATGGCGCTTAACTGTAACTTACCCAGGTTCCTGCCATACCCAGTCGGTACCTGCTTCTTGCCTGCCGATTGTAATAGTGGGCGGGCGTGGGGGGGTGTTATCGAAAAGATGTTGGCAGGCGCGAGCTCGTTTTGGAACTTCCATGAACTCAGGGCGGCTTGCCACCATCCACATGCAACCTGTTTTGGCGCTTACTGTCTGACACCCACATCCTATCATTGTCCTCGCCCACCCAATCCTCTCATCATCTCATGACTGCGGCATTGTGGGGATGCATATTGTGGCTGGCGGCTGCACTCACTTTACCGACGTTTATTTGTCCTCAATCCTGCCTGATGAAGGAGCGCGCCACCCACATAATTCCGATGTCGTCCAGCGCTCGGTACCAACGGGCACACCCGCTCGCTCCTGAGTCCTGCTTGCACATTGCGCTAACGCAGGAACCTCCCTCCTTAGACAGCGCGTTGCGGCATGGCGAGGCACGTCAGCGACCTGACTGGACGGAAGCCCCAGCCCCCCCGACTCTTGGCGCCATCCCTTGTTCTCGCGCAGTACTTTACCCGTACATGTTGCCGCGTAAAGCACCCTCGTCCACAATTATCGACTGGGAAAGCTGTCTTGTCCTGTCTTGTTCTGCTGCAGCCCACAGCAAGGCAAGCCCGGCGTCGCACACGTCTGCCTGTTCGGACGCGCCCCGTCGTTTCGTCTTGGGCCACGCGCTTGCTCGTGCAGCGAAATCCATCCGCGTGCAGTTTGGCTGAACCTGAGGCGGCGATCAAACCCACTGGACCCAACCACCAACAAAGACTGGAAATGTCCTAATTTGTACCAATACGCGTTGCTGCAAAGGTACATCTTCCGCCCCCGGCCACCGCCCTCTCCCCACAGCGCCACGACCCACTTGAACGGCGGTCAACCGCAACCTCATCCCTCCCAAAGTACCCGACCTCTCCACCAGGGTTGGTGGCTCGCCGCGCCTCGTGGGTGCGCAAAGCCCCCAGGCGCCAAATCCGTCCTCGCTAGCCCCGGCAACCCCTGGTGCTCCCCTGGATAGCGAGCGGCGATACGTGCCACCGGCCGTATTTCTCCTGGACAAGTACTCAGTAATACCGCCAACCGCGAAATTAATCCCCTTACTCAGGTGATTGATTCTCCTCTCCCTCCTCGATTTGTCCTCGTCCACGGCGCGCGTGGCCAGCAAAGCTTGGCTGCTCCCTTCGACGGTTCGACCTTTCAGCCAACATCTGGTCCAACAGCCGCCGATTAGCCTGCTGTTCGTCTGGTGTCTAGGGTCGTCCGCCATCGCAGTCACACGCCCTAACCACCATACACCCCCCCTAACCACCATCGGGGACTGGTCATACTGGTCTCGTCTCGGTTGGCTTCTCTCGTTGTTGCTCTATCGATTGCTGTCACGGCTGCCGCTCCTGTTACTCCAGCTCACCCCCCAGGCCACCCAAGATGGACCCGGCCCTGGCCGCCGCAAATGGGCCAAGGGTCTCAATGTCGTCCCCTCGGCCGCCTCCATCATCGTCCCGTCCTGATGCTCCCTCCGTGCTCCCATCTGCGGCCGCTGCTACAACTCCCGTCTCGGCTTCTGACCCTGTCGTCCCTTCTCCGCCATCGTACTCGTCAGACCACGTCCCAGACCTGGACCACCACCGTCACCGTCACCAGCAGCCGCTTGCGTCTTCGGGAAACTCTTCCGTGCACACACGTTCGCAGACAGCAGACAGCCTGCCCACTACATCCGCCGCCTCCTCCCCTGCCGGGCCCCAGATCGGGAATCCCATCAAGCGAAAGCCGCTGTCCTCCACGGCATCGGTTTCGGCTCTCCGCTTCTCCTCCTCTGGCTCTCCTCTGCCATCTCCCCTCGACCTCACCGGGCCGGAGCAGAGGTTTGCAAGACCCTGCTCCATTGACAGTCCCACCCTGTACGAATACTCGGCTGGAGGGCGAAAGGTGTCTGCCAACCAGTGAGTGCAACCCACATCTCAGTTCCGTCTGACACATATACCACTGCCGAGTAATACCGGCTGCGCCCAGCCCGTTTGACCTGCCGTCTCCCTTCCCAACCCCATTGCTGACTGGAATGCTTCCCCTTTCATAGACCTCACGACGCGAACCTGGCGCAACTCAGCAGTGGTCTGTCTGAGTCGCGAACCATTCCGGCCCACGGCTCGTCTGGTTCCAGGTCCGACTTCTCTGATGTCCTGGATGGGTATGACGAAGTAACCCCAGACACAAAGTCAGATTCCGGTACAGACTCTGCGCCTGAGACGGTCCTCGGCATGCTTAGCGTTGATCAAGTCAATCCCACTCCTACTCCCGAATCCGTCCCTACTCCAACCGACATCGACGAAGTCAAGACGCGCTCCGAATACTCCGATAGGACCACTCCTAATCCCGCTCCGGCTCCCATGTACGCCCCAAAACCTACACTACCGCATCTACAACTCGACAAGGTCGTCGTTACAAGTCCACCAGACGGCCCACAGCTAGACAGTCGTGCCGAATCACCTCTGTCCACGTCAACGGACGGTTCTCCCAAATTGAACAAACCGCTGCCCAAGTCACCTGGGCCAGCATCACCTTTTGCTGCGCTCTTCAACTGGGGAGCTCCATCACCCTCCGCAACGGAGTTCTCGTCGACCTCTTCGCCCATATCCCCCTCAAGGGCCCATGACACTCCATATGACTCGTATCTCTCCACACCGCCACCCACAACAGCTCAAATCGAAGAGATGGAAGACGAGCTCAAGGCCATAAGCGCCGAGCTGGCCTCTTCCATTAGGCGCGAGATAGACCTCGAAGACTTGGTGGACCGGCTACAGGAACAGGTCAACAATCCCCAGGGTCCCGGAAAGCGGTCTAGTGACTACTTCTCAGACTCGGGATACAGCTCAGCAAAGCTCAGTGAATCGGAGCAAAGCCGTGATGAAGTGGAAAAGATCCAGAGGCGATCGGAACAGGAGAAGGCATCCCTTCGACTCGAGCTTACAAACAAGCTTCAGGAAGAGCGATCGAAGCGAAAAGCACTTGACCAGCAGATCAAACAGCTAGCTGAGCGAGCTTCTCAAATTGACTTGGCCGAAATCAACAATCTGGATGCTAATGGCCGACTCAAGGACTTGGAAGAGACGTGTGGAGACCTTAGGAGACGTCTCTCCGAGGAGCGCACGGTCAAGAACAACTTCGAAGACCTTCTCACGGCTCTCCGAGGCGAACTCCAGGATGCCTGCAACGAGCGCGACAACCTCCGAGATGAGGTCGTCCCTCAGCTGAGGGCTCGCGTCGAGGGCCTTGAGACTGAGGCGGCCGAGTACGCCAACTTGACATATGAATCGTCCAAGATGCAGCAGGAGCTCTCATCGCTTAAAAGGGAATATGATTCTCTGAGGCATCCTGAGTCAGGAGCCGCCACTCCAACCAACCGCATGTCGCGCGCCATGTCGGGCGGCCTTGGGAGGTCCAACTCCGTGGCCACATTCCGTAACCAACGGCCTCCTGCTCTCGAATTGGGAAGATCCAACAGCGTGAAGAACATGAAGGCAGAGTCTCGCGAAGCCTTGATGGAACGGCTCAAGGATGTCGAGGCTCAAAGGGACGCGCTCCATAGCGCTCTTCGAAACCTACTTGAACGGCAGGAGTTCCAGACTCGCGAGAATGACAAGAAGATACGCGTCCTTCACACGGAACGGGAGAGGCTACTCTCAGCATCTCCGCGAAAGGGTGGATTTGAACGGGAGATTGCGAACCTGCGCACCGAGATTAACGTTCTCCGACGTAGGGCTGAGGATGCTCTCGAAGAGAAGTGGGAGGTTGAGAAGGGGCTGGGCGGTCTGAAGATGGACCTGGACAGAGCCGAGGAGGAGATTGTTCTACTCAGGGATCTCCTGAAGGAGAAGGATATCCTTATCCCGCCATCCATCGTTCGAGCTAGCGGTTCCAGCACCGCCAGCAGTCAGTACAGTCCCGCGGTCCCGGTGACGTCCGAGTCGCTCAGCCAAGCATACAAAGAACTCCAGGCAGCATACCTCGAGGCTGTAGAACGTATTAAGAGTCTCGAGTTGGATACCAACACAACTGGAAACGACGAAAAGACCCAGTTGGCGATGGAGCGTCTTGAACGCACACTTTCTATCGCCGTTTCTGAGCGGGATACCGCCAAGCAAGAAATCAGCAATCTCAAGACTCAGTTCGGCCACCTCGGCGCTAGTGAGAGCAAGGCTCTCGAGGGAGAGCGCCTCCTTGCGGACGAGCTTGGCGAGTCGGCTCGACGGGTTGAGGAGCTTGCCTCGCAAGTTCAACAGCAGCTGGCAACAAACTCCAAGCTACGAAACCGTCTGTCTGAGACTGTCAGCCGGAACGAGGACGAGCGCAAGGCGCACTCCGATCGCATTGCTGAACTCCAGGTTCGGCTCAAGTCGATGGAGGAGCAACTCATCTCTGCCCAGACGGCCTCTGAGGAACGCGTTGCAAAACACGAGGAGGAGGTCAACTCTCTGCGAGAGGCTCATAATGAGCAGCTGCGGCGCATGGCCAGCCCCGGTCTGGGATCTCTAAGATCTCCTGGGTTGCGATCGCCTCGTAAGCCTTCGCTCCTGAGTCCTTCGTCTCCGCGCTTCCCTATTTCTCCTCGTCTGTCCCCGGAACAGAGCTTTGAGGATGCGGCGAAGATGTCCGCGCTTCGAGAGCGTGTTACAGAGCTGGAGAAGGCTCTCGATGACGCCGGAATCGAAATGCAAGAGGTTGTTTCTAAGATGAACGCGGCACAGATTCAAGTTTTGGAACTACAAGAGGAGCGTGAAACTGCCGTGCGAGAGACTCGCCGATTGCAAAAGATGATTGAGCAGGAGCAGCTCAAGTCGTTTGAGCAGAGATTCCAGTCATTGGGCTCAAAGGCTTGATGAAGTGGTAATTGGATATCGGTGGATACGAACCAAGCCGTTATCTCTGGTGCATTTAGCGAATCCCGGAGTTGACCTGATTTCAATACCTTTCCCTTTTTTTATTACTCGGAACTGCATGAGCCGTCACAGCCACTGGCTGAAGCTAGCGCATGCTGATGCCTATGTGCTTGGTCTAAGATGACGGGCTTGGGTCTTCAAACTGGACATGGGAAGCGGATCGTCTTTTTATCAAACAGGTGCTCACCGCACCAAACGCATTGGGAATGAAGAACTGTTGGAGAGACGTCTTGCAAAACGAGGTGCTTAGGATGGCACTTGGCTATTGCCGCATTTTTACTGATCGGACAACCTGGCTATATATATTGCAGTGGAACATTTGGTACATAATGTCTTGTGGTGGGTGGGCTGGTTTAGAGGCAAGTGTGGTTATTACACCCGTTGCCGAGTTTTGTGTATGGATAGACCAAGCTGAGTGGTGGGACGTAGATATAATGCTTGTACAATATATATCTTCTAGAGGGTCAACTAGTACTCTGGATGGCTCTAATTAAATACCTACTATGTCTACTACTCAACTTGCAAATGATGATTCCCGTGCCTATCGCCAGCCGGCCGTGTCAGTTGAATGGTCTTCGCTGGCAAGATGGATAATGGGTGGTCCCCAACCTCAACACTGCTAGTTGGAAATGTTAGGTGGAGCTAAATGAATCTGCACTTGCTCTTAAAACAATGGAAGCGATGCCTCTTTCTTGTGGCTGCGGCAACGCCGTTACCCGGTCGAGTTCTCATGTTGGAAGGCGTCATCGGGTGTCACTCCCCTGTGTGGGGAGCACGGTTCTGCACTCTAGCAAGAAACAATAACCACCACCACCACCACACACGTGCAGTTGTTTGTCGAACCATCAACATCTCACTACACACATTACTATCCATCCTATCACCCATCAAAATGCTTCCGAGGATTCTGCAAGTTATCCTCATTTTTGTACATTTGCTCATTATTCGGAACCTGACTCTTCGGATTGTGCGTCCTTTCCCTGGTCTGGAACGTGCCGAACACGCAGTCTGAGGTTCTGCCTATCCACCCTTGGCCTACTATGATCTCTTTAACTCACCATGCTCGATACTGGATCATCTCGTTTTGCGCAGCCTCCCTTCATCGCCTCCACGGCCTCGTTGCTCCCGAGTCGGCAGCTGGCAGCCGTGCCCGCCACGACCGCCTCGCTCTGGCAGTGCAATTCGTCAACGGATTGCTAGTATACGCGCTCCTATCCCTCTTCCCACTCTCGAAACGGAATCGCTAGGCCCGCACCGTCGACAGACATAAAAAATGGCTGTATACTGCCTGTGTGTTGGCCCTCTGTGTTCTTGTTGGGGATGCCTTTGTGGTGTTGGAGTTTGTACCTGCTGCCTGGGCCGAGGAAGGAGAAACCGTGACGCGAATTCGCATGTTCGTAGTGCACATTTTTGCGTGCTTCATGATCCTTGGAATGCTTGAGCCTGTCCGCTGGAATGTGAGTCTCAAGCCCCCTTGGTCTCTTGGCGATGATTGCAGATGAGAAGCTGCGTCTAACTTGCGAACGAACCTATCTAGAAACGCGACATTGAAGTCTTCGGGCTGGAAATGTTCCGCAGATACACACCGTTTCAGAAAAGCACCTTGTCGGCAGGTCTCATGGGATTACAAGGGCTGCTTGTTACTACGGCCTTGATCAAACTGGTTATCTGTGCTGCCTTCGGCTGCTGGGTCAATCTGGCCGGCTTCTAGTTCCCACCGGGACTCACATTGGCCCAGACATTCATACAAGTGTGGCTTCTCTCACCTCTTGTGGATGTGGCCGAAACGGTAAGTTGCAAGATGAAGAAGAAGGGTGGCAATCATGGCAAGCTGACTGATGTCAAGGTCGGGTACATCATCTACGGCCGCGTGTCACCAGCCTGGCGAATTCGGAGAGAGAAGGCAGTCAAAAACCAACGCTGGCTCATTTGGATATATCGCAATCAAGTCATGTTGGTTTGGTGGTTTATGATGTTCTTTGGAGCCAAAGGTTGTGACTGGGTCCTCATGACGAGCGAAAGGTCGGATGCTGCGGCTGGGGCAGGGGCAGGTACAGTGGACTTGTAATCAGCAATCAGCGGTGCAATTGTGTTGTTCTTTGTTCTTGACAAGCGAGCATGATATTGTTAGCGTGGCTCAAGTGTAGCTTTGTCTATCAGACTAGGGCTGTGGCACAATGTTGTCTCTATCAGAGACTGAGCGCCAATAGTGGAAATAGAGACTATTGGTTTCGCCTGATCTGAAAGTGTCTGGAATGGAAGCGACTGATACCACCGAGGCGACTGTTGATGGTGACGTCTTGATATTTGTCAAGATGGATGCCAGGGGTCATGGCGGCTAGTGTTGTTAGTGTTGGCTCCGAGTGAGACGAGCCAACGTCTCACGAATTATACCTACTGTCGAAGTCAAAGCGACGCTTTCCCCTCGAAGAGTCGAAGAGGGACGGGGGCATTGATGGTGGATACTTTGTTGCCGTTCTCAGTGCATATAGTGCTCGGGATAATGGACAAGGTTGTAGTTCTATTCCACCAGCCGCGGCCTGCCTCGGTTTGCACCTACCTACCTGGGCCTCTGGTTCAACCATGATTTAACTCTACTACTATGTACTTGGCGTATTATGCAACGCAGTTAATTACTCAGGGGCTTCGCGCCATCCAGTCGACCCCTGGAAGAGCAGCACGCCGCGCGGATGGCGACTGACATGTCGTTTAGCAGGGCGACTGCCCCAGGATGTCGTCATCCTTTGTCGGTGGGAATCCCTTCCGCCTTCTCAAGGAAAAAAAAGCAAAGAGAGGCGGAGGTTGAGCAATGGGCAGGGAGTAGAAAAGCAAATTTACCCTTGATCAGCCCTAATTGGACGCCATGGCATTACCAGTTTGTGTAGCTAAGCTGGTGAGGTGGACAGGGGATGATGATAGGCCCCCACTTTGCTGTTGGCCAATGGGTGTGGGGGTCCTTATCAGTAGCCATCCTGGGGAAGAAGCTGTGTAGCTGCTTATGATATGAGTGAGAGTGTGACAGTGACAGTGAGAAGCAGAGGCTGGGGAGCCAGGCAACATTTGCTTGGCGAAGGGGGAGGCTGTGACAGCCTGCCAAAGTCCCTCCCATCCCATGCCCTGTTGGGACGTATGCCTTGGCTCAAGGCGATGCTGTGGCTACTGGGCGGTCGCAGGTGAGAGTGGCGCTGTTTCTTCTTTCTACTAAGTTGCAGTCTCTCCTCGGAGGTCTCCCACAACCGTCTGGTGTGTCCCGGCTTCCAGCCCTCGGCTTCGGCGTCCCCCGCGACGGGGGCAGATGCCGTCCCGGCCATGAGTCCAAGGACCACGGGCGAGATTGTCTCCGGCTCGGTGTGCCGTGATTTGAGGCGAGATGATGGATAGGTTGGACCTCGTCGCGAAGATAAGGACGGACGGCTCGAGGCGTGTCATCAAATGAGTTTCAATTACATTTCGGGACCAAGGTCGCCTCGCTCAACATCCGGCTGGCCAGTCGGCCGGTGTGCCATCGCATCCCCCTTAGGAGTTGAGTATGAGAGAGGCAGGAGCAGTAATTAGTGAGTGGCCTGTGTGATCCGACAGGCTTCTCGACGCCGTTGTGACAACTGACCAGAGACGCATCCATGAAACGGCTCCTCAACCGTCCGCGGAGCCCGGGGAAAAGAGTTGGAAAGCCACACATCACAATTTCGTGATTCATGCAAAGGCGCAGCCCCAGGGACCTGGTTATCCGGGGTCTTATCAGTCGGGGCAAGGAGACGAGGGTGCTGATAGAGTTGCGACAAGGCTCCGGAAGCGTTCTGTGTGTCTGAGGGTTTACATGAGAAGCTCACGCTATCCCCCACCGACACCAACGAGAGCGATGGCCGATCTGGCTAACGGCGAGGAAAGGAGCAGCATGCCTGGCTGGCCCTGGCAGCGTGTCCACTGCCCAGACTTGGAGAAAGCGATCAGTGACCCCGTCGCGCCGGGGAGCGACTGCTTATCTGCATGGCATGTTCCCACATAGCCGGGGGCGTTCCTGGATGCTACCGACTTTCAATGTTGGACTAATTGCTGCCTCTGGGAAGCCCAGAACCGTGGTTGGGATATCATGGAGGGCAATTCCATCAATCTGTATCATCCAATTCTGCTTTTCGTCCATTGTTTTCTCTCTGTGAAACGTCTCGAGGTCATAGTTTTCGGCAGAGTCAGCAGAGCCCTAACTTAGTAGCATAGGCATCCCGGAAGTACTCCGTCGATTACATTGAGTGACGTGATGAACCCCTTGCTACGGTACCGTGAAGTCTGCGATGCTTGCCTCTCCCCCATCCAGCTCCCTTGGTGGAGCGAGCAGGCTACCTAGCGTCAAGGTAGACCCCTGCGGGAGAGGGGGGGGACATGGACCCACAGCGTCCTCTTGCGGCGATTGCCCGCTAGAATAACCCGAAAAGCGACCCACCGCATCTGCCTGTACATGGGAGGTTGCTGTGTCCAATCGTATCTGATATTTTGGCCAGAGACAACAGCCACCCCTTCTCGAGGGCCTAGCCGCCCAGGACACCCCGACGATCCAGCCGTCTGGGCCATTAGATGTTGCTTCTTTTTGCATTGCATTTCGCCATCATACCTGCCTGGCTCGTGAAGCATGCCTCCACTAGGTACATGGATGAGCCCACTGCCTCCGCCCCGCCCGCCCCGGGCCACTAAAACGCCATCCCCCAGGGCCTCCGCCTGGCTCTTTTCCATTTATCAACCATCCGTTCCGTCGCATCGGGGCCGTCGCTCTCGTCGAAACCACCCTCCTTTCAACTAGGCGATTGATTAGTTGCCCACGAAAGGAGAAAGCAGCTCTTCCATCAGTGCCTTTTGCCGACAACCTGCCTCTTTTTCTCTCTTGCCGTCCCTGCTCTCCTCCCTTCCTCCCTCTCTCTCTCTCTCTGTCTCCTTATCAGTTGGACCCGCCCGACAGTCACAGTTTCCCCACAGATCCCGTTATCAGTGGCCACTGACCCCCCCGGCCCCTCGCTCGCTCACTCTAGTCGACGACTCCACACCACGCAGCTGTTAATCCTCGAGCCGCTCGCCTTGTCGCAAGGTGCTCTTCTCTCCCTCTCAACAAACTCTCTTGATCCTCTCGCCCGACCTCGACACCGCGATCATGGCCGACCACCGTGGTGTGTTTCCCTACAATGGCACAGAGGCTCAGGGCGCCGACCCGCTCGAGATGAACGTCAACATCTGGTACGAGGTGAGTTGTGACTTTTTTGGTGTGGGTCCTAGACTCTCCAACGCCCGCAAGCTGACTCTGGTGCGCCCGCAACCCAGCCCGGTGACATTGCCTGGATTCTGACATCCACGGCACTAGTTTTGCTCATGATTCCTGGCGTCGGGTAGGTTTTCCTGGTGTTTTGCCACTTGTTTCGCATACCGTTTCCCCAGCCCGGCTCCTTTGGCTGCTCTTTTCACCTGGGGCCAAGGTTGCGCCCGGTTGCAAGGGGGGGGAATTGGGGTTGTTGATCTAGGAGCTCTTTTGCTGACTTGCACCGTACTGTAGATTCTTCTACTCAGGCCTCGCCCGTCGCAAGTCGGCCCTGTCTCTGATATGGCTCTCTGTCATGGCCACGGCCGTGAGCTGCTTCCAATGGTTCTTCTGGGGCTACTCTTTGACATTCTCCCACTCGGCTGGTCCCTTCATTGGTGATCTGTCCAACTTCGCCTTCCGCAATGTCCTCGCCCAGCCCTCCGTTGCGACCGACAAGCTGCCCGACTTGCTCTTCGCCGTCTACCAGGGCATGTTTTCCGCCCTGACAGTCGCGCTGGCCACTGGCGCCGTGGCCGAGCGAGGCCGCATGTTGCCTTGCGTCATCTTCATCTTCATCTGGTCTACCCTGATTTACGACCCTATCGCCTGTTGGACCTGGAACCCCAGCGGCTGGTCTAACAAGATGGGCGGTCTCGACTTCGCAGGTGGCACTCCCGTCCATATTGCTTCTGGCAGCGCAGCCTTGGCCTACTCCATGATGCTCGGCAAGCGACGCGGCCACGGTACCCACGAACTCAACTATCGCCCTCACAACGTCACCCACATTGTCATCGGCACCGTCTTCCTCTGGGTCGGCTGGTTCGGCTTCAATGCCGGCTCCGCCCTCTCCGCGAATCTGCGCGGCGTCATGGCCGCCGTGGTGACAAACCTCGCCGCCTGTGTCGGAGGTATGACTTGGTGCATTCTGGACTACCGACTCGAGCGGAAGTGGTCCACCGTCGGATTCTGCTCCGGCGTTGTTGCTGGTCTCGTGTCTATTACCCCTGGTTCCGGTAGGCAGACGTCATGACACTGCAGGCGAATTGATGCGACTTTGCTAACAAGGGCCCAGGTTATGTTCCGGCGTGGTCTGCCGTTGTCTTTGGAATTTTGGGGGCCGCCTTCTCCAACTATGCAACCAAAGTCAAGTTTCTCCTCCGCATCGATGATGCCCTGGACATCTTCGCCGTTCATGGCATTGGAGGGTTGGTCGGCAACATTTGCACTGCGTTCTTCGCCGACAAGACCATCGCTGCTCTCGATGGCTACACGCGTATCGACGGTGGCTGGCTCAACCACCACTGGATTCAGATGGGATACCAGCTGGCCGACTCCTTCTGCGGCGGCCTCTACTCCTTCTGTGGCACCTGCGTAATTCTCTTCATCATGAACATGATCCCAGGCCTCCGACTTCGAACGACCGAGGAAGCCGAGATTCTCGGTATCGACGATGCCGAAATTGGCGAATTCGCTTACGACTATGTCGAGTTGACGCGCGAGGTCGTCAACGATGTCGATAATGATGTCGGAAGTCGATACTCGGCTGAACCGGGATCTCTCAACCCTTATGAGAAGAATAGCATCCCGCTGATTGATGCCCGCATGTTCGGAGGGCAGCCCGCACCGGTGCCCATGGCTTTTCCCCAATGAGAAATGTACACTGACAAGCTTCATTGCTGACGATGGGGGGTATTGATCCCAAGGCGAGCGCAATGCTGTACTGCGGCGCTTAATTTTGGCACACAGGCCTATAGATAAGCACGGCGTCTTCTTTTTTCTCCCTCTTGATTATTATAGATACCCGGGTTTTTTTTTTGCAAATATATTTTTTGGTTTATTCTGGAGCGATTATTATTATCCCTTTGTACAATAGGTGCTGCGAAGTCAACATCCACAGACTCAATATCGCAATATCACAACTGCACATTATATATCTGCAATTAGAACTAGCTGTTGTAGTCATTCAAAACAAAAGCATATTCTTCTGATGCCAGCTCAACCTAGTAAACCATGCTCGAACAAGCCTTAGAATTGGGTCGTGGCGAACGAGCGCGTGAATTTCAGCGCGAGCGACTCTGGGCATGATGCTTTCACTTCACGTGACACGCCGTCAACCTATTCATCGTGAACAAGCTGAGCACATGCCTCCTCCAGGCAGCACACAGCAACCCCAATCCCGGAGCTCGAGTTTTCTCGGTCGGAAATCTTCGTCGTCAATTTAGTGTGGGCAACACCCGAGCTGCAGGCAGCAATCGAATTCCCTATAACATGGATAATCGGGCTGCCAGTGCATCTTTCCGAATTCACAGTTACGGCAGATGACGAGCGACGACGCAAATGGCAGAATTACGGGAAAAGGCTGCATTCTTCACCAAGCTGAAGCACATTAGTGGCGATGACGAGTTTGCGCCCGACGAACGTGAGGGAAGACTGCAAAGGCGCAAATTCTTCCAAAGCCCAACTCCGCCAAAGTCAACACCGCCTGTCTCTGTTGTGGAGCTTGCCACGGCCCCGGCGACGCAGTTCTCAAAGCCACCGGCAAAACCACCAAGGAGAGTAACTTCGGCCCCGACACCTGTTTCAGCGGGCGGTTCTGGAGTCGTCAAAGCTACCCCGGACACGGTGCTACTGCCCCGGGGAGCACGTCCCGCCGGCTCGAAGATTACGCAAGATCCCGAGGTAATTCTTGTGAGCGATACTCCGATTCCCGAGACAGCGAGGGTCGCGCGGAGGGGAATTCGGCGGGCCGACTCCACTCCAGCTCGGCTCCCGAAGCGGTTGTTGAGCGATATGAAGGAACAGTCACAGTCGCCAAGCCTGATTATGAGAAAAAGAAAGCGAGGCACCTCCCTGCAGCTGAAGCCCGAGGGCGAGCAGATCTTCAAGGCGTTGGCCTTCTTCTACGTCCCGGACAATGATATCGCTCCCGCACGGCGTATTCGCATCACCAAGGCCAGAGAGTTCGGGGCCACTTGGACGAGGACTCCGAGTGAGGCGACACACTTTGTGGTGGACAAATCGATTGGATATGCAGACCTCGATGGGTACCTCAAACAGGCGGAGAGCGTCTCTGGCCTTGTAGTTGTCAATGATGACTACCCCATAGACTGCATCCAGTTCAAAACACTTCTCGATCCAAAGCAGAAGCGCTATCAGCTTGTTGGCCAACCCCAGCCGGGTAGCGACAAGGAAGTGATTGCCGCGTCGCCGCAACGTTCTGAAGAATCAAGTCGTTCCCTTCCACTCAAGCCGCCACACAAGAACCCCAGGCGATGGGATTTCGTGCCACCAAGCGGTACGCCAGATAGGGTAGCGTCACCGCAGGCCAATCCCGACAGTGACGGCCCTGCTCCTCTGGATTCCCAACCGATTATTTTGGATCTTGGGGATCTTGGGGATCTTGGGGGTTCATCAGAAGTCGCGGCAAACAACAGTCAATCAACCAGCCCTCAAAACCCGGACGCTGGTGTTGAGCAGCTCCCGACTGGCGGCACTGGCCCACGAAAGGACCCCGAAGCGGGTGCCGAGAGAACCCAGGCGGCCAAGGACGAACTTTCAGACTACATCACAATGATGCAAGACTATAGGAATCTGCCATTGGATAACGACGAAGACGATGCCCTTACGGCTGTTGGAAAAGATGAGGGCCCCGGTGGTTCTGGCTCTGAGTCAGGTGGCGATGGACTCGACTCCCAGAGGCGCAAATCAGCCAGGAGGAGAGGAGGGATGGGGGCCAAGGCGCTGGCGTTTGCGGACCGCTTTGCTTGCAATTCAGCAGGCCCAAAGGATGCTAGTGCGGGGAACCCAAATGCCAGAACAGTCGAGGTTCTGCAACAAATGGCGGATTACTACGACCGCATTAACGACCATTGGAGAACCATTGCTTACAGGAAGACCATCAGCACGCTGAAACGCCAAAGCACCAAAGTCACTAGTGCCGAGGAGGCCTTCCGGCTGCCGGGCGTTGGGGAGAGATTGGCGCAGAAAATCGAGGAAATCGTGACGACGGACCGGCTGCAGCGGCTAGAGTACGCGCAGCTCGAACCCATGGACGAGTCCTTGCAGCTCTTCCTGAAGATATACGGCGTTGGATCGCACCAGGCCCAGCAGTGGATAGCCCAGGGACACCGTACGCTGGACGACTTGAAAGCCAAGGCTAAGCTGACGCCGAATCAACTGCTGGGGATTGACCACTTTGACGACCTCAATACGCGAATTCCGCGCCACGAGGTCGAGGCGCTCGGCGTGGTCGTGCGCAAGGCCGCACAGGTGATTGACCCCGACGTGCAGCTCATCATCGGGGGAAGCTACCGACGAGGCGCCGAGTCGTCGGGCGACATAGATTTCTTGGTCACCAAGCCCGACACGGACGCTTCCGCAGAGTTGCGCCCCTTTATGGATGCGCTGGTAGAGCGTCTGGAGGGGGAAGGGTTCCTCGTGGCCAGGCTCGCTTCTTCGCAGTCGGCGCACGACGGCAGCAAGTGGCACGGCTGCTGCGTGCTCCCGAAAATCAAAGGTTTCAACGACGAGGGTTACCGCGCCGTGTGGCGGCGCATCGACTTCCTCCTGGTGCCAGAGTCGGAGCTGGGCGCGGCGCTCATCTACTTCACCGGAAACGACATCTTCAACCGCAGCATCCGGCTCTTGGCTTCCAAGAAGGGCATGCGGCTCAACCAGCGGGGCCTGTTCAAGGACGTGATGCGGGGCCCGCAGAGGGTAAAGGTGACGGAGGGCGAGCTGATTGAGGGACGAGACGAGAAGAGGATATTCGAGATCCTGGGCGTGACATGGCGGGAGCCTCACGAGAGGTGGTGCTGAGGTTGCCGGCGAGGATAGAGTTTGATGATGTTGCGGGCTTGTAGACCCGCTGGTTGGATCCTGCAAGTGAATTCTAGCACACTACGGGGTAGGCGACTTTGATATTCGATCCGTAAACAATTTCGATGAAATGCGCCCACAGTATCGTGCATCGGCAGTGCGTAATACTGCCATGGCTTCGCTCGCCTTGACTCTCCCTCAGTCCGGGGGAGAATCACATGTAAAAAGTGGGCAGTTTTGGCTTACACGCCCCCCCCGCCAGGCTAATAATATTATGGAAGCAACCGCTGGAAGGCTAGAACACCCCCCGTGCGTCATACCTTCCACAGCACCTACGAATAGGCGGACAGGGGGCGCTCGTGACCCGCTGCCGGCCCAAACAGCCGTCTCCGCAACACAAGCCGAAGCACTTCCACATCCGAGGCTGGCGACAGGTGACATCGATCGCTTGTTTCCCCCATCCGTGGCATCTCGCAACAACCGAGCCCAGCCCAGCCCAGCCCTAAAAGCACCTCCCCTCCATCGGCGACAACATTCTCCAGCATTGCATCGACCTGCGCGATCCCAAACGTCCCTCTCTCCCCGACCGCGTCCCGATGGTGTAAGGCCCTGTCCTGCCGCCCGCCAACTCCTCCTCGTCCTTCTGCGACGACGCCCAGAGCCGCGCCCCGGAGACTCTGAGCCGAGGCCTCGGCCCCCCCGTCCTCCCCCACAGCCTTCAGCATGAAGTCGACGCTCGATACGATCAAGGTACTGCCACTGCGGCCCTGTCGGGGATCCTAGTCGGGGCAGAGCGCGCCGCCGCCGCTGCCGTTGGAACGTCCAGTTGCTGATGCGTGGGGAACAAATAGGTCGCCTTGGAGCAGATTGTGCGCGACCATCGATACCATGAGGCCCTGTCGCTCATCAAGACGGCGCGCAACGGCGCCGTCTACGGCACCAAGGTCCGATTCCCTCATGCGCTCGTGTAAGTAGATTCCGCCTTCTCGCATACCCCCCGAAAAGCCTGCAATGTGCTAATGCGTCTTCAACTGGCAGCATGATCTTCCTCTTCCGCTCTGGAACGTACGTCCGCCTCCTCCGCTCTCCTCCTCCAACCCGTCTCGATTGCGTCGCGGTAGTCGCAGTGTTTTGATAACGTATACTGAAATTGTGTGCTGTGCAGCTTCCGACACAAGGTCCAGTTGGTTTTGCGGGCTACGAGACACCATGCCAGCAACCTGGCGCGGTTCGCCGTCATCTACAAGCTGACGACGCTGGCGCTCAAGTATTTTGGGCCCACACCCGGCAAGGAGGGTTTGTGACATTGGCCCCCATCGGCTGCAACAGCCAAAACTGCCATCGAGTCCATGCGCTAACCAATCGTTTTCCCGCGTCTAGGCGACTTCGACTCATTCTTCGGCGGCCTCGTGGGTGGCTACTTTGTCTTTGGCGGGCGCACACGATCGGGAAAGATCTCGTCCGTCAACCAGCAGATCGTCATCTACGTCTTCGCCCGCGTCGTGCTGGCGCTAGCGCGCATCGCCGTCAAGCCCGGCCACGGGTTGCCCGGTGTGTCGTCGGAGCCGCTGCACTCGGCCATCAACCACTACGCCTGGCCGGCCTTTGCGTCGCTGTCGTGGGCCATGGTGATGCTCATCTTCAAATACCACCCCGAGGATCTGCAGTCGAGCCTGCGCGGCAGCATGACGTACATATACAAGGACTGCAACCAGTTTGACTCTTTGAGAACCCTGATTTGGCATAACAAGTAGAGGGACCCGGCGAGGGTAGCTGGGGGGGACGATACGATGGTGTTCAAGGTGTCTGTTCTGCTGTCCAGGAACATGGAGGCGTTATGGGATTGTTTTTTTGCATCGCATTCAAATGGAAGACTGCTCAATCCGGGACTTGTAACCTCAGGGATATCCCCGATTTCTCCTTGTACGAGTGGCTTGGCTGGGAGGCACGAGGTAAGATGTGAGGGTGTTGGATGCACAAGGGCATTTTGTGCAATACAGAATGCTAGGCTGGGGTTATGGGCCATTTTCTCTCCAAAGTCTGGATCCCTCATCCCTATGTCGAAGACTTTGAAGCTTTAGATTATAGATGAATCAACGAATTGCTTGGCACTCTCAGGCTCTGAGCCTGGTATTGTCATGTCACTGGTGTGTTCACTGGTGTGTTCTGATAGCAACCTGGAAGGCACCTACTCCATCAGCAAGCAGCCTGGGGCATGACCCCACTACAGCTCCCCTCCCCGCTGCCTGCTAGCCCCTCCACTCCTCCACTCACTGTTACTCGAGACTGGTGGGCCGCCGACAATTGATCACCTCGTCTTACCGTAGCCGTGGGCCTCACTTCTTCACGGCATCACCGTTCCCCCTCGCGCCTCCCGGACAAGACAAATGGCGCCCAACCCGAAAGTCGCCGAGGCCGTGGCCCGCGCCGAGTCGGCATCGCCCGACAAGGGCCCCGCGTACGAGCAGCTCCTCGCCGACATCAAGACCATCTCCTCGCCCGCCACCGCCATCGATGACCTGAACGCCGTCGTCGATTCCTTCTTTGGCCAGTCTCTCGGCGTCGTTGCCACGAGGTCGGTGCTCTCGGCCTTCATCAGCACCCTCAAGGGCCTCAAGAACGAGGACATGTGGATCGAGGTCGGCAACCGCACCCTCCAGGTCCTGTCGAGCCAGCCGTCGTCGTTCCCCGACTCTGCCGCCACCATCCTCGACCTCATCGCCACGGCCCACGAGAACAATGAGGATTTCCTCGAGGCCGCAAAGGCACTGGCCGAGATCCCCCTTGACACATCCCAGCGCAAGGTCACGGACGAGGAAAAGGCCCGCACATGGGTCCGCATCGTGCGGAACTATCTCGAGGTGGACGACTCTACAGCCGCCGAGATGTACATCAACAAGCTCAAGAACATCATGCACAACGTCGCCGACCAGGACCTGGACCTACACTTCAAGCTGTCCCAGGCGCGCATCCTCGACGCGAAACGGGACTTCCTCTCGGCCTCGCAGCGCTACCACGAGATCAGCTTCTCCCCCGCCATCGCCGAGGAGGAACGCCTGCACACGCTGAGCATGGCCGTCAAGTGTGCCGTCCTAGCCCCCGCGGGCCCCATGAGGAGCCGCACCCTCGGCCGCCTGTACAAGGACGACCGCGCCGTCCAGCTCGACGAATTCGGCATTCTGGAGAAGATGTTCCTCGACCGGCTGCTGTCTCCCGGTGAGGTGGACAAGTTTGCCGAGGGCCTGCAGCCCCATCAACTGGCGACAACCTCGGACGGGTCCACCGTCCTGGCAAAGGCCGTCGTAGAGCACAACCTTCTCGGCGCGTCCCGCCTCTACCGGAACATTCGCTTCGAGGCCCTGGGCACCCTGCTGGGCCTGGACCCGGACAAGGCCGAGGAGACGACGGCGCGCATGATTGAGCAGGGCCGGCTTGTCGGCCGGATGGACCAGCTCGACGGCATCGTGTGGTTTGAGGGCGGCGAGGCATCGGGCGAGAAGGGCAGCGGACGGGCAGAGATCACCGTGGGCAAGGAGATGCGGAAGTGGGATGCCAACGTAGAAAGCCTCGCGGAGGACGTCGAGAACGTCACCAATGCATTGCAAAAGGAGTTCCCCGTAAGTATCTCGCCGGCCTTGGCAGCAGCATTTTATCTTCTCTTTGTGTCATTCAGGTGTCTTTTTTTGCCATTTGCATTCGCTAACCTATTCTGTCCAGGAATTCGTAACCGCAAATCTAGTCGTTTAAAACTTGGCCGGATGGCTTTTCACGGCAATGGCGTTGAGGAGAAAATATTTCGGACGTCGTCGAGTCGGGATTCCCCCCGTCGCCCAACACCCCCCTTCCCCCTCACAGCATAGTATGAGGATTCATTGAAACCAATTATTTAGACAGGCGTTACTACATAGCCAGCGCTCAGTCGAGATCTCTCTTTCTGACAACGACGTATCCCTCGTTGATATTGCGAGGATTGCCTGCTTCTTCGTCAAAGTGAATGCTATCCTTTAGTGACCTACGCGGGTTAGTCGCTGCCTCTTCTTCGTTGAGAAGCTTCAGCAGGGCGGTGGCGATGTGGTCGCCCATCCAGTCGTAGCCGTCGTCGCGGAGGTGGATGCCATCGTCCCAATATTTGTCTCGGTCCTTTTCCGAAAGCGAATGGAAGGGGATGTGGGAATGGAGGTCAAAGGCGTAGCTACATGATGATGGGTCAGCTCCCAGCTCTGGGCCGTTCCGCTTGGCTTGGCATGGCCGTGAGGGCATCGTACAAGTTGGGCTCCCGGTGGGTCATGATGCTCTCATTCAGCGCCCTCCGCCTGCTCTCGAGCCGCTTCGTTGTGTACTCAGTCTCGGGCACCGTCAGGGCGAGCACCTTGGCCCCGCGGCAGAGGGCCACGTCCCACACCTCTTGCAGAGCGTCGTAAATTCTCTCCTCGTCGAAGCCAGTGCCAAGATCGCTAGACGGGCGGATTTCACCCCCAGTGTTAGAGAACGACGCCCCCCCCAAACGATGCGTTGAATCAGAGTCAGCAGACGTACTTGGTCCCGCCCAGAACAATAACCCAGTCAAACGATCGTTTTTCAACTAGCGAGGGGGCAGACGATGGTCAGCGAGGAGGGATGATGGGGAATTCTACAGGCCACGGCGCCGCCGTCCCCACCTCCCCCCCGGCGGCAGCGGCCATCACGACGGGCGGACGGGGCACGCGACATGACCTACATTGTCTCTTGATACGAGCCAGGAAGCGCTCGAGGCAGGCCACGTCGCCGGGCAAGCCATCCGTGACGATATCGAAGTCGACGTCGGGCAGCGCCCCCGCGAGGCGATCCTGTAGCCTTTGCGAGTACGGGTGACTGTCCATGCCTTGGCAGAAGAAGCCCGACGTGAGCGAGTCGCCAAAGCATAAGACGCTTATCTTGCTGCGGGGCGGCATGGCTGCTGAGGCCGGGGCCGTCGAGCTATGGCGATTTGAGGACACGAGAGGAGAAGAGGCCGGAGGCGTGGAGAGGCGCTTGAAGGTCGGTTGTAGGGTAGAGGGGAGATGAGGAACGCTGGTCCAGCGAGCGGCGGACGTTTGCTCACCTTGTTAGTGCTCAAGATGGCAGCCTGCCTGCGCGGAGCTAAATGGTGGCGGCAGGTGTTGTCCTTGGTGTGCCTTGCTGGCCAGCCACAAACCGCCCGTAGGCTGCAGCACACGCTGCCCACTGCGGGCGCTGACATCAATATGGTGATGGGAATCTGGAACCTTTGGTTGAACAAAGGGCGGGTGCACTTAGGCCTTTCGATTTGGGTTCGGGTCAATCCACTGACGGCACGGAAGACTCAACCAAGAACTGTCTGTTTACTGTGACATGTGTTCGTATTGTGTATCTGTTCCTCTATCCCATGTCCCCCTCAGATCTCCGCCAGTGTAGAGGCATGACCTGCCTGTGATGCCATGTTCCATAACTTCCTCCACCCTAATGAGCCCAGATTTGCGAAAAAAAGAGAAACTCGAATCAAACCCCATCGCATATGGTGACCTTTCGCCATTTTGCAATATATTTAACCCAACGCCCGCCACCCCATGTACACTAGCCTCAGTCTTCGATATCATCGTCACTCAGGACGAGCTTCTGCGCGAGCAGGCTAGACACGCCGCCGGAGCGAATCGCCGCGCTCTTCTTGCGTGGGCTGGCGTCCTCGCTGGGCTTGTCAGTAGCCCACGTCTCGCCCGACTCCGGCTCTTCGGCGTCATCAGCCTCCTCATCGGGCGACGCGATCCCGCGAAAGGAAACCACCTTCTCCAGGTCCTTGAGCCGGAACGATGTCGACGATGTCTTACGGGCGCGTGCAATCTGCGCCATATATGGCAACCGCTCCAGAAGCATTTCGCGACGGGCGGCGCTCCCTAGGGACAGTAGAGGCGCGCTCTCATCAGTGGCCGGCACGTCCTGCTTTTTCGACGCCATGGTGGCGGCGCGAGCCTGCTGCTGACGCTGCATCCAAGACATGTCCTCGACGGTTTGCTGTGGTTTGCGGAACGCAGATGCGCCATCTGTGAGATTCTTGGTGAGAGCGTTGTCCTCGCCCTTCAGTAACTTGGACGACCACAAATCCACCAGACCCTCCAGTTCTTCCCTCGCTCGCCAAAGTTTGAGGCTCGTGGGATAAAACATTTTGAACGCATCGCTGCCCTTGGCCATTGTGCTAGTCTTTCGCTTCACTGGGTTGGGCAGCGAAAAGAGCATGCCGCGCACTGCAACCTGGAAAGTCATTTCATCCTGCCGCAGAAGCTGGCTGCCAGATCCCCGTCCGGCGAAGCCCCTCCCGCCACCAAAGAAGACATCCGACGATGCGGAGAGGAGGTCGCTCTGTGACAGGTACTCGATGCACTCGTTGACATAGTCCATTGGCGTCGAGAGGTCCATTGGGTCTGAGCTCTCACACGAAGGAAGGTAGTTTTCGTGGAGAGCTGAAATAAATGTCGGCGTATCCGTCCCGGTTTCGTCGATGAGTGCGTCCACGGCCACCTGAGACCGCTTCCCTCGCGCGTGCTGTGATATGAAGGCCGGCAGCTGCTCGACCGTATCGTTTCTGGGTGCGACATCGTCGCGCTTATTATACACCACCTTCCCCACGGCATGGAATATTCCCAGGCTGGCTTCGCGCTGACTGATGAGCTCTAGAGTGTCTGCCTCTCCCTGCGTGAGCTTGATTCCGTCTTTTACGCCCTTCTTTTGCTTCGTAAAGGCTACCTTGGCGCCCCAATCCGCTTCCTGATCGCCCTTCAGGCAGAGAAATTCAAGCGAGGAGATGGCATTTCGAATGTCTCCGATTTCGCCCAGTCGCCTGAGGACGATTGGCCCCGGTGTCTTCCTTCGACCCGACTTCCTGGCCTCTTTCTGAACGACGAGCTCCAGAGCCTTTGCTAGAAGCGTAGGCGCTATGGCATTGAACTCAATCATGCCGATTCCAGGGTGCCGCAGAATTTCTGGACCCAGCAGCCTGTGGGCTGTAAAGCTATCCGCGGAAGCTGATGTTGTGGTCAACAGAGTCTCCGATATGATCATGACGATTGGGGTGATGGGTGTTGTCGATGGATGGCGGCCAAAGACGGACAGCGAAGGTGTGTTTGCAGCAAGATATCGCAGGATCGCGGTCCGGAACGAGTTCAAAGTCGAAGACGACTTAGAGAACGTGTTCGGAAACTCTTCGACGAGAATCAATCGCTTTGGCTGTGATCTTGAATTGCTGTTTGCCAAGCTTTCTGGCGCACCACTCCTCGTGTCGAGAGCACAAAACTTTCCACCCCGCCCAAGGAAATCTTCGAACTGAGCAGAGGCGGAGACAAAACCAGTACCCGCGTTCCCAGTTGGATTCCGCCACTCCAAGAGCTCGCAGCCTATCTCCGAAGCGAGCAGTCGCACAGTGGTTGTCTTCCCCGACCCAGCAGCGCCTTTGAGGATGAGTATGCGTTGCCTCATGCGGCCTGCGATGACATCCTCCAGCCACCTTCGAACATCTGATACCTTCTTCTTGTGGACGGCGAGCTCCTCGAGGTTGCGTGGGCCAAACCGTTCTGACCATGGCCGTTCATCGTCGTTCAGCCCTGACAGATGTGCAGGCCGGGGCGGCTTCAGAAACCGATGTGTTGCGATTGGCGCGTCAGATGAACCCAGTTGGGTCCCATCCCGGAGTCTCTTCCGCGCATGCTGGCCCACCAGGCTTGAAGAACTGGCCTTGAGCTCTGAGATCTCGTCGTCTTCGGAGAGAGGATCGCTAACGATATCTTCCAGTGGAGATATTCTCCTCTCTACACCATTTCCTGTCTTGGAAGCCTTTTGAGCCTGCTTTGAAAACAACGTCTTCAGGTCGGCAGATTTTCCCCTCTCGTCGCCTTTGCTCGCATCTTTCGTTTTCTTCGGACTGGGGCTCGACCCGTTCTTCGATGGCTGGCCTCGACGTGGTAGACCGCCTGCGCCGTTCGTGGAAAGGGTTCCGGTCCTTTTTTTCGTCGGGCTCGGGGATGCCGTCGGGGCTCTGGCCTTGGCTGGTGAGCTGGGCGACGACAGGAGGAAGTTGGATAGCGTATTAGCTGGAGGGGGTTTATCGTCGTCGTCGTCGTCAGAGGCGTCAGCGACATTCCGCCGCCGGCGCTTCGCGGGCGGAGCCATCAACGAAAGAGTGGCATCTGCAGCTTAGGGATGCCATGCATTCCTTTCTGGCGCGCTTCCTCCCTGAAAGTCGGTACTGGCGATGCTGAATGGGAGATGATGATCAGTCCGTAGCTTCACGACGCGTAGTGTAGCTTTGACAATAACGGTCCAAAGACAGTGCCGGCAACCCACGCACTGTGCACCAGCCCACGCTCAGCTGTCTACCACCACGAATACGATTGTTAGCAGGTTAGTACTAGTAGTAGTACTTACACAGCAGTCCTCGTCGTGCCTTAGGACGTTCAGTGCAAAGGATCCGATGAAGCATGTAAATATGAAACGGATGGTTGGCATGGCTTGGCTTCTCGCCTTTCGATTACACTATTTGATTCATCCTACAGCCCCGGTAAATAAAAGCCCCGTGAAATCATCTTGTTAGCAGTCATCAACGGTTGGCACATCAGCCAGCACCTCAAAGACACGACCCTCGGCCTCGACTTCGTATCGCCTTGAAGCATACTTTTGTGAGTAACAGCTACTAAAAAAACCTAAAAGACCCAGCCTTCAAAGTTGTCCACAAATGTCAATGCGGATAGTATGTATCTGTTCTGCACATCCCCCCATGTTCGCGCAGCGTCCTTCATTGAGCGTATAGCTTTTACTTTGTTATTCCGATGATCCTTTCAAATGGAGTGCAACGAGGTCACGTACCTTTGACGTAATGTGCATCTGCCGACCAAGGCGAGTTCAGTGCTCGGTCTTCCACATAAGCCCATTCCCTGCCTTTTAGCTCGGAGGTGACGTTGTCAGGGTCAGGAAGTGGTCGTCCCTTGAGAATGAAGATGCCCAGGACCAATAGCCACCACTGACGAACCAAAGCGATGTGGTACTTGACCGGCACAAACGGCAACAGGACCCTAATTGCATTGCTGGTAGTGAGAAGGTGGACAAGGTAGAAATTATACGCATGAGTTCCAGGGCGAACTGTGGCAACCAGAAGAGCAACCGCAGCCTGTTGTGACAGCTCGAATTGAGCCTTTGGGTCGTTGAGCTCCCAGGCGTTCCAGTACTCCATGATGGCATCTTCGTGATCGTCAAACAACTGTTCGAGATTGTCCCAGTCCAAGTCTTTCGGACCACTAGCGAAGCGATCATCTCCGGAAAGCTTGATGAGTAGCTGAAGAGGAGATGCAGAGGTGAAGGGTGAGGGTCGGGTGTAGGAGCTGTTGTCCAGATACTTGTGCAAAAAGTTGTACTGTACACAAGCCAAGGCGAGGCCTTCCACGGCAATTTCCTTTGAATCCACTTCATATGCATAGGCTAGGTGAATGAGAGGATGGCCAACTACAAATTGAATTAGCAAGGCATGGTCCGCGAAACAAGTGGCGGGGCAATTCTTACGGCCGCCAATGAGACCATTGACGAGGGGATTCTTCCCAGAATAGAGGTATTCCTCTACCACTGGTTGCCATTTGTACGAGAAGCGCATAGCAAGTTGATCCTCAAAAAAATCGATAAAACCTCGTTGGTATGGCTTGTCGCCGAGAAAGCTACGCCAGTCGTCCTCGGTAACTTCGGCAGGAGATGGCCTCCATGGTTCTAATTCAACGACCTGCTTGTCGTAGATCTGGGTTAGCTGCTCGGCGGTGGCACCAAGCAAATATGCTGAAATTAGGATATGTGCATTGTGGTTATCGTATTGGAGGTTGTGGTAGAGGATGGCGTAGTTGGCATGGTTGGCCTTCAGCAAATACTTGAGGCGTCGAGCTTGCCTCTCTGGGTTAAGCTCAATCTTGTGAACCTCGACGGCGGGCAGCTTGATTTCAGCGTGCGCTGAGCCGGAGCCTAGTAGCCGGTTTACGACAGGGACGTAAGATAAGATACCAGCCATTTTGGGAGAGCTGATGGTGATGAAAGGTGAAGGTTACCTCGCACATACGGGTCGGCTCATCATGACACCAACTAAAAAGGTGGTTCCGTTCCGTTGGGGACCGACGGGGGCAAAAATTGGCGGGGTGAACCGCCAACACAACACAAGCCACAGTGAAAAATCCCAGCCACAGCTACAAAGTCGGCCACGTGAATCGCCACAAGTTCATTCCTGCCTCTTGATGCATCAGACTCTCGAGGTCTGTCTGTCTGCTCGGAGGTGAACGGACCCAGGCTCAAACTGCTGATGGACGCGGCGAAATGTCTAATCCCAGTGGAATACTCATTTATGTCGAGCTGCTGTCAAATATAAGACAGCTCTCTCTCGTCCTCTCGCTTCCGTCGGCGGCAGACGCGTCTACATCTGTCGAGATCATCCAAGATGGTTGGCAAGTCAGCGCAATTCACCAGGGCAACAAGCAGGTCGCCAATCTGCCGGCTCAAGCGCGACTGTCTGCGCCCTTGCAGGTACAAACCGGAACGACAAGCCTGTCATGGAGGCTACCCGTTGCGTCCGCTGTCCTGAACTCCGTGCCATTTTCCTTGGAGAACCAGGCCGTCCCGTGGACCTCACTGGATTTGGCGCCCGGGTCTCGCATTGGATGCCGAAACTGCGATAATGAGCTTGTCCCAAGTGCAGTTGCGAGTGTCTGGAAAGACCTGCCAAGCGAGAACTGGGCTGAGATGATGGAGTTCTGGCATTGCCACAAACCACACGACCATGCCCAGGAGGATCCGGAGACCTTGGCGAACAAGGGCTACGGTGCCAACAATACGATATCCGCGCAATCTGGTGTCGGCTTTGTCGACTTGGCTTCATTTCTTTTCTCAGAATCCGACTGCAAAGGTCTTTTGGTGAGTTCCAACCGTTTGTTCGCATGCGCCATTGGTGCCACCCTGTAAGATTGGCGACTGGGGACAAAGAAGATGACCATGTCGGGCAACAACCCACAATGGTTTGGCCATCGATACAAGTCCCCGAGATAAATGCATGTTTGTCATACCCAGTTACTGGGTTCAACCTCTACTAGAACCCTTCGTAACCGAATGGGTCCTGCTTTTGGATTGAAGACGCTGCTTCCTACTTTCATCCAGTTTTCTACAGAAATAGATATCTGGAGATTCATGAGATGCATATTTCACCATGCCAGATTCTTCTCTTACCTGGCTAGACGACCACCTGCTTACGCCTTCGTAGTACTCTTCCTCTTCTACAGAAGCTGGGCTTGATATGAGTTCGTTGGCACTGGACGAGATCTCGACGAAGAAGTTTCTCTACGTCTTTTGCGGCCGTTGTAACGCGGAAGTTGGGCTTTTTCGCATCCCTACTCAATCTGTGACACTCTTCAAATGGCTGGTCAATTGCCAAACTCTATCGTCGGGCCCAGCACCGACGAGCGACGAATGCTTGGCGGCAACACTCATAGCAACAATATCGAAGACTGCTTGCTCGAAATCCATCCTGCTGCCATATGTACAGGGGCCACAGCTGTCTCTTCTTGATGAAGGAACAAGAAACCTGCACTTGTGGGTCCTAAATCCCAACGTGGTCTATTCTTCATCGTCATCTGCGGGCAACAAGACAGCCATGAAAGTCCTGTATCAGAAGATTGACACCCAGAAAGGGATAGAACTTGTGGAGTCCATGACATCGGATGTACATGAAATCAACCTTCCCCGGTCAGCCATCTCTGCAACCGAGGCAGCGCTGAAGGCAAGCACGTTACTCTTGCCAGAACGCGAGAGGAAGTTTCGGGAATGGGATGTTGGGCTGCTTAGCAGGTGGGAACCGGGATCTTAATATCCCAACTACATAAAAAAAATGACATGATGATCCAAGATAATGGACAATGGCAGCATGTTGCCTTTGACGAACGTGAGGCAAGAGCACAGTAAAATGCACTGTACTAGTATGTGAATCACAAAGGTAAATACAGTATAAATAAATATTTACACTGTATGATCAGGCAGCCTACTTCGCATGTTGCGCACCTCAACTTTGAACGCCTCATCTCACTCCTACATATAACCCAGCTAGGTGGCGGTCCGGCGCCACCAATTTTCTATACAACCTATCATATGCGTTCCTCAACTGCTTTTCAGATGTCTACTGCGTTTTCCTCTCCTTCCCCGCAACATCATTTGCCCTGATCATACTGATAGGGTTCTCATCAGCCTAAACCTGGCGATACGTGAAAATGCATTCCCAACGATGCCAGCTCATTCCCGCCGGTATCATTCCTGTTAGCAAGGAAGAATATGATTCGGGCCAAGTGGCATGGGACAGTACTGAGCTTCAGGGTTGGACAACTCTCACACCGTCCAGTGGCCTGCCAATCTATCCCGAACTTCATCATGTCCATCTCCCACAAGAACTGCAGAAGGCGCTTCTTGGATCACCGGCTTTCAAACCACTCATTCGCTTGTTTCAGGCTGGTTGGATAGCTCTTGAGTTCAGAATCACCGACCTCGACGTTGGGACCGGGGCCATTCGTGTGTACCTACTCCCCGACGATGCTAAACGGCGCACAATTGATCGCTCAAATCCGACTTTGAGAAAGGCTAGACAAAAGTTGTTGGGTCGTTTGAACTACTCCTCCCAAGCATGGAGCGGACCTACAGGCTCAGGTCACATTGACCATCCAGAGCCGTACGATGATCCCAGGGCTACAGGTGCCGACCCTGGTGAAGAATTGTCACTGCTTCGCCTCTTTAATACCATGCCATCTCCGAATCCTACGCCTGATTCGATTACAGATCCTCACTACAGAGATGTGATGTACGACATTCTCGACAGCAAAATCGCGGGACTTCAGTCCACATTGCACCCATATCAGAGGAGATCAGCAGCCCTCATGATGCAGAAAGAGGTCTGCCCTGGAAGCATCTTGGACCCAAGGTTGACTCACGTTCGTGACCAGAATGGCTCAAGCTGGTATACAGACCCAGCTAGCGGTACCATTCTGCGAGGACCGCGCTACTATGATGGCATCTCAGGTGGTATTCTTGCCGAAGAGATGGGGTCTGGTAAGACCATCATCTGCCTGGCGCTTGTTCTTGCTACCAAACGACTTCCCACTCGACCACCAGACATTTACGGCTCTGGCGACGTACCGGTGCGCAAAACAATCGCCTCACTGGCCGATATGGCTGCTGCTTGTGCGACAAGACACGCTGTCCCTTGGAAGCCTTACTTCGACATCTACAAAGCACAACTTGATGAGGAATTCACTCATTGCATTGACGCCTTGAACCGCAACCATGGATTTTATCTCCTACCTGCCCCTGAGCCTCGCCGGGTAGGACGCCACCCTGCTTCCCATGCTGCACCTCCGAAAAAAATATATTTAAGTTCTGGGAGCGTGGTGATAGTGCCGAATAATCTGGTTGCCCAATGGAAGCAGGAAATTAGGAAGCATACAAATGGACTTAACGTCCTCGTTGTGACAAAGGACGACCAACTGCCTGCGTGGAATGTTTTGCTGCAATATGACCTTGTTCTGTTCTCGCAGGGTCGTTTTGAGTCAATTGCAAAGCAGTTCGATGGAATCAACGAGTCGCCACTCTCTCAGATTCACTTCCAACGCTGCATCGTCGACGAGGGTCACAAACTAGGAAACTCGAAAATTGGGAACAAGAGCAGCCTTCTGATGGGCCTTGATCAGCTACACTTCACCTCGCGCTGGATCGTGACTGGAACGCCTTCTCACGGCTTATTTGGTGTTCAGATGGATAAATCTGCTCCGGTGCTCAGCCACCAAACAGACCAACCACCCAATACAAGCAACAAAAGCGTCAATGAGATCTCAGTTGAAATGGAGAAGAAAGATTTGGAGCGAATTGGATCGATTGCTGCTCTGTATCTGAGAGCAAGACCTTGGGCAAATACCATGGCAGAGGCCGGGGACACGCTAGCCGATTGGACCGTCTACTTGATGCTTCCAAAACACAACCCGAAGAGTCAGGGCCGCTGGGAGGTTTTAAGGTCGACACTAAGCTCCCTCATAATCCGCCACCAGCTGTCCGAAGTTGGCGACCTCTTACCGCCAGTTGACGAAAAAGTTGTCGTGCTTGACGGATCTTACCAAGACCAACTATCCCTCAACCTCTTCTCCATGATGATTATCTTCAACTCGGTTCAGTCGCAAAGAACGGATATGGATTACTTCTTCCACCCCAAGCAGCGACGGAGCTTGTTGCAAATTGTGCAAAATCTCAAGCAGGCGAGTTTCTTTGGGGGCTCCTTCTTCGACACTGAAGAAATTGCCAAAGCAGTGCAGACGGCCAAGGACTTTTTGCAGGCAAAAAAGGTACCGATCAATGCCGATGACCAGAAATTGCTTGAAGAAGCTATTGTAATGGGACAGCTCGCGCTTGGAAATGACCTCAGAAGCATGAGCAACACGTTTCATGAAATGCCGGTCATGGTTGAAGGATTGACGGGCTCAATAGGACATGCATGGTCTCTGGATGGCAAAGAAGTGGAATCCACTTGCAGCTCTGCAAGCATGCTTCTCGCAATGCAAAAGCTGATCTACAAGTCCGCAGCCAAGCCAGATCAACTCAACTCACTGCTGAACGGCCAACTGGTAGAGGCTGGGGTCAATGAAAGAGATCGCATGCTGCAGAGAGAACATCAAACCCACGCTGCCGAATCGCCATCAAGACAGAGAGCAACCCAAACACTGGCTGGAAACACTCGATTAGGGGATAGCACTACCAGAAAGCCACGGTCACATGGTGCAAACGATATCGGGCACAGTGCCATGGTTTCTGCGGACATCTTTCTGGGGCCCTTGGACTCGGCCAAGATTGTCTCGACCGTTTCGTCAAAGATGTCTTATCTCATCGATAGCATCATTAAGTACCAAGACGATGAGAAGATCATCATCTTCTACGAAAACGAAAACACCGCATGGTATCTATCTGGGATGCTGGACGTCGTAAGTCAATTGGTATATCTGTGCACGACGAAGGTGGCTGGTGCTAATCCTTTTCAGCTGCAAATCCAGCATCTAATCTATGCCAAAGGCCTTTCAACAGAAAGGAGAGCTCACTATGTGAATACGTTTCACTATAACGCCGTCTTCAGGTGATTTTCACCAGGTTGTGGCAAGGAGCGTCATCTAACCGTGTATAGGGTACTCTTGATGGACATTTCCCAAGCCGCTTTCGGCTTGGACATGAGAGAGGCATCAAGGATCTACTTTATCAACCCTGTGCTCAACCCCCAAGTCGAGGCACAAGCCATAGGCCGAGTTCGCCGGATTAGCCAACAAAAACCAGTCTCGGTGGAGACGTTGGTCTTGAAAAATAGCATCGAAGAGATTATTCTGGAACGAAAGAGGCACATGACGCAAGCCGAGCATCGACAAGCAAAATCGATCTTGGATATCCGACCAATTTATGAATGGATCAAAAATGCGCGGATCATCCCCTTGCCTGCCGAGCAAACCGATAACGCAAGCCAAATGACGCCGCTTCACGCGGGGCAGCTTTTGTTCGGCCGAGGATTCGGTCGAACATTGCATCCGGACGATGGGCTGGTACTAGATGATTCCCCTAAAAGCAAGGACAAAAATGGCAAACTGGGACCCTTCAATTCTGATGAGGCGACCAATCAGCTAAAGAGAGAACGCGAGGTAAGTGTGGACGGTCGAGGAGGCCAAAGGGTGACCTTTGTGGAGGACGCGTTACCACCCAGGCAGACCTTGGCCACGCGTCCCGCAAGACGAGTCCGATTTACAGTTGAATCGGATGAGGAATGATGGCTTCCTAGTGATCAAGACGATCCCTGCAAGGTGAGTTCAAACCGAGGCGCGATGTCAGTGGTTGCATAGGAGTACGTGATCATTGGATCCCGGGCCGGGGCCACCATGTGTAGAGGGGATTGAAACAACATAGACGGATGTCACTACCTAGCTTATTTTATAATTAGAAAATCGCTGTCGGCCGGTTGCGAAGCTGAAGCTTAGGTTTTATGTGGCTACGCCCTTGCTATGAATGGAATTCTCGCCGACGTCCGACGCAATCGAAGCTGGTCAAATGTCGAGTCTCAAGTGCGTGGAGATGGTGAAGAAAGCCTTGGCTATACTGATAATGATGTATTGTGCGCTGGAAATAGTGCTCTGATCCTAGCTGTGAAATATGAAAGATGTGCGCCACAGGGGGATGGCGTTCACTCGCCTCAGACATCAAAACGCAACACGGCTGGGCGGGCACCAGATGATAGTCGTAGTGAAGTCAATGCGAGTACTTAAAAGAAATGATAGACTTCTCAGAGACATGTGAAAGCTGAAAAGCTTGAAGAATCTCACCATTTACAGCAACGAGAGACCATATCAGATGCCCTGGAATTTGTCGGCGCTGTGAATGTGCGGTGGAGGAGCTACCTGAAGGATGGCGGTGGTGCTATTGGAAGATTGGCACTGTGACGGAGTCGGAGCCGCCTGGATGAGCCGCCACGGCCAGGCGCAGGCACATTGTTGGACTGGGAAACAACCCCAGATGTTTCATGCAGTGCAGAGGTGGGCACATATGCAACTAGGGTACGATACGGCTTGGATGGCGAGCTGGCGGCTGTGACGGATTCAGTTTTGCGCCGCGCAGGACGCTGGCCAGTGCGTAGTACGAGGTGGTATGCTGCTGTCCACATCTCCATCCTGGGAACGCATGCAGTAACAACGCAGCCCTCGAGTACCTAAGCTCTTGTTTCAAGCGAGTGTCAGCTGGATGGCATGGCGGAACTGGGCTCGTCGTGCCTGGCCCTGCCGCGGGCGATGAAGACGGTGTTGTCAGAAAAAGAGACATCTGAGATGAGGTGGTTGTGCTGTCGTAAGTGTGCCGACGAGGGATGAAGCCACAACGGTGAACATGGCTCGGGATTGGATGGGAGGTGTTCTGTGGGTGTTGACGAATGCAGCCGCCAGGGGCCTCATCCTTCGCTTCGACTGGCAGTCCTATGCACAGTAGGACTGTAGCATGTCCGGACCAACACCCACACGCCTGTCAGTAACCGGGTTAGATGCTGCGGCAGGGAGGGGCCGAGGGCTCATGAGCCGAAATGTTGAGGGCTGCTATTTCGAGCAGGCAGCTCCTGTGCCGTGCGGTGAGCTGGTGGTGGGGGTTGGTGGTGATGGTTGCACAACAGCGTGGCTGTCTAATTATTGCCCCAGACAGGACATCCTCCTTCGGCGGCTACGACACTGCCTCGCGCGGTTGGAACGCCTCACTGACAGCCAGTACATGACGATGTCGATTGCGGCATCAGACGCTGGACAGGGCGTCTCGAGTCGGTTTCGCAGCGCTAGCGGGGGCTAGCTGGGGCACTGTCGCGGAGCTGTTGGAGCAAAACAGCTGCCGGTGCTGCAACTCGTCATCGATCAATAGCAGACCGCTGTTGCGCAGGGCGAATCAGGCCAAAGCAGGGAAGTCGAGGAGCTTGGCCGGTGAGGGGTGAAGGGCGCTGAAGGCTTCTATTGGCTCCGCCACGACAACACGCTGATGCATGGTGTTGTTTTCCCTGGCGGCAGGGAAGAGGAGGCGCCCCAGTCCGTCGCAGGTCAGATGAACAGCGGCAGCAACAACAGCAGCAGGTTTCTAATGTTGCCAAGTCCGTATCTCGCCCATGTTCACACGCGTTCCAGCCCTTTGTTTTATTGAACTGATAAATATCGCGTGGTGTTCGCTTTGAGCCGCAGGTTCGGAACTGTTCACCTGTCGATGCAACGCCCTGCCGCCGCCTTGCCGCGCACTCCCTCGTACCCCCGCCGCCGCAATTCATCACACGCACGTTGCAATAACGGAACGATGGATGCCTTCTGATGCCTGATTGAGCTCGTGCCTCAGCCACCGAAAAAAACGACGCTGGTTGCAGACCCAGGACACAGGTGCTGACACAGAAGCAAGCAAGGGCGCCAACGTGCGAGCGAGGGCGGAGGGTGTCTGTCAGTTGTTCCAACGACGACGATCCCAGAGGCCTCAGCATCTCTGCATGAACCCCCCCTCGCGGGCTCATTTCATTCTGTTCCTCTTTCTAACGGGCTGCCACCTGTCAATAACACACTCTGGGGCACCTGCCATTTCCCTCTCTCACCGCCTGGCTCACCCGTGTACTAAGTAGGAGTACGTACCTGCCGTTCCGAAGACCACCAGGAAGCTACGGGCGAGTATTACTTGCCCCTTTGGGAAGGCTCCTCCCTCTATCCCTTCCCTCCCGGCCCCGGCAGTTGATTGACTTGGTTCGCCGTCGATCCTCGGCGGGCACCATCGAATGCCTATCGAGTAGCCCATTCCTGCTTCCTTAGGCCTGCGAGGGTTTATTATTCAACCTCATCCAGAAACCCTCCACTTGCAGGGGCTCGGGCCGCCCAGCCTTGACCCTACCTGACCTTTGGCCCCGTCTCTGCACCTCGAGCTATTGGCCTACGAGACAGTTGGATTCCATAACATACAGTGCCTAACACATCAATCAATCGATCGATCAATCGTCACTGGGAGGGCAGGCCGAGGAAACTGGTCATTTCTTCAGTTGTACGCTGTATTCTGGCTGGGCACGCACTACACACCACCACAACATCACGCCTCTCTCATCAGTCTCGCCCGAGCCAACCTGACGGGACAGGCACGCGGCGGACAACCGCAAGGGTTGGTTGCTGGGTCTGCTGGGATTTATCGGTCTGCTCCACTCTGTTTCCATTGACTTGGAACTGTAAGTGCGGCGGAATCTGAATCTGATCCCTTGGGACGGCCGATCCAAAGTCCCCGTCCTTTGTTTCAGTCTCACCATGTTCTCCGTCCAGCACAACCACCATGGGCAGGACTTTACACGCCTCTTCTCACCTGGCCGGTGCTCGATGTCAGCTCTGGATAATAAGCAGGCTGACGAGCTGCGCCGCCACGCCTGGACCGTCACCATGGTGGATGAAGACCCGTTGTCTGGCCTAAAGGAGCCCGCCAAACCCGTGTGCTTGTAAGTGATGCTGCTGTGTTTCTTTCCCCAGATGATCACCCATTTCCCACTTTTACATTGGCCCTGATGGTCATCACCACCGGCGCCACCACGAGGAGGATTCTCGCTGCTGAGAGGGTCCATCACCTTGGGACCCCAGAGTGCGATTTCGTTCCGCACCCGCTAGCCGGGGTTGTTCAGACCGTCTCTGCACATCACTGAGCCCCGACCGCATTAGCATTGAGCCTACCCTTACCAAGAGTTTCAATGCTCGCTCAATATCGTGTTTTGCAATCCCCCCACCCCTTGCAAAGGCCCCCTGACGCGCATGGAGAAGCATCCGAACGTGTAAGCGCTTTGTCGTCCAGGGTCGGAGCCCATCAGCACCTCGGGCGTATATTCACCGTTCTCTCCCTCGCCCGGTGTCTCAGCTGGCGCTTTTCTTGGACCTCTCTTTTTTTCCTTACAGGACGGTGCATCCCACGGCACCGCAGCTCGTGTTAGCGTCTCAGTGGGCACTGGTTTGATTGCATGCCCACATTTCCCCTTTGTGGCGTCTCTAGGTGCCTAGCAGCCTCACGCTACCCAGTGCCAAGAGATCCGCCCGTCTCTTTGGCCAGCGTCAGAAGGGTTCTAGACGGAGCGATTTCGAGCCGATTGAGCGCCTGAAGAACGCCTTGTCGGGACACGGCTGAACAGTCGTACCTGCATGATGCGTTCCGAGGTTTCTTACATGTACTACTTTTGTTCTTCTGGTGGCTTTGTTCCCCAAGTTTTCCTTTTCCCATCTCGACACTCGAAGCCACCGTCCATCTTCACCATTACTAACATCCTGGTTTTGAACTCATAGGCGTCGAGGCCCGAATAAGCTGAGATCCAAAAGACGGGCATCCGCACCCGTTGTTTCACCACCTTTTGTTCCGGAGACGCCCATCTTGTCACGAGCAGCACGGCCTGTGCCGACAGCAGATCTAAATCCCGTCCCAGAGCCAACTATTCCAGACACGACGAGCCTTTCAAGCCTCACACGACCACCGCCTGAGTCAAGGTCATTAGGCGATGAGAAGCAACCTTCGCTGCGTGCTCCAAAATTCGACATGACCATGAGAGGGGGCCCGACAGTTTCGATCCAGCCCATCCAGCCCTCCACATTTGGGTTCAAAGATCTGTATACAGTTCCAGAGGTCCCAGGCGACGGGCTCAACCCCTCCACGCCGAGCCAAACCAAGCCCTTAAGGCAACAACTGCACCGCGCTTCGAGTCCACCTGTCCACGGCGTCTATTCTGCCCTGGACAATGTTGCGCAATCAACCAGGACGACCGAGTCGATATCTGTCCCTGTCCAATATCGCCAACGCCAACCATCCGACGGCGCAACAATCACATCCGCTGCGTTGAGAGCGAGCATGAGTGCGAGACCCAGGATGGCACCTTGGGGGAACGGGGCCACATACGGATTGACTGAACAGCCAAAAAAGCCGTATAGACCTGAATATCTCTACCAGCGACCCATGCCCATCAAGCGGCAGCGGCATGAGGCGCGAAAACCCAACGAGATGCTGGCGGCAATGCCGGACGAGGTTCTAACACTCATGCTCGATCAGCTTCGCCAGCTCCATCTCGCACCAGGCAGCACCAGCTGCGCGACATGCTGGATGCGAGATGCCTGCAACGTCAGCCTGGCTTCGCGCCGTTTGCAAAAGATGGGTCAATCTGCCTTGTAAGTGGGATTTCCTCGACAGTGAGGGGATTGTGGGAAAACGCCCATACCGCCATCCCTGTCCCCCTGTCTAATTATGCGTGGCGCTAGGCTAACCGGCGCCCAGGTACGACGACATTCAGCTGGTGGGGGCGGACACAGCTTCCCACAAGAAGAAGTACAAGCTGAACCAAGGATGCCGAGTCATGATGCTTCGGCGCACCCTGCGTTCGAACCCGCGCATCGCTGGTCTAGTCCGTGTATTGAAAGTGCCTGCACCGGCCCCAGAGCTGAACGCCAAGGGCGCCAGCGGCCTAGCAGCAGTCACCGAATATGAGAATCTAGTCGCGACGCTTGTAATGGCTTGCCCCAACTTGGAGCGGTTGGATGGTCTCAACACAACCACCTATGATCACTCATACCGGAAGGTTTTTCACGCTCTATCCACCCGGGCTAACCTGCGTGAGATGAATTGGCTGGTCCAGGCCTCGCCTCGCCAACACAAGCCCCAGCGAAAACACTCGGCCCAGCAGCTCGGTCTCGCAACACCATGTGAACTGCAACCATTCCAAGAAGCCGCTTTTCTGAGCCAGCACGAACGCTGGGCGCGTCTGGAAACGCTCTCTATTCACTGCCTTCCGGGCTCGGCCCTCTCGCCTCAGAGCCTCCTGGCCAGCACTCTGAGTTACCTGCCTTCGCTTCAGCATCTCCACCTCTGCAACCTGCCGGCCAATGGCTTCAACGACAGTAACCTCCTGGCGCTCCCCAAGCTTCAAACCTTGACGCTTTCTCACATCTCCGGCATCACCTCAAATGGATTGTCTTCGTTCGCCACCCGTGCCAACAGCTCCTCGTTGCGCAAACTTCAACTGAGGCACACCCCTCTTACCTCGCTGGCTGCCTTGTCTCGCATCTTGTCAAACCTGCGGGCCCTCACGTCGTTTGCTCTCATCCAAGCCACCCCCCCGGTAATGCCAGATGATGATGCTTTCTCTCTGTGGATGATGCCTTACCTGGCGTCCCCAAGCGTGACGGACTTGCACTGGGACATCACCGGACATGCCTTTTGCGTGAATGGCGCCGACGACATTCTCGCTCGGAGCATTGCTGCGGGTGGTTTCCCTGCGCTACGGAACCTCCGTGCCCTCAATGACCCAGACGGTATCTTCCAAGATCTTTGCTACCCAGTTGAACGGATCGACCTGCATTCGGATCGCCTGCGTGCCCCCGAGCCGCAATCCTGGGATGCTGCGAGCATTAGCTCCTCTGGCTCGAGTTCCAATGCCAGCATCGCTTCACCTTCGCGATTCTTCTTCAAGTCAAGCAGCAGCACCACATCCCTCGCGACGCCGATTACGCCACAATCTCCTACGGGCAGCATCAGCGGTGCTGGAAGGCACCCTCTCTATACCAACCTGCACGCTGCACGGCTAGCGGCGCAGGCACGGCTTGAAGCGGCGCATGCCAGGCCTCGATTTACGGTCAATATTATGGACGAAAGCGGGAGGGCAAACGAAGTATTCCAAATGGCAGGATTTATTGGCACAACCGGAAGCCCCATCCGCTACCACCTCCTCCCCGACGTTGGCTCTTCCGACGAGAAGGGCGGCCTCATTGATGTTGTGGACAGAGAGCGAGACGGCGGCGAGAACCTAGCTGGCGGTCGTGAAGGATGCTTCGGCCGCTGGAACATTGGTTCGAGTATTGGAGCGGATCGCCAAGAGAAGGAGCTGTGGTGGCACACGGAACGGGGCCGATGGACGAGGGTTGGGCTAGAGTGAGCCCTGTTTGGCCATTTCGCATTTCCCTTGTTTTGACAAAGGGCTGTTGCTGGGGATGGCGTGCTGACGACTTTATGACACGGCTTTGGATTTTTCTTTGGTTTATACCCTGCAACGAAAGCATGAGGGATAATGGGTCTACGGAGTTGGGATGATGTAATGGGTGTTGATGTTTTTGAAATACTACTAGCGGGCTGTATATGGGTTGATATTGGTTCTACATTCGGCACAAAAAGACAGTCAATCTTGGAACGGATTCGCACCACATAGATCAGATGCCAAGGGATACTAAAAAGAACGAATTCTGGATCAACAACTTACTCGCCCGTGTTCATGGCCCATGCTTCTGTGATTGACCTCTTGGCTCCATCTATTTTTGAGATGGTGGATCGCGAACCTGACGGGACGGAGCCAGGGTTCGAGGCTCCAGCATGGCGGGGACAAGGGTCCAAGCAATCCCATCCATCAGCTCAGGACACACAATCCAGCCTTCCTCCCAGCTCTGACCCAGTCATTAGTGGCTGTGCTGCCTGGGAGGAGCACTCGGACCTGAAACTTGAACCACTTGGAAACGTCAACCACCAATCACGACGAGGACAGACACAAAGAGTGAAACCAACGGCGCGGTTTTCATTGCGCCTCTCTATATTACTCTCATTACACCTTTTATGTTTTATCGTCCAAGCATTACGAGGACAAGGCTCTATACAACACTTTTCTAAATCGCCCGTATTGCATTGGCTGTGTTATATGTTCATGCTTTAATCGTTAAGCTTTGGGTTGAGTTGTCCCCATGATCCATCCCTGATTATGTATGTGAGTGCTGTAGGATTCAAGATATCCCAGAGGCCACAGGAGTTAAATAAAAGGCAGGAAATCAAACAGAAAAAAGTGGCGCAAAAGACTTCTACCCAAGTACAGACTCCATTGAAGATCATGTTTCACGAATGTGCGTGTCCGGGGAAAACCTCTTGGATGCCAGGCCATAAATAGCGTCGTCCAATCCATAATGGACAGGAGCTGCAGACATTTTCAGGAGGTTTTGGGAGGGGTTCCAAGGAACGACAGTGGCTGTCAAAACTTAACAGCCGACTAAAAGAATCCCTTCTTCTTCTTGGGCTTCGCGGCATCGCTGCCGCCGCCAAGGATGTCGTCGAATGTGGCCCCGCTTGGTGAGTCGACCGAGGGTGACATCGGGCTGTGCTGGTTCATAGCCGCCAAGTTGCCGACGGATTGGCTTCGCAGTCCGATGTGGGCACTGTTGGGCCTGTTGCCCAGAGAGCTGCTTCGCTCGCCGAAAGGATTGGGCGGCTGAAGTGGAACAGGCTCTAGGCCGAGGGCGATACTGGATCGCCAAGCCTGGTTGGCACGGCTGCCGTGAGGAGAGTGGGTGCGAGGGCGAAGAGCCATTTGTGGCCCTCCCAGGGGCGGCGAAGGCGTGCCTGGGCCTCCAGTGGGAGGCGGAGCCTGGTACTCGTCGCTCCCAGGGAATAGGTTCCGCGGTGGTTCCAGAGGTGACAGTGGCTGCTGCTGGGGAGCAGTCGGTTCATCGCCGTGGCCTTCCCATTGCTTTGCGGCCAGCCAGCAGTGGCTGCGGTGGTATGTCGCTTCGATACTGAACAGCACCGCATCCGTCGACAACTCCACGAGGCCGCCGCCCCCGGCAACTTCATACCACATTTTTCGAACCTGGCGATCGCCAACCCACGGCGGGTTGCCCATGGGGGGTTCGCAGAGGAAGTACTCGACACCATCGGTGAAGTGGATTCCGGGGGCGTCCACGACCAGGACAGGGAGGGACTGGATAGTCACATACATGAAGAGCCAGTAACCAATTCGCTGATCGGCCATCTCCTGGGCGCTCTTGCCCCTTGCCTCGCGAAGCTCAAACTGTTTGAATGCGTCCAAGAACGGGAGCTTGATGGCGTTGGTGTCGTAGTTGTAGCCCTTGTTGAGGATCAGGATAAGTTCGTGCTCCTTGATCTTCTTGTCGAACTTGGCCTGCTTCTTGGCGGGCATCGTGTTGTACGTCTCCAGAATCGATGATGGCGTAGGGAGCTGCGGACAATCGTAAGGGACGGGCGGAAGAACGGGTGGCTTGGATCGATCGAATTCCGACATGATGTTGCGGAGGGCAGACATGGTCATCTTGCTGGGATCAGTCGAGATGGCCGGGACTTCATCCATTATTCTCGTCGTCTGGTTGGTTCGGTCGACAAGCAAATCGTACATTGCGCACATGTCGGAATAGAGAATCTTGAGAACCAGACGGTTGAGACCGCTTTCCGTGAACGCATTCTTCTTGCTGCTGGCCTTGGGCGGCCAGCTACCGAGGGACGACTTGTAGTGGCTGAGGACGAAGCTGCGCATCCTGGCGAAGGAGCTTTTCCACACCTTGAAGCCCACCTTTCTGATCTCCGGCACAGAGGTAGAGTTGGCAATTCCAGAGAAGAGAGCGGGGAACTCGAACTGTTCCAAGTGGATGTTTGCGTTATGTTGTCGCTGTACCAGATCGTAGTGCGCCTTCTCGAGCGCCTGTCGTGTGTGCTGAGTGACTTGCTCGAAGAGAGGCAGCCGGAGATCCATGATGGCCGAGTACTTGCCCGCCGCATGGGCGAAGGCTTCATTGTAGAGGTCGGTGCATCGCATGCGCTCGCCGAGGATGAGCGCCTCCAACGTCTTTTCTCGGCTGTGCCGGCAATCGGCAAGGCCCAACTGATCCATGTAGAAGCTGAAGCTGAGGTCTACTGCGTCGCCAAACGAAGCTCCGTCGAGGCCCACAAAGTTGAATTCCTGCAACAGCGCGGCAATCTGAACAAAGGCGTGGAAGCTGGTTGGGCGGCTCTTCGTCGCTACAAGGGGCTGGCCAGTGAGGAAGGCGAACAGATTTCTGATTGCAACCAATCGCTCCAAGTCGCCGTTCGAATTCGCAGTGGCTGGTGACAGCTGCCCGGCTCCCGAAGGGGGCGCAGCGGGAAGGTAAAGCTTCAACTCGGCATAGTCATCGAAAAGCTCGGGCGAGCCAAGACGAGAGGCATCCTCCGCAGTCAGGCTGTCCCGACCGCCGAAGCTCCTGCCACGGGAGCGCCCAATCGGCGTTTCGCGCTCCGCCTGGATGAGGTCGTTGAAGGCGAATGAGGAGCTGATGGTGAACTCGGGAACCTTGAAGGAGGGGCCGCAGCCGCTGGATTTGGGTTGAAGGTAGACAAGGATGTTGCCGCCCTCATTCCAGAGCTCAGGAACCTAAGACAGCCGATTAGCGCGGACCTGAAATGATCCATAGATTGCCGAAAACCCACTTTCTCTGCGTTTTTCAGGAAGGATACGTTGTACTCTGCGTGGTTCTCGTCCGACAGAACCCAGGCGAAGGAGGAGCCAGTGTTGCTAACGTCGACAGAGTTTGAGCGCGAGCGGCCGCCGGGCATCCAGCTGCGGCGAAGCCGGCCGCGGGTCGGGCTCTGGCTCACGTCGCCCTGTGACGACCCCGGCCGGATGCTCAGAGGGGTAGACGACATGCGTTGTTTGCTCTGGCTGTTGCGAGCGGTTGGTGACTGCGTGGAGGAGGATCGACGGCCGCGCAGTTCGTTACCGGGCGAGCCTGTTCGGGACTGTATGAGGAGGTTCGGGACGGACTCGTTGGCGAGATGCTGGAGGGAACCGCTTCTTCGCCTGGCCTCTGGCATATCTTTGCGGAGTTTGGAAGACTTGAGGCTGCCATTGCCGGAATCTGTTCGAGGAAGTTGAGCCTCCGGGGGCGGTGGCGGGGCCATCATCGGCGGTTCTGGCTTGCTGAGCTTGCCCCGCGCGGGCTCCGAAGCGGGTGGGGGAGTTGGCAACACGATTTGCGGGTTGGGTGCAGCCATGGCCATTTCGTTGTCGGGCACGGGAGTTCTCGCTGGGCTCGGAGGGCCGCTCTGCGGAGGCGTCTGTCTGCTGGGTTGGGCAACGATGCCCGCGTTGTCCCGAGGATCTCCTGCTAGGCGGATGGTAGGATCAAGGACGCTGTGGGAGGAGGAGATGCTGTCGTCGCTGGGGCGCGAGTTTTTTGTGGGAGCAGGACTTGCAGTGGGAGACGGTAGGGCGGCGGGTGCCAGCTGAGGCTGGGGCTGAGGCTGTTGCTGGTACTGTGGCTGCTGGTGGTGCTGGTGCTGTGGTTGTTGCTCCTGTTGCTCTTGCTTTGGCACCACGGGCACGGTCTCTGTGGTGGGGAGGATGAGTGATGGGAGAAATGAGGAGAGGCGATTGCTCCAAGTCTTTGACTTTCGGCGGTCCTTTTTGCGCAGGGGTTGCGGTTCGACCTGCTGATTCTGCTGCTGACGCTGCTGAAAGGTCGTCGCTGAATCTGAATGGTTGATGCCGCTCTGTGGTACAGCGTCGCTTCGGGGCCCGGGGGTGGGATCAGTCGCAGGCGGGGCGTCTCGGAGCTGGGAGAGGTCGATGGTGCTAGATTTGTGCCAGATCCGTTTGGGCGAAGCGCCGTTGGCTGGCTGCTCCGGGTCGGTGTTGGTACGGAACACAGAAGAACGGGAAGAGGGCAGCATCGAGGCCCGGAAAGACTTGCTCGACGTCATCTTGAGAAAACAAGTATGACGGTCCCGTCCAGCAAAGGCCAACTCGACGTGCAGCAAAGGATGCTAAAGATGGAAAGCCAGAGTGGCAAGGCACGACGGGGCAGGGTTGGTGGCGGGTCAAGAGAGGGCAACACATTATGTATGTTGACCAGGCTTGCCAGGCTGTGGTGCTGAGCCTGTGGCGGCGTGTCAGATCTGCCACGGGTCTTCCCTGCAGGACGGGACCCTCAAGGCTCAGGACGACCGGGGCCACTATGACCATCCATCCCACGGCACATACCACATGTACATGCACTATTAGCACGACAGCGCCTACTAGCAGTACCCTCCCTCCGTATACTACGTACACTGCCAACGCGCACGCACACGCACGTAGGAGGACGAGTCTGGCTGGCCGCAGCTAGGTCGTCTCCCCCCCTAAAGGGCTTGGCTCAGGCGCGGGCTCGGGGGAAAAGAGGAGAATGGGATGGGCGGCGGGGGCCCTGGTCTGTGGGAATCGTAATACGCACGTATGCACTTCACTTCTTCACTTCGGAAGGTGGGCGAGGCGGAGGCTTGCAAAGTATGAGTGAGTTTGTGACGTGCTGCGGCGTGCAGCGCAGGCGGGCTTGTCGTGTGGGTGACCGAACGGGACGGCGTCTGTCTCTGGATCAACGGCTCGGGGGCTCGGGAGTTGGTGGGGCTGCGATGACGTTGGCTGAGAACTCAAGGGCCCTATTTTTTTCTCTCCTTTCTCGCCTAGGCCCAGGGGGCTAGTCGTGCCCAAGTAGTTCGCAAAGGATGTGACGAGAGACAGGAGAGGGAGGAGGCTATCGTTGCTGGAGTAGGAATCATAATGAGTTCCAGCAGCGATGAGGACGGGAGGAGCGACTGGACAGCTAATTCCCAGGCCACTGCCCATTGCACCACAATGGCTGCGCCGCGGGCGAGCACCTGCATCCAGAGACAGTCCAACCGTCCTGCGCAAGAAGGATCCACTGTTGTGCGGGAGGCAGTGGCAGCACATGTACCTGCCCCGTAGTAGTATTTGCGGGTACATGAGGTACAACTAGTATGTAGGTTGTAGGTCATCACCTCTGTCAGGGTAAATGATACCCATTATTACGTCCATGCCTTGCTGCTCTATCCCCCTCAGGGCAAGCTCATCTTCGGTTGTCTCACCCGCCCAGATGAGATTTTGAAGCACAGCGGCCTGGGATGCACTGGCTCGAGCTTCTGCTCTGGGTGTCGCAGGTGCACCGTCCGTAGCTGGGGTTCGACGCCAGCAAAGTGGGATTTCCTGGCCAGTGTGTGATGGGCGGGCCCTGCGCTGCCATGGCCTCCTCAGCCCAGGCCTGGTAGTATTACATACGACGGAGCGAAAGGGGCCTGAGGAGCTGAGGAGTGGAGATGACGAGATCAACGTCCAGCAGAGCCAGCACTTGAGGCGGGGACTGCTGATGTGAGGGAGGCAGTGAGCGAGCGAGCGCGAGAGAGAGAGAGGTAATTGTCATGGGCGAGGCCTCAATTTCTCATATGCGAGACGCGGAACAGCACCCGCTGAGATGAGAAAAGCAAGACAGACATGCACAATGCAGGGCTCACACTTGTCGCCCGTCCAACAGGCCAGCCAAGCGAAGCAGCTATTACTTGCCTAGAATTACGTGCTGATGTGGATCCAACACACGCCTGTCTCTGTCCGGCACTGTGTTGAATGCGACGCGGCCATGGCGAATGCCGAAATGATGCTGTGCTTCAGTAATAAATGTCAGGTAGCATCACTGAAAATCAGCAGTGGCTCATGTTCCCACTCATTACCTCAGGTAAGCAGTCAGGCAAGTGGCACTGAGCGGTAAGATAGGTATTCAGGGAATTAGGAATCTTCTTCAGTGGACGCCCATGACCCCCATCCCATCTAATTATTGCCATTCTCGTTGTGAATACTAGTAGTAGTACAGAGGTCCGCACGAGCACTGTATTTACGACTTGTGTACGGGCCACCTCCCCTGGACCCGCGCCTGAGGAACAGGTTTGGACAAGTGGAACCCAGTGCACAAGGGACAAGAATAATAAAAAACAACCCGAGCCAGGGACACCAGGCTCCCGTTCCCCATGCATAAAAATAGGCACTCAGCGGAGCATCTCACGGTCTCACCAATGTCACCATCTCACTCACTGCCCCGTATCCCCTCCCACCTGAGCCCCAAGTCCCAACATGCATTACATGGCCCTGCCCGCATAGGCAGGTGGCTTTCGTGCCATAGCCCGACCGCGAGGGTCCAGAACGCATCGGCCAGCTCCTTCTGGACCGGATTGCAGCGCAAGATGAGCCTGCAGCAGCCGGAGGGTCCGACGAGACACATGGCGACAAATTCATACGACGGCGCCAGTTGCGCTCGGCATCCGGGGCTCGGTGTCGTCACCACCTTACCACTGCTGGGGCGAGTGGTAGGCGAGGTGGGTGCCCGGTGTCCCTGGGACTCGGGAGTCGGGTTGCCAGCTCCCCCGGCGCTAGGCAGGGAGGCGCGGTACGGTGCATACCGTACGGACTAGCTGGTACGGAGCAAGCGGTACGGAGGGGCCACAACGGGGCGAGTGGGATTGGCCCAGATCCTTGAAGGGATCGACGAGAGCCCAAACGCTTGTGGCCCTGCCACGCACTGCCAGTTGCGCAGGAACATGAGCCTTCGAGAAAGCGCATTGACTAAGTACGGCGTACTAATTGCCCTCATTGGCAGTGGCCGGCCGCTCTCGCCGTGTTCTCGCCGTGTTCTCGCCGTGTTCATTGAGGGCCATGTCTCACTCTCTTCTCAGGCCATCAATTATCTGAATGAAACCCCATGCCCCTTCTGTGCCGTCGGTAATTGCACGATCAAGAGAACCTGGGTGCCCCAGGCGGCTAATCCATTGCAACCGTTTGACGCAGGCAGGGTTCTCGGCATGAGAAAAGCGACCACCCTTTTCAACGAGAACTGTGGGTGCTTGCTCCGACTAGGGTGGCGACGACTGGACCCTCAAACATGCAAAAACTCAGGCCGATGGCGAGCGAGTGGTTCCCAGCGGTCCAAGGCCAACGGGATGTGCATGCCCGCATCCTCTCGAGAGCCCATCTCGAATCGTCTGTCGTTCCTCATCCCTCGCTTTCCCAGCGCCCTGGCTTTGCTCGTATCTGGGAGCCCGCCCCCCACCGCCGTTGCCGCAGGATTTAAGGAATTGGAAGGTTGGATGGAAGATTGATCGTAGCGTATGGAACACAGCCCGTGCTTCGGTATCGCCTAAGGAGTCAGGAACCGGCCGGAGCAGCGTCGTGTCGTGTCGACTAGTGTGCATTTCTGTCCAGACTCCGAGACAGTACGAGACGCGCCAGCCCCAGTAGCCCGTCACATGGGGCGCTAAGCAATCGGGTGAGGCGAGTGAATGGCATGGAGGAATTAATTATAGCATGCGCGACTCTGCCAAGTTGCCAATGCCGCTCCAGAGTTCGTACATACGAGGTGTTGCTGTCACCTGAATGGGGACCCCGAAAACATTGACGCCTTGGGTCCTACGGCTGAGCTGATCTTGGCAGGGCGTTTCTCACTCAGCCAGCCGCTGCCAGGTTCCTGTGGCGAGGCTTGACAGCCAACCGACAACCCCACGAGTGCCAGCTCGGAATGGTTGGTGTGTTTCACGTTTCATCCAGTACGTACCGTTCCGGCAGGTACATCAGACACAGCGGAAGGGTCGGGTGGCTTGGGTGGCTGTCGCGATCCTGTCTCTTTTTGGCCTTTTTTTTTTTTTTTTTTTTGTTGCCAGCAGCTCTAATTCAGGCAGTCACATGCCCCTGGCCGGCATCTCGGGCGTTATCACTTTTATCCAGTCGTGGCAATTCTTCCCTCTTCAAACGGCATGAGTGTGAGCCAATGCTGGAGCAACAAGGAATTCTTGCTACTGACAATTCCTGCGGGGGAGGGTCCAGTAGTTCTTCATACCATAACCCCCTCATTCGTTGTTCCTTCCAGCGGTCACTCAACTGTCTGCTCCAGCGAGTTCCCCGCAGCTTTACTGGTCCTTCGCAGTATCCCGGCAGCGCTAACTTGGCTGATGAGCGAGTTTGGCTTCCATTTTCCAACACTCGCCACGCGATCGACACAGCGTGTATGCACAATGACGCTTGTGCAACCTGTAGTCTATCAAGCTGTCCAGCCAGCGTTCCAAGAAGCTCTGCACGGCCCAATACCCCTAGGAAATGACTTAGACAGCCGCCGCTTCCGCGATCCCGTGAAGGCGCTGGTCCCTGAGTTAGATGTTTGACTAGCACCTTCGAATCACACTATTGCCTCCACGACACCAGACCATTATCAATACTTCCGGCGGGCCGCCGCCGATATCGATCGTGTTGCCGATATTTGCAGGACTGCTGAAGTGCGATATGTGTCACAATACACCCTTTAACAGTAGCTACACCTCCGAAAGTGCATGTTTTTAGTCACCGTCATCTACGTTCAACACCATGAGGGTGCCCCAAGTTTCGCATTGTGTGAGAATACTCCCAAGTCCACCTTGTCTGTCTCTTGGGGCGTTTGCCTCTATTGCACGTAGTAATTACGGACTAGTGGAATCGCTTTTGAAGACCCGCCTGTGCGACCAACCCGCCCATAGCCTACTAACTTAATAGATTGAAAACAGGGAATGTAACAGATGAGGACCGCAGCCACAGCTGAACGAGAAGGGGTCATGGTTCTGCCTCTGCCCAGAACCGGTCCCCAGCAGTACCGGCAGTCTGTATGAACCCTCCGTCGTTGCGGATGAGTTGAGTCAGCTGGAACCAATGTTGAGCTATGCGCTCTGGCCCACTGGTTACCCTGTGTCCTGCTACTTTGTAGTATCTCCTGTTTTGTTGCCCCTAGCGACATTTACTGCCCAGACCTGCCAAACTGGAGTCAAACCATGGCTGCAAAGGGCGTGGCTATTGACATCGAACACAACGCATGCACCTTAAGATTTTATGTCATGCCCCCCCACCTCTGGGTAATGTGGAAATGCGTGGATATGGCAGGACAACGTGACGCAAAGGTCATGTGATTGTATATTCCCTCTTTTGGCAGATTGAAGCTCACCGAGTAGGATATGCGGCCATCCCAATCAACCGGATACTCTGCATTAGTCATCGGGTTTCGCCCCACAGATATTACCGCTGTTAGATGTTTAGATGGTGACAATGCCTGTCAGTTGGCTTGGGATGGCAATCATCACGATAAGATAATCCAAAAACTCGCCTGGATCTCGATAAAATTACTGTGCCACCCCCGGCTTAGTCCACAAACTCGGAAATGCCCAAGGACATGTTTCCAAATGAGGGTTCTATCGAGGGCCCGGCTGATGATGACCTCGGCAAGTGGCTCGATCTCGACTGCCTCCGTCAAGACACACTTCCGGAGACGGGTGGAGAGGAACTAGTGCCGTTGGGGGAGACCTGCAACGCACCCAGACCCTCCAACCAGCAGGGACAGACTGATGAAACATGCATGTCACTTACACAAGACGGAGTCCCGACGCCCACCAGCCTCAAACCCCGGAGAAGGACCACATCCAGAGGCACCACCCTGCCCGAGTATTCCGTCATCTGTTTTCCGTCCAATCCATCGCATCCCAACGGGGTCAAGAAGAAGAGGAAAGATTTCAACGAGAGGAGACGGCTAGAGGTTGCACAGGTCCGCAAGACGGGGGCTTGTTTCCGCTGCAAGATGCGCAGGATCTCTGTATGTTGAGCCGTCGCTCCCGTTCCTCCCGTATTCCGTTCGCCAGGGGGCGTCTAACATGACGGTGATTTGACAGTGCGGCGTGGGAAACCCATGTTCGGGGTGCGAGAGGGCTGCTGGACCATTGGGTCCTCAACTCTGCATCAGGGAGAAGCTGACCAAGATGCGCTTCAGTTCGGGTGGTGAGTATCCAGCAACTGGCAACCCCACGGGCCCCCTTTTCAAGAAACTCATGGCAGTAGATCTTCATTACATTGACTACACCGCCCGCCTTTTGGACGAGGAGCTGATCGCTGGCACCACTCATCTTGGTCCGCCGCGACAAGTGGCCATCTCGATGGATTATGTCGACAATCCTGTCATACAGCTTGAAGTTCAGGACTATTTCGGGAACAAGTCTCCTCCCTGGACATGCTGTTGGGTCGTGATGAACCAGGTGGGTGGCGATATTGAGTTCCACCGCGAGGAGAGTGCTCGATACGCACTGGCCCATTTAACGCCGGCCCAAGATCTGGTCAAATGGGTGGAAGACATCATCGCATTCCAGGATACAAGGACTATTGGGTTTCAGCAGGCAATCGACATGTTCATCATGAAGTACAGCAAGTCGCCCATGGATCTCCCAATGGTAATCCCAGCAAACATGGCAGCGCAGCGTAGCGCAGATGAGGGCTAACATTATTACTAGCACGACCTTGTCCGAAAGGTCCATCACCTGAACTGTCTGAACAAGATCCGCCTGGGGTTGCTGCTGTGCGTGGATGGGCAGGGTTCGACGACGGCCCCGTCCTGCGCACTGCACACCCAATTCGGCCAAATCTCCAAGGCAGCATCGCAGCCAATTGAAAAGGAAGTGCTGATCGAGCTGGAGAAGACTTGCTTTGGTACTGCGGGCATCGGGCAGTCCAATGGGCTTGCACTCTGGGCAAGCCTATGGTGTCTGATCCTCATGTACCGCAAGCTGGTCCGATCCTACATCGCGTTCCAGCAGTTCCCGTGCCACGTGCCCCAGGATTATAGTGGCTTCCCCGAATGCAAGCTCGAGGTCGGCACTCACTTCTACCACTACCTTGTGTCCATATATGCAGCCCTCTTCCGCGTCACCAGCCCGCTTTATGCAGACATGCGGGTGGCTGCAACACGCGCGCTTCTCAAAGACGACGACGAGCTAGTGCAGTCCTTCATCAATCTTCGCACCGAGAGCTTTTACTTTCGTGAGTCCGCTCCACCGTTTGCCATATCCTGCATTTTTACTCACCAGTGGCCAAGAGCGGGAATCACGATGGATGACGGCAGCAGAGGACCAGCTGCTCCGGCGCATGATACTCGATCGTGAAGCCGAGATCCAGCCCAAGCAACTCTCTGCTTCATGATTCGGGGGGCGTGGTCATCCACGCATTGGCTTGCTCGCAATGACCCCCCTTCAAGCCATGGCGAAGCCGCCACGGTTGACCCATGGCGGGCTGCGACAACCAAAACCACTCCTTTACGCATGTTTCACCGAATGCAAACCCGGATGTCCACCCCCAGCGCCATTGATGCCCGTCTCATGCAAATTTCGGGATTTCATATCGACACTCTCTAGCCAGACGTTGGCCTCACATGACATTTCTCGTGATCCGATGGCATTTTCGGTGAGTGCAGGGATGCTGAATGGGCGAACAGGGGGTGGATTGGACTTGACAAAGGCCAATGGCAGCAGGGCAGCGGAGTCCTGCTAACCATCCAGCCAATCAACACCCTGGGATTCACCGAAAATGCAGCTTCCGGGAGGGTGTAAGTTGAAAGTGTTCACCATGAGCCTCCATGGACGCCAAATAATAACCTTCTGGTGCCAGACTGCGTCTCTGAATCGCTCAATCTTACACAAGCATCTGGCACATTGGGCATCTTCACCTTATCGCCATCTGACGAGAGAGCTGCGGTCTTCAATTCGCCGAAACAGTGAGCCAAGGTTCCACCAGATCCCCGTGACTTACACGGATATCAACATGGATACGTTCAGGGACTTTTCCCAGATAGGTCAAGAAAACCTGCGTCTTTCCACTTCCCCGGATCTGGATAATGAGCTCTTTGACTTCTTCTTTGACTGGCAGCGCTACTGTGACTCTACCCGGGCCTCAGACATCGGCTCCCCCTACCCCAGCCGGTCAACCTACAGGGACCTGAACAAGATCATCACAGAGATCCCCGCAGTCATTGACAACCTCTCCGTCGATAGACTAGGAGCAGAGTTTCTAAGGATGCAGACCTCTTACCCCCCTGAAGATCCGGCCGCTAGTCCATCTGATTACTCGGGTAGGACGCCGCCGGAGCTGATCCAGGGTGGGAGCACCTCCCCGTCTGACCACTCAGGGTCTGTCTACTTTGACAAGCCTGAGGACATCCGTCGCCGTCCCGAGTTCAGCCTCCGAGAGGTTCAGGCTCAGGATGATGAGTGGACCTATCCCCAGACAGACCCTGGCAAGATGGCGCACCGAGGGTACCCACCAAGCCTCCAGGTTCAGGAAGACATGTCTCGTCGACCTCTGGAGCATGGCTCGGGCCTCAAGAGACGACGGTCTGGAAACAACGTCGAGCGTCGGCGGCAGCTTGTCGACCCCGACCAGACAGCAGACGTTCGAAAGAACGGAGCTTGTCTACCCTGCCGTGTCTCCAAGACTCGTGTGAGCCAACCACCCTCCTCCGTCCCCCAAAATAGCTGTTAAGCTAACCCATCCAATACAGTGCCAGGAGAATGGTGTTTGTCCCACCTGTCGGAAGGCATTCCCGATCCACTCCCACATGGTCTGTACCCGTACCACCCCGGGCATGGCCTGGCCCATGATTGGCAGAATCGGTGGTAGGTTGAAGCACTCCCCATGTCTCTCATTGGTGTGGGGTAGGAATCTAAGACATCATTTCTAGACATCTGGTCCGTGAACCCCATGGAAGAGGAACGACTCTTGTCAGAGCCTCGCTTCTTCGCGGGCAAGCGGAGAGAGATTGCCATCTACCTGACCAAGGACACTGGTTCTGCCACTCTCATGGCAACTATCCAGGTCTACAGGTCCCACGATGGAACCGAGGAGAACCCTCGGAAGGCGGCGCTTGCGCGTGACATGGTTACACCTCTCTACGACCAGCTCCAGAGATGGGTCGAGGCTCAGATCAGGGTAGAGAAGAGCTCCCGCTTCGATCACGCCCTGCAAAACTTCTTGCTTGCCTACTCGGAAGATGGCCAAGGACTCCCCAAGGTAAGCGTGAAACCCCGACCGCCCATCCCGGCTCCTCACCCAAGTCACTCCCTCAAGGCTACAGAGTTGTGTGGCTGACATCAATGTAGCACGACCTGGTCACGATGGTGCACAAGATGAACTGCTTCTTCAGAATCTGGAAGACTCCTTCGTTTTTGTGCATCGATCCATCCAAGAAGCTCGTGACGTTGCCCCTGACCGTCCAGGCAGAGATTAGGAACATTGCCCGCAAGTCTCTCGAGTCTCTTGAGCATGACGTCCTGAAGAGGCTGGATGATTGCCTCGCCCAGCAAGGCACCGTCAAGCCGCAGGAGAAGATGGCAATCTGGGCCAGCATGTGGCAGTTGATCCTGATCTACAGAGAAATCGTTCCTGCTCTCGATGCCGAGGTCTCGAGCGCTCAAGTCACCGGCGACGAGGGCCTGATCCGTGAGTTTTGGTCGTCTTGATAGTGCTTTTACGTGCAGCTCGCTGACCATGTCCAAAAAAAATGTAGACCACACCATGAAGACATTCCAGTACCTGACGGATGGATTCTTGCCTCTGCTGGCCATCTTTTACCACTACGAGTTCCGGACAAAGAAGAGCCTTGAGATGTCTCTGGACTGGCTGAAGCCGCCTTACCCTTCCAGGGCGTGCCAAAGCCGGCGAATCCACAAGTACGCCAAGGAGATGATGAACAACAGAACCAGCCTATGTTAGTACCCCACGTTATGGCCCACATTGGCTATGAGTGCTGACCGGAATAGACGAATCCCTACAAAAGTCCAAGACGGGGATCGATGGCATGCTCTGTGCCCTTGTCGTTGACCATGAGTTGAAGAAGCTCAATGCCAGGCGACGGTCGTCCAAGAGCTCCAGCTCGAGCTCTAGCTCCAGCAAGTCTAAAAGCAAGAGCTCTCGCAGCGGACGCCATGACTGAGACGATTGACATGTACTCTGGGTGCGGTGGAAAGGACTGGCTTGGGCCAGGTACACATCTCCACGGGCAAACGCTTGACCAGCACTGCAGCTGGTGATGTGGAAGGCAAAAGTTATGGTTTTATGATTTCACGAACTGACGCTTTCTTTTGTGTGTTTGAAACGATATGGTCCTGATCAGGATGGCTTGATGATGAATGACTCATGAAGAATGTTGGATTCGGGCGGATATCTTGAAGTTAGGTTTCTTTCCTCCATTCTTTTTGGACACTCCCTCTATTCTATCAGCAAGATCAACTAGATTGACACCTTCCGTGTCATCGGTGGCGACCCCGATCTTTAAAACAATTTCGTCTCTCTTATCCTCTACCTTCTTCAGGCGTGATTTAATGCTGTGTCTCTGTCAGCGCGCGATTCTCAAGCCACGAGAGGATTATGTCCTTACCTGATGGCCTTGCTTACCCTATCCGCGGACGTGGGCATGACGGGCAGAACAGTAGCGACTACATCCGCCAAAGCACCAATGTACTTGGCCCAAAAAGACGAATCAGCTCCCTGAGCCTCGAGAATACCAGTCAAGCCATGAAGCAGCTGGCTCTCGAGCGGCCCGAGGTTGCCGTTCCATCTGTATGACATTGCGACACCCAGAGCAGCCCTTCCAGTGTGCGTGTATCCTGGCGTGTCCATATCACGCGTCACCGCGTTGTGGAGGGCGGACGCAGAGTTGGCATCAGCATCACGCCCCATCCGAGCCCAAATTTCCCTGATGAAGAGTGTATCAAGGCCGGTGGTGAAGACGGTGGGTGTTTGGGAGTAGTCTACCTCTCCGGGGAGGGCGTCCAAGAAGACTTGGCGCAGAGCATCAAGGACTGGCTTCTCTTCCGCGGAAACGGCAGCCGCCACGCTGATGGGGTTGCTCTCACGAATCTCTCGCGGGAGTTTCATCATCAAGGCACCCTGTCGATTAGACCCGTTGCAGAAAGTAGCACTCCCAATGTTGGGCACCGCAGCAAGCAACGCCTCAATGACCGTTGCAATGGCAGGGAACTGTTGGCGTCTGCGGCTGGAGAGGCCAAAAATGCGTCCGTCGTACTCTTTGTTGACGCGCCGCATCCAAGCGGTTTGCCGAAAGAGCGTGCCGGGCGCGGTGTAGGCGTTGGTCGAGGAGATGGGGTACGGATTCACGGCGTCGCTGTGCATCAACATGCTGCCGTAGCCACGGAAGCCGCCGCCACACATGTAGACGTTGACGGATGCGTCTTCGCCGTTCTCGTAGGCTGTTTTGATGGCATTGAGCCGAGGGAATCTAGAGCAGAGCTCTGTATATGCGGATAACATTCCCTGGTTAAGCTTGGAGATCTCGGCGGTACGGACATCCTCGGGCTGGTCTTCAAGGACTCTGATCAACCGCGCGGCGCCAAAAGGGAGGCTAACACCGGCTCTTGCGGCATCAATCTCGTAGTTGTCCTTGCTCGTGTCAACCCAAGTCATCTGGACACTGCCACCCCCCAAGTCGAGAAACAGGGCGCCACCGGCAACCTCGACAAGGCCGCTGCGGGATCCCATGACGGCCCCCAGGAGCGTCTCGACTGCGGGCTCCAGTATACTAACACGAAGGCCGCCGGTCCGTTCAGCAATGCGGTCCAGCATTTCTGCCGCGTTGGAGGCGCGACGCATTGCCTCAGTCGCCAGCACAGTGATGTGCTCCCGGGGGACGCCATAACTAATCGCAATTTTGGTGAAGCGAGTCAGGGTGGCAGCAACCTTATCGATGACTGCTGGTGGGAATGTATTGCCCGATGGTGAGGCCGTGAGTGCGTCAAAGAGTGAAATGCCCTCCCTTGTCGAGTAGACGGGCTTCAGCAAGCGTGTAAAAGGCGGGGCAAGCGAGGTGATGGAGAAACGGATCCCGTTGCTGAGATGATTGTCAGAGGCCGAGCGAGGCATGGAGGAAGGAAAGTGAGAGAGAGCACGTGCCTGCCCATGTCGACGATGGCATAGAGCTGGCTCTCACCATCAGGCCTCCATGGTGTAAGAGTTTCACCCATGTTGTCGAGGGTGACAACGTTGGACGGCATGGTGGGCGTACTGGGCATAGAGCCTTGAGCCACGAGCAGGAATAGCAGCGATGCGTAACGAGCCTCGACAATATTGCCTATGCGGGCGGCGTCACTCTACAGTACGCAGCAGGCAAATTTGGTTTTCTTGCGGCTCGTCTGTGATAGCTGACAGTGGTTTTGTGGAGGGGAGTGGAACGAAGATCGGGCCGGCACGTGGCGGGGTGGTCCTTGCCACAGAATGCAGATGCAGTTATCACTTGCCGCTTGCCACCGATTCACTGCACACTTAGACTACCAATATTGTGGAAGGCACACAAGGCACAAGGCGTGGACATACGTAGTAGGGCCTCGGCGGGCCCGGGGATGGGGCCCCAAGATCGGAGACTTTATTTGCCTTGGCATGCGAACAGCGGCAATTCGCAGCATCCTACTCAGGCGAGAAGCAAGACGGGCCGGTGCGTTGGCCACATGTCGGGCATGGCATTAGGTCAATCGCTGGCCTGCAAAACTGCCCGCAAAAGAGGAGCGGCGCGGCCTGCACACCCCGCCGTCCATTGCGTGTGTAGTTAGCATCTACTGCGACTTGCAGCTAGCGGCAGCTACAGCCAATCCCCCTTGCTTGATACTCCGCCAGCTATATGGGCGTGAGCAGCAGAGCAGGTGCAGGATGTTGCAGGATGTTGCACCGAACCGGCCACCTCCCGCAGTCGAGCACGGCCACGCGCATGTGTAGGCAGCTGGAGCATCGCATCAGCTGTGCGTGCTACGTAGTGTAGTGTATTGGAGTAGAGGCCTAGAAGTTGAGGTTCCACGAAGAGGCCTGCATGAACCAGGCAGACGTGCAGAAGCCATCTACTGGAGAGGGCCTAACCGCCATCCTTCCGACATTGGCAGCCCGTGAATTGTTTGCATACGTAGACAATGGAATATTACTGTGTACGGTTGGCAATTGGATCCTGCCACCGCCACGTAGGAACCGGTTGGCCTCAGCTGATGACGGTTGGGCAGCGTAGCTGGGAATCGGGATGACGACGGGCCCACTCCGGGAGCCAGTTGGACTGGTGGTTCCTGTATCACGACCTTATGCTGTCCTTTCTAGTAGGCTGGATTGGGTCATGTTGTACGGAGTATGGCCGGCCTTGAGGGATGGTAGTCGTATGCACGACCACGACGAATGAGGCCCTAAGCTAGGCACCCCAGCAAGCGTTGGTAGCCGTTGAGGCGAGCATCCCATTCTCTGGCTAAAAGGCGGAGGAGCGTGGGAGGTACCTGCGTTTTTCAGCATGCATGTCTCACTTGGGACAGTCTGGAACTCAAGAGTGTGGATGACAAGTAGGCAAGGGGTCTGGCCCACGACTCCACGAGCAGACGTGGAGTGGGCAACGCCTCGCTGGCACAATCCTAGTCCGTAGCGATTCGGGCGATTCTGGCAAGGTAGGCTAAGAACTTTTGGGGATCGCAACCATTGCGATTCGAGACATTGAGACAGCATGTCGTTCATGCTCTTATCTTCCCGACCCACGCGACTGCCACCCAGTTTGCCAGTCAAGGAATGGGAAGCTACTACGTACGTAGAGGCGATGCGTCATGGCGTTGGCCTTGGCTGAACCACCATGCCCCTCCTTGCCCTCCTACTCTAGGACGAGGCCATCGCTGCCAAGGCGATAGCAATCACGGACATTAACCCAGACGATGCTTCGTGCCACTGCAACTGGCGTGTGCGGAAAGCGCCCCAATAGCATTGGATCAGCATACATGCGTGCCGCCAAAGCCCAACACACAGCAATTGATATCAGCAAGCTGCTGGAGGCTACGTCATGCCCATAAGAACAAGAGAAACAAAATAAACAAAACAAACAACAACAAAACAAAAAAAGGAAAAAGAAAATTCCTTCGAGAGAGGGCGCGAGGCATCATGAATTCGTAAATCCATGGATGAAGACAGAAATAAAGGTGCAATGTGTGCGCTGTGCGATCTATCTGTGCAACCATGACTTTTCGAGTGGCTTTTGCGAGAGCATCTTTACTGTCGTCACACATTCAGACACCGAGGGCAGTCAAACCCGGGGTAGTTTGCGACAACACGGCGAGAGTGGTCACGCAGGCTGCGGCCAGAGATGGGGGCACGACGCAACCCCGATTTGGGCCAAGGGTACACGCGCAGGTGCACCCGGATGCCGACGAGCTGAACGAGCTGATGACAATCTCGATTGCCGTCGAAACACCAACTCGATGATGGCATGGTCGTGGAGGTGGTGGGGGCGAGCGACTTGACACAGCCAGGAATCGCACGTTTACGGGTATCATCGGGGCTATCACGGCGCGATGATGCCAATGGGCACCCATGAATGTCACATTCGTACGATGCAGACTGGGGGTTTTACAACAGGATCAGAACATGCTGCCTCTTGCGAAAGATGCAAGGCGGCATTCATCAGGGCGAGAGAGGGCTAGTCGCTTGCAGGACGGATCGGCGGACAGCTTTGGTCCAGCCTGACGTCGCAGCGACGAGGAGCAGGGGACTTCCGCAGCCAACAGATCCTGGGAGTCCATGGCCGTCGAGTTCGTCGGACGAGGGGGCGCGCCAGAGGATCCAACCGCTTCACCGCATCTTGTCCACGACGCTACTGAGATGCGCCTCCGCCCCGGGATTCACCAGGGGACGAACGTTGACACAGCTGCTGCAACCGACCACGACTTGTTGGTAGAGTCCAAAGGCGGGCAAAAGGTGGGGGTATGAGTATCATCGCGTCAACCCGGGGCTGTAGGCGTGCAAGCGTGGTCTCCCATGATCTGTTCGTCCACGGCTTGATTGGAGGTCGAGATACCGCATGTACATGTCTCGGTAGCAAGCACACCGGCATACGTGCCTTGTCCGGACCAGTGAAGCGCCAGGGTGGAGGCCAAGCTCTCATCCTGCCCCGTCCACAACTCTCCTGTCGATTTGATGCCCACAGGATGCCCTTGTCACCGTGGCTCCGTCCGCAATGGTTACTAGTCTGCCGGCAGGGTAGGGTTGGCGTACGCCCTACCTCCCCCACCGAGCTTTGTTCAGCAGCAAGCACCAAGGAGGGGCGAATGGGGCAATTTTCTCTGTTGTTTTACATTGTTGTGTTTTGTTTTGTGTGCTTCCCAGCAACAGAGCGCACGAAGGTAATTAGAATGCCTATGTCAGCGTTTGACGGTAATGAGGCAGGCTCGTTGCATCGCGGTCTCGTCAAATTCTAGCCCGGGCGAGGTGCGTCACATCCCTAATCGGTGGCTGGATACTAAACGCGTCGAGGCGCGTATTTTTCGCGTCGCTTGTCGCGTGATGGGTGAAGAATACTACCTGGTGCCTCGAATACCAGGCACCAACCACCATCCGACGACCACCCACCACCACCACACCAGATAGCACCTACAATCCCTGGTGAAGAGGTCGGTTGCAATGAGTCCGGAGCTAAGTCTAGCTGCGGCAATTGACGCCCAAGGGCAGAACTCTATCACGTCTACGGCAATTGACTAGACAGATACCCAGCCGACTCAGGCATACATGATGTGATGTGCCTGTCTACTCTTTCGATATGAGGCTGAGGCGAACCCTGCGAGCGGTCGAGCAGCCGGCCCTACTGAGCCGCCATCTGCGGCATGTCTGACGCAGTCTGTAGCCGCCCGTCTAGATGGCTTACCTCTCCGTTGGCCGCAAAGCGAAACTGGCCTGTCTGTCAGGCCGCAGTTCGTCGTTCATCTGCTGGTCCAGGAGGAGCGGCCTGCGAGAAGGGTCCAACCTCGTGCTTTCCAGGGACCTGGAGAGGCATCGCGGAGCGTGAAGACAGGGTACGGCACCGTTGTCTAGCGGCAATAGTAGCTGGGTGCTAAGCCAGCCGTGCCGGTCCAGTCGGCGCCGAGCCGTGAAGGTTTGTGATGTATCGTCAACTTCGGCGTGAACCGTGACTTCCAGTGTCTGTTCAATGGTACCGGTACTTGTTCCGGGGCTGCTCGGCACACCCAACGGCTACTAGTAGCCATACCCCGTGGTCTCTCTTCTTTCAGTGTGGTCTCGCAGCCATGTCTCAGGAGACAACCAGCCACTTGAAGGGCGAGACGCAGACTCACTCGGTCACTCAGACCCAGATGCAAGCCCAAAGTCGCGTTTGACAAGAGGCGCGTCTGCACTCTGCAGCGACCGGGGCCTGCAGCACTGGTGCTGCATCAGGCGACGGGACGATCACAGCTCTGATGCTATGTGCCGGAGCTGGGCTACCATCTGAGCTTTGGTCCATCTGCAGCGCCGTATGTCGTGGTCCATCCCACGGCCACTCCCGGGGACCTCTTCCTGGGCGAATGTGCCTGGACGCGGTGGGCGGCTACCCAAACCGTCCAAACCGTTCCTCCGCACTCCCAACCGTAAGATGCATCCCGCAGTACGTTTGCATATGCGAGCAAGCTCATTGCCTCAACCTGCCTTTGGCCATTGTGCAATCGCCCATAGTTGGAGGCGACAGCAGCCGCCCCGCAGGAGCTCCCACTAATACAGCATCAAGCTTCACTCGGCATCCGCAAGGTACAACTGTGCAATGGGATTCTGGGCGTATACCTGATCTACCTTGCAGTGCGTACCCGTTGCGCTTTTTGTGGGCGCCAGCTCATAGTCGACGCTGACCTCCACCTGGCTCTAAACGATGGCTGGCACGAGGAGGCATCCCACGTATATTTGCTCGACGCTCTGGCAGCACCGTGAATGAGCTCTGTATATTGAACTTCTGTATATTGAACCGGCCCTGTATCGCTTCGCGGGGTCCCTGTTCCGGATTGCAGTCGGAGGTGCCTGTCCGTCATGACCCACAACTACTACTCCGTGCCTCGTAGTATGTATATGTCTCCTCGCTGCCGGCTGTGCTCCTCTTTAGGGGTGGCGGGGTGAATCAGTGATGGCGGTCATCATCAACGAGCAGAGTCTCCCCGTTGCAGTTGTGGCCAGCCGCCTGACCGCTGCTTGATCGCCCACATTTGGGCGGGCGCTGTGGGAGTGGAGCTGGCCCCAGGGCGTCTGCGCTAGCTCGCTGCACCTGGAGGGGCCCCTGTCCGGGAGGGATCTCAGGTACCAAGTACCCGCAAGATAGCACCAGCTGTACCTACCCAGCCAGCGACACAGCGAAGGCACCTGTACGGTGGAGGCACTGCGGACTGGCCACTGGGGAGAGCCCGCGCCTAGCGTTCGCGCCACCCGTTGCCGGCCCACAGTACTGAGCCGTCCACGCAGGACGGCGTCTGGTTCGATAGGCTCTAGCTGTTCGCCAAAGGATGCCCCTAGGCCCTGGCACTGCCCACACACCTCCCGGACCTGCTGTTGTTGCAGGGCCTGACCCCCAAGCCCTGGCCTGCCACCCAGGAAGCGAGTGGACCAGGCCAGGTGCCTGTAGGGTACCTAGGTACCGTACGTTTCCCTCTGCCGTCTCGCTGTGCTCCTCCGTCTGCTGCTGCCATCACTGCTCTCCTCACAACTGGTGCCGCGTCCCCCCCGAATGCCATTAGTACCTCCCGCCTCCCACCCGTCGCCACACCCACCTCTATCCTTTCTTCACCTTCCCCATTCCAGTCCTTCGTTTCCGCGCATCGTCAACCCCGTGTCCCGCGCTTCCCGTGCCTCTGCGCCGTCTCTCGGCCGGGTGAGCTAAGCTGTTCTATACTGTCGACTGCTTGCTTGCGAACTGCTCGAGCTCTGGTTTGCGCTCATCGCCTGCGACAGCTCGCGCCAAGCCATTCGCACGCTTTGCGACCGAGAAACCCACCAGCGTTCATGCCCACCTCAGCCTCAACCTTGACTACACCGACCACCACCGTCCGCCATCACCGCCGCCCGGGCTCTCTTTGCTTGCCCTGACTCGTCTGTCGCTGCGAGCGTAACTCGGAAACCGCACATACAACACGGGGCGACGACTGCCACTTTCCTTGCGTCTTCTCTTGACTACCCCATCGCCCACGAATCCAATCCCCTCCACACGATCGAGCGACAAACCGACGCTTTTGCCTCCTCTGAGAGTTTGCAAACCTGGCCAAGCAGTCCGTCGACCTTTCCTTTTCATCCCCACCTCGAACGTTGTGGCAAACCTTAAACGCAATTGCCCAAACCCCTCCGCAAGCAATATTTCCGTAGCGACATTGAGGGGCCTAAGACACATTCATCTGATCCCAAAACACCCATCGCCTTGCTTCCCCCTCTCGCCAAACGCCTGCGCCTATCCAGCACTTGTATAAGCCGAGGCACCCTCCGCGCGCGACTACGTCGCATACCTTGTGGCCGAGAATGCCTCCCTTGCAACCGTTCGCGCCCGCATGGGCGCAGCGCGCCCATCGCGAAAACCCTTCCACACCAGAGCCTTCGGCTGAGGGAGTTGCTCAACCACCATCTCCCCCGCGACCGCGGTTTCGTGTCAAAAGGAGAAATGCGTCCAATCTAAATGCCCCGACCCAGCACTTCCTCGCCTCTGTGGCGGCCGCGGATATTCCCGTCCCCAGTATCGAGGAACCGCGTGTGCTCGACGAGGAGATGGCCGACGCCATATATCCCATCCCTCAATTCGACGATATGGACGGCATCCCCCTGACACCGCACGATACTTCAGCCCGCCTCTTCTCTCCTCCCAAGACTCCCGCGCCGGGCGTTGTGCCGTCCCTATCGCCAAAGCAATACCCCAATTGGTCCCTTGGTTCGACAATAAGCAGCCTGGAATCAAGCCCAGATTACGAGTCGAGCCGCCCATCGACTGCCTATTCGACCCAGACCAGCAGCTCCTTGCTGAGTTACTTTTCGCAGAGCACCGAGGACCTGCAAAAGGACGTGTGCGCAGAAAGCGACCAGTCTGGCTCATGGGGCGACGGGTCGTCAACAGAGGATGCCGACAAGACCATCAAGGCCCAGCCGAACATGGCTGCAAGGGCCAAGATGAGAAGAGCTCCATGGACGACGGCCATGACGCAACACCTCTGGTCCACATATCTCATGTACTTGCAAGACCCCAAGGTCACACCCTTCCGCCTGGCGAAGAGCGGTATCCCGCCTCATGGAGTCTGCCTTCGCGTTGCCCGAGAAGCAAAGCGAAGCTGGAAAGGCACGAAGCCACGCGACGGCATGGACAATAGCGGCAGCCTCACTCCCACCAACCAGGAGTCTGGCAGTTGGGTCCAGTGGACCCATACATACGCTGCGACACGAGCCCACTTGAGAGAGCTCTGCAAAGCCAATGCAAAGACGACGTCACGCACGCATCAGTACCATGCACACAGCCCGACACCGTTTGGCAAGACAGCCGCCCGTTTCCTGAACCGTCGCTCAGCACCAGCCCGATCTCCGTCGGTATTTTCTGGCCAAGACATGGCCATGTCTCTCACCATGGCTACTTCTGAATCAATGCAGCTCAACGGTCCCCTCGCCCAGCTGACGCGCTCTCTACCTGAAGCACCAGCAGACGAGCTCCCGCCGCCGCTGCCTCAGCTCGACACCCAGCCCTCGCAGGTTGGATTCGAGCCGTTGGAATCCGAGCGCGCCCCACTCGCGTCGCCATTCGGAGCACGAAGCTATGGGCCCAGCTCTTCTAGCTCACTCCCATCAAGCTTTGTGGTGGACAGCCATCCCCAGCGCCAAACCCACTCTGGCGGACGATCCCGGACCCTCCGTTCTCCAGTCCGACTGACTAGGAGCCGGTCGACACAGAAGCGTCGATCTAAGCAGCCGCTCCTCGAACCTCGACGCATCAAGAGGCCCAGCCTCGGCTCTGACCTTTGGGTTGATCCTGCAGCCACCGATGAAGATGAGCCAAACAACATGCGCATGCCGGAATTCAGCTCCTCCTCCATGGATGACCGAGACGAGCTCTTTGTGCCACGGACAAATCTTCAGGAGCTCTTTGCCACGTCTCACCCTCCGCCCTCTCAGCCATCTTCGTCATCCTTGGCCCCCCCGCACGAGGCTCCGCCGCGACTCGGCTCTCCGTTCTCCCTAACGAGCTCTAGCTTCTCGTTCCCCAACCGCCTATCCAGCTCGACGCGCATGGAGATGAGCACCGCACGACGGCCTTTTGCCACGATGCAACAGTCCAAGAACGATAGCGCCAGCACTACGAAATCATCTCTGACCACGCGACTTGCTTATATCGACGAGCGGCTCAAGGACTTTCGCCGGGACCGAATCCGGCGACGATCAGAATCGCCCCTTTGAGGATGTGGTTTGCGTTTTTGCGCGTTTCCCAGAGAGAATCGCGCTACGCCGCCCTTGCAAGGCATTTTGAATGAATTCGTGGCTTCGCGAACGGGAATGAGACCCGCGATCGCCGCAGATGTGTACACCACCTTTTTATCACGACACATTTTATTATCTTCCGACGACAGCGAGCTTTACGACAAACACACCAATTTCTCCACCACGTTTTGCTGGCATTTCGTCCGAAATTTTCTCTTACATATTTCTCACTTACTTCTTTTTCCCCTCCTCAAGGAAGGATGTCTTCTTTATGTGTTGCTATCTTGAGCAAGAAAGTAACCGACCGCTCCGCAAACTTCATCAGATTGGATGACAACTTTCCTTTCTCCATTGATCAACTGGAATGACTAAGCTTTGACGACGATATGAAATGATGGAATGATTCAGTCCCCCCACACCAAGGCCAAACAGTGCCTCGAGTATTGTGTGTTTTTGTTTCGCTGGTCTTGGATGTTGCCGTCTCCCATAATGAGATGCTGGCCCAAGACGGCCTGGTGGCAGACGAAGTCGCTTCAACGTGTGTGTGTGGACGCTTGCATGATGGACGCTAGAGGGACCACGGCAACATCTCGGTGTATAGAACAAAACAAAACATGATTTTATGACTCAATTCTGCAATGGCACTTGCTTGTGATGGCTGGAACTGTGATATGAAAAAACAACTGAGGGAAGTTTATGGTTTGCAAGTTTTCTTATCTCATTATGCTCTAAAACGAACTGTGGGTGTCCATTGGGAGCCACAGCTGATATCTCGGTGGGAAATAGTTCTCTATCCAAGCACAACCCCTATTCATATGTACGCACCATTATTTTTCCATGGTCTGCCTCTCTTGGCGTAACCTGACGGTGCTCTGCTGTTCCCGCTCGCTCTCTGAAATTGCAGTACTCGTACATTCGACCAATTTTGGTTTCTTTGTATGATTAGTATTGGGTATCATTATCAAATCTCCCTGTCTCGATGGCATCACTCCCCAGACCAGGGTCCATCCGTACTTTTTTCAAAGTTTCAATGTGCTAGAGACGGATCTCACGTGCTTGATCGCCATTGCGACCGCCTCTCCTCCACAGACCTCGACTTCATCCTCGTACCCGTCGTACTCGTCGCCCCCCGCTTCAGGGTTTGCGAATAACGGCCGGGGTACAGAAGTCTGCGGCCTTCTGCTCGGCACCGACAGGCCAGACACGGTCGTTCCAAACGAGTCAACTGAAGGCTTGGCAACCGAGTGCTGTTTCACGAAAACGGGCTGGATAGGGGAGGGAGGCTGCATTTGCATGTGAGGGCAACGCCGCTCACCAACCTTGGCACGATGCGAGTGGAAACTGCATTGGCGGAAGCCGAATGCCCTCTCGTCGTTTCGCAGTCGATTGGCGGGGATCCGGAGCTGTGGATTCTTGAATCGCATATCCAGCCCGGAAGAGCGCATCTTGTGGCGGTGGACTTTGTAGTCCAAAGCAAACTCGGGCAATTCGTTGAGCAGGGCCTTGAAGCGATGCTCGCCTGTTTCGTGGTCCTCTGGGCACTCTTCATTCTGCTGATCATGCTCGCCACTGGCCTTTTCGTCTTCGTGCACGTTTCCATGCGCTGCGGCGCAGTAAAATCCCACCATGGCGACAGACCAGCGGCGTAATCGAACAGAGGCGAGAGTCTCGCATTGTGTATAGATGAAGGAGATGAGTTCAGGAGACACGTCCCAGTTGCAGCGCAGATAGAGATCCTGGATGGCGTCCATGACGAGGTCCTGCAGGATGTCGAGTCCCAGATGGGAAGCAAATAAGTGCAGGCGAATCATGGCCCAGTGAAGTTGGCGGGCCACCAGATAGTCGTCGTTGTGCTCACTCGCGGTAGTCATGGTGTTGTCGAGAAAGTCGTGAAATCGGTCTCGGCCAAGGTGTATCCATTCAACGAACAAGCCAAACATGGAGGCCGACTCACGCGGCAGCCACAGGGAAACCTGGCGCGTTTGGTTTGGGACATCGAATCGTTCACGGAAGAAAGGAGACGCCTCGCAGATGAGGGCTTTGTTGACCTTGAAACGGTGCTGTTTGGGTCCGATGAGAACTGTTGCCAAGGGTCCTGGCGGTGGTATCGAAGGAGGGGTTTTGTATGTGTATGAGGCGACCGAAGCATGTCGAGACTGGTCCTTGGCCATGCGGTCGTAGTTCTTGGTGGTTAAGATCGGCACCATGATGGGGTTAGGCTGGTGTCGCAGCCTGGTGTCGGTGGTGTTTTGTTTATTGCTGTTTTGAGAATGTTTGTACGGAGTCTCAGACTCAGGGAAGGACCAGCTCCTCGGGGCGTAAGCGATTGTAGGCAAAGGAGGGTTAATCAGGTATGGAAGGAGAAGGGCGTGAAGCTGTGATGGCGCAGAATACGCTAGCCGCTAAGGCTGCATTGCATGCACAAGAGAGCGACGAGTTGGTTGCGAAGGAAACAAAAAGGCAAGTTGAAGCTGACGAGAATGCGAAACAAGAGACGGGAGGGCGGCCTGGTGAGAGGAAGTGTGCGGACAACTTACATTATCAACAAAGCTAGGCCAAGCAACAGCGGTCGCGGCGAACAGGCTGGTCCCTGTCAGGCTCCTCGCTCTCAGCTTACCTTACAGTACTTTAGGCTTGCCTGGCTTGCCAACTCCGCTGCGTGGTTGTCTCGAGCGCAGCAGGGCACCAGGCCAGAGCCGCGCCATGTTGCCCATGCTGCCTCCTGGTGCCCATGTTGCCCGTGTCGCATGGACCAGGCCATGGCCCATGGGGCTTCCACGCAACTTCCTTGCGGATTCTCGTCGGTCTCCAGCGACGAGCAGCGGACGTCCCCACAGACCAGCTTCATCCTCCATTGGCGGCCAACCAACCTGAGCCTTGGTCCTTGTTCGCCGCAGGGACCCAGGACGGACGAAGTCGGTGATGGGGGCCTTGACTCCTAGGTCGTCTTTAGCGGGTTTCAAGTAGCTGTCGCAGCGCAAGGGCGGAAACAGGGGGGCGCCCGGACTGCAATGGGGGAGGGATGGGGGGGGCGATTGTGCCTGGCCTAGCTGATGTTGCGTTTCAAGAGGGTCCCATATAAAAGACACATCGCACGTGTCCGTCACACAAGCTGTCACGCACTGGAAAGAGGAAACGAGGGAAAGAGCCAGCGCGCGCGGCAAACGCGACAGGTCACGATGTTTGCACCTTCCCTCCTCTTGTCTTATCTTTTTTGTTCGTTTCGTTTTTCCATCATCGGCCTTGTGCTACTACTAGTAGTATGTAGTTGGCTCCGTAGGTAGCTCCCCAAATTTGTTCTTCATGCTGTCCCGTGATTGGATGAAGCTCGAAAGGATTCACCCAAGCTCGTAACACAACCAGCGACGATTGAATAATAAGCTCGTCAAATTGGAGAATGGATTCGGCTATAAGCAAAGAGGGAGCCCCTGCTTTGTCAGACTCCTTCCATCGCTTTGCCGATGCGTTGTCGCTCCTGACTGCCATCAGTTCGGTCACCAGGAAGGTAAGTTTTGGGTGGTCTCGTGACAGGTTCTCAGTGTGCGGCAGTTGCGCAGGATTTCAAGGGATTTTTTTGTGGCTGGGGACAACTCCTCTCAGCCTTCTGAATCCCATCCATCGGGCCCTCCGCGGCCTGGGGCGATCTTCTAGAAACCGAGGAATACATAGGCGAACTGTTATTGCATGACGGGAATGGCAGGCAGCTGTCACAGGCGCGTGGGATGACGTGACACGGTGGTCTCCAGACTCAAGCTGCTCTTAGTACCTTGCCAACTGCGATCCCCGAGACACAAACCAAACAGAGTCCACAGATTCTCAGTCACAGAGGTGCGCCAAGCAAACATGGAGCTCTCCCGTTCTAGCGCAAGCAAGGCGCGATAAGTGTCGCTGCTATTATTTTTCTCGTACGTCCTGTGTGCGGACTTGTTGCCCGTTCGCGTAAGTCCATCACATGTCCGATGCACACGGTGTTCGATCGTCCTCGCTTGGTGAAACATGCAACATGCACCACCGAAGCAACAGCTAGCCCGCTCCCACAGGCATGTCTCTCAGGGTCTGTCTGCTCTGTCGTCATGACTCAGCCAACCGCACCACCATTACAACTACATCCGCACGTCCAGCCTACGGCTCGGAGCCAGTTCCGCGGCCGCTATCTGATGCGCTCTGCCCTGGCTAAAACGGCAAGATGCTCTGATTGATGAGACGCATGGGGCACCAAGTAAACAACGCCTCACCCGCCCCAGGGCACTCAGCGCTCGTTAGCCGCCCACCAGCGTGCGACAGCATCGGCGCCACCACCATCATGAAACCATTTAGCGCCCCTAGAAAGCCTCTATTGTGGAGGCCCGGCGATTGGCTTTGTGTCTCGGCCTTGAGCAGCTCTGGCCTTCCCCGACGCTCACATCGCGGGACCGGCCGTAAACCACTCCACTTCTCATCTTCGTCGTCGATGCTTTCACCTTTGATGGCTCTGTGCCGCTCAAAACATCCGACCCTCTGACAGACCCTATGAGTTGCGATGCACTTTCGAAACCGAGCAGTCACATCCACATCGGCGTCTTGATTATACCCAGATTCTAGCGTGAAGCTGTCTCCTAGGATCTGGTGGGTGCCCGGGCTTTCGCAGCCCGCCCACTTTCTTTTCGTGAGACGAATCTGCGCTTTCCCACTATGCTTTCTTCTTTCTTCTGTTACACGCCCAACCCTTAAGGGGCCATCCGTGTTAGGTGAAAACGTCATTGGAGACTCTTCGTTCTGCTCCAAGTTCGGTGGACCGAAGAAACCGATAATTTAACCATATATACGAGGTTACCGCTCCTTCGCAAAGGATTCGCCTACCTTGCAATCATCTTCCAATGCCCCTGATATTACAAATCGTGAAAAGAGCAGCATTACAATTGCTAGGTAATCTACAGGGCCGGTATAAACACGCGATGCCATATTGGTGCCCTTGCCCGGTGCAGCAGCCCTGCGCCAAAGACGGTATTGAAGCTTGGACGTGTAGATTAATTAAGTATCCTGAGCCTACTCCATCGCCGATGCGTGTCCACTACATCTCAATTAATCAATCGTATCCGCCTGAGCTCCACTGACTGCTGCCGGCTGCAAACATGGGTAGTACGGGCCTGCCCTACGGGTCTGCCCTGGCTGATCATGGTTAAATATGGCCATCTTCTAAATTAGAATTAAATCCTAGCTCATTGTACTGATGAAGGCGTCTGGTGACAAAGCTGTCCCTTCTTGTTGCTACTATCCAGTGTCCGTCTCTGCGATGTTGGTAGTGAGAGCCACGGGCTGGTTTGCAGTGACTGCAATAGGGTGAATTGATCCTCGCAGAGGTAACTCGAGGATTGCCATTCCAGCTGCTCAACTTCAATCATCCGATTCCATTACCAGCGGGACTGCAAGGGCTCATGGTGTTCGTGGTCTCTGTCGCTCCTAATTGGCGATAGTGATGCGAGAACTCGGCTGTCGCAGTTGATTTCTCAAGCTCTTTATTAGTGATTCATGCAACTCCAACTTGCCAATTGGTTGAGCTAGTATCTAGGGAGAAAATCATCATTGTGCTGGGCGGCTCCTCCCACCCACCGCCGTTGCTGGGTTCCATCTATTTGCGTCTTCAAGGTGACAATGAGATTGAGAGAGAGACCGCCAGCATATGAACCATACCCACCCCGTTTCGCCTTGCTCCCGCTTCGGAACACCGCAAAGATCAATGTCGTCATCTAGAAGTACGCTAATGGACCAAACCTCCCGACTTGCTGTTTTCTACGGCAATCCCTATTCCCTGAAACAAAACGCCGGTAGTCTCGTGGAATCGTCTCACTTTGGTAGCGAGGCGGGAATATCATCTTCATCGCTTTCTGAATCCGAATCCGAGTCGTCAATCGACATCGGGTCCGCTTGGCTTCCCCCAACAGCCATACTAGGCGTGTGTTGCGCTATCCCGCCGCTGACGGTTGGGGGTGCCACACGCCGTGGCTGCGAGGAGGCCATGGATATCGTTGGGTCGTGGAGCTCCGCTGTGGCATCTGAGCCAGCTAGACCCCCCATATCTGCGATTGGCACTTTCTTCCGCGGGCTCGGGGTAGCCATGTGTGCCATTTGTGGTGTAGGGTCTTCTTCATCTGGCCGTTTCCGTTTGGGCGGACCACTATCTTTCTTCCCTGACAAGGATGGGCCATCTGGTGTGCCGAATAGTCGTGTGCGTTCCGCGTCGATTTGGGCTCGTGTCCGCCTCTCTCTGAGGCGAATGCCATACTTCTTTCGAGTTGTACTTTGTTTGGTGTTGTATCGATTCTTCAGGCTTGCCAGCTGCTTCGACTGCTCGGGTTCCGGCTGCGTCATCGCTTCCCTCATCAATTTACCATAAAAGTCTTCAGCGTCCTTCATCTCCTTGTCAAATGCAGCCCGTTGATCTGGCGATAGCTTCGAATAAGGATCATTGCCTTGAGCTGGGGTGTTTCGGGCTGGAGTCAGATTGTCTTGATGGCTATGCACAACAATTGGGGTGCTCGGATTCTGGATGATGAATGTGGGTTTCGAGGCGTTCGGCGTGCTGTTTCCAACCAGCTTCGCTTGGGAGGATAGGACCACAGCAGAGATCCTTTGTGTGTCTTCAGTGCCATAGCTCCCACAGACCATCATGTTGAGATGGTATACCAGGCCGCCACTGCTGTTAAAGCGGCATCCACAGTGAGGGCAAAAGTCTTTTCCAATATGATCCTTTGGTTGTATAGTATGACAAGCATTCTTTTTAAGGTGCTTCATGTTGTCAGCGATACAATCATCAAGAACGGATGTGCAGGACCTACATATTGCAAAGCTTTTTCGGAGCTGCATGGCCATCCGCAATAGCAGCGTTGGATAGAACCCTCTTCTCTCGGCTGGGATGAAACCGGGACAGGGAGCGGGACAGGTGTTTTAGATATGGGAGGAGGCTGATGTGCTTGGGACGTGGCTGGCTGGGGAGTTGGTACTGGCTGCGAAGGATTCATTGAGTTCGAGGGCACTCCAGGCGGGACACCGAGAGAGTGGAGAGATGGAATTACGCGCTCGCCGTTGGAATGTTCCTCTACTATGTCTTGGACATCGTATCCCAGACGCTCGGCTCTCGCCAAGGCGTTGACGAGTTGTCGCGCGGGAATAGTTTCCAAGCGTCTCGCAAGTGCTTTATCTAGGAGATCATTGCTGGCTTTCGAGAGGATGGAATCCGAATTAAAATCCAGAACCTCCTTTGTGAAATGCTGTAGAATTTGTGGCGCTGTCTCGTGAACGAGCTTGGCACCGTAATCTTGAACAGTCCGCGCCAATGTGTCAGGACCAGCCTGGTGTATTGTGCAACCGAGCTGCAATAATAGGTTAGTTGTCAGTAGAGAGAATGAATCGACGAAAGTAGTTTGAAATGGCAACCATGTGCATAGACCCTAGGGCCACTTACAAGAAAGCCGATATGAAATTGGGAGCCCTGGATGGTCTTTTGCCAGTGGTCTCTAATAACCTGCCTTACAACCTCGGAACTGAAAGATTGTATCAGCGACCCCAGCTCATGGTACTGAGGGCTGAAAGTCGGGGGATGGGGCGCAGTTTCTGGTGATTGAAGCCCTGGCTGCGGTGCTCTAGCTACTGCAGGTGATCCTTGTGGCAGTGGGTGAGGCATTGTGTGATGCCCAGACGGCTGCAACGCAAGATCGTGGGATCCGGGCTGGGAAGTAGCCGCCATGTGAGCCTCTCGTGAAAGTGGTTGCTGGAAGCCCATCTGAGGCCATCCATTAACCCCTGGTTGGTTTTGAGAGTGAGGAGGTTGTGTTGGTGTCGTCCCTTGGCGAACTGGGACTTGAGGATTGGGTGAAGGTAAAGCTGGTGAGTTGTGATTAGGTCTAGTTGGCATCACCGATTGCGCTCCTCCTGTATATTGCCCGTTGGGCCCAGCCGAGCCGCCATTGGGGAGGATTGCGGAGGTGCTTCCAGGTGTAGATGAGGGCGACGCTGTGTTTGACGCGCTTCTTATCGCCTTAAGACTCGGCGTCTCTTGGCCAATGTTGCTGGGAAGCACTGGTTGAGTCGCCATCTCCACTGTCCTCTCTGGCAAGCTAGGTTATGAAGGATGGATTCACCAGTAGCCGCCGCAAGGGCAATGCCCAGAGTGGCCGCCACAAACGGAAGACAGTTGCTACCCTGCCGCGCGGTTGGATTGAGCACGGCGGGGATTGAAGTTGTAGCAGCAAACACGTCCCACGCGATGTCGAGCTGTTCGAAGGACCGACCATGTGCTTGTTGCCGCAAATCGGCATTAGCTGCTGCATCAAGTGAAAGAGCAACGCGTAGCGCGTTCCGGCACAAGATGGGAGACGAAAACCGCTAACTCTCAATAGAGCGGATTAATTGCGGGGCGCTGTGATTAAGTGGCGAATGAGAGCCCAGGTATGCCTGATTTAAAGGTGGGCCTTATATCCCAAGTCGGAATTCCATGCCTCAGTTTCAAGGCAATAACTAGTCCTTTTTAGAATGCGCTAAAGATATACATATTAAAAGTTACTAAATTAAGTATTTTAAAAAAGATGTTAAATAGGATTTAGGATTATATATAAATATATTTAATAATATATTATAATTATATCTTATTTTAATAAATATTTTAATATCGAGTTCTTATTTCTATAATTGAACTGACGTTATAAGCCGCAGTCAGCAAATGTTGTGAAGAGGTTTGTAAAACCGATCTTCCCAGCGCATCGCTACCATTAGTGAATGCGAAAGTGATCTTTCTGTGCTACCTACCTTATTCTATACCCGGCCTTTGTCCTATCTGCCGTTAGAGATCTACCAGAAACTACTAACTTGGCACTAAGGTCACCCTTCGTTCTTCTAGACAATGTACAAAGCCGGTGGTGCATTTCAGTTCATTACTTCATGTTTGCTACAGCCAAAAAATCCCAGGAGGGATTGAAGCGCTCTGTTTCCTCCAATCCAGTGGTATCAATCATCCGGTTTCAAGTCCTCAAAAGATAAAACGGCCACAGGCGAGAACTCAAAGTTTGTCACACGGCGAGTCGTTGCGCAACAAAACCGCTTTCAAGTTCGTAGAGCGTGCGTCCGTCACCCAGATGCCCCATCTCGCTGCTCGCCCTGCAACCGGCTCGGAAGTCCCGATGCCACATTATTTTTCTCCAATGGCTGCCAGTAGCGCCCGTCTGTAGTCGCCAGAAGTCTCACCACTGATCCGGCTGCCGAGGCTCTTTCCATAGCGCTGTTGGTACGCACCCTTGACGTTGGCCAAGGTATTCCGGTCCCAGTGGTAGCGGATCACACGAGAGACCAGCAGGTGATCCTTGGTTCCCAATCCCGCCATGGAATCCTCCAACAGCTTAGCGGCGTGCATGTACTTGTCCGTGGCGTTGCGCAACTGGAATAGCAGAGCATCTTCCATATGACCCGAGAATTCCTACGTTTGTGTTAGACAGGAGCATACAAGGCAAAAATGGGGTTTCAGGCACTCACGCTCTTAATGACCTTCTCGAGATCCTTGTGGAATTTTTGGTTGTAGGCGTGCGAAATGGCGCGGAGTTGGTTGTCGTTTCGTTGCGAGAAGATGCTGCATACGAGGATCTCATCGGTACCCATCTTGCCCTCGGTTGCCTTGTAGATCTGCATGACATCATCGTCGACCTGTTGAGGAATAACCGGCGCAGAGTCCTCTGCCCTCCTGGCATCAAGGACCAGGAGAAAGTGCCTCTCAGTCTTCATACTGAGATCTCCCTTGACATCATTCTCCAATTTGGTGCGAAACACCCGCTGATACATGCTCTTGATGGCTTGCATATCGGCATTTGATCGACCCAGGAGGACGTCATTCAGGACTCGCTCCTTGGTGCCCGGTCCGTCCATGGCGTCGTGCAACAGATAGCAGTCAGCCAGCAGCGGGCCTCTGGCCATCTGTACGAGAGCAGCCTCAAACCAGCTGCTGGTTTCACTTTTGATATCAGAAATCAAGTCTCGCTTGAACTCGCGCTCGAAGGCTGTTCTAATCGCATCGATCTGGTGGGGATCCTTGTCGGCCAACACCTGGATCAAGGCCTTCTCGTCGGTTCCGAACCCCTTCATCGCCTTCCGCAGTGCCTGCGCATCAGGTCTGGCATCCCAATTGATGATTTGAGGCGGGCCGTAACCAACTGAAGCGGGGGTTGGCGGGCCAGCAGCTGGTGCCCCGTACTGTTGAGGTGGAGGAGCGCCATATGGCGCGCCGTAAGCACCGGGCGGCTGAGGAGAAGGTTGTCCATACTGCTGAGGCGGAGGAGCCCCATACTGCTGGGGCGGCGGCTGCTGGTAGCCACCGCCGTATGGCGGTTGCTGGTGTTGGGGAGGGTATTGGCCTTGTTGCGGGGGAGGGTACTGGCCCTGAGGAGGGGGGTATTGGCCTTGCTGAGGAGGGTAGTGACCTTGCTGAGGAGGATACTGGCCCTGAGGAGGGTATTGGCCCTGGGGAGGGGGATATTGGCCTTGCTGAGGAGGATACTGGCCCTGGGGAGGAGGGTACTGCTGGCCGTAGCCTTGAGGAGGCGGCTCTGTCAACGGTTAGAGGTCTGGGTTGCTCGAAAAGAAAGCAAGGAAATGAGAGCATTTCAAAACTTACGGCCATACGGCGCTCCGTATCCCTGGTATGACATGATGGCGGGTACTTGGGGCGAGAGGATGGAGCTGGCGCTCTGCCGTCGCAAGCTGGAGGGGTAGCGAAAAAGTGACGACGCGGGGTAAGGTCGACAACAGTGAGATGACGGATGTGCGGGATGGGTGCTTAACGCTTGACAGGATCAGACAGATGGGGTCTGCTTTAATAATAAATAGGCCGAGCCAGGCTAATAAAGTGGCTCCAGAGTAAGCTAGAATCAGGTGCTCAGCCGACTTTTAGGTGCTAGGATGCTTGATGTTGGTCGCGATCAGAAAGCGGCTTCGCTTGTGGCGGAGTCGATGCCGAGCCCATAGAACGTCATCTCAACGCCTCTGCGCCGATCAGCCAATCATGACCCGCCCGCCGCGCGCTCACCACACCAGCTGAGCTCGCGGCCTGGGCGGCAACATTGCAAGGAGGACGCCCAGCGCCGGACTAGGCGTGCAAAATGTCATTTCATTGCAACTAGGCATACTGTCTCTCCTTCCTTATCGACTCAGCGTTGAGGCGCCTGCCTTTTGGAGACGGTAGACTCTTCCAGCAGTTAGTGCTACTAATTACGGATAGAGCCCAAGCCAATCCCGGTGTTGAGGCCCCGGCGGGTCGCCTGTGGCAGCCGCTAACGCAGGACATTGCACACAAGGCTGAATTGGCCTTGCGTTGTCGGGCGCGCAACACAATCTAGGTGCGCGATGGGTGGACACCAAGCCTGTGAGCAGCAGATGGCCCACGGAGGATATACCTAGCTCGCAGTGCTCGGAGTTTACTTCTGCTCTTGCTCCGTTCTCAAAGGTTAGTAGTCTCCTGTCGTGGTACGTTCGCTCGCAGGTAAGGGGCGAGCTGTCGCCACACCAGCCACCTCCAGCTGTGGGTTGTGGCAAGCCACACAGCCACGCGAACTTGCGTAGCCCACCAGCCGGCGCACATGATGTGTTAGTGCAAGGGACAGGTCTGGTGGTGGAGTTGTGTGATTCCGCTCGGACAGATGAGCCACTCACTCGCACCAGCACCAGCCCACTTGACAGCCGTCTTGACAGCGTACAAAATCCCCGGGGGCTTGCATTCGAACTTCCCGTCCACTCGTGTAAGGAGGAATGCTCCTCTTGCCGGGCCCTGATCAATAGACGGGAGGGCCAGACTTCCGGGATGTGGGGCACGCGTCCTCTTGGCCAATCAAAAACCGCATCACCCCGATTGAGGGGTGGCTGGTGAGAAACCACCCCACCTCGCCAGTCAGTGAACAGCTGCCCCTGGCACCTGGATGCAGGTGCCCGCATTTTAGCGCGTTCGTGGCTCTCCAACCACCACCAATTCAGCGCTTCACCCAGCCATCTGAATTGCAGCTTTATAACAACTTCTCGTATGCCCGGGTTCATGCCTACTCACTTCGACTTTAGCTCAGAGATTCCGCAGCTAAATCTGCACTGCCAACGCCGATCAGTTTTTGTTCCTTCACTCCAACCCTCAGAGGACCCTGATCAATACCACGATCTGGTGACAGCCGGTTGGACCTGGTCTTTCTCATCTCACTTACACAACCTCACCCAAATTCACACCAGCAAAAATTAATCTGTCGGATTTTCTCCCACAAAACGCACACCACACGACCACCAACCCGTTCTCTCGAGCCTGAGTAGAGGACTCTCTTCAAGATGCGCGGGTTCATCCCCCTGCTTCTCACCCTCTCGGCCTCCCTTGCCACAGTTGCTGCTCTACCCCAACCTCACCGAGTCGTGCCCCGCGTACCGGCAGCCAAGCCAAAGTACTCAGTTGTTCCCCTGGAGCCTGGCGATGATAGCGAAGGCAGCGGCTCTGGGTCCGGCAACGACCACAAGGGCAATGGCGACGAGAAGCCCAAAGGCAACGGAGGCAGCAACGATAATGGTGGCGCCGTAGTCACGGTTGTCAAGACCGTCACGCAAGAGCAAAAACCAGCCGTCACCCACGTCGTGATCCAGACGGAGAAGGCAGATACAGTCACCATCCCCGCCAAAACGGTCACCAAGGAGCGGGCAACAACCGTCTCCATCATTAACATTGACGACAAGGGAGAGGATGAGGTGGTAACCCAGGTTGTCACGGTTGTTCCCCAACCCAAGCCAACCACAGCTTCAACCCAACCTCAGTCGCCGCCAAAGAAGGAGGACCCTGCTCCTCTGCCGCCAGCAAACCCATCAACCACCAAGACCACTGCCGCCACCAGTACCACCACCACCGAGGAGGCAACAAGTACTACCTCTGATGAGCTGCCACAGACCTCAGCCACATCGACTAGCCCCGTCGAGGAGACCATTCCGCCTGAATATAGCTCGCCCAGCGATGAGTATTCAACCCGTATTGCAACCGTCACCACCCCTACCTTCTCCACTGGGCTGAGCAGCCTCGTCACATCGACGGTTGCAGCCTCCTCCGGTAGTGCCAGTGCCGTGCCATCACCCCAGACGTATGACGATGGGAAGTGGCGCACTGTCTACCCTGCCTGGAATGGCACTGGCCCTGCTATCTAGGGACTGAGCGAAAAACCGTGGACCGAATGATTTATGACAGCATGGGGTTAAAGGAAATCAGTGTGTTACAGGCCCCTAGGTAATGGGATCGGGATCGGGATTGGCATAGGAAAAATGGCATAGGAAATGGCGAATTGGGGACGACGGAAACGGCCATGCATAACGAACACAGCGTCTCTGAGGGCGCAGCCTCGGGGTTTTCCTTTGTTAGCTTCATTTGCAGCGATAGATAAACACCAAAGACGACGGCCGCAGACCAAGCGCTGGGACGCGATATTAGACGTAATGTAATTCTTACCTGCACTTTCAGATTTGTCGTGTTTTCTCAATGTCCAACCTGGTGCTCCGTTTTTCATCGCCACGGGCAGAATTGGAACGTCCCAACAGACATGCGAATGAATGAGAACCAGGCATCAACAGAGCTAAACACGTTGACGGAGTGTGTGCTTCCGAACGAATCCGCAAGGCCGCACATCTCGGCACAGTCGGAGGTAAGGAGGGTATCATCAAAGCGTCTTCACTATTGCACTAGATCATCTCACTCTCTCCGCCCTAAACATATGTTAGTTGCCGTGGGATAAGCCCCCATAGAGTCAGGCGCACCACGTCTTGCCTACTCGAGACGCTCGTCCGAGCCGGGAGCCACAGTCTCGGCCCCACACTGCGCCAAGCATGTCGTTTCGCTGATCCTGTCTCATTTCCCTCCAGATTGCTGTAAACGGAAGACGCAGCGTTTCTCCTCCAATCAAGGGCTCCCAAGTGAGGTCGCAGGGCTAGCCACTCGGCAGCCAAGTCCGAACAATGGCGTATATACACTGCGATGGGCCGCCAGCATCATCAAGTTGAGCTGTTGGCACGCTCTTTTCCTGTCTGACTGGCTCACCATTCCGTTCGTTTTTTGCAGTGCACTCACTGTTTCGCTCTTTGTTTGAATATTCCTCGACTCTTCTTTTATCAACATGGTTGGCTGGAAGTACCTCGCCGGCCTGGCCGTGAGCGCCGTTCCGGCCCTGGCAGCTTTCGGCGTCACGACATCGGGAAACAATCTGGTTATTGATTCCGGCGACAGCAACGGCTTCGTTGTTTCCGTTAGCCGCTCCGATGGATCCATCAACTCGATCAAGTATCGCGGTACCGAGTACCAGTACAAGTCTCAGACGTCGCACATCGCCTCTGGCTTGGGATCTGCCACCGTTTCATACTCCACCATCGCCAGTATGTAGCCCCTGATATCCGTGATGCATCTCTCCCGGATCTTTTCTGTCGTCTATTTAGTTGGAGCTAATCTGAACTCCGGGGCAGGCAAGTACATCAAGGTGACGCTTGTGGCCAGCAACAGCGACTTCAGCCTCACCCACTACTACGTGATCAAGCAGGGCGAGAGCGTCGTGTACATGGCAACGGACACCAAGTCGGAGCCCAAAATCGGCGAGCTTCGTTACATTGCCCGGCTGGACCGCTCGAAGCTTCCCAACGAGTACCCGTTCGGCGACGCCTCCAACACGTCGGGCGGCTCGGCCATCGAGGGCTCCGACGTGTTCCTCGTCAACGGCCAGACCCGCTCCAAGTTCTACTCGTCTGAGCGCTTCATCGACAGCAGCGTCTACTGCTTCCGCAGCAGCGCCGCTGATGTCCATGCCTGCATGGTCGCCCACCCCTCCCGCACCTACGAGAAGAGCTCTGGTGGCCCCTTCTTCCGCGACATCAACACCAACAACAATGGCGACTTCAGCGCCCTGACCCGGTACATGAACTCGAACCACGCTCAGACTGAGGACTACCGTCAGGGCTTCCACGGACCATATGCCCTCACGTTCTCCCGCTCGGGAGTCCCCAAGGCCAGCGACTTCGACTTCAGCTTCTTTGGCGACCTGTCCATCTCCAGCTACAAGCCCGACTCGGCTCGAGGCACGGTCAGCGGCAAGGCATCGGGTGTCCAAAGCGGAATGCAGAGCGTTGTCCATTGGTTCAACAGCGACTACCAGTACTGGACCTACGCCAACTCCAACGGCGACTTCACCTCGCCGGCCATGGTGCCCGGGACCTACACCCAGGTCCTATACCAGGGCGAGCTCAAGGTGGCATCCAAGTCCGTCTCCGTCTCCGCGGGCAAGACTGTGACCAACTCCATCGCCGCGGACTCGGTCATCACCACCGGCAACGCCAAGCTGGCCTTCCGCATCGGTAAGTGGGATGGCCAGCCCACCGGCTTCAAGAACGCCGACAAGCAACTGCGCATGCACCCCAGCGACTCGCGCATGAGCTGGGGCAAGACGACCTTCACCGTCGGGACCAGCGCGACGGGCGACTTCCCGATGGCTCTGTTCAAGAACAGCCCCAACAACCTCGTCACCATCAACTTCAACCTCGCCTCCGCCATCTCGGGCGCTGCCACCCTCCGCGTCGGCACGACCCTCGCGTTCGCCAGCGGCCGCCCACAGGTCAAGGTCAACGGCTGGACCAAGGCGTTTGACGCCCCCGCCAAGATCGACTCTCGAGGCATCACCCGTGGCGCCTACCGCGGCCACGGCGAGGTCTATGACGCAGCCATCCCGGCCGGCACCCTGAAGTCGGGCGCCAACACAATCACCATCGAGGTCATCTCTGGCAGCAGCGGATCCAACTTTCTGGACCCCAACTTCATCTTTGATGCTGTCGAGCTCGTCTACTGAGTGGAGGTAGCTTGCTATGGGCTCTGCTCATGAGGAGTCTTAGTTGCTTCGCATTCTTCCAGCGTATATATTGAATACCGTGAATATACATCCTCCCTACGGCTTCTCCTACGGCTTCTCTCCGTCCACTTCCACCCAATTCACGTGATTGTTACCGATCCGACGTAGATCGTGATTTCAGCTAGACCTCTTGTGACCAGCTTCGGAGTCGCGCCAGGACGATAGCTCCCCGTCATGGCTACAGGAGTGTGCGGGCTCACCACTAACAATATGCCAAAGCAAGGGAATCCTCCTCCTCCTCCTCCTTGGTTGGCATCATCCAGTATGGCGCAACGCTAATCTGCGGCTCGGCATTAACATACATCATCTTGGAGATTGCTAAGGTTTGGCTGACACTGGCTTATATCAGCCAATACTGTTAGTGTCCGCCAACTCCGCAGCACACTTGTGGTAGAGAGTAATCGAATGCACTAACATTTGTGGGGCCCTAGTCTCCAAAACAAGGAAGTGTCCGCCACCAACTCCGCAATCATGAGGCAGTATAAAGCTTCAACACGGGCCGCCATGTTGTGACGTACGCTTTCAAACAATTTGATTTCATACTTCCATGAACTCAACCCAATCGCTACCGTCCTCAGCAGCAATGCCTTCCCAAGGCACAATCCTAGTAACTGGCACCAACGGGGGCCTCGGTTCTTCCATTGTAGAACGCATGATCCGCGACGAGAAACTAGCGACAGCTTACACCGGCTTGTTTACTGTGCGGAGAGTAGAAACCGCGACAAAGCTGAAGCATACCCTGTCCTCAGCTCCGAGCCACTTCAAGTATGATACGTTGAGCCTAGACCTCAGCTCCTTGGCCAGTGTGCGCAAGACAGCGGCCGAAATAAACAAAAGGGTGTCTAGCGGAGCGATCCCCCCGATTCGGGCCCTCATCCTCAATGCTGCATACCAGGACCATGAGGGATTGGTTAGTAGCTGAGGCCCAGTTGTCGAAACATGATGCTGACAAAGGGTAGACCTTCACAGACGATGGATATGAAACGACCTGGCAGGTCAACTATCTCGCGAACCAGCTTCTAGCCCTCATGCTACTCCAGAGCATGGATAAAGAAAACGGAAGAATCCTCATAATTGGAAGTTGGAGCCATGAGTGAGTTGCCACGAATCGTCGTCATAGGTCTGGTATCATGCTAACACATTGGCCACTAGCATCGAGGACAAGCGGAACGATTCTATGCGTGAAGCTTATGCTGGCTACACGGAACTTTTTCCCGGTCCGGAGCAGCTAGCCAAGGGCATCTGGAGTCCGCCAGAGTCCGGGAGTGGCTGGGATCCCGGCTACAGGCGCTACGGGGCAAGCAAGCTGTGTGCTGTAATGCTAATGTGAGATTCCCCATGACCACAGCATCCATTTGGTATAAACAATGGCTGACCAATCACTAGGCACGAGCTGGCCGAGCGGCTCGCCAAAGACTCTGAGCTGTCAAACATCACATTGACTGGGCTAGATCCGGGCGGTATGGCCTCGGACCTGGCGCGACGGGGCAGCTTCTCATTGAGGCTCATGCTCTGGACGGCATCTTACTTCGCGGGCTTCCTCACCTGGGTTTCTCCCAATGGCATGTTCCGCACCACGTGGAAGAGCGCCGGCGACGCACTCAAATTGTGCTTCGAAGCCGAGACGACCAAGGGCAATGCCCTCTACCGAAACGGCAGTGTCGAGTTGGAGACTTCCAAGGAGGCAAGGGATGCTACGAAACGCAAGGCTTTGTGGACATACGGGCTCGGGGCGGCTAATGTAAAGAAGGAAGACACGGTGCTGCAGACTTGGCAATGAGCAGGCGTGGCAGAAGAGTTGTCTCTCTGTCTTATCTGTCCCTTTCCCAGAACGATCGATCGCCATTTGTTTTCTGTTATTTGTAGTCAGAGCGAGTGAATAAAAGAAATAAGACAGGAAACGGATCCACAAAAGAAGAATGAAGTGATCTTGGCAAGACTTGGAAGTGCGTCATTGCCAGTGAAACTGATGGCGGGACTTGAGCAACCGAAGTTCGTTGTAGGCTCGAGGCCAGGACTCCGCAGTTTCCAGAATCGAAACATCCAGCCGACTCCTAGGGCTGCAGCCAGTCCATCTTGCCGTGTTTTAGCCTCGGTGCTTGACTGCTTGTGCTTGGAGAACAGGTGTCGAGATGCAGGTTACAAGGGGGGGTCCACATAGAATGGCCCGACTACTACTCATCAATACTGGACTAAATTAGGGCCCCATTTCTGCGGAGGGTCGGGTGCCGGTGGCATTACCGCCTTTGTGCAAGATCAGGACCATCACGAGTTTCAGCACCACCCCTGCTGCTCTGAAACACGGACCAAAACCAAAAGGAGGCGCCTCATGAAGTCGGCACATCAAGGCAACCAGTGGCAAGTGCAATCTCAAGAGTATGTTCCTGCATGAGATCGCTGGGTCCCGCCGGACAGCACTGGTGACGGTTGCTGCCCGGGCTTTAAACATTGCGTGAACCGACTAAGGAAATCTCACACGATCACGTTGTGTAGCATCATGCGCCATGTGTTTGGGGGCAGAATCTTGTGAGTAGCGTACCTAAGAGTGGGGGAGTTCTAGAAGCTGGTTGGCAGTACTTCGTACTGATTAATTAATTAATTAATTTATACTTTAAAAAGCGGTGATGGGGGCGCGATTTTTGTACATATGGCCTGTGCAGCACGATGCGCCGCTGTTATTACAAAGTCGGGTGGGTGTCATGACATGGTATGGCAGAGAGTAAAGCATGTGGAGGATCACAACAAGCAAGGGGAGCCTGGACAGCACTGGTGGAATGATGCCGCCAGATGCAGGAAAGCTGGGAAAAGGTTAGGCAGGGACGAAGGCAAATCAAAATTATGGGTGGAATAGGCCGCGAGTTCGTCACATCATGATGGCCCAAGTACTGAAGCAATCTTGGGCATGCACAACAATCCTCCTGTTTCGTGGCGTTCTGACGGCTGCTACAACATGCGCCAATGGCTGCTCGACAGGATCCTTTCCTGGCTCACTCAGAAAACCGCCCGCTCAATTAGCACCACCCAAGGTCAATCGTAATAGCCGCCGCAGAGAAGAAGCGCCTGCGCCGTTGTGGACGGGGCCAGCCAAGGCGTATCGCCCGCGGTGACCTACCATCATGGCAGCCGGCAGCTGACGGGACCGTTGCAATCTGCGCTGCAAGCCTACCGTTGTACATACACCGGAAGCGACTGGAGGCCGCGGCCCGGGGTTGGATGGTTGGTTGAAGCTCAGGGGTTCTCGGCGGGGGACCCAGATACCCGTGTGCACATCCACCCGTTGCGGTGGCATGGTTGGCTGGCAGCAGCCAGTGGTTGCCCGTTGTCGACGAGCTGCCGCCGCCCTTCTAATTTGCAGAAGAACGGCACCATGAGTCCCTGGATCGACCACCTACAAGCGCGCCCCCGGCGTGGTTACGAGACGGCGCTAGCGTCACGCTTCGGTTGGAAGCTGGATGGGTTCGAGTCTTGTTGGACAGACAGCACGGGCTGGTCTCTCGCGATGGCGGCTGTTGGATGGCCTGTGAAAGTCGACCGTGCGTGCCCTGGCCCCCCTCGTCCGGCCCATCGTCATCTCGTCCAATCCCTGTCGCTCTCCGTCTCGGTGGTGTTTGCTGGTTTCGCCTCTGGAGAGACTACGTCCAACTAATTTGCTTGCTTCTTTTCCTCTTCTCTCCCCCAGCATTTCTTCAACTGTGCCCAGGCGGCTACATTCGTATCTTTCATTCATTCATTCATTCGCTCGTTCGCCCCTTTTGCTCTCCATTTATTTTTATTTTATTCTTCTCGACTCTATTCCTTTCGCCTCTCCCATCTTATTCTCATTCACATCAGCCTGATCGTGGTGTTCTGGTGTAGTCAGGTCACGCCAAACTCGGAAGCACCCATCTCTCAGCTGCACTCCTTCGAATCCGCCAACCTGCGACAGATTCCTCCACCACGCGCGCGCAGTGTGTGTGCTCTCAGGCGAAGACGCGTCGACGTCTCAGCTCCGTCCCTCATAATCGCAAAGCAGACCAGAAACAGTTGGCTGGGCCACCGCCACGTCGATTCAGTCTCGCTGGCCAATTTGCTTCTTCCCTACTCCCTACGCAAACCCGACTCGACCTCGTGCGAACCATTATCCATTGCATCAACTCAGCCTGCACCAGCTGGCATCAATTGTCACCGCCGGCGTAAGCAACGGGCCTTTCCTGGCATAGACTGCGCAAGGGCCAGCCAAAAATAGTAGCTATCTGCCTTACCCGGGGGACCTAGCCCACTAGCAGAACCACTGTCAGGTCTGCCTGGTGGCCCACTGGCCGCTTGCCCAGCGTCCTCCCCACGCCCAATCCCACGCCTGCGTCTGAAGGATGCCTGCCATGTGGGACAGCCTGAAAGCGCCCACCGGCGGCGCTGGCACGGTCCCGGCTCAGGTGCTGCGGCCACCACCTCAGCTCAAGAAGCGACGCTTTCGCTCCCAAACACTGCCGCGCCATCAAACTTCCTCCGACGAACATCTTCAACTCGACGACAACGACGACTATTCTGGCGACGGCCGCGACCAAGTCGTTGGGCAGCTCTCCCAGGACGACTTTGACAGCCGCCTCAACGCGCTCGGCATCCACAACCCGCCCTACCGCTACGAGATCCGCCGTGGAAAGACGGTTCTGCAGCCAGCCGCTGGCGCCGCACGCCAACTGTAAGTTCCAGTTTCTCCCAGTTCCATGTATAGTACCTGCATCTCCGGGGTTTCGCCACGGCAAACTGTCCGCCACTCGCGCTTGCCATCGCCACCGTCGGCTTTCCTCAACCACCGGATCGCAGCAGGTCGGGCGTCGTTGATGAAGTTTGGTTGTCATACGTGGCATACCATGGTTTCACATCACAGACTCCACGACCTGCAATGGCAACGTGCAAGTGCACCATCTGCTCGAGACCCGCTCCCTTCATGAGGTTGCATCACAATCTGTGAGCCTCACATGATGCGATGCACTAAGCCTTTTGATTCCGATCGTCTAGAAGGGGACAAGGATCCCCGCTAGAAGCCAACTCCGCCGCTGGTCCTTTCATACCAAGGCGCTTGTTGTGCTCACTGCTTGGATTTTATCTTTTTGTATAAACATCGCTCGCTGGTAGGCGGGCCTGCCGACCTGCCTACCTTTGTCGATTGCCCTCAGATTTCCATCCCTCGAGATTTCTTTGTCGCGCTCACGCGAGCTCCTTTTGTCATCATGGCGCAGCCAGACCTTGCTAACAGCTGGCCCTACCGCCTCAGCTCTCCCCCACTAGACTCTGATGACGTTCAGTTCCGTCAGCCACCACCCAGAAACCCACTGCGCCTTCGCTCAAACGACTGGCGCCCTGCCTCCTCTGTTTACGGCGACGCTGAAGACGACCTGGACGGAAGCGGTCGCAATCAACCACGCGCACCTTCTCACGCAAAAGCACCTTCCAAAGAAATGTACCATCGCCCAACCGGGCTAGAGATTTCTCCGCCCAGCTCGCCCGAGCTCGAGGCCTCACGGTATGGGTGAGTACTGCAGTCACGCATTTCTCCTTTGTCTACTTGCCATTTTGAGCCACGTCCCCGGTACAGTGCCGCGTCGCTGGTATGGTTCGAGTTCGGCACAGCGACACAGTTCGTCTCTGCCGTGCAGTGTCGATTTCGCTTCTGTTTCATCTCGACTTGCACCAGCGGCGCCAAGGCTGTAGTTGCCGCGATGGGGTGGCTTGTTGAAAGTACATCTGTGTGGCTGATACGTTGTCTCACTCGCAGAGCCCCCGAAGATGTTTCGCCCATCGACGAGAGCCCCGATGTATCCCAGCAGGCGCTTGTCGGCGAATATCGCCAAGCGCCCTCGTCCAAAGCTCCGGTGAAGAGCCAAATACCGACGATGCGTCGTGAGAAGCGACAGGCGCAACAAGACGCAAAGAGGGCTGTAAAGGAATCCAGATCGAGGGAAGTTCTTAGGAGCCAGCCCGCCGAATCAGATGAGCGACCATGGGAAGCTGGAGCCAAATCTTCTCAGGCTACCGTCATCAGCCGTAGCCAGTTTGGCGTCACCACGGTTGTATCAGGCCCCCAGATTAGTCGATCAGGAAACCCGACTCCATCTCTTGGACAGCGCATGAGGAATTTCGCCAAGTCGAAACCCGATGCATATGAGACTCGGCCACCGTGGCAGGGGCCCAGCGGACGCATGCCATTGGTCGAGCCTGTTCGCGATGACATGGGCGTCGCACCACTGAATACCACCAAGGACACCAAGCGCGCTGCCCGCAATGGAGCTGCCTCGCCTGAAACGACGGGGGGTGCTGTGGCTACTGTCCGGCGATTGCTGCCGTCCCGGTCTCACCAGAAGCTTAAAGATGCTCTCAGGACACCCTCCCCAGAGGCCAAAACACCGTCACCAACACTGCAGTCGCAGCCGTACCCAAGCCCGCCCGAGTCGAATCCTCGCGGCCTGCCGACGACTAATGCGACTCCTCAACCGGCGCCTGCGTCGCTCTCCTCGCCTCTTCCACCTCCAACTAAGATACCCGATCCCGAAAAGGCGATCCGACGAAAGCCATCCCCCGCAACCGCCATCTCTCACAGCTCTAATCTCTCTTATTCCAGTTCGGTCTATACAGTCCAGACCGAACAAAACTCGGGAATCCCCGGCATTAGCAGGAACACTAGCTCCTCTCCCTTCACCGACAGCGACCCCTGGGTTCAGCCTCCGTCTCGTTTCAGCGTGACTACGTGCAACACCGTGATACCCGACTCGCCTGCCACACCAGACGTCGATCAACCCCCACTGCCGGAGGCGCCAAAGCAGTTTTCCGTGATGGACCGTAGGAGGCCCGTCCTGGCTGGCGACGGCGCAAAGCCTCCCTCGGAGGAGCCAATCGTCATCTCAATGAGGTCGACCACCCCCGGATTGAAACAGGCCAAACCGGATACCAATACTTCGAACGACGAGAGACGTCTGTCCGTGCTTTCCACGGATAAGGCTCTTCCTCCGCCTCCAACAGAATTTCAACCAACAACAACCGACCGCGTTTCCATCCTAAGAGGAAAGCTTGGGGATTTGCTTCACCGACGGGTCAACATCGAGAAGAGCATTCAAAAGATGACGGAGCTTATGCCAACTGACAGCATTATGTCGAGTCAAGAGGTTCTTCGCAAGCGCGAGGCAGAGAAGCAGAAGATTGAAGTCCTCAAGACGGAATTGGCCGAAATACAGCGAGAGGAGTACGATCTGGGGCTCAAGTTGTATCGCGCGAACAAGCGCCTGGAGCGGGAATCAGATTTCGAAAGTTCGTCGCTATGGGTGAGCAGGGCATCGAGCTGAGCGATCCATGACAGCCATGGAGCACTCGGTGCGCATCTCCCAGGAAATGATGCATATTTACGGAGCGAGACAAGCACGGCGTTAGAGTTATTAGCATTGGCAGGGGGTTTTGTTCGCATTTTTGTAGTTTAGGTAGATTGTGCCCCGAGGATGGCTTCGCGGCACTGGCAAGGTTTGTAGCATCAAGGCGCTGGACATGTGTATAGTATAAAAATACATATATATGAATGAACTCTATGAAAGTGTTGCCGGACCCTTCGGGCCTCTGTAGCTCAGCTATTTTGTCAAACCACCCATCGTCTACACTGCTTTACACATTGCGTTCAAACTGTCTGAACTACCCCGAGCCATTCTACCAGCGGCGGTGGTCCTCATATCGAGCGCCAGGCAATGGAGAAGGGCTGCGGACACGAGCTTCTTGCAACCTGCTCATGCACAGCTCAGAAGTCGTCCCGAGCTCTGTGCGGCGCAGCAGCTCTGAAGGCTTGTTGGGAACTCGAGGGCTGAAAAGACCACGAAAGGAGTCAAATAGGCGGTTGCTCAAGGGTACAGGGCCCTGGGCCGCAGATGTTTCCAGCTCGGTTCCTTCTGACGTCTGTGTCTCGTCCTCCTCCTGGCTCTGAGCATCAACTCCAGACTCATCTTCCGGCTCCATGTCTTCAATCGGTGGGAAAGAATGATAGACATGGGGCTCGGCCGTGAGCCGGCTTGGGCCGAACTGGTAGCGCTGGCGGCGACTGTGACGTCGACGAACTGATGAACTTGGTGACATGGTGGTGTTTGAGGTGTGCATCTTCGTTTTTCTTTGGTAGCGGAATACTCCCAGTTTCTGGTGTTGTCAGTCTTGTCTCGAAGTTTGTGTCTGTCGAGATTGTGATGGTGACGTGTGGTCGGAGCTATGCTGAGCAGGTTCTCCAGGCCGGCAATACTTATACCTATCCTCATCACTCTTCGATTTTTCGTTCCGTTGGGACAGACCTCAATACAGAGCATCGGTATGTCCGTGGAAATCGAGAACATGCAACATGGGGTCTTGTCTGAGCAGCCACTGCGGCGGGTTGTTCATGAATCACTGCATTGTCCAGTTCGCGTACAGCGAATCCTTTTCCGCAGGGTTCAGTATTACTGTTAGTGAACGCACTCGGCACGGGCCCGAAGCGTGTGGCTGTTCTGTTTCACTTGATGGATCACCATCTTGGTTCCCTAACAGGCTCGCTTCGTGATCTTGCGAGTAAAGTGTGCTCTCCAGTTGTTGCATGTCGCTTTCCTCTAGTTCGAGTTAATGTACTTGAACTTTGCAAAAATTAGTTTGGTTCGCCATTTCTTATTTCTTGGACCTGTGCAACTGGTCTTGGTCTTAAAGCGAGGGAGCTCTCTTTGTCTGCCATGTCATTACAGGTTGTGGTATAGTGAACGGGAAGCGCAAAAAGATGTGCACCTCGACTAGTGACGAATACACACAGAAACAAGCATAATTAATACCCTAATTTATTCTCTAATAACCTAGTCTCTCAGACGAGCACTGTGCATATCACTCAGGGGATGTCCTTCGCAACTCGCATGTAGGGTAGGCAGGCTGTGCTACCGTGGTAGTTGATCACAATGGCAAAATGACTACAGGAATACGAAAAGGAAGAAATAAGGGCGAAAAAAGGTAGATAGACCGAAACAGATTCCTTGAGAATAGCAACTTGACATCCTTTTGATGTTCAGAGTCAAAGTGTGTACCGGAACAACGGCGACTCCTCACCCATCTTAGCCAACTCTTCCGGTGTGTACGTCCGCATTACCTCCGCCTCACTCATTTTGCCCTTCATCTTATTTCCGTGCCAAAAAGATAATGCCAGTACCGTAGCCATAAAAATCACGAAGCCGGCGAGTCCACATGATATTACAAAAGCTGAACGGAACCCTGGCGCTTCGCGTTCATCAAAGATGAAGGACCCAGTAAAGCCGCCAATGCCGCCGATTGAAGTAGAAAAGGCGATTCCAATGGCTCTGCGGCCCGGCGATGCAATGTTGTTGGCTATCCAACTGTTGCTAGAAGGACTCGCTGTGAAGAGACCGCTGGCCATGAAGCAGATCCCAGCGATGGTGCCGACTCTCCGATCGCCCTGGTCCATGACGGAGCTTCCGATGCCGAGAATGATGCCTAGTCCCAGGAGAATGCTTGAGAAGCCTCCAATTATGAATATGGAGCGACAGGCAAGGTGATCCGAGGCCAGGGCTGTGGTGAGGGCGGAGGCAACACCAAAGATGTAGGGAACGGCACTGAGTAGCTGCGCCTGGCCTTTATCGTATCCCATGCCCTTCAAGATACTAGGCAAGGAGAATTTGAGGCCTAAAGACGTTAGTTTTTGTTTAATTTATACAACAGACGCTCTTGAACCTCACCATAACCGCAGGCTGCCCCCGAGTGAAACATGAGCCCAAAGGCCCAGTATCGCCAATTCAGCACCACATCGGTCAAGTCCTTCCGCTTCGACGACCGCAAGACGACCTCCGAATGGTGACCTCCTCTCATTTTCTGTTCAATATCGAGATATCGCCTCTCGGCATCCGAAAGCCAACCAGATGACAGGGCAGGGGTGTCGACGAGAAAGACACCCGTCAGCAGGCCAAGCAAGATGGTTGCGCACCCCTCGACGAGGAAGATCCAGCGCCAGCCCTCATACCCGTTCACTCCATCCATTCTAGCAATGGCTGCGGCAAGGAGCCCCGATGCGATTCCCGCGGCGGCCGATACAGACGTGAAGAAGGCCAGGCGTATTGCGAGATCGTGCGGCTGATACCATTGGCTACAGAGATACACCGCGGCAGGATAGAAACCGGACCTGGAGCAGAATTTCGTTAGCTGACATGGAGATGGCCTCAAGCAGGCAGGCATACTCGGCGGCACCCAACAGCAGGCGCAGGACAAAGAGATCCTTGAAGTCGTTGGCGAAGGCGTGACATGTCATGATGATGCCCCATGAGATGGTGAGCGCCCCTAGGTATAGCGAAGGCCGTTTCAACCCTTTCAGGAACATGTTGCTGGGGATTTCTGGAGTCTCCAGTAAGCCGGGCGTGTGATGGAGTCAAGAATGCGAAAGATGCTAGACTCACCCAGCAAAACATATGGTATGAAGAAGCAAGCCAGTACTATGTTGTACTGCTTGTCTGTCAAGTGCGTGTCCTCCTTCAGCCCCTCGACCTTGGCGTTCCCAATATTGGCACGGTCGAGCTGAGCGAAGAGGTACAGAATGCAGAGAACCGGGAGCAGTCTCACGTCAATCTTGGCGCGCACCCGTCGTCGCTGGGCTGGGGTGAAGCTGTGATAAAACTCCTCGTCGGCCGCCACGGGGTCCTCGGTCGCGCGGTCCGTTGTGGTTGAGTCTTGGCTGCCCTTCTCCTGCGCCTCATCGCTGGAGCTTCGATTCGTGGTTTGGAAAGGCATATTGGGCAACTTGGATGGCGCCGCTTGCGCCTTGAGATGCAGACCGTGTGTGATATGGGCCAAGAGAGGAAGAGGAGATTTATGGCCATTTGATGCTTGCCATTGAGGCAGAGCAGCTACGATAACAAACATTCTGACTTTGGGCATAGACTTTGGTAGAGCGTGTCTGAACGCGCATTGCATCTGTTGGGGGACAGCATAGAGTTACATTCGGCATGGCCATCAAGACGGACAACACACCCGTCTCGATACCGACCCGAGAGGGGAGGAGACTAAGACAAATCCATCTCATCTACTATGACGTCGCTGGTGGTACACACGGTTGTTACAAAGAGGAGAAAGGGGGTGCTCAGCTCATTCCATCCATGAACTCGACACGGTCCAGAATCATCTGTCGGTAGCCCATGTACTCTCTCAGGGCCTCCCACTCGGGCCCAGTCTCTTCACCATGCCTCCAAGGCTCCTTGAAACCCCATGCCAGGGCAATCTTATCCATGGCCGCTCGCTCTTCTTCCCTCAGCCAACGGTATCGCAGCGGCGTGCCCGGCGCCCACGTCACTCGCTTCATCTGGTCCTTGTGGCTCAGCTTGGCAATGAGGCCAAGGGACCCGGTCACAAACAGGTATCCTGAGATGCCTGCAACGCCAATTCCGGTGGCGGTGCTGATATCCATTGTATTTTGCCAGTACGACGCATACGCGGTAGCCAGGCCGAAGACGCCAAAGGGGAGGGTGGCAAGGGCAATGCCGGGGGCGGTTCCGTGCTTGAGAAGCTTCTGCTTCTTGAAGGCGGGGAGACTAAAGGAGGCCTCGACGATGCCGAGTGCCGAATCCAAATTCTTCGCGTCAATCGCAGTCTGCAGTGCCAGATTGGCCGTATCTTCCTCGACTGCTTTCACGGCAGCGTTGGACCTCTGGGGGACAAATTGGATCTGGCCGTTCTTGAAGACGGGCTTGGGCTTTGTAGCGAACATGTCGAGGACCGCAGGGAGTGACTCGGGCCGACCCAAGGTGGCTTGGACCACAACGTAAATCTCCAGTAGGTCCCGGGTCAGTTCGACGTTTGGGTGGCTGACGATGGTGTACGCAGAGAGCGATATCCTGCTCACGCTGTCCCTCAGCTGGGGATCTATAACCGTCTGGGAGACGCTTGTGTTGTTCTTGAGAGACATGAGTCTAGAAGACGACGTCCGTGTTGTCTGGGCCTCGGCCCTTCGAATCTGGGGTTGAAGGGCCTCTGCAGCCTTGAGGCAGGTCTGTAGGGCCGCCGTGGTCAATTGCTTGGCCGGAATCCCGTCAGAGGATAGGAATTTGTCCCTGGTCTCCTCCACAACCCTGGCTAATTGCTTCGGATCCGTCATATCCCGGGGCACATTGACGGTCGGCGTGGCCTTGATGGCCGAGCCCGAGTCGGGGGCCGGAGATGCAGAGGACGTCCATCGCGCGCCGGACGGCCTGGCGCTCATGATCCGGACATTGCGAGACTTGATGAGGAGGGCCCTACTCGCAAACGAGGGCGTGGCTGTCGGCAGAGGCGCAAAGGAACAGATGCGGCAGCCGGAGCTGATTTGTCGAGGGGTTGCTCGAGGCATGGCTGGAGAGCCAATCTGGGCAGGATGGCGGGGCTTGAGTCCCCTCTGAAGCCGACTCAATGGTGCGTTCGCGGTGAGGGCGCAACAACCAGGGCAATGCTGGTGCCTTTGGATGTCGCGAGGTGAAGCTGCGGTGGTGGACGTCTTCCGAACGTTGAAAATCGTAGCCAATAATTCGAGGCTATTGGAGATGCCCCACTAAATCAGTTATTAGAGCGCCATGATTCGCTGGTGGGGATAACAGGTCAATCAATGGCAACGCTGAAGCCTGGCAGCAATGGCGTAAGAGCAGGCAGCCAGCATCTTTGAAACTATCCCACAAGAAAATGATCTAGATATTTCGTCAGAGAAGGATAAATTGAGTAGATTTTTGCCCTATTCAACGCCGTATACGATTAGAGAATTGAATCATTCCTATTCTTGGCTGAATAAGTGGACAATGGCATTCACTGAGGGACTGGTGGTGGCGGCAGGCGTTGCGATTGGGATTCCAGGGCATGGGGGAGTGGGACCTCTGACCCGCCCTCTGTCCGAAACAGGGACGGACACAGGCGCTGGCGAGCCTATTGGCAGTGGCTGTGCCCCCTTTGCAGCGTCAGCTGTGGCTGCCCATGACGAAACATCGCACGCGGCTGCAGCACCTCAACACCATTTGCACCACTTCACAGCGTTGGTTCCCTCCTCCAATACACCGCCGCCCACAAAGCTTTTTTCTCTCTGAGCATGCGATAGATAGAGCTGCCCTCACAGCCAGAGCTCCGAGACCGTTGACTACGGGCAGCGACCACTTCTTTTCACCGTGAAAGCTGCCCAACGCTGGGTTACGCCGCCCAAGGCAGCAACAACATCCTCGAGCCACTCGACCGCAGACATCGCCGTTTCTCCGACCAGTCGAAATATACACACCATAGTCAACTGCGTCCATGCCGCCTCCTCCGCCTCCTCCGCCCCCGCCCCCGCCTGGGGCGGGCATTCCACCACCTCCACCACCGCCTCCGCCAGGAGGTTTACCATCGCGACCACCTGGCGCTGGCGCGCCCGGCAGAGTATGTTTCATTCGTTCCATGGGTTTGCATGTAGTCGATCTCGCAAGGGCCCTATCAATCTAACTACCTGGTAATAGGGAGCGCTACTCTCGGATATCCACAAAGGCAAGGCTTTGAAGAAGGCAGTCACCAATGATCGATCCGCTCCCGTCGTTGGGAAGACCAATTCGTCAGCAGGCCCCCCAATCGGCGGCGCACCACCCGTGCCTGTTATGGGCGGAGCGCCCAAGCCGCCCGGAGGACTGGCGCCCCCCGTTCCCGGAAACCGTGCAAGGAGCAACAGTGATCAGGGTTCGAGGGACTCGATAGCGTCCGTGGCAGACTCTGCACCGCAGCTCGGCGGCCTGTTCGCAGGTGGCATGCCCAAACTGAAGAAGAGAGGAGGAGGTATCGATACTGGAGCAACCGCCGAATCTTCCTATCTATCAGATCCGGGGGAGACCGTCAGCTCTGCACCAAGACCCCCGATAGGATCGGCACCGAAGCCTCCGATGGGATCGGCACCAGCGATTCCTGGTAGACCTCCTTTGCCGCCTCCCGGTGTCTCCAATCTGAGGAAGACGACGCCGATAGGAAAGCCACCGCCACCTCCCATCGGAAAGAAGCCACCCCCGTTGCCGACGTCTCGAAAGCCATCGTCGATGAGTATTGCGCCGTCACTGCCGTCCGCCCCGGCCCCGTCAGCTCCGGCGCCACCTCCCCCACCGCCTCCCGGTGCCTCTGCTCCGGCGGCCCCTCCGCCTCCTCCTCCTTCAGCCGCGCCGCCTCTCCCGTCCGTTTCCCCAGCTCCTCGAGCCCAGCCGCCACCACCACCTCCTCCGCCTCCTGGGAACCACTCAGCGCCTTCCCTCGCGACTCAAGCTGCCATTCGTGCGGCCGGGCAAGCATCACCAAACGCTGCCCCGCCACCTCCACCCTCATCAGCGCCCTCGCCCCCTTCCGCACCGTCACCAACGCCTCCCACAGGACGGTCTCGTGGATCATCACTCCGCCAATCTATGCTGGATCCCGCTGCCTTTACTCTGAGCGCCAACGGGTCCAAATCGCCAAGTCCAGTCTCCAGTTCCCAACTAAACAGAAGCCCGGGGACTGATCGGATGGAAATTAAAGATGCCAGGTGGCAGTTCAAAGATGAGAGCCTGCTTCCCAAGCCCAGGGACTTTTTGGGTGGAGTCAAGAAGTATAGAGCCGGACGCGGTAGTAGTGTACCACTTGACCTAAGTGCGCTGTGAAAGCGCGAACCAAATATCAGAGAGAATGCGATGTAGTGTAATTGAGCTCCAATGCATCGTGGCTGGGTTTAGGCACCGCTGGCAGATACTCTACCGTGGTCACACAATCTTGTCACGCCCGTGCGAGTCTTATGGTGACATGGACCCTTCCCTTCGACTTTTCCTTCAGGCCCAACGTTTCGGCCCCGTTCGAGCAATAGTTCTGCAGCGCCGCTAGAATTCTACCCAATCTCATAAAGCAGACAAGAAGCAAGGTCGCTGGTGCAAATCTAGACATGATATAGTACATTCGAGTTACATAGCCCTACATATATTGTACAGGTGCCTCGCCTCGTCAATGCTGAATCTACATGGACTTCAAGTAGTTGTCTTCCTTGATCTTCGCCTTCCTCTCCTTTCGCATCGCCTTCTTCAATTCCTCGCGTGCCTGGGCGGCCTCGACGTTGTGGTCGACTCCGGCGTTCTCCGTGCCCAGAAGGTTGATTGACTGTTCCTGTATGGGAATCTTGGGCTGGAGGGCCTCGAGGTTGCCTTCGGCCAGGAGCTTCGCTTCGTGCGCCTTTTGTCGCTTGGCAGCCAGCTTTCGTTGCTTCTTCGATTTGGCTAGAGCTTCACGTTAGCAACAATTCAAACCAGTGGAAGCGAGAACCCCAGCAGGGGGTAAAGAAAGTGGACGTACAGAATTCGTCTCCAGCTTCGTTGTCAGCAGCACCCTCACTCTTCTTTACCACATCTAGGCACGACCATAGCCATTCGGGGTATTCCTCATCCTTCAATGCAACGGGGTCGCTGCCATTCTTGTTGTAATTGAGACCGGTGAGGACGGTTCCGGCAGGGCAGCTTGATCGCTGGAGAGAAGCCGGGGCCTCAGCCTCTTCACCTGCGGCGGTGATTGGCGTCGATAGCTTGACTTCCGCCGAGCGAAAGGGCACCGTTGTCGATAACTGCCGGATCAACGGCGTCGCCCGTCGCGGGGCGGCAGCGCGAAGACACCTGATGCAGAGCATGGCGAATCCGTGGTAGGTGTAGTGAGGTGTTCTGGAGAAGCGCTAATGAGCTGCGCAGAATTTTGGAGATGGGCCTAAAATGGAATGGGCCAATCAGAGCACCGGAAAGTGCCAATTGTCAGCCTCGCGACCGGCCGAGGACAAAAAATCGACAGGCGTCGACGAGACGACCGGAAAGCATTGAAAGGGGCAGTGGTTGAGTTTTGTTTCATTGCTTCTTGATATATACACAGTCATACAGGGTCCAGGTGATTTCTCAGTGTCATCCATGGACCGAGGTTGTGACGGCGCAAAATGCCATGCTCCCGTCCAGCCCTTAATTCCCTCGCATCTAGAAGGCCCCAGCTCGTCCAAAGCAATATCCCATTCGCAAAATATCCAGTTCGAAGTGCATTCAGTCCTGGGTTTAAGAAGAGAACCGCGCCTGGTTCATCTTGGCGATCTTGTCACTGGGGTGGACCTTGGCGGCAAGGTCAAGCTCCTGGTCCTTCTGCTCCACGTAGTTCTGCTGAATGAACTTGGTACCCTTGATCTTGTTCGTCTTGAGAAGCTGGAGATATCGCTCTGGTGGACGCGGGGTTAGCGAATTGGAGGTAATGTAGAAAAGCCTCCCTGGTAGACAAACCTCGGAGGTGGCCGCAGTTCTCCAGGTGGTTGACACCCTCGCGCTGATAGCACTTGCCCAACTCCTCGCCAACGAGGCGGGTCATCATGGCTCCGACCCATTGCTCCCGAATAATGGCATCCTCAGCAGCCTTGAACGCCTTGGTGTCGTCAAAGTCCACGCCATTGAAGGTGGGAGGCACCGAGGGCTTCTGGGACTTGAACTGTTCGGACTCGGGAGTAGGCATGGTGGCGGTAGTAGTCGAGCTTCGAAACCGGCTTTGGGATTGGATCGCTCGGAAGGCAGCGAACGGTGCGTCGTCAATGGTAGACTGAATTGGACTCGATCTCGACAACCTGCCGTCAGTAGCTTGAGCTCTATTGATGGATGTCCAATGAGGTGCCACCTGATTTCTCAGGCACGCATGGGCTAGCCACACCACCTTCCCTGTCTGACAGCACCTGCTCCATACTGCCTCACCGCTTTTGCCAACCCCACAATTTGACCGGCGGTAAAAAAAAAAAAATCTGCTGAGCGCGCGTAGGCCCAGCCTCCAGCTTAAAAGCCGCCCCAAGTCCTCTTATCTGGCAAGCCTTTCCAGTACTCCCCCCATTCTACTGCATTCTTTTCAACTTTTATCAGTACGAAACCACAATAATACACAATGGCCAAGTCAAAGACCAAGGATACCAAGAAGGTCAAGGCCTCTGAGCCTCTGGCCAGCGTCAAGGCCGGCGGTGTCACCAAGGCCTCGCAGACCCCCAAGGCCAAGTCCAAGGAGCTGGCCAAGGCCGCTGCTAAGAAGGTCGTCAAGGAGAAGGAGTCCAAGAAGAAGTCCAAGAAGCCCGAGCCCGAGTCCTCTGACTCCTCCGAGGAGGAGTCCGAGAGCGAGACTGAGGACTCTTCCGACTCTGAGTCTTCCGAGGACGAGAAGCCCACCAAGAAGGCTGTGAATGGAAAGGCCAAGGCCAAGGCCCCTGAGCCTGAGTCCGAGTCCGAGAGCGAGTCTGACTCCGACTCCGAGTCTGAGGATGCCGGCGCTGCCGTCAAGGCCGACGCCGACTCCAGCGACTCTGATGACTCTGATGACTCCGATGACAGCGACTCCGAGGAGGAGGCCAAGCCCAAGACCAACGGAGCTGCCAAGGCTGCCGCCAAGGCTGATTCCTCTGATTCCGAGTCTGACTCTGACGAGGAGAGTGAGGACGAGAAGCCTGCCGCTAAGGCTGCTGAGAAGGTTCGTTCATTCTATATCAAATCGAACATAGCAGCAATTCTAACCGTTTACTTAGGACTCTGATGCCGATTCCGATTCCGATGACTCTGATGACAGCGACGACTCTGATGAGTCCGAGTCCGAGGCCGAGAAGGCTGAGGCTCCCTCCAAGAAGCGCAAGGCTGAGGATGACATCGAGGCTGCCCCCAAGAAGACCAAGACCGATGAGGCCACCACCCTCTTCGCCGGCAGCTTGAGCTGGAACATCGACGACTCCGCTCTCTACGAGGCTTTCAAGGAGTTCGGCGGCCTCGTTAGCGCCCGTGTTGTCACTGAGCGCGAGTCTGGTCGCAGCCGTGGCTTCGGCTATGTCGACTTCAGCGATGGCGCCAGCGCCACCAAGGCCTACGAGGCTATGAACGGCTTTGAGCTCGACGGCCGTGCTCTCAACCTCGACTACGCCAACGCCAAGCCTGCCGAGGGCAACAACCGGGACCGCGCTGCTGACCGTGCCAAGCGACACGGTGACACTGTCAGCCCTGAGAGTGATACTCTCTTCGTCGGCAACCTTCCCTTCGATGTTGACCAGGATACTGTCCGAGAGTTCTTCGGCGAGGTCGCCCCTGTCGCCAGCGTTCGACTCCCCACCGACCCGTAAGTTGCCTGTTTATTACCTAAAACTATACCTAGTTCTGGCCTAACAAATATCAGTGACACCGGTAACCTCAAGGGCTTCGGATACATCAGCTTCAACTCCGTCGAGGAGGCCAAGAGTGCCCTCGAGGCCAAGAACGGCGCCTCCATCGGCAACGGACGCATGTCCCGAAGTGTGCGCCTGGACTTTGCCAGTGCTCGCCCCCCCCAGCAGGGCGGCGGTCGTGGTGGCTTCGGCGGCCGTGGTGGTGGCCGTGGTGGCGGTCGTGGTGGTTTCGGTCGCGGCGGCGGCGGCGGCGGCTTCGGTGGCCGTGGTGGTGGCCGCGGTGGACGTGGTGGCTTCGGCGGCCGTGGAGGCGGTGGTGGTGGCTACTCCGGCACCAAGATCTCCTTTGACTAAGCGCGGATCCTTCTTTGCGATGGATCTCAAGGCTCCCATGACGGGTTTGCCTTTTTCCAGTGGGCTTTGTGGGCTGTCATTTCAAAATCGGTTGGGTGGCTCCTCAATGGAGCTATGTGGGCTTTGAGAGACTACGCTTCGGATCTCCGAGGCAGACTGAGGGCACTTAAACACTTGGGTACCGTGGGCTCGTGGCTTCGATATGCGCCGTTCATTGAACCAAGCGCGTGCTGGCTTTTTGACGCTGGGCTGAGAGAAATCGCCTGTCATACTCTGACAGGTTACCACGTGGGCTTCCGAGGGATTTGACGGCTTTTTGGGACGAAATTTGTCAACGAACCTCTTCGAGGCACTTGACGAGTGGACCAACCTGGTTCGTGCGATGACTTCTGAGGGTCCGGGGGGCTTTTCTAACGTATCTGTATGGGGCCTGATCTCCGGATCGGCCAACACCATACTATCGACCACCACCCACAACTGTGTACAACCCCGTATGTTTTGCTTGATCGGCGTCCCTAACTTTGTTTTTCCTTCCAAGTCTGTAGGTATACCCCGTACTTGCGATGACCCAAGGCCAGATGTCCGTTTATATCCATAGAGAGGCGTAATAAAAGTCTAAACTGTTTTTCGATCTTAACATACATATTTTTCTCTTTCGTTGATGACGTCACATGTTCATGCGAGTCTCTTGTGTGTCTATGTCAATGAGCAAAGGGTCGAACCATTCAGACGGAGGTCAGCTGTTCAGGAGGCAACGGATGCGCCTCGATCGAACGGCGGAATGATGTGCTCAGCCCAACGGCCCGCATGCAAATGCAGCCTAGCGCCGGCTGCCTGCCTATCAAATCGGCGGGCCTGGGATCTAGCGTGTTGGCAGTGTGGGTGGTTGTGATGTCTGAGACGTGCGCGTGAGATATCCAGCGCGATAGGTAGCCTTGGTAGCCCCTAGGATGCGCCCAGAGTCGACTGCGCTGGCATCATCCCATGCGACGATTTCAGAGCAGCGGGCGGGAGCGTTTACGCGCCACGCCGGGATATCTTCTGTGGAAAAGGAGAGGTGGTGACTGTCCGTCCATGACGCGTGCCCAGATGAGGCTGCGCAGCCAGATCGATAAGGCCAGATGCGCTGCCTTCATGGAGTGAAGGCCGACGCGCGCCCGGACACTACTGCGCCCATTCGACAGACCATGAATGAATGGGCTCTGCGAACTGGTCTGGGCAACCCCGCCCTTTGTGCTCCTGGGCCCATGACCCGTCTTTCTTGCTCGGAGGCGTTGGGAAACCACCTGAACCGGCGCGGGGCACCAAGTAGAGGTACAAGGGGACAGAATCACACCGCCCCCAGCCTGCGGGACGACACAGTGCGGATCGACACCTTCGTCATGGTTACGAGGACACTGACAGTCACTGACAGCGGCGCTAGCACGGCGCACAATGGGCCGTCCATGCTTTTGAAACCACTTTAGCGCGGCGGGCGGTGGCATCCTGACGTCGGCGCGTGATGCGCTCGCACTGTCTCCACCATTGCGTCACGTACCTGTACTCGTCCGTTATCGATGTGCGAGTTGGCGTGCTCTCGTGCCTTCAACAAAGCGTCGCAAACGACAATATGCAGCGACATCCGTCCCTCGCACACTGACCCAGGCAGCCCCGACTTCGCTGTGCCGTGTCAGCCTTCACATCACAGCCTCCTTTTTTTTTGGTGCTCCTCCTCCCAAGCATCCTTTTTTCCAACTTGACTCTTCCTTTCTCCCCCTCATCTTACAGCCTCGAAGTCGGTCTCTTCCCGTTATCGCAAGCCGCGGTTCCCTGTCGTACAGCCTGTCGTGTGATAAGCGGGGTTGCGATCTACAACAACCACCCGCCCCTTGGTGCGTTGTCACTTGGCCTGGTTCGGCACGCCTGGGAAGTCAGTTATTGTGTTGCACCCATCACGCTGCCTTCTTGAAGCATCCCCCGTAGCCCTTTTCTTCTTTTCTTAATATCCTTTATCCGGCGAAACAGCGTCACCATGAGCGAGCAGGCCAGTCAGAGTTGGCAGGGGAGCAGAGTGTCGCGAGCCGCGGCGCAGTCCAGCCCCGGGCTGCCGCAACAACGGCGTTTCGATGGTTTGTTGCCTGCCCAGCCAGCCCCGGAGTTGACGACTAACGACAGCTTAGAGTCGTGGGTAGAGGTGTCTTCCCAGCCATCATCGTCGTCCCTCTCGAGTATCGGCGATGAAATAGTTACAGCCGGCTTGCGGGTTGGCGGTCCCTATCAGAGGCGACGGCGCTTACACCCGAGTACACGACCTCTCCCCCAGCAACAGACCGCCATCCATACCCCCGGCACGATGAGCCAGGAAGAATACGACGAAAGCGAGAGCGAGGATGATCGTATGCTATCCAGCTCGGCGGAGAACCTCCACCCCTCCGAGGAAGAAATCGAGGCGGAGTCGGACAACGATTCAGATGGCGACAACGTCACGGCGCTTGGGCGAGCGAGCGATCAACCCGTCTTCCAGCCCCAACCGAATGCCTTCTCACACCCTCCCTCGCATGTACCCCAACGAAGTCATTCCATCTCGTCGCCCGTCTCTCACCCTCACCCCCACAGTGGCTTTACGCGGCCTTCCTTCTCCCAACGGGCGGCGTCACGCGCCGCGCCCAACTTCATGTCGCCCACCGTGCGCGAGGAGAACGACGCCGCCTTGAGAGCGTCGCTGACGACTCTCCTGTCGTGCGCTGCCGCAGCTCGAGGTCTTCCAAAGTCCAAGGATGAGGTGGAGGCTCACAGGGCGGCCAGCACGGGAGTGGGCCCGAGTAACCAGCCTGTCGAGTTTCGTCTCGTTCCAGAGTCGGAGTTGGACGCGGAGCGGACACGGGCCCAACGGGCTCAGACCCCGACCTCATCCCCGCCCCGCAAACGGGGCTCGCCCGCGCGGTCCGTCTCCCGCGGGGGAGTTGCCGCAGTCGCCACCGAGAAGGGGGCCAAACACTGCTCCGCTCCTGGCATGGCGCCGCGAGCTGCAAAGAAAAAGAAGACGGCACAGATGTCAGAGGAGGCCCTCATGTCGCCCACCCTCCTGACCTGGGTTGTCAGCGCAGGCGTTGTGGTACTCGTATCCGTGGTCGGTTTTGGCGCAGGATACGTGCTCGGCCGTGAGGTTGGAAAGCAGGAGGCGCTGGCCGCTAGCGTGGGCAGCGTGGGGAGCGTAAACGATACAACGTCCTGCGGCCACGAAGTCATCAGGTCCTCGGGAAGCGGCCTGCGGAAGATTAAGTGGGGAGTGGTGGGCAAGAGCATGGTCGCATAGACCACCAGAGTTTTTCCTACCCGCGATGATATCACATCTGTCCTGCAACGGGAATCCGATGCAGGAGGGCCGGAGAACCCTGGTTGGAGCAGTGTTTGGCACTGACGAGTTGATAAGTATATGGTCATGATATATCAACGAACCAACGAACACCCACGGTCGAGGCGGGAGAACCAATGCTGGCGTTGTTGAAACTGTCATTTTTTAAAGGCGGCGGGACCATTTTGGCGAGTTATAGTTTGAAATTTCTAAACGGGAGGTTGGATTGTCTTTGGCATGCATTTTCTAAGGTTTTTGGCCAGGAGTCACCCAGCTATTCACATTGCTAAAGTTAGCGAAAGTAGGACAAAGAAAGTCATAAAAATATGAGCGCTGCAGTCTACTTGCGTGAGCATCGAGTGCAGTCGATAAGCAGTCTGCTCCTGGTGTCTCAGGAACACGACTGCCATGAGACAATTGATGGGGCACGAGAAATGGAGCCCTAGTGGCACTGTTCCGCGGGCTTCTGGCCGATGGTCAGATCACAGGGTGCTACTCATTACTGTGTATTGTCGAGTTAAATAGAATTTGCTGGTTTGGGCTGAAATAGAGAGCGTGACGGAGGCAGATGACAGACCATGGTCCGTGGAACGCCGGGAGGCTGGCCAGAAGAGGACCCAGCCGATGGATGCTCGGAGCCGTAGGGCCGGCCGGGTGTCCAGGTCGGGGGACCGGGCGAAGGCGGGACTGGGCCCCGGAGCGAATACGGGGGAGGTCCAGTCTCCGATCGGGGACGTGGGGAGGGAGCCGCCAGGCATGGATGGCCACTGATCTGATCGGAGGGACCCGAGGCTTTGATGACCAGGCCAGCCCGGCTTCCAGGGTGGCTGGACGAGGCCGTATGAGGCAACACAGGGCATGGAGGCCGATATTACTGTGCCATCTGTAGCAACTAACTAGTGGCTGGCCGGAGAGGCGAGAATTGAAAAAGAATCCGAGTTGTTGCCCTCTTGTGTCATCGTCTTTGTGTTGCCATGTTCTGGCTCATTGATCGTCGCGATTGATGGGATAATGTTGAAAATGGTGAATCTACTCCATACCAAATCCTTGCTGAGTCTGGGGGAATCTCATGACGGGGATTAGCAGTCCCCAGGCAAATTTTTGACCTTAATTATCCAATGGCCAAAGTGGTCTTATTATCACAGGGATCGGGATTCGCAGGCGGCAGATGGGGAGGCATTACCATCTACGGCCTGTGCGATCCTGACATCGTACGCGACGACAAAAAAGGACTCCATAAGTAGTACCTTACCTCCGACATCAGTGGCAAAGAAACTTAAAAAGGCGTCATGTCATGGCACCAAGCGGGCGGTGCTGGCTTGAGGACGATGGTCGTTGGAGTTGACGAATCGCGTTCTTATTCGGATTGGCAGACGAGCCAATCAGGCCGGTGGCAGATGCGCAGAAAGGGGAATGTACGTACAGTGCTACGTAGTATTACCTAGGTACGGTAGCAGACATCAAGTGAAGTGTGCACAGCTCGCCAATTGACCTGCTAGTAAGGGGGCAGTGAAAATATTGTCGACAAAGACAAATATCCAGTTGCTGGCGAGCCCAATCACGACGGCTGCTGACATTTCATCACGCCACTCGCCAGGACATTCTTGTGCATTTTGACGCCTGGGCGGCGGCGAGCCCCAGGGTCGCGGCGGCATCGCCCGTAGATCTGGCTCCATGGGTTCTGGCACCATGCAGCGGCTGATTAGGGTGCTGAGGGGGGCGTGGGCGTGGGCGATTAGCTCCGATGCGAATACGAAAGTAGCCGCCAGATCTGCGACTGCCAGGCACAGGCGACAGGAAGCTTGCGAGGGGACGCGTCGGTGGGCCACACACGTTGACCTGACAGGCGAGGGTGCCCAGTAAAAAAGATCCGTTCAGCGGGGCCCATCAACCTCTGCACCTGTAGCACAGGGGAACCTTCCAGTACACCACACCGCCTGGGTGGTGACCAGGCACCTCGCCTCTGGATGCCCGGTACTTTTCTTCTCGGATCTGGTGTCAACAACAGTGCCGGCCGAGGGTGGGCCCGTCCCTCCTCCTGCCTTCTCCCCCACCCACCCCTGGCGGGAAAAAAAGAGACGGTGGGCAATTACATATCAGTTAATCTCCTTCGCCAGTCGCTTTCTTGTCCAGTCCTCTCTACCTCTTCCAGATTCGAATTGCAAGCTCCCGAGCACCGCTTTTCAATTGGGACAAGGACGGTTTTCTTTTCAGCCCTCTCCCTCCCTCCTCATACGCGCCAATCCGTGCTCCAGTCTGTCCCTCGAAAACTGAGCAGCTGAATCGAAACCACACCTGGCTCCCTCCTCCTCCCGCCGAGCCCAGCATCATGGGTGTCCTCCAGCAGGTTGTCGAGCACCCGCTCGCGCAACAATATCAGGCCCTCGGTCTTGGTCCCCAGATTGGAATCGCCATTGCTGCTTTCCTCGTCTTTTCCGTCCTCCTCAATGTCGTCAGCCAGTTCCTCTTCGTGAACCCCAGCGAGCCTCCCCTGGTCTTCCACTGGTTCCCTTTCGTGGGCAGCACCATCACTTATGGCATGGACCCGCCTCGCTTCTTCGCGGAGAACCGCCGCAAGGTGAGACTGATTGATGATCTTGCGCCACCTTCCCCCATCATGAACAGGTGGCGCGCGCTGTTTGGCAGTCGCATTGATACTGACTCGGATCGCGACAGCATGGCGATGTCTTCACCTTCATCCTCCTCGGCAAGAAGACCACTGTCTGCGTTGGCCCCAAGGGCAATGACTTTATCCTCAATGGCAAGCTCAAGGACGTGTGCGCCGAGGAGATCTACGGCGTCCTCACCACCCCCGTCTTCGGCAAGGACGTCGTGTATGACTGCCCCAACGCCAAGCTCATGGAGCAGAAGAAGGTTTGTTCTGTCTTGGCTCTTTGGAGCAACTCCGATCCACTCTACGGCGCTTGGCTAACTTGACGGCCTGTGTATTAGTTCATGAAGGTCGCCCTCACAACCGAGGCCTTCCGATCCTACGTCCCCATCATCTCCCACGAGGTCCAAGACTACATCAAGCGATCCCCCGGCTTCAAGGGCAAGTCCGGCATTGTTGATATTCCCAAGAAGATGGCCGAGATTACCATCTTCACCGCCTCCCACGCTCTTCAGGGCAGCACCATCCGCAACAAGTTTGACGAGTCGCTCGCCGCTCTGTACCATGATCTCGACATGGGATTCACCCCCATCAACTTCATGCTCCACTGGGCTCCCCTCCCCTGGAACCGCAAGCGTGACCATGCCCAGCGCACTGTTGCCAACATCTACATGGATACCATTCGCGAGCGCCGGGCCAAGGGCGACGACGAGGCCGAGCAGGACATGATGAAGCACCTCATGAGCGCCACTTACAAGAACGGTACCAAGGTTCCCGACCACGAGGTCGCCCACATGATGATTGCCCTTCTCATGGCCGGCCAGCACTCGTCCTCGTCCACCAGCTCTTGGATTATGCTCCGTCTCGCCCAATACCCCAACATCATGGAGGATCTGTACAAGGAGCAGGTTCGCGTCCTCGGTTCCCCCCTTCCCCCGCTGAAGTACGAAGACCTCGCCAAGCTGCCTCTCAACCAGGGCATCATCAAGGAGACGCTCCGCCTCCACGCCCCCATCCACTCCATTATGCGCGCCGTCAAGTCCCCCATGCCCGTTCCCGGCACCAAGTTTGTTATTCCTCCCTCGCACACTCTGCTGGCTGCTCCTGGTGTCAGCCACGCCGACGAAGCCTATTTCCCCAACGCCGATCAGTGGGACCCTTACCGCTGGCTCGACGGCTCCTCCAACGCCCCCAGGATGCCCAAGGTCAGCGAGGAAGATGAGGAGAAGGTTGACTACGGCTACGGTCTGGTCAGCAAGGGCTCCCAGTCCCCCTACCTCCCCTTCGGCGCCGGTCGCCACCGCTGTATCGGAGAGCACTTTGCGAATGCCCAGCTCCACACCATCACCGCCGAGATTGTCCGCGCCTTCAAGTTCCGCAACGTCGACGGCAGCAACACCATCTGCGACACCGACTACGCGTCACTCTTCTCGCGCCCCATTGAGCCTGCCAACATCCACTGGGAGAGGCGGGAGTAAAGACGGTTCCGCGAGTGGCTGTGTGAGTGAGAGGAAATATGGAACTTTGCCAAACCTGTATATACTTACCTATCACTGGCGACTGGGGTGTAGTGGAGTTGCTAGTGTAATGACCTGGGGGAATTAAAGACTAGAGCCGCGATGCCGACATATGCGGCCACGGCAAACGCCATATTCATTTCTAATACGATAGACGTCAAAACACGGTCTAGGGCCCTCCTGTGCGGTGACAGCTCTGGTATTCTAACTTAGGTGGTAGACTACTTGCAACCGTTTCAGCTAGCTGTCGCAAACTCAGGTGCCAACCTAGTCACATAGTCACCCTGCCCCCACTAATGTTGGAGCCTATCTAAGTTAATGCGGATGACGACAATGACGACCCCTAGTCATAAATCCTGAATCCCAAATAAATCAGTCCTCGACCAAAGGCTCTGCTTTGAAAGACCTGCTCGGAACCCTGGCTGCCAATCTCATCCCCGCAAACCAATCTGGACCGTAATTCGCGGCAAACTGGATGACTACTCACCACGCGCAAAGACACAAATCGATACAATGGACGATGTCGGACCTCTGATTCGGCTATGGGGGCTGAACGCCTCGCAACTTCCGGCGGAGGGCACAACAGGCGAAGGATTGGTTCCCCTTCTCTCTTCCATTCTACGCGAGGCTGCCCCTGTCTTCGATGGGTTGCCATCAGAAGCCGCAACTTCCGCTTCGCCCTGGCGGCTGAAGCCTGCGAAGTCGTTCAGCAACTCGAAAGCCCCTGTGCAGATGTACGAGCGTGTAATATCTGCCAACTGCCTTCATCAAATTCATTCATCTTCACAGCCTCCCGGAGTTTCCGAGTCAGAGGTCCGAGCAGAAACATGGGCCCTTCGGCGCAGCGTCCATGAGAACTCGGCCACGAAAGGCACGGCATCATGGGAGGAGTTTGTGACTTGCTTCAAGAAAAGGCACGCAGATGCCGAGATACGCTTCACGCCTACGGTTAAATCCGTTGCATACTTCCCAGTATGGGACTGCGCTGGAATTGAGATCGAGGCTGGGGGCACGACATGGGCGGACATAACCCTGAGCTGTGACAAGTCGATCCACAAAATGCCTGCACCCCTGTCAGAGAGATCTTTCCATGTAGTCCAGATGACGGCAGCAGCGCAGGGCCGGCAAGAGTTTGTGGTAACGCAGGTTGCGCTGCAAAGAGACAGGGAGGAGGAGAAAACCAGCCGTCTTGTGTCTGGGGCGTTCACCAGCGTCGAGCGAGTACGAGAAATTGGAGATGGCCGGATAGAGTGGACAATGGGGACGGTATCAGACGCTCGTGGGGTGCTGCCATCTTGGGTGCAACGGGTAGCGGTGCCCGGCCAGATCGCCAAGGATGTCGACTTGTTCATGGGATGGATTGCAACAGAGAGGCAAAAGGAGAATGGGTTTCTGCAAGAGAGCGACAATAGGTCACGGCCTAACGGCGTTGAGGCGGCTTAATTGGTCTGGAAGTAGGAGACTAATAAAGGGCGACCACAGCGGCTCATCGGGCCCGTTGGTAGAGGCTGGCGGAGCTACCTGGGTCGTTCCTGCTGTAACTTCGTGACAGTCGCCCTTACCCGCTGAGCAAACAATTTCCATATACGTCGCCTCCCGGGCTGCCAGGACGTTCTTTCCTCCTATGTATTCCCAGACACGAACGGACTGCTCCAAGCTCCAGCCGACTGCTACCAGCGGCAAACACCACTATTGTCCACCTTCACGTCACAGGGGAATCTCAGGCCGTGAAGATGGTACAGACGCGAGGGCGAGGGCGAGGGCGCTCGGTTCCACCACAAAGCCTCCCAGCTCAAGATTGCCTTGCCTCGGCTCCTCCAGCAATAATCAAGTCGACACCGGCTGCGATCAGTAGTCTGGCCCGGAGTCCGAATGGCGGCACAAACCTTCAGGCGCAAGCAGAAGCCCTCACGCGGATGACCTATGAAATTCACCTGCGCACCGTCAGTACCCTGGCTGAGCGTCTCGAGCGCGATGTCAAGGCCCTAGTGTTGCGTACGGAGAATGACCAAGTGTTTCGTTCCGAGAATGAGAAGCGACTGCAAGACATGATGCGCGAAATCCAGGGGGTCAAGGCGCACATGGAAACATTCGGGAATCTTTCAGAGAGGTCGAACACAAGCTTCGAGACACTTCGTGAAGAGTTTGTAAACTTGGTACAGGGCCTTCGCACAGAGGTTACAGATGTATCGAATCAACTAAAGGCCATGGGCAACAAGTTGGATAACTTGTCCAATGCCGATTCCTTCGACAGTCCGGTAGCCAATCCTCAGCCGGAGGGGGAAGAGGCAAAGTTAGATGCACAGAAGATCTCCGAGACGCGAACGGCGAACAGCTGTAGGTGCTATGCGTCTGACTGTTGGGGAAATTCCGCTGACCTGGGACGAAGATGTCGCGACCACTTCGGCGAATGCTCGTATCCAAGAAGCCATCCACTCTACCCGCCGCTGGAACCATAAACACAAGACGACAGAGCTCACAGATGCGCAATTTGTTCAAGAGTATCTCAAGAAACAATCCCGGCGCGATCCTCCGGTGGCAGTCATGCTTCAGCGCTGCCTTCAGAGACGGATATGGCTTCGACGGAACTCAACCCATGGCAAGGACGATCACCAGCCACGAAACTTGGGAGAATTATGTCGTGATGTGCACTGGGAAGATGTCATCGAGATGGCCAAAGAGGTGCTGGTGGCGAATCGGAAGCAGACCGCAAAGTCACTCGAGTTGTGTTAGGCTACGGTGTATTGAGAGAGCTCTATCTAATACCATTCAATGTCGTGTCTACACAACGTTCGGGTCCCAGGAGGTGGGTGGATTTGATTTTGAGATTAGAACGGCCCTGTCAAGAATCAAGGCCATATTGGCTGTTTAATACACACGCAGTATCCTGCGGCTATGGTAAAATTCTAGACCGTCATTCTAGATTCCTTGATACTCCCTACAACTCCGCAAAACGCCATCGCCATATCTGCCCAAACTCCGTTAAAAATGTGAACCACGAGGGTTGAGCTCCATCGGTGGCCCTCCTCCCACAGCCAACCGTTTCGCGGATGAACACAGCACCCCTTTTTTTCTCAGTCGTCGTTGTCGATGCCGATGGATGACTTCTTGAGCTCGATTTCGGACTTGAGCTGCTTGATCTGGGCCTCGAGGCGCATGCGCAGGATCTTGTTTTGGTTCCGAGCCAGCTCCGCCTGCTTGTTGGTAAGTTGCTTTTGCAGATCCGAGATGATGTCTTTCACGCCTTGCTCCTCGTCGCGCTGGGCACGCTCGTCGTCGTCAAGCTCGTCGTCGTCGTCATCGTCATCGTCGTCATCGTCGTCGTCATCCGACGCCTCCTCGGACTCGGCACCATTGTGGCCTGCAGCGGGAGTGTTGACCTGGGTCATGGTGAGAGGCGTGCCCATATCCATGGCTGTAGCGGGAGTCTCCGCCGCCAAATCGTCTGCAAAGGCGGCCTCGAGGTCGGCCTCCAGGTCCCCATCGTCCTCTTCCTCGCCAAAGACATTCTGGCTCTGGAAGTAGTCGGTGCCATCGTCCTCCTCGCCTTCGGCATCCTCGTCGGCGCCGTATTCATCATCGGCATCTGGCTGTCGGTCTTCAACCCATTCCCATCGCGTGCTAGCCGCCTTGCCATCATCTACGAGCAGCCGGTCGACTTCGGCCTCCTTGTTCTCAATCTCCTTGCGGCTGATCGTTTTGGCAAATCGACGGTTAACGCAATCGTGCATGGGCGGCGTAAGGCCGTGGGGCCATTTGAAGTGCTGGTCGAGCATTGTAGGGAGGGGAGCTTGCTTGGCCTCGGCTTCGTTGGCAACTTGCTGAAAGACAAGCAGCATTTGACAGATGTCGGCCGACTTCAGGAGGGACTTGCGATCCCACGTCTTCATCGCCTCGGTGATGGTAGGCAAGTCGACCATGACAGCAGCAAAGGGCTGGCCTTTGACCGTCACCACGCACCGTCGTGAGTCTTCCTCGAAGAACTTCATAAAGATATCCGCCCCGCCGTTGCTCCTCGGGACTCCTATCTTGCCATTCTCCATGGACGCCCGCACGTAATCACAATGCTCGCCTGGCAGCATGCGTAGGATAAATTGCTCCTCGATCGCAGGGTCCTTCTCTCGGTCACTCGCTTCAGAGTCGTAGCCGTCGCCTGGGGGGTGTACGGGAATGCGACCCTTGGGCTTCACCACCAACGTCGGCGTGGCAGCGGCCCTGGAGGCCTTTGTGGCCTTTGTGGCTTTGAGTTTGATCTTCGTGATGGAGTGCGCTGAGGCAAGTGGTTCGTCGTCGTCATCGTCGTGCGGTCGCTTCTTGCTCTCGACGAGCTTCTGCGTGGGCTTAGTCTGTCGCCCAGCCTTGGTCTTGGCAGGCAGCTGCTCGGCCGGCGTCGACGGTTGCGAGGCGTTGATCTTGAGCTTCACTTTGCGGCCTCCTTCGGTCGGTGTCGCGCTGACAGGAACCCCACCAGCGGAAGGCGCCGTGGCCGCATCTGCAACAAACGAGGATGATCGGCTAACGTTGATTTTCAGCCGAGGCTTCGAGGGCGGCGCTGGGCCAACATCGGGCGCTGGCACTGGCGCTGACGGTGACATGGCGACGGTCGCGCAAGCGGTTTGGTTGTGGTGATGAGGTTCGATCGCGATGCTGTTAGCTCGACTCGCGTCGAGCCGGGTCGAAGCGGGGGTGCCTCTCCGTAAGCTGGGTCTTCAATGGGATCTCGGGGGCCAGTCGATATTATCAGGGTCCCGGACAGTGGATCGTTGGGCGGCAGACGAACTCTTTCCTTGAAACAGGGTTGCGCGGAGGAGGCAACAGAGGAAGAAGTCGCCAGGCGATGCGAACACAAGGTGTGCAAGTGGAGACCCACTTTTATCCGCCCCTCTAGCGTGTGATTGAAATCACCCAAATACAGAGGTGCATGAGTTCAGTGCTTACTGATAGTAGATATTTGAGCATGAACAATAAATTTCAGCCCGAATTATGTACAAAAAGAGTTCAGAAACACAGGTATGGCCTTGACACCGACAACAAAGGCCCTCTCGAGTGTCCGCATAATGGGGCCAAACTTCATACACTTGGCGCAGGGCTGGACCGTGACTGAATCACTGCTAGTAGAAGGTGGTCATGATGAGGTAGTCATTGACTTGAAGCGAGAGTATTGAAACCAAAAGTATGTAATAAGTACAGTGAAAGTGAGACAACCTGGTCTCGTTCCGCCAAGAGGGCCGAACAACGAGGGTCAAAGGCCAGCGCTGTCCGTGGAGAGCCTCGGATCGACCCAAATATAAACATTACAGAAGCCGTAAACGCGTCAGGGCGTGCTAATCCTGGCTTGACGTGGCAACTACCAGTCGATACCAGTCCATTCATACGGCCCATCCACATTCACCCAGCTGCCCTTGGCCATGGCATCGTCCCAGCCCATCATGACGGCCAACAGCCGACAACCCATGGCGCTGACCGCACACACAACCTTGTCACTGGCACCGGCCACGACAGCTAAATCCATCATGTATGCGCGGCCGACGAAGCTGCGTAGTCTCAGCGTCTGCTCCGAAGGCTTTGCCATGTGCCGCGCTTCTTCGTTTACATTCTCAACGACAACTCCCTCCGGGGCGTTTGCAGCATTGTTTCTCCGTTCAACACCCAAGTTCCAGAACATGGGTGCGAAGAAGCCGCCTTCCCAACCGAAAGCCTCATCCACAAACTGGTGGAGTTCTTGGGGGTTGGGGTTGGCCTCCTCAATGGCAAGCTTGGAGGCCAGCCGAATTCTTTGCTGGGCCAAGATGGCTCCAGCAAAGTCGGGCTCCTCATGGACTGCCGGATCATCCGACGCAATCAACGTTATGGCACGATGTTCGGTGGCATCCCTATCAAGCGCCGACCTGTAATGTGCCTCCTCCAGTTCCTCGAGGCTGTTCAGGAACACTTCAGTTGGGATGTAGGTGTCCCGGTATTGGTACTCGTAAGGATGTTGGTCGCCATGGCGAATGTGGAGTCCAATGATGGGTCGTTTCGTCGCGCCGGCACTTCTGGCATTGGCCTTTGCTGCCAGCCCTGTTACCCTGGTATCAACGTAATGCTGGTCTTCCTTGACTAGGCTGAAGAGGTCCTGATAGCCCTTGCGAGCCAGCTCGTAGAGGTCCCGGAGACCTCTATCAGTTCTAGTGATCCGATGGTTCTTGGCAAGCAGTGCAGGGAAGATTTCCTTGGCCGTCACAGCCGAAACAACGAGGTGACGAGCCTGGAATGGGCAAGGAAGCATTTGGTGCCGCGGAGGGGGACGACAGTCCGGAACAACCGGGGGTTCGAAAATCTGAGAATAATCGCCGTACGCCCATCGCGAATCATCAATGAAAAAGGCCCGGCCCTGGTCCTTGGCGAGCCCGTAGAAAGTCCAGAGCATCATCAGTGCATTGCCCATACCGGCATCCGGAGACTCAAGCACATAAGTCAGTGAGCTCTTGCAGAATGGCTTGCTGGCCATCCTCTTCTCGTCGATTCCAACGAGATGCCCAGGTTCTCTGCGGAATAGCAGCTTGCTGGGGGCGGGCAGCATACCGGCCGATTCGGCTTCCGCAACATCGATAAAATTTTCATCTGGGGTATCGTAATTGAGCATGGCCTGCTCTGTCACTGGTGTTTTGTGGTGGAGATCTCTGGCACGGGCGGACACCTCCCGGCATTGCGCGCTCATATCCGCATATTGTTCCATGGTAAGGGGAAATCCTGAGTCGTGGGGGATCGAGACTGTCCACTTTGAGCGCCCTCTACTGTCGCTTGTCACAATAGGCGTCGGGAAGTCGGGGAGTGCATCCTGCCCGACCATGACGAACTCCTCGTGGGTAAAGTAGGGCCACACAGCAGGCATGGAACCGCGGTTCTTCAGTGCCAATAGCACAACGTAGACGGTTAAAAGAAGTCCTGCAAGAGCGGCGAGGCGTCGAAAAACCCGGCTTGGTCGGGTCACGAGAATTTTGGTCGGGCTTTTCTTGGGTCGAGGTACGAGTGCCGGCAGACTCGGTGATGGAGGCGGGGAGAAGAGGAGATGATTGAAGTTGAATCGAGACGAGGTGGAAGACACGGGTCCTCGGTCCAGGTCTCTGTTGTACACGCCACGCCGTAGGTTGAGGCGGGCTGGTACAACCAGCATCTTGGAATGGGTGGATGATGCGTCCATGGCGTGTTTGGCTTGGCCGTCAAGGCGAGGCTGCTTGTGTGGAAATGGAGAAGTTATCAACAAAATGGGTCTCCAATGAATGAAATAAACCTTGCGTCAAAGGAATGAGACGCAAAGACTGTGTCGCGGCAGGTGGGACAGCAAGGTAGGGCGGGCGACGTCGAGGAATATCTAAGGGGCGAAGGAGAGACGAGAATTGGCGTCAAGCCGTTTGTGCAACCGGGAAGCAAATCAGGAGGGCATTTACGTGAAACGAATAGAATCCATAAGAGCCGTGAGAATCAAAGAGTCCGCGTCCGTTTCTTCTGCAAATTTCGTGTTCCGTCCCTTATGCAAACGCGAATGGAAGGGGGGTTAGTCCGAATCCAATGGTGTGTGGTGTAGCAGATGAGCCAGGCCGTCAGTGGTCGTGACAAGAATGGCTGGCCCAAGGTTGGATTTGGAGAGCTCGGTGGGAAAAAGACAGCAACGTCAATGGCGTCTGTCGTGCAAGTCTGTGAAAGGATAGTCGGCCGACCACGGAACAAGACGCAGCGAGGTTCGTGTTGAGTGCGGCCAAGGAGTGACTGAAGTGAATGGAAGGGAAGGCGACTCTCGAATGAGGGCTCCCAAGAAAGAACAAGAAACAAGAAGGAGGGGAACGGGAAAAGAAGAAGTGTAGCAACGAAACAGAAAAGTGGGCGAGGGGACGGATGGGAGAATGAATCGAAGGAGCGGCGAGAAACGAAACCGAGGACGTCAAGTCTTCCCGGGAAAGCGTGTGAAGGTCTGAAGGATGCACAGAAGCCGGCGCAGGTAAGAGGATGGAAGTCGGCCGGGGAGGAGATTGACGAGGTCTGTGGGCGGTGTCGCGGCAGGCCTGGGCCGTCTGGCGCCGCGCAGGATTAATTAGCAGGCTGTGCTATTATTGCTATTCTTCCTCCCCGTCGTCGACCCCTCCTACTCCTCCTGCTCCTGGTACCATGCTACGTAAGGCAGTTGCCCTTCCAGGCGTGGTGGCTCGGAAGGGGCCTCGGGAACCTACAGAACACAGCAAATCCTGGGCGAGCTCCAGCCTGCCTCCGAGCCCATCAGACACTCGGGCCGTCAACCGCACGCAACTGCACGCAGAGACGGGTTTCGCATCGCAATAGCACCTGGCCACTCATGGCCTTCTGTTCGCGTGGTCGAGGCAAGGCCGCAGACGCCAAAACGAACGGGGACGACAAAAGACAAGGTCAGGGCCTCGAGGCCCAACGTCTTGGGGCCGGGGTCCGTCCTAGGGGCGGGCCCCGCTATCAAGCTGCCCTGGATAGGTCTGGCCTCCAGTCTAACTTACTACGTAGGTAAGGGCCAGGGGAGCAAGCTTTGGGAGCTTCCTCGAAAGCTCCTCCACATCGTCTGCAACGCGCATTGCTAGTTTTTACCAATAATTACCTCCAATGCGCTCCCGGGCGCTGGTCATCCGTAAGTCGGATCGGAAATGCAGATGAAGGTCTCCATAACGAGGCAAATGATGCCAACGCAGGGCCAACGCTGGAAGCCTTGGGATCCGCGGATAGCTCCCGCGCCGCCGCACATAGATTATTCCATGGAATGATAATCAACACCACCCCTCTTACGTTGCGTCCGGCTCTGCCGCCTTCCCTGCTTGTGCGCCCGGGTCCTCGCTCTCCCAATGTACATGTTTCTTGAGCCGCCGCCCGTGCTCTCGATGACGCGCCAACACAACCGGACATCATGCCTCATGCAATATGCAATGACGAGTGAGCAGAGCACTGTAGCTCTGACGGCCACTTCAACCTATTGAGCCGCGGGCTCCACGTCTCTTCGAAACTGATGCGACACACATAATAGGTGGGAAAAACAAAAAAGGGTCGAATGAGAGACGCGCAAGATGGAAGAGCTGTCAGTGTCCGTGGCACGTCACAGACGTCACAGAAACCAGCGCGTGAGCACATGATGATCCTCCTCCTGTCAGCAGCCTTCTGTGCCAGTCTCACGATGGACGTCTGATCCGATCGTCCCAATCATGGGCTCTGGAGGTGGAGCGGTACTGGCCATTGAGGTACCGCCGCCGCCACACTGCAGTTGCAAGGGGACGTGCAGATCATGTCAAACGGGGGGGGCGCAGGGGGTATTGCATCTCGGGCCCTGGGGCTAGCTTGTAACGGCCGAGGTCACCAGCCTCACACATCATCCCAAGGATAGTGCGGTTTCATCTTGAGCACCAGCAGGCCAGGCGGGCCAATCAGGCGAGGGCGCCATCGCTGGCTCCAACGGGCCTAATCTCGCTGCTGCGGCCAAAACGAGACGGCGGCCGTGTGTGATGGCCAAGTCATCAAGTCGTCTCACAGTTCAGTCTCCGACGGGGCTCGCATCATGTCAATCGAAACGCTGCGATTCTTCCCTCGTCCGTGTGTCTGGATGTGTGCATTGATTGATAGGCGCCGAGACGCATCTTGACACACAATCCGCAGACCTTCCCATCCGTGCCACCACAACCTTTCGACACCAAGCAGTAGCTCACGAGACAGAGGGATTTATGCCGGACAGGTAAAGCAACGCTTGGCAAACTCTATTCTCTTCGTTCAGTCAATGCGATAAGGGGACCAGCAGACAGCCAGCTGCACTCTCGCGTGCTTAGTGAAGAAGTATCTCATCACGTCCTGTAGACTGTGGTCAACGACACCAGCTCCGCTCTGGTTCGAGATCCGGCAACCCGGCTTCATTCAATGTGGCGATTCGCAAGTCGCCCATTCCCGCCGTAGGAGAAGCTTCTCCACACTCCTCATGGTATGCCGGATTGCCGCGGGTCCGCTCAACTACTCTCATGTGAGGGCAAGGTAGACGATCCAAGATCGATCCTCCGACTGCCAAGTCCATCCACCAGCTAAACCAGCACCTCGGTTTAAAAATGGTAATCATTCCATTCCATATTTATTACCAGTCTATTGTAGAATCGACCTTGCGTCTTCTTCGCTTGGCTCTCGGCTCGTGCCTTCGTAAAATTCAGGACCATGGAAATCATACAGCGGCTCGCTTTCCCCTTCCAAACAAATTATGAGACGCGTAGTGGTGGTTGCGGTTGTGGTTGTACCGTTGCAGTTGTGGTCAGACCGTGCAAAAAATGATACAACTGATCTCATCGTCGCCTGCGCCGTAGATTAAACACGCAAATGCAGTCTTCCGTCCACTACAGCAAGTCGCTGCAACCCAAACCCAAAACCGAAAAAAGACATGCGAACATCCGCGTCAGGGATCAAACAGCATCCAAGGACCGTCAGTCCCGGTTCTTCATAACAAACGAAAGTTTCTCGGGTATAACACAAACAAAGCCTCCTGGATCTCAAAACCATGAACCAAAAAACCAAAATTTTCATGTAGTGTCCGCCAAACGCCGGTTTGCCCGCTCGAATCGCTGGTGCATCTCAAGCATCTCCCATCATGATGTCTCGCAGCAAAATGAAATTGTTAACCCTCCGTTGCCGCAATCTTCGGCACCTCGGCTGGTGATGGTGTCGGGCTCTGACGAAGTGGCTCAAGGGACTTCGCAGGCTCAGCCAGCGAGTCCGGCTTTGGTCCACTCGCCAGTCTGACACTGCCTCGCTTGCCTCGCACCACCTGACCAGAATCGACTCGGTCCTGCAGCATCTCATCCAGCATCTTGTTCATCTCGTCGACACCGCGGTTGTGCTTCTTCTCGCTGTCAATGACGCGAGGGCTGCTCGGCATGGACATGGCCTCTTGTGATAGGGGCGACCTCGGCTCAGTTGATGCCTCAGCCGTGTCCCGGGAGCGGGCAGCGGTGCGAAGGGCAGCCAGCATTCGGTCCTTGTCATCCAGCCTCGCTCGCAAATCGGCAATCTCGGTGTCCTTTTCTCGAATCACAGCTGCAACGCTGTGGTCCTCTCCAACCATGATGCCCTTGGTAGAAGTGAACCCGACAGAGGCACGCGAAGAGCTGGCTCTTCTTGCTTGCAAGAGCCGCTTCTCCAACGTCGCAATGTATCGGTTCTTGTCCACCAGGTCCGATTGTAGAGCTCGGTTCTGTGCCGCTAGCGAAGCTGTACCATCTCCAAATTCACCAACGCTGTCCTCATCGGCATCAGCAGCCTCATCCGAGACCCTTTGGCCCCCGCTGGATCGTCTTCCGATTGTGGAAGAGGCCGAGGTCATCGACGAGGAGCGCTCCATGAGGGGCTTGCCACCCACCGAGGTGGCTACCGAGGAGCGAATGGATGCCGGAAGCGACACCTGAGAGAATCGTGCATATTGTCCCAAGGAGCTTATGGATCCGTTAGAATTAACCCCAATCGACTTGGAGCTGAGAATCAGACGATTCAAGTGGTCGATGCGCTCCTTGAGGGCGGTGCGTGCAAGCTGCATCTCCAGAATCTGCTCCTCGTGTCGTTCTGCAGCTTCAACCTCCCGCACTCGCTCCTCTTGATCGTTCTGGGCCTTGTCTTCGTCACTCGAGTCCTTGTCTTTGTCCTTCTTCTTGGCCTGAGTGTCCAATTGTTTCCTGAGATCCAGGATCTCCATTCGGTAACGTTCTAGCAGCACTCTGGCCCCGCCATCACCGCCTGCCCCCAGAGCTTCTTCAGCCTTCTTAGCATGACTGACAATATTGTTTTTGGCGCGGGACGCAAATTTGAGCGTGTTGATTGTTTCCAGGGTGTGGTTGCTAGAGGAGGCAGCGCTTCCTCCAGATCCAGTTTGAATGGTGCAAAGAATGCTGACGAGGGAGTTTCCAGACAAGGCGCCTTGGAGTAATCGCGTGAGTTTGCTGTCACGGTAGGGTAAATGTTTGCCCTCCTTGTCACCGCCCTTGCTTTCCTTCTCCTTCCACTCTGACAACTTCGAGATTACGGTTCCTAGAGTCAAGAGACTCTTGTTGATGTGCGCGCCTTCTTGTCTTCGTTCCTTAGACTCAGCAGCCTTTTCTGATCCAGCCAAGTCGATAAGACTAAGGGTCGAGACACGCACGCCACCAGGCAAAAGGCCAGACCGCTTGTTGCCGCCAGCTGCAGTTCCACCAGGCATACGCTCTCGGCTCTCAACCACAATCTGCACCACGGCATGACTTCGCGAGCTTCGTGCATTGAATTGTGTGCTGGCTGTCCTTCGGGCCTGGTCTCCTCGGGCAATTACCCGCAGTAGCTGGGTCGGGCTCTGCACAATCTCCTCCTTCAGCGGAGTTGCATAGACACCTCGTTTGCTATCCTCTCGCAGCTTGATTTCGTCTTGCTGAGCTGCGCCACCAATACCGCTTGCCGTGGGCATACTTAGTAGGTCGTGGATTTTCTCGTTGTAAATTTCGAGATAGCTCACTCGCAACAAGAACTCTCGGCTTGGTGTCTCTCGAATGTAGGAGAATATGTCCGTGATGGCAAGCGGAATCACACCAGGCGAAGTGGCTGTTCCTTGCATCGAAAAGGTCTTGCCAGTTCCCGTCATTCCATACGCGAAGACTGTGCCGTGATATCCCTCCATGACCCTCCGGACCAGCCGTTTGGCAATGTGGTCGTATACTCGGGAGTTGTTGTCGTGGGTTGTGAAGACATTGTCTGTGATACAAATGAGCGAAATGTTACTGGAGAAACAAGGGCAAAAGACGCCTACCATAGAAGTGATCGCCGCCATCCTTTCCTCGATACGAAATGAGTGAACGTCGACCATCCACCATCCATTCGCCATCGGCATGGCCATTGGGATTAGCATCGGGCCTAACGCGCACACTGACAATCACATTGCCCTTGCCGTCTGGCTTGGATGCTCGTTTATCGGCAGATGCTTCAGACTTCTGAGCCGAACCTTCGGCGGGGTCATCGTAAGTGGTGGCTGAAGTCGAGTATGAGTCTTGTGCGGAAGAGCTGCGGCTGTGGGGAGGGGAGGCAACGCTGATGAGGCCGTCGGACATTCGGACGCTAGTAATCGACTTGCCTTCGCCACTCCCGTTGAGAAAGCTAGGCGTGCCAGCGCTCATGGTACTATATACTGAATCTTTTGAGACCCTGGACTTCCTTGCAGGTCTCGTCTTCTCAGCTGCACGTGGGCTCGAGGGAGTGCCACCACGGGGCGGTTGAGGAAAGGAGTTGATGCTGACGCTCTTTCTGATAGTCTTGCCTGCGGCATTGGTGGCTACACCAAGCTTGGGTTGTGGGAGTGCTGTCGTCGGCGCAGGTCCAGGAGGCACGAGGCTCATCGCCGAGGGTGTTCGCAAGCCTGATCTAGGAGTGCCTGGGGCGGATTTTGATCCGTTGAGGTTGGGGATATTCCCGGTGCTCTTTCGCGTCTTGCTCACAGGCAGAGCCGGGAGAGCCATGTTTGGTGGCCCTAATGACGGGCGTGAAGGCCGAGGCAATGCAGTCGTCATTGTGTCGGCTAATCGTGTGCAGAGAAAAGGAAGTACTCGAGAATAGGTTTCGATGGCCGAAAGCCAGGTTTATTCGTAACTTCCGCGGGCGGAGACGTCCATGAACCGTCTGGCTTGTCCGATCTGAAGCGGCCGGCCTTATACTATGAGCCCAGGATACACAAGGCGCACCGGGGGTTGGGGCCTGTGTCGGTCGTCTAAGTCGTCGATCGTCTAAATGTTCAATCAACGCCGCTCGGTCAGGCGATGTTTCGGCGCCGATTTATTCGGCCTGGGTCGTGTACGTCAGTGGTGCTGAAATGAGAGAAGGGTGATGGAATATGAAGTCGCAGACAGAGGCGCTGAGCAGGGTCATGAAGTAGGACCAGCAAAAAGCAAAACAAAGAAGAGTGTGAGAAGCGTACCGAAGTCGCCCGAGTAAGGTTGGATAACGGCCTCGAAAGGGCTGCTTGTAGTCGAAAGGGGGGGAGGGTGGAAGGGAGTCGGCCTTCGCTGGAGGAGCAAGTCGGGGAAGTACCAGGCTCAATGGGGGTACAGCACAATTGTCCCTCACAAAAAGCAAGGTCCCACGCCAGTGCCGAGTGGCTAAGTGACTAGCGCGGTGGATGGTTTCGGTCTCCTTTGGTCACTGAGAAGCACGGGGACGTTGGCGGCCAGTTTGGGTCCAAGGGAACGAGCCTAGTCTGGCGATGGTGTCTCGGGACCAAGAACGACACGGATCAGGATTAGGACGAGGCAGTAGCGGCGTCGATGCTAGTGGCTGGGAGCCGATGGGGAATGCTGAATCGTGAACCACAGTTGCAAGTGTATGTCGTAATAGCCGTATGGAACGGGCGTATGGGCCAAGGCGCGCGCTTCGTGTGTTGGAGGCTCGGTTGGGATTGGTTTCGTGGTGAATGAAGCCTAGTAATGTAGCGGAAGAGCCGTGTCACGATGGGGGAGGGTGGAGATTAATTAGGTGAAGGCGAGGGCGAAGACGAGGGCGAGAGCGAAGGGCCGCAGGCAAAGTCGGGCCCACCCAGCAGACTGACAGTGAGAAGGAAAAGCGAGAGAGTGGAGTGGCGTGACGTCGCAGCTTGCTGTACGGGTCGAAACGGGTTGAGGATGAGAAGGGGAGAGAATGAGCGACTCGGATGGCGACGAGACTGAAAATGAAGATAGGAAGGGAGTGGTAGGACGGACGCTTGCGAAGAAAGAAACACTAGAGGAGATGTTTGATAGAGGGAGCTACCGTAGTAAACGTCTGGCCCCCGATTTGGGAAGGGGTAATTTGACACCCCGGCGAATGAGTTGATAGCCCAGCCGGAGAAGCTTCTGAGGTGGGTGATGTGGGCGACGTTGGTACCGCAAGCAATGTGAGGTCAGAAGCGCTTGGGCTGCCAGGGTCCACACAGGCAGGAATGGAGGGCCGAGGGCGTCGCGCGGGCTGGCTGGGATGCACAGTGCGTACCTTAGTGGGCAAGTTCTCCATGACACCAAAAACCCCGGAGCAAATGGCCAGTGAAGTTGGGCCACAAGCAGGCCCGGAAGGACGTGTGGAAGCCACTGCCCGCACTGGGCGAGAAAGAGTGGCCTGCCGCCTACGTCCAATCAAGCCCGGGTTTCAGTACGGCCGGGGTACAGGGATGTGCATCCACTGGCGACGCCTGGCGTCCACTGTAGAGAGCGCCATGGCCACTCCCTGTCACCATGGCTCGGCGGGGCCTGCAGTAGATGGGGCCTGGGGGAAAGCTCCCCATGCCACTGGCCATGCAGCGAGCCGGGGGGGGTCCTGCTCTCCACTGTGACGGGTGACTGTGGTGATGGTATCGAGCGCACATCCTGGTTTGCTCACAGTCAACACCCCATCAGCGCCACAGCGGCCGTTGCGTTGCTGTCGCGCATCCAATGGCAGTACATGGAGCCGAATTCACCAACCGGCAATCCTGTCAGCGACCGCCAGCGCCGTTGCCGTCGCCAGCAGTGGCATTGACACTGCCTGCATCCACAGTTCATCGGCCGCATGCGTCAGTCAGTCTCAGTTCTGAGCCTCTGTCTCTCCAGTTCGTCCGTGATCGGTACATGCCTGATCGTGATCGGGCTCTCAGATCAGTTACTGCGAGCTGACGCAACAATAGCCAATGCCCTGCATGGGAGAGTGGTCAGAAGCGGTGGTCTTGGTGGGTGGATGGGTCAATCGACAATCACAGTCCCCCCTTCCATCCATGCCTCGATGCTTCCGATTATTTACTCACCAACGACAGCCGTTTGCGATCCGCCATTCTGACCTCTCCTTCCAGCCTTCTGTCTCATATCTCGTGTCTCATGTCAACAGTATTAAGACCAAAGCCCTCTTGTGCCTCAGGCAGTTTGGCTTGATTCCCGCCAGATAGCAACTCGACGACAGGACTACCAAGTCATTGCGCGGCCAACCAACGATTCGCGAATGGCAAATTTTGATGGACACTCAACCGACTGTACGGATAGGCCATACACGATCCCTCGCTGAGTGCTAGTTTCCTCAACCGAGGGGAGGGGGGGCTGGCAGACTCGACCCCTGGCAGAAGCAGGCCCTTGACCCCGATGCGGCTAGCCAGCTCGGAAAGTGCCCTCCCGGGCCTCTCCCCCCTTTAGTTCGGGAGTTGAGTTCTGCGGCCCGGCCTGAGCCTTGAAAGCCTCGACAGCCGACATGTCCAGCAGACGCCACCGCACGACCAGCCACCAGTCAGTGCGACAACAGCCATCAGGGCTAGCAAGACAGACAGCCTCTCGTGCTGGCTGGGTTGCTATCGCTACCTGCGCATCGGGTAATGAGATCCATGGATGTTTCTCGGAACGTCGTGTCGCAATATGCATCGCCGAGTGTCGTTTCTATGTATGCACAATTACGTGCGACCACTGCTAGGAGACCACGGGATGCCCAGCTAATGTACCTAGCCATCCCTATCCGTACCTGCAGCACCCACGGAGGATTCTCTGCCCATGGCACGACGAGGGGGGGCTCTAATTCTAATTAGTGCATTGGGTGCCAGGTGCCCCAGAGATCCTCGTCCTGTGCATTGGCCCGTCGAGGCGGGCGTGAGCGGAACGAAGAGCGACCACGGCAGAAAAAATGAGCGATCCCATGAGCCAGCCCAGTCGGTGTCTTGTCACTCTGACGGTCGGTGGTGGCTATGGCGGCTGCCCGAAACTCGATGCCGTCTGGCGCATGATGTCCTACTCACTCAGACACGAGACGAAACTTGGGTGGCGGTCCGCAGACGCCATTGGGCCCTGATGCCTCTGAGCGCCAGACTCCAGCAGCCATCAATTGACGACATTTGACAGATGCCGAGGCTTGAACAGGCATGCGACCTCAACGACCTCAAGGTCGGGTTGTGAGAGATGCGTTTCCGGATAGCGATGGTCTTACGTTGGTGCGCTGCTGCATTCAATCACCGTCGACCATTCTCTGCTCCGTCTCTCGTTGCCAATGCAACACACGAAGATTGCCAGCCTTGGGCCTTGTTTCTTGGAGTGTCCGTCGTCCCGGCGCCCTGCCGGCCTTGACAAACCCTCCAAGCCCCAAGGCCCGGCCCCATTGGCTGGGCGGGGGAAGTTGACCATCCTGTGGCTGCCAATTTCACGACCAAATTAAACCCTGTTCATCTGTGCATCCAGCAATGTCAACCCCTGTCATGTTCAATGGCGATCCGGTTAAGGGGTGACCAGTACGCGAAGGGCGAGGCCATCACGCGATGCATTCGACGCGTTCTCAGCTCAGGGCTTGGCGATGGCCTCGCCCGCCTTCACAAAGCAGCAACATGCAGTCTAATTATGTGCAGCCCACTCGCTTACAGCACGGTGTGACTATACACCCGACCCATGGCTTTGTGTGCATGGGCTTGACACACATATCTGTTTCCCCATGGCTATACGGATAGAATTGTCCATTCAAGTGAAACCCCTTCACACCTCATGGCATCTCGGTGTCCGAGTACAAGGTAAGTCATCCATCCATCCAGCCTTGCCATATCCAACGACTGCAACGTCAATCTGAGACTCCAAGGCGACCTTGTCGTGGCCATGCTCGTCCGAAGAACCCAACTCGGCGATACCGAGTTATGAACGATGCAAACTATAACGACATTATCCCTCCATGCAGGACCCCTCTCTCCCTTTTGTCGACCCCGGTCCTCCTCGATAGTCGGCTAGGTTCTTCATGCAGGGTTTCTCCCTCTTGGGCCCCACATCGGCCGAGGCCCCCATGACGAGGAACCAAGGGTCTGGTCGTTGAGAACTTGAGATTGAGCCGCGACCCACCCCATTTGGCCAACATCAGCAGATGCGGCGTCGTGCCGTATCCAACTCCAATGGAAGACAAGTCAAAACAGCGTCGTGATATCCAGCAACAGGGTTATGGGGCACATGCATCAATGAACTGGTTATTACGTCCATAATTATGCCGAGGACGAGATCGACGGTTTCAACGTTGCATATACGGCAGTCCTCGCCTTACGTGTAGTTTTGCTACGTAGTACTATCGTAGTACGTACATAGGAGTGCTTGAGTCCAGCAAAGCCCCGGTCGAGAACCATACCATCAGAACTCTTGCAAGGAGGCTACCAATCAAACAAATACTACGTACAATCAATGCCGCCGTCTACAACTACCGGGGTTCCATTATCGAGATGCCTAGCTCCTCGGTTCCCTTCAATCAACCCCCTAGGGCCCTGACTCCCTTGCCCACGCTCCCCGTCTCAAACACCTCGACGACACCCAGCCCAACCGCCTCGCCAAGCACCCACTCCCACTCAACGCCCCAAAACTCCTTCCACCGTGGTCCATAGAGCCCGCCGCCTTGGAACCGCTCCCGCAGCCAGCTCTCCGGGCCCTCACCCCACTTGGTCCGTCCCAGGGCCTCCCGCACCCACTCGACTGCCGCCTCTGCCAGCTTCAGGTATCGCCCGTGGCCGGGCACCGCCAGTCGGTAGCGGCCGACTGCCGACGGCGATGCGTGCGTGAGCGTCACGGCTCCGCTGCCGCCGCCTGACAGGTGGATCGCGTTGCGGCCTCCCACCGCTGAGACGGTGCCCGAGGCGAACCGCGAGACGTGCTGGATCGACGTGAGCGTCGTGCGGTCCTCTGGGCGGACCTCGAGCGTGTTCCCCGGCGCTGATGGCGTGGAGCTTGTCAGGAAGCCACATCGGACGAGCTGGTCTATCTGTTCGGCTGAGAGCGTCCCTTCATCCAATGTCTGGTCTATCGGGTGCTCCCTCAGAAACCTCTTGAAGCCGTCCTTCGTGTCTTGCGACAAAGTTGTTGCCTTGTCGAGCATGTCTTCGAGGTCCGTCATCTCAATCAGGGCCTCTCCGGTCCCTCCGCGTCGTTCGACCCTGACCTTCCGCAAGATCCCCTTTTTAGTGAGCTCTGCCATCTCTCTCTCCACCCGAGACGGCATGTTCAAGATCGCATTGAGATGTCCCACGGTGACGATGGGTGCTGCGCAAGCCCGATAGTTCAAAACCTCGCTGAGCCGGGTGGAGTTTAGTCCCGTCGCTGGCACTGGGCTGAACATCTTTGACCGGATGTATCGCATCGCTTGCACGACGTCCCTGAGCGTCAACTCATCCTCTAGTATCTTTGCCAATCCTACATCGTCCAGCTTGTCTTGGAAGAGATCCGCCTCCTTGGGTGTTGGTTTCTTGGACGAGGGTGAGGGACCAGCCCGCCTTCCACTGGCGGGTCGAGAAGGCTTGCTAACTCGGTTCGACTTGCCCAAGATCGCGCGAATACTCTTCTTCATGATTGCTGCTGCGCGTCTTGAGTAGGACCAAGTGACTGCAAGGATATCGTGCTTATAAGGACGCTGCCTGCGCGAGTTGAGTCACACGGCGTGTTGAAAATTAAAGGGAAAGGTTTCCGCGACTTCAGAGTCACAGGGCCATCAAAACATTGAAAGACACGATATGGAGGTTGTGCGTTCAAAGGGAGGCAGACATATCATATCTGGGATCGTTCATTGGTGATTTAAAAATAATCATGTATGCTTGTTGCTTTTGATGCTGCCTATCATGGTTGAAACTTGACAGTTGAGGCTCCGCCGCTGACTAAAATGGTTAATTATAGTGGATCTCATCCAAAACTGGTAATTCCAATGAATGGCTGTCCTGCACTTGTAAATCTCGTAACTTGACGCAACACGAAGAGATGTGCCAATCGGAATATGGGCTGTTCATGCTGGTTCAAGGCTGTGCTTCAAAGGTTGCGCCTGGGCTTTCAAAATCACATTTCCGACGGAAAAATCGTTGCTCTTCTTCGGATCTGATGGCTAAATCACCCTCAACGGGGTCATCATTTTGTTCAGTTTAATCCTATCGGTCTACTAGCCAGCCGTTGTCAGAATGTAGGAGGTGATGGAACTCATCCTCTCGCTCGTCAGCTTCAAAGACATCCGCAACAACTCCCTGCTCATCTCTGGTTCTTGCTCCTGGATCAACTCCCATTGAACTCGGTCCATCATCCAGACAACGCAATCTTGCTCCACCACAGCCGTAGCCGTTCTGCTTGTCTCTGAAAAGAACGGCAGTTCTCCGCAGGTGGTACCCGCAACGATGCTCTCGCAGAGCCATCCTTGTGGCAGGTCATACTCAGCACGGATGATACCGCGCTCCACGAGGTAGAAACCGCCAGCATCCTCTCCGCGCCTAAATATGACATCGCCAGCAGAATACTCCTTTCGGGAGAAATATTTAGTGGCAGGGAACCAGAAATCCTCGTTCTTATCGCTAAGTCCTTGGAAGACCTGTAGCATGAGTCGGAGAGGCTCCTTGAACACCTTCCACTTGGTTGGCCGCTGAACCTCAACATTGGTGAGAGCATCTCGAGCCGCCTCGGCGAGGTGGTTACGGCGAGGGGAGTTGAACGGCGGGTCAAACGAAGAGAGAGTAGAGGCCCTCGCTGTTGGCGGGACGTCGAGATTCTGTATGGAACCTCGCTTCAACGTGTTGGTATCCTCTTGCCTGGCATAGAGTGCCTTGAGGAGCTCATTTTCGCAACTCTCAAGCGCCGAGTTGAGATTGGGCAGTATCATCACCTCAATATCGCCGTTTCCGAGGCCAACGGCCCTCAGATTTCGACCAAGCTGGGACTCCAGCTCTACACCGCTCAACACTAATGTCACACCCCTATTATTCAAGAGCCGGCTTATCGTGTTGAAGGCTTCGCCGGCGGAATAATCGAGATCGGAAACATGCCACAGATCCAAAATTAAGAACCTGATTGGATGCCTGGAAAAAGCGCTCTCCTCCAGGAGGCCCCGGATCTTGGCTTCGACACTCACAATCGTGCCGAAGAACAGATACCCAGTGAGTTTCATGATGTAGATCTGCCGACCAACTTCGTGCAAGTAGTGGTGCTGACTGGGATTGCGTCTGACAGTAGATGAAACAATCTCGCCGGAATAGCTACCGCGGATGGCTGAAACCCGTGATGTTTGGAAAATCAGCGTCACAAATGCCAGCAAGATGCCGACACCGATTCCAACCACGAAGTCGTAGATGCCCATTACAAGTACAATGGCAATGACGGTCATGTACTCTGCTAGCTTCAGCTTCTTTCGTGGAAGCCACACTGCCTCGAGGAGGAGCTCAAAGCCAAGGTCGAAGATCAAGGTGCCCACCATCATCACCGGGATGAACCCAATGAGCGACGGGCCAACAATCATGACGCCGAAAGTCGCGGCTGCCAACATGTAACCAGCGAGCCTACTGTTCCCGCCCGATCGCATGAAGAAAACAGTGTTGGCGTAGACCAAATAATTCTGGATGCTACCAAAGCAGCCTGATATAAAGTTGGAATAGCCATGAAGCCTCAGCTCCTTGTTGAGATCTGCATGATCTTCGCCAGAGTTCAGAGCCAGGGCCGGGACATTGATAGGAACATGGAGAATCCCGAAGAATGTCAGGGCCAGCATTGCCGGAATGCACTCAATCACGGCATCCCAGCGCACCAGATGAAATTCTGTTTATGGTGGTTAGCGATGCTTGCAAGCTATCGGGATATCGGAAACTCACTGAATAGGGTGTAGAAGAACCACCATGGCTCGCCGGAAGGCGGTCCGTGGAAGATCCAGCCCTCTTCTCGTAGCTCGTCGACCTCCAGTGCGTCCAGTGCCAGGACGAAGAAGTAGAAGACCAAGGGTATGGCAATGATGAACAGAGGTAGGAAAAACTTGGAGCGAATCCTGGACTGGCCAAAGAACAAGCCAATTGCCAGCACCAGGGGAAAGACCCAGAGTGGGACAGTTGCCGGGTCTGTCAGCTGCTTGAGCGTGTCCAGATTGTACTGGAGACTGCCGTCAAGACGAGCCGAGACCTCAAACCCGGTAGCAATCAAGAACCAGCCAACGCCACCAATACAGCCAATCAGGATGTGTCGAGGAATGAAGCCCACGACATATCCGACCTTGAAGACACCCATAAGAAAGAAGACGAGTCCGGTGATCATGGCGCTGAGACAGAATGACACAATAGTGGTAGCTATCACGGCATCGGGGTTTTCCACTCCCACGATGTCGGTGATTTTGGCTGCCATGTTATGAAAGAATGGCACGACTTCAATCTGCAGCACTGTCAGAAGGATAATTCGAGTAAGTCGCAAGGCATCAATCTCACTAGTTCGGAGCCCACAGCGCCCCTGAAAATGCTTCCCGACGAAAAGGTCAGCTGCGACACAATCGTAGCAACATAGAACATTGAAATTCCGGCAGAGCCCAGATGAGCAAATATCGGCTTGCCAAGGGGGAAGAGGATCATGCCTAGATATTGTTAGCTTGGAACGACGAGTCGCAAAGACGAACCCACCATATGATAGGGCATCCAGGATGTTCAATAGCAATCCAACAACGACGGCGGGAACACACGAGGCTGGCGTCACCACGGCACTATTCCACAGCGCCTTGCCATTCCAACGCCGCGGGTTGACGGCAACGGCCACTCCATGAGTGACCCGTTGTTCCATCTTCTGGCGAGCTTCTGCAAAGCCATGCATCCACGGACGTTTGGGCCGGATTTTCTGGCCCTCGACATCTCGGGAATATGATGATCTCCTTCCCCCAGAAGAAATCCTTGAAAGTAAACTCGTCCGTTCCGTCGGTTCATCCAGCTGGTTACTAGCACGGCGTTGACTACCCTGGTCACTGTAGACGTCCTCTTCCTCGTCTGATCCATCATGGTGATAGTAGTCCTGCTCGGGTTGGGGAGGCGAGGTTCTCAACAGATGGGCTAATACGGAGGGCCCAGAAGGCGCGCCGCGAACGTCGGCCCTGGCTTCGTCTGGAGATGGCGGCTCAGTGACTTCAATGATGGTCTGCGAAGTACGGGTGGGGTCGGCCGTGAGGGTATCGTCATCGTAGTCGAGTGCAATGTCGTCTGGGAGCGAATACCGGACGCGCTGCAGGAACGTAGCATTGTGCTTTGCCTCTTCGTCTGAAAGCAAGTATGTTGCGAGCTCGGCTGTGTCCTGCCGGACACTTTGCGCATTCTGTATGCTGTCGACATATGCTGGCCCAATATTAGGTCCGATCCTGACGATGTGGAAGCTCACCACGCCCAATTGCAGATGGGCATAGGCTCAAGAAGACTGACCTGTGTTTTCTCGCTCGGAGCTATGGATAAAGGAACGAATTGGGGCTCTTTGGCCAGGTACAGAGCTTGTGGAGGAGGGTCTTGTCGTCGCATTGAGAAACAGGGACGAGTGGGAAGGGCTGGAGGCTTCTGCGCCAGCGACTTGGGGCCGGTCTCGCTGCGAGGTCGAGCTCAAGGCTCGCCTCCTCCATGGGGAGAAGCCCAGCGGCGACGACATGGCTCAGACGGCCAACCAAGCCGAGGGCTTTGCCAACGGACAGTCGAAGTTGACTGGGTTTTAATGTTGCATTGGCGGGAGGAACAAAACGCTTGCTTGGCAGGGCGCGTGCGCGAGGGAGAAGGTGAGCGGGAGATTCAAACCAAAGTCAAGTCGAGTCAAGGGACAGGTAATTATTCATTCCTGGTCACGCAAGACATAGATGGTGGGCGTCGGAGGTCCTTGGGGAATGAAGCGATGCGACCCGTTACCAGTGGGTCAATGGTGGCATGCCTGGTGCATGGCGCATACTAGCGAGCACGGAAGGTATCCCGCGAACGGCATGCAGACGCAGCCGTACAGGAGGCGCAAACTCGAACCCCTGCGGACCTGCGGGCGCAATGGTCGCTTTTGCCCATTTTTTTTGCAGACTATTATAATTGTGGTCGGCTCGCCCTCGGCCTTGCTCCACTGGACGGCCCAGACCAAAGCATGTTTCGTCACGACGAGTCGACGACATTTATCGCGTGCCGGGCGCTAGACCGCAGAGCGTTTAGTCAAATTGCCTGGTTCGCAAGACGCTGCTTGGGTGCATTACTGTCATGTGACTGAGGGAGGAGCGCCAATGCAACTCGGGCTGCGTGACTGCGTCATTGCACCTTGATGTCGTATCAGTGCCGTCGGGCACTTTGTAATTCGTCTTGGTAATGGCGTAGCCCCGCGAGCAAACAGCTGACATGGGATTTGGAAAGACATGCTCAGTAACTCATTAACGGGCCCAGGGCATTCGGCGACAACGACGATATTGACAAAATTGTTAAATTCTCAGCAGACGTGAAAAGTGGAGGACATAAACACTCTTTCATCCCAGCTTATGCAAGTACCCTTGCGCAATCAATCGCTCAACATCGCCCTGCCGGACGTAAAACTGGCTATTTTTGGTCAACGTAATGGCCCTGTGATTATCTTGTTAGACTCGATTCATTCAGTCTCGTTTGCACTCCCCTGCCGTTCGCCGCATGCACTTACCCGTACTCGGTCTGGATCTCGCCCGCGTCCTTCAAGACTCGCACATCGATGAACAGATCCCGGGGTGGTTCCAGGCTTCCCGTCAGGTCAATATCTGTCCACTGGCCCTTGTAGGCAGCCAGCAAATCGCTGTATTGCCGCACGTACTCCTCCTCCTGAGGGCTGAGACTGCTCTTAGTGTCGCCAGCACCGCCCGCGGCAGCATCGCGCACTTGGTTCCCTGCCAAATCCGCCACATCTGAACCGTTCCACACCAGCTCCTCCAGCTTGTCTGTTCTCGTTCGGTGATAGGCAAGAAGGCATCGCTTATTCCTTCGCATCGACAGGTGGTTTACCAGCAGGGTGCAGGCCACCGCCGCGTCTGCGCTGGGGTCGAAGCTGCCCTGGAAGGGCTCCAGCAGGTCGGCAACATCTTTGTCCAGGTCCCTCACTTCTCGAGTCACGGCTCGAACTATCTCAGCTTGGTACGGGGGCAGATGGGCGAGGTTCAACGTTCGTTTGGCATGTTGCACCTAGATCTTTGTCAATACTTGGGAGGCACCCAGCCGATTCAATCAATAGATGGCTACCAATTTGTTGCCCAAATCCCCATACATCGCTCGAAGAGGCCGAAGAAACCAGACTCAAGAGGGCCGTGTGCGCATTCGAAGCCAACTAGGTCCCAAGGACTGACTTGGCAGAGGAGAGTGTCAAGCGAGTCTCACGTCAGGACTCCCGCCAAACTCTAGCCGTGGGGTTTGCAGGATTTCTCAATGGCACGTCTCACACGCGTCAAACCCGCGCGTAGTGGCTGGCGGGTAAACCACCGCCCGCTTTCGGCGCCACCACATTGGCTGCCCAAAGCTACCCCGCCATTTTACATGATAGAACGATATCGCTATGCACCTAGTAGGGTGGGTAGAAGCAAATTACCCCTCCATGAAACCATCTGCCTCCCAGCTAACAATGCATTGAACTCTGCTCGGCTCTGTGACCCAATCCCTTGGCAGAGCCCACAAGCACTGAGGCAGCAACAACCTATCACGGCAAAGGTGTAGCTTCAGGAGAATTTGCCCAGTACGTTATTTATTTAGTCGCCAGTGTCTATGACAAGTTTGAGGGACAGCATTTCATCAATGTATTTTTTCGTCAGGTACTATCCGAGACCCATTTTCACTTCAGGTCATCAATCCCAGTCATCATGCCTCATAAGATACATCCATGGGAGCTGCGAATAACAGCTTTACAGCTTCTGCATGGCAGCAACGTCAGTGGACTGGACGTGCTCCTCGATCTCCTCAATCGTCTCCTGGAGGTCGGAGACGGAAACCTTCTCGTCCTCGACGACAAGGTTGATCTGCAGCTTCTTGACACCGAAGCCAACGGGCACGAGCTTGGAGGCACCCCAGACAAGGCCGTCCATCTCAATAGCACGGACAGCAGCCTCAAGGGCAGCCATGTCGGTCTCGTCATCTGTCAATGGTGAGCACAACCGTCTCCGCAACATCAATGGGTGGAAATCGGGGGGAACATACCCCAGGGCTTGACGTCGAGGGTCACGACGGACTTGGCGGCGACCTTGGGCTTGGCCTCCTTCTTCTTGCGGTACTCAGCAAGGCGCTCCTCGCGGACACGGGCGGCCTCAGCATCCTCCTCCTCGTCATCACTGCCGAACAGGTCGACATCGTCATCGTCCTCAGCCTCGGCCTCGGCCTTGGCAGGGTTGACGGTCACCTCAGAGGCCTCAGGGCCGTAGGTGGAGTACTCGGCAGTGGCGTTGCCGGGGAGAGTAGCAAACTCGCTCTCGTAGGTGGCGATGTGCTTGTACCACCGGGCGGCGTTGGGGTACTTCTCTGCGTCAGGGGCGGCGGAGAGGGCCTTGAAGACGGCAACATCAGCCTGCGAGGGGTTGTGGCTATGCGTACGGTTAGCGCATGTTGCTCGACACGGCTCTTTCGCAGCGAGTAGAAATGTGAGCTCCCGGGGGAGAGTGGAAAAAAACTCAGAGTTGCACAAAGTGCTTGTTGTTTCGTCAAGCGGCGGGTCTTAAGCGCCTCCGAAACACGGACCAATTGTTCTCATCATGTAAATTTCGAAGGGAAGCAAGGAAACGCAAGGGCTAGGGAGAGCGGGAAGGCGAGGAACTTCGTACCCAACGATGTAGGATCGGGTGGTCAACCAGCTGTTGAGCACTGAGACCAGCTATCAGTGACTGAGGCGCTGACAGAGGCGCACGAAACAAAGAAGCGACATACTGGTAGCTCCAGCATCGGTAAGGAGATCGGCGAAACCCATTTTGAATGATGTAGAGGAGGTTGATCGAAAAAGGAGGAAAGAGGCTGGAAGAAGATAGGTAAGGTATTTGTAGGTGGCAGGAAGAAATGGGGGGTTGTCTGGTCGATGTCCCAAGGTGGGGTTTATGAGATTTTTCACCCAAATTTACTTTGACTGGGGCCTACGAGTGGCATCAGTTGCTGAGGGGAACGTGGCGGCGGTGAATGGAGAAACATCGGTCCGGGTCTCCAGTGACGGTTTGCGCCACAACAGTCCCCACCATGCGCTGAGCTGAGGCCCAAGCCAGGCTTGACAGATGCTCCACGAAGACGTAAGAGCTCCTGCAGCCTTGCCCGCTTGACCTACCGCCTCAGCGACCTGGAGTTGAAGCTCCATCCACACTATCCTACAACACCACCACCACCCCAGCACGAATCCAAACACCCGCAATCCTCCAGCCATGCCGATCGCGCCACTCATTACGTTCAAGGCCGGCCAGTGCGAGGTTGATGTACGTTGGTTGTTCCCCTCCAGACATTGCCAATCTGCTCCTCGGCCCGCTCACAAGCTCTCCCTTCCCAGACCTCGTCCAAGCCTTACAAGGTGAAGCCGCAACCCGAACCCGGTTACATTTACCTTTACTCAGAGGATGGTGAGTTGTACTCCCCTTCCTCTGACCGACTGCTTTGTACTGAACACGGTGCCGCCCATCAGAACTCGTGCACTTCTGCTGGCGGAAACGCAGCGACCCGTTAGACGAGCCTGTTCTCGACCTGATCATGGTGCCCACCGACGGTAGCTTCGTGCCCTACGACACCAAGGCGTCATCTCAGCCTACAGCAAACACCAACGGTCGCATATTCGCTCTCAAATTCTCTTCATCCTCGCAGCGACACCTGTTCTGGTTGCAATCCAAGCCCCAGGCCGCCAACGGCGACCCTAGCTATTTCAGCCCCCGCGATCGCAAGATTGGCGAGATTGTCAACCAACTGCTACAAGGCGAAGATGTCGATGTCACACGGGAACTCGCAGCTGTTCGCAACACCGACGACCGGCATGACGATGACGACGAGACCATGGAAGATGTTGAGGGACACCGCGGTTCCCACGATCACCGTAGTGGTGGCAGTGGAGGCGCTGGGCCGGACGCCACGGGAGGAGACGTCAGAGAGGAGGGAGAGGGCTCTCGAGAGGGGGGAGCTGATGGAGCGAGAGCGTAGGTTATTTCCCTTTGCGTGGTTGATTACGGACGGCCCAAGTCGCGCATGGTTACAAATCACACAAAAGATCTCGATCAACAGGTCAAGTAGTGTATGGCTAGATTTCCTTCACTCTACCAGAAGAATTGGGAACCAGTGTGTTCTTGCCGGATTTGTCGCACCAACTATCAATTCGTGACAGCGCTGACGTTGTCTCAGAGCTTCTTCGTCTTCAGCCCCCGATGCTGCGGCTGCAGTAAGGAACTTCTTGGAATCCCTCAGAAACCAGTCCGGACTTCAGGCGCCGCAAGGGCAACAAGGCGCAGATAAGCCCTTTCCCTACCTCAACCACCTCCTGCCCACGTCGATTACAGTCCCAATGATTGATGCTGCGTCTGAACAATATGCCGACACACTCATCAGCTTTCTACCATCATCTATTGTGCTGCTCGCCAGCGGTTCGTCAGACTTTGCTGATGGAAGGAATGAACCCTCTGCAGAAGCTGTGGAGGCAGCGAAGGCGTCCCTTAGCCTTGATGACAAGCGCAGTCTGCTTAAGAAAGTGCTGCGAAGTCCGCAGCTCAACCAAGCCCTTGCTAGCTTGACCATGGCCCTACGAGACGGTGGGCTACCCAGTGTTGCAGAGGCTCTGGGCATCAAGGTCCAGGATGGGGGGTATATCCAGGGCGGAGGAATGCCCCTTGGCGGCGGCCATGCAGTGGAAGCGTTTGTTGAGGGAGTCAAGAAGACCGTCGAGGAGGAGAAGAAATAGGCGAGGCCACCCAAGAGGGAATTTGTCTTGCGTGATTCCTAATTCATGACATCCATGTCCAAGTAACGAACATGATTCATGAAGACGGCCAACGTGCGGTTGCGTCGGTTGTCAAGAAACACCGATGCTGTCTGTCTTGCCAGCCGCCATGACAAGGTAGAGACTAGGTGCCAAAGAGACACTGCTAAAACTTAGCATCAAGTAATGGAATGCTACTCACTCTACACGGTGAACGAATTCGACTTTACAAGATTTTGCCCACGTGGGTTGGTATTGGACCACCTGGAGTCGATGATGGCGTTTGGAGTGGACCAGGCAACCGGGTCAGTGCTAGGCCTACTGGCGCATCATTCCCTGAGGTACCTACGAATTAGGCAGTGGGGACCCGCCCCACGCTGAAGCGAAAACCATTCTGACGTACGTAGTATCGTGCCAATAGCAGCAGCTTCATATCAACAACTCAAGTCCCAACTGCTCGCAAAACCTTACGACCTACGTTGTCCAACGTCCCGCCAGCCCGAGGATTCTTCGCCCCCCCCCCCCCGAGATTGATCGCGCAACATGGACGCGCATTTCCCCATCGATCCCCGGGAATTCGACAGCGATGACCGCATCTCATTCTCCAAGCTTGACAACAAGTTCATCGCAGTTCATGATGATGGCAACGAGTACGAATTCGACGCAGATGCGAAACGCTGGGTGCTAGCTGAGGAGGAGCCACTGCACGAACACGACGATTACGGCGGCGAGCCATTGTCGCATGGCACCGCGGACAGCGATTCGAAGAAGCGGAAGAACGGTGCTGGCCATGGCGCCGAGGTACGAGCCACCTTTCCGGAAGCCATCGCCAACTCTTTGACTGGCCTGCCAACCCTACCCAAAGTCGCCATGAATATTATTGCTAACGGCTAGGCTCGCAGAACTCCGAACCATCCAAGCCCCGTCCATCCAAGAAGCAAAAAGGCCCGCCCCAACCGAAACAAAACACCGCCGTGTACGTTACAGGCCTACCAGCCGACACGACGGTTTCCGAAGTCCATGACCTGTTTTCCAGGAAGGGAGGCGTCATTGCCGAGGAGATTGACAGCGGTGCTCCTCGAATCAAGCTGTACACCGATTCGGACGGAAGCTTCAAGGGGGACGCTCTGATTGTCTTTTTCAAGCCGCAGAGTGTCGAGATGGCCATTATGCTACTAGACGACACAGATTTCCGAATGACGCCAACCGGTACAACAGAAGGCAGGATACGGGTGCAAGCAGCAGATTCAAGCTACAAGAAGGTCAAGTACGAGGAGGACGGCGCAGCGGGCGGCGACAAGGCGGGCGCAGCAGCTGGGGAGCGTCGGCCGCAAAAGAGCGATCGCGATCGGCAGAAAATCATCAAGAAGACACAAAAGCTCGATGCCAAGCTAGCCGACTGGGACGACGACCTCGCGTACACGCAGCAGGCGGAAAACTCTCGGTGGGACAAGACGGTGATTCTCCGGCACATGTTTACACTTGAGGAGCTCGATGAGGACCCAGCGGCTCTGCTAGAGATCAAGGAAGACATCCGCGACGAGTGCTCCAAGCTAGGGACGGTGACGAATGTGGTATTGTTCGATCAGGAGCCTGAGGGCATCGTCTCGGTCAAGTTTAAGGAGAGCGAGGCCTCGATGGCCTGCATCAACCTCATGCACGGGCGGAGTTTTGATGGTCGGACAGTAGAGGCGTTCCTCGCTACAGGGTCAGAGAAGTTCAACAAGTCAAAGAAGGCGCAGGCAGACGAGGAAGATGACTAGATCCGGTGCCACGGCTGGCATTCATTATATATCGAAATAGTTTTTTTTTATTGAAATGTACGATACCCACGCGACGATGCGCAATATACTCGCTCCAGGCAAGCGCTCGTAAACGGCACAACTGTCCGTGTTCCCAGAGTGCCGACTCGTGTCCGCTAAGCGAACAGTGAACTGCTCTACAGTAGGCCTAGTACTTTTAATTGGCAATGGCACTACTTAGGAAGCATTCAGATAGGCCGTCATTTCTACCTCCTCGCCAATGTTATGCCAGATGCCTGCCTCGATGATATTGCAGACCACCTGGAGTTCCTCTGCGTCTGTGGGGGGAGTTTGTTAGCCGCTGCTCGATCAATTGGTCCCCAAGTTCAGGCTCGGTCTCACCTCGAGGCGTGTAAATCATGACAAAGTCCTCCGACACGGGGCTCTCAATCAGCCGACCCTTGAAAGCTAGAGGGTGGCGCTGGCCCCATCCCTTTGCAAGCACCTCTCTGATGTCGTCGGGGTGCAGGCACATGTGCATTGAGTGATCAGAGTCGTGGACGTGGCAGATTTCTCCCTGGCAGCTTGTCCTCTGGGGCCGTCTCGCGTAGAGCGCCAGCCCATGCTTCTCGACACACGACGTCTGGGTGCAAAAGATCTTGGGGCTCTTCCCAGCTAGCTTGGTCATCGAGTGCCGAAGCGCTCGCCTGCAGTGCTGCGACCCAAACTGGTTGAGCTGGCGCTGGGGGGCGATGCCGACGACGGTGGGCCGGGGGCCGGCACGGAAGGGGAGGGGCCGCTTGCGAAGGACGCCGAGTTTGGGCAAACGCGACGAGTGCACTTCCGGTGCAGTGAAGGGGTCGCGGAGCGTCCAGAGGGCAAACCAGGATATCTTGAGGAAGCCCAAGAAGGTGGACGGAGTGCCTCCGGGCCCGAGATTGAGGAAGTTCTGATAGCCGTTGCGAACAACGAGGATCAGCGGAGCAAGTGCAATGAGAAACTCGGCATGGAGTTGGCCGAGGAAGTGAATCACGAGCACCAGCACAAAGGCCGACAGGAAGAGTGTAGGGCCATCGAGAGTTATGGAGAGGGGGTCCTGCTGGAGGGCAGCAGATGCTTTCAGGTCATGGAGGGGACGTAGTGCTTCTTCGGCTTCCACCACCACCACCTCCTCCTCCTCCTCCCCCGTCCGGGCGGATAGGGCTAGTTTCTGGGAGGTAACTGAGAAGGACATGGGGCATATGAAGCGTACGTATGCTTCTCGTTTATCGAGGTTGTTTAGGAGGCCTAAGAGCAGACAACGAAGGTGCTGCAGGCAGGTAATCTGTGCAGGTAGCTTCACGTTTCGCGTGATGTGATGTGATGTGCCACTCGAATCAGGGCCACGGAGCACAGTACTTGGACGACGAGCGGCATGCAGGTCAAGTCATTTCCGGTCAACGGGATTTGATGCTGGGAGGTAAGTAGCCTTGGACGGTAAGAAAGGGACAGGTGTGACAATAACGTGGCACAGATGGGGAGGGGAACATGGCGGAGGCTGTCATATGACCCTCCCCAGCATCACATTATCGTAAGGCAAGGTGCTGAAGCTGGCTGAAGCGATATGCTGGGGAAATGGCCCGGGTGTACGTGGTGTGAACAAGCACCTGCACACACGACACATACAAGCCATACAGCCCGTCCGCCGACCCAGAAGTAGTGGCCATGTACTCATTTGGAGGGTGGCCCATGACGTTGGGCTGAGGTTTAGTTTGCTGCATTAGCTCAAAGTTGTCAGACGCAGCCGACGCCAACCAGTGGTGGCGGTAGTGGCACACGCGCTCGGTATGCTGGCATGCCTCAGTGAGGAAGATGAAAGGAGCATTATGAGAACTGACATGGGGTAGGCTCAGTTGGATAAATTGCCAGACATACCTGTAGCCAGTTGAGATCTTCATGGCAGCCAAACAGTCCATCTCTATGGATATCGGCCTGAGAAAACCCAAGAAAGGCTTCGTCCGCGCCTAGCTGCGTGATCTCCGTGCCGCCAGACAGATTGATGCTGGCGTACGTAGTAGCTTTGCAGTCATTGAAGGCACTTGGTCTTAGACTACCCTACATCATGGGCAAAATCGCCAATAACGGCTGCTCGAGCCCATAGTAAATTGGGAGGGGTCGTCGATCTCCAAGTTCTTACACTTGCGAAGCGAGTTGCCACCGACTCCGAAATGCCGACCCTCCCCAATAATGACTGAGCAGGCGTCGACTGGCAGGAGCGAAGCCTCATGCACGGTTATCCTGAGCCGCCTGCCCTTGGTACCTAATTTGACGTAGCGCCTCCGTCAGGTCGTTTTGGCTGTGGTGGGCCAGGCCGTTGCCCGGCAACCTGCCTCCTGCCAACCAAACATCCCGCCCACCCATGACGATGCCTCACCAGCTGTCACAGCCCAAGAGCACATGCTCCTCGACGAGGCAATACCATTCTCTCCAATGCTGAAGAGGCCTAATATCGAAAATCATCAGGTTTCGTAGACCTGGCCCTGAAAAGCTACCCGAATTCCACAACAAGCCCACTGTATATTGGATCAAGCAGGTATGTCGAAAAGCGCTTGGTGAGACATTCGCCAGTCCCTCGCAATGCTGACTCGTTTTTTGCATTCTTGCAGCCCTGGTAGAAGAATCAGGACTCGAATCGCCATGGGGTTGTCCAACCTTTTCCAGCGGGAGCCACGGCTGCCACTGTACACCAAAATCGACTCCCCCAACAAAGAAAGATTCTCCGACGATGATTTCTCAGACGACGATTCCGACTCATATTCTTCTGAGGAGTCGTCCTCTGGTTCCCGGAGCACATCCGATTCAGCATCGAGCGGGCTCTTGATGCTGCCCAAGCCAAAGCCTAGTTTCCAACTTCGAAGGCGAATCAACCGCGCATACCCTTACCGATTACCCACGAAAGTGACCCGCTATCTTGCGTGCAGTGTGATTGGAGGCATCGTCTTCATGATTTTATTTTTGGTCCGGGCAAGCCAAGTAGAAAACTGGAAAGTCAACCACGGCCAGGTCGTGAAGCCCCCTGGGCCTCCACCACTCTGGGAAAAGTTCACTTTTCTGGAGAGATACTACGGCGGAATACGAACCCTAGTAGCCCTGGAGGAGAATAACCCCGAATACCCCGTTGTCAAGGATGGAGAGAGCAAGGCCATGTTGGAATCCAACAAACAGGCCATCGAAGTTGATGAATCGGAGGGTGCTGAGCAAGGGCAGACGAAAGCTCCTGCAACCAGCGATGGCAAAATCAATGACAAGGCAAGTTCGGACAGCACAGCCGAACAAGCGAAGCGGGCCGCACCCGAAAGCCACAGCTGGAACGACTACTCGGGGCGGAATGCGGAAACAGACATCAAGGAATGCTTTATCGACGCCGCGGAGACCATCCGGGTTCCACAGCTTCGGTACTACAATGGTCGCCCCAAGGGACTCCCATCCAATGTAATTGGATCATACGAGGTGCTCGGTCTGCCCGAGGACATCTGCTTCGAGCGGTTTGGTCGGTACGGCCCGTACGGCTACGGCTATTCCCAGAGGAATGGCGGTCTTGGAATTGGTGAGCACACCGAGAAGGAAGGGTCAGACACTGTGTGGAAGGATACTCCTCGTGTCGATTTCAGCAACGTCAACTGGGCCGAAGTACAACACCGATGCTTCAAGGCCAATGCGGCGCGATTCGGCGAGGCACCGCCGAGAACCCCTACACCACATGGATTCAATATCAACGACGACCCGGCGCCTCTGACTGAGCTAGAGAAGCGTGCCACCGAGGAAGAGAGCGCAAAGGGCAACGACTCGAGTGTGCCTGCTGGAAAACAGGCTCGGACTGCAGTGGTGGTTCGCCTCTGGGACGAGTATCTCTTCCACGAGGAGGATGTTGCCCACATTCGATCACTCATCACAGAGCTTTCCATGGCGTCTGGTGGTCGATATGATGTTCACTTGCTGGTTCAGGTGAGAAACGACGCCAACCATCCCATCTGGGCCGACCAAGACGTGTACCAGCGCCGCATCAGAGACGTCATCCCCAAGGAGTTCAGGGGAATCGTCACTCTCTGGACCGAGACGCAGATGCTGGCCCTCTATCAGGGCATCCATGATCTCTTCAGCCGTGGACCCGAGCTCCCGGTTCATGGCGCCTACCGTGGCCTGTCAATGGCAATGCAGTACTTCGCTCACATGCATCCCGAGTACGAGTATTTCTGGCAGTGGGAGATGGACGTCCGCTACACCGGCCACTACTATGACCTCTTCACCAAGCTCGAGAACTGGGCAAAGAAGCAGCCACGCAAGGGCCTCTGGGAACGAAACGCCCGCTTCTACTTCCCGAGTGTCCACGGCTCCTGGGATGACTTCTCGCACATGGCTCGTGTGCAGAGCCACATGGGAGTGGTTGACGCCGACGACGTCTGGAACAACATGCCCAATCTGAACGGCAAGGCTCGGGAGCAAACCGCCAAGCGAAGTGAGAAGACCGTCTGGGGCCCCCTTCGGTCGCAGGATGAGAATGACTGGTTTGAGCCTGAGAACGACCCGGTCCCTCCAACCACGTATGAACGGGATCGATATGTTTGGGGTGTGGGTGAAGAGGCTGACTACATCTCCCTCAATCCCATGTTCGACCCTGATAGCACGACATGGGGGCTTCGTGACGACATCACGGGTTACAACACGTCTTCGGGCCTCCCTCCACGCCGCGCCAACATCATCACTACGTCGCGCATGTCACGCCGGTTGCTCCTAACTATGCATAAGATGACTGCGCTAAAGAAGCAATTTGCCTTTCCCGAGATGTGGCCTGCCACAGTCTCCCTGCAGCACGGTTACAAAGCCGTCTTTGCGCCGCACCCCGTGTACGTGGACCGCGCCTGGCCTGTTGGCTTCATGGCGCACATGTTCAACGGTGGCCGCGACGGCGCCAGCGGCGGCGCCCGTACCGCCATCTTTGGCGACCGCGAGCACAACATGCACGGTCTCTCGTGGTTCTACAACTCAGGTTTCGCGCCGAATCTATTTCGCCGCTGGCTTGGTCTCCGCGTCAACAACGATGGTGGTGACGAGTTTGAGACGGTCGAGGATAAGAGCAAGACGGGCAAGGGTGTCGGGAACATGCCCGGCGGCGAGGGCCGTATGTGTTTGCCGCCGATGCTGTTGCATCCGATCAAGGAGGTGGAAATGCCTGTCGAGTCTCCCGAAGAGAAAGTCGAGGAGAAGAAGAAGCAGAAGCAAGAGGAGAACGAGATGGCAGTGTCGGACCCGTCTGCTTAGTTCGCCGACATGACCTTTTTCGGCTCTGGCCGCATTGCGTGTATTTGGGACTATAAACTGGCTGGCGTTTTTGGGAGTTTTGCCTGAAAAGGAGTCGATCGTTCTGTTGGATCACCCTGGGTTGTGCTTTGTGTGTTTGTGAAGGCGGCAGTGGCCGATTCCTGCATTATGGATGATGATATGTTGATGGATGATCTTACTGCATTAGTTGTATTGGCCTCGACAGCTTGACAGAGATGAGCAACGGACATTAATCATGTCCATTCTTCGACACTAAATGTTTTATACACGCCCCATTAATCATCTGCAAACACCGTCCCGGCTGATTGCTTGCTTAGCCAATGTTCCCGTTCCATCCTATTTTTTTCACCGGCCATGGCCCTCACAAATATTTGCAGACATCAGACAAGCGACACCGTGCCAGCGTTTACTCGACACTGCAACAATATGATACCAGCATCACAATTGTTTGATCTTGTTGGCCGGCCAGCTCTCTCATGGCTCCGTCGGTGCCATCATTTTACCTACTTAAACGACTCGCTTGACCTCAAAGAAGCGACGCAACCACCAGACCTGGAAGAGAGATTCGCCAATGACGATAGAAATGACAAAAATGTTCCACCACTTGACTCGGTTGTTGGTGCTCTCGGCAGTATTGCGGTGGGTGCGCTCTCGGATGATGATGTACTGCTGCTCGTCCTTGACCTGGGCCAGGAGGTCGGAGAGGCGGCGGACTATTGGAGAGTATTGATGATTAGCTCAACGACATCGCTGGTAGAGATTTGAATATGGCAGCAAGGACCAACCTTCCCGATCAATTGGCTCGGCAGGGACGTCCGACTCGCTCACATAGACAATGCCGTGGACATTGAAGGAGACCTCCTTGGAGTTGGCGCCCCAGTTCTCGTTGCCGAAGCAGTAGGTGTACTTGCCGTCGTGCTTGGCAGTGAAGGAGTAGTCGCCGTTGGAGACGGTCTTCTCGTTGGTCTCGTACTGGCCGCTGGGGTTGGTGATCTGTCCCGAAAGTGTTAGCGGCGTGTGGTCCTAGACTACAAAGCCCCGTGACTCAATCGGCGAGGGCGTCTTTTGTTCCAAAGCTGCTGCCTTGTAACTATGCACGCCCCCCCCTGGCGCAAGTCGGCGGGAGGTTGATGATCGATGGCCCAGCTGGGCGGCACGCGAGCAGCTTGGGTCAGGACACGTACCCAGAAGTCGATATCTAGGTTGCCCGCGGAGCCAAATTCACGATCTCCGACCTGGAACGTGACTGTCATGGTGTCATCCTTGTGAAGTTGCTCGTGGAAGCATTCGCGGCCGTGGGCGGGCAAGACGATGTTGTGCGCAGCGGCGGCCTGGAAGACGGCGGCAGCGAGGAGCGCCCTCGCGGCGGTTATGAAGTGCATGGCGAGAAAGGAACGGTCGTGGATTAAAGAAAGGCGAAAGGAACGGAGCGCAAGCGAAGGGTGCGATTCGGCGCCGTCTGGTCGTTGTACAAGGAGGTTCGTTGTCTTCGTGCCTAGCAATGGGCCCGTTTGGAGCTACACGATCCGATAATTGACACCTTTCAGAGGTCCCCTTGCTGTATTGAGCCACGGTTTTGCCGACTCCAGTTCACATGGGAAGGTGGTACAGGTACCTCGAGGCTCCTGCACCGTTGTTGGCTGGTGGCGCTACAGTGGATCTAGGGGGGAGGCGTGTGGCTGGTGTAAAGGGGATTTGGGGAATCGTGTCCACAGATCGGAAGCCCGGTAATTTTAGACGAGCAAGCACATGCCAAGGCAGCCAAGCTGAGCAACCTGTCAGGAGGGAACATCTCATGGATAATTCAGATGCCAGGGTTTTAGTCCTTACTGAATGAGCGGTACCGAATTGGCTGAATCAATGTTGGAGACGAATCCCAGTGCTCATCAATCTGATAACGGATGCAGGCCACACATACGGGGTACGCAACTGACGACTCACCATAATAATAGGTATGTTACTGTCCGTTTACACCTGGCAGCTATCCTCGGCTCGCACTTGGATGAATTCGAGGTTGAGTTGCCCTCGTAACTACGTCCGTAATCACCAGCCATCTGTGGGCGCGGCCTAGTACGAGATGGCATGTGGATCGAGCGAGGGGCCTTTCACTATCAGAATCAGCACCGAGGTGCATGGCTCGGCGTGGCTGGTTGAATCCTGGACTAGGCCGCACTTTTCGTTGGCGAGATTGTGTGACTCTGTCCGATTGGTGTCTGCCTGTTGCTATATCCAGATGTTCCGGGTTCCTGTCAGTCGATCTGATCGCCGAGCTGAGCAAGTGTCGATGCCATTAATACAACGACCTTCCTGCCCATGGCAGATCAAGACGGCCAATGATATAAAGAAATTGTCAGCCCAGCCCTGTCTGGGAATCTCGGCGCGAGGCAAACCTGAACGGTGAACGTATCCCAAGATAGCGAGTCGCATTGTGTGGGTTCCTCGGGGGAAAAGGCGAAAAGTGGTCCTTGGACTCCCCTGAATGGGGGCGCAACGTTATTGGTAAGACCGGGTTGCGAGCTTGCGGCGATGTGTGGCGACGTTGGCTCCAGCTTCCCTGCCAGGCATCCAGATCTTTCAAGGGACCAGGAATTAGGTGCCTACAGCGCTTGAGCCACCTAAAACATCGCTGTTAGCTGGCCATAGGGCGACACCTAAGCACACCGCACCGACCACCCAACGCCACGAGGCAATGGAACTGACCAGCCTGGCCGAGCAGGTGTGGACGGGGCTATTACCACCTGGCATGTCCTCGTCGATCCAATCGCGAACCGCCATGCGCCCAGTCCTGGCCAGTCCTGGACTTCCTGAAATGTCCTACCTCTGTTGTACGGTACACGGCTGAGCCGCTGGTGTACATTGTCCGCCGTTGAATAGGGGTGGCGTGGCAGGTATCGTGGGTCCACGGTCACTCTTCTCCATCTGTCCATGGTCCGTTGATGGAGGCGAACAGGGAGAGTGAGCTTCTCTTCCAGTTTCCCCCCCGTCCTGCCTTCCCGGGCTCAATGTACTGATACCGACGGCCACACACGTCCCGCTGGCTACTGCGGGCCAGTAAGATGGACGAGATACGTACTGGTACTAGGGGATAGGGAGTCGGCCATTAGCAGGCGGCGCCAGGCCCCAAAATTCAAGGCGCCCAAGCCCCATTACCATTTTCCCTCCTCGCCCCTCCGCCTCCCGACCTTCAGCGTGTTTCCCTTCCACACACCGACAAGTCAGTCCAACCTACCCAAACCACGACCCCATCCCATCCTCGTGCACACCACACAAGGACCGCCCCACGATCCCGTAAGTCGTCTATCCGCATCGCAACCCCCTCAATCCTCGCGAGGCTTCAGAAATACGGCAGCCTGGCCATCGTCCCCTATCCCTCTCTCCCTACCACCCCCACCATCGTGGCTCAAAGCTCTGCGCTACTGAGGCCGCTCTCGCCGTTGCTCAAACAACATCTAGGTGTCCTTTCGCGACACTCGCCCATAAAATCATCAGCGCCCTCGCTGTCGTGGATCACCACAACCAGCCTCCCCAAGCCCAGCCGCGCCTGAATATCCATCCTGGCCTGTCCAGGCGCCTCCCCCTGCACCCTCGATCGCCTACACAAAGTCCCTCGTGCCTGTCTGGCTTCGTTCACATACACTCTCTCGTCTTTTCCGCTGCTGACCTCACCCCTCCGACTTTTGCAGAACCACCTCCTCTCTCTCTCTCACGCATCACAGGCCTCGACGCCTTAGTCCGCAAACATGGGTCTCACCGTTTCGAAGCTGTTCGACCGACTCTGGGGGAAGAAGGAGATGCGAATTCTGATGGTCGGTCTCGATGCTGCCGGTAAAACCACCATCCTGTACAAGCTCAAGCTTGGTGAAATCGTCACCACCATCCCCACCATCGGTATGTCTCGCCAATCGCCCTGTCTCCCATGCCTCCTTACCTCTGGTCAACCTGGCCACCCGTGTGGCCCTATGCTGATAAACGTCCCCCCAACTAGGCTTCAACGTCGAGACTGTTGAGTACAAGAACATCCAGTTCACCGTGTGGGATGTCGGTGGTCAGGACAAGATCCGACCTCTGTGGAGGCATTACTTCCAAAACACCCAGGGCATCATTTTCGTTGTCGACTCCAACGATCGCGATCGTATCGTCGAGGCCCGCGAGGAGCTGCAGCGCATGCTCAACGAGGATGAGCTTCGCGATGCCATCCTGCTCGTCTTCGCCAACAAGCAGGATCTTCCCGTACGTCACCACGCCCCACTTTCTCCTTTCTGCTCCCGAGTTTGGATGTTGTTGAATCATTCACTTCTCCTATCTGGACCTACACACCCATCCCTGTGCCACCCCCGGCGAATGATAGCTGACACGATACTTTTCTAGAACGCCATGAACGCCGCCGAGATCACAGACAAGCTTGGCCTCCACAGCCTGCGACAACGCGCCTGGGTACGTTTGTTACCTACCCCTCAATATCTCCCACAAGCTCTGTCCACCTGCTAACCGTCCTGTTCCAACAGTACATCCAGTCCACCTGTGCCACCTCTGGTGACGGTCTGTACGAGGGTCTCGAGTGGCTCGCCACCACCCTCCGCAAGACCGGAAACCAGTAGAGAGTTTCTCGCGCCACGATTCCACTTTTTCTCTCCTGCTCTCGGCCACATACTCTCTACGACTCGAGGTTTCGGTTGTAATTTGCAAAGTTATCGCTCAACCAATCGAATTAATTCCTTGAAACCATGATCACGTCTCTTCTACACAGCTGCCACTTTATCTCCCACCGTGGTGTCGTCGTGAGTGAGTGACTGAGCCTAGGCAATGCTCGACTCGCCTCGCGTGCGTTCTCCTGCAAGCTCTCTCCGATGACCGAAAATGTGCTTTCTTTTATCTCTGGAGGAAAAGTCGGGCGATGATGGGGGGGCGTCTTTTGGGGAACACGGGAATTTGTACAGTCGGGTGTTCGTTTTCTTTGAAAAGAATGCATTCCCAACACTGTGGACTCTGGTTGTTGCTCTCTAATTTTTTTTCTTTTGGTTTCCCGATCCCAATTTGAACATTTCCACGCCTCATTTTTTTCACACAAATATCTGAAACACGGAGGACGCAGTTGTCGAATTGGGTTATTTGCCTGATGGTGGAACAAGAAGGTGAGACTCGACTGCTCGTGAAATCCCGTGTCTGTGTAACATCTGAGACAATCTACGACTAGAATGAACTGGACTCCAACAGCAGGCTTGTAGGTTGTGCTTCTGCACCGTAGGTTATCAAGGAAGCCATCATATCATGGCATCAGGCATCGCATGTTTTTAGGCTTTCATTGAGTTGCGGGTAATGGTCACGCGACTTGTCTTGTCACCTGGTCCCGAGCGAATAGGGAGGGCGAGTACTACGTTGGTAGGACCGAGTGCAGTAATCATGTGCCTTATCTATTCGTGTTGCTCAAAACCGTTAGCCCATCACCCGATCGTATATTTGAAAACCTTGAGTACCTAATCAATCTGTCAAAGAGTCGTAAATTCATAGTATACATTGAGAGGCAGCTGTCTTGTTTGACTGGTATGTGAGGTATTGTACAAACTAATTTACAAGGCATATATGTTCACGTAATCATTAATTAATAAATCCACACTCCTCAAGCTTGCCTGGCTATACAGCCACGCTTTCATCCGCACGAGTGCCAATCTCGAGGCCTTCGTTGTCGTCGCGGATCCTAACCTCTGCCGTCTCGCCCATCTTCAGTTGACCCTTGATGATTTGGTCCGCCAGACCATTTCCGATCTCGCTGGTGATGAGACGGTTCAGGGGGCGGGCGCCAAACTTGGGATCATAGCCCCGGTCAGCAAGCCACTCCTTGACGGCATCAGGCACGACGAGCGTGATCCGACGGTCGTCGAGGCGATGCTGAAGCTCCTTCAATCGAATGTCGACGATTTCGCGAATGGCGTTCCTGGCCAGTCGTTTGAAGACGATGAATGAGTCAATACGGTTGAGGAACTCAGGCGGGTACGCCTCGGCGACGACATCCATGACGGCCTTGCGAACATCAGGGTCGATGTCGCCATCCGGGGTTTCTTTGTAGGGGTGCAGGTGGTTCTGGCCAACGAGGATATCGGCTCCCAGGTTGGATGTCAGGACGATGATTGTGTTCTTGAAATCCACCTTGTGGCCTTGCGCGTCGGTGAGGTAGCCTTCATCGAGGACCTGCAGAAGAAGGGCCGAGATGTCGCGATGCGCCTTCTCGAACTCGTCAAAGAGCAGCACGGCATATGGCTTGCGGCGGACAGCCTCGGTGAGCTGTCCGGCATCGTCGTAGCCGACATAGCCCGACGGGGCGCCGATCAGCCTGGAGATGGTGTGCTTCTCCTGGAATTCAGACATGTCGAAGCGGACGACGGCAGACTCGGTCGAGAACAGGAAGCCTGCCAATTTCTTGCAGAGCTCAGTCTTGCCGACGCCAGTGGGGCCCAGGAAGAAGAAGGACGCCAACGGCTTGTTCTCGCCGCTCAAGCCAGCTCGCTGCAGACGCACGGCATTGGAAACGGCCCGTATGGCCTCCTCCTGGCCCTTGACGGCTTCTCGAAGAGAGTCCTCCATGTGAACCAGCTTTTCAATGTGCCCAGATGTGAGTTTCGACACAGGGATGCCGGTGATGCGAGAGACGACGGTGCCAATGTCGTCTGCCGTAACAGCATCATGAACCAGGGAGTTCTCATCCGAGGCCTGCTTGCTTTCTTCTCCTTCCTTTGGAAGCTTCTGCTCAAGATTGGGGATAACTCCAAACCTTAGCTCAGACGCGCGGCCGAAGTTGCCCTCACGTTGGGCCTGATCCAGTTCAAAGCGAGCCCTTTCGAGATCCTCCTGCACCTTTTTCACAGATTCGATCTCGGCGCGCTCCTTTTCCCAGCGGGCGTTCAGTTCGGAGATTTCTTCGTTGCATCGCGTCAGATCATTTTCGAGTTTCTCTCTTCGCTCCTTGCTCGCAACGTCCTTCTCCTTCCTTAGACTTTCAAGTTCAATCTGAATCGTCATGATTTTGTGATCGAGGCGCATGATATCCTCGGGCTTCGACTCGTGCTGTAGCTTCAGGTGGCTAGCCGCCTCGTCCATCAAGTCAATGGCCTTGTCTGGCAAGAACCGATCAGTGATGTAGCGGTTGGACAGTGTGGCGGCAGCTACCAAGGCGCCGTCTGTGATGCGAACGCCATGGTGAACCTCATACTTGTCTTTGATGCCGCGGAGAATGCTGATGGTGTCTTCGACCGTGGGCTCGTTCACGAGGATTGGCTGGAAACGGCGAGCCAACGCCACGTCTTTCTCGATTTGGCGATATTCGGTCAAGGTGGTCGCACCGCAGCACTGAAGGTCGCCACGTGCAAGAGCGGGCTTCAACAGGTTTGAGGCGTCAATGGATCCTTCAGCCTTACCAAGGCCCAAAAGCGTATGCAGCTCGTCGATGAACAAGATAACCTCGCCCTCTGCCTTTTCGACTTCCTGCAGCACCTTCTTGAGTCGCTCTTCGAAGTCGCCGCGGAACTTGGCACCTGCGATGAGGGAGCCCAGGTCCAAGCTAATGACTCGCTTGTTCTTGATGCTCTCCGGCACGTCTCCTCGAACAATTCGGAGCGCGAGGCCTTCGAGGATGGCTGTCTTGCCAGTTCCGGCATTGCCGATCAGGACCGGGTTGTTCTTAGTGCGCCTCGATAGAATCTGGATCGTCCTCTGGATCTCTCCGTCGCGTCCGATGACAGGGTCTAGCTTTCCGTCGCGAGCTCGAGCAGTCAGGTCAACACCGAACTGCTCCAGCGCAGGTTTCTCTTCCTCCCCTCCCATGTTCATCTTATGAGTTCCTCCCGGCGGATGCGGACGCCCGTTTGCATAGCTCCGAATGGCAAGGTGTGGTACAACGCGTAATGAGGTCGGGCGGAGGGATTGTGTCGCTAATACTCGTGTAAGTGGTCGTAGGGATCGCGTCGGCGTACCAGCCAGGCGCTGGGCCGACGTGATCAATTGCCTGCGTGCTTGCATATTGCCCGTTTGATCGAAAGAACTAGGCCAAAGCTCGTGTGTGCATGAAGGGGTGGAAAGATTGGGATCAGGTTGCCTCCCGAGGTGGAAAGCAACACGCCGCAATTATCTAGGTACGGGAGACATGGCCTAGACCCATCATGACGACAGAAGCACTTTCTCGCATCTTCCGATGTCCGGTCGAGACCCACAATTTGCTCTATCTTATCATCACGTGGGGGAAGCCCCATGCTCAACTCACGGGATGGGAACCGCTACGTACCGGTTCCATATTGGGTTAGTGCTAGAGGGTTCACATTTTCATTCCCACAAACTCGCTAGCGGGCGCTCACAAAGAATTCCCTACATTTCGGGCGCATCAACACCAAAGTGTCTTCTTTCCTTATCTCACCCAACCCCAAGTCCAGCAGTCACGATGTCGGCGAAGCCTACGACCAAGACCTACGGGAAGTCGACCCGGGAAGTGCCCGCCGCCGCCGACAAGGCCAAGAAGTGGTACCCTGCCGACGATGAGCCCGAGGCCAAGAAGGTGAGTCTCGATGCTGTTTCGCACAACGCAACATGGATGTGGCCATCAGAGGAGCGGATTGAGAGTTTGGGATACGCGAGGAGAGTCGGTTGTCAACAGCGTCGTACCTGCAAGGAAAATTGCCAGCGATTGGGGGGCAGAGTTCGCCGTCGCCCCAACTCTCAACCTCGAACGCACAAATTGCTCTCCGATGATGTGCCACACATATACACACACAACACACACCCATGCCCTCTCCTCCATGTTGCGTCTACCAACATTTCGTGCGCGGCATTGCTGACTGGTGAGAAATACAGGTCCGCAAGGCCGTCCGATCCTGGACTCCTCGCAGCACCCTCCAGCCCGGCACCGTCCTCATCCTGCTCGCTGGCCGATTCCGCGGCAAGCGTGTCATCCTCCTGAAGACTCTCGACCAGGGTGTTCTCCTCGTCACCGGCCCCTTCAAGATCAACGGCGTTCCCCTGCGACGAGTCAACTCCCGATACGTCATCGCCACCTCTTACAAGGTCGACGTGTCCGGTGTGGACAGCAAGAAGATCGAGGAGATCTCCCAGCCCAAGTACTTCACCGCTGAGAAGGCCAAGGACAAGGCTGGCGAGGAGGCTTTCTTCAAGCAGGGCGAGACCCCCAAGGTACGATTTTTGCTGTGTCCGCCACATCTCCCCACCAGATTCTTGCAAGAGACACGGAATGTGGTGGGGGGATGTGTAATAGGGAGGATTGCGGTGCGCTAACATGTGGTGCCTATAGAAGAAGGAGATCAACAGCAGCCGTGCCGCCGACCAGAAGGCCATCGACAAGGCTCTTATCGCCAACATCAAGAAGGTTGACCTGCTGGCTAGCTACCTCGCGAGCTCCTTCAGCTTGCGAAAGGGCAACAAGCCCCACGAGATGGCTTGGTAAAAGTGCAATCTTGCGCCGGGGCGGGGGAGTACCGGGGTTGCGACGGGTTGTAGAACGGGAAGGGTCTCCGAAATGGGCTGGTTTGGCCAATTGCATTTGGAAGTCGACGGCATCGGTCACATTTTGGCGTCTGTAATCAGGTTTTACAGTCAAACAAAAAAACAAACGAGCATACAAAATCTACCAGGCTTCCGGTGAGAGGCTGTTCATGACAACGCACTCGTTCCAACTCCCGTCCTTTTTTCTCCCCACTGGGTGACTACTATATTCGACAAACGCGAAACGACTTGGGAGCTTCTCTGCCTCTGGACTGGACTGGCCCTGGCAAGACCAAGCCAGGTGTTGAGGGCTACGTGGTTAGGACAAATCACTCAAAAGCGCATACTATAGATAAAAACCAGGCGAAAAGGTTGACTTCAGGCTTTATCATGATTGATTCTACTATTCTACAATGTTGAGCCCTCCTTTGCTACACCGTAATGCCCAAATGCTCTCGTGGAGTATGATTACAGGTTCCTCTCAGCCCAGCTCTCGATCATGCCCACAAGCGAGGCGTCGTAGTGCTTGAGCGAAACGGCACCCGTTGCCGCATCGACGGACGTATTAGCCTGCACAAAGACCTTGCGGGGCTGCTTGTTCTTGAGAACAATGTCTCGGACCTTGGTGCCCCAGAAGTCGAGGCCAACATTGGTCATGTCAAGGTAGAAATCAGTGCCAGTCTTCACATCAGCAGTTGACTTATAGATGTGAAGTTTCTGAAGGTACTTGGCGACAGCTATAGAAATATTAGCAAAGTGCAAGGAACCCCCAAAGCAGTGCACACTGACCGTCGCGTCCAGCAGTGAGAATCTTCGATCGGTCAAGCTTAATTGTGAGGTCGGAGAGGTCAGCCTCCTTGTAGTCGAGCTTGCAGAAGTCATCCTCTGCCTCCAAGAAGCACTTTAGGATGGAGAAGCGAGCCTGGCTGTGAGCCTGACCCCATTTCTGGCTCTTGGGATCCCACATCTCCAAAGAAGCGAGGCCGGCACGAGCCATGGACAGGTAAGAAGCATAGAGGACATCACCAGCCTCGCCGTTGATGTCCTCAGAGCCGTCTCCGAAGCCAAAGATCTTAAGCACGGGGAACTCGCAGCTCAGATGCATGGCAACGAGTTCAGCACGGCACTCCTCATACGAAGCAGCGATGGGGCCGAAGACCGAGCCCCAAGTCTGGCCAGGCTTGTACCAGGTCGTAATGGGCTCGTTAGTTACGGGGCTAGTCGGGAGGTTCTCCTTGTCGAAGTTGTACACGCCAGGAGAAGTCTCCTGCAGCAGTTTGCCACAGCCGTGTCCTATGGATGGTTACTTTTTGAGGCCTGGAGTTTCAATTCGCCACGAGACGTACCAGTCAGTTCATGAAGGCCAACCTGAACCTCGAAGGACGCATCCCGCTGCTTCTTGTAGACTTCCAGATCCTCGTCACGAATGAAAGGGATCTTCTCATCGGGCGCCTTGGCGCTAAGAACGTTACCAAGGGAAACATTCTTGAAACCCTCATTCTGTCGAATATCATCATAGTTGGGACTAGGAGTTGAAGTCAGCCATCTGGAAAACGAATCTCAAAGAGTTCTTGGAAGGGCTCACATGTTGATGCCCGCGGGAATGCCGGAACCTAAAAACCGTTATCATTCTGTCATGCCCTACCTCGGCGACGAAGCTTACCGGCAAAAGTAAGGACCTCCAGTGAGGTAAAGTCAGGCGACAGGAACTTGTCCTTTTCAAAGTCTTTACCCCAAGGGAGAAGTGGGATCAAGGAAGGCGCCTTGTCCACAAGCTCCCCAAAGGCTCGTGTTCGCTCCACTGCGGCCAGTCAGTTTTCACAATCTCATTCGCAATTGGCAATGAGCTTACAGTTGACCACTATAATGCAGTTAGCAAAATGAACGGGGGAACAGCATCGAAAAGGAAAACTGACTAGACGCAAAGCCTTCCCACTCGCCGCGAATACCGGCAGGGTCGCGGTAAGTCTCAATGAAGCCGATGTTGGACTCCACCATTGGCTTCTTATCGCGGATCCAGTATCGCTGGCTATCCTTGAAGGCCTCGAGGGAGCCGCTCTCGAAGGATTTGGTATAGGCTTCGTGCATCTTCTTCTGCGTATCATTGTCGGCATTCTCGCCAGCTTGCTTGATATAAGAGGCGATGCTCTTCATCTCAGCTCCGTAGTCACCGTAGACTAGCTTGATGGTTTTGCCTTTCAGAGAACCTTCTTCAATCGTGAACTCGGTCTCCTTTCCAATGTCTCCACCCTCGGCGGGAACGCTAGTGACAGCGGAGGCGATGAGGATCTCGAAGTTACCATCACTGAGCTTTCGTAGACGGTTGTTCTCGGGGAGAAGCTTCTTCGATTCCATCCAGTCAGAGACAGCCTTGATCTCAGCCTTGGTGATCTCAGCAGACTCGGGGTAGTAGGTTGTCATGTGGCCGTCATCGGGATAACCCATATGCATGATGGCAGGGTTAGGGGCACTGAAAATGCCACCATTGGTGGCCTCGTAGAACTTGGAGGCCTCGGGAGAGGTGGCGGCGAGCGCAGCGACTGTCTCTACTTTGCATCGGGGGATAAATTTGGAGTCGCCAAAGCTCTTGTAGTTGCCGTTGTTGCCGAGAAACATGGCGGCATACTGAAGGAACAGGGCGAGCTCAGCCTCCTCAACGCCAGCCTTCTTAGCAAGGCCGTCCCAATCACCTCCAGAACTTCTGTGCAGTGCCAGAATCAGGTCAAAGATGGGCTCGGACTCGGGTGAGATTTGTCGCAAGACAATTCTCGTACCCGCGAAAGCGGCCCTGCGCGATTGTGTTAGCTGCGGACGGGCAGTTACTCAGAGCTGCCTTGTTGGCGCAGGGTAGAAATGCATACTTGCTGATGAAGTGAGCATAGCGCTTTTGCTGCTCGGAAAGAGCCTCAAAGTGCTTCTCAATCTCCAGGCGGACCACTGAGGGGGGCTGGTCAGCGAGGTAGTGGACCAGCTCGTGGGAGTTCATGATGGCGGTAGTTGAAAATCTCTGTAGCCGGAAAGCCTTTGAGAAGCGAGGAAGTGGGCGACGTGTGGGGATGTATGGACGGAAGGCTGCGATTCTCAATGAAGGCAGTCTTCGGAGAATGAAAGACGGTGAGACTGGGGAAGACATGAGGGTCAAGTTGCCGCCTGTTTGTCAGACTGGGCCAATGAGTCTGCTTCTGCTCAACTCAAACGCAGCTGCCAAACGTGTCCGCCTGCCGCCTCTAGGCGCCTCGGGAACAACCACTTGCTATTTGCGGTTAGCGTTACGGTCCAAATTTCCCCGCCCCTCACTGAGGGGCTCACGTGAGACATGACAGCAGTTGAAGAATCCGTTGCGGCATCATGTTGGGTGAAAGAAGGACTCGTCGTTGCGTTCTAGTATTGAAAGCATATTGGTTCCATTTCTGAGTTGCTGCCTCGATTGTCCCGTTGATGTTGTTGTAACAGCCAGGCACAACGTGGGTGGTGTCTACTAGGTGTCAATTTCCAGCTTCGTTGCGTGTCAATTGCAATGCAGCTACCCCTCAATCGTGAGACTGAGCGGGGCGGATTGGTTCGGCTTCCAGCCGTGGTCAGCTCTGCATTCCATGCACTGATGATCACGGATTGAGCGGACGTAATTGCTGACAGGTCAGGTCAGTTCCGGAGGGCTAGAGGGAGGGAGCGTCTCCTCAGCGAGAGACAATGGCACTTCTTCAATGCTCTTGCGACTTCCACCGAACCTTCTCCTCGGCGGTATATTCGTCTAACTCACCATGGTGCATGCGTTTCCAGTCGGGGACCAGACACAGTTACAAGCTTCTTTTGAGGCTATGGGTTCTTTGGGTCAAAGGGAAGATGCCCTACGATGGTGGTTCTACGATTGAGACGGGTTTAAATGGGAACATCGTGTGGTTATGCACAGCCGGCCGGACCCTTGACGCGCGTGACGCATTTCCTTGTCTATGCCGCAGCTTTGGCGAATGCGACCCACACGGCGGTGAAGAGCACTCAGATATACAGGCTAGATAGGATCGATACAGAGTACAATGAATCAGCACTTGGCGCTGTATTTTTTATCAATTGGCTAAGCTTTGGTAGCCAAGGTAGCTTTGCTTGTCTTGACGGTAAACACAACTGAGACACCATCGCTGAGACCTATGGCCCACCAACTGGGAACGATGTGTGTGAATGCCACGCCTCGTTGTATCCCCAGACGCCAAGCTCATGTCATGCATCACTAGTATTATACTACCAGACCGATTGGACAGATTGGCATTCCCCATGTCCGGGTCAGTTGCCGAATGGATGTCATCTTCAAGAGCGGGCACTGGAACGAGCCATCTAGGGTAGTTAGCGGAGGCAGCCGGTCGATCCATCACCACAATACTTGGTAGCTTGGGATCACCATCTTCTTGAAGCAAGCAGGGTGCTGGCTTGATTTTATCTTGCCGGCCTATAGGAGGCATGTCATAGGTTGGCTTTACTTTTTTATCCCTACAAGGGGATTGGGGGTTGCCTCCGCCGACTAAATGATATCACGAAGCATCACATACAATATCCGGGCCACGCCGAAAATACCGTCAAGCCACGTTGAAAAAACAAAACGGGCGAGAATGGGTCGTTTCTAGCCGAGAAGTGGCATTAGAAACACCAATGATGTTCTGTGCCATGCCTTGAGCGTAATATCCAAGTGTCGGTCAGTTGTCCATGGGGATCGGAGTGGGCCGAGTCAGGCCTTCGTGTTACTCAAGTTGCTTCGGTGTGCTCCACCCACTGTTCTCTAGTAATCTCTGTGAGTGCGGAGGAGCTCCCCGTCCGCCTCGAGAGCTCCTCCGGAGGCTATGAAATGTGTACTATGTGTACTACGTACAGGGAAGGGAGCTACGAATAAGTCGACTTGCTTGGTGGCTTGTACATTAGCGTGGAAGTCATGGGCCGAGTCAGATTCCGAGTCGATGGCGGTTCAGCTGCAGAGTTGTTTTCCTTGTTGAGGAACGTGAATGGCGATTGATTGACGACGGACGAGGGGAAACAGTTGCAGAGGCCTGGATGGTGACCAGCGCCTCTGGCGGGGATATTACAGAGCAGGACCATTGCAAGAGCCTGTTTTTTTCCAGGGCACAGAGGTGATCTGATCTGGCCAGCTGCCCAGGGAAGCTCGCCGTAATTAGCTGGTGCCTCGGCGGTGATTGCTCCCCGTCAATTGAGCGAGGGAAGATTCTGGGCGGCGTGGGGCAATCGCTGGCGCAGCTGACCTTGGACCCCCACGCCGGATACAGTAGCACTGACCAGGACGGATTTTTTTCCAAGATGCCCCTTGCAAGCTGTGGGGAGCACCAACCCACTGGGCTGGCAGAGTGTCAAGCAGCGGCCGTCGCGGAGAAAAATACGGAATTGGGCGAACCACAAATTTTGGGAATTCTTACCGCCGCTGTTGGAGACGGAGATGCGTAATACAGTAGTACAACGCCATGGGCTTTGGGTGCCGTGAATGTTAGCGGCCTGGTCCCTGAATAGTCGCGGATCGTGCGGCCGGCACTCACCACCTCAATGAATCAATCGGACTTTGCCAGCCTGAGCTGCCCCGGCTCGGCTCGGCAGATTCTGAGCGGGAGAGCATCTTGACCGACCCGGCCGACTACTGGCAGTCGGCGCAGCTGCGACGGTCAGGGCCAGGAGAACCCGACAGCTGGCGTTGCGGCTCACCCTGCCCGAACGAGGCAACCAGTCGTCCTAGGCTCCCCAACGGCTCCCCGAGACCTCGACCGAGCGGCGAGTGCCTCCCGAGCCCTATCCCGGGGCTGGGTCCTGCAGTGCCGGGTGGATCATCCCAGGGATGACGAGGGTGAGGGTCGACACTCGGACACGCTGCCTGCCACACAAAATTGTACATTGGATGACCAAATACTTACGACGAGAGGTCAACAGTTTGGCTTCCTTGCTAATGCGGGGGGAGGGGGACAGTGGCCCCGAGGAATGAATGGGTTGGTGTCCCGACGGATCCATTTCCCGGCAGATAGAAGACCGAGTCATCCTCCTCCTATGCGAAGAATGCATAATGATAATGGACAAGGCGCGGGGGATGGAGAACGGTATCACAAGGCATGCCGTTCTCCTTCCCACCGTCGGAAACGCTCCAGTCGCGGCTAATCTCAAGACGCAGTACCACCCGAAGCAGGAGTCCAAACGGGAGTCCAAACGGGAGCTGCATTCGGAGCCTTCCTATACGTGGGCTCGGGGACACCACCACGGCAGGGTGACTGTCAACCTGCGCCATTCCGGAAACAGCAATTTGCAACAATTGTCCTGGGGCGCCAGACGACCTCCTCCCACGCCCGCCTTAGTCGGGTGCCACGGAATTGGGTGCTAGCGTGCATCATGCACTGCAGAGCCACGCCACCGCCGCTGCTCCCCGCAATGGGCTTTTCCCTTTCGCAAGTGACATCAGCCGCCTGGGGCTAAGCGGGCAGGCACCCTCCGCCAAGGTCTTCTCGTGACCTCACACCCCGGCTGACTGCCTCTGCGCGTTCTGTGCTCGTGTATTCTGTGCTGCATCCTGCCTCGACATTGGCTCGTACGTGCCTGGGGCAGGTTCCTTTTTCTGCTCCTTGACCCAATGCACGGCTGTACAAAGTGACACCATCATGGACGTAAGTACACGTGACGCCTTTTTGCTCCCTGAAGCCTGGCATGTTGAGAACCACTGCTGCCCTGGGTGTTCTTCCAACAACGGCACGGCACAGCACTGCTGTTGGGAACCCATTGGCCGCCACCGCCACTCCTCCCTTACCGTGCCTGTTCTTCGGTAAAGCTACTGTCGCCCGGGATGGTGGGTTGGGGGATTCCTAGGGTCGAGGCAGCCCCTGCTCTCCCCATCTGCTGCCGGCGCGCGCGCTGTGGGGTGGGAAGGGAGTGATGTTGTTTCAATGAAGGCTGTCCAAACCCCTGGCTGGCTTCCCCTTCTGCCATTGCTGGACAAGAACTCCTGCAGCAGGATTGTTACCTTTCCATGGCACCGTGGGTGTCATTGCGGAAGCAGGTCATCCCTTGGCAGTTTAAAGCACACGGCGGCCGCAGCGGTATGGAAGTACAGTAGTACTTGTGCCCATTGAGGAGGATGAGCCCAGCGTTTCTCAAACTCGCCAAGCGCTGGCTGCTTCCAGACGATCTGACCAGTGACAGCAGTGCAGGAGGCGGATAATATCAAGATGATGGATAATTATCCAAATGAGGCCAAAACCAAGCCATTCTCCGACAGGCAAGCCTCCAGTGCAGGCTCAACAGTCTTGGTAGCCCAACCGGTCGGATACTCGTGGAGACTAACGCGCGTGGCACTGCGAGAGTTTGCTTGTCCCTGGAGATTCAGCTGGCCAGCCGAACGCCAAGACGGTTTCTCCAGTCCATCGATGGGAGGCTACTAGATACCTTAGATACCTATGGTACTTGACCGGGCTCGGCGGGGACGATTTTGATTGTCCGCCCCTCGTCGTTGTCACACGCCTCCTTGGCTTGGCCTCGTCGTGGCCTCGACACACCCTTCGGAACCCCCTGCAGCGCCTCCCCCAAGGCTACGCCCCAAGGGCCTGGGTGGCCCACCAGAGCACACTAATTATTACACACTCCCCCACGTCACTTGCACCAGTCGAGCAATAGTGGGTGTGCTACGGCCTTCTCCCCGTCCGGCCTCGAGCGAAAGTCATTTTTCTCGTCATGAGCCTTATAATAGAAGCGTCCCGTCCCCTACCTGGCCAGTACGATGTGTCCTCCATATTTCTTCCTCATTGTTCCTGCGCTAGTATTGCTCGGGTTGTTCGACCCCTTCCGCTTCCATCCCATCAGACCGGTTTCCTCGTGAACATTTTGCACTCTTATATACAGGCGTTCTTGGACTTGCTGTCTGTCACACTCTGCTGTCGAGGTCCTCACAGGAGTCGTCCATCCCGTGCCTGCACCCGGTGATGTGCTATTCGTCATAGAAAGCTTAAATATCGACCGACCTTGGGCTGTTCCTGCCTCCAACCTTGAATTGCACCCCTACACACCACAAGACACCTGCGATGCTATCATACGACTCCTCCAAGCCCATCGAGGCCCCCGGCTCCCCTCCCTCACTCTCTCTGCCGACTTCCCTGCAGTCGGCCGCCACCGGACCGTCCACCATGGCCCTCCCTCCTGCCTCCCTCAATGGCACCGTGGCCGTCAACGGCGGCGCAGACAACAAGGAGTACCAGCACATCTGGCTCGTTACTGGCCCTGCTGGATGTGGGAAGACGACCGTCGCCGAGTTTCTATCAAATAGCCTGGAGATGCCATATGTGGAGGGCGATTCTGTACGTCTGGAAGATACATCCTATATGAGATGCGGAATAGTACTAACATCTACCCAGTTCCACCCCCCCGCCAATATCGAGAAGATGGGCAACGGCATTCCGCTCACCGACGCAGACAGGTGGGATTGGCTCACGGCCCTCCGCGAGGAAGCCATCCGCCAGCTCAGCAAGGGCGGCAATGGTGTCGTCGTCACCTGCTCAGCGCTCAAGCGCAAGTACCGCGACGTGATCCGCGTGGCCGGATACTTTGACCACCGCCTCGCCATCCACTTCATTTTCCTCGACGCCCCCGAAGAGGTCCTCCTCCAGCGCGTGCAGAAGCGACAGAATCACTACATGGGCGCCAACATGGTCCACAGCCAGTTTGACATCCTGGAGCGGCCGAACCGCGACGAGAAGGACACCATTACCATCGACGTCAGCGTCACCATGGACGAGGTCAAGAGGAATACCCTGTCCAATGTGCTGGAGTCCATGGCCCAATCGAGCGGCAACCGATAGACTATGCACGCCAGGGGCAGACGCCCTCGAGAGCGTCTGTTCTGCTTCTAGACAAGTTTGGGAGGCACAAGCGGAAACACTTACACGGGGAAACGCCAAAGATTCTGTTTTTTTTTTTCACGAATTCCGCTTCCAGCATCTGGGCGGAGGGCATGGCAACTAAAATATTTGCTTTTTAGCAGGGAGTCAAAGCGTTATTGACACCAAAGGGTCTCGCACGGAGAATCTGTCGCCACCTTTATGGTTTGTGTGGTTTTTTATTTTTATTTTAGTGAGAAGGAAGGGCAGAGATGTATGCTGGAGCACATGGGAGGAGGGCCTTGTATCTTTTCTTCATGGTTATCACTCCAATGGTTCATATATTTTGTTCCCATCCGAACAGCACGATCCGCTCTCGCCCCCATCCTCGCCCCCATCCCGCGCGTTCGTCCAGTCTCCCTACTCTCCCGAGTCTCAGCTCGGACACCACGCCGACGGTCGCTGAGAGCAGGGACCTCGAACCAAAATGTGCCCCGCAAGCCATGGAATTTTAGAGCCAGCCACGGTGCCCTGATGCGGCTTATGGCGGGGTATGGGGTAGGATGTGACGGGGGCCTGCATGGGTCGTCATGGGAATCAGCAATGGCGGTGGCACAGAGCACATTGTGCGCCAGGGCGAGGTCAGGTTGTGTCACCAACCCCTCCATCATCTGGGGGATCGTCACTGTGCGTTGGCCGCGGGTCTCATGTCAGAAAATGGTACTTGTACGATACAACCACTGCAGCACAGCACAACTCTACAGATAAACAAGCACCTCCAGGCTTCCTACTGCTACCACCCCTGCTTGGCCCACTGTCGGGGAAGCCATTTCTATCCGCTCCGGCTGTTTTGTGTGCCGCGTACATCATGTTGCCGTGTGCAGTGCGACGCAGAATCACGCGCACTTTTGGGCGAGCAGATGGTGCTTGCACAAAACTGCTCGTCCTCGTTCCATGGTTATCCTGCACAGGTTCAGGGCTAATCACCCCCCCCGCAGCGCCGAGAAGCGCAAGGAGATTGATTTGCATGCAAGCCCTCTGTGGTTCGAAGCCACGGTGCGGCACAGCTGACAGACCCTTGCTAGACGTGGCCCAGAGGCTGAACCAAGAACATGCTACGTAGACATGCCGGCAGCCCGAACGGGCACATCTGTGGCCGTAGTCGATGTCGCATCTGGCGACATACAGCAGGCTTGGTGCGGCAGCAAGGTCACGAGCCGCATCACCTGTCCCTTGGGTCCAGGGCAAGGCAAGGCAGCACGGGGCAGGGCAGGACGGGTGTCATGGACTGTAATCTATTGTTTTCTAGCCAACCCCCCCGGCCTCCAGGCACAACTACTGCTGAATTTGCAGTTCCACAGACGGTTTAGTAGAAATAAATGCAGCAAGTCTGTCTTATCTTGGCACCGTCCGGCCAGACCGACACCAAAAAGGACTTCTTGAACTCAGTGATGCGTTCGGTTGTTGGCCCATCCATCCACCCATCCACCTATCCACCCACCCATCCACCTATCCACCCACCCATGACATGGATGGCATGCGGCTCGGTACTCAAGCCAGCTGCAGGAGCATCATATCAGGCTCCTCCACGGCCTTCCGTATAACCTCGGCGGCCCGCGCCATGGTGGCCCCGTCGATGACGCGGTGGTCGGCACTCCAGCTGAAGTTGCAGACCTGCTTCTTGACGACCTTGTCCTCGCCGTCGAACAATGGCAGCGTCCGCATGCGCCCGATGCCCAGGATGGCCACCTCGCGCTCCACAATGACCGGGCTGACGTAGGTGCCGCCGATGCTGCCAATGTTGGACACGGTAATGGTCCCGCCTGCGAAGTCGGCCGGCGACAGCTTGCCCTCGCTCGCGAGCCGCTGCAGCCGCGCGAGCTCCGCCGCGATGGACATGATGTTGAGCGCCCCGACGTTCTTCACGACGGGCACCACCAGCCCCTGCGGCGTGTCCATGGCGACGCCGATGTTGTGCTGCGACCGGTGCACCAGGCACGGCTTGTCTGTGCCCGGGACCACGTCGACGCGCGCGTTGAGCATGGGGTACTGGTAGAGCGCCAGAGACACGGCCTTGATGATGAAGGGCAGGTACGACAGTTTGGACGGCTGCCCATTCGCGATTGGGCCTTGTGCCAGTGCCCGGTTTAGGCGCTTGCGAAGCTCGACGAGGCTCGACATGTCAACCTCGTCCGCGTAAAGGAAGTGAGGGATGGTGAGGGACCGCGTCATGGTCTTGAACATTTGCACCTGCATGTTGGATAGCGGCACCACCGTCTCGGTCTGTACCAGCGTGCTGCTCTGTGCTGGGCCGGGGGCCGCCGGGGACTTGGGAGCGCTCGCCATGGCGTCTCTGCCCTCGACAAACTTGTAAATATCTTCCTTCAAGACTCTGCCGCCCTTGCCGGTCCCGTCGACTTCTCGAATGTCGACATCCAGCTCCTTTGACAGATGTCGCACTGCCGGCGTAGCCAATGAAGCAAATCTACCCTTGTCTTTTGGAGTGGTCTGCGCTGGAGCTTGTACGGCGCTCTCGCTGACTGTGGGCGTTGGCACGGGCTCAGCGGGAGCAGGCGGAGGAGGCGGCGGCGGGGGAGGCGTGTCGGCTTTTGACGGAGGTTGGTCCGCGAGGGCATCGACATCTTCCTGTTTGGCGGCACCTTCGATGTCGATGTCGACAAAGGGCTTCCCCACCTTGGCCATCTCGCCGGCCTCGTAATATAGCTTCTTTACTACGCCGGTGAACCTGCTGGTGATCTCGACCGAGGCCTTGTCGCTCTGGACCTCGCACAGCGGCGAGAACTCCTCGACGCGGGCACCTGGCTCGACGAACCACTGAATGACCTCGCACTCGACGATGCCTATGACGTATGCCCTGTCAGTACAACTACCGGGATCACTGGCCGGAGAGGGACCCCTCCTTACCTTCACCAATATCTGCCAGCAACACCGGCTTCACAGCCATGACCCTCCTCGACTCGCTGAACCAACGAGTCGACGCGTTGACGGGTTTTCGTGCTCCAATGGCAACCTGCCTCAAGCTGTTGGCCACCTGCCATTGCGTTCGCAGGGCCCGGGCCCCTCGCTGTAGAAACATGGTTTGTGGGCGATTGAACCTGTGGAAATGTAGAGAGTCGATGGCCGCCACCCTCGAGCGTCTCGCCCGAGACACGAAGAGGAGATAACTCTCACGGCAAGGCAATGTAATGCCGACCGGGCAAGGCTTAAGTCGGCATTGTGCTGTGTCGGGCCTTGGTCCCCGCTGGTAGCCGAAGTCTGGGGATGTCCCGGCGCTATGCCCGATATGGGGCCCTTCTTATCCGCCGTGCCGTGTGTCCACTTCAGCCAGGCTGCTCCAGGGCCCCAGCGCAAGCACAGCGGCCCCCACGCGCGACCTCAAGCTCCGTGCCCAGCGGACCCGAAAACCGCGGGCTTTTTTTTTCTCCTAACCGCCGACCCCCGGGACCGGCGCCGTCTGTCTGTCCAAACGCCTGCCTCCTACCACCCCGTCAGATACCCACAGCCGATGCCCTTGGCCACCATGGCGTCGCGACGATTCGAGCTGGCCTTGGCTGGCCTCGCCCGCCGGCCCTTTGCATGCCTTAGATGCGAGACTCGTCGCGCCTTCGCCTCAACAGCTCTCCGGGCCGCGACGAGCAGCGAGAAGCCTGCCTCCGGCACGGCTATGGACCCCCAGGCCAATGTCAAGGGTGCTCCCATCGACGCCCCGCGAAGCTACGGCAAGCGGCACGATGGCCACTTCACCCCAAAGCCTCTCCCCAGGCCCATTGGCATGCCGTTACCGCCCAAGGAGGGCGAGAACACTGGAATCGACTCTCGATCCATCCAACAGCGCCGTGATGACTTTGTCAACTACGACAAGCACTTGAAGCGACGAGAAGAGCTGTAAGTCGACATCTGTCCGGCCACAACAGACCAAAACCAATCTGACCATACTTCGTCTTGCAGGACAGCCAAGCTATCCCGGCCGTACTTCCGAGACTGGGGCAACCTTCAATTCCACGAGGGCAAGTCGTTCATCGCCCCTCCCCGCCTCTTCAAAGCCGAACTCTCCCTCTTCTTCCCCAACTTCTTCGGCCAGACGCTCGAAAAGAACAGCCCGGGCCCGCGCAACACCACGTCCGTCCTCGAGGGCAAGGCAACGCTCGTCGCCCTGTTCAGCAGCCGCTGGGCCGAGCAGCAGGTCGCCTCCTTCATTTCAAAGGAGGCCAACCCGGAGCTGCACGAAGCCATAGCCCGCCACGATGGCCTCGCGCAGATGGTCCACATCAACTACGAGGACAACAAGGGCAAGGCCTGGCTGGTGCGCATGTTTATGGGTGGCCTGCGGAAGCAGTTCCCCGAGAAGGACTGGAACAAGTACTTCCTTGTCCGCCGAGGCATGACGGACAATATCCGCGAGTCCATCGGCTTCCTCAACAGCAAGGTGGGCTACGTCTACCTCGTCGATCAGCACTGTCGAGTACGATGGGCTGGTAGCGGGCCGAGTCATCCCGTAGAGGTGGAGGGCTTGACCAAGGGCATCAATCGCATCGTCAGTGAGATCAAGAACGAGGCTACGCTACCGGCGACGGCGCGAGAGCAGAGCCCAGGCAAGCCGCATCTGGAAGTCCCAAAAGTATTATAAATTGTCACACCCCCATCTGCTGGGAGAGGGTTTTGTAACATATTAGACATGCCATGTCCACGCACTATACTGTACAACAACAACCAAACACGCTGATACCCCTAAACGCCTATGCCGTATGCAAGTCTTCCCAATACCTCGTGCCGGTTTCCTACATGAAAAACCAGAACATGATAAAGCAGAAGGCGATGAAGCCTCCCATGATGATGCCGTCCCTCCTCTTCTTGGCCGATATCCTGTTCATCAGGGAGTTCAGGCCAGGCACCTGGCTAGCTGCCTGATTGATCCTCCGGTTGATACTGGCAAGCGTCTCCCTTTGTAGGTTGAAGCTGTCGTTAACGGCGTACGCCTGACTGAGAACGTTATCTGCCATGTTGTTGCTGTTGTCGATCCGGGTACGTTCGTCAATCATGTACTCGGCCTCGGCAGCCTCGGGGTTGTTGGCACGGTACTCGTCAATGTCGGAGCGGACATTGCTGAGAAGGTTGGCGCGGTCGCGCGCTTGCTGCAGCGACGAGCGCAAGCGTGTGAGGTCTCGCTTGTGGGAGTTGAGCTTCTCGCGCAGCAGCTGGAGGTTGTTCTGCTTGAGGGCTGAGGATGTGAGGGTGGCTTCGGAGTCGAGGAGGCGGGCGAGTGACGCAATGGTGGTTTCGCGCTGAGGCGGCGGCGATCAGCTGGGTAATCGCGGATGGCACCGGAAAGAGGGCAGAATACACACCTTTTCAAGCAGCTCCTCCAGCTTCTTCTCAGTCTCCTTTTCCTCATCCGTAGGCTTCGCGGGAATGCTGGATGATGTGGAGAATTGCGAGTAGGTATGGAACAGGTTCTCCGTCTGCAGCCAGGGTCAGCCAATGTCGGGAGTGCATCTGGCGGCGCGGCTCACCTGTGATTCCAACGTGCGGGCTTGTTGGCGCAGCTGAGCCCAGCCCGCATTACCCGAAGATGTAGACATGCTGATGGCGCAGTTTGGTTCTGTAAGCTCTGGCGATACGATAGTCCTGGTGAAGCTTAAACACGGCCGCCTCCCATCAGCCACCACTCCCTGACGATTACGACGTCCCGACAAGTGGTCCCGACGGACGGCAGAATCCACACACCGCCCGCGCTAAGGCGGTTCCCAGTCACGGGACCTACCACGTGAGCCATCTCGCCCGATCCTGTTGGCAACTCGCACGATCCAATCAAAAATTGCAAAACTGACCATATTCTCCACTCCTCGCCCACCATCTCCCAAGCCCTAGGGCAATTTTCCACCTTTCTCGGCAAACTTCTAAATTCCTGGCGTATCGATCCATTCGCGACTTGGACGGAGACCGGCAGAGGCTGCTAATTTTCCAAACACACTCGTCGACACACTTCGCAAACCACCATCGAAGCTATTCAAGATGGTGAGTACACCCTCTTCGCTTTCACTCAGGTCGGGATCGGGTATCGTTGCGTCGTCGAGACCATCGAAGTTGCTGGCGAATATCCAAATGCTCCCCTCTCGAACTTCGACGTCGATGGCCCAACCCCCGACCGACACGAATCTTCACCGACCGTGACCGATCACAACCACACATGATTGCTTTGGAACGAGAGGATTGAATGGAGTGCTGACAGGTTGCAGTCGTCGGGCAAGGTCAAGGCTGGTGCTCTCTGGAGCAAGAACAAGGATGACTTGATGAAGCAGCTTGGCGAGCTCAAGACCGAGCTCGGCCAGCTTCGCATCCAGAAGGTTGCCTCTTCCGGCTCCAAGCTGAACAAGATGTGAGCGACAACCCGCCCCAGCCCCCTTCGATGTCGTGCGCGAATCGGGGGGTTGTGCAGAAAACCAGCAAAGAAGAGGGGAATGCGTGTGCTAACTCGCCTTGTCCACAGCCACGACCTGCGAAAGTCCATCGCCCGTGTCCTGACCGTCATCAACGCCAAGCAAAGGGCCCAGCTCCGTCTGTTCTACAAGAACAAGAAGTACGCCCCTCTCGACCTCCGACCCAAGCAGACCCGTGCCATCCGCCGCCGATTGTCCCCCGAAGAGAAGTCCAAGGTGCTGGACAAGGCCAAGAAGCGCAACGTCCACTTCCCCCAGCGCAAGTTCGCCATCAAGGTGCGTAATCTTCTCCCCCAGACGCTCGCAGTTTTGTGTGTGTGAGGCGGCGTATGGTCGCTCCGCTACAAGCCTTGCAGAGTTTTCTCTTGCAACTTCAAACGGGGAATGCTAACGGACCACCGACAGGCTTAAATGGTTTGAACTAAGCGAAAAGGTGAAGGACATCTGGGTAGAAAGGAAACGGGGTATGGAGGGCGTGGCGTGCTTTTTCTCTGAAACAAAAGGCTTCGAAATCTGCATTCGCATGGCTCAGGGAATCTCGGTCTGACTTGTACTTATTTCCCGGTTGGGCCTCGTTCTGGGACGGGATGTCTACAATAGGCTGCCCGGTCAGGTAGCCTATTAAAAAAAATGAGGTCATGATCAAGGATACCGGTGCACGTCTGCTCGCTGTCGTTAGTGCCTACGAGCCCGATTGTCCAAAGTTGGCGGTTTTCTTCCATCTACGTAGTATTTGGTCGGCTTTCGGATCCGACCTTGGTCTGGCTCAGGCCCCCCCCCGACATCCGACTCCATCCTGTCACTCCACATTTCCCGAAATCCATATTTGCCCAGCATTAATTGTTTTGCCAAATACCAGTAGTTTGTCCTTGAACCAATGAACCAGCCATTGTCAGGTTTTCCACCCTAACAGTCGACGCATCTCTCGAGCGTTACAGGACTCTCTTTCTTACCACGGCCATTGTCATTTCATTATTTGCTGCTGCTTGTGCAGCGATAAGAGGCTCAGTGAACCCTGCCTCAGCCGTCCTTGGATCTTGGTTCGTCTGCATCGCCTCATTAGCAGCTCCCAGTCAGTCCCCATCCCACCCGCACCCAGATTTTCCACAAGCTGCATTCCGTTTATCCAGAATACATGTGGGCGGGATGCTCGTCTAGTCGAGAACGGCGCCGTGGATACCGTGAGGATGATCCTCCGGGAATGCCACGCTCATAGACACGTCCTTGGTATGCCTAATCCTCGGTCCCATCTCCTATAACATCGGTGGACACTTCCTTGCCAATGTCACCGGATCTGCGGTGGTGACTATCGTTTCGAGTCTTCATGTTGACACGAGTGAGTCGCAGCTTTTTCAAAAAAGAAAAAAGAAAAAAAGGAGTGTTTCAATTAGAGCTTGTGGAGCTACCCTCTGTGTCTGTGACTCTGTGTGCATCCAGACAATTGTTTTTTGTAAACTGATGCCATGTACTGATGAAAACCATACTGGGTATCTCGTTCTAATTATATTAGTTCCTCACGCCGACCTGTGCTGCTGTTGCCGTGGAGCACTATGTTCCCAAATGCCAGGACCCAATGGAACCGACTTTTGCCACAATCGAAGAGTCCGCCAACTCCAAACGAAAATCATTCAATACCGTGAACCGTAGCCGAACTTCCGGAACGCCGGTATTGTCAAAACAACTAAACAATGAACAGTATTAAGTCCTCACACCCGCCTTAATCGCCATGGCGCTCTGTGTTCGGTGGGTCTTTGTCGTGTGTCGCCTCAGCTGGTCAAGGCGATGGAAGTCCTTGCCGCAAACCTTACAGATATGAGTACCCTTAGCATTATGTGTGCGTTTGTGTTTGGACAGGTTGGAAGATTCGGCAAAGCACTTTCCGCAAATGTCGCACTGAAGGGGCTTCTCTCTTGTGTGGACGCGGTGATGCATAGCTGGCAGTTGGGTCAGCAGCCCGAGCGAGGCATCTGGTGGAAACATTGACTTACTACGGGCACTCTGCTGCTTGAAGCTTTGACCGCAGCCGTATTCACATTCCCAAGGCTTTTCCCCGGAATGGGTCCGGAGGTGTTGTTCGAGGGCTTGCCTCGCTGAGAGCTCAAGGCCGCAGAATGTGCATTTGGCAGGCTTGTCTTGATGGTTGCGTCAGTAATAGAACGTGGCAAAAAGGAGTTGCTAGTGATCAACCCACATCCAGTATGTGTCTGCATATGCCGCTCAAGCTTGCTCTTTTGGGAGAAGGGTGTGGTTCGTTTGCATCCTTGCCAATTGCAAGGGAAGCCTGCCTTGTCTTTCTCCAAAGCTGCTATATGGACATCTTTGCAGTGTGCTTGCAGGGCCTTGGCGTTTTTGAACCCCAAGCCGCAGGGGGCACCAGAGTCCAGCCCCCAGACGCATACGAACTCAGTCTTTTTTCGCACTGCGCTTTGTGGCTCGCTTTGGGGGGCAAGAGGCTGGCTTTTGGAAACGCAAGACTCGTCCAGGTCCATGGTATGGTAAGCCTCAGGCTGCAGGCCGATTGGTGTGTCCATCGAGTTGATCATGGGATCGACATTGAATACAGACGGAGGTGTCGCGATTGTGGACGTGACAGGGGTCGAAGCGACGGTACCCCTAAAGCAAGCCGTGCCAGTGCATGGTATCGTAGCCTCATCGCAATTCTCCTCGTGGCAAGGCTCCGCGCTGGCACAGGCCTCCTCGAAACAACAATTAATATCAAAGCAACAGTCGGTATGTGCGTCGTTGCAACAGTCGTTTTCACCACAATCCGCGGCGCCACAATCGAAGTCGTCGCATTCTATACCACAAGCGGCGGTGGCGCATAGATCTAACATGCAGCCTTGCAGGTTGGAGTTGTGGCCCATCGAAAGATCGGGAGCGGCTGCAGCGGGACCGACGGGCATGCCGTTGTGGTCCTGGGTGTCGGCACCTGTCCACGGGTACATGGACTGATGTAGCCATTGCTGGTAATCAATTTGGTAGTTGGCGGGCATCAGGAACTGGGGCTGACTGTTTCCATGGAAATGGTGGGACGGATATTCAAAGTGGTAGTGTTGTTGCTGTTGGCCCTGATTCTCGTCGAGGCCCTGGATGGGGTCCATGGTGCCTTGGCCGACAAGGTTGGCGAACTCGTCGTGGCTCGCCTCACGGCTCGAGTCCTCAGCAATATAATGGTTGAAGGACATTTCGTCTGTGGTCTTGGAGGGGGGTGAGGACGAGGATGAGGGTGGGGGAAGCGAGGGTAATATAAGGGAAAGACCGTCCCACGCGATGGGTTGGTTGCTTGGATCAGCAGAGCGCTGCGTGCACCGATGGTGAGAACCCGGATGGCCAGCGGCTCACCCTATCCAGGTCGGCTGTGGCTGGGAGGGGCAGCTTTTTCGCGTGCGGTCCCTGGGGCTGCGCCAATCAGAAGTGGGCAAAATGGGTCATGGTCGAGTCACTCCTGCATTGTCTGTTCTCACTATAGGGTTAGGGTTATACAGTACAGGGTTTTTGGGGCAAGGGGTGCCGAGACCCAGGGCGGGCGGGCCGTAGGCCAACTTAGTGGTAATGTACCAACGAGTCCTCAGGTGAAGGGCTTTGTACAGGCCACTGATTTCGAAAGTCAATCGCTTCGTATCCCGCAGAGTATCCACAAGGATGCTGTTGGGACTGATGCTCTCTGATTGTGCTACTACTATAATTCAGCGTTGCTACAAGCAGATGTAAAGATACATTTAGGTACAGATTAAGTAGAGGAAAAGGTACTAGTAAGTATTGTAGTATTTACTCAGTATACCTAGTACTAGCAGACACTTATTTACTACTAGTATTATATCCATTTTAAAATGACGAACTTTGATAGGGATTCTACTAAGTCGCGACTTCATATTTGTGATGCTTGTGGCCCGTACTTGACCATGTCCGCAGGTACCACAGGCGTTGATCGAGAACTGCTCCGGCTGGCACAAAACAAAAGAAATTGGGAAACTAAAATCATCAGCCTTGATTCGTAAAATACAAGACAACGATCTCGCAATCGAGATCTACTTGTCCACTGACCAAATATTCTCGGCCCAGTCGTGGGAAGGATGATAGACCACTGCAAGATCAGCATTAATATTATTTGGTTATTTGCAGCTGAGTGAATGGCCCGCTGCTGGAGAATTTTGGGGCTGCCCCGCCCCCTCCTCCGTCGTCGGGTTACCCCGCCAAACTTTTTCCCACCTCCCAAGTAGCACCTCTCGAGGACGCACATTTTCCTTCCTTCTATCCCCGCTCCCATTCGCTTGATCCATCATTGTCCTCCCCAAAGACAAGATGTCGTCCCCTCAGAAAATCGCAATCGTCTCCGTCTACGACAAGACCGGCCTCCTGGACCTGGCCAAGGGCCTTGTCCAGCAGAATGTCCGCATTCTGGCCTCTGGCGGAACCTCCAAGATGATCCGCGAGTCCGGCTTTCCTGTTGAGTACGTAGCTCGGCCTAGCTATCCTTGATAACAAAGGAAGAAAAAAACTTACCACTGGTGACTTGTTGCTGACCTGTGCCTTCTTTAACAGAGACGTCTCCGCCATCACCAAGGCTCCCGAGATGCTTGCTGGCCGTGTCAAGACCCTTCACCCCGCCGTCCACGCGGGTATTCTGGCTCGTGACCTCGCCTCTGACGAGAAGGACCTTGCCGAGCAGAACATCAACAAGGTCGACTATGTCATCTGCAACCTCTATCCCTTCAAGGACACTGTTGCCAAGATCAATGTCAGCATCCCCGAAGCTGTAGAGGAGATTGACATTGGCGGCGTCACCCTCATCCGAGCTGCGGCCAAGAACCATAAGCGAGTCACTATTCTCAGCGACCCCAATGACTACGCCGGCTTCCTCAACGAGCTTGAGAAGGGCGAGATATCCGAGGCCAGCCGTAACAGATACGCTCTCAAGGCCTTTGAGCACACTGCCGACTACGATGCTGCTATTTCCCAGTTCTTCCGCAAGGAGTACGCAGGCTCCGGCGACCAGTACCTCGCCCTCCGCTACGGCGCCAACCCCCACCAGAAGCCTGCTGCTGCCTACGTTCCCGAGGGCAAGATTCCCTTCAAGGTCCTGGGCGGCTCTCCTGGCTACATCAACCTCCTCGACTCCCTGAACGCCTGGCCCCTGGTTAAGGAGCTCAAGCAGGCCCTGGGCCTCCCTGCCGCCGCCAGCTTCAAGCACGTCTCGCCCGCTGGTGCTGCCATTGGCCTGCCTCTTACTGAGGAGGAGCGCAAGGTGTACTTCGTCAACGACATTGAGGGCATTGAGACCTCTGCGCTTGCCCAGGCCTACGCCCGTGCTCGCGGTGCCGATCGCATGAGCAGCTTTGGTGATGTCATCGCCCTCAGCGATGTTGTCGACGTCCCCACGGCCAAGATCATCTCCAAGGAGGTGTCTGACGGTGTTATTGCACCCGGGTACGAGCCCGAGGCCCTTGAGATTCTCAAGAAGAAGAAGGGTGGCAAGTACCTCGTTCTCGAGATCGACCCCGAGTACACCCCCCCTGGCATTGAGACTCGAACTGTCTACGGCATCACTCTCCAGCAGCACCGCAACGACGTTGAGATCACGCCCAAGTCCTTCAGCACTATCATCACCCCCAAGGACCTCAGCGCCCTCCCCGCCAGCGCTGCCCGCGACTTGACCGTCGCCACCATCACGCTCAAGTACACCCAGAGCAACTCTGTCTGCTACGCCGTCAACGGCCAGGTTGTTGGTCTCGGCGCTGGCCAGCAGTCTCGCATCCACTGCACTCGACTTGCCGGCGACAAGGCCGACAACTGGTGGATGCGCTTCCACGAGCGTGTTCTCGGCATCAAGTGGAAGAAGGGCACCAAGCGCCCCGACAAGAGCAACGCCATCGACCTCTTGGTGATCGGCGAGCTTCCCAAGGACGGCCCTGAGCGCGAGGCCTTTGAGGCCGTGTTTGAAGAGGTGCCCCCTGCCTTCACAGCTGAGGAGAAGGAGGCCTGGATGAAGCAGCTCAAGGATGTCTGTGTCTCTAGCGACGCCTTTGTAGGTCATCCCCAAATAACCTATAACCAACCCCTCCCCCACTTGACATGTCTTTATTGGGGATATGCTAACCAAATGACAGTTCCCCTTCATCGACAACGTCTTCCGAGTTGCTCGCTCGGGTACCAAGTACGTTGCTGCCCCCGGCGGCAGCCAGAATGACGGCGCAGTCTTTGAGACGGCCGAGAAGCTTGGCATTACCTTTGTGGAGCAGAACATCCGCCTCTTCCACCACTAAAGAGATACCATTGGAGTCTGGGAGTTATGTTTGCGAGTTAGGATTTTGGAAAACAAAGGGAATGGCCACAGAGAGGATCTTGCGGCGTCGGCGGCGGGTGTAATCGCCGGCAATGGCGATGGAGGCAAACGCAGCGGGACAGACTTGTCACATCCACTCCCACCAGTGCTGGGAGTACAAGGTGTACTTGGGAGTACTTGGCGGTACTTAGCAGTAGTAAGTTCTACATATGCAGACAGTACCAATGGTTGGTATGGCCCCATTCCTTTGCTGGTTGCCAACTGCTTCTCCATTCTCCTTTCCCCACGCCCCTTCGGTGTAGTATGAGTTTGAGTGGTGTCACTGGGCTACATTCAGTCTGTACTGCATTACGGCGGTCATTCATCATGACTGTGACTCCAATTCTGGACAGCGTACCTCGATTTAGTAGTCAAAGTCAAAGCACATCATTACTACTACTAGTAGTACTTGTCGTGTTTTCAAGTGTCTGACGGATATACCTTGCACAGACAGCTTGCTTGCGCAGCATGGGCGGTTGCTGCAAGGCACGACCTTCCTTAAGTGGTTGCAGGACCATGCCAAACACGACCGCACCGTATAAATAGTACTGTAGCACCGGACGCAATTATTTGCTGCAGCACCGGACGCTGGCGCTGCTTCACGCCGGAGTTGCTGTTCGGAGGCATCCAATCCTTACCTACTGATCTCTCTGCCTGGGTCCTGAAAACCGCAAGCGTTTGCTCCTTCAGTGTCGGGGCATTGCTACCGAGCTACCCGACTTGGCGGTCACAATAGAGAAGGTGCCTGCAAGTTTTGGCTTCCCGCTGCCCACTGCCCACCCCCTCCCCCTCCTCTCCTCTCTTCCCCTCACCAGCGGAGACCCTGAATTGGTGATCGCATTCTCCTCCACTACGGCGCACTGTGTACCAACTTCCTGCCTGCGCCTCCTCTCTTGCCCCGATCAGTTGGACTCTCCCACATTGCTGCATCGTCGCCTGAAGCATCAAGCCATGGGAAATTGCTGCGGCAAGACAGACTCAGAGGCCTTCGCCCAGCCAGGCCGTGTCCTGGGCTCCGCGCCCGCCCCAGGGCCTACAACGGCACCCGTGCCCCGTAAGGTCGGCGGCCCCCCAAGGACGCTGGGCGGTGGTGGATCAGCCTCAGCCCCTGGGGAGGCTTCCGGGACGGACCACGATGATGCGCGGAGGAGGGCCGCTGAGGCAGCCGAAGTGAGTCTTACGTGATGCGCGACGTGGTTTCTTGCTTCTGTTAGGGAGGGACCATAATAATCCCGGTTTGGTAACTTTGGCGTGGGCGTGGAGATGCCCGCAAAGGAAGATGGGGATGGACATGGAGATGGACATGGAGATGGAGAACATGCTAACACTGATCCACAGGCCCGGGCAAAGTCCTCCGCAAAGAGCGGAAAACTGCAGTCGCAACTGGATGCCCAGAAGAAGCAGTCACGCACCGACACGCTTAACCAAGCCAGCCACGAGCAGCGCCGTGCTCGCGACGCTGACCAGGCCGCCCAGGCCCGCAACTGGGACTGAGTTTTACTGAGTGAGGCGAACTAGATCGAGCTGCCAACGCAGAGGGAGTGTGCAGCTTTCTGCCGCCGTTTCATGCATGCTCCGGCCGAGAGGATCATGCAAAGCGGGCAAAGCCAAAACAAAAAAGACTATGCGGCAGCACCGCCAAGCTGGACGAGCTGGAGGCCAGCCGCCAAGGTCCCCGTGGGACGAAACGCCTCATCTATCTCGGGGCATGGCTGCTGTGAAGTTGGCACGGAGGAGGCGGCGGCTTTGGGGAGGTGGATTTCAGCACGGCGAAGGAGGGAGTTTGTGTTCACGAGAGGCATATTCGCAGAGTGGTTTCTTTGGTTTCTTTGGGTAGTAGTAAATGTGCTGGTACTCCCAAACACGGCACAAACAAGGTTATAAACTGCATGGAGCGCGGACTTCACTTCCTACCTCTTCGTCTTTGGGGGGGGGGGGGGGGAATTGGAGGTTCGCGAGGCCGCAAGGGTTACTATTAGAAGAGCAGACAGAATATTTTGACTTAGCTTCAGTTTTTCGCCACCAGTACTCCTCGGTTTCAGTTTACACAGACCAGTCTGCTGGCCGGCACAAATAAACTTGCTTTGGCCCTTGAGACCCCATCCCAATAACGCCCGGTCTCGTGTGTTGGAAACAACTTTGATATGGATACAATAAGCAAAACCTGCGCTCCTTTGCCCTAAACCGGCGATGCTGGCAGCCCGCCCACCCTAAGTGATGGTGTATCTGCCACTTGCCGGCGCCCTGTTGTCTGCGTCGGCGGCCGCAATGGTTCCCTCGCGGAGCAGTCGCGTTAGCTCGCTCAGGGCAGACCCAACAACAACTTCCGTGTCTCCCTCAATGAGGATGTATAGTTTGGGCTCGCTGCCAGGTGGCACCTCCTTTCCTGCCGGGTAGAAGTTGCCTTTGGTCGTGATGGATGTTCCTGTGGCCTCAAGAATCTTGGCAACATTGGTGCGGTTGGTGACGGCCCATCGGGCCTTCTGAGGGAAGTCGTTGATCTCCAATGTTGCGTGGAAAGCGCCGGCATCCGGCCCCTTGTTGTCGATTGGCTGCCCAGCACGAAGCTGGCCAGCTTTGCCCAGTCGGCTGTTGATGGCACTGACAGCGGAGCTGACCTTGTCGAGGGGATTGCCCGCCTTGCCAGCCACCACGGGAGTAGCGCTTTCAGTTGGGCGCTGGGTGATAGTAGCAGTAGGTTTAGCCTCCGGAGTCTCTGCCTTGGCCGTCTCGCGGGCCTGTACGCTCGACGTGGCTGCTCGGATCGCACTAAGAGCCTTCTCTGCCTTGTCCTCGTCGTCCTTGGCATCTTCCTTGACCTCTTCCTCCTCGCCTTCAGCCTTGTGCGTCTTGCGCTCCCTGAGCCGGGCTGCTTCTCGTTCCTGATCCAGGCGATCCAGACCCTTGCCGCCAAAGCCAGAGGTATCCTTTGCCTTGCCAGATTTGACTTTCTCGCGGTGAGCCTTTCTCATCTCCTCGAGACGCTCTGGCACGGGCTGGTCACTCTGCTCCAGCGCCTTGGCAATGCCGGGGGCGCAGTTTTCCTGCGTCGGAGTCACAAATGTCACTGCCACGCCCGTGTTTCCTGCACGCCCTGTCCGACCCGCTCGGTGAACGTAGTCCTCCAGGTGGTTCGGGGCGTCGTAGTTGATGACAAGCTTTAGTTGCTTGACGTCCAAGCCACGAGCTGCAACCGATGTCGCGATCAGAATCGGCACCACGCCCTTCTTGAAGTCTGCAATGGTGGAGTCTCGGTCGATTTGGTCTTTGCCACCGTGGATCGACATGCAGGGATAGCCCTTCATCATAAGTTCCTTGAGCAGGTCATCCGCCTTTTCCTGGCGCTCCACGAAAATAAGCGTGCGCGCGTCTTCGTCTCGATCGTAGAGTTCGCCAAGAAGCTCCAGAACCCGGAGGAACTTGGTGCTCTCCTCGCGCACCTCGACAATTTGCTCAATCTCCTTGGCCACAACGCTGCGACCACCCACCGTGATTTCGACGGGGGTCTTGAGAACCTTCTTGGTAAGGGAGTCGATGATTCGCGGCATGGTTGCTGAAAACAGAATCGTCTGTCTATCTGGTCTCATATTCGCAAAGATCTTCATAACCTGGGGTTCAAAGCCCATGTCAAACATTCGATCGGCTTCGTCCAGAACGACGTAGGTAACTCTCCGCAGATTCGTCACCCGGCCTTGGTTTGCCGCCAACAGGTCGATCATGCGGCCAGGCGTGCAGACAATGATTTCGGCTCCACGCTTGAGCTCAGCAATCTGGTCTCTGATGGGGGCGCCTCCATATGCACATACCGCACGCAGGCCCATCTTCTTCAAGAAGGGTTTGCAGTCGCGGTGGATTTGAGTTGCTAACTCGCGGGTGGGAGTCATAATCAGCCCGATGGGCCCCTCTGAATCCTTGAGCGGTGGCTGGTCTTTGATGTGTCGAAACATGGGCAGCAGGAAAGCTACCGTCTTGCCTGAGCCAGTTTTGGCAACGCCAATGACATCGCGGCCAGACATAATGGCCGGAACCGCCTGCATCTGAATGGGCGTCGGCTTCTCGTAGCCTAGGCTATCGATAACGTCCAATATCTGTCGTGTGAGACCACACTGAGCCCACTTTTGCACGGGCTTGGGCACGTCCTTTCCGTTGACTTTGATACCATCCAGCTCCAGTCGAAGGTCTACCACCTCCGCCTCTGTCAAGGCGCTGAGTTCAGCAGGCTCAACCCAGAAGTTTTTCCTAATGGGCTCAATATCGATTTTGCTGTAATCAGTTGTAGGGATATCCTTCTTCTTTCGCTTGTTGGTCATTGCCAATAGCGCGTTGTGGTCGCCGTCTTCGTTGGTCTTGAATCCAAAATCGTCATCACTGAAGTACGCTTCCGGTTCTTGAGCCTTCTTTGGCCCAGTAGCGGGCGCCTTGCTCATTTTCTTCACGTCTTTTTCAGCGAGGTCAGCCATGAAGGCGTCCAACGGATCGACATCTTCAGCCTCGTCCACGTCCATTTGTTCGGTCTGCGCATGGTCGTCTACATCGCCCTTAGCCTGCGCTTCGGTCGCCTTCGCCTCCTCCTCCGCTTGCGCTTCCGCCTGCAGGCGCCTTTCATGAGCCGCGCGAGCGGCAGCAGCAGCTTCCTCTTCATTCTCGGCAAAGTTGTCTTCGTCGGAGTCGCCACCCTCGTCCTGATCAGCGTATGGCGTGTCGTCTGCCTCGGCAGGAAGGGCAGGGAGCTTGATGAGTTTTCGCTTGGTGGTCTCCTCTTCGTCGAGATTGAGCTTGCGCTTGCTGGGCAGCTTCTCAGTCTCGGCGTGGGACTTGAAGCCGAAGGCGCTGGTCTTGGTTCGGTTTGCTGGGAGCGCGGATGCTATCGGCCTGCGATTAGTATCACGCTGGCCCACAACGTAGTCGAGTGGCAACGTACCAGCGGGCGTCTGCTTCACAGACACTGCTACCTTCTCATGGCCACCTAGTGAGCCTAGGAGCGGCTTCGAAGTATCATGAGATCGTGATGCGGCTGACTTCTTGGCGATGGCCTTGGGATCAAACTTGCCGCTGTAAGAAGGTACGGGAGACTCAGCACTTGGAGAGTCTTTGGGGATCGGAGACGCAGCGGCAGAAACATTTGGAGACACTGTTCTAGATGGTGTGCCGCTCGCCCTCATATCCATCTCAGCCAGGAGATTTCGGGTCTGGCTTGGGTTCACCTCTTTTTGCTTTTGGCTGGCGCTCTCCTTCTTCTTCTTCCACGCTTCTAGTTTGGCCAATCGTTCGGCCTTCTTGTCGATTTCGGCTTGTTGGGCGCTCGGCTTTGGCTTTTGCGACTGTCTCTTGTCAACACCCCAATGCGACACGAGTAGGGGAGATGGAGGAGAGATACGAACCTCGTGGTTATCAACGCCATTTTCGTTAGTGTGAGCCTTCTGGTTGCGAGCTTCGTCGCGAGCGCTGCGCGGATGGGAGTCAGCCGTGTTTTCCCGGCGACTACGTCCATGGTCGCGGGAGTCGCCTCGCCTTCTTGAGTCCCTTTGGTTGTCGCGACTTCTGTTTCGGCGTCGATCTGGCGACCGATTTCTGTCGTCATAGCGGTCCCGCGATCTCCGCCGGTCCCAATCTCGGTGATCTCGGCGTCCGTTGCGGTTGTACTCATTATCTCGGCGATCTATCGAGCGGTCCCTTCGGCGGTAGTAGTCGCGATCTCGGCCGCGGTCTCTATCTCGTTCGTGATGCCGCGCCTGCTTGGTGGGGATCACATTAGAATACATGCCGCCGGGAGGGGGGAGGCGAGCACCGACATCTGGGCTGCGCGAGCGGGCTCGTAGACGCTGGTCTTTGCCGTCATCTCTGCGATCCTTGTCCCGTCGGTCGTCATCTCTGCGAGGACGGCGTGAGCTGTGATGGCTGCCTGCAGGACTTGGTGAGCGCGAGTCTCTTGGCCGAGCCATTGTTGTGGTCTCGCAAGCTCAGCAGGACACTTCGTTTGATGAGTAGTACTTTTTTCTTTCTTTGGGGAGGGACCGAGGTCTCGGAATTGCCACTGGCGGCGCGCAGCCGGCTTTGAAGAGTCGCTGGAGCTATGATGAACACTCTGTTTCTGGAGCGACTGGCACGGTGAGAGGACTGATGCGTTTGTTGGAAGGCCTCGAGGAAAGTGAGATCGGGCAGGCAGATGCCGGGGTTTATCCTGCCGTAGTACGTAGCCAAGTAGCGTAGTGTCATCCGGGCGCGCTAAGCCCAGAATGGTCCAACGGTGTTCCACCTGAATTGACCTTCCCATCAGCTCCAGGTCCAGCCCGCCCTCAAACCGAGCAACCACTGCTGAGAGGCATTGTGACCAATCGTGCACAACAGCGATATTCAAAATGGCCGGTCTTGTCGCATACGAAAGCAGCGACGATGACGACGAATTGAATGAGCCTACAAAGCGAGCTCCAGTGAGTAAATCAATCAGGTCTTGAAAGCAAAATCTGCTAACTCATCGATCTTGGCACAGGCGGCTACTGTTCCCTCAGCATCGTTGAAGAATGAGGACTCAAAATCGGGTAAGATATCGCATTAAATATTTGTGTGAATTACATTCCTCTAGATTTTCATGCGCTGACTTTTTAATTTTCAAAGCCTCAAAGGCAGAGGCTTGCGTGACCAACTCATCAACTCAGAAAAAAGACACCGTGGTGGCAATAGGCGCTGTGCAGCAGAACGCAGTTCCTTTGGGCCCTGCGCTCCCTGCCATGAGTGAACCTATGACACATGGCGAGAGCCCTGGACAGGAGCCTTCATCACCATACACAGCAAACAGAACTTTGCTGCGTGACCTTACGCTGCCTTCCGTACCAAACTTAGACATACCTCCCTCTCCGCCAGGCTCCCCTTTACCCGGCGCGAACAAAAAGTTCGAGCAGTTTATGGAACTGAAAAAGAAAGGGGTACACTTTAATGCCAAGCTGGAGCAGTCGGTTGCTCTCAAAAACCCGAGCCTGATGGACAAGCTGATGGCATTCGTGGATTTAAGTGAGCGGAATCAATACTCGACGACTCTGCCTACCGATCTTTGGGACCCTGCCGGGTTCCCCGAATGGGCCTTTAGGGAGAGTCAGCAGAAATACAGGGAGAAATTGACGAGGGAGAAGGCATCCGAACGCGCAAGCGGCACAAGGACTGCGATTGACTTTGTCCCTGCAACGTCTACTTCGACAGGTTTGTCAGGGGGCAGCCTGACGCGGGGCGAGAAGCGCAAAGGAGATTGGGATTAATGGAAGATTTTTTTTCAACATGTTCGACCCTCTGGACGAGCGACAGGTGCTTGAAAAGCCTGCACCTTTGAAGGGATGCGTACGATACCCGGACGGAAGACGCCAGGGACGATACTAATAACACGATTTTCATCACAGACCACGGCCGGCGCCAGAAGCAAGAGTTTGAGCTATCAACAAGGTATCATTGCCGTCGTGCGCCAGCTATTATACAGTCATCCTCCAACTATATTATTCCCCAGGCGGGCAGCCTGCCTGCCTGTGCCTCATAGCCTGCCGTGCTGGTTGTGCCCAAAGAGCCAAGGGGCAACGCCTTTCTTCAGGGCAAACCCTAGGAGCTAATTCGAGCAAACTTAATCCGCACACTTGAGGTCGACATTCAAGCTCTTCTTGACGATTGACTTGATGTCAATTTCCACCGTCTGGTTCTTGCTGGCCAGGGCTGTGGCGAAGTAACTGAGCTTCTGGCCGTTGTTGTCGACCGACTTGCCCAGAAGCTTGACTGGGACCTTGCCGGTATCGCAGTACGGCTTCTTGCGGGCGGCGTCGAGGACCTTGACCTGATCCATGTGGGCGGTGATTTTAACCTCGTTGTCTCCTGGGTGCAGGACGAGGTCGTTGATGTAGAGCTCGCCAACCTCGTCATCACCGATGAAATTGGTGAAGGTGACATTTCCCTGAAGATGGTGAGAACCAAGCTGATGGGGGTTGACGACACGCAAAGGATCAAAGAGCACTTACGATTTCGAGGGTGAAATGGGATGCATTGGGGATAATGGAGGTGCCGTTGAAGTTGTTGCCGTTGGGGTCCTTTTCGATTGAGATCTGGCCGTCCGTGACCACGGTGCCAGCAAAGACATTCAGCCCCTTGAATTCAAGAGTCTTCTTGAACGTGACGTCGTACTTGCGAGGCAAGCCCTTGGGCTGGACCTTGGTCTTACCAAGAATGGTGACCTTGACGGTCTCGTTGTTGTGGAACCAGACGTTGAAGCGAGTGAATGCCTCGAGATCGCGGATTGTGACGTCGTTGCTCACGTTGACGTTTTGGTGCTTGTCAGAGCTGGTCTGGGGGAAGGCCAGGGAGGCGAATGGCGTTTGCGGCTCGTAGTCGGTCAGGAACATGTCGCCCTCAAACGCGTCGACCTTGGCATGGATCTTTCCGTCAGTCTCGATGGTGGAGTTGATCTCCATGTGGTAGCCGCTCTCCGTGGTGTGCAGGATGTTGATGCCCTGGACCTCCAACTTGGCTTCATCAAGCTTCTTCTGTGCAATCTTGGGGACGGCCACAAGGATGCTTCATGGCCGGCGTGTCAGTCGCGGCAGAGCGCATGGTGGGAATCGCCGATACTCACACTACAGGTACGACGATGACGATGATGACAACGAGCACGATGAGGTAAACCCACCAGAAGCGCTTGCAGTGTCGCCCGCACTTCCGGTCCTTGACGGGGGCTCGGTCAGTGACCGTCGACTCGATTTTGTCCGACATGTTGAGAGTGGTGGCGCTGGACTGAAGCAGCAAGGGGAAGCAGAGAGAGGACGAGCGTGTGTGCGAGAGTAATGACCCAGGACAAATGGTTTGCAAAACCGATGAAGAGTTAAACACAAAACGCCACCGTACGTTTTGCTGATATATCACCGGCTGGGAGGAGGCGAATTCGAAACAGAGGCCCTTCACATGCGAGGACGGTGGCAGCTTTTTAAGTTATTGGGATCCATGTGCCATAACCACAACAGGCCCCTTTGGCGACTGGCAACAACACTCCGCAAGCCTACGGCACAGTCGTGGACGGGAGGTGACCGGATCGCCATGATCTTCTTTGCCTCCCTAGTTCTTTTGCAAGGTCTCGGGCGTGTGTTGCCAAAACGGGCAACTGGCCGACCGAGCTATACGGGGTTATTTCCCCAGCTTTGCCCCGCGTGGGGTTAGCCCCAAAGCTGGAGGAGGGCACAAGCGCCGGAGATGCTGGCCAACCCTGGCCTCGAGGGAGCCCTGGCAAGCCTGGGTGGCTTTCGGCGGCCCCTCCTGCAGCAAGGTTGAGGAATGAAGGTGGTGGATGCGGCAGCGACCCGCTCTTTGGTCCTCGGCAGCTTGTGATGGGCCTCTTATCCCACATGAAGAGAGAAGAGAGCGATTGAGCAACAGGGGGCTATCTGTCGCTGCGCAATCAGTTGGTTGGTGCTGGGAGTCGACTGCCCGAGGCCGTGCTCAGCCCGGATCTAGGGCATGCATTGGCCGATGGATGGGCCGAGTAGAAAGGAAAAGCAACGCCTAGGCCGACGGGGCACCTCCATTGGCGGGATGTGCAAGGCTGTCGCCCACGCCACAGTCTTGGGCGGTGGCAGGGAGGAGGAGGGCTGCCATCGTGGCGGTTGGCGCTGGCGAGGGAGACTTATGCACATGAATCGAATCCTGCTGCCGATGCAACCCTTCGTTGCCACGCCGAGCAACGAGTTTAAAAAAGGATGTCGCTGGATGTCGGTGTGGCCGTCACAAGCCAGATTGGTGACGTTTCTTCCATGACGGGCAATGTTTCGCTCGTGGTCCTCCGTAACTGAGGAGAATGGGATGGGTTAAGGCATGGCAACAATGCCTGTCTGTTCAACACCAAGTTCACCCCAGATCATTATCCCCCGCAATGCGGTTGGAGTTCAAGGGCCCTTTGATGGAAACACGCGAACGGCAAACGAGATCACGAGAGGCCAAGCCAATACAGAATAGCCTCATCCCGGGCAGTCGACGTGTGCCAACAGAAGGCGCCGCTTGACTAAAGCTGAGGTCGCGAGGGCGTAGCTAACCAGGATTGGAGGGCTCTGCGGTGGGTGATGGCTGTGGTGTCCATCCACGCGAGCCGGCGCTACACCCACAGCCGATCTGCAGCTCTGGGACCATCAGTGTATTATTATATTGACATCAGCAATTCGGCCACCAGCAGCAAACTTGACCATGGGAGGGAGCTATGCTATTTCACACCCGGGCCACCCGCTTTGCCGGATACCACGGAGATGGCCAGCAGGGCTCGGTTCCACAAAATGGATCATGGGCCTCAATAATGAATATGGCCTTTCGGGCTTGGTCTCGGCCGCTGGGACAAGAATCGGGATCTCGCGGGCGGTTGCGGACGGCCGTACGGGTGGCCAAACAGGTGCGACGGCCGCATCCGAAGTAAACGAGCTGGGATGCCTGGGGTTATCCCCCCGAGCCCCGTCACCCCGGGGAAGTGGTGTGCAAATCAACCAGGGACTTTATGGTGGTGTCATTTGACCTCTGACGCGCCTGGTATTATGCCGACTCCTCGTTTTTGGCCAGGCCCTCGACGCCATGCCCGTCGGTTGGCTACGGCACTGGGCTCTGAGTGGCCAACGGCCGAAAGTGGTGCCAAGAGGACAACCTCCCCGGCGCCTTTGCGAATGTCACGATGGCGTTCGTGGTCCGGCATTCAACGCCGGGTTGCTGATTGGCCTGCAAACACACACACACACACACCCTCACTCCAGCCCCGGGGTGCGCGCAGTGTCATTCGGCGTCTTCGAGAAGCACTGCTTGGATGCATCGACATTGGTTGGATGCCATCCTGTGGCCAGTCTAATTCTATTAAACTTCAAAACGTCTCGAAATAACTTGAGAAACACAGATCAAACCCCTTATAATTTTGGCCGCATGCAACCCCCTCCTGCCCCTTGACTACCTTCTGGGCGCCACCCGGATGCTTATCATTACACTACTAGGGGTTCATTGTGCCGTGTTACACGTGCAACCGGCAGCCTCCCTCCCCCCCCCTTCCACATACCGAAGTACAGTCACACACGCGTGCAGGAACATGCCCGAAGTTGAAACTCACAACTCTGGTCGGGGCAAGTCGTCATGCTTGCGACAGCGTCGGCAAAGATCAAGAGCCAGGGGGTGTCGTGGTGGCGCGGGGGCTCATGGGCTCTGCCGTGAGCATCTTCGGCTGTGAACCGAGGCTCCGCTTGACATCTGAATATCAACGGCACACCGTCTCTCCACACCACGCCACTGGCAATGCCTTACAGCTTGGACCTGGACCAGAGACCCCGACGGTCCAGGCCGGCATCGCCGTCGTAGATGTCCTGCTCCACTCGTCGCGTGTTGATCTGTTCGCCTAACGTTAGCTGAGATCAAGATGAAGATAAAGGCTTGTGGAGTCCGGGGAAGCGAAGCTCTCACGATCCGACGGGGGGTGGAGTCCTCACAAATCTGGGGCCTAGTTCGGACACGTTCTTGACGCCAAGCAGGCGCAGGCAGGTTGCCGTCTCAGCCTCGAGAACTGTTGAAAAAGAAAAACGCTGGTTAGCTCATGATAAAGGTAAATGCTCAACTGGAAAGGGTAGGTCATACTCTCCAAAACCCGCTCGACGCCCGCCTGGCCTCCCGCGCCGAGTCCGAAAAGTGCACCACGGCCAATACCCACGCCCTTTGCGCCGAGGCAGAGCGCCTTGACCACATCGGTACCACGCTTGATTCCTCCGTCGACCCAGACCTCGACCTTGGAGAGCACCTCTGGGCAGTACTTGCGGATCTCGAGTAGAGTGTGTACGGCCGGGGGCGCGGTGTCGAGGGCGCGGCCGCCATGGTTGGACAGGATGATGGCCTTGACCTGGGGCGCGTACTTGGCGGCGAGGTAGGCATCCTCGTGTGTCTGCAAGCCCTTAAGGACAATGGGAAGATCAGTGTGCTTGGCCAGCCAAGGCAGCGTCGCCTGCCACGTGAGATCGGCGGCGGTGCCGAAGAAGAGCTGCTGGCCGACGCCGCCACCACCGGGCCTGGCCTCGCCGCCGGCCGGGCTCGTCACGGCGTAGTCAAAGTTGGACTTCTCATCGAGCTCGCGCTTGCCCGGGACGGGAGCGTCGAGCGTCAGGCAGATGAACTTGATCCTGTCCCGCATGGCGTTGATGCGCCGGATCATGGCCTCGCTCTTCTCGCGCTGGTTCTGGACGTAGAGCTGCCACCCAAACACCTGGCCCGGCTGGGCGCCCTCGACAATCTGCTCGGGGGTCATGGAGGCATTGTTGGAGATGAGCTGCATGGCGCCGAAGCGTGCGCAGGCCTTTGCGATGCCGTGCTCGCCATCCGGATGTGCCAGGCGAGCCATGGCGGCGGGCGCGACGAAGATGGGCAGGCCGACCTTGCTGCCGATGAGGGAGGTGGACAGGTCGCACGCGGTGCAGTCGACAAAGACGCGCGGTCGGAGGAGGATCTGCTGGTAGACGAGGTTGTTGAAGTTCTTTGAGCGGAGGTCATCGGCAGCGGAGAAGTAGTAGGCCCAGGCCTTTCGCGAGATGCGCTTGGTCGCCTCCTCCTCGATCTCATCGAGGTTCATCAGCGCCCCGAGCGGCACTGGAGCATCCGCATCGCCGGCCGCCTTGCTGGCATCTGCCGCTTCCTCGGGCTTCGGCATCGTGTCGGGGTTGACGGTGCCAAGGAAGTGCTCAGGCTTCAGGTTCTCTTCCAGGATCCCCGGGGGGTGAACGGGGTCGTACTCCTCGGTGGCGTCCTTGCCGGCCAATTTGAGGATGATCTTGGTGCCGCCCGGGTGCGAGGGAAGAAACTCGGTCACGTCGTACACTTTGCCGTAGAGAATGACCCAGCAACTCTCCGCCGTATTGTGCTTTGCGACTGGCAAGTTGAGTTAGTCTCCAAGACGACGGGAGGTTTCGTGGTACGGGCGAGCAACACCCCCAATCTACTTACCCTCGGCAGCGTCAAATACCTTGGCCATTTCGACGAATGATGATGAAGCACCAGAAGCGTCTGGGCAGGCGAGGTTTGCGGTACGCAAGGGCGAGAAGAGACACCAGCCAATGGAAAGAAGCAGCGCAGGCTCAAAAGTCCAATGTCGAAATACCGAGAAGTTTACAAGGCTTGAATCGCGTACCTGAGCCAGATGGTTAATAAACACGTCTCATTGGGGGGATGCGGCTTCGGACCAGGCTAATAAAGCGTTGAGTTGGGGGCCTGCAGACGAGGGACTTCGAGAGTCGGGGGGAAATAGACCGAGAGACGAGAGGGAGGAGACGAGGCTAGGGACCGCGCAAACTGGAGCGAGGCGTGCTGAAGAAGCAGAGGAGCAAAGGGGGAGGACCAGCAACTCGCGAGATGAGATGTAGAGGGCGCAGGTTCAAGTCCGTTTTGACTAATTCCCGACCCAAGCGTCCGGGTTTTGTTATCATGACGACCTTTCGACTGGGCATAATCCCGCCACCATTATTGGCCGGGCCTGATGCTCGTCCGTCTGTCCCTGTTGCGCCCTCTTCGGACTGGACACCGAGCGACGGCCCCGGATTTCTCGCCCATCGCTCGAGTCCCCATATTTTTTTTGCTGCAGAATACTTATATGGGCAAATGGGCTTTCTGGGGGTCGAGGGCACCTGCAACCAACGCCACTCGTTGCTAATTAGGGCGGGGAGCGAACTGGGTCCGCCCCGGAGAAACCCCCAACCATGTTTCGGCGAAACTGTTTTCCCGGGCCCGCCACCAGCACCCGGAAATAGTGGAAACTGGGAAGGAAAGCCCCGTCGCCCGGAAAGCACGGGCCACTGCTCGCATGCTCTCGGTGCTCGGAGTGACGACGGTGATTCAGTGTGCTTGTGGAAGGAACCGCCGCCGTCGAGTGCTCGGTCTTTTCCTCAAGCCGCACAAATCTCTCACACTTTTTTTTTGCCGACGCGAGGCAGCAAAGGGGTATCGTTGCGTCCTGTCTTTCCGCAGGCCTCACTTCTTTCTTCCTCAGTCGTCTTTGCATCCAAGTTTCTTCCCCCCAGACATCTGCAATGCGTAGTTCCCTCTCCCCCCTCGTCGCGACCGACCTCTCTCGGCTTTGTCTCCGATGTCGACTCCGAGCACGCCGCGCTTCGTCTCTCGCCGCCGCCGCGCCCTCACCTGCTTCGTCATTGCGCGCGTCTCCGCCTGCGGCCCAGCTCCTGTCGGCCATTCACGCCCGGCCGTCTAACTCCCGCCCCTGGCCGTCCTCTCCGGCCATCCTGCAGCGCCGGGCCGCCTCGTCCGCCGCTCCGTCTCCGTCCCCGTCACCGTCCGGCGCCGGTGCCGGTGCCAGCACCGCCCAAGACGCCGCTTCGCCGCCGCCTCCGCGGACGCACTACGACCTGTTCCCCGAGACGCTCCCCGATGGCGCCCCTCCTGCTGGCCACTTCCCCATCGACACGCGAGCCCTCCGCCGCGAGTACCTGCGCCTCCAGGCACGTGCCCACCCGGACCTGCACCCCCCGGAGCAGAAAGCCCGCGCCGAGGCCATGTCGGCTCGGATAAACGACGCCTACAAGACGCTCGCCAACCCGCTGCTGCGCGCCCAGTACATCCTGTCCCTCCGCGGCGTCGATGTTGCCCAGGACGAGTCGCTCAAGGTCGACGAGCCCGCGCTCCTGATGGAGGTGCTCGAGGCGCGCGAGGAGATTGAGGAGGCCGAGGCCGAGGAAGACCTCGAGGGCCCGCGGCAGGCCAACGACGAGCGCATTGCGGCGAGCGAGGAGGCTTTGGAGTATGCCTTCAAGCACGACGACGTCGAGGCCGCCAAACGAGAGGCCGTTCGCTTGCGGTACTGGGTCAACATCCACGACAGCCTCCACAACTGGGAAAAGGGCAAGGAGATTGTTCTCCAGCATTGATAGGCCTGAAGGTGCACCGCCTTTTAGAGTGTGGGGGCGCCAATCTGGCCTGGGCTGGCGTCTCTTGGGCATTGGAACCTCATCTTCTGCTGGCGTCTCATTGCCTCTGCAAAGCGCGCTTTGCTAGTGGCTCTCTGGGAAACGGTAAAAAATAGACACTCGAGGCGGCTTTAATTCTCTTTTGTATGCGGACATGTACTACTACTAGTTATTTACGTGCTATTCTGGGCACGTATGTACAGTATATGCTACCAACACTACGACTATGGGCCTAGTGATGCTTCAGGTATGTTATATGAGATAGTAATGGCTTGGGCTGGCTGCAAGGGGAACCCTCGTTCAACAGATGTGGGAAATGGAGTGTCCTCTGTTCTCCAGCTCCTCGCTGATTCCCAACGGCGGAACCGATGGATAAAAACGTATAACTGTAATTAAAGCTCGACATCCTCGATCCCAGGAGGAGCTGCTGTGACGCCCACCCGTCTCGTTGTCGCCTTTGTTCGTCACATAGCGTCATAAAAAATGCCACCCATATGAATCCAAACGCCGCCCGTCTCGTACCCAGAAGTGACCCAACCCATACGGCTTCGCTCCGATAAAATGCTGAAAACAACGACGACAACAACACACGAGTCAGATCACCGTATATACGCTGGGAGCTGCTCGCCCCCCTGACTGGACGATTCGGCCACAGGCCCAATGCCTGGGAAGTCATCCACGTCGCCCAGGGTTGGCGCGCTGGGTGCGCTGGCCTCTGCCATGCGTGCCGCCTCTCTTGAGCCAGAGGGCCCAGCCTCGGCCTGGTCTGCTACGTCTTCTGGGAACTCTGGTGGGGCGCTGGCTTCCTCCATGAGCCTTCGGCGCTCGAGCTCTTGCTTATCCTGCGTGGCATCGGGTACCTGACCACCCATTGACGCCGCTACTCTGATATCATCTTCGGTAGGTGCTGTTGGCTCTTCAGAGCCTTCCGGCGGAAAGCCGGTATCTAGATTTGGTGCACGAGGGGTAGCCTCAGCATCGTAGATGTTCTCTTCTCCATCCTCCACGGGGCCTGGGGAGGAAGGTCCCGCTGCTGGCGGCGCGCTCGGCAGAAGCCTTGTCTCTGCCAATCGCACGCGCTCCTTCTCCGATAGCTCCTCTACGTTGGGGAGTTGAGGGGGCGCCATGTAGGCTGGTGCTGAGGTCGAGGGCAAGCCGTTGAGAGACCCATACGGGGGCCGAGCAGGCAGCGGAGGTTCAGATGGATGGACAGGAACCATTGGCGTGAAAGGATGTCGAGAATGGTGTGGAGTGGGATAGCGGTTTCCGTTGTGAGGTGCGAAATAAGTCCCGTTGGGCTGAGAGGGAAAGTAGCTGGTCGGAGGGAGCTGCGCGCTGGTAGGAGTTACCTCGGGGGCGTCATCGGCATATCCCAAGTCGGCCCGCGTAGGATCCTCATCGTCACTTTCCGCCAGTCGAGTCCTGCGCAACGAAGGAGACGGCACTGGTTGTTTTCGTCCGCGGTTGCTGTCAGCAGTTCCCACCACCGTCTCCATGGACACGGAGATGACGCCCTTCTCCCGCCGAAGCCGAGACGTGTCGGCGATGTTAGCACCTCTCCGCGGCCCGTACGACGGGGTGCCGGATTCGCTGTTCCCATGCCCGAATCTCGAAGCAGGACCGCCCTGGAGCTGGGTGGCCAGCCGGCCGCCTAGATCCACGACAACCTCGACGAGGTACTTGAAACTGACCATGTTCCCTGGGACGCCTTTGATGGTGGGAAAGACGTCGTCTGGAAGCTTGACCGACACTGTAACCGACGTCTGCAAGCTGCTCGGATCTATCATCAGGGGCGCCGTGTTCTGATCAAGGTCTTTGCGAAACACGCTCGTGGAGCCGGTGGAGGATAGGGATAGCCCCCCGCGGCCGGTACGCGAACGGGTGAAGATGTTGTCTTTGTCGCCGCTTGCCGGGGTACTTGCGGCACCATCTTCAAACAAGGACGGCGATGGGGCACCGTCGATCTTGCCCTGCCTATAAAGCGTCACGATAACGCCTGTCATGCTCTTGACGCACTTGATGTGTTGCACCGTCACCCGGACAGTCACGGCGTCACCGGGCAAGCAGCCGCCTTTTAGAAGCTCGATGCTTGCTGTAATCGTCTTCCGGTCCACCTCCTCCTGCTTTGCTGTGAGACTCCCGACCTGCGACAGAGCTAGTTCGGTGCGGCTCATGCCGCCGGTGCTGGCGCTCACGGCGCTATCACCACTGATTTCGCTCCGCATGTCGCTGGGAGCTGGACTCCGGGAATCCGGAGCCTGGTCTCGCGAGTCGTCGGTGGGGATCGTCTCGCTGGGACTGGGCTCGGAGCCAGGACCGGAGCCAGCGCCGGAGGCAGGGCCGGGCCCGGAGCCGCTCGTGGTTTCGACGGGAGGGGCCGGCGGCCTGTCCAGTACCATGGACCTCCTCCTTCGTGTCCGCTTGGAGATTGGCTCGAGAAAGATCGTCCTCGGCCGTGGCGTGTGTAATAGGCCGACATCAACGTCCTCGACCAGCATGACCTTCCTCTCACAAGACGACGTTGGCGCAATGGGCGTCGGCCTCGTTATTGTCGCGCTGATGAGGTAGGAGATGGTGCCTCGTTCGAACTGTTGCCCAATGGTTTAGTCACTCCATCACTGGGTTTGCAGGGTGAGATGAGACCTACGTCAATGCTGCTCGGCAGCCCCGTCTCGGGAAACACCAGATCGAAGCCGAACTCATACTTGCCCGGCTCTATCCTCCCATCGCCGCTCAGCACCTGCTCATCCTGGAACAGGCTCGCCAAGCCATGGCCATGGTACTGCGGGCGACTGGTACTGCCGGACTGAGGCGGCGCTTGGGTCGCGCCCTGGGACTTGGCCATGGCGGCCGGGTCCTTGAGAACGCGCACATAGCCGTGTAGGCACACGACCAGGTGTGTGATGCGGATGGGCTTGACTACGACGAGGACGACGGACCCGCGAACATGGTCTCCTGCTGTGTACCTCCGGTATGGCTCGTCTGGGCGGATGTGAAAGTCGGTGATGTTGCGGTTGCGGCTACGCAAGGGGAGGGCGAGGGGCAGGCTCAGCCGCGAGAAGAAGCCCGGCTGGCTCGAGGCGCTGGCAGAAGCGGACGCCGAGACAGTCGACTCGGGCGACCGTTCGCGCGGTGTCCTGGGGTCTCGTGATGGCGTGTCGTCGCGGGGGCTGTTGATGGATTCAGACTCGGCAGCGGCTGTTGCGTTGGAGAGCGACGGTGACGATCTGGCGCGGCGACCCATTCCCATACGCGATGGCCAAGGCATCAGGCCTCGGAGCAAGCCCCGGAATCACGGTTGCCCTCACAATCGAAACGAGGTCGGGCGTATGGGGAGGGACGAGGCACGCGTTGGGGGATGCGTTGGGCCCTCGTGTGCGCCAACTGCTCGGTCGGGTCGCTCAGTGGATTGCCGTTGGGGGACCCGTCAGGGTCGAGATGGTAATAGCAGGTGATGAGGGCCAGGTCAGGCCAGGGTGCGCGGGGGCGCGCGCAGGCGGTTCGTCACGTAACGGGGGGCGTGTCGACCGGGACTCAAGCTGCATCGGCCGAGGGTTGGAGAGGACGAGGGTGGTAGAAGGGAGATTGAGAGCCCCCAAGGGACGGGTATGGCCAGGGTAACTGAGTGCTGAGGGCGCGGGGGCCGTCGAGGCGCCGACTAGGACGGGTTCGCGGATGCCTTTTCACAAGATGCAGCACTGGCAGCAGCCGCAGGTTGGCGGGAGATTATAGCGACAGGCTCGCAGGGGTGCACGGGTTTGCAACCGCGTGGAGGTTGAGGCGGAGGCCGAGATGAAGGTCCAACTACCACCAATATGTACCTACCAACTTAGAAGTGGAGGACCTTCGGGGGCGGCGGCGGCGGCGGCGCCCCGAACAGGCTCTGCGGAGGCGGGAGGGGGGAACAACGATACCTAGCAGCACTAGCGGAGTGCTAGCATGTGTACAACCAAGCACCACCGGCAGGGTATCCAGAGACCAAAGGAGGGAGGTTTGAGGGATGGACGCCCAGGATTGCGAGCTCAGATCCTGAGTCCGACGAGTGCGGCACGGTGCGGGTGTGGCCGGCGAACCCTACACGGCATGTATTTGATGTACTCAACTGGTCGTACTAAAGAAGAGGCTCAAACCTCTGGTATTATAAGTTGGGGGGAATCTGAGCATCTTGACGCCACTGTCCCAATCTGCCTGCTTCCCGGCGCTTATGATGCTGCCGTTGCCCTCGACGAATAATAAGGAGAGGGCATGCACCTCCACGGAATTGGAACCTTCTCGGTTTCCTTGCCCGCCCCCCCCGGTCGGTGTTGGGCTGACGAGATTGGCCTCGATCAGCTCTGGGATCCAATGGATACCTATTACGTTCTCGCTTCATTCATTTCTGAGAACTTCCCCGGCTGTGTGCACAGCCTCCATGCCCGTTGGCAGGAGGGGTACCGTAGTTCTGTAGGGACTCAATCAACGGGCAGGAGCCGCCCCTGTAAACTGGGCTGGTCGGGTGTCCGGCAGCCTGCACCAGCCTGCCCCCCCCGCCGCCCCCCTCCTAGAACAAGCTCAGGTCCCGGGCGAGAGGCGGCCGGCACCACACTGGTCTGGAAGAGGAGCAAAATAACACTCCATCGGGGGGGGGGGAGGCGCAATGCTGGATGGGACAATTAATAAGCCTGCCTCGATAGATTAAAAATGGGTTCAATTCTCAGGTCCTGGCCCCGGCATGGCCCCGGCCGTGGCAGGGGCAGCTCGCACCTCATACTACTTACTCGGATCCGACGGCCACGTTTTCTCCTGTCCCGCTCTCCCGCCGTCCGTCCCGCCAGCCTCGATGCTGCTCGAGGCACGTTTGCGGATCACCAGGCTTGCATATGCCAAGACACCTCCAGTGTGGCCTCTCGCGCCAAGAAAAAGCTTGGTCCTCTGCAGAGCATAGCGCCCGATCGGACGGTAGGCCTGCCAGGGCTGCTATTTACTACTAGTAGGTGATTGATTACTGTTATCCCGAAGTGACACCACCACGACTCGGCATCTTATTAATCGAAAGATGGGCCTCTACACTTATTCACGTGCTCCTTTTAACCTTTGGAGGCCTAGGACATTTGCAGACATTTTGTTTCTTACTATTATTTATTCTACAACTGGTATCCTGGTGGCATTACCAGGTGTTGTCGGACCATATCCACACGGTCCTGACACTGTATCTCAACCGCCTTGTGTATGCATGTCCGTGTCTCCCACATATTGATCCCCAAACGCCACGCAAATGCAGAATTCATACCGTGCCATGCCATGCCATGCCATTTCAACAATAAAACCGATCATGAAAAGAAAAAAGCCAACATCTAATCCAACGCCTCGCCGCTCAAAATGCTTCGCAAAATGCATGCACCCACGCCGTCAGCCACGGCCTCAATCTCCTTCTCACCCGCAGCACTCGTGATCCGGCGCTCATCCCCACTAGGAGCTGCGCTCTTGCTCTTGCGGCCCCTCTTGCTCGGTGTCTGGGGCATGGCAAAACTGCTGTTCCTGCCGTCAGATGCCTGAACCAAACCGAGTGTCTCCAAGCTGCCCACCACCTCGCGGAACTCGGAGCTCGACAGGGGGTGAAGCAGCGAGTCGCGCGTGCAGAGCTGGCAGTAGGCGTCAAAGAGAGTCTTGACCGTCGGCGCCATTAGCTTCCCCTTGGGGAATGCAGCTCCGCCGTTGGCCATCTTCGCAGCCGCTCGGTTACGCTTCTCGCACGCCACCAGGGCGCAGAGAGCTGCCTTCTGCTGCAAGTTGAGCGCCTTGAGTCGCTGCGTGGTGCCGTTGTTGAACGCCGCAGCCGTCACTTTGTTAAGATGTCCAATCGAGGCCCGGGGTGCCGTCTCTGCTGTCAAAGCCTTGAGCGACGTGGCCATGATTTGGACAACGCTCCGAGAGCCGTTGCTCCCAGTCGTTCCATTGATGTTCTCGCCGAGTGGTCGTTTCGAAGGAGTCATCTGCAACAGCTTCTCCCGCGCCTCTTCCTCGTGCTTTTGCCGCGTTTCCGCCTCAATCAAGTCCAGGGCTCGGCGACAGATCTCAAACGCCTTGCGGATATCTCCGGTTTGACTGGCAACCTTCCGCGAGCAGAGTTCCACGGCAGCGGGGTGGAGGAACGGGAGATAGCTCTCCTTGCCAGCGGGCATCAATGACTTTAGCCGTGTAGTGATAATAGTTTTGATCTGAGTTGCGTTGTAGGGAACAAATGGAAGCAGCTCTGGCTTCAAGTTCTTGGCCTTGAGTCGGGGCAAAAATCTATCTGTCAAATCCAAGGCGTTGGCAACACCAACCAGAACTAGTCGGGATGACTTCTGGAGCGCCCACTCGAAGATCCTGTACAGACTCTCCAGACCCATGGTGAGGATGTGGTCAATCTCATCGAGGGTGACAAGGTAGACCGAGGAAGACGCTGCTTCAGGCATAAAAAGAGCCTGCAACCTGTCAACAGCTTCGGCTTCGGTCATGTCGTCCGCATTGCCCAGGGCGCCGAGGAGCGTCATGTACAGGTCCTTTGAAGATTTGATGCTCATGCAGTTGAGGTACGTGGCGCGGACATTCTCTCTCTCCGCGTATCCCTTCGTGGTCTCGGTAATCATGGCACTCTTGCCCGTTCCTGGAGGCCCACTGACGTAGAGGCAGCCCTGGGGGCTCTGCGACGACACACGATCAAGAAACGCCACCAACTGGTTTCGCTCAGATTCGCGACCGATCATTTGGCCCGGCTCGGCACCACGGGCAAAGAGCTGCCGCGCAGAGTGGTAGACAGTCTGGACCGTGCTGGGAGACAAGGGCGTCTGAGGCGTCATCCGCTTGAAGAGTTTGCCGGCTGACATGACCGCATGTCGGGGAGTGGTGGGTACGTTGGCGAAAACATCCTTGTGTCGGGGAGTCGACGGCGTGACAGGGTTTTGCGTGATGGTGGATTGGGCCTCGGTCCGCCGTGTTCGAGGACGTCGACCCAGCTCCTCGCTCTCATCGCCTGGAGACAAGACTAGGGGGTCCTCGTTCTCATCATTGTATTCCGGCTTGGTGTTCAGTAGGCGGCGGCTTCGCTTGGAAGGAGTGATGACCACACATTCCTCTTCCCGAATTGTCAGCTATCATGGTTCGTCCTTCCGAGCTTGAACCTGCTCCGTCCATGGTGAAGGGTGCTTACCGGCGTCGTCCAGACTGCGCGACCGCTTTCCCAAGGTTGAAGGAGACATGGTGACTGTCTGGCCTTCCACTTTGTGTGATTCCTTTGGCTATTGTGGAAGGAAGTAAAGAGGTTTCGTCGCGTGTTGAGGAAAGTCCGGGTCGTAGTTGGAGAATAGGAAAGTGTGGTGGACGTTGACCTGCCAGGATGGAGAAGTCGTTAGATTAGTACCGGTGCCCGTAGCCGCCGCCACAAGGGCGCCCTGGCAGGGTGGGAGCGTGTTTCGCGCGTCCTGACGCGCCCTGTCGCGAAAATCCATTAAAGTCGTGGCCCGTGCACGCTTATCGCAACACGCTCGATGACCGCGATTGCGCGATACGGCTTGACGGCCCACTAACGCGTCCCTTGCCTCTTACGAGATCCATCTGAGACGGGAGTGTCGCAGTGACCAGTCCCAAATTCTTACTTGTTCCGTATGCCGCGGAATACCCCCCAAATGCCACTGATCTCAAAATCGACCACCTAGTTTCTCCTCCCAGCACGTGCAGGCATGGGTAGGTAACGGTGCTGCAAGGTGGGTCCAAGCTCAAGCTCGCCAGCACCGTTCTCCCCGCAGAAAGCTCGATCGCCATGCAGCCGGTGATCGCTTCAAATCACAGTCTCTTGGGCATCAGACCACATGGCTGTCGTCCACGCGCTGATTTCCCGAAACGCAATGGCATTGTGGCACTGCCTGCAGCCGGTTCGTCCGAGTTCCATAGTTATTGGACAGACTTTGTAGCCAATTCATACTTGTATTACGTCATGTTGTTTGAGGGGCCGGATCACTTCTCAACGGCATATTGCATGGGATTCGCCCCTTCGTTCCTCTTATTGATCTTGACCTCCCACCATTTCGGCGAAACTTGAATTTCTCCCTTTCAATTAATCGCCCGTTCGAATTGCTACATCTGCCTCCACCATGACGACGTATATTCCCGCGCTCACTCTGCCGACGCAGGTCTTTCTCACACCCGCCGTCTCGGTCCTTTTGCCAATTGGCCTGGGGACTGCCGTTGGTCTCAGCGTTCAGCGTGGGCGTTCAATTGAGCTAGCATCATGATAGCCTCAGCTGACACTATGTGACAGAGACCCAGCCGACGTACAAGTCTTTGAAGAAGCCTTCACTACACCCCCCGCCGTGGGTTTTCGGCCCTGTTTGGACTGTCCTTTACGGGTGAGTGTCGCCAAACTCGCGATGCAACACTGATTTTCGCTCCTACTAATCCGAGAGTAGTCTCATGGGCTACGCAGCCTACCGTGCTGCCCACAACGGCCTGTCGCCTTTGTCGTCTCCTGAGACGATCCAGACGACCCGACATGCCATGACGGTATACACGATACAGCTTGGCCTCAACCTAATCTGGACGCCGCTGTTCTTTGGCTTCAACCAGCCAGCCCTTGCGACAGTTGACATCATCACGCTCTTTGGCGCCAATGGGTACTTGGCATACCTGTATTCGTCCGTCGACTCTGTCTGTGCTTGGTCTCAGGCTCCCTACCTAGCCTGGCTCAGCTTTGCTACATATTTGTGTACTTCCATTAGCCACATGAATAATTGGGACCTCTCGGGCAAGTCCGGAAAGAAGGAGTGAAACTACTTTTATATTGAGAGAAGATGCTACGAAAGCCATGCGGGCTCTACATGTTCATTTCAGCTAATGAGCAGTCAACGGATCTTGCTCATATCAAGTTATATGAAGAATGTATACTATTCAAGAGCTTTTTAATTGGCTTCTATTTGGAATATGATATATATATGGGCAAATGCAATACCCGCAGCCTGCCCCAGACCCCGATGCTTGGGTAGGAAATGTGATGTCCTATTCAAAACGCCTCAATGATGCCGTCGTGTGGTCTTAAGCCAACACAGGAAAAATGTCGTTAGATGCCCTAATTATTGGGTGGTTACTGGTGACTCGTACGATATCCCGTCATTGCAGGGGGAAATGCCGTTTGAGGCCATCATACACCATGAAGATGAACGCTGAGCTTGGTGCTGATCGAATGCAGGTGACGCCGCACCCGCGGTAGAGGCCACGCAGCCCATGCTGTCGCCAGAGAGCAGCCCCTTCACCCATAAAGGTTCGCTTTTCCCTTAGATCACCGACTGGGGCTGTTTGCATCCGTGACTTGATCGTGTCGGCCGGGAAAAAGAGGAAGTTGTAGGAGACACCGGCTGTTGCGCCAGCGATGGCTTGCTTCCAGAGCGCAAGAGGCTTGGCCAGAATGGCTTGCCTTTCAGATTCAGAGGACGCGGACTTGAGCTGTGACTGGTAGAAGAGGTTGGTTGCGGTCTCTTTGGCGCCAAACCAGGCTGAGCAACCGCCAGCCTCACGGATCAAAGTGCCCAGCTGGCCGTGCCAGAAGCCTCTCAATCCCTCGTGATGGAAGACTTCCTTGATGACCTGAAGCGGGCTAGAAGCAACCCCAGTTGATCCATTGCCTAGCAAGGGTGCCTGGATCTTGCACTTGACCAGCTCGATGGGCGTGAGCACGAACGAGGTAAAGGCGCCCGAAAAAGCACCCGTAAACCAGAGCTCTGGTAATGACAGCCCCTTCTCTCGAGATGCGAAGCCTGAGGTGAAAAGCACCTCACGGCCCAAGCTCTCAAAGAGAAATAGACTGCTTGTCTCACAAGCAGCCCCAACCAGAGGGGCACTGATGCCGCGGTAGAGGCCTAGGAAGCCGTCGGCTTTGATCGATTGTCGGAAGCAGTCCAAAGGACCGGTATAGCGGAGGGGGAGGTGGTCAGGCTGGCTTTGGAGTCGTACTTTGACCGTGTCGAAGGGGTATTCGATGTATTTGCCTACAACACCAGCAATCTGCATTGGTTAGCGAGGAGAAATAAATGATGGGATGGCAAATAGCGGCGCAAACGTACCGAGCCACAAAGAATGTCCTCGATTGCTTCCACGAGGGCCGTCTTGCCCTTTAATGCTAAGCTGGCGGGGTTGACGGTCGCCTCAACGGCGATGGGAGTTGGCTCCATCACGAGGGAAGAAGACTGCGAAGCGCTTCCTGAGGAAGAGACGGCAGTGTCAGACCGAGGGTATATCGCGGGCGAAGGGCGGTCAATCGTCGGGCGTGAGAGCAGTAAGTTCGGGGTATACGATCAGGGCTGGGTAGGGTTGTGTGTCGAGCGTGTGATCGAAACGAGGTGGCTCTGCCTTTCAGAAACGCTGATGGGCGCGGGGCAACGGAGTCAAAGCGTATAGGCACCGATACCGGGGAGTGTATGGTGTTGATGAGAGGAGATCTCAACACATCGTGAGAAGAGGAAAGAGAGGAGAAGAGAAGAGAGGGCGGGTAGCGGACAGACGGGAACAGAGGGAGGGAGGTGGGGGTTATTGATGTAATAACGGAGCAAGGCGATGCGAGGTGTTGCGCGGCGAGCCAAAAGTGATCAACGTCTCCGGCCCAAGTCCAACTAGGGCGGGCCACGGAGGGACTAGCCAGAGAGGCGCGAGCTAGGTCGCAGTGGTCGGCAGCCACCTAAAACCCGCCGCTGGTGGTGATTCACGCGCAGCGACCAGGTACGGGCCGGCGAGTGCGAGGACGAGGGCGTGGGCGCGGGATTGGGTGTGAAGTTGGAGAGTTGGAGTGGTGTGGAATTGACGGCCTCAGCGGATCCCCAAGTTGGGCCTCGATGCCGTTTCGCTCTTTCCGTCACTCCGCTCCCCTCGAAAAATTTCATATCGGCTCCTTATCGGGACGCATGTGACATCAGGAACCCCGCAGCAGCGCTGTGGGCAGTCAAGGCAGCCAACCATTGGGGGCCATAATTATCTGATCGTCCGTGCGCTGTTCCATGCTTCAGTGCCTGGCTTCCATCGCCTTCAGTGCCGGCCCAGGGGCTTCGCTGCACCAGTGAGACGCCTTGATTTGGTAGGTTGCTTCAGGGCCTTGCTTCAGGGCCTTCCTTCTGAGCTGGAAGAACCCATGTCTGCCCTGAGGCTCTGTCAGCAACATCGACGACAGCCTGTGGGTTGAATGGCATCTCGAGAGAGCTGGAGGGGCTGTTCTTTTCTCTTTTTTTTCTTCTTTTCTCTTCCCCTGGCTTGGCGCCATGTGCTTCGCCTCGGCTGCCCCCCAAGTTGGGCGTGACACAGAGGCAGGGCTGTTCCTTGTCCGGCCGAGGGGCTAAAGCGGGTACGCTGAAACCTGCATCACGATCAACTGATTGATAAGATGACGACCTGGCCATGGAGCCCGCTGTACAGCATTAGTTGCCCAGCAGCCTGCAGCAGCCCATTCGTCACTAGAGCTAGAGCCCGTCTCATCGCGGCCCCACGACGACCCTGCCAGCTGGCACCATGGCAGAGTCCGTTGATCCTCTTTGATTTGCCCAGATCAAGCCGTAGTCTACTATGTAGTGTCTATCCTCCTCGCGAGGCGCCAATCATGGACCCTGCAGCCGGCGGCCCTCTCCATGTTCCCTCAAGTGCCGACCAGGAGGCAACCCTGCGGCAGTCGCCCGCATCCTTGGCGAAAGAATTCGCGCAAACCAACGGCGCCTTGATGAGCATCAATTGCTCTTGATGGCTTAGATGGGTCGTGGGATGGTGTGATCACCGAGGCAGCTTGCGCATGATTCACCAAAAAGAGAACCCGCTAGTCGAGGTGATTCCAAGGCATATGCCAGCCACGTAAAATGCTTTTGGGGGCTGGTGTGGTGTCGTGGGATGTCACACAAGTCAAGTCAAGTCAGGCCAGCCTCCATCCACTCACCCTCTTAGAAGTTGGCCCCCGACCCCTGGCATGTTGATCGTCGCCGGTAAGGCTGAGTGAATAGACCGCCCCGAAATACGACTATGTTTTGCTACCAATCATATCCGCACCCTGACCTGAAGTGGCGAAGGTGACACCCTTCAACCTGTTTGCTAGATTCCAGCGACCTGAGTTTTGTTGCATCTCTCATATCAAGGCAGCTTTCTGCAGAGACTACCGACTCCCTGTCAACACGCCAATACTCATGCCGCAACTACAAAATATATCGCCCCCCATTACTCATCCAAGTCTAGTGCTTTAACCAGCAACTTGTCACAAAAAAGTGTGCCACTCAACACCCAAACCCAGCGCTTACATGACACGCCAACCACCACGAACCATTACGCAAGTTGCTAGGGCTGACGTAAAGCATTCATGCAAAGCTATCAGCTGCGAATGAGGGTAACTACCCCACTAGTCCGTGGCAGCTTTATATATGCAGCAATGGATGCTCACCCAACTACAAAAGTGCGCCAACTGCCAGGGCTGTGCTCATATGCTTCAGAGTACGGGCATAACCCGGGGGCAATTTTGCCATTCGTACTCTATCTGGATTCATACTGATTCAACAGTCTTCCATACCGCCAACCGGGCTGGTTAATGAGACACATACACTGCGGGGCAACGCAACCCCCAGACTCTTCACTTTTGTACACGGATGAGCCGAGACGCTCTCGGATGCGTGACCCGACAGCCACACCGGCCGATAACCGATGGATCGCAACCGGTGACAGTAGGCGCCAAGTTCTTCGGCACGTTCTCAATAACAACACAGGCTGTACAATGTTTGATTGCGACTACTTGAGAGACAATATATCGTGGAGGTATTTTAGCCAAACCCGAACATACAATGCACCCCATCATCCTTCCTATTTACTCTCCCGTCAAGGTATGACTTGACCACGACAACCCCGGCGAATTTACTGCTTCTTCTTGGTGGCTGCCTTGGTGGCAGGGGCCTCCTTCTCGCCAGCAGCCTTGGCTTCCTTTTCTTGGGCAGCGGCAATGTCATCGGCCTCCTTCTTCTCGGCGTACCACTGGCCGGCCTGGAGAACAAGGATTCCGACGAGGACAAGCGCCAGAATAGTGTTGCTGGCCGAGTACACCTTCATGGTGTCCTCGCGGCCCAGGATAAGCTCGCCGTTCTCGCCCTTGTAGGTCATGCCGTTGTGCTCATCGTCCTTCCAGTAGTCGGTGCTGAGAGTGCGCAGGCCCTTGATGATGTTGGCAACGTAGACACCGAAGCCGATGAGGTACAGGATGAGGGATGCGCCGTCGAAGAGGAAGTTGGCCTCGCTGGGGCGGAAGAGCTTGATGAAGAAGCCGACGAAGCCGACGCTGATGATGATGTGCAGCATGCGGCTGATGAGGGGCGGAGAGTGGTAGACAAACTTCAGGTGCTGTTCAAGGTGGTCTAGGAACTCGGGCTGCACGGGCGCCTTGGTCCACAGGAGCGGGAAGTCATAGGGGAACGAGGCGAAGAGGACACCGAGGAAGAAGCAGGTCGCTGGCCAGTCTCGTTAGTATTTTGCGGGGAATAAGGCACGCGACGGCGCATAGGGAGGGAAGAATGCTCACGGGCGACAATCATAAAGGTCGCGAATGAGCTGGCGCCCTGATAGTTCTTGGACTTGGTGGTCTTGGACCAATCGATGAAGGAACTCATATTGGCTGGTGCTTGTCGGAAGCCTGCTCCGAGGCGAGGATCGTGCGGAGGGAGGGGATTCGCAGAGAAGGATGCGTTGTCGCAATGCGCAGACGAGGTCAGAAACCGAAAGCCTGGTGGTGAGCTCAGTGGCTGCAGTGTTTTTGCGTCCTTGAGAAGAAGAAGCGAGGCGATTATAGGTGGTGCGTGATGGCGGATCGAATAAAAAGACACAGTCGAGCTGTGGGATGAGAGGGAGTGAGGAGCAGCTGGGGCCGCGCAGGCGGAGGAGCGCCTGAAAACAGGGAGCTACAGTGCGCCCGGCCGCCAGACCTTCCCGTTCAGTGATAGGCTGGACCTGCGCTGGAGGAGCGCAGGGCAATGCGGGGTTGCTGAGTGGCTGCTGGCGGGGATGCGACCCACCTGTAAGATTGCCACCGACGGGTTCTAGAAGCTGACAAGGGCATCAGGGCTCCATGGCGTGAGGAGAAGAGATAAGATGCCGATTCCTGCAGCGCATGTTATCATGAGCCTGCACGAGTCCGGGTATCCCGTCTATCGACTGTTTTATCGCGATTCTCCTTGCCCATCTTCACTCGGATCTCACCCAGAGAAGGCAATTTGCGCGCTTTAGGCACAACACTCTTTCATCTTCCATCTTTCATCCTCATCTTCAACCTTTCCAGATACACAGAGCGATCCAGTCTCATTATGCCACCCTGAGAGCAAAGGCAATCAAGCAAGGCAGTCGCACCATGCGCAGCAGCTTGTCTTTTCTGTAGAAAATTGTAATTGTTCGGCTCGAGATCCTTGTCTCGTATCGCATCCGGCGTCTCCAGGCAAAAGCCTATCTAAAACCGGCCAGGCCCAAGACATGCTGCGTGATGACGCTTCTCTGTGGACAACTAGCAAGAAGACTCTCCTTCGTAGTTAAGAGGGTATCAATAGGGTATCAATTTCAGCCAATATCCAAAACGCATCCCGCTATCCCGCTCAAGACAATGATTCACGAGTGACTGGTATTCAGAACCTCAAGGGTGCAAAACCTCGCTCCTTTACCGCGCGCTGCACCGCCTCCTTAACGCTCCGGACTGATTGCCTCCAAATGTCTTGTCCCTCACCGGCTTGCCCATCCTGCTCGACGACGAGGTCTAGCGACCTAACTATCGTGGCCACCTTTCCCATGTCTCGTTCTATCCGAATGACCTGCACAAGGTAGGTTTCCAGGACTTCCACATCACGTCGATGGGGCCCATCTTGCCGAGTTTTGGCATGCCACGCGTCCAACATGTCCTTGATTTCCCGTACCGAAGTGACGCTGGAGCTCGAAAACGAAACCTTGGGTGGCAGCGGGTTGAATTGGACCTTGCGCTGTTCACGCACAAGCCCCGATTCTGGATCCGGGGTTTGCTGGTTCCACGCGGTTGCGTCTAATGATTCGGATCGAGGGGTGAGTCTTTGTCTTTCATAATCCGTCACCATTTCCTTGCCACCCTCTTCAGGCTCTTCGGAAAGGACCCTCGAACCCAACTCCTCCATTTCATCTTCGAACCCATCGCCAACCTCTGATACTCCACGAAAGCTTCTTTGCCGTAACCCTACTGGGGCATCCTGCGGTGCCGCTTGTCTCTTCGGCTCGCCCAAGGAGTCCTTCTCAGGGGATGTATGGTGATCAGCATGAGCATCGGTTTTTTGGTACGAAGCTAAGATCTCCGCTTTCATGCTCTGTGGCAATGCGCTGAAGACCTCAGGGTCGATGTGAGTCGGTATCTTGCTGGTCGGCATCGGGCTCTGCGGCCTGGATTTCAAAGGGACACGCCGGGTATCTGGTTTGGAGCCGTAGGTACTCGACTTCTGCGCCATCAATTTACCACGAATGTCAGCGGGCAGTTCCCGTATTATGGATGGGTCAGCATCACCAGGGATCAGAAACTGGGTTCCAGAGACATTCAATGGCGTCTTTGACTTCGCGTTGCCTTCGTTCGATATCGCCGTCGCCGTCACAAGGTGTGGCATTGACTTTTTTGGCGTGAGTGGATCATCGGCAATAGGATCTTTGTCAATCTCATGGCTAGGCGTGCCTTTTTGTGCCGTAGAACATTCGTCCTCGTCGATAGGTTCCGGATTGAACGTCATCCTCGCCGATAAAGGCTTGGCAAATGATCCAAACGAAATCTTCTTCTGGCTCCCATCAGGAGCCGACGTGTTGGACTTGATCACCTCAAGCTTGGTCATTTGAACACCTATTCCACGGAGATCCCCAGGAGTGATATTCAGAGTCCGTAACACTGACACGGCCTCCCTTCCTATGATTCGGAAGTCATGCGTGGCGACACCAAATGTTGTGCTCTTGTTGAAAGTGTCACATTTACCGTGTCCGAGATGTTTTGCTGGGTCAAGCGGCGCGTCTGTTGCTCGTCTCATGATCTTTACCGTTAGTTGCTTGCCCTTGGCCTGTTCGTTGACGAGACGCTTCTCAAGCTCTTTGCACAAATTGTAGACAAACTCTTCGGCCTCGGCTTGGTTGATGAAGCGGATTCCCCAGCTGACCTCGGCGGATACAGACTTGCGCACAGGCTGCTCACCAACCTCTGTTCGATCGATACCCCGGGCATAATCTCGGAGACGCTCCCCCGTCTTAGGACCCAGCAACGACGTCAGTCGTTCCTTGGAGAGCGCGCGGAGGTCCTTCACGTACGACACGCCGATGTCTTCCAGTTTCCCTCCAATACTGTATGCGACTCCTGGCAGTTGTTCGACCTTAAGCTCTCCGATCATCGCCAAGACGTCCTCTGGCTTGAGCTGATATTGACCTGCAGGTTTTGCCCTCCTTAGAGAAACCTTTGCCTGCAGAATGTTCCCACCGATTCCCACGGAAACATGGCAGCCAGTTCTGGCCTTGATCCTTTCGCGGAGGCCTTTTGCAATTTCGTCCGCGGTGTTCTGCTCTCTGAGTATGATTTCCTCCTCTGTTGAGATTCCCTGGGATCCGGACGCATTCAAGACGATTGGTGAAACATCGACCAGAGCTTCGTCGATGCTCACGCTCTGCACAACGCCCCCGACGTCTAATATCGTTTCGTAGAACAAGCGGCTGGCTTCTTCGTAGGCTGGGAAGTCATAAGGCAGAACCTTTAGATGGGGGCACAGCTCCGTTGCTCGCTTCATCCACATTCCATTCTTGATGCCAAATTCACGAGCAGGGTAGTTGCAACTTGCAATTTCGGAACCCGGCCCTGTGCTGTGGGCAACAACAGTTGGTTTGTCGGTGAAATCTGGGTGGCTTTTGAGAGAAACGGCGCAGAAGAAGCTGTCGAAATCAACGTGCATAATATATCGCCTTGAGCCATGGAGTTTCTTCAGCTTCGGCTGGTTCAGTCTCTTCTCTGAAGCGAGTCGTTGCATTTTGGACTTCAGGTCTGCTTTCCATGTTGAGAGATGGTGCAGTCGGCTTTCAGAATAGAACTGTTGCAAAAAGTTTGGATTGGCCGTAGATGATTTTCTGAGTTTTGGGTCGGATAGCAACCATGCATTGTGCTCCTCAGATGTCATATTCTTCAGCGATTCTAGGGTGTCCGCGTCGACGCTTATCGGGTCAGTTTTCCGGCTGACGGGGTCTCTTGAGTCAATAATCTCGGTGTCGTTCAATCGCGGATCCGGGCCGGTTTCAGGCTCAAGAGGAGCGCGCGATACTGTCGAAAGCGAGGTTGGTGACGCTCGTCCTGGAGGGATAGTGGCACGGTGGCTGGAGGACACATCATTTCTTGGCGACTGAGACTTATCGGCAGTGAAGTTGGAGTTTTGGGATTTGGAATGGCCGGCTCGAAGCTGGTTGGCGTAGAAGCTATTGTCAGTCTGCTCACGGTAGCCCTGTTTTGCCTCCGGGCTAGACTGAGTAAGTCCTTTGCCACCGTCAAATTTGAGTATCTTCTGCCCTGAGCCCTCGTCGAGCAATCTATAGTTGGACCAAGGTAGGAGCTTGCCCTCGGCGACAGAGTCCACGATCCAGGCTGGTTTAACGATGCGGTACCTGCTAAACTCGACGGCCTTTTTCGGTGGCAAAGCCGACGCTATGATGTGCGTCGCCATCGTCTTGGAATCGAGATATTGCAAGAATCCGCCACCATGTTGCACAATTTCACGGTGTAAACTGTGAATCGCGTTAGCAACTTCCACGGCTAACAGGGAGCAGGCATACATATGGAGCGGAGGTTGAGTGTATCCTGTGACGTGGGCTACAATCCCCTTGAAGATCTGGGGCTTATCCGACGAGGCACGTATTTCTGCGTCCAGATTTTGCAGCTTGATCTTTTTCCGGCGAAAGTAGTCCCCGAACCCGTGGAACTCGCTCGCCTCATACTCCTCGCCGTCTTCGTCGGCAAAGGTGTGGCTCTGGATCCGCTTCCTCACCTGAGAGGAGTTCTTATCCAGAACACTTCCCATGGTTATGAGTTTTAGGCAACCGACAGATTACCAGGCAGTTAGGCGGTCATCTTCACGATCGGGGCTTTCAATATAGAGCTGGTGTTCAAGTTGTGAAGCTTCTCCGATGCCAGGGCGAGCTGGCACAATGATGTCAAACCGCGTAAAGTGGGGAACGCCATCGCGCGCAACACACGTTAACCCGTGACTCCCAGTACTGCGCCACAGGTCCCTTGCCCAGCCTCATTTCGCGAGGCTGACAACTCCATTATTGCAGAGGCCCGACGTCCGCAACCTGGATGAGGTGCCACCGTCGCAATGAACAACGATCAGTTCCGTAGGCTTTTGCATGCGGACTCGGCGAATAAGCCGTACAGAAAAGATGGCGAATCTACAGCAACATCGCGCCCGGCGACAGGCACAGCTTTGGGATCCCGACAGCGGGCCAGTATCCCCATGACCCCGTGAGTGCCTCATCGAAACAACGGTTTCCGGGGTTTGCTAACGGATCTCAGGCGCTCGATAGGGGGCGCACAGGCCGAATTCGCGCGACAACTCGCTGAGAGACACAATGCGACACATCCGAAAAAGAAATTCAAGTCCTCTGCTCCCCGAGGGTCCAGGCTTGCGACTGGATACACTGATCGCACGAGGGAGCGCGAGACAACAGAGGACGACCGAGTCGAAAAACTCAAGGAACTAGAACAAATGCTGAAAGACGAAGAGATTGATCAGGAGGAGTTCGAGAAGCGCCGCTCTGACATTGCAGGCGGAGACTTGGACAGCACACATCTGGTCAAGGGACTCGATTTCAAGCTCTTGGAGAGAATCAGAAAAGGGGAGGATGTATACGCCAAAGACAACACAGAGGTCGAGGAATCAAAATCAGACGAGGATGTGGATGATGCGTTCGATCAGCTCGAGGGCCAGGAAGTCGAAGCTATCGCGAAGGAGAAGGCCGAGAAGAAAAAAGGACAGCTTTCAACAGTGTCTCTTGCTCCAGGTAAAAAGAGAACACGCGACCAGATTCTCGCCGACTTGAAAGCGGCAAGAGAGGCGGCAAAAGCGGCAAAAGGACCAGCTCTAGGGACCAGGTTCAAGAAGGTGGGGGCTACTCAGATGCCTGGAAGCCGGATCGAGCGTGATAGCAAAGGGCGAGAGGTACTGATCATCGTCGATGAGGACGGTCACGAGAAACGGAAAGTGAGGAAAGCACAGCCAGGGACAGAGCCGGATAAGGACAAACTTCTAGTACCAGAAAAAGGTGCGATACCCCTGGGGATGGAGGTCCCTGGGGTCTACAGGAAGAAAGAGGTGGCCCCGGAGGAAGACGAAGATGTCGACATCTTCGAGGGTGTTGGAGACGACTACGATCCATTAGCCGGAATGGAAGGCTCCGATTCAGAGTCGGACGAGGGAGAAGAGGGTGCCCAGAAGACGGGAGACAAGGAAGCCGCCGCGGAAGACGCCCAGGCGTCAATGCCATCACCGCCAAAGCCACAACAACCAGCTGCTCCACGAAACTACTTCAAAGACGCCAAAACAGCCCTTGTTTCGGAGGAGGGGATCAAGGCACCGTCCATGTCTGACCCCGCCATTATGGCAGCCATCAAGCGAGCCGCTGCCCTCAACCCAATCAGCAAGGAGAGGGGTGACGACGACGAAGAAGGAGACGGACAGGAGGGCGACGAGGATCTCGAAAAGACTCGGATTCTGGAAGAGCGTCGGAAGAAGCTGCTTCAGATGGCAGATCGGGACGATGATGACCTAGACATGGGCTTCGGCACCAGCCGGTTCGAAGACGAGGAGGACTTTAGCGAGAGCAGGGTGAAGCTATCTGAATGGGGCGGCGGCGGCGACGGGGACGGCGATCACAAGGCCAGGGGCGGCCAAGCCAAGCGTAAAAGAGGCCCGAAGAAGAGAAAGGGGGACCCGAACAACGCAGCGGACGTGTTGCGTGTGATGGAAGAGCGGAAGAAGCATTGAATAAGTCTCTTGAAGGGCAGTCCTTGGGTGTTAGTTTGGCCCCCCCCCCCAGTTCCCACAATCCAATCCTTGTGACAATACGCGGAACCGTGAAAAGGGACTTTTCTCTACGAATCCGAGGCCCCTGCTTTCGTTCAAATATTCCGAGGCCCATTCAATTATCAGTGAAATACGGTGAGGACCCGGGGCGCATGGACACGCTAGCATTGGATGGATGGATGGCAAAGGAGGGGCATCACAGGCCACCCACCCCACTCAGTCGCCCCCAAGGCCAAGGTGGTTGGCCGTGAACACGCTGCAACTGCCAAAACCATCCATCTCACTATACAGTCCTACTCAAGCACCTATCAGTTAATCTTTTCTTTTCCACGGCGTGTATTTCTCACAGTCGCATTCTCGTATTCCTATTCTCCTTCTCCCCGATGTCGACTCAAATTCCAGTCTGGTTGGATTGTGACCCTGGTCATGATGTACGTGCCTATCCGTCTGTCCCGTCCATGATCATCATCAGTTGAATCAAGGCCCATGGGTTGATGCATCGGGATTGCTGTAGCCAGCTCATGTCTTACATCTTCTCCTGATTCTCACTGTCTGACCCTGCCTCTATCACTACTGACATCTCAACAGGATGCCTTTGCCATTCTCCTGGCGGCCTATCACCCGAGAATAAGACTGCTCGGCATCTCAACCGTCTTTGGGAATGCCTCGCTTGAGTCCGCTGCCCCAACCCCTACAGGCCTGCGAGGCAAATGAACAAGGTTCAATGCTGACCCCACGCAAGAAACACCACGTACAATGCTGCAGCCCTCCTGACTGCCATCGGCAAACACCATGACGTGCCCCTCCACGTCGGCCTGGCCAAGGCTCTGGAGCGCCCTGCCCTCCACGCTCCTACTGACATCCATGGCGAGTCCGGCCTCGACGGGACCGACCTGCTCCCCAAGCCTCTGACCAGCCCGTCCACCATGCCGGGCGTCGAGGCCATGGCCGCAGCCCTGCTCGCCCAGCCCGCCGGCACCGCCTACATCGTGGCCACTGGCGCGCTGACCAACGTCGGCGCCCTCTTCCGCGGCTACCCGGAGCTCGCCGGACACATCAAGGGCCTCAGTCTCATGGGCGGCTCCGTGGGCGGCGGCTTCTCCGACGCTCCGCTCGGCACCGTCGACGGCCACGAGCGCATCGGCAACTACACGCCGTGGGCTGAGTTCAACATCCTCGTGGACCCCGAGGCGGCGGCGACCGTCTTTCACAACAAGGAGATTGCGGCCAAGACCACTGTGGTGCCGCTCGATCTGAGCCACCAGGTGCTGGCTACCCCCGAAGTGAGAGAGATGCTGCTCTACGGCCCAGACGCGGAGAAGACTGGCCCCGGCAAGACGACGCTGCGGAGGATGCTCGTCGAGCTGCTTTACTTTTTTGCCCAGACATATGCGTCAGTGCGCCCTCTGCTCATTTTGCTGCTGCTGCTGCGTGACGACGCTAACACGATGACACAGCGACACGTTTGGCATCACGGCTGGTCCGCCGCTCCACGACCCCGTTGCCGTGGCTGCGGTCCTCATTGGCACCGAGGACGAGATTCCCTTCTTCGAGTGGGACTCGGAGCGAAGCCAGCAACCCGAGCACCACGAGCGTTTCGAGGTGACGGTCATCACCGAGGGCACCTTTGAGGAAGCCAGAGCCGGGAAGCAGACTGGGCGAACACTGGCAAAGGCTCTGCCACCGGGCTCCGAGGGCGTGCGGATCCCGCGGAGCATGGACACAGCCAAGTTCTGGCAGGTGATTGAGGAGTGCCTTGAGAGAGCAGACGCAACGAATGTGGCCCTCGCGAGCCAATAAACAGGTTAAATGGGGATCAGAGGTTTGGGGTGGAACGCCGGCAGGATAAATAAACGTTTGATTGCGAGAAGAAAGCGGTACCTAGACCCCTGGATATTATTCTATTAGATACATATGTTTATAGCTCGCTATGGATAGGGATTTTCCGCTCCGAATCAAAAGAAAGCATAAATCGTAGGCTTTGCTCATAAGTCCAAAGCGTCACAGCGCTGGCCGGCGCGGCTTTGATGAGACTGATGGGGAGTCCTTTGTAAAGGCCTCTGAGGCCTTCGGTACGAACAATGGTTTTGATCGCACTCAAGGTGTTAGAGTATTGTGGGATGTTATCGTAGGCGTATTTTGTCAGAGTTGGCCCTTGGACCTGGATCCGTTTCCGTACGAGATCGAGGGGAAATACGGCCGTCTTGGAGAGGACACTAGCCAACATACCAGCTGTGGCGTCGCCGCTTCCCCAGGGCATGTCATAATTGTGAAGAGAGGCGCGCAGCGACTCGTAGGTGACGAAGAAAGCGCCCATGAATGGGATAATCTGGGCGAGGCCAGGCCCGATGCCGCGGAAGAATCCCCTCACTCCTTCGTCTCGCCCAATTTCCCTGATGGCATTCCTCAGTGACGAGTAGACACGGTGGCTACCCTGTGCGGCGAACCGCGTCCGCAGCAAATCGAGGGGATACGTGACGCTCGTGGCCACAGCGCCAGAAGTAGCTCCGGCGATGAAGCTCTCAGCGGCGTCGGGGAGGCGGGTTGGGAAGGCCGTTTGCAAGAAGACGGTCGTAGATCGGTATGTGGTGAACTGGACGGCGGCATAACACACGTACATCAGTTCGGCGGGCACGTTGCCCTTCCAAAGGCCGGGGACGCCCTCATGCTTGAGGATATGAGTGAGGGTGCCAAGGGTTCCACGGTATGCAGATTTTGGGTGGTGTGCGAATACAGGCCCTGGTAGGGAAGCAGGTTGAAGCTGCAGGCGAATCTTTACGACGTCGAGGGGCGCGATAACGAAGCTGGCGGTCGCAAGTTAGCAGCCATCGCAAACAGAGGTCGCGTAGCGGGGAGGGCTCACCGCGAGACTAAACCCGCTATCGCACCGGCCGACACGACCTGGAGGTTGGAACCCTACATGGCAAAAGATGTTAGGAGGCGCGATACCATCAAGTAAAGCGGTGGGCACAAACCTCATCCTTCAGGCGGCCATCTTTTGGCGGTGACATACATAAAGCCAGGGGCCCTCAAGGGCCTTTGCTGAGCTTCGAGAGACTTCCGAACCCAGCCGGCTGCGTTTTTGCCTCTCTGTGTCGTGACAATAGATGCGCGACAGAAAATGCGTCGTCTGTGGATGGGAAAGAAGTCTATGACAAGTACCGAGAGGTGATGGGCAGGGATAAAAAAAAGCGTGAGATGGGGATCTCGGGGGATTGTGTCCGAGAAGACGCGAGCGCCGAAGAGGAATGCGCAAAACTGCAGTCGCCACTCAGACACGGCAGGTCACGATTGTTGGGCCTAAAACAGCGCACCAGGTGCAAAAAAATTCGTTGGTTTTGTTGAAGAGGTCTCCTGGCAACGAGGGGCCATCAAAGTGTGCTGCATAGATGAACGTTGATAATGTCGCCTTGCAAAGTTCCTGATCTGGTGGCAGAATTCCACGTCGCCCGCAAAGGTTGTGACGCCATGGCTGTGAGGGTGGGTGTCACTGGCAGGAACGACCCAACAGTGGCAGGGCTTTGGCCAACGCCTAACGCTCAACGGTCGGGTGCTATTTAAGTATCATGGTTCCAGGGCGCGGCCGTTGGTGTTGAGATAAGGAACGGACGACATCATGGAGTAGTTAATTACTGGTATTCCCCTCGGCCTTTAACACGGTTGGCTGCCCATATCCCAGGGTGCCTGGCCTGTTACATCTCCCTTGGCCCTGTCGCGTGTTGCGGCTCGGTGCCTACTGAGCCGAGGTTGGCTCGTGTGCGATCTGGTCTGGCGATCTGCCAGCATACCCAGTGATTACGAATGCGGAAATTACAACCTCTTGGTATAGACACTGAGGATTCATAGAGGATAGCCTTCAAATTGCGTCGTTGAGTTCCTTCAGGCGAATCCAGTCACGGCACTATGACAATACCTAGTCTGCCATATTTTACATGGTTGTTCCAGGATGCTTGGCACAGAAATGGACGGCTGATAATCCAAACACGAGGTGCTGCTGTCGCATACTATGTACATCCTGTGAAAACAGAGAAGGGTCAAGGCGATCCACCAGGCTTTCTAATTTCCGGACCCTATAAGTAGCGGCCGAGATGGTTCTCTTGTGCAAAACAGCCAAGTCGAATTTGAAGCCAGGGACAGGCTCGGCCGGTGGGACGGAAGTGCGTTACCGGATGCCGGATTGGCGCCTGGCACTTGACCACAGGTCAAGTGACGGAAGTACCGCGTGCGTCTTCGGGGACTCTGACCCTGCAACTTTTGGAGGGGCAGGATTTGAGCAATGACGCACCCAGGTGCTGACTGATGAGCCACACCACGGACGCAGCCAATCGAGGCCGCGGCATACCAGGCGCGTGGCTCGGAGTAATGGAAGCTAACGGTGCTCAGAGAACACATTGGGGCAGTGACTCCAGTGAGGCTCCCGCGGGGTGCATTCAGCGGGCCCACTAGGGGATGTACATGGCTGTTGGACCCGATCATGTCTTGCACGTTGCTTGAGGCGCCACTCGTGAACAAACGGCCCAATTTTGAAAGGAGGCGGACACATCTCGGCCGCCTCGCTCGTGGCCTTGCATTCTCACATGGCCGTTGAGCGTGTCGTCCGAGGTATTGGGCCGTGCCCTCGCGGGGCATCCATGGAAACGAGCAGGGCTGGATCGGGGACTCGGGGCACAATCAGGCCAGCTCTGGCGATGTCATTGCGGGACAAGATCCCATCTGGGCACCCTTGCCACCTGCCGAAACGCCCTGTGCATCACTGCAGGCTGCCCGGGCTAGTGGGCACTGGGCAGTGCTTGGACAATCGGCCGCTGCAAATCTCGGCTGTCGGGATGCAGCCACTGGCCAGGTTCCAGCGGCCCGAACCAGTCATGGGCAAGACTGAGGTGCTAATTGGAGCCCCGTACGGACAGGTGCCCAGCGTCTGGACCCTCTCGACCCAGGTTGCCAAATACCCGACCCGTGGACGTTTCCGTGCCTCTCATACATAATAGTCCCGACTTCGCCTCCATCACTGGATAAACCTGATTCTCTCCTACTCGATTCCAGTATTCTTGCAACTGGCCCCGGGCCTCACGCCACACACTTGACATTTATCTCGTTCCATCCTGTCCCACGCGGCTGTGCGTCCTCCCAGCGATACGACCGAGACGGTTACGAGCGGCGAGCCCGAATAACGGCCCCCGTATCTCTCCACGGGAGAGAGAGAGGGCGACCCCAAACGCTACTCCCATCCGAGCCGAGCCTTTGGTCTTGCACGCCCTATCCTGCCTTGCGCAACAATCACAATGGCAGCCGCCATCGCTCCGCCCGACTCTTCGCGGCTCCTCGCGCCCGTGCTACCGGCCATCCCCTCCGCCTCCGTCTCGGCTCAGCCAGCCATTGGCATCCTGCCCCTCCTATCCCCCATCCTTCGCCAGCGAGTCAGTCTCCTTTCCGAGTCCAGCACCGAGCCATGGCTGCGGCTGCTGTGCTATGACCCAGCCAAGGCTGCTAAGCTGGCCGAGATCGCCCAGGGTGGCACCTTGGAGCCGCATCCCGTATCTGGAGAGGTTGAAATCGACTGGGACTATGATGCCGAGATCAGGTATCGTCGGGTCGACGAGGAGACGCTCCAGGCCCTTGTGGTACTGTCCGAGCTGGGGTTGGCCTTTCAACTAGTGTACTGCATCAACGACCAGGACGGCGGGGGTGATGGCTGGAGACTCGGCGAGGTCACCGTCCCAGACAGCTCCTCGCCGTTTGGCCAGTTCCGGGGCGTCTCAAGCATCTCCGAGGCTGAGCGACAGTTTCGGGATTCCCATGCGAAGAAAGCCGTGCCCCAGCCTCACGTCGCCGTCACCAAGCCCGAGGGCGGCGGCCACGACGATGAGGATGAGGACGACGACTACTGGGCGCGATACGATGCTACCCCAGCCCGTACGCCCGCCCAGAATAGCTCGCCGGCTCCTGTCTCGATGGCCAACTCCCAACCCGTCAACCACCACGCAGCAGGTCCCGAAGACGACTACTATGCCCAATATGATGACGTCCAACCTGCAATGGACAACCACGACCCCGATGAGGAGGCCCAGCTTGCCCAAGTTGCTCCGTCCCTGGGCATCGACCGCGCAGCAACGCGAGACGTCAACGGGGGCCCCGAGCTGAATGGGACCCGCGGCTCCTGGACGCTGACCGAGGCGAACGGAGGCGACTCGAGCCTGGCGGTGGGTGGGGACGATGCCGAGAGGCACGCTGCCCTCCTGCATCCGCGCCCCGAGTCGAGTGCGAGCTCCAACGGCTCCAACACGGTAGCGAAGCTAGAGGCCACGGCCGACAAGCAGGACCAGAATGAGTTTGGCGTGAGGCAGCACGTCTCTCGCAGCATCCGCAGCCTGTATCTCCTGGCCCGCTCCTCCGGCATCGACCGCGAGGAGTTTGAGCGCCTGGTGCACTCGGAGCTCGACATCTTGAACATGGTGGATGACCAGCACTGAGGGGGGCGCGACACCCCAGAGTGTAGCTTCATATCATGTCAGCAGATAATTTCCTTTTTTTATATTTTCCGGTTCGACTTTGGCAATCGCCCGGAGCAGGAGGTAGCGGCGACAGTGGCAAGTCCCGCAATGCTAAGATATCGGTGCATTCATGTTTGGCGTTTGATGCTTTTATTCGGAGCGGGCAAGGGATGGTCAAGGAGCATGCATGTGTAAGGTATTCTGGGTAGTTGGGCTTCTCTGGAAATTGGCAGCCCATGTAGCGTGACATATGAGGTTGAAATACCACGGTTGAATGAGACTTCCACACTTGATACATAAGAAATCCGCGCGGGCATGTCTTACACTTGTACTGGTTGAGGTCGTTGGTGCGTTTTATACAGACCTAGGTTGTTGCCCCGTCCATGGCCAATCCCATGGCAGGGCCACCATCCCCATTGAACAGTTGCGGTGGATGGTGGGCCCTGCTCGGCTTCCGAACAGCAACAACAGCTACACCATGCGATTACGGCGAAACTGGGCACAGATGCGAGCAGGGGTAATGGCAGTTGAACTTTACTGCACGGAGACGATACCTCCTGTCGCAATGACGTGTCTCCGCCAGGACATATATATTGAAAGAAAATACACCACGAACCCATAGGCCATCCACCAGTGCATAAACTCCAGATACCAACGCCACATATAGAGTGATATTCCTCTTATTTCCCGTCGATTCGTTGCGCAGAAAGAGTGTAAGATCAAAGTGCCGCGCCCGCCAACAAAAGGGCGTGGCTCAAGCAATAACCAGGTTTTCAAGCGCCATCCTCGCCGTCTCGATAATTCTCGTACAGTTTCGTTGCTCGTGCGGCACCGGCTTCATTGGATTGAGGAAGCTGGGGTGGGCGTGTTTTTGGTATTCGCCGCTCTCCAAGAGCCTTTCCACAGTGGCATGGCGCTTCTGGCTACGCTCCTCGATGGAGTCAACCACGTCCTTTAGCCCCAAGTGTTGAATCTTGTGCTTGCCCCCTGCATCAAGGCCCTCGTAGCCGATGCCATAGACATCTAGGCGTAGGAGGGCGCGTATCGTCACGCGCCACATGTCGGGAGACATGTCTCTGTTGTTGTAGGCTTGGATGGTTCCGCAGCTGGAGGACTCGTCCCCGACCTGGCCCCAGAGGCCGCCGATATCCTTGAATGTGAACCAAAAGGTCCGGCCTTCTTGCTTCGCCAGGGCTGCCTCGGCATCTACCCGTTCCAGGATGATGGAGTAGGCGTTACACGCCGATGGGACTAGCGCGCCAAGCAGCATCATGTTCTGGAAACCCTGGATGGGAGGCGGGGCGTAGGGGTCGAGTTCGTTGCAGCCGTAGCATGTCGGGCAGGAGAGGACATCGTGGGCCACCCGAGATGCGTTTCGGGCTATGCGCATCGCTGGCAAGACTTCCTCTGGGATGCGTGTGAGGGAGTCAAGAGCCAGGTAAAGGGAAGAGAGACAGCCACAGCTGACTGACGGGTTGGCGACCATCGGAGGGCAATGGGATGGCGGGGTCTCTGCGGATGTATCGCTTTGCGCAGCGCCTCCTTCGCTCCCCAGAGTCGAGTCGGGTGGGGTTGACGCCGGTTCTGAAGAAGTGCCAAGATGCTTGTCCAGGTACTGGTGCAGTGACCAGCTCAAATCTTTGGTTACGGTCGTTTGGACGGGGCCTCCTATCTCCTCAAAGTTGATCGAGCTCAATAGATCGACACCGCTGACGTGCAGTTTCATGGGGCCAGATCCCGCCCCCTCCGGCACAGGGACAGTAGCGTCGCCAGGGAGTCCGTTTTGGGGTATTGGCAGTGCTTGGTAGCTGTCTGGCTGGAAATCCCAGAATTCCAGGCCGGTGAGCCCCTGAGTATCCAGAAAGTCCAGGCTGGGGTCGTACACGTCTGTGGGTTGGAGTTGGAAATCGGGCATATTGGCCTGCTGCTGGGTAACTGTAGCGACGCCGGGATTTGCCTCCTCGCCTTCAACAAGACGCCGCTTTCGCGGTCGGCCCATCTGTTTCTGTGGGCTATATACACAAACTATGTTCTCCTTCTTACATCGGGAGCAGCCGTCAGGCTCCTTGGAGCATGCAAGTTTCCGTGTCCCTAATAGGAGCAATAAGTCTCTAGTCTGGATTACAGGGTCGCATTACATGGGAGATGTGAATGAGGGTAGGGGAAAGGCTGTTGGGCGGGTTCGTGGATCTGACTTACGGCACTCATCGCATGCACGGTGTTTCGGCCCCGCCTTGGGCTGGCTCGCAGGAGCAGCAGCAGAGGCCATGGTGTGATAGGCAGAGGTACGCGGGACTCGGTTAATGCGGAGCTGTGGCCCGTTTTTGTCGGGCTTCAAGGTCGGTCTTTGGATGGGCGTCGTTCGAGTGGCGTCTAGTAAGCGACAACAAGTGCTTCAAAAGGCGCGGGTGAGGCTCCAGTGCCCAGAAAGTCTCCGAGGCTGGACTGAATCTCCCCGAGGTGGGGTTGCAACTGCGCAGCACAGGGCGCCGATGCGAGCGACCAGGAAATTTGGGAGCAGCAACAGCAAATGATGGACTATCAATCCCCGGCTGCTCAAGCGTGCTCAAAAGGCCGCGAAACGGGAGGTGAGATGTAAGATTCAAGAAGATTGACGGGTTGGAACCCCTCCGGAGCTCTGGTTAATAATAGCGGTGGACCATGAAGGCCATTCGATCAAACAGGGTCTAGCGTAGGCCCTCAAGGTCGGGGATCGCTCTGCGCCCTTCAGCCTTGCCGGGAGTGGCGAGGGCCGGCTGGTCCACGAAGTCAAAATCCGAACGGACGAATGGCATGCATGCTGCGCCGGGAGCTGTGGATGGGGGCATAGCTCGGATCTAGCTAACGGCCAAGGTCGGTTTTTTGCCCTCACGGATGATGCGCCCCTATAGTAGAAGTAGCTATAGCAGTGGCATGCTTGGAGTCGGAACGAAGCAGACCTCCCGGTTGGCCACTCTCTCGCTTATCATCGTCGGGCCTCACGTCAGCATGGTATAATGCGGTTGGCGGCCCGTCATCGTGGGCATGGTCTGCTTGTTATACATGGCGCTGAGGGCAGGAGAGACGGAAATCGCTTCGAGCCAGGGCCCTGGCCGTGTCACATTGATGCCGCACACAACCAGCACATACATCCCGGCACATGGTTGGTAACGTCCGCTGCGCCCGTAACAGTTCAACTCCGCGCTGTGGCAGGGCTGGCAGCCGACACTGAGAATAATTGGAAAATCAAATGTCGGCCCGGGCGATATCCAGTTGCTGGTTGGGTGGTGGCTGGGTGTAGTTGCATGCAGATGAAAGGAGCTGCCGCAGCTAATAGGGCTGAGGGCCTGGGTGGGGTCAGCGCTGAGTTGTCTGATGGGGTGAGGAAGGGCCCCTGTCGACGGTGCCTGCTAACCTAATTGCCTGAAGGATTCCAGAAATGGAGGGCTGCCTCGATCGATCTTCATCGCCAACTACGACGAGCCATCCTCTATGTGATCCATTTGCCCAAATTTAATCAGTAGCCCGTCAACCCGTGCTGTCGGCGCCGAGGACTCGCCCATGATCAACAATCACACAGCCGCTGTCTAAGACTTAATTATGGGCCGGCTCTGGTTGGTGGCCTGGCGTGTATGACCCACGTCAGCATGCCGCCGCCACATCACTGCCACCCACGGCACAAGTCGAGTTCGTAATGTCCTTTGGACAGTCTCTCCAAGCTTCTCCCGGACCTCGCCATGGCATAGCAAGCTCTGGCCAAATACCTCTCTCATCCTGCTAGAGAAACCTGGTCCACGCTCTCCGCCAGGGCCATGGCATTCTCTGAGCCAAACAAGGCCGAGCTTGCTCGCGCCAGCAACATACAAGAATTCATGCTCGCCATGGCTGAGCGCCGTCGGAAGCCCCTGGTGCTGCCATATCACCTTGTCGGACCGCTTATCATCCCTTGGTTATGGCTCGCCATCCCACACGTCAACCGACCCTGGGTGTACAGATCAAGGTGGCTTGTTGTCGCTGTCGTCATCGCCTTTGATCTGGATATGATCATCAATGTGTCCAGCGCCCATGTGGCATGTGCCTATGGTACCGGGCTCCTAGCCCTCTGGGGCATTCTCTCGACCTTGAATCTTTTGGTCTGGACCCGGCCCCAGTTCGATTTTGCCAGGATAGTAAAGGTGCCGACGCCGGCCAAGGATGGCAATTCCATGAACGGAACGAGCCAGAGGGCCCATCGAAAGGGCACTCCTCCAGGTGAGGGCGAGGCTCGACACCGCAAGCAGGGCAATCACAGCGGGCTCGGTCAAACAAATGTCGACCAGCCCACGGATAGTCGAGAGGAGGAACTCGAATACGCCTGGCAGCGCTTCCCCGAAAATGGAACTCTCGGAGAGCGCTTGAACTGGTCACTAGACCTTGTCACGAGCTTCAGATTAATCGGTAAGGCCTGACAAGAACCCAAGCAATATCGCGGCGCGCAATTTATGCTGACCTTTTCCCAGGTTGGAATACCTCTATTCCTTCCGTTCCTTTGCCGAAAATTCCCGCTGAGATTACAGACGGCCTCCCCGCCTCGCTTCAAGGCATGCCTGCCATATCCCGAAGCGGATACCGTCGAAGTCTCACGAGACAAGATTTCGTCCAGACCCGCCTTCGCACAACCGCCATCATGTACATCATCCTCGACTTCCTTGCTGTCTTCATGGTCAAGGATCCATTCTTCATATATGGACCTGACTCCCGCGATCCACTGCCAGAGTTCTTGCAGGCATTCCCCCCATGGCTTTTGCATATGTATAGGCAATTTTTCTGTCTCGTTGCCATGATTGCCGCCATATCCGCCATTTTCAACCTTCACGACTTGTACCAGTACTACTTATTCAGCCATTTGATCCCCGTCCGCGCCGAATTGTGGCAGTATACCTCCACATATGGCTCGGCCATGCAAGTCCTCAACAGGGGGCTCACTGGCTGGTGGGGAGCTTGGTGGCACCAGACGTTCCGTCTTCAATTCTGCGCCCCGGCCACATTTCTAGTCAAGAACGGTTACTTGACGAAGCATTCCATCGCAGCCCAGGCAGTTGCCGTGGTTGTCTCGTTCTTCCAGTCTGGTTTGCTGCATGCTGCTGGGAGCGCATCGTCGAACCCCACCGATACCAAGGTGTGGCGGGCTCCTGTTTTCTTCCTTCTCCAGCCCGTAGGCATCCTGCTTCAAGTTCTTTTGTGCCAGGTGCTGAAGCCGTATACTTCGCGCCTTCCACTGGGGATGCGACAGGCAGGCAATTTAGTGTACGCACTGGGTTGGCTGCATCTGACGGCCGACTTCTTCATCGACGACCTGGCCTCTTCCAGGCTGTGGCTTCTGGAACCAGTCCCTATTTCTCCTCTACGTGCCCTGGGATTTGGTCATCCGGAAGATTCCTGGTGGCGTTGGAAACGAGAAGTCTTTCCTCATCTACACTCTGGCGATCATTGGTGGACCAGCGGCATCCGGCTGTGACGAGTCGGAGACGACACTTTGCGAGAATCAGGTTTGGCGACGTTTGAGGATTATGTCACCATTACAAAACATGTTGCTCTGGGTGCCGGGTGCAACCAGCAAGAATCGATGCGCATGTATTTAGAAAGTTGCAGTTTAGAACATCCATATAGAAAGCAAATACCACCAGTCATACTATAGACCCCCTTGGCCGACCTGTAGAGCACGAGCGGATGATGATCCATGGGCGTACCTTACAGTGAGGCAATTTCCCAAGTAGACAACTCCTTTTTCGTCGCAACTTTGTCTCTCTCTGCACTGAGCCAGGCCATCACTCCTCGGTACTTGGTCTGCTTCCTGCGCAGGACCTTCATGAATGCGCAGCATCCAACCCTATTCGACTCAGAATCATTCGAGCACGGCAACGGCATCGGACTGACTTACAGTAGAACCTGTGTCTTTCGGAGCCCGCAGACATAATCGGCGTACCGCATCGTCCTGGACTTGCCAGTGAGGAGGAGATAGGCCACGTCGACAATCTTCACAATCGTTTGGATGACCAGGGAGTCGCTCGGGGGCTGCGAGGTATTGAGGCAGCGGAGGTAGGCCCACATCTTGTTCGCCGTCTCGCAAAACGCGCCGTGGAGCGACAAGAGCACGGTCCGGGGCGAATTGTGCGCCGTGTCGAAGAACATGAGGTGCGATTGGATTTTGAAGGCATTGAGCATCTTGCGCTGGAAGTTTTGGCCTTGCGCAGTGCCGTGGTCGACCGTGAGCGAGTACGACACATCGAGCGAGGCATCCCGCTGGCGGTCCTTTGTGATTTCCAAAGTCTGGCAATCAATCATGGTCCCGCAGTATGGAAAGCCAGCCTGCTGGCCATTCTTGCGCACTGGCTCGTCTCCGTGGCGCATCTCAAAGTTGACCAGTGTCTTGCTGGGGTTTACTGCAACCCCGTACTCCGGAAACCCCTGGTGCATCATCTGCACGAACGCAAGGGCTTTATTCCTGTCAAGCGTGATGAGCAGAAAGTCGTCAATGACTCGCAGCAGCAGACAATCTGGCTCGGACAGAAAACCAAGGTGCTTGGCTTCGAGATCGGCGTAGAAGTAGTTGCAAAGAAATGAAGACACAACGGAACCTTGCGGGATTCCCGTCTTTTGCCGATAGTACTTCTTACCAATCTTCACCAAGTTATTTCCAATGTGTTGTGATAACAGGTTTGACAATTCAGCGCTGCTGTACGTTTTCCGCAGCGCAGTGTTGATGAAGATGGTGTTCTTCTTCTTGACAGCTAGGCTTCCTTCCAATCTGTCCGTGAATCCAGAGAGTTCACCCTCAGCAAGGGCTGTGGCGTGCCATCTCCGAATTGGTTTCACTTTTGATTGTTCGCTGGGAACCATGGCCCTTTCGCCAGGTTTGATTTCCGAATGCTTGACAATGGTGTAGGCGTCCTGGCTAGGCACGGTTTTCATGAGAGAGATGACGGCATCTTGGGGTATTGTGTCGAAGGCTGCCTGGACATCAACCTTGGCAAAGTACAATTGTCCACAAGATCCCAGCCCTTTTTTGAATGCCTTTACGCGTTTGTAGATGTCGCTGACAGAAAACAGTGCCGAGCCAAGCTTCTGTGGTGTGAGAGCCTAGGTCTCCCGTCAGAGGACTTCCAGAGCGCGTGTGTGTGTACACAAGACAAACCTGTTCCAACTTGAGCTGCGAATGGACCGGCCCAAGTATAGTGTTGATACTGGGCCCCAGAGTTTTGACGTTGCCGCGGGCCATCGCCCTCCGCCTTAAGTTCATAATAGGTCGTAATTTGTCCCGCTTTGGCAGCAGCCGGACTTGACTGAACCCAAGCCTGCGCGACTGAAGCATGCGTATCGCGTCGTCCAATTTGACCTCTGTGAACATGTTCTCTTTGAGGTGGACCAGGGACGGCTCGGTGATACGCTTCCAAACATCATGTCGAAAATAAAAGATTTGATATCGATGAACATTAGATTCAGTAACGTAAAACGTGTTACGAATCAGTGGTATCAAGAGGGAATCGAAAAGGAAATACAGAAATTCGTTGAAAATCTCATTTCTTTTCGCGGCGTCCGTTCTGCTCAATTTCGACTTCCCAGCTTGGGGTGGTGTTAACCACCCGACCTCGTTGATCTGAGTTGTCAGTCAAATGTCGTAGATGCATGGTTGACTCAGCCAACGTACCTTGAGCCCCTGAGTAATCTCATGTAAAGACAGCGTTTCAAAGCGCCGCAGTCTGATGAAGTGATCAACTTCCAGTAGTACCTTGTCCTTGTTTTGCTTCTGAGTGTCGCCATCGCCCCAGAACTCATTTGGTATGACCCTCGACAAAACGGCCTGGCAGAAAGCGGATACTTGAGATTTAGGTGTCGACAATTCCACAAGCGGCTTCTCCTTGGGCAGAGGCTGGGATTGATCGCTTGGTCGAGACATATAGCTGCGTCTTATGTTGGCTCTGTGGGCCAGGGGCCCGGGTGTGGACGATAGATTCGGCTTCCTGGGAGTTAAGGCAGGTTTGTTTGGGCCGCCTCGTCGGCGTCTGGCTGATTCGTCAAGAAAACAAGGACAATAATGTTTCAACAGCTCTTTGTAGGAGCAGCGTCGATGCAGAGTCTGTAGGCGTTCGACGAGGCCTGGGAGCTGGCCACGAAGTCGTTTGGGAATTTTCGGGAGCCAACCTACGGGCCGGTCCTTACACTGGGGAAACGCCAAAGAGATTTCTTCTTCTCTCATCGTGTAGTCGTGGAACTTTTGCGCCGTTTGGGTGGTGTCAACCCGTGATGTGAAGACATTGTGCAAACTGAACTGCCGGGGGAACATGTACATCATTATCCTCACAGTGTTCCACTGCTCTAGCGAGCTACTGACGGCATCAGGCTTCGCTTCGGAACATGGTATATTTTCCCGCATGCATCGGTTGAGCACATCTACAGCGGTCAACATGGCTATAATCCTGTGGTTATAGGCATATTTAACTTACGGTTTCGTCTGAAGCCTGGTTGTGCTAGGCCTTCAGATGTAAGTGAAGGATTTGCGTAAAAAATACGGCTTCTGACGATGGTTATCTCAGAGAGCTTTCGACAAGCTATCTCAGAGCTACCGTTCCCTGTACGAGTGTCTCGAGCGGTGCCAACCTCGGAGAGCGGTGCGCCTGAAGACTTTAGAGATGGGCTAGTTGGTGGGTCGTGGACATTTACCAGTTATTTGATGATAGTTTTGAAATCCTGCCACTACAGCTAGAAAAACGGAGTGGTCGAGGAGCAGATCAAGCATGATCTTCTCCCCAGACTGGCCGAGAAGGGCAAGTAGTTGCGGCCATGGTGATTGCCTCAGGATCTTCACCTGAGAGTTGGGGTAGAGAACATACACTCCTGGAATGGAGCATGGCCCTTGGTCATTGGGCCCCGATTGTCTCCTGAAACCATCGCAGAGGATATTCTTGGGGCGTGTGCCGCATTTTTGCTCTCGGGAGAATAGCAGCCATATCACGAAATCTACAATCTGATGTCACTGGTTAAGCGGTGCGTGGAAAGGTCGCCAGAACGCACACATACCTCGGATTGAGAATAAACGGCACCATCGATACCATCTGATATTGATACATAGGACTCATCTCCCTTTTGGGAGAATGAGAGGAACTGCTTCCACCTTACATCGGAGCTATCAATTGAATCGTCTGGAGCCTGGGTACAGACCAACGTAGTATCCAAGAGGGTGGCTAGGTGCTTCTCTATCACTTGAGGGATTTCCGACTGGCCCAGAGTGGCAATTTTCTTTCGGCGCAGCCGTGAACCGCTCGGGAGAGCACCAAGGACGTGCTCTCTGAGTGTCTTGACAGTGGCGAATGAATGCTCTAGAAGATCTCGGCGAACAGGCGTATCGGCAGGGGAATGCCTCGGCCTTTTTTGTTTTGACGTGTCATGGTGTTCGATCTGCCTCTTGAACCCATAAGCCATGTCAGCAGGCTCGCGGTTTCGTGATCAAGTCGCGTCGCGAGAGGAGCATGGTCGTGTGAAGTCTAGGAAAGCTAAAGCCACAAGGAACAAAGGTGGGATGCTAATTGCGCCACAGCTGCTTCCTGTTCTGTGGCGGCGGCTGAGGGAAGTTGGCCAAACCGGGTACTTGTCCGAATGCAGTAAGGCGGGCAATCCTCCAGGGCGCCGTTTTGGGTGGATGAGTGGCGCCATCTACGATTCACTAACCCGCCAATGAATGCACCAACGCAGGTACGGACACCCGGATCTCGCGGGGATAATGGAGGCACACTGGTACGGCGAGCAGCCACGAGGTACGCATCGAATGAGAATTCGCAGTAGCACTGCCTTTAACGTGAGAAACGGTCATGTTGACAGATGATCTGCTCTTGAGAAGCGCGAAGTCTAGTCACAGTCGCCTGGGCTGAAATGCGAGCAACAGAACTTGGAACCCAAATCACATGGTGATCAAGGTTTTGCCGTCTGGTTTCCAAGCCGCTCCTACAGCCTCGGTCGGTACAAACGATGCCGGCTGGCTATTGTTCCCGAGGGACCACCAGCACGGCAACCGCAGGGAACGCTTGGATGCCCATCAGGCCATGGCCCTTCCATGGGGTCGACACGAGGCGAGGCGAGCACATCTGCCCATGTTACTAGATACGTGCGTAGTAGACTCAGTACTAATTAGTAGGCATCTCTGGAATCAATCTCAGCGGCCGCTGAGCACAGTCGGGCTCTGTACGGGAAAATGGAGGTGTGGGTACACGCAAAGACTGCAAGGTGGTCAACGTTTCTTCTGGCCGCCCTAGGCGGACGAGTGTCAATTAGATCGCGATGGAAGGAGGGTGAAAAACTGAAAATTGACCCCAACAGGATGGCATCTTGCAGAGCCTAGTGTCGCATCGGAAGACCAGACGATTTCATGACTGCAGGGGAGGCATGAGGCGCTGCCGTTTGACTGGCTAGGGCTTTGGGGGGCTTTCCTTGAGGGATGCGGGTAGCACGCCCGGGGGTTGACGACCAACTTCGAGTTAGTGGTATTAACCTCTGGCCCTCTGTAGCCTTGCTGATCAGATTCGCGATCATTTTAGCGCATCGCCAGCTCTGGATCGATGCCCGCCAAGATTAGCGCCCGAAAACTCGTGGATGGTAAGGCGACGTTCGCAGCAATGGGCAATGATAGCTGAGGAAGGGAAGCAACGCCGTACATGTACACTTTGCTGCTGTGCTCTGGCCGTGCCCCATTTCCGGCGAATAACATTTGCGGGCCATTGATGCGCCCTGCAGAGTGCAGACACGCCGCATCAGACAAATCCAGGGGCACATCAGTATTTCTTAAGGCCGTCCCTCGTCGGTATCTGGTAGTACCCGTTGCACCATCTTTACACAAAGCAAGGAGCAAGCAATCAAGTACTCGTAGTAGTACTCGTAGCCAGTGCCTGTGGATATCATGATCATACCTGTGTTTCTTCCTCGGCCAGACAGGCGGTTTCTTTCAATGCCCGGGGATGGCACCCTGCCACCAACCGTCTGGGACTGCAGTCAAAGGAGCTGCATCCACTGCCAGTAGCGCTTTGGCATTGTCTTCGAGAACCCAGTCTTCGCATCTCTGTGACATCCATGGTTGATGGGAGCCTGGGGAGGTGCCCATCTGCTCCCAGCCAAATGATGCCTGTGCTGTCCACTCATATATCCCTGCCATCTGGCGTTGCCACCTCCCATCCTCAAGCTCTACAACACATGATTGCTTTGGCGCCAATGACATCCCCACTAATCAAGTGCAAATGTTCAATTGCAGCCACAGCCATGTCATCCATTAGTGGTAAGCCGTGCGGTTTTCCCCCTCCTCAATGCATTTCAATGCGCGTCCGAGCTGCAAACTGCATGCCAGGCGTTGGTATGGGCCATAATCATTCGGTAGCACTTTGATGCGGAAGTTTTGGGCTCAGGGGGGTTGCGCAATTTGAACGACCCTCGAGCACCAAGGTGGGACCGGGTAGGCAGGCCCGTCCATCTGTCTCAGTTGGATGCTGGATGGGAGAGGCAGTCTAGCTGAGCAGCAGAACATGCATGTTGTTATTGTTGTTGTTCGCGATGTAATCCCGCACCAAAAAGAACCGAGACTATACCCTGGCAGGACGTCTTGGAGGGATATCCAGACACACCTAATAAATGAAGCCCGGGGTGGGAGAGGGAACACGGCATCCGTACCTTAGGTTGGCCCGTAATCAGGGAGGGGAGGCGGTGCGGTCCCCACGAAGGCCTGTCCCTGACCTCCTATCCAGGGCTGGGTGTCCCGGTCGTGGAGTCGAGCGCTGCATCTGTCCCGACTGGAGACCTTTTGTTGCGAAGCGTCCAGTGTTTCTGGAAATCAAGAAAAATAAGTATCAAGTGAGTCGGTCCCGTGGGCGGCCAATGCCGATCAAAACTCGGGCCCATCCTCCCTCAGGTAGCCACAGGCGGCGTCGGCCGTTTTTCTTTGATCTCTGTCTGAGGCGACCGGCCAAAAAGGGCTTTGAAGGCTGAGAGGTCCGAGTTCCATGGGCATTGGGCACTGGAAACCGAACCATGATTCCTTCTCCAAACCAGCCAGGGTTAGCCATTGAGAATTGAGCAGCACCCATCCATGATCCAACAAGTGTGCACCAAGGTGGCCAAGTGTTTTGGCCTGGTAGGCAGCGGGCAAATCAAGCATCCCTCCTGCTTGTCCATCTAATCTCTTCTCCTTGCACCATAGGCCAGGTATGTCAGGCTTGACAGGCTGCTGCGGCACTGCCCGCCCTGTCACTCGCACCCGAGGCGGCCCCTCATTCGGCCGAACATGCCAGCTAGAGTCCTAATTACTGGTGCCGGATGCTACAGGTGCTCTCCCTAGTGCTACAGGCTCTAATCTCTATACATTGGTGGTATTGCCGACAATTGGATGCCACGGCCTGTTACTGCGCGCGCTGTGGTCCACTGCCTTGATCCTCCTTCTCTCGCCCATCCCCCTCCACACTGCGCCGGGCGCACACCGACGCCAACGCCTGCACCTCGAGCCCACTCGCGCCCACACCTCCATCCCAACTCGCACACCCTCGTCCCGTCAACGCTCACGCCCGCGCCAACGCATCGATGCTCGCTGCATGGATCACTAGCCCGTCGACCAGTCGCTCCGCTCGACGAGCCTGACCGATGCTCAGGCCACCATGGACAACGGCATGGACATGGACCGCCAGGCGCCTCTCCACGCCGATGTCGAAGTAGGCCCACGAGATGCCCATGGAGACCCGAACCACAGCATACACCTCCTAGCCCAGCGACAACTATCGCATCATCATCAGCAGCACCAACACCAGCTCCATCTCCACGACCCCGAGCACGACCTCGTACACGCCGCCGTCGAGCACGACAACTCTCTGTCAGGCCTCAACTCCCGCCATCAGCTCTCCCCCGACCGCCGCCCGAGCACCCACCGCCATAGCCGTGACCAGAACCACAGCCAAAACCAGGCTCGTTTCCACCATCACCATCCGGTCTTCGATACCCACCGCCCCGAAGCCGACGAAGACTCCCTCTTCTCTCCGTCTGCTGCCTCTTTCGTTGCCACAAACCTCGACTCGGTGTCCGCCAACGCCCACCATGCCTTTACCCCCGTGAATCCCGACGATTTCTACACGAGCTACCGCGCACTTCACATGAGCAACAACCCGGATACCCTCCCCATGGCCACCTCCGTGCCGCGTCGCCCCTCGTTGCGTTCCAACGGTGACGGCACCACCCCCAAGCACCCCGTCGTTTCCCAGACTCGGACGACTCTTCGCTCCACCTCGAGTCCCCTCGAAAACCGACCCAGTGTCAGGGATTTGAAGAAGAGATTCGATCAGAACGGTGCAAGCCCTTCCCTAATTCCCCGCGCCCCTGTGTACACAGGGTCGGCGGTAAAACTCAACCGGAATGCGGCTCCAGGCGGTGCGCAGCCGCGAAACGGGGGGGCGTCCTACTCGGCCTTGCGCAGTGGCGCGACGCAAGACTCGTCGGCCACAACATCAAGGTCACCGGCGTCGTCTTCATCATCCCGGACGCAAAGGCCTAAATTTGTAGACGAAGACTTGGTGTCGAATAACCCTCAGTCGTTTGCGAGCCGCATCGGGAAGCCTCGAAACGTTGTTAGCCCAAACCCAAATGCGTCCGACGCCATGACACATTTCGCCTCGAAATCCCCACCTCAGCCGCCCTCCTCCACTCCCTCCACGTACCCTCGGTCGCAGGGCCTCCTGTTTGGCGAGATTCTCCCGGAATACCACGATTCGTCAACTGCCGGGCATGGAATCGAGGGCCTTGGACTACGGAGGACGTCAGAATCCAGCCTTCACGAGCGCTGGACCCACCAGCGAAGTCTCTCCGACCCTGATGTTGAGCCCGCGTCTCCTGGTAGCTGGTATCGCAGCCTCGACGGGGAGGCGGCCAAAGAGCAGGCACAGCAGGACCCTGCTTCAAGGGGACATTCAAGATCACAGAGTGACGGGCACGGATCGAAGCCCGCTCCCCCAGTCTCGCGCAAGCCCGCGACGAGAAAACAGCCGCCCAATTCACGACCAGGGTCTGCTGCCTCCAAACTACCACTTTCTGTGAAGAAAACCTCTGTTTCGAACAGTCCTTCTTCCACGAGGTCAAGCTCGCCTTCGACGTTCAAGCACACGCAAGCCAACGGGCGAGCGTCGAGAACAGAGACGCCGCCGAATCGATCCAAGATACCAAGCTCCTCGCAGTCCAGGACGCCGAAACAATCCTCTAATACCCGAAAAGCACCACCACGCAACCTGGTTACGCCGACACAAAATACAAGACTCCAGGCCAACATAATAGCACCTCTCCCCAAGCTATCCCCTCCACTAAGAAGCTCCCGACCCCGCCAGCCCGTGTCTGTGGCGTCGACTGCCAGTTCAAGACGAAAGGCGGTTGACCGTGCAAGGTCTCCAAATCCATTCCCCCGGCCCCCCTCACGATCCACCGACACCTCACGGCGCAGGAAAATTTCGGTTGGTCCCATTGACTTCGAGAAACGACGAGAAGATATCAGACTCGCCTATAGCAAGTCTATACGAGAAAGCGCGGCTCTCGAGGCACGACAGAGAGCAGCGGATCGGAGGCGAAGGGAGATGGAGGCGGCCGCAGATGGGGATAATGCTGCCTCCGCCAGTAGCACTGGAACCGCAGGCAGAACCATGACCGAGGCCACGGAGGAAACAGAGTCCTCGAGCGTGCCACCAGTTCCCGCAATGCCGATTAACACAACGTTCGATCCCTCGCCTACCAACCCTCAATCGTCCCAGGATTTTGCGATCGAAGATGATACACCAACGACTGAACATGCACCCGATACCGCGACTACCGAACATGTGCCGTCACAAGAAGAGCAGATCGTGGAAATCGGGCTTCAACAACCAGAATCGCCGGGTGTGGAAGATACGTCTTTAGTGGCTGCCGACATAGCAATGGCTCTTCCACCGGTCGCTCTGATGTTGTCATCAAGTGCTGGGCCTACAACCCCCCCTGCCGTTCCCATTCCCCAGAGCTCCGACTCGCCGACATTGGGTGTTCCTGGTAGCTTTCCGGCCCTGAGCCCACCTGCGAATATCAGACCTCGGCCTCAGTCGACCATATCAACAACATCCGATGTTACAGAGTTCGATCATGAGCCACAGACGACGCCGCCGCCCCCAATCAAGCTGGCCACCCCAGACGAGATTCCAATCACTATTATCAAACCACCCAGCCCGGTGCCACCACGCCCACGAGTGGAGTATCAATATCCCTTTATGGATGAGCCGGAAAGCCCAGAGCGACCACAGAAGACCGCTCGAGAGGCCGATGAAACGCTCGATAAGCGATCCCACCAGCCAGAGACCAGGATACTCGCCATACCCGGAGCGTTTGACGACGAACCCAAGGTGGAGCACCAATATCAGCCCCAGAATGAGTCGCCAGTTGAGAGCTCCTTCACAATGATGCCCCCTCCCCCAGCACCTATCGCGAAGCCAACCGCCCTGGAACGCGCCGACGCCATCATCCCATTCCCACGGTTGGAAAGGGATTGTGACTCGGATTGCCAGACAGACATTGAGCAGGAGCTGCCAAATGGACACTATCACGATCACGACGATGAGTGCGCCACGACCGATGTCGGCACCGAGGCTTGTACTGAGGATATTGACGACCGCCACCAAACTGACGACTGTCACTCAGAATCTCATTTTGAGGAGCCAATCTCACCCCATAGGTCATCGATCTGTGAGTCCATCGATGCGGAGGCGTTGGATGGGCATGATTCATCACAAGAGCATCTTGTGCCCCATTCATCCACGAGCCTCCGGGTGCCGAGTGGCTCAACAGGCGACAGAGGCAGCCACCAATCATCATGGACAGACTTATCCATTCAGAGCGGCGAGTCGCAAAGCGCCAAGAGATCGCCAATTTTCCTGGACGGGGAGGACGACGGCGGGGCTCTTGGCCATGTCACTATTTTCGAAACGACTTCGATTAGCAAGGGCAGCAGGTCCACCTCCCGACCTCGCGATTCGCAGCATGGGTTGGCAGACCCGCGCCGGTCTCTAGAATCAAGCCGGTCAACGAATTTCTCTCCCCATCTTCCGGAAATCGATACAGGCGACGGGTTCTCTCTTTCATATTTAACGCATCGCGCCAGCGGATACATTCCGTCACCTAATCACGAACCCCCGCCAGTCCCAACCCCAGGTGGTTCGGCATGCAACTCACAGAGAACGTCAGGGGTTTATTACGAACAGTCTCAAAATGGAAGCATATTCGTCAACTCCGAGCGTGGTTCAGAGGACTACGTGCCAAGTTTGACAACTCCCCAGTCTACAGATGTCGCTTCATTTAGTACGCAAGACCAGTATTTCGCTGGAGCACCGGCCACGGACGATGGCAAGATGGAGTCCAGTGACAAGAGCGGGCCCACCGGAAAGGAGAAGCATCGCCTAGTTCAGCGACGCAACGTCATCCGAGAACTTGTCGACACGGAGGCAGTGTTTGTGAGGGATATGAACATCATTGAGGAGATTTACAAGGGCACGGCCGAAGCCTGTCCCAAACTTGACACCAAGACCATCAAACTCATCTTCCGAAACACTGACGAAGTGATCGGTTTCCATACCGAGTTCCTCGAGCAAGTCAAGGACGCTGTGTCATGCATCTATGCGCCCCAGAGCAATCGATCAGTGCTCTCAAAGGAGGGTTCATTCATTTCCGAATCGAGTCAACTAAACCCAGCTGATGTCGATGATGAAAAGGACCGACAGACATCCCTCGGCCCTGTTTTCAAGCGCAATATGGAGAAGATGAAAGTGGTTCACGAAGGGTTTCTCCGCAACAGTGATCATGCGGCGAAGCGGCTGATCCAGATTCAACAAGATCCCACTGTCAAAGTGTGGCTCAACGAATGCAATGAGGTTGCCAAAGATCTCACCGCTGCCTGGGATTTAGATTCACTGTTGATCAAGCCTATGCAACGCATCACCAAGTATCCCAACCTGATCATCACATTGCTCCAGCACACGCCAAACGACCACCCAGATCGAGAGAGTCTAGTCGAGGCCAAAGATATCCTCGAAACGGCCATTATTGAAATCAACAAGACGAAGAAGAACTTTGAATTGGTCGGTCAGATCGTCGGCAGGAAGCGAAAGGACTCTGACGTCAAAGCTGGATTTGCGCGGGCATTTGGAAAGCGTGTCGACAAGCTCCAGGCATCCGGCAATCGGCCAACGGAAGACCCGGAGTACGCCAAGTTGAATGAAAAGTTCGGCGACGACTACCTACGATTGCAAGTCGTGCTACGAGACGTCGAGTTCTACACCAGGCAAGTGTCTGCGTACGTGCATGAGTTCCTGCAATACCTCTCGTCGATTGAGCTCGTCATGCGGCTCCAGCCTGGTAACTATCCAGAACTCGAGAGCAAATGGGTGCAATTCAATATTTCCATCCGGGATCTGGAGAAAGTAGCCCTGGAGGACCACGTAAGTATCGAAATACCGATTTTGATTTGGTGAAGCTAACACTAGGTTTGATAGCTTGCTCGAGTCAGGAAACAAGTCATCGAGCCATTTGAGCTGGTGATCAAGGCCTATGGGAATCCGTCACTGGCCATGAAGAAACGACAGAAGCGACGGCTCGACTATGAGCGCTACGAGCAGTTGAAGCGCGGGGGCAAGAACGCTGACTCCAAGCTCAAGGAGCAAGTCGAACAGTACGAAGCTCTCAACGACGCCCTGAAGAAGGAGCTTCCAAAGCTCTCAAACCTCACGGAGAAAGTCGGAAACATCTGCTTGGGCAACTTTGTCAATATTCAGACGAGTTGGTACGGCATCTGGAAAGAGAAAATGAAGGTTGTGATCCAGGACTGTCCCGAAATGCCCGATTTGAAGGAGGTGGTGTCGACCTTCCAACGCGATCATCCTTATATCCAGGAGCAGGTCGCCAACATTGGCATCCTAAATCCTGCATACAAGGGCAGGGCTTCGCTCTCGACGACGCGAAGCGCAGACGAGACGCCGGTGGGCAAGCTGCGGCCGCGACCGTCGGAAAGCAGCGAGACGCGTGGGCGTGGCCACTCGGTCAATGGCGATCATGCGCCGTCTCTGCCGCCTCCCGAGTTCGCGAAACCAGAATTCATCAAGCGCAACAGCGGGTCCTTTACAGCGTCTCCGACAGGCACGGTGCCTGGTCCGATGCCCAGTCCGCACCAGTACTATCCTCGTGACTTCTACGCCGGCATCAACCAACCAGCAGGAACCATGTCACCCCTATCAGCTGAAATGGCTGGTAGCACTCGGTCCTTCCCTGCGTCGACGCGGCCAAGCACCGGCCGCAGTTTTGATTCGGGGGGCTTCCCCCGGCAGAGCTCTGAGTCGGCTCCTCAGCATCACCGTGACTCCAACACAACTTTCAGCTCCAATACTGCCCAAGAAAGCCGTAGGTACTCGGGTTTGTTCCATTCGGCTCTTCCTCCGCCGGACGGACCGGAAGACAGTCGACGGTCATCGAGGGCGTCCTCTCGCGAACGTGCCCCGGCGACTGATGGATACAACGTTCTTTGGCTTGCTGCTTCGCTGTTTGAGTTCAACATTGCTACGACCAAGCACGAGGCGGGCTACCCTTACCTTATATACCAGGCTGGCGAGGTGAGTTGGTGCGCTGGGGACGGGACTCTGTCTGACTTGATTATAAAAAGGGTATGTGACTGACTGAAGGTGCTACAGATATTCGACGTCATCGCCGAGAAAGGCGAGCTCTGGCTTGCAAAGAACCAAGACGATCCATCAGATCAAGTGGGATGGATCTGGTCGAAGCACTTTGCTAAGCTGGCTGATTCTTAAATGCAACGAAACCGGGGCACAGGCGTTGGCGCGCAAGAAGCGAATTGCACACACGGAATGGGGTAATTCTTCCAGTTGAAAGAATAAATAATGCATCAAAAGAGGACAGGGACATTTCTCAAGGATCAAGATAGGGCAGGCGTTCTTCTTTTCATTCTTGTTATTTTTCTCTCCACTAAGCCGTTTGTTCATCGCCTCGCGAAACAGCGCTTTTTATTTTCGAGGTTGAAGGGAGAAGAGGACTAGTAATGATGTCTCTCGCCATTGTTCTTCATACAATTGCTGCCGCTGTTTCTTCACAGGGCGTCATCATGCAACTACTACCTCCCCTTCTTCTCCCGTTTTTTTGTTTCTCTTCCTGTCCAAGCCTCTGCCATACGGCGTCCCTTTTACGTTTCTACATCTGTGTTTGCTTCACTTGTTGCTATTTTCCCTCTTCCCTTCTTCCTCCTGCAACGACTATCTTGTCCCAAGGGTCGAGAAGCAGGAGCCGGCGTTTTAAGAACAAATACCACCGCAAGCGTATGTAAGGGTTCGGATGTTTTAGCCCATGATATAAAAAAACAAGATGTGGCAGTCAAGGATTCTGTGTAACTTGACTCGAGGTACAGCCGGACAGGGCAGGAAAGGGATGATGTTGGATTGATTATGAATATACCAGAGATGAGATGAATTTCAGCCTAGCTTGACAAGGCCCTTGTATTCGCCAGCCACGTGTGTATGCACTCAAGAGCCTGATCAACCGGCGGCCACCGAGTCGGAAAAGCCAAGGCATTGCGACCATTAGCAAGGCAAAGTACCGGCATGAATATGCGGCGTTGTTTGACTTTGCGCTTCAGTGCGCCTTTTGGTAAGGTACCTTAGTAGAGTTGCCATGCCCATGGGCGTCCGCCGCCTTATGGGCGGGGATCCACTACTATTAGCGCATGGCAACACCAGTGTCCACTGTGGATTCGGCGCGCCAGGTGTGGAGAACTCAGGCGTGCGGCTCTGTACTTGCGCTGATGTGGATTAGAATTATCAATTATCGAGGAGGACAGATGGAAGATCCCAATAATCCGTGACTACCTGCTAAGTTCCAAGGCACCTATCTATTGTGACTTTTCTCTGCTAGGGATGACAATCAGTTAGGGAGCTTGGGAACACAGTGGCCTACAGCTGACAGTTGTAAGCTGACCGGCTACCTTGGCAGGGCTGTTTACAGCACTACTACCTATAGGTACCTTGGCGACTACCCCGTAATGCGCCTAATGCCCAGTGTGGGGGTTTCAACACGGCCCGACCCAACAAGTGCCAGTGCCCCGGGCGGGCAGTCATGACGGGAGCGCGCATTCCCCCTCGCTATCCCAAAAGCTGACCTACCTTGCATGCCGTCTTGAGACGGAACCTTCCATCAATACCTACCTCGAGGCTATCCCTCTGATCCGGCACCTTTCCCAGCGGAATTGAATGGCCAAGGACGTCGCCCGCTACATGACCTAGACAGAGTCTCGCACACCCCCCCCCCCCCTCGGCCTCGATCGATCCTCCTTGCGCGCTCTCCAAAAGTCCCCGTCGAAGCGGCTGCCCGCATCCCCAGTCCATGACCCACACAACCCGTCATGGTTGCGACAGGCTCGCTGCCACACCACGAGGAGACTCCACGCAGTAGTCGGCCTCGCCCTCCCAGCGACATCTCGCCATCGCGCCCGCGCGCCCTCGAACCCATCACTCCCCCTACTGCCGCTGCCGCTGGCCCTGCTCCTGCTCCTGCGCCTCCCAGGAACCCCGTCGCCCCTATCGGCGGACCCTCGACCCGGCCCAAGGCTCCCTCGCACCTCCACGTGGCCATCGGCCCAGCCGCTGGCTCGTCGCAGAGCTCGTCGCCAGGGCTTCCCACGCCCTCGTCCTCGAGCCTCAGCGTCGGGGCGCGTGGTTGCGGCGACTCGGGAGACGCCCGAGCGACCCCGCGGCCAGATAACAGCTACCGGCGCGACGACGTCGACCACGACCAGCGCGACCAAGACAGCATCGACGACCTCGATAGCCTCGACGGCCTCGACGACAGCTACGGCCAACATCCCGCCACTATGGCTAGCTGGTCAGGTCAGCCGTCCATCAAGGGCAGCACCGAGGCCGTTCGCATGATACTCCTGACCTTCGTCACCATTGGATTCACGTACGTCTCGACATGGCATGAACCAGTAGCTTGGCTGGCCGTCCAACTTTGCTGACCACATCCACGGCGTGTAGCTTCACATGGGGCGTCGAGATGACATGTTCGTAAGCCCCGATTCATTGCGGCTGCCCGGCTGGCATTGGAAATTCACAATTGACAATCATGTGTGTGCTAACTCGCGCGTGCGATGCTTTCCTCAGACTGTACGCCGTACCTCCTCAACCTCGGTCTCAGCAAGAGCAACACCGCCCTCGTCTGGATCGCCGGCCCATTGTCCGGTCTCCTGGTCCAGCCCGTCATCGGCGTCATCGCGGACGAGAGCAAGTCGAAATGGGGCCGCCGCCGGCCGCTAATGCTCGCTGGCACCGTCATCGTCGCGGGCGGGCTCATGGTGCTGGGCTTCACGCGTGAGATTGTTGGCTGGTTCATTCATGACGAAAAGGCAGCGAAGTACCCCACGATTATACTAGCTGTTTTATCCATTTACGTGGTCGACTTTGCCATCAATGCAGGTATGTGTCATGATGATGATGATGCTGTTGATGTCGCCAGATTATTTAGTGACACAAATCCGACGATATCGCCCCTGACACTAATACACGCTTCTACCAGTCATGTCCTGCTCAAAGAGCCTTATTGCCGATACCCTTCCAATCGAGAAGCAGCAAACCGGAGCTGCCTGGTGTAGGAAGTCCTTCGCTCGCACTGCTGGATCCATTAGGAAGCTCACATGTTTTCTCTAGCCAGCCGCATGTCATCCATCGGCCACATCATCGGGTACGGCGCCGGAGCCGTCGACCTGGTCAAGATATTCGGCACAACCTTTGGCGACACCCAATTCAAGCAGCTAACGGTCATCTCGACCGTCTTCATCCTCGGCGCTACAGGGATTACGTGCTGGGCCGTGACGGAGCGGGTGCTGATCTCGTCAAAGGTCGACAAGCACCAGGGCCATTTCAAGATCTTCCGCCAGATCGGCTCGACGCTCTGGCACCTCCCGCCGCGGATCAGGGCAATCTGCTGGGCCGTGTTCTGGTCGTGGATTGGCTGGTTCCCCTTTCTCTTCTACAGCACGACGTGGGTGGGTGAGACGTACTTCAGATACGACGTGTCGCCCGAGGATCGAGAATCCAAAGACGTCCTCGGTACCATTGGACGGATCGGAAGCACTTCGCTCGTTCTCTACTCCATCATCACTTTCGCAGGAGCATGGCTGCTGCCTCTTGTGGTCCAATCGCCAGAAGACAACTCGTTCACACACCGGCCGCCCCCGTTTCTCGCCAACTTCATGAGTAAATTCAGCAGCCTCAAGCCCGATCTACTTACAACATGGATAGCTGGCCATATCATGTTTTCCGTAGCCATGGCCCTGGCTCCGTTTGCCACGAGCTTCCGGTTCGCCACTGTGCTTGTCTGCCTTTGCGGAATGTAAGATCGACCCATCAAGTCCTTTCCTATATCCCCCTTCTCCCTGATTCCTCTCAAGGCCACCACAACTGACAAGCATTCATCTCCCAGTCCCTGGGCGCTGGCCATGTGGGCGCCAGTCGCGTTTCTCGGCGTCGAGGTAAACAAGATGAGCGGCGGTGACACCCACACCGCCGCCTACCACCGCTTCTCCGCCGACGCGGACATCGAGCTCCCGGACTTCGACGCCGACGACGCCGCGCCGCTGCGTCTCCAGCACGGCCCGGACGATAATGCCCCACCTACGGCGTCTACCGGCGAGCTATCGGGCATCTACTTTGGAATCCTCAACATCTACACGACGCTTCCCCAGTTCGTGGCCACCTTCATCTCAACCATCGTCTTTGCCATTTTCGAGCCCGGCAAGAGTCCCGAGTTGTCGCACGGCGCGAAGCCCGGAAAGGCGCCTGACACTGACGGCCCCAACGCCATTTCCGTGTGCTTGTTCATCGGCGCCATGTGCACGCTTGTTGCGGCCTACATGACGCGCAAGTTGAAGTACATGTAAGACTATGTGGCGAGCACTACGTCACTCTATCGTCTTTTCATGCGTTGCTACAGACAGTGAATCCGGACTCACCGTATTTGGGCGGCAATGGTCCTACACGAGATTTTCCTATCCGACAGCCAGATCGGGTGTTGGAGATGCGGCTTTTTGTTTCATCTTAGAGTTACTTCATTTGTACGATAGAGGTTCTGCTTGTTCGACATGGGTCTATTATAGGGTTGAAGTCGCTGGCTTCAATGTAAGAGCAACGCCTGCTGCCAGCCAGAGAAATCCTCCAGAGAAATGGGAGAATAATGGAGGGAACATTGGGTATATGTGTCCAAGCTGTGTCATGTACGTCCAGAAAAAAAAGATGGCTCACTGGGAATATCGTCAGAGGCCTCGCCATCTCAATTTCCTCTGCCCTTCCTATGTGCATCTTTTCCAGCCCTCATCACTTCTTGGCTCCCAGTAGCCCACGCTAAAAATAATGTCCTGCGTTATTCGCTTGTCACCACGAGGCTGGGTTGGGCACAGCTCGATACGCTGGCGTCTATTTCGCCTTATCCTTCTCGCTCTCTGAGATCTTCTCCCACTCATCCTCAGTGCTCGCACTTGACTGCATCCCTTTGGTGGTACCAGCGGCCGCAGCAGCGGCGCCACGATGCTTGATGTCGCCCGTGATCACAATAGGCTCGGCATCCCCGGATTGCTGCTGTATTTGAGATTCTTGGCTGATCGTCTTCGTCTTGGGAGCTTTGCGCTCCGCAGACTCGACCTCGGTCTCGCTATCACCTTCCTCGTCCTCGTCCTCGTCATCCTCGGCGGGGGTCCTCCCCCGGCGCTGGGCCTCTTCCTGTTCGCGGGCCTGGGCAACAGCGAGCTCCGCGGCGAACCAGTTGATGCTCCACCAGAGGCCGGCGCAGAGGATGGAGAGAATAACAAAGTGGATACTGCGAGTGCCGATCAGGAGGAGGAGGAGGACGATTTGGAGGGCGGCGAAGGAGGCGTTGGTAGCCTTGAGGAGTGTTGGCGTCGGGCCGGGGGTGAAGATGCCCTCCCAGAGCTCGACAAAGAAGGAAGGGGCCATTGTGGAAATCCCGGTGGCCCTCTTGTCAGGTCTAGCGTGGGGAAGGTGTGCGAACAGTTGTGTGTTGGTGGATTCCGCGCCTCGGGGGTTACGCGCGAGGCTGTGTGGGTGTTGGTTCGACGAGGCTGAACGCTGTCGGTTGGACAAATCTCAAGGTAGGCGAGGGCCAGGTTGGGGGGGGGGGGCAGTGTCGCAGTCGCTCGCGGTCGTTGAGATGGTGAGACGATGCGCCGATACGACGAGGCAGAGGGCGAGGCAGAGGGCGAGGCAGGCGACGCGGCGCAGGCTCGTGTTGGTTTGTGATGCGGGAGGCTGTTGGTGGAGCAGGGAGACGCCTCGCGCAGTAAGGCAAACAGGGCGCAGGTTCGGGCGGGGTGTATGGTGGTTCTGGTTCTGTTTGTGTTGGCGTTGTGTCTGCGTAGTATCAACTGCAGAAGCCCTCCGGGCGTGTGGTTTTATCGTCGTCGCGCGTTTGCAGTCAGCTTGTTGGGTAGCTAATGGCTTTCCTTGTTACTGCACGTATGGCGCGCTGATGGGCCGAGGTGGTGTCCGCCAGCAGGACCGTGGCGGGGTTTGGAACCTATTATGGCCGCTGCCGGATATGGCAATGGTGTCTTGTCGGTGTGCGGAAGCCTAAGTCGTTGCGTGTTTGATGGGTATTATTGGTCTCGGCATTTGCGCTGCTTCGCTGGCCTCTTTGGCTGACGCACGACCAGAATGCGGTTTGTCGCTGCCTGGGCTGGCGTCCAGGGAAGCTCCGTCGCCATGATTGCCTGCCCGCCGACATTGCTAGTGGTGATTGAGTTGAGGGTGCTGCTGGTTCCACAAAACCTGGCAAACTTGCATACACCTCACAATAGCCAACACCTCCTCCCGACTATTGGTGGCTACTTTGAATGACCTACTGCCTAATACTACTAGTACTAAGGTAAGGCAGTCGGTGAATATGCAAGTAGTTTTATACTACTGGCAGTAGGGAAGGTGAGTCCGGGACTTCTACCAGTGCTGTACTAAGAGGGCAGGTGCAGTAGGGTAGGCTTTTGCCAATACACACAAACCCTCTCGCGGAAAGAATGACGCAACGAGGTGCAGCCGTGCATATTTGCTTCGGCTCTTACCCTATTGCACATGTAAAGGCGCCCAAGCAGGTGCCCGGTCCCGTTTTACTGCCAGTACCTTAGTTCCGTATCTCGCTCAGGTAAGGTGCTGCTGGTAATGAATATCCTCTCCTCTCCCCTCGACTTTTTCTGTCCTAGTTCCGTTTCTTTGTGCGAGTTCATACTAATAACAAAACTGTTTTTGCCCCCAATAATCTCGCTGTTTTTTCAGTCAAGCCAGTTGGTGGCTGCAGCTGGTGGTTCAGCCCCTCGCGCACCTTGGTGTGCCCTGTACGGTGTTATTGGAGTTGCTGTCAGCAGGCTGGTTTGCCACGCGACTATGCATAGCGACTGGCTGAGCGGCGTTCCCACAATCGTGGGACATTACCTGCCCGGCACTCAAGGAGGTGCATGCGTGCGCTGCCTGCATGTGCGAACCAGCAAGCAGAGGGGCAAGGCAGAGAGAAAAGGCGACACCACCAAAGCCAGCCGCTGTCGCCCTCACTTGGGCCGCTGTATCCTCGCCTCCATCTCGCTCTCGTCCACACAACGCAAGGTGCTTCCCCAACAAAAGGCCGTCGGCAGTCGCGCCCTCCAAGCTTCCCGACTTCACCCTTTATCCCATCAACCGATGCTCAGCGGCCCCAAGTCTTCTCGTTGATCGCGTCAGCCGCGTCATCTCCGTCGTCGTTTGATTGTTAGATTTCGTTGATGGATCCGAATAGCCCCGCGCCGACGCCGGGGACCATTGACCTGCCCGTATCGGAACGCGACGACAGAGGCCGCAACGGCGCCGACGATAACCAGAACGACGCCGCGCAGCTCCGAAGGTCCTGGAAAGGAAAAGACAAGGCGACCGACGACCCAACACTGCCTGGCGGCCCGCCAGAGGATCATGAGCCCCTCACGCTATTGCGACTTCCCGTGGATATACTCCGCCTCATATTTCAAGAGGTTAGTATCCATTTACCTACCCTACACCAACACCAGCACCAACACCAACTCCACCACGACCATCACCAGTCACCATCATCACTAGCCCTAGCCTCCCACGCACATTTCATATCGCACCGTCTCTTCTTTCTCCCCTCCCCTCCACTGCTTTCTCGTCGGTACACTCCATCTCACCATGGCTTTTATCTTGTGTAGTTGTCGAAGCTTGAAAACGATGCGCTGCTAGGTCTAGTGTTGGTCAACTCGACCTTGCATGATCTCGTGACCCCATACGTTCACAACCGGTTTGACATCTCGTGGCCCGTGACACCAAATCCACTGGACGACCTCGGGAGTTCCTACGTCGACGCTCTCACGCACGGGCTGTCGGTCTATGCTCTGGGAAGCCGGTTCGCACAAACGCTCTATCGCGTCAATGGCCTGGCGCCCCCAACCCACAGGGCCCCCATCAGGACCGACTATGCCCGCCATGTCCGTCACTTCAGTATTGGGAATGGCCCATCCAAGTGGGTGGCCGACTACAATCTCCGCACTGAGAGCGGCAAAATGCTCAACACTCTCACAGCACTGGCCCTTCAGAAGATGACGAATCTTGAATCCTTCAAGTGGGACATGCCGACTGGTGTCTCATCCGATGTATTCATGGCTCTGGCTTCACTAGCAGACAAGTCGGGCGAGTCGGACACCCACCCGGCAGCCCTTTCTCGCCACTGTAGCCTCCAGGAGGTCTGGGTCCGATGCAATGACGCCTCAACCTCAATGTCTTCTTCGAGGTCGAGTACGTCCAGCATGATGTCGCCACCCCTTCCTCCTGGTGTCGGTCTTGTTGCTGCCCACCCACTAATGGGTCAGCCGATGCCTCATCCCCAGCACGGTAGTGTCAGCTCCTCTTCTCAGAGGCCGTGGCGAGATGCACTAGGGCGGAGGTGCTACTTCGACTCCCTCATTGAATATCCTACCATTAGCGTGCTACCCCCTCTTCGGAGCTTGTCCGTCCTCGAGATGCCTTCCATGGCCCACGTTGACGAGTTGGCTGTTCTCATCAAGAGGTCAAAGTCTGTGCTGAAAGAACTCCGTCTCAGCATCACTGCCACCTCCATGACACAAGGGCTGGGGAGAATATCAGACAAGGAGGACAGACTTCAGCAGTACGATGCTGACGCCCTATGGCCAGGTGACAGTAGGATCAAAGACTGCAGGCTCGGTGGCGTACTGGGCGCGGCCCTGGCTCGCGTCTATGACATGCGCAAGAACAAGGTCCATGCCTCGGAGCCAACATCGGGCGACTCAACTCCGAAGCCACCCCCCGCAGGCACTGCCTCTTCATCATCACCTGCAGCACTCACAGACGGTGCGGGGCTCAGTCAACCCGAGGGGGGTCCCGATACCGACGAGGCCACAAACAGGCAACAAGGCCTAGTCGCAGAGTTTGACGACGTTGCCCGGCAGCCTGCTACGAGGCCAGACCCTAAACCTTCGGTTACTGTCTTGAGCGATACCGACGCCACTCAACCAATCCTCCCGGCGCACCCTGCAGTTTCCAGATCTGCAGCCCCCGCTGGTCACGCTACCGAGAGGCTTGCTCTGGAGCGCCTCGAGCTGTCTAGGATATCTTTGCATGCCCCATTGTGTGTAGATGCATTTGACTGGGCTGTGCTCACTTCCCTGACTATTCTGGGCTGTAACCACCAAGAAAAGCTCTGGGGTGCGCTTAGGACCCAGTTTCGGCCGACAAAATCCAAGAGGAATACGGGCCGCAGGTCCGAGCGTATCCAGTCGTCGATGGATGCTCGGCAGCATCACCTCAGGATCACCAAACTTCACGTTGATATCACGTCGTATGCGTTGCTCAATTTCATCAAAGAGACCCTGGCCCCGAATTCCCTGGAGCAACTATTTTTACACGATAAGAGGAATGTGGCGGCACCCGTCGTCCCGCTCGAAGAGGTATTCTCAGCGGGTATTAGGAGGCATCACATGAGTCTCAAGAAGCTGTTGCTGGACGCTTCGCCACCAGCAGGCGTTGACGAGTTTCGATCCTTATGCTGGGGACTGACGTTGGAGATGGTTCTGTACCTTACCAGCGGACGGATGCCCATCCTGCAGGAACTATCCGCCTGCTTTTCTCAAGACACACACTGGGTAAGGAATTCCCCCACGGGGCTCTTTGCCCTGTAACACACGTGGGTTTTTGAAACACAAAACATATTGACACGATGTCTAAATCTAGCACACATTCCTTCAGAGATTACCTTACCTGCCAAACTTGACGGCACTCAATACCCCGGTCATTGGAGGAATCATTGGATCTCTTGAGGCAGACCAGATTGGTTTACAGATCGTGGACATCATAACTTTACGCCCCGAGGTGAAGTTGTGTTTCGTAGGCCTTCGGAACCGATGCTTCCAGGTAGTTGAAAGCACCCATGGCTCGGCAAGCTCCGACGAAGGCAGTTCAAGCAGCGACGAAGGCACCAGTGTAAGTTCGAATTCCGAATTGGGCCACGTGCCAGATGCTTCGATAGCAGGGCAGACCAACGACGACGATGAAGGCATCGTGAGCGGCGACGACTCTGATAATGACTCCTTCACTTCGAGGGTACCCGAGTTTTCGCCCGACTCGAACAAGACGTACAGGCTCAAGGAAATCTTGTTCTTTGATGACAAGGTTGACATATTCAAAGCAAGACATGGTACCCTATGAACAAGGACTTTTGCAGCGACCCGTCAGCCAATTACCATAGTGCTACACCGACACCGGAGTTAGGTTGCCTGTTCATCACAACCTCTCCACCCATCACTACTCCATCCTCCTCCCAGAAACCTGTCAAATGGCCAGCGGTGATGCTAGTTGGAGACGGGCACTCTAGTTTGCCTCATTCGTCAAAGAATCGGACCTTAGTGCGGATGAAAATAGATTTACGGCAACAAATCACCCAGGGTCTTCGAAGCTAGCCGAACGCTTGGCGGCCGAATCGCTTCATGGTCTACTCTTGGAACGCTCCTTCGCCCCTCATTCATCAACGATTGGGGACATTTAGGCCCAATTTCGAGCAGCCACGTTCTGCCCTAAGAATGATGGGAACCTTGCTCGATCTCCAGGGCATCTGCTGTGGGAGCGGGAGGTGGATCGTTGGTCGCGCCATCTCTCATGAACCAACACTCCCCCAACTTCGGACGATACCCACTAATAGTACTGGATACAATCAGGAAACTCGAGTAAGGATACATATTTCATTAGTGAAAATTGACAGCCCAGAAGGATGGGCACCCTTGCTATTGATCCAGCCTAGGGTACCTTGGTTGAGGGATTCTCGACATGGAGCACGGCTTGTCTTGGTGGGGTGTGGCACCAGCACCAGCCTCTGAGAGAGCCCTCACAAGCTGTGTGCCTGGCAGCATTCTAGAAAGGCGACAGTGCCACTGTCTGCGGGCGTGGGACAAGCTGGTGATTCTGAAACGCGACCCGGTCCACATTGTTGCCAGTGTGGTTGGTGCACTGCCCGGCGGGCCCGACGCCTGTGCAGGACGCCAAATGATCCTTTCTGTGGCTGGGCGTGATGTTTCCCTTTTGAGAGACTGAAGATGTGACGCCTTGTTTCACACACAGTATCCTCTTCATCCAGCTCTCCGGGGTCGAAGATGTTTTGTTTCCCCTGCATGAGATGGATGCCGGAATTGAACTGGACAGGGGAGCAGACCAAAATAGCGACGACTTTTAGTCCCATATTCGGGAGTCCGGCAGGCCCCGGACATTTGAAGTGTGTCTAATTGATGAGTGGATTGGAGAGAGTGCGCGCCCTGATCTCCCATGCGCGCCCGGATTGAACCTGATCACAGAACGAGAATTACGCCTCCCGCCGATGTCAAGGCCATTGGAGAGTAGAGGCGCCATGGCATCTGGCACAACAAGAGAGCAGGCACTTTTGCGTCAGAGATAGTGTCCTATGAACCAGGTCATCCCAGGTCACTGGGGACCGCGTGACCTCTCTGGCCAAGTGATATGCGGGTGTAAGTCGTTAGGCAGCGAGAATCGCAACTGCAGATGAAAGCTTTCTGCGGACTAGCTCGCTTGACGATCCATGTGACGCTGTGCAGTGTGATGAGCTCCCCAGTCTGGTCGAAGACCAAGGCACAGAGGCCAAGGACCGGCGTGTCTTGTCTCTGCAGCCGTAGGGCATTCTGGGCGTAGAGCTGACCCGCGCGGGCCACTGCTCACGTCAAAAGTTCTGCAACAGTAGTTCCAGCTAACCTGATGCTGTGGTGATCATGGCTTTGACTGGCCTTGAGCAGGCGATTTGGGATTCGGGCGCTGGACAGCCAGTGGCATGTCCAAGCTTCAAGCGAGTGGAGACGGTTCATTGCCTCCCCCCCTGTCGTCCCAGAATCCCAGAATGCAGCGAAGCCCAAATCGAGCAGCCGCGCGGGCGCACGGTGTTGCCATCAGTGTGTCTGAGGTAGACAGTTTTGTGGTCCAGATGGCGCGCCGGACAGACGCCAAGTGCTGAAGCACAATGGGGTAGAATGAGCCAGTGCTGCGAAATAGACTACTCCTTGAGATCGTCTCCAGGTCTGGTGTGGGTTGTTTTGCCCTGCCCGGACCCTGGACAACTTCGTCAGCACCCATTGCTGGGCTGGCACTCCAAGCAAAAGCAATGACGTATTGCGTCGCAGTGAACTCGGCCAGCATCAAGGAAAGTAAAGAAAAGAAATGAAAAGCGCTCGCTGGAGATGGCCAAGGCTACAGAATACCTCGGGCCCGGTAACTTAGACGCCACAAGGCCCTTGGGCGGACCGCCATACTTTCTCTTTCAACCCGAACAAGAAGACTGGGTGGGCATCAAGTCATAGATGGCGGGGACTAACCCGGAGAGCACAAAGCCCAAGAGCAAACAAGAATTTCCCAATTCTGCCATCCATGGCAGAGGCCCGATATTGATCTGTCGGCGCTAAGGCTTGGTGGCCCGCCGATGCAGTTGTGCGTCTCGGTAGATCGTTCGCGGCAGACCGACGTTTGGGTTTCGGATAGATCTAACACCTCTGACAAGACGGACAGGGAATCGCTAGCGCACAGCGTTCAGGAGAACCCTGGCAGTGGCCCTTCTCAGCTGCGGTCATGGCCAGCGTGCCAAACGCTGTGTCTGTGCCAGGCAGCAGATTGCAGGTGTGCGCCAAAGCAACAAGTGCGAACACGATGGTCTTGTGGCCCGTCCGCCCGCAGACGTCAGGCTACGCCCGCAAGACGCTTCGAAAACAGCTTCGTGGGGCAAAGGGCGGTGGGTCACGCTGCCCTGCGTCGCACGCACGCAACATGCGAGGCTCCCAAATTCGGTATGTCGATATAGCAGGGCGCAGAACAAGCACTCGAACTGCAAGGCGACGCGACACAGGCCACCCTCGAGGCCTATGGGCTGACGCCGCCCCCCCCTCCGCGCCAACGGCGATTGTCATGGAATCACCGGTGGAGGGGTTGCTGCAGCGGCTGCCGCGAACCAACGCCGCTGAAGCACTGGGCGGCGCTTGGACCGCAATGATTGACTGGTTGGGGTCGGGTTTGACCGCGTCAAGTCTGGAGTCCGGGGACGAACGGCCATGGCTGGGCCCAGTGGCACGGCAGTGGTGCCTTCCGGCGTCAATATGGCTACGGCCAACGGCCCCGATGTCTTTGGGGCCATAAAGAGTCGGTGTCGACAGTCAACAGGACCCGGGATGGCTGGAAGTGTGGCGGAAAGCTTGCTTCCGATTGGGCAGCCTGGGCCATGACAACGGGCCCAAGGCTGGGGCGGCGGCCGATCTCCAGGCCCGGAGACCTTTTGTTGAACCTTCGGCTACGCCACTAGGCTAATCCAATTGGGCCGCGGCATTGGGCTGCTAGGAGCGCGTTTGTCGTCAAACAGCGGCTGCATGATTGGGCCAAATAGGCGCCTTTTGACTCAGCCTTCCACATCACACTAGGCCGCCTAGGTGGCCGACGGACCTGGCCTTGTGCAGCATTGAGGCTGGGGCGCTTGCACAGACCGAGGAAAGCTGTGAATGATTCAGCAATCTAGTACGCAGTAGATGCAGTAGCGGCCTGTATAACACCGAGAGCATCTGGCTTAGAGGTGTAAGTGCCGCACAGTCAGGTTTGACCACCCTCTCACCGATAGAGAAGCGTCGGTCACACCCGGATGGCGTTCACTGGACGGCCGACTGACCAGCGTCCTGTTGTCAAAAATGGAAATGGAGGATGGATAGGGCCAACATGAAACACAGCAGTCTACAATCGTCTGCAGCTGCTGCGAGGTGTGTTGCGCTACGCGATTGATTAGGCATAGATTTGGCACATACATGTAGACGCACGTCGGGATTGCCGTGGCGTGGTTCTCTGCAGAGCGACATCTACCATGGAGGTGGCACAGCTGTTGCTCGACACTCGTCAATGGCCAGAGCGGGTTGGGGGGCCTGGGGCAAAGCATGTCGATGCCTTCCATGTCTCGCATGTCGGATTTTGGTGCCTGGCGCAGCTGCCAGGGCCATGTGCTGTCGACGCCCCCCCCGCGATGCGATGATCAGTAGATGCACCTCGAGTGGCGACTGGGCTGGCGGGAGGAACGGCATCCGTCCTGGACGAGGGTGTTGAGGAGATGGGCCAACGGGTGCGTGCGTGCGTGCGCGTGTGTGCCTGGCCCGAGTCACCATCCTTCGAATCAAAAGATAAGGTGAAGCCATGCTTCTCTGCGGCCAGGGCGCCACAGTGCCACCCAACCCCCCTGCCGCCAAGAGGCATAGCACTTTATTGCTCATTCGATATCGCGGCGTTCCTGGATGTTGTGCTAATCAGCAGGCTAGAAACAGAACCCAGATTAGAAGCACGTCACAAACCGACCCATGGGCCGCGACGGGTTGTCATCGGGCAGGGGTTTGGTAGTAGGTCGTAGTCTTGCTAACGCCGTTGTCCTGTTGGGGAAACTCGACGGGGGCGCTCCTCCAAGGTGCTTTGCAGTGGGACCTAAAAACGGGCGTCTGGGGGCCGGGCGCGGGGGGCACCATGAGTGAGTTGTGGAAGGGTCGACATGGGGGTGGGCAACAGCAGCAGCAGCGCGCGGCAACTGGGACCGCCCGACCCGTTCAACGGTCGACAGCTTTGGAAACAAGCGCAGGGTGGGCACAAGTCGCGCCTTCATACTGTGCATTATCACTGTGCATGTCCATCCCTCGCACTATGCGTCTGCGAGCCAACCAACGGCGCGCATGCGGGTGCACGGGTTTCCTAGTATAGTATCTATCCACTACGAACTAAGTGCGAGCCTTAACCGAGATATGTGCCCACTAGCTTGCCCTACTAGGCCATCTCGAGGGGCTCGAGGGCAGCTTTGCCAGGTATTTCCCCGAGGTGGCCCGTAGTGGCTGATCCTTACACGCATATACGCCTTTGGTAAGTGCTATGGCAATAGCAGACAAGGCCACGGCTGCCGTTTTCGAGGGCCTCGTCTGCGACGATTCCTTCGTCTGTTTATTCCGAGGACAGGTCCACCCATTTGTCCCCAAGAATAGGCATCGTGGGCAGGTAGGAACCAGTGCTTGCCGTGCAATCTGCCATCCTTCGGGAAGTTTAAGCAGGAACCCACGAACCGAGCCTGCCAGGAGCCCAGCAACGAACCCAGTGAGCAGCAGGCGGAAGGCGCAAAGACGACAGGCGCTGAAAGCGGGATGGCGCTTGCTGCCCCAACAACAGACAACGGCCTCGGCGCCACTGACCGACTGGCGACTATCCCAGAGACGAGAGTTGGGTCGCTTGGCGGTCGACTGGCTGCGGCCCATGGTGGCAGTGGCGTGCGCAGCGAAGTGCGGCGAAGCGCAGCAAACCCGTTGGCTCGCAGTGCTGCCAGCCTGCCATCCGGCTCTCGCTCCCCCAACCTCTGCACACTTGTTGCTTTCCTGTGCCTTGTGCCTGTCCGTGGAGATCCACCCTCCCGGGGCACCACCAGCCAGTGAGGACATGGTGTGCCGCCCCCGGCCATCCAAGGTCCAACCAGGACGACGATCGCAAAGGGCCCCGGCCATCTCTCTCCACGGCAAGCAGGCGCCTTCGCGGCACTCGACCTCAACCGCACGTCAAGCGGGCGACGGACCCTGGTCCATTGTGGCACCCGACCCTGGCTTTGCCAGGCCCATCACCCTTGGCTCTGGGCCGCCCCCCAGCCTATCCCCGGTCCGCCGACAAGGGCGGCCGAGCATGGCTGATACTATGTTGGTTTATGGTGTAGTCAGTCATGAGTAGCGTGGTATCATGGTAAGTGGCTCGTCTTGCTACTGGCAAACTTGGCACCCTACCTATCAAGAGCTGCGGGCGGGCGGCCGGCTGTCTGGTCGATGTATCGGCAGGCGAGCGGGATGAGATGGGCCTATGCACGCGCCTCCCCCTACAATTAATTGCCCCATCTACACTCACTTTGGAACCATGCGAATACTGAATGCAGTATTATTGACGAGCAATCGCTCGCTCGCAGGCTCGCAACCCACGCAGCAACTTGCGGCTACCACAATAATAGAATGTCGAGCCTTGCCCAAACGCAAGGATCGACATCCCGCCACTGTGTCCAGTGTAGTATACTGATTCTGCTCTCGTACAGCTTTTCGCTTGGCCTTTGGGTGGCTAAGCTGAGCGGTGATGTCGCAGACCGGCGCGGCGTTTTCCCCAAGCAGCCACGGCCGACGTCACCATGCCACAGCGGGAAGCGAGCGACAAGCGCGTGTCCTTTTCCGAGGCCAGCTGTCGTGTGTCGGGGTGGCTGCTCCCTTGCGAATTACTCCGATATGACAGTTGAGACGGGTGATGAAGGGCGCTCTCTGAGGGCTGGTCCTCGCAAGGCACTAACACACATCGCAATATCTGTAGCAGTCTGTACTCGACGTAGTCGGTGCTCTGTTGGTTGATTGCGACACCGACAATGGGGCCACAGGCAGCAACCTCGCAAGCTAAGCATTAGCAGACTGGTCCGACGCGGCAGGGCTGGACCCACGGCCGACACTCGATTTAGATTTGACGCGGACTTGCGTGACAAAGCAACCCTTGACTGAACTGGGATGAAACTCTCAGTATCTGGGCACCCCGTGGGAACACGCTTGGAAAACAGACCGGCAAGCAGGGCGACTGCCAGACTCGCAACAAGTCACCGACGACAACGTCCGACCCCACAACCTGTGTAGACCGGACTCGCATCCCGTAAGATACCTACAGCAGTAGTCGGCTGGCTTTGACCAGCTTGCAGGCAGGATCACGCGTATTCTGGCGCACTGGAGCCCCCCGTCGAACCAGCAAACAAGCAGGGCCATCGCGTCGAGTGAGTGATATGAGCGAGTTGAGTGAGGCACTGCGCCACCCCAGCACCCATCACTAACATGCTTGGTAAGGTGGTATTTGCCGCACGGCGCCATCGCCGCCATGGCTTGGACTTGGTTCCTGAAGCCAACACTGGCCTGGTGGAGTCCAATCGGGCGGCCCAGTCCACCCGAGTCGGGAGTCGCTTTCCCTCCCAACCAGCTCCCCGTGTTTCCTGTTTCGAAAATCCAAAACACCCGCGGGCCTGTGGCTCCCGCTCCAGCCCCAAACAGCTGCTAAAAAAAAAAAACCACAAACCAACAGAGCCTGGTGTCTCTGCCTTATCACTCTGAGCCCCCAAATGCTGCCGGGCAATGACTGAGTACTGACTGACTGACTGACTGCACTGGCGGCCGTTGGGGCGGACCCGCTGCTCCGTGTGCAGGGCCATGCCGGTCACCAACACCCCATAAGTTGGTTAGGACGGTTGCTATTGCTATGGAAGTTACTGCCGGGTGGGCTCACCTCCAATCTGCGTGAGGGGATGGAAGATGGCATGGCGTTGGCAGAAATAGGCAAGTACGTTGGAAATCAGTAGGTCGAGCCTTCTTTCCTGGCTTAGACTACGAGAGTGGCTTGTCACCTGCCTGTGCTTGCCTGATGAGTCTCGTCTACCAATTGCCCCTCTCATACCTTAGAACTCTCACACTTTCAGCCCATGCCTATGCCGGTATAGTCCAACAGCAGCAGGCATACGCTGCTGCAACGTGCGGGCCAACATCTCCCCCCCCCCCCCCGCTACGCCACCCTATGGTCGGACCCTGGCCCCTATAGAGTGGGCTGGCCCCAAAAATGCCCCAAATAAAGCGCAGACTGGGTCGACTCTCTACACACGCCCAGGGCACTTGTGTAGGCGCTCGACCCACGCCCCGCAGCTTTCACACCCCCCCGATTCCAAGGTCGTGGAGTCTCCTAGTACTGCAATATGGATTCATCTACATCCCTGCTATTCAGTACCCACGGTCCTCCCTGGTCAGCACGCCCTCTCCAGCAGGCCCTGTTGCTAAGTCGAGGTACAGACTGCCGTCATGCGTGCACGTTCTCCAGTAGGTACGTACCCCTCTGCTCATTGGCAAAACTCCACCACCTCTCTGCCGCCATCTTCATATAAGTCTCGAGATCCTCTCCTCCATGACAGTGAGGCTCAGTCAATCTCGACAGGATAACCAAGACAGCCATCAATGCTTCTACAGCTTTCTTGAACTTGCCAACAGCAACACAAGCATCACACGCATCTCACTCGCATCCATCATCACTTCGACGCATCAGTCACTCAAGCACAGCTTCCTCTCCATCTTCTTCCAACTATCTCTTTCCTCATGTCTCAACCCGAGTCCCTCCACCTCCCCCCCTCGCCCCCATCCTCCATTAAGATGGATGTGGCCGGCGCAGACGGTAACTGTGGACACCCCAGCTCTCCGCCTACAAGAACCGACAACCTCTCCGTCAACGGACACTTTTTCACAAACTCAGTCATGACCGCTTCACCCAAGAGCCTGGCTTCCGAGCCTCACCACTCCGCTTCCCCTCCTCAGCAGTACGCTACCAGCTACATGAACACTCCCTCCTCCCAGAACGCCTATCTCCCAACGCCTGCCGCCCAGTCCTACTCTTCTTTCCCCGTCCTTAACCAGGGCATTCTCAACACTGCCTGGGCACCCGAGGAGCAGTCCCAAGACCTTGGATCTCGCACTCGGGAGCGAGCCTCCACTATGGGGTACGTAGTCTGCAAACTATGGCATCTCTCCACATCCTCTAACAAGAACTCCAGCTCCGTTCCTTACCAGTACGACCCTGCCTTCAACATGGGCCCCCGACCCGCCTTCACCTGGTCTGGCCCTGTTGACTCCAACTCGCCCTCGCCATCCATTCTCAGCCACGGCATGTCCTCGATGGGTCCCGGATCCGAGCCCAGCCTCACCCCTCCCACTTCGACTCGCTCTCTCACCTCCAGCCCTCCCCGCCTGTCTCTCACTGCTGAGCAGCGCGAGCTGAAGCGACACCAAGACAAGGCCCGCCGCGACCAGAGGCTCATGAGCCGCATGCGACGAACCAACAGCCAGTCCTACATGGCCTCGCCCACCCCTAGCATGTCTCTTCCCGACGTCTCTAGCGCCCTGAGCATGTCTGTCTACAGCACCGCTTCCTCCCCCATGCCTCTCGTTGCCGAGCCTGCCTCCATCACCACCTCTCCCTACCTCCCTTCCTACACTCCTCCCGTGGACGAGTCTCAGACCAGCAACGCCTCGGTGTACCCGACTTCTTACCCTCAGAGCATGTAAGTTTTTAACCGAGAACTGCATCCGCCCTCAAGTGTCAAGTCTAACAATATATTCTCCAGGCAAGCCAGCTACAACATGCCCATGGATTACTCGAGTGTCTATGCTGGACCCGGACAGTACCGCCCTACCTCAGTGCCGGTTGGCCAGGATGTCAGCCTCATGTACCAGGTCCCCCCCGTCATGGCTTCTGGAGCCTCTACCTCTCACGAGGGCGGACACGTCCGAGTGGTCCAGAGCCGCCCCAAGCCTCGCTGCTGGGAGCACGGCTGCAACGGCCGCCAGTTCTCTACCTTCAGCAACCTGCTGCGACACCAGCGCGAGAAGTCGGGACAGGCTGCCAAGGCCTCCTGCCCCAACTGCGGCGCTGAGTTCACCAGGACTACCGCCCGCAACGGACACCTGCTTCACGACAAGTGCAAGGGCCGACGAAACAACTAGGGTGGGCGCGAGAACACAACCCAATCGTGACAATTACAAAGACGATGGGCATTTCCTTCAACAAAATGTACCACATTCTATTTCGGCGCAATCATACAGGGGCAAGAGAGGCGCATGCGACAACACTGTTTCCGGCAAAGGCCTTGAATTCTTTGGTGCTTTAACTCCATTTTTTGGCATCTTCGCTTCTTCTACATTTTTCCCCACCTCGCTTGGGTTACGGCTTTACAAAAGGCATTTATGGGATGGATGACTGATTTTTCTGATTTGATGCGAGCATGACGGGAACGATGGAAGGGCCCCGAGCATTGAAGTGCTCACTCGGGGCCGAGGGGGACTCTGCATTGATTTTGAACGCAATCTTGTTTTTCTATTTGGTCGGGATTTTTGTGTATATTGTCTCTTCTGCATCATACCCGCCGGCTCTCCGGTAATTTTCCTACGTCTTTTCCTACAATCGCTTGATGGACACGGGCGAGGATGAAGCGGCTCCGAACAGGCTGCCAGTCAATAGACAACAAGATGCAATGCTCTCAATACTTTGATCTGACCCCAAACCAATGTGACTTTCTTTCTTTTTTGTGACCGAAGCTGCCACCTGCACCTCGCTGGGCCTTGCATAGCCTCCCTCATCTCGTTCCCCCAGCCTGTTTGTCCCATACTATGCGTGGTGGGTGTGTCTCTGAGAGAGTCTGAGGTGAGTTCTCGGTAGTGTCTGAGTGTAAGCAGGGACTAGTATGCGATTGGGGGCTGCAACAATCGAACCACGCATAAATCTGAAACAAGCCGCTGGTGCATGGCGCCGGACGGGGGATGGGATGCCCCAGACTGTTGGGGGCATGCCGTTGGCTGGTTAGGTGCCGACTGCAGGGCACAGCGCACAGCGCACAGCGCACAGCGCACAGCGCACAGCGCACAGCGTACAGCGCACGTTGGACGCTGGAATGATCGTCGCGGCAAGCAAGCCCACCCCGGCCTGCTCCAGTGCACACAGCCTCGCCACAAATAGCAGCGGGGGTGGCAGGCAACGGTCAGGGATGGGTGGTGTAGTTTGCAGCTGTGGGTTGCGACGCTGAGTGGTCCAGCTGTAGGCTGTGTCCCCCGATTGCAGATTGCAAGCACCATTTGTGTCGACGACAGGGACAGGGACAGGCTGGTATGACGGGAGACCAGGACCCAGGCGCACGTGCGTCACTGTGCCTGGGTCGCTCTTGCAAACAAGTTGCTGCGAGTGAGAGACAGTGACACTGGCTAATTAGGCTAGCAGGAGCAGGACAGACCATCCCATACCCGTTCCATGCCATCCCATGCCATCCCATACGCATATCTTCCCATCTTCACAGCACCAGTTCTTCAACAAGGGCTGCGCTCTTTCCCCTCCCACCCAATCGACAGCACGTGCCCAACCATAGCCGGGGTCCGGGGGGTTGCTAAACAAGATGGAATGCTGCGGCAGGTGATATCGCCAGGAACCTGCAGAGGTCGACTTTTGAAACCGAACAGCCACAACCTCAGCCGAGGGCTGAACTCGTCGAGGAGCAAACAGACAGCCGCTTCGCAGAAGTCAAGGGGCGGTGCCGGGTTCGAGAATGTGAGCCCCGCGACTCGATGCCCAAAGACACGCGAGTCGGCGAGCTCCCCATGTTTATGTCCATGTCCAGCAACCTGCGGCCAAGTACGCGGGTCATGTACTCCGGTGCTCCACCCCTTCTCGCCCGCGTGTCTGCACACATACGTAGTAGATTGATATCCTCCATGCTCGGGCGCAGCAAGATGTGCGACTAGGTTTGCGAGTATCGACGACTATCGGCGACAACTGAGCCTCCCGACGGGCAGCCCGAGCAGGATCTGCACCTCCCTGCCGCAGACGCAGTGGCCCATTCTACTACACTGATGCAGTTGTTCGTCTTCTTGTTTCCTGCTCGCACCTGGTGGCCACCCAACCCGACGAGATGGTGCAGCTTCGTCCAGTACTGGCCACAATGGTGCCCTAGCGTAACGACGGCACAGGGGCGTTGGGGATCGGATCGACGCCAGGCACCACGAGCAGTCTGGTTTAGGAAAACCGTGAATGTTGTCGCCCAATTGAGCGCCGTTGGACTTGCACGCGTCTCCAAAGGCCTGAACACAACTGTCCGCCTCTAGCGCATGTCATGGATGAAGTTGCCAATGATTTTGGGCCCATGTGCACCCTCCTCCCTACAGTTCATTGTCTGCTCGGGTCAACGACAGCAAGGCTACATCGTGGCAATGAAAAAGAGCTCTGGGGTTGTGGGAGGATGCACATTGGCTGCTTCGCGACGTCTGAGTCCTGACACACCACAGCCGGGCAATAGATGCTTGAACGCTGCACATGGTTCATGCTGCCCTGCCGTCACCTTCCTAAACAGCATTCTTCAGACTATTAATTACTACCAGTACTACTCTACACAGACCGACCTTTGTGTGGAGTATTCTGTCAAGCAAGCAACATGTTATCCAGCCACCCTTGTGAGGTAACATCAGGGGTGGAATCAGAGCGGGAACGGGAGATGACGGCCTATAGGACTCCCGGAAATGGGAAAATGCCGGATGTATAGATGGGCCATCGCCCCATGATGATAAAAGATAAAGACGAGGAGCCAGCGACAGCCGTCTGGAGCCGACTGAGGAGGTATCAGAGGGCTAGGTGGAGGCGCACAACGTGCTATGGGGGCGGGCATGGCTGGTTCCAGGAATGTGCAGTGAAGAGAGATGAAGCCCAGCCGGGATACAACCAAGCTCTTCATACCAGGGCCAGGGCCAGGGTTTTGGGCCTCCGCGAGATTGGATCGGATGCTTTATGAAAAGCAAAAGACCGAGCGACCAGCATCTGCTCTGCAATACAGTGGACCAGTGGGCACCCCAACAGCCGGTGTTCCCCTCTGCCGTGGATTCAACGGGTGATAGCCCAGTCCAGTGGGCACCCAAGGTACTCCGTCAAGGCAAAAGGGCCTTGGAGCGGATGAGGGCGGGACAGCCGATGACGGACGACACTAGTACTGACATCCTTGACCCGGGCCCAACTTATTAGGCACCTCAGTACAAGTCTCCAGGTGCTCCAAGCTATGTTGGGCGATTCTGGCGGCTGGGGTGGGGGGTACAGCTGCTAATTCAAGCATTGGGATAATTAATTAGTTGACTAGTCGGAAGTGTTTGCAACTGTACCCGCCTTCCAGATTCTGGGTGACGGGTCGACCGGGGTTCAAATTGTCTTGACGAGTTGACGGGCCCGGAGGTTCGCCCCGCAACGGCCGAGCGGGCGGTCAGGATTTGGAGGGGACGAACGCTGGTGCTTCGGCATGCGGGACCATCGGTCAGGTACCTATACTCAGGTACCCTTACCTTAGGACTGGGCCAGCTTACAGAAAGAGGGTCGTGTGAGTCCATCCCGCCTCCCTGCTTGTTTGATCTTTACCATGGTTTCCCCATCATCCTGCTGACTTGTCCTACCAATTGGGGGTTTTTTTGGTTTTTTTTAGTAGCCCTGTCAGACAGCAGCTCACTTTCGGTGATGCATTTGACTCGGAGCTGCAGAGAGGGCATCGTCGGTGATCGTAGACGTCACCGCTGATAGAGGGAACAAGATCCTTCTTTTCTGTCGTCAAACTACCCTCCGCGGCCTCCCCAGCCTCCTCCGCCCTCTTAGGGCGATTTCCCGAAACTCGCTCACGCGCCAGTGTACGACGTCGTCTCTTCAGCAGTCGCCAGTGCACGTGGGCTAGCGCTCCCCCCCACGAAGTCGCCAGATCTGGGCTCGCCCTCGTCGGTTGTCGCGCCATGAGGCGAGGCTAGGGACGAGAGTGGGTGGTTCGAAGGCTCCCGCCTCGTCCGACACTCAATCACCTTGGTGGGGCGGAGAAAAAGAGTTAAGTCCACGGTTCCTTTGGTTAAAAGTCCCCAACCGGCAATCGCACTATAAAGTCGAGTCGTACAGCGTCCAATCGTAGTTCTCCATTCCCATCTTGTCTAATCTCTCGCTGGTGGAAACACCAGCCGGGTGAGGCGGAACCGCACGGGGCTCTGCTGCTACAGTGCTACAGATCGCCCAACGCCTCCCTTATATGCGCAGAGACGCAATCAGAAAAGACAGAGGGGCATGGATGAGGGAAAATTGGCAGTAAGAGGGAATGCAAAATTATATTAAAGGAGATTTGAGGCGAGTGTCTTCCGACCAAGCCCCCGGCTGTGACTGCTAAGCCATTGGGCACTAAACGCACAAACCCCGGAGCGCTGAGATGACTACTACCCTCGGTCCTTGCCTGCTGATAGTGGTGAAATCAAGTAATCGGGGTCAATTGGCCAGGAATAGGCCTCACTATACGCGGATCGCCAGGCTGATGTATGCAGTAAGCGGGGCAGTGATTGGTATAGGTTTCACCGCGTCAGACACGGCTGTCGCATATTTTTGGGGTTGAGGTCCCTCTTTTCCTAGGTAGTGATGACATTTGTCACTTACCATCACCAACATATGCAACCCAAACCAGGCACCATTGAAGCCTCACTGGTTCCCAGGTATGCAGAGGTGGAGTCCCTTGCGCTGGGGGGCTGACGTTGGCAGTGCTCTCAATGCCAGAGTCATAGTCGCACAGTCACAGTCACAGTCACACCCCCTTCCTCCCAAGGGCCGCTCTCTCGGGTCGTGGGCATCGACCACATAGAGGGCATTGCCTTGCGTCGCATCTTCATCTGCATTTTCGTCTCCAGACCGGATTACCCACTCCTCATCTCCCCTCATCCCGTTTCCTCGGACGCGGTGAGCACTGAGCAGCAAACAACACCCACCTCTGAATGGAAAGGCCACCCCATCCCCAGATTAGGAAGCGCGTGAGATGCCATTGCTATATATACAGGCCATTCCACTTTAAATGAATCATGTATCCCCACCAGTAGCAGTCAGGCTGTTCCTGGATGTGTGCTTTCCAAGCCCCGCACTTGAAAGAGGAGCTCTGCAACCTGGGACCCCTGCCAACGACTGCTCGCACCTATCAGGCTGCGGCCCCCACGCAACGCTCGCAAACTGGCTCGCAAGACATGGCCAGGGTGTTGGCTGCACCCCCCCTCTCTACCCCTCCACCCCACCACCGCTCGACTTTTGGTCCGGCTCTCGCAATTGGCTGTCCCCGTGGCAGTAGCCGCCTCTGAATGGCGGGTTCGGCCGCATGCCACTGCCGCACTAAGCGGCCTCGACGCTGCAGCCGCGCTTAACCAGCGTTTCATTTGACGCACGAACCTCTAAGCGCGCAGTGGTCGCACATGGCGCGGCCCTCGCGCTCACGCTTGCGCTCGTGTCTCGCTGCTTCACTCACACGAGGGGCTTCTTGACGAGCGCGCGCGCGCTCAAAAGCCAAAGTGTCCCAGCATCCGAAACCGCTGGCGCTGGTTATTGTCTCGCGAACTGCCGGATGCGACGTAGACTATCCCCCGCACTCTAGCAGCTTCGCTTTCGCTTGGTAAAATTGTCTTGGCCTCGGGGGGAAATGGGTAGGGCGCGCGGCAAGTGCCAAGTTGCTGCGTCGCGGCGATTTCCCAGTTTGACAACTTAGCTAAGCCCCTGGGCCACCCCACCAATCCCGACACGGCAACCAACCACAACAAACGCGCGATCTGTGTGCATCGCCATCGCCGTCGCCATCGCCAAACGGTGACAGCCCCCAAACAAACGCAGCCCCCAGTAGGAACTAACTCATCGTCGCCCATCGACACCTTCATCGAGTCGCGCACCCCGACGCGGCTCAGCCATGCGCCCGCGCCTGTGCTCACCATCATGACCACCGTATCACGGCACAAGGCGCGCAAGCAGAAGCTGTTTCGGTCCGTCTTCCAGACCGACTTCTCGCAGCCGACGCCCCGTTCTACGCCCGTCGCCCCCGCCACGCAACCGGGCGCTGCGTTTGGTTCTCCTGCTGCGCTGCTTGGCCCGTCTCCTTCTCTGCTGGGCCATCATGTCAACGACCAGGTGAGGTGGGATCGTGCGTGGCATGCCGTGACTTCTCGCATCCAACTGCCCTCTTCAGTTGCCATCGAGGACTCTTTTGGCACCCTAGGCCCAGAGTCGCAAGAGGGCGATGCCGAGTTCAGCAATGCTCTGGCCCTGGTGCTCTACCCCGGCACTGCCCTGCCACAAGCGCACCATACCGAGGACATCCTGTTGCGGCACACCCAGCAGGTCCGCCAGCACTTTGTTCACCATGTCGTGCCCTTGCTGTCAGTCTGTGCCAGCCAGGGCAGCCATACCCAGGTGCTGTTAGCTAGCATATCGACTCTAGAGGCAGCACATCGCCAGTACCACTACGGCCTTTCCATCATCGTCCGAGGCTTCAGGGACGATGCGACCGCTGAGTCTGCCGTCTCCACGTTTCGCCGTGACCTGCACGCCCTTGTCGGGAACTCGGTGACACAAGGACTATCCTCTGCCCTCCAAAGTGTTCTCAACAGCTTGGTTCGGACAGCTCTAGGAGCCCGCAGCAAGCAACCTGTAGATTCGCGGGCATGGGAACCCATCGAAGATGGCCGCGCCGGAAGGGCAAGACAAGACATTCTCAACCTTTTGGAGTCGCTTCGTAATGTCGGCCTAGCCGGCGAGAAGTTCCATATCCTCTTCGCCGAAATCATGGATTCATGTATGTCAGAGTTTATCCACGCTTCATACGCGGGCGAGTGGCAAGCAGCTCATGCTGCCGCTCTATCAACATCAGCCCATGCCGGCTGTGTTGCACATCTGTCAGACTGGGTTGAGAATCACTATGGCCGTCTTGCCGTGGAAGTCTTCAGCCGCCTCGACACCCACATTGCCTGGAATGATGTGGAGTGCTGGAAAGACATCGCCATCGGGCGCTTAGCGAGACTTCGGATCCAAGAGCTCTTTGACATTGCATTAGCCTGGCCCAGGAGCAAAGGGGGGGTCGAAGACCTTCGACTGGCTGTTACATCACCACAACGCCGTCTCCAACTAACCGACACATTCTCGCTCACCCTGCAACAGCGACTATTACATCCTGGGCGGTCTACGCTGGAGATATTGCAGACCTATATTTCAATGATTCGGACATTCCATGCATTGGATCCTTCGAAAGTCTTACTCGATCGAGTTGTGCATGCTCTGCAGCTCTACCTCTGCCAGAGGGATGATGCGATACGCATCGTAGTGACCGGACTATTGTCGAATCCAGCCGACACCGACCCAGATGGGGGGAAGACCAAGTTGGTTGAACTCGCGCCCCTGCTGAGCGCAGCCTCACAGCAACATCGACGGCCCACAGACGACGAGGACCTGGACTGGGCTGACATGGCCTGGGTGCCTGATCCGGTAGACGCAGGCGTGAACTACAAGCGCCCCAAGAGCGAAGATGTCATTGGCACCTTGATCAATGCCCTTGGTTCACAGGACATTTTCATCAAAGAATTCCAACTCATCTTGGCCGAAAGACTCCTTTCTAGTCAGACTACTTTCATCCAGGAAACCAAGGTTCTCAGTCTCCTGAAGAAGCGATTTGGCGAGAATGCTCTTCAGAACTGCGATGTCATGATGAAGGACATTCACGACTCGAAGCGTGTTGACGCTATTCTCAACAAGAGCCTCGGGCCAACTCTTGAATCCGCTGCTGGCGGACTGAGCTATCACACAAAGATCTTGTCACGACTATTCTGGCCCAGTCTCACAAAGGAGCCCTTCAAGGTGCCGACGCCCATTGCAAAGATCCAAGAGCAATATGAGCAGGGCTTTGAAGAGCTCAAGTCATCGCGGAAACTTTCTTGGCTTGACGGCCTTGGCTCGGCGCATGTCAAGCTCGACTTCGAGGATCGGTCGCTGGAAGTGGAGTGCAAGGCCTACGAAGCGGCCGTGATTTACGAGTTTCAGGATGACGATGGGGCCGATGCCCAGACACGCCCCCAGCAGCGGACTTTTAACGATATATGGGCCAAACTCATGATTGATGAAGACCTCTTGGAGCTTGCTTTGAAATACTGGGTCGGCAAGCGAGTGCTGCGCGAGATCAGCAGCCAGACATTTGTCGTGATGGAACGTCTAGACGACCCTGCTGCAGCTGCGCAAGAGCAGGATTCCAGGGGTATTGAAGGCGCAGAAGACGGCGGCCAGACATCGCCACGGAAGACGAAGCCGGTGGATGATAAGGAGGCAGAGCGACGTGACGTCTATTGGAAATTCATCGTGGGAATGTTGACCAACTCGGCGCCGATGATGCCTCTCGGTCAGATCGCCATGATGATGAAGATGCTGGTCGCAGGTGGCTGTCACTGGAGTAACGAAGAGCTCCAGGAATTTTTAGGCGACAAAGTGGCTGGGAATGAGTTGGAGCTTGTCGGCGGCAAGTATCGTCTCCCGAAGAAATGAGGTTAGAACATGCATCGGCAGAGCGCGGTCTATGCCGTTCCAAACGTACTCACCCCATCATACACATGAGTGGTCCAAGGCCGACATGGCTGGGAATAATTCTCTAAACGAAACGAGGGACCCATGGCTACTTATTTATTGCTAGAATCATGATACTTCCATCCAGCATGGTTGACTGGCAGCCGCGCATGTGCGCTGCTGCGACAACGGGCCAGAAATTTCTGTATTTAAACTCAATTCGTACCTAAACCAACGATAAGAAAGAATTGAAGAGGCAACAACATGTCCATCTGGCAATACATGCTCCTCCCGCATCGCGTTCTGCAGGCGCGGGCAGAGGAGCAGTCGAAGTCTGCGCAACTTACTTATATTGTGTTGCCTTCTTTCGCTTTCCAGGTCAAACTCTACGGACTTTGACGAAGTCCAATGAGCACGCGTAGATTAGCAAGCAGCTGCTTTATTTGGTGCCGGTGGTTGTGGCATGGATATATATCTAGATATATCTATGGTCCGCTGAGATGACATGAACCGTTCCCGGATCAGCCTCGAGTTGCATACTCTTCATTGGGGTTGCTGACACAATCATGGATCAGAAACTACGCCATAGCCCTCAGCTAAGGTTTCAATTCATGGTATTGCAAATGATACAGAGTTGACGGCAGGCAGAGAGAGAGACGCGTCACCAGTCATCTCACGCTCGGCGGTCGCCTGAAAGGCTTCTGCGGGTAGTTGCATATATGTAGGCAGGCCATGACAGATGCCAACTACGGCGCATATACGAGTTGCGATAGCCTACCTACTGCTGATATGTATACACCAGGACTACGAAAAATACATGGGATTTGCTGTGGTGACTTCACTCTGCAGCGCTTCGAGCAACTTGACTCTGCTTCGGCACCGCCAGGGAGAACCGACAGGGAAGACGACGACCGCTTCTCGAAACGCCGGCAACGGATACGGTCGACTTGTTTACCTAGGGCTATTGCGTTTGCATGATGTCCGAGCCCACAGCCAGAACTGGAGTAAAGGCTGTGAACCCGGGGGCTGAAGGGCAGAAGCCGATGGCGGGCGAAGAGCGCCTGGAGAGGAGCGTGTGGGCGGGCGGGAATGCGAATGGCTGAGCTGAGAAAGGCTACCTGAATTGGGAGTTGGGCTGAGAGAGGCGGCCGGTAGGTGAAGGCAAGATGCATCTTCATGCCTGCTAGTGAACAGCAGACGGGAGTGTGCATGATTTTGTTTGCGTTCATTTCTTTTTTTCCTTTTTCAATTTTTCTTGTCGTGCAATTTCCATGGCTTTCCCTTGGCCAGGCTGGAGGGCGACGAGTGGAGAAACGGACAGGCGAGGGGTGATACCAGGCTCACATGATGATCATGCCTACTGGGGCCTTCGTGTCATGATGAGGCGGCGGCGAGGTGGAATGCTCCCACTGTACTGTGGACACACGGTTCTGGCAGCCGCCAGAACACAGTTGGGGCAGACAGACCAGTCAACTTTCTCTCTTTTTTCATTTCTTTTTTCCCTGGCTCACCTGGCGTCCAGGCCTGGCTATTTGAAGACGCACGAATGCTGAAAGGTGTTGGTGGGTGGTGACTGGTTTGGGGGCTTGCTTGCCTGCTCAAATAAAGACCGGGCGCTTCCAAGGGTACGGTGCTCCCATGTCGTGCGTGGTTGGTTGGTCGCATGGCCTTGGCTGGGTCGTCAGATTCAGCTGACTGCGTCGCGAGAGGCTGGCGCCGACAGTACAGATGGTGCTGCTGCTGCACGGTTTTGGCCAATGCAGGCGCCGCCACATGACTCTTCTAGTCCTTGGCCCAGCCGAAAGCCCCGTTTGGGCCCTCTGGAGATTCCTCGGGTGGTGAAGTTCCGACCAGTCGACGGCTCGCTGCTGATTTTGGGAAGCAGTGGAGTTAACACACGATTGCGGACGGGAGTCGCAGAGAGGACCGCCCTCCGTCTCCCGTACCCGCTCCGTCGAGGTGGATCGCCAACCGACAGCCGATTGCGGTTTGGTCGCACAGGCTCACGGCCTCCGTCTTCCCATTTCGTTTACGTCGGGAGCTGAAAGTGGCTCTGGCCTGGTGCACACGCACACGCACGCTCTAGCTGGAGGACGACGACGAACAGAGAGCCCAGACAGCCGCAGGGAGTGAGACGGAGGTGATGTGATGGTGAGGTAAAAGTGGGCTTGACAGGTCCGAGTTGGAGCTGGCTGTGGAGGTGGCACTACAGCGGTTACAGGTGTAAAACAGAGTACCTCATGCTGGTAGCAGTGTCATGGCGTCCGTGCCAAAAATGCCGTGGTGCTTTGCGTGCTGGCGTTCGTTGGCTTGCACGCGGATGGTGACCAAGTCGACCTGGCTGACCTGGCTGGCTGCGTTGGAAGCCACGAGGTAAGTTAGCACGGACATGATGTCAATTATTGCGGATGTGGTGGTGCACTAACGGAGGTGTAGTAGGCTATTGCTGGCTGAGGCTGCTGGCCTGCACTGTCGGGCCAGCGACCATCCCTCCGAGAGGTGGGTGTTGGTCATAACTGCCTTTTGTGAATTGTGACCTCCCTCCAAACTGCGACTAGTGCGGATTGATGAATACTACCAGGTATGGCAGTAAGTGGAGCAGAAGACTGTCTGTGCCTGCCATGCCTGTGGGTTTGAGTGGACGTCTACTTCCGGGGCTCGGTTTCTCACTTCCATTCTCAGTACAGAGTCTCGCAGTCTCATACTGGATCCCAAGGGTCCTCGGCCCAAATTTATGTTTGGCACAGAGGTAACTTCAGCACCCGACTCTTTCGTTCCTCCGCCTGCCGCGACCCGCTCTTGCCCACGGAGCACATACCAAACGGAACGGACTCGCAATAGCGGGCGACGCTTGGCCACCGCGCGGCGCATAACCTCTATCGGCGCAGTGGAGAGAGTGCATGTTACGCCGTGTCTGGCATCCCGGTCGTCGCCTCTTGCGCTTGGGCAGCTCGACACTCCCGGTTCGGCACATTGCCGTCAGAGTGGGCTTGATGCTCTGCCCGCAAGCCCGCCCTGCCTGTTGGCGGCTCAGTCGCTCGCTTGAGTGCTTGCTCAGCAAGCTTGGATGCCACTTGCTCCACACCGTCCGATGCACTCACCTGTCACTGTCCTGTTCAGTTATCGTACCCCGCGGCGTCATATCCATCTCCCATTCACGAGTCACGACACTCCGGCCCGCCCACTCGCTGTTAGTAGTAGTACATGGCACGCCCACATGTCCATCGCCGTCTCGCCGTGTTCCATCCAGCGGTGTTGCTGGTCCCCAACATCGGTCGGAAAATGCACCTCCCTGCCTTACTGAAGTACCGCACCTACCTTACCTTAGCTGAGGCACCTGCCCGGATCTTTCCCTGACCTGCCTTGGCTTGATTTGCCGGCCTCTTACCAGACGCTTGCCAGCCTAGTAGGCAGACGGACAAAGAAGGACTGACTGACTGCCCAAGCCGGTCCCTGCAGTCCCAGCAGCATCACCATCACCCATCACCACCCACCCGGGCAGTCCAGCCCAGTCCAGCCCAGCTCTCGCCCCCTCTCGCACCCCGGCGCGGGCTGCCCTACAGCAAACGTGCCTCGCTCTGGCTTGCCATAGACGGTCCCGACGTGGCCGTTGCATCTCCAGATCACCTCCCATTGTTCCCACTCGTCCTCACCTCCTCACCTTCTCCCTCCTTTCCTTTCCATTCCATCCTCACCACCGTCCCAGCCGTCTTTCGACCCAGTCTCGCCTCTCGCTTCGCCTCCCTCTCTCTTATTCCTCTTCCTCCCTCAAACGCTCGCCCGCCCTCCTCGTACTCCTCGTCCCTCTCAACGGCCAGCCCAAAGGCTTGGTTCATCATCGTCATCGGCGCTTTGTACCCCTCCGAAACCTGAGCTAGAGCCCCTCCACTCCCTCCTCCGCCGATGCCGCGGCACCTTGCTGAGCTCACCTTGAGGACGCCAGTTCCCATGACCACCGTCGTGCCATATCTGCCGATTACCGCTCCATGATCACTGCGTCAGCGTCATTCCGATAGTACTAGTCCATCAACTATAAGAAAATACCATTATCCCGTGCAAAACCCACGCCCATTCTCCGCCGCCTTGCATCGCTCTTCTCCGCCGTTTGATCGAGCCGCCTTGATTCCTCCGCGCCGCATCGACGTCCTCTTGCCCTGACGCCCTGACAGCCTTCCCACTACTCATCACCATTCTCGACCTCGATTTTTCCAACGTATCTCCAGGCCCTTCTCCTGAGCCGGACTGTTCGCCCCGAACGAGCGTCGACTCTCGAGTCGCGAGCCTTCAGATATGGATCCCATGGACTTCGTTCTACACAACCACCCGCGGTCTGCTGGGCAATACGATCCTGTTCATGGCCCCTCGTCGCCCTGGGCCCCTCGTCCGCCGAACGCTGCCACCTACCCGTGGCAGCCGCAGGCTCCGGCCATACCGCCGCCGTTTTCACACCATATGATGCCGCCAGTTCCTTTTGCTGATCCGTTCCAGCTGGCCCATAGTGCAGGACTGCCACCGCCAACCTTGGGATTTCACAGCAACCCCCCGCCAGATCACTTTGGCTCCAGCGTGACCCCGCGAAATCACGAACCTGCACCTGTCCGCATGTCCGCTCCGTCAGCGACGGCAACAGCCAGCCAGATAGGTCCATCTGTCGGTGTTGCAAACGGCCCCCCTCAGCCATACCAGCCTTCCGCCGTGCGTCCTTTGAGTTTTCAAGCACCTGTTGGCCTGGGGATTGCCCCTCATGGCCCTCATGGGGGTGTTGGTGCGGGTGCTGGGGCTGCAGCCGAGCCCAACTCACTGCCACGGCCTCCCTCGTCCTTGTCCAACCTGACGGCAGCCGGCTACCCTCACTACCAGATATCCCACTTCACAGCTTCGTCACCTGCCCAACCTCCTCAACCTACGCAGTCTCGCCGCAGCCACCACTCGGCTCCTGCCTCTTCGTCTCGGGTGTATCGCCCCGATATTACGTCCTCGGCCTCCAGTAAGTTAGCATCCCTCTACTCTAAAGTCTTTTCCCCCATCAAGTCAAACCACGAGGCCACACCGAAAAGCGCTCCCTTCAGAATTGGCATCTTTGGCCTTCAGTGTCGTACTCGCAATCCTCGCAACTAACTGACTCCGCAGGACCACCTCCAGCTTCATTAGGAACACGTCGTACCCACGGGAGAGGTCGGCGGTCCATGTCTTCACGATTTTCAACATCCGATGGACGGCGGGGAGACGAAGATGATGACATCACTCGACAACTTTTTCTCGAGCAACTCGTCCACCATTCAGCTGCAGGTCTGCCTCCCAACATGGACGGGCATCCAATGGACGACGCCATTGTTCGCCAGATTCAACTGGTCCGCGGGACAGCATCCAGCAAGATGGTAGCCTCTAAGATGACACTACGAACTATGCAGAGCGTCCGGATCGAGGACCTGGACGAGGCTGACAGAAGTAAGTTGTTATTCATCCTCATGCACATGCGACGACCGAAAGCTAATACTTACTCCAGCTTGCGTAATATGCTACAACGAATACGGTGTCGCGACACCGGAAGGAATCAACGAGGCCCCGCTTCGACTTCCCAGATGCAAACACATCTTTGGTGATCACTGCATAAAAAAATGGCTGGAAGATTCCGACAGCTGTCCGTATTGCCGTGACAAGTTGCACGCGGAGCCGAAACACCATGCTGCCTCTTCTCGTTCGTTCATGAACATGATGAGGATGCGCGGCCTACAGATTCCCCAAGGGTACGTGTAGTATTTATGTCGTGGGCAACCTGCTTGACGAACACGCTGACATGAGGAGTAGGATGAGCGCAGCGGGAGATGATATGTTCTTCCGAGCAGTTGCCACGACCGTGGACATTGGCGAGAGCTCTTCAGCAGCTCGGGCTGGCCCGTCTGGAGGACGACGCTCGCCACCTTCGGACTCAGGCGAGCAACAGCGTAGAACACGGCCGCGCCACAACAACACCGAGGCGAGACAATCCAGCCCGCCTAATGCCATACCGGTGGTGGCACTGCCAACACGTAACGGGAACGCGCCGTCTGAGTCAACACCGCCTCGGTCTCAGCGAGATGCAATGCCATCGTTGGCACAGACACCTGGATTGGCAAATTCAAATGGGAGGGTGTCATTCGGAGGCGTACCCGGATCACCACGTTGGGCCGGCCGGGGACAGGGAGCCGCCTCCACCGGGCTATTTTCGGGGCCCAGCTTTCGTACTCAAGCACAACGGGGAAGCCAGGCCATGCAGACCTCAGGCGGTGCGTCCACTTTGTCGACGGACGCAGGCGCAGAAAGGACTTCTACGTCGTCGAGGCTGCCGAACCCCCTGCAGTCACCCGGCGGAGTGCTGCTGGACGAGCGGAGCATTTCGCCGATGAATGCCAGTACGAATCAAGACGATCAGACGACCAGGAACCGCCCTTGGTAGAGGCAGCCCAGGCGCCCAATGCTGCGGCGCAAGCAAGGCAGCACGAACGAGGCCCGGTTGGCAAGTCGGCTGTGGGAAATGACCAGGTGCCACGCCGCATGCAGTGGCTGATATGCTGGATGCCTAGACCTAACCAGTGGGAGAGGTGCTGCCGTCGAAACTCGAATGCTGAGGTGGACGAGCATATCGACATCAGTTGTCATTCGCGGTGGAGTATTGCGCCTGCAGTACGGATGAGATGAAGGTGATGATGAGTCAATGTGGTTGTGGATGGCACTACATCATGCGGGATGGCGTATGCGGGGATCATGGAATTTGACCAAGCCTTGCTTTTATTTGTTTTATCTGGCAACGACATTTGAGGCGACTGGGGAAATAACAGGGCTCCCTCACATATGGTCGCATTACAGGAGCGTAATTAGCGATAATAGCGAGAGACATGATATTCACTTGAAGACTCTACTTGCCACCACCCCGTAACTGAATAGTAGTAAGGTCGCGAGAGCCACCCACCCACCCACCTCGAGGTTTCCTTTTTCCCAGTTTCGAGTTCTCGCAAACACTTCACACTTGTCCACGTACGAGTTATGAGGGTGACGTGGAGAGCACAGCTGGGTTACCTTCTGAGCCGCCGGAGCTCCCATTAGATGGTTGTCCGTTGCCTAGGTATTCAGCTGCAGCTACAGCGACTAGTCGTGATACATACTGATCCAATCAACGCGCTGCAGGGTGCATGTAAGATGCATTTCTCAACGACGGTGTTAGCCTGGGCTACTCACCGGGGGCTGCCACTTGAGGTGCTCGCCCAAGGCGCTTACAGAGGTTGTTGTCAATAAAAGCTACCGCTTTCCACGGCCGAGGAGTCTTCCGTAAACCCCGTAGAACGAGTACTAATAACTAGTAGTAATAATTGATCAGTGTCAGCCGTCTTCTGCTTGTAGGCATGGAATTGCTCATGACCCAGGGCGGTGAGCATAGCCAGCGGTGATGTAATGCGACAACTACCTTCACCTTCCGCCTTCCGCCGTAGCAAGAATCGCACCCAATGTTCCGGTCTGGGACGGATTCTTTTAGCCGTCTAGTAAGGATCAGACAGCGATGCTTAGGTATCAACGACAAGAAGGGAGCCGCCAGAGGTGGAGCAACTATGTGTTCCTGCATGGCCCACGATGCTGCATCGGGAAGTGCCTAGCCAAGGCTGAGTTTGCATACCTGCTGGCACTGTGGGTCGGTGTTGCAAGCTTGACACTGGTATTTGCTGCTCTAGACGATGAGTCGAAGCTGGTCATCCAGAGCGGTGTGGCAGCCCGACGGGGCAGATGGACGTTGGGCCAAAGGAGTGGACAATTGCTGAAGCGGCATTTGCAGATGAGCAACACTTGGTTGGGTATTAGTAGCTGGCCGATTGGGTTCCTCGGCGGGTCACGGTGGTGGAGTCGGGCTTGGGCATCTCTATTGCATCGGGATGGTTTCCACGGCTGCGTTGGTCTCGACCATTCACGGTGTGAGTTGAAGAATCCTGCCAAAAAGTTTACCTTCGCATTCCACCACGCGTACCAAAAATAGGTAGGCCGACTCCCGAGAAAACGGCCCGCCCGGTTAACTGTGGAATGGCGCACGCGAGCGAGGCAGCTCCCGCTACAGCCCGCAACCCAATGCAGCAAGTGATGTTCAAAGGCGAGACACGGCCATGAAGTGATGAGTTTCCAATCCCCCAATTAATTGACAATGCGGTTTAGGGTAGTAGTCACTGGGAACGCAAGGACAAGCGCAACTGGCCTGCTCGGAAAAAGCGGTGGGCGGCACGTGTCCGTGCATGTGACTGCCAGCTGGCATGGGTGGAGACGGATAATGTGTGGCGGCCTGATGAGCGAACGAGGGCCTTGGGATTCGGAATATATCAGGTCACGTCGAGCAAAATCTAGACTCGATGTCGAAACCGGGCCTGGGCAATCAAAGAGACAATCGACCTTGGCCCTGCGCTTAGCTGCCTCGCTACGGGGTGCTCCTCCAACAATTTCATGACATACCCGACTCGCTTGGCACCTGTCACAGCCCGTCTTGAGGTACCACAGAGAGTACAGACAGGACAGGCCTCCCACACAGCACAACGGGTAGCCCCAATTTCAGCCCCACGGCCCGTGGTCCACCACCAACGACGGGCCATAGCGCGCTCTTCGTCGGGATCCCAGCCACCGCTTGTCGGCAGCGGGTCTGACGGCCTAATTAGGGCGACCCGGTTCATTTAAGCGCTTGTGAGCTTGCCAAAACAAAACACCATCAACAACAAAGCGGCCCTGTCCTCCCCCCAAAGGCGGCTCTCCCATCGACACGCCGATAAATCGGCATAATGGCGCGAGACGATCGGTCGCGTGGCCCCGAAGGCCATCGCCGACGGGGCTACGATTCATACGATTCATACGATTCGCGTCGAGAGCAACAACCGCCACCGTCTCACCAAACTCAGCAGCAGCCATATCAACAGGAGCCATATCAACAACCGTACCAACAGCAGCCATATCAACAACGACCGTATCAACCAGAGTCGCATCAGCAACGGTCGTATCAACCAGAGATGCATCAACAACATGCATACCAACAGCAGCCCTATCAACATCAGCCAGACCAACAACAGCCATACCAACAGCAGCCATATCAGCAGCCATATCAACAACGACCGTACCAACCAGAGTCGCATCAGCAGCAGCCATACCAGCAACAAGCTTACCAACAGCCATATGGACAACAATACGCGCGTGCACCGCCACCGTCCGGGCACAGCAATAACGAACCCTACCAGTCACAACGCGAGACGCAAAGGCCACGCGCGCCCTCAAGCACATTCTCCTCCGATACCTCGTCATCTACATCACTGGTTGATATCTCTCGCTATAAGGACACGAAACAGTACGGTGGTGTTTTCGGCACATTCTTTCGTGCACCGTCGGAGCACCTCAGACAGCGACGACGAGCCAAGAAAAAGCGGCGCGTCTTATACTTTGGCAACTCGTCCTCTTCTTCAGTCAATTCCGATCTGGCCTATGGCTCTGGATACATCAAGGGCCCCAAGAGCCGTAGCTTCAGCCCCCGAAGCCGGGCATCATACGGTCACCAGAGCCCTAGGAATGAAGCGCAGCCGGGCCAATCGAGCCACGGGCACCCGGGGCCCGGTGCGCCCTCCAAGACTGCTCCGCGACGCCAGGGCAAGGGAAAAACCGAGGACGAGGAGATCCGCGAGCTTGGACAGAAGCTGTCGAGACTGGCCAAGCAGTCTGACCAGGAATCGCGTTCCTCAGGTCGGGGCGGCAAAGCTGCCGCACTTGGAATTGCTGGTGGCGTAGGTGCCATGTATGCTGCTTCGCAGTACGGCCGTCGCAAGGCCGATGCTCGTGGAATCAGTGGCTCCAAGCCGGCCGCCAGCTCGTCATCTGACGACGAGGACTGGGAGGATGCATCCGATGACGAAGATTCTGCCAGTGACGGCGCGAGTTCGGAGCTTGCGTATGGCCCGAGTCTGTCGCATGCCGTCGGGAACACAGCAGCAACCGTGGCGGCTGCAGGATCTGCCGCAGCAGCAGCTGGCATTGCGGCCGGGATGACGCGTCGTGATTCTTCATATTCTAATCACAGAATGTACGACAAGAAGAGCTCCCACGTCGACCCACGACTGTTTGGCCCGCAAAACTCATTGCACGGAATAGTCGGCGCCGCCGTTGCTCCTGGCCAGGACTCGCGTTCCGATCGCCGCCAACCTGCTCCGGTAGCTACGGAGAAAACCCCCATGCGAGAGGTCTTCCCTATGCCAACTGAGGACCCCAACCGATTTGATGCTCATCGCGATTACGTGTCGTCCTCACACCATGAACCTCCGCGCCATGAACTTCCGCGCCAAGAGCTTCCGCGCCAAGGTCGACCTGCAACAGGGCCTCTAGAGCAGCCGAGGCCCAAGGTCCTTGTGTCCCCGCAGCTCTACAACACCGAGGATGAGCTGGAGAGTATTCACAAGGAGCTGCGAGATCGCGATGAACGTGACTCTCGTTCCGAGAAGCGAACGGGGGAGGGCGCAATGAAGGCTGCCGCTGTTGCTGGTATCGCCGGTGCCGCTACCGCTGCCGTCCTGTATTCCCGCAAGGACGATGATGATGACCGACGCAAACCCAAGTCGGAGAGAGAGCGCCCCTCCAGGCAATACCAAGATGAGGATGACTCGAAATCTCGTGGGCGTGATGACCGGATCCGCGACAAGGAACCACAGAAATCTAAGCGCGAACCCCGCCCCTCGCAATATCCTGACCAGGATTTTTCTTCCATGACTTCACGAATTGACGAAACCAATGATACCCAGCGAGAAAAGGCAGCCAAGGGAAAAGGGCCGGTAGTGGTGCACGAGGTAGACCGGGAGCGCCCCAGGCCACAGGAGCCTCCATCATCATCTCAAGCGCCCCGGGAATTGGCGACCTCGGTTTCCCAGGTCGACCCATTCCAATACCAGGAGAGAGATGACCTCTTCACGCCGCCTCATTTTTCCGTATCTGACCGACCCCTTACTCCTACCATTGTGACTGTCGACCGAGAACCCAACTTTGACGACAGCCCGCCGATGAAAACTGTTACCCCCCCCAGAATGTCCCGCAAGGACTCTTTCGAACTGGAAAACTCTCTCAAGGATCAGCAACGAAACCATGAATATGAAATGGAAAAACGGCGCGAGGCATCGACGGTTCCTGACGACCCCGACCATCATGCAGCAAAGAGCCGAACTGGTGGCGACGCCAAGGAAGCTTCGGATCCCATCCAGGAAGAAGCCGACAAGCACTATCGCGAGTATGAAGCCGCGCGGAGGATTGCTTCCGACGAGATTCGTTCTCGAAGCACCTCGCCTGACCGATCCGTGGTGGACAAATGGAAAGACCAAGAAGAGCCGATACAGATTGTGACACCCCGGGAAGTGCATGAGAACCACCCTGATAAGGGACCGTACTCCGAGCCCAATGCCGATGTGCGGTTCGACAATAAGTTCCATCCCCACGAGGAGGATACTTTCAGGAGTATTGCGATGCACCCGGTCACTGGGTTTTCAATGATGAAGGACCCTCATGCTGACCGTGAACGCCCAATACTGAACCTCGTGCTTCCTACCCCCGAACAAAGTCGTCGCTCAACCCCAGCCCCTGAAGTCCAAGAGCAGTCTTCCAGGGAGGTTGTGGAGACTTCAACTGCCCCTCAAGTCGTTGACGACGTCACTGTTGGATCAAAGGATGAGGACGTCCGTGTTGTCCCAAGCACCCATACAGCCAAATCTGTGACGTGGGGCGAGAATGAGACCATCGAGGTCGACACCCCAGACCACCGCAGCGACTCCGAGGGCCATTCCAAGTCCGAGCAATCAGACAAACCGCGACCTCGACTCAATAAAAATTCCCGATGGGGTGCTATCGCCGCTGCCATGGCTGTCAGCAGCACTGAACCACACAATGAACCAGAGATCGACCTGCCTATAGTCAAAGAGGTAGACACTACTGCACGAGATATGTCTACCGTGCCCACTCACCATGTCTTCGTTGATGAAACCATCTCTGGCCCTCCTGTTCCGGGACCCAAGCCAGCAAGCCCTGGGGCACAGCACATGCCTGGTGGTTATGCTGATGATTACGAATTTGCTGCCACTCTGGCTGCTGGGCTGAAAGACAGCGGATTCAATCCCGACATCGTTATTGACGATCCAAACTACCGTCGGCGGGAGTCTCCTCCCGGTGTTGAAGAAGCAAATGGAGATGATGTCCATAGGCAGGCTTGGGCAGACATTGGCTCTGGTGCCGCTGACAGCTTCAAGAAGCCTGTGCAAGAGCCAGGATTTGTTCTTGGGGAAGTGGATACCCCGCAAGAAAAGGCAATCATGGCTGAGCCTATCTGGTCCCAGCACCCTCCCGAAGCTCCTATCCCACCCGCTTATGTCAAATCGGAGGTGCCCAAGTCGAGGGATGACCGCAAGCATGACGTTGTCGTTGTCCAGGATGACAGGAAGCCATCAACCTATGACACCAGATCCGAAAGCCGACGATGGGACGCTGAAGCACCTTACTGGGATGACAGATCTTCGAAACATCGGAGTCGGCCCTATGATGATAGATCTGATGTTTCTGCACCAATAACATCACGTCGTACAAGACGATCATCTACGGAAGCCCGTCCGCGGGAGGCAAGGTCAGATGATGAATGGGACGCCCCCAGGCACGACAAGAGGCAGGAAAAGAAGAGTAGCCGATTCAGCAGTGGTGACGCAGTCCGAATTGGTGCCACTGCTGCTGCTGCGTTCGGCGCGTATCAGTTTCTCAAAGACGACAAGTCCTCTAAAGATCGACCGTCATCGCGGGACCGTCCCTCCAGGGAGAGCTGGTCTGATGATGAACGGGGAGCGTCAAAAAAGCCCAGCAAGAGACGAAGCCGAGAATTTGAAGACTTGAGTGTGTCCCGAAGATCTGAATCCCAACAAGACGCACACCAGAAACGTCCATCCAGAGATATTCCGTCTCGAGATTTCCGATATGATGATGAGCGGGACGCGTATTCCAAGTCGCGAAGGGATAGAGACGACGAGTATGAGGCTGGCAGTAGATCCAGCCTTGGCCATCATGATGGCACGCCTCGAAAGAGCTCCTCACGAGACGCGCGAGCCGACGAGTGGGGTGAGCCACGAAAGACTCACCGTCAATCATCAAGCTATGATCCATCCTCGCGCGGCTTGTCTCGCTCGGACATTTTATTCAATGGCTCCAGCAGCCAGAGAAGCAGCAGAGACAACCGACAAAGCGACTATGGCTTCGACAAGTATGCTCGCGATGAGACATCCCGAGATGGAAGGGAACCATTTGACGACCGAGCTCCCAGTTCTGTTGTCTCGGAGCCTCGAAGGCGGGGCCACCAACGAAAGATCTCCCGACAGGACGATGATGACATTCGATCTGTTGCATCGGCACCTGGCTCATCTCGCAAGACCAGAGATAGGGATTCAGAAAGCCGACAAAGCACCGGCCTCTCTCGATTCTTCAAGTCCAATGGTCACAGGGGTGAGAAGAGGGATTCTTTTTTAGATAATGCCGGCACTCTTGGCGCGGGTGTCGGCATAGCGGGTGCTGCAATGGCGATTGCCTCTCGCTCAGACGCCACCGACGTTCCATCTGATGAGAAGGCTGGCCCTTCGCGCACCAGAAGCTTTGATGCTTTCGACCCAGAGATCGCCCCAAGGGCCATCAAACCTGCAATCGACCCCCAGTATGGAGATCTTCTTCCTCTGCCTCCTAGCGAACCTGGTTCGCCATCTTCTGGCCCAGAAGAGATGCCGGGTTTGCCTGATAGCCGCCCCGATACTCCGCCAGAGTTGAGGCGCGAATTGTTCAGTCACCAGCGAAGGCGAAGCGCTCACGACACACCAACCAAAACACCTAGCCAAACGGCAATCCCCATCCAGCTCCGCCTCGGACGACAATCAACCCCTGGGTCACCAGTAGGGGGGACTAGGGCTACGCCCACTGGCTCTCCTGTGGCTTTTCATTCAGAAACCGCTGCTTTGAACAAACGGCCCAGTCGGCCAACCTCCTGGGAAGTCAGCCGCGAGTTCAAGCCTCTGTATCTGCTCGAACACGCCCGCCCAACGCAGGACACCCTTGATGTGCAAGAGCTACCAGAGCTCCCCCCTAGTGAAGCAAGCGAGCCTCCTTCACGGGGTTCCCCAAGTCCTGAATCAGAGGAAATACACGGTGGACCAGACTACTTTGCTCTGGAGGGCATTGGTGGTGCCGCAGTGCCTCCCTTGCTAGTGAACACCGCAATCTCCCAGGCGTATGGTGGAGAAGAGTCGCAGGAGACCACTCCTCGTGCTGAGACGAGGCCTGATCTCCCAGTTCCGCTCTCCACGGATGCTTCCGTGAACGAGTCATCCCATGCATCTGAATCGAATGAAGTTTTGATGGCGGAGAACGCCAGGGCAATCTCACCTTCACCCGCGGAGCCGGGGGAGGAACATGCTCCCGAGCCCGTCGAGTCGATGAGCAAAGACCGGAGCTCTTATTTGTACAATTTCACACCTCCAGCGCTCAGGACGAGCGACTTTCAAGACTTTGTTGAATCGCAGGGCGAGACAACGCCGACGAAGCAGACTGGCTCTGCGGACGTGTTTCACGAAATGCCTGATGACTTGATGTCGGTCGACGATCACTTCTCCGATGCCGTGGAAGGACCTGATGCCGATCAGATCTCACGGGAAGCGTTCCATGTACCCTCTGAGCGTGATGGTATTGATGATCCTCCCATTGGCGCGAACACGGCTGAACAAGTCTCGTTGGATGAGCTCGTTGTGTCTGATACTCGAGCGCAATCTGAGCACATCGACGAGACAGTTGTCAGTGCTGTCGAGCCAGTTGTCGAGCCTGCTATGAAGACTGTCGATCCAGTTGTTGAGCCTGCTGTCGAGCCTGGAATCGATATTGTCGACCCAGATGTCGACCCAGTTGTCGACACAGTTGTCGAGCCTGCTGTCGAGCCTGTGGTTGAGCCAGTTGTCGAGCCTGCAATCGATATTGTCGACCCAGTTGTTGATACAGTTGTTGAGCCTGCTGTCGAACCTGAAATCGATATTATCGAACCAGTTGTCGAGTCTGCTGCCAAGCCTGCTGCCGAGCCTGTTATCGAGGCAGCCAACGAGTCTGCTGTTGAGCCCATGGTCGAGCCTATTATCGAGCCTATTGACTGCCCCGCTGATAAATCCATCGTTGAGCCCATCGAGGAGTCTACTATTCAGCCTATCATCGAGGCCATTGATGAGCCTGCTATCGATGTTGTCGACCCGATTGTCGAGCCTGCTGTCGAACCAGTGGTCGAGCCTTTTGTTGAGCCTACTGTCGAGTCTGATATGAAGGCCGTTGTCGAGCCTACTGCCGAGCCCATTGTCGAGCCCGTTGTCGAGCCCGTTGTCGAGCCCGTTGTCGAGCCCGTTGTCGAGCCCGTTGTCGAGCCCGCTGTCGAGTCTGTTATCGACCCCGCTGATAAGTCCATCGCCGGACCCATCGACGAGTCTACCCTTCAGCCCATCATCGAGGCCGTTGATGAGCTTGCTATCGAGTCTGATATCAAGGCCGTTGTCGAGCCTGCTGCCGAGCCTGCTATCGATATTGTCGACCCAATTGTCGAGCCTGCTGTCGAGCCCGTTGTCGAACCCGTTGCCGAGCCCGCTGATGCCTCCATCGCCGGACCCATCGACGAGTCTACCATTCAGCCTATTATCGAGGCCGTTGATGAGCCCGTTGTCGAGCCTCGTGTCGAGCCTCTGATTGAGCCTACTGTCATGCCTGCCATTGATTCCTCAGTGGGCCCGGGGACTGAATCAACTCAGGAAACGGCACTTGAAGAGGGCAGTCGAGATCTCGGTGGCGATGAGACGGTGGATGATGCTACGAAGAGCTTGGCCGTCGATGCCACAGGGCCATCTGAACCTCTTGATCTCAATACCCTTCACGAGGCAGTTTCCGAACCGACACCGGAATTTTCCCTTGAAGACGAACTGGCTGCCATTGAACAAATGAGTCATCTCAGTTCAAAGGAGAGAAAGAAGCTGAAGAAGGCTGCCAGAAAGAAGGCACAGGATGCATTGGCCAACCAGCCATCTGAACCACAACCAACAGCGAACAATGAGAGCGCTCAACAACCAACTCCACAATTGGAGATGGAAGCAGATGGGCAATCCGAACAGCCAGTTGGACAGAGCTTGCCCCCAGTTGAATTCGAGGACCCTTCGAAAGCTACTGGCCACGACTTAGTCGAGCAGCCGGCTGATACTGAAATGACTGTGGAAGAAAGCGCTGCAATCTCCGAACCACACCTGCCAACTACTTCTGGGGACGGTATCCTTGATGCTGAGGACGCACCCATCATACCCGTTGATGTAGCTTCAGAAGACACCGGAGTAGATGCAGTCCAGGACGCGATGACTGAGCCTACGGAAGGAGTGATGGAAGCCGAGAGCCAAGCCGCCCCAACCCAATCAAAGAAGTCCAAAAAGAAGAAGAAAAAGGGCAAGGCAGCAGCATCTGAGGAGATCAACTTGAGCGAATCGACCGAAAAACCAGAAACCACAGCGCTAGCAGAGCCGCCTGGACCAACCGAGTTGATGGAAACGACGGATGTGGCTCCACCAGCAACCCCGGATGCCCTCCAGGACCAGGATGACCAACTCAATGCCATTTCCGACGTTCATGTCGAGGATAGTCTTCTTGACAGCGTTGATACCCAAACGACAGCTGGGCCCAGACACAAGGCCGACGGAGAAACAGAAAACAACAAGGGTGTACCAGAAGAGCTGGCCGATGTTGAATCCGCCAACCCCGATCCTGGGCTGGCACCGGGAACCGATGACCACCCCGATGTGCAGGCACTCAACAGCCATGATAGACAAGCAAAGTCTGTGCATTGGGAAGCTGATCAAGAGGACCCGACCGTTGAGGCCAAGACTTCTCCTGATAATGAAGCGACCGACTTCGTCGACGCCCCATCGTCCCCAACTATAGAGTCGTCCGGAAAGCCATTCGACGAGGAACAGACCAACCCCCCCTCATCGGCTGACCGAGCCTCTCTCCAGGGTGATGAACAAGCCCCCCCTCAAAAGAAAGGCTACTTTCCAACCACCTTCAGTGGCTTACCAACGGCTGCTGGATTTGCAGCAGTAGGGTCTGCTTGGAAAAAAGTTTGGGGTGTCCAGGAGAAGGATGGTGATGTTGACGGATCTGTTGGACATGCTGAAAAGGGCCTCGATAATATGACCGCAGCTCAAGATGACCCGGTTGACCCCTTGGAGAAGCCCGAGGATGCCGCCCCCCTCGTGCCAGTCGACGAGCTGCCAGCAGAGGCGAAGGCGGAGAAGGCAGTAGAAAGCGAGCCGTTGGCTGAAATCGACGAAGCCGACGTACCTCCACCACTGGATTCTCACGTATCAGAGCCATTATTCTCCCAAGGCGACGCCCCTCCCGAACTATCCCAAAGCACAACAAATGGAGAAGAAACAAGCCAGCTTGACAGCGCACGCAAAACTCCTGAGGATGCCGGTTTTGAGGCTGTTGCTGGCGACATAAGCATTGTTGAACCCTCAGAAACATCCCAGAAGATCGAAGATGCGGAGACAGAAACTTCGACTGTGAAAAAGAGCAAGAAGAGCAAGAAAAAGAAAAAGAAGGACCAACCCGTGTCGGAAGAAACTACTGCATTTCAGGCCCAGGAACCGTCAGAGCCTGTGGAAAAACCAGCAGAAGCGAACACTGAAGGGCCTGTCACTGATGATCCTTCTGCAGAGGCGCCTCGTGATTTGGATGTCCCAGCCTCAATCGAGCTCAAGGCCGAGGAGCCGTCGGATTCAACTGTGCACCAGACAGAAGAACCCGCTCCTGAAAAGCTGACGGAAGAAAGCATACCTGACAACACGGAAGCTTCTTCCAACATGGCGTCAGAAGAACCCTCAGTAGTTGAGGTTGTAACTGAGCCAGTCACCAGCAAGAAGTCCAAGAAGTCCAAGAAAAAGCGGAATTCTGTACCCGAGGAGCCAGAGGCACCAGAACGTCTGGTGGATATGCCTGACAGCCAGGTGGACACTCAACTACCGGAACCACCTGCGGAATCCAAACCTGATTTGGAGGCGAAGACTCAAGAAGCTCCAGTGGATGCGCCTAACCCTGAGTCCAGCATGGACCGACCGGAACCAATCACGGAACCCACACTTGACCCGGAGGCAGACTCTGCTACGCAAGACACACCAGGGGATGTAACGCCGCCCGACGACAACGCAACTGACGGCACGCCTCTGGAAGACTCTCGATTGGATGCTGCGCCTGTAGCGGACGCCGACGCTGACGCCGAAGCGGACCCTGAAACTACTTCGAAGAGCAAGAAAAAGAAGAAGAAGAAGAAGAAGGGCACTGCTGCTTTGGAAGAGGCTGCAAAGCCAACTGGAGACGAAGCAACCACCCAAGAGCCGGCGGCCCCAGCCAACCCTCAGGACGTTGCTACGAAAGAGGATGTTCCGACCTCGAACGGCGAAGAGCCGAAGGACTCACAAGAAAGTGAAATACCACCTGAGGAAGAAACGAGCGAACTACAGAAGGGCGCTGCGGAGGCGCTTCCCTCCACTGCCGAGGATGTTATTCCCCTGGAGCATGAAAATGTCGCCATTGATACCTCGGATGCTCCCACGAGCACCAATGTGAGCCACGAACAATCCAATTCAACTGATGACAAAGCCCTCGTAGAAACTCCAGGCACACCACCCGCTGAAGAACCTGCCAGCGAATCATTGGTTGCAACCACCGGTGACAGCGAATCTCTGTTCCCTGCCAAACTGTCCAAAAAGGAGCGAAAGAAGAAGAAGAAGAAGGCCGCACTCGAAGAAGCTGCCGGGCCGGATCCTTCTGCACCCACTCCACCTGAGGATACTGAAGCAGGCCCAGAGGCAGACACTCCCGTTCCGCCAACCGAGAAGGCTACGGAGCCGGCCGAACAAAAACCTACCGAAGCTGAAACCACGGACTCTGCCAAAGACGAAGCTGCCCGAGACCAAGAGCCATCCGTTCCCGTTGGCGAATCTCCCACGCCGGACGCCGAATCCGCAGAGCAACCTGTTCCAAGCGAAAATGAAGTCAAACCTGAAGAAGAGAGGGGTGGGTCCAGTCCGAAAACTTCCATAACGGACCAAGAGAATATCAAGGCTAAAGACAACGATTCTGAGAACCTACAGGAGCCCGAGACCACCCTTCCACCGGAAACGGAAACGGAAAGACCGGACGACGCCGACGCAAAGGTTGACGCTTTGGAACAGGGAGCATCTGACGGGGAAAAGGGAGGGAAGGATGGGGAGTCTTCTGAACATCGCAAGTCTCATGTCGAACCTGGTGTCGAGTCTACAATTCAACTAGAGCCGGAGCTGGAAACGACGAAACTGGAAACTGAAGATGAATTTGCTGGCTTGTCCAAAAAGCAGAGAAAAAAGAAGATGAAAGAGAAAGCTAAAGCATTGGCTGCCTTGACATCTTCTGTTCAGCCAGAGCCGTCCACAGAACCCGAGGCCGCTAATGAGGGCCTCACGGAAAATATGGTTGAGCCTGAAGGCCAGGAAGAGTCGAAAACTGAACATGAGATTGAACCTACGGCAAAACCTGCCGCTGTACCCCAATCCAGGACTGAACCACAGCTCCAGACTGAGGCCGAGTCTATGGTTGAACCTGAGAGTGCACATGTAGAGCCCGATTTCGTCCAGGAACCGATTGACGACCAGGTTGCCGAAAAGTCGGTCAGCAAGGAATCATCGCCTGAGTCCCAACTTGAGCCTGATATCACACCGACATTTGGAACCGAGGATACGGGGGCCTTGGACACCGTTACTGTTGCCCAACCAGAGACCGAACGTGATGACCAATCTGGATCCCAACCGGGACCTTCTAACCCTGCAGATGAGCTCACCCTCGAAAAAGCCTCGAATGTTGAGAGTGAAGCCACTTTTGAAGCTTCTCCAGGGCAACAAGATGGGCTTGGTGAACTGCCAAATGTTGCGCATCCCGAGCATCTCACCAAAAGCAACCAACCCGAGGGCTTGCCTGAGCCACCGGTGATGGAGCGACCTGATAGTGAACCGGGCGTTGCTTTGTCCAAGAAAGAGAGAAAGAAGCTCAAGAAGCAACAGAAGAAGGAGCTAGCAAGCGTTGTCGAAGACACCGAGGTTACCGAGGCTTCTGTGAAGGCCGGGCCGGTTATGCCAACAGAGGATCTAGGAGGAGAGATTCGGCCAGATGTTGCTGTGGATGCTCAGCCAGAAGCGACGCCACCCAGCGTGGACACGCGAATATCCGCCAAAGCTACTGAAGCTGTCCTCGACTCTGTAGAACCTACTATGAACGAACCCGAAACAGGCTCGAAGCGAGAGGATCAAAGTTTATCATCTCCAGCGGCCGTCGATGCTGATGTCGACGCTGTGGCAACTGAACCAGCGGCTACGCTGCCTGAGTCACCGCGAGCTCCGCCTGATACCGACGATGATGCTGCCCTGAGGGCCAACGCGTCACCGGAAATAGTACCTGACGAAACGGCGGTACTCGCTCCCTCAACTGATGCTGCGATTGAAGATGACCTTCAGCCGAAGGACGACGAAGATGATACACCTGGCCCTTCTAAAAAGGAGAAGCGGAAGAAGAAAAAGAAGAAGGGCAAGGTTGTTGAATCCGAGCCACCCTTGGAGGTTGCACAACCAGCTGAGGATGAAGAGCTCAAGCAAAACGCCGAGACTTCTGAAGAACAAGACGCGGCAGGTTCCGTTCCGGAGGCTGTTGTGAAAGAGGCCGAGGGGATGTCGCCGCCGGACCCTGCTTTGTCATCTGTTGAAGGTGCTATTCGTGAAGCCAACACTATCCCAGAGCCGGACGCTGCGCCTCTCGAAAGAGCTGCTGAAGTTTCTCCAACGGAGATTGATGCGTTGGAGCCAAATTCCGATACCGCCCTAGAGACGCTTGCAGACCCTCCCCCAGAGGTCACTGAAGTTAAGGTCGATGCAATTGATGATACGGAGACGTCGGCTACAGCCAACAATGCTCAAGCTGAAGTCGACAGCACGGATCTTGATATTGAATCACAGTCAAGGTCCAAGGTCGAACCCCAAACCGATTCAGCCACTGCCCCCGAGGAAGAATCGAGAGAAGCTCCGTCTGAGAAAGAAGCTGCAGCAGGGGAAACTTCTGATTTGCCAAAGAATGATGAGGTCAAGAAAAAGGAGAAAAAGAAGAAGAAAAAGAAGGGCAAGACCTCTGACTTCGATACTCCAGAAGCGACATCACTCGTGGAACCTGCAGATGAATCGGCTGTCTTGGATGTCACTACACTCTCCGAGCCACGCAACTCGGACGAAAATACCACCACGCACTCGGAATCGCAGGATACTTCTGAAACTGTCCAAGCCGAGGAGGCAGCAGCACAAAGTGAAGCCGCGTTACTACAGTCTGCTGACCATGCCGAGCTCCCGCCTGGCGTTGGTGAGATAGAACAACCCGAGGAAACTCTGCCAATTAAGACCACTGAGCTTCTCGAACCGAGTGAAGTTGTGGACGACAGAATTGCCAGCAATGAAGGAGAGAAAGTGCCTTGCCCAGAACCCGAAGTTGCCGAAATCCAAGATGCAACGTCGATGAAAGCAGCGCCGGAAACTCAAGATAGTGCAACTGGGCCTGCTTCGGACAGTCATCAGGACCCCTCCGGCGCGGGCGATTCCAGGGAGGACAATGCCGTGCAAGCTGATGACGAGCCGATACTTGGGAACCAGCAGCTCAATGAACTGGACCTAGGCGCGACTACAACCCAAATGCGAGAAGAAGCCCAGGAAGTTCAGATTTCTGACGTCGCGAATGTTCTGCCAGAGGCGGCTTCTGAGGCTATAGCAGGCCCAAAGCCAATGGAAGGGCAAGATACGCAGCTCCTCCCAGAGCCGGTGGCCGAGCCTGATGCTGGCCTCTCCAAGAAGGAGAGCCGGAAGAAAAAGAAGAAGAAGAAGGGCAAAGCCTTACAAACAGAAGTTTCTGAGACAGTCAGTCCGGCTGAGACAACACAGGAAGAGGTTCCAACAACAGCAAACCGAGAAGCTCCTTTGGAGCCAGTTGACTCACTCGTCTCCAAGCAAGAACTCGAGAAACCTGCCGAGCCAGAGCAGCTTACTGAGCCACAGCAACCTACCGAGCTAGAGAAACCAACTGAGAAACCTGAGCCTGAGCAGGCTGCCGAGCCTGAGCAACGCGCTGAGCCGGAGATACTCACTGAGCAGCCCGTCGGAAAACCCGCCGAGCCTGAACGACCTGTTGAACCTGAACAACCTGCTGAGCCTGAACAACCTGCTGAGCCTGAACAACCTGCTGAGCCTGAACAACCTGCTGAGCCTGAACAGCTCGCCGAGCCTGAGCAATCTGCCGAGCCAGAGCAGCCCGAGAAGCCTACTGAGCCTGAAGAACCTGTTCTGTTAGAGGAACCAACCGAGAAACCTCAGCCTGATCAAGGCGCTGAGCTTGAGCAACCCACCGAGGCTGAGCAGATCGAAAAGGCTGCTGAGCCTAAACAACCTGCCCAGGCCGAGCAACCAGCTGAGCAGCCTACTGAGCCTCAACAACGCACTGAGCCGGAGACACTCACTAAGCAGCCTGTCGATCAGCCCACTCAGCTAGAGACACTCACTGAGCAGCCTACTGAACCCGTGCAGCCCGCTGAGCCTGAACAACCCGCCGAGCCAGTGACACTTACTGAGCAGCCTGTCGATCAACCCACTGAGCCTGAACAACCGGCTGAGCCTGAGACACCTGCTGAGCCAGAGACACTCACTGAGCAGCCCTTCGAGCAGCCCACTGAGCCGGAGAAAATTGTCGAGCCTGAGCAACCCGCCGAGCCAGAGACACTCACTGAGCAGCCCATCGAACAACCTGCTGAGCCTGAACAACCGGCTGAGCCTGAGACACCTGCTGAGCCAGAGACACTCACTGAGCAGCCCTTCGAGCAGCCCACGGAGCCCGAGAAAATTGTCGAGCCTGAGCAACCCGCCGAGCCAGTGACGCTCACTGAGCAGCCTGTCGATCAACCCACTGAGCCTGAACAACCCGCCGAGCCTGAGAAACTTGCTGAGCCCCAACAACCCGCTGAGCCAGAGACAATCACCGAGCAACCAATTGAGCAGCCCACTGAGCTTGAGCAACTTGCTGAACTTGAGCAACCTGCTGAGCCTGAACAACGCGCTGAGCCTGAGCAACTTGCTGAGACTGAACAGCCCACTGAGCAACCAATCGAGCCAGAACAACTAGCTGAACCACGGGGATCAGCCCAATCCGATACTATCAAAAATCCTGAGCAATTCCCTGTAGAAAAGCAACCAACCAAGCCAAAGGAGCCTGAAGCATCTCATGTTGGAACAGATATAGCTACAGAACAAGTGGCCAGTGCAGCAGTTACAGAAGCAGAAGCAGCAGAAATTGCTCAAGAAGAAGCCGAGCTCGCTACCTTGACTGCGAAGAAAACCAGAAGAGGGAAACTCCTTAAAAGAGAAACTGCCCGTTTCAATGTTCTCACCGAAAAAGCTGCCAAGAGAGCCGAAGCACAAAGAGCAGTGGAAGCCGAAGAGCGTATGGTCATTACAGTCCAGGAATCTGTCGCTGGCGAAGCTCAAACGCCCGGGGCTGAGGATAAAGCTGAGGGTAAAGCTGAGGATAGGGTTGAGGAGGCGGCTGAGGTCGGAGCTGGGGATGGGACTGAAGGCAGGGCTGCAAATGCCACAGCCCAGTCTGAGGCCACCCCATTGAGCGAACAGCAGGAGAGCAACCCTGAATCAATCAGCTCTACGAAGGACAAGAAAAAGAGTAAGAAGAAAAAGAAGAAAGGCAAATCCCTTGACCCAGAGGCCGATTCGGGGCCCGGCCAGACGCCTCAGACTATTGAGGCAGCTTCAACAGAGAAGCCTGATGGCACGGCACAACATCAGACGGATAGCCTCACCACGCCAGATACTGAGCAAGTCGAGTCCACCACCGAGCCGGGCCCAAAGGAAGTTGAACTTCCAGGGAAAACAGAACAGGCCACATCGGAGGAGTCTGCCCTCAAAGCTCACATTGCTCCCGACGAGTTGATAACTGCAGCAGAACCAGCCGTCCTCGAGGAGTTGATAACTCCTGCAGAACCAGCTGTCCCCGAAGAACCAGCTATCCCTGATGAGTTGACAACTGCTGCAGAAGCACCCGTTCCCGACGGGTTGGCAACTCCCGCAGAACCAGCCGTTCCCGCAGCACCAGCCGTTCCCAACGAGTTGGCAATTCCTGCAGAGCTAGCCACCCCCGACGAGTTGACAACTCCTGCAGAACCAGCCGTTCCCGCAGAACCAGCCGTTCCCGCAGAACCAGCTGTCCCCGAAGAACCAGCTGTCCCCGATGAGTTGACAACTGCTACAGAAGCACCCGTTCCCGAAGGGTTGGCAACTCCCGCAGAACCAGCTGTTCCCGCAGAAGCGGCCGTTCCCGACGAGTTGATAACTCCTGCAGAACCAGCTGTTGCCGAGAATGCCAATGCGTCCCAGGAAACCGCTACTCTTGAAACATTCACCGCTCCAGCTGAAACAAATACTTCCGAACGAGCTGCTACTCACCTGAACGAGCACTCTCTTGGAGAGGCTGCACCTAAAGATCAGCATCTTTCGGAGGAGACTGCGCCTGGTGAGATTGATGCTGGTGAAGTCGCCGGCCGTCCAGAAAGCACTTTTTCTTTAGAGCAGACTTCGCAATCCCCTGCTGCCGTGGGAAAGTCTACTCCCGAAGACGCTGCCCTCGAACACAGTGCTCCTGAAGAACTGCCTAGAGCAGTTGCCGGTGAAGCTAGCACAGTGGATCAAGGTGGGATTTCCCCCGAGAGATCAACCATCGTCGATATTGCAGATGGCCCGCTCGCAGAAGCAGCACCAAAGGACATGATGGCAGCCGACTCTGAGCCCATGGGCACTAGTGGTTCAACGAAGAGCAAGAAGAAGCAAAAGAAGAAAAAAGGGAAAAACAAAGTCCTTGAAGCACCAGAGCCCACCGATGTGGCAGGTGATTCTGAGAAGTCGAGTGATGCCAACCTATCGGTTGGTCTCTCATCCTCTGTGCCCCCTTCCTTTGTCGACTCTGGGATCCCACCAGCCAAAATAGATGCCGACCTGCAAGAAGAACCAGCAGGGCCAGCTCGTGAGCCTGTGGCAACAACGGAGGTAGCTGCAGAAAGACAAGACCAAGTCGACAAGGATACTTCCATGCTCCAACAAGATAATCCCGAAGCTAGCCAGGGAGATGGACTGCAGACCCCTGACGCCACATTGGATGTTGATGAGGTACTTGCGGAGAACCCTCAGGCAGCGGAATCCAGCGATCTCGCTGATAGCCAACAACTTGCCGGCGAACCAGCTCAAGGGGGTACGGCGCCTCCTTGTGACAACCTCGAACAGCTCGGCCAAGAAGCCGAACACGCCATCGACACAGGCGATGCATCCGAGCTCAAGCCAGAAGCTAGTTCGGCCACGCCTGAGGATGCCAGTACGGGCTTAGTGCTATCAAAGAAGGAGAAGAAAAAGAAGAAGAAGAAGGCCAAGACGGGAGATGCGGCTGGCGTCGAGGTTGAGAAGTCGCAGGAGGCAAGTAGAGATGGGACCCACACAGATACGGTGCAAGGGGAAATGCCATCCGTTCTTTCGGCTGGAGAGTCAATCCAACCCCTCTCAACCACCGAGGACAATACTTCCGAGGCAGTCCCGCCTGTCGAACACCATGGCATTAGCGAAGCTGCTGGCCTGGACACTCCCCAAGACCATATCCCTACTGCTTTAGCCCAGGAGGTTGTCGAGACACCAGACAACTTTCCAACAACTGGAAACCCAGACAAGCACGGTGAGAAGAGCAACGGAAGGAACGAGAAAGCCCCAGAGGAAAGCATGGCCGACGAACCGCGGGGGGCCATACCTACAAGCGATGTTGCGGCTGACCCATCGCTTGAAGCTTCGAAGCCGCTGATTGTTGCCGAGGTCGCCAGGGACATTGGTACTATCGCCCAGGCAATGCCAGATGTTGAAAAAGACGACGACGCGCAGGACAAAGAACGAACCGACATCCAGGCCACGCAGCATTCTGCTTTAGAAGACAATGAGTCTGTAATGCCTGAGCCCACCGTCACGGACCCTGCGGCATCGGATGTTCAGAAGGCGGAGTCCTCCAACGAGCCAGCACCTCTCGATGATATTGGTATAGACAGGGGTGAAGTTCAAGGCAATTCCACGGTCGCAACAGGACCGTCCCCTGATGCAGCGCAGAACGCGAAGGCCTTGGAGGACAGCATGAAGCCACCTGTTGTCGCTGCGAAAGAAGATCTCACGCTTCCCCCAGAGAGTCTTCATGACTTGGCCAATGTTGATCCTACAAACCAAGGACAAGCCACGGGTGGTGACATGCCAGATACAGAACCACAAGGGCCGGCCACGAAGAAGGGAAAGAAGAAAAAGAAGAAGAGCAAACAGCCAGCTGCAAGTCAAGAACAACCCACTCCCGCACTGGAGCTCACGACGGAAGTGGACTCTTCTACGACACTCCCTTCTCACCCAGATGTTTTGTTGAAGGATGTCAACAATGCAACCGAAGCCACCACATTGGATCTGGATCTTGGTCCGCAAGAACAGGCTGATAAACATCTCCCCGTAGGGCCCGTCCCTGACTCTGACGAGCTGGTACCAAAGCAAGAAAAGGAAGAGATTGAGGAACCAGCACATGTACCATCGACGTTGGACTCTCCTCTACCTGTTGAAGCTACGATTCCCAGGCAGGAAGCTGCTCCACAAATTGAGGAGGAGGAGAAGGAGGATTTCCAGACTCGCGAACCAGTACAAACTCCGGAGCTCAAACACTCCACACCGGAACTGGAAGTTCTAACCGTGCAAGAAACTGCTCTTCTGACGAGCACTACCCTCACCACTCATGGCGTTGAATTTTCCTCAGATTTGGGACCCCCAGCCGCACAAGAAGCTGCCCTTCGGACGAACACTCCGCTCGCCACTCATGACGTCGAGTTTTCGCCAGAGCTGGAACCCCCAGCCGTGCAAGAAACTGCTCTTCCGACGACCACCACCCTCACCACTCATGATGTGAACTTTTCACCAGGGTTGGACCCCCTTCCCACTCGTGGTGTCGACTTTTCATCAGAGTTGGATCCCGATTCGGCACAAGAGAAACCACCCGTTACAGTGAAGGCAGACGATGGGAAGGATCTGCCAGCGGAGCCAGAACGCAACGAGGCCAAACAGTCAATTTCTGGAACCGTTGCTGAGCCTAGGACAACAGTCGTCGACCAGGCATCCACCACCCAAGCCACGAAGGAAACAGATCAAACTAGTTTCACGCCAGCTTTCACACGGAACGAATGTCAGTCTGTTGAATCTGGCGCTGAGACGAAACTGAGTGACCCACCTGCACTAGTTGACGAGGCCCAGCAAGACAGGGAGCTGCGCCCCAACCCGACGGGCCTGCAACCCGCAATGGAAGAGCGCTCTATTCCAACGCGGCCTGAGGGGGCGGTAGCTGCTCATGAGCGTCTGCCTGTTACTCCGCACAAGCATCATGAGGTGAATGCGACGCCTAGTGACACTGCCAGTCCCCACGAAACTGTGAGGGCGGAATCTGGCCGTGGGTTAATGGCAGAATCGAAAGCCCTTGGTCAAAATCTCGGCTCCTCTGAGGCTGATGACTGGAAAGCAAGAGAATATGGCCTAGACAGAACGGGCAAAGGCCGGCAACAAGACAAGAGGCACCCGCACAGTGATACCGCAGAGAGGGGCGTGGATCTGGACGCGGCGATGGCGAACAAGGGTTTCGATTCTGGTTTCCAGGTTCAGGATACTGTTACCTACGAAGAACCTGGATCCCCGCCACGTCTTTCGACTGAGAGGCGCGCTGCATCCCCTGGTGCAGCCAGGGGTGGGATGGACGAACCCCAGCTTCCGGTCACTCCTATGAAAAAAACCAGAGTCCGGCAGGATGAGAAGACAAGCTCCAGAAAGCACGAAGACTCTGCTGGACTGGATACAACCACGATCGTGGGAGTTGCGGCTGCCGCTGTGGCTGCTGCTGCAGGAACTTCGATGCTGCTAGACGGGCAGAGCAGCAGCGGAAAGAGTGGCAAGGGGAAGCAGAAAGCCGTGGCCGACAGGTCTACGTGGGAGAGCGATGATGACACCTTGCGCAAGAGGGATGTCAGCGACAGCAGCCATAAGCCATCCCATGAGCGCAGAAACTTGGAGTCGAAGCATGACAAGGAATCTCGGGGCGGAAGGGAAGCCCCTGAGGTTGCAAACTCAGGGGTAGAAGATCGAAAGCGTGATGAAGCGGTCAAGGCGAAAAACAAGGAGAAGCTAGCGTTTGCCGAAAGAGTCCTGCAACCTGCCGTTGCCACTGGTGAGAAGTCTCGCAAGGGAGGCAGAGACACAGTTGCACCGTCTTTCACCGAGTCGACAAAGTCAGGGGAGGGTAGCGGAGACAAGACACTAAAGAAGAGGAAGCAGGGGGCCGCCATCGGCGAGGAGGCCGTGAAGGCCCGCCGCGGCACTACTGAACCCGATGGGGGACGGAAGGAGACATCATCTCGACAAGCAACTCGCCTGGATCCAGTCGACGACGTTGAGAGTCCAATTCTAGGGCGAGGAGAAGCCGGCAAAGCACGGGCAGGGCTACTACGCCTGCCCTCGGACGCACAGGCACCTGTCGGAGGGCTGCTGAGAGAAGTGAGCCAATCCCCACGTGGGTTTGGCAGTCAGTCCCCCGAGCCAAGTGAGTACCGACGATCGCCTACGCGGGTGCTGCCGCCGGTCAAGGAGATCCCCGAGGTGGAAGCAGAGCATCACAGGAAGAAGAGCCTGCGCGAGAGCAATCGCGACAGTGGCTTTGCCAGCGACTCCCCACGCAATAGCCAGCGGAGCATGAATATGCCATTCGGCGGCGAAGAAGCAAAACGAGACAGCGGAATCCATGCCGGAGACTCGCACGAAGCACAAGCAGCCACTCCGGCCCGCGTGGACCGCGCGGTGGCGCCACGAACACCGGACCCCGGGTCGGAGCGAAGGCTGCGGCGATCACCACGGGCCACACCGGTGCTCCGGGAACCAGCGGCGATGGAAGCCACGCCAGAGCCGGAGAAGAAGAAAAAGGCCTATCCGGGTTTGGCGGTGGCGGGAGCAACCGCAGCGGCGGTAACGGCAGCGGCCCTGGCCGCCAGGGCAACAACGGCGACGCCCCCTACCCCAGCCCCAGCCCCAGCACAGCGAAGCGTGTCGGACAACGCGCCACTGTCGCTGTCGCGTCAATCGTCGCCGGCACTTCCAAGCACCGCCCGACGCTCCATCTCCAATACCAGCCTCTCGAGGCGGCGCACACCCGAGCCGCTCAAGTTCCGGCCTGAAAGCCCAGGCATCATTGGCCGCTCGTCGTCAGGCACCCCCACCCCACCTCTGCGCCGGGTGGATAAGCGAATGAGCGGCGACCTTCGGGCGCTCCGTCAACAAAACAACACCACGCCCGTTGCAAATGAAGGTCGTGTCCGCTCCAAGGACATGGCCGACGTCTACGTAAGTCCCACCGCCCGCCCCCGGCCATCGCTGCCGCTGCCGCTGCCACACTCGATACTACTACCACTACCGGACACCGCTGACTCTCTGCCGCCGCAACAGGATGGCTATGGCGAAGGCCGCATCGGCTCGCCCCGGTCGCCCACCCGGCCCCACAGCATGCGCCGCCGACAGAGCATGCAGGTGCTCGAGCTTGAGAACAAGGTCGAGCAGCTGCTCGCCGAGAATCGCATGCTCACGGAAGCCCGCACCTCGGCCGAATCTGGCCTCACCCAGCGCGCCGCCTCGACCCTCGCCGAACGCGACACCGAGATCGACGCGCTCAAGCAATCACTCCAATTTCTCCAGAACGAGGTCAACCGCCTGACCGAGGTCAACGACGGCCTGACGAGCGCCAACGCCGAGCTGGCGAACAAGGACAACGGCCGGTACACTGAGCTCGAGGGTCGCCATGCCATCATCACCCGCGAGCTTGCCGACGCTCGTGGCGCCCAGGGCTCCTTTGATAAATCGCTGCAGGACAAGGATGCCGAGATCGCCGACTTGCGTGCCCAGCTCGAGGCTGCCAAGGAAAAGATCCGCGAGATGCAGCGCCAGATTCTAGAGTCCAAGGCCAACGACGAGCACTTCCTGAACCTGCACGACGAGGACCACTTCGACCATCGCTGCCAACAGCTCTGCTCCCACGTCCAGCAGTGGGTGCTGCGCTTTTCCAAGTTCTCTGACATGCGCGCCTGTCGCTTGACGAGCGAGATCAACGACGAGAAGACCATCGACCGCCTGGACAATGCCGTGCTCGACGGCTCCGACGTCGATACATATCTGAGAGACCGCGTCAGGCGGCGAGACATCTTCATGTCCATGACGATGAACATGATTTGGGAATTCGTCTTCACCCGCTATCTGTTCGGCATGGACCGCGAGCAGAGGCAGAAGCTCAAGTCGCTGGAGAAGCAGCTGACCGAAGTCGGCCCCCCCGAGGCTGTGCGCCAATGGCGCGCCGTCACCCTCACCCTGCTGGCGAAGCGCGACAGCTTCAAGCGCCAGCGTGATCTGGATACCGAGGCTGTTGTCCAGGCCATCTTCCAGACCCTAAGCAAGATCCTGCCTCCTCCGAGCAACCTGGAGGATCAGATCCAAACCCAACTCCGCCGCGTCATGAAGGCCGCGGTGGCCCTCTCCATCGAGATGCGCACGCAGAAGGCCGAATACATGATGCTGCCGCCTCTGCAGCCCGAGTACGACGCCGACGGCGAGCTTGTCGCCACGGTGCAGTTCAATGCGTCCATGATGAATGAGCGCGGCGGCAGCTCCAAAATGTCAAACGAGGAGCTCGAAGCCCAGGGCGCCGTCGTTCGCGTCGTTCTCTTTCCCCTTGTTGTCAAGAAAGGGGATGATAGCGGCCACGGCGATGAGGAGATCGTCGTGTGTCCCGCGCAGGTGCTCATTGCCCGCACCAAGAACATCTATGGTGGGAGCGATGTTGGCGGAACGTCTGTTGGCGCGCGCAGTCGCGTCAGCGTAGTAACAGAGACCATGGGCCAGAATGAGGCCGAGTATTTGGAGGGAGGCATCTAGAATAGATGCACTTACTTACTGGATGGGATACGGGTTGTTGCATACGTGTGACAACGAGTTTCCCTGATTTCTTTCCGTGTATATTTGCTGTATGTCCGCCGGTGTTGCGAGACTCTTGTTTTATTTTTGTTTGTTTGTTTGTTTCTTCTTTTTTCTTCGGCCAGAGTTTTGTTTGGGGAAGGGATTGGGAAACCAAAGGATCATGATATGATGATGCCTCTCCTTTTTTATGCTTTCATATGTTGTTGCGAGAACCCTCACGAACTTAGGGCATTCCTTTTCGTCTTTTGTATTCAAGCTGTGTTATTGATGGGCCTGGGAGTTATCGGGACTGGAATGTAGAAATACCTGGGTGGGACCTTGGGCAGTGGATTTTATTACATTAATATCAATTGTTGGATCATCTTGTTTCACTGCGCGAGAGGCCGCAATGCCAGTCGTGTACGGATATGTATCCAGTCATTGTCGCCTCACACACAAAATATGTTGATACTGAGGGGTGTAATCTTGTCTTTTTGTCTATTTTTAATGCTTATATTCATAGCCTCGCGCTTCAATTGTCGGCGACGGGCATCAATTGACCCAAGTGGCCTTTATCCTCCGCACAGCGCTCCCATTCCGTGAGGGCACCGTCCATCATCGCCTCGTTCCAGATACCCCGACGATCCCTGGGAATGCGCGTCTCCTCCGTTTCTGCTTGGCCTTCCAGCTGCGCCGAGTTGCGGTGAAGTTCCTGCACCTCCTCCTCGACCTTGAGCAGACGATGTTTGGCCACCCTCTCAGACTCGGCCTGCTGGCTAATCGTCCATCGCCAACCTTCAATCAGACTCAGAGCCTGCGCGGCTTCTTCCCGGCCAACATTCTTCTCTATCAGGCTGACGACCCATTTGAGCCGTGGCGTGCGACCGAGCTGTCCTTGCTCGAGGTCACGCAGCACGAGGTTTGCCAGGTTGGATATGATTCGTGGGGATACCTTTCCGTCAAGGCGGAATGAGAACGCCACGCAGCTCGTCAGATTCCGGAGCATCTGGCGATCCGAGAGGTGCGTCGACTCGAGAAACCATGCACTCATGTGGTCGAGCAACTTCTTTGCCCGTAGCAGTTCACTAGCAGACATCTGGGTGCCATCCCGTGCAAATGACGTTCCAAAGATGTGCCACGCTAGACCCTGGGGTAATTGGGCATCTTCAATCACCTGCTTCATGTGTTGGCCCCAAACGTGGAGACCCCAGGATTTCTCGTCATCAGGTGTCAGCGCTTTGACGTGGCGCAGATTGACCCAGAGACGAAGGACCTGTTGGTAGTCTTCGCAAGCCATGGCCATATCTCGGAAGAGCTTGGCATGGTTCGGGATTTCCTTCAGATCTCTCGCACTCTTCACAGGGCAGCCCAGCCCAAACATCCACTGGTAGATGTGTTGCATGCCCTTGTTTGGCATGGCTGATGCATCGGTTTGAATCGTGCGGTACAAGTCACCCCAGTTGGACTCTTGCAAATCTAGGCTGGAAAAGGCCGCAGCTGCACTTGGGCGGATACAGCGAGCCGCCCACAGACGGCCCTGTAGTAACTGAAATCTTTGTATTCTCCCGCTGATATTTGGGAGCTTATCTCGGATCTTCCTGAAGAGGGTCTCATCGCTGACGCAGGGGTCGAAAGCCATCATGAGGCACAACTCGAATTGATGTAGACCGCGCGTCTCGCGTGGTTTCGAGTCGACGTAATCCTGAAGATCCCCCCACAATTTTTCTCGATCCAAATTGTCCAAGGAGCGTAGAGAGCGGAATAGGGTGATCTGTTGGCTAATCCAGGATGCGCCCGAACTGGCATATCGATAGCCGTAGTTGTCGATGAAAAGTCGAGTGGCTTGAAGGATGTGCTCATCCGAAATGAGGGCGCGCCTCGACGGTGGGATGGCGTTCACCAGACCCTCAAAGTACTGGAAGAATTGAGTGTGGAAAGGCATTGCGAGTGACACATCGACGCATGACTGCCAAAAGGCCTCCGTGTAGGGGTCGTCCGAGTCATTGCGCTTGTTTTGATGGATGGCTTGCATGATTGCCTTCAAGACACTGGCTTGCTGGCCCACTACAAACCACTCGAAATCAATGTGGGAGCTGACGGCGGAATTGAATGGGTCGAGAACCAGAATTAGGTCGTCGGAAGATATCATTCGCAGCTCGATCAAGCGCACAACCTCTGTCAGGAATAGTCGTGTGACAGCACTCAGCCTCGCCAAGTCTTGGGGATCGGTTCGTAAGATGCGGGCATGGAATGAGGCGATGTGTTGCTGGACAGCTGACAGCGGAAGAACTGTGTCTTGCGCTGCCTCGCTTACCAAGGTCTCATCGCCTGCATCTTCAAGCCACGATATGAGTCGCTCCCATGGGTTCGGCAAGCTGAACCTTTCCCTTCGACGAACTCGATCTTCGGAGACGGTCGGAGGTTTCCATTTCCACTCGCCGATCTGTATGGGAAATTCGACGGCCCAAGGGGGGGTTGTTGATTGGGATCCCGGGAGTGCGGCAGTCATGTGTCGCTTACCAAGGCGGCGGCGGCTTTCGATTGGACCTGGAGTCGAGCAAATAGTGCGATGGGACACTGAGGAGACGCGTCGGTAGCGCTCAATGGCTCTCGCGAGCATGGCGTCGGTGATCCAGATGCCATCAGAGACGCTGAGGCTTGGGCGGAGGCCCGCTTGACACTTGCCGGCAACGCATCGGGGAGGCATTGGGCGTAGTGGCCGAGATCATAACACAGTGAGCTGTTAAGAATGTGCCTCGCGTGTGGTGCCTGAGAGGAGGGGTTGATGCGGCTTTGGCAGTTCAGCCGGAATGAATTGGCTTTGAAGCTCTCGCGGTATTAGTTTCTGCCAGCCTACCCGACCAACCACCATAGCTCTATTACCCAGTGGCAGCAACGAGCCGGGCTGCAGCGATTACATAAGGCACTGCTCGGCGCAGATGCCCGGATTAATCCATTCCGTGGTTCCGCAAAAGGGTGGGACTCGGGTGGGTCTGGTTCGGCTCATCGTGACCCCGAGTCCCCGTGCCTGACGCCCTGAGCGCCCGTAATCTGGGAAGAAGAGGTTCCGGCAGCTTCAACATCCCCATGGAAAGCGGAGTTGGCGACCTCCTATCATTGCCAAAGCCAAGCATGGTCGCTCATTGACGGAGACGCCGCTGCCCCTAGCAGCCCTCAGCCCCTGCATCTACGATCCAGGCAGGCATGTCTGTAACTACGTAGTGGATAATTACCTTAGTTAATGCCTACCAATCTCAGTGATTTGGTAATACTGTGCCAAGGTACGACAGCTGTCCACGGGTTGGTTGTGATCGATGACCTGCAGCGCCGCTGAATCCGGATTCAGCGCTTCAGGTACTGGGCCAATGGCTGCCTTAGGTACATGCGCCCCGCCTGCCACACAGTCACATCAACAATAAGGAGGTGCTGAGTACCAGTACCTGAGAATCGTAATTATGGAGGCATGATCCCTAATTACACAGGGAGTACAGAGTACAACCTCCCCTCCTCTTACTTGAGAAGCTCGCTCTGCACGAAGTCATTTAGCATCTTCCCGCCAGCCATTCTGGGAAACTAGTCGTCATCTGATTTATTATTCCTCCATCAGACTTGCCCGTCCACCAGTGCATCTTCTGACGGGCGGACCAACAACATTGACGCATCGAAGACCCCTTTGTCCTCGCCAGTTGTCTTCGACTGCCTCCCTTGACCCCCCGGACCCATCCCCATCCGCATCCCCAGCTGCAGCCGGGACCCTCTCCGTGCGCGTGCGCCTGGTAAATTATCCATCGGGTCAACATCCTTGTTGCTTGGTTTCTGCGCCCCGGGCGACCTACAGACTGCTTGCTCGCTTGCTCTCCTCCACCCGGAGCCGTTGGTTTCCTGCTGGAGCTGCCAAACACCAAACGGCCCTCCGTCCGTCACCTGTTTACCTCTCCTAAGCGGAACATGACCTCCTAATTCGCCTGACATACGCCAAACACCATCGCAAACTGAACCCCCAGCCATACATACACCGCGGCCGCCGCTCTATGGCCCGCCGTGTCGTGTCGTGTCCTCTGCCGTCACCCCCGTCTACGTCACCGAGCCGCTGTTGCTAGATGGAGCCCGTCGTGTACGACGAGACGCCCCTAGCCGACTACCTGAGAGGTGAGCCCAGCACCTCCTCGATTCTGCCGCGCCTCGAGTTGACGTCTTTAGATGGGGGAGATGAGCTGCTCTCCGACTGGGCACCGGCCGCCACCCTTCCCGACCTCGACTCGTCCAGCAGCCGATCCAGCCCGTCGCCGCCTCTAAGCCCTTCTCCCTTCGCGCCTACCGGTCGGCCCTTGGTCAAGGCGAGGTTCCGGAACAAGATCCCCAATGCTCTCCGACTCGATGTCGCGAAACCGGCGTCTCTGCGGGCCATCCCCAAGCACTATTCTGTATGTCGTGCTTCCAGCCGCAAACCCGCCTTTGCTCAACCGCTGACCCCTTACTTCCAGGCTGCCGTTGCGGCGAGCATCGATCGAGCCGACAATGCCAAATTCCTCGAACAGTTCCGCTATACCATAATCGCGTCCCAGCTCCTAACCGGCCACGTCGGGCCGGGCCATCAGTCACGGGGCAACATCAACCTCCCGCCCGCTGATCAAGGCGAATCTCTTCTGTCCACAGAAGGCATCCTTGCATCCGTGCTTGCAGCACTGGCAATTGCTGTGATCCTTAGTTGGGTGGTGCAGAATGGCATCACGCGAAAGCGACTCGTATTTCTCCTTCTTCTGGGTGTTGCTGCGATCCTGCTGGGCCAGGTCTATATGAAGCGACAGTGGTTGCGCTACCAACGATCTCAGTCATTATCTGGCGTATCTGCCTTCATTGACTACTCGCACAATTTCGACAGCGCTACTGGCGCCGCTCTGTCCTTGATTCAGGAGGTCGAGCTTGTTTCTCGCGGTTATCGCATGTGAGCATACCCTCTTCCCCTTCTTCACTCCATTGCCTTCCTGCGAGCAGCCAGCAACCATGCTGACACCTTAATAGTAGCGCGCCACTGCCTCCAATCACTCGAATCGAGGACCGCGTCCAAAACCGAAAATGTGTCCGTCTGCGCAAGGCGCTGAAGAATTCTTATGTCGAGGTCTTGCAGTCATACAGCAAAGTATCCGCCGTGGTCAACGCATTCACCGAGCAAACTGATCTGGAGAAGTACTATGACATCTACGACATCAGTGACTTTGACATGTTGGATGCACGCCGAGGGTTCGACGAGAACGAATTCGACGACGTTGAGTCGTTGAGGACCCTCAAGATACTCTCTAGCCGCCTGTATACCCTGCGCAAGATGTTTCTGTGCGCCCTCCTGGCTCTTGATGCCAATGGGGATGAAAACGACTTGCTTCGATGGACTACAGCTGTGGAGGCTCTCCGTAGCTTAAGCGCATCTACAAAAGCCTCGCATGACAGGCTCGGGGCGATTTTGAGCGAGGAGGAATGTAAGTCTTGCGAGTGGACCTTGTGCGACTGGGGGTCAAGTTTACTGATGATATCCTAGCCTTCCCTGCACCACCGACACCCAAAAGCGACGTCACACCGGGACGAGAGCGTTGGCGAACCCAGTTGCGAAAACTCAACTCATTGTCGAGCGGCATCCGTGGTCTGCAAGCCAAGCTCCAGCTGCTCCGCGAAGAGTCCGACCGGGCCCTGAATGATTCCAACGACATCTCTGAACTAGGTCCTAATCTCATGTCCCAGTACGAGTCAATTGGAGTGGACCTGAAGGAGCTCATGTCGGCCTGGGAAGACGGCAGGGCGGCATTGGCGCATGGCATCGATAGAAACGAAAAGAGACTCTCTTCCATGAGCACTCTGCTGTCGCCTGCCAGCTCTCTCAGTGGCCTCACCACTGTTGATGAAGGCGGCGGTGCGTCAGAGGCACTGAAGGCCTTGACAGGCGAATCGGAAACCCCCGAGTGCAACGTTTCTCCAGCGGGATCAGAAGCTCCTGAATTGTTCGAGGCGGTAGCGCGACCGCGTCCCAGGAGCATGCTAACGCGCGAAGAGAGGATCGTCAAGATGCGAGAGGAGCGAGAGCAGAAGGCCGTGGCTCGGCAGCAGATGGATGCGACTCGGGGTATGCTGCGTGAGCTTGAAACGGTCATCAGCCTTCGTCCACGAACCCGGACCAGTGGACCGGCTGGTCGAGTGGTTTCCATGTGATGCAGGGCTTCACTTTCACAGCCATCGATGGGTGGCACCGCACTTTTTCTTGCCTTACAGCCTGGACACTGCGATCGTCAAAACGACATTTCATTTGGTTCCTGACGGCCTTGGTTTCGAAACACAAAGGCCTACAATTCCTTCCCGCCACTGTATATAACCAACTTCCACACAGCATCCGACGACAGAAGCGCAGCCAACGCGCACACACAATCACCATGCGACATTGGGCGACATGACGATATGCATGCCTTTCCTTTTACATCTTTTTATGTTCTTGGTCGGCGCTTTGAAATAGAGGGCAAGGTTTGGAGTCGGTGTTTGAATGACTGGCCTTGAATTTCACGGTCTTCTTTTGTTTTTATTAATGCCATCGCTTGTAAGGAGTTCTATGGGTTTTTGGAAAGTTCGGCCTCAAGGCCTAAGATCGAGCACCACCTAAGTATCCAGTAGCTACTTTGTATGATAATGGCTCTTATGAAGCCGAAACATCAAATAAATAATCATGCCTCCACCTCCGTTCTCTCCTCGATGTTCGTAGTAATCACTTCTTCAAAGGGAGTCGTGTTGTTTCGCACTCCTCATTTGGAGTAGGGGCGACTCGCCATACTAATGCAGGGGAGGTACATTTTTGTATGGTTGATTGATTTCTTGGAGCTAACCAGTAGTAGTGAGTGGCCTGGAACCCCCGCGTCAAATTGGCGTCACCCGACGCGTCTCATCCCCACTACAGCCACGGCTCGCGTGTTAAGTGCCTGCTCTACCACAGCCCTCGTAATTATTCACATCTCATCCTCTTCCCACATCCCTCCTCGCCAACCTTCTCTCTCCATTCTCGCATCACCTCACGCGGCATTGACAGACCCGGGTTCTCCTTTTCGCTAAATACTTCATCACTCAAGCTTTCCCGTCCCTTAATAATTTTCCGTTCCCATACCCGATCAACCAGCCAGTGAGTCTGACCCCGCAGTGATACCGCCGCTGCGTACCCGCACACCGCGTCCCGTGTTGGTTCAGCAAAGAGCCACGAGTCTAACAAGTAGCAGATATGTTGGAGGCACGACTCGAGCAGGCCAACATCCTGAAGAAGGTACCCAATCATGTTCTCACATGTTTTCTCGGTCCCCATGAACACGTGGCTGACGAACGATGCCCCCGGAATAGGTTGTCGACGCCATCAAGGACCTGGTGCAGGACTGCAATTTCGACTGCAATGACACGGGTATCGCTCTACAGGCCATGGACAACTCGCACGTCGCGCTCGTTTCCATGATGCTCAAGGCCGAGACCTTTGCGCCCTACCGCTGCGACCGCAACATCTCTCTGGGTGTCAACCTGACGTCCCTGACCAAGGTGCTACGTGCGGCCCAGAACGAGGACATTCTCACCCTCAAGGCTGAAGATGGCCCCGACGTGCTCAACCTGGTGTTCGAGAGCAGCGAGAACGACCGCATCAGCGAGTACGACCTCAAGCTCATGGACATTGACCAAGAGCACCTGGGTATCCCCGATACCGAGTATGCGGCTACCATTGCCATGCCTGCCAACGAATTCCGCCGAATTTGCACCGATCTGTCTGCCATGTCCGAGTCCGGTAAGTTATACTCTCGTGCTAGGAGGCCCCGCGTCCCGATCTTTCGATCCCTCTAACGCATGTCTAGTTGCTATCGAGGCCTCCAAGGACGGTGTCAAGTTCGCCTGCAACGGTGACATTGGTAACGGCGCTATCACTCTACGAAGCCACACCAACGTCGAGAACCCCCAGCTCAACGTCGATATCGAGCTGACCGAGCCCGTGGCCCTGACCTTCTCCCTGAAGTACCTGGTCAACTTCTGCAAGGCTGCCGGTCTGTCGAACCAGGTCAAGATTTGTCTGTCCAACGAAGTGCCGCTGCTTGTGGAGTACACGGTGTCTGGCAGCAGCTACCTGCGATTCTACCTCGCCCCCAAGATCGGCGACGAGGAGTAAGGGACGTCCCTCTGAGGATAATGTGACACTGATTGACACAATAACTACTATCACCGGCGTTGCGATCAGATGTGACGGTTACTGCTTTTACGTACGAGTGGGGAATGGGGCAGCCAGCCATGGTTCGTTGCGGCGAAATGGATACCAGAGCAGATGGATGTTTGGGAAAGGTGCGGAGCCCACCCGGCTAGGAAAACTGGACGGATATGTAACTAGACGAAGAGCCATGGACTTGCGCGCCATGGTTACCTTTGACGATAATGATTTTGAGCCTCTTGTTTGACATTGCCTGCAACTGGATTACTAGAGCATGGGGGTAGACCGACGTCTATCCATCAACTGGCGTGTATGCTGCAATGTGTGGTTCGGCGGTGCTTACGACTGGCCTCCCACCGCGACCGGAAGAGCTGGAGAGGCTGCTCGGAGTTGATGACCAATGCCAACTTGTGTGGTTGAGTCGCAACGTGGGTATTTGTGGGCTGGAGCGAGTGAAGCGGTGGTGGTGGTGCGGGGCAGGGACGACTTTCCATGGCGGGGCAAGATCAAAAAGTCGCCTCGGACTGCTAATTCCTTGGTAGTAGTCGTGGAGGCAGGTGCTAACCGTTGCAGGCCCCGATGACTAGCCAGCCGTGATTGACGTTTGAGTCAAACGCCCGGCCAGTCTTCGGAACTCGCAGTGCGTCGCGTGCAGAAACTCGATCGCCTCTCATTGGCAATATCGGCGATTTCTGGCCGCACTCTCGCTCTCGCTTCACCCCACCAGCTCACGACCAAGTGCCTCTCTGATTCTCTCGGCAAGGGGATACGCTCTCGAACTGGTGGGTTTTGATTTGTTTGAAGGATTACGTGCCGTTCCATTGCATCCGTCATCCGTCACCTTGGCCTCGCAACCCTGGTCGCGAGACGGCGCCTCGAACAATGGCCATGACCGATTCCCTTCCGGTGCCCGACACTCGGGTCCTTGCCGTTGCAAGCCACGTACGTTCCGTGCCGCAAGAAACCCCTCCTCTAGCCTGGCTCGTCTCGCGATATTGACATATCAACGCTCACAGGTTGTCTCAGGGTGAGTGAGCCGCAACCCCGTCCGGCTGTCCTGGCTGCGCGCAAACATGACTGACCGCCCAGGTACGTGGGGAACAAGATTGCTGTGTTCGTCCTGCAGTCACTAGGGTGTGATGTCGCCGCCCTGAACACAGTCCAGTTCAGTGAGTCTCATCTCTCATCCTCGTCAGGCTTCGATCGATGCCGGGCCGTCGACACCTGAACTGACGCAGGCATACCAAAGGCAATCACACCGGCTACCGGCAATGGAAGGGCACAAAGGTGTCGGCGCAAGAAATCACCGATTTGTACGATGGCTTGCGTCAGTCCTATCTGGATGATTTTGACATGATGCTGTCGGGCTACATTCCCGGTGCCGAGGCTGTGGGTGCCGTGGGGCGCATCGGCCGCGAGCTCAAGGACAAGTCCAAAGGCAACCCGGGGAGATTCTTCTGGGTCCTGGATCCCGTCATGGGAGACAACGGGCGCATCTACGTTGCCGAGGATGTCATCCCGGCCTACAAGAAGCTGCTCCACGATGCCGACCTCATTCTCCCCAACCAGTTCGAAGCCGAGTATGTGACTCCAAGGCCGGATCCAAGGCGGACCCGAGACCGGACATCACCCCCGCCTGCCTCCCGTATATCACTTCTGCATACCGCTGACACACCACAGGCTGCTGTCAGAAACGAAAATCGTTGACATGGATAGCCTCACCACGGCTATCCAGGTCCTCCACAACAAGTACGAGGTCCCTCACATCGTCATCACATCCGTCACCTTTGAGACCCCGGACCATCCCCCTAAACACCTCTCCGTCGTCGGCTCCAGTATGACATCGACCGGCAAGGCTCGCCTGTTCAAAATTGTGTTCCCGTGCATCGACTGCTACTTCAGCGGCACCGGGGACATGTTTGGCGCCCTGATGGTTATCCGCATGCGAGAGGCTGTGTGGAAGGCCGCAGACACTGGCCTCAGAGACAAGACCAGCTGGCTGAGCGACGACTCAGTGGCGGCCGAGCAGCTGCCCCTTGCTCGCGCTGCCGAGAAGGTGCTGGCCAGCATGCACGAGCTGCTGTCCAAAACTTGCGATGCCATGCCTCGTGTTGTCGACCGCACCAAGGACGAGATGTCGACCGAGGAGCGCAGCGACGACAAGAAGCTGCATCTAGTGAAGAGCAAAGCCGCCGAGTTGCAACTGGTACGGAACCTCGACTGTCTGCGGTCGCCGTCAGTGGAATACAGGGCCAGGGCCATCTAGATCCGGCCATTGGGCGCATACATCATAGACTAGGGTGGTATAGATGCAATAGACATGGAGCATTTAAGAGACAGGGGACGGGTTGACTGATAAATTGTGCACATCATTGTAGAGGTATATTCTATCTACCTTTTTTTTAAATGTCCTGCACTGCCTTGTACCGGGCATACATCCTTGTATCCCACCGTGTAAGCCAATTGTTATCTACCGGGGTGCACACAAGCCAGGTGCGCGGGCCCAAAAACCAATCCCCTCGTGAAATCGTCATATCCGGCCGTCGAAGGTCCGGGTTCGTTATCATGCTGATCTAGTTGGCACCAGTGCTTCCAAAGCCTCCGGCTCCGCGGACGCTGTCGGCCAGCTCCTGGACCTCGACAACCTCGGGGGTGTAGATACGCTCCAGGATCAGCTGGGCGATGCGGTCTCCCTCCTTGACCTCGAAGTCACCCTCGTTGTGGTTGAAGAGCAGGACCTTGACCTGGCCACGGTAATCGGCATCGATGACACCCGCGCCGGTGTCGATGAAGTGCTTTGAGGCCAAACCGGATCGGGGGGCAATGCGGCCATCTAGCAGGTGGGAGCACATTAGCACCTCGGCCCGTCGTCCACTTCAATTCGCGGGTGTGTCACTTACAGGTCCCCTCGGGAATGGCCATGCTGATGTCGGTGTCAACAAGGGCCTTGCCGCGGGCGGGGATGGTGGTGTCGCGGGCAGCGTAGATGTCGTAGCCGGCGGCGAAGGCACTGCCGCGAGTGGGCAGGCGGCCCTTCTCAGACAGCTTCTTGATCTGAAGAGGGATAGGCGAGTCCATTGTACCGTTGGTCTTGATGCGCTTGGCGGGGGGAGAGGAGACGGAGTTGGATTCAGCGACAGTGTCAGACATGGTGCGTGCAGAGGTAAAGGAGGAGGAGAGAATGGTCGTGAGGCTGGGAGACCAGCGGTCTGAGGATGGAAGAGCTTCCCAAGGCCGGCGCGAGACGCGCCCGACGCGTTGGGGTAATTGACCAATTAGAGGCCACATCTTTAAGTGCTTGCTTTTCACACTATCAACGACGAGTGAGCGCCCGCAGCGCAGCTTCGCCGGGGCTGGGCGCATCATGATAAGCTGAAAAAAAAAGCTAGAGAAATGACCCGTTGCATTTATTCCAAGGAATTTGTGACATGTAATGGTATGATGGAGACGGGCCGTCCTGGACGGGGTGGTTCTTATTCAACCATCCAAGTCGCGACCAAAATCCACTAGCCTCAGACGTGTCGCGTCCTTGGGGTGAAACTGCGCAACCTTGGACCTCACTAGGAACCGCGCGGCTGCTGATTCCCGGGGCAGCTGGATGTAGGCCGCGGAACCGTTGCCACTCGCTTCCGCCAGCTGGTTGAGAAGATCCTCGGTGAGCTGCCTGACTTCTGCTCCCGCCGCGGCAACCTCGTCCGCCTCTTCGGCGCCAACTGCAGCCCCGTCACTGGTGCCCCAGATCTCATCAATCCTCCGCTGTCGCTTGTCGCCTTCCGCCGGCCCATCCTTTGCCTTCTTCAGTTTCCCCTGTGCGTTGAACCCGGCCGCGAGACTGTCGGCGTCAATGTCCATCAGGTCGCCAACGACGGGGCCGCCGAGCTCTTCTGCGGCCAGCATCGGGGCAAGGTCGCTGTCGATGAAGCCCAGCAAAGCTTTCATCAGTCGCGCGGCTTCCTTGTCGTAGCCCATCTTTTTCTTCTTCAGTTCCTGTATGCGTTCCTTGGTCCCGTCCGCGGGAGTGAGATCTGCAGCCGCGTCCAGTTCCCCTCGTAGGCTCTCCACCCGCTTGGCCAAGGCATCTTTGAGCAGATTCTGGTCCCTGAGCCTGGCCTGATCAGCCTCTAGCTCACGCGAGACGGCGTCGTGGCTGGAGCGATGAGATTCGAGATAGGCCTTGGACTCTTGGATCGTCTGGTGTGTCTTGCGCATGGCCAGCAGAGCTGGAAGCAAGGACCCTGGAGATGGTAGGAATGGCTCAGACTCTGTTACCATTTTCAGCGCCGCCTCAATCACTTGGGCCTGGCCCAGGGCGGTCTGGGGGAGCTCATCAGCCGACCGAAGCTGGAGTAGACCATGTTAGCAACATATACCAGAATATAATACCAAAGGGGGCCACCTACCTTTTCCAACTCATTTTCGTGCTCCTGGACCTTTTTCTGAAGCTCTTTCAACGTGTGGTCAAGGCTAGTTTTGTACAACTGTGCCTCAGCACCATTATTGCGACTACTCATGGTGGGGGATTGTTTTGCAAAGTTGGTTTCTGTGTGAAGGACTCCGTGGCGCAAGCTGAGTGGGTGGCCAATGTGCAGTTCCCGTAGCTCACCACTCTCCGTCCTTTGCGGGTATTATTGATGTGCCTTTCAGCGTCCGGGAGTATTCGGCTCCGCCGAGCAGAAAAACGGAGCTCAGTGTGCGTGCCGCAAGTGCTCAACGGAATTGGCTGCTGCTTGTCCAGGAAAATGAATCGCGTATCGTATTGAGGCAGTCGCGTCTACCATGTTTGGAAGCCAGGAAATTAATGCACTGTTATCGCACAGTACGCCATCCTCAGCTAAGTGGACTCCACTGCCTGCAGGCTGCTGCGGGTCGCTAATAATAGGCTCTGAAACTGCCTGGCAAGGGAGCTGAGAGTTGTAGGGCGGGTAATCCAATTTCGCACGGTGTCGCAGCCTTCCCCGCGAGGGCCCAAGCTCTATGGCAATAGCGCCGCCACGTGACTTGCCAGCACATTGCACATCCCCATGTCGATCTAGTTTCAGCTCCTCTCCGACCTTCTCCCCAAATCTACTGTCCACACACCCGTAATCCACCTCCGCCCATCCCCAACCCGCCCTTCGACTCGGCCGCTGAGGCTCCCGGTCCGTTTTGTTTTTCTCAGACCGACCATCGTAGTATTCCTCAAGGGCCGACCTTTTTTTCTTTCTTCTTCTCTTCCCATCCCCCCCCTTGTTGCATTGGCGACTCGCCTCCTACCAAGGTCCTCTCTGCGCAAGCAAACAATCACCGAGAAACCTGGCTCTTGGATTCAGTTTCTCCTTGTTCATCTCCCGCACCACCCCCGAAGCAATTTGCGACGTGACGCGACTCACTGTCTTGTTCGAGTCGATTCCACGCGACATTGCGACGCCAGCAAGGTTGTGATCTCAAGGTTTGAGCTGAGCACTTGACTCTTCCTTTCTGCTTTTCGAGCCTCTGTCCCAAACAACGATCGCTTCACCTCTTTTTCACCACCACTCAACCTTGTCACTGAAAAGCCATCATCCTCCTCCTTCCCGCCCATCGTCTAGGAGATCTTCCGGGCAGTACCATCACCGACACCCATTGCAAGAGTTCTGGAGCCTTCCCCGAACCCGAACCCGAGAAAGGCATCACCCTGAGTCCATCTTTCTCCTCCCACTCAATCCGTCATTCCCGGGCAGCGCCCTTCGCGACACCAGTCACTTCACGAGAACTTCACCGAAGCGCGATCCCATCGACCCAAAGCCACTGCACCAGCACGTTTTCCTTCGAAAACCCCCTGTGTGTAGATAAAGACGAGAATATACAAACAAGAGGCAATATTTTTTCTTGCCAGCTTAAAAAAAACGGAAAGAAGACGCAACTGTGAATTTCAGCATAAGACAAAATGTCCGCATCTCCTTCGCAGCCTACCCAATCGGTAAAGCGCCCGCTTGAAGAGGCATCCTCTCCTTCGCGCGCAACTGATCAGCCCGACGCCAAGCGACCCGCCCTGGACAAGGTCATCAAGAACGACGACGTCGAGGTGCCCGAAGCGCCTGCTGAGACCGCTAGCGACAGCCAGGAGCAGCATGGCGAGGAGAAGACCAACGGCGCCAAAGCTGAACAGGATGACACCAGCGCCGCCGCCGACGAGAGCTCTGATGCCAAGGACCCTTCTACCGCAACCGCAGCCGGGCCATCATCCAGCGCGGTCTCGTCTGCCGCCGCGCACGACGAGACATCGTGGATCCACATTCGCGCTGTGATTTCCAGCCCCGAGGCAGCAACCGTGATTGGAAAGGGCGGAGAGAACGTCTCCAACATCCGCAAGCTATCAAACGCTAAATGTACAGTCAGTGACTACCAGAAGGGCGCCGTGGAGCGCATTTTGACTGTCAGTGGCATCGTTGATGCTGTGGCAAAGGTAGGCATCCTCTCAATCTTGCAGTGCAGACGCGCCCACTAACCCTTGACTGCTACTAGGCTTTTGGCCTGATTATCCGAACTCTGAACAACGAGCCTCTGAACGAATCATCCACCGCATCCTCCAAGACGTACCCTCTGCGACTTCTCATCCCGCACATCCTGATTGGTTCAATCATTGGCAAGGGCGGAGCTCGCATCCGCGAGATTCAGGAAGCCTCTGGCGCTCGTCTCAACGCGTCCGACTCGTGCCTGCCCATGTCCAGCGAGCGGTCCCTAGTGGTGATGGGAGTGGCAGATGCAGTGCACATTGCCACGTACTACGTTGGCAGCACCCTCCTGGAGCAGCTTAATGACCGCTTCGGTGGACCTGCGGCTTCTGCCTACGCCACCCGCAGCGGCGCCCCCGCTGGCTCAATCCCCGGAGGCATGCAGGTGGTCCCCTACTGCCCCCAGCCTGCGTCTGGCCACTTTGGACGAGGAGAGAACTACGGCCGCCACAACGAGCGCCGCCCTCACCATATGGCGCCTGCGCCCTACCCTCCCCAATACCCGCATTCCGCCGCGCAGGCCAACCCGGCCATCCCCATGCAGTACGGCGCTCAAGGCGCTGCCTACGGAGCCGCACCGCACGCCCAGCCGCACATGCCGCCGCACGCTGCGGCTCAACCTCACGGTGGCGCTCCTCAGGCCCAACCCATGACGGGCGGTATGCCTGGCGGGCCCATCACGCAGCAGATTTACATCCCCAATGACATGGTTGGAGCCATTATTGGCAAGGGCGGGCAGAAGATCAACGAGATCCGGCAGATGAGCGGTAGTGTCATCAAGATTAACGAGCCACAGGATAACAGCAACGAGCGGCTGGTCACCATCACCGGAACGGAGGAGTGCAACCGCATGGCACTATACATGCTTTATTCCCGACTTGGTGAGGTTCAAAACAGAACGAGCAGTAGTTGAAGACGTCTAACCAATCGACTTTGTGAACAGAATCGGAGAAGCATCGCATCTAATGCATGCCACACAAGCATACCATACACACATGACATCAGCGGTTTCTTGCGCGCCACCAAGGACGACGAATTTGGGACATTTTTTTTTATTCGCAATAGGGAACAAAAAGGAGGGATACCGTGTGAACCACCATTCTACACGGGGGCAGACGTGGTTGAGGATAAAAATTGCTGCAAGGAGTGTGGTTTGCCGCAAGCCCACGGCACCTTGCAGGGTGCAACCAGGGTTTATCCTACTGTTCAATTTCAATCTTCAGGTCGAGGCTTCAAAGATTGGGTTCAGGTCGCGGCAAGGGCATAGACAGGTGTAACAGGATGGGTTAGCTGGCATTTGGTTCGTTGGACTGGGACAAACGGGCGAGAAAGATGTCTGGCTGGAGCGAGGGTCATATTGTAACATGAGTCGGCAACTGAGGTACTATTTTTTTATTATTTCTTCTTAATGGCGTATCGATTCTTCCTCGCTATTTGCAACTCGATGTTGAGCAGCCAGGCGCAATCGACAGCCCGATAAAGCCCTTGCAAAACCGGGCGGATCGTGGGCGGTGCGACAATGACTGTTGACTTGCTGGCAGAAGTTCAGAACCTGGTCGTCTCATCTCTAATCCTGGCTCATGGGGCGCTGCTTCGGGGAGAGCGGCCCCACCTTCGCCGGTCTAACCGTCTAATCTTCTAATATCGAGAGACGGGAGCACCCAAGGCACCTCACCTCTTTCGATTTTGGGACATCACCACCGCGTCGTGGTCTCCTGCCCTGATTAGCCCGCGGCCTCCGTCCGAAGCGGCAAATTGTAGTGCAAAGTAGGCAGTCGACAGAGCAGTCGCGGCCCACCCTTGCTCGAATCGTCACTTGCCTCACAAGTCACAAGCTGCAACATTCATCATAGTGCTCCAGTTGTTCCCCGTGCTACTACTTACTGCTAAATTACTGCCACTCCGTACCATTAGCTCCTGTTAGCCCACCACCACCACCAGCATCTCATCTCATCTCATCTCTCCTACTGGCACTCATCGTATTGGTCTCCTGCTCCCATCCCACACGCCCTCGCTACGTACGTCCGCTGCTTCTGCTTGTCCTGTTCTCCGACGCTGCAACGAAACTTCCTCTTTCTGATCGGACCTTGCCCCTTGTCCAATATTACCACTGGTATTCCCTACTCCGCGGTCGACATCGTCCCCCGCCGTCTGCTTCACTTCGCTCCATCAGCCATCGCCCACCACCGACACCATTTGTTGCTTGCTGGCCCACTGGCACTGTCATCGTCGTCGTCGTCGTCGTCGTCGTCGTCGTCGTCGCCATGGTCGTCGCGAGAGAGGCGGGCGACAAGGAAACGTTCAACCCCCCAGCCTTCAGCTCATCCAGCAACCCGCCACCCGCCGACTACAACGCAAGCGCCGCGCTGCCCACAGACATACACCTGCTGACTCTAAACTGCTGGGGCCTTCTTCACATCTCAGCACTTCGCGCCGAACGCCTCGACGAGATCGGTCGCCAGCTCGCTCGACTAGTTCCCACTCCCAACATTGTCGCGCTCCAAGAATGCTGGACCCAGGAAGATTACCAGGCCATTCGTCGCCAGACCCGCCAGGTCCTGCCCTACGGCAAGTTCTACTACAGCGGCGCCTTTGGCGGCGGGTTGGCCATCCTGAGTTGCTGGCCCATTGAGGAGAGCACCATGTTCAGGTACCCGCTCAACGGCCGGCCGACGGCTTTCTGGAGGGGCGACTGGTACGTCGGAAAGGGCATCGCGTGCGCCAAGATCCGGTTCGGTCCACGGAGGAAGGACGTCGTCGAAGTCTTCAACACACATGTAGGCCATTCTCTCGCTCTCTCTCTCACTCCGCCTAGTCTCCCATCCGTCGCTCATGCTCATCATCATGCCTTCTAGACCCACGCGCCGTATGAGCGCGAGCCCAACGACTCCTACATCTGCCATCGCACTGCGCAGGCCTGGGAAATGTCCAAACTCCTCCGCGGTGCAGCGGACCGTGGCCATCTCGTCATTGCCATGGGCGACTTCAACATGCTGCCTCTGTCGCTCGCCCACAGACTCATTACCTCCCACGCCCCAGTCCGTGACGTATGGCGCATCCTACACCCAGACAGCTCTGTTGGCCCCGCCGACCACCCTGCCGAGAAGCAACGCCATCGTCCCATCCCGACGGCGGAATTCAATCTGCTCGAGAACGGGGCCACCAGTGATTCCGTCTACAACACATGGCGGTGGACCAAGAACCAGACTAATCTACTCAAAGCCGGCAAGCCTTGTGAGATCCCCACGGATGCCATCGACCCCAGGGGGAAACGTCTCGACTACATCTTTGCTTCCACCGGCATTGACTCCGATTCACCCGCAATAGCACCTGGTTGGGTCGTAAGAAATGCTGTAGTTGCCATGACTGAACGCCATCCAAGCCTCAACGTCTCCCTCTCTGACCACTATGCCGTCCAGGCAACACTCTCACGCCATGTGCCGTCTACCGCTTCCCTCACCCCTCCCCGCTCCGAGACCCCCTCTGCCGCCCTCCAGACCGGTGCGTACTTGGCCCCCAGCAGCCCGGCCAGCAGTATGCGCTCCGTTTCCGCTCCCGACCTGGCTGATCCAGACGCTCAACTCCGTGTCTCTCGGTACTCCGCCGAGCCTCCTTCGCTGTCTGTGTATGACGAGATTCTCTCCATGACGCAATGGTACGCGAAGCGCGAGAAGCGTCAGCGGTATTGGCGTGGCATCCACTTCTTCACAGCCCTCCTGGTCTGGCTTGCCTGCCTGGTCGCCGTCTGGTTCAGCCCTGCCAACTTTGTAGCCTTCATCCTCATGCTGGTCAGCAGCCTGGGGCTGACTGCCGGCGTCATCGACGGCTTGCTCTCGCTTCTCTTCTTTTCCGGCGAGATTCGCGGCCTGAAGGAATTCGAGTGGGAAATCCGCAACGCCAAAGCCGTGGCTACAGGAGATTCGATTGCCCGCTCAGAATCCGAGTTTGAGGTTGAGACTGTCCGGGGCTCAAAAACACATGAATGACCGCAATGTCTAGCAACGCAACCTATGGCATCAGGAACGAGGGCACGACACAATTTACGATACATCTGTGAGAATTACTTAGTTTAATGTCTATTCAATAATACTAATGTACCAAATAATCACCCTTCTTTTCTGTTTTCTTCTGTTCCGGTCCAGCTTCCCGCCAGTCCCCTCGTGATCCCTGACTACACCGGCATCATCTTTCCAGGCTCAGAGCCTATTGTGCTGCAGGTACTGGACCCGCCATCATGTATCCGCCCGGTCGCATCCTTCGCCATGTATATCCCATGAATGCAGTGCCCTTGCGAACTTTCATCACCTTACGCTTGGTGGTCTTGTCCCGCAAAAGCATATCCCGTGGCCTTTTGTGCTCCTTTTGGCCATACAACCTTACAAAATGCTTCATCATGGCCTTTTCCTCAGGACTCAGTTGCCACGAGCTCTCAATCTGGCGATCAATCTTGCGCAGTTTGGCCGAATCGTATGGTGTTGCAATGAGGCCAATCGCCATGTCTTGCACGACCGCCTCAAAATCGCACAAGACCTCCCTGACATCTTTGGGAGAGAGACAGGCAGCCGAGTCGACTGACTCGGACCAGACTTCAATCGGCTCGGACTCGTCAAAGTAGCGTGTGTCATCCGCGCTGTGGATATGGGGGATGAATGGGGGTGTGGTCGAGTGCAATCGATCCCATATCACATTTTTAAACCAGCGGTGTGCTTTAATGTCTTCAGCATCATCTGGAAAGACGTGTCGTCCCAGAAATTCCGCCGATCTTGATCCACCCATTTCACATTGGTCTTTCAACTGATACCTTTTGGAGCAGAGTCTATGCTCCTTGGCCTGGATTATTCTGAAGATGAGATCTTTGCATTTATCGCTGACCATTGGTTTCTGGGGGAAGTAAAACCTTGTTTTGAAATCCTACATCTGGTCAATCTCCAAGAATTCACGGAAGTCCTGTGGGGGTCAGGCTCACGTACCGCAATATTTTGTTTCGTTTGCCTTCGCCCTTCCTCTGCCAGGAAGGGGGTGTGTCCGTAGAGACATTCGTAGAGGATGATGCCAATGCTCTACCAGTCACATCTTCCATCGTATTTCTGGTTCGTCACGACTTCTGGAGCCATGTACTGACTGGTGCCAACAACAGAGTGGGCGGTCGTCCGGTTCCCATAGCGATTTCTCCATTCGATTAGACATTCAAGGTCGCCTGCCCAGGTCTCTGGGTTGTTTCCATGGCGTTCAAACCCGACTGCGAGTGATCGATAGCTCTCAAACTGCTTCATGATGCTTCGTTCATTCTTGACGTCTTCTTCATCCCCATTAACATTGAGCCCAAGCTTGCGGACTAATGAGTATCGATGAAAGTTGTAGTATGAAGAGTCGTGGGACCAATGGCCATCAAAGGCCAAACCAAAGTCGGATATTTTGAGATGTCCCGAAGCTGAGATTAGAAAGTTGTCTGGTTTGATGTCACGATGTATGAAGTTGAGCCGGTGGGCCTCCTCGACAGCGAGTATCATCTCCGCAATGTAAAACCGAGCAACGTACTCGTGTAGGATATTCTCTCGGATCAAAAGACCTAGGAAGTCGCCGCCGGGCATATACTCCATGACCAGGTACAAATTGCTGATATCCTGGAAGCTGGAGACCAAAGGAACCACCCTGATAAAAGCCACTTTAGCATCCATCTCAATTTGAGTGAATCTCTTGAGGAAAGGGAGTGCTGCCAACATACCAACTTGAGCCCTCTGCAGCGACTAGGAAGTCTCTTTCAGCTCGCAAATGACCCTCTTGGCTGCTGAGCAGCATGTCGGACTTTCGAATCACCTTCATCGCGTAAACCTGGCTTGAGAACGCATGGCCGGTCTCATGCCTCTCACGAACGAGCTTTACTAACCCAAAACTGCCTTTCCCCAAGATTGCCAGGGGTGCATAGTTGCCAACGTTATCACTGTTGTTTCCAATCTTGTTCAAAGCCAGATCTTGGGTTTTCATAACACGCGTTTCTCTAAGGTGCCAGGTCTCTTGGCTGCTGAATGACGTTCTAATCCCTTGCTTCTGATTAGAGGTAAGATGAGGGCTGTAACTCAGTTGAGACTCAAGATACTGGCGACGTTCGGCACGCTTCGGTGGGGTGTTCAGCACCTCATTGAAATGTGTTTCTAGGAAAATCTTTGCGGCCGATGCCCTCTCAACAGTCTCTATTGTGGGCTGAGCCAAAGTCGTCACGGTTTCATCGATTGTGCAGAGAGCGCCGCCTTCTGGGCTTGATCTTGTCCACGGGTGTCGACGGCTAGTGTGTCTTTTCGTTGACTCCCTGGTCAACGATGAAAATCGAGAGTCCAGTGATGTTTTTGTTGTTGACTGATCAGCTCTGGTGGGTTCCTTATTGTCGTCCCCAGAAGCTTGGGACATGCTTGAGCCGATTGAGGCCGTGGAATGTGTATTCCGCAAGTGCTGCAGTGAGCCTCTCGGCTTGGATGAATGGCTTTCAAGTACAACAGTCGTGCTTGAGCCCAGACCATGGCAAGTGAATCGCAATTTCTGAAGTAGTGTTTCAGGACTTGGGCTATGGGCCCCGTCGTCAGCAGTCGTCGATTTACATTGACTCAACTCGTCGTCGCATCGGTCCTCAGTATGGCTCGGAGAGCATGCCGTCGATGCGCCATCCACTGCTACCGAATCACGGGATACTGCTCTGATTAGCTCACAATCGAAATGTCGCTGGGCAGGCTTCTTCTTACCGCCCCGACTATTCCTGCCAATGGCCTTGATGGCCCCTCGGATGTCTGACCATGCCTTGGAGCTGGTTTTCCGTAGTCTCAATGAAGAGGAGTTCCTAGGCGCACTCCGATCCTCAGTACACGGGAGCGAGGAGACACTGCGGCATGCATCTGAACCGGTCGAGAATAGTCGAAGGATAGCGTTGCTGCTTTTGTTTGCTGAAGACGGGCCCATGGTGACCCCGGTCGCACCTTGGGTGCACCCTCAAAATCGCAGTTTCATGAATTAACAAATGAAGCAATCGGGTATTCCGTACAAAATAATGAAGAAAGGAATGACATAGCCTGACGAGCGGTCTGCTACACTCGATTGGCAACCGGGCCACAATGGTGTGGTGGAGCAAGTAATGGATGTAGAGCATCATCTTGTTCAAGATGCGACGTTAGAAAGGAGTGTACTCGTCAGTCCGGCCTTCCGCACCTTAGTTTCCAGCAGAGATGGAAGGAGCCAAGAGGGAAGGTTGGTCAACACAGATTCAACGTGTCAAGGCAACAGCGACCGAGTAGTCTTGGTCCTCTGGCTTCACAAAAGACGACAACTACCAGTACTAGGTAGTAGTAATATCACGTAAGGTACTGAGGTAATTATGTACCAGAGAACAAGGGAAATTAATCAAGTCTAAGAAAATCTGTATTGGCCTACCAAATACGAGTGGGCTACCAACAGCCCATCATCGACACGACCAATCGCACAACTTTTGGAGTAATCCTCCACGAAACAATTATAGAGACCTCTTTTATCATACGCCAATCCAATGAATGCAATACAAGTCTTTCGCCCAACCATCCGTGCTATTCCATCCGCTCGCCCAGTGCATATTCTATGCAAGGGGTCTTCGCAGACGACGCAGGCCCGACGTTCCTCGTCATAGCACACTGCAAGGCGCCATAAGCATTGAGGAAGCCTGGAAAGGGGGACATTGTACCGCCCAACCGAAGCCGGTTTGTGTCATGAGAGCCCGGTAAACCCAAGGGCTTATAAGTACAGGCCGCCCTCGAAACGGGTGCGATTTCTCGAGTACCTGACAGTAATTTACTTGATCTCGAGCAGCTTAACGTCGAAGATCAAGGTGCTGTTGGCGGGAATGCCAGGCATGCCTCGGGAGCCATAGGCAAGGTGGGCGGGGATAGTCAGACGGCGCTCACCGCCGACGGACATGCCGACCACGCCGACGTCCCAGCCCTTGATGACCTGGCCCTTTCCGACCTTGAAGGCGAAGGGCTTGCCCTTCTTGTTGGCGTCGAACTGCTGGCCGTTCTGGAGCTTGCCGATATATCGGACGCCGACGGTGTCGCCGTTCTTGGCGGCACGGCCCTTGCCAACCGTTCGGTCGTCAACAGTGACGCCCTGAACGACCTTGACGCCAGTCGCGGCCTTGGCCTGCTTGGTAGAACCGGTGGGGCCCTGCTCGAGGTTCTTGGCAAACTGGACCTTCTTGGCGTCCTTCTTGTCCTCAGCGGCGACGGCTTCGCCCTTGTTGTTCTTGAGCTTCTTCTGCTGCTTCTTGGAGGCCTTGTCCTCCTCGGCCTTGGCGATGAGCTCATCCAGGCCCTCGACCTCCTCGGCGCCACGCTTGTTCTTGCCCTTCTTGGTGGCAACCAGCTTGGGGGCCTCCTCCTCGTCGTCCGAGTCGACCTCGGTGACACGAGGATCCGCAACATCGTCGAGGTCATCGCTCTCGTCGTCACTGAGATCCTCGCCCATGGCGTACTCAAGCTCATCGGGGGAGAGGTCGTAGTCATCCTCGTCCTCATCATCCTCATCCTCGTCATCGTCCATGATGTAGTTACCGGTCAGGTAAACAGTGTGGGTACCGGTAACGAGGAAGAAGATCTTCTCACCCTCGTTGACGGTGATGTCAAGGGGCTGCTGGTAGTACTATTATACAGCGCGTTAGCGTCGTGCACCAAGCATTCAAACGTAGGCAAAGCAAGTCTTACCCTCTCGGTGTCGAGGGTGCAAACAACGTAGTTCTCGAGGTCGGCGCCATCCTCGCTGTCATCATCCTCGTCATCCTCGTCGTCCTCATCATCGTCGTCCTCGCCCTCGAGAGCCAAGGCCTTGCCCTTGGACTTGCCGTTGGGCTTGGCGTCTTCCATGTCCTCGTCCTCATCCTCGTCATCCATGGTGGCCTCCATGAGCTTCTTGATGGCGGCGGCCTGCTTCTGCTTCTTGGCCTTGGCAGGGTCGCTGGGACCGCCGTTGGGCTCGTCCGCATCATCCTCATCCTCGTCGTCCTCATCTGAGGCGGCCAGGAGAGCCCTCATGTACTCGTCATCAACCTCGTCGTCCTCGTCGTCATCATAGCCAGGCATGGCACGCTTGACCAGTCGAAGGGTAGAGCGGGGGATCTTGGGGATGTTGCCATCGCTGTCAGCCTCAGGCTCCTCGGTCGGGTCGACCGCGGCCATGGTAATGCGGAACTAGAGGCATGTGCAATTAGCGGACTGGGCGGAGGGGAGGAGAAGACCACATCCGGCGATGGCGCATCACAGCCGTAGGATACAAATGATCAAGGCTGGATCAATGCGCCGGGCCTGGTCCAATTGGGGGGAAGAATGGGACACATACAGTAGCAGGGAAGTCCATCGCGGCGGGGATCAAGATCTCTCCAGGAGGGACCTCGAGGCCGTAGACGGGACCGGGGATGGCGGACATTTTGTCTGATGCAGTTGTGAAATGATGTGAAGGATGAGAGGAAGATGCGAGAAGGAGGGGAGGGTGGTAGGAAGTGAGCGGTGGATGTGAGGAGGGAGTTTGCAATGGGCTCGTTCACGACGGAGGAGAAAAACCAAGGCTGCGAGAAAGCATCTCGACAGTCGACAGCTTCGAAATTTTTTTCTGGGCCTTGGGACGCCAGACCCCACTGGCACAAACAGGCCTGACCAATGACACGGGGCGATAAGGCCATTATCAGCAAGGCCCATGGCTGTCTCAGCAACCAAACTAACCATGTCCCGCTATAGTGGGGAATCTGAGAAGGCCTCGTGCAGCCTTCCATGGCCTGCGCGACAGAGGCGGTCGGTCAGAGGAGAACAGAGGAGAGGAGACAGGCAGCTTGCTCAGGTCGCCCTTGATGAGCCGATGGTTTGTTCTCGCTGAACATATAGCCAGCAGCCCCTTCGTGACCACCCTTGGAGTTGTTCAAGCTGGCAGATGCGCAGTCATCCAATGCTTGGGCGCATTCCCCAAGGCCCAAGGTGACCCGCCGGCTTGACCCATGCGCCTGTGAGAGGCCCCCAGTCCAGCACGTTCGTCTTCGCTTCGTCGCTCGTGTCAATCGGCTATGAAGAGTATTCGCTCGTAAGACGCCAGCCGAGATCGCTAGGTCGCCAATACCGCGGTGTGATGTGATGCAATATGAATCGGATTCCTGTGGGATTCCTCCTTCAAAAACGTCTCCAGGTGCAGCCCTGCTAGAGTCCATCATCACCGGAGAGTAGAGACAGAAGGGATGACAGGGTCAAGATAGTCTACACAGAGTGGACAACCTGCTTGCAGCCGAATTGACTCGACCAACATCAAGAAGGTGTCTTGTCGTAGCAAGCGTAGAGCTCGCCTCTTTAGGTATGCTTGAAACATGTGGATTTAAGCCTCGAGAGTTTCTCCTCAAGCCAACTCCGGGCTTCTCGCCGACCCGCCGCCGCATCACCGGGTGTCTGGGTTGAGCTGGTACTCACCAAATGACACTCTGCATTGCGTCAACTGCCAAAGGATAGCCCGATAATTAGCATCAGATCAATTTTCAGGATCCTCCCCTCAGAGAAGTTCCTCTCCGGGCCCAAAGAGGCAAATGTTTCCCACACGTTCCCACACGGCCTTCTCTCCTTGCCCGAGACGGCAGTTTCCAGATTCACAAGCCGCGCATTAGCGTCTCCATTTCCACTCCATCGAGCCTATGGCGTGTATTGCCATGCATCCGTCAGGCGGGTTCTTGAGACGCCATCACTGCGCCAGAGCGCTTCTTTTGGCAACATACCCCGACCAGAAACCCCAGAGGCACTTGGGGAAATGGGGTCGGGTATTTAACTGTCAGTGACTTCTTGGGGCATATTGAGGGGCATTTGCCTCATGACCTGTCTTTCTCATCTATTTTACCAATTTTACTTTGATCACAATCTATAATAGTGAAAATGGCCGTCATTGCGCGATACCGTACTGTTTGGGGCATCGAGTCTGGCGAGAACCTGCAGAACTGGCGAACCTGGTTTCCCGAACTCAAGCGTCATGGTTACGGTCAGTTTCCCCAGAGTATTCCATTAGAGGCCTCGCAGATTGAGCATAGTAGACCCAGTGAGCGCTGACGCGGTCCTCCTTATAGCCGGTGTCGAGATTGACATTTCCTTCCGGGAGGCTGATGAACTCCGCCAAATTCGCACGCTCTGTGATGAGGTCGGACTTGAGATTTGCGTTCTGTGAGTGGCGACCCCGGAAACCACGACTATTTTGTGTTTTGTTACTGAACTTATTATCCCAGGTTCCATTCGTCCTGGCCTGGTTACACAGGTGCTCGTCCACGCGGTCTGACGCCGGATGTGCACCTCGTGCGGTACAGGGAGCAGCTTCAGCTGGCAACCATCCTGCGACCAGAGAACATCAATACTCAGTCCGGCGGGTACGTTTCTTGCTTCACAAATGTTGGATCTCTTGGCGTATTGACGCTTTGATGGCTTGCAGCGATTACTGGTCATGGGATGACTCGGTGTACTTCTACCAAAAGACTCTCGAGGTCGACAGAGAGCTGGGGTTGAGCGGCAAGGTTACGCATGAGACGCACCGTAACAGGTCTCTCTTTAACCCCTATGTCACCAATTACGTGCTACAGAAGGTCCCCGGGTTGGTTCTCCCCCATCTCACATCTCAAACCAAAAGAGGGTTCCCCGTTGACCTCCAACCAGGCTTCGAATTACCGCCGACATCTCCCACTGGGTTGTATGTTGCGAGAGACTCTTGGACTATGGCGAGGAGGACAAGGAAATCCTTGACCGTCTGATCCCCAATGTGAGCCATAAATTGATATTTGCGCTAGATTTCTAGCCCCCTCGTTGACCCATGTCGCATAGGTCTACCACATCCATGCTCGAATCGGCACCACTCAGTCTTCGCAATGCCCCGACCCCACGGACGCTGCATTCACAGAAGAGAGAGAGTTCTTTGAGCGGCTGTGGATCCGTATTGTCAAGGCTCGGGTTGAGAGAGAACCAGATGCCAAGATTCGATTCGTGCCAGAGTATGGGTAAGTACAGTACTACTTAGGATATGCGGCCGCCGGGCACCGACCCTATATCGATGGCGAGACTAATCGCAAGGATAGACCCTTCCCATACCACCCATTTGGATCCTCAAAAACCCACGGCGAAGTCGCAGATAGTGAAGGCGCCCGCCTACAGGCCATTTTCGAGGCTGCCATCAAAGCCTAGGTTTCAGGTTAAATCCTACCGCGTCAAATAGAACAAATGTGAGGCTACCTAGAATCAATAGGGACACAAGACAAGTCATTCAAGATGGACGATTATTTTTTTGCGTGTATAGGACGAGGAGAGAACATGATCATCCACACACAGAAGACACTCCGAATAAATATGGGCACTGCGAGTCCCACGAATAACATAGTACAATAAGCCCAGCGCGAAACCCCCCCAAGTTGATCATCTGCCCGCCGTCTCTGGTCAATTAGTTTTATCTTGCGCCTTGGGAGACGACCTCCCGAACCCCTGGAACCATGCCCTGATGAGTTGCCACACCAGACCGAAGACGAACATCTTGGGGCCCTCGCCGTACATCTGCGGCCTGTCTCCCACATCCGTCAGGATGGCGCCCATCTTGGCGACGGAGTCGGGCCAGTGCTTGCTCGCCATTGCGTACGCGGCCATGAGATCGTTTCCGTTTGTGATGCCGCCTGTACGAGGGATCCGTCAGCCACCCGCAGAAGAAGCGTTTCTACCGATTTGAAGTTATGAGGACGTACCGCTTGACCAGAGATTCCCGTCTTGTGCCCATCGATGCGTTTCCCCGACCCATTGGACCGAGGGGTACTTCTTGGCCAAATCGTCCTGCAAGCCCCTTGGCCCGCTGACCTTCCTCCCCTCCAGGATGCCGGCGGCACCGCAGAGATAGACGCCCGTACAGACGCTGAGGACATCGACCCCGGGAGCCTTGAAATGGGCCATCAGCCACTTCAGCGCCCCGGCATCCTGGTGGAAGTTCTCCCTTGGGTCAGCTCCGGGCACAATCACCACGTCCAGCTTGCCGGGTGCCACGCCCTCGTCCTCGTACGAGTGTGTGGCCTTTATCACCATGCCCGACGTCAGCGGGATGTTTTCTCCTTGCGCTGGAGAGGTAATGTACGAGATGGTGGTGACTGGCGCGATGGCTCCGACATGCGACGGCAGCATTGGCAGGCCGCCGAGGTATTCCTTGGACATGGATCCAAGCACGTCCACTGTCGCAGTATCGAGGGCCTGGGACCCAAAGGGTATGAAAACCCCAATGTGCACTCGGTGTTCAGCCATGTGATGCGGCGTAATGGGGATAGCTGTGTATGCTGCGATGTTGGATCCGGTGAAGCAAACGGAAGTCAGAGGGGGCAAATCGAGAAAAGACGGCGAGCAACGGTTTAAGTACCACCATCTTCATGGACTATCAGGTCCCGCCTGCGGCCATTTTGTCATTCCGGGTCGTCCAGGATCTCGGTCGGCCGTCTCTCCTCCTCAAAGGTTGCATCAGTGGAGAAGTTCAACTTGAAACCATGTCCTGCTCGGCTCTAATTGGCCGAATCCAGACTAAGTTCCGAGCCACTTCGGATACCAAACGGTTCATGCAGTAGGTAAGTCGTGGCCGCCCTGCTTCACCAACTTCGTTCAGCCTCTCGCCGCCAGCCAAGCATGAACGGCTCTCAGACCAAGGAAAAAAAGAAATCATAGGCCTTCCGTCCTCATGCGGGGGGGTTGACGCAAGTTGGACTATTGTACTGGGGCGTGTCCCGTTCTTCTCCAGTTGAAAACTCCAAGCGAGCTCACACATACATGGCTGGAAGGATGTGAGGAGGTAACTGACCAAAATACCGTAGCATCTTGGTCATGTTGTTATTAAATACTATTCGATTAGATGTATTTCCAAACCCTTCTTTCCCTTCTCCTCTCTCGCCAAACCGCTCTCCTCGGGCCCTCCCCCATCCAGTCCTCGTAAAACCAGCCAGCAGAATTACACAGCCCCTCCCCTGCCCTCGCCACCCCTCCACGTTCCCTGCCCATGATGACAAATCTATGAGCGAGATCTATGCAGTACCCTGACACCGTGATGCTGATGCAGCCATTGCCGGTAACGCCAAATGCTTCTACTCGAAGCGAACAATTCGAGAAAGTAAAAAGCACAATCCCCTGTGCCAGTCCGCCCAAATTGAACCCAGACTGTGAATCATTCCTTATATACACCCCAGCACCGCCACTCGACTCAGGCGCCAATTGCTGAGTGAAACATTATTAATATAATCGTCGCGTAGAGAAATCATGTCGGAATATTAAGCCATTTCCTCGGCCCTCGAGAGGCCAGGCTGCCTTCGAACGGCCTTCTGGCTGACCGTGTAGACCAAATCTTGGTTCCAAAGCTGGCAGATCAGCGCTTGGGCGCTGGGAATGGTACCATACAGCGGCGCAACAATGGGAATTGCGACATAGTCCATCCAGTTCTTGCGGAACGACCGGCGGGAGAACTCCATGCCCTCGGACAGACCAGCCTTCACCATCTCACGCTCGCGAGCAGCGACACCCACTCGGTGGAAGCTCTCGTAGATGAACATGTAGCAACCGATCTGGAAGAATCCATAAATCCGAATCATGTTTGACCAGTCGAAAATCCAAGCCAAGTTGTGCGGATCCTCATTGCCCTCGGTCAGTTTCACGTAGAGCGTGGAAGCAACGACAAGCACAGCCATGTGAACGGGAAGGAAATGAGCCTCGAAGATTCGGTGCAGCATGTAGAAAATGCGCTCCCAGTGGGGTTCCTTGACGGTGACCTGGATAATGTCCGAAAAGATTCCGTTCTCCTGAGCCTGATCGGTATTCTCATTCTCGTTGACAAGTTGGCTCTCGGGAACAAAGAGACCATCATTGTTACCGTAGGTGCTGTGAAGCGGCTGGTAGGTTCGGGTGGTGTGCTTGCGATCCTGCCAGACCTCGACGAACTTGCGAATGGTGAATCCAGTATCGAGAGCTCCCCACATATGGCGCAGGGCCTGCTTGTAACGAGCCTTGACATCAGCAATCTTCCCTCGAATACCTTCTCCAGCATCGGCGGTTACGTTGCTCTGGCTGATGGGGCTGTTGATGACGCGGCTGGTGAGATGTCCGTTGGTGGCGAAGAAACACTTGATGTACATGTGAAGATCCTCGCCGATGGCCTCACCGTCAACATCCCAGCCGCCAACGAAATCAACGAGATCCAGGGGAAGAGAGTACACCGATGTCGGGGGAGAAATGGTAGAGCCAGGGTAGAGGCCAGACATGCCAGCAGCACACCACAAAATATCGGCAACGCGAACGAGGGCGGGAACATGGAGAGCGTTGCGGTCGAAGATAACGGGAGCCGAGTAAATGGTGGTAGCGGCAGTCTCAGGGTGCGAAAGGTGCATGTTGGCCAGGATCACAAAGTAATCAGCCATCAAGTGGCTATCGGCTAGAAGAAAAAAGTCAGGACCCACGTTCAAACGAGACAGATATTGGCAGAAAGTCACTGGTGGGATATACTTACAGTCGATGCTCGTGATCGTGACGTTCTTCCTCATCTCCTTGGGGTATTTGGCACTGAGCTTGCGAGCGGCCCAGGCCATGTTGCTTCCCTTGCCAGCAGCCTCGCCAGGAATGTCTCCAGGGTGCAGGGTGAAGTCAATCGAGCGGAATTTCTTTGCAAATTCTTGAATGATACCGAGAGCCTTGGTTTCGGCGCCAGTCTCGCGCTGCTCCATGCCGAGGTAAATCTGTAACGCACGCGTTGTTAGTCATGGGGAAACAACACGATATCGTCGGGCTCATGCATTTCCCTGGGAATCAGGGTGCTGGGCCAGAAAAGCTTACATCATAGCAATCGTGGGCTCGCGGGTGGGTAGCCAGAACATCCAGTGTCTCCTTCAAAGTTTCGGACTCCTCCTTGTAGTTCGGGATGACAATGGCGTGGACTACAGTGTCGATGCCAGGGGCGACACCATCAGCGTAGTCCTCGAAATCACCCGCCTCGCTAGTGGCAGAGGAAGACGCGCCATTGTGGCTCGAGGTGAGGGTTTCGGAGCTCGAGACAGAGGTGTAGGAGCCGCGGCGGGTTGAAAGCTTCTTCAGGTCGAGGAGGGAATTGCTTCGAGCAGCGCGCTTCAGGCCCTGGGTGAGACTCCAGACTGTCCAACAGGCACGAAGGGGAAAGGCGCAGACGAGGATGTGGATGAAGAGGCAGTAGTAGGCGAATACGTATGTCCAAATGCCGGCGCCAATAGTCGAGGTCGACGAGTAGTACGAGCCTTGGTCGTCGGGGTGTTCATACTTGTATCGATGCTGTTCACGAGTGTACTCCCGGGAGATGACCCAATAGCAGAGAATAACCAGAGCAATGGTGCTCAGGCCGCCAGCACGGGTCGAGACCCAGGTGAAGATGGACATGGCAGGCTACTGGTGGTTGACGAGGCGCTCAGCCCAGACGAAGGAGTCCAACGGGCGAAAGGGGCAGGCAGAGTACCAAGGAGGCACAGAGCACCACAGGCTGAGGAGGGTGAAGGCGAGGAGGACCCTTAGGCGAGCAGAGAAGCCTGTCAAGTGAAGCAATGGCGATGGCAGAGGGGCGAGGGAGGAGGAAGGAATTGAGAGGAGAGAGGGTTAGAAAGAGAAACTGGAATTGGTCGCAGAGGAAGAGAAGTGCAGAAGGACGAGACGTTATGGGAGTGGTACTAGCGAAAATCCCAACCCAAGAACCCGCAGAACCGACCAGCAAGGGAGTGCAGGGAGGAAAACAGGGGAGTGTCGGGGCAAAAGGCTGAACCACAGTGAACGATGTCAGGGCGTAGGCCTGTGGAAGTACCAGGGTACTAATAACTCTGGGAGGGTCCCTCGGCGGGGGCGCACTATGGGCCTACCTGTGATTAGCAGCGCGCTGGAAAATGCCTGTCCGGGCACTACGAGCGCTAGGCCTTAGCACCAGGGCCAAAGAGGAGACTGGTCGTCCGTCAAATTGGTATGACTGTGCGCAGGTACAAAGCATAACGCCGTGTGTACTCGGTCACCTTCCATCTACCACTTGGCGAGAAAAAAATCACCAGGCTCCGGCGGCACGCCTGTGGGACAAACGAAACATCAAGCAGGGCGAAGTTGCGACAGCAGCACCGTTGTCAGCAGCAGCAGCGAGCGGGCCGGGGGCGAAGGGCTGCGGCGGTGCACCGTCCCTCCAGGCCCCAGACTCTGAGGTTGCGAGGCAATTGGATGTAACACAGCACAATTTTAAGTGGTACTTGGGTCCAAATTCTTGATTACCACCACTGACCAAGCCCCCCGGCCACCCCTGTCGTGGATGTACTACGCAGACTCACTCATAGCATGGCGAGAGCAAAAAGGCATTTGGGGGAATCAATGGGGCCGACCAGGGTGGTGATCCAAGCACCACTCCCGGAGCTCATATCCCCCGAGTCAAGGCGACGAACGAAGCCACGTCTGGCGAGGTAGCGTGTGCCACACGCGCGGCCGAGGGCGCGATGCCAGTAGGTGCCATGCGAGATGACGACACGGCTGGCAGTAGCCGTGGTGAGGCAGGCCCAGGCTCGATGACAGCGCGCGGGCTCCAGGCCGATGTCTGCTTCACAATTCAACGAGGCGAGTTTTCGGGCCGGAAGTTGGGCGGACTATTATTTAGTGCAGTATTATGAGATAGAGGTGCTTGGCAGAAATCTCGCTGTGGCGATCTTTTGGGAGAGGCCGTCATCGAAATGGCGTTCTCAAGTACCTTCGCCAACACCCTAGTTCCAACGACGGAGCCCACAACATCGCTCATCTTGCCGTGCTTCGCAAGATAGCACCCCAGTCACGCATCCCCCGGCGCCCGGTATCCGTAGTGGAACGGCGTGCTTTGTGGGCCATGATTGGCCGTGGCAGGTAATGGGGACGAGGCCAGTAGACCATGGACGCAAGAATCCACACTGATGGCTCAGTAGAGTCCGACAGAGAGACGCCCCTTTCGCTGGCGTGGTTGTGGTACAAGCTCGCAATCTCCCGCTCGCAAACCCTGGGGGAGTGCCGGGTTGCCTCCCCCACCGTGAGGATTTTGCCCTGGTTTTCAGGCAGGCAGCTGCGTGATGGAGGGGGGGGGCTGCTGAGCCGCAGAAAGGTGAAATTGCAGGGAGACGGCCCAATCCCAGCGAAACGACACGTCGCTGCGGGGCCGCCCTCATTCTCCGTCCCCGTCCCAAGACCGAAATACGCGTAGTGGTGCTTCGTGTGCCAGCACTCGGATTTACGAAACTGCGAATGACGGCCAGGGAGGGCTGCTTAAACATCCGCGGACCCAAGGCCAACGTCAGATTCGGCGTGGCTCAGCCGGGAGGCATGAGGCCCAGGAAGGCTGAAGCTTGCTGAGGTTGCTAGCTCCTTTGGTCAGGCTGCGCACCAAAGTACAGCGAAACGATATCATATCACTGACAAGTAAGGCACACGCCCACACGACCTAGAACATGTAGCCGACGAGAACCGTTGAAGGCGTCGTCAGCATGTGTGCTGCGGTCACGGCTGATTGCACGTACCAGACGGGGAAGCGAAAGAGGCGGATGGCTCGATTTGTCTCCCCAGAACATCGTCAAGCATCATTTAGTCGAGTCTCCAAAGTACGATTCCTCGATCCTACCCATGGGGGCCCTCAAGGGTCCCGGGTCTAGCTGTTGTTGCAGAGCCCTTGGCTGCTGAGGACCCCAAGCACCGAATATGGAACCTACTAATTAACCAAGCCTTCCTTTCCCCCTTCATAATGGGGAGCGTTCCGGAACTCAGGCGCCATTATTCAGCAGCTCTCCAGAGCCTAGATCTCACTCGGAATCCCTGGGCCGGGTGGCTCTCGCTAAGACGGTTCATGGATGGTCCAGGTCCAACAACCTGCGCAGGCGGGAAAAAATTGATTGATGTCCCAGGTACTTTGCCCATTCTACCAAGTACCAAAAGTACACGGGGCTTTTTTTTTTATTGCTGCATGGGTGCTAGCCGCCACTGCCCCATACCCGTCAGACCATACCGCATTCCAGTTCTAAAAGCTGATTCGCAGGCTCGTTCTAGCGGCTTCCTCACCGTGGAATGGGGTTGCGCCCACCACGAGGCTGGCGAACATCGAATGCACTCCCGCGTCATCGGGGTCACGGCCTCTGTATTGACCCGTGGTCCCGAAGACGCCCGTTGCCCTTCTGTCTGCAGCTAGCGGTAGTAAAACATGCACGCCGCCTGCAGGTGAGCGCACTGCCGAGGTCTAGCCAAGCTAATCAATCCTGTACGTAGTGCCGCCCGCACTGCACAGGCGCTCTCCCTGCAATGATGAAGATACTGTGCAGTTTTTGGGATGTGCAAAGGAGGGGAATGGAGGAAGAATGGGAACCTCAAAGAAACTGCCGTGACCATCCACTCCACCCCCAAACCCATAAGGCTCAGACTGGTAGATGTGTGAAAGAAACCAAGATGACTGCTGCTCATCAGTGCCCAAGCAAGACTCACCGCTTCCGCTGCTCTCTCGACCACAACGCCACTGGTGATAGCTTTGATGCATTCTCACTAGCATCAGGTCCCTTGCGTAGCCTCACCACACCATCTCAGAGTTTTGCTGCGACCGATCTTGGTCACGCATGCGTTCTCACCTGGTGAGCAAGAGGTCACGCTTGCAAGCTTGCCATCAGAGGTGGTTGGCAGCTTCTGTTTCAAAACCCCGCGTCTGGCCCTTGGGCTGCAGCCGCTCGACAACGTTCGCCCGAAGTCGACGCTGACTGGACCACGCCGCAGCACGGTGGCCACATGTTGCGCGTGGCTCGTCTACAGCAAAAGGTCGTTCAACATCCAAACATGGTGCTACAGGGCCTCGACCCCAGGAATAATACATACAGTGCTTGCACACTTCAATCCTCTTGGTCAGCAGCGAAGGATTTTCGTTCGTTGTTGATTAGCTACCACTATGTTAGTAATTACTACCTACTATAGTGGGAAGCCATCCAGCCAGCAGTTGGGTTACAAGGAATGAATCGCGCCGTAGGCAGTTGATGTCAGCTCGTACGCTTACCCAAGGTAATTGGCTGCGAAATGGAATGATAAGATAGATGTCTGTTCGACTTGAGACATTGCAAAGACTCGTCAACATTCTAGGCAAGCCTGGCCATATCCCAAGACGATTTGCCGCCAATATTGACTAAATTAACTTGCAGACCGCTCCCTGTGCTGGCCGGGTAGATCTAGCCAAGCGATTATAGACTTGAGATGTACGAGTATTATTTTCCTCAGTTCCAGGCAGCCTTGGCTGAACACCCATCACATCATACCATGTACAAGCCACAAGTTCACAGCGTGATCAGGCCTCCTAGTAGTTGGCCCCCCCGCTAGATCGGCCTGGTCCCCACTGTTGCCAATGCGCTTGCCTTCCAAGTTCCTCGATTCGATGGATACTGACCGCCTTTCAATCCATGATGTGCAGGCTTGGCAGCAAATGGGGTACGTAGTACGAGTATACGTATTTACAGAGGAGACAGTCGGACTTCAGAGCCTTCACGATCGGGCCTTGGGCTCTTGGCTGGTCCGGGTGTTTTGGCCGACTCGCGGTCCACCCGCCAGATGTGATCCCGCCAACAATCAATTCTTTCACGGTGGGGCCGACGTTGCTGACGAAGGAAATTAGCTGTTCAAGCCATTCATCAGATTTCGGGCTCGCATCAAATTCAAACGGCCTCTCCTGGCCGGGGTCCCACGCCATTGGGAGAATTATGATGGCCACAGAGCTCCACCATATCGAAATTGCCAAGTGAGATGGGCCGCCCCTTGCAGTGTGGGCCATTCTTTGGCCCTTTGCCCTCTTTGGATCGGCCACGCCACAGTGCTCCACGACGCCCTGGGAGATTTCAACGGGGCATCTATCTATCCGCATCAATGTGATAATTATTATATCCGTGCCGTGCTCATTTCCAAAACACCAATTCCGCGCGCATTACGACCCAAATTGGTGTGAAGTTGGGCATCGAGCTGGCCTGAATGCCGACCGCGATTGAAACGCGCTGCTTCCTCCTCCGGATCAGTGTCTGGCAAGGGAAAGACGAACGCGTGCCGTACTCACTGGTTTGTTTCTAAAGTGTGATACGGCAATTTCGCTGCCATTTCTCCGCCTCGGGCTAGCCATTCCAAGCGTTCTGTCCAGCTACTCAAGGCGCCTTCTCAAACAGCTTCTGGATGGGTTTCGCGGCCTGAATTGTGTGAGATTTGGATCCAACAGAGGAGGCAAGACGCAATAGAATACGCCTAGAACGGTCGTGAGGAGAAACTTACATCAATGAACTTTTCAAGATCATTGTCCAAGCTGGCCAAGTCGTCCTTTCTTCGTTTGTTATCGGCAATCAGCTTCTGTTTGCGTTTGAGCAGCTCTTGTCTCTGTTGTTCGAGTGCCTCTCGCTCCGCTCGCTCGTGGTCAATGCGAGCGACCATCAGAGTGTTATCGTCATCGTTTTGATGATCCGGATGTTGGGCCAGGAAATCTTCCACCGGGATAAGTGGAAGCTGTTGATACTTGTGGCTGTGTGGCATGTTAGCACGCATTTCTCGTCACAATACGCATTCGACACCCCGTACTCGTAGGATTCACAAGCAGCAATCTCGCCCTGGAGGTGTCGCTGTTCGTAGCATAGATTCTGTAGCTGCAGATGTAGGCGGTCAACCTCCTGTCGCGCCTCTGCTGTGTCCGTCTTGGTATCGCGGGCAGAGAAGCAAGCGTTTCGGTGGAGCCCCCGCAACTGCGATATGTTGGTGAAGAGGTGCTTCTGCTGCTTTGCGATATCTGCTTGGGCGTTGGCGGACGGGTCGTTGCTGGCGCGGGTCTGTTCGACGAGGTTGACGAGCGAGTTGGCTTGGTCGCGGGCCTGGTCGGAAATCTGGAGAACAGCCACAAGATTGGGTTCGGTCACAATCTTTTCGATAGCCATTTCGAAGTAGCAGCCGACAGTGGCTCTCTATCGCTAGGGGGGAGGGGGGGCGTGAGGATCTTGAGGGCGCGAGGCTGACGACCCAGAGGTGAGTTGATGCTTGGTCCGGACGAGGCTGACGGCCAGGGCGCCGGGTCGGATCAACATTGGGAGCGAGGTTGCCCCCAATCCAACCCTGGGGCGCTTTCTCAGGTACAACCGCCTCCTGTGGAGACAAAGCCGCCTTATCATGGGGGCCGGCTTTTTACCCTGCCCGGTTACAGATCGCGTCCCGCAAACTCGAGGTTCGTAGTCCGCACAGTAGTAAATCCTTCATGGCCCCCAATACTTAGAATCCTACGGTTTAAGCGGCGTGGTGGGATCCGATACAGGAACGGATATGTGTTGTGGCTTTCAGGGGGAATTGGGTCGAGGTACGGACACCTTGGTTAGGTACTTGGTAATTAACCAATGATGCTTTTTGGACTGGATTCCTCGGCCCGTGCAATTTCAGATGCTTTTTTGGGCCCCATGCAACGGCCGGCTTGGCGGTAGGCCAGGACAGTCAGATCACCAAATCCTAGCGCCCAATCCAAGCGTGTGATCCAGTGGCAAAGTGGTTGACCAACTCGGTGTCCAACTCGGTGTCCAACTTGTCCTTGCCTTAATTACACGCTGGGGCGATGCAAAATATCAATCAGCGCGAATACTGCAACCCCCTGGCCTAGCATCCGCTCCTGCTTCCGCTTCCCGTGAGTCTCCCGTAAGCCCTCTCCTTTGCCGGATCTCAACCCCGGACGAATCCTGCAGCGGGCATCGCCGCAAAGCCGGCCTCGCAGCCAATCACCTCCCGCAGCGACCGTCGCCTCTCCAACATCTCCCGCGATCACAGCCCGTCCTCCGGCACAAAAGCCAAGACAGCCAATTGAACCCCTCACTCGCCACCCGTGCCCTCGACCGAGACGCATGCAAAACATAGCTTGCCATCTCGACAACGCATACATATTGTTGAGGATTGAATGCCGACAGAGCATCAGATCCCCATCGCAAACGCCGCATCGCATCGCATCGCCTGCGAGCCAGGAGGGCATTTAACAGCCGCTGCAACCACGACAGCCCTCCCCCCAACTCGCCCACCATGACCGACGTTACCACCGCCATCACCTCGACCTGCTCCGGCCGTTCCCAGGGCGAGACGACCGCCGCAACCGCCGCGACTGCCTCCGGAGCCCAGCCCGGGCCCGGCCAGGAGCCTCGAAAGCGACGTCGCCACTCCTTCTTCATCCCCCGGAGACGGTCCATCGTCGGCACCATCATGGACGGCGAGGAGGGCCTCCTTCTCAAGGTCGACCTCTTCCTCTCCGAGCTGGAGCGCCGGCTCGACTTCCTGGAGAGCTACACCGACCTGACCAAGGACTCGAGCCTGGCCCGCGCCTTTGCAACCCTCCAGGCCGTCCGCAGTCGCTGCTCGCAGGCCTCGGAGGAGGTCCTGGGCGCCGGCCGTCGCCGCCTTCACATCATGGTAGAGACGTTGGAGCATCGGTATCAAGACGGCCTCGAGGCTGCCGGAACTCAGTATGAAAAGGCCCGCGTCGGCGTCGAGATCCTCGAGGGCATGCTCACCGAGTTCGAGGCTCGGGCCCACAAGCTTCGGGAGCAGGGCTTCGCCAACGCCGCCAATGCCGCCGAGGCCTTCATGGATGAGGGCCGACGGGTCGCCAACGAGGGTATCGAGCGCGCCATGCGGGCCGCCCAGTCCATGGAGGAGCATATCCAAGAGGCAATCCTGCTGGCCAAGCAGGGCCGGCTGCTGCACTACAACGACCTGCCCACGCCGTGGAGGACAAACCCACACATCCTCAACGGCTATCGTTTCACGGAATCAAAGCTCGAATGCATCCTCTCCGCATTCAACGTCTCCAACGAGATGGTCAACATCTGGTCCCATGCGCTGGGCCTCATCCTGGTCCTGGCCGTGGCCCTCTACTTTTACCCCAGCAGCAGCAACTTCTCGCTTAGCACAAAGACTGACGTTTTTGTGGCTGGCGTCTTCTTCGTCATGGCCTGCCTTACCCTTGTCTGCTCGACCATCTGGCACACCATGAATGCCGTCGCCGATGTCAACGCCATCTCCCTCTTCGCCTGTGTCGATTACACTGGCATTTCGTTGCTGATTGCTGCGTCCATCATGACCACTGAGTACACGGCCTTTTACTGCGACCCTGTCTCCCGCTGGGTCTACATGACCATTACCGCGCTTCTCGGCATTGGAGGCGTCATTCTGCCGTGGCACCCAACCTTCAACGGTGCCGACATGGCTTGGGCCCGCGTGGCTTTCTTCGTTGGCCTGGCCCTGACAGGCTTCATGCCGATCCTGCAGCTCGGGCTCTCTCACGGTTTTGACTTCGTCTTCGACTTTTACTCCCCCATCACCAAGTCCCTTCTCGTTTACTTCGGCGGTGCCGTCGTCTACGCCAGCAAGATCCCGGAGCGTTGGTGCCCGGGCATGTTTGACTACGTTGGTGGAAGCCACAATCTTTGGCATGCTGCTGTACTAGGCGGCATCCTATTCCATTACACGGCCATGCAGACCTTTTTTGCCAATGCCTTCCTCCGTGCAGAGGCTGGCTGTCCCGCCTATTGAACGCTTTCCTCACTGTACTAACCAGTCAATCGCAATAACGAACATCCCCACCGCATTCGGGCCGTAAGGAGTTGACAGCCCGGATATCGCATATTACAGATCATAGAGTCAATTCAGTTGATATGACCTACGTCAGCGTCTGAGGGTAGGCCCTACAACGCTGTCTCGCCAAGAATTACTCGGCGCTGAAACCACGCATGCATCTGCTGTCTCGGGGTCTCCGGGGAACATGTCCCCCACAGCGGGACTGTACGATTTGCCAAGGTTCCGCGGTGCAGGACCACAAACCAAATATCGACGCCTCGGCCTCTCCCGCTCAGGCATCCATGGCCACGTGCGGAACACAGCCCCCCCCCCAATGTCGAGATGACGATTGAACTTGGGAGACGTATCCGGATATGAGTGACGAGAGCAAGAAGAGAAAAAAAAAAAGTAATCTGACAGGTGCCTGCAAGTGCGGGGACCCACGGTTGATCAAAGTGATATTGTTGTATGGTGCATTGCAGATTCTTTTTCCCGTCTTGAGGCCAAGAACACATACACAGCGGCGTTTAGGGGGCCTGAAAGTAGTTTCCATGGTTAATACTTGCACCGGCATGACGGAAGCTTGCACATAGGCATTCATATAAGTTCAAGTTTGGACATGCATGATTCATAAGTAGAAGCATTCATAGATTCGTTCAGTCATCATTACATCCAAGAGCAGTTCTGCCCATCTACCAATGCCTCTCTGCCATGCTCGCATTGCGTTGACGGAGCTTCCTCATAATCATAACATCGAACCCATTTCCAATACCCAAAAAGAAGACGCCCATGTTGACCAGCAAGCATCCCTAATTACATGTATGTTATTGACTAATTGGCTTCGCTACTCCCCTGCAGCCGAAGCTCGAACCACCCCCCGAGTCTTGAATTTTTAGCGAGTGGTAATCATGTCATGTGTGTGATCATATCGACCTGGGGCCAACGCTCCGTGAACAAGGCATGGAGGCGCTGCACTCTGGTGACGTCTCTGAGGCAGGGCCCCTCGTTGTGTGGAGTCACCGGCCATGTATCCAGTACATGGTGCTCAAGCGGCGACCTTGATCCTCACAGCGCATGGGACACTATTTCAGCATAGACATCGTCAGGGATCTTCTTGATGATGGAGATGGTAATGGTCTTGACGAGGTCAGCATCCAGCTGGGGAAAGGATCGGAGGACCTTGTTCGGACTAGGTTGCTCGATTAGCTGCGGCACGGAGAGGAGGTGGGTAGGGGGGCGGTGGGAGGCCGCCCCTGGCTTCATCCATACCTTGGCGACTGCAGAATCTGGGCCCGCATGATGGTAAGTTGCGCCACAATACAGATGATGTTCAGGTGCGGCCCGTACGCGAAGAGGAAATCCCAAAGGCGCAGCACTTCGGGCAGGGGCGGCGTGCAGGCGCACAGCGTCAGCACGGAGGGGAATGCGTAGATCTCGGCGGACAGGCCCTTGGCCGTGAGGTACATGCTGAGCCGGGGGTCGACGATGGCGAGGACCTTGTCGACCAGGGCCAGGCCGCGGTGGACGCCATCCATTGCGCCGCGGATGTAGCCCGGGCACTCGCGGGTGAGGAGCGAGTGGAAGGCGACAAAGGCCTCGGCCTCGCTCCGGGCGGCATAGAGGAAGGGCGCGGCGAGGACGTTCATGCCCTGGACGTAGGTGCCGGGCTCCGAGGCGGCGGCTCCGTTCTCTGAGCCCTCCGTCGTCAGCGTCAGGGCGCGGGCCCGGCTCCGGGCGGTCGGGGAGGATGTGCTGGTGTGGGACGTGGCCGAGACGCTGCTGTCGCGGGGGCCCAGCGACCCGCGGCTGCTGCCGGGCCGGCTCTGGCGCTGCTTCTCGCGGGAGTCGTGCAGCTTCCAGGCGATGGCGTTGAGGAGGCGGATGAGGCTGGCCTCGCTAACTCGTCGACGGAACAGCGGGTCGGTTGTGAGGGTGCGGAAGGTGTCATTGCGGATCTTGGAGTAGGCGGGCGATGCGCCGCGGTGGATAAGGGCGATGTAGTCGTCGGTGGAGAGGATCGGGGCGTCGAGAAGGACGAGCCAGACGTAGATGCGAAGGGTGGACTGCGGGCGAGGGGTGGTTAGCATGGCCAAGGCCGCAAACGTTTCGTGGGAGATGGGCTTCGGCTTCATCTCACCATTCCGTCCTCAGCACTCTTGACGCCGCCGTCAATGACCTTCCATCGCGCGCTCTCCAGCGCGCCATTGAAGTCGCCGTCTGTGGGGCCCTCACGGATAATCTGCTGGAGGGAGAGGTGGCCGTGAGAGAAGACGGGCTTCCTGCTACCGGCGCGCTTGCTTGCAGTAACGACGTTCATCTGATGGACCAGAGGGGGGGTTGCGTCGCTGTTGGCGCGGCCGCGCTGGGGGGAGCGGTTGTCCAGGGGTGCTTGCGATGTCGAAGCCGAGAACGACGTCACGTTGGTGCTGCTCGACGACTTGTCGCCCCGGGTTGGCGAGACATTGCGATGCTGCTCGCGCAAGCGCTGCTGCGAGATGAGAGATGGGGGATTGGCGGCTCGGGCACCCAGGGCGTGAGCGGACTGTAGGCGGCGAAGCGCGCGGTGGGTGCGTGGCGAGGGCGGCGCTTGGAGTTCTGGCAGTGGCATCGGCAGCGAAGGGATCGCGGACCGCGTCGGAGGAGGAGGAGACGGCTCTGACATTGCTTGGTGGATTGGTGGATACGAGTCGTCGGGAGCAATCAGAGGATGAAGACAGACATGGATGATGAGGAGGAGGAATCTATATGCGACAGTGCGTGTGGAGGACGCGAGAAGGGTTTGGGATAGACGGAAACCGACTTGAAGGTGCCTTCAGCCGTCAACACGGATGGTGGTCGTCCCGCGCTCGTTGTGCGGTTAGGCCCTTGGTGGTTAGTGCGAGCCCTGCGGGGGGGCTGGCGCTGTGCGAAGCAGGAGGCTGGTGCTGGACAGAGTGGGCATGCACCTGCGAACCTGTGACGGCACATCAGATGCGTTGCTCTACCAAAGCCACTAATTACGCCTTTTGGCCACGGCAGGCGAGATGGAACCAAGTCTGTGTGAATAATTAACTTGTGATATGCTGTACCACCGATCAGAAGCATGAACGTTGTTTGCGCCGTCTGCAGGTGGCCAGGGTCCCCAGTGGACCTTCTACAACCACCCAACACAATTGACTCTGCTCGCGCACGCGTGGGATGAATGAGTGGGTTGAATGAATGGGATGTATGGTTGCAGCCACGCACAATAGCTGCCTGTTCCCTCTTTATTGACATTGGATTGTCAATGGCCCGATTGAATCTCCCACACATGCAGACCCTCCCCCTTCTATACGTACGACTATGTGCAAACTCCCCAACGGCCCCGCCAAGTCACAACTTACGTCTCCATGGCCTCGAGTCTTTAAGTCACCAGTTGGCCTTCCTGTCGTCCACAGACTTGCGCAGCAGGGCAATGACCTCGGACGGATCCTTGGCTCCAAACACGGCACTGCCTGCCACGATGACATTGGCGCCGGCGTCGGCTGCCTGATCAATCGTGCCGGGGCCCAGGCCGCCGTCCACCTCAATGTTCATCTCGGGGTATTTCTTGCGGAGGGCCTCGACCTTGGGCAGTTCCGAGGCCATGAACTTCTGGCCACCGAAGCCGGGGTACACGGTCATGATCAAGACCATCTACATTTCGAGACAAAACAATTAGCATCCCTCATGGCTTGGAGAAGGGAGTCGGGTTCTTCGTTGCCTACATCTGGACGCTCTGCAGCTTCGCTGTTCTCGAGGATATCCCACAGCACATCGACCGAGGTGTCGGGCTTGATGGCAATGCCAGCAAGGATTCCCTGGTCGTGGATGTACCGGATCAGCTCCTTGGGGTTGGTCTTCTTGTCGGTTGTTTCCTCGGGGCTCTCGGCGGCGCTGGAGAAGGCTGCCTCGTAGTGAAAGCAGTACAGGTCGCAACCAGCCTTCTTAAACTCCTTGACCCATTTCTTGGGCTGCAACGTCCACGTTAACATGTTGCCTCTTCCCGGCCCGCCCCGGTCGCTCGTCCTCGCTCACTCACCTCCGCAATCATCATGTGGCAGTCAAAGGTGCCCCGTCCGTGGTTCTCGGTGGGCTTCTCGACGTGTTCTCGGATCTTGGCGACAACGGGGGCGCCAAACGTGATGTTGGGCACGAAGTGACCGTCCCTAACAACTTTGTGAGCATCCTCGACTCCCCCATCAATCCTGCGCTGCTACAAGGGTGGACCAACATGATGTCGACATGCAGCCAGTCGGCTCCCTGGCCCATGGTTAGGGCGCAGGCATGGCCAAGCTGCGCGAAGTCGGCCGACAGGATGGACGGGGCAATGATGGTATTGGGAGCCATGGCGGATAGCACTTCGATCGCTGGTCCTAACAGTATGTACAGGCGCAAGAGGCGGGTCTGGGTGAAGGAAAGCAGGCGAAGGTCCTTTCTTTTATCTCGATTCTGGTTGAGGGGCGCTCTTTTGGTGGGGTGCTTGCTCTGTGACGTCTGGCGGGGTTTATTGCCATGGGGCAGCGGGCAGCGGGCTGGGCGGGGCCGTCTCTCCGTCGTTCCACGTCCGTTGTGTACTTGCATCGTCACCATGCATCAGCATACATCTTATCCTCGGTCCCTGAGGCTTGATATTCGCGGCCATTGACCAGTCAACATCCACATTGGTTTCTTCATATACACCATTCGTCCAGGCATCGGAGAATCTCGGTACGCGGTGTGTCCTGTGTGTCAGCCTCCGCTGTTGGACATTCTTGACATGGAGTCCTGCCAGCTTCTACCCTCAGCAAGCTGCCATGGGAAATGATTGCAAGGTTGTTTCCGTGTTCGGGTTGGCTTTCAGAATGGGGAGATGGCTCAGAAGCTCCAAAACTCAGGCCACCTACCTTATCACCGCCACTTCTCGAGACAAACCACTTTGACAAGAGAGTGCACACTCAATCGACAATACGAGACACAGAGTCGAGTCGTCGGCTTCGAACGACGATGAGCTCCCCGGTAATATAGGGCGGAGCGTTGTGGCATGCCCTTGGATGCCTCGGACACTTGTCCAATGGCCTCGCCGCTGTCATGATAACCCGCTTTGCGTAAATGATGCTGTCGGGCTTCATGGCGACCAATTGTTAGCACAGTTTTGGCTCGGCTCCTACAGAAATTCGCGCCGACCCGTGTGACCGGCGGACAAGGCCCAACTCTCAGCATCGGTCAACGAGATACGCAAATGGGGATTGTTCGGGATCAATCTTTGGCCAATGCACATGGCAAGCAAGATGAACCAGCTCGTGGTCCTCGTCTACGCCAAATCGTGACCGCGAAACCAGCTAGTTAGCCTTGATCCCAATCTCAACGGTCCGTCACGAGTACCAAGTCACCATGCCACTGTCTGTTGCGCTCGAATCATTGTCTTGTTTTTAAGTATTTGAGTATATGTGCCTCCGTAGGCCAACCACCGAAATTATTGAGGCGCCGAGCGTCTCTTGTCTGAAGGGAAGTTGACTATCCTAGATTTCGCCAAGTCGCGTCCATATCGCATCGCTCTCCACACCATCCATTATGCATTCCTTCGTGAGATGCCAATCCTTTACAGGGCCAGCAGCATGGCGACGACGGCGCCGAAGAAGCCGGTTCCAGCATCGAGGCCAGGAGCGGCGCCGGGGGCCTTGGAGCTCGTCGCAGCGCCTCCCGCGGCACCGGTGGCAGTGCCCGAGTTGCTGGTCGCGCTGTTGCCATTGGCAGCCGAGGTCGGGGTTGTGCCAGCAGCTCCGGGTGTCTTGGCGGACTCGGTGGTCTTGGTAGCGGCCTCGGTGGCCGCGGAGGAGCCGGTCTTGGACTTGCAAACGACTTCGCTGGGGACCGTGACGCCGGCGGCCGAGCAGATGCCCTTGGCAAATTCGACGGCCGCCTTCTTGCCCGCGTCGTCGCAACCGTCCTCCAGACAGCAGGCGATTCCGTCGAGGAATTCGCTGTTGGAGCAGATGCACTTGACGTCGAGCGACTTGCAGCCGGCGATGCCTCCACCGGTCGTGTACTTCTGGAGACAGGGAGCCTAAAAAAGGGAAGAGAGGTGGTCAGCTCGGGGACAATTGACGCGACTGCGTGCGCGACAATGGCGACTCACGGCACACTTGGGGACCTGGTTCATGTCCTGGGCGGCGACCAGGCCAGCCATGAGGGCGGCGGAGATGATGGTTGCGGTCTTCATGATGGAGTTGCTTTTGGATGGAGGCTTCGTATACGATATGGAGGAGAGAGTCTGGGGTTCACAAGTCGGCGCAGAAGGGGAATAGTTGACTTGGGAAGAGAGAGCTGAATAAGTAGGTAATATTACGTATGGAATAGGAAAAGCATGAATTGGTTGCTGGTCGAAAGGGAGATTCCAGCAACAAGTCAGCACACTCCAAGATTGGATGGGATGCCCCGGTTACGGGAGAGCGCGAGACCAGGCGAGACCAAGCGGGACCACCGCCGGCAACTATCGAATTACAGCGCCCTGCGCCCGTACTCGTACTGGCACCTGCGCTGGCAGCCATCCCCCCCTCCCTCTCAAACGCGCCATCGTTTGGCCCGAGCCAATGGCTGTCGACCCACGCCACAGAGGCCCTGCCCCGGCCGTTGAATTGGGCGAATCCCGCACGGGGCGACGAGCCGAATCTGGTTTTGAATAAGAACTCTGCGAGGCAAGATGTTTGCGAGACTGCCAGTGCGCAAAGGGCAGCCGCAGGGATCGACGTGACCATCCATGCCAGCCCGAAACAAAACGAGTCGCCGACGGCAAATCGGCAGAGCAGCGAGTCGCACCCAGCGCCACGACCAGCGCCGTAAGACCAGACAAGACTGGCCGGCGACCGTAGACTGAGCGAGCTACTGGTGTTGACTGAGCTTTGCGGATAGTCGGGATACTGAGCTCCCAAAAGCCAGCAGCAGCTAGAGAGCCTAGAACAAAAGAGATGCCATGGCGCTCTGCACCCCTGCCACAAGGGTCACAAGGCGGGCCCCCCCTCCGCACTCTAGCGGCGGGGGGGAATGTGCCGGCGAGCAGAAGCTTCCGTGGCGCGAGCTATCAAAACCAGGGCCCTCAAATTGGGGCGGACTGTTGAGCGGATTGGCAAATGCGGCTGGTTGGGGACGGATGTATGTATGTGCTAAGGTAGTAGCAGCAGCACAGACGCAGGAACACTCGAATTTAACATACATATGCCATTTTGGGGATGCCGATAAAGTCCCAGGGATCTGTCTCGATGCAACGTCCGTGTATGTAGGCGAAGCAGTGAACCAGGGGCGGTGCCAGAACACACCAACCGGCAAGTCAGCTTCTGTCCGCATCTCCATGGTCTCCTGAATTCCATGACGAGACTCGCTCCGGATACCGGGGAATCTTCTTGCGGCGGCGGTAAGCTTCTATTCTCCATCTGTCTGCACCCTTCGTCAATCGTTTATACATGCCGCTTCTTCCCTGTGCGGCCCAATCCAATCGATGGCTGCACCAGTAGCCTCGGCCCGCCTGACAGCCATGCTGCTTGTCGTGCTGCCTCAAACCTTCTTGCCCTGCGCCAGGAGGTCCGAAACCTTGGGCGGCAGAACAAGCGCGCTGCGGTCGTTTCTCCGGTAAAAGTCGACGAGCGACACTGCCGTCTTCTCTGGCAGATCCTCGTGTATGAAGTGGCCCGCCTCGGGGAATACTTGGAGGGCGTATTTTCCTGTTCCAATTCTCTGTGAGCAGCGGGCGTTGGAGAGCCGGTGTAGATTCTTACCTTGCATCTGGCCAATGGTCAGTTCCGTGTCCAGACGGTCAGTCCCGGCCAGCAGGAGAAGCTTCCCGCCTCTTGACTCGAGGAACTTCTTGCTCAGCCCGACAAACCACCCCTCCCAGAACGGCTGGGTCGCGCCCAGGTTAGTCCTCCATCTCCAGGGCCTGGTTGGGTCCGCGCCTTCGTCAAACACCAGTAGCGCGGGGACCGAAGTTCGAGCAGAAAGTGAGTTGCGGATCGTCCGAGAGCGGATATGCCAGTCGATGCCAGACTGCAGCGTAGCAAAGCCCGCCGGTCTAGTAGAGAGATAGGTCTGCATGCTCTGGAGCGCATCGATGGCAGAGCCCTCGACTACGTCCAGGACGGCATATCCCAACAGCGCAGTTCCCAGCTTTCCCGTCTTTGCCAGGTCTGTGACAACTGCACCGCCGAGTGAATGCCCTACCAGAATGATTGAAGGCAACGCGCCCCAGTGCATTTCTCTTTTGGTCAACTCGATAACTGAGAAGAGATCCTCAGAGAGTGTGCCAAGTCTGAGGTCCGGCTCCGCATCATCGTGCGCAATCGTTGAGCCGTGGCCTCTGCAGTCAATGGCCAGGATTCCGGTCGACGGCAGGCGCTTCCGCATCTCAGAGCCAAGCACAGCAAAGGAAAGGCCCGAGGAGCCTGCTCCATGGTGCATCACAAAAAGGGGGCCTTTTCCCACAGGAGACGTCAGGTATGCGTGGTATGTCACAGCTGGGTCTACATCCGACCTGAGCGTCAGCTCTCGCTCAAAATAAGTCGTCCACGGGATTTGCTCCAAGGTCCGGCCTCGTGCCACTCTGTCTACGGTTAGCTGGGCATGTATCGCATCATGCGTCGAGGCAGCTTACCCCTGAGGCCGTGCGAACAGCCTTTGGTTGGGTGATGGGATGATGGTCCCTGTAGACGAAACCGAAGAGGCGGATGAGGCCGAGGACGAATCGTCATCCACAGGCTCCGGAAGTTCAGGAAGGTCATCCGTTTCCGCATACTCGTCGGCCTCCTCGAACATATCATTGGGTAAATTCAGCTTGGCCTTGGCCCAGGCACGCTGAAGATCGCTCATGGTGGCGCACAGACGATGGTGAGCGAGTGTGAGGGGGATTCTGCCATTCGGGGGCAGGAGACTTGGCCTGGCACGGTGCCACCTGGGGTGGGCTCAGGCAGATGTAGAAACGATGCGGTCCGTCAATGCATCAGGCCTGGGCTTCTGGAGTTTCCATAGCAGCACTGCTGGCGCTGTAGTCTGTCAAGAGGGACCGTCAGCCGACGAGGTCCATCGAGGCCTACCACAGATGGGGGACAGTGCTTGGAATGGCGGGGTGCTTGTTCGTACTGTGCACATCCACCCATTCGAATCTCCTATCAAGGACAGTGCGATATCTTGCTAATGTGTATCACGGCTGGTTTAAATGAGTCTGGATACCTCTTTATTTTGGTTTGTGTGCAAATAATCTATGCTGTCTGCTGTAACTGCTCATTTTAGTCATTCTTATGTATGGGTTCTATGCAGCAACGCAGTGGACCTTGATCAGAACTCTTGCTATGCATACCCTGAATGATGACTTGTATTGATTATACCTTCGCCAGGAACATTACTGGAACAGCAAACTACAGACAATTTATTTTCGGTCCAAACAATAAAGCAACGACAACATCTTACACAAATGTGATAACAAACGGACATTTGCCAATCTCAGAGTGGACCTACCCTAGATACACCACTGGTCCGTCGTGACTTTCCGACCTCATCAACTACGACGTTTAGATATTAAATGAGGCTCAAGGTAATTTATTCTGTCTAAGAAATTCTGCCACACCTTCTCGCTGATCCTCCCACCGAGTACCCATGGTGTCCGTCCTTCAAAGGGACTACGCCCGGCATACGGGACGTCGGTGTGGGCAAAAGAAACGACGGATGCGTAAATGAGATGGCCCGCGACACACATGTCATCAAAATCAATACGACAATACTGGAAATGGGAGTAGATCTCGACAATAAGGATCACAGACATGAAAGTGCGTTTCCAATCTCTTGGTCCCTGCATGAACCGGAGCATCCTTTCTGGTGGCCGACTGAAAACAGAATCTAACATCAGGGCAAACACATTGAGGCAAGGCTTGGACCCTGTGGACGAAGTCAACCTGCCAAGAACCCAACAACCTGGCTTAAAAAATCTTTGCTAGGCGACCGACACTTGTGGGAGCTTGCATGTCGCAGAGGGGGAATTGGGAGACGGTGAGCTTGCATAAGGTAGGTGGCTGGTGTGACATGCAACAATCCAATTGCGCGTTGATGATGTTTTGTCTCGTCCAAGGCTGCAGCCATGGTACGACCCGGACGTCAGTGATGAACATCTTCCGGGTCTAGAAGCCTGCAGGAGGGGGATTCACACGCAAGGCTGTGGGGGTGTCAAGGTGTCTAACCTACGACGATACCTTCTTGGGCTGGGAAAAAGTTCCACTGCCACGCACGAAGGGGCGGACAAGCCACCCTCCCATGGCGACTGAGAGGATGAAAATGCTCGACATCAGCACGACGCCCGTGTACTGGTGGGGGCTCACCGGGGCAGACAGCCCCAGAGGGGTGGTTTCCAGAGCTTGGATGACGTCGAAGATGGCATCGATGTATGAGGAAATACAACTGACGTGTAGAAAATGACAGAGGTAGCCCAGCCAGCTGTCGCCTGGGAGAGGCAGGGCTTTCGGAAATTTTCCTATGGCGAACCATCATCCACGTTGAGGACGACTGGGCTAACCCTGGCAACAACCCTGGACAGATCTGGTAGTGGCGCTGCTAGAGTTAGATGCATCATGCAGCCTAATAGTATTCTCCCACCCAACTCGCTTCGTGCGAAATGAAGTCCGAAAGGTGCTTGCCCAATGGGGGGCTTGGCTAGATCTGATAGGTCGATTTCCTCTGTACATAATGTCAACAGAGGTTAGCAACTTGAGGTCCTGGCCTCCTGTGCTTGCTGACCGCCAGTTGTCTGCGACCCCGACCTACCTCTGAGGCCAGAGGGAAAACAACAATCGAGGGGCCTACAGCCATTCTACCCCCACCTCATATGCACATGGCCAAATGAGGAGGAAAGAAGGCGGTAGAGATGTAATAAGGCGATACCTCCGGGGCATTTTGTAGCGAAATGGATGCAATCAACTTGCTACTGCTCGCAAAATAGGTGGGTGTGTTGACCAGCTCGAGAGACGATCTCCGATGGAAACCGCATCTATGCGCCGCATTGCTCCACGGCAAGCAAGTTTTCTTGTCATTTGATGGGAAACTCCTCCTTCGTCTTCGTAAATCTTGCCCAAGCAACGGCAGCTTTGCTGGGATGGTTGCGCGCCAGGCATCCAAAGCGACAATCAAGGAATTAGTAGCGTGGTTGATGTCCAATTCCGAGTGGCAAATTATGTGATGAATGACTCTTGAATAACCACTGAACCGGAGGCGTCTTGGACTCTTGGCAAGTCTAAATCATAGGCTAGCAAGGGTGGTGCCTCGTAGGTCAACTGCACGGTTTATCAATGAGCTTCATTGTGAGGACGCCCAAAAGTTCAACCACGGTTAAAAAACTGAAATGCTGAAAGTAGATTGGCTAGTCGGGCTTTTTCTCTCGGCAAGGACCGGCACGGCGCGGTGCGGCGCGATGTTAGCTGCCCCGCAATGTCTTGGTGTGGCACTGGTGGGTGGAGAGGATATGGCAGATGACCTACTGGCTTCAGCTTGCGAGGCAATCGACTAATTTCGTTTAGTTATTAGTGATGGCCCCAGGGACTTCACAACACAAGCGCAAGAAATGTGCGTCGCCTCGGGCATTGGATTTGGGCTTTTGTGGTGAGGAGGCTGGCCGTCCAGAAAACAAACCTGCTCAGTGCCCACAGGGTTGGGTGGTGGGTATCAAGTTGTCTCGGACAAGTGAGGACCACGATGCAGATCTCTACTTCCAGGCTTGCAGATTCCCACATAGCGCCAAGTGGTCTGGCAGGATGTAGATCATGTAGCAGCGACCCCGGAAACAAACTATCCTGGCCCCGAGACTGAGGAGTGAGGACGGAGTGCTACCGTCTAGTACGAACTTCGAAGTGGCTCCAGCGTCTTTTGCGTGAAATCAAGATGCGCTGGTGAGTGTTAATTCGTCGATGACTCCGCGACATGCAAGTCTGGGTGCAAGCATTTCCTGTGGCTGCCCAGCACATCATCTGACCATATCATGTTTTAGGCGGCAAGGGCCATGTTATGCTTTGATAGTAAAAGCTAGAAGTTCATGGGTTTTAGACAGGTTCGACAGGCAAGTGCAAGGGCGTGCCATCAAACGAAGAATATTGAAAGGCGCCTGGAGTACGTGGGATGAAGTCGATATTCGTTGTCAGTAAAGCGGCATGGTTGTGTTTCGAACGGGGGTTAAGGACGAAAAGCCATGTCTCCGAGTGGGACACCACCAAAGTCGTCGAGCAACGCAAGCCACCAGACGTCCGTAGTATGTATGTATGATATCTCGAGGTAACAATGACGTGCAGTCAGGCTAGACATGCTGATGTGTGGCTCACACACAGTGCAATGGCGTAGCTGATGGCGATCTCATGCGGTGCACGTCTTGGTGATCCATAGGCTGTCCTCAAAACAGGAGACTGTCCATGATGCGGGTCTGGTTGCCTCTCTAGGCGGTGTGGCGCCGAGACCGCGATACTGCGTTCCAGTGCCAAGATGTGGTGTCAGTGTGTCAGCGAGAATTGCGGCGGTGCTGTCGTGTTACACCAGAGGGTTTCAGGTTTCAATCTTCGAAAAGCTCAAAACACTATTGTGCAATCTTGCCAACAGGAAGCCCAGAAGTGCTCCCGAGCGACGACTGCTGGCTGGCTTGATGCTGCAAAACAGCTTGGTGGAAAGTGGCGATAGGCTGCCCTGGCTCCACGACCACGGAGTGAAATCTCGCGCTGCTCCAATAGACTGAAGCCTAACATGGATGCAGTATTGATGCCCGGATTGCCGACCTGCGACCCAACTGAGCCCTGAGTGTGCCTCGATGATCGTGAGGGCGGCCCGGTTCCTTTGGTGGTGCCGTGAATGCAAATGGGAATGACTGTGCCTCATAGCAGGCTACCGGCCATCTCGCAGGCGCATAACGAACCTCTCTCCTGCCCGGCCAACCCAGCCAGGAGGAACAGGGACGTGCTGCGTGCATCGTAGTGCAGTACGTGCCGGGGCGAGGAGCAGGGACCAGTTGCTTGGAGGTCGATTGTGGAAATGTCAAGGTGGGCCATGGCGGGTGGGGGGACGGGGAAGGTGGTACGCTTGGAGCCTCCTGGGGCACGTGCGTGCTGGCATTGTGAGCTTGCTTTCACAACTAGTACACATTCGTCGACTTCACTTCAACCACACATGACGCCTCCACCAGTCGCTCTCGCCGAGCGGCTGCGGGCGCCTCGTCAACAGCGCCTTGCGCACCGACAGCCAAGCCGCAGACAGCGCTGCACTGCGGCGTACCCGCCTGGCAATCACATCTTCTGCGCCCACGGGGGCCACTAGGAACGATGCCTGGGGGCCGAGGGTCCCCGTATTGGGGTCCCTGTCCTGGGATCCCCGTCATGACCTCAGACCAGTGGAGAAGGAGCGTACACTTCCTGGTGGGCGGCAATCGACATGTTCGATCACGCGCGGCAAAGAGATCTCGCTCCCAATGGCCGGCGTTGAGTGCGCCCTGACCCCAGCGCTGGCCGTGCGAACGACCGCCTGGGACGTACGCCGTAATTGATCCTGTAATTACTGACGAATGCCTTTCTGCATCGAGCGGGGAACCGCTGTCGCTCCCGGTATTCGCTGGCCCTGTCCATCCATCTTACCACCCCCTAAGCGACACACCCATCTCATATTGCCGCCATCATTGCGAGGGAAACACCCCGTCTATTGGTAGGCATCGTGGAATCGGCCTATCGTTCCGTCTGCTGTCTGGACTCAGTCAGGCTCAGACTTTCTGTGTAGCACAATGAAGAAGCATTCGTCATTGCCCGGAGGAGAGCCGTGAGCACAGTTCGCATCATCCAAGACGGCGTTGTCAACTTGACGGTGCACTTTTGCGGCGTTGGTAGACGGATGCCGCCGTCACAGACCCTCCTTTCGACCAGCAGACCACTGACTTGAGGTGTTGATGCAGGGACAACCCCTTGAAGATGGTGGAGGCGCCTGGCCTTGCATGACCACATACGTCAATCGAGTGAGACATGAAGCAAAAGCGCAGTCTCTTCGGCCGACTCCCAGAGCTTGTGCCGGTGCCCCCGCCAATGTGCGATAAGCATGTCGTATGCTGAGGTGTTTCGTGATTTTCTGCTTCGTAGACATTGCACGTCTCAGGAATTGTTTGATCTTCTGTTCAAAGCCCCAGACCAAGAAGTTTCGTCCATGAACGCCAGCCCGTGGATGACGAACCTCGTAACAATCAATGGTGTCATCAAAAGGGTAAATAATGGAAAAAGAAAAGAAATCTTGGCGGTAGCACACTACTGGCACTCATGTGCAACCATGCCTGGCCAGTCAAGCGCCAGTGCAAACAATGTTTGGGCAGCACTGGACTTGCTTTTTCCTCACCGAGAAGAGGCGCTCGGATCTTGCCCCTTCTGAATTTTTTTCTCTCCCATTCGAGTTTGGTTCGACCTTGCTTCTCGAGAGATTTTCTGAAAAGTAAAGAGAGAAAAGAGACAACTTCTCGTTGCTGCAAATGCTATCACGAAAGGCGGAGAGCCAATGTGGGACTTGCACTGACTATATCCACACAACTACTACTACTAGTAGCAAGCTGCAGCAGCAGTAGGTAATTAATACTAGGTATGGAGTACTGGGAGTGGTGTGCATTGGTAGGTGTGTGTATGTGCGTGCATGTCAGAGTCAAATCGCCAGCCTGCAAAATCCGATACGGTCGAGGCCTCTTTCTTCTGACACCCTGGGCGGCCGGGAATAAAAGAATATGTGTTGTATTAGGAAAAGGGAATAAACATGTCGTCTGATCTGCTGAGGCCCCTCGCCTTTGTCATTGCCCACATCCCTGCGGGCGTGTGGTAACTGGACTGGTGAGGCTTCATGGTTACATTGTCCATGGACCATATGACCATGGCCCCAGCTTCGCAAGCAAGCCTCTTGCAAAGGCCAATCTCGACCGCCAAGAGCCCAAGCAGCCACCCTATGCGGACATGGTGGAAATGCAGGTAGTTCGTAATTATCACCATCTCAGCAACCCCGAGTACGGACTACACGTCGCACTCTCGGGCTGCGTGAAAGGCCACTGACATGCAGAAGGCGTCGGTACCTGAGTCTCGCCTCATGCGCGTGCAATACCGCCACAACGCTCGCACGCAGGGAAAGGCCTGCTTCCGCGCCGCCTTGGTGGGAGCCAATGACTCTCACTTGAGATTGAGAGATGAGTTTTATTACTCATGGCGGGACCCGGTTTGGTCCAGTGACTTGGTCTAAGGCATCCGGAGCGCCATCTCGTGGGCAAGTGCGACCCGCGGCGACCAGATAATCCCATGGTTATTCTGGATCTGACCTGAGATGGTGGGGGGGATGATTAGGTCTGGGACTCTGTTTATCACCACTGCAAGCATATGCCTACACATCTACCTGCTGCATGACTCCTACGTATCGCCGACTTCTGGGCGGAGGCATGCGGCTGGTGTAAGTGTCGGTGAATGCGGTGCTTGCCGTCGGCCATCCCCTACTATCCACCACATGCGAGATGCCCCCCCCCCCCTTCTTCCTGCAAGATTGGCCCTCCACTTGGCCTCATTTATCGTCGAGGACGCGGCGTGGAGGAGACGGGATCCATGGGATACCTGGCCGGGTAAGGGCCCCCTGATTCACACTATATAACGAAACTACGCTCAACCCGCCCATCGCTGAGAAAGTGTCATGGCAGTCCCTGGACGGCCCTGGGGAATATCGGAACCTGCCACCGTCGTATGGCCAATCGCCATTTCCCTCGCAGTCTGTTCGTCACCGTTGCCGCCACTGATGCAGTTTCCGGCTGCTCCAATCGAAGGCCGTGGACCCGACTCCGTTTCTAGATCTTCTTATTCTTCTCGCGCATCACCTGGGAGGGGAGGGCTTCCGGGGGACGGGCCAGAGAATGAACGAGAGACAGAAAGAGACGTACCACAAGTTCAGCCGGCTCAAGTTGTCGATCTCTAGCCTGTTCGTTCAACGCCTAGTGCGTCGAGCCGCCAGTCACGATCCGCGTGCCAATATTGCCATTTGGTGGCGCTCAACGCCTATCCAGCATCGCCAGCCATTCGCTGTGAACAAATTTTAGCAGTCGCTACTTGGCGGTGAAAACCCCCACAAGAGCTGATCGAGTACGTCGGTTGACCCATCAAGATATTCCGTCATACACCCCCCCTCCGGCCCATCCACCCCTTCCACTCCCTCCCCCCCGGTCGCAGCCTTAGCTGCCGCTCGCCATCTCTGGCTCGGGCTCACGCTAAAAGGCGATCGTGTTCAGGCACAGGGTTCAAATATTCCACATGGCCACCGTGATCGGACTGGCTCTCAATACTCTCCCACTGCCTCGTATGCCAGGTTCAAGTCTGTGTACAAACAGGTCGTTGCACTCGTGCCAAAACCAGCTCCCCTGTTGGTGAAAGAGCAAACGAAGAAGGAAGAAAAAGAAGCGGAAGAAGGAGAAGCAAAAGAAGAAGTCCGTCCCATCCCAGCAGAAACCCACGCCTCGGTCCCCTGATCGGATCGTGTACTTGGAGGAACCGGGGATTTGAGAAGCACCGAATAAGAACCCCAGGGCTGGGCAAGGTAGGCACCGCGGGCTGCTGCCACTCACTTGTTCCGGGGACATCGCACTGCCTCTATTGGCCCATTACACTCGTCACCCGCTTCTCTGTCTTGCAGGGTGCGGCAGTAGGGTGTCGTTGCCTCTCTACAGTCCAGTTATACTCTTACACTCGCATCCAACCCCAACTGCTACTCGCCACTCGACCCTCCGGCCGGTTGGATTTGTACCCGAGGTGGCCCTCCAGCTTGTCTGGGACTCGACTCCGCTCTCGACGGCCTGATTTATCGCCCGCTCCCCCAGGCGCATAGGGAATTCCAGACTCCCCTCCATGGCACTCGCCATTTCACCATCTGTCAACCTTGCATCTCGGCGTCCAGGACAGACACAGACACACTCGTGGTCGCAACCCCTCCCACAGGCAGGGCTCATGACCTCCATCATGACATATCAGTATCCACTACCTCCCTTGGGCCCTGACATGGAGATGCCGCACCAAGGCTATCTCCCCCCAAACTACAATATGCCTCCACAGCACCCCTCCTCCTCCATAGGACTGTCTGGTATGCAGCATTCGTCGTTGCCGTGCAAAGATACCGACTCATCACTAAAAGGACCCTTCCCCTCTGCGAATTCCGGGCAGCCGCAATCCAACTCCGACGTCCACGGGCAGAGCCAACTGTGCATCTCGGGGGAGAAACGGAGGAATAAACTGGGATATCACCGAACCTCGGTTGCTTGCGGTATGCCCCCCTCCCCCCTTCTCAGATCTCCTAACCGATGAGCCTTTGGGAGAGCTAATACACTCGCTCAAAAGGCCACTGCCGAAGAAGAAAGATTCGGTGTATTCTCTCGAATGGCGATTCGCAAAATCGGTGTATCAACTGCATACGGCTTAAAAAAGAATGCACCTTTCTCCCCGTCGAACAGTCACCTCCAACTGATTCTAGAGCGAAGCAGCCCTCTCGCTCATCTGCGGGACCCAAGGGAACCTCGGCCGGCTCCTCGCCCGCAGCATCAACAGCAGGAAACCCGGCAGATCAGCCGGCGAGCCAGTCCATTAGCCCTTTGGCATCGCAGCATTTACCTAGTATGGCGCCTCCATCGCTCAAGTCAAATGGAAACGAACCATATCCCCCTGATACCAAAGGTAGGTAGTTGCCCGCCGGCATGCCGCATCGCGTCTGCTGACAGATTACTCTACAGTATCAATGCCCCCGTCCAGCAATCGACCGTTCGACTTTAGTGGCCAGCAGTCAAGCAGCTGGGTGCCCACCGATGTTGCTCAGAGTCCAGGCTCCAAAACCTCAGATCTGAATCCATCATGGCGAGGCTATCCGCCGGAGTCTCCCATGAGTGCACAGTTCTCTCCGTACGCGCACCCTCCTCCATCTGCCACATGGGCATCTGGAAGCTCGGAGCCAGGTAACCGGGATGATGTGTCTTGGGGCAATTACCCCCCTCCCTCGCGCTCCATGTCATACGGTGGGGAGCCTTTGGCTGGCCAACACCCCCAGTATCCTCCTGTGCCAAGCAGACAATTCGACAGGCGTTCTTCTGCAATGTCCGACATGTATCCACCCTCCATGGGGGTTTCGGTCACCAGCCTGGACACCACAGCAAGCTCCGGAGCAGACTCGGGACCACTGTCGGCCGGCGCACCTCCATCAAACTTTCCGCCGTGGAACCAGGCCCCGCAGCAGCAACAGCATCAGCAGCAGCACTCTCCATATCCCTACTTGAAGCCAGGCGAGGTGTATGGAGGCTGGGGATATGGGGAAAGTGGGTCAGGCCAGCCTCTTGAGTTGAATGAGGCAGGCCATCAAACCTCCGAAAGCCAGACGGGTCCCGGGCTCTTCTACACAACAAGATGATTTCCCCCGGCATTTATATGCTAGACAACTCTCTTTGCACTTCGATACCAGTTTTTGGATGTTTCTTGGACGGTTCAGCCATGCACCGTCGTAATCGGTGCCCAACAGCATAGTCGAAAGCTACAGGCGATCAGCTCAATGCGAAAACAACATCGAACAACCCTCCCGCCTCCCCTTCAATGGCGTCTGTGGTATAAAGGAATAATCATCGACGGTTTCCTACTCACGAACTCCATGGCTTGACGGCCCACTATAGTGGGATTGAGAGCCAGGTCAACCCATGTTTACGAAGAGCATTTCTCAACTCATGAAGCCTTGATGAATGTTGTTGGTCATCCTGCCGCCAGTTACCAAGACCCAGAGCGATTAGAGTCACGACACCGCGAGGTACGTTCGAACTACCAAGGGCAATTTGGCCACCTCGAAGAAGCTTGAGGCAGGGAACTGCTTTCTATCTTTTTGCTGCTTCCTGCTTTGTGGATGGAACGGGCAGCTATTGCATTGCATTTTGGGCATTTGCGGTCGCCTTTTTACTTTGTGGTTTTACGTTCAGATCATTTGGGTTTCCCTAGATAGATTAAGCGGGTGGTTAGTAAAGTGAGCTGTGCGAGATTTGTTTTAATCTCCATTTTGTCAGCCTAGATTTCAGGTGTGTAGGTCGGATTGAGACTGTTGGGGGCTTAGATGGCAAACTTGATGTGAAATTCTAATGGGTACCTGATTACTGGGGACGGGTTCTTTTATCGGCCACTGTGTGGCCTTGCGTGTCACGACGTGTTCCTTGTGAAACTTATAGAACGGACGACGAAGACAACACGCCTTTCCTAGGGTAACAGTCACACCTGTAAAAGTATGACGTGTCGAATGGCGGTATGAATAAAGGGCTTGGTTTATATTCTGATGCATGTTATTATGGTCTCAATATGCAAAAGCCCCCAACTCCTCAAACAGGCTGCGGCTCAAACCGGGGCCGATGTCAACCGCTCTGATACCCAGACATGCGACCAGACCACCTTTCAACAACCCGATTATGCGTTAGGATACAAGTCGCCAAGTCAAAGTCATCAGAGTCACGTAGGCAGCCAAGCTCAATATTGTCAGCAGGGCCACGCTGTTGCCGCTTGTGCGAAACTTTCGCTCCAGAGTCCCGTCTTCTGACTCGGCCGTGAAAAACTGGCGGTTGCCCTCGTAGCGGCGGTAGATGGCTACGAGCATCACGGCGACTCCGTAGACGGCGAACATGGCACCGATGGCGTAGAACTCCGAAGTGAAGACCTTGAGAATGATGAGTGCAAAGGAGAACTGCCCAAGCGCGGTGCGGACATATGCACCCTCAAACGTGCGCTGAGCGGCGCGGACTTCAACGAGCCTAGAGCGGGTTGACAGCCAGAGATTAGCATTCGAGCGCCTCGCATTGATCCAGAAGTTTCTTGTCCACCAAGAAATAAGACAGAGTGGACGTCCAGCCAATCGACGAGGATCACGGCCAGAGATACACGCGCCCACTTACTCTTGGGTTGTTAAGACAACTGACCGGGCCCGATGAAGTCGCAAATGAAGATGCTCCTCCGGCGAAGGCTTGAAAGACACAGTTAGGCCCAGACTGCTAGCTGAATGTACTGCGAACCCGCCACCACCATTGTCGGGAGGGAACGAACCTGGAACATTTTGGGACGTTGTGGGCCGCAAAGACTGCACAGAGGCGTTTCAAAGGAACCCGCAGAGGCGAGTAACTCAAAATAGTATTGGTTGATTGAGGGCGAATCCTCTGTTCTGTTGATCTGAACTTGAGATGCTTGGGGGGCGAAAGAGGAAGAGGTTATGATGAGGTCGGGGTTCGTCTTGATTTGGTTTAGTGTAGATTGTGTCATGAGGTTCACTCCTTCTGGGTTTGGGAAGTTATCACGTGAATCTCAAATACACTCCAAAGGCAGCTACGGCAACTTTACCCGCTGGGCCATGATCTGGATGGCTAAGGGACCACAGGCACTCAGCTCATTCATGCTTGTTGGCAGCATCAGGCGCCTGGCTTCGATCCCCTCTTTGCCTTGTCAACTGGCCGCCTCTGGCGTGGACAAGAGTGGGTGTTACTAATAGCAGAGTTCCAGGCCCCAGACCAGCAGGAATGCGGGATACCAGACCTGAAGCGAGTCCACCTGTCGTCTTAGTGCCTCGATTTATCCTGAATTCTCGATCCGAGGGCTTCCAATCACGATTGGGGTGTGACCTCAGACCCATCCCGCCTTCCGACGTCACATTGAGGCATTGGCGGCTTTGTCGAAGCTAGTGGACCAATGCCATACACATTATCCAATCCATTGGCAGACCCACTGCCCGCCCGGCCACCATGAAGCATTGCTACTGCACCCACAGCACCACAGCACTGAGGTCCTCCATTCCAGGCGAATGGGGCGCAGCCCTATGGCAGAGTATATGCCTTGACCTACACATTGTGCGTGCCAGGTTTGAAATCAAATACCAAAGAGGCAGTTCAGATGTCTCATCCAATCGATGGTGGGTGGCTGCGCTGTGCCTGGGCGCCATCTTGTGCGCCGTGCGACCAGTTCCAGAGAGGAGGTGGGATGCTTCGCCTTCGGAAAATACCATGAAGCTCTGCACTCAAGTGGAGAGAGGCCTCAAACAACCAACAAAGCTGGGGTTGAAGTTGTTGCGTGAGCTGTGTCGCCCGTTTCGTGGCCCAAAGTGGTGCAGTGGAAGATTGGCGCGCGGGGGGGAGGGGGTTTCGGTCGCCTGGCAGGGCTGGGTGCTAGGACGATCAACAGAGTTCGAACATGGTCCTGGACTGGGCCTGTTCGGTTATGATGCCGGGGGTTGAGGACTGGAGGGTACTTGCGCAGGATACGGTAGTGCGCGATGAGGGGCGACGGATACGCTACTGCGCAGTAGCCTCCCTGCAACCTCAGCCGCACACAGAAGTGGAAAAACCCCCCGACTACCGGCGATAGGGGACACAAAAGCCACAGGGTGGAACAAGGCCAAATCACATCACTGACCTGCAAGAGATCGATGGAAGGGGGGGGTGGGTGGATAGTTGGAATACGAAGGCACTGACACCACAGGGAGCTTGTGTTTGACTTTGACAGGATCCGATCTGACTCTCTGGGCTGGACGCTGGCCCGTTGACGGTGCACTGCGTAGCGCGTTCTCCAGTCTCGACTCTCCTGGCGCGGTCTCATTCATTCGCTCGCCCTCAACGCCGCTTAGCCGGCGTGCGGGCCCCGAGTTAAAATGGAAAGCACCGCCGCAGAAGCGGCTTGATGGTTCGCCGTAGGGCGCCAGCAATGGCAGACAGGCAATCTGAGGCAGAGAGCCCGGGCACTGGTTGGTCGCCGGGCTGGCTCGGGCGTGGGGCTGACTGCAAATGCGCCTCGCAGCCCAAGCCCCAGCCCCATCCCCATCGAGAATGCCTCGCGAGAGCTGGCCATGGCTGACTGCGTGATGATAGCGAGGTACCATCCAGGCCTGGCATGAGCAGGCGCTCGGATGGGTACCCCGCCATCCGTCTGCCGCACCGCCCGCGGACGCCAACACACGTTTCATTGTCGTACTGGGCCTACCATGTATTAGCTAGCACCCTTGACAGAGCGCAGCCCCTCCTCGAGACACCAACAAGCGGCCCCGGATGAGAGTCAAGTCTCTCCCCATCTGCACCGGCATCCACACCTGGCGCAGTACGGCGGTAGATGCCACGGAACAGTGCATCAAAACGACCTACCGAAAACGCCCTCTGTTGAGCCTCTCGCCTCAGCCTCCTTTCCCTGCCCGGACCGCTCGCAACCGCCCATCGCTCGTTGCTCGTTCGCTCATCGCAGGCTCGCAGCCACCAGGCCCCGCCAAACCACCCCCCCGGTCCTCGCAGGAGGCCATCGCTGGCGGCCGTCCTCCATCGCCCTTTTCTACCCGTGGCTCGTCTCGTTCTCAACTGCATCATATTGCACTTCCATCGCCCGCGGCCGCGCTCACGCCCACGCCCAACGGTCCGTCTTCACCTTTCTCGACCCTGCCTTCCTCAGCGGGCCCATCTCGACGCCCAACCTGAGTTCCGTAGCCGGGATTCGGATTGCCTTGCACCTACACCCTCTCTGGCGCCCGCGCGACATTACCCTCCCGGTCGCCAACTCGGTCGCACTCTCACGCCCCTTCCTCCCACGCCCAAACCCAGCTTTCGAGGGAACACTTTCACCACCCAGGAGGGCGCATTTAGTCTGTGGAATTGCCCCGCCCCAGTGCCGGGTCATTGGGGCTTTCTTTTAGTCGTGGTCCGGCGACATCTTTTGGATACTTGCCTCAAGTTTTCCTCCTGTAATCGCCTCGACCTTGGTTTCTGGGAAGCTCCCCACGTCAAGTCTCTTCCGCCTTACCTGGTCCAAGGACCATGATATCTCGCCCGTGACTTGATACCGGGAACATACCCAGTCGTCCAGCTCCACCTTGACCTTACGTCCCTACCTATATACGTTCAGGCTGTCCGGTCTGGCCGCACACAACTATGACTTCTACCTTTACCGTCCCGCCGACCAGCCTCGACGATCTGGATCGCGAACCCACCAATAACCAGCCCTACTCGTCTACTAACCCTCAAGCCCAGTCAACAAGCTCCTTTGACTCGGCCCACCTGTCGCCTCTTCTATCGGGTGCTGAGGCAGAGTCGCTGTCACCCATCGCCCATCACCTCGAGACTCCTGCCGGGTCCGGATCAACTCTCAGCCACTTCCCACCGAGTGACTTTAGCGATCTCGAAGAAGACCCTTTTTTTGGAGCTGATTTCGGTGCCGTCGACGGGGACACACCTTCGTTCCTGGATGACCACACGCCTTCTCTCCGCCAATCGCCCTTCCCAGCCTACGCTGAGCAGACCGACGACAATAGCGCCTATCCATTGACTCCTGAGCAGACGGCGTCATTGTACGCAACCTCGCCCCGCAGTGATCTGAGAGGGGCTATTAAACGCCCTGATGCCGGCCGAATGACATATTCCATTTCGCCCCAGGAGCTTCAGAGGCCCTTCAACAACAACCCGACACCAATTATTACGGGTGCAACTGACGGTCAAACTGGTTCTCAGCTTACTCCAAGCCAGAGCAGTAGCTGCCGATCCAGCGAGGACGGCCTGGCACCCGCTGTCGTGTCCATGGCCTGCCAGAGCCCGAGAGTCACCGTCTCCATGTGGGGAAAGGATGACCATGTCCCGATTCACCCAGTGGAGCGCAACTTTGATGACGGCAGCCCAACCACTGTGCGTGGCGGTCTACAGTCGGCTGGCGATCTCATATTTCCAGAGCAGGATTCTCTTCCAGTTCATTCTCGTGATTCGATTGGCAGGTGGCGGAGCCTATCGACTGGCCACCTGGGTCTTGACCCCGACAATCGGCCCTCTGCCGAGGTGGCTTATTCCATTAACGAAATGGCTGCACGCCGAGAAGTGGACGACCGCAAGGACGTCGTGGGAAAATGGCTTACTGACAAGCTCAATGACTTGTCAGTCCAGCCAGATGACCATAATCCTGAAACCATCAAGAACCTGGACCGGCCTCGTGTTGACACAGATGATGATATCCCGTTTAACCAGGTGACAGAAAACCGATATGTCCCCGGGCAGACATATTTCATGGGCCCTGGTGGAGAAATGAACAAGGAGGATCGCGATATCATAGCTGCGAGTCGAAACTGGGGTGACGCCCCACTGCTTCACCCTATCCGAACACCCGGACAGGACCAGTCGGAAAGGTCGCAACCTGAATCTTCCCAAGCCGCTATTGAACGATTTGAGAGAATGATTCGTGATTCGGATTCCAACTCAATCCTCTCCCGGACTGCCACATGGGGAACTCGCCGCCGGAGCTTCTCAGGCATGACACAATTCGATCAAGGCGCAACCTCTGGCAACATCCTGAAGAAGCTATCTCTCAGCCGGGGCGATGCTGCGAAGAAGCCGGGAGGTCTTCTCAGAGATCTCCGAGGTTTGGTGCGCAGGCCCAGTGCCTCCCAGATTCTGAAACGAAACCGCACCGGCAACGAAGAAGACAGCCAGCCGATTGGCGAGGAGAGAGTTAGCCAGGAGTCCAAGCGTGACTTGGAGCCTCTCGTGAAGATTCCGAGCTGGGGCAAAAAGCCAACTCCTAGCATCAATACTGCGTTGGTGTCAATGGGGCACAACATCGCGTCGGTGGCCTCGGCGCATTCCCGAAGCGGCTCCATCAGCGCAACCCCCATTACTTCTCCCAAAAGTCCATTCGGCGGGCTTACCGTCAAGGGTGCGTTGCGACGCCCCCGGAGCAAATCGGATTTGCCGCGAACCACTCCCTCCATTGTGCCGCCGGACTCTCATACCAATCTAGTCTCAATGTGGCGCGAAACTGGAGGTCCGCCCGTGGTGGCAGCTCTGTCAAAGGGCATCAACAACTTTGAAGCTGAGGATGATGAAGACGACGATGATGAGTTGCTGGAAGATGGCGACATGAAAACGGATGCCAACTTGATTGACAATATCGCGCCAAACTCGAGTGGTTTTACACAACATGTCTTGACATTGAACCCCAACCTGGCCACAATGAACAACTTCCTGGTTTCACGCATCGCCCGTCATCAGGAGCAGAGGTACAAGAGTCTTCTGAATGCCAAGATTGCACACCTCAAGCTTGGCGCCACTTGCCCATCCGGCTCCCTTTGTGTTGCTCTGGGTGGCTCCGCAACTGTCATTGACCAAGGTGGCGACTTTCAAGAGTTGGATCCCCTATCGACGGGCAATGACGGAGATGGCTCGCCAATGGAGGGAGCCATTAACCCTGAAAGCTTCCCTCCAGATATTCCTATGCCCCCCACGGAGCGGCTTCCGGCCGAATTCGAGTGTCAGCTCTGTTACCAAAGCAAGAAATTTCAGAAGCCATCAGACTGGACCAAGCATGTACACGAAGATGTGCAGCCGTTCACCTGTACATGGGACAAATGCAGGGATCCTAAAATGTTCAAGCGGAAGGCTGATTGGGTTCGACATGAAAATGAGGGCCATCGACACCTAGAGTGGTGGATCTGCGATGTGGAAGGATGCCGCCACAAATGCTTTCGACGAGATAACTTCTTACAGCATCTTGTGCGTGAGCACAAGTTCTCCGAGCCCAAGCAGAAGACGAAAGCTGCAATGAAGAAGGCCGGTGGCTCGGACCCTACTTGGCTGAAGGTGGAACAGTGCCACGAAGAGACCCATGTTCGACCACAAGAGGAGCCTTGCCGATTCTGCGGCAAGATGTTCCCGACGTGGAAGAAGTTGACAGTCCACTTGGCAAAACACATGGAACAGATTTCTTTGCCAGTTCTTCGACTGGTGGAGGCGAGAGCAGCAGAGCTCAAGGCGGACACAGTCATTAGCCCGGTGCAAGACCCTCCACCTTCGGCGACCCAGAGCATAGGGCCCGGTGTGTCGTTTCCCCAACATCACGGGTCACACCCGCTTCATAATGCCCACCAAACGTCGCCATACCAAGCCCAAGGCCACCACATGATGCCCATGCATTACCAGCACCCCGGCTACTTCCAGCCCCATTTCGATAGCATTGGGCAAAGCTTGCAACAGAGCCCAGTGGGCATGCAGTCAATAAACCACGGATTTGCGCAGGCCGGTCAAATTCCGGATATTCCCGTAACGACATCGGGGTTTGTGCCAATGCCGACCGCCTCTTTCATGCCGATGCCGAACACTGGGCTGGAGCATTTTGGGCAGGTGAATGCTCTCGGCCTCCAGAATACCACGCCCCCGATGGGCCACATGCCGTACGATGGTCTCATGGATCCTTCGGCTGGAAGTGGCGGGCCCTACGGTGGCCAAGGGGCAATCTCGCCGTATAACCAATCTCCTGCCATGAATGGGAACGGCAATAGGGACTCGCTTTGGGGGGACAAACAAAATGGGCATTTCCAATGAAAGGGCCCACCGGTTTTTTTGATGGCGAGACTGGGCAATGTCCCGAGGACTACCATTTTTTGATGCGTTGTGATAGATGATTGGACGATTTGTTTCCAGCGGTTCGATATACGGCCCCGGAATTACCCCTTTTCAATTCCTGTCTTCTCTAGAAGATCCTGAGATATCCATCTCTTTTGTCGTTTGTCGTTGTTTCTTTTCTTTTTGGCAATGGGGGTTTGGATCATCGTGGACCATTTAACGACCAGCGTTTTTCTATTATCGAAAGGAGCCAAGAAACGAAAGAATGGATGCGGCGCCAGGGTTATCTATATGTGAATTCAAGCAGCCTCTTGTGCCTTCTATAATTGAAGCCTCTCGCCAAGCAACACGTACGTCACGTAGTACGTACGCATCATGCCTGCGCCATGACTTAGCAGCAGCTCGTGAAGGGTGACAAATCCATGGCGTCAGCGGGCGAGTCGCAGTCCGCAAGGGAGCATGCTATGTAGTAGTAAGCGGCGGAGCAGGCAGGGAAGCGACCGTCTGCCTCTAGGCGCAGATGAGCGTTTGAGGTTGATGATGGAGTGAAAGTGTAATCAAGGCGACTGACAAGAGTATGCCATCCATGGTGGCTTGGGCGACGAGACCTTTTTGAGCAGCTGCGAGGAAATATGTACGGGGTTGAATTTAATAGCATAAATAATACTATGGCGTGCCATCGAGGTAATTATTATGTAGCAATCATTGAGATCGCGTATCTGGTGTTGGCCTGAAGGATGGCAGCAGAGCGGGGCATCGGTGCTGTAACTTTGGCGGATGCAGCACAGAGTCCCCTGTTAGCGAGATTGATGGCGCGTCCACCTCAGACCTGCTCATCCCGCCGCTCCAAGAGCCGGTGGCGCAGTGAAGCATGGAGCTCGACAACACAACCTAAAGTCCCCTGGATAATACCCGACGGCTTGCAAGATATCTGGTCGCGAGCTTGCGGGCCAGCCAATTCGACGTGATGGGAATCGTGAGCTGCGTCGAAATACTGCTAGTGACCGCACGATGAAACACGATGGCTGCTTGGTCCCGGAAGATAGGGTCTTGTCCGTACATAGCAGATGGCAGCTGGACCATCTGGTGACATTGACAGGTTACGGGATCCCAGTTCGGACGGACCCCAGGGGAACCTGGGACGTGCTATGTATGGAACACGCCGGTCTGAGGCTCGGTGGGGACAGGCAGACAGCGCCAGACGAGGCAGACCGCCAAAAAGAGCAGCATGCGGTTTACACACCACGGGTTCAGTTATGAAGAATTGGCCAAGAAGTCCACAGCCGGCATCCTGACTCAGCCAATACACGGCGGCTGCTGGAGACGGAGGCCCAGGTTCCAGAGCTATGCCTGCAGATCATATTGGCCGTTGTAATTAGTTGTTGTTCTCGTAGGTTTTTTGGGCGGATGCTTTGACCTGACCTACAAGGTAGTACGTGGACTACTAGCATTATGAAAGCTTAACATTCTAGCTGGATCCGACGCCCTTGAGTGCTTGGTAGACTGACTTCTTATTGTGCTCTGTAGATACGCTCAAGGTGAGAGCACGCACCGAGATGCAATGTAGTGCAGGCCACTGGCGGAGCTCAGTATCGCAGTACTTCGAGCGCCCTGGTTTCAACCAGGGCCCGACCGCCTGTGGCGCCTAGCTTCTTCCCAATCTCGGGAGGTGGGTGTCGCCAATTGGTCCCGGGCCTCCAAGGCTGGGGCGTCGTCAGCGATGGCGGGCTTGACAAGACAACAGTTCCCCCCTGTAAGCCTGATTCAGTCTTGACCTAAACCCCCCTCGGGCTTGGGCGGGTGGCTTCTGAGGTGTGCTGTTGCACAAATGTCACAGGAAGGCGACCAGTTTGTCAGAGGTGCACCGATTGGGAGACCATGCTTCATCCGCCTTTGCGAGGGTACCCGGAGGTGCTCTGGTTGATCTGCTTCGTCATCGGGCTTTTTGGATTGTTCCCCTTTCATGAGGAGGATATGCATTGTCGGAGCCTCCGTCTTACTATTAAAGGACACAGTCTCCATCTGACCATCGCTCGATGCCGTGTACTCCGTAGACCCCAGAGCACCCGCTGTAGGCAAAGGCCTCCACTAGATGCCCACCGCTGTGTGAGGAACCATGGCATCAGTCCGTGTAACGAAGTCAACAAAGAGGAGGGATGGGTCTTGGGGCCGGGGGCGCTTGGCGTGGGGCGAGACAAGCCGGGGGGAGCCTGGTGCGGCAACTCAGGGGAGCTAAGGTGAGCTCCATCTGTGGTTCGACGGGGCCAGGGGATAGAGCCAAGGGCCAAGAGGGTGAGCGGGAGGAGGACAATACGGGCTGACGGGCCAAGATACCAACCACGGAGGATTATTATTCGCACAATCTCGCAGGAGGCCGGGTTGGTACTTGGTGGTGGTTGCCACATCTGTGGATGTGTGGAGCATGAGCAACCGTGGGCATGGATCGATCCTTCCCTCTATCTCGCCAAAGCTTTGATTCATCCCGTCTGTAGTAGTCTGTCGTCTGCTCCTGTCCCATTGCCCCTGCCGTCAATATCCGTGTCCCCGTCCGTGTCTTATTTTCTTCAACTTGCTCACTCGTCCATCCGTCCATTTACACATTGACTTAGAATATTCCTGCTTTTCTTTCGATTTCGTCTGATAGCCACCAAGCGTCTTCTTCCCTTTGCATCTTTCCTGTTCCTTCCGCTGCTGATTGTCTCCTTGCACTCTGCACTCTGCAATTTGCTCCTTCCTGACAAGATCCATCCTTGTACCTTGGGGTTCTGACGGGACATGATCCTGTTCACGCGGTCCTGCCCTTCCGCTGCGACTTGCCACAGCGTCACATAACTCGACACACAGCACGATCCAGCTTCAGTTAACGCCTCTTGTTTGCAAGGCCTGACCTGATCCAGGAGCGAGGCTACATCGTCTCTCTTGTCGCTACATTGGACCAATCCGACGACTTGTTCTTCTCATCGCCACATTGGATTTTTTGAAACGACCGCTCACTCTTCACTTCGTTCCAGGTTGATCCTCGGCCATCTTCACCCCGTGCTTGCACCACCTCCTGTTGTTTCAATTTTGCCTCGATATTCTCTTACACATTCGTCAATCTCTGATACACTTACACGCTTCCGACTTCTGTCCTTGATTTCAGCCTCACGGCCGCCATACCATACCCGAACTCGACTTGGAGCTCACCCTTCACTTTCAGCTTTTCTACTGTCTGTCCTCCATTAAATCCCCATACCACATACCGAATTCATACCATAGCATCTGGTTTGGCCACCTGACCACAAGAGTATACGAAAGCCTGCTTCATCATTTCACCAATCGCCCAACGAGTCTCCTTGGCCTTTTCTTCGAATTCGAGCTACGCGCTTGCTACGACAATGGCTTGGTCCACCCCGAGGCGGAGCCCTTGGAGGGTGGTATTAACCGCTTCGTTGTTCGCCACCAGTGTCATCGGCGACAAGATTTTGCAGACGAACGGCTTCACAGACTGTGGAACTGAGCCTGACATGAAAGTTGAAAAATTGGATATCACGTACAACAATGACGACAAAACTGTCACATTCGACCTGGCCGGAGAAAGCACCATCGAGCGCAACGTCACGGCTGAACTCGTAGTTGTGGCCTACGGCAACGAAGTTTACAAACAAGCGCTCAAGCCTTGCGACCCAGCAACCTTCATACCTCAGCTGTGCCCAATGCCCAAGGGCCGCTTTGCTGCCAAGGGGAAGCAAGATATCGACAAGCAGTATGCTGACCTGATCCCCTCTATCGCCTTTGAGGTCCCCGACATCGCAGCCCAGGCTACGCTCCGACTAAAAAACGACGACTCGACCAATGTTGCCTGCATTCAATCCCAAGTCTCCAATGGCAAAACCATTGATTCCCCAGTCGTGGGTTACATAGCCGCTGGAGTCCTTGGGGCCGCGCTTCTAGTTTCAGGTGTATCTGCAGCAACCTCTGCATTGTCTGGTGGCAGTGCTGGCGGTGCCCCGAGCCCCAGTTTCGCCGAGACTTTAGGATGGTTCCAAGGCATGGCCATGAATGGGATGCTTTCTGTCGATTACCCGCCTGTCTACCGAAACTTCGCCAAGAACTTTGGCTTCTCTACAGGCCTTCTTCCTTGGCAGCAACTGCAGCTCTCGATTGATGACTTCCGATCACGAACTGGCGGTGATCTCACCCAGGACAGTTTCACATTTCTCCAGAATGCCACCTTGAAGTTTTCGGACAACACCACAGCATCCGCGAACCAGACGGCTTTCAAAGTCAAGCGAACGATGGACATGTTTACCTACCTGGCTACACGTGAAGAGAAGGATATCACGCAGGTCGAGTTGAGTGTCCAAGGAATTTCGGCCTACGTGCAGCAGCTGAGCGTCCCAAAGTCGAATACCTTCATGATGGTACTACTCATTGTTGCGATTGCAATTGCCAGCATCGTCGTCTGTCTTCTCTTGGTCAAGGTCATTCTGGAATTCTGGTCCCTTTTTGGTTCGTTCCCGAAAGCCCTAGCGGGTTTCCGAAAGCATTACTGGGGATCCATTGCCAGAACGATTACCTCACTGATTTTCGTTCTCTACGGCATCTGGGTCCTTTATTGCATCTTCCAGTTTACCCAAGGCGATTCGTGGGCAGCCAAGACCCTGGCTGGAGTTACACTGGGTATTTTTACCGGCATTCTGGCATTCTTTTCGTGGAAAATTTGGCACACGGCTAGGAAGTTGAAACAAGCCGAAGGAGACGCCAGTTCCTTGTACCAGAACAAGGAAATATGGGTGAAATACTCTCTTTTCTACGACTGTTACAAGAAAGACTATTGGTGGCTCTTTGTCCCGACCATTGTGTATCTCTTTGCAAAGGGCTGCACACTTGCCGTTGGCGATGGAAATGGGATGGGCCAGGTGGTTGCTCAAGTCATTGTTGAAGCTGTCATGCTTGGTCTTCTCGTCTGGAGCAGGCCGTATGAACGGAAGTCGGGAAATATCATCAACATGGCCATCCAAATCGTCAGGGTTTTGTCTGTGGCCTGTATTATTGTTTTTGTTCACGAGCTTCATGTCGAGCAGACCACCAAGACTGTTGCTGGCGTGGCCTTGATAGCCGTGCAGTCTGGGTTGACCGGAATCCTGGTTATTCTGATCATTTGGAATGCCATCAACATTTGTGTGAGGGAGAATCCTCACAGAAAGCGCAGAAAGGAAATGGGTGAGTGTTCTATTTTCCGGATTCATGTCTATCTTCGCACAGGATTTAACGCAAAACAGAAAAAGCACAGCGTGAGCGAGATCTTGACGCCCTTACTCCGCTTGACGCCAGGAACTCTCTTCTGCTTGAGCGGAACAAGGGTGGTGATCAAATTGGCATGTTCCCTATTTCAACAAGCGCAAAAGAAAAGGAATCACGGAGATCACCATCGCCTGATCGTTATGCTGCGGCAGAGGAAGGTCTCCAGCCTTCATACATGTCTGGCGGTCCCCGGGACCATCGCGCTCTGACGCCTCACGGTGGTAATGAGGCAAGGCAGAGTCTCGTTGCTGGCGCTGCACCAATAGGCTATTCACCAGCACGGGACTGGAACCCTCCTGATGCTGGCCGATACTATGGCAACGGTGGATATGGCAACGGTGGGGGATACAGAGGATTTTAGATCCCTGCAGAGAGCAAGGCTGAACATTCAATAGAAAGGACATAACCGAGTGCTTTTTGGAAATTTCGCCTCCATGTAGTGGCACCAAGGCAGCGTATATAGGAGTTGGACACATTCATTGGGCTACGGGAGAGTTGCAGAGCGGATCATTTCACCACCGAAGCGCATCCTTGCCATTTATCATTTGATCATCATTTTGTCAATAGAACCTTTTAACTACCCAAATTCTCTTCAATTAAACATTCATGTCTCGCAACATACGGGTGTCATTATTTGGCATTCGTCAAGGCGTGAGCCGCAGGTGATGCGACTAGAAACTCCCTGGTGTTTCACTCTCCATGCTTCAGCAGGTATGAGTTTGATATCGCCTTGAAGCTAAAGGTGCCGCTGGTGTGTTTTAGCACGATCCCCTCCCGCTTCTTGCCACGGATGCCAGTGCCATCCGCCCGTGCGACCAGCTCGTCGACGTTGGTAGCGATTTCGTCAAGCTTGTGGTACCCAACGACGGGCACATGTGGGATCCCTAGGCGAGGAGCCCATTCTTCGTGGACCTCTCTTGGTGATAGATGGCGCTGATCATCTATATCCCAGATGGAATAGAGATAGAATGCGTGCTCCCCGGGTCTGAACCCTTCAAAGTTCTTCTGGATAGTTGACCCGCAAAGCTCGCCCTGGATGGCTATGCTGCGGTTCTCGCGGGAGAGGGCGCCTGGTAGACCGGCCGCGGCCGCAATGGACCAGTAGAGCGACATGCCGGACTTGGTGGTGGATAGGGCGCTGGGGAGGGGCTCCGCGAGGTCGCGGTTGCGGGAGCATACTCCGACACGGCCGTTCGGTTGGGTTGCGAGCGGACTCGTGCCGCTGAGGTCAAATGGAGGCAGCGTCGGCAGGTGTTCCCAGTACTGGCTGTCATTGCGGAGGAAGTATATGGTCATGGAGGACCCGTCCATCTTGGTCGACTCTTGAAACTCGGCTTCGCCCCACTCATCGAAGACATTGGGCATATTTTGGACACGTTCCTGATCCGTCTTGGGGACAAAGGGGGGGAACTCGCCAACGAAGGCCTCGGATTGTTTGAAGGATGCCGTTCCAGTAGCCAATTGGGCCGACGGCGATTCGAATTTGCGCACGCCAATTAGGTCCTCGAAGCTCATGGTCTGAATGGCCTCCTCCATGCCCTGGGGGCCCAGATCGCGAGTTAGTTGTTCCACCACGGCGAGGATTTCCGGGAATCTTTCAAGTGGCATCAAGAGGCCTTGAGATACAACTCCACGCAGACGCGTCGTCTTGATCCGGATGTCGGCGGGCAACCCATCGGCCTCGGTTGGCCGTGAGGTCGAGGACTTCAACTTTGAGCTGGGCTTTGTTGCCAGGAAAGCAAAACGTGCGTCTCCTCCAGGGAGAAGTGAGTCGATCTCGAAATACACGCCGAGAACTCCTGGCTCGGGGAAGTCATTCACGGCGACGACGCAAGTCCATCCGTCGACTGTGGCCGAGTGGATGCGGTCAGCGCCGGCGATGGGCTTGACGGCGGTAATCCGACGAACTGTGACGAGCTTCCGAGGCATCGCTTTCGAATGGCACTTCTAGACCCGACTTGAGAAAAAAAAACTGATGCCAGTGCTGGCTTGCTGCCTGTGTGGGCTGCGCTCCCTTTATAAGTGGCGGACATGGCCGACAGGATGAGTCAACCGGGCTGAGCATAATAAGCGGCGAACTGCCCCACGGCTGGGTGTTGGCTCGAGCATTGGTGCGCATACCAGGCAGAATCCTTTCAATTCATGGCTGCAGTCAATTAGTACCGAAACGGGACAAAAGCCGTAGTTGTCTCCTGGAGTCTGCTTCTCCCTCCCGCATTGGTTCATGTTGCTGGCTGACATCAACGCGCGTGTACCTCAAGCCTCCCCGCGAGCCCTGAAGCCAATTCTGGGAACAAAAGTCACGATCCACATTACACCTTGATGATGAACAAGTTTTACATTCATGAATGATTTGGACTGAAGCTCGCTAGATGCGTTAGGTGGATAGTGCAAGGCATGCATCAACCGCCAACCCGACCCTAAAGGCAAACCGTATTAGCATTGTCAAAGGAAGGGGAACCTCGTGGAATGATGAAATACCTTCCCTCCTTCTGATACACAACATCGCTGATAATTTCCTTATCCAGGTCCGGGAACATGCCTGCCAACGTCTCTACCACATTGGCATGCTCTGCCCGCTGCAGCTTCTGGGCTTCCGCTGCCTCTGCACTTGCTTGCCGTGCGGCAGCCTCCTCTGCCGACAATACTTCTCGGTTTCTTGACAAGGATCTACGTGGGCCTTCCGAGGCATCATCTCGACTTGTGCGTCCTGGTGGACGCTCTGGTGGCGCAGGCGTGCGGGGAGCGCTCCCTGGCGTCTGTTGCGATGCGCCATCTGGATCTTCAGAGAAGATGCGGCCGATGGTGCTGAGCGGCCTCTGAATAGTCTTCAACAACCCAGAGATTGCTGCAGAATCCTCGCCAGAGTAACCATCATTGGATGTTGATCTTCGCGGGCCACCAGGAACCTCCAGCGATGCCCTCCCAGATGGCTCGCCGGGCACTTGGAGTGGTGTCTTCTCATTGAATGACTGTTGCACTGGCGATTTAGAAGCCGTGGCCTGGTGCTTCTCTGCGATAGCTGAAACAGCGGCCTCGACTTGCTTTTCGAACTCTTCATCTGTTATTGTTAGGGTAGTGCGGTCCAAATTCTCAATGAATTGAATGGCACCCATCTGGAAACTGCATCAGCCGTGCCCGTGAAGCAATCGCGAATGGGAGGGATTACCAAGGAGGATAGGTAGTATCCAGCTTCACCACCGAGCTTATCTTGGTTCCTGAAGCGCAAGATGTATTGCACATTGGATACAAGATGCTCAGGATTGGACTGCAGAACGACGTAAATGAGAAGGGGCATGAAGGAATCAGCGGATGAGTCTGATTTGTTGTGTTTTAGGAGGCCTATCCAGTTAGCGCAGTTCGAGGACAGGCGTCTGGGTCGTCCTCTCACCAAAGATGACCTTGCAGCAGTTCAATACGCAAATGATCTTGTCTCTTGGTGCGCGGTATGACTTGATTTTTAGTAATTCTAGATGAATAAGCCAAAGCGTGAAGGGGGGATTTTACCATGACACGACGAACCTTGCTGTGCGAGCTTTAGGAACCGACGACCGCTATCGCCGACAGCAGGAATATCAAGATGATCTTCCTTGATCCACCCGTAGATGTTTATCTTTTGTGACACGATATCGTCGCGTTCTACATCCTCCTGGTGCTGGCCGCGCCTGCCGGGCCCCAGGGGGGGGTCACCACCCTTGCGCTTGGGCTTCGCTCCAGGAATCGGCTTGGGCGGCATGATTGCGGGCGAGAAGGTCTGGGTGTACAGCCGATTCATCACAAGCTTTTCCATGCCCTCGCGGGCGTTGTCGAATTCGGCGTCGGAAACATCTCTCCACACCTCACACAAGGCCATCTTATTCGCAATAAAAGCCAAGAAGTCGCCAATGATCTTCACCTGCTCATGAACCATCCACTGCCTCTTGCCAAATTCCGAAAGAAAGGATTTCAGATATCGGGCCACCGGGTCGGCCTTCTTGTTTCGTAGCTGCTCTAGAAAGCGGTGAAAGTCAAAAGGCAGCGTCGGTTCAGGTTCAGGCTCTGGAGGAGGAGGTCGATGCGTCTGAATCGGGGAGCTCGCAGCGCTTGCGGTACGTTCTAGCTTCGGACGAGGAGGGGTGCCGAAGGCGCCGTCTTTTGGAGGAACAGGAGGCCCTTGGTCATCCTTGACTGGTCCTCCCGAGGCCGTGCTGGGTGCGACGCCGGTATCGATGTGGAGGCCTTGTAAGTCCTGCATGTGACCAGATGCCAGAGGCTCCAAGCTCGATTTCCGCGGGGGATGCTGGATAGGATTGCCCAGCATGGGTGATGCGATCTCTAGCCGTGGGCTCATTACTTCCTCCTCGCCAGGACCGCCGCCGTACTCGTTGAACTGTGCCATGATACTCTGGATTTCCGACCGCGATCCTCCTTCTTGCTCATCCTCACTGAGATATCGTTTCTCCTCGAATTCGGCTTCGGATTTGTATGGAGACTGGTCTCCGGACCTATGCGAATGTGCGGCGTTGGATGGTGTTCTGGAGGGTGGCTGTGAGGTTGTCGGAGTAGCGGGCGTGGGGTCGATGTAGGTGGATGGTTCGGCGGTGAGATGCTGGTTGGTGGCATCATTCGGGCTGGGGAGAGAAATGGGCTTGGGCACAATCCTAGATTGTGTGTTGTCCTCGAATGAGGCGCCGTGGACATCTTGGACGGTCGCGACCTGTTTGCCCTTGGACTCGGCAGATTGAGGGAGACTAGGTGCGTTGGCTGCGATGTTCTGGTCATCGATTAGATTGACCGCCAAGTCAGTACCAGCCGTCTTCTGCAACGCTTCCTCGAAGGGTTGTTGGCCACTTTCCCCCACCCCGGCATCGGCAGCCGGGGCCTCGTGAGTGGCTTCTGTCAACTTGACATCGGGCTTGTTCGGCAGCGTCCTGTCGACGACGGACTGGCTGGAGGGGTCGGCGGACAACTCTGGGGGAGACATGCACGGCTCTAGCGTCGCGTTTTGTGGATGAGAAGGGGCGAGGGCACCAGGAGGCGGGAAAGAGCGCCGGGAAGAAACGTAGGAGTCGGGAGTGAGCTCATGAGAGCCCCCGCGAGGTCGAGAAGGATAGCTCGTGGTGTTGGTGGTGTCAAAGGCGGGGTGGCGGCGGCGGCTGACCGCGGTTGGTCAAGGCTGCTCAAACAGCGAGAGATGCGGGTATGAGCCGGCTGGGTAAAAGGTGATGGGTTTATTGGACTCCCTCTCGTTATTGCAAGCTGATATCGGGTTCGGAGGAGCTTAAGCAAGCAACGGGAGCGAGCGCGGCTCTAGTAACGGTGATGCAAGGTCGTTGGTTGGCGTTTGGATCGACACGTTGATGGGTGACGTTGGGGTCGACCTCGACTACCTGAGCAATGGCGGCTTCCTAGCGCCTTTTTTAATAAGGGAAGCGACGGAGCCGCCTCCTGTAGCGAGATGCCTTCAGTGGGGTTTAGGTAGATTGTAGTGTGTTGGGGCGGGGCATTGGAATGGACCCCAGCGGCAGCGACTACCTTATCAACCAACCCAAGGTAGGGACTTGTATATCTGACATTGGCATGGACGACCCTTGAACCTCTACGTTTTTTTCCTCTTTTCTTTATTTTATTAATAGTTCGATGGCGAGAGCTTGTATTGCAAATTTTCGGGGCTATATGACTTCATAATCCCTCGGGAGAGACGTTGAGAGGACGCATGCAGTCGAAGATGGCGCAAGGCAACAGGATTCCTTGGCAGAATCCTCTCTCCGAAAGACTCTTCTTGTTGGTAGCTGCGATATCGTATTAAAGGCGCTTGTCAGGACAGACATGTGAAAGAGGTTGCATATCTTTGAGTGTCTGCCGGACACATGGTACATTTAAGCGTCATCATGTTCAATCATGGCTCTCTGGACATTTCGTCGTGATGGAACACCAAGACAGCGAGAACTAAGGTACCCGCCACCCCAAAACCAGCCCTGGCCGACAGCCCTGCCGACAGCCCTGCCGACAGCCTTTTTTGCTCAGCCCAGGTGACCCAAGCGTGGCGGGGTGACGTTACCCACACCCTCTCGAGACATGGCGCGACAGTTACATCCCTGGCAGAGCCATCTGGAACACCCCCAGACTCATCCATCCGCTCATGCGACAGGAACTAAATCAAACATGTCCCGTAGTCTCGCTGGAGCTGCCTAGTTGTGAGTGCATAACGGCCATTGGAAGAATTACCCAGTGCCACCCTGCAGTCGAAAGAAGACCAACGCGCCTCCAGCAGTCAGCCTCAGCAACTAACACGCAGGCTGCGCCACCACAGCTCTAGCGGGTGTCGTTCACCGAAGAGTCACTCTCCGGCCGAAATACACCAGCGCAGATGGCTAGTATCCAATCGGGCCCATCTTGTGGCGTCGACGAAGGGAATTGGGTCATCAGCAGAGGACGCTCTTCAACTCCAACAGTCACTGAAATATTATTAAAAGGCCTCTTCCTCCCCCCAGGCTGGCCTCCAGAAGCCCAAGTATTCACAGTACCATTGAATTCCCAATACATCAATTCATCGCCAAACGTGACAGCCAGCCATGACAAACAAACCCCAGACTCCTTATCGCCAAGTCCGAGCCTCTTACGATGACACGCTTATCACGGTGTACCAGGCTTACAAGGCCTCCATTGCAGATGCTGCAGTCAAGACCCAGAAACTAAATGCATCACCCGAGTTCCGTCCCGGCCGTATGACTTGGGTCAAGCCTAGCTGGAGCTGGATGATGTATCGCAGCGGCTACTCATACAAAGATCCTCGCCAGGAACGAATCCTGGCTCTGCGGATGAAGCACGAGCACTTCATCGGGCTCCTCGAGCGTGGTGTGCTTTCAACACACGTGCAGCGACAGCCAGCCGCCACGGCCCCTGCCGAAGGCTCTACTCGAGACAGACGCGAGAAGTCGGCTGAAGTGAGAATTCAGTGGGACCCCGAGAGGACGCCAAAGCTCGGGGTGTTGCCGTACCGCAGCATTCAGATTGGCATCCCGGGCGCCCTGAGTGGGAAATGGGCGGACGAGTGGATAGCCGAGATCCGCGACGTGACAGACGACGCTCGTGAACTAAAGCGCATCATCGACGAAAGACCAGATGTTACGGAGGACGAGTTGCGAGAACTCGGCCTCATCCCCGAGGAGCGGCCTTTCGAGGTGCCGAAAGCGGTCCAGTTATCGTTGAGGATGGTGGAGGAAGGTCAAGAGGCACATCAAGATGAAGAAAAGGGAGGAGAAGAGGATGAATAATGAAGATCAGCCATCAAGCCACTGAATTTTGCTTGTGCTTTGAATTTCTGCTTTTGAGAGGCCTGCCGTGAACCTATAGTCGCGGAGGATAGAGACGGAGGCAGCTGTGTTCTGGTTTCTCTGCCACAATTCAATTGCTACTAGCCAATGCAAACCAGAGGATTGGGATGGGATTTGCTGCTGGGACCGGCGCCATCATTTGAGGGCATGTGACAGGTTTCATGTCATAATGCTACCGTTCAGGAATGATGTCTCTAGTTTTGTCTCAATCTAAACCAACCTACAGATAACCCCTCAGGCTTCTTGGGTTCCTCAGCGACTTCCAACTGCAGATGGTAAAACAGGTTCGAATATTTGCTATATAGACCGAACGAAGCCTTCATTGTGCACAAATAATGCACCTCGATGTAATCTCTTCGCTTCTTCTGGTCCAAAACACCATCAAAGTCCCCCCTCTCGATGCGAGGCCCGTCTTCGAATGCGTACCACGGCTCAAAGTACAGCGCGGGCGTTCCGAGAGGGTTTGCCGGGAGCGGCTGGATGCCAGCCACTAGGCAGGTCGAGAGAGGGGGCAGGCCGTTTCTATTTAGAAGGCTGAGCTCGACAGCACCCAGCACCCGCGGCGCGTCGAGCTCTCCTACAGTCGGGGGTGGTGCGTGGTCAAAGTTGATCTCGTATAGCTCTGGCGTCTCGGCCTTCCCAGGCGCCAAGTCGTAAAAGTACTGCCATGTGGGCGACCTGGAGACGACGAGAGCTTTGAATGGGGGGTTGTCATTCTGGCAGCGTAGCCCTGGACTGAAAATTATGCCCTTGAGGTATCTCGACTCTGGCGTTTCATGCGGTACGAATATGTGGCGGGGGATTGCCTCCTCCAAGGGCACGGCCTTGGTGCTGGTGATGATGTCCACGAGCGTCTCTGGGAAAACGATATTGTTCATCAAAGAAAGGGCGAGAATGTCTGGCCGGATGCGAACAAAATTCGTTTCATTGTCCCACGACACTCTCTGTAAGATGAGGGCTGGGATCAACGACGCCTGTCGACTCCGGATCTCGCAGTTCAGAAAGGCGACATAGACTGTACCAGACGGATCGTTGGGGAATGGGGTCAGGGGAAGCTCAAGATGCAGCCCTCGGTGCGACATGCTCGTCGTGATACCTAGCCGGCGAGAGACGTACTTGGATCGAGTAGGAGTGCAGCCCTCCAGGTCCTTATCATGGTCAATCATAAATGCCGCAGGTTGATCTGCGAGAAGGCCAAAGTAGTGCTGGTTCTCGGAAACTCTCGCGGGACGGCACCAGGCATAGACGGACTCATCGTCCGTAGACTTGATGATCTCTTCCTGGAGGCGCTTGAACGCCTTCTTGGGGCCTTCTCCATAGAGCAGTGGCATGCTGATGTCAAATATGCCGAGAAGGCAGTAAGCAATATCTTCGGGGCGAGTTGTCTGTCGGTTCGCCGCCCAGATCATCCTCTCCGCAACTGAGAACTTTCGAAGCCCTAGGCCTCGATCGAACTGGGGCGAGGACTCCAGCATGGTGTGGTGAATGCCCGTCACTTCCCGGACAACATTGCTCAGCGATGCCCTGGTGCCGAGTGGGACCCAATTTCCATCATAGAAAACCAAGTCTTTGGGAGCTATGAGCTCCTGCAGGGTCCAGCCTCTGGTGAACCAGCGGCTACGCTTGAACATTTCCTGCGCGTCATCCAACCCGCCGGAGCAGTCAACGTCCTCCAGATACGCGATGCACACTGTAGCACCGGCGTACCAGCGAAACATGGAGTTTATGGCCTCGGAGAGTTCTGCGCTGCTGGTCTTGTCGATGCAGCACGTGTCAATCCATATGTGCTCGACTTCGTGCGCGAGTGCTGTTTCGCAACTCCGTCGCAACTTCTCGTACCTCGGGCTTTCCATCATTTCTTTCCCATCCGCGGTCCTAGCATCCTCGAGACTTACCTCATCCTTGCCCCAGGTATGCGACAAGATGGCGTATTTGGGTACGTTTTCATGATCAAACGAATCCACCGTCAGCGTCTTGGTATCCAGCAACCGCATCTTGGCCGGAACGGGAGACCAAGGAAGGAATAGAACACTTCAGCAGCTTCCGTAAAGAGGCCACCGGGACACAGAAGGCGACTACAATATACGCCGATACGCCGTGGCCAGACGTTGGCGCAGCGAAAGACTGCCGCGTCAGATGGCCATCCTGGCTGTGTGGTGGAGGGCCCGGGCGCTAGCGAATTACGTAGCACAGCTTCGGCTTCAGCTGACGAACCATGGTGGATGGTGGTGCATCTCCTAGGCAGCAAACTGACATGAATCTATAGTAGCAAATAAAACCGGATTTGCCCTCTTGTACACGAGTGCCTAGGTGCATGTGTATCGTTTGCTTGGCATGACCATTTCTGGCCTACGACCAAAGTTTCACAAACAACGGCTAGCACGCTGCCATCATGTCGTGAAAGGGATGATGACAGCTTCCATTGGGGCTGCCATATGAATGCCTTGATACAGGTGCCATTGATAATCGATCAGATTTATGTACGCCATGGCGTATTGGCAATATCGCGGTCAAATTCTATGTCTATGCATGTGTTGAAGTCTTGTATGTGCTGGTCCTCGCACTTCCAGATGCTTCATATACCGGCCGAAGCGTTGATATACTCTCATACTCTCCATGGGGATCTTTGTGGATAAGTCGGCACCACAACATCATGAGACATTCCTTGAAGCACGAGACGACTGCGACGATGGCGACAGCTCTGCCACATGCTCACGCATTGGCGGGTGGGCGTCTTGGTTTAGGTGGACAGCGGCCTATGATGTTACAAACCCAGGCACGCCCCAGCGACAATGAGCATACTGCCAAAGGAATATCAGGGCCTCTCAAGGGGAGAAAAACTAGCGAGCTCGCTTTATTAATCGAACATGTACACAATGGGCAAGCACCTGATACCCAGCTCTAATCCGCCCAGGGGTTATTTCAACCGAGTCGGCACGCCCGAATCGATCGTGTGGTGCAAAATGCTCTTCCCTTCCTTCCAAATACAATGCCAACCAGAATTGTAATCAATGGGTGCCCAGAACGCCTGGAATCGTTTTGTACTCGATCCGGTGATGTTGTTTACAGAGCAATCGCGCCCCTTCGGCTTTCGCGAGCGTGCAACAGTCCTTGGAATCCGCAGAACACAAAGAACCCCTGTGACATGTTAGCATTGGGTTTGCGAGGAGCAAACGCACTACGAGAGAGGCCAGTTGCGACATGCGAGGGCATACGTACCGCATACACGATGACCGCAATGAAGATGGTCTTGGACACCTCCTTGCCTTCTGCAGCGCTGGGGTCGTTGATACCGCCAACAAACTCCTCGTGACCACCTCGATATAATCCGGCGAGAATGCTGAGGATGATGATTGCAAACACGGAGATGACGGTGCTGGTTGTTGCCTATTAGCTATTCGTAACGGCCATGGAGGGGGCGGAAGGGCAGGCGAACCAAGACCAAGCGTTGAAGGCGCTGACGACGGGCTTCATTGTGGAATAACTGGCCGGGACTACGCAGTCCGCTGATTAATTGGTGAGGGATGTCGTACACTGTCTCGTGGCGGCGTTTGGCGTCGTCGTTGGCGAGTTTCCAGAGCTGTCATTGAAGCCAGGCTCCCTGCCTGCTCGGATGGAGCTTGGCCCGTTCTTGCCTCATCGATAAGGCGTGAGGCTAGGGAGGCGCCACAACGGGCGAACAGGTTACACCGCCACAACCTGCGCCACTTTCTTGCATCCGTGCCATTTACATCTCAGATCTCGCCAACAAATCAGATATTAATAGCATGGTTGGAAGTGTCTGCGACTCATCCTGGGGTGTGTTTTGATATAGCTCAACCAGCAGCTATAGGTAGCCGTTATTCAGCTGCCACTCCTTGGGATTTCCTGGCAAGAAACTGCTGTTTTTGGTCCTGTGACTCACTGGTAAGCAGTATGCTGGACCTGGACGGAAGACTAGGACAACATCATGAGAGAGGGTAGCGTGACAATCCTGCAGACTTGCGAGGAGTTCGGAGGATAGCATGCGAATCAGATCCGATCTGTCGATATAGGAACGTGGCACAGAACGGGATGCATAGCGTAATGCGGGAGGAGCGGGGCTTCTCATTCAGCAGCAATCATCTTTTGAACCAGGTACTGGCTGTTATGATGAGGGAGTGGCCGGATGCATGAGTCCCCGGTTCAGCGAAGTGGAATGGATTCGTCAATCTCGTTGTTGTTTGTGTCGGGCTTTGTCCACGCGGACGTTTGTTTCACGTTTCACGCTGTGCGACGCTGCGCCTTCCCTCGCAATTCCATTCGGCAGAAGATCCAAACAAAACGCGAAAGCACGGATGGGACGTGCTCCCCGAGAGTGGCTTCCTGAATCTATTCTCATTGTCAAAATTACGCCGAAAGATGTTGCGCGATAGGATTCTCCGTTAGGTGACGCATACTACTGCGCAGGACGGATACGTAGCACGAGATTGCCTCTCAATTGACGGAATGGTGATTGACGGCACTTTCTGTCGCTGAAGTAACCACCGGGGCGCACCGCCGCCGCCCGAGCCTGATGAAGCACGGGCCTCAGCGCAAAGGGTGAAACGCCTGGTCGGGCTTCTTGGGTCCTGGGAATCTCCGACTGCCAATCGATTCCGAAGGCCTCATTCACACCCAGGCACAGACGTGAGCCGCGCCTCCTCCTTGGTTGCCGAATAGCCATTGATTTACCACGCCTAATCAATGTGTGACGGAAAGCCTCCTTGGCTCGCGAACGTTTGGAACGGGATGAAGTGAGGGAAAAATGATATGCAGCAAGCAGGGATGTGTTCCTCCACGGCCGGCTTTCAATGAAACACCGATGACAGCATGCTCACCTAGTGCTGGTGATGGTAGTTGGAAGTAGACAGTCCCAAGCCCACCTGCCTAAGATCCCAGCAGTGCCCGCTGAGGTACCTGAATAGTACCAGCCTTACCTAAGGCACTACCGCCAACGACTAAGTGCTACTAGCAGTGCTAGTAGTACTATGGTGGTAGCGCTACTGCCAGCAGGTACTATTTTAAGCCAGGTACTAAGTCGAGGCAGGGAGATGTAGAGGAATATCACTCCCAGATCAGTGCGAAGGAGCGGAAGGAATGAGCGGTCCTTATAACCTGGTCCTGCCACTTCTGCCGGCTGCCGCGCATCCGGTCTTCTTCCTTTAGATTCCAGCACTAGTACTTGCCGTGATTCAGCTCCTTTTTGTGCTCCATTACTACAAAAGAGTTGCGACAGCCGCGCCCACCAAAGTCCTGTTCTTGTTGACCACGCCGTTGTCAGCTCGCTTTGACTTGATCCCTTTCCGCCAATTCCCACAAGATATTCACAACCGCCCATCATGCGTGGTCTTTTCACTCTCACCGCCCTATCAGCGGCCCTCGTCGGCCAGGCCTCTGCTGCCCAGAATGCCCCGAAGGTGACCAACAACCCACCCGGGGTGGTCTACAAGGCTACGCTCCCCGAGAAGCCTTTCTTTGCCGGCGCGGCAATTGAGGGAAACGTGAAGGGTTATATTTCTGCCACCGCTGCTAAGAACGGCGAGGGCGTCCAATACACCGTCAAGTTTGAGAATCTCCCCAAGTCGGGAGGTCCCTTCGGTATGTCAAGCGCTCTACGTGATTCGCGGCCTGTCGGTATGCTAATATCAATGGACAGCTTACCACATTCACGTTGACCCTGCAAAGGACGGCAACTGTACCTCCACACTCGCCCACCTCGACCCGTTTGCTCGCGGTGAGGAGACGCCCTGCGACAAGTCGGATCCTTCATCCTGCCAGGTGGGAGACCTGAGCGGGAAGTATGGAGCCATCACATCCGATCCGTTCGAGGCGACGTATGTCGACCTGTTCACGTCTACCAAGCAAGGCCCGGGAGCCTTTTTCGGCAACCGCTCATTCGTGCTGCACTACGCCAACAAGACGCGACTGACTTGCGGCAGCTTCAAGCTCGTCTCCAACTCGACGTGGAACCCTCCCGCCCCTACTGCCCCTTGGACCGATAAGCCATCGACTGCCACCCCTACTCCCGGTTCTACTTCGATCACGTCGGATGCCTCCGCCCATACCGTGTCAAGTGTGCTCACGCTTGTCGCCACGGTTGGCTTGATGATGCTCATGTAAGGCCTCGGCTGTAGATTCGCTGATATCTGCGAACCGCATTGAAAAGGGAGGAACGGTTGAGAGAGAAATGGTGTTTTCGATAAGGTGTCAAGGCTCTTTAATAGAGGAGGCAGGCGAACCGTGATTGCGTTCTGTCGCCCCGGCTTTCGATTTGGCGTGGCAATCGGCCTGTTGTTGATATAATTTAGAAGTAGGCAACAATACCAGACACCAGATGGTGGTCTTTTTTTTCATCTCTTTGGCAGATTTGTGAGCTACTATGTAGTCTACTATGTAATAGTAAAGGCCTGCTATTCCCACCAGTTGTGTCACCAGCCACCTGTCAACCATGTGGGGTCAGTCTATACTAGCCGCACCCTTGACCATAAGGCTTGGTCTATCGTCGTGATGTTAGTGTGAAAGATCAACTCAGCCACCAAAAGCTTGATATTCTCTATCATGCAGGATCATGACGGAGAGTTTGATGACGCAGGTTTCATGTCAAGTCTTGCATGAGGGTCCGAATTGGACGGCGAAACCGATTGTTTGACATCGACAGAGTGGATGCAAGCTCCATCAGCCTTGTGGACCCCGGCGCACCCTGGTCCGTGACAACAAGCGCTGACGGGCGCTCCGTATGCATGCGAGAAGTCCGAACAAGCAGTCCGAGGTTCCAAACGCCGCGAGGCTGGCCAAAATCACAATCATCTCACGGCTACTCCCGCATCGAGTCGCCTTGTTCCATAACGGGGAGTCCGACGACAAGCGCTCACTCGGGGACGGGAGCCTCCATCTATTCCAAGCCGAGTGGTTGCTTGTACTCCTCGGCCTGTTTGCAAATAGATTGCAGATCAGAAACATGTCAGCGCAGAAATCAGGCGGCATTTGAAGTCGGTCTGGGGATCAAGGGAATCAACCAAAAGGATACAGAACCAGGCATACAGATACGGAGAGTGCCCTGGCCCAATGGTCCTATCCCAGGCATCATCGGGACGCCGGGTCGACAGCAACGGAAGTCGGAGTGGCCTGTTCCTTGATCGAACTCTCAGCTCGACTCATTGGCCGATCCACGCTGCATGCAAGGACGCCACAGGCCGAGAGGGCCAGTTTCCGGGCACTAGCGAGCCAATCCAGCGTCACACATGAGATATCCTCACAATCGATGGTTTCTCCATGGGGTATCGCTCAGCCCCAGCGCCTAGGAATGTCCGGTGCCTCTCACCCTGTTTGTTTAGCGACAGGTCCCCGCTTCAGTCGCGCTTACTTTCAGCTTCCACACGGGACATAGATTTCAAAACCCATAAAAACCGCTTCATCTTCCCCATTGTCGAACGCAACAGGGGGTAGAATGAACGACTGCTCCAGGTGGCCAACATTGAGGGTCTCGTTCATCAGTCTGGAACTACTAGTCAGGCACCGACACGCTTCATCCCATCTCCTAGTCTCCCGTTGCTGCAATGGAGTACAATGATGCAGTTGAAAGGTTTCGGGACGATGAGTACCCTAACATGGCCAAAGGTTAGTTGACTGGCGTGCCTGGTTGTAACAAAAGCTTCTTCTTTTCTCTAACAGCAGGAATCTAGGGGCCTACCTCGACCATGGAGGCGCCACCATCTATGCCCAGTCCCTCATCACGAGCTTTTCACACGCCATGATGGGAAATCTCTGGGGCAACCCCCATTCCGAGAATCTCCCAGCGAGAATGTCGGGCGAGATGGTCGACAGCGTGCGCGCCAGGGCCCTGGAATTTCTGGGGGCGGACCCAGAACACTTTGACCTGGTCTTCGTGGCGAATGCCACGGCTGCAATCAAGCTCGTGGCCGACAGCTTTCGAGACCTCGGAGAGAAGACGCCAACGGGAAGCTTCTGGTACGGGTACCACAAGGAGGCGCACACCAGCATCATCGGCGTCAGGGAGCTCGCGGGGGGAGACTTCCACTGCTTCGAAGACGACGCCCAGGTGGACCGGTGGCTCAAGTGCCCGGACGGCGGAAGCATACGGAAGTCCAAGGCTACTGGCCTGGGCCTTTTTGCGTACCCGGGCCAGTCGAATCTCAGCGGCAGGCGGCTTCCAAAGGGATGGCTGAGGGGGATCCGGCAACACGCGCAGCTGCGCAACACGTACACGCTCCTCGATGCCGCAGCCCTGGCAATGACCAGCTCGCTGGGGTCTCTCTTCCAAGACCCAGAGGACGCGCCCGACTTCACCTGTCTCTCCTTCTACAAGATCTTTGGGTTTCCAGACCTCGGCGCGCTCGTCGTCCGGCGCAGCTCGGGTCACATCTTGAACCTGCGCAAGTATTTTGGGGGAGGCACCATCGCCCAGGTGTCGCCCTTTAACGGGGACGGACGCATTTCGAAGAAGGTCCCAGGGCTTAGCGACACGTGGAACATTCACAACGGCCTGGAGGATGGCACCGTCCCGTTCCATAGCATTCTGGCCCTCGGCCTGGCTATCAGCACGCATCTCAAGCTCTACGGCTCCATGGTAGGTTTCCGCTCAGCAGGGCGTGATAGGCACAGGCTGATCCAGATCCAACAGGACACCATCTCCCGGCACTGCGCATACCTGGCCAGCTGCCTGTACAAGAGCCTCGCCGCTCTGAAATTCGAGAATGGACGCCCAGTGGTGGAGATGTACGTCGACGACCCCAAGGCGTACGAGGATCCGTCAAAGCAGGGCGCCACCTTTGCGTTCAACCTCATGAAGCAAGACGGCACCTATGTCCCTTGGACCGAGGTTGAGCGGCTCGCAAATGAGGCCGGCGTGTACATTCGGGCTGGCGGTATGTTGATGATGCAATCCCCACCCTCGCCGTTCGCATCACTAATCCTCTCTAGGCGTCTGCTGCCCCGGCGGCGTTTCAAAGGCCTTGGACTACGAGGAGTGGGAATGGAGCCGAATGTTCTCGAGCGGACATGCCTGCGGCGCCAACGAGACAGCCATCATCCACAGCCGACCTACCGGGTGAGTCGACCATCAATCACATCTTGGAAGCTGCATCGCTCATACTAACTGCCTGCTGCAGAATCGTGCGAGCGAGTCTCGGGGCCATGACCACCAGAGCAGACATCAACGCCTTGATTCGATTCCTTCACAGCCAGGCCGGGGAGGCTGTAGCCGAACCACCGCTTCCATCCCCGCTGGAGCCCTTTGTGGAGTCTCGGATGCAGCGCCAGAGGGATAATACCCCAAAGGATGTGCCGAAGGATGTCCAAAAGGACATGCTTCGCTTGTCGGTGCGAGAACCAATAGCAAATACTGCAAATGTCCGCTCGCCCAGCCTCAACTTTAGCGAAAGGGCCGTGAACCTAGCCAGGACGGGGCGCGTCTGAGGGGATTTTATTTTTGCACACAACGGTGCTACGTGCACTGCATTCGAATTGCGCGGCGTTTTTTTATTTGATGGATTTTTTTGTATGATGTCTAGTGGGCATATAGAATGGCATCGGTTGACAATAAAACATACACGGCGTTGGTAACTGGGCTTTGGGTTTGGATAGATTGATAGAAATCATGGATGAAAGTGCTGGCTCGGTGGCACCAGCCAACTAAAACCAGAGCGGGAAAACCATTACTACTCGTTAAAACACCCTCCAAGTTTCTAGTCATCATGTTCAAGCAATCCTTTCCTCCGAGAACCTAAAGTGCATCGAAATGGCTAGCATCCCCTCCAGCTTTACATGGGCTTCACTTCGCAGTGAGCACAACCCCAACTCAGCAGGCCATCAACCAGGCTCACAAAAAGAGCCCCCTCGCCCCTGGGAGCCATCTAATCTACTTTCCGTTCCCTTTTTTCGCTCTGACTGGTCACGTGTGCCGGTTGTGGTACACAGTCCATCATCCTCACATCTCGCACACATCAGACTTGCAAACGAGAAGTGCAAACGCGAGCTCTTCACTACCACCATTTCCGTCCCCGATCGCGGAGAAAGGGCCAGACGGACCTGGTGTAACGCAATCAAACAAAGCGTTTGCAACCCCTCCTTCGCAACTTGCTTTCTTTCGGATTCCATTGGCCAGCCGAACTGCCTGATTCCAATAGTCCATGCCGGCTCCCGCATCGTCACACAAGCCCGCAGCCGTACAAGAAGACGGCTACCCTCAGTGCCCCCGACCACTCGATTCCGGACAAACTCTCTTCTCTTCATACCAGCCTAGTCCGAGTCAACGAGTCCCTTTCACAAGAATCCCGAGTCTGTTACAAGCCCCATCCTTCGCGATGACTGAAGCAAACAAGCAGAGCACCATCCAGCACGGCAAACAGCCTGCAGATGACGATCCCAAACCACCAACCACACCGCCTCGGCCCTCCAACAAGGCCCCAGACGATGAGAGCGCCGTCTTGGATGCAGAAAGCGCTCCGGCATCGCCCTCGCCCTCGCCCTCGCTCTCGCTCTCGTCTCCAGACACCAATCTGCTCATTAGTCGAAACAGGTGAGTTGTTCCCGACGCTGACGTTTCTCTCTCCGTCTCAGAGACCACTGCTAACGTGTGAGCCCCAGGCACTGGCGATACATTGCAACCTTCCACGGCCCTTGGGTTGGTATGCAGTTCGGCGTCCTTGAGAAGCTGGTCCACGTCAACTACAACGCAATGCGGCCTCGACCCATTGACACGGCCACCTTCTTCGACTTCCTCAAGGTCCGAAGGCTGGTCGGTGAGGCAACTAGCCTGGCCCATAGGGCAGCTAGCGACGTCGCTTCATCGACACTGACCAGAGTGGACGGCGGCTCCCAGCCAGACCCCCTCAAATCGCCCAAGAAGGGCTACCACAACACGAGGCTGAGCAAGCAGCGCAGGTTCAGGATGAGAGAGCATGCAAGCCGGAAGCTTGCTGAAGCCTATCGCCTGGACGAGATCGCTTGCAGCATCGCCACAATCCAGAGCAACCTGTCCGTGGAAGACGTCGGAGGTTATGTGCTTCAGCGGAACCCGGACGACGCGGATGCCAAGTATGTCCACTTCTTTCACGAGAAGATTCCCTCCCGTCAGCTGGCGGAGCACACCACCGCGGAAACCTTGACGGAAATCATCGCCGACAAGCCCAAGGACGCTGAGACGATGCGGACCCGGGCCATGGTCCACAGCCTCCTGGGAGACCACGAGGCCTCGGTGCAAGACTACACGTCCGCCTTGACATCGTGCCGCTTCCAGCAGCAGCACCGGGAGCCGCCAGTTCCGGAGCCGGAGCCGGGCCGCAGACGCCGGGACGTGTTCCTCGCGGACAAGGAGCAGCCCAGCAGCCTGGAAGGCCAGCTCCTCTTCCACAGGGCAAGCGTCCATCTCGCCCTCGCAATCAAGTATGCAGAGGACGGCCTGCCCGCAGACGCCGGCAGCAATGAGGCAGACGGCGACGACGACGCTCAGCTCAGGCTGAACCAGGAGAAGGAGTCCCGTAGGCTGGTCAAGACTTACGCCAGGCGAGCACTCAAGGACTTTATGGGTTTCCTGTCGGCCCTCGAGTACTCCCCCAACATGCCTGCCAAGTTCTTCCACGAGTTCGACGAGCGCTGCGTGGCCGTGATTGAAGGCCGAACATCTCGCACCTATCGGGCAGATATACAGCCCGACGCCACGCCGCACACAATCCACTCCGTCGCCGAGCTCTTTGAGCCAGTCCCGCCGGCTGGCCTGCCTTGCTTCCCGGCATCGGATGAGAGCAGAACTGGCCACCCTGTAGGCCGGATGCCAGAGGATCCCTGTGAAGTCGTCTCCTTCCATCCCCTGTTGGATGACGCAGTCCACTCGCTTCTCCTATGCCACTGTCTCGTCCAGACGCCGACCAAGGAGCTGCTCCGCCATGCGTACATGGCCGCCCGAGTGGTTCGTCACTTGGACGGGTTCCCGTTGGTTCAACCCTACAGATCAGCTGCTCGCGGGGACTGGGGTCGCATCTTGAACCACAGCAAGAATTGGATCGGGCTCTCTGACTCGTGGGACGCTCTCTGCACGCCCGCAGATATCCCCATGAGTTGTGACACCCACTCTGCGGGCCATCGCCGGGGAAGCTCGCCTGCCCTGGACCCTCTCGACTATAGGAACTTTCGATACGAGGAGTCCCCTCCAGGTATGATGCATCCACCTCTCCCCAAAGACCGCTCATTGACACAAGGTCGTGCTGACTCAACAATTCTTTCGGCCACAGGTTCGCCCAGCGCCGCCAGCGCTGCCAACACCGCCTTTCGACGCGCGAAGGGATGCACATGCTGCTGTAGGCATCAAGTGGTTAAGGAATCGCCCGCCTTGACCCCTCGAGCCTCGGTCGTTATGAAGTGGGTGCTTGAGGCCCCTACTGTCCCTGGCTCCTCCACAAAGCGCAAGAAGCGAGCCAAGCAGCCCGCCAAGGTCGACCCGTTGAACCAGTCAATGGGGAACCTTGAACTGAACGAGTCTACTACGATTGGTTAGCAATGTCCCCCTTGGGGTTCCAGCTACCGAGAGTCTTGGGCACTCTTGTGACATCCTCGCTTGCTTGCAAGGCCACGTGGGCCTTTTGCTAAAACATGGGCTAATTTTCAAACTGCTTTGTTTCTTTTGTTTTTGTTTTCAACTTGGCTTGGCGTGATGGCGGTTGGAAGATGGTTTGGAGCGTGAGACAAGATGGGTAAAATGGGGGAAGTGGCACAAGCAAACGGTCATGATGCGTCCTCTGTGAAGTTCGCTCTCCAATTGGTCTAATGCCCCATGGAGGCAAGGAAAATAGCCCCAGATGGCGATGGAAACGGCTCTTAGTGACGTAATCAGCCCAGGCAGTTCCTCCCAGATACATAACATGAAGCATCCCTAACTAAACACCTCTCATGCAACTTCATTTGCTGTTTGTCGCCTTGTAATGATTCGCCGTTGATACTCGTAAGTATGGTCCAAGGGCAGTCAGTGCTCAGTACCACCGATTGTTTGGCACCTGACCATTGTTCAAAAAGGCATCTATGTCCCCCATACCCTCCGTCTCGAGAACATTCATGAGCTCAAGCTGCTGTGAATGCGTAAGACTGCCCTGGCGTAGCGAGTTGTAGTCAAACTGGGGGTGGGCGTTGTTCATGTGCAAGCCTTGGAGGCCGAGGCCATCTGTCGACATGTCACCAAAGTTGCTTGGTGCCGCCATCGAATCGTTGAAGAAGCTGGTGCTCATGTTTCCGAACGAGTAAGGATTGATAAAGGGTGCGGGGGGGGAGAACCAGTCGGCAATACTGTCCGTCGCCGGAAGAGGCCGCTGAGCAGGCATCGCCTGGGTAGTCGGGGGGACAGAGAATGTCGGCCCACGCTGCGGGGGGATAGGCTTCTGGGGCGGAGGCGACATGTTTGTGTGTGCTCCTGTCAGGGACACCGGCACAGGGGAGGCATGTTGCATGTTCGGCGTGTGCTGTTGTCCCATGGCGCCCTGCGGTGACAATGCCGCACTGGGAGTCGGCGTGGCCATGTTGCCAGCAGACATGGAGTCCGGTGGGGTTGGGAGTTGGTCGGACATGTTATCAGGAGGGGAAGCCATAGGCTGCTCAGGCGTGGTGGTCGCTGGTGGTGTGGGGTCGTCGGGAGCAGGATCTCCCACTTGGAGATGGTCAGGGGGGAAGTACGAGAACCTTCGGCCCGTGGGCTCATCGCTTGCCGGATTACAGAAAATCGAGTTCGATCGGAAGGTTGGTTGCGGTGGTGGAAAGCTCGGGTCGAAAGCGAAAGTGTTCATAGACTCGGGCGGCGAGTCAAATACGTAGTTGAACTGCGGTGGGTTGGCGTACGGAGGCTGGACCGGCGCAAAACCTTCGGGCGAGTGCGTATCGACAAGGGAGGGAGGCGTTGCGAAGAAGTTTGGTGTATTGCGGGCGTCGTAGCTTTGCAGGCAGGCCCTGGAGAAGATGGCATAGAGTTGCGAAGCGGATGCGGTACCGGGCCAGCGTTCAGCACACCGGTCCAGCACATCGAGACACGACGAGATGAGACCTTCCACCTCTTCCCGAGGGTGCTCACGACGCACCTCCGGGTACGAGACTGTCCATAGGATCGTGTTGATTGACATATTGACCGTGAGAAGGAAGACCCATGTGATATCAATGCCCGATTCCATTTGCTTGCTGGCCAGGTTGATCATGAAGGCTGAGCTATCAAAGCAGATCTTTGCCGCCTGTGGTGAGGGCTTGGGGACCTGGGGGCTGGGCCGATACATGAAGATGCGCATTTGGTGGAATCGTCCCTCGAACCTGCGGTGCCTTGTTAGACCGGGATTCCAAAGTAGAGATGATTCATCGGGTCTGCTTACCAGGGTTTGCACCAGGGGGGATTCTCTGGTGAAGCATCAAGCCACTCCTGGTTCATCTTTTCCACCTTTGCATACCAAGGGTGGCTGTCATTCTTTGGTTCTGGCCTCTTCTTCTCGTACAGGGCCCGCCGGATCTCTGCCTGACACATGCGCATCTTGTAAAAGTGGATGGCGACGAGCTTCTTCTCGCTCGGAGGGCCAGGCTTGATGCCCTGCTCGGTAATGTTGGCATCGTCGAGCGGCGAAAAGAAGGCAACATCCATGTGGTCATCGCCTGTCGCAAAGCTATTCGGCCGGCCCATGCTATGCGCTAGGCCATATTCCATGGCAGCAACGGTCCACACAACGCGCCGGCGGAGGTCGATGGTCTTTGGGTCTAAGTTGTAACCCGTCGAGATGGTCTTCTCATCTGAGAGGCCTTCTTGCTGGCAGATTCTGGTGGCAAGTCCAACTACGTAATAGATTGGGGTCCGTGTTGGCGTGAGGAGCGAGTATTGACCCATCAGGACGAGACACTGTAGAGTCTTGAGATCTTTGGACCGAATCACATCCTCGAATAGTTGCATGGCAGCCAGGTAATAGCTATCGGCGAGACCGGCGTATTGCGTGTCGAGTTTCTGAAGGCTGATCGCGATGACCATGCGCACCATGAAGGTCCGCACCGGTTCCGTGTCGCCGTTGTACACGGCATCGATATCATCCTGGAGATCTTGCTCGTGCAGAACTGGCCAGAAGAGTTGGGCTGGACAATGTCGAGTTAGTGCATGCGATGAACGGGCAGGCAAAAGACACTACTCTACCTTTCTGATTGAACACCTCAATCAGCTTATCCGCAACAGCTCTGGTAGGCAAGTTCTCGGCAGGATGTTGACTGATCATCGGGTAGCTCTTCCTTCTCGCCGCAGGACCGGTCATTTGGATTGATTGCATTCGGGCCTGTCGGGCGCGAAGACTAGGAATGAGGTCGGAGATGCGCTTCGAATCTGTAAACCGTTTCGCCTGGTCCATCAATAGACGTGTCATAGCAATGCCGCTGCTAGGGCCAAGGTATCGGGGAGTCTCATCCCCCCCGTTGAGGCGAATCATGCCTCCCGGGCGGACCAAATCCTCATTGCTCCGGGGGAAGTCATTGTCGTCGTCAGTGTACTGGGCTAGTTCACCCTCCAGCTGGCGAACTTTATCCTGCAGCTTAATGACATAGTAGCGGTTAATCTTGCGGCCTTTGGCAGCGTCCAGATACTCGCAGGTTGAGCCAGAGCGTTCGCAAGGGAGGCAGCGTGGTAAAGTCGGGTCGCATCGCGTTTTCCTCTGCAAAGTAAAAGTCAGCGTGCTGGTGCGTAGCCATCTACCGTGCCGAATCGCCGCAGTTCGGACAAGCCGGTAATGGATGGGGGATGGTGGGCGAGTAGTACCTGTCGGCATCGGCAGCACGCAGTCAGGGTGTGTGCGATGCGGTTACCGGAGGAGTCGCCATCAGAGGTTTCTTCTTGCTGAGGCACGGGGGCCCTGAACTGCTGCTGCGGGGGCGGCACGTGCTGTTGAGGGAGAGCATGGGGAATGAAGGCATTCTGGCGTGGGCCGGCGGGACCAAAGCCCTGGCGGAAGATGTTTGTGGCATCCATAGACAAGATTCAAGCAAGAAGCGACAGCGAGTCGGCTGGAGCGTTCTGGTCTTGTTGGGTAGCCCTCGATGTCGACTTGGCCAATCAATGCGGCGTTGATGTGAACAACTTGGTGTGGGAGTGCGCGCTGGCACAAGGGCAGCTAGGCAAGCAGTGAGCTTGCAGGTCCACGAGTGAAGGTTGCGACGAGGCAAGCGGGGAACGGGCGGCGTGTCTCGGTCAGGGAGGGTCGGTCTCGTGGTCGCCGGGCGTAGGAGCAAAGGTAATCGGTCGGCGGCAGGGCAACGTAAGGCCGAGATGGTTCGTATCAAGGCAGATGGTGTCGCAGGCGCACTCGCGGCAGTGGGCGCATTACCAACGCTCTGGAGTTGAAGCGAATCCAGAGGTTCCAAGAGGCTGTTGGCTGGGGCAAGGCGAGGCGAGCCGCGCGGAAAGAGGCAAGCAAGCCAGGAGGGGCAAGGCGACACGGCAGGGAACACCAACCAGGAAGGAACCTCCAAGGAAGGGCGGCCAGCAGGAGTGCAACACTCGAGACGCAGCACCAGCAAGGTACTATTACAGCGCAGCGCCAGTCGGATGTTGCTGGGTCCTTTGACGAGAACAGCAAAAATGTGCGCACTCGAGTCGTCTGTGGTTGATGCGGGCGGGCGCAGACCGGGACCTCACGCGGGTCTCCGGAGAAGGTCTGTATGCGGCCGCTGTCAGTCGGTAATACGGAGTAGTAGCGTACTCCAGCGGCAAAATGATGGGGCCCTTTTTCCCACCCTTGGACTTCCCAAACAGAGCTCTCTCTTTTGCTGACGGCTCCGTGACCAGACAGTGCTGCTAAGAGTCGTCAGGCTAGCCCGGTCCAAGGATTAGTACAGATAGCATGGAACTGTACGGTGGACCGTAATTAGGTACCTTAGGTGGTGGTGTCACTGGTGCGTACGACATCGAAATGGAGGAAGGCAGGTAGAGATTTTAGCTCTAGCTAGACTAGCTCAAGCTCTAGCGCAGATCCCTAGATTCTTGGGGGGGTCGGTCAAAATAGGCGAGCCAGCATATTATGACCGACGGGCTGTGTCTGTGTCGCATCTTTACTGTCTACCGGGTGCGTTTCGAAACGCCCATTCGGCGACAACCAACGAGACAGCTCCGACGAGGGGAGGGTTTGGAATGTGGGCCTGATCTGATCGTTACGGTAATACCATCACGCACTCAGACATGCGTGCCCAAAGGCTGAGAGCCTGAGACATGGTGACAAACTGTCAACAAGCTCTGGGCCCCTTGAACTTACACAGTTCCCTTCCTTACCTTTGGAGCCTTGACATCCCTGTCTGAAGAACCAGCCACGGCGGATGGTGATGCTCGCTTGCCTCTATCCATCTGGCCTGGCCGTTGCCCTTAGAATCCTGACGTTTTGGGACCAATGCCGTGCTCGAGGGCATTCCGGTGTTCCACCGGCCCAGCTTGCGAGCCTCCTGCCCGTCCAAGCCGTCCAAGCCGTCCAAGCCGTCCGACCAGTCCTCATCCGTCTGGTCGTCCCTGACCATTCTTTGCCCCGCAGCTTTCTGGACGTGAACGGATGAAACACGTGCGGTGGGCGTCTGTGGGTGCGTGCGCGCTTCCCAAATTGTAGGGATTCTCGAGCATCTTACTGGTCCATCAACGAAATTCGCAATACTAATCACCATTGCTGGCCATCCACAGGAGCACGGCCCCAGGTTGTGCAAAAGGTGGCACTGTAGCACTCGCAATGGGTAATCTGGGCGGTACATTGTCGACAAGCCACGTTTGTGAGGGCTTTTTGCAGATTCAATGCGCCAAATACGTGTTCCAAACAAAACAGAGTAAAACCTCCATCCATCGGCTTATCTTCCCTGGCCGCCCCTGGCTACAGGAGCCAGCGGGAAGGGCCCTCGTACTACAGGCGCGGGGCCATTCGTATACAAACCCGCCACCGTACTGCCTTCGTCAGCAACGTAGAGACGCACGTGCCTAGAGTCCCTGGGTTTGATATTAATTAGGTTCGCAACACAGGCCACTAGCCCAAGGCCGGGGCGAGTGTGTGTCCTTGGATGGCGGGGTGGGGGCTCTGGGCGCTGAACAGGTTGCCTTATTCGATGTGCCCCTTCCAACTGCCTCCGGATCCGTTCTATTTGATGAGTAGTATGCTGCCTAAGGTAAGTAGAAACCCCCCTTAGGTTCTCCATTACCTAGTAGATCCCAACGGACAACTGTCAACAAGGCCCAGCCCTGACTCATGGTTTCATTGTAGTCATCCACTCCATACATCCACTGTGCTCCATACCCTAGACCGTCAAGATAGTCCCCATCTCCCTTTATTCCTCCGTGATCCATTCTTATGAGGTGTCCTGGACTCCTGGCTCAGTCAAGAGGTCGACGCATCTGAATGTCTCTACTCGTGCTTCAAGCCTTCACTGTTCGACTACCTTGTCGCCATCTTCTCCACATTGCACTTTGTTTCAATGCATCCTCCAGCCCCACTCTCCCTTTGCTAAGACCGGGGTTTATTGCAAGCGTCCGTTGGAATATTCCATTTTTGCCTGGGGGCTTCTTCCATCATCCTTCTAATTGTGCGCTTTCTGTACGTAGTAAAGCCAACGACCGCTACTGCCCCATGCGTATGTACTACTAAATAGACCAGTTGGCCTCAATATCTACTAGTAGCGCCATCCCGACCCTGGCAACAGGGGGGCCGTAGTCCGCCGTCTTGCTCCATGTCTGTAGTTTCTCCCTTTGCCCTCACAAACCCGTAGCTTCGAAGTTCCCGGTAAAAGTCAAGGGCTTCCAAATTCTGTTCCTGGACACGCCAGATAGGCTCAGAATTAGCAGACAATTCCACTCCTCCGTAAACTTGCCCGAGTTGATGCCCTACATACTACAAAGTAATTACGTCTCGACCTGCCGTAGTCCGGTGCTGACGGACGTAGCTAGCAAGGAGCTTGGACGCCACCACGTAACTAACCACGGCCGCCAGCCAACCAACGCCCTGCACGGCCACAGCTCTCAAGCCTCACCCCCTCCTGGCAGACGTGCGGTCAGAACCAGAACACCACTCCACGGCCATCACCCTCGTCATTCTCGTCCTCCCCATCAACCACCCCGAGGGCGCCCCCACGAAACGGCCACAAATCACTGCCTCGTAAGCGACGAGCGTCCCCAAGAGTCCACCCCGCGTAAGGCCCTAGCCTGTGCTGCTTGCGGCTCTTTCCAGTCTTCTAGAACAACCGGGCTCGCTGTGGCCTCGTGCGCGCACCGCGCCCGTCCCGCTGCTAGGTGGGGAAACCGATCCACGACCTTCACACTCGCCAACTCCCAGCGCCGGTCCTTACGTCCCGCCTTGCCTCGCTGTCGTGCGCTCGCGAAGCCACGGTCGCGCCTTTTACCTCTTACCATTCTGCTTGCGCCCGTCGACACTGCTGCATTGACCCGGCTGCCAGTCGCAGATAGCCGTGCAACGCCAAGATCGTCGCAATGCCCCGCGCCAGCTTCTCGCACAATCCTCTGCTCCGGGTTTCACGTCCCGTCTCGGCATGTTCTCGATGTAGGCGCCTTCCCCTTACGTTCTTGTTATATAGAACCGTTCTCATTTGCGCGCTCCCGCAACGGCTAACATTTGTCCCTTCCAGGCCGCGCTGCTAAAGTCAAGGTACCAATGGCTCCAGAGCCTTTTGCATCAACCGTGGTCGCATACTGACCAGTAGCATAGTGTGATGGCAAGCTCCCAGCTTGCACGGCCTGTGAGAAGGCAGGTCGGGCCAGTGAATGCTCAGCAGCGAATGACCAGTTCGCCCGGGGCAAGGAACGGAGGTTTGTCTTGATGTCTAGCCTGTCCATTTATGTGCCGCCGCTCACCATCCTCCGCAGCTATGTCGCCGCCCTCGAGCTTCGTATCGAGAAACTAGAGAAGCGCCTTCAATTTGCAAAGTCGCGAAAGGCCTCCGTGGCTCTCCACGACCCGGATACTTCGACCATTCCCCAGGTGGACAGGAGGGACTCTCTGGCCGCCATCCGCGCCGCCATCCATCGCAAGGCGGCCCGGAAGCGGGAGAACTCCGACGTTAACTCGTTGGTCTCGGATTTTGGATTCCTGTAAGAACTCACCGACTCCATCCCCCTGACGGCATCATTTGAGCAAGCTGACTGGTTGAAGATCCGTCAATGCCACCACGCGGGATTTCGAGCCCACTGCCACGAATATGACCTTTGCCAGGCTCGTTCTAGCAGCTACAACTAATAACGCCCTCCCGGAATCCCTGGAGGCACGGCTACCTCCTAGGCAAACCGCCCTCGCTATTATTCAGTACTACATGACCAACATTTACTCATTATTTCCTTCGTTTGCCGAGACCGGTCTTCTAACAGCTCTGGATGACTTGTATCAGCAGGATGACCGTGCTATCAAGGATTACGATTGTTGGCTAGTGTACATGGTGCTCGCCATCGGCTCGACTGCTCAGAGTCGCCAGAATAATGATGAGCACTATCGGAATGGCCTCGAGTTCGCTTCGAGGGCTATGAGTTTCGCAGACCGAGCTCTCGCTCCTGGTTACATTACACAGATCCAGTCGCTTCTGCTCCTGACACAATATGCGATGCTGGACCCTGCCCATTTCGACAGCTGGCACCTTATTGGAATCACGGCTCGAGCGGTTGTTGATTTGGGCCTTCATCAGGATCCGCCAATGTCTTCGGTGACGGACAAGTCTGCCTTGGACATGCGACGGAAGATCTTCTACTGCGTCTATGCGCTTGATCGGTAAGTCTCCAAGCCCATCCCGAACCCCACCCCACACGCGCGCAGGTTATACGAGTCTAACAATTGACCCCTCAGAGCTATCAGCATGGTTCATGCCCGAACCTTTTCGTTCACAGATGACACGGTCAACGTGGCATTTCCCAACGCCGCCGGGATGGGAATGGGCCGCAGGGCGTCGACCACAGGCCCGATATCTGGGCCCCAGTCCGCAGATCCATCCTTGCTGCTCTTCCAACTACGACGTGCACAGTCGCATTGGTACCAAGAGCTCTACCAGTCGGGTTCCGCCCAGCTGCAAGATCCAGTCGGCTATATCTGGAACATGTGTCTCGATATGCGCGAGTGGGCCGAGTCACTGCCAACCACCCTTGCTCCCGGGATACGGCAGCTTTTCGAACAAGAACTCCGATACAGTTACGTTTACTGCATCGCCCCGTCACCTAGGGCACCGCAGATTACCGACTACAACCGTATCCTGATCTTTGAGCACTCGATGGCCTACCTCGACACACTTCACGAGATTGCCCAGGGAACAGAGAATCCCGGCTTCTACACCTATCACGATGTCCTAAGAGTCTATTTCATGGCCAACCAGTTCCTCGCAGTCCTGCGAGATGCGGAGGACATGCTGCTTTCAGGGATACCCGTTCCGATCCCAATTCCTCGACCAGGCGCCGCCCCCGCGCCGCCACTCCCCAGAAGGCTCCAGCCATCCAGCATGACAGGAGAGGACAACCTTGACCGGAGCTTGCGGTGTCTGGAACGGGTATCGCAAACGCTATCGATGTACACGGGGCGCTGGGAGGATGCAGGAATGTGGAACGAGAGCTTTAGCATGATATCGGAGGAGGTGGTAGAGAGACTCAGGAGGCGGAAGCAAATTCGCGATGCTGCCAGAGACCAACACCAACGGCAGTACCAGAACGGAGGTGCGCCGCAACCTCAAATGGCCGGACAGATGCATATTCCGCCGGGTCAGCAGCAGCAGCAGCAGCAACAGCAAAAGGAGATGCGATGGGTCGGTGTGGATGTTGCCCAGATGATGAGGGGGAATCCACAATAGTAACCACGAGGATCACAGGGCATGTCAAGGGGATAGACCAACAAGAGAATAATACCCTGTTGCTTTTTGGTCCATTTTAGAATTTTGACGCCCAGTCAACCATGAACTCAACCTATGAACGAGGGCACAGTTGCTCGCCGGACAGACGGGACAAAGACAATGACCAAGGTGGTTGAGGCCCAGTGAGTTTCAGATCAAGGCCACATAGGATCAACACATGACGACCAAGTCCAGTCACGCTCCAAGTCAGCACTGGAGGCTTGATGAAATGTGCTAGCTAGCAGCAACGCCCGTCCTTTGGCTTACGACGATGAAACGCGATGCCGTCTGACTGGAGGTTTTAACGGCGTGTAAACAACTGTCTTCTTTGAGGCCCTTGGTCTCAGTCTGAGTTGCAGCGGTGCTTTCAGGCCGTTCCGAGGGCTGTGACTGCCTACGCTCGTTGTGGTCCCAGAACTTGTTTGTTGTGTCCTTGGACAGAGTATGAGCTTCGTCGACAACTAGCAGGTTCGGCCGCGTGTTTGGTAAACGATTGGCTTCCTGGGAAGGGAGGGGGTCCGAGGTGGCTCGATGAGAAACGCTTCATGGCAGAGAAGAATACTCTCGAGTCGAGGGAAAATGGCGGATGGCCCTTGGTCATGGCAGAGTGAAGACCAGCTGGCAATGCTCAAAGTTTCCCAGAGACAAGAAGGGGGAGAAGCGGATGCAATGTCGTTCGTCTGAGGCTGAGCGGCGGTTCGAACGACCGGCAGATTTCACCCCTGAGGAGCACGGCACGGCCGTGGCACGTGTGATGGGTGTGGCAGCATGGGATATTAGCCTAATGAAGCCGCTGCAGACCATCTGATCAGATTGTCGTGGGAGGGTGCAACTCCCCCGGCAGGACAGATGTCAGTTGTAGATGAGTTCGCATAGCTCATTACCTGTGTCCGATGTAGTTACCCGTAATTAACACGCTCGCTACTGAGGAGGAATTTGATTGACTTTTGCCTGAAGAAATAAATTGCTCCCGGTATTACCTGTGATGAGCAGGCTTGCCCAGGGACTCGTACGCGGCGGTATGCAGAGCCTCCTTTCAGCCAAGAGGAGCCAAGAAGCCGAGGAACAGACGGCATCTCAGCGACCGCATCCAGCCACTGGCAGGCAGCGCTGCTGAGTGGTTCGCGGGGCCCCAGGCACCTTATTCCCTTATTCAGCGGGCCACACGGCGGAACTCTGATTGGCGGGAAATTATTTCCCCGTCAGACCCGGCGCCGGTGATCCGTTTGGTCCCCTCTTGCCGGACGATGAAGCGTGGAAGGTGCAAAGGTGGCGGCTCACCCCATCACCCGCACCATTGTGCCGTCAACGCCCCCGGCGCTAGCTAGCATCTCCATCGGCATGCCCTGCAGCCACCATGTCGGCATCGGATCGAGCGGCAGGGAGGAGCCAGGGAGCCTGGTATTGCGCCGCGTCGGAGCCTGGACGCATGGCACCCCTCGACGCAGTTGTGAGCCTCCCATTCTGCCAATTCTCCCATTCCCTCCCTCCCCATTCTCCCCATCCCACAGCTGCTGAGAGGGGAGAGTCGTTGTCATCACGCATCAACCATCGTGGGGGTCTGTGGCAAAGCCCGATCAACAGCTTGGCACCCGCCCTTGGCACCCATCCGCCCCTTGGCACCCGTCTCTTGGCAGACACACCTCCCATTACAGCGTTGCGTTGCACGCTGAATTCGGCACGTGAAGGGTGCTGTGGGCGATGAGCAACGCGATGCCAAGGCAATAATCGGTAGAGACCATCCAAGCGTTCCCGTCTTATATCCTCGAGCACGACTCTGACCGGGTCTTTGTTACGAATATCACTGTACTGCCAAACAAGTCCAACCCGCTGTTCTGTCCCCCTTGTGGCGGTTTGTTTTTCAAAGCCGGCTCTCGTCGTCAGGCAAAGCGAGTCAAGCTCTTGAAGACGCAACGACACGCTCTTCAGTTCCACCCAGTCAAAATATCCGAATTCCCGCCTCTTCGTATGCTTAGTGCTAGTGGCTTGCCGAAGAATCTTCCCCCCAAAGTCCGTCCGCGTGTCATTGTCTCCGCGTCAAGTTGCCCCCTCATTCTCCACGATAGATGCGGGGGAAGATCACTGGTCCCCAGATGCTCTGAATGGGGTTGGTACGCGCCCCTGATGGAGCTGGTGGAGATGGGTCTGGCCCACTGGCAAAGAAGACTGGTGTGGCAGACCTTAGCCTAATCAATCCCATGGCCACGAGGTCTCGGCCCAGGCGAATGAATGCATCTACTACGAGGAACCTTTGATGATGGCTGCCGTCTGCGATGTGTGTTGCTGAAGCCTTGGTCGGGGGCGCAACTCCACAGCTCATTCCCCAAATCATCTCAGCCCATCTGCCTCAGTGCCAAGCAAAGCGAGAGCATCCGGGGGGGTTCTGCACGTACGGTCCCGCGTCGCAAGAACACACACGAGAGCCACGGAAACCACCCGAGCCGTTACTTTCGACTAGGCCACGGTTTAAAGTGGTTCTAACTTCTCCAAAGCAAAGTTGGGGTTTCTGGCCCCAGTTGTTTGGGGGTTCGAACTAAGCTATCGGGGAGCTAAACAATTTAACAAAGGAGCCGCTGGCAGACATTAGCCGATACTGGCATGAGCCGATGCCAATTGCTGGGCCCGAGCGGGTGAATACCGTGCCTCATGCGACTCACACACACGCCGGCCCCTGCCAGCTAATGCTACCGTTATTGTCCTCGCGCCCGTTGCTCCCAAATTTCCATCACCATGGGCACTGTACACTGACCCTGTTTCGGGCGTCCTTCTTGTGGAGACATCGTACTCTCACCGGCTAGTCCATGTGGGCTCCCCGACACCAGCAACGCTGGCGCCCCCCCTTCTTCCCCCTTCCCCCCAGGTTTCGCCGTGATGGGCGCGGTGGGCTCATCTCTTCTCCGCTCCCCACAAACTTGGGGCTCCCAGACGACATGTTGGGGTAGATAAATACGGTCGCTCCCGCTGTCGCATGCTTCACAATTGCTCGATAGGTCTGCCCATCTCTTCTTCAATCCTCCCCTAGACCCCGGCCTTTGTCAAAGCATCAGCACAGCAGTACAACACATTGCAGAACCGGGTGGCAAGAGCAAAACACCGCCATCATGTTCGGGATGACCAAGGCTCGCGCCTACACATGGTGGATCAGCTTAGTTGCTGCTTCCTGCATGACACTGTACGGCTTCGACTCAAGTGTTTTCAATGTAAGTTGCGGTATAGCTTCAAGCTGCTTGGAGAACAAGACTAATATGCCTCGCCCAGGCCCTTCAAGCCTCCGACAACTGGCTGGAATGGAACAATATCGATCTCGTACGTACAATGCCTCTGTGCTCACCAAAACCAGGACATCACTCTAACCTATTATGCTCCGTCCGCAGAACCGAGACAGCTACACGGTCGGTTTGATCAGCACCTGCTACACCATCGGTGCCATCATTAGTGGTTTCTTCATGGCTGGACCCTTGGTAGGTGCCACTTTCTGGCTGCATTTCAACGCATCCGCTTACATTGTTCCTTCACACAGTCCGACTATATGGGCAGACGATGGGGCATGGGTGTCGGCTGCTTGGTTACCATCGTTGCCGCCATCATCCAAGCCTTCTCCCCCAAGGGAAAGCTGGGAGTTTTCATCTTCGGTCGTGTTCTCATCGGTATTGGCCAAGGCCTGGCATTGAGTAAGTCTCAACCTTGACATTCTGTACCTCTTGCTCTTGGTGCTAATTGTCCTCCCAAGCCGCCGGCCCAGTCTACATTGGTGAAATCGTGCCTGCATCCATCCGTGGCAATGTCATGACCTTCTGGCAACTATTCTACTCTGTCGGTGCCTTCATCGCCTACTGGATCAACTACGCCTGCGGTAAGAACCGCAAGAAGCTCGGCCAGTGGGACTGGCGACTGGTCGTCATCTTCCAGGTTCTCATCCCGGCCCTCGTCATGGTGCTCCTGCCTTTCCAGCCCGAGTCCCCTCGATGGTACATCCAGAAGAAGAACGACGTCGAGTCCGCTCGCAAGGCTCTCTCCAAGATCCGTGACACTCCCGAGGAAGTTGAAGAGGAACTCTTGGCCATCCGAGAGGCTATCGAGTACGAGAAGGAGGCCATTGCCCCCGGCTACCGCGCCCTGTTCAAGGACAAGTCCATCCGAAAGCGTCTCTACCTCGCCTTCGTCCTCAACGTCGGCCAACAGCTCACTGGCCAGGGTACCCTCAACTCGTACTCCACCTCCATTTACAAGAAGGTGTGGAAGAACGTCGAAACCATGTATGTCGAAACCCCTCGCGTGCCCATCAGTTTCGAGACTGACCGTTTCATCACAGCAACCTCATCAACGCTCTCTGGGCCACCATGGGTATTTTGTTCACCCTGAATGCTTCTTGGACTGCCGATAGATTTGGTCGCCGCTGGCTGTTCCTCGTTGGTGCCGCTGGTATGGCAGTTTGCATGCTGATTGTGCCCGTCATGGCTCTTGCCACGCCCACCGTCAACGGAGCCAAGTCCGAGCCCGTTGCCATTGGTATTGTTTTCATGCTCTTCCTCTTCATGTATGTCACCATCGTGAAATTTGCACTTTCTGAAGAACCTCCATCGCTGACAACGCTCGCAGCTTCTTCTACAAGCCGTCGTGGGGGGCCGCTGTTTGGATGTTTACGAGCGAGATCTTCTCCGCGAACGTACGATCACAGGCCGTCGGCATGGCATCGCAATGCCAGAACGTTGCCAACACCATCTTCCAACAGTTCTTCCCCACCTTCCTCGCCAAGGAGGGACTTCGGTGTTTGTTCTTCTTCATGGCCATCAACATTGTCCTCGGCATCTTTGTCTGGTTCTTTATCCCCGAGACCAAGGGCATTGCTCTGGAGCAGATGGACGTTGTCTTTGGTGGTGCCGACCACACCGAAAAGGGTGCACAGATGCTTGGAGTTGACCAGCCTGCCCCCGCCCCTGCTCCCATTGAGATCAAGGAAGGTGCTGAGGTCTCTGAGCATGAGAAGAAGCGTGAGAATGTGTAATCGGGGGGTCGGTACTGAGACTTGTTGGAATAGACGAGTAATGAACAATGAAATCGTTGGTGTTGACAATTGCCAATATTAAATGTGTGACGCATCAAGGCCGTAACCAGAAGGAAATGAGGGAATCAAGTAAGGGGTATTTCCATCAGTAAGAAAGCCCAACAAAGAGTGCCATAGAAGGCTCCGGCAAGGATGACATGTTCGATATTTAGGAAGGGTAAGGATAGTGGTGGTGACGGGAACAATGACATTGGTGACCTTGGTGGACCCCTCAGGGCAGTTGGGGACCTTGTGGCCACAATCGGTGATGGTCCTGACATGTTTAGGTCCGTCAAGGGACAAAGGCAGAGACAGGTTTGGGTGTGTAAAGGGCTGAGGGATGGTAGGAATAAGATGATCCCAAAGGCAGGCGGAGCTGCGAAGAGGGCACAATGCAATAAAAGGTGTAGAGTCTGAATGATGACGGGATCCCACGTTCGAGTGCCATCAATGATAGCGTCGCGGAATATGGCATCATTCATGCGGTGGATTAAGTCCCAGGGAATCCACATGTGCTCGTCTCGCACGGTGTCTCGAGTGATGATCTTGTCTTGGACAACTGCTCAATTGTTGAATCTGTGTGGCACGGATGAGTTTCCAAATCGAAGGCAAACGACGTCTATGCAAGTGGAAAGTGAGTCTGCATCGTACGTACCGAGTCTCATGCGGTCATGTCTGTCGAGCTTGAAGTCTTTGAACTGGAACGTGCATTCGCCAATTATGCATACCAGTCCTCTGGTGATTGTCGTGTACGATATCACCTCTCGCCCGTCCGACAGTGGCGTGCGGCCTTTGATGTGCTTCACGATGGTGATGAAGAATCGTTCCAGCTGTTCGCTGGTTGGCACAGAGTCGAGCATATTGGGAAGGTCAGGTCAGTTCTGGTACAACTAGACGGTGGGCGAGGACTCACGGCACGCCAAGTGTGTACTGGCGGAAGCACATCATGGACTCGATGGATGATCTCCCCATGGGTCGAATAGGCTACTGCTTGGTCGGGCTTCAAGTCCGATGAATGGAAATCTTGGCCCTCTGGGGAGATCATCCATCGAGTCCATGATTGCGAGGTGGCTGACGGTTGTCCAGAGTGCTTCTGTGGAACAGGAGAGACGATGATGTGAAAAGGTTGAGAGATTGTCGCAGGCGTTATTTTTTGGGGGATGGGGGTTTGCGGTTGGGCCAGATGGGAAGAAGTGACATATGCTCTATGGGAAGGAAGAGATCAAACTCGTTGGGGCCACAATGTCGAAGAGTCGTGTGGAGGGAAGGAGCAACATAGGCTCCAAGGGAAGTGCACGGACTCGTTGGGGCGATTGTATCGAAGGAAGGAGCCGGACGTCAATGCACATGCAAGAACGTGCGACGCTCATTCCTCATGAAATTCGATTGGTTGAGTGCCCCGATGAGACTCTGTGCCTCCGATCTTGCCCTCGATTACAGTACTGGTATTCCCGTGGTCCTAACAATTTAGGCAACATCGTGGCAATGGTGGCCATCAACGAAGTTGGTCACATGGGTCATCAATCAGAGCGAACAACTTTTAAAGGACGTCAATGAGTGATCAATTTTTGGAGTAAATATGGGCAATGGAAGCGAAGCGAAGCAAACTATGTATATACGGATGAAATGGGGGATAGGAGAAGCCGGTTGGCTTGAAGTTGACGTGCTCCTGTCCCTTGCAAGATGTAAAAACCCGGGCGAATCAAGTCTAACCCAATTTCCTGGCGGCAAGGCCCCCGAAGAAGCCTTGTTTCCAACCCTTTTTCAACAGAAACACGAGGTGTTTCTCTTTCGATGATGTTGAAGGGCGAGAGTTGCGGGGGGTGCTTACAGGCACTGGCTGTACCACTCGTTGACCCTGTTGCAGGTGTAGGGGGCGATACACTTGGTTGAGCCGGTGTAGTTGTTGCCACCGCACTGTCCATAGCGAGGGACGTCGCCGGCGGGCGGGTCGGGGTCGGGGGTGGTGCCGCCCTGGGTGGTGGATCCAATGGGGCCGAACTTGATGTTGGAGAAGACAACAGACGAGTTGGGGACGTCGCGCTCGAGGTCCGCGGGGACACCGGAGGTGGTGGCGCAGGATCCACGGGCAGCTCCGACCTTGGTGGAGTCGGTAGGGTAGGTAGAGTCGAGCCAGAGCATCTTGGCGTAGTGCTGCGGGAGATGTACTTGTTAGTCCGTGTTCCTAGGAGTCAAGTCTTGGGGTGGGGAGAGTTGCGGAGGGAAGCAAAGGGTAGGGGGGACTCACGTCGTGCCACAGGCTCATGACGAGAACCATGGGCTTGGAAACGGCATCGCTCATCTGGGGCATACCCTTGCGCTCAAGGAAGACATCGCGGTCGCCAAAGACAGTCTTCTGGGCCTTGCAGAAGGAGGCGGTGATGGAGTTTCCAGGGTTGCCGGCAATCTTGGACTCGGAGTTCTCAATCTTGACGCCGTTCTGGACGTAGAAGCGCTTGATCTCAGACAGCTCTCCGTTGCTGCCCTTGATGAACTGGGTGACGACAGTGACCTTCTTGGTGGTGTCGACCTTGAAGTTGGAGCCGGGTCCGTAGAAGGTCTTGTCTCCCTGGCGGTAGGGGTTGAAGTCACAGCCATCGGGATCACAGTCGCCGCCGTATCGGTCAGCGGAGTAGGTTCCGCCGCACTTGTCTCCAGTGCAGACGTGCTGGGCGTTGTTGAGGCAGGGGTGGGGAGTGTAGGCGTTGGAGATGTCGTTGGCCTCCCAGATGTCCATCTCGGCACAGCAAGAGCCCAGGTTGCCGACACCCGCGTTGGCATCACTGGTGGATGGGACCCAGCCCTCAGAGTTGCCCTACAGGAGGAGATTAGCGAAAGGGAAACAAAGAAAGGGGGTACCATGGTAGGCAGCGCGAGGAGGTTATGTCAAGACTCACCAATCCGTTGATCCACTTGATATCACGGGGGCACTGGCTGTCGCAGTAGCCGACACCGTACTTGGCACCGCCCTTGTTGGCGGGATACTTGGCCATGCCACCATCGGCGTCCATGGAGACGAAGTACAGAGCACCGTTGAGGCCGCAGCTGATCTTGGAGACGTCTACGTCAAAAGTGAACTCGTTGTCCAGGAGGGTGAACATCTGGTACTTGTCCTCCTTCTCAAGGAGATAAAGACGGCTGCCGATGTTCTTGCCGTAGTTGTGCTGCTGGACGAACTTGAGGCTCAGCGAGTTGCCGTTGGCGTTGACGCCATAGGTGCCGGGGTAGTCGGCGCCCTCGAGGCAGCACTTCTCACCGCAGACCTTGCCGCTGGTGCAGATGCTGGTGTCAAACTTGTTTCCAGTGTAGCAGTTCTTGCCGCTGGCGTCGTGAGACCATCGCCAGTTGGAGTCAATGACCACGGAGCCGGCAACATTGCTGCAGCCGCTCGAGGTGCACTTCTGCCAGGTCAGGGCGGGGTGGTTCTCGGCCTGTTGGGTACAGACTAGCTGGGCCTGGGCGGTGGTGGCGAGCAAGGCCGAGGCGGCGGCGATAGCTCGATACATGGTCGGCTAGGTGTTGTCTCTTGTCTTGAGCTTGGTGTCGATTCTGTAGGATGAGGCCGGTGCTTCTCCAGATGGCGATGATGATGAAGAAGAGAGCGGGTGAAGAGAGACGAACAACCCCTTCCTTATATAGATGATGGCATCTCTTGTCAATGTGGTCTCTTGGACGTCGGCAAACCGGGATTGCTTTCTCTCTCCCCTTCTCCACCTCTTTTGGTGGAAGTCATCCGTGAATGGTGAAGACGTAGTGTCAGGCTAGCTAGCTAGCCTTCTTCTTTCTCCTCCTCCACCTCCACCTCCACCTTCTCGGGCTATAGCTATTGCGATCGTCGACGGAACGCGGGCCGCCTCATCCCTCGGGCCCGTGTGCCTGTTGATGGCGGTGGCGGTTGACGATGCCCTCGGCTTGTCGGGCGGATCAACGGGCGCCGTGGTCTGGTGCGAGAATGGCATGGAAGGTCGCGAGGGCCAAGACCACACTCCAAAGCCCGGCTCTAGTTCTCATTGGGGGCTTTTCCCAGCACAACGCGGGAGACGTACCCCAAGTATCTGGGGTCTTCTGCTTGGTCTAGCTTAAGCGCCTGTTTTGAGGGAGCAAGCAGCCTACGTGCTGGTCACGATAGTCCACATGTGGCTCTTGTTCCTCTTCGGCCCGTCGCTTCGAGGAGGGAGGCAGATCCCCACATGGGGTACAAGTCCCGGAGCTGGGCTCCGAGGCAACCTAGTCTTCCACGGTCACGATGATTTGTGGTGTGGGGATATTTCAGGGGCATACACTCTGCGCGCAACATGTATGGCTCCTCTATAGGCGACATCTCTGCATGTCAGCTGGCCTCATCTGTCCAACTTCTTATTCTTGTCGGCCCGGCCACCGCTGCGGCCTGGGATATTGGCACGTTTCGAGGGGGGGCTGCGATGCTGCTTCCTAAGAATCGAGTTCTCGTTCTGCGCGAATCCGCCAAGCAACATGTACCTGGGCCAAAGATGTGGTCAGTCCGACGAGAAACTCGTGGCTACAACACACACTCTCACACACACACTCCCTCACTCACACGCTCGCCACATACATACACACACATACGCACACCACCACACTCACCAATATGCATTGATGGCGCACATGAGTAGGCCGCCTTGGTTCGGAGACATGGCGTCTTCTATTGGGCATGTGCCCTCTGGTGTAGATCCGGGGTGGATCGCAGGGCCTGGAGAGTGCAACAGCATCCATCCATCCATCTCGGCAGGGATTCCAGACCACGCTTGACTATGCCTCATTCCGTTCCAGATGGGAGGCTCTGGTCTGGGGGACGGAGGCGGGTCGATTCGAGAGTTGCCCCTGTCCGTCAAATCGACGTTGCAAGCGAGCGTCTCGCAAGTCACATGCGGAAAACGGAGTTGCGGAGGGTGCCACTGCGAGAGCCTTGTTTCGCTGGGCTTCATCTTTCGCCCGTCTTTGGCCGCATGGGTGGCCGCGTGCTCACAAGTCTCCGGACATGGCGGGAATTGCTCCGTCCATCTCCCTCGAGCGCATTGCTCGCTGACCCGTTCATCTAGCAAGGCTGTGGGAGTCTCACGCCAGTCGTATGTTGGACGGCCTCTGGGTTGCCTCCGGGTGGCTTGGCTGTTCTTGCATCATGTAGCATCAGCCTGTTACTGCTAGACAGTAAGTGAACCCACGATCCCAAGACCAACCCTCCACATCCACCATGGCTCTTCGGCGCAAGGGGGCCCGACATTAGGCGCCCATCTTTTGCTGCAGCCGAGCAAGTATGAGCCATGTGGGCTATATGCCGCCGTTTCCCGGCATAGAAGCGCACTCCCCTTGCCTTGCACCTTTCCTGGCTGGCTTCAACTCATGCAGGAATTCATGTGATTTCCAGCACCTGCACGTCTCGTCCTCGCAAAGTTTGTTAGCGGACCCTGAATCCCCGCGGCGAGTCTGTAAATCAAAGTCTATCAGCTGAGTGAGTTGCTTTTGATGCAGGCAACTCGACTCGGCCGGCTCTGGGGCGAAACCCTTATTGGTCCCAAAGCCAATCGGACAATCCTGGCGCGTTGCACCTATAGCAATATAGGCGCCCGTCATCAGATGAGCCACACAACATGTGCTGTCGGCCCCGGGGTACCCAGACTCACCGTCCAGGGACAAGGGTGGACGGTGGTGCTGGCACGGCGCGATCCGGACGGGGCTCGATGCTTCCACGCGGACTTGAGTGCCCCACGCGGCTTCGCTCCGTCGACCTGCAGTAGGAACCGATGTTCTCGTGCTGCGGGGTGCATTTTGAGGTGACGTCCGAATCCAAACGGGATGGAAAAGATGCCTCCGTGATGTCCCGATTCGGCTGGTGCTGTCACCAAGGTGGTCCGATGACCTATCCTATCCCCTGGTGTTGGGCAAGCCACTGGCCCAGAACAGGGAATCAGTCGACTCTGGGGCGCGTTCAGTACTTTTGGTGTCCACGGGTGGTGTCAATTGCTGTTGTTGTTTGATGTAGATGTAGATGTGGATGTGGATGACAAACTGGTCGGTCCGACGAAGGGCGCAACAAAGCCCCGGATTGAGCCTTCCGAGCCGAGGTTCAACTATAATGGAAGCTACGCAAATACTATATGTAATGTTTCGTAGGGTAGTATCAATACGCCCAAGTTGATTGATAATATTGATGATCAAGTACTATTGAATTGTATCAAATTAAAAACTCAGAGTGCAATGAGAATTATATTCCACTTACCACTACACCAATAATATTCTCCTCTTTGAGCTTCAACGAAAGAAGGGGGGCTATCCGGTTGGGACAAAGGCGCATGTGAAAACCTGTATATATGACCAAGGCGTGCACAGGATACCATGACTTTAGCGTGTAGAGAGGGACATCGCCCGCGAGGTTGTCAACAGATTTTGATCCCATATATTCTACACAAGTACTCTACACTCGCTCACGCCAAATCCCCCTTACCCCCTCCACTCCCCTCCCCTTCCCCCGCTCGAAGAAATTACCAACGTCAAATCTGCCCACCGAGGAGTATTAGTCCTCCTCCCGAGACGCCGAGATACCCCTTTCCATCCAGAGCATTTTCACTCGCAAGAAATAAAAAAGTGACTCCAAAAATAAAACGTGATTCTTCTCTCGACCGTCGCAAATACGATCGAGGCTGTCCACTGGGTGCGGCTGGCCCGAAACGAAAGGTAGGGGCAGCGCCTATTACTGGGCCAGGTTCTGTGACCGCCGGTGTTGTAGACGAGGAAATGCAGGCGGTTTTTGTGGCGGCGGCGGCATCTGCTGCTGCTGCTGCTGCGGGTGTGATATCCCTGGCGGATCTAGTCGTGCAGAAGCATCCTATACTGCTCGAATGTCCAGTAGGTGAAGATTCTTAGTCTGTCGGGGAAGCCGTTGGTCCCGCTCATAGAGGTAGCCGCAGTTGGCGCAGAGAGTCTGTCCGACACGTTAGCATGGTGATGCAGCAAAAGATACACAATTAAAACACAAAAAAGTCAGTCCTTACCCTTGGGCCCGCTGGGCCATCACGCACTGCCCATACGCTGGTGCCCCAGATGCGGCAGTGGAGGCATCGCCATTGCAGTCGCTCCTGGTCAGTCAACGAACCGCCACCTCCATAACCGCCAACATCTGGCGTGCCTCGACCTCCGGGGGTTCCGCTTCGCCCCAGTGGGCTCAGGCTGCGGAAGCGACGCTTCTTCTTGGACCGTTCTCCCCGCCCCATCCGCTCCTCCTCCACCTCCATGGGGGCGCCAAAGGGCGTGCCACCCAACATGCCTGCAGTAGAGCTGAAGCGTGCCGTCTCGCGACGCAGCCGACGGACCTGGCGCTCGCGGTCGCCTTCGCGCTTCTCAATCTCCTCCTTGCTTAGGATCTCCACCTTGGGCTCCCACTCGTCCGCCAGCTGGTCTGGGTCATATCTCCAGCCCGCCTCGGCCCCATGGGCAGCGTCATTCGGAAGCTCCTGCTGGGGTCCGCCCCATCCAGTTACAAGGCCGCCAGCTTCGCAAGCTTCCTTCTTGAGTCGAAGCACAGCTTCGTAGATGGCATGCGTCATCGCTGGAATCCATTCTCCAGTCAAACCGAGATCTGCGCACGTCACCTTCGCAAACGTTTCAGCCGTGCCTGGCGGGTGCAGCAGTGACCACTCAAACTTGTCCGTGTAGAGCATCGAAGCTAGATTGAGGCTCAAGTTGATGATGCATCGATACGTATCATCCGGGTTGAAGTCATCAGAGTCTTGGGGGATCGGCGTAGCTTCGGCAGTGACATCCGGAGCTTGTGTTTGTGAAGGAGTCGGGATTCCACCCGTCTGGGCCGGGGTATCTGGTCGCGAAGTGCCCCTGACAGCAGAAGCGGGGGACTCGTCCCGAGACTTGACTACCAAACTCGGTCGTGGAGTTCCATTCACCGCGCCACCGCCGGTTCCAGCTATAGCAGGCTGTGGCACAGGGGCTTGCTGCTCGGTATGGAAGAGCGGGTGCAAGGCAACGCCGGCATATTCCTCCAATTGAGTCCGGATCTGCTTGCTAATCTCGGCCACTACGACTGCCCTGTTGGGTAAGTCAAGGTCCTGTACTAGCGTCTGCGCGAATTGGTCTGTAGTTGTTAATGTCTCGTGGAGGTTCCAGCAAAAGATGTCGCGGAGCTTATACGGGACTGTGGTCTCTTGTTGTCGATACTGTGGCAGGGAGATGTCGACCGAGTTGGGGTTCGGCGGCGGGAAAGGCGCAGGCGGGATGAAGGAGGGGATGTCGAGGTCGATGCGTATGGGTATCAGAGTGAGCGGCAGGTTGGCCTGCGCAGCATTCTGCTGGTCACTCCTCACGGAGCGGTTCTTACCCATCCAGTCGCGCCAGATGCCTTGAACCTCGACTGGAGCCTTGGTATCCTTGCCTGCCTTGTCCGCTAGCTCCTGTCTGCTGACAGAGTCTTCCTTGCGCAAGCTGCGAAGGCCCGTTGGCCGACGTCGAGGGTCGTCACTTTCATCGTCCAGATCGTCGAAGCCATCTTCCGCATAATTGATTATGGTGGTCCCTCGCTTGGTGGTCCTGGAGACAGGCCCGGTCGGCGCGCTGGGCAGCACGGGGGTCAAGAGGGAATTATTGTAGCCGCGTAGTCGTGGCGCGTAGGTCGACACAAAGGCCTGGGGTTTCGAACGTTCCATTGTGCGCGCTGGGAGACGGCAAGGGTCGTCTCATGCTGGGGTAAAGGGAGCGGCGACGACGCGCAGGAGGGGCCCTAGGCTTCACCCAGAGGGTTCGGTGGCCAGGCAAAAGAAACTGCGATTATGCGATGGAGATGAAGGTAGTGAAGCCTTGTCGTCAGGCGGGAGAGTGGCTGCTGACCGAGCCGAATGGTATTGAGGCTTCAGTTTGATGGAGTCGCGACGGAGGCACCTTTTCGAGATCGCGTCGCCTTGCGGCCACAAATTCAGCGTTTGCCAGGTACAGCGGGACCTGGCCCAAGCGCTCGTTACATAATCATCCAAGTTGGTGGTCCAAGCGCCCTCGGCACTTGAGTGTGCTGGAGGCTGCTGAGAGTGGAACAAACCTCAGGCTACCAATGCTTAGTACTTTCATCAAACCGTGCGATTGATATCAAGGACGGGCTTGGCGTTGAAAGAATTACTAAGTGTAGGATTTATTCCAGCTAGGGATGCTCATTGAGGTCACCGTCCTATCAACCGCCGAAAGGTACACCGGCCGCATATTCCAGCTCCCGCCATCAACATGTCGATGCGCCCGGACGAACCGCTGCTCGAGGCGTCCATAGCAACCATTTTGCCGAAATCCGATATATCGGAGTCAAAAGGCAACAATAATTTCTGCGACGGTTTCTAGAAGGGCTTGTGTCCGACTCTGAAATTGGTTACCACGCAATGTCCGTCACCATCCTGGACGCCGGGGTTGACTCACATGTTCCCCTCAGGAATGAAGCGGCACACCTCAAAGACTTTGAATGGCTGGGATATGCTGTATGCTCGACCACAACCTATCTGCACAGACCCTGACCATAGGCATTGAGCTTGGAGCGGGCGTGAGCAACACCACACGCCTGGTGACTGTGCTTATCAACTCACACTAGTGCAGCCATGGCTCATGTCCAGTAGTTACAGGCTGGTTGTTGTACATCGATTCCTCTGCTAGCCATGCCCGCATGGCTGTTTGGATGGGCGACTGATAGGCGTCGTTGCATTGATTTGACTCGTGCTCGTAGAGTGTCTCGCCCTGTTTGGGCCGTAGATCCGCTGGGGAGTGTTGGAAATTTTGCAAACCGGCGGCGAGTTGGTTCGCCTAGAACTGAGCATGAACGGCGAGGTCTGGATTCCAGGAAAGAGGCTGCACTCCTTTCGAAACCCGGACTTGATTTAGCAGGTTGATGGCATCCGACGTGTCATCAGCCATCGCCAAGCGACTCGCCATGTAGAGAGCGAAGGCCGAGATTGCGCGTAGATGCATAGCTACTAGAGAGAGCAGGTGAATAGAGATCTAAATAAGGCTAGCGGATGCTTGAACGGCGATGCGAAGATTAATAAGAGGAGCGGGTTTTGTTGTGAAGCAGGCGATGGCATGGGTAGATTTGTGTGACTGTGATTATTCTGGTATAGACGTCTGGTCTGGAAAGCAAAGATAGTGAGAAAGAGCAACTGCCTCGATTTCCTTCTTTTTGGGACATTGCCCGACAGAAACTGGTAATCGCACTTGGCTTTGTCCAGCAGGGCCTTGTACTTGGGAGGCAAGAGCAGAATCCACTTTTGGAGTTTCCGAGACAATTACATGTGCCACGGTACTCAACTCAGAGTGTGAAGAGCAGGTGAACCTTGAACGCTTTCAAATGGAAAAGAAAAAGAAAAAGACAAACCCGAATTCCTCAATTAACAGGCCATAATTTGGTTCTTCAGCCAGCCTCGAAGTGCAATGAGTAGCCAGAGAGGGTTGTTGCGACCACTTGGTCGGGGATTAGACTAGTAGTACATGTCTGGAAGCTCATGGAAGCCAATCAGCGCAAGTGTCTGAGGCTGGTGCACGGACCGTGGCAATGACGTTGTCGCGTGTATGCTCAAAACGGCACTAAAATCTTTACTTCTGGACCTCAACACCAACGCTGCACATCTCAATATGGCACCCAGGACACACTCCCTAGCGACTGCGATGCTGCAACGGCTACGCCCCCAGCCGTTGCGTGCCTCCCCGCTGCGCCTCCCCATCCATCGTCCATCGCCGCCCCGTCCCGCGATCCAACCCATCGCCGCGCGCGCAGCCCACTCGATTCCTCTTCCGCCGCGACAAGATCCTACAGAAAAGCAAAAGCAGACGCCAGAGCAGCCGCCCTCCTGGTCGGCCGAAGCGCCCAAGAGCGAGGGTGAGCGCCCAGACATCAGGGGCGCCGCCTACTATCAGCTCTCCTTCACCTGCGTCCCCTGCGGCCACCGCTCCCATCACAACATCTCCAAGCAGGGCTACCACCACGGATCCACCCTCATCACCTGCCCCTCATGCCGTAACCGACATGTCATCAGCGATCACCTCAACATCTTTGGCGACCGCAAGATCACCGTGGAGGACCTGATGCGCGAGAAGGGACAACTTGTCAAACGGGGTAGCCTCGGCGAGGACGGCGACATCGAGTTCTGGCCTGACGAGCTGCCTGCCGAGCCGTCTGGTACAGAAACAGAGAAGTAAGAAAAAAGGTTGATCGATCTTGGGTCGTGGAGAACCAGTCAATCATCACGCATGTATTTCTAGAAACGATTTTGTACGATACACCGGGGGGGAGAGGGGCATTTTTAGGCGCAAATCAGTGATGCTGGATACCCATCTCTAGAGTCAAAGGAATGCTTTCTTTGTTAGTTAAATAAAGGGTGAAATAAACAGGCAACGGCAAGCATCTGCCGATCCAAAGTTTGGTCTACGTGGTGCATATACACCGGAAGTCCCAAAATGAACGCCTCGAATCCGAATGTCAAACCCCTTTTGATGCCCAAAACGCCGTCCAAATGCCACCAGGCCCGCGTGCCTACTTCTACCACCCCTTGTAGGATTGCCTAATGTCCCTGTGCTCCTTTGACCGCATCTTCTTCCTCTCCTTGTTCTTCTCAAACTTCTTCCTCTTGTCCCGTCCGTACTTTTCGGGGTGCGCAATCGCCTCAATCTTCCTCTTGCTTGCCCGCTGTTCACGCTTGGCTCGAACCTCTTCGCGGATCGTGAGAAGCTGTTTCGTGTACTCAGCTGTGCCAACCTTCTTCTGCAGGGCGTCCATGACGATCTGCGCTCTGGTCTTGAGGCCCTCGTGCTTTGTTTTGAACACCTCGTCGTTCGAGAAGGGAGGCGCAATGGATGGATCCGTCAGGTGGTGGAGGGGGGTCAGAATGGTCTTGAGCGATGGCTGTAGGCGCTCCTGGGATGACCGGCGACAGACAATCTCCAAGACTTCCATAGCCGCCACCTTGGGTGTGATTGCGACACCCTTTGGCGGAATCTCCCGACGGATGATGTGAGAGAGCCTCCTGAACAGGTATCCCAAATCCTTCTGCTGGTGTTCGGTGTCATCCTCGCCTCCTTCCTCCTCGTCTTCGTCGCCATCCCCATCTTCCGCGTCTTCTGGTCCAGCAGGGAGGCGCGAGGCCAAGAAGATAAGAATCTGCGTGGCCTCGGCCGCTAGACCCTCGTCAACATCACGAGAGCCTACCACGCCCAGACTAAGACGAACGAGGTCGTCAACTTTGGTGGTATCGAGTTTCAAGCCGTGAGAACCATCGATCGGTTGGCCAAGGGGGGTGCTGCCAGCTTGCTTCGCGAAATCTGCGAGGTACGAGCTGATGAGGCTGATAGCCGCGACTCGCGCAGGAGTATCTCGGTGAGCCAGGCACCTGGCAACATTCCCCCACAGCTCTTCGCTAGTTTCCGAGAAAATCTTGTCAGGGAATACAGAAGCCGATGCACGAACGACTCCCAGAGTCGCTGTGAGCAAGTCTCCGTCTACCTCTCGAATGTCCTCAGCACCCAAAATCCCCGCAACCTTGCCGTAAACAAGTCTGAAATCCTTCTTGTTGTTCGAGGCATTTTCACTGGACTCGAGATAATAGCCAAACACAAGAAGGGCAAGTCTCAGAACAGCCTCGTTGCCGTCCTTTTCCAGCCAAGAGCGCACCAGGTCCAAGAAAGTCTTGGTCTTCTCCTTGTCCGCCTTGCGGAAAATTTCTTTGATCAACTCTGCAGCCGCAAGTCGACATTTCTCACTGTCATCGTTGGCAAGTACCATGAACAGAGGAAGGAAACAGGTGGCAGCGATTTCCTGGACGAAATCATCCGAGGATTTCAGGAGTAGCAAATGGATGATCTCCATGACGGAAATCCGTCCGCCCTCCCGTTCATACTTGAGGTTGGCAACCACGAAATTGAGTTGCTTCGCCCACCGGGCCTTCTTCTGAGGGTACTCTTTCACAAACTGGAAGAAGGCGCCTCTCGCCAGGTCCCTGGTGTCCTTGTCGTCATTGGTGATCATGACTGTTCCGACATAGTCCATGGTATCGTAGACGGCAGCAGTCTCAATGCCGCGGTCGAGAACTGACCGAAGGAAGTTGAACGTGACGTGACGATACAGCGGCTCCGTCAAGTCATCTTTAAGTCTACCAAGGAGCATGTCGATGGCAGCAGGCTTGACCTCGGTGTCTGATCTGTCCCGGAGCACGACTGCCAACATCTTGAGAGCCGCTTGGGATAGGTCAGTCGTAGTGGAGACGGCCATCGAAATGCCCTTGGTGGCTTCTTTGACAGCAACCTTGTAAATCTTGGCCGCGTCATCAGTAGCAAAAGGAACTCTGACAATGACGGCGAGTAGTCGAAAGGCGGAGATCTTGGCCTCGTCTTCGCCCCCGACTATGACATCGCCCAAGATTGGAATAAAGCCCGAAATGTTGGCAGCATTCCGCAAGTTGTCATGCTTCTTGAAGATTGACCTCAAAATGTCAATGGCGAAGCGAATGAGTTTGTAAGTATTCTCAGTGGTTCGACCTCGGTCGGCTCCCCTCTTCGCGCCTTTCTGAACAAGATACTTCCTAATGCGAGGATCGATCTTCTGTTCGGCTTCGGGCTTCCGAGAATTGTACACCTCCTGAACAACTTCGTAGCAAAATACCAGGGTTTCGCGGCTTTCAGCAGCCGGGTTTTGCAGCAGTCCGGCTGTGATCCGCGCCATCAAAGCATCAATCTTGCGCAGCATATTGATGTTGAGCTTTTGCATAAGCAGATCTCGTAGTGGCCTGATGAGGTCGATGAGGCGGCTAATGGATGCGTTCTTGGCAATGAGCTCCATCGAGTCCTGGCTCTTGCTGCTCTTGACCTCTTTCATTTGGTTGGTGTAGCCTTCAGCATCCTTTTCCTGTCCAATAGCTCCAAAAATATCATCCATAATCACCGTTACGATGGGTGGCAGGCAGTAGTCCAGATCGCCTGGGGAGTAGCTGGGCACTGTGGCGACCAAGATGGAATGCATGGTGTACGAGAGAACGTGCAGCTGGTATCCTTTGATGAGTGCACTGCGCATTTCTCGGAGAAGGAAGCCAAAGAATGAAGGGCCGAGGACGACAGCGATTTTGACTAGAGTGTCTCGGGCCATTTCACGGGCTTCCCAGGCCTTGCTTCGGAGAATGTGACTGATGTCGGTCAGCACGCCGGCAAGCTTTTGGTCCATCTCGTCAGAGGACAGCAGCTTCAAGAGTCGAACGATGACGACACCAACTGGCACTCGATAGCTGACTTCTGACTCGTCCTTTTCATGAAGGTGCTTGAGGAGCGCTGGCAGAAAGCCATTGGTAACCTCCTCGGCTAGTTTCTCAGGCGGTGGAATTGTCAGACAAAGTCTCGTAGTAGCTGTGGAAGAGGCATCGATCTGGTCCACTTCCATCTTATCTGGAGCAGCCAGATTAGTGGCATCGATGAGGGCATCCGCAAATCTTCCAAGCAACCGGATGGTTTGCTTCTGAAGATCAGGCTTGGATTCAACGCATCGGATATACCGTTGAAAGGTCGTTCGGTAGTGTTTCCAGTGAAGGGACGCAGCAAGTACACCTATGGTTTTCGTAGCCTGTGCTCCGAGACCATGATCGTCACTTCCATCAGTCCTGCCGAAGATAAAATGCTCCAGTAAGGGGATGAAGAACTGGGCCAAATTCTGGCTGCTCATCTCTCTCTTCACGTTGGCAGTTTCCAGAGCCTGAAGGGCTTCCAATTGTCTTGCAGTGGCAGGACTTAGAATGTTAAAGAAGAAGACGGGTTCTGAAGACTCCTCATGTCTTTCGTCAAGCAGCCCACCAAGGTCGGCAATGGGCTCCCATTCTGGTAGTGTGCAGAGGAGGAATCCAAGAACACGGAGATACTCCCTTCGGACTGTGTCAGAGGGTTCACGCGCGCCTGAGTAGATGGCTGGGATAAGCACCTCCTGAAGGTACTCATAGAATTGCGTTTTCATCTCGCCATCCTCAGTCGAAGCGGCGTCGGACACGAACCGACGAAGGCCGTCGGCAGAGTTGGACGACAAAATGCCGAATTCCTCGTCGTTCTTTATGTGAAAGGTCAAGTTATGAAGAATAGGAAGCCATTGCCTTGGTGTGAGCGCAGTCTCCCTAACGCTCGAGACGGCGGTAAACGCCGCCAAGCGCTTGTCATAATTGGGTTCCTCGATTCGGCCCTCCTTGAACGAGTTGAGGTCCGTGCAGATCGTTGCCACTTCAGAAAGGCTGATATCCTTCTCGGCAATAGCTTGCAGCGCTCGTGATAGTGATTCGCGGTTCTCTCTATCTTTGAAGTAGCTGAAGAGCGAGGCGATGGTGTTGTAAACTTCTTCCACCAGCGACTGATCTTCCAGGACACTCGGTCGCGTGACATACTGTTCCAGAACGAGGAGAATTCTTCCTTTGAGCCTGGGGTTGACACGGCGAGGCGGTTGATTAAGAAGGAAAGTGGAAATCCTGATGACGGCCTGAACATTTTCGGATTCCAGAACAGTAGGTGCCATGGAAAGTATAGTTTCCACACACGCTTCCAAGACGCCATTGCTCACACCAGGTGATTCAAGAACGCTGGTAATGTGGGTCAGAATTGCCTCGTTGTTGGGATCAAGGAGCTCAGTCTTGATGACTTCGTTGAATTCTGACTCCTCGGCTGGTGCAGTTGCAAGCCTGACGAGGTTGCGAACTATGCCCAGCACATGGGTTTTAACCTCGTCCTTGGCCTTTTCGGCAGTCAAACATTCGATAACCTTGGGGAGGACGCCATCGGGAAGAATCTTTTCGTGTGGCGCCAAGAAGAGGGCCACCTTGGGGAGCGCTGCCCAGGTCGAAATGAGTTGAAGAATGCCTGAGATACCCTGGGCGGTTTCAATTGGTAGGTTTTCGAGTCTTGGCGCGACAACTTCCTCGATGATTATTTCATGATAAGGCTGCCAGTTGAATTTCTGTGCGTTTTGGAAAAGAGCATTCAAGCACTTCAGACCCGTGGACCGGACGATTCGCAGTAAGGAGTGGATGCTGCCCTTCTCCTCATCTTCGTCAGTGTCGCCTTCGACATGAGGGACGGCCACCCGTAGTTGGCGACAGGCATGAACAAGACAGTAGAGAATGGCATTCAGCAGTCTCTCAACATAAGGGGTAACATTTGTCCCCAGCTCCGAGATCATGCCCGAAATCATGTTGAGAAAACCGAATTGCTTTCGCACATGGATGACGGGTTCCTCAAAATACTTCTTTGAAGCGCCAATGACACGCGTGTCCTTCAACTTCCCCATAGCAATATCGAGATAGCTTCCCATGTCCTCGATACTGAGATTTCTGAGAACGGCGAGCCTCGTGGCCTGCAGTCCATGCCTGCCACTAGCCGCACCTTTTTTGGAAATCGTACGGCCGTACAGCAAACGGAGAAGGACTGGCATCAATTCGTCTCTGTGTTCCTGTCGAATAGCAGAATCATCTTGCAGGAAAACCGTGAGTTCATTCTTGAATCGAGCTTCATCGAGCAGAAATTCCAGGTTCTCCTGATAGGGCTTGATGCCTTCCTGCTTCCAGGTCAGGATGGCCTTCAGGGCGAGCTTTTGAATCTCCGCATCGCCATTCTCCATAAGGCCAAGAATCGCAGCGTAAACGGACTCGTGTTGGAAGAGCACCCTGGGGTTGATGAACTGCGAGAATACACCAAGGATGGCTTTCCTATCCGCAAGAGACCAAGTTGCTCCCACGGACGCATCCACCTCGTCCCCTTCCTGGTTCTCATCGGTAGTCCAGGCTAAAAGGTGTGGGACGAGAGAGCGCGACCTCTTCTCGGCAATGGAGGGCATCGCGTTGAAGACTTTGAGGGCTCTAGAGCGCGAATTGTCTGCATTTGCGTCTGACCTGAGTTGTTTGTTGTCAAAACTCTGCAGCATCAAATCATCAGGGTGGTTGATTCCGGTTTCGATCTCGTCTGCAATCTTTTCTAGCCGTCGTAACCAAGTGCATTCAAAATCGGAAACAAAGGTAGGGCCGGTGGCCTGTCCGTCTGAGTTCGAAGCGCCCCAACGTGCTGAAGGAACATTGAGCCACTTGAACCCGACAGCACATACGGCTTCCTCTCCAGCCTTGGTTTGAGCGACTTGCTTCATTGTTTCGATCGCATCGTCCCAAACGGGGGACAGCTTGACGGTCATCATGCCGAAGAGAAAAGCAGGGATAGCCTGTTGGAGCCAGGACCCCTCTTCAAAAGAAGCATAGGATTGGCCCAACTTGCGAAAGTTCATCGCGATGTTCCTTGTGTGCGCAAGATCCAGAGGGGTTTCTTCTGTGTCGATCATGGTGGCAATGGACTCGCATGAAAGCGGTTCAATGTTGATTTGCATCAGAAGCTGGAGCGAGGCCAAACGGGTCTCATGACAAGAAGAGCTGAGGTTGTGAACCAGAGACGCCATTACCGGATCTTCGTCATTGGTTGAATCATCACTACTGGTACTGTCCTGCCTTCCAGTGGGACTTCGTGTTTGCTTGATCTGCTCGTACGCAAGGTATGCATGCAGGAACCCGACGGACTGGGAAAACCGTGGCACGGCAGCTCGAAGGAGGGGACTGAGTGTGGAGTCTATAGCCCCGGCATCCTTGCTCATCCGTAGGTAGGCGTGAAACCCCTGGCCAATGATGAAGTGTACCTCATCAGATGCTAGTGTGGTAGATGGTCGAAGGGCCAGTTTCAATTTTCGAAGTAGGAGCTCCGCAATACGAGCATTGGTTGAAGGATGGACTGTAGTAAGCTCCAAAAGCCGAAGGAGCGCAGAGTATTTGGGCAGACATCGATCCCTCCAGACTTGCGGATCTTTGTTGTACGGCCCACGCTCCGGGAAGGGCGAAATTTCCAAACGCTCGAATTTTGAGACGATCTGATCCTGCCAGTTTTGGGGTAGCCTGCAGCTATCTTTTTCTCCAGCAGGGGGGAAGGCATTGTTCTCCACCATCTTGGGCAAAAAAACGCACAGCATGTCTTCGTTTTGGCCCTCAGACCAGTGGCTGGCAATGAACCTGCAACTTTGTTAGTAGGCCACATCCTCGCCGAGGTGCAGGAAAACGTACTTTTGAAAATCGCTTCTGAAAAGACTTCCAAATCTTTGGGAGTCCAGCTCGCAGAAGAATGAGCAAAACGGAATGAACCATTTCATGAAGGGCTCTCTGCTCAACGATTGCACAAGAGTCATGATGTGAGGTATCAAGGCATCAACAGGGGCGTGGTGCCAAACGATGGCAATGTTCACAATGATGTTGCGCCAAACAACACTTTGGGCGTCCCGTGGGACCTCGACCCCAGACTTCGTGGCCTGGTCAAGCATCTGAACTAGATTGCGGATCATTGGTGCCCAGTTGTTGACACGGGAGCCCTTGCGCACACCAGCCATGGTTCCGTAGACTCTTGCAAAGGGAACCATGTGCCATTTCAGATCAGTGGCAAGCTTCTTGCTCACGGAGGCCTGGATACTCTCGTGAATGGATTCTGTAAATTCTTCAAACGTTTCAGCATTGGAGTGGTGAATGACGCTCGTGAGAACCCCGCAAACAACATCAGTCCACGTAGTGACCTCCGCCAAGCCGTGCTCCTGGTCAGGAATGGCTTGAATGAGGGCGTTGAAGATGACTGCACCGGTCGAGTGTATGTTATTGTCGGTGCTCTTCATTGCTTCGGCAAACATGGTCATCAAGCCGTCTTGATACAAGGTAAACTGTCGGTCGTCGATCGTATCGAGGAGGTCATCTCTAGCATGCTCAACAAGCAGTTTGAGGGCCGTCTCCCGGTGAGATGGGGCTGCTGCTTTCTTAACAAGGAAGCTCATGGCCTCGGCGCCAAATCGGGCAATATATGGAGGGTTCCTCGCTTTGCCGAGCAGCGCGGACATGACGTTGAAGGTAGGCCGCAAGTCTGGGACGAGAAGCTTCGAGAGGTACTTGAAAAGGAAGGCCAGGGCACCAAATGTCCACTCAATGACCTCGACATCTTGAGGCTTGGAGGCAATGGCCACCATGAGATCGAGACTCTTTCCATAGTACTTCTCAAATCGCACTCCCAGATCATGCGAGAACGCAGTTAGTAGATCCAGCAAGGGCTCAAGAGCCTCCTTTTCTTGTAGCGAAATATACTTGGCGAGCAAGTCCATGATGCGCTGCTCGAAATGCAGGATTTGAGGAAGGCTTTCGCTGAGCGGCAGCACCTCCCGCTTGAAGTCCACAAAGGGCTTCGAGATGTTCAATTCGCCCCATTTTTGCAAGCCGGTCTGGAAATACGAGGTGGATGTCGAGACGTCTTCGGATTCGAGGTCGTGGCGGCGAACCTTCCGCAAAGGCTGGAGGGAGTTGAACTTGGCAATCTTGGTGCTGAACGACTCCCACCTGTGGTTCTTTTGGTGGGGTGTCGACTTCTTGTTCTTCCGCGACTTCGCGATGCGCCCCGATGAGTTGGACGGCATCTTGGCGATTGTGGGAGCCCAAGGCGTAGAGGATTTGCAAAAGATGCAAGTCTCTTGACCCAAAAAGAAGAGCGAGCTGCTCTACAGCACGCCCCGCCAAAATTTCCCGACTTTTTTTTTCGGGACAGGACCGGCAAAACCGATAAGGCCGCGCTAGCGCTAGAAGCCCCGCTACGGCCAATAGCACTGGCGCCGCAAAGCCTTATCGCCTCCTAGCTTTCCTCCTCCGTCATTCTCCTGCCTCTATCAACCAGCTGCGGGAGAGGGTGTCGCGCGACCACGAGCCGACTTGACTTCGCAGCTTCAACCATTAGCCATGGCTGCGCCAAAGATGTACGTCGAATAAGTATAGGTGCCTTAGAAGAGACTTTGCTAATATGATTTGTCGTAGCATTGTTCTAGGGAGCCTCAATGGACAGCTCGAGCCTGCCCTCAAGAAGCTTGCGACGCTTCACGCCAAGAACGCTTTCGCTCTCGCAATCCTTACCGGAGATGTCTTCAGCCCCTCGGATGACGATGAGGTGGTTACCTCTCTCTTAAATGGGTCTTTACAAGTCCCGCTCCCCACATACTTCACAGTTGGCAACCACGCTCTCCCTCCACGAATCGCTGCCAAGGTCGAGGCCGAGGAGGAAATCTGCGACAACCTGCACTTTCTTGGCAAACGGAGCATTACGAAAACACCAGAAGGAGTGCGCATAGTCGCGCTCGGAGGGGGACTTGATACAAACTTGGTCGGAGGGCAGTCCAAGGAGCAGCACTTGCCGTTCCACACTGTCGACGATGCCAAGAGTCTGCGCGGCGCCAATAGCGCAGACATCCTTTTGACATCTGTGTGGCCTGAAGGCGTTTGGACGGGCTCAAATGCCCCCCTCGCAGCCGCTGACAAGGCTTCAGTGTCGAGCGCGCCGGAAATCGCCGATCTGTGTGCCTCGCTCAAGCCGCGATACCACCTATCCGCAGCATCGGGCCCTTTCTTCTACGAGCGAGAGCCATTCATACACCAAGCTGAGAAGGAGACGGACATTTCCAATATCACACGGTTCATTGCCATGGCGCCGTATGGAAACGACAGCAAGGCCAAAGCAATGTATGCCTTTACTCTAAACAAGGCAGACACGAGTATTCCTATTGGAGCCACGCCTTCGCCTTTCAGCCTCAAGACGAAGAAGCGATCCCACCAGGACGAGTCGTTCAGCCGATATAGCCACGACGATGGACATCGAGGTAGACGCAACAAGCGGTCCCGAAGAATGTCTCCTCCCCCGGGGCCCGATCGCTGCTATTTCTGCCTGTCGAATCCAAACCTTGCGACACACATGTGCTGCAGCATTGGAGATGACGCCTACATCACAACTGCTAAAGGGCCCCTCCCAACACCCACTACGTTCAAAGAGCAGGGCTTAACATTCCCCGGCCACTTCATCATCGTGCCCCTCCCGCATGCCCCTATTTTTCAAAGCATGGGCGGGCCAGTGGCCGATGCTAAGAGCGAGGCGGCAAAGACGTACAAGGAAATGACTCGGTTTCGTGAATCTATCCAGGCCATGGTCGCAGCCCAGAGCTCTCACAAGCTCGGCGTCGTCACTTGGGAGATCAGCCGTGAACGAAACGTCCACCTCATCTGGCAGCTGTTGGTCCTTCCAGCAGAGCTCGTTCAAAATGGCGTAGCGGAGGCTGCATTCAAGGTCGAAGCCGAAAACCAGAAGTACCCGCCCTTTGCAACGCGCGATCTATCACTCGAGGAGCAGGCGTCTGCGGGTGATTTCCTCCGTGTCTGGCTTTGGGCAGACAATGGCGAGGACAATATTAAGGGCAAGTGTCTCGTCATGTCTCTACCCTCGGACATGCGCTTTGATTTACAGTTTGGACGTCGCGTGCTTGCCAAACTCTTGGGGCTTGAGGACCGTATGGTTTGGCAGGACTGTAGTCAGACAGTCGAGGAGGAGACCAAGGACGTGGAGGCTTTCCGGGAGGCGTTTAAGCCATGGGATTTCACGCTAGAATAGTCCGCGACGCGTCAAGATCAGATGCCCCATATGATGATAATATACACAAGTCCTCCCCACAACTCACCCTTGTCATGACCTGACAGTCGCCCTCTTTTCTGACCTGAAACGTACGCGATATGTTTGTTCAATCATCTTACCAGAGGTACGTGCGCTAAAATATAATCCAGGGTTAGTTTGTAATTCCGAGGGTGGCCCCAGGTATTATGCTCAATACTACTTGTTTATATTACCGGATCTAAGGAATTAACCCGAACCTATAGATCTGGACCTACTATAACGGCCAGCTCAGCGTATAGTAGAGCATTAGCTGACGCCCCTGGCGTCCGAGGAAAGAAGAGGTGCGGTTGGCAAGTCAAGACAAGCGTCAGGGGAACCTGCCCATGCAATGACGAATGCACAGTTAGCGTGTAAGATTGGGGTAGTTAAATCTTGAGGTATGGGCACAGGCATGCCTGGATGGTCAGAACAGCACTCGGAAATTTAGATGGCCAGGTCCCTGGGAGCAGGTAGAGCTGCTCCAGAGGCGTGTTCCAAGTCAGTCACATACGTTTCTTTCGCCCATGCTCACGCTATGACACAAACAAGTTTGTGAATCAAGTTGCCTGGGACTCGTGCCCGATCCGCACTCCACAAGAATGATCAAGACGGAAGAACAAATGTTTTTGACATTTTCCCTCAATTGTAGTAGGCTAGCAAGTGCTATTGGACTCCTTATACTAGAGTCTGGTAATGTACAGCGGGTGAGGATTTCTTGATCCTCTCTGCCAGCTAGTTCTACAACAAAACAAGCAGTATCATTCTTGTACCGCAAATCAAACGCCCATATCAAGCGCGTGCTGAGGGGATCAATCTTCCCTTTCTTCTGGGGAGTGTGACCAGTGGACATCGAACATGAAAAGGAAAAAAACAGCAGCCATTTTTTCATGGCTTCAACAGGTTTGGGGGGTATAGATGCAAGAATGTCGGCAGAGTATCCTTGAAAAGGGGATACAGGAATGACGTCTGCCGGTGAGAAATATGTGTTCAGATGGCGGCAACCGTTTGTAGTAGTTGGCGCCGTCATCTTGGCCAGCGATTGGCTTCCCGAACATTGGGTTGCCGTGGCGAGACTGAGACACTCGGTGTCACCAGCGCCACAATCGCAAAGGGGTGTGAACGCTCCCGTTGCATACCAGGATGCACAGTCGAACGTATCAAGTTCGCCAAAGTCATTTAAAGCATGAATTGTGATGAACGTGCGAAGGGAATTGCCAAGTGTCCCGGGCTGAATGGGTTCGCTCGGCAAAATCCGACGATATTGCCACGACAAGAAATCGTGGACCAAGCGTGTGCTTGGATTTATGCATGACAAAGGAAATGAAAAATGTTGTAAAGGTTGAATCTTGCGCGCCAAGATTGTGCGCCCAAGATTGAAGAAGCAAAGCAGTCGTTCCGGTCGTGGGGGTTGCTATGAACATCGTGATTATTATGGTCAGAGTCGGTGAGGTTGGGGCTGGCGCGAGCCAAGGTCAATGACCCCGTATTATGTGCTGCTTTTCGTGGCCAGCCAGTTCAAATCGTGTTGCCTCATTTTGTATCAGGGGGAAGACTCGTTGCGAACGTTGTTGACAGCGGATGGACAGGACGATGAGTGTGATCATAGCCCAGTGGACTCACACAGCGAGTCCAGCCAAATCGTCGGCTCCAGCACTCCGAGGAGTGCGATAGTGCATGTGCCAATCGATGGCAGCTAGTACGAAGCCATGCGTCGTGTGTGAGATCGTTCTCCCAGGATGGGAGAGTTGCCAATCATGGCAATGGGGTTGTGTCGTGAGAGAGGCCGGCTCGGAGCCGTCGGTGACTCGTCGACGCAGGGTTGTCGTTGCCCAAAGGCAAATGTTTGGGCACGACCTAGACCCTTGCGCCTTTCCTTTAGCCGGCCCATTTCTCGTTCACACGTGCGCTGGTGCTTCTCATCCGACATCTCAACGTATTCTTGTGGGTAGCAACGGCATCGGTGCTCAGCAAAGAAGTCGCTATATCCACCATCTAGGATATAGACCTCGGGGTATGTGAGTTTGGGATAACACTCCGCGTTGGCGGTGCGATCCTCAGAGCGGACGTGGCGGGCCATTAGCGGGGCGCGATGGGCCGAGTACTCGCAGTGGAAGATGAGAAGAGTTCGGCCGGTCATAGGTGTCCGAAAGAGCTGACTAGCAAGCAAGTCCTTGTCATTGTAGTTGACTGCTCCATCAATATGTCCACCATCATACTCATATTCGAAGCGGCAGTCTATCACCATCTTTTGGTCAAAGTGCTCCTGGAATTTTCCATCCAACACGTCAACGAGAGTCTGCTTGCTGATCCGTGGGATCGTGTCGGCAGGGTCATCTAGCAGGAAGTGAGGAAGGACAGGCTCCTGGTTCTCCTCGACATCAGACACCGACTGCAGGGTCGAGATTGGAGCCTCCTCTGCGTCCGTCTTGGGCTTCATGAGGTCAGCAGGATGCTCAAACATGCTCAGCGACCGGCGAAACTGTTTTCGGTTACGGAGAAATGGATTCGACTGCCTCCGTGAGTGGCAGTTCATAGGCGAACCACTACGATAGCCGTTCGAGTTTGTGAAGTTTGTGAAAGAGGGCCGCGAACGGAATCCCAGAGGAATGGGTGCACATGGACTGTTGGCCGACACAGGTCTTCGCTCCTGAGGTGGCGAAGCAGTCTCAAAGCATTCACTTAGAGATAGGTTGGAGCTGGCATGGTTGAGACGAGAGTCAGCGCCAAACCTGAACGGTGGGAGTTGGTTGTCAGGCAGAGGCCGGTTAGGGATCGCTGAAGAGCTGAATCCCTTCATCCGGGTCAACGAAGGTCGCCTGGGAACAGCTATCCTACGACTGAGATGAAGTGTAAGTCACTATTCATTCAAACAGGAACAAGAGGAAGATGCTCACTCAGCCAAGATTGGCTTAGCCGGCTCCAAAGAAGATTGTCGAGAGCGAGAAATCGGTGCTGGAGAGTCCAACATCATCTCGTCATCCGTGGCGGCAGGAGTGGTGCCTGGCGTGGGTGACGTGATGTCGATTTGCGTAAAGAAAGGGAGTTTGTGTGGCAACGGCGACATCTCCATTAGTTCCGTCAACTGAGCAGGAGACGAGGACGGGAGAGGGGGCGTGGTGACGCAGTCTATAATGACACGATCAGTTGGTTACTCATTGGCGCCACAGAGCTGCTGAGCACGCCAGCTTCATACCTCGGCCGCCCATTCCATCCATCATGTTTGCTGTGAACAAAGCACGCCGAGGCGTCGGGAAGTGAGGGCTAGTGGTTGGTTAACAATAGACCCCACGTTTGGACCAAGAAGCACGAACCTCGAGTCATTATCCAAGCGAAAGTTCTGGGACAGGTCAGCTGCCAAGCTGGCGGCAGGAGAGGAGCCTCGCACATCCTTGACATTGAAGTAGTCACCAGAGCCCTTAGCCAATTGCTCGCGAAGACTGAAGGTGCCAGAGCCACCCGACGTGGCAGAGAAGTGAGGACGGAAGAGGTCTCGGCCCCAGCCGGGGACGGGCATTGGGCGGTGCAGAGCCGCTAACGGAGAGGAAGCCTCCATGGTGACACTGGAGAGGATATGTCACGAAGGTTCGAGGAGTGTCGAGCTCAAGATGGAGCAATTGCACACCGTCGACGAGAACCGACAACAGAGGACGAGGCCGCAGTAAGTCAATGCTGCAACGGCGCCCCTGTATAGAGCAAGACGAAAGTCCGCAGACGGTTCCCACAGCACAAGACTCGGCGTACAACTCGGGGGCGAGTATAGCAGAGACTGGCTGGTATGTGGCGGGCTCGACGGGGCGTCGGTGGTCGTTCGTTACAATCGTTCGTGGGACATTTGAATGTTCCGGCGGACCAGCGTAGGAGTGTTCGTGCAAGAGAGCCGAGGATTGGAGCCAGTTGTCGTCCAGAGAGGGCGATCAGCGGCAGAGAGAGAGGCGGTGGGCTTCGCAGTCCTCCGAAAGAAACTCTGGGGATGCTTGATAAGGGATCGGGCTCCTTTGTCCAGCCAGAGTGGTGGTTGCCCGCGTTGCTGGGTGATCCAGTAGCGGACGCTGCAGGCTCGGTAGTGAGATTTGGTTCTGGACCAACGCCTCGACTAGCGGACGGCACACACACACACACACACACACGTCCACGCAGCACAGCACAGGCAGTGGTGGGGGAGAAGTCGAAGAAATCCGCCGAAAGAAGTCTTCTCGTTCCGTTTGACTTGCCCACGGTAAACCCGGTCGAAGAGCCGTGCTGGTGGGAGGAGTGAGGTTGGGAGTTGGAGAGGCCGAACGGGCGGATGGCGTGGGATGGGGAGCAGACCTGAAGCAAGGCCCTGGGGATCAAGGCCTTTTCAATGGGGTGGCTCTGGCAGGCCTGGATGGAGTTTTTCCCAGGCGATCCCAGGTTGTTAGGGGTGATTTGGGACGACGGGGCACCTCACCTGCGCCGGTGGGGGTGCCGCTGTAGGGGAGGAGGGGGGGGGGGGGGCGCCAGCAGCAACCTGGGAGGCATGGGGGGTGAGCGTCCGTGGCCCAGCAGCACCGGGCAGAATGATGAAAGTACCTATTCCTTGGGTGGAGGGTGGGCCCCTGCTGCCATGGCTGGTCTCTGGCTGGCTGGCAGTCCAGGGCTGGCTGCAGGTTGCCGCAAGTAATACAGTGCACACCTCCAGTGGATGCTCAGCCAGCCGGCCGCCCACCAGCCAAACCCCAGAGGGCCCCAGCGGGCCCCAGCGACTCTCCCCAGTGACGCCCTGGCGACGCTGCTGACTGGGCCGTCGCCAGCGCTGTTGCTCGGTACGAGTGGGGACGTCATCCCGGGGCAACCTTGCCAGGGCGCTTAGCGGCCATGCGCTAGCACCGCAGCCAGCAGCAGGGCAACCAGCTAGACAGAGCTCCCTACCTAGCTCGGAAGCTGAGGAAGGGAAGGATGGGAGCTATTGGCGCAAGGCCAGAGCTACTGCTAATGTTGGCTTGCTGTGCACGAATCCACTGCAGCTCGCCTTATGTGCATTGGTGAATGTATGGCATCATAGATACCGTTTGCCGTGCGTGGCTGTGCGATTCGATTGGGCTCGCCAGCAGACTTTGTAAGGGTAGTAGTAGTTTGCGATAAGCCTTAATGCGCTGTAATTGTGTGCGCATTACTGCTAACTGACGTCTGGACTTGCCAGTCGTTCGTTCTCGTTCCCCGACACAAGCCCATGCCGTTTTTCCCCGTCCAAACCCGTCCATCCATCCTTCTATGCGTGATGCACAGCTCCCAGGCACAAGCGTCGGGTTCGCATAAGAGCAGCCTGGACCCCAGCTCCTCCCACACAACCACACTGGTCAGCCAGCGGCGCTGGGCCCCGGAACCTGGTCTGGCTCTGTTACATCATCGTGGTCGTGCCAGGGCAATGAGCGGTGAAGCGGTTGCCCTCCCAAAACCCGTCAACAGAACGCCAGATTCATCAAGCAGACAGGCCTCGTTGCCTTGTCGGCAGGCCGTAGCTGCATCCTCCCGTGAGGTCTCCTGCATCCCGCGATAATGCTGTGCGCATCGTACATTAGTGAAAGCGATCCCGATCCCAGTCTCAGGCATGCCATTCATTGTCTACCTTACATAGTACCGGTACCTCACCCAAGGTACGGAGCCGGGAGCACGCTGCACAGCACTCACGCATGTATGTCCACGTAGGACGGATTCTCGCCGGGATTCTGCACGCCACCTGGCGGGTGTGCACAACGTCTGTTACGCAGCTTGTGTTTGAGACGAATATAGCCTGTCAATGCAACTTTCTTTGACTCATCGGTCTTTCTTTTTGCTGGCTTCGGCCTGTTTCTGTTTCTGCTAGGCCGCCGTGCCGCAAAGCTCGATTCTCGGCGTCGGCTCTGTGCCCTTGGCCTTTGTTCACAAAAAGGGCTGGCGGCTATGGCCCACGGCTGGCCCTATCAGCGATGGGTGTGGTGGTGGCAACTTGCTTGTGTGACGACGCCACCATCTCGAGGTCCAAACCCCAGTACGAGCCCCGGGTGACGGTCGACTGGAGAACCAAATAGCCTTCCCAGTCAACGTCGCCGAGAGATAGGTGAGACATGCACCGTGAGCCGCCCTTGGAGCCAATCCAGGCTGGCCGACAACGCCTTCTGGGTCTTCACAAGCGTTGCATGCCCGGGTCGGATACCTCTGAAACATCGACGCAAACATCTAAGATTGCCGCTCAACCCCATCGTAGATGTCGTCGGGCCAAAAAACCAAAAGGGATTGAGAATCAATGAGATGGCTCGGCCTATCTGAAATTAGTTTTAACGATAGCGCAGCGCATCCCTCGATGTGGTCAGTGGTTTTGCATCCCGGCGCTATTCTCATATCCCTTGCGATGGCCTCCTGGGCGCCTCCCTTGGAGACTCCAGCAACAAAGACACCTGCCGTATAATAATGGCAATTGAAGCATCAGCCTCCCTTCCACGTCACGGAGGGTTTAGGGGTTAGCCCGCGGCATCCCGGGATGGGGAGTGACTCCGCAACCATTGAACCAAGAGTAGGCTGCTGGTCCCAGGCTGGCTCGTGCCCCGAGGAATTGACTTTGAGCGCAGAAGCTCTTTCAAGGCACAAAACTTGTTGATCCTTTGTTCCCTGGTCCCATTAGGTAGTAGGCGCTGTCTCGATCGGACGGTTCAGGCCAGTTCATGCTCCTCGCGGCCTTGGCTCGATTGGCAGCCATTTGGCATCCATCTCCCAAGATAGATCAAGTTGCCCATATCCAAGCCAGTCAGTGTTCGCGCCGGGTGGCCAACTGGCCACTTGCCAGGCCTTCAAGGTCGTAACTCGACCGGCATGTTCCTGGCGGAGCGTAGCGAGAAACATGGCCGCGCTCAAAACGGCAACATGCTCACTATCTAGGCCCAGGGGTCCCCTCCTATGGTGAGACAGTGTTCCTGGAGAGGGTCCACATACTCCGTCCAACATCGACATACGTACCAGTCAGACCTCGAATATCTGGAGAAATTTCACCTCTTTTGCCTCCAGAGACGAGACTGCTGAACAGTGAACCCATATCCGTCGTCAGACAGTCAAACTTCCGCGGTCGCACTACCACTACTGGAGGGTGATTGGCTGGATGCTGCCCATCATCATGGATGGAAGCGCTAGCATTTGGGCGGTTCCCGTCCTCGCTTGGCCTCTGGTCAGTCGTCAAACTTTCCTTGTGGTCAGCAACAGGTGTGCAGGGGATATGGGTGGAAACTCCTCCGCTAGCAAGTAGCAACACAGAGTGAGGGGGCGTGTAGTTCGTGCCTTGGACCAGGCTAGGCCCAAACGACGTCGCCTGCGTCGTCCATCGATATTCAGCAGCTGAATCTCCGAATGCCTTGCATCTTGCGTCAGAGCATGCACACCACCTCGCCGCGGGCGGCTCGCCGGCTACATGCGAAATCCACGTGTGCATAATCATCGAGGAATGCACTCTGGTATGGTGAGACTCTGGTCGTCAAGGAGCCTTGGAAGACGGCAGGGGCCTTTCCTTCCCAGGTCCAATTGGATCAGAGCTTTGTTTTTTTTGGCTGGCTGGGCTGGCTGAAGGCCGAAGCTGTGGTCGCAAAATGCAGCTGGCCCCATCCCGGAGGCTCCGAAGGTCTCTGCAGTAGTCTGACAGATGGCGTGAATCTCTAACTTCAATTGATTGTGAACTTGTAGCTTGCGGGGTGATGCCTCGCTTGCCACGGCCAATTTGCTGATGATCGTCATACCTGCGCGAACCTCTGGCTCGTTAATCTCTGCGAACAACCATCCCGGTGGATTCGATCAGCTCTGTCATTGCTTCCAATTGATAGACTCGATTTCCTCCAACTCGACCACCATTCTTTGCATCAGCACAGCAACAGCACCTGTGGCCTTCTCATGTCTGCAGCCGCCAAACCCGCTGCCAATGTCTCGTTTCGCCTTGGCAGCTGGTGTCGTGTATGGATCCGAGCTTCGGCGCCAAAACCATCAAGTGCCGAGAGTCGACTGTTGAGCCCCTCCTCTCGAAACAAACCTCCCAGTCTAGCCATGGTCAGGTTCGTCATGCACAGCCCCCATCGCGTTGCTCGTTACTGAAGGCCGCATGCTATCTATGCCGCATCACCTTCCGATTCGGGGGACGGGGGCAACCTGTCGCCAGGCATGGCTGCAGGGCTGTGCCACCGTGCCAGTGGTGAACCAAGGTCCAAGAGCCCAGCCTGACAAGGCTCGCGTAGTGCGTAGTAGTATGCGATGGTGACACTGGCAGCCGATTCCAGCTCTGATAGCCGGGTTCTGGAGCCAAGCGAGTTTGGAGGAGTTGGAGGAGCGTGGTCCATTTGCTTTTTTTGGGCAGGGCGGCCAGGGCAGGCCCGACAAGCTCACCGACGACGATCGATGGCCGCCGCCCCATCTTTCTTCGCTCTCAAGGGCAACGGTTCCGTCGTTTGAGCGCCGCCATTGGTGTCGAATAGACACCATGTGGGAACTGCGACGATGATGTTTGCTTTGTCCATCTTGCCAAAGAACAGAGCTATTTTTTCTCAGCCTGGCGACTCACAGATAAGTACGCGCCCTTGCCAAAAGAGCGATTGTGGAGCACCGGGTTTGGTGTGGTGATTGATGGTCGGCCCTCCCTCCAAGCAACGACCTCGATCCCTAGATTTTGGATCAAGTTCGCATGTATGTTCTTGTTGCCTAGGCGCATCGCAGAGCGGAGACGCTCGCTTCCGGCCTTGGATACGCCGCCACCCCCCTCAATTCAATGCATTGTGCCCTTCCTTGGTGAGACGAAGCCCTTGCTGACGGCCTAGGCCAGGCCAGCAGGCGACCGACGACCGTTCGTCGATCACACGGGTTTTTCTCCGATCGAGCTCCCGTGTCGCTGCTTGGCCTCGACGTCATCCACTCCCCCCCAGGTTATTACCTTTAGTGTGTGCGGTCGCGATCGTCATCGTCACCACACCAATTTCTCGTTTCGTCTTGACGACCACACTATGATGCTATCCCGGCGCATGGCACACACTGCAACACCATGCGGCTCCTTCCTTGGTCCCAGAGGCCGCGGCTGCGTCAACCCAGGTTCGCGGCACACGTCCGCTCCGGGTGCTCGTGCACGAGGTTGTTTTCGGTTCGCGGTGGGCTAAGAGCCAGCGGAACCGAGGGCTTCCTTGCGAGTTCGCATCTCTCGACGACGAGGCGCTTGTTTACATCTGACCCCGGAGACGAATGGGAAGCCAGGGAACGGCCTTCACGGGCAGTGGTGACTCTGGTGAGCCCGCAGCTGTTCGAGGCCCTGTGGCAACCGCCCAATCGCCTCGCACGGTTCAATCGTCAGGCTGGTCAGCTCGCGTCCCAATCCCTTCCCGCGTCCCAATCCAGGATAGTTGAGCTCCACAGTCTCTCACCCAGGCGCTGCGGTCCGGTCTTTCTAACCCCCCAAACACCAGTCTCCTGACCTTCCTAGTGAGGGGGAAATGCCCGCAATTGTGATGGTGTGATGCATTGTGCAGCGCGTCGTTTTAGAACCGACAAGGGCTCAACTGCAGCTGCTCCTTGAGGCCCTTGGTGGCATGGCGGATTGGGCGGATTGGCGGAAGGGCATTTTCAAGCAGCAACGTAAGTAAATATTGCCCCGCGCCAAAGTAAACAACGCGGTCTGTCGTGTCTTTGGTCAGCTCCCCACACAGAACGCGATGTCACGTGCACTTCGCTCGGGCTGCCGATCCGACGCCGCTCGGGCACCGGGTCGGCCCCACATTTCCCGACTGGCTGTGAGCTAGCCCATCGACCGGGCTGCGATTTCATTCAACGAGTCACAACCTTCACCCAAGCCGCCAGCCTTTGTGCAGTAGCCGGCTCCAGTTTGCTTCTGTTGCTGACAAGTCACAATATGAACATACGGCATGGCATCAATGGGAAGGACCAGGGCTTCTCGAGGCACGGCTCAACGAGATTTCTTTTCTTGTCTTTCTTTGTCCTGCTCTGTAATTGTCGCTTAGGGTGATGGAGAACCGTTGCACGTGCCATGCCATGTGCACAAAGGTCACCTCACAGGCTGCACTCACAGACCACTACAATGCGTAGCACAATACATGCGGTGAATGGCACAACGTCCACAGCATTCGGGGAGCCGGGTACCAGTTTGACTGTTTCAATTCCTTCCCATATTAGTGTGGAGTGTGGACGGAAACGGAAGCAAGTGTTGCCACATGCCAGTTCACCCGCATTCCGAGATAGTAATCCCAGATTGTTCCATCAAACCACCGATCGATGCCTGGATGTGGTTAAAAAAGACCACGGTATCTCAATGTGATTTCGCTATGCCACTGCTGAATATGTGCTCCGTTCACCCCGCCACTTGTTGCATTCTTTGGCTAGTTGAACCAAGCCCCACCAAATCTCCAGGTTCTAGGTTGCTCCCATCGCGCAGCGAACATGGCTTTAGCTTGTCGTACGAGTTGGTGAGAGTAGAAAAAAAGACGGACATCGGAAATGAGAGTGAGTCCAAGCTCAGGGATTGGCTAGCCTCACTATTCCAGCCTCAGGTAAAAAAAAAAACGGAGGAATTCGGGACTCTTTTCATCAGCCTACGTGGCACGACGCTCTTTTCGCGGGTACATTCAAGGATAGACTTGACGATTCAATGCACGTTGCACATTTTCAACCCAACACGTGCGCTTCATCCAGGGCGGTCAAGTCACAAAAAAACACCCAAGACTAGATGCAGGGTAGCCTGTGCATCGTGTTGGAATGCGAGAAAGTATGAAGTTGTCGACACATCCCCCCGTGCGGCTCAAATGAAACATCATTATAGGGTAGTGGATGGATGTGTCGTCTGGTCGTAAGGAGCGCATGACGCACCACTAACAACACGACGACGTATATATAAGCCAGTACTAACGTACCTAAACGTCGCGGTTGTCAGGATAGTTGAGAGGGCTGAATGGATTGGAGTGAGATGTTCTTTTTTGAGAGGAAACAATTCTGACTGGCAAATCTGACTAACAATTCTACTGGCCCAACACCATTGACACTCGTTGGCAGCTGGCGATTGATTAGCGACAGGGACTCACGGCAAACACTTGACTCCGAAAAGGTGGCACCAAACCGTGAAAACGTCAACTGGCAACTAGTATCTCCATATGTCGAGAGCTGCAGTCTCGCCCGAGGAACGGCTCTCTTGTCATCAACATGCAATGGGAGCGTTGATAAAGGCAGAGATATTATCTCTGTCACAGATACTCTTCAAGCTACTGAATTCAAGAGTTTGGCTATTTTTCAGCCTGAACAAGATGAAGGCATGGCCATGAAGCTTTTGTTCCTCTGGACACGCTTCAGAAAGGACAATGGGCTTAAACTTCCTTGTCGTTTGAGCAACTGGGTGGCAGTAAACTTGATTCGTTCATGGAGTTTGGATACGGAGCAATGGACCACACCCGGACGATGAGGGCGAGTTTACACCGACTTGCAACGTCAAAAAGTCCACAAACGTGACGCGATCAGATCCCAAGTTTGCGTCGACATGGCTTCAATGCAATCCTTTCAAGGCTCCCAGACATCGACTTTTTCACGACAAGGGTGATGGCATGTATGGAGCAGGTTGACGAAGTTCGACAGCATTTCCGAGACGAAAAGATTCTCCTTGTCTCGTCGTTTGTCTGGCGCTCACTGAGTCGAGTAATCGTCCTTGCATCACGAGATGAAGTGAGGTCGATCTTGGACAGGAAATTGACGAAACTGACTTGATCGGAAACTAAAATTTGACAAGTATTCGGCAGGGGTTCTTCTTGACCTTTTTAATTCTCGGATATGCCTGGAGCTGGATATCCGTGGACTGAGGAGAGTTGAAGATCGCGTCTGACAACTGTTGTAATGCTGGGTCGATAGGCAGCGCGTCATCTGCACCGGTGAAATTTTCACCGTCAGCGTCGCTTTCAATGTTACCCGAGGCAATTGGTGCATCATCTTGGTAGGATTCTGTGTCTTGGAGCTGTGTTCCCATCTCTATGACCCAGTTGTCATAACCCTCTCTGTCGCCAAGGCGTCTCGCTTTGGCTCGATCAGCTACAGAGGCAGGATCAAGTGACTTTGGCGCGCAAATGTCATCGATCTCGGCAACCGAATCCCGTGGCGAAATAACCTAGGCTAGGTCAGAGTCAGCCTTGGAGTTAGTGTTATGTTAGGTTGGTGATGGCTCACGTTATTCAAGGTTAGGATAGCACCGCTTCGTGAGCGGCATTCTCGAGGCCCAGGGAGTAATCTGGAATGGAGAAGAGTGAAAGATGCCTTACCCTGTAAGAAGAGCTCGGATTCATTAGGTTGTCATTGTCGAAGATTTGTATTAAATGGGAAGGAGCGATATGGTCGCCAGGGGAAGAACTCGGATTCGTTGGGGGGATAACATCAAGAGAATGGAACGAGCCGGTCCTAATGCATATACGAGAACACGCAACGCCCATTCCTTGAGAAAACTAATGAACTAGGTAGGTACCTAAGGGTCTCGAGGGACACCATAGCACTAAGGGTGTCCTTAATTGCAGTGCTGGTATTCCTGTGACCGCTGAATCCCAAAACGATGCCAATCATAAGCAGAACGCAGTAGTGCATTTATTACTGGTCCCGGTTGGTGTTATTGCGATGGAGCGGAGACGTATCTGCGTTTCCATCTTCGCCTTCTTGGTCTGGCTCTTCGTTGCTGGTGTCGGAGCTAGTGTCCTCGGAATTGTCCCCCAACTTGTCATCGACGACATCTCTTCTATCGCTGTCGTATGACATTGGATGTTCATCAAGGGTGGAGTCTCCACCAGAAATATCATCTTCAGAATCGTCAGAAATGTCGCTCTGGGTCAGATTACCGTCTTCGATGTCGGCGTCGCTGCCCTGGGTATCGTGAACAACTTTCTGTCTCTAGTAAAAGTTAGCGGTTGAGGCTGGAATGATAGCATAAAACTTTCCTCACTTTAATGCGATTCTTGTCCTGGTACAAGTCCTCTCTGTAGTCGAGGTATTCGGATGTGGTCCCCGCGTCTAAGCCACCAGACATGAGCCATCAGTCCATGCTGTGTCGAACACACGATTGGTTGCAAGGATATATACTGACCGGTGCATGTCGCAGTTTTTGTTTTGTTGTGTCGTCGCCTCTGGTGGAGTCTTCATGCTCATCGGACTCCTCGAGCTCGTATTGCCATGGCATTCTTACGACGACAGTGAAGCGCAGGCTGGGCGACCTGCTCCCAGGACGTGAGCTGTGGATGCAGGCTGCGGAGAAGCTCAGGGTTCCATGTCCATTCGGGCTCCATCCTAGATTTAGTACGTTGAAACTCATAATTCGGCCAAAGTGCGAAGTGAAAGTGATGGTCGGCTGAAAAGTGCTCTCTCGCCTTGCCCCCTCACTCGTATGTAGTATTCGTGATTCACTTCACTCTTGGCACCTGTTGAGAGCTGGCAAAGGCTGGCAAAGGCTGGCCGTGGAGATTGACTACCAAACTTACAGTGATTCGCCACGAAATAAGGGCGTGTGTGTGCTCTCGGTTATTTTCCTTCGCCACCATTCTTTCTCAACATCATCGAACACACTATCCACTGCCTGTCCACCGAATTCATGACCATGAAATCTTCTGATTACGGATTGGTGGCTACTGGATGGTCGTACGACATCGGGCGAACAGGCCGCGTGCCTAGACTCGTGGTAAGGGTTCGAAAGGGAGGTCGAAAGGCCAGCAAGGCAGCAGATTCTACACTCGCGATTCCCCTCGAGTCTCGCGACCAACAACAAGCGCGGGGCTCACAAGAGCTTGATCTAAAAGGATGTTCCACGTTCATATCACAAAACTCACCTCCCAGTTGATCTGCGACTAACTTCTATCCACTGACGAATTGATCGTGATCGTTGGGGAACCAAGGATCTACCGACCATCACTTGTCCTCCTGATTTTGATCCCGAGTCGTAAGCATCCCTCTCCACGGCGCCCGCGACGTTGTTTGTTGGCACGCGATTGAGTCAGATGTACATGAGTATGTACATTCTTTTACGTGACGAAACATGGACTCGACAGCATTTCTATCTTGCCGAAGAAGAAGACGACGGAGCTCATGATCTACTATCCTGAGTGGACAGAGGATTTCAGTAACGTCAAGAAGATGGATAGAAAGAAGATTATCCACGACAGCATCAAGCGGTTCTGCGACGAGTTCAAGGAGAACAATCGTCAAATGTTTCTCGATCCCCTGACACATCAAGCCTTCCAAAGGAGTTGAAAGAATCGATCATTGAAGCATGATCTTCTTGGAGCCATGATGGCCCAAGTTGAGAGCGGTGTCTTCGAGTACGGCAGGAGTTCCACGCAAGTGACAATATCGTGTCGGAATGTCCACGTTTGACTTACGAGAGAGCCTCTGGCCCGACTTGAAGAGCTCCGGGTTCGAAGTCAAATCCAAGGACCTCTTGTGATTGGCAAAGGGCTGGGGGATGGCGCCTTGATCTATCATGTCCCAGCGATACACTACCGCGCATTCATCATGTACTTCTGCCAGGTTCAGAAAACAGGGGCCATGGAGAATTCCAACCTCATGAATGCAGCATACGATCTGACTCGAGCAAGCATGGTGAGCACACCCTGTGGCCATGATGCGCCGCAGGTTCATGGACCATCTTCGCAACGTCTTGCATATCGGACCTTCACTAAACATGTCGATATGCAGATTACCATGGCCAGAAGCTTGCGACAGACTATCCGCAAGTTGATGGACGCCCAGCGAGCCATGTGACCTCCTGCGCAGTTGATGAGGCCGCCAAGCGCGCCGTATGAGCGAACGCTCGCCACGGGTCGCCGACTTCTGGACGAACTTGCTTCGGCTTGTGGACCTGGACGATTGCCGCGACAAGTGGCAGATAGTCCTACAATCCGAGATCATGCACATGAACTGTGGTTTGAAGACCATCGAAGGGATCGTCGAAAAAGATCTGGAGGGCCAGTTATCTCCTCGCGATGCTCTGACAACTATGCTTCAGGACGAGGCGGATGAGGGCATGGCTGACTTGGACGGGGAAGAACCACTTCAGATGTGATCGAGGAATAAAGAGATGTTACTCGGAAAAGACAGACACGGAGATGCATATCCCTGGACAATTTCAACAGATCTTCAATGCACAATTGCATGCTAATCCTGCTGAGGCTGAAGGTCTTTATAACTCCCATCAAAATTTCACCCATTTCGCTGCCGAATTTACCAAATTGCAACTTGACCCTTAGGTAGGCGTCATAAGATCTGCTGCACATCGTCAACTTCTGCGCGACGAAGACGCTTTGCTGGACCAGCTCATGAAGAAAATACAAGAAGAGCTCCATTCTCTTAGCTTCCCAACAAAGCTCGACAGAGATATAAACAATATCTACCGACAACTTCAAATCAGAACAAGGGACGAGGCCACACCAGGAATGGAAGACACAGAGGCTTCAGAAGGAGAAAATGAGAGTCTGGAAAATAGTCCAATCGAGAGTGCGACCGAGAGCACAAGAGATGCTATGGACGAAGTCATGGAAGAGGACCCTGACGATGAATTAGGGGAGGATTTGGATTAAGGCCCAGCCTGGATAAGGACTTGGATCAGGGCCTAGACAAGGAAATAGGCGAGAACAGCGATGATAGCATGGGCGAGCCGACAGATGAAGACGATCCGAACCTCCGCACCGTTCAAGAGGGTTCGAACTAGAACGGGGAAAAAATCATCAAAAGTGGCATGTTGCGTTACGAAGCTGCGAAATTAGGAAGCAAATTGGTTGTATCGAAAGCGTTGACACTACGATATCTCCACTCTCCCGTCCTAAGCAAAGTGAGATAGTGTATCCAGAGATCTCATTGATGGAATTGATCTATTCAGACTGCTACTGGTACCTTGAATGCCCCAGCAGGAAGTCAACAAGGTCGAAACACTTGTCCTCGGTTAGGTGATGAATACGCTCAAGATGACCTCAAGGTTGGTACACCCTTGCTAACTGTGATGGTGACGATAATTATGGCGCAGCTGCGACAGCTCACTAACATTAGATGGCGCACCCCGTCCCGATTTAGTGGGGTAGCGGGGTGATGCATGGCGGTGGGCACTGGCAGAATTAGCTCCCATAATTTTTTTTGTCTGGATGCGTACCTTGGTGGTAATGATTGGCCTAGCCTGTCGTACCCATCGCGCGCTGCGAAGTTCATTGCGTCTTGCTCATTCCACCTACGCGCACAATGGGTAGCAAAAGGAAGAGAGGAGCCAAGGAAGGGGCCAATGGAACCCAGAACCCACAGAAGAAAACCAAGAGCAACAGCGAATCGAAACCGACAGCCGCCAAGCCAACCAAGACGACCAAGCCGAACCTCGACAAGTCCCCCTTCATCGAAACACCACTGGGCGATGAGCGGAAGCGGGAAGCTGGGCTGTACGAGCTTCTTGGAAGCGATGATGACACCGAGCGAATTGAAGCCGCCGATTGCATCATCTCCAGCCTGCTGGATGGGGAGGGCGTTCCCGAGCCGGTGCTCTTGCGCCACCTAGACCGGCGGTTGTTCCGCGGCCTGGCAAGCGGCAGAAATGCGTCTCGCCTTGGCTTCAGCCTCGTCATTACAGAGATTCTGGGCCAACTGTACGGCGAAAAGGCTCTCGCCGAAACGAACTATACGGGCCTCAGCTTCGACAAGACATTGGGCATCCTAACCGAGAAAACAAAAGCCATTGGCAATATTCCTGGCCAAGAAGAACGTGACCATTTCTTCGGCCAGCTCTTCGGGATCGAGTGTTTTGTGCGAGCCAATATCCTCTTTCGCGATGTCGCGAGGTGGAATGAGGTCCTGGATCTGCTCCTAAACCTGGCTAAAAAGAAGGTGTGGCTACGCTCCCAGTGTGGATGGATCATTGTTCAATCAATCGAACAAATGCGACAAAAGGATGCCAAAGCTACTCTAGAAAAGGTTGCGGAAAGCGGGTTGGCCAAAACGCCCGAGGGTGTAGCCATCTGGCTCCAAGCCTTGGCCAAGTTTCCCGATATGAAAGTAAAGCCCTGGCCGAATCCCCTATCCGCAAAATCCTTTGGCGACCTGGCCGCCGTGTTGAAGGAGAGCTTCCAAGACTTCTCAAATGAGCAGGGTAGCCAATCCCAGAAGAACAAGCAGGCCAGTTGGTCTGCCCAACTTCACTTTGTCTGGGACATGATTCTGGGGCAGTTCGTGAGGGAGGGAGAGGCTGGAGCAGAACACTTCAAGCAGTTCTGGTCTCGCATTGTTGACGGTGAGTTGCGTTGATCCAAATTGCCAGGTACATGCTAACTCTATCTAGATTCCCTCTTTGCAAAGAGCGCTACCGATGGCCAAAAGTTCAAAGGCTTCATGGTCTTCCAGAAGATGTTCGAGACACTGGTTGATCACCATTCCCATATCGAGTCGCTGTTCAGCAAGAATTTCACCACATGCCTAATGAACCAGGCAGCAAAAGAGGATAGATATCTGCATCGAGCGGCAACGAAGGCTCTCAGAGCCATTGAACAAATTGTCGCCGCCCATCCAACAACGCTTGTCCCGGTCCTGAAGGGGCTGCTCGGATCAAATGGCGCATATAACTTTGATCAGCGAACAAACACCAAGACAGTAGAGAAGATTCTGCAGAGCATTGATGGAAATACTGGAAAGGATGTGCTGGAGCTCGTTCGGGGGCCCATCGCCAAACTGTCACAACTCGACGCTACCCAAGCGGCTTCTGCTCTGCGGACCTACGTGGACTATCTGTCAAGGATTTTGAATGCTTCGGCTTCATCCGAGACTAGCCCCATCCGCCAGAATGTATTTTCGGCAGCGCTGCAGGAACTATCGCTATTGGCATATTCAAGCCCCAAGCATATCCCGGATGGCATTTTGACCGAGGCAGTCCAGGAGCTCTGCCGAACTCGGCTTGAATCCTCCTTTGCTAGACTCAGCCGCAGGACAGAAGACTATGAAAGCCTATGTCGTGCAGTCTCCTCGATCGATACCAAGGCGATTGCGATGACTGACGAGATCAAGTCTTCCGTCCAGGAAGCACTATCTCGTATGAACAAGCTCCTCAAGCGAAAAGCCAAGACCGATGACGAAAAGCGCTTGTCGCAAAGTTTTGCAATGCTTCACGCAGTCTCTATTTTCCAGCTCTACAACGAAGACCCCGACTCCATGGAGGTCCTGAACGACCTCGAACAATACTCTGACCGACTCGACAAGGGCAAGGCGGTGGATGAGGCAGGGAGCTCAGAGCTTCTTGTGGAAATCCTGCTGTCAATGGTAGCACGCCCGTCGTCACTGATGCGACAAGTGTCACAGCAAGTTTTTGATGCCTTTACTCCTCACATATCTGCCGAGGGTTTGGAGCTGCTCACCGGGCCTCTCAGCTCCGACGAGAGCGCCAAGGGACAGAAGGAGCTCTTCAACACAGAGGATGACATGATGGACATGGATGAGAATGAGGGATCTTCGGATGCCGATAGTGATGAGGAAGACTCTGATAATGAGCTCGACTCCGATGTCGAAATTGTTGATCTCAAGGACCAGGGCGGAGAAGTTGACAGTGAGGATGAGGACGACGAAGACGACGACGACGAAAAGGAGGAAGACGGCGAGGAAGAGAAACATGGAAAGGGGAACACGCAGGAGTTGGACGAGTTTCTGGAGAAGCTTTTGAACACGCATCGCCTGGATAAGGACAACGAAGCCGCGTCAGAAGCCTCGGACACCGACATGTCCGACTCTGAGATGCTTGCTCTTGACGAGAAACTGGCCGCAGCGCTCAAACCGCACGTCAAGCCTCCGGCCGATGCCAAGAAGCAGAAGAAGGACGCAAAGCAGTCCGTGGTCAACTTCAAACATCGCATCCTCGACCTGCTGGGCCTGTACGTCCGGAACGAGGCCCTGAAGCCCTTGACCTTCAACATCCTCACCCCGCTCCTCTCGCTGATGCGGAACACGAGCACCAAGCCCCTCGCCAGCCGCGCCTGCGAGATCATTCTCAACTACCAAAAGGCCCTCCGCAAGGCCCGCAGCAATCGCGAGGACGCTGCGTCGCCCCCTGCCGACGACCTGCTGGCCCTGCTCCTCGAGGTGCACTCCGAGGCCGGCAAGACGAATGCCCACGCGTACTCCAAGGCTGCCAGCGCTGCCAGTCTGATCGTGGCATCTGCGCTGTTTGCCGAGGACAAGGAGAAGATCAAGGAGGTGGCAGCTGTATACGCCAAGACACAGACTGACTGGGTGCTTGGGGAGGCGCAGTTGCAGAGCTCGTTTTTCGCCGACTGGAACAACTGGTGCCAAAACCAGGCTTCGCAGTCTCAGTCCTGAGATACCCCGTACTGACATTGGATGGTGTAAATTCTGTTTTGGTACCCCGCTTGAAGAAAAGTAGTCAAGGTTTCGGTTCGAATACAATAAAACGTCGTGACATCAGGGTCGGCGGGATGCAATTGGGCTTTCAGATGAACCATTAAATCTATGACCCGGTCATTGTGATAATACAAAGTGTCTTTATTTTGGAGACACCATGGTCGCTCTATTCTTCCATCTTGTCGTCATCCTTCTTGTCGTCCTTGTCGTCCTTGTCGTCCTCGTCATCATCCTCCATCTCGTCCTCAGCCTTTGCCAGCCGCTCAGCCTCTTCCCGTAGCTCCTTTGGCACCTCCATATGCCGTCCCTTGGTTGGCCCATCAACGGTGCTGATCCACGTCATCTCGAGCTCAAAGTCCTTGTCCTTGTTGTCCTTTTGTGCCACGTAAATGATTCGCGCTGCTTCCTTGATGGCCTCGTGAAGGGTGATGTTGCCGGCGGGAAGGTCCAGCTTCTCCAGCTCAGCCTTGGCAGCCTGGCGGCCCTTGCCCGTGGCGGCGCCGTAGTAGCCCCAGTACAGACCACTGGGCTCAATCATGAAGAGGAAAGGGCCGCCGTGCTTGCCAGACACCTTGCCGCCAGCACCGCAGGATGGCCCGGACCCAACTTCGCCGTCAACTGGTGTCTCCTCAGAGGTGTCAACGCCGGCGAGGATGGCGGTGATGCCAAATGGTCGAACTGAACCGTACATAGTGTAGGCCTGGAGGTAGCCGCCCATGCGAGAGGCAAGATCTTGAGTAGGGATGGGGGTCTTGAAGTTCTGTCGCCAGCTCTGGGCTTCGTCTCGGGCACGGTCAACGAAGTGACGACCGTCGGGGACCATGCCAGAGTACACCTATTCATCAAGGTGTCAGGCAGTGGACTAGAGAATGTATCAAGGGAAGGATGAGCATTACCGCTCCAATGTGGCTGTCGACGGTACCAATACGCTTGTTGGCGCCGGGTTTTTGAAGCTTAGATGCGACAACCTTCTCGACGGCTAGGACAACGCCATCCTTGCAGCGGATGCCAATGGAGGTGCCGCCATTCTCGACTGCCTTGACTGCATATTCGACCTGGAAGTTTCGTCCATCAGGCGAGAAGATGGAGTTGAGGAGATCGTAGCCCGTGCCTATCGACGTCTATGACCAGGGCCAGACAAGTCAGCAACTTCGAAGCTCTCCTAGGAAATAGCAGCCTGTAGGGCAAAATAAATCAACCATGGAGCTTACCATGATGTCTGCTTCTTCTCAAATTTAGTAAATATCGCGTGCGAGTCGAGGTCGTCTGTGAATGGGGTAGGAAGAGAGCTTGGGTGAGGCGCGGTCTCGTTGATGGGTGGGCTTGGAGCTTCGCTTTCAGGCAGCCTGAGCTGCGTGTTGCAGTGCCGCCTCAGCGAGGCTGGAGCTGTTTGTGCCTCAGGTATCAAGAATGGCAAGGCTCGCTCTTCTGGGGAAGTTGGACAAACTTGAGCCACATGTGGCTGTGGTGGCACGGCACCGAACCCATGAAGACCCACGCAATTCCATCCCCTCACCTGCCCCCTGCAGGTCCTACCCCACCCAGGCAGGCAGTTGTGTTTGGCATAATTGCGACGTTCAACGTTGCCGTGTCATTGGTATAATTAACTTCCGTCGCTCCGTCGAAGTAACGCTCCTACGCCTACGGCTGCACCAAGCGCTACGGAGTCTCGGAATGTCGGCATTTCAGTTGATGACATTGACTCGAGTGCCGCTGTCTGATCTAGTACCTAGGTAGCGGTGGCCGGATAATAAATGCACTAGCTTCAACATAGCTAAGGTGCCCTAACAGTAACTGCGTTGGGTGCATATAGCGCTTCGACGAGGTTTTATGAACCAAGCAGTCGAATGGACCGTGTTAGTTTGGGGTGGTGGCCACGCAGGCGGTGAAAGGGGCACGAGAAATGCTGCGGCGTTGGGTTCTGGATCAACATGCTCCGGAGGGCGATCCTAAGTCTTGCAGAGTCAAACAACCAAAGCAATTTTATAGTACTCTGGCGGTGCCAGGCCAGCACGAATACTGACCGCCCAACCCTGACCCTAGGCAGCTCGGCCGGCCCTGGAGGGACAGGCACCCAAATATCCGATGAGAAAAGCAGGGCGACTTTTAGGTCGGGATAAGGGCAGAGAGTGAGTGTGAGGTGAACATGCTGCTGATACTGAATGACGATGATGAATTTGCCTCATCTCGAGGTGTGATTCATCATCGAGGTAGTCGCTGCACAGGCCCAAGCCAATTCATTCAATACAAGCTATATGTGGGGCCCCCTCCTGCGTAGTAGTCGGATCTCGAGTCGCAAGCCGTGTGGCACCGGCTTATTGGGTCACGCAAGCAGGGGGGCGGATACATGATACATGGGGCCGAGGTGGAAAACCACCTGATGAAGGGTGCGTGAAGAAACGAACGGGGGCGTTAATGGGCATCTACAGGCGCAGGCATAGTCCAAGGTAATTAATGATGTAAATGACAATCCGGCTGGGAGCACAGCCTGGCGGAAAGAAGAGGGAGGAGGCATGATCATCATGGTGGTGGATGGAGGGGTCGATCATGTGTCTTCAACCAGCGAAACTAAGGTGCGTCACCTGGGCATGGACCTGAGTCTTTTGGCCGGTCCCCTTTCTGAATACAGGAGCTTGGGAACAAAGGAGCAAGCTAAACCCTGCGCAACTACCTCATCACCTGGAGCGGCCTCCCGTTGCCTCCTGGAAGGAACGAACACGGACTTTCTTGCTGCGATTCACTCAGGTACAAAGGTCACCACAAGCACATGTCGCAGCAGGAACTGGCGACAGAAGCATGCCGCCGCCCGGCTAATTACTACTATTACGTGCCCGACATCCAGTGGCAGCCTGACAGGTGCATTGCTTCGACGTCCGACACCAAGTGCACCGACTCCTTGCAAATCTCCACCAGTCCGGGCACCAGTCCCACCCCGCGCACGTTTGCCGTCTTGGATATCACCCCTCCACACCGTACGTCAAAATCTGGTGCTGCCTGCCTCCATAATAAACCCGTCACCCTCTTGCAAGCTTCTGCCTTCTTGCGATCTCGCGTCCATTTACTATTCTTCCTCTCCCAAATCCCCACTCACCGCAGACTCGCCGCTCGACTCATTTCCTCAGGCTCCCTCGCCACAGGCTCCCAATACGCGCAGCCCCTTTCTACTTTCAACCGGCGCCCTCTCCGTCTCGTCCCCTCCCCACCTCGGGCCCTGCAACCCAACCCAACGGCCCACCGCTCCTAGACACCCCCTCCGCGCCTAATAAAGGCTGCTCCCGGATATCGACAGCTCTTCCTACCCGCTCTTGATTCCTTTTCTATTCTTTCTCGTGGTTTTACTTCTGCTCCTACGTCTTCCCAGTCTGCGTCTCCGACTACTCTCCATTGCTCTCGCAAGAGACTTAGATTTAGTGCAATACAATCCACCATTTGAGTCCGTCCGTTGCTCCGCCTCGCAAGACAGGTCGACACAGGCCCCTCCCGGCTCTCCTTGCCACCCCACCCCCACCACTCCTGAAAGAAAGAACCAACCTTTGTGTTGCGGAACGCCCTGACGAACACGGCGCTCAATAACATTCTTCGTTGACTAGCTGATTGTTCTGAGACCTGCTTTATTGCCTCCACTTGGACAGCGAAATCTTTGTTGTCTTTACATCTTGATTAGAGGTATTGCCAACCAAGTACATAAGCGCATCTCTCATATGATGAAAACGAAATAGCAGTTGCTGACTGTACTAAACTTTCAGGCTACCTACCAAGCACAATGGTTTCTGTTCAATCCAACATGCAGATGCATGACGATCTGGCTGCTCTCTTTTCTCGCAATCTCACATTCAACCCGGAGCTGCAGACTCCCCTTCCACCCCAGGAGCCTCAACCCGAACCTGCAAAGCCCATCACCTACTCAGTCTCCCAGCACTACACCCACTCCGCCCATGTGGTAAGGTCCCAGGTCGCCCCGGAACCGGAGGCTGCTCAAGAAACCCAGAGGCGGTCTTCAGAGCCTCCTCAGGGCGAGATGGCAAGCGCCGAGTCCGTTTTGCGCGACCACGGCGTGAACCCTGAGACGCTCACCCCTTCTCAAGTTCAGTTGTTTCGAATTGCGGATCACCCTCAGCAACTGCGGCTCATAGAGCTCTGGAGCATCTGCCCCCCAGGCAAGGGAGCTGATATTCCTGCATTAGCTTGGAGCAGCACAACTGTTGAGCACGAGGAACAACTGGCCCGCATGCGATTTGAGAGGTCTTCGCAAGAGCAGCAAGTCATGAGTCTTGACGGAACAACTGCCCAGAGTCAGGACGGCAGGTGGTTGCCCGTGTCCGATTCCAACATGGAGCCTTACATGGCTTCCGGCTATGCCGATCTCGTGGACGACAGCCCCCAGAACTCCTACAGCCACTATGGAACTGCTGCCCATGTTGGCAACTATTCTCAAGCTACAGATCCTGTGTACATGGGACCTGACTTCGTCCGTCACCAACAGCAGCAACAGCAGATGGAGATGGCTACACAATACGGTGCATTTCAACATTTCCGCGGGCAATGCGATATGGATGCCATGGACGTCATGTAATTAGTACACAACCCTGAGTCGGGATTTCACTTCTCTTTCTCGGGTAGCTAGGCAGAATGGCCAAAAAAACAGACACACACAAAAAAGGCCAGGGTATATAGCATCATCTCCAGAGCGGAGACTTTTTCCTTCTTGTTCGGCAGGGTTGCCTTGGTTGGATTCGCATGAGCATATGGAAGCATGTTCAAGTTGAGTGTCGGTGAAGGGTTCAGTAGTGGATTCTATTTGTTGTCGAGTTTTACTGAGAACCATGTTGGCGTTGTGGGGGAATGCCTTTCTTTTCACAAGACTACTCACACCGCTCCTCCTTACCTACCTTACTCAATCATCGTGTGCCACACATCAGTGTAAGCTAACCGCATTGCTCTCTTTCTAGTTGCTCGGCCCGGAAAACTTGTAGAGGATCAGAGAGGTACGTACGCTGTTGTCATTCCCATTGCACCTTCAGCCCTCCAACTTCTGATCCCTTTATGGATCCCTGACACTGCCCGATGCCGTCTAATACTTTAGCACCTCTGGAACCAGTGTCTTATCTTTGAATGATTATGTCTCCGACCCTCAATCAATCTGTATACCGTCCGTATCCAAGCAGATACGCAGATAATAATGTTTACAAACTCCATTCGCGGTTTGTTTTTGCATGAATTCGTGACTTTTTCTCGGTAGTGGTGCACAAGGAGAATTCATATGCGTAACTCAGTAAAGGGGGTATCGAATGATCTTGATATAATGTATATATGCAACTATGGATGGCCATGATTTCATGCAAAAAGTCTAATGTGAAGGAGTCCGGCTATTCTAGATGGTAGTCTTCTCGAGCTTCTTGGCCAGTGCCTCCACAGTCCTGTCCTTAACAGTGGCGGCTTCTTGGGCCTCCTTTGCAGCCTTTTCCAGCTCCGCAATACGCTGCTCAGGGGTAATTTCCTTCTCCTCCTCCTCTTCCTCATCATCGCTATCCAGCTCCTCCAAGTCACTCAGGCTGTCAACGCCCCAGTCATCCTCAGCGATGACGTCGCCGGCGAGAGCCTCCTTACGCTCTTCGAGGAGCTCTTGAAGAGAAACAACAGCCTCATCGTCCTCTTCAAACTTGTTGCCGTTCAGCTCGATTCGCTTCAGGGCAGGAAGTGAGTCCTTGGCGGCATCGGCGAAACCCTTCAGGCCATCGGCGGTGATTTCGTTGTACTGAAGTCGTAGCGTTTCAAGCTTCTTGTTGTTGCCCTCTGCGAGCGCCTTGGCGAGAGCCAGGCCACCCTTGGTGCGCAAAAGGGAGTCGCCAACCCCAAGCTCCTGCAACTCAGGCCATCCAGATACGACACCCGCTAGGGCGCTGCCGCCTGCGAAGGTAAAAGTGTTGTCTTGCAGGTCGACAATCTTGATTCCGGTGGCATACTTGAGTCCATCGCTCAGCAAGTGCGAGATGCCCTCCTGGCGGATACCGTTCTGAACCATCTTCACCTCCTTGATGTTCTTGTGAAGGCTGTAAGCCTTGGCCCAAGCCAACATACTGCCATTCTCGAGTCGGTTTCGGCCGCAGATGACGGTTTCCAGGTCGGGGACTTCCTTGCCCTCTTTTCGGGCAGCCTCCTTTTTGGCGTGGAGCTCTGAAAGAGCATCGGCGACCAGGATACCGGCGTGGGGACCCAGGCCGTTGTTATTCAGATATAGGTGCTGGAGAGGGACGTGGGAGGAAAGGAATGCTGTAAGAGGGGCCTGTGTGTTGAGGCCGAAAGCGTTGTCGTTGAGGTTTATGGTGTGAAGGGTCGGCATGTTGAGAATCGAGGTGAGGAAGAAGGTGAGAGCCTCGGGAATTTCGTTCAACAGTCGGCCGGTGAAGATGTCGGCGATGTTGACAATCTGGGTTCAAAATGGTTAGCAGCTGGATGCTGGGTGTTCGCGGGCGGGCGGCACATACTTTAAGATTCTTCTTGGTAGCGAGGACCTCTCCAAGGAGTTTGCAAGCGCCGACACCAAGAGTGTTGCCCAGCATGCGGACCTCCTCGACCTCGTCATTGGCGCGCAACTCAGCAATGTGAGCCTCGAGATCCTCTGCAGTGTCGAGCTTGAGACTCTTCCCCTCGAGGGAGAAGACCTTGTTGGATGAGGCCATGGTGAGGTAAGGAATCAGAAGCTGAAGCGGTCGGGAGCAACTTGAACAGCGCGAAAGGGGGGGGTTCCGACGGCAGACCACAGAACAATCAAAATGTGGGAAGAACGCATCAAGGTGGGGGTGGGGTAGATGAGAGGAAGCCTCTCCTGGGATTTCCAGGTTGCCGTATTAGGCAGCTTTAGGGTGTTGCCATGCCAGGCAAGGGTGGGCCTGTGATGGCTGATGAGATTGGCTGTGGCAGCTGGCCGCAGCTGGCAAGCGTGGCAGCCGGCTGGCAATTTTCTTGCTGGCCCCGTAGGTTCCCGGACAAATGTGAGCAGCGTGTCTCACGTGACTTTGGCCAATCAGCGCCGGCCCATTTCGGAACGGCTCGATAGGTTTTCTCGATGCTAATGATCTCTGCTGAGCCCTTTTGTCCTCCGACCCCGAGAACGACCCTCATCGCCGTCATTCACCCAATTGCGGCCCATCCAGCAGCGACGGTCTAGCTCGCCCATCATGCTTGCCAGGTCGTGCTTGCGCTCGACGCGCACCATCAATGGCCTCCGGAACGGCGCTGTCAACGTTTCCAAGGTATGGCACCATGACGACTCCGTGGCTTCGAGCTTCCCGGTGGACCGAGGGAATCACCACCACGCGCCCCAACACGCCGACACGGTGCCAATCGCACCAGCATGCAGCTGAATTGCATTGATCAGAGGGCTGACCATGTTTTAATTGTAGCGTGCCGCCTCCTCGAGCTCCAGCGCCGCTGGCGAAGCCTCGGCTACCCGACTGAACATCGCGGCCGCCGCCTCCACCTCCCTCGCCGTTGGCTCTATTGCCTGGTACTACCATCTCTATGGGCCCGTTGCTCACGCCTCGACTCCTGCCGAGGAGGGGTACGTTGATCCCGAAGATTGCGCGCCTCGTCGCCACATGGCCGTTGACCCAGGAGGGTTGAGGCATAAATGCTACGACGAGGAGCCATCAACACAACCGACAATTGCTAACGGCCGGCTACAGTATGCACCCTACCCAGTACCCTTGGGTTCACCAGCAGATGTTCAAGACCTATGATCACCAGGCGTAAGTTTCACAGGGTCCAATGGCACTTCAGCAGTCATTTCTAACACCAGCTGGGTAGCCTCCGCCGTGGATTCCAGGTGTACCAGGAGGTCTGCGCCTCTTGCCACTCCCTGACCCGAATCCCCTACCGAACTCTTGTCGGCGCTGTCCTGACCGTCGACGAGGCCAAGGCCCTGGCTGAGGAGCAGGAGTTCCCTGGCGAGCCCAACGAGCAGGGTGAGATCGAGATGCGACCCGGAAAGCTGGCCGACTACATGCCCGCTCCCTACAAGAACGAGGAGGCTGCTCGCTTTGCCAACAACGGTGCCCTCCCTCCGGATCTGAGCCTGATCATCAAGGCCCGTCACGGAGGCTGCGATTACATCTTCAGCCTGCTCACTGGTTACCCCGAGGAGCCCCCCGCTGGTGTCACCGTCGCTCCCGGCATGAACTTCAACCCTTACTTCCCTGGTACCGGCATTGCCATGGCTCGTGTTCTCTATGACGACCTCGTCGAGTACGAGGACGGCACCCCCGCTACCACTTCTCAGATGGCCAAGGATGTTGTCGAGTTCCTCAACTGGGCGGCCGAGCCCGAGATGGACGACCGAAAGCGCATGGGTATGAAGGTCCTGGCTGTGTCCGCCACCCTCTGGGCTGTCTCTGTCTGGGTCAAGCGTTACAAGTGGGCCTGGTTGAAGTCGCGAAAGATCGCATACGACCCCCCCAAGGAGGTCAAGGTCCGCCGTTAAGGCATGTCCCCCAGCCTCATTTGTATACTAGTCGCCCCCTAGAGAAGCTCCTTTGTCGGTGGCGGGTAGAAAAGAAGCCAGTCGGGGATCGAGGCAGGACGAAGGTGGATGTTAGAAAGTGTAAATCAGATGAATCGTTCCAATACCTTGTTAAACCTGTCACAGAAATGGCTCCAAATGGCTCCTGATTAATATTGCCGTTGATGCGTCCCAGGCCACAAGTATCCAACTGGTGAATTATTTCGACAGTGCAGTTTCCCATATTTACGCAACGTGACTGACAAAAATGACCACTTGCAGTTTGGAAGAAGTCATTTTCGTCAAATTAGCCTCGTCCTTGAAGGCAGCTAGTATCAGGTAATATTGCTATGTTGGTGATCATCTTGCTGCAGGATAGTTGGAGATGAGAAAGCTGGGACCCCTAGAAGTGCCAGAATGATCTACCTAGAATCACTCTGTAGGATTCGCCATGTAAGCTAGCTAAGCTGGGCACACAGAACTGGCACCATCTTGGCCTGGGGATGAAGTGCCTCGCGCAGAGGATGTATCTGAATACCGACTTTGGCCGCCCGCTTTGGGTGCTTAGGTGCTTGGGTGACTGGTCGTAGCTCATAAGGCACCTTACCTAAGGTAGACACAACTGCAACGGGCGACTGCAACATGGAAAGTTGGCCGCCTACTAACCGAAGGTTCGTACCCAGGTAACTATAGTAACATACCTTATGATAAACTGGTGATGGCTTTCTGCACGTTCCTTCACGGCCGCAGCAGTGGCCCGTTAATTAATAACATCCAATCGAAGAACCATGGGGCCAATCCCCTCTGTAGGCGTAGTGCTCTGGCGGCTGGCATTAGGCGGGTACCTTCTGGAGGTTGCTTGAGGAGCGGTCAAGTAAGTTGCAGCAATCACCCCACTAATCCTGCTGTGCTTAGTAGGCTGCCCAGGGGGGTGAATAACGGCCCGCTCATCCACAGCGTTCAACCGAGCAGGCCAAAGAGACTGGACCCTGCAGGACCGAAGGCGCCCCAACCTCCACTTCAATCCTGTTGACGTCCCATCTACCATCTCTTCGCTGCCCCGTTGCACTCACACTCTCATCGACGCCTGCTCGCCTTGCCTCTCACCTGGAACTAGACACGCGGTGCCTCTCAACCCCTCGACTTCGCACAGAACGGGCTCCCAAGGGTCATCACCAAGTGCTCCCCCCTCGCCCCTCCCGCCATCAGCTGGGCCGAGCCTTGCTCGCCGCCTTAGCCCAGCATGCCCTTCGTCGGCGAAGACATCCATCCTGGATGCAAGCGACGCTGGGACTTTGACGACGAACAACGAGGCTACTCCCTATACACCTCCGACGAACCACGGGACTTCTATGCCATGAGCCAGCGCCCGGAGTCGGTACATCGCAAGATTCTTCCACTGGCCGCCAAACGGGCACGCATCGCCGACGACAGCGATGTCACAACATCTACAACCACTCCCACCACCTCCTCCGTCTCTGCGTCTCCTCTTCCCGCCCATCCTTTACACCGACGCCGGCGCTCCTCTCTGATCAGGGCGCTGCAAACACAGCCCAGCTTCGGCAATCGACCCCCGCGCGCCACAAACGCCGTGCTAGCGCCCTGCCACATCTGCCACCGCCGCCCAACGAAGAAGTCTGATCTGGACTCGTTTGCGGAGTGCCAAGGCTGCGGGGAGCGCACCTGCTTCGTTTGCATCCGACAGTGCCATGGGTGGAATCTGGATAATGGCCAGGGCCTTTCCGAGCAGGAAGTCCTTTCACGGTCATTCCATATGGACGACGTTGATGACGGCAACCCTCAACATCATGAAGCAGACACCAGCTCTAGCGTGCCCAAGGGATGGGATGCTTGCGGTCACCGCGCCGTTGTGTGCAGCCGCTGCTGTGTCGAGCGAGGCGTGGAAGGCGATGTTGCTTGTCTGGGTTGCCTTGCGTGCACGGAGGGGAGCTGAAGGGGAGCTGATGGCCGGGCTATTGGAGGAGAGCCTCTGGACGACTACTGGGCTTCAGGGTCTTCTCCCGTTCTACGATTATTGTCCCGGGCTGCGGAGGAAACTTGGGGCCTCTTCTACTGGTTGGTGATATTTATGGGAAAGCGAATACACTTCATGAAGGGAATGGGTAATGGAAACGGATTAGGCGTTCATTGGACTAGGTTCGGAATTTGCAGCGTGCACCAAGCAATGCGTGCAATGAGCACAATTACTACCCAGGAAGCCCCCCGGCGGGCATGGGTTTACATAAGGTCAATAGCCTCAAATTAACTTGACAATCTCCGCGATCTGCGATCTACCACGATGAAAAGCGAAAGGATTACATCTCGACTCTTGTGTGGACAGTAATGTGTGATTGTGTGATGTCTAGAGACCCCGCCGTCCGGTTCACCGTTGCCCTTTATCATACACCAGATTAGATTACACGCTATCGTCTAGTTGTACTGCATGTATGTCGCCGTCGAGTTGAACTTCAAGTTGCCCTTGATAACCTTGTCCACGGCGCTCAAGAAATCCTTCTCCGAGGCCACCTTTCTTCTGGCTCGGATGGCGAACATGCCCGCCTCTGTGCATACACTCCTGAGCTCAGCACCAGTGGCGTTGGGGCACAGGCGGGAGATGAGCTCCCAGCGGATGTCGCGCTCGACGGACATGCTCTTGGCGTGGATGCGGAGAATGTTGGCTCGGCCTTCGAGGTCGGGAAGGGAGAACTCAATCTTTCGATCAATACGACCCGGTCGCATGAGCGCAGGATCCAGGGTCGACGGTCGGTTGGTGGCGAACATGACCTTGATGTTTCCTCGGGCATCGAAACCATCCAGCTGTGTGATGAGTTCCAGCATAGTTCGCTGGACTTCGTTGTCACCTCCAGCGCCGTCATCGAATCGAGCACCACCGATGGCGTCGATTTCGTCGAAGAAGATGATGCAGGCCTTCTTCGTTCGGGCCATTTCGAACAGTTCTCGAACCATCCTGGCACCCTCACCAACATACTTCTGGACCAGTTCGCTACCAATCACTCGGATAAATGTGGCATCGGTTCTGTTCGCCACCGCTCGAGCGCAGAGCGTCTTTCCGGTTCCGGGAGGGCCATAGAGAAGGGCACCCTTAGGAGGGTCGATACCGAGGTTGACAAATCGCTCGGGAGATAGCAGTGGCATCTCTACGACCTCTCGCAGCTTCTCCACCTGCTCCTTGCAACCACCGACATCACCATATGTGACGTCTGGCTTCTCCTCGACCGTCATCATCGTGACGCTCGCATCGATCTTTGGCGGCAGGGGGATCATGATCTGGTACTTGTTGCGGTCGACACCGACTCGCATTCCTTCCTCGATGTCCGTGGGGCTGACACGGTCTCCTAGCTGCACGACGAACTTGGCGATTTGTTTCACGTTGATGACGTACTTGCTCTTCGACTCGTCGCCCTTCTCGTCCGCAATGATCTTGGTGCATCGCGCAACCTGGAAAGGCTGCTCTTCGGACATTCGTTGCCGATCGGCGGCGACATCCCAGAGGTGAGGAGGGGCGAGGCCAGTATCGGATTCCTACTGAACATTAGACCGTGCCCCATCGTGCGCGTAGTATAGATCCCGACCTTGACCCCAATCTTCTCGTCTACACTTTGCTGCTTCTCCTTGATTTGCTTCTCAAGCTTCTTGAGAGCGGTGCCGTACGGCGCAGCACCGTATGTCTTGAGGACTTGAATGTCCCTACACAGCGGGTCAGCTACCACTTTCCTCCATGCAAAAGGGAGATGCGCTCACTCATCTGTGAGAGGTGTGATCTTCTTCTCCTCTATTTCATCATCGGCGAAGTTCTTCTGGTACTTCTCCCAGTTTGAACCGGTTGCGGAAGGCTGGAATCTGTCAGTACCCTGCCCCGTACTTGGCGGGACATGCGTCGTCGCTAACCATGATGGAATCCGCAGGCCTCGGCGTGTGCCAACTCTTAGATTTCGAACCGGGCGATGGTAGCAGTTACGGGTGTGCGGGTTGTGTGCGGGGGGTGTTGTGAAGGTTGATGTCGTGACGGTCGCCGTGTGTTGTCAATCAGTGTCGGTGTTTGGGGATGAAGTTCATGGAAGGCATGCCGTAATCTGAGTTGCCTTGAGCTCAAGCACGGACCCCACAGCCCTTGGTCGGCTGCTCTGACGCTAGGACAGTTTGAGACGGGTTCAAGGCACCACCCCTCGGAACTGGATGATCTGTGCCGCCGAACCAAAATTTCTGGGCGGCACCGCCAACGCGGAGTAGGGCAGGAGGTGGGACATCCCCAAGGCTACCGGAATCTTCGAAAGCCGTGCTCTCGCAACGCCCCGCGGTCAACACCACTCTTCGAGAATATCCGGGCCTTTTTACCACATCGCCAACATGTCTGCCGCAGCCGCAGCCCCTCCCCCTGCAGCGGGAGGCTCTAGCAATGCTACTTTCCGTGTATGTGAAGCTCCCACATGCCACCAGAGCTCCCCCACTAACCCACCTTCAGGACAAGGAGAAGCCCATGGCGGTGCGTTCCAGCAACATTGTTGCTGCCCGAGGTAGGAACTGCACCCCCGGCCGCCGCGCGCTCGCATCGATCTGTTTCTCACATGAATCCCAGCCGTCGCCGATGCCATCCGAACCTCTCTCGGCCCTCGAGGCATGGACAAGATGATCCGAAACGGAAAGGGGGGTACCATTATTACCAACGATGGAAACACCATGCTGAAGAGCATGTCTGTGATGCATCCCACCGCCAAGATGCTTGTGAACCTCTCTGGTGCTCAGGACGTCGAGGCTGGTGACGGAACCACCTCTGTCGTCGTCATTTGCGGCAGCTTGCTAGGAGCTGCCGACCGACTCCTGTCCAAGGGTATTCACCCCTCCGTCATCTCAGAGTCCTTCCAGCGCGCTGCCGCTGCCGCTGTCGACGTCCTCCACGATATGTCCCAGCCCATCTCCCTAAACGATACCGCCTCGCTCCTCCAGGCTGCCAACACGTCGTTGTCGTCCAAGATCGTTTCCCAGTATTCGAACCTACTTGGCCCCATGGCGGTCAACTCCGTCACCAAGACCATTGACCTGAAGACGGCCGAAAACGTCGACCTCAAGAACATTCGAATTGTGAAGCGTGTTGGAGGTACCATCGAGGACAGTGAGCTCGTTGATGGCCTGGTCCTCACTCAGCCCGTCTTGAAGAACGCCGGCGGACCTATCCGAATGGAGAAGGCAAAGATCGGTCTCATTCAGTTCCAGCTCAGCCCTCCCAAGCCTGACGTACGTGCTGCCACTTGTAGAGACTCACCTCGTTGCTTCAGATACTGACCTGTGCGCAGATGGAGAACACTATCCAGGTCAACGACTACCGACAGATGGACAAGATTGTCAAGGAGGAGCGATTATACCTGCTCAACATGGCCAAGAAGATCAAGAAGGCCAAGTGCAACGTTCTGTTCATCCAGAAGTCGATTCTCCGAGACGCCGTCAACGACCTGTCGCTTCACTTCCTCGCCAAGCTCGGAATTCTCGCCGTCAAGGACATCGAGCGAGACGAGGTCGAGTTCATCTGCAAGTCTACTGGCTGCAAGCCCATCGCCGACATCGACTCGTTCACCGAGGACAAGCTTGGATCTGCAGATCTCGTGGAGGAAGTGCAATCTTCTGGCGCACGCATGGTCAAGGTGACGGGAGCCAAGGCCACTGGCAAGACGGTGTCCGTGGTGGTGCGGGGAGCCAACTCTCTGATTCTCGAGGAGGCTGAGCGAAGTCTGCACGATGCGCTCTGTGTGGTGCGATGTCTGGTCAAGAAGAAGGCTCTCATTGCCGGTGGTGGTGCCCCCGAGATCGAGATTGCGGCTCAGCTTTCCAAGCAAGCACGCAGCCTCACGGGTACCGAAGCCATCTGCTTCAAGGCCTTTGCGGACGCTATGGAGGTGATCCCCACAACCCTCGCGGAGAACGCTGGCCTCAACAGCATCAAGGTGGTGACTGACCTGCGACACCGACACGAGATGGGAGAGAAGAACGCGGGAGTCAGCATCAAGTCAGGAGGTGTCAACGTCAACATCTCCAAGGAGAATGTGCTGCAGCCCCTGCTAGTCAGCACGAGCGCGATTGAGCTGGCAGCGGAGACGGTGAAGATGATTCTGCGTATAGACGATATTGCATTGACCAGGTAAAGAGAGATATCCGGTTAGGCGACATGCAGTGATGTATCATAATACCAAAAATGGATCAATTTCTGCAACTCATTCTGCCACTCGAAGGCAGGCCACCACTCGTATGACGTGCCACTGTCCAACTCAGGTAATCAATTTGTGTTTTCTAGGCCACCTGGCTGCCAGTTGCCAGCGGCCGGTGGAAGCGCCACGACTACCCAGTGGCTCCTTCCCCAGCAACGTGCGCATCGAGCTCGTAGTCCAGTTCGCCTTGAGGGTGAATTCGCCGACCTACCTGCGACTACATAATACTGCTCGTACTTTTCTCATCCCCTGGCAGAGTGCACTTCCGGAGTTCAATACTCGTACAAAATGGCCACTGCTAGCGATGAACCCTCGGGTGGCGATCAGGGAATCGATTCCGCCGTCGCCGAAGATGTCGCTGCAATTGTTGCCGGAGTTGAGGCCGGAGTTGAGGCCGATCCGGCGTATATCGAGGGAACGATATCGATTACAGCTGAAGGCCACTGAAACACGACTGAATGCATTAAAACAGGCGAAAAATGATCTAGAGGAACAAATCAATGCCATCGTCGCAGAGACAAGACAGGCTATGGAAAGTATCCAGGCTGAAGCAGCCGCGATTATGGAAGAACACGAGCAATCAATGTGATGTCACACCTCTGTTACGGAACCTGTTTTGTTCCATTCATCTAAGGTCTCGAGATGAGTCGTCCACTGCGGAAATGCTTCGTGAGGCTGTGCAACGGCGTCGCCGCATCGAGGCAGACATGTTGAAGCTCTTGATTGAACTGATGAAAATTTACGAGCTTATGAGCAGCTGATGCTGGCCGTATATCGCGGTCGAGAGGAAGAGATGATACTGATCACGGTCAAGATTGAAAAATAACGGTTTAAATTGTGAGCCTACTAGGGCATGGTGTCTTGAGCGCGAAGGGGCGGCATGGTGGTCGTCTACCCAGCTTAATGAATGTTAATGAATGTGAAGCAAGATGACAGTAATACCATGAAATGAATTGTCATCAATTGGGAGACTCCTGCTCTGGCTTATGACAGGCTGGGCCAGATTCAACAAACACCGTTGTCCATCCAGCTGGCTGCGCAGGTTGGAATCACGCCACTCAGGCGGGAGAGTATCTTGGATTGATGAACCCAGAGAGGAATGCAAATGAATTGCCCATAAGTCTACATTTTGTTGTTGTACACAGCCCAAAGAGCTTCTTCTTTATCTTTTTCGTCCCTTCCTCGTGCCAGCTCTTTACACCTGGAATCCGTACCCAGTCATGCAGGCCTTGTACTGCTCGACCAGCGACTTGCACTCAAAGGCAGGGTCCTTTGCGGTGGAAAAGAGCATGCACTCGTCTCGCTTCGACTTCTCGTCCTTGCACACGCAGCAGGGCTAGCAGGAAACCGTCAGTATGGGGAGGTCGGGTTGGGTCAATGGCGGAGGGCTCGGGGTGTGCCAACCTTGGGCTTGGAAGCAGTGTTGGTGGCAGTAGAGGCGGCTGGCGCAGCGGCCGAAGCTGGGAGAGACGGCGATGGTCAGCACGGGGGATCGATCTTGGAGTGTGCGTGCGTAAGGCCTGCGCGCGCATTGGGTGCTCGCTTGGTGAAGGGGGTTACATACGAAGAGTAGCGGCGTCCATGGTTTTCGAGATTTGGTCGATTGGTGAGGTCGTCGTGCCCATCTGAGACTGGTTCTGGCCCATCTTGACTCGGTGCCGGCGTATTAATTAGCAAATTATTATGGGCTCCCCGGGTATACCAGTCGCATTGCGCAGTCATTTTTCCGGATTGCGCCTTGGACCGGCTTAGATTTCTAAGCTCTGGCGCTGACCAATCAGCCGGAAATCATCACGTGGTGGAGCCATCAGTCCACCTGCAGTTCAGGATGCAAGGGCCCGTGTTGCCATCATGACTTACAGTTGCTGTACTGTATGATTAGTACTGCTTAGGTTGTCAATCCAACAGCAACGCAAGATGCCATAGTAAATCCTCACGAAGGCGGCCGACAACTTGCTCGCAACTAATTTATAGATTGCATTGTGTTGAACACAGTCTCAGCTCATTTCAGTGTTGCTTCGAACAAACACTAACTTGAGGAACGAACCATCACGCTTTGGTGCTGAGCCCTCCTCCAGGTGTCTTGACACCCCACAGCGTCCCTTTGATGGCATTCTGCTTGACCCAGCCCAGCGTGTGATGGGTTGGGCCATTCATGAAGCGGCTGCTGTATGCCGGGAGCGGTGTCTGCACAACCACCAGTTTCGCCCTGACGCGCTGGTTGTCGTCACCAGAGCTGGGGCCAGCCCGCACCATGGTATCGACAATGATGAGCCTCAGAGTGTGGCGGGGTGAGGATACCGCCGCCGCCTGGTCCTCGCCCTCCGCTCTGGCGTCCAAGGCCGCGAGCAACCCGTCCTTTAGTTGGCCAAGGTCAAGCATGCGCCGCTTGTGTTGCTGGGAAAGGGCCAGCGTGTCGAGCGAGGGCACCCGGGCGACATGCCTCCAGACTGACGACTCTGGCAGCAGCTCTTCGTAGTGCAGCGACAGGCGGCGCAGCTTTGGCCAGCAGCAAGCCCAGAGAGGCGGCGTCGACGGATCGGTTGTTGGCAGGTCAAAGTCGTCCCCGATGCTGACGAACTCTTCAAGCTCCTGCAGTGCTTGAAAGCCGGGAATCAGTTCGTGTATTTCACGCATCAATCTATCGTCCCGTTGTTGGCTTCTCGCGTGAGCCCCCAACGGCATGTGCAAGATGAGACGCTTCAAGGTTGGCGCGGCCCCTCGCAAGACAAGCAGCATTCTGTCGGCCATGCCGTACGTGTTCTTGTCTGGCCTGTAGGCGAAGGCATCGGGTCTCATGGGCCACGGGCATGGGTTCTTCTTGCCGGGCTGCTGGTAGAGGGCAAGAAACAGGCTGTGTGGGCGGCGAGCATCGTCCAGCGCCAGTTTCGCCAAACTGGCCCCGTAGGCCGAAGCCCTTCTCGGCGTGTCGATGTACGCGCATCGTCTCCACAAACCCGTCGACGCGGGCATGTACGTCTGTTTGCAAACGGTGGCCAGCTGAAGCAGGAGCTTGGTCACTTCATCGCTGGGCTTGAGGATGACATGGTACGGACCGGCGTCCAGAAACTCGATCAGCAGTAGAAGAACGCCGCGGGATAGCTGAGAAGGATCTGCAGGCCCCAGCTGCAGCATCTTCTGTTTTGACAGCACGGACTGTGGCCGCTAGAGATTCATGGTTGGTATACTGACAACTGACAATTGTGCCGTGAGGTAACCGTGTAGCCACAAGCTGAGGTGCTTGGATACTGCGATACTAAACCTGCCTTGCCTTAGTCAAGGTGCTACTAAGCTACTCTCGGCGCCTTACTACCACGAGTAGTTGACAAGACAACAGAATGAAGACCACGGTTGAAGCTGAGAACCACGCTCGCGGCTGACTCACCGGTCGACAATGACAGTGCGGAGTGCGCAATCACCGATGCCAATTTGCCGATTATCAGTCACGTCTAGGTCCCCAGTGGCCCAGGTGTGCGAAGCGCCTGCGTTGACCACGTCGTCACGTAGAGCCGCGCGGCGACAAATGACTTGGCCACCTACAGGCGCCTATCAACATTTTACCACCTCCACTACCTTACAGCACTCGAATACCTTGAGTGCCGGCTGTCCGCCAACCAACGAGGCCGTTTTGCCACAAAAACCAGTCACAATCCCCCAACATGTCGGAGGATCGGCTCTTAACATGGCCGTGTGGCGTACACAAGTTGCAGCAGGCCACCATCTGATAATTACACCCTGCCGAGTCTCCCCCCACCATCCGTGGTCTCCTGCTGCTATGTACTCCCGACAACACCGGGCGCCGGGCCCTGCGAGGCCGCGTGGCAAGGCTGCTACCCAACGCGCAACCCCAGACCAGACCATTTGTTGCCCCCATTCGCTGCCGTAGCACCTCGCCCAAGGGATCTCGATGGTTCGATTCGTAGTGCGTGCGTGCGCCAGCCCTACACGCTCCTTGCCTGCCTGGGGCTGGAACTCTCCCCCCCGGGACTCCGATGAGTGCGTAGAGTGACAACACTCTCGGGTTACGTGTGCCTCGACCTGCCTTGCCTCCTTGGGTAGACGTTTACTCTCAAGCCTGTGGTGGTTGCACTGCTTCCAGTCTATTTGTATAAAAGCCCATGCCCGCCTCCTGCTCAACAGCTCATCAAACAACAACCCACCTCCACATCAATCATCACCATCTCATCCTACATCCTATCAGCAAGACAACTATCAATCATGACCCCACCGCAGCAACCGCAGCAGTACAACTTCTGGGACTGGATCCAGTCCATGGAGCCTCCCGGCCGTGGAGTTGACCACCAATCCGATCCACCCTTCCCTCCATTCTTTGGCGGTTTCCCCTTTGGCGGCGGACCAGGCCATCACCCACCTCCTCCCCATGGTCCTCCCCATGGTCCTCCGCCGCACCACGGCCCCCCACCTCCCCCCTACGCTCACTGGGGACCCGGCGGCCCTTGGGGTCCTCCTCCCCATCCGGACGACATGAACGAAGACGAGGATGAGGCGGCTTACACCCCGACCTCGGATGCCGAGCGCGACCCCGAGAAGAAGAAGGAGAAGCAGGCCTCCCCCGACACCATGCAGGAGGATGTCCCCGACCCGGACGAGGTCGTGCCCGAGGATGAGCCGCGCCGGGGCCGCCACCACGGCCGGGGCCGGGGCTGCGGCCACCGACGGGGCGGCGGACGGTGGCGCGGTGGCCGCGGTGGCTTCTTCGCCGGACCCCGGGGCCCCCACCACCACCACAACGACCACCAGTCCGGCCCCGCGCCTTTTGACTGGGCCGGCATGCTCCGCGGCTGGGCCGGCCACCCCTTCTTCCAGCAGCTGCGCGACCAGGCCGACAGCTTCCGACCCAATGCCAACGCCAGCGCCGACGACAACTCCTTCACGCCGCCCGTCGACGTCTTCAACACAGACCGCGCCTACGTCGTCCACGTCGCCCTCCCTGGAGCCAAGAAGGAGCACATCGGCGTCAGCTGGGACGCCGACCGCAGCGTCCTCAGCATCGCCGGCGTCGTCCACCGCCCCGGCGACGAGGAGTTCCTCAAGACCATGGCCTCGGGCGAGAGGCGCGTCGGCATGTTCGAGCGCTCCGTCACCCTGCCCCCCGTCGGCGTCGACAGCGCCCAGCGGGACGAGGTTGACGCCCAAGGCATTGTCGCCAAGATGGAGGACGGCGTCTTGGTCGTTACCGTCCCAAAGACGGAGAGAGACTGGACCGAGATTCGCAAGGTTGACATTGAATGAGTCAGCCTCGGTTGCCAATTGCGGAATGTACTGTAGCTTAATAGTTTTGCTTTGAAGTTGTTTGCTTCTTTTTTGGTTGGCTTTTATTTTTTTTCTTTGTTCGACTAGCTACACTCCAATTTTTTCAATCCAAAAAAATTGAAAATAAAAATAAAAACGTTGTCGTCTTGGCATTAAATATCTAGCCAATGTATCATCACCTTTGATGCGTCCCACGGTGCACACGTTAATACAACCACACAAACATCATAGCTCCTCCATACCTGTATCATGAAAATAGTGTCAGAACATGTGCACTATTTTGTTAGACCAAGCCCGGCCGCAAGTCTGAGTCTCCCAACTCCCAGCACATGAAGTGGACAGTACAGGGAGGAGTAATATTCCTCTGCATCGTAGACGAGTCACATATTTACCGAATACAGCAGACAATGCCAAAAGTCAGTTGAATTCTGCGCTTCCTATTTACCCCCAATAGGCAAATTGGCAAATGGGGACACACTATTTGTACAAGGACGTGGGATCTCATTACATCCTACAGACCAGGGCACCATTACCGCCCCTCTGAAAACCCAATCGCCTTTACATGTCCTAGCCCGTACGCCATGCTAGATGATTAATAGAGCCTTGAAAAAGTGTTGCGTTCGGCTTCTGCCTCACTCGAACGCCGGTCTACATGCAGCCAACAGACTGTGTATGTAGCCTCAAAGAATCGAACGTATCGCACCTTGTTGGAAAGTTGAACCAGTAACGACCGCGGTTGTTTCAGTATCGTCATGTGAATGCGCAAATTTGACCCATCCAGCCCAGGCATCAGGTCCTACGCCTAGAACCGCCATCGAGGCTTATTATCCTTGTCAACGTTTAAGGATTTCTTCATCGCAGTCCGGGCGCCAGCCACGGCCTGCGGGCTCGAGCGCCCCGCCTCCCCTTCCCTAACCTTTTGTGGCAAAAGACTGCTTCTCCTCGATGTTGAGGTAGAGGCTAGGGAACTAGCTGGTCGCCCCGGCCGGCTCTCCTCTTCGTTTACAGGCCTGGAAACGTGGAGCGATGACCGTCGACCAGAGTTTAGCTGAGCCATAGAGCTATGGGATGTCAGACGCGGCTTGGGCACGGCCGGTTGAGAATTGGGGCCGGGAGACGCCAGTCTTTCTCGGAATGACAAACGGGACTGTCCGCTTCTAGTAGGAGTGTCGTCTGTCATTGGCGATTCCGAGGTGGCGCGAGTTGCGGGGCTGCGAAGGGTAGGTAGTCGTGAGCCGGAGCCCGGAGTGACCGAGCTTGCAGACCTTGGCGCCAGAGGAGACCTTTTCGCATAAGGGCTAGGAGTTGTCAAGCTCAGCGGCTTGAAGTTGTGGCCCGTATCAACGTCGTGCGGATTTGTGGACACATTCCAGCGAGGGCGGTGTCCGAGCGTAGAGCTGGGTCGTTTGGACTGGTTGGCCGGAATGCGAGAGCTGGGGGGGCTGGCAACCGTTGAAAGACGAGAGAATCCAGGCTTTCGCGAGAGCTGAGAGGTTGGGGCCGGTAGGGAAGAGTGTCGTCGGTTTTCGGGAACTGGTCGAGTACCACCCATGTTCGAAGGGCGAGTTCTCGCCGGCTTGGAGGTCGGCGTGTACGGATCAATACCAAGCCCCGACAGTATCACTGAAGAAGGTGGTGAGCTCCCCGGCGTCTCGCGGCCGCTTCCTATGGTCGATCTGTCGTTGGAAAGCATGCTGGAGATGGAGTCCCTGAGCGTCTGGCCCTTGTCCGCATGGATTTCTTCGAGCATGAAATCTGTTTCCTGTATCTCGCGTTTCAAATTGCCCCAGCGCGCCTGCAACTCATTGTGCAGCCGCAGGACCTCCCCGTTCACCGTCAGACGATCCTTCACGCCTTTTTCAATAATGGATAGGACCCGCTCAATCGCCGAACCATAGTGAGTCTTCTTGGCCTCGTAGTTCTCGAGCTTCTTGGCCATTGCTGGTTGGTTCGTCAAATGGTCTCCGGCATCAATGGCCTCCCTGAGCTTAGCCAGCGAACGCTCAACAGATTCGTGCATCTTTTGGGCTTTTCGCCCAGCCCCACGGAAGACGATGACCCATCTGTCCTCACCCAGCTCCTTGCGCAGCGACTCGGCGTCCTTCTCCAGCTTCTTGTAGCTCGCATCGAGGCCCTCGTGGCGCATCTTCAACTCCTCGCACGCAGTGGGAAACGAATCTTCTGCCCTTGTTTCAAAGACGCTCAGCCGCATGGGCAGAAAATCCAGAGATGCGCGCAGCGGTTGCATGCGAGCAAAAAGGGCCAGGAGACTTGAGTCGTCCTGCGAGAGCGTGGGCGTTCCTGGCGAGCTGGGTGTGGCTGGGAAGGCCGGCATACTGAATCGGTTGCTCGCGTGAAGACGATTGGCTCGCGGGGGGTTGTCCTCGACGATGGTTTCAAGGTCACCGATGTCGACGCTTTCGCCACTGGCCGCGGCCATCAAGCTCTTGTGTCGTCGCTCTTCCATCTCAAAAACCAACCGGCTCAATTCGTCCGTTTCGCCCTGGATATCGCCCAGAACGTTGTTCCATAGCTCTTCCCATTCCATAGCAATCTCGACCTGGACTCTCACGACCTGAAGGGCTCGTCGAATCTTGGCCCACTCCTGCATGACGAGATCCATCTGCGAAACTGCTTCGTTGAGGTCAGCGGCAGCCACGCTAGTGACATCCTGCCTTGCTTGGAGCTGCTCGATGGCCCCGATATACGCGTTCACCAGTCCCTCGAAACGGGCTATGGCATTTTCTACCTCTGCCAGGCCTTCTCGGCCTCCAGCGGCAGCCCATTCCACGTCATCTTCGCTGTCCAGCCCCTCGACAACCTCCGACGCCTTCGAGATCCAGCTCAGAATTTGTTCAGCAGCATTGATGAGAGCCTTGGCAGCCACCTGGGCGGTCGGCATTGCCGTCACATGATTGGCGAGCAAATCTGCGTCGGGTAGTTGTAACGAGGTCAACTGAGCCAGCTGGTTCGCAAAGGACACCCGTGACAAGGTGTAGATAGAACCCGGTCGAGTGTGTCCCGGAGTAAAGTATGAGTTAAGATTTGGCACGAAGTCGGAGGGAGGCGTCGCTGGTGTTGGAGTTACGGTCGCTGGAGGCGTGTCTTTAGGGGGTGGTGGTGGTGGGATCGCAGCATCGTCAGGAGTGGGTGGCCCCGTGGAGCGCTCGATGTGTTCCCGACGTGTATCGAGCGTGACTTTGGTCCCATTGCCATTGGTGTGATCCGGCAGGCGATATTTCTGGGTATCCATGTCCAGGGGTTCAGGTGTTTGGATTTCGGGAAGAAGGCTCGAGACGGGGGAGGTGTCGTCGATATCGAGGAATGGCGACGACAAATCAAGTTCGGTTGTAGATTTGGGTGTGGCGACGGCGCCCTTCCAGGGGCGACCGCGCCTGGTAATGACCGATTTAATTGAGGCTGCCTGATGCTTTTCTTCAAGCTGTCGTAGTTGCTCTTCGTCAAGGCGACCGATGTGGTCGGGTTGGGGAGTGTTTTGGGGGTTCGGGGCCTTGAAATTACCAAAGCCAAGTGCTTTTAGGCGAGCGGCCAAGCCAGGTGATGTCTTTCGAATAGCAGATGGCGGTAGGGGTGATGGCAGACCGTGTGTTGATGAGCTGTTGGTTTCAGCGGAGGATATAGGGGAGGTTGCTGTAGGTGTAGCTAAAGATGCCGTCGCTGCTGTTGGAGCTGTGGTGGCGGTGGAGAAAGAGGTGAGGAAGCTGGGATTTGAGGCTGGGTCGAGGGTGTGGGAGGGATCAGTTGAGCCAGGGTTGAACGGCAGGTGGGATAATTGACTGGGTACGTCGGCGAAATTCAGTAGGTGATCGGGCGCATCGTTTATTGGGCCTTGGTGGAGGTCTGCACCGGCTCCAGAAACATCGGCGCTGATGCTTGAACCAGCGCTTACCACGGCAGCGCAGGCGCGGTTTGGTGTGGTTTCGTCTGTTGCCATCAAGCTGTCCTCAGGAGGGATAGGGACCGCGATGGGCGAGGGTGGACCAGGGGTCATTTAGTCTCCAGATTTCGTCCCCCTGCGCAAGGAAGGCGGACAAGGCAGGTTGTCAGGTGCAATTTCAAATGACCAAGGCACGCCCAAGGCGGGAGGGGTTGAAAGATGAACAGGCTCAACGCGAGATGGGCGTGTTTTCGTGTCGCGAATGCGCTGCTTTTGAGCGGCACCCTCAGCCGGTGTTGGGTTCGTCTCCCACACGTCTGCGACACCCGACCTCCTGCTCTGAGGTCCGATAGGCCTCCCGTTTGGGGGTAGCGTTTTGATGCTGCTGCCAATGCGTGCGCCACTGCCCACTACCCACCCGCAAGTAATGTTGGAGGGATGGGGGGGCTGCTAGGACGAATGGTCTGAGCCCACTGTCAGCGTGTTAGACACCCAAAGCCAAAGGTATGATCGTATAGGTGGGGATGGCCCGGGAGGGTCAGGCTGCAGACTGCAGGCGCCTGCTGGCTGGCTCCAGCTTGCCCAACATGGCTTGCCTTCCCACCTTGCAGGCAGCACCAATAGCAGCCAAACCTCGGCGGTGCGTTGGCCAGTGACGGACAGGTAGTTGGGAGGTACGTACAGAAGTGGCGACGCTGGCGGGCAGCATGCAGGAGGACGTTTAGCAAGGCGCGGCCTTCAGAGGCTGGGTCGTAATCCCCAGTTTCCAAATAGGAGGACGAGGTCTTTCGGCGGGGTTAGAGTGACCTGCTGGGTGGCTTCGAGGAGATCGTTGACTTCATCTGGGCGATGGATGGAAATTTGCAAAGGCCGGCGTCGGTTGAGTGAAAAGGGGGAGTGTGTGGAGGGAGAGGGCTCAAGGCTGAACGGATGGACCTCACTCCGCTACAAATTCAGGAATAAAAGACAATTACTGGCAGAGCAGGCAGAGTGGATTGGGGTGAGAATCAGTCGCAAAGACAGGAAAAGAAAGGAAAGAAAAGAAGATTGAATTTGAGAGGACAAATTGAGGCGCAAGAAGGCAGGCAGGTCTCATAGATTAGGTACCTGGAGATGAGGAAATGGGCGACCCGATTTATTGGTAACCTTGGGTCATGGGCAGGTAGCTCTGAGGTACCCTGTAGATTGCAGGCGGCGGGAATGACAGGCTGCGGGGCATACGGGCGTGGAAGGTACTACTCCAACGCCGCACTATTCGGCATTGGAGAACCCCGGGGCCGGTTTTGGACTGGCAGGAGCGGGCTGGTGGTACAAAGGGAAGCGGGCAGTGAGCACGTAACAAACCTGCGACTCTGAAACGCCGCGCAATGGGACCCTCTTTCAGAAACAGCCAAACAGATGAGGAAACCGGTTGGAGGGGAAATGCGCAAGGACTCTTGTTTTATTTATGCGGAAGCAGAGGGGAGAGAGGGAAGAACGGAAACACAGAGACAAAGGAACTGGTAGCTGCCAGTCAATGGCATTGCATCGAGACTAATAAGACAACTAATAACAGTAGCGAGAGTTCGCAGTTGTAAAGACTCAAGCCCTCGAACGCTGAGGATGTGGGCAGTGCAAGACAGATTCTCCCGCGAAGAAAAAACAAGATAGAAACCCAAGTGGTGGCGTCGTGTCTCGTAATATTACCACGTAGTAGTAGTACACTTCGTACATAATTGCGGACCAGGCCGCCGCATAGTGGCCGTCTTATTATGTGTTCGTGAACCCTTGCTTACGACCTGGCTTCGACTTCACAGCAAGCCAGTGCTGATCTTGGTCGCTATGTTAGTAATTAGGCGACATTGGCACACCCATGGCATTGGCTGGCAAGCTGGCAGTCATCATCTGCCCCGGTCTGTAGGTAGCGAGCTTCTAGTGCCCGTGCGGCCGTGCCCCCGGCATGGTCCACCTGCTGGGCTGGCCCCAGTACCGTGATGCTGTGCAAAAGGCCGATACTCACGGAGTTGGAACGTGGGATCGACGGATGCTATCAGGGCTTTGTGCCGTTGGCTTCTGCACAAGGGAGGGATGCATTTGAGTCCCTGGGTCGCAGGCCAGGGAGTGGCATAAGTAGCTCCAAGGCCAGCTGTGTTGAACACAGGGAGGGAGCGCTGGCATGGATGGGGTGGTGGAGTTTATACAGTCCCGCCCCGAGAGATTGCGGCAAACAGACATGGCCGGCCCCGGGCTGCTCTGCCAGCAGAGCGGGCAGTGATCATGCATAATTCCACAGGTGGTAACGTCCGGAGGGATCCTCATGAGCGATTGCCGGCAGTTGTGACCAAAGGCGGACAGGTAGGTAGGTTGATTGAGAAGTGAAATAGATTCTGAGTCTGGCTTAGGGTACGGGCAGAGCAAGTTGCGTTGCAACTACTAGTAGTGTCATGAGGACTTGACTTCATGCCTCAAGCAAGAGTTGAGATGTCAGATTCGCATGAAGCTGTTCATTGGCTGCAAGGAGTCGTTGGATGGAGCATGAGGCACCTGCCGGGGAAGAGGACACCTCTGCTGCTGCTATTTGTGTCCTGGTGGGCGGTGGAGGTGTGGGACAGGGAGGGTGATTACTTTCGATGAGTAAAGTCATCGAAACAGCATTGGATGGGCATCCTCAGAGGATAGAAGGGTGAGCCCCCTTGTTCTTAGAGCAACCGGGCAGGGCGCCAGTAACAAGAGTTCCGCCCCCCCCCCCAATTCGCCGGTTAAAAGAATGGAAGAGCCATCTCTCAGACTCTCAGTGAAAGCGTAGCTTGCAGAGACATAATATTGCTGGGTGTGCATGCCTCAGGAACTCGCTGGCTGGCGAGACGGTGAGACACACAGGAGGCGGGCCAACCGGGCACTAATGACTCCCGGTACCACGCTGCCACGTAAAGAACACAGCTTTGCTCTCACTTACCCATGGCCACGGCGACAGTGTCCATGATCCATCGCACCCTCGTTGAGCAATGGGCGACGGAAGAGCAGCTAAAATTGACACACGCAGGTCAAAAGGATCCCCAGCTCAAAGCAATGCATTCCAATCAGAATGGAGCAGGATCGAGGGCGCCGGAGCAGGACGAAGCCCCCGCCCACCCTACTGGAGATGGATCACAGGTTGCCCCTGGATATGACACCCGGTGCTCGAGCCCACATCCGCCCTTTGTGTGAAGCCTAACCAGATGCCGACTATTTGATCATGATCTATCTTATAAAGCCTCCTCCCAGCGGTGCGTCGCCGAGGCCGTGTCTGGATGATGGAACGTCTCGCCCAAGCCCCAAAACTCCTCAGCTTCCCTTCAACCGTTAGCGGTTGATCTCTCCTTGTCCGAGTCTAAATCCATCCGGTGGCCACTGTCCACTCCCCTTTGCCACCTCGACTTTTGTTTTGTTTACATTTAATTGGCTTTGAAGCAGGCGGCATCGCATCGTCTCCATCCGCTGGCGCCCCTGGGTCTCCGCTTCCAATCTCACTGGCATCGGCATCAGCGTCGACCTCAGGCTCACTTCACGGTATTCCTACTCCTCCGACTCGGAGCGTTCCAAAAGTACCCAAAATCCAGCACGCGGGCGACACAGGCAGGGGGGAGCATTGGGACCAGGGAGCCCCAAAGGACCCGAGGCACGAAAGAAACAGAAACGTGCTTCATCGGCGTAGCTGGGTCACGAACCAAACCCGTTTGGCCAATTCCACAGGCTGTGGCTTGGGATCAATTACTAGGCACCTATCCGTGCTGCAGTAGCTTGTCGGATCGTCACCCTGGCTTGCCATCTTGCTGGTGCCGCCTTCCTCCTTCCTCGCTCACGCTCACGCGTTTTCTCTCGTCCCCGCCGCTCAGCGTTGGACGCGACGCAATTTCACGGCCCCCTGTCGGCCTGTCCCGCCAACCAGCCAGAAGCCCAGGCCAGTTCGAGCTAGGCGTTGCCGACTCGCCCCATCGCCAAACCCACCCCCCTGGGCCCTGGTGACAAGCTGCAACCCCAATCTCCCCGTCTCTTCTCGAACGCCTCTCTCGTCGTACAAACGCAAGGAACCCGCAGCATCGCTCTCGCCTCGCTACTCATCACTTCTCCGGCTCTTGTCCAACCCAGCATAACGCACCCGACACACTCTGCAGCTGGTTGGTTTCGCTGCTGTAGCCTTGCAAGAGCATCGCTGCTTCGCTGCTGGCCTGCCGTGTAAGTGCAGCTTGTACCGTATCGCGCCCTATCCGCCCCAAAGTCGTCCACACCCACGCTGGGCAATAGAGCTGGGCATCTTGCTACGCCCACCACGTCCACCACCACCACTGCCAGCATAAGTACTCCCGACCGATAGTGCTGTCTCGAACAACTCACGCCCAATCCGCTGGATCCCACACGAATCACCCTTCGCTCTGCGTGCCTGCCTGCGTGCTTGCTCACGTTACCATGGCCACCGCCAACCACCATCCGCCTCAGCCATCTTTCCGATGCGACTCTCCTCCGCCAGATACGCTTCCCACGCCTGCCCTGGGCGCCTGCCCCGAGCTCTCCCGCTGCCCCTCGGCGACATCCTCTTGGTCCGGAACCGACAGCGCGTCCCGCGACTCTCTCGGCAGCGAACCCTACTCCCGTCACTCCACCGGCAGCTTCCACCACCGCCGGTCCGATATCGTCCCAAACCTATCTCGCCACTCTAGCTACAGCCTCGATGGTAGAAGCCGTCGAAGGGGGTACATGCGGCCAACGGGCACCGACTTTGCTGCCAGTGCCCGCTCGCGCGAGAGCGTCATGAGCCTCGGCAGCATCGCTCACCTTCAGTACTACTTTGCCCGTACGGGTCTCCTTGATGGAAAGGGCGGCCAGCTAGCCCGCAAGAAGCAACCGAGAGTTTCGCTTGACCTTTCGGTCCTGGACGGCTCTATCCCCAAAATCGTTGGCTCGGATGTGGACTCTTCTTACGCCTCCATGGGGAGCAGCCCTGATCTCAGTGCCCAGGGCTTCGGGGCTGGTGGCATTGTTGAATCTCCCATTGAGTCCATGGGTGACGATGACTTCGACTTTTCCGATGCAGACCCCGATATGCTACCGCCAACAGTGAGCACCTATCATCACCGGGAGAAGCCAGTGCCCAAGCCGCCTTCTATTCCCCAACTGAAATCGGAGCTCGAACAAACTCTCGCCGATGCTTCCAAGGCGCTTCGTGAGGTACGGGAGAGGCGTGCCGGGACCTTTGTCGAGCCTCCCAACGCTCCAAAGTATCCCAACATGCCAGACCAAAATTCGCAAGGATGGTTTGAGCTCCAGGGAATGCACATCCTCGACGTGGTCACTCTGGCTATCCGGGCTGCCAAGATATACTACACCGGCCATGAGCTCCCCGACAGACTGGACGCCATAAAATCAGAGAAGCAGATTCGTGCGGACCTCTTGGCCGTCATGGAAGTCCTTAAGCAGATGGCTACGAGGAATTTCCGTGACGGCATGAAGGAAGACGAGGTGGCGACAATCGATACTTGGGTACAGAGCGTGTTTGACATTCTCAGGCAGGAAAAGGAGATTGACGACGCCGAGAGATCAGAGCGAGAGAGTTGGACTTGGCTCCACGGCGATTGGACTGGCCGGGAGCTGGAGCGAGAGCGAGCCTTCCTAATGTCCATGGACCCGACCGCCGAGCCGCTACCAGAGTGGACGCCCGTTGCCGAGACGGATGCCGCGCCAAGTCCTTTCCTCGAAAGTCTACAAAACGGTCTCCGCCTGGTGAAGCTGCACAACGCCGTAGTCAAAAAGTCTCGCCGGCGATTCGGGACCATCCCAACATTCCACACCGACACCCAGAAGCCCTACCGCAGCGCTGAGAATATCCGCTACTGGGTCAAGGCCGCAGAGCTGCGGTTCGAGGTGATGCTGTCTGTCGACGCCCTCGGCATTGTTTACAACAGCAACCCTCAGGTCTGGGTCGACTTCGAGGCAGCCATCCTCAAGTGGTGCCGCCATGTGAGGGCCGAGATTACGAGGGAGCTCGAAAAATAATAATGGGACGGGCACCGACACGAGCCGTTGACGAGACAGACATGCTTCTCAGCACCGCTCCCCTTCTCCCGCCACTTTTAACGTGATGATTGACGTTTTTGGAAAGCCGGAGTTATCTGCTTTTTTATAAAGGGGGGACTACTCACAATCTTTTTTTTTTGTCTTTTTTGGATTCACAAATTGACTCCACGGCTTCGTTGCCCTTATCAAATACGTACAGCATTGTTATTACTACCCATACCAAGAGTCAGGATTGCCCAACGGCCCGCTGTGTCTGCCCCTGAACTCGCCCTGTTATTGCAATACCCATAGCATAGGCCTTGGCGCTGACGAACTGATCTCTGTTGATCAGTCTGAATGACAATGATAATGACACTCGAGCTCCATCTCCTAATCTTGTCTCTATCGAGACATCGTGTTTACTGTTGAAAGCTACTCGATTTCTCACAAGTCGTGGCGGGTGAATGACAAAAGCTGAAAAATGGCCACCTTTTATAATAAGCTATGTCTTGAAGGAGGTGGAGCTACTACCAAGTTAGTAGTTGGTCAATTGGCTCTCAACTATTTCGAATGGAGGCCGTGGAGGTGGAAAGACGACAGTTGGCCTTCGCCCTTGCTCCAAGTTCCGCAAACACCGCCGCCCAAGTAACTGGATTTGATCCCAATGCTATTTCGCCGCCGCCCATGCAGGTAAAAATCAACCATGTCTTGTGTGTGTAAAATTCTTGACCCCCCATTGTGCTCAAACTCCTTGTCCGAATGAATCATTATAATGTGTCTTCATGAAATGCCATTGTCATACGCATGATCTGTTCACCAGAGGCCACTTTCTGTGACCTACAATGGCATTGGCAGGATGCCACTGGCACCACCACCCCCCGTCCTTCGGGCTGGTTTGCTGGTCGTCTTCGTTGTGGAAGAGCCACTTGCCTTTCGGCTGGAGCCGACGCTGCCCTTGCGCTTCGATACTCCTCCAGAGTACCTCTTGGTCCATTTCTTGCCCGTGGATTTTCGAGCACCGCCCCGGGCTGCTGCTTTCGTTTTTGCTTGGCTGGCCTGGCTATTCAGGCTCTCTGCCAGTCTCTTGTTCCAGGCCTGTACATTCGGACGCTGGGCGTTGCCGAAGTAGTGCGAGTCCTCTCCACCATCATCTTCATCGGCATCCACTTCGATATCTGAGCTTATCAGATCAACAATCTCGTGGCCATGGGCCTGAGACTGAGTCGGCCCCATGATTTCTTTGAATTGATCATGGCATCGCCGGAGGATGCTCAGGATCTTGGAGCCGTGTTCCTGTACCTTGTCAGGGTCGATCCCATGGATGCGCTTCATTTGGTCAAGAGACAAAGTCCAATGGATGGCCATCTGCTGGAAATGGTGTTCCGTGAATAGCGGCTTCCTTATCTCCTTGCGGTTTCGGATCTGCTCCTCAATCTTCTTGGCTTCCTGAACAAAAGCGTGGATTATATCCTGGTGGATGTCGGGCAGGTCCTCAAGCTGGGTATCGCCAACGATTGGGGCCTCTGCGTAGTTGGAAGCTGGTCTTGCCGGACGGTGCGGTGGCAGATCTTCGAAGGCGTCCTCCTCGTCTTCGTCTAGCCCGTCATCGGATGGAACGAACCCATCATGCGCGCGGCCTCCTGCGGCCCTTCTATGGCCCTCCAAATAGCTCTCCATGGCCCGGGACTTTTTCTTGTGCTTGTCGACGGGCGACGAAACGTACGTCGAGGGAACGGCTGAGGCGCCCTGCTCCTTTGCCTTCTTCCCAGTCTTTTTTGGTTTGGTTTTGGAGGCCTTACCTCCTGCCGTTACCTCCACCGTCAGCATAAGCCTCCGCTGGCCCAAAAGAAAGAGCCTGGACGCCTGTCCAATCTTCAAATACTGAATGGCCATGCCGTGGCTACCAACGACATTGTTCTCGCTGAAGGCCTTCTCGGCCGACAACTTATCAATGACCCTGACAATCTCGTGTTTGGCAAGCCCCTTCACTGTTCCATAATATTTGTCTGAAAGGTGCTGCTCTTGCGGCGGGTACTTCTTTCCCATGAGAATCTCGGCACATTGGTTTGCCGTGATTCGCCTTTGCAGTTGAACCACTCGAATCGCTGCAATTGCGCATTCTGAGTAGTCTTGCTGCTCAAAGGAGAGGCCAGCCTTGCAGTTGTCGCACGTCTTCTGGCATTGAGACGGCATGAAGTCCTCACCGAAATAGCGAAGAATTTCGGTACGCCTACAGTCCGCCTTGTTGTCGCAAAATGCCGTAACTCTATTGAGCATGCTGAGCTGTCGCTCTTTTTGCTCGTTGCTTCCCTCGCCATCCTGAATCAGCCTCTTCAAGACCCTTATGTCAGCTTTTCCATAATACAGGATGCAGTCAGATGGCTTTCCGTCCCGGCCAGCACGCCCGGTCTCTTGATAGTAACCTTCCAAGCTTTTCGGTAGCCCATGGTGTACAACGAATCGAACGTCTGGTTTGTCAATGCCCATGCCGAAGGCAATAGTTGCAACAACTACTTTGATTTCACTCCGTTGCCAAGAGGTCTGTACCTCGACTCTTTCTTGAGCATCCATGCCAGCATGATAGTGGGCAGCAGCGATACCAGACTCCACTAAGTGCTCCGCGACCTTTTCTGATTGCTTTCTAGAAATAGTGTAGACGATGCCACTCTTTCCTGAGTACTTTGAATGAATCAACGTCGAAATATTGATCATGGCATTTGCTCCACCAGCTTTCGGCAGGACCTCATAGTAAAGGTTAGGTCGGTTGAAACTCTGCGAAAAGGTCTTGCAATCCAGCATGCCCAAATTGTGCCTGATATCCACGATGACGTTCTGTGTTGCAGTCGCCGTAAGGGCCATCACGGGGACCTCGGGGAATTTCATTCGGAATTGGCCGAGAGTCTTGTAGTCTGGCCTGAAATCATGGCCCCATTGGCTGACACAATGTGCTTCGTCAATGACAAGCCGAGCAAGCTTTCCTTTTTGATACAAGGTCTGCATGCCATTGCCGAATGCCACATTCTTGCTGACCATCTCGGGGGTGACGTAGAGAAGTTGAATAAAATGTTCCGGACTTCTTTCGTTAAATGTACTCATGATCTGTTTCTTGATTTCGGGAGCACAATCGCCATTGAAGGCTACAGCCTGGATTCCCAGCGCCTTCATATGATCGACCTGGTCTTGCATGAGACTGAGCAAGGGAGACACAACCATAGTGACGCCTCGCGTCTTGCCAGACTTGACTACCGCAGGTAGCTGGTAACACAGGGACTTGCCACCGCCTGTGGGCATAAGCACAAAGGCATCTTCGCCGGCAAGTGTTGCATTGATGGCCTCGAGTTGATTATGGCGAAAGCTCCTCATTCGAAACCTGTCCTTCAAAACCCTCTGGACCTCGGGGGACCACAGGTACCGCAGGAGTTCAGGGGGGATTCTAGCCTCCGGTGTCGCTGAGTTGGACGGGTTTCTGGACGCCGCTCTTGGCTTGGCCGTGTTGGCAGCGTTCCCCGTGGCCTCCAAGGTTGCCTTCCGGACTTGTTGGTTTCCCTCTAGGGACTGACGAGTCTCAAAATCCTGGGCAAAAGCGAGCATGTCCTCGTCATCGCTGAATTCACTAAAATCGTCACCAGTACGAGTCACCCGGGTTCCCTGTGTGAGTTTCCTGTAACCTTCGGGAAGAGCCGAGGCATTCGCATTGCCGCGTTGCCTGGGACGGACAAACTGCTCTTCGGGTTCGGGAAACTCGCTCTCGTCAATCCAAAGTCCGTCATCGGCATCGAGGTGACCAAAGTCCATTGCAAGCGGGCGTCTAGCTTGCTGTGTGGTTCCATTGCTCAGAGGTCTTGTCGAGCTCCTGGGGAACGGCTGTGAAAAAGAATCATCATCCTCCACGACCACAGCCGTTCGGTCATCTTGCCACGGTCTTCTTTCCATTTGCTCGGGAAGCTGTGTCTGGCGAACCACCTGCGTTCCCGTCTCAGACGCCGGAACTGTTTCCCAAGAAGTAATCGACATGTTGACATTACTGTGAAATGCGGGTTGGGTTCCCATAACAACACCCGCCGTTTGTGCCTGACTGTTGGCCTCGGTTACCAGTGTGTCCAAACCAGCATCCTGAAGCGTCAGCAACAAAGAATCTTCCGTAAATTGGATCTTTTCTGTCAGTTGATCCAACAGAGCCTCGTCCTCGTCGGTATCAATGCCATTTCTATAAGCATTTGCAACCCTCTGAGCGAGAACTTCGCGTTCTTGGCACATGGACCGATAAGAGTCTATTCGGGGTGCCAACTCATTGACAGCCCTCTGCTGCCGCAGGAGACGTTCCTTGTCCAGCTTGATGCGGTTTCGCTTCTCTTTGGGCCATCGTTCGTTGATCGCCTGCATGAAATCCTTGTCATTCTGCTGGATAAGATTCTTAACCCGCCGCTCCATCTTTGACAAAGACAGCACTTCGGAACAGAAGGCTGCCAGGATTTTGGGGGCTTGGCTGGGGGAGATCGGTGGCCGGTGGCCTATCGAAGTATTACTGGATTTGATGTCCTCCATTGTCGAGGCTCCAGAGTCCAGTTTGGGCAGCGATTGGCCCGCTTGATGAATAGCATCCTGGAGACCCGAAGAGGGCGCCTCGAAAACAGACGCTTGTGGAGTGCCAAATAATGTCTTGCCAGCAGCCAATTTCATGTCTGGTCCAGCTGGCTGTCTCTCTCTCTGCAAGGCCGGGCTAGTGCGAGATGGTGGTGTCAGGAACTCGTCGTCTGAGTCGGGTATGATCATATCCTCGTTGTCAATGCCCTGCATGTGCCCCGTCGTCGTCTGGCTAATAGGTTCCACTGCGGGGGGGCTGTTGGTTTTACCCCCATCGTCACTCAATTCATCGCCATCCTTGAGCATGTTCCCGGGTTTTTGAACCAGGGGCACCGGCTGTGGCAAGTGTCGCGTTTGCCGTTCGAAGGTCCGCGCGGAAGGCGACGATGGCTCGTGTGGGGCATTTTCGCCTGGGACTAGACCTTCAGGGTCCTCTTCTATCAAGATTGGTGGGCGTGTATGGCCTCGAGGCGTCCGAACGCTGCGGTTGCTGCGTTTTTGGCGGGAGGCAGAGCCCCTGGTCGGGCTTGGAGCCGGGGGGTCAGTCCCCAGTAATTCGTAGACATCAGGGAAATCGCCAATGTCGCTGAAATCGTCTTTGCTTATATCGTTTCTTTTCCTTTTGGATACGCTCGACAAAATTCCCGGCAAAGGTAAGCCCTCTTCTTCGTAGCCCTCGTCGTAAGTCTTCGAGGTGAGGGGATCAACCGCAACCAAGGGTCTCGTGAGATCCATGCATTCCAGGTCATCGTCGTCGATATCGGGGAGACTGATACTCGAGTGACGAATCGTACGGGTCGAGGTCTCGTTTTCCAAAGACGTAGAGACTGCATGGCTGCTTTTCGGGACGGTTCGAGTGGCTATCGAAGTTAATGAGTGTCCAGTTTTTTGAGAGACTACATTCTCACCATGCGAGTCCACACTCGGAACATCCTGGTTGAACCTGATTCCCGTCGTAGATGCCGGAGTCAGGAGCTGGGATTGCTGTCTCGACACGAGAGAAGGTTTCTTTAGCCTCGTGCTAGAGGTCAGCCGTGCCATGTTATCTTCAGCTAGAGCAAGCTCGTTGCAATCCGTAGAAGGCGCTCTCGACTTGAACGATCCATTGGCAATATGCAAGGGTCGATGATCGGGGATTGTTCCAAAGTTGGTATCAGCCCTGGATTCTGAAGGCTTAGGCGTGTTGGGTTCTGGAGTATCAGGCTGTGAGGTTCTCGACTGCGAACCGTCAGCAGCAGCTGGCAGTGCGGGTGTACAAGGCTTCGGTAGATCTGGATTGTTCAGCAGCCAGGGCAAATGCTCTGCAAGGTTGTTCCGGGTCATGAAGCCGACACAAAACTTCCGTTTTGTCTGTCAAGTATTATCCATGTGACCATCAGGGCGTTTTGTGATGCGTATCCAGCAAGGTCTTGAACACCAACTTGGTCCTTTTGTCGTCACAATCGAAGGCAGGCATTGATTCACGACCGTGTAACGCGTCGGTTAGTCAGCAGATGCGTGTGCACGTGATGTAATTAGCACTGGCAGCTCCACAGGTCGCAGGACCAACGCTTAGTTTCAGTGCTAACCTGGACTTCATCTCGTCCACCATGGAATTGTTTGTTGGCTCTGTTGCTTGGGTATTAGACCTACAATGCGTAGCTAACCTCCACCATGTTGAGTACATTGGTTTCTCATACTTTCTAATCTAGCTCATGGGATAGGTGTGTTGTCTTGTTGCGCTTTCTCATAAGGTAAATGTCAACCACCAAGCTGGTAGGAAGGAGTGTCATGTTTCCTCTCATTGCAAATATAAAGGACAATCGTGTATTTATTTATCTGCAAACAGTCGGCATTTTAGTGCTTGTGAGCAATGAAACCGACTCTCGCCGTTGGATTAGCCTTCGTCCAAACCCACGCGCCACAAATCACAAACCGGCGACGTCGTGAAAACGGACATATCACTTTCCCTCATCCAAATTGAGATTTCTTGGCTACTTGCAACTGTTGGACGATGGAAGGGGGTGGCTTGCCTGCCGACCCGCACATGGTATGGGGGCATCCATGGCCCATGGGCCCGTCTCGGCAGCTGAGTTGCGTTGTTTGTGATGGCGGAAACAGTGCCGCTGAGCCTGGACCACTGCCATGGGCTGCACCGTAAGGGAGGGCGGTCAGGATTGAGGGGTCAGGGGAGCTAGTCAGTGGCCACCAGGAGGGCAAGGGGCTCTGGCTTGCCGTGTCTGCCTAAGAAAACTTCGCAGGATCCAATGTTTTATGGAGGGTTGAATTGAGCATCGTGAGCGTGAACGTGAAGTTCACGATGTCCCAGCGTCACCACCAGCATCGCCCGTGAGAAGTTGAGAACACAAAGTCCGATGGATGGGCTGCTGCCACTTCTTGCGCCTCAGCTGCCAGGCACCAGCGGGGTGGTGGGGTCAGAGCGCCCCTGCAACAGCTTGTCACAGGGGCCTTCGGCTCTTTCCATGTTGCGATTAGGCAACATCGTCCCCTGTAAGGTCCGCCGATCTCCACTAGTACCGACTGTGTCATGGTACCACCCCGCGTGGAAGCAAGCTAGGGCGATGGAGTGATAGTCTAACACGAGAGTGGATGTCTTTAGCATAGCTGAAAGATAGTTGCATCTTCAGCGACGGCCGGCGCGCATCGCAGCGGAAGGCGTATAAAGCCAATCTCAGCCCCCAGCTCTCTGACGTCTTCTGCGTGATTACAAGCCCACCGGCGTTGGTAACAAATTGCTCCATCACTTCGGCGTCAATCTCCTTCTGTTGGTGCTGCAACGGCATTTCATCTCATATACAACCAGCACGAGATATCTCGAGCTGGCTCCTTCCTTCTGCCCTCAGCACCTCAACCGCCCCCCTCTCAACCATCACCTCACGTTCCCACGCTTCACCCTCCCACATACCTTCTCTTCTTGCTATACCCCCAAACATTGAACCCACCACCACACCCCGCGACCTTCTCCCCCAGTGCAATCATGGCGGACCTCCCCGAGCTTCCCGCTCCCCACAAGGAGCTGGCGAAGTACATCGCCGAAAACCCGGACAAGCCCATTGTTGAAATCATGGAGCCATATCGCCAATATGAGGCCTCCCTGCGCTCCGTTTATGCCCAGGACAGGCAGAATCCAATCTTGGAGGACCCTTACCTCAACGTCCTCCCCCTCTTCACCGATGATACCAAGAAGATTACTACCCGGGCTCGGAATCTCGAAACAGAGTCGGAGGAACAGAAATCTAGGTACATCATGTCTCTACCAGATGACAAGCGGCGTCCCCATGGTTCGCCTGCCACTGTGGCCGACATGGCTGAGTTTCAGAAGAACTTCAATGTCTTTTCCGAGTCCTCGCTAGTCGACCTGGACTGGAACAACGTCGTTGCTGCTGGCTCTTCGGTTGTCAATTGTCTTCTGCCCGTACCCAAAGCCTTCAATACCACCAAGCGCAAGCTGCGTGAGTACTATCACGAAAAGTTCTGCCCGGCTTCAGACGTGGACCTCTTCCTTTACGGCCTTACCCACGACCAGGCCGTTGAGAAGATCAAGCAGATTGAGCGAGCCATCAAGGATGCTCTCCTGAACGAGGTCACTGTCGTCCGAACCAAGTACGCGGTGACTATTGCCAGCCAGTACCCCGTGCGCCACGTGCAGGTGAGTCGTCCCATCGTTTTGTCTGTCAGCAATTTTTTGACACTGCAATGTAGATTGTCTTGCGCGTGTACAAGTCTGTCAGCGAGATCCTGACTGGATTTGATATTGACGCTGCTGGTGGCGCTTTTGACGGCCAGCAAGTCTATGTGACGCCCAGGGCCTTGGGCAGTTTCATTACCCAGATCAATCACATCGATCTGACCCGCCGAAGCCCATCATATGAAAACCGTCTGTCCAAGTACTCCCACCGCAATTTTGAAGTCTACTGGCCGGAACTGGACCGATCTCGAGTTGATCCGACCATCTTTGAGAGGAGTTTCCAGAGAACACTTGGCCTTGCGCGTCTTCTTGTGCTTGAGCGGCTTCCCACTACTTCTGCCCGAGAGACGTATCTCAACAAGCGTCGTGAGGAGCGTGGGAGGCCCACTGTCCATCGTGCCAACAACATTCTTTTTGGAAACATCAAAGATTCCCATGAGGATGAGATTGCAGACTGGCTCTCCGAAGAAGACATCAGCAACTACCACACTTTCACTGTGCCGTATGGGCAACATTTCAACGCCAAGCGTATCGAAAAGCTGTGCTATACCCGCGATCTTCTTCTGAACGCTGAATGGAATCAGTCCGCGGAGCGAAAAGTCTACTTGCACCGCCACCCTGCCTTCTTTGGCCGGGTCGAGGACGTCGTTGAAGACTGCTGTGGCTCTTGTCCTGTGCCTGTGACCGAAGAGGAGATTGAGGTCGCAGAGAAGGAGAAGGAGATTTACATTTCGGGCAAGATCACATTCCTCATCGATGATCCCGGAAGGCAGCAGATCGGTTCCTTCAACCCCCTCACCGAGCAGGATTGGACAGATATGGCCTATGTTGGGAACACTGCTCGCCTTTGTCAATCTATTGTGGACGGTGATGTTGATGACGTCCTAAACTGGCTGAGCCAAGAAGGGTCTGATCCTAACAAGCGAGACTACACCGGCAGATCCCCTCTGCACCTTGCAGCAGTAACCTCAACGCCGGAGGTTGTTCGGTGCCTGGTCGACCATGGTGCACGGCTGACAGCCAGACTAGCAGATGGAAGAACTGCATTGCATCTGGCTGCTTCGCGAGGCTCTGTTGAGATCATCAAAATCCTGATGGAGAAGAGCATTGAGAACGAGGAAGCCGAAGAAGAACGGCAAGACGCGCGCCGCAAGGCAGCCAAGGGCCTCCTGGCCAAAGTCACCAAAGATAAGGAGGGTGATGACCTGGTGTCTGACGGCTCGGAGGACGAAAAAGACGAGGACGATGATTCTGATGGCGAGCTGATTGACGATGAGATGACTGACGTCGACGCCACTTCCATGGCAACTGGCTCCTTTGTCAAAGTCAAGCAGGGCGATGACAAGGATGAAGACTTGGTGCCCATTGAATCTGAAGACGAACCGGATTACTACCAGATCGATGTTTTGGCATGGGATGTGCCTTGCTCGCCCCTCCATCTCGCCATCGCAGAGGGGCATGAGGAGGCAGTCCGGGCTTTGAGCGATGCAAGTTACAGCGTTGACCTGTCCACACCAAGCTTTGCTAACAAGTTCTTAGTATGGGGCGGACTCGATTCTTCCCGTCAAGTTCCTGAACAGCAACTCGTCGGAAACCGGTGCCATTCTCACCCTAACCCTAGCACTCACACTCCCCGGACCCAAGGCAAAGGCAATGGCAGAGATGCTTCTGAAGCTTGGCGCAACATCCTCGCAAGCAGATGCTAATGGCTGCACCGCTTTCCACAGGTACATTGAATCTGGCCAAGTTGATCTCGTCGACACGCTGTGGGACAATGACCAAAACGGAGTGAAGTCAGCCATCAACCATTTGGTGGTCGGCGGAGGATACTGGGACGCCAAGACCATCGCGCCTATCCAAAGTGCCATCGACCACGGCGATCCAATCATGGTCTTGAAGTTGCTGAATGGCGGCGCCAAGGCGCAGATCGATTTTGATACCTGGCTCAAGGCGGCTAAGGTCTCCCCATCCATGTCTGAGCGGTTAGGCACCTTGGAGCAGAACCAAAGGAAGTACAAGGAGGCAGCGGAGCAGCCATTGATAACCGCAATCCGCGCCGGCAATACTGATGCGGCGATTGCTCTGCTTGAGCGAGGCGCAGACGCCAACTCGCTTACTGTCATGACCGAACGCTTGATATTCAACGAGTATCAGCGGTCGTGGAACAAAGGGCAGTCGGCATTGGACATGGTTCAGGCCACTGTGAAGAAGCTAGGCGAGTACAGCGGTGAAAAGCTTGGCATGCAAGAACCAGTCGAAGCCCCAGGAATCGACAGCTTCCTCAACGATTATACTGATGGGTCCTATTCTCACTGGGTTATTTCACATGATATCTCTCAAAAGAAGAAGGCCCATCAAGAATCGAAGAAGAGGTACGAGAAAGCGCTGAAGGGCCTTTCTGAGCGCAAGGGCGTTGCCGAGAAGAAGAAGGCCATTGAGGATGCCGTCGCCGGGTTCTTGGCTTTGGAAAAGGCGCTGGTAGCAGCTGGTGCCAAGTCGTTTGAAGAGCTCCGCCCCGATATCAAAACGAACGAGAGAAACAACTCTAACCGCAACAACGACGAGAAGAATGAACCCAAGCCTTATGACTTCTTGTTCTCTTTCAAGAATGATACTGATATGACTGAGAAGAAGCGGGATGGATACGTCGAGCTGTAAGAACACTTGATCAAGTATACATGGCCGGTTGACTAACGTTTTGCAGGATGGAAGCTTCGTGGGCAGGTGACATTGAGAAAATCAAGTCATTGACGCTCCAGGTCTGGGGTCCTGAAGAGGATCAGCCACCATTGAAGGTCTCTATTTCTGACAGCATGGACAACACACCGTTCTCAATCGCATTCCTTCGGGGCCATCTGGAGGCTGCGCACGCAATCCTTGAGATTGTCAAGGCACAATGGTCTCCGAAAGACAAGGAAAAGGTCAGGTTCAAGATGGAGCAGAAGAATGACGACGATGACGAGTACTCGGATGATGATGATGATGAATCCGAGAGCAGCGAGCCTCGAATCGTGGCAGAGAAGGTGGACAAGACGTTCACCGTTGACAACATCGGCGAGGTCTCGATGCAGGTCAAGTCCCATACGAAACCTCTTGAGGTCCTATGCTCCAGAGTTCCGCAGATTGTCTTCAAGAGTGGAAAGGGTGTCTACGAGGGTTTCAAATACTCCCTCTTCAGGTGCACTCTCGAGGCCGATGACGCCAACGGACTGAAAACCCTTTTGGACATGGCGCAGCATTGCGCCAGCCAGAAGTTCGAGAATGATGAGGAGGAAGAGGAGCAGGAGCCTTCGGGCAGGTTTGTTTTCCCCGAGGATGATTTCCGACATGCTGTATGGCTGGGAAAGACGCAGCTTCTGGGGCTCATTATCAAACGGACTGGTGCTGGAATGCCTCTGGACCACCTCATCAAGAAGAGCGGCGTTGAGATAAAGCAGAAGCCGAGATACTATCAAGGCCTCACGGTTTATGGTAAAAAGCGGTATGTCTCAAACGTGAATTGGTATTGATGGTCCTATACTCACACTCTTTACAGGAAGGATTGGGCGACCGCGGGTCGTAATATGGTGGTCAGGGCCACCGGATTGAAGACACCACCTCTCCTTTATGCTGCTTTGGGTGGCAACGTCGAAGGTGTCGAGTTCTTCCTTGGAGATGCCCCTCATAGGCTCTACGGAGAGTTTGGCAAGTCCAAGACTGCAAAGGATGATTCACGACTCAAGCACCTCATCCAGAACCCCAGCGGATTTGACAGAGCCATCTCGAAATGGCTCGGGGCGGACAGTAAGTTGTTGCTATCTGGGTGGGACTATCTGCCAGTGGCTAATTGCCTGTATAGATGACCTAGTCATTCATTGTGCCGTCTTGGCTGACCCTAGCGACAACGCGAACGAAACGCTTGAGTACCTCATCGATGCCTGCCCTGGCGCACTCGAGAAGAAGAACTCGCAAGGAGATACGCCCCTCATGGCTGCGTGTCGCCTTGGTCGAGTAGAGTTTGTCAAGATCCTGGTTGAAGCGAAGGCTGATCAGTCTGTCCGCAACCTGAAGGGTGAGAACATCCTCCACGCTGCAGTCTCAAACAACCCCAAAGCGCACCAGCTGCGAGAGCTTCTTGATCTTCTCGAACCTGAGTTCCGCACGCACCTATTCTCACAGCGCAAGAATCTCCATGAGAATGGTACTACTCCACTACATGCTTGGGTTTCGCAGGCATCCGCGGTGCCGCCCGAGACCTACAACAAGTATCGGTACAGCTACTACAACCAACCAAACCACCCTTACAACAAAGACAAGGATGCTGTAGATGTGCTACAGCTTCTCCTGGAATACTCCAAGGGCGTGGAATTGGAGATGCTCAATGGCGCCGGCGACACATGCCTCCACACCACCATCATGCAGAACATGCTCTCGCTGACACGCGTTTTCGTGCAATTCCAGCCTCGCCTGCTGTATCGAGAGAACGCTGTTGGCCGCACTCCTGCCGAAGTGGCACATGATCGACTTCTCGCTCAGATTTTTGCAAAGCGTGAGGATCCATCCATTGACCAGCACAGCAAGGCAATGAACATGGACGGGCAGACGGCAGAATCGTTTGCAACCAGCGTCTACCTTGAGGGCAAGTCGCCTGAAGAAATCAAGGATCTGCTCGCCGCTGCTGGCTTGAGCGACGACTATGAGATGAGCGACATCTCCAAGATCCAGCTCGCCATGGGTCTCGAGAAGCACGACTACAGCAACGGCAAGAAGTTGACTGATCTTGCGAAGAAGCAGCTCATGTGGGACCTGTGTGTGACGGCGCTGAAGAAGAATCCGGAGAAGCGCCGCCTGGTGAGTCTCAACGAGGCCAATGACGTGGCTAGACGACTAGGAGAGAAGTACTCGGCGTCGCGCTACTTCAGCATCCAGGCGCGGGATGATGATTCGGACGCTGGCGATGAGGACAAAGACAAGGACGACGAGGATAAGACGACCGACTTTGCTACCCAGCAGATGAACACACGCACAAGCACGGCCTGGAAGAAGAAGAAGGACGAGGAGAAGAACGACGACGACGAATCGGATCAGAATAATGATGAGGACGACGATGGGGATTATTGCTCTGACTGTGGGGAGTATCACTAGACGAACGGCAAGTCATCGTCCATGGGCCGGGATGATCTGGAGCGATGTTTCATGAGTTCATGAGTTGAGGGTTGCTTTTGCTTTCTACAACAACGCGCGCGTATGTGTACTGAGTATTCTGTGCTTTTTTTTCCCTCTTCTTTCTTTGCTCGACTATCTTGCGCAGTATGAGAGGAATTGAGACCCAGAACCGCACCGCAATATGCCTGCCAAGTGAACCTCACACAACGCTCAGTCCTAAGATGCTAGCGCATTCATGCCCCAGATGCCTATCGGCCTGCTACACCCGCCACCCTCCAGGCAACATTGGAGCAGGAATATAGATAGATGGGACTCGAGGTCCGAGTGCCATAAGCGCGGTCTAGTGAGTCGGCATAGCATGTCAAAGGCGAACTAAACGGAACAACTAGATATATGCAGAAGAGCGTGGATAGGTCAATACCCGTTCCCAATATATGTGATATCAAATGAAGCCCAGGTAGCAATATTAGTGTAACAAGTTAGCCTCACGAAACATAGACAATAGCCTGAGGGGCACCATCGCCCCAGATGCCGACGACTGCCAAGGCGAAACCCAAAGTGGCGACAGCGGCGCGAGCAACATAGCCCCTCGCAAGACCCTCGGCCTGGGCGCGGACCTCCTCGCCATTGGCATCCTCAATGTCCTCCTCGCTGGCAGGCTCGCTGTGGATGTCGCCGAGGACCTCGTAGCTGGCCTCCATGCGAGCGCGAACGGAGGGCTTCGGGGCGGGTGCGACGGGTCGAGGCGCGACCTGAGGCACAAGGACGGGCGCGACGGAAGAGAGAACAGCGAGCAGAGAGGTATAAAGCAGGTAGGGGTGGCGCGCAGCGCGGGGAGCGAGGGCGAAGCTGACGAGGAAGGGGACGGCGGCGAAGGTGGTGAGGGCGAGGACAGGAGTCTTGAGGGCGGCAGAGAGCGTATTCAGGCCGTGGGCAGCCGAGGAGGCGGAAGGCAGGCGGAGGATCACGGGTAGGGTGAGGGTCGAGACAGTGTAAGAGACGCCCTAGACATGAGGAGAGCTCGGGTTAGCGGGACGCAGCCGGGCATGGGAGGTGCCGGGGGAGAGGGGAATGGATCAATGAACGGCGATGCGTTTGAGCGAGTTGCAGGCGGGCCGGTGGTGAAGTGGGGGCGGGTTGCAATGGCTCGATCTCTCGCGTGAAGCAGGACATGGCATCGGGCCGGGCGTGCCCAACAGGCACGCAGTAGGCAAGGTGGGCAAGGTGCACAGGCTGGGGGCGTTGGAGACTCACCGTCAGCAGGCCGAGCGACACAGTGCCGACAAACTTGAGGACGGATACGCTTGTCGAAGTCATGGTGACCGACAGCTCGGGTTGGAAGGCGAGGAGAGCCGGGTGAGGTGAACTTTGATGGTGCGGAGGAGCGGGAGGAGGAGGAGAAGTCGAGGGCGGTAGCTCAGAGGAGAATGAGGTCCAGAGGAACCGGCGGAGGGCGGGCCAACAGGTGGCGGGGGTTTGTAGTGGAGGAGACCTGGAGACGGCACTTCGGGAGGGGATTGGAGGGGCCGGTAACTGTTGCGCGGGGGCGAGATTGGCCGCTCGAGTCCCCAGAGTGGCGGCGGGCTGTGCGAGATGACGATGGATAACCTCCTGCGGCAAGAAATAAGGAGTTGGAATCGCAGTGCTGAAAGACCAGAATCCGAATTGATTGAAGGGCGCAGGTAGGGAGGGAGAGAGGGAGAGAGTGTGAATGTGGCGGATGGGCGGATGCAGTTGATCGGGGCGGCTGTCAGTTGACTGAGGTGATGAGCTGATGAAGTCAGGCTGGGGCTACGGCTGCTACTGCCACTCCACTCCACCTCCCCGACTGCCGTGGGTGCAACTACTGGTGGTCGACACTGTGACGTCGTTGGCCAAAGCGTGCCACACTAGCCACAGCCAGCAACACCAGCCACAGCCCAAGCTCATGACAGACCCGGCTCCACTCACTGCGAGCGGGTCCCGCTCAAAACCACCGCTTAGCACGCGTTTTTCACTGAAGCTCTTTTTTCTTCCCTACCTAACCACCATCCATGGATCTCTCTTGACAAACCCAGCTGTGGCCATTGCTGCTGCAAGGCGCCCCATGCCGCCCTGTTCCGTAAGTCTTCTTCTTCCCTTCCTCTTCCTCCGTCTTCCGCCTTTGTCTTGTGCCTGTGCGATTCGCACAAACAGCCCTGAGATCCCCCCTCCCCCCTCCCCCCATCTCGCATGATGAGCTCCTTTTTTTTCAACCCTACTTATTATAGGAAGAGCCGTCTTAGACTGCCCACGTACTTCCCCGTGAGATCGCCCCAGGTCATTCCGTGGTTGCACCGACCTGTCGCCTCGCCCGCAGTGCGCGCTCCTCCCGGGGCTGCTGCACGCGGGAGCTGTTGGCAGGTTTCACGGTCCTGCGGAACCCTGGGGCACGGCGGGTGCGGGCGTGGGTGGTGGTGCTTATACACTGGGTTTCTGAAGCTTCGAGATGTCATGATTTTTATCTCTGTCCTGTTGCCTTGCCTGACTCCCCAGTGGATTCAGGTTGCTCATTTACATGACAAGCTAACAGCAACGCTAGATCGCATTCATTTCCGAAGGGAAGGATAATATGTGGTAACGGCAGGCTGAGAGTGGTTTGTTTAATTGTTCATTACGCATTTATGCCTCGTAGCTTGTTACGTATCCTCCATATCCGTTAGTCTAATATATAATCGCATCATTCATGCCTCGCATGTTCCCTTTTCGCTTTCGCTCCATTCCGTTGAACACTTCGATAGTCAAGTGTCACTGTCACTATCGTCGATAACTCGCCGGCCACGTCCCATCCGTCTTACCGGTGCACTACCGCCCAAGCCATCCTCATCCTCCTCATCCTTGGTGCCCAGCAGATCATCAAGGTCAGGGATACCCTCACTATCTTGGGTTCCGGGGAATTGAGTCCGCTCAAAAAAGGGCTTCTCAGGTGGCTGCAACATAGAAGGCGTGGGCGTAAGACTGGCTTCCGTTGGTGATGTCGACCCGGCCTCTCGAATACTTGACATGGGATGGTTGTCCGACACAACAAAGTCCACCAAGTCTGCGCCGTCATCGGAACCACTGGATTCCATCATGTCGCTGTCGCGTTCACAATCATCTCCAACTTCATCGCTGTTAATCTGGCCGCCGCGGCCCGCTGCGCGACCCTTTTTCGCCGGTCTCTTGCGCTTCCTCGGTCCTCGTCGGCTTGAGGAGATGACTTCTACCACATCATCGCCAGCACTCTCTTCGCCAGCCTCGTCTTGTCCATCAAACAGACAATCATCATCGAAGATAGAGCCAAGAGTAGAAGCCTCAGGGCCAGGTCTAAGAGAAGTCTTTCTTCTCTTGGCCTGCGGACGAGTCGAAGGTTTCACCGACACCGACGCTCTACCTTTGCGCTTGGCAGGCGGTGGAACCGGCATCTCGTCTTCCGTTACCCTGTCTGGCTCGCCATCTGAGTCCACAAATGCTGCTACCGGGATTTCTTGGTAGTTGCTTGTGTCTCTAGTTTCGCGTTCCCGGGCAAGCGATCCAGGTTTGTCACCCATCTTGTGCCACATCTTGACACATTTCTTGGTGAATACCCCGTGTTTGACTTTGGACACGGGGCGCAGGCGCCTTTGAAGGTTTGGGAATGCCGTCATACTGGGCATATCTGTTTCTTCAACCACGCTATAGTTGAAGGGCAAGTCTCTGTATGCGCGATTCAACTCCCTAAGCTCGGCGTCAGAGAGCAGAATGCCCTGGAGATCAGGGATCGAAACAACATCGTCAAGTTCGGGGTTTTTGCGCGCCTTGGGTGGGCCAGCCTTGGGGCCCATGTTCAGCATGCTTGCCACTGACTGGAAACCCGTCTCGACTCCATCAGGCATATGAAACTTTTTGGGTGGCATCTTCTTGCCACGGGGAGCGCGACGTTTCTTGGGCTCGGGTAGTGACTGATCCTGAGTGTTTTCCACTGGTATTTCCACGTGTCGCTTGTCAACCTCCGGACGAACTTCCCGAGGCACTATTCTGGTTGACAGATCGAAGCGAAAATTGAATCGACTTCCTTCACAAATCAGTTGCTGCATCCTTTCGTAGTTGTCCTTGGACTTGGCAAACTGGTCTTCTTCTTTGCCGCGCATGAGGAGCAGAACAATGTTGCCCGCCCGTTTTCGGCCAGTTCGGCCCATGCGCTGCAGCATTCGGATTGGTGATGCTGACGAATCGTAGCAGACAATGAGGTCTACTTGGCCGATGTCGAGACCTTCCTCTCCAATAGAAGTCGCTACCAGGACGTTGAAATCTCCGTGTCTAAACTTCTCGATCGTCTCAATCTGCCGAGCTTGCTTCATTCCCTCGCCGCGTTTTCCGTCAGCTTGTCCCACAAAGATACTGGCCTTGATGAGAGGGCGGTGACTGTTCAACATTCGCACAATGTCCTCAGCAGAATCACGGTACTCGCTGAAAACAATAACCCTGGTCGCTGAACCCTCACCTCTATCCATGAAATGATTCAGCACCGTATCAGCCAGGGCAGTCAATTTTGGGTGGCCCACGAAACCATCCGTCCTGAGCCACTTGCCGATTCTGTCCATCATCTCCTGGAAGCTTGAGTCTTGGATGAGTTGCCGCTTGTATTTGGAGCCCTTTTCTCCCTTGCTTTCCTGCTCACTGCGCAGATCCACAAGGTTATCGTAAAAGGGTTTAATACCATGGAAATTAAGCAGTTTGATCGAGTGAGCAATGCCAGTGAGCACGCTGAAGACCGCTCTCATCATAAACTGTATCCCTTGGTTTGCAAGCCTTCCCCGCGTTGCGAACCATTCTTTTTGCGCCTGCATAAGCCCAAAGGCCGTGATAGCCATTGGGCTTCTTCCATACCAGATGTTTTGAGAGCTGAGTTTATCGGTCATGGGTTTCAAAGCCTTTGTGAACAGCTCCGAGATGAGATTCATTTCATCAGAGGGATCCAGGACCACTTGCTCAATGTTTCGTTGATGAACATATTGTCGAATGTCGATCGACTCCTCTGTACGGATCTCGCAGTGAGATATCCCGAGGTTGTCAATCACTTCCTGCACCGTCTCAATTTTGGAACCCGGTGTTGCGGTCAAGGCCAGAACTCGAAAGCTCTGAGAGAATCGCCGTATGAGCTTGGTCACTTTTGCATACGCATACTCTCCCACAGCTCGATGCGCTTCGTCAATGACCAAGAGACAGATGGATTTCGGGTCGGCATATCCGTGGGAGATGTCATTGAGGAGGGTCTGAGGGGTCATAAAGAAAACGCGTTTTGTTGCCCACTCGTCAACACGTTGCGCAGGAGGGATGTCACCCGTCAGCAGAGTCGTCTCTGAACGAGCAATTCCGGCAATGTTATAGCATGCGTCGATTTGCTGCGCGACAAGGGGCTTTGTGGGCGCAACAAATACCAGTTTTGCGGTCTTAGTCCACCGGTGAAAGTTGAGCATCACCGTCGCGGCGATGAAAGTTTTTCCCAGACCGGTTGGCAAAGCCACCAATGTATTGTTGAACAGGCTGTTCTTGACAATACTAAACTGGTAGTCTCGGATAGGCCCCAAGTTTGTGGGGTAGACCCAGGTACGCATGGCTTCTTTGTCAATGTCATGGTGGGTTGGCTCCTCACGGGGCAAATCGGCACGGAAGGCGGTCCTCGCAGCGACCTGTTGCGAAAGTCTTGCTTCGTCTGACGACAACTGGCCACCCCAGAGTGTTGTCTGTCGGAGATTACCTGAGCTCGTCCTACTCAGCCCTGACCTTGATGTTGCCTTGTCTGGCGGCCCTCGAGCTACCGCTGCTGGACGAGTAATAGCTGGTTCTGGGGATGAAAAGGCATCAGATGGCAAGTCTTCCAGCTCAAGTGCCGCGATGGTAGCTGGATTTCCATGACTGTTGTTCTGGCCGAGCTGCAACCCTGACCCCGGGTTCTGAGGCCCGCTGGATGATGACGCTTGGTCGAGGGCTGTCAGGAAGACTTCATCCGCGATCGCCTCATCAAACTCATCGGCCTCCATGGTCGACTAGCCCAAGGCTGCGGGAACTTGAGGAAGAAAACAGGAGCGTTCTCATATCACAAAATGTACCACAAGAGTGCCGATGCTGGAGTACTGAGTGATGTTGCGGGGTAGTCAAATATCCTGCTTCAGATGAAGTTGAGATGCAACGCGTTCCAGCCACGCTGAGACCTGGAGGTATCACTACTGAGAGCAACGCGAAAAAGATACCAAGTCACGTGATGCCCAAATCCGACCGAAATTGTTCATATGCAAATATGGAAGGCCCCGAAGCGGGGAGTTATGTTCTTCTAAACTCACTGGTGGACAATTGTTCATTCTTGTGTTTATTCATCATTGACGGATTGATCTGTGAATCATCCTTCCACAGTCATTGGGTTTCATGCAGAACAATGGGTGTTACTGAGCAGATTCTTTGTTAGACCGGCCTGCGCTAAGCCATACTGGGAAGTGACTCGCCAAAGAACCAATGTGCTGCCTGGAAACCTGGAGCCTAGAATGGCTTGGTGCCTGTGGAGCAAGGCCGGACGTCACGACCAAAGACTAACTTCTTGCTCCTTCGCATCACTTCAATTCTTGCGAACGTCGCCAAATCATAGAACAGCTGGCGCGTTCTTTTCTGTTCGCTCTGGCGGGCTTCCATAATATTTTCCCTCCTATCCAACCCCCGCTGGATTCCACATCCTTCGCAGCAAAAGCACAACGCAACGCCGCCCGACGCAAGCTTTGCACATTCAAAGACGGGCCCTCACCCTACCAGTGGCCGGCTTGGAGCGTACCATCTAGCCCACTGCTCTCGCCTTTTCCCACGAGCTCCTACCATCCTTCTTGAATCGACTGCCGCTCCGGCCTCCAAAACACACTTTGAAGATGGCTCCCCGCGGCCGTCAAGTTGCGACGAGCAGCCGCGAGGCTCGAACTTCCGGCCTCAAGTCGAAGGCGGGTACACGAGGAGGCATACAAAAACGACGGGGTGCAACCCGTCTAGACAATGATGGCGATCTCGACATGGATGCCGCAGGACAGCGCGCCAAAAGAGCGGCCACTGGTGATTCCAGCACGAGAGCTCGACCCTCCACCCGATCTACAACAAACCCGAGAGGCACCTCCAAGGCCGCCCAGACAGTTTTAAAGCACCTCAACAACGGCTCTGCGAGCAGCCTTGCTGCCCGTATCTCGAGCGCCTCGTCTGCGAAAGGCAAGAAAACACGCGCCTCTGGGCCTTTGAACCTCAAGTTCCTCCGCGTTCATGGACTCAAGCAAAGCAAGGCGTCAGCCAATGCCGGTGGGGGTGTGACTGAACTCCTCGGTTTCCTGGAGAGGAAGTCTTCCTCCTTTTTGACCGGTCACCACAAGCGCAATATCACGATTCGAAAGGTATGTCAAAACGCCGTTGACGGAGCTTCAGGTGAACCACGCCCTTTCGGGATCTCCCGCTGTACGTGACAACGAACATATGTACAGCTTTGGATATCTCCCATCGCCGAAGACTCTCGCCCGAAATGAGACAGCCAACATCCAACACCCCTGCTAACGCCATGTAGAGCCACTCCGTCGGCGACTACGTGTATATAGGCGCAACAGAACAAGACGTCGAAGAACTTATCAAGCTCAACACATTCTCATTTGCCGGCGCGCAGTTGGAAATTGTCCCTGTCGACGAAATGCCCGAAAAGGGCAAGACAGTCGAGTCACAAGAGACACAGGAACTGAGATCCAAGCTCCAGGGCATCTTGAGTCAACGATATCTCGGGGCCAACAAATTACTCAAGCTTGACTCGCTAGCCACCGACCCTGAACTTGTCCAACTTGGCATGTTTGAGAATCGTGAGCGAGCGCTCAAGACGCTGAAAGGTCTCATGGCAATCTGTGATAGCCTTTTCAAGACGGAGCGTGAGAAACAAGAAGCTATCGAAAGCATCAGTCTTGCCAACAACAACATTGATGATGTGATGCAAGTCGAATCAGTTGCGGCCACCTTCCCTCACCTGAAACACCTGGACATGAGTGGAAATCAGTTGAGCAGCATGAAGGGCCTAGAGCGTTGGAAGGGGAAATTCAAACACCTCGAAACGATCTACCTCAGTGGAAACCCCATCGAGGGAGCAGACGCAACCTACCAGACCTCACTGCTGGACTGGTTTCCGAAGCTGCAGAACATCAACGGAAACCAGGTTCGAACGCCCGAGCAGATTGCGGAGAAGGAGGCGGCCTCGAAGCCGAAGCCAATTCCGCAAAACGGACCTGACTTCAGGGACGTTGGTGGGGTCGGAGAGGCATTCCTCCTCGAATTCTTCGTCGGCTACGACACGGACCGTCCAGGACTGGCTACCAAGTATTATGACGAGGACAGCCAATTTTCAGTGTCTGTCGATACACACTCTGTCAAGGATGCAAATGGCCCCGCCCCCTTGCCTTGGTCATCGTACATCAAACTTTCACGAAATCTCACCAAAATCAACCACCAAAATGCCCGAGTTCAGAGGCTATTCCGGGGACGGAGTTCTATTGTCGATGCTTGGAAAACCCTGCCTCTCACCAGACACCCGGACATCAAGCAGGAGCTAAGCAAGTATATCATGGACTGTCACCCACTGCCCGGTCTCAGGGACCCTCAAGGCCAAAATCCGATCGGGGTCGACGGTTTGATCATGGCCGTCCATGGGGAGTTTGAGGAGCACGACCAAACAACAAACACCACGGGCAAGCGAAGCTTCTCTCGGACCATTGTTCTCGGGCCGGGCAAGCCTGGCCAGGGCATTATTCGGGTGGTCAGTGACGTTCTATCACTTCGCGCTTACAATGCCCTCCCCAATGTCTTCGTGGCTGCGGATCCGTCAGCGGCATCGGAAGTACAGATTCAGCACCAGGCAATGATTGCCGAACTCTCAAAACAAACCGGTATGACACCGCAATACTCGGAAATGTGCCTGGCCCAGGTGAATTGGGACTTCGGCCAGGCTGTAGTGGTCTTCAACGAGAAGAAGGTACCTATTGTAGCTCTCCCTAAACTCTCAGCCAATTTCTAACTGTTTTTTTTTAGGCCCAGTTGCCACCAGAGGCGTTCACTACGGGTGCGCCGCTGTCATAGATACAGATCAGGAGCGCGTGTATCACTTCCGCCGAGCGGGGGCTATCAGCACTGCTCGCTGGGGCGTAGATACTCAAGGACGTGATAGATTAGGGTTTTGTTTGGTGTAGGGGCGGGATCAGTGACTTTTTTATGTGCCTGGTGCTTTGTCGGAGTTGGGGGATGTGGTCACACAGATAGTAGAAGGCTCGCGCATAGAACGGCTCTTGAGCAAATTGAGGATCAGGATGAATACATGACATGACAATCAATATCACGCTTATGGTAGTAGTGCCCCCAATCGCACATTGTGCGAAACTGACATGCTGGCTTGCTCGGGGTTACGCTTGGCGCTCATTGCCGTGCAGCTGTGTCGTAGGTGGACATTGAAAGGTGCTGAAACATTGATTGCCATGGCCCATAAACAAACGCCAAGCCGGGCTGCGTCGATGACATGGCGTAGAATGCCGCGCAAATGTTCGAAGAGTTCAATCAATCACGCCGCTGCGACCCGATTTGCCCTGGCCACCCACTGGCCAGCCGATGCAAACGCCAGTCCCCGTACCAGAAGCTCCAACCAGCTGGCACGTTGCACGTCAGCAGGAGAGGGTAAGGCCAGACGATGTTTCGACGAGGCGTGCCACACACATGGTAATGGGCGCCAAGGAGGATCATGTAGAAACCAAGCAGATTCCCAAGCCGAGTTCGTGTCAGAAATCATGTACCAAGTCCATAATTGTGCACCCATCACCCGCGTTAGCGCCGCCATCTTTGTGATACTTTGCAAACAGAGACGATGCTGGGGGACTTGTGAGACGGTGTAGGGTAACCCTCACGATCTCAACAGGGCGCTGTCTGGTTCGTCGGCTGGGAAGAGATGGTAAGATTGGGTAATTAGTCGGCCAGGCCAGGCCAGTCGCCAGCCATCGCTCCGCAAGGGGAGGGTGTCTCTGGCTGGACCAATTTAGCGCCAAGCCCCACAGGGTCCGGGGAGCCTTGAGCCTCGAGATGCGCTTGATGATTGCTAGTGCTTCTAGTTGATTACGAGCTGTCCTCAGAGCAACATGTTTGGCTGGCTTGGCTGGGCATGAGTCTCGAGTCACTCCTTGAATACGACTGAGACCCAGAGGCTCGCTCCACCGCCGATCTGGTTCAGCGTGTTCGGCAGATGAGGACCAATGCGAGACATGCCGGCGGGTGGTTCTGAAAATTGCGGGCTGGATTGGACTTGGCCATGACCTCATTGTCAATCGAGTGTGGCTATCAAGGGAGAGAGGCCTCGGGGTGCGGCCTCTATTTGCTGCCGTCGACTCGACGCGACTGATCAAGCTGTTTGCTGCTGCACTCTGAATATAGAGCATACATAGCTCGCGGCTGCGGGCAATTTCTGGGTTGCAGCGCGTGATGGTAGTTTCAGCTTCGAAGTTCCTGGGGTGTGGCATCCCGGCACTGAGTGGTCAGTCTCGAATGCTTGATCGTACCACTCCAGTGTCATAACTGCGACGTTGCTAATTACTTAGCACTGTAGCTATCAAGTGCTGGGGACAAATGGGCGCTCGTTTCGATGCGCAGCCGTTAGCATCTGCCGCGAAAAGCAACAACAAAAGCAACTCTGGAGGAAAACAAACTGTGGCGCAATTATTCGTGGCCAGACGGTGATATTTTCCGCCTCGCAGGGAGAAGCGTGTTTTGTGCTTGTCTGACAGTCGAACATTTTCGGACCTTGGTAAGTTGGTCGGGGGAACAGCACCAGCCACATGCGATGAGGATCGACGCCAAAGCCCCTCTTGCCGACACTCCAATTAGCAACAGGCCCACTCTGTGGTTGGCGGGTACTCTCCATCAGATCCTCTGTGTTCATCTCGCTCCAGGCTGATGAGTGAAGACTGCGATGGTACTATTTACGACACACTCGACAATATCTTGGCGGATGATGTGCAACGAAAGATCCAGCACGGCCTGTGAGTTCTTGCTGAAGGGACCAGGGAATCCCATGACAGGGGTGGGGTGGGAATATTCGCATGGGATGTCGGCGTGGCGTGTTTCATGTGGACGGTGGAGCTTGTGACAGCTGTTGGTTGGTGGGCAGGAGCCAACCTAATTCAGGGCGTCAATGTGACGATGCCAGTGAAAAGCCGCCGTGAGCAGGTACGACTTGCAAACATCCACGGGCAACTGTGACGATAGCAGCCCTGATATGCAGCTCTGTGCTACCGACCACCACCTAAGGTACTTTCCGACCAGGAGCAGGCGGGCGAGTCAAGTCTTGGCCGCAACGTGAGGAGGCAGTCCGTGCACAACTATCCATCTTCATCCTAAACCAGACGCGCTCTGGCTCTGACTTTGCGATCAATGGAGTACTACTACGGATACCTTAGCTAAGGTATTCTAAGCAGCTAGCACGAGCCATACTTGGGCTCCCCCAGGGCAATCTGAGGACCAAGCTGCCTTGCATCTCCGCCAAAGTTCCATCCTCGCGACAGTGGTGTATCAGGTACAGTGTCGTAGTGGATTTAGAACTGATGGACACGCGAGGCACGCACGGTCGACGGGAGTCAAAAAAGGAGAAGATTGTAAACTATGTAGAAGCAAGCGTGGAACCAAAAGTTGCTTCGGTGGAAGACACGAGGCCGCCCTCATGAACCAGGCGTGATCCCACCAGCCCGCTATCCCGAGAATCTCGTATCTGCCCTTGCATCAGCTCCGGCCGGTCGTGTTGGCTGCCCGCACTTCGCTGGCAAGCCCGTGCTGGAGCTAAGGCATGCATGCAGGAGGAGAGTCGTTTGGTAGGTATGGAATGCATGATGTGGCTCGCATGAAAGAAAAAAAAAAGCTCTAAATCCGAGCCTCTGGTAGGGAGGTATTTTCACCGGCATGCGATGGGCGCGTTGATCCCACCAGGAACACGCGCCCGGTGCCCTTCGCTCGCCCGCTACCTTGGAGGAGGCCCGCAACCACGACCTGCCACTACTTGCCTAGTGCGAGCAGGATATTGTGAGAGACAGAGAGCGACGTAATCTTGGAGCGGCTCCAGAAGACTCCTATAATAATTGCCATCGTCAAGGTTGTGGCTTGGGGCCCAAGGGGCCCTTGGACGGGTAGCATTCGTTCATTTGCAGATGAACAGGCTCCAGAGCGATGCCCACCGTGTAATAATTGGGTGCCGCCACCCTCTTTGGTGGAAACTTGGGCAACTGCTGTAGCCGAGTATTGAGCCAAGAGGACGACGAGGTCAAGCCCTGTGGGAGCACCCTTATTAGAAGCACTCGAGCTGGCCCATGTGCAGGGCAATCCTCGTCACCTTTTCCAGGTCCTGGCCAGTGACGCCTTCGCATTGCGTGAGAGTGGACGCGCCTGCTTTGCGCTCTCATCGTTTAGCGGGCTGTACCTGCAGAAACCTAGGCCACTACTGTAATGGGAGGCATGGGGTGCCCTGGTCATTCTCAGTGTCCGCCAATCAGATAAGACAACATCCAGACACGCAGGCTACGACGACCCCTCCCGGCGCGACCCTCCTCAGGCGCTACGCATCAGTCTGGAACGGTGCACCGCCTCCTCATTGGCCAATGCTCCCAGGCCGCTGCTTCATACCCCGGTTGCCGCTACCTTCCGGGCAGCGTCACCGCAGCCAAATGAGGAGGCTCGTCGACGAGTGGCTGGAGCAGCCCGGGGCTCGTACCCGCCCGTGCCCATGCCCGAGCCCGCCCCTGGCTAATAGCAGCAGCCAACAGTCCCCTGCCGAGCCTTCTCACACAGGCAGTTGGTTGCACTGGGAACTGCGCATCATGCCCGCTCGAGGCCCCCCGAGCCCAAGAAGCCCAGCGCTGAAAGCCGGCCTGTGTCGACTGGCGTCGACTCGTCTCGGGCACGTCCCCTACAGCGCCCCTCTGCTGGGCGTTCTAGCTGGGGGTCCCCCTGAGCTGGCTCGCAGGCGGTGATAATAGTGGAGGCGTAACCAGAACGGTACCACTCAGCGTACCCCCGTCGGGTCGCAGCCACAACACACCCCTACCTAACGCTCAGGTGTGCTCGGCCTCACCCCTGGCAGTCTGTCTCGCAGGCTCTCTCGCCTGTCTTGCCCGTCTCCTGCTCTCCTCGCTCTCTCTCGCGGCCGCTCCGCTCTCCGTTGGTCTGCTCTGGTTCCTCCTCCTGTTTGTATGCTTGCCTACCTATCGATTCTCCCATTCCACAACCCCCATCATTCCAGACCTCGCAGCACCGTCTGGCACGAGAGCATCGAGGATTGCCCATTTGTACCGCACACGATCTTTACTCTATACGCACTGCATCACGCTCACACGTCTCGTTGCATTCCCCTGGCCGGCCTTTCACCCAGATATCTGCAGCGAACCACCATCCGACGCTCGCCACCTGCCGCGACCGTCGCCTGAACGTGCATCAATCATTTCTATCAACTCGCTCTCTAACATCCATCGTATCTTCTCACCTCGCACCCGTGGTGCTGAGCTCCTCACAACCCGTCGGCCACCAACTGTCCGCTTCGCTCCTTTCCAAACCGATCTCATCAGTCACCCGTAGCGTACTGATAAAACGATCTTGACGCTCCCGTCGACCCCGATTCTCTTCGACCATTGCCCTACCCTTGGACAAACGTGCCTTCAACTCGCCTCTTTCCGCCGCGGAAACTACCATCATCTCATTATCGCAATGCCCCTGTAGCCGACGACTCAAGCACTCGAGGTTGATTTTTGTTGCGCTGGGAAACCGAAGCCATGGGCCAACCCAAGCCGAAGAATTCGCTGCAGAATTCCTGCTCGGTCATTCACGATGATGTGCTTTACTCATACACGCCAGAGGCTTTTCAGCGCCTCTCTCTGAAGAAAGGAGGAAAATGGGAGGAGTTGGAGATGGGCCAGAAGGTGACGGGTGCAGTGTGTGTTGCTGGCCCCGATGGGATGTTTGTTGTTGGCGGCACCGGAGGCAGCGACGACTATAATGGTTTCCAGAAATACAGCTACGCGGATGGGAAGTGGAAGTCTTACAACCAGGAACAGCCCATCGCCAGGAACCTCCGAGGACATGCCGCCATCTACATCAAGGCGTCCAACATGATGCTTGTGTATGGTGGCAGCAAAAATGGCGACAACATTCCGGGGTTCGACACCTACACTATCGCCATGGACGGCGCGTACTCCAACATCCGTTCTTACGCAAGCTCCTCGAGAGCCAACTACAAGCCAATTCTTCTCCGCTGGGACGACAGCAAGGTTGCACTCGTTGGAAGCGGGGCCGAGAATCGAGATATCCTCCTATTCAACACCGAGGGTGGCTGGCAATCCGACGGGCCCAGCTTGGTGAACGGCCTCAGCAAAGACTCCTCATCTATTCAGGCTGTTCTTGTTGAAGGTTCTGACACCTCCAAGCACATGGTGACCTTTGATCGATCCGTGTCTCCCACCGACGTCAAGCGATATGTCCTCAAGGATGCGGCTGCAGTTGTGATCAAGAACTCGGCCCCAGTCTCCAAGTCGGCGAAGCGAGACCTCACGATCCAGAACTGGCCCGCCTACGATTCACAGGGCGCACCGACGGAAGTTCGCCAAGGATTTGCCATGGCGCAGGACTCATCTGGCAACGTCGTCTTTTCGGGAGGTGCGGCCGAGGACTCAATCGACATGTTCAACACCAATGAGAACTCTTGGGCAAATATGGCAAATGTGTTCCCTGAACCCAAGAAGCAGCTAGCCATCTCAGAAGAGTCTTTCACTTCTACTGCTTCTGAGTCAACCGAAACTTCGACCTTTACCACGGAAACGACGGCAACCTCAAGCTTTGAGACGACCGTCACGTCTACCTCGACTGAAGCCTCAACTACCGCCTCTTTCATTTCCTCCACTCTGTCTAGCACGACTGCAGCGGCCACCTCGGATGCCGCAGCTGTCGGTGCTGGTGGAAAGAGTGACGGTACTGTCCTGGGCTCCAACGCTATCCTTGGCATCACCCTAGGTTCTATTGTTGGCTTCCTCGCTCTACTTGGCCTTTTGCTTCTGTTTCTTCGACGCCGTAGCAAGGGTGGCAGTCAGCGCCTGGACAACGAAGAGCGGGATGATCGAGAGTTCCCTGGTGACGAGAAAGATCCAGCACTATTTGGCAACGGTCCCCGCGGCGGGTCTTCCCCTCAGCATTTCCGGGGACACAACCCCCAGTTCTCCCAGGAATCATACTCCTCCATGGCTATTCTTATGGGACGCCCCAAACAGCAAAAGCCCAGCATTACCCGAAAGCCCAGTGCATCATCGGACCGTAGCTCCGACAGCACTGTGCACAGGAACCTGAAGGCGCGGATCGGCAAGCCTGTTTTGCAGGAAATGCAACATCCTGCTCTTCAGAGCGAGCCTAGAGCCGTAGCCTTTGGGCCCAATGTTGCCGAGCCTCGTCCTCGCGCCGGCCCCATGGAGGCCCAGGATGGTTTGCGTAGAAGCTCTGGCTGGAACCGATACTGGTCTGGAGGCAGCGCTCTTCAGATTCTCGGATTCGGCGGCAACAAGCGAACCACTGTTGCCTCGGACAGCTCGCATTACTCGGAATCCACCCAGCCCCGTAACCCGCGCGTGACGCAAGACTCGGCAACCGTACCGCCTCTCAGCTTCGACTTCAGACCCGAGGTCAACCGCGTCAACTCGGGAAGCCCCATCGTGGCAGAGCACAGCAAGATCCCATTCAGGGATGGGGTCGCCGGCAAGATTGAGCGACCATCGTCCAAGGCGTCTTCTGGCTACTCGAGTGGCATCCCAGAGAGCATCAACGAGTCCTGGCCTCCGTCGAACAACGCGAAGGCGTGGGGCGCGGATCGGGCTCCCAGCAGCGCCTACGAGCCAAGCTTCTACTTCGGCACACCGCTGACACCGAGCGGAAGCGGGCAGTCACGAAACCCGCCATCAGGCGTCAGCAAGCAGCCCCAGCTGGCGATGGCGTCAACTTCGTCAGACATGAGCTGGCTGAATCTCGGCGACCGATCGCGAGTGTGAGGGGGCAGCAAAGGCGGCCTCGACGAGTTTATGAAGTCAAGTCCCTTCTGCGCGCACTGTTCATGACGAACAAATCATCAATATTTCTACCTTGATGAGGTTGGACTCCACCAACCCACGGTTCTGGAGCCGTGTATGACAAAAAAAGCATCTGTTACATGGATCGTCTGGCGCAAGATGAGGACGTTCCAACAAAAACCACCAATCGTTCAATTTCCTTTATGTCCTTGCCGCATCAGTGCCCTCTCGCTCACCCCCTGAGCTGAGCAATTTGTCACTGAAGCGGCCACTTACTTGACCCTCGTCGCCTGAGGGCTGACGTCGGAGCATGTCCTCCGCTTCACTTTCCCACACGCTGTTCCGTCATCACAAACCCTTCGAATATTTCACGGCATGATCCTGCGTTGATGGTCCCAGGCCTCGACCCAACCTGTCGTCAATTTCCTTTGCACTTTTCCAAGTTTTATTGTACATTCTAGATCCGGACCCGGGACTGGTCAGTTCTGTTCTCGATTGTTGTTATGATACCACCATCTCCAGTTGCATGTAATTGGCTAGAAGCTAAGGGGAGGAAGCAATTGGATGAGACGAGGTAGTTGAAGAGGAGTTGAGAGACGCAAAGGGGGAGCGGGCTGCTGGCCGAGGTTGAGCGGCGGCAGCCAAAGTTTTCTGTATTAGCAGTCCTCTGAGGGGACAAACATAGTCGCGTGGCACTCCGTAGCTGGGGCTGCAAAGCCGTAGCTCGGACAATAAAATCATAAAACATAAGCTCGCTGTGTGGCAGGATGGATGGTGCGCATGAAGATGGCCCGACCTGGGACTACGCAAACAACCCACGGGTCGGTCAGTGATTGCCGTGGCGGTTGTGGCGATGCTGAGATCGGTGACGTGAAGGGAAAGGACTCTCGTTTTTCGCTCTCACAAGGACGACTAAGTGCACGGGCCATCCCTTTGGCCTCGTCGGTATATTGGGGAGCCTCGAGTCTCATGCTCGTTGGCTGCCCTTGGACGAAGGCTTGGCCTGCATCTGCTGTGACAAAGGGCCCGTCAACCCCTGCAAACCGATCTTGCATTGCAGCCATGGTCATTGCAAGTGTGATGGGGGTAGTGGGATGATTTGGGTGAGTGGAGATTGTGTTGGCCAAGCCCAAATCTCGGCCGAAAAAGGAGCGTAGTTGGTCGACTGGGGACGGTGGATGCAGGATGGATGGGATGGGATGGGATGTGCAAGGCCCTCTCCAACATGTATGGCACGAGGGATTTGCTCCAGGAGCCGCCGGCCCAGGTCGTGTGCTTCCTTTGGGGCCGTCCCGGCCCATTGGGACGGAGTCTGGATGCTGCCGCTCGGTTTGGGCACTCTGACCGAGGCTTATGGCTCTTCCTGTGGAGCGTCCCGGTGGCCTTGGCCTCACAAACTCGCCCGCCGCCCAGACTCAACTCGACGCAGGGAAGCACAAGCCGGGGCTCCCATGTGCGGCACAGCGAGCCTTTTTGCTTCAGCCGCCCACCAGCCGGTCCGCGGGCGGGCGACGGGTCCTGCCAGGTCTGCCGTGGCCGGACTGGGCGCTAATACGGAGTACTGGGTGTCATGACGGCCTCTCTTCTGGTGGTGTGGATTTGACTGCGTCCATACAGACAGCTCGCCGACAGAAGCGCGCAGCTGGTGGAGAAGGCCCAACTGGCCTCCAGCCCCCAGGGGGAATATTTCTGGAAATCTGAAGATGGGCCAAAGGGTCAGGCCATGCCACTGGCGCAAAGGCAAGCAGGCACGAAGCCGTGCATGCGGTGGGCGTGGGGTTTGCAAGGGTTCTTCTTTTCGCGGGGCTTGGCCCAGCCGACAAATGGGTCGTGGCCGCCAGATCCTGGGATTCCTGCCTATTAGCCAGTCTCCCCAGCAGCGTCTTTGGCAACGACTGCAGCATTGCTCACTCAGGATGCGCTCCGGGCTAACCGAGCCTTGGGGGCGAGTGTTTCGTGGAGAGTACTCGGTCCCTCCGTCTGTCCACACAGAGAAAGCCGCCGGCGCGCATCACCAAGCTCGCTCCTTGCTGAGCATGCATGACGACCGCATGGCACTATGAGGGCTGCAGCCAGCGCTTGGAGTGGTGGCGTTCGGTGACCGTTTCGAGCTCCCAAGGCAAGTTGAAGCTGGAGTGGCGGCATCGCAAAAGCAGTCATCACGCCCGGCTTGCATGGACTGCGTCAGCATGGAATCTAACTAGCAGTTTGGTGTCTGCTCCAGGATCGACCGCCATGGAGCCATGGATAGCTTGCGGATCTTGCAACGGAGTAATCGTTAGTGTTTGAGTGTTTGAGGTGTGGGATTGTCTTCGTTTACAAGGCTCACAGGAGCTGGGGAACTGGGCGACATGGCCCGGCTTCAACCAACGCCCTCATCCATGCATCCGCTCCGGGTGCTCCCGAGTCTGCCAGGAAAGGCCCAACGAGCGGATGGCAGTTGTTCGCAGAAAGATGGTCAACAGATTGACAGCGGGATGGATGGAGAGGAGGGACGAGTGGAAGAACAGTAGTTTGCCCATGTTGTCCAAGTGCACGACGCTATCGACGAGCCGCTTCCCTCGATGAAGAGCTTGGGCAAGGCAACCTAGAATTTTAGCACGACCAATCAGATTGTCCAAGGCCTGAATCTCAAGTCTCGGCGTAAAGGGCAACGGAGTCAGGTAGCAGCTCCGTTGGCGGGAGGTGGCTTGGTGCATGGTGATGTGCATGCAATGGAAGCTCCCCATCAACCTACCAGAGCAGTAAGAACACACCGGGCTTGCTAAAAACGGCTTCCTCGCGTAGGGCTCTAGCGCCAGAAGGTCCTAGGTCAAAGGAGGTGCCAAAATGGCTTCCAAGTGGCGTATGGCTTCGGGAAGGCTCGCAAAGGACGCGACCATGGCGGATTAGCGCGCGCGGCTCCGCTGGCCAGGGTGCTCCAGAAGCCCAAGGCGGGAATTTTGGCGACGGCGTTGTTGCGAGTGAATTTTCCTCGGGGCTATCCTTCAGTGCCGTTGGTTGCTGTGGAATACGATGGGGTGACGGTGAGACGTTGAGGTTCTAAACGATGGCCCGGTCATCACCCTACCACGACGTCCCGCACAACTACTGGTAGATAGATAGGTGGGTATTGTAATGTGGCACTGCCAAGGTGCAGTGTCTTGTCGGAGAGTCTCCGCCTGGCCAATCCATGTTTGGGTAGGTAGTTCGCCATCTTCGGCCTAGATAGCCTGGCAAACTGACAGTTTGGTGTTGCACAGGCTTCCTCCCTGGCCGGCCGACGACGATAAGATTCTCAGCTCCTCGGAGCTCTAGTTCACTGGTTCCCGAGTGCCAGGTTGCCAGGTTGTTGTGGATACAGGGCAGTAATAGACAGACTATTAGTGTGTGCGGGCACCACCTCAGTCAACATCACATGTTTGGACATGGTGCGACATGGGTCAAGGACTGGAGACTGGCTCCCACGGCTATTTAGGACCGCTTGCCTTGGGTGTAATAAACACCTGAGTCAATAATAATCAGCCAGAGGGGAAAAGCTAACCTCCCCATGTCTGCTCACCAAGATGCGGCCACGAGGAGCGAGGGTACCCCCCCAGTCGAAGCGACGGGCTACGGACTAGCTTGGACACAGTTCCACTGGGAGTCGGTGCATTTGCAGGGTCCTGGAGAATTGCGCCAGAGCCATGGATGTTAACGGGCGTCATCCAATTGTTTTTAGCGATAGGGCGTGACATAAGAAAAACAATGTTGTGGTAGTCATCAAGAAATTGGCCGCCGCTGAGTGGGCAGGAGCAGCCCAGCCTACAGGCTCGCTGGGATTGGGTGGTGGCCTAGAACTGGTGGTGGTTCGGCATACCATAGTAGGTGGTTCGCTGCAGGCCCAAGCCCAAGGTGTGGCAGGCTGACAGCGCTTGAGCCGCCTACGGAGAGCCGCGATCACAGAATTGAGATCTTGGGCTGTGTATCAGTTGCGCCCTGGTTTGACACCCTCTTGATGATGCTGGACATGTCGATGCGACGGACATGTGCCAAGCACGGCTCCCTACCTTCTGGGGCCAGTTGTGGAACATGAAAAGCACACTGCCAGCTCCCCAGAGCGGCTCCTACAACAACCTCCGGACCTCTGCGGCTTCGCAGCGTTGACTGCTTGGCAGGATCTGTGGGGGTCGGTCGGTTGGGACTTTGGCTCGCAAAGGAATTAGCTAGTCCAAGTCCCTGTGAGCCACTCTCTGGCGATTATTATTGGCGTCGCGCAAGTCGGCGGTGACATCTGCCGAGCCACTCGGGGTACAAGCCTGCCAAGGCACCCGATGCCGCCGCGCCGCAGGAGTCGAGACAAGCGATGGTGTTTCAAGCACCCAACTTCAGCAATTTTGCGCACATTATTGCTCCGTATGTGGTGTGGGATTTCACCGGGATGGGACACCTGCATGCACGATCAAGACTAACTTGTGGCTATTTTCATTCTTCCACCATGCAGCAGCCCAGGGCCGCGGATGAGAGTGGGACCCGTGAGATGATTGGGATGGGGATGGGGATGGAGTCCACGGGCATGGAAAGCGTGCCTCTTCGCCAAAAAGCAGCACTTTTCCTGCCTTGGCGACACCTGCAGGCGGCGGCCGGCTCGCTTGGTACTATTAGCAAGAAAGAAGTCGGCGGTCTCACGGACAAAGGGCCCGACAGCAAAAAATCCACAACGGCGCTCGGACCAGCAGCTGGTCCTGAACACTTTCCCGCAGCGGCCTGCCAAGATGCAACAACGGTGCTAGTCGAGCCTAGCAGCCTTGCGGAAGGATTCTCAGCCGCCTTCTCTCTCCCTCTCTACTTGCGTCAAACGCAGCTTGCAGCGCGTAGGAATATGCCAGGAGCTCTTGATTCTGCCATGTACATTAGTAGAAGCGCCACTAGCAATTAATAATATGTACTACTCGCAGGGTGGCCTTTTCAAGAATGGACGGGCGATGCCGTTGGCACTGTGTCTTAACCGCGCCGTCCCGACGCTTCGTCTGATGCGTGAAGGATCACGGCCGCTCCAATCCAATCGACCTGGGGTGATGGCGAAACATGGCGGCTTTGACGGCCCGCTAGAGTCCATTCCAGGTTGTCAGGCTCGATCCTGCCCTGAATTCCTTGTCAGCACCAGCAGCAGCGCATTGTTATTACCGGCAGAGCGCAAAACTCACCAAAGCGGTCGGGTAGATCCATCCTGTTGGCCACATCGTACACGTATCGGTGAGGACCTAGACTAGGCGAAAGCGCTAGGTTTGGGTGCTTGGGCGGCCTACCTTAGCTTCCATCAATTACCTGGTTCCCAGTCCGACCCAGCACGCACCCTGGCGAGGTTCTAGCCTTCTGGGCCAAATCCCCCCACCATCTTCACACAACGCCTGTGTCCTTCAGCCCACTCAACCCCGACATGACGGGGCTCAGCAGCACTAAGCTCATCCTCTTACTCGCACACTTGCGCAAATCCACCACCACTAAGACCTGCCCGTCACATCGGCTTCTGTAGCATCAGCTGTCCGTCGCCGAGACTCGATGGCAGTCATCCCCCACCTTCAGATCCTCTTCGATTCCTTCCGACCTCAGTGTGTGCATCCATCACATCACTCGTTTCCCCATCTGGCTGATTTCTTGGAATGGAACCAGAGTGACCACGCTGCAGCTCACGAGACCGAGTGTCTGCTGGTTTAGCGCAACAAGTCCACTTTCCGCCGACCCCGAATGTGCGCACGAGTCCCTCTAAAAGTTGCCGACTGAGTCGTCTATGCTGTCCGTTGTTCTGGCCATCCATACCTGGAGCACTTGTGGGTAATTAACGTACTGTGCTAGAGCTCGAAGGTGCCTTGCCTCCCACCTAAGCTTTGCAGGACTATGGTAATCTGCCCGTCCGCCTACTAGCAACCGATTCCCACCTGCAATGTAGGTTACTAGTAGTAGGTATCGGTGTCCATGCTCTCAGTCCCTTCCCTTACCTCGACGTATTCTCACGACTGGCCACTCCCCACTGTCTGCTCGAAAACTTCTTCTCCGTCGCTCCGCACTGCTCTCCACCTGAGGGTACCTGCGCCAAAGAGCCGGGAAGGAACGGACGGAGGTACCTCATCGTAGTGCGGGTTCGGAGACTCCTAGCTGCCCCATACTAATGCCGGACATTGTGCGTGCGACTTGTGGTAGCATGTTCTTCCTTGCCCGCCGTGCCCGCCCCGGCAAACGACCCCCACCTACAGGCAATGCCTCCCACGCTACGAGGTACCTGCACGAGACCTGAGTCGTGCTCTCCACACCGAGGACTCAGAGCACAAGGGCGCCCTGGACCGCCAGTACAGCGGGCTTCCTTGCCTGACGCGCGCCCTCTGGTTGTGCCCGTGACCCTCCATCAGGACCCCCCAGCGACGGTCCGTGCAAGTACCGAGAAAGTCGCTGGAGGGGCTCCATCGCAAGGAGCCCTGTCCATCTGAGGTGGGTGGGTTCCATTACCTATTGCCTCTGGGTCTCCAGGGCCATCTGGGCCTGCCTCACGCTCTTTCTCTCAACTCGGCCCACCAACCACCCTGCCCTCGACACTCGCTCGCTCGCATCGCGAACCACCACCCGTCTTCCACCAAACTCTTCAACTTTAATCAATCGCCATCTCCCCCGTCTGCTTCTGGGCGAGCTCAAGCGCATCTCCCCTACTCTCTGCCGCCTTGTCGCAATCCAGCGCAGCTATCGCTCATCTCTCCCTCGACGCCCGCCCTACCGCATTCGGCATCTCACCCCGAGCCCCGATCGACCGGCTCTCTGTCACAAACCCTCGCTCCGGGTCGCAACCTATATGCGCCCACAGCCTTGGCCTTGAATTCTCTACCCACCCGACGTCACCATATCTGCCTTTCTCAACAAGGCGCTCCACGTCATTTACGTCTTGCGATACGCAACTGCCTGCCCTCTGAGGACGACTGTCGATTTGGCAGGTGCAGGTTCGGTTATTCGCTCGCGCTACCAGGACGCTCCAAAAAGACACCACCACAGCCGCCTCCGCTCGACTTGCCTCGCCTCGCCGCCACAGGCGAACCACCACCATGGGCTCCACGGCGTGGAACGGCCAGGAACAGGCCATGGCCACTGCCACCAGCGACGATCAATTCGACCAACTTTTTGACATGAATAGCATGGCCAATCTTGGTGATGGCATGCAATTCAACTTCCAAGATTTCCAAGATGGCGCCGCCCAGGGCCTGATGAGCCATCAGCAACGGGATGCCGCCGACACCATCATGACCGACTCGGATAACCAAAACATGATGCACAGCAACAACGCCATTGCTGTCACATCGGCCGCCGCCCAGGCCTCGATCCCCGCACACATGATGAACCCTCCTAGCGACTCTATTTCCACAATTGACGCCCAGATTCAATATTTGCAGCAACAGAAGTACCAGCAGCAACAGCGACAACTGCAGGAACAGCATGCCGTATTCTATAGCAGCCATAACCACTCAGTTCCTCCAACCCCCCAGTCTATGGAGATGCCGAACAGTGGCCAGTTTTACTCCCAACCCGAACAACACTCACAGCAGGGCGTCTACGATACGGGCTACCATCAGCGGGTGAAGGAGCAAGATGTGAGTTTCTAAGCCCCTGCACCCTTTCTCCGGACCTGTTGCCACTGCATTATTTTGTTGTCATCAGAATGCCACAAGGTCATGTAGACGCTAACCTCGCTCGCCTTTCGTAGATGGCATTCACGCCCCTCGTCTCTCCAGCAGTAACACCTCTGGATCCCCACTTCAACGGCACATATGTTACACAGAGCACCTACTTCAGCCCGCTCACATCGCCTGCGCTACACGCCCAAAATGATACTGTTCTCTACGACCAGGCCCACTCAAGTAATTCACCAGTTGACATGGACCTTGCCGATACTTCAACACCCCCAGGCCAGTCACTAGATTTGAAGAAGCAGAAGAAGAAGGCGACGGCGAAGCCGAGGAGTACCAAGTCTTCCCGAGTTCAGAGCTCCCCTATTGTGAAGCCGCAGCAGCGGCGAAAGACGGGTCCGAGCCCCGCCATCGTCTCCCATGTTCTCAACGAGATTGAGGAAAACCATGCCAACGGCATGGATGGAGCCTTTCTCCCCATGCCCGCCGCTTCTGCAGATAACTCGCCCGACGACAACTCATCAGTATCTCCCGAGGCACTATCAGAGATGCCTCCTCCACCTGTTCCCGCGCGGAGGTCAACAAGCAAGTCTCCCTACATCCAGGCCCAGAAAGGAGGAATGCAGACGCCCGTCAGCGGTCCTCAGGACATGCGCCCCGCTCCTGCCACTCCCGCGTCCCTGATGAAGTTGCCTGCCTCGAAGAGCAACAAGTCTCTCCAGGGAACTCAGGAGAGCATGGTGACGGACCACATTGAATCGCTGGAGCTCCCCGAATCTGTGTCCAACCGCCCTCTCGCCCCAGTCAATCAGGGACCCCTGCAGTCCTCAGTCGTAGAGCTAACCGCTCCAAAGGGCACCGGTTTTCAGCCTATGCTGTCTCCTGTGTTCCCGAAACCTTCTGGGACGGCGTCTGCCAGCGCGAGCCCACAGCTGGCCCCAGGCTCTACCGGACCCTCGGCAAGGAAGACACCACAGTTCGGACCCCGAAATGGCCGGAAGCGGTCGACGGGCTCTGTTCATGTGTCACCCGCCCTTCTCCCAAGGATTTCTCCTAACATCAAGCCCCTGCTCCCAGGAGGTGCCACGTCGGCTGAGGATGCAGCTTCCCGGCTCCTCATGTCCAAGTCAAATTACCAGAACATTCTCGAAGGTAATACAGTTCCGGGTGTTTCATACCCCCCGCAGCTCTCGACCAACTTGACGTCAAAACGGACATCGCACAAGATTGCCGAACAAGGCCGACGAAATCGGATCAATTCGGCGCTGCAAATCATGGCCGGACTACTACCTGGCGGCGACAGCAAAGCAGAACTGGGAGATGACGGTGACAAAAAGGATGGAAAACCTTCCAATGTGCAAAACAGCAAGGCCAGCGTCGTGGAGAATGCCATTGTTCATATGAAGCATTTGACCAAGGAGAACACGGATTTGAGAGAGGAAGTGGAAGCACTGAAGAGACGGCTTGCGGAAATCAAGGCTAGCGACAAATGACCAGTTGGATGATGCGGAAATTGTGGCGGTTCGGGTCTGTTTGGCGCATGGTTGGTTGGCTGGCTGGCTGTCTTTGATTTTGGAATACCAATTCTTTGGAGAAGAAGCGAACCAGAGGGGAACTTGGTGCTTCTGGGTTCTTGGATCCTGGAGATGGCTTAATACCTTTTTCGAGCTGTGTTTTTTTTCTATATGGCATTCATTGGGGTGGCGGAGGGGTGGGTGGCAGCGGATTCTTCACTTTGGATTCTGGGTTATGGCCTTGACGCGCAACGTTAGAGCAGATGACATTAGGCAGCCCTGTGGCTTTTTGTTATTTTTTTTTTACTTTAGTTGTTTGGATTCGAGAAATCCAGGATCTCTGGCATGGTTGGCGGCAGTTTCCCGCCTATGGTTGTCGGTCAGTGTACATGGAAATATACCACGCTCAAATAAGTCAACGAAGTATGCGATGCTCCTCGTTCCCGAAGTCAGTTTCGTGTTTACAGTTCCATCATTTTTTATTATGGATCTGGTAGCCCAGGGGGGTTGATAACGTCTGTATCCAACTGCTCCATCACCTCCACAACGAGCTTGAGGCTCTCCATGAAGCCGTTAGCTGCAACGCGAAGCATTCGGTTGGTGGTGGCCTTGTACTCAACCCGAAGGATCCGGGCATCGCCGGTGGCGGACTCATCTTGGTCTGCTGGCTCAACAGACATGTGGCGCCGAACGAGGGGAGAGAGCTCCGGGTCTACCTCGATGGCCTTCAGGGCAGTACTGGCAAGTCTCAAACTGGGCAGCGGGACATTGAGGATTCTGTTCGCGGAGCAAGAAGAAGCGACGTGTTAGCTATATTTAACGGACTCCTCCTCCAGCTCATAATAAAGCAGCTTGTGCTTGCGCTTGCGGAGATGGGAATGGGGTCATGGCATGGCCTCTCGAGTCCACGTCGTCGCCGGGGAGGCAAATGAGCATTAGGTGGCTTGGACGGGGGGAGTTGAAGGGGAGCAAGGCGGCTGAGCGAGCCGCTTGGCGGGCAAGGTATAAACAACAGACAGAGGGGGGATGACTTGCATGGAGCAGGGGAACTCGGGGTCGGGAGTAGCGGCGGCCATGGTGGTCACGGCCCTGGCATCCCCAGGCCGATGTGGACGTGCGAGGGCTTGTCGGTTGCTGGGAAGATGATGGTGTTTTGCTGCTGTTTCTGCAGAACCCCCCAGCGGGGCTTGTCTGGCTGGCTACCAGCGCAGGATGTGTGGTGGGGATGGAACTCGTGCGATGCGACCGTGGCCAATGGATTGAGTGGGCCTTGATGGCGAGTGGCGCGGGCGTCTTGAAGATGTCGAAGGCAGAAGACGGTCAGTGTGGCTTGGCTTGCTTGGGCGACACTCAAAAGACGCTTGCTTGCCGTTGCCCGTTGTAGAGGGCCACAACCGAGGCGGCCCCGGGCCAGAAATGCAGCCACGTTGTGGCGCCCGCTGTGTGATGGCTGGATTGCCCAGTCCATGTAGTTGCCATGACGACGGGCTGGTGACCCACAACAACGGGGAGCTCCTGTTTTGGGGCTGGGGGTCTCACAGCAGCGGCCAGAAAATAACAAGCTTGCCATCCCCATCGGTACATACAAAAACATCGTGGGCCCATTTCGGCTTCAGATACCTCAACCACCACCTTTCCCAACTGCTCGACTCCCTCTTGTGTGCTTGCTCCAAAGGCCGTCGCTATTTTTCTTCTTCTCGACGCCTTCAGCCCCGACTTCAACTCCTCACGGTGCCGACCGAGCTGCCCTTCCGCATCTCACCGCACGCTCTCTGCTAGGTCACCGCCTGCCCTCGTGCACATCTTCACGCACCCGACACCCGCTGGTTTCGACCTCGATCCTGCCTCACACACCCTTCACACTTGCCAATCAGCTTTACCAAGCATATTTCAGCCGGCAGCAGAGCTCCCGGTCTCCCGCCCGGTCCCGAATTCGTAGTCGAGAGGAAGGGAAAGCCTGGAAACAATGGCTCCTTCTTCCCGTCATGCCCAGAGTATGGGGCAGGTGATTGAGTACATTCCCGGTATGTCCATCAAGCCCTTTCAACGCCTTTCATCCCTGGGCCGTCTTGTCAAGGAATAGCCATGTCGCATTGTTATCCCTCCCCGAAGGCTGCGCCATTCCTGGCAGTCGAGTATCCCAACGGCGCTCCCGATACCGCGGACCTGGCCTTTCCGATAACCATGCTGACATGCCTCCAAGATCGCCTCTACCTCGCCTCCTACGCCCACCCTCCCACAGCCGACACTTATTTCCCTTACGCTGAGCAGCCGACCTCGACGAGGAAACGGACCACTCGCGGTGTCGACGGGGCTACCCCGCCCCAGTCCGCCCGGTCGCCGCCGTGCTACTTCACAGTTGATGACACTCTCCTGTACAATGCCTTCCATCACGACTTTGGCCCGCTGCACATTGGACACCTGTACCGATTTGCCATCCAGTTCCACGATATCCTCGGTGCCAAGCAGAACAAGGATCGCCCCATTGTCTTCTGGAGCGCAGCTGACCCGAGAAGTAAGTCCCCCCGCTCTAGCTGATGCAAGGGGTGTGGTAGCGTGAAGCTGACATCACATTCCAGGCCGCGCAAACGCCGCCTGCATGCTGGCCTGCTACATGGTGCTCATCCAGAACTGGCCTCCCCACCTGGCGCTGGCGCCCATCGCTCAGATCGACCCGCCGCTGATGCCCTTCCGCGATGCCGGCTACAGCCAGGCCGACTACGGCATTAGCGTCCAGGACGTCGTCTACGGCGTCTGGAAAGCCAAGGAGGAGAAGTGTTGCGACCTCGACAACTTTGATCTGGACATGTATGAGAGGTTTGAGCGCGTGGAGCACGGAGACTTCAACTGGATTACCCCCCACTTCCTGGCTTTTGCCTCTCCCCAGCACACTCCTGTCGCCAAGATCGTCGAAGGCGACGAGATGTACCCTCTGCTGCCCCGGACCCTGGATGAGGTCAACTCGCACCCGACTCTGCCGCAGCCTTTCAAGAACGTCTTGGAGCACTTCTCGGAGAAGAACATTGGCCTCGTTGTGCGACTCAACTCACACCTGTACTCGCCTTCCTACTTTGAGGCTCTCGGCATCCAGCATCTTGACATGATTTTCGACGACGGCACGTGTCCGTCGCTCACTACCGTCCGCAAGTTCATTCGCCTTGCCCACGAGACAATTACTGTGCGCAAGAAGGGCATTGCTGTGCACTGCAAGGCCGGTCTCGGCCGAACAGGTTGTCTGATTGGTGCGTACCTCATTTACCGCCATGGCTTCACTGCCAACGAGGTCATCTCCTTCATGCGATTCATGCGCCCTGGAATGGTTGTCGGCCCTCAGCAGCATTGGCTACACCTCAACCAGGGTACCTTCAGGGAATGGTGGATTGAGGAGCGAGTAGAGCGCAAGCTGAGGAAGGAGATGGCTGCTGCCAACCCAGTGCCGAGCACTCCCATTCGGGCCATGCAGAAGACATCGCTGCGCAATGGCCAGACTTCGACTCCCCCCAACCGAAGTCCTTCGAACCGGACGCCTCTGAGCGAGGTTGACCATGATCGAAACAACATCGGCGTGCAGGAGGATTACCTGCCGGCTCCTACTCCCGGCCAGCCTCGCAAGACGACGCGCGGCGATCGTCACCACCCCTACCAACGATCCACGTCGTTCCAGACCACTGTCGAGGAGCACGTCGTGGAGGAGGAGTTCGTCTCCATATCCCACCAGTCCCAAGGTGTCGAGTCTGACGAGGAATGGCACCTGCGTATGCGCAGTGCGCGCAAGACGGCCCAGAGCCCTGTGCGGAGCGAGAAGAGCCGGGCCGTGAGCCAGACTACTACCGTGTACACGATCGACAACGATGCCTCTCATGACGCCGAGAACATTGGCTCTGTCCGCACCAAGCACGTTGAGCGCGTGGCCAGCACTCCCACCGTGATGACCAAGGTCCGCTCCAGCAAGCGCCAGGCCGAGTCTCCTCTCCGCGCAAAGGAGAGCGCCGGCATCCGCAAGACCAGCGGCCGCGTAGGCAGTGCCAGCCACGCCATGTCGGCCACTGCTGCCTCGACGGCCCGCAAGGTCTCTGGCGCGTAGAGAGTCCAGGTTCTGCGGGATCGGGATTCGCCTAGCGCACCACCTGCCATGACAGAGCAAGTGTTTTCGACTGCTATATAACGATCATGAATGACGCACATCACGAGCCATCTTCATGTCCTGCATGCAACGGCGTTTCGGGCTACATCACAAAAGGGAGGGGGGGGTCCAGGGCGTTTGCAATGTCTCATCAATCTGTTGTCGTAACCGGGGGAGCTTTGACCCATTTATCGCTAATCCAAACGAACGTTTATCTTACGAGCATCAACATTCTTCATCCGTCCAACAATCCATTCGCCGACTCTTCAACTTGACGCCACCACATCTTAATGGAAGCTGCGTGACACACGGAGGCGAGAGAGTGAGAAGTAGGGGGAGACAAGAGCCTACAGCGAACAAGAGATTGTTGGCCCATGGGATCAAATTAGGGGCGGCGTATTGGCTAAGACACACCAGTGTATGATTTTCCGCGTATTGGCTTGACGGGTGCTTTTGAGCGCCCTTTTTATTCTTTCTCGGTACTGTTGGTTAGGGCATGGCATTGAATTCTTCACATATCGCAACTCAGCTGAGCAAACGTGAGTGACAAGGGGTACGCAGGCAGTAACCTTGACCTGCGTTCTCACGCGTTGCAATTATTCCAAGCAGTGTTCAACTTTTGACTTTTTCCAATGCCTTTCTAAGTGACTATGAAACAATGGCTGGTGCGGGGCAACCTTGTTTCCCCCTGTGTTCCATGTATGTATTCTATCTCTAACCTCAAGCAAGCATATGCAATCATGATATCGTTGGTACGTTGCATGGGGATCATATCATGGGGATCATGTCATGCCATCAGACGCGGATCGCTTCTAGGGAAGTAACAACCTTTTCCATTAGCTTGGCGGCCTCGGCGCTTGTCATGTCTTCGCCAGCATCGAGGCACATCTCGACGACTTCGCGGTACCGACGGCCGACCTTGCTGCCCAGCCCCGGGACGAGGACGGCCAGGACGACCTTGTCCCGCCAGCGCTCGGCGGTGTAGTGGGCCTTGTGGTACGTCTGGAGGACCTTCCACAGGCCAATCTCGAGCAGGACCAAGCCGAGGCTGTAAATGTCAAAGGACTTGCAGTGGGCGAGGCCACGCAGGGAGGCCGGGTGGCGATGCAGACTCGCAATGGAGGGGTTACGGGAGACGACGGACAGGGCCGTGTCAAGATCGGGCCGCGAGGCGTCGAAGCCGGTGAGGTACGGGGCGGTGATGTCCGGGACGAGGGTGGTAGTGGTGGTGGTGGAGGCGGTTGAGGCTGCGGGCGAGAAGAGGAGGAGGTTGGAGGAGCACAGCGACTTGTGCAGCCAGTCGAGCGAGTGCAGCGACCAGAGGGCGACGGCGAGGGTGCGGGCCAGGCGGACGCGGTCGTCGAGGTCGGGCGTCTTGAGGCCCGGGCTCGCGATGAGGGTGTGCAGCGTGGCGTAGGACGGGGCAGGCGCCTTGTAGACGAGGCCGTAGCGGCTGCGGGCGGCGTCCTCAACGTAGCCGACGCAGTCGATGCTGTGCAGGTCCGGGTGGCAGTCGGACGCCGAGTGCAGCATGCGCGCCAGGTCGTCGAGCCGCCGGACGTGAGCCACACGCTCGTCGACGGCGTCGCGATCGTAGGCCACCCACTCGATGATGACGGGGCCGGCCGTGTTGTGGTGCGCCTGCGAGCGATGGCTGGGCTGCGCGTAGGCGACGTGGGCGTCCTTGTCCCTCTTGGCCGTCGCGGAGCTGCTCCCACTGCTGCTGCTGTGCGTGCTCTTCCCGCTCTTGTTGCTCCCCTTGCTCGGGGGGTCCTCTTCGTCTTGGTCCTCGGGGGGGAACTTGAGGGCAGCCAGCGGCACCCGTAGCGCAAAGGTGGGCTTGAAGGCGGCCTGCGGCTTCGCGTCGAGGTTGATCCTGAGCTTCTTGAGCGAGGCCGACGCAGTCAGCTGCGGATACACGCCCGTTGCCGCCTCGCCGAGGAGGGATAGCTGGGTGAGATCGCGCTGCGCAGATTCAAGCAGCTGGTGTGTCCAGGCCCGCTGGAACGAGGGAAGGTGCGAGGGTGGGAAGAGTCGTTCCAGCCCATCGTTGAAGTCTGTCGAGTCGTGTCAGCTGGAAGGAGACAACTTAGGTCGACAGACTTGGGCTCAGAGACTGCACGTACCTCGGAGATCATTCAACAGGTTGCTGAACCGTTCCTTGTCTAGAGTTACACGTCTGTTAGTTGTCTCCTCTCTCTTTCTCTCTCACAACAGCAATAGCTCCTGGCCAGCAACCAAGGCAGACTCACCTCCAATCACCCACTTGGCTTTCAGCCCCAGCTCCTTTCTCCAGCTCCGCTCGCCAGATGCCGTTGAGCTGCTCTTGGATTTCCCAGTGCCTCTCCGGCCGGCGTCGTCCTGTGAGCCCCGTCCCGAAGGACTCCACGATGCGGCACTCTTCTTTGTCTGCGTCTCGACCCCCGCAGAAGAGCCGCCGCTCTCGTCCTGGATGAGGCCGTACTTGTCCTGCAGCTTGCGGAAGTCGGTGACGGTGGTGTGCAGCTCCTCGAGGATCTGGGTCGCCAAGGCGCGCAGCTGCGGGTTGCGGGTGCTGTCGAGATGGGCCTCGAGACGGCCCTCGGCCACGCCCCAATCGCGACCCCAGACGACGAGGCGCATCTCCTCGATGCGCACCTTGCACACCAGTCGCTGGCTGTCGACATCGAGGTTGGCGGCCGTCGAGAAATACCCGTACGCCTTGACGCAGCCGTCAAAGAGCTGGCCCAGCACGCCGACGACTCCAAACACTGTGCCGACGATCTCGGCCATGGCGCCGCGCAGTAGCAGGGCCGGAACTGTGACTCTGCTTGTTTCCCTTGCCGTCGTCCAGTGCTTCTGAACCGTTGGTGCAGCTGGATGGATGGACGTTGCGGGGCTGCTGCAGTAGTAGCCAAAATCTGTGGTGGTGACGCCTGCGCACTATGCGGCGGATTATCTGGACCACCAACGAGTCGAACAGGGTGGGAATCGTCTTGGGCAGCTGCTCATCTACACAACGTCTTTGCGACTCGATACCCACACACCCAAGTCTGAGTGTGGACTGTAGACCTCAACATACCGAGGCCTGGAGAGGCGGTGTCGGCAACATCAACAATACTAAATAATCACAACATGACAAAGCCACCAATCACCAGCACTAGTAGTAGTTGCTTCAAGCCAAGCTACTGCTATTAGTAGGGTGATAGCTGCTCGTAGTGGCTACTACTGCTAGGAAAGCTGCTTGCACATTACCCCGCCATAATCGGATGATCACTCAGGTGCGCTGTGCAGTCGCGTAGACTTGTTAATCAGTTACTCAATAGATTCAGTTGATGCTACTTCGACTCGGGCCTTGGTCCGCTCTGCACGCCATCATCCGGAATACACCATATCCTGACGTAATGCAGCTTCGGACAACCCACTCGCGTGGTACAGAATACAGTGGAAGTCCAATGCTCCATCCAACACGGACACAACTCCCCCTCCCCCTGCGCAATTGGCCATCCCTGCCTGTGTAGTCGTCCCCGAGATGGGCCCGTGGGCTTGTTGACTCTTACTGCAACTGCAGTTTTCGTGCAATTTGCGTAATCTTGTTCTTCTCGACTCGCTCGGCAGATCTCGCCTCTTCTAAAAATCAAAAAACCATATATGTGAACATCCGCTCTCGGCGTATCACCTTGCGCCCGGGAGTGACCAGCAACATCGTGGTACCTTTTTTTCATGTCCTTTCCAAGTTAAAATAAAAATCCCGCCAGCGCCGGACACCATGGCGCCCGAAGTTGGTCAATCTCGACCATTGCATTGCGGGCTTAGTACACCTTCTTCTTCTCGTCGATGCTGAACTGGCCGGGGCCGCTGTTGACAAGGAGGAGCAGGCCACCGACGATGGAGAGGATCTGGAAGAAGTCGTACTTGGCAAAGTCCTTGTGAGGGTGGTGCTCGTGTAGCTGAGTGTCTTGTTAGCGGTCGCTCGCCCCCCACCAGCTTGAGTTTACTGTTGAACTTACGGTCCAGAAGTTGTTCACCAAGAGGTTGAAGACGCTCAGAATCACAACCAACAGAGTGGCGCTGTACTTGGCCTTGAATCCGACAACGACCATGACGCAGGCAACGCCGCCAAGCAGCGAGACAAGCACGCGCCAGATGGACCACTCGCCGCTGAAGACGAAGCCAATGAAGAGGAAGATGAGGAGAACACGACCAGCCAGCTGGAAGTACATCTTTCGGTCCTTCTCGTCAATCGAGGGTAGTCCGGCAAAGGCCTTGGTCTTGCGAACCCACGAGTCGGACAGGACCATGACGAGACCACCGATGACGGACAGGTTTCGGAGGAAGAAGTTGAGGTCGAAAATGAGGCCATAGCCGAGGGCCTGGGTGACGACCACGGCCATCAGCCCGAAGACGGCGTAGTCGGAGTGCTTTCGGGCAATGACGAGGGTCGAGCAGGCGAACATGGCGAGCGCGTTGATGAGGAGGAAGATGTGGGTGAGGCCATTGGGAACTGGGCGCGGTCAGTCAAGGACGGCCCTCGCGAATTGCACGGAGAGAAGAGGACTGGGTAGGGGAGGGGTTCTTACTGTGTCGGTAGTCGTGCAGGTAGAGCAGCTGGTCAGACCATTGGGTGATGATGCGGAGAGTGTCCTCATAAAAGGTCACAACAATCAGGAAGCGGCCAATGGCAGGGAGGTAGCTGTAAGCAAGCAGATCATGTCAGTCGGCGCTGCACGGTCCGGAACCTGTTTATAGCCATGGCTAGGGAATCTGGCGCAAGAGCGGGAACTCACGGCTTCAAGGGCTCGCTGACGGTGTCGAGCATATCCTCGATCTTGCTGGTGTAGGGCCGAATCTGGTCGAGGATGTTGTCGCCAGCCGAGGCACCGTCGCTGGGAGCGCCATTGAACGGCGCGGGTCCGCCCATGCCTCCGCCGAGGCCGTAACCGGAAGGAATTCGCTGGGACATGATGGAGAGGGCAATCAAGAAACTCGAGATGTGTTCCCGTACGGGCCTGCCGAGGTTGTGCGTTGGTGATCGGAGGGGGAGAGCTGGGTTGTTTTTCGTCGAACGTGGACGAAGGCGGCGGCCGGGCAGCTCAGAACCCAACGGGAGCTAAGTAGCTTGCTGGCTAGCAGGTGGTCGTGCGGGCCTATGAGAGCTGGACCCAAGCCTTTTTTTTTGTAATTGGAAGGGGGAACCGGGATTGAGGGACAGCAAGAGTGAGAGCGAGAGGTTCGAGGACAATAAGGAAAAGGCAGTTGGACCAAGGCAAATGGCGGCGACTGTTGAAGAGGGGTTTCGAGAGCGAGGTGTCCTCTGTGCTTCAATTGGCGATGATGACCTCAGTCGGGAAAGGGAAATCATACAACGGTGTCCTTTCGAGATCCCGTGATGATGCACATTGACGTGCCCACTTTTTGGCCCTCCCTGGATCTACTGTACAGAGGCTGGTGTGGGTTCGGACAAATAGGGGGGTTTCACCTGCGAGATGGAGGTACCGTGTGGCTTGGCGGTACATGCCATCCTTTGCTGGGGCCCGTCAAGGTTTCCCTCTGTCTCGCCGCAACCCGCCCTATTCTAAACCTTTTCCGTGCGCTCACAGGGGCCAAAGAAGCTTTGAGGGGGGCGCCAGTGCCGCCAGTCTTCAAGTCTTGACTCCTCGGGGCGGCTGGGGTCCGGGCGGGCTGTAGGCGGCCCTGGAGGACCTTACTATTAGTTACGGCGCCCTTGGCTCGCTGTGCCTGCGCAAAATAGCAGTAGAGGCCGGGGGTCCCACTTGGCCCGGAGCAAAAAATAGCACAGCATAGCACAGCCATGGCGCCGGCCCGAAGCCTAAGACGGACGGGGTTGGGGGCTAGACAGTGCCCAGGGAATGGATACCATGCAGCTTGGACGAGGGTAGAAACTCATTCGCCTTCTTTCCATTCTTTCCATGCGCTACACAAGCATCCACGTACTTACCTCATCAGGATGTGATGTCACTGGCACCAGCCACTGCTACTAAGGTTGGTGAAATGGGGTATCTATGCTCCATTGATGACGAGACGAGAGTCCGTACAGACAAGAAAACGAGTGCTGTGTAAACCGAAACGGGGATATAGATGTAATAAGCAAGCAAGCTGGTCTCATCATGTAGAGCATACAATGACATGCTCCGTCAACGTGTGGCTTGGAATCTTACACTTTGTTGTATGTTACAAACAGCCCTGGTCCCTGGACGATGCCCAGCCACCTACTCATACAGCCACCTATCAAGTCATCTCGGAGGCGCTGCTTACCCGTTTCGCAACACGTCAACATCCAACAGATGCAGAACATGTCCTAGGTCAAAGTGTTGCAACTCTCTCGGGGCTCATCCAGAATTCGCAGCCCTCCCGTGTCGTCATACTCGACTCTTCCCTCGTTTACAGCCCTCTGCATCTCATCGCGCAACACAGTTCGTTCTCCAGTAGCTGGATCCCATTCCCAACCTTCGCGCATCCACATCCACCTCAGGCAGGCCCGCAGCTCCTTGTCCTCTGGCTGAGCTCTCATCCATTCGGGTTGAAACTCGGGCTCCCTGCCTTTGCCGTTCCAGTCTTGCGCACGGCCAAGCAGCTCGTCGCGACAAAAAATCCGCCAGCTGTCGATGGCATACTTGCCCTTGGTTAGGTGGCCAATCTCCCAGGCTTCCAAGTCGTCCGTGTCACCCTCTGGCGGCTTTGGGTCAGTTGCCCAACAGTCCGCTCTGCTGGCTGGCTCCAATCCAAGTTGACAAGGGCCATGGTCTCGTTGGTCGTAGTTCTTGACCTTGTATCTCACGCCTGGCCGAGGAGGGTCTTCCATAAACCCACGTGCGTACTTTTGTAGGAACGCAACCCGGACGGCGGAGAGGCCAAGGTGGCGGATCATGGTCACGATTTCTTCAGCGTTCGCTGGGTCGGCGATGTCGCCAGGCGTAGGGAAACGCTCCTTGACTTTGTAGAAAACCGGAATCGCCAGCTTGCCATTGGTGCGGATGAGAAAGGTGACGGCCACCAACAGCCAGAACGGGTCATGGGCGAACATCTCTTGAATGAGGCCAAAGGTTGGCGATGTGAGAGGCGGGAATGGGACACATGATACTGTGCCTGGCGGCGGCCTTGGACTTTTGGTTGACGTTGGCTCGGACGTGAAATACGGAGACGATAACTTGGCGATGATGGCATCACCTTATCCGTTCTTGACGGCATTCGCTTCTCCACCAACACCATGTGGTCCACCTTTCCCAGCCTGAGGCAACGTCTGAGCGGCCACTTGATGCCCGGCCAAGGTCACCGCCCTGGGCGCCAAAGAGCCAACACACGCCAAAGTTGATGTCAAGACGGGACGAGATCGAGTTGCAGAGACCCACTCCTGACTCACTCGTGTGTATTGATCATGGGCGGCTTGGTCTCCCCAATAGTGGGATGTGAACCGGGGCTGGGACTTGCTTGCCTTTCCCCCGTTTTGTCGGCGCCCGTAGCCTTCAGCCTCCACCGCATCTTGACCAAAGGCGCGGGCCGAGGGCGGAGGCAGTGGAGGCCGGATCTCTGGATCTCGTTCCAAACTCCTGGCTTGGTTGATGAGACGGTCTGTGTCCTCCCAGGCCGCGCTCACAGCTTGACCGTTTCTGCCATCCAGGATATCACATACGTGCGCCAAGGTATCTTGGGCCTCTAGGCTCGAGGCTGTGGCCCCGTGGCGGTGGCGTTGGCGGACCGATTCGGCACATTGGATCAAAAGGTGCCAGTCTTCGGCGCCGGCGATGAGGCTCTGCTGCAACAACTGTTGCGTCTGTAAAGGCTCGTTTCCCGACTCGACAACTTCGGCGAGGAAGTCCCGGGTATCCTCCCACACGTCGAATACGCTCAGGACTTGGTGCCCGAGGCGGTTCGTGAGGTCATTGGGCATGGCTGGTCAGAGGTCAGGTCGTTGACCGGATGCAGCCAGAATCATGCAACCAGATCAACATGACGATTTTGTTTGGAGGGGAATGAGTACGTAAGAGACTAGCAATTGACATGCCTAAGGAGCGTGCAAGCTATGTCTCCCCGAAAAAAAAAAAAAAAAAAAAAAAGAGCCAGGTGAATGGAAGCTGAGATCTTTCCGATCGCTAGCAATTGACTCTCGCAGCATGCAGCCGCGGCGAGCCGTGCATTTTGGGCGGCAGATCTGACTGTGGAGCGCACGCTTATCGGCACGCTATTCGGCGAACGTTGCAAGGCGATGCAGCGCCCCCTTTGAATTTTGGATTGCCTCGGGCATCAGCCGGCCTCACCCAGGCGGCGAAAAACTGCTGCACAGGTTTGGACCGAAAGCTTGATAAATTCCCGTCGGCCAATTGTCCATCTGTCAGCGCGGAGGTGCAGGGTGGGAGGAAGGCGAGGCACGCTGCGTTGTGCCCCGGGTCCGGCGATGCGGCCACAGCCAAGCAAAAGGCCGATGGGAAAGCACTGTACTACGGTGCCGTCCAAGCCGTCTTTCTCGGAGCAAGCGGACGTCCGGTGCAAGCTGCTCCGAGGCAACGCCGCGAGTGCTGGGCAAAGACCGCGTGGGGAATGGAGCGTTACACGTGTCCTGGTGATGGGTTGTGAGGGGCTGGGCGCCGGCATTGGACAAGTGCCGTTAAGCGGAACAGTGCAGTCTGCACAGTCTCTCACACGGCCTTGGGCACTGAGGTGGTCTCCTCGTCCGCCGGGCTCGCCTGGCTACCTGACTGGTCAGCCAACTGACCGCCAGGTGGATGTAGCTCCCTGGTAGCCCATAACACCTGTACCGCCCAGACCAGGGCTGTCAATATCGAACCGTCTGCGTGGTACCCGACCCCAGGCATTCGTCTATTGCGACAGCCTTGTACTGGGAGCACCGTGTGACAATCAGCGGCGTGGCAATCAGCGGTTCCAACAACTACCAACGGGCCCTAGGTTCAGGAAATGACCATGCACAGAGTGGTCGCGTGATGCAAACAATTCAGTTCAGTAGGCCAGCGACAGGGATGCTATTGATGCACACCACCAGGCAATCTCCATCGATGGCGGCCTTCAATGGCTGACGACAAGAACAACCCACGCCATCCCGCTCTTATCTTGGGGGACTTGACCCCGAATGACGAATGACGCGCGGGTGCCGGGTTTTCCAGTTGGGGGAAGAGCAATCCCCTCTGTACAGGCCTCGGTGAATCGCGCCAATGCCCAGGCTGGGCTAGCGTGCACCCGATCTCATGTACCGTCAAGTAATTAGCCCCAGTAGACACCCACTGAATTGCGCTGTAGTGCAGTGGATGAGGGCCATTTCGGGCCGCTGACTGGGTGAGATGACGGGCGCTGAGCCCCAGACGACCAGGCTGCCTTCGCTGGGTCAAGGTCGGACCACAACTTCCAGGGTCACGTGTAGTACAGATCCCCCCGAATCCATCCGCCTCAGGCTTTCGCCTCGTCGCCGCCTCCGCTCCCGCCTCCATTCATTTCTCTGCCATCCTTCCTGCTTGCGCCCTCTTTCCCCTCCCCCCCTACCAAATCGATCATTGTCAATAACATCATCCAAGAGATGAGTAGTCGCGGCGGTAAATTAGCCCCAGAAGTCAACCGGTATGCTCCAACTCGCTTTTTTTTCTCGCCTGCCTCCTGGTCCAGCCTGGCGCCGCGCGCGTGTCGTGGACGGTTGTCTGGGTCGCCGAAACGACCCACGCCCGGTCCAGTGCTCGAATGCGCACCCCAGTACATACACGTTCTGTTGTCCGACGTCGCTAACTTGCCTTTGCAGAGCTCTGTTCGTCAAGAACTTGAGGTACAGCCCGATCATCGTCGAGGTCCCTCTCCACGTCAACTGACATTTGCGGTCTTAGCTACAACGTCACTCCGGAGGAGTTGTTCGACCTGTTTGGAAAATTCGGCCCAATTCGGTATGGCTCCTGCTCTCGATCTCTTCGCCGGCCCTCGCCCCGTCGCGATCGAAAAAACGACAATTATATCGAATACTGACAGTGACGTCTATAGCCAAGTCCGACAGGGCATCGCGAATAACACCAAGGGCACCGCCTTCGTTGTCTATGAGGACGTAATGGATGCGAAGCAAGCCTGCGACAAGCTCAACGGCTTCAACTTCCAAAACCGCTACCTCGTTGGTGCGTCATGACCCAGCCTCACCCGCGTCCTCTCTGCCCATTCGCGTACTCTGCTGACACGGAATCCAGTACTATACCACCAGCCCGACAAGATGGCCAAGTCAAAAGAGGACCTCGAGGCCCGCCGAGAATCTTTAGCACAACTCAAGAGACAGCACGGTATCGATTGACAATTTGACCGGTCTGTGGACAACCTGCCGAGGAAGCCGAGTTCCTCGTCTGCAGGCCGGTCTTCGTCTTCCCCCAAACCTCCGTCGCCGGATCCGAAAACGATACTCCGAAAGGGCAGGTCTCCGACCAACGCAGCTACCCCCGGTCGCGCAAGCCCCCCACGGGCTGTTCGCTTCGTCGACGGGCATCGGCCCACGGTGCAACCTGTTGCATGATGTACCCTCCTATTGTATCAATTTTTTTCTAAGTCTCCGGTCGGTGAAGGAGGCCGTTTACGCATCATACCGGGGTGGTTTCTGGTTCGGACTCGCCTAACACACACAACACACTACGCCTACTTCTTACGGCTACCTTATGGGAATGGGTGCAACTGGGTAAATGAAGGGTTGATTTCTGGAAGTGGCGATACGACCAGCCACGGCAAGCTGCTTGTTTTTCCTTTTCTTACTTCGAGGGACAAGGCCCGGAATTTTGGCCTGTGAATATTCGGCCTTTGACTGCAAGCCCGTGGCCGCGAAAATTGATACTGATGTCGTTGCAAGTCTGAGTTCTGGCGTAAACGGCCATGCAGAATTGTGACGAGATCGGCCATGTCTTCGTGCTCGACACCCGTGTCGTTGACGTCTGCTTCAGTGAAAAAAAAAAAGTCATCCGTGGTAGCCAGTGAATCAATATGCTGTCCGTCATTCTCATCAGCCCGCATGGGGCACTTATCAAAATCGATGCCATTCCGTGACTGTATCCGCTAGTAATGCCAGACATAAGTATTATCGAATGCAATTGACCTAGTTTACTCGCAGCGATGCTCGTCCAAACGTGTTGTGAATGGTGTCAACGGAGGAGTCCCAAATGATTGACACCACGACAGTCATCCCACAGCAAACTTCATCAGCTGCCGTAGCAAGAAAACAAAAGTGTATGAGATTTTATAGAACCACAGCATCTCCCATCAACACCGCAACAAACCAACAACAACAGAAGCTTCCGGAAGGCTACATTTTGGTGTGCCTTTTTGTCATAACTGGCACGTTGTCGGTTGTAAGTGGCTGAGAAGGAAATGAAAGAGCAGGCCACTTTCAGGAAACAGTCCTGTTCTGTTTTTGAACCACGAGGCGAAATCATGCCTTGATACAACTGCAACGGAGTCTGGGCCTAGACGAGTAGCTGTCCTAGGCCGTCGTGTTCGGATCGAGCCCGGCATAAGGACCCTAACGGATGACAGCATTACGAGTGTTGAGGAGTAGAGTACATCAAGGTACGTTTGCCATATCTACCCCTATTCACGTTGCTAACTCAGGTGCAAATCCGAGCCGGTATCTCTGCGGCTGGGCTGTACATCGGGAACTTTTGTTTGCCAAGCAGTGAGCCAAAGACCTATTGACAGTGCCCTTTCAACACATTGTCATGTCCACACAGGCATCACCGCATCACCCGGCCTCTCCGGCTGGTGGCCTCTGATATCCCGGGTGGGTGACGCAGTGGGAGGCACCTCGGCGTCATGTTCCCATAGCATAGGGTCCTTGGGCTGTCGTTGCTGCCTGGCATGGCTCAATGGTATCCTCAATCTATTCGTAGTCGACCCGACAACTTGGATCATGTCGGTGCTTCCGAAATCATGTGGTGAGCACTAGGCATTCATGTGTGGAATACCGTGTGCGCCATGGGTCTGCCCCGGCTTAATGCATCATCGCCAGCATCAAAGAGGCCGCCGTGATGTATATCTCATTGTCTATGGAGGTGCTGGTGGATTGGGAAGCCAACGCAGGAGGGCATGGGACATGACGGATGCTGGTTTGGGGAATGCTTGCAGGTGCCCAAGCCAGGATCCTGGTCCAAAGAGCATGCATCCGATCCACCAACCGGGCAGGAACTGGAAGCCTGAGGAGGCAGAGGAAAGGCAGCCTTGTCACTTGGCTTTGAGTCTCGCAATGTCCAGCCGCCGGGTCTTCTTTCAGCGAGCCCGAGTCGGCCAACTGCTTCACTTCACAGTGTTGGCCCATTGCTGAGGCTCATCCCGTGGCCGCGCCCAAGATGCATCGCTGGCAGCAGCGACGGTGAGGATGATATCGAGAAGATGTCACCGTTTGTCGAGGCTGCGATACAGCCCCCAATGGCGGCCGCTTCGTAAGGCCGGCATGGTAAGCGACTCCCTCCCAAGTACACAGTCTGGGATTCCTCCCTCTTAGCAACTAGCAAGTATTACTATGTAACCCCAAGGCATTCGAGATCAGCAGCCGACAGGAGGTCGCGCGGGCGGCCCCCAGATTCTGCCCCATCTGCGGCATCTGTGGGAGGAGCAAATCCCAAGAGAACGCCTTGCCGGGCCCGTTGGCCGCGCAAACGGGCCGCATGAGAGAAGGGAAAAGGCCAATTCCGGGCGGGCTCTGCTCCGCGAGCTCAGTAAAGACCTCCACCGACCAACTCTGGCACCGCACGCCATGCGGGCCCCCTCTTGTGGCCGCCGCAAACCAGGCCAGATGCTATGTGGTCGCAGAACGGGCCGCCCTGTCTGCGCTGTCAGTGGCCGCTCAGGCGCTGAGTGGCAGGGGTGGTGGCCACAGGGCTGGCGCTCGGTTGGTTGTGCGGCGTGGCTGAGCCCCCCGGCAGCGAGCGTGGCGGTGGGTGGGCTCTACCTATCCTAAGGTGAGGTAAGGTATGGATCCGTTCCAGTGGTGGCATCAGTAAGTGAAGCTTCCACCACGCATCATGTCTCGTCGACGTCGATGCACTCGACCGCAGGCTGCTGCGGGCGAGAAGGCGCCCAGGAATCAGACCTCGCCTCTACCATGAATACGGGACAAGCCGCAGCACAGGAAGTGAGTGCGGCGGCCATGCCCGGCCGCCTAGACGGTTGCTTGGTCTCGATGCCGTTGTTGGGGCCATCACTGCCTCCTTCGAGCCAACTCCCTTCGCTCTAGCACGCAGTTTTCAACGCAGATTCCTTGGGATTCGTCCACAGTGTTTACTTTCATGGACTGGCCCACCCTGCTCGGCAGTTGGCCCATCCCGTCCCTTCGGTTCGAGCCTTGACGCTCTTGCGCTTCCAGGCAGGCCTCAGCCCGGCGAGCCGTCCCCATCATGACGCCTCGTAGGTGCATTCAATACCAGCTGTCGATCCAGAAACCCCATACACCATTCACAGCCTTGTATGGGTTCACAGCCCCGAACAAGAGACCATCACGGCACCCATCAAGGCCTAGTGGCTTCACGATGTCCAGTCCACCGTGCCTACCTGCTGCAAGCGCACCAGGCCCCCTCCTTTACTGGCGACCAACTATAGCACCGGTTTGCTATTTCTTCCCTCCGATATAATACCTTGGCTGTCCAAGGGTGCTAGTGTCCATGCTCATCACCAACCAGCAGCAGAGGCCGCATGGATCGGCCCAACCCACAGGCTCTTCCTCCCATCCTGGCTATAAAGAAGACGAGTGGCCCCCATCCCCCAGCCTCGGATCCAGACCGCCCATCTTCCTTCCTACGAGCTCGGTTCCTTTCTGTCAATGTCTTCACCTACCTCGCAGCTCCGGAAGCTGACCCTAGAGAACATGCCTCCCGAGACCAGATCGAGGGGCCGCGCCGGTTCGCGGGCACTGGATCCCGAGGAGTCCATCTCTGACGATTCAACGTCCGACTCAGGGACTGATTCAGATTCCTCTGACATGGATGATGACTCGTCCATTGTCCGCTCCCCGTCAAAGCTGGCGTATGCCATCGGCCATCTCCCTGAGAAAACCCAGCAAACGGTTCGCAACGCCTTTGATGAACCACCACAGATGGCCCTCCAAAAGTGCCGCCTCATCGATAATACCTATGCTTTCCAAATGACTGAGCTAGTCACTCGCTCCGTGAGGATCAAGGCTCCAGATGACGGCCCGTCCCACCTGACGTGCTCCTGCGGAGGTGACACCAGGCCCTGCGAGCACCTCATCTGGCTCCTAGACCGCATCGCAAAGCAGAGCATCTACGAACACGACCTTTCCAAGCCCCTCAAGATGACAGCCGACGGCTACCCGGAGGAGATTGGCGACCTGTTTCAGCATATATCCTATTACCACTTAAATATCCTGGCCGACAGCATCCACTGTCAACTCGTCACCCCGGACTCGGAGTACGACAACGACGTTGATCCCTTCCGCGCCGAAGAGGCCCGGGAACTCCTTGCATCCGTCCACGGCGTGGCTCCGCACGAGTTCCGACCCGACATCTTCTCCGCTCCCTCCGCCGGGTCCAAGGTCATCAAACGGCACGACATGGACCAGACCGTCTTCCGCATGCTCCTCGACAACCACCACTTCTTCAACTACTTCCTCTCCCTTGCCCGGCCCACGGACTTCATAAGAGACACTTTTCACAAGCTCTCCCGGCGCATCGACCACGTGCTCCGCGATCTCGACGCCTCCGCCGCGTCAACTACACCAGCATCCCTGGAAACCCCCCGCAGCGTCTCATGGGCAGCCTCGCACATACTCGGCGTCATCCGCATCGTGCGCCAGGAAATATATACCCGAGACCGCCCTCTGGCGCCCCTGGAGGCCGTGTCCGCCGCCCGCTGCCTAGTCCACATCCTCGACACCGTCATAGCCCGCAACCGCGACTTGCACTCCAGCGGCGCCCGTCGAGAACGTAACCTGTACCTGCGTCTCGTAGGGGATCGTGACGACGATTTCGTCCTCGGCGTCCTCGGTCTGATCCCCGAGGCAGCCAGCCAGTTTGTACACAGCCTTGAAGCAATGCTCGACCGCCTTGGCGTTCATGGCGCTCCGGCCTCTTACGTCGACCGCTTCCGCAAGCTCGTCAGCAGGCTCAGGGCTTCAAGCACGGGCTCTACTCTGAAAAGGCCCGTTCCGGGCCAGGCTGCTAGCCGAAGCTCAAAGCGGAAGAAGTAGAGCAGGAATCCCAATCCCTAGGGTCCACTGAAGCGAGGAGCTGGCTTCTCTCCGCGCGGACGCCCAGGCTTGCATGCATAGAAGTGCACAAACTCGAATCATATCAAACTGATATGATAGTGTAGTCACAGCGGGATCAGGATATCCCTTTCTACATAAGACTAGAAAAACAATGCCCTCATTCAGTACCCTTTCAGCTCAGAATAGACAACATGCATAGCAATGAGATTCATGACCATTTCCCTGACCGAGACCAAGCTCAAGATCAGTGCCACACGTACAATTATACTCCATGGCCATCGAATCGACCTGTGCTCCTCTAGAAAGGAGCTGACCAGGGCCCCCAAGAAGCAAGATCGCCTCCTACATCTTCATGGCAAACTCGTCACGGAATCTCTCCAGGCCCAAAAGTACTTCTCGGGTACTCGGCCTATCATAGTAGTTTTCTTTCCACGTCTTTTGTGCCATGCCCTCGAGCCTTCGCCTCAGCCAGTCTTCTGATGCGTCAATCTCCCGTGACCACCAGTCCTTGGCAGCTTGCTGAACCTCACGGGCAGTCGACAAGCCCGTGTTCTCGTGCCTGCGGAGCACAAGCTTGGTCCTCTCCCTGACAATAAGCTGACCTAGTACTTCCTGTCTGCCACGTGTGCAATGGTCGATGAGGCGTCTCATTGGCTCCGGGGTCTTGGTGTAGCCTGGGAACTCGACGACTGGTTCCCATTTATACGACAGCCAAACTGCCGCCCTTTGCGGTGCGCTGGCGCTCTCAAAGATGCACCACAGGACACGTCCTAGCATGTACACCTCACAAGCTTCCTGCTCAGCCGGAGTCAGGCATGCCCATGGCACATTGTACCCCTTGGAGGGCCAGACATACTCTTCGCCTTCGTTCATGTCCCTCCACCCGGGTAGGATTTGCGTCAAAAGGCCCGAGTACTTCTCGCTCACCTCCAATGGAATGTCTTCATCGATAGCTAGCAACCTGACGTACTCGAGGGCGTTCACTTCGGGGGCAGCAAACTCGCACCAGACCCCACGTTGCTCAAAGTCAACCATGACCACGTCGCGTGACGCAGAGAGCACAATGTTGTCCAGTCTCAAATCAGGGTAGAACGAATTCGAGGTTTCACGGAGATGCACGAGTGCCGATGTCAGCTGGATCGCCCACTTGGTCTGATCCGCCAGCGATATCTTGTCATGTATCCGTAAGAAGGGTATCAAGTCGCGCAGGCTGCCGTAACGGTGATACTCGAGGGTGAATCCGACAACGGCTTCTTTGCTGCCAAAACCACACCTCTTGGTAACGAGATGAGCGGGTCTTGACATGATGTTGTCATGAGGTTGGATGGTCAGGAGTTGTCTCAACTCGTGGTAAAGGTATTTGGTGTAGCTCGTGAGAGCCTTGAAGATCCACGTCCTGCCTTTGATTTCGATAAGACAAACACTGTCGTGCAACTGCGATACGTACGTAACCTCGTTGATACGAATGGTCGGTGGCAGTTTCACCTCTGCGCCCCAGTACTGCTGCAACATGGGGACGGAAAGAAGTTGGCGCTCCAGGTAATGGGTGGGTGCAATGATGATGTCGGCGCTATCAATATTGACAGGCAAGTTTCTAAAGACTATTCTCGATCCGAATGGTAGATCTTTCAACACTTCCGTGTAGTCCGGATTGCCTGCCGTCCAGCGTTGCAGGATGCGCAAGACGTGTCGTGTAATTCCCAGATTCCCGATGCGGGAAGCACTCGTGGTATGAAAGGCGACATCAACATCGAGGGTATCTCGCAGCTGCAATGGGAGCTTTGCCGGCTCTGGGATGAACACATCCACTCGCATGGGGGAAAGCGGTTTGATAAAAAGAGGCACGGCATAGAACTGGCTGCCGAAGCCTGTGCAGCCGTCAATGCGCCAAAGCGGATGCTCTGGTACTTCAAGGCTGTCAATTCTGTTCTTCGGGTTCAAGTAAGAGCGTTCCCAGGCAGACGCATCATCGTTTCTTGACGAGTCAACATCCTGACTAGGAAAAGCTCCTTCTGCGATGTCCGAGAAAGCCGCGGTTGGGTGCACAGCGTCGTGGATAGTCTGCTGGCTCAGGTCCATCGTTCCAGCGATGGCGGAAGATGGATTTTTAGTCGATCTAGCGAAAGGCGAGTTCTGTCATTAGAAGTGCTTGGTATCGTTGTGGGGAGACAAGCTAGTGCTAACCTCAAGCTGCGTCCGTTGGTTTAGTCGAGGCGGGCGTGAAGGTATTTGTCGAGATGCCCTCCGCCAAACTTGCGTGTTTTCTAGTATTGTGGCGGCTGGGATGCAGCTAGCCAAATTACTCGGCGCGTTCAGAGCAGACTAATAAATCCAAGGCGGGTGGATGGCGCTGCGGCTGCCCAAGGAGCTTTTTCGTCTGCTGTGTGACAGCTGTGCATGCAAGTGACGAGCAGTCCAGTCCGCCTGCTGTTTGAGGCGGGCCACCCAAACAGACAGACGGCCGTTCCTGATTGCTTGATCACATGATTGCGCGGCTGCCAACAGGAAGGTGACTGATCAAGAACTCGTTTCCCTAAATCAGCAGGCCCGAGTCGTGAATCCAATTCCCCAAAAAGCAGCACCCCGAGATGTTATTTCGCAGCCGCAGCTCACTGGGGACAGGGAAGTCATGGCCAGTGCCAGCGGACCTGACCTGCGGTTTTTCGAGGCCAGGAGGAGGCCATCCAAGCCCCACTCGCGGCCTGCACAGGCCCCAAGTATTCTACCTGCACATTGCTCAACTGGAAGTGATTACCCGAATCTTCGGTATTTTCAGGAGATACCAAAGTTACCTGTGGGGATGTGAGCTCCTGTCACATTTGGGGCGCGTGATCTTTGTACATACCTTAGTAGACGGGCTTCGGCTGTCACTTCGGATTCGTCACACCCGGCCCTCAAAACTGAAACTAATTTGAGAAGCCTGAAACCTACATGCTTAAGCTTCCGCTAACGGCACTACCACCACCATGACTACAACGGCCATCGAAGGTTTTCAGGTAGGCGCGTCTAGCGTGAAACGGGGTGCGAATAAGAAGAAGTGGGAATTGAGGCTGAGGTGGCTTTGTCGTTGTTTTCACAGTCTCATCCGGTTCCTCGCCGAAGGGAATCCTTCAGCACATCCCACCATTCCACTCAAGCATTGATCCAAGAGAAAATTCGGCTCTAGTTTGACATAATAAATGCGCCCTGTGTCCAACCCAACCCAACCTCCCCCCGCAATTCGCAGCCGAGGGCGGCCGTTTCAGACCGAAACTCAATGGTGCCGGTGCCGAAGATTGAACTGCCTCCCAGGTCACCTTGTTGGTAATTACTTACGTGTTGACGCTAACCTATAGACCTCTAGTAAGGTGCATAACACCCACGTTGTAGCTGGTGGCTCGACATTGCAAATGGAATAGCCCGCACGGTTGAATGCAGAATGCAGAGCTAGTCTTGATGTTGTTTGTGTTTTTTTGCGAGAACCTGTCGCCTACAGTGTGTATATCTGGCATACCCGAATGTCTCGGATAGTTAGTTCGCCTGGGTTGCATACCTTAGCGGTCACTATAGCGGGCTGAACAATAGAGCCTTGAGCACACCCCAACGGTCATTGTCGACCACGTACGGAGTACAGAATAACCACATCGAAGCTACCTCGACCTCCTTCGACGACCGGCCAGCCACGCTTACCGCTTCTCCAGGCAACGTCTGCCGTCACCCTGCATACTAAGTACCCTAGACAATGGTACGCCGTGACGCATTCGTCACGGCACCCCTTCGGAACCAGCAAGTACGTGACCGGCTGCAATACTGGATTTGGGCAGGTGCTTCTACGAGTAGTTGTGACTGAGCCGAGTAAATCGCGTTCGTTTAAGCAAGGTAACAGGTCAGTCCGGCACCTGCATGGTACATGCACATGGAAATCTCGGTGATGCAGGCGGGAGATATTATTGGCAGCATCCGGTATGGTGCGATGGCCAATGATGAAATTCAAAAGCGGCACAGAGGACCATGGTAGTCTGGAGCACAAACCGGCCGGGGAAGCGCCCGACTGGGTATCTGAACGCTCAGGGTGCCGGTTCGATAGACACGGGTGCCTTAGATCCATGCCGCAATGTGAGCGAGGCGAATGAGAGCAAGTGGCTGCTGGATGTGGGCGTCCAAGTTGCACAAAGGCAGGATGGGGACAGGGGAGTGGCAGGGGCCAGACCACGGAGCTTCGAGACACATCTGGCCCATGGGCCATGGCCGAGTGCTGAATGCACGGAATTGTGACCTACATGACACCCACGAATCCGCGATCGAAGAAGTGGATGAGGACCTTCTGCATAGAGTACGTACCTCGTAAGTACCGGAGCTGTTCGTAGTGGCAAGGAAGCTGGGAGCCTTGTCTACTAGCGCCCGCCGAAGTGCTGCTTATCGAGGACGGTGCCCCAGGCACACCTGCCTCTTGTGTGTACCTAGCGACTCACAGCTACGAAGTGGGCGTAGCCCAACGGTCGCAATCCCGTGCCTGGAAAAAGGCCACTACCCGGGTACCTCGAGAGGAAGCCGCGGATGGAGTTCATTCCACCGCAGTGATTGCCTCCACCCGATTGGGTTTCGCCCCCGGCGGCTCGTTCCTTCCCGCATCGTGCGGTCCGTTGTTGACATAACAGGACATTACTAGCCTTCGCCGGCGGGGATCGGTCGCTTGCTTGGCACGCTTGTGGCCGCCGGGCAGCGAGGAGGTGAAAGCCACAGGCCGTCCGGCTGGCATCGCCACCACGACGACGCAGTTGTCATCATCACTGCCAGCGGCTGGACATGACACAGTTGTCCCTTCAGCCCCTTCAGCCCTCCCTCCACGCGGGCGCTTCCTGCTTGCATCACTTGCGGGGAAGCCCGCACCTTGGCCAATGGTGCCGTCAGATCCGCCAGAAAAGCGACTCCAACAGCCCGGGCCGGCGCACTGTCTTCGACACACAGCTCAGCCCGCTGCTGAGACTGGCGGCATCGGCCTGCTGCCATGCTTGTGCAACACGTCCGCCCAGTCAATGCGCGAGGCTGGCGCACATATACGCCGGAAAAAAAAGCCCCCAGTACGAGGCCGTGTGACGATCGGTCCGACGCACACCAACGCTGGGCCAAGGATGAGCGATATTGGTGCTGACAGCTCACCGGTCCCCGCTCTGCGCCTCTGTATCGTACCAACCACGAGTTATGCCTGACGATGGCGCACAGCTTTCATGTCACATGGCGTGGGATCAAGCTCTTTCTGTCGGCATCGCGGCCAGGGCGTCCGCCACCGGTCAGGGCTTATCCGGCCGAGTGAATGGCAACCACACGTTGGCATTTCGGGCGGGATTCTGCCTGCGCGCGCGCAGGAGAGAGACGCCGGTCAGAGCCTGCCCGTGTTGCACTTGCGAGGCGTGCTGAGGACTACGAGGCGCGGCTGCAAATCACCTTCTGACGAGTGCTAACCGCCGACCCAAAGCCTACCGAGTCCGCAGCAAGCCGCCCTGTCAACGAGAACTCTGTTCTGCAACCCCGACATCGTGCGGGCGACTTGGTTTGTTGTATTTCGCGGAACCGCGGACGGCCCCGGTCGCCAGCTGATGTAGAGACTACCTACCTACATTTCCAATCCCGCTGTTCCTCCACAATGGCATCCACGTCGCCTCACTTCCCGGCAATTCCCACTCTGGAAAAAGCAATTAGCACAATGGTACGTTGGCCCGAGGCAAGTTTGTGCAACTTGGGGTCCGGACACTGGCCTCACACATTGATCACATGGTCGATTTCATGCACCTTCGATTTGTCCTTGCCCCCCAGATCCGTGGCGATGGAACGGCAGTGACCAAAGGATCCGGCTAGGCCCTGGAGGAGAAGGAATAGCATAGCAAATCAGCGCCCCAATCGCAAATCGAACCACCCGCCCCAGGCTGTCGCATCGCAATCCCTGCTCCACGCCTTTCCTCAACCCCTCGTTGTGCTTGGCTTGCTTGCGTCTCTCCACATGATCCCGAAGCCCAGGCACTGGCCGTAATAATCCAGAGGGCTCCGTCAAAGCACTGCAACCAGACTGGCCCCTGTCCCATCCATGGTACCCCTCAGACCGGTGAAAAACAATTCAGCACGGAACCTGTCGTTGTTTTTCTCACCGAGTCCACTCAGTTCTTTTCAGACTCGTCCATCATCGCCCTTCCCAGCAGTCCGTCTTGCGCCGCTTGAGTCGCTTGACGCCCGGTCACTACGTCCACACACCGCCAGCCGCCAACCCACTCAGCAGCCCGCGTTGCCCATCAACCCTCCCTCCGTCGCGGACGCAAGCATATCGGCCTAGCTCCATCACCCCAAGCGCTCTCGCTTGTTCCAACGCCGAAGACAGTACCACGACAGCTGGTTTTTTCACGACACCAGGCCAGGCAGCGTTGGGGCCAAGCCAACCCAAGCCAAGCCCGCACAGCCCAGTCGGTCGCGACAGCATCGTAGCTGAGCAACCCAACCCAACGACGGGCAAGCATCACGCCAGTGTGTCCCCGGAGTGATTTGTATTCCTCCCGCCTTTCTGGCCCCAGAGTCGACTTGTCGGTTGTTGTCGGTTGGAACCCCCGTTACTTGGCTTCTTCGTGAGGGATTGCACCCTGGAGTCCCCTCATCTGCTCATTGCATTCGGTGCCTTGCCTGTCTTTTCTGACCTTCTAGACTGTCTTCTGGCCTCTACCAAGCCTTGAACGTTCTGACGCTCCACACTGCTCAGGCCGGGCTGAATCTACTGTCCCGGTGATGGCTTTCGTGGCACCTTAGCTTACCACCACCCTCCCCCCCATCTTCTTTTTTCTCACCCCGGCGTCCCGCAACATCGCCCGGTGTCTTTGGGCCCAGTAACGGGCAATCCAGAACACTCTTTGTTCCTGCTTGTATATTCTTCATTTCGGTCCCCACGTGGTGGTACATTGACCTTCGCTTTCTCGCTGCTGCGCAGCTCTGTTCCACACCCTGTCTCACTGCAGCCATCATGGTAAGGGACTCCCTCTCCCCGGTTGGCGGCAACCTGCATGGGTTATATCATTGATCCCCCTTCCACCGGTACCTTTTGGTGGTCCCCCCCCTGCGGCCGTTGCCAATCACGCCTACGTTTTCTCTTTTCGCCGCCCCATTCAACTCTCGTGTCATAGCTCCCGGTCAAGATTCTTCTCCTTGACGTCGCCCCCGAACCCTTTCTTAACACCCTTTCCATATCCCATGTGCGGCAAATTAATATCTTGGACAGAATTCCCATCATCCTTTCAAGCCTAAAAGACCTCGCACACACTCGGAAGCCGGAGAGTCCTTTCCTCAACCCACCCAATTTTCTACCCTCGTGGACCTCAACTTCAGCTCCCTGCCCTACGATATAAGGCTCCAGCTTGACCAGCTCGCGCAGTCTTATGGCTTAACCTCTGGTCTGTCAATACACCAAAGCATCCAACAGGAACATTCTCGGAAGAAACGGAGATTAGATCAACCATTTCCAATGCCTTCAGAGAGTAGTTCGTTATCCATGGAGGAACCTCTGGTGGAGAAGTTTCCCATGCCCCTTCAACATGACCCTCGTCACCACACCCAACCCGGGTCTTCTGCAATGCAGTCGCCGTCTGTGCCTTTGGCCAAGCGACTGGCGGACCTAAGCTTTGCCCTTTGTCCTTGCTGTGGCTTTAACATGAGGCAATGGGATGGTATGGCATCTCCCTGCCCCGTTTCGTGGGCTGATGGTGCGGTAGCGGGAAAGACTAACTGGTTTGAACTAGGTTATCAGCAGATACCCGAGGAACCCACGGCGGAGGTTGGTCTTGATAGACCATATGAGGCAGAGAAGCCACCCTTCATGCAAGCAACCCCATCCGAGGCCTACGACCCCGCCGGCCTCGTCATTGCGCAACAAGGGACGGTGACCTGCGATCCTCCTCTCACATCTCCACCTGTCAACGAGTTCCATGTCATGCCAGATCAGAATGCATTGGGAGCCTCGTTGGTCAGCGATGCCAGTGCAAATCAACCACCCGCCCTGCCGCTCACTTCCTTCTACCCCAATCAGCCTTTGAAACAAGAACAAGAAATTCCTAATTCAGTAATCATGTCTGCCCAATTCAATCCTGCCGAGCCAGCACAGCTGCCATACGGACCAAGCATCAGTCTTGTGAGTAGCGCTGCGTTGACTCAGCCCACAATGACGGCTGCCGAGAGCATTACCCCATATACTCTCGTGGAGCAAATGGACGGGGCAATTGGTCAATCCAGCTGGAACGATCTATCTTTGATGGATAGCCAGTCAAACTTTGAACTCTTGCTGAGCAGCCAACGAGGAGGGAAACGGGGTCCATTTAAGGATCCTAATCTTCGGGAACAGACAGCCCAGACTCGTAAAATCGGCTCGTGTATCCGGTGCAGAATGCAGAGAATCCGCGTAAGTGCCCATCGTTGTGTTAACTGCGTGCACACCTTCATCCCCTGCAGGTGACTGGGGGGATTTCAGCAGCCATCAGGAAACACCGAGAGCAGATCTAACAAAGTACTTCTAGTGCGAACATAATCCGGACGAGCCTGGCGGGCCGTGCCTCACATGCAAGAAGGTATCCAGCAACAAAACGAATCGTTTCCCCTGCTTGAGATACAAGATCACAGACGTTCGGCTCTTCAAACCCGGCCCCGTTCCTGGCTATGAGTGGACACGGAGGTGGAACAACAACATTTCTGACCCAATCCAGGGATGGGCCTCGGAGGAAATCAAGACCATCTTCATCTCAGAAGGCCTTTCGAACAAATACGTGAAAGTCGATGTGAGAAGGTTCATTCCACAGCCAGGCGACAAGCTTGAACGCACCTGGGATCATAAGGGCCACAAGCGGTCGGTCACCATACCACCCTATGCTCTGACTAGCCTGGACGAGGTGAAGAGAGCATATTCGGATCACATTCGTGATAGCATGGGAGACGCCTTCAAGAAGCTCCTGGGGCGACCGGATGGTCTCTTGTACAAAACCTATGGCCGAGCATGGCAGATGTACCGAGACCGCTCCACACCTATGGAGTACTTGGAGGTTCTTCACCGCACGCTGATGCTTTGGATGTCGATCCGCCTGTCGACTAGGTCAAGTTTCATCGTTGGGGAGGAAACGCTGGGGATGCCGCGGGACATTCTGGACGAGACCAGTCCCAACCACGGCATGATACCACTACCTCCGGTGCTCGGGGCTCAAATGGACCTGATTTTAATCCATCATGTTCAGACCAGGCTGCGCAGAGAACTGTTGGACAAGCTTCAGAAGATGATTCAAAAGAACAAGCAAAGCACATGGCTGGTGACATACCTGGTGACTTTCATTCTCCTGCACAATACAGCACTTATCACTGCTCATGACGCCAGCTACGCAAGGAAACATGGCATGAAGGTAAGGACATAAGAAGGAGTCGTACCAATGGCCGAGGGTCAGACCTGGCTTTATGGCTGGGTTATTGGTCCGCATGGCCGGCGGGAAGGCCCAATTATTATGCAAATGAGCTGGGTACTAATGGTTGTGCTTGCAGCGACGGTTCGCGCGCGAGGACAAGGTTCGGGAATACCACCTTGGTAAGTCACTGTTTCCTTGTAATGTCCCCATCTCGGTTGCTGCAAGGGCTGTCCACGAGACCTGTTCGGCCATGGTTGACCAAGCCGATAGGAGCGAATATCCTGCTGGCGCATTTCCACTACTGCAACAAAGGCATCTATCCCTTTTCGGAGGACTGCAAAGACCAGGATCTGCGCACGTTAGCGAACCTTGATGAGGAAAAGATCCAGTTCGTGCAAGCCACTCGGGCGTATGCCAAGCAACATGGTAAGTCGACCCGCTGGCTTCCCAGTACCGAGTTCCCGGGGCAGCGCTAACGTAGATTTGGGTCATGCAGAGAGCGAGTGGGATGGCCTCCGGAATGGGCAGGCGTTCGACAACGATTACTACTTCGTCAGCCAGCTGTTTGAAGAGAACTGGGTGCCTCGCCACACGCTCTGACGACTGGATGGAATAATCCAGATGATTGATGACCACGACATGAAACCAAGGGATGGGGAGGCGCTTACCACTACGGATACCAACATGGACTAAGGATGTACGAGGCGAGGCGAATCATGTATGTATGGACACGAGGCGGAGGCACCCCCACCAGCCAGGCAGATTGGTTGAATGGGGAGGGGGGTAAGGGAACCCCAGTCGGCTTGCGAGGCCGGATCCGAGACGTATAGGTTCAATTACGGGGGAGGCAACAGGGCTCCGGCGGGAAGGGACTGATTGGTCAACCAATTACGACGGAACGAGCATCACCTTGGGCAGGTGGTACGCACGGGATGGAGGAGGCAGAATGACAAGTGGCAATACGCCAACTAGGATGTTGTGGGCAGTCTACCAGCGCGGTGCGTGGGAATGATGCTGCCCCCTCCCCCTGTCTGCGGCCCGCGGTGTGTTGGATGCACACGGCGAAATGGACGGACGCCAAGGACCCGCATCAGCCGCGAGGCTTGTGTACCTCAGCTTCCTTTCTTCATGGGATGGGGCACACGGCGCCGGATCTTCCCAAAGCAAGGCCAGGCGGATGGTAATTAGGTGCGCCTCGCACAGTGTCAGCCCCCACCTCTCCCACTCTCAGAACAGGGGCTAGACAACAACCGATAACAGGGCGAGAAGGTGATGCTGGGGAGAGGAGGAGGAAAGGAAAAATCACGTTTGAAACATTGGACCTGTCGAGTCCCTGTGCCCTTGAACCCTGTCCGCGGTCAGCGGTCGATCAGCCATGCATTGGCGATGGCTATCCATCGTGGCCTGCATCCCTGTGCGACTCCCATCCCTGGCTGGGTAATCAACCCATTCTGGTGTTAGCGGTCATAGTTCGCCCTCATCGCAGCATTAGTAGCTCATGGCCTGGATTAGACATGTGGGGTAAGTTGCGGATGGTGAGCCAGAGGAGGGTGAGATGGGAAGACGAAGAGCGTGGCTGTCGTCGAGGACGGATATACAGCACACCGTCTGAAGGAGATGGGTTTGGTGTGAAGCAAGTCCTACGCCGCACAGTGAGTAGACTAGTGGCAGGAGAAGCCTCGTCGTTCCCGTGCGTGTGTCACGCTGTGTCCTTGACTTCGTTTGCAATGGGGGGTATCCTCATGTGGCCTGCTCTAGGGCGGGTGGTGGCCGAGGCGTCGTCAACCAATACCCAGGGAAACCCAGGTCCAACAGGCTATTAGTTTGCCGCGAACCAACATGTCTGGACACCTACATTGCCTACCTCCTCCCTTACCAACTGGCAGTGGCCAAGGTGACGGAAACCAAGGGCCAAGTGAAGTATTACTGCGTACAGGCTGTCACTGCGCGCAGTGTCATTGTCTGAGAAACAACAACAGCAACAACAACAGCAGCAGCAACAGCAGCATCAGCAACACGTTGGTGCATGAGGTCTCTTGTGGGTGAGACGGTGTGAGATGAACGCCATCAGATTGATGTGAGTCGCAGCCAGCGCCTGCGACCGCCCAGACCCGCATGTCCAGACGGACCCTCCGCGGCACTAACTCATGCTGCCGACCTAGCAGGGGTTTAGCTCCCCAAGCCGCGCTAACTGTAAGCCACTGGGAAAGACGCAACAGTGATCATCTAAGGCACTGCAGCGGGCTTTTTAGCGACAGCTTGGGGTTTCATGAGCGGGAAGGGCGGGAAGGCCACCACCAACACTAAGAACCACGAGGCACAGAGCGCGGATGGGACTTTTGATGTGGAGGGCAAGTACCTTAAGGGTACTACTATAGGGGGGAGAGAGAGAGAGGGAAAGAGACAGAGAGACAGAGAGACAGAGAGACAGAGAGAGAGAGAGAGAGAGAGAGAGAGAGCAGAAAGGGGTGCGGGTGCATGCTGGGGAAGAAACTAGTACAGAGTGCTACTGCCGATGGTTGACTAACCTGCCACCGCTGCTCCTGCCACCGCTGCTCCTGCCACCGCTGTTCCTCCTGCTGCGACCAATCTTGGCAGTTGCCACTCTCGCCCAGGCAAAGTCCGTCCTTCCCTGGCATGCCGCGATTTAGAGAGCGGCCATGAGACGCGGACGATGAGATGACACGCGCGCTCTGCCAATGATTCTCTCGTCTGTAGCGTTACCGAGAAAAAAAGAAACAAGTATTAGTGCCTACGAAACAAGGAAGTATACATACTCCGTGAGGAAGTACTACTATCAAAGAAATTTCTAAATTGCGTTGCAGCGGCCGGTGGCAGACGCCAGGATTGTTGCGCCTCGCCTCGTCCAGTCCAATGCCTTGTGCCTTGTGCCTTGCCCCGAGCTCTGCCTGTGTTGTGTCGCATGAAGCAAGGTGCTGTTGGTTTGGACACGGGAAGCAGCGTTCTGACTGGCGGTGAATGCCATGAATTGCTTCGTGCCAATTTTTTTTTTGTTCACCTCCCTTCCATCATGTACCTGCCAGCCGTCTCGTACACCTCCGCGTGTATGTTGCCTCCCGCTATCCTCGCCCTTCCCGTCTCTTGGACATAACGTCGGTCAGTTGGGGGTGCGCAACCGGGTAGGCACATACCAGTCTCTCAGTGGCCAAGCGAGCGAGAGCAAGGGCCTCGGTATCGCTGCTGCATCCCAATCGGCGCACTCGCTGCCACCTGCGCAGCTGTCTCGCCTCACCGGGCGCCGCGAGCCGCGATCGGGCCGCCTGGCGCCTAGGGGACGACAACATGAATGAAGAACAGTCCAGAGGTTGTGCATCGTGCCGCGCTTGCGTACATGGACGGTGACACATCACTACTCAGAAGCTACCTACATGAAGGTACCTGCGTAGTATGTGTGCCGTGGATCTGTGGTCCCCAGTACTAAGCCAGGTCGGCTTGTGTAAGTGAATCTGGCGGGAGGAAAAGAAACGCGACCACTCTCACTTTCAGCTAGCCCTCTACCCTCCCGTGGGACTTCTAATTGACCAGCCTGGTCGTCTGCGCCAGGAGCTCGCTCGTACTATATATTATCTCAAGGCATGGCGCCCTCCGTCTCTCCTGTCTCGGCTTTCCTCACAATCTTCCGTCCTACAACTTGGATCGTCGGATCCGTGCCTTCCACTTTGCCTCCGTTCTTCTTTCCTCCCCTACCAACAATCCCATCTTCCCTTCACCTCTTATCTCTCCCTGCACCTGTCTCGGCTGCTTGACCTCTGCTCTTGCCCTCCCACAGGCCTCGACGTCATTACCTCCCCCCAACGCTGGCAACGAAAGAGCTCTCTCCTTCCGCTTGTTCAGCTCGTCTCGGTATTTCAACCCAGGACCTGCGAGCTCGCCCTCTTCATCCTTTTACCAACCTCGCATCCAACCTTGCAACTTCATACCAAGCCTCTCTTTGACTGAAAGCCTTGTCTCGTCCCAGTCCGTTCTCATCCGATCTACCCTTGTCTCGCAGCAACACCTTTCGTTCATCGCGCAGGCGCTGGTGAGTTTCCCTCCCCCCCCCTTTCCCTAGGTCAACTGACTTCCAACGGCTGCGACGTTTAGTGCCTTTTTTTTTTTTTTTTTTGCTGACACAATGATGGCAGAGAAGCAAAGGAGAGAAGAAAAGCAAAGAAGGAAAAAAAGAACCGCCAGCAAGCGCCAGCTACCCTCTCGACCAATTCAACCCCCATCGTTCATCGCCATGGCATCTCCCATGGCTGGCCCCATTATTGGCCCAACCCCTGTCTTTGGCCCGGCGATTGGTGTCGCAGGCTGCCCACCTCGCGTGGCAGAGGCGCCAGCTACGGTACCTGAGGGATTCCCACAGGTCTTGGATCTGCCCATGGCTTGGACCGGCGCCCAATTTGTGGATCAGTCAGATTACATTTACCACCTGAGTGAATCTGATCTGCAGGAAGCCGAAAACGCTCTGCGGGACTTCAAAGGTGCGTATTTGGCGGCTTCCATGGCCTAAACTAGAGTCCAGTTTCTAATCCCAAAACAGACTTAGGTCTTGATGGCGATCTTGTCACTCGAGACAACTTCCCCCTTCCCACACTGGGCCCACGATTGGATGCAATTCGCCGAGATGTCTACGGCGGAAAGGGATTTGGCGTCGTTCGTGGCCTTAATCCCCAGAAATACTCCGTCGAGGATTTGACCGTGCTCTATCTCGGCATCCAGTCTTACATTGCCAACCGCCATGGCCGCCAGGACAACAAGGGCAACATGCTTGGTACGTTGCTATTGCGCACTAGTCCGCTCAGCTTTTAGTAGCAGTCGTTGGCAGCAACTAACCTGCAGCAGTTCACATCGTTGCTGACAACTCCTCCAAGCTGAAGGCTGGTCACCACCGTCACTCCACTGCCCCCATAGTGAGTTCAACCCTTGCGATTCGCTGCCGATAAGTGCTGACTCGCCGTGCAGAATTTCCACACTGAGGAAGCCGGGGATGTCGTTAGCTGGCTAACCCGCAGCACGGCCGCTGCTGGGGGGAAATGCATCATCTCCTCTGCATACACAGTCTACAACGTGCTGGCTGCTAGTCGCCCCGACGTGATCCGTACGTTGGCACGATCCGACTGGCCGTTCGCTATGTAAGTCAAGCATGGTCCTATTCCAGCGAAACCGGTGAGCTACGCTAACCCGAATGGATGCAGGCCCCAGTTTCAGTGCCGGCCAGTCCTCTTCTTCCATGATGGCCGACTGATCATCAACTTTGGCCGGGTGCCTCTCACCGGAAATGCTGTCCACCCCCGCCCGAAGCATCTTCCCTCCGTCTCGGCGAAACAACTGGAGGCCCTGGATGCGATTGAAAGCATCGCCAAGGCTGCTCAGCTAGAAATCAGCACACAGGCCGGTGACATTCACTTTATCAACAACTTTTCCATTCTTCACCGACGAGAAGGCTTCGTCAACGGCCAGAGCCCAGACGAGCACCGGCACTTGGTTCGCATGAGGCTCCGAGACGACGAGCTTGGATGGAATCTGCCTGCCGATCTGCAAGAGGAGTGGTCGGCCGCTTTCGGAGATGGGGCTCCCAAGTTCTGGCACCTGGAGCCTATGCCCGATGGCTTCTTTGTCCTCCGATCCGTGGCAAACTAAACGAATGCCAGTGCCACAAGGCGTTGTCTCGGTCTTATGACATGATTAGCAAGTAATGGGAACCGACCAGAAAAAAAAGAAAACGGTGGCGCACAGGAAGACGGGAAGAAAACACGGCAGACGGAGTCGACGGCATTGTATTCTGAAAGACAAACCAGGGTTGGTTGCATGAAGTATGGGCTCCTACATGTTGGCATCGAGTTACAGGTTGTTTCACTGGCGTCCTGGTCACGAAAAAGCAGATGTAAGTCACTAGCTTGGGCGATCGTGTGTATTGGTATTCAAAAGTTGCTTGACCTTTGGGATTTTGGTACGAAGGTTGCGGGAAGGCTTCTAGGCCATGGACCACCTAGTATTCTAGCCTTAATTGATCCCTATTCATGGTGAACAGAGGTTGGGCCAAAAGTGTTATGCAGATGAGGTACAAACCATGGGAGGTGGTTAGGTACCGGGTTGCCACTGGCTGCCGCCCTTGGCAATAGGAGATCAACATGGAGAAGGCAGAATACGGACCCTGCATCAGCCTCCGGTGGGAAAATCTGATGAAGGGTCTGGATCGGTCAAAGGGGCGGCCGGGTATACAATAGCCGTGTGTTGGAGCTCCACATGTCATGCCGATTCTGGGATGAGATGGAGGCTTACTGGACAAAGACACTTCGTCAACATGACGCAGTCATAGGGCAGTGAGACAGAGAATCGGGGGCGAGTGGCGTACCAACTACCATGGAAAAGTAGCGAGGCTTGCAAGGGTAGCTGCTTGCAGGCGTTGGCTCGGCGGACGCCACACGAGTGCCGAGTTTGCAAATGCCTGTGGCCGGCGGAGGACGGCGTCGGGGAGGAAAGCTGCAGCGTGGAGCATGGAGCATGGAATGAGAACTGAGATGGCCGATGCGGTATCCAGCATCAGGATTCGGGACTACGATGAGGATCGGAAACGGCGATATGGGACCCGGATGAGACACAATGATGGAAGACGGGACGCTACATGGTGAGAGGCACGGGATGGCTGGCTGAGGGCGGCAAAGGTGAGTTGGAAGGGTTTGCTTCTCGGCAAAACCTGGACTGGGAGGCATTTCGTTTGGTCCTGCAGCGTCATATTGCTGTCGCCTGCCAGCCATGACGCGAGAGTCTATGCCCTGGGTCGATGCGGTGTGCGATTTTTTTTCTCTCCCGTTGGCGGTTTCGCCATGACGGGGGAGACGACGCGGCGTGGTGCTTGCTTTTTCTTATCGCAAAGTGTTACGCAGGACGATGCGTGGCTCGCGTGTGTTGGAAAGTTTTGGACTTTGCTTCTGCGTGAACTCGGTGAGTTGACAGGGGGGCGAGGGGGCTTGATATTGCTTTGGTCTGGTGTTGCACGTTGCTTCGTCAGGGCAACTCTGCCAACATGTGGCAAGCATCTCGAGTGTCCGTCGCTCGTATCAGGCCAAACGGGCGCCGCCAAGGGTCCGCTCCCATGGCGGTGAGGTCGGTGAGACGGGAGACGACAGCGCGAGATGAGGAATACTTGGAGAGGCAAGAGGGTGTGGGAAAGGGGGGGCGTTCGTACGAACAAGCTCGTCGGCCCTGCAAGGCTGGAGGTTGGGGAAGGCAAAGCAAAGTAGACTCGGGGACGGGAGATGCCGAGCACAATGAATCAATTAATTACTCCGTAATGTCGTTGTGTTTCTCGGCCTTCGGGGAGCCATACAGGACGGAGATGGCCCCAACATCCGTGGGGAGCCGCCGGTTTCCCACCACAGAGTTGGTTGGGTGTCATGAGGGTTGTCTGGCTGATATGAGGTTAGCTCCCTGGCTCCCGAGTCTTCTTTAGGAATGCAACCATTATCACATACGGGACATGGGTGTTGGGCAGGAGCTTGGCTTTGGTGCACGAAGGCGGTTCGTACCAGCCAGCAGCCGGGTGTGTGTCAGATGCAGATAGATGTCGATTGGAAGGCGAGCGACGGGGACAAGGGCACAAGCAGCCAGCGAGATTGGAGGGGTAGCTTGCAAAGTCATTCATCGACAGGCCAGCGACTACTCATGCAGGCGACGAGAAATGCTGGACGGAGTGGCTTGTAGCCCGTCGATGCCAGAGGCCACTTGATCATGGCAAATTGGCAAGATGCGGCTGGGCATGCAGCTGAGAAAGCGGCGCCTGTGGCGGAGGAAGGGGGGATAAGTGATTCAGCACCATGATGCGCCGGGAGGGGGGAGGGGGGGCAGGCCTGGGCTTGCAGGCGCCTTCGAGCCCGGGAGAGTGGATGGGACGATCCACGATGCAGCATGGAACGGGGTTCGCGGTATCCACCAGGAGTAAAGTGGTTGGTTCGGGTGTCCGATGGTGGAGGAGCTTGAGGAGGGAAGAGAAGGCGAGGCGAAGGCGAAGCGAAGCACGAGAGGTCGATGTCGCCAACACGGGGATTGCGAAGCGATGAGAGCGACACTAGTAACGCCCGGCTCTCCTACTTACCAAAGGATGAGCGAGACAACGTGTTAGTAGTAGTCTGCTTGCTTGCTACCTTGACTGCCCTTTCGTTCTTGCTGGTAACTGTTACCGCAAATATTCCTCAACAGGATAAAGCTCCATCCCGACACGGAGGAGCTACTTGACGTGCTTGCCGCCATGGTCTGGAGCGGGGAGCGTTGGAGGATCCTTTCTGCCGGTCTCTTCTGGTTGGAGAGGGCGTGCTTGCAGCCGATCTGAACGCACAACTTGGGTACTTCCGAGGTGACGACCAGGTACGAGGACGATACTCGCCCAGTACTTCGCCAACTTGTTCCTGGTACGTTGCTCGTACCGAGGACAAGGTTGGACAAAAGAGACGACACATTGTTTACTCCTCGATCGATCCATGCCCGAGGGGTCTTGAGGGCGGGTCCCCAATCAGGGCCTGATAATGGACGTTGCACTGGCTGAGAACAGAAATCTCTAGCCCGGCAATATTCGTAGGGCTCCCTGATAGAGCTTCTGCGCCAGCCACGGGCCATGCCGCCATCCATGGCTCATCGGTGCAGGCTAGAGCCTAGCCCCCCCCCCCCGCGATGGTGGCATGTTACTGGGGTGCGATATGGAGGGGTCCCTGGACCGTCCAGTGAGATGCGAGATCGACTGGGCTGGGCGATTTGTTGATGCCCACCCCGGAGGCGCGATCGGGAGACGACGCGATGTTACTCGGCATCGAAGAAACTTGCGGCGCGTCCTTTAATCCAACCTGCATCGTGCCGTTGTCTCATTTCTCTCTTCTCGTTTCTTGTCTCCTCTTCTCTTCCTATCACGAGGCGCCCGTCGGCGGCCTGCAGCGGACCAGGGGAAAAAAGGGAAAGGGCAAGGGATGGGTCGTGGATGGGATGTAATCCTGGAGCCGGTCAAAGAGCGACCGGCGAGGGGGGCGACCATCTCTGTTGGCGTGCATGTTCCGGTATTTGCCCTGTCGAGTGAGGATGGGTTTCGCGATAGAGGCGTGCCTACGGTAAGACTGTTTGATGTGCGCAGCCAGCCATTCAATCCACACCCAGTGCCAACTGGGAACCTGTCAACCCGTCTGTCGTATCATGGCCAACTTGCTTGTCGTTTGCGTCGTCGTCGTCGTCGCCGCCGCCACCGTCCCCATTCGAAACCACCGCCTCGTGTAGGCGGCAATCCTAGATGGGGGCGCAAATGTGCGTTTCCAGGCGGTGGCTGAGCAGCGTGCTTCTTTTCTTCTGGCCTGGGCCTGTTTTCTCTCTCACGGCAGTCGTAGTCTCATCAACGGAAGCCCGGAGCAAAAGCCCCAGGGCGGCAATTGCGGTCATCCGGCTTATCCAGACTGGCGCCTGCGCAGCTGCGTGGCCTCTTTCGCTGGACGTCGGACGCAGAATACAGTAGCATGTAGTCTACGGACTAAAGCAATTGTTTTTGTTGTTCACTGTATGTTGGTCCTTTGGATCACCTCCAGCGGGGACGCTCCTGCTGGACTGTGTTGTTAGTACCTGCCGCACTCGGCGTGTGGGCGGCTGTCCCTTGCGGCCTTGCCTCAGCCTCACATCCCATGGCTAAACTGTGGCTGAGCACCCCCTGAGCCCCGTGGCACCCGGTTGGCCAGCCCGTGGACGCGCCTCTCGATACCATCATCGAGAATTGATCGCGATCAGCACAGCTACGGAACAGTCAAGCCGCTGCTGTCGTCGCTGCTCGCCCTGCACACGCGTTTCTGTCTACGTTGAGGGCGCCTCTTCTCCGCAACGTAGGTAGGTAGTCGTCCGCCTGCGCCACCGCGACCAGAATCAATCGCGGTTACCCCCCCCTGGACTGCCGCGCCATGCCGGACCACAAGAAGCCCGCCCCCGGGTCCGCCTCCGGATACCAGCCGGTTCATCAAGATGAAGCCCAGGCCGATGTCCACGAATCTGGCGCCGCCACTGCTGGCGATGCCGGTTCTTCGGCGGACCGCACGCCGTCGTCGCCCCCCGGCCACTTCCTCCAAACTCCGTCCTACAGGCCGCGGAGCGACCGGACCAAGGTCATCGCCCTCTCCGTCATTGTGCTCCTGCTCCTCGCCGCTGGGCTCTTCTACACCCTCCCATTCTCTTTCGGCTCACACTCGGATGCCTGTGCTCCTCCCCATGTCCCGCAGTACTTCCAAACGTCTCCACAGCTCTGGGCCGGCGCGACGGCGACGGGCAAGCCTGCCTTCATGGCCCAAACCCGCGTCTTCAACCCCGCGGCCACCTATGTTCCCAATGAGCCCCTCCAGACGGCCGTGCCTGTCGATGGCATGAAGGATGGAGATGAGAGCATCTTTCATATGATGGGATTCCTGTCGCCCTATCACCCCTCTCCGGGCTTCGGTGTTGACGAGCATCCCATCCCCAAGGGCGCCGAGATTGTCCAGGTTCAGATGGTCTCTCGCCATGGAGCCAGATACCCAACCCCGGGCTCAAACGTCGCCGACCTAGGCGAGGCTATTGCCAATGCAACAGGCACAGGCAAATTCAAGGGCAAGGATGGGCTGGCCTTCCTCAACGACTGGAAGTATGAGCTTGGGTATGCAATCCTTGTTCCCCGAGGACGCGAGGAACTCTTCCAGTCTGGTAAGTGGTGGCACTGAAACATATACACCCATATGAGATGCCCTCGTTTCTGACGGGAAACCATCCGTCGCAGGTGTTCTGCATAGCTACATGTACGGAAGTCTCTACAATCCGAACAGCAAACTTATTGTCCGCACAACGGTGAGTGGATTCCTCGGCCGAAGCTCATCCGTACACTTTGGGCCACTGACCTGAACTCACCAAATATAAGACCCAGGATCGCATGCTGAAGTCTGCAGAGAACTGGATGGCAGGCTTCTTTGGCCTCGAATGGTACGCAAGACGCTCCCCAAGCTCACGATGACTATGCTCAAAACTCAATCTCGCCTAGGACAAACAATGCTACTATTGAAGTCATTATCGAGGATGCCAAGTTCAATAACACGCTCGCTGGCTCTCTTAACTGCCCCAATGCTGATACCAAGGCGGATTACAGCTCGGGGGTCAACAAATGGGTCGAAATCTATCTCAAAGACGGTGGGTTCACAACATCATGTTTCGTCTCGTCCAGCAACTCGTTCTCATATTTGTTTTCCTTACAGCCGCTGCTCGCCTGCAGAAGTCTACTGAGGGGTTTGAATGGACGCCACAACTGGCCTGGGCCGCTCAGTCAATGTGCCCTTACGAGACTATTGCGTACGGATACAGCGAATTCTGCAAACTTTTCACATACGACGAGTGGAAAGGCTTCGGCTATTCGGTCGACCTGGCGTTCTCCAGCGGCAGTGGTTTTGGCAGCCCCACTGGCGTAAGTTCTTCTCGCTCCTCTGACTTGCAAGCCGAATTTGCTGATGAAGCTTCCGGATTGTAGAGAGCCGTAGGTATCGGCTACCAGCAAGAGGTGATGGCGCGCCTCAAGAACCATACCCTTGGGTATTCTGGGTCGCAGATCAACGTGACGCTTGATAGCAACCCTGAGACCTTCCCGCTGAACCAGAGCCTCTACTTTGACTTCTCTCACGACACCAATATCATATCGATACTTACTGCGTTTGGTCTCACCCAGTTCCGGGAGGAGCTACCCGCGGATAAATACCCCGGGGATCACGAGTTCAATGTCGGCCACATCACTCCGTTTGGAGCGCGCTTGGACATTGAGGTCATCAAGACGCCCAAGCCGCTCAAGGCGGATCGCAGCGGCTACGAGGAGGAGGGCAAGGAGACCAAGTATGTCCACTTCATTCTCAACCAGCGCACGCTTCCTCTCGGTAAAAGCTTCGAGGAGTGCGATGTCAGCCGCAAGGATGGCTGGTGCGAGTTTGAAACATTCATCAAGGTGCAGGACACGATGGCAGACAAGGCCCAATACGATTTCGCCTGCTACGGGGACTACGACAAGCTCCCCTACGGAAAGGTGACAGACGGTGCCCCCGTGCGGGGATAACGGTCGGTCAACATAATCATTGTGTAGTCGTTCATTGCTTTGTGTTATGTAAGATAGATATATGGATGGCAAATACGTCTGTGGCAACGGAGCGACAGACTGGAACTAGACGGATCCTTCTGGAGATGGAAATACATCAATACATTCTCTCGCTATTCTAGTGGTAAACCGCTCAACTGGAGGCGCGTCTTAGTCGGCACATGAATTGAATACAAGTCACTCCAGACGAGACAAGCCGAGATTGTGAGACTGAGTTGATGAAATTGAGCTAGTGTATGTATTATGGACATTCTTGTATTCCACACTATTTGTTGTTGTTGTTTATATATACGCTTCGATATCACTTGAAGCCCCCATAAAGTGTGCGCTCTTGATGACCAGCAAGTTGCTTTTGCTTCCCATAGCCAAGTACATCTACGCTATGGGGAGGGTATTGAATTTACATGCCGAAAAGTATGACCCAAGACGCCAGTGCCGGCTACTTCAACCGATTAGGTTGGTACCTACTAAATAAGACGAAAAGACCAAAGAAAAGAGGAAATTGGACCAAATGAAGCAGTGCTGCTCTGACACAGCTTAAGCAGTCTTCTCACCCTCGGGCTGCTTCTCGGGGGTGGAGGGAGTGGCGGCCTTGGCATCGTCGGACAGGCTGCCGTTGACCATGGACTGGTGCTCCTGGATGCCGTGGGTGGGCTCAAGGACGGAAGAGTCGCCGTGAGGGGCGGGCTCGTCGCGGGCAGGGCTCCAGGCAAGGAAGTCACGGCGAACCTCGACGTAGTCGTAGGAGAACTCGCCGTGCTGGTCGTCGTCCATGCCGAGGAGCTCGGCCTCCTCGGAGGCACGGAGCTTGAGGAAGGGAACGAAGTCGATGATCTTGGCGATGAGGGCGGAGACGACGAAGGAGTAGGCCATGGAGGCGACAATGGCGGCAATCTGCCAGCCGAGGACGACGAAGTTGCCGTCGAGGAAGCCGCCGCTGAGGACACCGGTGTTGACGCCGTCGAGGCCGATGATGGAGTCGTTTGCGAAGAAGGCGTTGAAGATGAGGCCGACGACGCCACCGATGGTGTGCTCGGCGAAGACATCGAGGGAATCATCAATGCCGACGAGGAACTTGACTGTGGATTAGGTGTTAGCACTCTGCGTGGCCTTTCATCTCAGGACGACCAGTTGCAACTTACTCTTGGTGCCAAAGTTACAGCACACACCGGCGACGACGCCAAGGATGATGCTGGCCCAGGGGTCGATGAAACCAGAGGCGGGGGTGGCAGCGACGAGGCCAGAGATGGTACCGGAGCACCAGCCGACCATGGACCACTTGCGGGCCAGGCGGAAATCGAGGATGCACCAGGTCATGGCGGCGAACATGGCGGTCAGGACGGAGTTCCAGCAGGCCATGGCGGCACGGAGGTTAGCGCCGAAGGAGGAGCCGCCGTTGAAGCCGAGCCAGCCGAAGAACAGGAAGATGGTGCCGAGGGTGATGAGGGAGATGTTGTGGGGGCGGAAGTTCATCATCATCTTCTCGTTGCGGCGGCCGAGGACCATGGAGTAGGCGGCGGCGGACATTCCGGAGGCGATCTCGACGGGAACACCGCCGGCGTAGTCGAGGACGCCGTGGGTGAAGCACCAGCCGTTGGGGTTCCAGACCCAGTAGACAAGGGGGCAGTAGACGATGGTGAGCCAGAAGAAGATGAAGACCATGGCGGGGATGACGCGGCCGCGCTCAGCGACGGCGCCAATGGTCAGGGCGGCGGTGACTCCGGCGAACATCATCTGGTAGAAGGAGTACAGGAGTCCGGGGACGAGGGGGGTGCCGACGGAGGGGGCGCCCCAGACCTTCATGAGGCCAAAGTGCTGGAGGTCGCCGATGAAGGGGTTGCCGGACGAGGTGCTGAAGGCGAGGGAGAAGCCCCAGAAATACCACTGGAAGGCGACGACGCTAAAGGACATCATGACGACCCAGAGCATGGAGAGGGCCGACTTGCGGCGGGCGAGACCAGAGTAGAGGAAGGCGATGCCGGGAATCATCATGAGGACGAGGCACGAGCAGACGAGGATGTAGCTCTGGTCACCGGACTGGTACCATTGGTTGAGGTTGGTGACGGCTGTGAAGAGCAGTAGCGGTTAGTACAGTATTCTCGTTCTTCGTGTTACGGGTATTGTTTATGTTGGATGTGAATATTGTTTTGGGTGTTGGATGTGATGGATGTTGGATGTGGTGATCAACATACTGGAGTCTCCGCCGAGGACCTCATCGGTGCCATTGAAGACGGCTGGGGCGCCGACGTGTGTATACGACATGGTGGGCGAGCAGGTCGGGTGGATGTGATGTCGATTCTAGAGCCCAGAGTGTTGTCTTGTCTGTTGTCGAGATGCGATAATGGATGATAGATGGCAGAGTGGGTGTATATGATGGAGCAGTCGACACAACACACTGGGAGGATGAGATGGATCAGACACACGATCAGATGAGGGAATCATTTGTCTCTATATATCAAGACGCCGGGCTCAGAAAGCATAAGCCACGGCGTGGGTAGGGAGAAAAAAAAATAGGGTCCCCCAGACGCAGATCCCTGGAGCGATAATGGAGCAAAGCGCCGCGAGATAGAGTGAAGAGATAGCAAGGTCAAGCGTAGCAAGCGAGTACGTACAGGCTTGCTGATAACCACTGTAATGCGTACAGGAGCACCGCAGTATTGGCGTGGTGGAGGAGTGAGAGACACGGTCGAAGGGGGGGGGGGGGCGTGTGAGGAACCGATGGGCAGGTTCGATCGGCCATCTTTCTCCCCGGGGTGGGCAAATAAGGTAACCAGATGGACACATAGAAAATGGGGTACGTACCCCCGGGGGCCATGGCAGGGACCGCTCCTGCTGGAGGAGCCCGTCTTTGCTGGTGCTGAATCAGTGGTTTGGGGCCTGATAATGATAAGGAATTCGATGTCCAAGGCCATTGACACTTGATCTGACTACCAATTAATCACTGCGCAAAGTTGGATTGCTCTAACCGTTGACGGCTAGACCGCAGGCCCGTTTAGGTATTTGGACCTGCGCCATGGTGGGGACCCCGATGCCCAGATGTCCAGATTGGATATTCGCACGCCCCTCCTACTCCCCGTCCTTCCTTGGCCCCGACCGCGCCTCTCCACTTTGACTCGCTCCCACATTTCTAGCTGTGCGTCTACTCACTCCGCCACTATCTGTTCTTGGACAGCCGCTAGCTCTCTGCTTCGATACCGCGACGCCTGCACAGCGAGCAGGAACACGACCAAAGACTCCAGGCCGGCCGATCGAGTCGAACGCATGTGCTGCTCCATGATTAGGGACGGCCACTCTCCATCGCCCCGTTTTACCTCACAGCTGCTGTCCCCCTTCCTCCTCCGGGGTACCCCCACACGCTCCCCCTTCCCCCAGCTGCCTCCGTACGACAATTTGACGGCTGTTCCCCCACCCGAAACCTACGGCTGGGACCTGGCTCGAGACGTTCGTGGTCGTCGATGTCGAGTTCGAGGTCGAGTTCGGGTCCAGGGCAAGCAATCCCTTCCCCGGACGGCCCGCAAGGTGAGCAACGGGTTACGGAGACTGACCGACGGCAGGGCAGGGGAAGGAAAAGGGAGCCGCAATCTGAACGTGGTGAGATAGGTACCTAGTAGTTTGGTTCCACGACGCCAAGATGCTACTACCCATCGCCAGCTGTGCTTTGTGGCTTTTTTCTCATTCCAGGAATCCAGATAAGCAGCGCCCCCTCGGTTCATCATCGATACCTTCTACCATCATGACCTGTGCTCTATGCACACTGCACGAGTAGTAATCGGTTTTGCTATCGTCAGAGGCAGCCACGGACAGTCCCGCATGACGGGGATGGCCCATGGGCCCGCAGTCGATGCGTCTCACCTGGGTACAACCTGGGGCTGGCTGATCGGTGTTGATGCATTGGGCTTTATCTTGCCTGATGCCGCATACCAACGTGGCTTCAACCCCCGGACAACCCGCCCAGACTTCCTCGAGAGTCCGCGCGTGGGGTGCTCAGCCGGTTCACTAGCTTTTTGTGCCCGAGAGTAGCAGCCAAAAAAACAGGCGATTGGGGGAGGTTACGTGAAGGGAGGGTGGCGGCCGTTGCCGCAGCTCACTGGACGCCGTGTTGAGAGGCAGATAGGCGGCACCAAAAAGCAAATTTCAGCTGCGGATGCGAGATACAGGCAATGAATGTCTGGCTAATGAAGGATGCCCAATCCGCGTGCCCCCTGTCGCAATGATAAAACTGCTGATTTTCGATAGGAGACGCCGAAACTTGAGGCGAGGCAATCTGGCATTGGGCGAGGCGAGCGCCCCAAGCTGGAGCTAGACGAGAGTGCTCAGACTCAGTCGTCGTTGGGCATGGGTCGTCTCATGATCTTGCCATCTAGCATCGCTGGCTCTCGTCTTGCAGTCCCCATATTTGCCGTGGCTACGGCTACTCCGTAGTCAAACCCGCCAGGGCATGCATGGGCCAGGGCAGCGTCACCGAAACTGGACGGATTTAACTAATTACACATACAAGGCCGTCAAGACACAGCACTCTATCGACCAGGGTGAAGAGTCTGTCGATCTCTGAGCCCAAGCCCGTTGCCCGGTACCTGCTCCGGGCCTGAGCCGTCAGCCCTGGACAGTCCGGGGAGTCCCGAGAGCTGGGCAGGGTGGAGCGGCGCACACGGCCAGCAAACACCATGGAAGCAGGATCCATGAGATGATGGCTGTTAGACACAGCGACGTTTGAGACGGGCTTGGTCAGCTGCTCGAGGAGCTCAGAGGGGGGGAGACTCGGGGAGATGGCTGGTGGATTGCTTGCATGAGATTCCCTTCTTCGTGGAACCGGGACAGGACTGTCTCAAGCCCATCTCTGAGGCCATACGCGACTGCATTGTGCAGAAATTTTGGGTCAGACTTGACTCTGACTCTGAGACTCTGACACTGACTCTGACACTGACTCTGACTGGACTGACATTTGATTCTATTTCTAGACCCGGGGGATAGTTGTGCAGCACGGCACCGCCTCGACTACTCTCTGCTCAATGTCGAGCTGCGACGCTGCCGTCTCTCGTCAGATATGCTCACAGCTCGGCTCGGTCAGAGTCCCTGTGACGGTTTGTCAGTCTGGTGTCGCGTTTCGATGCCCCATGTTCCCCATTTGGGATTGCCATTTTGGGGACAGCCACTTGGGAAAAGTTTAATGTTCCCGTTACTTGATTCTCTTGCGCATGCCGTACACGCCCCCCTCAGAGATAAGGATGGTGAGATCCAGAAGCGGTGATTGGTCAACTCGCTCTCGGCAGACAATGCTGCCGCACGTCTCAGCTTTGCAGCATACTGAGAGAACAGGAGTGCGCACGCCACAGCGCTCACTAAGGGAGCCTCTCAGTCCCTGTCCCTCTCACATGCGACGCTGAAAAGCCACACGCAAGTCCGCACGCGGGCTCTGTCTGTGGCTGCTCGACCGTGACGGCGAATGCAGCCGCGCGAGGAGCTGGCAGGCCGTGCTCCCCGATACCTGCCTACCTGCGTCTACGGCTACAGCTTCTTCTGCAAACATACATTGTGCTTTCTCCTCCCGACTCTGGCGCAAACCACTGCCAGAATTGTTTGGTGACGTCTAAATATTGCACCCCGGGGGTGGTCCGGTAGCCAGGGTCTGACGCTGCTAGCTCGCCGGGGCTCCGGTACGTACTCTGATTGTGGGGGATGGTAGCGCCATAACCCATTCGTTGACTCAATTCCAGAAATAATGGTTTGGGTCTCGATTGCTAAAAACCATGACACTCATTACATCACCCATCACTTTCACTTACTCGCCCAGCACCAAACGATAAGTCCAATCGAATTGAATCTGTCCAGCGCACGACTCTGGAGCCGCGCCTTGGCCCAGCATGTCCCGGTGCTTGGCACTCTGATGCTGCCAATTGCGACTCGACCGTGCTGCCAGCAACGCTCCGTTTATCTGATTGCATCTCCAGGTCTTGACAATGCTGTTCCCATAACCCGATACGGACTCTCTCTGCTCCCTCCGCCCCGTCTTGGCGCTCCTTGGCCAGCAGCCCCCTCGAGGGAGGTGGGGTGACATTGACGCTGCGGCTCAAAGCTTGGCCAGGAGTAGCCCGGTGCTTAAATTAATACATGAATTGACAGATTGAATCGATGGCCAAGGAGCACTTCATCACCCGCCCCTTGTGACGGTGTGACCACCACTCGGCAGACTGCCGAGCCACGGTCTCAAGTCCCCACCAGCCTTCCGCCGGCGCGGTGTTCCCGGCCGGCTATTCCCTAGGGCCAGGCGATGAGGCGGTCCCTCCTGCATCTTCCGCAGCCAAGTCAGCCAAGTCCCCGGCCGCTCGCTGCGATGACGGCCGAGGCGGCGAGGTCTGATGCCACGGGTGAGGACGACGTCAAGCTGCCAGGAGCCACAGCCCCTCTCGACCCCCCCCCCCCGATCCGCGGCGGTCCGGGGATCGATGACCGTCCGGAGATCAATGCCGGAGACGTGACGCGACTCAGAATTTGCTGCGCTGCAGACTGTGTCATGACTTGCCCGCCAGCTCTTTCGTATCATGATTACGGTGCTGGATATACTACGGCATGCATGTAGTGGAATGATACAGCGCCTCAGTCAAGCTGGGCCTCTCCTGGCAGCTGCGCCGCAGCTCTACTAAGCGTCGTCGTGTTGGTCAGCAACTCTCTGGACGCTCGACCGCCTCCCGAGGGCCCAGAGCAAGCCGCAAGGGTTATTTTCGTTGCTTCCCTCGACAACTCGGAGTCTAGGAGCGCACTACAATGTACAGGAGTATGCGCACACGGCATGGTAGTGTCCGGACAGACTTGATACTTCCGCCATTTTCCCCCAGCCTTATCAACTGTCGGTAGCCAATCACAGCGCACTAGTAGACTTGGCAACACAAATTTCAACTCGTCATGGACCTGACCCAGGAATTACAGGACCTGTGATTGGCCACCAAGCCCGCTGGAACGGAATCGCCCAAGTTGTCACACTCCCCCCCCCCCCTTCTGGAAGATTTCGTGGATGCGTTCCCAGATGGAGTATCTCGCTCCTTCGGACCCCGTTGCAACATCCTCCAGAACAAGCCTTTCCTGCGCAACCGCCACCGACGATTCAAGGCGATGGACAGAGTGAATGGGCCCCCTTCCCCCGGATAACCCCATCCGCCTGTGGGGTCCACGTTGGGGGTTGAAGCAAGGGACCATCCAAATCCTTCCTGCGAACCGCCAACCCGGGTCTACACGAACCGGACTCGCTCACATCGACAATCATGGCAGCCAGTTTCCGGCGACGACTCCACCTGCATGAGTAGCTAGTAGCCGCATCAGCCTGTTTCGGCACCCGTTCCCATGCGATGCCTAATTGATTCTTGTCAACGGCCTATGCGGCGGTCCCCGACATATATCCAGCTCCAATCCACGTCCACGTCAACATCCCGCTACTCTAGCTGCTTCTGCTGCTACTCCTCCTGCTCTGTTCCTGCTCCGTTCCTGCTCCTGCTCCTGCATCGGATCTCTAGGTCCCACTGTCCTCTCTTCCGACTCGCTCCGCGGGCGGTTATGGGCTCAACAGTTGCACAAACTCCCAGCAGCTCAACGGCAACTCGGCCCAGTCAAGACTCCAACCGGGCGACTTTCTAACCGCACAATCAGTCTATTCCCATGCTCAATCCAAAAATATACACAACAACATGCATTCAAAGATGTACAAATAACTACTAGTAATACTAACCGCCGTTGCAATGCGATCCCCTCCCGAACCCGCCAGCAGGATGGATGGTGGTGGCACACCTGTTCACGTACACCGCCACGCAGTGCCCGATTGGCTTCAGAATCTGTGCCCTTGTTCCCCTCTGCCTCTACTTGGCGAGCGGCCATGCGAGTAAGGAGAGCCTCGTCCAGTCATGGGCGGCCTGTGACGGTCAAGCGGTGGCGGGACGCACGTAGAAGTAGAAAGTCGACGGCAGCAGACTGGCTGCCTGGCCCAAGCAAAAGCATCTCATCATTTGACGCTGCCACCAACACCGCCATGCAATCTTATCTTGTACATCAAGAGGGGGTATCAAAGAAATGATAATTCGACGCGTAGACCTCGTCCTCATGTCCACCCCTTCCCCTTCCCCTTCCCCTCCGATTGTTGCTTCAAACATGCAGTCACTCTGCCCCCCGCCTCAAAAGTTGCCCGGCCTCACGAATCTGGCGAAGACAGCCCTCCAAGCACTAGAAAATGCACAACTTCTTTGTCTGCTCCTCCCGCGTTATCTCGTAGGTCAGGATATCGTGGTTCCGATAGTGCAGCATCAACCGATACGTGCGGGGCAGAGCCGCCGTCCGGCCCATCTCTCCGTCGCCGCGTTGTACTGGCCCCACAGCCATGCCATGCAACGGCCGGACGAACCGCCGGTGAGCCTCTTCGTCCGCGACCGTCGGCAGAATAGCCTCCACCCGGAACCCATGTTCCCAGGGGCACTCCTTTCCAGCGTGGCCCGTCGCCGTTGTCGTCGTCGTCTTCGTCGTCGCATTCGTCGTAGTCGTAGCAGGCGTCCTCATTCGCGTCAGGGTTAGCAAAGCCACCCTGCCGATTGGTGATCCGACCACCACGAGTGACAGCTGCGGTACATGGGCAATCATGGATAGTCGGCTCGTCGCATGAAAGTGGTGGCGCAGCGAGATGTCACGATACCGGCCGAACCGCAACACATCCGGGCACACAACGCCGCCTTCCTTTGGGCCTGGACTCGAGCCCGATCCCGATCCCGATCCAGATCCCGAGCCTGAGCCTGAGCCCACCGTGACAGGCAGCGGGAATCTCCGAAGCTCAATGTCCTTCTCATACGTCCTCAAGATGTGGAACTTGTAGCCCGAATGCTCCACGCCGCCACGGTTCGAAAGGGTGTTGTACAGGAGGGGCCGCTTGAGGAATGCCAGGTGGCTGGGTATGTCTTGCGCCGACATTTGTATACGCCCATTATGCGGGAAGTAGATCATGTCCATCGGTGAGCAGAGCCCGTCGCCAACGCCATCTGCAAGTTGCGTGCCACAGCTTCTTGACCGGTTCTTAACCGCTAGAGTCGGGCCCCCCTGCCCCTTCATCGGCTGTGAAACCGATGGGTTCGGGAAGTGGCCGCCATAGGCCTCCACCGTACTGAAGAATATTTGCCAACTGGTTGGTGCTGTAGGTCCTGCGACAGGTGCCGTGACTTGCCACACGTCAACGGCGTATCCTGAATCGTCGGAATCGCTGTCCCCCAGGGGGGTGACCTCGTCCTCGTCATGCCCCTGGTCTCCATCCCCCTCCTCATCCACCTCGATGCCCTCTATGAACAACTCTTCATCCTCGCCTTCTTCTTCTTCTTCTTCTGCTTCTGCTTCCTCTTCCTCTCCATGCTGCTCTACAGCAGCTTCGTTCTCCTCCGCACCCTGTTCCTGCTCGCCTTCGACATCCGTCTCCTCGGCCTCTTCCCCAGCGGAGTCTTCGCTAGGGTCGCTCCAGTCATCTAGGAATACATCATGGGCCTCCTGTTCCCCCTCCTCGGCGTCACTTGGCTCGTTTAAAATGGGAAACTCTGCATTGGGGATCAGAGCCGCATTGGCCATGTCCTCACCGGCTGGTGGCGGGTCGCCGATGGGTAGAAAATCGGTATTGAGCTCAAACAGGCTCACCATCCTCTGGAAAACACAGGGATTCCCAGCAATACCAGTCAGCACCTTTCTGAGATTAGCCCACTGAAGCCCGCTGCTCCCAGGCTGCGGCTTTAGATGATCGACCTCATCCAGGCGGATCCCAAAGAGCTCCTGCACAGTATTCACCTCCATAAAGACGTCCTCCGGGAGGACCAGAACACCCCAGCCTCTGCAAAGAAGAAGAAAAGTTGATCAGTCAAGCGCCATGGCAGCGTATTGTTCCCAGTCGCGTGCTCACCTCGACATACCCGGGTAGAATTCCTCGCTTCTGAGCTGGGGGTCAAGGAGGGCCGGTATCCTGACGGCAGCCTGGTGTGGCTTGAAGACATGCGCCACCCACAGCGATCCGTTGACGTCGACTGCGCAGATCTTTTCGGCCTGTCCGGTCTCGTCGTCCGCAAAGCAGATATTGGGAACATTGTCGGCACCGGGTCCCAAGAGAACAACAATCCTCCAGTTTCGAGAGCGCCGGCGCACCCGCGTATCTGGGGAACGCGACAGTCTCGGCTCCGCGTCAGACTTGCTGCTCTCGGCCAGCCCCAGGGCGAACACGGTGACTTCGTGGCGGTTTGAGCTAACGGCGATGAGGCGAGACTTTTGGTGCACACAAAGACCCCAGGCGGAATCGCCAACGTTCTCGTGGAAGAATGGCCGGGGGCGGCGCCGCTTTGGCAATGGCCCAACAGGCCTGTGGGCGGCGGCGTACAATTGGTCGGCTATTTCCCTAACATAGTAGGCAATCACGTCGCCGTCGTCGTAGCAAGCGACCACAATCTCTTCGGTTCCGAGGAACCCCGTGATGATATGGTTGACCGAGTGCGGTTTCGATGTGTCGGTCCCGCCGCCAATCTCCCGGGCGGCTGCACTCGGCCGGGGCGCCAGCTGCATGTCCGGATTGCGGGGGATGGTCTGGTTCGGGACATTGCGAGGTCTGTAGACGAAGATTCGGCCCTGGTAGGCGACCAGATAGAGCTAGCAGCTTGGTCAGCGGCACTGGTTTCTACAGAGGCGGGGCCCCGGGCTGCAAGATGCAGGCGGAGCTCTGACGGGTTCAAGAGTCGCACATTGTAGGCTTGGGAGAGGGTCGTGAGGTTGTTCCGAAACTTCTGCATGCTAGGGACCAGCCTGTAGATGGACGGGTGCTCGTTCTCGTTGTCGGAGTCCTGGCCGGGCCATACGAAAGGCACCTCTGGGTTCTGAGGATGCATCCCGAGGGCGACCCGTTCACGGTCGCGGATGGCGGCTTTGGCGCCATCGCCAAACTGTTGCACGTTGCGTCAGATGGAATGATTGGCGACAGGGACGAGTAGTCTGCCTCCGACCGATGGGTGTCGGCCGGCAGTCAATGAGGAGGAAGAGGTTGGGCTGGGGAAGTCTCACTCACCCTATCGGTAGCTGTCTGGGCGTAGCATCTCCCGACCCTGATGCGCTGGGGCCGGTCCTTGCGTCCGCGGATGTGGCTCTGCATCGGCGCACGGGGAGCTACCTCGCCAGGGTGCTACACGTGTGTGATGACATCCAAGGACCGTGCGGGGATGGAAAGGCGAAGGCAGCGCTGTTGGGATTGGCGATTGACCGATGGCGTGTGGTTGGATTTGGGTGAGGGCGGGCGGGCTAAGGTGGGTTTGACTTGGCTGGCACCAGCGGGGTGTTTGACGTGATGTCTGACGGCGGGAGATGAGAATGGGCCGGATGGGTCTGTCCAAACAGTGTCCGGCTGGGGGGTGTGGATGAACGCGGGCACCGGCCACAAGAGGGAGATGAGGAGAATCCGACGGGCAGCAAGTGGCGGCGGCGGGCGATGGATGGTGGTGGTGGTGGTGTTGTAGTAACAGAAACAAGCAGGTGGGCGAGCTGATGTACGTATGAGAACAGATGCCAGTGGCGGGGCTTCTGTTGAGAGGCAGCAACCTGTCGCCCCGTACCTTAGGTAGGCGCGGCGGGGAACTCGTTCTGGGAGCTCGAAATCCAATGGTGGCTGGTTTGCAACATGCGCTATCGATAGCGGTCGCCGATCTGCCGAAGCGGTGGAGCCAGCGGGAGCCAGCGGGTTGTAGGACAACCTAAGCTTGACAGAGACCACCGGGTCTTGGCGGTACCTGCGTGGGGAGAAGCGGGGGCTTTTTTTTTGCCGCCCGATGCATCGCCTCGTGTTCACGCCTTGTGGTTTGACTCAGATGGATGCACGAACGCTGTATATGTATGAATGCGGGAACTGCAATAGCGCTGCGGCGGCAGGAGTGGGAGACGCCCCCGAGGCTTGCTGCCGGAACGCATCGTCCGTCCGTGAGCTTTGGACGCCTTGGTAATTACATGAATACCTGCCTTTAGTAGATTAGGAGGGGAGGCGGTGGCCGGGTGGTGGCGCTCGTCGGTGTGCAGACGGTCCGTATCACAAATCGATCGCCATGTCACATTGTGTTTTGTGATAGAACTCGCCCCTGCCCACAGCTGCCCTGCTACCTCGCCCAGCAGCACCGATGTACACGGTCAGCAAGGAGGGGGGCTGGGCAGTAAAAGCACTGTGAGGGCGTCATTGACATGGTAGGCACCCTGGTGGGAAAGGCAAGGCTCATCAGGTAATACAGTAGTAGCAATGCAGTATCTAAGGTATATATATGAGTACCCTCAGGGTCTCCATGTCATGGCCGCTGCTTGGCGCGCCGCCAAGATACAACAGCTAGCGATCCCACGGAAATATTCAAAAATCACGGCCGTAAAACGCCTCCCAGTCCCCTTCCTCCAACAGGGTATCCCATCCAATCTATGCGTCCAATCACTTTCCAACCCCCGCCCTTGACCGAGCGCCCCATGTCAAGGGCGTTGCTCGACTAGCTTGACGGCCTTGACCTGGGGACTCATCAGGTCCACCAGGTCCTTCATCCTGTAATCCAGCACCGGCGTCTCCCAGTCGTTCTCCAGGAGGCCATACCCCTCCGTCTCGTTGCCGCTGGCCTTGCGCGCGTTGATGGCCCAGTACCCAAAGTCGGAGTCCACCTCGCGCAGGTAGCGCGTCAGGTGCTGCCAATAGTTGACGTCGCCCAGTGACGGATCCCGGGGCCCTCCCAGCTCGCCCACCCAGACCGGCACGGCTTCGTCTCCGTCTCCGTCTCCGTCTCCGACGCGGCCTGACCGAGCAGAGCCGCCGCCCCTCATCCTCGCAGCGCCCGCGTCGTGGAGCAGGTAGCCCCAGTTGTGCTGCATCGTCTGGGCGAACGAGTCGTAGCTCCGCTGCTTGAACCGCCCCTCCAGGCTGCCCCAGCCCGACCAGCCATACACGTGGGCAGAGTACACGAGCCGCTGGGCAACGTCGAGGACCACCGGCCGCTCCCGGGCGTGCGATAGGTCGTTGGCCGACTCGGTGCCCTCGACCACGACCAGCCAGTCCGGGTTCATGGCTAGCAGCCGGTTGCCGCACCGCTCGGCGGCGCGGGCCCACTTGGCCCATGGCATCGTGCCCCACAAACCCCGGACCTCGTTCCGGAGGTCCACACCGATGACCAGCGGGTTGTGCACCAGCGGCCGCATCACCGTCTCCCAGTGCTCAATCCACTCGTCCTCCGTCTGCCTCACCCGGCACATTATCCGCGGGAGGTGGTCGTTGGCCCATCCCGCATCGCACGGGTCCGCGCCGCAGCACCACGTCGCGCTGGTGATGTGGTTGTTGACGATGACGGACACGTTTGCGTCCGTCAGCGTTGTCACCACTTCCTCGAATATCTCCAGCGCCCGCTTCCCAATCAGGTCCGGGTTCGCCGTCAGCTGGCGGGCATCGACAACGGGGTTCTTCATGACGAGCTCGTCGGCGTACGGGAGCCGCACGCTGTTGAAGCCGAGCCGCTTGATCGTTTTGGCGATGCTTGTGCGGTGCTGCACCTCCAGGCCCCCCGGCACGAACAACTCGTCGCTCGCGCCGTACCAGTTGACGGCTGCCACCTTGAACCGCCGCTCATCGGCGTCGACAATGTAGCGCCCACTCGTGTGCAGGGGCAGCTTGTAGTCTTCAATCCGTGACCGATCCCTCGGCAGCCTGAGCACCTTCTGGCCGAAACGTTCCGTCGCCGGGTCAGGCACCCAGAGCCTGCCCATGGCCAACTCCTTGATCCAGGAGCGGAGCACAAGAATGCTCACAATCAGCAGCGTCACCATGAGAAGGAGGCGTCGGCGGGACATGTGCCGCAGCTTGGCCGGAATGCGTCCCGCGCATGAGGACAGGCGGCCCGCCCAGTGCCTAGCCGTGGAGCGCATCGCGGCAGCCGGCCAGTCTCGTTGTTGCGGACGCGAGACAGCCTCAACGTCTGGACCCAGGGCGGCCTCGTGATCGATACCGAACAGGTCGGGCACATCCTCGTCGTCGTCTCCGTACGGATGTCGATGCTGATTGTCAATTTCAGTGGGGTCAGCGTCAGAATATCGGCCCTTGTCGCCCAGTGCGTCCTCGTCGTCCTCCTCCCCGTCGGTCCACGCGCCGAGCAGTTGGACACGCTGCTCCTCATCGCTCTCTTCATCATCCCGCGCCGCGGCCGCCGGCCGTCGAGGCCAGTAGCCGCCAAAGAAACTCCTGCCAGGGGGAGTAGCGTTGGATTCGCGATCCCTCGCCGGCATTGGTGGTGCCCCGCCCGGCATGATAGCGCGGGGGGGATTATTGAGTGACGACGGCTTGCGGGCGAGCTAGCTCGGCAAAACCCTTCACGTGAGGGAGGGGAGAGATCTGCAACTCCCAAATTCGAGGCGATTTTTTTTCTGAGCAAACCTCGATGGTTGTGTGGTTTTTTGTCTTGGAGGAATTGCATGTCAGCCTCAGCTCAGCTCGGCCCTGGCGCTTGCGTGGTCTTACTCACTCAACAGATCCACCGCTCAATGTGGTATGTAGATGCGATTTCGGCGCCCGGCCCAGAATGGGACTTTGTGAAGAATAGGTGGGGACTGCTGAGGAGGGTTTTTGGCCGCTGATATGTACGGGTAGCGGAGGGACGGGTGTGCCTCTGCCAGAGAGGTTGAGTGAGTGAATGAGTGATTGAGTGAGTTCAGGTGAGTTGAGGTGAGTGGGTGGATGATGAGTGGGTGCGCGTGCGTATGTGCGCGCGTGCGCGGCTCACAGGATGAGAGTCGGCCGATGATCCGTAGCGGCCAAAGGAAAGAAAGTCGGTAAGGGATATTCTCACGCGATGGCCACACGACGCGGAGCCTGAAAGAAGTAAGTGCCAACGGGGACTGGCAGCGGACATGTCGGACAGGCCCAAACATACCTAGATATAACAAAAAAATAGTCTCCCGCCTCCCCTCTCCCGCGCGCACCTCGCCCGTCTCTTCCGGGCCAACACCGCTGGCGCTCGAGCTCTTTGGGCGTCCAGTCCAGGCTTTGGGTTGCTAATCCGCCCCAAGCCCGGCTCAGCTTGTGGTTCCGGAGCTGCCGGCCGTGGGTGGGGCGGCCCAACTCCAACCGCCTCGCTCGCTGGGTCTGAGTCGCGCGCTGGCGCCCAGCTTTTCCAGCACAGCAGCCAAGCCAAAGCCTGAGCCTTTCGCTACTCGCTACTCGCTACGTCCTGCGTGTCTGCGTGGCTGCAACACACCTGGTCGCGGAGCGGAAACAAAGCACGCGACACCGATGCGACCAAGCCTAAAACTTGATAAGCATGCGGACGCACATTTGGACTGAGGCCCCAATGTTCCGGCCCTCCCTCGGGATTCCCCAGCCTGTCCCGTGCCGCCCCAGCAATTCCCGTCACATCACTGCCGCATCACTGCTGGTTTTAGATCAACATCTAGTGTCTCGATTTGGTCAATGGCTGTTTGATTATTTTCATTTTCATTAGATTAGATGCGAGACTACCCGATACCAGTATCATAGATCGTGGCCTCTTTCTGCTCCATCGCTGCGTCCCCGTACAACTACTACTACATCACTATCGTTCACGGCGCCATTTTCCTCCGCCAGGGAGTTCCCTGGTCTGCCATCTGCTGCTGACCAAACCGGCATTGAATGCCAAGTATGCTTCGGCCAGTGCAAAACTCCGTCGTCCGAAGGAGATGCCCTGGTTGTTTCTCGCCAACCACCTCACGCCTTCATCCGCAGCTTCCGGCGCCGCACCACCACCACCACCAATCCTGCGGGCGCCACGGATCTCGCGCGAGCTGATGATGCCCCTACTCTGCTGCTGCATATCGTGAGAACGGCTGTTTCTTCCGCATCTATGCCCAATCGAGGGGCCCCGGGCTGATCCCATCTCCACATCGCACACCGCGTCTTACATCTTCATGGCATGACGCATTGCAGCAATACACCCACTGCTTTTGCTCGGCATTGTTGATCGCCGGCCTCGTCGGAGAGGAATCATGTCCACCTGCGTAAACTGACGGGTTGCCTTCCCAGAAGATCCCGTCACGTCAGGGGTGACAAACGCCGCGCTTGTAAATAATCGTGTAACTCTGGCTGTCGTGATGCGGTGCTGTGATGCCCATCAAACAACCTTTCTGATTTTCCCAACGTCTTAGGACTCGATGGAAACTGCTGGTGTGGGGCTTTCATAGTCGTATCGATTTGTATTATGAATTGCATGGTTGCTTCTCTCATGCATAGTTGGTGGGGAGCTTGCCGGAACTTGCGGGTTCAGCTGTTGTCCGTGTATTTTGCTGCGTCGGGGTCCTCGGTGCAGCCGTTGGGCCGCCTCTTCCGCGAGATGGGACTGATTGGTTCTCCTTCAGTCCTTGGTAAATCATCGATGTGGGCTCATGTCCTTCATTGGCACGGCGTAAGTCTCCTTGTCATCCCAGCTTCCCTGACCAGTGCCAGTTGGCGGCGGCCGGGGGCTCGAGAAGGAGCGGGCGGGTGTGTGATATCGCGCGGTTTTGCCAAAGTAATCCGGAGTTTGGCGCCCAGACTCCGGCGACCTGGCTTGAGGGAGTGGTGTCACTGCATTGCTCGTTTCCTTGGAGAGCATCTCATACGATCGGCCATCCCCCTTGGGCTCTACTCGAGCATCCACAGACACAAACTCCTTCTTTCTTCGCCCGAGGAGCGACTTTGCCAGGTCGACCCAGCCAGTGACCATGGTCCATCTTCCGAGCAGAAACAAAAGCCACACGCCGTTCAGCTACCGTCCTCGTCAGTATCCAACTCAGTGCTAACAAGATTGTTTAGGTGACGGGAGTACTTACAGCGAGAAGAAGCAGGACAGCTGTGACTGTGGCCTCATTGAGGACCAGTTTACCGGCTTCTCCAAGGCACTTGTTCTTGTTGCCCTTCTCCACGACGAGGCACTTGATCCAATCCTGGGCGATTCTTGGATCGTGGGTGACATCCTCAACGACGCGGTCCTGGAACACAAATATCACAGAGAAGAAGATGACATCAGCGATGATGATGAGGACAATGGCAATTCCTCGCCACTGAAGCGAGATGACTCTTCGCACTCGGCGATAGGCCTGGCGGGGGCTCATGGTCTTGATGCTGTTGGTGTAAGTGGGCAGGCTTGAGCCCTCGGATGTGCCGCCGCCGTGGTCGGACAAGGCGGCCAGATATACCTTGATGCAGTAGCCAAACGTGGCAAACGTGATAATGACGGTAAAGCCTGCAAAGAGAAGGAGGGGGATCCAGAAGTCGGCCAGACTGTTCTGGTGGTTGATGTGGCACGTGGCCCCGAACCGGAACGACACGCCGCTGAAGACGAGGGCGAGGACGATGCCAATGATGGGCACGCCCCATCCCGCGGCTTGGGCGAAGATCATGAAGTTGCGGCCAACGAGGACCTGCCAGCAAATCTGGAGGTGGAGGGAGACGGATCGGAGGAACGCCCACATGACGCCCGACCATCCGCCGAGCAGCAGCAGGGCCCCCGAGGCGCCGCAGACCTTGCTGGTGCTCATGCTGTGAGGCGTAATCGAGTTGTAGCATTGTTCCGGTTGGGCCGCGAGGGGCACGACGAAGCCCAGCTGAGACAAAGCGGAGTCAGTGGCGCCGTTCTCAAGAGGGCATACCGCAGATTACTCACGTTCATTATCATGACGCCCACGGTGAGGCAGATGCTAAGATAGTGCCTGTTTGTGCTTTCCACGGGCAGGAAAGCCCATGACAGAAGGAGGAAGACACAGCACACGACACTGGCAAAGGACACCCAGTTGGCCACGGCGGTCAGGGTGGTAAAGTAGTCGGGGTAAACCCATTCGGTCATGGGACACGGCAGGCAACATTTGAGCGCGCCCACTTTTTGGCAAAGTCGCCCGTCAACATCTAGAAGCGCCCCCGTCAGCTGATTCGTCCCTCCGTAAAAGCTCGGGTTGTGCGGCCAGCTTACATCCTTCATTGTCGGGGAAGAGGGAGCCCTCCAGGAACGGAGGCGGACAGAGGTTGATGCCGGATAGGTTGACCATTGTGGGAACCAGGGTTGAGGAGATATCAATTACACGTTAGACAATAGCAAAATGGGCGCTCCGGCGCCGTCTACCGCGGAACCTATGCTGCTTCTAGGAAAACAGTCGGCGGCGGTAGAACCCTCCCCTCTGGGTGATGATGGTTGGCGTGTCAACGATGGGTCGTGTCGTCGGTGGGGTTTCGAGGCAAGAAAATTGTAAAAACTGGTGGTTTAACTGGTAGTTGAGAGCGTCGTCGACTCGCTGGTCGTGTTCGCTTATGTATTATCTTGGTTGAATGAGATTGGTAGGGTTACGGTCAGTTCGACACAGAGAGGAAGTCGGTGTTGCGGTAACACTTGTCGATGGAAGGCAGGGTAGCAGTGGCGACAATGGTGATAGGTTTACAAAGAAGAAGCTGGCTGGTACGGGAGGTCAAGTATCAAGAAGGAAATAGAAGTATCGTGTACAACATGGCACAGGCTCGAGGCTAGATACCAAGCATCAGAAAAGTAAACGGCACACGCGACGAGGGAGGGACACGGTCCATATAAGGCGAGACGGGGAGGGTGGCGGACTGAGTCCCGGCATCAGGGACGCTGATCAAAGGCACGCTTCCTCCAGATGGAGGCGGCGAAGGCCTTGGCCGTCCCTCTCTTTCTCTCTCTTGTCAGACCCCTGCCGTATGCCAGTGGCAGCGAGTTTACGCGAACAGGGCCCGTCACCCATCCACTCGGGGCGGCCAGCAGCGAGAAACGGAAGAGGCACCCAGGGCCTGGGCATCGCGCGCAGGGACCGGGGCTCTTGCGACAGGGGCCAATGGGGCCGTTGTCCTCCCCCGAGTCGACAGAGCATCGTCCCCCCGAGCCACCTGCTCCATGTCTCTGGCTCGCCATTGGGGAGGGGGGCAAGGCCAGTGATGACGAGAAGGCGCCCCGAGCTCTGTCGACGAATTCGGGCCTTGAGAGAGGGGCATGCGAGTAGTTACAGGGGTCATGCAGCCGAGAAGGGGGGGGTGGCCGGGGTGTCGCCCACTGCGCCGCACCCACCCTCCGCACCTAACCACTTGGAACTCGGGACTGGGGGCCTTGGGGCCTGGAAGGGATCTAATGCCAGGGGAAGAGCAGCTACGTACAGAATCCGGAGGTTTTCTGGAGTGGAGAAGGCTGGTCGGAGTGGAGGGGCGGCGGTGTCAAGGCGGCGGCGGCGCGTCCCTCAGTCTTGAATAATTGCCTGGTTCATTGTGCTCGACACTACGTTCCCCAGCCCTGAGCAGGGCTCAACTAAGACTTTGAGTGTGGGAGCACGCTTGGAAGAAGGGCTCTGCTCTCATGCTCGTGAAGTAGTAGTGTGCTACCCCTCGCACTATTGTGTGGAATGGCCAATTGCCGTGGGTAAACCCCATCCCAAGGGAAGATATCCACCGTGGGACATCAGCCCTGCCTCTCAGCGGTTGAAGATGACACGCGGCAATCAGCATGCTCATGAGGAAAATGAAGTTTGGCGCATCTCCTCCTACTGGCGGTGGCACGGCACCACTGACAGCCCTCTATCGACTCGGGGCTACTTTTGACTCGGCATCCAACCAGGGCGGTTATCTGGGGTTCTTCCCCAACCGCCCCTCCACGATATCTGGGCTCTGTTAAGCCTGGTACTGACCAACTAGCTGCCCCGTACCGGTCTACACAGGCCGCCATTGCTGGCCAAGGTTGTGCGTCGTGCTATAACGAAAGAGCATTCGCCCGTTGACCAGATTGGGCATGAGATTTCGGATCCTGCCCTAGCCCATCGACACGAGCAATGCACTAGCCAGGACCGTGTGGACTCCGAGGTGGTGCCAGTCGGCCAGGGCTGGTGGCATCAAGGTTCTACATCGAAGGTGGGGGGGCTCAAGGTACTGCGTTTTGAAAGGCCTGTAGCGGAGGCCGATAGCTCGATGTTCAACTCTGGCACGGGTCGCAAGAGCATCACAGCCGTCGCGGGCAGCTTCATCGCCGCGGCCTGGGACTAATTGGTCCAAGTGTCGCCGTTGCACTTCTCAAGCCACGATTGCCTAGCACTAGCAGCACCAGCAGCACCAACACCAGGCCGCCAGCTTGAGCTGGGCATCGAGCGGCCTGTCAAACTGTCAGTGGTGGTTTCCATTGACTTTGGCCTGACCTGACCTGGCTAGGTTGGCTTCGGGGCTCCGTTTTTTTCGCGTGTCTCAGGCGGCCCAGGGGCACCGGTGCGACAGTGAGACGGTGCGACGATGGCGTCCCAGCCCGGCGCGGGTCCCAAATCGTATCGCACCGACAGATGCGTCACTGGCAGCTTTCGTCCTGAGGCGTTTGCGGCAGTCGTCGACTAACAATAGCTCGCCTTCGCAGCAGCTGTGCAGGTGCAGCCGGGGGCGTTCTCCGCGGCGACCCCGCGCTGCAGGAGCCTTGAACAGACTGCGTCGCCATCGCCGACATCCAACACCGGCGGAGCGCAGTGGTGGCAGCGAGGCGGTGCAAGGCACCATGAGGCAATGTGTCACGGGACTCCTCTGCAGGCTGCCTGCCAACCTGCATGGCCACTGGGTCTCTTCTTGGCCGCATGGTGTTCAATCGGTGGTCGGGTCGGGTCACGGGGCGCTTTGGCCGTGAATGTGTCAAGGCTGAGAGGCTGTCTTACCTGTCTTGCATGGTTGCTTGCCTGAGAGGGCCTGTCCTGGGACTCGCTGCTGATCTGCCGCATCCTGCCGCATCCTTCGACGCCGGGGTCGTCCGTGGAAGGCCACTGGTTTTTGCCTTGGATGTCCTATCCCGCCCTACACCAGTGGTGCTCAAAACCTTCTTTCTTTCCTTTCTTGGGCCGTTGAGCCCGCAGCCAAGGGACATATCACGTCATGTCTCGCGCACGGCTGGGAGGCAAAAGCAAAGGGCGATCACTTGCATTGCCGTTTCCCTCCGGTCTCTGATGTTTCCAAGCCCTCCCATCGCAGCATGGCGCCTCTACCTGCGGCCGGTTGACCCAGTGTGCTTGGACATCGGACATTTGGTCCGGGTGACCAACATGGGAGCTGACCGCGCGAGCCTGCATCTCGTCAGTTGTCCTTCCTACCGTGTCTCATCTACAGAGGCCCGTAATAGGACGAGCCCGCTGGCCCTCATCACCTTGGCTGCACTGCAGATCCTCCCGCGAGTCCATGACTGGCCCTGGAGCCGCCGCCAATGGACCAATTCGCTGCTCCAGTGCCATATCACTCAGTCACTAGGGCCGACAGGCGGAGATGGCTGGCCAGCCGCGCTAAAGTTGATGGCAGTTGCCGGGCAGATCGGGTAAGCCTGGTTGTGTACGACAGGATGCTGACTTGCTGTGCGAGAAGTACGTACAGGCCGTTGACTGGCCCATCCACCGAGACGCGACAAGCCCAGCGAAGGGATGCGCAGCTGCTGACTGGCTACGCGGCTACACCTGCTAAATGGGCTCCTTCCAGATCCACTTCAGCGATGCACACACCTACACACCTTACATGTAGCGTCGAGGAACACGAGTCTGACGAGTCTACTTGCGTCTGCCCCTGTCAGCATCGCAATTGGCCACCTCTCAGCCGTGAGCAACGAGATGCATTTTGCCACCATGAATTTTCAATCAATCACATTCTAACAGTGTCGCCGCTTCCCAGCCTCTAAATTGCTCTTCCCCAGCGGCCCAATCAAGGCCCAGTCTAGCCCTGTACCACTCGGCACCCGATCTCCAGGTCAAGCTGGGGCCGAGTTGCCTGGCTCAAGCAGCTTGGATGGGACCTGCATTGTCGACCGACCCCAACTGCCGAATGCTATGAGTGGCGGCGGGCTCATGTTTGCCTCGTGAAACTCCAGATAGATTCCTGCGCATGGCTTAGCCACCAGTCCCCGTCTGTGAAGACCTGGAACGCCGTATCTCATGATTTGTTGAATTCGCTTCTCATGTGTTTCTTCCTTCTTCTATTTCTAGCATATGCGGAACCCAGAGGCAACCTTTTCACATCGACTCCTCCCGCCTGCAGGCTCCTCGGCAGAGATGTATGGAGTAAAAATGCAAGAGCGACCCTTCTCCTTGTGACTGACTTGTCAGCGTTGTACGCCACAAGATCCTCCTGTAAGCAGAGCAGTCTGTCATACGATTCCGTATTGCCATGCCTCACGCAGTCAGGTTGCAAAGTGCCCCCGATCCTCCAAAAGGCGTCCGGTGCAAGGTTGGCTAACCACACAACCTATGGCCCCAAGCCGCCCTAAAGTCCTAAACCCCAATAACCCCACAGTGGCTGGCAGCCACTCCCGCTTCTGAGGGATTGAGCCTGGGATGCACTCGGCCAATTTGACCTCATTCCAAAACTCGGCCGCGCAGCGCATGATCTGATGGTGCCGCCATTTCGGCTTTGCGGGAGCTCGTGAACATGGAAGCTTGGCCGAGTCTTACTGCCCCCCTTCTTTCTTCGCCCCCGAGCCGTGCCATTTGCCCGCCACCTGTTGGTCCCTCGCTCTCTCGCAATCTGGTGTGATCTCCATGGCATCCATGTTCCGCGAGCTGCATCAACTATCCAATTGAGGTAGGCTGTTGAGCTTTTTCCCTTACTACTACTCATCAGCACGAAGCGAGCCCCGCCCGTCCGGTGAATCGGCGATGCACTCCGCAAGACGCATCGAAGATCCGGGCCTTCTCCATCAGGCCACCCACCGCTCGTTAAATTGTCCTTCAACTTCAAGGGCCGGTTGGAGGCAAGCGGCCGCCTTGGCTGGCTGAACCTGGCAATGCCCGTCCCTGGCCTCGATTCCCCGTCAACTCCGTCAATAACTCGCCAAGCCATCGTCGAGCTACCCCGCGTTTATAACCAGCATCCAGGATTCATCCGTGTTGTCCCGGTGGCTTGGTGGCTTGGTGGCTTCACTGAATGAAATCCCACAGGTGACAGGACCGCCTCCATCAACGACGCGCCTTGGTCGGATATAGGGTCCGTTGCATGTGATGAAGACTTCAGCTTTTACTAGTCAAGCCACACCCGTCCCATGCCATGGCATATTCATGCGCTGCTCCAGGCGGCCGTCTGCCCTATACAGCAGCAACCCAAGTCCCCAACCCCAGCACACACCCTTCCAAGTCTTCCCTGCCATCTATGCTCAATGCTTGCCTCTTACGATTGCTACTGCATCTTCAGGCGTCGGTCCCCGCCACATCGAGCATGGGTCCTGGTATATGCCCTGGAACTACTGTGTGATGCGCAAGCCTCGTTCGACCCTTTTGGGGAGGCAGTGCGGTGGCGTCCCGAAATTCCGCTGTTGAGGCCCCGGATTCTAGAAGTTGACGACTCTGGCGGCTTCCAGATACTACCCATGCTCTGGAGAGCGAGATGCCACAGTCTGGTTCCTCCTGGAAATTACCTGCCATCCGACCATGTGTGTGGCCCCAGCCCCCGATCGCCAGGCGGCAACCATCGTCGGGAAGAAGCCGTGCAGTGCAACCGGTTCCGTGCTCTTGAGCCTGGATGCAACCTTCGCTCTAATAGAGGTGTAGCTACACCCAGATGATCGGTTGCATATGAGCAACCACAGCATCGGGCACCCATGTACACAAAGACACCCATCTCTGTGGTTCGACCTTGCATTAGTCTTGCCCAGATGGCGAACATGCTTTGAAGAATCAATCCTCACCTCGACGACTTGTGACAGCGGGCGGAGCACATGTCGGCGCTACATGCTTGCGAATGCACATGGAGAGACGCACCACGGCTTTGTGGCTTCCGGCACAGCACTAGCCAGGGTTCGCACATGAGAATGCATAATGGTTTAATCTTGACGTGCGGTTTGCAACTATGTACTGGCCTCCTCATTTCTGCCCCGTGGTGGCTGCCCGGAGTCAGTCCGGAGTTGCCATGGCCCGCCGAGGTGGCACAGGAAACCGGTAAAATTACGACCCGCGACGCAGTCAGGTAATGATTGGCATGGAAGGGATGGAAGGAATTTCTGTCGTCAACATCCCAGCTGCCACGCACTGCACGGTTGCGCGGCTGGTCTGAGCATGCGGCGAACTTTGCTGTCGAACTATCAAACCTGTGGTCGAAACAACGGACGGCTTCCTCCTCGGGCCGTGCTCGTTAGGTTTAGTTGCCTGCCTCTGCAACAAACGCTTGCTAAGTGGTGGTGCTTCTTCTTCTTCTTCTTTTCCCTCGCCTCGGCAACCTGCTCGCCGTGGCTTGGGCGGCATCACGCAAAGTTCCCACTTGGCTCCCACATGGCGAACTCAGCTCCGGTGGTGTTGAGTCCGGTGCTTGACAGTCGCAATTTGGCTTTGATGCGCATTGCCCGCTACGCGGTGGTGGCTGTCAAGCAATTTACCTTGTCCCGCGCTTTTGGTGACTGGGCTCTGTTACCAGAGTTGAGCGAGCCCAAGTTGCAAACCGCTTGACGAGGAAACTAACTCCTTCAGGCGTCAACCCCGACCCTAGACAGTGGATCGTCTCCTCTCGCACCCCGATCTGGACCTTTTTGGTATGTACGAGCCCACGCCTGAATCCTCGACCATTCCCAGAGCATGGTCGAGCCCTGCCCCTGCATCTGGACCCATACCTTGCTACGTTCGCATCAGTCAAGGCCGCTCTCAACAATGGCGCGTCGACATGCTGCGACCGGAGCACCGCCGGGGTGGTCCCCCTACCTAGCTTTCGCCTTGCTGAACTCCCCAATGCGGTGTCAAGGTTTTTTCCCTGCAGCAGGTCTGTGACGATGTTGCACTCGGGCCCAGTCCCCGCCCTGGGAGTTTTGTACGATACCTCCCTTGCCAAGGGGATGCAGAGGAACGAACAACAGATTCGCGCCCCTGGGCTCTGAGTGAGGGCAGCGTTGCGGACCGACATCCCAATCGGCCGCCAGCCCACTTTCAGCCCACTGGCAGTCTGGCACTCCCGGTCTTGGTCTTATACTGCGGAGCCCCGTTGTTTCGGCAAGGCTGTTGCCCGATACTCTGTCGCCGCCTTCAACTACAAGCCGGGTCTCATGTCGCCGTCTTGGGTCTGGCTTAGTGTAAGAGCCGTGTGCCATGTGCCATGTGCCATGTCTGCCATGTCTCGGCACGCCCCGAATCTGATGCATCTTCTAGAATATGACTGCACATAAACCTCATGGCGCCTCTTGGAGTCTTGACACCTGCGTTCTTTTCTTGGCTCTCCTTCCAATCCTAGTAGTGTGGAGGCCCTCACCCATGCCCTCATGTTTTAGTTTGCAATCGCTTGACGAGGATAAGAGCTAACCCCCCAGTTCATAGATGGCTCCATCCGACGAAGCCCTGGTTTCAAGGCCCATAACCATGCGAGGTGTTGAAAACTGCGCAGTCGCAATGAAGGGGACCTTTGCAGCATGCAAACGGACTTATCTTGATCAATGGCCCCCTACCGCCGTTCGTTCATCGGCCCGGCTGTTTCGTCTCCCCGTCATCCCCTTGTCTCCGCGCTTTTCCAGCTTGGCCAAAGGCCCGGTAATAGCTCCGACATGTAACATCGCCCTGGGAGAGGAGGCCCTTGCCGTCGTCAAGGGCGGTCGAGAAACCACTCCATCGGGCTCACATTGTGGTTCCTCTCCATACCACCCAGAAGAGACCGGGTGACGATGCTAGTAGGAGCTCTCAATGCGTGCGCCAGCAACGCTATGAGGGTTATTGGCCGCCGCCCCGAGATAGCTGATGTGATTGAAAACAAGGCCAATAACAGCGCTTTCCCCTTTGTCCGGGACATAGAACTGGTGGCATTTGGGGCTCTCATGCATAGCATGGCTCTTGACTTCCTCTCCAGGGTCGCTTCTTGCCTCCTTGGCTACCTGCGCCAGCCAAATACGTAGGCTGATCAGCATGATATTCCGGTCTATGCGACTTCGCCTCTGGCATTGGCAAACGTTAGGGACTTCTGACGTAGTCGAGATTGCTTCCCCTCAGAATCCCGGCCAGCTTCTGCATTAGCTTTAATAGGGGGTTGGACGCTTGAGATTCCATGTATTTTCTAGAAGGCTTACTTGCTCGTACGATGTATTCATGAGCAAAGACCGCCGTCAATGCCATGCTAGGCGGCGCAGCGCATGCGCTTCAGCCGTGCCCAACAAACCGTCTAGATAAGGAACCAGGATCTGGTTTGCTGGGTTTAGTGAGGACGAATGTGAAATGAACTATTTGACCATGTAAATCTTGACACCAGAGACACGTTAGAGAGATGTTTGCGACTATGCCTGAACGTCGGAGGACAGGAAGGAGGACAGGTTTCTAAGCTCTCTGCCTCCCCTGCGCGCTTCAACCAAGCAGCCAATGATACTAAAGTCGACTGCATCGTCCTTTCTTTGTTCCCACACCACACAGTGAGCCCGTTTTGTCCCATGATGCCAGTCCCGTATTCACGTTCACAGGCGAGGTGTAGGGTAGGATTCCATTGTCATTGTATCCATTGGTGAAGGAAATGAGGGGTCAAGGAATTGCTAGTTGAGCCCGAATCGTGGCCTAACTCGCCCTTTTCAGCTTCTTCGTTTGAGATTGCAGGAAATGTGATATTCTCGGGCGTATCTGGCCTGCAGTTTGATCAAGGTAGTACATCGTGCCACCCGACCTCTCGCCGGTGTTGCGTTGCACAAGACGAACCCCACAACGAGACCAATTTTATAAACTTCGTCCTTGGCGCCCTAGTTTGGTTTCGTGGATCACCCAGACACAACCAACACAGCAGTGAGGCACACATTGCCAGAGAAGACGCAGAGACTATTCGGCCTCGACCTCTCTCGCCCACGAAGCAACGATGGACGTTCCCCTCCAAACCTCGAGGCAGCTGCAGAATGCCGAGGGTGAGCCGGTGGCAATCATCCGGGTGAGGAATCTCCAGACCACAATCCATGGGCCGCAGGATGCCTGGGGCCGTCGTGGCAGACCGCAACCGATGACGGTATCCGCCGAGGTCTCGCTCAGCCAAACGTTCGGCTCCTCGTCTGCCACCGATGAAGTGTCATCGGATACCGTGCACTACGGTCTGCTCAGCAAGGCGATTCTCGCTACGCTGTCACGGTTAGAGACGCAGAGATTGGGGGGAGAAGAAAATCGCAGCCTGCACGGAGTCCTGCACAATATCTGGGCCGACCTCACAGGGATGAACCTCTGGGGAGCGCAAAAGTCTCAAGGAGACAAGGAGCCATTCTTGAACGTCGGTGTTGTGCGACGCCTCACCGTCACGCTGGCTTTGCCCAAGGCGTCACTCCTGGGGGATGCCGTCAAGCTATCCGCATCGGCCGTGTTTGAGGGTTCATCCATGAAGGCACGCGGGTTGTCTCTGACCCTGCAGGGCCTGCGGATCCCAACACTCATCGGGGTGAATGCCAATGAACGGGAAGCAAAGCAAGTTGTTATCGCAAACATTGGAATCGAAAAGTACTATTCCTCAGAGGACGGCTACGTCCCAATTGAAGCGATAGTTGTCAATGTGAGTGATCAAGGGCATGCTTGAAATAGTGAAAATGGCCAGACGCGGCTAATCGTGCAACTAGGCCATGACGAATTCGTCATATGAAACCTTGGAGGCTCTGGCCATGGACCTGTCAACTCAGATTGGCCAACATCTAAAGACGGCGACAGCGGATATGCCGGGAGCCGAAGCCCAGGAGGTTGCAGGCTGCCATCTCCTGATAGGCCTGGAGAAGCCAACTGCAATTCCATTGGCGGATGCTGCCTGCGTGGAACTGAGGACGAACATGAATGATGTGGTTACGCTGCAATGAGACGATTCAGGCATGCAATTGTGCCACGAACTTCATACTATTTGGCCGTGCAAGCTTTCCTGGGGTCTTTCCAGCAAACTTCCAGTGACCAGCAGTCGAGTTTGGCATTCAATGGCTTATATTCTATCTCAAGGTGCCAATATACGACGGGTGTTCCGTTTCGTCGAGAAACCATACGATGAGCAGCTGTGACAGACACAAATCGGTTGAAAGGCTCAGCCAGACTAGTGTGAAGGAAGTCCCTTCACATGCCCACATTGCTGCTGTCGGTTCATGATACTACACGAGGATACCTGCAATAGACATCATGCTCTATCAACATTCCCCGTAGCTCGGCCGTGATCCTTTTTAAACTGAGGGACATCGCCTTTGGTCACACTGTCAATGAATTGAGGATCTGGGTCAAATAGCAAGACATGAAAGTGCTCGACGGTGGCAACCGATCTGAGACCCTGCCAGTTTTTGAACCATATGATCTGGCCAGCCCCATATTATCAGCTTGGACGCTGTAACCCAGCTTCACGGGAATGGCCAAACTTACGTGGTCGCTGGGCACCGATCCCCGGAAGGTCTTGGTGATGAAGTCGTCAATCTCGCGACGCGCCTGATCTGTCAGGAGGCCGGTCTCAGGGTCCTCTTTGAGCTCGAACTTGGTCCAGACGTTGATGTGCACGATCCGAGCATCGATGCCGTAAGGCCAGTCGTTGCACAGGATCTTCACGTCGTCGTCGTACTGGAAAGGAAGGCCCCGTGCCTGGATTGGTTCGCCCCAGCCCAGCCGGTGGTTCAGTATATACTTCCCCACGCTACCGTACTCCTTGGCGAGGCCATAGGTGAAGGCTCTGTAACGGCGGAGGTCGGAAGGAACTCTCTTGAAGCGCTCGAGTCTATTGGCCTTGACAATGTCGCAGACCTCGCCCCACGTGCTGATGTGATATTCAGAGTCGGGGCTGCCGATTATGCCACGGTCCTTCTCGGTCAGGTTGAGCAGATAGGGAGGGCACTCGTCTGTTCTTTCGCTCTCGGGCACGTTGTAGTGCCAGTACGGCATGTCACTATTGCTCCCCATCCCGAGTGCTGTGTGAGTGAGCCACTGAATTGCAGGGCTTATCTGCCTTTGGGCTAGACAATTTAGCCAGATGCGGCGACAGAATTTGGGCTGGGCGTGCGATGACAGGGCGAGGCGGCCAGTATAGCCGTTGACTACCTATCGAGATCGATGTCTGGCACGCTGAATCGGGCCTGGCGTAGCTGCTTGCCTGGCAGTTGGTTGACAGGCGGTTCGGAAGAGGCTGAGGCGCGAGGCTTCCCGCTGCCTACTAGTAACCCAACGGTACCTGAGGCAAGTGGGGAAAACGGGCAGCAGCGTCTGGCTTTCTACAGAGTGATAATCATGGCCACAGGTAAGGACCACCTTCGCACGAGAGGGATAAAATCCGAAGCAGAAACTTCAAGGGATCCAGAATCGCCTTCATGAACATCCATCGTTGCAATACGAGGGGGCGACGAGGAGCAATGCCTCCATTTTTGATACTAAAATGCCGGTTATTGACCGAGGGGCAAAATTCCAACGCCGTTTTACCCAAAATCAATTACTATCGCGAATCCGAATTCGGCTGGACGGCAAGAAGCCCGGCCGGCTATTCAGGATAAATCGTTTCGCCGCAGACATGCCCGAGCATCGTCTCTCTGATCGATATCAGCAAGCGCCATTTTCTGGCGACGGCGGTGGCGAGAGCGCCCGTCTGGTTGAAGTTCGTGCAGCAGACGGTGTAGAACGGCGCACTCTATTGGAAGGGGCTGCATCAACCTGGGTCTTCTCGGCAGAGTGCATACGGACGTCCTCCGGAGGGTGGCTGTACTGGACGGCAATGCACAGACCGGCCCTGCGCAGTGATTATTATCAGCCTCCCTTGACTATCTGCGTACCGATACAGGCTTGCATCCAATGTTATTCCCACGTGGCGAATGGCATGGCCAGAACTTGAGGGCCGCGGCTTCGAGTGCCAGCGGGCCGGAGTCTTGTCACTGTCTGCCTGTTTTCTCTGCCTGTCTCATCACATTCTGGTCTCGACTGGAATGCCCCCCTTGCCCCCAAGCCTTCCTCCCTTGGGGCTGTTGCTGTTTGGGGGCACGCTCTTCGTCTGGCTCTCTCATTCAGGGCCTGGCTGCATCTGCCAGCAACAGGGTTCGCCCGATATTGACGGCGCCAAAACCGCCACGAAATCGCCCCCCGTGGGCCAGGCAATCCCTTTTGTGGACTAAAAAACCTCTGCCCATAGTGTTGGGCCACACTTCTTTTGGTGCCGCTCTGAAGCTCTGACTCTGTTGAGCCCACTCCTCATTTCGCTGAGGCCAGGCTTGTCACATCCAGCCAATAGTACACGCCAGAGATAACCAGAGATTCTGTTCATGGAATGGATCCCTGTCAGGCCTCAGCAGTGAGAATGAGGGCGCTCGGAGAGTATTGCTGCAATTGATCATGTTGGCTCAAACCTGACAATTACTGCCCAGTTACGGTTGGAGTAGCAGCCAGTGAAACCTGATCTCTGAGCTAAGTTAGTAGGTTGATTCGACTCCCCTCGTTGGCCAGTCGGTGGCAAAGCCCAACAAGGCGAAAGAGTGCTCGCCACCATCCTTAGGGTAGCAGCAAACTGCCATCCATCGTTTGCGCGAAAAGGCGGGCTAAGGGTCAATCAATACCTATCCGGCAATGTTCCCGGCGGATCGCGATTCCGAACGTAAAAGGGTCGGGTATCGTGATGCATGGCGACGAAGGCGGGAGATCGTGCTGCTGCCACTGGTGTTGGCAGGTGCTCATGATGCCCAGCTTTGTTCACCCAAGCTCCTAGTATCCACATCACCTACTACGTTCCGGAACTCATTGCCCAGTGCGTTGCGAAGATCCCTCAAGCCATGTACTACGTCCTACACTTGTGATTCGCCTGGATGTAAGGAATGGGACGTCACTAACGGCGGAGGCGGCTTGCATTGCGCACAACTCTTTGCGACCGATTGGACATGACAGCAAGGCGAGAGCCAGCAGCCATGATAATTTCGCCCATCCGGGGTCCTGGGCCTGTTGCCACGCCACATATCCATAGAGATCGCTGCTTCCGGTCGGTGGGGTGGGTGCCCGGAACAACAAGAGTCAGAAATGAAATTATTACGAACGGTGGTCCCCGGCAAGCACGCCAATGCCATGCCTCCTGCTTGCTCCGCATGTGTGCCATGTTGCAAAAGTAGATTACGATGCCACGGGACCTGCTGTCGGATCTCGTTGGCTGGTGGTGCGCTTTATACCGGGTTGTGCTCCCCCCCAGCCTCTACGAATCTTCAGCACAATTGCACATTCAAAGGCGATGTAGCGCAGGGCAACTGCTGGTGGTATTCTCGTATAAATGCTGGTCAGGTAATAAGTAACCGAAGCTTGAGGTGTATGGGAAGGCAGGGGAGGTAGCTCAGCTGGGCGATCCGTCTGGCGGCAATTGCTTCGCCCACAAAACAACGCTGGTAGCTGCAGAGGGGTCAATGCCTCGATGTGATAACCCAAGCCAGATACTGTACCTGCTCTATGATATGATAGGACGTGTAAGCTGCTACTGAACAGCATGTGCAGCAATTCACCGCACTCAACCCCCTCGTACCTGCCAGATGCAGCGCCCGGACCTCACAGTGGGAGGCGCCACTGCACCTGGCTCCTGTTCGAGCAGCCTCCCACCCCACTACGACTACCTTACCTATAGCAAATCGACGCCCCGCACTCGCCTCCTTACGAGACCCAGGCGAGTGATTACTACCACTAGTACCGCCGCTAATAGTGGCAATTCCGTACCTACCTCCTTGCCTTCTGCCAGACCTCCTTCATTTCAACAACCTTCCTCCCTCATCGTCCGCGCTTTATTGTCGTCTTCGTGTACCTGCACGAACACTCCAGCTTCACCCTCTTACCACTACCTCGCCAAGAAAAACACAACCGACCCGGTTCGATTCTCACAATGGCCAGTGCACCTAAGAGCGCGCTGCCGACTCGTCTCCAGCCTGGCCCGGTGGCCGACCAGGAGGCCGTCTTTGAGCGTCGCCATGGCAAGACTCGCAGCCACATGGTAAGCTTCCCCCTTTCCGTACCTTGTCTGTTCTCTGGCTCTACGTCGACCCTCCATTCGGATGTCATGGTGCCCTGAGGATCAAGCATTTTGGACAGCCGAGCTGTGTACCAGGGGGTTGCTGCCCCCCCAGCCCCTCATGAGCTTGAAGGCGGCGGTCGTTGCACTGCACCAGCTGGCGCCCCTATCCAACCATGGCACCTCGCCAGGCAACGGGACGCGAGAAGCTGAAAAAACCGGCTGGGTAGCACGAGAGCGACTCAGCCATGCCCTGTACTGTTCCTGGCATGCTGGCGATAGCTAGATGGCTTCATTGCAGGTTGCGCCGCTAGCGGAACGTGCCTGACCGCCACTGTCATGAAGGCTAACCATGGCTGGTTTTTGTACCCTTTCGCACCAGAGCATGCATCCAACCCCGCGCCATCTTAATGTCGTCATTTTGATGCGACGAGCTATGGTAGAACACCGTTAACATGAGAACGATGCAGGCTTTCGAGAACACCTCGACCAATGTCGCTGCCGCTCAGATGCGAAACTCCCTGACCAACCTGGCCGAGACCGTGCAGGACCCCGAGCAGAAGAAGGCAAGTTCTCAATTCCCAATAGGGACAGTGTTATATCTGCTCCAGAATTTAACATGAGATCTAGATGTTCGAGACTGAGATGGACAACTTCTTCGCCCTCTTCCGACGATACCTCAACGACAAGGCCAAGGGCAATGCAGTGTACGCACGCGAACCTCCCCGACAATAAAACTTGCAAGGAACATGCATTAATTGAAACCACAGTGATTGGGACCGTATCGCCCCTCCTGCTCAGGGCCAGGTGGTCGACTACGAGGATCTCGCCAACAGCGAGTCTGTTCAGTTCCTCAGCAAGCTCGCCGTGCTGAAGCTCAATGGCGGCCTTGGCACCTCCATGGGTTGTGTTGGCCCAAAGTCCGTCATCGAAGTCCGTGATGGCATGTCCTTCCTGGACCTATCCGTGCGACAGATTGAGTTCCTCAACCGCACATATGACGTCAACGTTCCCTTCATTCTCATGAACTCGTTCAACACCAACGACGACACTGCTGCCATCATCAAGAAATACGAGGGCCACAACGTCGACATCCTCACTTTCAACCAGTCAAAGTACCCCCGAATCTACAAGGATTCGCTTCTGCCTGTGCCCAAGGACTCTGACTCCTCCATCAGCGAATGGTATCCTCCTGGCCACGGCGACGTCTTCGAGTCTCTGTACAACTCGGGTATCCTCGACAAGCTCCTGGAGCGAGGCATCGAGATCATCTTCCTCTCAAACGTCGACAACCTGGGCGCCGTGGTTGACCTGCGTATCCTCCAGCACATGATGGAGACCAACTCGGAATACATCATGGAGCTGACCAACAAGACGAAGGCCGATGTCAAGGGTGGCACTATCATCGATTATGAGGGCTCTGTCCGCCTGCTCGAGATTGCCCAGGTCCCCAAGGAGCACGTCAACGAGTTCAAGTCGATCAAGAAGTTCAAGTACTTCAACACGAATAACCTCTGGCTGAACCTCAAGGCCATCAAGCGCGTGGTGGAGAATGACGAGCTCGAGATGGAGATCATCCCCAACGGCAAGACAATTCCAGGTGACAAGAAGGGTGAATCGGACATTTCCATTATTCAGCTCGAGACGGCTGTTGGTGCCGCTATCCGCCACTTCAACAACGCTCACGGCGTCAACGTGCCTCGTCGCCGATTCTTGCCTGTCAAGACCTGCTCCGACCTGATGCTGGTCAAGTCTGACCTGTACACTCTGAAGCACGGCCAGCTCCAGATGAGCGCTGCTCGCTTCGGTGATGCGCCGCTGATCAAGCTTGGTGGTGACTTCAAGAAGGTTTCGGACTTCCAGAAGCGAATCCCGTCGATCCCCAAGGTGCTGGAGCTGGATCACCTCACCATTACTGGTGCTGTGAACCTCGGCCGTGGCGTTACCCTCAAGGGCACCGTGATCATCGTGGCCACCGAGGGCAGCACCATCGACATTCCCCCAGGATCCATCCTGGAGAACGTGGTCGTGCAGGGCAGCCTGCGTCTGCTCGAGCATTAAGGGGTCAGTTGCTGCTCGGCGGCCATGTTTGGGACGGTTGACTCGACCACTTCATGGCCCGGCATGATGTCGGATTGATGTGGTAGGCGACTGAGAAAAACACCGCATGATCTAACGACGTTGTGAGGGAAAATATGGGGGGTAATAGGTGTCGGTGCAAGCAACCTACTTGTTCATGCTTGCATGTGAGGAGAGCGTGGGTACATGGTATTCAGCCCGCCTTGCCAGGGCACATGAGTACACACACATGTACAGGCACACCGGGGGTTTATCACGCTCCGTTTACATACACAGCTTTTAATTGAATGGAATATTTCTTGACAGTGGGGTTGCAAATGTGCTTGATGTGACTGATTCTGAGCAAACACGCTGGGTTTGGCGAGCCACCCGAGAGAGGTGCCCGATGGATTAGGAAGGGCACTCGCATTCTTAGATGCCGAGTTCATTATGCGGACCAAGAGACAGTGCAGCCGGAGCTGGTGACGAGGTGCCCGTGGTCGTCCTCGTCGCCGTTGGAAGGTGGACTAATAGAGGGGAGACAAGGCGGGTGTTGCCAGTTGGCGCTGGGATCGGCTTCTAGGATGACTAGTGTCACGAGGGCTGTGATGGCCTGGGTAGTAGTGAAACAACGGGAGGAAGACTCTATTGGTCTGGATCGACAGCGGCACCGGACATCGTGGGCAGGCAAGCGAGATTTGGCCCAACGGATTGCCTCGATTCCTCCAACCCGAAGCCGAGACTTTCACCTGGACCAGTCTAAACGTTGAGAACTAATGACGGCCCCGGAATCGCAATGCTGGTGTAATCAATGAGAGTGGCGAGGTCACTGCTGAAGGAGCGTCTCGCATTAGTGGTCGTGTGGCCAGTGGAACTCCCTTGCTTCCAGTAATTACTCAAGTTAATACCATTTAACCTGCGGTACATGGACTGAGTAATCGAAGTGTCTTGATGGGTCAATACTAGTACTCAACAGCAACCGGAGGGACTCGCAGGTGTGGTAAAGCCCAGAATAGCATCAAGTGAGAACCCCCTCGGCTCATTTTTTTTTTTTTTTCCATCACCTTCGCTTCACTTGCCACTGACAGTCCTACGAATGGGAATTCTCGGCCTCGGTGAGGTGAACAAGTGGTGTGTGTCGTCGGTTTTTTTGGAGGGCCGTCTATCTCCTGCCTGATCCCAGAAGCACACGGGTGGAGCAGTGGGAGATGAGCAGCAATGGGAAAACTGGGGTTGCAAGTGGGCTGACGAAAAGGAGGATGATGGCAGGATGGGTCAACTCATGGAAGCATGGTTTGAAGGCCACTGACGTGCGCAGAGGCCACCGCCGACTGGGAGGGGGGACCTTGCTGGGACGATGACAAAACTGGGTATAATGCTTGTGCTGGGATCGCTGGTCCGGACTCCAGAGCATCGAGAAGCTTTTGCTTATAGTCTGGGCGACAAATGAGGGAGCGAGCGCATGCTCCTCGGCGATAATTCGCTGCGTGACGGTTTCCTTTTTCTCCTCACAAGCACCTTGTTCCAAATATATTGGCTTGGATCTCCATCTTCTGTCCAATATTGATGGAATGATGCGTTGGTTGAAACAATGAGCGGGCATGCTGCCGCCGCCTAGGAAGCAACATTGCGGGCACCAGCAGCATGGCAAATTTGAAAGGATAGGAAGGGAAGGAAGGCGTGTGAGATATCATCACCATCGAGGAGGAGAATTGAAGACCGCCGAGAGACATTGCGGGTGTGCATGTATATGTGCATGAAGCTAGGCTCCCCAGGGGGAACGAGTTGTCGATCTGAGTCGTCAGTGTGATCCAGCTCTCTTCGCGGGGTCTCGATGCAGCGTTGGAAATGGCCGAGCCTGTAGCCGCTGGTGGCGCCGCTGGTGGCGGTTCCCACAAGGCCGAAGGGAGGGGAAAGCCTTGTTTTGTTGATGCTGCTGAAGGCTTCTCAGAGATGGCCGAGGCCAGATAATTACGCGTCTGAGGGTTGCCATTGCAACACGGGTTGGTGCATCACAGCGATGTTGCATCAACCACAGTCGAGACGGCGTGCTTCGTGGAAATTTAGATCGCCTGCCATCCGTTGGTGTACTGTCGGTTTGCCTTCCCGCCCATCAACGGGATTTGGCATGGCCGCGTCGAGGGGCCTGCCGCCGGCGAGAGTGGCTTGATCCTTCCCATCTACCTCTCAACAAGAGACAGGTTTCGGAGGGCCGCGCAATTTGGCCACCGAGAGGCTACTAGCTAGGGGAGTGGGAGAGGTGAGGCACCGGTACGGGGTAGCAGAGTCAATAGTTCCGCTTAGTTGCTTGGTGTACAGACGCAGCAAACTAGATTCATGCCAGAGAGCGCCAGTCAGGGCGGGGGTGCATCGCGGCGCTCCGTCACAGCACGGAAGCTGATTAGTGCACACCCCAGGCGCTTGCTTGCCTCAATGCTTGCCAAGAGAGAGAGTGTGTGGTACGGAGACGGAGAGGCCTGGACTTGTTGGAGTTGGGTGGGCATGGGGTAATCGGCCCAGGGGGAATGTTGGCCATTGCAGGCCAGAGGACTGTGACGATGGAGAGTTCGAGACGTCGTCACTCGCCAGCAAGGGCTGAAGATCTGCGTAATAATAATGCCAGTCCAAATATAGTAGTGCGAGTGTTTGACCGTGGAGGGGGGGTGGGTGTTGGCTTGGTGCTCTCGTCATCTTGTACTATTAATGCTGCATTGATGACTCTCAGCGAAGCTGGACAATACTGGGCAGGCAGGGCTGCATCAGCCTGCACGAGCTTCAATAATTAGTTTCCAGCCCGCCGGAAGCCGAAAATGGCCCGGTCGAGGCCACCTTGAGGCGCTGGAGCTGTAGCGCGCCAGCTCAGCCTGCGTGAGGCTTGGGCTAGCTGTGGCAACAATGGGGTTGCAAGACATGATGAGTCTCCTTGGCTTATGCACTGCCATGGCGAGAAAAAAGTTATTGTTGTGAGCTGGAATATTTCACATCAAAGCGCATCCCTAGGCTGGCCAGGTCTACCGTCGAAGGATAGGCGAAGCGCCTAGGCGTAATTTTCATTTGGAGTGGTCGTCCAACCAGACTAGGGCCATCACAATTGGACATTGGGGAGACCAGGGGCCAGTCGTCCAATGGCATCAAAGTTGGGTGACTGCAATCCTATGGCTTCGGGCCACCAGCACATCCCGTCGGGCACGCACACCGAGGGCGAGGGGCAAAGTTTTTCTTCTGGCCTATGAGAATGGCCAATGGATTGCCGAAAGGAGAGGCAAAACGAGGTTTCAGTCGCGGTCTCAGGAGTGGCTGTGGTTGTGGCGGGTAGGTTGGCCCGGTTGGCCTGGTTGGCTCGTGGCTCAGGGGCAGGACGGCAGCCGTGTTTTCCGTCTTGGTTGAATCTGGCTGCCTGGTGCCTTGTTTCTCGACCCGTCCATCCGTCCTCGTGGCCGACGAGCATGCTTATTCAGAGGAGGATGACGACTGCAGTAGCAGCAACGGCAACGGCAACGACAGCATCAGTAGCAGCAATGACTAGCAACAGCGGCAACGGGCCCGGGGCATCCTGCGAACGGAGCAGAAGGTTTGCTTGGACAACACATGGGACATGGGCCCTGGCCTGCGCATAGTATGAGCAATAACGCTACGACTGTAGTGTGTGCTAGCGAGAGTGCGGTCGGCTTGGTTGAGATGAGGGCGATCCTTCCTGGCCAGACAAATGGTGATCGCTGATGACGCTGGTGAAGTTCCTGAATGGTCTCTTGAGACAGCTACGACCTCCAGGATGTCAGTTGCCTAATGTACTACTAGTACCTGGTATATTGGTGATGATCGTCGAGGACGCAGAACGATGGGTACGCTAGAGGTACAACCTGGGAGGAGGGAGCTACTAGCATTGAGCTAGTACCCGAAGTGTATACTCGATATCTTCGCGTGTCTTCAAGGAGCTGCCGGCTCCTTGGCTCCTTCCAGCGGGGTCCGGGAGGGAAGGAAGCATGCACAGCACAGGCGATTTTTCGTCTGGTCCCGTCCGACGGCCGCCGGTACCTTACATGCGACGCGTCTCCTGCGGGAGAATGCTGTCCCCAGGCTTGCAGGCTCCATAACTCCATAATAGCGCCTGACTGGGCGGCACGTGAGATGGATATTCCTTGTCGACAGCCAATCCTGGACTTTCCCCCCCGATGCCTAGCGACCGCCTAGCAAGAAGGTGGCCCAATTCGTCAGGGGCTCTGGCATGTCGACGAATGTGGAGATGGCCGACTATGAACTGGGAGTCGTCGCAAGTTGCTTGCTTGACTTCCTTGGCTGTGCCACCCCGAATCGAAAGGCAGCTGCACTGCAATGCTACGCGGTGTTACCGGTTTGGGGCCACTGTACTTGCAACCGAAGGGTATGTCTCCCAACAGGCTCTGACCCGGGCGGCGAGAAGCGGAGCAGACACAATCCCGGCACCAGGGAGCAATAGAGGCCCGCAAACCCGTCAAAAGGCGAGACGCCGCCGCGGCCAGGGAGGACGGCGCCTCCCATTGCCCTACAGCGGGATTGACTCGTCCAGGTATCCATCAAAGCAATCAATTACAGTGTACAGACGTATCTCTGATGTCAACTTGAATGTGTTTCAAGCTACGCCCAGCTTCTCAACAGCTCCGGACAGCTAGGCCATGCCTGGTTGGATCGCGCCAGCCAGACGCACGCCGCTCCTCCAGCTTGATATGCCAGGACTGCAAGTGGCAGAGGCCGGTGACCGCTAGTATTTCACAGAACCGCGGCACGGGATTGGCAAGAGCAGGCAAAGAGGCGGCTGGCCCAGGGGAAAGTGGCGGGTATAACGGCCTCTCCGGCCCCCCAGGCACATTTACATTGCCTTGCTTGCTCTTGTGTTGCCTATCGCCGCCAGTGTCTGTACACAGCCGTGCTCTAGCTTCACATCGCGTCGTCCGCGGGCCGGGGTGTGTGGCCAGACGCGGTCTAGCGCTGGAATGCGCAGATGGGGTGTCGGGCTTAGGCAATTTCCCCAAGCAGGGTTCGAGCAGGGTCCGCTCTGGCTCGGCGTGGGCGCTTGACCAGAGTGGAATGTGGGAAAAGGGTGCCTTGGTGGGGAGCGACCAGGGGGTGGGCGCTTTTGCAGCCACATCCAGATGGGATGGATCCATGGATCAGATGGGAGGGGGGATGGCATGCGATGAATCGCTAATTGACGGCCCCGAATGAGTGCGCGCATCGTCTGGTCTTCGCCTCCTGTCTTCCCGGAGACTGGAGGCTCTCGCAAGCCCCGGTACTGGTCTGGTCTCTCTTGTGGGTGGCTCTCTCGCTTCAACGCCCACCCCCGTCCGTCTCCCACACTCCCTTTCTCCTCTGCGCTGAGATTCATTTATAACACTCGGCCCCTTCCCCCTTCCACGACTTCCGCTCTTTACCCTCGTTCTCGCTCTTCGTCCACGACTGTCAACTCCCGTTGTTCAATTTGTAAGTGCCGAATTTGATCTCTGGATGGATTGCGTCTCCCCTCCCACAAACCATTCATCACAACCACACCTGCACACCACACGCACCACACCACACCACACCACCAACATCTACCTATGACTGGCTGCATGAGTGCATTCACGCCGGCTCAGCCCACGATGTCATCCTGTGCCTCAGTGCTGCGGCGGGGAAGCTCCAGTCGGAACGGGTTAGGCAGTCTCCGGAACGAGGCCTGTTGTGTGATGTCGGCCTACATCCCATCATCGGAGTCACCCAACCGTTCCAACACTGCCCGGCACTAGCGGGCATCTGGCACACAGGTGTCAGCGGGCTGCCATCGAATGCACTGCATGCACACCACATACAACAGACCTCGAGTCCGCGTAATGGTGTGCACAGTCTGGACTAGCTTTCTTTCAGCCTCGGGCGGCTACTGCACCTACCTCGTCATCCCTCACGGTTCTGTCCACCCACACGCCTCACTTCAAATACTGAACTCCCTCCCACCTCTTTTTGTTTGTTTTGAATCCAAAGCCAGGGAAAACTCGTTACATCCCCGAGCAAGCAAAGCTGACCAGGCACGTCCAGTAAACCAAGTCACTCTTTCAACCGAACAACCCAAAAAACCTTCAAAATGAAGTACTCTCTCGTTGCCCTCACCCTGGCTACCGCCGTCCTGGCCAAGCCTGCCTTCACCAACACCGCCTTTGACGTCCAGGAGGGTAAGCCCATTGAGCTCACCTTCTCCGGTTGTGATGCTGGCTGCACCATCCTCCTGAAGAACGGCCCTGCCACTGACCTCAAGACCGTCGACACTCTTACCAGTGAGTCCCATTGGACCTGAGGAAAGAAGCCGCAGCCAGAACTGACACGATGTTGTAGCCACCGCCAAGGGCACCTTCACCTGGACCCCCAAGGACCTGCCCACTGACACCTACGCCTTCGAGATCAAGGACGGCTCTGGCGAGACCAACTGGAGCTCCCGCTTCGAGTACAAGGGCACTGGTGCCCCCAAGACTGAGAGCAAGACCTCTGCCGCCGCCGAGACCACCACCAAGAAGGCCGAGCCCACCTCTGAGACCACCCTCAAGACCACCAAGGCTCAGACCACCACCTCTGCTGCCCGAAGCACTCCCGCTGCCAACACCACCACTCCCGTGTCCACCCCTGCTGCCACCACCACTGGCGGCTCCAAGACCACCACCAAGGGATCTGAGCAGAGTGAGTTTCCCTCCCGTCCCGCGTTGCCGTTTGAGATCATCGAGGGATGCAAGATTCTAACACATTGTCTCACAGCCACCTCCACCGGCACCACTGCTCCCTCCACCGTGCCCAACAGCTCTGCCTTCCGCACCTCGTCGTCCCTGGCTCTGCTCGCCGGTGCCGTCATGGCCTTTGCCTTCCTTAACTAAGTTGGCTAATCGCTGTGAGGGACCTGGTCTTCTGTCTCTCCCTATTTTCTTGATGAGTATGTGTTAAAGTGAGCGAACGGTGGTCACAGCTTGGCGAGCTTTATGGTTTTCTGTTGTACATTTTCCCTGAGGCGTACAGGCTGGAGGATAATGCGTGGAGGATGTTCTAATAGAGCTGGGCTACCTTCCAATGCATCTCGAGCGCCGAGTATTTAATCGTCCAAAATTTTAGGTGGACCGTCAAGGATCTGCTGTTCATTCCTTTTTTGCCTACCCGACCGGAACCCCAGTGTCTCCGCCTGCATGCCGTGCTGACCTTTGCTTTCCCGCCCATCTCCCGTCCCCCCCTCGGGCCGTCGTCGGTCTGTCGCCATCATCGCTCGTCATCATCGCTCGTTCATGCTCGCGTGATCCGCCGATGGTTCGTGCTGTGGCTGACGCGACAAGCTTCTGACCACCTCGACGGCACAGTGCATTGGTGATTACCTGGTCCTTGCTCCCTCGTGTGCGATCCCTGGACATGCGCGTGTTGTGGGGAACAAGGCTGACGGCAGCCTTTTTTTTTTTCGCAGCCTGCCGTCGGTATGTCTCAATTGGCAAAACAACGTTGGGGCGGAACCGGCGACGCGTTGTGGCTTGCTCAACCCCTGGGCCTAAGAAAATGCTGTGAGCGCCAGGTGGGTGTCCACGCCCCCAGGCACCGTCCCCCAACCCAAACTCTGAACTCAATCCCCGGGTGGCAAGTGGTGAGCAAACGGCTCAAGGTGAAATTAGACGTCGCGAGACCAGACCCACATTGATCCAGGGATCCAGGCGTCATGCGAGATTCGGTCGTATATGCGGCGTTGACGGCTCGCGCGCAGTTACATTGCATGACCACGAACGCGTCCAAGATTTGTTCTGCGGAGGAGCTGGGGAATGGATAGCCTGTTGGGCAGTCTGTAATGGCTTGTCATGTCAATGGCGGGTGGGAGGGGCAGCTTGAATTGATAGCCTCTCATCTTCAACGTCGTCGTCACAATCACAATCATCTTCTTTCCTGTTCTTCCTGGGACGCGCGTTCATCTGCATACTTGCTAGCTGAACCCATGCGATACTGCATTCCATACCCGGCTGCTGGATGCACTTTGATTCTAAAAATGGGCTGCCGCGGCGTGGAGCGTGGGGAGACTTGCCACCCAAAGGACGTGCTCGAGCTGCCAGGAATGCCGACCACTTCCTCATGCCGCGACCCAGCTAGATCGACCCAAGGGATAGATGGAGAACCGGTTCGTCATGGGTCCACGCCCCGACGCCAAGGAACTGTTCAGGAAAGCCGAGGCCGATGACGACGACAACGAGCGACTCCTCCCCGTCCGACGTCAAGCTCGAGTCGCCCGTGGCCGAACTCGTGCCGCCGTGGCGCGGACGGCTCGAGGCCCTGCTGCTCGGCGCGTAGAAGCGGCGCTCGTGCAGCCTGACGTTGGCGGCGGTGAGCTGGCCGTGGGCCGTCCCAACGGCCGGAGGAGGGACGCCGGTGGTCGGGATTGTGGAGACGGAGGCCGGCTCCTCTGTGCTCTCCGTCTCGGCTCTGGCGGACGTGGGCCCGGGGTTCTCGATGTATGACCATGAGTCGGGGCCGTCGAGACTCATGGCCGGGGACGATGGCGACGGAGACGGCGAGCGGGAGAGGGAGAGTGACGGCTCCGACGCCGCCTGGCCAAGCTGGGAAGACGAGTCGTTGTCGCTGTTGTACTGCGGTCGGCGACACTCGCTGAAAGAGTCGAATTCCGAGGCGGGTGCCCTTCTTGGATCGCGATCCCACTGGGGGGAGTTGTCGTTCTGAGGGAGTTTCATCGTGTCGTGAGTGGGTGGCTGTTTAGTGATGGAAACGTCTCCTTGCAAGTCCTTCTGGCCACGGGCGCAGTGCTATAATGCAGTTGCCCGTCCTCCTGGCGTGTAAGTGTAAGAGCTAGAGGGGAAAGGGTGGCGCCTGCCCTGGATATATGCGTCCTACTGGCGGCCAGAGACGGATGGGTTGGCGCTCGCTGTTGCTGGTCACACCCACCGACCTGCACCACCCGAGGCTCGAGACTCCATGTCAATGGACAGCCCTAGCTGCGGTGCCTGTCCCGGTGACCGAGAGGGACCTGGAGTCCTCATACTGTCACGAACCGCCCTCCATTCCCATCTTCTGCACACCACCACCACGACCCCCACAGAGTGAAGCGGCTGATGGCCCCCAAGCACCATCATGCCCACCCGCAGCCCTGCGAGCATGCCCTGAAAGACGAGAGCCTCACTCCAGTGAAAAGGCATTGCAGTTCTGCTGCTCCTCCACATATTGTGCAACCAACGAATACCCCTGGCCAGGTCATCGCTGCTTCGGTCACTGTGAGAGCAACGGCTCAACCCGGGAGCCACCTCGTGTGTCCATTGATTCCCGCGTCCGCCACCAGCTGCTGCTGCTACTACTACTGCAGGCTCTCAAACCCTGTCTGCTCAATTACATGTAAGCAGAACTGCCTCGTATCCTGCCAGCCACTCGACGGTCTGCTGCATCGTTGGTGGCTGCAGCCTCATGCCGGCTGCGCGACGAGCTCAACAGCCCTGGCCCTCTCCATGACTGCGCCCCCCGTTTCATCTCTGAGAGAAACGGGCTCGCCGGCTAGCTGCTTGGGCAGCGCATATCGTATGAAACCGCCGGAATGACACGGCTTGCCTTGACAGCGTCTGCGCGACTACGTTGGGGGGAAACACCCTCCTCCGTCCCATGTACCCGACTGATCACCTAGTATACGGCGGCAACAGGGCCGAGATCAATACTCTTTCTCTAAAAAACAAAGCTTAGAAACGACTAGTCTCTTGATGCGGCTGAGAGAGGGACGTTGCCTCATGTGTCCGATGATGGTAGCTCACCGACCTCGAGAGGGGAGTGGATCAAGCGGATGTGGAATTATTTTACCTTTACAGGCGAATGCCCGAGCGGAATCGTGTTTCCAATACTAGGCGTTTATTCATTCTGTCTATTCATCTGGCTCAATACTCGTCGTGTCAGCTATCGGGCTGCTCCAGCCCCGAGGACGACCCCAAGCCCGTCGCCCTCTCCCTGTCCCTTCTGTGTGCCTCCGCCGTAGCCGCCATGCTGCCTTTACGCCGCAGGCCGGGCGCCTTGAACTTGCGCACCACCTGGTACGACCGATCGAGCTCGTTCTCGACGGCGCAGCGGATGCGCAGCGCGGCGACGGCGGGCCACACGCTCCGCTCGCCGCGGAGAATCCAGTAGTTGAGCGTCTGCCGCGTGGGCGTCTCGAGCAGCCTAACAAAGTCGCCGGCCGTCACCTCCGGGACGAGCATCATGGACGCCGCGGGGACCTGCTCGTCGACCAGAAACCGGCGGATGCCGGCCGGGAGCAGGCGCAGCGTGTCGAGCTGGCGGAGGCGGTGGCGGATCTCGAGGCCGACCATGCGCACCAGGAAGGCCGAGACCTGCGTGGTCCTGCTGCGCGCCTCGACGAGCGACGGGCCGTGCATGTCGGATTGCACAAACGGGATGAGGTACGGGCGGGCCTGGCTGACGATGAAGTGGTTGACGTTGAATAGCTCGCAGATGCGCCGCAGCGGCGAGTCGCGGTCCGAGTACGACGTGTGAGTCCAGTGCCGGAAGTCGATTGTCGTTGCCGGCGCCCACGGGACGATGCGGCCGTTGACGTCCTTGCACAGCATCTTGGTCTTGCGACGCCCGTAGAGCGCAGGGGAAGAGGCATTCGAGGCCACGGCGGCCGTCCAGATTAACTATGGAGTCGTCAGACAGGCACACACACACACAGAGAGGGGAGGGAGAGAGACATGGCCGGAGAGAGAGAGAGAAGGGAAAACTCACAACATTGGGAGCCGTCAGGTAGTTGAGCAGCGTCGGGACACCGGCCTGCCCCTCCGTCGCCACGGTAATATTCAGCACGCGCTTGCTGCGGTTGTAGGCCTCCTCAAACGTGAGGTCCCCGACGTTGGCCCTAACACACTCCTCAAGGACCGTCAGGTCGAGAAAGTAGCCCTCGCGGGCGAACCGGCGGAGCCTGCGCAACAGCGTCTCCCACCGCGAGCGGAAGCTCTGGCCATCCGAGCGAGCGGCCCCCGGCTCCGATCCGCTCCTGGGCGCAAAGGCCGACAGGTCGATGCCGTCGCCGCTCAAGACGGCGGGGAGCTCGTCCTCAGTATGAATAGCCACCAGAGCCGCAATCAGGGCGCCGGTGCCGGTGCCGGTGATGATCCGGGGGAGCAGCCCGCGCAGGAACAGGGCCTTTGCGATACCGAGATGGCACATGCCAAACACGGATCCGCCCTGCAGGACGAGGGTGCTCCTCCCAAACGCCTGGCGGGTGTCGTGGACGCAGTCCAGCTTCATCTGCGTCGTCAGGGCGGCGCCATTCTCCAGGCCGAGCGTCGACGGGCTCGTCGGCAGGGTGCGTATGTCCTCGACGGCCTCGGCCACCTGCGTAATGTATTCTTCGATGAGATATTTCGTGCCGGCAAAGGAGCGGTTGTACAGCTTGGACGAGGTGATGTTGCCCAGGTTGCGCACGAGGCCGGACCGCAGCAGGTTGATAATCTGCTGGAAGTTGCCGTCTTCGCGGACCCGGGCGAGGGAATCTAGGCGCTCGGTGATGAGCCGCCAATCGTAGTACTTGGACGTAGGGTTGTTCCTCCTGTGGTCGAGTGGTTAGCCAATGCGCTCAGCAGCCGAGAGCCAGGGTGTCCCATACCAGAGGTCGAGGCCGAGGAGGTTGTCTAGGTGCAGCGCGGCCTCTTCCCAGTCCTCAAATGTCTCTGCGTCCCGGAGCAGGTTCAGCCAGAGCTCGACGGGACTCTTGCGTGTGTACCACTGCTGGAGTTTCTGCGTCGACATGGTCAGCTCCAACCTTTCCCTCTATCTCTCTCTCTCTCTCTCTCTCTCTCTCTCTCTCTGCTCTTGGAGGCTCGTCACCTTATTCCAGAACTTGGCCACATCCACAAAGACCCCCAGGACGGCTACGACTACCCCCATGGTTGCCGAGGATGGGTCACGGGCACCATCGACCGAGGGTGGGCGCTCAGAGGTGTGTCAGGGTCAGTCGGTCCAGCACTGGGCCACGCTCGCGCCTCTAGCACATTGTCCTGGCCCGCCGCGCCGAATGCAACGCAATGCGCGGTGATGCAGTCTATGAGATAGGCACGCGATATTCGAGAGGCGAGGGATCGTAGGGCGAGGTGGAGTCAGGCTTTCAAACAATTGCTAGGGATGGAGAGCTGTGTTGTCGAGAGCAACTCCCCCGCAAACGGCGGTTCAACAGGCTGGCGACGCTCCACTAAATCCCCATGCATGTGATTGCCGATGAGATCACCACCACCACGCCCTCAAGCGACTCTAGACCCGGGATTAGACAAGCCAGCGCCCCCCCCCAAAAGAAGAGAAAGATCCGAGAGGGCGCGTGGGGGCTGCACCCTTGATACTGCGCATGGATCAATTACACGAGCCTCTTCAACTTGCGCAGAGCAGCTGTCGCCCAGTAGAGTGTCCGGTCATGACTACCAGAACCTCCCTGCCTTCCCCTCTCCGCCAGTGACGGCGATATATCAGTCGGATTCCCCAACATCAGTCACGACTCACGAGCGAGGCAGCTGGCAAAACACTAAAGCTGGTCATCTCTGACTCCCATTACTCAACTAAAACGCCCCGTTTCCCCTTGATGAAACCAAATCTCTGCTGCTGCTGGTTTTTGGTGATTATGATACATACATACATGCTCGCCCACGTCAAATCCTTTTGCGGCGTCGGAGCCTCAGCGAAGGCGCCTAGTCTTCGTCGTCGTCAATGACATTGCGTCGCCTCATCCGACCGGCCGCCTCAGGCTCCACGTCGGATCCCTCAGCGTCCTCGTCGTCATCCCGCTCCACTGTCCTCTGTCGCTTTGACCGCGGCTTCTCGTCCTCATCATCCAGCAGCTCTTCTTCCTCGTCCTCTTCCTCGCTCTCCACCTCCTCGTCACTGGCCACGAGGAACCCATCATCGTAGTCATAGCCTTCCTGTCGCCGGGATCCCAGGTCCTCGTCAGAGTCATAGGTATCCTGGGCGCGTTTGGGCCTCGACGATCCGGGGGCTCCTCGTTTCCGTCCCGCGCCAGCGCCTCGGCGACCGCCTTCAAGGTCACCAATGGACAAGCCTCCCCGGGATCGACCCATGCCCCCATCCATTTTGGCGGCAGCATTTTCGCGCCGTCGCTGCGCCTTCATGCGCTCTTTCTCGGCCATCTCAGCCTGCTTCTTCTGGAGCTCTGGGTCGCGCGTCGTTCGGATAATCATGTCGCCTCCACTGGACGTCTTGCTGGCCATGGCCATTCGTTCGGCAAGAACAGACAGCGCATCATCACCAACAGCCTTGTTGGGGCGAATATTGTACTGTTCGGTAATGTGGCCCACGGTCATAAGAAGCTTGCTCCTCAGCTCTGCTGCCGCCGCATAGTAGTGTCCGTCATGGAGCTCGCTGTACGGCTTGTTGGGATTGGGCGCGTGGCTCTTGGTCGAGATTTCGTGGTGCTCGCCCCCGATGGAGATGGTGACCGACCCATCGCTCCAGCGGAAAAGGTTGGTGTTGCTCCTCAGCTCCCCAGTGCTGTGGTCGCGTCGGACTCGCGCGACGTACTTTGGGTTTTGCTTCCTCGCGTTGGTGAGGTCGAACTCGCTGGGCTGGAACGTCTCGGGGTCGTATTCTTCGGGTAGAATTTTGACAAACTTGGGAACGCGGAGAACGCGCAGCTACAACACAACGTCGCGTTAGGATTTACGCAGCGAGAGAAGAAGTGGGCTCGCAAGACTTACCGCTCCGTTCTTGGGCTTGGGAATTCGATGCCGGTAGGTTTGGACAGACAGGATAACACGGTCCTTTGTCTCCCGTTGGGTCTGGTCATCGTCGTAATCATGGCGCTCTCGGGCGTCGGCGTCCCCTTCAGGGTCAGATGCGAGATCGTCGTCGTCGAGAATGCGCTCCTTGGGCGAATTGACATCGTCGTCACCCTCGTCTCCGAAGAGATCATCGCCGCCCTCGTCGAGAGGGTCAATTGGATCCTCGGAATCAGACATGTTGCGTATCTAGGTTGAGCAAAATGGCGTGGGAGCGAGAAGCTCAAGAGTGCGGAAAGGCGATGTGAATGCTAACACGAAGTCGCTGTGAAAGGAAAGGTTCGCTGAGAGGGAGGCCCCAGCCTCTGCTGAGTTTGGCTGGATGCGCCTGAGGCTGCGGCTGGGTAGGCCAGCAAGCCACATTGCACTAGCCACAGCTGTTTCGTGAACAGAACCCGTTTTAGCGCAAGCATGCGTCAGGTGTGTCAGCGTGTCCAAAGGGGAAACACCGAAACAGTAGCGCTGTTCGAGGGAGGGACCACAGTGCTCGGGGGCTGTGTTGGGCCGCCGAGCACGTACCAGGTGTCGTGCCCAGGGTGCCTCAGGGGGTTCTAGCGCCCGTACCCCTCGTCAGGAAAGGGGACCAAAAAGCACCGTGTCTGCTTCCTGGGCAGCCAGCTTAGCTTCAACCACATTTAGTTTCACTTCGGCATCATCCAACCTTGACAGACGTCGCTGTTCTCGACGATCCCCCAGCAGACCGAGCCAGCCTGGCGCTTGGCCGCATCACGAACCGAGTCCCGCCCTGCTGTGATCCGTCACGCGACCGAGGACTGGGTGCTGTCAGCGCAGCAACACCCTCCTGTCCCCTCGGCCAGGTTGCTCGCGCCCCTCTCGCCCAACACCCCGCCCTCGCTTCCCATCATGTCGAACCTCTTTTCTGGTATGTAAGTGGCCCAATGCGATTTCATTCGTCTTGTGTTGTCTCTTCGAGAATCCGCTTCCGCTCCCATTCTCGCTCCCATCCTCCTCGCCGACCCTGCTGGAATCTCATTTACACCGCCTCGTCACTCCATCTCCACAACACGACCTCGGATCGCAACCTTGCTACCACCACCACGACGCCACGGCAGAAGGTTCGGACTCGCCGCGACCCTCTCGTGCCCCCTTGCCAGCGACGATCGTAGTGACATCGTTGGATGAGCGCTCGTGCAGCCAGTGCCTTGCAGCCTGTGCCCTAGCGCAGTCGTCCGGGTCTGTGGCACAAGCTCCAACTACACATATCCTGCCGCTAGGCCGGCTTGTCAACCAGCTCTGGATATACTCGAATAGTTTTCTGGCGTCACAGACTGTCCAGACTGATATCGCATAACGGGGTGCTGTCATGGTTGTCCACTCCACTCCTTCGTTGGAGGAACCAAACCCCATCCCCATTGATACTCAAGTCAACCCAACACACCCCATAAAAGTTTCAGCGACTTGCGAGGCTTTCGCATGGCACGGTGTGCCTTGAGTGCCCTGTCCACGTCACTTGAAATAATCGCATTACATGAAGGATAGGCGACTGGGTTGCAAGGCATCCCTTACCCAACCCACCAGGCACAGCACGGCCCCTCTCCTTGCTTCTATATCTGTTGGCGCTGGCTATGTTTCAGATAGTCTCAGCGTAACGCGTTGCTGCCTTTTCTCTTGACGGTGTCCTCCGCAGCCGTAACTTCCGACGTTGAACCTTGCCTTTCGGTACTGACAGCATGTTGCATAGTAACGCCAGGTTTCGCGGCGGGGCCGCCAAACCACCTGGCCCGCAGAAGAGCCCTACAGGATCAACTGCCAGCCAGCCTCCTCCTCCTGTCGAAACCGCCTCTCTTTCCAGCCAGTCGTCTGCTAGCCTGGCACCCAAGGTCCCTCCCTTGCCCAGTTCTCCTTCCCTAGCTCAGACCATTGGCATGGACGAGTCCAGCGGTGCGCCGCCCACCGGGGACGACATCATCAACTCCTACCACCTACCCCGGCCCCTGCCTCTCTGGCTCAACTCGCAATATGCCAAGCACATTGTCAAGGGAAACTTCATGACCCTCAGCGCTCGGCCCAAGACGGTGGAGCAGGGAGAGTGGATCGCGCATCAAGGTAGGCTTCCTGCCCCTTCCACTGCCTTACAATCGCTTACCCATCGAATCAGTTGTCGAGCACTACCGCAATCTGTGGAACTTTGTGCGTGTTATCCACGAGAAGGAGGAGGACGGTACCTCGATCTGCAATTCCACTTCGTGCCCTCGCATGTCTGCCGGAGCGTAAGTCCTCACCACAACCCTCGAGTTAGGGTCGTGTCTTGCTCACCAGGAATGCAGTAACCACTCCTTCACCTGGCTCAACCGGAATAGGGAACCAGTCGAGCTTCCTGCGTACGAATACATGACGCTCATGCAGCGGTGGATCTCAGGAAAGGTTGACGACACCAACGTCTTCCCAACCGATGCCTCGGGGGTGTCATACTTTCAGAATCCTTCCATCACAACGACCTCGCTTTCTCAACTCACCAACCCCGGGGAGCCTGAGTGGATCGGCAAGCGATCCGGGTTCCCTGACAAGTTTGTCGAGATCTGCCAGATGATCTTCCGACAGATGTTCAGAGTGTATGCCCATCTCTATTGGGCTCACTTTACGGAGCCCTTTTACCATCTCAACCTCGAGAAACAGCTCAACAGCTGCTTTTCCCACTTTGTCCTGACTGCCACAGCTCTCGACATGCTCAAACCGGCCGAGCTGGAGCCCATGCAGCCCTTGATTGACCTCTGGGCCGCCAACGGGACCTTCCCTCCGGAGTCCAAGGCTTACGAATATGCCAATGTTCGCGCAGGCGAGCGTCTTCTGCAGCTTGCTGGCATCACCTAATCACCCCCGCCCAGGGGTTTGAGGTTGGTGGAGCTCAGGGCCAAGCCCGGATTCCCGCCGACAGCATGCTCAAGGACTAGGTGGGAACGTATGGGTTGGGAATTCCAGCGTCGTGACCGTTGTGGTCCTGAAGGCAGAAGGAGTGCGCTGCAGGGGAGGCGCGCTCAAGGATCGAATCACGAATTCTTGATTGGTAGCTGATTGGGAATTTGGTTGAGCATCATGGTAGACTTGAATCGGCTTTCAATGAGAAAAAATGCGGCTTTGAGTTGTAATGCCACATGTTTCTTCGTCGGAGCATGTCCTTGACACATGGTGATGATGCGCTTATGAGTTAAGCTCGTCGCACCCGCATTCCGCGCCAACCTCGCTAATCTTGTATTCTACGATGACGGGCTGGCCATCGCCGACGATGAAACGTCCGGACCCAACAAAGATCTTGTCCTCCAGCGGCTTCAGCCCCGGATTGTCAGTCTCGAATCGGATTTGCACAACTGCAGCAAGCGGGGTCAGTCTTCCGAGACGGAGCAACGAGCGTTGGCAGTTGCTGCTACGAATCCGCCACTAATTCCATGGCAAAGCGAAGCAGGCATGAATGGCAAAACGAAGCAGGCATGACAGAAAGAGGCGTGTGCTCACAGGCGTTGCCGAATCCAGTGGTGTTTGCATTGCGATCGCCACGGATGACTTTGCCCTCGTCGCCATCCATTCCGACAATGCCGTTGTAGCTGAAACGCAGAATGGCCCCTGAAGCGTCCAGCGCCACACTCGTCACCTCCAGGCGGGCCCTTTGGCCATCTACATCACTTCGCAGGAAGTCGCTGCCGTGGACAAACGTCGCATGTAAACTGTAGCCGTAGTCCGGCTCCGAGACGAGTGTGCCTGTGTTGGGCACGAAGGGTATATTGAGCAGGTTGGCTGTAATAATCAGAGGAGATTCAATATATATCTGCGCCAGAATGTTAGAGTAGGGCGTCAGAAAGGTCAGGAGGGCTATCCAGGCGCGGCCTAGAGACTCGAATGCCAGGTTTCTGCTTCAACATATTCCATGCCTCAGGGTTGCGTGAGCTGGAGGTTTCTCAACATACTTGTGCTGTGAACGCTGGAATGAGGATGGGGAAGTTGGCGAGTCTCATGGCTCTTTTGTTGGAGGAACAAGGTCATCGACTTATGCGTCGTCAATCGCAAGTGGCATTTATACCAATGGAAGCCCAGCTGCGGCATTCATACCATTGCCGCTTCTATATCTTCACTCTTCAGTAGTCACAGTCATCCAAAACTCAGGGTGCTTCCCAGACGGGGTAACACGGAGACTCTTGAAAAGACTAGCAAGTCTCGCGTAGGATACACATGCGGCACTGGTGCTGCCGTTATCGGGAACGCGAGCAAGATCTGTAGGGACTGTGTGAGGGCGGATCTAAGCGGGACAGCGAATCCAAGCCCAGCCACGAGGGCTATGGTGACGCTGGAAAGGCGATATGGTACTTTCTTGCAAAACCATATTGGGAAACAAGCCCATGATCGGGTGTACAGCAGGATCGAAAGGCAGTCAAAGTCGCGAGGGCTGCTGGAAAAGGCGAGACACCGGAGACTGACTTGAGCTTGAAGCAACCGGAAGAAACACACGAGCAGCTTCAACCTCCGCACTACCCTGTGACAAGGAGCGTGTAGAGTTGTAAACAGGAGCAAAAGGCTAGCGCAGATGACGTAGTTTAGGCCTGCGTCTTCGAGGTGCGCACAACCTGCTGCCCCGGGAGCACAGCTCGGTGCTTGCTGCGCACCGTCCTCCGCATTTTGAGATTTGCTGTCTCCCAACTCCCAGAATCTCTTCAGCGCTACGAAATGTGATCGCGAGAATTCCCTCATTGGGATGTGTTGCGTTGCCCTGCGATGAATGAGCTGCTGTCGTTGCGTGTTCACGAGCCGGAGCCACCGTAGGATGTTCTAAACCAGGCTTTCCCTTCAGGGATACCGAAGGAAACGACACGGCTTTCGGGCCGTGTCGATAGCTATAGTGCTCCGTAGCGGTAGGGATGATTCGTCATCGAACAATGCGAGAAAGCCAGCCTAAACTGGCGAGGTGGCGAAGGCGCGAGGCTCAGTCCGCCCAGCCTCCTGCTTTGCAAAGCTTTCCGGTTAATTCCCAGCAGCGACAAAGCCCGCCTCGTACCTTGAAACACCGTACTAGATCCTCTTTGGCTCGAAATAGAGCTTCGGCTAGTCGGGGATTCGTTGGGCCCTGGCTCGTCTTGTTTCCTAGCCCTCAGCAACCAGGGTGTTCCCCGCTTCACGTCAACCAGAGCTCCGATGTCCCAGCCGTCAGCGCGAAAAGCCACCCGTTTCAGAAGCAGGATCTAATGTATGGTTAGTGGCCACAAAATCATGCTCTCCTCAACCGCCTCTTTGAGAGTCTTTATGTGGCAAAGCAGCGTTTGCTTCGCCGTTGCTGACTTCGGTGTCAGACACCATGTTTCCAAATGCAAATCGCAGCCGAGAGCTGAGGGAGACGGTGGGCATCATTCATTCTTGGATTTCCTTTTTGCCTTGGACAGGCATCCACGATCCATGCGCATGTTTTTGCTTTTCCCATCATTTCACGGCCTTGGGATGTCGGGCATTGCATGCTCGATCTGAAAATTTTGCCGATGATTTCAAGGGTGTCTACCAGCTTGTAAGATTGCCGAATGCATGTTACCATATCCAGCCGCGATTGACCAGCAGATCGTTCGAACTGCGTAGCAATCACGTCCAGAGCGTTGTGGGCATCCCGCGGGCAAAGCAGGCCGGATGGCGGGTATGTTGCGGAACCGATGAAAGGCCTGTGAAGCATGCTTTGCAGGAACATTCGCAACTCTGAGATATCTCCACAGCCAAACAAGCCTCTGGCTGTCTGTGGCTTTTCTTCTGCGCACGAATGGCGACAGACGTTGACGCATTACCCGAGACATCCACTCTGCCCCAGATGTCGTGCGTCAACAAAAAGCACTAGGCAACAGAAACCAAACGGTTCCGAAGAGGGCTCCTCGTGACCAAGTTTCGGGATGCACGTTCGGATATTGACATGGTGGGGTTGCTTGATGTCGAGCGGGTGAAGGCGCATCGTCTTGGTGGAATTGACTACCCTGGCAGTTGGATCTTGCAAACTTGCATGACGCTCAGCAAGCTCGTCCTTGGCACATGCGATCCCCGACGTGTGCTTGGAAATGGTAATCTCCATAGAGGTGGAGCAGCATCATGCTTGGGCAAGATTTCGCGATGAGGGCCCGGCGCGGAGCCGTCGAGAAAGGGATTGCCAGGGACCAGGCTGACAATGGTCTCTCGGAGCGGGCTATTGCCTCTTGGCACGATATCTAGGCTCGCTTGACGCCCGAGTATCTCCGCAAACCGTGAGAGAGGAGTGCCTGAAAGGTAGAGAAATAGTCTTTCAGCATCGGATGTGAGATGGTGGTCTTATTGCCTTCTGGTCGAACAAGGGTCTCTGGGCAAGGGAACCCTTCATTGCAGTCAGCCTCAGCAACCTGTCTGGGGATTCTTGGGAGTTGACGGCGGGCTGGGGTTGCGGGACGAGAACAAGGTTCAGGGTTGTTATATCTGGCAGACCCCGACGACCCAGCTTGAAGGCTGGATGCGGTAACAGTTTCGGCTGCGTCATGGCACAATCTGCAGCACGAAACGCCCCCAGTGGGTTTGGATCGGAATGTCTCGCAGGCGAATATTGAACTTTGATGCAGAGTTGCTGCCTCCATTGCCTATATCCCAAGCAGCCTCTTGGTCCGTAGATTGGCTTGTCCAAGGGAAAAGAAAGGAAAGGTCCTAGAAAACCGAAGGCCTTGCGGTTGCGGCAGAGGCGAGACCGGGCGTGCCTACACAAGCCAGGGGGTTGTAGAGTCCATTGCCGCGGCAAAGGCTGTGACTTCTCGTCTTACACTCGTAGCGATTGCAACATGATCGGGTATCAACTAGCAAGGGGGCGAGGATCGGGCGTCTTTAACGTGTGATGAGAGAACCATTGAGATCGTAGAGCCGGGTATAGTTCCAACTATCACGATGTGATTGATAGATTGTCCGACCATCTCCAGCCAGGGTGCTACGTATCACGTAGATCAGGTTCCTCAAACCCGTGGCGGCCAAATCCGCCCATACCAGATTCACTGGCCGGATTGGGCTGGAAAGCTGCACACAGTGGAGGAAGGGGATGTCCTGGGCTCTCGGAACGGCAGGCTGGCAAGCCGATGGTTGCTAACGCCTTGGCCATGGCCAGAGGCACAGAGGCCATGCTCTTGGCGGCTGGATTTGTCCGCCTCGCCCAAATGAATGGCTGTCCTGGCATCTGGTGGAGGGGGAGGAGGAGCATCATTGGATGACAGGCCCAGCACGGATCGTTTGGCAGCGTGAGCAGCAAAGGAGGCGATTGCCATGTCCCTACCGAGGCCCCGCCTTCCCACCTGGGCATCCACAAGAACGGGAACAAGCTAGCGAGCGGCGGGCAGTGAGCGGCGAGCCTGCAGGCCCGTTTGGCCAGAACTTGACGGATCGTGGAGTAGGACGCGCACGCGTTGACGGGGGGAAACACACCGACAAAACAAAGAGCCCAAAGCATGGCCGCCTGTATGCGGCCATGAAGCACAGTGGGACGGTGGGGCCCCTCGACAGGCTCGCCTTCGAGTGTCAATACCCGTGACAAACAAGGTAGGTACGGACGTAATGGGGGTGGATATCAGGTTCCCACGGTCCTCGCCCAGACCCAGCCACTCAATGCGCCGGGTTGGCGCTGCCCAGCTCGGCGCTACCAACGACTCAGCGACTCAGCCATCAAGGATGATGACTGGAATCGCGAAGTCCTAACGTACTATTTCGGTAGGTTGTTGGTCAGGTTCTTGGGCGACGAGCAACAAGTCCTTTGGACGCGGCGGGTGGTCAGCAGTCCTGGCACACTCACATCAACACATCCATGGATGGTACTCGGTACTCGTACTGAGCCAACGCTGTGCTACCGTGCTATGTGCTTATGGTTAGGTCTAGATGATGGCGATCGGGATGCTTCGTGCTATTGCTGCAGTACTATGTAGTAATCTCATACGGGAGGTCGCATCTAGCGCACGTATCGTCAGGATGAACGGACTGCGTCCTCCGTTAGCATGCAAAGCCCTTGACACTGGTACGTGACTTTTATGGTGGTGGTCTATTCCGTACGGCGCAGAAGATTGCCGGGCTGCTGGCTGGCTTTCCTGGGCGGAACTGGTCGGGATGAGGTACCTGGTGTTTGCGGGGAATGCACGCAGGAGGCTGGTACCAGAGTGCCTCCTAGGGTGTACAGCCGACGCCCCCATTGGAGAATGGAGGCTCCCGGCGCTGCACGCCTTCTTTTTTCCTGGTTCAGCTGGTACACACACACACACACCTGGCTGGCAGGCAGCCGGCCGCTGGGGCTAGATCCGAGCAGCTCAGATCTACAACCCGATGTGCGTCGAGGATCGAGAAATGGTCCGGGGATACGGAGCGTGGGTTCCCTGGCGACACTGAAGGGGATATCGGCTCAAGAGACAGGCGATGAGAGCCGTGAGCCCGAGGCCCCAGATGGGATCCCATCCTTGGATGCGTGCGCCGCGCAGCGCAGCGTAATGCATTCCCCAGCCGGGGCGCGATGCTGAAGCAGGAGGCGCCTTCTCCATTATCGTCGCTGTCCGTCGCTGCCCCAATTAGCCTCCATTCACGGTTAGGCTTCAAACATGGAGCCGCTCGACGGGTGCGCCATTACCCGCGACGTTGAGCAATAGGAAGCTTGCCAGGATGGCTTTAGTGGCTCTCGGCTGCTGCAGCCACCCAAGCTTCCAGAGCCCATCCAGTCACTTGGCCCAGAGCGACGGTTTTCGCGCCAGGCTTCGGAGTTGGGCGAGGCATGGTAGCGCCCGTTTTCCCCCCTTTGGTGCCCAACGTCAAGCCCTGCAACCAAAGACGGCCATTGGCACAAGCTGGAGAATAGCCCTGCCCGGGCCGGCCCAGATGGGCCCGAGCCTAAGGGGGCTCTACTGTAAGTGGCTGTGGCCGTTGGCGCTGCTTCACTGACCTACACTCTGAGTCAATGGATGGTGGGTGACTCCGCGCCCTCAAACTTGACACTCGCGGGATGGCTTTCGTCAACCCCAGTACCGTTTCGGGTCCGATTTATTGCCTCACACACAACGGGACAGGGCTGCCACGATGCCAGCCGGGGGGGCTGCCTGGCTGGTGTTGCTTTTTCCCTCCCCGTTTCGCCATTCGCGTGTCGGTTCCGGTCATGAACCCCCCCCCAAGGCCCTGTTCCCCGTGGTCCTCCGACCGGTCAGCCATGAGGCCCATGACACCACCTCGAGGCACTCACTGGCTGGGGAAGTCGCTGGGCGTGGGGTGGTGGCCTGGTTCTGAGCGGCAAGCTGGATAGTCATCACAGGGCACTGTCCTTTGATGGCCTCATTGGGAAGCACCACCCTGAGCCACATCGGATCAGTGTCAGTGACCCGCGAGCCTGACAGAGCAGCGGTCAAGTGACGACGGGCCACTCTGGGCTCACAGGGCTCACCTACCCCCAAACTGCGAGAGCGTATTGTTGACCAAAGTGAGCTACCTCGGGTGCCACATGAAGCTATCCCCTGCTCGAGTCTTCCAGTCGCCTGGCGAGGAAGAGGCGGTGCGGTCCAGGAGGCCGAGGGGACGAGGCCTTTGTTTAGCCCAATGTGATCAGCCAACTGCCAGAAGCGGCGCTCGTGCGTTCCGCGGCATCAATACGGGACCTGGTGGCTTGGGTGAGGCATCAAGGCTCGGGTCGGCATTGAAGGATGCTGATAGTACATGCGGCGTCGTCCCTCGTCCGGGGCTGGAGCGGAGGAGGTCAACTGCACGTTTTGGCTTACTAGGTTTCTTTACCTGGATATGAAGCACTCGCGCAGTTCTGGCCTACAGTAGTAATAGCAGATTATCTAGTAGTAATATTATTATTGCCTGTGCCACCAGGCCGGGCGCGGTAGTTGGTTGCGTAGTAGCCCAGTCAGTATCTTGTTTTGTTTTTTTTGCCATTTGCCGACGATGACGCTTGTGATGGATGATCAGTGGGCTCGCCCACTCCCCCAGGCTCCCGCTCACGCTGCCCTGGTGGCTGAAGAGGCTGTCATCCAGTGCCTGGCTGCTCGTTCCTACTCGCCCTGCAAATTGGCTGAGGCCCGCGACGTGATGAACGCCCGCGAGGGACCTCGCTGAAGCGTCGAATGACGCCTCCCTCCACACCCACCACTCACCACCGCCAATGGCCTAGCCTATGGCTCACCCGTCACTTTCTTGTTCTCTCGCCATCATCGTAGCTCATCGTATTAGGAGGCCGACGCCAAAAGATGGTGAACCATGGCCGCGGGCCATTATGGCACTCACACGCCCCCCCCCTTCAGCCCACCCCTTCTGGCCGCCGTGGGATGGAGTCGTCGGAGGACGGAGGACGGAGACGGGCTGCTGCTTGCAAGTTGCTTTGCTTTGCTTTACTTCGCTTTGCACGCCCCATCGTCCTCGCAGGCCGGTCTTCGATTTGGCCCCGCCCCCTTCAGGGTGGATCCACCATCCTTCCAGATATGCCCCTGCGAGCGTCCGTATTCTATGTCAAGGAATCGCGGTCGTCGATAATGGGCCTCTCCGAGCAAGAGGCGCATCCACAACTGTCGCCGAGTACATAACCAAAGACGATCCTCCCCTCGGACTGCCTGAGCACACTTCCAAAAGCAGCAATATCTTGTTGAACATCTAACGGGCTTGTTGCCTTTTTCGCCCTTTCCTCCTCCCCCCAAATAATCACGCCGTGCCGGCTTATGTTGTGGCCGGGACCTCCGAGATCTGAAATATTAATTGCATCTGTCACGACCAACACCACGCCAGGCTAGACGAGCGGAACCCCAGACCACCTCGCACTACCTACCTCACCTGCCTCCCTTGCTATCTATCACCTGGACTACCACTTGGAGCAGTACCTCCCACGCCGGTCTCATCGATTGCATCACACCAAAGCAACCAGTCCAACCCCAGGGCCCAAACCGGTCGGGCTTGTGGTGAGTTTCCTGTCTTTCCTATTTGCCGCGACGTTGCGCAGTACACTTCCCCCTCCTTGCAAACCCTTGCCTACCTTACCTTGCCTATATGCCCCGTCTCATTGCCGTGCGCTCTGCTCTGTTATAAGGCATATCACATCGCCTGGGCCGGCCTCCCCATCCCCGCCAGACATCAGACACCAGCCTCTCTGCTCTCTGTCTGCATCTCATCATCACCATATCAACCCATCTGCCCATCTGCCCATCTTCCCCCCGAATATTGGCTCTTCCGCCTCTCGCATGTGAAAGGCTTCCCGTGCGCGAGTGAGTCCCCACCGCCAGGCTGCCTGCCCAGGAAGAGAATCCATTTATTCAACCGTCGGTGTGCTCTGCTCGCACCAGCCCATCGCGAAACTTGCACTGCACTGCTCCACCCGCCGTCTCTCACTGCCCTCTCCTGGCCGGCCCTGGCGCGCTGCCTGGCCCTGGAAACCCCACCCGCCCGTCCGCACCCACGCCCAGGTGCTTGGGTGCCAAAAATACACACACCACTCTCCTCTGCTCACCCGCACCCACCCACGCTTTCACCGCCGCCCACCAACATCACACTGACTCTCAGAAGATCATATTATTTCGCGCGGCCCCCCCAACCTCTCCCGCCCGAATTCACCCTTCTTCTCCTTCCCACACTCACCTACCTTTTTCTGCTTCCCCCCACTGCCTTTCTGGTCTCTGGGCTGCCTATTTCTGATCGCCCTTTAACTATTCTTGGCTTCTCTTTATTCCTGCCTGCTCCTGCTTGTTTCTCGGTTTTGTTTCCCCACCGCCTCTCACAACCTGCCTGCCTGCAATGGCTTCCGCATTCTCCATGCAGCCGTTTTACCGAACTGCTCCTCTGACCGTGGACACCCACCATGCGCAGAAGTACTTCGACGAGGAAGACAACAGTGTCCTTGACGAAAACATCCTCGACCACAGCGCCGTTGATTCGGGTCTAGAGCTCTCGCCTCCCATGGCCGACAGCCGCCGAGAGTCTTTCGCAGTTGGTCCCCCGCTTTTCTCTCCCAAGACCGAGGATTGGCAGTCAGTCGACATGCAGTCGGTGCCCTCCAACAACCCCTTCTTGGACCAGCACAGCAACAACCCCTTCATGCGAATGGACCAGACACAGCCCAGCGCCTTTGCCCCGCCCGGCAGCAGCTGGTCCATGGGCAACGGCTCCGGTTCTTGCACGCCTCTCCAGCCGTTTGACAACGTCCCTGCCGAGTATGATGCCAGCGCCTCCATCTTCCAGCGACCCATGCCTGGCCAGACGCCCTTTTCCAACCCTGGCAACATGTTCGCATCGCTTCCTGGTGGCAACCAGTCCATCCCTACCGCTGATCAGAAGGAGTGGATGAACGCCAAGAAGATGCGCCCAAACAGCCCTGCTATCCGCTCTCACAACGACCTGCGTCGAGGCGATGGTATCCGCAAGAAGAACGCTCGGTTCGACATCCCCGCCGAGAGGAACCTGAGCAACATCGACCACCTTATTTCTCAGTCGACGGATGAGCAGGAGATCAAGGAGCTCAAGCAGCAGAAGCGACTGCTCCGCAACCGCCAAGCAGCGTAAGTTTGATCATCCTATCCCCCACCCCCCAACCAACCAACCCCATCCCACCAAGATAATTTCCCGATGCTAACTCGTTACAGCCTTGACTCTCGCCAACGCAAGAAGCAGCACACTGAACGTCTTGAGGATGAGAAGAAGCAGTACACTGCTCTCATCGGTGACATGGAAGAAGAGATTGCCCAGATGCGCGGCAAGCTTGAACAGCTCCTCATCGAGAAGCAGACATTCACCAACTACATTGAGAACATGAACCTCGAGAAGGAGGAGATGATCCGCTCTCACACCCTCGAGACAGGTGAGCTCAGGAAGAAGGTCAGCGTCCTGACCGACCACGTCCAACGCCTGGAGAGCAATGTCGTCTCTTCCTCCGGCGCCCCCAACGGATTCGCCGGCCCATACGACGAGATGGACGGCATGGCCATGGGAGGTGCTTGGGATGCTTCCAACTTCCTCAACGAGTACCCTGCCGAGCCCGAGGTCAAGCAAGAGATGGCTCTCGTGCCGTCAAAGAAGGCCGACAACGAGGGCGAGAAGCCTGGCCAGGGTGGCCTGCTCTTCATGCTCTTCCTTGTTGGCGCCTTTGTCCTCTCCAGCAGGTCGACCCCCTCGATCCCTCGTGTTTCCGAGGACGTCCGCGCAGCCTCTGCCACTCTCCTCGACAATGTTCTCAAGGACGCAGGCATCAGCTCGCAGCCAACAAGCATGCAGGCAGTCGGTCCCCAGCCCTCGGGCGCTGCCAACTGGGCGGCCAACGGCATGCCCATGAATGACATGGCCATGGACGGGGTTGCCCCTTCGATGCTCGCCGAGCTGGGTGATGCTCTTACTCAACCAAGCCAGGAACAGACCAACGAGCAGATCTTCTCGCTCTCGGCCGCCCAGTACAACGGCGTCAACTCGCAAGAATTCCTCCAGAATGCCCCCGAGCGAACAACAAGCCAGGGTCGCCGAAACCTGGCAGACGCCTTGACCGCCATGCGAAACTCGAACAAGAAGAACGGTGCGGCCGAGGTGTACACGCGCTCTCTGCTGTGGGACCAGATCCCCAGCGAAGTTGTACGCAACTTTGCCAAAATGGTGTCGGAAAGCAACATTGCCCAAAACGAACAACAACAAAACAATGACGTGCGAGCCTGAAGAAGCTGATGATGATGGAAAAGAACTTTATTTGATATGACGACGATTACACGGCTTCTCCCATGTTTACGACAAATTTCCTAGTTTTCCTTGCGTCGGCTTTCATTTCCTACCTTTCTGGGGAGGGAGAGGAGCCGGCATACACAGCGTCGCTCTCGCGAACTCCAGACCTGTTGCTCACGCACCCAAACGGATGGTTTCTTCCTTTTGTCGTCTTCTTCCTGGATTTCTACTTTGGAGTCTTTCTTGATTTCCTTATGGATCTATCTAGCAAGCGAGCGAGCATTGTTTTTGATGTGATTTATCTGTCTTGGATTTCCCCTGTCATGAATACCTCTTTTGGTTTTTATCTCCGTGTTTTTCTTGGGTCACGGCGAACTGGGCGGAGCTGACGGTTGTGTGTGGGCGATTGAAACGGCAGATGATGACTGCGACGGCGGCGGGGATGGCGGCAGTGATCTGTCCGGCCAACCTAGCGCAAGCCAGCAGGAGAAAGACTCAACAGGGTCCTTGGTCCAATCAGCTTGGACATGCCAACGAGCGGATTTACGGTGCATGGGAACGGATATGGGTGGGTTGGGACACGGGACGGGCTGGGATGGCATGACGATCGAGATGGGATTTATTGATGCAACGTATGGCAGCGATGATGGAACGGACAAATGATGACGAAGACATGAATCCGTCGAACGAGCCGTGTTTAGTGTTTTTTTTTATTACATGCATTCTTCCGCAGCACTGTAGCCAGTCCCTGGTGGTCTGGCCTGTTGCGAGGCCTGTTTAGTTTGGTTCTTTTTTGTTTTTCCTTCACATCTGATGCTCGATACCCCCCACTGGGGATGAATTTGGACTGCATTTCGGGATACTTCTGCCAAGTAGTGCACAAAAAGCGAATATGACACTTCCATTCCCCTCCTACCATCCACAGCTCCCCGAGAATAGCGCGACTCTCGTATTCCTCCCCATGTCTCGGCCCAGCTCCTGGCTGCACTCCAACCCCAGGCAACTAGGTAGTTTAATTTGTAGGTACCTGTACCAAGAAAGGAAGGGTGGCAACCCACTCGAGTACGGCACCGAGGCTTGCTTGGAACCCATTGGCAGGTAGGTCAGCGGGCTTGGGGCCAAGGTTGACGTACATCGCTTGGGAATACGAGGGTGTTGTTCGCAGCCAAAGGACCGACCGAAAGCTGACGGGGGAGGACAAGCCGGAATGGGGCCTTCAAGGGCTCGGTCCGGAGAGGGCGAAGCCAGTCCGTACCCGGCGCGTGGTCCCAAGCCCAGGGGGTTTGGGTAACATGAGTTTGAGGTCATGGATGGGGTCTCAGACAAGCGTCCGGTCCTTGGCTCCGACATAGTGGGCAAACTGACAACGGAATATGCGGCTGGCGTGGGAGGGAGGGGCCGCCCGTCCGTGTGACGGCCAACGGGTGCCACCAAGAGCCCAATCGGGGCCGTTTGGCGGTACAAGTCGAAGGCAGATGGAGCCCGGTGGGTGAGTGGCGGCGGACGGGTGGCTGCCACTGAAGGGAGCTAGCTTTGAGCATGTGGTTCCAGCAGCGGTTGTGCTAGCGACCTATTGGGTCGGGGAGCTGCCCGTTGGGGGGGCGGTTGTGGTGGGTGCGGCTTCTCAGATCAGATGGTGTAGATGCAGATGGGACCCAGACACCAAGGTCGTACCCAAGTGTCTGCAACCCAATAGCGATGAAAGGGGCCATGTACACTTTCAAACGCATCAGTCCACGGGGTTGATAATGTTGATACCCAAGGTATATTTGGTACCAGTACTGCCTGAAGTACTTACCAGGTACGCATGGGAGAAACAGGGTCTTGACTGTCTACAACATGCATCTGATGTCCAAGCTGCGATGTTTGTGTCAAGTAAATCTGCGTTTGCATCCGTAACCAAGGTCGCACATATCCTGTGGCACACAGGCCGCCGGGCTGCATCAGCGAATGGAACGGAAGGGGCACCTGGTATGCAAGGAGTACGGATACCGTAGTAGGTCCTGCATCGGCCCCGTCGGCAGGCTCTCGGCCACCGCTTGTGCTGCCGGCAGTCGCGAACGCAGCTGGCAGAGACCGAGAACGCAACGGTGCCACCTACCATGAGGTAGTGGACATTAGGCACCTGCGCTGTCGGCACGGGCAGTCGTGACCGAATCATGCAATGGACCTCACCACCATACAAACTACGGCTGGGCGCTGCGCTGCGGCCCAACCGGCCAGGCGCAAGACGAATGAGCGGCAAAAATCCCACTTGATCAATCGCTTGCATGGCAGGGCACGTTCTCAGTCGACCCCAGCATCGAAGTTCTTCCGGCAGGTCCTTGACCTTTCCAGCTGAGGATGGTATTGCTGATTGCATCGCCGAGAAAGGCACATGATGCACAACGGATGCACCGTGGGCACACCCAGAGGCACAGTTCAGAGCCCCTTCCCCCTGTGGACGGCAGAGAGCACCCTCAGAGCATCAGCGCCTGACGATGCAGGGCTAGCGAGCGCCTGGGGGGGGCCAGGTCGGTTTGCCAAGCTGGTCGCGATTGTCGGCCGCACTGGCACGCGCAGCAGGCGGCAGGCCCGTTTTCCTGTCACAGAGGAGGCGTCGATTGGGCACCAAAATGCACACCGGCGCGGAGACTGGTGAGCTGAGAGCAGCCAATCCAGCCCGGCAGAGCAGGAATGGGCGTCGTCACCCCCGGAAGCATCACGAAATGGTTCGCCGTCGACAAAGGGGGAAGAGGCAACAGCACCGAGCCACAGAGCCTAGTGTCACGGTCGCCATCGTTGCAGCATGTTTGGTACGGCAGTCAGAATGAGAATTCCGGGCATGGAATTCGCCATGGGTTTCGCTTGGGGGCTTTTGAGGCCCGATTCACCAGGGATGCCCAATACCATTCCATTGACCTATCTTGCCCTCGACTTACGAGCCGTACGGAGCCTCAACCATCACACCCACCCGAGATAGCCGCTTACCAGCCATAGGTACTCAGGGACATCAAGGTATCGGCATATCAAGCAAAGGGACCTGAAGGAAATGGGACGAGATGGGATGATGCGACTGCCCGTAGGCCGCGCAGACATGTACACTGGCTGCATGTGTATGTACGAGCGGCTGAGACAGGTTCTGCTTCTCCCCGCCATGCCCGCTGTGACGCGTCTGCCGTGTCACAACCAGGTCGACTACCACCGGCGGTCTTCCAGACCTTCTATCAACAATCCTCGCAGCTACCCCTGATTTCGCGATTTTCTCCGACGAAGGCCATTGCCGACGCACATTCAAAGGTCAGATATGGGTAACATAGTTCTCATTGATGCCTCAAGAGGGCAGCGGAGTTCGCCTCCCCATTCAACAACCATGGCACAATAGGTGAACAGGCCAAGCTTCCTCCCTACCGCTTGTTGTCCGGCATCCCATTTCGATACCTTACGGTGGCACAAGCATGTCGCACTACTTTCGGCTGCTGCCTTCACCTGGCGGGTCGTACTTGTCCTTCCAGATCCTAGAGTGCGGAGTGGCACAAGTCAGCGCTTGTCCTTTGATCGGTTGTCACACCACTCAATGTTTGCACGTCTGCCGCACCCCAAATCCCGCACATTCGCGATCGATCTGCCATTCCTCGAGCTGGGTAGAGCAATTGGAACGCTGACATCCTATCAAACCATGGCTGCCAAGATCGGTTGGGAGCACCTCCGGCATACATGCCAAAGAGTCCGATCCAATGAGCCCGGCAAGGCGAACTGCTAACATTGGGGGGGGGGGGGGGGGGGGGGGGGGAGGGGTGGACTTACCAAGTATTGCCCAAGGTCTTGTTTCCATTCTTCTCAGCCAGCCGGTAGTACCGAGCTGCGCTGAACTATATGCGGAGAGACATGGTGTTAGCCTTCTGTGATAGCAGATGCCAGTGTGTCAGGGCTATTGGCGTGGGGGAAGACCAGAGCTGCAGCGTGGATGATGGCTTGATTCGCCGACGCCCTAGTCTGCATGACTTGGGGGTAAGCCACACTCGGGGATGCGGCGTCAGGCCTAAACCTTCACCAGCAGGCTGGTTCGGGGGCCTCATTATGCAGGTTTCTGCTGGGGCTGCACGGATGCGGAGCCCTCGCCCCTCGGTGTGGACTGGTGCACAGCTTATGGCGCGAGAACATACCTTGTCCTTCTTACAGCCATATCCTTCGAGGTAGCACCAGGCAGTCTCATTCATTGCGTCTTATCGCCAATCAGCCGTTGTCCGTTTGAGCATAGCGGGGGCTCCCAAGTCTTACCCGTGTCTCCGAGGTTCGCGGCTGTCTCATAATACTACACCGAACCGGAGCTGTGGTCAGCATGTTCTCTTTCAGCCACAACCAGCAGACCTGCGGCGAGTTGCTCACCTGCTTAGCAGCATATGCATCTTTGGGAATACCCCAACCATGGCGGAAGCAGTTGGCTAGCTCAAAGATGGCCAGCACCAACTCGCCCTTTGCAGCGCCGCCCTTCTTCATGCCGGCGTGGAGGGCTAGTTGCTCGATGGATGCAGCATTCGAGGCCGCAGCAGATAGATACTCCACCGCGCGAGCCGTATCAGGGGCACAGCCCCATCCATGCCTAGAATAGATGCAGGGTTAGAGAAGTTCAACAACGTGATGCTCGGGACCGGTCCAGTGATCAGACTATGGCAAGTATTGGGTGGCCGGCCGGGCGAGCAAGTGACCACTGATCCAACCGCCGTGCTCGGTCCCGCTCTGGCTCTCCCTTTACAACCGATCCGGTCGCGGTTACCATTGCAAGACATGGCCAGCCGCCGAAACAGAGGGGACGGACTGTACTGTACTAACCTCAAGGCAAGGCCATACAAGACCTGGCTCAGCGGATTATTCGCACCACGAGGATCTGCCAAAACCCCAAACATGCGGGTCGAGTTTTCCAAATCTCCCTCCTCATGAAGGCGAATGGCCTCCTGGATATCCTCGTCTATAGTCTTGGATGACACGGCATTACTCGGCCGTCGCTCACGCACACCCGGGGCCGGCGACGTGGATCCGCTCCGCGCGCGGGTGTTCTGCCCAGCCAACATGGTGGCACGCTTCTCCCATTGTGATTCGGAAGCGCCATCTTTGTCCTCAACATCGCCGCTGGTTACAATCTCGGGCAGATTCGAGGGGACGCTCTCAGACGACTGGGGCGTGGAACTCTTGAGGTGCAGCCGCTCGGAGAGGCGGCGGCTGCTGCTGCTACTGCCATCCTTCTGGCTCGCCTGGGACGAGACGGAGGCGCTACGAGAGCGACTAGACCGGAAGACGTCGAGGCTCCGCCGGGCCTTGCTAGGTTCCTTGGCCGCGAGGAGGTTGTCGTCGGGGTGAGTTGGCGGGTAGATGCGCTCCTCGGTGGTTGTATCGGAGCGGATGAGGGTGAACTCGGGAGCGTTGAGTCGATTGATGGCGTTGGGATCGGGCGCCTGTTGATCCAGGTCGTCCTTCTTTTTCAGCAGCTCTCGCAAACCCATGATGATTGTATTCTTGGTGTTTCGGACGGCTCCCGTGAGGTCAGATCGGGGGTATGTGCCAGTTGAGTCGGGGCACCGTGTCGCAGCGGAGGCCGTCACGAGTCGGCAGTTGCAGCCTCGCTTCTCGTAGGTCGATGACAGGGACGAGGGATGCTAGCTGATCGTTCGCGTTAGTGCTGAAGTTCCAGGGCGCGCGCAAGGCTACTCGCTCCCTCACTCACTCACGCACTACCCAATCCAGGCCCAAGAGATGGAGGAGCAGTTGTCGACTGGTATATCACGCGCTGTAAGCCCCAGCGGAGCACCGAGCGGCCTCGCAACGCCTGGGTGCCTCGCTCCTTATTGTCCAGCGTAAGCAGATGCACCGGCTGAGGAGCGCCTCCTTGTCGGTACGGAAAGATGCAGCTTCGGAGGCTTGACTGCGGCTGAGTCGAGGCAGTACGGCACCACCAATGACCCTTGGCAAGACTGGTGGTATGCAAGACTGAGGCGAGGTTCTCTGGGTGGACGGGCAATGAACGCAGGGCGCCGGGGGGGTTCTTACTAGAGGCAAAGGATTAGGACTCGTCCAGGAAGTTTATCTCGGTTTCTTGCCAACTCTGCAGTGCGAAGGATGCGTGACGATGGGGTCGAATGTCGCCGACATCAGCAGTTGAAGACGGACATAGCGTCGAGTGCCCCTCACTGACGTTGCGCGCGGCCCCGCCCAAGCCACCTGAAGGCTGAAGCTGCCATAATTACGAGCAGGGAGCCCCGAACCTAAGCACTAACTCAGGTGCTAATAATAGGGGAATGACAGGGACGTAGTAAGCTGGGGTGGAGGAGCGTGGGCTGCGAATTAGGATAGGACTATAACGCTCGCTAGACGAAATGTGGCAAGGCCAATGGTAGTTGTTAGTAGTGTCTGAGTCAGCTCAGCTACCTTATATTTGAATATCAGCCAGAACGGCAACAGGGACAAAGGGCAAGTAGGTAGGTAACAGAGCCACCATCACAGACATCAGATGTATCTCTCTCTCTTTAATCTTTGCTTTCATATTTTCACTATCCTGGCTACTAGTAGTAATAACCTATCCCCCGTCCCAGGGCGAATTTTTTTTCTTTCAGTCAGTGCAAGGCCACTAGTCGCAGTCGTCCTGGGGGGAACAAGACCGGGTATCTCATGTCTCCTTGGTCGTCATATCTCGAGCATCTAAGCTCAAGGATGGGGACAAGGACAGGTACTCCCAGTCACTAACTCTATGTACTGGTGATTATCAATGGGAACGAGGCGCCGTAGAGAGGCTCCGTTGCTCCCGGGGGTCCAACGCTTGGTGGTATCAAGAAACAAGTAGTGGGGCTCAGATGGAGATGAATTCCTTCTGCTCCTCGAAGTCTGAACAGTCAGAGTCTGCGTCGATGAACTCGGCTACCTCATCCGAGTCAACATCGTCGGAATCCGCAGTCTCTTCGTCGCTCGAGACGTCTTCCATTCGCTCGCTTGCCATGGCTTGGTTTCGAAGGACGCTTGCCCTCTCGCGATGCAAAAGCTTGCATCCCTTGTTTTTACATTTGCCAGTGTTGCTAAAGTCAGGGCACTCAAAGACATGCCGCTCAGTGCAGTCCGCCCCTCTCTCGCAATATCCATTGAACCCGAATGCCCTGCAGACAGGCGCGCCGGGCGCGGCTTTGGAGTGAGTATACGGACAATCAGCCTTGGCGCAGTGGCCCTTGGCAAAGTGCAAACAGTTAGGGGTGCGTTCGGGGGAAAGATCATGGGACAGGTCGCAAGACTCGCCGTTTGCGCACTTTCCGTCCTTCAGAAGCTCTTTACAAAGGGCAACCTTGTTGGGATCGTGGTTGAAACGGCAACGGGGGCCTTTCGGGCAGGATCCTAAATGTTAGCTGAGTTAGTAGTGTTCGGCTCATACCAGGCCAGTCCAGATAACGTTGGTGGTGGACAGCTCGATCGTGGAAGAGAAATTACCAGTCGCGGAAAAGATCCTGCAGGGTTCGTTGATCTTCTTGATCACGCCCGATCGCCTAAAAGTGGTCAGCGACTCCAGCTTCCGCGGGAGACCTACATACCGCTGGTCAGTGACAAATCTGTGGGCGACGAGATTGCCAGTCTTGGTGCGGTGGAATTTCACACCCGCCACCACGGCAAGTTTCGGTGTCTCCGACGAAGCATGAAATGCGCCTGGCTGGTGTAAGGGAATGACTTGGTGCACGCGTCGAGGTGAGCTCATCCTACCGGGGATTTTGACTAGTTTCTTTCCGCCATCGGCAACACGAAACTGTATGCCCTCGATGGTGATGGTATTCGTTTGCCCTGCTGTGTTAGTGGCGACACCCGATGGTGTGGCTTGGTGCTTCATGAAGTCGGAAAACTGCGTCTTTTCACGCTGCCTCTGGCTGGTAAGCTTCCGTTGGCGCGTTTGCTCAATAGCCTTGGCACGAGTCTGGCTCTCCTTCTCGTAAACGCTGGCATTTATCAGCTGTCTGTGGCGGTCGTTCTTCGACACCCAACCCGACGGTGTTTCGGAACCGCTGCTGACAGATCCATTGTTTGCAGGGCTTCCTGTCGAGTTGAGATGCAGCGTGCGGTGCTGGTGCGCTCGCCCGGCTCTGTATCCTCCGCCTCTGGAAGGGTACGGTGCGCTACGATTACGATAGTTGCTGTCTGATTCGTGTAAGAATGAGAAAATGCACGGCGATAGAGGCACCACGTACATCGAGGGTTGTGCGGTTGGTTTGGAAGCGGCCTTGGGCCTGACTGTTGACTTTTGTGTCGGTTTATTTGGCCTGGCAGTCGTCGTCAATCGGGCGCAACGAGTAAAAGGTGTGAGAATGGATACGCACCAGCGAGCTGGCCGATGCGGGCCAGAAGCTCTTTCTCCTCCTCTGACATGGCGATTTGGCGGTGATGAGTGCGATGGCACAGAACTTTTGAGATGACAGCGTTTGTCGTGTGAAAACAAATTAAAAAGGAAGAAAGAGAGGTGAGCGTTTGGAGTGATTCACCATTGCATAAACACAATGCGGGAAGGCAACAAAGCGCGATCTAACTAGGTTCTTCCATTAGTCATCAGCACATCGCTTCTATTGGCTGGCCGCACGAGGCTGAGCGATGTGCTGGAGGTCAACCTTCTGTCGCGTAGCAAGACAAAGAATATCGCCCAGGCTCTCTCGAACACGTCCCTTGGCTCCTCAATACATCCTCTCAGCGCCTTGTTTTCTCTGCTGTTTTTGTATCACGCCATGGCATCGTCCTGGGACTTGCTAGACGAGAAGGGTGAGGCCGACCTGCACAAAACAAGGCTTCTCAACGTCGAGGAGAAGCCGTTCAAGCGAATAACCAAACGGCTCAACGCGCTGTCTTCATTGGCCTTGCCCACTACCTCACAGAATGGTGACGCTACCGAGGCCTCTCCATCCCAGCTCGAGCAGCTGAAAGAAGACCTGACTCTGGACTTCGCCGCTTTCGACAGCGCCATCTCACGGCTACAGTTCCTCCACCACGCGAATACCCGCGAGCGCGAGCGCTACCAAGCCGACCAAGAGCGTATCCTATCCGAATGCCAAGAAGTCCGAGCCAGCAATGCCGATCTTCGAGAGCAGCTACAGGTGGCGCAGGCCACTCTCGCTCAGCGCAAGAAGTTTGACGAGCTCGCCGAAAAGATCACCTCAAATAGGCTGCTACGTCCTCGCGAAGACCAGATTGCCAATCTCTCAAAGCTAGAGGAGGAGTGTCGCGAACTAGAGCGCGAGAGCGAGACCTACAGCGAGACATGGCGGGAGCGGAGGGAGCAGTTCAACAGAATCATGGAGGAAGGCATGCTCCTGAGGCGACAGATCCGTGATGAGAAGGAAGAAGTGGACCGCAGGGAGGGCATGAATGAGGATGCCGATGACGATGCCGAGCCAGACAAACCGGGCCAGACGCCGAGGAACGAGCCAAGTGCCGGTGCAACACCACACCCTGACGGGGACGCTCAATCAAAAGCGGATGGGGGCGCAACCCCCAACCCAGACGCCATCAACGGCGGGAGGACACCATCTCGAGACACGCCGGGGCCCGATATGCTTAAGCCTTGGCCACTTGCTGGTGGCTCTCTGTCCCGCAGTGGCAGTCAAGCACCAACCAGCCGTGATGCCTCTCCCATGGCCCACCCCGGTGACGAGGGGCTGGAGTCTGGGGAAGATGTGGACATGGAAGAATCCGACGGGGCTGAGAGGCTGAGGGAAAGGGGAGCAGAAACACCCCAGGTTACGATTTATCCACCGGATGGCCAGGATGACAAGATGGAGGTGGATAATTAAGTGGTGGATACTACGCCAAGCCATGTGCAGATGTGCAGATGCGCAGATGTAAGATATGTTTTCCAAGAGAGATACCCTCAGTATGACGAAAAGGATCAGCGTGTCGCGTTTGGACGTGTCATTTCAGCGCCTTGCGTGGTATCATATCTGCAGCATCGTCTGCCTACCGTGTGTCCTGGGAGCTACATCCATCCCCTCTGCGAGTAGAGAAGGCTATGACGAGCCATTCTCCGCTGCCTTGGCCTTGGAGAGCGACGCCTTGGCTTCCTCCAGCTCCGAAGTGGGCGCGCCACTGTCCTCCGCCAGCGCGATCTGGTCCTCCAGTTTCGTAACTGCTTCGGCGATCCGGCTTCTCAGGGGGCCAAATACGGCTTTGGTCTCGTCGACGGCGGTTTGCTAACAAGGAGGGCGAAAACCAGTCAGTGTGTGCTCTACACCAGCAACTGCACCAGCGCCGTGGCAGGATGAGGAGTTTTGGCTCTCGCCGGCTCACCTGCTGCTTCAGCATGAAGACCTCATTTCCATCGTCGTTGCCCTGCCCGCCCTTGATCTTCTCTTCCAGGGCCTTGACTTGTGCCTCCTGCTGCGCAAGTTCCTTGTGATAGGACGCCTCTTCCTTCAACAGACGGTCGACCGACCGCGTGGCGATAGCGAGCTGGGATGGCGGGGGCATTGGATCAGCTGGGGCGGTCTTGGGGGCTTCTTGAGGAGGGCTCGTCTCGGGCCGGAGCTGGTCTCGGGTTTGTTTTGGGGGGGGTTCGTAGAGACGACGGCTGATTATATGAATGTGTGTTTTTCGATGATGAGCGAAGTTCAGAACGTCCCAGCGCAAATGAGATCATGGCCCAACGTGGGGGGCTTAGTGGCGGGGCTGCGACCTGCTACCCGCTAGCTAATGCTTGACATGTTCCCCTCCAAGGAATTACGTCCGTACCTGCGTGCGGGTAAACCGTAAATGTTCAGCCTCCATGCTCTAGCAGCCTCTTCCCCGCCTCGTCCTTTTTAACAAGTTAGGAGAACACTCAGGTTTTCGCTGAGCATTTGTAGATTGGCCCAGTAGCATCGCCTGTAGGCACCGCGAAGCGAGTACATGGAGATGACGACACTTAATGCATGTCAATAGTCTGTCTTAAGTAAACAACTATATACAAGAGACGATCATGGTCGCAATCTATAACAGGACTGGTACTAGACCGCCATTCAAAGTCTGTCGCACAGTAACCTTTTTCCCTGGCCTCGACCCGAGTTCCACATGCCATGGTATCTCCCTAAACGCCGGCAACGCCATTTAAGCCCCCAATACTAACGATCTCTGTCGTCCCGGAATGCATGAATCCAATACTTTACATGCCCAAACGTACCGCCTTGAAACAGACCTCGTTCATCCAATGTCATTTCAACAGGGTGTTGTGTGCCATGTTAGGCCGAGACAGCAACTGCTGCTGGAGCACTGACGGCTGCGGGTTCGGGCTCGTTCTCGTGAGCAATTTCACCGCCAGCTTCCTTCTCGGCCCAGTCACCCCAGAGCCCTCGCTTGCCACGTACACGGATGGGGTCACCCAGGCCAGAGCCTTGGTCTACCTTGATCGCGTCCTTGGTGGCAAGAACCAGGCATTCGAAAAACATCTTGGTGGCTTCAGCCTTGGTCGTCTGCTTCTCCGGGAGTAAGTCTTGGAAGACAACCGAAGTCTTCTTACGCTTGTCGGGGCTGTTGGCGGCTTCGGATCCGAAAAGATCGCGGAGAATATGCACGGCATGCTTAGTGCCCATAGAGACCGGGCCGCTGTCAGCGGGGTGCACAAGGGGAGCAGTGGTGTCGTCAAATGCAGGCATAGGGCTTCCGATTTCGCGCTCAGTGTGATCATTGTCACCGAGGGCCATACCCTCGTCGGCGGGGATTTCGATAATTGTCCCATCAGCAGCAACGCTCTGGTTACCCAAAGTGTGTCCATCAATAGCAAAGTCTGTGTCATCGCCAAGCTCCAGGCGCGGAGACTTTGAAGCGCCATGGTCACTGTCCACGTCGGCAATGCCACTGTCGCGCTTTCGCTTGAGCTCATTCATGCCACGAACAGCGTCCAGAGAGAGCATGCCGCGGAGCTCAGGGGCCCAGCCAGCGCTTCGTCCCTCCATCATGATGGACGAAACAAAGCCACCGCTCTTTTGCATATCCATCAAGGCGAGTAGGAAGGGGTCCCGAGGAAGGAAGGCGGCGGGCTTGATGATGTTTTCGCGGTTGGCTTGTTGCTTCTTGATGTGATCGCTGGAGAGAGCAATTTCGTCATCGGGTGTCAGAATCTTCTGCCTGCGTGCGCGCTGCGCCGGGCGTCGAACAAGCGTATGGTCCTCCTCAGCATCTGGCTCATACAAATCCGTTTGTTGGTGCAAGGTGTACTCCGCCTCGACCTCCTTTGCGAAATCCTCGTCAATGTCTGAGAGGGGCGACTCGGAGATTCGGCCGCGGCCAAACGCGGAGGCAGCGTTCATCTCAGGCATATGAGACTGGTCCGCCTGGTTGATTACAAAGTCGTCATCGCCCATAGCAAGATCTCCATCGAAATCGGCGATGCGAACGCCATCGCCCGGGTTGATATCGAGAGATGTCTCCCCTTCGACTCCGTCCTTGTGACGCGGCATGATATCCACTTCGCTAAACACATCATCGTCAACATCGCGAGGAAGGGGGGCGTCTCGTCCTATTTCAATGCTCTGGCTGGGGTCTCCATCCATGTCGATTCCAAAGTCAAGCTGGAGATCAAGGTCATCCATAGGTGCCAAAGCATCCTCATCCATTCCCGGGTTATCGGTGAGGAATTGGCTGTTGTCAAAGTCTTCCTGAAGGTTGATATCACGATTGTTGCTGACGCGACCCTTGCGGCCGACAGGGTTGGCGGCCACATCATCGGGTTGGGAGAGGAGCCATGAAGCATCTGGTGGAGGGGGAAGCTCGAAGTTATCGTAGGGCGTGATACGGTCTGGGAGCAGAAGCGCCTCGCGGTTAGGGATCTGAAGGTTCACGGCCATATCATTATTTCCGCTGGACCGGAAGGCCTATGTTTCTGTTAGCTAACATTCGGATAAACAGACGCGATGTCTACACGTACCATCTTAATCTTCATCATAGCTTCGTTACAATCATCCAACAAGTAACGCGTCTTGCGCTGATAAATTCGAACAACACCAAGCAAAAGCTGACCGCTCAACCGCAGGGCCATAGGAGCCTGGTTGGGCGTGATAATTGCCTCGACACTGTCCGTGACATTTGATTGCAGAATGTGATTCTTGGACAGCTTGCGCTCGAGGTTGGCAGACAACCAGACACGGGCCAGAGGCCCGCTCTTCTGGAGGAGCGTCTCCGAGTAGAACATGATGCGGTCGCGCGACGACGCGGATCGCAGATGAGTAAGGCCTTAGGATATCGCGGCGTGAATGAAGGTAGCTAGTAAGACCTGGTGATGGTTCGGAGGGGGAGAGAGGCGAAAGGCTGAGTTGAAGGCGTGCGTGCGTGTGGCCAAGGAAGTGTGGGTAAACACAAAGACCAGGGGGGCGCGTTCGGGCAGGTAAACAAGCGCAGTAGTCGCTCTGGCTTTACGCGCAGCAGGAGTACCGTAGATGCATGAAGCAAGGCAAGGCGATCGCGCGAGGAGGAAAATCAAAGCGATCAGCTGCAGCGACAGTTGATGCCGTGGGCGACAGCGACGGAAGCGATGGGCGTGAACAGGTGGGATCGCGAACGGTTTGGAGAGGGAGACGTCAGGTTGGTCCTGAACCTGGAGTTGAGGGGAGTGGCCTGGTCTTTTCGGCGGCCACCAACGGTAAATGGCGTGGCTGGGGCGGCCTGCGGCTGGTCAGTGGCTCGTACCTTTATGTACCATGTACCCGTGGGTCAAGAATGCACCGTGGGCTGAGGAGCGGGTTTCATGTACTTGGCACATAGAGGAGAAATGAACACGACTTCAGCTGCCCCCAAAGCTCCGGTCTTGCTACCCAAAGAAGCCTAGCATCGTTTGGGAGGCTGCATACAGACGCCAGTGAGTGTGTGTGAATATAACATGAGCACGTACGCGACTCTTTCGCCAATGGGTACCGCGACTTGCACCACCGCATCCGGAAAAAGTCAATCTCCGTGTTTGCCGCAAGTTGGTCATCACGTATCAACAGGCGGCTGTACCACTTGAACGCCTTCCAACATGGCCAGGGGAATTTTCCCGCGACCTGCCGTGATCACCGGTGATCAGTGAGATAATGATTCATGATGCTACCTCACAGAAGACTATTAGTATATATCGTTATAGTTTTCCAACCGCAATCTGCGACACCAAAGACAAACCACTACTTGGTCCGTTGACAACACGAGCAGCACAAAAGGTACCAATTGCCCTCCAATGTCCATGTATAAGCTGAGATAGATGCCATGCCAATGAAGGGAGTAGATCATGTGAAAATTGAATGATGGACGCACAGGTGTGACTTGGGTATGCAATCAGAATTGTTGGGTCGTAGGATGCTCAGCCATGTATACGGGCATGGTGTACGTGGATCGTAACCACGCCAGATCTAAATGCCAAGGGAAGAAGACAGCCATTTAATCCACATACTCCGTACAAGCCAGCGCAATGGGCCAGATGGTTTTCTCCTGGTTCACATCAATGGCCAACCTTCAATGGCCACCTCAAAAGTCAAAGGATGTTCATCAGCACTCAGTCAGCTAATCCTCCAGCGGTCCAGGGGGGCCCTTGGCATCGCTGCACCCCCTACCAGGTAGTACCAGTGTGCACCCGCCATTGGCGAGCTGCCGGCGCCGTCTCCGGAGTTGGCTGCAAGCCCCTGGCAGCCTCGAAATGTACTAGCCTGAGCTTCGCCTCCAGACAAGCCACCTGGACATAATTAAGCATTGGAAATCTTTCTTTAACCATATCCCCATCACAGTTTCATGCCAACTAGTCCACGCAAGCGGAGCTGATCGATATTCCGCCCAGAGACCCGACCTGGCTCCGCCTGTCTCGGTCCCGGACTCGACGCGACTGGCTGCGATTACTCTCGTTGCTGATGCCCATCGCGCCTCCCGTCGACGATTCCCCTCCCCATGACTCGGCGCATCTGCGACTTGCTCCGCCCTTAAACTCCATGCCCCTTCTCGGTTGTCACTTGCGATTGTGACGACGAGGCCATCAGCGCGCTGTTGTTGAAGATGCAGCTGCCGTGGCAAGAACGCGACGGCGCCGGAAAGCAGGGCCTCCTCCCGACCACCAACGTCCCAACCATCACCGGACTCGTCAGCGAATCCCCCGATCCCGATCGTCCTCGACGCCCTCGACATGTCCGAACTACCTCACAGCATGCACGGGTGAGTCCCAAGGCCAACCATTTGCCCACAGTATAGTAGTTTGAGTTTCCCGCTGATTCCCTCCAAGAACACTGCAGAATCGTATTCGTTCATGACCCCGAGCGAGGCCGCCGCCAACCTCCGAACGTCGCTGACCCATGGCTTGACGCCTACCGAGGCCTTGTCCAGGTTGACCGAACATGGACCCAACGAAATTCCCCACGAGGAGCCCGAGCCGTTATGGCTGCGGTTCGTGAAGCAGTTCCAGGAGCCTCTCATTGTGCTGCTGCTGGTTTCCGCCGGAGCCTCCCTTTTGCTAGGGAACATGGATGATGCCATCAGTATCACGGTCGCCGTTACTATCGTTGTTACTGTGGGCTTCGTCCAGGAATATCGATCCGAGCAATCTATCGAGGCGCTGAACCACTTGGTCCCAAACCATGCACACCTGGTCCGAGGCCAGATGAGGTCTTCGCCTCTCGGCAAAGCCCCGACGTGGCCCCCTAAGTCTATGGACACGGGCGATCTCGCTCAGTCTCCGGGCTCCATTACTCCCATCGATGACGTTTTGGATGCTACTTCGTCCAGGGTGATGGCCACACAGCTCGTGCCCGGAGACCTGGTTCTCTTCACCACCGGTGACCGGATTCCAGCAGACATTCGTGTCACCAAAGCGGCTGACCTGACCATCGACGCATCCAACCTGACTGGCGAGACTGAGCCTGTGAGGGTCACGGACGACGCGCGGAGCCGTAGTTTCAGTTCATATGGGTTGGAAAAGTCCGGCGCAAACTCGCTGTCGCCTGGGGGTCACGATGCGCCTCCAACTACCGAGGCCGCGCACAATATTGCTTACATGGGCACGCTGGTCAAGTCGGGGCACGGTCAGGGCATTGTCTTTGCGACAGGAGGACACACCCACTTCGGGACCATTGCTACCAGCGTGTCTGGGACGGAAAGCCCACGCTCCCCTCTTCAATTATCCATGGATGATCTCGGTTCTCAGCTAAGCAAGGCGTCATTCGTCGTCATCGGCCTCATCTCTATCGTTGGTTGGTTGCAGGGTAAGAAACTCCTGGAAATATTTCAGATTTCCATTTCCCTCGCCGTTGCGGCGATCCCGGAGGGCCTTCCTATCATTGTTACTGTGACACTGGCTCTCGGGGTGCACCGCATGGCTAAACACAATGCTATTGTGCGCAGGATGCCTAAAGTCGAGACTCTTGGCTCCGTCAATGTCGTATGCACAGACAAGACCGGAACTCTCACTACTAACCACATGACAACCACCAAGATGTGGTATTTTGGCGCTCCCGACACTGTTAAGGTTGATCCCGAGCACGATCAGCCTGAGACCGATCCAGAAGTTAATCAGGCTACCCTCCGAATCCTACGCATTGGCAACATTGCCAACAATGCGCGCCTTGCACAAAAGTACATGGAGAATGGTGCAGCTGCAGCTGCAGTGCTATCATCGACAGTCGGCAACGAAGAAGTATCGACTTATACTCGATGGGTTGGTCAGCCCACGGATGTGGCCATGCTCGATATGCTGGATCGATTCAACGAGCATGACGTTCGAGATTCGGTAGGGCCCCGCGTGAACGAAACTCCGTTCAGCTCAGAACGCAAATGGATGGGTGTCACCGTTGGGGGTGAAAAGGAGTACGCTTACATGAAGGGTTCCATTGAGAAGATCCTGGCAGCTTGCGACACTTACATGGAGCGAGATGGGAGAGAAATTGTTCTTGACAGTGCCCGCCGCCAAGAAGCGATTCGAGCTGCAGAGGCCATGGCCGTAACTGGACTCCGTGTCTTGGCCTTTGCCAGTGGTCCGGTTTCAGCCTCTGCAAAGCACAAGCACACAGAGCCTCACGAGGCCTACCAAGGCCTTACTTTTGCCGGGCTTGTGGGTATGAGTGACCCTCCGCGACCTGGAGTCGCTCGCTCTATTCGACGTCTTATGCGTGGTGGCGTCAAGGTAATTATGATCACTGGTGACGCCGAAACTACGGCTCTAGCCATTGGGCAGCAGCTGGGAATGGCCATTGCGGTCCCCAGTGGCCACACTGCCGGACAGAGAACCGTAAAGCCCGTCCTTCGCGGTGACGAGGTTGATCGAATGTCTCAGGAAGACCTGGCGCTAGCCATGGAGCATACCACAATCTTTGCGAGAACGAACCCGGACCACAAGATGAAGATCATCGCCGCTCTTCAGTCAAGGGGCGATATTGTTGCAATGACGGGTGATGGCGTGAACGATGCTCCGGCCTTGAAGAAAGCTGATATCGGTGTCTCCATGGGACGCCACGGCACCGACGTCGCAAAAGAGGCCGCCGACATGATTCTGACTGATGACGATTTCTCCACCATTCTACGGGCCATCGAAGAAGGAAAAGGCATTTTCAACAATATTCAAAACTTCCTGACGTTTCAACTTAGCACCAGTGCGGCCAGTCTGGCCCTTGTTCTCATCTGCACTTGCTTCGGCTTCAAAACACCATTGAATGCCATGCAGATCCTCTGGATCAGTACGTATCTGCAAACTTCTACTCCAGCAGAACAGCAACTAACAGAGGCATAGATATTATCATGGATGGCCCACCCGCCCAGTCACTCGGTGTGGAGAAGGTCGATCCCGATGTCATGAACCGACCGCCTCGAAAGCGCGGGGATCCAGTCCTCACGCGTGCCCTAATCCAGCGGGTGTTGACATCTGCCGCCGTCATCACCCTGGGTACCATGCTGATTTACAGCCGGGAGATGCTGGCCGACGGCAAAGTGACGCGACGCGACACAACCATGACGTTTACCTGCTTCGTCATGTTCGACATGTTCAATGCACTCGCCTGCCGGTCAGAGTCCAAGTCAATCCTCCGAGGGGAGGTCGGCCTCTTCTCAAACAACCTCTTCAATTGGGCGGTGTCCCTGAGCATCGGCGGCCAGCTCCTCGTCATCTACTTCCCTTGGCTCCAGGAGATATTCCAGACGGAGGCCATTGGCTTCTTCGACCTTGTTCGTCTTGTAATATTGTGCAGCACGGTGTTTTGGGTAGATGAGCTAAGGAAATATCTCAAATATGGGCAACGGCGTTTTGCTAGCGGATATAGCCAAGCAGTTTAATATGGGGGGAGGCATACATGATGGAAGAGGGGGTAACAAGAAAGAACATTGTACAACTAGGGCACCTAACGATAGAAGGCATGTGGGCTCCTCACACCTAATTGCATATGGCAGGCGTCAATTTATTTTAATTTGGGAAAATAAGTCAAATCAAACTGTTCCTCCACCGCCCACTAGTGTCTGCTCTTTTATCTTCAATCTTTGGGTGAAGTGGAAAATGCGCTGCGTATTACCATTTTGTTGCTGTTCCAGGGTAGGGGTGTCGGCGGCGAGGGGGGGGGGGGGGGGGTGTGGCTGCGTGTCACCAACTGCCCGTCCTCCACATACCGAGTGCCTCATGTCTTGTAGCTCCGACCACTGTCCCACTCACATCCGCATAAAGCTCCCGGAACCCTACGGTCGATCAGACGAAGAGCACAGGCAGCGATGCAACTTGCCACCGCAGCTCCCCAATGACCATGTCCGCGCTTCCAAACGGCACATCCCACCGGCCAGACACCGAGCAAGGCGGCGCCGTCAACCCCTCTACCGCAACTCTCCAGAATGCCACCACCGAGGCAGAGATCCGTGATGCGCTGGCTGCGCTGCACGCCCGCGAGAGCGCGATCACGACCCGCCTCGATGCCCTCCTCGCCTCGCAGGCCGACCTCTCCCGCGACCTCGGCCGGCTGGACCTCCTACGCGCGGGCCTCGGGGCGCAGGTCATCCGGACGCGATCGATCGGGAACGACATGCTGGCGACAGCGGCTGACAGCGCGGGTCGACTGAGCGACAGAGTCAAGGAGCTGGATCTGGAGAAGAGCCGAGTGGAGGAGACGCTGGGAGTCGTGGAGCAAGTGGCAGAACTCAAGGCGTGCGTCAACGGCGTCGTGGGCTCCATGGGCGCACCCCAAGACTGGGAGGCCGCTGCTGGATACCTGTCGAGAGCTAGCAAGGTACCCGAAGAGATTATCAAAGGCCCGTTTGCCTCTAGCATCGTGCCCAGTGTGGAGGTGCCCGACCCGCCGTGGGTGACGCTCGAGGACGCGAGGGAGAGCTTGTGCGGCCTGTTCCTCCGTGAATTCGAGAAGGCTGTCAGCGATGGCGACGCCACCAAGATCACAAGGTTCTTCAAGCTGTTCCCGCTGATAGGACGAGCCAACGTTGGGCTGGACGCATACGGTCGGTACGTCTGCCAAGGAGTGGCCGACAAGGCGAGGGCCAGGCTGAAGGATTCTGCAACCCCGGGGAGGAGGGAGGACTTCTTCTACGCACACTGCCTGGCGCACCTGTTCGAGCACATTGCGCAAATCGTGGAAGGCCACGGCGGATTGGTGGATCGCCATTACGGGGCAGGGAAGATGGTTCGTGTCATTGAGCGCCTGCAAATGGAGGCCGATGTCCAAGGTGGAATCATCCTCGACACCTGGAGCGACGAGCTCGGCATCGACAGGAAGCTCACAGACGTCAAGAGCTACCCGTTCTCGTTTCTCGTTCAGAGCTTCCTCCCGCAGCAGCCCAGAGTCGGCACACCAAGGGTCAACTCTCCTGCGGTTGGCGTGGGCAACAACCCCCGTGAGAGTGAGGACGAGGGCGTCAACATGAGAGAGATCGAAGGCGTCCTCAGCGAGATAGCTCTGATGCTTGGGCGGTGGTCCTTTTACACAAGGTTCCTTTCATTTAAGTGCAAGGTAAGATGGCCATTTCTGTTATACTTTGCACATCCAGTCGCGCTTACACAGTCAAGGATGCGAATTCGCCGGCAGATGCCCCCCTGGTTGTCCCGGATTTATTGGTCAAGTCAAATCTCTACGCCAAAATATCGAGCAAGCTGTCGGGGCCATATAATATCATGACGACTTTCTTCGTCCGGCGCTCTGTTGAGAAGGCATTCCAGATGGACGAATATCCAAGCGGTCTCTCGTTGAGCATGACCAAGCAGCTGGAGGGAAACACGCCCTATATCATTCTGGCCGTGGACGATGTCATGTACATCGTGAATGCCGTCGTCCAGAAGTCGATCGAGACGTCACAACGAGATGTCATAGCTTCTGTAATACCTACCATTCGGCGAGTGTTGGATTCCGACTTTGTCGGCATGGTCCAGCGAAAGATGCAGAACGAATCCTACCCGAAGCCGGTCGTCCAAGGAGGATTCCCAGCCGAGGACAAAATCATCCAGTTCATCGTTCTCATCAACAGCCTTGACATGGCGAACGAGTACCTGACCAGGATCATTAGCGGCCGGATAGGCAACCCAAGCCAGCAGATGAGTGGCGCAACTCATAGCGGACCACTTAAGGACGCATTCCCCTTTGAACGAGATGTGACACTCGTCACGAATGCTCTGCACACTCTCCACACAACCTTTGTCTCTAAAACGGGCGAACTCCTGAACGAAGGCATCCAAGTGCTATTCAACACCGTTGTCAAGTCACGGCTGCGGCCTGTTCTCATCGATACCTTCCGCGACGCCGACTACACGCTTTCGGAGGACGACATTGCTGATATCGCCTTGCAAAACGACGAGGATGCAGATGAGCTTTTGGAGCAGGTCCCGCGACGTTTCGAGCATGGCTGGGAGCAGCTCATGAGGCCCATCGCTCGTCTGATGACGCCCAGCACGTATGCCACGCTACTGGACATGACGGCCCGGTATCTGTCCAAGAACCTCGAGAAGAGGATTTTTGGCTACAGCGGCCGCACTACGGCGCTGGGGGCAATCCGCATTGAGCGCGATTTCGGCGGCATTGTGGACGCGATATCGAGGGGCGACTACGCCGTCAGGGAGGTCTTTGGAAAGGTGACGCAGTTGCTGATGGTGATCAACATGGAGGATGAGGAGTGGGATGAGTTGATCGCCTTGGACGACGAGGATAGCATTGAGTGGCTGCTCACGGACGACGAAAGACGACGAGCCAGGGCCTTGGTCCGAGGCTAGTCGGATGGGCAGGAGTGCATTGTACAATGCCGGATAAAAGAGGCTAAACAATAGAATAATACACTACCTGGCGTGTCACGGCATGGTTTACTGATCCCAGTTGTCGTCATCGTCGATTGATAACGAGTGGAACACGGACTGCTGCACTCTGTGCGCTAAGTCTGCCTAGCTTTGGGCGTGAATGCCTTAATTTGTACTGGGCGCAAGCACTGGGCTGCAGCTGGGGCCCCTGAAGGGCGCTAATCTCTGAACCCGCTCATGACTCCAACTCAAGTAACTTTGTCGTTGCCGCCTAAAAGTCAGTATGCCGTCAAGGTGTGATGAAATTTTTCATGACACGACACATAATCACACTTGCATCTCGACGCGAACACTGGTGCAAGCACCTGCATTCTATTCGTCCTCTCAATACGGCACCTGCACCGCTTAGGCATCTACTTCATCATCGCGCCACCACTTTCTCTGCGTCTACGGTGGTGTGCTTCTTCGCACTGGCACATCGACCAGCATCTCGTTCACTTATATCGGCCCCGGTCCGCCGCTTCACATCTCGGAGCCTGCCGCCCATGCAGACGCGAATAGTGAAGGTCCCGGCCAAGGGGCCCCTGGGCCACTTTGCGCCGGGTGAGGGCCTCGCCAGACTAGATCGTTGGGAAATCGCCCAGGAAAACAGCACCGCCATCGCCGCGTTGAGAGATGCTGCGAGAGAACTCGCCTCTTCAGATATCCCCGTTGCGTTTCCCACCGAGACAGTATATGGACTCGGCGCAGATGCTACTCGCACCGAGTCCGTTAAAGGGATCTATCAGGCCAAAGGCCGGCCTTCGGACAACCCGCTGATCAGCCATGTGGCCGACCTGGGCATGCTGCGAGACCTGCTCGGTTCGCCCGAGCCTGGAAGCGACGATCAAGACCCCATACCCCTGAGATATAGAGCGTTGCTGGAGCGATTCTGGCCGGGCCCCTTAACGATTCTCCTTCCCAACCCCGAGCCCTCGAAGCTCGCTCCAGAGGTGACGGCAGGACTCAAGAGCTTTGGCGTTCGGATGCCCTCGTGGCCTTTGGCTCTCACCCTAATCAAACTGGCCAGCGTACCAGTTGCCGCGCCATCCGCAAATGCTTCAACCAAGCCATCGCCAACGACGGCCCAGCATGTGCTTGATGACCTTGATGGCAAGATTGAGTTGATCCTTGATGGGGGCCACTGCGACGTCGGCGTCGAGAGCACCGTCGTCGATGGCATGTGCGACCCCCCCGTTGTACTCCGTCCAGGGGGGATCGGCATCGACGAGCTACGGACAGTTCCCGGGTGGGAGAACGTTGTCAAAGCCTACAAAGACCAGAGCGAAGAAGGCAAGGCGGCGCCGAGGGCGCCAGGAATGAAGTACAAGCACTACAGCCCCAAGGCCAAGGTGGTGTTGTACGAGTCGACGTCTGAGCAGGCTGCCTCTGGTATTGCAGCATCTGATGTCAATTTCGCCCCAGGCAGCGTCAACGGCAATTCTACGAATGGCCACCGGAGGAGCAAGAAAATCGGCGTCATACGGACTCGACGGTGGGCGCCGGGAGCTGGACTGCGATGTAGCGACTTGCGGCCATCTGACAAGGAGAAGTCACAGGAGATGAACGGGCAAGACGGGGAGCCCTATGAGGTTTTCGAAGGCGACCTAATAGACGAAAACGGACATTCAATCGGCCAAGTCTTGGATATTGACCTCGGTAAGGACACCGAGAGCATTGCTAGGGGCCTCTTCGCAGCCCTAAGGGAGTTTGATCGGCGCGGAGCGGAAACCATCTTTGTAGATGGCATAGAGGATAGAGTCGACATCGCCGCAGCGGTCATGAACCGCCTCCGCAAGGCGGCATCGGAGATTAGAGCATGAATGATCAATGAGACACCCCCTTTTGCAATCCCCTGCATAACCAACCTGCCTGCCCGCCTGCCCCGTCTACCCATCCTCCCATCCTCCGTGGCCCAGCCGACATTGTGACTTTTTATATCATGAGGCGCTAGAACAACAAGAACTCCCAAATGCCAGACAATAACGGAATCTCGCAGCCTTCACAGGCCCTGTCGCAGCCAATCCGCCAGTTTCGACTTTCCGAGCTGCGCAAGGTTGTTGACGCCCTGCTCGCTGAGGTCGATGCGCCCCATGGGGACGTCTTGGGTCGGTGCCCGGCTGACTCGCTGGACGATGATGGTAGGGTCCGTCTCCAGGATGATGCCGTCGTCGACGATTTCGTCAATGGCGAGCGACACGAGGTCGTAGTTCTCGATGATGGTGCGCTTATCGACGGATTGCCTACATTCGGACGGCGTGAGTTAGCCCACAAACTACTACACGAGGCTGGACATGGAGAGTTTGACTGACTTGAAGAGGAGGTGGAGGGAATCTCGCAGCGCCAGGACAGTGTTGTAGAGAAGGATCTCGTTTTCGTCAACACTGCCAATGACATACATCATGACGTCGGACTCCATCTTGTACAGGACGATGCGGTTGTCGTACAGGATGATGTCGCCGGTCTGCTTGGCCGTCTTTTCGAGCAGGCCCTTCTCAAAGGCCTTTTGTGTCTTCACATCGGAGTAGGGGTTGGCAGAAGCGCTCGAGGGAGCTACAGGGCCCATGGTCAGCATTGCGCATCCAGGGGAAGCTTGTGGGCATGGATTGGGAGCTTCGGTTGCGAACCATTGGGTGCTGTGTGAGGCGGCGAAAAGTATTTGGTGAATATCCGGGCGCCATCCTCAATGCTGAGGATCAGGATGGCCTGAACGGAGAAAAGGGTCATTCCAGGAGACATGGTGGCGGTTGGTGTGCGAGCAGCTCGGTTGAGTTGTGTCTGTCTGGTGGCATCTTCACCAGACCAACATGGCCCCTCCAGATGCCACACCTCCCATTGCGTGGGCGGTCGGTACAATGATTCCCCGGATCCGATGGGAAGGCCAGGTCTGCTTGTGGGTACTGCGCGTGTGCACGGACCATCCCACTTAGATTAGTTCGCGTGCTGAACCGCTTTACGCGTTCAGTGGAATTGGGACGCGACGGCCTCCCCTTGCCCCTCGTTTTCTCCGTTTTGCCAAATCCCACCACCACCCGTTCAACGGAAACGAATCCATTCCGCGAACGCCCTCACCATCCAGCCATGTCGTCTCCGTCGCAGCGCCGGCAGACACCACGTCGCTCTGCCAGGCAGTCTGAGGCCGGCACGCCTCGCGCCAACGCCAGCAACGCCCCTACGCCCTCCGGACTGGCTTCCAGCCCGCTCTTTTACGAATCTTCACCGGCGCCTCTGAACAGCGATGCCCCGAATGGCGCCCCCGGGGATGTTTCGTCCCCGCTTCGGCAAATGTCAAACAGCCAGAGCACTCGTGGACGGAGCGATGCGCCGAGCTCACCGCTGCGCCAGATGTCTGACACGCAGAGCGTAGATGATCAAAGAACTCCGAGGGCAACCCCGGCATACGCTGGAGGTAACTACTGGCTGCTTCCCTGCGTGGCGCGGACTCTTGGAAACTAAACATCATGTGCTGCAGGATCCTCCCCAATCCGATACGACCCCAGTTCCAGCCCTGGCAGGTCACTGCGACAGCAGTCTGAGCTGCGCAGCGAAAGCAGCGGTCTCTTCATCGGCTCGCAGCCTGGCAGCTCGGCGTCTCGCCGACGCGGAGATATCAACTCGGACGCGGCCCGGACTCCCCGAGCTGCGCGCCGGGTGATTCTCGACGATGCGGGCCGCGTGGTGCGTGAGGGACCCGTTGACGGCTCCGACGCAGCCTCCTTCGCCAATCGAGACCCCAATACCTCTGAAGCCGACGTGCTGGGTGGACAAGGCCAGAGCTTGATTTGGGGTACCACCGTCTCAATTGACGACACCTTTGCGTCATTCAAGGATTTCCTTCGAAACTTCACGGAGAAGTACCGCATGTATCGAGACGGCGTGTCCGATGCTGATGTCCAGGCCGCTCCCAATGCGGACACCAAGCCGTACTGGGAGGCCCTTGAGAACATGCTTCTCCTGGGAACCACCCGTCTTTACCTCGACATCTCTGACCTCAACCTCTATCCCCCTACCCGAAAGTTGTGGCACCAAATTCAAGCCTACCCCCAGGAAATTGTTCCAGTGATGGATCAGTCTCTCCACGACTTGATGGTTGAGCTTGCCCGAGCAGAGTCCCTCCGAACCCGTGCTTCCCAAAGTAGCGCTGGCCAGCAGGCATCCCAAAACAGCACCCAGAGCTCTGAACCAGTCTTCCCCAGCTCAGACCGACCTGAAGAAGCACCCACGCCCAGGCCTCAGCAAGACCAAGGACCCTCTCTTGAGGACCAGGTTTCGGCATCTATCTATGTCGTAAGGCCATTTGGACTGGACAAGACCATCAACCTTCGTGACTTGAACCCATCTGGTAAGAACAAACACACCCCTGGACCAGCGCAGATGCTGACAATCCTCAGACATGGACCGCCTCATCACCATCAAAGGTCTTGTTATCCGCACTACCCCTGTCATCCCTGATATGAAGGATGCCTTTTTCCGTTGCAATGTCTGTAACCACTCCGTCAACGTTGGCCTCGACCGAGGAAAGATTCGCGAGCCGACAGAGTGCCCGCGAGAAATTTGTCGCTCCAAGAACTCGATGCAGATTGTGCATAACCGATGCTCCTTTGAAGACAAGCAAGTTATCAAACTCCAGGAGACCCCTGATGCAGTGCCTGCCGGCCAGACGCCACACTCCGTCTCTGTTTGTGTATACAACGAGCTCGTCGACTTTTGCAAGGCTGGTGACCGTGTCCAACTGACAGGCATATTCCGAGTCAGCCCCGTGCGCGTGAACCCGAGGCAGCGTGCCTTGAAGAGTGTGCACAAGACATACGTGGATGTCCTGCACATCCAAAAGGTGGACAAGAAGCGCATGGGTGCTGACCCGACGACGCTCGGAGTCGAGGGCGAGGATAGTGCTGAGAATGGAGACAATAATATCGAGGAGACCCGAACAATCAACCCGGAAGAAGAGGAGAAGATCAAGGAGACGGCGGCTCGACCAGACATTTACGACCTCCTGTCGCGCTCGCTTGCACCCTCGATTTACGAAATGGACGACGTGAAGAAGGGAATCCTCCTGCAACTGTTTGGCGGCGCCAACAAGACGTTCCAGAAGGGCGGCAGTCCCAAATACCGAGGTGACATCAACGTCCTCCTCTGCGGCGACCCTTCAACCTCAAAGTCGCAGCTCCTCTCCTACGTGCACAAGATTGCCCCTCGTGGTGTCTACACCAGCGGCAAGGGCTCCTCTGCCGTCGGTCTCACGGCGTACGTGACGCGCGACCCCGAGACCAGGCAGCTGGTGCTCGAGTCGGGCGCCCTCGTCCTGTCGGATGGCGGCGTGTGCTGCATTGACGAGTTCGACAAGATGTCGGACGCTACGCGCTCAGTTCTGCACGAAGTCATGGAGCAGCAGACTGTTTCCATCGCCAAGGCGGGCATCATCACCACGCTCAATGCGCGCACCAGCATCCTCGCGTCGGCCAACCCGATCGGCAGTCGTTACAACCCCGATCTTCCGGTGCCCCAGAACATTGACCTGCCTCCCACCCTTCTCTCGCGTTTCGACCTCGTCTATCTCATCCTCGACCGCGTCGACGAGAAGAATGACCGCCGGCTCGCAAAGCATCTCCTGTCCATGTATCTAGAGGACAAGCCTCAATCGGCCCAAACCAACCATGACATCCTCCCCGTCGAGTTCCTCACCCTCTACATCTCGTATGCGCGCTCCAAGATCCAGCCCGTCATCTCACAGGAGGCCGGCCAGGAGCTCGTCGAGGCCTACGTTGCGATGCGCTCCCTCGGCCAGGACGTGCGTGCCGCCGAGAAGCGCATCACGGCCACGACGCGACAGCTCGAGAGCATGATCCGTCTGGCCGAGGCCCACGCCAAGATGCGATTGTCCGAGACCGTCACACGGGACGACGTCAGGGAGGCTAATCGCCTCATCCAGAGCGCCCTCAAGACGGCTGCTACCGATGCCCAGGGCCGCATCGACATGAGCCTGCTCACCGAGGGAACCAGCGCCGCCGAGCGGAAGCGCAGGGACGAGATCAAGGACGCTCTGTTGCGTCTGCTCGATGACATGACGGCCGGCGGCAACTCGGTCCGGTGGGGTGACGTCGCCCGCCGCCTGAGCGAGGGCGCCAGCGTCCCTGTCGAGCAGGCCGAATTCACCGAAGTCATGCGAGGGCTGGAAGCAGAAAATGCCATCATGATCAGTGGCGAGGGCGCCAGGAGGATGGTCCGTCGGGTGACGGCCATGGTCTGAGCAGATACCACCATATGTAGCAGGTTTGGGCTTGCGTGGAAGGAATGATGCACATGCGATTTGATGAATGGGATGGATGGGTCATGGCTAAAGGGGCAATTATTGGCGTTGGCATACTAGCACACCGAAGCAAGAAGTTTATCATAAGTTGTCTTGACTAATACTGAAACCCGGAGTGAACACACAGACTGTCTGTCTCATTAACCATCTTATGGGAAATTGCTCGCGTGCACAAACAAACAAGAAGTGGACTCATCCGTAAACTCGCCATGACTAGCAGGGAGGGAGTGGCCTGGAGCTCTCACGCTGCCATAGAAACGTGGCCCCCTTCCTATAGGGCCTCCCTGGCTGCATCCAAGGCGTCGCGTAGTGTATCAATCAGGTCCGTCTCATCCTCGAGCCCTGCTGAGATACGAACACCCTCCTGGGAGACGCCTAGGCTACGCATGTACTCTCGCTCCTCGGGCTTCTTGCCAAACACAATCAGGTTGTATGCCAGCATCATGGTGACATGGCCGCCCAGGTGAGGGCTCGGATAGAAGCCACAGCGGTGGTAGAAGGCCTTGGCTACTTCGACGCTTGTGAAGTCAACGTTGAGGAGGCAGCCATAGCCCGGCTCAGGGAGCTCGGGGCTGCTAGGGCGGAGCACGGCGTCGTAGTAGGGCTTGCTCGGCAGCAGCGATGGGTACATGACGGTGCGGATGGGCGAGCACGGCTCCTTGGAAGCGGCATGCAGGAACTCGGCCATGACGCGGGCGTTGCGGTTAAGTATCGCGGTGCGTTCGAGGAAGTCGTCAGAGTTGGCTAGCAGGACTTCGGCATCGGACGCAAAGAGCTCGTTGTGATGGGTCGAGTGGAAGTGCTCCGAGAGGGCATCATAGTGCGACGAGCGTGGGTTGAGGACGATGGAGCCGCCCATGACGTTGGAACGGCCACTGAAGGACTTGGTCAGGGACGTGAGGAGCAAGTCAGACTTGGGGAGTAGGTCGACGTTGGCGAAGCCGCTTACGGTGTCGTCCACGATGAGAACGAAGCCGTATTTCTCGGACTGGAGCAGAGAACACTGCTGTTAGCAAACGTGGACGCCGGAATGTGGCCAGGCAATGGTAGCATTGTGTTACTTACAAGCTTCTTGACCCGGTTCATGTCGGGCGTGTCCAGAGTTGGATTGCCTGGAAGCTCGACAAAAACATAGCTGGTCGTTCTCCCTGCCTTCTTCTCGTCCTCCAGCCAGGTCTCGAACTCTGTAATGCCCTCGTCGTCAACCTTGCCCTGATGCTTCCATCCATGTGGGCACTCTTCCACAAGATGGTGGTAAGTGTTGTGGAAGACAATGCCAAGCACAGCGATGGTACCTGGTCGGTACTCCAGCATGAGGTTCGTGGCATGGAAGATGGCAGCCATGCCTGTGGGATACAAGAAGACATCGCTTGGCGAGCTCGTAACCTCTGATGGGTCAATGGGCTCCCGATGGAGCAATTTTGTGATGCGTTCTCGCAGCGGCTGGTGCGCAGAGCCTTCAGGAGTCCAGGAGGGGTGCGGCAACTCTGTGCCTGGAGCCCACGAGACCTCAGTCATGCTCGACGCCCCGCGGAGGAGCTCCTCAGATCCACGGATCGAGACGCCTAGACCCGGGGCACCCCATGAGAGTATCAGGGCGGGCATGTTCTGTGGCTCAAAGAGCACGGCATAGACACGGTGGTTTCCAATGTCGATGATCTTGAGGGTGACTCCATCGGGCTCCAAGCGGTGCTTCTCGCGATTCTTGTGAGTGACATGGCGGAGGGTATACGGCCACATGCCCGGGTTGAGATAGACCATGGCGGCTTTGCCCTCCAATCCCACGTACTTGGCGATCTCCTTGCCGAGCTAGAGTGTGGCAGACAAGAGGTGTTAGCCAAATCACAACGACTACTTCGTGTTGACGCCCGGGATTCTTGCTCTTCACGTACCAGGGCAGAGAACTGCGTGGGGAAGATTCGGGGGTAGATGTGGACAACGCGGGTGAGTGCTCGCTTGTCGCCATCACGAATAGCCTCGGCGACGTCCCAGCCAGGCAAGTTGGAGATGATGGCATATGGAGACTGCGGCGGCGGCGCATGGCCAAATTCAGACTGCGTCTTGAGGATAACCATGGTGTGCGTGCGTCCGTATAGCACCTTGCGGATTTAGAGTGAGCCTTGAACAGTGAAGTGCCCAAAGGAGGCGCTTGACGATGAGTATGGCAGTGCTCCTAGTAGTATAGTAGGTACGAGTAGCTCAATGGATGCGTGTCGTGGGATACACCAACAAGGAAAGAAGGTACGGAGGCAGGAGGCAAGAAGAAGGGGAGCGCCTCCCCCATCTCTTTTAACCCAAAGCAAGCGGCCAGCAGCCAAGCTTCAAAGAATGCCGAAACCAGCCAAACCCCATTGCATCTTCCGCCCCGTTTGCCCCGTTCCTCAGAGCGGGTTCATTCCTCTGCGCCATCAGTAGAGCTTCGCCTCTGTCCGGGGTCATATGAGGTAAGGAGCGGCAAAGGTACACCAAAGCCACTGGCTAGCTCCTCATGACAGAGGGCGCCTCCGCAAGCTTCGAGGCCAATGGGTGGCATCCGATAATGTGATGCTGGCCTCGGTCCTGGCTTGCGCCGTCCCAAGGCGGGGTGGGGTCTAGGCCCAAGCCCCGTCGCCGTCGCGCCCGGAGACACTCAAACAAACTTTACAAACTTTCCCACACCTCAACTAGGCCTCGTTTTCTCTCGACATGTCACTCCAATGCTACCTTGTCCACCGTCAGCTATCGTCAGCTACCGGCAGCCACCGGCAGCCACCACCGACCATCGGCCCAACTACACCCCCAGCTATTACCCACCGACCTTCAGTCAAAGCCACAAGTCAACTTCAAGTGCTCAACCCCCGTCTATGGTAGCATTCGGTAACACTCAATTGACTCTTCTGCACTAACTAATACTCAATAACGTCGAATCGGCGCCAGCTCCCGTCACAAAAATGATACCTTTGACGGCCCTTTCCGTTCTTCTCCCCTGACCTAGCCGCTCTCTCTGTGCTCTCACGAAGCTCCAGGGTCCAAATCTTATACCAGCCCAACCGCCTCACACGCAAATCCAGATTCACCCCAAAACATGCAACTCACAAAAGTATATAGATACCACCAACTAGGTATAATACATGTGCATCCGTAAAGCCGTTGCTCGTCCTATCAAGCACAAGCTGCCAACCGACTCGTTCCAATGTACTCTCTTGCTTGAGCCCTCCTCACCAGAGTTGACGGTCACGGCCCTCGAATCCAAAGTTGAGTGCCACGGCCACAAACAGCGCGACGCAGAGCGCCGTGGGGCCCAGTCGGTCATAGTACTTGATCACCTTGCGAGTTCGGATCGCGTTGCTCCTGTACAGGTAGGTACCTACAGAGTAGGACAAACTGAAAAGCGCCAGCAAAGTAAAAGCACCGGAGACCCAAAAGGCGGTGGGTGTTGGATGTTCGCCAAAGTTGAGCAGTGTCACGGCAATGGTGCCAATGTATATGGAGTATTCGAGCTATTTATCAAGTTAGCCAAGAAAGAAGAGTCTTTGACAGATGACGACCCCAAAGGGGTTGTTAGTTGCGCTTACCCATCCGAGGAAAGTCCTCTCGGCTGCAAAGTACACCTTGGGCTCAACTCGCACCGGTACGTATATCTTCTTGCCCTTGGGTGCCCGGAACTTCTTGTTCTGGATCTGCTGCTCCCCAAAGAGCATCTGTAGTCGGCCGCTGCGAGGCACTTGAGTGCTACGAGGGCGGGGCACCAGGAACTTGACCGCCGAGACAGCACCGCGGCGAATGCCTCGGGTCTTGTTAGCCACGAGGGCCGAGTAATAGTGCCAGCCACCAATCCTCTTGGCTTGCTCCAATTCATAGTTCTCGTCATATTCGTCGTCGGAGTCATAGATAGGGAAGTCCTCGTCGCCGGCAGGAATGTCCGCAAGCTGGCCTTCGACGTCTGACGGAAGGCCCCGTCGACGGCCGCCTTGAGCGCTCGACTCCCCATTGCCATGGTGGCGGGCCGGGTGGTCGAGGTCCTCATCGTCCGAGTCTAGGTCATCTTCGTCGTCCGAAGTGGTCGTGGTGCCCGACATGCCAGGCCGGCGGATACCAAAGTCGTGGCTGACGGGCTTGCGGATGTCCACATCCATCTGGGGCATCCAGAACGGGAGCAGGTTGATGCGGTCGGGGAAGAGGCACGCCGTGCCGTGGATGAATTTGGAGAACTTGGGGACGGCCTCAACCAGGTGAGATGCAATCAGCTGGCGAACCCACTCGGGCGGCTCCTGGCCCATCTGGGTCTGCAGCTTGACCTCGAGGACAGCATAGGGGAACCGGACAATATCCTCAGGGGGGAGCTGAGAGAACGGATAGTCAACACCGATATCCATTCGTCGCCAGTTATCTCCGGATCGGGAGCGGCCGTCGAGGTTGTCCTCTCGGACCATGGTGAGCTCGGTGTCCAGAGAGATTCGGACTCGGGCATCGGCGGGTAGCTGGAAGGCGGTTCGGTTGTAGAAAGAACGACAGACAGGCTTGTAGCCCTTCTTGAGCACAGAGTACTGGATCTCGCGGGCAAGGCGCTCGTCCTCGGCAATGGCCTTCTCCGACTTTTTGCCCTCCTTGCGAGCCTTCTCAAAGAGGGCAGCGGGGAGGAGCTCTCCCTTGAGGTAAGAGTTGACATTCTTCTCCTTGACAGCGAACCGGGCCTTGACGGACTTCTCGCCAGTCCAATCCTCTCGATGAGTCTTGCGCTCAACAAAAATAGTCTCGCTCTGCATGCCACCATACCATCGAAGTCGAATGGCCTCAGCACCCTCGGTCTTCTTCAACCGACCCTCGTAGAGGTCCCACTTCTCCGGGTTGTCGTAGTAAATTGAGGTAATGGCGGAATCCTGCTGCTCAAACTCCTTGCTGGGGTTGAACACAAGAACAGGGAGATGCTTGAGAATGATGAGTTTGAGTTCGGTGACATTGTCGGGATGCACCCAGTATTTAGTGGTCTGGCGGACAAAGCTCGCCTGGGAGCCACCGGCAGCACTGTCACCCTTGACGGGGTTGCCACGAGTACGGACGAGGTCGTACAGCTTGGACAGCTTGATGACGGAGGCATCGTAGTTTTCTTTATAAAAAGGCTTAGCCTTGAGTCGGGTATCGAAGACGGGTTTGAGGTGCCATCCGGTCATTTTCTAGAAGAACAAGGGCTGTTAGTCGCAAGTGATAGGCCAGTTGGAGAGGACATTACTGACATCGTGTTTCTTGATAATCTTGTAGAAGCCAGTATAGTTGAGCTGGACAAACTTGGCAAGATCGTGGACGTCGGCAATGATATCGCTCAGGTCCTCCTCGAGAAGCATGAACTCCTCTTCGCTTGGGCCATTCTCGCCGAGTCCGCGCTCATTGAGGCGGTTGACAACATCCTTGACCTCGCGCTCGCTCACGGCAATGCGGCGGGAGATCTCCATGGCCTTGACCTGCTGCTTGGTGTGGACCTTCTCGAGCTCCGTCTCGAGCTTCTCAACGAAGCGCGTCTCATCGTCCTCGGTCCACTCAAAGGCGGCCTTGCTGCCGCCGGGTTGGGGGGACCCAGAGGCCTTCTTGATCTCGTCCTTCAGGCCATCGTAGTCGATGTAGTACCATTGGTACTCGTGGATGAGGCTGGAACGAAGCTGCTCGCCGAACTTCATGACGACGACGCCGGGCTGGACCTTGAGAGTACGTTTGCCCGTGCGATTGCTGGTCCAAGTCTTGTCGCGGGTCTTCAGATCCTGGACGATCAGCATGTGCGCATGGACGGGATCTGGAGGTTCGCCCGCTTGGTGGATGGGCGACCGACGGACAGATGGCAAGGAGCAAAATGGCAGCGTTGTAGACCGAATTGCCTTGCGAACGTACCTGGACGGTCGTGGGCAAAACTGGGAGCGGGAAGAGCAACCGGACGCCTGGCAGCTGAGTGGAGGAGATAGAAGCAAGACGGAGGAGCGAGGATGATGGATGCTGCACGGGGCTGCAGGCCAGGACTGGGGAGGTACCTCCAGTAGTACGGCAGTAAGGTACTGCTGCTAGTGGTACCTCGCCTTTCCCTTCCAAGGCGACGCCGTCCCTTGGGGCGCGCAACACCTCACGTACTCGCTTGGACGGGGCTGGAGCCCCCCACTGCCCTTTCGGGATAGGAGCTCTGGTGCTGGCCTGCTGCCACATTCGCCACCTTAGTACCAGGGAGCCTCTTTCAAAACATCTTCATATCATCCTGCGTACTCAGCTCTCTGCAATTGAAGCTAAGGTGTCGGCACTGTCCCGATGAACCGCACCGCAGGTACCTGCGGACCACCCTAGTGTCGACCTTGCAAACCCACTCCCCACAGCGGCTTCTTCGCTAGTACGTACAGGGCGGGCATAGCACCTGCATAGCACTGCTTCCGCGTTCTTGCCCTTGGCTCGGTGAGACAAGACGGCCTGCGACCACGGGCGGGGTGGAACCCATTGACCAACCAACGCTGCTTGAACTGGAACGTGCCGTCATTGCGAGGAACTTTACAGACGCGCGGTGGGTCGCCGCTGGAGGCCACTAAGAGCTGGAAGCCACTGAAAGGCCACTGAAGGCTCGGCAAACTGCCACTGGCCGCAGCCACTGGTCAACCACCAAGAGCTAATCACTTTGTCAGGATGTGCGTTCAGCTTCATACACAAATCGAAGCTGCTATGGCTGCCATATCTTTTTCCCTCATTGCCTCGTAGCACAGAGCATCTATCTGGTTGCTGGACCATTCCTAGCCGCCCTTCCGAACAGACCCACTGCCAAAATTGGACCAACGGGGAAAGAGAAGTATGTCCACGATGGGTGCACGGTAATAGAGGGACTGACCTCACCCTGGAGACGGGGCTTCATACCAAACAGAGATGGTCTGCAGCTGAGAAATGGGCCTCGAACGAGTTCCGTATCGAGCCCACGCGTTTTTTTACGCCTCGTTGTCGCGCTCACTCCCTGGACCTGAAAGCAATTGCGTAAAATGTAAGTCTATTTTCCGGACTGATGGGTCTCATTGCCCGATTTCCGGCGCCCTGGCCAGAACGAAACTCTGGTTCATAATTCAATGCTCTCTTCAGAGCCAATGCTCACACGACACTGAGACAGACCAATAATACTCCCTACCTTCACATCGGGCTCGAATGTTGTAATATGCCCAAGCATCATAGCGGGGTACTGGCAGCATAATATTGCCCTTCCTGCCAGATCAATCCAAGACGGGGCATCTGCACTGGAACCCGCCAATGTGATGTGCGAACGGAAGTAGTGTGCTGTCGCATTTGTAGATTTTTTTTTTTTTACCTGGCTCCTCCACACCACCTCTGAGAGAACTGCCAGGGAGATCTTCGGCCGTCCCAATCAGTCAATTTGTCTCGTGTAGCTGCCCAGGGCTCGCAAGACACGCCATCGGGTACTTCCAACGCCTTTGCCAACGTTTCCATCGCGTTGTGCTTGCTTGCCCTGCCCCAGGCCTCTCGTCCAGCTCTGAGTACCCCGCCATCAACCCCGCGGAGCTCCCCCACTACCAACATCGCCATGGCCGGAATTGATGATTCGATGCCGGCACGCATCTCCTCTGAGTGCCCCGACGAGACGCGAGAGATACTCTACCACGCCTGGGCCCATGACCGGAGCGGCCTGAAAGCGCTCCTCAACGCCAGCGGCAAGGCCAGTTCCCAAGATCCCAAGACCGGCGAAACCCCACTACACGCCGCTATCCGCTCTTGCGGGCCGGCCACTCCCGAGGATGGCGAAGCTGGCGCTGAGGAGGAGGAGGAGGATGGCACCGTCGAAGAAGCAAAGGAGGTTGTCCAACAGTTGTTTCTTAACGGTGCCATCTGGAATGACGTGGATGAGAACAACGAGACGCCAGGCTGCGTTGCTCTCCGGCTGGGGCGCAAGACCTTGTACCACCTCTGCGTAGATGCTGGCGTCCGCGCAGAGATGCTCTTTGCCCTCATGGGTGATTATGAGGAGCTCTCGTCCGGTTCAGAGGATGGAGATGAGGAGATGGCGGACGAGACCGCGGCCGAGCCCGAGATCGAGGAGACAACGGGCGCCGCCGACCAGCCCAAATTCATCCCCCCTGAAGCTGGCGAGAAGCCTGTCACGAGCGACGAGTACCTCAGCTCCAAGCTGACCTATGACGACGGCAAGCTGGTCGACGAGGATCTCAACGGCGTCATGATGGCCTGGGAGACCGACATCATGCGCCGGTCCGTCACCGCCCTGGTTCCCGACGCCGCGCCTGGGAAGCGCATTCTCAACGTCGGCCTCGGCATGGGCATCATTGACGGCATGTTCGCCGACTTGAAGCCCGCTAGGCACCACATCATCGAAGCGCACCCCGCCGTGCTCGCACACCTGTCCAAGCCCGGCTCCAAGTTCGGCCCCGAGTGGGAGAAGAGCGGCCCGGAGGAGGGCGCCTTCAAGGTCCACCACGGCAAGTGGCAGGATGTCCTGCCCAAGCTCCTCGAAGCGGGCGAGGTCTACGATGCCATCTATTTTGACACCTTTGGCGAGGACTACTCCCAGCTGCGCATGTTCTTCACCGAGCACATCATCAGCATCATGGACCAGGAGGGCCGGTTCAGCTTCTTCAATGGCCTGGGTGCCGACAGGAAGATTTGCTACGACGTTTACACCAAGGTTGCCGAGATGCAGTGTGCCGATGCCGGCCTAGACGTTGAATGGGAGACAATCGACGTTGATATGAAGCATCTGGGTGAAGCCGGAAAAGGAGAGTGGGAAGGGGTCCGGAGACGGTACTGGACCCTTGACGGTGAGTTCCTTCAGCCGGCCTAGGGCCCGGTCCCCGAGTTGTTAAACGTCGTCGAAATTCTGCCCCAAGGGTTTGTATCACACGTCTAGAACAGAACTTGGACAACATATATGACGGCTCGGGGACAGGGCCCTACAAGACCCTTGGAATGGAATTTCGACGACGTATAACAACTCGGGGACCGGGCCCTAGGCCGGCACCTATCCATCGTTTTGGCTGTTGCTGACTTTATTTCCAGAGTACCGGTTGCCCATCTGCACATTCATGTCCTAGTGCTTCTCTAGAACAAAGCGTTGATTCTTGCTGTTTCTCGTCATCATGCCTGCTCTAGAATACCGTTCATTTGACTAGCGCTAGGGTTCTACCTGCCCTCCTCCTATTTTCCGTCTACTGGAAGTTCTCAAGGTGCAGGATTCCAGCAGTGTTGCCCTCGTTGATGCGCTTGAGCGTCAGGGCGGCAATGAGGGCAGCACCAACACCGCTACCGTCCTCGGCTGCAAGGACCTCCACAGGGTCCTCATCACGGCGGTTGGTCTTGGTTGGCCAGTCCAGAATTTCTCGCAGGGCCTGGGCGCCTCGTGCCTTGAAGTGGGGGTATTTGTTAAAGACGGAGCCGTCAGCTCCAACGTGGCAGCTCTCGTAGTTCTTCTTCTTGCAAACTGCAGCCACGCCACAGGCAGAGAGGCGAGCGGCGCGGGTTCCGATAAGCTCCGCGAGCTTTCGGATCAGCTCCAGCTCAGGACGTGTGCAGCTGATGCTGAGTTTCGACTCGAAAAGGTCCTTGGTCTCCTGCAAGTTCTCAAAGGGGTCCCTGCACAGGTTAGCGCCGCTCAGCGTCGTAGTTCCGTAGCCACTCACTCTTCAATGAAGGACAAGAAGGATGCATCCAGGGTGTAAGCCTTGCGGAGAGCGCTGATGTCCTGTCCCTCCATGATGTGGACATCCTTGTTATCGTGGAGATCAACCACAACCAGGCGGAAGATTTCGCCGAGATACAGACCCGCAATCATCTTCTCAAAGGACTGCTGCCCGGGGCGGGGAGAGTCCTTGTCGATTATCAAATCGTACTTAGTTCGCGGCAGAACCTTGTGCTCATTGTCAAATGCACCCCATTCGCAGTTGATGGCCATGGGCAGATCGGGTGGGAGGGTGAGATGGGCGATCTTGGGGATGGAGCCGCAGTTCTCCATGTAAGCCGCATTGCAGCCAGTGCCAAAAATGCAACCAATCTTCATCTTGTCATCGGTGTAGGCAGAGGCAATCAGAGTACCAGTAGTGTCGTTGATCAAGGCCGCGAGCTTGATGGGCACACCCTAAATGAGGTTGTGAGTTACTGGTCGAGCCAGGTCCTGGGCGGACAGTGGACAAACGTACCCGCTTAGCCAGCGCAGCCTCGAACATGGGGACGACGTTCTCGCCCTCGACGCCATCAATGTCGAAGCCCTTGGTCCATCGCTGGAGAATGCCCTCGTCAATGTAGTTCTGGGTGGCAGGATAGGAGAAGGTGAAGCCGAGAGGGAGCTTATCCACGGCAGAGCAATCGCCATGGTGCGTCTCAATGAATTGGTGCAGACAGTCGGCAATGTACTCCCAAAGTTCTTCAGAGCTGCCCGACTTCAACTCTTCGGGCATGCGGTACTTGGACTGGATGATGTCGAACTCGGATCGCTGGTCGGTCAAGGTGATCTGACAGACTCGCAAGTTGGTGCCTCCCATGTCAAGGGCCAAGTAGGTGCCGGTTTCGTAGCCATCGGGGTATGACATGACCCAGGTAGGGTTCATGGGCTGTTGGGCATATTAGTTGCTGGCCAGCAGATACCAGACAACGGGTTCGGACTCACAATGCTACCGCCCTCGACACTCAGGCCTACACATTGGAATCTTAGTTGGCTTCGAAGCCTGGAGAGCTCAGAGAGCACACATACCTTTGGCCAGCTCAGAGACGAAGTGGTCAGTAATCTGCTTCAGCTTCTGTGTATCGACGGTGAATAGCTCCTCGAGCTTCTTGATCTCATCAACGAGGTCCTTGGGGACATCCGCCATGGAGCCTGCCATGATGAAATTATCAGCACACATTCGAAACTGGACTTCGTTTGTTGGCTGTTGGTGGTGGATAGGGCAATATAGGTTGGAGGAAGATCAGCGTCTGGACGCCACGGCGCATAAGATCAAGAACAGTCAACGAGTCCCCGAAGGCCCGTTGCAGGTGCCAGCCAAGTGGCACACAAAGAATTTGCTCCCGAGTACTAACATCAGAGCATTCTCATTGGGGTGGGAGACGAAGGCAGCTACGTTCGAGGTCTCAGATTGGGCTAGGAAAGCCGAATCCGGACAAGACATGAGAAACGCTCGGCATAGACAGCGCGCATGGAGGATCCATGAGTAGAAGCTAAAATCGCGGGCCAATTGGTCGCTTTACTCGGTCGGACCTTTGCATCTGCCGTGTCTTCACATGCCCGTCACGAAATCCGCCGAATTGATGAAGAGCTATGACGCAAATGGGAATTTCTTGGGCGGGCACCAGCTGCAGAGAGCACTTCTGGATCATCGGGGCGCAGCATACGAGGCCAATGACAGACATGCGGGACTTGGTGACGGCCGAGGGAAAGAGGGCCTGGGTGAACAAAGGAGGGAGCTTTCGACACACCACTTACCCTTTCGCGAGGGGGGACGACGAGGTCCGAGACCAACCATCTTGCTGAGCTTTGGCGGGGTCGGCGGGGTAAGATAGGTTGTTTTTGGGAGAGCTTCCTTCTATCGGATGGGGAGCCCAAGTGTTGGAATTACCGGCCGGCAGCAATCGCGTCGGGCGAATCGGTGTGAATTGGGAGAGGCGGCGACGATGGGGGAGAGAAAAGAGAGTGGGAGGAGGAAGATGGGTAGGATGAAGGACGCTGGAGGTGAGACGTGTTGAGCCGTTGAGGGCCAGCAATCAGTCGGGGGGCTTTCGCAGCAAGAAACCACCTGGGAACCCTAGCTGTTCGGCGCTTCTAATGCTAGCCCACCAGGTGGCGGTTTGGCGCATGGGTAACGGACGGGAACCAGCGAGCTTAGCAGTTAGCACTTTGAGGCGGGCCGGTTGCCACCACCGCGGCGGTACTACGCAGATGGGCAGCTCCCTTGGTGCCCCCGCTGGCTAATGCCGTGCCAACCTGACGGCTTCCTTAGTGCGTGACCTGCACTTTCTGAGGCGCACTGTCCTGCATGTGCCTGCTTGAGCCTGCGGCAGCTGCTTGGCCAATTCCTCCTCATCCTATGAGCCCATGGCATGGCCAGATGCGCCCCCATGCCGGCAAGGAGTCCCCCAACTTGCGGACGGCCCAGGTACGTAATCCATTCTTCTGACCGCTTGCTCGATTGCACGAGATTTCCCCGGAAATCGGTTGGTCGCTGCCTGGAGCGCAGGGTTCTGGGGCTGATAAGATGGTGTTTTGGGCCTTGGCTGGTGAGGGCTGGCTATGTACGGCGTTGGTTGAGCATCGATGCCCTCCAATTTTCTTTGTTCCATCTTCTGAGGCCGTTTAAATCGCGGCCCTGGGGTGTCCCAATATTGTGATGGCCCAAGTCAGGCCGTGTAGTTACGAGATGCCCAGAAGGCGGTGGGCCTATACACTATCTATTGCCTCCACTGGTATAAGCCTTGCGTCGAAAAGATCTGCTGGGCACAGCTCCCGGCCTATGTCTTCAAGTTCACATCACGGTTCAACTTTTTGTGCTATTTACTGGACAGAATTTAATCAAGGACCTGGTCATGACCTGTAGTTCGACGATAAACGCGCCAGTGCAATCCACGCCAATAAGGCCACTCCGGCGATTCCACTCTGCACAGCTACACCGACTACCTTACGGAGTGGGGGTTTTGAATGTTCCCTCAGTGCCGATTTAACAGGCATGACGAGCTGGTTCAACTAACAAAATGCTCCATTTAGGGTAGACTGCCCACACTCTCAGCCCCGGAGAGAGGAGCATTGTAGCGGGAGCCCTGAAGCGGTAGGTGGGGGATCCAACAGGCCAATAGGCGCAGCCCAGTAGGGAGCTACCAGCCCTTCAAACAGCTGCCGTCACCGGGTCTCGGAGTTACCCTTGTGCCGCAAGCAGGACCAGCGACCGCCCTCTGATTGGCCCGAAGCTTCCCTGCAGCTCTGACGGGCGTGCGAATGGGCAACGTATGCTTTTTGGAGCTGTCTCAAGGGGACTCTGGCATTCTCGCGGCGACTCGCGATCGATCTATTTCCCTTCCAACGTCCGAGTCACGACACTCGTTAATCGCAGCTCTGGGTACGCTCAATCCATGAGCGCCCGCTTCCTCCAGCTGCCACAATGAAGCCCTTCTCGATTGGAGCGGCCCTCTTCAGCCTGATAACGACGGCTGCTGCTGGCGCATCCGACGCCAAGTCGTCCAACATCCTGCCCGCCGACTTCAAGCCTCCCCAGGTTTTCAAGAATGCTAACCTTGTCCACGTCATCTCCCTGGAGAAGAACTATGTCAAGGAGCAGATCAATGTTCTGATTGAGAACATTGCCACCGAGCCCCAGGACGAGTACTATATTCCCTTCACGACGGACCAGATCTCTCGCCTGGGAGGTTTCGAGGTCAAGGACCGCAAGAATGCCGCCTCGGGCCCATTCGAGTCCGAGCCTGTTGAGTACGATGCTCCGAGGTAAGCTGAAGGCGAAGGGCTAAATTCCATCTGGGTGCTAATGATATTCCAGCGACACTCAGTTCTACCGCATCCGATTGCCGACGGCGCTCAAGCCAGGTGCCCAACAGACTCTGGGCATTTCCTTCTTCTATCTCAAGGCCTACTCGCCCCTCCCGGCCTCCATTGTGCAGGATGATTTCCAGTTCCTCTCCTACAAATTCTCCCTCTACGCCCCCTCGGCCTACACCACGTCCAAGCAGAAGACCGAAGTCAAGGCTGCGTCGGCCACCATCCCCGACTACACCAAAATCCCCGGCTCTGATGGCGCCAAGGGCTTCCCCGTTGTCCAAGGCAGCAAGTTGACCTACGGGCCATTCGATGAGAAGCCTGCCGGTGCCGTGTCTCCCGCCAGTGTTCGATTCGAGTTCATGAAGCCCGTGACCCACATTGCTGAGCTGGACCGAGATATCGAGGTTAGCCACTGGGGCGGCAATGTTGCGTTTGAGGAGAGGTATGAGCTCTACCACCGAGGTGCCAACCTGTCCCAGCCCTTTAGCAGAGTCAGATGGGCCCAGGTCGCCTACTTCAACCCTCCCACCTCGGCTCTCCGGGAACTCAAGGTCCCACTCCAGGTCGGAAGCGTTGATGCGTACTTCGTCGATGTTATTGGCAACGTCTCGACCTCGCGCTTCCGCACCAACAAGCGAGAGGCTGTTCTCGAGTTGAAGCCCCGCTACCCCATCTTCGGCGGCTGGAAGTACCCCTTCACCATTGGCTGGAACTCTGACGCGTCCAACTTCCTGCGCAAGACTGCCACTGGCGGCTACGTCCTCAAGGTCCCCTTCCTGGAGGGACCTAAGCAACCCGAGGGCGTTGAGTACGAGCAGATCAACGTCAATGTTCTTCTCCCCGAGGGAGTCGAGTGAGTGATTGCGGTGCAATGTGTGTAGGTATATGTGCCACTGCTAACGGGTTGCTAGGAACGTGAAGTTCTTCACCGACATCCCTGCGTCGTCCGTCACGTCCACATCTGTCGATCTTGTCAGGACCTACCTTGATACCGTCGGACGCACAAGAGTCACCATCAAGGCCAGAAACCTAGTGGATGAGTTCCGAGACCGACAACTCATCATCTCATACGACGCCCCGCTTCTGGGCGCGCTGCGCAAGCCTCTGGTTATTTTTGCCAGTATGCTGGCCGTGTATGCGGCTACTTGGGCGGTCGGAAAGGTTCAGGTGGGATTCAAGCCTCAGAAATAAGCCATCAATGTTACAACGGGGGTATTTGGCACTTTGGAATGCTGTAAAATGTACCATAGAAGGTCTCCTTAGTAGTTAAGCAATGTTTCGATGCGACAGCGACAACGGAAGCTGTGTTTGGGGTTGATCGCTTGGTGTGCGAGCTTCCTCATGACACGAGCGGGGTGGTGGCGTTGCTGCTGCTTCGCAAAGTTGAAGTCTTGCGTGTTTAAAAGGCTCCTTGGTAAATCACGAACCGTTCCCGCGTGTCTAGCGCCTTCCTCTTCAACCGCTACGTGTGTTGACGCCTTGGTGCGCATGAATGACGCGCGCGCCCAGCCCTGTGCCATCTGACGTGAACCCCCTTGTCATCCTCGTCCAGCACGGATTTCGCGGATGGGGACGAAAGCATCAGCCACTGCACACACGCTAGTTCGTGGAGTGGGTGGCGGGGACTTGGACCAAAGGGCTGCGACGGGTATCCTGGTCAGGTACCTCGGGTGTGGTGTTGGTGGTGGACATTGTGACCAAACAAACCGGGCATGCGACCACCTTGCAGCGAACGGCTCGATGATGAAAGATCATGGGGGATCCCATGTGCCCTGACCAGGGCCCTTTCGTAATTCTTTGTCACCTCCCGCACATAAGGAGCCGCCATTCCTCCCATTCCAGAACATCAGCATATTATTCCCAACGACGACTTCTATTTCTACCTACATACAAAAGAGGCGTAACAAAAGTGCCCAACATGTGTTTCACTGCCGAGCCGCGAACCAAGTACTACTACCACTACGAGGAACAGAAATACCCTGTGCGCAGGCACAAGCACTATCCTCACCACTATCACCACTACCACGGCCACGGCCCGCGTGCGACATACCCGCGACACTTCGGCTCCAGCCCTCGAAGCAGCGGCCCTGTCGTCTACGAGTCTACTCGCTATGTGTAGGTGCCTTCCTATGCGCGGCGGGACATGGCGCAGGCGTTGCTCGAAACTGGATCATTACTGGGCGTGCGCTACGGCTAAACGGACGCACAGACAGGCATAGAACGAGAGACGGAAACGTCGGATGGCAGGGGGCGTGACAGTTTTCATTGTTGGATCAAGGAGAGACGATGTATATTTTGACGGATGGATGAGTTCTTTCTATCTGGCTCGGTGGGTTTGGACAATAGAGTTGTGGAGTTTTGGGCAGGCGTTGATACTGGATGAGATATGATGGGCATGATAGACTCGTACAGAGGACACAGAGCGGCGGAAGGCTTTCTCTCAATCAACATATTTGGCATGCCAGCGAGTCTGCAAAATCTTGCCCTGTTCTTTGGCCAAGACCTTGTGCGCAACCCTAGCAAGCCGGCAAGCCTGCTCTGCTCATGACTGCTGCGCTGGTACATGTGGGTGGGGTGGGAGGGATGGCTTGGCGGGGTTCTAACTCTGATGGCCGACAACCTACAAGGCTGGAACTAGTACAGATCGCGTCGTGAGCATGACATCACCATGCATTCCGTCATCATCACTGGCATGTCCCTTTAGTCTTGGAGCATGCTTCTGCATTGGGAGCGCTACAAGGCCCCGGAAAGCAGGGAAGTTCGGATCGTGCACGTCAGTGCCGGCTCTCTCTGTGTTCGGAAGGTCGTTTAAAATAGCCAGGTAATCCTGGTGGTAGCTATTTACGTCCATCTGCAACATTTCTCCGTATTGCAACGCTGCTCTCAACCACTGGCTCTATCTAATCACCCTGTTGATGCAAGATCCCTGCAGGATAACCCTCACTCCCCATTACAATCGATACAGCTCAAGCGAGTCGAGCGAGATAGACACTGCTGTCGGCCGGAACTGACTGACCCGATTGCCCCGACCTGTCCGCCAACACCAGGGAGGTGCGATTTCTACGCGAGACTGCTCGTTCCTACCTATTTTAAAGGACCAATAACTAAAGAGCTACCCACCTAGGTCGGTTTCGTTACCAATTAAGGCGACCACCAATATGTAAGGACCACTGCTCTCTCACCCTTTGCACCTCATCAAACTCGATTCTTCAGTCAGCAAAGGATGCCGTCTTTTAGTCCACGGAGCTCCGTCTCCACCTTCCTTCCTATGTACCAATACGAGCCCGAGTTTAACAAATCATCTTACAGGAATCGCGCACTATCTATTCGCTCCAACAAGGCCTCCAAAGGCAGCGGATCCGGGCAGCCTTCGGCCAGGAGGGGATTCTCCTTCAACTCCCTACGCGGCACCGTGCAGCCCGAGCTCTCCAAGAAGCTGTTCCGCCTCATCAAGTCCGAAAACAACTTGATTGGAGCCCACGAGACAGCAGGCCGTGAGCGAATTTCCATCGCCACGCAGCTCTCTGAATGGGGAGAGCACACCGGAGATGATGGGATCAACGAGATCTCCGACAAGGTTGGAGTTATTCTGAGTGAGATTGGCGAGCAGGAGGAGGGCTATGCCCATGCCTTGGACGATTCGCGAGGAATCCTCAAGACGATCCGCAACACAGAAAAGAGCGTCCAGCCAAGCAGAGATGGCAAGAACAAGATTGCCGATGAGATTCAGCGGCTGAAGCTCAAAGAACCTGAGAGCGCCAAGCTGGTCGTGCTGGAACAGGAACTCGTGCGAGCAGAGGCTGAGAATCTAGTCGCCGAGGCCCAATTGACCAATATTGTACGTCGCAGTGCACAGCACACACAGCACACTCCACTAACAAGCTGCAGACCCGCCAGAAGATGAAGGAGGCATACGAGTTGGAGTTTGCGGCAACGATTGAGCGAGCTGAGAAACAAATCATACTGGCCAAGCATGGTCGCCGCCTCCTTCAACTGCTGGACGACACTCCAGTCGTCCCAGGCGATACGAGGCCCGCTTTCGAACATGCTTCCCAGGCTCGACAGATTCTAAACGACTGCGAGGACGACCTCAGAGACTGGCAACCTGAAGTTGAGACCACCACGACATCCCCTCTTGATGAAAAGCGCAGCCCAAGCCTTAAGAGCAAAGGGAAAGACGTTGAAGATGAGGGAATCTCTCTGCAGTCAGATACGAAACCACCAGTGGCAGCGTCCAACACTGCTGAAATAGCTGGCTGAATGAGACGAGAGGGGGTGTGGTTTTCTTGATTGCCACGATGGCGGCTTCTTGGTTATTAGTCTTAGTGCGAACCCGTCTTCCTTGTCTTTCTGCTTGGTAGGTTGTTTGATGGCTTGGGAGGTGCCGCCCCTAATTTGATGATGCCCCCTTGGCACCATTCGTATTGGCCGAGGTGCTCTACAATCCTGTATTTTTTCCGTACTCCCGCTGATAGTCAAATTTACCTGGTGCACCACAGCTTGCGAAGCACTGCAAATGGCGCCACATGCCGGTCGATACCTTTGGCTCGTGATGGTTTGGCAAGTGACACAAGGATGCGTCGGGAATGTCCGGAGTGCCAAGGAGGCATTGTTGGGCTGCAGTTTGGACCTCCGTGGATAGAGCTCCGCAAATAATGTATGCCGGCATCCAAAAGACTCCATCATTACCTATGCCAGCCAAATCACCAGGTAATTGATTCCTTTGACAGGGTGCATAATGATACATTGCCGCGGATGTCGAATAGTTACCCTGTCGCAACTGCTCAAATTCAAAGGGGAATCACCGGTGCAACAACACACTGTCTGCCCAAGTGCAACCACCCTGCTCGGGCTTGAGGCGCATGGATTCGAGCAGAAGTTGTAGCGACTTTGAAATCTGTGAGTGATATGGAGATGGGATTCAGCTTTATCCCGGCGCTATTTGAGGTACCGAAGTCGTTGCCGAGCCCGGCCGGGCCTTATTACCGGGCACTGCTGCTAGTAGGCCAGACAACCCAACGCTTGGACACTGTATGGCAAACTGCCTGGCCAAAGACCCGATCCCTTTTTCCCGCGCGAGGGCCGCTGGCACAAACTACTCCAGAAAAAGACCTCGGCCAAAGCCTCGACACCCGACTGCCGCAGCACGCGATACAAGTGTGCGGATCTCCTTACTATTTCTATCTCGCCGCCCCATTCTCCTTCTACCCGGGGGCCCCACGCCCTCTGCACACCTGGCGGTTGATGCTGTCTCTGTCTCGCTGCCGGCTGCCGCAGTCGGTTCACCCACGGCCGCTCTCAGCAGCACCCTCACTGGCCACTGTAGCCCGCCAGCATCTGGTCCCGCCCAGCGGACAGCGTGCGCGCCAGCACCACTACCACTTGCCAGCCCACCGCCTGAACGCCAGCAGCTGCAGCCGCTACGCACAGGGCCGTCGCCAGCTCCTGTTGTCGCAATCGTCCCCCTTTGCTCCGCCAGTGCCTCGAGGCCCGCCACAGGCCAATCAGGCCGCGACGCTGGCGACACGCCGCACCGCTGCCGGCGCCAGGCCCAGCATGGACCCGTCCAATACCCCGCCCCCTCCATCCCCATTGCTCTCAACAACCACCACCTCCTCTGCCTCTGCCTCCGCCATCTCCAAAATTTCTTCCCTCCGGACAGCACAAATCGCTCGCCACCTCTCGGGAGCTTCTTCGTCGTCGTCCACGCCTTCGTCCAAAATGGCTTCCCCCTACACCGTCCGCAAGGTTGCGGCCCCCAACACCCTCGAGCACCGCGTGTACGTCGAGAAGGATGGCGTCCCCGTCTCCCCCTTCCACGACATTCCTCTATACGCCAACGCCGAGCAGACCATCCTGAACATGGTTGTCGAGATCCCTCGATGGACCAATGCCAAGCTGGAGGTGAGAATCCCCTTTACATACCAATGCTTCCTCAGCCGCACGCACCGCGCCGTTGCTGGCTATGGCAATGGGGAACCAACCCCTCGTCTCATGGGACCGACTTTTTACCCCTCCTTACCCCGGGATGCATTGACAAGCCGCCTTCATTCAACCCCCCACCAATACTGACCACCATTCCGCTCCAGATCTCCAAGGAGGAGCTCCTCAACCCCATCAAGCAGGACATCAAGAAGGGCAAGCTCCGCTATGTCCGTAACTGCTTCCCCCACAAGGGCTACCTGTGGAACTACGGTGCCTTCCCCCAGGTATGAGACCCTCTCCCACTAACATGTTTTGCCTGGCCACTCATAAGGTCCCGCCTTTCGTAGACCTGGGAGGACCCCAACGCTGTCCACCCCGAGACCAAGGCCAAGGGTGACAACGACCCGCTCGACGTCTGCGAGATCGGTGAGCTTGTTGGCTACACCGGCCAGGTCAAGCAGGTCAAGGTCCTCGGCGTGATGGCCCTCCTTGACGAGGAGGAGACTGACTGGAAGGTCATCGTCATCGACGTCAACGACCCCCTTGCCTCCAAGCTCAACGATGTCGAGGATGTCGAGCGCCACCTGCCCGGCCTCCTTCGCGCCACCAATGAGTGGTTCCGTATCTACAAGATCCCCGACGGCAAGCCCGAGAACCAGTTCGCCTTCACCGGCGAGTGCAAGAACAAGGAGTGCGTCTTCCCCCGATGTTTATATTTCTATCCAACTTGGACCTAACAAACCCGCCTATAGCTACGCCCTTGACGTCGTCCGTGAGTGCGCCGAGGCCTGGGACCGCCTCATCACTGGCAAGACCCCCTCCGGTGGTGTCTCTACGTAAGTTTTGTCTACCCGCAACCCCTGAGCTGATGCTAACCGATCGCAGCACCAACCTCACTGTCCAGCACTCCCCTGCTCGCATTGGTGTTGACCAGCTCCCCCCCCTGCCTGCCCACCAAGAGGTCCCCGCCGAGAAGATTGATGCTTCCATCGACAAGTGGTTCTTCATCAGCGGTGCTTCTGCCTAAATGTAGATTGGACCTGATGTAGAGGCCGTTGGAGTCTAGTAGGCGCAGTGTAGTGTGGAAGAAAAAAAAAGCATGCACATTTAGCTCCATAGGTTCCAATAACATGAAAAAAAAAATCTCGACAACAGTTGTATTGTACAGTTGTAATATTGGTACACTTGTTGGGGCAATTAGATGTAGCCCTCGCTCCCATAGAACGCCATCGATGCAAAATGTGAGTTGATTGTAAATTGTTCAATCCGTCAAATCGGCCGCCTTCTGTAATTGACGCGAGTGGCGATCGGCTTCTTCCACGACGCCCTTGATGTTCGTCTTGTCGCAGTCGAAGTTGAGTTCCTTGCCGTCCTCTGCAGACAACAATTAGCTGACATGGGAAATGAAGTTGGGCATAAGAAAATGACTTACTGAACTTGATCCGCAGAGAACTGGTCTCTGGCGAGTTTCGGGGGAGCATGGCGGTTGTGATGCTCATGCCATTTGCCCGGGCGTTCGGGGGGATCAAGGTGAGGAACAGCCGCGCAGGCTTGGCGCAGGCGGAGAAAGGGTTGAACTTGGCGGTGACCTCGGTAATGAATTTGGTGATCATCTTGAAAGCGTGAGCGCAGCGTCGCTGAGCATTGAACAATGGCAATCGAGGTTGAGGCTATCCCTACCGGCCAAATGTCGCGTTGCCGGCCGAGTATGGATGGTCACTGAAATTTCGGCCCTGGGCTGATAAACCGGTTAGATGCATAATACGGCTAGCGGGGTGGTCTCAGTAACCTGCAACGTCATGACACCCTAGGGGACCACGTTTCGCTAAGAGGGCATGTAAACCAGCTTTCTGCAGCCCGCCACGTTTGCCTTTGCCTGAAAAAAAGAATTGAACATAGCTTCTACCAGTCGGCATGTCTTTCGAGGGACTGCAGGAGCGCCTCACGGCCCTCCAAGAAACCACATCTCAGCTCCAGGAGCTCATCGGGCGACTCGGGAGCCTCGAGTTCCACCCGGGCTCCGTGCCCCTTGCGACCGACGAGGAGAACAGCGTGAGCGGCGAACTGAGCGCCGAGATTACCAATTCGCTGCGCGATGGCGAGGAAGAGCAAGAATTGCTGCGAGAGGAGGTTGAATACGTCAGAGCCACGGAACATGACCGGGAGAGGCTCCGAGATGCTGTCGAGAAGCTGGGGAAGGATCTGGCTAGGTACTATATTACAGCTCCCACAACCACCTGCGAGTTTAAATTGCTGACTATTTTCCTTCTTGTCTCCTGTTTTAGCTCCCGCTTATCATTCCGAAAGGCTCGATTAGCCGCCAAGAAGAGCCTCGGTCAGGCGCAGCGACTCGAGCGCGAGCTACTCGTCCGGTCCTTTTCGCAGCCTGCAACTGGAGACGTGTCACCTCACCCGGTTGACGAAGAGGCGCCTCCGGTCTCGCGGCCCCAGAGATACAACCCGCCCAAGCAGCAGCAATCTAGCCTGTCGGAGGAGGACCAGCAGACGGTTGGGGCCAGCACCAATGTCACCGACGCCCTACGGCAGACGCACAATCTCATCGCAGCAGAACTGGCGCGGAGTGAATATGCGCACCAGACCCTGACAGAATCGTCGGACGCCCTCAAGCAGCTGCACGAGTCCTACACCTCTCTTGACTCCATTCTGGCGAGTTCCAAGGACCTGCTCGGCACGCTGCTCAAGTCGCAAAAGAGCGATACTTGGTATCTCCAGACGGCACTATACATGCTCATGGTCACGGGCGCATGGCTCTTGTTCCGGAGAATACTCTATGGGCCGTTGTGGTGGCTTGTCTGGCTGCCACTGCGGATGCTATACGGGGCCGGCACGACAGTCGGTGGCGCCGTGATGCAAGGACAGACGGCGCCTGACAAGTCTGGTAAGATACAGGTTGGACAAGAGGGAAGCGGTGTCCCCGTAGAAGGTCTCCCAGACGATACTCTTCCCACGGTGAAAGTGGGCGAAGACGCTGCCGGTACGACTGGTGCCCCACATGTCATGGACAACGTGGACAAGATCGTGGAAGCTATCAACCAGGCCGATGAGCAGGGAAACATCCCCGACGAGGAGCAAAGCGAGGACGGGGCCGCCCGAAACACCAAGAAGAGAATGTGGGAAGAGACTGAGGAGGTGGTGGACAAGGGCAGTAGGCCTCGAGATGAGCTCTAAGAGCGTGCCCCAAGAATCCAGCGCCGTGGACAGGATCCACAGCTTTGTTCACCAGCAACTACGCAATCTCCGCCATAAACTCCCGTGATATTCAGCTATCGCTCGCCCATTCTTCTACGACATGTCATAAAATAAAAGCAGGCCTTGTTGAAAGGAAACATGAAACCCCACGCTCTAAATGCAGCCCTCGTCCGTCCGTGCCAGGCAAAGAAAATTACTTAGCTCCGCTGAGGGGCAATCTGGGGAATGTCACTGATCCAGGGGATGCCGAGCTTCTTCATCTCGACGGCGAGCTGGAAGAGGTAATCTAGGCTGTCGAACAAAAGGAACCAGTGTCAGCATTCTGCGATATTCATATGACAGCCACCATGGAAATCGCTTACCTCTCGCACTGGGTCTTTGCCTTGTGGACGTTGTCGCCCCAGACATACACGCCGTGCCGTCGGACAAGCACGGCGTACGCGTCAGGGTACTGGACCATGGCCTCCTCGAGGTACTCGGTGAGGTCCTCCTCGTGGGGAGTGTTCTCGATGACGGGGATGCGGAGGGTATCATGGTAGCCCAAGTTGCCGGCCTTGGTCATGCCGCGGCCAAAGCCCTTGATCTGCTCAATGTTGTTGATCTCAAACACCTTGTCCTTGCCGGGACCCTGGGCCTCTAATAGCAGTGTGACGAGGACAGCCCACTGGGAATGGGTGTGGATGCAGCAGCCGGCATTGCGGCGGGTGAAGGCGGCGAGGAAGAGCGGCGTGCACTGCGAGGGCTTGTAGCAGGGAGGGGAGCGCAGATAGGTCCGGCGCTTGAGGTCGCCTTCCTGGGCGGCGATGGACATGACGTAGATGTCAGTGTTCTTCATGAGCTCCTTCTGAACGCCCGAGGGCGCGATGTAGACGAGGTCACTGAGGAAGAGTTAGTTGGTGAAGGTGAAAATAGAGTACATTATCATCATGATCATCATGATGCGCAGTGAGAACTCGACATGAGGGACACTGGGGAAGTGATTCTCGGCAGGGTCAATGGTGAGAATTCCACAACTGGGCGTAACGTGGCCCGTTGCTGATCTGTTTCGCATGCATGTAGATTCCTGGTGTGGATGGGATCTCAAGTCATGTAGCGGCTTTCATGACCATCACTGATACAAAACGCAACCAAAGGCACAAAGAATCAGTCGAGAAAAAAAAAATACGTACTCATTTCGAATGGAACAGCCGCCGCCAGTGCCGGTGACCCATCCCAGAGTCCAGAATTTGGCACAGAGTGAGGGGATCAAGTTGGCCGGGTGCTCGGGATCCTCCGAGGTGATGAGGGCATCGCCGGTCTTGGCCGGTGCGTCATTATCAAAGAACGAAGGCATCGTGGGCCGCAGGCGGACGGCGCCGGGGACAGGTCGGAGCCTCGGAGGTCCGGGCAAGGCAGCCGAATGACGAGCGGCAGTCTCCCAACGGAAGGAGGGAGGGAGTCAATGTGAGACGGCCCAAGGAGCACGGCGGGCTGTGTGGTTTGAGGCGTCGGTTGATTGATTGCTGATGTCGGCGCAGAATGGCCAGTTCCTACGGTCCTGCTGGAGCCGGATTGGAGGCTTGGGCCAGTGAGCCCAGGGGTCGCCACCGCCTGTGACGGCGTGGCCTGCCCATAGGCTGCCCGCCAGGGAAGCCCGTGTGCGGCTGTGCGGGCCTCACCTTAAAATGGCCTGGCCTGCCATTGGCCAGTGGAGTGGCTTGGGGCTGGAGCTGAGAAGCTGGGAGCCGGAGCTGAGCTGGGCAGCCACCGGCGTCCAGCGCTGTGGCGTCTTCACATGTGCCCAGCAATTCACTAATTAGACTGACCTGATGGCTCCTGGGCAACGAGGCCATGTCGCTTGCCGACTCATTCCAATTCCTCAATCAAACCACAACGAGCCGCCTCGGGTCTCAGGATATTGGCGGGCACTAGTTCTACGGTGACAGCGGCCTGGTCCTCTCACAGTGATTACTTGGTACCTCAACAGGAACAACTCCCAATCTTGACGAAAGTATGAGGATGGCCGACCAACGGCTTGCCAAGTAAGGTCAGCAAATGGTCAGTGGAGTGGGCTCCCAACCTAGTCGTGCACCTCGCCCTGGGAGTCTGCTTCCTAGCAAATTTTCTCCGCTCCGCTGTGGATGAGGAGCCTGGAGAAAACCAACCCGACCTTTCAGTACTCCGTACAGTGCACACTGCTAGTACTCGGTGCAATCATGCTGTGATGTAATGTTGACCCGGGGGTACCCACTGTGACTCGGAGGTGCGGCTCCACAACGCTGAGTCTGTGCGCCTCAGAGCCTAGCAACACCTGCCATTGCCATGGAACTGCCTGCTGCCGTCTTCCGACTTGTCTCGGGCAGCAGGGACTCATTTCGGCGCATCAACAGGGCTGTTCTGTATGCCCAGCAACATCATTCGTCTCGCCACAACCTGCCCTCCAGCGGCTTCATGCGATCACAACGCCAATCAGTGATCATCCTTGTTGGCTTGGAGACGACTGTCATGCTATTGGCCACGAAATTATCAACGGCAAGGGATGACCTGAAGCGCTGGCACCCTGCAAGGGTCCCCCATCTCCAGCCAAACCCGCTCTTCGTCTCCCGTTCCTTTTTCGCACTGCCCTGTGCGGTCTCCTTCGATTTGACAGACGCCTGCTTGTGCACAATTGACCATAGTAAGAGTTTGTTCATATGACTACTACCTTCAAACCTGCCTGTGGGATAAATACAATGTGGCAAACCTGTTCATCCTCGGCAAGGCCCACCATTAGCTGGTCGTACTGGGGCCGGAGGCTCGTATTCATGCAGGGCGACAGGCAAGAGGACCGGTGGACACCAACTCCGCACTAAAAATGCTACCGCTATCCGTCCACCCAGTGCATAAATATAGTGCATTGAGGAATCGACCTGATGGGTGGGCGACCAGGCTCCCGTCTGCCAGCGCCATAATTACCGCCCAGAGTCAACGCTGGCCTATCCACACAGAGTCCAACACGCGCTCTCGAGACGCGCCACATGCAGCCAGCGGCCTCTGTGACGACCGATCAGCCAAGCAGGCCAGCTTGATGGTTGGCCCTGGGAGGCCTACCACGTAATGAAGCTGCCGTGGACCTCATATCCTGCGTGATGGAGGTGTTGACGACGACGAATGGCCACGTTTGCCACGGTCGTGTGCCGTTGCATATCTGCACCGTGAAGCGGAAGAGGGTGAGGTGGAATCGCCAACCGCCGAGCGATGACACCCATTAGATCAGAGCATGTCTGCCATGGGCCTGGCCCGATCCTCTCGATCCTCGCCCGGCCAGCTGCCCAACCCAGCAGACCAACCGGTCAAAGCCTCATCGCCTCCAGCACCACTGAACCGGTGGCCCTCACCACTGTTTGCTCTCCGCGCACGGTGATCCGCAATCTCAAAAGGCTCGGGGAGCAATTCCCGCTGTCTCCAGCATCCGTCGGTTCAGCCGATGATGTCTAGCCTGCCGCACCCCCCCCTGAAACACATCAACCCCAATCGTCCTCTTAGGATCGGACGCTAGTCTCGGCAAGTAGGCGCTGGAGGTTGCCTCGCAAGTTGGCCATCATCACTTGGGAACGGGTAGAAAAGCCGACCTGCCACTGGCTTCGTACTATGTATGCCCTTAGCACACGGTGCTGACACAGTACACGACCTGCTGCATTAGCCCGTGTTGATATTGGTGGGCTCGATACTGGGCCTGCCAACACGAGCTGGGGGGCGACATGGCCTGGGGCCCTGCTACAGCATCTTGGATGGCACAAACACCCATTACGAGCAGGAAATGCGATATCACTCGAGGAAGAATCCTCAGGATCGTCAAAGGAGCAGTGCGAAACAGGATGAACAACGTACTCCCGGAATTGCAGGACACACTGGGTACTGAGCCTGATGCTGGGCGGGACCCTGGTCAGCGCATGGCCAGGGACAGCAAATTAGCAAGCATCGTCCAGCTTGCAAATTTAAAATGAGGACGGCTCTCTTCCCCAGACCCCCCCATCACCGTCGATCGGCAGCTGAGTCGCTGTCTCCGTGGCGCCGCTCCCTGGTGACCTGGTCGAGCTGGGATGGGATACTAGCAGGCTTCGGGGCGGGTTCTCGCATTGACGCGAAAAGCAGGCTCTCAGCCGACATACAAGCAGTGAGCCGGACGAGTGTGCCTGAGCCGTTGTTGAGTGTGCCTGACGGGGAGGCAGGCACGACGGTTAAGTTACCTGAGGCAGTAAGTATGCACCAGGGAGGATACTGTGGCTGATGCAGCATCTCAGGCACGGAGCAGGCCCAAGTAAAGGTACCTGGGCCAGGTACCGGCGCACACGGAAGGCAGGTGTAGGTTTGAACGAAGACATGTACTTGAGGCGACGGCTAGCTCAGGCCCGTCCTAATCCAGTAAGGTAGCTTGGCCCCTCCCCCGTGGACCGGGGGTTGCCTTGGCGCTGCCCCTTGTTGAATGTTGACTGACTTTTGGCTCCCCTGGGCCGCTTGGCTCTCGTCTGTCTGTTTTTAAGAGCAATGGCAGCCCCGTCGCGTGCTCCCGAGACTCTTCTTCCTCTTAACCCTGCTATCTTCCCGTCTCTGTCCCTCGTTTGACACACCAGACTTTCTTCTTCTCTCACTCACTCATCTCGAGACACATTCGCTCTTACACTTACAACACTAATACCTTAATATCATCCAACATGCGTTTCTCCGCCACCTTTGTCGCCGGCCTCGCTGCCGTTGCCAACGCCCAGTCCCAGACCTACTCTGCCAGCCCCGAGCAGGAGTCCCAGGCCAAGTGCATTTCCGCTTGTGCTGACGGTGACGTCAAGTGCCAGTCTTACTGCATCACTGTAAGTTGCCCCAGAAAACTAAAGCACTTCCCATGGAGAATACCCAAGACTGATCTGTTGGCCCCAAGGTCCCCTCCCCCAACGACGCTCAGGCCATTGCCACCAACGACTGTGTTGCCAAGTGCGACCAGGGCGACGGCTCTGAGGCCCAGACCGAGAAGTACAAGGTCTGCGTCGACACCTGCATCGCCGACAACTACTGGAAGACCGTCGTCGGTACCCCCAAGGAGACCGGCAGCTCCAACAGCGGCAACAACAACAAGGACGCTTCCAAGACCGGCAGCGCCAACGCCGCCGACAAGACCGGCGACGCCAAGACTGGTGCTGATGCCACCAAGACCGACTCCAAGGCCTCCGGCACACAGTCCACTGGTGCTGCTGCCACTACCACCGGCGCTGGCAAGAACGGTGCCGAGACCCTCGCCGTTGGCGGTGTCTCCCTCCTCAGCTTCTTCGCTGCCATCCTTGCTCTGTAAATTGCCTATTTCGCTTTGGAGCATTAGGTTAAGTGGGGGGATATAATGGAAGCGTAATGTTGGGTTGCCGAATGTTAAACCCCAAGCTGGGCTGATACCTGGATTTTTTTTTCCACGAACAAATTGGGGGTTTGCGGGTTCACACTAGGGAGAACTTGAACTTGAATAAAATACCTTGGTCCTGTTTTTTGGATAGCAACTTTGTCGCCCCTCTCGTGACATGTCGGTCAAATGTGTGTCTTATGAACCTCCACGGCATCGTGCCTGGGAACCCTTACGACTCCGTGGGCCAGAAGTGGTCTTCCAGGTGCTTGGACGCAAGGGCAAACAGCTCGGTTCGTGCAATGTTGCTTGTTTGATAAATCATGGGAAGAACCGTAATTGCCCATCGTTCCCGCACGGAAGCTAATCAAGTCCGGCCGCCAACGACTAATTACATGTTGGTCATTCCGATGGTATATTGGGACTAGTTAATACCAGTACCTTAGCTGAGGTACGGTGTAATCAGTACCACTGCCAGCATTGGCAGTAGTCGTGCCATCTCCAGCTCTCGAGGCGCCAGCTGCCACCCCCGGCTGATCGCTTTCGCCTCTGTGGATAACGAGACCTACATAGTACTATGTAGGAACGCTGCAGGCTTACCGTTTGGCCGACAAAGCTTAAAGCTCAGATAAAGCCAGTTGGACGAATCATGGCACACGACGGCTGAGTTAGAGAGCGGAGCCAATAATGGCTTTGGGGGCTTGCAAGGAATTATTACTAAGGTACCGAAGGTTTGCAGTAGTCAAAATGGTGGGTTCTTTCGAAGGCTCTGGCCTGGTCCATGACATGTTTGCAAATGCCAGTCGCACAGCGAGAAATCGGACACTGGCAGGTTTTACGTACCCAATTGATTCCAATGTTTCTGCCTACGACCAGTGTATTCGTGTAGATGCCCACAGCCACATCCATGTTGCGTGATTCACGATTCTGTGGTCGTGAAACCATGGGCGCTTCTTCCATCGCGCGGGCTGCTTGCTACCCCGATAGGTACATCTCGGGTGAGGCTGGGCCCCGCTCACCAACAGAGCTCCCTGACTTTTTGGCGGCCGCGGCCACTGATCTTCTACGTGTCCTCAAGGTTGTTTCGTCGCATCACATTCTCCACCTCTTCCAAAGACGCCACCTTTCGCCAGACTCGACCTCTTGCAATTTCTCCCTCAAGAGCCGGGAACCCTTACCGCTGAGACTTTTCAGGCCACCACCCTCAATCCATCGGTGCCGTCTTCTTCCATCTCATCTCTTGCCCGTCTGCATTCAATCTCGTCTCTGCGCCGCGCGCCTGGTCCGGTACCCCAACCACCACATACCCTGTCCAAAGCTTGCTGCTCAGCAACTTCGTCGCCATGAAGTTTAACACTGTCGCGGCCGCCATGTCGGCTGCCATGCTCGCTGGCAACGTCCAGGCTGAGGAAGAGGCCTCGCCTGCTGTCCCCGAGCTCCCTACCTTCACTGTACGTTGTCCTCTGTCCTCTGGCGACCTCAAGTGGGAGCTACTCCCGAGGCTCACACCTGACCGCAACTTGCGATGACCACCCCTTCTACCCAACCCCCCCGGGCTCCCATCCGGGGCAGGTAGCGATCCATTGCTGACCGCCTATGCAACAGCCCACCACCCTGAAGGCCGACTTCCTGGAGCAGTTCACCGACGACTGGGACCAGCGATGGAAGGCCTCCACCGCGAAGAAGGACACCAAGGGCAGCGAGGAGGATGAATGGGCCTATGTCGGCGAGTGGGCGGTCGAGGAACCCACCAAGTTCAAGGGAATGGAGGGCGACAAGGGTCTTGTTGTCAAGAACCCCGCCGCTCACCACGCCATCTCTGCCAAGTTTCCCAAGAAGATTGACAACAAGGGCAAGACCCTCGTTGTTCAGTACGAAGTCAAGCTCCAGAGTAAGTTGTTATGCAGAGCCACAGCTTCGGCTGCGCAAGGGACCACGTAGCTAACTGTTTCAGATGGCCTCGAGTGCGGTGGTGCTTACATGAAGCTCCTCCGGGACAACAAGGCTCTCCACCAGGATGAGTTCAGCAACACCACGCCGTACGTCATCATGTTCGGTCCCGACAAGTGCGGCCACACCAACAAGGTCCACTTCATCTTCAACCACAAGAACCCCAAGACGGGCGAGTACGAGGAGAAGCATCTCTCCACCCCTCCCACGGCCAAGATCGTCAAGACCACTGAGCTCTACACCCTGATTGTCCACCCCAACCAGACCTATGCTATCAAGCAGAACGGCGAGGAGGTCAAGGCTGGTAGCCTCCTGGAGGACTTCACGCCCTCCGTCAACCCGCCCGCCGAGATTGACGACCCCAAGGACACCAAGCCCGATACCTGGGTCAACGACGCCCGTATTCCCGACCCCGAGGCTACCAAGCCTGAGGACTGGGATGAGGAGGCCCCCTTTGAGATTGTCGATGAGGCCGCTACCAAGCCCGAGGACTGGCTCGAGGAGGAGCCCCTCACCATCCCCGACCCCGAAGCTGAGAAGCCTGAGGACTGGGACGATGAGGAGGATGGCGATTTCATCCCCCCTACCGTCCCCAACCCCAAGTGCGCCGACGTCTCTGGCTGCGGCCCTTACACCAAGCCCATGGTCAAGAACCCCGAGTACAAGGGCAAGTGGGCGGCTCCCATGATCGACAACCCGGCCTACAAGGGCCTCTGGGCTCCTCGCAAGATCAAGAACCCCGACTACTTCGAGGACAAGACCCCTGCCAACTTTGAGCCTATGGGTGCTGTAAGTAGTTGTCCACGACGATGAGATTCCATGTCCTGTGCTAACCTACTCAACTTGATAGATTGGTTTCGAGATCTGGACTATGCAGAATGATATTCTCTTCGACAACATCTACATTGGTCACTCCGTTGAGGATGCCGATAAGCTCGCCGAGGAGACTTTCAAGCGCAAGATCCCTGTTGAGAAGGCCCTCGCCGATGCTGAGAAGCCCAAGGCCAAGGACCCCGAGTCTCCCTCCGACTTGAAGTTCATGGATGACCCTGTCCACTACGTGAAGGAGAAGGTCGACCTTTTCCTGACCATTGCCAAGAACGACCCCGTGCAGGCCGTCAAGTTTGTTCCTGAGGTTGCCGGTGGCTTCGCTGCCATCTTGGTCACTACTGTCGCCTTCCTCGCCATCCTCATCAACCTTGGCGGCTCCACCCCCGCTGTCAAGGAGAAGGCCGGTAAGGCCAAGGAGAAGGCCACTGAGGCTAAGGACAAGGCTGCCGAGGCTGTTGCTACTGGCGCTGAGAAGGCCAAGGGCGAGGCCACTAAGCGCACTACTCGCAGCCAGTCCTAGATGGCCGATTGAGAGGTGATTAGATTGAGCATCGCGCACAGCGGGTGGAAATGAATTTGATTGACATGAAGATGAATAAAAGACGACCAAAAAAAAAGACGTGATATTTGACAATTCGCGCGAATGGCTCCTAAGCATGAGGAGTGTCACCAATGGCGAGCCCTGCTTTGTACGACAGAGGCGAACATACTATGATTTTCAGCGCATCTTTCCGAAGCTATAGGTCGCAAAGCGTGACCGGTGTGGATGGAGAGATTTCGGAGGAGCAAGGCGTATGCATCTGATTTTACTCGTTCTTTCCCGAGGCCAAGCGTCTACTTAGGTAGTTAGGGAGCAAAAAGAGAGAATTGCTTTGAAAAGCGCCAGCAGATGGACAATCGTGCGTCTGCCGACAGTATCTTGTTGATGGTGACTGGATGAAACGAAGAATGAAGTGTCGATAAGATTCCCCACTAGCTTAGGCCGGACTTGGTTGGAGAGTGGGGAATGAGGAGCTGCCAAAGTGAACTTGTAAATCTGTAGAACAAGTCCGATGATAGGAATCTGGATGGGGAAGGAAAGTGGAGAGCAGGTGAATGTCATGGGGGTTTCTTGGTGGGCAGTGAGGTCTCACCGGGCCGGTGAAGCAGAGGCTGGGTATGGTATATGAATTATACTAGTAGTAGGCGGCGGTTGATCACCTCCGTCGCCTCGCCTTTTTTTTTTTTTTTAACTGATTTGGGCAATTGTATACGGAGTACATGTAATTCATCTGTCCGCGGCTGAAGCTTGTGGTCGCATCCTCGGTCAAGGGCGGCATTGACGGCAAGCAGCGGCATCGGCTGGCTGCCGGCTGGGAGCCGGCCAAAGATACGGCCGGCGAGAAATCGGGGAGGGCGCGTGGAATTGGCCAGGGAAGGCGCGGGCAGCCCCCGGGCCAAAGAAGAGAAGGCGCGCTGCGGCGGCGACATTACCCCACACTTGCTCTGCCGTGGACTCCGCACTCCTTCCCAACTGAGTCAACAAGCGGCTGGCCGCCCCCCAAGGTTCAAGTGTTCAGTGGGTAGGCGTGAAGGACACGGCCGGTTAGGGAAGGAAATATAAGTGGGCACGGTCCGGCGTGCGCCCTCTACATAGTCGTGGTGCTCATGAGAAGTCGCCAGGTCTCCTTGACTAATTGCTCTGGCTATATAACCTCGTGACCCGCCAAACCGGTTGAACAAGATTCGCCTCCCTCGGCTTACCGCGCAACAAACATTCCCTGGCCTCTTGCCAATTGCCCTTAGACGAACCAGACGAACCCCTCCTAGTTGCCCTTGGGTTCTGGCTTCCCTCTCCCATCTCCTCCCCCTCCCTTGGCTCTCCCCGCGCTGATCTATCACCGATCACTCACCATGCGCCGTGCCGTCTCGCGAGGCCTCAGCAGCGCTGGCCGCTCGCCCGCCTCCTCTCCCTTGACCACCCGCTCATACTCGGCTGCTGCCGCTCGCGGCTCCGTGTTGACGTCCAGGGGCCCCTCTGTTACGGCAACCCGCAGACTCCACGCCACTGCCCAGCAGCTCCAGCCGCCGGCTCTGGCCTCAACGGCCACAAGCTACCCCACGACGCACGATAAGATCGAGGCCGTCAAGGACACCCCGTACTTCATTGACAACAAATTCGTCAATTCCCAGGCGGACAAGTTCATTGACCTGCACGACCCCGCCACTAACAATGTCATTACGCGCGTCCCCCAGATGACGGACGAGGAGATGAAGGCCGCCGTCGCCAGCGCAGAGAAGGCTTACAAGACCTGGAGCAAGACCAGTGTCCTGAACCGCCAGGCCATCATGTTCCGCTTCGTCGCCCTCATCCGCGAGAACTGGGACCGCCTCGCCGCCAGCATCACCCTGGAGCAGGGCAAGACTTTTGCCGATGCCCGCGGCGATGTCCTCCGTGGCCTCCAGGTCGCTGAGGCTGCCTGTGCTGCCCCTGAACTGCTCAAGGGTGAAATCCTCGAGGTCTCCAAGGATATGGAGACTCGTTCATACCGCGAGCCCCTTGGCGTCGTTGCCGCCATCTGCCCCTTCAGTAAGTCTTTGCCCGACGAATGATATCCGAGGCCCCGGTCGCTAACAGGTGCATAGACTTCCCTGCCATGATTCCCTTGTGGTGCATTCCTATCGCCACCGTCACCGGAAACACCCTTATCCTCAAGCCTTCGGAGCGTGACCCTGGCGCTGCCATGATCCTTGCCGAGCTTGTCCAGAAAGCTGGCTTTCCCGAGGGCGTTGTCAATGTCATTCACGGAGCCCACCGTACTGTAGACTTCATTCTCGACGAGCCTGCTATCAAGGCTATTAGCTTCGTTGGCGGCAACAAGGCTGGCGAGTACATCTTCAGCCGTGGATCGGCCAACGGCAAGCGTGTGCAGGCCAACCTCGGCGCCAAGAACCACGCCGCCGTCCTGCCCGATGCCAACAAGAACCACTTTGTCAACAGCGTCGTTGGCGCCGCCTTTGGTGCCGCTGGTCAGCGCTGCATGGCCCTCAGCACCCTCGTTATGGTCGGCGAGACCAAGGAGTGGCTCGATGAGGTTGCCGAGCGCGCCAAGGAGCTCAACGTCAATGGCGGCTTCGAGGAGGGTGCTGATCTCGGCCCCGTCATCAGCCCCCAGAGCAAGGAGCGCATCGAGCACCTTATTTCGACCGCCGAGAAGGAAGGCGCTACTATTCTCCTCGATGGACGTGGCTTCAAGCCTAGCAAATACCCCAACGGCAACTGGGTCGGCCCGACTATCATCTCCAACGTTACTCCCGATATGACATGCTACAAGGAGGAGATTTTTGGCCCTGTTCTTGTGTGTCTCAACACTGAGACCATTGATGATGCCATTGATCTCATCAACAAGAACGAGTATGGCAACGGGACTGCCATCTTCACCCGCTCTGGAGCGACTGCTGAGACCTTCCGCAAGAACATCGAGGCAGGCCAGGTTGGTATCAATGTGCCTATTCCTGTGCCTCTGCCCATGTTCTCCTTCACCGGCAACAAGAAGAGCATTGCTGGCGGCGGTGCCAACACCTTCTACGGCAGGCCCGGCATCAACTTCTACACCCAGCAGAAGACCGTCACCGCCCTGTGGCAGAGCCAGGATGCAGTCGCTAAGAAGGCCGATGTGTCCATGCCCACCCAGCAATAATGTCGAATTGAAGGAATAATGGGTGGATAGATAGTATCAGTGTGTGGGGATGCTTCCTGTCTCAGGCAGTGCGAAGGGCCCAAATGATTTACGAATAAGGGGAATTAATAACTACTTGGATAGTAAAAAAATGTGATTAAGAGTACCCAGCCGCCGAATTTCGTTCCTTTTTTTCTTTGTCCTGTTCGAGCCGCATTCTTCCCCGGCTGGGACATTTCCCCGGTCCATGGCAACTTTTACACCGTGAGAGTGCCGGGCAGTGTGCGAAGGGAACATGGCTAATACCAATTTCATTCTTTGTACTCGACAATGGCCTAAATTTATACGCAGATAGGGTGACAGTTACATGTATTACAATCACTAGCAGCGAGGGAGCAAACAAGCAGCAGGCGAATTGATGGGAAAGAAACGGACGCAGGGCTGTGTCCCAGGCGGGTAGATTGAGTTTGATATCTATGTACAATAAAGAGCGGCGGTGCGTAGAAGAAGAGAGGGCATCACAAAAAAAAGATAAAACTTCGAATGAGAGCGTCATCAGATCAACTCACATGTCGTGGGAGATGTGTGGAACATCCCCTGGGGCGGCCATGAAACCGTCGTTTTCCTCCTCTATCAACCTCGGGCGTGCTGTCTCACGCCCTCTCCTTGCGCATCCATCTTTTGCTTCATCCTCATCATTGCCATCTCTTTCTTCTTAGTCTCTGACTCGTCTCCTCCTTGCCCGGGCTCCTTCTCTTCCAGGCGACGGTAATCATCCAACTCGTGTTCCTCCTCTTGATGGACCAAGACCAGCCCAAGCTAGATAAGCAAGACCTTGATATCAAAAACTCCGTGCTCCCAGTGTACAAACTCGACAATGTCGCTATCGAGGGGTCCCTCCCTTAAGGCGGCATTGCCGTTCTTTCAGGCGCAGTATGGGTGGTATTGAGGGAGGTCTGGTCAATCGTACAACTTATTACTGCATCTTTCACGACTCAGGGGTTGGGATCTGCATGAACCCAGTGTAGTAGGCATCCAGCCATCGGGCTGCTTCGACACCGGAGTCATCGACACTAGAGTCCCATCGTCCAATGGAGCCAACGTAGCCATCTGGTCGCACGTTGACAATCGCAACCTCGCCAGGGCCGAGGCTGCCCAGCCACTTGTTCGTGCACAGGTGTCCACGGGTATCTTGCTCTGGCACGTTATCGAGGTAGAAAGTCCAGGGGCTGTCTTGCAGAAGGGCGGGGAGGTCGGAAATCTCAATGTCTGACTTGGGCATCGTGGCTATGATGGGTTAGTGGCCTGGAGTCTCGTCAAGAGAGGTTTCAAAGGGAGTGCACTTACTGATTAAGGCAAAGGTAAACAGGTGGCTGACAGCAGTGTATCGCTCGGGTCGCAGATACACATCCTCGGGGTCTGATGTCCTGGGCTGCTTGGCATACGAGGCGCTGGCAGCAGCGGAAAGCTGGCTGATGAAGGAATCAGGCGTGGCAATGGCTCGGCAGAAGGTGTCAAGGAATGGCGCGGACTGCTGGACATCCCACATCAATAGGTAGATGCGGAACTGGCCGAGCATGGGAATATCCGTCTGAATATCGACGGGGTTGGAGTCCAGGTATCGAGTGACCTTGGCAGGAGGGAGAAGGCAGCCAGGCTTCGCGTCACCCATGACAAATTCAGACGTGCCAACGCCGGGGCGGTTGAGGACGTTTTCGGCATATTCGGCACCAATACCTGAAATGAATCGGACGTTGGTGCGGAAGTTCTCGGCCAGAGCGATGGCGTCGCCTCCGGCAATCTGGTTGGCGTGCTCGTAATCGAAGTTGACGAGATCGAGTGCAATCTTCCGTCGCTCTTCCTCGTAGCTCTCGAGCAGGCAAGGCTGAGCCAGCCCACGGAGGGACAGGTTCAGCTTCCATGCCAAGTTCCATGAGTCGTGCATGGAGGTGTTCATACCCTGGGCCGACTTGGGCGAATGCGTGTGACTGGCGTCACCAGCCAGAAAAGCGCGGAGATGAGGATCGCAGAATCGGCTGGCGACCCGCTGGCCGACCTGGTATCGTCCAAACCACTCAATGTACTTCCAATCCACGTCAAAGGGCTTCATAATCTCCTTTGCCCGCTTCATGACAAACTCTTGGCCCAGATCGCGGCGATCGGCTTTGCCGCCAGACTTGAGCTCAATGTAGAATCGCGTCATGTTTCGTTCACGTGGGACAATAAGAATAGATCCAAGCTCCTGAGAGTAGACCAACGTCTTGGACCAGATGTCGGGGAAATTGGTCACCAACTCGCCGTCAAGAACACCCCAGATGGCGGCCTGGGACATGCCCACGGCCTTGGCATCAGGGATGCTCTTGCGAACCTTGGAGTGTGCGCCATCGCCTGGAACTTGGTCAGCCTTTTTGAAGCCCATTCGATTGTGAAGGTACGATGGGGAAACTAACAGCCTACGAGGTACTGCGCCAGGACAGAGCGCTTATCCTGTGTGACATTCGTTCGGCAGTTGATCTGCAGCGGGCCCACGTTGCTCTCGGGAACGCTGTATGATTCGAAGGCCATGTTTCGACGGACCTCGACACCGCGCTTCTTCATGTCTTCGATAAAGAGGCCCTCGACCATGCCCTGGTGAACCAAGAGGATGTAGGGGTCGAGGACATCGATAATCGGGGGATAGTGCACTTCGCGACCCAGTCGGTGTAGCGGCTCTTCAGCTGTGCTTCGCCAGAAGGAGATGTCGAAGACTCGAACACCTCGCTTGAGCAGAGTATCAGCCAATCGCATCTGTCGGAAGGTCTCGATCGTCTTGGGCTGCAAGCCGTCGGCTCTGTTACAAAGGCGCAGGTTAGTTGGGAGGCCAGCGATGTACGGGGCGACCTCAATTTGAGAGGGCCCGTTGGGGTCGAAGGGGCATGGTTACCTTCCGGCGGTTGTCTGATCTGCTCGGTCATCGACAACTTCTACCTTGATACCGAAGCGTGTCAGGTTGGCAGCCAGCATCAGGCCGGCAGGTCCGGCACCAACGACACAGACTTCACATTCTAAGGGAGGCTCGGGCAAGCTTCGGAGGAGGGCAAAGATATCGACGATGACCTCAGGGGAACCGTCCTGACGGTTGCGGGTAAATGGGTCGTCCATTGGTTTGTCTGTCTGCAGGGTTCCTGGTGCCATATTGGAGCGGTTGGTGGCGGGGTGGTCACAATATCATCGACGACCTCAGACCCGGCTGTGGATAGAGTTCGTCGTCCCCGGAGAGGTTCCAAGGGAGGGAATGCGAAATAGGCCGTGTAGAGAGTCCAAAGTATGGGCGCACAGCTGGGCGACAGCTGGGTAGCCTGGGGGATGATGTCGACAGCCCGGCTGGATTCGGGGTCGACGCGAGGGGGATGTGCGCGGTGGCACCAAGGGCTCGGGGGACGGGTGCTGGCTCGTCGACGTGGCCGTCGGTCAAAGCGGTTTTCGAGTCAATCGGAAACGGTGAGCTATCCAGGCTCCTGCCCTGTGGCTAGAGGGTCCTCACAACCGCAACAGTCGTGTTTCCGGTCCGGTCGAAGGGACAACAGTATAATATATGGCAACGGGAAGTATGATCGGAGGTTGGCAGGATCGGCGGGACACGAGTTGTCGGGGACGGACAAGCCGCGGGGCAGGGCGACGGAGCGCAGAGCTGGCGCGAGGGCAGGAAGCGGCGAAGAGGGACCGGAGGAGAAAGGAGGAAGGGGAGGGCAGGTGAAGCTATTCCGACATCCAGCGACAGATATATCCGCTTCTGGGGTTGCTGGGCGTGGGCGTGTGAATTGCAGCGGCGGCGGCGGCAGCGGCAGTAGCAGTCGCAGTGGCAGCAGCAGCAGCAGCAGCAAACGAACGGACGAACGAACGGGCGGGCAAGGCGACAGGACAGGCGGCAGGCCAGGCGACGACGGGCGGACAGGGCAGGAGCGAATGGCCGGAGGTCGTCGTCGGGGGTGGGGGAATCAACGACCGGGCTGCGGACAATGGGCAGGTCACCCCAAAAAAAAAATGGCATGACATGATTGTCGCCAGCAGGCGGAGGCGGGTCACGAAAGGCGCCGCAGACCTGATGAGGAGACGAAAATGGGCTGATTTCGCGGGAGATTTTGCTGGCCCTGCCACACCCTGCAGGCCGGCTCCGCCAGGAGCCGCGGGCACTGATTGGGCAAGAGCCCGGGGAGTGAGCCCGGGGCGGGCGGGCCTGGCGTGTCCGTAGAGCGAGTCGTTGGACCTGGGCCATGACGGTCCACCAGCGACCCCAGGCTTGGCTGCCCTGGGACGGAGGTGGCCTGGGCTGGCCTTTTTCGGACCCGGCCCGTCACCTTTTCAGCAAGCACACACCTGTTGGAGGGCCCTGGAGACCAAGCCCTGGGATGGGATGCAGAACCAGAGCGGCATTATACCGTGTGCCGTGCTGCATGTTGTGATGCTGCTGCTGCTGCTGCTGTTGCTGCTTTTTTGCTGGGTGGTGCTCCAGGGCAAGGGTCATGGGCTGGCTGCTTGGCCACATGGATGGGCAGCCCAGACAGAGTTGGAAGACACACTCACACACACACGGGATGGACACCACTTGGAAACTGAATTGGAATCTTCTGATGCACCTCCGGCCGGTGCCTTCCCCCCTCCCCTTCTCCTCTTGCGGCACGGCCAGGCGCCGTCGACCCATGCAGAATGTTGTTATCAGCACCTGTGAGCAACGCCGACACCGACTGGCCCAATAATCACTGCTATACCCGCAACGAGCACCAGAGGAGCAAAACGCAAGAGGAGGGGGGAGAGAACAGGTAGTCGGCTGTATGTGCGTCGTCGCTTGTGCGTGCCTGTGAGGGTCAGCCAAAGGTGGGCGGGACGTCCCTGGTCGCCGAGCATCAGACAGGGCATTCCCAGCCTGGGAGAATGCAAGCTAATTACCGTCTCCGTTGCTGCGTCTCTGATTCTGCGTGTTGCTCCTTGGTAGTAACCGCCTCCCCCAAATCCCATCAGGCAAAATAGCATGGGCCAAGATGTGGCCAAGCCTCTACCACGGGTCAACATACCATGCTCCAGCCTGCCGTGATGGGGCAATTGCTTCGGCCATCGCAACACTTGACTACGTCCGCAAGGTACAAGTAGGCAGTGCCACAGTTGGTAATCAACATATCTCCATGTAGGTACCGGCAACAGAATGGCAAGCAACCATGCATATTGCAACTCCCAGGGACCCCTAGAGTCATGTCAGAAGAGGGTCCTCGAGGAGCTGTCGTCCCCAGTTGTTCCTGTCTGCAACTGCCCATAATAAGCTCCATGCAGTCCACCTCTGGCCGCCGGGCGGGCCGTTCATCAGTCATGGTCGGCCCTCCACAGATGCCAAACAACCAGTTCTAGCATGTGGGCAAGGGAGAGTAGGCAGTAAGGAACACGAGTCTGGGCCATTGGACTCTGCCCATTGCAAGCTATGTAGTACGTAGTATGCATGTAAGTAAGCTCGGGGTGTGACTATATACGGCCAAGATAAGCCCGGGCTGCATGCCCATCCTTTCCTCTGCTTGCCAAAGGAGCTCGGTGTAAATCACAGCCAGGACTCGCCTACCAACGTCTCTCTCTTCTGCTGACAATGGATGGCCTCCAATAAGTGGGTGACGTCCGATAATCAGGGTTCATTGGTCTGCTCTGGCTTACACCGCGCAAGCACAGGGCGTCTACCACCCTCGAGGAGATGCTGGATCCCGGACGTCCGCCGAATCGACCCAGGCTCGACGTCGTGGTGGACCAATCAAACACGATTTGTCAGTGTTTCTCAAGAGCTACGTAGTATACTCGCCGTTCATGAGCCGCAGCAGAAACGCCGTTGCAAGTATTCCGTTCTGTGACCCTGATTGTTGCCTACCTAAGTATCAAGTGACACGCAGGACAATTAGGCCGAGGGACCTAGGCAACTGCTCTGGCACCCAGTCCTCACTCACTGAATCACATGGCCTCTCGAGTACTCGGCGTCGAAAATGGAGCTAACTACCTCTCCTCCATCACCGCCATCCTTCAACACACCAGAGAGGGCTTTGAAGCGTACAGCTGGCATCGGCTTCATGGTCCATCCACTTTTAGACCTCTCCACCGCATCAATCCTGGCCTTGCAGATAATAATTACCCCAACGCACAGCCTGTGACACTGCTACTGCTGCTGCCATGCCCTGCCTCGTTCTACTACGGTATACTACGGTAATACCTCTCGGGTGCGTCTCCGTAGGCAGCAGGCGCCCCGCCACGATGGCCTCCAATCACGGCCATGCTCGCGGACCCAACGTTGGAAACGTGCGTCCTTCGCTGATGGTTCCAAAGAATGGGGCTCTCTGGCACCCCCCTCTCCTCGCTACCTACCGTATGTACAGCCGCCTGCAGCGAACGATGATCATCTCATGATGGGCCGCCTTGGGCTGGATCCCTGCCAGACGCGTGCCTCCCTAGCCACCAACCCGCATCTGCAGTTCCCCCGCCTAACGCTCGTCCGTCCTGGGACGTGTACCGTAGAAGGGGAGGGTCTCAGCCGAAACGACGAAAACGACAAGCAGCAAGCATTGGTCGAGGGAGGGGGCCGGCTGAGGGGGGGGCCTCGAAGCCATGATGGGAGAGGAGGGGGTGGTATGTGGGATGGCCGGTTGGAGATTCATCCTCACACACTTTTTGCTTTCATGGTACACACGCACAAAGTGCCTGATCTCGTTAGCTTTCTTCCATCACCGGTGGCACTTGGACAAGCTCGAGCAAAGAGGTGTTTAAAAAAAAAAAGGACCAAACCTGTGTCCAACGGGGTTTCTGCTCCACCAGCCTGGCACGGGCCTCTTGCAGACGTCGTTTCAGATTGCTTACCAACCTCGAGACCCTCAGAGTCGGGGCACGTTATTATCCAACGTACGTCCGTAGCCTCCTCGCAGTCTCGACGTCTGCCCTGTTTGATCCGTGTTCCGTTCAAGTATCTCTTGGCTTCCCCCGGGGACCCGCGGAAACAGCTTGGCCCCAAGACCCTAGGGGGGGGGGGTACCCACGTCAGCCCTGGCGAGTATGTGTCGTCCAGAGTCCAGCAATTGACACTCTGCTTGCTGATTCCATACCCATTCATAGTAGGCTCGTAACTTACCGCCAGCTCAGCTACGGGGAGAGGGGGGGCCTGCGGGTGGAAGCACCATCATCAGATTGACCCCGTCTCTTCCTGATTGTCTCACAGAGGGTCTCGCTGAGGATGCAGACATTGCAGAGTTTTCTTCTTGGTCTCAATTTCATCCTACATATGCCCTCAGGCTACAGTCGTACGGTCTCGCGTCACATACCCTGCGTGGTCCATTCAGCCTGATCCCTCGCCGCCTTGGGGCTGGCCCTATGTACGACCAAGCTGCGCAACCCATCTCGCTTCTGCTTCCCCTGCTGCTTGCCGCTCCCCTTCCCCCCCAGTTCCCAGTTCCTACCTGCCAGGTCCCTCCTCGCACATGAAAACTATAATTACTATTATTACCCACTGGCCAAAGAGGGGGGTATCTCTCTGCCACGCCGGTCATTGACCAAGTGTATCTCCGGCGTCCCGGAGGCCCCGACGGCCTACTAGGATCACCATCGGCCCTAGACTGTCCGAACAACAACTCACGTCCAATGCCGATGCAATTACATAGCAATACTTGGTTCGATAATTGGGCCCCATGTCTACTCGCCCGAAACCAGCACGGTGCTCTCGCTCGTATCTTTCCTCTCATCATGAACAGGCGCATCCACGTCCTGAACCACCTGTCGACCCTTCCACTTGTGCATGTAAGCCTCGCCGCCGGCCCTCGTCGGGAAGCTGTACCAGTCGGGGAATGCGCGCAGTGAGGTGAGCAGCGTGCCGGTTGCGGGCAGAACGACCTGGCCGCTGCGTCCGCTGAGGACCTGCCTGACGACGCCGTCGGCAATCGTCTCGGGCTCAAGGCTGGGCATGAAGAAGGCCGTGTTCTGGTCGTAGCCGACGAAGAGCGGCGTCTTGGTGTGGCCCGGGTGGACGACAATGGTCCGGACCTTGGGGGCCTTGTACTTGGTCTGGAGCTCGGCCGAGATTCCCTCGTGGAACGCCAGCGCCGCGGCCTTGGAGGCGCCGTAGTCGACCATGTTGGGGATGGTCAGCCAGGCCGCAAAGGACGAGACGGTGACAATAGTGCCGTGGTTGTTGGCAACCATGTTGGGCAGGAAGGCCTGCGCCATCCAGTACAGGGCGAGAGCGTTGACGTCAAAGGTGAACCTGATGTCGCCAGGCGTCGCCTCGAGCACCGTCTTGCCACGGGCAACGCCCGCATTGTTGATGACGACGGTCGGGTGCCCAACTTCGGCCCGGATCCTGTCGGCGACCTCGTTGACCTTTTCAGGCGACCGAATGTCGCATAGGTAGTGGTGAACCTTGGACGCTATTCCCAGACGCGAGTTAGTGATTGAGCTACTAGTGCAGCACTAAGCTGGCGCAGGTGGTTGACAGCTGCAGCCACCCTCGGGAATTTTTATTTATGTTCTTACAGTGTGCAAACGTCATGGGCTGGACGTCGAGGACGACGACGGTGATGCCGCGCTCCTCAAACAGCTTGACAATGGCGCCGCCAATGCCACCGGCGCCGCCAGTCACCAGGACAATCTCCTTGTGCCAGTTGTACTTGTCATTGACCCAGTTGTTGCGGACCTTGTCGGACAGCCAGCTGCTCGCCCAGCGCGCGACGCCGATGCAGAGCAGCGTTGTCAGGCGGCTGGCCGTCTGCGGGTGCAGGACGGCGAGGTCCTGGCCCTTCTTGGTGAAGCGAGCCAAGAGCACCACGGGGAGCAGCAGGGCCGGGTTGAGAATCGTCTGGCGGAAGAGGCGAATGAGCACGTCGGCGCAGAGGCCCTCGCGCGGGATGAGGCCGTTGTGCATAGGCATCTTGGCTGGTCTCGGCTTGGTATCGCTGTTTCAACGCCAAATATGATGATTCAAGCAGCAAGTTGGCTCTCCTTCTCGAGATCGGTCCGTGGTGATGGTGAAAAATGGTGAGATTGCGGGCGGGGCCTGGTAGTTGCTAGACTGTGAGCTTCAGCCGGCGCGCGACAAGTTGACAGACGACGATGCAATGGCAACGCAATGACTGATGACGGGGAGGCAGGTCGAGTTGACACGCCATGGTGGGATCTGGCCCTCTTTTGAGTGTTGGCGGCATCCGTTTCCTGCCTCGTCGGCAAGCAACCTGTTTCGAGCTCCCATGGCATGCCCTGCAACACAACCCGTGCTTGGATCCCCTCCCCCCCCCTAGCTCAGTGCTGCCGAGGTTCTATGAGGCACCTCCTCCATCTCGCCAAAGCTCCCGATGAACCCCCTTCAAGTGCGGGGGCGCGAATCCGGGGTAGGAAAGCTCCTCGCAGCGCAGCATTCGGCAACGTCCAATAACGAAGCAACCCAACTCTAGAAGCCAGCCAGGGCTGCCCAGCCGTCGTCTAAGAAGGGGGGGGACGCGGGCATTGCTCCAACAAGCGAGCCGCCGCCCCGAGGGACTGGGCAACCGAAGGGCGCTTAAAGGTCCCCGAGAGCTGCCTACCCTACCTAGGCACCGGACAAATAGTCTGGACTGGAGCGGGCTCACAGATCGGGGCAGACCCCGCATGGCTCACGATCTGGTCGCCTACACGGGTTTAGCGCCTCCTAGCATCGAGTTTAGAGATCTCGGGCCTGTCTTCTGGATGCATTGATCGGTTAGCGGAAGGCCGCACATGGTGCTGGTTCGTCGTGGAAAGACGCAGGCGCGATATCGATGGCACTCACCAGTTCTCGGTACAGTCGGGCACGCGTGTAAGACGAAAGTTCAATGCCAACTCGACTGTCAAGCGGGTGTGGCCAACTCCCGCAACTCAGTCTTACATAGCCCAGTGTTTCGTGGTTTAGAGTGAGACAAGTCTTGCTCTAGCGTCCCGGTTAGAAATAATTAGCCCTAGCGCCACTGACAGTGCCCAAAATCCACCCAGCTGTCCAGTCAGCAGCTAGGGAATTGAAGTCGTCGCCGTCGTCCGTCGATCCAATAAATTATCGGTACCAAAGGGAAGCGGAGTGTTCGAATAGCCATAAACTAGATCGAGAGAAAAATGGGCTCTCCTATCGCCATCACATGCCAGGGTATGCGAATTCCACTTCGCCGTGAATCAAATGACGTTCTCGGTGGAAAAGTCGATGCCGCCGGGCAATTTCGCATGTGACAGGCTCTGCAGGGATATGTTGATACCAAAAGACATCAGGATGGGGGAATCTTGAAAACCAAGATAGAGTAGTAGCCCAGATCCATTCGTCGCTTAGTGTCACATGAGCTTGCGGTTGTCTAATTACTCTCAAGGCCGTCTGAGCCTCGGTTTTCGGGTGAGGGGCATACGCAGGCAGGGGTTATGAGAAATCCGTTGCCGGGCGAAGTATTTACTTGATCGGGAACATGTGTGAATTTACATTGGCCAGGCCCTCGAAGTCCCAGCCCGGTGGATTCAACCAGCTGTAAGTTGAGGGTTCTCCTGCTGTGTTTTGAACCTCTTGGTACAGGAATTACTCTCGTCGAATACATAGTACTGAGAATAATTACTAGTACTTAATTTCCTTCAGCTATCGACCAGGAAGTTCGCTGTTAGTTACAGGGCAAATGCCTGACTTTTGAAGTCGTTTCGGCCAGTTGGCCGGCCAGTTGGCCAGCCAACTATCTCACAGCCGGCCCAAGCTCCATTAGACTGTGTGGCTATTATCCTGCGATGACCTGCAATCCATCATAGTAACGCTCATGCCACCCGCCCACGTCACCCAGCCATCCGCAGCTACGAATGCCGCATTAGAGCTGAGTGAGACGGAAACGACGCCCAGGTCGCCGCTGCCGCCTGGGATACACCTTGGGTGGTGAAGAGCGGTCAGTTGTCGCTCATGATATGAGCGAGTGCTGAACCGGTGCACTAGGCATAGGTAGTAGCTCCGACAGGGACCGGGTGGTGGCACTTGGGCAACACGTCAGTTCATCGCATGGTGCGAAGGGCCAAAGTTAAAATGGGAAAGAAAAAAAACGTCCGTGGGCAGATGTGGGTTTGCGGCTTTCGTCTCTCGGTGCCGTCAACTAGTTACAGTCTAGTGTTTCCAGCGTGCGCTTTGCTGGAGGCATCTGCGGAGCCAAGGATTGTCGATGTTGGGATATCAGTAGAACGACACGGCCAATCATACCACATTTACGGCTCCCCTGCAGATGCACAACGGCATCAACTCTTTGGGAAACGATCTTCCAGATGTGGAACAACTGTAGATGCAGCACTGGGCAAGGAAGTAGGCTACTGGTACATTTTGGGATCGCAAGGCGTGAACAGGGCGTTGAGGTTGATATTGCGTGCCAACTGCTGGATGCCTTATAGAACCATCAATGATACTAGTAGTAGCCCTATATGTGTCTCTTGCTGGGATAGTCTGTTGCTTGTCCTTGAAGAAATGAAATTTGCCGATTTGCTTTTGCGATTCGCCTGCCTCACAGAGACGAATATGGCCTTAGATATCACATCATCTAGAAGATGCTTCCACTGCCAGGGTACGTGCTGAGAAAAGTCCGCCATGTGGCAGCCAGGGTCCTTTCGCCATCAAAGTAATTACTCCGTAAGTCACGTTGCGTTTGCATTGACACGAAGCGGGGTCGCAGCATGAAGGCAGAAAAAGAAAACATAAAAGTAAAAGAACCGTTATGGATTGGGTGCTTTGGCCGTCATCTTTTGTGGCATCATAATGTGATGCTGTCCGGGGGGGGGTTGTACATAGTACTACATAGTGGATGGACGGACAGTCCCATCGCGCAGCCCGGTATGCTGGATCTAGGCTCAAACGGCCGAATCCATGATGGATCGGTTGTGGCGGCGGAGCCTCCGTTCGAAGCTGTCGGGGGCACCAAGATGGTGGCCAGTGGCTGACCACCACTGGCTAGCACTGTTTGGTGGTTCAGCGACGCCAAGCAGCACCAAGGGACCAAGGTCCCAGGGTCCCGTACCCAGCGGTGGGCCCCTCCCCAGTAGCCACGGCGCCCTCCGACGTCCGACAGTGCCGCCGTCTGATCCATCGCGCACCTGCCCTGGTCAGCCCGCCACGAACCATCCATGAATGGACATGTGTGCAACCTTGAACCCGCCGCATCTGTCCAGCACCCTTCGAAACAGACGAGCACGAATCAGTTCAACAGAACGGGCCATCGATACCCTCGGTGAGACTGCTTACGACCAGCACCGACGACACCCATCCCCCGCCATTCGGCCGAATTAGGTCGCCCGCGGAGCTCTGCATTCCCCATCCGTCTTCGCCTCTTCGGGGGGTTTCGTTCGTTGGGGATTTTTTTTGGCCCTTGGCCCAGCCCAGTTTCTCCAACCACGCGAGCGACGAGCCATACCTTACCGGTACTATCCTGACCAGGCCCCGCGCTCGCCATTGGGTTTCCAATCAAGACCAAGATGATGCTCTCACCCCGGCTGCCCGGGCTCCTCGGCCGCCGTGCTGTAGGCCGCTTCTCGGCCGTCAACCACCAGCAGAGCCGCCTGCTTAGTGCGAGCGCCTCATCCTCCCTGGCCAGCCTCAAGCAGCTGCTGCAGGTGTCTGATGAAGTTGCTTATGGCGTAGCTTACAACAAGCCAGTCGTTGCTCTAGAGTCGACAATCTACACTCATGGCGCCCTTGGTAACGATTTGGCCCGGGAGCATGCGGACCTCGTCCGAAGCGCCGGTGGCATTCCAGCCATCATTGCTATTGTTGATGGCGTGCCCAAGGTCGGCGTGACGACGAATGAGATTGTTCGTATGATAGAGAGCAAAGCTGCAGTAAAGGCGTCCCGGAGGGATATCGCCTACCTCGTAGGCATGGTAAGTTCTATGTTACAAATGCAGACACGGAAGCATCATGTCTTGCCCAGAGCGACAGTGTTGTCATGTCCTTTCATAAGCACGCAAGCGTTCTCTTGTTCGAAGCCCTCTGGCTAATATGCATGCCCTAGGGGTTAACTGGTCGCAAAATCCACGGCGGCACAACCATTTCTGGTACAATGCTGCTGGCTCGGCTAGCAGGCATCCGTGTCTTTGGAACTGGCGGTCTCGGTGGTGTCCATCGTGGAGGCGAGAGCTCGATGGATGTTTCTGCCGATCTGACTGAGCTGGGCAGAACCCGAGTTGCCGTTGTCAGCAGCGGGTGCAAGGGCTTTCTCGACATCCCTCGCACGCTCGAGTTCCTGGAGACTCAAGGCTGTCTCGTGTCGACTTTTGCAGATGGGAGACCTGGGCAAGTTGACTTCCCAGCCTTCTGGGCCCGTGACAGTGGCGTCAAGAGCCCTTCAGTTGTTCAGACGGAGAAGGAAGCTGCTGCCATCATCCTGGCTCAGGAGCAACTCGGTATTGAGTCGGGATTGCTGTTCGCAAACCCGATTCCCGAAGAGTTTGGCATTCCCGCCGCCGAAATGCAGGCTACGATTGAGCAGGCCATCAATGAGGCTAATGACAAGGGGTTCACTGGAAGCGCCAACACGCCCTACATTTTGAACAGACTGAAGGAGCTTACGGGAGAAAAGGCCGTGGTTGCAAACAAAGCGCTTGTGAGGCACAACATTATCCGCGCGACCAACGTTGCCGTGGAGTTGTCACAGATGCTGTCTTCGACGCCGGAGTCGACGTCGAGCTCGTAAGTGCGGAAAGACGGCCTATGGAATGGTAGTTCTAATGGTAGTAATAGAAACCTTCACCACCCCGTCATTGAAGCTCCAAAGGTCCCAACTCCGCAGCTTTTGGCACAGGAACCCAAGTCCCACCCAAGCAAGGCGGACATCCTTGTCGCTGGATCTGTTGCCGTTGACCTGAGTTGCGATTATTCCTCGCCCAAGTCGGGAACAACCTCACCTGTGCTCAACACCTCGAATCCGGCCTGCATCAGTCAATCGATCGGCGGAGTTGGCCACAACGTAGCTTTAGCCGCCCACTCAGTAAGCCAAAGGGCTAGGGTCAGGCTGTGTAGTATGGTTGGCGATGACGTGTAAGCCATCCTCCCATCGACCGCTGATCTACCCGTCTAACTATTTCAATGTAGCGCAGGTTCGACGGTGCTTGCCGGTCTGGAGGCCTCGGGACTCGATACCACGTATATCCGCAAGCTTGGCAGTGAGTATCACACGTCAAACCGGACTGCCCAGTACGTGGCTGTCAACGACGCCAACAAGAACCTGGTCATGGCCATGGCCGACATGGGCATCTTCACCCATCATTCATTTCCAGACTACTGGAAGTCTACCGTATCCGGTACCAAACCCAGCTGGTTAGTTGTGGATGGAAACTGGAGCGAAAGGGACATCCGCGCGTGGCTCAAGGCTGGCCAGGACCACGATTGCAACATCGCCTTCGAACCCGTTTCGACGGCCAAGTCGATGAACCTCTTCTGCCCCCAAAAGGGCCACGCTCCCCTTCGCCTATTCCCGAATCCTACAGTGGATATTGCGTCACCCAACAGCTACGAACTACAAGCCATGTTCACCGCCGCAAAAGAAAACGGCTACTTGGATGAGCCGGAATGGTTTGACATCGTCGACGCCTTCGGCATGAGGGGCGCCCGGGACCGATTCGTGAGACTGACCTCTGCTGAATTGACGGATGCCGGTATACCCATCCAATCCGTCCAGTTGCTGCCGTACATCCCAACACTTGTCACCAAGCTCGGCCCGAAAGGAGTGCTGCTCACGACTATCCTTGGCCGTGATGACCCGCGCCTCAAAGACAGGGACTCGGACCAGTATATTCTCACACGCTCATACAGCGATCACTCTAGTGTCGGTGGGATATATATGCGCCTGTTCCCCGCCGCCGAGCAGGTGGAGAACATCGTGTCTGTCAACGGGGTAGGGGACACGTTCTTCGGCGTTCTCATCTCAGGTCTCGCCCAGGGTGGAAAGGTTGAAAACTTGATCGACGTAGCGCAGGCCGGCGCTGTTCTCTCGTTAAAGTCTCGAGAGGCAGTGAGCCCGGATCTGAGGCGGTTGGAAAAGCAACTAAGCGACGCTTCGTCTAAATGAAGCGGAAAAGAGATACCCAATTTGCCAACACGCAAACGTAAATAGGATACGATACTTCGATGATGTAGTTGGATACTGCCAGTTCCAGGGTTAGGGTTCTGCAGCCTTGCGCCGGCCTATTGGTCGACAATCATGAGAGAACGTGGCGCGTCCCACTTTTTACTCGAGCCTATTGAAGCTCCGCCTCATGCAAGGCTGAGGTCCCCTCCAAAAAAAAATTCAATGGGACCGTAAATTTCACCCATCTCCTCTCAGATTCCCGTCCAAGGCAACACAACCAGCAACGATGGCGCCACCACGAGAAGATGACATCGTCTCTGATAGGTCCTCATCCGAGGTCGACTCAGATATGGAATCGGAGGACTACAACACCCAGGAGATACTGAAACCAACACTCTTCGACAAAGACTCGGACGAAGAAGAACTCGAGCGACTGGTGCTCGGTGACAAGGCCGGCTTCCGGGAGCAATTGTTTCAAGATGGCGGACTGTTCGATACCGATGGCGCAAGCAAGGACAACGAGCTTGGTCTCGCAGATGCGGATCAGGCAGGGTTGGAAGAGGTAGAAGATGCCGACCTCTTCATGTTCGACACGGGGGGCGCTCCCTCAGCACAGAGCGCAAAGGCCGCGCAAACCCCCGACGTGAACGCACCAGCCTGGGAAGACAGCGATGATGAGCGGCTAGGGATCTCCCTGGCTGGAGCCACTCGCCTTCGAAAGCTGCGAATCACCGAAGCGGAGGACGTCGTCAGCGGTGCCGAATACAGCAGGAGGCTGCGACAACAGTTCCTGCGACTGAACCCGGCCCCGGCGTGGGCGAAGGAGGCCGAGGGGCGGCCTACCAAGAGACGGCGCAGGTCCAGCGCTGCTTCCGGTTCCTCGGACGACTCGGGCAACGAATCAGACTCGGACATCTCGGCCCAGCCGCTCGAGAAGCTCCTCCGCAATGTCAACCAGCTGGCCGGGCTTGGATCCGCAACGAAGCGACGACTACGACCCGAAGTCATTGACGTTCAAAGGACAAGGGAGATCCCAGACCAGCACAAGGCCCCCGTCGCCAACCTCTCCTTCCACCCCGAATACCCAGTCCTCCTCTCGTCGAGCACGGCGTCGGTGCTCTACCTCCACCACATTGCGCCCTCGGCACACCCGACGCCAAACCCCCAGCTCACGTCTGTCCAGGTCAAGGGAGGGGGCATCCGGAGAGCCGAGTTCATGTATCCCAAGGGCGACAAGATTTTCTTAGCCGGGCGCCGAAGATTCTTTCACCAGTGGGATCTCAAGTCGGGCGTGGTGCAGAAGACTTCTCAGATCCATGGCCACCAGGAGGAGCACAAGACCATGGAGCGGTTCAAGCTGAGCCCCTGCGGGCGATACATGGCCATCGTCGCCTCCACTATTAAGGGCGGCGGTGCCATCAACGTCCTAAGCACGACCTCGATGCAGTGGATTGCCTCGGCCAGGCACACGAGCCGCCACGGCATCGCCGACTTTGCGTGGTGGAGCAACGGAGAGGGAATGACCATCCTTGGCAAGGACGGCAGTGTCGGGGAGTACAGCATGGCAAGCCGGTCATTCGTCGGCGTCTGGATCGACGAGGGCTCAGTCGGCGGAATTGTCTTGGGCCTGGGAGGCCACCAGGGACCGGCATCGCTGGGCGAGGACCGATGGGTCGCCGTGGGTTCCAACACGGGCATCACCAACATCTACGACCGCAACGAGCTGCTCGAGCCCGGCCAGGACGAGGTGACTCTCAAGGAGCGACCGACGCCGACGCGCGTGTTTGAGCAGCTCATCACGCCCATCACGCAGGTCGTCTTCTCGCCAGACGGCCAGCTGATGGCGTTTGGCAGCATGCACCAGAAGGACGCCCTTCGCCTTGTGCACCTGCCTACCTGCACCGTGTACCGCAACTGGCCCACGGAGCAGACGCCGCTGGGCCGCATCACCGCCGTCGCCTTTGGCCAGCAGAGCGACCTCCTCGCGGTGGGCAATGACACGGGCAAGATACGACTGTGGGAAATGAGGAGTTAAAAAAGAAGATGGAGTCTGGATAAAACCAAAGCATGATCAGCCGAGCCTCGCTAGTACGGCTCAGTTTCCTTCCCCCGCGCCAAAGTTTCCGCGCTCTCTCATCCCGTGTTATGATGCGCCTCCCCCATCCGTGATCTTCAGGACACTATGTTCTCCAGCAGCGCCCGCAGTGCGCTCCCCTTGGCAATCATCCGCTTGGGGTAAATGTTGCCGTTTAGTGTGTAGTCCCGGAGAGCCTGGCGGTTCTTGAAAAAGATGACGTCGTTGGGTCTTTGCCCGCACTGCAGGAACTGTTTGATGTTGACACGCACCCCTCCGAGGGCCTTGGTCTCTGTCAGCGCCGCACGGAGGTGGGTAGTTGGTGAGGAGTAAATGCTCACCTTTTTGCACTGGGTCTTGCTTGAGAAGTCCCCAGGGAGTCCAAGATCGGAACAAAGACGTTGGAAGTCTTGGAGGGTTCCGCCGTTGAGATACTCCTGCTGCCATTGCTGTTCATGGTCAGCTTCGGCTTTGGTAGCGCCTCGTCCATGATAGAGGGGGGGAGGTCCTGTCAGCAGTATCGAGAGCATTCGGTACGTTGCCCGTTTCACCTACCGTGATCGTTGGGCTCTTCTTCTTTTTGGCCATGGTCGACAAGTGTTGGTTTCGGTCAGGGAACCACAAGAGGCACGGGTTGCGAGAACAAGTGAGGATGGCGATTACGGAACAGCATGGCGGACATATTGCTAGAGAATATATCCACAAGCTGGTGTGCCTTGCGTGCAAACGGCGGGCCAACAACGGGCCAACAACGTGGAAATGGAAGAATGTCTCCTCGGCTGCCTACGTCTGTAAACGAACAGTGGGTACCAACCAAAAAAATCAACCAAACCAACAACTCTAGCGCAATTTGGGGCTTTGTTGAAAGGACCAGCCAGGTATTATAGTAGTAAAAGAGCCACTCGCAAATAGGTTCCTCATGTACGGTTTCAACCAACCGGTTGATCACTATCCCGTAGGCGGAAAATGACATTTTGCGAGCCAGCTTTGCAACAATCTCATTGGTTGGCTTCCGTAGCTCAGTTGGTTAGAGCTTCGTACTAATACTTACAACTCGCAAGTGTTGGTGATGCGGAGGCCGCAGGTTCAAGCCCTGCCGGGAGCAAATACGTCTTCACGACGCCAGCCAATTCATTTTTTTGCTCCTCCATCCTCTTGGTAGAGAATGCAGTTTGGATGGATAGTTCAGCGTCAGATATAGCATTGGCACCGGGGACGACAGATGGGCTTTCCAACTCAAAACTCAAGGAGCATCGTAATCACCGAACAGACATTCAACAACACCAGTCAGTGCCCAGTTATAGCCTCAAATTCCATCATGGTTTTAGTGCAATGGCCCAAGGCACGACCCAGCGCGCTACGCTTGGCCTCGTGTAAGATTGGGAGATAGACGTCGGCCGGCAGAACATATCTGCATGGGTTCACTCGCCGGGATCGACGATGGAAATGGTGGCGGATGGAGAATAGCGAAACTGCCGAACACCTGGGGCAAGGGGGTAAAAGATGAATGGACATGGGTGCCAAAGATCCGCTATGAGGCGCCGGACGGAGCTAGAGGGTGAGAGTTGCGGCGTAGGGTAAGGCCAAGGATCCAGGCCATCATCTTGTCCACGCGAATCGGGAGCTGTTGCACATGACTTGGCTTGAAGAAGACGACCCTGCCGCGGTGTAAATGCACACTCTTGTGAGCCAGGGAGTGGGTGTCAAGGTATGGATTGCGGGGAGAACCGGATCGTAGGAGCCGGAAGGGCATACGACTGCCAGGAACGTGAGGATGTCAGGCCACAGATGAAGATGAGCGTCCAACGGGAGTTGCCTTGGCCTTTGCTGCGCAAGGGACACAACGACCCATGGGACCGGCCGGATGGTTGGATTGCAGGCTGCCATGGGGGATTCATGCCCGGGACAGGCCCACCTGGTCCAACGGGTTGGTTGTATTATTAGCAGGACCGGCAAGGAAGGTATCATGAAGTGATGTGCGCGGCGCATCCTATCCGCATGTCCAATGTAGTCACCCGAGACAAAGACAAGGAGACACGACTAGTGCTTGGCCAAACACGCATCGCAAACCTTCCAACCAATTCGCAAGGCATGGCCGTCGCTCATCTCATCTCATCTGAGTAGCGCCTGGGGAAGGCCGGTCTCACGAACATGAGAACGAGCCAGTTACACGAGGCCCAATCCAACTCAAGAAGATGGGTTGGCTGCATGTGGCCGCAACTATGATTCGACTTTCCGGGCAGTGTAAGAATCCAAGGGCCGGCCGATGGCTGCTGGTGGGCAGATGGTGACGTTAGCAGTTGGGATGGATCCCGTCACCACCCGGTCTCTCAAAAAAAAAGAAAAAAAAAAGGCAAGGACAAGAGGATAGTTCCACCAGAGAAAGCGAGCGATTGCGCCAGAGAAATGCCCTGGTCAGGCCAGATGAGCGACCTCCAAGCCTGTCGAGCCTGTCCACAGGGTCGAGCAGTTGATGCTGGGATCCAATGGTGCGCCGGCGCCGTGCAAATCCCAGCGCGATAGTGGTCACTGTGGCGATTGGGGAGGAGTTTTTCACTTCTGGCACATCCACTCGCGAGGCGATCCATGGATGTGTCTTGGTGGTTTCATGCCGCTGGAATGATCCGTCTCCGGGATCCTGGGAGCGGCCGGCCGTGGTATGTGACAATGTCTGCTGGCTGGATCATATTATGGACTGCAATCCCGAGGCACCGGGAGGCTGTCGGCCGGCCTGCCTGCCTGGATTTGGCTCAGCGCGCAGGACGCTATAGTAGGTACTTACCTTAGCTGTTGGATCGGGCACCCAGACCAACCCCTCCGATCTTCAGGCGCAAGGCTCACCGACGAATGTTGAAAAAGTGACCAATCACTCTCCAATCGAATTTTCTTTTTTCCAACACGGTTCGCAGGGACTACTGTAGTATGTTCAGCCACCGAGCCAGAGAGGCTGGGGCAGATGTGGGCTTGCTTCGGCTCCTCACTTCACTGGGCTAGTCGGCCGAACAGTTCGTCAGACTGTGCTCACAGTTTCTGCCATGTATACCACCACAACACAGCTTTGCCCGTGTTCCCAGACCTGATCCGCTCGCTGACATGACCTGTTCGACCATGATTGATACTGCAATCGTCAAGGGCCGTTCATCAGCCCTCAGCTTGTGTCGTACGGCATCGTTTCCATGACGACCTGTTCAGCCCAGGAAAAAATTCATCGTAGCCGAAGAACTGGCTGCCGCATCGGAATGCGATGAAGCCCTGGCTAGGCAGGGCTAGAGGGAGCCTTCAGCAGGCCCAGGTACCCCTGTGGCCTCGATTGCGGCACCGGAACGGCGTCCCAGGCGCAGGAGCCAGAAGCTAGAAACATCAGACGATGATGAGATTGCAGCAGAGCCCAGGCAGCCCCATAGGCCATAATAGCAGATGTCGCTTCTGCCGTGTCGGGGGCTGGTCCCTACCGGGCTGCTGCACGTAATTTGAGGGAACCTGCTCGCGTTGACGACGAAGGCTGTGGACATGGAGGGATTCCCTGGTTGCCTACCAATTGGCACCGCCAGATGTGAATGGCAAACTGGTCAGATGGGAAATGATGAATTTACTAGTACCCACGAGGCGCCTGACGTACAGGTAGGTTGGCATGTGCCTGGGCCCAGAAGCCGGAGGCAGGAACGGCCATGCTGCGGCTTGCTCCAAGCACTCCATGACACCCATGACGGGACACACTGCTGTTGGCACCGGCTCTTTTGCTTCAGGCTGTTGGGTGTCCATGCCGATGGGCACTGACGATGTGCTGGCATGAGCAATTAGGCTTGTGGGCTCCCAACCACATTGGCAGCAAGCCTATAGCCATTAGTCTATATTACGACAACAGATTGATGTGTTGTTTAGGCCATTCAGGGCCTCACCGCAGTGAGGACCGGGCTGGGGGTTGCTTAGTAGTGCCTGGCAGCTGACGGCAGTCGCAGCAACTCCTCCAGGACTCTGAGGTAAGAGCGACGGCAAGACGGGAATGCGAGAACATCAGACCACGGCAAACCTCATAGCCGTGGCATGCCTCCATACCATGCCATCCGCTCGTCCTGCTCGACGGCTCAGCCGCCCGTAACCATGGAGCCTCTGCGATGGAGTAACCCAGCTGCCCATGCCAGCGCCAGCATAAGGTAAGGTAGCCAGCATCGCAGCCAGTGCCCCAAGCTCGAGCTCGGGGCATGGGGTCACCCGCGTCGTGGCATGATGCCGATGGGGGCCCCGCCGGCGCGTCCCGGGCACGCATGATGCTAGCCAGTCGACCAGCGTTTGATGCCTTGGCCTCTCCAATTGCTTCCCGTCGGCGGTCCGTCCGTCAAGAAAAAGACCCGCCTCGCCTCATGCGATTTTGCGGCCGCTGTCGTGCCCAGTCGCTACTTTTCTTCGCCCTCGGCCCCGGGTTCTGGTTTTCTAATTACTACTCCAGCTTCCCATGTCCCCGTTCTGCAATTGTACCATTCAACCACACTCACTCTCCCGCGACTGTCTCGTCTCGTCTCGTCTCGCCCATCCCGCTCCGAGACGACCTCCTCAGCACTCCGGCTTACCACCTCGCCCAGCCCAATTCGCTAGACGCCGCCCGGCCTAGTCACCCTAGCTCCCGTTTGCCGCCCCCCCAAGAGCCAACCTTGACGGAGAACCAAGACGCACCACCCTCCTCCTCGCAGTAGTTCAGCAGTGCCAACGCACCAACGCACCAACCAAACGTCGGCCTGGAGCCGCACCTGCCCGTTGCCTGCCTGACCGATCGAACCGCATTGGTGACTGCCGCCGCTGAACGACAATCAAGTTTCGCCAGTTGCTTGCTCCGCCCTGGCCTCTCCGCCTGCCTATTTTGCCCGGCCCCTCTTCGTCTGTCATAAAAACAAAGACAAGAAGTAGCTGGGTTTTTTTCTCTCCTTCCGATTCATTTCCGAATTTGAAAACGCCAACGCGAGCCGCGGCCGCAATCGCTTTCCAGCCTTCCCCAGCTCAGTGGGCCTCTGCACCCGTAGCCGAAGTGTCTGAGCTTGTACTAGTCTTACAGGCCTCAAACGAAGCCCAACCTCGCGAGTTGCACGTCGGCACGGCCCTCAATGGACCATTAACCTCCTCGGGGAACCGTATATTCGTTGATATCCATTGTCCCTCGCAAGATTCTCTCTCTTCACCACCCATATCTCATTCTTAGCCCGGTCCCGTGTCGCAGAACCGACCCATCATGCCGCTGCGACGGCACAGCTCCTCGGAGGACCAGCGGTCCATCATATCGCTGTCTCCCTCGCTCTCCACCGGCACCAAGCGCCGTTTCCCACTGCTTGGCCGCAAGAAGCACCGGCCGCCCACCGACGAAACCATCCCGCCGTCACCTACAATCCCCGCCAAGTTCCTCCAGTCCAGCAAGTCCAAACAGCCCAAGAAGCCGAGCCTGCGCATCCACGTCCAGGTCAAGTTTGAGTCGCCAATTAACAAGGAGCACGTCCGCGACTACGAGGCCTCGCCAGAGTTGAAGGCCTCTGACCGCCTGTGCCAAGCCCTGCTCACCCGCCTCCAGCACTGCTCCGCCGAGCTCATTACCCGCCACGACTGCTCCGCTCTGGACCCACTACGGAAGCCTCATCGCGACGTGAAGGCTCTGCGCTATCGCATTACCTACCGCGTCGAACGAGACGGTCAGACGCTAGTTGACAAGTCCCTGCGCTCCTTCCAGGAATACTCTCTGACCGCCGACGACGCACGTGAGGTCGTTGCCGCTACAGACCGAATCGTCGGCCTCTTCCTGGTCCGCCACGACCCGGGTTTCCGATGGCCCGCCCCGCCGGAGCCCGAGGCCGTTAGCTACGACTCCGAAACCTTCCGGCCCTGCACCGGCCGGCCACAGGCCATTTGTTGCATCCCGCGCTCCCGCTTCGTCCACGAGACCCAGACCTTTGAGCTTGTCCCAGGATACTCCATCGAGCTCTTCCTGCGCAGTCGCTGCCTCGGTCGCTACCCGGAGAATCGCAATGCCTCCATCAAGATTGACAGTCGCCAGCCCTCGCCTCTCACGCTGCTCTTGGGCGAGGAGCTGGCAACCCGTGCCTCCAACCTCGTCATTGACCCCGTAGACGCATGGAAGCGCAAGTTCGACAAGAAGCACCGCAACTGCAACGGTCTCGAGGGCAGCGGTGGATGCACCCACATCGAGGATGGAGCCGTCGACATTGTTGTCAAGGTGCGCAACAACCTTGGCCCGGATTACAACTACTTCTCCCAGCGCATCCAGACCAGCAAGGTGCTCTTCAACGACCCCGAAGGCCGTGACTTTGACGAGTTTGCCAGCCAGGTGAAGGCCAAGCTTGAGCGCGCTCGTGACATGTCCGACAAGTCCCTCCGCTCGATGGATGATTTTGTCCTGCGCATCCGTGAGCTTCGAGGCAAAGACTGGTCTGTCAGTGAGCCCATGACATTTCGATTGGACTCGTCCGTCACATATTGCCGTCAAACCGTGGAAGCCATCATGGAACGCCTCCAGACAGGCATTAGCAATGTCCTCGAGGCCCACGAAGGCTCTCTTGCCACCCTCACCGCCCATAAGCGAGGCCAGCTCATCTTTGATGGTTTCCTGGATGGTGCAGGTGGAGACGACGCCATCCCCTACGAGAAATATTCCTCACCTGAATTGGCGAGGAAGGCCATGGAGCTGCAGTTGAGAGAGCGTATCAGGGCGGACATCACTATGCTATGCAAGGATACCTGCTCCCTGGATAGCTCTGATCTGCTGCCCAACCTTCGGATTAGGTCGACTGGTGCCTCCACCGCTTCAGGCGACAACATCCGTGCACCCTCGGAAGTTTCCATCACTGACTCCTTCGTCAGCGGGCGCAGCGGTGGCAATGATCACACCCTTGCCAAGAAGCAAGCAAAGCACAATCTGAGGGAGCTTCCCATGCAGGCCATCCCCGATGACCTTCGTAGGATTCCGTCGGGCGCCGAGATGGCGCGGAACAACGGCTACATGGCCGACATCATTGCTGACCAAGAAGAGCCAATGTCCGAGCCCCCGTCCACTCCCAGCCTGATCGATACTGATAGCGTCAGCCCTCGTGATAGCGCCATCGTCACGCCTCAGTCCATGCGGATTGGTTCGCATGACCAATCGAATGAAGGCCTCAGAATCATTGAAGACGGCCGGAGAATCATCTGGCAGATCCAGTCCGACGCCGAGGCCATCGCCGCAGGTGTGACGGAGATGCATCGGTACCCTGGTGAGCACGACGAGCCATTTCAACCCATCAAGAGCCAACCCGTCGAGATTCCCGAGAGAAAAGCATCCAAGGCGTCCCGGCGATCCTCGGATACCCGTATGCCCGACCTGTCAGGCAACATCAACTCCGTTCTTCTCCATGGGACCAATGCAAGCTCCTCCAGCTCGAAGGTTGACTCTAGACCTGTTGAACCAACGGTGACTGAGACTCCCCAGAGTAACGACTATCGCCCTCCGGCGCCCTTTCGTGAGGCGCCGACCCCTCCTGTTTCCCCCCAGTTTCATGAGAGGTCGGCGGCTCCAGAACCGGTAAACAGGCCCGACGAAGCACCCAAGGAAGTGGCACCAGAGACCAAGAATGAGGCCTCGGCTTCCATGGCTACGGAGCATAAGAAGGCAGCAGAGCCCTCCACCAAATCTGAAGAGTCCCACGAAGAACCGTGGGAGCTCGTGGACGCCAAGGATGGCGATGCCCCTCCTCAACCTCCACCCCCGGTCATCCAGGACGTAAAGGCTGACAGGCCCTCTGCCGCGGTCACGACCGTTGCCAATGAAGCCCACCCGGAGCCGATGGCGGTTCAGGTAGAGGGCTTACCGGAAGAGGAGCCCAAGACAGCATCAGAGGCGGAGAAAAGCGTCACCTCCAAGCCCTCCCCCACACTTGAGTCTTCTCCCAAACTTGAGTCTTCTCCCAAGCCTGAGTCCTCTCCCAAACTCGCGCCCTCTCCGATTCCCAAGTCCTTGAACATTGTGCCTAGCCACACTATTCTGGATGATTTCCCTACCCCCCCGCCTCACCAGGAGACTTTCCCCCTTGAGCCACTGGGAAAGGAGACTGAAACAGAAGGAGACAAGGAAAGAGAAAAGGAAGACGCCCCGAAAAAGGTTGACCAGATGGCATCAGAGGAGACCCATATTCCCCGGCCACAGACAGTGGGCAGCAAGGACACCTCCCGCCACTCCAGTGACTCAGGCATCGTTTTGGACGAAGTGCTCAAGGAGGACAAGTCACAAGCTCCCGTGATTCCTGAAGCCATCCCGGAAGTGGCCGAGTCCCTGCCGGAGATTATGCAGTCCATCGAGCATCCTCAGCCAGAGATTATGCAATCCATTGAGCATGACGATGATGTGGAACCTTCTGTTCCCGCTGAGAACTCAAGGCCTGTCTTCTATTCACGAGCACTCTCCGAGCCTCTCTATGGCCAGTATGACGAGAACGTCATCGCATCTGCACCCGAGTCTATCATGGGAGATGGGTTCCCGTCCCCCTCTCTCCCTCCAGTCGCCGAGACGACCGAGGAAGAAGATCTGGAGGATGCTGTCGCCAAGGCACTTCGCCCTCCGCCGCTGGACCTCTCGCGACCGAGGAACAACACACTCCCCGAGAGGCGTTACTCATCAGCGCTGACACTCGACATCGGCGGACCCTTTGCTAACCAGGAGGTATCGCCAGTTGACGAGCCTCCAAAGAGTGCCGTAGGCTTCAGCACCATGCCTCGTCACGGCTCGCGGCACCACCGCCAGCCATCTGCTGGCATGGTCGGCCTTCGTGAGAAGCGGATGCACGAAGTAGGCCTGCGCCATGCCCTGATGCCCTATCGATGGCGTGTCCTCCGCCGCGAGGCAGACGAATGGGGCAGTCGTCCTGGTACCTCCTACAGCGAGCAGTAGCTAGATACGAGATCTACCGGAGCCGCACCGCTATCCATCATGTTAACTCGTCGATGTGTTTGAGAATCCTTTGTTTTGCAATTTACTCGTTTTTGGGGGGTTGATTCTTTGTTCAGAGAAGGGGAGGGTAACGACTTCATCATCGCTTCACTGCGTCTTCACGCCAGGCGTGTAAGATTTAGGGTCTGACTGCACCTGCGACGGCGTCTGGGGATCAAGTGAAGTTTTTGCCTTTCACGGCCAACATTTTTTTGTTTCATGCGGCATTATACCCGTGTGAAGGGTTGTGAGCGAGCATGGATGGCATGAGCAGCGGATTTGAGCGAGATGATCTTCATAAAGATACAGATATATACGTATGTATATACATATAGAAACAACAAGCAATATCAAGATCGAGGTTTTAGTCAACCATCTCTTTCCATGTTGGATCAATACCTAGTTTCATGATTCATAATTCGTAGACCCTGGGCCGTTTGCAGTTCATATGCACAGCCCTTCCGCTCGAACCGTTCCATCGGCCCTATAACGACAGAATTCCTAGGCATTTGGCGTCGTGCACTGGCTGTTACTGCGTTGGAACCGGTACCGGCTCCTGCTTAGGAGGACCGTAGGCGAGTGGGGACGAGTCCCGTCTTCTTGGGTCTGGGTAGTCGTAGGCGCTCTTGAGGCCAACAGGAATCGATCCAATCTCGTTGAGATGCTGCCGAGAGTCTCGCTTCGGACTACAACACCCAATGGGGCAGCCTTTCCTGCACTCCTAGCGGAAGCGGAGATGGCTTGCAGGTCCTTGGCAGGATATCCGCCACGGGATGGTTAAATAGGGTGTGTAGGACCGGTCACACGAGCTCAGCATCTCCTTGGTCAACGATTGGCCTCGCGCTCGACCAACGCAGAATCAGGACGTCGCCGGCCTCGGTGGGCAAAGTGTTATCCGCATCTGTTCCTTGGCCATGGACATCCCGGGCACGCAGCATCCGGATGAAGACGGCGGCATCCACGTCCGGGGCGTCAATCATGCTGATGTTCCCGGCAGTGTCGTTGAGGTTCTGCAGCTGCGCGGGGAACGATGACAAAAAGGACGAGAGGTAGTGGTTGTGCAGTAGGGCCTGGTGGCGGGTTGCGTAGGCCGCCTCGGTGGAGGAGAGGCGCGCACGGAGCTCCGCGCTGGAGAGGTAGTGCAGGGTGTGCTTGTCAATCTGGCTCAAGCAGTTAGTCTGAGATTGCTGGATGTTGTTGTGGTGTTGATGGAGCCATGAGTTTGGTTTCTGTGGGCAAGATGAGGGCGGACAATGGCAATGAGAGACGAACCTTGGCAAGACGGGCGCGCAAGTAGCTGCGGACGAGAAACTTGAACCGCTCCAGCTCCGTCTGGATGACGATGAGGGCAAAGTTGGTCTTGGGGTCCATGTCGCCGGTCATGTCCTCGACCTTCTCAATCTGCGACTTGATGCGGGCGTTTATGCGCTCAAACAGGCCGTCGGCGGGCCACCTGCGCTTCGAGTCAGTTTCACCCGAGACGAATGAACGGTCAGATCGAGTGTTGGATTCTTTAAAGACTTACTCCAACAGCTCGGGCGCTGAACGCTCAGCGACCCAGAGACGCGTCAACGACTGCAGGTCGCGCGTCTCGAGGGGCACGCCGTGCGACGTGGGGTCGACCTCGCGGAGGATATCGTCAATGTCCATGGCTGCGGGCGTTGTCTGAGGCCAGAGGACTCCGTTCTCCCGGGGTGCCGGCAGTTGGGTGTATTTAAATCTTGCCGGGGCTGAGAATGTCACTTTCTGGCTGGCTCATGAGCGTTGATGAATTTGTGGTGGGGTACCCGCTGTGGTGGTGTCGGTAGTGGTGGTGCGGGACCGGCCCGTGGAGGCCTTGTGAGAGGGCATGGCAACAACCAATGAGTACAACATCGTCACAAAAGCGATACTGCATTTTCAGAAGACAGTGATTATAATTTAGACTGCGTGGGACCTATTTTATGACAGGGGGCCGTTTTGGTAGTGTATTCTACTATAATATCAATATCTCTCACTGAAGCATGTCAATACAGACAAGGAGTCGCTTCCAAGGACTCAACTGCAGCCTAGGCTTCTCCCTGGGCTCTCGAAATGGATCAAAGGTCTAAGAGCTGGTCTATCGATCCGTCTATTGCAAACATGATGTGGTTGTGAAACCAGAAACACCCGCCCCTCAGCAGCCTCGTCTGTAATCCTCCCTCGGTAACTCGAATACCGTATGTGCGATGTGCCATGTACAATAGGGGTCTATTTATGCCATTATAAACAGCTTATTGGGTTTTCCCGAGCGGCTTCTGCACCACGTCGCGCCCATTCAGTCGTGCGTACACCCACTTGAGGCCGGAAGATGAAGCCGTGACCAAGCCGGCCGAGAATGTAAACAGCATAATGCGCTGACCAGTGGAGAGCAAGGCAAAGATGGGGTAAGGGTACCTGCACGTGTGAGACAAAGATCGAGTAGCACGGCGTGTGTGACTTACCAGCCGTTGTGGCTGAAGCAGAGCTCAACCCAGTACCAGTAACCAAAGGCAAGGGCGGTGCTCAGAGCCATGACCGTATAGGCCGAGATGGTCCACGGTGGGCTAAAGAGGACGAGGTCGAGGCTCAGGAAGACGGCGGGCGCAAGGTGGAAGCCGAAGTCGGGCAGAAGGGGCAGGCTGAATTCCGGGGGTACGACCAAGTGAGGGTCGATGAGTCTGAGGCCCCAGTACAGAATAGAGATGACAACCTCGAGGGGGGTGGCAAGGACCGCGACAACGTTTTTGGCCTGGAACAGAGTCTCGCTCAGTGTCAGGTCCGCCAGGACACCCAGCACGAAGGCAGCGAGTGCGGTGCTGAGGCCAATGATGGTAAGGAACTGGAAGTGCCAGCCATAGGCATCGGTAAAGGGCGTATCCCACACGGTAAGAAAGTGGAAGTTGTAACAAAAGGACGCGACACCGAGCAGATGAAGCACCAGGGACAGGGTCCGCGATGGCGACAGGAGCCGTTGGAGGGTGTGTTGAGCCATTTTGAAAAGCAATCCGTTGCAGGAATGAGTATGAGGCAAGCAAAAAAGCAGGTGAGGGAACGAAAGAGTCTTTAATGGGAGTGCCGGGGAAAAGACGAGGATGACATGTGAGATCTTGAGTAAATGGCCAACCTGGTAGTATTGAACCTAGGTACCTACCTACTGTGGCCATTACCGGGGTCTCGGGAGCCTGCAACCACCGAAATCCTTCATGACATCAAGGGTGGGGGCTGGGGGGCTGTTGGAACCCCAAGCCACACCTAACGACAGCATGCGCCACACGAGGCTACCCACTTTGCACATTAGCCACAACACGGCGCAAAGCATCACGACCGTTGCAGCATCGCAGCTTTCTGTGACTTGACTGACACAACTGCGACTTGCGCAGGCTATACATCACAACGCCGTGGTCTCCGAAAGGCCAGCACATCCAGGTATAATGGCCGGAAGCGCATCCGCAGACGACGACAACCGGTCGCAAAAGCGCAGCCACTCCGAGTTTCGCGAACAGGATGGATCTGGTGAGACGCCCCGACACACCCCAGATGCACATGCGGACTCGGTCCGCGCCCTTGACAATTTCTGACCTAGTCCTAGACAGCTCTTCTGACGACGACATGGGCCCGCAGCTTCCGTCTGCAGCACCCAAGAAGAAACGACGAGTCCTCCCCCACGAGAAACTCTACATTGCTGCGCTTCCCAAGTCGGCTCGGTATTCCAAGTCGTTGATGCACAAGGAGCAGATTCTATGGACTCTGTGGACCCCGTTGACCGAATTCCTAATTACCGTTTCCATCGACGGCGTGGTCAAGTTCTGGAAGAAGGATGCGCATGGCATTGAGTTCGTCAAGGAGTTCAAGGCGCACAACGGCGAGGTCAAGTCCGTGTCTGTCAGCCCGGATGGCCGGAGCTTTGCGACCGCTGGCGACGACCAGACGATCAAGATCTTCGATGTCATAACTTTCGATCTCCTTTCCATGCTGTCGCTGGATTACACACCCAATTGCATCTGCTGGGTCCACCGGAAGGGTGCCTCGCTGCCGCTCTTGGCCGTATCAGAGGCGTCGAAGCCCCTGATTCACATTTACGACGGGAGAGGAGAGAAGGAGGAGGCGATACATACCATCAAGGGTCTTCACCGAAGCCCCGTGCACTTGATTGTCTTCAACGACGCGTACGACTGTGTGGTTTCTGCAGACGAAAAGGGCATGTTGGAATACTGGCAGCCGAGTGGGAGGTATGAGAAGCCTGACAGCGTCTTCGAGTACAAGAGCTCGACCAACCTTTTCGACTTCAAGAAATCAAAGGCGGTGCCTTCGTGCTTGACGATTTCTCCAAACGGCAAGCTTCTGGCGGCCTTTTCGCTACCCGATCGCAAGATTCGCGTTTTCGATTTCGCCACCGGCAAGCTTCATCGCACATACGACGAGTCCCTGCAGACTTTGGAGGAGATGCACCGAGTCGGAACCAGCTCCACCAAGATGGACAATGTCGAATTTGGCCGAAGACTGGCGCAGGAGAGGGAAGTGGAGTCGCAGACGCTCAAGGACAAGTCCAACATCATCTTCGACGAGTCAAGTAACTTTTTATTGTACGGCTCCATGCTCGGAGTCAAGGTCCTCAACACCTACACCAACCAGGTGGTCAAGATGTACGCCAAGGACGAGAATTTCCGGCCCGTCAACCTGTCACTGTATCAGGGCCAACCTCAGAAGAAGGGAGTCACGACTGTCGAGATGGGAGCCTCCAGCAACCCTCTGCTCCAGGAGTCCGAAACCAGGGACCCGATACTAGTGGCAACCGGTGTCGGAAAGCAGCGGTTCTACATGTTCTCCAACGACGAGGACTTCTCCAAGTCGACCCGAGACGTCCAGAACGAGCGCCCAACGGTGGTGGGCCAGAAGAAGGACAGCAAGGCCAAGGCGACCGAGACGGGCACGGGGGCCATTCTCCATACCAACTACGGCGACATTCATATCCGACTATTCCCAGACGCTGCCCCCAAGGCCGTGGAGAACTTCGTCACGCACTCCAAGAGCGGCTACTACAACAACACCATCTTCCACCGCATCATTCGAAAGTTTATGATTCAGGGCGGCGACCCTCTTGGGGACGGCACCGGCGGCGAGAGCATCTGGGGGAGAGAATTCGAGGACGAGTTTAGCAGCTTGAAGCACGACAAGCCCTTCACCGTGAGCATGGCCAACGCGGGGCCCAACACCAACGGCAGTCAGTTCTTCATTACGACCGAGAAGACGGTAAGTTTCTAGCCACATTTCTCATTTTTTTGTGCCCCCTTATCCGGTGATGAATGCGAGTGCTGACTTTGGAAAAAGCCCTGGCTGGACGGCAAACACACCATCTTTGGACGCGCGACGCAGGGTTTCGACGTGATTCACAAGATGGAGAATGTGCGCACGCACAAGGAACGGCCAGAGGAGGACATAAAGATACTGAACATTGACGTTGTATGATATGGCGGAGCGACAAAGGCAGACTGCTTGCCAACGTTGGATATAGACGCTTGCAATGGAGGTACCGAAATGCATCCTTGCAGCCCAATGGTAAAATTCTAACGTATTCATGATCGATGAGAGACAGGAGAGGTATCATTGCCACGCAACTATGAATGGCTGGGCTGGGAAGTGCCCAGGCATGGCAAGGTAGCCGCCGCTACTGGTTTAGATTTGAGCCGTTCAGTGGCCAACGTGCCCATCCTCTGGCTGCTGGAGGAGCGGCAGTAGTGGGTAGGTGGAGTGGAGTAGCGGTCTACCGGCAGCTGCTGAAAGCCCCGGAAGGTTCCCGCATGGATGATGGAAGGGCGCCTATCAATCTGGTACTTGGAAGCTTGCGGCTACCTCGCTGAGGGCAATTGTCCCCCATTGCTGTGCTCCGCATCCGCCCGTCCGTGGTACATGGAGCCCTGGAGATCCCAGCGGCTGACCAAAAAAGATGCTGGCGCCACCACTGGGAACGGGCTCCTTGTCGCTGGCCGGCCTACGACCCTCCTCCAATCAGTGCGGGGCAGTTCCCAAGCCTCTGGACGCAGCGCAGGAGCGCCGCAGGGATAGGGCCCCGGGTGTGACTGTGGCTCCCCCCGACGCCGGCGCGGCGCTCTGGTGCAGGGCGGGAGGGGATGTATACTGTAATATTTTTCGTCGACGTTTACGGCTCTGTCCACCTCGCTTCTCTTGGGACAGTTAAACTTTGCGCCTCAATTCGTTTTCACTAGATCCTCGATCCTGTCTCTTCCGTCTTTGCAGCCTCGCCTCTCTCCGCATTTCCTCACATCCAGCCCATCATGTCTAGCAAGGTACGGCTCCCCCGCGCAATGCCCCGTTGCATTGTGTGTGTGTGTGTCTTTGTGTGGGGTGACTCATGACAAGCCAGTTCATGTACGAGAATCCCAATGTTGGCAACAAGGCCGACTCTGAGGATTGGAGAAGTGAGTCCATCTCTGTGCCCAATGCAACACGCCTTCCCAGCGCAAGTCTGCGTGGTGGTGCCCGTGTAGCTGCCCCTCCACCGTCGCCATGATGCTTACACCTTAGCCAGTCCGCGGGTACAACCCGTTGACTTCCCCGGACATGCTCCAGCATGAGATCCCCCAGACCACCCGATCCAAGGAGACCGTGCTCCAAGGCCGAAACGAAGCTGCCGCCATTGTCAATGACCTTGACGAGAAGAAGCGCCTGCTCGTTGTCATTGGCCCTTGCTCCATCCATGACCCCGAGGCCGCACTCGCCTACTGCGATCTTCTCGTCAAGGAGAAGGAGAAGTACAAGGACGAGCTTCTCATCGTCATGCGATCCTACCTCGAGAAGCCCCGGACCACCGTTGGGTGGAAGGGCCTGATCAACGACCCCGACATCGACGGCAGCTTCAAGATCAACAAGGGTCTGCGCCTTGCCCGCCAGGTCTTCGTCGACCTCACGGACAAGGGCATGCCCATTGCCAGTGAGATGCTGGACACCATCTCTCCCCAGTTCCTGGCCGATTTGCTCTCGGTCGGCGCCATTGGCGCTCGTACCACTGAGAGCCAGCTGCACAGAGAGCTGGCCTCGGGCCTCTCCTACCCCGTGGGCTTCAAGAATGGCACCGACGGGTCTCTCGGCGTCGCAATTGATGCCATTGGCGCCGCCAAGCACCCTCACCACTTCCTGTCCGTCACCAAGCCCGGCGTGGTCGCCATTGTCGGCACCGCGGGCAACGAGGACTGCTTCGTCATTCTGCGCGGCGGTACCAAGGGAACCAACTACGATGCCGCCAGCATCGCCGAGGCCAAGGCTGCTCTCGAGAAGAAGGGCCTCGCCCAGCGACTGATGGTCGACTGCAGCCACGGAAACTCGCTCAAGAACCACAAGAACCAGCCCAAGGTGGCCGCTGACCTGGCCGCCCAGATTGCCAAGGGCGAGGAGGCCATCATGGGTGTCATGATCGAGAGCAACATCAACGAAGGTATGTCTTTGGGTCTACAACCTGACCTGGCGACAAGAGCTAACAACATCAAAGGCAACCAGAAGGTCCCCGCTGAGGGCAAGCCTGGTCTCAAGTATGGAGTGAGCATCACTGATGCTTGCATCAACTGGGAGGACACCCTCTCAACACTGGAGACACTTGCCAGCGCCGTCAAGGAGCGCCGCAAGGTCCTGGGTAAGGAGTAGAGATTGCATATTCCGCTTAATAAGAGGGAGAGAAAAAACTGTGTGTCTTGCTCTACGCATGGGGGAGTGCTATTGGGATTGATGTAGCTCTTCCGTCGCCGCACAGATCATCAAGATGCCTGCGCAATCTATTTGAAAGGCTTGGAGTTGAGGGGTTGTGATGAGATTTAAAACCGTTAGCTAAAAGCACCAAAACTGAATTGACGATGAATGCTCTGGTAGAGAGCTTGAAAAGACAAGAGCAGGTCCATGTTGGCACTCTGGAGGAGAAATACAATAAACTGGAAGACCGACATCGCATACTGTGTAGAGGGCCAGTTATGCACTGTACAATGCCACACTGCGTTTTGACGCGCATCCGGATTGATTTCGCGATAATCCACACTGTGCTCCTGAGCTGCATTGGCGTTTTTCCAAAGCAACCTCACCTCGCCCGTCTGCACCTGGCATATCACCACATTTACCATCGAGCCAGCAATCTGCCGCCCGCAATCCATCCAACCAGCCTCCCAAACCCAACGCCCAGCTCCCGTCAATTTGCGGATATCGAACCACTGGGCCCAGAGCTGATTTGATATCCGAGCCGAAGCGCGACCATTCCCATCCCCCTTGAGGACACGCGCCTTCCACGACGACGCGCAAATATGGCTCGCGACTACACACCCCCTGAGTCGCCGCTATCCTCGTCGCACTCGTCAGAGCCCTATGAGGAGGAAGCCCACGAGGAAGATGAGGCCACCACCCTACGACCCTCGAAGCGACAGCGTGTCGATGCCGGGTCGACGACGTCTTCCGCCGTGGTGCCTGACGCGGAGCCGGAGAACGTGCCAGAGCCCGATCCGCTCGAAGGCATGTCGGATGTATCCTCTGACACGTCCGGCGACATCCCAAGCTCCCCGATCAATGCGCGGCTGGACGAGGAGGATTTCCAGGACCAGGTCACCGTTTGCGACTGGGACGGCTGCCCGGCCGGAGACCAGACCAACATGGATCGGCTCGTCGAGCACATACACAACTCGCACATTGAGAACCGACAGAAGAAGTACACGTGCGAATGGAGGAGCTGCACGCGAAAGGGCCTGCCCCACGCCAGCGGGTATGCTCTGAAGGCGCACATGCGAAGCCATACGCGAGAGAAGCCGTTCTATTGCTACCTACCCGGTTCGTTCGAATTCCGCCCCGACTAGAAATTTCCGCGCTTCCTTGTGTGCTAACTAGATTATCACAGAGTGCGACCGTTCGTTCACCAGGTCTGATGCCCTGGCCAAGCACATGCGGACAGTCCATGAGACGGAGGCGCTTCGACCATCCGACCCTGTCCCCAAATCTATGCAATCTGTGGGCAAGGGAGGCAAGCTCAAGATAATAATCAAGACCCCCCAATCGCACTCTGCCCATGACGACGGGGACGACGGGGTCAATGGCGACGAGAAGGGCGACGATCTCTTCACGGCCTTGACCTCGGAAAACTTCTCGGCGGATGAGCTCTCCTTCGAGGTGGACAAGCTCTATCGCAAGCTGTACTGGGAATCCAAGTGGGCCGAGGACGTCGGCGAGACGCTCAAGAAGGAATGCAAGGAGTGGGAAGATATTTACTACAAGGAGTGGCTGGAGAAGGAGGTGATCCTGTCCCAGGTGATCAAGAGCGAGGTGGACTGGCATGAACGGCGGCAAGCCATTCTTTCGGGCGCCGCCGACGTGCAGATTACTGGAGCGGTCGAGAGCGTGGAGACGGAAGCCAACGGGGACAAGCAGAAGAAGAAGGGCGACGATGAAGCAACGGAGAAGCCGGCGTCGGAGGTTGCTGCCGCCTCGTAAAGCAGCGGGTTTGCGCATTCATGATGACGTTCTCGACGCTTTTTATTCACTGCTGCTTAACCGGCCCCCATGTACTAATAGCTCAAGGCGGAGGAGGACGGGAGTTGGCGGAGTTGGGTTGGATGCATTTAGTGTGTATTTTGAACTGGCGTGTCTTTCTCGCCCCCGAGCCTAAAACAAGGTAATTAAATGGACATGAAAGCTTCAAATAATAGCAGGTCGTCCGCCCCCTAGTCACAGAGCCTTCTTCTTCGCGCGGTAGGACTGGGTGTTGGTGAAGGGGAACCCGCTCGTGCTCTGGTCGAAGTGGTGGTACTTGCTGATCATGGCCTTGTCGCCGGCGAACATGAGGCAGTACAAGCCGAAGCACGCGAGCACGGCGTTGCCGGCGCAGCCGAGCAGGAAGCCCGTCTCCGAGGTCCATGTGTAGCGGCCGTAGCAGTAGCAGGCGGCGACAGCCTGGTGCAGCGCGGATACGAGGACGGCGGCGCTGGCATACGGCGCCGCGGCGTCCCGGGAAGCGTCTGGGAGCGGAGTAGCTGTCAGTCGACTGATGGGGAAGGGGATGTGCGGTATCACGACGGGTTGACGAACCAGTGGCCGGCGGCGCCAGGGGCAGGGCGCCCGAGAGGACCAGGACGATGAGGCCAAGGCCGAGGAGGGCGAAGCCCAGAGAGCGGGCAAAGTACATCTCGAGCCCTAGACTGCGATTAGACGAGGGCGCTGGTAGCTAGCTACTCCTACTACAAGTAGCGCTCAATCATGGTGGTGTTACTCTTACCGCTCGGTGTCTCACTCGCGGCGCGGAGGATGGAGCCGACAAAGGAGGGCCAGAAGACCAGCGGCAGGGCCTGGGCGCTCAGCCAGACGAAGCTGCCGAAGCTGTAGGAGGTTACGGCGTCCTTGAGGGGTCGCAGGTCAGCAGGAAGCGCCATTGCGATATGATTGAGTATGGCACTTGGATGCCGCGACTTACACTCATGATGGGTTGCGTCGGTGGGAGACGGGAGATATGGGGTCGGTTGTTTGCTGTGACCTGGGGAAGATGAATCGTGAGCTGAGGCTGTTGTCAACTTGTCATCCAGGGTTGACGAAGCTCTTGGGGTTGGTGGGGCTATGCCGTCATGGCTGCTGAGGCAGAAGGGCCCCGCTACAGTGGTACAGCCAGGCAGCATCAGTGGAGGTCGCCTACACTACCAGGATCAATTGCAAAAGGCTTTTGGGAACCCCATCTCTTGATCTCGTCGGTTTCGCCTCGATCGCGCTCGGTTCTAGGCCCGACGGAAATTCCAGGTGTTTTGGGCCCATGATTGAGACACGAAGCCATCCCTCTGCCTCTTGGCCAAGCCACCAGTCCATCAACGCTTCAACGGACCACTGCAATCTTTAGGATTTCAGCCCGTAATTATGGTACTCCCACGCCAACAAGAGGAGCATACGAAGCCTCTAGAGACACGGGACATCAGTTATGATCCCAGTGCACGATTTGCACTCCAAAATGACATCAACTTGGATAAGAGTACCTCGCTTGTCCAGTGGTGTATTGTTCCTCGTCACTGGACCCCGCGTACGGGTTTAATCCGATAGGGCCACAGCAACTTGCTCACCTCGTTTGTCTGTTTTTGTCCCTCTGGATAGAGAAGATGCAGCAGTCGATCCCATGATGGGGCCCGGCCCTGTCATGACATGTAATCTCGTCCAGTGTGATTGAGTACTCGCCCGCCGAATGCGGCTCGTTGGTTCCCTGGAGCGGACAGACCCGCTGCCGGGGCCGGGGCCGATCTCGCATGCACCCCCACTACCCAGCGCCATTGCAAATCCACGCGCTGCCATTGCCCACTAGCACGAGTAGTAACACTCCCGTAGCCAACAGAAGGCGCCAGCGGCCTTTGAGTTGCCACCGACGAGCCTCCGACTCCGAGGAGTTGATTGACAACGGCTCTCGCATTTCCGCTTCCTTATCTTTCCATCCTCTCCACGACCTCGACGGGTTTGCCTTGACTCACGCATTCCTCTTCTTAACCCATTTATCCCCCCCCGTTTCCCAGCTTTGCGATACGTTTACAAATCCGGTTGCGACAACATCATAGCAAGTGGTGTATTTGTCAGGCTCTCCCCAGACGTGGGGGAAAAAAGTCCTTTGCGGCTCTACTACGTACAGCGCCACCAGCCCGGCATCCTTCGCACGCGACCCGACTTTCTCGTCTCTCCCATCCCGCCACCCGCTCCCTCCCTTCGCGCGCGACCAACTGGTCCCCAAGTCGGCACCATGAGTGCTATTCTGTCCACCGACGACCTCAACGACTTCATCTCCCCCGGAGTCGCCTGCATCAAACCCATCGAAACGCTCCCGACAGCCCCGCCCCCGCAATCCAACGAGACCGAAGTCATCCTCGACGGCCAGCAGGCCTCCTCCTCCAACGGCGCCAATGAGCCCGCCCAGATCTCCCTCACCGATTGCCTCGCATGCTCCGGCTGTGTCACATCCGCCGAGGCCGTTCTCGTGAGCCTGCAGAGCCATGCCGAGGTGCTAAACACACTCGACGCTGCGCCCGCCCTGCGCCTTGCCGTTGACGACAGTGGTCGCTTCAAGGTCGAGGGACTGGAGAACCCCGACGCCAAGCTCTTTGTCGCCAGCGTCAGCCCTCAGACGAGGGCAAATCTCGCCGCTGCGTGCGGCCGAGTCGTGTCGGAGCGAGAGGCTGGTCATATGCTTGACAACCTGTTGCAAGGCCCGGAAGGCATCGCATCCGCTGGCAAATGGAACAACAAGTTCACCTGGGTGGTGGACACCAATGTCGCAAGAGAAGCGACGCTTGTCCTAGGCGCCGACGAGGTCCTCGCAGCCCCCAAGGCAGGAGTCCCTACACCATCAAATCCGATCCTGGCAGCATCTTGTCCTGGCTGGGTCTGCTATGCCGAGAAAACGCACCCCCACGTTCTTCCCCATCTCTCCAAAGTCAAGTCGCCACAAGCCCTGGTGGGCACCTTACTCAAGACAACGCTGAGCCGGTTGCTAAACATTGCCCCCGGTCGCGTATGGCACCTAGCCGTCATGCCCTGTTTCGACAAGAAGCTCGAGGCGAGTCGTGAGGAGCTGACGGAGGAAGTGTGGGCTGGCACCAGGTCAGAAGGCAAGGGAGTCCGGGATGTTGACTGTGTCATCACCAGCAAGGAAGTCCTGATGCTCGCCGAATCTCGAGGCCTCGACTTCTTCAATGTCCCAAAAACGGCCATGCCAGGCACCTCAATAACCCCGTTTCCGGACCCGAGGATCCATGAATTTCTCTTTCGACGACGGCTTGCTCGGAGTTCAGACCGAGATGCGGGCTCCTCGGGCGGGTTACTGCATCATGTGCTGCAAAGCCGCGCCGCGCAGACCCCTGGCGCTGAGATTGTAACGACGCGAGGCCGCAATGTAGACGTTGCAGAGTACTCGGTAGTTGTCAACGGCGAGCCGGTTTTCAAGGCCGCCCGGTATTACGGGTTCCGGAACATCCAAAACCTGGTCCGCCGCCTGCGGCCTGCCCGGCCATCTCGCATGCCGGGCGGGAAACCGTTTGGCAGCGCCCGCAAGCCTGCAGGCAAGGCTGCCTCCCTCGAGTACAGCTATGTCGAGGTGATGGCATGCCCGGGCGGCTGTACCAACGGCGGTGGCCAGATCAAGGTTGACGACCCAGTCGTCATGGAACGCAAGCAGCTGTCGGGCAAGCCAGGCCCACAAGAGCAAAAGGAGTGGCTGGCAGAGGTCGATGAGGCCTACTTCTCGGGAGAGGAGTCGGAGAAGGAGCAACTTGGTGAGGAAATTTTTGGGGATGTCGTCGGTGGCATCTCCCGCTCGTATATTCATGATACCCTGGCGCACTGGGCGGCCGTCACAGGCATTGGTTTAGATAGACTAGTATTCACGAGCTATCGTGAGGTGATTAGCGATGTGGGCAAGGACAAGACCACGGATGCTGAAAAGGTGGTGCAGCTTGCCGGCAAGATTGGGGGCGGATGGTAGAGAGAGATAGAGAGAGATTAAGACACGGCTGAATGATAGACGAACATTAATCAACACTCCTTGGCTCCTCGCCGGGTGAAGCCAAACCCTCCTCGCCCGCTCCCGTCTGGCCCTCTCGGTGTACGTATCGGCGGTTCGTCTTTCGGCACGCCGCTCCTCGCTGGCGCCGCCCGCGCCGGTGACTCTGGCTTGGGGCTCGAGTTCGGGTCATAGAGCTCCCGGCCCGACCCGGACAAGTTGTGCGGCCTACGCGCATCAAACTGGCGGCTCTCGAGCAGCGGCTGGCGTCCCTCACTGTTGCCGCTATTGCCGATGGCGTTGCTGCTATTGGCATTGTTGCTGTTATTGTTGTTGTTATTCCGGTATCCGCCCCGGCCACGGCCACGGCCTCGCGGGGCGAACTGGCCGTCGGACCGCGGCGGCGTCACCGTCCCCGGCGACGAGGCCCCCGACGACGGCGCGGAGCCGCCGAATATCTTTGCGCGGGCCTCCTCGTACCGGCGCTGCTTCTCCTCGCGGTCCCGCTTCTGCTTGGCGCGGACCTCCTCCGGGCTGAGGGGCACCTCCTTCTTCGCCTCATCGTCGTCGTCGTCGCCCAGCGCCAGGGAGACGCCGCCCTCGGGGTCCCGCCTGGCGATGACGGGTTTTCGGCTGAGGACCTTGACCTGGGGCCGGAAGGAGGTTGTTGCCGCCAGGGGTGCGTTGGAGCTGGCTTCGAGATAGTGGAACGTCTGGGGCGCATCGCTGTCGCGGGTGTGGTCAGAATAAAGAAGAAGAGGACGTCTGCGGCTTCGCGGCTATGGATGGCACTTACGCTGATTCCCACAGCTTGCGGTTTGCCTCGGCGTGCTGGGCAAGACGCTGCGACTTGCTCAGCGGAGCTTGTGGCTCCTCGGGTTTCTGAGGCTCGCTGGCCATCCTGTCCGCCTGGGTCTCCCAGTCGTCCTCCCAGGCATCGGGCGGCGGCTGTTTCCCCATGATTTAGTCTGGGGGGGTAGGGATGGCGAGATGGGCGGGGTGGGATTCGCTTCGTCGAAGCTGCGGTGTCGAATTGGCCGTCCGGCCCGGATCTTCAGCAGGCAGATTCGTGCCTACGCGGAGAGAGAAGGTCTGGAAATAGGGCGAGGCCAAAGCACTATGGGGTCTCGGTTTGGAAAGACGGAGCAATCTCGTGATGCATCGGGCGGAGGGTCAGCCAGGTCAGCCTTGGGTCCGAAATGCTTCGTGACATGCTTGGGCAGTTTGGGCGATTGGGAATCTCTGCCATTGTCTGGTGGTGCCGTTGCAGGTGGGGCCGCCAGCAATTCGGCCGCTGGAATGCCTTGTGCACCCCAAGTAAGATGATCTGAAGAGACCTAGTGGGTACCTGATCCTAGATGCAGTCTATGTGTGAGGCTAGGTCCCGATGAGGTCTCGCTTGTCAAGGGCATTCAAGAATTCCGCCGCCGCCTTTTTGCGGGGTGATATGGCGCCGGGAGTGGGGCTCCACCGCTGACGAGCCCATGAGCAGGGTGCAAGCTGATGCCGACTCACGATGCCATACTTTATATAGTACGGAGGCCTGAATAATTACTCTGCCCATTAGCCAAAGCCCGTCTCCTGTTCTCCAGCACACTGCATTATATTTATATTCCTCTTCCAAACCGTCTCCATTATCTATTACGCTGATCCCTAGCCATTGTGCCGCGCCAACACAACATGTCATCCGGGCTCCGCTCCTCACCCCTCGAGGGCACCTCGGCCAACTCCGGCTCCAGGAGGCTGACGGATGAGAATGAGTTTGCCAAGTCGAAACTCTTGGACCAGAAGTTCAACATGAGTAAGAAGCACCCACAGGATGGAAAGAAAATTCGTGGTCATTTGCCCCGCGGTGGGTGCTCTCGACGCTGACCAGCGCGGCCAGAAAACTACCCCGACCCTCTTCGACCACGGCAGAAGGATCTGTCGAGGGCTTATCCTCCTGGCGTGACCGCTGAGATGGAGAAGAAATGGCTGCAGATTATCCAGAGCTCAAAAAAATGAGCGGTCACGCTGTGTAGTGGAGATTTCATGGCCGCTCAACGGCGGTGAGTGTAAATAGGTTGTTGCTTCACTTGTCATTTGACAGATTTATAGCTAGTTTATCTGAAATAATGAGTTTATATTCAAATGTCCGGTTGAATCATTTGTTGCCCTATCGTCCCTACTATGTATGCTCTTATCCTGATTCATGTCCCTGCAAACCATCAACCGGCTAAGTGGCACCAGTCAATCACTATTCCCCCCTCCGCCATCGCTTTCCCTCTCTATTTCTCCATCCATTTTTTGCCCCTTACATTCCCAGAGGAAGGTTTCTTCATATCCATAGCATGGTTTCTGAGCTGCGCGTTGGATTCGGAATAGGATGAGTTGTGGCTGGGAGGATCACATCAAGTCGATCCACAGTCAATCTGCCATCTGAATAGAGCTTCTCTCATCCAACTGCTGTCACGAATATCAACCCAATTGACCAGTACGTAACACACGGCTCTTGGTTGCAGTGATAGGCGCTAGCGTGCATGTCGATTGAGAGGAGTAAGAAGAGAGCATTGGGAATGAGATCATCGGATCACTTCATTGGGAAACCTGAAGACACAAAGATGGAGTTGCCAAAAAAGTGCCAAAGCTGGACTCTCGTCAGTGCGCTCGATGAAGCGAAACAGCCATCCTTGAGGCCAACGTAGCCTCAAGGATAGCCAGAGTCATTACAAGCCTGTCGAAGATGACTATCATTGACCACTGCATTCCGCTGAAAGGGACAAATTCTAGCCTAGTCTACTGGTCATCGCAATGTTTAGATTCAGTCCTGTATGGCCTCCTCACCTAGCCTTAGCTAAAGTACCCAGCTAACCTGCTGCGAAGTCCTCGTCTCATCACACGTATAGTGGCTCCCCTGCTCGCTCAAGTACTGGCATTCGTGGAGTCCTCTTGCCTCGTAGTCGCCCAAATTTCCGCCGATAGCTCACAGACTTGTTCAGAGAATCAGCCCATACTGTCAGGTGGTACAAGTTACACTAAACTATCCGCAATTCTCCAAAGGCAGAGTAGATCAGTCCAGACAACTGTGAGAGTAACGACAGGGCGGATAAGAGCCCTTGCCATGAGACAGGGGCTAGTCCATTGTCGTGATACTCCAAGGCAAGCAAGATGCTCCACACAATATATTCCAGCAGTTGTCGTTGTGCTCTTCGGGAAGGTGGTCGGTCGCATGGTCGCATATGCAAGGGGTCAGGACGTACCAGCCCAGGAGACTGCAGCGGCTCTACACATAAAAAAGAAGAGCTTCATAACACGCATTATGCAACACAGAAAATGACATGATCGGGCTCTAGCTGGGTCTTGTGTTGCCTGTCTTGGCAGATAGAACAACAATGACAACAGCTACGTCATGACCCAAGATATCAAGCCACGCAATGTTCCTGTGATGCGTGGCGAGTAACTACTATACAACCTAGATCGTTGGCAAGCCGATGCGCGTCTGGCTGGTCAAAGGCGACATGTTGACCATTTGCTGCCGTGGGATCAAAGCTAATGATGGTTTGAGAAGTGTGGAAACGTAGGCAACCTGCACGTACGGTAGAACCTAACTAGCATGGCATGTGAGAACCGTCGCACATTGGCAAGTAGAGGCATGTGATGCATCGTAGATACCGGCTCCCGCACCCGTACTCAGCCGGGCAGACGGGTTACTACGATGGGTCAGCCTGACAAAGTAGGCAGGTGTCGGAATGGTTGAGATGCAATGTCATTGGTGGTGGAGATGATGGGAAGTTGCTTCAACGCTGCATGTTTGGGTCACGCACAAGCTTCAGCAAGCCGGACGTCCAAGCACACTCAGAAGCACGCTGCCGAGCAGTCGGTGTTCCAATGCAGGCGGCAAGGGCGGGCGGCGGCGGAATGGAAGCCTGGCGTGGCTGTTTGAGGGGAAAGCAGTGGGATGGATAGACGATGGGGATTGCCCAGCGAGGTGCCATTGGATATCAGTGCCCCGCGATGAAATGCCAATTCGGGATATCTTGAGCTGGATGATGCCCGCCACTTCCAAACAACAGACGGCAACCCGTGCACTTGGCCAGTCGCTGTCAGCCTAATGCCGAGACTATTGGATGAGGTGAGAAGTGGGCATGCCAAAGCTCAGCACACCGTGGCCCATGAGGCCTTCGGCGCAGAGCCAAAGGGCGTCGACGGAGGATGAGCCGATGAGGGGGTTGTCTTGGATCCAGAGCTATCGCCCCTCACAGGGGCGGGGTACAACGGGGCCAAGATGGCCGCTGTGTGTCAGTATTACTGTAGCAGCAGGAAAGCTGAGCAGATCCCAAGGAGGTCAGGTGGCCTTCAATCCCGTTGGATTCGGGAGCAACAACAGATGAAGACGCAGCCAGAGCATCCCGCCCCTTTGATTACCTGCCACCCAGTAGGTAGTTAGTAGAACTTGGTAATTGGTGCTACTCAGAGCCGTGTGCGCCTCGGATCAAAGTACATTGGCGTTTGTACTGGTACCAGGCAAGCTGACCAAGAAAATGCAGGTCCCATGGTCCTTTCCAGTGAGGTCGAATCGGAAACGGCATATCTCGCATTGACTTACATCAGCCGCTGTCTCTCTTCAATTTTTTTCACCATCCCCTGGGAATATGCGTTCGCGTGTCTGCAGAAGTATGTGCGTGTGCTCACTGCTTGGGTGTGACTGTGTGCGTGCGCGCGCGTGTGTGGGTGTGTGATGGGTGGGTGTGTGCTTGCGGGAGGGTGGCTCAGATCGTGTCTCGCTTGGGCTCTGCCGCCACCATCGTCGTGAGGTGCCATTGATTAGGAACGGACAGAGGCGTCCTGGCGTACGGAGTGCCCGTGGTGCCTACGGGGAAGGAGGGCGGCGCCGAAAGAGACGGCGGGCCAAGGTACCTGCCCTTCCGACGAGGCGGAGCGCCCCAGAACCCCCACCTCTGCATTCTCTTGCTCTTGGATGGATCGCCTCAGCGGCCACCTTCTACCAGTGGTGGCCCAGTCATTACTTTAGTCTATTGCTGGATGATGGAGGACGCTGCTGCTGCCCGCACTGTGGACGGTGCCTACTCCCGTTAGAGCGCACTAATAGTTCTGGCAGCACCAGCTTTCTCTTACCACTAGTAATGATGCTGCAGAACTATCTAATTAGGTACTAATACCTGACGCGGTATGTGAATCATGCAATTGGAAGCTGTCCAGGCGTCTGCCGATCTATTCGCCCTCTACACTCCCAGGCGGGCCCAGCGCCCGCATATCCGAAATTCCGCCTTGGGCAGGTTGGCCAAGGGAGATTGATTGAGCTGGAGGCTTCCCGCTGGGCGAGGCGTGCCTAAATGATATCAGTAACAGGTAAGGCCAGTAAGGTGCTATAGGTAGGCATGCAATAAGACAATATGTCAAACGCCGGAGGAGAGGAACGTCGGCCCTCTTTTGATGGTGAGGGGTCGTGGACTTGCGTGTGCCGCACTTCTAAGTACGGATGGCGCCGAGCATGCTGCAACGCCGTCGCCAACTACTGCTGCGGAACGCTGCTACTGGCCTAGAGAATCCACGCTCTCATCGCGTCCACGGCAGAAGGACCAGCGATTCTTCCAGCGGATAGTAACAGGTACCTAGCCGCAAGACACAGGATCTGCACAATCCTCAAGAGCGGCCCCAGCTGCTCCTCGCCAGCATCGCCTCGGCGGGGGCAAGCTCCAACATCAAGGCACTGGCAGCGAGAGCACCTCAGCTATCTCCCACCAGCAAGTAGCCTACGACCAGTTTGGATCGCCTCGCATTGCTCCAAGAATCCCTTCACCCCACCTAGACCCAACTCTAAATCAAATCCCGCCTTGTTCCTCGACCTTGGCTAGCCACGCAAGTCACCCTGGGCTCAGTGCGTGACGAAGACATTCGGCACGTCAGAGCGGCCGAGCCACATGAGTTCGCGGATACAGCAGCGCTGTTATCCTGGGCATCGCAGCTCCGTTGTAGCGCACTGTACAGCGGCGCCTTTCCATTAACCTCGCCCAGCCCGCTCATTCTCTCTCGCTCCAGGGACGCCCATCAGCTCCATCTCTCTTCTTCTTCTTCTCTGCATCAAACAAAACTCAGCGACCTGCCGGGCGTTTGCTCTCATCGTCCCAGCCCCTCCGCTTCATCTCTCTCCTCTCCTCCTATCCCCCTCGCCTTCCTTCCTCCCCCGCATCCGCCGTCGAGAACCGGTGCGCTGCTCTCCGGTCGGTTCCTTCTCGACGTCACCAACATCGCCTCGACTCCCCCCCCCCCCCCCCCCCCCCGCGCCGTCTAGTCACGGGCTCACGGCCCTCCTTCTAAGCACGCCAACCGCCCCCAGCTTTTGCTGCCGCCATGACGGGTACGGAGAGCGCAGCGTCAAACCAAGGCGGATTCGACCTCTTACGCCGAGCCACTCAGGCTATGATGTCCAAGTACGTGGTCCATCTTCTTGTCGTCCTTCGTCCACGACCTTCCTCCCTTTTGCGTTTAGCCCTCGTTTGCATGATCTCCCTGCCCCTCTGCGCGCCTTCGTCGACCTCAGTAGCGGCCCAAAGTTGGAGTCCGCCGTGTTCGCTGCCCCTCTGGGCCCCATCCCAAGACCCCTCCTCAGCGGCATCAGCAGCATCCCTGGCTCGGTGCACCAGGCCCCTCTTACCGGCGCCAAGGAGAGAGCACTACTGGGGGCATGGGTGGCGATTTTGATGGCACAGCAAACTGCCAGTGGCATTTGCTTGCCAGCAGGCCAGCCTGGGAACGAAGCTGTTCGGTAACTGCTCAGCTGAAGCGCAGCCAGCCGAGTCAGTACCTGTCACAAGCAATGCAAAGTTGCGGCGCCACCGGAGACACCCCCCTCCTCCTCCTCCCAGGTTGTCGCGGACCGGCCGTGGAGCTGGCTGCCGGCCCTCACAAGCCTCCCATTACCCCTCCACCGCCACTGAAAGCCACCACCCCTGCGAATCTGGTGGGCGGGTCGCAGCAGGTTCTGTCGCCGCTGAGAACATGCTGGACGGCAGGGCAGGCAATTGTCAGCAGGCGTCAGATATTAGGTGCAAACTGCTGGATTGGACCTGCGCAACCATGGCGACGGCGGTGCCGGGCGGCAAACCAGAGACGCAGACGCACTGGACCTTCGCCTTCCCAACACAGCACAATCCCGAGGCCGCAAAAGCCCCATCAGCGCACGCTGCAGCAGTCAAGTTTTGCCAGAACGCCCGGCTTAGCCACCTGCTAGCGGCGGGATGAGGGGACCAGGTCCCAAACGATCCCGTCAGCAACCACATGCCAATCAATCCCATCGCCAAGGCATCGCCAGCCGCGCCCAACAACACGCCAGCTTCAGCCTGCAGCCATTGGGCCCATGAGGAAAAGAGGGCCAGAGCCAGATTTTGCCTCTACCGCATGCACCAGCCCACCGGCTCAGCCAGCGTGCCCTCGTCAATGTCGTCTTGACCTCCTCGCTGACTCGCCGCGCCCGCCATTGGAGCCAGTGGGCGCCACCCTCTGGCCAGTCAGTCCCTGCGTTGTGCTCGCGACCCCGCCATTCGCCGTCCACCAAACCACTGTTGCGTACGATGTCTGGCCTTGCGCTCTAGGTCTTGGTGGAAGGCGACAAGCCCACCCTGGCTCCATGGCACTTGCGCTGCCCATACCAGGCCCGGACTGGTTCGACGATGGGGGAGAAAAATTGATCTCGTCATCATTTACCGCCGCCGGCGGGCTGATGCACTGCTCCCACTGCTGCTGCCCTGTCCTGCCCTCCCATTACTCACCTTTCCTCGCCCTCAGCCGTCCGTTCTCGGCAAACAACCCAGCCCTGGCCTCGCTCGTTGCCCTGGTTGGCTTTTCTTGCTTTGCTTTGTACAGCTGCCCTGCTCGTGTTTTTTGTTTGGAAGGGAATGCCAGCCGCTGCATCCATCCCCCAGCCCGGCTTTGTGGTGTTTTTTTTTTCTGCAACGACTTTTCAATTGCCAGCTTTTGATGGTCCTGCCCATTCCATTAATAACACCCGCCGCCCTCGATCTGGACTGTACCACACTGCTTAGCCCGCCCCCGTTGAAGCAGGTTCATTGCACCGCATCACTCCACCAGCCTCAAGGCCTCAACGGACCAGACCTCTGCCCCATTCCGTGTTTTTCTCGTCATAGTCACCTCGTCAGAGCCCACTATCCCTATCCCTCGCCATCTGGCCCTGCTCCCCCTCTTAGTCGACGCCCTTGGCAGCCGTCATGAACTAGTGTTCCCACTTCGCTCTTCCCCGCGCCGTCGCTTCGGGGCAAAGCATTTATTCACTCATTCGAAATTCTCTTACAAAAATGCTTGGTGTTAACCCGCCCACCAGGTCCGCCAGTGAGGAGGATGGCGTCGATCACATAGGCTTCGACACGCCTAGATCCGGTGTAGCCACCCCCCAACCCGATCTCCAAGACAAACGCCTACCCGGCATCATGAGTTACTTTGGTCAGGTTCGTCAGCCTCCTTCCACAGCCAGTTCGTCCTTGTCATCCCCCAATCGACCCCCGAGCCCTGTGCCCGCCTCGAACCCGCCGCCAGACCGTCACCGCCTGTCTGTTTCATCCTCCGGCGTGCAGTCGCACGTCTTCCCCAACATCCCGCTGCCAAACTCCGCCATGTTGACTCAGGGCCACCCGCTCCTGGAACATGAGCGTCTCGGCCTCGAGCCAGATACGGAGTTGCATCGAGAGATGGCCTCGCAAATGCTCCCAACGCCGCCTCTCTCAAAGACCCCCTCGTCGTGTGGCATCTCAGATCTTCGGGGTGTAGAACCTTCACTGGTGGCGACTCCACCTCTACCTGGTTCTGCAGCGCCTGCGGCCAACGTGCGGACGCGGCCCAAGATTCCTACACCCTTCACCACCACGCACTTTGGCAGGCCAGACGACGAACCTTCAATACCTTCAACCATCACTGATGCCTCCGACCCTTCCTCCCCCACCACAGCCCTCACCACCACGCATGCCCACTCTACCTCTGCCCCAAGCAAGTGGTACTCGCTTGAAGGACTCAAGGAGCTAACTCGTGCTATGACTCTCAAGAGCGGTCCACCAACTCCCACCCGAGCGCTCTCCGCCGCTCGCCCGTCGGCAGAAGTCTCGTCCAGAAGCAGCCACGATGGCGCCGAGACAAGCGGCACCCAAACACCGGGGGTGACTTCGACTGGTGCACAGGTGCCAGCCGCCAAGGGAAAGCTGACTATTAAGATCACGGAAGCCCGAGGACTGCGCAAAGCCCGGGATCCTTATGTTGTCGTCGTTTTCCAGCGAAGCGAGCTCATCTCCAGCGGTCCCCGACACCCCGAAGGGGACGACGACACCCTTTCCGTCGGCACGCCCTCGGCGGGCGGTATTCCCATCCAGCGACAAGGCAGCGACTCTGGCAGACCCATGGCGATCCCAATGCGCAGCCGCCAGAGCAGCAACACCAGCATTACTGATTACAACACCTTCCGGAATCGGTCCGCTCGTGCTTCATTTACCAGCCCCCAGTGGGATGCCGAGGCTGAATTGTAGGAATCAGTTCTATACATGTTTAATACGCTGTCGTTCTGGTTGACTAACTTGTAATAGCGATGTGGTCGATTCGGACATGCTGGTTGACATTTCGGTCTATGATCACACCGCCAATGGTGAAGATTTCCTGGGACACGTCGACTTCGAGGCCAGCAAGGACAATGGTAGACCGGTGCGAGGCTGGCACGCGTTGGAGGGCCACGCCGACACCATGGCTGAAAACGCACCCACTGGAGAAATCTACGTCGAGGCCGTCTATCATAGCTCAGAAAGGAAACACTTTGGTCCGACCGATTTCGATATCCTGAAGCTTATCGGCAAAGGCACCTTTGGCCAGGTTTACCAGGTGCGAAAGAAGGATACGCAGCGCATTTACGCCATGAAGGTGCTCCAGAAGAAGGTTATTGTCCAGAAGAAGGAGGTGGCGCACACCGTTGGCGAGCGCAATATCCTTGTCCGGACCGCCACGTCAGACTCGCCCTTCATTGTCGGCTTGAAGTTTTCCTTCCAGACGCCTTCAGAGCTGTACCTGGTCACCGATTACATGTCCGGAGGAGAGCTCTTTTGGCACCTCCAAAAGGAGGGCCGTTTCGATGAGAAGCGAGCGAAGTTCTATATCGCGGAGCTTATCTTGGCTATTCAGCACCTCCACCACAACGACATTGTGTATCGAGACTTGAAACCCGAAAACATTCTCCTGGATGCGAACGGCCACATTGCTCTCTGCGATTTCGGCCTCTCCAAGGCCAACCTCACCAAAAATGATACAACCAACACTTTTTGCGGAACGACAGAGTACCTCGCACCCGAGGTCCTGTTGGACGAGTCAGGCTACACCAAGATGGTCGACTTTTGGTCCCTTGGCGTGTTGGTGTTCGAGATGTGTTGCGGCTGGAGCCCCTTCTACGCCGAAGATACCCAGCAGATGTACAAGAACATTGCGTTCGGCAAAGTTCGGTTCCCCCGGGACACGCTGTCACAGGAGGGTAGGAACTTCGTCAAGGGGTTGCTTAATAGAAATCCTAAACACAGGCTGGGAGCCACCGACGATGCTGAGGAGCTAAAGCGCCACCCCTTCTTTGCCGACATCGACTGGACCCTGCTCACCAAGAAGCTCATCACTCCTCCATTCAAGCCCAAGTTGAAGTCGGAGACGGATGTGTCCTACTTCGACCCCGAGTTCACCACTGCCCTCGATCAAAACGGGTCCCTCAACGAGCGCGCAGCCGCTCTGGCTCGTGGCTATGCTGCTTCCACGCCACTTTCCCCGTCGGTCCAGGCCAACTTCCAGGGCTTCACATTCGTGGATGAGAGTGCCCTCGACGATCACATGCGCGATCGCGTGAGGACCGACGATGAGGACATGGATGATGCAGCACATCACTCTGACAACGACGATTGGGACAATTTGGACGATATTGACCTGAGAAAAGCCAACCGAATGAGCGGCATCGTGAAGACCGATGAGCATATGGTAGGAGGCGCGCACTTTGACGTATAATTGTTCCGCGCTACGATTGTCAAATTTCACGGCGTTACGACGAAATTCACTGGGTCCAACCGTGTCCTAAAAAGTAATATTTCCCAAAAAAAGAGAAAAATCTGCCCTTGCCGAGTAGGTCTGGGTCCATTAATCATGGCATCATTTGCATATGGGGCGGATGGTATTGCATTGCATTGGTCATCGTGCTGCACAGGATCATGGCGTTATGGTTGTTGCAAAGGGGAATTTCACTAGGGTCGGTCGTGATATTGGCCTAGTGTCTTCCTTCTTGGTGGTGGGCCATGTGCGAGTTTGAGACTGCAGGGAAGCAACAGGCGTGAATGCCGAACCTTTGAGACGTTCATCACATCAGCACAAGTGTTTTTATTGACATGTGGCTTGCCAAAGCAGCCTGAAATGTTTTTGATTCAGCTGATGTTGTTCACTGTTGCAAAAAAACGAAGTCTTTATCATAATTCCGCATACCGTGGGCTGCGTCGTTCGTGTTTGTTGATAACCTTGCTGGCGTCTAGTAATGAAGTCGGCCGGCGATGTTGACGCCAAGCTGACATGTACGAATCCAATGGAACTAATCAACTATCAGCAATTGGGGCGGAGATAGTATGTACGTCATCCGTGTCGACGGATCATGATGAGAGTGTATGCGTCTGTTTGCTCAGATAAGATATGGAGAAACACAAATAATGACGTCGATGATTCTGTAACTGATCCGTACCAGGGGATGAATCTGTCAGGCCGAGTGAAATTACCAGGCTGCGGCGTACCAAGCTCTCTGGCTTGCACCAGGAGGATCTTTGATAGGTTTTGAGAGGCAGGCATTTGTTGTCCAGAGGCACGTTATATGCCTCACAGGAAGAATGAACCGTGGTGTGGAACCCACAATCAAGAGGTAGTTTGCTTTGCTTCAATTGGCTTTCGCGGCAAGTGAGCTCCTACATGCAACACAGCAGTTGCTTTTTAGGAAAATGTACACAGGATTAACGTCTCCAAATCCACGCCTCCTTCGCATCATCCACGCCCGTCGTCCCAAGGGCATTAGCAGCCTCGCACTCCTGATGGTGTCCCCTGTAGATGGGAAGCTGGAGCGACGGCACTCCAGATCCACGTTCCAGATCGCTCCAAAGTGATAAGAGTCGCTTAGTGGTGAGCCTCATCCTCCTCCTCGGCCTCGAGCCAGTCGGGGACCTGGGCAGCCGTGCCGGTGGTCTCGGCGGCGGCGTCCTGACCCTCAATCTCGACGGCCATGCTCTCGTAGTCCTTCAGGCTGCCGGCAAGGTCGGTCTCCTCGGGGGAGACGGGGGTCTTGGGGATGTCGAAGGTCTGGACCTGGCCCTCGGAGTCGGAGGCCTTGACAGCGGGAGCCTTGTAGGCCTTGAGCTCCTTCAGGTAGAGCTCCTGGACGAAGTCGGCTGTACGGAAGCAAGGCAAGTCAGCACGCGTATTAATGACGTGAAGTTGTTGTAGATCATCGGCATCTATTCCATGATCGGAGAGGGGTGCTAGAGGTGGGCTGCAGAAGACTGAGTGGTGGTCGTGGTCGATTGGCACATCGGAGCTTCGGGGCGGGAGCGTGCAGCTTCGGCTATCGTGGCCCCGGGAACGAATTGGCGGCGAGCGAAGGGGACGACGGGGAGGGGCCGGCAAGAGGAACGAATCCATATCCAACAACACGGGGCGGTGAGGCCATCTTCTTACCTCGTCGGGAGACGGTGGGAGCAATGAAGCCCCTCACCTGGACGGCATTGGGCCTGGCAACACGGCAAACAGCCGCAACGGAGCGAGCGCGCTATAAAACGAGGGTTGCATGGTCAGCGGGTGTCCTCTGCCAGCCATTGCCCTTTGGCGGGCGCGCGCCATCGATGGGATCAATTGCTTACCGTAGCCCGGGACAACTGGACGAGCATTTTGAAGATGGCTGGTCGTGGCTCAATTGGATACCTCGGATGGGGGGAGCGATGGGGGGGGGATGGATCTGAGGGTTTTGGGGAAAAATCGTGAGGTTGAGCGCTGGGCGGATGATCGGGTGGGTGCCTCAGGTTCATATTTTCCACACTGTACGGAGTGCACCATAGCCCAATTGCCGGGGGAAAACGGCTGGGATAGCTGGATGAATCACGTGACTGTAAAGCTCGCCCATTGGCTCCCGCTTATCGATCTGGGTTCGGCATTGTGCTTTCCCAGAAATGTTCATGCACGCCATTGGCGTTGCAATCAGAGTAGCTTCCCTCAATTCACCTGGCAGGCTTCTCTCAATTTTGGCAAGTACTGATGCCACCGTGCAGTCCTTCCTCCCGCGTCATCGTAATTGAGGCCAGCATCATTCCATCGGCTGCGCATTGGCACTATCGCACACCAGACCGGACCACTGGCATGAGCCGACACAACCCCTGCAGCTAACAACACCACTGTGGAAGCAGCGTGGCAAGGGCAAATGTGTCTTGACCGCCAACAGCCTCCACGCGTACGGCCGTCTCCGCTGCTTTGGCCAGGACCTGATGACAAAGCTTTTCTTGGTTGCGTTTCCTGTGCAAGCATGCGGGAGAAGATCCCGCTGTCAAACGCTTTTCGTCTCAGGCAGGTGACAGTTGGGAGTGTAAGGGTCATCGCTTTGAGTCTACAGAGCGAGACGCCCTCCCCTTCTCAGAGCACAATATCCCAGAAGACCCGGCCAGGCTTCTCCATCTCGACCGCTTATATTTGCAGTTCAAGGCAAGGAGGCGCGTTCGAGGCTCAACAGTGATAGGTCGAAACTCGTCATGTTCTTCGCAAAACGAATGGTCTAACTCGCTAGCTTTTGTTTACGTCACGTCGTCGAGCTCAAAACTCATATAAATCAAGAATTTGAACAAAAAAGAAAGAGAAAAATCCGTACATCGCCGTCCTTCTCCAGCCATGCTAACTGTAGAGCATCCTGCTCATGGGTATCGCTGTCCTACACATCCCCAAAATCTATCAAACAGGCCACCACCGCAGCGGGTTGGGCATCAGAGGCTCGACTAATCTTCTTGAGTCATCTGGGGCGAGATGATCTTCTGGCGGCGTGCCTTCCTCCTGGAACCAAGGAAGATGCCTCCGACGTATGCGATGGTCATGACGCCGGCAACCACCGAGTATGCGACAATGAGACCAGTTCCAGCGCTAGCCAGCTGGAGGCCCAATCCGCCATTGATGATACCCAGGACAATCATGAGTCTGCCGTACCAGATGTGGCAGTGGCTGACGATGCCCCGTGCCTGATTCTTCTTGAAGTGCGCGTGGTGGAGCCATCCGAGGACAGGCTGGATACCGAGCAGGGCAACGACGATTGTTCCAAGTTGGGTGTGCGTGTTGTTCCACCACTGTCGGGGGCGCGTGTTAGCCACATCCCATCGGGAGCATGAAGAGTGCCGTGGTCAACTTACATAGCCATTGTCCTTGGCATAGACATAACCGAGAGCAAATCCTGCCCACATACCGAGGAACGAAAGAAACTGCCAGCTAGCATGGGCAAGCCATTTTCCAAGCAGAGGCATAAGAATGCTGCCAATTGGGTAGGCAAGTACGAAAACGATGGCCATGATGATGGCGTGGGCGTAGAGGATCTGCTTATCCCTTGATCTTCCGCCACCGGACTTGTTGGAATCGTCAACACCTGAGTCGTCATCCGAGCCCGAGCCTGAGCCTGAACCCGAGTTGGAGCCCGAGTTGCTGCTCGTCGCGCCGTCAGCAAAGGGGCTACCTTGCGAGCTGAAGGCAGCTCGGGACAAATCCACAGTGTATGTGGCCTCAGCGTCGTGGACAATGATTCGCTCCTCGGGGCTGGTCGAGGCGAGTGAGGACCCTTGCCTCCAGGCGGCGAGCCAGTTTGTGCGTCCAGAGAGGTTCAGCCCGCTGCAGTCGCGGCAGCGGACATTTGCGACCATGTTGCTGCCGTTCAAGCCGCTGCCCTCGATGAGTTCTGCTGATCGCTGGGTATACTCGGGCATGACATGGCCCTGGCCAATCCTGGTGCTCAAGGTGACGTTGCCGCTTCCGTCCTGGTAAATGAGGAAGATCTGGGCGCCTTGCATCCGCGAACCGATGCCGACTGCGACCCATTCGTATTTCGTCGGGGCCGTGATCTGGAAGTAGACGTCTCCGGAGCCAGAGCTTACAGCCGCCTCGGGCACAGCCCAGCGAACGCTCATGTCCGAGCCGCTGGGAGTGAACGGTTGAGTGATTGCTGAGGTTGTCCCCGCATCTAAGCCGTCTCGTTAGCCCATCCAACACACACAAAGCACACAGCAGGGCTGTGTTCCAAGGCAATGGTGGTGTCCTACACAAGGAGATGGCTGCAGCAAGCAGCACATTGGATATCGACTTCATCATGGGGGTGTGTGCTCTTGTTGTCTAGGTGTACGTGGAGAACGAAGTATGAGAGGATCGAATGGCTTGAAAATGGCGGCGGATGGGCCTGGTCGAGATATATGTAGCCGGGGAGCAAAGGCAAGCCACACTCGATTGTCACCTTGTCAGACTTGGCCCCAGGGAGTGTCAGTGACTGCGCAGGGGGGCGTCGCCGCAGCGAGCGCCAAGGTGAGGACCTGACGGCACACTGCGCATACACTACGTGTCTGGAGGCTAATATTATTCCAACGGGCGTGGCACCAGTGGGCGGCTAGCCGGGATGGGAGGTGCTCAGTCGTCTACGGAATCGATCCCACCCGGGGATCGTACCTGAAGAGGTGGGGTGGGATAGATGTGGGATGGGGGAATAGCATCGCGAATTGCTCCACGTTTCTGCTCTGCCGCGGCGACGACTTAGAGTTGGCAGGGGGTTGCTACGCGTCATCAATTGCCAGCTGCGGCCGTCGACGACAGTGATGCCAAGAAGGCACGATGCCCGCTGGGATTGCGATCGACATCTTTGTTGGAATGCCGCGGACAAGGCTGGCAGAGGGGAACTAACCCATCCCAACCGAGTGGGATAGACTACTGGCTGCACGGCGCAAGATAGCTGGGCGGCGCTGTGCGCCAGCCAGCGCCAACCAGATGCGCAGCTTTTTTGCTGACGACGACTTCGCTGCAAGTCAATGCACCGACCCCAGCTTGGCCCGTCTCAGAATCGGCGGCATCTCATAATCTCAGGCTCTTGGCATCAAGTCCCTGCGGACGGAGTGACGAGTCGTCCGTTGTGGCAGTCTTGGCGAAACCTACGGAGTGCCTACCTACGCAATTGCGCTGCTGATCTGGGCTGCGTCGGTGTACCGGGCATTGTCGAAGCGTCTATGCGAGGGGACTGAATTTGGCTGAGATGGACGATGGATGATGGGTGCATGGATGCATACGATACGCCGTCAATGGCTGGCTGGCTGGCTTCTTGCTTCAGAAAGCTCCTGCCAACTACTACCAACGCAGGTCCCATACTGTCGCAGTCTTGCGTCTCCGTGCGACCACACACATACACATCAATTTTCTTTATTCTTGTCCAACGACACCCCAGCCAGCCCCGGTATAGCCGACCTTGTTTGCACAGCCCGGTTCATAGGGCATCGGGGGTTTTAAGGTTCCGAGCTTGCTGGGGCTTTGGTGGGCACGGCGTAAGGATAAGCTCGTCGCTACAGACTGGTGCCGAACGCCGCTGGATCATCGCCTGGGAACACTGGAGCCATCTTCCAGCCGATCCTGTCTGGCTATTGCACCGGCGGTCAACCAATCCAGCCGAGGCCGATCAGAGACTGGGCATCGCTTTGATTGCTCGGCGGGATCCTGCAGGCGCTGTGCGGTTCCCCACGTGCGATGCGCCCGCCGCCATCCCGACTTGCTGCGCCCAGAGGGTTTCTACGTCCACACAATTTGAATGTCAGCGAGACTGAGGATGGTGGCGGCGTTCAGCGTTGATATGGGCTAATTACTGCCACTCCCCTCCATCGCCGGATACCAGTCATACTCTTGTTTGAAATGGTGGACGCCAGTGTCATGGTATCCCGTTGGGTCCGAACTGCCAGAAGGGCCCCAAGGCCCCCAAACACCCACTGCGCATTCTTTTTTTGTCCTACTAGCTACTCCCGATGCAGTATGAAGCCGCACGCCAGGACGAGACGGGGAGGCCTCTTTGACACTGGTGGGCACCCAATTGCTGACAAGCCATTTGAAAGACCCGGTCTGGGCCCCCGAAAACCCTGAGCCGTCTGGGCTCTATGAGAGGCCAGATTCCAGAAGCAGCAAGCCTGGGGTAATATCGCCGTCCAGTGCCGCGGGTGCGTGTCGTGGTTTAGCTGCATCTTGCTCCGGCTTGGCCTTCAGTCTTGTCCGCGCCCAAAGGCTTGGCATTCCCCAAATGACACAGGGCATTGCGCGTTTCCTCTCGTCCTAGCCACTGCTCCTGCCATGGACCCTCTGCTCAAGTTCTGATTTTTAAGCATTACTACGCAGGGATCGACCCTCCGCCAAGAAACCCCTCGCAGCACAGCAGCATCATGATGGAACGCAGCCGCCTCTCCTACGTAGTATGGCGGCTGGGCGCTGATAACCCACCCACGAGCTTGCGTCACCCTTTTTCTGGCCGACGCCAAACCACAATCGGCGTCGCTTTGGCTGATGACAATTTTCGCGCGCCCACGAGGAGGAGCGAAGGAAGCACTTGGCCCAAAATACTTGGTCCCGTCCGCTGACTGATGAGCCGGGAAAATAAAAATTGGTAAAAATAGAAAAGGAAGAGAGAAAAAGATTCGGCCAGAGACCCGAAGGGGTGTGATGGAGAAAACGGCCAATGGACTCGAACAAAGACTGCACACCATCATTGCTACAGCACAGTCCGCAAACTGGCGGGTACGAAAATGCCCAACGTAGGGCTGGACGGTCCAACGTGGTGTGGAGGGGCCGTCCACTAAACTCAACTTTTTAGGTGATTATGAGCTCCACGGTGCCCACGAAAGACTCCAACTCTAAACAGTCCGCAGACCCTGCGCCATCATCCGAAAGCTCTAGGGTGCTTTCTCTCACCTCCAAGTCCGGCTGCACGCCGCCCACATCACGAACTGCGCCATTGACCTCCGTCGTCCAAAGAGTCGACACATCCAGCTCAGCCCCTCTTAGCTTACGTCGCCCTCTGCTGGCACTCGTGCATGGACGCCACCGTGCAGCTGCTTGAAACTTGTGCCACCGTCTCACTGCGTTCGGCAATTGATAATTTGTCAAGGACGACGCCTGGGACTTGTGGTCCTACCATCCTGCCACGATCTCACGCAAGTGTCAAATAAGGGGAAACCCGAGGGCACGACTGTACCACGTGTGTATTTACTCCTCTAGCCATCTAACACGGCTCTTCCCGACGGCATCCAACGACTGGTGTCTAACTGGCATTTGTGCTCTGCCGAGGTCTAACATCTGAAACGGCCAAATGACGAGCTACTGAAAGAAAACAAAGTCACACAACACCCATTTACGCTATTCGGCTGCAGAGAACTCCGAAGGCAAAAGCAAGGGAGGGAAAACATGATTTACCTCCCATGAATGTGTTCATCCCATGCCGCCTGGCCAGCTGAGAAGCGCGGCGCGCCCGGAGCATGTTCAGAGTGGGAATTCACGACTGTGCTGGGAACGCGAACAATCGTTCATTCTCAAGCAAGCTCGACGACGCAACAAAGCTGAAGCCACCAAACAGATCGTCCTTGGCCGGGCTCTGTGGCCATAGGTCGTCCCTGCCCATGACGGGGCTGAGAGACAGCTCGGTGAACTCGGGAGCAAAGTTCTCCGCCAGCTCAGGGTCCGTAATCATGGGCTGGATGGGTGGCTCCAGCTCTCGAGCCGCAAGCTTCTTCCAGTCAATCTTGCGGAAGAATCGATGGGCCTTCAACGTCTGCATGTCCTTTGGCATGTTGGCGCCGAGCCGCTTGTTGGGGTCCTTGCGCAGGAGCCGCGTGAGCAGGTCCTTGGCATCGGGGCTCAAAAAGTATGGGAGCACGAGCTTCTGCTTGACGATGTTGTCCTGGATCTTGGCGTGGTTTTGGCCCCGGAACGGGGGGTTGCCAGTCATCAGGTCGTATCCCAGTGCGCCAAAGGACCACCAATCAACAGCCTTGCCGTACTTCTTGCCCAGGACAACTTCTGGAGCCATGTACTCGACCGTGCCGAGCATGGAGTTGCAGCTATCAGAAGGCTCAACGGCGACCTTGGAGAGGCCGAAATCGGTGAGTAGAAGATGGCCCTCGGCATCCAAAAGACAGTTTTCCGGTTTGAGGTCACGATACACTACTCCCAGGTCATTGTGGAGGTGAGAGATGGCCAGCAGCATTTCCGCCATGTAAAAGGCGGCGACGGTTTCCGAAAACATCTTCTCCGTGTTGAGATGCGTGAAGAGCTCCCCGCCCTGACCGTACTCGAGAATCAAGTACAGCTTCTCATGGTCCTGGAAAGCGTAGAAGAGCTTGACAACGAACGGGTGTCTGTTGACGGACTCGAGAATCTGCCGCTCCGTCTTTGTTTGCTCCACAAGCTTCTTGTGAACAACCAACGAGGCCTTTTTAAACTGCTTTTGTGCGTACAGGCGCCCAGTGGATCGCTGCTTTACTAAGAGTACGGTGCCGTAGGTACCCTTGCCGAGGCAGCGCAGTTGCTCAAAGTCCTCCGACGTCATCTTGCGATTTGGCTTGAGTCCACCCTCCGGGACCCAGGTTCGCTCGCGCACACTCTCGCTCACAAAGTCATGTTCAAGGTTGACCTCATAGGCAACTGAACTGTCGGACCACTCGCTGCCAGCTTCGCTGCGCACTTCGTCGCGGCTCTGAGATCGGCTAGGCATAGGGCGGCCCTTGATGTCGATGCCCAGTCCCTGCTGGCTTCCAGTACGGCTCATACAAGGGGATTGCCCATCCAGGCTCAAGGGCTCCAGCTGCATGCGCAGTTTCGCAATGCCCGACACGGCAGGCGAGGAGCGCCCACGCAAGGTAGGGCTGCAGTTGGCGCTGACAACATCCTCGAGGTGGGCTCGTCCAGAGCGTTCCTGGCGGCGGGGTGTGTCGCAGATTCCATGGTCGGAATCTTCGTCGCCCGAGACAGCGGGTGTAGCCTGGAAACCGCGGACGGTGGTGACCGCGGTGGGAACTCGGGCTATCATGGTGTATAGGATTTTAGGGCGTAAATAATATACACAGAATTAAAAAAGAAATCGTAGAAGAGGCTCTTTCAGCCCGTGGCAACTGCAACTTTCAAATACTCGGCGCCTACAAGTGCAACAGGTCGCGTTGTTCAGGGAGAGCCTCGTCGACGCTCCGGATCAGCGCGGGGCACAGATTCGAAGACTCGCAGGGTATCGTGGAGGACGGACACACGCATCTGGTAGCGGAAAAAAGACGTTCGGGTGCGGGCGGGCTTCGGCGTATGCATTGGATGGCGTCGCGGTTGTTGAGGGTTTTATTTTGGATTGTGGGAAGTCGAGTTCACCAACAAACAGGTGTAACAGAGAGAGGAGAGAGGGAGTCGTCGAGGGCCCACGGAGGCCGAGAGATTTAAGAAATTTCTGGTTGGTGGCAGCCTGAGTGGAGGGCGCCGGGAACCAATTTGGATTGGGCGCCATGGCCACTATGCGCGCCCACTAACTGGCTCCAAAGGGCTGCACGGCGCTGGAAGCACCGACGCCACATGCCAAAAATGCCTGCCCGAACAGCCCTTGCGCATTGCCTTTGGTCAGCGCATCGGTCCGGGGCGGCCCTCAGGCGGCCATTCACACGAGGTATGGGGCGGCCGAAGGGTGTAGGCCAGTCTTATTAGGGCCCTCTGAGACGGTGCAGCTCATCAGGTGTCAGCTGGGTCATCAATGCACTTCCAGCCTTGCATCCCAAGCCCCGTCATCGATTCCTCGCATGTCCCGGAAGCCAGGGAGGTGGCCAAGGATCTGAACGAACAAAGCACATTGTCTCGCTTCTGAGGCTGTGCGCAGACAGTTCACCCAAGGCACCCAAGCACCGTCTCGGGCACACTCCAAGGTTTCCTGTTCTTTCTTCGCAAAGTGAGACGCCCAAAGGTTGGCCTCTGCGCAAGCCCCTGAGCCAAACCTTGGGCCTGGAACGCTGGCGGGTCATTCATTCAGTCTTCACTGGCTGCCTTACTCGTCGCATTCACGCCACCTCGGGTGCCGTGCTGGGCGCTGGCCACGTTGCGCAAGGAATGTTTGGCTCCTCAAATGCCAGCATCGGGAGACCTGACATCACCAATAACCTGACAGCCAGGGAGCATGCGGTGATCTGGCGGGCCACCAACGGCCGCCGACTTTAGCGTCGACGGTGCCCGACGAATCCACTGAAAAAAAAATTGGAATCCAGAGACGAGCTGGGGAACCCATGACCAAGCAGAACAACTCTAAAAAGCAGAACCAGTTTTATGCGGTCCCACAATGCACAACTGTAATTCATTGTTACAGTGCACAGTGCCGCTAGCACCCACCAGTTGCTAGCGACTCGGCGAAACAAAGCACCGTCGCCGACGAAAATTCCCGTTCGCGACTGAAGGCAGCGACACAGCTCGAGAGTGGTGACGGACGCAGAGCAACACGACACTCGACACAGCTTCACCAAGCTTCCATACATCGGTTCAGAGCTGGCAGGCCAACCTGAGAGCTGGGCATTAGCAGAAGACATCCATTCGGTGTGAAGTGAAGTCAGTCGCGCCGCCGTAGCCCAGATCCCGCCCAGGCTTCCGTCCAAGCATCATCACATACTCGCACCGCCCCCCGTCGCCAAGATGATGCACCCATCGCGACAAGCTTACGTTGAGGAGGCCGAGTCCTCCCAGGGCATCGCACTGGAAGATCTGCCCGACGACCATGATTACGACCTTCCCATGGGCGGTTCGGGGGTCGCATCCGAGAAAGCTTCCGCCATCCTCAGCCAGTTCAATCGCAAGCGACTAGCCGCGACGATAGCCGTGCCCACCGACGATGGAAGAGTCCGTGCAAAGCTTCGAGAAATGGGAGAGCCGGTTACCCTCTTCGGAGAGGCCCTTGTCGACCGTCGTGATCGTCTGCGCGAGCTCATGACCATCCAGGCCGAATTGACGGGACTGGAGAATGGCGACATCACCATGGAGGATGCACCCGAGGACGAAGCCGAGGACGAGCAAGAGGAGGAGTTTTACTCAAGAGGCGGGCCAGATCTATTAAAGGCTCGAACGGAAATTGCGCAATACTCAATTCCTCGAGCGAAGACGAGGGTGAAGTTTCAGAAGGAGGAGTCCACGATACCACTACGGACTCACGTCAAGTTTCGCAAGCATATCAAGGAACGACTACAGGCCTTTGAGCTCCAGGGAAGTCAGACAGTGGGTGAGCGGCACGTCAGCATGACTAGGATATCGCCAAATGGCGAGCTGATTGCTGTTGGGAATTGGGGGGGCCAGGTGAAGCTGGTTGAGATCCCCAACTTGACCCAGAAGATGACATACCGAGGCCACACGAACAAGATCAGCGGGATTTCTTGGTTCCCCGGCTCTACACTCGCGGAGAAGGGCGTGTCTCCTGACTCAGTAAACCTGGCATCGGGCGGTGCCGAGGGCAAGATTCACCTCTGGTCGCTCAACCAAGACACACCCCTGTCGACTCTGGAAGGCCATGCGCAGCGCGTCTGTCGAATCGAGTTCCACCCCTCAGGACGATACCTGGCATCGGCATCCGAAGACACTTCATGGCGGCTCTGGGATGTGGAGACGACTTCGGAAGTCCTGCTTCAGGAAGGCCACTCACGCGGCGTCTACGCCGTGAGCTTCAACACAGATGGGTCGCTCCTTGCGAGTGCCGGATTAGACAGCATCGGCAGGATCTGGGATTTGCGATCCGGTCGTACAGTCATGATTCTGGATGGCCACCTGGACGGCCACATCAAACCGATTCACGCACTGGATTGGTCCTCGGACGGCCATCGCGTGCTGACCGGCTCCGCAGACGGCTGGATCAAGTGCTGGGATGTCCGAAAGGTGCAAAGGACGGGAGGCATCGGTGCGCATAATAGTGCCATCTCGGATATGCGGTGGTACAAGGGTCTCGACGACCCTGTCGATGGAATCCCCCCCGGCGTTGATGACAAGGGTGCACAGATGCCCAAGAAGTCTGGCACCTTTTTCCTTTCGGGCGGATTCGACAAAAATGTCAAGATCTTTTCGGCCGACGACTGGACATTGGTCCAGACTCTCAGCGGCCACACAGGGCCAGTGGCCAGTGTAGACTACAGCAGGGACGGCAAGTGGATCGTGAGTGGAGGCCACGATCGCACTGTGAAGCTCTGGGGCCGCAACGACGGCGAAGGCATTTGAAGGACTGGGTAGATTTGTATGAAAGTAATGTGCATTATTATGAGATACCCCCGGATTTGCACGTCTTCTCGACGGAAGCAACCAATGGATGGATGCTACCTATTCACTGCCCGGAGACGATCCCCTCAAATGCGTGTTTCGGCTGAGGTCATGTGACACCCGCTACGATTAGATAAGAAAGGTTGGGCGGCGGGCCTGTTTCCTGCATATCGCGCCGCCGATGATCTCAGAACCTGGAGGGTTCCTTTATCCGCAAACACCTTCAACCAACTGCTTCAAGAAGCGCTCATCCCCCATGAGTCGGCGCCGTCGCCCTTTGAATCCCATCGCCAAGACGAACTAATCCAGCCCGTCATGGCAAGCATCGACCGCTACCGCCCGCCCCGGGAAGGCTATCAGCCCCCCTCCATCAACAACAGCTCACGACCCGATCGCCTGTCGAGGTCTCGATCTCCTCGCCGGCGCGAACCCGTCCCCCCAGCCGTTCCCACCCCTCCCCAGCACTCTGCAGCACGCACTTCTCCGCCTCGCCCAGGTGTGCGCCCAAGCCAGCCGTCACCTCTGCAGTCCGGGACGCAGACGCCTTCCCAGGGCCCGAATCAGTGGGCATTCACGTCTGATGAGGTGCGCAGCACGCCCTCCATCGTCGAGGGGCTCCCTCCGGCGGAAGAAAGAATGCGCAGGGCCAAGGGCGTCAACTTCATATATCAGGTTGGCGTGATGCTGGACCTGCCGCAGATCACATTGTGGGTTGCGGGCGTCTTCTTTCACAGATTCTACATGCGATTCAGCATGGTGCAGGAGAAGGGAGGGATACATCACTACGTAAGTGCAAAAATGGCAATTTTTGTTGCCTTTGCAATCGACGGGCAACGTCCTTGATCCCCCACACACACCTTCAAGGAAGGAAGAGCCGCTTGGCTAATTCAGACATCAGAACATTGCTGCCACGGCGCTATTTCTAGCGAACAAGACCGAAGAAAACTGCCGGAAGACGAAGGAAATCATCATTGCCGTCGCCAAGGTCGCGCAGAAGAATGCCAAGCTCGTCATTGATGAGCAGAGCAAGGAGTACTGGCGGTGGAGAGACAGCATCCTGACCTACGAGGAGGTCATGCTCGAGCAGTTGACCTTTGATTTGATGGTTGACAACCCGTACCACCAACTTTTCGAGCTGCTTCGCCAGCTCGATATCGTACACAACAAAACCCTGCGACAGAACGCTTGGGCTTTCTGTAACGATGCCTGCCTAACGTTCATTCCCCTTCTCATCGAGGCCAGGGATGTTGCCATTAGCGCCATCTTCTTCGCAAGCGCGCACACCAACACGCCAATCGACGACATCAATGGCGTCCCTTGGTGGAAATATCTGCGTGGGGACGAGAGCCGATGCGCCGTTGCCATCGAAGTGATGCGACAGTTTTACACGGAGAATCCGCTTAGAAAGCAGAACCCGTCGCTCCCGTCGCCCGCATTTCACCTCGAGAATACCCGGAAACGTGGAGAGCCGCTCTTCAGTCAGCCTGACAACATGTCGTCAGCCAGCGGAACCCCGATGGAGCTGGACCGCGGGAGCCGCAGCCCATTGCCCAGCGCCATGGCCAATGGAGCAGGCAAGCAGGCCGATGTTCGGGGGTCCCATAACAGGTACGATGACAGCCGATACGCGTCCAAGTCTCCATTGAAGCGGCGCGATCTGGACGATGGCGAGGTGGATGAAGGACGGGCAGGGAAGAGGGCAAGGCTCTCAGAAGACGAGGGCGAGCTCGTGGAGAATTAGGAATGCGGCAGCTCAGTTTGGCCGTGTGTTGGGCGTTGATTCTTAAAGACTGACGATGGCATAATTATGTCCGAGACTGGGGATTTCGTATGGGCTTTGGCCCGGATGATCATCATGGCATGGGGCGCACTCAGGATAAGGCGTTTGGATGCTAATTAGAGAAGACGCCCGTCGAGACGCACTCGGTGGTTTCAGCTCATGGCTCTTTGTAACTCGAAACGAATACAATGTTAATCGCTACTGACGGTTCCTCGGTTCTTGCTATGACCGGCCAGTGTGTGAGGCCGGCAGAAGCTGTATTGGCAAGGCAAATGCAACGATCAGCGAAATTGCCTGAGGTCCAGTTTACGACCATGGCAAGGCAGCAACTGCCTCCCTCAGCCGTGAAGGGAAAATGCCCACAGTGCAGCATTCGGACTCATCATTGCCTCATCTCTAAGGCTACCAGTGTTCCACCGCCAAATTGTACTGGAAGCCTGAGGTGTTCATCCTGGTTCTGCCTGCCTTGGGGAGGTTGGTGGCCAACATTCTGCCCGCCGAGCACTCACCGCCCTGGCCAGGCAGGTATAAAATTCTCGACCACCCGCCGCCCGTCTTTGAATTTTCTTTTCCTTTCTCCTTAGCTCTCTTTGCCTTTTGGCTTAGATCAAGTGTAGTATCTGTTCTTTTCAGTTTAATCTCTGAAAGGTCTCTACTGAGACCAATCTTGATTATTCTTATTTTTGAACCTCGAGCGGTTTCCTCTGCGCTTGCGCATGATCCCGCTCACTGTGTCCCTGGTATTACACTGCCTCCAGGTGACGCGAATCTCTACATGGGCTCGGTTTTCATTGCTGCTCAGGCTTGCCTGGGTTTCGAAGAAGACTACGTAAATGGTGAACTGAAGCTCAGCTAGCTTTATGCGCGAGCCTCAGAGTGAGGTCTGAAAACTTACATAGCTTGTGTCGCAAGGCTGTCCCACTTCAGAGCACAAGGCATTTTTGCTAGCGAAGACTCGTACCGTGTGTTTGCGATAGTACCCCAAGCCCCAGTAAGAAGATGAGCCCAAGGTCTTCTCACTCAGGCTCATACTCAGCATTCCAATCTCTGTCTCTACTCTCTGGGTGAGGTTGGGCAGAGTATTTTGCACTTTCCCACTCATTTCGAGGTGTAGGGTAAACGAGGGTCACTCTGTGGGATTGAAGCACAGAAGGAAGCGGCCCCTACCTTCGTGTACTGAGTGGTATTCTGTAGGCCTTGGAGAGTCCTCGGCTGCGAAATGTCTCGCCTGGGTTGCACTGGATTTTTAATGGTGATAATCGTACCCGTCGAGGTGATGTGTTCTTTCAATGTGAACAAATCTAGCCAGTTTGAAGGCTGCTCTCCTTGCCCGCTGCCTCGAGGAACTCGCTGCCCAGAGGCTAGCTCCACTCCTCTTCACCGATAGCTGTCCACAATATGACAAGACGGAACCATAGTCCTTTGTTCATCCATTTTCCAAATTCTTCAGGTGCCTCTACTCTGCCGTGGTGCGTGAGCCGCCTCCATCCAATTTGCGACCCAAACGGGCTAGCGCCAAGTGCCTCTAAAATCATCCATTTGCACACGGCAGTTGAGCGGGCAGGTTCGCAGAGGAGCTGCCTCACACCTGCAATTCCAAGCTCCCCCAAACACTGGCGAGGTCGACGTCCCGTAACCACATCTACCTCCCCGGCGCCGAACGACCCGCTCTCGATACGAATAGCTCATATATCCGCACAAAGAGGCGCTGTCTCGCCCGCGCTGAGTCGGCGGCATGGCGACACTTGGAGGCTACCTGACCAGTGAGCTCCCCCTCCAAGAATTGACCCAAAGCACTCCGTCGCTAACCAAGCTGCCCTCCCCCCCAGAGAAGGTTCTGATCGTGACAGCGGACTCGCGCATCCTTGTCGGCACGCTGGCAGCCTGTGACCAGTCCACCAACCTCGTACGTCTCGCCTCGCAAGTCCAAAGAGCGAACCCAGGTCCAGAGGGCCGGAGCTAACATATCGGCAGGTTCTGAACAATGCGGTAGAGCGAATCATCCGAACGCCCGACGACCCCGAGCCCTCCGCCGAAGTCTCCCTCGGACTCTATCTCGTCCGAGGCGATAATGTCTGCTCCGTAGGCCTCGTGAATGAGGAGGTGGACAATGAAATCACATGGTCAAAAGTCAAGGGTGCGCCTATCGGAGGTATCAAGCACACATAGCGGAGGCTGTCCCATGCGCGAAGCAAAACAAAGCAAAACCCCAACGAGAAATTTCTGAAATCTTTATTGCATTTCATGGGCGATCGAGTCTCATGTCTCTAGTGTATGGTATGGGCGTGATCATATGGCGTTTGAGTATAAGGAGTTCTAGACAATTTACTTGGGTTTCGGAGGGTATGCACCCTTCCCGGCATATATCTTTATGCCTGCAAAACTCTCAGCCTGCTCACGAATATTCGCGGCCCCCTTCCAACGTGAAACCGCGCAACCGCGTATCACTCCCTACGCAGTCGCCCCGAAGAGTCTCTCCATGAGGACGTCCTTGAACACGTCCTCGCCGGGAGACCCTATGAGACGGTTGACCCTGTTGCCCCTTCGCACACTCAACCAGCCCATCTCATCCCCCGGCACCTCACCAGCAGTGACGAGCGCATCAGGGCCCTGATCCGACTCGCCACCGGCCACGACGGATTCTTCGGTGGCCTTCTTTCGTCCTCGATTATCAACGACGTGCATGCCTCGGGTCCACTGTCCGCTGGTTTCAACGCGGATGTCCTCCAGCTCCGCCGGTGTCTCCCATCGTGCATCATCGCGGGTGAGCATGTACCAAACAGTGAGGGGATCGTGCAGGGAGAGTCCCGGATCACTGTCATGCACCATGGTCTCAATCTGACGGAATGTACCGTTAACAAAATGCCCAACCCACAGAGCGAGCGGGCTTCCGGCGTCGATATGAGGCTGGATCGCGCCGGTGAAGAAGCTCTTGGTGAGGAGATGAGGCGTGGTAATGTCAAGAGGGCACAGTGTCAGTTTGAGCTGACGGGACAGCTTCTCGGGGTACGCGGGTAGAGTCGAGAGCTCCTGGGGAACGGCGGGCATGGTCGACTGCGGTACGCGGGATGTAAGGGCATACACGCGGGCCGCAGCCACCGCATCGGCATAACAGTTGAACTCGGCCACAGGAGTTACGTTGCCCTCGACGTTAACAGCGCCACCCATGACAACAAGCTCCTTGACTCGAAGGAACGTCTCAGGGTCCTCGGCTGCGGCCAAGGCGACGTTGGTCAGGGGACCAGCCGCTAGGATACTGACCGTATCCACCGGGTTCTCCTTGAGAAGGCGGAGTATCTCCTTGTGGGCAGGCACCTTGGACGGTGTGAAGTGCTCAGAAAAGCTCTTGGAATCGACAGAGCCATCACCCTCGTCCTTGAATAGGCTCTTCCAAGTATCCGCAGGGGAAAGGTGAGGGTGGGCTTCGTGCACATTGTGCAAGCCGTCGAGACCATCTGTCAAGTAAGATAGGCTAATGATAGCACAGTGAAAGGGTTTACGTACGAAAATAATCGGCCATCAGCTCCTCATCGCACAGGGGGTGCTCTGGACCAACAGCGACGATTGGCTTGCTTGCCTTCAAGGTCTCGTAGCCCTCGGGCTTGCCGTTGGCCCTCCTCCATTCGAGTTCTTTTTCGAGAACGTGGAACAAAGAAACCACGTTGTGCAGGCAGCTAACGCAATGTAAGTCAACACCAGGCCATCACCAAGGACATTTTTTGCAAGCGGCCCAAACCTCTGCAGTGGGACGTTTCCGTAAGTGACGGATATCATGAGGAGGTCGAGTTCTTCCTTGCGCGCACTCAAGGCTAGAAGCAGAGCCAAGGCATCATCCACACCTAGTGTTCAAGTTAGAAACAGATCCATCAACGAGCGCATGGCGGTGGCATGGTATACCGGGATCGGTGTCGATGATGATTTTCTGCTTGGGCGCCATGTTGATTGACTGGGTAGGCTATATAGGACGGATAGAAGAACCAGGGTCTAAAGATTGAAACAGGCAAATGATTTTTCAAGAAAAAAGTTATCAGGCCAGTCCTTGGAGAACGAGGCGCAACTACTAGTCTTGTGGCAACTCAAAAATCGAGTTCACTCTCTGAATATCCAGTTATTGATACTCCAGATAGTGGTGATTATTATGGAGGGGGCTGTTCTGCACTTCCCCTCCCTCAGTTTTGGGCAAGTGGGGGTGTGACTGCTGAGATAAGCCCCTGTGAATCAGTGTGATCGAGCTCCCCTATTTGGAAAGCGTTTAACCACAAGGAGGCATGAGCTTGGGAGCATGGGCTGCACGTCTGCTGCTTGATCGAGGGTCTTAGTACTAGTAGCCTATGACAACCGTGTTGAAGAACTGCAAATGCAAACTAGGCTGGGGCAATTGGACTGACGTCCGGCTGATTGGGGCGAATCACCACCGGCTGAGAGACGACTCAAGCAGGACGGACGGGATTGATGAGACACGCGAGGCACCCGCACGTGATCATCGTACCTGCCAGACATCGTTTTCTGGGACATGGCGCATTCCCCCAACGGACAGTGGACACGCCCCTGGAACTTCAGTAGGCTTGCCCTGGGGCAGCCCTGGGAGTCCCCGCCACGGGCGCGAAGCCGGCCAATCAACGCCTCGATAAGCTCAGCGACTTGACACTTGTCCCAAGCCCTCCCACGCTCAAACTCAGTTCAGACGACTTCCGCCCTGCAGTTCAGCAACCCAAAGACCGGACAACTTTGCCCTGGCACCGTCATCCTTCCGAACCGCAAGTCGACTCCCTGGGTCAATGGCACCGTGCCTGGCTCTGTCATCTGCAATTCCATCCTTCTAGCGTCCTAAACCTCCACCGCGGTCCGCGGACCTCCCACAGGGTACCTGCAACATCAGCTCCGCAGTGGTGGCTAGTGCCCCACACCGAGTACTCCTTTTGGCGCGGTTTTGTGAACTATCCTGCGACCACCCTGCAGCTTGGCTTCCGCGACCGCGACGCTACTTTGCCTTCCGTCTTCGAGCCACCTGGTATCTTCTGTTACCGTCGCCAAGCTGAACACTTAGCCCCTTCTCTTCTTCTCATTTTCATCTCCCTCACCCGTCCTCATCCCCCCGACTTCTAGCAGAGCCTTCGCAATCAGCTCTCTGGTCTCTCCAGCGCGTCCATAAGGGGCTGGCACTTGCTTGGTTGAAGACCACTTGGCCTCATGAGTGCGACTGTCCACCCACTGCAGTTCTAATCCATCACCGTCCACGTCCGCCCTCAACCAACGAGCCCCCTTTGGAGCAGACTGCCGATTCTCTCTCCCTTGCCACTCTAGTTCCCTCTTCTCCTTCGCACACGTTGCGCATACCGGCCGACTTTCCTACCTCGCTCCCACTTTCTGGCCTCCCCCCTACGTTTCGGACATTTCGAACACGATAGGCGCAAAAACACCACCCCTATACTCCTCTACCAACAAACACTACCAATTCAAGATGGCCGATAATATGAGCTACCTGTACACTGTTGGTGGCTATGCCACTCTCCTTGGTATTGGCTTTATCGTCTACCAGATGTCCACCCAGAAGGATCGCAAGAGAGCTGCGACCGCCCCGGCCAAGACCGCCAAGTCTGCGGCACCAGAGCCCCGAAAAGAGGACAAGAAGAAGAAGCAGAGGATGGCAAGCTTCAGCTCCGAGGCTCAGGAGGCCTCGAAGAAGGCTGCCAAGGCCAAGGCCGCTGAGAAGAAGTCTGAGGAGAACGACTGGGTGAGCAGCGCCGCATCCGGCCCCGACGACAACGTCGACAACCGCGAGTTCGCTCGACAGCTCGCCAAGGCCAAGGAGGGCACCAAGTTTGCATCCAAGTCGGAAGGTGGTAAGCAGAAGGAAAAGTCAGTGAAGCAGTCTCGCGCCAACATCGAGGCTGTGGCTGCTGAGAAGCCCAAGGAGTCGGCTCAGGCCCCCATCATCGACGCCGGCGCTGACGCTGATGATGAGCCGTCCCCGATTACATCTCCTGAGGTTGGCCCGGCCACTGCCGGCGACGTTTCCGATATGCTGGAGCCGGCCCGTGCTGCTCCTAAGGTACTCCGCCTGACGGATACCGAGCCCAAGAAGCAGCAGCCCAAGAAGGCGAAGGTGGCTGAGCCAGTCGAGTCTAAGAAGCAGCGACAGAACCGCAAGAAGGCCGAAGCCGCCAAGGTCGCCCGCGACGAAGCCGAAAAGGAACGCAAGGTGCTCGAGGAGAAGCAGCGCCGCACTGCTCGAATTGCCGAAGGCCGCGCTGCCAAGGACGGCTCGCAGTTCACCAATGCTGCTGCGGCTAAGAACTCCTGGACTCAGGGTGCGCCCGCCTCGGCCAAGGCCGCTGCCGGCCAGGCTCCCACCACCAATGGCTTCCACCAGCCTCTGGATACCTTTGAGCAGCCTTCCACCACTGCATCCAAGCCCGCCCAGGGTAGCTGGACTGCATCTCTTCCCTCAGAGGAAGAGCAGCTGGAGTTGCTGAAGGAGGACGACGAATGGAGCACTGTGAAGACCAAGGCTTCTAAGAAGGCAGCCAAGAACGATACTTCGGGTGATTCAGGTGACGAGCCCGCCCAGACTCGTTCAGCTGCCCAGCCGGCCGCCGCCCCAGTCCGCGCCGAGGCCAAATCTACTCCCGCCTTTGGAGCATTCTCGGCCCTGCAGTCCAAGAACGAGCCCGTTGAAGAGGAGGAAGAGGAAGAGGAGGAGTGGGATGTCTAACTCGTTCACTAGCTGTCGAGCATGAGCCTGCGACATTACGTTTCTCTCAGTGTCCTCTATCCGCCAACTGGCCCTGTACTTTACATGTGCACTGCCCGCTGGGGTAGTGCCAAATTTCCTTTTGCATTGTCATTTGCCTTACCGTCTTCTTCTTTCATTGTCGTGTGCTTGTCATTTATTTGGATGGGATATGGCTGTCCAAACAAAATATTACCGACCTGCAAAAGGGTAGGTTGACAGCAAAATCGGTTTTCGCTTGGGAGTTTGGGTTGCAGGGTACACTATTAGGAAGCGAGGGACAACCCGCGACAGATGTGGCAACGCATCCAGTTGGAGGGTGATCCAGAGGACGAGACTCGAATTAAGAAAAGCAGAATTGCCTAAAATTGGCGACGGATTTATATGGGGTAACCACGGGGATCGTGTGCGTTTTGACCAAGTCGAACCATGGTTGTACGTAGGTACACGGAATCTAGTGCCCATTCAGGACAAAAGGCGAATCATGGTCTGGCGACAGCGGGTAAAGCAGCACTCTAGTGGTGTCTGTAGACTGTATGTTTCAAGATTCTAGTGTTTCTTTCACATAGCCAACGTGATTTGGTAACCCACTGGTAGAAGCAGCGATTTGTGGATAGCATGGTGGCTTGGAGGCAACTCTCGCAGCATGCCCAGGTTGGAGAGGGACTGGAGCACAACCTACGGCTAAATCATCCAGTAATCGCTTTCACCTCATCTTTTGACGTCCTTAGCTCCCGCTCGACTGTAGCTAGAAACTATTCAAGGTCACGCGGTTTCCCAGTGAGTGGCAGAGCATGGGTGGTTGGTTTATAAATGGCTCAGCAATGCTGCTTGAGGGAATTGGGGAACAATGGCCTATCTCTCACTTGCAGGCGCTAGCCTTTTCTCATAACCACATCCTACAGCATTGGTGCCAGGGGGCGGGTGAGCTGAGGGTCAAAGATGGAGCATTTCGGCCCATACCAGCGCGAGAACGTGAGTGAATAGTGGAGGAGGTCGTGACGGTGACAGCTGTGGCCGTATTGGCGAGAAACGAAGCCTAGCCTGCTAGTTCAATTTGCCTCGGCAATCATGATGCAGTGGCAGGTCACTCGCAGTGTTGGGGACCAACTAGAAGGTCATGCGGGTTCTTGTCTGGCCATTCAACCATCACCTTTGAAGCATGCGGCGCGGCGGGCGGGCGGGCAAGGCTGGCTAGGTTGCACCCAGATGCAGCGGGCGGGGTGTGGCGACATTTGATGGACTAGCCAACATCTGAAGAGCGGGCAAGCCAAGCAAGCCTAGGGAACAGCAGCGGGAGGCGATCGATGCTCGGAAACGGGTGACGACATATGAGCGACAGCGAGGCATCACTGGTCGTCTTGGCTGACCAACAGTTGATGGCGGATGGTGCCACGACCACCAGTGGCGTGCCGAGTTGGGCCGAGACGGAGCTGGGGAGATGGGGGAGCCTTGGGAGGCTAGAGCAGATCTCCAGGGTTGATCAGAGTTTGGGGCTCAAAGCGGTGGACCGTGAACAGGCCGTGGGCTGGCTTGGCTGTCGATGGCTTCAACCTGGATGCTGATGCGGGGCGGCAATGGGTTTGCGGTACAGATCAGCCAATCCTCGGCACATTATTGGCAGCATTATAGTATCCGGATGGTTCTGTGTACGGACGTACGACTATCGCGTTTAGCCTCTGCTCTGCTTCGACTGAGAGGCGCGTGAGGATGCTCGTGGTATGTATCCTGGCCATTCGTGGCATCGCCCTGGGTCACAGCCTCACAGAGGCCAAAGCGACAGCACCGCGTCAGCGCCTCCAATCCGCCCATGCACGCCCAGAGCACGTATCCGTACGTGCATAGTGCATGCCTTAGCGCGGGGGCAGATGGAACTGACCACAAAGCAAGTACACGCCAGAAAGAAAGTGTCGTGGGACTCGAGTCCACATCCGGGCCAACTCAACGCGCCTTTTCCGATCAGTCCGGCGCGCCGCACAATGACGGGGGGTGTGATCTGGCTGATGGTTTTTAGCATTTGTAGGTACCTTGTTTCTTTCATTCTTTCTTCTTGTTTGACACCGCAGATCATCGCCACACTCGCCACTGGGACGGGAGGCTCGGGTGATCCTGGGAGTGTTGAAGACGGCGCCAACCCGGGGGACGGTAGTTGTCCAGCGATTGCCGTGCAGCGCACCCCAGTCCAATAAGGCGCATTGGATAAGGCAGTTTTCTTCTTTTTCGGTCCTCGCACTGGCAAAAAAGCCCGGCCGGTTGAGGGCGGAAGAGGGCTGATACCATCATTTCCACCATCCTTCTCGGCACCCAGCTCCGGTGTCAGCTCTGCCTGTTGGTCTAGTCCCCCGGCTCTCCGGCCGCTGGTCGGTGGGCTGTCACTGGCTGATAGACACCGGGAGGTAGCAGTTGGTGGGGCGTTCCTCGAGTCCCGCCCTGTGCAGGTTGGTTACATCCACTAGGCCACTGCCTGACCCAACTTTGGAAGGTAGGGTCATTGATTGTGCCTCCTCTCCGCGGGAAGGCGGGAACCTACCTGCAGGGCCCTTTTTCGGGTTGGTGCAAGTACACCGCTACGATAAATGCAGTCGCCGGAGAGCCGAACTCTGCTGCTCATCCACCGAAACTTTGCGGCGCCTATGCGGCTGGTGCCTACTTACGTAGTGTCTGAAAGGCAGGTTGTCTTGGGGGACGGACAGCTTTGTCAAGGTGTCCGAATAACAGATGGGAACCTGCGGCAAAACACATACGACACTGGACTTGTAGTAGCAGCAGTAACTAAGAAATACTTAGTAGTTGCTGGTCGGTCAGTAGGACCGGGTGCGTGATAAACCATGCCGCCGTTTTGTTTTCCACGATACGATGCTGATTAGCGGACCTCCCGTCGTAAGAGGGAGGAGATCCATCCGCTCATGCTGGTGCATTGCTGCATGGATTCCGTACCCAAGCCCCTCCTATGAGTTTCATGGGACCCCTTGGGGATCCAATCTCCCTGCCGTCCTGCGGCGCAGGGTATGTGCCACGCCATGGGTTAGGAGTATTGGCTCCCACTCTCGCCTAAAAACGTTTTGGCCTTGAGCGTCCACAGCAATCGATAGCCAGCATGGACGGCTGGAAACCCTCTGTTGAGCATCGCTATAGCTTCATCCACATTCCGAGCGGAGAGGACGAAGACCGCTGCCCTCCTCCCACCTTGTTGGGTTACATGCAACACATGTGCCTGCAGCGGCTTGCGCCATTTGTCGGCTCCATTGGATCTGGATCCTTTCCCTTCCCCAGACACCGAGCCAGTGTCCTGAGCCTTCTGCTCCTTGAGGCGCCCGACCCCTCTCCCGCCTCTCTCTGGCGCTCCCTCCACTGCTGCGCGTGCCCCCTAGCCCACCACCAATCCGCTACCCTTGGCGGCCTGGCCTCTGCTTCCCACCCATCCCACCCACTCCATGTTGGGGAGCACTGCCCGCCAGTTTCGGGTGTTCTGCGCTACTACGTTGCTGCGTGGTGCTGTTGCGCTAGCGACGAGTCTGGGCCTGGGCAGAGCCTGGGTAGATCCTAGCCGGGGCGCTGGAGCAGCCTGTGCTCTTGCAGCCGGGCGTCCCCCAAGCATGCCCGGCTCCTGCGCCTGGCTGCGTCGCTAGCTGCGCTCTGCTCGCTGCCCGTTCTAATGGCTCCTGCGAACTCCGTACCTCCACAGCGCTACGGCGAACCTGGAACGCCTTTATTACCTGGCCTAGCGCCGCCACCCAGGGCCCGTGAGACGTCGCCCCTTTATATCACCAATCTCCATCTCTATCCACTCCACTCACCATCCACCCACTTGGAACACAGAGCATCATTCCTCAGCGGCCGCCCATGCTCGGTTTGGCACTCGACGGCTTCACCTCGTTGACTTTCTCTTCATCTCTCTTCCTCTTCACTGATCAATGAACCCTCGCCGTGCCGTGACGTGACGTTTCGCTGCGCTTCACTAACATCGCCGTGCTGCATCTTCCCGCATCGCCAAGACGGCCGCGATTACACCACGCATCATTCGCCCCGGGCCCCCCCTCCCCGGATCAAGTGCTCACTGGACCACGCACTGCCCTCTCCGGCCTCATTACGAGTGATTACCAGCCGACGAGCATCGCCAATCGCCGTCTGTCAGGCCGCTCTTCCCGTTCTATGTCGTAATCATCCGCCTCCTCCGTCTCCGTCCCCATCTACGTCTTCGACTCCGTCTCGACCCTCACTACGGTTCATGTCGGCGGCTGCCCGATAAGAGGTATCGGCCATGTCGTTCCCTATCGCTTTTCAGTCGGCCGTCTTCTACATCATTGCCTGTACGCCATGTGCCAAGGTCCGCCATCGGAAGAAGGCTCGTGATCAGGCCAAGAAGGAGCGGCTGGAGAAGGCCAAATTCGAGGCCGATCAGCCGGACCGGTACCAGCATCCGTCGCCCTTCAACACGAACCCTTACTGGCAGACCGAGATCACCATGGGGCCCAGTCTGCCCAAGAAATCGGCTAGCAAGAACTCGAGCCAGCGAGGCCTCACCAGCTCCGCTGGAGAGAGCGCCGTGATGAGCGACTCTGAACACACCCATGTCGGGGAGAGCCGAACAAACGTAGGAGCTAGCACGACTGTGATACCCGACGACGACGACGCACTTTCCGAGGATTGGAACACCCGCCACGGGTACCAGCGCGAGGACGAGGAACTGTGGGGAGAGGGAACCGGACACAAGATCATGGATGCCTTCAGCAAAGCCCGCGGCTCCGCTGGCCGGCTTATTGATGCGACGTTGGGCATTGACAAGGAGGTGACGGACCAGGAACGCCGCGAATTCTACTTCACGCCCAAGAACCCGCCCATCAACGACTACCACCCACCCGTTGTCAGCAGCAAACATCCTTCCCGGAATGCCCATCGATGGATGCTTCAGCCTCCTCCGCCTGCCAAGGTTATGGAAGGAAAGATTCCCGTGAGCCGGGCGGGAAGCGCCAACAGCAAATCGAGTGGTAAGACACTGGTCAGCGAGGATGTTCAGCTCGGACGCATGGTGCAGGAGAAGATGGTTATGGAGAAGTTGAGGAAGGGAAGCAGCAATCCAACCGAGACGGAGCTCATCGAGTCACTCTTCATCACCCGGTCCAACCGATCTGCGAGCTTGCACCGAACACGAAGTCTTTCGTTCGATACTTCGGATGATTCCATGGACCACTTCTTCGAGCGACGGAAACCGCGATTACAGCCCATTGCCGTGCCCCCTGGGGCCGGCTCGGACTCTGACTCGGACAGCCCGCTGCCCACGTCCAAGAGTGCCGTGAGCCTAGGGCGACGGGCTACGGGTGGCCATGCAGCCCAGCCCCCGAATCTGGAGACCATTATGAGCACCAGATCTGTCAGCCAGTCTCAGATTGCGTCGAAGCGCAGGAAGCGCAAGTCCACGCGGCCAAAGAGGCTCTCTGGCGCCGCTTCTCCGGTGGGCGACGATACCGACTAGTCGATATTTCGCCCAATATCCCCTTCTTGACGATGGCCTAGAGCCATTCCATTACCCTCATCAACTTTGTAATCCGCCTACAACGCTCACATACACACCAGCATTACTCCTGTACTCAGAACCCCCTCGACTTCTCCTTTAGCCGTCTGTTGATTTTCTCTCCTTTTCTTTCCGGCTGTCTTCAAGTCTTGTCTATAAGCATTTTCCGTTGACATATGGGAACGGTCCTGGATTGGCGTTGGGACGCATAGCAACTCGGCGATGGCACAGGTGTTTGTTTTATTTCCTACTAGTCACAGGGGGAGTTGATGTCTCTTGTTTGTTTTTTCTCTTTGTACATGGCGCTGTACTCAAAAAGTGTCTCTTTTGGTGCATTAAGTTGGAGCGAGGTAGTTGTCTGTCCAGCATCCCCACTGCTGACGATGCGCGAACAATTGAAACTGAATTCAATCAAACCTGCTGCATGATTGCCCCTACACATACTTCGTTGTTGTCACATCGTGCTCATCAAAGTTCAAATGCAAATTTATAGTTTTCATACACGCCACGCCACACTAGCGATTCCCTCCGAGGAGGGGGAGGGGGTATTCTGCCTTGGTTGATGCCATTCGTCCTGTCCCGCGCTTCCATGTCGTCATCCAGCTCCTAACGCCTAGTTTTATGCAAAGTGTTCTCGCCCGGATCCGGAGGCGCCGTGTCACAGGTGCACGCCGTCATCGTCGTCGTCGTCAGGCCCAAGGTTCCCCATCCGCTCCTCGAGCGCCCGCCGCAGCTGCTCGTCATTGAGGCTGCCACCCTGACCTGCGCCCTGAGCTTGGGGCTGGCCAGGCTGGCTGTCGAGTTGCACCTGGCCATTGCGGAGAGTCCCAGTCTGAAACGTGCCGTCGGTCCAGGCCGAGTGGGTTGTGGCAGCCTGGCCAGAACTGTCTGGCTGAGTGCGGTGTGCTGCGTCGCCGTTGGCGGTCGGGGCGTCGGGGTCGTCCTCCTTCTTGGAGGCGAGCTCGTCGCGGCTCTGGAACTCGGTCCAGCTCAGGCCCCTTTCCTCGACCTCGACGCGGATGATGGCGATGCGCTCGGCCATTCGGTCAATGACCTGCTCGTTCTCCCGGATGGCATCGATGCAGTCTTGGTCGGGGGCGCCGGCTGAGTCGCCGTCGGACACGGCAGAGGCAGAGCCCTCGGCAAAGGGCTTGAGCTGGTCGTTGGAGTACTGAAGGTGTGCGATGGAGTTGCGAATCTCGAGTACCTTGAGGTGCAGCATCCCCACGGACAGCTCCTTGAGGGCGGCGGCGAACCGAGCCGGGGCGATGGGCGTGGTGTCGGCAGAGGATGCCATTGTGTAGAATATCGACGGGAGAGCGGATGCCGGGGTGAGGCGCGCACAAGGGCTTCGGGATGGTCGAGTGGAAGCTCTGGGCTTGCAACGTCGTGTGTGGGTGAACCTGAAGCTGGCAAGCTGGGAAAGTAATCGCGGGGCATGGTTGGGTGGGCGCAACAGGTGGGACATGGTGGGGTGTTCGTAGGCCACCAACGGCGTGGCGCGGCCCCAAGTGTGGCGCTCAAAGGAAAAACCCCTGTCGGTTCTGGCCGCCATCAGCCTATTGGCGCAGGAGCCTCAAAATTCCACTGGGATTAAATTCATGCGCGGCATCATACCATTCTCCCAGCGCCGACGGCAGCAGGACTCCTCTCTTCTCGGCTTTGCTGGGCCGCTGGCTCTTGAGAGCGCATCAAGCGCACCCGTACAATCACCATGAGCCTTTTCGCCTGCCCCAATGCCTCGCGGTCGCTCCTCAGGACCGCCCTCCGCGGCGTCTCCTCACGAACATTCACCACTACGCCGTGTACATCTGCCTCTTTGCGATGGATCTCTGGCTCCCCGCGCCCGACCGATGCTGCCCTGACCCGATACTCACGGATACCACGAGCCCGAGAACCCGCCCTGACCCTGAGGCTGCTCTCCGGCCACCGACGAACCTTCTTCTCGGGTGACAAGATTATAGTCAAATACGAGGATCTGCCGAGGGACTACCGAGACCAGGTTGGCCTGCCGTTCCGGAAAGGCGACCTGACAGATGCGGAGGTGCTCCAGGTCTTTGGTCGGGGGATCAATGGAAGGCGGGCCAACCAGCTACTGCGTATCCTTCATGGACGGCGCGTCGCTGGCACGCTGGACGACCCGGCCTTTGCGGCCCACACGGCGCGCTTTACCAAGGACCAGACCGCCAAGGCGCTGGAGTATCTAAGGAAGAAGGCCCCCGTGGAGGAGGTGCTCAATGCCGGCCTGAGGGCCGAGGACGAGCTGGCCGCGATGGAAGAGGAGGCGGAGGCGGCCGAGGAGGAGGCGCGACAGCAGGCCAACCACAGCGACAAGGCCGCAAAGGCCGCCCAGGCAGAGCCCGCCAGCGAGTACACACCCGATGCCGTGTACGGGCACAGCAAGCTCGACGAGATGCGCGCGCGAAACATTGCCAAGGCGAAGGCGCGCGAGATGGCCGAGGAGGAGGAGCGCAAGGAGAGGGAGGAACGGGGCGAGGTGGCAGCTGGGCCCCTGGCCAAGGCCGAGGGCTCTGGCCGCCAGATCACGAATCCCAAGATCGCCGAGTACGCCCAGAAGGCCATGTCGGACCTCGAGGCTCCTCCCGAGTTGAAGGCGTGGCAGCGCATCCTGCCCTCGGCCACTGTGGTGGCCCTCGTCATCGGCTTCCTGGGCGCAGTGGCCACCGTGTACGAGGAGCCCGAGCCACGGTATCGACTGCTCCGCGACGTCTCGACGGCGACGGCTACCGTGGGCGGCCTGGTCGCCACTAACGTGCTCGTCTTCCTGACCTGGAGGGTGCCCCCTCTGTGGTCGGTGCTGAACCGGTACATGATCTTCGTCGTGGCCACCGTCAAGCCCATCACCCTGTTCACGTCCACCGTCTCCCACCAGCGCCTGGGCCACCTCGTCATGAACATGCTCCCGCTGTGGTTCGTGGGCAAGGCCCTGCACGAGGAGATTGGCCGCGCCGAGTTTCTCACCCTCTACGCCGCGTGCGGCTCCCTCGGCTTCCTGGGCACGCTGACCACGTACACGCTGCGCGGCGTGCTCAGCGTCTCGTCCCTGGGCGCCTCGGGCGCGACGCTGGGCATCACGGCCGCCTACTTCTGGCTCCACCGCAACGACGGCTTCCGCTTCTTCGGCCTGCCCGAGAACGGCGTCCACGGCATCGTGTTCCTGGCCTTGCTCTTCGTGCCCCAGCTCGCCGCGTTTGGCCGGTCCATGAAGATGCAGCTCGACATTGCGTCCCACCTCGTGGGAATGACGGCGGGTATCTTGGGTATGGAGTATTTCACGCGGGGACAGGATAAATCGAAGGATAAGGAGAGACGCACGATTCTCGTGGCCTGAATGTGCACGCACGGCCAGCACGCTGACAAGTGGGTGGCGGTGATATGAAGTCAAAGAGAAGACATACATGTACAGTAGAGAGTGATGCTATTTTGTGACATACCCATGATTTACAGGAAACTCCGCTGATGCCCTTGCCTTTTGTTCAATATCTTCGGACGTAAGCCAGAAGTGTCGTTGCAGTGGTAGCAAGTAATGTACTAAATGCACCTTAGGCGGTACCTCCACTGTGCGGATGCATGAGCCGTCTCGCGCCTTGAGGTTCCGAACCGTGTACTCCGTACCAACTAGCGCGAGATTATCGCGGGGAACGCGCGCCTCTCGCGTCACGGCCTAGCAGGGGTGGCTTAGGGTGGTCCCGGGTGGAGCCAATCTGCACCACGAGTGGGGCAGTCCCAGAACCCTGGTCCGCCTCGTTTCCGGGCAACCAGCACATCCAAACGAGGAATGCTGGAAAATCGTATTGATTAATTCAGTGCTTGTTGGCAAATGTGGATGTGCATCTGGAAACATCCATTGGTTCAAACCAGGCAAAGGCCTGTTTGGGGTCATCTACAATACAACCCCTGAATTATTGTGAAATAATTCTTAACTTGTACTGAGTAGGGACCCCGGGTTTTTAACACTAGTCTCAACTACTAATCAGTATAGTAAGGAATTTTTCTGTTTTCTTATATATTATTGATGATGGAGCAAAAACTGCATAGGTATACCCTTGTCAGATTATGCTAGTACAATAATACAGGGGATGTATTGTGCGACTTGAGAACATGGACGCTGCGCCAGTCCATGACGGCCCTCGCCAACATCTGATCAAAGAAGACAAGGGAAGCAAGTGCCCCAACCTTGTGCTGGCCAGCCTTGCCACACGCATCACTGATGGTGAGGTTCCTGCACTTCTCCCCGTCCGGCCCGACCCCCTCGTGCGGCATGACGACTCGGCTCTGCGTCGCTGGGCTGCTCCACAGGCACAGAGGCAGTGGGATTTTGATCTTGAGCATCGTGGGATCGAACGTGGGTGGAAACCGTAGAACGTCGGCGGATGGATCCCGATGCACCATCTCGTACTTGAGGGTGAATAGGGCAAGCCTGGCATTTTTATGAGCAACGTTGCGGGTTAGATCGACAGGGGTGGCACACGAACCGCTGATACTGCTCCCCCAATAGCCAAGAGTTGCCGACTCCCTCATCGATCTTTTGCTGGTCATATGCACCCAGCTCTTTTAACAAGATAAACAGGCTGCTCTCAGGTGGCACTCTCTTCTTATCTGAGATGCCTGACCTGTGTAGAGAGAGGATTTTTTGTAGAAGCATCGCTTGAAGTGGCGGCAAAAGGTCTGGTGTTGGGCGAAGCAGGCCGTTCTTGGCCTTGTGGATGAGTGTTGGCTGACAAGCGGTGAGAAAGCAATTCAACCAGAGAAGAGGGAAGCAAACGCAGAATATTTGCTTACTATTTCGTTGTCCGTTCTTGCAAGAAGACTGTCGTGAATTTGACAGGCAGCCTGGCGTGCTTCGGCATTTGGGTTGAGAAACCACAACCCGACTGTCATGACCGACTGGACGAGGGTGGGGTTGGGCGTATCAGTCTCCAAGTTGCTGCGGTGGATAACTGCCCAGCGAACGTGGAAATTCTCAATATACGCTCCGATCAAGTCCATCTCACACGTCCCCGGGGGCAAGGGGAAGTTGAATGGCGAGGTGGCCGAAGCTGCCAAGCCGTTGGAGTCGGCCTCGCTGGATTCGTCCTCGGACCGTTCAGGCGCCGACCAGACACATGCGATGCTCTTCGACTTGCACCTGCAGCACGCGGGCTTCCCACCATCGCAGCGGGCTTTGGCGGCGTGGCACGAAGCGCATGCTTGGCCAACACGGCCAAAGGGTGAAGGCCACTTGTGGAGGATCGAATGGCGGCGGAGCGAGTCTCTGCAAATGGTAAGTACGGGATTGATTGGATCTACGAGGGCCATCGGGTGAAAGTGCCAGTGGTATCAAATACCTTCTGTTGAATGTCGCCGAGCATGTTGGGCAGGTGTACTTGGACGGAGAGGTGTGGGATTTCTGGTGGCGTGTAAGGTGCTCCTTGCGGAGATAAGACCGCAGGCACCCGTCGAAGGGGCACTTGAAGACCATTTTCTAACGACAATAGAGTTTTTTTATTCTAACAAAAGAGGGCGATACAGCCCCGGGGTCTGGTCGGCAAATCTCAAGGTCGTGGTGAGCTGGGCGCAATACAATACAATAATTACAATACACATAATGAGGTCGTCTGTCGGGCGGACATTCACCAGTCCGCTGCTCCGCCGTTATTTGTCATCCTAGCGTAGCCGGTGGGAGGGGCAATTGGGGATAGTCGTGTTGGATACCAGAAGTCACCAGCGAATTTAGAGCTGTGCATGCACCGACGGGCAAGGGGCCAAGTATTTGCAGCAGAAGAGACCATGGAGCTGATGAAATTCGATTCTCCCAGGCGAATTATGGTGCATTCTGGTTAATTCCTACTTTGTGTCTACATCGAATATGTTGGCAGTGGGGGCTCCAATTAACAGCCATCGCGTTTCCTAGTCTTACGCCTAGCTAACCTTTGAGCTATTGAAGTTGGGAAACCAAAACTGGAAATTGACTTTAATTATCTCCTCAAGCCCATGGCCTGGCCCCAATACATACCATACTATGTTGCCTCAGCCTCAGGTCGTCGGTTGCGGGGCACGTGAGGTGTCACGAAGTACGTATGACAAGAGAAGCATGCGAGTGAGTGACTGCGCAGATGCATCCCATCTGCAAGGTCCCGTTTTGGGGGGTGCGCCAACAGCGCCTTCACGCTTCCCACCAAAGCTGGATGCACCTAATGCTGAAGCCACACGGGGGCGGAACCCGACACGGTCGCACAAGGACTTGCTTTTTGTCTGCTCCCTGTACTAATCATCTCAGGATGGCTCATGGACGGGAGGCAGCCGAGCGTTGTATTTTCTCTTTGTTCGCTCATTGCTGACCATCTGGGCGAGGCTCGGGAGGGAGGCCATGGACCAATTGGACGGACATGCCGTAGCCTCCACCTCTAGTGGCCTCGCCCAATTTATGCAAGCCAGTCCACCGGGACAAGCCAGGTTGTGGGAGGTTTGGCGTCTGTGGCAGGGCACTGACTGCGTCATGGAGGGAGGGACTTTGGGCGACAGCCACGCACTGAAATGACAATTGCCCGCAATCACTGCCCGGTCTCTCGTTACCAAGCTCCAAAAGCAGCGACGGACTGCTTTTCTCTTCATTCGCGCATGCCCATGCTGACACCCACAGCGTCCCAAGGCCATGACGATTCGGCATGGCGCAGTCGTTCAGTTGATGGTGGCGACGAGCTGACACGATAGCGCGTGAACATGAAACGAACATCCAATGGCGGTTGGGCTGTCACCTGCTGCTTGGAGTTGGCAGTGCTGGTTACGGGGCACTCTTGGCTGGGCGAAGAAAGTGGCAATGGCAAACTATCCCACCTACCTGGGGTAGCCAACAACCATCTCATCTCTGCAGGGCAATGTCAACAAACACCCAGCGGCACACTCACCTCCACATCACCTCAGTGAATAAAATGTGGGCGGGCTTGCAAGGGGGTCGAGACTTGTTCCACCTTGCCGAGGGCCGCCCGTTCCCCCCTGTGGCTAGACCCGAGCGTGCGAGGCGCCGCCCAATCCACGGGCTCCAGACAGCGTCCGGGATGTGAAGTTGAGGGGTGGCCAACCGTGGCCACGGGGCATGCAGACGCCCGGCTGGCCTGGGCAGTGGATGCTGATGCGTGCTGTGGCCCTGTTGGTGGTGTTGAACACACACAAAGGCTTGTCATACGCTACGCCCCGACCGGCCTGCCGATCCAAGGAACCGGCAGCCTCTTCGCGTTGACGTCTGACTTTCTCAGGTGCAGACCATCCTCCCAACCCTTTTTCACTCTTCATTCTCTCACCTCGCCCTCAGACGCCGCTTCTTCGTTTCTTTGTTCGCGTCATTTCCACCACACGCGACGCACTCGCTCCTCCGCGACCGCGAGGACCGCCCTCTTTCCCGAATCGCCCGACGAGGCCTAAAGTAGAAACACCTTCCTACACACGCCATGATCTAGACGCCGGACCACCGTTTGCTCCTGCTTCCCTCCCCAACTCTCCTCCTTTATCCTTTCTAGGCCCCCCAGGCCTCCTTCCCGCCTTGCTTTCGCCAACTGCAAGGAATCTCACGCACGCCATGGATTCTTCGAGCCCCATTGCGTCGGCATCGCCCTCGCATTCAGAAGACTCATCACCCCTTTCGAGCCGCTCTAAAACGCCCTCCTGGCCGAATTCACCCGCCATGGAGAATGACCTGGCAAAACGATACCCCTCGCCCTCATCCACCACCGCCTCGGGCACCCAATCCCCCATTAAACTCGGCGAACCCATCTACGACGATGACGAGGTGCGCAGAAAATTGGACTCAGCCACGGATGGTCCACCGCCCGCCAAACGACGCAGAATTACTGCCCCAAAGGAGCGAACAACAGCATATCTTGACCTCACCAAGCCCGAATGCGAGTTTACTGCCGAGGATAGTCGCCAGATGTCACGTCTCATTGCCGCTTTGCGAAAAAAGAAGAAGATTGTGGTGATCGCTGGTGCAGGCATTTCCGTATCCGCAGGCATTCCCGACTTCCGCTCTTCCACGGGCCTGTTCGCTACGGCGCGTTCGCAGCATAAGCTTAAAGCCTCCGGCAAACATCTCTTCGACGCCTCAGTTTACAAGCATGATGCCTCTACTCAATCATTCCATGCCATGGTCAGAGAGATGGCCCAAATGACGCAGGCGGCGAAACCGACTCCTTTCCACCATCTGCTGGCCTCCCTAGCACAAGAAGGCCGCCTGATGCGACTTTATTCACAAAACATCGATTGCCTCGACACCTCGATGGAGCCCCTTGCTACCAAGGTTCCTCTCAACCCCAAGGGACCCTGGCCAACCACGATCCAACTCCATGGTGGTCTCCAGAACATGGTCTGTACGAAATGCGCGCAGCTTGAGCCATTCAATGGTGAAGTTTTTGATGGGCCAGAAGCCCCACTCTGCAACGCCTGCCTCGAGCAAGATGAGGTCCGCACCATACACGCTGGAAAGCGGAGTCACGGCATTGGTAGACTTCGGCCTCGTTTTGTCCTGTACAATGAGTACAATCCGGATGAAGAGGCCATCGGAAACGTATCGAGTGCAGACTTGAAGTCACGGCCAGATGCTGTTATTGTGGTTGGCACCACGCTCAAGGTCCCTGGAACCCGCCGGCTGGTCAAAGAAATGTGTCAGGTCACGCGCGGCAGGAGGGATGGCATTACCATGTGGGTCAATGTTGATCCCGAACCAAAGGGCGCGGACTTCAAGGACTGCTGGGATATTGTTGTTCGATCCAAGTGCGACAATGTGGCCCGACTAGCGGAATTGCCGCCGTGGGATTGCAGCATTGGTGAGAATTATCTGGTCTCGCAAGAAGAAGACCTCGAGAGCCAGCAACGTCGCAGCAAGACCACCTTTGCCGTCAACATCCCATCAAGTCCCACAAAACGGGATGCCGAACCACATCTGGCAACGAAGCTCAAAACGGATATCCAAGGTATACCTACGCCTCAAGCCAGCCCCAGAATATCTGCTGTCAAAAAGGTTACCAAAGCCAAGCAAAGCAAGATTGCTTTTACGGGAGTCAAGTCCGAGGCCGAGAAACCGGCCAAAGTCACAAAGCCTCGTGTTCGCAAGCCAAAGGCTCCCGCCAAAGCCAAGGTCCCAGCGGCAACAGGCATACAGTCTTTCAAGACTGGCAAGAAAGTGGAATCACAGCCTTTGGCCAAAAAGGCTGCTGGGAAATTGTCCATCAAAGACGAGCCAGAAGCTCGTATCTCTCTCCCGGCACTACGGCCCGAGCGCCGTGCCTCCAACGACAATTTCCTTTTCAAACAGGAACCTGCAGCCGAGGGCGAAATGTCCAGCTCCGGTCCTACAACTCCTACAATACCCTCTGGCAGGTTTCCCGGCGAAACCATATCTCCTAAATCGGTGCCTGCTAGCTTACGGCTCATGATTGATATGGTGTAGTAACTCACCTCATTCGTCAAGAAGCCCCTGTTGAAAGCGCCTTGAACGGAGGATGGGCGTTGACCCGATCCCGCTGGGCAGCGTGCCGGTGGACAGTCAAACTGCTTTTTAAAACATTATAATGTGTACTGGGGCGTCTTGAACAATGGATGTAGCCCGAGGGGGCTTTGAGGTAACAGGCGGATACCCACTGCGCCGGACATGTATTATACAATAGAGGCGTTAATCCAGGTGATCCAATCAAGCCCTGAGTGAGCTTGATGTTATGTACCAACTATGACAAAAAAGAAGCGCAGCATGCTCAAATGAAGAGAAGTAGATGTAGATGTAGCGAGGGACTGGTTCCCAAGCTAGTGAGGGCCCGAGGACAAGTTGACCAAAGCATCACGAGAGGTCGATTCGTCCATAGCATTGAATCCGGAGTAGAAGCGATTTAAAATCCTAGTAGTTTGTTTATTCCTGGGTATCATCATTCCTTCAGCGCCAATGCCGTGTTACCAAGCCCAAGACTACGCAATCCCAAATGCTGCAAACCCACAGCCTGCACCTGCATCTGCATGTGCAGCGCACCTCACTTGATGTGGACCTCGATGGTGTCCATGTCATCAATCTCGGCATCCTCCATGGTCGTGTGCTCCTCCAGCCGGTCGCCATCGAACCACATGCTGACGTCCTTGTCGGAGCCGATGGCGCGCTGCCTCCGGAACCCCTGGATGAGCGTCTCGACGGTGGACTCGGGCCTCACGGTTAGCTTGACGGGCTCGAGGTCGCGCGCCCGGAGGATCAGCTTGAGCTTGATCTCTGGCGCGGCCTCCTTGGCTTCCTCCGCGGAGAGCTCGCTGTTATCGAGGATCTCGCCGGCGTCGATGCGGCGCTGCACGGCCTGGCGGCGCTCCATCTCGGCAAAGAGCTCAGGGGTCCAGGCCTCGATGAGGACCCAGTTGCGGGAGTCGTCGAAGCCGTCCCTGCTGTGGCTGCCGTTGACGGCGAGGCGGCCTTCGCGGGTGGGGCGGACGCCGAGGTTGAGCAGCGACGAGGTGAGGTAGATGCGCTTGCGGCGGAAGGTCAAGATGATGTCGTTGGCGTCGGCTTCTGGGATGGGCACGCCCTTTTTCTGCTGGAAAGCGACCCAGGACCTGCGGACGATTTGGAAGTCCTTTTCGTAGGTGATCTTGACGCGGAGAGGAATCGAGTTCTCGATGACGGAGCTGATGAGAACCTCGACAGAAGAGTCTGTAGGCGGGCCATCCAGGCCTGTCTCGAGTAGCTCCTGATCCCTCGCCTGCTTCTCCTCCGCCCGACGGACGTACTCGGCGAACTCGTCTTCTTCTTCCGCTGCCGGGGGCGACGGCTTCTGCCTGGCCGTGGGCTCCTCGGCGGAAGCGGGCAGAATCTCAAGACTGCTGCTCCTGCTTCTGATCTGGATTTTTGCAGGCGTGGGTGATTTCAACTGGGCGGCATCGTCGTCGTCGTCTGAATCGTCAAGCGTGATGATCGACTGGGTGGTGGTTTGAGGCTGCGCCCGTATTGGCGTGGTGGCTCTGTCGCGACCTCGCAAAACCCGTGTAGATGGCGAGGTCTCTGAAATAGCGATATCGCTCCCGATGCCGACACTCCTCACCCTGGAAGATGGCGTATCCGTCCTCGACCGTTTCGAGGGCGGTGGAGTTGCCAATTCACTGCGTACATAGTCAGCCAACCTCTTCAAGGTGAGAGCGACTGCGAAACAACTTACCTCACTCTATCGGCTCCCCTCTCCTCCTTGTCTTGGCTCCCGTCTGCGAGACTCTGATCTGGTGTATTCATAGGCCCATCGTCGACGGGCTTGGACGAAAGCCACTCGTCAAAGTCGGCATCATCATTCACTGGCCGTTTGGCTGGTTGCGACGCTTGTGAGCGTCCTGCCTCGTCTTTCTCCCGCTGTCTCTGCACTCTCTTCCAGTGCCTCTGCTGATCAGCCTCTACGATGTTTGCCATCTCCTTGGATCGGCGAAACAGATCCAGGCCGTCGTCGTCCTTGTTACTGGCGCTCTCATCCTGTGTAGGTGTCGGCGCGACTTGGCTGCGGCGCAAGGCTGTTGGCTTGAAAGGAAGCTTCTTCTTTCTCGACGGCGACGGCGCCGAAGTCTGGTCAGCCATTGTTGCTATGACGAAACTTGTAAATCCAGGTGCTTTTGTATCTCGCAATACTCTGAACTAGGTCGCGCAACCACCTGGAACAGCAACTCAGCTCTCTAAGATGCGAGAATGCGATGCGAAGCTTCGTGGAGTGAGATGAACAAAGGTGCTGGTGGGACGTGCGGTGATGGTGCGCCACGAAGCATCGGGACTGAATCACAGCACTTATAGCGCTCCTCTTGCCCCAAATTACAGCGCATCAGGTGTTTTTGGGGGTCAACATACAGGGGAAAGAGGGCCGGGCTGGCGCTGACAGTCTCCCACTACCGCGTCCTGTTAGTGGGATGAACCAGAGGCACGGGCCGGCGTGTGCGCCACAGTGCGAGTCGAGCATCCAATTCCAGTCCAGTGACCCCGCCTCCCCCAATCTTATCAGGCATCGCTCTCACTTCACCTCTTTTCTGGCGTTGACAAAAAAACACACTCGCAGGAGACACGTCCAGCCACATCACCAGCACACACCCCCAAACCGCAATGGAGAACGGTGCCATTTCACAGGGCGAGGGCAAGGACCCTTCAAGCTTTCTCAGCGACATCATCGGAAACCCCGTCACTGTCAAGCTGAACTCGGGCGTCGTCTACAAGGGTGAGTGAGCCGGGCTTCACTCGCCTCGGCCAGTTTACTGCCCCGGGACGAGCGCGCTAACGATGACACAGGCGAGCTTCAGTCGGTGGATGGCTACATGAACATTGCGCTGGAGAAGACAGCCGAGTACGTCAACGGCACCAAGCGCAGGGAATATGGCGATGCCTTTGTGAGAGGAAACAACGGTGAGCAAACACATCAGGACTGTGATGGCATTGATTCTAACTCACCACTTCTCTAGTCATGTACATTTCAGCCGATTCATGAGCTCTTCATCCGTAATAAAAACGAACTTGTCTCTTTCATCCTCTTGAGTTGTCTTCCCGTAGTGCACGGCAGACCGAAGCCATGCCATTTTGCCAAATCCAAGTCGTCATTCACTATTTCGACTCTCTCGGCAGCTTAGAAGATTCAGTTATGGAAACCGACGATCCTATCGAAGTCGATGCCGTACCCTGCGACATGTGCGGGTCGCCAACCCATCATTACTCTCTCACGCCATTGTTGCCGGCGGATGCCCGATGACCAAGTCCGACAAAGGCGAGACTTCAAATCTCAGTGCAGTCGGAATCATCATTGGAAGCAAATGTGTAGGTATTGACAATTCATAGCATTAGTCGCAAGAGCAGAGATAAAGTAGGAGCAAGAAAGGTATTGAGCTTCCAAGATCGAACGCAGCTAGCTGGTGGTTGATGTTTCAGAAGATAATCGCCGGCTCTCATAAGCCTTTGTATGGCAGCTCTGTTTTGGCAGGTTGTGTAGAATTTGAACTGTTCACATAGTTCTGCGATGTTACTGGTAAACTCAGATTCGTATCGCCAGCGCCTTAGCCCCCGTCCACCCCTTGTCCAGGTGGCCGAGGCAGGGCTAGCCGACCCGGTCTGGTTGTGTGGTAGGTGGCTCTCGGCTCGCTTAGATCGTGCAGACTGAAGTCCGGGGGAGTGGAATCCAAATAAGGGCTGCCAGTTTGGGCCCGGATCGGTAAGGAACGGCGTGGAGCTTGGGCAGCAGATGTAAATGGATCCGCGGACTTTGATGACGTCGAAGGTTCCAGGTTGAGACTGCCCCGTTGGCTTTCTGGTAGCTTTCTAGGGAGTTGCCAAATTTGCGGGGAGGTATCGAAACCCGGCTGAACAGGTGTGCAGTCTCGAGATGTTATGGCAGATCCCAACATTTGGCTTGGTGGTGTACTCGGGGCCTTGCCGTTGACAGATGCTGAAACGACGATTGGGCTTGCTCCAAGGTGTTTTCGCGTGCTCTCGGCAGCATTTTCGCAGGAGTTAACATCAGAACCATGGCCAACTCTTTCCCCGGGTGTCTCGTTGCCCTTTCTCGAGGCTGGCATGGCTTGGTCTGTCTGGAAACATGGTTTCGCGACCCATATCCCTTCCACCTCAACGCCGTTCTGGAGCGCACGGATTCCGAAAGGGATTTCTGCCGGCCGGAGGTTTTCGATGCCGCAGTGGGAAATGATGGAAGAGCGGGCTCGTTTTTCCTCTTCGAGAATCTCAAGGCGACGGAGTTTGGTGTTAGTCCAATAAAGCCTTGTCCAGCCGACGGCGAAGACGAGCGCAATGCAGCAAGCAAAAACCTACAACAAGGTCAGCAAGAATCGTAGCATGGGATGACGGGCTAGTTACAAAAGTCATGGACTGCCACAGTTCCCAGCCCAGGAAGAAGGCCGCCATGGCGAGGCGCGCCAATCGAATCAAAGCCAAACACGTTGAGTTGACTAATGTATTCCACTTGGGACTGAAGAGGGCTGGCTGGGCAGTGTGATCCAAAGGGCGATGGTGCCACGCATCTGTGCTGTCTCGGGGCGGATATGATAAAGAGTCAATACGAGAAGAAGGAGGAGGATTTTTGGGCAATGATCTGAAGAGAGTTATTTGAAGAGGGCCCGACTATTCGCAAGTGTCACATGTTGGGAGGGAAGGGAAGGGAACTGAGCAGCACCTGCCTCGACTGTTATGTTCAGCCAGGAACTAGCCTCGTTCACTTCACTTCCAGCTTTATTGTGGCGGAGGTGATATCACATACAATTCAATCCCATCCGTGTACTAGCGCGGCCAACAGCACATGTGACTCAGTGCCCCGTCACTGTCACCAGAGTTGTGTAACCGTGACGGCAACTCTTTGATTAAGAGGCGGATGGCAGTGATGGGGCCCCATGCTTTACTTCATTTGAAGCCGAAAACAATGACAGCTGCATAGACGAGCACTCACGGTACATGAAACATGAACGGGTTTGTAGATGCGAAAGGTGCTGGTGAGTTGCTTGTCCTATTGTTGGCTCATGGAGCAAACAAGAAGACGACTACGAGAACAACAAGGCCCAATTGAACGCGTCTCTATTTTAACTCAAGTGCAGAAGGCACATAATCCTGAGTGCATGATACTTGCCAATGCTTGGGGACATGGTTTGCTTGGAGATTCGGGAAGTGCGTGTATCTCGCTGTCTTGGCAACTTCTGGCGGAACAAGTCGACAGAACACACAGCACAGACTAGCTGCCCACGATGTGTTCTGACCGTGTGGTCGTAGGCACCAAGGGGATGAGGGTGTCGCAAGTCAATCAAGGTTCATGGCGGCTAATCACATCCTCCCATGCAAGAAGTGGATTGTTGAACGGGTCGCGAGAAGTAAAACTAGGGGATCTAGCCGTGATGCCCATGTTAAATCATTGTTAGCAACGCAGATGCAAGTAGTAGGGCAATTGGACCCCTTGCGATTACTTGGCATTCACGCAGGGCCATGTTTGGCCATGGCGAGCAGTCTGTGGTAAATGCTATCCATAGATCCGGAAGACTGAATGAGCCCAGGTTGAATACCCGCCTAAACGGCAAGCCAGGGTTCAATTCATTACAGTGAAGTGGGCTGCTCCAGCGCATTTGATCATTTGTCGTGCGATTTCAAGCCTATGCCAATTTCGAAAATTGCATAGATTAGGTTCTCATCCATGGCAACGAATCGGTATACGCTAGCGGGGCCCATTGGCGATACCATGTCTTCCACAGACATTAGTTGACAGTCCCTGTTGGGATGCCAGCGGCAATGCAATATCCGATGGGTGCCCGTCCCCGCAAGAAACGCCGGGTCGGCGGGGCCCCGATCGGGCCACTGCTCGGATGCGCCGGACAAGCCTCCTTTCCAATGTGCCATTGCAAAGGCCATGGCCATTTCTTGCCAGGCGACGATGGTGCTGCGTGGTGCGAGTCGGGCGTGTTTGGGCACACACGGGAATAATGAGCCCGTAGGAGGCCTGAGGTGATGTCAACACTCTTTGGGCCCCCAAATCCTCGGAGCAGGGAACCGCCGCCAGCGAGCAGCTACCACGTCAATTTCGTCATCATCTCCCATGCGCCAAGGTCAGCGAGTGTGGCTGTGATCCGGAGACGGCAACCCAGTTACTGCTTTGGTCCAAAGTGAAGGCCTGACTAGTCTGCTAGGCTGTTGAATGCAAGTCAGTGGCCCGCTTGGGCGGTAGATCTGCTGGCTTCAGTCCAATCGAGTGGTGCCTTGCTTTGAGAATTTGACGGACTTGCTGGAGGGCATCAATGAGGGACCGGCCTTGACTCGTACATTGCTATCCAGGGCTGTGTGGGGCTTGACGGGAGGTTTGACAGAGTGCAGTAAAGAGGCGGTTCCAGGTTCCCTCGGCCCGCGGACGCCCCGAACTTGCCTCGTACGGGGCTAATGTGCTTCGCTGGTCGCTCTTGGCTGCGCATGTCCTCCCTCATATGACGGCAAGTGTGAGATGGGCTGGAGACGCAAGTGCCCGGCGCAAGAGACAGTTTCGGGCGCTCTGATTTGTCTGACTGGGAGACTGGCCCGCTAACCTGCATCCCATTGCGCGCCAATGTTATATGGGAGGCCAACACATGGACAGTCCACGCAGGACTTTGGCTTGCTTGAGCGGAAAGCGATATGATGCATGCATCTAGATGCCCATGATGGAGAAAGGGGAACACAGAGCGTGAAGTCAGCTTACCACTGCTGAAATGAATCTCTCGTCCCCTTGGTCTCCATTGGGTGACATCCCGCTCGCACTCGGATAGGCACTTGGAGAGAGGGAGGGGTGTTGCCGCAGGGCAAATCGAGTAAGAGCGAGCGGGCTGCAGACTCGGGAGCTAAGAGCGCTAGGAATTGGGTGAGTACCTGTCTCGGCCGCCACTGTTGATTCGCTCATGCGGCCCTTCGGTCCCCCCCAAGTCCGGCGCAGTGGGCAACTCGCGGCAAGTAGAGCGGCCACTCCCCCGAGGCCGACTGGAAGTACAGCACTGATTGAGGCAAGTGTTGACAATTCCAATTCCATCTCCATGGTTTGGGGGCTTGGGCTTGGCCGTACCACCTTCATCGCTCCACCCGTCACCGTTTTATGTAAATCCGCCCATCCCCAGAGTCCAGTCGCAAAGTCATCTCATCCGCCCCCAGACTCTGACCCTTTTCGCCTTGCATTGGCATTCTTCTCTCCCACATTAGCCCGCTCCGCTGCGAATCTATACAATACCATTACCGCTCTATCACCACGAGGAGGCACAGAGTCGTTTTTTTAGGCCGCGCACGGTTACACCCGCAGTATTCGCCGCCCGCCGCTCAACATGCCTATCCGCAATCCCTTTGTCCGCCGCCCCGGCATCGTCACCGTCCAGGACGAGAACCAGCCCCCGGTGCAGCCCCCGGCGTTCGAACGAGTCGACACCGTTGGCTCCAAGGCATCGTCCGTCCTCAGTGTTCGCAGCAAAGGCCTAGATAACGGCGAGTATAAGATGAGCGGTACGTGAGCACGCCGCCTGGGCCACGCGACCAGTCCTGCTTCCCCGTCGGCGTGGGTGTGGGCGGGGGGTCCGTCGCTGGGCGCCCTTGGTTTTTGGTCACAAGACGGCATTGGCTAACACCCTTTCCCTCACAAACAGTCGTCAATGACAGCGGTGTCTATCTTCCTGTATGTGAACAGCCCACAAACTCAACCGCCCCTAGTCATTGTCGCATGTAGCTAACGTAGTTGGACAAACAGCCCTCACCAACGGAGGAGAAGGCGCAATGGCCCCACAAGTATCTGTCGTCTCGCACCTCCACAGACACCCGCAGCAGCATGGGTGATATTGAGCCCTTCTCAATTTCTCGCGAGTCCTTTGACTCCTACCGTCGATCATTTGTATGTCATCTTGTCTGCGTAGCCAGCGCGCCCTTGACAGTGCAGTCGAATGCAACGCAATCTGTTGTCAACGAGACTCCCGCTCATAGGCAATCTAGGACATTTCTGCCCGTTCTCCCATCACCAATCCCGATATGCCAACCCGCCAGAGCCTCGATTCCGCGCGCTTCCCTCGGCTCCCAAGGTCCGCCATGGATCATTCGTTTGAGCGCCATCCGCCGACTGCCGAGGAGACATTTGAGGATGTCGGCCTAGAAGACCAGAAGCAATCTCATGCCCGCAAGCGAGGCTTCTTTTCCAAATTTGGCGAGACACAAGACAAGGACTCATCCATCCAGCCAGCCGTCTCCCGCTTCCTCATTCCTAGCCGCAAGCGAGCACAAAGCGGCCAAGGCTCAGAACTGGGAAGCATTGACCAGACACAACCCAAGGTGGTGGTCACTGAGGGATAGGACCGAAGCCGAATGGTAGGGGAGTCTGAGCTTGCTTTCACAGATGTATTAGAAATAACTCGAATCTGATTATCGGCGTTTCGGAAACGGCAGGGCGACGACTAAATTTGCATTCGCTACGACACAAACGGGCACAATGATTGGGATAGATACGAAAAGGACATTCGCTTCCACCGGACCCGATGGGTTAATGTTGAACTGCCGTTACGGGAGTATGGATGGGGGTACAAAGGAGCTACAAGTGCTCAAGGGTTCGACAAGATATTCCATGTATGAACTAACTAATAGTAATGGGGAGAAGGCTCCCGATTTTTCCCAGCTTAAGGAGCCGTGTCTATGCCGTCTCGCCGTGGTGCGTTGTTACCTGGGCATGCAACAATGCGCCCTGTGAAAATGTCAACCCAAACCGACCAATTCAACTTGGCATGTGCACAACATGGAGCTAGCACCAAGGCCCGACCCAGCTGCCTCGGATGGCACAGGTGATTTGACACAGGGAGGTGACGAGGGCGAGCAGGTGGAGAGCAAAGTGGCCCAGCGCCCCGCCTTTAAGTGAAAAGGGCGCATTCGACGACCGACGACCGGCCAGTTGTGTGCGCAATTCAGGTGACGGCTGAGCAAATGCGCTTGGCCTTGAGGGGCTATTAGCAATCGAACCATTTCATCGTGTGGTTCGCCATCTCTACGGCGTATTTAATAAGCCTGGAACGCTTCTCACCGAAACCGCCTCGTTTATGTCTTTGAAAACTTGTGAAGCTCTCAGCGGCCACTCACGGCTGTTACCCCTCCAAGCATCAACAGCCCCGCACAATCCTCATCGGACACTTGAGTTATCAATAACCAACTCCTGATCCTGCCGCTCTACCTCGACTGGGAACTATTGCGCATCGGAAGCGCAACTCTTTTACACGGAGCTCTCACGGACTTTGGGACTTGACAATGGCGAGCGGCGACCCCTCGGCCACGGCCAACCGAATCGCCAAAATGTCACTGGCATCGCGCTCTGTCCACGCCGACGACGGAATCGCCGTCCATCGGGCAGTTGCGCCGGCCATACATGTGAGCACCACGTTCCGGTATTCGGACGACCCGGAGCAGCTGAAGACGTGGGAGAACATCGATGTAAGTCCAAGCCTCAACGGCACGAGGCCCCTTTTTACAATCTCGAGTTTGCTCACTCGTGGGAATAGCCTGATGCGCCGCGGGATTCTCACATCTACTCTCGCGACAGCGCACCCAACACCACTCGCCTCGAAACGGTTCTATCCTCGTTGCTAGGCGGACCATGCGTGACTTACGCGTCTGGTCTCTCGGCGTTCCACGCGATGCTAGTGCACCTCAACCCCAAGCGCATTGCCATCGGGGACGGCTACCACGGCTGCCACGGCATCATCAAGGTACTGAACCGGCTCAACGGCCTCGAGAAGCTTGAGCTCGACTGCGACATCTCGGAGCTAGGCCCCGGCGATGTGATACACGTCGAGACGCCGCTCAACCCGACCGGTGAAGCTCGCAATCTAGCCTTCTACGCCGAGAAGGCCCGCAAGGCCGGCGCCTACCTGACAGTGGACGCCACGTTTGCGCCGCCGCCGCTGCAGGAACCCTTTGCCCAGGGCGCCGATATCATCATGCACAGCGGCACCAAGTACTTTGGCGGCCACTCGGACCTGCTGTGCGGCGTGCTCGCCGTGAGCCCCGAGCGCAAGGAGTGGGTTCGCGGGCTGCTCGACGACCGCCTGGTGCTGGGCGCCGTCATGGGCAGCATGGAGGGCTGGCTCGGCCTCCGGTCGCTGCGAACGCTCGAGCTCCGCGTCACACGCCAAGCGGCCACGGCCACGGCCCTGGTGGCCTGGCTAGACGAGCAGCGCCGAGTCGAGGGCTCGCCCCTGAGCCTGATTGAGCGGGTGCAGCACGCGAGCCTGCAGCCTGAAGCGGCCGTCGAGGACAGCTGGCTGCGGAAGCAGATGCCCAACGGCTACGGGCCCGTCTTCTCCATCCACCTACGCGATGGCGAGCTGGCCAAACGGCTGCCGAGCAAACTGGCACTGTTCCACCACGCAACTAGTCTGGGTGGCGTGGAGAGTCTCATCGAGTGGCGCGCCATGACGGATCCTAAAGTCGAGAAGACGCTGCTGCGAGTGAGCATTGGTGTCGAGGGTCTTGAGGATATCAAGGCGGATCTCCTGCAGGGTTTGGAGGCTCTGCAAAAGGAGAGTGCCCAATGAGACCCTGAGAGTGCTTGGTCGCCAGAGACTGACCAGAGGGCGGGCGCAGTGGAAGAAATAGAGGGCATCAAGTTGGAGACCATGACTTATACACGCGAAGGGGGGGGGGGGGGGGGGGGGGGCACAAGATACATTTCATAATGAATGGATTTGTGATACGAATCCCATACATCTAATCATCCAACTCGTCTAAATGCCAAAGCAAGTCCTGCTCTATATGTTCCGTGGCCAGATGTGCCAGGATTATCTGCATTCTGCCCTTTGTCTAAACTGCGTCACTGTTTGAGACGTCATCCCGTCATGAGGAGAAACCAAAAGGAAAAAAGAGAAAAGATACAAAAAGGAAAAGAAAAGAAAGGGAGAAGAAAGAAGGAAGCGACTGTTAAGAAGGATACAATTTTTCAGGAACCATGTCCCTGTTCGCAGGGAAGCGGAGACCAACGAGAGTGGCAAAGAAGTGATACAAAACGGGCTCTTGGGAGAAGGAAAAGCGAAAACATCAAAGCGAAAGCCCGAGAAAGGGGAGAAGAAACAGAAGAAGAGCACGAGAACACTTGCAACTCCGACGAGGCAAGAGAGAAAGAAGTTCAACTGCCTGACCTGTGGCCATGGAAGTCTCGGAGGATGAGCCCACGAGGAGTGCTGCTCATTTCTCATCCGGGGGCAGCCAGAGGCCAAACCAATTCGTGAGAGGCTTGTACTTGACCTGCCGTCGCCTATAAGCCGATTTCTTAGTACGCCGCGAGGGAGTTTGGTTGGGGGCATGCGAGGGAACGTACCGAGCGTCGCTGTCGGCTAGGCCTGCCTCGCCGCCGCGGAGGTCGTACTCGTCCGAGTCCACGGGGGGCTCCCTCGACGAGGAGGCGTAGGACGGGTAGGAGTCATAGGAAGCCTGGTAGCCCGCGTAGGTCTGATAGCCCGAGTACGGCTGCTGCTGGGCTGGGTAGCCGGTATAGGCGGGCTGGCTGACGTCGGGCTGGGCCGGGTGGCCGGAGCCATAGCCATAGCCTTGAGTTGTTTGATATGGGTACGCGGCTTGTGTCTGGTAGCCAGGTTCCGGGCCGTATTGCGGGGCCGAGCCGGCGAGGTGATATGGGGAGACGGAGCCCTGGAGCTGGTCGGCGGACACGGTGGAATAGGCCGTGGTGCTATCGCCGACCATGGGGGAGGAGCCGGGCGAGCCCATCTCGAAACCCGATTGCTGGCCGGTCTGCTGGCCGAGCCACCGGTTGACGTTTTCGTGATGCCGGGGCGTTGATGAGCGGGTGCGCGAGGACCGGTGTGATGATGGGTTGGAGGAGGAGTGTGTGGCGGTAGCGTGGTGCTGGCTCGACTCCCAGCTGCCGTGGACAGTCTCGTCGCTCCAGTTCCGAGAGCTCTCGGAGCGGTGATGGCGGTCGGATTTACGACCCATGGTTGCTGGGTTGTGAGGGGATCGTGGGATTACAATTAGAAGGTAGACTGGGCTGGGTTATATGTTGTATCAGCCAATTGGGCTGCTGGTGCTGAATTGTGATGGCAGCAGCTATTGCTTGCTGTTGCTGCTGTGGCTTGTTGTTGCTGCTGTTGCTGTTGCTGTTGCTGTTGCTGCTGTGACTTTCTGTTGCAGTTGTTGATGTTGTAGCTGTTGCTGTTGTAGGTGCTGGTATACTAAGCTATTGCTGTCTGTTGGTGGCCTCAAGCGTCGGGGAGAATGGTTATTTATCATGATGCCAGGGAGCCAAGGTCCCTGGCCTGCGATCCTCTTGGGCAATCGGATGCCTCACGCGCAGCAGCAATCCTATTCAGAAGAACCAAAGCTCCCTCGCCCTACCAACTCATGACACTTACAGCCTCCATAGTTTAACAGATCCTTGATCAACGTCCTGGAGGGGTGGCCGGCAACGAGCCAATCCTAGCTGCCACCAGACTGATCCCGGCACCTCCTCCCTCCATCATCATTCACATATCTCCACCGTCACCCCTGTGCAGGCCCCACCCTTCGTGTGGTAGCGCCTCCGCGTCTTACACGCAACATCCGTCGTCGGCTGTTCTCTGTGTGGTGGAGGAACGGGTATGGGTGAACAAGCGCCCGCGGGTGGTGACTGTTTGCTGTATGTGGCTTGAAGAGTGGGGCAGCAGGATCCACAGGGTACATCGCTCAACCATGAATCGCGGGGTCTCCGAGAGGTACCCCCCCCGGACCAATCGCCAATCACAAGCGTCGTCATAAGTGCCAGGGGGTCGTGTGCGTGGCCGTGCAGGCTTCAAAGTTCTCTAATTGAGGCTGTTTCTGGCAGCGCTTGTCAGCGAGGGAGCCAAGACAACGGTACGTACTGCAATATGCATCCCATCTCCGATGAATGTGTGTGTGCGACTACAACCAGCCATCTGCAGCATCTCAGGGCGAAGCCATGTATCCGTACACCATTACGGCTTAGATATTAGGCCCATAAGGAAAGCGTGATAATGGTTCCTGGTCCGATTGTTCCTCACCGAATGACCAGTTACTGACTTGGGTAGTTCGCGGTGGCCGAGGCCGCCCAGCGTCATCGTCGTCCATCTCCAGCCTCAAAGGCCTACATACCTACCTTGTACTAGTAGGTCGTGCATCGTGAATAGACCACGCGAGATTCCCAGTGCTCTATCCCCAATTTGGGCATATCAATCGGACCGTGCCCCCGCGCCCGCGCCAATGGCACTGCACAATTGGCGCTCCTCCGCAACGTCTAGACCCTCACTGCCTCCCGAGCCTCGAATTTTAACTGCTTACTCCCCGGCCCTCACTGCCCGGCGAGGTTGAGGGAAATCGGAAACAAGTTTTGTAGTGAGGCAGCCGGCTTACATTGTACCAGCAAACGGTTTCATCTCCCCTCCAAGAATAGATAAGCTATGCCCAATCAGGGCCATGAGACGAGCTGTCATCTGGGTGCTATAGATGCCGGTCCCCCCACCAACCACCCGCGGTCTCGCTCGGTGAAGAAAGGAACCCTTTTTGGAAGGGGCGCATGGCGTCAGGTGACCACCTAGCATGCATCTTTTAGACCAGAGCATAGCAATGATGCCGGTTCTCCATCACGCCGATAGATGCGCCGTCGCTGCCATTATTCAACAATTGAGAGTAGTGACTCAGAGAAAATAGCAGAGATCCGTAATTAATTCCCTTGGGATGGGATCCGCTCTCTTAATTTCTCTGTTGCAGTACACATCCCCCAGAGATTGTGCCAGACGACGCTATCGAGCTCCATGATCCATCAATCCTTGAGTCTTGGCAAGGTTGCTGCCAGTTCGTGAGCCACCGCGTCGGAAACAAAGTGAGCAGGGACCAGGCGCCGTCCATGCACACCACCTCCCCTCCACCCCGGCCCAACTCTGCCTCACCTGGATCCCACGCGGCCTATCGGCAAGGCTTCTATTCGTGGCAGGGCGGATTCCAAGTTCTTCCATCATTTCAAACCATTTCCAAGGCGCTACATTGCAACTCAATTCGGAGGGGAGGGGCGGGCCTTCTGAGCCGAGACGTGCGGTCCTTTTGATCAACTACGGACTCCGTCCAAGCCTGCGCTGGGCAACCTACCACAGGGTCAGCAAGGCCCAAGCTCTGGAGATGCGAGGCCAATGCAAGAAGGTTGTGGAGCCAATCGCCAAATCGCAGTCAGTTGCCTACGAGTGGCAACTGCAGTGGCGTACCCGCACGGCAGCCGGGCTCCATCGATCGCACGACGGCTAAAGCAGATGGTCCTATAGATAGAACATCACAAGGTAAGGTGGGTAGGCGGGGAAATTCTCGCATTGTCAAAGTACTCGCCACGGGGCTTGTCCTACAGGACTCGAACAGAGGCGAAACAAGTTGCTAGTTTTGGCTCCAAGAGATACGAGAGGCCAATGGACATCATCACCAGAGGGGTGTACAATGAAAATGACCATGGCCGTTTCAATGTGTCTATTCTGAGTTGGTTTAATTCGCAGCTGTCATGGGTGCACTACTTCGGATTTGCTGGGGGCTGGGTGGGGGAAGCGACGAAAGAGTCAACAATTATCGCAGTCATGACAACTCCCCCGGGCAAGCCTGTTTGACGTTCCGGGCCCCTTGCGCACTGAGCGGTCAACAAGACAAGGACGAATCCTCAGCCTTGTGAGGCCTGGCGCGGCCTTACGAGGCGACGTACTACGAGAGGGTGTGGTTGCGGCTGCGGTTGTGGACAGGTCTACGACTCTGGGAGGGAGCACAAACCAAATCAGGAAACATCGGACCAACCCGACGTGCAGCAGGGCACAGGGGGTGGTAAGTCCAGGGGGGATGCCTGCACATTTCGTGCGCGCTTATACCTCTGTGCCACACTGCTGGAGATTTGTGGGCGCAGTTGGACACACCTCATTCTATGGTACCTATATCACCAAGCCGCACGCACTGGCTGGTGAATAACGCTCAATTTGTGCGACGAACCGTCCAATTGTCTACCTCGCTCTGAATATTGCCCTCCTCTAACTCTGCCTCCTGGCATCTGCTCTTGGACCTGTTTCCCCCGCGCAAAGGAATCCCAGACACGCGATTGACGCGGCGAGATGGTGGAACAGTGGGTCAGCCGCCCTCCCGGGCCGCCATCTGTAGGTCAATTATCATCTTGGTTTGAGCCGCACGAGCCATGCGCCAAGCCAAAGCCACAATTGTCAATTCCACCCGCGCTCCCTCCCTCCTCAGCCGCTGGGGGGGGCCTGACCCGCGCCCCAGGGAAAGAAAGCCAGTGGGGCCGCCCTCACGCCAGAGCTACAGAGGCGCTACCCGGCCCCTGACTGGCCCGTCTTGCCGCCCCCAACGCCCGTTTCGTCACCCTGCAACGTCGACTGGCCACAACGACAATTTTCCGACACCACCTCGTCGCTCATCGCCATTCATCACCACCACCATTGACGGACTGCGGCATACCGAACCTACCCCAACCATAAGCGACCCGACCTAGCTCCGCCCGCCCTCCTGGGTGTAGCTTCCCACGAACGACGTCCCCATAGCCTGACGACTTGGCTCACCGGGGGCCCCCCTCCAACCACCCCCGTCCCATCGCGATCGCTTCCCACGGGTCTGACGCTCGTCCTCACCCTCACCCTTTACCAGCACCCGCTCCCACACCCGCTCCATCGGCAACTACCGTCCTACCCGCGCCGACTTGGAGCATGCCCGCATCACGAACCCTTCCTCACTCGTCTGCGGGTTCCTCGACACCCTGAGCTGCTCCCCCTCCGCGCCACCTCCCTCCTCACCCTGCTACATCCTCACCCTCGGTCTCGTCCCTCCCTCCCGCCCCACCCGTCCCGTCTCCGTCTGCTGCACAGTCATATGCAGACACCCTAGATGTTGTTGCGACTCTCTCCCCTCTTCCGCCTGCCCAGCAAGCTCCGGCGGAGGGTCCGCCGCAACAGAATGGCCACTCTCATCGCCCTCGTCGTCCTCGTGGGCATGATCCTGCTCCCCTTCTACTTCGCCTACTGCATCTACAAGCCCCCGCGCTACCTCATGGGCTTCCTCCGCCACCGCTACTCGGATGTCTTGTGGGAGGTGCCCACCAATGATAAGATCATCGCCCTGTCGATTGACGACGCCCCGTCGAGTCACTCCGAGGAGATTATGCAGGTCCTCGCCGACAACGACGCGCATGCCACATTCTTCGTCATCGGCTCCCAAGTCCCCGGCCGCGAGGACACCCTGCGCGCCCTCATCCGCAAGGGCCACGAGCTAGGCAACCATGCCATGCACGACGAGCCGTCAGTCTCCCTGAGCAGGAAGAACCTCCTGTTAGAAGTCAAGCAGGTCAAGGCCATGCTAGTGGCCGCCTACACGGCCGAAGGCAAAGTGCTGCCCAACAACTACTTCCGCCCAGGCTCGGGCCTGTTTAGCTGGAGCATGCGCGACCTCGCAGGCGAGGAGGGCTTCCGCATCACCCTCGGAAGCGTCTATCCCCACGATCCGCAGATCCCCTACCCGGAAGTCAACGCCAAGCACATACTGAGCATGGCTCACCCAGGCGCCATCATAATTTGCCATGACCGCCGGTCCTGGACGGCGCCCATGCTGAAAATAGTGCTGCCGGAGCTGAAGCGCCAGGGATACAGCATCGTCACCATCACCGACCTCATCAAGTCAGTGAATCCCATCGGCCGCCAATGATTATGAGAAATTGCAGTCCTGGACGGGCTGTGTACGTTAGGAGTTTGATTTCGCGAACCGGGCCTTGCTTCAACCATTTAATCTTCTGTCTAATACTAGGGACGCGGCCGGCTCAATGGGGTGTCGCAAGCGTTATAGATATATGCATTGCAACGCGGAGACATGTCTCGTCTCACGGAGGTTGCCACGATGTGCATCGGCGAACTTGGAGGACTCGGACAGGAATCTGAGTTCTACTGTATTGGATATGTAATTAGCCTAGCTCCGGATGCCGCCAAAGGACGCTTCCCAGCGACGCGTCTTCGCGGTGAAGCTTGGGGAAGCTGTATAATGAGATGTAATCCTCTGTGCTATTGGCATCGGGGACGCAGAGAAAGAAGTAAGCACTCTCTTGTGACTTGTGGGTGAACACGAATGCCCCAATGACAGACATCCACCAACCGTCAGTCTAGCACTTCACCACACCGCCCTGCGCTTCACTCCCCTTTTTTTTCCACATCCTTCCAAGACAACGTCTCTTCCAGTTCCGAAATAGGAATACTAGTTGCCGCATTCCATCCGGATTATGCTATTGGAACCCGTCTTGAGGTATGGGACAGACCTTGTGGTCGCTACCCTGTACCTTGAAGCAGAGATTGATAACGGGAGCGATCAGCGGAACGGATCAATGCGCACTGGCAAGAGACACCCAGCCTTGGCAGCTTCTAAATATGGTAGATTCATGCAACCGAGGCGCTGGTTGATCAATTGCTTATTTGCGGCGCCGGCATTGCCCTCCGTGTTTGATGGTCGACATCCCCTTGACGGTTCCCCCACACGGGACACGGCCAGTCGTCATCGCCTGTCAGGCTGTCACATCCGGCATTGACTTTTCCAACGGGCGGGCCGCCCGGCCAAGTTTCCCGCCCGTGGCACGGCGGCAGACAAGATTGCTCAATGCAGTGACAGCGTTTCATCGCTGGTGTGAAACCCGCACGTGCCAGCCACGGGGGGCCACACTCGCGGGAACAAGAAGATTGGGCGGCCTGTCCATGGCGGAGGGATCCAGCTACCCAGCCCGGTCATGTGTTTGAGATGGGGGGAGTAAGACTGTGCATTCCTATTGCCAGAGGTGACAGGAGGATTTGGGGGAGTTTCACCTCGGGTTCCCCACTGCCGCGCCTTATGCCTCCCGAGATCTCGGGGAGGCGATGCGGGTGGTCTGTGGATGGATTCAGCCGACCACGCATGGATTTTGACTTGGCGGGTTTCATTGCGCGCGTCTCCTCATGCCGCCCGGAAAGGACATCACACTGCCATAGGCAACGGACAAGCGAGGGTACCTTCAGTCATTGAGCTCATTCACACGGCAGAGGGGAGCCTGAGCTGGTCTGGTCTATGTTCGTAAGGAAAGTATATTGTGCCGTCTCTGGCATGGTGGTGAGAGTGAAGACGTAGTAGAGCGTCCACATCATCATAAAGCTATACACATCGTGAAAAATCGAGGCTCCCATCCTATCTAAACGCCCCGTGTGTCGTCAGTGGCGGGAAGCCGTCTGTCTGCCAGGCGGCCCCGACACGTCCCAACTGGTATCCCTCGTTTCAACCCGCTTCACTCCAACCCAATACCTAATATGAAAAATGAAATAGGTCAACTGGTGGCATCCCATGCCCAGTATGTAATTTTGGTGTCCCGCCGTCAAAAATCCTGTTACTTCCATGGTTCCAGACGTCAAGCCCCTCCCGTAGGTCGTATCATTGGCCATTAAAATATGTACATCTTCAAAGAGAATGGTTTTGTTTTCTTGGCAAGCCGGTGCCTAGATCCACAAGGGGGTCGCAGTCCTGGCGTGATTCACCTCGGGGAAGAAGGCGGAGATGAGGCTGGTGACGTCGTCGAGGTAGTCGCTGGGAGAGTGCTTGGCAAGGCCGTGGGCCTTGATGTACTGGTCGTCTTCCCGATCCTCGCGGGTGAGAGCGCGGGTGCCATATTCCTCAGCCAGCTCTGTGACCTGGGCAAGCTCCTTGCCAAAGGGGTGCGACTCCTTGCGGGAGCGCTGCTGGAAGGACGTGTGCTGAGACTGCATGGGTGCTGAGGCAGGGAGCGGCGGGGGAGCCTCCTTCTGGCTGTAGATGGCCGAGTTGCTGGATGTCGTGGATGCTCGAGTCGAGGTGGACGAGCTGCGCGAGAAGGTGAAGCTCGCCTTGGTCGACACGGAGTGGTCTGAATCCTTGGACTGGCGCATGGATCGTGATCGAGCAATGGCATCGTACGAGTTCTGCTTGGTGTGAGAGGGAGACCGCTGGGGAAGGGGCGGGGCGTCTTTGTTCATGGTGGCGAAGGCCTTGTCGGGAACCATGAAGTATGTTGACAGGTGGTTGGGTTCAGGTCCTGGCACCTGGTCCACTGGCGACATCTCCGGGCTGGTGGGCGGTGTGGACTCTGTTGTTGAGGGTGCCTCGGAGTCCAGTTCGGAGCGGATGGACGGCTTGCTGCGCAGCGGGTGGATGTCTGGAGCGTTATAGGAGAGCATGTTTGTGGTGTGGACAAGCTGCACGGGGCCGGAGATCTGGTGACGCAGCACGGGTGTTCCGCGGTCACGGACAGAGTGGCTTCGGTTCGGCATCTTGGGTAGCTCTCCAACTTGATCCTGTCCCAGTTTGGCCTTGCGGGCCGTCGTGAAGGCGCGTGCCAAAGACATGGTCGGCGAGCGGAGTCTGTGGGGGGTTGGGTTGGTGCAACGACGAGTATCACTCAAAAGGCTGCAATGGCTCAAGCAAGGAGATCCACTGCTAGTTGCGTTTCGGGGAGTGTGGCTGACGTAGGGCGTCAAGATTGTCGATCAAGGACCTGAGTCAAAGCGTGTCGGAGACTAATTGAGCTCTCTGATGCTTTAATTACTAGGCGGGTTTCTTTGTTGTGTGCGTCTGGCGCTGTAAAGTGGCAGCCGGTGCGATTCAAGTGACGTTCCTGCGACTTTCTGATGTGTGACCTGCGCGCGGTGGCGATTTGATTTTGTTGGCTGTGGCCTTTTATTTCTTGGGTGGAAGATGTGGTGACAAGGAAACCGGCCTTGGTGTTGCGATTTCGGGGGGAGACGGGCGTCTAGCGCCAGCTGCTGGAGAGCTGATTCCTGTCTGAAAAGAAGGTGGCAGTTGGTGATTTGCTGTGTACGGGCGAGGCAACAGAGTGAGTTGTGCACTGAGTGATGTCTCGAATGTAATGAGTGAAACGTTCAACGTCTTCGTGGGCTGCAGTTTGTGTACAACAAAAGGCAGCGGTAATCGGGTCGGTATTTGGTCGAGAAGGACTGGCTTCGATCGATCCTGCGATGGGTAGGTGTACCGGAATGGGTCAGGCGTTGAGCTGGTTGAGCAGGACTAGAGCTGTCTTCTGCTGCTGTTGGAGTGAGTGACTGAGTGTCTGTTTGGCGAAAGAGTGGCAGACAGGCTCGTGCGGTCCCTGAGAGAAGAGAATGAAAACAGAGCAGCAAAGCCTGATATCGACGATGGAAAGGAGATGTTGAAACGCCGACGGCGCGTGTGGGGGATGAAGGAGAAGACTAGGCCTGAGGGGGGAGGAGGAGGGAACGAAACATAAGAGAATGCACCCAGCGTCGATACTAACCCAGCATCGAGTAGCATCAAGGCAGTCCAGGGCGGGCTGCTAGCTGTACGGCGCTCGGGTGCTAACTGGCTGCGTGGTTAGCGTCGTGCGCTTGGCCCTGGCCCTGGGCGGCCAGGCCGGTCTCCCCTGAGCGCTACCTCCTAGGCTTGCCGGGGTGGTTTCTGGTGCCTGGCGCCAATTGGCTGGGTGGGAGGGACCTGTAGGAAACCCCGAGAGCGAGCGCCAGATGCCCAAATGCCCCCCCGGCCTCGCGCACCACCCACAGCTGGTCGTGGAGCCATCGGAGGGGCGCCAGAGCGCCCGCCGTGGACGAATGGCAGCGATTCGTGCCTGATCCACCGGGGCGAACTGCGAGGCCCCACCACGCGCCCACCTTACCAGCGGACCAGCAGCTTCAGGCGCTAAAGCTCGAGTTCTCTCCAGGCAAGGCCCCTGTACCCTATCCGGTCATCCTTTGAGCCCAACGAAGGTCGGCTCCAGAGAAAGGATCGTGACCCTCTGCCCTACCGAGAGTCGGTCTGCCCCGTGAGGATGGTTCCCGTATTCCGCGATTTGAAGGAGATACGGGCCACCTTGTTTTGGTATATATTTTACTACTCGGTCGTCGCCGTCAACGAGGATGTGAGAAACATGTTCCATCGAGATGGACGGATATCTTTTCGCACGAGTGACAGGCCGGCAATGGGAAAACTCTTTTTTTGGCGCTGACCGGCCGCCTACTCGCGCTAGGCGCAGATCAAACCTCAGGGCCGCTGTAGCACTCTCCGCTGGCAAGCAGAGTTACTCGTAATTACGACGTACTAGCAGTCTCCTACATGCTTCGGCAGCACGTTTTTTTAATTTTTCCTTTGGGCTGTCTCAGCTAGACAGACAAGCATTCGGCAATTTAGTACCTGACTTAGTTGGCATCGAATAATTGCAGGTTGAACTGCAGATAACGGCTCCATGCCGTGATGCGGGCCACATGGCATTGCAGCCAGCCCTGGCATGGCAGCTGGGTCGGTTTTCTTTTTCGTGTCCTCCAATATCGTCCGGTCTTCCACATATTGCCCCGGCCAGCCAACCACGCGTCACTCGACCGCTGTGGTGGTTGTGCAATGTGCGCTGTGTTGTCAACCAGGTGACTTTTTTTTTCGAGACCCCACCAGCCACCGCACAGCGCTACCCACCGCCGCTGCCTCCACCAGGTCCCTTCTTCCGTCTCCGTCACTGATCAGGGTATACTCCGCCCATTAAACACGCGCAAGAGTGCGCTATGGGAAGGTGGCGGCGATCACCAGAGGGAGAAGCGATGTACTACTACCGCACCTTAGGGAGGGTGAGGGAAAAAGCCCCCGACGGACCGATGCCGTGTTACACCGATGCCCGTTCGTTCGTCCTAGCGAGTCAGGGCGGTGGTGACTCTGCTGAGTTCAGCACACCACTTTACGCGTCTGTACCTGCGTCGAACGGGGGCGCTCGGCTGGCTGCCGCTCCACTGGCCCGATGTGGTTGGGGGCCCTGGCAGGGGTGGGTGGATGTGTGCCTGACGATTCTGCATTTTTCCTGCTTGAGATGCTGCTGCTCGTGAGTTGTACAAACCATTGTGAGGTGTGGTGTCGACGTGTATTTGGTGTCAGTGGCTGCATTAGGCTGAACAGCGTCCCTAGGTGCTACTGTAATCACGGTCACCTACATCGTAGTATTTACTACCGGAAGGATTGAGCTCAAGGCAACGGATCGGGATGGGACTGGACCAACATGAACTAGCCGCCAGTGCGCACTCTGGACGCTGGGACGAGATCGCCGCCGGTTCGCTGGGATCCCCCGCCGAAGCTCAGCGCCGCCGTGACATGCACCGTCAGAGAAAGATTGAGGGCCGCCTGCTCGAAACGCAAGGCCAACGCCAACCAGGGGCGTTTGCCTTTTTGGTTGGTCAGGCCCTGGGGGCAAGAGTGAGGAGTCTGGCGAGGCAGCGAGAGGGTGGGCCACCAACGGTCCCACACGGCCCACACCCGAAACGGCACCATCGGCCGGGGCTTGCCTGTGGCTGCTGATTGGGCCCGTTCCTGGCGCCCTTGATTCCCCGTCCGTTTCAGGGCCTGGTGGCGTCTGCCTTGCCCTGTCTTCCGCTTTTCCACAGCCTCAACAGATCAAGAGAGAAATCGCCAGCCGGCGGCCAAAGTGCGCGCGTGCGCTCCCTCACATGCGCCAGCTGGGGGCCGCCGAAACCAAACGTGGCGGCCAATGCCAGCCAGCACATTCATCGTCTGTCGTCCCAAGACGCATCGTCTCCTCAATGAACCGTTCAGCCCACATTCACCTCTTTGTGGTCTATTTCCGTCGCCATTGACAGTTGACGCCTAAGCGCAATCACAAGCACCCTCGTCAATACCCCCGACACTCTCCCAATCTCCGTCACCCCTTTCGCTTCGATCCCGGCTGACATCATTCCTGCTGTGGAGGAAAGCCACAAGGTGCTGACTGTCGATGGCTTGGCTCGGGTGGATCCTGGCTCTGTGATGCGATTGACGAGCGACACTGCTTTGCTACATTGTGTTCACTGACTTTCTCAACTTGTGAAGTCGGTTCCGGGCTGTGGAGCCGGTGTAAAAGCCTCAGTGACTATTTCCATGTGCCCTGGTGCCACCACCGTTCGATGCGCACACCCCACAGCCACCATCGTCCGCACACATCGGACGGCCCTTTGATTTCCCTCAAGTTGGGTGCAGACTCTTGTTTCCCGCTTCCTGGAGCCGATTGAAACCCCAACCGATCTTTGGTTGGTTGCGCTAGACCGCTTGCTACAGTCTCGATGTCAGAGACTCGGTTGTTTGCCATCAAGACAAACCTCTCGGCGCCGCTCCCCCAAAATGGCCGAAATGTCATCGGAGCAAGGTCTACCTCTGCCTTTCTGAGTTCTGAGTTGGGTGTTGGGTCCACGGATGAATCTTGCCACCACCCCTTGAACAGCCGTCCTCCCGCCATCCTGGATCCTGATCCCTGGACAGACCCTTTTCTTATTGATCCTCCCAACGAGTGTGGCCCTCTGGCAATCAACTTGCGGCATTCCAGATCCTTCAACAAAGACGTGTATGCATCTTCTTGTATAGTGCACACTTTCCTTTAATGTGATGGGATCCTCACGTCTCTCGGATAGAGTGCTCACAAAAAATGATTTCTAAGACCAACCAACCCCCCACTGTCACCATTGTGTAGCATGTGTTTTTGAGTCAAATCTTGATTGCGTCTTGTCTTTGATCACAGCGAACCTATTTATGTAGCACCAACCTCGCCTCCAAAACACTGTGGAAACCGAAGGGATCCCAAGGGCGGACCACTGGCCGCAACCATTGCCGCTTTTGATATTAGCAGTATGTGCTGAACATGTGCGCTGGGAGGCAATCTTTATGTTTCTGAGGTGTCTAGCCCCCAGTGATACAACCCAGTTGCAGAACATAATCCTTTTCAGTCCTCGTGAATACTCTTCGTGTCCAGAAACAGAGACCAGATACTCCAAAGAGAAAGGAACAAGAAAGCCATTGCCCGTCAATGTGGCATCTATCTTTTGAAAAACCGGGTCGTCGATCTTCTTGGTGTCGATCAATCCTCATCCATTGACTCATCGCCCTTGTCGCCCTCATCGTCGCCCTCGTCCTCGCTGTCGCTGCTCTCGTCATTGTCCACGCCCACCAGCCGGTCCTCCTTGTCGCCCTGCTCGGGGACACGGCCGGCGAAGAACTTGCGCACCGAAGCGTTGGTGCTGGTGTCCCAGACATGCATGGTGCCGTTGCTGCCGGCCACGGCCAGGCGGAAGGCGACCTCGGCGTCGGGCGCAAAGTTGGTCGCAAAGACCTTGCCCACATCGAGGTTGCGCGACACCACAAGCGAGGGGCCCGTGGCCTGGATGTTCCACAGCTTGACCGTCTTGTCGGTCGAGCCCGTCGCCATGAAGCCGGGCACCACGGGGTTGAGGTCAAAGGACGAGACCGACTCGTCGTGGGCCTGCAGCGTCCACACCGACTTGGTGGCCGTCGGGTCGGCCGGCGCATTGCGGATATCGTGGTAGTGAACTGCGCCGTTCTCCGTCGACACGAAGAAGTAGTTGTCGTTGTGAGGGTCCCATCGCACGTTCTCGACGTCGCTCTCGACGCCCCATCGCGGCGGCTTCGCGTCAGGAGCTCGCATGTCAGCCGCCACCACGGTCCGGTCGTAGCTGCCACTCAGCAGCACGGTGGACTCGACCGCGTGCCACGCCAGGGAGCAGACCTTGTCCGTGTGGTATGTGTATGACTTGGCCGCCTTGGTCGTATGGAGATCCCAAAGCTTGACCGTCTTGTCGGCCGAGGCGGATGCGAGGAGGTTGCGATGCTTGCGGTTCGCCGCCAGCGAGAGCACCGCGTCGACGTGGTACTCGTCGTTGGCCTTCTTGCCCTTCTTCTTCTTCTTGGGCTTCTTGTCCGCCTCGCCGGCCTGGCCGAGGATCGCGTTCGGGTACATGCAGTCGACGGTGTCGAGATCCCACACCTCGATATCAGGGTCCATGGTTCCGACGGCCACAAAGTTGCCCATCGCATCCTTGTCCACTCCAGCCTTGTTGACGGGCATGTCAAGCCACTCAACGCACAGTGGGATGGCCGGCAGCATGATGTCGTGGTGGACGTAGAGGTTGTCGGCCGCATCCTCGTACACGTACACCTCGAGATGAGCCATATCGTCCTCCACCTTTGCCGACAGAATCAGGTTGTCAGTCGCCAGGACCTGGAGATCCTCTCGATCCTGGTCCTCGTCGTCCTTGTCGGCATCGATTGTAATGTAAGGGTCGTCCTTGTTGGACTCGTAGTAGGCTAGAGACTTGACGTTTCCGAACATGCCCATGCCCTCGCCCTGGGCAGGGACCTCGTCATCCTCGTCGTCGTAGGCATCGAGGTTGTACTCCTTCAGGTCATCATCGTTGATGTCGATCCTGTAAGTCATGTTAGCGAGACTCGATCGCACGAATCGATTGGCGGTGGTTCCAAACACACTGTTCCTTCCTTGACGGCTTGGCATCCAGTTTCATCTCTTCATCTTCCTTCTGGCCATCTGTGTCCTTGGCAACCTCCTCGCCCGCCTCTTCTTGAGCTTCCTTGAGGTCCTCCTCTGCGTCGTCCAGTTGGAGCTTGGCCAGCTCTGCTATCCTTTCAAATTCGGACTCGTCCAGTGTATATTTCTGAGGAAACGGCGCAGCAAAGCCCCGAGGGACCCATTGCGCAGCTGTAATCATCGACATCGTAAATGTCGTTTGGGGTATCTTGGAGGGTATCGCTGAACTGATGGGGACGTGGGACACTCAACCATCAATATAATTATTTTTCCTCCAAAAATTTCCAGGTGGGGTGTTATCGATAAGGAGCGGAGCGCTATCGGGTAAACTTCGTGGTCAGCTCCATCAAATAAACATGCCCATGCTATCCTTCGCATCTATGGCTCTGCTCCATCTGGACCGGGCCACTCGTTTATTTACTGATTTGACGACATAAACTCCCCTAAAATGGGTGAGGATAGAGAGTACGATGCGTATAACCCCAAGAGGAGGCGACTAGAATCCGGCCGCCCTCGACCGAGGTTTCAAAATGGATCGCGTGGATCAACTCCTCGCGGCCTGTCGCAAAACGTGTCGACGCCGCCTCGAGATTACAACGAACCCGAGCCGACCGACGAGGACTCGAGAGCGCTTGATCGCGACTGGTACGGCGGAGATGAGCTCGGCGGACACACCTTTGGCGATGACAGCCACAACCCCTTTGCTTCGTACGAGACATCTGCCTGGGAGAGCCAGCGGCAAGAATCAGCACGCGCCGAGAAGATGGCCAGCCGGTACGACGCGCGAAGGGAGCAGCGACAGCGAGAAAACGATGCCTGGGAGACGAACCGAATGCTTGTGTCGGGAGTTGCGCAGCGCCGAGACATGGAGGCCGACTTTGACGATGAAGAAGCGACTCGCATCCATCTCCTGGTGCACGACCTGCGGCCGCCATTCTTGGACGGGCGAACCATTTTCACCAAGCAGCTTGAGCCAGTACCAGCTGTGCGCGACTACCAGAGCGACATGGCTGTCTTCAGCAGGAAGGGAAGCAAGGTCGTCAAGGAGGCGCGGCAGCAGAGGGAGCGTCAGAGGCAAGCTCAGCAGGCCACCAGCATCACCGGAACAACGCTTGGGAACATCATGGGCGCAAAGGACGAGGATGGCGACAGTGCGCTGCCCGTCCCCGCCGAGGACGACGCGGCCCCGGCAGAAGGAGAGAAGAAGGGCAACAAGTTCAGCGAGCACATGAAGAAGAACGAGGGCGCAAGCAACTTCAGTCAGAGCAAATCACTTAGGGAGCAGCGGGAGTACTTGCCAGCCTTTGCCGTTCGGGAGGACCTGCTCAGGGTTATCCGAGAAAACCAAGTCATCATCGTGGTGGGAGAGACTGGCTCGGGCAAGACAACACAGCTAACCCAGTTCCTACACGAGGACGGCTATGGGAAGTCGGGAATGATTGGATGCACCCAACCGCGACGAGTGGCTGCGATGAGTGTCGCCAAGCGTGTGGCAGAGGAAATGGAGTGCCGACTCGGCAGCACCGTTGGTTATGCCATTCGATTTGAAGACTGCACCAGCAAGGAGACGGTGATCAAATACATGACTGACGGCGTCTTGCTTCGAGAATCGCTCAACGAGTCTGATCTGGACAGGTATTCCTGCATCATCATGGACGAAGCCCACGAACGTGCCCTGAACACTGATATCTTGATGGGCCTGTTCAAGAAGATCCTGCAGAGGCGCCGGGACCTCAAGCTCATTGTCACCTCTGCCACGATGAACTCGAAGAGATTCTCGGACTTTTTCGGCGGCGCACCCGAGTTCACCATTCCAGGCCGGACTTTCCCAGTCGACGTCATGTTTCACCGATCTCCGGTCGAGGATTATGTTGACCAAGCAGTGCAGCAGGTGCTGGCAATCCACGTGTCGATGGATGCGGGAGATATCTTGGTGTTCATGACTGGCCAGGAGGACATTGAGATCACCTGCGAGCTGGTGCAGAAGCGCCTTGATGCTCTGAATGACCCCCCCAAGCTGAGCATCCTTCCAATCTACAGTCAGATGCCCGCAGATCTCCAGGCCAAGATCTTTGACCGCGCGGCACCCGGCGTTCGCAAGTGTATTGTTGCCACCAACATTGCCGAGACGAGTCTGACAGTTGACGGCATCAAGTATGTCGTGGACGCGGGATACTCCAAGATGAAAGTGTACAACCCCAAGATGGGCATGGACACACTGCAAATCACGCCCATTTCCCAGGCAAACTCTGGGCAGCGATCCGGCCGTGCTGGCCGAACGGGACCAGGCAAGGCGTTTCGTCTCTATACCGAGAAGGCGTTCAAGGAGGAGCTCTACATACAGACGATTCCTGAGATCCAGCGAACGAACCTGGCGAATACCGTCCTAATGCTGAAGTCGTTGGGGGTGAAGGATCTCCTGGATTTCGACTTCATGGACCCCCCTCCTCAGGATACCATCACGACCTCCATGTTTGATCTCTGGGCGCTAGGGGCTCTGGACAACCTCGGGGAGCTCACAGAGCTTGGACGGAAGATGAGCGCGTTTCCCATGGACCCGTCCCTGTCGAAACTCTTGATTACTGCCGAGGAGTACGGGTGCAGTGAGGAGATGATCACCATTGTGTCCATGCTGTCTGTGCCGAATGTGTTTTACCGCCCAAAGGAAAGGCAAGACGAGGCAGACGCACAGCGGGAGAAGTTCTGGGTGCACGAGTCAGACCACTTGACCTACCTCCAAGTATACTCGGCCTGGAAAACCAACGGATACTCGGACGGCTGGTGCATCAAGCATTTCCTGCACCCCAAGTCGCTCCGGCGAGCAAAGGAAATCCGAGAGCAACTGATGGATATCATCCGGATGCAAAAGATGCAGCTCATTAGCTGCGGCATGGACTGGGACCTTATCCGCAAATGCATCTGCTCCGGATACTACCACCAGGCCGCCAAGTACAAGGGCTCTGGCGAGTACATCAACCTCCGAACGAACCTCGGGGTGCAGTTGCATCCCACGAGCGCCCTCTACGCCGGGCACCCGCCCGACTACGTAGTGTACCACGAGCTGATCCTGACCTCCAAGGTCTATGTTTCAACCGTGACGGCAGTGGACCCCCACTGGCTGGCGGATCTGGGAGGCGTCTTCTACTCAGTAAAAGAGAAGGGCTATTCGGTGCGGGACAAGCGTATTACCGAGACCGAATTCAACCGCAAGATGGAGATTGAAGCCAAGATGGCCGAGGACAAGAAGAGAGAGCAGGACCGCAAGCAAGCCGAGGAAGAGCGCTCGCAGAAGAAAAAGGTCGGGTCTGACGGGAAGAAGTTTGTGACCCAAGGAGCTGTGAGGAAGCCAGTCATCAAGCGGCGTGGACGAGGATTTTAAGGCGTCGCGTCGGCTGGCCATATTTCTTGAATAGCACAGTGTACAATGTAACATCATAGCGACTTGTCTTGTTAATCAATGTGGTGTTGCCTACCATTCAGCGTACGACGTCGAAGGTTGCCTCGCCATCGACGACATCCTTGTCCTCGGTCGTGACTCTGACTACCCTGGCATGGCTCGGTCCGTCGTCGATGTGCTTCAAGAATCTGCTCAGCACATCCTCGGGCCCTTGGACCTCACCCTCAACCTGAATATGTGAGAATAGCTCAGGACACCGCCTCGTGATGGGACGCACCTTCTTGTCTGCGGTGTTCCGGCACCACCCCGTCACTTTGAGCTCTCGGGCCTTTTCACGAGTGAAATACCTGTCCTCCGATGAGATGATTGATCGTGCAATGTGCCGCCTCTGCCACACACCTGAAGCCAACGCCTGTAGATGACGTCAATCTCGATGCCTACACCCGATATAAAGAGCTTCGTACATACCTTGAACGCGTCCTTCAACGACGAATTTAACCTAGACAAAGTCAACGCCCTAAACATCAACTGCAACACAGAAAAGAGATTACTCGTTTCGTCATGGCCAATGTTCACTGTGGGATTTGATATTGCAGGTATGAGAATAGCGTCCGGCGGGGCAGGGTACCCTCGAGCGGGTACTCGGTGCTGATCTTATCGATAAGATGCCGTCAACCCCGGCTGGCACTGCGCCGGCTTCGAGGCCTGTTTCCTTCACCCATCACAATCACCACTCTCATCATGGCAGCCACGACGACGAATCGGTAGAAGACGACGCGCCACCCTCGAAAGAAGCACATAAAATGGAGCCCTCTAGGGCTGGCGACCAAGCTCCGGATACCGCCATTCGGTTTCGCGCCGGCAAGAAGCGCAAGGCCTACCGTCAGCGCACAGGCAGCGACGCAGCCGAGCCGTCTGCCCCCATCGAGCCCACGAGCGCGAATGGAGACGGCGGCTCCGGCGCGCAGCCAGCAGACAAGGCCGGCCTCGATGCCGGCAAGAAGGAACCGACCCCTGACGAAGAGGAGGATGGGTTCGCCGTTGCCGCAGCGCTGCGTCTGCGCAACGCGCAGCGTGGGCGTCGCCGCGGCGTCGGCTTCAGCTCGACCTCGGCGCTGGGTGACAGCAGCGAGCAGGGCCTCGTGGTGCACGACCCCGGCTCCGTGCCTCTCGAGAAGGACGCTGCAACGATGAATGATGTGTCGAGGCGCTTCACCCACCAGACGGGTATGCTGCGTGACCTCGACGACAAACACATGTACGTTACCGGCCCAGCCGTTTGCGACCCGCCTCCGGCACGCCAGCTAATCAGTCAAGGATGGAATACATAGAGTCCCGCCTGTCTAGCCGCAACGCGCCGAGTGGCCCTATGCCTTCGCATGCTCAAACCGCCGCATCGTCTTCGTCGGCTGCCCCCGCGCCGATCGCGCCCGCGTCGAAGCTCCGGCCGGGGCAGGCCGCAACGCAAGGGCACCTGATGGAGGTCGAGCTGGGCGACGAGGTGCGCCAGAAGAATATTGCCCGAACGGAGCGCGCCACCGGGCTTGCGTCTCCTGGCCATGCATCTGACGATGCAAGCTCCGACCGGAGGGCCAAGAAGCCCAGGCTCCGTCGCGACGGCACGCCGTGGCGCCCGAGGAACAGGCGCGGCAGCGATGCGATCAAGCGCGACCAGCTCGTTGACGAGATTCTCCACGAGAGCAGACGTGAGTCTTGTCCGCTCCTTGACTTCCCGTCTCTATCCCGGGCTAACATACCTCCCCCTCCACTAGTCGATGTGTACCAGCGCCCCGAAGAACCGCCCGCCGGTCCCTCCAATCCGGAAGAGGGCCAGGAGGCAGCCGATGAAAAGCTCCTCCGCCAGTTTCAAACGCAGTTCCTCGAAGATGTGGCGAATCGCGCTTTCCAAAGGAAGCAGCAGCAGCAGACGAAACAACCTGCTCGCGCCGGAAACGAGGAGGTGCTGAAAGGACCAAAGCTTGGCGGCAGTCGAAACGATAGAGCTGCCATGAGGGATCTACTTCTGAAGAAGGAGAGAGAAGCAAGGAAGTGATGCCTAGACGATGTTATTTTGTAGTTATATATAGCCCTTTATGACAATATTCCCTCGTCAGAGTGTCATGTCGCCCGGTGAGCTCACTTTGGAAAGTGTTTTCCCCTCATCTCAAGCATGGTAATGTATAAGGAGCTCGCAGTCTCATCTTGAATTCTTTATTCAACTCATTCATGGACTACGAAACGAGTCTGTAATGATGGATGCGGCGTGTCGGCATACGCCAATGAACGACTTGATATTCTGAAAAGGAAAAAAAAGGGAATTGATCCCGCCCAATGTGTCGTTTCAAAACTCCAGTCCGTTCTTGAAGATCCTATATCCAAAAAGGAAAGCCCAAAACGTGAAGCCCAAAATCCAAAATACCCTAGGCCAAAAGAAATATTGCGAATCAATGATAGGACGAGCTTCCATTGCTCATCGTCGTCGGGCTAGGACTGTGTTGTCATAATGCAACGTGACCAGCTTGCAACTCTTGGCGCCGTGCGTGATATCGTCCATTCTCCAATAACACCCAGAAATGAAGAAATAATGAAAAGAGGGGTAGGAAAACGTATAGTGTAAGCCTCGAGAAGAAGCTTTCATCTAATGTCGAGCTGGAAAGGCTTGAACCGTCCGCCGATGGTAGCGCAGCGGGGACACTTCCTTCGAGCTCCATGCTCAGCCATGAGAACCTCAACACAGGTAGGACACAGGCCACAGATACATTCGGTGCATGCATACGAATCTTTCAACAATGAGAAACCTTGACATGCCGCACAATAGATCTGGATCGTCTGAGCAGAGTATGTGGGCGACGAGTCAGAGAGACCGCGAGAACCGATATGGAAGTTTTCGCCGCTCTCACCACTTTCCACGGAGGGAAACGGCTCGACAGCGTCTTGGCCATAAGATGGAGGGGTAAGCGCCTGCTGGAGTGGAGATGCTTGATAGCTGTTTGGCTGGAAGTGGTGGTGCTGATGAGGTGGTAGCGATGATCTATGAATTGACACAGGGGATTGAGGCATCTGGTTGATGTTAGCTAAGCGCCTGATTGAGGAGACAGGATATGATCGTACGGGTGTGCGATCTTCGTCAATGTCTCCGGCAGCTGATGCGGCCTGGTCCGCAGCATCGATCAGATCCTCCCATCGTTTCCCAAAGTCTGCAGATGGTTCAGCAGAGAGGGCCTTGCGGTCATTACCTGGTCTATATCGCTCGTCGTTTTGGATGCGTCGTAGCCAATCGCTTGCGGTTCCACGGGAGTTCTTCTTCTTGTGATGCGCTTCCCGTCCACGTTTGGTAATTGACTGCTTTCGTGGTCTGTTCGGTCCTAGTGGCCGCTGGAGTGGTGGCAGGGTGGATGAGCGACCTGGTGGAGAGTTTGCAAGAATTGACGGAAGGAAATCGCGGTGCCGATTTGACTTGGCTGAAGAGTACGGGTCGCTAGTGATGTCGTGATTAGATAGGTTGAGGGGGGGGAGTTCGATGGATGTCCGTGGTCGTCGTCGGCCATCCAGATCTGAGTAATAATCCTATATTCGAAACGAGTACTTAGTAACTGGATGCAATTGCTCGCAACCTCATGATTAATCGGGCAAGAGGTGGTGAAGGTTGTCTTACACCATCGAAGTCTGACTCTCGTTCATTCTTCACGCCATGTAGCTCAGCTAGAGCCGCGGCTGCACTAGCGGTTCCGATCATAGGTCCAGAATGAGCGCCGTTGTCTTCGACCCGGCGGGGAGTACCCGGATTGCTCGACTCATCGCGGTGGTAGTTGTGGCGTTCGTGAAAACCTTGACAACCGTCAACAGGTAAGGTCTGGAAGTGCGCTGATTGAAACCAACCTTGAGTGGCCGGCGCCGAGCCTGGTTCGGGATGGCGACGCTCTGACGGCGGGGTGTTGATCATGAGAAGGAAGCTCTCCTCAGTGGCCGGAAGTTTTGAGATGTAATGCTCTGGGTGTGCTCGTCGAATGTGCTCCTGCATGGAGCGATATCGTTTTTCCTGTGCATCGCATCAATTATCAGAACGTCGGCTCATTGAGGGTGGTGAGCTGAAGCAAGCAGGAATGCTGAGCTTAGACATCCCACGCCCTATCGATAGAGGAGAGCCGAGGAAAGCGGAGGCAGCGATTGTGAATAGGCCGGTAGCCAATCCACAAGAAACGCGAGGCCTCAGCGGACGAAGCATGAACAACTTACACCGATACATCGCTTGCGGCAGCTGGAGCCATCCTGATTTCGAAGAGGGCAGACGACCTCATTATTTGAGTCCGTGATTGAGAAGGACGATGTTAGAGATGATCGAGGCGGCATCTTGACCCCACCAAGCGCAATGGCTTGTCGCTGGGGTCGGGCAGTGAGAAGGCGATGAAGGATACAACGAGATTGAGAAGATGAAGGATTCAATTGACGATGAGGCAGCTAAGCAGAGCTGTAGTGTTTCAAGGCGCAGCTTGTCGAGGGCGGCGGGATCCTGCCCGTAGCATGGGCGGAAGTGATACAGCAGCCGTTTCGGACTTGGTCAGGCCTGCGACGGGGCGAGGTGATGTGAGAGGAGAAGAGGCGAATGAGACAAAGAGGCAGGCAGGTCAGTTGGGCAAGGTAGGTAGGTGCTCTTGGCGGGTACGTCCTGCAGAGGGGTATAGGTAAGGCAGGTAGTAGGTAGCAGGTTTGGTAAGGTAGAGCTGCTACGGAGAAGTCGAGGCTCAGGTCGAGGTGGAGAGATAAGATGATGGAGGGAAGGGAAAGATCGGACGAGAGGGTGGGAGAAAGGGAAGGCAGGACAGGACCTAAGAAGGCAAAGAGCGGAAGGTGGGAGGAGGCAAAGGATGGATGCTTTCGGGTAGGGCGTGTGAAAGAGCTTGTGAGTAAGAGCCCAGAGAGCGCGAGTGAGTGGACGAGCCAGCCAGCCCGCCAGCCCGCCAGCCAGAGGCCCAGATCCAGCAGAGCTAGAGGGAAGGTGTGAGTGGTTCCTATTTCTGTTGCGTGAGTTGTGTGTGTGGTGCGCCGAGCTGGCCTGGCTGACCTTGGACCAGGAATAGAGCTTTGGACGAACCCCCCCCAGCAAGCAGCTGCTCTTCCCCGTCACAGGTCATGCCGGGAGGAGCTGGCACATCATTCATGACCCGGCGACAGGCCGCGCTGGCGCCCGACTCAAATCATCCCGGACGGACCACCAGCATGGAGCGACGAGCGGGAGGGATACCTTGGCGACGATGTACTTGCCGGTGCTACAGCAAGTACCTCCCTCTCTGGCTGGCAACCCGGGCCGCTTGGGCGTGGAGAGCAGAGTTTGGTAACACCGGGTGTGCGGGCATCTACGCCAGACACCAGACCTACATACTGCAGCCAGTGGGAGCTCCAGAGCAATGGGCGATCGCCGTCGAACGACTAGTCGCTGGGGGCCAATCACAGGGCGGCGTCAGAAGCTGTCTGGCAGCCTTCTAGCCCCGGGGCGAGAAGCAAATCCTTGCTTCACCAGGCTCTGGGATGGGGGCAAAGGAAGCTTCCTTGGCTAGCTCGCCAGCTTGGGACCCATCGCTTCCCCCCAGCTGGCGACCCGGAAGCAGCAGCAAAAAAACAACAAAACAGCTGCCGGAACAACAGGGCAAGCATTCGGTGCCAACCTAGCATCGAAACCACGAGGCGTCCGTGGCCCAAGCGCGGCTCCGGGCAAATCAATTGGCTCCTATTGCAATGACTCGATGGGGTGGTGACGACGGTGGAGAGTTGGGTGGCTGGCAGTGGAGTTAGCTGAGTGGGCTGGGTTGCTGCGTCGCTCCGCTGAGAGGTGCTGCAGGTCAGTGAAGCTACTGCTCTGTGAAGGACCTGTACAGGGGCCAAGCTCCATCCTGGGTAAGGCAGGTGGGCCTTTGGTCCCTTGCTCCAGGGTCTCTTCGATGGGAGCTCAACTTTGGAGAAGATTCGTACTCGGCAGTGCGGGACGGGACCTGGTGAGTATCGCCCGGCATCGAGTTTGGCTGGCGCAGCACTCCATACACAATGTCCAGATCGGGGACGGAGTCAGCTCCGTTTGGTGAGGCGAAAGCCCTAGCAGCCCGCCGAGGACTTTGGCCTCGACCGACCGTTACCTCGTCCCCCCCGGCTTGTACTGTACCTGGTTGGACGGTCGAGTACCTATAGCCCTATCTGCTTGTGCTGCGACGGGGTCTGGCTTGCGACTGATGCGACTTAACCTGACTTATGACCGGGGTCGGCGGGGCCGAGAGCCAAGGTCAACTGCCACAAAGCTCATCCCTAACCCAACTCCGGCTGCACCATCACATGTACAGGCAGGATTGGTACAAAACGCTCTGCATGACTCTTGGGTCGAACTGATTCACGGGGGCCAAGGCTGCTAAAGGGTACCGCACGCCAAACACAGGGCCGGCGGTTTTGAGCGCGGGACTAACACTCATCTAAGGCAATCACCTGGAAGTTGGAAACAGACGTACCGACTGCATACCAAACGAAGCACACCCCGCCCACACCAAAGTGGCGTTGGCCCTCGATTGACGCCATGGCAATGATACGATGGTTTTGGCACCCGCGGCCATCATCCAGCAGGGTCCGCCGAACGTGAGAAAGGCGACGCGGACGTCGGCACCATAGCAGCAAGACCGTGTGTTTGAACCAGGCGTGACGGTCTGGGTATGCTGGTGGCAAAGACGGCGGGAGGCGAGGCCTTAGCCTATCGCAGGCACAGACGCCGGTCAGGTGCTGGATCTGGAGATAGCTGGAGGGCCATCCGAGCACTGCATTTCTCAAAGGGCAGCTGGAGGGCACTGAGCACACTTGGTACAGTACTTGCGGACAGCCTTGACTGGGAAAAGGAACGAATCCTGCAGCACGGTCGACACTACTAGTATCATGCGAGACTGCGAGTACATGGCGGGCGGGACACCACCCCCTCGGGTCTGGGTGAGGGATCTGAGGGTGCTGTGACATCATCGCCCCCAGCAAAGGCTCTCGGCTGGCACCCAGGCAATTAAACACGAGGGTACCCCGAGTTTCCTCTGATGAACGGGAACCACTACGGACGTACCGGTACCCTGGATTGTAAGGATGATTGATCTGGGCCTCTAAACCGCCCATTGTAACCACATGCCCCAGTGTGCTGGGTGTCAGTGAGCTGGTGGCGGCGGTAGTGGTCGCTGGAGCGATACGTGCACTCCAGCTTGCTGATGGAGCGTGAGGTACCTGCAGTCTAGCGCGTGGGAGGGCGCTGTGAGACCAGCCGAGGTCACCCACGATAATAAGTCCGGATTTATTGTCGAGGGCGGTGACCCCGCAGGCACCGCCTAGATCCACAGCTGGTCCGATGCCTTCACTACTGGCATTGCTTGACCAACAAATAAATAAACAAGCCTGAAATCGAAGTCTGGTTCACCCATAGGCAAGCACGGCCCCGATAGCAATTTTCCAGTCAAAACCATCTACCCGGGTACCACCCAAGGAGGTAAGGTTAATATCGACATGCTTTTCCCTCACCTGTTTCGCGGCGGGGTCCGATATGTGGATAAGACGACGGGGTGGGGGAACGGATAAGGATAAGGTCGACGAGAAGCAGAACAGAATTTTGCCATTTTCTCCACCGAGCGGCGAGAGCTACTGCTGCTGCTATGCCGGTCACCCAGGCATACATAGTATGGAGTGGCAGCTGTGGCCAAGCTGATGCTCGGGATGTTTCCTCCTGCAGCTCGTTTCGGCAGCCGGCCAGTCTCGTCCTTTTTGTGTCTGGACCGTCGACTGCAAAAAAGTCTGGGTTCGCGATCTTTTTGTTAGCGCAGGGTCTTGCATTGTCGGTCGTCTCTCCGTCCCCCAGGCATAATCAATAAAACAGGTCAGGCAGCCGGCTACTTCGAGGACCATTCGGAGCGTGTGCAGGGGCCATCGGCGGAGCTTGGGGCACCCGGCCAGCGATCCCATGACCTGCGAAAAAGAAATCTTGGGCCGAAATCCATGCTGGGTCACCCTCGATGGACTGGCCTCTGTGGTTGCTCTGCCCAACTAGGTACAAGGCAAACATCTCCACTGGGGCCTTCGGTGGTTTGAGCTTTGTTGCCGCGATAGCCACAGCGACGGCCCCAGTCCAGGCCCCGGAGGGAACAAGGCGAGGGGACAGGGCCTGGTTGAGCTCACCCTGGTCATCGAGCTTGCGTGATAAGATAGCTTCTTCAGGCGCGCCCCAGCTTCCTGCTTCCGACCCACCCACCTACATGTCCAACCTGCGGCATTGATTGTCGTCTGGCTTGCGACAGCTTCAGGGCCTCTTGGCACGGTTCTCCAAACAAGTTGCCGACACCAACCTGCCTGACTACGACCACTCTCGCTCACTCTGCTGTCTAGATGGGCCGTTGTCTCCTGCATCACTATGTGCTCCCTGCTCTTAGCGTTGCTTGAACACGCGGCAGCATATTCGCATGAACTGGTTAGCGAAAATGGACCGATGCGCTGAGATACGTGTGGCCACTCTCGGATTTCAACCAAGGGGCAAGCGCTCTTCGCTTTTCCATGAGCAGAAAAATCCACGGCATGGCATATATTTCATGCTTGATGCCGCAATGCAACTGCGATGACTGACCCAAGTGGGCTGTCAAGGGTGTCTGTGCCATTTGCTCGAGCCAGACGCTGTGGAATGTGGCATCTCGATCATGAGCTGAGCACCCGCCGTCAAAGCCTCGCAATGTCACGCGTATGCTGGCAGCGCACCTCTCCGCATGCGACACATCGCAAAGCCTCCTAGGGGTGGCGCGGGATGGTTCATGTCTCCCACCTGAATGCGCCTCTCCATCACCACCGAGGAAGGTCGCCAAAGCGGCCAGGGCGCTCCAGCTCATTTGAAAGTTGTTCATGCGGGTCGATCGATTCCGGTACCGACCATGTATGCCACCGTTACATGAGCCCGCGATAAACATATTACGCGTGTGCGCGCCAATTTATTATCATGCCAATCATCCGAGATTCTGAGTGGCCGGCTACCTATAATATGCGCTCCTATGACGCTGCCATGTGCCTGGGATCCATGAGAGTCACCCTTTCTCTCCCCCAAGACGGATACCAAGGGGATTTGCTCCCAAATCCCCAGGACGTGGTCAACCGCCCGTCGACAAGACTCGTTTGAGATGCTGCGATTCGTAGAGGTTGTTCCAAAGTGACTCCTCCTATCGGCTCATCAACCCGTCCAGTGGCCATGGCCTTGACAGTCAAGCAACTCAACGGTGATGCTTCGTTCTTATTGAGCCTAGAACCCATTGTGCCATACGAGGGTCAGCAACCTTTCTATATCCTGCTAGATCCATGGATTCCCGGTCCCTCGCAAGTCCCCAAATCCCAAGCGGCTGGTGGCTCAGATCAAGATTCGACCCGCATCTCGTCTCTCCGTGAACTTCCCGAGCCGGACCTCGTCATCATCAGCCAAGACCGAAACGACCATTGCCACGAAGCCACGCTCAAGCAACTCGCAAGGGCCAACTCCAAAACCCGAATCCTGGCTGTGCCAGCCGCCGCGAAGCTCATCCGCAGCTGGAAGTACTTTGACAAAGAAGCTGTGACGAGCCTGAGGAGATGGGAGGATCCTCGGCTTGTGGGAAGAGGGACGAGCGTGCGTGTCATCGTCCCGCCGCATACGCTTGGTGGGAACCCCGGCGAGGTGACCGTCTCATACATTCCGCAGCAGCGGGACCTCCGAGGCCTGCACTCAGCCGTGGGCATCACATACCGGCCACCGCCGTCACGACCGGTTACATTCCTCCGTCCGCTTCTCACGCCCCCCGCAAGTCCGACGTTGCCCGTCTCCGAGTTTGCGCCCCGTCTCCCGTCCCCTTCACTCGACACCTCTAACACAACCGCTTTCACCACTACGGTCCTCGGTAGTTCCATCCCGTCGTCCCGGCCGCCCACGCCGCCCGAGTCGCCCGAGTCGCCGCCGCCGCAAGCTCTCCGCAACGCCCGCTCTGCCGCCTCTCTCTCGCCGCACATGTGGGACCGGGCCATCTCGGTCATCTTCTCCCCCCACGGGACCTCCTACCACTCACTCGCGCCTTACGCCACATCCCACCTGCTCTCCGAGGCTGCTCTGCCCCTGACAGCGCTTCTTCACTGCTTCGACGTCGTGGAAGGCCCCTGGTGGCTCGGCGGCCGGACCTCTACCGGCGCACCCAGCGGGCAGGAGATCGCCGCAGCCCTAGGTGCCCAGGTCTGGGTCAGCGCCCACGATCTCGAGCGCCAGGATAGTCGGCAGTGCCTGGCGGCCAGGTTGGTCAAGTCATGTACCTCGACACAGAGGTACGACGAGCACGAGGTGCGGCGTGGGCTCGATAACCTAGGACTTGCGCGCAACCCCAACGGCTTACAAGCTGGGCGGAAGGCGTCGGCCCATCGTACCCAGATCATTTCGTTAGACATTGGCGGAGAAGTTGCCCTGACGAGCGAGGGCATCTGGGACACGGGTTCTGTGTGGCGCCGTAACACGACTGGAACGTTGTTCTGACTTGTCAGAATTTCTATCTGGTGTGAGCGGTGATGGGTGCTTTTTGATGGATTCCAAGCTGCTTGTAGATTTAGCCTATGCTAAACATATTCCTAATGATAATGCAATGACGCTTATTCGCACTCGGCGTTTGCAGCTGCTCCGCGTCGGGGACCATCAAACCTTCGGCCCTGTCACGAAATAGAGAAGCCACTATTCGCTTACCCCCTTATAATGAGAAACAAGTTTCGTCTCCAAGTCAGGAACCATGACCTCGACCCAGGGTATCATGCAAATGCCTTCATCTCTGTGACTGTGCCCAACCAATCCGTGCTGTTTCACAGATGAACAAGACCGTGCCGGCTGTCCCGACAGGAGAGACGAGGTGCGCAAACGTCCCGAAACAAGTCCTTGGAAGAATAATACCAAGAAAACGACGATAAAGCAGATTTAGAATACCACCATCGATCATGCCTCATTTTCCAATATCACACTTAGATTCTCGCGCTCAAATGTTCTACCGCATTTGCTTCAGGATCTCAGTCAAGAAGTCCTCGAAGCTGAGGGTAATGTAGCCATCGCGGTCGTCGTCGTATTTCTTGAAGACGTCGGTCATGCGCTTTAGGGAGATGCAGCTTTGGACGAATAGATCAAAGCTCATGACACCCTCGTTTCGTTTGTCGTAGGTGTTGAACAGGAGCTCGACAAACTTTGGGCTGAGACGGTAGCGGAAAGCAACGAGGGCGTTGGTGAACTCCTCGAGCGAGATGTTTCCGCTGCGGTCAACATCGAAGCGGTCGAAAAGGGTGCGCCAAGAGGCTAGGAAGGACCAGAGCCCACAGAACTCTTCAAAGCCGATGGTACCGCTCCTGTCCGTGTCAAACATGCGGATCATCATGCGCACTGTCTGGGGATCAAACGACGTCCAGTCACCATTGACAAGGGCTGCGGATAGTTCTCGCTCGGAGAGGTGGCCGGTTCCTAGACAGAGCAACACGTCATTAGCCAACCGTGTTGTGAAGCAGAGTCACTTTCGCGTGCAGGGCGACTCAGCCTACCATCTTTATCTACAGCTCTAAACAAGGGAAGAAGTGAGTCGTCGGACTTGCTGCCATCAGGAGCAGGAACCGGCGAAGGGGGAGGGCGGGAGTTTGTGGCAGGGCGGTTGTGGTGCATAGGTCGGCCTCCTGATGGGTTAGGCGGGGGGGACATGTGGCCATAGCCGCTGCCGCCGTACGAATCGGCTGTGTGGGAGCGGGATTCCCGATTGACGGGAGGGGGCTTATCGTGTCGAGGCTGGTCATATCGGGGCTGGTCGTATCGAGGCTGGTCGTATCGAGGCTGATGATGTTGTTGTTGGTGTTGCGGGGGCTGGGCCTGCTGAGGCGGAGGCTGCGCGCCAGGTTTCTACACCAGGACGGCGCGTTAACGTCGCTGTGGTCTACTGGCAGTTATGAGGCTGGAAGAAAAATAACATACCGGCTCAGGCTCGGCGAACCTATGAAACGTAGGGTCAGCATGCGATCGTCACCGGACACGTCTCCGCCATGAGAGTTCATGACGCAGCCGCGACAACGTGGGGCAGAGGTGTGAGGGGGCGGAGGACAGAGGGGTCACAGTGTACGCACCTAGGGAGAGCGTCCGGGTTGTAGGGCTGGTTGTACGCCATCTTCAACAAGAACAAGGAGCAGATGTTACCCTTGGCCTTGAGATCTGGTGCTGCGCGTGGCGAGTCGTAGGGATAGAGTTGAAGACGAGGCCGGTGGTGGTTTTAATGGAGGGAGACAGTTGGAGGCTTGACCGAAAACAGGGACAGAGTCGCTGATGGCGCGGTGGGTTGGGACGAATTTAGCAACCCAAATTCCAGGACAAGGATGTCTAGATTGTGGTACGTAGGTGCTCCGCTCCGTGAACAGTCGCCGCGTGGCTAACACTAATTAGGAGGAGGAGGAGGAGGAACAGGGAGATATGAGCAGCAGTGGAAATGCTTGGCCTGTTTATAGCGAAAACCTGTCCGCGTATATGTATGGCACCCAGGCACCACCACGAGTCCACCACTGGCAGTGACTTGCTGAAGCAGCAACAAAGCAGGAACCGGGCACGGGGGCAGTGTCCAGCCCTGTGGAGCAATGGCGGCCAAGCAGCTGCACGCGAGCAAAGCCTTGTTATGGTGATGTAAGACTGGCGCGACGAGTTAATAATGCAAGAACGGGCAGTTGAGGCGACGTCAGTGTATGGGAGCAGACAGCCGAAATATGTGCTAAGTAGTCTACTCGTGGGTATGAGAGGAGGACAGGAAGATGGATGCCCTGGGGGGATTGGAGGTGGGTGTTGTTGGTTGTGCTGCCTTCGGGGCTTTAGTGAGCACATGGCGGCACATTTCCAGGGCTTGTGCTACAGCGACAGCACGCCTACCTGCCTAACGCGCCTACCCGTCCAAGGTGCCTGCCCGTCCATGTAGCTGGGAGCGCTTACTTCCATAGTATTAACTGAGGTACGGTAGGTTAGTAACTGCGGTAGTACCTTCCGTATAGTTCTGCCCTGGAGTTGCGCATCATCCTTCGAGGGCTCCTACAACTCTGGCAGTATTCACCGTATCTAGCTGATCCTGACTTTGCTCACTCCCATCGTCTTCAGTTGCGCCGCGATGCTAATCACCGCACAGGGGAGGCTCCACGACCCCGCCCACAAGGTATGGACCCATGCCCCATTGCTTCTGCCTTCTGGAAGGGCTGACTGGCAGGCACCCTTGCATACTGAGGCTCGGCGGTTCAGCTCGCAACTTCGGAGGCGGCGTTACCGCGTCTGCTCCGCTGTGCCCAGCCGCGCCCGGCACTTTGCACCCGATGTCAGCCTGAGGAGGGGTCCTGTGAGCAACCCCTTGCCGTTCAAGCCGTTGCCCTATATGCGTTGCGAGCAGCCCATCGTGCTCACATGAGCAGTCAAAGTGATGCATCCGGAAAACCTCCAACCCGGCTTCCTGTAGTGAGTGTGTGCTGCTCAGCCTTCCAAGAGCGGGCTGGAAATGGGTGGTCATGAGCCATCTCCGATGCTCCTGCGACATACCTCCGAGCCCCAGGGCTTTGGCCAAAGTGGCGTGCATCGCGGCTCTCTGGAGCTCCACTACTGGTCTTTATTCAACCCTTGAGTTGAGCTTTGCGGTGGCTCAGTCATTGCCCACTCAACAATGGAGTCATATCCCCTGAGTGTCAATGCGTGAACGGGCTTCCGATATAGAAAGGACTTTGGAACGCCTGAACGGCGCACCATGCCAGACGCTCAGTTGCGCAAAGGTTTAGTTGTTGTCTTGCATGCGGAACAGAGCACATGCTGATCACATAGCGGGGTCGAGGTCCCTCCCCCGGAGCGGATATTCGCTGACCAACAAGTGAAGCAGTGGCCCGCGCATTCAGGGCTCCAGCTAATTGACAACGAACCCCTCATGCCCCTCAAGCCCCTCCCACCGTGGGGACTCGTTGTGGCTGACTCCTCGTTGGTTGCGCCATCGCCCTTGTGCAGTCACGTCTATCTACTCCGAACCAAGATCCTCTTTCTTCGCAAGTTCCCACTGCCAACACCCAAACTCCCACTGGCATTTGAGCATCAGGGCTGTACGGTGTCTTCCTATTACCCCGTTTTGTCCACGGCCTCGATAGTTAAGCCACCCTAGAACCTTGTGGCTCGGCGGCCCTGTCTAGTAAAGCCCTTGAACTTCCGCACTCACAGTATCCGAGCTACCTTGTCTCTTGGCACATCTCACACAGCTGCCATGGACGGCTCTTCTCCCTCTGAATTCTGGCTGTACGGATACGGGTATGTACGACCGTCTTCGCCCGGACCACCCGGCCTCCAAACCGGCCCCGATTCTGGATATTGATTCGCTCTCTCGCCTCCCAGGAGCCTAATCTGGAAGCCTCCGCCGCACTTTGGTAACTATCCACGCAGCCCCATGTTTCTTGTGGAACCAACATACCCGGTCAACTGCATACTGATATTTCTCGTCGCTTTTATAGATACGAGAATCCCCGGCTTTGTTACTGGCTATGTCCGGCGTTTCTGGCAGGTGAGTGAGGCTCATCTTCATGATCGTTTCAGGCTGACTGTTCCCTGATGGCCCTTTAGGCAAGGTATGCGACCATTTTCTTCCCTTTGTTTGTGCCCCGTTATCACCCAAGGATATATCTCTGATGCCACGGCCCCATGATAGCCAAGACCATCGTGGCACTCCAGAAGCACCGGGACGCGTTGTTACCCTGATCGAGAGGTCGTACTGGGAGCAGCTGACAGACCACCACGACTCGGCTCCGGAGCGTGTATGGGGTGTAGCATACCGAATCATACCGGAAAAGGTGGCAGAGGTCAAGGAGTACCTCGATATCCGTGAGATTAACGGTTATTCTATCCACTACGCCCCATTCCAGCCCGCCGACGGCACAGCGCCTCTCCAGACCCTCGTCTACATCGGCACTCCGGATAACGACCAGTTTGTCGGACCGCAAGACCCGCAGGCTTTGGCTGAGCACATTTTCAAGAGCCAAGGCCCAAGCGGCCTCAACAAGGATTACCTGCTCAACCTGGAGGTTGCTCTCAATGAGCTGGCTGCCGACAGCGGTGACGTCCATGTGAGTGACCTCGCGGGCCGGGTGAGACAACTTGAGAACAGCTGCAAAGACTCAGCCAAGGCACTCAACCCGCCTCCTTCGGACCACGAGTTCAAGCAAGAATCAAGCACACAGGAGAATGAAGAGATTGAGAAGCATAGCTCCTCATGAACCTCAACGGTAGGCGCACATGAGAGAGACACAAGACAGGCCGGCAGACAGGTAGACGCGCGCACACACACACACACACGGATCGGACAAATGCGCGAGCACTCGAATGGACAGCCGAACAGGGTTGACTCACAGTGAAGCTGAAGGGGCTGCTGCGTGGTCCCGATTCCTCTGCTGCCAGATCCCTCGTCCGATATCGCACCTTTTTTGCTTCAAATTTGTTGGATTGCTCCCCTGTTATATCCATAGACAGACATCATAGACTTGTATGCGCCGTCCAATTCAACCAATCTTCCAAGAGTGAAGCTGCCTCGGTCAGGGCCACTGATTCCAAGAAATCAAGGGTAGCCTGAGCACGCGACGGCAAGGAAAACAGAACCGGGCCCTGAGCCCCAAGGAGAGTCGACTAATGAAAGCAATGATTTCCATCCACTACCGCGCCGAGGCGAGAGTGGCAGCCAAACGTCATCAATAGTTGTATGCCTCGGCCAGACCTCAACCAAAGTATCCGGGTATATCTTGCATCGCACATTCCACCGATACTGCATCATTCAGTCATACAAAGGCTCGCAAAGCTGGACCAGGGTTCCATGCCGAATCCAACTGGATCCGCACAGTCCTTGGCCACCTCTTCTCCAGACGCCTTTGACCAAAGTTGGCGCATGTCACACCACAACACTTATTTCCGGCTCGTCTAGTAGCCCCTTCCACCTTGGGGAGGCTGCTGCTGAGGCGGGGGCTGCTGCGAGGGATCGACGTATCCGTAGGGCTGGGGTGGCCCACCGTAACCTGCAAACAGCATCAGTACTGAGTCGCCCAGCATATTCCCATACTCGACGGGGAGATGTGATATACCTTGGGCAGGCGGGCCGCCGTACCCGGGGTGTGGCTGGAAGCCGCGACCGTACTGCGGCTGCTGAGGAGCGTATCCCATGGGCGGGACGGAGCCGGGGTAGTTGGGAGGGTATTGCATGGGATGCCCATAGCCGCCTCCCCGTCCGGCGAAGTTACCTCCGAAGTTGCCTCCGAAGCCACCGCGGCCACCGCCGTATCCACCTCGAGACCCGTTGTCCGAGGCCTTGTCGACACGAATGGTGCGCCCATCAAACCTGCAAGCAATGAGACTCTGTACTCTGTTCGCGACACTGGGATTGCGCGGCCAAGAAAAATCGTAGCAAAAAGAGAATATCGTACTCGACGTTGTTCATGGTAGCGATGGCTTTCTGGGCATCATCCTCCTGGGTGTATCGCACGAATCCAAAGCCGCGGCTGCGACCAGTGTCGCGGTCCTTTACCACTACCTTTGCAGGCCCGTTGTTAGACCAAGGAGATACAGGCTCGAAAGAAGTAAACATTGTTCTGGCCGCCACTCGGACGTGGGCATGCCATCGAAGCTAGACGGAGACTCTGACAGAGCAAAGATGACGCGATATCACTTACAGCTTCTTCAACGGGACCGAACTCTTCGAACTTCTGGCGAAGAGTGCCCTCCTCGGTGTGCCATGCCAAGCCACTTCGAAACGGTCAGCCAGGACAGTCTCATTCCAATCGCAGACCGGCGGGGTAGCGACTTACCCGATGAAAAGCTTCGACATGATGACGTTTGGTACGAGTTGAATCTGCTGCGCAAGTCGGGTCTCAGCTCGGGTCCAGCAAGGGTGGGAAATGTGAAATGGCGAGTGCTCAGTCCGCGAGCCGTCGAGTTTGCGCGTGAAATCTTGGGACTTGGGACTTGGGGAAGTTGGGTATGGATGTAAGGGTGAAAAGCGGCACGAGGCGAGGTGGGATGGCTCAGCGACGTGAACTGGCGCCAGGCGCCAGTTCAAGACAGTGCGGGCAGCTGGCGACGGGGGGTTGCGCACGAACAATGTAGAGCTTGAATAGGGATAGACGCACCTACAATACCGTTGATGTTTGTTCGAATGGCAACCGGCGCAAAGCTGGTTGAATGCGATATGGCCCCTGATCGACGAGGGCAAAGCCGGCTGATGCGCTAATTGAACAGGCGGTTGGTTCGCTGCTAGAGGGGTCAGTTTGCGTGATAGGAGAGTGAGTAAGGCGTGAGGCGGATGTGAGGCACCCGAAAGTCAGGATCAAAGGAGGATGAAGTGAAGGGGAGAATGGATACGGGGAAGGAGGCGCGGGCTGTTGGTGCGGAGGACTGACAGGCACGGTTATGTAGGTTGGCTAGATGGATGTATGGTTCCCTGCAGCAGACCAGCTGGGAGGTCAAAGGCACGTTGCTGCCAGCGTTGGATGTCGATACTGGGGCAGGGGGGGGGGGGCGCCTCGATGAGAAGGGTATCGTGGCGTCTGGCTGGTGCACGAAATCCGGGCTAATCAGACAGCTCAGGCGTCTCCTTGGGACCAAGCTTCTATTGATGGCGCTGGCCTTAGCCTTTAATTCCCGCCATCTTATATAGTCCACTGCCAGTGCTGCCGTCGATCGCCCAGTGGGCTCATCCGTGGAGGCAGTGCTCGAAGGGGGGGGGAACCCAAGCCAGTCGCGTTTGGCTCTCGACAGGCCCCGTGCGGGCCAAGTCAAAAGGGGGGGTATTCCGTTTGGGACCAAACTCGCTTCAGGGCGAGCGCAGAAGACAGGCAGTCAGGCACAGGTTATGCGCCAGGCGCAGGGGTGGGAAACAGGAAACGGCATCAATGCACTCTCAGCCTCACCGTGATGTTGGGCTCGGGGGCGAGGGCGCGCAGGAGCTGATGCTGGCAGCCATCAACCACGGCGGGAGTGTGAGGACGCAGTCTGTGATGACGACGGCCGGGCCCCACGCAGCGTTCCCCACAGGAAGCCAAGCATCACGGCTAGCTCCCAGACCAAGAACAGCACCCAAACATGGTTCCCTGCCGATGCCCTGGTGAGCTACGATTCGCCTTCTGGAGACTAGCATGCCCACATGCTACCCCCCTCAGTGCGCAATCCTGGGCCGGTCCCTGCGCTTGTGGTGTCCTGGGGGCTCGAACTGCGGGCTGCTTGCGGTGTGGTGACAAGCACCCTTCTTGACAAGATCTTCGACCTGGGAGCCTGTTTCGTTTCGTTGCCTTGCCCCTCCATGCCCAACTCGCCCGGCCACGGCCCATGGGTTATCACGTCCGCCTCTGGCGTCGCCTCTTTCGGCCGCGCAGCTGCTAGCTAAGAGCGCCACGAGTGGCGGTCTGGCATAGCTGTCGCTCAGCCAGCAGCAGCCCAGCGCCCCTCCTTGCATGCGCATGTCAAGCTGGACATGGATATCTCTCACACACGGTCTGTAAGAGCTCCTGTTCGACAGCCCCTTTTCGCTGGATACGGGGTCGAATGGTGGCGGGCTCCTCACTCCTGGGGTGGAGTCGACAGAGACCCGATCCCAGGATCACGGACAGGCGGTTTCAGACCCGCCGGTTGACGGCGCAAGGAACAAACGGACATGACCGTCATGACGGCTGGAAAGCGCTCCCTGCTAGATCTGTGCTGGGCGAGTGTCGCTGCACCCTGACCCGTGTTCATGCTGCGCCAGGTTCACGGCTGTCGCTCAGTGAGTAAGTACCTATTGAGCATGTAATAATAGGTAGTCAAGCTGCGCAAGTGACTAGGTGCGTCGGCCAAGGCAAACTACGGCGATGCCTGGGCGGCGGCAGCGGCGACGGCAGCGGCGACGGCGGATATCTGCGTCAAGGGGTGCGATTGCGCCCTGTGGTTGCGCCGTTGCATTTGTGCAACACATGAGAGGTCCCTTGGTGTTTGACAGGTTGGGAGGCCCCAGCCAGGTGCATCTCGGGGCAGATGATTGGGCGCCCCCATCATGTTCGCATGATGACCGGGAAGGAGACAGGCAGGCCCGGCAGGCCCCCAAGTGGCGCCTGCCGAACCACCCACACAACAAGGGCACTGCCATTGCCCAAATCACGACACAGGGCGAGGTAGGTACCACTACTATCTGAGGCGTCGCACCAAGTGCGCAGGTCAGGTAACAGGTACTCGGGCCGTACCGAGCGTCGACTGCGGAGACAAGACCCCCGTCTCCCAGGGCTGGTAGCTGGAAGTTCTCCCATGAGCCCAGGAATAGAGCGGAAACCACAGCACGTCGAAGCCAGGTGGCCGGGGCAGCTGCGACATATCCCAACGGCGCAATGGTGTCTATCCATGCACCAGGCGGCTTTTGCCGCTAATATGCCAGTGGCTATCTGGGCGCAAGTGCCGCCGAGGTCCCTAGGTGTTAAGGCGCATACCCTGGCCCTCGTCGATCATAACCAACAGGTTCATCTATACCACGTTGGACGTCAACGTCCTGTGCCGATGGATGGAAATCTCGGATGCCCAAAACCCATCGCGATAGTCATGAGTGCGACTGATTCTAAAGCTCTACTCAGTACGGAGCAAATATCGCGAAGGACAACCCCCTACTCAGTGGGATAGATAGCCTGGTCGCTCCAACTTGCTCCTGCTCATGAACTGCTCTCCACCATACCGGCAAGGGACTGTGACTTCAGATACTGGTAAGGGGACCGTGACTTCAGACGAAAAAATAGAAGCTAAGACATCTGGCAGAACAACATCAGTGCATGTTTCCACTATCCCTGCGGCCATGCACTTCGGCATATCGCATTGGTAACCGATGTGTTTTTCCGCCAACAGTCCAATATAACTCCTGCGACCGATTGGCGCATCCAAGAATCTCCAGCCGACTAGGTGGCTGGCTCGCTCGCAGTCACGCCTCAACTCATTGATGCAAGCCCACGAGGGATAGTCTGAAACGTCATGCGCCAAGACGGGGCGGGGCGAGTCCCTGAGAAGCCTCTGCGGGATTCGCATGTCTACAAGTGACAAGGCTGCAATGCCCGACGGGGCGACGGAGCTGCCGACTGCGGTTGTGCAACACCAACCCGTCGGTTACGCACTCTCCTGCATTGGCCATGTGCAGTCACGCAAGATCAGGCAAGTGTCGTTGGGATATATGCAATACCACCCAGGCTCCCCGCACGCATGACTGCCCATGACCCTCGCATATAAAACACACGATCCTGGGAGACTGGGGTGATGGGTACTGATGGGTTTCGGCTTGTCAGAGAAGCTTGAAGCTTCATGCAACGCAGTCTGGGCCGCCTCCGTGCGCTCCCAGCCAAGACGAGGCAAGGGACATGAAACATCAGCGACAGCCACTGATAGGTCTGCAGGTGGGTCCCGGCAGCGGGTCTGGTTGAAAGTCGCAACAGGTGTCTCTTGGAGCAAGATGGTGATGGTGCTTTGGGTGCCTGGTCTGTGCCCCGTTGTTAATCCCTCCAGTCGTTCATCAAGAGCCCGACAGAGGATTGACTCACTCTTCATCGTCGCTCTCCATTTGGCTAATCGCTACAAAAAAAAAAAGACCGCATCAGGCCCCTTTGCTAATGGTGGTCTTGGAGATGCACTGGTGGGTCCTGCATCTTGTTGAAACGTCCTATCAGCCTCTGAGCAGGAATATCTTAGATAAGGGTACGGAGTAGAGAGAGACAATTAAGATAGCCTGCAAACGGGCAGGTTGATGGTCAAGAAGGCGTGTCTGCTGCATCAAGGCAAGCGCTACGCGGCATTGACGCATACACCCGCTGGGCTGCCGATGGCCAAAGGCTACCACACCTTGTCATCAACTTGCTACACATGGCTATCGAAACTGGCTCTTTGATTCGCTAAATGCGACCGCAACGTACTATGGGATCCTTCCATGATCGCCAGCATCGCCAGTGCCGCCATCGTGAGAGAAGGCAGCGTTATTCTGATACATCGGATGATCCCCCACTTGCGACCATTGGTAAGAGAGGCTACGTTCAAACCTGGTTGGCAGAGGTCCACGAGGCCACCCATGGAGGCGAGGAAGCTGATCTGGTGACTGATTGCGGGGAGATCAAGGACCATGGGCCAAGCTGGCGCCCGCATAATATGGCAGAAGTTGTCCCCATCACACCGCACAACCATTGTCGGGCCGGGCGGGAACTGGATATATCACATGGCGGACCCCGCCAACCAAGGACCGCAGAGAGGCTCGGCTCGCCAAATGACCAAAGTTCAAGCTTTCTAATACTCCTTCGTGCCTCTGAGAGCGGTCATCTGGGCCCAGGCGAAAAGCGGTCCCACCCATCAACCCGCTCAGATCCATTAGTGTCAGACGCACCGGCGTTTGAGAAGCAGCCACGGCGAAAGACAAGGCATGATCGCTACGAAACAAAAAAGCAAGGGCGTTCTCATAGGAAACAATCGAGGAAGCTCGGGAGCCAGCCAAAAAAAGTCAGCATTCGCTCGAGTCGAGATGTTGTGAAGAACTTCACTTCTACTGCTATCCACGACTCGCACCTCACCGTATGTCAATGATGCAAGCAAACAGCTGTGCACATTCTGATGCTAATTCTGCCAGCTGAAACCTTCACTCACCGCGGGATTGTTCCAGAATGGCAGAAGCTCTTCAATGAAACGTAAGTTGGGACCTTGCCCTTAGCCAGGCTGGAGCGGAGTTTACACTTACATCGGTGCAGTGGCTGCCGATCTGGATTTCAACGAAATGGGCTTCTTCGGCCGCGACTCGGGGGAGGAGCGGGAAGGAACAAGCTCTCACACGGCGCAAGGAAAAGAACGATGCGCATCGCCTGGTCGCGACCGGCGACGTTTTCAGATCTCGAAGGGTCGCAACAGCCACGATGAAACACATGAGCCTTGCCAGGCCCCACCAAAACAGCCAAGGAGCGAGTCATCCCAGTCAACCAACCGAGGTGATCAAGAGAAGAACAAAATTAGTCGGGGACGCAGCAAAAAACTCCAAAAGAGACAAAAAACAGCCAAACCCGGAGACTCCAAGTCACGAACAGCCAGCCTTGGGAGCGCATCAAGTGCCAGAATTGCGCACCAGGACCGACATGTGCCCCGGACACCGATCACGTATGAAACCGGTGACAAGTTGGAAACCCCTGGGGGATTCCCCCAGGACCTCGTGGATACCGGAATATTTGATGATACTGGAATTATGGGCAGTTGCAGCAGAGGGCAACGGGACCAGAGGCAGCAACAGGACCCCAAAGCAGCCGAATCTGCAGGCCGACCCCGGATCAATAGAACAGCAGCGACCGTCATAAGCCCGCAGAACGCAAAAACAACAAGGGCCCCGAGACGGCCAGAAGACTCGAAGAGAGTAGACACTGGACGAGGGCTGAGTGAACCGAGAGCGCAAGAGTCTTCAAGGCAAGCCATCGCAAAACCTCACAATGTGATACCGACATCTAAGGACAAGGGAACCATGATTTCTCCATACTCGGAGTTTTGGCGGATGCAGCGTTCTGCACTTGAAGAAGACAGCTTCAACAATCATTCACAAAGCTACAATGACAGCCATCGCCCGCTGGGAGATGCAACGGGGCGACAGGAAGTAAAACACCAACATGAGAGACCCGAGCACCAAGCCTATCAAACCTCGGATTCAAAATTTAATGAGCGAATGTTTTCGGCTTTCGCGGCGCGGCCCCCTAGTCTGACCTCTATTGAGGAAAATAGAGAAGAAAGCCACACCGGAGAGGCATCGCCGGTTTCGCCGACTACACCGACAAACGGCAATCAGCATGAGTTTCCCACGTACGGCTATAATTTGCGAGAAAACCTCTCTGCTACCGGGCCTGGGCCTGGGGCTGCCCGCCAGACGGTCTATCCATTTAGGTACGGTGTAGCGGTTCCCCAGTTCAGCGACGAGTTCCGAGAATACATGCAATCGCTTGGCCAGACGCTGGACGATGGCCTCCTCAACAGAGACTCGATTTGCACAATTCTTGAAGAAAGCCAAGACTTTCCTGGGCCAGCTACGCCCCCAGACGCCTGGAGATCCTCTACGGGCGTCAAAAAGGCGCTAGAAGAAGCCCTGAGATTCCAGAGGAGCATACGGGCATCTACATGCAGTGATATTGATGAAGGCATGACGGAGTTTCTTGACAGAATGGAAGCCGAAGCCTGGAAGACATGGGAGGAGACCGAAGGGCTAGCGCATGTGTGCAGCGGGCACGACAACGGCATGATGAGCAATGGCCAGGCATTGGAAGCAAGCCGGTATGATTACGGTAGTGGAAGATTTGATGGACGCAGCGGGGATAGAAGAGTCTCGGCAGCGCCGCAGACCTCATCGGAACAGCTGCAGATTTTGCCCACGACATATTATGACGCGAGAAAGGATGGAACACGAGCCCGCATGGAGTTTGAGAACAGGGCCGCGTGTGACGGAGGATTCGATTCGGCCTCGTTCTGGCGTCCAAACCGTTTGGCGTAGGTAGCATCTGGTTATGTGTACATACCTAGGGTTCAGAAACTGGGAGGCCATCTCAACAGCATCAATGCAAGCTATCTTTACTCAGGTTCTTGGCCCTTCCACTTCTCGCGCAAGCCCTGCACGTCAAAGCCGCATTGCTGGGCCTTTGAGAGGACCGCACTGGCTTTACCAACGACTGGGGCATCGATCATCTTGCCATCCAAAGTCCAGGCGCCTCGACCCGCGCGGGCTGCCTTCTCGTCGGCAATGCAGACCCTCGCCGCCCATTCCACCTCATCAGCAGCGGGCGCGAACATGCGCTGGGCGACGTCGACCTGACTTGGATGGATGCACTGCTTTCCGTTGAATCCCAACGCCTTTCCGCCGGCGCACTCCTCTGCAAGCGTCTTGAGGCCTTGCTCGCCGCGGAACTCTGTGCAGACCAGGTCAATGGCACTCGGCAACTCGGCGGCACGGGCGGCTGTGACTATGGCCGACCTCGCAAAGAGGAACTCGGTTAGGGAAGGGGTACGAGTTAGGGAGAGATCGAGGGCAAAGTCCTCGGCGGCGAAGATGAGGCCGCTCAGGTAGGGCGACGCCTTGCAGATGGCGGACAGGTCCATGATGGCGCGGGCCGACTCGATGAGGGCGATGATGCGGACGGGGTTCGGGGCGTCGCTGCCGGCATGGCGCTCCGGAGCGACGTGGCGCAGGACGTCGGTGACAAAGGTGAGGTCCGCGGGCGAGTTCACCTTTGGCACGACGACGGCGTCGACGTGGGGGAGCGGGGCGAGGGCCGTCAGGTCGTCGAGGGCGAAGGGCGTGGACACGGCGTTGATGCGCACGGCGAGCTCACCAATGGACGGCGGGCGCGCCGCGAGGCCCGAGATGTGGGCGCGGAGCTGGTCGCGGGCCGTGGGCTTGAGGGCCGGCGTGACGGAGTCCTCGAGGTCGTAGGTGACGTTGTCCGACTTGACGCCCAGCGACTTGGCCAGCATCTTCTGGGACGAACCGGGCACTGTAGAGGGATCGTATTAGCGTCTTGTGCAGTCGTCTAGGTTTTAGTTTTCACATGGAGGCGCACCGTATAGGAGGGAACGCCGGATTATGGAGGCTGATCTGGCGGCCATGGTCGCTTCGGATGTTGGTGATGTTCGGCTTGGTGTTGCAAGTCACGAGTTGTGCAGTTGACTGAGTATCTTGCTCTCAAGCTTTACAATTGATGCTGCTGAATGAGCAGCGGTGTTTGATAAAAGCTGACTGCGATGAAACCCAATGGGTAGATGCAGGTTGGGAGGTCAATCAAGTATCAGGCATTGAGATCAAGACGCCGAGTTACCCAAACGGACCGGTCTTGATTGCCGACTTAGAGTCCCGTCGTCTAAGCCGAGATCTCTCCGCATAAGGTAGGCTCAGGGCCCATAGGCTGTACGCACAGGCACCGCTAGGTCCCCACCCCTGCGCCATGACGGTGGAGCTTAACAGCCGGTATTCTGCCATGCTCCACCGCCTGGAATAGGCCTTTGGCGTTCCAGGGGTTCAGGGATCTGCTAAGGCCGTGAATTAGCGCTGTGCCGCCTAAGAAACGCCCAGCTTACGTACGATAGGTGACAGCATCCACCAAGTGGCGCCCGGCAGAGCCTCCAAGCTCCTGGTGCTGGCCCAGACAGGTGTTCACATTGACACGCCGCGAAACCATCACCATCCCGCGACGACGGTCCTCAGCGACGCCAGGTTTCCCCTCTCCCTCGCCGCCCACGCCTCCCCCCGCGACGCAGCTCGCTCGCTGTGCCCTCCCCGCGACCCCGTCTGTCCGTTTCCTTCTCCCGCGACGCTCCTAGCCCATCCCGACATGGAGGCCGCGCAACAGCTGCCCACGCCGGGCTCCCTGAGCTGGCGCCTCAGCGCGCATCCCATCACGCTGCTCACCTTTTTGGTTTTCCGGATATGTGAGCTCTTCTCCTAGCTGCTCCCGAGGGCCTGGCAGTATTGTCTGGTCTGGCTGGACGCGACTGGCTGACTGTCCGCTGCAGCAAGTCTCCTCGTCTACTTCCTGGGCATGTGGTTCACCAGCAGCATGTATGTCCCCCTGTCCATCTCAACCCCCCCTCCGCCCTCCCGCGAGGCTACGATGCCGTATCCAATTGGAGCGATGGGGTTTCTCTGTTACATGATACGCAAGGAACGCAGTTGTGCTGACCAAGTGGGTGCTTCCGCGCAGGGTCATGATCTTCATCATCACCATCCTCCTCCTCGCCGCCGACTTCTACTACCTCAAGAACATTGCCGGGCGACGCCTCGTCGGCTTACGATGGTGGAACGAGGTCGACCCCCAGACGGGCGAGTCCAGATGGGTCTTTGAGAGCAGCGAGCCCGGCACCAAGGACATCAACGCCACCGACAGCCGCTTCTTCTGGCTCGCCCTCTACGTGCAGCCCATTCTCTGGATCGTCATGGCCATCCTCGCCATCGCCGGCCTGCACTTTACGTGGCTGCCACTTGTCGGTATGTATACGGGAATCTGTCCATCGCTGTGGGGGACAAAGCTGACCCCGAGTTCTCACAGCCATCGCCCTGGTGCTGACTATCATGAACACTCTGGCCTTCTCGCGTTGCGACAAGTTCAGCCAGGCATCCAACCTCGCGGGGTCTGCCTTTGGATCTACCAACATCGCTAGCACGCTCGCCACCAACATGGTTGGCCGCTGGTTCTCGCGCGGCTGAAGACGGTCAGCCATTGCTGCCTACGACGAATACCAGGGGGCGAGATGAAGGGTGCTAAAGAGGGGTGTACTTTGTTCGTGAATCGTGCCCCAAAAGTGTGACAGGGGGCATTTTTTTTTATCAAGACTGGGAGCCTGGGAAAGGTGAAATATGGTATCTTTCAATTTCCATTGCGTTTTTGGGCCGTTTCAAGATGGGGAGGAAATGGACAGGTCAACCTGTGAATGTATTATGTTGCAGAGGGTGTCGCACGGGACGACTACTGCTAGGTTTCTATCCACGTACAATGTATTATAAAATACCAGCTCAAACACATGGTGTTGTTTCTTTGGGGCGCTTCTCGTGGCAGCCATTCGTAAGCCTCTTGATGATTGACATAGCAACTGTTTACGGTTGCTTAATACCAAGACCCTGATCTTGTACACCCGTCAGCCGTGGTAGCTGCCATCACTACTAGTTTCGCATCTCTCATCCGCTGCATGTAGAGCCATGCCGAGAGCGCGACTTGTGGCTGATTGTGCCTGTCACGCTGGATGCGTTTGCCAAAACCTGGAACTGGAGCTTTTCTTGGCAGTTTTCATTTTTCGCGTAAGCCATGTACACGACGTCGACGCTAGTCAAAAAGTTTTAAAAATATACAAGCAGAAAGAACAAAGCCACCAGAGGTCCGTCGGGGATCGATCTCTGTGCTGCTCCCCGGATGGAAACCTCGTGACGCAATCCACCGAAAAGAAAAACCCCTTTATCCAAAAGCTGCCGGTCTCGTCCACATCAATAGAGCCCCTCCCACAGTGTCGTGCCGCCCGTGGAAGCGGGCATGGGTATGTTGGTATGGGTAATGCGCTAACAATAAACGAATGAAGATGAATCGTAAAGAGGGCCGGCCACCCACAACCCCGCCTCCAAGGTGTAGGCACAAATGCCGAAAGCACAAATGCCGAGATTAGTAAAAACACGAGCCTCACTCAGTATAAACTCCAACCCATTAAAAGACATGGCCATGATCCGCAAAAAGCAACGGCGGTTGCTACTCTATCGTCTCGCCGCGCGCTCAATCTCGGCGTCCAGTTGTCGCTCCTCCTCTTCGAGGCGCCGGATCTCTTCCGGAGTCATGCCCTCCTCGACGAGATGGGCGACGTTGGTTGACCTGCCGTGGCCCTCGGGGCCGGAGCCTCCAGTGGATGTTCGGGGTAGGTCGCGGTCGCGTGGTAGATCGGGCAGGTCGCGTTCTTGGTGGCTGGTGTTGGGGGCACCCACGTTGGGGAGGGGCCAGTCGTTGCCGCGCGTTGGCTGGGTGAGGTTGTTGCCGTAGCTGCTGTTTGCATTGGCGTTGCTATTGCTGGTGATGTTGTTGTTGAGGTTGATGACGTTGTCCTCCGAGTAGGGCGAGGCGGGCGAGTCGTCGCCACGGCCGTGCGTCTCCTTGTCGACCATGAAGGTGTTGGAGGACTGCTGCTGGGTGTTGAGGGCAGTGACGCTAGAATGGCGCTTCTGGCGGCGCTTGCGGAGCAGGAACCAGATGATGATTCCGACGAACAGTAGGCCTCCGACAGCACCGCCGACCGCCGCGCCGACAATGGCTCCGGTCGACATGCCGCCGCCGCCGCTGGCCTTGCTGGATCCGTCATTTGGGCTGCCCGTCACACTTGGGGTGGCGGGCTTGTCCGTCGTCTCGACTTGGTCTTTCGTCAGGCCCTGGTTCATCTCGTTGATCTTGTTCCTGTCTCCGGTTCCCACGACAAAGAACGGCGAGTTGGTCGCTCCTGTTGTCGAATTGCCCATCGCCCACTCAATGGAGAAGAATGAGATCTTGTTCAGGACGTCGGCGGCAGTCTTGATCTCTGTCAGGTTGAGAGAGGCAGTCTGGTTGGAGACTAGAGAGAGGCGAGCAGAGCGGTTAGCAGCCGCAGTTGCGGGCGAGACGGCAACTCCTAGAATGGGTAGAAATCAGGAATGCTCACCATCGAATAGGTAATGGTCGGCTCTGGCAGTGCCGGAACGGTCGGTGTCCGTGAGCTCGACCTTGGCGGAGGTGTCGTAGGTGCTCGAGTCTTTTTGGGTTTTCCAGGCCACGGCGCGGATGGAGACATTCCGGTCGAGGTAGTTATTGGACACCTTGTACGGGAAAACAGCGCTGCCGATTCCCCTGTTGGTGTCGTAAATGGCGGCCTTTTCGTACTCTTGGGGGGGAAAGTAGATGACGGTTCCCAATTCCGCGCTCTTGCCCTCTTGGTCGCTATTCCCAGCGTTGGACCCAGACCCAGGCCCAGACCCTACCATGTCGGTGCTGCTGGCGCTCGCCAGCACGATGGAACTGGACCCTTCTTCTCCCGAGCTGGTGGGATTGTCATTGACGATCTTGTTTGCGGTTGTATCCCCGCCCGATCCCGTTCCTCTGAGGTCTGGGCTGCCATCTCTGGCGAAGCCCACGGTGGACCCTTCCAACCCTTGGTCGCGAATGTTGTGCATTTTGAAGTGTGTTAGTGCTGCAGTATCGGCGATGGGGGCAGCTATGTCCCGCGGTGCTAGAAGTGAAACGCTCCCCGCTCCCTGGCGCCTCTTCTTCTTCTGCTCCTCCTCCACCAGATGGTCCTTCGAGTCGATATGGTTGTCCTCGCTCTTGGGGGAGAAGGAATCGCTGGGTGTGCTTCGGCCTGGCACGTCGAGGCGTCGAGGCTCGTGTGTAAGGTGGGCGACAGCTTGCGGGAGTTTGGAAGCCGGGGACTGGGTGGGATCTGGTGATGGTGACAGGATTGGAGCGAGGCTCGGGGGCCAGGAGTAAGCAGAGGAAAAAAGGCTATGGCTGACAAGCTGGACGACAGACGGGCACAACCTGGAGGAGCGCGGCATGGGAATGGAGACAAGGCCTCAGCGGCTCGAGTGGCGGTGGCAGGCCAAACCAAGTGCAGCTTAGGCCAAGCCCAGCCAACGCACTTGAGACTCAAGAGGGCCTGTGAGAGGACAGCCGACTCGCATCAACGCGCAGTAGCGGCGGGCGAGGGACCAGGGGTTGCATCCCACCCCGTTCCGTGTCGTCCATGTCCGCCCCATGTCCCCAGTGCGCATCCAGACCCTCCTGCTCGCAAAGGTACCTCCCGGCGATACATGTTTGAATGGTGGGTGGCCTGCGCCTGCGTGTGATTCCGACGACTTGCTGGGAAGTGGCTGTTGACGATGCGTAGTGTAGAATCCGCAGTCCGCAGTCTGTGAGGGCGAGACTGGACCCTGGTGCCACCAACGCCATGTTTTGTGCTGCGGCGCCTTGCAGCCCATTGTGCCGCCGCCCCAGCGATACTTTGAAGTGCTAGCTCGTCAGCGGCCGGCCCTATATGCTGTTTATAGCAATCCTCGTCGCATTATCCACCCACCCACCCCAGCTCCAGGCCGACCGCCGACGGGACCCTCTGGAGTCTCTTTTTGGCTTGAGCCCTATGCTGCGCTGCGTACTGCCGACTTGGGTCAGGCACATAGTTCTCGATCAAGGGGACAGAGGGGATGCCGCCGCACACGAAAAAAGACGAGTGCCGAGTTCTGGTGCATGGTTGTGTTTCAGGGCCACGAGTGGACGACCATTCGACTCGACGACGCCCCGACAGACGGCCAGTGTGAAGGGATCGCCCAGTGCGCGATATTGTCACAGCCCACCTCAGTGTATTGTCGCACCGAGTGTCAGACGCTCAGAGCGGCGGCGCACGGTGATGCCAACACCGGCGAGAGAGGCGGGGGGACCAGCACCAGCGCTGCATGTAAGACGCAGTCGGCTTTTTTCTTGCTCGTCGGGTGGTTTGCCAGCCATCAATGGCAGTCAGTGGTCCCCGGGCGTTGAGGTGCTGCTCAGGTGCACCTGCTTTGATCGGCCTGGCCGTGCCACCTTGACCAGACGGCAGAATGAAAAGGGCAGGGGCGACCCCCAATTGATGACAGATTGGTGGGTTTCTAGTAGGCAACCGAGTTCCGAAGGCAGTCAAGCCTTACGGGACTAGCAAACCGCCAAACGTCCAGTCAGCCAGGCTAGGCCGCTAGACTCTCAGCTGTTTCCAGCAGCGTCAGCCCCAAAACGCCAACCAACCTAATGACATGCCCAGCTTACTACTACCGTACGTATTCTGTCCGGGCTGAACGCCTGCTTTTCCACGAGGCCTGTCACTGGCCGGGCGAGTCCCAGCCAAGAGCACACGAGCGCGGAACACAACACACGCTGTGCAACGGCAGGCTTTCTTTCAGGACACCCGGGGTCCATCTGACAATCATCTTACAGCCCTGCTTGGCCCTAGCAGCCGTAAAGGACTTTGGGCTGAGCGGGCCCACTGCAGGGGTCAATCCTCGTCGATAGACTCTTATTCTCCCCCCATGGCGTCGGCTGGTCATCCAAGGTTGAGTGAGCAAGCAACCATGGCTCAACAGGGCAGAGGAGTCGCCGATTTGGGATTGCTGAAATGAGTAACCATGCCGCAACAAGGCAACACGGCAACGGCAGATATGAGCCCATGCCGACCAGGGCCGACAGAGATGAGAGCTGCTCGAAATCCAATCAAACCACGTGCGGGAGCAGACCTTGAAGCACGACGCTTGTTGTCCGGGATGATGCCATGGCATGCCGTTCCCAGGGCTGTGGCCGTTCCTCTTCACCGTCCCTACCGCAACTCCAGCCCAGAGGGGTTGTCTCCTGGAACTCCTTCCGATGTCCTACGATGGCAGTGCCGCATGTCCAGAGGCCGTGTGGTCCAGTGGCCGAGACAGGATGCGACTGCGCCTGCTCATGTCGTCGCCTTTTCTTGCTCGTCTTCCACCAGCCGGCCTTGCTCTCTGGCTACTTCATCCATTAGTAGTAGCACATCTCGGGGTGGATACTGGCTACAGACAATGCTCGAGATTCCCCATTTGCTGCGCACGTGGATTCGATACTCCCTTGTCGTCAATAGTCCCGCTCGCCGCCGGGCACTGTGTAAGCCTCAGCCATCGCCGTCAGACCCTCCTCACACGAGCCTTCCAATTGAAGGGCGAGGCTTGAGGCTCTAGGCAATGGATCGTCTGTCTTGGCCGAACAAGAAGCCCGGTGCACATGCGAGGCGCCTTGTTTGTGATGACCATATCATTCATTCTCCCTCCCCCTTTGCAAAGAAGAGCATCATTCAAAGACTTGGCATCCCACCCCCGCAGCCCCTGTTCACTGGCCCGTGGCGCCGTCTGTCAACTTGTTTGGCCTCCTCCATCTGAGCAGCGTGGAGAAGAGGGGACGGGCCAAGTGGCCGCGTTGGTCGATGGCGCTGTTTGAGAGTCGAGAAGGATTCGCGAGGATGCTTGCGTTGCGCCTGCATACCCTGTCTCATGGCTCATGACCGGCCACTGACCAAGACCATGTTGCCCACTCGCTCTAAATAAAACAGAGCGTGCGTGCACCCTCATGCCACCGCCGTTCCCTTTGCCGCGCCGATCGATCGGGCCTTCTGCCTATCTGAGAATGTCGTGAAATCCTCCAGTTCGAAACCGACCCTAGGTGCCATGGGCCGACAGACCATGCTTGCAACTTGCCCAATGCAGATCTCGAAACGAATTAACCCTTGCTGTAATTATTATGGAGAGTTGGATAGTCTGTCTGTCTTTATCTTGGCGAGATCCAAACATGTGCTCTACAAAGTCGAGGCACATACACGATGGCGCAATATTGCACTGACCAGCTCACTGCCGCATGAGCAGATCCCTGCGCCGGTTCTCTCCTCCTTCTGCGCCATTCCGTCAAGATGCCGGAGATCATCAGCTGGTTGCATCTTTGACTGACACGCTGGCCGCAGATTTGCCACTCCATCGCTGCACAGCCACAGACATTTCAACACTTGGTCCACGAAAAGGATGCTCGCGCAGCCAATACTGTGCTGTACTGCCCTCCAAGATTCATGCTGTTTCACTTCCGGCTTTCAACGGCGGCCGAGGACTCGCGCGCCGATAACGTTTGGTACGACCAGTGAGCCTTATTATTTATAGAACGGGAGAAACCTTGCTCGGGCTCGTCATCGACATGGCAGCTTCAAGCTCGTAAATGTGCGTGATATCACCTCCTTGGAACCATCGTAAACCGCGCTCTCGTTCTTGTACCTGCGGTCCCGGACAGTGGGCGCCGCCTGATTTCTTCCCCTCGGACTCTCGCTACCAAGTATCAGTACGCAAAAGATTGAGATGCTAGTCTCCCAGTTTAACTATCGGATCAAAAAATAATAATACGCCCGCTGCGGTCCCCTACCCGAATAGCACGCTGGGGACAGAATCCTTCCAACAATAATGCAGAACGCCGATGATGCGCATGGCCCCTGCAGTCCGTTCAATCCATAAACAAATGATCAAGACTGTCTGCACTGCCATTTCCCTCGTATGTTGCCCTCAAGCAAATGTCATTGAAATCTCCTTTTCCTTCCCGAAATCTTCGTCATCGGAATCTCCCCAGGGGTTGCTCATTGGCACGCTGGGCACCGTGGTTGAGGTCGTGAGATTGGGTCTGCCTGAAGACTGGGCGGCCTCATCCTTTGACGGCGCTGTCGTCGCCACTGTTGGCTTGGGGTCGTCGAATGACGTGTCAAAAGTCATTTGAATATCGTCCTCGTGCCCTTGGCCGTATGCTGGCGGCGGGCCAGACTGAACGTAACTCGGCGATGGCGAGGGGGATTTCCTCACATCGTACGAACTCCTGATCAGGCTGGGATCACTATGATAGGCGTCGTGCATGGAGCCTCGAGGGTTTGACACCGGCGTCACTGGCAACGATGGCAGCGGCGAGACGTCAAGTTTCATCGGAGGCAGTGTCGACTTGATCTCCCTCACCTGGAGCTCTTCAGAGTCTCCATTCTTGGCCGCTTCCTTGGCCAGCTCCGCCCGGATAGATTCCACGTCGAAGAGAACCCCGTGGCTAGGAGTTGCCTTTTCCCCATTGCCACCCTTGCCCAGCGTGTCTTCGTAGATCTCCCAGTCTTGCTTTTCTGTCTTCTTGCGGCGACCGAAGAAGCTGAACCTGCTGCTCTTCTGTTCCTTGCCTTCCTTCTCCAGTTCCTTGCGTGCCTCCTCGATTTCGTTGATGAGCTCTCGCTGTCGCTCCTGGTGGTTATCCGGGTCGGGATCCTCGATTTCAGCGAATTCCTCGCTCTCCACTGACCACCCACACTTCATGAGCAGCGATGGCATTTGTGTTCGGTAGTCCATGTGTCCAACTACCATATCCGTGACATCCAGATTCTCCATAAATGGAAACTCGTCGATCGGGCCCAGGCCTGCCACCCGGCGAATGCCACCGTTTGTGAGTCTGAAGAGGTATCCCAGAATCCAGTCGTTGCGGTTGTACGCATTCAAGAAGCGGCCCGCCACCACGGACTTGGCACGGAGGAACTCGTCCTTCTTTACGACAATGGGCGCGCCGAACAGATAGACATTCTGGACAATACCAGCCGCACCCTTGGCACCCAGCTCAAGAAGGCAGGAAAAAATGACGCGAGCACCGATGGAGAATCCAACCAAAGTGATGGGTCGCGTGCCCAGATTGCGTTCGAGCAGTGAATCTGCCAGGATCTTCCCCGCGGCCGTAGCTCGATCCAGTGAGGTGGTCCAGGGGTTGTCAATCAGGTAGGAGAGTTTGGAAAGGATAATCGGGAGCTGGAGGGCCGACATTAGAGTGGCGAGAATGGTGGTACCCAGGACTTGTTGGATAGTCTGAGTGAGAGCCTGCGAGGGGACCATTAACTTCTGCGTTGCGAGGGAAATGCACTGGGGATCGCTCTATACGTACTTCGGTGGCAAGAATGTTCATGGTCTGACCCATGCTTCGCAGCATCTCGGGTTCCCAATGAATAGAGTAGAGGTCGCCCATGATGGGGTCTACCGTACTGAATGGCAGACGGACGTCATCCATCTTGCCCGTCAGCCACCCAGAGACGGTGACGATCAAGTTGACTCGCTTATTATTATGCAAAGGGCGGTATTCGAACGTCTGGACAGCCCCTGTGCGTCGATGAGCGGCCTTTCCGCCGATAATACTCCCCGCAGAAGCAGAGGCAGAGGTAATGATGGCGGCGCCGCCGACTCCTCCGAGGAAACTGCCAGTTCCACTGACACCGATTGCGGTAAATCCTGTCGCAAGGCCAGCTCCAATCAAGGGGGCGAACAAGCCGGCTGACAAGCCAATGACGAGGCCTCCTCCCACGGTGGCCAGGCCCATCATCATGTATCGTTTCTTCAAGGCTCGCTTCCTGCGGCTTTCGATGTGCTCGTCCTCATTCCAGTTCTCCTTTTCGGCGGCTTGCTGCATCTCGAGCGCGTCGGTGACTTTCTTCTCGAACCTGCAGACGTCGATCCATGTGATTTCCAGGCTTTCTCCCACCCTCTCAAGAAGCAACCTTGATCGTGCGTCATAGATGGAGTCCGCGATCAGGATCAAGAATAGGTCGCACAGGACTGTCCATCGTAGGTCAATATCAATTTTCTCGGTGGTCGGCAGCTGAGAAGGTGCCTTGACGTCCGAAAGCTCCTGTCCGTCCACCTGTGAATACGGCGGGGGGGCTTCCGCGGGCAACTCCTCCTCGGGGTCTTGTGGTGGCATGCTTGAGATAGAAGGACGGCCGGATGAGTTGCTCTGTTCTGCCATTGGGTTAGAAACGCGAGCGTTCACATTGAGCGCCGGCGTCAGATCAGCGGGAAGCACCCCGTGCTCTGCCAATTGCTCAATCATGATTTGCTCAGCATCGCTAATGTCCATGTGGGCATGCAAACGGAGCATCATCTTCTGCCCCCACATCTTGATAGATTCTGCAGCCATGGAAGTCTCCTTCTTTGTCTTTTTGGTTAACTCGATGGCCTCGGCTTCCTTGACCAACTTGACAATCTCTAGGCGAACTATGCCAACGTAAGCAATCCGCTGGCCTTCTGTCAGGAGATCCTTGGTAGCCTGCATCTGGGATAGGGCATCCCGGCCTTCGTCGTCATCGACTGCGCTTGTGCCATTATTCTGTGTGAAAAGATACTTCGTGTTGTCGTCCAGGCTCGTCGCTGATTCCGCATCATCGTCTACCATCACGCGTGTGTATCCCTTGCCCGCGCCGCCTAGATTGCCGTAGCCATATTTCTCTTCCTCTTCAGGGTCGAATTCTTTGGCGATCAATTTATCGTCGTCATCGTACATATTATACCTGGCATAAGCCGGCATTTCTTGCCAGCCGCCATCGTCGTCCTCCTTGTCGTCCTCTTGCTTGGTTGAAACCTGCTGATGCGAGAACTCTGAAACACTCTGTCGGTTGGGCTTGGTGCTGCCTTGGCTATACCTCTGCTTTGAGGGTGATGGAGGGTCGTTGTCGTTTGCCTGCTCGCCCTTGCCCTGCGCTTGAGGCACTGTCACAGCAGCGGCAGTGGCAGCTGCCGCCGTGGCAGCAGCAGCAAGAGGTTTCCCATTGGTAGAGTCGGCTTTATCCGCAGGGCCCCCCGATGCCTTGGAGGAGTCTGTCAACGACACCTCTGTACTCGCATCTTTTGCTTTTGGTGAGGTTGAGGGCTCGCCACTAAGAGTCTCGGGCTTTGACGGCTCGGGATCTTTTGAAGGCGTTGTCTTGAGGGGCTTCGAAGCGTCTCCAGTCGAACTCTTCTCGGCAGGGGACGCTGACCCGTTATCCAGAGGCTCTGAACGTGCATCTTCGAATTTGTCGCTCTCGTCATCGTGAGTTGCGGTCTGGTCAACGGGCGGGGCGAAGGGCTTATCGTCGTTGGCGACAGGTTGTGGTTTGGGCACCTTCTCCGATGGTTTGTCGCCCCCCTCCTTATCAGACGAACCATTGTCTTTAGGAGCGTCGTTCTTCGGCGTCGGATACCGTCGAATAGGGAGGCCGAAGTCGTCGACTTCCACAGGTTGCGAAGCCATGATCGTGGGCTGTTGGTAACGAGGCGCGATCTACTCACCCAGGGCCACAATGAGACTCCAGGGCGGCGTGCGTTCAGCGAGGTCGCGGCTTGTGCCGTTGGTCGGTCGATTGCACCGGCTCAGGGGCCAGAACGGGAGTGATATCGATATACGGCGTACGGAGGGAGAGAATGTCGGCCTCTTGACCGGGGGATTGTGCGATGGCACCCTGAACCCCCTGTGCTAGCTAACAGGTAGGGGCTTTCGGGCCACGCGGATGAGGGTGGCGGGGTGAAGAATGGCGTGGGTGAATGGCGATTATTAGAGGGAGAGAAGAGCTGTCCGAGAGCGAGGCTAGGTCGGTAAGGAGTATAATGGTCGAGGTGCTGGTATCTCTGTGTCCCGCCTCCCCAAGACTCCTGTCATGGGGATGATTAAAATGTCACGACGGTGACTTGACCTGCGAAGGGTGGGGCCTAATTGCTCAGGGCGGGCTTGGGCTTGGTAGCGGCATAGCCCGGTTCAATGGGCGACAGGGGGCGGTTAGTGGCGTCCAAGGGGGGAGGCAACGACGTTGGTGGGGTCGTGTGCCCCTACGCCGACCATCGTAGCGCGCAGAGGCCAGAGCTCATGAGCCCATACCACGAGATGGCCAGGCCACATTGAACCGATCGATCATACCCTCCTCGCATACCTACCTGCCATGCCAAATTGTTGGTGCATTGACATAAAACCCGAGAATACGAGGCCTTCGAGGGCAATCTGCTGTGGTGCACTCGCTGCCTCGCTTCGGTGGCATTTCGCTCACAGCCATCCACCATGATGGCCCGCTTACTTGCGTGTGACGACTAACGGAGTAGGACTGGCAGGCTCCGTCAGCATCTCAGCACTTGGGGGCCGACTGTGCAGTCCGAGGTGCTCTCCGAACATGCAGCTTGACATTCACGAAACAATGCAGAACAATGGGGCAATCGTTCCTTGCTCTGCAGTCTTGGCTTATTCATGGCCTCCCTACCCACGGGGTATCCGTGCAACGCATGCTACTTTACAATCAAACGAAACGAGACTGTTTTAACCATCTGTACGCCATGCTAACAGCATTCCAACCCTCTGCGCAACCAATTCCCTTCTTTTAATCTTCTCCGCCATCTGCGGCTGCTTCGGGGATCTGCTTCACAGCACCCTCGCTCTCTCCTGCTGCACCGCCACTGGGCTTCGCCCTACGCCGTCTTTTCCTCTTGGCCGGTGCATCCTGTGTTTCCTCGCTCTCCACTGGCGCCGCGTCCTTTCTCGGTTCTTGCGCTTGTTGCTTCTTCTTGGACTTCATAACGGCGAGCGGGTTCGGTCCCTTGGGCCCGCGTGTCTTCTTCGTCGTCTTCTTCTCCTTCTTGTCACCTCCACTAGCACGTTCCGCAGCGCCATCGGCATGTTTTGTATCTTTGCCATCTCCATCTTCATCGCTGTCTTCGTCGTCTCGCTTTCTCTTTCCCAGGGCGTTCCTGAGCTCCGCGCGGAACTTGCCCCTCTCTTCCTTGGCCCGGAGTTGCACACTCTCGTCGGCCATGGGCTCGAGAATCATTACGCTCCTCTTGATATAAATCAACGGAACCCCCTTAATGCCGCGAAGCATTCTTCTAACTTCCTGGCTCTGGCTGGCAACGACGTAGCGGTGCTTGTTCTGGTTGGTGTCCTTGGGGTCGACGACGGATCGTATGCATTCGTCAGTGCCCAGCGGTTCGGGGTAATCGTCCGGATGATGACCACAGCGTCGTCGTTCCAGAGTCTTGGCCACTTCAATGGCTTCGGCAGCGCCGGGTTCTTTCTTTTGTGCGTACAACTTTCGGATTTCGCATTGGGTGATCACTGTCAATTGTTAGCGATCCCGGATCGACCAAAGAGTGCCATGTAACTCACTGGGCTTGACCTTTCCATGAACCGTTCTCTGGAGAGCAGGTTCCAGCTCCATCTTGAATCGACACGAATCGCGCACCATCTCTGCGTCAACTGCGAAAAGTGAGCACATCCTCTTGGGGCTACCGGGAAGGTCAAGAGCGTACCTAGAACTTGGTAAGGCTCACGGAAACCGAAGGTCATGGAGAATTGCTCCATGAGCTTCCGATACTGCTTTGACCGCTTTCCACGCATGTTGGCGACGAGGTGGCTGATACTCTCGAAAGTTGTAAAGTGTTGCGCCCTGCCCCAAAGCCCGATCACTGTCGCAAAGGTCAGAGGCAAGGCTTGCGGTCCAGAAAATAAATTTCTTATCAGAGGCGGCATGAACCTGGCACGTGCGATAAGCGCCCTCCACCATCCAAACATACTAAGTACCCCACCTCAACCCATACCCAAATGCAGCACCCAAGTGGCACAGCATTGAGCTCATTGCCCTCTTGGTAATTTGTTGACGGGAATGGTTGGACATCTTCTCGACTGTTGAGATGCAATACTTTACTCTAATGGTTGTATTAACTGATCGTATCATCGTAGGCTCCTAATATGCTAGAAATCAATCCATGCCGTAATCGCTCTCTAATCATGTAACTGTCCCTGCAAGAATTCTCTCTTGCCATCTATTCCTGAATTTGCAGCTCCGTAATATCAAGATAACCCAATGGGAAACAAGTCTGATGGTGAGACCACAGCTGGCCTATCTTAACCCTCGTTGCGGACACAAAGTGCAGCAATGACGCTAATATCGTCAAGTTTTCCTATTTCGATTTTTAGCTGTAGTCGGCCACGGATGGGTTAGGTTGCAATTACCTCCTTGACTTGCCAAACCTTCTTCGATCGCGTGCTCCATGAATGGGCTTTCGGCAAACGGATCTACCGCAATTGCTTTTGCGGCCCCAACCAGGTCCTCTGCGGCCGATTTCATGCCTCCATTGCGGCCCCCTGCTCGGGACCCATCTGCTCCTGAAGTGTGGCCCGCCTCCCACTTCTGAACACTCTTGAGGACGATGGACACAATCTCGTGCTCCCAGAGGTTATCGATGACGCCGTCGCTCATTGCAAGCACGATGTCGCCCACCTCGATGTCCACCATATCCGTTACCGCGTTCTCGTTGGGCGTGTCTGGACTGTTGGTGCCGAGCTGGCGCGGGCAATCGAACCAATGCCACTGCTCCTTGGTCCTATAAATCACCTTTTCCTCCTTGGGCCGAAGGACCATTACTTTGCAGTCGCCGAGATTGGTCACAAACAAGAGTGGTGATGGATTCTTCTGTGACTCATCGCTGGGGTCGGTCCTGTAGTGTAGCTGCGCTCCGCAAGCCGTAGTCGTACCCAGGCAATCGTGCGATACAGTTGCCTCCAGGGTCTTTTCGTAGGCTTCCTGCAGACTACTCGTCGTGTCGGGCTGGTCGCGCTCTGCGGAAAGGCACTGGAGTATTTGATCCTCCACAGCGCTTGACCAGAAATGTAGAATCAATCGCGACCATAATCTGTATTTTTATTAGCAGGCTGTCGTGCGGCCGGGCAGCGGAGAAATGCGTCATACCCAGCATGGCCACGGGGACGGGTGGCCCAGGCCCCGACGCCGTCATTGGCGCAGATGAAGAAGTCGCTGGCATAGATCGCATCGTCGCCATTTGTCAGGCCCCGGATGAGCTCCCCATTCACAAAAGCCCGGCGATCGCGACTCTGGTGGTGTGTGCTGAGGGGATCGGAGAAGGATATGGATGGAGGGGAGAGGAAGGGAGGGGGGAATGGGCGGGGCGTCCTCTTCGCGAAAAGACCGATGCCCGTCTCGAATCGAAACGGCAGAATCGGAGACGAGGAGCGATTCCGGGAGGATGGCCTTGCTGTCGAGCCATACCGTCGCGACAGATGAGGCCACCATGCCAGAGGTCGTACCGAGGGCGTTCTTCTTGCACAGGATGCCGGGAAGGACGCCAGGGATGGGGATGGGCGGCGCATTCCAGCTAACAACACCAGCGCTGTCCCTCGAATTGCTGGCCGCAGCCTGTGGTGGGTTTGAGGCTTTGCTCTCCAGGAGTTTGGAAGAAAACACTCGAGGCAGTTTGTCGCGGCGGCAAAGAAGTTGGCAAGAAAGGGCGTTGAGAACGCCACGTGATGGGCGCGGTACAAGCCACCAGAGCCATCTCAAGAAGAATGTTGCGTGTAACTTTCATCACAGCGAATGCACTTGATACAGAGCGCATTGCCGCCATGCACCCCTGAAAAGCGTCTCGCGGCACAAATCATCCCATTGCCTTTATTCTGATTGTTTTCTCTTGATGAATTATTCTTTTGAATGTATCATCTTCTTGGGCCGCCCAGATGGGAGCTCGGAAGTTCGCCGTGAAGGGTGAGCAACGACCCAATCACAGAAGAACATGGCGTCGTCTCGTCGGCCCGAGAATGTGTCGGCACAGTTGTCAGCGCTTTCGTCGATTATTCTGCTTGAGTTCGGCATAGAAGGCTCCGAGCTGACTTGAGGAACTGGCGATGTTCATGTCTCTACACAACACTCATTGCCAACGTCGCTACGGCCGTTGTGCGACATGATGCAAATACCTGGGGTAATATTTGGGCCCACTCCCTCTCACCCAACAGGGCACCAGGTCTGGCTGGGAGTGGTCGATGGGGGCCGGGTATCGGCGGTCCCGCATCCCGACCGCTCGGCCCTTGCCAAGGTGAGCATTCCCTCCACCGACATTTATCATGTACGGCTTCATGTTGCGACTAATAAAGTCATGATGCAACGAGTACCGATGAGTACCCACACACTAAGCGAGCGCATTGCGGATCGTCCATGATAAATGAGATCCACGACCATCGCATTATGCGCCTACCTGTCTTGTTAACCTCTGCAAAGGACAGGTGACATTTTCTTCGTTGCATCTCGTGATGCGGGAAGCCTATGGGCACATGGCACATTTTACCACCCTTCGAATTGAAGTCGACACTGACCAGTCCTCCTGATTTGGAACACATTTCCAAAGTTGGGCAAGGCGGGGTTAAATTGTCGCATGACGTAGGAAGTCAGGATATGAGTGATGCTTCCCGTCGCCAATGTGCCCCATTTTCCACTTCTGGGATCTTACGGCTCGGCATCATCCTCTTGTTCGTATGCCAGACTGAAGTCTCGGTGCCGGATGGCTCGGCCTCGACGGTAGCCCTACAAGTCCACGCATCCTCCACACCCTGGCTTCCGTCTTCAATCCTCAACGGCTGAAAGTTGCTGACTGCCGTGGGATCAGGGCGTGAGCAAGGCACGGCTTGGATAGACGTGAGCCAATCAATAGGTCAGCGGCACTCTGCGGGGGATTTGACGCGCAACCTTCGACTTGCACGCCCAGGAACAGGGAGGCAAATAAACCAGACAACTAGGGTATGGCAGGCGCTGCGCCTCCTGTCTCCTGAGACATCCGCTATTCGTGCAGCACATGAAATTGCGGGAGGGATAGTGTTCATCATTCAATTGTACTTCTGTCGTCAGCCCAGCCACGCCATGACACACCAAAGACCTTTTACGTTGCAAACTGACAGAAACGCCCAAGTCACAACATAATCGACAGCACGGTAGTATTTGGTTACCCGGCAGTTCTAGGGTGTCAGTGCACTGCCACCACCATTGTGCGACATGAACAGAGTTCACAAATCCTACTTTGTGCAGCAAATGTTTTAGCTTGGTGGCGAAGACGATTGCGAGTGAATGCCACAAACGATGGCAGTGCCAAGATGTTTGAAAGCATAAATTTCAATTTCAGGTTTCCTACTAGTAGGTAGGTAGCTGTTATGCTTGAATTGATGCCAGCTGTAGTTGTTCTTTCAATATTAAGGTTTCTTACGATTTCACCAACCTAACCTCTTTGCCTCGTGTGAGGCGGCAACTTATCAAGCGCCAGCACAGAGGCCAAGACCCCTGGATCTGCTGCACCATGTGTTGACTGGGGAGGGGGACTGCTTCCAAGGAAAGCCGGCAAGCTGGGTCCCGCAGAGGCGCAGGTTTTGTGGGCCTTGTGACGGTGATTCTAGACGCCGCCCAGACATAAAGTATTGGCAGAGGGGGGTGGTGAGAGGTGGAGCCAGCCGATGACCGGCACTGGTTTGCTGGTGCGTACAGAGTCGAGCTTTTCTATTTTCTACGTGCATCAGAGGGAGCTTGGCAAGCCTGCTACGTATTTGAAATTGTAGAGGTGGAACACGTCTTGGCAAGACACCACCGACAGGCGATACGAGAAGGCCCAGCGCCGCGCCGGCTCAGCGCGGCTTGTAGGAGCAGAGGAGAGCCAGTGAAGAACGCTGGGGACCAGGGCGTCGAAACAAGACCGCGGGTCTGGGCGCGTTGAGGATGCACCGGACTGGCTGGGTAGAGCATGGCCGGGGCGGCTGGGGTGGCAGAGGTACTATGGTACTTCCGTGGTGGGGGATTTGGCGTGGAGCAGGATTTGGAACATTGGTCGAGATCGTAGAATCTGGTGCTGGTGACGAAGCGGTCATGGAAGGGGAAAAAAAGAAGGGCCAGGATGTTACTCGCTCGCTCGCCAACCACAATCGCCAGACATGGACCGCCGACGAGATCATTGACGCGGACTCAGCCGCTAGGCGGCATGCACCGAATGGCACCCAGCTCTTTGTGCGAGTCAAGAGGCTAAAACAAGTGCTAGTGTGCTGCCATTGAATCATTGATAGCTGTCGCCGCAATGGCGCGTCCGGGTGGTGGTGTGTGCTAGTTGAAGTGTGATTGCCTTCAGACTCATGAAACTTTTGGGGGTTTGGTTTGCAACCGGAATCCAAGCAAGAAACCAACTCGCTCGCTCGTTTCTTGTTTCAATTGGGCGGGATGTGGGAGGCGAGAAGGAGGCAACCCACCTGGAACGCACTTCTCGATCTCGACACCCAGTGCATAGAGTCGCATTGGCAGACAAGCGCTGGGATGGGCGGGACCCATGGACGCCGGGGGGGGACACAAAGCAGGGTCCATGGATCTGTCACGGAACCATCGCCAATGACGGAAGGTTGAGAAGGGACCCACCGCCCGCCTGCAAGCCCGACAGCCAGGTATCTTACCTGCTCACGCTCACCTACGGGGTGCGCGAGACGCCATCATGCGCGCCAAAACGTGCCCAGTACGAGGCAGTGGAGGCACGGAGCCCCAAACACCGGCAGAGCAAGCCATGAGGTGCCATCATGGCCGTACTACTAGGGATGGGGAGGACCGCACAACCACAGACGGACGCAGCGCTGCGGTGCAGTCTCGGTAACACCTGTCAAATACGAAGTATTTGAGCACGGGTGGTCCCCATCCGGTCAAGCTTGTTGGAGGGCCTCGTACTCTATTCCGGACCCGTCGTATAATAATATACTCTGGCTGTCGCTTCTCGGGAAACTGTTTGCGTCAAAGACCTCACCGACGACGCTCTCGATAGTTTTCGCCCTTTCCTTTGTTCGTCCTCCCTGGCCATCCGACGGATATTACTACTACTCCCACCGCTACTGCTGCATATTGCTGCAATAGATTGTGAAGAGGCCCGCCGCTATCAGCTGTCTCGGTCGCATTCACATCTACCTTGCTTTACCGTTTAGTCCGTGGGTCACTCTCGGGTGACGTAGCGGATTGGGTTCAGCAGGGCCAGGACAGGACTCTTCAACCGGCTTGCCTCGTTTTCCATTCCATCGGCGAACAGAACAGAGGGCCAGGCTTGCTTCAAAATAAACAGACGTCGCAGGCCCGTCTCGTCGGTCTCCGTCGTTCGTCGTCCCCGCCGAGTCGTCGTCTAATTTATCCTGCCCGCCCCTCTCCCTCGCCATCGCATTCGCAAGCCTGCGCAGGCCTGACGCACGCCAACCCAAATCCACGGTCCACCACGCCGGTCGACAACCTTGTTCACAGCCGTGCAAGGTCGGCCACCACCTGCTAATTACTACTAGTCAGTTGCTACGTCGGAATCGCGGATTGCTTGTAAAGACCGTTTTGGCGTCTTACCCAGCCTCCCGAGCCCACGTACTCCCGATCCATTAGCTCGCCCTCATACGTATACGCCGTACGCACGCACGACATCCGCCGTCCCCCAATTGCCCGCCCACGACACAGACACCCGGCACCGCAGGCCGATCCTCCAAGGGTTCCCACGCCATTGCCACGCTTTGGGCATCGCGCAACACATAATCACCACGTACGCAACACCAACGTGCCAGCTAATAATAATCGTCCTGCCAGCGGGTACAACACGCTTGAGACTTGAGAGACCAAGGCCCAGTTCCTGGCCATCCACCGCCGTGCAGGGATACCACCGCTCTGCGACCCGCATCGATAGGTTTTCTTGGCCGCTTGGCTAGGCATGCCAGTCGTCCGACGCTTCCGTACGCATCATTACACAAGCGCCTTCTTGGATGAATAGGGACTCAAGCCGGCGCCGACGCACCAGCACCAGGAACCCTGAGCGGTTTTGTACAAGAGTAGCCTGAATCGTCGCTGACCGTGTTGCTGCCTCGCTTTGCTTCGCTTTCGCTCTGCGCTCATTTGCTCATCTTGTTACCTTTTTCAGCGACGACGGCATTATTATTACATTACACCCTTCAAACCAGGTCTGCACGCATTGTCGCAGCATTCCCGGCCTTCCCTGCTTGGCATCAGCTCTGTCCGTTGCCGCAGCAGAGCAGGAGGATCCATCCTCCTAGGACTACCGACCCTTTTCTTTCTCGTTGTCTCACAAAATTAGGTCAACATGGGCCGAAATCGAGGTACGCTTTTCTCATTCCAGTTCCAGACATACGTCGTTGTCGTCACTTGCGTGTTGGATATTGCGCACTGCCCGTGCGAGAGTGTCAGTGTCAGCACCAGTGCCAGTGCCGGACGCCATAACGCCCAATACACAGGGCAGTGATGACATGCGCAGCGCCTGGGTGCGCTCGCTCACACCTCGCTCCCGCCGCCCACTCACACGCCCCCTTACCCCCCTGACAGCCCTGCTCGCAGCAGCCACTGGGGTCCGGCCGCTTCGGTGCGGTGCAAGTGCCAGGGCCACCAAGCCAAGACCAGCCCTCCGGCTAATAGTGCCACCCCATCCATTGGATCCCAAGAGGCCAGGCCGCCAGAGGCCCCCCATGGCAGTTGCAGCAGCCATCCAATATCAGTTCACATCCGCGTCCCCCCTCGCTCGTCCAATTCGGATCCAGCTTTGTGCTAACCAAACCACCACTGGCCAGTCCTCTCTTTTATGTCCCATTTCTCCGCCGGTCCAAAGACACCGCCGCACTCGTCGTCTCCTCCCAACGACTCCCCCCGAGGCCACCGCAAGGCCAACTCTACCAACGACCCCTTTCCAGACCACCTCGACTCTCGTCGTCCCATCACGCCGCCCTCGCAGCCGGACTATGGCACCCCAGTGAACATCTCTCCCGCCGTTACTCCGCCACGCCAACGCAACAGCTCTCGCCCCTTGTCCATGGTACTGGCGCACCAGCCGGGCCTTTTGGACAACATGACGCTCGAGGACACGATTCCCGAGCTGCAGCCCGTCTTTTCCTACCTCAATGCCCACTCCAACAAGCTGTACCAGGAAGGCTATTTTCTTAAACTTGACGACCAAAATACACGTATGCCACAACCCTCCCTGCCAATTGCTGTTTGCGCACCCTGCACAGGCCAGCCTTGGCATGACCTGTCTTGTGCCCCGAAACTGACATCATGAATAGAGGGGAAGCCCAATCCCGACCGAACATGGACCGAATGCTTTGCCCAGCTCGTGGGTACCGTGCTCTCGCTGTGGGACGCTGCCGAACTTGATGCCGCGGGCGAGGACGGTGAAGTCCTCCCCAAGTTCATCAATCTGACAGATGCCTCCATCAAAATGGTAATAGCCCCTCTCACGTGTCTTGGCAGTTGGTACCCGGATGTCCAGTGCTCGGCTAACACGAGCCCTCCCAGATCGAGTCGCTCCCTACCCGCTCTAATGAAGAGACGCCGCTCCAGAACATCCTTAGTATCTCGACCGCTGGACGGAACCGATACTTGCTCCACTTCAATTCCCGGCACTCCCTCCTACAATGGACGGCTGGCATCCGACTCGCCATGTTCGAGCACGCGACCCTGCAGGAGGCCTACACAGGCGCCCTGATTGCGGGCAAGGGCAAGACGCTAAACAACATTGGCGTCGTCATGGAACGATCACGCTTCAAAACCGAAGAGTGGGTGAGAGTTCGTTTTGGCGCTGGTGTGCCGTGGAGACGGTGCTGGTGTGTCATCAGCCCCCCGGATGAGAAGGAGTATGCCAAACTCCAAAAAGAGATCAAGAAGCGCTCTCCGTATGACCGGTCCCCGCTCCCCGTTTTGAAGGGAGACATCAAGTTCTATGACACGAGGATCAACTCCAAGAAGAAGAAGGTCCAGCCCATTGCTGCCATCACAGACGCGTTTTCGGCGTATGCAATCTACCCCCAGGCTAAGGCCCTGATCGATGCTTCGACACTTCTCAAGATCGAGGGCACCGTCTCAATTTATGCCGATCCGCCCTCTTTGACGGAAGGATTCGTGTTCATCATGCCAGAAACTCACCCTGCCGTCACCGGATTTGAGATGCTGTTGCGCTTTCTTTTCCCCACGTGGGATTGCTTCGGCCTCTATGGCCGACCTGGCAGACTGGTGGCGAGCACGTTGGATTCTAGGTCTCTCATGTTTGCCATGCCTAAGCATAAGAAGTACGGCTACTTGGAAAATCTTGACGTCTCAAACCTCATTCTTGAGGACGGCAGTGCAAACTGGTATGAAAGGGACTGGAGGAAGCGTCTCAAGGAAGCCACCGGAACCAGAATGAACACGGTTGAGGATGTCCCTGCCTCACGATCTCGCAGCAACAGTCGGAAGAGCGTAAGACTCAGCTTCGGCAGCGGAAACGAGGGTGGCTCTAGCAAGCCGACGGTAGGCTTCTCTGACCAAATGGACCCTCCCCCTGGGCGATCGTCCAGGTCGTTCTCTCTCTCTGGTACTCGCCCCGATGGGGCTCCGCAGGACACTCAGCGCGGCATGCAGACCGGCGGCATCCCATTCCACACCCGGAATTCCTCGGATCCCAATAACGTCGGTTATGCCCCGCAAGCGCAAGGCAGTTATCCTGCGAACGACAGCCCGTATGGTGCCAACCCCCATCGCGGCTATGGTCCAAACAATGGTTCGTCCCCTGGTGACAGCCCTGTCGATGACGATGGAATGGGATCTCCCCCATTTAGAGATTTTGACGGAATGCGCAAGATGCACACTCCAGAGCCAGTTTCCCAGCCGCCAGCCTTTAATCATGGACCACAAGCTCGTCCTGTTAGCAAGGCTTACCACTCTCCCGAGCTGCGTCAGGCTAACAACCGGCTCTCGAACTCTACCTTGCAGCAACTTGCCACAGCTGGAGGACTTGGACGGAACGATGCATCCTCGCCAAGGAGGGATGGGGAAAACATGGGGCCATCGGTACTTCCACACGCCACCAACAACGCCTTAGGGATGACTGCTAACGACAACCGCTCACGTGAAGCTCTGAGCCCACCGGACCAGAACTCCCGTGGGAACGGCTTGCCTGCACCACTGAACCTATCCAAGCAGCGGTCCAAGTCGCCACTGGCCCAGGGTCCATATGGCCCACAAAGCCCATATGCCCAGGGGCCCAACTCTCGGCCCTCAACCTCTGATGGGCCCCGTTCCCCAATGCCCCCAGGTCAGATGGGCCCGCCCCGGTCTCCTCACCCACAAAACCCCAACTACCGACCGGAGCAGGGGCCCGGAACGCCTCGCGGACCCCCGGGAAACGGGCAACGCGGCCCTCCGCCGCCTGCACACGGGCCGATGGGCCCGCCTGGCAGTAACTTCCGTCAAGGGCCTCCTGGGCCTCCCGGGCCCCCTGGTCCTCCTGGGCACTACGGCTCACCCCCAGGCGGCCGAAAGCCTGTCCCCGATAGGTTCATGTCAGGCAACAATGCCGTAACCAACGAAATCATTGATCATTACGCATATGACCAAGGTCGTGCACCTCATCACCCCCAGGGCCAGAACAGGCGTCCAGGTCCGCCTCAACGGCAGGACAGCAACCAAAGCAGTCGTTACGATGACGCAAGCAGTGTTGATTACGCCAGCACTCACAAGTCGACTGAGACTTCAAAGTCTGTTGAGCGACCCCGAGCTGGAGTGTTGAAGACGACAGGTAGTGATGAGCCGGAGATGCCCAAGCCAACCGGATACGATATTCCCGACATCAACTTTGGTCCAACGGTCAATTATGGCGCTACTAGCCCCCCTCGCAGCAAGACGCCAGGGTCGCTGATTCCTGGAGGTGGGAGACCGTACTCGCCGGCCAACCAGCCCAAGCCTTCAAGCTCTGGGGAGGACCACGGCCGGTCTGGTTCCGATGAAGGAGTGAAGCGCACGATGGCTTGGCAACCAGGCGCTACCCCTTCACCATCTGCTCCGCAGGGCGTGAGTGCTGAGGAGTTTGTTCAGCAGCGAGCTGCACATGCCCGTACCGCCTCTGGCAACGCCTTGGCCGGATTCCGGTCGAATACCCCCAGCCCCAGCCCAGCAATGAAACGCAGAAGTTCGTATGACATGTTGCAACGACACTCTCGTCAAAGCTCTGTCGATCTTCTGTCTCGCCCGGGCTCTCGTGGTGCCAACGCTGCATTGACGTATGGAAGCAGTGGAGAAGCCTCGAAACGCCTGAGTGCCCGGGAACAGGAGCAGGTCGCAAAGCTCACCGGGACCCCGCTCATCAGCATCGCTGGCAATAGCAACAAGCAACCTCCCCAGGGGCCGGGTTTGGTTGGCGCCATCGATGCTCGTGAACGCGAGAAGGAGAACATGAAGCAGGGCGTCAACAGCCAGGCCGTGAACAATGCCATCAACCAGCGACAACAGCACCAGAACGGTCTCATGTACCAACAGCAGATGGCTCAGCAGCAGATGGCACAGCAAAGGGCACAGCAGCAGATGGCTCAGCAACAAATGGCTCAGCAGCAGATGGCTCAGCAGCAGATGGCTCAACAGCAAATGGCACAGCAGCAGATGGCACAGCAGATGGCTCAGCAGCAGATGATGGCTGACCGTAGCATGTCACCGCCCAATGCTTACGGACCTGGTCCCGGGTATATGGGTAGAGGAGGGCCGCAGTATGGTGCTCCGTACGGTCAGCCCGGCGCTCCCCAAGTGCCACCACACATGACGGGGGCATACGGTTCGCCAACCACTGCCAGTTTCTCACGTCCCCTGCGAACACCACCGCAGCAAGCGGACCCAAGGTCTCTGCCGCCACAAGGACAGTATAGCCCGGCGGCCCCCAGGCCACAGCCCGGAGCACGGAACATTCATCCTACATATCAGGGTCAAGCATTCTAATGCACGATGATGGGAATATGCCGGAGGCAGTCGATATCTTTCAAACCACACTACATTATTGCATGTTGGCGGCATTAAAAAAACACTAGGATTGAGCATGAGATGGCGTTAGGATGGTTATCTGAATTCCTGCGATGCGCGGGCAATACATGACTTGCATAACTCCAGAGACTGGAAGTCTTCCCACAGGGCAAACATTCATACCATAGCATTAGAGTTTGTGGAATTCCACTTTGTTCTTGAATCTTTTGTTCAGCATGCATGACTTCGCCCAGTTCCTATAACTGACAAATGGCAATGGGAACTTGGTTTTGAAAGGTAAGCCAAAGTCAGCCGACAATGTCCGCTGAACGCAGCGGGTCTTTGTAATCAGGCTGATGCTGGGTGATCCAATGTCTGCGGCACGCGCCTGTTGAGAGGTCACGGTATGGTGTCAGTGTCGTGTTCGAGACGTGACGGATTCGCTGCAGCTTGGCGCCTAGCTAGCTCGAGGGCGGGGCTTGTTTGCCGCTGTTACTGGCTGCAAGTCGCCAATCGATGGCCATCCACAGGCGTCCAGTTGTTCCCCGCGAACTCGCACTTCGAGGACAGCTGACAACGGGTGGTTGTCAGCAGCGGGTGACCAAACAATGAAGACTAGTTTCCTGGCTCTCTTTCCTTTTTTATGGGGTCTGTTTTCTTTTGACGAACTCGTTCGCGCATGGCTTCGCGTCTGTAGAGATTGATAGGTATGTACACGGTGAAGACTGCTCCGCACGCGCAAACCAATTGGAAGTTTGTTTGGATGCCCCTCATCGAGAGCATCTGGCACCAACCCAGTTGCTGAGGCAGCCAAATCGCAGGCGTCCGGTGGCAGCCTGGCCTGCTGCTCGCCGCCTGATCTGTTAGGGGCGGTTACATGGGCACACGCCCGCAAACCGCTGCAAGGGTCCCCACTGAGCCGCTGGGGAAACGGCCAGCAGCCACTATCAGCTGTGCTGAAGAGAGCGGTCGCCAACCAACTGGGCCCGTCTTTTCAGCATCAAAACCCCCCCCACCCCAACGGCCTAGCCCGCTCACTCGTCTCCCTGGCTCCCACGAGCTTCCTGACAGTGACGTTTGTCCCAGACCGACCGACCTTTCTTTTTCCTCCCCCTCCGCCCCAGGCTTAGACGCCGCCGCTGCCGCCTCACTCTGTGTCCTCGACTATTTCGCCTCCTTTCCCACTTCCCCTAGCCGTCTCTACCGAATGTCCTCTTGCCTATGTCGCTAGGCGTTTAAAAGTTTCGACCCGTCCGGCCTCCATCGCACGCACATTCAGAGCATTGCCGCGCCAACACACGACCTACAACAACCAACTACCGATACCCCCGGCCGCCCATAACGAAGTTGAGATTCTATCCTCGCCTCGCAGCCAAGGCTGCTCGGGCCGTTCCCAATGGACGGTGACGAACCCACGCAAGGTACAGTAATAGTCCCAGCGACGTCTACCTTGGCTTGCTTGCTAATACGCGAGGTCCTGCCCCGCCAGCGACCCAAAACGTCCTCGATCCGCGCCGAGAAGGGAAGCAGAACTCGGGCTTCTCTGACGAAGATATCTCCGACATCATATGCGTCCTCTACCCCCATTCCGGTCCCGCGCGTCAAGAGCTTCTGAGCCTCGTTGAGAGGCAGGCAAATCACATCATTGGCCGGGACGAAGCCGACGGGGTCGAGCCTGACTATGCCGCCGAGGACGATGCGAGCCGCTTCCAGACAAACACCACCGATGTTGGCAACCATGCAATCATCCTCCGCTTGTCCTCTCAGCTTCTTGACGCCCAGAATGGCTTTTGCTTCGGCCGAAACCAGTCGCGGTGCGATGTCGTCTTCAGGCATGACCCCCATAAGCGTATTAGTAACATCCATTTCCGCATATATGTCAATGAGTACGGGGTAGTCATGATTGAGGACCAGTCCACCAACGGCACCTGGGTCGACCGTCACCTATTGACCTCCAATCCGCAATCAAAGGGCAGAACGGAGTCCCCCGTCACTCGCTGGGTCCTCAGTTCTGGTGCCGTCATCCGCATATACCTTCACCAGCAGGATCGTGATCTCACCTTCCGTGTCCGCATCCCCCATCGAGAAGAAGAGTACCGCCAGGCATATGCGACCAAGGTTGACCAGTTTTTTCTAAGACATCGCCTGAGGCGCCAGAATGAGCTTGTGAAGCCAGGCCCAGGTGGTCTCGATATCTTTGGTGGTAACCAGAAAGCTGTTTCCAAACCCAAAGAAAGTCCGGATGTGACCCAGACTCCGGCAAACACGCGACCACAGAATAAGCGGAAGGAAAGGGTCAGCAAAGGAGAATGGACAGGCTCAGGCAAGTACAACAAGACGGGTACAATAGGCAACGGCGCCTTCGCCGTTGTCCACAAGGTCACGTCCAAGTACGACGGTCTTCCATACGCAGCCAAGGAGATTGAGAAGCGAAGGTTCATCAAGAATGGAGTCTTGGACCAGAAGGTGGAAAACGAGATGAAGATTATGCAACGTGTCAATCATGTCAGTTCTGCCTCCTTTTCGTCCCAAGTCTATCCGAGTTACTGACGAGCCATAAGCCACACATTGTGCGCTACATCGAGCATTTCGAATGGGATGAGCGGCTACTCATCATTATCATGGAATATGTGCCAAATGGAGACTTGGGGAAGCTGATTTCCGAAGATGGAGGCGTGCTTCCGGAAGACGTGACACAAACCATGGCGAAGCAGCTTCTGAGCGCGCTCGGATATCTACATGACAACAACATCACACATCGCGACGTGAAGCCGGACAATATTCTGATCGAATCGTTGAATCCAATCAGCGTCAAGCTTACTGATTTTGGCTTGTCCAAGATGGTTGACACGGAGCAGACTTTCCTGAGAACCTTTTGCGGAACCCTCCTATACTGCGCCCCTGAGGTGTATACAGAATACACCGAGTACGACGACAACGGCGTTCGCAGCCGAGGCAAAAAGGCACGAAGAATCCCCGGTCAAAGGTACAACCACGCAGTCGACATCTGGTCGCTAGGCGGTGTTCTCTTCTATTGCTTGACTGGATCTCCACCCTACCCAGTGAAGAGTGGGATAAGCTACTCGGAGTTGTTGCATAAGATCATGACGACCCGGTTGAACATCAACCCTCTGCGGGACCAGGGGATTTCGGAGCCTGCCATCGACTTCCTTTGCCAAATGCTCCAGCGACGCCCAGAATACAGAGCGACGGTCAAAGCGCTAGAAACCCACCCTTGGCTGGCTGCATCTACATCGGTCGTTGCCTCGTCTCAGTCGTATGATGTCATCACAGACGATGAAGACATGTTTGGGCTCAACGACAACTTTTCCCAGCTTCAGCAACACCATCAATATGACGAGGATCGTGTGAGCGACTCCATGGGCGAAGAATCCGAAAAGGAGAACTCGCCATCTCGTCGTAGAACCCAACAGCCACGGCTATTTGGGGAAGTTGGAGTGTCTGCTATTGGGAGCTCGGGTGTCATACCAGAAGACTTTCTGAATATCCAAGGTAGCAACCCGAGCCTGCAAGGAACAGAAATCTTGGGCGATTATGTGGACGAAGCTTACCAATCAGATGACACGCGAGCGGCCCCCGCTGGCCGCCGGCAACTGCACCGCCAGACTACGGCATCGATTGCCCATAACCAGTCCGACGACCAACTCCAGAGCCTAGTCGAGGACGTTGCGTCCCAGAGCCTCGGGGGTAACGAGTCTGCCATCAATACGATGCTCTCGGCGAACTACTCCATGAAGTCCATGGAGTTCAATACCAGCAAGCGAAAACCACCTTCGCACGACACGAGCGACGACTTTGACGAGAACACGCCCACTGGAAAGCCTACCATGAAGCGGCTGAAGTCTGATGTAAACATGGAGAACGTTGATGATGAGTTGCTGGAGGAGTACAGGCTTCTGTCCCTCGTACCTCAGGTTGTCCGCCTCGGTTCCGGCCGACAAGTCGACGGACCGGTCAACAAGAGACATTTCTGGGAGCCTGATAAGCGGACCTGGCATCTGGACTACCCTGAGATGACTCAGCTTCAGCTCGGTGCATTCTTGCAAGCCAACACGGATTGCGGCTTCGGATCGACATTTATTCCTGATAAATCGCCATTTTGGAAGCTCGCTGTCAAGTATTTCCCTCCTATGTTTGCCAAAGAATCACCAAATGGAGAGGCCAGTTCAAAAGCCGTGGAAGGGGGTCAAGTTGACGTACCTATGGACTTCCCCCCGACTGCGGTGCCCGATGAGCGCGACCAGATCCCAGACACCCTCGTTGACACAACGCAGTTCGTGATACCTATCCGCGAGCATTCGCCCCCCGGGCAACAAATTGCGACTCTCAGATCAAACGAAGACTCATGTGTCAAAGATATTGAGGTTCCCGTCAACGAAGTGTTGTTATCGTGGGGCCGAGGCACCGAGAACACCACCCAGTACCAGAACTGGATGGAACAACGAGTGCCAAAGTGTGCACTGAAACTGGTGCTTTGGAAGGACGGCAATGGATACGACCCATCGAAGGACATTAACAAGCCGCCGTGGCTTCATGATTCGTCTGAGGATCCTTACTCGTACACTTTTTACGTTTCTACGAAAGCGTCATTGGGCATTTACATCAATGGGCATATGATACCCTCATCGGAACCGAAATCCCACAGCTCCCCATCGCGTTACTGGGTGCCCATCCGCAACGGCGATGTTCTCCTTATTTGGGGGAAGCATGACCAGATGCGGACCACGCTCGTGTTCAACTGCTCCTGGGGCGGTTCCTCTCGGGCTCGAGAGCCGACGGATTCTTACATGCCCGTTGCCGCGGAGCTGGCGCAGAAACTAGATGCCGCTTGCCTCAAGTCTGAGAGGCGTGTCAGGGAAACCCAGGAGAAGCGCCGGAAGGCAACAGAGGCCGACGAAGAGCAAATGAAGCGACGACAGTTTGTAGAGAGGGAGCGACATAGGGGTCATCTCTTCGAGGCAAAGCGACGGGAGGCTATCAGCTATCTGGCCTCGGTGCAGCCCGAGCCGTCTCGTCGCACCTCGCCTGCCAGCGCTGCTTCGGCAAGCCCCCTTGACCGCACGCGCCTGGCGCCTACTCCAGGCGTTAGCACTGATCATTAACATCGAGGCGTCGGCTATCATGGCGGTCATGTTGTGAGATGCGGCCGGGTGGGAAACATTTAAAAATGGGAATTTGGCGTGATTGATCTTAGCGAGTTCGGGTTGGGGTGCGTTTAATGACAAGAAGCCAGCGGTATACCTCGATATGCGGAACAGCCGGCACCATGGTCCGAGCCAAGGAGTCTTGTCTTGTCTTTTTTGCTTTGGAGGGTCGCCGTGAGGGCAGAGGGGGCAAAAGCTTTTGTATGTTGCTCGCCGTGATTCGCCCCGATTCAGGGGTCAATATGGAATAACAAGTGTGCGTGCTTGCATGCCCAGAGAAATGGCGCAGATAGCGTAGAGAATCTACTACATTAGACAGGCAAGCCAAGAGATCATTATATACTGTTGGCATCGCCAAAGCATTGTCTGCCGTGTGTCGACAAACAAACAATTTACCATGGGCCACATCCTCAAAAGGGCCTGAACATGAGTGAAGGCAGCCAGGCCATACTCGTCATCCTAGATTTGTCATGATACCACGAATCAAACATGTGTATTGGAAGCTACAATATACGTAAAAGGTGCAGGTAGAGTCCAAATTACCCTCACCCAAGCTCGATTCTCGTTCTAGTTGCTGGCATCGTCATAGAACTTGGAAACAGGCCCAGACCATTTTTGTACTGCAATGTGCCGCTTCGTGGAGCACATTAGTAAACACTGCCAGATGTGGCAGATACAGCCTTCTCGGGAAACAGTGCTTTTTTTCTTGTTTCTTTGGTTGCTCCTCCTTATCAGCTTCAAAGTCTTCGACACGCGTCAGAGCAACATTTTAGGGTTTTCGGGAGTTAATATTCTAGGTTCGGTTGTCAGGCGTGAATTCGTTTAGTTGGGAGGTTGGCATCCCTACCTAGCAACTTGATCGGTTTTACTGGAGGGGAACCACAAGAAGGGGACTTTGGCTCTTCAACAATCGGCTCGGGAGCGTTGCTTGAGTTTTCGTTTTCCCCGTCCTCGGCTTCCATTCCCCTGCAATTCCGAAGCGGTGTCGACTTAATGGGCGAGAGTTGACAGGAGAAAGTGCCCCCTCGGCGTCTACGGGAGTTGTAATAGGGGTTATGGCTGGCTGCCTCATGGCTGCCATGGGAGGGTGTTCCGTCATCGCTGAAGGAAAAGAGAGTCGGGTCGGTGAATGAGGAATAGAGCCCCGGTGTGGCTTTTCGATAAGCCTTGCCATGTTCTGGAAACGGCTCCCCGTTCTGATCGGATGTAAAGGTGTCACCGAGTTCTCCCCAGTGATCTGCGGCTCTCGACCTCGGCAGTGTACTGTCTGACTTGAGCGATTGGCTTTGGCAGGGGCTTCGCCTCCCGGGCTTTGGGGTATTCTGTTCGGTTTCCTTTCCCCAGAATCTGGCAAATATTCCACTGGATGGTGGAACAATCTTTGGTCCAAAATCTGCCGTGTTTGATGGTTCTTCCGTCCTCTGGTCGTGGTGTCCATGACTAGCAGGTCTTCCGCCTGTGAGCCTCTGCGCCGTCTCTTCATTCTCCCGTTGGCCAAAACCTCCGCCGCAGGTATCTTTCGGCAGTCCTGGGCTTTGTGCTGCTTTGTTGTGATTCTTGACAGAAGCATTGGTCTGGCTGTTTGGCTTGTTCTGCCCTCGCTTTCTGATGCATTGCCCATCGTCGGACTTGCTCAAAGACACCTTTCTAGCGAACAAGGTGGGTGCCAGCGGTGGTGGTTGCATTTCCGGTGAGTGATTTGTGCTATCCTGCTGTTCCGTATGGGCGGATTCGACAACCTCCTCTGCACAGCCCGTTGCATCTCGTGATTCTCTCTCATTCTGAACAAATGATGTCCGGCTGTTAAGGGATGCAGAGTCGCATGAGACTACTTTTTGTCTGATACGGGGAATGTTCTGCTGATTTAGCCGACCAGAGGACCCTTCACACGAATCGGAGCGTTGCCGGGCCGCGCCTCCTGGTCCATCTCCATGGCTTGATAATGCATCCATGTCTGCATTTGTGGCGGAGTCTTCGAAAGAAGGGGAGACTGGCATTTCTTCAATAGAAGGTGGTTGATATTCCTTGTTGTTACATCCCTGCAAAGCACTGGAGGCATTTACCACATTGCGTGGGTGAGATAGTTTGCGTTGGGCTCTACGGTCAGCAGACCCTGAAGCTCGAGCTGGGAGGTATCCAAACGTTGAGTGGGGATTACTTGCGCAAGTCTCGATCATTGAACCGTATGGCTTCTTCGAAGAAGGATTAGGGCGTTGTGAATGACGATGGTCAAACTGCTGGGTATCTGCTCTCGCTCTTTCTTGGTCGTGTGGAGTGAGGAAGCACTTTGTCAGATGGTCAGGATGCGATGGTGGCGTTTCAACGTCACTCGACGTCGTTCCTTGAGTGGATCTCGAGATTGGTGTCGCAGCATTCTGTCTCGGTGCATCAATAATAGTGGTTGTTGATATCTGGACACACAGTCAGAAGCTTCGCTAGTGAATTCATTCTCTGTGCCTACCTGAGACATGTCAACCAGACATTCACGCGCTCTAGTTTCCTTCAGACAAGGGGTGCAATAGTTTGGGAGAAGAGGATCTCCCGGGATAGAAGGGTGTTCCTTCTGAAATAGCTTGGATCGGACATATCCGCAGCCGAAACAGAAGTGATGTTCGGTCAGTACGCCGTTTTCAATGCGTCTCTGTCGGCAGACTTCGCAGAAGTTTACGATCGGTTTTCTCAAAATGGAGAGCGGGTGTTTTCCGTGAAATTGTATTGAGCGCATACATCCGCACCCGGAGCAGTAGTGGTGGTGATGAGAGGGCGAAGGGGAATCGCGCCTGGTTTGTTGCTTAAGCTTGACACTACTCTGTCTCGCTAGCCTTCCCGGGCTCCAGTACCTGGCTCAGTGTTAAATTCTATATATTAAAAAAAAAGAACAGCCGTGCACTTGGTTTGGATTAGGGAAACGTGCCTTGGTGGTGTTGAATTGTTTCGTCGCCGTTGTTGGTTGGTGTTGTGAGCAACCTGGTCCTTTTCGGCGTCTTTCTGACTTGCTGCTGTGGCGTTCAAGGCTGCGAGCAGCTGGTCTTGAAGGATTCTCAAATCACGTCTCAGAAGGGCATCAGATGGACTTCGCGCAAGTTCTGACATCTTCCGGTCTATTTTGGACTGGAGGCAGGAGAGCTCTGGACTAGAGCATCCTGAACGCTTCGAGCAGCCCGAATCTCGTACATCTGCAGGTACTTGGTTATGGTTCTTCTGGGGTGGAGCAACTGCACAATCTCCCACTGGGTTTCCGCTCTGAGCACGAGCAGAACTAGTTATGCGGGCTTGCGGCTGTTGCCGAGCAGGTCCAGCACAGGGAATGTGTCCCGGGGGTGGGACGAAGGTAAACTGAGGTTGCTGGTACAATGATATCGGTTGCACGTTCGCTTGTTGCGAAAGCAAAGTGGATTGAAACGGTGGCAAAACATGAGGCGATACAAAACTCTGGGTAGGCGGTAATTGAAAGGGGAAATAGGGCGGAAAGGATGCCGACGGCTGAACAAGCGGAGCAACAGTAACAGCAGGCGCCCGTGTATTGGTTTGTTTGCGAGCAGCAGGTTGAGGTGACCTTCTGCTCAAATGTGTAGCCGCCGATGACGATCTTCGTCGGTGTGAGGTCTTCAAACGAGATCGACCGGTCTTTCGATGGGCAAGACGGGATCTGTCAGGACCAGGCTCCGGGTCTGCATCGGTGGCTTCATTCTCCGCTGAGAGCTCAGATGAATCAGAGTCGTCGTCGATGCTCCTGTCGGTTGAGTAGCCAAGTGTTATCTGCGGGATGCTCCGCGACTGCTGGCTGCAGATTCGAAAGGGCAGGCCAAATGCCGCGCTCAGTAGATCGACATGAGGACTGGACCGGCGGCGAAGGCTTCGCCGTCTTGATTTGGCTCTTGGGCTCCAGCGGCCCATGATGGTCGAGCCAATTTGCGGTCAAGTCAGTCAGGAGCCCTAGGGGCGGGTGAAGAAAAGCGGCGGTATCTCTGGCGATGCGAGAAGGTGGAAAGAAAATGCTATCGAATGGGCACGGGGATGAAAGAACAAGAAAGGGAAAGGATGCAATGGTGACGGGCGCGGAAGGTGAGAGTGAGGTAAGGGATCGGAGTGGACGGTGTAGCACCAGCTGCAAACGCAAGTGTCAAGAGAGCATACATGCGGAACAGGTATTATTTATACGACTACTATTGTAGTAGTAGTAGTAGTAGTAGTAGTAGTAGTAGTAGTAGTAGTAGTAGTAGTAGTAGTAGTAGTAGTAGTAGTAGTAGTAGTAGTAGTAGTAGTAGTAGTAGTAGTAGTAGTAGTAGTAGTAGTAGTAGTAGTAGTAGTAGTAGTAGTAGTAGTAGTAGTAGTAGTAGTACTGTAGTAGAAGCCATTTGTAGAGGGTGAAGCTGGTTGCCAGGTGGTGAACCGGAGAGGCTCCCCGTGCGTTGGTGCCGGCAGCTGGCAACCAGTTGGCGGCAACCTAGAATGGGTGGGTTGACTGGTAGGTACTTCCCTCGGCCAGCTTCCTCTCATTCATGCTCTCTTCCATCCCGTTTTCCCCTCTCTTCGTTTGAACACAGCATCTATTCAAAACCTCAGCACTTGACAGACACAATCCCGCTCCACAGACAAGTCAGAGTACACAACGGCATGACACAATGAAATTCCGGTTAATTTTGGCCGGCTAACTCATACATTGATTTTACATTTCAAATCCCTTTTCTTTGTCTAATATTTGACCAATTTGGTCCCCGTATCCCCAACCAAACAACCACTCCAATGCCAGCATCTTAGTCCACGCGGAGGACACGGGCGCCTCGCTTCTTGGTACCCTTCTTCTTCTTCTGGCCACGCTCAAATGCAGCAACAGCAGCATGGTCACGGCCAACGTTGTCAAGGTCCTTGACCTTGTAGATACGGATGATCCAGTTCTCACTGGTAAACGCCTCATCAAGTGTGTTGAGGACGGGGCCCTGGTCGGGCAGGCGAACGCCACGCACTCGGTCAGACGCCTGTCCCTGGGGGAAGAGGGCGTGGTAGTTGTAGTACGACATCTTGTACCTATAGGTAAATGGTTAATGCTAGCCCAGGCCCGAAACATACAAGGCGGCACTTACATCAAGCTATTCTTCATCGTGTCGGTGGCTCCCTCATCAACTCGGTACTCGCCACGGGGGGTGAAGAACTCTCGCTCCTTGACCTCGTCGGGCCAGATACCTTCGGCGATACGAACCATCCACAGGAACTTGTTGATGTCATCTCCTGAATAACCAAGAAGGCCACCGAAGACAACCAGAACATAGTCGACTTCGTGCTGGCGCATGATGGGGTAGCTGACTTCTTCACGAGAGCTCATGGCCTTGCCGACCGTGGCGATGTGGGTGTTGTTCCACGTGTTGTTGTCAACCAGCGTGGGTCTGTCCGCCATGCCACCGATCTGGTAACCATAGTCCCACCAAGACATGATCTTGGCATCCTCCTTGGTGTTCTGGCGGAGCCACTGATAAGCCTCTCGGTAATCGTCAATAATGTGCTGGCTACCATCGGGCATTCGGCTCGCCAACACCACAGACGGCGAGGAGTAGGCGTTGGAGGTGACCCAGGTGCAGTGAGTCACGAACATGAGCAGGTAAATGGTCATGGCGCCGGTGACCAACACCTTGGATAGGATGGCATAGATTCCGACGGCGGGCTTCTCCGTGGACTTGAGACCATTGCGCTTCGCTTTCTTAGACGAGGCCTCGGGCTTCTCCTCGGCCTGGGCCACCTTTTCGGCGTCAGGCTGGCTGCTGGAAAGGAATGTGTCGAGGATCTGCGACATGGCAATGGCAGCAGCCACGCATACCACGGGGGTAAGGGTGAGCATGAGTCGAACCATGACACCGGCGAAGTAGCTGCCGAAAAGCGCATAGACGACAATGAAAACGTGCTCGTCCCGCAGGTTCTGGAAGCACAAGTAAACACCCGCGGGGAAGAGCCAGATGAGCATGTTGAGATCGAAAAAGAACGAGGGCCATGCGGTAGGCTGGTGCTCAGAGACCGAGGCAATGATGGGAATGTGGATCTTGGCATAGCCAGTGTCCCAGAGGGAGTAGAAACGGCCGCTCCAGGGTGCGATGTATCCCATCGAGGTCAATCCAACCAGACCGGCGAGGCCAATGCCAAAGGTGGCGACCAGGAGAGTAACAAGGAAAGTCTGGAACTGTCGGCCGGTGATTGCAGACCGGACATACTGGATGAAACCGATCAGCTGCAAAAAGCCGAAGATGCCTGCAGGATATTAGTGCCTGGAGCTGCTCGGAGAGGAGCAATATTGCTTACCGAGGGCGGGCATGTGCTCGCTGGTCTTGACCGGCAAGAAACCAACAAAGGGGATCTGCATACTAGCCAGTGTGCCTAGGGCATACCAGGTCGTATAGCTCACATAGAGCCGAGTGCTGTATCGACCCATGCAGATGAGGACGAAGGCGTGCATGGGCAGCAGGCAGGTGATGAAGGCATATCCACCCCAAGACGCCACCATGTAGCCGTAAAACAGGGCACAGAGGGCGCCCCAGAGCATGGATCCAAGCTTGAGGGCCTTGATCCAGAGGAAGAATGTAAAGACAAGTAGGAAAATGGCGATGGCCTCGTTGTCGTAGCTACCAGCGACAGATCGAGAAATGTATCCTGGCGCAATGCCCATGAAGATGGCAGCGAGCAGACCAGCAGACGGGGAGGTGGTCATCTCGTTGGTAAGAAGATATGTCGCATAAGCGGTCAGGCCAGAGAATGCAGGGGCGAGAAGGACGCAGATGTTGCGGATATCAACGGGGATGGTGAGGGCGCGCAGGGCGTGGTAGATGACGCCGCTCGTCACCATCAGGCCGGGATAGAGGGTGCCTCCAGTGACACGGCCGAGAGGGTGCCATGTTCGGTCGTCAAACCAGTCCCAGAATTTGTAGAATCCATTTGCGACGAGATACTTTGTTGCTCGGAAGTTGAACCACGGGTCGACTGTTGGCAGGGTCAGTAACTGGCTGCGCGTGATACAGGAGAGTCGACGGATCGCGTCTGGGGAAAGGATCACAAACATTCGTGGATGATACTCTCGAATCCTGCGCAGGACGGTTAGCTATCAATCGATTCGCTTGGTTGCCGGCCAGCATTGCACATGCTATCGGCGCGAGGAGGGTCAGGGAGGAGGAACACTTACGAATCACAGAAAAGAGACGGCTTGACACAGCAGCGCCAGCGATGAAGAGAAGAATGACAACTCGCAGGAGCGTCCTAGTGTTGTTGGCCGTAGCCCCGGTGAGGGGGTCCTGGGATTTCACCGTCATGGTGGCCAAGAGCTTCGACAATGGGTGCCGCGAGGTTGATGCAGCTTGTGAAGCTGGATCCAAAGTTCACCTCCACTGCCTCTGGCAGAGGACAGCTTGGAGCTTCTGACGCCAGGGACAAGGCCTGTGGGTCAGGTACGTACCACATCCGCTTACGTCGTAGCACGGTCGCGGACGCGGACTCTCTGGGCCCCCCAGCACAGCGACAGCTCCGTTTTAGCCGCACATCTGCCGACTCAGTGTCGGTTTCGGCATCCAATGACAATCAGGTCATTCTGCGGCAAGGCTACGGCTACACTTCGAGCAAGACGATAACGGTGGTGGAGCGATTGCTAGCCTTCAAACCGCTATTCAAGGCCTAGTGAATCTAGAACCCGGGGATTGAGCAGTGGCAACCGTTCCATTATGGGTAGGAACAGGCGAAAGTGATTCACTTATCTGCCTCGCCCCTTCCATCCCCCCCAACCTGGATCCCACCTTGTCGCGACATTGTCGCCGGGTGTCGTCCGTAACTGTTCAGTGAATCACGACCTTTGATGGCCTTCACCTTCGCGAGAGCATATGAGCTGCCCATTGACGCCTCTGTTGTCTAAATTTTGTATATTGTACACCTGTACACTTGTGTAAACAGGGACCTAAGGAAACATCTATGCAGTTATGCCACGTGTGTAGTTATCCTCAATCATACACCGAGTCTGGGTCGGAAACTCGGATTATGCCTCGGGAGGCCTTTGCTTCCCCAGGGTGGCCGACATGCTTGCGTCGCAGTGTCCTCTTTTGACGTCCTCCTCCTCCTCCTTCTGACTACTTAGTCCTCTTCGCGTCTGTCATGATCCTCCTTCGACTCGTTACCGGATTCCCGACCTAAGGGCTCTCCTTGGAAACCTTCAGCAGCAGCTTCTCGAGGTCGAAGTTGGGGTCCTCGGGGTTGGTGATGACTTGAGATTGTACGTCAGTTCGAGCAATCCTCAACCATGCGCGATGCATCCGTCCGACAGCATGGCCAATTGGACATGGCCGGCATTGGGTGCAGCGCCAAAAGTTCCGGGGCGCAACATACCATCATCCTTCGAGGCGGCGACGGGGTTCTTCTGCGCCTGGTACGCGGCCCTGGCCTGCTCAATCACCTTCTGCTTGTGCTCGTACTCGTGCTTGGCGTGGTCGGCTTTTTGGGCAGCGGTAATGCCTCGCTGGTGGGTGAAGCCGTAGAAGACGCCCAGGCCGAGGGCGGACCACCGTAGAACCTATATCGCGTCCCAATTAGCATCCTCGTCTATGCCCGCGGCGATCGTGCTGGTTTGCGGCTGGATGGGCTGCTCGAGAGCCAGGCACGGGCGAACGGCCGATTCGGGGAGACCAATACGCACGTTCACTCCGGTCGAAGCCATTGGGAAATATGGTCGCAAAAAATCGCGACGGGTTCGGAAGGTGGATGGGCGGTGGTGACGATGATCGCGGGTCGACAATGGCTTGTCAATGGACCCTGTCGGGGTGGCTCGAGGGAATTACTGCGTCGGCTTGAGGTGAAGAATTGAAAAGTCCTCGGGAAAAGTCGCAGCAGTTTTTCCAGGCTCAGGCTCAGAGCCAGATCCGCTAATACAAGGCGGCTGGGGAGCTCGGACGAGCTGGCCACTGAACACGCCGACACGATCACGTGCAACCCATTCCCCTTTCGCGCCGTCGGCACTGTCGCGAGTGGTCGCCAAGCCACTCCAGCGCGGGAAATAGGTAAGGTACGTACCGCTGGACTGTGGCTGCTGCTGGCCAGCAAGACCAGTGCCCCTGCAGGGGGTGCTGAAGGTCAGTTGGGCGCGTCTCATTGGCGATAATTTGTATGCGCTATGCCAACATTCCCAAGTATTGATTGATCGCCAAACACCTTTTTCATCCAACTCCTTTTGCCTGACAACCCTCTGTCGAGATTCGAGCCTTCCGCACGGCCTGCGCGTATTTTGCACTCCGATAGGAAGCTTTCTTGCTTGTTCCACCTCCTACAGTGAGGCAGCGGCAATCCCGCCGTCAACAGTCCTCGTTCGTCTCGCCATGCCCCGGTAGATCAACCATCATGCAGCAACGCCGAGATGAGATTCTTGCAAAGAAGGCCAAGCTCGCCGAGCTGAAGCGGCAACGGGAGCTCCGAGCCACACAGGCCTCTGCCGGCCGCGCGAGCATTGGCAGTCCCAGCGATGTTGGTCTCCCAATCCAATCCTGTCCTAGCTGAGCCCTTGTGATTGACTCGCGAGATGTAGTTGATATCCCCTACCCCCGGACGAGCAGACAACCGCCGCGAGATCGAGTCCCTCATCAACAGCCTAGTAGGTGAAAGCCGCCCTGGCTCTACCACAGGCGCGGCATCACCAGCACCCCGAGGCAGTCGCCCCAACAGCGTTCTCAGTGCTGGCGAAATCAGTAACGAGACGTCCGAGTTTGCCTCCCCCGCCGTTACTCAGAACATCCCTCCTTCACAACCACCGAGCCTAAGCACAGCACCCCTCCTCACCGTTTTCGAGTGCCCGCCATCGCCCGTCAAGGAGGTCTTCTCTTACAGCAAAGGTGTACAAACGACAGACGACTTGCCGGCTCCCAGCAGGACGAGGGCCCAGTCTCTCGTTTCAGAACTTGATGATATTCCCGGGATAACATCCACGCCCAGCAAGAGGCTGAGCAGGCGTGAGCGAGACCGGGAGGAGGAGCTTCGGCAGAAAATCCGTGAGGAGGTTGAGGAGGAGCTTAGGGCGGCCAAGGAGTATCTTACCGACGGTGTAGCACCCCTGGGAACGGTTTCGACTGCGAACTACCCAGCGCGAAATCTCACAGCCGAGGAACTTGAGGCCGTGGCGCAGTCTGAGGAGTTCGTGGACTTTCTCGACAAGTCTACCAAAGTCATTGAGAGAGCCCTCGACCGGGAGACTTATGACATTCTTACCGATTACGCCCTGCAAGGCCAAGATGTAGACGACGAAGACGAGGAGAGCGGCAACACCGGCGGTAAAGGTAGACACCGCGTGAAGGAGGTGGCGCAGTTCTTCGATGACCGTTGGTCCAAGAAGCGAATGATCAGTGGGATCGACTTTTCCCCAAAGTTCGGCGAGCTTATGCTTGCGTCCTACACAAAGAATCCAACCGCGCCGCATGAGCCGGATGGTTTGGTGCAGGTCTGGAATCTCCACATGCAAGACCGGCCCGAGTACGTCTTCACGGCGCAGTCAGACATCCTGACGGCAAAGTTTTCCCCGTATCACAACAACCTCATTATAGGAGGCTCCTACAGTGGCCAGGTCCTGCTGTGGGACACGAGAGCCAAGGCTGCACCTGTTCAGAAGACACCCCTGACAGGCTACGGTCACGCTCATCCCATCTACTCTGTCGATATTGTTGGCACGCAAAACGCCAACAACATCATATCCTGCTCGACTGATGGTGTGGTCTGCGGCTGGAGTATGGACGTATTTGCTCAGCCGCAGGAGCTGCTTGAACTCAAGAACCCCAGCCAGGCCAAGGTTGCAGTTGAGGATGTGAGCCCGACCTGCCTATCATTTCCGCAGACTGACCCCACATTCTTCCTCGTCGGCAGTGAAGAGGGAACCATTTTCCCCTGCCACAGATATGACCGCGCCGGGGCCAAGGCGGGCGTCGACAAGAAGATTAGCTACAAGGGCCACACTGCGCCTGTTATGTCGGTGGATTTCCATCCTGCTAGAGGCCCGGTGGACCTAGGCGATCTGGTTATCTCGTCCTCGCTGGATTGGAGCGTGAAGCTGTGGAAGGTCCGCGCGCCAGCCGCCACGTCGACTATCGGCACTGGAGACGGCAACATCTCGCCTTTGATCGACTTCGTGCGGGAAGACGTCGTCTACGACGCCAAATGGTCGCCGGTGAAGCCAAGCGTGTTCGCGCTCGTGGATGGCGCCGGCTGGCTTGAGCTTTGGGACATCGCAGTTGAGACGGAGGAGCCCGTCTCTCGTATTTCACCAAGCTCGCGAAAGGATGGTAGGACGATGCTATCAAAGAGCTTGAACAAGGTGGCATGGGAGCCCAATGAGGGCAAGCGCTTGGCAACGGGCGGCATCGACGGCTCCCTCACGGTGTTTGAGGTGGCGGGCGGCCTTGGCGGCAAGGAGGGGCTCAAGAACGAGGACTGGACAAACATGAAGAAGCTTGTCAATCGCCTGGAGGCAGTGGGCTCGAATGGCGCAGTCATGGTGTAGCGTTCCGACGTATGAGTGGGCGTTGGCGGCTCGCCGGTCACTTGTTTTCCCTGCGAGGTGGAGATGTTGGACGAGCAGTACTAGTTCTGTATACCCCAAATCAAAGGCGCTTAACAATAATGATCATCATGTGATTAGCAGATCCTCGTGCATATTATGATTGCTGCTCGATCAACTACTTAGGATGCAAGAATCAGTGTGCCACTCTCACCACTGGCATTCACCTCGCTGCGAAACATGTCCCAATTGTCGGAGGTTTTAATCACTACATATCATTACAGCTATCATCTTGCCATGTCCTGCGCCAACGCCTCAATCTCCCGCTCAACGACTGTCCAGGTCCGGGGCAAAAGCAATCCCGTCAGCCAGTAGCCACCACCCTGATCCTGCCCGAGGACCACGACCACATTCCGCATTGTTGGGTTTGAGACCATTGACTGCGAGTGATGGTACACGAGCGACCCGGGAGGCGTGGTCCTCTGCTGGTCCTCCACCCCTCGGGCCAGGACCGCGGCGCTGAAGTCGGCCGTCTTGAAGAAGTCGGCCCTCGTCCAGTTGGTAAAGGGCATCAGCAGAGCATTCGGGTCGCCGCAGGCTATTGCAGGGTCGCTCTTCGCCTTTGGCTGTGCATACAGCCGACGCAAGAAGGCCACCATTTGCCCCTCGGTTGACTGCTCTGCCAAGTGGCGTCGATTCTCCTGCGCCAGAGGCCCCAGCTTCCCGACGCTTGTCTCGGCTGATATGCCGGCAAATGCCCCCAGCGCCATGTTTTGGACATATACGCCGGAGCTGTTCCGTATGGAAGGAAGTCGAAAGCGGGCGTTGACGGCGTGCAGGATGGTTACCGGACGAGGTTGCGGGAGGGAGCGAGCCACGGCGCGAGTCATCCATGCGGTGATGACATCTCCAGTGCTGATGAAGGCATTCTCAGAGGCCATGCTGCTTGGAACATCCGCTCTGGCCTGTTCAGTGAGGTGGTCAATAGCCTTCTTGGGCAAGAAGATGGACCTGGGCTCGACGACGGAGTTCCACATGAGGTCCCATGCGAACTTGAGCCCAAAGGACGCCAGAGCCCAGCCGGTGAGCTCGCCCTCCCATACTTTGGATTCTTCGGGTTCTTCTGCGTACTCGTCAACGGCAGCGCGGACCGCGTCCTCACGGGCGCCAAGAAGAGGTGGCACCTGGGCTTCGCGATCTGCAACGACCAGAGACCAGGCCTGCAGCAGGGCCTTTTGGCCCATGACATCCATAAGAGTGTGCGGCCACGAGAGTGCGACGAGCGTGGCGTCCGTGAAAGATGTGATGTGGAGGGCAAGCTGGGGAAGGTCCTGGTTGATGTATTCCTGCAGCGTCTTTGGCGCATCCTCGCGGGCTGCGAATTCTCGAAAGACGTCTGGGCCGGGGTGCAGTGACGGCCCTTCCGTGGCCTTGGGGAGGGTTTTTGCCAGCTCATGCTCGGTGATGTTCATGTCAAACTGTCGATGAGTGTACGACACAGCGGGGCGATGGGTTGTGAAGGCCTTGGGGACGTGCATCTCCAGCTCGCCGTCATGCTAACCATTCAGTATCAATAATGGGCTCTCCCGTGTCACTGTCCACGGTCCGATCCAACCTTTAGTCTCAACCAACCCCCAAGCTTCCTCCAGTCTCCTATTTCAAAGAGCCTCGATAATGAGTGATGCAGCTTCTCAGGGTTGAGGACATCGTCGAATCGCAAGGTCCAGGTCACGATGATTGGTCGAAGCGTCTTCGTGTCATCAAGCATATGCAGCGGGTATACATCGTCGTCATTTCCCACAGCAGGTTGGGGGGGGTTCGAGGACGATGGCCTCAGCAACTGAAGAAGCCCACACATCGTCAGTCGAAGGCAATAGCTTGCAGTAGTCAATTGTCCCGGTTTGCGGGGCGGATGAATGATACAGAGAAGTACAGAGAAGTCAGTCTCTAGCTTATATTCGATTCACTTCGCTCTCCTGGGCGATGAGCCGCCGCCTCCCCCTGATTGATCATATCAGTTCGTCAAAACAAGTAGCGCCAATAGTCCAGGGATCAAACCAGACACGGGAACGGGGCTTGGGCCGGTGGAAATAACCCGTCAAGGCCCCCCTGTAGGAATGTCAGGCTGTCGGCTGATGCCTGTGGTCAGTCGACCAAGCCTCTCGATATTCAGTTCGAAAAGGCATATGGCATGAAGCCAATAGTAGCGGCGAACGATACCCAGCGCTTTCGACTCAGGTGTCAGATCCACAGTCTCAGTTCTATCTCATCTTGGCGTGGCGGTCTCACGCCCATCCCGGTACAGGCTGGTTTTAAGAGAGCACGCTGATCCAGTGCAGAGGTGGTTGGATGCGGCACAACCATCCATGGCCATCATCAAACATTTGTGCCCCGAAAGTTGATGCTATTCCAAAACCCCATTACGTCCGATCCGTTTTGGTCAGGTACATCAAGTTGATTGGCTCCTGCTGGCACGGGGGATGGTCACGTGCTGCAGCCATGGGGGAGGCTCCACATGCCAGGTATATATTTCTCTTTTTTCTCATGCAGCAGGCACGCTTCAACGAGAAGCCTAGCTGTCTGTGAGCGAGCGACATCGTAAACGTCAATCCCCAATGTGAGCCAATTGGGAAGTTCACGGCTCCATCACAATGGTAAGTTAATCCTAACGTTCATATTTCCTCAAGGCCACCTTGGTCTCTCCTACTTGATTACATGATGGTTCATTTCGATGAATTCTGCAATTCCGAGGCCGCTTCGGTGGTGTTCTGTGGATAACTTCTTGCTGATTTCTATCAACTCCTTTCTATCTTGTTGTTTTTGCTGTCTTCAGTCCTGTTCTTTGATGCTAATACAGGATGCCCAGGTCCTGCACCACAATCCCCCTTAGGTGTTGATGGGAGCTCCCTCAGGGTACCGTTCGCCGGCCACCTCGAAGCTGTCAACCAGCTCGTCGAGAGCCGTGAGCTCCTCCTCGCTCAACTCGACCAACTTGGCATTCTCCTCAACCCGGGATGCCGTCGTGGCTCCAGGGATGGGGATGATGGTTGGCCGGCCGGGGCGGTCTCCCTGCGCCCGCACCCACGCAATCGCCAGCTGTCCCGTCGTGCAGCCCTTGGCCGTCGCCAGGGCCTCAACCTTGTGCACGAGTTTGATGTTATCCTCAAAGGCGGCTTCCTGAAGGCGCGGAAATCCGGAGATGCGCCCCATGTACTTGAACTGAGACGCATCCGTAAACTTGCCCGTGAGGAGCTACATTACCCGGTTAGCATCGTAGACGACACGCGTGGTTACGCATAAGTGTGGTTGGACGCCGGCACTTACTCCGCGGCTCATTGGCGAGTATGCCAGGATGGGAATGCCGTATTGGGCACACGCGGCTGCCACGCCGTTCTTCAGGATATCCGGGGTGAACATGCTCAGCTCCACCTCGGCGGCCACAATCTTTGCGTATTTGGCGGCTTCGTGAACTGTGTCGGCGCGGCATTCTGACAAGGCCACTCCGCCAATCTTGCCGGTGTCAATGTACTCCCTCTGGATCACCTCCAGCGTCGTCTGGAACGGGACGGTCTGGTCCCTCCTTGCGCAGGAAAACGCATCGACCCTCTTGGTGCCTCCGAGCTGGCGAATGATGTTGTCGAGCGAGCGCCTGATTCCTTCTGGCGATCCATCAGGCTTGTGTAGCTCCAGGTTGATGCCACCCTTGATAATCAGCGTCACCTTGTCGGCATCCTCGGGATACTTGGTAAAGTAATGCTTCATCAAGGTCATGGTGTTGCTCTCGTCGGTACCGTAAAACTCTCCCCCATTCCAGACGGTGCAACCATTGTTGAGGGCTGCTTTCAAGGCCTCTGTAGCCTGGTCAAGAGGAGTAGGCGTGGGGCGCCATGTGAAGCCTGAGTCTCGTCAGTACATGTCTTCTTAAGCACTTAACTAAGAATAAGTGCACACTAGCGGGATCGCTCACCCATCAGACCATAGCCGATTGGGCCAACTTGCTTTCCGAGCACTTGAACCATGTTGGGCGTGCTGTGTTGAGCGGATGAACGTGAGGTCGGTGCAGTAGTCGGTTGAATGTGTTATCTCAGGGTGATGCTGCTAACAATGTTGATACTGATAACCTCTTTCTTGTCGGATTCTTGGCTTCTTTTTATCTATTTTCTTCCTCGATGTACTTGGTGGAGAGCGCCGGATCTTGTGGCGATTCCCGCGCCAAACCTTCGGGATTATCGACACCACGCGCATATAAACCCGATGCGCGCCAGAAACAAGCGCCAACCCCGACGCCGTGCAAGTTACGGGATCTGGAGATAACACGGGACGGGTCGCGAGCAGCGAGAATTGATTTGAAATGGATTAAGTCGGATACTCTATAGCGTCTTAAGTCCGGACCTTGCAATGGCCCTACGTGGTGCTGCTTCTCAATGCTCCGTCCCCCTCTGTCAATGCCGGCGTCAGTGGTGCCGTCATACCCGTGGGATTAGGTCATGTCAATTAAATCCTCGACTATTACCGGCGCGTCTCTCTTGTCGTCATTCCCGGGCGTCATGTGCGCTGTCCTGGGCTCTTCCTCCGGGGACTGGGCTTGGCTCCGATGTTGGACGCTCTTCGCGCCCGTCTTTTCCTCGGCGGCCCTGGCTTCATCCTGCGAGGCACCAGCCTGCTTTTGCTTGTGCCTTCGCGCGGACCTTGACTTGAGCTTCTTCTTGGTCGGTGCCCTGGGCGGCTCAGCCGTCAGCCCGGCGGCGTTGAGCCACCAAGGCGGGAATCCCGTCAGGCCCACGTCGGCGAGGCCCTCGGATGTCTGGGGCATGGAGTGCGGGAACCGGCATCCTTTGCCCCGTTTGCAGCTTCCTTTGTGGCACCACTGGCGACACGCGGTGCTGGTCTTTGCGTTGTCGGCCAAGGCAGCAGGGCAATCTGGGCTTTCGAGCGTCCTGCTCGGAGTCTGTGTTGTAGGAGCCTTAGATGCTGATCCTGCTGAGTCGGCGCATGAATGCCTCGAGGAGCATGCTTCGCTGGCGGAACTGTCGGTCGCCCTCGTACTGACGTGCTTGGGGCCTTCTTCCTCGGTGCCATCCCTGCACATGACGATCTTGAGTTGGAAAGTCTCGCTCTCGGCGTGGAAGACGCCCAGGTTTGTCATGCCTGCAGCGTCGCCGAGAGGCAACGACCGCGGGACGCCCTTGATGTGGACCCATGGTGGCAGGAGATCAACCGGCACCAGGGGAACGAGGGCTCCGGGTTGGGTGACCAGTTTCCCGGAAGGTGTGATCTCCTCGGCGCCGGGGCGGACAATGAAGAAGGTTGGCTTTGGGGGCATGTCGAGGATCAAAGGGTTGAAATCAAAAAAGAAAGAAAGAAAGACGAGTTTTGGGGGAAACTGCAGGGCCAGGCCACAGCGGAGATGCGATTCGTAATACTTATGCAGCTCGCAAGCGGCCATTTGTTTGCTACACGCGAACTGAAACTGCTGCTTTCCGTTTGCCGTGGCGGTGCCCAGCCGCCCGTGTTGTTTCTATGAGGCTTCCACGCGGATCTTGACGTCTTGCCCGTCAACACAGTACCCGAGTTGTCTAGGGCCTTCTCTGAGTTCCACCTCCCTCTTGACCCATCGGCCCGGCTTCCCCGACATGTCTTCGGGGCTGTCGATGGCTACACCCTGGCGCTCTCTCTCCTCTTCGGCCTCCTCTTCGTCGCTGCTGTCGCCCTCCTGGTCATCGAATCCTGCCACGGGATCCCACTCCCCAGTCTCCCAGACGAGGCGCAGCTCGAGCGGTGCCAGGTTGAACAGCTTTCCCGCGATCCCCTTGACGGAATAGATATCATACGACTTGGGGATCTTGATAGCCTTCTCGCTCCCGTCGGGGAGGTGAAACGCTACCGTGATGAGGCGAGCTTCCAGGAACGCGGGATTGACGTCCTGCCTGCGAACTACGCTAGGCTCACCGTGGATGTCGCACAGAGCTCTATATCGGGGATGCATCGCCAGCACCTCGCCTTCTTCGTCCTCGGCCACGGCGGCGAGCTGCTTGGCGATGCGGGAGAGGTAGAACATCTCCGCGTTTGTTCGGTCCGCGGGAGTGATGTGGCTGAAATTCAGCGTCTTGAGGGCCTCGATCCGTGCAACAGTAAACATGTGGGACTCTTCGGACGACGTTGCCTTTGCATCATCAACGTCCACAGCGTCGTACACGGGATTGTGGCCAATGCGCAGGCCAACCAGGCCCGGGAAGTGCTTTGGCAACTTGTCGACAAACGACCACGACTGTATGTTGTTCCACGACACGTCAAGGTACTGGGTCGAGGCGGGGAAAATGGGTGCCTCGGCCCCCTCTGGCGCCAGTGATGTGATGTTGTTACCTTTGAGGTGTAGGTTTCGCAGCGCGGTTAGAGACGTCAGGGGAGCCAGCTCGGCCAGCGTTTCGAACTCGTTGATGTCGAGATTCAACGACGTCAGCGTCGATGCGAGGCTCCCAAAGTCCACGGTCGGCAGCGATCGGAGCTGATTGTGTCCAGCGTCCAGTGCCGTCAGGGACGGACACTTCTTGGCAACATGGCAGAGCTCCTCCCAGCTCAGCATGGTCTCCTCGAGCGAGAGCTCTTTGACGCGATCAAACGAACCTTTGGAGCTGTCTTCCAAGATGCCTTGGAAACGGTTGCCACTTTGATTGGCGTTAGCAAACGGGCCAAGGCGGCCATGGCTCAACGGGCCAAGTAACGTACTTGATGCTGAGGCTCTGCACGGCCGGCAGCTCGTGGCAAATCTCGACGACGGGATCCAGCGTCTCGAGGAGGTTCCGACTGAGGTCTAGCTGCGTGATTTTGGGGCAGGTCTTTGTGATGATTCCCTCTTCGGCGCCGTCGGCCCTCGCGCACGAGATCTGCATGTCGTCCAGGATCACGACCACGAGGTCGCCGAGACGAGACTGCTTGCCCCGGATCTTCTCGAAACCAACCTCCTCGGCCTTCTTGCCGAAGAAGACAATCTCTTCGGCGGCCCTGCGCCCGTTGGCCAGCGTGTACTCTGAGGCGTACTTGTCGCTGAGGGCCGCGAGGAAGTGCCGCGGCGGGTCGGCAGGCCGCGACGGGCGCACAAACGACGCCGCAGTGGGCGACTTGGACACGCCTACGGCACTGCGTCAGTTGGGGCGCCCTCAATGTGGAATTTCGGCCTACATGTGAAGTAGCGGACGCCTTTATGGCAGCCATCATGCTTGCCACGAGCCGGGTCGTCCCATTCCACGCCGAGCCAGGCACCTGTGGTGGCTGCAACCTCACCGATGTATCGCACCGTGCATAGCAGGCCGCTGTAGGAGATGCGCTGCCCGATATGGTGTTCCGAGGACATGGCGGTGTTTATGTACGATGATTAGACATTGGCGGGGATTGTTTGAAGTTCTAAGGGCGTGTCGAGGCGGTGATGTGCCCTTGGTGGGCTGTGGCCTGTAATTTTGGGTATTTGGTGAAGCTGAGCTGTCAGGAAGCGTCTAATGCTCGCCACAATAGTTTCACCAAACGCCTTGCTAAGAAAAAACAAGGGATGGCGGACCAAAAAATAGAGAAAAATGCCGCAGTGTGAATTCAAGATTATTCAAGATTTTATAATGATAAACAAGCGACTCGAATGTCTCCCGAGGCACTTCTAGATTTGTTGTAGGGTAGCGTTGTTGCAAAACCCAGAGCTCAACCACGGAACTAATTAATTCAAGCGCTGAAGCTTCACTGACTGTCACTGGGTGCCCCCACACTAAGGTATGGACTGGATCAAATCTTGCTCTTGTCGTTGGCAACAACCTTGATGAGAGCGCGGCCATTCGACAAGCAAACCTTCTTGCCCTCCACCTCGACAACGAACCTGATCTCCTCCCAATCGCCCTGCTTCTCGCCGGTGCGCCAGACGCTCGTAATCAGCTTGTCGCCGGGGATGACGGGGCTGGCAAAGCGGGCCTGGAACTCCTTGAGGTTGGCCGGGTCGCTGCCGCCCAGGGCCCTCAGGATCTCGTGGCACGACGTGTTCCACGAGTACAGGCCGTGCACGATGCAGCCGCCGAAGCCCATCTTCTGGCCCGGCTCGGGCGTCGCGTGCAGGGGGTTGTAGTCGCCGTTGAGGCGGTAGAGCAGGCTGGACTGCCGCGTGGACTGGTGCTCGAGCACGGCGTCGGGCTTCCTGCCCTGGGGCGGCGGGTAGTTGACCGTTTTGGGACCCTTGGGGCCTCCCCAGCCGCCCTGGCCGACGAAGAAGGAGCTCGTCGTCATGCGTGTGTAGACTTCGCCCGTGGCCGCGTCGACGAGGTCCGACTGCGTCTCGACCACGCTGCCGGGCTTGCCCTTGTCGTAGACGCCAATCACCTTCTGGCGGTTCTCGAACTTGCGGCCCTCAGACGAGACGGGCAGCGGCTTGAGGAACTCCAGGCGGCGCTGGCCGTCGACCACCCGGCGCGCATCGAACTTGGGGACGTTGGGGATGCTGACTGCCTTCTGGGCGGCGTAGAAGTCGACGACGTCTTGGGTCTTGCCCTTGAAGGCTGATGGCGCAAGTGTTAGCGGACGGAGGGTGTCTGAGCAATGAATGTGTCTTACTCAGGACGGTAAAGTACGTGGGGAAGACGGCAAAGTTGGGATGAAGCTCCTGTACGCGCGATAGTCAGCAATTGAGTGCGGCGATGGCTTGCGAGGGGCGCGACGGACGTAGAGGAAATGAAGCTCCTCGTCTGTGCAGCCGACAGTGTTGGCGAAGAGCAACACATCACGGCGCAGCCAGGAGATTTCCTGGGCGGGATACTCGAAGCCAACGCCGGGACCGGACATGATGAGCTGGGGGGGAATCTAAGGCGAATCAAGCTGGGGGGCTGGTTGTAGCAGAAGAAACAAGCACGACTATGAAGGAACGCGGGATTTGTCAATAAGTAAGGTAGCTACTGGATTTCTTATGTGATTCTGTGACGCCCTCAGCCCAGCGGCACCTCTAGCTCGGAGCCGAGGCAGTGGGATAATGGAGTGTGGGGAAGAACCGACATGCCGACTCGGGACGGGCGAGTATGCCACAATTGCCGCCGCTCCTCACGCCATGATGTGCTGATGTTTGCTAGCTGCTCGATCGCCCTGGCATCTTGTTGCAGACATATTTGCAAACCAACAGAGAGATGGGCGGGCAATTAGCACAGGGCAGTACAATACGAAGCACCTGACATGATGAGCCCCACCCGTGATTAGATGGATAAGATCGGTCGACCTGCCGTCGCCATTCTCGCAAACATCCTCCGACCTGCGTCGCCCGCCTGAACATGGACCTTCACAACAGCCGTGAGTGCCAGGACCTGGGCGGCCTGCTCATATCCTTTGGCATGTTTCTCCAGCACTTGCACACGCACACAGATCTGCTGCGGGAGCCCAGACGCTCGACGCCCTCTCACTCTGGTGGTGGCGCGCCTGGAGCTGAAGCTGAACCAGCGAAATCGGAGCAATCCCTGGTGCCACCGCCAACGGGCCCAGAGACCACGGACCCGTGATTGATGGGAGCTGCTTGGATACGGCATTAAGCGACTTACTCTCCTTGTTGCTGGGCGGTGAATTCTCTCTGCAACCGACGACAAAAAAAAAACGGTTGTGTGATGCGGGGCTGATGATCTTATGATGATGATGAGTCTCACAGGCGATGGATACGATGCTGAATGCAGACGGACTTTGCCGACACTCGTCAGCTTGGGAGGCCAAGAGCTTTACAAACTCAAAGAAATTTCATTGATGGCTATCTGGTATCGTTTACGATGTTGTACAAAAGAGTGTAGATCCTTACAAACATGCCTTGCCGTTGGCATCGTTTCTGTCACGAATATTCGAAGATCAATTCATCAAATTCGGCCGACTTTTCCCTTGGCCCGATCACACTCCTCAAGAAACCTGTAGACCCCCTCGAGCCCTTCGAAATCTTCCGAGACAGGGGCGGCGGAGCTGAAGGCCGGGGACATGGTCTCGTAGCCCTCGGGGTCCGTCAGCCACGGGTTATCGGCCATTTCGTCCATGAAAGCCTCGCGAACAAAGTCGTCGTCGCTAAACGAGGAGGTGTCATCGTCATCGAATTGGTAGTCTTCACGGGAACGAACGGATACGGTCGGGGACAGCAGGATTTTGGCACAGTCGGGCGCGTATGGGAACTTGAGGGCCATGGGCACTCCCGCCACGACGTCAAACTCGTCGTCTTGGCCCACCACGCCTCGCTGAACCCCAATGTCATCGCAGAGCCGCTCAATGGTTTCAGCGTCGACGCCTGGGAATCGGATCCGCAGCGTGTGGCTCTTCTCCAACAGCACCGGCAGGTCGCCCAAGACGGCTAGACGCCGCAGGTCAGCATATATCGCCGTGAGGTCCTGCAATGCACGACCAAAGTCGGCCGACAGGATGTCGAGGAATCCCTCCGTGTTGAGGGAAGCACCGGCCGCGGCAACGGCCTCGGCCTTGAAACCCGAAGCCTTGGAAGGAACGGGCACGGCGGCGGCGAGGGGGCTGAGGGCGGTGAGGGTTGGGCTGAGGTGGAAGTCGATGAAGGCGCCGGGGGTGGATCGAGGCAGCGACGAGAACTTGTTCATCGCCTCATCCTCCATGGCCGACACCGATCGATACTGTCGCTCGCCCCGTGCGTTCATACCATCGTATCGGATCTTCTGGCCCGACAGGAAGAAGGCCCGCATGGCCTGGGAGACATTCTGCACAACTTGGGCCGGGGCCGCGGGGGTGTGCGAGAAGTATCGGGCGCTTCCACCTAGGCTATAGCCGCCGGCGGATCGGGGGAACGCGCCGCCTGTCAAATTTGGTCGGAGGGCGCTGGCGAAGGGGGCCCGGCCGGAGAATTGGCCGACTCGGCGTGAGGTGTTGGAGGAGGGTAGGTTGGATCGATGGGGTCGAGCGGGGGCATGGCTCTCGGTGCTGATGAACCGCCTGACGACGCGATTGACGTTCTGAGCCGTCGAGGTGGAAAGCCATCGGGCGCCGCTGCGCTTCTGCTGCTTGAGAAGAGCGACGGGGTGGATCGGCTGGCGGGCGACTCGCGCCTTGAGCATCAAGTGCTGGAACTCGGTCTGCAGCGGCCGCGCTATCAAGGCGGCCTTGGCGCGGACCACGTGTGTGGTCTTTGCCACGGCGACTTGGAGGAGCCGTCGGGTCGTTGGACCCCACAGCGCCTGCAAGGACGCCATCTTGAGAATAATCACTGATTTGGCTGCGTTGCACAAGTGAAGATGCGGAGAACTAAGGTGCGGCGCCGTCAGACGGGAGCGGACGGGTCTTTAACCACCTGCATCTTCGCCACCAGGCACCGTGACGGAGGATCTCGGACGCACCGCCACGCGGCCCCTGTGCCATAGATTGCGGGGACACGCTAGTTCAGATAAGGCTAGTGCGGTACCTCCCGCCATCCATATCTTCTCGCGTCCAGAAATTTTCCTCTTCTTTCTCTTTTCCACAACCTCACTCCAAAACAAAACTCGGGTGCGCGCGATGCAAGTGCGTCAACTGCGCCTGGGCTGTTTTGGCCTTCCATTCTACTTGGTAAGTCTACTCCTGCGCCTACGACTCAATCCACCTTCCTATGATGAACAACCCCAAACGAACAATCCAATACATACCAATACCATGGTGACAACACAATCTCTTAAGACTGAGAAACCTTGGAACCGCTGCATTGTGATTGACACTCCTGGTCGAGAATCACACTAACCGGCTCCTAGATCTGATATTGCTACGACACACGTGTGACCTGTGTTACGACCACGATGATTCTATGAAAAGGTTGGTTACATGCCCGCTTTCCCTCTCAATTTCCACCGCCCTCCTGCGTGATGATCAAAACGACACCTTAGGGATTCCTCATTCTTAATATATTATGTCGATACCGTTGTTAAGTTTCAGCCTTGTCTGACTGGAGATGATCACATCACATTTATGTCGCCGAGTGTTTGTTTCACAGCCGCTAACATTCTTCTGCGACAGGTAAATACTCCGATCTTTGTCTACACTTCTCTCTCTATTGCGAAATTATGCACATTATGATGAAGATTTGAACGAACGGGCGGACATAAACGAGCCCCGTCATTCTTCCGCCCTTGAAAAGCGAGGACGTACAAATCCTTGTGGTGGGAGCGTGATGGGTCCTCTTGTTGACACTTCGTCACCTGATTGTGGCTCTGGATACCGGGTTTCTACTTGACATGCTCCATGACAAGTTTGGTGGCTGACATATGAGATCTTAGGTAACCAATAATGATTGATAATTCTTTGCTGCGAGTCTATGTCCTATTGTGATGAGCTTTACTTTATTTTGTATTCACACTGTTTGATCCTCGACTTCGTGTTGATGGGCTTGAAACTAACTGCAACTTCTGATATTGGTACGCCGCCTCCCCGATGTTCTCTCGACCACCAAAGCTGACCCTTCGAAGACAAGACTTGCCTTGATTTGCATCAGCTGGCGTCCCTCTCAAAGCCGTTTGCTAACGGTTTTCTCTCAGTCAAGGTGAGCCGTATCGAGTAAACATTTCTAGGTAAGGCTTCATTCTTCAGTCCCCACCATCACGTATGGTATATCCATACCCAACCACATGATGACTATCTTTCTACATTCTATCATTCCTGAGTTCATCGTGATGATACTTTTTTTCACCTTGGAGAACTGATCTGGTTCCACCTGACCCAAACGTCATTCAGTTAGCAGACATGATTGGAAGCTAACCAGTTTGCAATAGACTATTATGTTGCCAGTCCTACACGAAGAATTAGCAATACCGAAATACAAGCGACTTTAATGTCAATTCTACTATGTTCATTCCATCTCCATCTATTGTGCTTAGTGCTATGTGGCATATCTGTCGTAATATCTGAATGTGATCGATCGTCGCTGTCAGATGTCCTTATATCTTCAAGTCGCATTGCCAATATTGTCTGGAGTCTCCCGTCCATGTCAAATACGGGACAAGCGTCCTAACCCCGGTTCATCTGCAGCCTTGCGTTCATACCGACAATGCAGCGAATGAGGTCCCAATCACCATGGGCACCAACCCAATCGGTGACGACGACACCTGTGCTGGCAGACCCAATCGACAGGTTGTTGGGTCCTTTGCCTTCCTCACCATGGCGCATGCAGAGGTACTCTATGATGGAAGGGTTGACCTTGGCGGCAATACGCTCAGGCCAGCAACCTGCATTGAAGAAGTTGCTGGCGCTGAGGAAATTGACGAAGAAGGGTGGGATTTGAGCATCATCGTGGTGACCTTCCATGCCGGGGATGGAGAAGTTCTGCTCACTGGCACGCTCGAGCTGGTTGCGGCAGAAGCCCAGCTTCTTCTCGATATTCTCGCTCTCAGTGATCTCGTAGAAGTCCTGGACGCGGGCAAGGCCACCACCGGTTTCGCTGTCCTCGCAATTGTCAGGCCAAGCCGAAGCGTCGAGACCGTAGCCCCGGCCATCCCAGCACTCCCTGAGCGAGTCATCAAGGCCGTGTCGACGGAGAAGGACGATGCGACCACGTGCTTCTCCCAGGGTGGGGACCTTGGGCTCGGTCCACCAGCGGTCGCTCCTGTGGTCAGCATAGCCAGACTTGAGATGCCTGCTCAGATCGCCGTCGCTGCCCTTGCCGGTACCCTCTCGCTTGAGACTGAGGATGACCGTCTCGCTGGGGTTCCTCTCAAGGAATCCGTAAATGTCTTCTAGCATGTCTCCGAAGTATTTCGTACCCGTCAGAGAAATTGGGAATGCACTGTGGACCAGGGCGAGCTTGTCATCATCCGCATCGACAGAGACGCGGATATCAAGGTAGCGGACACCATTCTCCAGCTGCTCCGGGACGCTGACGGCCTGACACCGAACAGATGGGAGAGCCTTGTGACAGGTCGGGGAGTTGTGGGTGCCAGGAATTGAGAGGAGGGGAAGGGGCCACTCGTCGTGAAGCTCCCCCATCCAGGCATTCAAGCTACCGGACGAGAAGATGGCGATGAAGGCTCCATCAGGAGTGTAGACGGTGGTGAGATCGTGCTCGCCATCATCCAGCTTCTTCATGACGGTCGAATTGTCCGAAGGGCTGGGAATATCGACCTCATAGTACTTGTCCTCGTACTTGAACTTGAGGCGGATAACCTCTTTGCCCTTGTCGGCGGCGCGGAAGTTTGTGGTCTCAGTCCTGAAAGGATCAATCCAGACAGACGTCTCCTCCTTGTGAAGGGAGTCACCGGCATGGGTCTCGTGGGAGCTAAAGTCCGTTGCGTTAAGGAAGCTGCTGATCGAGCTTGTGACGTTGGAGATGGTGCTGCCCGTTTTGACGCGCTGGCCCTCAAACCGCTCGATCTCGACGAGCTCGATGGGGTGGATGGTCACGTTGCGGATCGTAATGTCGGCCATGATTGCGACTCCGGTAGGAACAGCTTCGCGATAGGCGAAATCTGGGAAGGGATGATTTCGGGCAATTGGTGAACAGCTAGCTGACTCGACAGAAGATGGCGCGGGAGGACGGAGAGCAGAAAGGTAGGGGTAGGGAGGGGCTTTAATGCCAAGCCGGCGATGGCACTTCTGGAGCTTGGAGGGGTTCCGGACCTTAGGTTTGATGGTCGCTAGGGAGCTGGTCCAATGTCCCCAACGGACGCGCGGGGTCGCCCTGCGAGCTGTGAGAGGGCTGGCCGGCGGTGATCGGATCCAGTCGATAATCCATCATAGTGGCGGGGCACCCGAACCCAGTGCAGCTGAGCCTACTGAGCCAACCAAGCCAACCCAATTTGGGGCGCCTGGGCGTCCCTGATTCCTCACCAGCCAACCAGGTCCGACTTGTCCAGCTAGCGACCCAGCCAGCAGCATTGCTGAGCTGCAGCACGATCCCCTTTTGTAGGCGGCCCGGGGTCGCTTCTTCATTCTGACTGGATTGGCTCCGCGACGGGGTGGGATCACGGGCTGGTGATGACTGCAGATATGGGCAGACAAGATTGCGTCAAGCCCGAATCTTCTTCCCAAGTTGACGGATTGGACCGCTGCTGTGCCACCGTCCTTGGATGCACAGCGTAGCATTCGCAGTCGCTGGGGAAGGTGCGTCTGGAGGAGCGTCCACATCACTGCGTGCGGCGATTGAGGTGAGTTGACCAAGATTGCTGAATAGCGTCACTGGGCTTTGGCATGGTACATCACAAATGCTATTATGTGCAACTGCTACTCGGTAGTACACAACGAAGAAGAATTAGGAAAGTGCTGTGCCAAAGATGTCAAACTGAGCCACCCCAATTGAGGCAGGAGTGTGCTGTGCCCCTCCCTCCACTCTTGCCTTTCCTCTCCTATCACATCAGTATAGCCAACGCCAGTAGCTGTGGCTTTCACCTTCCAACCTCAAGACCTCCCGCCCACGTTGAAGAAGAGCGAAGAAAAAAGACGCAAAGTATCCAAGAATCGCGGGATAAATAAAACAAAAATATCGGCTTCAAAAATGCCCTTGGCGTCCTCCATTTTCGCACGCTCGCCATCTGTTTCTGCCTGGTAATGTGGTATTTGCTGGTCTCACAATATTGCAATGTTCCCTTGATTCTAACCAAAGCTAGACAAGCCGACTACTCGCTGAGCCGGCGTCTCTTCAGCTGCGACGCTCCCCGGTCTGCTTCTTCTCCATCCTCCCGAGGGCGGCGGGAGGCGCTGCGCAGTACATCACTGCCGCGTTGGCGCAAGATCTCAGTCACGAGGCCACGATCACCAACGATGTTACCGGAGCCCTCGACAACCAAGCCAGCTTCGACCTCGATTCGGAGAGGTCGCGGGCACCCCTGCTCATCAATCATGGGGATACCGCACTGACCCGAGCTGGTATCATGGAGGGCCTGCACCACAGCTCGAGCGATGGCGTTGGCTTGCTCCGATGGGGACGCATTTATGCACACAATGTTGTTCTGGCGGGTCACGTTGATGGCCGTGTTGATTCGAAGGCTGATGGGTGATCTGGTTTCATCTGATCCCTCCTCATCGGCGCCCTCACCGAGGACGCTTGCGAAGACAGTATCTTGCTGGGAGGGGTGAAGCATATTGGCCAATTGCCGCTGTGCTTGGATGACCCGATTTGCGAGACCGGCAATGTCTGACTGTCGCCGGGGAGTGTAGGCAGGAGGGGGTGTGGAGTTGACGTTTGTTTGATTTGTGTCCTTGGGCAGAGTGTTCTGGGCGCCTCCGGATGGGATGTTGGATGATTCCATGACTGATGGCTTTGACCACGGCTGTAGCAACCAAGGGTTGTAGGACGAGGTAAGGCAGAAGAAGGGAGGGTAAAAGTGAGAAGGGCAAAGAGGATGCTGACTGTTACGGTCAGGTAGGTGACAACGCAACGAAAAGCCGACTTCTCAGGTCTGAGATTGTTTGAACAGACAACGGGTCTGATGAGAGAGTCGTCAGGTGGATGAAGGGTGATCAGGCTCTTTAAATATCTGCAACCACGACTCCCTATTGCTCCTACGGGCCGTGGCAAAGGTGCCGACGTCCGGACCCAGACGCCAAGGAACCCGCCATGTATTCTCAGAAACCAGCTGCGGAATTCTAGAGAGCGTTTGGTGTGTCTGCAGCCGAGCTACAACCATGTCATGCATGCATGGATCCCCAGGACGAGGCTTTCTCTCTGTTTAGGCTTTCCGCTGGTTAGCTCCGATAATGTCAGGGTACTTTCTCACTTTCCCGCCTCTCAACCACCATTCAAAGGTAGGGAAAGGACGGTACACCCCCCTCCCGGCCCTGATCCCAATTGAACATCTGATTCCAAACCCCACGCCCCCCAAAACAACAATTCATCTCTTGGGGTGTGGCGGCTAGCCGGCCTCCGCCTCCAGGGGCCTGGGCCGTGAAGGAGAGCAAATCGGCACTAGTATACGTCGAAATACCCCGGATATGGCGGATAGGGTCTGCCCGAGACATGGCTGCATGCACAATGGAGGCCGGGGTTTGACGTAACAACCAGCTCATGTTCTCTCATCTTGGCACGCTTAACCCGGATGAGCAGACACGCTGGCGTAACACACGTCTAATGGGATGATCGCATCGCAAAATGAGGATCCCCAGCTGAATGCCGTGTCGCAGGAATGGTAGGAATGGTCGGGAGAGCTCACTCGACTAGCGGGCGAGTCTGTAAGGAACGGAAAGTTAACCCGAGTGGGCCGCAGCAAGTTGCTTTCTACCACGGGCCAGCGTTTGTCAAGAGGAGGAAACGCTAATTCAGGCGACAGCGACCTCATTACTAGCCTGAGCTTAGCAGACATCCTCTGGCGACGATGTACAGGCATGTCCATTCATTTATGCGGCCCAGCCAGTGTTGGTGAGACTTGGGCGCCTGCGAAGTGCTGATTATTTGTGCCAAGAAACTATCAAAAGTGCCCTACCCGGGGCGGAGGAAAGGGGGGTTGATGCCATGCGCTCACATCCCAAAGCTGGGGCGGAACTGAGGGCCCGAACAGAAAAGGGAGTGGTCAATCTGCGGCAAGCCCCGTCAGAGCGTTTACAGGCATTGTCTGCCAGGTTGAATGTGTGCTGCCGGCGTATTCAAGACCTCCCGCTGACGCCACGACCCGTCCGCCTCAATGCGGTCAGGTAGCCGTGAGTCCGTGACCAGGCATGGAACTATAGGCTGGTGGTGTTGCTAACCTGCTAAAGGTGTTAGCATGCAACCCGAACCAGTCCACAAGATGGGTGCGCGGCAGCACGCACCGCGACGCTGTTGGGATGCCGACGGCGCAAAGTCGGTGGATGGTGTGGGGTGGGGGGTTTTGGCGCGGCGCCTCGTTCCTATTGTCCCTGCGACTCGCTTGGTATTGTTGTCCATGGATCCCGTCCGGACGGGGCTTGTGCCGTTCTATTCAACACCCGATCCGGAATAGCGCCCGCGCCTGCGGACCCGCTCGCACGGGCCCCGCTCCGTTCACAAGCCCGTAAAGCCGGCCGCCACTGAGAAGGGGGGGTCACATCCCACAACCACGACTCTGCTCTCGGCCCCCCAATGGCAAATTGAATACCGGGAGTTTATCAGCCCATTAAATCTGCAGGGGTACCGAGTGGGAGGTGAGGGAGGGGGAGGGTGCTCAAGGGGAGGGCTAGCTGACCCCGTCTCTCCCTTGCTTGGATTCCCAGATCCACGGCGCCTGCATCAACCGCCTCTGGTTGGCTGATTACTTTCCCATTGACGGAGAAGAAGCTGATTGATACCAATGAGCAATCAAACCATTCAGACGGCACCTGCCTTGTCCCGCGCGCTGCCGTCATGCCCTGCAGTCATCCGCCGCCATATCCCGGAACCATGGCTCTCCGACACTTGGACCCGTGGCATTTTTGGGGGGCTGCGCTTGTTTCGTCACCATTGACGATGGCGGATGCACAAGGGCCATTTTGTGAAGATGGGTCTAATTGCGACAACGTTTTCGGGGTGGCAACTGACTCTTCCCAGTCGTCTGGTTGACGTGACGGCTGGCGCGCCCACCTCGCTTGGTAGCGGGAGCAAGCCAAAAGCCCAAAAAGACCAAAGTGGCCGAATCTAGGCTCCAACAGTCGACCTTGAATGGAAATAGGCCAAAGTATGCTGCTTTGCAATCCCATGTCACGAATGGTTGATGCCCGTGGAGTTGCAGCGACTCAGGCGGGCTTGGAATGCTTGGCTAGTTTGAGTTTCGCTCGACCGGCGTGGAAACGGCTACCTACCCCATCAAGAGGTGCACATCTACCGACGTGAAATCTTCTACTCCCGTGGCGGATGGTGTGGAAAGGGCGACAAGCTACCTGGTAGACAGGGGGGGGAGCCTGGCCGTTTGCCTCCAGAAACAAACACTGTCGGCTGGCAAACGGCCCTCTTCATCTCACGCACGCGCGCGTGCATGTTTCAAGGGTATCTATCCATAACTGATTGCGTGAATTAGCCGCATGGCTGAGAGACACGCCGTGAGTTGTGATAGGATCAAGAGGCGGGTACACACACCACCTGAGGCAGCATCCGAAGACCATGGGATGGAGTTGGTGAGTGTGATGGTGCTATCCTGGAGAACAAAGCCATCCAGCTTCGCCCCTTGCCATACTTATTCGGAATAAAAGGCGTCGCTAAATAGCCTACCCCGGCCCGCATTCATTATTCTTTGGCTCAATGCGTTCCGTGGCGCACCTCACCTTGCTGTAGCATCTCCGCCGTGGTCCAGAGCGCAGGGGCGGAAGCATCAAGACAGCCCTCTCGGTGCTACAGCTAGCGCTGGCCAACCGCACGAGAGACCGGGCTCTTGATCGGCGTGGTGGCGCCGCCCGTGGTGCGACAGCGGCTATTCGTCGAGCAGCGGAGGTTTGGACAGTGAGCGAGAGCCGAGAAGCAACTTGGCGTTGCCGCCGTCTCTGCCTCCAACGAGTTCAGCGCCGCCGCAGTGTCTGCCTCGTGGTCACCCCTCCGGTCTCTTTGTGGTCGGTCCGTGTTGGCGAGCAGGAAGGTTTCCAGTGAGTCCCGGTATTGTGGTTGCTAGCCTGGGATGGGAGCGATAAGCTTTCCTGGAGGGGGAATGCACTGACTGTGGGATAATGGACGATTCAGTACCGTGGCGGCTTGTCTTGATACCTGATTTCTCTCTCAGGGTGCCTGGTGTAACAGGAAGTGATGATTATTTTCGAGCCCGCAAGCGTGCTTCGACGCAGTCACGTACCTGGGGGAGAGGGTGCTCAGGCCGGAAATATCATTTGACAAAAAAGCCCAAGAAGCAAGCTGAAAAGAAGAAAGACCCAAGCACGTACATCCAAGCCCATCACCGCCGCCCTCCCCCTAGGAGATCGTATGGGTCAGCCGGGGCAGACAAGCTGGGATTCTCTTGCCCACTCACACGCCAACCATGCACTGGGGATGAATGACGTGAGAATCAGAGGATCAGCGAGAATGAATTAGCGTCAGGTCCTGTGATGAATGGAATGAATGGGCCAGGAGTGTCACACCCAAATAGTCCAGTCGTACAAATTTTATCACAAACCGAACTCTCTTTCGACGTGGTACAAGTCTGCACCTCGTGGGTCTGTTACTAACCTGTGTGGTTCACCGACTTTTTGCCACACTTCTTTCATCCTCCATCAGTCTCATTCATCATCCAAGACCCTTCAGAGGCCTCTCATTCCAAGTATTGGTGGGACTGATTGGCCGCTGGCTGGCGGCGAGGCAAGGCATTCAGATTGGCCCTATTCCGCGGGCAGGTCGGAGATAACACGCACATCGTAGATGCCGCCGACGTGTCAAATTTGACAATGTGAACTTAAAATGGTTCGTATCTTGCACGCAGCAGAATGTCCTTGCCATTCCACCAAGCGACTGCGAGGCTGCGAGGACCGTGGGTCGACACTCGTCACTTGCATTATGCGTAGGCAAACCCAGGACAGATCGCATTGTCAATTCGGCGCTGGTATGAGATGCATAATGCTTCAGGTCGGGTGACGGCCATGAGGCAGGACAGTTCAAACAGACTTCACAAACGGTCGTGACACAATGTTTCCGTATTTCGGTTGATTTCATTTGGTTCTAGCTGCCCATCCACAACAACAATGGCTGGGCGGGTCCATGGCCATGTTCAGTCTTGTCTCTGAGACATTGACAGGACGGCCTGATGATCTGGTCAGCCTTGATCCTCCCCAGTTCAGCTATTCCCGCTGGCTGCATAAGCTCGGCTAGAGAACCATGGGGAAAAAAAGTTGTTGAAGTTCTTTTGTTTCCCCGTCAACGCCCCGGTCATGCATGCGTATCTCTTTATCCCTATCGTTCAGGGGTATCGTTGGTCATAATGCAAATCTTTGACTTTTTGCTGTGCCTCACAAATGCAGATTTGCTCTGTAAATCGTCTTTGTTGAAAGACGCCCGCTCCGTGCCTGGTATATCGTGAAAAAATCCCGCCTGTATAAGTAAACAAAACAATATACCGGAAAACTACCCAGCCTCCCGTTCCGGTGGGAGATGCAGAGGTTTCGTTGAGAACCGTACGCCGCCTAAAATTTGCCTCATAAAATGGACTGATTACACATCTAGGTGAATGCTACACAGAGCTGTTGAATGCTCTGCGTTCTCCATGGAAAATGGTCATGGAGTAGCGACTTAGAACTTGAGCTGTCGGGGCTGCTCCCAGCTGAAGCTCTGGTTGGTGCCGAAGTGACCGTTCTTGGCAGTCTGGAGGTAGATGGGACGGTCCAGGTTGAGGTCACGGACAATGACACCGGGTCGGAGATCGAAGTTGTTGCGGATGATCTCGACCAGCTCGTCAGAAGACTTGGTGGAGGTGCCGTAGGTCTCGACGAAGATGGAGAGGGGCTCGGCGACACCAATGGCGTAGGAGAGCTGGACAAGGGCACGGCGGGCAAGGCCAGCAGCGACCAGAGACTTGGCGATCCAGCGGCCGACATAGGCAGCGGATCGGTCGACCTTGGAGAAATCCTTGCCGGAGAAGGCACCACCACCGTGGGCACCCCAGCCACCGTAGGTATCGACAATGATCTTACGGCCAGTGAGACCGGCGTCACCCTGGGGACCACCGATGATGAAAAGGCCAGAGGGTTGGATCTGCGGGCGTTGGTTAGGCTAGGCAGTCGCGATGGGAAGTTCAATCGGGGGAGACTCACGTGGTAGATGGTGTCGTCATCAAGGTACTGGGCGGGGATGACCTTCTTGATGATCTTCTCCTTGATCTCCTTGCGCAGCTCCTCAGTGGAAATCTCGGGAGCGTGCTGGGCGGAAACGACGACGGTGTGGACGCGCTGGGGTACAACGGCGCCGTTGTCGTGGCGGTACTCAATGGTGACCTGGGTCTTGGTGTCGGGTCGCAGCCAGGGGAGGGAGCCGTCACGGCGGGCGGCGGACATGGCAGCGTTGAGCTTGTGGGCGAAGAGGAGGGTGAGGGGGAAGAGCTCGGGGGTCTCATCGGTGGCATAGCCGAACATGATACCCTGATCACCGGCACCAAGCTTCTCGAGAGCCTCCTCGTAGTGGAGACCCTGAGCAATGTCGGGGGACTGCTGCTCAATGGCGACGAGCAGGTTCAGGGTCTTGTAGTCAAAGCCCTTGGCGGAGTCATCGTAGCCGATGCCCTTGACGGCATCACGGACGACCTTCTGGTAGTCAAGCTTGGCGTTGGTGGTAATCTCGCCAAACACCATGATCATACCAGTCTTGGTGGCGGTCTCGCAAGCGACCTTGGAGAGGGGGTCCTCAGCCAGGCAGGCATCAAGAATGGCATCGGAGACCTGATCAGCGATCTTGTCGGGGTGGCCCTCGCCGACAGACTCGGACTGGAGAGGCGGTTAGCAGCGGTTCTTTTTTAAAAATGTGCCCGAAGCAGAGCGCGAAAGTCCCCGAACACCGAACCTGCACGCGTGGCGGGGTAGCGGGCGCATTGAGGACGAATCGCGACGGCGGGGCGGCAATGGGAGAGGGCAGAGACATACAGTGAACAGGAAGGTGCCCTGGTTGTGGTGGACACCGTTGACACCGTTGGTACCGTTGGCAGTCATTGTGACGGATGTTTCTGTGAGGGAGGAGGGAAGAATTGGATTGAACCGACGGGGGGGGAGAAACGGCTGGAAGTGACCGAACGGGGAGTCACTGTCGGTGCGGTCAGAAGACGGTCTAGTTGAGGGGGGAAGCTATCGCCGCGAGTGGTGGCGACTGTAGAAATAGCAATTGGGCGACTTACCGACACGAGAAGAGGCTGGTGAGGGATGAGGATGGAAAGAAGAAAGAGTTGAGGGGTGAGGAAGGTTAAGAGAAGAAAAAGGCCAGGAGGTGGTGGGCCAGTACGAATACGTTGTGGCAGGATTTATAGCAGAGGTGGGGGGGGCCAGAGTCCAACAAGGGGAAGAGCGGGAGACAGTTCACTGCTGTCCGCTTTCTTGTTCAGACGCTAAGGCGAAGGTGGCCGGGGCCGTTCAGAGAACGCTACGAATACGGTGCAAGGCTGGCTGCTCGTGGTCGTCGACGGGGCGCGGGAAGGGCACCAGGGACGACCAGATAAAAAAAAAAATTGGGCGCGACGACGTAAGGGTCGAGGGGGACAGAGTGACGGTCCGGCCGTCGGGCGGCATCTGGACGGTAAGGGGATACTCGCGCTCGCGGCGGCACTTGGCCTCGGCAGTATGTACCCCGCCATCACTGGCCACAGCATCCGGCGCCGTTACGGGAAGGAGGGGTGGGAAAAGAGCGCTTCTCGGACGCCGAAATTTACACAGAAATTGCGCCATCGCAAGCCCCCAGCCCAACAGAGGCGAAAAGTCAAAACCAGATCGACACCCCTGGAGCACAGAAGTGTCCGGACCAGTGACCCATCAGAGTCAGGTTCACAGCTCAGAGTCAGAGTCAGATTCTGGTAGATATGGGCCTATTATTACGACGAGGTTGGCTCATCTCGGAGCGACGCCGTTTTGGACCGCTGTAGGCAGGTACGTGATGAGTACTTCGCGGACAGTCGCTTTCGAATGTCTCGGATCGTCGTGTCAAGGTATATGATACTGCCTTCTTTCACCGCTGCTGCTACTAAAGGTTCCCGAAGCAGAATCTGACATCGTCCCGCCATGACAGGACATTCGAGAGCCCGCCTACGCGTGGAGGACCTGAGTTTCAACCCCCTGGTTCTGGTTTTGCCCTCCCCGCGTCGGCCGGGGGAGGCTGGCAGCTCGAGGACCTCTCCCATGACAACTCCACTGAGTGCATTCGTTGAGGAGCACGTTGTCAATTTCCAACGGAGGAGCGACCCTCAGCTCTCCACAAGCCTTTGGGCCATTGGCCGTCCGCCCGAGGATAAGGAGGGGTAACGGAGGGGTTGAATTGGTTCCGTGGAAGCCCATGATAGAGGGGCAGAGAAGCTCAGGCACATTGGTCGGTAAGCTAGGTAGCACGGGCATTGTCTATTGTTGTTGTGTCTGGGAGGGGCCCAGGGGGGGACTCCGGAAAGGGACCCGTCGGCATGATTGCAGTAGTTTGAGCCTTGGGGAGGGCCAGGCCCATTGCCTGCAGCATCCGGCGAATTGCCTCATCCAGCCACTCCCCTGACCGCCTTCCATACACGTGCATGCAGCAAGAGTCACCGCTAGCAGAACAGCCCTTTCCCTCCTGGGCTCCTCCAGTTTTGGTGGGGAACAGCTCCGTGTTCTGTGCCGTGCCCCGAATGTTTCCTGAGCACCCACGAAGGCAACCAGTTTCACTCCCGCCACTCCGCCACTAGCCCTCCATCTTCAGCAACTCTCCCCGCTTGAACGCAAAACTGCCCAGCTGCTTGGACACCCCCCTTCCCTTTGTTTGCACGGTGCTGACATAGCGCCTTGTCTTCACCGAGACTTACCGTGCCTTACCGAGTCTGTGCGGCGGTCTCACCGTCCCACCTGTCAGAACAAACTTCTTTTTTTTTGTCAACCCCACGCTGTCGTAGCTTCTACCTTACAGCATCTTGGCCACGTGAGGACCTGCCCTTAACGATCGCCTCATACCGACGGCCATTCCTTCTCCAACCACCCCGTAGCCTGGAAGTACCTGGGCACCATCATGAGCAAATTCGGCGTCATGGTCATGGGCCCTGCGGGCGCGGGCAAGGTACGTTGACACAAGCTGCCCCGCATTCAGCATCATCATTTGGCAAATGCCGTCCTTGATTGCGTGCTAGCTAACAGGTATGCGGTACCAGTCTACCTTTTGCGCCTCCCTCATCACCCATCTGCAGCTAAACCGCCGCTCCGCATTCTACGTCAACCTTGACCCGGCTGCCGAGTCCTTCGAGCATGAGCCGGACCTGGACATCAAGGAGCTAATCTCCCTCAAGGATGCCATGGAGGAGGTCGGCCTTGGGCCAAATGGCGGCCTCATCTACTGCTTCGAGTTCCTCATGGAGAATCTCGACTGGTTGACCGAGTCTCTCGACTCCCTGACCGAAGAATACCTCATCATCTTTGACATGCCTGGCCAGATCGAGCTTTACACCCACATCCCCATCCTCCCCAGCCTCATGAAGTTCCTCGGCCAGCCTGGTGCCCTCGATATCCGCATGGCTGCCGTTTACTTGCTCGAGGCAACCTTCGTCGTAGATCGCGCCAAGTTCTTCTCAGGAACACTCAGCGCAATGAGCGCCATGCTGATGCTCGAGGTCCCACACATTAATGTCTTGTCCAAGATGGACCTTGTCAAGGGCCAGGTCAAGAAGAAGGATATGAAGCGATTCCTAACCCCGGACGTTGCCCTGCTGGAAGATGATCCCATGGAACGCGCCCGACGAGTAACAGAGGGCCCGGAAGGCGAGGACGACGAATCCAAGGCACCGGATGAGAAAGAACAGGTCATGAAGGGCGCAAGCTTTCGGCGACTGAACAAAGCCGTTGCCGGCCTGATTGAGAGTTTCAGCATGGTTAACTATTTGAAGCTGGATTCGACCAACGAGGACAGCGTCGCCTCCATCCTCAGCTATGTTGATGACTGCATCCAGTTCCACGAGGCTCAGGATCCTAAGGAGCCCAACGATGAAGACTTCGAAGAGCAAGACCAAGACTGATGAGACGATAACGACGACGATGATGTGCATGTTCATGTGCATTTGGAGGGGGGGTACAAAATAATAGACGGGTATCTGGTGGCATGGGGGGACTATTTCTCTGGGAATTTCTTTCTGGGTATTGCATAGCGACGGCGTTGATATCCACGTCTCCGGGGCAAGACGTAAATGCAACCGAGCGAAGCTCGATCGCTCCCTTCAGGACCGCTGTTTTTCCTGATATTCCATCTCTTTCTGTGGTTGTCCTGCCTCACTATCAACGCCATCCGCCCGTGGAGTGCTGTGACAGATCCGCTCCGATGCGGAAGCGGGTGCCTATTCATTCGCGTTCTGTATTCGTCCGATGTGTCAGGCTCGCCGTAGGCATTCACCGGCCAGTGCTCCTGCCCGCGGAGCCAGCCATGCCCTGTTGTGCCTCCGAGTCGTAGCGGTTGTACTCCTTTAGCCAGAAGTCCTTGAGCACGGCCAAGTAGCCAACGACCTTGCCGCCCAGAACCGCAACGTCCCGCGCGCTGGCGTAGACCCCTCGGTCCCAGGCCCAGGCGCCGACGGCTATGACGATGGCCCAGAAGGCCAGGCGCAGGGTCAGGCGCGTCCACCAGAGGAGCAGGCGCCTGATCCAGTTGAGTATGATAACAACGAGGCCCAGGATTAGCAGCGCGGTGACGACGCCGACGAGGCCCTGGTTCTCGGCCAGGATAAGGAGAAGCCGGTCGAGCAGCGGCTGGACGACGGGCACCGCGGCATCGAAGACTTGCTGCGCTTGGTCGACTGCGCGGCGGCGCAGGATCTGGAGCGGGGCGCGCGGGTGGAGGACGTGCGTGTGGATGGCTTCGGCCAGCTCGGGTGGGAGGAATGTCGAGAGGAAGTGCATGGTCAGCGACTCGTAGGACGGCGGAGCCATGATGATGTTGCTGTGGCTGCTGCTGCTGCTTCGCGGGCTTGTGTTGGCGTAGACCAAGGCGAAGCGCGGCAGGCTGGGCTGGAAGCGCCGCGATTTGTTGGCGTTATCGGGCGGTGGGAGGTGCTGGTCCTTTTAGCACGTGGATGAGGCCTAGTAGAGGCTGGAGTTGGAGAAATATCCAGGCGGTGGGGGAGTTGACAACCCCTGGTCGTGTCGCGTGGCTTTTTTTTTTTCCTGGGCACACCCTAAACGACCTGTCTAACTCTCGCTGCCAAAAGCAACAGAATAAAATCAAGAGTCAAGGCCACGGTTTATTGCCACAAGTTGACCGGGTAGGGATGCAGAGTGAGCGTGGAAGAATGGATAGGTAGACTGAGAGTTGTGGTATTTTATGCACGGAGTGCTGTACTTTTAAATCCAACCAACCAAACAGTGGCGCAAGACAAACTTGCATCACACCGTGTTTGCGACGCTGAAAGCAAGCTTGCTGGTTTGATGCGCGAAGCGCCTCGTGCCTCGCAGAGTTTGGAGACCAGTTGAGGAGTAAAAACGCCGCCGTCGTGGCATAACTTAATATCTACAAACAAAAAAGTAGCCCAAAGGGGGGCAAAGGAAGGGTATCGAAGATCTATTGTCGCACAGAACACATCCCCAAATCGCTCATGACCTGCCAACCCTCCCGTGGATCCAATATGAAGTCCATACGCCCTAGATGGTAAAAAACAAAAGAGAAAAAAACGTCACTTTTCTCAAAGTCGTTTCAACATTATCCTCCGAACGAGGTGTAAAGCGGGTTCGCGTTAGTTCTCCAGTCCTTCGAGGATGCATCGGGCCATCTCAAGCCTTCGGCGGTAGGTCATTGCCTCCTCGCTCAACGGTTCCGCCTCTGTTAGCGCAAGCACGCACTTTCCGAGCCCAGCCACGAGCTTCTCGACAAGGTCTTGGTCCTCTCGGGGGAGAGACTGCACAGCAGCTGCCTTGCCGTCCCCGGTGATGCCCTCCTTTTCACATATAGTGGCTGTGCTGAGTCGCAGAGAATCCGAAATCCGTTCTAGCTCGTGATCGGGGGAGCCATCCGGAGTGAGAACGCCTGCATTCATTCTAGGCTTGCCGACGAGTGGGAAGCTCCGGTTGGTGCCGGTCGATTCGAATGACGAAACGGATGGCCGGTGATGCGGCGCCGTGTTTACGCTGTCAGAAGGTCGGTGCACAACAGTATTTCGTCGTATACTGCCCTTCCGCTGCTCACCCTTGCCGCCAGTTGAGTGAGGAAACTCGAATCCACCAAAGGTTGTCCTCTTCGTCCTGTAGGGAGCGTCTTCCTCGTCGCCCGTAACGTCATCCCTCTCAGTGTAATCATTCATCGTGGACGTTCGGCTACTGCGCCCTTCGGTGGCAGTGGCAAAAGTGTCGAGAGAGGACAGTGTGTCAGTGCTCGCTTTCCGCGAATGGTCTAATCGAGGACCCTTTGTGGTCTCAACAGAATCCTCCGTGCCTACACTGCTGACGCTGCCTCTGCGTCGGCGCTCTAGCCGCTGTTGACTGATGGTGCCCATTGCCGAGTGTAGGAAAAAGTGTTCATAGTCGAAGGCGTCCTCGCGGTCCTCGTGGGAGACTGGGTGTTGAACTGTATCGTGGTACGTTGACTCGCCACTGTCGCTGGCGTAGTCTGGGAATTCATCGTCGTCGTCATCGCGACGGTAATAGTCATCGTCGTCGTCCTCAACTTCGACGAAACCCTCCATCTCGTCCTTATCCTCATCAACGGGAACATTGCTGACCACCATTTCTTGCACAACTGGCGCCTGCTCGCTGGGTACACCGTTGGTGCTCTCGACAGCTGGTGTTACACCGTCTCCACCCGGTTTGTGGCTTTCCTCTTTTTCTGTTGAGTCTGACTCGGTCAATGTGCCTTCTCCGGGGGATTCGTCTCCTGATTGGCCTTCTGGGGCGTCTTCGTTGCTGATACTAGCAGCCTCCGACAACTCCAATTCAGCTGTAGGAATCACGTCATACTGGGGTGTCGCCTTGGCCACTTCGACTATTTTGCCGCCTTGTTCTGTGTTCCACGGGGCTTGCCATGGTACCGTTTCTGCGTTGGCACCCTGGATTTTCCTTGGTTCCATGAAGCCTTGGTCCCATCTGGCATGAGTAAAAGGGCTAGGGGTCCTCATGCTCTGCAGACTTCGGCGCTTTAGGCTATCGGCCTTTGCCTGCTCCTTTAGTGTGGAAATCTTGCCCTTCAGGCCCTTCATCTGATCCTTCAGGTCGCGCACTTGTGCAGCCGAGGCGGATCGTGTCATGTCCTTTTCGCCATAGCCGTCGCTGGAAGTAGGGCTCCACATATGTTGTTGATAGGCGCTGCTGCTGCGCCTGCTTGTAGGATCATTGACATCCTCATTCTCACTCAACGGCTCCAGGGTCGTGTCGAGGGGATAGTGAGACACATGATATGCACCGCCCAATGCATCAGCGCTTCTGGATGAGGTCAATGGTTGGCGATAGCCACCAGCCGCCCCAAGCGCACTCGCTGACCTCTGCGGAAAGCCAGTAGGCGATCGGTCTTCTTGGAACTGAGTATCGCTAAGTATTCGAGAGTGAGCCGACGACGGCGGCATGGTAATCTCGCGCAAAGAGGTGGATGGTCGGACCACTGGCGGAGAAGGTGTCGAACCGTCCGACATGGGGGTATAATACAAAGAGATTCTTGCCTTTGACAAGTTTCCTTCCATCGTCTACTTGGGAGTTAGCTTGTTGTACACAACCAGTCCCCCCACCCTTTTGGTAGTTGGAAATTCTCACCGTCAACCGCTTTTTGGCATTGGCCAGAATTTGTTCCGCTCTGTCGCTTAACGAGTTTGTTGAGTATTGCTGGTCATCAATGGCGCTTAGCCTTGGGGGTCGCCCAGAGCGCCCAGGGCCCGCCTCGTTGGCAGGAGTGCCTTCGACATATGAGGACGCCATGCTCTCCTCGTCGTCGCCCTGGAAGTTGATATCCTCAACGCTCACAGCATCATCGAAATCTGCGAACGCGCCTCTGTTGCCCTGCGTAGTAGCGGTACTGGAGGAGTCCATGGAATCTCGGCGTTCCCGTGATAGCGATTGCGACTTGGACTTGAGGCGGGCGACGCCCATGGTCGGCGATGATCGCAGCGCGGCGTCGTCGTCGCTGTGGACTGATAGGTAGGCCGAATCGCGAAGAGGGCCCCTTCCGACAACACTTTCCACCTCGGTGACCTCGCCAATATCAGACAGCATGGTGCCGTTGCCATAGATGATTGGGGTAGAAGGTGTCATTGGGCCAGCAATAAAAGGGTTCTGACCTGGCGGCAGGAACTGTATGTCACTAAGCTGGCCATTGTTCCAGACCATTACGGGAGACTGGGAGCGATCATCTGGAGAATCGGAGCGTTCGTAGTCTGGCAGAATCATATCCGGGTTGGTCAAGGTTGGCGACCCAGGCGAAGGGGGATATGCCATCGAATTCGACGTCGCAACCCCCTGCCGCAATTCAGGGCCATGAGAGGAAAGCGCCGGAGCAGCCATGGTGGCCTCGGATGGTGGTCGAACGAACAGGCGGGTTGCCTATATGGGTTGCAAGTTTGCGATCCAAGTCGGTTCGTGGCGGTGTCGGTGTGTCTAGGGGTGAGGCGGTGGGAGGGCTGACGGGTGGGAAGCAATAGGGATTCGCGATGCTCAGGAGGAGGTTTGGCTCGCACCCAGGATGCGCAAACGCGGGAAGGAAGCTGCAGGCGCAGCGTAGAGTTGCGTGGGCGAGCAGGCCGTGATTCGAGGCAATGAGCGTGGTCGTGTCTCCGTCTTCGACAGACAGAGCAGAGTGTGGCGCCAAAAGTAAAAAAAAGTCGCGGTATGGAAGCTGAACAGTTGGGAACGGCGATCGGACCAAAGAGAGGATGACAAGCGGCAAGACACGGCAGGGACCAGGACCGTTGCGTCTGTGGAGTCGAGAACTCGGATGAAAAGAGAGGCTCCCAGACACCGGCCAAGGCGCGAGGGGGGTTTTTCTACCAAGGACGCATGCAGCCGGACGTCCAAAGTCTGGCCTCGGAGTTGCAAGGCGTTGTTTGACTTGGGGTGGATGTGTCGAAGGGAAGGACGGGACTGGTCTGGTACGAAAATGTGGCATGTGCCCCCAGAATAAAGCAGATGGGTCTTTGTTCTGGCGGCGCGCGCTCTGGTAATCACGTTCTGCAGGGGAGTCGTACTCATGAGGTGGGCTGCGAGTGGATTGGCCTGGTGGGTGCCCTGGGTTTGTGGTCCGTATGGGCCTGCGAGTGCCCGGGTGGCCCCTAAAAGCAACCGCTACTATAGTAGTGCAACGTATCGCAGCTGTGCGTGAACAAGCCAACGGCCCCAATGTGCCGCCGATGGCTTAGTTGGTGGGACTGACTTGCCTGCATCGGCTGGGAAAAAGCATAAAAGGCGCCGAGAAGAGTTTAGCCAGGCCCGTCAAGAGCCAGGCACGTTTTGTGAGTTTGGTTTGCCAGGGACGGTTGGTTCTGGGCCAGGTGAGACCGTTTTACGGAACGGGCTGGGGAGAGTGGAGCTGAGGAAGTAAAACCCGGGAATTCAACCTTTCAAGACACCAATGGCCATATCATCACATTGTATCCGTGGTCCCCATACCAGTATCGTGTATGCGCCTTGGTGCTGGCGCCACTATGGAGCACGCTGCACCAGCCGGGTGCCACTGTTACCAGCCCTGCTTCCCACTGATTAATATTACCCGAGGGATTGCGAGCTGAAGATGATCCGCAACCTTTTTGTCTGAGCCGAGCCGTTGTCGAGTGTCGACATCAGAGGGTCACACCCCTGAGTTCCCAGCGGCAGCTAGGACGAACTGCCCTGGACCTGGTCACAGAACCTAGATGCGGCCCACTCGTGGGAAATCCAGGAGACATGCAGTGTTTGTGGTTGTACTATGTAATAATACTTAGTAGTTGGCGTTATTGTCGACGTTGAATTGTGGTTCCCGAGGTGGTTTGGCGGCTCTGTTGAAGGTGACATTGGATACTTTGCGCAAACGATGGCGCGATGGATTCCCAATGGCTGGCGGCCCTGTAGCTTCCGGACGAACACCCCGTTGCGCACATGCACTGCACTTTCATGCTCACCTCAAGACGCAACTGGGCGCCTCGCAAAGGCCAGACTGCAGACCATGTTCCTTGCTCCTCTGCCTCCGCATGTATTATTACCCTACGCGGCCAATTGGGACAGGGGCCTGGAGGAGGGGAGGTGCTGCTAATTTCCATCGCATACGACCGGGATCTGGATAGCGGGAAAGGGGGGGACCGCCTTCATGGGTTGTGTCTTGTTGTAAAACATTTGCAGAGAAGTTGAGAACTTCCGACCACTTAGAAATCATGCCGGCACATGGGTCCTGGCGCAAAGCCTCCCTGCCAAACTGCATTCTTGGCCTGTGAGTGGGCGACGACCTGAGCACCTCACCTTTCCACAACCGCAAACTGCAGTTAAAGGGCTGGGATGCTGCAGAACTCATCAGCACCCTTGATAATTATCACCGGCTCCGTCCAGCCTATCCTAACCAGCCCGTAAGACGGTCAAGGCCGCTGACCTACAGTCACTCCTACTCTCCCTGCCCGGGTACGTGGCATTGCATACGCGCGGGCGGTGCAGCCCATGAGGCGCGCGATTGGTCTTGGTCCTCGCCCGTCGGTAATGCAAGGAGCGCTCCTCCTTTGCTGAACGCATGCTTGCGGTAGTGGTTGCGAACGCGGTGCCGTAATTAGTCGTTTGTGCACAGGCCGCCAAGAACATTGCGAGTCGTGGGCGCTTCGGGATTCGATTTACGCGTGCAAACAGCCTCGATAGGAGGGTGAGGGCTATCCTATCAATCTAACTTGAGTTACATCGAACATTATGCGCGGACCTTGGCTCTTTCAGTCAGCGCTGCGAGGATTGAATGCGTCGCGTGGGTAATCAATCTGGGAGAAGTAATTACGCGCGCCGCTTCTCGCATCTGTTTCTGGCTACACTCCCGACAGCACCAATTCTCACTGGCCGTGGCACGTGCTCCCCATCTCTCCAAGTCTCAACGGCCTATACCTAAGGTAGGCAGGAGGACACTCCAGTGCTCCAATTGGTAGTATTTGGTACCTGAAGTCCCCATAATATAGACCCGCCGATCATCGTTGTTTGCGGAAACACCGGCCCTGGCGAAACGCCCAGACAAGAGAAGCCGTCCGAAAACAGGAGTCGAGAGTTCGGAGAATTGCCCAGATTTAGTCACATCTCAACCCTCCGGTTCTCGACTGCCATAGCTGCCACGACCACGTGTGCGCCCCTATCGCGATGCTCTTTTGTCGTCATCGATCGATCGAAGCCCGCAAAACTGTTCGAGACAGTTGTTCAGATGAATCAGATCTTGATTCAAGCCTCTCAAGGCCCGCTGAGACATGTCCCAATGAAAGGAACCAGGTGCCAATAGCTCTTCAGGATGGAGTACGCACGGCGAGCTGGAATGTAACTCGCGAGCATCCTCCCTGCTGCGCAATGCATGGCGCGGTGGGCATGGCTCCCCATTGATACAGCAAGTTGCGCCATGTCATAGTGCGTCGTGTGGCTCCGTGAATTTCATCTCCTATCTGGACCGCTTGAAACGACAGCTGCATTTGCTCGCTGCTGCATCTTTTCCCCATTTCCCCATTCCTTTTTATTTTTGCAAAAATCGCCCCAAAAGAAATCTACTTTTTGTCATGTTCCGTCTAAATTTTGAGTTTGTAACACCCAGGTATCATCAATTCACTAATTTCCCATCGTGGCCTCCATCCAAGGACTTTGTCAAGAAGCAACACTCTACCGTCTTCGAAAGCAATCAGTTGTCCGCAAAGGCTTCCGCTCGAGCCTGGATGGTGCTCTTGTCCGACTCGCCCTTTGCGGGTCGGTTGGCAATCAAGCGCTGTTTCTGTTAGCTTGAGGGTAGGCTGAAGACGGCACCTGGACAACTTACGACCAGGTTTCGCAGTAGGACGGCAATGGTAACCTTGCCGACGGACGGCACGTAGATGGAAGCCTTCTCCTTGATGGCGGGTCCGTCAAAGTTCCTGTACGAGGAAAAGTTGATGCACACAGCGCCGTCTCGGATCAGCTCGGTGGGAACCTTGTAGGACTCGACCGGGACGCCTCCGATGATAACATCGCTCAGCGGGAGGCACTGCTCGAGGCCCCAGCCTTCCTTGTCTTCGACTTGGTGGCGCTGCTGCTTGATTCCCTGGCCACGCGTGAAGAGCTGGACGCCGGTGACGTCGACGGAGTACACGGTAGCTCCGTCGTTGGCCAACAGAGCTGCCAAGGGTCGGCCGTTGACTTCGGATCGGTTGATGACGGTGATGGTCTTTCCGAACAGGCGGTTGCCCTGGGCGAGGATCGGGTTGTAGATCTGGAGGTACTCGAGGATCTTGACCACGGCCAGCGGGGTACAAGGGAGAATGGACTTCTTGAGGTTCTCGGGAGCGTCGAGAAATCGAATGTTGTGGTACATGTTGTGGAGATGCTTGTGTCGGAGGCCCTCGACGTCCTTGCTGAGGTCGACCGTCTCCTGGACGTACTTATCGTGGGTCGGGTTCTTGGGGAAGATGGGGTAGTAGACAATGGTACCATCAACGGCATCATCATCGTTGGCCTTCATGATTTCCTCTTCGAGGAGCTCCTTCTCGACAGTTCGCAGATCGAACTTGAAGCCACTGCATGACGAATTAGCGCCCCCTCCGATTCCGCGGATACCTTGCCCAAATGCGCTGGTTGTTTGGAAGGCCATCTCACTTGTCTTCGCAGGTCTTCTTGGACCACTCGGCGTACTTGATGGCGGCAGGATCGTCATTGGCGAGGAAGGCAGCGAGGAGAGGCTCCTTGGGGTTGGAGCCTTGGACCTTGGTGAGGGTGTCCTTGACCTCAGCGAGAAGGCCTTTGGCGATGGTGTCGGCAGTGATGACCTTGCAGGTCTTGGGGACATCTTGGGAGGCCATGGCGCTCAGTGGATGCAACAATCGCTCTTGAACATCCCAGTTAGCTCGAAGCCGATGCAAAATAATGTCCGCCGAGGTGAGGGGGAGGAGATGATGTCGATGAGTCAACGAAGCGATTGCTGGGGTGCGACGGAGGCATCCAAGTGGCAGAACACTAAAGGCCGGAAACGGCCACCAACAAAGTTGGATATACATGGGCGTTGCGAACGTACGTACCTGGCTGGCAAAAACGTGGTATTGAATCGAGGGGTTCAAGAGAAAGCACGTATGAGGCACATGTAAATCGCCTTCTCCAAAAAAAAGAGAGCTGGACCCCATACAATGGAGGGGCAGTCGAGGGAATATCGCGAAAAAAAAAATCTGGCCCCTCCTCTCCCGCAAACTGCCCCTCTTACCTCCTGGAGCCTAGCGCCATGACGTCGAGGGGAAGGAGTGTCTTCGGCACTACGCTGCGGCACTCGGATGCCCTGACTCCTGATTGCTCGCTTCTACTACATGCATCATGAGAGCGGCAGGACTTTGGCTTCCCAGCCAAGTGCCTTGTGTGTGAGTTTACATGCCTGTCGGAGATGTAGCAGGGTCAGATCCCAGAGCCTTCGACCCGGGTGCCGCAACCTCGGGTTCCATTCAGCAAAGGAGAAAAAATTGCAGAGTTGAGGGAAATTGGCTGATTGGGCCTGCGACAGGTAGTCGGGGATATATCAGTGAGTCGATCCTACCACTCTACATTCTTTGGTCAGCATTTATTAATAACTCGCAGTCCCCCCCCAGCCAGCAGTGGTTCTGGTGCTAGGAATACCGCGTTCTAATTTTGAACGAGAGGGCTTATCTCGCGCTCCCACCAGTTATCTCGCCCTTATCGGTTTAAAGTTAGCCGAGACGGGATAATCAGGAAACTCTAGCAAACTCACTGGCCACCCGACCGTGTCGTGTCGTGTCATCTCCAGGGCCGAATCTCGGGTGTCCGTTTCAGGAGCAGGCCGAGGTGTCCCAATCGCCCGGCATCGAGGCACTGGAATCCGAAAGTCTGGCGATGTCCTGGTGTTGCGGCCCTTCTCTACCGGGCGCCATGCACCCTGAGCATCTCGGGCAGAAAGGGGGATCTGAATGGCCTCATGATGACTGAGAGATCATTTAATCCCCCATGGTCATTCTCTCGATAACGGCCTCATCGGTTCAACGGAGCAAGGCCATGAATTTTTTGAGATGTCATAGACAACGGATAGGGACGAGGAGGTCTGACTAAACCTTTGGAGTCGTTGATCAAGGTTCCACCTGGCTGGGGCCACATCAAACCACCCGCCCGTCAGTGCCAGCATCACCTCCGACATGCCGCCGTCGTCAAATCAATTCAATGCAATCAGGAGCGACCACAAGCATCCAGTCCACGGATCTATCCACCTGGCGGCATCCGTACCTGGTGCCTTATCAACCCCCACGGGAATCAGCCGGGATCCGCTTTGACGCTATGTAAGGCTATATATTTGGCCTCCTAGACTTATGTCTTGCTCCGCGGAGATTCATGTTCCCATCTCTTCGCCTTTGCCCGCAGAGACGCCCTTATCTTTCGACCAGACTTGGCGCTAGCGGGCCCGTTGCTTGGTCTTCCGGGGGCGCCGCGCCACACAACGCCTCAGCCTTGCCATGACCTCTGCCCAAACGGTTGCACCAGAAAAAAACCAAGCCACGGTGTCGCCCAATGACAGACGGGCAGATTGCAATCGGAGGAAGTCTTATCACTAGGCAAGCCACTTGAGCCGCACTAAGTGGTGTCGGTCTAGGGCCTGGATAAGTCAGGGACATCTCACCAACCAGATGCCTGCACCGTCAACGTCTCGGAATGCCTTATCTCTGACATATCACCTCCCGCACAGCCAGTGCCAAATCGTGCGCCTGCGAAACATGGCCTCCAGCATGCGCTCCTGGTCGAAGGATCGAATAGGGACCAGTCCTCAGTGGTAATGGCTGTCTTTTAAAGCACCGTGGCAGTCTCTCGTCTCTGCGCCAGGGTCCCCGAGCGTATCTCGGTGTTGTTCGTCTTCGAAAACGCACAAGCTGCTACGCGCGTCAGGACACTCACTTCCAACACGAGGAGTAGGGATTGCATCTCCGGGCGCTCGTTGAACTCCAGTAGAGTCCCGCGAGGCCTGTCTCCTGCATCTAGTCTAGAACATTTGGCTCCCTGGTTTTGTTCTGGTCCCACCAGCCACGGCTACTCCTGTCAATTGCCCGCGCATGACGACGGCCCGTTCAAGCCCCCCCCGTCCTCGGTGCGGCCCTTATCGGATCTGCGAGACGTGGAAAGCCTCGCTATCAGTTAGAGCATCTCCGTGCTCCGGTCGGACAGCTCTGCTAGTCGACGTCTGAGCTGCACCCTACCCCAAGGGCCCCATCCCCTTCTCTACATCCAGTTAGTCTGCTGCGAGGCCATCTGAAAATCCGGAGATCCATCATCCAAGCGTTGATGTGAGCATTTGTGTGCTTGTTCCCGTACGAGCATCACCTATATATGGGCAGATCTGTCGATTGCTTCGCTTTTGAAATTGCACAACACCAAACCAACACGCAGCAGCTTGAGCACCACCACTCTTCCCTCTCTTCCATTTTAAATAAGTCTTTTCTCCAGGCTTTTTGGAAGCATTTACTGCAGCAACAATCAACAAGATGGGATTCCAGATCTCCCACTTGTGGGCGGCCCCGGACGTCAACGTCATCAACAAGAAGGCGAGAAGCGTGCCTTTGCTCAACCCCATCAACCTCTATGGCCGAGTATTCTTCTTCTCCTGGATGGGCTTCATGCTCGCTTTTTGGGCATGGTGAGTAACGATCCCAACTGTCCCCCCTGATTGTGTTGCTGACCTCGCTTCAGGTACACCTTCCCCCCTCTCCTGACCGTCACGATCAAAAAGGACCTCCACCTGACCCCGGCCCAAATCGCAAACTCCAACATTGTTTCACTGACGGCAACTCTCTTTCTTCGATTCATCACCGGGCCTCTTTGCGACCAGTACGGCCCTCGCCGGGTGTACGCAGCGCTCATCTTGATCGGCTGCATCCCCATTGGACTCGCCCCCCTTGTCAAGGACGCTAACGGTCTCTACGCCTCGCGTTTCTTCATCGGTATCCTAGGTGCCACATTTGTGCCCTGCCAGGTGTGGTGCACTGGCTTCTTTGACAAGAACGTTGTCGGCACAGCCAATGCCCTCGCTGGTGGTTGGGGCAATGCTGGAGGTGGCATCACCTACTTCATCATGCCCGCCGTATTTGACTCCCTGGTCTCCCGACAGGGCTTGAGCCCTTCCAAGGCTTGGAGAGTTACATTCATTGTGCCACTGATCTGCCTGATTGTGTGTGGTGTTGGAATGCTGCTTCTCTGCCCCGACACGCCCACGGGCTCATGGGAGCAGCGTGCCCAGGACGTCCGCATGAACCTCGAGGCCCAGGGCATCACCAGCTCAGGCGAAGCAACCCGTGTTGGAACCCCTACCCCTTCCCGATCTGGTACCGATGAAGAGAAGGGAAATGGTTCTGTGAAGGATGCCAATGTTGAGAACAACGTGCACGGTCACGATCACGAGCACACCGTCGAGCGTGGCGAAGCACTTGAGATTGCCAAGGGCGAAGTCATTGTGAAGCCCACGTTCAAAGAAGCCCTCCCTATCATGTACTCGCCCCAGACCATCTTCCACGTCGCTACTTACGCCTGTTCCTTCGGTGGCGAGCTGGCCATCAATGCCATTCTGAGCTCGTACCTCAAGAAGAACTTCCCCCACCTGAACCAGACCCAGGCCAGCAACTACGCCGCCATCTTTGGATTCCTCAACTTCATCAACCGGCCGCTGGGAGGAGTCATCGCTGACGTTCTCTACAACAACTTGGGCCGCAATCTGTGGTACAAGAAGGCCTGGATCACCACCTGCGGCATCCTGACCGGCGCGTTGCTCATCCTGATCGGCAAGGTCAACCCGTCCGAGGCCAACGGCGGCACCATTGGCACCTTTGTCGGCCTCATCGTCCTCATGTCCATCTTCCACGAGGCTGGCAACGGCGCCAACTTTGCGCTGGTGCCCCACGTCCACCCCTTTGCCAACGGCATCCTCTCCGGCCTGACTGGCGGCGGTGGCAACCTCGGAGGTGTCATTTTCGCCATCATCTTCCGGTTCATGAACGACGGAACCAACTACGCCATGGCCTTTTGGGTCATCGGCATCATGCACATCGCTCTCAACTTGCTTGTTTGCTGGATCCCGCCTCTGCCCAAGGGACAGATCGGCGGTCACTGAGTTGGACGCAGGGCTAGACTTTTACATGGAGAAGTCAATAGATAGAAGGAGACTGGGTAGAGATGTCACAAAGCGAGCAGTCAGTTTCATTTATGATGCTTTTTTAAGAATGCTTTTTACGGAAAGAAAACGTAGAAGGATGCCAAGATTGGGAAATTTGGAAATGGAGTTGGATCAATGTATGGAGTTTTGGATATCCCGTCGCATAGACGACGACAGAAGTGTGCTTCGAGTAATAGCTTTCTGCGAACAATCTGAGACCATTCACTCAATACCTGCCTCATTCTGAACCATCCCACGCAAGCCACGCTCTTGAGATTACACCATCTACAACCCCCACCTTCTGGGGCGTCGCCGTGAGACGTTTTGCGGCACCAATCGTGACATGGGCACTCTGAGACACTATGTCGTGCGTCGAGCCATCAATCATGTCGTCACAGCATGACGCCAACCCACGTCATGCCGGCCATCAGTCTTGAACGAAACATTCCGCAAGCACCGATGATTCGACGCGGTCGCACAGACGTCACATCCTGTGATTCGCTCTCCTCTCCATCCTTGCGACTGCCTAGTAGTGGGTGGCCCTTCCTTCGTTGAAACGGCACAACATCTTGATTTTGGAGCTTCCCAACCTCGCCAACCAACCAACCCTGCCAACTTACCTCCCAAGTATGTAGAACTGGAAACATGAAGGCAAAAATATCCACACGTTTGCTTGGCAAGCCCCTCCCGACGACCTCGCCACGCACCTGTTGCATTCCAGCGCGAGGCGGCCGACGAGGAGCGGGATGTTCAAGATGAAACGGAAACATTCCTGTGTGCCAGAGCAAGGACGGAGGATGACTGAGGAGCCCGCCAACCCGACCACCAAGTAATTACATTGTGCGCACTGCAGTGAGCAATTATTGAATCCTTGCCTGCCTGCCGGCGGGGCATCAAACAATGCTCACCTCTAATTATTACAACCCGCTTCCTTGGATGACAGGGTCTGTGCTGGATTCCGAACCATGCCATCGTGGGACCAGCAAGCATTAACATGGTCGAAATGGTGAAACACAGCCATGTCTAGCTTAAAGGCTTTTTCCTCTGATGACAGATGACCAGGGCCCCAGAGCGTTGTCATTCAGCATGGAATTAAATGGCGCTGCTCACGCGACTACGAGCACACTTATCGTCGAGGCAATCAATCACCTTCGATCCCCGTGGGCTTAGATAGGCTGGGTCAAATGTCTATTCGACATAGCAGCGCAAGGAACACGGGCATGCTACGTGTGAGAAGAGTTTGAACAAGACAAATAAACCCAAGGTGGGTTTTTCTGTTTTTCCATAATACATTAACAATCCAGAATACCTTTCTCAAGTCCGTAGAAAATCCATGTATGTTCGCGAATATGCCTGATACCCAGACTGCTCCATACCAGAAGAAACGATTAACCCTCTAAATGCAGTCATGAGGTCATGACACCACGTAGAAACCAAAGCAAACTAAACCAACTTGCTCCGTTTACAGAGCAAGGGCAGCCATGACGAGACCACCGACAACGGCGATGGAAGCGCCGAAGCGGGTAGCGCCAGCAGTGGCGGGAGGAGGAGTAGCAATGGGGGTAGGGACAACGGGCTTGCCACCAGTGGGGACCGGAACGCTGCCAGTGGGAACAACGGGCTTGACGCCGGTGGGGTGGGCGCAGGTGCCGTTGCAGGGAACGACGATGGTGTTGATCTTGGTGGCGACGGGGATGGTGGTGGTGTTGCAAGGGACGGTGACGACGGGGACGACAGGAGCGGTAACCACGGGGGCCTCGGAGAGGCTGACGGTCTTCACGCCATCGTTGACGGTGGGCTTGGGCTCATCGACGCTCTTGGTGATCTTGAAGGGGAAAGAGTACTGGAAGACGGCGGGGTTGGACTCGAGCTTGACGACAAGGCCGTAGACGTTGGCATCACCGAGGTTGGCGTCAACGGTCCAGGTGAACTGTCCAGCGGAGCTCTGGACACCGGCTGCGAGAACTGGCGTTAGATTTGAGACTTTAGCGCGTAGCAATGAAGAAACATACCCTGGATGTCCTTGATGGGAACCTGGAGGTTCTGCTCAGTACCACCGATCAGGGAGATGGTGACGGTCTGGCCGTTGTAGGCGGCGGTAGGGGCCCACTGGATGGTGTAGGGCTTGCCAGCGGGGATGCTCTCCCAGTTAGAGGGCTTGGAGACGCTGTTGAAGCCCTGGGTCTGGGCAACGACTCCGGCAACGAAAGCCACGAAGGCAGCGGCACGAGCGGTGAAGAGCATCTTGACGTTGTTTGGTTTAGGTATTACACAAATAGGTGTTTAAGAAGGTTAATAGTCCGCAAGGGTAAAGAGAGTGAGAGGCTGAGTTTGGTGGGTGCTGAAAAGAGCGTGGGAGGCGTGATGCCAAAAGTCTAAGGAATGACTGGTATGTTGAGAGTGGGTTAGGAAAGAAGAAGAAGAAGAGGAAAAGAGAGGAGGCTTGTAGATGACCGAGGCGACTACATAAATGCCGGCGAGAGACGGCGGAGGGGGAGGTGAGAGTGTGCCTGGCACTGGCAGACAGTGCACTAGCGCGAGTGCCAGGGTGCCAGAGCCAGGGCGGACCCTCAGCGGGGCGAAAGAGCTAGACATGGGCCGGGGGTGTGAGCAGAGCAGGCCATAGAAGCTCGGCAGGGGGGGGCTCTGCCCCCCAAATTCCCCAGTGATCCAGACGGCCTGCCAGGGAAGGAAAGCGACAGGGGTCGGCAACGGATGATGGTGGCCGTGCTACCCGCGCTAAGGCAGGTACGCCAGCGACTGCGTTCTTGGTACAGTAGCGCCGGCGCTGTGTGGTTGGTACCAGACCGTAGGATTAAGGGGAGCTCCGCATTTGATTGGTGCGCCATCAATTCGCCAGAGATCCATGGATGTGTGCCTGGACTGGTGATGGGCCTCGACTGTTGGCCAATAAGAATGACAGCTAGGCCAATGAAGGCAGCGTCGAGCGCCGTGACCATCTGCAGTCCCGCGCATCCGGCTGGTCACGGAGAGGAAGGCAGGGCTGCCGCAGCGTAGTGAATAAGACGGCAAGGCAGTGCTGGGTGAGTACCACATTGGCCGTGTAGGTGAGCGTGTGATACCCGGAGTGGTGTGGTGGTTGCCGCCTGTCACTGTCACTGCGCTCTCTGCCCCGAAAGGGAACGGAGACTGTCATTTCGCGCCCTCCATTAATTACGTGCTCGGTACGGAGCACCGTCCACCTCCCACTTACCACCCATCATCGGCCGGCTGACCTCGTGCTAGCAGGTCGCCGGGGCTGGGTACCTTGAACGGGTTGGACGGGAAGGCAAATTGGTCCATGCCTCGAGCTTGATGGGTGCTTACTTGGAAGGTCCCCAGCCCGAGCCAGTTAGCTTGCACCACGGCCAGGGGCCAACCACTGAGAGTGGCGCTTCCCTGCTGGGGCTTGCTCACAAAGCCGCCGCCTGGCGGTTCCAGGCCGGCGCCCGGCACCAAAAGTCAATTGGCGCTTCGGTCACCCGTAAGGCGTTCAGCTCCCTCTCCAGCTCGTTGATTTCGGGAAAGCTGGCGTCGCTAGCCCCAGGAACGGAAACTTTAGGTTGTGGCCGGCGAAGGGGGACTGCCAAATTCGGGTGGCCATAGGTCGCCGTGCTTACAAGCCAATTCAGGACAGCCAGGTGATGGCACAGAGTCCAGAGGTCGGTACCTAGCTACAGGTTGATGACACCGCCTGGCCAGCGGGTAATTAGCGTATGCGTCACCATCAACCGAAGCGATGCACAGGCCGCCTGCTCCCAGGGGCCCAAGACTCCAGGGCTGGATGGCCTTGATTTTTAGGGGCATTGCAATTTCTTCTGCATTGTGGTGGTCCGCGCTGGCGATTGCCAACCAGGGCTAGCGAGTAATTACCCCAGGGGATGAAGCCCTTTGGTCGGACTGCTGGGGGTCCTTTGGCAGCCATCGCCTCTCGTCAGCCTCCGCCCCCCTCCCAAATTGGAGTCTTCCACAGCGTTTCTTCTTTGGGGGATACCGAGGGCCAGCAGAGCCCTGGTCTCATCTTTTGGCGGAGCCCGGCTAATTACTGCATCGAGCCAACCGCCCAGTGTTGGTGTGTGTGTGTGCAAGGCAAGGAAATCCGTGCATAATTCCACTTGTATGCGGAGCTGGCAGGCCGGGTGTCCGTCAGGGCGCGGGGATATCTGATGGTAGGCAATGCAGTGCGCTGGTGGCAGCGCAGTGTTACAGTCCCAAGCTGTTGGTGAATCACCAGGGCTTTCTCCTTCCCTGTTCTGGTCTCACCAAATGACTCTTCGGCGATATCTCGCCCTTGCCTCTCCACCCGTAGCAACGAGATGAAGCCTACAAGGCAACGGTGTTGTGTTACATCCTTGGGACTCCGTTGTGAGAGTCCTAATGGTTGAGCTACTCTAGTCGGAGGAGCATTTGGCAAGCTCGGCCCGTAAGGCTACGTCGATACCACGCGTCCAGCCGTCGTCATTGTGCACTGGCCTGATGGCATTACCAGCTTCGGACCAGCACGGTGGATTCCGTGATCGTCGTCGGGATATCGGCCACCTCTGGCCGCCCAATCTGGAAGCAACCGAGAGACGCCTGGCGCTCATAAGCAAGGGCACGTTTGTGCGGTACGTACCTGGCATTTTCCTGAACCTTTCATCAAACTCTTTAAAGTGGAAAGAAGCCGTTGGTTGCGCCGCGTGGTGGCATCATCGCGTCCGGCCTCCCGTCATCCATGTGAGAAATTCTCTAGCATTGATGCATGGATATCCCATCTAGAGCTTGAATAAAGGATCATTTGTACTCCGTCGCCAATTCCTCTCAGCGACGCCACCGGGTTGATTGATTAGCCGCCTCAGCCTACCGGGGCTTGTCCTCGCAGGACAGCATCTGCAGGCTACCAGTAATTATTACTGCGCACTCATCGCCTGCCTTGCGGTTTCAAGATCCCGTCCCGAGCGGAGCCCGGTAAGAGAGAAGATAAACCACTGTATTAATTACAATGAGTCCACTGAATGCGACAATTGCCTCAGACGCTCCTTCGACACCGCCCCGTCTGGAACATGCCATGTCCTTTCGCAGAAGCGAGCCGGGATCCCATCGACAAAAGAGCGGTCCCTTGGGGGGGCCTAGGGCGTGACGGCCCCTCCCTTCGTCCCAACTTTGAGATCGCGGCCCAATGAGACATCCTGGAGGGGCTCATCTAATCTGCGAGTTTTTTGGGGGGTGGTCCAGGCCCCTGATGTGCCAGAAGCCTACAGCCTGCAGGGTGCAGTAGATATTCCAATCGTCCTGGCCGAGTCAGGCAAATCGGGCATGTCGGGCATGTCGGGCAAGTGAAGGTCGAATTCGCCATCATGAGCGGCAGTTGCATTCGCCGTGATGAGCGGTTCGAGAGCGTGACGTGACGACGATGACCGGGAGTGGTGATAGTCGCCGTTCACCAGCGTCATCTGCGCTGATCCTTCCAGTGGAGTGGCCCTCCGCCTCGTGCCGGTAGTCCACATCCCACACCTGGCCAATGTCAGTGCACCAGACAGTCTGCGTGGGCGAGATGCTGTGGCTGCATGCATGCAGGATTTTCTCTAGGCGGCTATGCCCGTGGAGCAGATTGCAGGAGCAATGCAAGGCACACTGCGATTAGGCGTTACTGCGACCCAGCGCTTATTCGTCTTTTTGTCAGACGCCTCTGCTCAGCGCTTCTCCTCACTGGAACCATACTGCCAGCATCAACCCAGCGTGTCCATGCCTACTGGACGACCAGTGAGCAACTATCAGGGCCGAAGGAACAGCACGCATGTGTTCTGGACGCCAATGGTTGCACTAACTGCCTCCATCTACTCTTATTCGTGGTAGTGCAGAACACAACTGGTTGCACAGCCCGAGGGCTGAAGAGGTGCATTCAGCTCTTACGCCACTTCATTAGCCACACGTGCGCGCTACACCATTAGCTCTATTCCCAAACGCCCCGTCGCCCAACGGCAGTCGCACAGACCTGGCGCCTTGTCCTACTGATTCCCACAGGGCTGGAGTTTTGCATGGCATTTCCTTTTGACTTAATTAGATGGCGCTCTTAGAATTGTTTCAGAGGCGTCAAGTCCTACCCAGTTCATAGAGCAGTTTCTTCTGGGAGTGGTCTGAAAGTCCAGACCTGCCTAGTGTGAGCAGGGCCCTTCTGACACGGACGGCTCTACTGGTGAGTGCATTGTAGTAGTAGGTACATGTAGCTTTCCTTTGCCTAGAGTCGCTGCCTCCGGCGCTTACGGGGCTGCTGGGCTCGTTTCCCCTTTTTCGAATCTACGTAGGATGTATTTCGCATCTTGAAATGTGATAAGCTAGTCAGGCAAGACAACCTGGCAGTATGCCAAGCCCAAGGTGAGTTCCAGTAAACCCTGGTCCCATTCCACTCTCACGGCAAGCCCATAAGACAGCAACTAATTGACCATTTGAGACTGGTCTTCCGAATTACCCGATTGCCTTCCCAGCTGCCGAGCAGACGTACTGAAAATAGCAGGCCCTAATCGGTTGCCAATTTCCATATTCTATTCTTGCCAGCTGCCCTTGTAAGTGGCACAAGACCGTCCGTTGGCGTTGCGACTATTGATTACGTACTGCAGGTACACGACAAAACATCCGGTAATAATTGCCTGTCCACCGGCAAATGTGGCTGAACTACTGCCGGCAACACACTGTCCACGGCCTTGGATACGAAGTGGTTACACTTCAGGGGTGGTGAGGGCCGGAGTGAATTCAGTCGCTCTTTGGTCAGGCAATGGAAGCTACTGCCTCTCGGGGCCATTCGTACAGAAAGGGGTGAGACAACGCCTGTCATTAGCCAAGTGTATCCCCTTCTCGACCGGTAAACAGTGTGTATTTTACTGTCGTAGTGTACCACCTAGCTCATTCAGCCCATTAAAACTGTCGCCAACAACTCACGTTTGCGCAATCGACATTTTGACCGATCAATGATCACACCGTAGGCAAAAATATGGTCTGACTGGTTGACTGGATACCGGTGGCGAACCTCATTTCACTTAAAGCCCGATGTTGCCAATAGCGTCGGCGTAGTCGACGGCTCCCCTGGTTTCCCCAAGATCCGCCATGGTAGCTTCGGATCCTCAGGAGTGGCTTGCCGTGCCCGCTCTCTTGTTGAAATGTGGCTGGTGCGGCAGCCTCCCGCCACGGTTGAGCTGCTCAGCCATAGAGCCTCTGAACTCTTTCAGCCTTGCGGCAAACAACGTCGAAATACCTGCCGCGCCTGTAGCCTCAAGCGGACCACGCATCATCAAAGCCCAGCATGTCTGCAGGTAGCGACCTGCCCGGCGCAAAGCGTCGAAAGACGCACGGCGATTCATCTCCGCCATACACATCGCATACAGCCGCAGACGACACGCCCGCCGAGGAAACGACTACAGATGTTGAAGGGAGCTCTGCCCCGCGATCGCCCTCGTCGCGACAGCTGTCAACGACGCGACGGCTCTCCATCCGCCAGGCGCCGCGAGACGACAGCACTATCAGTGACAGCCCCGCCGGCGACGGCCCCGACGACAAGTACTACAGCCCGCGCAGACGTCGCTCGCAATCCCGCTCTCGATCCAGGTCCAGCACACGCTCTGACACTCGCCTTCGAACCCGCTCTCAGTCTCGATCGCGGTCGCAGTCCCGTTCGCGGTCGCCGCCCACCCGCTCTCGCTCTCGCTCTCGCTCCTCAACCTCCACAAACCGCACCCGCACAGACTCGTCCCTCTCGCTGAGGCCTGCGCGGCCTACTCCTCCGCCAGAGCCAACGAAGCCCAACTACCGGCCGCGGCTGGCCCTGCACGGGCACACCAAGCCGGTCTCCCAGGTCCGCATATCGCCCAATGGCCGGTTCATTGCCTCGGCATCTGCGGATGCGACGGTCAAGATCTGGGATGCGGCTACCGGCGCACATATGGACACACTGGTCGGCCACATGGCTGGAGTGAGTTGTCTGGCATGGACACCGGACAGTAACACCATTGCCAGCGGCTCCGATGACAAAGCCATTCGCCTTTGGGATCGTGTGACCGGCCGGCCGAGAACCACGGCACGTAAGACATCTGCGGGACAGGAAATGGCACCGCTCAAGGGTCACCACAACTACATCCATTGCATTGCCTTCTCGCCCAAGGGCAACATTCTTGCCAGCGGCTCATACGATGAAGCTGTGTTCCTCTGGGATGTCCGAGCCGGGAGGCTGATGCGAAGTCTCCCCGCCCACAGCGACCCCGTGAGCGGTATCGACTTTTGCTGTGACGGCACACTGGTCGTCAGCTGCTCCACAGACGGCCTGATGTAAGTTCTCCTGTCCATGTATGCAGGTCACCTCTAACGTTCAAACAAACAGCCGTGTGTGGGACACATCGACCGGCCAATGTCTGCGGACCCTGGTCCACGACGACAATCCCGCCGTTGCAAATGTTTGCTTTTCCCCAAATGGGCGATTCGTGCTCGCCTTTAATCTCGACAACTGCATCCGGCTGTGGGACTACGTCGCCGGCAGCGTCAAGAAGACGTACCAGGGACACATTAATGAAAAGTTTGCCGTCGGCGGCTGTTTCGGCGTTCTTGGCGGGGAGCCGTTTATCGCGTCGGCGAGCGAAGACGGCGGCATCGTGCTGTGGGATGTGCGATCCAAGGAGGTCCTCCAGCGTATCGAGGGTCACAAGGGTGTTTGCTTTTGGGTTGATGTCAATGGCGAGACCATGGTCAGCGCCGGCCAAGATAATGTTGTCAGGGTGTATCGCCATGCCCAGGAGGGTAGGGAGGTGAACGGCGTGGCTGCCAAAGAGACATTTGAGCCCAAGCAAGTTGAGGACGGCGATGTCAAGATGGAGGAAGCATGATACGAGGGTTTCAGTTTCTAGCGTAGGCGTTTATCGGAATCATAAGGGGAGAGAACTCCCATAGAAGAGAAATCAGAACTGCTGGGTCACTGCACGAGCTAGGCACACAATCGCGAGTCTGCATTTATCCCGTTTCCCGGTATTGATTGACGAAAGAACAAATAGCACTGCGAGCAATCTATGTAGCTAATGGCTGCCAAGTAGCATCTCAACACCTGAAAGAAGCGAGATGCAAGATCTCACCTCCGTGGTTGGCCAACTCCAGCTGTGTAAACCTCCTGCAAAGGCCAAGGAATCATTCTCCGTAAAATAAAGCATGCAAAGACTGATGTCTAGCTTGTCCGCATTGGATGCGTAACGCAACACAGCTAGCAATCGCCTCATGACAGATGGCGTTGAGCGATCCCATTTGGCGATTCGAATTCCACCTCGACGTTCCGCCCAGCGACTCGTTTGCCTTCATGATAGACTGTGAACTCCACAGTCCCCCCGTCCGTTGTCATCTCCACTTCATACTCAAGTTTGTGGTATACTTTACCCAACTTGTTTGTCCGTGTCGGGAGACTGTCCAATGAGATGCTTTTATTCAACCGGATTTCGCAAAGCTTGTGGACCGAAGAGTCCCTTCTCGAAGGGATCGGCAAATTGGACGAGCAGTATATTATTACCGTCACTTGGTCAATGGGCTCCGAATAGAGTCGCCAGAAGGAGTTTCGAATCGGCCCCTTTCCGATGATATTGTCTCCCTGCGAATGTTTTGAGATAAACGTAGTTTGTGATATGCGAGAGCTGAACCAACCTTTCGTAAAAACCATTCCATCTGGTTTTGTGCTCGAAATTCCTGATCCACTTCGCAAAAATATTTGTCGCATTCAAGATGCTTGTCACGGTTAAATTGTGTCGTCAATTTGATACCGTAGCTCGACCGAGCGATCCTGGCTTCAACTTTTACAGCAAGCTCTGGAGATGGATTGAGTGAAGTGAGCCGATGCGTAACGGCTCCACGGCAAATGGCAGTCCACCTGTACCATAAAAGTTAGCTTCCGCCATCGGAGGCGTGATAGACAAAACACACGGCTTGTTTCCACTGGATTGCAGGACTGTCGTTGGGTGGAATGCAGCTTGGATATGATTGAAGAGATATCGGCTGCGTCCAAATCCCCCAACTAAGACGATATGCTACTGAAATGTTAGTCTTTAAACATTTGCAACTAGAAAAAGGCGTACCTTGGGAAGTTTCTGGTATTTCTCCTGGATTGCGTCGAATTGTTTTCGTACCAGGGCCTCTACTTTCCGAGCGAGTGGCTCAAAGACGCCGAAGATTTCCTTCCTAAATCCGTGTCAATAAATAATGTTCGGCATTCTTCTCTCATTTTCGTCTTACGAGCTCAGCTCTATGGTTCTCCGACGTTTCAGGCCTCTCTGTTGCTGCTGGTCGAGTACTTCTGGGAGGTCAACTAGCCAAGTTCGTCGCTTGTTTTCGAATTGGCGTTTGATGCCATGTTCCCAGCAGTCATTCAACACCTGCTGCCTCTCCTCTGGTGAAATGTCACTCCACGTGTGGCCAGGAAGCTTGGATTCGATCAATTGGATGAAACCCTCGTCAAGAAACACGGCGCCGCATAATCCGCCTTTAAATCAGGTTAGAGTGGATAATAGTTGCCAATGAGAGAGCACCTACCGTCTCCTTCTACGCATTCTTCCACGGCAAAAGGCTCTGTTTCTTTAACGATGTAGCTGATTAAATCCTTCGGAGATGTTATTAGCTGTTTGGATGCAACGCAAACCGGTGAGGAACATACGACGGTGCCACCCCCCGCATCGCAAACGATAATGGTATCAGTATGCTGCCAGATTAGTTCAGCGTTTGTTTGCATATTTAAGGCAAAAGCTCTGCTCACCTTGATTGTAGGTCTCTTGGTAAGATCTTTCAGAGTTGCCAGTGCAGCTGCTTCCGGCTCCATGACGAACTGGAGCGTGGTCTCGCCAGAGCTGCGCCTGTCTAGTGTTCCTGAAATCTTTGCGGCTGTCTTCATCCGCTGCTGGGAGTAAGGAGGCCAGATGGCTGGCAGAGTGATGACAACATGAAAGCGGCACTCCATAAGCAATTCCGCTCCCATGCTCCGCCTGATCGACTCGATTGCGTGGTTCCAAATGTTGCGCAGGAAACTGGCGATGATGTCTACGGGGTCTTTATTCGCCGACTTCTGAAGTCTCTGTGCTTCTTGGAACTGCGAGGAAGAAGAAACATGCTCCGGGGCATCTTCGCTGTCGAGTAGAAGCAACTTGAACCATTTGATGGCCTGCGTACCTGCAGGAATACTGTATCCCCACTGGGTACCGCCGCCTGCCTCATAGAGCAGCTGTGTGGGTGCTTTCTCAACGTCAGAGCAGTGGCTGAGTTCCGAATCCCAGCTTGTGACAATCTCGATTTCATCGGGGTCTTTCGAGTACGCCCAAGCCACCCCGGAGAACCTAATCACTGTTAGCCGTTGAGCAAAGCGCTGAATCAAGCTGCCTCACGTTGTCCCAAAATCGATCCCTATGATGATGGAATCATCCTGTGTCGTTCGCAGGTCCATGATTCCGGCCGAGTTTGCAGGAAAATTTCCTGTGTGGAGATGAGAGATGAACAGAATAGAGATCGAGGGGAGGGCCGCGTGGGTGAGCAAAATGGCTGCAAAATGTGACCACAATCATCAGGTTCTTCTCACCCAGCTCTCACCTTGCGCCTCCCTCAAGCCGACTGACCAACCGCGGCCCCACCCTCTCGCTCTTTGGCCTGGCTCGTTTTCCCTTTTCTTTCTGGTGACTTCTTTCTGGGTGGTTTAAAACTCTTCCTCACTTGGCCCAGCCTTTCCAAAGCCCATACTCAAGGAACTGGCAAATTGAGACACCAACGAAGCCAGTTTCTCGAAGCAGATGATGCTGAGATCTCTTTTCTCATCTCTGAGAACAACGATGGATCCCAATATCAGCACAAGTGATGTAAATTGCGATGATAACCTTGCAGCAGACTCCGTCATGGGTAAGCAAATGCCGTGCAGCCCGCCACCTTGTTGCTCGGTTCCATTTTAACACAGTCCAAGTCAATGGCGTAACGAGCCAGCCCGTCCAAAGCCTCTACAGAGCGCCCGAAAGCCTCCAAGACACCCTTGAAGCGTGCCCAACAGCCGACTGCGGCAATGACGCTGCTTATATCAAGACTGAAGATGAGGCTGACCACAGAGCTCCATTTAACAATCAGTTGTTGGAGGAGTTGCTTGCCAAAGTCACCGGAACACACAAAATCGTCAGCAAGCTTGACCAACACTACGATCTAAGATCCAAGAAGGATATTGAGCAGCTAGAGGTGGCCCTTCAGGCTGCTAAAAGAGAGAACAAGGCATTGAAACAAGCCTATTCTAGCCTGCGTGAAGTCAAAAAATCTCTGCAGCATGAACAAAACGAAACGCAGCAGAAACTTGTGAAAGCTCTCTCGGAGATGAAACGATTGACCGACAAATCTGAGACCGAATCGTGGGCAAACTCCAGAAAGATATCAGACGATGCTGTTGCCAGCAAATGGAAGGAGCTTGCCTATCTTGTACGCAACCTGGCCTTCCAAGTAGCCAAACACAAACCGCGAAGATTCCTCACTGATGACGCGCGTAATCGGCTACGTCGAATAAGCAGTGGTTATTGGGACATCCTCCAAGACACAGATCTCCGAGACTATGCCTTGGAGGCGTACTTCTGGTGGATGCTGGACAGTGAAGTATTCAGCAACCATGGGCGCTTCTGGGAGGACTCTTTCAGACAGAGCTTCAAGAAGAGCAGAGCATCTCTAGCTGGTAAGCTTTATCAACTTCATTTAAAACATTTTTTGCCCTCCTTGGGGAGTTGTTCCGCATCTCACCACTCACGCAAATTCTCAGACATTTTCCTTGGGGCCGAAAAGCAAGAATCCCTTCATGTTGCCGCAAATTGGTTGGCCCAGGGCTCGAACGTGCTCAAAGAGTTTGAACCTGTTAACCAAAATCACATCAATGCTCTCGTCAAGAAGGAGTTTCAATCTCTATGCACTCTTTTCTCCCCTACTCTGCGAGCACCAAGCAGATCCGAAAACCAAATTTGGTCGGACTTGGAAAGCCTTTTTACGACTGCTGTTGAGCTTGATCAAATGATGATTAGCTCAAAAGCCATGTTTGTGCTCTATTTCGGATGTCTCGACCATGTTCAGCGTCCAGATGTGCACTATATTGCAGAGACAATGGAGGCAAAGGCTCATGACAAGGTGCTATCCGAGAAGAGTCGCGTCAGGGTCGTCATCTCACCCGCCCTAGGCAAGATTGGTAACGCAAATGGCGAAAACTACAATCAGCAAATAACTATCTGCAAAGCCCAAGTAATTTGCGATTAACTCATTCGCACCCCCAATTGACAACGATTGGGCTGGGCTGCCACGACGCTGCGACTTGACGTGGGGCTGCGTCTGGTTTGTTTCCTTTCTGTGGTTGGGAATGCATTTTTTCTGCGATATTTCCATTGATTTCGGTGTTTAATTGGGGTGAGCCGGGCAGCAGACCTTCACCAGATTGGGCCATGAAACGACGTCGCGTGGATAGGCCCGTTGCATTACTATGAGGGTCAAAACGATTGAGAGATGAAACCGATGGAAGGCAGGCAGGGCGCTTCATACGTACACTTGAGAGCAGCATTCGAAAATGCATTACGTTTTAAAACTGAAAACAAAAAAAAGCCCAATAAATGTCCCTATGTGCTAGGCGAGGCCCCAATCAAGTGCCTTGGTCGAGCCATGGTGTTGAGCAATCCCCGACCTAGAGTCCATGGATGTTGGTGGTACGACCAAGGATGGGGGAAGCGCAGTTCTTACCATCCCTTTCTTCTAAAGCAAAAGATAGGAGCAGCAATATTGTAAGCAGAATATTGGCTATGCCTTGATGTCGTCGCCGCTTGCCATTACATGTTGATGGACTAAAAATGAGCCTTGTGAAGAACGATGTAATTGCTCAGCTACAATACCACATTTATTGATGCGTAGTTATAGCAAAGATTCTATGGATCAGCTATGGTTTAAAGATAACCTTCTGTACCTTGGACTTGTTGAAAAGCTCATAACCCTCTGGCGCCTGGTCCAAAGGTAGAACATTTGTAAACATGAAGCTGCATTATTGTTAGCCGTAGTCACTCCTTTCCTCTGTGGTGTGGGAGAGCCGATGCAAACAATAGGCAGGAACTTGAGCCTTTGACTTTGGTGTTAGTACAGAGAAGTGCGACTGACCTCAACAGATGCAGCTTTTGTTCCAATAGCTTGACGGCTTGAGGAAAAGTATTGCGGACAGGGCAACGACCCATTTGCGAACAAATATTTTTCCTGGGTGAAAGTTTGTCAATTCATGGCCCGACCCAAGACTAGGTGCGACTTACCGATATGCCTCGTTTCCTGTCCACGGAATCTCGGGTCTGGTTAGTCTCTCGGTGTCTGGACGGTAGACGCTCCCATTTCAACGTACCTCGGAATTATGAACGCCGATGCTGCTTATCACACCCGAAGGTCTGACCAATTCAAAAGCAGTCCGCAGGGCCGGTGCCAAACCCACCACCTCAATAACGATGTCGGCTCCCCGTCCACCAGACGCTTCCAGGATCCGAGCTTCCATGCCCGCTTTATCGGTCATGAAGTTGAGCGGCTCAGCCCCAAGATTTCGCACCTGTTCCAGACGATTACCAACACTGTCCACGGCAAACAGGTGCCGAGGACGCAGATGAGCTGCTGCAACAACGGCGCAGAGACCGACAGGGCCGCATCCAATGACGACGATTGTGGAATCGTGTACGTGGAGGCCCCGGGAAAGCTCAGCACCCCGCTGGACGCCATAAAACCCGTGGGGAAAACATCAGCCATTAGGACCAAAGCTTCGTCCGAGATGGTGCTCGGCGCTTTGAGTAGAGTACCGTCGGCTAGGGGGACTCTGACAAACTCGGCTTGGGCACCGTCCAAGTGTTGACTTCTAAACAAAAGGCACTCTTCACATCGGGATGAGGCATTGTTTTTGCAGTAAAAGCATTTCCCGCTGATAGCCAAATTAGCATCCACAGTCTCGCTTTCTACTCGTAAACAGAGCTTTCGAAGCAGTTGAACATTACCATGATACCGTAAAAGGCGACACAACTCGGTCTCCGACTTGGATGGACTGGACCTGGCTGCCTGCAGCAGTGATGGTGCCTGAGAATTCATGGCCCATAATGAAGCCGGCCGTGGACGGCTGATGGCCGCGATACACGTGGAGCTCTCTAGGAGGCAGTCGGGTCAAACAGCGGCAATATTTAGCTGATGGGGATGATCACTTACGATCCACAGAGAGCGCTTGCGTCCACCTTCACAATCACATCCGTCTCAGCTTGCACTGGCGAGGTCAGGTCGTCAATAGACGGAAGGGGAACCCGAGGATGTGCTTACACTCTGGCACAGGTCGATCTTGTACAGAGACCTTGAAAGGCCCCTCGAATATGACCGCCTTCATTGATTGCGTCACAGTGGTCGTGGACATTTCCATCAGTATCGAGAAACCGGCACGGGTCAGGTCTGCAATGAAAGACTGCAGCTGGATTCGATGCTTATATTAATCACATCCATTTTTGAGGCCACTGCCTAAGCCAAAGGATCACTGGTTCGGTGCAAGTTGGCCAGCTTAGCAACGCATGCCTCAAGGAGAAGGTAGTAGCCGAATCTAAGAAACAGCTTGTACAGTCGGAATTTTAACGTCCAAACAAGGCCTTGACGACCTCGCCCGTGCCCAGTTTGATTCCCTCTGGGACGATCTCGGAGATGGCGTCGGCGATGACCCACACGTTGTCCTTGGTGAGCGCCTCAAGGACGCCGTTCCCCGGCGTTGGTCGTCGGCAGCCAACGCCAAAGGTCGGGATCATGTGCTTCAGTAACGGAGAGTTCTCCCCGAGTTTGGCTGCCATGTCGGCCTTTGAGTAAGCGACGGCCTCTGCCTGCTCCGGGCTGTCCTTGAGGATCATCTTGAAGCGGCTGTTCAGCTCCGCCTCGACTTCCTTGCGGTACCGGAGGTATTCGGCGGGATCGGTCCTGAACGTTTCCTTCTGCTCATCCGAAACTGTTCGCCAAAAAAAGTTAGAAACAATTTGTTTTGGAATTCACAGGCTCGCAGACGCTCTTACAATTGTAATTGGCGCCCCCCGGTCCCGCTTTGCTCTGCGCGTAGCCGGTCGTGATCCAAGTCGGGGATCGGATGAAGCTGAAGAGTTGCTTGACATCCGGCTGGATGGTGGGAATGATCTGTACCCCAGACGAGCCTGATCCGAGCACGGCGACCGTCTTGCCTCTCCAGTCTGCGGCGCTGTCCCAGGCGGCGCTGTGAAGCAGCTCACCCTTGAAAGTGTCGAGACCCGGGATATCGGGCCATTTCCAGTGGCTTCTGGAGGTTAGCAAGCAGTCGTTCCTGCTTCAGGGGTTGCAACGAACTTGAGAATGCCAGAGGCGGTGATCATAAAGTCACACCAATCATTGATTACTTGTCCCGACTCGGTGTCCTGGGTCTAGGCTTGGGAAATATTATTATTCGAGAGCAAAGCTAAAGATATTTTGTCGAGGTTGGTTGAGTAAGTTCACGGCCCTCATGTGTGACAACTTGAGCTAGACCCGGGCCGACTCGGTGGAGGTATCGGCGCAGTCATCGGGGGTCAGAGCTCACCATCCATCAAAGCCGTGCACCTCGTCCGAGCCTCCGAGACAAATATCGGGCCTGGTGGGAAACCCCTTTACTTTCAAACGGATCTTTAATATCAATGCTTGAAATGAGAACGATCGAGAGACACCGATTAGAAGCTGGGCGTTTCAGTCGTATAGAGAGTCGTATTCGGAAACGCATTGCAGTTTAAGACTAGACAAAGAAAACTATAAAATGCCCCAGGTGAGACCCGAGGAGCTCTGTATACTAACCAAGTCCCTTATTCTATATCTGAGGGACAGTCCCTCCTCCATCGTATGTGTCTGTGTCCGTTCCAAGTGTACGGTACACCTGTATTACATATTAAATGCCCATCCTCCAGCCTCCAAACCCAAACGCCGAAAGTTTTTTGCAATGCATCAACCAGTCTCGACTGTGAGCAGGGTTAGAAGGGGAGGTTCAACCCCATGATGGAGGCCCTCTTGACGCTCTTGGGCCGTTGGCTCCCAGCGACAGCCGCCCTCTTCTTGCCGCCGGCCTTCTTGTCGGAGCGCCACGCCTCCTCTGCGGGCGAGCCACAGGCCAGGTCATACCAGGCGTCGGGCTGGGTGCTGTCAATCTCGCGGACGGACCAGGAGACGGAGCGGCCGTAGAGGGCGCAGCGGGGGGCGCCGAGGTTGTTGGTGTAGTAGCGGTAGGACTGGCAGCCGCGGGTCGACTCCATTACGCTCTGCGTCGGGTGTCAGTTTCTTTGCATTTCATGAGGCCTTCGGGATAGGCACAGGGGAGGGGGGGCTTACATCACAGAACTGGTAGCATCCCTCGAGCGACACAGCCTGGCCGGGCCTCTCCTCGACGAACTCGGCAATGAAGTAGTTTCCGACGGGCTTGCCGTGGACGGCGCAGTAAGCAGCGTCCTTTGTCGTGCTACCATTCTCGACGTTTTCCTCGCAGAGAGTCTCGACGGGCTGGGGGGGCAGGGTGGGCGTCACGGTGCTATTGATGGCGCCGGTTAAGACGGGGGCCATGGAGGTGTCGATGACGCACGTCGAAGTTGTGGTGGCAGCGCCGGGGATAGGCGTTGTCATGACTGGTGTCTCGATGTAGCTGGGGGGTGGTGTCGTGGTGCCGCTGGACGTTGCGTTGCCGACGGGGTAGACAACATTCACCAGCGGAGTGTTGAAGCTGGGGCTAGTGGACGTGGCCGAAGACAGGACCTCCGTCTTGAGGCTGGAGGGCGTCAGGATCGTCCCGTTGCCCTGGGGAGTGTAGACGGGAGCCCAGGCGGAGTCGGTCGAGCAGTCCTCGGTCGTGATGTCGGTGACATATGATGTCCGGACATGGGTGACGTTGGGCGGCGGCGAGAAGATGGGCGCCGTCTGTTGATAGATGGCCGCGGGCGTTGCAGTCGTGTTCCTGGGCACGATGGGCGTCGGTGTCAACGTGTACACATCCGGCAGCTCCTTCACAGTCTGGGTAACGGCGGAGAAGTTGCCCCCGGGAGCGAAGACGCCGGGGGTTGAGGCACAGGGGGAGGTAGTTGGCGTCGACAGCGACTCGGTCTCACATGGCTCGCTCTCATATGCCGCCTGCGTGCCGTTCGGGAAGAACCACGGGCCATGAGACTCTGTAGACTTAACAGGAGTGACAGCAGGCGTAGGATATCCAGGCGTGGTGACGTGGTTGTAAGATTCAGGCGTCACTGCTTTGTTGTTCAATGGGGGCGTTTGGGTCAAGGGCCTGTACGCGGCGGGAGTCTGGGTCACGTTGGAGGCGGCGGTGACGAAGACGGTCACGTCCACGGTGGTTGTTTCTATGAGCAGGCTTGGCGTTGTGCAGTCGAGACCACCAGCTACGGCCAGCTTGGTGTTTGTGGGCGTGTAGATGGGAACTGGTGTTGATATGTTGTAGTACCTGGCATGGATGGGGAAGTAGCCATTGGATCGTGCCTAAGAAGACATGTTAGAGATACAGATAGGCGGAAACCACATGTCCCAGCTTCTCTTCTTGGCCACTAACCTGGCGAAAGTTGACACCTCGAGGAGCGGCCTCAACTCCCAGGGCGAGCAGCCCGACGCTGCTGAGAAGAGTAGACACGATCATCGTCGGCCAAAATCGAGGAGATCAAGTATTATAGAAAAGGAATTTTACTGGCCAGCTGAATTAAGTGGTAAAGCTGTGCGGTTGTGAGATGAGAAGATGCTGAGTTGCGGCTTGTGAATATGACCAAGGACGAGTCCTGCTCAACTTATATATACAAGAATTATCACAGCGGCTTCGCTGTGTCGCAATGCCTCTCGGCGGGGCCAAGGAAGGCTACGAGGGACGAATATTGGCCAGTTCAAAGGGTAAAAGACAATAGGGCTCGCAAGTGGTATCCAACAGGGAGATGTTCGTCCTCCTTAGGACCGACCCTCCGCAAGGGCGGCATACGCTGCCGGGTCCAGGCCCGCCAAAGGGCGTGGGCCAGACCGGGCTCAAAGGGCGCTGCCATCCTCCCACTGGCACGCTGGATTGGCTGCGTCAAAGGGCGGGCAAAGGCAAGAATTGGTGACGATAAGTGGGAGAGACAGAGGCTCGGATTATTATTTTTTTATCTTGTTGGTGGTAGTGGCAAGCTGCCCTACAATCAATGGTGGTCGTGAAGATCCCTTTGGTGGGGGTTCTCCCTATATATGGATTCTGCCCTGTCGATTACTTACTAGTAGCACTAGTAGCACAAGGAGTAGTAATTCCTACTAATTTGTCTCCTTCAGGCCAGTAGACATGTCAAGGAGGTCGCAGCCAAGCATCGGACCGCTACAGCCATGTCGCAACACGGCCGGCTTCTCAACGCCTTCGAGGGCAAGGTCGCAGATTGCTGGAATGTCAGGCCATTGTGTGAGACGGGGAGAGCATGACCACGGGAGAGAGGGGCAGGACATGCCTCGACCAAAACATAAAAATAACGCCGGATGAGTCTTTTTCACATCCATAACTTGAGAGAGTGTCATATTCATTCCGCCTCTAAAATACAAAGCGCACCAATTCGGCCCTTGGTGTTTTGTTGGTGCAGAATAGTCCCAGGCGCAGTGGGGGAGGGTATCAAAGCAGGGGCCACCTATCGCCGTCGTTGTCTTCGCCGTAACAAGCAGTTGACAAAAGAAAAAGAAGAAAAATATCCCATGTGCACATGCCGAAATTCCACAACCAGACCGCCCTTTCATAATGCAACCGTAACAGAAAACCAGGTGCTGACATCGGTCAGCACAGGATGCGTCCCACCCGTGTGTGTGTGTAGTCCCACTCGTCCTCGCCACATCAATCCTCCCAGATTGTTTCGAGGTCTAGGTCTCCTCTCCGCTCAGCTCCGCAGACACTCCATCGCTTCCGCTTGTCCCGCGAGCCAAAGTTCATGGTGCGTCCACGCGTGGGCAGGTCCAGACTGCCACGGCCTTTCCCATCAGCCGATTCCCCGTCAACAGCGTCCGCCGCCGCCTTGAGCTGTGCGATTCGCTCGGCTTCCAGCGCAGCCTCTTCGGCATCAGGCGTGTCCGGTATCGTCTCCAAGCTCGAGATGCTTGGGCTGCGTGATCTGGTGGATGTTGGCGTAGACGGAACGGAAGAATACGACGTTCCGTAGCTGCTCGAGCTCGAGAGACTGCTCGAGAAAGCATCATAGCTTCTAAACGACGAAGTAGAAGACATGGCAGAAGACGGAGTCGACGGGAGTGTGCTCGTCAGCGATCCAGTGCTTGAATGAGCAATAGCGCGCAAGGGAGACGCAGGTCTCGGTAGGCGTGCTGGCGTGTTGGCAGAAGCTCCCAGGATTGGTGAGCTGCTCCGTCGTTCTCCATGCCTTCTCTCCGGCTCCAGAACCGATGTTCGAACGGGAGAAACTGGTGGGAAGGCGTCGTCGACGGGCTTCCTCGGGACACGGATGCGGCTTGGGGAACCAGAGGGGCTTTCGGGTCGACGGTGAGGAGCTAGAATGTGGCCGGAGCCATTGACGCCTGGCAGAGACTGGGTTCGAGACATGATGGGTGCCAGGCTGTTGGTTGAGCGAGATCTCGAATGTGCACCGGAGAGGGGCGATGCTGTCCGGGGGCGATATGGGATGAAGGTGGATGAGGACCAGGAAGGCGATGCGGGAGAGATTGGGGATATCGGGCTGGGATCGGTGCAGCGGCGCAGCGTTGGCGGTTTACGGAGAGAGTCGACATCCAGCGTCGACAAGGTGTTCGGGATACGCAGAGCAGGGACGGCAGGAACAGAGGAGAGAGGGGAAGAGCGGAACTCCTCCATCCGCTCCGTCTCGGGGACCGGCTCCATGATCGGGGGGCACGGGGGAGTTGGTGGGGGGGCCACCCAGAGAGTTGATCACCACGCAGAGGATGGCATGTGTCGAAGGTGAGGGGCCCGGGCGTGGTGAAGCCAGCTACCAGTCACAGGCCGGGCTCGAGGTGACAAGCCAGACGACGATGGATCAGGTCGGTCAGGGTCGGTTGGTAGAGAGGTGACGGAGAGGGGACGGTCGGAGGGATCCAGTCTGTGAGATACAACAAGTAGCAGGGGGGTTTCGAGGGTTCGTCGCGGCCGGGGATTGTGTGATCAGCTTTGGTGCAACAGGAGTTGCATTGGGCGATTGGGGGAGCGGTGATGCGTGAGTGGATGGAGGCAAGCTGCGCCGAGAGGGTGTTGGGGGGCGGCGGGATATTGTTTCGACACCACCAAGAGGAGGTGGCGGATGCGAAATATGCAGCGGCTGGGGCGTCGAGGAGAGGAGAGAAGAGGCGGCAAACAATGGAAGGACAAGAGAAAGGAAAGGGGAGAAAGGACGAGAGGCTGAGTCGTGAGGTGAGAGCGAAAGACGAGACGGAGCGAGACGAGAGTGAGGTGGAGCAAGTGACAAGCAGCAGCGGTAGCAGTAGCTGGTGAGCAGCTGGTCAAGGGCTCCAGGTCCCCAGGGTCTTGGGTGTGTCGGAGGGTGGTGTAGGGCGTGCGGGTGACAAGCAACGAGCCCACCCCGCCGGTCATAGGTGGGCAGGTGTGACAGGCGAGCATGACAACCGTGCGGCCAGACGGTGCGACGAGTTGTGGCGGCGGCGGCGGCAACGCCGCACCGATGAGCGCCCAGCTGGGTCAGCCCCGGGCATTGTGCTGCAGGCGCCGCTGGTGCTCCAATGACGCTGTGGTTCGCCCTGAGCGTTCCTGGATGGACTGTGCAGTCGCCCCCGGGCCTGCAGTTGAGCTCGCCCACACCGCGCAAACGGGCTAAACGGTACCACGGGAAAGGGTGTGCTGAACCTGACGCCGTTAGCAATGGCCAGGGCCATCATGAATCGCTCGAAACGCAAGTGTGGGGCCCATAACCACGATCAACTCTACGTCCTCTTTGGTGTCAGTTGATCATTCCAGTGTCAAGGGCTGAGGAAACTCAGTCTTCATCGCCAACACAACCTCGCAAGGCCCTGACTAGCCAAACGCCTGGAGCACACTCTCTCCGTGCCTGAAAAAACAACACGACTGCGGCTGCAGTCTTATTTTCTTACGTGCAGGCACAAACCCTGCCAGATGGGATGCGGCACACAAAAACAGACCAACCAGCTGTGTTTACATTCCCAATGCGCAGTTGCCCGACCCGGGAACCCATCCCTCAACAACAAGAGAGGAATCAACAAACAGTCAAAAAAGAAGCCTGTGCCGGCATTGCGGATGCTCGTCCTTGCAGCAGCACGTCACATTCCTTGCTCCGTCTCCACGGCCATCCCAGCCAGAGGTGAAGGCCCAACCAGACCAGCCCGACCCTGTGTGCCTGTTGCCCAAACGTGAACTGGACAAGCATTAGTGTTTCCGTTCATGATGCTCCGGCGCAGTAATTAGGATTTCGGCCATGGACCGCACATCTCTGCCCGGGCCCTGCTCACCACTCGGTCCCGCCCCAACTCGTCTGAGCGGACCTGGAGGCAAATTGGCCGTCCGTTGCTGTTTGACGCCTCCCTTCCAGAAGGACGGGACTTTCTGGAGACCGGCTCGTCCCCTAAATCCAGGCCACGCGGCGGCGTACCCCCCAGGAGCCCCTAGGGACGCCCTCCACGTTGCTAGTGCACCGTCTCAGGAGGGCCTAGGCGGACGGCCGTTCGCGACACGACCAATCTAGAAAGGATGCGCCCTCCAACTAGCCCGCCGGTGTTTCTGGCGCTATTTACGGCGCGGCGACCAGAAATGGTGGCGGCTGGGGAAAACGGACGGGGCATGGGGCACTGGGGCCGGAGAGACCAGCAGCAGTAACAACAACAGCAGCAGCAGCAGCAGCAGCAGCAGACATCCATGAATCCCGTCAATGGCGGCCAACTCCCGTGGCGGGGGCTCTGCGGTGGACACCGCCCAAGACCCTGAACGCTGATCATCGGCTTCCAACCATGCAATGGGCCGCACTGTGCAAGTGGAATAATAATTCAGCGCAATCCACGAGGCCTGACCGCCGCCGTGGCCCAATGCTGGCATGGCCACCAGGGAAACTAGCAACGGGTGGCAGCAGTTCCGTAATTACTCGTAACCACGGCCCCCAGCCCGCGCTGTGTGGCAAGCGAGTCAAGTCAGTCAGTCAGTCAGTCACCTCAGTCATACCGACCAGCGCAAGTTACAGGCGGCGCCAGTCACCAAACCTCACCCGCCTCCAGCGGCTCGGGGCAGCCGCGGCGGTAAAAATTGACCGACTTGGCGAATCGGGTGGCTGCTTAGGGGCGCATGCCACAGAGGGGACCTGGAGGCACAAACCGTCACAAGCCGTCAGCAAACGGATGGCAACCATAGACACAAAAGTACCGGTGGCATTCATTCAATATCATGTTGCTCGTCACAGATCCGTTCGAGGCGCATGGGGTTGGCACAGTGCTTGTCGGTCCTTCATCTGCCCCATCTCGGCCCACCGCGCTCGATGCCGCCTCTGATGGCGGCACGCCCATTAGGAATCAGCACCACACGACAGCTCTCGTGCGCCCAGCCCATGCCCCTCGTCCCATACCTCCGGCAACCTCGCCTTGGCGCTCCACGCGCTCAGCGGGGTTGTGAAGGAGCCTCAGGACCCCCAGATACCCACAATGACGTCGCTGCCCATGAAGCAAACCCGATCCGCCGAGGCTGGAATTTAGGAACCCAACCCAGAGCTCTCCAGCTTCTGCCCCAGACGGTTGGCAACATGAACTGACCAGACCCCAAGAGTACGGAGTACCGTGCCGTTCCTCGCTGCCCGCATTTGGTGATTATGGGCCGTAACTCTAATCAATGGGTACAAGGGTCTTGTTTGTCCCGTCAGCTGCTCAATATGTTGTGCTGCATATTCCGCAAAGTCTCACATCTCTCGTATTCTGCCCGCATGGCATCGCCGAGCTACACAAACTCCGGTGTTGCGGGCAAATAAATGCCGTGGAGGCTTACGATTAGCAATCCATGCTGTAGAAAGGAATAATTATTCCGTCGTTGTTGCGACGTCAGATCTAAGTACCAAGTGGCCTGAAACAGATAGTGCGACTCCATCGCCACACGCAGCCTGTGTCCATATCGGTTCAGGGTATGTCGCACCATGGACTGTCTTGCTCCGACTCCCACGTAATTGGAATGCTCGCCGAATTCAATCATGTGTCCCGATAGGCGCGTGATGAAGCCGCTTTTTAACGATTGCCAATGGCTGTATCCAAATTCCTGACTGTTGTGGCGGCATCTTTTGACACTCAGTCCGAACGGCACTCGATGACATGAGCAAAATGGGTAACTAACCCCATCCACTGGACATCATTCCCTCACACCCAACCGCAAGAGCCGGCCAATAAGTTGCTAGAATCCATGGTCGTCATACCGGCACGCTCGATGCAGTGCAGCCAACCCTGCGGTCCTAAAATGTCCCCGGGGCCCCAGGCGGCGGCAGCTGATCGGGGCCGAATGAGATGGGGAGAAGCTGTGAGCGAGGTGTGAGCGGCAGAGAGGAGGGGGAGGGGGATGGGCAATATACGCACATCTCCGATGGCGAGAACGACATAGTTTTCGTCCTTGTCGAACATGATGATGGGCATCTCCAGCTTGCAGAACTCGCGAATGCTGTGTATCATCGAGTCAGCCGGATTACTCTCAAATGGCTCCCATGGCGGAAGACCGAGAAGAACTTACAACTGCCTGCACATGCCGCAAGGGCTGGCCGGCGGGCTTATGTCCGTCGACACGGCCAGGGCCTTGAAGCTGCGGACGCCCGCCACCACGGCCGTGCCCAGGGCGACACGCTCCGCGCAGGTGCCCACGGGGTACGAGGCGTTCTCGACGTTTGCGCCGGTGACGACTCGCCCGCCCCCCTCCGCGTCCGCCAGCAGCGCCGCACCCACGCGGAACCGGCTGTACGGGCAGTAGGCCGCGGCCTTGGCCTCGGTCGCCGCCTGCCGCAGCTCCGTAAACTGCTCCGCCGTCAGGCCGTACTTGGAGCACGTCGCATCGCGCTGCGCGGAGTCGTCGGCGGGGATGACGGTGGGAGACGACAACGACGACGCCATTTTTTTAGTGGCGGTAGCTGGACTACGCAGCGGCGCGACTGAAGTGGCTGGGCTGGTGCTTCGGAGCGAGATCCTTCTGCCCACGATCGGGTTGAAGGGCGAAGTGACACGAAGTAGTAAAAGTATAGAATTGCAATTCAGGCCCGATGTGGCTCGCTCGACGTCTTTGACGCGGGGCGGCGTGCTTATCGCCGATTCGGAACCTCGTCCCTCCAGTTGGCTGGCCTCCGCTTCGGGCCTCGCCGTCCGGGCGGGGCTCTCCGCCGAACTTCTCCAACGAGTCCTCCGGGACAGCCCTTGCGGCACAGCACGGCGCCAACCCCGCGTCGCTGGTCACGGCGTTGTTAGTCCAATCTCAATGCGTGCATCTGGTTCATGGATTGCAAGGGACAGGTGGGAGATATACTGAACACGCACCCAACACAGGGCTACTACATACTACACGAGATAATGGCCAGGAAATGCACGACATGGTGGAGGACTCTTCGCCGTGTCCATTAACACAGCTTGTACATTATGATGCGGTGCTCCGCGTCTTCTCGCACCCTACCCCTGTCGCTGTCGCTGCCCATGATGAGTAGATAGATGCCATATGATGCGTCTAAAGATCGACCCCTTCGACCTCCAAATTCACTGTGACCAGCCCGCCGCCCTGAAAAGCAAAGACATATCATACCGCACACAACAAAGCCCAACAAGAGTTGTACAAACTCCAAAACTCATCGCCCATGCAAATTATTGCCCAAAACGCGACCAAGTAGTCATGATACCTTGCTTGCCAGGCACACAGTCCTCCCTCGGCTTTGCCGACCATCAAGCTCCAGATCCTCCTGCTCCTCGTGCCCAACTCAGTATATACTCTTGGACCTCTGCCGCTAGTAGAATCCATCGTGTCCTCCGCCGCTCCGGCTTGACGTCGACACGGTTGGCGTCGACTGCGCAGACCCGCTCGTATCGCTCGGCGTGCCCGGCTCCACGACCTGCTCTCGAATGGAGATTATCCACGGGTGCTGCAGGAGCTCGACGGCCGACAGCCGACGCCCAGGGTCTCTAGCAAAGCACTTCCTCAAGAAGTCGACGCCTGGCTCGCTGAGCTGGTCTGGCGATGGCAGCTGTGGCTGGTTCCCTTGCGCAATGTTGTACATGATGGCCCATTCGTTATCCAGGTTCGCCCACGGTCGTCGGCCCGTCGCCATTTCCAAGATGACGCACCCGAGAGACCAGATATCAACCGATCCCGGCTTCCCGGGGTTCTCGCCCTTGATTACTTCGGGCGACATGTACATGGGCGTTCCCGTCATCGAGCGGTTAGGTTCTGAGTTGTGGGTTTGCGCCAACGTACGCCCCCGCCGTGCGATGACCTTGGCGGCACCAAAGTCGACATATTTGATGACACCGTTGTGGTCGAGAAGAATATCTGCAAAAGAGGGTCACATTGTTAGCCGCGTTGGATCGCCACAAATTGATCGGGGATTGACTCTGGTGGCAAGAACTTACTCTCAGGTTTGATGTCACGGTGGGCAATACCGCTCTCGTGGAGGTAGACGAGGCCCTCCAGCATCTGCAGCGCATAGACCATGATAACCTGCTCATCCTCGATCCTCCCGTGCTCAAGGAGGTTGGCCAGGGACCCGCCGGAACAGAACTCCATGAAAATATACACTCGGTCTCGGTGGACCTCGATGCCGTAGTACGCCACCACGTTTGGATGATCCAGAACCTCAAGCACCCCCATCTCTTCCCGAATTTGCTCGGCTATTGTGGGAATTTGGTTGGGGTCCTGGAGCCGGATCTCCTTTACGGCCATCAAATGGCCCGTGTCGAGGTTCATGGCGGCGTAAACGTTGCCAAACGTACCACCTCCCACGAAATGGCCCTGCTGCCATCGCATCGTCACGTTGGTCGCCGAAGAAGACAGGTACGCCAGCGATCGGTCGACCTCGTTGTTGCCCTCCAGCACCCGGCCAAGCGCCTGCCGCTCCGCCTCCTTTTCTCTGCGGAAGTCGTCCACCTGCTCAAGCTCCTTCATCCGCTGCTCTGTGATGCACCGGGAAGCTTCCTCGTCGTTCAACATCCTGTTCTTATCGAGTTTCCTGAACTGGCCGACCAACGCCTCTATCCTCTCGCGCTCGGCCTGCGCAGCAATGTTGGATCTCGCGCCCATGATGTCGAAGTGAGAGATCAGCAGAGACATGCACCCCGCAACCTTGTCCCTCAATTCGGCATATTCGTCCTCCCCAAGAGCCAGAATGTGGCGTCCTCGCGTCATACCCATGGCAAACTCGAGGGCCAACACTGCCCAGCGGAATGTCTTTCGGTCCGAGGCGATGCAGTCGTCGCAGATGAAGCTGACCCAGTCTAGAGCCAGCTTTGTCAGCTTCAGGTTGTTCATCTGCCGCCGATTCATGTCCATGTAGAGCAAAGATCGCTGACCAAACTCGGTGGCAAAAATGAAGCACGTTTGGATCAATTCTTGGCATTCTTTGCCCTGCGTCTGCTTCCTGATGACCTCAACACTGTCCATGAAGGTGTTGGACAGCTTGTATGCCACTCGCCTCAGCTCTGTCAATCTCGTGTTGACCTTGTGGATGTTCGACCTTGACTCTTGGACAAGGTCAACGTGCATGTCAACCGCATCGAGGAAAGCCCGTCGGGCGCTGGGGAGGGCCTGAGGGCTCGAGGCGCAGAGCCGCACATGCCCTCGTTTTAGATCTATTGTCTGTTCCCTGATGGGCACCGGGATGATTTCTCCCAGCCAGTTGAGAGGGTCTTCGGGGCGAAGCACCAGTATGTATTGCTCTCCCATTTCGTCGAGGAACTGGTCCTTGGACGTGATGGCCATCATGGTCTGGATATCCTCAAGTCGCTCCCGGAGTTCAGGAGATGCAATAATATATGTGTTGCTGTCCTGCTCGAAGACTCCGGTATCGACCTGGAAGTGGCCCGACGCAACAAGCGAGTCGTAAAACGCCTGCATTGCCTCTGGGGGAAATGAAATACTGAAGTCGGATGCGTGCTCATAGTTGTCATTCAACATCCTGGTGAATCTCTGCAGCATTCTCTGCCGAACCCGGACAGAATCGAGGCAAGCCTTGTACCGCTTGCTCATCTCTGCCGGGCTCTCCTTTGGTTTGACCTGTAGCTCCTTTTCAAATGTCTGGCTGAGTCGGTTCAACGCTTTGAAGGTGAGGGAGCTGAACTGTTCTGCAACCTCGATATGGCCACGCTGGAGGTGGCTTCCGATCTCGTTGGCAAAATCCCACTCCTGGAAGAGGAGCTCGGCCTCCTTGAATGTGTTTTTATTTCCGCTGAGCTTCCAGTTCAGCATTTTGAAATAATACTTGAGCGCCTCCAGTACCACCTGGTCAAACGATTCGTCGATGCACGGCGGAAGATCCCACCCAGGTTCCGGATTGGCAATGGATGTACATTCCAGTTTGATCCTAATGGCAAACTTGAGCAGCAGCTGAAACTGCGAAATCATCTGATCCTGCATGAGAGGGTTTTGCTGAGCAGATTCCTTAACTCTCCTCGCATATGCCAGCCGCGTCCGGGTGATTTCTTCAATGAGGCGTGATGGGAAGCTGATCAGCGTCAACAGCTCCTCGAGGTATGGCGGCAGATGCCGCTTGCGGAATGGCGCCGAGTTCTTAATCATTGTATCTTTCGCTTTGTTGATGACCGTTGATATCGGTGCCAACATTCCCTGTTGCGTCGAGCTTTCGCTGTCGTTGTACAACGACTGGAGACCATCCTCCTTCATGAGGCGGTCGAGGAAGGACGTTTCATCACTGTTGATGCCGTTGACTGCCGGCGAGCGCTGTTTCGTCCTGGTAAAATCCAGATCGTCATTGCCAACCCATTTCTTGAGAACCCCAAGTTCGGTGTTGATCATTTCGTTGGTGTTGTACCACGACAGAATGGAGAGGTGAGCCTCACGGAAGCTTTCCGAGTTGGCTACTTTGTGTTCTGCGGCCAGGGACGCCCATGATGGATACAGGTTCTCACACTCTTCAATCTTTTTCACCATGTCCTTGACTTGCTCATAAGGCGGCTTTCCGGCCTCGCTCTCGCCCTTGACCTGAAAGTCGGCAATCTCCTCTAGCGTTCGGTCAAGAGTCGAGCGAGCCTCCTCAACCATTCGCCGTTGCACTGGCAAGTGTCTTCCGCAGACTTTGGAGCGAATGCCCAGCCAAAGCTCCGACTTGTGGGCCGTCTTGCCGAACTGCTGCTCCGAAGAACCAATCAGTCGCTTCTTTTCCTGGCGGACAACATCTCCGGTCAGGACAGCCTCCAACATGCCGTGCCATTCGAGCCGCTCGCGATTTTCAGGGTCCTTGAGATCCTCATCGGTCGGCTGATGATCGTCATCATTGCCATAGAACATGATTGTTTCTTGGTCGAAGCGATCGTCGTAGGGGCCCTCGGAGGATGGCGTCTCCCCCTCGGAATCGGAGTCGTTTCCATTCATGCCCTGGTACGAGGTGAAGTACTCGCCCGAGTAGTCTTGCCGTAGCTTCTGTACATATGCTCGCTCCTGTGCCCGGAACCTGCTATCGCTGTGTCGTGGGCGCGTTTTAGATGAAGATCGCATCGACTCGGTGAAGGCTGGCGTGGGCTGGGGGTGGACTGGCTTCCTCGATGTGGCGGGATTGTAGGTGCTCGATGGGGTCCTTGCAGGGCCAAGAGGCCGCTGCGGCCAGTTGGAGTTGGCATACGCCGCGGCATCCTCCCCAGTGCTATTCCTATGGACTTTGGGGTTGCCGTTGGCCACAGTTGGCGTCGGTAGGGACGTCATCGAACCGGAATGGCTCGCTGTCTCGGGGTATCGAGGGAGCGTGCCCAGCTCGTCTTGGCGCTCATGGGCATGGGGATCTTCACCGGCATCGGTAGGAGAATCGAGTCGATGTCCCTTGGTCTTATCGGGGCGGGCTTCGTCCTCGGTGCCCGAGAATCGAACGGCTCGCGGCGACGAGTCCGTCATGCTCGCGGTTGATGGTCGACCGGCACCGGGAGACGGATGGTCCTCTCAGCGCCACCGCGCTTCGAGATTGGTCGCAAAAATGCGGTTATGGGCGGAAAGGCAATCGAAGCATGCGAGCTGAGAAAGCTGTGGTGGCCCATGTGCTGGTTAGATGATTACGATGGCGAGATGGCGTCCATGGGTGACAGGGTGGTGGAGGGCTTGGAGCTCTGTCGAAGGCAGATCGAGATGGATGGAATCCGGCCTTGAGCTGAATCAGGCTTGTCGAGCCGTCTTGCTGCCGCTAAGGCAAATTTACCAAGCTTGGACAGCTGTGATTGGTCCAGAAGGTGGCTACATAATGGCCGAGCTTCGGGAGGTGTGGCGAGTGAGACCATTTTCCTCGCCTGGTGTGGCTGGTGCGCATTTGCCCACGCTCCCCCTGTGTGAATGGTCTGTTCAATCCCTTTCACAAGTGGACGAACAAAGGATCATTAGGGAGAGTGGATGCATAACTCTTGAGAGGGGCCGCTGCGTACCCTTTCAAGAGAATAGAAGAAGTCTTTCAATGGCAGATCATCCTATCAATCGCTCGCTATAGGAGCCGTGCAGAAGAGACCCAACGAATGTAAGTAGACAGGTGGCATTGGATAATAAGTAGTTCTCTCTTTGCCTACAATCGAGCAAGTGGCAGAAGGTCAATGATTGGCCTTTCTTTCCGGAATCTTGCTGTCTGTTGAGCTGGGACCGGTCACTCGAACAATTGTAGCATATGGGCGAACCTGAGCTTGGACTTTGAAAAGCATGATGTGCTTCTCCAGAATCTTGGGAATGGTGTCTTAGGCGCCATTTGGACTGTTGCCCTGGGTTAATCTATGATCATTCGAAGCGCCGCCTTCTGTGCGAGCAGAGAACTAAGTACTAGCAGTATTTATTAGTGCCGGGAACTCGGTTACCGAAATACTAGTACCGTCGATAGCGGGCGTCCCTCAGCGTTACGGTGGTATTTTGTGCGAACCCAACCGTCCTAATTTGAGATCTAGTGAATAGGTGAAACTTGAGGCAAAGTTTGGCCCAAACCCCGTTGCCTGATTTGGTAAGACTGTCTTCTCGAGAGTCGAACTGTCGAACATGATGTCGAGCTTGGGTGGAACCCTCCCATTCAGAACTCGTGTCCGAAAAGGGTAAATGGTATAACGGTATACCAACATTACCGTCCTTGATCGAACAAAACCACGTCTCATGGCTGGGCTACTGAGTAGGTCGCTGGGAAATAATCGAGGGGTGAGGTTTCACGACTCGTGGAAATATGGGGCATAGTGAGCCACCAAGACCACGAACGATTAGTACGGATTAGTTGCTGACCCCGTATGCCTCGGTGCTGGGATCTCGCCTGATTAATGATGTGCTAATGTTCTCGGCCTGAAGGAGGACTAGCATGGAATGAATCGCTTAGAAGCTTTTAACTCTTGAAGCTTCAACTCTTATCCAGAAGAAGAGGTACTTGCGAAAGTTGTACCTACCATAACCTTAGCTCGAAACATCACGGAGCCGCCCCCCAGCACACGAGGTTAGGGATGTCTGGTTCCCGCACTCCACTAGCGACAAGGATCTTCATAGTAGGAGCCGCTGTTCAATAGCCGAGAGTGGAAGATCGGGAAGTCATCGACCATCGGGCTGCGTCATATTTCTCAGATGCTCAGTTTGTTTATCTCAGGCCACGCATGCTAACTGACAGCAGGTTCCGTTTGGCGAGGGCTGGGGCGGCTGATCACCGCCTGCGAAGTTGCTGATTTCTGTCTGCGTCACCTGTGCTTTTTTTTCTGCATCGTGATTTCCCGTGTCAAGGACCAACCAGCATGGACGTCTACCTCTCAGATCTCAATTATGACAAGCGATGAAGCGAATCGACAACGGTTGGCGATGATTGTCCAGGATCAGGCTTTCGGCTTTCACTGTACAGCGATCAACGCAGATGGGGAAAAATGGGGGCCAGCTTGTTGGACCAAGCACCTTCAAGGCTTCAACCAGGGGTCAGTGAGATCGCAGAAAAGTCCGCTTTTTTCGAGAACTGCGGCTGAGGTGTAGCAAAATTCTCGAACCATTTGGGCCGACCCCCGGACAAGCAACGAAATGACGATGGGCCAGTGAGAATGTTTGCGTGGTGATTTATGGGTTTGCTAATGGCGTTGTTCTCACGTGGAGCAACCCACTGGGCAAACAACTTTTTAGCCTACCAACCCATGTTCGGCTTGTGCTTATCGACGCGTGTCTCGGTGACCATAAAGCTGTTTCCATGAGGTGGCTTCAGTTGCTGTAAGTTGGCCTTGGGCGGACAGCCTCATGCACTTGCTGATAAGGGTGGTGATGATATGGTAAGTATCCCGTCAATTTGAATTGGCACCTTGGAAGCTTCCAAAGTCCATCTCCGCTGTGACGTGCATCCTTGGGAGCCGCAACGGTCGCTTCCCTCATTGTCTAGACCCAGGCAGCGTCTCGGGAACCCTGTCCCTGCCACGTGCGGGGCGTGTCACAAGACTAGGCGCTTCCTCAGGTTTGAGCCCGGAATATCAAGTTTGGCAGGCTAAGTCAATCGGACCAAATGGATTGTACATGCTCCAAGACAGGGAACATACTGCGAGAGACCTGTCACTTATCTGCTTTCCTTGAATTGCACGTCAGGGTATTGTGCGGCATATCTCTCTACTCAATGAGGCCGCTGGGAATGGGACGCTTCACAAACTGGGTCCATATGCTGTCTACTGTCCGACCGTTGCCTGTGCATATGGGGAGGCTGGAGAAGAGTCGGTATCAAGCTGACACTAGGCTTGCTTAGTCGCCAGTAGGGTGATGGTTCTATTGGGGCCGAGGCCACAGACTGCCTTTGGCCTTGTACTGCTTGGACCACGCTCGATGCTGTGGACTAGCAAGGACCACGCAACTGGTCAATGACCTGCGGTCCTGGGCCGTTGGATGAGGGTCGAGAACGATGTGAACTAGAAGCTCACCCCAGATTTCGGCTGAGATTGACAGATAATTAGCGGTCTGAAGTTTGCTCGGTAGCCTCGGTTGGATAATGCTGGGTCAGCACGCCCGTTGTTTCGAGCTGGTGGGCCCAACGGGCTGCTTCGATGTCGGTACGGCACACGCTCGCCGCTTATGTTCTGGCTGCCTTCCCAAATCCCAGTTTGGGTTCTCATCAGTGAACTGGCAAGCCGCCCCCCGCTAAGCATCGAGGCAACTGACCACCCCCCCGCCGAGTGGGAACGGATCATCGTGCCCGGGGCTGTGGGCGACACATGCATGCGCCGCTGCCCCATGTTCTTTGATACCTGGCTGCCCTCTTCTTGTTGGATGAAGAGGGGGTGGAGGCAGCTAGAGGAGCCGGTTGACGGGAGGGCACGGCAACAGGTTACGCGGCGCCACGGGCTTGCAAGATGATGGGCATGTTCTGTGGCCCACTCCTGGGCTAACGGTTAACCGCAGCCTCTTCCGTTGAGGCACCTGCGCTGCTGTGAGTTCCTTCCTGGCACACGTTGCCATGACGGAAGCAACACAAAGGGTGCGTAGGGAAGGCGCGGGACGTCCAGGAACATGCCGGACTTGTGCAATGACCACCTGCGTGGATCTCCAATGAAGAGATCTCCCACATCGCAAAAACCACGTTACAGCCAAATGCCGCCTTGTTCCCTCCGCGTTGCACTTGGCCCCTGCGAGATGCGCATTGTCCTGTGCAGGGATGTTGTCTTGGTACTACCCGCGTGTCTGTTCCGGCCTGACTAGCAAGCGACGGGCACAGGTGAGTGTAAATGTGGTTTACCTGATACAGGCGCCCCAGGATAAGATTCACTTAGCCCAGGCCAGGCGGGATCCTCCATGGGCAAGACCCAAAGCCGTTGAACGAGCCAAAGGCAAAATCGTCCTGCATGCCCACTGGCGCAGTCCCACGAGTCGTCCCGAGCCTTTGGCGCTACTGGCAGCCCCTGTACCCTGCGACGAAGGAAATCAGGTTGCTCCAGGGCGGAGTGCCCAACGGCTGCACGACGTACACATGATGACCTTGTACATGCGTTGCGTGCTGATGAGGACGGACGCCTTGCCATGGTTGGCATGATGTTGCCGGCACTATATCGCACATGGATATTCTTCTCATGGTGTGGCAGGACAAGCGCCGCATAGGCGGCCGGCACTTGTACCGGCCAGTGGCACCCAAGCGAGAATGCCAATGGCAGCCAATCGACGAGGCTCATTCCATAACCTGCTCGTCTGCTGCATTGAGCCATTCCAATTGTGAATTTGTGCAGCGATGGACAGGGATACCACAGCCCACTCCCAGGCGGCGGAGCAACTTGGGCCTTCCTTCAACATGCCAGGGCTGCTCGGCCGTGGCGTGCTGTGCGTTTGGCCTCCCGTTGCCACTAGGAGCCGGTTGAAGGGGCGTACCACACAGGGCAGAATACATCCATGGATACATGTCCATGTGGTGCCACAGTACCACAGCAAGACTTATTGCTGGAGCGGGTTAGGAGCGTGGGGCTAGCCAGGAGGGCCGTTAGCACGTGCGGCGAAAGTCCCGTCTCTACAGTTTTTACTCCCACCACATGGGTGTCTCATCAGCTGACGGCACTTGAACGCCATCCGCCAAAGACCTGCGAAGGCCCTGCTGGTGGACGGGATATGAACAGATGCCTGGAACTGCCTAAAAATGGGGCAATAGGGCGCTGGAACGATCTGGCATGCTCTGCAACCCTACTCTGCGATGGAGAGCATCTGGCGTGCACAGTCGCAGATGCACCATGATGGACGACGGCCGGAGCGGGTCCGGGCGGAAAGCTTGAGCGCGTGGGCCTGTCGCGTCTCACAGGGCCTAGTATACGGAAGCACCAAGCGCACCCCAGTTTCCATCTTCAAGCTACAGACGCCAGTGTACTCCGAATCAGTGTACCATCGGTCGGTTCCATGTACCATCGCGAATTCTGACCCGCTCGCCGCTCCCCTGTCGCTCGAATCTGGGAGCCCGTGGCCCGTGGACCCTGCTCCCCCCCACCTCCTACATACTACGACCTTAAGGCACTGGACAATTGGACATGGCCAGCCGGCCCCGCTGCCCATCTCAGAGACTCAGACCCGGGGAGGGGAGTCTGAGGGAGCACCTTCAGTCGTCACTCGTCACAACCAAACTGCGGACGGACCAGACAGATCCCTGGCCTAGCAGAATGTCTCTAGCTCGGGATCCCCGTTTTGAGTTGGCTCCCAGCCTGGGCACGCACGGCAGGGTCTCATCTTGCACCGTGTTTTAAGTGAACCTAATGTCAGCATACCTCCACCCTCAACTGGACCTCAAGGCTCACCCTTCACCCCCACCCCTCCCCTTCTTCATGACATGCTTTCTTATAATATACCCTGATAGTAAACCTCTTAAGGTCCTTGAACCATGCACCCTCCTGATCCCGACTCTGCAAACCTTTCCGCTCTGGCGTAAATTTGTTATAAACCTAGCCGCCGCCTCGCTGTCTGGATTTCTTCTCTTACACCAGACCAGCCATCTCAGACACACGGATACAACATCGGAACCAACTTACACCAATTCTCTCCCCCTTTGACATCTTGATTTCATAACTTCAACCTTTGAAAACAAAACATACAACACGATCCTCACGGTTGTATTGAAGGAAGCACAGAGCATACTTCTAACATTGGCCAAGCGCGCCTGGATTCCACACAGGTTTGTGAGCCTGGTACACTGCGGACACACTGCAGAGTTCTAACTCTCTTATAGCTCTGCTCTTCTTTTCTCTTCCTTCCTTTGCCATTCTGCCCTTTCGACATGTGTGACTTCACCAAAAACTACTACATTTACATGTCTTGCACTGATCCTGGGACGCATTTCTGCAAGACGTCGACGGATGGTAATAGGAAACAGTCATGCCCCAACGGCCCGCATGAACGCTACATTGTCCTCCCCGAAAGCTGCCCACTCTGTGTCCGCTGAATCAATGCAATAATCCTCATGATGATGATGCCTTCGCGGCTCGGGTTTTGGTTGCCGCTGGAGAAATGGAGCCCCAATCATTACAGCCTCACGTGGAGCAGCCGACGAGGGCGGTAGGATTCACCATCGCAAGCCAGCTACGGACGGATCCTCGTTAAAACAGAGCTCCTTTGAATCCAGGTGCACCCGAATCGGCTCAGCCACTGCAGGTGTGCCACCCAGCAGAATACAGAAGCTGCTTGGGCTACGGCAATTGCCTGGACATGTCTTGAGCAATAAGCGGCCTCCGTCAGGCTAGGAGATTGAAGAAGAGATGGGTATGGGCTCCGTGTACTCCGTACCCGCAGGACGAATTTGCGAACTGCTTTACTAGTGTTGGCCCACCAAGTCTGCGTACTGTACTCCTACGTCGCATTGGGCGGGATGTGTGAGAGTAAAGGGGAAAGAGAGAGCTGTGCGTTACTGGGCGGGGAGGGGAAGAGGAGGTGGAGGGGCAGGGAGGGGCAAGTTTTGTGATATGTTATATGAGTTGCTGGCAGCGAGTTGGAGGATTCCATTGGGCCTGCTCAGGGCTTGGGTAACGGGATACAAATGCGACACTGTTCGTCTGAAGAAGAAGTGGCTGGCTGGTTCATATTGGCCAGAATATTCCATGAGACTGGCGAGGTGGAAGCTTGCTTGTTGGCGATGATGAGGTAACTAGGCTACTATGACGAGTAGTCAAGAAACTTGGGTTGCACTTTTGAGTGCTGACCACACACTGTCGACCTCCCATCGCGATGACGGTACGGTACGGTACGGTACGGCACGGTGGCCAAGCTGTCTCGACCTTTGGGGGGGGGGCTAGCCAGTTGGAGCCGTGCCGACCTTGCATTCGTCCCATGCACCTCTGTATGCGGAACCGGGTGTGCGCACTGCGAGGTGGCTGCGCCGTGCACCGTTGCTGCTGACAGCCCGACACCCACACGGGACGGATGGACGAGATGACAGGAACAAGCCAAGCATGTAGACTCTGGCCCCAGCCGTTGACCGCGTGTCAGCCACGGACGGCCGGCCTACCAGGGTTGCGACCCGCGGGCAGAGGCACAGGCAGAGGCAGGCGACTTGCAGGAAGGGGGCGAATTGGCTGTGGCTTCGGACCAGGGTTTTGGAGAAGGCAGGACGGCCGTCGATGCGACTTTGTGGCGCACACGGCAGTTTTCTCGCGGGATGAGGAGTGAGGAAAGGGCAAATGCCCGCAGCCGGCATGATGGAGGCGTGCATCTCGCTCAGCCGATCGGACGCCGGGCTTTGGCCACCGGCGATGCAGCCAGGCGCCAATGGGGAGGCTCATAGGCGCCTGTAACCTGGGCTGTTAAGCGCGGCTGGCGTCCGTCCGAGGTCGACGACGACGCCCCAGCCACAGCATACGGCACCCACCGTGAATGATACCACTGGTGTCGTGCCGTGTTGGAGCCACCACGGTGCAGAGGGGCTACTGCTACTAGTCCTGCCGCATCCGATGCTTCACCCACGGATGAGACGGTGCCGTTTGTGGCTGCAGGCCTGCAACAGGATCTTGGGGGCCGGATAGGGCTTGCGGGCCCAGTTGAGGTGACAGTGAGAGGGAGACGCATGGAGGATCACCGCTGCGGTCGATCACAACTCAAAAAACACATCCCCTTTCCCTTTCCCCCGTTGTCGGGATTGTGGATGTGCGGGCGCTGCGGTGTAGCTACTCCCTAGGACTTGACCCATTGATTGGGCTTGCGGTCGAGTTTCAAGAGGGAAAAGGGGAGGGGGGGACGCCAGGCGTTGACCACCTCGGCTGAAATACGGAATGCCATGCCTCCGGGATGGTCGGCGCCTTGGATCGTCTCCGATGTCCGTCTCAGAACCAATACTCGGGATTTGGCACTACATGGAAATGAGCAGGTGAGGGTGACGCTATCGGTACATCTCATCTGAAGGTTCCTGGAGCTTTGGAAGCCACACAGCCCTCCCCCGCTCCAGAAATGACGAGACGCTGCCCTCTCCTATGGCGTTTCTCCATTTGCCACTTGACAGGATCAATTACGGACGTATGATGCAGCCTCACGGAGCACGGCGTTGGGCCAGTTTCGGCCGAGTCGCGATGCCCCGGCCGGCTCGGGCGCCGTCGCCCCCAGTTGTGGGGTTTCCCCAGGTACTGCTCTCGGCGACCCACCTCGTGCCGAGGCTCGTTTACGCCTCCCTCGCCCGGCTAAGACTTTGGACTAGACATTCTGCCGAAGCCGACTGAGCAACTACAACAACTACCGCCACCACCACTGTCATCACAGCAAACTATTTCCAGCCGCATCGCATCATTCCCCAGTCCTCATGCCTGTCCCAGAGTCAAAGTATCTGAGCCCCGTCTGGAAGGACGGCCTCTTCGGTCAGTGAGAGCGGCGCAAAAGGCACATGCAGAACTGCAGCTGACACAACCCGGGAGACAGATGGCCGCGTCGTCTTCGTGACCGGCGGTGCCGGCACCATATGTAGCATGCAGACGCGGGCTCTGGTCCGCCTCGGGGCCAACGCCTGCATCATTGGCAGAAGCGTGGAGAAAACCGAGACAGTGGCCAAGGACATTGAGTCGGTGCGTCCAGGCGCAAAGGTCATTGGCATCGGAGGATGCGATGTGCGCAAGGTAGACACAGACAGGAGACAACCAGACAGACAGACAGACACGGCATGCTAACCACCCACAGGTCGAGAGCCTCCAGGCTGCGGCGGATCGCTGTGTCAAGGAGCTGGGCGGCATAGACTTTGTCATGTACGACGCCTCCACCATCCATCCCCTAAATCTTTTTTGCTACAGGCGAAGGCTAACCTCAGTACACCCTTCTCAGTGCCGGCGCGGCGGGCAACTTTGTCGCGCCCATGGACGGCATGAGCTCCAACGCCTTCAGGACCGTCATGGAGATTGACGTGCTGGGGACCTTCAACACAATCAAGGCGACGATTCCGCACCTCCTGCGCAGCCCCGTGGCGCGCATCATTGCCATCTCGGCCACGTTCCACTACACGGGCATGCCGCTGCAGGCGCACGTCTCGGCGGCCAAGGCGTCGGTCGACTCGCTCATGGCCTCGGTGGCGCTCGAGTACGGGCCCCGCGGCGTGGCGGCCAACGTCATCGCGCCCGGCGGCATCGACGAGACGGAGGGCATGCTGCGGCTCAGCAGCGCGGCGGCGACGGAGCGCCGCGCCTTTGAGAAGGCGGTGCCCTCGGGGCGCATCGGCACCGTCCGCGACGTGGCCGACGCGACCGTCTTCCTCTTCAGCGACGCCGGCAGCTACGTCAACGGCCAGGTGCTGGCCGTGGACGGCGGCGCCTGGAGGCGGCAGGGCGGCTCGCTCGGCGTCGGGCTGGACGTGGGCATGGAGTACCCGGACTTTTTGATTCAGGGCACATTTTCGAAGAATCTCAAGGATGGGCGCAAGGCCAAGCTGTAGGGACCGACAGACATGCGCGAGTTGGCTACTGTTGTGAGTGCCACGATAAGAGAGAGAGCGTTAGATGGAAGACGAGTCTTAAGAGAGCTACCCTTGGAAGTCGGCATGTCGGCTTCTCAACCGGGGGAGGCTCTACTAAGCATTGTAATTATCAATTCGACGACGATGCGCCGGAACTAGCGGAGATGCTGGCACAGAGTTGCTGGGTACGCTTACACTAGACAAGCATGATTAGGTTGAGTCTACTGGGGACAACCCACAGCAAGACCGATAGCGATTTTAGCTCTTAGATAAACAGCCAGGTTATTATCTGTTGCAAAGCTTACAATATGATTTCATTTTCTCTGGCCGGGATGGGCCAGTCTGCCCACAACGGGCAAGCAGGGAAGGGTCCAAGCGCGGAGATGTGTGGTTCGCCGTTCCCCATGCACCGCACTGAGCGGGCAACGGTGGGCTGATGGGAAGGAAGAAATCCACCCAGTTCGCTGTATTATCGGTGATTGATCGGTGCTCGCTCACCGGGCCGACTCTTTGAGGCCACACGGCGGGAACCTGTGGGTGTGCACAAGAACTGGCTCTACCCTAACATAAGCCCTTCTCGTCATGCCGGCGCCTCATCGCCACAGTCGAGATGCCCGTCGAAACGCCTTTTTCGCCCATTCGCTTGAAGCGGCAGGCAAAAAGGGCATCCTTCACCACCACGCGACGAGTGGCCCTCTGATCCTGCCCGAACAGGGACCGCTCGCCCCACGGTTTGGCTCGAAGCATCTCCGTCGTGAGGACCTCGACAGCCTCGACAGTGCCGTATTCCCGAGATGGCGCGGGAAAGCTCCTGCTGTTGCATGTGGGAGCGACCCAACCGGGTGTTAGTGCCCGCCATCGCGGCCCCACGGGGCGGGACCGGCGGAGCTTGTGTTCGGGATGCTTTCAGTTCAGGCGATCTGCTCGGTTGATGCCAATGTAGAATGTAATTCGGGTCGTCGGGGATATATTTCAGAGACGCTCCCCCCTCCCCCCACGGACGCCGCACTTGTGTACTGTGAGGACTCGAGTCGCCGCTGTTCCAGTGAGAAGCTGTCCCGAACCCGAGCTCCGGTGGGTCAAACACCACCGTCACATAATTGATTAATACCCTCTTCTTCAATTGCGCCAATGCTGTCCCACAAGCTCCTTACCGCCGTCGCGCTGTCGGCCCTGGCCGCTACGGGCGCCGCCGACGAGACGGTGCTCGGCGTGTACATGTTCCACCGCCACGGCGACCGCACCGCCAAGGCCTGGAAGCCCGTCAACCTAACGGCGCTCGGCGCCGAGCAGGTCCACACCTCCGGGACGTACTACCACGACCGGTACGTCGCGGCCAACGCCACCAACAAGATCCGCGGCCTCAGCAGCTCGGCCGCCGTCCTGGCGCAGCTCGACACCACGGCGCCCCTCGACGCCGTGCTGCAGAACTCGGCCACCGTCTTCCTCCAGGGCCTGTACCCGCCGACCCACCGCGTCGAGGTGCTCGCCAACGGCACCGAGGTCGAGGCCCCCTTTGACGGGTACCAGTACATCCCCGTGAACTCCGTCGCCGGCGCCGCCAGCGCAAAGGACTCGGAGAACAGCGCCTGGCTGCAGGGCAACAGCGGCTGCTCAAAGGCCGAGGTCAGCTCCAACGCCTACTTCCAGTCGAAGGAGTACACGGCCACCTTTGACGCCACCAAGGACTTTTACAAGGGCCTGGTGCCCGTCATCAACGGGACCTACCAGGAGAATGCCGCCAACTTTAAGAATGGCTATGCCAGTACGTCGGGGCCCCCTTCCTGTTCTTGTTGCTCTGCTTTTGCTCTGCTTTTGACTGACAACTCCCGCTAGTCTTCGACCTCATCAACGTTGCCCGCATCCACAACTCCTCCATCCCGTCGGGCAACCTCCTGACCAATTCCACCGTCGACCAGCTCTACAGCCTCGCTTCCGAACATGAGTGGAACCTCGCCTACAACAGCAGCGAGCCCGTCCGCGCCATCGCCGGCTCCGTCCTGGCCGGCCAGATCCTCGAGGCCCTCGAGCCCATCGCCAACAACAAGACGGGCATCCCCAAGTTCAGCGTCCAGTTCGGCGCCTACGGCACCTTCATGGCCTTCTTCGGCCTGGCCGGCCTCGACAAGGCCAGCCCCGACTTCCTCGGCATCTGCGACTACGCCTCGTCCATGGTCTTTGAGCTCGTCACCAACGCCACCAGCCCGACCGTAGACGACGTCAGCGTGCGCTTCTACTTCTCCAACGGCACCGCCGCCGAGAACGCGCCCAAGGAGTTCCCCCTCTTCGGCCAGGACAAGACGACGCTCTCCTGGAACGACTTCAAGTCGGGCATGACCAAGTTTGCGATCGAGGACACGGCACACTGGTGCACCCTCTGCGGCAACACCGGGGGCAGCTGCTCCAACAGCACCAGCACCAACGGCACCAACAGCACTGGTGGAGCAACCTCGCAATCCTCCTCTTCATCTGACAATGGCATCTCCAAGCCCGTGGCTGGAGTCATTGGCGCACTTGTTACTCTCGTGGTCATCCTTGGCCTAGAAGCTGCCATCATGTTGATTGGAGGCTTCCGTTTGGTGAAGAAGTCTACGATGGCTGCAAGCCAGGCTGCTGCGGCCGGCGGTAGCGTCAAGGCGTAGCTTGGATTCTCAAAAGTACGGAGTGCCTAGGCAACAAATAGCTCTCCTTAGTGATTAATAACGATATCATGTGGCCGTGAATTTGCATCATCACATCTGCTGGCATATATCGGGGCCGGGATCCCAGCCAGAGAAATAGGCCAATTTGCACTGGTGATACCAAGTTACGAGTTAATTGAATTAGCATTAAGGTTCTAATAAATCTCGTGTCGCTGCTCCATCTCCAACAGTATCAACAAAACAAATCAATCTAATATCATCATCGAAGACCGACGCTGGCTAGGAGATCGTGGCGATGATAAAAGGCCCGAACCCGTTTGCCGTAGATATCTAGTCTCGCGTTAGCGGCGGATGAGAGTGATGGCCCCAGAGGCCAGAAGGGCGAATAACACGTACACATGGGAATGCTCAAAAGGCACACTCCAACCTGAATCGACGCAATGGCAATCATAGTCGGCCTAATGCCGCCATTGATAACCCAGTCATAGGCATAGAAGGTGAGCACGAAACTGAAAAAGTTCTTGAAGATGATCATGATGGTGAACCCCTCAACACTGAGATCACCTGGAAAGAGGGTCAGCGTCTTGTGAGCCGATCAAGCACATCAAACTTACGATAAGCGTCGACAATGTATAACGAGCTGGAAACCGCGCCAATGACCATGCCTGCCACCTCGAATCCAAAGAACACCAGAGGTACAATGTAGTGGTATCTGCCAATAAAAACCTCGGCCGCCGTTATTCCAAAGCCGTACAAGCCGATGCCGCCAATAATCAGCATGGGGAAGACGAGGACGATGCGGAACTCGGGCTCATAGACGCCCTTGTTGAGCTTGGTCAGGTATTTGACACTGGTATCAGCAAGCACGCCTGCGATGACGAAACCGCAGAGCGCGCCAACAAAGGCGCCAACGTATGTGTATCCGGCCAGAACTTCGCCCCAGAAGTAGGGAGGGCCAATAAAGATCGCGGCAACAATGACACCTACAAGCACGGGGTTGATTAGCAAAGTCACTATCATCGTAAAACAGTACTTCTCTCACCGATGAAAACCGTCCATCCAATCATGGTACCCTGGATGAGGCATGCCCAAATGAATGCTGGGTGTGTCAGAAGAGGGAATGGGCGCAGTAAGAGGACCCAGTATCGCTCATCCGTCTTCCGCCCATCAAAAAGAGAGAGCGACTGAAGGAATGTTTTCTTGGGCGTCTCAGCGGTCCCATACGGTTGCAAAGCCCCTGATTTGGGGAATAAAACAATGCCAGCGGAATGTGAGCTGTTGGCTTCGGCCTTGGGGCTGCTGTTGCCAGACTGAAGCTGGGATGGACCCTGATTTCCCTCTGGCTTGGCCGGCACACGATTGGCCTCATCTTGGACAGTGGTGTCGATGTTGAGAGTAGCTTCACGGCGATAGGCTGTCTCGGGGCAGAGGATGAAGACGGCCGGCAGAGTGGCGGCGAGGAAAATCGCTACCAAGTTAAAGGTCCATGCCCAGCCCAACGCGGAAGTGATCTTGCCAACCACAATGGGAGTGAAAAAGGCGCCTCCAAACACAGCCAAATTGGTAAAAGCCATTCGGAGGCCGCGTTGATGAACAAAGTAAAGGTCGCCCACGGCCGCGTTCAACAAACTTTCGAAAGGAGCAACACCCACGCCCTGAATCACACGTGCGCCGATGAAACTCTCATAGTTGGTTCCTACTGCCCCTGCCCAGGCACTAGAGGCAATGATGATGCATATCCCAATGAGAAAGAGGTGTCGCTTTCCCCAAATGCGGCCGGAGGGCACGAAGAAGATGGCGCCGGCGCCAGCGCCGAGAAGGAAGTAGCCCGTCAAGAGCGCAACCTTCGTGAAATCCTTTGAGAACTTGAGAGAGATGGTGATGGTATTCGCGGCGAGGATAGGCCCTAGAGCTGTGGCCAAGACACCCGCGAAGCTAAGAGTAAACGTAATAAGATCTCGTTTCCAGAGCGGCCAGTTGAGGGGATCATTCGGATCATCAGAAGGTTGAGGGATCTGGAGGCCGTGTGAGTGACACAGAGCTGACGTTTAACAAGACCATGAGTGCACGCACGAGTATGATGGGTTGTTGACCACTTTCATCGCACTTCAGCCCTGCAGAACTGGAGCCCTCATGGGAGGGCTGCGGAGCGTCATCGAAGTAGCGGGTTGTGCCTTTTGACACAGTCAGCTCAGCACAGTACTACTCAGATGCCTGCCAAAACATCCAGTGAAGCCCATAGACGCGATTCGCCGAATTTCAGGCAAATACCACAGTGGCGATGGTGGCGACGATGCCAATAGCCATGATGGTGAGGCTTCGGGTGAGCTGACAGCTTACCTGGAACATGGTCAACTCCCTTCGGTTCAAGGATGCCCAGGGGCATGTTGACGGGCGGACGTCGGCGGGCGGAGCCGGCGCAGAGGTGGCAGGAAAACCGAGAACAGCTATGGTATTTCCAATGCCACTCACAGCGGCATATGTGGTGTCTCTGGGTCAAGCGCTAACGCAGGCTTGGTACGATGATGGAGGCAAGGTTTCGCGTGTCGTTCGTGAGACCTCGTCGCTCCGTCATCCCCGACTGGGCGATGTTTCCCAAACGAGATTAGCCGAGGGCGCTGCCCTCATAGGGATTAGCGTCGTTGTCGTGAAGAGTCAAGGCTGTGCAGTACGCAGCGCGCACTGACCCGCCAAGCAGGGACACTTTGCGCTTTGCGCCTTCCGCCCCTCCCAGGGAAGGGCCGGAGCCCAGAGGGGAAAAAGGGCCCACCGCGCGCCAGAGCGCGGCTTGAAGGGCGGCTTAGCACGGCAACACGGGCATATTGGACGGGGGGATAAGCAGCAATGAGACACTCTACCCCCAATTGTGACATGTCTCAGTCTCCGGTCCACGGTAAAAGAGGAGTATGACGAAAGAATGATGAGAATTGGGGTTACGGCCGTTGACAACTAGGCAACGGCGCAATGCACCATGGCGAATTCGGGCAACAACTCCCGCGCGCCGTCTCCTGCTAGTCGAGCTGGGTGCTTTGTTGATCAGACAACTCGTGCACCCTCCAGCGACGACCTCGGCCCAGACCACAACCAGAATCCAGAACCCAAAACCCATGACAAGAACACACAAGAATTTGGCCAGTGCGAGGTGAGCCGCGAGCGAGTCTGCTGGCGGCTGCCCGGTGGCGGCGCTACTACGTAGAAGCCGGAATCGCGTGTTGAAGTTTGGGATGTCAATGCTCTGGTGAGAAGTCGTCGATATCCGTGGCTGGCTGATAGGGTTCGACCCGCTGGCACACATCTGCACACAACCTTAGGCCCCTTTCCTGCCGTTCCCACGTATATGCAGGAATTATTGTTCGATAATTCATGTCTGAGTCTGACTACGTACTTCCTGGTAGTAATTATGCACAGCCCTTCAGGGACGGCAAGGTCTACTGTCCTCTCGCTTTGGCCTCCCAACGGGCTGGCGCCCACTACAGAGGTCTCGTCTCGAGGTGGCTTATTGAGGACCCCGACTGCCGGATTGGAGCCGCCCCAGCCCAACCTAGCCAGGCAACTAACTGGGCGGGGACCCTGAAGCCACTACAGACAGGTTATTGGTAATCATCGTAGGTATCCGTACTCCGTAGACTGCAAGAGTTTACGTAGCAGACTGTAGCGGGCAAGCAGCCATTGGCTCTTGTTGTGAGTGCCACGATGCCAACGGGGTGTCGGCGCCACGTCCAGCCAAACGGTGGGGTCCGGCGAACGGAGCTCCTCGGATTGTGGGCGGTTGGGCCTGGACGGCGCTTTCGGGAGGCCCTATCCGGCACTTGCCAACGACTCCTTGGTCTGGCATAACAATATCTGCGAACACCGGACCCCGTTGGCGCTAAAAGTTTCTCACGGTTGCATGTCCGGGCGTAGTCGGGCAAAGAGAGAACAACCGGCCATTGGCGTGCGGGCGGTTCCTTTCCAGGCGGCAGCTGCTTGCCCGAGGCCGGTCTGCCGGAGCTATGAGTTAAGGTAGCAGATATGCTTCGGCGTCCGGTCGTTTTGTCTACCGCCCTTGGGTCCTCCGCCATTCTAAAAACAACCACAAAGGATCTGGCGAGAGATAGGTCACACGAGAAACTCAGCCTTGTTCCAGACGGGGAAGCTTACATGTCTAAGATTTTCTCCAATGGCAGGCGGTGCACCAATTTAGTAATAATAGCAGCTGTACTTACGGAGTTGCTGCAGCAGGAATGGACCAGCAACAGCAGAGTGTGGGAAACTCCGCCGCAAATGGATCTGACAACCACAATGGTAGCAGCCAACCGCAGCCCGCCAGCCCACCAGCCAATCCTCTGACCGCCCACCTGAGCTGACAGCAATTCCATGCACTGTGTTGTGGGTTGTGTGTGCGAGAAAAAAAATTGCGAATTGGATGAGACGCGTTTTTAATGTGGACGGGAGTCAAGTACTACTAATGTTACCTCAGTCCCTCGCTGTATGTGGACACGGAAGGAACGCCCCATCAGCCACCAGACCCATTTGACCCAGTTCCCAACCAAGACGCTGTGCCCCTCAGTATCGAGATTTGCAAACTCGATTGGGCTTCCGATGGGCTTTTGGCTTTCCAAGGATGGCCCTTTTCCGCAAATGCCACTGTCTCCATCGCCACCCTTTGTTGTGTGAATCTTTGCCACCACACCATCAAAGGATACTCACCTTCTTCCTCAAGTAAGGCCGACTTGGACGCGGCTCAAAGTCACCACCAGCTCGGCATTTGTTCTGGTCTGCCTCGCACGGCGTCCCTAACGACAACCGCTGCGAATCTCTGGCCTCTGGCTTTGCTGAGGGGTGTGCCGCGCGCTCGCTCACACCTCGCTTTCCCAACATGCAGTGCCCCCTTCAAAATTAGCCAGGGTCGTCACCGGGCAGGGATCAACAACGGTGGCTTCTGGCAGCCATTCTGGACTCTCAGCACAATGCACGACTGACACTGGGTCGTCTCCTCTCCGCGCCACATATGCTCGTTTTGCGAACCTGGTGCAGGGCCTTCGGCGCTGTAGGAATAACCACTTTATTGACTGGCACGGCACATGATACATCATCGAGATGGACGGCCCCCATCCGGGCCCGCTAATCATGGAGCCTGGGAATGGCTTGCGTCGATCCTCATGCGCTACTGGGTCCTCTCGCAGGTTTGCCAGAGGTATTATGTGACCCTATTCCTCTTGGGATCCCCACAATGTCACCCAACAGCCTCTCTAGTCGCTCGCTCGGTGCGGATAGCCAACGCGCACACGGCCCAGTGACGTGACGGACGGCTGTATCTGGCCGGAACTGGCGCCCACTCTTCCATGGTCCTTGTTGTTCCCGCAACCACTATGGGAATGGTACCAGGCGGCGGGCCTATCGATCGGTGGCAGCGGCTGATGAGATCCTAAGCTACATGCCTTATTTGCCTTCTTCGACCTCGCCCTTCCCTTTCGAGACTGTACTGTATGCCATGACATGACTCTTGATCTCGAATGTCCCTCTCTTGTCAGCCCAAACCAGTGGCAAGGGCTGGACGGTGCGACCAGCTTTGTCGTTACCGTGGTGTCCGTCCGGCGCCCAGTGTTAGGCTGTCGCCCTCCCCAACTCGCTCTCTGCGCGTGGGCCAAACTCACCACGAGGGGCGAGCAAGTTGGTATTTTTCTCCAGTCTCCTCCACTTGCCTCCGAGTGGATGCGGCGCGGACTGGACCTTTGGCGGCGGCTCATTGTTCAACGGCCTCGAGTTTGGGAGCCGAGGAGTTCTACTTCTGCCAGCCTGCTTCTTCCCCTCGTCTCTCGTCGGAGTCGGGCTTGGCTCCGGCCGAGTTCAGTTCACTTCCTGCCAGTCCCATTTTGCGAATCTTTTCCGTGCCCTCAATCTCTCCGCGCGCTGAAAAAACTCTCCCCGGCCTGATGTCTTGTTCCGTCCCAACACCCAGGCATATCTAGTCGCCGGCGTTGTCCTGTGCTTCCTGCGCCCGTGAGCCCGCCTACTCGGTAACCGCCGACTTTGCACCTCGTCGTAAGAGCGAGCAGCTGAAGAACCACCTGCCAGTCCCATTCGCCGCGTCTGGTTGCTCTCGTGCCCACCCCCCAAGGCTGCCGTGCTTTTTTGTTGCCATCTCCCCTCCTGTTTATTACCATCACGCCCTTGGTCGCTCACACAACGTCACCAAACTCAAACCCCTGGACCGGGCATCTTCAACCGCCGCCACTTGGCCACCATCGCCAATGGAGCAAATCGATCGCTTTTGGGAAATTTAATATATCATAGGGCTCTAAAGAGCTTTTTCAGAGGCGCCCTAACCTCGATTCCTCACCCCTCACGCCCGCATGTGAGCGCAACGTGGAAGCAGCGCTGCCCTCTCCACGATGGACGCAGATCCACCATCATCCAACACACTCTCGCCGGGGCCTGGGACGCAGACGAGTCGAAAGGAACGGGGTGCCATTGCCGCCCAGGTGAGTTCTTCAGTGCCTGCTCCGCGGTATAATCGGTCAGGCCAATTTCCCCGCTCCTCAAGTCCTGCCCTATCCGCCAGAACGCCTCGTCTAGAGGGAAATGGCCCATTTCCCCAGGTTCTGCCATGGTCCAACTCGTTGATCTTGGCCTCGGATCCTGCTTGTGGCGGCGAGGGCGTGGTCATTGGGCGCCCCTGGTCTCATGGCTGACATTGGGTTAGGCCTGTGAGACGTGCCGTAACCGCAAGCAAAAGTGCGATGAACGACGGCCCAAGTGCGGTACTTGTCAGAGATTCAAGCTTGACTGCAGGTATCGGGAGCCGCAACCCACAAAGTAGGTCTCAAACAGGTATACCCTGACTCGCCGAAGGCTTGCTCGGATGGCCACGTGCAACACTCATGCCGGGAAACCAAGGCTTGCTTCGCACCTTCAACAACGGCTACAATACCTTCATGACTTGCTTGAGCGTGGGCGGTGCTAACAGTTGTTAATGCAGAAAGGACAAGACCCTAGTGGAAATTCTGGATCGCCTCAAGACTGTGGAAAGCAAAATCGACGGGCTAGCCATACGAGGAAATCCTACCCCGCCCGCCTATGGCAGTTCACAACTCTCTAGCATCTACGCCTCCAATGCCCTGCTGGTCGACCCAGACACGCAAGAGTCCATCTCGGCATCCGTACCCTCAGCCAGTCCTACAGGGGCACACCCAGGTGGTGGTTATAGATATGATTCCTCCGTGTCCAAGATGCTGGAGTGGCCTGTCATGCGCCAGATGTTCGAGCGACTCGGCCAAAAGCCATTTTCTCCCCTGGGCGAACACGAAATATCCGCCCTCCCGACAGGACTGCGTGAGTCTATCGCCCCGCTTCCTTACGACGGCGTGCAGTCGATGGGCATTTCAAACAACAACACGCTCCGAGTACCATTGCAGCTATCCGGATCCCCCCAGAACATGAATCTCAATCCGCCAAGTATCGACTGGGACACCATGCAGCGGCTGAGCAAGGGCTACTTTGATGTTTTCAACGTTCTCTATCCTGTCATGGACCGGCAGTGGTTCAACACCCATACTCTCACATCCATCATCAACACTGGTTTTCAAGAGGGCACAACATCGGCTCTGGTATTACTCGTCTTTGCCCTCGGAGAGGTTGCACTCACAGCATCCGAGGTGCCCATCTCTGTGTACAAAGGGAGGCCCTCCGGGATCAAAGGGGGGACCATTGATCGCCCGCCAGGCTTGATATACTTCAACGAAGCGAGAAAGAGGATGGGTTTTGCTCTCAGTGAAGTCAGTCTGGAGAATGTTCAAATGTTTGCCCTTGCAGCACTCTTTCACGAAAGTTGCGGCCAAGCTCTGGTAAGCACACCCAAGTTCCGCTTGTTGACATCTTCTGACCAGCGGTAGGAATGTTGGCGGATGACGATGCTGGCTTCGTTGGCCTGCCAGACACTAATATCAAGGTGCGGAAAACATTGTTTCGGCAATTTTCCCCATACAGGACACCTAATCTCAACTTATAGCAAAACCGGTGACCTGCATGGGGCCCGAGCTGACATGGTACGGCGGGTATACTGGCACTGCTTGATCATGGAAACGTATGTATCAAGACAACCATTGCAATAATTGACGCCTAACACCCTAGCAGGTACCTGCATATGGAATTCGGTCTCCCTGCCACGGGCCTCGAAAAGCTGGATGATTCTATCGGCCTCCCTGACTTCGGCGGCCCCATAACGGACGAAGACTACATGGTCAACCAAACGACATACTTCCAAGAACACTTCGCTTCTCAGATCGTACTCCGCCGTCTATGTGCCGGCTTCCATTCAGCACTCAGCAGTTGTCAGTTTGACTCAAGCCCTTTCTTCTTTCTTTCTTTCTTTCACGGAGACAAGACTTGAACCCGGGTTTGACAGGCTCGCTAACTTGAACTACTAGCATTTGGAACGAATTCATCTCACAGCTTCCCTGGCTTTGGGTCCATCCCAGGGCCTTCTGGGGACGGAAACGCGGGTATAATGAAGCAACTCGCGGCACAGCTCGATCAATGGCGCGGCATGCTACCGGGCCACCTGAGGTGGCAGGATGAACAGTCAGCATCATACCCTGACCCATCCCACGGGGCCTACGGAGCCGTTTACGGTGGCCAGGGCTTGCAGAGCAACTACATGTTCTCGCCGGATCTAGATGCGCCGCCAACCAGCTATCCCTACGCCGCCGATATCCAGGTCGCCCTCCTACGAACGCGATACTACTACAACAAATATCTTATTTACCGGCCGTTTGTTTTCAAGGCGCTCCACCACCCCGAATCGCTCACGACGGAAGACGCAGCCGGCGTTGCCGAGTGCCTCAAGACGTCGCTCAAGTGGCCGATTGCGCTTTCGCCCCCCTGTACTAATAAGCGACTGGTTCCCCTTACCTTTTTCTGGTCACAAAATTTTTTCGGCATCCTAGTGTTGTTACATCTATCGCAGCAGCACCCCATGTTACTGCAAATCCGATCGACGCTCTGCGGGCAACGCTTCGATGTAGAGGCAACAGAGACGGTGGGTTTATACTTAGACTGGTTACGAGACATGAAAAAAATAGACTCGACGGCGAACTGGTGTTGGTCAATGGCGAGGACGATATACCGACTCGAAGACTAGAAGCCCGTGGCCATGGCTCGGCGATGAGAAACGTCAAGGGACGAAAGACGAGATGCCTTTGGGCGGTTTTTTTCTTCTTCCCTTTTTTTTAGCAAGTAGAGGCGCCCCCTACCCAGGGACCATGCACGGTACGAATGGGTTGAGCTCACTACCATATGTTCAATGTCTCTTCTTTCCCTCATATTTTGCTTTCCTTCATCCCGAGGCATTTTGCAAATGGGGATTCTGGCGAGGCTGTTTCAAAACATTGCTGCTGTGAGAAGGTCGAGAGTTTACAATTATAGAGGCGTTTATGAAAGATGCTACAGTAAGCCAGGGCCACGGAGTCATTCTTTCTTTGAATCAATATAATGATACCCGGCGCCGGCGCCTCCTCTCGCCCCCAATCCTGCTGTAGCTTCCCCATCTGCATGCGCACTCGGAGCGGGCCGGTGGGATGACGACGCGAGGCCCTCATGCTCTCACCCCTCTCTATGCGCCAAGCCCTCGTCCCTCTTGGCCCAGTCATTCCAAGCCACAACTTGGGCGCAGATGCCCTCGACCGATGTGCAGGCTGCGTCATACCCGAACCCACCCTCACCGAGAGGCCTCCTCGCCAAGGAGTCATCGAGAACAACAGTGCTCGACGCAGTCACACAAGCCGGCTGCAGCTGGATGAGAGGATGGGGCACCGGACCCAGCCGCCGGCGGAGAAAGGGGAAGCGCACCATGGATACATCCCACGCCTCGACGACATACGCAAGCAGGATCAGCAGGATGGGCGGCGGGTAGTCGACTTTGAAGCCGGTAGCGCTCGTCGCGCTGAGAATTGTATATATATCCCGATAACGAAGCGCGGGCCCAGAGTCGGTTACCAGGAACGGCCGTCCCGCGACGGAGTCGACGTGCGGGCTCAGCAGGGCGTCCTCGAGCTGGATGTGCGCCAATGCGGCGTTCTCGGCAGAGATGGTGTTCTGTATCCAAGGCGCCGAGAAGGTAGCGACCTGCCTCCGCTGCAACAGCGCGCCTATGAGCACGTCGGCCCGGCCGCCGTAGATGGCGTTGCCAGGGCGGATGGCGCCGGTGCGCATGAGACCCTTTGGCGCTGCGTCGGAGGAGTGGGGCCCGGCATCGGCGCTGCAGACAAGCCTCTCGGCTTCGGCCTTGGAGCGGTTGTAGTTGGTCGGAAAGTCGTTGGCGGCGCGAAGGGGCACGTCAAAGTCGGACTCGGTTAGCACCTGGGACAGACTGGGGTCCTGGCGCCACGGGCACAACAAGTCGAGCCATGGGACACTCTGGGCGTTGACCATGGAGCTGGAAGTGGCTACGAGGATTCCAGCGCCCGCGGCTCGGGCCGCGGCAACGACGTGGGCGGTGCCGACGACATTGACTTGCTCCACGCGGTGGTACATGAGCGGCGACCGCTCTGCGAAACGAATAACGGCGGCATTGTGGAACACGGTCAGAGGCAACGCGGCCACAGATGCCGGCCACGGAGCATCGAAGGCCGCCGTGACGCTGCCCGCCTTGGCGATGTTGGTAGCCACAAAGTCCACAACGAACTCCCCCGGCCTTCCTGCTCTGCGTCCCCCTCCCCCTCCCCCTCCCCCACTCCTCGCTGCCGCCTTGAAATGGGCCTGCACCGCTTCGTCTGTCGGCGGATTCAGGTCCACGATGCGGATCGCCTCGGGAGGTGTGCCGCGAGCCAGCAGGTGTGCGACAAGCTTGCCACCAACCAGGCCTGCGCAGGTGTGACCAGAGATTGTCAGCATCTGCGCGCTTTCATCGCTGCCTCAGAGAGGGGAACGAATACTGGGCGCGAGGAGAGCTTACCCGACCCGCCCACGACAACGTACCGACGAGGGGCCTTGACACGGGGACAGTGTGCAACCCAGTCGATCCCATCCTTCTTGACACGTTCAAAGGTGTTCAGAACCTGCTGCTTCGTGAGTGGTGCTGATGCATACTGAAGGACCTCAGATGGCGTCCTGAGTAGGGCACGATTGGCGCGAAAGAGTGCGGCGAGGACACCCAGGAAGACCAGTAACGACCCTAATACCACGAGTCCAAACATGGTTGAGAGGCTGGCTGTTTGTCGATTGTGTCGTCAGATTGGCAAGATGTAGGCTGCGAGAGTGCGCGCATGTCGACATGGACGGGTGATTATTGAAATGCTTCTCGCTTCATCAACAGACACCAAGCCAAGCAGCCCACTACGGGCACTGATCCCTGGTCTGTACACTGAGCAGGGAGCCTGGCGGGTCCCTTTTCTGCGGGGGTTAGTTTCGGGCAAGGTTGCCTATTCCGTTGTAGGGGAAGGGGAAATGTGAGGATCAGGCCAGAATTCTGGCTTCTATTTCGGACCCTTCAAAGTCCCAAACCCATGTAGGCCGGTATGTGCCATCCATCACCAAAAATTAAAGTCCTTGCCTGTCGTATCTGCCCTTGAACTCTTAGAAAACCCCTTCACCTTTGGCCCTTGCCCATTCAGATTCGAGTCACCTATGCTGTCCATGCATGGAATAAGAAGCAATGCCGGCTTACAGATGTCCCGCAAAATTCCTTCCTCCTTGAACTGCTCTATTGTCCATCCCGTTGCATCTCCAAACTTCAATCCTTGGTTTTCTCCGAGGAGTTCGTCCACCCTTGTTGAGGTTATCGAAACCTCAAACCATTGCCCCGGTGGGCCTGGTATCTGTTCGGTCGTTGGAGGATCTAGGGGACAGTGAAAGACTAACGGATCCGTAGGCTTTTGATCCATAGATCGTTGCATTCGTCTGGTCATGCTGATGTGAAGCCGGCTGGTTTTTTGTGAGAGCACTTCGTGCGAGGCAATCTGGCGGATTGTCACTCCATCCACCCGCCAAGGAGAGCGAAGGCTTTTCTTCAACTGAAAACGAAGCTCTAACATTGAAGAATCCCCATCGCTTTAATTTGATCAGTTTTCAATAACATCTGATGTTTAGTGTTTCAGAGCTGGGGCTGACTCACATCTTGACATCAACCCCAAGGGAGTCGATGAGGCCTTCTGCAAAAGTCTCGAGGCTTTCGGGGATATCCTCATAGGAGGAACGGAGCACTGATATTTTGGCATCCCAAGCACGCCTTGGGCAGTGGACTGGCACGCAACCCAGCTCTTGCGTTTGTACGCTCCGACAGCGGTAGACAAAGGTCTTGGCGTTGACCTCGATCACAAAAAGCTGACGCCCGTCGGTTGATCCGCATGCCAGATCATAGTACACGGCCTTTTCAGCTACTTTCCATGGTTCTCCTCTATACTTGCCCAAGATGGGTATCCCGTTGACCTCGGCCGCTTGTGTCGTCAGAATGGGGAAGAAACCGATGTTGCGCTTCGGGATGGAATTCAACGTTGAGACGACCTGGCTCAAGGGCCAAGAAGGGCCTTGTCCCAGGTTAATGAGGGCTGGCTCGATCTCATGGATGGCGAGTCGGCCTATTTCGGCCTTCATTTGTAGTGTTCCGGGTACCACTCGAAGTTTGTGGAGGATTCCCAAAAGGGCTTCCTCGGCGGCATTCAGTGCATCTCCTAAGTTTGTGCCATGGTTTGCTGGCCTTTCCATTGTGTAGTGCGGGTAGAAAGGGCGTGGAAAGGTGGTGGAGGTGTTTGAGCATAGGAGGGCTGGAAATGTTTGCAGAAGCAGGGGGCTCAGATGGAGGACAGCTCAACCCGAGATTGACAGGGTGAATGCAGACGCACAAGAACGCTTGGGTGGGACTTGCCTGCAACTTGCTTGTTTGTTTGTTCGATCACCAGTGGCCGTTTGTTCCTTCCTCACCGCCCGGTGTAGTTTGCCAACTGGCAACGGCTGGCAAACGGTGGCACCCGAGGCATCTCCCACTAACGGGTGCCTGCTCCTCAACATTTGAACCCCATAGCTTTCCTGCTAACATCATTCTTTCTTGTTAACAAGTTCAACTTCACTTGTAGTGGTTCTGTTTTGCGTGTCGGTCCTATTCATTGTCATGACATCCTGCAAGGAATTCTACATTACTTGCAACCCACCCCTTCTGCCCTCCGGAGTTGCAGACATAATCAACCAGGCGTTAGCCAATTTCAGCCCTGTATGATTGTACCCCAGGACTCCGAAGAGCCAACTAACGAGATGCGCAAAGTGCAATCTTTTTGAGATTCTCTATGAACCAGAGGCTCCATGGTTCAAAGTCATTGCACTGGCTGAGAGTCATGAGGAGATCTCGGCTTGGATACAAGGCAAACTGGGACGAATGACAACTAAAGACATCGCCCTGGTCGAATCAGACGACGACGACGAAATCGATCTCGACAATGGAATATCAGATGTCAAAATCATCTCGGATGAGCCACTTGTTACCCCATGGTCCTCTTACGATAACGGAGCGCCCAACTGGAGCGCATATGATGCCTATCGTTATCCTGACTTTGTCGGATCCTGCCGGTACAGAGCCGTGTGGCGAGGGCTCGAGAGGCTGGAGGGACTGACTTTGGACATCTTGCTGTCCCACTACGATTTCATCGAGTTTGACTCAGGGCAATCGGCATTCGAGCGTCTCACACAAGGCACGGGCTGCAGAACGACGCATAACATGAGGGGTGACCTAGTGTACATCGGCAGTGACAACAGTGAAGATGATGTGCAGTTGCTCATCCAGAGGCTCGAGAACCTTTGTAGCTTCATGGTTAGTGTGTCACCCAAGGTCCTTGCAGTTGCTAACACGAGCAGTGTCCCACATTGAGCCCCGTCAATTTCGTCTTCAGCGAAGACAAAGATCCTATGTTATTGTCTTTTAGATGCATGACCCATACAGGACTAGCTGCTCTGACTTATGTCAAGCCTGGTACCGTGGCTGAAGCTGAAAAGTACGAGGAGATCCAATCCGCAGTCTCCCTCCGAGTTGATGGCAAGGAGAAAAACGGGCGCCTTGTTCCAGACCCGATGTTCTATCCACTCAGAAGAACACAGAATCAAGATCACCATGTTGATTTCTTGCCTTTCTCTGGGTACAAGTTCGCTTGCAGGTCGCCCAGTGCTCCAAAGGACAAAGCCACAGCATCCCGGCGACGGCGACGACCAGCCATCGATGGGCTCGGGAGGGTACAAGGAGGCATTGCCCCTTGCGTTGAGGCTGCCGCACCCATATTTATAGCGGAGGACCTCTCAGACTTGGGAGCTGCCACATCAAAAACGCCACGTCCGATCGAAGTCGAGCTGATCGATTGTTCATCTCCAAGCAAATTGGTCCGCGACGATCGAGAGACTGCAGCCCCCACAACACCTTCAAGGCCTTCACAGGCTTGCCTCCTTGATTCAGACTCTCCACCGAGCCAGGTCGTCGGCATGTTTGCGCCCTTGAAGCCCACAAACGTTGGTGAAGGCGCGCTGCCCACTCCCGAAACCAACATGAGCGGCGAGAGCCCATGCCTACTTAATGGTCTGGCAGAGCCACTCAGCTACCAGGCATTGATGGATGTGAATGTAGATTCAAAGGAGGAACGACTTTAGGAGGCACGGTCATGGAGCATCGGTAACACGGGAATTGGTCAAACATTATGTTCATTTGCAGCTGGGGTATACCATCTCACCCAAGCATCGCCAAGAAAGTAATCTGTACATGTGTTTGGTCATCTCATCGATCTTTCTAGAAGTTCCCTTTTTGCCCATGCCCAAGAGGGCCCAGTCCAGATGTGCCTGGTGATATCAAAATCAGCCTCGGTCTAGACCGACAGCGTGAAGCCAAGCCTTTGTAGAAATGAATGAATATACACCCATCAACGCCGAGAAACCCCAAAAAGTAATATCTGCCCCGCCCGTCCATATAGGGGCTTAGGGATACCCGGTGGGGCGTAAACATGTGTATCCAGTCGTGACGAAAAGTGAAGAAAAAATTATCCATCCGTCTATATGACAAACAGGCGCGGGGACAAAACGCTCACAACAACAGCGTGAACCATGCCGGCCTGGCAGCAGCAAAGTGATGCATAAGGATGTGTGTGAGGGCATCATCATCAACAAGGCAAGGTAGGTAAAATGTGCGGGATGCGGGATGTGGGAGGCCGCTTATCGTCGTGATAATCAAGGCGTCGAGGTATGTCCCCGAGTTGCTCAAGCGCGCTCTTATTGCGCCCCCTTGACGTTCTCCTTGACATTGAGGGCCCACTTGAGCTTGTTGGCCGTGTCCCGCGCCTCTTGCAGCAGCCGCTCCTGCTCCTCTTCCGTCTTCTTCGCGTTGGTCTTGATGTCTCGGAGGCCGTCCTCCTGCTCCTTTTTGTATTCCGCAAACATGCGCACAATCACTTCCTTCTCCTGCCGCAGCTGCTTGATGTTGCTGTCTTGCTGGTCGCAGAGGTCCCTCAGGGTCTGGATCTTGTCGTCGTCGTTTCGGCGCTCGTCGACGAGCTGGTCAATCTCCGTCTTCATGTGGGAGACGGCTCTCTTGACCTCGTCGCCCTGCTGTCGCCAATGTGAGGAAATTGCATTGTAGCGGCCGTCCATGAGCTGCGCGTATGTCGTCGCCTCTTCGACCTTGGCAATGGCTTCCGCCTTGGTCTTCTCCAGCTCATCGCGCCAGATCTTCTCGCGGTCGAGGGCATCCGCAGTCTTCTTCTTTTCTGCCTCTACCGTCGCGCTTAATGTCTCGACTTGTCGCTCCTTGCGGGCCAGCAGTGTTTTGGTAACGTTGGCTTCCAGCAGTCGGCTCTCGTAGTCGTTGACGATGCGATCCATCTTGTCCTCCAGCAATTTCGCAGCTTGTTTCGATTCTTCCGCTCGCAACCTCTCGATCTGGATGTCTCGCTTCAGGGCCTCGTTGTCGCTGACGAGCTTGTTGATGACGCGTCCGGTCTTTCCCAGACCTGCCTTGCCGATTGTGGAGTCCCATTGGCCGTCCGTCTGCTCCTGGTTCTCGGATAGGACAGAAGTATCCTGTTCCGAGGATGGCTCTATCACCCTCACGGCGCCAGAACTCCATCTGCTCGGGTTTGCGGTGGCTGTGGGTTCGGATTTTAGCTTGGAGGGAGTGGGCGATTTGCCGTTTTGCTGACTGCCGTCCATGGTGGACAGGGCGCTCGTATTGCTGTTTACGCTACTTGAAAAGGCGCTGTGTTTGCTTTCTGGGCTCGACTGGGATCCCTCGAAGCTCGGGACGCTCCGGATGGTGCTGGACCTGTTCAAGCCAGGCTTGTATTGAGCAGGGCTTCGACTCTTCATGCTATTGATGGCGCCTGTCGAGGCGGGGTGAAGAGGTGCGTCAACGGGACCATGCACGTCGGCAGCTCTGGCGGGGAGGAACGTAGCAGCTGGTTGGAGATGTCAGAGTCAGCAGGGCGAATTTTCGCACGGAGGGAAGACGGCGGGGATTGGGGGCCGACGAGACTGAAGCAATGGCCGGCCACAGCAGGTACTGGCCGTATGGCTGGGTGAAAGAGAGAAGATGCATGGACCGGCGTCGCGCACGGAAGCAGGCAGGATGAATGTGGGGGGGAGTGGCGTTTCAAGGATATTGAGGACAGCAGGTCCAGCGTGTATGCATACCGTTGGAGGTGTCTTTGTGGATGGTGAAGTCTTTCTTCTGTAGTCGATTTCGGTGCATCGCGCAGCGACGTCTCTGGTAGCTGGCAGGCGATGCGGAGGGGCCGGGGACGAAAAAGCAAGGCTCGGTTCGCTCGAAGAGAGGGATGGCTGCGTCGTGACGACGGGGCTCGAGGCCACACAGAGAAGAAGGCGCCCGCGCGACAGTCTGTGTGCGTATGCGTGTGCGTGTGCGTGTGCGTGTGTTGTGTTGTCAAGTCGAGTCGAGGGGCTGGATAGCCAAACAGCGAGCAGTGCGACGGCAGCAGCAATTCGGCTTTGCTCGACGACGTGGGATCGGGGCCCGCTCGTTGTTGCTTCGCTGGTGCTGTGGTGGTGTAGTAGAAGGCGGGCCGAGTCGTGGAACTCGAAAGGGCCAGGCAAATCAGACGAGGCCAACTCCTGGAAAGGTGGGCCGGGGCGATGGAGGTTGATTTGCAAGGCGCCGTATCCGTCGGCAGGCGAGGCTAGGCACAGGGCGTGGGTCCCCAGCGGGTGATAGTGAGATCGTGATGGTGTTTATGTTTTGCTGCAGGGTGGACCGGTCGAAACAGGACAAGGCGAGGCGAGAATGTCGGTGATGTTCTGACGGATGGATGAATGTCCTCTGCCCAGTTCTCACGAAGAACTCCACCAGAGCCAGTTTGGGGTCTGAAGCAGGCGAAGAGGACAGAAGGCCTTGATCGATAATATCCGCTGGATTCTGCGCTGGTGCCAAAACCAAGCGAAGCTATGGATGTTTATGGGATGGGCGGGATACAGATTAGGATTGGGCCTGGACCCTTTGGGGGCCGGCAACGCCAACAAACCAAACACTTCACTGGCCAGCACCGCTGGTACCGCTGGCCCGTCTTCGGGCCCCACCCTGCCGGCTGCTCAGTGCTGTCAGGGCTGACACTCCACTGACTCCAGAACCAAGTTAGTGGCAACTTAGTGCCCTTCCAGCGCCCATCCCCGGCCACTTCCACTGAGTCCCTGTGTGATGGGCCACCCGGGCGGCGACAGTGTCCCCCTTCCCCGTGGGCAGGGGGCCTCCACTACCTATGCCACCGTGCTGGGAGCCTGCAGCCCCAGAGGTTGAGGCGCATTACGCATTACAGAATGTCCAGTGGCCAGGCAACGGGGCCACAGGGACCAGGGGCAATGTCGCTCCCCCGACGTGTATCACAATGTATTCCTCCCGAGCCGCGACACCAGCAGCGGTGGCGGCGGTGGCTGCCGAGAAGACCAGAGCAACGGCCATAAACAACACAGGAACCCGGACCTGCTTTCTTTTTGCTCCGGCTAATACGCTGGTACTCTTCCATTTGGTCGATCCGCTGCCACTTCTCGCGGTATACCGCTCCAATCGGTCGACTCTCGGCGCGCTGCGTCCCCTGGCCAGCATCTGGCCGGTCTTCCGTGGGTCGAGCCAGGCGAACTAGAAACCAGCGAATACGGCAACCGAACGTGTCATGCAAACAATCAAATGCACTGCTCCGCCGGCAGACGGACGGCCCCAGCACGGGCAGATCTGCAACAGATTCCGAGACAAACGGCCAGGGGAACGCGGCCCAAACATTTGAAACGGAGGGCACTTTGACTCAATGCTTGGTTCGCATGAGGCAATGAGGATTCGTCGCATCGCTGGCTGCCTGCTCTTCATTGTATTCCATCTGAGCCTGCCGAGGCTTAGGCTTAGGCTTCTGCTTCATCTATCTGGTCTGACCGTTCCAACACGGTGGTAAATCGATCGTGTACTCCCTTGCCCTTCAAGGCGTCATCCACCAACATCTCAAACTGTGATTCCCTTCGCCTGCCATCGTGGCCGGTCGACAATCAATCACTCACCTCGTCGGTCCCAATTGTAGTTGTACAGGCTTATTTATTCCCCCAAACCAATAAACTCCGGCCGATGCCATGCCGTTCTCCCTTTTTTTTTTTAATTCCATTTCCATAGGCGCCCTCGACTGCCCTTCATGTTGCATTGAGATGGATGCACCACAGACCATCATTGGCCCGCCCAGTCTGCCACTGTTTCAGACACGAGACGAGGCCTGTAGACGCTTTGGTAGCCACATCAAGTAGCGCCGAGCGTTTGAGTCCATTGGTGTGCGCTTGCCGTCGCTCATCGAGACCTGGGTCGAGCCGCTTCATGTTGCGATCGCCGGCGCCGCAGTGGCAACGGCTCCGTCACCATTCGACTCGCGGACAGTCTCTAGAAATCCAGGTCGGTATTTGGATAGGTACTTTGCGGCCATCGGCCGGGCATCCTCGACTGCGTCATGTCCAGGTCAGCTGGCCGCTCGGGCAACGGGTAATAGAAGGGAGAGACTTACACTCGGTCCAGATTCCCTGGACCGTGTCCAGCGCCGTTTCCTTAATTGGTGGCCTCATTATGACCAGATAGAGCAAGCTCGTGAGGGCTAGCTGCACAACGCTGGGGTCACGGCACATGTGCTTGACGCGAGACAGAATCGCCTGGTTGAGCTCTGGGATCTCGCTCAGGAATCTTGTCAGCACCTTGTCCTGCGGGTGCAGATACGGCAGAAACCCGTCAATGAGCCTCAAACAGCACTTCTCGTAGTGAAGCGGCCGATCGCCGCCAGCCTTTTGTTGTAGCTTGTCATTATACCACTCCTCACATAGCCACGACACAGCCACGTCGATGTGTCGTCGAAAGTCCTCCATGACATAGTTGTAGAGAATGTCACGGATGGTGCCACTCAGCACCCGAGGCGGCGATGGATCATCCTCGTCCTTGACGGACGCTTCCTCTAGGCCTGATGAAGATCTTGTTGCCAGCCGCGTCAGGATGGTCATCCAGGAGTCCCGTGCGCCTGAGCTTGCAGCGAGGCGGTTGAAGCCAGGCTTCATCCTCTTCGATGAAGGGTCTTCAAGCGACTTCATCATTTCGACTACTCGCGTCACCGTCCCGTGTCCAGCACTCAGCGCCGTTTCTGGGGTCAAGGTAGGGGGCTGTGGTAAATGGAAGGATTTGAGGGCGAGACCATCACCCAGCCCTGCAGGATGGTCGGAAGTCGGGGAACTGTCCAGCTTGTTCAGTATCTGCTCCGTGTCTTCGGCCTGGTAGAAATCGGGCTCATAGTCATCATCGTCCTCGTCTACGCCCAGCGGCGCCGTGTTGGGGTTCAGCACTGGTGGGGGCGCATTGGCGATGGCATCGAGCCGACCTCGAATCCCATCCACTGCCTTGGCCAGTACCTGCGGGTCCAGCCTTGAGAGGGTCGTAACGGCAATCTTGGCAACGAGAGGAGCGGGGACTTGCGATACATCAAAGTGCCTGAGCGCATCGCCACCAATTAAGGTGAAGACATCAGCGAGGCTGTGTGTGCCAGGCTTCAGCGGCGGAATCTGGATCTGAGCCGGCGTGAGTCTTTGTCGCTTCGCATCATACCCGTCATGATGCTGAGCTTCCAGGTGTCGCTTCCGGCCAGAGTCGTCAAAGAGTTCGGCCATGGTACGCATCATGCGTTCTACATGCTGTTGGATCCTGGGCGCCATTGGGTTATGAGGGTCTCTCTTGGTGAGGTGGATCAGAAGGAGACGGCTCGTTTTTTCCATTGACCTGATCATAACACGGGATTTCGGAGTGAGGGGGGAATTGGCGAGCTTGAGCGGGTTGAAGTTGAGGAGGGCATTGAGGATTCGGTTTGACGTGCCAGGGCGGGTTCGGATGATGATGGACAGGCAGTTCAGAGTTGCGTCAACGAGCAAGGCATCACTATTCATTTTATCAGCGGACGGCAACTCAACTTCTAGCGTGTCAGTTCCTACCTGCTCTCCTGCAGAACGCTCAGCATTCGGTCAAGAAGGCCAGTAGCCTCAGCCTCGAGCGTCCTAGGGTCGAGCGACTGGTGGTTGGGTGGGACCTTATCCAAAGAAACATCAAGTGTGCCTCCATACTATAGAGTACCAGGTTAGCGACATGAATTCGGGGGGGCTTTCTAGGATGTTGGCTCATACCCGCAGCTCTGCGCCAGTCGCAACCGTCTGGGCCAAGACTATGCGCTGCGCAAACTTAACACAGCATATCTTCACCGATGGGCCAGCATGGTCCCAAATTCGCAGTATCTTTTGTTTGACGGAAATCATGTGCTCCCACGTGATCGTATCGTAGCTGTTGTTGATGCTGTAGAGACACATTGTTAGAACCGTGATCAATGATAGCAAAGTGCAGGCAGCAGCAACTCACATCCATCGCATCGCCAGGGGGTAGATGCTTGCGGCAGTCTGGATGACGCTTCGCAGGACCTGGGGGTCTTCCCGTTCGTTCTCCACCATGGATTCGAGCGTCGTCAGGACGTATGGCTGCATCGTCTCCTTCTCGCCATTCGGCAGCGCGGGTGTCGCAAAGGCTTCGGCGAGGAACTCGGCTCCCCATCGTCGCAGCTCAAGGGGCGCAGAGGGCCCAATGATGGGGAGGATTCCTTTGACGACGCTGGGATAGTATTTCACGTCGCCCAGAACAAGCTTGCGGGCGTCGGCGAGCTGGTGCAGCTGCTCAGGGACGGACAGGGCGGCCGACATGGCTGATGAAGGCTGCAGGCGCTGAAGATGGGCTCCAGTGGCGGGCTATGGCGGGTGCCTTGTTACCCGTAGTTATCTCGTCGTGAAAATGAGTGTTGTGGACTCGTGCCGAGCTGTCACTGCGTGGGGGGGTATCGTCGTCGTAGCTCGTTTCTTTCAGGTCGCGCGACTCGACTGAGCTTGCCAGTGGGCATCCCCCTTCCTACGTCGTCATAATACGCAGGGCGTCCTAAATGGTATTTCGTCGCGAGCGGTGCCGCTGGAGTTGTGCGCGGCGTCGGCGGTATCGATGTGCTCCAATTCGATGGGGGTTCGCTGGCGCGGCGTGTGAATGGTCGTGATGCAGCAAGCCGCCGGCAAGATTTTGGCGACAGGTCCTGACGCGGGAGCCAGAGCGTGGATGGACGGACCCTGGTCCAAGCAGCCGGCCGATACGTCACGTAACGCCCATGTGGTTTAGCCGGGGTTGGCCCGCAAACTTCTCCAGCGACCACTAGCAGTATCGCCTTATCAAATAATTGAAGCCCAGAATCGTGCCATCATATTGCGAGCCAACAATTCTCGGTCGGTTCGGTTCACTTCTTCTCAAAAAGTACGAATTACTCCGCATCACCACCCTTTCTTCCTCTAAAATGGCTGGGTAAGTCTAGTTGCTATCCAATGGAACGAGCAGTCATGGCCTGACACTACCAATTCCTCCTCCGACAGCAGCAACCACTCTACCTACTACGACCGCCGCCTGCGTCAAGGCGCCTCGCTTGTTCGAGCCCGACGACCCTACATTGTCAAGAACGCCATAACCGGCCTCGGACTGTTTGCCGTCGTGGGAACCGTCTGTATGTGCCCACACATCCATGCGGATTGCCGTCGATTCTAACACAGCGCTCCAGACTGGTACACCCTAAATGCTGTCGGCCAGGACAATTTCGACGACGTCAAGGTGCCCGATCAGCCCAGGAAGCGAAGCGAGGCCCATTAATCGACGTTGAAGCCATCATCAAACCCCTCCGCTTAGCTTCTGCGGGACGATGCCGGTGTGGCATGATACATATATGTCGGGTTGCTACCTATGTCGCAACAAGCGCACGCGGTCCAATTCGGCAATTGCTTCTTAATCAACGCCATGATATCGCCGCTCCTAAACCCCTTATGTACAACATGTAGTTATTGGCGTCATGCCCAATCCGTGCATGGGCACAATAAAATATTGTATACTAGTCCTACAAAGGCATGCGAGACCGAGGCCGCCGTACACTGAATGCCACCTTCTCCAAAGACCGACAAAAGAAAAAAGAATGCAACCTGCGCCGTTTATGTAATAGCATCGCTTCGTGCTGCCAGTTGTGCCCGGATTCAAAACATTGGAGAGGTAATGATTATGGCGGCGTCAAACCGACTATTTCCCTTGGGTATCACAAAATTCCGAGTGCTGAAGTCATGATCCGCCTCTCGATCCCTAACAAAGTCGACGATTGCAAAAAAAGCAAATGTCTGCCGCAACAGAGGCCGCTCATGGCTCATGCCGCTGCTGCTTTGGGTCCGCGGTTAACACCAGAGAGGCTGCTAACGCGCTTCATCTGATGATGGGCAGGATTAAGCATGGCTCGGGTCAGCTCGGGAGAGTCGGGGAGCCGGGCTGGCATCGCTGGTGACTTCTTTTTGCGGGGTTGAGCTTCGACATCCTTTTTGAGGCTGGCACCGGGCGGAACCAGGGCAGATGGTGCTTTCTGAGGCGCTGAACTGTCAGCGCGCCCCTCGGCGGGAGGCCCAGGGGGGGTCGGGAGCGCCTTGTGTGCTGAGTGGTTTGGGTTGGCCCAGGGCGTGTCCCGGAGAAACTGCTCTCCAGCAGGGCCGATGTGATCAAACGAGGCGGTTGGATACTCTTCGCGCTGCTGCTGGGACTGCGGCTTGTGGCGCGCACGTCGGGCGCGCTTTGGGCCCGTCAGTCATGACGTACGCTTGGTGCCAAGCCGTAGTAGTCTACATACCTCAATTGCAGCCAGATCGTCCTCGAGCTCCGTTTGGGAAGCACCTCTCATCTCGGGGCCCGCGGGGAAGCCTTCATACTTGGCGATGCTGGCCAATGTAGAAACTTCGGTGTTGTAGGCGATTGCATTCCTAACACGCTGCGCCGGGTCTTTGGGGAACAACAGGCCACAGTCCTGTAGGCTGTGGGCACTGCGCCGCGCCGTCTGAACGTCGTACCACTCTTGGTTGAGAGCCTCGAGCGTCCGCTCTCGCTTTTCGCGTATGGCTTGAAAATACTGGCCCCAGACTTGGGCCCTTTGCGCCACTGCTTTCCTCTCGTGGGCCCCTACGCGATAGTTGAACTCTTTGTTAATTTCCTCGACTTTCTGGTTCAGTCGATCGTCAAGGCACTGCTTCATGTTGAGAAACTCGGGGTGTGAGGGCGTATTCGACATGAGCGATTGCTCCTCCTCTTCAAGTCGTTGTAGCCGGTCTTTGTAGAGCCTTTCGGATTGTCAGAAGGCGGAAGAGGAAGAAAGTATAGAGGCTTTGTGACGTACCTGTCTCTGAAAATCCCAAACATGTCCTCAATTTGTGTCCAATCCTTGAACGCCGCGTGCTTTCTCTCCACTGGTAAACAGTAAGCATTGTGGTCGACAGAATCAGCAAACAGGGAAAACCTACACTCTTCGTCATGTGCCGCAGCTGTATCGGCTTCTTCGTCCACATCACCGTCAAGTTCTTCTCCTTGTGCCTCGGCGTCAGTTCCACCAGCACCGTCGCGGATCTCATCATGACTGCCCCCGTCCGTCTCGTGGTCAAGATCAGCCGCAATGGCTGCCTTGCGTTTCGATCCGCGTGTACTCTTCTTCCCTGCGCGCGTCGTGCGCTCGGAAAGGTCATCCTCGGTAGGGCTCCGCTTCTTTCGAGGCGAGGCGCTCGCGTCCTCGGCAGGTGAACGGGTCCCGCTACTGTCGTTGGCGGGACCAGCCTCGCCTTGATGGATGGCAATGTCTTCGCCCAAAAGTTTTTCGCCCGCATCTACATCAGGTACGGAGCCGGTTCGCTTCCTCAATGGTTGGTCGGATTCTGACTGGTCCGTGGCAGGTGAGCGTTTTCGCTTACGTTCTTGCGATTCGATTTTTGTTTCGTCACCTCCGTTTGCGTCCTTTCGAGATACGCGCTTGGATGGGGAGTCGTGAGGAAAGCCAACAGAAGCATCATCGCCCGCCAGAGACTCGCCATCAGCTTCCTCATTCATGGTAGCGGCCCGGCGGAGCTTGCTCGGGGAGTGCTCAAACACCTGACCCTCATTGAACTGATCAACAACAACGTCCCTTTGTCTCTGGTGCTTGGGGGTGTCGTAGAGCCGTTCAGTCTCGGCTTCGGTGTCATTGGCGTCCGAGTTCGCGTCCGAATGTGCATCCGAGAGGACGCTGTCAGAGTCAGAGCCGCCCTCGGGGTGCTTCTGGTCGCCCGCCGGAGGCGTTATTTGGTCGTCATCGTGATCCAGCTGCATGTGCTCGAGCTCTTCGTCATTGTCGTTCTTATCGTCGACCTCACTCAGGGGACTCGAGATGTTGCTGTCCTCGTTGTCGACGCTCCCAGCTCCCAGAGGAGGGGAGAGCCGCGGAACTGCGGAAGCAGTCGCGGCCATGTCGTCTTCGCAACTCGAAGGCTCGTCCGCAATGGCAAGTATTGGATACGAGTTGCAAGATTGTGCCCGGTGACGAGTGGCGATCGATCGGTGGGCCGGTCGGGCTTGGAGCGCGCAACGGGAGGGAGCGGTTGGCGCCGGTCGCAGAGATGACCAACTGTGGCAGCTGTGGGGAAAAAAAGGCAGAGTAGCGAGGGCTAGGGCGAGGTGGTTCTGTATAGAATGTGCCCAGTCCAGATTCGTCGCGAGACTGTGAAGGTGTGCACTGGAGGGTTCGCTGTTGGGAGGGGAGAGTCTTGGTGGGCGACGGACGGTGGGTAGGTGGACAGGCAGCCCGTCTGCACTGGCGCTGTCTGTCGCCAGAGGAAAACCGAGAGCGGGCTGAATCTCGGGGCATGGCGGTGAGCGGCGGCAGAAAGCCAACCTCCAACTCCGCCAACTGGCAGGCCGCTCCCCATCGGTAGGTGCTAATGACCATAGGCCCGGCCCCACGGCGCGAGTCTTACCTACCATCGCAGCGCGCTCAGCGAGCCACCCCAGTAGCCAGTCCACCAAAATTCATGTGGGTCGCCCAGCACTTTTTCTTCTTGTGACTTTTTTCCAATCGCGACCAGCAGTCGCCCTCCAGATTCTGCAACCCATTCTGCCGGTATCATGGCCAAAGGGTATGTCGAAACACAGCGGCAGATATCCAGAGAGAAACCGTACTAATTCGACTACAGCACAAAGGGCTTGTCTGCCCCATCCAAGGCCGTCGACCCCACACTCGATGCCCTCTTCGCTGCCAGTGTAAGTCATGAAACATAAAGCACTTCCCAATCGCTCTCGCATTGCCTGCTAACCAAGACCTAGTCTGGCCCGGTCAAGGCCCCTTCCAAGTCAAGGTATTCGGCCTTGCTAGTACCCACCCCGCGAAGCGCCCCAGCAACGGACAACAAAAAGGCGGACCTCCAGGTTGAGGAGGATGAAGATGGTGAAGGCGACGATGAGGTCTTGTCGGAGATCAGTGAGGAGCTGAGCTATGGTGAAGACGAAGACGAAGACGACGACAGCGACGCTTCCGAAGACGAGGATGACGGATCCGCCCCGGAGGACGAGGCCATGGAAGATGCGGCAGAGGAAGCTGAAGCAGAAGAACCAACTCGCGAACGAAAACGGAAGAGAAAAGACGAGCACGACGACTTGGAGGGCAAATACTTCAGCAAGCTTGCCGATGACGACGACGACGTGGAGCGGGCCGAGAAGCGTCAGAAGGCCGATGGGGAAGAGGTCGATGACGACGAGATACCCGTTCATGAGTCTCTAACCAAGGATGCCGGCTCCTCGGACCTCGAAAAGGCTGCCCGGACCGTGTTCTTGGCCAATGTCTCCACCGATGCCATCTCTTCCAAGACGGCAAAGAAGACGCTCATGACCCATTTGTCGTCCATATTTGAGGAGAATGCTTCCCCGGCCCAGACTATCGAGTCTATCCGATTCCGATCTGTAGCCTTTGGCGGCGGTTCTCTGCCGAAGCGGGCGGCCTATATTACCAAGACATTGATGGAGGCCACTACCAAGTCTGCCAACGCATACGTAGTGTACTCGACGCCGGCTCTCGCCCGCAAAGCAGCTGCGGAGCTCAACGGCACCGTTGTTCTCGAGCGGCACATCAGGGTGGACAGCGTTGCGCATCCGAGCCCGACAGACCACCGGCGCTGCGTCTTTGTGGGGAACTTGGGCTTCGTCGACGACGAGACCGTCCTAAACAAGAACGAAGACGGCGAGATGGTGCAGAAGAAGCGCAACAAGGTTCCCGGCGATGTCGAAGAGGGCTTGTGGCGGACGTTTAGCACCCAGGGCAAGGTTGAGAACGTCCGGGTGGTGAGAGACCCCAAGACGCGAGTAGGCAAGGGGTTTGCCTACGTGCAGTTTTATGTGAGTTGTGCCCAAGGAGCGGTTGTCATTCTGGCCAGTGAAGACTAACACGAGGCGACAGGACGGCAACGATGTAGAGTCGGCACTCCTTCTGGACGGCAAGAAGTTCCCGCCCATGCTGCCCAGAGCCCTCCGCGTCACGCGAGCCAAGGATCCCCGCAAGACGACGCTGGCGCTGGAGCGGTCCAAGGCCAAGCTCATGGCCGCCAACGGAGCAGCCAAGAGCAAGAAGTACGTCCCCAAGTTTACGCCGGAGCAACAGTCCCAGGCCGGACGTACCGGCAAGCTGCTGGGTCGCGCGGCCGCCGCCGGTCAGCTGCGTCGCAAGCGTCCTTTCCGGGATGGAAACGACGCCGACGCCGACGCCGGCCCCGACTCGGCGCCCATCATCAAGACGCCCGAGCAAATCGTGTTTGAGGGCCGGCGGGCATCGTCCAAGGACGGCCGGCCAAAGGACCTCAAGATTGGAAAGAAGCCCAAGAGCAAGGGCCGGCCTCAGAACCGTGGGGCACGCAGGGCAGCGGAGTGGAGAAAGAAGAAGTAAGGCACGACTGCTCGCCTGACCACGGGCTCACGTCAGAGGAGTTTCGGATAATTATAGAAAAAAAAAGGTAGTTTGGTGTTGTTGTAAAAACGAGCCGTATGAGCTCTTTATCCCCAAGAAATCAATCATGGGTACCTGTTCTTGCAAGTGGAAAATAGCAGCGTTGTAGTTTGTGGCCCTCGAGCGTTTTGTGGGGCTTCGTCCCCTTGGCGTGCGCAGGTGTGCCGTGAGTGCTAATATACCAAGCCATGTCAACTGAGGGCCCTTCAGTGCGGATTGCCAAGAACCGTTGGTCTCACCGCTTACACTGTAGAGTTGAGCAACGGCCGGAACAACAGCGTCCGACATTGCATCTGCGTACCATACCTACTAGTACTGCTACTTGTGACCAGGTCAATGGCAGTTTGTTTGGGTCGGGTGGTACCTTGATGACAGTAGTGGTACAAGAAGTCAGGTAACCAGCAGTGCTTTGCGGACTTGGAGAGAGCCTTGTGGCTTAATGAATCGTGGAATGCGGTATACGGGTCATGGCAACTGCCCTCGAACCTGGATCCAAATATTATTTCTTCATACATTACTTGTCAAACTAATACCGTGGTGGATATATGCATTCGCCAATACACAATGCATACCCTTTCAAATTTAGGACGCCTCATTGTCGCAGGCAGCTCTGCCTCCGCTGCTCATGATCGCTTTTCCCTCCACCGCACACAGCGCCAAGTAACTTGAATTGCCTCCAAAAACATAAAAATAAAAACACCCCTACCCGAGCTCGGCGCGGTTGCTCGCATTACCGATCGGGTTGATGGCCTGCAGCTCCTGGACAGGACTCGAGGACTGGTGGTGGCCGGGAGGCGGCGTGACCAGATTCTCGGCGTCGTGCGGGACGGGGCTGGTGGTGCCGACGAACCCGGCCGGGCTCGGGGTGTGGTGCGGAGGGGGCGAGGTGGGCGCTGCGGTGAAGCCGTACTGCGAGGAGGGGTACTGGTTGTAGGAGCTGCTGGCCCAGCTGGGCCGGAAGCTGCCGGCGCCGGGGGAGTGTGGGTCGTGTCCGGGCGGCGGGGAGTGTCCGCCGTACCCGGGCTGCTGGTTGTTATACTGGTCGTACGAGCCCATGCTATTACCGTAGGAGGGTCGCTGCTGCGGCTGCTTCTGGATGCCCAGGTAGCGCGGTGGGACGCCGGACGGGTATGCAGCGCCGGCGGGTGGGGTGGGCGCGATGCTCGGGGTAGTGGTGGTCTGGGACATGGACATGGCCGGGCCGCCGCCGGGAGGGGCCACGAAGGGGCTGGTGACGGGCGACATTTCGGGCGACTTGCCGCCCTTGTTGCGACGGCGCAGGAGCAGGAAGGCTGCCAGGCCGACGAGTCCAAGGGCCGCGACGCCGCCGACCGCGCCGCCGACAATGGCCCCGATCGGGACGGAAGAGCCCGGATCGGGGTTGGTCCGCGGGGGTCCCGTCGAGGTGGAGCCGGCCGACTTGCTGCTGAAGGAGTGGGTACTGGCCCAGATGGGGTCGTAGTCAAGCAGAGTGCCCGTTCCAGGGACGTCGGAGCAATCGAACAAGGTGAAGGTGCCGTCTTTCTGGCCGCCGGACCCCGTCGTGGAGAGAATCCAAGTGTAGCAGGCCCCGAGGCCAGCAGTGCCGCTGTTAGTTGGCACTTCATCAGTAACGGTCCGTCCATTTTCAGATTGTTCAAAGCGGTCAGATCACATACCAGCAGAGCGTGTGGTAATCCTTGGGCAGGTTGCATGCGCCGTTGACGGAGGCGTCGTAGTTTATGCAAGTCGTCTTCACACTGTTGCATGGCTTGTTGGGCTCGCAGCAGCCAAGAAAGCCCTGGTCGTAGCTGCAGGTCTGGCCGCCGGTGAGACAAGTGAATGAGTCTATGGCCGGGTCAGCAATTTTTTACCCAGAGGCTGCAAAAACTCACTTCCATTGGAGTTGACGAAGCCGCACGTCTGGGCCCCCAGAGTGTACTCGTCCATGCGCTCAACCAGCATGCGGCCAAACAACTTGGGTCCCTGGGTAGGCCTGGGCGTCCAGCCGAGCGCAACTTGGGCGTCGACTTCGGGCGCAACGGCTCCTGTTTCTCGAGGCGGCGTCCATGGCTCCGAGTCGCGGGGATTGAGGAATGGATATTTGAGCGAGGCGGCGGCGGGAGCACTCAGGGCTCCCCAGGCAATGATGGCGGCGGTGCGTCGCATTGTGCGCGGCGCAACCTTTGTATTTTGTATTTGTCGGGCTCGGGTCTCTCTCGCTGCGTCGCACTCTCGTCGTTGATTTCAGCTGGATGGTTCATTGAACGAGCTCCGACGACCGCGATGGGTGGCTCGGCGTCGGCGGCAGCACGCACAACGACGACGACGATTGGGAGCGGAACGACGCAGAACAGCATGAGCAGGGGGCTGCCTTTTACTTTATTCCAAGCAGGAAAAGAGGCGTCGACGCCATCGCAGCCATCGCAGCCTTACCGGTCCCCGCCCAGAGACACAACCCGGTTCAGTAAAGTTAAGTGCTAATTGCATGTCTCGGGCAGAGATGAGATGGGGTGACTCGGCGGAGTAAATCATAGGCGCCTTGGCCATAAGAGAAAAAGCCACGGCGTATTTGGTGCTGGCGGTTTCTTTTCACCCAGAGTTGAGTGCCTAAGAATAGAAGGCGAGGTCGGGCGATGGGCTGCTCTTACCGTATTGTTGCTGGCCAAACGACCTGGACGTAAGGCACAGCCACCTCACATTACTGGCTAATGGCTATGAGTTGTCTTTAGCGCCATGCCCATCTTGGCCGTCTCTCAAGCCATCGGATGCCTTCGGGCTTCAGCTGCTGCCACCAAAAAGCCTGGCGCAGCGAGCTGGCAAGCCACCTGCTACTAGTGCGTGGCAGGGTTGCAACGAGAACGCGGAAGGCGTCTTTCAACAGTGCAGCAAGACGCGAAGGGTCGTTTGGGTTGATTTCATGTCGCATTATAGCCTCAAAAATATCCGGTTGACTACACCTTCTCAGGGAGTGAGAGCATTCTCAATAATTCAGTTCTGATTATACAGTTATGACACTATTTACCTAACACCATTGCCCTGGTTTCCGGGAAAGCGGCCACAAGCCGTACAGGGAATTCTCGCATATACGACCTCCATCCCTCCTTGCAATCATCACAGAGTCGGACGCCGCCAAACTCTTGGGCTGCATTGTGCTGGGGAGCTGAGTAGGAGCAACCCTGACAGTGCTTCTCAGCACTGTCTTCCAAAAGTTCGCCGAAACCAGGAAACATGAGCGTGTCAGAGTGTGTCATAATGTCCGAGTAGCGCTTGTCTCCGACCGGTGACGGAGTGGTTTCTTCGACTCTGTTCCAGAGCTTGAAGTTTTCGCGGGTCAATTCCACCACCCCCTCAGTATCCGGCTTCCCGATCATCAGACCGTCCTCGACGAACCGATACCGTCTTGTCATCATGTGGATAGGGCCTCCGAAGGCTCGTGTGAAGTTGAGGATACAGCGCTTTGCCGGATCACGCGCCCATGCAGCATCCAGGGCCCAGAGAGCCTCTCGATACCGCCTATAGCTCTCAATCCGCGTCTCGCTATCAATGTATCCGAAAGTGCTGTTGGTTTCGCCCTCGGCGCGGTGCTTATAGTACGCAACTGCGTCGTAGAGTGTGTCGCCGAGCTCCGCAATGAGCTGCCACTGTTCCTCGCTGAAGCGGAAGTCGTCGAAGCCACCGCATGCCAGTGCGGCTGCAATCGTATACCGAGCGAGGGCGTCGCAGTCTCGGAGCCGGAACCAGCACTGAGGAGACTTCGTAAGGGCGTTGAGGTAGCGGCTGAAGAGTTCAGAGTCCAGTCTCTTGCTGGACTTCTCCGCTGACATGAGCAGAAAGCTCTTGAACTCAAGAGCCATGTCCGCATACATTGTAGTTCCGCCAAACAGAGTGCTGAGAAGTTCGTCCAAATCATACCCGATGATCTTTTCGGTGTAATCCTCTGGGATCAAGTCGCCGCGGAATTCGGCAATGATGGCAATGATGATGGTTCGGTTGAAGGCCAAGAATCGCTCCCAGTCGGTATACTCGGGGATAACGCTCCTGGAATACTCCCAGGCGCATGCAAGGGTCTCGTCGATAATCTTGTCTGAGAGGTCAAACGGTTCCAAACCCTCTCTCAACTCTTCTGGGAAGAACCATTTGTCCTTGAAAACATTAAGACGGGCATCGTCATTAATGCCGTTTGGCGTTTGGTTGGCCATTGTGTTGGGTATAAAATTGTGTTGTGAGTGCAAAGAAAGAGGCCCGGCCTTGATCTTGGGGAAAAGAACCAGTCGATTCGGGGTGTCTCTGTCAGGCCTTTATACCAAATCAATTTCCAGAGATAATCGCCCTTTCTCAAGATATAATGCCATCTCCGGGCATAGACAACAGGCCGCGACTTGATGAACAGCGCGAGGCATTACTCGCTAGCGCAACTCTGGTGACATCGGTGGATTATCCAATGCTGACTATAAGCCCGCGAACGGGTTCTTGGGGGCCAGTTTTGGTACCAGTGCCCCCCGGATGCGGAGCGAGCGGACTTGGAGAGGGCGATCTGGTGGGGGCCCCGGGCGTAGAGGCCCGTACCCGGCCCACGTTTTCGCCGTCACATGCGCCGGGGCCCTTGGACGATAGGACGAGTTGCGCCCGACTAGCAATAGCCGAGAGCTTGACTAAGCCAGCCTGCGACACTAGACTGCGCCCCTTCTTCTTCCTTAAGCAACTCCCAGGTAGGTTGGCCATGCGGATAGCAAGACTCTGTAACAATAACGTGCTCCCTGCATTCATGGAAAATATCAGCACCGCTGATAAGAATGGTGTTTTTACAGCACGTGGCTTGCCAGCTCGCAGCGCCGGTCTTCTTGGCTGCAGCAGCTGAAGGCCTAGGTTGTGACACGACGGAGTTGGGCATGGCGATAAAGACAACTCACCGATATACCAGCAACGGGGATCAGAGTTGTCAATAACGATACTTTACGAGATTCACACAGCGCACAGGTGCTTTTCGCTGTTAAGAGCCAGTAAGCAAACGAACACCGGGTCCTACTTATTGACAACTCTGATCCCTGAGGCGTGTACTCAACTACTAGCGAGCAACCTCAGCTGGACGACGACCTAGGGAAGCACGTGCAATGCACCGGTCCTCTGTAGCTCAAGGCTATCGGCATAGCTGTTATCAGTGGCTGGCTTTGCTCTTTAGTGCTCCTTTCCGCCACCGGGTTGCGGTTGAGGCGTCCATGGTTGACTCCGCCGAGTCACCCATGTCTGCTCACGACATACAATTATTACTTTACCTAGTTGGCTAGTGGGCTAATGCGGGCTTATAGGCTTGCATTGTGGATCCTATCCGCAGCTATCCATGATAATTCTCCAATCGCGCAGCTGGGCTGGTTTGATATGAAGCCGCCCCCCAATTGCCTAATCGCGGCGACACGTAATTAGTGTAAACGTGCTTGACCGATACACTCAGCCAGAATAAATAGTCAGATGCAACTTTACGTGGGTCGCAGGATCGTAGGATCGCTCGCACCACACGTGTTTCAATGTAGTTCACTGGATTGGCACCTGACTAGTCATTTCCTTCCTCCACTAACAGATTGGCCCTTGTGTCGACTCTAAATGGATGCAGACCTGGTAGACCACCGTTTAGAAATGCCTGGCATGGTGCGTGCAATATCTACATCCAGTCTGCCCTTCCGAGGCGTCTGCCTTTACATGGGTAATTGATGTTGGAGGGACGGGGAGAGCGTCGACCGGATTACACACCCTGCGCTAGACGCCACTAAAATGGCCCGACCGTATTTGCTTTGCCTTCATGGCACATCCACGAAGCTTGAGAGCAGAAAACCCAACGAGTTTCACTCTCAACTTGGCCTCCGTCTTGTCGTTGTGGGCTGGGGGCGGTAGAGCGGAGCCAGCTGATCGCTAAGTAGGTTGTGCGTGGGGAAAGATCACCGTCACCACCATCATGACATGAAGCTACCCTATGTTTTCCTGTATTCCGCTCGCCCTCTCATGTAGTCGATGCCACCTTCTCATGTCGACCGGGATGTGGGCTTGTAGTTGGCCGTCGGTCATGAGTCAATGGATCTTGTGTGGCTGGCCAACTTTGAGGATGGAAATAGGCGCAACAAGCGACGATCACTTCAAAGTGCTTCGTTGGAGGTGAGTTGTTGCAGCGCACTTGGTTGCAGTTTTGGAATTGGCTGGACAAGCTAAGCGTGTCAAGAGCCTGCTCTGCTTGCTGACACAGGGTTGACTGAGGAAGCTATATTGCCCCATGAATCCTTCATCTCTTGGCGCCTCTATCACCTTGTCTTGGTGACATCCATGCAAATCCCCAGCATGCGCACCTCCCCAACCCCACACTTGTCAGAGACGCCAATCCGAAGTGGGCACCTGCTCGACCGGTCTGTTGGGTGAACTTTCCTAGGATCCAGCCCGCCACCATCGTTCCCGTGGTTCTGGGGTGGGGCCCCGGACCTAGTCGCCGGGTCGCAGAACTTGGGACGCACCAATTGACGAAGACGATGTCTCCCTCGTGCAGCGTAGCATCTGCGCCGCCGTTTGATTACGCGCATCTAGTGTCTTGGCTTGGGTGCGCGGGAGAGATGACAAACCACGCAGCTGGGAAACACCAGAAATCGACAATCCCGAAGTCCTGGGCAGTGTGTAAGCCGTCTCGCGAGGGTTGCATTTCTCATCAAACTGCACTCGGCAGAGGATTGAACGGGCAGCAATGGGGAAAATACGGAGAGTAGAGACCGCTAGATGGCCGACTGAGCTGATCAAATGCCAAACATGGTGATGCCGTGCCGGCCTCATCTTGGGTATAAGTATAGAGGTTGGACACATCACTGAATTCCCGCAGACACAGCATCAATATCACTTGCAAACAAACACAGTAGACGCATCCCGAAAGCATCACTTCCTCTCCCCGTCAAATTACACAACATGTCCTCCCCCAGCACCGTCGAGCCCCAGCCGCTTCCGCCGGTCACCCGGTACATCACCACGCACAACGCCGAGGGCGCGGCCATCTGGGACACGTCCTTCGCGACCGAGGTGCTCGGCGTGCGCAGCGGCGCCTTCACCATGCACACGCCCTTCTTCAACGCCAACGAGCCGTACAGCCTGGCCGGGGACGCGGACCTGCAGTCGTACCGCGAGAACCAGTTCCCGGACGACATCGTCCCGTCGACGGGCTCGGCCGTCCGCGTCATCGACTTCTGGCCCGGCCACCCGGGCGTCATGCACCGCACCGCCAGCGTCGACTTCGGCTTCGTGCTCGAGGGCCGCGTTGAGTGCGTCCTCGACGGCGGGGCGACCAGGACGCTGGGGCGGGGCGACGTCATCGTCCAGCGGGGCACCATCCACGCCTGGAAGAACACGGGCGAGGAAGTCGCGCGCGTCGCCTTTGTCCTGCTGCCAACGGCGCCTGTTGCGGTGGGCGGCCGGGAGCTCGAGGTCCACCAACTCGCCGACTTGGGGAACTGCGAGACCGTCTGAGGGTTGGGACGAGGATGACGTTTGGAGTGCCCAAGACGAGCGATAGCATAGCATATGGATGGATGGTCTGGCAGCATGGCATGTCATTTCGTTGATTAGGCTCATGGGCGGCTCGTCTACCCAACCTGATAAAAGTACAATACAAAGTTATATCCAAGCACCTCCCCTTTCCTCGCCTCGTTAGATCCACGGGACCAAATACGGGAACCCGTCCTGCACAAAGCTAAACGGCAACGGCCGCCGTAGCCCCGTGATGATCTCGGCGTAGCGCTCCTCCTCGGCCTCGGTGACCAGCTTCTTCCGTATCAAAAAGTCGAGCATCACCAGCCCGCAATTGGGCTTCCACCGCCGGTCGCGCAGCCTCCGCTTCACCTCGTCGACCGTCAGCGCCTCGAACTTCTCGATGCCCTTCTCCTCCTTGCGCGGCTGGAAGCACGGGTCGTCGAGCTCCAGGTCGTACACGAAGCGTACGCCCGGCTCCAGGTGACCCTCGTTTGCGCGCCCGGCATCGCGGCCTTTGCAGTCGTAAAACGTCAGGGGAGGCGCCTCCTTGACGGTGCCGACGACCGTCTGCGTCTCCGTCGCGCCGCCTCCCCTGACCTTGGACGACATGGCCCTCGTTTCAAGGTCCAGCAAGAGGCCGGCCTCTTCCTGGGCCTCGCGTTTCAGCGTGAATGCCGGCGCAAGCAGCCCTGCTATCCGGTCTGTCGGGTCCATCCCCCCCGCGACCACCTGGTCCAGCATGCCTGGGTAGCTGACAGAATCGCCAGTCGCGCGCTGCGACACCCAGATGCGGTCGACGCAGTCTCGCCCGTCGACTTGCTGCACCGTGTACACGTTCAGGTGGACGCCCAGCGTCACCACGCCGAAGAGGCCGCGGGCCGGCAGCGGGATGCTCAGGTCCTGGTGGGTTCCTATCGTGACGTGGATGGGGTGGAACTCGCGGCGCGATGCCGGCCTCGTGATCCAGCTGTCGAGTCCGTTGTTGAATCTTCCCTCATTCCTCTCCAGCAGTTCCGAGAAGGCTCGCCTGCACGCGCCGGCTGGGTCCTCTCCGCGCCGGATCTCCGGGTCCAGATGGATCGTCCTGTTCTCATGGTCGAGGTAGAAGTCGGCGCCATCCCACACCATTTCCCTCTGGACCGAGTCTCTCATGAAGCCGACGACCTCGTCCACGTCGACGACCCGGAACTCCCACAGCTCGTCCAGGCATATCCGATCAATCTTGTTGCCCTCCTGGACGACCTTGAAGAGGGACGGCACCTTGGCAACCGGCGGCGCGAGCCAGGCGCCTGGGTACGGGACGACCCGGCGAACCCACCCAGGCGGCAAGGGGGATGCTATCATGGCATTGGACATGGCGGCTTCAATTGGAGTCAGTCGCACCCCGACCGAGGGCGGCGGGAGCGAGAGCGAGAGCGAGAGCAGATCGAGACGCCAAGGGGTAAGGGGGCCAGGCCAGCAGCTTGATTTATCAGGCGATTCGCAAGCAAATGTAATTGCGCAGGTCCGGATTTTTTTTTCCAAGCAGAAAAGGGAAGCCCCCCCAAGCAAGGTTTCTTCGTCATGGGAGCGTACGGACCCATCGGGAGCACCAAGGTTTTCGACGAATCCTCCCGCCGGCTGGGCTGCCCGGGCAGCTGGGTGGCAGACCGGTGGGCCACGAGAGCGTCAGCTGCTGAGCCTGCGCGCCCAGTTGACGGGAATGGCTCATCCCCCAAGGGGACAAGATCGAGAATTTCGGGCAGGGCAAGGGGAGAGTATGACAGCGATTACCCTGGGTTCTGGGATCTCGAATGGGTCCATGCGCCCGCGATGCGTCGTGTCGGCATCTCCGGTGGACGGACGGACACGGACACGGGCACACACTCGCACATGCGCTGGTTTCACGCGCAGCGGCGGCGGCGGCGCGTTGAGGGCGAGGACGAAGCGTCGCGGGGTTGATTGGGGAGGACTAAGGTCAGGAAGTAAGCAAAAGAAGTGGCGGCGGCGAACAAGGCTATGCCGACGACGCGGCACGGCACGGGGTCAGGGTCAGCGCAATGGCAAAATGGACGGTGAGATGAGGCGACAACACAGACAGGCCTCCAGCCCCCAACCGACGAGGGAATAAGGCAATGAGGCAATGGCGGGGAATGAGGCTCTTGACCGGCAGTGTCGCTCCACGCGCTAGAGACCGGACAAGGCGTAACAACGAATGTCTTGTATTTGGAATTTGCCCTAGCATTAGCACCTTCACTTTTCCTCTGTAACGCCGTCCCGGCGCCCAGCCCGTGTGCGCCGTCCCGGCATGTGGGCATCACCGGCCCAACAAACCCGGCGCTCCGGCTTGACCCAAAGTCCCAGATCCTGGGTGACACGGCAGACCATATAGTCGCCAGTAGTGACCGAAAAAAAAGAAAAAGAAATGAAAAAAGAATCGCACGCGCCGTCCCATTCCATGATCCCGTGATGCAGTCCTGTTGTTACTTCCTGCGCGGCGCACTGCCTTCACATACACACACGTACTCACACACTCTCACAAACACCCATTGCACAGTCAAGACTCGTCCATGGAGGCCCAACCACGGACCCCACGCCCTCACCTCGCCTTGACCTTGCCGACCCGTTCAACCGTGAGACAAAGTCCGGGCCTCACTCGGAGCACTGGCCAAACCGTCGCAGCGGCCGTGCTGTTGCGCTCTGACGCAGCCAGGCAGCGCTACCTAGGGCCGGTGGCAGGCGGCGGCGGCGGCGACGGCGTCCGAGAGCGGGTACTCGTCGACCGACGAGCGAGCCAGCACCGGTGTAGGGATACCCGACGAGTTGGTGGTCGCCGAGCACATCTCGCACGTCTCCATCTCGGGCTTGGGCGTCAAGCAGTAGAAGGGGCTGGAGCACTTGCGGGCGCACCGGGTGAAGTCGATGACCGTCTCTCCGAGGCCGCGGTGGCAGACCTCGCACATGCGCTGGGCGATGACTGTGTGACACATAATGGGCAGCTGCGGAGGGGGATCCGGTTTTCTTTGTGAGTTGTTTTGCTGGTCGCGGCAGCTTCTGGTGCAGACGGTGTTGGCGGACTGGGGGGGTGTTTCGTTGAACAGCACAAGGCGCAACGGCGTTCAACTCGAGTCCGGCAGGTGGTATGGCAGTCTGTACGGGCGATATCAAAAGCGTCCCGAAGGCTTATAGACGTTGCGACAGTGTCTCTTTGGTGTGTAGGTTGTAGACTTGTAGCAAGGGGTCTCCTCACTAACGTTGCATCTCGGCACAAACACGCCTCTGTAGTTGATGGTCACGATGTGTCGTGTCAAGCGTCATGAGGGGGGGAGATGGAGAAGCAGTGAGAAACGGGATGTTGACAGGTCTGACAAGAGGGTCTCTTCTTGTATGCCGTTGGCAGCCACGGCCTCAGCCCCCTTGGGAAGGGGGTGGTGAGCAGACACAGCAAAAGGGTGGACGTGGACGGGTTGGGCTGTCTAAGCCGACGCCCTAGAGCCGTGCCCACAGCATTTGGATTTCGGGATGGCGCGCGCTACTTTGTCACTGACCTGGCCATGACGTGACAACAGTTAAGGTTAGCTTCGGCGCACAGTTTGTGCAAGCTACCCCGTTGAGCAGCCAAGTCTCGGTTGGGGATCAGTTGACCAGAGCAGGCCGGGGGCGGATGGGATGCATATGGGTGGAGGAGGGGAGGGGAGGGGGGGTGCGACGATGGAAATGGAACCGGCAGCGGGCAGCTGTATCAGCATCAGCTTCAGAATCAGCTTCACGCATCACGCATCACCGTCGCATTGCATCGGGCATGATGAAAAATATCAGAGCAATTGGCATGTACAGTGACAGCAGAACTGCGAGGTGCTAGACTAGGGGCCGTGCAAGAGGGGTCAGCTCCAGCGCAGAGGGACAGAAAAAAGCCAGTTTCAAGCAAGTGTCTCAGCAGATGATGCGCAGGTTCCATAGGCCAGGAGCAGCTGGCCCGGCTGGGGAGGTACCGAGCACTAGGTCCTTCCTCAGTCTTCACTTGTCTTCCCCGCATGCTAGCGACGGGCTAGGGCCCGAGTCTGGAGAGCAATGCGGAGGTTACCTTGATTCCGGCATGTAATGAAATGTCATGTATGTAATGTAAACATCACGCAACGCGCAATAGCACCGAGCGTCCGCCTGGGGAAAAGCCTGCCGTAGAAAGTCTAGATGGGCATGTACCGAGCGAGACTTGCTGACGAGAAGCTCGCCCCCCATCCCGACAGCTGAGTCCGTAGCAACACCAACCTGCAGATACTCAGTAACATCCATTGCGGCCAATGTTTGTACGTGGTCGCACTGCACCGCACCCGCCGGGGCCAAACCCGACCCAAACCCGGCTGCGAGGCCAAAACGACGGGCAACTTCATGACGACACGCGTCACCCGCCAACCTGCGTAGCGCCGTGTCCCGTCTGGTTTTTGCCCCCATCACCGATCGATCCTGCAGTCTGGCATCGCCCTTGTTTGCGGGTGACGTGAAAGACTCACCGGGCCATGGCAACTAATCCCCGGGCCGCCACTCGTCGGGGAAGCGGGCCTGTTTGTGCTGTTGTAACTCCTCGTCATGCACACACAACTACTCATCATCGAGCACAGCCTGCCTGGCGCCGGCGCAGCTTTGGCGTAATCAATGAGCATTGGAGCCCAAGAGCTGGGCATGAAAGACGAGGCCACCCACTTTGTGAACGGGGTGCGTGCCATCAACACCAGCTGGCCAATTGTTCCGCGAGGCGAAGGAGAGACCGCCCTCCGGGTCATCGAAGGGGCTTGAGACATGCATGGGCAAATTAATCACCAAGGAGGCATCGCACACCCCGTGCAAATAAACAGGGTTGACGGAAGGCAAAAATAAACACCTACATACATGGCAGAAAAAAAAAACTTGAAAACAACACCAGGCAGCCACTGCTGCAGTACCACCAACTACTACTACAGTGCAGAGGGCAAGTGTGGGCGGCCGGATCGAGGCTGCGGCCGAGCCCCGCCTGCATTTGGCAAATGCAACCCCCTCTGCAACCCTCTGCCACGCTCAACCACGCTCAACCACACTCAAACACACGTGCGAGCCAAGGGGGATCGCCGCTGCAGCCTCATCCCGCACGAGTTTCTCGTCCCTCATCGTTGATTTGACGTGCCATCGCGCCTCGCTGCTGGGCCGGGCCGGTCCCCCACAGGCCTCCAGGGAATCCAGATCTTTCAGTCCTCTGCGTCTTTGTGGGTTTGGTGCCATCGAGGGCTTGTCTCACCCGCACACGATATACGGTCCAGTTCCATTCGGCAGCTGTGCCTCTCCAATGGCCCTCCATCCATCCCTCCATCTCGTTCGGGCAGGTACAAACGCAAAGTGCCATGTACAACTACCGCGTCCCGTCGAACGCGTGGAGGCCAGGACCTCGGTGCGTTCGCCCGGCCGTCCCCGTTCCCCGTCCCACGCTGGAGTATTTGTGGGTGTTGCCCTTGTCCGGCCGAGCCCGAGTCCCGCTGGGCAACTGGCTTAGACGGAGGGTACCTTTCCCGTCGCCACTCTCAGCCTGCCCGCCCACCAAAGACTTGGATAGTACATAGCGCACCAGAAGTCCTGAGGCCCGTCGCCTCCCTCGGGACGCGCTATTGCGCCCTCGCATCGATTCCAAGCCCGGTCTCATCCGATGCAAATGCCTCGCCAAAAGTCTGCTTCCTTTTGCCGTTGGGCGAGATAAGCTGTTCTCCTCCGGATCCGCCGCAGAACAACATTCGCTCTCGCTCCCGACTGCATGAGGGTGTCCACGGGCGGTTCGTTTGGCATCATCCGGGCCGATTAATGCCTCCCAAGGCGGGCTGGTGCGAGACAGTTTCTCTAATTTTTTCTTCCGTCTCGCTGTGGCCCTGTAAAGGCAGCAGGAATGTTTGCATCGGAGCAGACACTTCCGGTATCTGAGTTTGGTGGTACCCCTTCTTCCCCTGGGGACAAGCTTCCGCGGACAACGATGTTCAAACCACTAACCTTCAATACTTGCCTGGATGGCCTCGAAAGCTCATATCAACCAGCATCGCATTAGGGCGCCCTGTTGGCTTGCGTAGCTATCGAGAGCGTGTCCGCCTCTGACAGGACAAAGTCCTGCAGTGCTGTCACTACAACTGCAAAGCTATCCCAATGAGATATGTTGCTGCGGCCGCAGAAAGTGATGATGGCTGAGTGAGGAGGCGTCGTGATTGGGCCGGTTCTATCCACCATAGTCAGAAGTGCTGTCGCCAAACTTCACTCACAGATTCCTCGCTTGATGGCAACCAGCCTAGTTCTATGCGACACGATTGGAGAGACTCGGTTGTAGTGCGGACACAAGGTAAGCAAATTTGGCTTTACGCTGTCTGATGGTAGGAAAATACTTCCATTCCTCCCGATGAATAAGCTTATTTGACTGTGTAATCGTTGAATTATTGTTGAACGGAAGAAGATCCTACTGCCAAATGATGAATGGTGGTGCTATATGGCCCGCAATCCGAGGGAATGCTAACCAAGAGGCTCTATCTGAGACTGAACTTATCTGTTGATGCTGGCACTTTGGGGAAGAAAAATTAAGGCCAAAAGTGCTTGGGCCCTGCTACCTTGCAGAGCCGATGCCGCAGGCACCAAGTCTTACCGTTTCGAGGTTCATGTGTGCTGAGAGACGTGCTGTCATCACAGGAAACATCCTCTCCAACTCTACCTCTGGACGTCGACGGTTTTCCTTCAGGGAGGCACAGCTATGAATGCAAGCGCCAGTGCACTATCGATCATCGGATGTTGTATGTCGGTGAATGAGTAGCTTGCTATCAAGATTTACTTAGGCCTTGGTGGGGGTATTTTGATGCCCATTTATTTCATTGGATTTCCCCTGAGTAAAGGAAGCTTGCCGTAGAGCGATGCTAAGCCCCGGCGCACTCCAACCATGGGCATGGCCGTGCCAAATAGCATTGGAGACATTCAAATGCGATACCAGCTCTGTTCCAGATATTTTAATCAATTTCCCTGCATTCAATGGCTGGAAGGCCAAGGTCAAGAGAGCAGAGGGCAGCCTTGTCAGCTCGATCACAAACGAGCAAGCCCTGATTGGCCACAGAATCCAACAACGACCAGCTTACGTAACCCGGGATGAACCACGGGCCAGTGATGGCGGCCTTCGGTTTGAATTGGCGACCCTCGCACGACGCCTTCACGATCCGCAACTCCCAATTGACGCCGCCAACATGTTCGCCGCACGACAGAGGGCAGCCTGCGTGGCTCGGCAGCTCCAGAGGTCCGCGCGGACGTACGCCTCCGACGCCCACGCACACCACAAGCCCGCTGAGCCGGTCAACGAGTCGTTCGGGGTATGCCCGCAAAACCTCGCACATCCCAACCAGCCGTCCGCCTCGTCAAAGATTGCTAACCGCGTTTGTTTCCGCATCTAGACCGGATCCCTCATCGGTGTCGCCGCCTTCTTCGGTGGCGTGCTCGTCTATCAGTTCGTGCCCGCCGAGGGAGACTCCTTGTCGCTCATCCGAAAGTACACCTCGCAGGCCAAGGACTGGGAGGAGACCAACGCCCTGCACACAAAGGCCGCCGAGCAGGCTAGCTTCGACCGCAACCTCTTCGAGAACGCATCCAACAAGCACCGATTCATCGAGGTTGCCTACCCCGAGTACGTCTCGACCCGATCAATTCCTCCCAAGCGACATCGACATCCTGTGGCTTGGACGGGGCGACCTTTTCACGCAGCTTATGCTAACATATCAAAGGGCCATTGGATCCCACGCCGCCCGAAACATCCAGGCTGGCCAGCTGAACAACATGGACTGGGCTGTTGAGCACCACAGGCAAAAGCACCTCGCTGACGAGGAGCGAAAGGCAGCCAAGCTTGCCCAAAAGGAGTAGAACCGTGTATACTAGCGTGGATTGGGCAAATAAGAATCTCAAGAAGTTTAAATCAATCAATTTCCTTTGTTCGGTCATCTGTATCTCGAGAGAGCTCGTGGCAGAGATCCGCTGAATAGCGTCGTGGCAGGGGTGACTGGCGGGCTATGGCCTCGTTCGTAGAGGGTAGTCCTGGAGACCTTCCCTCCTGGTGTGATGAAGAATAAATTTTATTTGGAAGCATCCTCTGTCCTTGTTGTAGAAGGAGCAACGGTCCTGCTGGCATTGTCTGCGCATGATTTGATAGCGGCATCGTACACAGGATGGAAAGCACGAGGCAGTAGGATGATCCCCTGCTCCAGGAATTCTACATCACCCACCAAGCTTTTGAAGCCTCTCAGACCCCTTTTGTTCGCCAAAAGCTCAAAACGTAGCGTATTGTACTTCGAGCCTTATCCCTTGCATCCTAATATCAATAGTTTGCCCAGCCTTATTGGTTGACTCAGTAAGGTCACATCTTCTGCATCACCTCCCGCCGCTGAAAGTGGACAACAAGGTAGTGTCTTCTTCATGCATGGAACTATCTCCCGGTTACTGATGGGTATCGCAGTAAGTGTTGCGTATCTTTGGCGGCTTCATTGTCGGTGTCGTAGAGCCCCGGAGACACTCGACTACTGTTTTCTTGGGTGCTACGAAAAGGCCCTGGAAAAAAAAAGACCGTCGACGTACACGACTTGCGCACGTCAATTCCTAATTTCGGAGGTGAAGATTGTCTTCGCTGATGCTGGCAGCCTCACAGGATCCAGAGAAGAAACCGACGCCGTCACTTGGGAAAGCACCATGGACCCGCGACGCGCTTCACCGATGCCTCCAGCGCAGAATCTTGAGGCCGTTATCATCAGAGATACCTTTGAACAGAGGGGCTTTGGGGTCTTTGCCCGCTATACTTTGCTTGCTGGTCATCAAATTATCATTGAGGAACCTGCAGTATCATGTCCACACTGGAGACATTTGAGGTCTATTGGTGATAGATGGGAGAGGATGTCAACTGTGCAGCGATCAGACCTCCGCTTTTGGTTTCCAAAGCTTAAAAAAGTAAAGGGAGAGTCGGTACTCAGCTGGTCGGATCCCAGACGCCTTGAGAAATTCGTCCAGGAATATGCGTTTGTGGATCCAAGGGAGGCCCAGGCACACATATACCGCCTGGCATCACATATCAACCACGCCTGCCTGTCGTGTGCGAACGCAGAGCAGTGGACAGACGGAATCGAAGAACACAGAATCACCGTCAGGTTGATAACCCCGGTTCTAGCAGATCAAGAACTCTTGATTCACTACAACAAGCGAGGGATCCGCTACGGCTGTGCCAAGTGTGGCGCTGGTGGGAGTTACTGGGCTGCGTTCAAAGAACGACATGTTTCTGCATAGAATTGGAAGCGCATCTTTGCGGCCGCCCCTCTGCGGTTCTGGGTTTTCCTTGCAGTTTCTGGGCGTTTGCAACAGAACGTTGTGGCAGCAGACACTTCAACGGGCGGGGCAACGAGTATTAGCCGTGGGGGAATACAATAAGCGGTATTGATAAGAAAAAGCGGACGATTTGGGTTATCAAACGTCACAACTGACATCAGAAACGAGGAATGGCTGCCGCAGTGAAGTTTAGAAGTCGGTCATTTGTTTTGTTTGTCAAGCGGACAATGCTCCTTTATTGTACTATCATGGTACCCATTGTCATCAGAAACTTCGGTAGAGGCATCCGCCCTTCCACCAAAACCAGTCCTTTTCGCCCATAATGTCCCGTGAATGCAGAAACCACCCCAGACCACAAACTTCTTACTTGAGGGGGATGAAACGAGAAGAGTTGGTAGCACCAATACCGGGTCGACCGTGCTTGACAGGCTTGCTGTAGGGCTGTTAGCAACCAAGAATGTGAAATGGGACAGTTTAAAGGCAGAAAACGCACTATGAGATAGAGAACTCAGCCAGGTAGTGGCCAACCATCTCAGGCTTGATCTCCACCTGGTTGAACTCCTTGCCGGAGTAGATACCAATAACGCTGCCGATCATCTCGGGGACGACAATCATGTCTCGGAGGTGAGTCTTGACGAGGTCGGGCTTCTCGTTGGGCTTGGCCTCCTGCTTGGCCTTTCGGAGCTTCTTGATGAGACCCATGGGGCGGCGCTTCAGGCCACGGTTGATCCTGCGGCGGGCACGGGCGTGGACAACATCACGGAGCTGGTCGGAGCTGAGGTCCAGAAGGCTGTTGGAGAGAGATGGTATCAGCACAAAACAATCCTTGAACAACAAGAGGGTCGCTGTCCGCAGGACAATATTTGAGGAGGGGGATGTGTGTCGTCGGGTGGGGGCTGTCTGGGCGACTTCGCAGTGGCAACGTACTTGTCGAGATCGATTCCTCGGTAGGAGAACTTTCGGAAGGCGCGCTTGCGCTTGAGCTCAGCAGCCTCCTCGGCGTTCTGCGGGCATGGTCAGCCATTTCCCATTGTTTCCCTTATCGAGTCGAGGATGCCTGCGCGCGGCCTCCATTGCGGCGACGGCGACAAGACGTCACAACCGGCGGGGGATGCGGCGCGCGTGCAGGGTATCGTGGAGAGGAACGTACGTATTCGGAGTCAGCCATGATCGCGGTGTTGTGTCGTGAGAATTCGCTGATCTACCGAAGAGCGAATTTGGATGGGCCGGGATGGAGTCGACTTTGAAGGGCTGGTGGTGATGTTCGCTTGCGGGACGAATTGGGCCAAAAACTCAGCGGTAGGGTTTTCGTGCCCTTCCCACGTGTCAGGTGACCTTGTGTGGCCACGGGTTGGGGGGAAAAAAGGTCGGGGCCGGAGGAAAGTGCCGATTTTCCGGTGGTGGTGCTTGAGGAGTGAGGACCACCCGTACCTCTGAGTAAGAGGGGGAAAGTGTCCGTGCCCCTGATGCAAGTCACAAGAGGGCACATGCATAATTTAGGTACGGTTGGTGGTCACGCTTCAAATGGCGGGAACCTTGAAATGACGTCTGGCGACGGCTGGCCTACCCAACATATGCAGCATACCAAGATGATGGCGCCATTTCGCTGTGATATACAGGAGTACGCCGCACACAGTCTCTAATTTTTATTTCTTCCGGTTGACTGTTTTGCTCAAGCGAGTCAGTAGGGCAGACGGTTGTTCTGTTTTCTGTGTGCAAAGAACCTGGATGCCACGGACATGCACTCAGTTGCCTTTGACTTTCAATATGCTCTGTATTATTGTTTAAATCCCAGGTTGATCAGCCGGGGAGGTGACAAAGCCCGAGCGTGCATCTCGGAACAGACTGCTCGGATTTGAGACAAATCACTGTCAGCCCCAATGTCCATTTGAAAGGCTGGGGGGGGGGGGGGATGGCAGGCGGAAACCAACAAGGCGCGGGCCATCTAACATGAGAAGCCACCATATCCTGTATAACCATATAAACGATGAGACCAGCCTTGGTCCATACGGACTAATTCGGACATGAACGTCTAGGTAGAGGTCGGCGTACCACAAGTAATTATCTAGCAATTAGCACCAGCACCTTTGATTGTCTCATGGCGCCATAGACACTCGCCCCACTGTAGGTTCGCCGCACCGTTGTAGCACCGAACCGCCGTTCCACGGCTCCATCAATCTTGCTTCTTCAGCTCAGAACCGGTCTGCGACTCGAGGTATGCCCACTCCCTGCAGCGCATCGCCAGGATGCAACGACGCACCACAAGCAACGCCGGAAGCATGACTAAAGGCTGGTCTGGTGCTCCGCTGCGACTCTCGGAAGGGGTAACCACATCCCGGGGGGACCCCCTCTTGGCGCCGCGACCGCGCGGTCATTTCCCCTCGTCGGGCTTGGGGCGGACGCAGCGGACGAGAGTAACGAGACGCGGCGTCTGGCGAGCCAAGCCGGTAAACATGGCTCGAATACGCAACCCAAGCACGCAAGTCCATGGGCAAGCACTGGCTGGGGGGCGCTCCTTAGCGGCCCAGACGAGCACGGCGTGGTAAGACGCAGGGCTTGGGTGGTCAACGTGGTCAAGCATCGGCGCAATGCTGGGCTTGGCATTTCTCGGCACCCTCCCGTGATAAGATTTCGCCAAGACCCGAAAGGCCTCAGAAGGGGGAGCACCAGCGCCGACCGTCGTAGCCCAGAGGGAGAGGCGGGCACAGGCGAGTTTTCTTGCCCCAGACCCGTCTTGGCTTGTTTTTCCCTTCAATCCTAGAGTCTGTCAATCCATCCGTCGCCTGCGTACTACTATATCCCCTCGACTTGCCCCCAGGTCCGGTGCGCATCGTCTTGTCGAGCGAGCATCACCGTGATTGTGCACGACCCCCCCCCCCTTCCCGCCCCGTATCCTTCTCTTGTCGCTGCGACACTCGTCGTCGTCCACCGCCCGCGGTCGCGTGTCCACATGGACCAAAACCGGTGACCATCCATCCGGACTGCCTGTATCGACCGCTTCTCCCCAGCTTTCCCCGTGGACGAACTCGTCGTCGAGTCGACGCCAAGCTAGGGGTGCGAAGCGACACGCGCCGGTGTAGGCCGACTCGACACCATGACCGATGCCACCGAGCCCGCGCTCACCACCACCGTCTCGACCCTTCCGTCAGGATCTACCAAGACACGGCGTCCAAAGTCAACCCCCGAGCCGACGGGTCTGGCGACGACCTCAATTCCGGCCCACCATGCGGCATCTGCCTACCCTCCCATGACCACACCGTGGACGGCTCCCGCTCGCTGCACATGGACATATAAAATCGACAACGTCCCAGGGCCTGGAGCCACCGATGCCGTCGCATGGCTAGATCTGCAGCCCGATCCTCACGCAACGACGCTGTCTTGCTACCCAAACAAGATGTTTGGCAAATGGCATACGGGTGTGTTCAGTCCGGCAACCTGTCCGCATGGCTGGACCACCGTGTCGCTCCGCATGAACACCGACCAGCCAGAGCACGTCGCAACCACCACTGCGGTTTGCTGCTCCTCGTGAGTGCGAATCTACTCCGTCGCCATGTATACATCTAACAGGAATAGGGACTTCACAATGCAGGGCGACCACTGCCAGCGTGTGGTGCCTACAGTGCTGGCCGTCGCGGCCTCTTACAACGAAACGGCCAAATCCTACGACATTAACACTGCCTCCACCACCACTCTATATAACGCCACCATCGCCGTACACACTATTCTCGCCCTGTTCCAGGAGGAGGACAAGGAGGTTCTTGGGCTAAAGGATGAAGACAACATTGGCACCGACCACAAGCATGCACATGCATTGTCAACAGGCGCGAAGATTGGAATCGGCATAAGCGTCGGCATCTTTGTGTTGATGGTCTTGGGTTTCGGCTTGTTCTGCTTGAGACGGAAAGACAGGGCCGCCGCCAAGAAGCAGGTGCATGAGCTGCATCCCACGCGCTCAGCAGCCGGCAGGCCCTACATCGTCAGCCAGCACCAGGCGAGCCGCGACGGCGAGGCCCCGCCAGCCTACGACAATGGCGCAGAGGCGTCTAGCATCACGGACACGGAGAGCCGATTGAGCGGCGACACGGCGAGGCGCGACGACGAGATCAGGGCGCTGAGGGTCCAAAAGGCAGTCATCCAGCGCCGCATCGAGGAGCTTGAGCAAAACGAAACAAAGTCCCTGCCAGACCAGAGCAGGTCGTGAGGAGGATATCTGGTTCCCAACTTGCCAGAGATTGTATTTTCATAACGGGAGCGGCTCATCTCAAGATACCACTTTTGCATGGCCGTGGCAGGTTTTCGCCGCGGCCCTTTCATTTCGGCGCACAGAGGGAAGGGCGGAGTACGGGAGGGTGGCCATCGAAAAAGTGTTTCGGGTGGATTATTCGAGCATAAGACGTGTTGCATCATCGCGAGACAGGTTCAGCGGACGTTAAAGTTGTTAGACAGCGTAGTTGTTGAATAATGATGGGACAAGGCTCTAGCCGAGTCTCTTAGCCCCGCTCATTAATCATAGTTGCGTTCGGAACGCCAGAGACATCGTGTCAATCCATCGAGCGGGACCAGCAGTGATCTAGATGGGTTATGGGCATCGCAGATGACGGTAGGACATGGTGAGCTTCAATTTCATGACCAAAAATATACACGTTGATGGCGCCGTCGCATGTCCCGCGTGGCTGAAACCTTCGTAGGTTGTGGATCTGCAGCGGCGTAGGAGGTCGCCAAACTGGGCCGTCTTGATACGTAGAGTGACAATGGGAGTGTTGCCTGCGCAAACAAACAAGCTGCCAACTGCGTGATACCTTGGCCATTGGGCTAGCAATTCATGGGGACCCGACGCCCGGATTAAATACAAGACTGGTCGGCGGTCTGGGATCTGGCTCCCGGGCCGAGACGCAGCATTATGTCGTAGTGAATGGGGATTGAGAGCGCCCTATGAGAGAAAGACCCGGGTTGCGGAGATATAAAGGGTCTGGATATGCTCCAGCATCCGACGCACTGGCCGTCGGGAGGCCTGGTTCCCGCGATAGAGCCCCAGCTGGCGAAGCATAAGGCGGGCGTCTATTGAATTCATGCCACCCGAAACTTATATTCACTAGTTACTATTGTTCAGATGAACTGAGCGGGAGGCCAACATGCCTGAATGGCGAAACGAGGAGAAGCCTCGATTGCGCAGATCTTACACACCAGGGGCGCGATACCTTCGTTCAAATACATCCCAGCCACACTCAAGTTCCCGATGCAAACGCCGGATTCCAACCAGGCATTGCACGCCAACCGTTGGCAGGTGCCACGACACGACAGGCAAAGCAAACATGGGTAGCGTTGAAGACCAGCAAGCCACCCCCTTGCAGCCTCTCCTCTCTGGCGGTTTCAATTGGCGGTGAGGGGCCGCAGGTACATGCTGGCGCCGAGGGATGGCGCCTGCAGATGAAGTACCCCATTGCCCTGAGACGCCGGTCCGCCCAGCGCCCCTTTGGCGCCATCCTAGCCGTCAACCCCGCCAATGCCCACCCACAGAACGGCCTATCCAAACATCCGCCGGAAATCCAGCATCACGCCCCTTCTCCTCTTCCTCAAGCGCTGCGCGCGTATTTTCCTCCTCCGCCGCTCCCATCGCCTCCACCAACGCAGTCTCCAGTCCTAGCTTCGTCTACACAATGAAGGGCGAGGTGAGCAGACCCCCCAACACCCATCTACAGCTTCCTCTAGTTGCGAGCTCTACGACGATTCCACACCCCACCCTCCCCTATTTGCTCCGAGCTACCTTGCCTCGACGATGCTGATGGCCGCTTCTCTAGATTCTTCACATCCACCTGGGCCAGGCTGGTACCCAGCTCGGTAACTCCGCTTGGGAGCTGTACGTGCCCTCCCCGTTCAAGCATCTGCCAACCGAAACAGCTTCCCGACGCGACTGTTGTTCGACCGACCGACCGACCGCTAACATGCGATTGACAGCTACCTCCTCGAGCACGGTCTCGGCGCCGACGGTCGTCCCGACCCCAATGCCCCCGATGTTGGAGACGGCGGCTCCTTCGAGACCTTCTTCACCGAGACGAGCAGCGGCAAGCATGTGCCTCGCTCCATCTTTGTTGATCTTGACCCCTCGCCCATCGATGAGATCCGAACCGGCAGCTACCGCCAACTCTTCCACCCCGAGCTGTTGATCAGCGGCAAGGAGGATGCGGCCAACAACTACGCCCGTGGCCACTACACCATTGGCAAGGAGATGGTTGACAATGTCATTGACCGCGTGCGCCGCGTCGCTGGTGAGCTTCCCCGGACATGGTCCGACGATACTTGGTAGCTTGTTGAGATCCAATGCTAAATGTGGGGCCCCTCCAGACAACTGCCACTCCCTCCAGGGCTTCCTGATCTTCCACTCCTTTGGCGGTGGTACCGGCTCTGGCTTCGGTGCCCTGCTGCTCGAGCGCCTCTCTACCGAGTACGGCAAGAAGTCCAAGCTCGAGTTCGCCGTCTACCCTGCTCCCCGCGTCTCCACCGCCGTTGTCGAGCCCTACAACGCCGTCCTGTCGACTCACAGCACCATCGAGAACTCGGACTGCACGTTCCTCGTCGACAACGAGGCCGTCTACGACATCTGCCGCCGCAACCTCGACATCCCCCGCCCCTCGTACGAGCACCTGAACCGCCTCATCGCCCAGGTCGTCAGCTCCATCACCTCGTCCCTCCGATTCGACGGTGCCCTGAATGTCGACCTGAACGAGTTCCAGACCAACCTGGTCCCCTACCCTCGAATTCACTACCCTCTCATCAGCTATGCTCCCGTCATCTCCGCCTCCAAGAGCCAGCACGAGAGCTTCAAGGTCCACGACCTCACCTTCCAGTGTAAGTCACCCTAGGCCTAAGCCTCGGCGCCGTGAAACTGACCCGTTCCCAGGCTTCGAGCCCAACAACCAGATGGTCGTCTGCGACCCCCGCAACGGCAAGTACATGGCTGTCGCTCTTCTGTACCGTGGTGACGTCGTCCCTCGCGACTGCAACGCCGCCATTGCTGCCCTCAAGGCCAAGGCCTCCTTCAACCTTGTCGAGTGGTGCCCCACCGGCTTCAAGCTCGGCATCAACTACCAGAAGCCCGTCGCTGTCCCCACCGCGCCCGGCGACGGCGGCCTCGCCTCGGTCGAGCGATCCGTCTCCATGCTTTCCAACACCACCGCCATCGCCGAGGCCTGGTCGCGTCTCGACTACAAGTTCGACCTCATGCACAGCAAGCGTGCCTTTGTCCACTGGTACGTCGGCGAGGGTATGGAGGAAGGCGAGTTCACCGAGGCCCGTGAGGATCTCGCTGCTCTTGAGAAGGATTATGAGGAGGTTGCTGCCGACTCATTTGAGCCTGAGGAGGATGCCGAGTACTAGACACCCGGCTGGCACCCTTCAAAACCCCCTCATGAACTCTTTTTCCATTTCTTCTGACAGTTGGGCTCGAGCTGCTCCCGGTCAGTGAGGTGCCGTGAGGCCCCACGACCGGAGCCGTGGAGGATGTTTATTAAGATTCCCTCTGACCGTGAAATTTTTGGTGGCACTTGGAGCTGGGTAGATGTCGCCACGTTCAAGTTTGGCTCAGGTTACCGGTTCGCACCTGGTCGTTGGAGTCAAGTCTAATAGACGAAGCTATCCCTGTATGCAAGTGGCATTCCGTTGGCAGCAAGCACGTAAAATTGATGATGATTTTCCTTTCTCTTTACTCACAGTCCCTTGACCTCCCCTAAACCAACACCTCTCGTCGATAGGCAGCAGATTATGTCGAGGTTTCCGCAACGTGAGCCCTAGAAGTGACCACTTGGTATGTGATGATAGCATCCCGTGGCTTCGTCGATTTGGATTATCTCCTACAGCGCGTAATTTGTGTAATAGTAACATTTCTGTCTTCCATTAGACGGTAGCAGAGCCCTAGGTTCGATCATTCGCGCCATGTGAGTCTCAAACCGAGTCTCTGCTTCTTGGAACACGGAGAATTATCATGCACTAACGCTGGCCAATCGGATGTAATACACCATTAGACCTGGACCCCACAAGTTCTCGAACCAGGAAGCGTCAATCCTCTTACATTTACCCTTGAACATTACTTGACTGCTTTCTTCTTTCGCCCCCGTTTCTTGTTCATCCCAGGCACTCGACTGACCCGCATTGCCTTAATTGCCAGTTTTATATTAGCCCGCCATTCTCATTTCATAGGACGACTCTTTTAACTGCCGATGTTCAACCCAGGCTGTGGCAGCTGCATGCTTTTCGCTCTAGCTGGAGTTTGACTGATGGACAAGTAGATGTGGGGACCCGATATATTCAAGATGACAGGAAGAGGTGCAAAGTGAAGGTGCAAAGTAGAGGCGAGGTCGTGGAAGCAGAGGCGAAGCCATGAAGGCAGAGGCGAAGCTGTGAAGGCAGTGTGGATATTCACACAGGGCTGCATGCTGTCATACAGCGCTAGTAATGCTCAAGTTTCAGCTCGAAATTCCGTTACAAGCCCTTGCATCACACCTTGAGAATTCGTCTACGATGCGTGAGGGCCACAGCTAGAGGCTAGGTCGAGATCCGCGTAGGGTATTACTATATTGCCTCGTCAGAGCAGGTCAAGGTATTGAATTGTCTGCAACTTACGGTAGCTCTGCTGTTGCTTGACATCCTGCTGCAATCGTACCAGCTGGTAGTCTTGGTAAAAAGGCCCCCAACGAAGACTAGGTGCTCACATCGTTGAGGCCATCCGATTGTGGGAAGGCTGTGGAGCGAGCCCTGCGTTTGCGACGGGGCTGTGAGGCACGCCCAAGCTGTCGAGGCAGAGGCAGGTCTGTTGAGGTGAAAGCCACCAACGCACACCAAGGGCATGTAACTGCCAACAGAGAGCCGGACACCAGGTATAAGGCCGCAACAAAAGTTCTCAGGGCAGGAGGCGCGAGATGGGTATCCCATAGGCAGCGTGTGCATCAGAACATTGCAGGCATCAACCCAGAGATGAATTCCGCATGGTATTGGGCGTCAAAATGTCTGTTTTGGAAGCGAGGGATCGGTCTCTGAGCCATGAAACATTGTGAGCTGAGTATGCAGTGTCTGCTAGTAGGTGGGTAGAAAGCTCAGGGGTGTTCCACTCGCTTGTGACTGTCAAGCATGGCGCTGCACGACACAATTCTGAGGCCAATGCTACACTAATAAAATATCGATGTTAGACTCCGCATTAGATACTCTACTTGTCATTGACTTACCAGACTCGCTCAAGTACACGATCCCAAGGATAACTCGGTCTTTCCACCAGCGATCTACCACGAGCCGTTAGACTTACTGACGCCACTCGTTTTTCAGCGACTTACAAGGATTAAAGCCGTCGCTGACCATGGAGATCCTGCTGTCAACTCTCCACGAGACGAACCAGGCCACTCAGGTTTGTTGAAACCGTCCTTGCGAATGACTGAGAAGATTCACAACGTTGGCAAGCCATCTCTCTCTTTGATTTGACAGGGAATGAAGTAGAGGCGAAGCCCGAGACACACAAACTCGGACTCCGCGTGTGCTTTAAGGACACCGCGCTAGGCGGTGGAGGTGGTGGCGGCGGTGGCGGGCGGCGGCGCGAGCGGAGGGAGTAACGGATCCACTAATCGCGATGTGCAGCGTTTGCCAATAGCTGGCCTTCATTCAGACCCGAGGGGAGCTGGTTATCCGGCACCGGCCCTCTCATAATAAATCTCTGTTATGGTTGGGAGATAGATACGCATAATGAGTTCCCAAGGCGCATCATCGTCATTGGTCGGCAGCAGGCCAGCAGAAAGTAGGAGTGGAGGAACAAGAACCAGGGCATGCTGATGGCAATCCGGAAAGCCAAGCATCACCATCGAAATACCACGTCTTGATGCGGCATCCACTACACTACTAGTCAACGAAATAGATCATCCGGCTTTCCCAGGCGAGCGTGCGCTTTCGCCAACCTGTGTACCTTGCAGGCCATGGCAGTGCACCCCGATCTTGCATGGACTCATCACTACCCTAGACCGTCTCGTTAAATTTCGTTTTCCAGTGTTCTATTTAGCAGGGTATCACGTGCTCCTGTTGGTGTCGCTGTTTTTGTATTTGGAATTGCTTCTGTGTGGTCAGCCATTGACAGTTTCTGTACGTCCTTCGGTTGGTTGTGTTCACAGACAGCACCTTCCTGTCATGACGGCCGTGGTGACGACATCTTGGATCTTTGTCTGGGGTATGTGGGGTTACCCGCCCGGGCCGCCCCCTAGCTTGGGGTTCGGTACGTACGGATGCTGCGATATTGTATTTTCCACGCACGCTGTGATGAACAACCATAGTGGAGGAATGAGAATCGATTAGCGGTGACAAATGAGTCCGTCGTAGTGGGGTCTTAGTGCGGTAGTGGCGGTAGAACCGAGGGTGCAAAGTTAACCCACCTCTCCAACAAGCTGAGAAGATCGATCAGGGGCCAATAACCAGCGTCGTTGATATAAGGGTAACGTTCCTGCCTTCCAAGCACGAGCCAAGGGACATACAGGCAATCTAGGGGGACCTTGCCCAGCCGCCCAGCGTCAGCGGGAGACACCCAAAAAAAAAACCACAACACACCCAACCGGTCGATCGCGATATCACGACCACGGAAAGCCACCAGGATTTCCGAAATGCAAAAAGAAACGCATGCATGTTCGGGGAATCGAACCCCGGGCTCATGCTAACCGGCTAATGGAAGGCAGGAATGTTACCATTACACCAAACATGCTAATTTGTGGAGCCCGCGTTGTTGGCTTGCTCCACTCGTTGAAGGGGCGGGCCTTAGTTTGCACTATACCCATAGTACTGAACACGTGTGTGCCATGCTTATTAAGCAGCCCCTTATCAAACTCGTTGAGCACACCAGTCAGACGCAGTGGATTCTACGTCCTGGTATTGGTCTGCTCGGGATCGCAGCTCACAACGGCTGCAGGTTGTGTAGATCTGGCAGTCGTCAATGCTGTCACGGCTGTGAATATTGCAGGGCATAGTAATTCTATCCAAAACATCATGTCCTCAATGGGACCAGGCGAGCGCTGGGCTCCTGCTGATGGTTCCATGCACGGAGCAAAAGGTTGAATCTGGGCCTGTGTTGAGGCGGGCGCAATACCGTTGCCACACGCTCAAATATCAGGAAGACAGCAAACACGACTCAGCGAAGCCTGCTTCGTCACCCCGTCGTGCCGAATGCGTTGATCACGCAAAGGGGCCTGATTGCGGTGCTGAGTGGCATCACAACACAACGCGCTTCGACCATGGGAAGCTGTGGCACGCCAAGCTAGGAATATACCAGTAAACATACGCGGTCGGCCGGGTCAACCAACCTGACGCCATGAAAGAAACCACTGCTTCCATTGCAGTAATGCGGCAGGGTGACTCGCTGAGTCCTGTCCAACAATGACAATTGAATCTCGGTTTCGCTGCTCTGTACTGTGCTAGTGGGGCGCGGCGATTATGCTCAGGTAAAATCAAGAATTGAGACTTTGGAAATAAAATAAATAGTGCTTCAATCCAGAGCTCAAGGAATAATATTTGAATCCCAAAACATATTCAACGTCACCACTCTCGTCATCCTCTATGCGTCATCCTTGCCAATCCTGACAGGACAGTTGAGAACGATTCTGATTGGCATTCTGATCGTGCAAGTCTTGAGATGGCAACCGAGGCGCAACCCGGTGGCTACTTGTGTCGATGCAAGTCGGTGACTGCAACTGGGGGCACCGTGAGCGGGTGGTGAGCCGCGCCTACGAGCCGGCAGCATCAGCCACGGGCAGTGGAAGCCGTGCTGGACTGCACATCAGCGCGGGGAGCTCTGGAAACTGTGGCGCCACTCCAAAAAGGGGGTAAGGTTGTGGCGCACACGGGTAGGGCCGCGACTAACCCGTTCCAGCATCCCACCAACGGCCACTGACTCGTGGGTACGTACCCGAAACACCATAACAAATGTCACCAAATATGGCGGATGCCCTCAACATTGGACAGCTGGAATGCCAAAAATATGCTCCAAAACGCAAAAAGAAACGCTTGCGTAATCTGGGAATCGAACCCAGGGCTCGTGCTACCGTCCAATGGAAGGCAAGAATGTTACCATTACACCAATTACGCGCTGTTGGAGCTAATCCGTTTTGATGCGATCCAGCGAAGCTATCGTCAGATATTAAGCGACTCGGGCCACGGCCTTGTGAATCGCGTATCGCCACATGAAGCTGGCTGGGCCATTGGTCACTTGCTGGCCTCACTCAATTGTGGCTAACATCAACAATCTACTCGCACCCCATATGGTATCCGCTTGCAATCAACGTAGGGTATCCATATTCAGTTGCAAAGTGCGTTGAAGGTCATTATTTCTCGCTAGGTATGCCACCGTTGTTGGGCGGGTACTATGGAAGGTGCCCGTTGTGGCCTACATCAACATCCCACTAACATTACTCAACTCCATTGGTTTGCTTCGCAACGAGCTCATGCCACCACGGTTCCCAGTCTATAACTCGCTTCTCAAGCCTAGCCTCCTCCGCGGCAAAGACCATGGCGTGGCTGCGTATAACTTCTTCGAGTGTGCATCCGATAAACTCGTCTTGGGCCCGGGGAGCCTCCCAGCCGTGGTTCTTGACATGGTCCACGGCGAGAACGAACTGGCGCGTGAGGCCCAGATCGCCGCCGCCGTGACCTAGATCCTGGAGGGTGGGGGTATGCTCCGTGGTCTTGCCTGTGTTGAAGTCCTCGATGACAATCTTGTGCGAGTCGGCGTAAATCTCCCCATGCTCCCCGTATATGTGGGTATAGCGCTGGCAGATTTTCTTGGTCTGCGCGACCATGTGGAAGGTCGCCGTCTTGGCCGGCTGGGTCGACTCGGGCCAGGTCATGGTGACGAATTGGTCGTCGCAGACATTGTTGTCGGCCTCAAACACGCAGCGTCCGAACCAGTTGCGCGATTGCACCTCGGCCTTTGGCGTTGACTCATCGTAATCCTCCTCGAGAGCTGCTGTGAGAACTTGCTCCTTTTCCGGCCACGTGGGATAGTCTTCGATATCGTGAACGACGATTTTGACGGGCCACCTTTGATTGCCCGTCTTTAGACCGGCAAGTTTGGGCCCTAGATAGACGTTCTTGGCGGAGAACTTGCAGCCCTCGTCGCCTAGAGGACAACGCATGCAGTTGGTAGCGTTTCCGGCTGCAGCAGGTTTCCTGCTTTTCTTGAAGAACTGGAGCCCGCCAGACGAGGTCACCGTGGAAGGAAGATGTGGCTGTCCCTGTCCCGCCTTGGTGGGAGAGCATAGTAGCCACAGCAGCAGATCGATGTCGTGGCAGCTCTTGGTTAGGAGCGACGGCGCGGTGGTGTTCTCGTTCCGCCAATTGCCTCGAACATATGAATGTGTAAAATGCCACCAGCCAACCGGCTCTGTGTGGACAATGCTGGATACGTCGCCGATGACCCGGTCCTCCAGCAGAAGCTTGCGAAGCATGATATTGTGCGGGCTATAACGAAGCACATGGCCGATGGAAAAGACCTTGGACTGTTGTAGGGGGCGCATGGCCTTGTACATATCCAGACACTCTTGTAGGGAGCATGCCAGCGGCTTCTCGCACATGATGTGTAAGCCGAGCGGTGCGAGGCCAACAACGACTTCGCGGTGCATCTCGTCAAGCACGCACACAAACACGCCATCTACCCCCTCTGGAACATCCTTCTCCCCGGAAGCGACCCGCCGCCGCCGCTCAGTCTCATACTCGAGAAACTCGCGCCAATCCTCAAAGGACTGCCCTTCTCTAGGTCCCTCGTCGCCCCATATGAGGCTCCGACCTAGCGTCTCGCGTTTGAACTTGAGCGGCTCGGCCACGGCCGCCACGACTCCGTTGGTGACGGCGTGAATGGCCTCGGCATAGTTTTGACCCCGGGATCCGGCGCCGATGATGAGAAACCGTGCTGGATTTAGTGACTTTCCTGGCTTCGGCGGTGGGCGGACTTTGAACGACGGCTCCGAAGTGGCGGGGGCCGGCTTCTTAGACGACAGCAGGTTCTTTATCGACGGCATTGCTGAAGGGACAGCTGAGTGATTCAATACTGAAGCCACGAATGTTGGCGAGAATAAGAATGAGATAAGTCGACGGAATTTATGCGATATATGGTGAGGCAATGGAACTCGCTGGGCAGCCGTATTTGTGCTTCAGGCAACGATGATGGACTGGAGCTGGGCTAGGCAACGGCAGACTGAGCCTGGTCACGTAGCAATTCAGCCCTCAATGGAACCTGGGATGCAAGGAGAGCCCTTGGTGAGAGAACTCCGTATGGCCTTTGCAGCCTTGAGGTAACGATGCCGTTGAGGCTGCCTGGTAGAGGGATGGGCGTGTTATGTGCGACTGCCAATGACGAGGCGGTGATTACACGCAACGTTTCAGCGCATACACAGCCCACAGCGAGGTGGGCGTCAGGTCAATAGCGCTGCACTGACGGGGCACTAGCTCCCCTATGAGTCCTGAGGCTGCCTATGAGCGGGCGCAGCAGCCACACGCACTAGGGCCCGGCCAAAAATCCATGGGCAATTGTGCACATTGACACACTCCAACTGGACGTTATCCACGACTGCTATTTCGGCGCGGCACAGTGTAATTATACCTGTGCAGACATCTCGACCATGGCAACGAACGCCCAGGACCAGACCGAGCAACCTAAGAGTGCGACGGACGACCCTCTCGTATGGATCGACTGTGAGGTGCGTTGATGTCCGGGGCACGATACGACATGCCCGAGTGCCAAGGTGGCGCCTGCACACCTGAATGCAAGATGCTCTGGTTGGCGATGGCTTCGTCCACCCCAAGACCCCCAGGCTCCAGCTGGGCTAATTGGTCTGCACACTCGCTGACATCCATGCCCACGACAGATGACGGGGTTGGACCCCGACAAAGAAGAGATCATCGAGATCTATTGCATAATCACCACAGGCAACCTGGAGATCCTGGACGAGGAGGGCTTCCACGCCATTGTCCATCTGCCCAAGGAGCGCCTCGACCAGATGGACGACTGGTGCACCAAGACGCATGCTGATTCGGGCCTGACAGAGGCCGTGCTCGCCTCGACGACGACGCCTCAGCAGGCCGCCGATGCCCTGTACGAGTACGTCACCCGCTTCATCCCGGAGCGGAAGCGCGGCCTGCTCGCCGGCAACAGCGTGCACTGCGACCGGGCGTTCCTCCGGCGCGAGCCGTACACGCGCGTCATGAAGCACCTGCACCACCGCATCCTGGACGTGAGCACCATTAAGGAGGCGGCTCGCAGGTGGTGCGCCAAGCGCATCGTGAACAAGGTGCCCAACAAGAAGGGCCTCCACAAGGCGCGGGACGACATCCTCGAGAGCATCGAGGAGGCCAAGTACTACCGGGAGGTCATCTTCCGGCCGACTTTCGATGTGGTGCCGGCCAAGAAGAACAAGACCAAGTAGGGGCCCTCAGATATCAATTCGCAAAGATGACCCAAAACCAGGAAGCGAACCCCTTCTTCTCGGGAGTCTTGTTGCTAAAAATGACCAATTATACTTGGCCAACTTGGGTTGACTCTCTCTCCTAAGCCTCTGAGGAAAGGAGCCCTTCCCAATACGCTCATTTAATTAGTTGAGTCCGGCTGTCAGTGTCAACCAGGATACACAGCATCTGCCGAGTACCTGAGGCCTGTAGCACACCCGTCCTCGTTGCGCCGTTTCCCAATAGCACTGTACGCCTCCGCCGTTGGCCCACCATACAGACAGTGCCATCAATCCACGTTCACTGTAGCCACCCCTCCACTTGCTAAAGTGATATCATCTCTGGTTACCCCACCATTGAGAACATAGCTCCCCAAAGCTCCCCACCCGGCTTTCCCCCTTCACCTCCTCTTTGCTCTCTCCCTTCGCCACCCTCTGCTTCTCCTCCTCTACCAAGAAACCCTCCCCGAGCTGTCTGCAATTGAAGTAGCCATGAGCGTCCAGACCGTCGAGTTCACGCCCTTCCAGGACCAGAAGCCCGGAACGTAGGTGCTCAACAACCCCGCCAGATCTGCCGCGCCCTTGCCCGATCCACCCCCACCGCCATATCATGAGCTTCCGCGGACGCAGGACTGACATGACACGCACAGTTCTGGTCTTCGAAAGAAGGTCGTCGTCTTCCAGAAGCCCCACTACAGCGAGTCCTTCGTCACCAGCATCCTGCTGTCGATTCCCGAGGGCGCTGAAGGTATGGCTTTCGCCTCGAGGCCTTGGGCCAATCCCAATCTTACAGTGCTATAGGCTCCTTCCTCGTCATTGGTGGTGACGGCCGTTACTGGAACCCCGAGGTCATCCAGCTGATTGCCAAGATTGGTGCCGCCTACGGCGTCAAGAAGCTCCTCATCGGCCAGAACGGCATCCTCTCCACCCCCGCCGCCAGCCATGTTATCCGCCTTCGAAAGGCCACTGGCGGAATCCTCCTGACTGCCAGCCACAACCCCGGTGGTGAGCACCCTTTGGCGGATGCCCGTCCCCTTGCCGTGGCTGACGCTCCATAGGCCCTACCAACGACTTCGGCATCAAGTACAACCTTGCCAACGGTGGCCCCGCCCCCGAGTCCGTCACCAACAAGATCTACGAGACCTCAAAGACTTTGACCTCGTACAAGATCGCCTCCATTCCCGATATTGACATCTCCACTGTCGGCACTCAGACCTATGGCTCCCTTGAGGTGGAGGTCATTGACAGCACCGTCGACTACATCAACATGCTCAAGGACATCTTCGACTTCGACGTCATCAAGAAGTTCTTCGCTACCCACCCCGACTTCAAGGTCCTCTTCGACGGCCTCCACGGTGTCACTGGCCCCTACGGAAAGGCCATCTTTGAGAAGGAGCTTGGCTTGACCGGAGCCACGCAGAACTGTGTGCCCAGCCCCGACTTTAACGGCGGACACCCCGATCCTAACCTGACCTATGCCCACTCCCTGGTCGAGGTCGTTGACAAGAACAGCATTCCCTTCGGTGCCGCCTCTGACGGCGATGGTGACCGTAACATGATTTACGGCGCCAATGCCTTTGTCTCCCCTGGTGATTCCCTGGCCATTATTGCCCACCACGCCAAGCTCATCCCGTACTTCCAGAAGAACGGCGTCAACGGCCTCGCTCGTTCAATGCCCACCAGTGGAGCCGTCGATCTCGTCGCCAAGGCCCAGGGCCTCGGCTGCTACGAGGTCCCCACCGGCTGGAAGTTCTTCTGCGCCCTCTTCGACAGCCAGAAGCTTTCCATCTGCGGCGAGGAGAGCTTCGGTACTGGAAGCGACCACATCCGTGAGAAGGATGGTCTGTGGGCCGTCGTCGCCTGGCTGAACATCATTGCTGGCCTCGGCGTCCAGAACACTGATGTCACCCCTTCGATCAAGCAGATCCAGAAGGACTTCTGGACCCAGTACGGCCGTACCTTCTTCACCCGCTACGACTACGAGAACGTCGACTCCGACGGCGCCAACAAGGTCGTTGGTGAGCTGCAGAAGCTCGTTGCTGACCCTGGCTTTGTTGGTAGCCAGATTGCTGGTAAGTGAAAGCTCGAATTTATGAGAACAAGTTTGTCAAGCAACTAACTAAACTGTGTTCTAGGTCGCACTGTTACCAAGGCTGGCAACTTTTCGTACACCGACCTCGACGGCTCAGTCTCCTCCAACCAGGGCCTGTATGCCGGCTTCTCCTCCGGCAGCCGCATTGTCGTCCGTCTCTCCGGCACCGGCTCCTCGGGTGCCACAATCCGCCTGTACATTGAGCAGCACTCTAGCGATCCTTCGACCTACGATATGGATGCTCAGGACTTCCTGAAGGCCGAGGCCCAGTTCGCCACGGAGCTCCTCAAGTTCAAGGAGCATGTCGGCCGTGACGAGCCTGATGTCAAGACCTAAGCGTGGAATGACCGATATCGCATCTCAACGAGAGGGCCGGCAAAGCAAAAGAGATGGAAAAATATTGTTGAGATTGCGAGTTTGCTATTGCACACAGTACAGATATGACAAATTGAGCGTTCTTGAGACTTGACAAACTTGGGTGCTTGAGGCAAGACGTGACGGCGCAAAAGAGAAGATGGCTTTCCAACCAACCTTGAAACCTTGTCCCTTAACTGACCCCAGAAGAGCCTTGGTTTTTGTTATCGTACAGTACTTATTCCTTTTCGGGCTACTCGACAAAAATGGGGGGACTCGTTTCTCGTAAATCGTAATCTCGTCAAGGCGCCCACCCCTGATGGGGTCGCTGCGGCCAAGAGCGTCGTCAAAGAAGCAGACAAAACCTGTTAGACATCGCACTAAGGAAATATCACACGGTTTACGGAGAAGACGTAGTATCAGCTCTACGAGGACTCTGTAATGGTCGTCCCGTCAGTGGTTGATAGAGAATTGGAGAAGAGTTCTTTAAATCGTTTGGTTGCTACCTCAAAAGTCAGAAAACGCAGTTCAAAAATGGGTCCGTGGCTGATGGCACTCACCCTCGCCGCTCATGAAGCAGATCTCAAAGGCGCCTGCAGACCCACGACGTTGGTTCTGCTGGCTGTACTTCTGACAGAAGACGTAGAGCTGGATGTCGGCGAGACGGACCTTGCACCGTGAGACTTGCTTGATCCAGGTGGAGGAAGCCGATTGGTGGGTAACTGGAAAAGGTAAAGGTGAGTATGTATGCTTGGGACTCTGGAACATATGGACGGAGGGAACCTACTGAAGGCTGTCCAAACGGGGCATTGCTGAAGCTCCCCGTCCCAAACGGCGGCGTGGAGGCGGAGGCCTTTTGTCATTGAATCTTCGTACACGATGAGGGAGTGTCTGAAGTTGTCGTCGTTGATACGTCTATGGAGGTGAGCCTTGGTCATCCCAGGTCCGTATCGAATATGTAACGCACGCTTGGAAGAGCCTTTTCTCTCCGGTGAGAGTAGTCTCGTATGGGGCTAGTTGGACCGTCAATCTGTTTTGAGACTTGAAGGACCTGAAGGAGCAGTAGATGAGGACCATCTCTGGATAGGCATTAGCGGCTGCATCATGGATAAGGGGGAAGGGGGAGACGGAAACAAACCTTCCCAGGTCATGCAACACAGTTTGGCCCACACCCTGGCGCAACCTGCGTCGTTGGACCAGCGGTAAAATACAAGGCAGCTGTCCTCGCGCTTGATACAAAGCTCGTGGGCACCCATGACGGAACACCAAGCACGGCCCATGTAGTACAGACGTAGCAGGTAGTATGGGCAGCCATCTCGGTTGCTGATGAAGACGATCAACGATATCTGACCGCTATTAAATGGGCTAAGCAGGACGTAGACGTTAGCTGGAAGGACGGAATAGAACGTTGGTGATCTAAGTGTGGCGTACCGAATGAAGAGCACTCGGGCATCGCTTGGCGGTTGAAACTGCTCCCATGGAAAGTGGGGACCCAGTGCTAGAGACCTGGAGACTGGTTAGACGAGAAGGTCCACGGCAGCAGGATGGCTACTTACGGCCCCTGGTTCTTCAGCGCTGTTCTCGAGGACAGAGGCAGCGAGAAGATTTGCTCAGCCCAATGGACACCCTGCGCCATATCAGCACTCGGAGCTTCCCAAAGGCTGAATTTTGAAAGCCTCACGTTTCTTTGGTCTGCATGATCGATGAACATATCGGGTCGTATTACGGATCCTACGCGGATCGGAGGAGGTGCTTTGATACAGTGAGTGGATGCGGTCAACCCTTGGCGGACCGGACTTGACTTACGGATGCTTCTGGCCTCGCGAAGCTGCATTAACTGGAGGCGTGTACTCTCCATGGAATTAAAGTCAAAGTTGGGTGACCTGAGAGATTGTTAGTTGAAGGGATTGAGTTGCTGTAAAGGAGGAGAGGGTAGGTACCTGGTTAAAAGTTCCCCTAATAGGGTCAGGAAGTGATTGTAGAGGACAAACCTCTGAGGCAGATTCAGGCCCTTGGCCTCTTCCGTCAAAGTGTGGTACATGGTTCGCCATCGGTTCTCCTTGGTCAGGTTCGCATTGTCGACGTGGGTTTTGATATCCCGGAGCGTCCTGGAGAGACAGGGGAGAACTATTTCAAGATAGTCGAGGACGACGGGGACCCTGGAAAAGTAGATTCTCGAATAGTCGGCGAGCTCTCGCAACAGGCGGTAGCATGTCTGAACCTCGTCGATGAGACGGCTCAGATGAGGATGGGGCGCCGTGGGCAAGGACTGGACGAGTCCTATTAGGTGTGCGGCGACGACTCCTGACCGCTCCGACTCCATAAAGCAGCCTTGAAGCAGGCGGATTTCGTCCCCGCCTCCTTGCACCAGAGCCATGGTTGAGAGATGGACAGGCTCCTGAGTTGACGGAGGCTAGAGCAACATGATAGGACGTGGGAACCCGAAGCTCAACGGCTTACTTGGGACGGGGTGTCTAGTAGCTGGATCTGGCCTCGATAACCGATGTGAGGTTCAGGCCGAGGCGAGATGATGTGGTATCGGGATCTGATGCGAAGATTGGCGTGGACGCTTAGACAGGCCGAGATAGGAAAGGGACGGACGGCAAGGGACGACGATATCAGGCCAGGGGGATGACGGCGGTTAATGAACACGAGAAGAACAATCACAAACGCCAAGCTGGGAAAATGGAAATAGCACACGGCGGCGAGGATGCGGGAGAGGATAGTCTGGAGGAGAGGAGAGAGGAGGGGAGGAGGGAAGAGGAGAGCCGTCGAGACGACGGATCATCGATGGGGAATCTGGCTACGAGAAGGGGGGAGACATGGCGCGGCGGCAAGCGTCGAACAACGTGTGATGCGACGCAGGCGATTTGGTCAACACCACTAATAAGAGCGCGGCAATCCCACAAGCGGTCCCCATAGAGCTTCACCTGACGTGTTTGCGCACGGGTCTTAACGTGCACCCTGGGCAGCGGACTGCACGTCATGTTGGCAGCGTCTGGGGGTCAAATTGGCCTTGTCGACTGAGCTGAGGCCACATCCAAGGGTTGGACACCACCTGATGGTCCGATGCCGCCCATGCCGAAATTTGGCAAGAAAAGGTGCTCCACGAGGGGCCAACCGCGAGCGCAGCAGAGACGGACCGGGGGAAACAAATGGCAATGGAGAGAGAGAGGAGAGACGGAGCATACCAAGACTTGTAGCGCCATCTCCCCCCCCTCTCGCCCGCGCCGGGGGCCAGCAAGAGGCCAGACAAGATGGCGGACGATGGCGTTGTTGCCCTCCTCCGGCCGGAAGCTGGTCGAGGTGTCGGCGTCGGGTTGGGCGCGGCTTGGGCGGGCCCCCCGTTGGACGAGCTGCTCAGGCGTTGCCACGTCGGACGTTGAAAGCAACATGCAACCCCCCCGGGGGCCCAAAATGCAGCAAGCCGCCAACCGCGAACATCATCGACCTAGCTCGCCCGTCCGGAACGGGGCTAGAGCCGGGGGATGGTGGGTGCCCTTGGGCGACGCTGGGCTCGCGCTTCGCAAGCCCGCGTCAGACACGGCGCCAGCTTTGAAGATGAGAGGCGGGCGGGCCATTGAGGGCAAAGGCGGGCGACGTGTTGCACCCGCATCCGCCGGCCGGCCGTGTGGGGCCTAGTAGCTTGCCAGTTGGGATAATCGACCGGGGGAGATGGCGAGGGATGAAGACGACGAACCATCCGTCTGTGCTGGGGGCACAAGTCCCGGGGTGTCCCCTTCAGGTCGCAGCTTGGCCGGGTTGTCGTCGTTTGTTGTCGTCGTCGTCATCGGCGCCGTCACCGGCGGCAGCTCGTTCGCTCTCGTGTGATCAGCCCGGCCGTGGCAGTTGTATAAAAGGCCACATCCCCCCGCCTCCCACCCACAGCGTCGAGAATCATCGCGACGGGTGCACTTTGCCAACCGCTGCCCCTGTGCTCACTCAGTCAGGACCGCCTCAGCCGTCGCCGCCTCGCCTCTCACCTCGCCTTTCACCAGACTTGTGCTGCACTGAGGAAGCTTCGCACACGAGGCAGGCGAGATGTGCAATGGCGTTCGATAGCCCCTGCCTCCGTACCATCGCGGCGAAGCTTCAGCTGAACCCCGCTATCATTGGGCGTGCCCCTGCCCCAGGAGCCAAAGCCACAGTCACCACCAGCCTCGTGTGGCGCATCACGACTCCTGCCCATGGAGTGAAGCTTGGGGAAGATTGGGCCGTTACGAGGGCGTCAATGACCAGTGCCACCGATAAAGCCTCTGCTGTGCCTTCAATCAGCCCTGCATTTCACTATTTATGTACAAATGCATGTGTGGGCGCTCTGATTGTTTCCGTCTGAATAGCTGCCTACCGAGTAGCGTTCACGAGAAGCCTCATTCGACGTGTCCAGTTGAGATTCATCACTGGTACGGATCGAGCTACGATTTGTTGCTCGCTCTCCTCCTGAATGGATGACGAGCTCTCTCACGTTGGTATCGAGCAAGCATTCTCGACGCCCAACGCCCAACACACTGTGCGTTTCGAGTTCACATTTCGCAAGTCAAGTTTTGGTACGTCTTTTATTTGTGTCTGAAAATGGAGCCCCGGTGCTCGTACGCAAGTATCTCGTTCCATCGTCCCTTCGATGTTGACGGGGTCATGATCTGAGGCTCAAGAGGACAAGCGGCTCTGCACGGAGCTTGCAGCTCGAGTGGCCGCCATCTAGATCATAATAACGCGTCGCAAGACCATATCCCATGAACTTCCAGCAATTGAAAAAAGCAAAGCACGCATTCCAATCCGTGCCATCGTACACCGCCCAGACCAGATTACAAGGAAACTGAAAACCCTCAAGCATACGAATTATTGTCGTATGGTGTAGTTGTAAACCTCACACCACTGCGAAACATCGTGCCCGGGGATATAGCCACCAGCCTAAGAGGACTCATCCTCCTCCTGGTCGGCCTGCGTCTTTCAGTTAGAACATGGCAGTAATTTGCGTGACATTACGACACTTACGTTGTAGGCTTGCTTCTCATCCTCATAACGCTTCTTGTCGGCGGCAGCCTTGGCCTCGTAGGGCGTGCGCTGCTTCTCGTTCAGGGCCTTCCATCGCTCACCAAGGAGCTTGCCGACCTGGCCGAAGGAGATGCCGGGGTTCTCCTCACGCACGTTCTCGCGCTGCTCATTGGCGAAGAACATGTAGGCAGAAAGGCCACGCTTGGGGGCGTTGGGGTCTGTGAAGACATGTTAGCACTCCAGTCTCTTTTGTCATCGTCAGCTGGCCCAGCTTGTCTCGGGCGCAAACGACATTGAGCCGTGTGTTTGCGACTGGCGACAAGGGTCGGCGACTGAGGGTATGCGAAAGACTTACCCTTCTTCGCGCGCTTCTTAACTCCTCCACGCTTGGTAGCAGCAGCCTTAGGCATTTTGAAATGTGTCTGTGTAACGTGTGTCAGAGTGTGCAGTCTTGGGAAAGGCCAAGGTGCGATGCGTGGAGAGTGCAGCAGTGGAGTGTTGGAGGGGAGCTTGAGCTAGACGAGCCGACACGCGATCAGACGCGACAAGCTTAAGAGGGGTAGCTTCCACTGGGCTGAAGCTGTGCGGGCTGGGGTAAGATGCGAGAGGGCGAGGCGCAAGCGCGATTGTGACCGCCAACGCGTCAAAATCGACGTCGAAAGTACAAAAACGTGCGAGTAAAGGATGCGCGCCTACCTTGGAGGTGGTCTTTTGGGAATCAAAAGGGTGGCGCGATTGCAGTCTGTTGCGCGACAGCGTGTTAGCTCACTGTGGTCGGGGCGGCAGACGAGGTGCGCAGACGATGAAGGCGAACAAAGATGACGATGAAAGACGATGGCGCACTCGGCTGCACGCAACTCTGCAGCCTCCTCAGATGCGCAAAAAAGGCAAAAACAGAGGCGGCGAGACGTTGCGAAGCAGAGAGAGTGGGCAATGGTGAATCAAAGGCAACCCGTGCAGTGCTGGGAAGGAATGCGCTTGCGAGGGGCGGTACTCACCACGAGGTGTTCGTGCCTGTAGGAGTTTGTATGGGAAGATTTGGGTGGGAGATTTGTATGGGAGAAGAGAGAGGGAGGGAAAATGTATGGGGGAGGGCCAAGCAGCCTTTTTACTATGGGGGAGTGATTGTGTGTGGAGGAACGCGGCCTGCGCAGCTACGACACTGTTGTGCTGGGTACTGGCAGCTGGTGCTTGCTTATTAGGCGAGACCCCCCTTCCCTTTGAGAAAAATGGGTGCACTGCCGTCGGTCGGGTGCTTGGATGCCTCGACTAGCCATGTACCTCTGCTCTGGTCACGCCCAGCCCGGCCAGCCACCGACCGGTCGAGGTACCTGGCGCGAGCCCGCACCACGCAGCACGCGGTACTCATCGTACCTCTTGCGGGCAGCAGTACTTTGGCCAAGGTCGGCCAGCACCAGCTCCCAGCTCCCCAGCATCTGCCTGCTAGCACCACCCAGCTCCAGAAACAGCTGCGGGCAGCCAGTCAGTGTCGAGCTTGTGGCGGGCGGCGGAGGCGCCTGCTGCTATTCTTGTGTGGTACTGTACAGGTACGAACCGTACGCAGCCCGCCGCGCCGAGGTAGAGTACAAAACCCATGTACCACGGCGGCGCTTGCGCAATCCGCACCGTGTACTTGGAGTGATGCGGTGCCATCGGGCGCACTTGCGAGCCCTTCTGCCCCTTCGCCCCTTCTGCCCCCCTTCCAACTTGTCCCGCGTCTTTCCTGCTCGGGGCTGTCTACCTTCCTTGGCTGGCTGGGCTGGTCTGTTCCCTCTCACAATCACCCGCCAACGCCGAACAGACCCCGCCCAGCCAGTCCCCCCCCAGAGCGGCGCCCATCCCTCTGGCGCTCTCCTGCCTCCTGCTTTCCTACTCCCCACCCCTTCCTCGCCTCATACTCAGACGCCTGCTTGCCTTGATTGACTTGGGGTGGTGCGTGCCCCTCGAGCCCGAGTCCTGCCCGCCCAAATGGACGCGTTGAGATACGTACCTTTCCTGCGAGTGAGTGGCTGCGACTTTGGCCGCTGCGAAGCTTCCGCGCCATTCTCCCTCCGCAAACGCACGCTCCGCATACGGTTCCTCTCTTGTGCTTCTGGGCTGGCTGGGCTGTGAGCTCCCACCCATTGTCCTTGGCGACTTCTTCTTCGCTATTCTCACCCATCTCCCGTCTCATATCGCAATTCCCTCGCTCCGCTTCCCACTCCGCGGAGTTGAACTACGTCAAGTCCTGATAGTCAGTATTCTTGCGTAGGTTTATTGGGACTTTGCAATGTAATCATGGTCAAGTGCCGACCTTCCTTGGTGTGCGCCTCCATTGTGGACTCGGAGTACCACTAGGCTGCTCAGTGATTGCTCGCCGCCGAGGGTTGCTTACTGACGCCACTTCTTCGGGTGACTGTTGAGCGCGCGCATCCGCAGCCGCAATCAATCGCTAGTACGTCCGTACTAGTTTGCGACAGTGTATGGCCTCCCCCTTGTCCTCCGCGCAGGCCCTTGCACGAGTAGCGCCAGACGCATTTGACAATTCGGTTCACCCAGCCCATCACATCCTGTAATAATTCGAAACGCCCATGTGCTCCAACATGGACAGATATTACCCCATTATGTGTGCATTCCAGCCCCGTTTGCCAGACTTGCAAAGTACCACGGTAGGGTCTTGCTAGGCTTATGGGTGACGCGCTGAAATCAGAGCCGGTTCAACTGAGCTCGAAAACGGCCCCGTCGCACTATTACCACCTTGACCTTGTGGTACCCCAATTCTCAAAAAGGTACTAATAGATGGCAGACTCGAAGTTTTGAGTGTGCATAGGTCAGCCGGACCAAATCTTGGCGGGAGGCGCTCCTGCTGCCTCTCCATCCTGGACTGTTATCTCCATCCTCCCTTGTCATGCGAGCTTCGTGGGGTAATTTTGGTCTAGTACGGAGTACACACATCGATGTTGGCGCCGGGTCAATATAGTAGGTAGAAAATGGGAGCTTCTTTGGGAACAACATCTCCAACACTTGTGGCGGTCAAGACACTCTGCTGCTTGCAATTTGCATGCCTCGTTTGGCCGGCCACACCCACACCGGCTTCGACGTTACAGCCAATGTACTGCTTGAGACAGACATTCTCTCCTCCATGTGTGGGTGTACTCAGACGCTGGAAAGTTGAAAGACACTCGAGCTTGAGCCAGACTACATCTGGTTATGGAAGGACGCGCTAAAAGCGAGCGCTCACTCTCGTGCTCACTGCGAGTGGAAAGGCTGTAGACGATCCCTGGCCAACCTGGCCTTTCCACCCTGCCGTCCTCTCCCACTGTTGACTTATTACGCCGTCATGCTGTGGCCCGTCGAAGGGGCGTGTTACCTGTTCTAGACCCGGGGAGTCTGGCTCGGCGCCTGAGACTTTGCTAAGTCCTAGTCGCAGCGGGAGCGCTCCCAAACACGTCCGGACTGGGCCTGCTGAGCGGGGTACTTTGATAACGCATGACGATGAGGTACCGTCATACGAAATTTTCAAGTACCGGTACTTGCTCAAGGGTACCTCCTTGCTGGGCCCGCCTCGGCGCTCTCTCAGCTTACCTTACTGGAGGGCTGGCTTGGCTGGGAGGATTGGGCTGAGAGAGGACACAGCCCACGCAGGTCCTAATTAACAAATGACCACGAGCAAGGTAGGTAGCCTGCCGTGCCTGTAGTGCCCAGTAGGGTCGTAGGGAATATTCCCTACGAGTGCAGCTCCGGTGCAACGCGCCAGTCAGGCTCTCTCGTTCAGGCACTGGACTGGACCTGTCGCCGGAGCCATGCTTCTGTTCCGAGTAGCCCGTCCGTGCCGTCAATGTGTCCACACCCCAGGCACATATCATAGTACAGTAGTACCACTCCGTGGTATGTACAGTACTGCGTATCCGTACAGTTGCGTATCATGTTGCCCATCACCCACCTTACCTGCCTAGCCTCCTTGTTCGGGTGGCATCCGTAACCTCCATCCTCCATGCCACTCCCTCGCAGTTAGCGTGTGAACACGCCATGGACCCAGCCAGCTTGCCAGCCAGCCTCTGCCTCTGGTGGATTGGGGTCTCGCACTTTCACACAGGTGTCACCATATCACACTCGCAGACCCAGTCCTTTAATTAAGCCCAGCTATTACGGGTATGTAGCACGGCGCGAAGACGGGCGGCAGGTTCATGCTTGGTTTAGCTCTGCTGTGAAGCGACTGCGCATGACCGAGGCCAGGCAAGATGAGGCTATCAATTGGCCATGTTTGATACGTGATCCTACTAGTAGTGACGGTTTGTCGGAGTGGCTCAGGGAGTGCGACGGATAGGCGAGTCGAGGATGCAAGCTCTACTCCATGTTATTGATGAGACTGCTCACCTCTCTCATCCACAAGGCTACTAGTATCTCAGGAGCGGGGCACCAAGCAATTCACTCACTACTAGTACCTGCAGATGGATAATAGTGTTGGGTGCCTCAAATCACTGGGGGGGTCATGATGGCACGCCGCACGCAGCAGTCGGAGCTTCGTCCTCCAAGTCCAAACCCGGCGGCCCAAGCAACTGCCGTGGTCTTGGAGCAGTGCAGTAGGAGTATGGTGTGGGCGGAGAACTCATGACACATGCAACGGAAGTGGGTGCGGCCGGATACCACAGCTTCTGCCTCTCCCTCCACCCTGCTCCTGCTGGGCCTGCAGCAGAGGTGCGGATTACGGTCAGGACGGCATGGGCGAGGGGGGGCCTCCTGGGGCGGGCTGGGGCAGCCTCAGAGACCAGAACTGGGCCTCCGTGGGCGGCGTGTCTGGGCTGCGCGCCATTTGGTCGCGCCAGGCGAAAACAAGGGCAGAGGCAAAGCCGTAAGTGGCCCAGCGCGCAGGTACCAGCAGGGACTTCCAGCGGGTACGCGACACACCAAAATTTGGCTGTCATGTAGCAGTCCCAGCTGCTGATACTGTGCTGTACTTTGCCAGCTCCGCCCGCCGATGGGGAGCTCAGCGTGCCCCCGACCAGGTGAGGCACTCTGGTTCCGCTCCACTCCCTCTTTCTCTGGCCGTCGAGTCTGGCTGGCCCCAACCCCAACCACCGGTGGCCTGGAGCTTTTAGCCTTGTTTGTTTGGGCACACTCGGTCTTGAGAGTTCTCGTGTCCGTGTCCATGTCCATCACTCTGCCATCGGTAACTCCTGTTCCTGTGGCCCGCTGTTCGATGGCCCGCTGCGCGATGACCCAACCGAGGATGTTGCTTGCAAGCTTCGGCGCTCTTCAGTCGTATTCTGTGTAGCACTGTCTCCCAGCGTCCTCCACTCGCCAGGCCAGTGAAATGGATGAGGCCTTGGGAAGCTTCACATCCACACGATTCCCTTCAACCACCAGCCTGTCCCTGGCCTATCATCTCACCTGCTTGATCTCCTCTCATCGCCTAAGAAAATTGCACCGACCTACATGACGACTCCAAACCTTCAAGTATTCCAGACTCAATGAGTCCCCAACAGGTGTCTTCGTCTTTGACTCGAAACCAGCATCTGTCTCGAATCACGTGCCACCGCGTTGGTGGTCATAGCTCCAAGAGCTCCCCAACGCACTCGATCTTTCTGGAAAAAATCCCAGCTTGGTGTCGCGAATCCGAGCCATGGCCCATGAATTAACTACGTATGCTCAATTCGCAGCTGACATTGATTATGGCCAAATCAGCACGTTGTCTGATCCTTCCTTCATCCTTCCCCAAGTATTTTAAAATTTATTAGAGTAATCATCTGGTTTCATGATTCCATAGCTTCACTCTTCCTCTTCAGGATCAAGAACGAGATCGCGTAGCCCATCATCTCGCATCCAATCCACCCCGCTCCCTGCGACAACTCCACTGGTTACGCCTTTGACGACTCTCCAACGCTGCTTGCTTGTCTTGAGGCGCGTCTCCAGCCTTTCCAACTCCTGCATTACCTTGGTGTCATCGTTTTTGCCTTGTTTCCTGAGTCTCACCTGTTCGGCGAGCTGGAGAAGCTCTGCGGTAGAAGTAACATTTTGGCGGGAGACAAGCATGGTCTCGGCTTGAACTGTTGCCAACTCGTCCACCAATTTGCCAGTTTCGGCAGTGCTCTTGGCAACGGAGATGGCAGCTTCATCTCTTCGCTCCACGTAGGAGAGTAGGTCACTATTGCAGCGTCAGCCATCGCGTGCCAAATTGTGGAATGGAGGCAGGGTGTACCGTTCCACGGAGGACGCATCAGTGCCGTTGTGCACGGCTTTGAGGATGGGGTTTGCCATCATGACAACTTCCATCACGTTGTTCCTCAGCACATACTTGGCCCGGGTGTCAAGCAGCTGCGCCTGCGCCTGCTGTATCGCCTCGGGCGTAGAAGCCGAAGGGGTAACTGATTAACAGTGAGTCTCCTCATCGGGTTCGAGAACGTGGAACTCCAACCTGGCACTTGCGACCGCTGGGCATTGATCATGGCAATCTCCAGTCGCAAGTCCTGTAGACGGTCATAGAGCGCGAGAATCTTCGCTTCATCCTCCGAGAATGGCAGTTGGGTTTCCCCATCGGAAATATCCGTCATGGCCTGGTCAAACGTCGCGGTCATTTTCGCAAACGGTCGTGGTCGCGAATTCCATTAGTTGTATTCAGAGATCATTATCATTAGTCGAAGCGCTCCTTAAGGCGTGGTCGCGTGTGGCGCGACTTTGACGAATCATCACTGGGCACACGGATTGGTACCTGGATGCGCCACGTGTGGCGCAACTGTGGTGGACCCACCGATGATGAATGGTGGCCGCCTGACGCACGTCCTGGTCACGCTCAACAACCGCATGGCCGGCCGGCGTCCTGACGATCCAGGACGCCTTTCATCACGCTCGACTGTATACATCCAAACCGCCAGAGCGCAACTGCGCAGCCACTCTCTCACGCACCCTTCCTGTTTTTTTGTATGCCGTTTTTTAATCCGTTCTTTCCCATTTGTTAGTAGTCTTGCGCCGCTCTATCGTCCATGGGAGATGTCTCGGGATGGCGACCAAGGTGTTGATAGCCCACACGGGCCAGCGCCTTGATGCAGACACCACCCAGTTCTCGGTGTAAGGATAGTTGGATTCAGCGCAATACTCGCAAAGCTGACTTCTTGGTAGTCTCGACGATCTCAAGGCGTGGGTTGCGCGGAATGCATCGATTCCGGTCCAGCACATCGTTGCCCTGACGCCCCAAGGCCGAAGCGTCAAGTCGGCGAACCTCCACTCTGAGGTATGGCCTTGTTTCCCCAAACGTTGACGGTGCTGAGCTAATGTTCTACAGAAAGAAATCTTAATCTACGATATTCGAGTCAGCCTTCCAGTGTCCGGTAGCGCCGCCACCCTTGTTCCCGATGTTCCTCTGCCAACAAAGTTCACTGTTCCGAGCGCACCCAATTCGATAGACGATGTACAGTCGATTTCATCATGGCAAGAGCTCTACAAGGACCGTCGCAACTGGGCGATGCGTCTGGTGGAGGGTTGTGCCAACATGAATGACACCTCTCTTGCGCGTTATGACGAGATCGATGTTATCGCCAAGTGCTTGGATGCGGCAGTCACCAATCTCGAAATCAGTATCAAGCAAATCGAACCTAGATACCATGACCTCAAAAAATGGGTCACGCCCGCATTGTCGGATCATGAACACCTAGTCACCAAATGGGAGAGCTATCTCGAGCTGGCGCGGAATACGCCCATCTCGCCTGCCATGGTCAAGTTCATGACGCGACGGGAAGTGAAGAAAGCAAAGCCGACACTCGATGACCTTATCGAATTGGATACAGCGAAGAAGGCAGGAAAGCTCGCTCCCACGGCCCATCGGCGTTTCAGTGACAAGGCGGCCGACCTGGATGCTGCAGCGAATCGCATGTACCAGGGCTTGGAGGGCCTCATCAAAGATTTCGAGAAACTGATGGGCCGATCTGCCTTAAACCACAGCTCCGACTCTTCCCAACTTCTCGAAGACATCGAGGCTGTCGTCAAGCAGATGGACTCTGACTATCGAACGGTCCTTGGACTTGGTGGCTCACAGCGCGACCTTGCCCAAGCGTCCAAGACCGCCTCTGTTCATACCGAACATATGCTGCCCACCCTGAAGAAGAGAGTTAAAGAAATGGACGATTTGGTACGCTATGCGACGGAAGCCCGCAACTCCATCGCCCAGGAGTCGGCCTCCTTCATGCGAACAATTACCGATATCACATCCCTCCATAGCAACGTCAAGAATCAGATCAACGTGCTCAACCAATCAGAAGATGACATGACTACCTTCGACTACTTGCGGCTAATCCATCAACTACCTTATATGTACGCATCATTTGTCGTTGAGGCGATCCGACGCCGAGATTGGGTCGACAAGGTGAAGGCAGACTCGTCGACGCTAGCCAATGAAATGGCTCTGTTTCAGGATGAAGAGTCGAAGCGGCGTCGAAAGTGGCAGAAAATGGTTGGCAGCACATATGGACCGGAACTGGACACCAATGTCGTGGGGCTCGAAGTCAACCTCCTGGGCAAGGACAACGCATGGCCAGTGGCGTCAAGGGAGGAATTGGACGAATTCATACAAACGCTTCATGACCAAGGCACCGACCAATCCATCCTTGATGATATTCTCAAGCTGATCGAGGAGCTCCAAAATCCCACAAGGCAGCAATCCAAACGCCTCAAGGCCTTCAAGAATGGGAGTATTCATGAAGCCGGCTTGGGAAGAAGTGGATTGATGATTCGTGGAGATGACGACCTCCTTCGATCGTTGCAGGATGACAAAGGGAAACTCGAGAACAAGCTCAAAACAGCCGAAAGCAGAGTTCGTAGGCTCGAGGATCTGCTTCACAGGCAAAGCCAGGCTACGCGGCCCGGGAGTCTGTTCATGCCCCAAAGCCCGCAGACAAGGGAAAGAAATAACTCCAGTTCCTCAGCCAAGTCGTCTCGGTTCGACGACCGTCGAAGCTCGTCTAATGATGCCGAAGTCCATCTGCGGCGGATCACGCAGCTGGAAAACGAGTTGCAACAGGAAAAGCAACGGTCCAGCCGTCTACAACAAGATGTCAACTCACAGGAGACACGTCATGATGACATGAAAGGGCAGATTGATGAGATCAACTCGACCAAGAAGGACCTTCTTGGAAACATGGAGGCTCTGAAGCGCGAGTTCGATGATGAGAGGAATGCGTTGGAGGCTGAGATCAAGGCGCTCAAGGCTCGACTTGAACACACAGAGGACGTGATGGAGCATTTCGATGAGTCCAGGGAGCACGAGAAAGCCGACTACGTGGAGAAGATGGCGACTCTTGAGACGGAACTGGAACAAGTGCACAAGAATCGACATGACGACTTGCTCAAGGCTCAGGGCCAAGTCGAATTCTTGAGAAAGGAAACACGAATGCAGAGGGAGCAACAGGAGGCTCTAGAGCACCAGCTGCAATCCGCCCAAGAGGAGTCTCGCGCGACATCCAGGAAGCTAAAGATGGCTGAGGAAGCCTGTGAGACACAACTTGAGATTTTGGCGAAGCTTCACGAGCAGATGTCCCCTACCAAGCCATTTCCAAACGAAATCGCCGATATTGGAGAAATGCTGGTGTCTCGGGCTGCTGATGTTGTCGCTAAACTGCAAAGCACAGAGAGCAACATTTCCTTGCTCAAGGCAGACGCGGAGCAGGCAGCTAGCACTGCGAAACAGCTGCGGACTGAGCTTACCGAAGCAAACTCCAAGATTTCAGAAGAGGAAATGAGATCGATGCATCTTCGCGAAAGTTTGTTGGAGGAGAAGGCGAAGGTCACCGCACTGGAAGGAGAGCTAAATGAGAACCGAGAGCAACTGGGAGAGTTACGTGCCAAACTCACCGCTGGGGAAACGGGCTCAGAGGCACTCCAACAGCGACTTGACGAAGAGGAGCGCAAGGTTGTTCATCTGACTGAGGAGGTCGCATCCCGCCAATCACAAGTTGGCAGCCTGGAGGAGGAGCTCCGACTCTTCCAGGAGAAGGTTGAGGTGGTGCAGGGCAAGTTGTCAACGCTGACGAGCCAGTACGAGGCGAGAGACGAGAGAACACGAGATCTGACACAGACATTGTATTCACAAAACGACCGCATGACGCGCCTGCTGGAACGAGTAGGCTATGCGGTCACGCGCAACGATGGAGACATGTCCGTCTCAAGAATTCCTCGCTCTGAACGAATATCCCAGAGCACAACCGAGGCAGCTGACCAGACCGCGTCGGTTCGACGCTCGGGACTGCTCAACAGTCGCACCCTTGCCGATAATGGCGATCTCGAGCTGATTTACTGGCTGAGCAACTCTGATCTCAAGGCCGAGGCGGACAAATACGAGACCTTTATGAAGAAACTCGGCCATTTTGACATGGAGCTGTTTTCGGAAACAATATTCCGTCGTATCAAGGAAGTGGAACATCTGGCACGGAAGTGGCAGCGGGAGGCCAAGTCGTACCGAGAACGAGCCCATATCCTACAGAAGGACGCCCACGAAAAAATCGCGTTCAAACATTTCAAGGAAGGTGATCTGGCTCTCTTCTTGCCAACTCGAAACCAGCAAGCTGGTGCGTGGGCGGCCTTCAACGTTGGCTTCCCTCATTACTTCCTTCGGGAACAGGATGCCCATCGGCTAGGCCATCGGGAGTGGCTAGTTGCACGTATATCTCGTATACAGGAGCGGGTCGTCGACCTCTCCAAAAGTCTCCAGCCTGGCAACGAAACGGACTCGATCAACGAAGAAGAGAATGATAACCCCTTCCAACTGTCGGATGGTCTCCGCTGGTACCTAATCGAGGCTTCGGAGGACAAGCCTGGCGCACCATCTACTCCTGGCATGGGCAAATCTACGGTTGCAGCAACGACAGTCGATGCGACAGCGAATATCCACACCCACACCACAGGAGGGAAGGGAAAGAATCGAGACAGCGTCACGAGCATTGAGGGCATCAACAAGACACTCTCCAAGAGCCTGGAGAGTCGTCGGAGCAGCTCTGGGTCCAAGAAGATCCCATTCCACCTCGCGGGAGGCACTGCAGCGTTGAAAAACAGTGCCTTGGCCAGCGAGACCAATTCGTTGCGCGCCGCCCCTACAGACACTCCTCTGGGCACCAGCCCAACGCAAGGCCATCCGCCGATGCCTGCCAGTGGCCTAGCGCAAAGAGCTCTGGTGGCACAAGACAGTGGCAGGGACGGAAAGGATGCCCCCAAAGCTGCCAAACCGGAAGCGAATGACCAGGCTTCCAAAGGAGCAGCGTCCTCCAAAAACGGCGACAATAAAGAGGACGAGGTACGAGACGTCGACACCCTGCTTGGACCATAGGTTGCTGATCGGCGCCCGGCAGCCACGAATCAACGTACAGCGAGAGGACTCGGTAGAAAGCGCGACAAAGAAGTCTGTCGTATGGGACCATTTATGGAGCGTGGACTACAATTACGAGAGTGGCGCCCGGCAATAGCAGGATCAGGGGCGTATGCTGGTATCTTCATCTGTCAGGTTCACTTGCGATGAGCAGGGTCGATAAGCCACACATGGCGTTTGGTTTTCTCGCATACTTAGCGGGCCTTGGATTTATGCCTTTCACACAAATTTCATAGATGCTACTGCGATATGACTTGACGGGTGAGGAAACAGGCACAAGGATTGGCGTGGGATGTATGGACTGGGAGTTAGGCATTATTTTCAACATTCCCAAGACGTGTCCAAGTGTTTTCCCATTGTGACCTGGGTGAACGATTTCAATACAAGAGGAGAGCAAGGCTCATCTTCCCATCCCAGCCTAGCACCAGGAACGCCCCGGAACGAGTAGTGGTCAGTTGACAATAAAGTCCAGGCCAATCGAATGTATGTAGTTGTGTAGCCAATTAGCTGTTGAATTGACAACTACCTCCACTAATAGATGAGCACAAGCTAGCGTGGGTGCCAGCTGAATAAGCTGGCTAGGGCCTGCAATCTTATCACCGCGGTGACATCAAGTTGCACTACGACTTATCAGTCCGCCCACGGCCACGGTGCCATCGACACAACCACACCGCACCTCTGCATGAGGGATGCTGGTGTGCCGTCTCTGGATGGAACAGATATGCGAGGCGCACTCTCATCCCATCTCACCAGGCATACTAGTCGGTAAATGATGTCGCCAACCACAATGGCAAATGCGACAAACGCGCGAAGGCCCCTGCCAACGGAGCTGCTCTACCTTGTCGTCGAGGGCGTCCTCCCCTCCAACCCTGACGTGCTGCTCCCCGCATCGCACTTATCGACCAAGACGCTCCTTGCACTGGCCCTGGTGTGCCGCGACACGTACGCCCTGGCGACGAGGCTACTGCGCCAGCGCTGCCTGTACATCGACACGAAAGGCCGCCTGGAACGGCTCCTGCTATGCGTGCCGCGATTCGTACCGACGCTCCCACCAACACTCTCGCTGCGAAACATAACCTCACTGTACCTGGCGCCGTTTGAGAACGAGCTAGACGACGAATCCACGGCGGTCTGGGTTCGGGAGCTCTTCTCCGAGGTCAGCGAGAGCCTGCGGAAACTGGTGGTGCACATGCCTTTCCAGAGCCTGGACCCTCTGGCCGACCCTCGAGGCATCCGGAGGATCCTGCGCGAGGGGTTCGAACGGCTGCACGGGCTGGAGGAGTTCGTGTCGCTGGGCGACTACCCGGCCCTGAGCTTACCGGACGGCCCAACGGACGTGTGGCGGCTGTGGCCAGACCTCCAGCGGCTGACGCTGTTTGGGGCTCCGGCCGACAGCCATTGGCTGTGGTGGGACATTGCGACGCTGCCGAAGCTGCAGCATGTGGTGCTGGCGCGGACGCTCAACGTGGCGTCGGCCAACATCAAGAACGAGTACTTCCACAAGCTGCCGCGGGACGATGCGCGGCTGGACAGGAAGATCAAGATCCTGCTGGTGGACGTCGGGATCGCGTGGGGTGGCGTCGACACAGCGCGGTGGAATGAGATTGACCCGGGGCGGCGGATGAGTGTGCAGCTGTACGATGTTCCGACGTCGTATTACGGGGACGAGGTTCCCCAAGAGCTGGTGACGGTATGGGTGAAACGCGGGGCACTGGATGGGAGTTTGTGGGATTGGTGCGGGGAGGTTGCGGAGTGAATTATTATTAAGGAGGAGCGAGAAGATGGGGGAAAATGGCGACCAAGTGAATGTTTAGAGGATTTGTTTGGATGGTATCATGTTCTTACCACCACCCTATGATTGATTGAAATGCTACTACTACTACAACTCCTCCTAACCTTGCCGAAAAGAGATGCTGCAAGCTGCTCCGGACTTCGCAACCGTTTCTCTGCGACTTGCTTCATTGATTCAACCACACTCCGCAGCCGGGTTTCTTGCCGATAGGCCCACCAGCTTCCCGCCTAGCAGCAATTAGCATGTTGGGATCGGCTCTTCACAAGCACCACGTCCAACCTCGGGCCACTTCTAGACTGAATCAGCGCCAGTCCCCCACTGCAGGCGGCCGGTGCGGAACCGCCGGGACTGGGTTGACACGATAGACGGTGAGAATGTGGGACGAGTGGCCTCGGAATGCCAGGACAGGGCATCAGCGTCGCAGGCTTGGAGGGTTGCAAGCACGGGCAGGTAGGCAGGCCTCGCAATTCCAGGACCTGCCCGAACGGGTGAAATCTGACATCTAGCTCTGTCGTTCGGGGGACTTCTCCACTGCGCTCCGACGGATCCCATTGCCTAATCGCCCCTCCGCTCTTCGGCCGTGCCCACTGGAAGCCGGTTACGCCATGGCACACACAGGGGCGGGTGGTGCACGCTGTTGCACTGGCCGGCTCGCACATCACCCACACAGTTAGCCCTGTCTTGCAGTGTATCCATCGTCAACGACCCGTTCGTTTCCCTTCCAGGTTGCCCGTCTCTCTGGGGGTGGGGGACCAGCCAGCCTCTCCACCTGCCTTTACTCGTTCAATCCCTCCTGTCCACCCATCGCCGCACTCGCGGCTTTAACCTCTCTTCAACATTCGCAAGTTCCAACCCACCCGAGAAGGCCGAGCGACGTCCAGCGCTGCCCCATCACTGGTTGTTGGTTTCGCCCGCTGTGCTCGGCATCGCAACGCACCACACACATCGCGCCTTGAACCTGGCCATGTCGCACCAGCCATCGTCGCAACCACAAGCCGCTGCCGTCAGTCACCGGAATCCCCAGTCGTAAACGTTCAAGTCTCGGTCTCAGCCTGCTGCCGACAGTCTCCAGTGTTCCAGTCCGTCGCCCGCCTGGGCCGAGACACGCCCGCACGCCGCCGCCACCGCCTCCTGTCGTGAACCCTGCCACAGCCTCCGCCTCTCCGTAGACCGGTGGCACCCACGACTGAGCCCGCGATCCCGGACCTCCGGCTTCTCTCCAACAATGCCCGACAAGTCGGCCACGGTCGTTTCCTACGCCGCCGGCGCCTCTCTGGCTGCCGCGGCCCTCATCTACGTCTTTGCGCCCAACTTCACCGTCGATCACGAAACCTCGGGCTCTCGCAAAAAGTCAATTGTCGGCTTGCGCAACCAGGCCAATGACTGCTTTATCAACTCCATCCTCCAGGCTCTTGCCGGCCTCGGAGAGCTGCGCATCTACTTGATCCGCGAGACGCACCGTCGTCGCATCGAAGAGCCCAGTGTTTACTCTAGCCTCGTCCAGCCCGATGGCCACCAGATGCCCCAATGGAAACTCCAGGGCCTGCAGGAAGGGTTGGTATCCCAGGGCCTCAAAGACATGCTCGACGCCCTGAACGAGCGCCCCATCTACCGCAAGTCCATCTCGCCCTTTCAATTCGTCAAGGTCCTCGAGGCAGCTTTCAAGCAGCGCATCAGCCGCCAACAGCAGGATGCGCAAGAGTTTCTGCAGATCGTCGCCGAGCGGCTCAAGGACGAGTACCACTCGGGCCAGCGCGCTCGACTGTATGCCCGAAGGCGTGGCATCATGGCCAGCGCCGCCGCATCCGTCAAGGCCTCAAGCGATGGGCCCAATGGCCAACAGGCTGAGCAAGAGTCGTTGGAAACCGACGCCCCCAGGGACCCCGACGAGTCTGCCATTGAGCCTCGCACAGAAACCAAAACACCAGAGATCCAGATCCCCCTCGAAAACATCCCACTGCCCATTGAGATAGAGGAGGGCTTCCCCATGGAGGGCAAGTATGAGTCGCACATCGAGTGTCAAACCTGCCGGTACAAAACGAAACCGCGAGAGGAGACCTTTTGTACCATAACCCTCGCCGTCCCCCAGACATCCTCCACCACACTCAACTCATGCTTTGATGGGATTTTCAAGACGGAGTACATTGATGATTTCAAATGCGACATGTGCCGGCTTCTCCAGACTCGATCGCAGCTGGAGGCCGATATTGCAAAGTCGACGTCCGAGTCCTTCAAGTCGCAAGCCCGGGAGTCTTTGCGAAAGCTGACCCTTGCCATTGAGATTGACCCCGAGAACCCCCCAGAGGATATCGAGCTCGGAGACATGCGCTATGCGCCCAAGCGCAAGATTGCAAAAATCACCAGGATGTCCCTGTTCCCCAAGATTCTCGCCATCCATCTATCACGATCCATCTACGACGTGGGCCAGATGACCCAGAAGAACTCGGCCAAGGTCAGCTTCCCTGAGCAACTGGCGCTCGGCGGCCTGATGGACCAGAAGAAGTACAGGCTGCGCGGACTGGTGACACACCGCGGAGGCCACAACAGCGGCCATTACGAGGCGTTCCGACGACAAAACCTCCCTGCGCCATTCGCCAACTCGAACACCTTCCAGCCCTCTGAGATCTACAGCAAGACTCCCACGCCAATCTCCACCCCGAATCTCACGGCCAGGACGGTGGATAGCCCCGCGATATCGACACCGGATCTCCTGTCAGCATCATCAGGCAACAACTCGTCGACGCCCTCGTTCGACTCGCTGCAAGTTCCGCCGAGGAGTATTCCCTCCGATCTCAACGCCAAGAAGGAGGATACCGACTCAAGCAGCCTGCGCTCTGTCGCCGCGTCCACCAAGTCGGCGCTGTCCAGGCTCACCTCCCCCAAGCAGCCGCAGGACACCAGCCCCATCAAGATGTCGCAAACTCCCATCCCCCCGGCCAAGCGCCCGAGGAAGCGCAAGTCAAACACGGACAAGTGGTGGCGCGTCAATGACGAGAAGGTGCGCGAGGCGAAAACGAGTGAAGTCCTCGGGATGCAGCGGGAGGTGTACTTGCTCTTCTACGAACTCGAGGGCGACGAGGTTTAGGTGGGTTAGTGTGCCCTACCTCTCAAGTTCCGACTGGGAGATCCATCTGATGGCATTTTTTATGCGATCGTGGTTGGATCTCGCTGTATATCTACTCTGCTGGTGACTGATGCCGTAGATTCTGTTGACGAGGTTGCTGTTTTGCTGCATGGTTAGGCGTTTTTTTTTTTTTTTTTTGAAAAGGTGATGGTGTCTCAGGTTAGAAATGGATCCTCATAAATACATTCATAGCAGCAATGTGTAGAACGTCGCCTGGACAAGATACTAGATGCATTAGATGGTGTATCCAAAGTGAAGCAAGCTCTGACGGCTTTTCCATTATTTTTACACCCCGGGAGTTGCTCTGTTCCAAGACTTGGGCATTGCGTCACCATCATCAAGGACGGGATCGGCAGTGGTGCTCCTCAACGGGAACTGCTTGTATGAACCGGATCTTTGGCAAGTCTTCAGCAACATGTTATCATGCATTCACCAAATACAACGTTTTAAAGGTTCCTGTGCCGGAACCTACGCAAAAGAGCCGATGTCAGGTCAGAGGATGGAAGGGTATCGCCCGCAGAGCCAATGGAGTTTGCCAATGTGCTGCTGACTCAGCACAACATCACCCCTGTTTGAGTACAACATGCTCGCTGATTTCGCGACTTCAGTTCGGCATTCACTCCTTGCGCCATCTCTTCGCTCTTTTTTTGCACAGGCCAGGGTCAAATTTAACGGCCTGCAGTGTATTTCTTTGTCTTTCTTGCAGTGGCGGCGGGCGACTCGAGAAGCACTTACAAACGCTTCCTCAACGGAAAAAAAAAACCCAAAGACGCGTCAGGGCTGGGCTCCGGTCATGGACTGCTCGCCAAGACAACGATAGGCCCTTGCAAGTTGATCCGAAATGGGAGTTCCCAGGGCTCTCGACGGCATTACAGAATTTCTTGAGACGCCATGGCGAAAATGAGCCGGCGACTAAGGCGACGCCTTAATCAGCTCTCTGTCCTCATCATCATCATTGCTATTATTTCATATTCAATACTTCCGCACGACTCTTTTATACGTCTAGCTGTCAACTTTAATCTCACCCGCCTCTTTAATACCATTCGCGGCGCCACCACTGACCGCGATGCTTGGCTTTGGGCCCCTCCCAAGTACCCAATCGACCTGCGCACCGAGGTTGGCTACTTGATCAAGACGGGCTATGGGACCCGTCACCGCCTGCCGGAGCAGCTGAAGGCATTCTCCCACTCAGGAGGTATTCTGGGGCAGGAGGGGCATGGCTTTTTGGTGGTGGGAGATTGGACTACGGTCAACCAGACTGACGCTGCGTTGTTGGGCGTGACGGTGCATGACGCCCTCAAGAAGGTGGTTGACACAAAGGTTCGCGGGCGTGCGCAAGACTATCCGAGGCTTGTTAAGTACCAGAACCTCCAGAAGCAAGTGGCAGCCGGGGACGAAGAAGAAGCAAATCGCATTGGGAAGGAGTATGGCTGGGAGCTAGATGCACTCAAGGTACGTCGAGGTCCGTTGTTCTGCTTGCGGTGCTATTGCTGACATGGCATCCAGTTCATCATGGGAATGGAGATGCTCTATAACGATCTTCCCCAGAAGAAGTGGTACATCATCTTGGACGACGACACGTTCTTGATCCGATCGTCGTTGCAGATGCTGTTGACTCACCTGGACCCGCACAAAGCCCAGTACATTGGCAACAGCGTTGGAGACTACAAGGCCAGGTTTGCACACGGCGGGTCTGCTATTCTGATTTCGGGCGTGGCTATGAAGCGCCTATTCGACCATCCCGGCGTCGTCAACGAGGCCTACGCCGAGTCCATGGAAGAGACCTGGGGCGACCGGCTGGTAGCGTCGACGCTGCAGAAGCTAGGAATCTACATCGAGGAGCGGCTCAACCACCACTTTAATGGAGAGCCCCCGTCCATCACGCGGCTCTGGGCGGACAGGTTCTGCTCCCCCCTGGTGTCGTTCCACGGGCTGCGCAAGCCCGGCGAGATGAAGCACGTCGGGGAGACGCTCGCGCGCCTCAACCAGCCGGTGAGGTGGCGCGACGTGTGGGAGCTGTTTGGCGGCTCGCCGCTGTCGGCGCTGCAGGACCGGCCCACGCAGCTCGGGGTGGACCACGTCGGCAAGCCGGACGAGCACACGCGGACCTGGAGCTCGGTCAAGAGCGCAAACGACTGCCAGGCCAAGTGCCGGCAGAACGGGCGGTGGTGCGTGGCGTGGACGTATGAGCTGGAGAGCAAGAGGTGCCACGGCGGCCCGTGGATGGTGCTGGGTGCCGACGGTGCAGCGGGCAAGGCGTCTGGGGTGAACTGGGAGAAGGTCGAGGGGCTCTCGCGGTTGTGCTGATGGAGCCAAGGGGCTCGGTTTGCACCGGCTGCTAGGCGAGCCGCTGGGGATACTCGGTACGTTATCATCAATCTGTACTCTATAGACCCCATCGTAGACACCACATCGTAATATGCATATAATACTCGGACAATACCGTCATATTGTCCCACCCGTACCGCCTATCAGTCGGGCTTGGGCCCAGAAGCGGATGTGTCGCATAATAATACCGATATAACTACGCTACGTTAGATGCTTGGTGTTTATGCAGAGACCAGAGATTACGCCACCAGCAACATTATGCGCTCCACATTAGCCACTGAGCATTACATGGCAAGCATTTGTGTTCGACCTTTGGGGGCTCTAATTTAGCTAAAGTCCTCTTTTTCTATTTTATTCTTTTCTTCCTTGGTTCTGTCATCCCCCACTGACCCGTTCGCGTCCTATTCGGGAATGGGAGACGTGGCCGGGGAAGAAGGCCATCTGCATGACCCCAGCAGTTCGGCAGCGGATGGATCGCTAGGCGAGCAGCAACGTGAGATGGAGAGATGCGCGAGCCGGGACCATGTCGGCCGGGAACCTGGCCGCCTGTCTCGCTTGTTTGCCGCAGTTACGCGGGGCAGGGATTTCTTGACGCCCGCCAAGGTCGCCTTGGGCAGGCAGCTGCTGCGAGTGGTAAGAAGTATCCGTCCTCCGTAGATACGGTAGTATTTTCTCATACTATGTGCATTAGGTAGGTAACATGGCGTGAAAGGGGGGTGTGTGTGTGGCGGCGGCGAACAGGGACCGCGCGGCGGATATGTGGACATGGCACTATGACTGTTGGATCTGTTTGATACCCGATCACGGCAGAATCAGAATCAGAATCAGAATCAGGCTGAGGCTGAGGCTGAGGATGAAGCAGACGGGCAGTAAGGGGCGACTCGTATCTGCCTCATGCAAGCCCAGAAGCAAGCCATGAACTTGAGCGGCAAGGTGAGCAGGAAATGGAACGAGCGAGCAGGCAACATGAGGAACGTGTCAACGCTGCCGGCCTGCGCATGTGGGCGAGCAGCGACGAAAGAGGCATCTGCTTCCTGGTGGTGAGGCATGGTTGACAGTTACACAAGGGGGGCGGTCGCAGGGGTTCGGTGGGCAGAGAGGCCCAGAGCGGCGGGGATGGTGCAAGGTGGGCGGGAAATTTGACGGTGGCTGAATTACACGGAGATCTGGGCGACAAGAAGGGGGGCCGATGAGCCAGCAACAGCAGCAGCAGCAACATCATCATCATCATGAGCAGCAACGGGCACTACTTGTACTGCTAAACCCGAATGCTGTGGTAGAACTCGCTGGGCGCGTCTCTGATGGGTTCTGATGAAATTCACAGGCCGATGAAGCGAGGGAGGGCATATAGCGCATGCTCGCAATCTATAATTTGCTGTCGCGCACGATGCTAGCCTCGACGATCAGGGTAAGGATCGATGGGCTCGATGCCAGAAAAGGCTCCGTCTCTGCTCGATTAGGCGGGTTGGCGAGTGGAGGTGTGAGGGTACGGTAGGGAATCATCTCCATGCGAACCCATTGCGGCGTGTTGGCAGGCCGTGTTGCTGCTGCTGGACGCACTGCCTGTAGTCTCGCTGTAGCGCCTGTGGTACCTACATTAGTGTGCTAGGTGCCCCTGGGAGCTAAGTCCAGTTGGGCTATTAGCGCCTTGGTGTGGCGTTGTGGGGAGGCGCCCAGGGCTTCCCGCCCGACCAAGGTAGCTCGGCATCGTTGATCACAGACATGTGCCAGCGAGGAGCCAACAACTGATGCCCACCGCCACTGTCGACCAGTAGTGCTAGCATTAATTACTACTACCCCCAGTAGCGGGTTGGGTACCCAGCAGTGGCTGGTACAACTTGTGCCACCCGACGGCATTGTGGCGGGCCCGGTGCCCTGTGTAGAGCCGAGGCCTAACTTGCGTGAAGATGTTCATGTCGGCGATGGCCCGTTGCAACGAGCCGAATCTGAGTTGATAGTAGCAAAACACATTCGACTTCCGGACGGATACTGCGAGTAACAGATCCTTCTGGGGAGATGTGTGCCTCTTGCACGCTGCTGCAGAAATGTTGGCTCGGCTAGGTTGGTCTGGTACGTATCATTACCCAATACTCACACTCATGGCTGGCTGCCGAAGGCTGGCTGTTGTCAGATCAGAGCCATCACTCGTCGGCCCAAGCCACCACCGGCACTACCTGACCTCCAGCTCCGGCCATCCGTGCCCATGTCCCGGGTTGTCGTATCTTTGCCTTTCTTAGGCCCATGCCAAGTCATTCTCTTGGTCAGGGTACGTGGGGAAGGAACTTGTGTACTCAATCAGGTACTAAGGTCAGGCCTGCCTAGTAGCAGACACTTGCTGCCCGTAGTAATTGCTTACCTTGGTAATGTTTGCCCATACAATGACACACCTTCTCCTAATAGTGCTCAGCACCTGCGCGGTTAACATAATGTGGGATTAGCACTACGACCGGACAAACCGTCAGTGCGCGCGTAAATCGGTGGAAGAGATGGAGAATTGTGTACCAAGTTTGTCCACTTCCAACTTGAATGGCTTCCCCAAGCCAGGTAGGTATCTCACCAACAACGCATGCAGCTAGCTACCTACTGGCGCCTCGGGGGAATAGGAATAGGGGCGGCGGCGGAAGATCCACACCGTGTTGTGGGAGGATGTGGTTGGCAACCGCAAGTGGGCAGTGGACTAGCTGTCGCAACCCAATATTGGTCATATCCTTGTCAACCCACCATGCATACGAACCCATACTCCCCCAGCAGGTCGTGTCGGCCAGCCATCGTCCACGGAACAGTCTGTCTCGGGGCCGCTAAGATTGCAGCCTGGGGAGGAGAGGGGGTGGGCGGCCTTGGTCTCTTTGGTGAACAGCGACTGGAGACTCCCCGGTTCGCCTGGCCGTGGTCCGTTGGCTAGCCTGCTGGTTGGCTCGCCTGACAGCCTGGCAGGCCCGTCGCCATGCAGGTGGGCGATCCCGCCGATGTGTCTGGAGGGAAGGGAACAGCATCCTGCCGCTGTGCGGTGCATCCCCAACACCCATGAGCCCGTGCTCGTGCCCATGCCCGTGCCGACGCTTGTGGCGCGGAACCAAGAGGCGCGCCATGCCATGCAGGCGATGGATGTCATGATGGGCAATGACGATGGCACGCTGTTTCGCCCAAGTGATGGCCGCAAACGCTCCTGCTGCTATTGCTGCTATTATTGGCCATCCCCTATACTCAACCCCATGCCTTTTGGTCATCGTGATGCGCAATGCGCTCCGTTACAAGCTGCTGTGATATGAGCTGAGACGAGATAGGATGAGATGGCCCGGGTTGCCAGAGTGGGAGCATCAGCATCAGCATCAGGTCAAGAAACTTGGAGTGGTCCCATCTGCTTCACCGCAGCATGTGGGTGACTCGCCTCCATTTCTTATCTGCTGCGTGGCATGCATCATCTGCCCGGTGGCAGTCCAGGCCCGGTGGCTTGCATCTGATATCGAGAATCTGAATCCCATCTCAGGTAGTAACTCTACGTAGTGCACACATTGGGGGGGGATCATGGCTGGGGAGACGGCCGGGCTAACAACCTACCTACATTGCCGACTACTACCTTACTCAAGGTATGCATACCGTAGCTACCAACGATCAGCATCGGTAATCACTGAAGCCCGGCCATGGCACCCAAGCTAGGGAGCGCAGACAGGCAAACTAGGTGGGAAACCATCAAACTGCTTGACTGCCCCCCCCCCCTCCCACACCCGATCGCTAAGGTATCTGATAACCTCCAACAGGCAAGGTGGCTACCTGACCTACCCAGGCACCTCGACGGCGCCAACGCTCCCGCCACGGCGGTGGCAGCCCGGGGCATTCGGGCCTCCCCCCTGAACCTCCCGCCTCTTGTCTCCATCCGAGACGAGAGAGTCTACGGACCAGTAATTACGGAGCAGGTACCTTTGAATCTTGGATGCGTCGCCACCTTGCCTTGAGGCTTTATACGTAGTGCATCTGCCTTACCCACTGATGGCAGAGACCAGTAATTGGGGATAACAATAGGAGGTGGCAGGTAGCAGGTAGCAGGTACCGTCATGGTGCCTAACAGCTCCCAACAAACGCCTCTGCGCCTCGGCTGTCCGTCACTCAAGCGGCGCCACCCTCTCTGGCTGTCCTCCTTACGACCAACAATCATGTCCTTTGGCGCCGTTCTAAAGCGTCGCACTCCAGTATGCGCAAGACGGTCGCAGGTACCTTGCCTCACCGGTTGGTGGTGGTGTTGCTAGCATCATGTTGTTGGCACCCGTGGGCATGGTCCCGCTGTCCGTCGCGTAGTGCGTACCTGGTACCCACTCTTGACCTTTGGCAGGCATGGCGTTTATTTCCACACCCCCCTTGCTCTTTTTCCCGTCCACCCAACTACAGCTTGTTCGTGCTCGAACGACCGACACGCCAGACAAAAGACTCCATCGACAAACCATCACTCTACCCGTTACCCCCGGGCCCTTCTATCGCCCTCGCTTTTTTGGGGCTCCCATGGGCGAGGAGTTCCCCCCAAACTAAGCGCGCAGTGACCTGTGCCCCCCCCCCCCCCCTCCCTCGCACGCCAACGTTTGTTCATGCCCAGGCCGACTGCGAACCACCTCCGCCAACAACAACACCACCTCATCCACCACCAGTCCACCACACCGTCCACCACACCGGCCACCACCAGTCCACCACACCGTCCACCACACCGGCCACCACCAGTACGCTCAGCCAGACAGGGGGTCGCGGCTTCGATGTCCTTAGACGACGAATCGACTGCCCAATCCGTCCCCTACCCGCGATTGCTCTCTTTCTACTCCTCCTCTTCCCAGACTAGGCATATCCACCTGGCTGAACTGGACTCGCGTGCGCTCCACGTCAGGTCGTCGTCTTGGTCCTGTCCCAGGCCTAGTCGCCGTCGCTGCCGCTGCCGCCGCACCCCGAGCCGTGTTGCATCGCATCGCATCGCATCGAAGATAGCTCCCCCAGCCCAGGGCCGTCGACTGCTTGTCCGCGCCCTGGCTCTCCACGCCTGGGGGGGCCCTTCTGTCCAGGCCTCCAGGCTGTCCTACTCGCGGTACCTGGTTCACCTCCGTGTGCCCCTGCTCGGCCTTTATTGCTGCTACTGTACCGGACGTCTGCTTCCCTGTCCCGCACACCAGGTTCCTCGGTCGTCCAGGGTGTCGCGGTATCCCTGCCGGTTTACCTGGCTCCCGACTCTTGCCTCGTGGCTCCATAAAAATTTCTAATTAAAACCAGAATGGCACAGGACGTTCTCGGGGAGAGTCACGACAACTCTTCCAGCGTCGTTCTAGCTCCTGAACTGGCTCATGCTGCCTCGTCTGCCACCCCAAAAGAAGGTCCTCCCGCCATCGCCGCCCTCCCCGCCCTCTCCTCCGCGACCTCCTATCCGCCGCCAGCCATCACTTCACCGGAGACAGACAGCTCGACAGTACCGGCCCCTTCCGTGAGTGCTGCTGCTGCTACCGCCTCGACTGCTACCGCCGTTGTCGCCGCCCCGTCGCCAGTCAAGCTCCCCGCGAGCCCCTCCGTCACCGGCCTACCTCCCATCGCGACCTCGGTACTGCAGCACAACGGCGAAAGCACCACCTCTGTACATGACTCTGCATCGACGACAGACCCCGAAATGTCGAGCCAGCACCCGGGAGCTCCCCATGGCCTACCTGTGAGCTATCCGGGTCCATCGTCGCCGTATGCGACAGCTGCTGGCTTTCCCACCACCCAGTATGCACCGTACCCGCCCGCGACGACACAAGCTGCCGACGGATATCGACCAAGCCCCTTACCTATAGGGAGCAACACCATGTCGCTACCCAGCATGCGGACCCTCGAATCGATCCCGCAGCCTCCCGGGCCAGCGACGACGCCGCCAGGCTTGTCCATGGGGATGCCGATGCCCCCGGTATCAGGGGGGATGGCCTTTTACGGTACCCACCACGGGATTCCCGTGGTTCCAGGTTATGGCCTCCCAACAGATGCCATCGCGCGATATGCGCTGCCTCATGATCCCCGCCTGTTAGGTCACCGCGGTCCCAAAAAGGTACGTCAAAGTGCCATCAGTTGGCGAGGCCTTGCGTCCAGGAACTACTCGCGTTGGAGTATCGCGTATCCGTTTCTAATACGCTTGCTTTAGGAGATTAAACGACGAACCAAGACAGGGTGTCTAACATGCCGCAAGCGCAGAATCAAGGTGAGCAGTTCTCATGTTGGAGTGTCCTACGGGCAGTATTTTTTCCTTAGATCAACTTGCCGGGCGGCTTGAGCAAGCCGCTTTCCATGGGCGCACGTATTGGACAGTTGGCTCAGCCGGCAATGCGACAAAGGGCAGAGCGTTTGCTTGGCGGCTGGGTTGTTGGTTTTGTTCTTGGGTACACGCGAGTAGCATGGTCGAGTCTCGTACCCGTAAGCTGCCTGTTGGCGGTTCCAAGATGCAACCGAGACGTCCATCCCGGCTGCCGCCTCAGCCCAGTCGACGCCTGTCATCGAACCCGGGTTGCCAACTGTTTCAAATACCTGCAGCTCCGCCCACTGTCCCGCGCTTTCCCACTATTTGTTTCTTCCTTTCCATCTGAGAGTCTACAATTCCCTGATTCACTCTCCCTCCTAACATCAAGCCCTTATAGTGTGATGAAACACACCCGACGTGCAACAACTGCAAAAAATCGAAGCGCGAGTGTCTTGGCTACGATCCGATTTTCCGACAGCAGGGTGGCAATCCATCCAACTCCAACATCCAGCCAGCACCTTCGAGCCAGCCAACTACTCCGACCTTGCCAAGCTCTATTCCGTCCACCCTTCCATCCTCCATCCCGTCCAGCTCAGCTGTGTCAAGTAGACCAACCAATTCATACGGCAGCCAACCGTCGATGCTACCAAGCTCCTACGGGTCACCTCACGTTGCCAACTCCAGCCCTGGGACGTCCTCAGCGCTGGCGCTGAGCTACGACCCAGCCCTCCCCACCGCCCACCCCACTTCTCTCAAACCGGACCCAGGATACGAATACTCACAAACCATCGACCCCGCCCTGCAGACTCTCCCCTCGAACCACACGCCAGCACCAACATCGGACGGCTTTCGATTGCCAGACCCCAGAGGCCTTGCCGACAACAGTCTCCATCTCAGAGGTGGCGCCCCCTTTGTTTGATTTTTTGTCTCGTTTTCGTCCTTCGCTGCTGTCAGAACATCTGCTCACGCACGTCTTCTGCAGCCAAGAAAATGAAGATCGATGAGATAATCGACATGCTGGGCCAGGCCCCTCCCGCGGACCCCGCCAGCCAGAATGAGGAGACACTCAACGAAATCACAAAGGTGTACCATGAAATGTATGCGCCTGCCCTCAGCTCTTTTTTCGAGACAGGTTGGTACTATTTTGTGGAGAATGGGAATGCGTCATTCCCAAAGGAGCCCAAGTTGGTGGAGCTGATGGGCTCGTTTTTGAAGCTTCTCGAGTCTGTCAAGGCCAACGACCACGCTCAGATGACGTACTCGGGTTTCCTGGAAACCAAAATTGTATGGGAGCTGGCTCGCGTTTCCTATCTATCTTCCGAAGCGGCAACCACCACCGGAGGCCAGACATTGCCGCGGGACGGTGATGCTAATGAGGCGAAGCACCGCGTCCGTGTTTTCGAGGCCCTTTTGTGCGGCGACTACCTGCCTGCTAATCCCCTTTCCCCCCCGGTTCACGACGCCGACACTCACCGTTGTCGCCAATTTGATTTCTGGTACAGCCTGGCTGAGTTTGTCCGCACCCGGGAGAACCCCGACGCGCCGCAAACTGTCCAGGCTCGGGAAGACGCCCTGTCCAGAATGCGATACCTACTCGATGGCAGGGAAAACCGAGATGTTCTTTACTCCATCGCCGTGGTCCGAGAGCTTGCGCCAAGATTTGATCCGGGATATCGTGCTACCATCCCCCAACACTTGGACGAGAGCGACCCAAAGAATAGACTGGCGGTTGCTTCCAAGTTCATAATCGAGGAGTCTCAGGGCACCGGGGGTACCACAAACGTCGTACGGCGATTCAGCGACATCGCAGCAAGAGCATTGGTCAATCCAGGGGTGAACGTTACTAGGAGACCCTGAGGTGCATCCGATGCGCCTCCTGACCTTATTTTCAACACATGGCCCTCAGCCCAAATCTCCTTTTTTCTTTTTTCGCCACTTTTCATACTTCACCATCACCACAAGGCCTTTAATACTTGGCAAGAAGCGATTCCCGGAAGGCTCCGATTTCTGTAACATCATTTGGAAAGCATGGCGACGGTGTCACCCAAAAGTCCTATTTCTTTTTCATTGCGTTCGGGTTTTTTTCTTCAGAGGCGTTGGTCCTGTTGGACCGGGGGTGGCATATCTTCGTTTATACAGAACTACGTGTCCCGTAGACGCGACGTCGCAGCTCGATGGCATGCCTGCCACGATTTACTCATTTTAATGTACCCCAAGAAACCTGGGTTTTCATCTGCTCAGGATTGGAAGAGAGCGATCAGGGGACAAGATCAAGGTCGTGGCGACGACTGGGGGAACATTTGCTCAAACGACATTAGAAGGCAAGAATGCCGTGGGCCATGCCTGTGAAGAAGACACGGGCTATTGTAGAGCTCGGCGGACACTGCCAGGCTTCATGTGGAAGCAAAAGATGAGCATCATAAATTACATTCACATACCCACACCACTTACTGAACTTTGCCTCTCCTTCCTTCGTGAGTCTAGTCTGTCAGGCGGGTGACCCCGGTGTGCAGCTTACCGATCAAAAGATCCATTCTGGCTTGGGTCGCTTACAGTAACGTCGACGAGAGCGCCCCATTGCCCTTCAAACCAAAATCGCCGTTCTGTTCACCTCTCTCATCCATATCCCAAGTTTCGTCATGGAGCAGAATCACACGCTTACATCCTCAACTGCTCCCAGCGAAGAGCCAGGGACATTTCTCTTCGAAACTGAACGGCTCATCGTCCGGCGCTTCAGCCCGTCCGACGCGGCCGCCCTCGCCGAAGCGGCGAACTATCCCTCCATCGCAGCGTGCTGCCGCGACACCTTCCCGTCGCCATATACGCTCGAAGCCGCGGAGATATTCCTCAAGCGGGCATGCGAAACAGAGGGCGGCATCTACCCACGCCACAACGCCGTCCTTGTCAAACCCGGCACGCCAGACAACTTGACTGACGTGCCACGACTTGTTGGCTCCTTGGGTATCGTGGCCCCAGCAGATGTCCAATATCGGACTTGGGAGATTGGCTACTTCCTCACGGAGCCATTGTGGGGGAAGGGTTATGCTACCGAGGCAGTGTCGGCATTCGCAAGCTGGCTGTTTGATACATGGCCAGGATTGAATCGTTTGGAGGCGGCTTCCTTTGGGGCGAACAAAGCAAGCCACCGGGTTCTGGAGAAGATCGGGTTTGTGTGTGAGGGGATCAAGAGAGGAGCCATTGAGAAGAATGGCATCGTGATGGACGAGCACATGTTTGGGTTACTGAGAGATGATTTGAAGACTCGCTCGAGTCAATGACGTAGGATTTATAGTCGCTAACCGCATTATGCTCAAGTATTATGCACGCAAGAGTTCGCGATTGTGAATACTATCTTCTGAATATCCGATGAGGATTTTTTCTCGAATTTTTTATCTATCAGAAGACAATAAGCAGAGAGGGGGGAGAGACACTCGAAGGTAACTCTGCGGGATGATCAATGTGACTTCTTACGCTCCAGACGAACCAAGTACAACATCTCGCCTAAATGGGCGCTATGGTTTCAATAGGTGGCCATTGACTCAAAAGGATGGCCGGTTTGCCCCGTTGTCGATGCTTTCAGGAAGTATATTCCAACAACGGGGGCAACGGGCTCATTTTGGAGGCTGATATTGATGTGGATCCTGGCACTTTGAGCTGGGACGTTCCCAAGACTCAAGACCTTGGCCCCACCCAAAGCCACCCAAAAATCGAGACGAGTAATACTCGGGCCATGATTGGCCCACCCCCACGCAAGAAAGATAGTCCGGTCCACCCACCGGGAGAGCAAAGCTACAGTTTGTCTCGATATCCCGGGCCACGGGAGACGACAGGCACACGCTCGACGGCGAATTCCCCCCCATCAACCTGCCATTGACCTCGAGCTAGAGGCTCTTCTGGGAGACTCTGACCATCTCGTCCCGCGTCGGGCTCTCTCTCCACTCTTCCACAATGGCGACTCTCCAGAGGCTCGCGGCCGGAGGCGTCAGGCGCCTGGCGATGCGCCCAGCAACCCTCGCCGCCCGCCCCTTCTCGACCACCCGTATGCGAAAATACGCGGCTGTCGAGCCCGTGGGGACCAGGCTGGTCCCCGTGGACGACGACTTTTCCAACCCGAGCGATCCCTATGGCCTCAACAAGCAGATCCCGGGATCCGCCCAAAAGTCGCGCGAGAACTCCGTCGAGGACCGCAAGATCCGACACTACACCGTCAACTTTGGCCCTCAGCACCCGGCTGCTCACGGCGTGCTGCGATTGATTCTGGAATTGAGCGGAGAGGAAATCGTCCGAGCCGATCCACACGTCGGTCTGCTGCACCGCGGCACTGAGAAGCTGATCGAGTACAAGACCTACCTCCAGGCCCTCCCCTACTTCGACCGACTCGACTATGTCTCCATGATGACCAACGAGCAGTGCTTCGCCCTCGCCGTTGAGAAGCTGCTCAACGTTGAGATTCCCGAGCGAGCCAAGTTCATCCGAACGCTGTTTGGAGAGATTACCCGCGTCCTGAACCACCTCATGTCCGTTCTTTCCCATGCCATGGACGTGGGTGCCCTGACTCCCTTCCTGTGGGGATTCGAAGAGCGTGAGAAGCTCATGGTAGGTGCACCAATGTAGGCCCAATTTGAGATGGGACTGGAAGCTGACGGGACGGTAGGAATTTTATGAGCGTGTCTCCGGTGCTCGTCTTCACAGTGCCTACGTCCGACCCGGTGGTGTCCACCAAGATATTCCCGTGGGCCTGCTCGACGACATCTACCAGTGGGCTACCCAGTTTGGCGACCGTATCGACGAGACTGAGGAGATGTTGACCGATAACCGTATCTGGGTTGAGCGATTGAGGGGTGTCGGCGTCGTCACCGCCGCCGAGGCCCTCAACCTCTCCTTCACCGGTGTCATGCTCCGAGGCTCCGGTATCCCCTACGACATCCGAAAGAACCAGCCCTACGATGCCTACGACCAGGTCGAGTTCGACGTCCCCGTCGGCACCAACGGTGACTGCTATGACCGATACCTCTGCCGAATGGGCGAGTTCCGACAGTCTCTTCGCATCATCCACCAGTGCCTCAACAAGATGCCCGCCGGCCCCGTCCGCGTCGAGGACTACAAGGTCTCCCCGCCTCCCCGTGCCGCCATGAAGGAGAACATGGAAGCCCTGATTCACCACTTCCTGCTCTACACCAAGGGCTACGCCGTCCCCCCCGGCGAGACCTACTCCGCCATCGAGGCCCCCAAGGGTGAGATGGGCGTCTACGTTGTCAGCGATGGCAGCGAGCGACCCTACCGATGCCACATCCGCGCTCCCGGATTTGCTCACCTGGGTGGTTTTGATCACGTCGCTAAGGGCCATCTGTTGGCCGACGCCGTCGCTGTCATCGGTACGATGGATCTGGTGTTTGGTAAGCCAACCCCCCCGGCGCTACAATCAGCTCCTCTTGACAAGACACCGTGCTAACGATATAATTCAGGTGAGGTCGATCGGTAGAGAAGGAGAGAAAACAATGAAGATAAGATTGGGTTCCTTTTGTTTGTAATCATAGCTGGCTAGGGAGACCGAGGTAAATACTCCCATACGGTCATGGGCTTAGGCGAGAGCAGTGCTATGAAGTGGCAATAAATTCATATCTCCCCAACTCTCCCTTTTCTCTACTTGAACACAACCACCTTCTTCCCCCGGCCCCGAGTGATTATGTACAGTATGTTATTACACGGAAGAGTACACACATGATTGATAAATTTTACAACAACTTGCCGTTTCCGGACGCCTGGTCCATGAAGAAGGCTTTCAAGGGGCCGAAGGCGTTGACTGCCTGGAGACCAATTGTACGAAGAGGGACAAGGGGGCCGCTCTCCACCGAGTAGAGCTTGTGCAGCTTGTCGCACATGCCAAGCATCACATGGTTTGCGGCATACCGCTCGCTGCAGTACGGCTCCAGGGCGAGCGTGGAGCCAATGTCTTGTCCGTGGGACACGGCGTACTCAATGGTCTTGGCCAGGCTCTGCACGTCTCCCTGGCCCCCGTTGAGGCCCTGGCCTCCGAGCGGGTGTATGGTGTGAGCGGCGTCGCCAATCAGAGCGACACGCTCGCCAATATACGTGTCGGCGTGGCGGAGCTTCAGCGGGAAAGACGCCACTGTGCCCTCTTGGACACCGACCACGGTTTGCGGAACGGTCTCGGGGTCGATGGGTGTGTGCTGAGCTCGCCACTCGAGCTCCTCAAACTGTCCCTCGGGCTGGTTGTGCAGGTAGGCGATGTCGACGCTGCTGAGGCGGAAGGCGGCGTTGACCATGGCAGTAAAGTCCTTGGCCGACAGGCTCTTGAGGAGCGCCGCCTTCTCGGGGGTCGTGGACCAGACGAGCGATGCGTAGTTTCCGGGGAGAGGCAGCACAGCGACGGGGCCAGTCGGTAGGAACCGCTGGTAGGCGATCTTGTTGTACTCGCCGCCCCAGCCATCCCCCTCCAGCTGCAGAGTGGCCACCACACCATGGCGGCCGTAGTCCCACCCTCGAACATTGATGCCGGCAAAGGTCCTTACCGGGCTGTTTGCTCCATCGGCACCAACCAGCAGGCGGGCAGCAAGCGACTCGCCGCTTGAGAGGTTGATGACGGGCCACTCCCTCAGGTCAAGGTCATCCGTCTCTTCTCCCAAGTCAATGCTATTGACCTTGGTCTTGTCAAAGACCTCAACGCCCCCCAGCTCGTTCAGACGCTTCATCAATCCTGAAGTCAAGTTCAGGTTCTCTGCCATGTAAGCAATCGTCCTGCCCGCGCCGGTGTCTGCTGGCCAGTCGAACTCGATGCGGGCGCCTGTTATACCATCCCAGGCTTGGATCTCATGGTATTCCTGTACGCGCTCTCGCTGGATATGGCTCCACGCGCCGATGGTATTTAGAAATTGGGCAGATGCCGGTGTGAGCGAGCTGCAACGGTTCGAGAATTCGGTCAGAGGGAGCGAGAACGAGGCGACCTTGGAGAGGTCTTGGGCTTCGACTAGGGCGACTCGCAGGCCAGAGGTCACAGGATTGGCCCCTACCACAGAATTAGCTCTTCGTCTCCCCGTTCGGCCGCAAGCACAGAATCCTAGACTCACTGAGAGCTGTGAGCAGGCTTAAGCCGGCTGGGCCGCCGCCTACGCAGACAACATCATAAATGTTGTCTTTGGATGCAGTCGCATAAGAGCGGCGCAATTGCGATCGGGACTGCAGAACACAGCGGCGACAAACAAATCCAGTCTGTGCCCGGAGTACCCGGTTGGCCAGCATCATGAAGCGAGCGAAGTTGGCGGCTCCAATGGTGTCAGAAGGAGAGCTTGGGAGATTTCGAACGGCCGCCTGAGTGGCTTGCAATGTGGGACGATATGAAGCTACCGCTCATGTGCAATGTTCCGAGTGGCTCAACCAGTTCCAGAGTGTGGCGTTGTGTGGCTGATGCTCGTGTGGCGGTGTCCATGATGCAGGGTTGGCACGGGACCGCGGGGCCTTTGTCTGCAGTTGCCACAGACAACGGCGCTATTGCGTCAAGGGTTCACATCAACACTTGCAACTTGGCCTCAGAAACGGTCGCATTCTGCACGGAACCAACACCCCACCTCATCAGGTTTTTCCTTCCTGCGTGGCGCCGATCAACTAGTAGTAGATCGCTGCAACGCATTTCTTGTCGAGGCGCTTGGTACGACTTCATTCCGCCAGCATCGCTATTCCGCTTATTGGTTTGGCTTATCTTGATCGTCTGAGCGAGGAGTGCGGCTTCGACACGCAGACACTACGATCACAAAGCCATCAGCCAGGCCTTATCCAACTACTACAGTACCCATATTCTCCCGGCCGACATCACAATGGCGGATATCGAAGATTACCTCGAAGAGGGCTTCGACCCGCGCAGCGTCACCATCCCACGCCTGCGATCCATTCTCGTCACTCACAACGTCGAGTACCCCGCCACGGCAAAGAAAAGCCAGCTGGTTGAGCTCGTCAGCGAGCATGTTCTATCAAAAGCGCACAAGCTGCGCGCCGAACGAGCGCGGGCTAAGCGATCCAGTATGGGAATCGTCAACGCTGGCAGCGCAGAAGACGATGGGAAGTGGGACGATCTCGATCTGGCCCCTCCGCCATCAACCGCGAGACGGTCACGTTCACCCAGAAAGGCATCATCATCCCGAGTCAAGGTGGAGGAAGATGAGGTGGCTACACCTGGCCCTCGAAGCCCCTCAAAGCGCGGCACTCGCTCTGTCAGTCGATCAGTGAGCCGATCAGTGAGTCGTGCGCTCTCCCACGCCGACGATCAGGAAGTCGACGACTTTGATGCCCCGCCGCGGTCTGTTCGGCGGTCACGGAGAACTGTAACTCCTCAGATCAAGCTCGAACCGGACGAGGAGAGGACTCCTGGGCCAGCGGATGGAGGCAGCGTCTTCACCTATGACAACCCCTTCCAGAGCGGCAGCTCCCCCCCAGAAGCCAAGACGCCCACCAATCGGCGACGAACCACGAGCAGTGGCCCAATCAAGAGCGCCAAGTCCGCGTCGAGGCGCCGAACCGATGAATACAATGATGACATTGCACCGCCAAAGTTACGATCGCTGAGCCCCGATTTGTCGTTGGAGCCTGGTGAGGAATTCACACCAGATGAACAACTAGAGCTCGAGGAGGCAGCGAGCAGGGGAGAAGTCAGAGTGACGCCTCAGAAGCCTAATCATCAAGCGAAGAGGCGGGGGGGCTTCAAAACTCCGTTCTTTGTCCTCTTCATGGCGCTTGTGGGTGCGTATTTGGCATGGTATCGACAGGAGAAGATCGCTGTTGGCTACTGTGGGCTGGGAAGACCCGCAACAGAGCTTCTTCCACCAGAAATTGCGGTTCCCGATGCACTGGTGCCCTTCATTGAGCCTCAGTGCGAGCCTTGCCCTGCACACGCGTATTGCTATGAGGACTTTTCCGTTCGCTGCGAACCAGACTTTGTCCTAAAGCCTCACCCATTCTCCTTGGGGGGTCTGGTACCTCTTCCCCCTTCCTGTGAGCCCGATAGTGAGAAGGCCCGCCGTGTGCAGGCCGTGGCCGACAAGGCCATTGAGGAGCTTCGTGATCGCCGTGCCAAATTTGAGTGCGGTGAGCTGGTCAACGAGGACGGCGAGAAGGAGGAGTCCCCTGCTCTACCCGAGCATGAGCTCAAGGCGTCGGTCAGCCGAAAGCGCTCCAAGAGGCTCAATAGCGAGGAGTTTGATGATCTTTGGGCTGCAGCTATCGGTGAAGTTGCTGCCAGAGAGGAAGTTGAGGTCGTTGAGACAGCTCCGTAAGTCATTCGCGCAATTCTTTTTTCAACAGCTGCAATATCCCCGTCAAAACTCATATCTTATTGACCAACAACTAACCAGATCCGTCGTTGACCCAACAGACCGCCCGGTTCCTCCGATACTCCAGGGCGATACCTATCGTCCTCGTCTCTCGCTCGCCTTCCGCTCCTCTGCGCGCTCAAACGGTCAGTCCGACTCAGCTTGGCAAGATATCGACTCCCAATTGGACTTTTAGTACTGTCTATTTTGGCCGTCTTCTACATGCGGGCAAGATATCGCAAGCACGTCGCCACCACTGCTCAGATTCCCCCTTTGGTTGATCTGGTTCTTGGCAGACTTGCAAATCAGAAGGAACTAGGTGAAGAGGATCTCGATGATCCATGGTTGTTTTTGCCTAACCTGAGAGACGACGTACTCCGATCCATTCATACCCTGGCGGAGCGTGAACGCATCTGGCAACGGGTGCGTGCAGTTGTTGAACAAAACAGCAATGTTCGCACCAGCCAGCGGGAAGGTAGAAACGGTGAAGTTGGCCGTGCCTGGGAATGGATCGGTCCCGTGGCTGGTGAAGGCGCCAGGAGGCGTCGCAGTGGCAGGTTTTCACTTGGCCCAGGCGTGAAGCAGGAGTCCCTAGATGTCAAAGGGACTCCGGAAGTGAAGCAGTGGGAAGAGCCAAGGCCAATCTATTGATGCCTCGCTCGAAATTTAATTATCCTTGGACAGGCGGCGGGTTTTGCTGGGCGGTGTCCTCTTATTACACTTTTTTCCTTTGTTTATCTCTGTCTGAGAATCCTCGGGTTGCCAACCCTAGTACAAATGGTTCGCGGGATCGGGTGTCTGGGCGGTTTTGAATTGTCTGATGGTGTATAATTACCATGTCATTGAAACCTATTATTGAAAGCATGAAGCTCTACAGCAGGAACATCGGTGAATGTGGGTTCCTTTGCCGTACCCTTGAAAATGCCAACTGTTGAGCACAGCAACCAGTCTGCACGCGCAGAGTTTCCAACAACAGGAATTGCTCAGTTTGCCCTAAATTGATTCATGTCGACAGTGCCGGGGAAACGGCCATGTGTGCTACGTAGTAATATTATCACGGTTTCCACTCTCGGAGGTTCCGGTCTTTCCCGATCGGGATTGCAGTAGCTCCGACGGCCAATTTTGCATCACAATATGAGACGTCTTGATATTTCACGCTGGGCAAACACACGCGACTTGCGACATGCTAGGAAACTAGTGTCTTGCTTGATTGATTCGGCTAATGCACAGGTGTTGTTATGACACAGAGAGGGTACAAAGGGAAACCTTGAAATCCTTCCGAGACTCTAGTGGTCGGGGTTAATTTATTGGGCCTTGGAGGCAACAATCTCTGTGGACAACAGTTAGCTTGTTCTCTCTGGTAAAATGGATTCGGGCCCGGCTGCTCGGGCTATGCACGTACTCTCAACATCGGCAACGCTCTGCTGGAGGATCTGCTGGAGGACCTTGGGGTTCTCAAGCTCCTTCTGGACCTTGGCGATGATGGAAGCGGCCAGCTCCTTCTGCTGGCGCTGCTTGACCTGGCCCTCGTAGCGGACCCAGGAGTCGAGAACAGACTTGGCCTCGGCGGCCAGAGCAGTCTGCTGCTCGAGGGTGTAAGCCTTGGCCTCAAGCTGGGCGGTTTCCTGTTCACGTTCCATCAGCAATGCGCCTTGTATCCCCAATTGCATCGCATATTCACCTTGGAAACCTCGAACAGGGCCTTGGTGATGTCCACGACGCCACCCATCTGCTTGACGTCCTCAATGCGGGTCTTGACGGCCTCGGTGTGGTCGGCACGGGCGCTGTTGAGGAGGTTCTTGATCTTCTCGTTCTGGGACTCGGCCCACTCCTTGTAGGCGGGGCCACCGTACTTGATGAGACCACCCCAGACGGAAAGGAGGCAGACGGCGATGATGGTCTCCTCGTTCATGACGTAGTACTCGTTGCTGAGGCCGTAGATGCTGAGGCCGGCAGCGGAGCTGAGCATGGCGGTCTTGGTGAGGAGGCTGTTTCCGGGGATCGCATCGATGATGCTCTGGGCCTTCTTCTTGGGCTCCTCGGCGGGCACATTGCTCGAGAATCGGACCGCGGCGGCGGAGATGGCAGGGGCGGCGCGGCCGGCGAGGACGGGTCGGAGGAGGGGGGCGCCTGTGCTAGAGCGTCAGTAACGCGCCAATTGACGCCCAGAAGGCTCATTGTCTGCTGCCCAACGTACCAGCGGCGCTTCGGACCAATCGAGACGCCATTGTGCGATAGGTTTCGTGACGGGGTATCGGGGGGGGCTTGTCGTTGCTCGGGAAGCTGGGGATAGTTGAGGTTTGAGGTTTTATCGCGCTAGCTCGGCAACAATGCTATGCACGTGACCTGTAAATTGCGCACCTTCGGAGGGGACACTTGGCCGGGATTTTGCCGTGCTCAAGGATCCCGCATCGCCGCTTTGCGTCTGATTGGTCAAACTTTTCAAGCTCCAGTTATCAATTTCATCGTTTTTCACCATCCATGAAAGCCGACTTACACACACTTCCGCAATTGTTCATCCAAGAGTAGACTGAGGTCACCTCAATCGGCTTTTGGTACTTTGCATCGAGTCGACCCTGGCTCTCGTTCTTGCCTCGCCACTGGATTAGGTATTGGCATCATCATGGCTCCGTCGGCAGAGCGCAGCAAGCGAAAGCGACCATCTTCCACCGAGAAGCCTACCAAACGCAGAAGGGCGTCCATCAGCAGCAGTGATGAGGGAGAAGATCCCAACGCCAAGATCCTGCTCTTGGAGCAAGGAATCCTGGAGTCCAAAAAGAACTTCAACGACATCACCGTTCTTCTCAGTACTGTAGACGAACTGGAGAGTGGCAACCCAGAGGGCATGCTTGCTGCCGTGGCGCTGTGTCGTGTGTTTATTCGTTTACTCGCCCAAGGCTCCTTTCGCATCCACGAAAAGACGTCATCAAAGGACAGCGTTGTTGTCGGATGGCTGAAGCAGCAGCTTGGCGAATACAAGGAAAAGCTGCTGGCCATGCTGAAGAACGAGGATCTGGCCGCCACTGCGTTGACCATGACCATGAAGCTCCTGAAGGCGGAAGGAGACTTTCTCCGTGGGAAGGAGGAGTACAATTTCCCGACGACCTTCCTCCGCGAAGTTGTTTCCGCACTCCTTGAAGCCGGCAACGATGAGCTGGTCAAGGCGTATGTGGAACAGTATGCGGAACAGTACGACGATGTTCGGTACTACACCTTCAACGCTGTCAAGTGAGTTCCCTCTGACTATTGTCGCAATCACTTATACCGTATCTAATATTAGCCAGGCACTGCATTGATACCCTAAAAACCAGCAAGGTTCCGAGTGGACTCTTTGAGCAAGTCTTCACTCTCCTGTCGGCCTTGGATGGTGTTCCCGAGTCTGCCGACGAGCTAGAAGACTTCTATTGCCCGGAGCCCAAAAGCAAGGCGCATGCTCTCCGCTCTGTGAATCAACATAAACGACAAGGCCAAGATGCGTGGCTGGCGCTGATGAAGCTCATCGACAGCAAGGAAAAGCAGAAGCAGATTCTCGAGGTCCTGTCGACTAACATTGCTCCATGGTTCACCAAGCCTGAGCTACTTTCCGACTTCTTGTCGAATTCATACGAAGCCGGCGGCTCCATGTCGCTGCTGGCTCTCTCCGGCGTCTTCTATCTCATCCAGGAACGCAACCTGGACTACCCTTCCTTCTACTCAAAACTGTACTCGCTTCTGGACCGCGATATCCTCCACTCAAAGCACCGATCTCGATTCTTCCGCCTGCTGGATCAGTTCCTTGCATCCACCCACTTGCCAGCAGCACTCGTCGCCAGCTTCGTCAAGCGGCTTTCACGGCTGGCCCTGAACGCGCCCCCTAGCGCCATCGTCTTCATTGCACCCTGGATTTACAATCTTCTGAAGCGCCATCCCACCTGCACCTTCATGATTCACCGTCAGAGTCGAAACCCCGAGGTCAAGAAGCGCATCCAGGATCACGGAGCCGAGGACCCATTCGACCCGGAGGAAACCGACCCTATGAAGACCGAGGCTATCGAGAGCTGTCTGTGGGAATTGGTGCAGCTTCAATCCCACTATCACCCCAACGTCGCCACCATCACCAAGATCTTATCAGACCAATTCACCAAGCAGTCATACAACATTGAGGACTTCCTCGATCACTCTTATCAAACAGTAGGTCACACATCTCCTGTACGTTGCCAGTTTACTAACATGAACCAGTTGCTGGAGGCAGAGATCTCCAAGGAGGTGCGCAAGGGCCCAGTGGTTGAGTTTCACATCCCGAAGAAGGTGTTTACCAAGCATGAGTCGTTGGAGTCTGGCACAGATAGCCTGCTCGTTGAGCTCTGGGATTTCAGCGAGGTACCCCAACCGACTGAGGTCGCATAAGGGAGGGACATGGACGAGGCGAAGTCCAGCCACAGGTATGGTTAAAAGCATCAAGAAGTTGGTTGAAGGGATAGATACATGTAGCATGTGGACTAGGCGTTTATCATTCATACTGAGGAACTCGCTATTATCGAGCATCAGTCGCGTCAATTACCAAGCGTTTATCATGGCTCAACCCTCGTTTCGTACCCTGTGCCCAACAAAAAGGTTGTCTTGTCCCGAGCAAAAGTTGAAGCCGACGCAGGCCTGATTCGAACAGACGCCTCCGAAGAGATATGATTTCTAGTCATACGCATTAGACCACTCTGCCACTGCGCCTTGAGGCTTGTTGATGGTGTAGCGGGGCTCAGATTGGACACCAAGTCCGCACCAGGGTTCCGGAGCAAAAAGAAAAGGATCAGGAGACGAGAAGGGCAAAAATGAAGCCGACGCAGGCCTGATTCGAACAGACGCCTCCGAAGAGATATGATTTCTAGTCATACGCATTAGACCACTCTGCCACTGCGCCTTTGGGCTTGTCGATGAAAATTCTGGCTCCTAATGCGTTATATTCAGGCTTGACGAGGCTAGCAGCCCTTGTGGGTGGGGTTTTTCCACGTCGGCCCGCAAACGCCTGCAACGGTACGTCGAAAGAGACCTAATTAGAGCGTCTATTTTTCCCGGTGGCTTGAGGCACCTTGCCTGACTACTTCGGGCTTCGAGGCAACAGCTCTAGGGCTCAAACCAAAAACGAATTAAGCTGGTTTGAAGATTGGAGACGCCCGGTGTGACTCCCCGCCAGCATTTCACATTCGAAATACACAACAACGTCCCGGAGTATCCTCTCTAAGAAACGGGTTTTATTATCATTACCCAAATGTGCAGTGTGCAGTCGAAGGAACTGGGCCGCCTTTGCATGGAGCATCATGTGAGTACAGGTCATGGGGATTTCATGCATTCTTCGACGAACAGGGGGTAGGCGCCAACGCAGGCAGACGACAGGCGGGCATGGAGCTCAACTGTCTCAGCCAGTGTATGACCTGTCCGCCACCAAGCTAGGAGGTCCACTGGCCCACGCCCCACCGCGGGGACGTGGCCCGGGGGCATGAATCAGAGTGCGGCCTCGCTACGGTATGCTGAAAGTTTAGTGGGTTGACAGCCCGTCCTAACCTGTCGGCGTGTCCTGCTGGCAGCCGTTAGTACCTTTGGGTACTTGTTGCTGGGCCCAATGCCGCCGGGGTGGGCCTGTGGCACTGCCTGTGCTCAACATCGTGGCTCGCTGGGATCCGAGGAGCTGACATCATCACTCGCACATATTATCAGCTACGACTCATACCTCCAGCCACGCCCTCCCGCCATTGATACATCCCTTGCTCAATCACCAGCAGCTTCGATTGCCTCACTGCCCCAACACGCGCGCTTCAGGTCCGACATCGTCTAGAGCTCCGGGGCGCCTCTTAACGATGGCCGGCAATCGATTCAATGCCTTGGGGGACCGGCCCCAGCCCTCGCCCTCGATCCAAGAGGCTACCCTGTCTGCCTCGGCCTCTGGCTCGAACCTCAATGACCGGCCCAAGGCAAAGAAGAGGAAGGGTCACCGTGGTGGGAAGAAGAAGCGCACACGCCGAAAGAGCTTCGCCGCCCTCGACGATGACGCCCATGACGACGATAGCCAGCAGGCGCCTGGTGAGGGCTTCTACCAAATGGCTGCCGCCCAGCTGAGCGGCACCAGCATCGATAGCGAGGCCCTTTTGGATCACAGGTGAGCCCCGGCTACGATGCGAATCCGAGGCCATGGAAAAAGATGTTGACCTTGCTTAGGGATCATACACCTATTCGAGTCCGTCGCGCTTCGACAGCTCCCATGCCAGTCAACAACCCTTTCACGCCAACATTCCCCCGCGATGGCCCGTCGGGTAACAGACTACGAGTGATGCAAGAGACTCAGAGCGACGACGAGTCAGTCAACGAGGGTGCGCCGTTGCTGGGCGACTCGAGAACCCGTGGGTCACAGACAGGTCTGTCAAACTATGGTGCGAGCGATGCTCGACCGGCTCGGCAAAGGAGCCGCAGGCCCTCCAATAAATCCTCCTTGACGCGGCTAGGGACATCCTCTAGTGGTCGTGATCGCTTTGACATCAATCACCCGCCATCCGTGCCTGGATCGCCGACCTTTGGCACGGCCGATCGAAATGACATGGGCTTTGCAGATGTCATGATCCGAGATGATATCGGCTTGCGAGACGATTCCCCCCGACGATCCGTCATGGATGACAACATCTCCGATATGTCCCGTAGCCCTGGGGACAACCGTCCAAGCCATGGTCGCAGGCCTACCGCAATAGCTGAGCAGGATGTTTGCTTCCCCGGCCCCGACATGTCAGAAATCGGTGAGGACGAAGTTCAATCGCGCACCCAGGGCCCCCGCCAGTATAGGACGAGGCGACGCCGTGGGCAGTGGCCGGATCTCGGAACACTAGAAGAATGGAGCCACATGGAAAAGGAAGGCCGGAGCGAAGAGCGCCGGGCCATGAAGATCACCGAACCGCAGCTCATCAACGGACGGCTACGGCCCGTGCGAAAGGGCTGGTATCAGGCAGATGAGGACTCACCTTACAGATTCACCTACTTCAACGAAGAGTTCCAGAGCACCATTCATGCGCAGTCCATCTCGGAGCTAGTCCAACCCGGCGGCAGTTTCCGAGATCTATTCATCCCAGAGCCTCGAGTTCTATCCGACGAGTCGACCGACGACGACGAGGATCCCACAGCCCTCCCTACGAGGCTCCGCCACCTTAGCGCAGGCACTGATGGAGGGTCCAAGACATCCACTCGCCAGCCCTCTATCTCGGGTACTCGCGAACCTACGGACCTAAGGCAGGAAGGTACGATATCGCCGTTGAGAGACCCGCTAGCCCATGTAGCCTCTCAGAGTGATTCGGGACGAGCAACCCCAGCACTCCAGAGGTCCTTGGACGGCAGCATCAAAACAGCACAGGCAGTTGTGACAGAGCCGAAGGAGAAAGTGATCCGATATGGCGATCGGCCAGTGTGGTGGCTGGATGTTCTTTGTCCGACGGAGCCAGAGATGAAGATCATTTCCAAGGCCTTTGGCATCCACCCTCTGACTGCCGAAGACATCATGCTAAGAGAGGCTCGTGAAAAGGTCGAGCTTTTCCGGCATTACTACTTTGTCAATTACCGAAGTTTCGACCAGGACCACAACAGCGAAAACTTCCTGGAGCCAGTCGACATGTATGTCGTCGTGTTCAGGGAGGGCGTTCTCAGTTTCCATTTCTCCATGACTCCTCACGCCGCCAACGTCCGGCGTCGCATCCGCCAGCTGCGGGACTACCTCATTCTCTCCTCTGATTGGATCTCATATGCAATCATTGACGATATCACCGACGTTTTCCAACCCCTAATCCAGAGCATCGAAGACGAAGTGGACGAAATTGACGATGCCATCCTCAAGCTTCATTCATCCGCCGAAAAGCGTCTCAAAAACGATAGCACCGCCGATGATGCTATTACTGTCTCGGATGCCAGTACTGATATGCTTCGTCGAGTTGGTGATTGCAGAAAACGCGTCATGAGTTTGTTTCGTTTGCTGGGAAATAAGGCAGATGTCATCAAGGGCTTCGCCAAGCGTTGCAATGAGAGGTGGGAGGTGGCCCCCCGTTCAGAGATTGGGTTGTACCTCGGTGATATTCAAGATCACATTGTCACCATGACAATGAATTTGGGTCACTACGAAAAGTTAGTGCCCTCTCATTTATGCCATGCACCGCTCAGACTAACCGTCGCAGGATATTGGCCCGGTCTCACGGCAACTATCTCGCTCAGATCAATATCCGCATGAACGAGCGACAGGAGCAGACCGCCGATGTTCTCGGGAAGCTGACGGTTCTCGGCACCATCGTTCTCCCCATGAACATCATCACAGGCTTGTGGGGAATGAACGTATGGGTTCCAGGTCAGGAGCACGAAGGCGATCTGACGTGGTTTGCGTGGATTACCGCTGGCCTAATATGCTTTGGACTAGCGTGCTACTTGATCGCGAAGAGGGTTTACAATATCGTGTAAGACCCGGCCTAGGCGAAGGCGGAGGGTTTTGGTGGTGCATGATGGACATAGCGACGTTTCTCACATTCGGTTATCGCAGGCAGCAACTGCCTTAGGAGTTTGGATTCCGGTCCCTATTGGATCAGTAAAAGCCATGCTAGAACTTGGTTTCCCTTTTTCTTTTTTTCCCGGGTGGTTTGGAGTCTGGAGTAGATGCGATTGAGGCGAACGACAACACAATACGGTGGGATATTGGTGAGCGGCGGGTGGAAGCCCCATCAAGCTCCCTAGACGGGGCAAGGGATACAGGGGACTACAGAGACTATCGATTTGATGCACATTTCTCTCTTTTGTAGCTTTCCACAGCCCGGCGTGTGATCGGGACTTTCTTTTTATGCGTTTCCTGCCTTGTTGGATGAATGAAGGACGAGATCGCCCAGTAGCGTGTCAATGAAATGGAATTCCAGCGGAATCAACCGCTCGGAGACAAACGAGAGCGTTAAATTGTAAACCCAGAGGGAAATAACAACTAGCAATTTTTCTTTGACAGGTGAGGTTCTAGAGAAGCGAGTAGTATATCGTGGTGGCCCGGTGCCTACCCTACGTCCCGACTAAATTGTGTGAGTTGCTGAAGAGAAACGGTGAAACGGAGCAGCAGTGCGCGGACGAGGGGATGAATCGCGTCTTCGCCTTATTTGAAGCTCTGGGTATCTAGTCCTGGGCCCAACCTGTCTTACATTCTTTTCGACCTCCCACCTGGCCCGGGCGACGACGCCTTCAAGACCATTTGTAAACTATCGGCCGACTTTTGCCAAACACCAGACCAAGATCAGTCGGGATCTCAACTTGACCCGTAATCCAACTCTTTTGCCTAAGAATTCATGCTGAGCGAGATTGAGAACACTTGGGAACCGAAATTAACTGCCTGCCCCACGCCAAAACGCCTAAGAAAAAAAAAAAGCCGACGGCGCTCGAGGGGTGTCGTCGCCTCGGCCGACTGCTAACAAAGGGATTGCTTGTTTGCATTGTCTCTAACATGGCGTTGCGAGAACCAAGTGCTGCAAACCCTCACAGAGTGGTTTACCTTCGCTGCTGGCCGGCAAAAGTGGCACGAAGGGCGAGAATTTGCTGTCGTTCGGCGTCGGGAAGCATGTCGATCTGGGCCTGGGTCAGGTCCATCACTGCCCGCATCAGAGCATCAGGGTCCTGCACCGCCGGCGCCGGGGCGGCAGCAGGAGCGCTATATGCCTGCGGAGGCGGTGCCTGGTAAGGCGCGGCCATGACCGGAGGGGTGTTGCTCGCGACAGGGTAGCCAGGCATCGGGGCGCCGGGGAATCCGCCTGGAGGAGCCTGAGGTGGGGGGGCTCCTGGCTCAACTACTGACTGAATAGCCTCCGGAGACACGAGGCCCATAAGAAGGAGCGCTTGGAAAACGGCATAGGCGAGCTGCGGTGCTTGTTGGAGCAGCTCCGTAGCTCGCTGGGGCTCAGAAGATGCCAGTGTCTTCATCTGGACGAGAATGTCGAGAAGTTGCGGTGGTGGGAGCGTCTCTAGGGTGCGTGAGATGGCGTCAGTGCAGGTGACACCAGGAGGGAGTTCTTTTCCAGCCGGCAGTGGTGGTAGGCTGCTCGACTGTGCCGCGTAGGCGCCAGCACCATTCGACGCATGAGCGCTGTGTCCAGCGGAACCCTGCTTCAATTCAAATGTCAGATGGCGCGCTTTCCAACGAGTGGCTGTAGAGGGCGTGCTAATATTTACCTGGTTATCCTCATCGGCGCTCTTTTGGTCGTTCGAAAAGTCGACTCGAAGCTTCCTGCCCATGATCTCATAGTCGTTCAAGTTGCGCACCGCGGACGAGGCCGAGTCTGTTTGGTTTAATTAGAAACAAATATGACGTGCGAGCCTGGGGAAAAGGGGAAAATACCAGTGTCTGGATAGTCGGCGAAGCCAAAGCCCTTGGGGCGTCCAGTTTCGGAATCATAGACGAGGCGGAATCGCTCGACCTTGCCTGCGCTGCTGAAGATGTCGGTGATTTGCTCCTCGGAAAGGCCTAGAATGGACAAGGTCAGAGGAAGATTGGGTTGCGCATAGAGGGGGAGCCGGACCATATGGGATGTTTCCCACGAAGACGACGCGGGATGGTGGTCTCGTGGACATGTTGGCAAGCTTTTGGAGAGGCGAGCGTTGGTTTCGAAGCTGGAAGCAAACAAAGAATCGCGACGGCGGCTGCAGCCAGAGGCAAGGCGGTGGGGGAACTTCCCTCGGGTTGTTTCAGGATCTGTTGATTCGACTCGAGGTTCGAGGGAGCAGCCTTGTTCGGCAACGGGTACGCAGCGCCTTGTAGTGAGTAACTGACTTGACTTGATGACTGAGATTTGGTTGGCTATTGAGAGCTCATGATGCTTTGGTTTGGAGCCCGCCCAGCATAAAATGCGGGCCCACTCCGAGGTTCTACCGCTCCTATGAAGCGCCTGTGCCTTTGACGCTATGCGCGCGCCAGGACAGGAGTGATCCTAGGCTCTTGGACCCTGGCAATTGCCTTCTTGGGCACACTCAGCCGCATTTTACCACGCTTAGGCCTTCCTACGGGTGAATTGGTGAAGGTGGCCTCAAGCAGACGTGGCTTCGGGGCGCCATACTTTCCAAGATTACTTTCTGCGACATCCCAACTCCGCATCGCGACCGTTTTCCTACATTCCCTTCAGGCCTGTGCGGCGCAACTCTGGCTTAAATGGTGCTCGTTGCCCATTGCAATTGAATTCCCAGTCCCTCCTTGCCACCACTTCTCGCTCCTGGTCGCGTGCGATTCGGACCCCCCGTTGATTGGATTGGAATCTTGACGATTGCCGACAACTCCCTCTTGCTATCGGCGACTTGCAGCACCCACCCACGCGATGGCTCCCAAGTCGCGATTCACAAGGCTTGATGCCTTCACCAAGACAGTCGATGAGGCACGCATCAGGACTACCAGCGGCGGCATTGTCACCATTGCTTCCCTGCTTGTGGTGCTGTTCCTTGCTTGGGGCGAATGGGCGGATTACCGTCGGGTCGTGATACACCCGGAGCTCATTGTGGACAAGGGCCGAGGTAATTCACTCCCCTATGGTTACCGCATGGCCTGTACATGCGCTGTGGTTGGGTTCTTTCGGCTGACACTCTTGCGACAGGAGAACGGATGGAGATCCACCTCAACATCACCTTCCCGAAGATGCCTTGCGAGCTCCTGACCCTTGATGTTATGGATGTTTCCGGCGAACAGCAGCACGGCCTCGTCCACGGAGTCAACAAGGTCCGACTTCGCCCCCAGGCCCAGGGCGGTGGCATTATCGACATCAAGTCCCTCTCACTCCACAACGAACCTGCCACGCATCTCGACCCCAACTACTGTGGTGAGTGCTACGGTGCACCTACGCCTCCAGACGCCGTGAAGAAGGGGTGCTGCAATACCTGCGACGAAGTCCGGGAAGCCTATGCCCTGGCATCGTGGGCCTTTGGTCGTGGCGAGGGTGTTGAGCAGTGTGAGCGCGAACACTACGCCGAGAGACTGGACGAGCAGCGAGAAGAAGGATGCCGCATTGAGGGCAACCTCCGCGTGAACAAGGTTATTGGAAACTTCCACCTGGCTCCTGGCCGCAGCTTCAGCAATGGAAACATGCACGTCCACGACCTGAAGAACTACTGGGATGCTCCCGAGGGCAAGACCCATGACTTCACACACATCATCCACTCCGTGCGCTTCGGCCCTCAGCTTCCCGAGGACGTCACTCACAAGCTCGGCGCCAAGGCTACCCCCTGGACCAACCACCACCAGAACCCGCTGGACGGCACCCAACAAGCTACCCGAGACCCCAACTTCAATTACATGTACTTCGTCAAGATCGTGCCCACCTCGTACCTGCCCCTCGGCTGGGACAGCAATGCCCCGCGATTCCTGTCGTCCAAGGATCGAACTGGCCTGGGCAGCTATGGATATGGAGATGATGGTAGTGTGGAAACCCACCAATACTCTGTCACGAGCCACAAGAGGAGCCTGGCTGGTGGCAACGATGCCGCCGAGGGCCACGCCGAGCGCATGCATTCCCGCGGCGGCATTCCCGGTGTTTTCTTCTCCTATGTGAGTTTCCCCTGTGCATCTTCTCGGTCCCTACTTTCATCTTTGTTTTCGTCCATGTTCTGCATTGTCGTTGAACCCGAGACCAAGACTAACGCTTGAGTAGGACATTTCCCCAATGAAGGTTATCAACCGGGAGCAGAGGTCCAAGACCTTCCTCGGATTTCTCGCCGGCCTGTGCGCTGTCGTTGGTGGCACTCTCACTGTTGCGGCCGCTGTCGACCGGGGCTTGTTTGAGGGTGCTTCTCGGCTCAAGAAGATGCGCTCCAAGGATCTGTAAAGAGAGAAAAGGGGCAAGACCATGGAATGCGCCATTGGGCTCCAGACTACTGGATGGCCGTGGCGATTGTACTCAGTGTAGAGTCCTGCTACATGCATAGGCTGGCGTTTTGGGATAACTGGGCATTGATCGGATTTTTACTTAGTCTGATAGCAGTGTAACTTGCTTGGTTGATAAGTACAAGTACTTGGTTGGTGGACTACATTTGCTGCTAGGAATATAGATGATGCAAAATCGTCATTGCTATCACTGCAGTATCTTGGCCGTTTAAATGTACATGGATGCGTTGATCTCAACCGCTTCCTGGTTTCGAACGTGGTGCGCCTCATCATGGTGCGTGGTTCAAAGAAGCTGGGTAGTAGTTTGTAGTCAAGTATAGTTTGGTAGTTTACATCGGTTGTCCCTGACTGTACTGTACTTAAGGGGTGCTTGGCATCGACATTACATCGAGATCTGTTTCATCCTCTATACCACAGCTTTCTGACCAGTCAGTTGGGCTCTCACAGTGGGCCAGGTTTTAACTGTTCCCTCTCTTCAAGAAAGGGCTGTTAGAGACGCGCTGTCTCATTGGTGGATGTGGCTCAAGTGGTGTGTGGGGGATGGGCTTGATCAAAGGATGGGCCGAAGAGGCCGAGACCATATCAGAAGCGACAAAAGGATCTTCTTTGTTGGGGCTGGTTGCCACAGCTGTCATTTTTGATGACGAGCGCTGACATATATCTTGGCATGGCTCTGCACTCCTTCGGGATTAGATGAGGACAGCTTCTTCTCGCCTCTGCAGCCCGCGACTATGCAACACGAACAGAGGAAAAAAGGAAAGAAAGAACTAACCGTCAATTTGACAACTAGCGCTGGGTAGGAATCTGCATGGGCCATCGTGGCCTGGTGCAACGGCCCCCAGGACTCAGACGCCAATGCCACCTGCAAATAAATTCCATAGTACAATGATGTTGCATTAAAAATGCATCGATGTCATAGACTGAAGCCGGGGGTGACTAGCAGGGTGGATGGAAATAGCAGAGGTTCAATCCGCGAACTGGCTCCGAGGTCTGTGTTCCATTCCATGCGGTTGCCTGTGTCTGGATCGTCGTCTGGATACCTTCCGCTGGTGTCAGGCTTCGTACTGGCTCATGCGAGTAATGACATGGGGAGGGGCCGCCCCAATCCCGCCCCTGCTCCGCCTGGCCATCCGTAGCGTCCCATGGATTGCTATAAAAAAAACAAAGTGGGTGCTGGGCATGTGGCTAGCCAAACTGTCGCAGCTGATGCGGCTTGGTTGGCCAGGGGTGAGACCTAGTGCGTAATTAGTAGGTACCTTGCCAGTCATCCAGGAGAGGCCAATATACGGACTCGGACCTAGAACCAAAGGCGAAGGGGCTCGCCACGCTGACTGTAGCCTGCACCAGATGAACACTGCACGTTGGACGCCGTAATAACTATCCCTATATCCCGTAGCCGTCGCCGATGCGCAGGCGTGGAGCTAGCGATTGGATCAGCTGAGCAAGGCACGGCACGGTCGTGGCCGAGGACCTGACAGGGAGTAATTACGGGAGCTGAACCCCCCAGAAGGGCATGCGCTGCGAGAGCCTGCCAGTTGAGCCGTCTACGTTGACCAGAAGAGTGGAGGAAGGGACGAGGTGAGTGGAGGGGCAGTCTAAGCTGACCCGGGCAACGCGAAATCAAGAGACAACGGATGCACCCCAGACCGGGTGGCTGTCGAGGATGAGACCAATTGACAAACAGGCTGGCATGACCTTGTAGCCATCGTTGGGAGGTGTTTCAGCTCCCTCCTGTACTGTACTGTAGTGTCCTGCCTGCTATTGCAGTATGTACTGCCAGTGCCACAGCCAAGAGGGTTTGGGTTTGAGATGTGTATCACTTGTGTAACGCCTGTCTCTTGAGTCTTGACAGCCAGAGCCAGACTCCAGTTCCGCACTCCAGGATCGCTGGGCTCTAGGTGCTCCATTCGTCGGCGCTAGCAGGGATCCATGCTGTTGGCGGCCACCGGCCGGACAGTGAAGATACCGCTGTTTTCTCTGAGCACATGTCCAACAATTAGCAGCCGGCATAGACTAGTTGAAGCCTCCCGCGAGCCTTTTTGGAGGTTATCCCCACTGGGTCCCTCCTGATACGGAGATGACTAGGTTGGGTAGGTCGGTAGCGAGGCAATCAAGCTATCAGCAGCAGTCCGTACGCCCGTGGTAGGAAGGGCGGGTTGTGAAGGACTAATTACTCCGTACCTAGGTAGCTACAAAGGCATGGATGGTCGTGTAGTGAAATGAAACCAAGGGGCCTCCAACGGGCAGAGGCAGAGGTGGTTAGGTGTGAATGGGGATAGGGATAGGGAGCCGCCAAGAATTTGGCCACCGGCTGTGGACTTGGTACTGGGTAACACGCCAAAGTTCTGGAATACTGTCGTGCATAATCTCGCCCGCAATCCCTCGTCGCCGCCAGCATGGCATCGCACGGCAAGCTCGTATTCAAGCAGCTGGTCGGGTGCATCGCAGCGATCGCCGTCACGCTTACGGTGCCGCGCCAAGGCCTCTGGAACGCCTTCGACGCCGCCGCTACCGCACTACCCGTGCTCTGCTGAGATCTGGAGCGCCTTCGGGGATCGCGGCGTAACAGAGAAAGCCCCAGCCTCGACGCTGGTTCGCGAGGTCTGTCAACGACAGTCCAGTCCCTTGGCCTGTATTAATTATCAGTAGGGGGAACAACTGGATTCCTGGAAGTGAGGTGCCCACCTCACTCACCCTTTACCGCCCCCGACCACACTGGAAGTGATCGGTGGAGCGGCCCCCCCTGACTGTAACAACTAATTGGAACGCGAGCTGGAGCGAGTAGGAGTCGCCCCTCACGAGCGCTGTCAGAGCGCACTCCTTGGTCCTGGCAGCCATCCTGCAGGTCGATGCAATGTGTTGTAACAATGAACCAGACGTGCTGTTGTGGTTGCCACGCGGCATGCAAACATTAGGTGCTCTTTGAGAGTGCCCCCCGCAGAATGGGCAAAGAACGGGCAATATGTACGTGTGTGGCTGATCTCCCCTCCCTCCTTTGGTGCTTGGGCTGTTGCTTGCTATGCCCAAAGTGAACGGAGCGTGTCGAGTTAGGCGTAGCACAGCAGGACGCTGCACGGCGCCAGGTTCCAATGCAGTTACAACGGATGCCGGGCCCTATGCGCCACGTACAGCAGCGATAGGGTGCCCGCAATACTGGTACTGTGCATGCTGGGTGGCTTACCCTCCACCAAGATCCAGCTGCCCCATTCCTCCACTCCACCCTTTTCCCTCAGTGGCCGCCACCGCTAAGGAGTGTGTCCCGTACCTTAAAGGTATGGCGAGGTATGTTTGGATCCTGAAGCCTGTCCAGCATAAATCATAATTTACTGCGTAATTCGCCTCCATCGGGCACCCGGCCTGTGAGCACTCGGTACCGTCCTCTCAATCCTTCACAGCCAAAGGTGACGCGCAACTCTCCCGGCGCTGTGGCTGGCTGTTGTTACTCACGGGCTCACTCATTTTCCCTTTCTTTTGCTGATCCTCTTGGGGTCAGACGCCTTGTCCCGTCGACATTTCCGCCCATCGGTTCCCGTCCCCGTCACCCCACGAGACCAGGAGACCCACGAGCCAGTATCGTCAACAACACACCGAGCAAAGCCCCGAAGCGACTTCCACCGCCTGGCGTGGCACGTCGCTCACCCGCGCAATACAGCACCAGCACTGCGACTACAGAGCACTGCCCTGCTCATCTCCAACAAGGCCCGCTCGTTCCGCCTCCCAACTCACACGAGGACTGCGCCTCCGTCCGCTGCATCACCCCGTCGCTTGCTGGTTGTCCGTCTACCAGGGCCAGGCACCTTTGACCCCGAGAGGGCAACAATTGTCCGGCTTCCTGGAACTCACGACTCCTTCTTGCGCCCACCAGAGCCGCCGACTGCTCAGCACCTGGCCTCTACCAGCGACCGCCTCGCTGCTGCTGCTGCCGCTGCTGCACCACAAATACCCCTGCCAGCGCCGTTATCCTTCAAAGGCGCTGATCCCTATTATTCGACCGAGAGCCAATCCCGATCCAGCGACAAATTCCAAACGGTCGAACTGTCGTGGGCAGTCGAGTTACCCACCTTCATTAACTATACTCCTCGCCATCGGTCTTGGCTCGAGCCGTTGGCCAATTCGCACGGGGCCTTGCACCGACGAACGACGCTGCACCACCCACCCGTTGATTGACCATGGCGACACGACCGTCCGGCCTGGACCTGCGGTCCGACTCTGCCTTTTCCAGTTCCTCAGTCCCCAAGCCTCTTCGATCGCCTAGACCCCATGTCGCCGGGGAGATTCCCCCCGAGCTGTCGCCGCTGGATGCCTTTGCGTTACAGAGCCGATTGCTCGCCCGCCAACTGCAAGAGAGTGACAAAGATGGCAACCGCGTTAGCAGGCTTCCTCCTCTTACGACCGAGAGCCCGTTGATTGTCCAAGGCCGATCTGAATATTTCCGAAGCATCTCTCATGACGCATTGGAGTCTCCCGAATCCCCAGACCGAGCGCCTTCTGGCCTCGGCCTGAGGACTGAGATGGAGGATGCCTTTAGCGACGACGCAAGCCGCCCAAAGTCCATGCACCCTCGAATGAGCCGGATTCCACCCACCCCCGACGAGGCCGTGCCCATGATTCCACCGCGGGATCCCTCTCGAGGTCGCAGGATGAAGCAGCCAGTGGAGGAACCCATCACTGACTTTGGCGCTCGAAAGGAGCGGTCACCTTCACCTATGAACAACGATATGACTGCCCCAGCAGAGGCAGAACCTCATGGGTCACCCTCTTCTAGGGCTGAGAACCTCTCTATCCCTTCGCCGCGCGCCGCTGGCCCCTTTACCGGATCTCCCGAGAAACAAAAGGCGGCTTCCTTTGATGAACTCGGCCTGGCGCCACCTCGTTCTCTATTCCATCGCAGACCGTCCAGCAACATGTCTTCACCCCAGGCCGGCACAGACGAAGAGGGTTCTTTCAACATGAGCGGTTCCTTCCAATCTCTACCTCCTAGAAAGCTCTCATCTGGGAGCGCCGCTTTCACCAGTACCATGACATCCCCAGCCGTGGGCTCGTTCCGCCGATCGCCTTCTGCCGCTTCCGACTCCTCCTCTCTTCCTCGTCCCTCGTTCAACTTTTCTCGCCCGCTTAGTAGGTCTGGAACCCCCATCATGGACTCGCCATCCAGGCAAGCATCGTCAGACAGCCAGCCCTCGTTTGTCCTGGCGGACGATGCAGCCTATACCCCGGTGAGCATGCACAGTGACGCCTTTTCAGACCCGCAGGACGACAAGGGAGCACCGTCATACATCTACTCCAAATTCTCTCTCCCCCGTGGCAAGACCATCCAACGATCAGAAGATCTCTCTGAACAAACCACGAAGGCCGCGTACCAATGGGAGCAACCGATGGTCCCCCCGAGCAATGTGCAAAGAGTGCAGCCAGAAGCTCCTCCGTCCCCGCCAACAAGGCCATCCAGCTCCTCGACCAAGGCCATACCCGAAGAGGGCACGACCTCTGCCGACTCAATGGCCAGGGAATCATATGAACTGAGAAAGGTCCGCTCAGAGAATGCTGCACCCGGACCCCATGGACAGCCCAGCACTGGCCGACCCTCGGCGGAGGCAGTTCGATACTCTGAAGACAGGCCCAGAGGTCGAGAACGAACGCCCGCCTCGATCAACACGAATGACACAGCCAGCACCATCCGGCCGCAAACTGCTCGTTCGGCTGGCCCTACTGCGTCAGAGATGTCTGCCGAAGAGCATTTGGCAAAGGGGATTGAGTGTCACGAAAACGGATCTCTGCAAGAGTCCACCTATCACCTCCGCCACGCGGCTCGGATGAAGAACCCCACAGCAATGTTGCTGTATGCGTTGGCCTGCCGCCACGGATGGGGTATGAGACCCAACCAGAAGGAGGGTGTCGAGTGGCTTCGCAAGGCTGCCGAGTATGCTGGTGTTGAGATCGCAGACGACGAGGGTCAAGCGAAGGAGGGCAAACACGTGGACATCGTTGAGAATAGGACAAGAAAGGCCCAGTTTGCTCTGAGTATATATGAGCTTGGTGTCAGCCATATGAACGGTTGGGGCATAGAACAAGACAAGGCCCTGGCCGTGCGATGCTTCGAAATCGCCGGCAGTAAGTTTGCATACATGCCCCTGCGCACCCATCTTCATACTGACAACTGTGCAGACTGGGGTGATGTAGATGCCCTTGCCGAGGCAGGCTTCTGCTATGCTCAAGGCATCGGCTGCAAGAAGAACCTCAAGAAGAGCGCCAAGTTTTACCGCATGGCCGAGGCCAAGGGCATGAGCATGGTCGGCAATAGCTGGTAAGTTCCTTGCCCCCCCTCAACGCTGGCTCCCCTTTTTGCTAACGGATCAAAAGGATTCACAAGTCCAAGTACATGGACGACGATGCCACCAAGAAGGATAAGGATAAGAAGAAGGCTCGCAGCAAATCCCGAACCCGGACCATGTTCGGACTGAAATAGATCAGCCCTGCAACATCACAAACAGCACCAACACGAATGATGACCAACGCTTTTAAAACATAGCATCTGATAAGGAGTTTTCGGGCGGCGATTTGGCAATAAATTGGGGAGGAGAGCGGACGGGGGACGGGGGGATGGCGGGGGCACCGGCATCAACAGGCGCGTAAAACGGCATGCGTTCCAAATGCGCTACAAGACGCATCATTCTACACTTTGGCATTTCACAGCTCGGCCACTACAAGCCTCACACTAATCACAACGAAGTGGCGACGCTTGGCAAGGACAAACGTGGTCGGGGCTCACCGCACACCAGTCGATCTTCATTTTGTTTTTTCTCCTTCTCCTTCTCCTTCTTACTTCTTCTTCTTCCTTTTGGCGATAGCGGTGTCCCTGCATCCTCTGCAACGATTGGAGTAATGTAATTCGGAATCAAATCTCGCTGGTGCCAGCGCACAGCACACTTGGTCTTGATCCGTCACATATACCCCTCTTATTTCTTTCTTGTAACCAATACTTGAGGATCATTTTAGTAGATACTTGGGGGCAAGCGTCGTGCAGTCGGGCTTAGTTGAATCGCAGGATGGCAGGAATGCGCACCTCGGGGCTTAGAGAGAGGTGAGATGGGTGCAGGAGCCCAGGCGGTCAGGATCAAAGACCAACAATAGTTTCAAGGACCAACTTCAGTAATCCATCCTCTAGCATTTCTGAATGTGTTATTACAATTCCTTCTAGTTTCCTCTTCGCCCTAATGGATCCAGCCCCTTTAGGTGTCGACATCCATCTTCTCGTTGTCGAGAGGTACCTCCTCCACCGTGACATACCGGCCAATGTCGTTCTTCTTGATCACCTTCTCGTTCAACACCGCTGTCGTTCCCTTGGGGAAAGCGTAACTCTGCAGCTTGGCGCTCTTCTCATTGGGTGTGATGTAGTTTCGCTTCAATGTCGTCTTGTCCTTGGTGATGACGGCCACATCGACGTTTGATCCTGAACCAAGATCGTTCCAGATACCGGCCAGAATGGCATCGCTAGCCAGCTTCACAGCCTCGTCCTCAGTCAACTGGGGCTTCCACTGGGTTTCGAAAACGCTCATGGCAGCCAAGCTACCACTGCCCATGGTGACATAGGGAAGCTTGTCGGTGCTACCGTGGGCGTGTACGGTGAAGAGGTGGGTTCCGGTTGGATCGCAGCCGGCAACGACGAGATAGGCGCCGATATGTCCTTGGTAGTGGAAGAGGTGCTGTTTGAGCATCGTCATGCAGGTAACGACGCGGGCCTTGCGGCCGGTGGAGAGAGAGTGTAGCTCAAGCTGGGAGGAGATGATGGCCGTCGTGAACTCGGTATCGGCGGCAGTACCAGCACCAGCACACCAGATTTGGGGGGCGATGTAATGAAGCTTCTCGCAGTTCTTGTCCGCAACAATAGGTCCGGAAGTGGCACGGGTATCGGCAGCGATCTGTGGATGGGCATGTCAGCGGTGCCATGGTGGAGAGCTTGTGTCGGAGCCAGTCTCGTGGTGGGCTTGCCGCACAAACAGCGACCATAGCTCAAGTTATCGAGACGGCAATGGGGTTCATTATTACATACCACGACACCACCGTCATAAATGCAGCCCACGATGGTTGTACCCGTGCTGGTGGCCTTGGGGAGCGGCACTCCGCGAGCGTGGAGGGCCGCATTGCGGTTGTAGTTGGAGAAGTCAAAGCCGGGCATGTTGGAGGTGGAGGTGGTGGTCCCCCGGGTATTAAATTTCTAAAATCGATTCCGAGAGTGCAAGAGTCTGGCTTCGCAGGGCTTGGGGGAGGATGCAGGTCAGGGCGATGGTTGGGTTTGTCGCGGGAGTGATGTTGCTAAGGCAGAGCTGATGACGAGGCTAAAAGCTGCCTCCATTACCTAGCACTCAGGCACTTGAGCTCCAACAGCAAGGGACGAGGCGCTGATTGGTGGCTGGAACAGCAACGCACCCAAGGTGTCCTGCCTGCTTGCTGGCGGTAGGCCGTGGCTCAAGCGTCGACACGTGACCTGGCGCCTGGCGCTTGCCTTGGAACGGCTGGGCAAGCCTGCCAACTAGCAGCCTTAGGTACTTGTTGTGATTCCATTGCAAACCTTGGATGGCAAGCAACTTCCCAAGACTATAAAAATCGGATTAGATTCTCAACAGCGAATTGGTCTGCAACTCCGCTCCTTGCGCATTGCACGAAAAGTGACACTCCGCCCATCAGGCTTCCAGTCGCCCATAGCAGGCTACGATTCACGGCGAGTGAGCTGGCCAATCACGTGGCGCCATTCCCTGACCCAGAAGCACGGATCCCCAGGCTACCCAGCCGCGCCAGAAAGCAGCTTCCCTGTCACCAGCCCCATGCGAAGGACAAATTTATGAACTTCAGGTCCTCTCTGCAAGGCCGGCTACTTCGCTACAGTCATGGCCTTTAGCTTCGCCAACTCCGGAAACGCCATGCAAGGGAGTACGGCGGGTGCAGGAGGACTGAATACAGGTCCTGATTTGGATACCATCCAGACAGAGGTGAGTGCGACAACTTTTCAGCCGGCCCCAAGTCGCGACTGCGAAGCCCATCCGGGGCCGTGGTCGTAAACTCAGCATACTGATCAGGCGCCATCTAGGCTCTGGGATTCCTCTCCATCGCTGGCGACGCCAAAGTTCGACTTACCTCCCCGTGGACCTCGCTTCCTGCCCCTACCTCGTCGCTTCTCAGCATCGCTTCTCGAAAGGGTCTCGTAGCCGCCGCAGGCCCCGACCAAGTTATCCTCGCCACAACCGAATCAGTGCGCAAGGCATTCGAATCCCCGAAAGATGGCGATTCCGACGTGCGAGGGTTTGAGCCACAGCTCCGCATCCCGATGCCGATGCGGGTCTCGCAGCTCACCTTCACAGCTGACGAAAACTACTTGATTTTGTCAGCCGAATCCGGCGGCGGCATGGCCGTCTATGAAGTCCAGAGCCTACTCCAGGGATCCTCGAACTCCGCGTTTGAGCTGAACACGAACGGGGAGGCTTTGCGAGCAATGGTGCCCAATCCAACACCCGAGAAGGCTGAACTTTGTGCCATTGTAACGAGCAACGGGAGCTTCCACATGGCCAACCTGCAGCAGAAGCAGATTAGCAACCCCCTTAGGAACCAGGTTAGCTGTATCAGCTGGAGTTCACGGGGAAAACAACTATGCCTTGGCCTTGCCGATGGATCAATTGTCCAGATGACCCCCGAAGGAGAAGTGAAGGCAGAAATTCCAAAGCCGCCCGGTGTTGGCGACTTTCATGGTATGCTTGGTTTGCCTCACATCTGAAGAGAGCTGTCTAACGTTGCTCACAGTTTCCTCACTTACATGGCTTGAGAACAACCTTTGGTTGGCGATTCATACTTCAAACAACGAATCCCCTCCAACTTCTGTCTATCATCTGGTTACTCGGCAGCAACAACCAGCTTCGCTTACTTTTCAGAAGATAACCGACCCAGTCGACCCATTTGGCTCCGACAAAACGCCTCATCATTCTATCCTGCGACTCCGAAACTTTGACCAGCTCCAGGATCTTCTGATTGTATCTTCAACAGCGGCAACTGAAGTTGGTGTGCTGAGTCGCTCAACAGCTGCATTGGCTACGGATAAACCTGCAGAATCCATCACAGGCGTTTTCACTACGACAGAGTTTCTTGATGATACTAGGAGACCTACATTGCCGATGACGGATTCCATGGAAGATTCGACTCCAGTGGGAGTTGCCTTGGACCTTTCCAGCAAGGACAAGGTCTATAAGCCAATTCCAACTGATGTCGAACTTGAGGAGTCTCCTACTCCACTTCCTGGGTTCTGGTTGTTAACCCACGAAGGTATCCTCTGTGCTTGGTGGCTTGTCTACAACGACTCTATCAAAGCCGGCACAGCATATCACGGACTAGCAGTAGCCGAAGGGCCTGCTTCTGCGACTACCCCCGCCCCAGCAACTTCCGCACCCGCGGTATCCTCTCCATTCGGACCGTCCACACCCGCTGCCTCAGCGTTTGGGGCGCCGACACAATTAGGGGCGAAATCATCTCCATGGGCAGCGGCGTCAGGTCCTAAGCCAAGCACAGGAGGCGCTACCTTCGGGTCGTCCTCTTTTGGGGCGGCAGCTGCTACCGCCTCACCAGTCTTTGGCAAGCCTTCTGCGCCAAGTTTTGGACAATCTGCACAAATGGGCGCAAGAAGTTCCCCATGGGCAGCAGCATCACCTAGTGGGGCGGGATCGACCCCTGCTTTCGGCCAATCGAGTTTCTCGTCTTTTTCAAACAAAAATAATAGTAACCAAAGTCCGTTTGCCAGTGCCGCCCAATCCAGTGCGCCCTCATCTGGAGGGTTTGCTGGTTTTGCCAGCAAGGGCGGGTTTGCCTCAGTCTCAAACAATGCTTCAGGTAGCGTCTTCGGCGGCGGTGCCAGTGCTTCTTCGCCCAGCCCATTCGCTTCTACGTCCGACACAACGTCTGCTTTCCAGATGGTCCGGGACAAACCTTCGTCTAATCCCTTTGGCTCTTCTGCTTTCAAGCTAGAGAGTTCATTCAAGCCGGACCCATCAGCCAAAGACGAAGGCACACCGTCCACCACTCAGAAGGGATCCTCTCTATTCGGCAATGACTTTGGATCAACTCTGAGCGATACGATGACTAAAGCAACGCCTTCCACAGGCAAAGACGAAGACATGGACGCAGTGGAATCAACAGAAGCGACGCCTCAAGCGAAGCCAAGAATGTCACTGTTGCATCCACAGAGCCCCGAGTCTACGACTCCGACTACGACACCAGCGCCATCAAAGTTCGGGTTCTCAACTACACCGGCCTCTACTGCCACCTCGTCCATCTTCGGACAGCCTTCTAAATTTGCAAGCTCAACTGGGGGCCTGTTTGGCCCCAAGACCGACACACCGAAGCCAAGCGGTGGTCTGTTTAGCTCTACGCAGACGACCCCCAAACCAACGGGGGGCCTTTTTGCGTCAACCCGGACGGGCTCGCTTTTTGGACCGAAGGAAGATGTCCCGAAGGTCACCGAAGCCCCCAAGATCAAAGTGGAGGAAGATGATGCTCCACTCCCCCCAGACACGACTAGCAAGGCACCTTTCCCTCTGGGCGATTCTTCCTCATCATCTGCAACCTCTAACGCGACGTTCCAGTCGGTTGGAGCAACAACGGGCCCTTCGAAACAACACGACCCGCTTCCTCCTGATTTCGTACCGACACCCAAGGCAGACAAACCAACTAGCGCGCCCCTGCCACCGGACTTTGTCAATGTCGTAAAGCCGACCAAGAGCGCGGTGCCGGACGCTCCACTGCCGCCGTTCCCGGGCGCAAAAGCGACCGATGCGCCCCTGCCCCCGGATTTCACTGTGCCAAAGCCCATGTCCAAAGAGCCATCCGCAGTCCCATCGGTTCCCGAATCAACTGAGGATGATAGTGACCTGGAAGAGGACGAGGATGAAGACGATGGGGAGGGCTCTGAAGGAAGCGGCATTGATGTTGCCAAAGACTTGAGCCCCAGCACTACGGGACTCACACATACCCCTGGCTTCACTCCCCAGAGCTCCTTTGGTGGTCTGGGTAAGGACGCGTCGCGCCCTCTATTTGGCGAGCTTAGTCGCAATGCCCCGTTGTTTCCGAGGCCGACTGCAACCAGTCCTCGATCGCCCAGCCCGGTTCGCGGCGCTGTACCCAACCGAGTGATCCGAACTGATGCTCTGAGGTCAGTGAGCGCTCCTGGCATGGCATCGCAAATCCTTGGACCTAAGAAGGCCCAGTTCGGAGCTTCTATCACGAGTAGGGATGCTGGAGCTCCCACGGATGACCCCTTTATGGCTCAGCAAAGAAAGCTGAAGGCGCGACAGGAGGCCGAGGAAACTCAGCCTCTTGTTGATGAGGAGGATGACGAAGTCCAGAAACTTCTGGCCTCCGAGGTGGAAGGAACTTTGGCCCTAGATGAGTTTATCGCCCATTCGAATGTTGCTCCACCCGCAAAGGAAAGCATTCCGAGCCAGGTCGAGGCGGTTTATCGCGACATCAATTCAATGATTGATACTCTTGGTCTGAATGCCCGCACAGTCAAGGCTTTCGTCAAGGGCCACAGCGACAACTACAAGGAGGGAGGACGAAATAAGGAGGACCTGGAACTCTCGGACGACTGGGTGCTCTGTGAGATTGATAGTCTTGGAGAGGTCATTGATACCGAGCTGTACCCCGATCTGGAAGACGGACGGGTTCGTGATCTTGAGGACAAGCTTGACGCGTGTCGGGAACTGACACGAGACATGCACCGGCTTCGGGCCAAGCAAGAGGACCTTAAGAAGATCCTCATGGCTCGTACAGATCCAGACCAGGCGGAGGTCACACGGTCGTTGCCACTGAGCGCCGAGCAAGCGACGCAGCAGAACGAGCTTCGCCGCGAATTGGCGAGATTCACCAAGCTTCTCGCTGAGGCGGAAGAATCGCTGACGCTCCTCAAAACGCGAGTCGCCTCTGCCTCGAGCGCAGCTGGCAAGGGAAGGGGCAACGTCCCAACAGTTGACGCGGTGATCCGTACGATTACCAAGATGACGACGATGGTCGAGAAGCGAAGTGGAGACATTGATGTGCTTGAGAATCAGCTTCGCAAGGTCAACCTTGGATCGACTAGCCGGGAGGGCTCCCCGATGGTGACTCCGCAGAGCAAGAGGACCATGGTGTTTTCCCCCGACTCGACCCCGTCGCGAAGTTTCCGACACAGCCTGGCTGGTAGTATTTCGCTCGGGGCATCCGTCAGGGCCACGCCCCCGCGGAAGAAGATGAGTGGCTTCAGCAAGGACGAGAAGAGTGAACTGATGGAGAAGCGGGCGCGCCGACAGGCGGTGCTACAGAAGCTGAGGGGTAATATTGAGAAGAAGGGCGTGAACGTTTGGGCTTTGGAGGACATTGAATGATTAGAACGCAGAATGGAGGAGCCAGGAATTGGAAACAAGCTCGCCACCAACCCCCCAACAAGGATGATGAAGGAGCAATTGTAGCTGTAGTCTAGGATTTAGATAGTGTATCAATGACCCAGAATACCTCGCGCTCATGGCATCCATGTCTTGACAGGTGGTTGATGTGTTACTCGGGTGAAAACCGTGTTCATTAATACTAGTAGCAGACGTTCAACGTGCAACACTTTTGGTACAGTAAGATTGGTACATGAATGAACGAGATGATCCCATCCAAGCTCGGCCAAGCCAAAAAAGGACAAAACCCATGGAGAAAAGTGAGGCATCCATCAATGATAATAAGACACATTACGGGGGGATTGAGCCCCCCCCTCCTCAGGTGATAGGATTCATTTTTCTGATTCATTCGTTTGCCCGCAACGCCAAACTCCGAACATCATCATCATTTCGCAAAAGTCATTTCCAACGGCTGGAGGAACCCGTTGCGCGCTTGCTGGCGCTTAGGCTGAAGGCGCAATGGGAGCCGCGGCGCGAGTAGCTGAGTTCTTCTTCTTCTCAGCGGCGAGGGTTGACTCCTTCAGGGCCGAGTCGCGCTTGTGAGAGGAGGTGTAGGATCGAGGGGCGTCCTGGCGGTACATGGTGGGCCAGAGATCGTCCTGGTCCTTGGGAGCGTACCTGTAGAGAGGCTGGTCAGCATTGCTCTGGCTACCTGCAGTAGCGGGCATGAATCTGGGGGGCGGTAGTGTCGCGTGCCCGGGGGATGTATGTATATGATATGATTGATGTCATGGGATGCGGGGGAGGAGAGGGGGGGAGAGGGGAAGCTTACTCGACAAAGCTGAGCATTGTGAATGGGTGAGTGTGGGAGGTGTGAGGTGTGAGGTGTGAGGTGTGTGGTATAGTGGTGAATTGAGGCTTGGAGATTGAATTGGCTTCTATGTCTTGGTGTTGCTTGTGGAGCTGTGATGAGAGAGGGCACCAAGAGCAAGCAGAGGAGCAGGCAGGAGTATATATATGCAGCTACACTACAGAGAGAGTCCCATGATGATGATTGCGACGGCACGGGACTAGCCTCCAGCCTCTATGATTCTACAAGGGCTGCAGTGGCTGCGCCCATCGCCCGGGGTTGCGTTGCAGTCTTTGCAGGCGGGCAGGGATGGGGTCGCCATCGGCGCGATGGGATACGCTGGCGAGGTGAGAGCTAAGGTCTGGTGACGGCTGGCCGCTGGTGAGAGGAGTCGATCCCAGCCCAGCCGGTCGTGGTGGCAGCAGAAGACCGTTTGGCCGGGTGTGATCCGCCTCGGGCTGCTCCTGCTTCTTACAAGTGGTCGTGGGCCGGCCCGGTCTCTGGGGCGTGACGTCGGCGAGGGCGACCGGGGTGAGGGGCCCAAACTCCGCTCTGTGGAGGAGACATGATTTCCTGCGCGTAGGATCAGGCCAGGGGAGCAGCCGCAGATCTGAATGGACGCCCTCGAGCGCCTCGTGGTGCAGGCTTGGCTGTTCCTGCAACGCAACGCGCCTCTGAGCTGCTCTCGGGCATGGCGTTGCATTTGCATTGAGCTGCATTTGCATTGAGCCATTTCCTAGGCAGGACGACATATATAATACTACGTACTTTTGCTGGATCGAAAGATTCTAGTCTGATCCTCGCTGTCCTCCAGCAGCACGGACAGAAGGCCAAACTCTGCCCGGCCGTCGTCCGTCCTGGCTCCATCGCGCCGCTCGTGCTTTCATCCCCCTTGCAACCGCGAGCGCCACCAAGTTGCCGGTTCATGAGTGGTCATGAGAGCAGTCCTTCCCGCCGAGTTTCCCGGTTCAGCGTTCAGTTTCACCCCTCCTCAGCTGCAGCCCGACTGACGCAACGAGGAATCCGGCCGATGACGGATCATGGTTTCCCCCTGTCGTCGCTTTTGACTCAGGCGTTTTGGCGATGCGGGTCCGGAGGGCATAGGACGATTTCGCTCCGTCCATGACGCACCTGCGGCGGCGGCCCGGACGTGTCTGTGCCTGGGGGAGACGGGGCGGAGGATGCAACGGGGAGAAGAAAATTTACATGCCATCAAGTGACTGGGAATACCAGGGGGGGAGCTTGAATTGGGGAGCCGTTCGCCGGCGCAGCTTGTGGGGCCCTGCCGGCGTCCCCAAACTGTTCCTGCCCGTCATATTCAATTATAATAGTTTTTATGATACCGCGCCGGGCGGAGCGAACTGTCAGTCTGCCAGTCGACAGCCCCGGCGCCAGCGGTGGGTCCCCGTCCGCCGTGGACCCCTTCACCTTGCCCCACCGTGATGCTTACCGAGACACACCGAGACGTACACCGCACCTGCCGACCTCAGAGTGGAGGGGCATCAGAAAAATATTGTTTCCTGCAAGTCGCCTATCGGCTAGCAACCTCGACACCTGATTGATACACCACCAGCCCGCCAACGACGTCACACCTTTCCGCAATGCCTTCCAAGCAGCAGGCTGGGTGGAAGAACCCTCCCAACGGGGAGGAATATGCAAAGCGTCAGGTAGGAGCTCCCGAGTAAAAAAAAAAAAAAATGGAATGCGGACATGAACAAGGCATCTCATTGCGGTCTCTGCCTCGTGGTGCAAGACCTGCTCTGCGCGCAATTGATCGCTGCATAGGCTTCTATGGCACGTAGCTAACCTGCGCCCTCCTCAGACTGTTGGCATCCAGAAAGAGACCGTCACCAACACAGCATCGACCGACTACCCCGGTCATTTCCCCGGTGAAGACGCCGCCTTCACCATCGAACGCTTCCGCGAAGCCTTCTCGGTCAACTTTCACCAGAACGACCAGTTCCTCTCCTCCTTCTCCCTCGTCGGCATCGACGCCTCGCTAGCCAATGCCTTCCGCCGCATCCTCCTCGCCGAGATCCCCACCCTCGCCATCGAGAACGTCTACATCGAGAACAACACCTCGGTGATCCAGGACGAGGTGCTCGCCCACCGCCTCGGCCTCATCCCCTTCAAGGGCGGCAGCGAGGGCCTGCACAACTTCCTCAAGTGGCACAAGAAGCCCGCGCCCGGCCAGGACCCCTACGCCGGCTGCTTCGACTGGAACACAGTCCGCCTCGAGCTCAACGTCACCTGCACCGTCAACGAGGACGCCGACCCTAAGGAGAACGACCCCCTCAAGGCGTACCACAACGCCCACGTCTACGCCCGCGATATCAAGTTCGTCCCCACCGGCAAGCAGGTCGACTACTTCAGCGGCGACGACGCCATCGCCCCCACGAACCCAGACATCCTCATCGCCAAGCTGAGGCCCCGCCAGACCATCAACCTGGCCATGCACATGCACAAGGGCATCGGCGCGGACCACGCAAAGTTCTCGCCCGTCGCCACCGCCTCCTACCGCCTGCTGCCCACAATCACAATCACCCGGCCCATCCTGGGCGCCGACGCCCAAAAGTTCGCAAAGTGCTTCCCCCAGGGCGTCATTGGCCTCGACAAGGTCACCGCCCACGACGCCGCCAAGCCCGGGAGCGGCTACGAGGGCCACGTCGGCGAGACCAAGGCCGTCGTCCTGGACGCCATGAAGGATACCGTCAGCCGCGAGGCCCTGCGCCACCCGGAATTCGAGGGCAAGGTCAAGCTCGGTCGCCGACGGGACCACTTCATCTTCTCAATCGAGAGCACCGGCCAGTGGGACAGCGATGCGCTCTTCCTTGAGTCAGTCAAGCACCTCAAGATGAAGTGCAAGAAGTTGGAGCAGCAGGTCATCAACATGGCGCGGTAGTCATGAGCCGTAGTTGTGGCTGTGGGGGGTTCTGTTTACGGCTACTCCAAGTACGCCTGCGTTGACGTCCACGTCTGGGTATGGGTCATTTTTGGGTGTTTCTTTGTAGCATATAATGTGGTCCTGTTTGTCGACTTTTCTCCATATTCCTCTTTTCTTCGTTAGGTCTTTGCGGGTAGATAAAAAGGTATGATACCACGAGCACCATTTCAAAAAGGAACACGGTTCACCATCGCCTCTCCGCTCCTGACGTCCGAACCCATCAAATCATTCTTCTCCAAAGTCTGATGTTTGCTTCATCTCGTCTTGTCATTCGTGTCCGCAATGCCCAAAAAAATAAAAATAAAGAACATCTAACTTTCGGGATGAAGCAAAAAAACAACACCATGAAAAACGCCGTGATCCGTCTCTTTCTTCGCTCTCAGTGCCTGCCGTCTAGCCTCACTTAAATCTAAAGAAGAAATTGAACTCAAGGGGGAAAGCGGGGTCTGTCACTACCACCTGCTGCCCGTCCTCCAGCCCCAGGTCGGCAATCTTCTTTGCCAAGTTCGGTCGCGTCTGCTCCTCCAGGCTTGGGGGAAACTGCATGTACAACGTCTTTCCTTCGGCGCGGATTGACGGCTTCTTCAGCTGTGCCTCCGGCCGCACGGCAAAGGAGTCGAGCAGCTCCTCGAGGGTCATTTGGGGATCCACCTCCAACGGTCTCGCTTGACGGCCGCAAACGGGGCAGTCGTCCTTCTTCTCGTGCTTGAAGGTATAGGTATAGATGCTGTCGTTGCCAGAATACATCATGTAGTTATTCTCGAACCCGAGACAGGGTGCCGAGGTAGTGGCAATCTTGAAGGCCTCGTTGCAGCAAGCGGCCGCAACAATGGCATTCGTAGATGCAATGGCAGGGATGATGTTTTTAATGGTGCCTTGAGTGAGCGAATACGTCACTCCCGAAATTCCAAACTCCTCGGCGCGTGTCAGAGCCTTCTGATAGAGCCAGGTGACGTGTTGAGGATCATCCTTGTCGAGCTGGGGAAACGGTTTCTCCTGCTCCCAGGCGATGACGTGAGCCCACTCGATGCAGTGCTCTGGCTGTCGAGGGATGGAGGCAATGGTGCAGAGCGGAACAGCAGCCCGAGGGGCGTGCATGTCAAGCTGGCACTCGATGCAAGAGGTCATGGAGGGGAAGATGACGCGAGCCTGGCCTTTGAAACCCTCGGTACCGCCGTCGATGAGAGGCTTGATTGCGTCAGCATCCTCGGCTTCCTCGGCGATGGATACAAGCATGGCATTTATCCAACGGCGTGCTTCAATGCTGTCTAGTCCGCATATAACGAGCTGGAACTGCTTATAGAAGTCCTCGCCAAAGTCTTGTATCCTGTTGTTGTGGGAGGTGATGGACACACCCTTTACTCGCTTCTGCACAAAGGCTGCCGCCACTTCGGCCTTGTATTTTCCAACGTCGTCCTGGCGGAAGAGGAATTGGCGGTTGAGGTTCGAGATGTCGATCGTGTCTAGAGAAAGCCATGAGCCTCCTGCGCCGGGTCGCGTGGGGAGGGGGAGGGGGAGGACGCACCCATGTCTATAACGTGTATGTTCTTGAACCGCGACATGGCTAAATTCTTTAGGATCTCGCATCCGAGTCCGCCAGCACCACTTTGGCGCAATTAGAATGCTGTCAAGGTTTAGGATCGTCGATGGGCTCGGACTAACATGACACTGCGTGCGTGGATGATTAGCTGCGAGTCAGTGGTCCTCATTGTTTGGCGGGGATCACCAACAGAATCTTGAACTTCTCGAACTGGGCCAAGAACTCCTCGGATGTGGCATCGACATCGGTGAACGGCCCTGGGTTGCGGCGGATCTGGTCAAGATATGCCCTGGCTACAGGTCAGCGGCTGTTGAATGTGTTGCGGTCAACCGGTTGCCTGATTTACCATCGCTGGTTCTCGCCGATGCCCTTTGCATCGGGGGCGGCCTGTGTGTCCACACTCATTGAAGGATAGTGAAGGCCCAGTGGAAGAAAACGCAGGCGATGAGAAGTCTGGTGGTGAAAATGGCGGTGCTGATGGAGGTTGGGACAGGGAAGATTGCTTCAGTTCACAGCTCCCAAACGGACAGCGCATTGGCCGGAGGTCGGAGCGCGTCATAAGCAGGAGCTTCGGTCGGTACGGTACCTAAGCTCGGTGAAGGTGGGGTTGTCCTTGGTGGGGGAGCTACCGGAAGCTTTAGGAACCTCGCTCCTCTTCCAACGCCTGCAAGCTTCTGTATGCACAGGCGGGCGCTGTTGATCCAGTGCCCCAACTCATCGCAACTCGGCATTTCCTTGCTGTTCATCACCAACCACGTTCTTCTCTGAACCCGGTCTTCAATGGCGTTCTAGGAGCAATGGACGATCTTCTCACCCCCATCAGCACGACGTATCTGAAACCCAAACAGGAAGCAGAGCCGCTATTCACAGAGGTCAAGGCAACCTCAGCAACGACAACAGGCCAATCGTCCTATGATGTCTCTTCGGCCGACGAGGCGCTCGAGGCGCTGAAAGGACAGCCTGATTATCAAACCCTCATCAGTGTCCTCAAGTACCTGACAGGCACTGGATCTGGCTCCGACAACTTTCATATCCACGTGCCTGGTCCCCAGAGCGCCAGTATTGTCCACCTACTTGTCTCGGAGATCGCCCCAAACTACTGGACCTTGCTATCCGAGGGGTCTCTTGAAGATGACAACCGAGGGTCAGGGGCAAGGTCCCCCGACGCCGAGCTGTTCGTGAGCTGTCTGCGCAGCGTTGCTGGGCTCAACGCGATTCTTGCCCAGATCCGCTCCTATAATCAAGAGGCGCGGCTGGGCGCGAGAGACTCCAAAAGAGCCGATTTGCCTCTGAATTTGAACATCTTGCTGGGGCTCCTGGCCACCATATTAAAGGGCAACGAAACGATTCGTCAAATTTACTCATCGTCCACGGGACGTATGGCAAATGCGGCTCTGAAGCAGGTTCAGTCGCAGAAGCTACTCTCCATTATCTCTACCGGGCAGATACAGTCGATATCTTCTGAAGCTTTTTCAGTAATCGGAAAAGATGCAGCTGGCCGCAGCACCCGCTGGGTGTCTGATGGCGTGGAATATGGCGTCTGGGTTGGCACCAACATCGTCTCCTGGGCAAAGTCACAACCGAATGATGAGGACCTGAAAATGTGCTCCGACCTGTTCCACCGTTCTTTGTCTCTGGGATATTCAGGTTCGTTCCCCTTTCACCGGTTCATGATGCCTGCTCACTTCTAGCAGAAGCCCTGGTGACTTGTATTATCGAGGGACTCCTCCTCTCCAAAGATGTAGCCCCTTCTGTGTTTGTGCGGGTCGCCTTTTCTCAACCAGCAGCTACCCGGAAGACTCTGAATTTGCTGCTGAAGTACCTATCGGATAAGTTTCTTCGCAACATCGACCTTGGGGATGTATCTCCCAACTCGATCGTATCTGCCGCGTCTAGCATCCTCAGCTCAACTGTTGTCGGCGATGAGCATAGGAAAGCCATGTTGATTGACTGGTGCACCTCTTCGTCAGGAGCTGGTCTTGGTGAGGGCATTGGTTTGCGGCGAGCTGTTGTTGCCGCCTTAGCCCAGGACAGAGACGCAATCATAAGTGTGCTTGAAAAGAGCTTGGCACAGTTTGGCGACGAGTTATACATCAAACATGCTGCAATGATGCAACAAGATGGTGAGAATACACCCGTAAGTCTGCATCAAGCATACTGACGTCTGATATAGTTCACGCCCAGGTCCTGCTCCTTGCGGCGGGCTACGTGGCCAAATTATCACCGATAAAATTGACTCTCTTGATGAGATCTGGTTCATATTTAAGCGCCATATCGAATCGGATCGCGGCAACGCAGATCCGGGCACGTTTTCTAGGCATGGTAGTGGGGGAGTCGCTATCAGCCATCATTGATAACCAAGAAAAGAAGCTGGACTTCCACATGGAAGAAACAGATTCTGAAGAGGCTCAGCAGTTGAAGAACCTTATGCAAGTGTTCGATAACCCTGGTCCTACTGAGCCGCTTCTTTCTAGTCCTCGCTCTGAAGAGGAACCACTTGCGACTCTGGCCTCAAGTTTAGTAGTTAAGAGGTCCAAACCAAGGTCGAAACCCAAGCCAAATATCGCCGCTACTACCGCATCAAAGCCCATCATACAAGAAGTTGACTCCTCGGATAACGACGAGGATGACGACTTGGTGCCCTACGCAAAGGACTCTGATCCGGAAGATTCTGATGAGGACCCCACCCTTGTCCAGAGAAGCAAGCTCAAACCGCCAGTCTACATTCGCGATTTGATTACCTTCCTCCGAGATTCTGAATCATATGACAAGCAAAGACTTGGTCTCCAGACAGCCCCCGTCTTGATCCGCCGCAAAGCCAGCTACGGCACGGAAGTGAGCTCCCACGCCGACGAGCTCGCCAGGCTACTCGTGGGTATCCAGGACAAGTTCGATATAGAGGACTTTAGTAATCTCCGCCTCCAAAGTATGATGGGACTCATTATCGCCCAGCCCAAAACCATTGCTCCTTGGTTTGCGCGCACCTTCTTCGAGGGCGATTACTCCCTGCTGCAAAGGACATCGGTGCTCATTGCCCTTGGGCTGTCGGCACGCGAATTGGCTGGCTTTGAGCGATCAGAGTACCAAGATGTGGCTGCGTTCCCATCCAAGCAGCTTCCTGACAAGATGGAGCAGCTCTACCTTGAGCCTGGGAACTCCGGCGACTCTTTACCCTCCTCGCAGCTTAAAGCTCTTCCCTCTAATGCTATCAACACCATTTCTCAGGCGCTTACATCTGCCTTTCTGGCCCCTCTCGCCGCCGAGGCAGCCGACGCGACCACTGGACCCGAAGTGCTCAAGCTACAGAGCTTCACAGCCCGTTACAAATCCACAACCAAGGCCAAACCGCGCGTGCGTGCTATTCCCAATACGACGGCCGCACTCCTAGCCACGAGCTTCTTTGCTCCACTAACGGCACACTTTCAAGTGGCCATTCGTTCAGCGAGGCCGATCGTATTGAACCCGGCTTTGCTCGCCCTCTACCTTCAAACGCTGGGTATCATTATTCACGCTGCAGGCCCCTCGACGCTTGCCCTGCCACAGCTGACGTCTGAGTTATGGGATCTGCTTCTGGGAGTTCGTGCTCATGTGCTGGGTGACCTCGGCGCAATGAAGGGCTGGTTCGTTGCCATGGCATCGCTGCTCCAAGTCAATGACGGCAACATGGACAAAATATGCGGTAGCCAGGGCAGACAAGTCGTGGAGACGAGAGAATGGGTTGCAATGGTATTTGAGAAAACAAGGGGCGACGACGGTGGCGAGGAGAATGAAGTGAAAATGCTGGCCGCAGGCGTGCTCATCAAACTCGGTGAGGCGATTGAAAAGTACCAGGCACTCCTGATGGGAGACTTTATAGGGTTCGCTTGAATTACCAACAAATAACAAAAAGACATAAGATTTTGTAAATTTCCATCCGATGTGCCTGATTTGTACCTATCATGTATGCAATGCCAATTTGTCAACCCTTTTTACAGCTTGTAGTTATCGTCATAGGAACGCCCTGCCCAGCATTGTTCCTTCAAAAAAATATAAAATCATGATGCTATAGGCAATACAGTAAATACTCGTCCAGGAGGTTGGCTCTCTAGGATACTCAAGATACGTCGCTAACGGGTTCCAGTCTCATGCTCGCCCGTCGGATAGGAAGATTGGACAGGTACGAGTTTGTGTGGCTGAGATGGTCCCCAAGATTCATGGCCATGCGGCGAAGCTCCTCTTTGATTTGCTCGGATGACGCCTGTCCCTCCATGACTTGCGGCGCCGGGGGAGCAGGAGCAGGTGGGAGGAATGATTCATATGGCTGGGAGCGGCTGTACTCCCGCTGCGGAGGCGATGGCTCGTCATTGTTGTATGTTTGGGGCGGCGGTGGTGTGACGTCGGGAAGGGTGGGTTGTTGAGGCGTGAGGAATTCGGGGTCAGTGTCGGCGAATTCACTGAGCGAGTAAGGCCTACTGCTCTCGCTCGTGGTGTGGAGGTTGATGGGCTGCTGTAGTTGCTGGTAAGGCTGTGGAGGCTGGTAATCTGGCAGCGGTTCATGCCTCGGAGGATGGGGATGTTGAGCCAGATCAGCCACAGCTACTGCATACTCGGAGTCGTCCGACACATAAATGGACGGCTCCCGCACAGATGATGGCATCACGTAGAGTGATGCATGCTTCTCCAGCTCGAATGGGTTTGCGCCTCCGAACTCAGAGCCAGCAATGGAGCCAACATCCGAGTGGGATGTTGACGGGCGCGGGTAATCGGGTACCGGGTCGGCAAAGCTCATATCCAAGTCAATGAGACTGCCAGATGATGCCCGGTTGTTCATGGATGACGTTTGCGGAGGAGCCAGGTCATTGAACTGAGCTGATGGCTGTATGGGCTCCGTTGGGGGATGGCTGATTTGACGGCTTGTTGCTGGACCATTGTCGTCGTTGAAGGGGAACCGGAAGATTTCTGGGTTCGCCGAGGCCGGTGTGGCAATGGAGGGAAACTTCCAGTCTTGCGTCCGTCTGTTGTTATTCATGTTTTCCGGGTCGCTGTGTGGGGGCTTGATATAGTGGTTGTCTCCAAAGTCATAGTCCGTCGACGCCCGCGAATCACCAGCCCTGATGGTGTTCAAGTCTACAAACTCGGAAAGATCGCTGCCATGAAGGGATGCGTCAAGGTCAATCAAGCTTTCCCTGACGCCAGGCGACTGGGAAGAGTCGTCTCGCAAGGGCAAATCGGAAGCGACTGAGGATGATGCCGCAGATGGGGGAGCGGGAGAAGCTGGAGGTGGGAATCTACCATAGTATGCGCGGGAGTTGTCTTCGTAGTTGGAAATGGTGTTGGGGTCAAATATTTTTTCAAGTGGTGCCTTGATCGAAGGGAGTTGCGGAGGAGGGCGGCGCCGACCACCTCCCTTTGGCTTCTGGGGTCTTGTGGTCTCCTCGAAGCCGCCCTCAAAGTCAATGTTGGATCCATACACGTCAAAAACGGCCTGAGCATCGCCGTTGTTAAAGACCTGCTGATCAAAGGCCGTGGTTGTACTGAAGTTCCACTCGTCGTTTGCAAGAGCCGGGGGGAAGCTCTCAACAGGCCCTTGAGCACCGCCAGCGGAGAAAAGGGATTTGCGAACGCCGCCTTGGGCCTCCCACAGCTTGTAGCCCCTGACAAGATGAGCAAGGCTGGAAGTTGGGTAGGCATCCTGGGTGTTGTGGATGTATCCATGAAGCTGAACTTGCGAGATGACGGGACGTTTCTTGGGGTCGGCAACCAAGCAGTAAGCCACGAGGTCTTTGAGCCCAGCAGAATACTGATCGCCTTCAAGTCGAGGCGCATGTTGCTTCAGGTTTGAGGCGAGCCGCCTAAAGTCGATACCGGGAGAGACGTTGGGCGGAAGACCGGATGCGATCTCATAGACCATGCAGCCAAACGCCCAGATGTCAACTTCGGTACCGTAGGAGGTGTAGGAGTCGAACAGCTCCGGCGCCATCCAGTGCGGGGTTCCAATGACAGTGGACCGCTTGTCAAACTTGGTTTCGATGATTCCAGCAACTCCAAAGTCGCAAAGCTGGACATCTCCGTTCTCGGTCACAAGAACGTTGGCACATTTGATATCGCGATGGATAATGCCCTGCTTGTGGACCCAGAAGATGGCCTCTCCGACCTCTCGCAGAATCGGGACGATCCATTTCTCCTGCAGTCCTGAAGTCGGCCTCATGAGGGTAGAAACACTTCCTCCGGCGCAGTACTCGGTGATCATCCACATGGACTGGCCAACAGGGAGAGCCTCGATGACATGGTTAACGTTCTTGGCTCCGATCTCACTTAGCAACTTGAGAGCGTTGATCTCCTTGAGAAGGTCGCCATATGTGTCAGATAGCTGCAGCGCCCCCGAGGTCGCATCGCTCTCCTCGATGTCTATGATTTTGACAGCGACCAGTTGATTGGTAGTTAGTGATGTTGCCTTGTAGACGCGGCCAAAGCTACCCTTGCCGATGAGCTCTGACAGGCGATATTGGGGAGCATCTTTTCCTGATTTGGCACACTGCTCCGCCACAATCTTTTGCATCTTCTTCGCATCTTCAAAGGCCTTTTGCTTGGTGACTGAGAAGTCGGCCCCTTTCACCTGGAGAGACGCCATGTTGTCGGCGGCGTCAGCGGTCACCCCGATGGTAGACAGCGGGGAGCGCGAATGAGCTGTATCCTGGTCGGGGGGCGGTAATCAAATGAGATTTTCATGGGAATTAATTCACCGCAGCAAGAACCCCAAGTCCTCGGCCTCTGAGCGGGAGCAGAGCAGATACGGCGGCCTGGTGAGGGTCGAAGGTCCTATCGCGAGATCTCAAGGGGCAGGAGGAGGTGTCTTTGCTGAAACGCACCAGCCTCAGCCGTGAGACGCATGTGGCGCAGTGTGGCGGTGCGCATCCCAGTACGTACCATGCTGACCATGCTGACGCCGTCTCTTACAAAATGCAAAATTAATGACCAGCCAGCGGCAACAGGTCCAATTGCCCAATCTATTAATGTTATTCCGAAGCTGCGGTTCCCGAGACATCCCTCCTTGTCCTTCCCGTTTCCTTGCCCCGCTCCGCCGGCAACTAACAAATTTCTTCGGCTGTCAACAACCACTGGTGTCCTTCTTCGTACCGCCAGTAAACCAGCGGGCACAATGAAAGACATCGCGTCGCTTGGAAGTAGTGTAATACCAAGGACACAATAGGAAGAGCTGGCTACGCAAGCGCAGTCAAGCTCTCCCTTTGAAGCCAAAAATCAAGACAACTAGAGACCCTATGGGCCTATGCAAGGTGTCAACCTTTGCAAGAACAGATACTACACTTGATCCTAGCCTTATGGCAAGAAAAGCTAAGGAGAAAGGGAAAAGAAGAGACAGTCCAGTAGTCGGGGGCCCGTGGCTTTTATATTGCGCAGAGAGCTTCTGGTGCCTTGGGACTGAGGTATCCAAAGCCAGGAGTCTTACAACCATGTAGCGAATCCTATCCAATAATCGGCGCGCTCCCCCTGGGTTGGACTAGGCTGCGATACTGCTGTCTTGAGGGCTGAACCAGCACAGCCTTGTTGCCTGACACTCACATCACCAACGTCACATTGCCATGGATATGGCTGTCACTTGCGCCATCCGTAGCACCCTTAGGCAGCAGGCATGTGGAGCCGAACATCCCACGTCGCCGGAGTCGCTGTCAGCATGTTGGTCGACGGAACCTAAAGCATCATAATGGATCGCATTGTTATTCAGCGTTTCCAGGGTGTCTATTTCGGATTTCCCCTGAGCTCAATTCGCAAGGTCGATGTTGTCAGTCGTCTGTGACATCAAGGTGGCACCCGGCGTCTTTATTGATTCTATATCTTGCCTCTCATGGTCCAGTCTTTAATTTCTAAAACACTGTCTCTCGTTCATCTTACAATCCCAACTCCCCGCCAAAGAAGGCGGAGCTGGCTGTTGCAGTCATGACACCTTCGCGATGCGCCCATGGGCACCATCCAGACTTCAACCACCTTTCCCTTCCTTTACGATGGGTCTTTCGTAAACATCCCCAATTTCTTCCATCAGGTATTCTTCGTTCGGCAGATTCTACCTTTACTGGCTCCTTGGTCCAATTGCTGTTCCACATCACGTGATTTCGCGATTGAGCTGGAACGATTCGCGCAACCCGCCCCGCGTAGATGGACCATGCCCCCTCCACTTCCAGGCCAAGAAAACCCACCCTCTTGTGTCTTGTGTTTCTTCAAATTTCCCATCGCGCTCCGTAGAAGGACACTCATAATCTGAGATTTGCCATTCTTGATTCCTGATATGGTACCAGCCGCCTAGTTTTTTGGCCCTCATCCGCCGCCATGGTTACGTCAACGAAATCCTCACGCTCGCACACGCCAAGGAAGCCTGCCTCGGCATCGCAGTTTTCTCGGAAGCCGCAGAAGCCAAACGCAAGTATTCTAAGCTTCTTCAAAAAAGAAGAAAAGAAAGAAGGATCTCTTTTTGTGGGGGCAGCTCCGGAAGCGGCGAGCATTGACGATGACGACCTTTATCATGCCGACGATTTTATTCGATACAATGAAAGGGAGGGCTCCAACAAGAAGCGAAAGCTGAGCCAGGAGCCCATCGATACTCCCGCACCTGATAACAAACCAGGGCTTTTAAGCACGAGCACGACACAAAGCTCCCCCGTCCCGCCAGTCATCGCAAATGGTGCCAGAACGACAACAAAGGCGCCTTCACGGCCCAAAATCAAGACACCGTTCGTGGTGGATTCTGATAGCGAAGACGATGCCCCTGGATGCGATAGCCCGACTCGCACCTCCATGCCCGTAACGAAAAACTGTGTGGACCACGCCCAAACTGAGAATCACGAGGAAAATGCTAAGGAAAAGAAGGATACTGAACAGGCCAGCCCTCTGTTGCTTGAACTGGAAGACGCCCCCGATGCGCATATCGAACAACTTGACGACGACACATATACAAATGACCTCGGCGATCTGGATATCTTTGAAGGCGAGGAAATGCGTGAGATGCGATTCATGCGAGAGCAGGCCCGCCTGGAAGCTGAGGAAGCGGGAGGGAGCTCAAGCGAAGCGTTTGCTGACGAGCCTCTGGACGGCGAGTCAATGGTTGAATGCTGCCCGATTTGCAATGGCGGCTTGGCTGGAATCACCACCGACGAGGCGACACGACACGTAAATTCTTGCTTGGACGGAGACCCAATCCCACTGCCTCGGAATGCCGCAGCGCAGGAGAAACCCCCAGATTCACCACCCGTCCAGGTCGACTCAACCGAGATCGGCAAAAGGTTTGTGCGGGCAGCCATTCCTCGACCTGGTCAAGCGAATCCCTTTGACTTGAACCCTCCCGGCAACACTACAAAATCAGCATTCTCGGCGCTCATGTCAAATAATGCGGAAGACTCGGCGTGGGCAACAGCGGCCGCCGCGGAAAATGCATCTCGCGGGAAGCCCGCGTATCAGAGGACATGTCCGTTTTACAAAATCATGCCGGGCTTTTCCATCTGTGTGGACGCTTTTCGCTACGGCGCGGTTGAGGGTTGCAAAGCATACTTCCTGAGTCACTTTCATAGCGATCACTATATCGGCCTGACTGCCAACTGGAGGCATGGTCCCATATACTGCAGCAAAGTGACGGGGAGCCTGGTGAAACAGCAGCTTCGTACCGCTGCAAAGTGGGTTGTCGAACTCGAATTCGAAAAGAGCTACGATATCCCGGGCACAGATGGGGCCACTGTAACCATGATTCCAGCAAATCACTGCCCTGGAAGCTCTCTCTTCCTCTTCGAAAAGAGTATCAAAAGAGGCTCAAGTAGTCGAGTTCAGCGGATCCTCCACTGCGGTGACTTTCGGGCGTGTCCTGCTCACGTCTCACATCCACTGCTCAAGCCAGAAGCGGTGGATTCGATATCAGGCAAAGCTAAGCAGCAGAAAATCGACATTTGTTACCTTGATACCACATACCTCAACCCACGGTACTCGTTCCCGCCCCAAGATGATGTCATCAAGGCTTGCGCGGACTTGTGTTCTTCAATGTCACCGGATCCAAACTGCAAGGACGACATCTGGGAGAAATCAGCCGGCACACCGGCCGTAAGCAAGTACTTTCAAGGCACAAAGGAGGACCACACTGGCAAGCAGCCGGATTCTGGTCCCCGCCAGCGCTTACTCGTGATCTGTGGAACATATTCTATTGGCAAGGAGCGCATCTGTATCGCTATCGCGAGAGCCCTTGGGTCCAAGATATTCGCATCGGCGTCGAAGATCAAGATTTGTAAACAGCTTGGTGACCCCGAACTGACGGCCCTCCTCACCTCTAATCCTCTCGAGGCCCAGGTGCATATGCAAATGCTCATGGAAATCCGTGCGGAGACGCTGCAGGAGTATCTCAACGGCTACAAGCCACACTTCTCCCGCATCGTTGGGCTCCGTCCTAGTGGGTGGAACTACCGCCCATCGAATAGCAAGGCCATTACAGCCAACACGTCTCCTGGAAGCATACCGACAGAGCTGGTCCTGCACGACAAAGGTTGGCGATCTCGGTTCGGGTACAAGGACTTTGCGCCACAACGAGGCAGCACGAAAGTGGCCATGTGTTTCGGTGTCCCGTATTCGGAGCACAGCAGCTTCCGAGAGTTGGCCATGTTTGTCATGAGTCTGAGGATTGAGAAGGTGGTGCCGACTGTAAACGTGGGGAGCGAACAGTCAAGAAAACGGATGAAGTCTTGGATCGACCGTTGGATGGCGGAAAGGCGACGGGGCGGCCTCCTAATGCCACTTGTTGAAGGGGAGGACGAGGAAGCATCAGCCAACGCGCCTCTCTGGGACGGCAAGTCGGGAAAGGGTGGCAGTGCATGGTGGTGATCAGGGTTGGTTGTTTGGGCTATTTCTGGAGATGGATTTTGCATAGCGTGCCGCCATATTCCCCGCCTGGGCAGAAAATTTATATAAATTTTTTATATCAGAGCCATGTCGAGGTTGTGAAAACGGCTGGGACTATAACCAGTCTTGTTTTTTTCTTCATTATCCATCTCAGGAGCCAACGCCGCATGAGTAGCCCACACCTAGTCAGTACACCGTCCACGCAAAGATTGTCCTTTCCGTCATGAGTCCTCCGGCTGGACCAAATCCGACCTCGAAGCCCAAGGCCGAACGTAATAGCGTCTTGCATATCATGCGTCTATTTCGCCTTTGCTTGCTGAGCCGCAGCTTCTACGGTTGCCTTGTCAGGACGTCTGGGCTCAAGGGGGGGGGGGGACAACAACGACGACTTACCTCTTCGAGTGGCATCCTCTAGCAGTTGTGTGTCGACTGACGAGGCAGGCAGGTGGACATACCGCACCACTGAGCCTCGGATGAAGACATTCTTGACAGAGCTCTGCAGGGTCCGGATTAGAGGCAACGCGAGGAGAAAGAGGGCAGCACGACCGGGCGACGCACCAGGTGGGGGTACTTGAGCTCTTCCACGACCTGGATGTCGTCGAGCTTAATGTTGAGGTACTGGTCCACACTCTTGAGTGTTCCCTTGAGCTGGATGTCGTTCTTGAGCTCGACGGTGACCTCGTGGTCGATGAGCGTCTTGAAGAAGCTGCGACGCGCGTCAGCCCAGACTCTCGACAGGAGCTATGCCTCCGAGCCCTCAGCCCTCACTAGGTTGAGTTGGGGCCTCCGAGCCGTTTCACTGTCTGACGGCATACCTGAAGAAGAGCATCTTGGCAGGGTTGCTCGGCGGTGGTGAGAATTAGGGCGAGGGGAGCGATGGTGGGGGTGAAAGGTCGGCGTCGCGCCACGGGAACCTGAGTGCCTGGGGCGCCGGGGTTAGGTTCTCGGTTAAAGTTTAGAACGGTAAGCAATAAGGTCCTTTTGAAGTGAATCGTAAGTCGTCGGGTTGGTGCCGGTGTTTGCACTGGTTGTTCAATTAGTTGATCAATGGGTGCTGCGCCCGTTACTCAGTGGTGAGTGTGAGAGGCTATGTCACGTGAGCCGTCAGGCACTCCTAAAGTACGTTGCTTTGTCGTAACCGCTACAACACCAAGTCGTTGCTCTTGATTATGCTTTGAGTACAAAAAAAAACTCCAGAATTCTGGGTTTAATTTTCCGTATGTAATTCGTGTACATCTACTTGACTCCCCCTCGCTATCTATGTGATGGAGGCTTCTCCGCTTGAAATGCCCCAAGGCTATGCACAACATGAGTGTGGCAGTAGCGTCCCCTGTGTTCCAGTACAGGCATTGCCCGCCATACGAAGCAAGTGAATAGGTGGTCAATAAATCTTTACCACCGAGTCTGTAGGTGACTTGGTTCCGCGCCCCAACGTGAAATCCCCGAGGCCCTCGCCACGCTTTCCAAGGAGAATCATCTGGCCAGACAATCCTCGTGATGCAGACGAGCGAAAGTGTGCTTTCACCTAACGCCGTGCCAACCGCAAAAAATATAATAGTCTTTACTTCTGTCGTCATTCGTAAAATGCTGCCTGGGATTAAGCAACATAGCGGTAGAGCGAGGGGGCGCCATCCTCGTCTGGCCGCTCTAGATATTCACGAGCGATGAGATCCTCGATCCGCTTCTTGATAAGTGACACCTCCGGTCGGAAGCGTCCAACCAATTGGGAGAGAACTTCGCTAATGAGTTGTGAATGGCTCAGCTCCTTCCGGGATCTGATAGAGTGTGTCAGAAAAGGGACGTTTTGAGGGAAAGGCGCGTGGTAACATACTTCATGATTCTCACCACAGCAGCATCAACAATATGAGCCCTCGTCTGGTTATTCTTCTCCTCGGTGCTCTTGCGCTCTGCAGAGTTTTCCACCTTGGAAACGGCATTGATGATGGGTGCCTTGATCCTGATAGCCTTGCTCTGGAATGACGAATTGAACGTGAATTTGTCACCTTGCTTGACCGACTTGGTCGGAGGCTCCTTGATCAGTACTCGTGACTTTGGCGCTACAGCAATTGCTGTCAATGTCCTCATGAGATCTTGCGTAGAGATGTTGGTCTTTTCGTGTATTTGTTCGAATGTCAACCATTCGCCCTCATCCAGGTCGTTGAAGAGCAGCAGCACGACCATGGCGAAAGTCGGCACCGTGATCTCATACCTGCGCTCCTTCGCAAGGGCCCCAGACTTGCCAGGAATCGCTGGAAAACTGCATTTGACATCGGCACTTCCAGTTGTGCCAATCCACGTCAACTTACGGCCGTTTCGGTTGGTTAGGTAGAATTGCTCGAAGCTCGTCTGCAGTCGCTTGATATCCGGAGGATATGTGCACGTCACGCGAGATCCTTCGCCAATCTGAGCTGTTCGGCCCATAACCTCTGGGGGCCAGTAGTTGGTAGTCAGCACATTGATGTTGAGATCAATGCTGTTGCCGTCGTCGCCAACATTCCGCATGTGACCGCGATAGTTTGCTGTGAGCTCCGCAGAAGTAACCAGGTCTCGAAACATGCCCTCAAACTTGCTTGTAAACTGCTGGCCCATCTCCTGCTTCATTCGTGATATTATTTGTCGCTCCACGTCATGGCTTTCTGATTTGCCGTGGAGCAGTCGCCGTGCAAGGTGTCTCTGGTAATACGTCTGAAACAGATCCCTATCTTGAAGGTATCGGATCAGAATGATCGCCTTTTCGAGAACGACATCGACTTCAGCTTCAGTCTTTCCCTTGATACCGCGCTTCAGATTATCGTCAATGAACAGCGACACGTATTCAGAACTGCGACTGAACATGTTGATGAAGTCAGAGAAGCTCTTTGTCAGGGCGCTCTGGATAATGAGATCGTCGCGGAAGCAGTTGGTCAAGAAATTGTCAAACTTGTCCTTGAGGCGGAGGACGTCGTCCACCCACTTGATGGCGGCTGCTGTTTGCTGGGCAGCCGGGTTGAGAGTTTTAGCCTTCTCCGCTTCGCCACCCTCCTCGCCATCGGCTGGTAGTGTAGAAAAGTCGGTGTTTTTGAGCGTGTTCTCAATCTCGATACCAAGCTCAACTACCCGACGCTGAAGAATGTCGCGTAGAGCTGTCTTCTTTTCATCCACCCTCCCGATAAGCCGGTAAAGGATCGAGAGGTCATCAACCTTGTCATTGTCGATCATCCACTTCAACCCACTACCTTCGAGGGCAAGAAACTCGGTCAGATGAGCTGTAATGAGCTCTTGATCAATCGTTTTGGATACTTTGGGTAGAGTCTCCACCTCTATGGTAGTACCACAACGGTCCACTTCCTCTCGCAGCCGATTTTGTGTGTGTCGTAGCCAAGAACCAGCATCAGCTTCTCGCAGCAGCTTCTCGCACTCTGCCGTATAGAATGACTTGCTGCTGTCCAAGAACTTGGGCTCGAAAACTGTGAGATAAAGTTTTTCGCTCTCATTCTCCTCCTCCGTTTCATAAAGGCAGCTAAGCATTCGACTACAACTGCGGATCAGGTTTCGATCGATGATGTCGCCCTCCCTCTCCATGTTGATTTGGTCGAGAATCACCGATATTAATATGTCGATGACCATGTCTCTGGTGTTGGAGTTGAGACAAGACCGAAGAATATGGTCTCGAAACAGAGCAATGGTTGTTGCAAAGATGGGAACTCGGTGTGAATCCACCTGGGTATAACCTCGATCAAGATACATCAAAATATCCGCCGTCATGTTCATTGACATGTTGTGGTCTTCCCACGTATCGCGAAGGCCTTTCAGGAACTTCTCGCCGGTTTGCCTCCTCTCATTGACGGAAGTCGCGGATGTTCGATCCACGCCGATGTTGATCAAGCTTCTCGAGACCAGAACTTCGATCTTCGGGATGACATGTTCAGCAAACCATTGTTCTTCGAATTCCTTGACCCTGTCATACAGGAGTTCTCCTTTCTTCTTCAGAACAATTTTGTAGGACGCTCGGTAGAGTTCTTCGAAGGACAGTCTGCTGCAGTTCTTATTATGGATGTCGCGGAGTGCCTCCTTGAGCATGTTCCAGCATGGTTCGAAATCTCCGCCTTCGCCAGGGCCATTAGACTGGAAACGGGACATGTTAGCAGGGGCATTATAATGAGATTGGGGGAAGCCAATGAAGGGAGCCTCTGTTTGACACAACAGGCAAAGTACACGGGGGGCGAATAGGAATTAATGCACATCCGAGACGTAGATCATTCATTCATTGAGGGGATTCCCTTGCCATCTGGAACTTTTGGGCGGATGGGGGAAGGTGACTTACACGCACGATGCGGCGGGGGGGTCGGATCCGCCCGGGGCCTCGCGCCCCTGCTCCGCCTCGCCCGGATATCATTCTCGCAGCGCCCTATCCGGAAGCGACAGTTATTCGGATTGGCAAGGATGGCCAGCTTGGATCGTAGAGTCGTCGGGTCGTCGGGCTGCTGAGTCGCAGGGAGCCAAAGTCGGGAGGGTGCTCTAAATGGTGGGGTAAACTGCTCTGCAGCGAGAGGTCACCGATGCCGCAGATGCCGCGATGGCTACAGATAGTTGGTAGCAGATGACGCGTTTAGGGTCTTGGGAGTTCCCCCAGATGTCCAGCTAGGCAGCCTAGGAGAAAAGGCGGGGGAACTCGGGGAATGATGACAAGCCAGCGGGAAAGGCGTGTGGCCAGGTGAGGTTGCGAGGCTGATGGTCAATTTATGGTCCCGCGATGGGGGACTTGCCAGGCCAGGCTTTATCGATAAGTCACTGGCACGCCAATCACGTCACGAGCTGATGGCAGCCTGTCAACGGACATGGCGTTGGTCACCTGACCAACGACCCACATAGCTACATAGGCAGCCACTCGGCTGCACCAACGCACCTAGCTTAATCAACATCATCCTTGCGCACCCACACAGCCTCTTGGCCTCCCTCAGCCACAGGCGTCACGTGTCTCTGGAAGCTCCGACCTCGATTTTTCCGACCAACAATTTCGCAGCCCCGGTGAGCTTCAGCCTGACGCGGTGTATCGATGAAGGTCGCCCACTCAACACTCAGCCGATACATTCCCGCCCCCGCGCCCACCGAAACATACGAAACGTCCCATAGCCGTTGAAGCGTTGATCGCTGCCCGAGACTGCCCGCCATGAAGCTCGTCCGGTAAGCAACCCTCGTTGCGCATGCCAGCGTCGTGCTGAACAATGCATCCCAAGCCTTGAACCGAGCTGACCTATCGCGCCCAGATTCTTGATGAAATGCGCCAACGAGACGGTGACAATTGAACTGAAGAATGGTACGAGTCACACATTCCACGATCTGCTTCGCGAGCAAGAGCATAGACACGAGCGACACGCGAGCAGCTGCCATGATGAGACGCTGACCCCCCCTCCAGGCACCATTGTGCACGGCACCATCTCTTCCGTGTCTCCCCAGATGAACACAGCCCTGCGCACGGTCAAGATGACAATCAAGGGCCAAGAGCCCATCTCGTTAGACAGCATGAACATCCGGGGCTCTACAATCCGGTACTTCATCCTCCCCGACTCGCTACCTCTCGACACCCTCCTTGTCGACGACACGCCGAAGCCCAAGAACAAGGCGCGAAAGGAAGCCGAACGTGGTGGCGGTGGTGGTCGCGGACGCGGAAGAGGCGGACCCCGCGGACGCGGCCGTGGCCGTGGCCGGGGAGGACGACCTTAGATTTAGGAGAGGTGGTAATGTCGGCATTGGGCTGAGCGGTGGACGCGGACTGGCCGATGCCACTAGGACTGAGTTGAGGATGCTACGGGCGATATCACAATGCAACTGGAATCCGGCGTTTAGGATGATTGGCCACGTAAAAATGTACGAATTATCGGCGGGTGGGTATCGCTTTTTGGTATGGAAAGATATCCGAATACATGCTCTTGCACGCCACATGGCCAGTTCCCCCTCATGCAGTCTCATACTCCCTCCATATTCGCACGACCTGCAGTTTCTCCCAACCAGCCTGCCGGCCGCTGGTGCGGACGGTCAAGGTCCGCCATTCAGGGCCGAACGCCTCTACATGTTGCTTGACCTCGTCCGGCTTGTTTTGCGCGCATAATAGAATGTATGCGCAGCCTCGGCGGGAGAGGATCCGAGGTAGCGAACCCACAAGCCGGTCAGTCGTCTCCATCCCGTCTCGGCCGCCTGCGTATGACAGCGCAAGGAGGTACGAGTCATCGTCAAAGGACGGTTTGGCCTTGCTCTCCAGATCGTCCGCCGTGAAGGCCTCCGGGCGAGCGGGCATCTCCGGGGTGGGAACATACGGTGGGTTGAAAATGAGGACGTCGATTGCTCCATCTCTCAAGGGAGACGTGAGATCACCCGTGGAAGACCCCAAGTACAACCCATGAGAGGCGGAGTTATCCTTCTGTGCCTTTCCCACAGTGCCGGCAGTTGCGCGGCAAGCAAACGCATTCATATCAACCCCAGCCGTCAGGATGTTGCGTGAGCCAAAGATGGTCTGCGCGTGCGCATTGACGAAGGCTATCACAACGCCTGAGCCAGTGCCAACCTCCACCACCAGGGGCGCGGAAGTGGGGAACGCTTCGCTCAGAAACTTGGTCTCTGATTCCGAGGATAAGGTGTCTAGTAGGAGATATGAGTCCTCGGCGGGCTCATAGACCCTTTCATAAGGCACGTGTGAAGTATCGGGCGTGGGCAGCATTTTTGTCGACCTCGTGGAAAGATTGTGATGATTTGGTGAAAGCCTCAAAAACCAGCACTGAAAATAAAGAGCGGGAGGGCACGTGATGTGGAATGTGGGTTCGTCGAGCAACCCCTCGACATTAGCTCGGTAACCTCTCTTCAGAACACGGAGAAAGAATGTTCAAGGCCAGCCAAAGCGTTGCAAAGTGTTGTCATTGTGCCGGCCCCTCTGTTGCTCCTCAGGTCGGACAACAAGAAGGGTGTGCTCGCCACCATTCCATTGGAAGCCGAAGTAGTGCACCCTTCAAGAAATCCGACACATTGATAAACGATTGCACAAAATCTCCGTCTCAAAAGCCAATCCAAAAAAACAAAGAATGCCTTCCCCTATGCTATGCCTTTGTTCCATCCTCAAACAGCCCCCTCGGACTGTCGTTTGCAGGGCCGCTCTTGTCCCCAGCTGTCGCATTGCCCGAAGCCCGGAGCGCTGCACCTCGACTCGTATCCCAATCCAAAAAGCTGTCACGGCCCACCGCAGTTACTATACATGTAGCTTTGCCGCCTTCCATTGTGCCTGGTCGTGATGTCCCGCCGTCGATGGGACAGCCGTGACTTCCTGTCTTTGCTTAGACCTCGCCCTTTCCGCAAAACCATAACAAGCCAGCACTTACCTTCGCTGCTGTAGAGGTGGCAGGAAAGAACGCCGGTAGAGTCGTAGTACTTAAATCGCGTTCCCCCCAATTGTTTCTATTTCTTTCTTTTTCCTCTCATGCTTGGAGCCCTTGGTCACCCCAACCAAAGCCCGTCCTTCTGACGCTCAAGAGGTTGGATCGGATGCCCGCGTCTCTGGGCCCCTTGCGTGAGGCTCTACTAACACCCAGAGGTGCCGGTAGGGTTCGGTAAGTACCTGTGGCACAATTTTTGATTTTCTTTCATTTCGGTTCCCTGGTATTACACTACCTCCAGGTGAACCTCAAGCTTTTTTCATTGCCCTCTCTGGCTTGTCCAGGGGAGTGAAGAAGAAACTGACCTGGTAAGGCGGCCGGGTGACACCACCGGAGGTGTCGCCCTAACTTGGGCCGCATGCATTCGTGGCTTCCATCTCTTAGGTAGAGGACGAGTCTGGCGTCCGAGGGCGCAGGGATGGGAGGGGGGTGAAAGATGGAAGGTGGGAGATGCGAGATGCGACACGGGAGATGAAGGATGGGGGATGAGAAATGGGAGATAGGTCATTGGCAAACGAGGGCGGCACACTTTATAGACGATTAGGAGCACGTCAAACTTTGGTTGCCGTCGATTTGAAAAAATATATTTGCCTTTCCCAAAGGCGCACCTTGAAGGCCGACCATTCAGTTGGTGACTGTGAAGCGCAGCCAGAACCTTGGGGCCCAGTGCATCAACTCAACCTCAGGGTCCCCCACGTACAGACCTCGGAGTGGCAATCCTGGCAAATTTCCTTCTGAATTCGAGCAAGATGATACTTTCAGGCTGCAATCGAATCTCCTTCCTCTCGTGTTCGCTGCGGAAGTCTGGTGTGGTGCCATGGCATCGTTTTGTTGTCTAGCCCACGAGGTCCATTCCCAGTCGCCACGACAAGTATCCCACCCCACAAATACTGTCCTGCTAATCCCACATGGCATCGGATGCAATGCATCCACGGCGAGCTGTCGCGCCGCACTTCTCGGCTCAGAGGACAACGCACCCGCTCGAGAACTTGACCTCGCAGCCCCAGGCGTCTCTGTCCGGCCCTCTCGCCCAGGAGAAGCCCAAGCCCATAGTCTCCACCATCCGGGTGCTGTTTCGGTCATAGTTTCCGTTCAGTTCGCATTCTGGGCAAGGCCGGCTCCGGGTGCGCAGGTACTTTGGCTGCTTCTTGGCGCTCCCGTCGCAGAATGTCGGGCAGTTTGAGAAGCCGGCCAGCGGCTCGCATGGCTCAGTTACGAAACCCCAGGTGTGTTTGCACACCTTGTGCTCAAAGAGGGTGACCGTGCACATCACGAGCGCATGGGTTTCTGGGAGGTTGTTGATGTTGGAAGAGGAAATCTGGCTCTTGTTTTTTTGGTCAAACGAAATACCTAGAAGGAGGGAGCGTTGAAGAATGGGAAATGCGGAGGGTGGCACAGTTTTGCACGGATACGCTGATGCGCATTTGAAGCCAGCCTGAATCACTGCATTGTATTCCTAGATTCGCACTGGTGGATTGTGTCCATCCTGAATGCTGGCTCGCTACGAACTAGTCCGTCTGAGCTCGAAATGAGGAGTCAGCCGTCAACCCATTCAGCGTCCCACTACCGTCCAGCTGATCCTGTATGGCTTGTTCGGTCGATGGCAGCAGGCGCGTCAGCATCGCCTCCACCCGCTGGATCGACTTTTCCATGGCTTCGAGTCTCGCTTCCACAGACTCCAAGTCTTCCCCCTCCGCAAACGACCCTCGCAGCTTCGACGCTAGGCCCGGGAATATCGAATCTCGGCGTGACGGCCGTCGCGTCTCTGGTTCACTCGGGGTGGGATTGTGTACTGGACGCTGGAACTGTCGACGGATCAGGTGGTGGGTGAGGTCATCATCAACCGCAATATCGTCGTGCACCGTATCAGGAGGGGGGACCTGAAACACCGCACGCAAGTCGCGGTGGACAGTCAATCGCCATTTCTTCCAAAACGGGCTCTTGCGTTGGGGATGCTTCGTGTGCCGATGAGGCCAGAGCAGACGCCGCTCGGCAATGGCAATGATGAGCAGCAAAGGAAAGTTCAATCCCTTGACCGCGGCGACATGGATCTTGTGAAACCAACGAGGGCTCACGACGAATTTGAGGGGGATGAAGAGGAAGACGGCCAAGATATTGAAGGGAGGCTGGTACGCGAAGACGGCATCAGCCTTAACGCCTTCAAGGGTGAGGACTGCTCGGCGGAACTGGATTTCTGCCATTGCGTTCGTTGAGATGTTGCTGAATGTGTTGGACAACATGGAAACTAGAATAGTGAGGAAGAGGGTGTTTCCAAGGAAAGCGAATGCCACCATTACACTAGGTCCCAATAGCCAGTGAAATTCGGTCTATGGTATCCCGTTAGCTTCGTCCCCAAGTGCTGCGAGATGCTTACCGAGCGCTGGATTCCTGTTCCGTCAAGCCCAAACCAAATGTAAATCATCCACTTTGAGATGGTCCTGATAATTCGTTAGCACGCTCTGTTCGAGGCTGGTAGACCAGCACATACACTAGCTGGTGGGCGCCCTCGCCGAGCCAGAGGAGGGACAGCAAGAACCCCAGGAAGCACCATGCCGACAGAGCAGTCAGAAAGAAGAAATCTGCCATCATTGATCGCAACGACAGAAAGACTAGGTTGTCTCGTAACAGATTGAAAGCAAGCCGAGGGATGAGAACGGGGGCAGCGAGAGCAAGCACGTCGTAAGCCTGCTGGGCGTAGACGTAGTCCTCCCGATGCCAGCCATAGAGTCGCATGCCGAGGTATGCCCAGTATATAATGACGAAGCACACGTCGAGAAACGACCACAAATTCTGAGAATAGACATTCCTAGCAACATGTCAGTGGTCGGGTATCAGTCTTGGGGTCCGTGCTGGGGCACGTTTGCCAGAGCACCTACCAACCGTGGGCCAGGATGGTTGCAAACTGATCCAGAGCCCATCCGAATGCATAGACGGCGAAGCCCAGTTCGAGTTTGGAGAAGCGGTCCTCCTGTCTTCGCACCATGACGGCGACGTACAACGCAAGCAAGATGGCAAACTGGATAGACTCGAGGATGTTTCTAGTGCGAGGCACGATGAGACGGTACTGATTCAGTAGAGGGGAATCGCGCGGGTCGTAGAGCGAGATTGGTTTCAGCTTGTAGTGGTCTGGGATGATATCCCAGAAGGTAGAGGGCGTGTAGACAATGCGCCCTTCGTAGATGGCGTTGACGACCTTTTGGCATGTGGTGGAGCTGAGGAAGTGCTTGCTCTCGGTGACGATGGCAATCTCAAGTGAGGGCAGCGTCCTATGGTGCACCCATGAAGTACTGCGCTCCGCCTCCTCACGGATCTCGTCTGGCGCGTTCTGGAATGGCTCAAACCCGGCAACGAGGATGTGGGCCAGCAGGAGCAGGCCCTCCGGCCCCTCATGGGCCTCTCCAAAGCGCCGCAGGATGCGCGACGCGATAAGCTCGCAAAGCGTGGCACGCGTGAAGTTGACATTGGAGCGGTTGCTCAAGTGCGACTGCTCCTCGAGGAACTGGGCGCGGTTGACCAGCAAGCAGTAGACTGCGGACGGTGAGTGGTGGTTAGCAAGGCCAACCTCAACGTAGACCTCTGCAGCTTACTGATTGAAATGTCATTGAGCCCGTAGAGCTTGTCCACGAGCGGCCGCACAACCGTCACGTTGATCTTGAGGTCCTGTAGCTGCTCGAGGCTCAGGTAGTCCTCAACGACGCTGGTGATGTCGCGGCGAATTCGATGGATGTTGGTGTAGACAGGGAGGTAGCTGTGAGGATCCGTCATGCAGCTGTAGACTGCCTCGGGCGTCTCGACGCCGCTCACACGCGAGCTGACCTCGCTCAGCAGAGGGCGACGCTCCGCATCGTGCCCGTTCTCGGGGGCGGCCAGCATGATGTGCTGCCGACGCTGAGCCATGAGGCCGGGTGCTCCCTACCCGACGACCCGAGTGGCGGCTCGAAGGACAAGACTAGGTCGTCAAAAATATTGGCGAATATTGCGGAAGGAAGCAAACCGAGGAAGGAGATACGGAGATGGAGGCCCTTCTGTTCGTCCCGAGGCCCGATCGTCACTCCCGCTGGGGTGAGAGGAAGGAGATGAGATCCGGGTCTGGTCCAGAGTAGCTGAGTGACGAGGATTGACGTGCGGCATCGCCCACCAACTCAGTACCGTTAGGTTGTGTTTCAGAAGGCCCCGACGTCATGAAGCCGCCTGTAGACTACGCACGGGGGTCGCCCTGATTGGACCCTTGCCAAGCCAGCAGCCTGTCAACGTGTGCCAAGAAGCTTATCAAGCTGCATCAAAGGGGCGACAAGCACAAACTTTTAATTCCACTGCATGATGGGCTCATCCTTGTTCAGATAGTGTATCTTTTCTTCAACATGCGAGGCAGAAAGTTGCCCTTAGTACTACATATTGGCCAAGTGGTAGTCGTGCTAGTGGGCTTGATTTCAACCGCAGCGGATTGTGCACTGATCCACAGCGCCGTCTGCACCAACCCCCCAGGGCACGAACGAAGCCACACAGGGACATAAATTCCATCGCAGCACCCAGCCTCGCGTCTTCTTCCCACCCTTCACAGCTTACTGCCCGTCTCCCGCGCGCCGGCCTCCTTAGCCAGGGTCCAAGCCAGCTCGCCCAGCGGGTTCACTGTCCTCGCGTAGAACTCGGCCTTTTCGCTGCTGGCCTGCCGCGCCGCGTACCGCGCCGCGATGCCCTGGCAGATGCCCGCCAGCTTCCAGAGGTTGAAGGCCGCGCCCCACGAGATCTCGGGGCGCGGGTCCCAGTCCGAAGCCCCGGCGTACCACCCCAGGATCTTGCTGGGCTGGGGCAACCCGGGCATCCGTCCGGGGAGGAAGCCGGACTGGTCGGTGGGCGCCGCGCTCGGGTAGCGCGATGTGTAGAAGTTGTTCATCAGGTTGCACACGTCCGAGAGCGGGTGCCCGACTGTTGCCATTTCCCAGCTGTTTTAGGAATCGTAGTATCAGCAAGAGCCGTTCTTATGGCAAGTGGGAGAGAGGAAGAGGATCTTACTCAAGGATGCCAATAACTCGCGGCTCCGTCTTGTGGAAGACCAAATTGTCAATCTTGTAGTCGCCGTGCACAAGAGTGGCCCGATCCTTGGGCTGCAGCTTCTGGTTCTTGAAAAACTCGACCGTCTCGTCAAAGTGCGGCAGCCTCCCCACGGGCTTCCCGGTCTCTACGTCCACCGCCTTCTCCTGGCTTGCGCAGATGGTCTGCCAGGTCTGGATCTGGCGGTTGTAGAACCCCGAGGCTCTGCCAAACTTCTCGAGCCCGACCTTGGCGTAGTCGACGGAGTGGAAACGCACCAGGGTGAGGACCGCGTCCCTCCACATGGCCTCGCGGTCTTGGGCGCTCACGCCGGGCATGGTGAAGTCCTCAAAGATGCGCCCGTCGAGGAACTCCATGATGTAAAAGGGCGTCCCGATGACAGACGAATCCTCGCACAGGCAGTACGTCTTGGGCACCGGCACATCCGTGCCTTCAAGCGCGTGCAGGATCCGATACTCACGCTCGACCTTGTGCGCCGTCTTGGACAGGAGCTTCCCCGGCGGCTTCTTGCGCATCACGAAGCGTTGGCCGTCGACGCCCGTGAGCTGATAGGTGGGGTTCGACTGGCCGAAGCCAAACTGGCGCGCGTCACCACACAGTTAGCAACATGATCCCCGGTGATTCCCCTTGTGGCCGCCGCCGGCTTACCTGCTTCAGCTCAACCGGTGTCTTGATTGCGGGCACATTGTCCTCAATGTACCGCGTGAGCGCAGCCTCGTCAATAGGTTGGCGAACCCTGCCGGCCATGATGACATATGATGGCTTCTGTCGTTCCTGGTGCTACTAGTTTGTTTGCAAAGGACCAGTAGTAACCGCCAATGCAAGAGTGGGAGTCAGTCAAATGATGGCTTTCAGTTACGGCCCCTTGCCTCGGGCTCGTTGCAGGTGCTTAAATTGGTTTTCAGAATCCAGGACAGCCGCAGCGAGATGGCAGGAATTCGCTTCTGTCTGTACCATTAACATACCGAGGTTGCGCGGGCTGGAGATCAGCATACCCGGTGTTACCAAGCCACTGAGCCCCACGTTTTGGGGGTAGTCCTCGGCATAATCGCTACAAAACGCCCATGCCCGCACCACCTCACGCTAACAGCAATTGCTGGTACCATTTAGTAGTATAGGGGCAACCTTATTCAGGCCCTGCCAGGCCGCGAGCCACAGATAAAAGAGTGTGTCACGGTTCAATGCATCCAGTAGTTAACAAGCATTTACAATTCTCAATTTGTGCTTCCTTCCGAGGACATTATCCGGCGACGGATAACAGTGGCTGAGTCTAATAAACCCTCTCAACCGAGCGATAAAACAGGAGAAGACGAGAGAGATACGGTAAAAAAAAAACACAAAATCCCTTAGTTCCCTTTTCCTTCCCTAGGTGCTCGACAACAAAATACCATCTCAATTTTTGAGCTTTTGTGATTTTTGTCCTCACTCTCACAGGCCCATTGTCTATCCACCCGAGGATTGTCCCGGCCATTCAACGAACACCTGGGCGCCTTTGGAGACCAGCGGCTCACCGGCGGAACAACAGATGGTTTGCAAGGACATGATCCCCAGCGACCAATAATAGCTTTGCAAGAGTGGTTAAACTCATCCGCGGTACAAAAATGAGGTTGAGTGGGCTTGCAGAGCAGGTCGACAAGACTCGAGGCCGGAAGAAAGGAGACAGGGTCGAACGAAGTAACGAAGAGGGTATCCATCGCGTCAAATCGTCCATGCATTCTGTCCATCCGATATTCCTGAGAACACAATCCATCCGAAGATGAAAGGCGACATGCTGTTGCCAGTCCAGTGCTGTATTAAAAGAAATTTTAATAATTGAGAAATAGAGCGATGTCGATTCGCCGCAGGCAGTCGACACTTCTCAAGAGAATAACGCAAAACGAAGGTGCCAGATTCACATGGTCGCAAAAACAAAACACCCTTGCCCTGCAAAACCCCTGCCTGCCCAATCATGTTCGCGTGGCCAGAGTCAAGGGAGGAGAGGTTGGAGTAAATCGAACATTGGGAACAATCATCTCTGCTGTCATGACATCGTAAACCGCTTGTAGACTGACTTGACAAAGGAGATAGGATAGCTCACGTGGGTGGCGCACATGACTAACCATCATCCTCATCATCATCGTCCTTCGGGCTCGCTGTGTCCGTCTTAGCTTTCTTGTTCCGGCTCTCGATTTCGCCGTCAGACTTGCGCTTAGTCCCCGTAGGCCCGGCTGCGGGAGCAGCACCGTCAACGCCCTCATCCTTGCCATCGCCGCCCTTGCCGGCATCGCGCTCCATGGCTGCCACTTCCTCGGCCGTCAGGAATCGGCCACCCGGGCCACGAGGTCGGCGCATGGCATGGTTGTGTCGTGACTCGTGAAGATAGGGTTTCCGGCCCTTGGAGGTCAGCCTCAATTGCTCCTCAAGCCGTTGACGCGCGACACGGCGCTTCAAGATGCGGTGGAACTGTTTAGCATTGACGTAGAGAGGAGATTCTTCGACGGCACCGCCGTTAACGGCAACCTCTGGGGATTGGTTATGTTGCATCTGAGCGGTGGGCATCGGCGGAGGGGCAACGCCTGGCCGAGCAGCGGAGTGGTTCATCATGGCTGGCGCATTCGGGACTCCGGGGCTTGTGACCTGGCTCATACGACGCCCGGGTATTTGCGAGATGTTGTTCATGCGAGGGGACTGTCGGCTGTCCTTCTTTGCGTTGGCACCAGCCATTCGAGGCGAGCTTTGGGGCATGTTTGGGTCCGACGACATGTAGCCGTAATTGGACCCAGACGCAGCAGCAGTTGCAGCCATGGCGGCGGCCTGAATACCAGGCATGCCATAGTGCACCTGCTGCATACCCTGCTGTGGTACGCCGTACTGAGGTTGATACATGCTGTGTCCCTGAGTTTGGCCTGGTTGTTGTTGAGATGAGACGCTGGGGGAAGTTTGCACTGGGTGCTGATTGACGTTGTGACTGGTTGGTGAGGTGATACTATTGCCAGCGGTCGAGTTTGCGTAACCTGAATGTGTGTTCTGTTGTTGCTGCGAGTATTGACCGTACTCCATCATACAAGGGAGACGTCAAGGGGAATTGATTGACGGCAATTTGCCTTTGCTCTAATGCAATTCGTCACTTGCGATAGAAGCTCAAATGGCAATTCGGTAACACTAGGGGCGCAGAGAGCGGCAGTGAGGGCCAAACAAAGCAGATAACGAATAGCTGCAAAGGACGAGACCCGATTAGCGAATTGTGGGGGTTTAATGGCCGTCGCCGAGCGCTTGGGTTCTGGTTGGGCACTTGCAGTTGGGAGGCCTTTGCGAGGCGATTGCTGAACAGCCTATAGAATATGCGCGGATGAGCTGGCAGACAGGATTGGGCTAGAGCGTCGCTCAGATGGTTGACTGGGGCATATGCGGGCTGATGTTGTGGCTGGTCGCTGTCAGGGGTGGCTGAGGATGTAGAAACACAGTCAACGGTCCACGTGAGTGTGCGAACAAGACTGAGGCTCGAGTCTTCAAAGAGCAAGGCGCCGCGTCGAAATCAACGACGAGGTGCGTTGGATGATATTCTGTCCAACCATACGCGTTAGTTCGAGATTATATGCCAGGCCGGGATGGGAGGGGGAAGGCAAATAAACGGGGCAGGGGGGTCCCGGTCAGCAGAGGACGCGGTGCTGGGGCGCGCGTCTCGAAGCCACACACTGCTGTTGATGCGTTGGCAGCGCCTGCATGACGGAACATGCAACAGGCAGGCCCACCTCGCCCACCACGCGAGCCCAGCTTCAAGCTCATCCAAGGCCGGTGCGAGGCGAATCAAGGCTGATCGCGCCGCTGTCAAGGACAAGACCCTGGGCTCATGGGGGGCCGCATCTCCAGATAAGCGCTACAGGCTTCGAGGACGCAGGGCAGGGCGGCGCGTCAGTTGGTTGGCAACAAGGACTTGACTCGTGGACCAGGACTCTGGATCCCAGCCCTGTGTTGTGCAACACTGAGGCCAGGGCGGGGTATCGGACAACTAACATCGCCAGACCTGGGCGTTCTGGACCAAGAGAATTGAGAGGCCCGGGTGTGCATTCTCGTTTCGCAGCGGAAGAGGGACTGGCGACACTGCGCTAGCAGCACACCGATGGCCCCGAGCCGTGGGGGAAAGGACAGATGATGGTGGGCAATGCTGGAAGGAAGGGTAGTGAGAGGAAGGGTGGCTGGGTGGGTAATGCCTTGAATCGGGCAGGTCAATGTGGACAAGCAGCCTCGTCGCACACACACAACGCTACCGTGTTGGTGTCACCGCAACCACAAGGCAAGAGAAAAGAGACGAAGCAGCAGAGATATGCGGCACGTACAGGGAGGCTGGTGTTCACCAGTCAGGGATTTTGGAGGGCTGTCAGACGGAGTTGCAGCGCTACATCCGTGGCGTCAGCGAGAGGAATAACAATCGAGGACGTTTCGGAAGCAGCGAGCAGGGAGTGAATGAGGCATAATAGAAAATCAACCCGAGTTGGTGAACATGGTGAATCATCGAAGACAAAGGGTGGGCGGTTGTGTCAAACGTTGCTGATGCAGTGCCTATGCGGAGTACAACAGAGTTGCCCGGCCGGTGGGCGCTTGCCTTTGAAAGGCGCAACGCGGCATAAGACAACAATAGCACAATACAGGCTTTGCTTGCACATGCGATAACGCACCACAGCTTTTCGCCAACGACAGCTGCAGGCTCTTTTGTCTGAAGGAGGGAAGATAGGAGAGGAGAGATGAGGGAAGGGCGAGACAAAGAATCGCAAGAGTAGGAAATAGAAAAGGAAGGCTTGGGTGGTGGGAATAGATAGATTGAAAGGGCCTACATACCTTTTTGGCGGCGCGCAACAGGAATCGTTGACGCGGCTGCGAAAGCACAGGGGCGTCGAGCAGCTAGAGGACGGGAGAGCCAAAGCTCTTATCGCAACAGACCTCTCAGAGGGCAGCTTGCAAGCCAGAGATCTGGGGTAAAATCGGGATCCGCAGGTGCAGATTGTCACCTGATGAACAGTGCGGCCAATAGAGCGATGAGGATGAAGCTGGCGACGATGATAGGCCTCAGTCGTCGCGATGTTGAGAGAGGTCGAAAGGGCGACGCGAGAAAAGCGTGCTGATTTGCTGCTGCTGGGAGTGGGTTAGTTGGGGGCGGACTGTCTCGGGTGGCCGAGGACGAGTGTGATTGTGTGGCGGGCGACGACGGGGCTGTAGACTAAGACGAAAAGACCCAGAGGCCGAGATGAGGAGGGAAAGGGAAAGGCGTCTCTGTGAGGGCACAGGGCGGAGAGCCATGGGGCTCGGGACGCGTCGAGCAGGGTTCACATAAACAAGTGCACTGAACGGTCTCGTGGCGCGTAACGGACGGGACGGGGTACATTTTGGGTGAATGGGTGAAGTGAGATATGAGAGAAAGGCGTCATAGATGATATGATGAGGGGACAACGGAATGAAGGGGCAGAGGAGGAAGAAAGTAGACGCACGTTGATGCAGCAGTGTTTCGATGCCCTATTGCTGGCTTTCTTCGTTGGCAGACGCGCCTGAAGACGGATTTGAAGCTCTCGTCGTGACTGGGAGCTGGGTGCAAGAGCGCGCCAAAGTTCAGTGGGCGGGCGGGCACCTGGCGGGAGGGAGCTCAGAGGGCGGGCTGCTTGGGCGGTTTGCCGTTTGGGGAGCTGGAAAGGCGACTGAGCGAATGGCGACCCAGGCTCTGGAAGCTTGTTGTCTTTGACGAATCGACAAGGCGTTTTGCGCGGGATCGGGATCCAATTAGTCGAGTCGCTCTGAATGGCCAGCGATCAGAAAGGGTGTTTCGACGCTGGGACGAATCTGATTGCTCGTCGAGTGGAGGAGCAGCTGGATGATTGGCCGTGGAGGAGAAGAGGCCGCGAGGAGGACAAGAAAATGCGACGAGGTGATTTGAGAGGCGGACCCAGAGTCTTTTAACACATGTGACTGGCTGACTGAGCCCCCCTGGTGGGGCACCATGGTGGCTGGCACAGGACCTGGGTTTTGATTTGCGGGCATGACGTGATGGAGTAAAAGAAGTGGCGCGGCTTTTTTCCTCGCGGCCTCCCTGGGGCGTTAGTCCCTTTTTGGAAAGACCGCGACCCATGCACCCAGGGGCGAGCTGCGGGGTTTTTGCCCATCCCTCACTTCTCACACAAGCATTGATTCGCACCAGACCAGTTTGATGACCCTGCAAAGCTCCTAGGTTTGGGGGGCCTGCTGCTGCCTCTCTACTTGCTGTGTCAAGCTGCCATAGACAGTGCACTGACTGTGTTATGGAGCGACGCCTACTGGATGCTTGCTACTGTTCAAATCCCCATCCTACCATCGTCAACCACATCCACACGCAAGCTATTTGAGATCCCAAAGGCTCAACGTCAGAAGCGCGCATGGCGACCTATCTTCACGGTGATTCACCAGCACCGTCGTATTCCGCGCGGACTTGGGTCGTTTGGGCCCGTGGGCCTTTAACGCCACGCCGGTGGCTCCTCATCACATCACACACACGCCCCTCCCCCCAGACCGCCTCCTCTGGGCCTGCCATCTTCAGGTTCGCAGCGCAGGCAGACATGCAGACACGCAGACACGCACACGAGGGAGGATCACAGCCCACAGGACGGACAGCGCACAGTGTGTGTGGCAGCAAGCGAGCCCAGCGAGTGTCAAAGAGTGCTCCCACTCTGGCGGCAGCAGCCAAATAACACGACGTCTCGCCGTCTGCCCAGGCCATGTCATCGCCACGATCGATCCTCGATCGCCCCGAGGTAATTGACGGTGTGTGTCTGTGTGCTAACTAGCATGCCCATTTCGGAGCTTGGGAGCCTAAAGGCAGGGAAATGGGCGAGCTAGAGCTCACCAGCCGCAAGAAACCACTTCGGACTTGGCGGCGGTGACTTGCCCACGCCAGTGATGTTGCGGCTGAGGGTCCAAGGCAGCTATTGATACTACCTCTATGCACTGCGTAGGGCACTGAGCCGCCCACCATCATCCACTCGGGTGCTGCTGTTGGTTTGCCCGCCCAGAAAGACTGTATGCCCCATTCGCTTTGGGTGCTTGCCTTGTCTGGCAGAAGCTGCCAATACGCTAGCTGCTTTGCGTTCCTCATGCACGAAGAGGCCGTTGGGCTGGATTTAATCCTGGGCTCGGTTGGGCTGCGAACCTCGTTGTGGGTGCCGGCGCCGCCATGGCGCAGAGTAAGACGGTACGGCTGGGTCCGCCCGTCCACGTGATGCACATCCCGCGGCGGTCGCAGTCGCCTCCACAACGCACAACGCGGGTGCCACCAACCTTGGCCATGGTGGTCCAACCTTTTCTGTGTCACTATTGGCGTTCCATGTGTGCGTTAGCAGGATCTAGGCCGTTTCGTGGCTTTTCCTGTATCGCCGTTTCTCGACTTCTCGCGTGTGAGCCATGATCCGATCGCTGATCCTGGCTATGTATCTGGAACATACAGAGAGGCTGGGTCGAAACCCAGATGTCCCAGGCTCCAAAGTACAAGTCCGTCGATGATTATCTCGGGCGGTTCGGTTTCCCCCTAAGGCTGCATTGCCATGCAGAGGGCACCTGACTCACGGCAGAGTCAGACTTCCGTCACACTTGGGTCGATTCGAACGTAACGAGACCCCAAAGTCGGTGAGTGGCTCTTGTTTGCTCAGGCCCGAGCCCGTGTTGGTTCTTGACCCTAGGGGACAAGGCAACGAACTCCGGTGATTGCTGGCCAACGAATGAACCAACAAAGCGCAGGGGGCTCGGCCATCAAGAGACGGCCAATACGGGACAACAGCTGGGTGTATAGGAATGACTTGGCTCGCTTCACGGTTCTTACTGGAGGGGGGGAGGGGGCCTCAGGTGGAGAAGCTACACGTCGTGCGCATCTTCGAAGCTGCGGTGCTGGCATATCTCACTTGTGGCGTCTCATGTCGTCAATGGTTTGCTCCGTAGACCGCCTCGGAGGGTGTGACGTTGCTGTCTATTCCGACCTCCCCCCTTCTCCGTATTGAAGAGCGGAGCGCTATCGTTGCTCTGTTTTGATAGGGATTCGTCGCGTTGCCGAGCCACTCATGCCACTGTGATGTTCCAGCTGTGATGGCTGCATGGTGATGGCCACGGTGATGGTGATGGTGGTGGCGGCGGAGCGGGGCCACCCGCCCTGCGACATACCTGCGTGCCTCATGGGACTACAGGCTTAGGAGGGTTCCTGGAGGCCAGGGACACCCCGTCAGATGATTCCTCCGTTGCGATGTCATCGCGGCATAGAACAATCTGCCGTGGGCGGTTTCCCTGGAGCTTGGAGCTGAGGCTCACGAGGCAACGCCATTGCGGCCCTTGGTCCGTCTTCATCTGCGAGGTAACCCTCCCGACTGGCCAACTGGCATAGCACGTACCCTTTCAGAGAACAAGCTAGCCGCTGCCGTGCTAGGGCGAGGAACTGTCTTCGCTGTGCTCAGCTGCGAAAGCATGTGTGAATGAGCCGCCCGCCGAACAAATTATACGGCCTCTGATGCTGGAAAACGCAGCACAGTATCCAAATGATCGCCACCCGGTGGCTGGTATTAGCTACCAAACGACCACGGAACCGTTTCTTACAATTGAATATATCAACCAACGAGCATTGAAGACACTACTTCCCTGTTATGCGACGCCTGAGACCATCCACAATGTTGCACCTCGGTTACCCTACACGCGATTCTGAGGGCGGTTTTGTTTATCGAATCGTCCGGCAATTGGCAAGACTGCACGCCGTCATCCCGCTAGACGGTGAGATATGACTATCTCTCATTCAACGACGTCTGCGTTGCGATCCCACGAATCCTGGGGATCCCAGGCAAAGAACGACTGCGCTCGCGTTGTCTCGCCGCTTCGTTGCCTATGCCCTCACACCCCTTCATTCCCCTCCCCCCCCACGCTCTCGCGCCCTGTTCCTCGTCAACAGAGGGCCTCATTTGTCCGGTAAACTCAAAGCCCTTGCTCCGACTTGATTCCCGCATCGCACGCGGCACGTCAGCCATTGTCTCTTTCTGTGGCCGTGACTCCGTAGCCGCACCAAGTTTTGTAACTGTGGAGTCCCTCATTTTATGGAGCCTGGCCGCCTTGACCACTGCCTCCACACGGCACGGAGACGGCCGTTGCGATGGCGGAGCGGAGAGATGTACGGCAGGGTGCTGGGTTGCATGGGACGACCATCCATCTTACACCATCCATCGGCCAGGGCGGCGGGCCACAAAATGGCCGATGCAGGCGGCTGCAAGGCGACGCCCTCGGGAGCGAAGATGTGCGCGTGGCTCTGTCGAGACGGACTTTAATGAGGCTGCCGGCAGCTTGTATCCCCACTGCGCCATGCAGAATTTCGACGAAACGGCGGAACTTTGACGAAACTCTCGCACATGATCTGGCCTTGGGACGGCTTCCGCGAGTGTGCTCAAACTAGGGTAGCTAAGCATGCCCCGACAACTCTAATGATCACATTCCATGCACCGACAAAGCACCAGAATCGGTCAGCTGATGAAGGGGACACAATGGTCACATCAGTCGTCACCGACGGCATGGCTGCAGTCTGTTTACACTGCAGGGCACTTGTATCGTCCGACACCATGAGAAAATGCAGTATCTGTTGCCCTGCAACCTTGATGAAGGTAGTGGTCCCTAAGTCCCTGGCGTCAGGGTATCTGTCACGGAGATGGGTTTTATAGTTGTGGCCCGCAGTGCTCGCGATGCCCATACTAATAGGATGTAGTCTGTAGATCTTGATGAGCATCAATGGGTGGACCGCCCACTGCCTGACTTTGATGTTGAACCCAATTAGCTTGAAGAATTGGGAGAGACAATCACACGGATACTCGGCGAATGCTGGTGAGAGACAGGCGCGTAATTGATACCATCCTGTACGCTCCATGGCTCCGGTGGATTTCGGTCGTGAAGCATGACTCTGAACTTGGCAAAGCACTAGGCATAGCCCTGAGCGCATGTTGATGCAATTTCTACGCAGTTGCTGGGAGTTCCTCAAGGAGCAGCCCATAGGAGCTCGAGCACCAACTAGGTAGTCACCATTCTCCTGAGTTGCCCCCCTCGCTTCTCAAGGTTGAGCCTGGGGATGGACCACAAATTAATGTACATGTGACCTCGGGTGAGAGGGCCATTATGAAAAGAACAATATAGTATCTATTCACTGCTGAAATATGTGATTGCGCGAAGCCTGGTGTAGATTTCAAGACCTTCCGTGTGTCTTGATCTGTCCTCTATGGTTGTCCAGGGGGGAGTGTTCCCATGCAACGCATGCATAAACTCCAAGAAGTATAGGAGATACCGCACCCTCGTTCACTATATGATGGGAATCATCTGCCACAGGAGGATTTGTGGGAGCGCTATGATTAAGATGCTGAAAACCTCGGGGTCTCGAGCTTCAATCATCAACGTAGGAGTAAACTTGCGAAACGAGGGCCCGTACTGGGACATGTCAAACGTATTATTTTCTAGCCGGCACGGCAGACCATCTTATAGACTGACTGCGCCTGTTGATGACGAGGAGTTTGCGAACCCCGAGACGTCCTCGCTAGAAGCGCCATGCTTGTGTAGTCTGCGCCCAGGGAAATCCTGCGGTGCCAAGAGGGAGAAACCTTTGGGCTTCAATATTCGGGGCAAGTTCTTTAAGACGTGGTTATAATGTAATATCACGATGGATTTTGGGAAAAGACTTTGGTGAGTCGGATGGGGAAAAGCCCGAGTTGTCTGATCATGGTATCTGCTGGCATCAGGGAAAGATGGGCCATCACTCTGCATTGGAACTGACCATGTCTCGTTCTGGTAAAAGATACAAATGTGGCCAAAAAGAAGCAGATGGGACTAAAAATCTACTCCACTGAGAAGGAACTGGGTTATTCTGGCCGGTTTCCGTGGCTCAGGGTTCTCCTGGCTGGTGAGATTGAACTCCAGGCATCGAAGACTCTGGTCGACGGGTACCAGCATCCCACGGGAATTACGAGTTGCTACTTTAGGCCGGTCATCATGTTTATTTACCTTGATGCCCTGGCTTCCAGTGAAGCGTTTCCTCTTGATGCATGATGCTGTGCTGGGGGCAGCGGTTCGCTCTACGAAACCAATCAGCATCTGCTGATGCCCGTCGATGCGGTTGAACGAAACAACTTGTCGCTTCCGGAACAACTAGAACCAAGAAGAAACCTCTCTTGCATCACATTCTGGCATCCATCGATTCAATGACGCCTACGCCGGCCATGGGCCGTTGCGAAGTCGTCTGTGGACCCGGAAACGAGTGGCTTGGTGCAGCCCGCTCGCCATCGCTCTAACCGCTGCCTCGAGATAGGTGGATTTTTCGGCATAGGATGGATCTCAAATTTAAGGAACACAGGCAGTTTCCCGCGCGCTTACACAGGGAATAATTCACGGCGATGGTGCCGCCAGACGGCCTTGTTTACTAGGCCATGGGGGTGTGGTTTTGCACCGGCGGCTGCTACGAGCCACATCAAACTCCTCCACATGGCCGCGTTGCAATGAGCTGTTTTCAAGCTGGCACTTGAAGAGCAAGCCTACGACATGGCCGGGGCGGGGGATTCTGGCTGGCGCTCGACCATTGGACTATGAGCGAGCAATGATGGAATAAAACGACGCCTAAAGAAGCATTTCCGCGCTTTGCAAAAGGAAGCTGGGCCACTCTCTGCCCAACATGACAGGAGAGATATGCATGTTGGGCCCCAATTGACCATGACGGTAATTCGGCCGATGGCTGGTATGAACAAGGCCAATCGTCCACTCCGAAGACATCCATGGATACTGGCAACCAACCTCTTGGTTGAACTGGAGGGGCGTGTGCGTGGCTATTCTCGTGACCGCCTCTAGTTGCCGCTGCTGCTGCTGATGCTGAGTGACGGAGAAATCGCGACTGGCTGGTCGAGGGAGCGGCGGCAGCGGCAAGCAAAGTGCCTCCTAGCGTTGATCGAGACGAATGAGAGATGCATCAGGGCAGCAGCCAGCCAGGGATGGGCGGCGCATAAGTGCAAGAGAGGTTGGACGAGAGGAGGATTTGGCGCAGCGACGCGGTCGTTGGTTGGTTCGCGGGCGCCAGTCGGGCCTGGCGTGGCCCTGTTGGGGTGGGCCATGGTTGGCGACTGGGGGCTTGAGGGGCCGCACGGCGCTTATAACCAGACCAGGGGTGACGTCTGGGCGAATCAGCCGACGGCATCACCATCCACTCGAGGATTGCCAGTCACCACCACCCATGGCATCCATGGCTTCTCACGTTAGCTTCGCGGCCTGCGCGGTGGCCTGCAACACGGCACAGAGAGGCTATAGCAACGGCCGTTATGCCATTCTTCTCCCCAGTAGGCGCGAGAGGTTGCGAGGCCAGCCCAGAGAGGGCAGGGCACTTGTCGGCTCGCGTGTCCCCCGGCACACCCCCCGAGCTCCTCGCCGTCTGGCTGGCTGGGAGAAGCTGACGGCTCATGGGCCGTGGCCGCTTCGTGACGTGACTCGCCTGGCGCGCGCGCTCCCGTTCTGCTGTGGAGTGTGACCGTGTGGAGGCTGTGCGAGTGTGGAGGGATAACGGGGGGAGGGACAAGTCTGATGGTCGATTGCTGCCAGCCACAGGCTCTGGGTGGCCGAGGGGACGACCGCCGTGTCTGCGAGCCGCCACAGGATCTGGTTGCTCCTCGAGATTGCCGGAGCAGAGTAGGCGCGCGCTGCTCGAGACGGCAGCCCGGGACGTGGCCAGAATGGAGTCGGACGTCTAATTTTGGGAGATGGGAGATTTGAATCCATGGAGCAGGAGCTCGACGTGGGGACAGAGCAAAGCATGGAGTTGAGGGAGGCGGCTGCGTGGCATCCGTCTCTCTGCCAGATTTTGATAAATACGAGCTGTATTGACGCTCAAGGGAACCAACAGACATCATCATCAACCAACAGCCAAGAGCCAAGAGCCAACGGTCAACAACCAACAGCTCTCCCCTTCTCTCCTCTCTTCTCTCCCTCTCCCGACCTGTTGATCAGGCGATCTTGTCCTCGTTGCTGTGGTTGGGCCTCTTTGCTTGCCAGCTCACCTGCTGCTGTGAACCGCATCGTGTTGGTTGTTGGTTGAGCATCCAACAGACTCCCCCCGTCCGGTCTTACTGCCTTAACCTGCCTTGGCTATAGCCTACTCACCGACTAACCGGCCTCACCACCGCCCTCGTCCTCCTTGAGAAGCGATCTCCTCCCCCCGCTTGCTAGGACTAGCAACTATTACCAAACCCAAGTCCTGGTCTCGTCACAATCACATTCCACCGTCGACTGTGGCCCAGCCGTGTCCTCGCCACGGATCACCGCCCCCTCATCGCCTGGTTGTCATCGCCTACCTACCTTGGCTCATTTTCTCGGCACTTCTCCGCCCTGCGATCCTTCTCCAAGATCAATCCCCTTCCGGACGACCCAAGGCTGCCGACCCTCGTGCTGTAGCTGCCGTGTGTGCTCGCTCGTCGAATCACATTCCTCACCGACCACCTGGGCCAGCAACCCGCCCAGGCGCCATCAACGGCCCAAACACCTCCCTGACACGAAGACGTGACCGGGATTACCCCCCCCCTACCCTTCCCCCAGGACAGAGCAGGAGGGCCAAAAAAAAGGAAAAAAAGAGGACCAAAGCCCCAAACCACAAATCCTTGTCGCTCCCCTGCTCACCACTTTTGGTGCTTGTGCTTGTCCGTTCGCTCTGGAGTAGGCTGTGCCGCCGCTTTAACGAAGCCCGCCGGCGATAATTGGAACAGCTGCCCCAGCCAATCAGCAAGGCCGGCCGGTTCGCCCTTCCCGCCGCCATCCCACTTACACCGCGGTTGGCTGGCTCTTTCCCAGCCGTGAAGCCAATTTACCAGCACGCTGGGTTGGCCGTCGCCGTCACGCGCTTTCCGTCACGACGGGACATTTGCTTGCTCTGTAGCCTCTGCGCCCACTTGAGAAGCTCTGCTTGGCTTCACTCTAGTTCTCTAGCTTCCACTAAGCCCCGGGAAGCGAGACCGACGATCGCATTCCGTCACCCAGCGAGCCGGATCGCGGTTGGCATATCCGCCCCAAGCTTCTCATCGCTTGGCTTGCTTGCCACGGACGGCAGTGTGACGAGTGACGAATTGAGCGCCTGTGCATCGAAACGCCTTTTCAGCACCCGCATTCGCTCTTCACATCCATCCATCCATCCATTCGTCCCCTCCCTCCCACCATCCTCGACTCTCCTTCACTCGCGCGCTCTCTTCTGCCCGCACACGCCCCCCCTGGCTGTCTCCTGCAGTTGCCGCCCCGTGCTTCGCCCTCTGGCCTGTCCGTGCCGCCTGCTGCGTGCTGCGCGCTTCGACAGGCTACTAATTGGCACTGCGGCGCTCCTCTGCTCGCTGCTGTCGACTCCTGCTCGCCGCTGGTTCTGTCGCAGGCGCCCTGCCTGGCCCATCCTGCATATTATCTCTCCAGTCTCCACAGGCGCCACCACCCTTGCCCCCCCCCCCCCCCCCCCTCCTCTCATCACACCCCACCCCTTCCGCCTCTCTCCGCCATCCACCACCCGCCAGCCAGTCTCTCCCACTGGCACCAAGACCTACCACAGCTACCTGCTACCCGCCCTCTAGCCCACCAGCTTCCACAGGTTCATCCTCCCACCCCACCCTCTTCCGCCTACTCCTCCACCTCCGGCGCCAAAATCGTCAACGCAGTCCTTTCCTTATAACAGGCCTGCCGCTGCCTCTTCTCCCACACCTTCTCTCCCTCTCTAACCCTTCAGTCTGTTCACTCGCTGCATTTGCTTGCCTGAGTTGCTCTTGCCCATCTTCCTGGGTCTGACTGCTGGCTCGTCATCTGTTTGATACCGCTTGTGTGCGCGTCTCAAGCTGTCGTCGGCCTGACTCGACTCGACTAGGCATCCTCAACGCCAACCACCGCCTTCGACTCTCCGTCTTACACTCGAAGACCTCGCCAACATGCCTGGACCTAAGCCCAAGTTGGGGAAGCTCAATACTCCCGTCACGGCAACCTTCCCCTCCGAGATTACTTCGGCCATGTCAGCCACTCCTCTCTCAGCTGTCTCCTTTCACTTCAAGCCCGACCCGGAATTCATCAGAACGCCCATCAGCCCTCCCCTGGCTTACACGGACTTTCTCACCAAGGCCATGTCGATGAATTCTCCGTCTCCTGCTTCCGGAGAGACAACCCCGGACTCGCTGCCAGGTTCCGCGGGCAGCGAGCCGTCCGAGTGCTCATGCAAATCGGCGCGCTCTTCTGCCTCGTCAACTTCGAGCATCGCCTCCAAGGATGCTCTGCACAACTCACCCCCTGCTACGGCACCCGTTATCCCACCCAGTCCCTTCACCACCTCTGCTCCCATGTCTGCCCCTCCCACTGGCCCTGCAACCTTCCCTAGCCTCCGAATCCCACCTAGCCCTGCTCTATCTCACATCGACTCGCCATTGAGCGCCACCACTGCCCGATCTCCTTTCAACTCTCGCCCAGTTCACTCCGTCTTCGACTGGGACGCCGCCCTCAAGGCCCGCTTTGCAGAGAAGAAGCAGAAGCCATCCCGGACCAGCGTGCGGCACATCAGGGAAGTCGTGACAAGGACCGTCACTTACACCCCACGGATGGCTCCAGCGCCAAAGGGAAAGCGACGGAAGGTGGAATGAACCCCAACAACTGGGGATGTGATGATTGATTCACGAAACTACCGGGCCTGAATCTACATCCGAAGACCCTACCGATATTCGACAACTTCTCGACACAACACTACCATTTTCTAGTTTTCTAGATTTTTTTCTTTGTCGCCATCAAGCAGGAGCGTGTTAAAAGCATACGGTGAAATGCGCCATGTCGCTCGGGCGTCATCAGACGTCGAGTTTCAGCACATTATCTCGTGCTCAAATTATGGGAGGCACTCTGCTACACTTACAGATTTACGTTTTTTTTTGTTTAGGGATTTTAGGAGACAGGAAATTATGGAGCGGGTCACTTTCTATCGTTTGATGCTTGGAACCAAAGGTCTTTGGGGCGGCACGGTGGGAGGAGTTACCTGGCGTTTTTTCATTTTATTTTGATGTATTCACCTTGCCGCCTTGGCATGCTGTCTGTCCACTGGGTGGACGGGGTTTGGACAAGGTACGATACCATGGGAGAATTAAGCGGACGGGACGAACGGGCGACGACGGCGATGGCGAGTGGGCGGCGGTGTTGACGAATGTGCATGATCACAGTGATGGTCCGGTTGACGTGTGCCAAGTTAGCTAGCGATAAGTTATTTGGTTGCCAGCTTTGCGCCATGAGCTGTTTTGTCGGCTGCTGTGTACGTGACCAACATGTGTTTTCCAGCCAGACTGGTGCGGAGCGGGGCAGTCAAGGCTCCTCGGCTGTGTGTTAGTCAGTGTCTGTGTGCGCCCGTCACGTAAACCGTGGGCAGACAGACAGACAGACAGATTGGATCGCGCCCTCCAGCCTCTTTGTTTTTTGTTATCGTGGACGGGACGACGACTGCAGCTGCAAGAACGTGTACGTGCGTGTTTGTTTATTTCTCCCCCCTCCTTTCGATCTGTCAAAGGCCACAAAACTGGGCCGGCCACCAGGTGGCCACGCATCGCGAATCTAGGATGGATGCAATGCCCGCCGAGGCCGCCCCTCCACCCGTGTCGCTCCCCCCTCCCAAATTTCCAAATTTATACCCTGTTCCTTGCAGGCATGGGCGGGCGTGAATGACTTACATGACGGTGGCCTTCGCGAACGCCCCTCTCCACGAGGTCTGGCTGGATCGCCACCCGAGGAAAAGAAAAGGAGGCCCAGCTGATAATTCCGGACCAGAAGCGACGGACGGGATACGACACGGCGCGGGCTAGCTCAATGACGAGAGCGAAACAAATGGTGGGGAGGGGGGGGGGAGAAACACGGCGGCGAGTGCTGATTCGGGGAGGGCCACGCGGGTATGGTGATTGAAAGAGGGTTGTGTCGTGCATCGGTGATACTGGGATTGGATGGGGAGGGTGCCCGTGTCCGTCACTGTCACTTGCGCAATGGGACGGTCCACAAGGCCGGCTTTTGGGTCGCATACTACGCCCATATATGTACACGGTATGTGCAGGAAACAAGGCAGACAGGCAGGCGGGCGGACTACTGGGCAGGCAACGCATGGCGTTGCAAGACAAGGCAAGACAAGACAAGACAAGACAAGAGGACGGGAAACAAGTCTTTTGGGGGAGGGGGGGATGAGGGAGACGAGAGCAAGCCTGAGAGAGCCAACCTGAGAGCCAGCCCATTGGTCGCCTGCCTGCGTGTCCAGCCAACTCGTCACTCCCGTTTCCATCCTGGACGCTCCTCTCGTTGGCGCTGGTGCTGGCCTGGCGCTGATGTTTAGCGACCAGCGTGCCCGAAGTGGTGATGGTGCTGCTGCGGCTGCACAACTCGTCACCCGTGGATGAGTCTGTCGTCGTTCTCTCTCGTCCTTCTAGTGGGCATGCGCGCGCGCTGTGCTGGCGGCACCCCCCTTCCGTGTCGCGGAGGGCCTAGGTAAAAGCGGCGCTGCCACCCCCCGGCGCATCCAGTCGACGGCGCGACCCGGCACCCTGGTCCAGCTTTGGGCCTTGGGGCAGGTCATAAGCGCCGGGCCACGAGCCCTGGGGGCACACCATTGGTCGGCACGGTCGCATCTGGTCACCCACCCAGGCGGGTCTGCGGAGGTGATTGGCTGCAAGCTAAGCGCCGGGCTGTGGGGCAAGATGAAGAAGCAGCATGCAGAAGCAGCATGCAGAAGCGTCGTTCCTCTCTCTCTCTCCCTCTGGCTCTCCTCCTCCTGCTCCCTCCCAGCCGTGGTCCTGTGCTTCTAATTATGCTGGTATCGGACTACTCTCGTCGAGCATGCTACCCAGCTACTGCGAGGGATGCAGCGCGCTAGCTGTTGCGAAATTGGCCGTGTCCACTATCCTCGGCGGTAGCGACACCTCTGGCAATAATGTGGCTTTCTGATGCGCTGGCTGTTGTCGGCTGGCTGGCGTTCTCGTTCTGCTTGCTGTGCTTGCTGCTGGGCAGGCCGACTGCCATGTCTGCGACTTGAGTAGTCGTCTCGTTTGGACGAATTGGCTTCATCGAGGTCGCGCCTCCGTCCTTGAAAATAGCTCCAACGGCATCTGGGAGGGAGGGGGGTCCGAGCCACCAAGTGTCCAAGCGACCCAGCCTGCCCCAGACGAACCCCATGACTGGGGCGCCGAGCACAATTCAATCCTGGATTCCTGTGTCTTGGACCCTGGCCTGAATCGCCAGACTAAGAATACTTGGCCAGCCCAAGCTCATCAACCGCGAGTGACGAGGAGTGCAGGACATGGTGTTGCACAATAGCAGTGATAGCCCTGCCCATCACACCGTCTCTCTACGCCCTGCTCATTGGCTCCCAGGTAGGTAGCCCATGGCCTGGCCCATCTGAAACCTGCCTCAGGCCTGGCTGAGATTGGGTCAAGGTTTCAGCTGCGCGTGGCCCATGTTCTCGCGTGAACCATCGCTATCGAACATTCCCAGCGGTTTCCATCTTTCTAAATTTGGCATCGGCGTCGCCACTGTTTCCCCGTCTTCGTGTCCGGCATTGTCGCAACTTGATTTGGACCGCCATCTTACCATGCGCGTGGCCCCGGCACAATCACCCGCTTCCCCATAGTGATCTGGGAAAAACAAATCCCCTCAATGGGTAGCGTGTGACTGCGGGAACATGCTGCATAATGGGAGCAGTATCCGTAGGACTGTAGGAGTAGTAGCAGGAGGAGCAAGACGACGCCCAGTCGAGCATCGTTGCTCCTTGCCCTTCATCAATCCACCTGCCTCACCTCCCTGGCTTCGGCATTGCAAAGCGCAACCTTGACCCCTGCGCCAGTGAGAACATGGATCCAGAGTCGCTGTGTGTCGCTCAGTCTGTCATTTGCGCTCTTCACTTCCGCAAACATGACCTCTCCCTTTGCCTCTGCCGTATGGCCAGTTTCTCCGTCAATCTCACCTGCCCGGCGCCACAGAACCAGGTCAGGGATGCCGCCGCCTCGCTGTCTGTACTCCTGAGCCATGACTTTGCACACCGTGGCAAGGGCACCCCCCTCAAAGCACTCAACCAGCGTCGTGAGGTCATCAATGTCAAAGTCCCAGTTCAGACCCACCACGCTGGTCTTGTTTTCGTGTTCTCTTTCCCAGACTTGCCGCATCAGCCGCCCGCCTTCGCCGTTGGAGATCTCAACCAGCCTGTGATTAATCTCCGATGCCCGTGCCGGAAAGAAGGCGTCCGTAAAGAGGTCCAATGGACACGTCTGGTAGGCAGTTTGAAAAACGTTTGGTATGTAGAGAAAGAGAATGTCGTAAAAGAGGTACGCAAAGAGTGTCCGGATAATCCCACCTTCTGCGTGGTATCCTTTCCACCCTTGAGACCTGTAGTAGCTGAGACACATTTCCTCAACGCTACATTCAACACCAGTATCCAATTCGTCAAGCCAAATCGTCTTCGTTGAGGCTTGGCGACCCGGCTTCACCAGAACGTCGCGTTTAAGCTGTATCCCTCGCACAACATGCTCCAGAGGCTTTGCTAGGCCCACATGCCCAAAGTCATGTTGTAGTCGACGAGGAATCCGCAGTTTCCTTTCGAGTTTGACAAGGCGCTTCTGCAGATCATAGTGGAATGCGAGATGGCAGTCGGGATCTTGTAAGCCAGCTTCGCAAGTTTCGACAGCGACTCGTTTCCAGTGCTTCTTCTGAGCCTCCAGGTCTGACGATATGGGGTTGGGGTCCAGTGTTGGCATGTAGTGCTCCTCCAACAGTGCCTTGCGCTGATACCAGCCACCCCTTCTTGCCATGTGGAACAACCGCTGGTCCAAGAGTTCAGTCAGTAGTTGGTGCTCCTTCAAATGTTCCTTGAGCTTGCCGTATATCGGAGCGGCTTTGTGTACAATCCTCGTGTATGAATGTCCGGGCGTGAACCTCCTCAGATAGGCTCCTTCCCCCATGTCGTAGACAACCTGTTCCTTGTGACGCTCTTCTTCGACCAGGCGCTGCCATCGGGGATATATGGTCTGGAACACCTCAAGAATCTTATTGTAGCCTTCCTCACCAGGCGGACCGTTGAATTCGAGAACTTGGTCGACTTCCGCCTCAAGGCGAATCGCTGCTTCGTATTCTAGCAGGTGACACCTGGACGCAAAAATTGTTGATGTTCGACAAACGATGTACTGTGGGAAGTTTCGGCGCGCAATTTTGGCAAGGATGATGGTCGTGAGCGACTTCTCTGTCCACTCAGTTGATCGGTAGAAGACTAAATGAACGCGCTCGAAAAGCTGAAACGTCCGGGGCGATAGTCGGATGCATGGTCCTGTCGTGTCCAGAATCTTACTCAAGAAGTGTTGGCGTCGATTAGAATCTTCTCTCCGAAGCTTACCACGCAGGCCCGGGCTTTGGTCATCTTCCGAGGAGGGGGAATCGCGGCTGTTTTGTCGGCTCAGGCCGAGCGCCAACAGGCCTGCCTGTTGTTGGCTCATCTTGACCAGCGACTTGACCAGTTCAGCCTTGTTCTTCCCTTGGATCTTGGCTTCCTTTCCAAGAATCTTGAGCTCGTCCAGGCTCAGTAACGTCGCAGCTTCTTCAACAGAATCAATATGGTCTGTCGATGAATCCGCAAACGTAAAAGTTTCACCCAAATCAAACTGCTCTAGGTCAAACGCGATATCTTCCGCAGTGACTGTACGCTCCTCGCCTTTGGGAAGCTTCCGAATTTCTCGCAGCAGAGCTATTGCAGCCTCAAGATCGGATATGTCGTCGTGGTACCCTAGACGACTGTTTCGGTGCCAAGATGCAGTCTTCCTCAGAAATAGACGAACATAGCTATTTGACGTAAGCCACTAAACCCGCACCAAGACGTGGAGATAAAGGAAAAGTCGTACAGGTACTGTGCCTCATAGCCGAGTTCTTTCCATTGTTGGAATACCTCCATTTCTTTTTGGTTGAACAGGTGGGACTCCTCGTCAAGGACAGTGTCCAAAGCCAGATTGAATGCATCCACGTATATGGAACTCCGACCCTTTATCCATAATGGGGCTGACTTGTTCGGCGTCTCATCATCCGTAGCGCTCATTTGAGAAGACTTGATTGCTTCGTACTCCTCTATTGCTTCCTCAACTCCTTGCGTTGGGGGCAATGAACTCTCAAACTCGGTGGGCCGCGGCTCGCCACCATCATCTCCACGGAAATCTGCAAAACTCTCTCCATTGTTTCTTCTCAATTGCGTGGCTTCATGGGCCGAACATTCGGATGCATCTGAATCACATTCTTGAACGTGCTCCTGTTTGGCTCGTTTCGAGGGGCGATCGTCATCATCCTGACCAGAGGTCTGAGTAGAAGTGCTGTGCGATTTCGGCACTCTCGTTAGAAATGCATCCATAGCTTTCTCAATAGACCATTGTTGCAGAAATTGACGTAGCTGGTTGTTCTACGCATGGCCTTTGGAGGGAACGCGTGCATTGGCAGGTGGGTAGACACGCTTGCTAGGATCTGACACGAAATCAGCTGACCTCAAGGGGCTTCGAGAAGAGAGGCGTCTTGTCCGAAAATCAACCGGCGCAACCTCGACCACTGGCGACCCAAGTCGCCCGCGAGCTTCAGCAAACAAAGCCCAGCATTTGCAGGCACTCTTTTCGGCATTCTGACTATGGCGGACGACGCGACGAAACCCGAGACCGGCCCCGAAACTCCAGTCAGTGCTGGCCCTACCGACAATGGGCTTGGACTTCCGTCGCTACCCACCCAAAGCGACCAGGTGCAAAAGGATGTGCTAATGTCAGATGCTCCGGAGCAGCTAGCTGTACGTGATGACTCTCTGCCCTCGGACTCTTGGCCTTGTTTGAGGCAGCTTGCTACCGGCCCTGCGTACAACCACATGTCCTGGCGACAAGCAAGCTTGCTCTGCATTTCTCCCATTGCTAACGAAGACATAGTCTTCACCAGCGCCTGTCGCACACGCCCCTAGCCCCGTGCCGGCGAGAACAGGAACACCTGCCCAAGGATCTAGAGCAGCTTCGGTACACCCTGATCCTGGATTCACCTTGCCGGCGGAGGCTGCCCCTCATGGCGACTCGACGCGGAGATACCTCAATACCAAAGTGACGGGTGCATTGCTCGAAGGCATGAAGCAGTTGGCCAAGGACAAGTGAGTAGTACCATGGCTGATGCAAGCACGGGAAAGCCGAGCTGACTGGTAGTGTAGGCCAAACGACCCCCTTCGAGTGCTGGGCGAATTTTTAATACAAAAATCCAAGGAGTTGGAAGGGACTAGCTAAATGATGGAACATGGAGGCAAGAGCGAAAGGGACCTGACAGGCCCTTGACAATATCTCACGGATGGCGTTTAGGATGCAAAAAGAATTCATTTTCACTCGATCAGGGGAGTATGATTCGGATATTTTGTTTTCAGTGGTCGGGCAGCTTTCTATTGAGCATGCGACTCGACTACACTGTGGTCCTCCCAGGCTGGGCGCATAAGATGATGGCTCTAAATGCAGGTTTTTCCATAATTGTCCCTAACCCCAACTCCATGAACCGGGATACCATCACCTCCACAAGAATCGGCGCGACATGACTTTTATCCACTTTAAGCAACAATGGTGCTGGCGGTGGCGGACTCGTACTTCCAGGTGGGAGGGAGGACACCGACGGTCTTGTAGTAGCGGGCCAGACGGTGGATTCGGGACTCGATGAGAATGAGGCGGAACTTGGAGTCCTTGTCCTTGCGGTTGCGCTCGAGGTGCTTGCGGACAGCAACGGCCTGGTGGAATTTATTAGCATTACTGAGGTGAAAAGTGGTGCGAAGCAATTTGATGCTCATACCTTCTTGATGAGCATGTACAGATCCTCGGGAAGCTCGGGAGCGAGGCCTGTTAAATTCACTCTGTCAGTCTCAACCGTACAGAGGCATTATGTTGTATAAAGATGATTCCATGGACGAGATTGGGCTTGGCCCAAAATCTCTATCGCATGCTCAGGGCGCCGTACCGTTCGACTTCAGGATTCGAAGAATTCGGTTACCTAGTATTCAGTCAGCGACGGGCTCCTCCGATACAATGAACAATAGCAACTTACCGGTGACAATCTTGACCTGGGCAATGCCGTGGGAGTCACGGAGAATGACACCAATCTGCGAGGGAGTGGCACCCTTACGGGCGAGCTTGGTGATCTGCTCGACGACCTGGTCGGGGGTGGTCTTCAACCACGCAGGAGCGGCGCGGGAGTAGGGGAGGGTGGAGGAAGAAATTCCCTTTCCGTTGCTGTGAAGGCGACCCATCTTGTCGGTTTGCTGGTGGTGATGCTGCGGATGTGAAGATGTCGGCGGTCGGTCGGCAGTCAAGTCAAACGTGAAGTTCCCAATTTGTGTGGAGCGGTAAATTTTTCGCTTAAGTTAGGGCAGGAGCTCACTGTGGCCCAAGAGTGGAGTCCCAGCCCCCGAAAGGGTGGTTGTCACGTGACAGTGCGACCCAGCCAGCTAGCGTCGCGTTTCCTCCTTCAACGCGAAGAGCAGTCAGTTTTTTTTCTTCCTTTGCAAACACTCCATCCAACCACGCAGCAGTTTTTTCTCTCTTCCTTCGTAACATGATCATGATTTGCTCTTGACTTGAAATGGTAAGCCCATCTCCATCCTTTCCTCCTATTTGTCTCGGTCAACCTCGACATGATGATAAGACACATTTGTTTATATACTTCTGGTACCTCTTATGTTAGAGCCTTCGGGTTCGATGAATGAACTGGACTTCTGATATCCGGCCATTTTCAACAAGCATTGTTTCAATTGCTCTTGAAAGGATGTGTGCTAACAGCGCCACAGTATCGCGTCGTGCAGCTACTCGTGGTAGTCATTGCTACGTGCATTCCCTTAGAATAGAACATAGTTTCCATGCATCCCCAATATGGGAAAGAATTCAGTCTTTGTCAAATCGTCCACTATTTTACATTTTTGATGTCAACATCCTGCACCCCGGGACTCCGCTGATGTGATGTGGCCAGTGGCTCTGGTAGTTTAGCCAAGTCGTCCTCATCACTGCCCCATCGAATAGTATTGCCTGCCCATGAAAATCTCCTTATTAGAGCAACTAACTAACAATCAACTACCAAGCACCAACGTCAAAGTTTTCCTAAGGGGTCTTGTTAGCAGAATGAAAATTGGAGGGATTGGAAAGCACGTACCTCTGGGAAATAGGTGGTGACAACGGTTCGGTCCGCAAATTTGCGCCCAGCCAGGGCCTTCAGGGCCTTGGTCGTGGAGTCGACCGTGTCGAACTTGACGAAAATCTTGCCAACACCGGCAGACTGCCTGCTGCCACCGGTGGGCCTGGGGACCTTCATGTCAACAATAGTACCGTACTTGCCGCATTCTTCCCTAACGTCGTCGCAAATTTCTGAGGTTCTTGGTAAGCTAGCATTTGCAACTACTTGGCCGAGGGCACATACCTTCGTAATCGTCATTGTCCATAAGTTCTTCTGCAGTGACCATGTTCAAAAGTTGCAACACTCGGCTAGCCTCCACATCGTTGGTGGTCTGAGAGGCAAGGCCGCTAATGGCTGCAATGCCGACGTCGAAGTTGTCGATCTGTGTTGGTCCAATGCTAGCTTTTGTGACCTTGAGCTTCTTTCCACCAACATCCATGCCGTTGAGCGTGTCCAAGGCGGGCTGGTTGGAAGAAGCAGGCTCCTGGTATTCGGCGAAGGCGATACCCTATTCATTGTTGGTTAGAACTGGCTTGCGACATGCATAGAGAATGTACGTACCCGAGACTCTTCAGTGTGGCGATCCTTGACGAGAACAAAGGCCTTAGGTTTGCCAAAGGCGGCCAGGAGCTCCATAACTTGATCCTCTGTTAGGAAAGTGGGAATATTGGTGATGCTGAGCTTGTTGACAGTGTCTGGAACGACATTTGAGACAACGTCAGGGTCAGAAGGCGCCTCGTCAGCTACGGCAGCGACGACGTAGTCCCTAGGGCGGCGTATTTCAAGTCCACGGGCCGCACCGTTGGCATCGCCATTTGCGTCTTCGGCTTCCATAGAGATGCCATCCAGTGCGAGCGCGAGTGTGGCATCAGAGGCATTCTTGAACTCAAGAACAGCGAACGATCGATCGTTGGAGAATTGGCACTGAACGCAAGGATCGGAGCTTTCGACAACATTTAGGCCGTTCAGCTGGAGATTGAAGAATGACAGCAGAGCGTCCTCGGCCGTGCCGGACGGGATGCGGGACACAAGAAGTCGCTTCGATTGACGGGAGTTGCTGGCCTTCAGTCCAGCGCTGTTGACTTGGCCTCCAGGCTGGTTCATGAAGGCCTGGAGCTTGCTGGGGTCCATTGGCTGCTGGCGAGGAGCACCTGGAAGAGCAAACATTCCAGACAACTTGGCCTGCTCAGCTGTGACGTTCTCGTATCCGGGAGGCTTGATGTCCCACTGAGTCAGGCGGCGCTTTCGGTCTAGAACAGAGATGATGTCCGTCAGGTCAGGTGTGGGCTCTCGTTTCTTGGGCGGGCTTGGGCTGCGGCGAGGCTGCTGCTGTTCGTGCCGTCCAAATCCATCATCCCGTCGGTCCCTTCCGCCCCTTCTGCGGTCATCGTAGGGGTCCCGTTCCCGTCGGTTCGGCCGCTCGTCGTCATCGCGTCGGGCGTCTCTGCGCGAGGAGCCCCTGTCACGGTCCCATTCACGATCACCCCGTCGGTCGCGGCCCGAGTATCTGTCTTCGCGCTCACGGTCTCGGTGGCTTCGGCTGGAGGAGTAAGCATCGACGTCGCCCTCTCCGCGGCGGTGGCTTCGGTGGTCTGGTGAGCGAGAGCGCCGACGGTCACGGTCTCTGTGGCGATCACGTCTCTCGTCTCGGTCCCCGCCTCGTCCAGACTGCTTTCCTACGGTTAGCCGTGCGTGGGTGATGCGACATGCGTATTGCCAAGCTCACCGGATAATCTCGCCCTCTGCGTCCGTCTCGGCCATCTCGACCGTCTCGGCCGTCACGTCCGTCTCGCCCGTCTACTCGAAAAAACTGCGATTAGTACGCGACCAAGAAGGCCACCGCTGTAGGGAGACGTACCTCGGGACGAATAATTATCGCCGTTCATGATGGGCGTACCGGTAGGCGATCCTGATGACAAAATGTGGCCTCTGGTATTGATGATGTGGAATTGGCAGGCTTAACAGAATGATCAGCCGCAACGAGGATCCAGGGCCAAGCAGCTTGTTGAGGTATCGCGCGAGGCTGGAGCTTTTTTTGCCAGATGGCGCTAGCGGTGTTTGGGGCTAGTGCATTTTGGGTGCCTGGTGTCGCACGGCTCCAACAAGGGGACGCCTGGGTGGACAATAGGTACAGGGCCCTCAGTGGTCCTGGACGTCCTTCCAGCGTACTGGGTGGCCGGCGCCAGGGGCAAAGTCGATGAAGGCCTCACCCTTGACCACCCAGTTCTCCATGTTGTCTTGGACCGCGGCTGCATTTCATTATTTGGTTCCTCGCATTGGAGCCGTTCAGACGTAAGTGGAAGCAATGGCACCTCCGCGGCCATCGGAATGGCGAAAGCTGCCCGTCAGCCTCGCTGAGCTGTCTATTGAAACCACATTGAGATGTGGGCAATCTTTCAGGTATGGGCAGCATCCCCTTGTCGGTGGTGAACGGCATCCCTTCTAACTGAGGAGATTGCTAACGGTCATCACAGATGGCGACAATTCAACGGCGAGTGGTCAGTATTTGCTCTTCAGACCCAGTCTTTTGACTATATGCCAACTCAACTAGGCGGTGCACTTTGCATGGGCGTATCCTGAGGCTGAAGCAAGATGCGACTCATCTCCATTACAATGTAACTTGGCCAGATAAGGTCGTTAAACCTCCTTCTTCACAGACCACGACTGCCGATCACGATGCAGAAGATGACACCGAAGCACTTCTTCGTCACTACTTTACCCTCAGATTGGATCTGACCACTCTTTATGAGCAATGGTCTCGAGCTGATGCGAATTTTCGCAAGAGGGCGCCCCAGTTCCTTGGGGTGCGCATCCTGAGCCAGGACGCCTGGGAGGCGTTGATATGCTTTATTTGCAGTAGCAACAATAACATATCTCGGATATCGCAAATGGTGCGTGGCATCAAACCCCCTGAAATGCGTTTCTAACTTCCAGTAGGCTCACAAAATCTGTAAATTCTACGGCCCTCTCATTAGTCACATTGATGGCGAAGCCTATCACGACTTCCCAACACCTGAGGCACTGAACGGGAAGGGCGTGGAAGCCCACCTCAGAGAATTGGGGTTTGGGTATCGAGCAAAGTACATTGCTGAAACCGCGCGGATGGTTGTCGAGGACAAGCCTGCCAACTGGCTGGAATCGCTTCGTAATCCCGAGAACCCGGGATTTAACACAGTGGATGTGCCGCGAGACCAACATGCTATATATAAACAGGCTCATGAAGAACTCCTATCGCTTACTGGAGTAGGCCCCAAGGTCGCAGATTGCGTTGCTCTTATGGGACTTGGATGGGGCGAATCTGTTCCCGTCGACACGCACGTGTGGCAAATCGCACAGCGGGATTACAAGTTTGGAAAGACGAAAACCAAGACTTTCAACAAGGCCATGTACGGCGCTGTCGGGGACCATTTCAGAAACATATGGGGCAACTACGCAGGCTGGGCACATTCGGTTTTGTTCACAGCTGATCTTCGCGAATTCTCTGATAGGGCAACCCCGAGGAGTAGCACCCCCAACAACAAACCGAAGGAGGTCAAACTGGAGGAAGAGGAGATTCCCAACGGCAAACGCAGGCTGAAAGGTAAAAGGAGCTTGGCGGTTGAAGAGGCTGTGAAACCGACGGAAGAAGTCAAAGTGAAAGTTGAGGCCATCACAGGGTTTAATGGTACCCAAACAGTGGCCATTGAAGTGGGGCGAAGATCGAAACGGCTGCGAGTCAAGGCAAAATAGACGACAGGCAGGTTGACATACAAAGGCGGTTTAAAAAAAAAGTGAGGGATAATAGACGTTCAATGAAACAATTATTAAATGGCCATTCAGCTTTTCCCGAAAGTGGTTTGGATGCTGGAACAGATACACTAGTCAGAAGAGCAGAGGCTGATCGCGCTGAAGGGGAGTGCCTAGCCGGCTAAATGCCGGGTGAGGCGAGAAAATGCTGTGAGACTTTTCGCGGACCGCGTGTAGCTCCTTCTAGACTGCAATTTTGCGACCAGCCACATCATCAGCACCTCCCCATGCTCGACGACACCGTTGGGAACGCCCCTGCTACTCTCGAACCGGGATGAAGTTGGTACTTCCATAAGTCAAGATGTCTGACGCGGATTTCGAGACGATCAAGAAGCTCCAGCAGGAGCGCAACGCGGTTGCCGCGGCGAAGAAAGGGTCTCGCACCTTTGACGCCGCCAACCAGCGGGCAGACTCAACAAAGCAAAAGCTCACCGACAGCGCCGATTCCGACCTCTACGATCGTGATGGAGGCGACAAGTTTTCAGGCTACCATACCTCCTTGCCTATGGGTGGCGGCGACGACGATGATGATATGGAGAACAATGACAGCACGCGACGGCTCGTTGGTCAGTATACCGCGTCGCGGGAAATGATTGATGAGTTCGCTCGGGGCAGTGGTGTTGAGGAAGACGACCCCCTAGCCGGACGAGGCGAAAAGAGCGGCCGCATCGTTGATAGGGAGACTGATTACCAGAAGCGCCGCTTCAATCGCGTGCTCACCCCAACACGTGCTGATCCTTTCGCCGAGAATCGCCAGGCTGGCGCATCTGAAAATGGCACAAGCTACCGGGAGGTGATGGAAGTCCGAGAGCTTGAGCGTGAGGAAGAACGCGTCCGACTTGCCATTCAGGCGAAGCGGGAGGGTCAGCCGGACGTGGATATGGACGATGCTAAGCCGATGCTCAAGGATGGAGACAAGGAGAATGAGGAAGCCGGTTCCACCGAGGCTGTCACTGCTGTCAGGAAGCGCAAGAAGAGATGGGACGTTTCATCCACGACTGCCGATGACGAGAGTAAGGGCGACGAGGGCGATGCCGCCAAATCGAAGCGCTCACGATGGGACCAAGCGCCCTCTATTGATGCGGCCGCTCCCAAGAAGCGATCTCGTTGGGACCAAGCGCCGACAGCTACCCCGATGGCAAACGCTGGACTGGCCACACCTTCGCAACAGCCTGTTGCCCCTGTGGTTCCAGTCTCCTTCGGGACCGACATCTCCGGCCGAAACCTTCCTCTCAGCGATGAAGAGCTCGACATTCTTCTCCCGGGCGAAGCTGAAGGATACAAGACCCTCGACCCCCCGCCCGGGTATGAGCCTGTGCGTGCTCCGGCACACAAGCTGATGGCTACTCCTGCAGCTCAAACTGGATTCATGATGCAGGATCCCGAGCAGGTCCGACTTAGCGGCAAGCCCATGCCTGCCGAGATTCCAGGTGTTGGTGACCTGCAATTCTTCAAACCCGAAGACATGGCCTACTTTGGAAAGCTCACCGACGGTTCCGACGAGAATGCTCTTACTGTGGAGGAGCTCAAGGAAAGGAAGATCATGAGGCTGCTACTCAAGATCAAGAACGGCACACCGCCCATGCGTAAGACAGCCCTTCGCCAAATCACCGACAACGCCAGGCAATTTGGAGCCGGCCCTCTCTTTGACCAGATTCTCCCCCTACTGATGGAGAAGACACTCGAGGACCAGGAGCGCCACCTGTTGGTTAAAGTAATCGACCGAATTCTCTACAAACTGGACGACCTGGTGCGGCCTTACGTCCACAAGATCCTGGTTGTCATCGAACCCCTTCTCATCGACCAGGACTACTATGCACGAGTCGAAGGACGTGAGATTATTTCCAATCTCAGTAAGGCGGCTGGTCTTGCTACCATGATCAGTACGATGAGGCCGGATATCGACCACGTGGACGAGTATGTTCGGAATACGACGGCCCGAGCCTTTGCCGTTGTGGCTTCTGCTCTGGGAATTCCGGCCTTGCTCCCCTTCCTACGAGCAGTATGCCGAAGCAAGAAGTCATGGCAAGCCCGTCATACTGGTGTCAAGATCGTCCAGCAAATCCCAATCCTGATGGGATGCGCTGTCCTCCCTCACCTCAAGGGACTAGTTGACTGTATTGGACCAAACCTGAATGATGAGCAAACAAAGGTCAGGACAGTGACCAGTCTGGCCATTGCTGCCCTAGCCGAGGCCTCCAACCCCTATGGTATCGAGAGTTTTGACGATATCCTGAACCCTCTGTGGACTGGTGCTCGCAAGCAACGAGGCAAGGGTTTGGCGGGTTTTCTCAAGGCTGTTGGATACATCATCCCCCTGATGGATGAGGAGTATGCCAACCACTATACCAGTCAGATCATGGAAATCCTGCTGCGCGAGTTCTCGTCCCCGGATGAAGAGATGAAGAAGGTCGTTCTCAAGGTTGTTTCGCAATGCGCGGGAACCGACGGAGTGACAGCAGGATACCTGAAGGAACATGTTCTTGACGAATTCTTCAAGAGCTTCTGGGTTCGGCGAATGGCACTAGACAAGCGAAACTATCGACAAGTGGTCGAAACCACAGTGGACATTGGCCAAAAGGTCGGCGTCAGCGAAATTGTGGAGCGAATCGTCAACAACTTGAAGGACGAGAGCGAGGCTTACAGGAAGATGACGGTGGAGACGATAGAGAAGATTGTCGCAAGCTTGGGTGCCGCAGACATTGGCGAACGCCTAGAGGAGCGGCTCGTTGACGGCATCCTACATGCATTCCAGGAGCAAAGTGTCGAGGACATTGTGATGCTCAATGGATTCGGCTCCGTTGTCAATGCTCTGGGTACACGCTGCAAGCCCTACCTGCCTCAAATCGTCAGCACAATTCTTTGGCGACTCAACAACAAATCGGCCACGGTTCGACAGCAAGCTGCAGATCTCATCTCCCGCATCGCCATGGTCATGAAGCAGTGTGGTGAGGATGCACTGATGGGCAAGCTCGGCATCGTTCTCTACGAATACCTGGGTGAAGAGTACCCCGAGGTGCTTGGATCCATCCTGGGGGCCCTGCGGTCGATTGTGACTGTTGTGGGTATTTCCCAGATGCAGCCCCCTATCAAGGATCTGCTGCCGCGACTGACACCCATTCTTCGAAACCGTCACGAAAAGGTGCAGGAGAACACAATCGATCTTGTTGGCCGTGTTGCGGATCGAGGCCCGGAGAGCGTCAACGCTCGAGAGTGGATGCGAATCTGCTTCGAGCTCCTTGACATGCTCAAGGCTCATAAAAAGGGCATCCGTCGTGCGGCCAACAACACGTTTGGTTTCATCGCCAAAGCCATCGGCCCTCAGGATGTGCTGGCGACCCTGCTGAACAACCTCCGCGTCCAGGAACGCCAGTCTCGTGTCAATACGGCTGTTGCCATCGGTATTGTGGCCGAGACTTGTGCCCCGTTCACGGTTCTGCCGGCCCTGATGAACGAATATCGGGTTCCAGAGCTCAATGTGCAGAACGGTGTTCTCAAGTCCCTGTCTTTCCTTTTCGAATACATCGGCGAGATGGCCAAGGATTACGTGTACGCAGTGACACCGCTGCTCGAAGATGCGCTCATTGATCGCGACCAAGTCCATCGCCAGACGGCTGCATCGGTGGTCAAGCACATTGCGCTCGGCGTCGTTGGGCTGGGATGCGAGGATGCCATGGTGCATCTCCTCAACCTCCTATACCCTAATCTGTTCGAGACCAGCCCACACGTCATCGATCGCATTGTTGAGGCTATTGAAGCCATCAGGATGGCCGTTGGACCCGGCCTGGTCCTCAACTATGTCTGGGCCGGCCTGTTTCACCCGGCGAGGAAGGTCAGGACACCATACTGGCGGTTGTATAACGATGCCTACGTGCAGGGGGCTGATGCTATGGTACCCTACTATCCCAACTTGGAAGAGGACAAGCTTGACCGCCCAGAGTTGGCTATTGTGTTATAAGAGAATCTTAGGACAAAAGGAGGAGGGGAAACTTGGGATAGCCAGCGAGGCAACAAGGGAGGGGGTTGCTGGTGTACGGAGGCTTGTAATCTGGTTACTTGTATCATGGTTGTGACGGTAGCATGCGTCGAGGCGTTTCTGATAGATATCAAACTGGCTTCTATGTACTCAATTATCTTGGACACCACCATTGACTGTGCCCGGCCTATGGCCTTGACCTATGAGCCCTACTCTCCTTACGAGCCTTGGCCTGTTAGTTCATGGGGGTCGATAAATAGGCGTGCAATCACCTGGTACACGGGCCTGGGTCGAGATGAAGCGCTCGGATTCTAAACTTAAGCATACGACTTGGCGGCATTGTGTTTCAATGGGGTGGACAGCAATGGCCCACAGGGTGTCACTGGTCAACAGGCGTTGCCCCGGAGCTTGCCATAACTCGGCGTCTTCTTCGGCGGCTAGAGAGCCTGTGGTGCCAAAGTTGAATAGTCGGAACTTTTGATGATTGTGTGTGTTTGCAACCCGCTACGGAATAGCTTGTCCCGTGGCAAGGTGTGTAGCATAGCTGTAATAATAACATCATGATCCCCGCGACCATCCCCCGGCGCCAACCTGAGTCAAGTAGGTCAGAGAACATGCAGCGGGGAGAGTTGGGGTGGAACAGGGCTGAATGGAGAGGGCCTCAAAATGCCATTTGCGCTTCCACCACATTAGCTCACGCAGTGTGTGTGGGGTGGTGCGGAGCTACGAAAGACGTGCTTGTGCTGATCGACAAGCCTCTGACTCGCCTTCGCAGAAATGCTCATGAGTTGAAGAGGAGTGGAAGGGGGCCAAGGGGTACGGGTCGCGTTGGCCAGAAGACTACTGTACCTACTAACCAATACGCTTCAGCAAGTCGGATAATAGTACATGCAGACTTGGTGGCTATACGGAAGCGAGTGTGTGGGTGGGTGGGTGAGTGGTCACAAAGGGGCGATTGATGATGAGGGAAATGCACGTGGTCACCGTCTGAGCATTTACCTCCTGTTCAACCGATTGGGCCGCTGGCAGCATCGCGCCGGATGAGCAAACGACCTGCCCAACGAGGTTCGCTCCATTGACGGAAGTAGAGATGCCTCGTGGCTGCGATGCATGGAGCCGATGTTAATTGAAGCGCATAAGCGCTATGTGCGGGGAACTGCGAATCTTAACAGGTAGCAGTATACAGGGGACAACATGGATGGAGCTGAGAAGGTATCATCGATGTGTCCGCACGCGTTTGGCATCTTCCTGTTACCCGCAAGGGATAGATTCAAGATCGGGCTCAAGGGGGGTCGGCAACGCTATGCGTCTGTGAGCACTGATGGTATTAGGTCTGAGAACCTCCTCGCTCATGTGGCTGATATCACCACGGGAAGTGGAAGGTGTTGCAGTAGCCTCGGATATCCTGTCGGTGAAGAGATGTGGTCACCCGGATTGCTGAGAGTGAGACATGATTGGGCCGGTTTGGTTCAACTCCTTGCTTCAGAGCGTCGAGAGTTGCAAGAGTAATTGTCGATGGTCTTCCCGTGGATAGGTCTGAGAGTGAAGAGCAAGGACCTCGAGTACCGCCCGGTCTCTCATGTTGGTTGTTGGCCTCACCCATGGCAATGACTTGATTCACATCACCCGTCTCCATCCATGCATCACTGGCGTCGTCACTGGCGGATGCCTCGGACTGTTTCACAGGCCAGCCAGCATCGGACTGGCGACAGACCTACTCAGTCGAGCAATCAGTTCGGGGAGGGGAGGGCCAACAAGTCCGGCGAAGCAGGCCCGTGCCGTGCATTGAATGGGCAGTCAAAGCAGTTTAGTGGTTGGGCTGTGCAGGATGCACCTCCGAACGCAACCTCATCAGTGTGGCCCGGGATAGGAGGCAGAGTGCAGCACCGAAGCCGCAGGCAACGATGTCGGCAAAAGCCCCCCACGTGTATAATGAAAATGCTGACCTCCTCCCTGGTTTCCAGCTCCGTTGGAGAGCCGAGGCGCAAATTGTTGCCGTCACGGTCACGGAGGGGGCAGTCGATTGACAGTACCAGGGTTGGAGCAGCTCGGCAGTGGTGTTTTGGTCAGGTCTTGTCGCGTACGGTTATGGAAGGCGCTCCTGTCACCTCAACACCTAAGTAGGTACCTACCTTATTGAGGGGCCATGCGTGCTAGGCAGCAGCGAATGTGATAAACAGCAACGGCAGCTGCAGAGGTCAGGGGGAACGCGCAGGGCAGCACTGGATATCGTCCATCCTCGGACGCTCCGTAGAGCAACCGGAGCAGCGCAGATGCGTTGGCTCACAACAGTCGGCGTCGAGGTGGCTGCGATTGTCCTCGGAAAATGGCATTCTGGAGAAATTCCCATGCCCACCTGCCCGACAAATTTCGCCTTCGCCGAGGGGGGACGACAAAAAGTGTGGGTAGGGTCCCGCAGCGCTCGACGGGCACAGTGGCTGCATGCAATTCACTCGATCCAATGCTATTCTTGAATGACCAGTCCGGAACGTGATTGTTTCGTTTCTTCGCCTAGCGCCCTAGCGACGCACAGGAGCGTAGCGGTTCGGCTCAACAAGGCTTGCAAGGCTTGCTAGCTTCACGGCAAAAGCCCCTAATTCAAAAATGCATGCCTGCTAGTATCATTGTGGTGGGCATGCAGTGTGATTACAGGCCCAGGAAGCTAGCTTCCTAGTCGCTCCTTGATTACATCTTTTCATTTAGCAGTTGGGCATTTTTCGCCTTGGCAATGACTGCCGCACCGCTGATACCCTTCTGCCGTGCATCTACGCCAGATTCGGCCATGGCTAGCGGCACAGCACCGATGCGATGCGTTCCACCTGTCACGATCTTGGACGGCGCAGATCCAAATATGGCCCACAGCCCAATATGCAAGATGACCACGGCAATTTGCTTTTTGCTATGTACAGGGCAGGGAGATCATAAGAGCGGCAGAGGCAGGTGGAGACGAGACGTGACCTGAATGCCAAAGTGGTGAGATGAACAACCGCGAGAAACTGGTTGTAAATGGAGAGTATCCTGACAACCTAGGCACCTGTGAGCTGTATAAAAGGAACCCAGTAGTGGCGAACGACGATGCTGATGGGGCTGGGCAAGGCTGGTTGTGTCGTGTCCCAAGTCTGCTAGGCCCCTACGAACTGCAAGCAAGGCCTCGTACCTCGGGTCCAAGGTGCTAAAGGGCCCCCAATTGCGCGAAAACAGGTGCCTTGCGATGTTGAGTAAAGATGGACAATCACGAACCTCTCATGGGTGCTGCTAGCCTGCACTACCACCGCATTCAAAAGCAAGCCAGGCGTGCGCTGGTGAGCTCCTACAGCCGATCCGCCAGTATAGTAAATACGCACCCCAGGCCAGGCAGGGTACGGTAATTACCTGGTGTTTGCCACTCAATCTCATCAGCTCGACAGGCAATATGGGCGGGCGAGCTGGGTTCGAGGGTTTTCGTCCACATCATGGGTCCCCACGCACCTGGGGGCGGCTACCGTACCCAACGGGCGCCCAAACCGCGTCGAAGAACCACGGCCCACCATCTCCCTGGCGAATTGGCCAAGACGATGGCCTCGGTGTTGACGCTTGCGCTCCGAGGGCATACATACACACTACGTGCGCAGCGCCAACAGCCGCCGCTGGTGTTTGGCGCATCGCGGCGCGTCCACCGGTGCGGGTATCAGGGCCCCAACAGCCACTGCCATTATCCAGTGGCTTCTCAACCCCCACCCCCCCTCTCCCCGATGTAGCTGTTGTAACTGCTACTTGAGGCCCCCCCCTTGTCTTACGAGACGCACACGCCCCCCCTAATGTGACCGGCGCGCCTGCTTAGCTCCTTCCCTGCGACGCCAGCGCATTCGGGCTAACACCAATACGTACTTGCCGCCCCTCTCCAGAGGCCCGCTACGAGCGCCACCCCCCATCCCCGTCATGTTTGAGACCAAGCACACCCCCCGAGAACCCAATCTCCACTTGAGGTCATGGCTGTCCAGTCAAAGCTGTCAATCGGCCCCGAATATGACGTTACCCGGCCGGGGGGCCGGAGCCGGATGACGGCTGGTGTGGATCCTTGAGGGACACGGTCGGCGATGGAATGGTCGCCATTGACGTCAACAGCGAGCCAAATCCCAGGGGGCGAGAGGCGTCGCGGGAGAGGCACACGACAGGAGAAGCTGTCCCTGGCCTGCAGCTGTACCTTGGACGCCCTGAATCATGGAGGAGCTCGCCACGGGTATACAGTATGGACGGTGGCGGCGACACTTGGCGCACGTCATTGCAGCAGCAGCCAGGCAAGCCAGATCAGGGACACTTGTCTTTGACTCTTGGGGGCTGCACGACATGTACTGTTATGTAGGCGCTCTGTCCCAGTTGCAGCACCGGGCGCCAGCTCGCCCGGTTTTTGCTGCAAAGGGGAGCTCTGGCCAGAGGCTGCTCATGAGTAACCGCATAGCTAGCGGCTCTCCAAAAGTGCCATTTCCAGAGGCACTGATCCCAGTCCAGCCTTTGGCAGCACCTATCTTTCCTTTCCTTGACAAATGGACCCTGCGCTGCCGTGAATCAGCCACAGAGTCAGAGGCTCAAGAAAGGAGCACATGTGCCTAACCTAGTGCCATGCCACCCGAGTTTACGTGTTCGAAGGAACGCTGGTAGCAGTTCGTAGATCTACTAGATTGATCAACTTAGTAACGGTACTATAGCTAAGGAGCTGTGCGTTCGCTCATGTTTTCTAGCCCCAACTCAACTCTGCAACATCTACTAGGACCCCATCGAGCAGGACCCTGAAGATCCCATCGCTCTTCAGCATGAGCGCAGTCCTCTGCAGGATGCCCATTGCCCATTGCCTCGCACCAGTGCATATCCATGCCCGCACCCATGTCCGCCCGCAACCACAGCCAGTCAGTCTGTCTGTCACTGCTGCGCCGTCGCGTTGCAACACACCCTCGACTCTGCAGCGGTTGTGTTGACTTGTTGGCTCAATCGCGAGCGGCCATGTCATGGCCGTGATAAAACGGGAAATTCGACGTCATCGGCTGCCCACAGCTCCGTCATTGTCGTGCAGCAGGAACAATTGGTCCTGGGGAGGGGGGGGAGGATTGTTGTTATTGAGCGCGCTTATGGGGGGTCCCTGCCCCACCCATGACGCTGTTGGCTGCCCGGGACAGCAAGATTGGATTGGCACCAGGAGCGATGGCGGCTTGGCCAAGATGGCAATCTAATCGGGTGGCGCTAGACTGTTGTTTGAAAAGGGGACCTGTTCTAGCGCGCAGCAGCACGTAGTTTTGTGCACTAACAAGCATTTGTGTATCTGTACTGTATGCAATTCTGCGGCCTTTGACCGATCTGACGCTGTCTTCCTCGACTAATAAGACCGGAAGGTTGTCGTTCCGTGCGCTGTGCAGTGGGCAAATGGGCGCTAGGGGGCAAAGCAGCTTAGCCAAGGTACCTAGGGGGCAGCTAAGCTGCGGGACGGACACGCCCTCTAGATGTTCTCTGCTGGGGCTGCCCCAGGGCTGCCGATTCAGAGAGGTGCCGAAACCAAGGAAGGCGCGCAAAACGGGCGCGGGCAACTGCCGGCATTCAGAGGGGAGGTGCCCTAGTTGCCCACACCACACACCCCGACTTGAGGCAATTCGCAACGTCCCCTCCGCGCCGCCAGCCTTGCTCCAAGTCGCGGCAGCGCTACCTACCCTGCTGCCGCACAGCAGCTTCGCTTCGTGCTCTGGCGGGCGCATGGCTCCGGAGCCGCCTCCGTCAGGACGGCCGCTGTGCCCCGTGAACTTTGACGACGCCGAACCTGTGCGGCCGCGGCCACGGCCTCGGACGTCATCCGAGACGTCATGCCAGGTGCCTATCCTGGGTTATCGACATCCTCGTCGTCTTTTTGTCGCCGTCGAAAGAGTACACAACCGACCAGTGATTTGGATAGACAGTGGTAATCTCAGATATCCTCTTCTGTTCTGATTGTCCCTTGCGCGCGGACCACCGCCAGCTCGAGTCTGAGCCCAGTCCACCCACAGCGGGGGAAGATGGGCGGTGTCTCTCTCAAGCAGGCAGGCAGATGGGTTTCAGGTTCGCCGTGGAGTGCAATTTGCCAAACCACCGGAAACCGCAGAGCCTTGGGAATATCTACGACTAGTGCTAGTGGAATGGCATACGGCTCAGAGATTCTGCATAGTACCGCCCCCACCAAGATCCAGCTTGGGCCAGTTGCTTGCCCGACAACTTCCGTTGCCGTTACTGTCGCCATCGATTTTTAGGATTTAATTTACTGGCCTGAGCGTCCTCTGTGGCCGTGCTATTCCAACCCAGCCCGTGCTCTGCCGGCCGGACGGGTGGCCGGTGCTCCATCTGCCCGTCCGGCACTACTAATTGATTCCCTACCTGTACAGGACAACACTGGAGAGCAGTGCAGTAACTGGGTGGATGGTGGACTGCGTGCTTGGGCCCACGGCCTTGATTCCAAGCCGGGAAAAGCTGAGGCATCAACAAGACGAGGCGGAGCAGGGCCCTGGGGATCCTGGTCCGCCCTGTCTCTGGCGCAATGCCAATACAGACACTCCTTTTGGCCTACTTCACACAGGCTTCATGGTTGTGTAGGTGGAGAGAGAGTGTGTGGATCGGCTCGCCTTGGCTCGCCTTGGCCCTCGCTCGGATCCACCCTCCCCCAAGCGAAGCGCGTTGGCGCGGTCCACTGGTTTGGCCGCCTTCAACCTTGGCCCTTGGCGTCCGGGGCCCATCTGCTTTGGGCAACGGGGCTCCTGTCCTGGCGGCGCCATTGGCCCTCTCTTTTTTCAACGACGACGTAAGAAGCTCGTGTTTGTGTGGGCAGCCGCCGCAACGACATTGCCATGATGGCATCACATGGTATCACTAGTTGTGGTACTTGGCCATTGTCCCAGGGAATCCAATGGCCATGGGCTGGGCTGACAGCCAACTGCGTTGCAACGGGGCGAAATGCCTGTGCGTGAAGGGGGCGGCGTTGAGCACCTAGAACGGGTTGTGTGTGGGTTGTCACTCATCCCATGGCAGACACACATCATCAAAGCGGCCTGGCAGGCAAGCAGGCTGGCACTCACTCACCTGGATGGTTGGATGGATGGATCAACGGCCGGACAGAGCGAGGGAATGCGGACAAGGAGCAACCACCGCCAAATTGCGCCCAATCGCTGACATCGGACGCTTCTCCCTGGCACCACCATGAACCATCCGAGATATCAGCTCCATCTTGCGACGTGCAATCTCTCTCCTCTCCCCCACCGGCCACACACATCGCCATCCAACCTCTCCCCACTCCCATCAGTCTCCAGTCCTCGCCCTGTGACCGCTGCCCGCCCCTCGCCCGCCCCTCCCCACAAAGCTTGTCCGGCCTTGACAACACCGCCCGTCCAGCGGCATCGTCCCCTTCCGGCAGTGATGTTCGCTATGAAACGACGTGCCATTCCCCCTCCAGTCATGATCACCACGTCTGTGCTTCCCAACTTGGTCCCGGAAAGCACCGTATACTGCCCTGCATGGGCCCCTCCGGTGGACCTCGTCGGAGCAGACGTGTCCGCGCCCTGCCATTGGCCTCGTCCAGCATGCCCAGCGCGCCCTAGCCTCACTTGCCACTCCCTTTCCCTCTTTTCTCGGCCCGCCCTTGGCCTGATACGGCTGTGGTGTCCTTCTTTTGTTCGTGGGGGGGCATCGCAATCGACAGGATGGCGGGTCTTTTGTTCCCCTCGCCCTCCATCGCCCGAGGCATGTAGCAAGTTCGCCAAGTATGTGTAATAGGGGGCCGCTTGGAGCTTGCGTGGCCGGTAGTTGAATATACTATGGACCGTTGAGAGTGGGTGCCCCCCCAGACACAGTCGGCGGTGATAACCCTGCCTGCTCGGTCATTCCGAGGCATGTAATGTGTGAAAACACCATGGGAGCAGTTCAACCGTCCATCTCCCCGTCTCCGCCGCCCAGCCACAGTCTAAACATGGTCATCACCCGTTCCAGCGAGTTGGTTGTTGTCTTCGTTTCCTCTCCACCTCCTCCCGCGAGCCCCGACCTGGCCCTAGTCCTCTGGAGACCCACGAACAGTCCTACATAGTCAGATAGTCCAGCTTTCTGCTGGTTGTCAATTGCCTCGAGGGGAAGTGATAGACGGTCCTCGCGGTCCCCTTGCTGAGCTGTGCTCCCACCCTGGCACCGCCAACTCGGTTCACTGCTGGATTACAGCTATGATGTTCATCCCATGCTGGCCAGGCGACGACGATCACGTATCATATCTGTCATGTCGCTAGCTCGCCAAGAAGCAGGTCCACCTGATTTTGGCATCCTGTGATGCCCGACGTGCATGTCGAGTGGACAAGAAGCAATTCAGGCCCCAAACAGGGATCACTAGTTAGATGAGTGTGCAAATTGAGTGAAACTCTGGCCGTGAGAACAGCACCATGTGGGCTTTCAAGGTGTTGATAATGACGGGGGCATCACAAATCACAAGTGTTTAGCCCCCAGGCCTGACTGTGTCGGCATAGTTGCATCGTCTTCACAAGCGTTGTTGTAGTCGTTCGAAGCGTAGGTAGTTTCGTATCTTGCGGGTATATCATCAAGCTAAACAGAACGACTAATCGTACAATGAGCCCCGAGTGGTCCGCGCGCCATCGAAGCCTTCCGTCGACTGTTCCCGGCGGACACTCTTCGCCCGCCCAGTCAAAAGTCGTAATCAAAACCCAAGGCTTCTCAGACCTGGTCTTGCCTGCCGATGTGGCTCGGCCCCTCTCTCAGTGAATTTCGGTGAATTCTTCATTTCAGAAAAGCGCTTCGAATCGTACCAACCAAGGTATCCTGTGCCTTTGTAGACTGGACACAAACTCATTAATTTAGACTCCCAAAACGCCGTGTGGATGGGGTATCCGGTGGGCCGTCCTCGCCTTCCGTTAAGGACCGCCCCCTGTTGATACTACCCATTCCGTGTAAAAGCCCCGCTAGATGATGTCCGAGGGGGAGAGGCTGGAAGGGTGCCTCTACCGCCGTTAACGATTGAATCGAATCATATACACCGCCCGTTGCCTTGCCTGCCTGTCCCCAAGCCCCATTGAACCGTCAGAGAAGGCCCTCCGCCGCCAGCCGTTTGTGGTCCGTTTCTCTATGCCGCGCTTGCCGTTATGTTGAAAGTTGCATCTGATGTAACGTAATGATTAAATTCAGTAGGTTTGTCGACAGAATAGTGCTGTTCCGCAACTCATTCACGGGGCCTGTTGCCGCGCGACGATGCTGAACAGTTCTTCTCCGCCGAGGGGAACCGTTGTAAAGAAGGTGTCGGGTAAAGTCCCGGAAATTGGGTCGTAAGCCGTAAAAGCCGTATTCTTTTTTGTCCAAGCATTTGCCGATCAGTCTGAGTGATGGTCCTCGGAACCAGCCTCCGAGCGAGCATCGCCTCGGTGAACCTTACGGTGGCGCCTGAGATTTGAAACGACTGAGAAATGCCGTCCACAGCCCTCGACCTCGCATGCAAAGGCTGTTGTGTTTGAGTTAGCCAATGTGGTTTTTTACGCAGCTGGGGCACTATCGTGATACGTACGCTTCTCTCCAGTGTGGCTGTACATGTGGGTTTGCAGCGAACTCGGCCGCGTGAACCGCTTGTCACAGACCTTGCACTTGTGTTTCTTCTGCGTGCTCGATGACACCTTGGAGCTAAACTGGCCCATCATTGACTGGGGTGCCGGGGGAATCTGGGAGGCCATGAGACCCTGAGGCCGGGGGAGAGTACGAGAGTTTACCGACTCAATGTCTGAGCCAGCGGTCGAGTAATCAGAGACGGAATCGCCGTAGTAGGAGCTGAAGTTTCCAGTGGATGAGATGGACGAACTGGTTGAGTGGGTGGAGGGGAAACCGTAGGAGTCGACAGAAGACCTGTCACTCCGGGCACCGTAAATGTTCCGAGGGGTCTCCTGGCTCATGGCAAGCATGCCGTGGCTTGCGTCCAGAGCGTCAGCGAAGCTCCTTCGATCGTCGGGCTGCATCACTCTAACATAGAGGTCAGTTGGCTGTTCAAAGGGATACACGTCTGGCCTAAAATAGGGGAGTAGGCCCGGTCGAGGTGTGACTAACGGTTGGGAGAACCTCCGGGAAGGATCGTGGTCTGGCGCCAGGGAGAAGGGCGTGGGTCGCACAGGGGCAGGCGCGTAGCCCATTGTGCCGTAAGGTGCAGTAGAGGTCGGAGCGAACTGGGTGCTCACGGGCGAGGCGGATGTGGCATATGTCGGGTCGCCATAGGCCGCGGTGCTGGTCTGCAAGCGATTGACGCTGAGGAGGTCTTGGGTCATATTCAGTAAGTCCCGCTGTTCGAACATGTTGGCCATCGAGGGAGGGCTTTGGCTACCTGCTGAGGTGTTGGGCACTGGCATTGACCCATAAGAAGCCATGGAGGAGGCGCTGCTGGTGCTTGCGCGAGCACTCTGGGGCGGCTTTCCAGCCATCATGCTAGGGTTGAGAGGCTGATGATGGCCAGCGACAAAGAGACCGCCGCCGGCGGGAGCGGGCTGCGGAGGTGATGAGGCCGACGACCATGGGTTTGAGAATGCTGGTGCGTGTGCTGGCGCAGAATAATCAAAACCCAACGAGGGGCCAAATCGCTGCTGTGTAGTGTCGAGAGTCATGGTCATGTTGGCGTTCAAGCAAGACTATGGTGAGTGTAGGATCAGGTGCGCATGTGTCGTTTGCGGGTTGAGTAGGGGGAGAAAAAGGTTTGTTGATCAGATGCGGGATCCCGACTAGAAAAAAAGCCAAGTCGGTGACACAGATCAGAGACAAGAAGATCCCGTCTGAACTGGAGATTGTATGGAGAATTTCGTCGGGGACAAGGTGGGATCAGCGATTTCTTAAGTGTCTGGGTGTGAGTTGACGTGCGCAATCCACTACCTGGAGGTGGGCTGGGCAGCGGGTGAACAGTGGAGTTCCCCCGTCTCTCAAGGAAAAAAGGTGTGACGACTCTGGTCTAAGTGATCGGCACGCCGATGTCCTTTCGCAAATGGCTGAGGCGACAGGGTTGGTTCGATGAGGTAGGGTTGTAGGACCATGTAGCGGACCAGGGGGGATGTGGGCTGCATAAGATGATGGACTCTGGGTCAATTTGACAGGCCACGGCAGCTCGATAGCGTCCGCGGGACTGGACGGCGTAAAGATCAGCAACCTCGACAAGTGTTTCGCCAGAAAATCCCGGGCGGGTTTGCTAGCCTCGATGCTGATCGCGGGATGAGCTTGTAGATAGGGTATGGTACGGAGAGCCGTCCGACGGTAGGCAGGAAGGGGGAAGGATGTGATGGATGTCAAAGGGGAGAAGGTGAGAGTGAGTAGGACAGAGTATAGTAGTATTGATGTTCAGAGGGGTTTTGTTCTCCGGCAGTAGTGTCACAGGCCAGAGCGGACGGCGAGGCTCCGGTTTATACATATGTATTATACACTCACTAAACCCCATCCCTCCTGGGGGATCGAATGGATGGCAAATGATGTCGACAGCGACGTCCCTCGGTGGATCTAGGATGGGGGAGGGGGTGGAATGGGCACTTGGCGATGGCAGAAAGTGGACGGGGTATGCTGGCGCTACGTCCAAGAAAGCTGCTCAAGCAGTGTAGCAAAAAAGGTCCAGGATGGAGAAGGAGCTTGGGGAGGGGGGGGTGCGACCAAGGTGTGGAAGCGGGTGTGGGTGCGGGTGCGGGTGTGGGTGAGTGGGAAGGGACGGAGATGGAGGTGGGTAAGGCTAGGTGGGTACGTACCATGTACGGCAGTTTCGACCGCCAGCGCAGTCCGCACCCCCCTTCCCCTCACTCTCCTGCAGCAGGCCCCATCCCATGTATGTACAGTACAGTGCACTGCTAGTGGGTGCAGTACCGTCGTCCGTCTCAAGTTGGCCAACTCTCTGGCGCGCCGTCCTCGAGGACGAACGCCACTGATGTGCGAGTCTCAGATGAGTTACAAGCATCGGCTAGCTCTCGGGGCAGGGCGGGATTATGCAGGGTCTGTCGCTGTGCGGGCAAGCCTCGCACGCCAGCAGGCAGTCCCAGCGCAAAAGCCGGCGGTGGGAAGGCAAGTAGAGAAGCCCCGCTCAAGCCACTCAACGGCAGCATCGAGGGATCCGCCTGCGCTTGTTTAGCGTTGGGGAATTTAGCACAGAGCTTAGCATTCCCTGGTGGAGGGCAGGTTGGCGTCGCTGCCGTCGAGCCTGCGCGTGTCATGGTCATGGGAAGCAGGACAGAATCCCACATCAACAGGGCAGCCCAAGCAGTGCCAAAGGGGGCAGGCTAGTAGCTTCGCCAGACGTACCGATACATCACCCTACGTCACGTCTCGTTGACCGAAAAAGAAGCGCCGGGAGGCGTCAAGCCGCGGGCGCCCTTGTCGCGGGAGGGTGTCGGCCCATCACAAGCCCTGACGTAAGGTACGTCAAGCGCCAGCGCCAGCGCCAGGATGGCGAGACAAGAAACAGGCAGGGAACGCGAGACGGTGAAATGATTGAAACAACAATGCCGGGTTTTCGTCTGAGGTTGGTAGGAACACTAAAAGGTACCAAGGGCGTCGACGAGTGGGATGGGGAGGAGGGGGGGCACTTACATCAGTCAACTGGGATGGCCCAGCAAGCCAGGGACCTTGAGCCGACGCAACTGACGTCGTGCCCCCTCTCCATTGTCGGGAAGCCGTCTGTATTTCTGTGGTACTGCGGTACCTGGGGAACAATTGCTTCTTGTCCTGATTTCTTTTCCCTCCATAGTCGTGTACCTGGCAGGCAGCTCAACCAAACGACTGGGGGTGGTCGAAGGGCGTCACTGGCTCCGACTGCGACCATTGGGTTGGAAGCCCTGTATGAAGCCCACGGCCCCAAGGTGGTGTTGCAGTGATGGCATACAACCAAGGGTCGCAACTTGATTCCAAGTGCCCCGTGCGTGCCTCGCTTGCGGTCGCTCATGTGTCTGTACAGTACATACAGTATGTGCCTAGCACAAATCCCGTGCTAGCATGTACTCTCTCTTGTTGGCCCCCTTCAAAAGTGCCCGGCCTTCTCGCAGCACGGTCGCATGTGCCTTTTCACGAGTGAACGAGCGCCCAGGCTAGCTTCCGACCACGGGCGTCGGAGGTCGAGCGGCAGAGTTGGCACTGTATACTGCGCCTTTCCACCAGTTCACTTACTGCCGCCATGTATAATTCCTAGTGGGCACAACTGCCATCCTCCCCACGTTGAGTCCTGCAGCACTGTCCTAGTGGGTTCCGGGAGGGGAAGTTGGAACCTGCTGCTTTGGGCTCTTGTCATCCACGGGCCAAACCAGATACCTAGTAGTTGCAGTAATACCGCCCACCGAGACCTTCCCCAAGCATCCCGTCAGGAAGGAAGGTGTCCCGTTGCCGCCATCTGTGCTCTCCAAGTTCTTCCCTGTCGTCCATCCCGAAATGAAGGATTCCCATTGATGCGCCCTCAGTGCCGACATCGACAGCCCTAGCCCGTCTCGCCTCGTCTGTACCCCTGCACCGCGCTTGGTGAAGAAGTCAGGTCGGCTGCTCGGTGATGCTGTTTCTGCTCCGAACAGCACATGTGCTGCTTGATGTTGGGCAATGCTTGGATGCTGGTGGTGGTGAAGCTGCTGGGGTCCTCCTGGGTATGAGGGCCCCGCTTTTTCGCCCGATCTCGCCTTGTCCCTTTGCTAGCTCGGCGCCCCGACCCTCCATTGGTAGTGGATCATGGATGTCTTACTCTTATCCTGCGAAACTTGCAATTGCAACCATGATTCTGCCTTCCGCTGTCCAGCTTGAGCCGGGCCTAGGGGTGCCACGACCTGAAAAAAAAGCTTCAGGTCTCCCGAAGAGCGCGTGGGATTCTTCCGGAACCAGTTTGTCAGGGCCCCTAGGCTTATCGCACGTTCCCAGAGAGAAAAGGCCCGACGACAGTTTGCTTGTCACAATGTCCGCCACCCGAGCAGGTGTCCGTCCAAGCCTTCTCTCGATGAGCCGCCATCGGTCCCTGAATCAAGGCACCCCCCTCTGTCCTTCCCCTTGCCCTTATCCTTATTCTATCTGTCAATCGGATGCACGATGATGGCAACAATGATGACTTGCTCGTCTTACCATTCACAACAGCACCTACCTAGTATGACTTACCTGCCACTGTTGGCTCTTTTATCCCCTCCCTCTTTGCTTTTCGCTGCCTTAGGCTAAAATCCTTGGTTGGAAACTCCACTTGGTGATGGGCCTCGCGCTAGCCAGGATAATCACAACTTGGGCCAATAGGAGCTGACTTATTTCTCCACTTTCCACCTCCCACACCGGGAATAAAAGCTATGGCCTCAGGCCACAAAGCCGATGCGACCAAGCTCATGACCGCCTGACCTAGGATGGGATATTACGCCAGCCATACTTGTGCTCACAGTTCTAACAGAACACCAATATGCCAACCCAATCCTTTGTCGCAGGTTCGCTGCGCGAGGTTGACAGCACGAGCTTGAAAGGTCTTGCCTCCTGCCCTCCATCGTCTGGCGTACTGTCAAGTTTCAATACTGGCCTAAAGCCCTGGTCATGACCAGGCCTCCGCCCCATGGGCCATCGTTCATGGACGTAAATTCGGAATTACCGTTCTTCCATACCGCAATCCCATTGGGGGCGGGCAGAAGTGAGACAAACCCCTTCGGAGCTTGCTCGAAGAGGTAGAGGGTCGAACCGGGGCCCCGGCATCCCCTCCCAAGGCCAGCCGACAACAATTCTCGTCGACTCAACAAGAACGCCACTGAGGGCGGCCCGACTGGGCTTGAGGAATAGTCGATTGACTAGAAAACGGACTTGAAAACATCCACTGTCGACGCGCCACTTCTCAGGAGCCGGATGTGTTTTCTCAAGCTTCTACGTGCGAAACATGATATGAGGATAGCTCTTCTGATGCTATGTACTGGCACCGTCTTGCCTTCAAGGGTTTCCTCCACAGGTGGTTGCATGCGACTTGCGGTCTGCACTCTTGAGTTCTTGTCCGACAGGGATTGAAAGGAGCCAGCTCCGGCCCAGCAAATGCTGGCCAACCCCACGCCCCAAAGGGCTTGTCAGCCCCACTGTGGCAAACCTGCCTGAACCGGGGCGATGGCCGACAGTGACCAATCTTTTCAAACATCGGGCCAATCTGGGTTGGCAAGGCCCAAAGGGTTTGCCACAGGGGCTAGATTGGTTTACGAAATCCTGTTGCAAGCCCAAAGAGGACATTGTTGAAGCTTCGGGGTCCTTGGGGGCCAAAGTTAGCTTCCCTGTGCGACTGGATCTCGAGAGAGAGAGAGAGGACCTGGCACATGCAGCTACGCGGACCGCGTGCTTTCAGGGTGGTTGCGTTTTGCCTGCGACTGATCCGCACCAGAGCCATATCTCCCAGAAGCCGTATGTTCCCAGAGCCGCGCATCAGGTGCCCATGTCAGATCAGCCGATGTTTACATTTTTTTCTAACAAAAGAGATTCTTGGGGGGTGAACATCCAAAACGCCATCCCGAAACCCGCCAGTCTTTTTCTCCTATATGGCATGTACTATTTGGGTGATTCAGATAGCCGAGATTGTCGAGATGCCGATCAACAAAATGACAATGGTGGCTAGCGGCGGCAGATGAGCGTCGCCGGTGTTGGTTCGGTGAACCCGTCGGAGGACCCTGGATAAACCAATTCCAAGAGACACACCTTGCGCTCGGCAGCTGTCAAGACCTTGTTCAAGCACATGTGCAAGGGCACAAAATGAGAATCACGAGATGAAATGTCCTCTGAGCATAATCTCCCTGCAGGCTAAAATGACGAATATCTCATCTCTCACTAAATGAAAGGATGAACGGTGCCTACCTTGTGGCTGGCAAGGCCAGAGCGCTTAGGCCAGTCAGGGTCGCCGCTGGGACAGGGGTGCGTTTCAGAAACAACCAGCATTCCCCAGTCCACCGCCGAGGCTAGAGTGCAACCCTGGGCGGGCAAATCATCCCAAGACGACCTCGCTGCCGCCATCTCGTGCCTCCCCTAGCTAGCACTGATTCCATCGAAGTCGGGCTTTATCTCGCCACGAGATCACCAAGTGGGCTTAGAAATTACCTCGGAAAGGGGCCGCGAGCGCAATTCTCAGTTTTGTCAAGGCTTGGGTTCAACTGACGAGAGATTTCAAAAGGCAACAACACGAATATGAGTGGGGGGATGATGATGCCCTGTGGGTAAGCCTCCTGCTGTCGTCGGGGAACACTATCGCACGGAGAACACGCCGGATACACGGTATGCTGCTGACATTGAGCAATCACGGGGCCGAACTGGTTCATTTCGTAAAGTTTTATGAACTGCAAACACTAGCTGCCATGAACACCCCATATCAGATCACACATGGAACGATGTTCGAGAACCATGTTGGGAGTTGAATCCTTGTCCACAAGAAACCCACAGATCTCGCATTCTGCAGGGGACGTGGTCAAGCTTGTCTGTCAGACTGTCACCTCCAGGCCTAGTCACTGATGACTAGTGACTGATGATGACCACCCACAGCTGACAAGATAGTTGTTGAATCACGCTGGACTCTGGTTCACGACCACGGTCATCACCGAGTCGTGGGCATATCGGCAACAGCCGGCACGTTGCCCCCAATGATCAAGCTAACAAAAGGATACCTTGTCACTCGTTCCTCCTTACCTCGATCGACATGCGAGCTACGGAGTGCAGAGTACATACTAGTAATTACGAGTAATGTACCGTTATCCGCATGGGAATTACTATTCCAAGGGCCCTGGGAGTTGGGACTGGAGCACCTTGCGACTAGCCGATTCAGGGAATCAAGTTCAAAGTGAACCCCGGCTTTCCGCAAGCGGACACGGCGTGATGGTTTGCCGCGGCAGCTCGTTCCATAGTTAGCCTTGGATTGCTTTCTGGAGACCGTTGAAGGCGAAGTTCGAGCTTGCAGCCAGCCTACCTGAAGAGACTTTGCTCGTACTCCGCAATGTTCGTGTGACACAGGAAACACGTTGGCCTTTCTAATCTGGCTTCGTCGATCATTCTACGCTGGTTTCGCCCGACGCAAATCTTGAGCTTGGCCTCGCCGGAGGTCCAATTAATTGCCTGATTGATCGTCAGGGCACGTGTTTGGCTGTTGAGGGTCGCCGCGATCATCACAGCTCACGTTTGTCAAACCGTCCGGTCGGAACGCTCCTGTTGATCCCAGATACAACCCAAGTTTAAAAAAGAAAAAGAAACCAAGTGCCTCTGTCGGCGCGTGCTGTCATTTTTTGACAGTTCTTCGAGGCGTCGATAGAAATGGCGCTACGATGCTTGGCAACCTATCGGCAGACCCCTGGGAAGCAGATTGTACATAGAAACAAAGATGGAAGAAACATTCCGCCTCCCCCCTCCCGCAAGCCCCAGGATCATTTCAAGCCGGAAGGCGCAGAGAAGCAGGCACATCTTAGTGGGAAACTTGATATGACGTCATGGTTGGGCTGGGTCTCAGGTACGTACTCCTCACTCTACCTGAGGCGACATTTGAGACACGGCACTAGTCCAGGTAAGCTTTAGTGCCAAATAAGATTTGGAGTCCAAGCTTCGTCTGCCAGGCTGCCACCAAGATCCATGCCAGGGACAGGGATTAGCAACCACCCGATGGCGTTGGCGGCGCAGCGCTAACATCATCAATGGCGGATTCGCAATCACTCCAACCATCATCCATGAGGAGCCATCTCGCCACAGGGCCTCAATTCGACCAGCCGAACGACGGCTTCTTGACGAAAGAACCCAAGCTAGAAATGCAAGCGGGGACCCTGAAGAGAGAGAAGACCCCGACTAGCATCGCACTATAAGGGCAAAGAAATGGGGTCGGCTGTCGCTGTGGCAAAGCCGTCAGGGAAACATGGACGACGATGTGGATGGAAGATGGACTGGACATGTCCACATGCGCGATAATAACTGGTTTCTGTTGGCAGGGCTTGACGAGGCTCCTCTTTTCATGACTCTCGTGTCGAGTCATGAGAGAACTACGCCATATTTCCGCACAGCCGAGTGATACCAACCTGGCACTTCTATCCAACGCCAGCCTTGACCTTCACAGCTTCACTCTTGATGTTGCCAGTACATGGTCCCATCCACGGACCCCAAGAAGTCACGTCACCATGCGGCACAGTTCCAAACGTTGATCGGGGTGCATGTTGGGGCAAATACCCAGCCCGATGCGTGCATCAACGTGCAAGCCGAGGACTGCAACTCCGTTATCTAAACTTTGGGCAGCATTATACGCAAGGTTAACTGACCAGAGGCTCAACACACAAGGCCTGAACCAAAACCTTGACTGCAAGCAGCCTCGGGGGCCCTTTTCGATCATTGCGTTGCCTTTTTCTGCGATCCGCAGCAGCCAAGAGACGACCCTTGGGAATCTGTGGTCTCGGATAAGCAGAGTTGTCTACCAAGCGGACGGTGGATGTCAGCCATATGTAAGCCATGTGCAACCTCGTCCTGGTAGTCGGTGAGGTCAGCCTGGGAGCATCTGCTTGGGCCTCTGCACCAGCGCCAGGTTCATCTGATGAGGCACGGATTGCAATTTCAGAGGAGATCAAAGGCGAGCTCGTTACGATGACATTGGCCGGTCGACGACTGCTGCCCCGGGCGAGAGCCGGCGGTTGTCCAAACTGGATTGAGGGAGAGCCAAGAGGCGGCTGCCCACCCCCACAAATTCACCCGGGATCGCGCCGAGACATGTCAAAGGAAAAGGCTTGTCTTGACCTTTCTTTTTGGGTTTTGCGGATGGCTTGCCTGGATCAAGCTACATGGGGATTCCAGCAATTACCATCCCTTGCCGGGGGAGGGGGGGTTTCCGCCACGGCTCCCGCTTGTCGCCGCCACCGACAGCCAGCTTCACCAATTGCCACCTTCTTAGCGCCGGTAGTTTGGACCTGTTTCTGCTGGTCTCAATTTGGGGCGTTGAGTGCCCTACCGCTACGTCGACGCCGCGTACAATGCTCCGTGATCCGCCCCCATGGCACTTGTTCAGGCTTGCCTGCATGGCAGTGTCCTGGCCAGCTCGGAGCCCCATGCGTGGTCGGTGACATGGCCCATGATGTCGTGGCGGCGCACCGTCGCTCTATCTGAACATTTCCAAGAACAATGAGGCCTACCCACCTCGCCTGTCCTGCTTGGGGCTGTGGATGGCCCTGGGGCTAGGGTCCTGCGACTCCCCTGGGAGCTTTGCGTCATAGGGCAGACAATGGTACCGTTCCAGTCCGACTTGACATCAACAGTGTATATGAACAAGAAATGGGAATGACGATTGTTGCATATCCTATCTTGGGGGCTATTTGCCGCCATCGTCATCGGACAGCTAAGTGGGCATCTGAGGGGGGGGACTTTTGGATTGGCAAGTAGTCCTGGGGCTATTCCTTTCTGGGATCGCGGACATATTGGTGCCAGGAGATGGCGTTCTCGAGTAGCATGTCGTCGAAGTTTCGTTGCGCCATCCCGGCGGCTCATCCAGCCTTCCGTTCCCGGCTCGCCTGTGCGCCGCCTCAACCCATCGTTCAATGTCCGCCCGACGAGACATGCCTCTCAACCCTCCCAAGGTCCTAGCTATGTGACTTGAGCCGGGCAAGGGGTTCCGGAGAGGGGGGGTGTGAGGTTGGCTGCCGCTTCATTTCTCTCACCCATGTGAATGAAGAGAGTGCCGCCGAGACAGCGGAGGGTCGAGCGCATTTACACGCGGGAGGAAACCGGAGCGTGGGATGAGGCGAGGAATCGCCGAGCACTTGACGTACGCGGCAGAGCGTTTGAAGCGGCAAGGCTGCTGCCGTGAGCGACCGTTGCTCCGAGTGACTGTCAATGATTGCTGACCTCGTTACTGCTGTTGTTGAACTTGTCCCGGCTCTAGGGTAGATGGCGATGATTGAAACCATTATTGTGAATTGCCTTGTCTATTGGTGCACAATGGGAATCCAGACGTCACAGACTATCGAGTTGTCTCTTGTAGGCCCGTAAGAAGTGAATTGGAGGACAAGGTGTACGGAATGGCTGGCAAGCTACGATAATCGACGCCCAAGCATTCTCACAAGGCAAGCAAACTCGTTTAAATGTCATCCATTTCGTATTATGCTATATGGGTCCAAATCCAGCACTCACACATAGCTGCCCACTTCCTCATCATTCCAGTATTGACTAATCTTGACTACTCGTCTTTTTGTTTTGTCCCGTCGTCATGTCGGAGACGACCCTAGAAGCAACTGTACAACGGAAACCAGCTAAAGAACTCGACGCCAATGCAAAAGAAGAGACCACCCGCGATCTAGTAGTGCCCGCGTGCGATAGGCCTGGCAGGCGAGAGAGACATTAAGCAGGTTGAATTCCCCATGGCTCTGGGAGACTGAAACGAGGAAGAAAAGGAATAGAATGGTATTCTCCGAAAACATCGCGTGTTAGAAGCAACATGTCTGATCGAAATTGTCGACAAAGAGAAAAAGGTGGCGGCTCGTTACCCTTTATCAGAAATCTAGCTGAAGAAGAGGTTGTTGTTATTGTTGGTGTAGCAGTGGTTGCCCTTCAAATGAAACTGCGGCGCTCTCTGCTGATGCATGCTGGTGGTGTTGCATGCTGCTGCCGGGTATTCAGATCATACCTTGATCTGCGAAAACCTCATCCCGTGTCGCCCTACCTCGGACGCTGCTGCGCCCCTATCCAAACGCCAAGGAATGTGAAATAGATGCATGCTCGCTCAAAAATGACAAAGCCTCGACAAGACATCAACTCATACGCGTGGCGCACTGCCTTGACCATGAGTCAGGTTCTCAAAGAGCTCCTGGGGCGGTATCTGTTGAATACCACTGCTGCGGTCATACATGGACGTGGGCGCCGGGACGTATCCCTCTCGCCTCTTGCGCATTCGGTCCAAGATAATGCCTGCCAGGACAAGGAGCAGTATCAAACCCAACGAGATTGCAAGGCCAATCAAGACGACAAAGCCCACGGCCATATGGGTACCTGGGATCGAGGTTAGCCAAAGTTGCCTTTGATTGGCGCCATGTTACTTACCTTCACTAGTAAAGAAGTTGTCCCCCTGAGTGAAGATGCCACTAATGGTACCGGGGCGGTTTCCAGAGTTTGTCGTCAGGATGTAAGGCTGGTACCCTGTGCCGTTGAAGATGACTGCAGATGCTGTTCCGAAATCTGGAATGACAATGGATCCCGTCAAGAGCAATACCTGCCGTTTCTTGAGCAGATCGTTGTCGGCATGGTCTTCCGTAAGTGACATGACTTGAAGCCCACGAAGGATGCTGCCCTTTCCGAGGGCTGGCTCCACCGTGTGCCACTTGCTGCCGTCGTACTTCATGAGGTAGACGGATTTGCCATCTGCCGAGGTGCCAGATGCCCAAATCTCGTTTCCATTGCGAGAGCCGAGGGTGAGGACGTCCACTGGACCAGGGATGTCACCGGCGCCGGGGAATTCGCTCCATCGTTCGTCCTTTGCATTGTACCGCAAGAGGTATCGTGTATCCGAACCATTGGCCTTCATGTCGCCCCCCACAAGCAAGTTGACTTTGCTTGACCATAGCAGGCTATACACGCTTCCCTTGACGTCATTACCAGGCCGCTTCCACTGATTGGAATCGGCGTTGAATGTGCAAATAGCTGGGCATTCAAGAGCACCAGCATTTTCGAAAGAGCCGCCGATGTATATGTCGGAGGTATCAGGCCGGACTGATATAGCAGAGACAGTCGTGTTACCGCCGGATACAGGCGGGGGCTGAGAGCTCATGGCCTTGGTCTCAAGGTTGTACGCAACGAAGCCCGCGATATTGGTACCATCAACGGTGCCGCTGACCTTTCCGCCTGCGAAAAGGACGCGGTTGTGCACGGCAAGTGTGACAAAAGTTGAGTCGTTGGCGATACCATCGCCAAGGCCGGTTAACTTGTCATTGTCTCCGCCATCAATCAGTACAAGATTCTCAATCCTGCTGCCATTGCTATCCCTTGCGGTGAAGTGGCCGGCAAGGACCGAAATGTTGCGTCCATTTTGGTCATAGAACAGACCAGTACCTACTCCATATGCATTGTCAACCGAAGCCAGATCGCGGCGTCTGGTCTGGGTCGAGTTCGTGGATGGAGAGCCGGTCTGAATCTTGACGGAAAATTGCCCAAGCCCGGCGTTTGACAGAGTGGCTGCTCCGTTGGCGCCGACCTGAGATGAGAAGACGGAACCAGCATACACCGAACCCTCGTTATTGGGGAGGTCTAGGATAGCAGCAGTGAGAATGCCGCTGTATCCAGGAAAGTTCCCATTCAAGTTCTGCAGCCAGTTCTGTTGAGAGGGCACCCAGATGGCGAACCCATCCACAGGGATTGCGTCAAATTTGTCGAAGGCGTTGCAGCTCGAGAAGGTTCCGCTGAAGGAGAGCACAATCTCTGGATTGTTTTTGGTGATGTTCAGCTTCAGGGGCACCACGTACTCAACTTTGCCATTGACACCGGCACCAAGAGCCGCCCACACATTCTTCTGAGTGTCGTAGACGGCCACGTTATTCATTCCCTTGACGGGGCCCTCTTGCGTGTTGGAAAACACGCCGCCCACGAACAGGTTGGAGCCGTTGAGATGCATGCTAAACACCTCTCCATTGAGCCCGCCGTCAAGTTGCTTCACATTTTCGTTCTCTATGATGGCGAGAATGTTGTCGTTGTCGTTGTCCTTGGACGTGAAATTACCACCGACGTAAGTCGTGTCACCAGATGTGACCAATGCTCTCACGCCTGATTCCTGGTCGAAGCTTGAGCCAAGTCGGTTGATGGGCGAGTCAGCCAAAGATGTCGTGTTCAACTCCTTGCTCTCTGGATCAAAATCGTAAAGGCCATTGAGACCGCCGGTTCCGTTGATCAGCGTGAACCCGACTCTTTGCGCAACAACAACAAGGGCATCAATATCCTGGCCAGCAATTGGCGAGAGTGTGACGGCGGGTTTGAAGCCTTCTGAGGGCTTCTCGATGTATCCGAAGTAGATTTGATCGTACTTGTCGAAATTGTTGGTCTGATACAGCGTCGTAGTAAAATTGTCATTTCTTGACCCAGTTGACATGATGCCCGTCACATTCACACGTCCTCTACTCAGGCAGGTGCCATCGGCTTGGCAGCCCGGGGTGTACATGTTGACGGAGTAGTTTCCAGATTCTCGGATGTCGGGGTAGAACACAACCGATGCTGACTTCGAGGTGTAGCCTTTCTCGAGCTCGGCGGTCAGGTACTTGGAGCTGCTTTGCAGAGATGGCGATTCTTTCCAGGGTCCGGTCTTGTTTGCAGATGCTGGGAACTTGATGCCGCTGCACGATGGCTCGTTGAACTCTGTGATGGCATACGAGTAGATGTCATCGTGTAGCAGTTCGATACCTGCGAGGCCGCCACCCTTGCCGTACCACTCGGATATGGCAATTTGGAAACTATTCATGCCAACGTTGTTCACGAAATGAAACTCCTGATACTCATCGCTCTGGCTTAGAGGGCATTCTCGATCGCAAAATTTCTTAGCGCCTGACTGGGGATCTGTATAGGTGAGATTCATGATGCCGTTGATGGGATATGCGATGAAGCGGAACACCTTGGTGCCTCGGCCCTCGTGACGGGTATTGCGCAGTCGAAGCATGGTGGGTTGGAATGAGAAGCCGAAGTCTGCCTGCCAAGAACCTGGCGACCCGTCTTGCAGCAACCAAGTAGTTCCAGCACCATCGGATTTACCAGAGCAGATGATGCCCTTGGCATCTCTAAAACCTGCCGTGGAGGCGGTGTTGGTGGCGCTGAGTTTGGCGGTAGACAGGTTGATGATCTGGCTATCCTGCTCGGCTGGTGCCGACGCATTGCTCAAGCTAGTGAAGATGCCGCCGAAGATGATGTGGCCGTTGGAAGACTTGGTGATTGCGCGAACGGGCCCATTGAAACCGGCAAATGGGAGATCGGTCCAGCCCTTCCCGTCGACCCAGGAGATGGCGTTGGTGGAGCGGTTATGCTTGAAGCTTCCGCCTACGTAGATCGTATCCCGCGCCTCATCACACCAGACAGAGTTAACCTCGCCTTCGAGACCCTCCAACGGGGTGACCTCGGTGCTATTGGGGTTGAACATGGCGATGGCTGTCGACTTGGTGCCGTCCAAGCTCGTGAAGTTACCGGCCAGCACAATGCCCTTTGCTTCCCCATTCTTTAGTCGGAAGGTGCACATGGCCCGGATCGTTGCGTCGCTGGATACTATGGTCGCGAGCGCGCCGTTGGGTAGCTGCGTGAGGAGGGCCTCGCTGCCATTGGTGCTTCGTGGTCGTTCTGTCTGTCCTTCATATTCGTACAAGGAAATGCCTGTGAAGTCTCCCACCACGCCTATCCTGCCCAAGTTGGAGAAGTCGAGATTTGGCGACGGGACGGAATCCACTGTGAGAGCTTGGATGAGCGAAGGAGCTAGGGCTGCTATAGCTGTGAGATGTGAAATTAGGCCGTAGCCTCGGCGCGCCGCTTTGGGCCGCCGTTGGAAGGGAAGTCGCATAACTATCGCGCGTCGCCCTTTGAAGACGCCGGTGTAAGTGTCGCTGGCCGAATCTCGTGCGTATCCGTGTGGGGACGACCGGGTGTCTCGTCAATGAATTATGGCGGATTTTGCTCAAATCGACATGACAGAGTTCAGCCAAAAAACCATCCACAGGGCGGCTGGTAGGGGGCGGCGCGTGTTTCGTGTGACGGGAGTGCGCGCCAGGGTTCGATTCTAGCTCTCTGCAAGGCCAAGGAGTGGTGGATCGATCGCAATCAAGGACTGGGAAAAGGCTCGTCTCGTCGTCTCGTCGTCGGATCTTGTCGTCGGGCGCGGGCTCCCCCGTCAGAGCGAAGGCTTTGATGTTTGGGCGAAGTTGTGGTGCTACAGGTGGCGGACAGTGCGCTGCAGGTCGGCCCAGCAGTGCTGCGGGAAATTGCTGGTGATGGCTGTGCCGTGTGAGACGTGTGGTGGACAGTGATATGTGTACCGCTAGTCCGTTTTAGGTTAGAATAATGGCGCCCTGAGCCAGATCTCCAGGGCGTGAGGTGCTAAATGTTACAGCGCAACTAGGTACCGCGATGTGCGACGTTGGAAATGCTAGATTGCACAATGATATGGCTTCGGTGTAGCGATCCCGTGATGGTACTGGCGGCGTGCCGATAGCATACCACGCAGTGCTGTTTTTGCTGGCCGAATGTGTTTGTATCGTTGCGGGGGTCGTCGTAGACCGCTAAGGGTGGTCGTAGCCCGAGTCCTATGGGCGCTCTTTGGTACGCGGTCTGAGAGGAACAAGAGACAAAAGCTCGTCTTCGGATCGAGTTGCTTCGGTGTAAATGTATCGCGGTGACTTGATCGACTCGTCTGAATTAAAGGAGGAGGTTCCGATTTTGTCTGTCGAAGGGAACTGGATAGCAACCAGCTTGAAGGAGGGTCTGGTTGAGAGATTGGTGAAAGAATGCTGAAACGGCGGGAACAAAGGAGTGAGCGGCGACCAGTGCTGCGGTATGTCGCTGACGTGGTAGGGGTGGGGCAGAGCGATACGAGGCAATGGACAACGCAGTTGAATGAATGGATGAACTAATAAATGAATGACTGAAGCCGTCTAGAGCGAGCTTCCCACAAGTATGGTTGCCCCGGCTCGCGGTGCAGGATTCTCGTGTGGGCGAGAGAGTTGAAGAGGGAGCGCTATGGAGAACGGAGTATGAGAGCGGTCAGTCCGGCTACTGCACTCTGTTGGCTAGAAGAAAGAACAGTCCAACTCCTGCACGGTGCATACGAGCGTCCCAGTCCTTCACTGCTCTGCTAGATACGATTCGCTGAGGTGAGGCACTACAGCAGGAACCCATGCGTCCATCCAGGGGTATCAGCCGTTGACCCGCTTTCTAGGTCCCACCGGGCAAGGGTCAGATCCTAGGTTGACATATTAGTACGATCAAGTTTGCATGCTGATTACGCTGCGTGATTTGTGTCATCCCTCAGTTAGAATCTTTGAGGTTGGTGTGTGGCAAGCACAGTGGCCAGTCTTGGGCTAGCATGGTACGACGTTCCTTTCGGGTGACACTGATCCCGTGTATCCGTACGGAGCTCCGTCATGGGAGGCGGGTAGCTATGTAGTACGTAGGGATGCCAATTCGCATGGCAGCCGTCGCATCAAGCATGACGCTTGCATCGTTACAGTCGGTGTGTTGTACCACTGGCTCCTGACCACGGCTCCGATTTCCTGGCCGTTAGCCACATTCATGCAGATTCGATGGGCCTTTTGTGCAGGCCTAACACAACGTATTGTGAGTTGGCATCAGTGGGCGGGGCTGGCTTGACCATGTACAAGTGATGTTGCCCAGGGCGACAAAGGTTTTCTCTCATGGTGCTGGATATCTGAATCATTTTCACCTAAACTTGTGTATTTAGCTGTAATAGACGCCTGGACGGGATGTAGCGCTGAAACATGGCATGTGGTGGAGGGTCTCTGAGCTGATTGCATTCCTAGACTATGCTGTAGATCCCAAAGACATGAAGGTGTCTGGCTATGTCTTATCGAGCTTGGTTGCTCCGTTGTTGTACATGAATAATAAAGTCCTTCCCGCCTTTATGGTATCATGCCTTAGATTTGGCGCCTGAGAAGGCGAGATATCTCTGAGATGCCTCCTGGCAGACTCTTTCTTAGAGATTGTAAAGTGGTCTTTCTGGAGAGACTGCCAGTGGGCGGCCTGTTGTCCTATACTTGGGCGATTGGCATCGTCTCAGCAGCAAGAATGCCTCACTTCCCGCCAGCCTCCTCGGCCGCTCCATACTTTGCTTTGTACTGGCGGGGGCTCTCGAAATCAGACGCCTTGATCGACCACATGCCGACCTTCTTTCGCTTGGCTTTTGCCTCGGCCCTCTTGTATACGTCTTCCTTGCCCCCAAACTCTGCCCCGGTCTTTGCTTCGTATGTTGTCGCCAGTCCTCGCTTGATGAGCTCCAAACCGACATCCCTGCGAAACAGGAACCGTCGCACGTACACAGTAGCCAGAATCCTCTCGTACTGATCTCGTCTATGGATGTATGCTCGGACATTGCGGTTGAGAATGTATTTCGACAGCCATTGCATGGCTTCGACTGCGTATGGTTGTGCAGGGCGACCGAAGTGGGCGTTCTCTGGGGCGTCAACGCCGGCGAGTCGAATTGAGATCTGCGCGCTGGATTAGCCTCTGGAATCCGGGCTCTGAAGTTCTCGCGGGTCCAATACCGTTCGATTTTTGAGCTCCTTGCGTGTTTCGGGGATTTTCCTCAGCCAGCCCCAGCCCGTGGTGCGTCCGCCGGGTGTGTGGAACAAGTGGAAGCCATCGCCATCGCCCACGCTTGTGACCCTGCCAAATAGGCTTCGGTTCCGGAAGAAGGTTGGGCGTACATAGGATGCACCGGGTATTCGCCGTAGGTAATTGCCATAGACCTGCAAGGCTACGAGGCCGAGAAACGAGAAGCCAACAACTGGAGCCCATTCTTTGGCCGCCCCGAAAGGGCCCATGTCTCCATCGCCTAGGGAGTCCGCCCAATGCACCGGGCGCTTGGGAGGTCTGGTGTCTGGTATTTCATCCTTTTCAGGTTTCGATGATCCAAACGGCCATACCATTGTTGTCGCGACCCGGAGGTCGTGGAGTTGGCTTCGGTTCGGCGAAGTGATCACGACGGTTGGTCGTCCCACTTCTAGTACAAAGGCCCGCCATTGGAGCCGGAGGCGGTCTGGTCCTTGCCTGTCTGGGTGCCTGAGGCGATGAACGTAGCAAACACTCTGGTAATGCGAGACTGTCTCGCAACAACGCAACAGAACAAAGTTTCCCTTTTGATTCAGTAGAAATGTTGTAAGTCGTGTAATTGATGGTTTATAAATTCATTCCTCGTCGTCTGCGACCTCTCGGCTACTCCACCCCGCCTCTCTCTTCCTCCACGCAGCCACCAGTCATTCGGCGGCGTTGGAGAAACGGAGGCGTATCTATCTTGATAAATGAATTGGCTGGCTAGTTTCCCTGCACCTTGAATGTCCTGCCGCTTGCCGTCTTCCTCTCCTTTTCCTCGTTTTCGGGTCGAGCACGGCGCAACACTGCGATTGAATTAGCGGATTCCCAACCCTTTCTCTTATATGATGAGTCGAACCTTGCAGGAAGTCGGCAGTTCGCTTTCGCATACGCGAGTGCATGTAAGCCTTGGACGCCTTGATATGATAGTGGAAGTAGTCACGGAAGGTCTGGATGTGAGAAATGACGTCCGTCATTCGCTGAGCTGTGAGATGTCGAGGGAATAGAACTGCGATAGTTAGCAAAGACACCACCCCAAAGATCAACAACCATACCAAAGGTGACGTATCCGATTTCTCCGGTGCCAGTGCTGCGGACGCCGGGAACACCCTGCAGCTCGAGCGGGGGATCGTTCCTGAACAGCACCTGCGGAGCGTTCTGGATTGCGCGTCGTCTGGCATCCACAAACTCCTGAATGAAGACCCGGCCAAAGACTCGATCTGTTTCCTCGCGGAAGACGGTGCTGAAGATGACCGTCACACGATCGTGGCTGGCCTTGACATAAATGGCCTCTTCCTCGCGGTAGTGAATTGCCTTGACCTCACCGCCTTCACGCACGCCTTGGGGAGCCTCTTCGGACGTGAACTTGGATGCCTCCTCTTTCAAGCTGTAATGCTCCTTGTAGGCTTGTTCGAAGGGCGCGGCCATCGCATTGCGCTTTAGGAGGGCGAACTTCAGGGCAAGAGCCTCACGTTCCTCTGAGTTATCGATTAGTGTCATTGTCATAAGCAGAATAGCAGGACATGATTCCTTTACCCTTCGACTCGGGGAGCTGCTCCAGATCAATCAAGACGGAGAAGTCAAAGCCCGGCTCCACCGGGGCAACGTATTGTCCATATTCCCGCTGAAGAACTTCCTCCGCTCCGTACTGAACTAGATCCCTGAAGCACCGTATTTGAATTGATAGAAGGATCTGGGTCTTCGTCTCAGGGGTCGAAATGTGGAAAGTTACGCCGTCAAAGTCGCTGACCGTCTGGTCGATCGAGGCGGGGGGAGCGCTGACGTACGATGAGCTCAGGGTCGGACACCTCAACTGTTTGCGTACTCACCCGGAGAACCTCTCGGTCAACACTGATTGTATCAGCACATTTTGGTAGTCTAGGAGAAGCATCTTGTCGTAAGGTTGGATTGCGCTCCCCTATCCTGTTGTCGTCTTGGAGCTTTAGGTGACGCTCTGTGGTGGGGCTTGTGTTGCGTACGTGGAGAGGCAGCTCCCAGCCGCCCACGTGATTTCAAGCTCCATGTCGATGGATGTGGGGCATGCGCCACATCGTTATCGATAAGAAAAATTCCAAGACCAGAAGAGAAGGGACGTGGGACAAGATCTTCTGTTCTTCGGTGCAGACGCCGGAAGTTGACGAGACGAGGACCAATGCTGGTCGCAATCTAGCAAAATGGTCAAGTCTTATCTGTGAGTCGGTCAAGATTACTCGTATGAGCTACGCTAATATAATGTCCCTAAAGAAAGTACGAGCATTCCAAATCCTTTGGCGTCGTCGCCTCGGCCACCTCGAATCTTGTGTGGACGTCCAAGGACCGAACCGGAACCGGCGCGGGACAGGCTGTCGTCGCAGCAAACGAAGAGGTCCTCTGCTGGGATATCAAGAAGGGCGAACTGATCAGCCGCTGGAGGGATGATCGATGCAACATCCCAGTAACGGCCATTGCGCAGAGCAAATCTGACAAGGACGTCTTCGCAGTGGGATACGAAGATGGCAGCATTCGACTATGGGACAGCAAGATATCGACCGTCATTGTCAATTTTAATGGCCACAAGTCAGCCATCACTAAACTGTCCTTTGACAAAACGGGTGTAAGGCTTGCCAGTGGCTCAAAGGATACAGACATCATTGTCTGGGATCTTGTTGCCGAGGTTGGCCAATTCAAGCTGCGCGGCCACAAGGACCAGGTCACGGGCCTGCAGTTTGTGGAGCCTGAGCCGCAAGTCCAAGAGGAAGATGGAACGCAGGCAATGGTTCTTGATGGCGACAGCGGCTCCGACGGGTTCCTTCTGACCACTGGCAAGGATTCGCTCATCAAGCTCTGGGATCTTTCCTCAAGGCATTGTATTGAGACCCACATCTCGCAGACCAACGGCGAGTGTTGGGCACTGGGACTGTCTCCCGACTATAGCGGCTGCGTCACGGCTGGAAACGACGGAGAAATCAAGGTGTGGGCGTTGGACGCCGATGGGTTGGCTCTCAGCGCTCGACGGGTCGACACCCCCGCTACGTCCAAGTTTCTAAGCGACCGTGGCACGCTGCACCGACAAAGCAAGGACAAGGCGACGGAGGTCATCTTCCACCCCCGAAAAGACTACTTTGTGGTACATGGTTCGGAAAAGGCACTTGACGTGTGGCGAATACGATCAGAAGCCGAGATTCGCAAAGCTTTGGCGCGGAAGCGGAAGAGAAGACGCGAAAAGCAAAAGGATGGAAAGGCCTCTACCAGTGACGCTGTTGACCAGAACGAGCAGCCTGAAGACGTGTCTGCCGCTGATGTGAGTGATGTCTTTGTCCAATACGTAATTGTACGGACAGGCGGCAAGGTACGATCCGTCGACTGGGCGCTGCCGCAAGGACAAAAGGATCTTCACCTCCTCGTCGGAACCACCAACAACCAATTGGAATACTACAGCGTGCCGACGAAGGAGAAAACCGACAAGTCCAAGAAGGAGGATGTCCCTGACTATACCCGAGCGCTGGCCGTTGAGCTCCCCGGACACCGGACGGACATTCGAGCGCTGTCTTTGAGTTCGGATGATAAAATGCTCGCGTCGGCATCGAACGGAAACCTCAAGATCTGGAACATCAAGACAAAAAACTGCATCAGGACATTCGAGTGCGGATATGCGCTGTGTTGTTCGTTTCTGCCCGGAGACAAGGTGGTGGTGGTCGGAACGAAGAGTGGTGAGCTGCAGCTCTTCGATGTCGCCTCGGCCGCCCTCTTGGACAGCGTAGATGCTCACGAGGGTGCCATTTGGTCGTTGCAAGTTCACCCCGATGGCCGCTCCGTTGTTTCTGGTAGCGCTGATAAGACGGCGAAATTCTGGGATTTCCGCATCGTGCAAGAAGAAGTCTTGGGAACAACGCGGACAACTCCCAAGCTGAAGCTGGTGCAGTCTCGCGCTCTAAAGGTGTCGGACGATATTCTCAGTCTCAAGTTCTCGCCAGATTCGAAGCTGCTGGCAGTGGCACTCCTTGATAACACGGTCAAGGTGTTCTTTGTCGACTCGCTGAAGCTGTACCTCAACCTCTACGGCCACAAGCTGCCTGTGCTCAGCATGGATATTTCTTACGACAGCAAGTTGATTGTCACCAGCTCCGCGGACAAGAACATTAGAGTATGGGGCCTCGACTTTGGTGACTGCCACAAAGCCCTCTTTGGTCACCAGGACAGTATTCTTCAGGTTGCCTTTGTCCCTCACAACTCCGACGGCAACGGCCACCACTTTTTCAGCAGCAGCAAAGATCGAACCATTCGGTATTGGGATGGTGACAAGTTTGAGCAGATCCAGCGGCTGGATGGACATCACGGTGAGGTGTGGGCAATTGCCATTAGCCACAGCGGTAACTTCTTGGCTAGTGCCGGCCACGACAAGAGCATTCGGATTTGGGACGAGACGGATGAGCAAATCTTCCTCGAGGAAGAACGAGAAAAGGAAATCGAAGAGCTGTACGAGAGCACGCTCACAACATCACTGGAGCGGGACCCTGATGCTCAAGATGAAAACGGAGAAGTTGGCGCGGCAAGCAAGCAGACCACGGAGACTCTCATGGCGGGAGAGCGGATAGCTGAGGCATTGGAGATGGGCATGGCCGACCTAAACCTTCTCAAGGAGTACGAGGGGGCCAAGCTGACCAACCCCAACGTGATGCTGCCACAGCGAAATCCCGTTTTCCTTGCCCTCGGCAACATTTCCGCGGAAGAGTATGTGCTGTCGGTTCTGCAGCGCATCAAGGCGTCGGCGCTGCATGACGCGCTGCTCGTTCTCCCGTTCGCCTCGGTCCCGATCCTATTCACGTTCCTCAACATTTTTGCCATGCGGTCCATGAACATTCCGTTGACGTGCCGCATCCTCTTCTTCATGCTCAAGACGCACCACCGCCAAATCGTTGCCAGCCGCACCATGAAGACGATGCTCGACGGCATCCGCGCCAACCTCCGCGCTGCTCTCAAGCGCCAGAAGGACGAGATGGGCGTCAACATTGCCGCCCTCAAGGTCGTTGGCATGCAGATCCGGGACAACAGCATCAAGGACTACGTGGACGAGAACTGGGAGGAGGAGAATGAGGATCGAAGTGCAAAGAAGCGCGCGTTTGTCCACGTCGCATAGGTGGGCAGTGTCATGGGATCTCACAATGCTACATATCAACTGGGGAGGGAGGCGTATAAAAAGCAGGAGTAAAATGGATACTTAGACTTGGCACTCTGTGTTATATATTGGAACAACATCATAACCCTCACTCGGAACGATATGTGCTCAGTGAATGTCAGTCACGCTCTTGCTGCTGGCGAGACTTGTATGTCCAGGACTCTCCCCACCCAATACTGTGGGAAGACGAGCTGGGCAGTACGAACAAGATGCTCGTCCCCGGATAACCCACTCCACAAGTTGGGGTCAAGCGCACGGAGAGCTCTGGCCATTTCGGAAACGTCTCGACAGAATCCGAGTCGGCCGGAAGGGGTCCGCATCATTATTCCCCAGTAGTGATGGGGGGTTCTGTCACGAAATGAGACCGCCATATCGGGCTCCGGTCCTTTGTGATCATTATTCGTGTCCTGAATGCTTGATAGAGAAAAAAAAAGCCGTTCTTTTGATTCCCCAGGTTGGCTCTGATTGATGTAGATTTCCCCATTGATGATGTTTCTCGAGCCCCGGCGATACATTTCCGAGGCTACGGCCCAGCACCCGATGCCCCTCCAACCTCCAGCGGGTCGCACTTCCGAGCTCGGCCCAGTTCCGGCTCGCAACCTCACATCCGTCAATTGGCATCGATCACAGTGAGAACAGCTACAAAACACCAAAGTCCGGTCGAACCACCCCTTCTCTTCCAACATGTTCGCCTTCCGACGCTCAATGGCCTCACTCGCCCCCCAAGCCTCGGCCCTCAAGCAGGCCGGCAAGGTCGTGTGCATTGGCCGCAACTTTGCGTATGTTGCTCTCACTCACTCTCACCAGCGTCCACATCCCTCACTGACGTCCAACTCATTCATGTAGCGCGCACGTTGCTGAGCTCAACAACACCACCCCCAAGCAGCCCTTCTTCTTCCTCAAGCCCCCGTCGTCCATTGTGCTGCCGGGCGAGGGACCATGCTTGCGTCCCAAGGGCATCAACATGCACTATGAGGTCGAGCTGGCCCTCGTCATGGGCAAGATTGTGCGCGACCTCAAGGCCGACGACACCAAGGGTGCCCTGGATGCCATCAATGGTAGGTGGTTGGACGCCTGATAGGACCGGGTGTGCCATCGTGCTAAACGTGCTCTTCTTAGCCTACGCCATCGCTATTGATATGACGGCCCGCAACGCCCAGGACGAGGCCAAGAGGAAGGGCCTGCCCTGGGACATCGCCAAGGGCTTCGACACCTTCCTGCCCATGAGCAACATCATCCCCAAGGCGGCCATCTCCAACCCGCAGGACGTTGAGCTGTTCCTCGAGGTCAACGGCGAGACCAAGCAGCAGGGGTCGACCAACCTGATGATCTACCAGATCCCCCGCATCCTGAGCGACATCTCCAAGGTCATGACCCTGCACCCCGGCGACATTGTCCTCACTGGCACCCCTGCCGGCGTCGGCCCCGTCGTCGCCGGCGACGTGATGCGCGCGGGCGTGCGGGTGGACGGCAAGGAGCTCGAGGAGGGCAAGATTGAGATCCCCGTCGAGGAGTCGCCCAGCTCGTACGCCTTTGCTGAGACTTGAAAGGGCTGGATCCAAAAGTGGATTGTAAAGGATGTACGACAAAGTCAGAGACAAGGTGGAGAGTGAATGTGTGGTATTCTTGGGACAACTATCCGACTCGGCCCCGGAGCTGGGGTGACTTATTTGGCATTGGGCTACATTGTGTATGGAAAACCCCCAGTACAACTAGTACTACCTAGAGAGTGATAGATTTTTCTCTGCAATTAGACAACAATTCTCAGCGGCGCTAAAACGCAAAGATGGTCTCTCCCTGCTCATCAAGACAAGTTGGGATCCTGGATCGAGCCGGGCCTCGGGGCCCAGTCGGCCAAGGCACCACACTTGCCGCACGTCCGCTTCTGCTCGTCGGCCTTGAAGTCCTCGACGGCGGCCTTGATCTGGGTGCCCAGGTCGGTGCAGTGGAAGGCGGCCTCGTAGACGACCTCGCTGCACTCGGCGCAGTACCACCTCATGCGGTCCAGCGACTCGGCGGGCCGGCGCTGCTCGAGGACGACGCCGACGGTGTTGGCGAAGCGGACCGGGTTGTGCGGCGTGTTGGCGGGCAGCAGGAACATGTCGCCCTCGCGGATGATGATGTCGCGGAAGGCGCCGTCGTCGACGACCTTGAGCATCATGGCGCCCTTGTGCTGGAAGAACCATTCGGGCGTCTCGTTGATGTGGTAGTCTGTCCGGGCGTTGGGCCCGCCGACAATCTGTTTCCCAAGGTGAGTCATTCAGTCATTCATAGATAGTCATTGTCCACCATCCCCATCTTCATCATCATGTCTCCGTCTTGGTCAATGCTGCCTGGAGAAACACAACAAGGCGGGGCGGTTGGAGAACGGTTTCTCACCATGACTGTAAAATCCTCATTGTAAACGCAGTAGTTATTGATGGGCGGCTTCAGCAAGTGGGAGTTCTCCTCCAGCCTGTGAGGAAACCGCTCAGTAAGGAAACATTGAGACACGGCGATTGATGCGTGGATGGGCTTGAAGCATTGAACTCACCACTTGGGCAGGTTTACGGGGGGCGCTAGCATGATGGCGCCGTTCAATGGCCTGGCTTGTTATCTGTTGAGCAAGGTTGGTTGCTTCACAATGAGTTGTCTAGATTGAAGGTCTGCTGCTGTTGTGCTAGTAGTTTAGTAAGTAGTAATCGGGGAGTCTCGATTGCGCTGGCGGGGTAAACGGACGAAGCGACCGAGGTGAGGAAAGTCAAAGAAGCAACGCCATCATAGCCACCAAAAGCCGAGTTTCCGGCAATTTTACGGGATCCAATTTGGGTCTTCTGTAGTTTCGAGTGCGTCAACTAGTCGAATTTACGGGCCTAGCCATCCAATTGCTCTCTGCCTGCGAAAAAGTGTCGACTGATGCCTCCAGGTCTCCAGTCACGGATGGTGTTACAGGGCAGGCGCCAGCGGTCAGCCACTGGCCGCATACCCCCGCTACCACAGCCACTCCACTGTGTCTTGCATACGAGCATAAGAGGCGCGCCCTGGGGCCATTCCGCTGCATGCCTCAGCTTCGAGGCCGCGTGCCACCACCCCCTTCCATCCCCCATCTGCCCATAAACACGCCTCGCTGCGCACGTTTGCGCACGTTTGAACACCTACATAGCCATCGACGGCAACCCCCCTCTAGCTTCGACACTTTGCTCCCACCTCGAATCGCCGCTAGCTCGAACGATAGACCAGACTTCATCGACAACACCGGTGCATTGACAGAATGGATCACTCCCACATGGACCACTCCCACATGGATCACAGCGACATGGGGCACGGTGGAGGCCACGGCGATGGCGGTGATGGTGGTATGCCCATGTGTAGCATGAATGTGAGTTTCAACTTGGCCCCGAGCCTTGAGCCGTGGGCTGCGAGCTGTGAGCTATGAGCTGTGAGCTCCATGCTGTCGGCTTGCATTTGAGTCGACGGAGCTGACAGTGGCCGCCCGCTCTGCAGATGCTCTTCAACTGGGACACCGACAACCTCTGCATCGTCTTCAAGCAGTGGCACATCCGCTCGACCCCGTCCCTCCTCTTCTCGCTCGTCGCCGTCGTCCTGCTGGCCGTTGGCTACGAAGCCCTCCGCGCCCTCTCCCGCAACTACGAGGAGTCGCTGAACAAGAAGATCCAAGCTATGCCCAGTGAGCCACAACCCCCCTTCTTCTTCCTCCTCCCCCCCTTTCGTACCGTCAAGTGTGCATGAGAGGCTCCCCGTCGCGGCGGGGCAGCGGGGGATCAGAGATAGTGTTGCGACGTGATTGCGCTCTTCTTCCCCGTCTCTCTCCCTTGCCTAGCGGCGTGCGAATGCTAAGACTTTCCCTCGAGGTGACGCTGTTACTGAGACGACTCCTTTCATCCCAGGGCAAAGCCAGGAACAAGCCGGCACCCACGCCCACATTACCAAGGCTGTTCTGTACGCATTGCAGAACTTTTACGCTTTCATGCTGATGTGAGTTACACAATCCCCTCCGGCGACGCGATTGATGAAGGAGGCGGGCAGGGGTGAAGGAGCAGTGCTGATCTTGGTGCACAGGCTCATCTTCATGACCTACAATGGCTGGGTCATGATTGCCGTTTCTTTCGGCGCATTCCTTGGCTATCTCGTCTTTGGGCAGAAGACGTCGGCGACTAAAGACAATGCGTGCCATTGAGGCAACTTGCTTCTGGGACAATGTCAAACTGCGCTCAATGTAACACGGTGTATTCTTTGCCCGCGGCAAGGCTGGACGGGCTCCGTCCCAGAAGGGCAAGGGAATTGCAGCTGTCTCATAGTCTACGCACTCTATCATCTAGGCTCATATATCGATCCCGCACGCGCTCTCTTGTCCAGAGCTCCACGTGGAGCTTCTACATCTTGGCATCATCAGACTGTCGAATGTCGTCCAGGCTGCCTTCCTGCTCCGCAAACGCGATGAAGTCGGCGTCTCCGTACTCCTTGTTGTGCACCATGTCCGGCTCCTCAGCATACCCAATGCGCGCCGCGTCCACTAGGATGCGACCCGTCATGCCCCAGACCTTGAAGCGGCCCACGCGCTCCTCCTCCTTCCCCAGCTGCTCCGCCAGGTTGCCCTGCGCGCTGTCCCGCCGCGGCTTGGATACGAGCTGGTTCGTCACGGGCACGTAGAAGTTGTGCACCCGCCACTTGGCGTCCTTCCAAGTCACCCACTCGCCGTCGTACCAGTGCCCGTCCGGTAGGGTCTCGCCGGGGGCGGGCGGCAGGTCACTCGCCTTGAGGAAGTTGTAAAAGGGCGCGCTGAAGACGGCGGCGACCTCGCGGGCGTCGAGACGCGGGATCATGGTCTCCTCAACACTGGGGACGGGCTCGCCCGGGGCCACTCTGTCGGCGTGCAGGAAGGCCACGACGGGCAGGACGACGAGGTGGTTGCGCGCGAGCGCCGGCGGAAGGTGGCATATCTGCTCGATGCGGAATGGTTTCGGCAGCCTGCTGTCGTCCATGGGGAGGCCGATCTCCTCCCAGGCTTCACGGCGGGCGATTTGGACTGGGGCCAGGGTGCACAGGTTAGCGCTTTGGGGCGAGCCAGAGGGCAGCTCTACGGCGCTGGTGTCACTTACACGGCGTCTCCTCCTTGGAGTCGGCCTTGCCGCCGGGGAATGCTGCGTGGCCCGAGAAGCTCCTCAGGCTGGCGGCGCGCATCGTGATGACGACCCGGAGGTCGCCGCGGCGGTCGGCGAAGAGCAGGATGAGGACGGCCGCGCGCTTCCGCACGGGTAGGCGGTCCCACAGCGGGAAGGCCGGGGCTTTGTAGGCGCGGAAGCGCGCGAGGGCGGCCTGTGACGGGAGTGAGCGGGGGATGAGTTGTAGATGCTTCGGGGAAGAAGGGGGGGGGAGATGGCATCAAGTGTATGTGAGTGACGATGGATGGACACGCACCGCAGAAAAAGCATTTAGCGGCGCCATGCTGGCGGCATCGTAGTACGACGACGATTCACCGTAGTTGACGTAGCGGTCCGCAGGGGTCGCAGCGTCGCGGATGGTCTGCTGCAAGGCCTCGACGTCGTCGGCCGGCAGAGGAGGAAGATGGACGAGGTGCTGAACGTCGGCTGCGGCTTCGGGCTGGGCGGCTGCCACGTCCGTCATCATGTAATGTGCAGACTAGTACGGATTACTGGCGGCCCCTCTCCGTCCCAGGTTGGGCTGGCACACGGATCTTGCGTGCGGTCCTCTGGCTTTCAGCGCTCTCCCTGGTACTCTTCCGCCGGAGGGGGTGGGGGTTCGTTCTTCTGAGGCGTGTCCGGGCTGCGATGAAGGACCTATGTTCGGACGGGAGTTTGGTTTCGGAACCTTAATGGACCGCGGCACCGACTCGCTCGGCGCCGGTAGTGACCTGGGCCGCTGTGCTGCGAGAGCGGGCTTACAGTGCCGTAACAACTGCGGGGGCGGGCCAATTTGGAGCACCGTAGGGCCGGCATTTGGCCAACGGGCGGGGTTGTCGGCCCCGTTGGCCATGATGACTGATCACCCACCCGTTGGTCGGTGTCAACAGGTGACTACCTCTTAGTTGGTCGGCCCGCGGCCGCCCCTAGGTATTGGCCAACTGTGCAACTCAGCGCCCGTGACCCACCGCAATAAGCATCTGGTCGGTCCCATCGTTGGGGCATGACAAAGACACCATCAAGCAATCGCGCATCCATCCAAGGTGGTGACACGCACGTGGCAGGGATGCACGGAGCATCCGCCGCACTTTCTTTTCCCAAGCGTGTCCTCCATGCCATTACGCATTGGGGAGGAGGAGGGAGGAGGGAGGAGGGGATGATGGCATGCCACTGCGGCTCTGTCCAAGTACAATCCAGGCGACGTGGTGCAAGAGCAGCGTCATTCTTCATTCAAGCTGTATTTCTATACACAATTGAGTCAACTAGCAATATACTGTACACGAATCGTCGCCATGCATGTGTCCAGCAGCTTTACCAACAAACCGCGAGGGAATCTCTCTGCCAAAATTAGATGCGCCGCGCTGGGGGGTAAAAAGAAAGCAAATAGACAAACTGTACTTGTCGAATCAGACAATACCCTGCCTCGTACTACCCGCCTACTACATCATGTTGTCTTCCTCCGGGATTACCCTGACAATCTGGCTCATCAGCTGCTGCCGTCTCCGCTCCTTTCTTGCCGAGCTGGAGAACATGCCCTTCACCTGGTCTCCCGTCTTGGCGAACATGATAAACTGTGACGTGCGGTCGGCCGCCGCCGCAGGGTCGCGCGGTGTGACCAACGTTGTGGTGGTGTTGGTGGGAGTGGTGGTAGTGGCGGCGGCGGTGGGTGAGGTCGGGCTGGCATCTTCGGCCCGGCGCTGGAAGAAGTCGCGGATGACCTCCTTCACGTTGCCGTCGTCTACCTCGGAGCCGTCTTCGTCGTCCGACACGTCAAAGAAGCTCCGGCGCTCGGCCACCCGTGCGTCCCCGTCAGGCCGGGGAGGGATCGGCGGCGGCGTGGAGAGCTTGGCGACAGGTGCCTGATACAACAGCGGCGAGTCCGCCGATGACACCCGGCTTCGTCGCTTGGACGAGAAGAGGCTCTTCGCCGATGTGCTTAGGCGACGTGACAGCGACGACTGCGACCGCTGTCTTGGGGGTGCCGAGAACGTCGACTGGCGACCCCTGTATGATGCGATGTTGGTGGTGATCCGATGATACTCATCTGCAGTCTCCAGGTCGCTAAAGTACTGGTGCTTGCTGGATTGCCACGGCGTGCAGCTGTCCGAGTAGGGGCCCTCGAGGATCGAAGGCGTATCAAAAGCAGTAGCGGTTGGGCTATTGCACTCGCTGAGCGACACGGCGTCGCGAGGAGCCGACGTGAACCGGAGGTGTCGAGGCGACGGTCCACCAGAGCTGTAGGTGCTCGAGCTGTCGCGGTCCACCTCGAGTGGCGGAGGGAAGCTGTCGCAAGTCTCCCTCCAATCCTGCATCACGTCCTCTTCTTCATAAACGGCGTCGGCCAAGGGGCCATCATCGGCGCCGGGGTTCTGGTCCCGCGGTACGGCTGGTGGCGATAACAAAGAAAAGCCCTCCTGTGGCGACCAGTTGAAGTAGACGGGGCTGCCAGGCTCACAGACGTCGCTGCTGGCTTCATGCTTCATCGGCAGGGTATGTTCGTTACCCACCAAGACATTCGGCAAGCTCCTGCGTACCGAGGACCGCCTTGGGCCCCTTGCGGACGCGGAAGAGGGCGGCGGAGGCAGCGGTTTATTGCGGTAGAGAGCCTCATTCTGAGGAGGAGGAGGAGGCGACCCCCCGAGGTCGTTGAGCTTGTGAGCGTCGGTTTGCATTTTGTTGGGCAGGCAGCGCGATGGCGGGCTGAGATGCGACTGCGTTGTAGCGATGGAGATGGAAACCAGGTGGACGCGGCTCGTTCTTGCGATGACCTTTCGCGCGTTGCAGGACAATAACAAAAATAAGATTTCCCAGCCGGTTGAAGCGTTGAGATGATGTGGCCCCCAGAGGCACTTGGGACAAAAGTTAAAATGTTACGGCAACGACTTTGTGGTGTGGTGGTGGTGGTGCGCGACGCCAACTGCAGTGAACCAACCACACACTGTGCCCCCAGGCACTTGGTCTTACAAGAATGCAGAGAGCAGATGACGGCCAAGGGTCATGGCCAGGAGTCTGCCTTTATGCAGATGCGCGCAGGCTGAGTTTGCGCCGGCAAGTGACAATTGACTCCTTCCAGGCGCTCGAGATGGGTCCTGACAGTCGTCCTCGCCGGTCATCTGGTGTCGGTAGTGGGGTGGATCCGAGAGTCTGGGCGCATCGAGAAGCCTGCGGGCCACTGGATGGCAATCGACAGCATTCCAACCACCAAAGTGATCAAGCCTCCCATCAAAGCCTTTTGCAAGGCACGGCCCCGCGGGCCCCGCAGACGACAGCGGCGGGGGAAGCTTGTCTGCTGTCTGTCAGACGCAGGCTCGCGGCACGACGTGCTTGCGCCTGCGTCGTTCACAGAGAGCCACACCACAGTGATACAGCGCCGGCGGCGGAAAAGCTTGGTCCTGGATGCCACGGCCCCGCCCGGCCCTCAATGGCTGTCAATGGCGGCTGAATCATGTCAGGGCTTGGTATTGGTGATCCACGGAAGACGCCTTCGACGACCTCGTCGACCCGATGTTACCCCTCCTGGCCTGTCGTTAACCACATCGGGCAGAATGGTCGCAAAGCCTAATTCTCCAGTGGAAGGTTCCGGGATTCCCGGCAAGGCATAGTAGTAGGTCCTGGGGCTCCGGCAAGCGATCGGTTTGCCTGGGATCGAGTGTCGGGAGGGTGGAAAGTTACCAGGGGCTCGGAATGAGAAGCGTCTTCGAAGAATCTTTGAACGATTCCGTCACCGTGCCGGCTTGATGTCACCGCGGCATCAGCATCTTCGGCCTCAACGAATGAAAGCTGCAAAATAATAAATGAACAAACCAAGAAAATAACAGAAAAAAAGCATGATTCAAAAAAAGGCATTTCATCATTACCGGCTTCTATCATACACCAAAACGCCAGTTGCAGCCAAGGCCAGCGCCGATGTTGGCACGTCTCCGAGGCCGGCGCTCCGCTTGACGCCACTAATCTTCGTCCTCGTCGTCCTTGCCTTGATAGTCGCCGAGAAGGACGTCGTCTATGGCAAGACCAGTTGATGAGGTCCTAATCCATTCAGTCTCGACTCGGAAGAAGATCCACACCCAGCGACGCAACACTTCAAGCAGTTCGATGAGGAAGATGCCACTTTCAAAGTCGCTGAATTTGTCCAGCGAACTGCTCAGCTTCATCGTCCACGTGCAGCGCAGCATCAGATCCAGAACCATCACAACATAGTAAACATTGACCGGTCGGAAGACCAGTCGGTCGCGCAGGCCGAACGGGTGGTGCGGCGACGAGCGCTCCCGCTTGGATGAAAATAGTGTCATGTCCCAATCTTTGGCCACGTCCCAGTAGAACGAGTAGAGAGAGTTGACCAGCACGGCAGCAAGCCATGCCCTATTGAGCACAGCCTTGGTGTTTGCGTCCTCGGTGGATCTCATCCAGGCGCTGGTAATTAGGACCGGAAACGCTGTCGAATATTTAAGCGCGTTGGCCAGGTGCTGGCCTCCCCACCCCGAGGATTCCTTGTATGGCGCCCGCCTGACTCGCACGTATTCAATCAAGCACTGTCGGAATCGAATCAGGCTGGGCACTCCCATAATCAAGGGCACTATCACGACACCTCCGCAGTTGCGATCTGGTCGGTTGGTTGACGAGCCACCCGGGGTGAAGAACATGCAGAGAGTAACGAACAAGTCGCCAAACACCTTGGCGTATGACGTCAAGACATCGGCCAGGAGAACGTCGCCAAACTTCCCATCCTGGGCCTCAGCGAGTCCACCGATGCTGACTCGGCGAAGTGTAGCCAGGAACCGTCTCCGACCGCTGCTTGGGAGGTGCTGCAAGGGTACGAGGAAGATGGCGACGAGCGCGACGAGGTACGTCAACGGCAGCCAGTCGTAGGCAATGACGCGCGACGGAATGCCCCATGTGAACAGCCAGAAAATGGTAATGGATGCGCCATATAGCGCCGAGAGAAATGTCGCGAGTCGGTAGGTCGAAGCATGATGGGGGATATGATGCGGCGACGTTCGACCGGGGTATCGGATCAGGGCGGGCACGTCAATCTTGAACGCGTAGAGGCAGTGCAGGTTCAGTCCCCATCCCCAAACAGCTGCAGCATGTTAGCCTTCTCGTCGGTTCGCTGCGTCTGCCATTGGCTCATGTGTTTCACTGAGCAGTCCTACCTAGGGTCACGATGAAACCCACGCGATATGGGAGAGGGAAGGCCAAGCTGAAGGAGTCAAGCTGCGGCGCAACTGCCGGATCACCATCCATTGGAGCTACTCGCCATCGGGTGGGGAAAGATGGAAAGGGCCAGATGCACTCGACACGAGCGCTTAGAAAAGCAAACCTCGCGACAGCCGGAAGTCGGAGGGGAAGCGTATGAATGGATTTTCAGAGGAGTGAGAATGTTGGCGACGTTGCTGTCCTTTTGGGAATGAAATAATTATTGCGGGTCTCGTTTTCAGGGGTTTTCTGATACCAAACGTCAGCCTTGCAGCTTATCAGCAACTTCTCAGGTAGTTCAGCCACAGCGCAATCGAGCCAAGGCTGCCCAGCCACACCGCCTGAAGATGTTTCGTGTGTGACAAGACCGCCACAGCCATCGGATCTAACTAGGTTGCAGCTGGGTGACCCCCCTGTAGCCTACAATAGAGGCGATCAACAAAACGGTAGATGGTGAAATCGAGGTAAGGAAAACGGAGAGAGCGTACGGAGGTGATGCGGGCCAGTGCAGGATGGAGCGGTGGACTGCTCATTTGCCTTGCGCATACTGGTCCTGCCGCTATTTTCCGTGGCCCGGATACATCAGGGGAACACCATGACTAGCCTCAACGGGAACTGAGACTCCTTAATGTTGGGCAAGCCTTGCTGAAATATTGTGACTATTGGAATTCAGTGGCCATGAGGAGGTACAATACTATCAACGCCGGCAAACTGCAGAAAGTTACTCAGGAACCTCAAATCGGCGGCATGGATATAGGTGCCAAGTCAGGATCAATGTCTCGGTCCGGATCCCTATTTCCTTCAGCTTTGCTGCCACTTGGTGCACATACAGATGCTCGATGTTCTTCCGCGCAGGCTTATAGATCTTTTCAGCCTGCACCCGGCTTACAGTGCACTTGAAAGTAGATGACCAGACTGTCAATAAATACGACTTGTGTGCAAGGCATTTGGTGAGCTCTGCAAACCCATCGGCGATCGAGGAGAGCAATGGCGTCCAGAAACGATCGCAAAAGTATCACAAAAATCTATTCTCGACTGGCTTCAAAAGTGAGCTCAACTCAAAGACAGAAAAGGCGAGATGTGCCTGGTTCATGGATGCTCAGGGGCGGTCGGTGAAGTTTGGAGACCTGGAGCGATCTACTAGATTGCTAGATGATCAGGCTTCTTTGCATCAGATCGATTGGATCATGGAGGCTGTGTCATCTTGCGGGCCACTGCGTATGCTCAAAAGGTAGATAGAAATGACACGTTATGGACTATTCTACGGATAGTAGTAGCCGCTATGACTCCCGCCTAGGTCGTGGCAGAGTAGCGTTCCTATTTGTGTTGGAGGATGATGGCTGCGCAAAACCACCGCCTGCAAACCAAGCACAGTGGGGGCGGGGCTTTTTGCTTGGCTTGGCCAGGGGACACCAAGTTCTGCTCCACGGCCCCAGCTCTTACATCATTTGTCTCACCCGCCGAACCTGCTTCTGTCGTCTCGCCCCTCGCCCTATATGCTCTTGCGCTGCCCGTTTCTGAATGTCTCGTGTGTGAAGATCTCGTGTGAACTAGCAAGACTAGCAAGACTAGCCACAGCAGCACAGTTTGACAGCGTCGGTTTGGCGTCAAGAAGGCGTCATCCGTGACGATATCTCAAGTGTTTCACTCCCTGTCTCGGCTGCAATCTCGCGGAGAGTAGCTTCCCTGAGGAAGGAACAGGATAACCGAGTTTCAACTGGCCACCAATGTGACAAGAGCAGAGAGTACACGGTAGGCGAAGATGGGCGGTGGCGCCGCCCACAACGGCAACGCTGCTGCAGGGGCGCAGCTTAAGCATCTGAGACTGTCGCTAGCCACTCCGTACCTGGGGCGCTTCTCGTCACTTCAAAAGTTCAACGGGCTTCACCACGCGCATCGACATAATATCCGACAGAGAGAGTGACATGTTTGGCAGGATGAGACTCGCCACCGCCTAGGTGCAATGAAAAATTGCGCAGACTCCTCCGACGTGCGCCTGGGCTAGAGAGCTCCGCCACTTCCAGCTGCATCGCAGACGGTAAGGTAACCACCGGAAACCCAGCGGCACAGAGACCAGCACGCAGTTGACCATGCCCCCTGAGTCTGGGCCAGATAGGTTCCCAGTCCAACTTGATCCTGCCTTGAAAGATGTGGCCGTTTGTAGTAATGCTCATCCGGGATTGGGCCACCCTTCAAAATTAGACAGCATCCTCTTGCCGTTTTGGTGGTTAGCCACTGACAGGGCGTCTGAGAATAGAAGAGACCAACAGGGAGTTGCAGGGACTTCAAGGCAGCGGCGACCTACTACTGACCCATGGGCCATGGTCTTATTTGTTGTCCCGATGGACACCCATGCTGCGACCTTGCTGCAGTGCTGTGCCACGCCTCGGGGGAGGGTCAGACTGCGCCCATTTTCCTCCAACCAGCCAAACGGTCCTGTCCGTGGTCCTGTCTGCAGGAAGAAAAAAAGAGACGACGCAAATGAACTCGTGTACTGTATTGTCTGTTTGCCACTCCCCACGGACCAGTCTGGAGCCCTGGCACATACCCGAAGCTATTCCCCATCGATCCAATAGCCCTGGGCAGTTGCCAGCTCCTGGGCCAGCCGTCTTCTAGCCTCCGGTCCAGTGCTTCAGCCCACGCATACGCGCATTCCTGCCCGCATCGATCCACTACGACATTCCCCCGTCAGCCACGGCCCGCCCACAAGCGACCTGGACCGCGCCCTGTTCTGCGCCGTCTCGACCGCGCCGTCTGGCTGGGACCTCAGCGCTCGCTCTCCCAGCTTGCCTCCTTCTTCCCAACACACATTGATATGCACCACGGCTTCACGCCCTGAAGCGCCAGAGCGCCATGGACGCCCCGACGACGACCGACGCACGTCGCTCCAGCATCGAGAAAGCGCCCGTATCGACTCCTCCCTTTGATGATTTGCCTGACGAGATCATTGAACAGTGAGTCGCTCCCACATGCCTCCCCTCACCCGCGCCGGCGCCTTGGCCATGACGGTTTCGCCCATCAAAGTCTCCCTGCGTCCGCAAGGAATGCCAGTCGCCGTCAACTTGGGCCATATGCGGCGGCATCAGTACTAACCATCGCCTTCCCCATAGAATCCTCCAAGATGCCGACCCTTGCGGCTTCGCGTCACTTATCCTCCTAAACCGCAAATGGAGAGCCGTATCTCAACGAGCACATTTGTACATCCACCACCTTGCGCAATGTCCCACCTTCGCCTCCAGCCACGCCGCCCTACCGTCCGCCGAAGAGGGTAATCTCCCAAAACTACGCAGGCTCTTTGCTCGGGAGGTAAAGCGAAACCTCTTCCAGGCCTACCTGCGTCCACACGAGACACTCGTCAAGCTCGTCTCCACCTCGATCGGTTCGTCGTCATGTCCAGGAGGAGAAGGACTCCAGTTCAACGCCTCCCCCAAGGGCCATCATCTTCTGGCGTTCAACTCGGCTCGGATTTTCTTGATCGATGTGCGCAGTCAAAATATCCAAGTGAAGCGAGAATTCAAGATCCTACGACGGCCTAGTTCGGCATGTGTTGACGATGGCGGCACGCTGCTTGCTGTCCTCTCCACTGAGATGCAGGTGGACCTGTACGATTTACAAAAGTCACCACCCCGCAGAACCAAATCCATGATTCTCGATAACGCCCCACGAACCATTGCCATTTCTCCGTGCGGCTCAGTCTTGGCAGCGGCTTATGAAGGTGGAATTGAGGTTACATCTTTGAGGGCCGACGCTTCAGAGGCGGAGCGGAGGTCTGTCAAGTGCGACGCCGTGGACGCTCTAGCCTTCTCCTTCGACGGGACCCAGATCCTGGGCTCAACTACGCACTCTGCCTCCCCCAGCACGGTGATTATCACAGCCCCGTATTATGATCCCGGCGCCCACATGATGGACGATAACCTCAGTCCGTTGTGGACCACTTCGATTTTGTTTCCAAACACCAGCCGCGATTGCAGCCATGCCGTCTTGCTGCAGGATGGCAGTAGTGAGGAGGCCGCCTGGGCGTTGACCTACGACCGAAGTTTCGAGACGTTCCGAGCCGTTCGAATCGACGATTTACGAAACGGCACCACTCACTTTACCGGCCCCGTTCCCATGTCAGCATCGCAGGCCAAACTTTTGCCTTGTACGCTCCCCTCAGCCAGCTACCACGGAGATTTGATGTCGGCCGGGTTTCAGGGGAAAGACATTTGGGTTTACGGTGTGCCAGAAGACCTAGACGCCGTACCTGAGACAACAGCGCCAAGCGTCGAAAGCGGTTCCTCGTCGTCTTTGGGAAGGGAAAACAGCGCCAGGAGCGGCGTGTCGAGGCGTACATCAACTCGAGCGCAAGACAACAATGGCAACCGAGTGCCCCAGTGGCAACTGTTGTGCGACAAGTTACGCAACACATTCATCGCTGGCTCCAAGGTCACAGAGCTACCAGGTGTCACCAACGTGAAGTGGGTTGGTAGCTTTGCAGATTCGGCTAATCAGGAGCGCTTGGTTGTCACTGCTCGGGGCATCAGCACCACAAGATCCCCACTCGATGAAGAAGACATGGATTTCGTCGATGGAGGCCGGTTAATGCTAGTTGATTTCGATTACGGACTGGTTGATGGACTCAAGACCGAGATTACCATAGAGGTGGGCACAGACAGTGCAGAAATCTTGGAGGAGGAACGCAGAGATATGGCAACCGACGTGGCCATTGTCCGACGGAGGACACAGAGGCGGGGAGGAGGTAGGTCGGCCCTCCTTCGTGCCGCCACATCTGCCTCGAGGATCCCATCTGTACCGGATCTACCACAAGACAATGATGACGATGACGACCCATTGGTTCCACGGATCATGAATCAGAACCCTGTCACCAGCTCGACGACGAATCTCGCGACTGTGGACGATGAGGATACTGCGTCACTTGACGAGATGGAAGCCCTCGACGCCCCTTATTCACACACAAGCCCTCGCCCGGTCACTACCCTTCGTCGGGCAGCAACGGCAGCGGCCCGGAACCGCACCCTCAATCCACGCACTGCCGACGGTCGGCGTATTGAATATCGACGAGCCGATGGCCGTCGCGAGCATCCTCACGAAAGCGACGCCGACAACTGGGTTCCTCCACCACCGCCGTACCAGAAAGACGACCCGGGCGATCTACCCGCCTTCTTGCGCGGCCCTTCGGTGGCCCCTCTTGCGGCGGCGATAGCGGCTGCGCCGCCTCCAGTACCTGCCCTGCCCAACCAGGACTCTGAGCAGCCCTCCTCCGACACGAAAGGGGGTAGACAGGTATCAAGCTCTTCCCAACCGCCGCCCGTTTCGGAAAGGCTGTCGAGTGAATCAACATCGATGGCTCGACCTCGTCCAGAACAGATAGCCGCTTGGGAAACTGCGCAGCGAAATGCCGGAGCCGACACCGACGCCAACAATGACCTCTACGACGTGACGCCTCCAGACTCACCCGGCCCGCTCAGCCACTCCCGTACGCCATCGCCGGAGCCCTCGGTTGTGTCAAGCTCACACTCGCCGCCGACGAGGTCTGTTGCCATACCGATCAGCTCCGCCACTCTAGGCCGTCCGACAGCTCAGAGCAATGATGTCACTCCCACTGCCGCTTCATATCCCGCTGGTCACATGGCGACAAGTCTGCAAACTTCTTACATCAACAACATGTTCGACTCTGCTGACAGTTCTGCCGTAAGGCAGATATCCAGCACCCTAACTTGGCCTGCTGGTCCCCCGTCAGCATCTGAGCACCCGCCCATGTCCTCCGAGGTTCCCATCTCCAATAGTTCCAGCACTGCTGACGGAAACTTCCCGCCTTTGGCAAATTCGAGCCAGACTGCTTACTCGGACAACCGGGCCGGCCAGGGCCCTCCGCGTCGTCTATCTGACAGCTTCAATATACAACGCAGACCGGTCGGGAGCTCTGGCAGCAGCCGCGCCTTCACGCGGCCTCGGCCTGATCACTCTTCTCCGGCATCAGCGAGCAGCCCTCATCACAACCCTCATTACAGCCCTCATCCAGAAATCGACCAACCTCTCATCATCAGCACACCTACTGGGGTCACGGGTGCCTTTGATTCGCCTACGCGTCAGGCTTCAGAGAGGCGGGGCGTCACTCCTTTGCTGGCTCCCATTCCGCGCCATCCTCGTCCTACGCCAACTTCGGTCAACCGGCCGACGGTCGAGCGGTTGGAGACCATCTACAGTGTCAATGCCGCCTCAAACGACCCTCCGGCCGAAGCGACCTCGTCAACTCACCGAGGCATACCTCATTGGCTGCACCTACAGCCACCACCAATCCCTCAGTCACGGACTTCACCCGGTGTCGTCCGCAGGCCGAGCAGAGCGGAACGGAGCGCGGCCAAGAATATCAAGGATGCAAAGAAGCGTGGGTGGAAGGGCAACAACAAGAAGAAGCGCAAGAAGGACAGAGACGCTGCCAGCAGCGCCGGCTGGACAGACGTCTCGGTGCACTCCACAGGCGAGAAGGAGCACCGAGACAAGAAGTGTGTGGTCATGTAAAGCAGTTGGCATGAGAACCCACAGCAATGCCATCACACGCTGCATTGCCAAGGGGGTCGGTCCACTTTCGGGTCTTGCAGCTGCTCTGTCGTCTTCCCGAACCCATCCTACTTTTTATTTCCCTTTGATTTTTCTAGTTTCTCATTTTGTTTTGGACGTACATACCCCCATTCGCTACACATATGGGCTGGGCTTCTCCCTTCCTTGTCTTTGCCCTTTTTTTGTTGGGTGTTGGTTTCAATTTGCACACTGCTAGAGCTTGCCGATCACTCGCTTATGTGATGAGAATGTCCATGCACTTTTTGGGTACAGCATAGCGTCATTTTCTGTTTTTTTGCGTTCTGTAGACGACATGGAGATTGGCTAGGCTATTGACGGATGCAGTCTAGGAACCAAATTGTTCAGTAGACTTGTTTATACTTGGTGCGAGGAGAAAAGACTATGATCCAAGGCAGTTTACGAGGAGAGAAACGAAGAACATGTATTGACATGTATTGCAATAGCGTTGCGTATAGCCAGTTGAGGTTACCAAACTATTTCACCCATTCCAATTCCGAGGCAACTATCCGCCGGGCGTGAGTGATTTCGTTTTTGCTTCATTCCTTCTTTTGCACAGGCTACCAGCCCGTCTTGTTCGCCAGTAGAGGGGCTAGCCATGGAACAGTAAATTGCAAATTGTTGTTTACATCTATTTACTCGCCCCCGACGATATCCTACTAGTCCCAGGTGCTCAAATAAGGGCCTGGGCAGTACAGCAGTAAGAGTCCACAGAAAACAAAGACTTGATGGCCACGGGTATAACAAAAAACTCCACTCTCATGCCTCCGAGAAACTCCGGGTTGTGAGAACCCCATTCTAGCTGAATGATTGATTACATGTACGGTTATGGGATATGTGGTTGCAACGAAGGAAGGTGCCCAGCACGGGTGGGATTGCAATGTGGTAGTGGCATGGGTAGGGCAAGCGAACGGATGGTACAATCTAGTCACCCGGCCGCATTGGGCAACGGATGTCCGTCAGGTATGCATGTGTTCCGAGTGATGGAGGACCAGTTAGATCCTCGGCGTTGTGCCGGGCACATATGGCCGCCCCCGTTGCACTTCACCGAGATCAGCCTCCTCCATCAGATCGGTGAACGTGGTGGCGCGCGTCAGTGGACGCGGCTTGGAGCGACCGCCGACAGTGTCGGGATCGGCAAAGATGCTGATGCTCTCGCTACTGGGCTCGCGTTGCATCCGGGGCGTGGTAGGATACTCGCTGTTGCGGGCCCACGAGGCCCTCATCGATCGGATAGGGGCCAGCCGAGCCGTGACCGTGCCATGGCGCATTGGCTGGTCATCGAGCGGACTAGGCTCAGCCGAGAGCCTACTAGGTGAGGCATTCGGTGAGTCGAATGGGTTTGGAATGGACAGGCGTTCGTGGGGCCTCTCTGGTGTCTGGATTCGAGGTGGCCTACTGCTCGTGAAGGTGCTGGTCCTTGACTGGGGGGAAGTAAGCTTCAGAATGAAATCTGAGCGGTATGAATTCGGCTGCGAAATGGGCCCAGAGATGACAGGGGCGTCCGATGTGACGGTGTTGCCAAATGACGCCGTGCTCGCGGATCTATTGCTGTGATGGTACAACTTTGTGCCCTTTTCCTGGTGGGCGGCACCCGCACGCTTGTTCTTGCGACGGATGTAGAGGAATATGATTGCGGCGAGGGCAAGAAGGATAAGGCACCCGCCAACAACGCCACCAATTATCGACATGGTTGCTGACGAAGGTCCCTGCTGGGCGTCCTTTTCTGCGCCGGCCGCTTCGGTGGGCCCTGATGTAGCAGTCGCAACAGTTTTTGTTGTCGAGGCTGAGACCAGAGCGCCATTTGTGCTGGAAGGGCCTGAAGGTGATGTAGACTCGGGCCTCGCTGTTGACGTGGCGCTCGACGTCTTCTTGGGGGGTTGAGTCTGATCCTTCTTGAGTACACACTCCTTGTCGTCTTTGCACTCGTAGCCAAAGGGGCAGCATTCGCTACCGCACTTCTCAAGCGCGATATCGAAGATTGTAGTCTTGAAGGGAGAGTCGGGGCGCCTCGAAACATCTTGCTCCCGGGGGTCGCAGGTAATGGGCGCGATCTTGGAGCAGCTATTGTTGTCGGGACAGCACAAGACCGTCGTGTTGCCGGCTAGTGGCATGCACTGGTTTCCGGATGGGCAGCAGAAGTTGCCAGGGAATTCTTTGGGGCAGGATATTTGGTCGGAGGAGCAGGTATCAGCTCTCGAGAAGAGTCGGTTGGAAGGGACCGCGAGGGAGCCAGAGACACATAGTGTGGTGATGAGGAGTATTCGCAAGAGGATCGGGAAGGGTGACATGACGGCCATTTTGGCGGTATCGGTCCAAGGACCTTGACACTATGTTTTGTACTCTCTATACTACTCGTCTGTGGCGATTTCGGAGTCGTTATGTCGCAGATATGTGTGAGTTGTTGAAGCCCTGAGTAGAGAGTGATGTAGCCAGCCGTCGAAGATTGAATGTAGTTCAGAGCAGTCTGGTCCAAAAGAGCATGGAAAGGGAAATTGTCAGAAAGCCAAGATATCTTTCCTGTTCATTGGCCGCAAAGAGAGGAACTTGTTGTCGAGAATAGAACAATCGGTCTTTGATTGTTCAGTGCCTTGTAGCTCAGCAAAGCCTGGCAAAGAAAGAACAGCAGTCACGCGGGCAGTGTCTTTGATCAGAACAGAGAGGACAGCAACATGGAGGTGAGTTGAAGGACGAGCCAGGGGGGCAGAAAGGAAGTAATAGTGGGCGAGTCATAGGAAAGGCCTGTTCAGCAGATAGATGTCACGGCATCACGTCCCGAGCGGGCGAGATCTACTGATGCGAGCCAGGTTGGGGTAAAAACAGCATCATTTTTTGGCGCCATGGGCAGACACGGGTGCTGCCATACACCATCGCCTCTCCAGATCTACTGGCGCTCGTGTCAGGATGGTTGTCTCATGTCAGAGCCATAGAGATATTTTGGGGGGCGTGGGCAGGTAGGGCGGTTGGGCAGCTCGGCGAGAGCCAGTCGCCGCCGCCGAATAGGGCCATTTGGGGGCCATCTTGGGGCCAAATGGGTCATGCCACTGGGATGGCCGGCATCGTTTGGCCTATCGAAGCGACCTTATGGAGCCATGTTCGGGCGAAGCAGTGCCAGAAGCGCCGATGAAGGTTCTAAATCGAGAGGTCAGGGACGAAGCGCCCGGCTGTAAGTCAGCGGCAGCGTCGCTCCAGGCAGGGCAAGTGAGTGAGTGGGTGTGGACTGCCCAAACGAAAGGGGCCCCAGTCTCGTTGGGCTGGGCGGCGTTTTGGTTGGTCGGCTGGCTGGCGTGTCTCAAGATTAGCCGCGCAGAGCTCAAGAGCCTGCTCTCATTGGGCAGCTAGTCTAGAGTGTTAGCGGGTAGGCCGCTTGGCCGGCGCCTGCAGCCCAGTCCCGTCCACACTACCTAGGTAGGTAGATAGGGACCTAAGCTACGCCAAGTGCCACTGGCCAGCTAAGTGAGAGGCTCTGGTAGCCAGTGAAACCCCGGCCACAAACTCCCACAGAATCCCAAATCCAGCTTGATTGATTGACAGGAAGCCGGGAGGGTGGATGCCAGCTCATCTACGGAAGTTCAAGCCGGCGTTGGGGCCTGGACCGTCGTCACAGGGCGGGAGAGCAACAGCCACGGGGAGGCCTCTGCTGTTGAAACACCGCGGCGGGAGTTGGAGATGAGATGCCACGTCTGAATGACTACTGGCCCGAGGCTGCGGTTTTCGTGCCTGTGACGTGTTAAATGGTGTCGCGTTGTAAAAGGAGCCCCGTGGTCCGGATGATTGTGCTCCCTTTGTCCCGTTTTGTTTGTTCCATTGATTCCGTAGGTGCGTTTGTTCCTTGTTCCTTGTTCTTTGTTCGTTTCGTCTTGGGCGATTAGTCAACCAGACAGATATTGAAACACCATAATAATATGCAGCGATAGACCACTCTCCATCACGTGGTCACTTGTAGTAATAGTACCGACCCTGCGGATACTTTGTGCAGCTTTGGTCCTTAACCTCCCTGTGAAATCATGTATATGTAGGGACCTAGATAGAGAGCAACTGAAGTCACCGCAACTCGAACATCAAGACAGTGCATTGACGGCGCAAGACTCAGGAATCGTCACACCCTTGGCGGCAATTATGTAAAGGCTGGGGATTTCCCTTCCTCCTTGATCCCCCAACTATGCCATCTCATTCACAGTTGACTTCTGATCTATCATATAGCAGGCAATGACAAATCCTCCCGCTCAGCCGCTGCCTGCCGCGCGCCACGGCAAAGCAAGCAGTCCCCATAGCTTACGTCGATGAGTTTTTCCGCATCATGAATGCCATCTCCATCTGGACTACTGGGACGGAGCCACAGTACAGACCATCGAGGCTTCAGCTTGGCCCGGCCCGGTCCCTCGCCAGTGCGGCCAATTAGTTTCTCCAGTTTGATATTTTCCCGCATGAAGCAGTCTCACATTCGGACGGACCTGCTTTTTCTTTTTCTTCCAGAGCCCTTCCCTGCTCCCACTGTGCGCTCGCTAGCCCACCCCAAAACCGGTCTGCCACGCATACCGGAGGTGAAGAGCTGCATGGTCCATGGGCACGTCCAGTCCTCTTTTTTTTCACCGGCTGCGCGTGGCAGAATCCTCGCCGGCCCAACCGGGCGTATTCGTCAGATTCGCGATGCGGTGAAGAGAGAAAAGAAGCCCTGGGCTTGGGGCTTGACTCACACAGAGCAGACACGGGCTGCATTTTCTCGTTGTACAGGACAGGGCGGGCGAGTGGGCTCGGTGGAGAGGCCATGGCGTGTAAGTGAAGCCCTCCCTCCCGGCCACCGCCTCGTGTGACTGCGAGCCTGCGCGCACTATCCACACGATGCAAGGGGTTGAGGTTGAGGTTTGGAGGGGACGCACAGGTGCCAGCGCAGCCCCATTCGTGTGCGCGCGCAGTCAGTCACTGCAGCGTGCACCGGCGCATCGCAGATGAGACGTCCGAATCTACGGTACCTGGGGTAGGGCCCGACTGGCCTCATACCGCTAGACGCAGCCCGAGGTTACATGCTCAGACATACAGTGGAGGCCAGCAGCGCACCGCTAGACGGTCAGAGGGATCCTACAAACACGCATGCAGCAGACACAGACGTAGATGCAGATGCAGACGCAGACGCAGACGCAGACGTCGCATGTCCAAGTCGTGCGGCAGAGGCCAGTGCAGCTTCTGAGGGTTTCAATTACGACCTGCGCGCAGAGACGAAACGAGTCCCCACGCACATGCACGCACAAACGCATGTACGCACGGCGACGCACTACTTGCTTGTATGCCATTGATCATCGCGGCCGAAGCCTGGAGGTTGAGCGGCCCCCATCCGCCATACATTAATAGATGTTCTGATGTTTCAATATCGGCGGGGTTGTGCTGCTGCACGCCGCTGCGCTGACTCGCCCCTGTAGGACAGAGGATGCTGGTGCCTCTTCGCCGCTGCAATCCCACCACGACAGCACACAATGGTCCCCCATGTCACCCAGGCCATGCGGCTCTCGGTACGACTACTATCCGTCCTTCCATCGTCATCGATGCGTATCAATCGCTGTCGTGATATTCACCAGAGGCTAGTGTGTTGGCGCTCTGTGTGTTTGTCCCATCCTCGCCTGATCTGACGAGCAATTGAGTCAGTGCTCGCGTGTACAGAAGCCTGCACAACCCGTCTCTCCGTGTCGTTTTGCTCCTTCATTATTCTTCCCCGTCTCTGCTACTCCCAATGCCGCCGATACTGCTTCCTTTTTACTCTCTGCAGGGCGAATCGAGGGCGCAACGCAGCTCTCTGCTCTTGGAGAGACACCCCGAAGAAGCACAATCATGTTTAGAGCCAGTTGGCGTCAACGCCCGTCCGTTCTCATTATCAGACCATGGCTCCGTCCAGATCCATTTACACACATACGTATCCCTGAGGCATCACACACCACCACAGAACAGGCATGCCGGAGCCCCCCATGTAATCGCGCGTAAATCGCGGATGCGAGGATGGCGATGGAGATGCATCCAGGGAGGTGTGTAGTGTCCGTACGTGGTCTAGCAGGCATTTACGTGTGTGTATGCGGTTTTGCTGGATTTTTGCATGTACATGTAGCATCATCCATCTGCCCATCCATGCACAAAATCCCATCTCAGCTCAACCCCAGCCCAGAGGGGGGGCCGGAGGAGGTGGGGGTGGTGTGATGATGGCTTCTTGCTGACCACCCACCACCGCGGGCGTCGACTGAAGATGGGCCCTCGTTCCGCTCCAGTCTCCAACATCGGGAATCCCGCCATGCCATGCCATTGTTGTGTTGCGTTGCCTCCATTCGCGCAGGATGGGGCAATCCGCATTTCTGCCGCTCCTGGTGCCTGCGCCGCCCGTGCCGCTCCGTGCCCTCGATCCCGGATGAGATAGTCGCCTGCGGGGGGGGCCCTCGTTTGCTCTTGGGTAGCGAGGGGAGGCTTGCAAGTTGCAGCCCAGCGCCATCCCCGTGCGTACTGCTCGGCACCCTGGCCTCTTGAGGGTTGAGGTCCGGCCCAACAACCTGCAGCAGCCTCAAAATGCATACACTACTTTGCACTGTATACACAACAAGCCGAGTCTGCAGAATGGCCCCTCTCCTCTCCTCTCTGGCAGCTACCCTGGCTCTGGGGCGGCATGCACCCAGCAGGGTCCCGTCGTCGCCGAGAGATGAATGCGCCTCCACGCCACGCGAGGCCACGGACGGCCGAGGCATGGCAGGGCAGGCATTTCCCCATGGCCCTCCCTGTGTCTTTACATGGGTCATGATGGGTGGCCAGCCAGCCATGGCTCAGGCCCTATGCCCTGTTTTGAGGCCTTCCATCTAATTCACATCGAGAACAAGGCCCGGTGAAGCCCCCCACACTCTGCCAGCCTTGCAGAGGTCGCTCGCTTGTTTGTGTTGAAAGCCAGATCTGAGTTAGGTACAATGGCGAGGCAAATTCACTCAATGGGTGTGGGAGCAGCAGGTGTGAAATTGATGAGAGTCACTCTCGGTCTTGTTGCTGTATAAGTCTTGTCAAGCTAGGTAGTCATGATAGCTCTGTGCCGCAAGCCAAGGCCTCGGGTCTAATCCCGTCACAACTCTCAGAGCCTCATGAAAAGTTCGCTTCCGACGAACCAGGTTCATTATTCTAACCGAGGGCTCCGTCGCCGTCATGCAATGCCCAATCCTTGTCTGCTCCCACCCGCCAAAGAAAAAAGACGGAAAAAATGAGCCGGAAATCCTGTCCTGCGCCGATTTGTACCGCACCCCGGGTATCCAGATATCCAGACGTAGTAGCGAGCGGTTTCGACTTTGATGCATTGCGCATGCAAGTCCTGAACGTAAATTCCAAACACTGAAAGGAAACATGTTTTCGTCAAACCCCCAAAATTGTTCCTGCATACGGCCGTCCCTCGACACTGTGCTGGGCAGTGTGCTTTGACTGGCTCGTTGCCGCCCCCACCCTCGTCTCTCATCCGTCATGCATGCATCCAACCATCCCATCCACCTCAACGCCTCTCCAAGTGCCGAAACAGTGGTGTGTGTGTGTGTGTGTGTGTCCAAGTGTCGCTTACTCTGTTGTCCCAAAATCCTTCCGTGTTGCCTTGCGGCTTCCTCTGTAAAAATAGCCCATCCCAGTAGGTATCATAGTAAAAATAGTGATGTAGTAGAAAACAATGTGAGCAAAAAAAGCAAAAGGGAAAACTGTTTGGATGGCCCCAGGCTTGTCTAGATCAGGAGAAAGTCCCATCCCTTGATCTGCATGACATCCCGCCAGTGGACGTGCACCGGGGCCGCCTCTGATGTGGTCGAGCCGGGGGAGCCGGCGACCTGCAGAGCGTCGTTTTGCATCCAGACCTCGCACAGGACGCTGGCCACGCGACCGATGGAGCCGTAGTTGGCCAGGTCGCCCAGCTGCGCGAGGCGGTCCTGGAACAGGGCCCGGAAGGGGCTGCCAGGAGTGCTGTTGGCGCCGCCAATGAGGTAGACCCAGACCAAGCTGCGGTCGAAGCCATTGGGGCCCGAGGGGATGTGCTGGAGCACCGTCGTCAGCTTGTCGACCAGGCCCATGGCGGAGACCTGGCTGGGGCTGAAGCCGGGGACGAGGCTGCACAGGTAGAGGCGGGCAGCTAGGCGGAAGGCCATGGTCATGTTCCTGGACAGCTGCTTGGGCGACAAGCTGCCGTTGTCGTTGAAGGCCATCTTGGGGCCAGACTCGCTAGCCTCGGTGTAGCTAAGCTGCTCGCCGAGAGACGAGACGTGCTGGCACAGAGTAAAGTGGTCCATGCCGTCGCGCTTGAGGGAGTCGAGGCAGGCAATCTCGGAGATGAGATACATGACGCGGTCGTCGCAGCCCATGAGCTCGCGGAGGCCCAGGTTGGGGTTCATCTGCGACAGGTGCTTCTCCCGGTACGTGTGGGCAAAGGTGGGAGACCTGCCCTTCATGGTGGCGCCGAGAATGTCAATCCAGGCCGTGAGAGTCATGTTGAAGGGGCTCTGGACCGGCACCTCGGTGGGCTCCGAGACGATGCGCGGGAGGTCAAGCTTCTGCACCAGGCTGATGGCGGCCTGGAAGTGCTGGTGCCAGGGAATGTCCAGCAGGCTGTCGTCGAAGCGGCCGACGATACACTGGAAGAAGATGAGGCCCAGCGTGGCCTCGAGGATCTGCTGGTGGTTCTCATCCTTTTTGAGCGCCTCGCAGAGGGCCCAGATGGTGGTGTAGCGGTGCTTCATGATGTCCTGGTCAATCTCGTCGCCGGTAACGTTGGCGTGCGACTTGAGGTGCTGGGCGGCGATGCTGAGGCAGCAGTGCAGGTAGGCGCTGTTGGACTGCAGCGCGGGGAGGATCAGGTCGGAGCTGACGGACCCGTGCTGGTTTGACTCGAGGATGGGGAAGATTGTGGGCAGCACATGCTTGATGAAGTGGTCAAGCAGACGCTGGTCATTCTCGTCCAGCTCGACCTGGACCTGCCTCGACTCGGTCGAGGGTCCGTGGGAGAAGTCAAAGAAGTTGACATTGAGCGTCTCCTCGGAGAGCGACTCCCTGCGCTCCTGGTAGATCTGCTCGGTCCACTCGCCGTCGAGGGGGCCGGGAGGCAGAACAGTACCTGCGGGAGGAGGGGTCTGGTAGGTGCTGAAGGTGGAGATGTGCGACTCGCGCAGGGTGGGCACGTCGTTGACAAACATTTGACGCTCAGTCTTGACATCAATCTCGTAGGGAGAGTAGCTGCCGAACATGAGCTCGGGGTGCATGGGGGCGCCAAAGGCTCCGTACTCGGTCGGCGGGCTGTTGAAGTTGAAGGCCGAGTAGTGGGAGTCGATGGAGGCGGACCTTGTGCGGTCCAGGGGATCCGTGTAAGTGGCAGACGTGGGCACTGAGTGGGTGAGGCCCGGGGGAGAGCTGCCCACTGACGTCTGGATGTTGTGCGCCGCGTGCGCCGACTTCTCTGAGAGCTTCTTGCGCTTGATGATCATCTTGATGTCTTCCTTCTGCTTCCTTCGCGCATCATTGTTGCTCCACCACATCGGTCGCTTGTACTCGCATTGCAGGCCGAGGTGCTTGCATGCTGTGCACGAGGGGGTGCCCTCGTCGCACTTCTTCCGTCGGAGTCTGCAAATGTAGCATCCTGTAGGCGAAAAACCCCAAGTTAGCACATAAGGAATTCAATGTTCCCACCCAACTGCCTTGTGGCGGCGGCGGGTGTAAGTGCAGGAGCGGGCCGGGGCGGTACGAACCTGTTCTTGAGCGGCGGTGCATCTGGGTCTTGGTCTTTGACTTGGTCCTGGTTTTGCCATTGCTTGGTTTGGCAACGGCCGGCTTGGCCTTGGTGGTCGTCTGCGTGACAGACATCTTGACTGGGTTTCCAGATGTTCGCATCGCCGCACTGCGGTGGTCGGGGGACTGCGAAGACATATGTAGCTGCGATGCTGGGCTCAGAGGCACAAGCTGTACTGTGGACATGGGGAGGGGGGTGAGCGCTGTGGCCGGCAGGGGCGTGTGTGGTACCGTGCGCAGCTTGTGGAGGGGACACTGTGGCGTGGACCCGATCAAAAGCGGGAAGGGGAAAATGTCTTGCTGCCGGGGGGCCCAAGTCCAGAGTGAAAAGAGGTTGGGCGTTGACGGGGACAGGGAACTTGTCGTTGACGGTTGGAGCTTCCGATCCGTCGTAATTAAATTAGTGATTGTTTGGTCGATCCAGCTCTGCTTTCGAGGACCAAGCAAGTGATGCGTGTAAGTGGTTGGAGACCAGGCGTCGTATCAAACCACGGCTGGGGGCTCTGGGGAATTATTATGCTATTCGCTTCTCGATCGAATCCGGTTCGTCTTTCTGAGATTGCGCAATGAATGAGTGGCTGTAAGGCAAGGCCGGCTTGCTTGGGGTGGGAAGAATAGTAGGAGGGCGGAGAGGGGGGAGAGGGGGGATGAGAGAGTAGGGAGAACTTGGACTTGACGGCTGTACACAGGGAAGGAAAAAGAGGGCAAAATTCGAAAGCGCTTGCGGATGGGCAAATTCTTATATTTTGGCCGCTTTTACGGCGGCCACGGTAAATCGATTCGCAGTTGGTTCTCGTCAGCCTGTTTCTATTTTTGCATCATGCTGCACTCTGCACGATGGCTTGCCATGGCACGACAAGTGAAGACCAACTGCGCTTAGAGAAACCAATGAGCATGGGCCGGCAAAGATGGCCGCACTCCATCAACGCATGCCCACTAGATCTCCACTCTAGGAATAGATGAGCACAATGAGTTGGAGGTGTGGGCCAGGGCATTATGTCCAAACAGGAAAGTCGCGCATGGTGTGTAGCCCGTTGCCCATGCTCCCGTGGAGATCTAGGATATACCCACGCGTACAGTCTTTACTGCATGGGGTGGAAGCTGCCCGCTCGTTGACCGGGGGGGGGAGGGAAGGTCGGTCTTCTGGACAGTCACCCAGTAGCCACTTTGGAAAGGGTAGCTCTTTGGGGGACACATCGTACTGTACAAGGCCATGGGGGGGACCCTTGAGCCGGCCCATCGAATGATGCTCAACAGCAGGGCTGGTCACACATGGGGCCTTGAGATATCGTTGCACCACATGTCCACGGTGAGGGAGAATGCCGCACAGGGAGAGAACATGCAATGGCACAACGACGCCATTTTCGCCCCAAGTACAGACCGGTGCCGGGGAGGCACAGATCTGCTGCAGCCTCAGTGCGTGTGCGAGAGAGCTCGGAGCTGTTCTCTTCCCCGATACCTCCATGGTTGGGGCCATGCAGCCACGACAGCAAGCTCACCCGCGCTATTGAGAGGGGGGAACTGGCCCGGGCAGCTGCAGGCTGCAGCCGTGGACCTTGAGAGGCAAAGGCTTGTTGGGGAGAGAGAGAAAGCGGCACGAATACGGTGGCCGGCTGATAGAACCCAGGCCAGGCACCAGAGCTTCTAATCAGACCAAGGCGAGCAGCACTGTGCCCAGTCTGGCCATCTACTTGCTGGCTGTGGCAATTGCCTCATCAAACGTGATCATCTGTTCTGGCCATGAGTCGTTTGGTCCAGCGATTCACAGGCCTCAGCTCAGACCTGCCCGACGACAGCGTGGCCAGGGATCGGCTAGGGCGCGCGGTCGCGAGGGATAGCGGTCGAGGTGCCCTGTCCGGCCCTAGAGGCTTCTGAGAGACGGTCTAGACAGCAAATGCATTGCGAGCAAGCACGATATCAGGCGGTCTGGAAGCGCATTGGCCGGCTCGGGACACCTCGTGGCTGGCAATGCGGCAAGTGGCTGCCCGTGGCACCCTGCCGAGCAGATCTCGGGCCTCGGATTCGTGCAAATAGAAGGTACTCGAGGCCAGCGGGCAGCCGTGTCCGCCCCAACTGGGGTTTTACGGAGCACAGAAGAATCTTTTGTCCCCAGTTGGGGTCGCTAACGTCGCCGTGCCGTGTATCGCACGAGGCCCATGCTACGATTCTACGAGTCTATTCTGCTGACATCTTTCACGAGCGGGTCGGCCGCTGGAGCCGCTACTACACTGCAAAAAGTCTGGAGGGGGGCAGGTAGCCCGCCAGCCTCGTCTTTAAGTTGACCACTACATGGACTTGGTTGTTGGCTCATGACACGCAAGCCGCACACACAGTACTAACTAATTGCTTGCTTTTAGAGTCAGTCGCCCGGGCAGCGAGCAAGCAAACACGCAAATATCCAAACTACCACAATGGGAAAGATTATCAAGACAGATGCTCAACGCGGCCGCTCAAGCTACGCTAGCCTCGAGGGTTGCAGCCTGGAGGGAGGGGAAGGGAGGCAGGCGGCTAGAGGCCGAGATGAGGCGATAACAGGCATTGGTACGCAGCATGACGCCGTGCGGCGCGTGCTTGGCCGCCTGAGTCGGCGTACTTGTAGCGGTAGTGCGTGCGTGCTGCGTCGTCTCCTCTCCCGCTAGTGCGCTCTGAGCAGTGCGCACACGCTGAGCAGTCGTGACAGGCCGAGCGTGGCGGTAGGGTTTGGACCGCAAGACTCGGTCGGCTGGACATCCGGCTCTGTAGTGTCGTCGACAGAAGCCGTCTCTGGCCCGTGATTCGACGGGCCAAGTGTGACGAAACGTTGGCTCGTGCAGAAGCGGTAGGGGCTGCGGGACCAACCGATTGTAGCGCCCAGCGCCAACAGGGATAGCGGGCCTAATTGCCAGCCCAGCTGGGGATCAAGATTGGCCCGTTGCTGCAGCAGGAGCGGCAGGGGGCCTGGCAGGGGTCTCAGGGGTCCTGCGCCAATCAGCCATCCAGCTCCCGCCCCCGGGCCTTGCGCACCCCAGCCCAGACCGGCGCTAGCAGACCTTGTCCTCCAGCCGTCCGCCGGGGTTCTCCCTGGTGCATTGGCGGCCGAGAGAAGGCGGGCGGGCGACCGAAGCTAGCGGGGCCTTGGCTTCGATTGATTGTCACTCACTCACTCGCTCCACGCTCAGTGTGTATACACCACGGGCGGCGACGGAGAGCGGAACGGGCATGAGGCACGGGCAGGAGGACATGGAGACAGGCGTGCTAGTGGTTTTTGTCGAGTGCTAGCAGCGCACGTGCTGTTGGTCTCGGAGACGGAAGCCGCCCATCAACAGAAAGCCCACGGCGCCCATCGAAATTGGATGCGCGGGATGGCCTCTTACGACGAGCCAGGATTCGCCGGCAATCACATCGCCCAATTTCCCGCTGCCAACCATCACCCATCCCAGAGCATGACTATCTTCATTTTGCCAAATTCACTGCGTACTGTGTGTACTGTACGGGAGATGGCGGTTTGATAATTGATGACTCTGACTCTTGCAAGGTTCGACGTTTATCACGCCGTCCATCCCCGATTATTGCGTTTCCTCGGCGGGTGGGGGGGAACGAGCGCCAATGCCCACTAACTAACACATGGACAGCGCCTGAGCCCTTTGGGCCAGCTTCTACCCCGTGCCCGCTTCGCTTCTTTTTTGCCGAACCCCATGAAGGGATCCGCGCCGCCAGCCCTAATACAATACTCCGTGCCGTCCTTGTCGTTAGTAACAGCCCTGCGCGGGAAAATCGATCAAATCCTTCATCAAGTCGCGACAAGCAAAGATCCTTCAACGGCAGAAGCGGAGCTGGACCCGGACCGTGCTAGACCCATATTGTCACAGCTGCTCAGGCCATGCCCCTGTGCCGTTAGTGTTTGTCCGGCGCCCTTGTCCCGTGCTGTGTCGTCAGCGCTTCCGCTGCGAGTCATTGTGCCAGCGGGCGAGCGCTTCGACCGTCTTGGAGAAGCTCAACTTAAATTAATGTCCCAATGCGGACACCCCGTCGTGACTCTCCAAGGTAATTAGCCCAGTTTCTTTCTTTAGAATGGTGCCAAATTATCCCTCATTCCACTAGCTGCAAAGATCGGCCTGTTGGTGGGCGCTTAAATCACTGCATAAGCACCCCATGGATGGATCGGAAGTGACCTTGGAGCTTTGGCCTGCATGCGGGCGCTAAATACCACCTTATCACACCTTCTTGCTGCTGACAGCAGCAGCGGCCCAAGCTCTATTTTTATTTAGCCCCCATTTGCAGATCCAATATTTGGCCTAATTTGGTCCCTATCCAAGGTCCTAATCCGGGCAAAAATGTGACTGAACTTGAACTGGGCTAATTATGGATGTTACATTCCGTGTTAATAACGCTGCTCACGTATTATCGACGATTTTGAGGCCCCGCACTCTCTGCGACCTCCGATACCCTGGCCCCTTCCTTGACTGTCAACCTAGCCCTGCCCCTACCTAGCTCATCGCCTAGCATACCCCAAGTCTCCCGTCTCTATGCTGATCCCTCCGATGCACCCGTTGATCCTCCCGGGGCTACACATCCTCACTTCAGCAGACTCACAACAACCGGCGCACGCACTCACATTGCAAGAAATTGCCTGCGTTGCTTCTTCGGCTCCTCCCTCTGTGAGCTGCAGGAATTGGTCGCATTGTTGGCCACACTCGTTGATCTGCGAACTGCATGGCCTTGGAGCTCGGCCCTGCAGCCACTTTACCAGCCGCGGCGCATGTTTAAGTTCATAAGGTCGTCGTGCCCTTGAGTTTTCTTGAGTGCATGGACCTGGTCTAAATTACCACGTGCGCCGCTACAAAGAGACCGTTGTTGGTTCCGTTATCTTTAGGCAGTCCGGAACCAGCGTTGCACCATCTCTCAACCGTCTTTCCAAAAAGCTGCCCCGGACCAACAAACGGTCACAGCCCCCCGCCCCCCCGCTTGGTGAGGCTTTATGGATGCTACAACAACCAGCTTACACAGACTCACGAGCCATCCTCTACATGCCCACGTTTTAGAGCACGCACACACACACTTTGGCATGCACCACGTAAGCACCCTGTTCTACCACGCATCCTCTCTCAAGGCCGAAGATGTGGATGGTACGACACACTCCTCCGAATCCCCAGTCCCGGGTAGCGCTCCCCTAGTACAGTATTCTCTGTCGGCAAGGCTTTCGGACACCATTTTAGGGTAGGAGCACTGACTTTGAGGCTATAATGTGCACGACCTACTGTATCAGATCTAGCACAGATACGTATCGGGCGTGGTTTGTGATGAATCTCGACGGGTTTACTTGACTTGTATAGCTAGTCCGATTCATGCTCTTGAGGCGCGGCCGCACCCCCTCCCCTCCTCCCCAGGCTTCTTCCTCGCATCGTCGCAAGGATGAAATGTCGCCTCACACGGCCCATGTCGCGCTCGGCGCAAAGTGATTACATCGGTGTTGACGCTCCGAGGTGCCCGCTCTTCGATAAAAATCCTGCAAACTGGGGTTACCCACGACGACGAATGCCCGAGGTGCAAGGAATGAGAAGGGGGGGAAACATGCCCTTCTGTACAGGCTTCTACCTCGCTAAACTGCCCGAATGGCATGATACCACGGTTAGTTCGAAGCTGAACAGAGGTTGAGGCGTCGGCTGGCATGGGCCCTGGTAAACACCCGCCGTCACAGGACCATAAACACTCCAATGAACTACCTCACCCGCCAGATAAGCCGGGCACTGTAGATTTTGCCTACCCTATGACAAGGAGCGGCTTCTGTGTAAGTCCCGTGCAACCGAACCAGCCACCCTCGCGATGCCTTTCCGTGAGTCCCCACTCGACCTCCCCCTCACCCGCCCCCTCAACCGTTACGACAGCCATGTTTAAAGGCTCAACTTGGCCCAATAGGGAAATTTCGCCTTCCATACCCTGGGATGTCATGGGCTGCCAATGATCTTGGCTTACAGAAGAGGTGGTGTTTGTGTGTTTAGAGAGGAAGAGAAAACAAAGTGAATCAACCATCCACAAGACAGCCCACGGATCGCATTGGCAATCTGTCATGTGAGATTAGGTCATGCCGCGGCATGCTCATGCTCTGCAAGTTTGTGCAGTTTGCGAACTACATGCTGGAGAAGCTGCGAACTGCCCAACGAATGGAACGGCTGCCAACAAGAGTCGATCATGGCCCACCACGAAATGTTTTCCAGACGGAGACCGAGGGTACAGGGTAGAGTACAGTGAGGCACTGCACAGTACACCCTTGTAACCCGTTGACATCAGCCTACGGGGATCCAAATTGGAACCCTGTCGATCGCGCCTCTCCAGTTGTCACTTAGGGAGATTCCGGATCATATCGGAATCCGCCGGTCGCGTAATCATGATATGGATGTCGTTCTTTGGCCCAAGAATTGAGTACCAGTGTCAGCAAAATCAGGTCAGGTCATATGGGCAATGGCAGCAGCTGTTTGCCTGTCAACATACTGCGGCCGTCGCAACATCTCAGCCAGGTCAGCGGACGAGCTCTCATGTGAGACACTCCTTTCCGCCGCACTGATAATGATAGATGATTGAGGCGCCGCCGGCTCTTTCTCCGAGGCCTTCGGCCCCGCAATGTCCATCATCTCAAGAGCCGGCGTCACGACGTGGAAGCGGCGCGGCGCCATCGACGGTCTCGCCTAGTGCAACAGTCGGTGAGGATCCGTGCTGCGAGATCTCGAGGCGGATGCCCCATGGTCTGATGGTTGAATGCAAAGCATTTCCACTAGGGGGCTGGTCGTAAGTTATGCGAAGAAAGCGGGAACGAGGCATTAGCCTTATGACGGTGTGCGAAGCTACGTTGCCCGATGTCTACCGGATCCACCGCTCCGCTCTCACTCCACATTCGTTTCCTGCCTCTGAGGCTAGCAAGGCTAGGTAGGGTTGATGGCCTGGGGGGTCCTTCCCTTGTCATGCTAGTTGCGGGCGAATCGCATCCGGACGGGTATGTTTCCTGGCCGTGAATGAGGAGCCCTTGCTAGCACGCGGTAAAAGGCCGTGGAGGAGTCAGGACCAGGTAGCCTGAGGTAGCGAGCGAGCGCTGAAGTCCTTGCCAGGGAGGATCGGGACCCCCGCAGCAGCAACGCGATTGACGGGCGTTAGGCCAATCGACACCTCAAGGCGAGGATTTACACAACGATTGGATCGGGCCTATATTGCTCAAACCTCTGCGCCGAATACCCCGCCGACGCCACGGCAACACGATGGATCATGGATGGCTTCTTGTTGCCAAGCGTATGAGGCGGCCGAGTCAGCAGGACGAGCCGAACCCAGTCGTCTTTCGCGGCCCATGTCGATCGAAGGCGACTGACTGAGTGCACGGCACCTTGTGACTAGGTTTCTGGCGAGTCTCGGGCGTCGTTGAGAGGCTTGGTCATCTCCTTGTCGCTGCGGTATGACAGGCAGGAATCCAAGTCGGACTAGCCATGCACTGCAGCAAGTGGTGCCTTTTTCATTATCATGCCTTGCTCCTAGTAGCACGTCGAAAACGTGCGAGCGACGTAACGCAGCACAAAGACAATAGCTGTGCTACTGCCAAGCACGTTAGTTGGTATAGCTCGAAGCACAATGGGCCACAAGTGTGAGGTGGTGGCGGCGGACTGACAGTGTGAGCACAGTTTGCGCCAGAACGGTGCGGGGCTGCACGGCTGCACGCCCGCAGGCCGCGAACTCCCACCCCACCCCATGTGGCTTGCAGTTGCGCCGCACTGTACGGTACTTGAGGTGGTGTTTCCGTGCCATGGCCCTGCCGTGTGTGGCAAGAGCTACCTTAGGTAGGTCCCTTAGCCTGCATTGCAGCGGGCTGCTGCTGTGCTACACCACCGAAGCCCGTGCCACCTCCAACCCCGCAGATCTCCTGTGTGCACTTCACCCAGTGTCACGTCGCATCTTTCATCTGTGATTTCGAGGCAGCAGAAGGTTGGTCCGTTGCTACCCACTTACAGCCTCACCGACCAACCTCCACCGAAAGCCCTCCACCCTCATTGCGGCGTTCAGGGACGTCCGAATTCATGGGCTTGTGTAGGACACCACCAGCCGAATCACACTTCCCCCGCCCATTTGATAAGATTCATCTCCCATATTGTGCCTCAATCACGGTGAAGGGTGCGGAGCGGGTGGATGGAGAAGAGGAGTACACACCACTTGGACTTCCTCAGCCTAGCAACACAGGGCTTCAAGGACGCCAAAACGTCGAACCACCAACCAGCGCCACGAGGGACTTGGAAGGAAAGTGTTCAAGTCGCTAGTAGGGTTAGTGCAGCCCCCCAATGTGATCAGCAAGGATGTTCAAGCCCTTTAGATCGTCGCTCTACACCAGCCGCGCACCTCCACGGCTCCACTGCCTGGAGTATCTATTCAAGAGCTCGGCTGACCGCTTTCACAAGGCCGAACAGGCGTCCACCGGTGCGTTTAGGGACCCTAACCAGGTCGGAAGACCCTGACCAGGCCGGAAGAATTCGTCTGGGTTCGGAGCATAGCGCTCGATCACGAAATACGACAGAGTCGCACAAGAGAGCAGGGAGAGAACTGACCGCCCCGGATGTCTTTCGTTTTGAAGCCTTGAGGCGAGCCAGATGCCAGATTCAGAGGTAGCCCGCGCGGGTGATGAGAGGTGGCTGATTTGACAATGTCCTTGTGATGGCAAGGGAAGCGGCCCGGTCCAGTCACACCCCGCGCGAGCCGGGCGGACTATCATCACCTTGTCCATGAATTGTGCTCATTGATGGGAGTGATTGGTTAAAAGTCGGCAAGGGCGCTATGGCTACAGGCAGTCGAATCGACGCCGGTTGCCGGGAGGGGCGAACATCGACGCAGGGCCTCCTCAGGCTGTGTAGTGTGGCAGCAGACCACTTCACGGCACAGGAACGGAGGGCCTCACAGACAGTGGGGGCTATCACTTTCTCGGCAGGGACAGAGCATGGATACAGCGACAACACCAGATCACATCGAGAGAAAACAAGCAGGGGAAGCGCGAGGAAACATACGATGCAGCTGGCTCCTCTCGAAGAAGCTACGGCAGATGGCCAACACCAGACAAGCACGTTGCGCGTTGACAACAGATGCTCAATGATCCTCCGAGCTCAATTGACGGCAGTCGCGTACTCGGTCTCAACTGATACGAGGCATTGGTGGGTCACCTGGCTACATTGACCAAAGCCGAGTCCGAAAATAACGGCATTGGCCTGGCCAGCTCGCCCGGCAGAATAATTTTATGATTGCCGGATGAAGCATTTATTCAGGGCCCACGGCACTTTATCTATCTCGCCTAGAGGCTGGGAGCGTGTGATGGCACAGCTGCCATCCGTCACAGACTCCGTGTTCGCCATGATGAGTGACTTCCACGCACTCGAGGGTTGTGTGCGTGCAGGGGGGAGGGGATCGCTGCTCGGGGGTCACCCCCGCCGCAATGATGGTAGCAGCATTGCGAGTCTTCGTCACATTGTGACAACTCCGATCAACCAAGTCAAACAAAGAAACACCCCCGTTCCCTTATTTCTCTGCAGACATGCAGAAGTCTCGCCCTCCTCTTCCTAACGGGAGCAAGTCTGTCACCGTCTGTGAGCACCCCCCTGTCGCTGCAGACAAGCGGAGGCACCAAAAAAAAGAGGGGGCAATCAACATGGGGCGCTGGCAACAGGGGTAGCCGTGAGCACTCAAGCATCAACCCGCGACCAATCAGACGACTATAAAGTGCATCTCGGCGCTTAGACGTTACTATATTTGACGGGACCAAACCCTGTCAGCCAATGATAGCGGCGAGATGCCCCAAGACATGGCGGTCTTGCTTCTCCTTCCATCCAGCACGCTGCATCTTGCGCCTTCAGACAGGTCACCTCCTCACAAGGGCGGGCGTGACCGGCCCTGCAGGTCGGCAAAGCGGGACGCGGCCATCTCGCCATGCGTCCAACAGCTTTCTCGAGGCTGGCGCCACGCGCCACGATGTCTCTGACTCCATCCTTCCGGCCTTGTTGCCCCGGGCGCCAATGATGATGTTCGTCGCCAGCCTTCCAGCCCAACCGGCCCCGGTCAACTGCCTCCTGTACGTTTGTGGGTGTTAGTGCTCTTTCTGCTGTGCCGGTGTGATGTCCTGCCACCCCCATGCCCTGCACTCCTCGAGGATGGCAGGGAACTGGGATCTCGGGGCTAGGTCCTCGTCCTTGCCCAACCAGTCACTCTAGCCGTCTATTCTTGTCTCTCGGACAGCCGAGAGAGCACCCTGTCTGGCGAGTATGGCCACCACCACACCCTGATATAGTGCATACATAACGTCCCGCAACCGCCCGCCCGCGCCCCGACACCCCCTCCTCCCAAGTTTGCGACCTCTGTACTCTTGATATTGCTTCATGAGTTTACCCTCTTTTTCCTTTTACAGATTATTGGAACACACATCGTATACCTAGAGTATTCAGCGCCGGCAACGGCGAGCCAACTTGAACGAGAGAACGAAACTGCCGAAGCGAAGAGCTCCCACCGAGGACACCGACTCGCTGGCTTCCATTCTGGGATCATGGTAAGTCTTGCCCGAGGCAAATTCCCCTTCGGGAGCATACGATGCTAATTCATCTCTTTGTTTTAGGAGTACACGTACTTCCAGGCCGGTGAGCCCCGGACGTACCAAGAAATGCGTCAAAAGCCCGCCCCAAGAGACACATTCTTCAGCCTAAAGAACGACTCCCAACTTCAGAGACCGACATCGGTGGCTACCGAATTCGTCGATACCGACTGGGATGATGAGGAGATCATTACTGACGAAGAGGACAACTCCCCTCGCCTGAGTGTTCAATCTGTATGTGCTGCATATCAATCTATCGTCGTGTTGTTGGCCCTTGGCCGCTAACTTGCCAATGCAGGCTGGCCAGCCCAGTTTCACAACCATATCCTCTTATGATGAGGCCCCCACGCCCCGGTCAAGTAGGAGCCAGGAAGTTGCCATCGAATACTCCCCTAAGCAGGTTGAAGGACCGAGAGGGCCGCACTTGTTTCGCAGTTCGACAGACCCTTCACAGTATGAGGAGGACGTCATTCTGACCCTGTCACCCATTACCCCGAAAGCACCTCGAAACATCGCCGACTTCTTCATTCAACAGCAACAGCCTCCCCTCCCCATCGCCCCTCGCCGTAACAGCCCGTTCCAATACACACGGGCGGAGCTAGACACAACGAAGCTGGTGTCATGGACCACGGAGATGGTCGCGCAGGCAATGCTTAATGCTGGCATTGAGCAAGCTACGGCAGATCGCTTCATCGAAAATGACATCAACGGCGCCATCTTGATTACCTTGAAATTTGAGGATCTACGGGAGCTTGATATACAATCGTTCGGTATCCGGACCAAGGTCTGGCACCAGATCCAGGCACTGAGGGACAGCCGACCGCCATCTCCCAGGCCCGAGACCCCAATTGAAGATGCCCCAAGCGCAGAGGCGAAGAGGGAGACGCGAGGAAGGGGGAGCACCGAGCCAAAGCCACGGAGGAAGCCCAGTATAAGGCGACAGAGGCCCAACCAGTCAGACGAGATCACCCCCATGGAGTCAGTATCCATCATTGGCATTGAGCAAGTCATTCCCAAGCCCCATCAGTGCTCCAAGGGCGAGAACTGCTCCAAGTGGAAGAAGCAGCAAGCTCTCATCCGCGCCTTCAAGAAGGAGCATCCCAATGTGGACATGAGCCAGTCCGGCACCGTCATGATTGGCGACGCCGGCAACCCAGAGACGGCTAGAGCCCTTGACCCCATCGAGACTCGACGCCCAGTCTCGGACGCGGTGCCCTCCGTGGTGGCTTCGTCTGACGTCCTTGGCCCCGGGGAGATGCCTCCGCTTCAGTACCTCAGGGAGGCGACTCTGCGCAACCTTCAGCTGCAGGATCCCCAAGACAATGTCCGCCAGTTCCTCAGCTTCCAACAGTGGCAGCTTCGAGATGCCGAGAACCAGGTTCCCCCGACGCCTCCCTTTGAAGCCAACCCAGCCGCCAAACCCCCTCACCAAGGCCTTCGCAATCTCCCGAAGCTTGCGATCCCCGGGAAGCCCCAGCCGCCGCGTATGGCACCTCCTGCCCGTGCTGCCAGTGCCGCGCCCGTGCCTTCACAGCAGCAAGCACAGCATAAACTACCCGTGCAACGGAGCAGCTTCGCTCCGTATGCCATGGAGAAGGCAGACCCGCTCTCCCCTGACTTGGAAACACCCCAGAACCCGTATCGATTTGGTACTCCCTTCTCCGAGATGGACGTGCCCGTCACTGCTGTTCCCGTGGGCCCTGTCTCTCGCGATGTTTCTCAATCCGTGCCTCCAGACATGAGCTATCGCGCCTCTCCGGGCAGTAACCCTACTCCTCCTCGATGCCAGTCTCGCACTTCTGCCCGTCGTCCGTCCTTCCCCGTGATGCCTTCTCTGGACGAGCACCGGACCATTGCCACAGTCTATCCGTCGAGGGATGCCTCACCCCAGAAATCCCCTCAGGTTTCTCGACCTCAGCAGCAGCTCCAGGCCCCACCGCGAGTCAACTATCCCTGGTCCCCAGTCGAGCGCACCAACTTTGAGAAGGCCATTCCGCCGATGGGCTCCCTCGCCCAGCAAAATGGTGCGACCCCAGTGGCGACCGCCAACGGCATCACCCACCAAGGCCCCATGAAGAAGCGCAAGACCCGCATGCTTCGACATGAGTGGCAGGACGGCTACTTCACCATCAAGGGCACGCGTCTCAACATGCACAAGGATTCCAACCAGATGGACCGCACGCTTGAGTATGTTGACATCGATGACTACGCCATTGCGTGCTCCAGCGTGGCATCGTCGTCCAAGCTCAGTGCTGCTTTCAAGGCCGTGCACCTCACTCACCACCGGGAGAAGAGCGACCCCGTTGGGGCCTTTGCCTTCCAGCTTATCCCCCAGGACAAGAACACTGCACGACTTCGCAAGCGGGAGAGCGCCCTCCACGCCGCAGGCGGCAATCCAGCCGAAGGCGTCAACGGTACTGGCAAGACGCACCACTTTGCTGTCAAGAACCGTGACGACCGTATCGATTGGATGCGAGAGCTGATGCTTGCCAAAGCACTGAAGCAAAAGGGAGAGGGCTTCGAGATCAGTGTCAATGGCAACATGATCTAGACGCCGGACCTGCAGCCCTCTCATACTAGTCACTACCTGATTTGCATACACTCCTTACATTGGCTCATTGGACTATCCCCCCCCGTCTCCTCTTTTTCCCGGTATTTTCATTTGTCTTGTTTTTATTTATCTCTCTTGTCCGATTTGGGGCAGTTCAGGATTCGCAACGACAGATATACAGAAAGTGACTATGGCTCTCTCGCGGGATGCACAACATAGCGGATGATTATAGCTTTTTTTCGGGTCTGTTTTTTTGGCATTTGTTTACCGCGTTCCACTTGGGTCGCTACGGTCACGGGAGTATTATACCAAATCACAGCTGCATGCACACTCTCTTGAGGGGATGTCACGACTTGGATACCACGCCTCATTTTAGGCAGTTTTCTTGATATTTGGGTCTAGGATTAGTATTCTGTCCAGAGACCTCTGGAACGGCCGGGAGGATTAAATAAAATGGCAATTTATTATGGCAAACTATGAACTTGATGCAATATTGTTCGTGGCAGTGGTGAGGACTCGCTCTTGTAATCCTGGATTTGCCATGGAAGATGATGTAGGGTAGACACGTGATGGCTGCCTATGTACGGCCCGGATTTAATTTGTTTGTTAGAGAGGGACGTGGTTTGAAAGGGTAACGAAGTATATGTGTACCTAGTTAAGGGGATGAATGAGTACCGAGCCTGGTTCCCACGACTGATGATCAAGCTCTGGTGCGTGTATTGGGTTCTGGCTGGGATAATGATCTGATGAACAAAACAGAACGTGATGACCAGTGATGGCTCCAAGTTGCTGATCCATAGGTAGGTAGCTAGAAACCCCAATGTTGTATAGCTGTGTGGACATGCATCAAGTCGCAAGTGAACGAGGATTTGCCCTGACTGTGGCACGAGTCGTGAAACCGGGCACGGCAGACCAAGATATAACTCGATTGGTGATATTCACTACACAATTACAGAACATGGTACATTTTCCCACCTGTATATGCAATGTACAAGTATCTTACAGGCGCTGCGGTTTCCCGCCATCCAAGCGCTTCGTGCTCCTGTCGCCAAATTCCTCCCATTCATTTGCCACCCCTTCATCCGGGCGAAAAGCATCACATCTGCGGACACACTCCCGTGCCGCTTATTCCGACGCCGACTTGAAGTCGGGGCGTAGCACGCCTGATCGGTTGGCCACCTTCTCCCAGTCAATCAGGTTCCACCACGACTCGGCATAGGCGGTCTTGCCGCCCATGCCACTGGCACCGACGCCCCAGTCGAGGAGCCAGGCGTGCTCCCAGGTGTTGAGGCACAGGAGGGGCTCGAGCTCGATGCCGCCGGGGGGCAGGTCGCCATCGCGCTTGCGGGCGCCGGCTGCCTGGCTGCGGAAGTAGTTCTTGGCGGAGCCGTCCTTGCCGAGGGTGGTCATGTCGGACGCCTGGGCGCGCCAGTGGGCGCCGGGGTAGGGCGAGCCGGCGAGGTAGGTGGGCAGCAGGCGGTAGTCGCCGGGGCCGGTCTTGACGAGCCAGAGGAAACCCGGGCCGAACATGGCGGAGGCGGTGATGACGAACTCGCGGCGGAGGGTCTCGATGGAGGAGAAGGAGGCCTCGAGCTCCTTCTGGAGGGCCTCGGGCATGGGGGTGCCGGTGGGGGAGATGCCCTGGAAGAAGAAGTGGTTGTTGTGGGCCATGGAGGCGTAGTTGAAGATGGGCGCTTGGTTGGGCTCGCGGGCGGTCATGATGGAGATGCTCTTGGTGTCCTTGTCCTCGAGCTCGGTGCCTGCGAGGCGATTGGAGGTTAGCTGGGTGACTGAGAGGGCGGCGCATGCAAAGAAGGGCATTGCGTGATGGCCCCGTGGACACCCGTTCAAGGACGTCCCCGGGCGGGCGAGGGGTGGCGAGGAGCCATTGAAGGCGCCAAACCGCAGAGCGACGTACCGACAGTGAGGGCATTGAGCTTCTCAACCATGAGCTTCATGTACTCGGTCCAGGCGAGGTTGAAGCCAGCCGGGCTCATGAGGTTCGGGACGCCCTGGGAGAAGTCGTGCTGCAGCTCGGGGACGTGGTGGATGGAGCGGCGGGCATTGACGGAGGCGCGCAGGCCGAGGCCAGCGGCCAGGCGCGGAGCCCTTAGTCGCGGGCGAAACATGCTGGGGGCTGTGTAGGCAGGGCGGATTGGGAGTCGTGGTTGTCCAACAGGTCGGTCGTCGTCTAGGGCGTCACACGAACCGGAACGAGCGAGCGACGACTTTTTCCCAAAGCACGGAGCTTGGAGGTACGTTGAACCGGCGAGGAGCGAGTTGAGCCACGTGTGGCTGACAGAGACAGCAACTTCCATCTGTCAGGGGGCGCAGTTGCTCGGAAGGGTGGGTCCGTGTGGGGAGTGTGGCTCAGCACAGCTGGGTCAGCCGCACATCAGCGATTCTGGCCTGGTGATGTAAAACAAGCCACAGCCGCTGCCTACTACCACATCAGTCACTTCGGCTCCCCCCATCCGCTTCTTACCCTCGCGCTCAACCCAACCTTCTTAATGGGACATCTGGCTCTTTTTCTGCTTCACGTGCAACCGCTGCCGGCCCCTATTTGATCCATTTTGACACCTCTCGCTCGTGGCCACTTTCTCTTCCAATCTCTCGGCTGGCTCCTCTCATTCTTCCAACCCATCTGAAACATCGCCCCGACTTATCCGCCCAGGAGACTCTCAAGCTGCAACCCGCCGATCCTGCATCCTCACCGTTCTATTTCCTATCAGCACAGCAAAACGCGTCTCGTCTGCTTCTCCGTCTTCGTGTCCTTTCCGAGTGCCGCCTGCGCCGTATCCCAACGATCCCGTTCCCGCTCTATCCATGCACCCTCCGCCGGGTCTCGAATCCGCCGTCGCCAGTGATGCCTTGATAGCCGTCGCCCCAACCGCGGTCCAGACGGCTGTTAACATGGCCACCGCCGTCGCCTCGGCTGTGCCCTCGGGCTCCATATACGAGGGCGAGGCCCCGGAGGGCGAGTGCCGCCTGCTCGGGTCGTTTGCTCTCATCGTCCAGGCCGCTCTGGGAGGACTGGCCTTGATGTCTCTCGTCTACAAGCGGTGGAGGGAGCGGCCGCAACGGCCGGTCAAGATCTGGTTCTTCGACGTGTCCAAGCAGGTCTTTGGATCTGTCCTCGTGCACATTGCCAATGTCTTCATGTCCATGTTGACTAGCGGCCGCTTCTCCGTCCAGGTTGATCCCACTGCCTCGGCCATGATGACCAGGTCCGACGACGACAAATACGTCCCCAACCCTTGTTCATTCTATCTTCTTAATCTCGCCATTGATGTAAGGACAGCCCCGAAGCAACACCTAGATTCCTTTGCTGACCCGCTCCACTAGACTACCATTGGCATCCCTATTCTCCTCGTTCTCCTTCGGATCATTACCGGGCTGGTCCGTTACACTCCTTTGGGCAACCCGCCCGAGTCGGTTCAGTCGGGCAACTACGGCCGCCCGCCAAACGCATGGTGGTGGTTAAAGCAGTCCGTCATCTACTTTGGTGGTCTATTCGGCATGAAGATCTGTGTTCTCATCATCTTCCTCATTTTCCCCTGGATCTCCAAGGTCGGCGACTGGGCTCTTGGCTGGACCGAGGGCAACGAGAAGCTCCAGATTGCGTTTGTCATGATGATTTTCCCACTCATCATGAACGCTCTTCAGTACTACATCATCGATTCCTTCATCAAGCTTCAGGAACCAGCCCACGAGCCAATCAGCACTGATGACTCACAAGACCGCGCGAGGAGGAGATACAGCGACGACAATGACGAGGCCTCGCGCTTCAGGCTCGTTGAGCACGAGAGCGGGAGTGACAGCGATGACGACGCAACTGCCAAGGCATCCAGGCCCCAGAGTAAGGACACGGTCGAGTACGACCCTCACTTGGATGGCGATGACCGGACCATCATTGGCAGCAGCTCCAGTGCCCGTAATGAGCAGGGCAAACTCAACCCCGAATTATTTCCCAAGGAGTAGAAGCATACATAGCATCGTTGTTGCCTGGCCTTTCTTACTTTCTGTCCTTTTTTTGCTCGGCGCTGTGGATATTCATTGTTCTAGACGACACTTACATGTGCATCAATCTTGTACCGCTTTTACTTTCCATGCGAATTAGCCTGCCCTACCATGCACCGTAAAAAATTTAACCAGGAGTACCGAATTCTTTCTGTTCTGTTCGGGCCTCGTAGCCGGGCGTCTGCTAACAACTGTGTATGCGCTTGAGGCCGGACTGGACCAATATTTATCATCGAGTGGCATTGAACATTATTACTAGACATGCCAGACCCCCCTTGGCTGGAGCAAATGAAAGGGGCTCTATCTTCCATATTTGCATGGGCTGCTCAGTATGCTGTCCAATGTACATGCGCCGTGGTCCCTTTTCCAAGTGTTAAACTGAGCCGAAAAAAGATGGAACCTCCAGTCCCAGGAGCTTGAATATCTCAACTAGATGGTGGGAGGAGGAGAGGCGAGCTGTGTCCAAGGTTTGGAGACATGTGCTTCTCAAGAAATAAAAGCGGCGTACCCAAATAGATGGCCGCTGAAGAACGACGAGCAAATGTCCAAAAAGAAAACGGAAATCCTTTCTGTACCACCCATACCTGATCGTGAACGAGACTCAACGCCATGTGACCCAGTCAAAAAACTCCCGAGTAATGTAACAACCCATGTGCCCCAAACCTGAATCATCAAAAACTTCAGCATGCGCTGGCTGACATACAGAACCTCAAGGGTTATAAGACTTGTATCCCGGATAAGGCTGCTGAGGGGCGGGGGACTGCTGCTGCGGCCGCGAATAGCCCGAGGTGAAGTCGAAGCCCGAGTTGTTGTTGATGGGTGACTGGGGAGGCTCGGGGTAGTTTTGGCGCTGAGGAGCGGGCCTGGAGCCGTAGCTGGCCTCTGGCGCGGGCGAATATGTTCGCTGGCCGTACGAGGACTGGCCATAGGCGTAGTCGTTCTGAGGAGCGGGGGAGTGCGCCGGGGCGCGGTTGTAGCCGTAGTCGCCTTGAGGAGCCGGAGATCGGCTGGGGCCTTGTCCGTAGCCGTAGTTGGAGGCAGGCGCAGGGGATCGGCTGGGAGCGCCGTAGCCATAGTCGTCCTGGGGAGCTGGAGTCCGCCTGGGAGCGGGAGAGTTTCTGGCACCATATCCTTGGCCGGTGGGGGACGTTGGGTTATTGTAGCCGCTGTCGTACTGGTTGTCGTACTGGTTGTAGCCGTTGGCGGCAGGCGTCTGTCCATTGTTATACTGACCAGCATTGCTGCGGCCAGCACCTGCAGCAGCGTATGTCTGATCGGAGCCATAGCCGCCGTTGCTAGGAGAGGTGTAACCGTTGCCAGGAGAGCTGTAGCCATTACCAGGAGAGCTGTAGCCGTTGTTGGCGCCGGTGTTGTAGCGGTACCCCTGCTGATCGATGGGAGAGTATGATTCGGGGCCCTGGTCGCTCTGGTTCGCATATCCGCTCGAGTTGCCGCCCTTGGTGTACCCGGCGTTTCGGCTCTGGGCGAGGTTGCTGGCGTGGCTCAGGGCTGCGGCGTTCATGACACCCGACTGTTGGTCCGACGTCTTGAGATTCTGCATCTCAACCGAGTCGTCCATGACCTTCTTGGAGTTGGAGCCTTCCCAGCTGGGCATTTGCGGCAGCGCGTCAGAGTTGCGCTTGGTGGTCTCGAATTCGGCATACTGGGGCGGCTCGGCATGGGCGGCGGTGGGGGCAAAGGGCTGGGGCTGGGGCTGGGCGGGCGCCTGCATGGGAGGCTCTGTCCGGTAGCCATGATGGGCAGTCGGGGCGGCATAAGGGTCGTCGAGATGCTTGGGAGAAGATCCCTTTGGCGGGTCGCAGCATCCGCAGCAGTTGCCGCAGCATTTCAAGCACTGGCAACAGCTACAGCAGCACGAGAGGCCGCAGCAGCAGCAGCGGATGATGCACCATACGATGCTGAAAATGATGAGACCGCCGATGACAATGACGGCAATGACGGGCCATCTACGGATGAATGGTTAGCTAGGCTTTCGAGGGAGGGCGGCGCGACAGCATTGAACCTACTTGCAGTACGCCTCGGCCATGCAGTTGTCCCAGCTCGAGAAGGTGTTCGCCACAGACTTGGCCTTGCTGGAGGTGTCGCCGATGATGTCTCTCTCGGCGATGTTCATGGCGACGCTCCTGGCGACGCTGTCCCTCAGTATCTCCCATGTGCTAGGGCGCAGGCTGCGCGCCATGGCCAAGTCGATGTTGGGCATGTTGGCGGCGCTTGAGGGAAAACCCGAAATGGGAAAGAATGACTGAATAAGCGATCGGATGGGAAGAAAACGCAGTGTTCTGATTCAATATCGGGTCCGAGCTTGGAGACCAGGGGGGCAAAAGGACGAAGGATGACGGTCCTTGGTTTCAAAAGTCGAGCGGGACGATGCAGTGCTTGGGAGGGTGGTCCTTGTTGTACGGTGTGCGGCGTGAGTGAAACTCGTCCCACGGCTGTTGGGATCGCAGTCGGTAATCGGCGCGGGAGCTGAGACTGTGTGTAGGATTGAGTGTTCGGATTGGAGGGTTTGGTCGAGGCAAGGCGAGCGATTGAATTTGGGCTTGGTTGTCCGGGTTCTGGCGAAACTGAGGTTATTTCGAGCGATTTGGGGGCGGCTGCGACGTAATCGTAGTAGAGAATGAAAGGATGAGGCTAGGACACCTCCGTGCTCGCACCTGGCGGGAGCGTTGGTGGGTGGTGGAAAGAGGGCAGAGGAGAAGAGAAAAAACGAAGGATGCTTGTAGGGCAAAAGATGGGAGAAGATCAGGTTGGAGCGAGCGATGCCGTCGAGGCGGTGGCAGTGTCACGAAGAGGCTTGCTGCTGCGCGCGCCCCTGACCAACAGAGGAGAAAAAGAGGACGGTTGGGTGGGTGGGTGTTTGGTGGCGGGACAGTGCAGGCGAGTCGTCGTCAGGCGAGAAACGCCGCAAGGGACGGCGGGCTGCTGACTGGCGGAACGCTGAAGTAGGCGGGCAACCCGTGGACCCCTCCGCGGGATCCTGCAGGGCTAGGTTCCTCACTCCAGTCTCCAGATGGCCCAGCGGGGCTGCCCCTGGCGAGGAGCCGCTAATCGTCCCTGATCGTCCACTGAGCGTTGGGTGGATGGATCCAACCCAGAAAGCCACCTGTGTGCTAATTAGCGCCTACGCAAACCGTCTTGCGTCTTGCGTGCGTGGTGCATATTCGAGAAATTGATATGGGCTTTCGAAGCCTTGGCTGGTAATTGATTTTATTTGCATGAACAGATTCCCATCCGGTGCCATCAGTCTTGAGACACAGATGGCAGTACCGGTTGGGCAAACTGCCGAGAGTGTCAAGGATCTGCGCGTCCAGGAAGGGGAAATTACGAAACACAGCCCTCCCAGTACTATAATTATACTGACGCAGGACGCATTTCCCTTCCTCACAACACCCGCGACAATCCCTATTTAAACCCATCAAGCTGTCCTGGCAGACGCGCCCCCGGGTTTCTTGCCGAAATGTCGAGCAGCGCGCTCATCGGGCTACGTTCACGAACTATTTTTTTCCTGACGTTGAACTTCTCTGTCTGTCTTTCCCACGCGTCCCCATGCCCTGGCCGGGGGTCTCACACTATGACGACGCTCGCTGAAATGACAGGGTCGTGCCCCAGGCTTGGTCGTGCCCTTTGCGGTTTTGACGGTTTGACCTGGTTTCCACTCGACAAACCGAACGCGGCGCAATTGCTGCTTCCGCCTACCCACGCCATAGGCCATTGGTGAGAGGGTCGTTGAGGGCTCCGCTAGCCACCCGATTGCAAGACATTCCGCCCAGGCGAACTGCTAGCCCACTGGTGTCAAGGTATGCAGACCGCTTCGTTTAGACTGTAGAAAGAAGAGGAAGTAATTAGCTAAAGTATATGAGTCCATCTCAGGACTCAACAGTAGACAACTCCCTGACGCAGTTTTAGTCAGGTACTATTAGTAGGATTACTTTCCAACGATCAGGATCCTTGAGCTTGTTCTTTGGGGGCCTAATCCTTCACTCCAGCCTTAAATCATTAGAACCCGTACTCATTGAATAAAATGCACCATTCTGACAGAAAGTCCTTACCGTGGGTCCAGACGTTAGAATTTGGTAGTGATATAACTATTTGCGATTTAAGCACCGAGCGATCCTTAATTATTTATAGGAACGGCTAGCCAAACTATCATCCTAGATGGCGGCCGATTCAATCGCGGTTTTAGCTGCTGCTGTCAATCCGTGCTCGTGCACCACTAAAATAGACAGCGCAACTTACCTATATAACACGAGTAGTCCATCTTATCTCTCTGTTTCCTACCAACTTCTCACCTTCAACCACAAACACAACTCCACCTAAATCTCTAACCAGAACTACTGTATATCACCGCCAACATGAAGGTTCTCGCCCTTATCGCCACTTTCGCCAGCTTGATGCAGCTCTCTTTGGCAGCCGATTGTCTCGGTGACCAAGGCGGGATGGGCATTTTCCCGCCAACCGCTCTATATAGGTTGCTCCAGGAGAAAGGGTGCCAGAAGAACCCAGCATGCGCCACCAACAAGGACTGCGAGACCCGATTCTACATCGCTGACAGTAATCATCTTAACGCCCTCCAACTGACCGCAAAAACTGAAAATGATCCTGCGGCTCGGAAGTACTGTCAGGTAATTATCCAATTTTTTTCTTACCATCCCAAGAGATTGTGACTAGTAGCTGACTAAAAATTTAGATCGCAGTTGATGATATCGTAAATCAATGCATCACCAGTGAGGCCTATTTCAACGGCACATATAGCTTCGAAGGGGAGCACTACACGATCGAGTATATCGAGGACTACCCAATCAACGATCAAGACAAGTGTTGAGTTTATACAAATCGTCGCACAAAAGCCGCTCAGCAACAGCGCCCAATATTGTCAAGCAAATAGATCGCTCTTGGGAGTAGAGTGAGGCATACTGGGGTACAGTGTTACGACGTGCGGGAGGCTGGATCCGGCCTCGTGAGAAGGCAAGTGATTTCCAGCAAGTACTTAAAGAGATCCTACAAGTCAGACACCGAGATTGAACAACGAATTATCTGACAATAACTAAGTACCTTTCCTTTTATATAATGTTACTAATGACTTACGAACTGTATGTATCAACTGCTTAGTTGTTAGATTCCATATTCCTTTTATCCTTCGCGGTACTCGACCCGACGGCCGCTGGATGTAACACCCCAGCGGGCCGTAACATATAGTATCAATTAGCAGGCGATAGATATAGAAGTGCAGATATAAGTTAGACCAGTAGGAATAAAAGTATATATTAAATATCATTTAGCCAACGCACATAATGACCGGGTCCAGTGAGATACCTCTCCAGTGAGTCTGGAGAGTGGCCCGACTCTTGTGATTGGCGTGAATCGGTCGATGTTCTTGTAAGTGGGCTAGTCTGATTTACATAGCCTTGCACAACCAACAGCGACCCTCAATTGCTCGATCCGAGTAGCTGGAGTTTTGCCGGGGCCATTAACATTAACGAGCTTGGTTTCCCATGTCCCTCGGCTCTGGAAGCCACCTTGTCCTAACCATTCAACGTTGTATCTCGGCCAAGCTCAATGCGCGTGGATGGGCTGACTGAGAAACCTTGACAAGTCTTTTAAGGTCTAGTGCTATTAATAATTGTGCATACAAGATTGAATCGGTTGGTTCGCGACACATTGCTTGTTGGTCGTAACTTATACCCAGCGTAATCCACCCACCAATTGATGTCATTGCACGCCCATGGCGCACCCTTGCTATATAAAAAGCCACATCCCTCCCCAGACGTTCATCCCACGTTGCAGTCATGAATCGCAGCCTGTACCCAACGAGACGACACAGGACTCACGCCTGGCGCCTAGTGGTATCTTTCACAATGTCCCCAGTCATTACATAACCCAGCGACGAAGACACAGAGGGAGGGGAGCGTCTCCCAGCCGACAGTTCAACCAGTCATCGCGGATGCTTTATTTGGCAGGAGGAGGACCGGGAGGCGGGGCGTAAGGGTCCTGGGGTTGGTATGTGCCCGGAGGAGACTGCACACCCGTGGTCTGGCCTTGGCCATAGTAGCCGTCGTTGCTCTGGAAGGTGGTGCCAGTGTATTGAGGCTGCTGCTGCTGCTGTCCATAGGCCGGGGGAGGCGGCGGAGGCGCGCCGTAGTAGCCCTGGTTTCCGTACGCGCCGCCCTGCTGATTATACGTCTGGTTCTGATTCTGGCCATGCATCTGATATGCGTTGGGGTTGTTCTGGCTGTACTTGGGCGCGGGAGCCATCCACCCAGTGCCTCTGAGGGGCGTCAAGCCGCGGCGTCGTCGTTGCCGAGCGCATAGACTGTTGCTCAAGTTAGCAGCTCGCTCGGCGTGATGGCGAGCAAGTTTTCAAGGATACTCACAGCAATGAAATAATCAAGCAGAAGATGAAGATTGCCACGCCCGCAAGGATCCACCGTCCGTAGTAGTCCCAGCTCGAGATTCTATAGCATTGGTTGGTCCAATAATTGCAGCGGACATAGTCGCGCGTAGATAGTGAGGGCGCCATGGTTGTGTTATTTGTCGCCCTGGAGTTGAGATGGACGATGCGTTGACTTTTGACAGATGAGTCTTTGCGATGGTAACAGGCCGCGCTGGAAATTGGCTCGTGTGCGGTGCCGTGGACCGGATGACGTGGATGCCAAGACCGGCTGAAGAGTGATTGAGTCGTCCCAGGTGTCACGGGTGCTTGGTGAGATGCTCAGCGATGCTCAGCGCTGCTCGTGTCCGGGGGTTCGAGGGCGGTGGGAGCGACGGCGGCGATACGGTGATGATGACGGAAAATGGATTCGCAGAAATGGGTTGGACGGAGAGAAGGGGCGAAAAGCAGTCGGTGTGGCAGGTCTCAAGGTTTTGCCTGGAAGCTTGGTTGCGACACATCAGGTGTGAGGCCGCCCGCCGCCTTTATAATATGGAGTGAGAGACTCACGGCCAAGCATTTAGCTTGCCAAGAAGCTAGATGCAGCTAGGCCGGCTGGGCGCAATTGGTTTGGTCCTCGGCCGCGCACTCACTGACTTCCCACTACAAGTTGCAGTGACTGGGGTTCACCCCGGGCGGCCCCGTTGTCGCGCCCCAGGGCTTCAAGCTTATTGCCGATGTTATTCATCATCTCATCCACATCAGTCTGGCCCAAGAACTTACGCAGCCCGCAGCTGATGGAGGGTGGCTGAGGGCCACGCGCTCAATATATGGGGCCCCATCAGTGTATGTCGCCTTCCGGGAACCGTTCTACACTCGATTTGGCTGCTGTGTTGTGGCTGTGCCATCCGTGACAAATACCTTAGGCCTGGGGCCGCTGCCAAGTGTTACGCCGCCTGACTCGGCGGCTCGGCACCACGAGCGAGGACGTATGAATGAGCTGGGGCTTGGCATCCGGAGCAGTCTCATGTCGAGTCGCCAGAGGACTTGAGACGTCACACATTGACAGTGCGATGACACGATTATACTGTATATATGCACCGTACAGTTTCCCTCATTGCCTTCTTTTGCCACGCTGGCCAGAGTCTTGGTTTGCGGCATCGTGAACAGGCCATTTCCAGGCAAGATTCAGTGATGCAGCCGGCTCGTGAAGGGACACGAGCGAACCAACATGATGGCTGTGACGCAGGATTCTCACAGGAGGGCACCTGGTTCTGGCCTGGGAATTCTCTCTGGCGGACGACTGATGGAGTGAGAGGTCAGAGGACAATCCCACAAGTTGAAGAATACACCACAACAAAACTGCCTGGTTTGAGCTGTTGGGTTCCTCATTGCCAATCCAGGTCGCGGTTTTGTCACTCGCATCTTGATTGAGGCGGACGTAAGATGGGCTTGCATTCAGAAATGATGCGAACACTGCCAGACCACCAATCACTGTAGCCACTGTGGCGTGCTGCTTCTCTGCTTCCTCTCGCCTCTGAGAGCCTCGCCGCTGCTTCCCCAGCCATCCATCGTCACGACGTCACCCTTCTGTGGCGCTCGACGCCGAGTCCACGGCTCGTCCATCCACCCTGTCAGCCAGAGCTGCCAGACCCGGCAACCCGGCGCCCCGGCCAACGATGAGCATCCCTGACTCCCGAGTCCCTGACAAGGCCCCGCCAGTGGGCCAACATCGCATGCGCCGTACAAGGCCGATGGCTTCTAGAAGTAGTGATGCGTGGGGTGTCAAGGTGTCCAACAAAGACATGCATGATAGTTTATTATTGATAGTCCGAGTTTGCCATTCCTTCATGTCTCAGCGGATTTACCGAACGCGGCTGCACAGCGGCACAGCCCCCCTCGAAAGTTGCACGAAGGGAATGTCCCATTTAGGAAACCCTCTGAGTGAGTGGCCGGCAACGACGCCCGGCCGCAGTGACGTAGAACACTCAGCATGCGCTGGTCAGAAGTCAGCCTTGGGCGAGATCAGTTGCGAGCATCGCAATCGCAGCCGGGTGCATTGCATTAATTGGGACTTCACATCGCAATACCGCGCAGGGAATAATTGTGCCTTGAGCCGCAGGCGGGAGCCTACAATTTGGCCGTCGTCTGCTTGCTTCTGCACCATCCCGCTTCCGCAAGCTCCCGTCTCTGACGCACTTCCCCCGCTCGTATCACAAGCACATTCCGCCGGCGGAGTCACTGAAGGAGCTTCTTGTGATTATTGTGTATTCAATTCGCACAATAATGTTCGCCTCTTGATCAAACGAGGACCGCTGCATCCATCCCGATTGCAGAATAGCAGATGGCAGGGCATGGTGGCCCCCTTCATTCCCCAAAGTGGTCTTGTTCGACGCATCCGCTGTCTAGCACTCGCCATTGAGCAATGGTATCTCGTACTACAAAGTATGTTTGCGAGCTCCCCCATTATAATGTTGGGCGACGCCGTTTCGCTTTTGTCCCGCCCCCAGAAACGCCTTGACGAGAAGATCAAAAAGTAGAAGAAAAGAATTAAAAAAAAATTCAAGCCACCTTCATTCCATCCAACAAAATCAGAGAGAGAAAACGCCCGTCGTTGTCCATCGCCCGGCCAAGGCGCCATTTGTCATAAGGATCGTAGTCGTAATGTAATGGGGGCATCTACAGTCCCGCCTTGGGGAACGAGTAGCGGTTGCGTCGGAGCTCATCCGCAGCCCTCACATTTCGCTCCGCGGCCTGCTGAGCCTGCTGCTTGGCTGCCAGCGCATTGATCTTCTCGCGCGCCCTGATGAGGCTGCTGTTGTCCTGCTGCTTGATCTTGGAGCGAATGTCGTATAGGGCCATGAGGGTCGAGGCGCGGTCAATATCGTCTTCAAACTGTGTGAGGACAAGAGTCAGCAATTTGCCGGACGGGGCGACATGTGCTTCCATTAACTCACGTCGGATTCTCCACGTCTAGGAGTGCCAGGAATGGAGTTGGCCGCCGAGCCGGAGCGTGAGGACGGCGAGTTGATGAGGATGCGGCGTCCGAACTTGTCAAACTTGCCCTCCGAGGACCATGCTCGCTGCAGGTCTGAGGGCCGACGCTGGTGGCTGCTGTTGGCCTTGGACGGAGAGTTTGGCGTGTGAGGTTCGGATCGTATATGTGTGTTGGCGGTGACGATGGCGGCGGCAGCTTCGGGCTCCTGGTCGCAGTGTCAGTCTCGCTGAGCAAGTCAAAGGCGTTGGTGAGGGGGAGGAGATTGGGTAAACGCACAGCCGCGCCGAGGTTACTGAGGTCGGCGAGAACTTGGGACAGCTGGAGGCTCTCCATTTCGGATTCGTAGGGATTCGTAGTGATATTAGGCGCGTGCTTGCGATGATGGCTGGTCCAGTTCGATAGTTGTTCCTCCTAGCGATCTCATCAAGAGGAGGCGGCGGCTGGAGGACCAAAAGGGCGAGCAGTATAGAGGGAGGCCGATGACGTTGTCTTTGTATGCCTAGGTGGAATATGAGGTGAGCTGCGAGGTGAAATGGTTTTTTGAAGCGAGGACGAGGGCAGCGGTGGGTTGATGTCGGGTGAAGGTGGTCAGTGAAACAGGATTGAATGGTGTGCACAAGAGGGACATGTGCCGTTTTGAGCCCCAAGGCCCAAGACTTTTCAGCGGCCGGGGTGTGTGCTTGTGCACGCGAGGGGGAGTGGGGGAAGTGCCCAGGCATGCTCGCGGCAAGCTGCTCACCGTGTCCAGTACCACGGCCCCACCACAAAATGGTAGTGGGGGGTGGCGGGCTTGCAGGGTGAGATGCCATGAACAACAAGCAATAAGACAAGCCGGAGTAGTCCGTCGCAAGCGTCTCTGCATTTCATGCGCATCCATCTTGACCAACAACGCTCCTAGACCACTGTAGAAACCCGCATTAGAAATGCGCGGAACGCAGGGCTCGATACTGATGAATTGATGGGTAATGCGTCCGGCCTGTGATGATGCGATTTGTGGCACCTCCGCCCGTCCCTTCCCTAAACTCTCCTTACCGCCACACACCCGATGGTTGCTGTCATTACGATACAGTAGGCGTTAGTTGCTGCAATTACTGTACGGAAGGTTGTCGCCTATCGATTCGAGGCTGCATGCCGCCCTGGGTTGGATGAAACCCTGCCCGCCCACCTCCTGCTCATCCTGTCCACCGGTGCAGCATCCATGACTCTGACCAGTAATTGCAGCGCATCACGCTCCGTACAAGGACCCAGCATCTGCGAGCATCCCGTGGGCGGCTGTCCAGCCCGGCGGTCATGCCGGTGGCCGGAAGGGCCTGGGTCAAGTTGGATGGCACATCACTAGAGACACCGCCTGCGATTTGCTCGACACACGTCCAACCAACGCCGTGAAGAAAATTCGACGACTCTGATCCTCTTGCCACCTGAGACGTGGTTCTTGTTCGGGACTCGTGATGACGACAGCGGATGGTTGATCCCGGGACGCCAAAACGATTGCCTTTCGTCAAGTGCCCCGTGTCACCAGCGTCCAAATTCTTAGCAGGCGGGTAGCAGACCTCGCCCCGCCCTCACCGACCCTTCTCTGCAACCACCTTGCCTTCACAGACGAACCTTGCCAAACACAAGCCGTGCGGTCATTCTCAAAGCGCCCTAGTGCCAGTGTGGGGGAGGAGAACAAACCGGGCCCTTGATGGAACCCTAACGCACAAAAGCCCCCTAGCGGCTCCGGCCCCCCGCTGCCAGAGCCTGTGGCAGATCAAGTGGAGGCGGCGCGTCTCTCCTTTCGTGATGGGTCGCTGGGTGCTGATGGCTTCAGTCCCTCTGACCGGCGCTACAGCAGGAGGCGCTGGACAAGTGCGCGAACCAAGCAGCGACTGGCAACGAGGGTGTGCTTCTCACCGATTGCTCCATCGACGCTTGAGTGGGGGCCGGGCAGGGGGAGCTTTTCGTCGTGCGGATGGGCGGAAGAGCTAAGGAACAAGAGATAAGCCCAAGCCATGATGACCATCCCAGCGTTGTTCAGTGGGAGCCTTGGGATACGCTGTCTGAACCCCCCTTGATGGTCCCGGATCACACGGGGACCTGGCCTTTGCAGACTGTCATAGGCATTGCCTTCTCCCAGCCGCACTTGGCCATCCTTGGAGGACGAAGTGTCCATTCCGAATCCATCCGACATTTTCTTCACATGACTGGAGCCTCCACGGATAGCTTGCCTGCCTGGCGACGGACTGCCAAGGGCTATGCTATTTACAAGGGTGAGTCCGATGCACCATTGCACCCTGCCCTTCCCGGACCCGCTTCCCCGCAAAGCTGATGCATCATCTTCGATCCGGTATCCCGCAACCATGCCCTCGCGCACTCGATGACGATGCGTGAGCCATCTCCGAGTACCTATCTAGCCTCTTTTTTACCGCCCCGGTCCGCATCTTGCTTTGCCATGTTGATGCAGGCGGAGAAGCGTGTCATCCGCAACGCGCGGCTGGGTTTCGTTCCATTCGGCGAGCGCCGACGATCCCACCATGAAACCCCCTGGACACACCCTGTTGACCCTGAGACCGCATCCCGTGCTGTAGCTCTTGCTGTGTTAGCCAACGGTAGAACCCCGAGATGCCGAGACTTTTGCGGTTGCTACTTTTGCCCTTTTTGCTCACCTGCCCAGTCGGATTCGAGTCTGCATCGCGCAAAACAGCATCGCAGGGCTGTTCGAGTTGGCTCTACCGGCCACCCTAGTTGCTGCTTTCCATGGCAACTGTTAGTATGGACATGTCAGGATGTCAAAAGCCACTCCACGAACTGAGCATCACTGCTCTCCACTGTCGCGTGTCTTGTCCTGCAATTGGCCCAACCCGGACCCAACCCGGGCTGCCTCTTGCTCCACACCGGCCCGGACGCCGCGTCCTGCACGGGGCAGGCCCGCATCTGACCCCGGACCGGAATTGTGAATGCGAAGGCTTAACGTACTGCACTTGTGTGGTAAGAAACGGGTGACCATCTCAGTGTTATTCTCATAATGATCTGGGCTATCTCGGAAAGGATAACCTGTCCCAACCCATGGATCGTAAGACAAAAGCAGAATCCTGGGCATCGCTTTTATGTGGTTCAGGAACAGGATCTTGAGATCCATATTCCTTACGCTCATCTTCGGGAGAATATTTGCTAGGCCAATCGATGCCCATATCTGAGCCGTCTGTCACATAGCGAATGTATCACTCAGGTTCACTTGTAGCTTCCTCTTGGGGGTCACTATCAGAACTTGAAGCTTAAGCTTCACTTGAATCCTCATTCTTTCTACTCTTTCTCTATTGGGTAGCCATCTTTGTCCTTCGCAAGAGCTTCGACCTTAGCTTCTGCTTTAGCATACTAGCCTTCTTACTAGATTCAGCAGGCTTAGTGGTCTTTAACAGGCGGCATCCCCTCAGCGTAATCCGGGTTATGAGCCACAAGATACCAGTGGTGTCCTCCCTCCGCCTCCGCGTCGAGCTAGACAGTAAACTTCCCACCGTCTGGGGCGCGGAACTCGGATGCAGAGCGTCGAAGTAGAGCTACCGGGGAGGGGTGGATTTCGACATACTTGATCCATGGATCTCCTAGGTGGGCCTCATCTCGGTTTGGCATACCCATAAGCACGCCGAGGAATTGCGGAAGGGTTGGGCCAGAGGCAGCGCTGTTCCCAGCCTCAACACCTTCGCGGCACGATCCCATGAAAGCCCGGTATAGCCTATTGTGTCTCCTAAAGCTGCTGCAAGAGAGGGTCGGACTGCTGTCGATTGCTTTCTTTGGCTTGGTGACCTTCGCCGTGGGTGTGATCTTGCCAGAATTTCCTGGCTTTGGCTTCCCAGCGGACTTTTGAGGCGCCATCTAAAACATAATTGTTAGCAGAGCCCACCCAGTAAATAATACGGGATTGATGTACCCTGTTGGAGAAAATTGTTGCTTGCTCAGTGGAAGTCTGAATGGGGAACTCCTCGCTTGCTCCGGCGCTGGTTTAAGACCTATGGTATTGACAGCTAATAGAGTCAGCGATCTTGCTGAAGAGAAAAAAAATTGTATAGGACAACAACCTCTTGTAATTTTTTTCGGTTTGCTAATCTCATCTAGGAGCTGTGGTGTGTTGTGGTGAAGGAAAAGAAAATGACGTGGGATGCAATTGGAGTGATATTGGAGTTGAGGCGACGAAATATTTTGGGGTGGATGAAGAAGAGGAAGGGGTTACGGGAGTTATTAGGTGAGAGGAAGCTGAGAAGAAACGCAAGCCTTGGCTGTTGTGCTAAGACTGCAATCAGCATATTTAAGGTCGATGCTGGGGTTCGACTGAAGGCGTACAATGATCTCGTCCAAGCACACAACAAGCTTTCCCAGGAGTAGAATGCTAAGTCGGAAGAACAAAAGGATTAGATGGGGCTGATTGGGGCCCGCTGGGAAGCCCTCATGGAATTGAGATTGAGCATAAGACAGGCATAGGGCAGAGAAACGGAGCTATTATTGCTGCTACTATTGCTGCTACTATTGCTACACTACTTTGGCGTTTGGGGAATATTTGTTATAAGGAACGGAGGCTCGGGGGCGAGCATGGTTGGGGCGGACTTATGGCGATGGCAAACTGTGCTTCCACTCGGAGTCCGCCCATCAGTCCGGCTCCGAGACGTTTGACTGTCTCTGGATGGAAACCAGGAGGGAACTGGTCGTCGAAAAGAGGCAAACCGACCAGAAGGCCCGATCTAGCCGAACGGTAGTCATCATGCGGTTGGTCGAACGTATCCTCAACGTCGGCATCGTCCTCGTCCTTTTTGTCGCCTGCCATGATGGTAGCGAGGTAAGTAGTAAAAGGATAGGGGAGGTAAAGAATGGGTAGAAGGTGCTGTGGAATGTTGGGTTGGTGGTGTGCGTAGTGGGAGGGAGATTGCGTTTGTGAAGAAGAGAAAGAAGGAGAGAGAGGATTCCGTGGAAGAGGTGAGAAGATAGATGTTTTTTTGGATCCGCGCGTGCTGAATAAAATGATTGTGCGTTGAAGATGTGTGGCAGCTGGCGGGTGAAACTGCGTAGAAAAAAATATAGGTTCATAGAAGCGGTTCAAAATTCGAAAGAAGTACGAAAGATGAACTTGGACTGAGAATAGGGCGAAATTGACAGGAGTACCTGAGGGTAGTGGAATGCGGCGAGCGTGCTATGCATCACCCTTGGTGTCTCTGTGATCGAGACGGGTGAGGTGATGTGCTCATGTGCCCAAGCTTTAACTGCCTCGTTGTAATTGTCTCTGGATTGGTGCAGTGCCGCTAGGGTCTCTGCGCGGTGGAATGCCGTTTCGACAATAAGGACTCCTTGAGCGTCTTGGTTAGGCGATGGTCACGTAAGTTGCAAATGTCTGCCAAGGTGACATCGCAGACTCTGCGATATGCGTTGAGCCAATCTTCGAGCTCCTGGAGTGTCCAGTCCCGACTTCTGGCTCCCTGAGTCCTTCATGGTAAGAGGAATGAGAACAGCAACCCTTCTAGGGAAACGTTTCAATAGGCCATGGACACAGGATGGGCATTGAGTAGTCTTTTGTCTGGGGCTCCATTGTCCATAGAACCGAAGAGAATGCAGCTTCAATGTAGAGATACATGTACCGAGCGCAGACTCTTGAGTGGCGGGAAGGTTTCGGGGACCAGCAAAGAAGACGGGACCTTTGTGGGTAATGGCATATCAATTATCCAGCGCCTCTTCAGTATGCCTCGCGGTGCTGGCCAGCCTCTGACCAGAAAACGCCTTATCCTGGTAGATACTAAGCTTGCCTGATACTAAGCTTGCCTGATACTAAGCTTGCCTGATACTAAACTTGCTTAATACTAAACTTGCTTAATACTAAACTTGCCTGATACTAAACTTGCTTAATACTAAACTTGCTTAATACTAAACTTGCTTAATACTAAACTTGCTTAATACTAAACTTGCTTAATACTAAACTTGCTTAATACTAAACTTGCTTAATACTAAACTTGCTTAATACTAAACTTGCTTAATACTATACCCCTTCTCACGGAAAGGTGGTCGCCGAGCAAGAGTGAGGCTGAATTGGGAAACCCGGTCCGAAATGGAGTAAAAAGAATGAAGAAGATGGCGGTATTGACGATGGCGTTCCCCATGGCACGCAACATCTGGCGGCCGAGCATGTTCACAATGATGACAGTGGCGGCTTGAACCATCCCCAACAAACCGGCACTGAGTAAGAGCACGACCGCACTTGCAGTTGCCACGGTATCTCTTGTTCGAGGTTACAACGTCTTGTGGCTGGTAGGCGGCAATGCTCTCGCAGGGGACGGGATGATTACAACCGATGGGTGAAGGCGCTGAGCGACACCGATATGGCAGTCTACCGCATCATGCCTTGCATATCAGAGCAGGCCGCTATGTTCCCATCCGCTCATCAAGAGGTCACCCCCGCCAAGCAGACCCCATTTCAGAAGATGGCTCGCGACCTTGTTGATCATCGGAACAAAGCATACCACGCTCTCCACAATGCGGCCGACGTGGAAGCCAGTGTGAGCTATGCAGCCAGGACATACGCACTGCTCCACCCAAATGAGTTCCTGGCCTATGCTGCTGCTGTGGAACAGAAGGTTTCCGCCTCAGATAGCTTTGCAACCAACTACGCACAGCACAAGGAGGCAGCGTCGAACCTTCTCCGGACGTTCGTTCTTCGCGGTCGCGTCCTCATCGGTACTCCCGTCGCAGTTGCACAATAGAAGAACCACGTCGATAACCTTGGACGTTGGTTTCGTCATTGTCGATCAGGCACCTAGTCTCCCTGAACCTCTGCATCTTACCTCCTTGGCCAAGTTCCCTAACGCGCTGCACTTAGCCATAGGAGACACAAAGCAATCCCCCCTCTTTCGATCTTGGCCGATCTGCGATGATCAGACACTTGGTTCTCTTTCCAACGACACAAGAGTTTGATGAAGCATGTGTCCGACGCTGGCAAAAACGACCAATTCCTGACTGAGAACAACTGATCAAACGGCTCGGCAGTCAACTTCGCCGTACTACACTTCTACGCAGGTTCCATGCAAATTGTCAACCGCGGCTCTTCGGCTGGCTCCCGTAACATGAAGATGCAGCTCGCAGCTTTGAACAGTCGGAAAGCCAAGTAACAGGTAGCCCATGTCGAACTGCCTAATGCTCGAGCTGTGGCTGCCGGCACTAGCTGTAACAGCCCCGAGCAAGCCCAATTCGCCATGGCGTACATGCTCGCGATCTACCAATGGACAACCTTGTGTCGCGATGACAATCGACCCATCACAGTGCTCTATATCTCTTCGTACAAAAAGCAGGTAGAGACCTTCCTGGGATTGTGGGGAGCGGTCTCAGATGCGGAGGCGCCTAAGCCCCTGGTGGAAGCACGCACTGTTCATGACTCTGCGGGTCATGAAGCCATGTTCGTTATCCTCGAGTTTCCTGAGCGAACTGACGGCCCGGGTTTTATGACCATGGAAGAGCTCCTCGCAGTTGGCACAACTCGGCATACACATGGCATGATCGTCATCGGCCGTCATAGAGACAAGAAGACTTGGTCCTCGTTGAAAGTCTTCTTCTGCAGTCTGCGGGAGAAGAATTGTATCGAGGCAACTATGGACTGGTCCAAGGTGTGTACTCGCTGTTATAGTGCCGGTCATACCGCCAACGTCTGCGATGCGGAATTGTGTTGAGCCTCTGCGCTGAGGCGAAGCATCCCAGCAACCACACCCTAAGCAACTGTCGACATGCAACTCCCTTCTCCGCTACTACCAACACTCCTGCTGAGCATCGCATCAGGGATGGCGTCCGTCGCGAGCTTTTCTAGTCTGCCAGTGCCACGAAGAAAGACAAGCGAGACAGGAAGGGGTCGAGGCCAGTCGGCTAACCCAGCTTCCCGCCATCGCCGTGGCATTCTAGAGTCCGGGACAAGCAAACTGGGCCAATCAGGTGTGCCAATGCCTAGAGTGCACTTACTACAACGCCGTCTGCAGCACCCAAGATTCTCTCTACAGCATTTGCGAGATCAATTGTACCTAGCCAATAGCCAGCGATGTGAAGGGTTTCGCAACATCGGACATGTATCCTATTGAGTTAGAAACAGACAGCCAATAACTATTGATCCGCTTCAAATGTGTAATAGCAAGTCCTAGCCAAGCTTCGGGGGTTGAGAACGAGCCGTCTCCAGCCCAGTGTGGCTGGGTGAGTCAAGGCTGGATGGACATCGAGATTGTCGTTTCTGCTTCAGCCTCTCTTTGCAAAGGCAAGTTGCCGTCACTGTGACAAAACACGAGTACAAGAGAATAAAGGCGCAGTTATCGTGACCCGGATGATTTAATAGTGGCCTGGATGATACTTATCAAATCGGCATGGCGTTACCAACCGTTAAACAGGCCCGATTGGGGACTGCTGGCTTTCAATTCCATCCATGGCATTGGATGTCGAAATTGTCGGAGTGGACCGCCCCGACGCCTCTGAAGCAAATGGAAGGCGGGCGCCTCCACTAGGCGGGCGGCGCCTGTCCAATGGCCGCCCAAGTCAACTTTGCAGCGCTGTGGGCTAGGCGGCGCGACAGTGACAGGTGCAGGCGGCGCTCGCTCCATCCTCACTCGAGCGCGGCGTCAGATCAGCCCAGGTTTAAACCACGCGCCTCTTCACAACCTGCCCGCCCTGGCCCATCCCGTCGCCACGTCCGGCCGGTCTCGCCTATCACTCGATCCCAGTCGCTGGTCTCCCGGCTGCGACCTGAGAACTTCCCGCTGCAAGCGCGACATCATCGCGCACACACCAGAGGAGCCATAAAGACCGACTGAGGGCGAGGCGCAAAAGAAATGGATGCCCACCCGCATCCCCACCTGCCACTGCCCGCCGCCATCATGGAGGAACCGTCGATGCCAGAAGCCGTCATCAAGATATCGTGAGTTGGCTCATCCCGGCCAGACCCCGGCCTCGGCCCCTCATCGTCACACCTCTTCCTCCTCCTCTTACTCCTGCTTGTGCTCGTGCTCTTGCTCGTGCTCGTGGACTATTTGAACTGACTCGGACGCTAGATGTGAGCGTTGTCGACGTCGCAAGGTGCGCCCCCCTCCCCCTCCTCCCTCGTGACCCTCATGTTCGTCTCACGTTGAAGATCGCGCCGCTGACTTGCCACCCGCCCCTCTCTAGATCAAATGTGACCGTAAGAGGCCTTGTTCGCGATGCATTAAGGCGGGGACCGAGTGTATCCTGAGCGGTACCGGCGAGAAGCAACGGTGAGACACCACATGGGGCTGCCAGTCTCGGATGCGAAATACTAACGACCCAGACCCATCTCCAAGAGCTATGTCCAGGCTCTCGAGGGCCAAGTGGCCTCCCTCGAGACTCTCATCCGCAAGCTCGCCGTCGCCGACAACAGCGAGCGTGACGACATGCTGTCGGAGCTGGCCCTCTCACCCCCAGCCTCGGACATCTCGCCCATGAAGTCGCCGTCGGAGCAAAAGGCAAACACGGACCCAAAGGTCGTCGCCGCCCAGGTCCGGTCGGGACAGCTGCGCCGGCCCCGGTCCAGCAATGCCACGCAGTTCTTCGGCGGCACCAGCGCCTTTCACATCCACCTCTCCCAGGACGCGCCGCTGCCCCCGGGCGAAGAAACCCCGAAGCCCGAGTACAGGCCCGACTACAGCAACAGCAACCAGAGCATGGGGGGCAACGGTTCCGAGTCGGAAATGTACACGCCTTCCGACCAGACCTTTCTCTATGCGCCCCATGACGAGATGTCTCAGAGGTGCATGGCCGCCTACTTCAAGTACCAGTACCAGTTTCACATGGTCGTCTATAGGGAGTACTTCCTGCGAGACTACGACGTCGGGTCTGGTCGGTACTACTCGGATGCCCTCCTCTTCTCCATTTGCGCCCTGGGCGCGATGCAGCTCGACGACATGCGCCACATTGGCGACATTTTCGCGCAGCAGTCTCAGACGCTCATCTACTCGACCTTGGACGCCCCGGACCTCACGACCCTGCAGGCCCTCGTGCTTCTTGGATATCGCGAGATCGGCGTTGGCCACACCTCCAAGGGCTGGCTCTTCTGTGGCATGGGCTTCCGACTCGCCCACGAGATGGGCTTGCACCTTGACCCTCACAACTGGGACCCGGCCGAACCAGATCGCGAGACCAACCCGAACCGAGACGTGGAGATCCAGCGGCGTGTGTACTGGGCCATCTTCATCGCAGACAAGCAGCTGAGCTTGTACTTTGGCCGACCTCCCGCCCTCCACCCCAATGAGTCGGACGTCCGAAACACGATACGGCTGCAGTACCCTCCGGACTGGGAGGGGCTCATTGATACCTACATCGAAAAGGGCGCGGCGGCCAATGCGTTCGAGGATGGGCTCAGCCTCGTGGGGTCCTTCATCTACCAGGCAGAGCTGTGCAAGATTGTGCACCTCATGATTACCGAGTTGTTTGAGAATCGTCGCGGCAACACGGACGCGACGGTGGCCGCAGCGAGATCGAGGCAGATCCACGTCTCCTTGACCAAGTGGCTCTCGAGCCTCCCAGGAATGCTGCATTGGAACCAGTGGACCGTCGGCCAAGTCCATGCATACATTCTCCGAGTACAGTGAGTTTTGCCAACGACGTCGACGCCATTACCTACCGACTAACACACCCGTGCAGCATGTTCTTCCACACAGTCATGATCATTCTGCACCGCCCACCGCAACACATGTTCGAGAAGCCGGGCATTGCGGAGAGCGAGGATGTGGAGATATGCTACGAATCACTGCAGGCGATCCTACGGCTGATGCGGACCTTTTCGCGTCACTACCGGTACCGCTCGTTGCCCCTCGACTTCGTCCAGACGCTTTCGACCGCCGCCGGCACGGTCATGATGAAGCGCTTCTTCCAGAAGGCCTCGTGGGACGACTCTGACATATCGCGATCGCTCAACGTCATCTTAGAGGCCATGGAGGAGGTGCAGCACACGTGGCCGTGCATGGCAGAGATCAAGGACTACGTGGTGCGGGCGCGAAACGCGCAGATGGTGATGCCGCCCGAGGACCCGCTCAACGTGCCGGACCTGATGAACGGCCTCGAGCTGGGTCAGGGCGTCACGGCCGAGTTGATGGCGCAGTGGGGGGAGGAGCTCGGCACGTTGGTGACGGACGAGTTCCTCAGCATGCAGCTGCCGGGTCCGGAGCAGGCCATGGGGGGGTCTCTGGCGGCTGCGTTTGACTTTAACCAGCCCCTGCCACAGTGAGAGAGAAAAATGGTTGTGGTCGGCTAGACGGGGCGTCTGCTTGTGCTTTTTAGAGCTGATAGAAAAGATTGGAAGGGTGTCAAAGCCAAGAGAAGGGATATGATATCCGGAGTTAGTGCATAGGCTTGTGTAACATCTTGGGGCGGAATTGAGTCGTTGCGGTGATTAATTCAAGTTCAAGAGCACTAGTAGCCCTTTGACGGTACCATGCCGTGTGATTTGTGTGTTTCTGGCAGTTTTGATGCGTGTGTATTACCCCGGCTCTGAGCGGACCGCACATGGAAGCCGGCCACGGGTCGGAACTAGCGCCGGTTTTTGTCCCGAGGCTCAGCGGGTACCAATGCGGGACTGCGCCAATCCCGACTTCCTAGGAAGTCATCACTTCCAACCTCGACACAGCACACGACGACAGCAGCAGCTTCCAACAACCAGACGAACCACCCAGATACCCGACGACAGCGCTGCTTCACACCTTTACCTGCATCACATCGCTCTGCATCGCCGCCCGCCTACGTAGCTGGCCTCGCGCCACCACCAGCTCGCTATCAGCAGCAGACACACCTCACAGCCGCCCGCCATGGCATCCTCAACCCCAACACCGGCCTCATCCTCGCCGTACCCCTTTGCGACCGCCCCCGACATCATCCGCGCACACCAAAAGGACTCGTACTTCACCGGCCGACTCACACAGACTCTCGCGGACCTCCACCGCCAAGTGCGCGGCGCGCGAGCCACCCACGCCGCCGCGCCTGAGCTGCGCACCCTCGCGACCCTCCTCTACTTTGCCCTCACGACGCTCCCCGGCAACCGCACGCTGGGCGAGGAGTACTGCGATCTTGTCCAGGTCGACGGCCGCGCCGCCCCGCGCCTGCCCTCCCTCCCCCGCCGCGCCGCCTACCTCGCCGGCTCCATCGTCCTGCCGTACCTCGTCGGCCGTGCCCTTCCCGGTCTCCGCGCCCGCCTGCGCCGACTCCTCGAGCGCCGCCTCGAGACGCTCCGACGCCGCGCCGCCGACGACAAGGGCGGAAGCACTACCGGGCCGCCGTCGCGCGAGGCCCGCGTGTGGGAGTACCTGGCGCGGCACCTCCCCACGCTGACGTCGTCGGCGCCCTTCCAGGCCGTCATCCTGGCCCTCTTCTACTTCGGGGGCACCTACTACGACCTCTCTAAGCGGCTCCTGTCGTTCCGCTACGTCTTCACCCGCACCGTGCCCGACACCCCCGACCGCGCCGGCTACGAGCTGCTCGGCGTCCTGCTCGTCGTCCAGCTGGGCGTCCAGGCCTACCTACATGTCCGCTCCACCATTGCCGAGGGCGAGGCCGCCGCCGCCGCGAGGGAGCGTCTCGCCGTCCCAGCCGCCGACGTCTCGCTCAACCACGACGGCTCCTACAACAACAATAACGACCTGCTCATGTCCGAGCTCAACGCCCAGGCCGGCCAGGCACGCGTCGACCTAGCCACCACCACCCACACGCCGCCCGCAGCCGTACCGAGGTTCCAGCTCAGCGACAACAAGGTCATGGCCTTCATCAAGGGGTCCCAGCAGCGCAAGTGCACCCTGTGCCTCGAGGAGATGAAGGACCCGGCCGCCACGCAATGCGGCCACGTCTTTTGCTGGGAGTGCATAGGCGACTGGGTCAGGGAGAAGCCCGAGTGCCCCCTGTGCCGACGCCAGGCCATGGCGCAACACATATTACCATTGCGCATCATCTGATGAGTCGCATCCTGGACAAACGAGGCGCCAAGAAGAATGAAGCAAGAGATTCAAATAATAATTTGGGGCGTGGGCTAGACAAGACGCTGTCCTCGAACAAGGCGCAAAATAAAAACAAGACATTCTGCAAAGCAAAAGCTGCCTGGTATGCGTGACCCCCTTATTCCACCCATTACTATACCCCCATAGCTGGTCTCCAAGCCAACAAACACCCCCATTGATGAGTCAAGTGAACATGGAAAGAAATATGCCCTGCAACGTTTCCGTCAGAGCCAGAAAGGAACCCGTCCTTGCTGCAGCGACAATCCTCGCTCCTCCGCCGACCTTCTATACACAAAATTGGCCCGCGCTGGCTATAAGGTTACAAGATGTCGCCATCGCCGTCGCCCTCGGTGGGCATGCTGGAAGGGATACCATCTATCCCGCCGCCGCCGCCATCCCAAATCAACTTGTACATAGAACAATAGGCATGCATATCCCATAGGTATCGTCAAAAAATTTCCCCAAAGCAAGCATTGTTGCCCACAAACTCCAAAGCCGCCTCCCTTGGATCCATCATCCATCCATCCCGGTCCCGCTATCGCATCATGATTGATCAATATTTTTTGTTTTCTTGGTTTTTTGTTTTGTTCATGGTTTCGGTTTGGTTCGTCGTCCCGCTCAAAGAGCGGCCAAGATGTGTGTCTTCACAATGAAAACAAGACAATCTCGCCTGCCTCGTTCTGGCGCACCCGAAGTGACTTCCACAGCTCCTTCTCCTCGGAGCCCCGTCCGAGATCGCTTCCGGATGCCTGTCGCTCACGGTGGAAGCGCTTCAGAACCTTGTTCATGCTGAGGCCCCGTTCGCTATCGGGTCCCTTGTTCACGAAGCTGAGGAAGACATCGGCGCACGGCTTGTAGAGGATAACCTGGCCCTCGCCTCCTTCTTCCTTGTCGCTCTTGGCGTGGTATTCAATCAGGTGCGGCTGCTTCTTCTTCTCCTTGGTGGAACTCTTCTTGGATGACGACGACGCCTTGCGCTTCTTGGTCTTGACCTTGGTCTTGGACGACTTGCTGCTGCCCGACATGATGCTGAAGATGCTGTTGCTTTGACCGTGCTTAGAATGCTTAGAGTGCTTCGAGTGCTTCGACTTCTTCAGCGGGCTGGTTAGAGAAGCCTCGGGAGCATCGCCGCCAGAGTAGTCAGGGGATGGGGGGAAGACAGGCTTCATCATGCGGCTGAGCCCGCCGGTGAGGCCAGAGTGTAGAACGGGCGGGGCATCCGTCATCTCCTGGTCACCGGGGATGTCGACGTGCAGTCGCTTGCGTTTCTTGTCCTTCTTGTCCGAGCTCTTTCGTCGCTCCGACTTGGGCGCCGGCGTCACAAGCTGGTTGGCGGCGACAGGCGCGACGCCGTACTCGGCCAGCGCGTCGTCGTCCAGGAAAGCAGAGGGGTCTAGGTCGAAATCATCCTCGTCATCCGACTTGGGCTCGTACCGCACGAGAGAGGTGCTCTGGATAGCGTCGGGCAGGACCTGCTCGGGGATCAGGTTGGCCTTGGACGCGTTGGGGGTCTGGCCGCTTGCGACAAGGAACTCGAATACGTCGACATGTTCTTCGTGCGCCGCAGCTGGTGGTGTTGGGGCTTCGGGCAGCTGGTCAATGGGAGACTTGTCGTCGTCGGTAGGATCCTCGTATTCAGCCCACTCCGCATCCTCGCGGAAGTCTTCGACGTAGGCGTGGTGGCTCATGTTGTTGTGGTTGTTGGTTGCGTTGTTGCGGTTGGTCTGGCTGTTGTTGTTGTAGTTGTTGTTGTAGTTGTTCTGTTGGTTCTGTTTCTTCGGCTTCTCTTTGTAAAGGGCCCCTTGGTATTTCTGGTCTTCGGTCATACAACTCTGAGGCGTGTCAGAAAGTCGAGCGTAGAATCGGGGCCATTGCGTAGGTCATACAGACCCCCCTTCCCCCCAATCAAGGTGATACGTACGGTGTGTGTTCGATACTGGACGCCAGGAAAGTGCACCATGCAGTCAATGCACGTGAAGGTGGCGCCGTGGCAGCGGTTTCGATGAGGATCGAGCTTCTTCTTGGTGAGGACGTCACCACACGCCTATGAGAATAAAACAGGTCAGAGAGGCCAATGGTGGTAGTGTGTATATGCAAGATGATGGAGACAGGATAACTGGTCCGATCCAGAGGGGTGGTGTGCTAGGTATATTTGAAGGAGGCGACGACAGGCACTGGACCTTGAAGGCCAGGAGCAGTGGGCCAGTCGATCGGCATGGGAGGAAGGGGGTGTCCCCTTGGACGAGGCTACTGGCGACGGAGATGGTGTGGTGGAAGTGAGGTCAGGCGTGTATGATGCTATGGGGGGGTGGGCTGTGGGCTGTGGGCTCCAGGTGAGGTGGGCTTATGGAGGGGGTATGGGGAGGCGATGGCGCTGGCGCTGGCGGGTAGGAATGGCACCCAGGTGGATGGAGGGATGGCCCAGCCAGTCCGCGCCACAGCAAGTGAGGAAGGAGAATGAGGGTGACGTACCTCGCAGGAAAAGGATACCATTGTTGCAAGAGGGGCTGCAACAACGACAAACGGCACTCAATAAGTAGGGACGCAGGTAGACGGAGGTGTTTGGTGGGAAGGCGCTGCAATGCGTTTCGAGTGGTGGTCGCAGTCGCACAGTTGTTTGGAGAGTGAGCAGCGCGGGAGTGTCGCGGGGCGAATGGGTACTAAATGCGAAATGGTAGGTCCAGATTAGGGCGGCACGGTCGTACGTATTCGGGGCGAGCTTTCAGTCTCGAAACAAGTGCCTTGGGGTGGTCCGAAGATGTACGGGGGACGAGGCAATAGCAGGTAAAGTAAGTGGGCACGACTAGTTGCGGGCAAGGCACAGATAGTGTGATGGGTAATTATGCGCCTGAGCTTATGACGACGGGCGTATCCGAGGGTGGGTTGGGCGATGTTTGGGCGGCACGGGGCGCAAGGGGCAGCCGAGTTGGAGGAATGCGTCTCACGTCTCAAGAGGTGGCCCGGTGAGGGAGACGAGACACAGAGCGCAAGACGAGCGGCAGCACCAGCACAATGGCCCGGGCAATGGATGGCACGGCGGGATGGATGGGTGGAGGGGCGGCCGGGTGAGATGAGTGCCCACGTCAGGTGGGTTTCCTTGGGGCCAGGGTTCGTCGACGCAAGCTGAGACGGTTCTGGGGGCCGGTCCAAATGTCTCGTCAGTCAGTCGAGGAGGGCCAAGGCTCTTTGGGCAACGGCGGGAATGAGACGGGCAGCAGTTCAAAAACAGCGAGTGGCCGAGAGCAAGATGGAGGGCGAGGAGACGCGTGTGTGATTAAAATTAGCAGCCACGGGAGCGGGCGAGGGAGGGTGTGGGAGGGATGGAGCGAAGAGGAGGGAGAGGAAGAGTTGAAAGTCGAGGAGACGGAAGGGCAAGAGAAGAAAGTGCGATTCCCAGTGGTGGTGTCGAGGCGCTGGGTGGGTACAAGTAATAGAAACGTTGGCGGGCAGTGGTGGGTAGGCAGTGGGCACCAGTGTTGTAAAAAAAAAAAAAAAAAATATCGCCCATGAAGATGCGAACACACCAGCCCGTGCCAAACCGGTATCAGCCAGAGGTTTCCCAGCTGGCTCCTCTTGGTTGGATGGCTCCAGACCCCATCCATCGTCTGTGGACGCCGTCCAGTGAAACGTGCCTACTATTCTACTGGCCGATTGCTTGGCCCCTAGCAACCGTGTTCCCCAAAGCCTCTATCAATGCGTCACGCAAACGTAATGCGCAGCGCCGCTCGCAAGGGCTTGGTCGCCGTTCGACTTGTTTTCTCCCCATCACCTTCCCGTTACTTTCCATCGCCAGGGCGCCTTAGGAGCGCGCTGTGTTGTTGCCCGCAGTAGGGCGGTGCTACGGCGACGCCACAGCGCCCGCCAGGCACTGAGACAAGAAAAACCACCCCGCCGTCAGCCCCGCCAGCTCCCATCCTGGACTGATGGGCGGCTCAGGCATCGTGCTAATGGCCCAGTGTGTGGCCTGGTCATTGGCCAACGCGACACCATGGCAGGACGTCTATCAATGCCCAACCATTCACACGTGCGGGCCAGTTCATGGGTTGACGGCTATTGTGGGGAGTGGTTGATTGTGTAGGCGCGGGACGGTACGTCCGTAGGAGTACCTGTGAGTACTATTTTACGCCGTCATGCCTTTGGCTGTCACTGGCGTCAAGCCTCCATGTGTGGTGCGCACGTCGCAATTACAGCCAAGAGCCTACTGGGGACGCACCAAACGCGGACGTTGGACAAAGGGGCAATTGTAAACAAACACAATCGGAGCTTGCGGCGTCACGCTGGCATCGTTTCCGGATGTGCAGCACCACGTAATATGCTGAGAAATCTCGCTGGTGCCGATTGGGCATTTGGGCATGAGAAGGAGGCGTCGTGCTGATGCACAATGTGCCAATGGCTGGCTGTGCAGCCAGGCCTTTGGGTTGTGTGAGTGCCCAACGACACCACATGCACCCGCGTCCAAGGCCTGTGAATGGGCGGCGCCGTCTCACTCATGCACCTTTTTCTTCCGGCCGGAAGCTAGCAGTCTCAACAACGAGCGCCATCCGAGATGTGAAGAAATCGGGTACCAACTGATTTGCCTCTGCCCTTCTTTTTGCACCCTTCGAGCGGGGCGATGGACGACCATGGCTGGGGACCTTGCAGGCGCTCCACGAGCAAGAAGCCAGGCACGCACAACGAGTTCAAGAAGGGCTGGCATGCCTGTCACCCACGTTCCTCGATGGAGACCTGGTGCGCCCCGGAAAGCGTCCAACACTGATTTGGACAACGCTTACTCCATACGCTCTGCTTGGCTCGAGGATCCGAAACCGATCATCCGGTGATCGCTCAATCGCACGCCCGGGATGAGACGTGTGTGAATGGAGGCTATAATTACTTACTTCCAAGCAAGCATAGCCGCCGAACAGGGATCGTGGGTGGCCTCGTCGCCTGTAAACGGCACTTTGGCCTCAGCTCTGGTCGCGTCCGCGCTGCGACGTGCATCCTTCGCCGACGCAGTTGGCAACTGGGTGTTACGGCCCCCAGCTCTTGCTGTATCAGGAGTGGCTTGTCTGTCTCCCGCGCCTCGAATCACATCGCAGGGATTCCTTCCGCCGCCCCCTTGCAGCAAACCAGCGCACCTCATCCCTTCTGGGCAACGAGAAACGCACCAACTCGGGCATCCTGGGTGCCCTCAGTCTTGTCCCCGACCCCACACACACCCAACAGAGCGGCCATACTGGCTGTTCTGGTTGTCGCCTCGGCCCACAGACAAGGGAGCACCAGGAGTGACCCAATCCAACGATGGAGCCTCTGCTGCCAGCACTGTCCATCGACACCGAACGACTGCGCCGGGCCGGTGGGTTCGGAAGCGCAGGTGAGGCGTGTTTCAGGGGACATCCCTGGCGCTCTGGCAGAGCTGCGATACGAAGCCTCCAGGAATGCGAACGGAACGCATGATGTCGGCTCGAGGGCGTGCCATGCGCCAGAGGGAATGGGCTATTGCTACGTACATGTGGGCGCAGACAAAAGGACGGCCACGGCACAACACTTGTGCTTGCATTGGCTACCTGAGCAATTAGCTCGCTCACAAGCCAGACAGTACAGTCGCTCGATAGCCCGTACATGTTCCTCGGGTATCAACAGTCCACTGCAAATTGCGCGAGAAATCATCTCTCGGGCTCTTGAATTGCAGTGGCTAAAGCCGTTTGTCTCGCAAACCAACATCGTGATTACGCGCCCATCAATCAGCCCCGGGGCGCCTCGATTGGCCACTCCCGACGGCTTGGGTCTGAACAACCCAGTAGCTTGTAAGATCTTATGCAGGTCCCGGATGTGACAAACTCGGGCCAGCTCAGAAATAGAACATTGCGATGGCCCATGATGTGACCACCTCTCCAAGGGGGAGGGGGGGCTTGTAAGGTACCTACCAAACGACTCTCTTCTGTTGCAGGCACTAATAAGAGGTTGCTGTTCACAGACGATATGGGCACATGCGAAATGGCGCCCTCTGCCGATGTCAAACCAACCCACAGATTACCGTTCGTTACCACGAACGCTCATGGAAGATGGCGTCAGTTCCCACACCTGGCCGTTTTGGCATAGGCTGATATGTAGCTGAAGACCAGCTGCGGGATTAGCACATGCTCACGTGCGGAGCTCATTCCATAGCAGCCATTAGCCTGATACTGGCGCGACCATCTCATTTCCTTGTGCATGGCCACCACAACCTCGGTCAATTCAGCAGCTCTAGCGGTATTACCCTCAGCACCCTCACATAAAAGGAGAGCTACTAGAGCTCCGAGCTGCCAAGGTTTACCCGAAGCCTCCTCCATCGATTGATGCGCCTCTGCCATGGGTGTGCTCAATCCAACTACTATGGAGTCTTCGTGGTCGCAGCAGTCGCGTGTGTCTCAATTTCCCCCTCCATTGGAGCCCAATTGCCTCCTCGGTTGGAGTCTGGCAAGAGGATGACCAAGTTTGCCTGTTTTCTGGTGCACCATCGCCCAGATACTTCTGAGCTGAGTTGTCAGCTGGGCCTTCAGACTATCGTTGAGTTGTCATAGCTTGGCTTATTATTTGGCATTGGGGAAACCGTTGAGCTTCCGCACGTCATTCAATCCAATAAGAAAAGAAATTGTACAAAGGCCGCCTTTAGTTGCGGTATCGCCAGATACAATTTCCGGAGCGGGGTACTTCTTATGCGCATCAGGCAGGTCTCCTTTCCTCAGCTGGTGGAGAAGGGACTCAATCAGACTCCCTAGCCTGCCCCACTTCTGCCTCTGGAAGCCACCCGCCCGACCTGAGGCCGCAGGAGTCAACTGCAAGCGACCGATGCCTTACCTGCTGACGATATTAGACAACTTTCACTTCCGTCCTCCCTGTATCAAAACCCTCTGGCACCCTGTTCCTTGCCTTCAACCCTCGCTTGATCTTCCGATCGTGCCACGCAGCCCTCAAAGCCCGTCTACGACATCGTATCACTCGCCCTCTCGCCTGTCAATCCTCCCGTACCCAGGCCACCACCAGTCAAGCACCTCAACTCCCCCCCACGCTGTCCTCCCTGTCACAGCATGCTGCCAAACCCAGGATTGCCCCCGAAATAATCTGCCACCCTCGACGGGCCACCCGAGAGAGAGCTTCTCCTCGTGCCTCATCACGGCAACGCTCGGACGCCATCGCCACCGCGATCTGCATTCTCCGCGTCCCCGGTTGATCCTCCCGATATCCGATCGACGACCTGGCCTTTGTGCCAATTCCTACCATTCATTGCCTTGAGCGAGAGTCTGAGAGACGATCAACAGGCGTGCTAGATCCAGGCCTGATTGCCACACTTCTCCTCTCGAAATCGGCTTGATCACTGGGCAATCTTATCTTCGCCCCCGGCCTCCTACGACATCCTCAGCATCGGCCCTCTGCTCTCATGCGCCTGTAGCTGGGCTGGCTCCGGCTCGACTTCCAGTCAGATCCACTTCTTCTGCATCAATTGTCTGCATCCATCGGCCCAGTCTGGACCGAAGGCCACCGCAACTTGCGTTCCCCTGCCACCTGCCAGCTTCAGCTAAGGCTCCCGTTACCGCTACCGCTACCGCTACCGCTACAATAGATGTCCGGCAAGACAGATCGCACCAACACCATGTCCAGCTCCGGTTCTCCTCCAGTCCCGTCGGCGAGCTACCTCGAGCAGACGGTCTCGATGCTCAGCTCCGTGGCCGGCTACATGCGTCTACCCGCCTTGGCATCAACGGTACCTTTCCCCAACATGAGTCGTACAACATGGAGGAACGTCAAAGATCGCAAGCTAACCATGATACGCACACACAATAGGGCGTCGCTGCCGTCCTCACGTCGCTCCTCTACTTTAAGCAAAAGTATATCTTGCAACCTCCCGCCTCCCCTCATTACTATAGCCTGCGTTGCTCATGTGACCCCACACCCCACCGCTAACCATCTTTTTCTTGCATTAGGGCACTGATATATCCGAGCCACATTCCTGCCAACTCTCGAAATGACGTCCCCAAGCCATCCGACTTTGGCATCAACAACTTCGAAGAGCTCGTCATTCCCACCGACGATGGAGAGAAGCTGTCCGCCTACTACATACGCGCCCCCAACCGGGGCAAGAACTCCAATGTCACCGTTCTAATGTTTCACGGCAATGCGGGAAATATTGGCCACAGACTACCCATTGCCCGTATGATTATCAACTACATCGGGTGCAACGTCTTCATGCTGGAGTACAGAGGCTACGGTGCCTCAACAGGCGAGCCCGACGAGTCAGGCCTCAACATTGACGCTCAGACGGCGCTCAACTACCTCCGGGAGCGTGCGGAGACGCGGGATCACAAGCTTATCGTGTACGGCCAAAGCCTTGGCGGCGCCGTCACAATCAAGCTCGTAGCCAAGAATCAGGGAGACGCTAATATCGTGGGCATGATTTTAGAGAACACTTTCCTCTCTATGCGCAAGCTCATACCCTCCGTCGTCCCGCCGGCCAAGTATCTCACTCTGCTCTGCCACCAGGTCTGGCCCAGCGAGTCACTTCTCCCCACCATCACCAAGGTGCCAACCCTGTTCCTCAGCGGGCTGCAGGACGAGATTGTGCCGTAAGTCACCCCTATTTGAAACACACTGTCATGTCTCCTTGATCTTGTGATGATCAAATTTGCATCACCCACAAAATATGAACCCATGTGGTCAGGATTTGAAAGCGAATATTGTCTGAAGATCTCCCCACTCTATCACATTGTCTTGCTTTCCAGCGTTGCAGTGGACTCGTTTTGGGCTAATCACACCCTCCACAGGCCGCGCCACATGCGCCAGCTCTTTGAGATCTCCGCCGCCCCGAACAAGCGATGGAAACCCCTCCCGGGCGGCGACCACAACTCCAGCGTCCTCGAGGAGGGTTACTTCGAGGCCATGGCCGACTTTGTTGCCGACGTCGCAAACAACCACGTAGCGGAAAAGTGAAAGTCTCACATCTAGACCAGGGCAACCACTCTGACAAAGTACTTTACTTCACACAGCAGCCTCGGGCAAGTACCAGGACCGACGGTCAGCAGCCTACGACGTAATGATACCCTGTTTTTGTACATTCTCTCAGTGAACTCGCCTCAGCGCGGATTGTATGCATAGCTTGCGGGTCTGGAGGCCGTCATAATTAATAGAACATGTTATTGTCCAGGTTCAGTCGCTAATTGAAGCGGTGTGGATGGTTGTCTCGGGTGGAGACGTGCCATGTGATTGTCGACCTCGTACTACTACGTACTACTGCCCAAGTGTGCCTCGTGACAATGGAGAGCTCACGATTGGTGTGCGTCCTGTCTTACATCAAGACCGGTTCTCTGAGGGTTCTTATGCTGCAGATTTGGCGGTTCCAGCGGCTTTGGGGTGTCGTGACGCCTCGCGGGCCAATGAGGATTATGTACACGGACACAGGCAAAGGTTCACGATGTGGCAAAGCTGGTTAACCATGTCTCATTTTTCTCTTGCTCTAAGTTGTAACCTAAACGGCGGCCGCCTTATGGCACCTCTGGAGGCTCTAGTTGGGCGCAAATGTTAGACAGACCCAATGGCGGGCTCCGTCCGGCCTTTAGCACTCGACGTCGCCATCAAGTGCGGCCCACACCTTTCCTGGCTCGGGCTGCTGAGGCTTCTTCTTCTTCAACCCAACAAAACGGCGGCCGGGAGCCGCGTTGGCCTCGTCTTCGGCTGGGGTGGTTGCCTTCCACGCGGCTGCGCGGCCGGCCACGGCGCTCCATCCTCCCGCGCCGGGCTTGCGGGAGACCTCGCGACGAGTGACACCGCCGGACGCGTCCGTGTGGCAGAGCAGGAGGCCCTCGGCCACCTTTTCGCGGCGGATCGTCTGCTCCAGGCGGGGCTTGAGGCTAGTTAGGCTCTTCTCGACGGGCGCAAGGAAGGCGGCGTATTGGGCGGTGGCCTTGATCAGGACCTCGTCGTTGGGCTCCATGTGTGTAATAAAGTCCATCTTAAACTGGAACGACGGGAGCGTCGCCAGGTCCGGCTCCAGAGCGGCCGTGATGTCCTCGATCGTGATGCCGAAGCGCGGCGTGGTGAGCACGAAGCCGTTGAAGGGCTCGCTGCCCATGGCCGGCGGGCTTGGGGGACGGAGGGCGGCGGCGGCGGCGGCCTCGGCGGCCTGAGCGGCACGGATCTTGACGCACTGCGCCAGCGTTTTGGGCGGGGCCGAAACGAAGCGCTCCGTCTTCCAAACCACGACGGCGCGGTGGATGTCGTAGTCCTCGCTCTTGCTCTCGAGGCCAAAGTCCTTGGCCAGCAGGTGCAGGAACTGGCGGGACTGGTTGCGCATCGGCTCGTACCGGAGCCGGACCTCGTCCGCCTTTGAGGCGAAGACGCGGAACTGGCTCTCCTGGGCGTCGCCCCACGAAGGGAACTCCTTGTAGAGCTTGAGCGTCGTATCCGAGTAGGGGACGTGGTCGTTGGTGTGGCTCGCGGGGTCGATGTTGAGCGCCGCAGCAAGGCGACGGTTCCGGTCTAGACGCTCACACTCTTCGTCGCACTTGATCTCGGGTCGGGTGGGCTCCGTGTTTTGGGAGCTCGCTAGACATTTGAACTCCTTCTTGTAGTTTCCGCAAGGGCACGAAAGCGACATCTTGACTTGGCAGGCATTGGACTCGTTGCAGGCTGTGCCATGTGTTAGCGAATCGCATCTTCTCGAAACTCAGCGTTTTTCCATGGTCATCCTACGAGTCTGTCCATGGCAGGGATTCGGGCAAGTGTGGTTGCAGAACAGTTTCTTCTTGCCACAGACCTGCTCGCACCCATTCCTAGCATCACCACACTCTCCGGGGCGATGGCAGAGCTTGCGACATTCATGGAGTCTACAACGTTAGCATTACTATCTCCCTGCATTGCCAAAGTCGACGTATGGAACTTACCCGCATTGCAGCTTCTGGCCACAAGCCTCGCCACAGTGAGCCTGTTGCAGATGGCAGGGCTTGTTGGGGACAGTCGTCTTCCCACAAGCACATAGTTTATCCGTAAGGTAGGGACACGGGGGACAGCTGGCACTGTCGGGGTGGCATTGGTGATCTATCGTCGGATGACCGCAAGATGTCTCCCGGCGACAGTTGTAGGTACATATTGGCTGAGGTGTTCCACAAGGCTGGGGAGGTTGAAGCACGGTTCGCCCGCAACTACAACTGATGTCATGCCAAATTGCCTCGGGGCAGGACGAGCATGCCCCGCGATGGCAAAGCTGTTCACAGAAGTGGGTGCCGCACTTGAGTGCTCTTCCACAGGTCTGGACACAGATATGTTCGGCCTCGACTGGAAGCGAGTCCACTCCGAGGCGCTGCTTCTTCTGCCGAGCAAGCCTTTGCTGGGCCTTCTTCTCGCCAGGGCAGCAATGCTCTCCGCAACGGTGACGACCGCAGTTCCTCGTCGCCTGGCACACTTTGAAGCAGGAGGGATTCTGGACGTCGCCCTGGTGGCACAGTGTCTCGCCAGAGACCCGCCCACAGCGGCAGTCGATGTCCATGGTTTGAAGGCATGGTTTGCATTCGCCCACGTGGCACGCCGAAGCACAGAGGTGGCCACAGGAAAGGGGCTTCTCGCATGGCTTGTCGCAGTGCGGAATGGACTCCTCGCAGGATCGTCGAGGCTGTTCCAGAAGCTCCTCTACCGCAGTCTTACCGCAGGGACAGCGAGTAACCACATCCGGGTTGAATGGACAGTGAGCCGGCAACTCATCGCGCGGGTGACAGGTCGTCCCGCACTTGTGAATTCCGCAATCGTATGTCCTCTCGCACACATGTCCGCAGTTGAACGAGCCAGTGAAGAATTCTTTGGCATCGGGATCGAATGATTCTTCCAATTCGTCTTGCTCCGAGCATTTCATCTCCTTCTCGGTCCTTCCGCAGTAACACTTGGCAGTGATGGGGATCAAACAAGCGCCGCACACGCCAGGGTGGCAGGGTTGATCGCATGTGTGCTCTCCGCAAGAGAGTAAATCCCCACACGCTTCCCGGCACGTCCAACCGTTGTGGTAATCAGTCTCCCTGCAAGGCTTTCGCGATGTTTGCTTGCCGCAGAAGCACGGCTCTGGAGGGCTGATGACGGCGCATGGTGGGCATGGTCCAGGATGGCACTGGATGGGACATGGATGCGGGCATGTAGACCTCGGCTTCGAGCACGTTTGCCCGCAGGAATGGGGCGGGATGATGGTGCTGGTGCTGCTGGGGTTGGTCTCTTTATTACACCAACAGTGGTAGCCTCCCGGTCCTTCGGTCAGGTTCGAATTGCATCCAGGGCATCGCCAGGCTGGTTCGCCCGTCTCATTGTCTACTTTCATAGAGGTTGTGTACCACTCTTGAGCACAGCTGAGATGGAAGACGGTCCAGCAGATGGTGCAAGGCCAGACTTCGTCCTCTCGGGTGAGCTCCTCGGTACAGACTCGACATTCATAGTTGGCATTAGTAATGTCTTCTTGAATGCGTTGCCAGAGCTCCGGGGCGGTTGACTTGGGCATCTCGGGACGAGCCTTCTTCTGCCTTCTACGGTTACGAGACCGTGGTTGCGACTGAGGCTTTGTAGAAGGGGCCTGCTGGTCGTCGCTGGAGTTGTCTGTTAGCAAGTATGGCACGGGCAAGAGAAACGAACACGATGCTCACCTTCGCTGTGCAACAGGCTGACCAGGAACGAACTCGGGAGCCTCCGCGCTCAATGATGCAGGATCATGGCGTTCTGCGTCGTCGGCGGCCTCGGTACCGGTGGTAAGACGACCGCCGAATCGTCGCTGAGGGCCCACGCGATATGCGCCAGCGCCTTGGGCTTCAGCTCCGCCACGGCCACCCCCTCGAGTCCCCCCTCGCGGCCCTCGTCGCCCTCTCCTTCCTCGAGATGATTCCTGTGACACGGGAGCAGGCGTCTGGGTGTCTGTTTGGGTTGCGGTTGCTGGTGCTGGCTCCGAAGCTGCTGCCTCAGACGGGACATTTCTGCCTCCGCGAGCAGAGCCACGGCCCGCACCACGCCCCTTGCCGCCGCGTCCCCTCCGACGCCCACCTTGAGAGCCTCCTCTGGACTGGTTTTGGCTTCCGCCCTGGGACTGGGCCTGGCTTGGAACCTGGCTCCCGTCTCCGTCAGCCATGGTCGATGATGGCACAAAATTTGCCAGCGTGCTGTCAATGGTGCGCTGTGAAAATATAAAGCGACTTCGAATACGTAAATGAAAGGGAAGCAGCGCAAGGCAAAGCTCTAGCAAGGTAGAGAGAGGGGAAGGGAAATTAATGTGTACCAGGAAGATGAGATGCTGTCCGAGATGGGGGTTTTGTGACCTGGTTATGTATTGACTGTGTGAATGGAGGTGTCGTCCAGGCTGGGCCACCCAGTGGGGCTCAGCCTGTGGCAAAGCGAGGTCTGGCGGCTGGATTTGATAGGATGACAAACATTGGCCCATCACTATGAGTCACCATCATCACCGCCGCAACGTCTGACTCTGGCTTGACCTGTGGCCCGTGGTACTTTGGGAAGAGAACGGCCCAAAATTCATATGATGCAGCGGGTAGCGCATTCCCTACTTCATCGTGGACAAACCTTGGGCCTCATATTGATTGGTCAATTTGTCTGGCTTGGTATAGGGTAAAAAGCTTGGGTGGGCGTGCTTTACGGGTCCGATTCCCCAGTTTGTGTGTGATTAGAATTACATCTCTATGAAGGCAGAATAAAAATCTCTTTTAAATTGATATCCTATCGACCCGACATTTATTGTGGGCGTCGATCAATGGCTGAGTGCTGATGCGCTTCCTACCTGCCTGCTTTAGGTAGTTGCCCTGGTCTATGAGTCAATTCAAGCTTCAAGGCACCTGCTCGAGTAGCCTAAATCAGAGGAATCCCCGTCTGACAGGTCCACACCCCGCTAAAATGGTGTTACAATTATCGATTGAGCAATCCCCAGTTTCTTCTCAAATAATACCCCCCACTACGCAAATGTGCCCAAAGTCTAGTGGCATTGCATAACTTCCGACCGGGCTGCTGATACATGCAACCTCCCCGAATGGGTTGTTGCGGTGAGTAGGGGACTGGAGCTATTGGTGGAATAGTGAACGTCTGATTGGAGCCATTCTTCACGGTGTTCGAATGGCCCAGGAGAAAACTGTTGTTTGGCTCACTTGTCCTAGATGGCAGGCTTGTGCAGCAGATATGTCGAGGCTCAGCCTCCAACGCCACCATCTCCACCATCTCCACTGGGAAACGGAGGGGTAGGCCTGAGTCCATGGACTGAGAGACTCGCGATAGCGAACCAACATGATTGGAATGTATTCAGAATATGTGGTTGATGGTGTGAAGGCTCTAAGACAAGTCTCCCGCTCAAAGGTCGAATCAGTTGGTGGCTTGAAGGCCAGGAATGCGGCTGCCTCGGCAATTTGAAGTAAATCTGAACGTAAGATCTTTACAGCTACTACGGAGTATGATGAACTTGCAATACCGTACAAGATGTTCTTTTAGACCTCTTGGAGAGGATGCCTTTGGGGGCAAAATATAAGTCGCTGGCCGAGGGACATGCGCGGGTATGCCCAACCCTCATAATAAACATTGTCGGCTATCTATTGGAAACCTCATGGTACCGAAGCTCGTTTAGTATGCTTTTTTGGTTCATTTTGGAAGGGGGGGGGGGTGATCAAACCAAGTGTGACAGAATCATGGCCAGGTAGAATAGAGATAACCAGGCAGCGAGGGCCAACACGGCCCTGGGTTCGAGGATGGGTATGTCTTGGCACAAAGCTAGCCTTGGTTTTATCGAAGCTAAGGAACCGCCATGATCACAACATTGGAGAAACAAGATGAACAATACAGGGCGGGCGAAAACTCCTTATTTCCAGCGGCATAGGACCGCCGTCCGGAAATATAACTCCATAGGGCGCCACTCCACCCGCAGGTTTGGTAGCCATTATTATTAGCAGAGAAGTCATCTGACTACCTGTTACGTACAATGTGCCTAAAAAAGCTGCCGCTCAGTATTGCGGGATGGCGGGCGGCAGAAGTCGGATGCCATGGCGGGAGAGACCCCGTGGGGATGCGCAATCGTGCTAGGCGTGACCCGAAAACTCTGACAACACGCCTCGGGTTCCTGAATGTTTTAGCATAGGCTAATGATAGGCCGCTGCTTGGCCTGTTGTCAAGTAGCCGATTCGCTTGGACTGGCAACGCTACAGTCCTCCACTTACCCGCGGGGAGTTCAGCATAAGCTCTGTAGTTCCCATTTCCAACCCCGGAAGAATTATTTAGGTGTTCCTAGTGAAGTACCATCTAACCAGTTATTTCGGGCTTCGCTAGGGACACTTTCAAGGTGAACAGAAAAAAAAAAAGCCGAGGTACAGTTCCCCAAGGGGCAATCGACTCGGAGAAGGAGTGAAATGTGCCTTGGTCTAGGAATCAGAGGTCAAATCATCGTAGCCTCTCGGTGCTGGATCGGTATCCTGGCGTTGCTCGGTGAGGTTCCGATGTGTCTTCAAGGCAACAAGTCACGTTGGCGGACTGTTGCCGATCCAAGCCGCGCCGATGCCGATAGTTCGGGAGAGGTCGGGATCGCAATCCCGGAGCCGCAATGACAACACGGCCCAGCCCCTGCACCCAAGCAGCAAGCTACCCCGACGATTGCTTCGGTGGGTGATACCCCGTACGTCGGGAGCTTGTGATGCAGGGCGTGGATATCTGGGGAGATCTGTCATGAGTCCACCCTAGTGGCCAGTCCGGTCAATCTTGCTTACACCCCCAGGCCTCGCTCACACCCATAGGTGGCCATGGCATGGAGTTGATACTTGAGGCTGATGTACCCATCGCCCCAAGGTACTTACTACTAGTGCTAAGAAGTTGCACTGCAAAGATTGAGTGCCAAACCCGTGCGGCAGCCAGGGTTTTGCTGAAGCTGCGCCCTGTCGGCGTGCATCATTGCTTGCTTGCCGGTGGATGCAGTGACAGGGGATTGGCTCCGGAAATAGAGAATTTTTGTTCTCCGCATCACATTTGACAACCCGGCCAGCGGGAACTGGGAGGAGTCTGTTGCATTCTGGAGCAAACAGCTGGTGGGGAATGAGCAGGTGCACGTTCACCACACACACGGGCATGACAAGCAACGGCCTGAGGCAGGTGTGCTGATGCTCGACTGCAAAATGCCGGCGAACTCACAGGCAAAAGAAACTCGATTTCTGCGTGTTCAGCACAAATGGGTTCCAACACTGGCTAACAATCTCGAGATGTCTGATTAGACGGGGAGAAATGCAACCCGACACCGGAGATTGTCTATGTCCGCGCCCGCGCTGGCGTTGGGGAGGTTAGAAGGCACACCACTATCGCCAGCACGTGACCTCTCAACATCGCGCGCCCGAAAATTGGCGACGTTGAATTTCGGCAGATCGGAGGCTTCAACAACTCATCCACGACCAACCGCGCAACCAAGGGACGGTTCGAGAACATTCAAGATGGCCGCTTTCGTTAAGGCAATCAACGCCAAGATCCGATCCAACCCATGGACTGACTACATCTGCTCGACCCGTACGTGCTGTGCCTCCTTTTCCGTAGAGCAAAACCAGCCTCCGATCCCGCACCGAGATGATATCCAGTTCAACGGCCAGTTCGGGGCGCGATGGATACGCACGACTTGAGAGATCCTCGGAAAGGTATCGTCAAGACGTTGGAGCCATCGTATGCTCCATTGGTCGACGATCAGGATATGCGGTTCGGGGCGGGAGTCATGTCTAGCTAGGGGCATCGGATGCTAGCTCACGAGCTTCAACTCGTAGGGGAGAATCGCTGACTGATCTTGCATAGACTTCTGGGGTCCCGTGTCCAACTTTGGCATCCCGCTTGCTGCCGTCATGGATACTCAGAAGAGCCCTGACCTGTAAGACAACACCCCAACGTTCCCCTTCGTGGGGGGGTTCAAGCTCGAGGGCCGTCACTGACACAATACACCGCAGGATTTCCGGACAGATGACTGGTGCTCTGGTCATCTACTCGTTGACTTTCATGCGATACTCCGTCGCTGTGACGCCGGCGAACTACCTGCTCTTCGGCTGCCACTTCATCAACGAGTGTGCCCAGCTGACCCAAGGATACCGATACCTGAACTACAACCACTGGGGAGGAAAGGAGGCGATGGCCAAGGCGGCTAAGGACAAGGCCGTGGAGGCTACTGAGCAGGTCAAGGAAGCGGTCAGTAAATAGAAGAGCAGCCAGCCGTGCGGACTTGTCGGAGAGTCGGGGGGTTGGTTTCGTGTTATGGCGGCCCTCCGAGGCCTCAGCTCGGGTTTCGGAGAGTGGACAGGCTTGGATGCAACTCATGCAACTGCGAGAAGTCCCCGAGCCCGTCTGTTAGGTTGCGCGGCCTTGGTTGGTTTGGGCACCTGCAGCGAAGACCAAGGATGCGCAAGCTCAAAATTATGATTTCGTAAAGGTTATAGATGATTCGATTATTCTCGGGCGCCTTTGGCGTCGAAGGCGCCGACGAGTGAGCATGAAGCATACTTTCCCCGCATTCGTGCTTGCCTTTGGTGCTAGCCCAGTGATTGAAATTCCCGCCGTCCTGGACTTGGCTCGTAAAAGACACCATTGCCGGCTGGGAAAAACACCATGCAGCCTGTTGGCTGCCCACGGACTGTCCCCCATTGCCGGCCGCTGGAGGAGGGTGGTACGCGGGCAAGCAAGACGAGGGAGGCTACGGGAATCCAACCGCCCCCGGCCGGATGTCCGATGGCGAGGGCTCGTCTTAAGGAGCACGCACGCACAGCACAGATCTGTGTGGGCCCGGCTCTGCTCCGATCTGATTATGGCAGCGGCGGCTATTGACCGCCTGGGTTCCCGCTTCTATGGCCGGGCCACAGAGGCCGTCGGTTCGTTCCTGGCTGATATCAGACAGGGAGGCATGGGGGCGGCCGATGTGATGGACATGGGCCGGCTATCCACGGTGCATCACGTCCCGGCGCTCTCACTGGCCAAGATGCCACATGATGCGCGCCATTTCTGCACGCTACGGCAAATCTCTCTGGATATTGGCATGGCGGAGTGTAACAAAATGAAGCGTTCGCTGCCGGCCATGGCCCATGAGATCAACCCAGGGCTTGTCACTTGATTATTAGTGCAGTGATTGATTCTACGCAGCGTATCCGTACGCACTCGGAACGTGGCGCTGCCGGCGCTGGTGCTTCTGCAGCACTTCACAATCCATGCGCTGCCGGGGGTTGCCATGCTGAGCATCGGGCGTAGGGATGAGAGACAGCCATTCCCGGTCTCCGGATATGCAAGCACAATATGACACATGGTGTGTATAAGAACCTCACGCACGCACATGTCCATTTGGGAGAGAAGCGTCAAGGGCCATCTCACTCAGCCCTACCTACACCACCAGCACCAGCACCACCTTCCACATTCCCAAGGAACCGGCTTGCTTCCCTGGGATGGCTTTCCTGTTTGGAGGCCTGCCGTTCAGACCAAGTTGGCTCGAATAGGCGGCTGGACGCTAGCTGAAGAACGCGCGCCCTCCAAGGAACGGCTCTAATTAGGACTGGAGCAATGGAGGTAAGCTGGGGCGGAGCGGAGAGTTTCCTTCTAAAGAAAGAATCACCAAATGGAAATGATAAAAAGCAAAAACTAGTCACGGGCGGTGGCCTGGAGGGGGAAGACTAAAGGCGCGCCAATGGAATAGCCGATTTGGTCAGGTCTTCCGGCTCCATGCCTCACTTCCGTTCCAGAGCAGGGAAGGCGTGAAAGCAGGAACTCCCAAAAGATACAATTGTGCGGGAAGGGATGTGCCAACAGGATGGCAAGATGCGCAAATGTTCAGAGCAAGGTGGGGGTTGAGAATTGCATCAAATGCAGATCCGGCAACCTTGGAGCACCGGCGTTATCGTCAGGCATGTGGTGAGGGGTGACAACGAGGTTTGGATGCTTGTCATGCATCACAGCACGACAGCCGCCAGCGGCACCCTTAAACTGCTACTCCGTGGGGGTGGGGACGGACTCGACGGAGTGAACGTCGGTGGGAATAAACATTTTTTTTTGGTACGGCGTGCTCCGTGCACGGGATGGGGGAGTTTTTTTGGTAGGCGGAGATCAGTCACCGAGCGATGACTCCTACCTCGGGCAGGCTCTGGACAAGCACGAGGACCGGTCACCGAAGCCACAACACGAGCGTGACCGATAACGAATCACGATTGAACAATGCTGGATCATGGCAGGTTTCGCCACCACGCCCGCCGTAAACGCACCCCTTCAGCGGCTCTCGTCGTGCGCAGGCCCCGTCTGGAAAACGAACGATGGCAGGCTTATTAGTGGAGGGGCTTCGGCGCACGGCGAGCGGCGTGGATTCAATACACATGGCATGGAAGGAACACATTACAACAGCGGGCCCAATGACCAACCTTTGCGCGCTGGAGCTTGGGCAGGCCGGCGAGCTCGAGACGAGGAAGCCGCCGGATGGATGCCTTGGAAGGGAGCAGCACCGGTAGTACCGAGTCCGTACAGTAGTGCGGGCGGTGCGGTCAGGGACCGACAAGGCAGACGGCAATTGGCAATGACGGAGAATATGCCATCGAGGGCTGCGGCTCTGTGCCGTAGCCGTCCAGTGGTTGGAGCTCTGCTAGCACATAGCGTGGCAGGGGTCGACGGGGGAGCCCTGGACCCCCAAGGCCATCCTCGGCAGTAAGGAATGACCAGAAGCGTGCAAACGTGGATCCTCGACTGGACTTCCCTTTGTCCATGGCAAGGTCAGGCAAGCGAGCCATGCGCGGGTGCACGGCCAGCACCACATGCTGTGTAGCCGCTCAACCGCTGTACCGCAGCACAGTACATAAAAACCCTCCTCGTCCCCCCTCCGCCCTCCACCGGCGTCAGACCTGTGGGGATGGATGGCCGTGGACGTACCTCTAGAGGTAAAGTGCGATACGTAGGCTCATGTAGGCGGCAGGACGGGCTGCGTGGACGAGGAGGCTAGCAGACACACGCCTCCCCTTCCCTGATCTGTGTGCTCATTTCATGGCGTCAAAGAAATGATGGCGAGGGCGGGCGACCAGCGGGGTTGTAGGACAGCCCACCACCGACATCGTTGGGAGGAGGTGAGACGCTGAGATGCTACAGAGGTGCTAACATGGGCATTATCTACGACTAGTCCATCATGTTGGCAAAAAAAAGGACGCGACAAAATAAACAAGTCATGGCGGGGGACACACTAACCCAAGCCACCTATCGACGACCTCTGATTGGCCAATGCGACCGTCTGGTGTAATAGGCTTGTGTGTGTGTCTCATGAGTTGCGTCAACTGGACCATCTCGTCGCAAACAACCCCGAGGGGGCGAGCCTCTGCGCTCATACCTCCCTGCCGCCGTGGCTTGGCAGTCAACCAGCTCCCCCCGCGAGCCAGCTGCGATTTCTCGAGCAAAGGCTCCTCATGTGAGCAATGCGCCGTTGCCTCAGACAAGGTGCGCAGCCTCGTACGTAAGAGAGCGCGCCAGACAGGTTCCTCTCGTTTGCTGGCAAGGCCTTGCGCCGTGATGGATAGTCATGCTGCCCGCGCCCCCCCTCCCTCCCCCCGGCCGGTACTCTGGCCGCAATGCCACACGCCCCTGTCTCAATCTGGCTGCGATTGCTCAAGCGCCCACCTCTGTTGTCTGTTGTGGCATTTTTTTTTTCTCGGGGCGCTTTCCCGGGCCTGGCGAAGGGTGGTGGACGTGGAAGTGGAAGCGGAAGCGCTGTTGGCAGGGCGGCGGCTGGTGGTTAGCGACGCTGCATCTCCTCCCCTCCGTTCATCCATTCATCCATCCAGTAACCAAAGGTCGCAGCCTGCACCATCGGGCCCTGTGTCGCAGCGCTGCGGCCAGCAACCGGGCCGGTCCAACACCCAATATCCCATGCAGGCCGAGATCCCAAGATGAACCCTCCATCTCTGGTACCTACCTACAGGCTACAGTACCGCGTAGAATCCATGCTTGCACGGCACTCGCCTGGCAGGCCTGCCACACTGCATGCCGTTTCGTCGAGCCTCTATGTCCTCATGGCGCGGAGATCCAAGGCCGCTCTCTCGGTGGGGCCCCGCCCACCAGCAGGTAGCGGGGTACGACTGCGACCGCCCGCAGCTCCATGTTCAGCTCAGGTATGGAATACATTGTTAGCTCGCGGAGTCTGGCCGTTCCATCTGAGCACCAATACCTGTGGCAGGGCCGTCGCGCCATGAGGAAATCATCCACGGGAGTCACTACCGCGGTAGTAACAGAGCAGTTCCCCACTCCAACCTTGGTACGGGCAGCAGGGGAGCTACTAGCAGCTATCTTGGCCAGAGATTTTCTCCCCCTCCTGCCCTTCCTCTGCTTCTCTTGTCGTTTCAGCGAGTCACTGCTAGTAGATCTGAGTAAGGTAGGTTTTTGGTTGAGGGCCGGAACATACTTGGGTAGCTTCGGACTTCAACGCCGAGGTCAGCCAACCGTCCGCCGTCGAAGCTAGCGGCCCTCTCGCTCGTCTGCGACACCCAAGCCAATTACGCCGAGGACATGGAGGGCGCTGCAGAGACGGCGACAGAGACAGGTACCGGCGGGTAGGGAGGTACCTCCGCTCGGCGGGACGGCGCTAGTGCCGACTGCCATGCCAGGTCGCGCCGCTGGGAAAGGCAATCTGTAGCCTCGTTCCCATCTCAGAGTAGGAGCACCCTGGGCAGCGATCCATCCATGCCATGAGCGGTACAACAGTACCTCCCTGGCCTGCCTTCTGGATGGTGCCGATGACGCCCACCCCTCCCCCCCCCCCCCCAATTTGAGGCGTGAGGTGTGGAATACATTCGAACTAGGAGGCGTGAGGTGGCCGTGGACTCGCTCGTGGAGCATGGCGGGATCCCGCTAAGGCGCAGACACCAGTAGCTCCTGCTTCAGGTCCTGCCAGTCGTTGCCGTGCCCATGATCCCCATCCACATCCCCCATCCCGGGCCCGGGGGCGTGTCACCGAGCCATGGGCCTGGAGCTTGCCCGGCCTGGCCAGAGGGCAAGAGGCAAGGCACCCCCAAGCCCAAGCCTCTGTACAAAACCCCTCCCACCTCCCACCTTCTCCATCCCGTCATTCTTCATTCCTCTATCCAAACCTCTGCTGTTGAGATCCCACTCCACACATCAACTGCTTCGCCGTGACTCTGGGAGCTACTGTGGTAACATTGGTTGCTGGAAGAGCTGTCGTGGTATCTTGATACCGACAAGCGTGCTCGTTACCCCACCACCACAAACACCACTCTCACCCCGCCGTCCCCGAGCTCTCTCGCCGCGACCGCCAAGCTCCGCCCTCAGAGCTTCTTCCGCCCTCATCGCCAGTTTCAATCAGCCCATTTCCCGTTTCCTTGGCCCTCACACTGCCCACAATGGCCGCCGGACTCCCCCAGCAGCCCCTCACCTTCAACGATGTCTTCGAGGAGGAAGACATCGATGAGCCCAAGGAGGCCAACACCGTTCACCACATCCGTGCCAACTCCAGCATCATGCACGTGAAGAAGATTCTCGGTAAGTTCCTGCTATGCGCCAATGACGCGCCAATTGCCCTTCCTCGCTCCTCGCCGAGCTTTGCGCTGACCAATCTACTCCGCTGCAGTCGCCAACCGTGGTGAAATCCGTAAGTAATCCCCAAGCGACCGAAGCCCTTGAGAAAGACGGGCAATCAGCTAACTCGTGGACAGCCATTCGTGTATGACCCGCCCCAACAATCGGCCCCGTGACGAGGACATTGTCAAGCTAACCCAGCTGTGCGCATACAGATCTTCCGAACCGTGAGTCTTAGCCCTGCACTGCTTCAGCAACCCCGGATTACTGACCGACTGCCCCTCACAGGCCCATGAGCTGTCCCTGCACACCGTTGCAGTCTTCAGGTACCTACCTGCCTTCCTCCCCCCACCTTCCCCCCACCAAGAGACGCCATAGACTAAATGGTGTAGTTATGAGGATCGGTTGAGCATGCACCGACAGAGTACGATAATATCCCCCTCCCATCTCAACAACGTGTGGTGCTAACCATGTGGCGCAGAGGCCGACGAGGCCTACGTCATTGGCAAGCGTGGACAGTACACCCCTGTCGCCGCCTACCTTGCTGGCGACGAGATCATTAAAATCGCTGTTGAGCACGGCGTGCAGATGATTCACCCTGGTATGCTTGGGTCACTGCTCCGGGGCATGCATGCATTTCATCTGACATAATTGGACAGGCTATGGTTTCCTGTCGGAGAATGCCGAGTTCGCTCGTAACGTTGAGAAGGCCGGTCTCATTGTGAGTTCACCTTACCAGACCCCTGTTCTGCTCGGTGAGCCCGTGCGCTGACACCCCCACCTTAGTTTATCGGCCCCTCACCGGAGACTATCGATGCCCTTGGCGACAAGGTCTCTGCCCGAAAACTCGCCAACCAGGCCAACGTGCCCGTTGTTCCTGGTACTCCCGGTGCTGTCGAAAGCTTCGAGGAGGTCAAGTCCTTCACCGATCAGTATGGCTTCCCCGTCATCATCAAGGCTGCCTTTGGAGGTGGTGGCCGTGGTATGCGTGTCGTGCGCGACCAGGAGAGCCTGAAGGAGTCGTTTGAGCGTGCCACCTCCGAGGCCCGCACAGCCTTTGGCAACGGCACCGTCTTCGTTGAGCGATTCCTTGACAAGCCCAAGCACATTGAGGTCCAGCTCCTCGGTGACAACCACGGCAACATTGTCCACCTGTACGAGCGTGACTGCTCCGTCCAGCGACGACACCAGAAGGTCGTCGAAATCGCCCCTGCCAAGGACTTGCCCGCCGACGTCCGTGACAACATCCTCGCCGACGCTGTCCGCCTGGCCAAGACGGCCAACTACCGCAACGCCGGTACCGCTGAGTTCCTCGTCGACCAGCAGAACCGCTACTACTTCATTGAGATCAACCCTCGCATCCAGGTCGAGCACACCATCACTGAAGAGATTACCGGCATCGACATTGTCGCTGCCCAGATCCAGATCGCCGCTGGTGCCACTCTGAACCAGCTCGGCCTTACTCAGGACCGCATCTCTACCCGCGGCTTTGCCATTCAGTGCCGTATCACCACTGAGGACCCCGCCCAGGGCTTCCAGCCTGATACCGGCAAGATTGAGGTCTACCGATCCTCCGGTGGTAATGGTGTCCGTCTCGACACCGGTAACGGTTTCGCCGGTGCCGTCATTACTCCTCACTATGACAGCATGTTGACCAAGTGCACTTGCCATGGATCCACATATGAGATCGCCCGACGAAAGGTCCTGCGATCTCTGATCGAGTTCCGTATCCGAGGTGTCAAGACCAACATTCCTTTCCTCGCGTCCCTGCTTACCCACCCTACCTTTATCGATGGTAACTGCTGGACCACTTTCATCGATGATACCCCATCCCTCTTTGATCTCATCGGCAGCCAGAACCGTGCCCAGAAACTGCTGGCTTACCTCGGTGACGTTGCCGTCAACGGCAGCAGCATCAAGGGCCAGGTCGGCGAGCCCAAGCTCAGGACTGAGATCAACATCCCTGAGCTCATCTCCTCTGCCGGCGAGAAGATTGACACCAGCCTCCCCAGCCAGAAGGGATGGCGAAGCATTATCCTTGAGCAGGGCCCCAAGGCCTTTGCCAAGGCTGTTCGCGACTACAAGGGCTGTCTGCTCATGGATACTACTTGGCGTGACGCTCACCAGTCTTTGCTGGCCACTAGAGTTCGAACTGTCGACCTCCTCAACATCGCCAAGGAGACTAGCCACGCCCTCTCCAACCTATACAGTCTCGAATGTTGGGGCGGTGCCACGTTCGATGTGGCCATGAGGTTCCTCTATGAAGATCCTTGGGATCGACTCCGCAAGATGCGAAAGTTGATTCCCAACATTCCCTTCCAGATGCTGCTGCGTGGCGCCAACGGTGTTGCTTACGCCTCGCTGCCTGACAACGCCATTGACCACTTTGTTGACCAGGCCAAGAAGAACGGTGTCGATATCTTCCGAGTCTTCGACGCCCTCAATGACGTTGACCAGCTCGAGGTCGGCATCAAGGCTGTCCACAAGGCTGGAGGTGTTGTTGAGGCCACCGTGTGCTACTCTGGTATGTTCCCCTCCCTCTCTCATTGCGAATGCACATTGCTAACTCGGTTTAGGCGACAGTATGATCTCTCTCCATCGTCACCCTAATCGCAAGATGCTAACCAGGATACAGTGCTTAACCCCAGCAAGAAGTACAACCTGAAGTACTACTTGGATCTTGTTGACAAGCTTGTCAAGCTTGATATCCACGTCCTGGGTATCAAGGATATGGCTGGTGTCCTGAAGCCCCACGCCGCCACTGTCCTCATTGGTTCCATCCGTGAGAAGTACCCCGACCTTCCCATTCACGTCCACACCCACGACTCGGCTGGTACCGGTGTCGCCTCCATGGTTGCCTGCGCCAAGGCTGGTGCCGATGCCGTTGATGCTGCCACCGACAGTCTGTCCGGCATGACCTCGCAGCCCAGCATCAATGCCATCCTTGCCTCTCTGGAGGGAAGCGAGCTGGACCCTGGTCTGGACCCCAAGCTTGTCCGCGCTCTGGATGTCTACTGGTCCCAGCTCCGCCTCCTCTACTCCGGATTCGAGGCTCACCTTGCCGGCCCCGACCCCGAGGTTTATGAGCACGAGATCCCCGGTGGTCAGCTCACCAACATGATGTTCCAGGCTTCCCAGCTTGGCCTCGGATCTCAGTGGATCGAGACCAAGAAGGCCTACGAGCACGCCAACGACCTTCTTGGCGACATTGTCAAGGTTACCCCCACCTCCAAGGTCGTGGGTGACCTTGCTCAGTTCATGGTCTCCAACAAGTTGTCGCCCGAGGATGTCAAGGCTCGTGCGTCGGAGCTAGATTTCCCTGGCTCTGTCCTCGAATTCCTCGAGGGTATGATGGGTCAGCCCTTCGGAGGCTTCCCTGAGCCCCTGCGATCCGACGCTCTGCGTGGCCGCCGCAAGCTCGATAAGCGACCTGGTCTGTTCCTGGACCCTGTTGACTTCGGCAAGGTGAAGCGTGACCTCGGAAAGAAGTTTGGCGCCCCCGTCACCGAGTGTGACATTGCCTCGTACATCATGTACCCCAAGGTCTTTGAGGACTACAAGAAGTTTGTCCAGCAGTACGGTGACCTCTCGGTTCTGCCTACCCGCTACTTCCTCACCCGACCCGAGATCAACGAGGAGTTCAACGTTGAGCTTGAGAAGGGCAAGGTCCTCATCCTGAAGTTGCTTGCTGTTGGCCCGCTGTCTGAGAACACCGGCCAGCGTGAGGTCTTCTTCGAGATGAATGGCGAGGTCCGACAGGTGACTGTCATTGACAAGAAGGCTGCCGTTGAGAACATCAGCCGCCCCAAGGCCGATGCCAACGACCCCAGCCACGTCGGTGCTCCCATGTCTGGTGTTCTTGTTGAGCTCCGAGTCCACGAGGGCTCCGAGGTGAAGAAGGGCGACCCTATTGCCGTTTTGTCTGCCATGAAGATGGTAAGTGCTTTGGTTGAAGTCGTACTAAAATGCAATCGCTAATGAACTGTAGGAAATGGTTATTTCGGCACCCCACAGCGGCAAGGTCGCTGGTCTCCAAGTGCGCGAGGGCGACTCTGTCGACGGTTCGGACTTGGTTTGCCGACTGGAGAAGGCTTAATTAAAAGGAGTACGGATTTCATGATGAGACTGATGGAATGTAGATGAATAGTTATGGTCTCGGTTAAATTGGCGCGTGTTAGGGAAGCGAGGCTGGAGGCAGAATGAGTAGGCTTGATGACTTGTCCTGTTGCAACACCCCATCCTTGAAAATTGATTTATATTGTTAAGCACCAATCTGTGTTCCCACGTGGAGAATGTTTGTTGTGCCCAGTCGATCAATTCCACCGAATCCTCCATGCATAGTCTCATGAAGTAATCGCTGGCACTGGAACACGACTGAAAAGCTGCTCTTTACAAGCTGCCTGCAACAGCAGCTTGCAAAGGCGACTTGGAAAAGCAACTCGCACCGTCTTTGCAAGCCGCCTTTGCGAGGCGCCTTGCGATCACAGCTATGGGCGAATGTACTGCGATCTGCCTGCCACTACAGCACTTCCGACACTTGTGATGGGATATCGAAACATAACGACCATATTTGTTCATTCTGGTGGTCTGAAACTAAGAACGGAAATTGGTAGAAGCAACCATGGAACCACTCTAACGCCCACTCTCCTTGAATAAGCCCGAGCGATAAAGCAAAGCGTCTCCATACCTATAGACAGTGTCTGTCCTCTCCCCGATTCAGCACCCCCTGAAAGCCCATTGTGATGCTTGACTTCCACGATTCTCATAATGATCATGGATTACCTGTCCCAACTCCTGGATCGTAATCGCCCCAGTCCGTCCATGCCTCCTAAAAACGTCAAACACCTGTTGCGTCAACCCATCAAACTGTTGCCATAAGTTGACTAGGCATTGTTGTTTGGTGGTGGGAATAGGTGTTCCTCGTCTTCCAATGGTATTCCAGGGTACCATGGAAGGCCATCGGGCCCAACTTCTAGCCTCACTCTGGTTTGGCCACTGGCATTGAGCCGGGCCAGCCAACGCCTCATCATGCCGATCTAATGTGTCAGATGTTCGTCTCGAATGAAGTGACTGATATCGAGATATATACTGATTCTGGTCAATTCTTAGGTACCTTGCTCCGGACATCTCTCTCACCTTCATTTCACTTTCGATTCCATTCGATTCCATAGAGCTCGCTCAGAAACACTCCGTTGCAGTTGGCTCGCTCTCAGGCGACAAACCTCTGGGTGCGTGCGACATTAGTTCCCTGCCGAATGTTGACATGAGAGAGATCTTCGAGGGTTGTGCGGAGAAGCTAGCTGAGTAGGTAAACCAATCCCTCCCAAAGGTGCCTTTCATGTTGGGGAATGATGAGACTGCCTGGCATTCCACCCTGGCTGTCTCCTCAGATGGGTTCCACCAGAGACGCATGTAAACAACCTGCTTCTTCGAAACGAAGGTACTAAAGCGATCAGTGACATTCGCTCTGCCCTGCCCGGGGGGAGTGCCGGTGGGAGTGTGCTGAGGAAAATTCGCGTGAAGATGCTGTCTCTCGAACCGACAAGTTGTCGGGGGCCGGCAGGTGAAACTGCGCAGAAGAAATAGAGGGTGATAGAAGCGGTAAAAAACTTGAAAGAGGTACGAAGTACCTGAAGATGAAGGGCGCGAAGCACCAGCCCAACTCTTCCGCCCACACGGGAGCCGTCAGCGTGAGTGCTCGAGGGTGCCACTCAGCCGGATAGTAAAAGATGCTGTCTCTCGAACCGGCAGGTTGTTGGGGGCCGGTAAGCGAAACTGTATAGAAGAAATAGAGGGTGAGAGAAGCGGTTTAAAATTTAAAATTTGCGGAAGACAATGGGCGCGAAGCACCAGCCCATTTCTCTGCCCAAACGGCGGGCCGTCAGCTGAGTGCTCAAGGGGTGCCACTCAGCCGGATAAGAAGTAGATGAAGGTTGGAGGGGTAGTGTTGGTGAAATAAATTTTGAGACTGCCTAGAAGCTCGGGCACTTCTAGGTTGTTGATTGTAGCCAATGAGGCAGGGCGGAAAAGAAATGAATCTTCCACGCTGCGCTTACGACCTTGACAGCCGCCGGTCAGTGGTGTTCGAGAACAGCCACCATGCTGTGGGCACACTGGTAAGGAAGGTGAAGGAGGTGGGGAACGTTCGGATCGTCAGCAGATGGCCGCTTTGGTGGTTCGAGTAGAGTATCAGTATCCGAGTGATGCTTGAGTAAGAGAGAGTGCATTCGAACAGTGAAGCACCTACTGGAACACCTCGCGCAAAGGGATAGGCTGCAAGGTGCAGTTGGTGTTGTGTAGAAGTCTGGCTTCCCTGTTGTGTGAGTGTGAAGACCAACAAGGCAGGGCGTTGGTGGAGAAGAGTAGAGAGAGTGGAGGAAGAGGAAGAGGAAGTGGGAAATTGTGATGTGGGTGTTTGGTATTGTTGTTCGTGTGCCAGCTGCCGAGGGCACTGTTGACAGCTGCCAAGAACCGGCAAGATTGCCACGCAAGCGTCGAAGTTGCTACAGTAAGTGTCCGGGAGAAACTTAGTAATGGAAGGAATCGAAAGAGAAGTAGAAAAAAATAAAAAAGGTAAATAACCAGAAATCGGTTGAGAGCTTGACAGGCCGATGCGCCTGCGCTCTCGCCTTGCTGCACAGCAATTGATGGATGTTCACGGGTATTTCATCCAGCTGCTTGTCATGATTGACGTTGAAATCTGCTCAACCAGACATTTTTTTTCGAATGGCAGGTACATAGGAAGGCCCGAGCAAGTGAGCCCACGGCCAGCTTTTTATATCCGAGGTGTCATTGATTCAGCGTCGGCATCAGCTAGGCTAACTGGCTAGGTACAATTTATCTTGCAAGTACTGCAGAGAGAATCTTTAGTGTTGCGGACGGCGTTATAGCAAGTACACTTAGGGCATTGGCATAAAGGATTGGCCCAGTCTGTATATCTAGAAGCCGGCTCGAGAAAGCCACGGCAATAGCGGGAAGGCTGGGGCAGTCGACTGGCCTTGCCCCCCTTCCTGTCTCTTTTAGTAGCGTAGTCCGAAGACACGAAATTATGGCTGGTATTCATTTTTATTGAGTGAGTTTGTAAATGGCTTTTTTCGAATGGTGGCCACAGAGGACAGGCCCGAGCAAGGGAGCACGCGGCTGCCGCTTTATATCTGAGCTGTCCTTGATTCAGCGTCAGCAACTGGACAGGCTGGTGGGTTGTCTTTATAAATCAATCCATGGGAAAGAGTCGATAGAAACCCTCTATCGCAGTGTAATTGGATGTTGACGCTCAACGTCAGTGGATGTAAGTGGTGAAGCCGAGCTGTAATCGAATCACCAAGTTAGGCCTCGACCGCATCTGTGCAATCAGCGTCCGTGTCATTGAACTGTGCATCCTGAAGGTCCCATTACCCTGCCTCTCGTCACCTTTTAATAGAGTGGCACCAAATCCCAGAAGACTGATCCTCATCGTATTCGAATTACATCTCGTCGAGATAGCATCGCGCACTGCACACGAAGGAGTGGATGCTTGTCAGCTACCAGACATTACGGTGGGTGATTGCACCGGACAGGCACTCGGAATTCCTGGCCACTGGCGATTGGGAGGAATTCGAATCTCTGCAGTTGAGAGTCAGTGTGAAGCATCAGCTCCGTCGCACGCATGTCATCCAGCTTGATGAACGTTTCGCCCCACGTGGTGGCTGCGTCAATCCCTGCACGACCGTTGACATGTGGGCGCCAGGGGTTCATTGAGCCTCGTGTGCTGGAGCGTTCCTCCCCAAAAACCAGAGGAAGCAGCCAGCTACGCAGGATGCAGCGCAGGAGCTCATCTAAGGGGATTGGGTATCTCGTGTGGGTGTGTGTAGGGGGGTAAGATGTGCTGCGCTCCTATTTGAGTCGATTCCGGCGATACGGCCCTTGTGCTTTCCCCTGTTTCGTATCTTACGGCAGCAGTGAGAGTCCTCCTCGATGCCGTGAGATGGCAAAGTGACGGGGAAATTCGCCCAAGAGAGAACAAGACCAAGGCTGCGTGGACCAGTCCTTGCCCCTGTCAGCAAACGTTTCAACTCTCAAACTTTTTTTTTTTACTTTTTATCCCCAACGGCCCACCGCCCAGCCAGCCCAGGTTGGCATTCAGGCATTGGCAGCCCAGCATTAATTACCTCTATCAAAGCTCCTGGGTGTGAACTACTCGTTCCGTGTCATCAGCCCGTGCCTGATTGGGTAGTGGCCGGCAAGCGCTGGCTGACAGGGGACTCACATGGCGCGAATGACGTGGTGGCCGAAAAGTACGGCGCTAGAGGCCGGAGCTATTCTGCTAGAGCTCCTGGGATACGAAGGCAGCGGAAAGTGGGCAGAAATGACATGTGCGGAACGGCAAGCCCTTGTGGTTTTGATTTGCCCGTGTGGTTGTGACGCGGATACGGTCCGTTAGCACAAAGGCCTTGTTTGACGGCGACGGTCGAGTGACGATGCAGACGAAACACCCCGCCAGCTTCTACGCCCAATGTCTGCTTGCATATGCCCTGCAAACTAGACGCCCACGTGATGGGGCCTTGACCGACTGGTGAATGAATGAGCGCATGGGCGTTCCCCCAGCAGTAATTAATTTATTATGCATGTGTCCTGCCCACGTTTGAGTGCGGCTGCTGTCAGGATCGAATCCCCCTCATCCCGAGCCAAGCCTCCATCACATCCGCCTTGGATACCGATCCCCCCGGCGCCCCTGGTGATAAGCGGTGCCTGCGACTCGGGCTCTGTCCACTGGCTGGCCCGCCTGGCTTACACTCCTCCACTCAGCCGGCGCAGCCCCTAGCGACTTGGCATAATCATTCCTGCGCAAGTCGAGCCCACAGCACTTTCAACGTAGTCCAGACTCGGTCGTCGCCGGCCTTGCTGGGGTCTGCCCTGCCGTTGGCCTTTTCATATACAGACAAGGCTTTCCGCAGTGCACCTCTAGCTCCGGTCGCATGTCCCGCTGTGTGCGGATACATCAAGCACAGCGTCCCCACGTCATGGGCCCCGAGATCCCGTCCCCTGGTGTTGGTGATCGCCGCAGGCTCTTCTCTCATTATTAGTATTTTCATTCATTCTTTTCCCTTGTAGCGTTGTATCGGTATCCTTCGTTTCGTGTCGTCCACCATGGTTGGCAAGCTGGCCATGCCCTGGCCAGCGCCCAAACCCAGCAAGATCAACGTCCCTTATTATGGCACTTCGAGCTCCGAGAGGTCCATCATTTCCGAGACGCACGTCGTCCAGCCCACGTCCCCTGAAATCCAACCACAGCAACAGCAGCCGCCGCCGCCGCCACCGCCACCGCCCTGTCGCCCTCGGCGGCTGATCATTTTCCTTGGTATTGGGGCTCTCTTGGTTGTTGTCGCCCTGGCCTTGTCCCTAGGCTTGTATTTTGGGTTGAAGAAAAAGGTATGTTGGTTCTCCTCGCCTCACCACAATCTGATCGACACCCCATGCCTCTCCAGGGCTCTGGTTTCTGTGCTGGGAAATCGCCATGTCAATCAGGACCCTGGCAACTTTACCAGAGCCTCGTCCACATAACTCCGGCATCGCGCATAGAGCTGATCCCCTTGCCTAGGATGTGAACAACCCCCTCGACGGTCCGGAGCCCGAGCCCCATGACGGACCCGAAGTTGACCTGGGCTATGCGCGGTATCGTGGAAGCTCCCAGAGCAACGGCCTAGAAGAGTATCTGGGCATGCGCTTTGCGCAACCACCAACGGGGGACCTGCGATGGCGTGCCCCCGTCGCGCCCAATGTGACGACCGACTTGCAACTTGCGCAGAGGGTGAGAGGGCTCCCCTGATCCATTCCAGCTCCATCGTTGTGCGAGTAGCAGCATGCTAACACCACCTTCGTTGTAGCACAAGGCTGGCTGCTTGTCATGGGGCCAAACCCCGACCAAGAGCGCCAGCGAGGACTGCCTCTTCGTAAACGTCTGGGCACCAGCCAACGCCACGGCTGCCGACAAATTGCCCGTCATGGTGTACTTCCAGGGCGGTGGTGAGTCGCTCCCCCTCCTGCTCCCCTGCCGTCCGAATGTTCTTGCTGACCTGCGCAGGCTACAACTACCTGTCGAATCCCTTTCTCAACGGCTCGCGACTCGTCGAGACTTCGGGAAACAAAATGGTTCTTGTGACATTCAACTATCGCGTCTCCCTGTACGGATTCCTCGCTGGGAAAGCCGTCCAGGAGGACGGTGCCCTGAACGCCGGTCTCCTCGACCAGCGATTCCTCCTCCACTGGATCCAGGACCACATTGCCAAGTTTGGTGGCGACCCTTCCCAGGTCATCCTCCAGGGCATGTCCGCCGGCGCCGGCTCCGTGTCACTCCAGCTCGCCGCCTATGGTGGTCGTGACGACCGTCTGTTTTCAGGGGCCATTTTCGAGTCCACCTTCTGGCCCGGCCAGTCCAACGTCTCAGCTCTCGAGTACCAGTTCGATCGTCTGCTGACCGGGACTGGGTGCGGCAAGACCGAGAAGCCCATGGACTGCCTGCGTGGGAAAGACTCGAATGAGTTGCAGGAAAACAACAAGCCCATGCCTTTCAAGGGACGCACCGATGATCCCAACTTCTACTGGCTTCCCTGCACAGATGGCGACATGCTCAATGACACCCTCTACAACCTGTATGACGAAGGGAACTTCGTCAAGGTGCCCATTCTCATCGGGGCCTGCACCAACGGTATGCGCTTCCTGAAACTGCCCTGTCTCGTTTTGCTCCTTGCTTGACAACCACTGACACACCCTTGTCTTCTTCTCCAATAGAGGGCACCAGCTTTGCGCGAAACGTGGCAACCTCGGACGAGTTCAGCGACTTCATCGTCGACAATTATCCCAGGCTCAGTCCCAATCAGACCGCGGAGCTCGTCGAGGCCTATCCCGAGGAGAAGAAACTTCCCAACTGGGCCAAATGGTGGCCTTCCGCCGCTCTCGCCTACGGCGAAGGCACCTTCAACTGCCCCACCAGCTACCTCGCCGAGACTCTCTTCTCCGGTGTCCAGGGCATGTCCGGCTCGCCTGTCTGGTCATACCGCTACAACTTGCAGAGCGAAGCCCTCATATCCTCTGGCAACGGCGTCCCCCACGTCTTTGAGATTGCCGCCGTCTATGGCCCCGAAAATATCATCAACGCCGACTCGAGTTATTTCACATACAATGCCGGTATGGTCCCCATCGTAATGCATTACTGGATTAGCTTCGTCCGGTCGTTGAATCCCAACCCACACCGTTACAACGGCACTCCAGAATGGCAACCATGGGGCGAGAACCGCCGTCGGCTTGTGCTGGAGCTCAAAAATTCGACCATGGAGTCGGTGCCTGAAGCCGAGGCCCAACGCTGTGGCCTTTGGTACGACATGAGGAACGCTACCGGACAGTAGTAAAGTCTGGTAACATTCGATCTCATCTACTCCCTTATTTACTTACGCGAGCTGCGCATACCATGGCGACGCTCTTGATGATACCCCACGATGTGATGCTGCGCATCGTAACAACAACTAGGCTCGGAGTTTGAGGCGTTTCGTTTCGGGTTATCCATCATGGGATGCGGATTTCTCTCCAGGTAATTTTTGACTCAGCCATTCTTCCTGTCACTTGCATCAGCCTCTTGTTTGTAAAACATGACTAGCATAATTTACCTACTGCAAAACAAGAAGACTTGTTGTACCCCTCACTTGCGCATGTGATTTCAGTGATTTACACCCTGTTCTGACGCATCGAGAAACCGGGGTTTGATGATGATTGGTATCATGATTGAAAGCTCGCTTTCTAACTCAGACATGAATAACGTTAAGTAGTCTGTCTGGCTCAGTAGGCCCCCGCTCACCCACCAGCTCAGCCCAGCTCAGTCCATCTATATGCAGCGATGCCATGGCTGCCAATTGCCAAAGGGAGATCCCAGCGCAAGGCGCACTCAAGTCATTCACTTGACTGTGATGTCCGATCGAATGTTCGCCTCACACACGATCGCACCGCTCGCTGTGCTTCGGCAGCCCAGCGTTTGACACGCCCATGCTCCCTGACCGATGCAAAGCTAACATTCCGCCTCTGGCCGCCTCGACCTCTCCTTCGTGGTCCACGAGAAGACTGGCGAGCCACCTTTTTCATCTTGTGGCCATCTTCCCGAATCAACGACGCTTTCCGGCCCTTTTCGTGCTTTTCTTTTGGTGATCCCGCGGCGCGGAGCCCAAGAAGCGACATTTTACACCGTAACCCGCCTCTGTGCTTCGCCAGTGAAGACCTCGACGTCTGGTCCTGCGTATCGCTCATTGCCATAAAGCTCTTCATTGGGGCTACTACTATTGTTTCAGAAGTACTTGGGGACGGTGGATACGATATGTCAAACTGTTCTGACTGCTGAGTCGGGGGGTCGAGGTGAGAAGCTGATGTTCCAGTGGTCTTCGTCCGAGCAGTTTCAGGGCCTTGGTGATGGAATGCGTCTTCCAGGCTACAGCGGGTCGTATAAATATCCTGCTTGGCGCGATCACCAAGTTCAGAAAAGGAGGCGCATGTCTCCAGACTAGGACTTCGTAACAAGGAAACATCATGAAGGGGGCATCCTCTTTCTAGTGGTTTCCTAGATACTTTGAGCTTGAGCTTCGGCGCTTTCAGTCTTTCAGAGCTCTTGTCCGCAGCTGTGACGATGCCTCGGGATTTTTTATCCCCAGACTCGCGTGCTAGTGAAGGTCGGGTTCTCAACTTTATTCTGGAATGGTTTCTCGTGGCTGCTTTGGGACCCGAATCGGTGGTCTTGCCTGTGGTGAAAGGCTTCAACACTCTCAACTTTCTGGAAGTCTTTTGCCCTTGTTCCGTCTCGGGACCATCCACAGAACTCGGAAAGAGCAGGTTGGTTGAAACTTCTTCAGTTGAAGAACTGACTCCTGGGGAATTTGATGTCTCTTCCGCCTGTCTTGGTAATGGAGGCAAGGACTTCATCAGCCGGGGTGTGCTGCTGGCCACCTTGCGGAGCTGTGTAGGGAATACGCAATTTTTAAGGACTGTGTGTGTGGTAGCTTTTGTATCCGTAGTTCCCGGGGCAGGCGCGTGCTTGGACGAGTCAAGCCATGCAGTTGCAAGATTGCGACGGTGGTGTCTCTTGAAAGGCGAGTTCTTGCCCTCATTGTCGCTTAGAGACGTGGTCGATGCTCTTTTGAAAGCGGGCCGGGTCCCGGTTGTCTTCCTATCCTTTGTTTCCTTTTCGGGGCTGCATGGCATATCCTCGTCCTTATTGCATATTGGGACTTTCGTGATCTTGTCGAAATTTGTCACAAGCGAGGCAAACTCGGACAATGACGGGTCAAGGGTACACCTTGTTCTGCTGAAACTCACGCGTGATGTTTGTGATTTCTTGGGGAAGGATTGACTGCAACCATTTGGTAAGGTGTCATTCAGTGGCCAGACAAGTTGTCGGTGAGTATTTATCGGGCTTTGATGGCGATGATTCGCCTTCTGTGGCGAGTTGGCATCAATGGGTTGCTCAAGTGCCCTCGGTGTCGGTTGGGGAGTGGGACTAGAACTCTGCGGAGGGAGCTCAGGTGGGCATCCAGTAGAGGCGTTGTCCACAATAATATGGGACACGCTTGGCATACAAGTTTGTTCTGGCCTACCCTCCTCTGGTCCAGCGAGGCACTCTTTAGGCTGCTCGTCTCCATGGCCTGTAAAGACCGTTGGCTCTGTCTCGAGCGCCTTCTCTTTGGTGTCGGTGCTTTTGTTGCTAACGGCGGAACCCGCCTCCGTAGCTTGGCTTTTTTGTGAATCCCCGTTCAGATTTTCTTCAAATGGCTTCAGTTGGTCATTTGCAGATGATCCGACGGCGTCGAGGTGGCCATGGCTATCCTCACGTAGCACCATGGGCCTACTATTGCTGCCGGCTCTCTGTGGGATAGGGCAAAGCGGTGCAGTGACTTCGGCCTCGGGAGCAGCATTGGTTTCAAAATCCTCAGTATAGTCGTAGTAAAAAGAACCTGTCGAAGGCATTGGCTCAGATGGATTGTTGAAAGTGGGGGGCCTTTGATACATCTCAAGAATTGAGATGAGGCTGTTGGATCGAACGCTTTGATCGCTAGGGAGAGGTACGTTCTGAAACCTCTGATGGCAATACAATACCGAGTTCGGTGTTCGCGAACGATGCGGCATGGAGCCGTAGAAGTTTGGCGTGATCGACGTAGGCAAGGAAGAGGTAGATCTATTCATGTCTCTCCGGGATGATAATGGTGGGAAACGATGAGCCCCCAAGCTTGGAAAGGGCCTGTGCAGCCCCTGGTTGGTACGCTTTGCAATGGTCAGTCCTTAGAAAAAGCAATAGGAGAAAAAGCAAGAGGTGGGCATTTGGCCTACATATGATGATCTATTAAGTTCAATCATTCGACTGTAACCAATCACCCCACTCTCTGTCATTGCAGGAGAGCATGGCCGAACACCAGGACGCCTTAGGCGTGCTGGATATGGGAACGGTGACCGAGGCCGTTGGAGTCCCGCGGCGCTGGGTAAACTCTGAGCTGTGCAGGTAGGCCTGTGAAGGGACACCTTGCCCGAGCCACAAGTTGTGATGGAGTACGAACGTTGCCCGTCATCAACTGAGGGCGAATGGGACCTGTAGTACGACGGATGAACAGATGGGCTGTAGAGGGAAATGATTTCGGAAGTGGTATCTCGGTACGAGGGCAAATCCTTGCGGTTATCATGGGCATACCCATCATCAAGTCCCCTGGAATACGGTCGGTCCAGAAAGCTGTTGTCTCCGAAACTTGGTCTCTTCTTCGGTCGATGGCTGTAGGGGGCTGGGGAGGTGGTGGGTTTGATGGAGAACAATCCGATATCGCCTGTCTCTGTGGTTGTCTTCAACATGCTCTCCAGTGGCCCAGGCGAGCGAAGCAGGTTTGGGTTTTCCGTCAGATTGCGTAGAGGCGGCCGTCTCTGCGAAGGTGGCCTCGGGTGTGAGTAGTTTGTCGGTCGGCCATGGGGGCGGTTGGCGCCGTGAAAAGAGCCATGGCTGGCGGACCGCTGTCGTGCAGCTTCGAGATCCATCGAGGGGCAACAATGCTCCGATGCCCCTCGGGTTGCGAAGCTTTAGACAATGATATGGGGAAAGCAATATGGGGAGGTATTCATCAACAAGTCCAAGAGATCAAGAAGACCAAGAAGTGGGAGGGGCGTTTGGAGACTGTCAGAAGCCTTCACAACCAGGCACCGCAATGCATCCTTGGAGGTGGAGGATGAGAGGTAGGCGTCATCAATGGCAGGTAGTTGGGCATATCGCGACGCTGCCCAGTCTGGCCAGCAGATCAGGCTGGTCGGAGGAAGCCACGACGGCGAAGACTTCGCGTTGCTGTGGTCGCTGTCGTTGCGATGGAGGCAGGTGCAACCATTCTCATGTTGCCGTTTGGGCTTGCTTTGCTTTTGCGATCACACGCGTCGAGACATATGACTACTACTTGGGCATGGCAAGGGGGACATGGAAAGGCGCAAGAGCGGTTCTTCACTTGCCCAGCATGCCAGCCAGAGTCCGGTAGGCGCTCTTGCCTCGCCTGCTTACCTCCAGCTGGCATGCTGTGCTTCAATACATGCGCGAGGCTGCTCCCTTGAGTTGATCTAGGGGGTGAGGGGAGGGGGAAGGCGCGTTCTTCTGCTTCTGTTGCAAGCCGCGCACATAATGAGAATTTGTTTGCAAAGGCAACCTGCGTCATTTGCCGCAAGAAAGTCGCTTTGAACAAAAAAAAAAGCATAGGAGTGCCAATCGCAGGTTCTCACCTCAACCAGATCTCACAACTCCTGCGATATTCCATGCCATATCAGTCAAGGGTGCAGCGCCCACCAATCACAAGCCATTTTGACGTAACCACAAGCTAGCATCTCTTTGAACACCCGAGATTTGGGGCTGGCTACGAAGGATGAACAAACTACGGACGCTGTACATGATGCACCACGCTTGCCTTCAGCTCCCTGAGGGACGACCGACGAATCATTGCGATTGCACCGATGGAAGTATTAACCATCTAATCTGTATATCTGCCTGGTCTCATGCACGTATGCCTACACGCGGTACGCGTAACACGGTACAATTATCCTGGCGACATTCCTCCCAACAGCATCGAGACCACCTCGGACCTGCAGCGCCGCTGCTGAAGCAGAAACCGAGCCAGCCCCGCCACTACCGACTGAGTTCCGTAGCGTGAGTCACAGCTTCGTCTCAGATGTGCTCTGCGAGCCTCGGAAGTCGGGTGGCACCCATTCGCACCCCTGGCCATCAGCCGGTCGTCTGAGCCTGGGTCTAGTCGATGGCCACTGGTCCATTCTGGAAGCCGTCAAAGCACAGATCACAAAAGCTCGCCAGTCTTGTCCAAGGGGTTCCCGAGGTGGCTTGCCCCGTTTCCTCGTTTAGGTATAACCTTCAGGGCTTTCTAACCTTGTGGCCTCCCATGGCACTCACCACGAGCACCCACTGGCCACCGCAACCCCGCATAGCCCACTTGGGCTGCACCCTTGCAAGCTTGTCAACGAACATCCGCATGATTGTCCAGGGGACCCAGCCCAGGCCTTGAACTTTCGACGGTATTGGGCGCCCGTCCAGCCTAGATTGAGTCCTCGGTCACGCGTGCAGTAGGTTTTCAATAAAAGAAAAAGAGCTTCCCTCCGTTTGGGACAGTCTGGCTCTTCAATGTAAACAAAACCGAAGCAAAGCCGCGTCAACGATCCATCGTCAGTCATCTATGGCATCTCGATATCGAATGATACACCAGCTCTCGATCACAGCATCCTAACAGCACCTGGCTTCATCACATACTCGCACTGAACTTCGCCGCCAGCGGGTACCCCGTCCAGAGAATCCGATCAATACCCGCTCCTGACATTCCGTTGTCCTGCCCATCATGGCCTCCCGCAAACCAGACCTGTCTGTGCAACTCCCCTTGCCTGAGCGGGTACAAGGAGAGTCACAGCTCTCCCCTAGCCCGCTCAGGAGCCCCAGGTTCATCGAGGACTTTGATGCACCATTTTCAGAGGCCCTGATGAATGCCTCAAGGACGACTCTCGCCACCGATAGCATGAGCTATCCCTCCAACAGCCGCACCAGCTTGAGCGCCGATAGCTATCGACGCCCGTCTTTCGGCAACCCCACAAAGGCGACCACGCAGCAGGCCCAGTCTCCTCTGCGCTTCCAGGACCCTTCTTGGGACTCAGAGGCCAAGCGACGGTCGACAATCAACGATCGTGTTTTGGAATGGGCAAAAAAGTCTTGGACTGCAGTCCGATCTCGCCCCGGAGCCAAGAGTGACTACGCTTCCAACGGCGACCGGGATCGAAGGAAGAGCAGTGCTGTCCTCCCATCATCACCTAGCGTCACATCAACCTCGGACATGGGCGGCGTCGAGCGGGCAAACAGCTACTCACAAGTAGCTGTTACCAAGGACAAAGTACCAAAGTCAAGGACCCAATAATCGCTAATGTACCATTGCTATCTGTATATAATTGGTTGGGATTCTACTTTGGGTGGTCGAGGCACTACCTACTACGGCGTTGCGGACGTCGTCCGCCTGGAATAACGAGCTTGATGTCTGGATGATACAACGGAGAGGTGGGCTTAGAATACGCCGCCACCGATAATGAACAAACGTTCTTCTTCCCGCTTTGCCCACTGAATGATTTTGTTTGCGCCTTGAGTTATCGTGGCCCTGGATACATTCGGCCCCGCGACGCAGTAGAATTCAAACACGGGTGTGATCCAGGCCAAAGATGTCGAGTCTTCGCCGACCGAATGCAGGACTTTGAGATGCGCATGCTTCGCGTGGGTGGCGGCGTGCAGTTCGTGGTAGGCCGTCATCAGCCTTCTCCTCTCGACGAGCCGTGTGAAAGGCGGCTCCAGAGCAGCCATACAAAACTGCACATTCGCTCGTGACTTGTACAGGAAATGGCTGACCTGGCTGCCGGGCGCTATGTCGGTGGCCTTCGAACGGCCCATCCGGGTGGCATTTTGAATGATCGAGAGCATGCCGTTCTTGGCCAGCTGCTGTGCAACCTTGTCCCGCATCTGTTGGAGATCGAAGAAGCTTTCGCGGTCCGCGCTGATGAGGATCATCGCGGTTTCCTCGTCTTCTGAACGCCCTTCGGTCGCAGCCGGGGACGCTGCTTGCTCTCCAGAGGTGCCATCGAAGAAGCTGACGTACATGTAGAGGTACCCTCTGTTGTTGAATGCTGGCAAACATAGGGGAATCCAGTTTTCACCACCACCACCCTTGATGCCCCCGCTCTCGAAGAGCATATTGAAAATAAGCTGAAGATCGCTGGGGTGTAGAGAGTGACGTCTAGGGCGTATCACGCTCACCAGCTTCCCACCGGCTACAATCAAACCATATAGTAGCTTGTCGCTCCTCGATTTCAAGAACGTATTATTAATCTTGTGCCGCTGAGATTTCCTCAGCCTCAGACATTCAAGTGATCCAAGAAGGGCAGACGCAGATCCTTTGGTGAAGTTATCGGCCAGGGACGAAAGCAAGGATTCTGTGCCCTGAAGTGGCTTCCTCAGGTCAGAGGAGGGTCGGTTTGCAAATATGTTTTTTAGGGCTGGTAAGGTTAGAGTTGACAGTATCTGCATGTATAGCGCTTCCAACTGTGCTCTAAGCTGAGAATCGCTTTCGCCGAGCTTGCTGATGGCCACGAAATAAAGCGGCCCCTGCGTCAAAATGACGAATCTAGTGCTGCCCGCAGAGAATCCCTGAAGTGGGTTACCCGCCCCTTCGTAAAAGGATATTATTGTTTGCACGACGCCCATGGATGCGTTGATGACACTCAGGTCCCCATGTCGACTCCAGATTGGCTTTCCAGCTGACGACAAGATGAGGTAGTGCTTCAGTTTCGATGTCCAGAGCGCCAGCTTTTCATCGTCATCAAGGTTCGCATTTTCTCCTTCAGGAATCGGATCGAACTCTTGGTTGAAGTCCGCCATTGCATCCTGCTTGCCGCTCCTGTGCTTCTCGAACGGGGGGACGTACGCAGATTGTGATCGCAGCATGTTCCAAGCGGGACTCTTCTTATGGAGCTCCCCGACTAACAGGCTTGCGATGTCACCGGCAGGGCGCATGGTTGGCGCAAAGCTCATGACGCTGGCAGCATCATCTGCCTCCCCGCCGAGGCTGTGGTTGGGCGTCGCAGGGCCGCTATCGGCTGGGCTGGGGACGGAATCGGGCCCCGGCGTGGGAAACGTGCCACGGGAGCCATCTGGGAAGGACTGCGTTTGTATCTCCACAGGAGTTATTGCCGTCGTTGCATGGCCTTGGAGGGCCTTGGGGTCGACACCAGAACTCGTCGATGGTCTCGGCGGCAGTGGAGGGCGGTACTCGTCCTCGTGGGAAGCTAGCTCGGTCCCCATTGTGTAGAGCGGCGCATCTCGCGGTTATTCAAGCTGCTCTGGTGGTATACAGACGCGTTGGAGTTGACAGGACTTCACAACCCTGAAAAGTACACTGCGCGTCGAGGGCGATCATTTTGCCATGCTTGAGGTGGCTGTCTATGGTGACGAGTGTAGTTGTTGGTGGAGAAAGCATACCATCCGTCAGTGGAGGGGGCTTGGGGGCTTGGGGGGCTGCGGCAGCCTTGCGCGGGACCCGCCACGTCGAAATAGCCATAGCCAATCAACGCCATCCATCAACCCCTGTATCTCTGCGCACCCACCACCTGGGAGCTGGCGCAGGCAGCTTGGGCCCCGAGGGGTGTTGCAACTGCTCTTGGGAGTGAAACGTAGCCTTCTGAATCGCATTGCGTAGCCAGCAGACGTTTGGAGCACCTCTTCTAGGCAACCTTCAAAACTCACCACCTTTGCGCCCCTGGACCTCCCCGATCCGAAATGGCCTTGAGGCCGTACAGAAGCAAAATCATATGCCGCCATCACCGTCCTTGATTCGAAAACCCCATAACCATGGCTCTTGAGCCAGGGTCCGGCCGCCGGTCCGTGTCTCCAGAGAGCTCCGGACGAGACTCGCCTATCCCGCGACAATGGAGGAACCAACTTGGAGGAGGTGCGCGATACCCTTTGAGCCTCCGGTGCTAGACTACAGGTGACTGAAGCTTCTAGTATAGAAGACGTGCACAGCAAAGACAAATCCTACAAGAAGTATGCCTATGGCGTTGACCGAGCTCTTGTCCTCTTTGAAACGGCACTGGAGGAGTGGGCGGATTACATTTCCTTCCTGAACAGGCTTCTCAAGGTTCATTATCCTGACTCCCTCTCTCCAACGTGTGGTCTATGTCTAACTAGATCGCCCCTTAGGCCCTGCAAGCTCGACCGAAGTCGATCACTACCATCCCCGCCAAAGCCGCTGTCGCAAAGCGATTATCACAATGCCTCAACCCATCCCTTCCTTCAGGCGTCCACCAGAAAGCCCTCGAGGTCTACAACTACGTGTTTTCGACAATTGGCAACGAGGGGCTTTCCAGAGACCTGCCGCTCTATCTTCCCGGCCTTGCACCCACCCTCTCCTTTGCCTCGCTGTCCGTAAAGTCGCCGTATCTCGATATTCTAGAAAAATATTTCGTTGGTCTCGACCCTCGCTCGCTGCGCCCGGCTATGAAGTCCATCATCCTCGCCTTGCTTCCCGGGTTGGAGGAGGAAACGAGCGAAGACTTCGACAGAACCTTGCGCTTAGTTGAACGCTTCAAACAGGCAATCCGGCCAGCCGTGAGAGAGGATCTCACGGAGCGCCATTCATCCGGTGATCAATTCTTCTGGCAATGTTTCTTTCTGGCATCGATAACCAGCCACAGCCGACGATCTGGAGCACTTGCTTACCTAGTCCGATGCCTCCCAACGTTAGCATCGAGCCCCACCAAATCAACCTCGGCTCTGGAAGACAGTGATGGCCTAAGGAGTGCGCTTGCAGAGCTTGTAACCTCTCCAGAACCGGGTCTTCTATTGCGCTGCTTTGCAAGCGGCCTTTCAGATGAGCAGCTACTCATACAGCGTGGCTTCTTAGATCTGCTCGTTTCTCATCTGCCTCTTAATTCAAACACGATACGAAAGAAAGTGAAATCCGGCGACCTCGAATTGCTCATGAAGGCCGCCGTTGGCGTAGTCGCTCGCCGTGATATGAGCCTCAACCGGCGATTATGGGCTTGGCTGCTTGGGCCGGAGCCCACAGCCAACGATACCGAGCCGGGTAGCGAATCACCCCTGAGCCCTTCAGATCACCAACAGAACTACCTAACATCTCGGACGCGATACTTTGAGGAGTTTGGGTTACAGCATCTCACTCGAGCTTTACTCCAGATGATCAAGGGCAATTCCCAAGGCACCGTCACGGACCAGGCCCGGCCCTACAGAATCTGCCTTTCCCTAATGGATAGATGGGAAATCGGAGGTTTAGTTGTCCCAGAAGTGTTTCTTCCCATCATCGAGAGTGTGCGGCGTTTCAAGGAGCGAGGGTCGACAAAGGAAGAGTTCACAGAAGTGCTACGTAGCGCCAGCGTCTTCTTTGACGGTATTGAGAGTGGCCTCATCTATGGTGAGATCATCGGCTTGCTTGCCCAGGCAATCGGCCCTGGAAACCTCAATACAGCTGAACGTTGTGACAGGCTCTCCTTGGCCAGTTTCATCCTCGCTAATTTCAACGTTCGTGAGGAGGAGATGGTTACAATACACGCGCCACACTGCTGTTTGGCGACCCTCTCGATGCTCGAGGACTCCTTGGAACGTCGCAATCAAGCCACGGCATCAGATGTTGTGACACCGGCCGTGTCCAGCCAGGCGCTAGGCATTGCACTTTCTCTGTTAGATCTTGTCCCTGAACGAAGTTTCCTCGGGGATAAACCAAAGGAGCCGGTGGCAATCCCTAACATCGACCTTCTGAAGAAAATTCGGACGTTTTATGTCAACGACCAAGGTAACATTGATGCATCCCCGCCTCCTCTTCAAGCTTCGGAGGTGGGTGAGCTCATTTTACAGAAAGCCGTCACGTTTGTCTCCGACCAGGGCGTTTCTCAGAGCTTTGCCGACCTGGATATCCGTATTCGATTCCTTGCCCTAGCACTAAACAAAGTGCCAAAGGAGTACAGGCTCAACGAGAACCGCCTCCTCGAATTTTTGCGGGACCGGCTTGGACAACCGCACCAGCTCCCATTTGCGGACTTCTCGGCAATGCTTCAAATGTCTACCCAACTGAGTTTCGCCGAGAGAGTTACTCTGCGGGACCTTTCATCCCTTGTCATACCCTTGGTCAGGCATGCTTGGTCATATCTCTCCGCTTCTGAACCCAAATATCACGTTGAAGCCGTGAGAGCCCTCTGGCAGCTCCAGTCGACCTTGACACCAGCAAACCGTTCTATTGAAGCAGCCTTGTCGGGGCTCATTGTCGCGAAAGGATCAGAATTGGATAGCTCTCGGATAGCGGACAGAGCTCGGACGTTCAGTGTCCTCTGGTCCCACACTCTACAGGATCACGCACAGGGGTCGGAACGTCGCGGCTCCAAGACCCCAATGCTGGAGTTCAAGGCTGTCCCGAGACTCTCAGGCACCGATCACTTTGATACAATGTTGGCCCAGCCATTGTTCCTGATTCTGGACTCGCTACAGGACGACACTACACAGCTCTTCATGACTGTCAAGGCCTGGCTCAACACGATGTACGGCATTGATAGGTATGGCTTCCCACCCCATCTGCCAATTGTCTCGCCCCCTAATCACTCGCAGGCTTTTTCTTGTTCTTGTTTCCAAGCTCAGCACGATTCCATCATTGCATGGCATTGATGATAAATCTCAGAAAATAGACAGCCCGGTCGCCGTCGGGGAAGATGATGATCTGGACCTCTGTCTTTATTATCTTCGAACGCTTGCCAATGTTCTGGCTCATTCTGGAGAAATCTCTTGGTCGGTATTGGCCTCCAAACACGTGTCGTTCCACGGTCAACGCATGCAAATTAGCAGTAAGGCACTCCATGCACAACTTCCTCTGCAAGGTTACTGATTGAAAACAGGCGGCGGCGACGACCAAGAGATGACACTTCAAGAAATTTTCGTGCGAGTCTGCCTCAGATGTCTGATGATGCATCCCACCTCCTCAGCCACCGATCTTCAGGACCACGTCAACCAGCTCAATCGGTATGCACTGATGATCCTCCACAGGTTCTTATTACACCCGTCCTCGCGTGCCTTGTCAAATTTCAACTTGGAGACCGTTCTTATTGAACGGCTCTCGAATTCCTTGAAAGGAACCGATCCATACGTTCAGGTCCTCCTGCTTGACGTGGTACTGGATGCTCTCAAGTTGCGGGACATTGGACCGGCTGACTTGCCGTCGCCTATTTCTGAGAAAAAGGCCATGATTCCCGAATCTGGTCGTCAACATCGCATGTCGATAGCGTCGATTGATGCACATCCAATGGCACTGCCGCCACCGCCTCAACTGCTCAAATGTATGCAGGAAGGCCTAAGTTCATCCAGCAGTAGGGCTGTGCTGGACAACTGGGTCGCCTTTGTCGCAGAGTGCCTCCCTGTTTACTCCGAATCGATTTTCCAAGTTGTCATCCCCTTGGTCGAGACGTTTTGCAGGGAGATTGGTTCCACCTTCTCGCACTTGAAAAGTACATTTGACGCCAGGTCCCACCACCCCGACAGAGTGAAGTCGACACCAGAATCCACGTTGATTCATCTGCTCAATGGGTTGGAGCAGGTCCTTGCTAGAGCACACGAGCAGCTCCTCGCGGAGGAAGCGCGGACTCAGGTCATCAAAGGGCCGGACCAAACCCAATCGCTCTTTGGAAGCATGGTCTCAGGTGTTTTTCAGTCAGATGCAACTCAGTCTCGCAGCGCAACAGCCAATGATCGGTTAACAGTTCACCTCGCTTTTCAGGATGCCGTGCGTATGTGCTACCAAATATGGACATGGGGCCAGGGCGATGGTTCGACCAAACAGGATGTCACTTCCGCAGCGTCATTCGGCTACACATCTTTGCGCATGAGGAATCGCTCTAGACGCCTGCTAGAGCATCTTTTTACCGCTGAGAACCTCGAATGCCTTGAAACTGTCATCGATATCTGGAAGGCATCCATTGCCGAAAACCAGCCATCAGAAGTTTTCAATCTACTCTCTGCCCTGGAAGCGTGTCGTCCTAGGCACTGCATTCCTGCGTTGTTCAACTCGATATATAGCCGGACGAATCCCGGAGCCCTGGAGCCGTCTCAAAAGTCGACGATGACTATTTCTCTCCAGGACACCGACCTCGTCATCTTCCTCGTAGAGTATGCCAGAACGCTAGACCCGGACGCGATGGACGAGATCTGGGTGGATTGCATGACCTTTTTGAAGGATCTGCTAGCCAACCCTTTCCCTCACCGACAAACGCTGCCAAATCTGCTCGAATTCGCCGCCATTCTCGGGGAGAAGGTAGACAACACAAACTTCGGGGAACAGAGACGAATGCGGAGAGAGCTAGGAGTATGTCAGCCGAAAGTGATGCCATGTACGTGCTGCTAACCACTTGATAGGACACCTTCCTAAAGCTTCTCGCCGCCCTGTTCACCACTCGGCCAGTCGTCTTCGCGGACACCCCATCCCAGAGTGTGGCTCTAGCTAGACCAACTAAGTTCGATTTGATTCGACGAAGCATTGTGAACGGAGCCAGCGAAGCCTCTGATGACGTGGCCTTCATCATGGCCGGTGTGGTTCCGAATCTCGCCAAGATCCTCATCGAGACCGATAGGGTCCTATCAGCAGCGGCCTCCATATCAACGAACATAGTTGGCCCAAGCTTGCGCGCACGAAGTTTCCCTGAAACCATGACAAGAAGCACATTGCAGCTTTTACACGAGCTTTCGAGGCTGCAAAGCAACCAAAAGACGTGGAAGAAAGATGTAGGGGATGCTTTCAATGATGCCAAGTTCTTCGGGATGAACATGGCGTTAGTCAAGGACGACTGGCTCCCACTGTTGAGACAGTGGACATTGGCCGATAAGGAGAAGATGCCAGAAATCGTCTCCCGCATCAGCGCCCCAACCACCGCTGGCATCGTGTTTGGAGTGGGCGCCACGTCAGCTCGGCTCGAAGCCGACCGAAAGACGCAGCTGAATCTTCGTAGAATTGCTACGCTTGTGCTTGCTGCCGCCGAAGACGCCTTTGTTGCAGATCTGCAGAGCATCTTTGACAAGCTGGTCGAACTCCTCGCAGCAACAGCTACATCCTCGCCTTCATCGACGACGAGGGCCGAGATATACATGGTTGTTCGCGCCCTCGCTCTCAAAACCAGCGCTGTTCATCTCGGCCTGCTTTGGCCAGTGGTCAATGCAGAGATTCACGCCGCAATATCCTCTGTCATCGCCCCTGATAACAGCAGCGCATCGGATATGTATACCAACGCTGCCATTCTGCAAGCATGTAAGCTGCTCGACCTGCTCATTTGCGTCGCGCCAGACGACTTTCAGCTGCATGAATGGCTGTTCATCACAGACACCATCGACGCCGTGTACCGACCTTCGAACTACCAGCCCGTGGCCTTGGCGGATGAGCTGTCCGAGGAGCTGGGCAACGTGGCTGCCAACTCGGAGCTGCAAACCGTGTCCGCCGCCCACCTCGTCGCAAACAGCCAGTGCCGACGGCCGCTGCTCGGGCTGGGCGGCATCAACGACGACGTCAGCCTGGACAGGAAAGATGAGCTGGTTGCCAAGGTGCTGCGCCCATTCTTTGGGCAGTTGAGCATTTTTGCCTTTGAGTCCACGTACGCGATGGGACGGCTTGACAGAGAGACATGCGTGGCGAGCCTGTTGAAGGACCTGTTTGACGACCGTAGCATAGTCAAAGCGCTGTAGGACGGGTTAGATTATAGGGGTCTAGTATCATATTCGACCAGATGAAAAGCTTGCTTGCCAGGCAAGGAGGGACATTTCCGTCACGCTCAACGAATGCTTCTTCATCGATTGTCTCGCTACTTGCGGAAGAAGAGTAGATTTAGGTTGGCGTTGGAGTTATGAAAGTCCACATCGTGAGGCTGTGTCACGAGCGAGCGAGCCCAATGTGTATTCACTCTTTGCAATGTATATGCATATAAAAAGAAACGCTTTATCCTGAAGCCAATAATACTTGTGCTTGCCTGTTCATGATCGTCCACGCACACATACACTGCTTTCCGAGTCCTGCGGAGTGTTGGCAGGCTCCGCTATCCTCTGATACTATCCTCTGATACTTTTAAAGCCCAAAACGCGTTGGCATAAACCTTTCTATTCCCCAAAAATGTACAAGTGAAGTTCAAAATGGCGGCTGAAGCGTATAGGAAGTGCAGGGCTCCGGCACGCACCGCCAGGGTCCATCAATTCGCCAACACTTGCATGCCCTCGCTACCCTTGCTTTGGCGGCGCTGGTCAAGGGCAAATCTGGCCATCATAGCCTCAAGGCTCGGCCCTAGGACCTTCTGGACGGCACGCTCGAAGGCGTCACGGTCCATTACGGCGCCAAACCTGAGACACTGCACGACCGTGTTCAGCTCGCGCAGGAGTGCGCTATGGACTGACGGGTGCAGCAGGACGGCGGGCGGGAACCTGTCGGCTAGCTCGAACCAGGCCTGGACCGGCGTCAATTCCGAGTCACCAACAGTGAGCGAGTTGGCGAGGCCGCGGAGGGCGCCGAGCGAGAGGGGTGGCGCCGGCCATGAGAAACAAACCGGAGGACCGCCGTTGGGGTTGATGCTACATGTGCTGCGCAGAGAGCATGCCAATGTCGTTGAGGACGATTCTTCTGTCATCGCGGTTGATGTTGGTGACGCCAATGTTCGTGTTGGAGTTGTCGTCGTTTCAGTCGGCTGTGCCGCAGCCGTTGCTCTAGCCAGCTCCGAAACTGCCGCTGCCAAAGTTCTCATGCCATGGGCTACCGACGACGAGGCTTCCGAGTCTTCTACTTGTTTTCGGCCCATATAGACAGGTTCAGGGGCGCGTGTCATGCAGATAGACGACGCCATCAGGGCATGACCTTTTGCATCATCGGAGAGCTGTGGGTGATGAGGGTGGTCACCAAGGAAGAAATGATCCCAGCAAATATGTTCGAGGCTAGTTGAGAGTCAGCGATGTATTACTAGCGGGTCCGCCTACGGTAAGGGAAGAATAAGGGAAGAATACTCACGCAAGAATGAAGTTGACGGCCATACGCTCCTGCTCGGCCGAGAGCTGTGACTGCCTGACGAGAACCATGGTCTCGGGAACATTGTCGCCAGAGGTGGAGCTGATACTCAGAACGGGTGTACCGAGAGTGTCATCCTTCTGGAGGGACACGACGACATCATCGATACTGACCTCGTCATAGTACTGAGCCTCATTCAGCGGTTCCTGGAGGACCTGGGGCTCATCAGGCTCTTGGGGTTCTTTTTTCAAAACTTGGACTTCCTGAGCTTCTATTAGCGAAGGGGTGGTGTCCATAGGCAGCAGCACTTCGGCCTCAATGCCGGCTGAGACCTGTTCAGCCGCGGGGTCGATCTGGGGGGGGAGTTCGCCCGGGGAGTGAGAAACAAGGCTTGGCGGGGCCGTCTGATTTTCTGGCGAAAAGGCAGACATCGACACATCAGCCATCCGCAGCTGATGCCTGATACTCTCGTTCTCCTTCCTCAGCTCATCGGCCTCGAGTTCTGTCAACGACACCAGTTCACGGTAGTGGGACACGTCCAACTCCAGCTGCTTGACATACTCGGCCTTTCGCTGGCGGTGCTGGATCTGGGCACGCCTCACCTGAGCTCGGCGGAGTTTTGACTTTTGACTGGCAGTTGGAGCCTTCGCGGGCGAGCCATCGCTGCGTGCTATAAAGGAGTTTTGTCAGTATCGGTCTGCTGCCTGTTGAGTTGAGATAGGGTAGTGGTCGTGTGTGGTTGAGGGTGCCGGGAGAACTCCCATGCTGTGGCCACAGGACCAGTTGCATTGGCGGATGAGGATCACGCCCAGGTTGGAAACATAGCCGGCCCACCCCCGCCTTGGTCTTTTTCTCTCTCTTTCTCTTTTTCCTTCACATCAACTTTCGCTGATAGCCATCCAGCCACCTCCTCCCAAAATGATCATTGCAAGGCATTGCTGTGACCCGGTTTAACTCACCATCACTGCTGTGGCCATCCTGGTCCTGCTTATATGGCTGACCGAGCGGCCCATCCGTACTCTTCTCCTTTTCTTTAGCCTTCTTGAGAAAAGAGGCGAACGATGGGCGTCCGTCATCAACGGAACCCGTAGCCGACCCCGGGCCCGAAGCCGGCGTCATGTCCATCTCTGCTCCAAAACAGCGGTTTTGGGCCCTTTGGATTTCGTTTCCGTCTTCACGAAGAGTCGCTTCTACCGCCGTTCCCGTTTCGCGGCCCCTATCCTTGGCTTCCGTAAGTCTCCCGTCGTATCCTTCCTTTCGTAGTGACAACGCTAGTGTGCCCGGTACCGCTCAGTGCGCCTCGGCCTTTCGCAACCGGGGGTCATGCGACAACACGCAGCCCATCCAAAATACTACGGAGCCGATACGGAATAAGCGATATACGCGAGGCAGCAGCGATGTGACAAGACTGGCGGCTGTAGATGGCGTTTGAGGACGCTGGAGGTTGAAATGAATTGACGTTGAAACGGAACAAGTGCCATGTTGCTTGCTCAGCAAGATCGAAGTCAGTATAGGCGGGTGGCCAGGCGTAGTGGGGTCACGGAATTAGCCGTTTTGGCAGCTGCCACTGTGCGCGCCGTGCCACCCAGTCTCGGTCTCAGTCCCGAGACCCAGGAACTCGTCTCGCTGTATCAAGCTTATGCTGGACCTGGACTGAGCAGAGGTTCATCTCAAGCGTTGAAGCAGTCTTTTCATCAGCTTACGAGGCGACTTGGAGTTTATCGCTGACAACAGGCCCCCGGTAGGTACAGTGTCAGCTGGGACGTGTTCTGAACCTGGGACACTGTGACGGTGCCTTCCCAGGTACCGAGGTACCTTGCCCACCGCGGCAACTTGAACTTGTTGAACCTCGCATCTTCCACGGCGAGATGAGTACTACTACCACCTTATCCCAGGGGTCGTTCGTCACGGAAACAGAATTCATCCATCCTACCTTGCCCAATTAATACAATAGGGCAATGCTGCCGTCGGGATATCGAATAGCAGCACCCATGCCTGATACCGATACAGAAATAGGTCGTGACATCCAAAGCCCTGTTTCACATCTGTATGGGATCTCAAGAATATCCTTTTGGGCGGCTTGGTGACATCAACTGCCGCGCATCTCTCCCCCATTCCATACAAAATGAAAAAACTGCAGGGGCCCAAGATGAAAATTGCGACTTAACCCACCGGTTTATGCCATGGCATCGCCCAAAACGGGTGACACAGTCCGTCCGAACTGGGGATGGGGACGGCCAGACATGCGACGGGTAAGGTCACCACCACGTTTAGACCAGGTTTGAACAGGGATGTTCCCTACGGCGGTACCGCTGCTGCGACGTAACTGTGTCACCTCCATCTAGGGTTGCCATCTGCATCTGCCGCATCGCGCCGGCTCATCCAGCATCCGATGTGCATCTTGAAGCTTGGCCCCCGATGACAGCGTTTTTAGAACTATGCGGTGGGGGAGTTGGATGCGCTTCATTGGCTCGCGGCAAGTGAAACCGTGCCTTCAGGTCGACTGAATGCTCCGACACCAGGGTTGAGCCTCCAGTTGGAACTCCGTGAGGTTTGGGTATGGGCTTGGTGACGGCGCCCCCAGCCATGGCTGCAAGACATGTATGTATATATAAAGAGCGTCAGAAGGCATGGTAATATTCCTTTTTTTTCCATCATCAATCCAGTCTCAACTCAGTCAATCAGCTTCATTTTCCTCTACAGGCCGGCCTGTAGTGTCCCGTCTTTCATCCTCTTCTTCATTCATTTGGTCCGTGACCACTTACACGATATCAATCTTTCTCAGCTTTCGGCAACAAACATCTTAATTATTCCAAAATGAAGTTCTCCCTACTCACTCTTGCCTTTGCCGCTTCCGCCATCGCCTCTCCCTTGGCGAAGCGTGCCGTCTTCAAGCAATCCACCTACAACGCTCTCTCCATCAGTGGCGGCGTCGCTGGCAACGCCGAGCAGGAGGCCCTCGCCAAGCTAGGCGGACTGCCCACCGATCTTTCGACCGTCGAGAAAGCCGACATCGATTTCCTGAACAGCGTCAACTCCATCGCCAATGATGCCGAGACAAACGCCTTCAACACCGCCATCTCTGCCGCTTCTGGTGAGGCGGCAGCTGCTCTTCAGGTAGGCGCACACCGATTCTCGTAGCTCCTTATCCCCGCAGTAGCTAACAAGTTCGACAGCGCGGCAAGATCAAGAACAAGGTCCTCAAGTTGACTGCCACCATGCTGAAGCTCCAGATCCAGCAGGCGCAGGGCCAAGACGTCGCTTCCAAGATGGCGGCCGAGAATAAGAAGCTCCAGAACAACATCAGCCAGGACCAGAAGGCGGCAGGCCAGGCATCCACCTCCCTTTCATTCAACGCGTCTACGAAGTAATGCCACTGTAATGTCACTGGTACAAATGAAGAGCAGGGGTGTCAGTTATGTCATGAGACTACAGTGTAGCTCCTGGCATTGACGGTTATTCCTCAAACAAATCATGCACAAACACAGGTCTGGGACCGAAAATAGACACAGGAATCAAAATTAATACAATCCTGCTCTACTTTTACCCTCCTCTGAGAAACACTTCCATGCCTTTTACTCCGCCTCGTGAATGCTGTTCTCCTCCGCGACACTAATTGGGTAGGGCATGGCTACGTACGGGACATTCCAAACACCAAAAGAAGAGGGAGTAGCTGCCTGTAAATCTCGTTGAAAAATATGCCTGGTTTCCATTCGCGGTGCGATAAACGCATTTGATGCGACACTACTTGCACGAGGAACACGCCTATTATGCCAACTGGGTGAAAGTGGACAGGCAGTTTACTCGAATCTCACTGCATATGCCGATAATCATTTCGTCGCAACAAAAGTCTTGTTCTTGTTGGCCTGGAAGGCCGACATCCTCCTAAGAACAGGCACAGCTCCAGACACTAAACCAGTCAAGATACTATCCGACCCTATATTTTTTTCAAAACCCCAACGCCTCGCTGATGCAGTAGGTCTAGGTATAGACACGGCCAACTCCACAACATTTCCCAAAATCAAAAATGAACCTCATCAAATCGACAATTCTAAATGCCTCGCCTTTACTCGTACTCTTCACCGTCACTGTCAGTAGCTGTACCTTCCTCAAGATCGTCATCGTCCAGATCGTCCAGATCATCCATGTCATCACTGTCGTCCTCATCCTCCGCGTTCAGGCCCGAGACCGCACGCCAATTCACGTAGTCGTTCTCCACCCACCGCTTGCTCACCGGGAGTTGGTATGGGTCGAACGGGAAGTATGGGTCCAGCTGGTGGAAGCTCTCATCCTGAGACTCGTATCCGGCATCTCGCAGCGCGCCACCAGTCGAATAGGTTGATGACAGATACTGCGTCAAGCGCACACGCTTGTTCGCCTCAACAAGCGGATAAACATACATAAAGTTCAGGCGGTGAGCCAGCTTCGAGAACTCCTCCACGATGACCGGAGCGCAGACCTTCAACGGGTTCAGCTTTCCAAAAATTTGGACCGAGAGGTCTTTCCTGGAAGTGCCCATCCATTCAACCTCTTGGCCGATGTACGATGCAGGGTCGTCACGGTCCACAAGCTCAGGCGTGGATACCACCAGGTCCTGCCACCGGAAGCAGAAGATGTAAAGAACCGCCTGCACCAGGCTATAGTAAGGGTGGAATCGCTTCAGGTCCGGTCCACGACAAAGCGGCTCGTACTTTTTGCGGTATTGCTCCAAATGGTGGAGGAGCAGGGCGAAGATGCTGCGCACGAGGCTGCCTGGCAGGTGGGCTCCCCGAGCGACGAAGCTTGCCAAGTATGCAGCAGCAGCTTGTTTGAGGACATTGGGTGTGTTGCCCTGGAAAGCGGTGGCAATCAGCTGTCCGCAGAAGGCATCCGTCAACCGGTCGTGCATTTGCGCAAAGTGGAAGATCAGGAATTGCGTGTGCCTGGATTTGTATGTCGGGAGAATCATGTGATCGAACTCGCGGAGGAGGATGGTGAAAGTATCAAACGCCGCATCAGATCCGGGGTTGGCAAAGTAGGGTGTGTAAATAGAGAATAACGTGTCGAGCGCAGCGTCCATCTTCTCCACACTCCCCTTGACCGCCTTGATTCGGGCTGCGTCTTCGTCAAAATCGGGATCATCGCTGTCGACTGACTCGGTGTCGCTCTCATCGTCCGTCTCGTCCTCCCATTGCGCGCTCTGGGCATGATCCCTCAGCGCGTACATGACGGCAGCCGTGATGTCGTCGTCCAGGTCTTCCAGGTCGACCTGCATCTGCGAGTCAATCTTGACCACGCGGCTGATGATGATATCCAACACTTCTTCTCGCAGAGCAGGCACATAATCTTTGATCCGTAGAAGGTTGTGAATGTATGCCATGTGGATTCTCATCGACTCGTCCGGGAACGGAAACTTGGAGCTCAGCAGGTTCTCCAGTACCGGCATGGCCGCCGGGAACATCTGGAGCAGATACTGGAGGGTGGAGTGCAGTCTATCGCGCATGGCATCACGGCCCACTTCGGGAAAATCTGGGACAGACCACACTTTGGGGCGGGTGTCTGAAAACTTTTCCACCATCATGGTCAACACGGGCGCTAGATAGGATCCCTGGGCGCTGACTAGGGCGGCCAGAAAGTGCGTAAAGACTTTGACAAAGGTATCGTCACGGCCCAGCCAGGAGCATTTGAGGATGACTTTAACCAGGCCGTTGCACGACTTGTCCTTGAGAATCGGGATACATCCCGTCAAGGCCATAACATAGGCTTGGAGCTCGTGGGGCTTCAGAGTATCGTCCTCTTCGCCTACCACCGGGGGCAAGTATCGTTGCTTATCGCTTGCAAACAACTCCTTGAGGGTATCGTACTGGCCATCATTCCCTCGCAGGTGCTCTTCCAGAGCGGTCCTGACTTCTAGCTTCACATCGTCCATCGTTCTCCCACCTACTTCGTAGGTCACGTTTCGAATGTCGTCAAAGAAAACTTTTCGGCGCTTGGTTGGGCTCTCTGGAGCATCGATGGGGTCGCTACTAAGCCCAGCATAGTCGGCCTTCCTCCTGCCCAAAACTGACGGAGGCTTGAGGATCGACCGAACAGGCGTCGAGTTCTTGGAAACAGGGCCAGAAAACTTCCGGCCTGTAGGCGTGAAGGGTCGCATGAGGTGGTGGTCGTCGTCGTCAAGAGATCAGTAAATGTGCGTGGGAGACCGGGGTAGTGGCGGCGTCTCTTAGGCAACAGGGTACTCTTCCAGTCTCAGAAGGTACCTAATCATGGGCAAGATAAAATGTCGCGTAGCAAGAGAGCGATAAAAGTCCGTTCATAATATATTATGCGCTCTTCCCCTCGGGGAGATGACCGTTCGCAGAGCCGTGATGAGGAAACCGAGCCTGGACTGGCATGAAGATGACGATGGTGGGAGGGTTGTCGAGGCGTCCGTGGGCACTTTTCGACTAGAGCAGAAATTTTGACCATGTGTGGGGTCACACACGTGCCTCCAGACTGTTTGTGATGCCCATTTTGGGACATGGGAGTGGGTCCGTGCGCCTGAACCAAGAACAAGATGCATCATCATCGCGACAGGCAGCTCACCGGCAGCTCGGTACGTACCAATGATGAAGCCCAAATCCCCGGGACAAGGCGTTCATTCCCACCAATAGAACTAAAATGCCTATTCGTTCAGACCATTCTCCAAAACGGCCAGTCATTTGCGGAAAGGGCTTCTATTACTGGGCCTGTATTACTGGGCCTGCAGGCTGCACCATGCTTGCCATAAAAAGCAACCAGGTCAAAATAAGTGAAAGGGGTAAAATAATTAAGGTGCTATGTGAGCCTGTCCCAAATTTGGACTTGGTGTATAGCGTTTCTACTTCTCCAGTTCCCTATTTGCTGCGAATGACTACTACTAGTACTTCTTTCATCGGACATCAGGATCACTCCCTAATCGACGCCTTTGAACCAAGCCAAAGCCCCCCAAAAATAAAAAAAAGACTCTATCATCATGGTCCGGGATGAATCGTTGTTGCACCAGGTTATCTCCTTTTTTTGTCGTTGTTTTCTTTACTTTTCAAAATCAATCCTTTCAGTCCATTTCCGTCAATCATGTAGATTCCGAATTCTTGTACTCCAAATGAGCCGACTTCCTAGTACATGTAGCAAGAGCGAGTCGTGGAGGGCGCGAGTTCAGTGGGAGCCCTCCCTTCCGGTACGTCGTGATTTTGGTGCAGCCATTTCCGTCGCTTCGATCGATGTCCCAACATGAGCCATCTACGTTCGATAGGAGTCCAGCCGGCTTCGGCAGAGTCTACCTAGGCATGGGCACTGGACGGGGGCTGGTGGGTAGTACTTCTAGTAGCCCTCGGCCGCACCGGGGCCGTTATGGCCGGCTTGCTGGCCGTAGATGTAGCTGGGGTCAGCACCACCTTCGACGGCTGAGGAGCCCTCGGGACCAGCGAATTCAGGGCCGTTGTTGTCTTTCTCGCCGGGTATCATGTTGCCAGTCCACGGACCGGCGTCCATGGCTCGGTCCCGGTTGGATTGGTTTTGTTGCTGTTCGAGACGTTACTAAACACGACATCCAGAGTCGGTACGAGTCTACAACGCAACACTCACCTCACGATACTTGGAAAGATACACCTTAAGAGCCTCGGCATAGTTCTCGAAACCCAATGAAGTCATTGCAAAGAGGATATCTTCGCCATTGACCGTCTTGCGCTTTTCCTGTTGGCATTTCTCCGATGCTGTGCAAGTCAGCCGAGTTGGTATGGTTCTGCAGACGAGAGACATGACTCGGCTCCGGGCATGGAGCTGCGAGACCCAAAACAAGACCGCAGTGGGCAAGACTCACCCTCGCTCGTAATGAAGGAGATGAACTCGCTGACGCACTCCTGCATACACTCCTTTGCCTCCTTTGCGATCTTGGCGTTTTCGGGCAGAGCATTCTTCATGATGCGGGCAACTGGAGCAAAGTTTCGTATGTTAGCATCCAGTTCATCAGCCTTGTCGACCTTTTCGGTCTTTTCAGCCTTCTCGGCCTTGGGAGCGCGAGGCGCTTTAGGCGACTTGGAGGACGAATCGCAAGACATAGGACGAGGACCAGATCTGCACGGCTGGCAGGCTGATGCATCGAGCAACTTGCACACGACAACAACGAACAAATCACAACGGGACACTTGGGAGGGACGATGGACCTACCATTGGCTATGGGCAACCACCTGTCTTGCTCTTTTACGCCCTCAAACTCATAGCTGGTGACGCCGCCGGCCTGTGCGTCTTGCTGGTCATTCATTTGTTGCTCGTCTTCGGGTGACTGTGCACCTTGGTCGACCTCCTTGGGAGGGGATTGGGGGGAATCCGACATATTTGGCTACCTGCAGCGGCTGCTAGCGTCCGTGTAAAATGCTTCGGGCTTGTACAGGCTGGGCCTCGAGATGATGTGTCCCCTGGCCACGTCGCAGACTGGTAGGGCTTGCAAGCGTCGGGGAGGGGTCTCCAGCTGCAGTGCTGCGTCAATCCTGACTCTAGGTCAGAGACTCCTGGTCGCTTTGGCTGGCGGTCCCTGGCCCGGTATCTTGGGGCTATGACGCGTGCCTTGGGCTTTTTTGGGGGGTGTGTGTGGTGGGAAGGCGTGGGAATTCAACCAAGGCGTGGTTGTGGGCTTTTGGGGGAGGAGGAGAGCGGGAGCCGGAAGGGGAGGGGTGGATCCGGGCGGCGCAAACCAAGCAAGACAAAGGGCGAGGTTCGACTTGGACAAAACAACGGCCAGCAATCCTGCAATGGCAAGGGTGTGGAGGGATCCCGCAGCGTCGTGGGACGGTCAGCGCGTGGGCGGGTAGCCAAGCAGTGAGGCGGATAGCGGGCTGGTTTGGATAGGCGAGAGGAAGCGGACGCCGGCACGCGAGGCGGGAGAGAAACAAGCACGGTCGGTCGGACGGGCGATGTCGTCGTGTTTCCGTTGACGGGCCGCGACGGCGATCAGATGCGACGCGTGCTGGGGGGGCGCCGTTGGGGGGAGAGGGCCTGGGGTGTGGTTTAAGCTGGCGAGGCCGGGTTACACGAGGTCGCAAGCGTCTCGTTCGCCAATGGGTCCTGGCCGGCAAATCGCGTTCCAAGGCTGACGGTGGGCAAGCAGTCGCGACCGAGGGGCACGCGGCGTATCGATGGTGACGAGGGAAGGGGAGTAAGACGCAGAGCCTACAAGAGGGTGTCTGAGTTGTTCTGTCGAGTCGCTGCGCCGTCCGCAAGGTGCATATGTGGAGTGGAATGGACGTGGGGTTTGCAGGAGAGAAAGAAGTCCGGTCTAACAGCCAGAAGCGCGGCGGTCAACAAAGATGCTCACCCTCGCTGAGCAACGGCGGCAGCAACATGAGGAGGTAGGTACACCTCACGCCCTTGCCTTGCTGGGCAGCACCAGGCTAGCCCGTGCTTACAGTTGGTCCGGCGCCTAGCTGTTACTAGCAGCAGCACCTACAGCTTACCCTGGCACCTGGAAGGGCAGGCACCGTTGCCTGCCGCCTGTGGCCAATACCTCCGCCACCACCCAGCTGAACCTTTGTTTATCGATAACGCCCGCTATTCCTAACCGCTTATAGCATGGCGAAGGAATAAAGTCGTCCTTGGTTAAGTGCCAACGCGGAGCGTATACCCCGCCTCCTGCGACAATGGCCAGCAGGCTGCGGGATAGGGTAAATGAGGTACCTCCTGCCGACGGAACCTCATGCACGGCGCACCGCGAGGTTCATTGTGCAAGAGTGCGCATCGTTTCGCAAGTATCGAGTTGCAGGACTAGCTGCCCGCGGAAGCAGAAAACTCCTACGGGCTACGGCTTGATACGGTTTGGCGTGTCGGCCAGGTGCCTTCACGAGTTCGCTCGGAGCCCGTAGCGGCTTTCTTCTCTACACCGGGTCGACTCAATCCCGTTCTGCAAAGCTTCCAAAACAAGGGCCCATGAAAGCCCCGGCGGTGAGTGGGCGGCAGTTACACCATATGTCGCCTTCCTTCCAACAAACAAACATACAAAGAAAAAGAAGAAGAAATATCCGTGCTGAGTGAATCACAAATACGAGAGATGCCACCTCGGTTTGCTTCCAGCTTAGCCAGCCCGGCATCGTATCAGAACGTTGCTGGCTTGGTTGAGATGCAGAGCTCCTCCCCCACTTGACCGAGGGCCGCCTCCTCCACCTGTACTCCGCATCAGATACCGACCCTGCCGTCCGCTTGGAGGGACTGACATGGCAATTCATTTGACAAGGGACTTTCCGGCTTTTGCTGCTGTCATAAAGGCCCTTCACTTTTCTAATGCCGTGTTTCACATTGGTACCGAAGCCGGCGGAGGCGTGAAAGAAGCAGAGCCAGTGTCCGCTCCATCTCAAGGAGCAGGTAACACGCAGGCTATTCCCCTCGCCACCAATCATGAGGACCATCTACTTCAGCCCAAGTGTCTCTATCTTGAACTAGCTACAGCCCTGTTCCCACGATACTTCCCGTTCATATTCTATCTTTATCAATAACTTCTTGGTATTATTGTGGCGGCTACTAGAGTATGTTCCAACAGCCTCCAGGCAGTGGTTGTAGGCAAGGGTCAAGCCATGACTGACACGTTCGCTTCCCAAGAGCGCAAACCTGACATCAACAGAATGGAAGGGGTGTGCGGCTATAAATATTCCCTACTTTGACCTCGAGCTGCTTTCTCTGCGTTCCATGCGGTGACTTACATTAGCCTATTGGGGCAAGCTGAGTGACTGAACTTCATGCAATTGAGCCACCAATTGTCGAGCCCAGCTTTTCCCTTCCACAGACTAAGCCCGTCTTGTCAAGCCGCAGATGCAGTGCCTCTCTCGAATCAAAGGTCAAGCCGGGGCCCAAGTAGTCCTTTCCACCCCTCGCCTTGCTTGACTACGCCAAGCAGGTGGCCGGTCAAGAACCAACGATGCAGGGTCATGTACGTGTATGACGACCTTAACCGTCACATTCTCCGTCTCTGCATTAGGCTTGCACCGCCAAGCCAACATGGTTTCCCAGGGAAAGCCCCGATCACCTTGACAGATGAGAATTGACCGATGCCGCTGGCCAGGCTGGACCCTGCTCTGGTTGGGCCCAAACACGCTTCCAGAAGGCCGCCGAATGTGGCCGCCATGCTCCTCCAAAGAAGCAAAGCATGGGCCTGACGAAACCCAGCCACACGTATTGCTGTTCTTGCGGCCTCAGCATGATCCCAATCTCACGCAGCACCAATCGATCCGGCTGCCGATGCTGTGGCTTGCCCGGGTTACTGTACCGAACAGTCCACATCACCCAACGAGACAAACCGCCTGCTGCCCTACCTGTCCAAACGATAAGCTAAAATTTCCCTTGACGGATTTCCTACCGCGGTCGAATTTCTTTCTTGGGAATTGCGGAACAGACTCTTGTCAAACTCGGGCTGCTGGTGTGGGTGGGTGTCATGGATGGAACGATGCCAGCTGTCCGTGGCCCTCGGAGCCATCGTTGGCTTTCCAAGTTTCAGGCGCGTCCGCCCTACGATGCATGTCTTGCTGCGGCATAAAGCCCACGAGGAAGTCACCGGGGAGCGCTAAGCAGAGTCAACGCCCTGTCTTCATCTTACGATCAGGCCTCAGGCCTCGGATGCGCCGTCTGACCCTTGGGACGTCAGGTAGATGTCAGCAGCCAAGCAGCGTGGGTGCAACGCCGCCTTGTCAAATCGGGCCATTCCAGACCAGCGAAATGCCCCGAGCCCCCGCCTCTCACCCTCGCAACCGGTGTGCTGCACGCCAGGGACTTTGAGGTCCAGCTGGTTTCATACGGTTGGGCATGGAAACGCCCTTGCCGCCAGGGCCCCACCGCATTCAAAATGTACAACGCATCAACACCACCTTCTTGTCCAGCCCGCTCGCTCAAGCAGACGGCAGATAGAGATGACCACAGAAGGGTTTCGAGTCGTTTAATCTTCTGCAGCAGGGTTTCTCGAAACGAGGCGAACGGCTTTCCCGTGGTATTGAGTTTTCTCCAGGTCGCTTTGTGCAACGCATCATCGGCAACATTCAGGTGCAGCTTCAACACGTTGAGCTCGACTCTGGAAGGACCAGCCTCACTCATCGCAGCCATATCAGTGCAACTTGGTGAATCGGGGTGCAACCTGCAGATTTCCAAATTTTATACTTTTTTTTTTGAGACATGAATTTTAGCCTGATTACCAGAATTGACTACTGCTGCACCACTTGGACATTGTTTTTTTTCTGGACTCTGTCAGTGAAATGAACCAAAGTAGACCATGGCAATCAACCTTACCTTCCACTTCTCTAGGTCATCTTGCTTGGTCTTGTACTGCTTCACCAGGTCGTCCAGAACCTTTCTTAGGCCATCTTGGTTGGTCTTGACAGCAGGCACAACATCCTTCACTGTCCGCTCAACGAGCACACCATTGATGAGACGGAAACACTTTCGGTCTCCGTCAAGAGGCTCCAAAGTCTCCAGAACAAGCCTAGGTAATTCGGGTGTTAGTGTCTCGTTTCTGATGCATGGAGAAACGAAATATTGACACCGATCTCAACGGTATGGCTTCCTAACCAGTGCGGAATTCAAGGGCTGTGCCACGAGTGGTTAGAAAACGCATGGGTTGGTTCAGTACTTACTTGTGTTCCTCGGCCTCTTGTTCGATATCTCCAATCTTTTGAGCAATCTGCTGGAGAGTGTTCTTGTAGTTGGAGTAGGCAGACTGAAGATCTACCATGTTTTCTGTTAGCTTCAACGAGATAGGGAAGCTGGTGAGCACGGTGCAACTCACCCTGCTGCTTCTTAGCAGGGACCTGTGCAGAAGACATGATTCCTGGTCTGAAATGCCTTCGGTACCAACGGAGGGGGCTCTTGTCTGCGATGTCGCGTGTCCTGGCTTGGGAGGGGATAAGTGGTTGATGAGTTGACGGAATTGCCCCTCCAAAGCCCACCACCCCCCACTGTGCGAGAAGCTCACCTCACACGTGGTCCGAGCGTTTTCAGCGACCCAGACATTCCGGATTTCTTTCCAGGGCCCGCAACAAATCGAATCACCATACTTACACGGCTCTTTGACAATATGCATCCCCATCTCCACACCAAGAACGCACTAGGTACGCTTACTCTCTGCATCCTGAATCATTCTGCCGGTGATTGCCACTATTCGGACTAACGCAATGCCCTGTAGCGTGCGAGGACATCATCGCTGCTCTTGAGGAGTGCCACTCCAAGGGCTTCATGTACAAGGCCGTTGGGAACTGCAATGATGTCAAGGAGAAGGTGAACCAGTGCCTGCGCGCCGAGCGAACCAAGACACAGGCAGAGAACCGATCCGAGGCCCGTGCGAAGCGCGACAAGATCAAGGAACAGCAACGGGAGCTGGGCCTCTAAAGTGTGCCGACCACCAGCAGAACAAATATACGGCCGCGCCATAGCGGTCATCGATCGATCCGAGATCTACGGGCGCCTACGGAGCGACTTGAGAAATGGCTTGAATAATAATTTGTACAATACATGGCTGGCGTTCATGGCAAAGTGCATATGGCTTGGGAGGGCAAAGGAGAGGAACCGTTGCGCAGGCAAGATGTGTACTCTTCGAAAACGTAATTGGCACGAATCTCCATTCACACAATGTACAATCACTCGGCAAGATCTTTCTCTTCCAGTTTCCAATTACTATCTCGACGATTGTGACTTGGCAAGGATTATGCAGAGCCCTTGCGGAAGGCGTTGCCAAAGGTGAAGAGACCGAAAGCAGCAATGAGGCTCAGGATAATAGGCACAGGCTTTCGCAGACGGATAGCACGGGGGAAGGCTGATCCTCCCAATACCACCGATGCGAGGAGGCCGAGCTCGACGCCATACGGCTGCTCATTCTGGATGCGATAGCCTCCAAGCCCGTCTGCATCGGGGGTTAGCACACTAACAACAGCGCAAGATTCGGACGGGGGTTCGCGTACACAAAAGACCGACGGTGCAACCCGCGATAATGGATGGGAGAGAGCGGGTGCGAGCGTATCCCATGATGCCGCCGCCGGCCGTCAAGGCTCCGAGCACGTAGGCTGGGTATTCGAGGGGTCGGAAACTGGCAGACTGTCGCCCAAGAGGTGAGTAAGTGATTTGACTTGTCTCCAGAGCAGCCTTTGTCGCATGTGACTTACCATTGTGTGTGATAATCTCAGTCCTCAATTTTTGTATGGTGTTGTGAAGGGTAATTGAACAGACGGTCGGGCCAGGTCTCAACTTTTAAGATACCCCGAGTGCGCAGAAGGCCGAAAGGCCGAGGCAGCTCCCAGCCAGCGGCGGTTGACGACATCGAGGACAGGGTGGAGCACCTGTAGCCCCCCCAGATTCTAGTGCCGACCACGCCAGCCAATCACAGCGCGATTTGTCTTGGAGCTTTCGTGTCCATCTTGGAGCTCGGGCTGGTTGCATCGCAGACGACAGAAACGACACCACGTTCATCCCGTTCGTCAGTCACTCACTTAGACCTTGCCAAAGCTCGCCGCCCGCCCGCCCGCCACCCCGCGAACCCTCCATTCTTCGAATCCCCCGACCCCAACCAACGGTCCCACCACTCGCTCTCCGTCACGATGGGCAAGAAGTCTGCGCCGACCCCCATTTCAACCACTGCGGCCAAGGCTGCCAGCACCACCTCCGGCCCCAGGACTCCAAAGACTCCCCTGACGCCGAGGACCGTTGGAGCCAACGGCGGCGCCGCCAACTGGGACCAGGTTCTCCAGAACATCTATGACTACTACATGGACCAGACCCCACAGCGCACCAAGCTGATCGACCTGTTCCTGGCCTTCCTCGTTGTGGTCGGCGCCCTCCAGTTCCTCTACTGCGTCCTGGCCGGAAACTACGTACGTTTGAAAGCGGACCGGACAAGAGAGATGATGCAGATCGCTAACCTGTGACCCAGCCCTTCAATGCCTTCCTCTCTGGGTTCTGCGCGACTGTCGGACAGTTCGTGCTGACGAGTAAGTGTTTGACGTTCAAGACCCTACTTACCAGCTAGCTAACGGCGCTCTGTCCAGTCTCCCTTCGTATCCAAACTACCGACGCCAACAAGAAAGAATTTCCCTCTGTATCTCCCGAACGGTATGCCGCACTCGCCCCAATTCCTCTCTCTGTACTCATTGCTGACACTATCCAGTGCCTTCGCCGACTATGTTGTCTGCAGCTTGATCCTGCATTTCTTCTGTGTCAACTTCATCAACTAAAAGGAGCATGGCAAAGATGTGCACAGATGGCGACCTAGCGTCTTCACAGAGGTGCTACAAGGGCTTGGACAACGCTTTCACAGCCCGTGTTCGGTGTATACTACAAAATGGCATTTCACGAAATCGTTTCCTAAAGTGGGTGAGGAGCACGCGCAATAGAATTTTTTAAAACGTCAACTATGGATATCATCAAATTGGCACTCGTGACATGTCCAGCTCCTCAGCTAGCCGCCTCGGGTTGGGGTGAAGCCCGGGGAGGGCCTCCTGCCTTTGGAGGCGGCGGCACCCCAGCCGTCTTTGCAGCTGGCGCGTTGTCCAGCTCTCGGCTCTTCTGCTCTTCTTCCTTAAAGTAGTCGTCCATGAGCGGGTTGGGGCTGTGAGTATGGCGTTCCTTCTTCTTCGCGCTCTTGGGTGGTCCACTCGGGGGGGCTGAAATCAGCTGTGCCGGCACTAGGTAGTCGCCGGGTGGCGGTGTCGGCGCGGCTTCTGACCTGCCGGCGGAAAGCACCGCCGGCTCCGGCTTGTCGTTTGTTGATCCATCAAACATGGTCTCTCCGGGGGCATCAACAGGCTCGCTCAAGGGGGCAGGGATCCGGTGCAGAGCACCATACCCAAGCACGCAGCCCAAGGCTCCTTGGCCACCCCAATCCCGGCTCGGCTGTATGGTAACCTCTCTCGTGACATTGTACTCATTGTTGTAAACGTAGAGCCGCATCGGTCGGCCGATGAAGTCCTCCACCAGCTCCCCCAGTCCGCTCTCTCCGTAGAGGGCACCCTCCGGGCTGCCCAGAATGTAGTCGCTATAAGGAAGAAGCCCAGCAACGTCGGCAGGGGAGTTGGCGGGGACATCAAGGACGTGCCAAATGTTGGCTGCCAGCGCAAGTGGGGCGTACTGCAACGAGAGGCCGAGCGATGCAGCATCCGGAGCTACAGGTACGTGGATTTCTCTTGTCCGTTGGCCCTGTCCAGCATTAGCAAAGCGGCTTTTCGGGCGAGCGTGACAAGTATGGCAAATACCTTGGCATTCCAGAGTCCGAGAGTAACAGTGCTTCCAGCACAGTTCCTCACTTCTTGGGCAAACAAGCCAGGGTCGGGGGTTTCCTAGAAGCATTGTAAGCAATCGTCCTTGGCTTGGTTCGCTACGAGTGGGTCATCGCACAATCGGCCTTCCATTAATGCCCACAATGAAGTCGAACCAGGGCTCGATAGCCAGGTCGATGTTCGTATTCCTCAGCACCTGGAACCCAAAGGATCCACGCTCCTGCTCCCGCTGCTGAGGGCCATCCCCATCTAAGCGCGAGATGAACCGGTTCAAGGCGTTAAACATGATTTCTATAGCCGCATCAGGGTTCGCGCTCGTCAAGGTCGTCGTTCGGGGTGGAGGCGGCAAGTTGGAATCGGCTGGCTGGGGTTGAGCTGCGTCAGAAGGCGGGAGCTGCGTGGAGCAAGCTGTCCATGTCAGCCTTGCAGCTATGCCAGTGCCAAGGCGCTAAGGCCAGCGTCCGAGTGGGGCCTGGTCGTGGGGCAGCCTCAGCCTTGTCCCGAATTTCACTGAAGCATGGCTTCCAACCTTCTGCTCCTTTCCCATGACCACCTCGTTGGCCCTGCTCTCCCGATAACACTCAAATCCTCATAATGGGAAGCATAAACCCCGATGGCGATACTGGTGGGGCGGATTTCGTCTTCAAGCCGGCTGACACTCTTCCTCTCAGTGATGAATGTCATCACTATGAAGGCAAGCATGAGGTGCCATGGGATATACAAAAGTGAGTTCGAAACGCTCTGGAAGGTGCATTGGACCATAAAATTAATCATTTGCACAGGTACTTCGCACAGAGATACTCCATCTTCTCATTATACGACTACGGCGTCTACATGACTGATGATGCCTGGTTTGGCGTGACGCCCGAACCGGTCGGCCTGTAAGTTGTCCCATTGAAGAATCACCTTGCCTTTCCCTATAGATACCAGAAGCTCACAATTCGCAGACAAGTGGCTCGAGATATGTATGGCACTGACAAGCAAAAGCATATTCTCATAGACCTCTTTGCTGGAGCGGGCGGCAACACCATCGCTTTCGCACTCTCTGGTCGCTGGAGTCGCATCATCTCCATCGAACGCGACGCATCGACTCTCGCCTGCGCACAAAACAATGCGAACATCTACGGTGTTGGTTCCGGTGTCATCACATGGGTCAGAGGCGACAGTTTTGAGTACCTGGACAAGCTCTTCAACCAGCCGGAGCTGCTGCATCCCGACTTGAGACTTGACTTGGACGCTTCCATCATTTTCGCCAGCCCCCCTTGGGGAGGGCCAGGCTACCGGACCGATGAAGTCTTCGATTTGTACAACATGCAGCCCTATAACCTCAAGGACCTTCATGGGTCGTACAACAGGCTTGACCACGCCTTGTTCCTGCCACGCACCAGCGACATCCGCCAGATCGCAAAACTGGCCCCTTCTGGACAGAAAATAGAGGTGGTCCAGTACTGTATGGAAGGTGCCAGCAAGGCAATGGTGGCATACATACCCGGCATCAAGCCTACCTGATCAAATTAGTGATACCCTTTGGGCCGTGGCAAAGGTGCTCGAACAACTCCGGGCTCGTCACCGACCCTGCACATATGACTCTACGGCTGCAAATGACACCTAATCATGCATACCTTGCGCAAGCTAGTTTTACTTTGAAGATTTCTCTAGATACCCAAATCTGAATGATCCTCCGTTCTACGGCGATTTACAAGGATTGCTTGAATTGGCAAATTTATGGAGACCGACTGCATCGTGAATATCAGGGACATTCCTCTTCATTTTGGCGAGAACATATGTAAAACCGGGCCCGTACGTAGTAATATATATTAACTTGATAACAAAATAGCCTGATTTCTCATTTCTCGTGTTTACAGCGCGTAATCTTGTGTCGAGTGATGGGCACAGTTGCATCACAGAGCCAACAGTGCGGTCTCTTCCGAAAATATACTGTGTAGATGATGCTTAATTTTGACTTGACAAAATCCCGACGACGACTCCATCTGCCCACAGGATTTTCTCTAGTCGAGCCTAGTCTACAACAAAACCCTTTGAAAAGCAAAGGGCAACATTGAAGAATGGCCAAAGACAAGAAGAAGAACACCGAGGCCAAGAAGGCCAAGAAGGTAGACTCGCTGCCCCCTTCCATTTACCCCTCCATCGCTGCCCACATCCAACTTGCCCCTCTCTGGGTCGGTCGAAATCAGTCTATTGGCGCTGACAGTGACGGGTAGGCCGAGAAACAGGCCAAGCAGGCCTCAAAGGGAGAGAAGAAGGCCAAGAACAAGACGGCCAAGGTTGATGGGAGTGATGCCGAAGACGTCGACCTCGATGAGGTGCTCGAGGAGTATCGTCGCCAGCAGGAGCAGTTCCTGAAAATCACCGAGACAGTTTGCGATGCCCCGCCAAGAGCCCGTGCGGCATCCACGTTGATGGCCTCGCCAGACGACAGCAACACGCTGCTGCTGTTTGGGGGCGAGTACTTTAACGGCTCGCTCGCGCAGTTTTACAATGACTTGAACATTTACAACATCAAACGAGACGAGTGGCGCTGCATAACCTCTCCCAATGCCCCGCTCCCCAGGTCTGGCCATGCCTGGACGCGTGCTGGGAACCCCAACCACATCTACCTGTTTGGCGGAGAATTCTCGTCTCCCAAGCAGGGGACCTTTCACCACTACTCGGATTTCTGGAGGCTGGAGCCCGCGACGAGGGAGTGGACCAAGATCGAGGTCAAGGGCAAGGACAAGAGCCCGTCTGCCAGGAGCGGCCATCGCATGGCGTACTGGAAACAGTACATTATCCTCTTCGGCGGCTTCCAGGACACGTCGAACCAGACCAAGTATCTTGCCGACCTCTGGATCTTTGACACGGTCAACTTCGTCTGGCATTCCCCACAGCTGCCCCCGGCACAGCTGAAACCCGATGCTCGATCGTCATTTACTCTGCTGCCCCATGAGCAAGGCGCCGTCCTCTACGGCGGGTACTCCAGGGTCAAATCTACTGTAGCTGTCAAGCAGAAGGGTCAAAAGTCGGGTTCCCAGGCCCAGAGGAATGTCCTCGTTCCCAAGGTCCATGAGGATTGTTTCTTTCTGCGGGTCGGCCAACCGGCCAACGACAGCCCTACCGGGCCCCCGACAGTTCGATGGGAGAAGAGGAAGAAGCCAGCCAATGCGCCAAACCCCACCCGTGCTGGAGCGACCATGACCTGGCACAAGGGCCGAGGCATCCTCTTTGGCGGCGTACACGACGTCGAGCAGAGCGAGGAGGGCATTGATAGCGAGTTCTTCAACCAGCTGTTTGCCTGGAATGTGGAGCGAAATCGATTTATGCCCTTGGGATTGCGAAAGCCTCGGCAGCAAAAGAAGGTTGCGGCCGAACCGAGAGTTGGTAGGAGAGGACGCGCCCAGGCCAACGAGGAGGAGTTGCTCAAACAACTCGCTGCCCTCGAAACTGGTACTTCACTGGAGGATGCAGATGGCATCGAGCTGGCCAAGAAGGAAGAGGAGGACGAGGACGAGAAGCCGGTCAAGGAGATGCCTGTGACAATGGAGCCACCGCACATGAGATTCAATGCCCAGCTCGCTGTACAGGACGATGTTCTCTACATTTATGGCGGCACTTTTGAGAAAGGGGACCGTGAGTTCACCTTTGATGACCTCTACGCCATCGATCTCGGTAAGCTAGATGGCTGCAAGGAAATCTTTAGCAGAGCCGTTGAGGACTGGATTGTAAGTGATGACCAGGGTCATACCCATTGTGCGTTGCAGATACTTACGTTTGCTTGTACAGGAATCGGAAGACGAGGATGATGACGAGGACGAAGAAGGGGAGGATGAGGATGACGAGGAGGACGAGGAGGACTACGAGCCTCAGCAGCATCTTCACACACCAAGCAAACGTGTCAAGAAGAAGCAGGAAGAGGTTTCCGAAACGCCATCCGAGGCATCAGAGCCTCCCACGCCCTCCGAAGAGGACGAGACGGAGGCGGCCGTCACAGAAGACGACGGGTTGCCGCACCCCAGAGTAAGCTCCCTTATGCCCCTCCCCGAGCTGCCTCTCCGCCCCTGTTACCTGCTAACCATGAAAACCACAGCCATTCGAGACGCGGCGCGAGTTCTTTGTGCGTACTACGGCGGAGTGGCAGGAAGTGCTGATGACGAGCCTCCGGTGGAAGGGAATCCAGCCCGAGACGCTGGCCATCAAGGAGATCAAATCGATGGCGTTTGAGATGAGTGAGGAGAAGTGGTGGGACTGCCGCGAGGAGATCGTGGCGCTCGAGGAGGAGCAGGAAGCGGCCGGCATCCAGGAGGTGGTCAGCCTGGCCGAGAGGGGCGACGGCGCGGCCGGTGCTGGAGGACGAAGAAGGTGAAGAGGCGGGACTCTCTTGGATTATCGACGATGATATCTCTGCTACATTGCATACATCATATCCTCAGAACCACACCTTAGCATTCAGATATAGAAAAGAAAAGCACTGTATTCAATGGAGCACACATGACGGACATGAGAAGAATAACGCCTCACATACCAGCAACGAGATGAATCTAGTTCCCCCTTTGTTTATTGGTCTTGTTCTAATCTGTACTCTGTTCAAATGGCCATACACCCGGCTTCGCCCAGACCACGGGTCTCACGAATGCCACAGTCTAAATGCCACATCGTCAAACGCCAAAACTCAACGCTCACTCAAACTCATCCCCCCCAATCGCGCTTCAACTCACGCGGGGACATTCAAGGGCAACAAAAATCACAGCCATCCCCCATTCTGCGCCGGGCCCGAGCCAACCTCCGCGGGCATATCTCACCGCGGCTCCTCCACGACCCCCGTCGGCGACCATGCGGCCCGCTTGCCTCGCGTCCACAGCACGGCGGCAGCGGCCCATGCAATGAGTCAGTTGGGCGAGGCGGCCATGGGAGGGTAGGCCTTGTCGCCAATCTCAATCTTGGGCTCGCAGATGCAAAGCTCCTCGGCCGGCAGGTCATCAATGACCATCTGGACGTGGGCGCCGCATCCCCACCACGACGTCTTTTCTATGGCAGGTCCGTCAGCAGGGGGGGCGGGTGGCGGCGCGGTTGAAATCAGTCAGTACTTACTGCAGGTTCCGCAGGTGGCCTTCTTGCACATTGTGGAATATGGATGTGGAGATGCTGCTGTTGGGTGATGTGATGGGTTGCTCTGGTGGGAGGGTTTCGTCGATATGGCGGGGCCGGCCGAGGAATTAACATCTCCGATATCCGGAAATCGGGCAAGGAAGGTGCTAGAGGAATCTGCTACTACTTGCCACCCCGACCTAACCAAACGCAGTCATGACCTTGGCACATGGACAACTCGGTTTAAATGGAACACTCTCGAGACTCGGCCGATGGGTGCCCCTTAGTAGAAAATCGACGACAACACATTCATTCCATCGAATAATCGCAAATTACAGCCTGGCTGGAGAGGTGCTAATGCTATGGCCCGTCCCGCTTTCCATCGCCCAGCATCGGCATACCCTCCTCGTGTGATGTCATTGCCGTAATGAGTGCGAATACCACTTCACAAGACGAACGATTTGGTGAAAAGACAAATATATGCGCTCAATCCCTAATCAAAAACATCCAATATATACTCAAAAGCCAATTTCGCTCTCTCGTATGCTCGTCTTCGCGTCTTTCATACAGTAACACCGTTCCCGCTCAAGCATCGCCCCCGCTTTGCCCGCCCTGTAGTGTTTGTCCATCCCCCGCCTTGACAATCCCCCCGTCCTCCGTTACATTTCATTTCTATTCGCCGTCGTGTGGTGGCGACTGCTTCTGGCCCTCCTTCGCTCTGGTCACCTCGCTCTCGACGATGGATCGGATCAAGTTGATAGCAAGATCTCGGCCGCTGGCAACCGTCTCTGGAGAAGCGTCGGCGGGCACGTGAAGGAAGACAACCTTGCGTGGCCTGTCCTGCTTCCACAGGTGTGCCAGGCTTGAGTAGAAGATGAAGTCGCACAAGTAGTGACCAGCATCCTCGGAGATGCGAAGGTCAGAATCCTTCTAGAGTAGCATCCTCGTCAGTGAACCGGGCTCAACATCCGGCCTCGCACACGCCTCCAGTTTCAAGAAGGCGGATTGGGGCGGGTAGGCAAGGCAGCCAGCCAGCCAGCTACTCACCGAGCTGTGCCCCTTCCATCTGGGCAGGACATCGTCCAGATCTAGCTCGGTCAGAAGCTCTTCGGGAGCTCCGTCCCATATCCAGCCGCTCCCGGACTTCCGCTCCTCGGCCTCGTTCGGAGTTTCGCCATCGACGTCGGGGACCTTGTAGCCATCGCGGTGGCCTCTTCGCTCGATGCTATAGAAGCGGCGGGGTCCGGCCATGCCAATATGGACGGCGATGTCGACCTTGTGCCCGTGGTACGTCGTGTCCCAGAAGGAGGGCACGCTATCTCGTACCACATTGTAGCACACGCGGAGGGGCTCTGGGTGCACGAGGATGCGCACACTGGGCAGGTCGATGCCGCTCCGGCTATTTGCGTCCTTGGCTCTCAGCGGCGGGAGGAAGGCCGGCAGATCTCGTGCGATTTCCCATGACGGGTTGACTGGGTACTGTTCTCTAAAAGGCTTGGAGTGTGTCAGTCGTCATCAGTCAGTTCCATCGGCGATCGACGGGGACGAAACACCACCACAACCAGGCACGAGCTCGAGGTTGAGCTCCCCGACTTGCAACGCAACCACCCGAGAAGTGGCAGGACGGTCAACCCGAGCTCAGGTAGGCCAGTCAGACATGGCTCGCTGCCAATACAGCAGACAGACAATCATCTGTGCCTCGTGCCATGTGCGCATGGGCATGTTGGCCCCTCCGGAGCAGGGAAAGCGGGAAATGGATCGTGGATCGACACTTACGCCATACCCTGTGACGAGCACGGTAATCTCCTCCGGGTCGCGGATCTGTGAGCCCATGATAGCCTGCAAACACAACTAGCAGCAGGAAGAAGGCAGGGCCGGAAGCGAGGGTATTGGAATGCTGAGACGGCAGACGGTATGGGAATCAGTCGATGGTCTTGTGCCGAGCTTGGAGCTCGTCCCAACTTCACTGGATCTCGGGTATTTGGTGGGCCACACAGCGGCTGGCCTCCAGCTTCCCTGTTTGGTTCGACGTCACACGGGAGCGAGGACACCGGCGCAGGGGTCGGGTGGTTTCTATAAAGAGGGCGGGGTGGCATCATGGCATGCTGGCGGCAGTAGAGGGGCGATCTAACCCTTCAATGGTAGTACCCGCAGTACCGATACTACCAGCACTATAGGTCCTAAACTGTCTTAAGGACCCCGCATTCGGCATGGATGTAGGGTAACCAGGACTCAATCAAAGGCGCCCATCATATTCATAGAGTCGGATACCTGATGAATCAAGTAAATACATAGAAATTCCTCAATTCTAACCTCCTAAATCTATCTAGGCAAATTATATGTTTTAAGGGTCATCAGCTCAATCATGGGAGTCCCAACTGTGGTCCCTGATGACAATCTATCAGGTGATAAGCGTGATGAAGATTCTTGGAACGGAACTTGAGCTTTTCTCCCGGAATTGGCAAGTTGAAGCAGACAAAGCAAGAGGAACAGGATAGTAGACCAAGACGGAACGGCGGATTTAGAGCCCACCCGCCCTCTCGCACAACGGCATTGCGTAGTCACATCGTGCCTCGGGAGCAAACGAAATATACATTGCGGCGATAGCTGACACAGCCGCGTGCTCAGATCTCGGTATATGGATTCTAAAAATACCACACATGTTCGGACCGTTCAGAGCATCATGATGTGCTTTGTTTGTTCGTCCTCTGGTCAATGGTGCAACGGTCATGACTTCATCCATGGGTCCTTCCCGTCGCTAATCGGGACCCTGAGAAGCCCGGCCGATTGGCCTAACCCGCTCCGGATACCCCGCAGTTCCGTGCAACTGTCGGAGCTGCCGGTTGTAGCCTTCCCGACTGAACAGTCGCCAACAAAAACTCCAGCAACTGTCTTCAACCATCGGCAACCGCACATTCAATGCACGGCAACGCTCGGGAAAGCAAGAACAGAACAATATAAAACTTGCACTTCAATACCCCATAGTGGACAGACGACAACAAAAACAACAGACGTCAAGGCGAGACGCTATTGACAGGTTAACAGACCAGATCTACATTTCGAGGTTTACACCGTCCAGCCGTCACAACCAGTTACATTGAAGAGCCCTGCGACGATGGGATCTCAACCAAGCTTTACCTTGCCCCCGCAAGAAATTTCCTTCGATGGCTTCCTGTTCGACATGGACGGCACCATCATTGATTCCACCGCTGCTGTCGAAAAGCATTGGCACGCGTGAGTTCCATCACCTCGAACCCCCCGCCCCCTTCCCCCATTGTGATGTACTTACAGGCTGATACTATTGATAGCATCGGAAAGGAGATTGGCGTTGAGCCCACGGTAATTCTTGAAACTTCTCACGGCCGTCGTAGCATCGACGTGCTCAAGATTCTGGCACCCGAAAAAGCCAATTGGGAATGTATGGCGCACCAACTCCCGCCTTCTCCTTCAGTCTTGCTCACCACCGGCCCGGGAAACCGGACGCCACACGCCTCGAGCTGACTGCCTGGACGAGGCACATGCAACTACACCGGTTAACCCCTACATGTCCTGCATAGGCTAATGCCAGGCACAGATGTCAAGGAAATGGAGGGCCTGCTGCCTAAGCTGTACGGCCACGAAGCCACCGAAATCCCAGGCGCTCGCTCTCTACTGAATGCCATCATCGCTGGGGGAAGCCCCTGGGCTATCGTCACATCAGGAACCACCCCTCTTGTCTCCGGCTGGCTCAATGCCCGCTCGCTACCCAAGCCTGCCCCTGAACGCCTCATCACTGCCGAATCTGTCCCCAACGGGAAGCCTGACCCCGCCTGCTATCGCCTGGGACGAGAGCGTATCGGCCTTGACAGCCATGCCCAGGTCCTCGTTTTGGAGGATAGCCCTGCAGGCATTCGTGCCGGCAAGGAGGCCGGTTGTAAGGTGCTTGGACTCGTGACGAGCCACACCGTCGAGCAGGTCGTCGCTGCTGAGCCGGATTGGGTGGTCCGCGACCTCGATTCCGTTCGAGTGCTGCGAAGTGAAGGTGGGAAATTGACAATCGAGTTGTCCGGAGCGCTTCAACTGTAACATGGTAAGCAAGGGGACCACTCCTAGTAGGACCGGGCTCTGAGGGCGGAAGACAACAAAAACACGAACAATGTAGAGTAATAGAGGGCTGCGGCACCATCGATCAACATACGAAATGATATCCTCACAGCCAAGGCTGTGGCTCTTCACCAAGGAATGGAGCTTGGCATCATCATCTCACTCTCCCTCGCAGGGGTGATGCTATCCAGCCGTATCTCCTCCTTCCGTGCCACCCCTGAGACCACCATTCTGCCCGCGTTTGCCGAGTCTAGAGACATTTCACAACGTCACCAAACCCAGATGGCGAAGGATGGTTTGGTTTTCCAAGACGTACTCAGTTACAGGGCTAAGACTTCGCAAATCAAGGAACAGCCTCCAGGGGGGACTATTGCCGTGCCAGGCCCCTTCTTCCTTCGAACTTGGCATTGGCTTGAACTCCAGCCGTCGGGAAACCACCCATGGCTATGCTTTGAAGAATACCCACTCGTGAGGAATAGGAGCCCTCGCGATTGCTCGCTTCCTGTGCCGAACACTCTGTCTTAAGCCTCAGTTACGGTCAGACCGAACGCGTGTCGGAAATTGCTTTTCAACATCTGCTCCCCCTCGTGTCACGATGCCCCATCACTGTACGCTCAAAGGGCAAGACATGAAAACTTTTTTCCTTTTGGCGGTGGGGGGGGGGGGGGGTTGGGGTTTAGACGCCCCTTGCTGTCCGCGACTTCTGCTCCGGACCTGAGCTTGCCCTGTTGTGGATGCTCTTGAGTCTTGCCACGTTACGCTTGGTGTGTGTGTGTGTGGGCACTCCGCCAGTGTAAGGCTAAGGACTTCGGTGAATGAGGCCTTCGATTGGACTGCTTGCACAACATGTCTCGGGTGATGGCCGCCTGTCAGTGCACCCCTCTTGTGCCGGGCGCTAGGTGAGATGGATAACTCAAGGGAGATAACTTCCCCGGCCCATTGCGCGAATCTGATGGCGCTCCATGAATCAGAACCGCCTTAGGCGTCCGCCACCACGCACGCCTCCACTGTTGAGGGATACGACAGGAGCTCAGTAGCTGCAGCCATGGACTGACTTTACATGGATATCTCTGTCGCAGCATCTGAGCACCCGAACCACCTCGGTGTGATACCAATCTGCAGGTACTGACTTGTGTGAAGAACCCGACAGTCAGCGCAAAAAGCAATCTTTGGCAGCTGCCCTATGCCACATTGGCCTGCGTGGCGACCAACCGCAACAGATGGCCGTTGCCGCCGGGTTGATGGGCTGTGATGCGACGTCATGATCGTACCAGGCTACCCAGAGCAAAACATCGCCCTTGACAGGGCGGTACCCCGTTCCACGGCATCTCCAGGCTCACTGCAATTTCCAAGGTGGATTGGGCATTGACGTATGTGCTGTGACGACGTCTTGTGGCTTCTGCAGTCCAACGAGGCCTATTACCCAAGGCCACGGGTGCGGTGACAGCAGCACCTTGCTGCATGACAGCTGGAAGGGGCTCGTTTATTCCTCCGTCCAGTTGCCTTCCTGCAAGGTCCCGGTGCGCATGCATAGCACTTCGGGCGTCGCCAAGTGATCGGGATGTGGCCAAAGAGCCGGTTAGATGAATAGATGCCAACTGGGGTATAGCATGATGTCCCAAGAGGGTGGATTCTCAATAGATACTTGGGAAGCCCATGGCCGAGTCATGATACCCCTACTCAGAGGGCGGGTTACCGCCGAGCTTGGGAGAGCTTCAATATTCGGCGAAGCCGGTATTCTCATGGCCTCAGCTTCGTTATCCCACATGGCTCGGGAACCAGTTGTGCGGGAAGGGACTAGGCAGACGCAGGGGAGACAGCCACCCATAGGAACGGGACAACAGCACACGGAGATTTCGCCCTTGCACACAGCTGCAGCCCCAGCAGCCGTGTGTATTCCCGAAGCTCCTCAGGGTGCAGGGTTCAAATCCACTTGCCCACGGTGGCTGCTTGTGTTGGGGGCACGTCGTGAAAAGTGGCTGGCGGAAACCGCCCAAAAGAGATTGGCCCCTCCTCCAGCATGCGTCTGCGTCAACCAGTAGATTGTCAGAACCAGGTTTATCTGGCACCTCATCTCACTTTCTTCAGCCCAGCGTGCGTGTCTCTCATCTCCGTACTCCCTACCGCCTTGCGGCTGCTGCAGGCCAAACCATCCGTGGGCCCGAGCAAACGACGTTTTTTTTTTATAAAAAAATGGAAAGGGAAAAAGAAAGACCAAAAGATGGGGCTAGGATAGAGAACAATACAACATACCTGAGAGAAATAAGCAAGGGAACAAGACAAAGCGACTGCTCCAAGGAAGAAGAAAAGAAACCCCCACAACTACTGTATGATCGCATGACAGACATGCATTGACGAGAAGACCTACAGTAGGACGCCCGTGTGCCATTGTCAAGTAGAACCATGCAATCATATTGAGCTCAACCAAACAAATGTGGAGGCCGGTCAGACACAGCAACAGGAAGAGCCTCCAGCATGGGTTTTTTTTATTTTACCCCTTTATTTTTTCCTTTAGACGCAAAGCACCAAGGTAGGGTACGGTTTTGACCCTATCAAATTCGAAGCCTGTGGAGATTCAGGGCTAAGGAGCGGCTGTGGCTTGAGTTCCGCCGACAGATCGTGAGGGAACTGTATCGAGTTCCTTGGTGTTGAGCGGCTGGGCAGCTTGGAGCGCAGCCTATCCACGCTTTCTTGGCTGCGAGTCAGCCACCTGATGTGATTGGCTTAGATCCGGCTTAGCCCTGGCTTGTCCCATGCCCGCGGGCTAGGAAGGACCGGTGTGCGGCGCTGCCTCGATTGACGAGACAGTGGCGGAGGGGGCATTCACAAGCCGCTTGGTCGAGCACAGTCCGCCATAGAGATGGGGGAGCTAAGTCGCGATATCGTACGGTTTTTTGTTATTGTCATCACCAAGACAGCACCAAACTAAGCGGTTTGGTCCCGCGGATCCGTGTGAAAGACGCGCCGTCCGGCCCGACTCCGCCCGGCGGAAAAGCTGTCTTCGTCAAAGCTGGCAAGCTCTCGCTTCGAGCTACCAATCACGAGAGTGGGGGAACTGTCAGTGGTTGACCGACTGGGTTGCGAGCTTCACGGGGATTGAGGTTGTGAAAATGATGGGCATGAGCTGCCTGTCGATGGCCTCCCATGTCGTCCGTCCCAAGCCTTGTCTGTTGCTGGATCCCAGCTCCGGAGCCCCAGCGTCTCACAGCCGTGCACCTCACATTTTGCCTGGTCTCGGCCTCAGCTGCTGCCACCAGACGATCACTGGGCGAGGTTGGACCTCTCAAGGATCCCTGCCAGCTCGGGCACCCCCCCAGATTTGCTTGTTGGTACATGTAGGCCTGCCGCCGCCCTGGTTTTGGCCAGACCCGCCTCGCTGGACCAACGTTGGGGCAAAATGCTTGTCGTCCAGGCCTCTTCAGGAAGTTCAGGTCTCTCCACGATCACACGGGCCCGGTGTTGCAGCTGTCGCTGGCCTGATTGCCCTGTGCTTCTAGCGTCAAGCTCCTGGAACGACGGCCACGTGTGAGATGGATCCGCCATTGGCCCCCTGCTGGGCGCTGTGACAGCAAAAGGTTGGCCCCTTGTTGTCTATCCCTGCGGCGGATATGAGCTAATCGATGGTCTTGACTCTTGTGCACACAGCGCTGGGTGTACCCTGCTGGTACCCGCCAGCCTAATGTGTAGGCCGCGCAGCCTCGCCCGCCGCGGGACCGCCTGGAAGTGTCCGGCAGTCCGCTTAGCCCTTGGCCCTTGTCGCGTTGTGGGAAAGGCTAGGCCCGTCCGAGGGCTGAGGCGGCATGTCATTCCAGGCGGGCGGTTTCGCCCGGTTTGACCTAGCAACCCTGGCTTGACCTCTCTGACACGTTCGTGGGCTATTCCTGGTGTCCGTTGCAACAGTCGTCCTTGAGGCAAACTGCTCAGACCGGGCCAGCATCTGAAGGTTGTGACTTTGCAAAACCGAGGGCGGGATGATCTCATTTCACCGTCGATGCAAAACGGGGGTAAATCGAGCCCAGACCAAAAGCCGCCATGGTGACATGCCCGTCCATCTCTGTGACGAGGGATGCCTGTCGCGAACAGGCCCAACATGTTCGGCCAGGCCTCGAGGTGGCCCTGGTCGTAGTGGGCTGCATGCAGGGTTCGAGGGTTGGCGGGAAATGGGCCACCCTCAGCCAGCCCGACGGGACGAGATCACTGCTGGTTCGTAGATAGAGTTCCCCATCTAGCATCCACCTCGGCGCGTTTCTGGCTGTGATGGGTCTCAACTGGGACCGGCAAAGGCCTGCCAAGTGCCAACTTCGACTTTTCCAGCACAGCGGTAACTAGCCCGGGGGCCCAAGCAGTGTCCAGGCCGCCACCGAATGCAGTGTTGATCCCCCGGTTCTAGCCTTGTCTTACCAAAGACATGCCTGTGGCATATTGGGCGGTACTGTTACGAGACTCGGATTCGACTAGGAAAACTGAACTGGAATACGGGGTTTGATGGCGCCACTGTTGTCCATTGCGCAACTGTCAGCATGCCAAGCCTCGGCCTCGACGCGCGCCATTCTCTGGACGAAACGACATCGATGAAATGACTGCCCTTTGATTCACACTTTGATGTTTGGTAGCCAAGCCGCTTGGCGGACGATCACCTGTGCAGGCATCAAAGATGCTGGATGAGTTGCGCGTTGGCTCACTGCGGCCGCGGATTTTCGGTGTTGGTCAGTGAAGGGGAAAAGGACTCGAGCCTTGGCGCTTCTTGACAATAAAAGGTTAACCCTTTGCCTCTCCTGTATTTTCACATGGGCATGCAGGCGCGGGACGTCAATTAGTGTCGTGATTCGTGGCGCCCGGTGAGAAGTGGAACGGCGCGGGGCGCTAGGGAGGCCCGCCCGCCTCTCTGTCTTGGACTGAGGTCCTGCAGCAACTGGATGCCTTAGGTAGTAGGAAGTCACTCCCTCGCTGGGGTGGAAGGGCAGGTGCGCAGAATGGATGGAACCAACAATGGCGAGGCGGGCAAGGCGGGCTCCCCAATTTGGAATTGAAATCCTCTGCGCAAACCCAAAGGGTAAAGCAAGGTGTGCTGGGCCTGACCCAGACTCCCCGTCTGGTCAAGTTTTTACAATCACAGACGGGCCAGAGCGGGCTGTCGCGCAGCGATCGACAAGATCTTCCCCACCATCTGCCCCGGAACAGGCGTTCCCGGCACCCAGAAGCCAACCAGCGTCAGTGTCGAGCGCCAACCCGGAGCAGTGTCGACGATCTTGCCGTTCAAATCTTCATATTTCGAGAAGACGCTGATCGGTGTCTTACAGGGGCATGTCGCTACAAGCAAAAAATGACATTCAGAAGATGGATGTACACTCAACAGCGCTGTCCCATTGTGTCGCGTCGCGATGGCCTTTGCGCAGCGTTTCATCCCACCTGCCAATTGCCGACAGTTTTGTTTTGGCGCCCAACTCGCCCACACGACAAACCAAATCTCCGGTGCCGCCAGGACGCATAATGCACATCTTAAGCGGATCAACCCCATGTCGGAAGCCCAGTGCCCATTTTGGCCATTGGGGTTCCTATTCTGTCCAGGGTGCAGCGCAGCATTGAGCGTATTTTCAGCAACGCGCAGAGACTTTGCTGACCTGAAAGCGAACGGCGCTTACATTCAGATGCCGCCGCAAGCGGGGACCTTGTAGTGTAGCGTCCAACCCCACGAGAAACCCCGGCCAAGAGTCGAGACCGTTCTTTTTCGGCGACTCCGTGTGGTTTGTTTCCAGCAGCCCCCGCCCGGTACCTGAGATGTGGGCTTCGGCGTTGCTGCATGGCCACGAGTGATAACAGCTTCTCGCCCAGAGTTGCTTTTGGGGTTGGCTCGCGTCTCCCGTCCCATCAGGAGGACTCCTAATTGTTTAGGCCCGGGACGCCTCTTCGGGGGGCGTGATAAAACCGCGCGGCTACCTCTCCCGATCCAGTCGCACCCCTCCTACGGAGCGAGAGGCTCCCTCGGTGCCGAGTGTATGTTGATTGCCCATCGTGCAGGCGGTACTGACTTCCTCGGCAGGCCCCTCATTCGCTGCCGTTTGCCTTCCCAGAGTAGGTGCTCCTAGTACGTATGCGGTGCATGGATATCCGTCCTCGAACCCTCAACGGGCCAAGCCCCTTGAAGGGCCAGATTACTGATAGCAAACCGACCACAAGGAGGCGGTGGTTTGTTCCCTTTCGGCCGCCTATGACGACGGGATACGGCAATGTGACGAAGGAAAGCGGCAATACCCAACTTCCCAGTTGGAGCTGGTACACACTCATCTTGCCTGGTTGCGGCCAAATTTTCGCGAAGCTACGTTACTAGCGCCTCGCCGCCCGATCGACAAACGCCCCTGACGTCTTTGTTGTCACCACTTGTAGTAATAGACCTCGCTTATATTGATGGATTCACTTTGTCTACTACGTTAGATATGCCCGATAGTGAGGACAGACCCGGTGGTTTGGTTAGAGGCACTGCTGCTGGAATGCTTTCCCGACCTAGGAACAGTGTTTATGTGTTCGACCAGGGAGCCTTGCCAAATCACTGTGCGGCTCTGGTTTGACCCTGGCAGGCAGACCTATATTACCCAACCTTGCCAACATTAAGAGGGAGGGCAAATGCGTCGAGGCACTGATCATCACTTGGCGGGGCACATGCATTGGCCCTTCTGCCACGGTGTCTCAGATACAAAGCTCAGATAGGTGCTCAAGCAGTCCATCGGCTGGTAACCTGCGGCACAACCCGTACACACGTCGCGCTACTCTGGTTACCGTGGCCGGGCAGATAGCGGCTGGCGTATCCGATACTCGTAGCTTCATGAAACTCAAAGCATTCGCGCATCTGCTATCCCAGTAACGGCGTGTGATTGCCGTTGATGAAGCACACGTCAGACTGGTAGGCGAATGTTCCGCAAGATTTGAGGTGATTTAACCTTTGTAACGCTTGTGGCCCATTCAAACGCCATTATCGGGTTGGTGGTTGATGGCCCAGAGCATGGCAGCCCTGGCAAGCCTGGCTCGCTTCTTGCCAGCGCCTGATGGCCCCAGCCGCAAATTGCACCAGCCCGAATCGGCAGCGTGCGGCTGCACAAGGTGGATCGTTCTAACGTCCCTTGTCGCTTCTTGATCCCAAAAATGACAGGCTGAGATCAAGATATGACGAGGGGTGGTGACAGTCACGGTGAGTGGATGTATGCACAATGTACTCGCCTACTTGCGTCGTGAGTGACGGGCGGCGTACTCCGTAGTCTGACCAGAAGGTCTCGGCCACCTTTGCAGTGTTGTCGGGCTCAGACGCAGAGCCGTCATACAGCGTGCGTTTCAAGGACCAGGGTGAGGCGTCGATTTCGGGCAAGCAGGCAAGGCAGGCCACCCGTTTCGTAGGGCCTGGCAATGGCGGATCACCGGAAAGGACAGAGACGTAGAGAAGTCTTACCCAAACGGGTAGTGGGCTGGAGGGGGGGGAAGTCAGGTAGCCTGTACAGTCGGATGCAAAGCTCGGGTTACACTGAATGAGCTGAACGTGCAGGTACGAATGAGGCTAGGAGTTCGTGTGAGTGCCCATCCAAGTGGACGCCCTGCCCTGCGGGATACATCTCACGTCGCACGACGACGAGTTGAGTTATACCTGCCTCATCATCGCTGTCACCGGTGCGTAGCAGCCCAAACCCGAAGCACCATGATTCCGCGCTTCCCCTCTGTCCCGCCCTTAATTTTCTAGGCTGGAGTCGGAGCACAGCTGGGGTATGAGGACCGGATCCAGTGACCTTGAGCAAGAGAGGACGGACCTCGGGTACGGAGCACGTTGAGAACTTAGAGCAAAAAGATGCCCCGCCAACCCCCTTCAGGGGGTTAGCACCACGCACCCAGTCGCCCACCAGGTGGAAGTCAAAGGAAGTGACCTAGCCCATGCCCGGACGCAGTTAACCTTTGCATGAGTTGCCTTGGGTGGGATTTCCTCGCGTTTTCACCGGCTGCTGGCTGGGCTCAGGCGTGGATGGCAACACCCAAGAGGATCCTGGGTGGCCGCCACAACGGACCAGGAGCATAGGCAGCTGGCTGCTGGCTGCCCAAACATGCAATGCTCATCGGCCTTTGAGTTCAGCTGCGCGCCAAGGCGAGACTCGAGGGAGCCTGCTGGGAGGGTGGGCGAGGAGGACAAGGGATGCCAGCTCCGCCTGCTGTGCGTGGAACCCGAGGCGCGACGGTGATTGATGTGATGCGGTCATGAGATGCTGCTGTAGGCGCTGATGTAGGCGCTGATGTAGGCGCTGGTGTAGGCGAGGTAGGTGTTGAGACCTGCAGCTGATGGCGGGCTCTTGCCCATTACCCGGCGTCTAGAGAAATTAGTCGGCATCATGTATGGACGGCGTGTCCGTACCTGCTACCTCGTAAAGAACGGAAGGAGGGTGTTGTCAACGTTGGTAACCTTCTTTTGAGGCGTTTATAGCGTTCGTTAAAATAGCAACGGGTTATTTTGTGACATTGAGAGCCGGAAGCTGCAATTGAATAGCAGATATTCATATTCTCCAGTGAATAGGTGGGTGCCCGCTTGCTCCATCCTCTCTACATTGATTGTGGTTGGTGTCCAGACAGTCGGGCTGCGCACTGAGCATCCTGAGGCACTTCAGCCGGGCTACCTTAGTGATACGGGTACCTAAGGTATGCTCCGATGCAGCAAGCCGCCTGCGGTTCCGTGCAGCTTAGTGCAGCTTCCCACAGCCACAGGGAGGTCTGCTCTTTGCACACGCGCCAGCGGCTGGACACTTCCCCCCTGAGTGCCCGCCAACACGCATCGAGCAGCTGCAGCAGCCGAGGAGCCCGGCTCCCCGGACTTCGTGCCTCAAAGCTCCCCCAGTATTATCAGCTGCACTGGGCCATTGACGATTTTGGCTCAACTTATCCCACTTCAAAGCCGGTACTGATGAGCCCATGACACGATATGGCACTGCCGCGGAAGCCGTGGCCCGGGGTGTTTACGGTCGCGTGGCTCCGGCAACCTGCTCAGCTGTGAGAGCCTGTTCCTTGTAAGGCAAGGTACCAGCAGTTAGGTATCTCAGGTGGTCGTGGCCGCTCAGCACGCGGGAAGGCTGAGCGGCTTGACGGCCCAGCCAGCGGCCAAAGGTAATTGCCTGTAGGCGTCAACAGCACGCTCAGCAATGACTACTACTACAACAATATGACCACAGTGAGACTGGAGGCAGTAAGCAAATAGGGTCCATACCTGTGGTCGTATGGCAAGATGTCACGGTGTGTGCGCACAGCGCACAAGGGGCGCCAAGCATCTGCTGCCAGTCATTACGGGTATCCAGGTATGGGGAATGATGCCCTGGATTGAGAGGGGGGTTCGGATGCACCTCCTCCAGCTTCTCCCTCCCGCCCGAGAAATGGAGCCACAGTAGGCTGGGGTCCTACACGACGGAACTGCACACTGCACAGGCGGTGGCCCTTGCCCAGCTCGGCGGCAACCCTGGGTTTTGTTTCTCGTTTCTGTCTCCATCCCGGACTGATAGCGGCATCCTCGCGAGGTTTCGCCCTAGTTGCCGAATTCGCTGATCTCCCTTGTTTAGGGGGCTCAGCGACGGTGGGGGAGTCGGCCGTCGCCTACCCGCCCGTGCCTTGGGGCACTGTAGCCGCCACGAGAGAGCGGTCTCGATGCACGGTGATGGTAAACGGTGACGACGCTGGTCAGCGTCCTGGGCACCGTCCTGGGTCGCGCTCTAGGCCCAGTCGCTCCAGGTCGCTCCAGGTCACACCCTCCCCGCCGTGCTGGGGACCTAGCTCCGTGTTGTCACAGCGCGTTGTGCATCAACCCCCTCGACATTTCTCGCTCTGGGCCCCGGCCAATCCGTCCTCCAGTTGAGGGCCCGCGGGCAGAGGCAGGCCAGGGAGCGATCGAGAGTCGTGCATGTACCACAGAGCTAGCCCGGCCCATGGAGCGTGCTGCGGTGCGCTGCAGTGCGCTGCAGCACGAGGACTCCAGTTACCAACACTAACCGCTACGAGCGGTGGCACCGCTGATTGATAGAAGCGTCCTAAAACACCGGACAGTCTACCTCAACTATCCGAAGGTAATAAAATATGCTCCTGGAGTAGGACATCAGTTCAACAATTATAGGTTGGTATTGCCTGCTTACTGCGTACCTGCCTTGCCTGCTTCGTTTTTCCCAGCACGCAAATATGTGCCCAGGCAACAGGCAAACAGCCAGCTGAACGGGGGCCGGCCTCACTTCACGCACGCTCACTTTGACCTTTCCCAGCTTGATGGCGGCCCTGACCTGCACGACGGTGCGCCGCGACACCCCTCCTCCTGCTTGCCTAGTACGCGAATACTAGTGCCGACTGCGTTAAAGCAGGCCGGCTTGGTAGGCTCGAGTATCTTCCGTCCAGCCCTCTACACGGCGAGGGCGCACTGGCGGCGCCAGGGGGTATCCTGGTGGAGGCACAGGGCGCCGCCACGACGGCAGCACTGGCCGGCTCGGAGCGCGACCCCCTGCCCTTCCCTGCCAGCTGGCTAATGAAATCCGACGAGCAGCCCTGTCGATGGAGAAAAGGGTGTGGACGCCCAGGGCGAGCAGGGGTGGAGGCACCAGTTGAGACTTGGCTCCAAGTCGCGGCAGGTACCTGACGAGGGTGCAGTGGGCTGGCCCGGCTGGGTGCTATCGTGGGCGCTGGCTGAATGGGTCCGCGATGGATGTGATCTCTCCCCGGCCAGCCAGGCCGGCCAGGCCTACCAGGATCCAGGGGTCTGGCTGCTCTTCTCCGTCACCCCAGCCCAAGCCGCGCCGTGGGCGAACCCACGCTTTTGCTCAGACCGTCCTGGCGGACCCAGACGACTGCCGATGCTCCCACGCCTAAGCTTTGGCTTGGCTACGTTTGGGCGTCGCGTTGCGCTGCGTGGTGGAGGTGGTGGTGGAGGAGGAGGAGTAGGAGAAGGAAGCAGAGGACCACCAACGCACGCCATGTACTCCATTTGCACCAACGCACCACTCATCACTCATACTGACATGGCTTGCTTTCCTTCTTCTACCCTCTCACGCCCCTCCCTGCCCATCACTTCACTTCTCCTCAACTTTGACTTGTGCTGTCCTGTCCACAGACTCCTTTGACGACCTTGTCCTTGGAGGGCAGAGACTTAAGTGAGCTGTGTCTCACCACTTCCGCACCCTTCTCGCTTGTCAAGCTCTCCTGGCCCTACCATATTTTGGTTCAAAAGACCGACACCCTGCTCGCTTTCCTTCCGCACTTCCAGCCTTCAACCGCCTGCTTCTCATCCCTCTCCTCCCTTCCCGATACTATCCTGGGCATTCGTTTTCCTGGCCAAAGAAAGCAAGGCGTTTGATACCTTTGCTCAACTTTCACCACTATAATTGCTTCCACCTGGACCCCTCGGCCTACTCCTCCGGCTTCACGGCATCATGAGCTCTTACACCCACAACCATTGGCCTGGGTGGGCTTACCCCAACCCATATCCCGGATACCCGCCGCAGCTACCCAGCTACACCACCTACTTGCCGGAGTCGATGGAGCTTTACAGCGCACAACAGAGCCATCTGGTTCATCATCAGCAAATATCCCGGACCACCGAAACTAAGCCTCGCCTCTCCAAGGATGAGGTTGAGATGCTCGAAGCGGAGTTCCAAAAGAATCACAAGCCCAACAGCAGCACCAAAAAGGCCCTGGCTGAGTCAATGCGGGTTGACCACGCCCGTATCAATGTAACCCATTCCCTGTTCCCAACTCTGATTGTTCCCCCCGGCTAACTCGCACTTAGAACTGGTTCCAGAACCGGCGTGCACGAGAAAAGAAGGAAAAGAACATCCGCGAATATGCTGCCCGGCAGAAGATGGAGAAGGCAAATGCCTCGAACGAGGCTACCTCGCCTTCAGATAATGACCGCCATGGTGACCGCGTTGTCTCCAGCGCTCCTTTCCCAGACCCGCGTCCCAAGAAGAATTCTGAAGATCGGGGATCCATGGCGGGCCATTCCACCCCGGGACAGGACAGTGAGGGTGCCGAATCTAGCCAATCCGAAGATGTTGGCACTTGCTCTTCTCCAGATGCATCTATCAATGGCACCCCTGATCAGCGCCTGCCGTTTGAGCAGGTGGACTACTTCACCCCTCTCCACAACCAGGGCAGCAATTTGAGCCTTCACGGTGTGCAGCAGTATCCCAAGCTAGTCATTCCCGACGAAGATGGCGAAGCTACACCTTCCGTTTCTCAGCAAACGTTCGATGGGTCCATCCAGATGCCTTCGGCTTATAGGCCGGAGCAGGTGGGCTTGGAAGGTGTTGAGCTGCCTCTGTGTTCGCCTCTCAAATCCCCCGCCTCAATGGACATTGCCTCTCGCCGCAACCGCCGGCCACCGCACCTCGCTATTGGTGCCTCTCGAAGCTATTCAGGCACCGGCCCCAAGACTGGTGTGGAGCTGGGACGGAGAGGAGAGGTTGGCCATTCTATGCGTCGCGTCGCCTCCGCCACCGGAACCGTTCGCATCTCAAAGTCTTCGGGTGCGCCTCGAAGCCCCTATTTTGACAGAAACTCGGAAGGTCTTTTCCAGCTTAACCGATCTCCGCAGTTCTCATACGCCACTGCCACAGTCGCCCCGCCGACCCCGAATACCCCCATCGTCACCAACCCCGGGGCAGCCAACGAGTCCAGCCAAGGCGGCGCCGCACACATGGGCGACAAGTTCGCTGCAGAGCTTGCTGCCCGGGATCCGACCCTGCGAACCCCGCCCACCACTCCCGGGATGATCGAAAACATGTTCACAATCGATACCGCCTACGGGGTCCCTGCGGGAGACGAGCCGCTTGTCACTCCCGGCCTGGGATCCTTCCCCACCGATTTCGAGGTGCCCGGCATGCCGGCTCAAGTCCCAACCTACGTGGCTAGCAGCTGTTCCAGCCAGCCGCAGACGCCATCATATAGCGCCCAGATGGGCCCCAACTACTTTGGGTACTCGGGTGGCAACGCCGAGTACAACTGGTCCGATGCCTCAAACTCTGCCCGCTCCTCCCCTGGGCAGAACCAGCGCCATGTCCAGTTTATGAACATGACCGCGTCGAGCTTCTCCCACGTGGAGAGGTAATTTGGTGGCCTCGCCACCATCTGGGGCCCCGCGACTGGATGAAGGCATCTGAATGAACGACCCGGCAGCTTCGGGCTGACCGGAGGGTACCGTCCTTGAAGGCGGACGGCAAGAAGGATTTGTACCATACGGGGTCAAGTTTGGTCACTTGACATCATACGATTATACGAAAAGTTGTTACCACTAAGCGAGCCAGGGAAGACCAGTGTTTTTTCCACCCTTCCTCCTTTTTTTTTCTTATTGTCATAAGCTGGAGAAGCATACCCTAATGTAATGACTTGGCCTGGACTGTTTTGGCGCTTTGGGCACATATTCGGGGGGGGCATAAACTTGGATAATGAGAAACACACGTGGGCTGAGAACGTTTGGGCGGAGGCCAAGTTAACAAGACGATCAACGTCGGGCTCTTGGGCAAAAAGCTGTTCAGTGCTGCCTCGGCAGCCCCTAGTATAGAAACAGCAATATACACACCATCCAACCAGAAATATGTCAAACCGCCCAACCGCCCAACCGCCCAAAGGAGCTGCACCCACTGACTTGATCCATACTCAGGGTGATGTCATGTTGACTAGCGTAAGCGTATAGCGTCCGTGAGGGAGGGCAGGTGGCCGCCCAGTTGATGCTAGATTGGCCAGCAAAGCGACGAGAAGGGAAGAGGCACCGCCGTAGTGCTGTGTCCAAGTGCAAACTCAACAGCCTCTTTTCCCGCCCCGCATTCCAAGTTCATCAGACGACGGCCCAAAAGGGTGACCTAAAGGCTGACCCAAATCAGCAATGGAGGGGGGGCGACAAAGTTTGCGACAGCCCAGAAGCGTTGGGCCATCACAGGCTTGACGGCACGGACGGGCCAGACCGCGCCCGGAACTGGGAGATCCGCCGGCCCCACACGTCCCGGCCGTTCAGCCAAGCTTGCCAAGTTCGGCCGCATGTGGCAACGATCCGCGCTGGCATCAACGCGCCCTAGATCGACGTTTAAAAAAAGCCACGCGTGGGTTGCTGCTGACCGGCTTGCCAACCACACTCTCTTCAACTAAGCCGTGTTCGGGACCGTCGAGCGCCCTGCACCTTTCGCTGCCCAACATCAATAAGGCGGCCGCCGATGCACGGGTAACGACCTGTGTCGCAGCATCACACGCCAATTCTCTGCCAGCAGGCGACCAACTCGCCGCAACTCAGTTGGATGCGAGCGTTTTATTTGCTAAAGTTTAATCATTTTGGCTGCTTACAGAACCCGCACTTCAGGCGCCGGCTGCGGTGACTTGTCAAAGCTCTTCATCGGCTCAAGCCCCCACCGGCCAAACATTGCCTGGTCCTCATCCCATCCATTGCAGTCCGTCGTCAGCATCTTCTCGCCGGTGAAAATAGCATTGGCTCCCGCCATGAAGCACAGCGCCTGCTTCTCCTCCGACATGGTCTTTCGGCCGGCGGCGATGCGGATAATGGTCGCCGGCATGATGATGCGCGCCGCTGCAATCGTCCGGAGCATGCTCGTGAACTCGACGACCGGCCGGTCCCCCAGCGGCGTGCCCTTGATTGGAACCAGAGCATTGACGGGAAAGCTCTCTGGGTGGCTCGGCAAGGTAGACACTGTGTGTAGCAGGCCGACGCGGTCCTCGCTCGTCTCGCCCAGGCCAATGATGCCACCCGAGCAGACGTTGATTCCCGCGTCGCGAACGTGGCTGAGTGTCTGGAGGCGCTCGTCGTAGGTGCGTGTCGAGATGACAGAAGGATAGAACTCGCGGCTCGTGTCCACGTTGTGGTTGTATGCCGTCAGGCCTGCCGCCTTGAGCTCCTTTGCCTGCTCGGCGTCGATCATGCCCAGCGTCACGCACACCTCCATGCCCATGCCCTTAACGCCCTCAACCATGGCCTTGATGTTCTTGAGGCTGTTCTTGCGCCCCCGCATATCACGCCAGGCCGCCCCCATGCAAAACCTCGTGCTTCCATTTTCCTTGGCTGTCCGAGCCGCGGCAAGCACGCTCTCGACGCTCTCCACCCTTTTAGCAGGGACCTTGGTGCCCTCTTGGTAACGAGTGGACTGAGCGCAGTATGAGCAGTCCTCGGTGCAACCTCCCGTCTTAATATTCATCAGAGTGCAAAGTTGCACCTCGGCTGGGTTGTGCCATCGACGGTGGACAGTACTCTAGGGAAGATGCAGTTAGTTATCGAGTCGCATCATGTATGCCAGCTGTAAACGATATTGGAGGAAGGGGTGTTGATGGTCACACAGCTACGACACTTGATGAGTGGGTACTAGCAGTAAGTAGCTATTCCCCCGACAGATAGAGATTGGTACCCCGCTGTCTTAAGCTGTCGAGCAAGTTCCCCAAGGCATCGAGCAGGTTCAAAATGATCATGGGGCTAAGTGGAAATGCAGTGAAGCCCAAAGGCTGGAAGAGAAATGACTCACAGCTTGGTATGCCAGCTCCAGCGCCGGCTGGTAGTATATGGCAGCAATCTCTTCCTTCGTCCAGTCATGCCTGATCTTGTTTGCCGTGACTGCTTCTCTAAGGATCTGCTTGCTCCTCTCAGCCCGTTGCTTCTCAACTGTCTCGTGTGCTCCGGGGGGCGGCGGTGGTGGTTGTGAGGCGCGGCCGGCATAGTCGCCGACCGTAGAGACAGCTCGAGGCCGGGGCAGCGGCACCGACTCTAGCCGAGAGAGTCGGCCTGCTTTGAGAGTGTGTAGCTGGAGGGCCCTGAGGCGGGAAGGGGCGCAGGGTCTCATTGTGGATTTGGTGAAAAGGTTATCGGAGGAAGGACTGGTGAGAGGAATCGGAAAGGCGAGATGAGCTCTGAGTTGAGAGGATAATCTGCTAGGACCAACATGCAGGACCCGTTCCCCTCACGTGTGAGCAATAGTGTGTTGAGGCTTCGGGGAAGACTCAACCGGAACAAGGATCAACAGTAATTCAGAGGCCATGATAGGCCAAGATGTACGAGCTTCCATCGCCTACGGCCCCACGCAGATCCTCGGCTGTCTCAAGTGTTGGGGGTGGGGCATTTCAGTACTAGTAGCGAGTATTGATGAACCACATTCGATTTTTGGATACTCCTAATTCTAGCAGGCCTTGTTCGGGGTCAGATATTTCCCTCTCTATTGCGCCTCAGTTGTCGACTACGGCCTTCATAAACGGCATTACGGATGAGCAGAAAATTACGGGGTCATGGGCCGTATACAAATGGCTAATATCTAGGCATTTAAGCTAGGCTGAGGCCATTTTCTTTTAACATATTTGCAATAATGATGGACAATAATAAGGCCTAACAGACATAGCTTGATTCTTTGCTTGGTAGCTGGGCTTCGACAGCAGGAGAGATGCGGGGTTTACAGCGGGGGTCTATCCGTAGCACGATTTTGTGGTAACGAAATGTGCGACCCACTGGTACGTCACTTCCCGCGTTACCACCACTACGCGTCGACTAGCGATCGCGTATAGTCCCTCCCTCCCTTGCCAAGTGCCCAGCTCGACAGCACCTTGGTTCAAACACGCTGGTGCATGACTTCCCCAAGCAACGTTCCCAACCCATTGTTGCGAAGCACTCCAAAAATCATAATATTTCTACATTATTACGCCTTTTTTTTTAATCGCCCCTCCCCATGTCTCCTTGAACTTAAACACTGCTTTGCGAATGACAGCTGGTAGTGTCCATGTCCTCACCCGCCCTTGTCGGGAACGACGCGTCGCGTCCACGCTCAAGGATCTTGACGCCCAGCTCCGAGGGCAGCTCGCATCGCAATGATGAACCTTCTTTGTCCGACAACCGCAAGCGAAAGCGGGCAGACTCGGCTGCAATGGACCACCTTCTCAAGCCATCCGTTACGCTCAAGGTTTGTGGTGATTGCATCATGGTCCCCCTTCCGCCATGACTGACAAGAGATTTTTCGAGCAGCCTCACCCGCCAAATCTACACATCCAACCCCGCGTCCTTTTGCCTTTGATGGTCTTGCCTCGAGGAAATCTCTCTCTCTCCTGCATAGATTTCAATTCTCCCAACCCAGAGCTCCATTCTGGCCGATCATTCGAGTCCCACATCAAAGTCCTTGACTTGGAGAGCCGCATGGGCTCCGTGCCGGTCGTCCTTATCGCGCGATCCGAATCCACGCGCATCACCTACGCACTCGAGCGCCAAGACAGCGGTCTATACATAGCATGCAAGCTAGGAGCCTGGGTCGATCTCGAAAGCCTAGCACAACAAGCCACTGCTACCTGCCGTGACCGCCTCCGTCCTACCAGCCATGCCAGTGCCAAGGATCGACCAGAAAGCACGCCCACCACAACTCCTCGAATACACAAGGATCAGAAGACAAAGAGAGCCGCTATTGAAGCTATTCAGTCGCTAGTTCGCAAGAGAGCAAGGTCGCAATCTGTATCTACCTTCGACGATGCTACGAGGCGAGACGACGCAAGCCAGGCCATGCCGCAGGCCGATGCAAATCTTCCATCACCTACACTCAAGGAAGGAGAGTCGAGTGAGCCTTGCCCTTTGAAAGATGCCGATAAAACACCTGTTGGGAAAGTCTCCACCACCTCAATCGCAGCGGAGTCTCCCCAACAACAAAATACAGAAAGCATTTTGGAGATGATAAGAACACAGTACTTTGATGCTCTTTACAAGTCAATGGTTTGTCACTTGCCCTCGATCTTCTGGCTATTGCTGACATACGCTCCAGGGTTCTTTGGCATATTTTGCAAAGGGGCCGTTATCACGCGCACGATCCGCTTTTCACCTCGACCTCGAGTCTAACCTTGACATGAGGGATCTTACGGAATTCCTAAAAGGATTGATCATGACCACGGTTCAAATCGACAAAAAGTATAGAGAGACAGTTCCTTCTCTAGTTACCAAGACGAATTGGATCGCGGAAAGTTCTGACGAAGGACGGCGAAAAAAACGCAGAGTCAAGAGAATGAAACTTGGCAAGGACGGCCTGTATCCGCAGGAACAAGACCACATCAGAACATGGTGGACTGCCAATAAACCGGAACTCAAAGGTGACGAGGGCAGTATCCCTATGGAACATGTCAAATCTTTGGCCTCAATGCTTCGCACCCGCGAAACTCAACTTCAAATGATCCTAATACTGGAAATTCTGGCTTTAACTCCACTGAAGGCAAATGGCGCTGTTGAGGAAAGCCAGCTTCCACCTCTCCCAGGCACGGTGGAAGCCACGCAGGTCATGGCTCAGCCGCCACCCAAGAAACGGAACAAGCACAATCTTCCGGTTCTCATCGATGTCCACGCAGATCGCCTGACAATCTGGCAGTCCACCGCGTCAGAAGAGCAGCTTTTGTTGGAGGACTCTCAGGTGTCGCGCCAGCCTGGGGATGGCCAACTACTACAAAAGCCATCCGCAGAGCCGCTCAAGGATTTCTGCGTGGATGTGATCGTACCTTTGTAAGTCCAAAGCCTGTTCAAGCTCGAAGACTTCAGCTGCCTAACAAACCACAGCTTTTCAGCGCGGCTTCCTGAATTGTGCGACTCCATTAGCAGGAAGCTGGGAGGACCGACGATTGCGAAATCTTCCAGCTCAAGAGGCCAGAAGCGGTCCTCGAGTAAGCGTGAACAACCAGGAGCAGCTGCTAAGCGGCCCACAATCCAGCCGCTTCAGGCTCCAAGAACACTCCAGCGGGCATTGTCCACGGAACAGCTACACCGGCGAAGTGTTTCCAGAGGCCCAGGTAGCATGATTGCTCTAATGCGCTCTGCTTCCTCGACTTCACTATCAAATATCAAGCGTGAATGCAGTGAGCCAGTAGCGCCGAACACGGCGCTCAAGGCTGACTCAGACCTTCTCAACCGGAGAAGCCGCCCCGTTCCGCGTGGCAGCGGCAATTCCAATCTCGAGGATGCCAAGGCTGCTAAGAAGGCCTTGGTCGACGCCGAATTGAAAGACGCCATTTCAGCATTGAGAAAGCCGAATCGAGGGATGGCGGGCAAGGCATTGGTCGAGGCTGCTGAGCGCCGAGCCATCACTGGGCTCTCGGCCAAGAGTAAGCTCCAGAGCGGACCCGCGCAATCAGGACAGGGGCTAACACGCCATTTAGAAGTGAGGAAACCCGCTCGTGCTTCGAACGCCGCACCGATCCAAGTCAAGGCAACACCGACAAACAACCGTTTCAAGGACGTGTTTGCCACCAAGACAGAGTCTTTGGCAGACGTGCCCCTATTGAGCATGGAAGAGATGATTCCCCCTTCGAGTATCTCGTCAATGATTCCGTCGACTGGGCTTCGAGAGGGCCATCGGAACGCATTCCACGGCAGCCCTGCCCAGGTTTGCGACAGAATCGGCAGCACCCCAACCAAGCAGGCTGTAACCCGAGATGCATTCTCGACCCTAGCTGACGGTGAGTTGGCAATGCCACCCTCCTCGCCTCTCTGGGAAACGAAGCCGTCGACGGGGAGGCTGTTCGCAGCTGGTGGGAGCGAATTTGGCACGACACCCACCAGCGCAAGACACTATGATGTCCTTGCTACGCCGGTCAAGGCAAGCACGAGGAACGTTGTAGACTCGACGGTCGTGTCGGAGGAGAAATCCATCTACCAACGACTAGGATGGGACGATGACATGGATGGCTTGTTGTGACTTGGCTAAGGCGGGTTGTCGGACATACTATACGGTGTTTGCATTAAACGCATGTGATGGACGGGAAGGTGTACCTTGATTAGAAGGCGTTACAACCATGCATGGCCAGGCGATTTACTATACGATTAATGACATAGACATGACAGCCACGAAGGGCGCATAAACATTTTGGCTGCGTCAGGATTATCTATATGTTTACAAGTTCACGCTGCAATGGGTTCTACAATCGTCGTGGGTAGCTCTCTGATATCAACGTGCTCCTGTGACCCTAAGTCGACCACTCGGATCGCCTCCACACCCAGGATACCCTCTTGCAGCGCCAAGAACTGCAGCTCAACGACATGGCACGCTCCTGGGGCAAGGGATCCGACCCGGGTATCGGCGCTGAGGCAGACAAGGTCCGCCGAGTCCATCATGGAGTTCTTTTGCACCGCATGCAACACGTTCTCATCCATGAAGGCCTCAGCGACGTCCTTGTCGCCATGACGTCTGCCTCCAGTAGAGGGCGGACGAGCCATGCGGACCTCATTTCGGCGACGTTTTGGAATCGCCACGAGAGCCAGCTTGCGCGGTGGCATGGAAATTTTGTCGCTTATGCGGTTGACAACAAAGACAGTCCAGCAGAACGTCTCCCCTGGGTGGACCGGTTCGGGGGGTCCTCTGAATGTCATGGTGATGCCTAGCTCGGGGACTTCGGCCTCTGTCGCCGTTGTAGCCTCCAGCGTCGGTAGTGCGTCGGGGCGAATGCTTGACGGCGATTTGAGGGGGTGTACAACGTTGCCAGCAATTGATAGTTGGGATGGTCGGTGAGCCCGTTGGATACCAGAGCCAGTAGTGGGGCCAAAGCCCGGGTTCACGGGCGTCGTAAAGTCGAGCGTTGTCGTCCAGGTCATGGAAAGTTTGGGTGTAGACTTGCCAGGAACAACCTGAGCCGTGGCAGATATGTTGATATCAAGGTCCCTCGTCATCGCCTTCGGGGAGATGTCAACCTCCAGGGGAGCGATGCGGTAGAGCAGGGTGACGTGGTCGTGAGCCACGCAGCTCAGTGGCAGCTGCATGTTGGCCTCGTCGTTGAGGTTTTCGATTGAACTTCCTTGGATGGACAGGTTTATCGCATCGAGGATGACTTCGCAGTCAAAGTGAGCCGTGAAGTCAACCTCCAACAGAGCGATGACTGCTGAGCTGGAAGGCGCAGTGTTGGGCCTCGAGAATCGTATGCGAGTATGGAGGACTGGGAAAATCCTGAGTTCGAATTGGGGCAGAGCACGAATGTGCATCATAAGATCTTGCGGACGGGTGACGGGCGCAACTCTCGACACTCGAAGGGCCGAGAGCCGAGGGACGATGCCGCCCAATGCTGTGTCATTTCCAAATGACTCGAGTAAATTAAACCCGGAAGGAACGCCACTCTGAAGATAGCCACCGCCCCGAAGATTAGTGTCGGGAGATGCCTCCGGCTTCAAACCGATGGAGGCGGAGAAGACGGCGGATGGGTTGTGCAAGCGTATGCGAGGCCTGGCGAGGAACACGGATAGCTTCCACGCAACATAAACGCTCTTTGGTTCACCATCGCCGTCATCCCCATTGACAAGGACGAGAGGCTCGCCGGTATCTGGTACGGTGCCGGTGAAAATGACCTCTGAAGCAGGCGGGCTCTCGCGGCCAGCGGCGTTGCCATTCACAACTTGGACCTCGAGAGAGATGACAAGCCTTGCGAGGTAAGAGAGTAGCGTGGGTCTGTCAATCCAGGGCGACTGGAGGATGAGAATCACGTCGGCAGTCTCATCTGACGGTCAACCGTTGGTTAATTAGTGTAGATGTGGTTACCATTGGATGGGACCCACCAAAGAAGAGCGATTCTCGAGACTCAATGGCATCATTAGGAGACTTTTCCGGCTGAATACTCCGCAATGTAGCTTCAATGTCGAGATCCGTTTCCGCAGGTACCAAGTATGTCAACCTCGACTCCTCAGTGAATGTCGTTGTCGGGTCGGGAGGGAACATGTGAGTGAGCACCTCAGGCTCGGCGACGTCTGGCTGCGACATGGTATGGTTGGTGCCTAGCTGACGGCACTACCACCGCATGAAACCACAGGTTCTCGGCTCCTCGACGAATAGCTCATTCATCAAGTTTCCAACTTGTTTGACCTTTTTTCCCCTGGGCCAGCCACGTCCATGTGTACATCACCTGCTGGTTCAGTTCCCCTGGCTGGTTGATAGATGTGGACACTTCTGCTAATTGCATAAACCGGGTGCACAATCAAGATTGATCCATGCCGTTGGTCCGTGCGCAAAAAGTCGAATGGAGTAAAACATCACAGGAGCCTCCTCCGCGTGCGTACCTTGACGCGGCATTCCATCATCGTCACCAGCTTCATCCAACACGGCGCAACCAGCAACTCAGTCTGCGGCGTGTCGCGTTATACCCTCGTTAGATCCCTCTAGCGCTATACCCTCCGCGACCCTCCCCAGACCATACCCACGATGAATGGCTTTGCAGCGCCTTACGGCCAGCCAGCCTCGGCTTGGCAGGAACATCACACTCCCGATGGACGAGCCTATTTCTACAATGCGACGACCAAGGTCACCCAATGGACCAAGCCGGAGGATATGATGACCCCGGCAGAGGTAGGCAGCCGTAGCCACCCTCGTTCCAATTTTGATGTACTAAGTTAGCTCGCAGCGCGCGCTCGCGAATCAGCCCTGGAAGGAGTATACAGCAGAGGGTGGTCGCAAGTATTGGTACAACACCGAGACAAGTCAGAGCTCCTGGGAGATGCCAGATGCCTATAAGAATGCAATCGGTGCGGCCGAGCCGCAAACTCCGACCCCCGCGACGCCCTACACGCCCGGCGGCGGCCCGACCGGTGGCTACCCAGGCCCTTCATACGATCAGAGGGATCAGCGAGACCAACGAGATTACCGAGAACAGCGGGACCAGCGGGACTACCGAGACCAGCGTGATCAAAGAGATCAGAGAGACCAGCGGGACACGTTTCCCGAGTCTCGCCAGTTGACCTACGGAAGCGACCCCAAGGTGCAGGCTTTCGTTCCCGCCAGCAACGATCCTGAATATTCTACCGCAGAGGAGGCCGAGGCGGCATTCGCCAAGCTCCTCAAGCGGAGCGGTGTCCAGCCTGAATGGTCCTGGGAAAAGACAATCCGAGCGACGGCGCGAGACCCCCAGTTCCGTGCAATCAAAGACCCCAAGGACAGAAAGGCGGCCTTTGAGAAGTACTGCCAGGATGTGGTCATCCAGGACAAGGAGCGGGCCCACGAGAGGCTGTCCAAGCTACGTACCGACTTTGAAACAATGCTCAAGAGACATCCTGAGATTGCTCACTATACGCGCTGGAAGACTGCCCGCCCCATCATCGAAGGGGAGACTATTTTCCGTTCCACCGACGACGAGTCAGAGCGACGAATTCTATTTGAGGAGTACATCATCGGCCTCAAGAAAACCCATGCCGAGCAGCAGATATCACTTCGAAAGAATGCTATGGACGGACTGATTGACCTTTTGCCAAAGCTCAACTTGGAGCCGTACACTCGTTGGTCTGATGCGCAAGGTATAATATCATCCACCCCACCGTTCCAGGATGATAAAAAGTATCAGGCTCTCAGCAAGTTCGACATCTTGACCGCATTCCAAAACCACATGAAGGCTCTAGAACGCACCTTCAACGACACCAAGCAGGAGGAGAAGAACAAGAAGTTTCGGGAAGAGCGCAAAAACCGTGATGCGTTCAAGTCCCTCTTGGGTGAGCTGCGCCGCGACGGCAAGATAAATGCTGGTACAAAGTGGGGACATGTTGTTCCGCTCATTGAGAGCGATGCACGGTACGTCAACATGGCTGGCCAAGGCGGCTCAAACCCCCAGGAACTGTTCTGGGATATCATCGAGGAGGAGGAACGCGGCCTGCGCGTTCCGAGAAACGACGTGCTCGATGTCCTTGAGGTAAGGAACCCCCAAGCTTATTTATACCCCTCGTGGCGTAGCAAACATGCTAATGGCAAGATGCAGGACAAGAGATTCGAGCTCACCCCGACAAGCGAGTTTGAGGAGTTCCTCTCCCTCATGAAGGACGATCGACGAACTGCTAACATTGATCGTGATATTCTCCATCTCATTTTTGGCCGGGTTAGTCTACCCTCTCTCTGTTTCTCTCTATCTCCAATTAGCAGCCGGACTAATGTACTTTGTTTAGCTTCGGGAGAAACGATCCTCGAAGCGCGAGGACGACCGACATTCAGAGCGGCACCAACGTCGAGCCGCTGAGGACTTGCGCGCGTACATGAAACGCATGGAACCCCCTATTGCTGTCAATGACACATATGAAAAGGTACGGCCTCGACTACTGAAATCAGACGAGTTCCAGGCCGTCGCTAGCGAAGATGCTCGCCGGGGTGCTTTTGAAAAGCACATTCGTCGGATGCGCGAGAAGGAGGACGAAGCGGACAGGAGCTACAGGAGACGCGATCACATCTCCAGCGAACGTGATTTGCATCGCCGTGAGCGAGACCGGTCTAGAGGTGAGCGCTCTCATCGTAGCGGTGGACGTGGTCCTCGACGCAGTCGCAGCCCGGAGCCAGATGCATATGAAGCCGACAGGCGCAAGGCTATTGCTGAGCGAGAACGCAATCACCGAAAATCAACCATGGCAGAGAACCTGTTGAGCACCGAGCAGCGCAGCCGCCAAGGCTCTCCTCCGCGCCGAGAACGTGAGCGAGAGCGAGAGCGCGACCGTGACTATGACCGACCTACCCGTTCGCGACGTGATGACGACAGCTATTACGATCGCGAAAGGAAGGACCGCGAAGATGAGCGGGAGAGACTTTATCGCCGTCGCGTTGACCGAGGTTCGTATGACGAGCTCCCCTATGGTGACGAGCGCCCGTCGAGTTCCCGGCGTCGACGTCCCGACGATGAAGATGACCACTACACGCGCCGCGATTCTAGGGATTCCAAGGTAAGATAACCCGTGATTCCCACATCCAGCAGTGTCGTTAATACTTATTCTCCACAGCGCCAGAGACGTGACCGATCTCGTGAGAGAACTCCTCCCCGCGAAGCTCGCGACGCGCGCCCGCGCAACAGGACGTCGCCGCCTCCCGCCAAAGATGTCCACTCCGGAAGCGAAGAAGGCGAGATTGAAGAGGACTAGATGAGGCTCGTTTCCCTTCTCAGTTCCTGGTCGTGGAGGGCGTCTCTGCAACCGTTTCCAAGCATTTCTTGTACGTACCGGGATGTCAGCCCCCCGTTGGGCCAGATGACACAAAGTACAGACTTCTGGCTGGAGCAATTGCTCAGCGCAACGAATGCATTTGGACCATCAGCAGCCCAGTCGGTCTTGTACCCTCGGTTCACACGCGGGACAGTGGCAGCACGGCATTCGAAATGTATGTTTCCCCCTAATATCCCTCTAGGATTTCTTGCCAGTCAGTTGTGTGTAGGCGGCTGTAGCTCAGTTTCTACGGCGCAAGAAGTACTATTAGTAGTAGCAGTACTAGTAATCATCGTTCCGCATTCACTTCCATACATCTTTTGCACATAAACTATGCCGGTGCATGAATGTTCAAGACTATCCAATCAGGACGATTGAGTGTATAAAAATCATTTATCTCGAGTGATCTGATGTCTCCCACTAGGAGACAAACAGACATTGACGGCAGAGGTCCTGCTTGATCCATTGTCCCTCAATCTACATAGGCTTGCGGTTCGCTCCTCCTTACCCACACTTACTCCCAAGTGACTAATGCAAGTCAATCAGGTTCATCAAGATACTGTACTTTTGTAAAAATAGCATGTACGCAATCAAAATCCACCCAACGAACCGAGGATATGTAGGACCAGACAACAGGGGGCACACTGCCGTCACCGTTGTTATCCATCTTCGTCGTCGTCTTCGCTGGCGCTGTGCTCCTCTATTCCCAAAACACGCACATCGCCACCGGCTCGCTCCATTCGCGAATTTCCATTTTGAACGCCCCAAACGCCGGGAGATGCATTATGACGGGGAGGGAAGGTCTCCTTTTCGGTGCCTTTAGCTCTTATCGGGAGTCTCCTCCAAGAAGAACTGGAAGAAGCGTTAGTCATGGGGAAACGGGGGGTCATCTGGGGTTTCTCTTACGTAGTTGCCGCTCATCTTCTGCTCCTGGTCGAGCTGAGAGCCGTTCTTGTTGATACGGGGGCGGTAGTTGGTGGGGTCGCGACGGAAGGTGACATCCAGGTTCTTCAGGAAGCTGTTGCAGCCGGTGAGAAGCGACTCGGGCGCGTTGGCGTGAGCATCGATACCGGGCTTGCCGTCGAAGACAATGACACGGTCAGCGAGGTAGGTGGCCATGATGAAATCGTGCTCGACAATGAAGGCAGTCTTCTTGGCGTGCATGATGAATCGCTTAATGACACGAGCAGCAATGATACGCTGCTCGGAATCCAAGTAGGCCGACGGTTCGTCAATGAGGTAGATGTCAGCAGGCATACCGAGGGCCAGAACAATGGCAACACGCTGCAATTCACCACCGGACAAGTTCTTGACTTCCTGGTCAATGAAGTCATCCAGCTTCAAGGGCTTGACAACGTCAGTCTGGAACTGGGGTGACAGGAAAGCCTGCTTGATCTTCTTGAAGAACAGCTGGCGCACAGTGCCCTCGAACTTGGGGGTAATAGTCTGAGGCTTCATGCTGATCTTCATCTCGGGCACGCCAGCCTTGTTGTCGGGCTTAAGTGCGCCGGCCAGGAGTCGACAGAAGGTCGTCTTTCCGGTTCCGTTCTCGCCCATCATGACGATAATCTCAGAGTCTGTGAAGTCGCCGGAGTCAATCCTGAGCTTGAAGTTTCCGAGAGTCTTCTCCATCCTGGGGTATTTAAAGGCACGAGACTTGTCGATGGCGAATTCATCGGCGCTTTCGGCAAGGCGGAAAGTCAGAGACTCGTCACGGAATCGCAGGTTCTCCGTGGGAATGTGTCCGTCCAGGAAGATATTGATACCTTCACGGACAGAGTGGGGGAGAGTGACGACACCATAAACAGCGGGCCTTCCGTACAGAACGCAGATGTAGTCAGACAGGTAGTCGAGGACAGACAGATCGTGCTCGACAACGATGATGTAGTCATTGTCTCGGAGGAGCGAGCGAATGATCAAGGCAGCGCTTAGTCGCTGCTTGACATCCAAGTAAGACGAGGGCTCGTCAAACATGTACACATCGGCCTTCTGGACACAGACAGTTCCAATGGCAAATCGCTGGAGCTCACCACCAGAAAGGAGGTTGATGTCACGGTCCATGATGTGGTTCAGTTCGAGGACATTGGCCACCTGCTCCATGTTGCCAAGGGAAGCGCGGCTCTCGATCAAGAAGCGGACGCTCTTCTGGGTGCCGCGAACAGCCTTGGGGATCTGGTCGACATATTGGGGCTTGACGACAGCCTTGAGGTCGTCTTCCAGAAGCTTAGTGAAGTAGTCTAGTCATTTGTCAGTTCCTTATCCAAGGCCTATCATGAAACCTTGACACGTACTCTGCAGTTCGGAGCCACGGAAATGCTTGATGACATCTTCCCAGTCAGGGGGGTTGTCGTGGCGGCCCAGGTTGGGCTTGAGCTTTCCCGACAGGATCTTCAGGGCAGTACTCTTGCCAATACCGTTGGTTCCGACCAGACCCAGCACCTGGCCTGGGCGGGGCATGGGAAGCCGGTGCAACTTGAAGCTGTTTGGGCCATAACGGTGAGTTACCTGGCTCTCAAGGTTGGTCGGCAGGTTGATGATGGTGATGGCGTCAAAAGGGCATTTCTTGGGGCAGATACCGCAACCAATGCAAAGGCTCTCGGAAATAAATGCCAGGCGAGACTCGGGAGTGACTTCGATGCACAGTTTTCCGCTACGGACGACGGGGCAGGACTTCTTGCATTCTTGACGACATTTTCGCGGGCGACACTAAGATGAGGGGTCAGTATATGGCGGGGCACGCGCGTGAGCTGGGGTTCAGATTTGCAGTCGCACCTTGTCAGTGTTGACGATGGCGATACTAGGGTGAATCGTGTTAGTCCGAGTTGCGTTTCCGAGTGGCTCTCAAGTGCAGCATGGAACAGTACATACCGCGTGAGCTTGTCCGACATGATGGCGGCGAGGGGGGATACAGAGAATAATTCGAGGCGTTGGAGGTGGGGTTTGTGGTTTTTTTGTGGTTTTTTTTATCGGGCAGCGAAAAGTGGAGCCTAGGCTTCGGTTGGAGTTCCAGAGGACGACGAGCGAGTCGGAATCGTCTCGTGTACAGTGGTCGCAGTGCAATGCGCCGGGCGAGGCTCCTTGAAGGGGGCGAAAGGGAGTGATGCAAGGAGTCGGAGGAGGAGTGAAACTGGAGTTTGTGGTGGCCGTGTTCTCTCCGTGTGTGGTCATCAATTTTTCCCGTGTTATGAATCGTCCACTTTGGCGGGGCAGGGCAGTGGGGGGGCCGCTATTGTGACTCGGCCAGGTGCCAGCTGTACAGTGGGTATTCAAGTACCGACAATGGACGAGACCAACATGGTGATAGGGTGGCGGACCCACTGCAGTTACCCTATGCCGACAAACTTATCATCGGGTGGTGTTACAGACCTTACCTTCCAGGTCCCTACAAACTATCGAGGTGGCTTTGGAGAAGGTACCTGGTATGATTGCATGTCGCTTTAACTCGCCTTCGGATTGTAATCAAGCTATTGGGTACTTACAATGTCATACAACCGGTTTCTCACCTCGGCGCGTACAAATCCTCCACTTTGAGGCCCTGGGTCCTGGGATTGTTGGTAAGGAGGTGCTAGCCGCCCCCAACTTTAATTCGATCGGCCCCTGCTCGCGAGGCTCTTGCTACGGCCAATGTTGTTTGCAGGCCGTTATTGTTGTGACTCCCCCCTTCCGTATTTTCGGCTATGGGGAGCCACGCAATACTGTTTTATGAATAGCATGCACCCGTAGCCTTGCTGACATCTGCACTACTACCTCCATGGTGGGACAGCTTCCAATAGTCCAGTAAATGTGAGCTCACAAATGGACGGGAGAGTCGATGCACCCATCTATTGAAGGGAAGCAATAGCGAATAACGCCCAATACAATGTATATTTATCAATAGTACATAAAATATCAAGCGAAAAGGTCATTCATAACTCTCCTCTTGCTCGAGAACATCAATGTTTGTACCTCGGGGGCTTTGTTTGAAGGTCGGCAGTCTGGCGAAATGCACATCACGTGACGCTCCCGTTTTGGGTGAGGCCCAATCAGGCATGGTCTGCCTAGAGCGCGGCCGTGCTGGCGGACCTTCACCCCGTGCATCCAATTCTTTCCTGCCTCTCCACCAGTGCATTTTGTGACATTCCGTTGTCTCCCTATACCTCACACTCTCCCCGTACCCGACCTCCGATCCCGCCTGGCTACCCCAGAGGAGCGTCCAAAACACTCTGGATGCTGCCTTCTGCCCGTGTGTCATTCATTAATGACTTGTAAGTTGCCCTCACCTTAGTTGCTGCCACCACTCCCACCGTCCTATGCCACCGCCGCCGGTCGTCGATCCCGCCTCATCATCAGCCGCCTCGAGCGCGACATCGGCCTTTGTTGCCGCTACGTCATGCATATAACGATGTATTTTGATGGAAACGGTTCTTCTCAACCGTATAGTCGCGTTGGCGATTCAGTACCCGTGTCTGTGGCCACACCGGTTGCCCAATTGCGGTACCGGCTCGCCATCAGCCTCGCCATCGCCAGATGTTGCGAGATGCGACAAGCCGATCACTGCCATCTCCTGTCGCGTACTTCGGTTCTTGATGCGGTGATTCCGGGTCGCGCAGCGCGTTCACCCCCGATAATCCCGCATACTGCATTCGCTTATGGTGCTATCATGGGCTAACGTTGTCGTGTCTGCAGCAAAAGGCCTTCTCCGTCGTCACCATGATGTCCACCCCTGTGCTAGGGGGTCCCTCGAATGGACATTTTTCGCCTGGTGATGAAATCGAGGACGCATTCGATGAAACCGCTCGCCTCGACGAGAATGATGCTTCCGAAGTAGACCGCCATGACCGAGCGCCTTCATCGCCATCCGTCGAAGCGAACGATTCGACTCATGTTGTCGATGAGGATGCGCATATGTCCGACAGTGACCAATCTAGCGAAGATAACGCGTCGCAAGACGCAGATTTCGACATGGAGGTCGAGGACAGCGTGCCCTCTCAGCATGACGAAGACTTGGTGGAGGAACACGCCAGCTCAACTGATTCGAATCGAGCCTCCAAGCGCAAGGTGGCAGTCGTCGAAGATGACTACATCCAAGCCAACCCAGAACTCTATGGACTTCGCCGAAGTGTATGCAATGAAAATTTTTCACCCTGCATTTGGATCAACACGACTAATCGCCCCTATAGACTCGCCCAAGAGAGCAACGCAAGCTTGTTCGTAACACGTCGGCCGTGACCTCCCGTCGCATTTGCTAACCCGTCTGTCAATAGGTCGACTCTGATGACACTGACTCTGATGTTGCTCCTGTGAGTCGGCGAAATACGAAAAGGCGCCGCGTTGAGACCTCACGACCTTGTAAGCTTGCTGCATGGACTTTTCTTGATAACGCGGCCTTGTCTGATGAGTTGGCTATAGCATCCAAAATTGGCACACCAACCCTACGAGCGTCGACGAACGACTCCGATTCCGATTCGGACATGTATGGCGGTGCACGGGCACGGACTCTGCAGAAGAAAGCCCGGCTACAACGTGAATCTCAACCTGCCATCGCATTTGCTGAAAAGCGATGGTCGAGTCGGCGCGCCGCCCAGGTACAACAGGGCGCATACGAGGAAAGCGACGTCGAAGATGAAGATGAGGATGACCTTGCGCCTGCACTCTACGTTGCCGACTACGTCGATGATTCACCCTATGTCGAAAAGGTAGTCCGACATCGGTTGAAAGATGGTCTTGAACTCACGTATGATGCGAGCCGACACGACTTCGAATACTTCATAAAGTGGCAAGGCAAGTCTCATTTGCATGACACATGGGAGACTATCGAAGCTCTTCGCAACGTCCGCGGCTTCAGGAAGGTGGAAAATTACTTCCGCAAGGTCGTCGACCAGGAACTCGACATTCGATTTGGCGACGATATCCCTCCCGAGACCAAGGAGCAGTTTTTCCTCGACCGTGAACGAGACGAGGAAGCTTTCGAGGACTTCACCAAGGTAGAACGAGTCGTTGCCGTGAGGGATGGTGACGAAGGCCCTGAATACTTTATCAAATGGAAAGGCCTTACATATGAAGAATGTACCTGGGAGGAAGTTGCAGACATCAGTGGCATGTTCCAAGATAAGATTGACCAGTACCTCGACAGAGCCTCACGATCATGGCAGTCTGATCGAAAAGAGTCGAATCTCGACACCCGGTCAAGGATGGTCAAGTTAGAGAGCCAGCCTGACTATGTGACGGGAGGCGAACTTCGATCCTTCCAGCTAAAGGGCCTCAACTTCTTGTGTCTCAACTGGACTCGAGGCAACAACGTTATTCTTGCCGATGAAATGGGTTTGGGGAAAACGGTCCAGACCGTATCGTTTCTCAGTTGGTTGCGCAACTCTCGCCGACAAGAGGGGCCGTTCTTGGTCGTCGCGCCCTTGAGTGTCATCCCAGCATGGTGCGACACTTTCAATTTCTGGTCACCAGACTTGAATTACGTTGTGTATCTGGGACCAGAGGATGCTCGAAGCATTATTCGAGACCACGAATTGCTCGTGGATGGGAATCCAAAGAAGCCGAAGTTCAACATTTTGGTGACCTCGTATGAGTTCATCCTTCAGGATTGGCAATTCCTGCAGTCGATCAAGTGGCAAGCGCTCGCCGTCGACGAAGCGCACCGTCTCAAGAATCGTGAATCTCAGCTGTACTCCCGCCTGCTGAGCTTCGGAGTCCCGTGCAAGGTCCTGATCACAGGAACCCCCATCCAGAACAACCTGGCGGAGTTGGGTGCGCTCCTAGACTTCTTGAACCCTGGTAAAGTGGACATCGACGAAGATTTGGATTCCTTATCTGCTGTCGATGCCCAGGAGAAGCTTCAGGAACTTCACAAGGCGATTGCCCCATATATTCTGCGCCGAACCAAGGAGACTGTCGAGTCTGATCTTCCTCCGAAGACGGAGAAGATCATTCGTGTTGAGTTGTCAGATGTGCAACTGGATTACTACAAAAACATCCTGACTCGAAATTACACTGCCCTGTGTGACGCCACGAACGGACATAAGAACTCGCTGCTGAACATCATGATGGAGCTAAAAAAGGTCAGCAATCATCCATACATGTTCCCGGGCGCAGAGGAGAAAGTCCTCGCTGGCAGTTTCCGCCGTGAAGACCAGATCAAAGGCTTGATTGCCAGCAGTGGGAAAATGATGCTTCTCGACCAACTTCTTTCAAAGTTGAAGAAAGATGGCCACCGAGTTTTGATCTTCAGTCAAATGGTAAAAATGCTCGACATCCTCGGTGACTACCTGTCTTTACGAGGTTATAAATTCCAGAGGCTGGATGGAACCATTGCCGCTGGACCTCGACGAATGGCCATCAATCATTTCAACGCCGACGATAGTGATGACTTTTGCTTTTTGCTCTCGACTCGAGCTGGTGGTCTCGGCATCAATCTCATGACTGCAGATACTGTCGTTATTTTCGATTCCGATTGGAACCCACAAGCAGACTTGCAAGCCATGGCCCGAGCGCACCGTATTGGCCAAAAGAAGCCCGTTAACATCTATCGACTGGTTTCCAAGGAGACCGTCGAGGAAGAAGTTCTGGAGCGTGCACGCAACAAGCTGCTGCTCGAGTACCTCACGATTCAAGCTGGTGTAACGGATGATGGCAAGGCAGCAATGAAGGAGCAACTAAATAAGAAGGGTCTCAAGACGGACGGGCCGTCCTCATCCGAGGATATTCAGATGGTCTTGAAGATGCGTTCTTCCAAGATGTTTGAACAGAGCGGCAACCAAGAGCGCCTCGAGCAACTTGACATCGACTCTATTCTCGAGAATGCAGAGATCACAAAGACCAAGGTCGATGACAAGATCAATCTGAGCAGTGGTGGCATTGACTGGGACAACTTCATGCAAATTACTGACGTCAAGGTGGATGACATCAACCTTGATTGGGATCAGATTATCCCCGCCGAAAAGATTGCCGAGATTAAAGCGGAAGAGGAACAGAGGCAGAACGAAGACTATGTCGCCAAGTTGGCAGCTGAAAATGCTCCCCGAAGAGCGGCCATCAAGAGTCGAAACAGGGAGACGGATCGAGCCGATCGGTTGAAGAAACGGCAAAGGGAACAGCAACAAGAGGAAGAAGAACACCGTGCTTTGCTGGCTGACCCGAAGCGTCCTTTGAACGAGAAAGAGCAAAGAAACCTCATCAAGGCATACTTCAGATTCGGATCTATGGATGATCGGGCCGAAGACATCATCAAGGAAGCCAAGTTGGGCGAGAGAGACAGTGCCTTTGTCAAGTCAGTGTTGGACGATTTTATCACATCCGCCCAGGAAGCTGTGGACGTCAACTTGACTCGGCTCGTGGAGGAAGAGAAGAAGATGGGCAAGAGTTTGACCAAGAAGGACCGAAAAGCAGTTCTCATCGACTTTGGTGAGCTTAAAAAGGTCAACGCTGAGACTGCAATCGAACGCCCCAAGCAGCTCCAAATCCTACGGCAAACCATTCACAGCCACCAAAACTGGCACTCGTTTCGACTTCCCGACGCAACTAAAGGCGCGAACTATAGCTGCCCATGGGGCGCTAAGGAAGACGCGATGCTCCTTGTCGGTATTGATCGGCATGGATTTGGTGCGTGGGTTCAGATCCGCGATGACCCTGATTTGGAAATGGCAGACAAGTTCTTCTTGGAGGAGCATCGTGTCGAGAAGAAGGAGGAGCGAAGCAAAGGAAATGACAAGATGAAAGCGCCCGGGGCCGTCCATCTGGTCCGGCGATCAGAATACCTCTTGTCTGTGCTGCAGGCCAAGCATTCAAATGACCGAGGCGTTCAGAGGGCCGTCGAGAACCACCACCGCAACAACAAAAAGCAGCACCTGGCGAACGGCCATCGTGGGAGCGCGACATCTTCTCCTGCGCCCCATGCCTCAAAGAAGCACAGGGAGAGAGATCATGGCCTTGGCGACCACCACCGCTCTCGTAGCCTAGCCGAGGAGCGAGGCACTCCCCGACCCGACTTCAAGCGGAAGCATCAATCTCACGAAGATTCTCGCAGTCCAAAACACCGCCGAGTCGATGACCATCGCCGTTTGAGCAAACATGGTGAGGACCGCGAACGAGCCGAGAAGCGCCGTAGTCGAGATGGTGATGAGCGTCGACACGAAAAGCATCGACATCGCGAGGAGCGAGACGATCGTCGCCTGGATAGACACCGGGATGACCGTGATCGGGACCGGGACCGCGACCGTGACCGTGACCGTGACCGGGATCGTGATCGTGAACGTGACCGTGACCGTGACCGTGATCGCGATCGCGAGAGAGCACGTGAAAGCGACCCCCGGCCGCAGGATGAGCGTAGAGCCAAAGCTCTCCGGCGTCTCGACGAGCTGAGACGGATTGGAGACAACAAGGACCAGAGAGATCGAGACAATGATGCGATGATATGGTTCTTGTTGAAACCAGTCCGTGACAACTTCGAGCGGATCTTGTCGACGACAAAAGACAATGTCAAGTCGAGCAAACAACGAGCGGCTATATTCGGGGTGGAGCTCGTCGTCATTGGCACCTACTTGGACGAGAAGCTGCCCGCCACTGTGGCAGACGAGGGTCTCAAGCAGAATTTTTGGTAAGGCAATCTGTTCAGCAGGACGTTGGGTCTTGATTTCGCTAACACATTGGGCAGGGACTTCCTCGCAGCTCTTTGGCCAGTTGATGACACTAGTAATAGCGTTACTGGTGAGAGATTGAGCAACATGTATCGCACATTGCATAAACGGAAGAAGAATCCGGGATCTGGCTCGACCAAGGCAAATGGGGCTTGATTTACAGGTTGCAGGGGGTCTCTGTAACATACTCGTGACATACCAGGCGATACCTGGGTTGTTTCCGAATGTTTGTTGGCATTTTCTGCATTGTTTGGCGTTTGGCACATGTCGGTTTGACTTTGGTGTGGCGCAGAGAGCCTGGTGAGGCTCATACCCAGATTTATTTGCATCCATGGTACAGGTCCTGCGTTGAGGAGGTTCACAGGGGACAGTGCTGGCCTTGCAACCGACTTTGAGCATTGTCAGTAAAAAATAATGAGGCTAGCGGGGTGTTCGTTTGGTGTCTGGTTTGCAAGACTCTTTCCCCCGGGGTTTGACAAGCTGTGACGAGCTGGGCCATGCATCAAAGGTCAGGTCACAGACCCCGTGTCGACAAAAGACAGGCTTTGGTGGTGTCACTGATGTCTGAGGGAAATGGAAATGCCCGGTTACATTAATGCCTAGCCGGGAGGATGGGACTTGACTTGAGAGGGCCAAAGGAGTGACGGGTGTCCACTCTTGCACGATGACGGCCTGTTGATTGGCTTGGGAAGAAAGAAAGAAAAGGATCAGCCTTGCCGAAGCCAATTACACCTGCTTGGGCGTTATAGAGTATCAGCATAAACATTGAGATGAAGCACTGGTACAATCCCTGCGTATGTTCAACACGCCTCTGTGAAGCTCGGAAGACTTTGTCATCCACCAATGTTTGGCAAAGTTGTGAGCTCGTTGTTGAGGATAGATGTTAGATCATGACATGCACAACCCTGGATAATTATTTCGTTGACATGGGTCGCGCCACCACAAACTGCTCCACCCTCACACTCTTCGTCACCGAACCACCAACCCGCGGCGAAGCTTCATCACCATGGCCAGCGAGTTTTCCCGCGAGCGGCAATTCGCCGAACTTGCAGTACACCGGGCGTCTAAACTCACCCGTCAGGTTCTCTCCACTGTCACGGGCATAGCCAAAGCTGATGCCTCGCCCGTCACCATTGCCGACTTCGCCGCCCAGGCACTCCTCATCAGCGCCATCCACGATGCCTTCCCCGACGACGCCTTTCTAGGGGAGGAGGATTCTGCCGCCCTGCGAAGCGACCCGGACCTTTGCTCTCGCGTCTATTCGCTGGTCGAAGCCGCGAGAGACGAGCCGCCCGCCGGTCCGCTTCAGCTCGCGGGGCCCAAGTCGGTAGAGGAGATGCTCCATGACATCGACCTCGGCGGCCAAGGCCAGGGCGGCCATACGGGTCGTTTCTGGGTCATGGACCCCATAGATGGCACCGCCACCTTTCTCCGGGGCCAGCAGTACGCCGTGTCGCTCGCCCTGATCCAGGACGGACGCGAGGTCCTCGGCGTCCTCGGCTGCCCCAACCTGAGTCTTCGCACCGGACGGGTCGAGGAGACCAGCGTCGACGAGGACGGTATGGGAATCATGCTCACCGCGGTCCGCGGACAAGGATCCACCATGCGACCAATGATGCCAGACTCCCTCCAGCCAGCGACCCCCCTCGACACCCTCGCCTCCCCTCCAAGTCCCGCCGACCTTCACTTTGTCGACTGTGCGCAGAGCAAGTCCTCACGGCACGACATTGTAGACCGCCTCGCCAGAGAGTTCGGCGCCGTCTATCCCGCCACCGAGATCTGGTCATCCCACATGCGGTACGCGGCCCTCATCGTGGGCGGCGGCGACTTGCACGTGCGAGTGCCATCAGGCCCAAATTCCAAGATGTACATATGGGACCACGCCGGCGCGCAGCTCATCTTCACGGAGGCGGGCGGCGTTGTTACGGATCTGGAGGGTAATCCGGTCGACTTTGGCGTCGGACGGGACCTGGACTACAGGAATGGGCTGATTGCGGCCAGGAGAGGCGTCCACTCCGCTGCCCTGCAGGCAGTCAATAGGATGCTGGAAGACGAGAAGGCAGCCCGGGCGTAGTATGGGGGTGGGAAATGCACCATGCGGCTGTAGCGAGCGACATTGACGTTTATCATATTACATTGGCCCCTGGTGTGGGAGGCGGTACTAGTCTACGTTCCTGTTGATATGTTTACATCAGACTGCTCCTCCCCCCAATCTCCATGCTGCCCTGGCCGTCCTTCATCTGCCCGCTTCGGCCAACGACAAACTCGTGATAGATCCGCTGCAGCCTGCTCCGCTCATCAGAGCTGATACTGGCACGGGTGTTCTCCAGAGCCTTGGCAAGGTGGCCCCAGCCGATGAGGACCTCTCTCTGCTCCGTGTCTGGCCCCTTGCTCTCTGCCGTTGCAGCGGGCGCGCCGTGGGCCTGCCTGGATCGCTTGCGCGCCACCTTGATCTCGTCCAGCTTGGAGAGGATCGACGTGTTCTCAACAAGCGCCGCCGACTTGCTCAGAGGGGCGGCTCCGCTCGCCAAAGGCGAGTCTTTGCCGTACCGGAACTGGACGAAGCTAGGGGTGCTGGTGGTGGTGCTGGATTTTTTCGCCGTGCCATTCGGTCGCTGCGAGGTTGCGGGAGCGTGGTCCACATCTAGAACATCGTGAATCGCCTCCAGTTGGGCATTGGATACCAGAGCCTGCAGGTCTGCCCCCGAGAAGCCCTCTGTGCGGCGCGCAATGTCCAAGAGTGGCTCGTCGGATTCGGCAAACTGATCCGACAGGCGCACCTTTTGGAATAGTGCTTTAATGATGTCGACGCGGTCCTCTAGGCTTGGCATGTCGCAGAGGAGGGACTTGTCCAGTCGGCCAGGACGAAGCAGGGCAGGGTCAATGAGATCCGGCCGCGATGTAGCTGCCAGAACGTAGACCCCTGACAACCCCTCAGCACCATCCATTTGGGTGAGCAGCTGGTTGACAACTCGGTCAGTGACACCGGTGGAATCGTGGCCGCGCTTGGGCGCAATGGAGTCGAACTCGTCGAAAAAGAGGACACAGGGCTTTGCGGCTGAGGCGCGATCGAAGAGATCCCGAACGCTCTTTTCAGAGGCACCAATGTACTTGTTCAAGATCTCTGGACCCTTGACACTGATAAAGTTCAGCCCGCACTCGCCCGCCACAGCGCTGGCGAGGAGAGTCTTGCCACAGCCAGGGAACCCGTAGAGGAGCAGGCCGGATCGAAGCCGGAGTGGACATTGGGCAAAGATGGGGGCGTATTTGGTCGGGTACTGCAACGTCTCTAGGAGGACCTTGCGCGTCTCCTGGAGCCCACCTATGGACTTGAAGCTGACCGAAGAGCTTTGAAGCGACACATTCCGCAACGACGCAGGCGTGAAACCCTTGAGTGCCTTGTCAAAGTCGACACGCCCGAGTCGAATGATTTCAGAATCGGAATCGGACGACTCTGCAATAGATCGGATAATGGCTTCGTTGCGTGCCCGAGAGACAAAGACGGTCAGATCTCCCGGCATGTAACCATCTGTCGATCCCGCGATATCGAGGAAGTCGAGGTCCGAGTCCAAGATGAAACCGCTGGTTTTGGCCGCCGACTTCTCTCGGCTCGTATGGCTTGTGCCATCCATCCACGCCGCGTCGTCATCTTCAACTGCACTGCTGCCGCTGGCAGTCTGCGGTCTGCTGCCGTCGCCGGCCAGCGAAGGGACGTCCATGGGATCGATCGCGTCCCGCTTGACGATGGATTCCATCACCCTGCGCCTTGCCTCTTTGTCGGGGGCCTTGAGCTCAATTATTTCCCGGACGACATGGCCGCTCACAATGACGTTATTGACCGACTCCTTCCCTTCAGCTGTAGCAAGCAGCACCACGCCACTATCTTTGGTGCAGTATTGCCTCACAATGGAGCTTATGGTTTCGCTGACTTGCCGACTGCGGCCGTTGTCGTTTCCGACCTGAAGTTCCGTCTCGACTGGGCAAAGTTTGTCCAGGTCATCCAGAACAACCACAGCCCGTCCATTGAGTCTTGCGCCCCAGCTAGCAGTCATGAATAGCCTGGTCAATGTCTCTTTGATAGTTGAGATTCTTGTCTCATCGTTGACGAGTTGTCGACACGGGAAATAGATCGTGTTGAAGAGATTTTCACTCCGCAACTGCTGTGCCAGATACTTGGCTACGGAGGTCTTTCCGGACCCCATGCCTCCCGTTAGTAGCACCGATGACATGTGAGCAAGCTGTAACCGGAGATTCTCGAGAAGAGAGTCAATGCCAACAAGCAAGGAGTCGTGAGAGGGCAGTCGGTCAATGGCCTCCGTGCTGGAGAGCCATGATGGTCTTGGCACAGGCGGCTGGAATTCAATGGCGAGCCTCGAGTCCAAGCCCAATAACCAGTTTATCGTCTCTTTGTTCTGCTCCTGAGACGCGTATTCTGAGCCATAAGTGAATTTCACAATGCCTCCGTCCCAGCCCTGGGGGGAGTCCAGGCCCTCGTAGAGCCCAAGAATCGTCCCGTCAGCCAGGGGCCCTTGCAGGAGCCCATCGGATCCCAGCGAGGTTGAATAGATCTGGCGGAATCGTTTCACCGACTCTTCCTTCTCCGCCTTGGACTCACCACCAAGCTTGAGTCCTTCGTTTGCCTTGGCGCTGGTAGCAAAAGGAAACACTCTGATTTTTGTCACAGCCCCTCGCGAAAGCTGCTGAGGAGCTGCTTGCAGTTTCACAATGCCTCCAACCATTCCTTTGCATCCGAGGCTTGCACAGAGCGGAGATGACAGAGCCACAGTCTGGCTGGTAGGAGGGTCAATCCATGGCCGGAGATGCGCGACAAGCTTTGTGGCTGCATTCGTCGGAGGTGGTGCTGTTCCATCCTCGGCATGGGGCGGCTGGAGGCCAGCTGGTTTAATGACATCCACGGTGACATAATTGACGCCCCTGAATGTGTTGGAGAATAGGAGATCACGATCAACCCAGACACTAAAGTCGGGGCCCGGCATCTCCTCATCGAACCATTCCTTACAGGAACTTCTGTCCACTCCCCGAAGAAACATAGTGGGCTTTCGCTCATCCCTTGCGCTGCGACGGCGTACCGTGCTGGCGCCGCTTCTCTTGGATTTGGAGGTGCTTGCAACGCTGCGGTGATCGCTGGAAGTGGCCGAGTTCTTCGCTCGAGTTTTTGGCGCGACAATAACCTCGGCATCAGGTGACAGCTTGGCAAAGGGCGAGGTCGAAGGTGGCGCCGGGTCCAAAGACACAATCTTGATGTTCGCAGTGGATGTTGGGGACAGATGGAGAGTCAGGGCATGGGGTGGGACCACAGTGCCGTCCTCAAGCTTGTATGCAGGGTTTGGGAGTGCGCGGATCTGGTATTGCAGGTTCAGTTCGAGAAATGCAGCATGCAGCTCGATGATTTCCCAATCGTCCGGAGTCAGCGGCTCGATGTTGATGGTATGCGCGAGTGGCGGATCAAGGTGTATCGTGGCGAGGACCTTCTGGCCCTCTGATAGCTCGAGGGTTTTTGCTAGGGTCGCATCAAGCTCAACCAGGGGAGAGTCTTGGTCGCGCGACGAGCCTCTTGTCCCATTGATTCCATCACGGCTGACAGGCGCAGCGACCCTCCGCTTGCTGGGCATTCCCGTCCATCCCACAAATACAGAGCGCTGCTGAGAACTGGCGCTGGTCGCTTTGGGATCTCGGTAACTCAATTCGACAATGACATTCTGTGATGGCTACACCGTGGGATTAGTTTTCGTGCCGCAGGAGAGCTGTCAAGCCGAGGGGAGCGTACCGTATTGACGTTGACCAACAGCGAGACCAACGAGGGTGGCAGGTTGACCAGGCAGTTCTTGAGGTGGACCAGCGATATCTCAGCCTGCACAGATTGCGCATTCTTTCGGGGTGCCATCGTGAGTTGCTGCGTTGGTGACGAAGCACCAATCCTCAATCTCCGTGCGAGGAAGCTAGAGTTATGCCTTGGATCAAGCAACCCCGTTGCGACTGCCGATGCCGCTTCAGAGCCGAGGCATCTCCACGTGCGTTGCCGCCACTCGGCCAGCTTCCCGCACCTCCGCACATGCAGAAGGAGGAGGTGTGGCGCAGTAGATGTTAAATTGGCAGGCATGTGGCGCTGCGACGCGAAAACGCGAGAAAACGCGTGAGCACTTGGCTTCACGCGTTGCACTCTGGCTGGGAGGAGGGCACCCCTGTCGGTTTCCCAGCCCACCATTTTGTGCATCGCATCCTGCTTGTTTCGTTGCGACCGCAACCTGTTGATGCTAAGCACCACCCTCGCCCCTCACTCGCCACCCACGCAACTTGGCAGCATCTCTCAGCCTTGCGTACTGCAAGAGATCCTCCACAATGGCGCTGCGTGATATGAAAGCTCCTTTCAACTACGAAAAGCAACAAAGTGAGTACCTTGCCGCCGCCGCTAAATACCCTCTATGTGTGCCCTTAGCGCTAACCCCCCCCCCATAGATGCCTTCCAGATCTTCCTGAACGACTTTAAGACGTCGCCGGAACAGACAATTACGACTGCACTGGGCGACATCACCATCGGCGACGATGAGCTTAGCGATGAGTACGATTCCATGGACCAGGACGAGCAAGAGGGAGATCATCGCCGGCGAGACAAGGCTCAGCGACGGGCCCCCGAACACAAGTACAAGGATATTTTGCAGCAGCTAGCCGACCGAGCAGTCGATGAGATTGCCATTGATCTAGACGATCTCGCAACAGTAAGTTCTACGCTGCAATTCCCAACAACGCCTGCCACAAGTACTCAACATGCGAATAGTGGGAAAGGCAGATGGAGGACGATGGAGAGCTCAAGCTCGTTGACTCGATTGAGTTGAACACGAAGCACTTTGTCGAGATCATGTCAAGGGCAGTCGATGCAGCGATGCCACAGCCCAGCACAGAGGTGACGTGTGTATTATCCGACCCCTTCAGCTTCGTGAAGCAGCTGACAATGTCAATAGTTTCAAGGATGACGTGCTTGATGTGTTGATGGCTCGACGACAAGCCAGAAACCGAGAGCTCCAGGACGCTGCCGAACGCGACCCTACACTCGCCGACGACAAGTTTCCTGCCGAGCTCACCCGCCGATATACGCTGGTCTTCAAGCCTCGAACGGGTACCTCTGGCAAACCCACCAAGGCACTGGCCGTCCGGGAGGTCCGGGGCGAGCATCTGGGCCGCCTCATCACTGTGCGGGCGATTGCGACTCGAGTTTCTGACGTCAAGCCCATCGTACAGGTCAGCGCATACACTTGCGACAGGTGTGGCTGCGAAATCTTCCAACCCATCTCTGACAAACAGTACGGTCCTCTGACCGTGTGCCCCTCCGAGGACTGCAAGAAGAATCAAGCCAATGGTCAGCTGAATCCCTCTACTCGTGCCTCCAAGTTCCTGCCCTTTCAGGAGGTAAAGGTTCAGGAGATGGCCGAGCAGGTACCGATCGGTCAGATTCCCCGTAGTCTTACCGTCCTTTGTCATGGCACCCTGGTCCGCCAAATCAACCCCGGTGACGTTGTCGATATTTCCGGCGTGTTTTTGCCCACCCCTTACACCGGTTTCAAGGCGATCAAGGCTGGTCTGTTGACGGACACGTACGTCGAGGCCCATCATATCGTCCAGCACAAGAAGGCTTACAGCGAGATGATTGTGGACCCTATGCTGGTTCGAAGAATCGAAAAGTACCGACAGTCTGGTCAAGTCTATGAGCTTCTCGCAAAGTCAATTGCGCCCGAGATTTATGGGCATCTGGACGTCAAGAAGGCTCTCTTGCTTCTGCTCATCGGTGGTGTCACAAAAGAGATGGGTGACGGCATGAAGATTCGTGGTGATATCAACATCTGTTTGATGGGTGATCCTGGTGTGGCCAAGTCTCAGTTGTTGAAGTACATTTCAAAGGTTGCACCTCGAGGCGTGTACACGACTGGTCGCGGAAGCAGTGGTGTCGGTCTGACCGCAGCTGTGATGCGCGACCCCGTCACTGACGAGATGGTGCTTGAGGGCGGTGCCCTGGTTCTTGCCGACAACGGCATCTGCTGCATTGACGAATTTGACAAGATGGACGACAACGACCGGACTGCCATCCACGAAGTCATGGAACAGCAAACCATTTCCATCTCCAAAGCTGGCATCTCGACGACTCTGAACGCTCGAACATCGATCCTGGCAGCTGCTAACCCTATCTATGGTCGATACAACCCTCGCATCTCACCAGTGGAAAACATCAACCTACCCGCGGCGCTGCTGTCTCGATTTGATATCCTCTTTTTGCTTCTTGATACCCCAACTCGCGAGACTGACGAGCAGCTCGCCAAACACGTCGCGTTCGTTCATATGAACAGTCGTCACCCGGACCTAGGAACCGACAACGTAGTCTTCACTCCCCACGAAGTGCGATCCTACGTGGCACAGGCTCGAACATACCGCCCCGTGGTTCCCGAGTCTGTCTCTGAATACATGATCAAGACATATGTGCGCTTGCGAGATCAGCAACAGCGAGCCGAAAAGAAGGGCAAACAGTTTACGCACACCACGCCACGAACACTTCTTGGAGTTGTCCGTCTGGCACAGGCTCTCGCCCGCCTTCGTTTCAGCAACGAGGTCACTCAAGACGATGTCGACGAAGCTTTGCGACTGGTCGAGGCCAGCAAGGAGAGCCTGAATAACGATTTGGGAACTGGCAGACGGGGTGCGAATGCCAGCAGCAGAATCTACAACCTGGTCAAGGCATTGGCAGATTCTGGCGCTTGTCGCGCTGAGGATGCCGAGGATGACGAACTCGGCATTGAACTCAGCCTCAGGAAGGTCAAGGAGCGGGTCATTGCCAAGGGTTTCACTGACGACCAATGGATGAACGCATTGGAAGAGTACACTACTCTCGACGTAAGTCTTCTAAACTCGCCCAGATCCAATTCTCTGTATGCTAATCGTCAACTTGCAGGTCTGGCAAACGGCTGGCGGCGGCACGAGGCTGGTATTTGTCACTGCCGATAACGAAGAGAGGGAGGATGACATGGACTTTTAAAGGGCCCACAGTAGTAATGAAAGATGTTTGGGGATATTGGTTGGTCTGGCGTTTTAGGATATTGCGAGGGCAGATGATGATTTGTTTGCCCCGAGAAGTGGGTTTGCTGAGTACAAGACTCCTTACGGGACAGGGGAGCTGTTAGTAGTCCATGATGCAATACGATTCAATCAATCAGTTACGACCGATAATGGAGAAACATCCAACATGTCTAGGAGTGCTGACCGAAGCGAACCGCTTGAAAGAGCTGATACATGTTTTCGGTTCTACAGACCGGTATAATACAATTATGCATACAATAATACATTTTACATCCTCATCTGCAACAGAGCTGCCCGCTCCATCTCGCCAATGTTTCCGTGGCCTCCTATAGTCCACTTCTCCGAGACGGTGCGTGAGTTAAGGATGGATCGCATCAGCCCGCTAGAACCCCAGTACTCCATCAGCGCGCGTGCCTCATCCTTGGACACACCTTCCAGGCGGAGAACCCACGAGTTCTTCAGGGAATCGTACACCCTCTCGTCGTAGTTGCGTTCATAGGGGTTGGGCTTGGGGACTTCCTGGCCGGCCTGGCCAGCCTCAAGCTGGGAGAGGGCCAGCTCCTGGGAGGGGTGGAAGAGAACGTTGTTCGCAGAGGTGGAGGCAATGACGGCGCCACCGTTGGGGAGGCGAGTCTTGCCTGAGAGGGCATCGACGAACATGCGCACCAGAGTGAGGTCATGGGCATGGACTTGGTTGAAATCGGGATCGCGGTAGGCGCTGACCTTGTTGATGTGCGCGAGGCCGTCCAGTGCGAAGAGTACGGGGGGTCGACCGGGGAGTGTGAGCTCAGTCCACAGAGCTTCCAGAGTCGGCCAGGCGTACTCGGACTCCTTGGCGCTCAACAGGAGATCGGCTAGGGTGGCGCCCTGCTTTAGGTTGCTGAACTTGGACCAGTCCTTCTCTAGCTTCAGCTTCTCAAGAACGACCCTGTTGGCCCTGTAAATGCCCTGGATCATCTTAAGGGTGTACACGGGCTGGGCAAACTGCAAGGGGTTCGTGCCCTCGAGGGGAGAATATTCGGTGTTTCCGTTGGTAAGATCCTGGCCTGCGCGGACTGTGGTTAGAGAGCAATTACGATAACACGTTTGGACACAAGGTCACCAACCTTCAGGGATGTGCAGAACCACCCAGTTGTTGAGGAGGGCGTAGGACATGGCCTGGAGCGTGGCCATGCTCTTTCCCGAGAGCCGGCTCCCAGTCAGGACGCACTTGAGCGTCTCCTTCTTGTCAGCGGACGCCTCGAGCTTCTTCATGAGTTCCACCGTCTCCTTTCGCAGCAGCATGTGAGGTCGTCGGAAGAGGTTCCAGGCCTGCGTCGTCTTGAAGGCCTCGAGGGCACGGAGCTGATCCACCAACAAGTCTGGAATGGCGAAGACGTTGCCAGCGCTCTCGTCCACGGCCATGGTATTCGCCTCCAGCGGCTCAAGGCCCTCGACAGGCAGGGCACTGTTGTTGCTGAGCTGGATTCGCTTGCGGAAGGCTTTTCGCTCGCCGGGCTGGGGTTTGCGGACAGGAACGATATTGCCGCGCTTCTTGACTGCCTTCTTCACCTTCTGGGGTAGGTCTCGGCGGCTCTTGATGGCAGGCGCAGCAGCCAAGGCGGTGTTGGAGGTCGAGAAGGCAGCGGTCGCCATCATGATGGGCGTGATGCGCGGTGCGACTGGGATCGCGGGCCGGACGAGGCACCGCAGCGAGCTGGAGGATGCCATGGTGCCTTGGGGGGGGGGGGGTTCGGGGGGCACGAGTGATCAAGTGGGTGTTCGACTACTGCCGCATTGAGGCCAATTGGGCCGGCTGTGGACGCTGCTCTGACTGACGCCTGGGCCGGTGAAGTGGTATGTGACGAAAATCTCGAGACATATCGACACACCCCCAGAGCCAAAGCTTGCAGGGTTGCGCGCGTAGGCGTGGCCTGATTGGGTGGAGGGCGGGTGGCCTCGGAAAAACGGCCACCCACTGCTCCGGGCTTGGTGATGGCTTATCGATAGCAGGAAAAAGTACGAAAAAAGTTCCCCAATGCCGCGAGGTTGGAAGGAGCAGGACCTCGAGATCTGCAGACCGTTTCGCTACGACGCCGACCTTTTCCCACACACAGCCGATCAAATAGGTCACCAGAAGCCTCAATCGCCCAGCTTCAATTCTGGCAAAAATGGCCGTCAACGGCACCAAGACCAAGCTCCCCGTCGCTGTCGAGAAGCCGACGCCTTACACATTCGACCTGGGTAACCTCCTCGCCGAGGACCCCAACCCCGTCGCCCTCGATGCCTCCGAGATCGAGCAGTCCCTCGCGGAGCTTGCCCGCGACGGCGCACAGTCGCTCATCAACCAGCTCCTGACGACTTGCCCGCTCAACTCGACCAAGGACGGCGTGCTGCTGTCACTGCCAGCCCCCAGCACCCGCCTGCCCCGCGAGAAGCCGGTGCCCCAGCCCAAGGCCCCGACCAAGTGGGAGCGCTTCGCAGCCAAGAAGGGCATCGCGCCCAAGACACGCGAGCAGCGCCGCAACCTCGCCTTTGACGAGCAGTCCGGCGAGTGGAAGCGCAAGTGGGGCTACAAGGCTCTGAACAAGAAGGGCGAGGATGATCCCATCGTTGAGGTCGACATGAAGGCCGAGAGAGAGCGCAAGGAAGGCACCAGCGTGCGTGGTGATGGTCGGAGAGAGCGCAAAGAGAGGGTGAGGCGCAACGAGCGCAAGATGAGGAAGAACGAGAGGATCGCCGTGGACAAGGCAGGCAAGAAGAAGGCGTGAGGAGGATGTCAACGCGAAGACAGGCCAAGGGCCTCGGGCGAGAGGAAACGATTGAGTTCTTGACCCCGAAAAGAAAAGAAAACCAAGGCGGGCGGCGGGTGAGCATTAATGGGCGGCGTTTTGGGGCAGGCGTTTACTGTACGTTACGAATCGGCATCATACATACAGATTTTGGGGCGAATCCCACAACCATCTTGAAAATGAGACGACTTCACTGCGCTTTCCTGTTCGTCATCGTTTCGTTGCTTGTTACTGATTTGATGTCTTTCCAATCGCAAGTTCAACTCCGCATTAGAATCCTCGTATATGCCCCCCGAGTTGTTGTACACAATGCATACGTACCCTCCCCCCTTCAAGATTCTTGTCGCCTGGAAACACAAGCACCTACAAGTGTAGCGAAGAAAGACAAGAAAGCGTTTTGAAACTGCTGAAGCCTGAGAGGTAGACCGTCCTCTGCCAGATTTACCCGTCCTCAAGAACTAGGTCCATTTTTGCCCCTCCCAGTCTTCTTCTATCGATGTGAAACGACTAGGGCCACCAACCCATTCTCCTGAAACTCATTCGGAATGCTTCAAAATAACAGGAAAGAAAAGATCCACGAATAAAAGCGCTGTTGGGCCCGGAGGAGTGCCCTTTTGGCGTGAAGGATTAGGATACCGCCAAGAGCCAACATCCCCTTTCCTTCACTAACGAGACAATGGGTATACCAAACAACGAAAAGGGCAACAAATAACGATTATGCTTCAGGGCTGTGACATAGCCACCCAAGATGGGCGGTGTCTCAGCTTCACGTTTTGCTCGTGGAAACGCCGCATTGTAAAAAGCCATTGATATGAAGAAACGAAAGTGCAAATTGATTCGAATTGAACATTGGTCATAAACGGCGTGATATCGTAAGGCTGAGAACACCATATATACGCGACAGCTCCAGTTCGTCGTACCATTGGAACTGTTCGAGTATAGACGGGGCCTCAATTCAACGGACCGAGAGCAAAACACTCAGAATCCGAGCGGCGACAAGGGTTTTATCGGCGACAACGGTCGCATGTCTCCAGGGCCTCTGCCCGTGTCACGGTCGCTGTGGATGGTCAACGTTGTCGACACTGTGGAATTGTTGGTTCCTACACTCCCATTGGACCCGGACAGGGGCACCGGCTTCTTCCTCAATCGGCCCCTATGGTCCCCCGGACCCAGGGCGGACTGCTGATTGCTGTCCGACGACGAGAGCTGGCGTCGGTCGGCCTCAGCATCTTGTGGTCTTGGCCTCTGTGGCTCAGCGAGGCCTCGCGGCGGAGGCTGATCGAACAACATGTACTCCTCCTCAATGAAGAAGCTCTCGTTTTTGCAGCCTCTCCAGCAATCGCGCCAGTCGCAGACTAGGAATTTGAAGCAGAAGGCATCAATCTTCATGCATGGCTGGAAGCAGATGCAGAGGTTTCTAAAATCCATTTTGTTCTTGTCAGAGTGAGCGAGAAGGAGGCTGAGGTGGCATGTGATTGCGAATAGCAGATAGTAGTTGAAGGGGGAAAGGTTAGAGAGCTCTTCGACAAGCATCTCTGGCACCTCCTCGGCGCCCGCACATTCTCGTGAGATGCGATCTTGGGATGTCTTGGGGAAGAGCTCCTCGGGCAACTCTCGCAGCCACGCCTTCAACATGGAGCCGATAATGTTGATATCGTACAGGTCATCGGCCTCGAACAGGTTGACATCATATTCTATCGTCGTGTTAGTGAGCCTCATGTCAGAGAGGAATGTGGGTGCCTACGTTCGTCAAACCTCCTCTGCCACTTCTTGATTTGCGGACCGCTCCCTGGTACTCGATAGAGGCCTTCCACCTCGCAGCCCTTGTAGTTGAGATAGTCAATAGCCCTCCAAGGAAATGCTGGCATCCAAAACTCGGTCTTGTCTCTAGAGTCCTCGAGGCGCTTCGATATTCTTGTCAAGCGGGTCTGTTCGACTAGAGGTAGATTGATAACCTTGAGCTGATAGTTTTCGTCGTCGACCGATGAATCCTTCTCCGTCGTGGAGCCGCTCCGCGTGCTTTTTCCAAAAAGCCCTCCGCTGAAGATGCCAGCCGCGCGGGTCGAGGAGCTTCGGAGTCCGCTGAGGAAAGCAGAACCCCCGTTGTCCCTATGGGCGATAGGGTGCCCTCGATTATCGCGCTGGTGCTCTCGAGTCGACGAGGAATCGCGTGCGGGGGCGCGGTCTTCTGAGCGATTTCGAACAGCAGAGCTCATCATGTCCTTGAAGGAGCGGTCTTGCGCTACTGGTGCAGTCCTCAGTGGGATCGAGTTGAGGTGCAGCTCAGGCTCGTTGCCTGACGCAATCGTCGCGCTGGCAGGTTTCAGGTCGGGGCTTGCAGGGTCCTTGTCGTAGTTGGAACGGCCAAGGCGGCCAAAGGGCTTTGGCTTGGCCTTCCTCGTGGTAGACTGAGGCGATGCGGTGTCGTAGTCACCGGCGGAGGAGACGGACAGGTCGCTTCTCAGGTGGTCGGCGGAGGAGGGTTTCTGAAGGGTGTGCTCGGGCAGGGAGGGGTCTGAATTAAGCGCGAAAGGTTAGTTAGCTACAACCAAGACAAAGAGCTCTGGGTCGCCCATGGTCCATGGGCGGCAAGGGCACCACCAAAAGTGGACTGTGTCACAGCGATGTCCAGAGTTTGGGCCCTCAGCAGGGGAATGCATACCTCCATGTCTCGGCCGGTTAGAGCCGTCGTTCCCTCTCGACATCATCTGGCTTCGCGAATCGTTGTGGTTGCTACGGTGAGGGTTGTTGGGGGGATCTTTGTGAATATGACCATGCGTTTGGAGCTGGTTGTGAGGCTTGGATTGCTTGTTGAAGTGGAAGAAGTTGTTCTTGGCTGTCTTCTTGGTCTCGTGCTGCGCAGCGTGAGCGGCGGCGGTGCTGGGGATGCCGGCGGCGACACCAGTGGCAGCAGCACCAGCGGTGGGCTGTTGCACGGGCTGGGTCACGGTGGAGGTCAACGCTGCAGAGGGTGGGCCAGGGGCAGGTTGTTCCAAGGCGGACGAGATGGGCGGATAGGACTGGGTGAGGTCCTCGCGGACGGGCGGCGGCGTGTAGGACGGCGAGGGCTGGCGGGACTCGTCTCGGGAGGCAGGAGACAGATTTGGATTCTGGTGGGTTCCCTTCTGCTGCCTCAGAGGCGAGAACCTGCTGTGCCAGGGAGAGAGAGGAGACCTGGGCGACTTGGAGCCGGCGGGCGACAAACCGGGAGACGACGTGGTTCCAGCAGTGGGCGGATCATCGCTGCTGCGCAGGGCGGGATCAGACTGCTGGAGCGGCAGCGGCTCTGGTGCCGCCTTGCGTCCCATATCGGTGCCCTGCTGACGTCGCAGGCCGGCTTGGGGAAGGCGGATTGGATGGGAAGAGCGGAGCGACCAGGCGAGACTCACTGATCAGGACAGGAGGTCCAGGATCTGGCGGCTATAGTGTTTGTAGGGATCAGTGCCGCAAATTGGCGAGGGCGAGGAGCAAGCAGAGCGGGGGGTGTGCGGTGGTGGTGGTGGTGGTGGACTGTGTGGTGGTGTTGGCGGTGCTGGCGTGCTTGCTGGCGTGCTGATGGGGATGGAAGTGGGAGGGGCTGCCGTTGGGGAAGCGAGCAGCTAGGTCCGTAAGGTAAGGTAGGTAGGTAGGCGAGGCAAGGTAAGGGAGGTAATTATCCAAGCCCAGCAAGGCGCGCGATGGTTGATGAATGACGAGGGGGAAATGGTCTGTCCGCCCGCCTGTTCGTCAGTTCGTCAGTCTACCTCTCCTGAGGCGACCTGGGCGTGTAGTAGTAGTCGTTTCGGCTTTGGCACTGGACAAGGAGTGGGCGGCGTGACCGATGGACGGACAACCTAGCAATTAGCCATGGGCGGCGTTGCGTTGTGCGGACCACCACCTCACGTTCACGTCAGCATCAGCAGGGCAATGCAATACCTGGCTGTGGTCAGGAATGGAATGCCCCGATCAATGGCTGCAGCTGCGAGGATACTACTGCGGAATTGGGGGATAATGGGAACACCAGAGCACCTCAGCCTGCGCAAGTTACGGTTCCAGCAACCAGCAATGGATGTCCGTGCTCTAGGTAGGTAGTCAATCCCTAGCCCACCTCACATCGGATTTGGGGGCCCCGAAACGCACACAACCCTGGGCAGTTTATTGGTGGTTGGCGCTTCAGCAGTGAAAAGGTGACCGAAGGCTTGGGCGATGCCGCCAGCCAGCTAGCCAGCCACTGAATACTATGCAGAGCTGGGCAAGGAGCGGAGCAGAGCGGGAGCGTCCCAATCAGCTGGGTCGCGACAAAAGACCCTGTAGTGTAGGCTGTCGCAGGCCGTGTCTGTCACTGATGGCAGCTGTATCAGGTAGAAACGGGCGGGTATCGGCCAGAGGAGGGAACGTGGGATGCGGGTTTGAGGCTGGAGGCTGGCTGTACTACGTAAGACGGGGCAAATACCGGGCTGGGCTGTGCGAGCAACGCAATACATTATCAATTATAATACAGCGGATCAGTGATGCTGTCCTGTTCTGGCTTGTCTGGTCCCGACCATGCACACCACACACACACACCACAGCGGACCGACGAGGAAGACAACGGAGATGGATGATGCGAGCTTCTTGCGGGGGAGCGGTTTCGAGGGTACGAAGACCAAACGAGCCAACCAGTTATCGCGATTCACGACCAGGCTTCGTCACCCCATCAGCGGCTAGGGGCTGGGCTAGTACCTGCTTTTACCTGCTAACGGCATCTACGGGTACAGGTACCGCCTGAAGAATGCGTGGGTCAGAGCATGGCAAACTCCTGAAACGAGGAGGCGCGCTAGAGAAGAAATCTCAGTAGCCCAACTGGTGCGTCAGGCGGCTGCCAGGCACAGAGTGAGGGGGAGGGGGCTTTGTCATTTTGGGCGCCGCCCAGTTGTTCAGGGGCCGCCTCCGTCCCCTGGCCCTCCGTTAGTGCGCAGGGCAGCCCAAAAGTGCCCGACCCTCATCATCAACAAAGGAAGACAAAGGGCCAAAATGCAAACGGTTGGCCTGATGCCGTGCATGCCCCAGCGCAGACCAATAGCATGGGGCATCTGTCTTCATCCCTGACAGTACATGTAGAGGGTCCCGTCAATAATTAATTCTTTATTCGACCCTCGTGGCAGAGCAGCGCTTGGATGAGTTGCAGAAAGTGGCGTGGCTGAATGCGCCATGGCATAGCACTATCAACTTATCAAGCAAGAAATTTCCATCTCATTTATTTCCTGTGACCCTCCTGAGCCTCTTATTGGACGTCTAGGTGTGACGCTTCCCTGAATAGTCTACATCATGAAATGTGCTCTTTGTCACACTGGCGCGTATACGACGGCGTGACTCCACGATCCATCCAACCACCTCCAATCCGGAGTTGTCAGATGTCAGAGGGTGTCAGAGGATTTCCTGCCCGTCCTGCGATGCTAGTGGCGCACGTCATGTGGCCAAGCAAGCAACGAAGCTACCCGCCGTGCCACTTTCACAGCCCTGGCCAACCCAACAACCCATGACTCGTTCTAAGCCCCTTCAGGCACAAAAGGCCCCGACTTTTGACAAGCTGACAACTCTTCGCAGATAGGGCAATGACGCCATGCTCCAAAATAGTCTTTGTGTCAAAGATCAGTCGCATTTTCATGCCCTGCTTTCTTACAAGCAAGTGCACAAGCAAGTGATTTCCATGCATGATGGCCTCTCCAAGTTGCTGCGGCCATGTCCAGATGAGCATTTGCTAGCTACCAAGATATTGCTTGCTGAGTCCTGGCAGGGCCATTCCAAGTTGCGAGACAAGTGGCTCTGTGAAAACAAAGAATTCCCCATATCAGCCTCTATGAGGAACCAGAACACAGCTATCACTATTGAGTTTCCCCATGGTCGACGTAGCTCGCCAGAAACTGGACAATCTCGCTATTGAACCGATCAGCCTCTTCGTAGAAAAGCCAATGTCCTGAGTTGAAAACCGATTCTCGTGCCAAGTTTGGTCGAATATTATTCACCCGTCTAGCCGTCTCCAACAGCCCATCAAGAGAGAAGCATCCGGACCTCCGCCCTGCCATCACAAGTGTTGGCACCGTGATCATCTCAATAGCTTCGCGATGGTCGTAGCGTGTATGGTCCGCCATGAGACGCGCCAACCAGGCCTGGTCGCAGAGAGCACTGATCCTGGTGAAGAACTGCTCATCTCTCGCAGACTGCTCAGCAGACACTCCATCGTCCTCTTGAGGTGCGTAGCGATAGCCCAAGCTTCCTTTTACTAGGTCAATGTGTGCTGCTTGAGAGTCTTCCATCCAACTCTTCTGCGCTGCCAGTGTCGTAGCTTCATCATAACAGCCCTTGTGGCTCTTGCTTTCATCCCAGCCATCGAATAATGACCGATCCTGAAGTGGTGCCTGGTCGACAAAAACGAACCCGGCGAAATCGGAGCACCCAAACAACTCAATGTACGTCCACAGAACAGCAGCTCCAATGGAGCATCCAACAGGAACGACTTGCAACCCAGGGGCAGTCTTTTTCAGGTGTGAAATGAGGTTGGCAACGTCCATGGCTAGCCTCGCAACGTGGTATCCGCCTCGGGTGTGCCCTGATTGACCGTGTCCGCGCATATCAGGGGCAATTACCCAGCACTTCTCACTTATCGGTCCAAGGTTCTTGTGAAAATATTCACTTGAGCCACTGAAACCGTGCAGCAGCATCACGCATTGGAGCCTCTCGGTATCACCACTGGCGATTGAGTTGAGGGGCAGTGAGGTTTTGAATGAGATTTCGCAACCATCATTGGCTTTTAAGGTTTCCTGGTGAATTTGGCCCATCGTAGCAACTGATACTCGATGAAGCGCAATTCAGGCGATGGGTGAGGGGTTGGGTGAGCTCTGAACAAGCTATCAGAGGTTAGCCACCACGATGAGAGGCATCATGTCGCAACCTACACTACCTGCGAGGCCGTTGGAAGTCGGTAAAAAAAACCATAAATCTAACTGAGAGATGTCAACTAGGTGCGCCGTCGAGAACGAAGATGAGCGCCATCAAATTCCTACCGGTAGTGCAAGTCAACGAGTGCCATTACATAAGCAGACCCGCACCTTGACTGGTTAAATTCTCCCGCCAGCTAGCTTTCTCCAACTTCTTCGCTTTCCAGCAAATTGACAGCAACATGGCGCAGGCCAGGCCCGATACGAAGTTGGCCACAGAGGCTCATGTCAAATACATCCAGAGTCTTGATACACGAAAAGATGAGTTGGACTACTGGCTGACTGAGCATCTTCGTCTGAACGGCTTATACTGGGGTTTGACGGCGTTGCATCTGCTGGGACACCCAGATGCTCTCCCCTCACAAGAAGTTGTTGATTTTGTCCTCTCCTGCCAACACGAGAGTGGTGGATTTGGCGCCGCGCCCGACCATGATGCACACATGCTCTCCACAGTTAGTGCTGTGCAGATTCTTGCCATGACCAACGCTTTTGACCAACTGGAGACCAAAGGCACTGGGAAGACCCAAGTAGGCAGGTGTAGGTATTACGCATGATCCGGAGTGCCATTCTGCCCCTACTGATGCCAAACAGATATCGCAAAGCTGCAGAACCCGGCCACCGGTACATTCGCCGGGGACGAGTGGGGCGAAGAGGACACACGATTCACTTACGGCGCCCTGAATGCCATGTCTCTTATGGGTCTGACCTCAATGATTGATGTTGAGAAAGCAGTTGCCTTTGTTGCCTCGTGCGCAAACTTTGATGGTGGCTACGGTGTTGCGCCCGGTGCAGAGTCACATTCGGGACAAATTTTCACCTGCGTTGCTGCCTTGACCATCGCTGGGCGACTCGACCTGGTTGATAAAGAGAAGCTTGGCCGCTGGCTGAGTGAGAGGCAGGTTCCTTGTGGCGGCCTCAATGGTCGACCGGAGAAGGATGAAGATGTGTGCTATAGTTGGTGGGTGCTGAGCAGCCTTGAGATGATCGGCCACACACACTGGATAGACCGGGATGCACTGATCGACTTCATCCTAAGATGCCAAGACACCGAACTCGGAGGACTATCAGATCGTCCTGGAAATATGGTGGATGTGTTCCACACGCTCTTCGGCATCACGGGCTTGAGTCTGCTGGGCTACCCTGGCTTGGAGACTGTTGATCCTGTGTACTGTCTGCCCAAGTCAGTGATCAAAAGGATTTTTGGTCAATGATCACAAGACTTATCCATTCCGGATAGAGGATGGATATCTTTGGATCATCGCAACTTGCGGTCACATCCTCTTGCCTTTTAACGCAACCTGCTAAAGAACTACTCTGTGATAGTCAGGATCCAAGGCGAGAGGTAGACGGACATGTTGGTTTTTTCAGGGGCATCCCTACTTCTCCATGGGGATTGCCCTGTGAAGTCCTTCAGACATGCAACATACGTACTGCATACGTACTATTAGTATTAAGCAGGTAGTCAATGATGGCACTCGGCGACGAATTTACAATTCCATCCGCTTGTGGCTGAGCAAGTGGCATTCTTCTTCGAACCGCGATGCGGATAGGGTGAAATGGGACGTCAGGTCGCGGGCACACCGGAGGCCGATTCTTCACTCTTGCCATCTCTTATCATTCTCGAAAACAGTCTGCTGCTGTCCTCCTCCTGCCGCTTCATCTCATCTCATCGGTTTCTTGGGTCAATGGTCAACCGAAGGCCCTGCTGCGCTCGTTTCACTAAGTTTGTACTGAATGAAAGGAATGAGAACCAAGGTAGACTTCAGCTGGTCTGATCATAGGATTAGACAGAGCATTGAAAAGTCGCCACACGAGGCGGTGACGGGAGCCGGCCAGTCCAAGGTACCAAGTCTGGCAACCAGCTGGCAGGAGGTGCCCGACTGGCCGGCACGAATGGTCCTTCCCACGAATCCCCGCCACCTGCGTCCCTGATGATTCTGCGACCTCACCTTAATTGACCAAGAACTCCCTCCAATGCATTGAACCAGTTGAAGGTTCCATTCAAAATTCCGTTCAGCGGGCCTTGCCGGAAATGAAAATCCAACAATAAGCCTTCCTGCCGAGATGCACGCATATGGCAACTGCATTTGTTGTCACTTGCCTACTTGGCGCAGGGTTTAAGTTCCTGAGGCACCATTCGGACCTCACGCAACTGCGGGAAGGTACCAATCCATGTTGCCCCGGAGAAGGCATTGGGGCCAGCGAGGAACGGAAGGAGCGTCGCCTTGTTCGAATCGTCTTGTTCTCCCGGTGTTTCCTCTCTCCTTATTCTCAAATTCACCCACCTCACTGACAATGGCTGCTTCCAACCGACAAATTCCACTCGTTTGCACCGTCTGCCCTGATGTACCACGGTTTTCTGACGTGTCGCATTTGCTCACCCATATTGCATCCAAAGGTCATCTCCATCACGAGACACAGACGAAGCTGCAAGCCCACCAGGACATTTCGGCTTCAGTGGTTCTCCAGCAGTATGAACAATGGTACATTCAAAACGGAATCGAGACTCTCCTCGTCGAGAGATTGAAGTCGAAACAAATTAAAGAGGCTACAAAAAGCAGGCGCGTCAGACCCCCGCCATCCACAGCCGCAGTTCGAGTAAGTACTAGTGCAAAAAGTCCCCTTTCGTACTGCCCATGTGCAAAGAACTAACAGCTGATCAGCAACCCAAGTCTAGAACCAAGAAAAGCACCATGCGTGTCGAAGTGAAGACGGAGGGTAGCACTGACATTCCGGCCCCGCGATTTGCCCCAGATACCCTTGGCCCCGATGAGGAGGGTGACACGCTGGAGGGTGACCTCAATGGCACCGAGCCTCTGTCTCTCAAAGGACAGGTTTGGCCCGGAATGGGGAAGATGGATCTTGCAAATGAGGAGATGAAACGAACTCGAAACCAAAGGAAGCCAAAGTCAGTGATCGAGAAGATGAAAAGGACATCGGAGGGCATTGAGCCCAACCAAGTGGTTATGACTCCGGGGCTCGAGGTTGAGCGGGTCAAAGATGTTTATGACGACAGCTCTTCTCCAATCCCCGGTCAAGAGAATTCTGTGAGACTCCCCAGTCGTCAGACGGCTGGCGCTAATGTGATATAGACACCGCCTCGTAAAGGCCCGAAATCGAAGCGAAAAAGGGCGGAACCACTGGCTGAGATCTCGGCCAATGTGCCAAAGCAGCGAAGGACAGCAACTCTCACAAACCCGTCGAGCCTAAAGAAGCCAGCCGAGGCTATGAAGAACAAGCGTCAGGGCGATTCGATACTGCGGATGGGATCGCGAGACATTGTTCGGCCTGGCCTGGATGTCTTCCAAGACGACGAAAACTCAGGTACGAGCTAACTTGAAATGAGCTGAATCGAACTGACACTTCTCCTAGAGTTGTTCTGCAATCGGATGACCTCGACATCTTCCGCTGCCAATCAAAGGTCTAGAAATTCTTGTCTCTTAACCTCTGCATTGCTCGAGCTAAAGTTCTGCAGATTTGACCTTCGAGGCCGAGCCGGAATGCAGCAGCTCAATCCCATTTTGCATGCAAACCTTCTCTCTCCAACGCCAACATCTAGGGATGGTCTCCCAAGATATTTTGGACTCAGAGACGAAGGACGACAGAGGGGAGAATCCCAGTCTCTCTTAAGTACTACTTTCACAGCTCACCACCCAATGTTGTGCACTGCTGACTTGTAGAAAGGCTCGTACAACCACACAGAAGCATCGTACGCCATGAGAGATGCCACCATATACAATGCATCATCAAGGATCCCTTTCTCCATGCCTACATATGGCGGTAGCAGTTCGACACATTTTCGGCAGCCAACCGGACCTTCGCTGGCAGCAAAACATGGTGACCATCGACACCCATTGAACGCCGATTCAGCACGAGAAGATGATAACCAATTCTTCAGCATTTCAGGGACGAATCCTTTGTTGTTCCAAGAACCTTTGTTTCTCCATCCCTTCAATCCGCCAGCAGTAAATCCATCTCCGCCCCCGCTTGCGTTCACACCCGTCAATCGATCTGTTGAATTTGCGCATATGCCTCGGGATTCCGTCAACGCAACGTCGGGCGACGAATGTGAGGTTCCAGAAAAGAAACCCCGCTGCAAGTAAAATATTTCAACATGAGTCCAGAAACGCATGTGGGATTGTACCAGGGGTTGGTAAGCCTCATATGCGGCCTATCATTGACAGCACTGATATTACGGGGAAACACATCAAAAGGCGCAGAGTAAGAGCGGTTCTCGTGAATTATCTAATAGGCGCTTTCGAAATCGGGGTGAAGCATGGTACTAGATGTAGGCGGGTATTTACATTGGGAGGGCACATGGCGTTGTCAGTTAACGTAGCATGTTTACTTGGGGAGCGAGGCAGCTTTTGGCCATGGCTAATTAATATTATAGCTGCTCAATGCTTGAGATAAGCTGCTCCAACTGATTTGGGCCGTGTTGCATGACGTCTGTCAACGTCTTTGATACTCCATTTAAACGCCGCATCCTCATTTCTAGCTCCATTTGCCTTGATTTCTCTGCAGCGACATCGATGACCTTTTTAGGGATGCGCGCAAGTCTGGCAACATTGAGGCCATAGGAGCGATGTGCCACACCCTCTCCGACTTCATAAAGAAAGGTGATTTCCTCTTCGCCGTCTTCCCCGGTTTCTGCCTTGAATTTCATGTGAACGTTCGTCACACCATCCAGCCCATCGGCGACCCTCGCAAGGTTTTGATAATGTGTAATAAACAAGGTTAGACAGCGGGTGTCTGTTGCTACATGTTGGAGAACGGCCTGGGCAATGGCTGCACCATCATGGGTACTGGTGCCGCGGCCCAGCTCATCCAAAATGACCAAGCTGCGAGGGGTGGCTGAGCGAAGGATGCGAGCGGTTTCAGATACTTCCACCATGAATGTCGACTCGCCCGTGAAGAGGTTATCGCGGGCACCAGTGCGTGTGTGAATGGCGTCGCAAAGCGTGAGGGACACTGCATCAGCTGGAACAAATGAGCCGATTTGGGCAAGGAGGACGACGAGGGCGAGTGCCCGGACAAATGACGATTTGCCGCCCATATTTGGGCCGGTGATGAGGTGCGCGAGAGGCGCGGGATGAGAAAGAGTAGTGGAAAATGGTATATAGCCGCCGTCCAGGGTGTGTTCGGCAATGGGGTGGCGGCCTTGAGTAATAGAGATGGTAGGGGGTGAGGAGGCCGGCAAGAAGGTCGGGCGTGAGTAGCCAGGCAAAGCGGCCACCTTGGAGAGTGAAAGGAGGCAATCAAGCGATGCGAGAGAGGCGACCGCGTCACGGAGAGGTTGATAGTCGGCCGAAATGGAGGCGAGGAGGTCCTTGAATGCCGTGTCGCATGCAGCAGCGAGGGCCTCCCGGTGCTGGTCTCGCTCGGCAATGAAGCGCAGAACCTCAGGGGTATGGAAGCGTGAGAGCTTCTTGGTGCCGGAAATCTTGCTCCAAGACGCTGGGACATGCTTAATGTCAGTATTAGGGACCTCGATGAGGAACTCGATGCCAGCAACTGTGACGTAGTCTACACTCTTCTTTTTGATCTTCCCGGCAGCAACTGTGCGGTGCTGGTCAAGCTCATGCTCGACATGAGCAATACCCATCTGGTGGTCCTGCATGTCTTCGGTCTGGAACTCGTCACGGAAGAAGCCATACTTGTCGTCTTTTCTGGCAGCTTCGAGGTTGATTTGTTCCAGGTACGAGACCACGGTGTTGAGGATTTTGGGGAGGGCGCAGATGGCCGTATTGAGAAGGGGTGAAGTGAAGCTGGTGTCAGACGCGTCCTTGACTGTCGAATAGTGGCTGGCAATTTTCTGGAGAGCTTGCAAAACCGAGAGAAGCTCCGGGCGTGAGCACTTTCCATAGTAGATACGGATGAGGCTCCGCTCCAGGTCGATTTTGGTGGTAGCCAGGAGCCGCTCGAGCTGGTCCGCAGGCGCAGTTGACTGCATATCCAACAGTTCCTGGACAGCGGCGAGACGGTCGTCTAGGAGACTCTGATCCAGCAATGGCCGGCCGACCCACTTGCGCAAGAGGCGGTGGCCGAACCGTGTGAGAGTTTTGTCGACAGCCCAGAAAAGACTGCCACGCTCGGTGTGGTCAGTCGAGTTTCGGTAGACCTCGAGGCTCTCGAGAGTGGTTCCGTTGATGAGCATATGCGAGCGGGTGCTGAAGCTCTGAAAGTATTTTGTCAAGTCAAATATGTGTTCAAGGCCATACTCGGTCAAGTGCGTGATCATGGCGGACAGACAGATGGTAACGGATTCGGGGAGCTTCAAGACTTTATCGAGAAGCGCGTTTGCTGCCGTATCTTGCGACTTGTCTTGGAGCTTATCAGCATAGAACTGCGTGACATGCGAATAGGCTTCGGCAACCATGTTCTTTCCCCTAGGGACCCGTTCCACCCGGCTTCGGTCGCCGAAGACGTTTGTGCTGCTGCCAGAAAGATGCTGAACCAGCTTGTCGGTTTCCTTGGTGAGATCTCCCACGATAAGGAATTCGCAAGGCGAGATATGGAGCAGTCTCGTCTCAATTTCACTCCGCATAAACCCATCCTCGAAATTGTCATGGATAATGTCTCCTGTGGCAGGTTGGACGGCGATGATACCGACGTCAACCTTTTCATCTGTACCGTGGCCCTTGGACTTGGTTTCAGTCATGCACAAGAGATATCCACTCGTAGATGTGCCAGCCGTGGCACCTTGATCAAGCTCGTCATGCTCGTCTACAAAAGTACCTTTGGTGTACAGGTTGGTAAGCTTGCGAACAAAGGGTGCATTGCGATTGTCTCCGGCCTTCTTCAGGGCCGCCGTTTCAATCTGGCGGACGACACCGACTTTATGGCCAGCAGCGACAAGCCTCTTCGCGTGGACGGGCAGTCTGTGGACGGGAATGCTGGCTGATGCAAACCTATCCAGGTGGGCTTCGGAAGGATCTGGCGCAACTGGTCAGCACAACGGTGGGGTACGATTTCGTTGGGCTGGTGTCAAGTTCTGCTCACGTTGATCGTAGCGCATCTTGCCCGGTATGCACACGATGCTCAGCTCTTTAGCTGCCGTGCGTGCATCTTCGCCGAAGAAGCGGAACTTGTAGCCGACCTCGACGATCAAGATAGTGTCCATGTGCTGTCGCTTGATGTCTAGAAATTGGATCTCCATGGGAGTCAGCTTCCCCGCCTTTGAACCCTTCTTTTTGGCAGACTTGGCAGAGGCTGGGGTCTCTTCTTCGTCGGCTTCGGCGTCTTGGGCTTCTTCATCGTCGTTGCTCGGGGCTTCGGTCTGGGGGACACGGCGACGCCAGGCCATGGCATCTGGGTGGCCAAGCTTCTTTACAAATTTCTTGTGGAGGGCTTCCCGCTGACTCCTGGCCGCAGAGTCATTTTCCTGGGAATCATCTCTATCGCCGACATCTGTATTCTGCTTTGAGCTGGAGCCTTCGTATCGGTAGCGTTCTGTCCGGGTCGCGGGGTCTATTGCAGGCTGGTTGGTCTGCGTCGGGCTTCCTGCCCCCTTGGAAGAGAAGGTACCGACATCCGAGCAAGATGTTTCATCGCGGGCTCTTTTGGCAGGCTTCGTTGGCTGTTTGTTGCACTTGTCGGTGTCCTCGAGGGGTCGCTTCAAGGATGGGGGCACAGGTTCGGCCTCCGGAGCCGCCTGCGCCTGGCTCTGCTTCTGGAAGGCGGCGGCGAGGCCATTGACAGTCTTCGGGGTGAAGAAAGCCGTCAATGACTGTTGCTTCTTCGGTGTCGGCTTAGTTTGGGGTGGCATGGCGGACGGCGACGGGTTGCATGATGATTCCAGCTCGTAGTTGGAAGCACCGATTACTTGCAGATAGTTTTGCCTGATGTGACGTTATTCGCTGTAGTCGCGTCCGGGACGCACCGACGCGTTGAGAGGCTTGGGTCCCACATTTATTTGTCCACTGGGCGCGGCGTCACGGGACCGTAGAGCAAGCCATGATGAAGGACGCTGCACGTGATGGGGCATGCATGGTCCAATGAACGTTGTAATAACAGCAAGACGCTCAATGCCATGCCAGGCAAGGCGTGATGCGGACGTCATCAAGGGTAGCATTACTCTCAAGTAGGCAGAGAATGATAATGTATGGGGTCGATTTTGGTTTTGATGTAGACCAGTTTCCCAGAAACGAGGGCAAGGCCGGCCGGGGAAATTGAGAATGTGACTTTCAGCATGGGCATGACCATGGGCAAACCGGGGGTGCAGGCATGACCAGTTTCGTGGCATTGAGAATGCGCAACGTATAGGCTGGCTATGCTTTGCCGGCCTGGCCGTCAATGTCTTGGCTTTGCTGAAGCCGGGCGCTTGCACCGGGGATTCTTGGTTCTCTATGGGTGATTGAAACAACCCCTACGGAGCACCATACCCGCCTAGTCCGAAGTCTGTCGTGATAGTACAGCTGCAATGATGGAAACCCGTCAGGGGCGTCCCGCCTCGGCCCCCAAACATGGCCTGTCTATGGCCCGCCAGGCCCGTGGTGGGTCGCCCCCCGAGGTCCCGGGCGCTTAGAGCTATGGCATTGTTCTCACGGCTCGGCCAATCAGGGCGCCGTCTCGAGTTCGAAGCGCTGAAACAGCCCCTCTATTCGTTTGGGCTGGTCTGGGCTCCCTCCACGACGCTCATGCCCATGATCCAAGGAAACCACACGGCGTACCCCACTTGCCCACCAAAGAGTAGCACGCTTCCCTCCCTTATGATCGCCATGTGGTGTATTGCTTGACTGCCGCAAGCACGTCTTCGTCATTCCGCGAGTGGTCCTTGCCACCGGTATAGACCTGATAGATCCTCGGCCCTCTCCCCAATGAGATTTCGCCTACATGCCTCCGCCCACCACTCAGGGCGGTGATAGCGGTGTGCTGTGCCATGGATGCCTCCCGTCGGCCCAGATAGCGGGCAATAATTTGTTCTCCAGGACTCTCACCCCAAGCAGTACAGTCTCACTTCGAGTGCGGCCCTGTAATGATGCGCAGTGGAGAGTAATCATCTGCCGTCGTAATCTCTCCACGCACTCCAGCCAAGGAGACGTGCGAAGTCAGCTGCGCCTCTCTTGCCCCTCGCCTCTCTGGCTGGGTCTGGCTGGGCGGCTATCGTGGTTCCGCCACGTCTGGCTGGCTCTGGTTTGTCGGCTGCCACATGCCCTGGGACTGTCTGGTCAGTGGTGACTGTGGTCACTAACAGCATCTGGCCCGTGGTGTTGTTGCCAAGTAAGGTACTTGCCTGTCACCTTGGGCGTGCAGCCGAGTGCATAAGGTGATTACGTCCACGCCACCGCTGCGCGCGCCCAAGAGCTCCCCCGCCCCTCCTGGGCAGCTTGGCACCTTGCCGGCGCTTGCAGCTCTCCAGCTTCCAGCTCGGGTTCCCTCATCTTCCGCACCCTCTGTCCCTCTCTCGTTCATTCACCTCCCACCACCTCGAAACATCTCCATTTTCATCCTTCCCATTGTTCCTTCTGCGGCCGTATCTGCGACCCATCCGCAGCCCGCAGCCCGCTCCCCAACGCCAAAAAACCAACCGAGCAGCCAGAAACAGAGCCCTCCCTCCCACCATCGCAACGACCAAGCAACCCCCGCCCAACCAGGCGTCTGTTCAATATTACCCATCGCTGTTGGCGTCGCCCCCAAGACGTCTCAATACACGTCGCCGTCATCCTCTGACAAGACGTCGGCTGCCTGCGCATAGCGCACGCCCTCTCTCGTCGCTTCTCTGCTCATCTCGGGCCTATCACTACCCCTCCTTTGCGCACTTCGCTGAAGCGCGCGTGCCCCGCCAGCATGGAGCGTGGACGAGGCATCCCGGACGAGGAAATGTTCCTACATAAGCCCGCTCCCGAGGATTGCGATAGCCCTACCGTCGAGCCTCTGCGTATATTCAAGCCGCAGAGCCCCCAGCCTTCAGCTGATGGCAGGTCCTCGGCCTTCAGATATCCCTCTCCCTCCTCATCTTCCATGGCTTCCACACCGTCGTTCCCCCTCCCTCCGGGCGCCTCAAGCTCGGCTGCTCCGCTACCGTTCCCTGACGATGACGACGTGCGCAAGCCTACGCCTGCAAAGCCATATGGTTCAGCATACAACGATACCAGCCCTCGCATAGATACCACCAGCCCCATTGGGAAAAAGCCTGGCCTCGCCGAACGGAGGGGCACTGCGCCCAAGCCCATCAGCTCCCCGACCAGCCCCGACGCCGATCAGGACTTGTTCCAACGACCTTTGGCCGATGCGCGCCTGGCCTCGTCTACTACCACTTATCCCGCCTATCAGAAGACCTATTATCCACCGCCAGGCGCCTCCTCGGGTGCCCCAAGCGATGCGCCTGCCCCGGCGCAGCCTGCCGCAGTCAATCACCTGAAGATGAGCGATCCCGGGGTGAATAGGTTCGCTTCCACGGCCTCGACTTCGACCACGCGAGCAAGCCGTGGCTCTCCGCCGCCCCCTGAGACCCCCATCGTGGAACCCGGCCAGGCTCCCGCCGACGGAATCGAAGCTCGCTATGCTGCGGCCGGCATATCTGGAACTGCCACTCTCAATAGCCTCAATGCCCCCAGTGCTGCCGCCACTCAGAGACTTGCTCAGTATGGCCACCAGGCTCCCCAAAGACCGTGGACCCCTACAGAAACTCCAGATCAGGCCCCGTCTGGTCCTCCTCAAGTCTACCAGGGGATGAATGCCGTTACAAGTCCACCGCCGACTCAGACGACCTTCAATGTCCCAGCCCAGACCCAGCCAGCGCAGCAGCAGCAGCAGCAGCAGGCACAACAGCAACCACAGTCGAGCCAGGACAACCCGGGCGTCCAGGTCAGCGTCTTGGAGCAGGACTTTCAGCGACTGAGCACCAAGACGCCCCCACCCGCATATTCGAGCGTGAACCCGAGCGGAGGCAGTTCCTACCCAAACGAAAAACAGCGCCCATCTCAAGCCGCGGCAGCGACAGCGTCGACTGCAGCTCCGACCAACCAGCAAGCCTCGTCATCCTCACCTCCCCACAAGGCAGCTGCCGCGATCGCCGCGACAAGTGTAGCTACAACCACTGCGGCTGGCGCCGTCGGAGGCTTAGCCTCCCCTGCGCTACAACATCCCGGCCACCCTGCGTTCGCCAACGATCCTCAGCCGCAACAGAATGGCCAGAGCTCACAGCAACAGGCGGTTCCGGCAACGCCATCCTTTGATCAAGCAAATCCAGCTTCACCGCCACCTCTACCGGAGGGATGGATTGCCCATCTGGACCAAACCTCCGGCCAGTATTACTATATTCACCTCGCAACCCAGGCAACACAATGGGAGTTTCCCAAGGGACCGAATCCGATCTCAGTCGAACAAACCCCCCTTTCCCCGACGGCGTCGACATATGGAAACCCCTTGGCAAATCCTCTAGCCTCCCCCATGTTTGGCAAGCAGGCCATGGCTTCGCCCATGTTCCCCCCTCACACTCCTGGCTACGCCGAGAGCATCATGAGTGTGGCTGCTTCGGCGACGCCAACCACTGCTGGATTTTCCGGTCCGCCACCTAGCGCTGGAGTGGACATGTACCGTATCCAGCCAACAAATAATGTCTACTTCGGGCCGTACTTGCGTTATGTCAACATGGACGTTGAAAAGGGATTGTGGCATGGCAGCATTCTGATAGTCACGGATGCACCTCAGCCTCCGACGATTCACACCCATCTGAGCAACGACCTTTCCCCAAATCCTCGACAGCTCCAGCCTCGCATCATTTACACCCACCAAAGGTGGAAATTTCACAAATATGACCTTGAGCTGCAGATGGCAGAAGCTACTGAGCGCTGGACATACGCTGTAACCTCCCACCTGGGTTGTACTCGGTATGAGTTTGTCGTTGCTGGTCGCCATGAGACGGGCTGGCGTTTCATCGCGCACTCCGGCAACGACTTTGCATCCGGAACCACACAAAACGAGCGAGCAAAGCTTGGGGGTGTCGGCTTCATGTGGAAGGATGTGCTCCAGAAGAATGTTGAATGTGGTGGTTACCATGTGCAGCTTGGTCTGGGTGACCAAATTTATGGTGATCGATTGTGGAAAGAAGTTCCTCTCCTCAAGCAGTGGCTGGCGATGAGCGGGCGCGAGAACAAGAAGAATGTCCAATGGACAGCACGCCACGAGGAGGATGTTGCCCACGCCTATTTCCACTACTATACCAGCCACTTTGACCAACCCTTCCTCCGAGAAGCCTACGCCCAAATCCCGCACGTCCTTCAAATCGACGATCACGACATGTAAGTTTTTGGATGCCATTGATTCAGTGGCCTTGAGCTCACGGCATTTCTAGCTTCGATGGATATGGTTCTTATCCCGATTACATGCAATCATCTCCCATCTTCAAGAACATTGGTCGGATCGCGACTGAGATGTACCTCCTGTTCCAGCACCACACAACGGTGGAAATCCTACGCAATATCAGTACTGACCACGACATCTTCACCATTACTGGAACTGGATGGCACTTTGTCAAGTACCTTGGTCCCGCCGTTGTTGTGGTTGGACCGGATTGTCGGTCGGAGCGCACGCAAGCCCAAGTCATGGCCGGTCCGACATACCAGGGAATCTTTCCCAAGGTTGCGACGCTGCCTCCGAGTGTCCAGCACTGTATCTGGATGGTCTCAGTCCCTGTCGTTTACCCTCGGCTGGAGGCAGTCGAGAGTCTGGCCCACACGGTCGCCGTGGGCAAGAAAGCGGTCAACACTACATACAACATCCTGGGCAAGGTCACAAGTTCGGTGGCTGGCGTGGTAGGTGGCAAGGAGGTTGTTGCCCAAGGGTTCTCGCACGTCAAGAAGGCCGTCGGAAAGACTGGTCTCATGGGCAATGTGCTGAATCAGTTTGGCGAGCTTGATATTCAAGAGGTGCTCAAAGATATGTGGACGCACGACACCAAAGATCTTGAGAGAACATACTTCATCCGCACACTACAAGGCATCGCCCAACAAAAGGGGATTAGGATGACCTTCCTGTCTGGAGGTGAGCAACACGTGCTATGGCATACCCCAAACTTGGAATATGACACTAATGAGTCAACAGATGTCAATGCTTCTGGAGCCGGTTTGGTGCACGATCCTACGCATCCCGGCGATCACAAGACCATGTACCAGATCATCTCTTCCCCCATTGTGGCGGCACCGCAAAGCAACTATGTGCTCAAACTGCTACACAACCAGAAGACGCTCTATGTGCCGCAGAATGGCAAAAAATCTACGCACGAGGTGTCAGATACCAAGGAGGATATGATGGAGATCTTCCACACCGACGCCAGCGGGGCGGCCCGGGAGCTGAAGAAGCTCATGGGCCGACGCAATTATGTCTCCTTCGTCGCGTATGACCACGAAGCTGTGGCCGCTCAGGCACAAATGCCATTCAGCCCCAACCCGAGCCTCAATGGCCAGCCGCAACAGCAGGGCCTGTCGAAACTGAGCCTGGCAGTTGACTTTGTCGTGCAGGGCGATGGTGCGTTCACGACACCCACTAAATATGGTCCGGTAATCGTGCCGCACCTGGAGTTTGGACGGTGAGCGGACGCTGGCCGGCGGATTTGATCCCAACGAAGTCGAGTTGTGGAAAGACGGGGGATGGAGAGGTGGGAAGTGGTGTGGGAGGTGGGATGATCAGATGTTATTTCACATTTAACATATAGCGGATTGATGAGATGATGAGCCTATATGCCTTTTCTTTCGTTCTTCATGTTGGTAGATACCAAGCTGTTCTCATCTATGGCGAATTGAAGCATGGTTTGGCGCGTGTGTGTTTTGTCGCGACTCGCGGTAAGAATTAGAGCCCTACAATAAACATGAATGCAATCACGCTCTTCCGCATTACCTTGCCAGTGGATGACATGGCATGGATATTAAATTGCGATTCTTGGTCGTCGCGTTTCTACAACCGCGAGATCTCCACTTTTGTATTATTTATTCCCCCGCCGGGTGCTTTCCTCTCGTTTCCATCGATGCCTTGCTTTGGTCGTGATCCGCGTGTTTACAGATTGAAGAGTTCCTTCAGCTGTCGGATGGTGTCCTCGGGATTGGTGACAGTATGGCCAATGGTCCGGGGGTCAGTGAAGATCTCGTAATCGTTGCCGCCCTCAAAGGTCTTGTCGCCAAAGAAGTGGATGTTCTTGTAAGCGATACCATCTGGCTTCTTGGCCTCGTTTTCGAGGTGGTTGAGGCAGTAGGTCTTATCCCAGCCGCGGGGGAAGACGTCAAAGGAAATCTGGCCGCCGATGGAGAATCTATTGGGGCCACCACCATGGCTCAGCAAACCGGCGGACAAGATCATTTGGAGTAGAATTTCAGCCAGAGCTGAAGGACGGATGACTTACGTTAGGCCGAGGTGGCCGAAGCGTTCCTTAAGAGTCTCTACAAACTTCTCTCGGACCTTGGCCTCCTTGTCAAAGGCCTCGAACTCATTGCGCTCTTGGGTGCTAGCGTTTCGGCCGATGGGGGAGATGTTGATCATGCCGTTGCGGAACTCGATAAACGTGCCGCGCTTGACCGGGACATCGAGGTCGGCGATGTAGTGCAGGCAGAAGTTGGCCAGCTCCTTGTACTGCTCCTCACCAATCCACTTGATGAAGGAGTTGGAGGGCAAGGGCTCGCCGAGGCGGAAGGCGGTCAGGCCGTTCTCGGCGAAGCAGAAGTCGAACAGGGACGCCGTGGGCAGACCGACGGAGCGGCCCAGCTGCTCCTCCTGCTTGGCGAAGTCGGAGCCGCCAACGGTGCCGATGGCGCACTTGGTGCGCAGGGCAGCGAGGACTTCGAGCATCTCTGGGGACACAGACTGTCAAGGAGCAAAGAATGACACATTCCGGTCAGTTAAAGAGATATGGCGACGAGTAGGAGGAGCAAGCAGTAGTGGTGATAGCAGGGAGGTGGTGGGAGCGAGCTCTTCTTACCAGGCGGGCAGGGGTCAGAGTGCCGTCCACATCGAAGAGGCAGATGGTGTCCTTCTGAGGACGATCCTCAAGGGGCGAGACCGCGGGAGGTTGGGCAGCCATTGCGACGAGATTGGGAGTAGGAAGAGATGGGAGGCGGGGGAGTTGTAGAGGAGAGGATAGCAGGAGGTGAGCGGCGAGCACAGCTGGAGCTGAAGATGGTGAAGCTCGTGGGGGATTTATTAGCTGCCAGTGAAGCTCCCCCTGCTTTGGCAGTGGAGGGGTAAAAAGGCGGGGCGGTCAAGCACAGGAGGGGCGGCTTGTGGCACCCCTGCTCACTCCACTCCTACCTAAGGCAGGCGCGGTGCTATTACAACTTTGCAGTCCACGGGGACTGACCACCTCCACCCATCACAGGTTGACTGAAGCATGGATCCCATAATCCGGTCCACTACCACCTATTTGATCACCGCAAAAAAGACTTTGATTTTCCAAGAACTTAGCTGAAGCGAATCCCTGATACTTGTGTGTACTGACTACCCTTACTCCAGGTTTCCCCATACTCCGGTCAACTCCATAATGACGTTAATAGTTGTCGTGACTGCCCACAGTCCGATGAGACCCCATCCAATCTTCCGGCTCAGAACCCACTTGTTCATAGGCACGACAACCAACAGGCCAGCCAGTGTGACTAGCAATGTGATGGCCGACACCATGAGCGATTCGCCAATCTGCACGTCGTATGGTCCGTACTGCATTGGGAGCTCTGGGTGTTTACGGTGGTTGTAGTTTGCGCTCTTGATCATCATGGCCACTCCACCAATGCCGATGCCCAGCAAAATGTTGAGCATGGGTCCTCCAAAACATGCAGACCTGAGGCGTTGCGGTCAGTCCAATCCTTCTATGGGGGAGAGGCGGCGAAAGGGATACTTACAATGCCATGACAGGATAGCCCAGTCGTGCAATTGTGATGTCGGCTACTAGATCTCCGACGCTGTTGCCCGCCGCAAAAATGGTCAACCCCAGCAGCGCCTCTGATATATCAAGGATGACGCCAAAGGTTTTTAGCACTCCCACCACCTCGCCGGCTATGGTAGAGATCCAGGCAATGCTAATGATGAAGCCCATAAAACATAAGAGAAAATGATACTTGGGCGGACGGTCCTCCGTCGTCAACATGAGGAGCCCAGCAAGGAGCACCAGTGACGCAAGAAGCGAATACAGCACCATGACGAGGAGCACTCGCCCAGGGCGTTCCATCTCTTCAATCATGTTGGCCCATAGAATGATAATGGCGAATTGTGGCCCGGTGAAGAGCTGCAATGCCACAAGCCATCTGTTCCAACCGGTGCTCTCGTGCTTGTCGCTCCACGCCGAGGGGATCTCAGAAGCCGGCCTCGTAACAATAGCAGGGGCACCCAAGGACAGCTGGTTCATTGGGCTCAAGGGTCCATGGTCTACCTGGTGCGTTGCGGGGGACAAAGTAGGCGAAGTCGTGGGACTGATAAGGCGCCCCAGAGTCCGCCTGCGGTATCGCTGCCATTCTGTTTCTGGCTCGACAGCCGAAGCAGGTTCTCGAGATACCGCCGTTACCACACTCTGGTTCATAAGATCAACCGCAGCATCTACAGGAGAAGCATCCTCGCGAGTGGCGTCTGACTCGACCACTGGCAACGTCATGACAAGTAGAAAGAGGCTCGGGACAGAGATGGCGCTGACAAACTTGTCCCAGTACGTCTTATCCTTCCATCCCTGCAGTGTCGGGAAAAGCGTTGCCAAAAGCACATGGGGAGGTGGTAGCACTGAGTAGGGCCACCATCTCACAGGCGACGGTGGGTCGGCCGGCAGCTGAAGGTCTGCGAAAGGGCTGTCTCGAGCCGGCGGCTGCCCCGGCGAGATGAGTTCGCTGGGTTCGGTGCCCGGGATCGGCGTCAGCAGGGCCGGTGACTCGGTAAACACAGGAAAGGGGGTGCTCGGGGGAGAGCGGTCACTTTGGCTGCTTTGCCGGCTGGGTATTTTTAGACGCAGCGGGGCTTTCAATGATTGAGCATTTTGGCCTGCGTGTTCGGCGCTGTCGATAGCTCCTGGTTGGCCGGCTGGTGGCGGTGCAAGATTGCCTCCAACAGTATATGATGGGGTCGGGCTGGGGGTTCTCGCGCCGCTGGTGGCTGAATGGGGAAGCGAGAGGCTTGATTCCGCCCTCTGGCGTCCGGGAATAAGGAGGTCGGGATGGTGTTCGGTTCCCAGGGGCGAATCCCCCGAAGAGAGCGCTCTCTCTCTCACCACACGCGCGTCAGATTGGCGGTCTTGGGCAAAGTGGTCCCCTGCCCGCGCAGAATCAGTAAAGACGCTCATGGTTCCTCGCCTGTGCGGGTGGTCCTCTGGGTGATCCGTGTAGCCTCGGTCCGGTATAGTGGCGAGTGGCAAGTTGCTTTCGCGTTGCAGCTGGGCCAAGGCAGACCGGAACTCCAGGGCTCCAACTAGACTGGGTCGGATGGGGGTCATTGTGTTGCTCCGTCGAGGTCGCCCGCGTAATACTCTCATACTGCTTGCCACCTCGGCGACAACCATGCGTTCGTGATCGTCAGCCGAGCCCTCGTCGCTTACAGGGGCGCCATCTTGATCTTGGCCATCGACTTTGATAGTAGGCGCTGCCTCCATGGCTGACGCCTCAATGAGAATTGACGCTGCCGAAGAGGAGCCCTCGCCGCCCTCATTCTCGTCTGGGTTGTCGCGGTACGGTTCGCCAGCCAGATCATCTCCACCGGCATGCCCGTAGACATGGCTTCTGGCCTCCCCTTCCTTGCGCTTTCTGCTTTTCCTCCGAGTCGACGCCCAATGCCAGCCGACAACAGTGAAGACGTATACAGCATAGTAACCAATCATCAGCCAGCACTCCCAGAAGCGCAGATGGCCATCCGCGAGGAAGAAGGTTGTGAATGCGACGGCGACTATGAAGAAGCAAATGTCGCGCGCATACGTCTTCCGGTCGACACGGAATTCACGAACAAGAGCCATGGAGCCGGCGACAACACCAGCGATGAAGCCGGCTGCGCCAATCAATTCGCCGACGGCCATGCTGGCGCTGTTGGAGCCCATGGCCGCAAAGGTGCTAAAGACATCGGGCGAGCCATTGCCAAACGCCAGAAATGTGACACCGGCCAGACTCTCGCTTAGTCCTAGTACGGTCGAGATGGTGCTCAGATTGACACTGAAGAAGTCGCTCGCGGCGATGCCTATCGTGGTGAATAGGAGACCAAGCCAGAGGACAAGAGCGACAAAAGCGAGGGGTTGCGCATTGCCAAGCTCGCAGTAGTAAAGCTCAAGGTAGTTAATAAGGCCAGCGGCATCGTCGGCGCAGAATTCTTTAACGAAGGCGCATTTGTTGGTGGCCGCGTGGACCTCGTTACATTCGGGGGCCGAGTTGCGCTTGAGGAGGGTACTGTGTTGGTATTGGCGCACACCACGTTGCGCGGGAGATTGTGAATAGCCGGCCTTTGTGTGCGCCAAGAAGGACCCGGCGGTCAGGAGCGATAGGATGAAGATGGTTGTGTAGAAGGGGCGGGAGCGCAAACGACTCCCTCGGGGCGCGAAGCTGGCCATGCTTCGTTCGACGTCATGTCAGGTGGTAAGTGCGGGCACCCGAGGCATCGGTTCTCGCAGACTAGCGCGAAAGGTAGGCGACTGCGGCCACAACGAGATGGCACACAGGGAAGAGTCGGGGGAGAGGAGGCAATGTTGGTCGAGGCCGAGCGTGGGAGGGGAAGATGCGAAGAAAATACACGAGAAGGATGAGGAAGGGAGAATGCGGGACGGTGTCGCGATGTCGGGGCTGTAAATGAAAGCGAGCAGGCAGGGTTCAGTAGGCTGCTAGTACTTTTTAAGTTGGCAGCTAAGAAAATCAATCTTATCGGAATCCGGACGCTTCGGCGCTGGTGGTTCCTGGTCAATGGGCCGACATGCTTGGGATGGGGATTTCTGAATGGGGTCGCCCCCCGAATTAGCGTGAGGGGGCGACATGCCCATTCATTACCTCATCTGAACAAAGTTGAGATGAGACAGACTACATGACCAACTCCTCCCATGCAGCTGCCGCGGCCCGGCTATCGAAAATGAATCCAATAATACCAGAAGTACTAGTTAGTAGCCCGTACGAGAAATCCCCGGGCAAGGCTTGACGATTCTCTTTCTTCCCTTCTTGCAATTATTACCACACTTACGAGTCTGAACCCACTGGCATTGGTGGTGAGGTCACTACCTATACTTACTGTACTGATACCTGTACATAGCATACGTAACACTGGTCGTTTCTGGTAGGAGGCCGCCCACGTCCTAAACAAGTTTTTGCCCTGCCTCCGCCGCACAAGCTCCGACGAATGCCAAAAGGGTTCAAGCCATCGTCTACCAGTATCTGAATCTGACACCTTCCTATCCTGGGTGTTAGAAATGCTCCCCGACACTGTATTGTAGGTAAGTTGTTACACGGCGCCACGCGTTCACGGGCCAGTCACGTGATTGATCATGCTCGGATTACAAGGCACGTCCATTGGGCGCGTCCATTGGGCACCGTGCTCTACCAGTACGTACCAATCCAGGGTTCGAGCTGTCGCATCCGTGCCTCCTCATTGGGCAGGCGGCACCATAACCCCACGCCTGGTAGTCCAGTTGCTGTTGTTTACTTTTATCTGGTTTGGGTTGGCAACACCACGACGCGCGGGGCCTTGTCTACAAGCCTTTTGCATCATCACCCTCGTGTCCCATCCGCGCCCATCATGCCTCGCGTAGCTCAAGTTCCACGCGCGGGCAGTGCCAGGCCGACTGCCGGCTCAAATAATGGCTCCCCTTTCAAATCCCCTGTCAAGTAAGTCGTCTCTTCCGCCCAACAGAAGATGTCAACACCTCGCGTTGCCGTCGGTCAACGGCAGCGTGCTAATGTGTTTGTGCCTTAGAATCCCCCTGAACGATGATGCCCACGAAAAGGGACAACGACTAAGCTCCCGAAGAGCACTCCACGAGAAGCAAATTAACGAGATTAAAAAGGCCGCTACCCCGCGCAAAGTGAGTGTCCGGCTCGATGATATGGAAAACGCCTCTCCTAGTTCCGATCCCCGTACGCCGCGTGCTGGACGCGGTGGCGATGAGGATGAAGGTTTTGTCGTGGGCGGAGCCGTTGTCACGCCTATGAAGCGTGTGCCAATTCTCGCCAACTTCGAGGAATGGATGAAGATGGCCACCGACAACAAGATCAATGCCACAAACTCATGGAACTTCGCCTTGATCGACTACTTCCACGACATGTCACTCTTAAAAGAGGGCGATGGCGTCAATTTCCAAAAAGCCAGCTGCACGCTTGATGGATGCGTAAAAATCTACACAAATCGAGTCGACAGCGTCGCGACAGAAACTGGCAAGCTGCTAAGCGGCCTTGCCGACAGCAACAACGCGAAGAAGAAGGACCGGGATGCTGAAGACGGAGAGGACACGGATGGTGAGGAACTCGACGAAGATGGAAACGTCAAAAAGAAGCCCAAGAAGAAGGTAAGATGGGTTTTTGCTTTTCAACCCGGATGCGCGCTCACTTAAATACAGACACAGCGTTCATCAGAGGCCACCCTAGCCCCTTCCTTTAGCTCCCTACAGCTAAAGAAGTTCGAATTGGAATTCGCGGTCGATCCCCTGTTCAAGAAAGCCTCGGCAGACTTCGACGAAGGAGGTGCCAAGGGTCTTCTCCTGAACCACCTGATGATTGATTCCCAGGGCCGTATCGTATTTGATAGTAGCGATGATGCCGGTGATGCCGCTGCTCTCGGAAAGGAAGGCGACAAACAATTAGGTGATGAGGACGACGAGGACGAAAATGCCGAGGCAGATGACACAATAAAACTGGATGCTGTGGAAGAAGACGATGAAGCAGATGTTGAGATTGACGTTGGTGCACTTGGCGCCAAGTTCATGCCCGACCTTCATCACCTAGATGAGCTGGATGTCTGTCCGTCGCTCAAGACGTTCGATCTTGGCGACCCTTCAGGTTCCATGGACATTCCATTCCTCAAGGCACCCGAGGACTGGAGGCAAGACCAAGACAAGGACAAAACACCTGGTGCCTTCGGTGATATCTCTGGCCTAGTCATTGACGGAGATGCTCCGGCAGGTTTCGACGACGACGACCTAGGTCTCGGATCATTCGATGTCGGGGGAGACGTCGAGTTCGGTGAGGGTGGTGAAGCCTGGGCCCGAGAGGCTGCTCTGGAACCTCAAATGCGTGTTTACGATGCCGGCCTCGGAGATGAAGGTGGAGATGTGGAAGGGTTTGACGACAAGGGCGAATACGTTGTGTCGATGACGAGCGCCCAAAAGGCCGACAAAATGCACGAGGATATCCTCGGCTTCTTCGACCAAGCGTTGCAGAAGAATTGGAGCAGCGCCGAACATTGGCGTATTCGAAAGATTAAGGACGTTAGCAAGCCAGCAGGGGAGACAAAAAAGCGCAAAGAGAAGGAACCCTTCCAGATCGATTTTGCCTCACCACTGGACCCCAGCTTAGCCGACACCATCTACACCCAGGCTGCCAACAATTCAGCCATCAGCATGCCAAAGAAGGACTGGAAGTCAAAGTCCCGCAACCTACTGCCAGATGATAAGCACTTTAGCTCCAAATCCCTTCTTCGCCTGTTCCTTAAGCCCAAGGCACGCATGGGAAGGCGGCGGACTGGATTTGGAAGCCGAGGTGGTGTCTTTGGCACTGATGCCCAGGACAATCAACCTGTTGGAGAGATGGACGAGGCTTTCTGGGCCTCCCAAAAAGCTCCCATGCAGGGCACGGAGGAAACAGCGTTGCCAGAGGGCGACTATGATGCCAATTTCTTCCAGGATGACGCGATGCCATTTGCCGGTGGCGATGATGATGACGATGATCTCGAATTTGCAGATGCCCGTGAGCACTTCTCACCTGGCGCAGAGGGTCAGGGCGCCTTAACCGAAGCCGGCGGCCTCACGGCGCTCTTGAACGGAGAGACGGTCACCAACTGGAAGGGCGGGGCATTTGGCACAACACTTGTAACGCAGACAAGACGCGTGCGGCCAGAGTATGTGCAGTTTGCCCGAGTCGCAAAGAAGGTTGATGTAAGGCGGCTGAAGGAAGAGATCTGGAGGGGTATGGATCTCGAACAGCTTGAGGTATACTTCCTTCCAGCACTAACGTGTTTATGGTTCACGGACTGACGTCTATGTAGAAGCCCGCCGACGCATCACGCATGCAAACACCACCAGATTCGGACCAAACAAACGATGGGCAAGAGCCGCTCAAGTTCACAGAAGTCATGAACAGCCTACAAACAGTATATCCCAAACCAGTCATGGATGATATTTCAACGTCTTTTTGCTTCATTTGCTTGCTACATCTCGCAAACGAAAAGGGCCTGACGATTGAGAAGACATCTGATTTGTCCGAGCTCGAGATCCGCAAGGACTGGACAGCGGAGATTGTCGAAGGCGCCGAGTAGGTTCCGATAAAGGCTAGATGGGGTATGACGGAACCGCAACATGTTTTTAGTCGACGCAGTTCCGTCGACTGCGACAGAAACGTAATGAAAGACATGAAAGCAATGACATGCACGCAACCATGCCAATCAATTTTGGACGGTTGGACTGGGCAAGGCAGGATAGATGATGGGTTGAAGCGGTGCGGTTCAAGAGTTGTTTCGCTCGATTTTTCACAGTTTTGTAGTGCGCAGTACATAATGCCCGTGAGATTTGTATACAATGCTCATTTGCTACACACTTCGGCTTGAGAAGCTATTGGCAACGCTTGCTGGCTAGCCAGAGAATGGTCGAGGACAACAAGTTGTGAAATTGATCAGTCATGTCCATGTCTTCTCCTGGACGTTGACAGTGCTCGCGAGTTCATGCAAACACATTTCGAGGTCCTTGCAACCGCAAAGACGGCACGGTGACCAACGATCTAAATGGCACCAAAGACCACGATGGCAACACCCTGTCAATCCCAGCCAGGAATGATGGGCCGATGGTGCGGCAGTGGATCGGGTCCTGCTATCGGCCATTGCATCTTGCGGGGAAGAATGGCAAGGAGGTTTCGAAACCCCGTCGGAGAATACTTGGCGCTTGGGGATGGGTACAACTTGAGCTTTCCGGGATCTGCCACTCGTTGGGTTCTTTCGCGGTTGAACAATAAGGTAAAAGGATGTTACGGCACACATGGCTTACTCGCCTTGCAACATCTAATAACTACTCACCTACACTGCAGATATCAGTAGCCAGCATGCTATTGAGGCCCAGGCCAGGGAGGGCTTTTGCATTTACACACACAGCCGAGATGGCTAGGATGTCCCATTCGTTTGGTGAGGCTGCAAATGGGAGCTGTAGTTGCTCACCGAAATGATCAAGGCGATGGAGAGGGTGGCCGCGGGTTCCGTTGAGAGATGCTAGTACCCAGTAGTTGTAGGTAGAGACATAAACTTTACAAGGCTAAGATCGTGAGCCTTGTGCGCGCCATCAATTATTGGGCTTGCCCTGCAGTTAATGCTCGATGGCTTGTCTAGCTGCGGGGAGAGACGATCATCACATGATCCCAATGGCTTGGTTGTGGTTGAGGTGAGGTCTGGTGCATCCGGGTATAGGCTGTTCCCTGCAAACCATGTACGTTATGAAACGGTGCGCATTATCAATCTACTTACAGATTTCGACAACCATTGGCCCGCTGCTGAACTCTGGCGGCGCCGCCCGCTGAAGATGCAGAATGAAGGTGGTGACGCTGACGGCTTGCCAAATTTTGTCTGGTTGGTCAGTGTGGCCTCCTCGGCTTGGCCATGCCTTCCCTGTTTTGTGCGCGGCCAGCTCCAAGACGACTGCTCGCACCTTCTGCCTGCGTACTATTTTGATCACAGGCAAGTACAGTAAGCCCCTCCTGCTACTTTGGGTTAATGCATAGCTACATCCTGGTTTGGACCATGATCCGACGTGGACCCTGATTTCCGTCACTTATGCTGATCTCTCTTGCCCGCGACGGCATATTCCCCTCCCGATTCTTCCCATCTTCGTCAACGCTTCGCCTCACTGCGCCTCGTGAATCGACCAACTCGCGTGATCGACATCTCAACCCAAAGGGCACATCCCTTTCTCAACCACCTCCGCTCTTCCCTCCAACTTCCCTTGAAATGAACCCAGCCACATGAACCAAGATCTCGTCGGCAAATAACCGACCAACTCCCAAGCCTCCCGTCATCTTTCAGTCACCATCGTGCGATGCTTCAATATCCATTTCAGGTCACAATCACGTCATGCCAACTGACTGCAGGCTATTTCCTTCATCGCACATATGATTGTATATCTTGGCTCATCATCAAGTCCATCACGCTTAGCTTTTCCACTAAGTCCCTCCCCCAGTCTGCCCTTAAAACTCCCATCCTGTACGCCGCCTCAATTTGAGACCCAACAATAACTAGCACTCAGGTCCCAAAGCGTTATCGTTTACATTCGTAGCGAGTCTGGACTGTAGACTCATTCCCTGTCTTGCTCAAGAGGCCACAATCAATGGGTATCTATGAGCAGGCAACATCAAAGGAAAAGAACAACAAGAGAAGAAGAAGAGATAAAATGCCCAGCCCTGGCTCCTGTGTTTCATGGTCGCTTCCGATTCACCATGAACGCCGGCAAGCCAACTGGGATTGAAGCCGTTGCCGTCCAGGAATCTTCGAGCCGACAGAGACCTCATCCGGATCCATCCCGATCGACTCGTTCGACAATCTCCCCTGCGCGGAGGAGTGCGCTCACGCCATCAAGTCGTGCTCTAGCAGGGCTGACCTTTCCATTCATTATCGGGAGGCCTAGTGTGGATGCCATCCCGGCGTTGACGTCCACCAAGTTCGGCTCTGTCGTTGGGAGAGAGGTGTAAGGGGCCCTGGGGATGCCTTTTGAGCCTAGTTAGCTTGACTTCTTGAACGAAGTCCTGAGCATCTCAAGGGTCAAGTACCATATCCCCTTGGTCCCACGCCAGGCCCAATGGGAGGCCTAAATGGATCCGTGGGACTAGGGGTGGCTCCTCCCATCCCCGATGGCGGTGACCCTCTCTCAAGCGCCGTGGCGGTGGCCATGGGAACTGATACCGCCTGGTGCGAGAGAAGCGCATGAATGGGCAACGGTCCTTCACCGGGCGTTCTCACGAACCCGCTGACCGGGCTTGTCGACCCATGGCTGCTGTTTGACGACTGCTCGTGTCGGAGATGTGGCGCTCGTGGTGGTGCCGGCAGCACGCTTGGTGCATCTTGTGCAAACCGTGGGTGGTTGGCGGCGGTAAACCCTGTGGAGTATGGGCTACCATCAGACCCCATTGGAGCCGATGTGCCTCTTCTACCGTCGTCGAGCATGTTGGAAAGCGAAGGTAGGTTCTGATGGGGTGAGTCAAGCCCTCTCCCACTTTCACGCCAGGTTGCTCCATTCCTTTGCCGACTTCCGTTGGGCATGTATCCGTCTCTTGGGCTACCACCGTCGAAATGCGTCATCTGGGGCGAATATGTCGCATCGTCGGCCGAGTTGTGTTGCGATAACGCCGCCGATGAGTGCTGTGACTCCGTGGCCGATACGACCGAGTTCATGCGCTCGTTGCGGGAAGGAGGTGGCTCACTGCCCTGAAGCCTATCGCTGCCGCTGGACGTGTTTCCACCCGGAGTTGCGGTGCTGCTGCTACTACCATGACGCAACCTGGTGGGCTCGAGTTTGGGTCGCTTCGATGGGTCGTTGGCTGGAAAATCAAACCACCTTCGTCAGCCACGAGGCCGTCACTCGACACGGCGCCAACTACTCACCTTGACCTTGTTTGGCTTGTTTCTGCTTGAATTCGTGCAAATACACAGCATACTCCTTGAATTTGGGAGTCTTCTTGTACTCCATCAAGTTTCGATGATATGTCTCCTTGGCTGAGTTGGCCTGGCTCTCATAGATATCCTTCTCACTTGCATCTATGCTTTGCCAATTCTCACCCACCAACTTCGCAATCTCTGTGAAGCTCAGGTTTTGGCTTTTAAGATCTTCTCTCATTTCTATTTTATGATCAGCACCACAGAGGACCATGAAGATACCACGTCCATGTCGAGGGATCTTACTGTTCGAGAATAGCACATAGGCTGATGGTGGCCGCTCTGGTGCATTTGGGTCAGGCTGTGGGTGATTGTTAGCCAAACCAGTGTATTGGCTGCACAATATATCCGCTTACCTTGGGATGCCGCCTGTATTTGCGTTTTTGGACGCCATGGGTCTCGTGACCACCTTCAAGCCGAGTGGGTTCTCGTCTAGCACCATCTCCTTTGGGCTCCTCAAGGGTCGGCCTCACCGATGTTACTAGTGACGCACTCGGAGAAATGCCTCTGGCATTGGCGATGCGGCGCTGAAGTTTCTAATGCCATTTTTAGCAATCGCCGCATTGAAGGGGGCTTGTTACGCAAACATACTCTTCGATGGCCCAGTTTTACACCAAGTGCGTCACTTGAAAGGGAGGAGTGGTTAGCCGAATACAAGATACGATGGCTCGAAGACCGGAGACTAACAGATCTGACTCCTGAATATCAAGGATAATATCCCATTCATCAAAGCCTTGCTCAACGAAGGCATGAAGATACTGGAGCAAGCCAAGCTCCGAGAACACAGCTTCCAGCCCCGAAGCCATACGGCCAGTGTTGAGCTGCTCCAGCTGCAGTTGCACGATAAATCGGAGGGGTCTCGGACCAGAGGCCAGGCCAGGCCGAAATTACAAGAAACAAGGGAAACAAGTACGCCCAGCGATGAAACTGAATGTGCAGGGCGCTGAGAATACTAATGGATCACAGCGGCGTCTTGACGCCCTCGACCGCGATCGAGGCTGGGTTGTCGACACCGCAAACAATTCGATGGCGCACAAGGTTTAGGTGCAATCTTCGCCCCTTGTGGCTCCGTTCAAGTGTCTGTCTTGGTTGAGCGACGATCGAATGTCGAGGGTTGGATCTGTGGGTACCTGGAGCGGGGTTGGTACTGCCAGTGGTGGAGGAGCACTGCGTCACTTGCGCCGGTGAGCGACGTCGATGTGCCACTGATCGCCGATTCCGAGGCCTAAAAAAACCTGGCCGAGTGGCAGGGAGCTCAGGCGTCGACCTTGTCAAGTCCGAGGCTATACAGGCGTTAGGTTTGTTGAAATCGTGGTACGGTTCGGGGGCATGGCCAAAGTCTCTGCAGGCTAAAGAGCTCCAGAAAGCCAGGGTCAAGAAAAAGGCGACCTCGACAGCGAAGAGAAACAAAAAATGAAGGTTGATCTGATTAAGGGATCACGGGAAGAGCATTGGCAGTGTAGTTGGCACGAAAACGACGAACCGGGCTGTACTTACAGGTGAATGGTCTTGTATCGGAAGAAGGATCAAAGATTGCAACCGATGGAGCGTAGTAGGGTAGGAGTGTGACAAAGAATAATCGTCGAGGGATGGGATTCTGTACTGAGATGGACGGGGTCAACGGGCCGCTACCACGACATGCGCAGGTATGGATGGCAATGGAAAGGTGACGAGGGACCTGGGGCGGGAAGAGGAATGGGATGTGAAGGTGTGTGGGTTTGCAAATACTGACATGCCCAGCAGAGAATCGGATATCTCGATTTGACCGACAGGGCTGGCCTGGACGAGCAGTGAAGAAGGCTACTACCCAACGGGTGTGGGAGGAGGGACACGGTTGGCAGCAGGGGTGGTCGACGAGAGAACGTGGCCCTAAGAGGCAGCTTTTGAACAGGTGATGGCGGGATTGATCTAATGGGACGACTGATGAGGTGACTGGGGTGTTGGAGAGCCAAGCTAGACGCGAGGCAGGTTGGTGTCTTGGTGATGGGATCGGGGTTCTGGACCCGGACGTGGACGTGGACCTACAGCCTGCAGTGAGGCCCAGGATTGCCAAGAATGGATCTGAAAATGGGAGGGCGTGTGATGCGGGTTCAATGACAAGCGCAGGCGGATAGACATGGAGTCAGCCGGTGGTACAGCCGGAGAAGATGAGCAGGTGCAGCTGGGGGAGGAGACGTCCCGAGCGGAGGATTGATTGATACCAACTTGAGGTTAGTAATGAGGGAGGAGGGGTGATATTGTGAAACCGTGAAAGTCGAGAAGGAGAGGCAGATTTAGAGGATTCCGGAATTGGCCCAGGTCAGTAGCCGCTGCCACTGGCAAGGGCAGGAATATGTCCAAGCCTCCTTTGTGGATGAGGGTGCTTGTGCTTGCGGAGTCGAGAATGGCGAGAGGCGTGTGGAGGGTAAAAAAGAGACTGAGGGCTTCCCGCTGGTGCTGATGCTGGGCGCTGGGTCTGGGGCGTGTCATTCAGACCGTCAATACTTGCCTGTAGTGCGTTATGGAACAGGGGTGGGCAGCCAGGTGGGGGAGGTGTGTGGATAAGGCGCCTAAGGTAAGGCAGGGTTGGGGGTGGTGGCCTAGTGGTGATACATTCGTTAGATCCTTGACCTTCTGTTCGTTCCTGGGCTGGCCGGCCTCACTTCCTTCCCGCTCAAGCACGATGCACTGCGTCCTCTCCAAGCAGGGGGCCAAAAAGAAAAGACAAAAGTAAAGAAGGGAGGTAAAAAGAAAAAAAAAGAAAGAAAGGGAAAAAAGGCCTGGATGGCCATGATGCGACATCAGGTTATCGGAAATGGATTGCTCCATCTATGATGGCCGTCTGAGGGATTTGAACCGGCACAACGGACGTACCAAAGTCAAGACTTCACTTCATCAGAGTTGGACCTTGGTGCCCCACTTTGGCATTACACGAATACACCATGGCCCGTCGAGCAAGACAGGGCGCTAGCAATAATACCCGAGCAACATGGCAAAGCATCATTAGCGCGTAGTCGAGTCAGGAGCATATTGGAGGGTCGACTCAGAATGCGGTTAACGAGACGGGAGGGAGATGCCACAATCGTCGCGCCTCTCCAACGGCGACGGCGGCTGACTCCGAGACGCTGACTCTCGCACAGGACGAGGTAAAGGTGGCGTGGGTTTATGAGAGAGCGTCATCAGAATGGCATGGTGAAATGTCTATTTCCCATGGAGCGCTACAACTCGGGGCACGGCGGAGGGGCCGAGGGGGCAGGGAAACAAGCATTTTGCCCGTAGCGGCGATACACATCCCGCACAGAGGCAGTCCATGGCTGAGCACAGAGGACATCGGCGCGTTGAGCAGAGAATCGGAGTCAGACCATGCTTGCCGTGGCCTTGGAGCGCACTCAATCGCTTAGCTCCCTGCCTCCAACATGCCATTTGGTGTACTGTGTATGTAGGACCGCCCATGGCCAGCCCAACTCTAGCAGTGGGCGTCGTCGATCGAGGTGGGTTTTGGATCTTCCCTTCCAGGATCACGATGGCGAGGGTCGGGGATGCCTTGGATGCGTCGCGACTCAGCTGCCCACCAAAGCCCATGTAGTCAAGACTGGGAACTTGTCGGAAGGCGGACAGGGCCGCGGGAGCACAGAAACCCACCCTGGGCACACATCCAAATCTCGATCGCATTCTCGGACGGCACGCGCATACGGGTCGGTGGTGTGAGACTGGCCCCTGGTCCGCCTACGTCGAGCGACAACGAGCGAGCACGAGATGTCGGGCCTTTACCTGCAGAACAGCTCACAGCCGTCCGAGGCCCTTGGATTTTAGAGCTGCTGTCTTTGTCTTTGCAGTGGGTTCAGCTGGTCTGGCTCTGACTCTGACTGACTCGGAGAGCTCATGGTCTCATCTGCTGGCGCACATGGCAAGAAAAGGCAAACAGCTTGACCGGACGATGTCAGTCAATCGACGACAGGAGCTAGAGAGCTGGGGTGGTGTGGGGCGATGCTGCGAGCCCCACGCGCACACCCCTGGCCTTGGTGTTCCTGATCGCCATGGGGCCATGGGCGTCGATGGCAATCGAACTTTGGCCCATGGATCGCACGATGCTAGACCACACTGACATGGGCTCGGCGGTAATTACCATGTTTCGATCAATTCCCAGAATCCCATGCCACCACAATGACGCCCGTCTCCGCCGCCTGCCCTCATTTGAAGCCACATGGCACGGCGTTCGCTAGCAACACTAAGTTGGTAGGTACCTGAGGGAGGCTGCTCTTGCCGTGTCTTGCCTGTGTGATTGATGGGCCTGGATCGCCTCAGCAGCGCAAAAACGGCCCCCTCTCAGCAGGCCGTGTCGCGTCGCCCTTGAGTGAGACCCAGGTCTACATAGTACAAGGGCCAAGGCCGCCTTGGGACAGGTCACGCGCCGGTTTGACCCGAGTTGCCCTATTGTAACGCACAGGTGGGCGCCGCGAAAAGCGAGGCTCTCGCCAAATAGATGGCTGCATCATGTGCCGTCTTGTTCCTCGCACAGCCCTGGCTGTCTGCGTCCCAGGTTCATGGTGCATGGTCGATTAGTGTCGGCACGCGACGTCGTAGACGGTAGACTTACCCTCAACTCGGCTAGGACCCTGGTTGGCGGTCAACCGTGTCCAGCGAGACATGGTGGTGCAAGTGACAGCCGAGCTTCGTGGCCAATGTCGTGACGCTCCACCTGGTCTAATTCTGCGGCGCCTATGCGACGGCCGCCCTCGGTTCTGGGGAGCAGGTGCTGAAATTGGAGCTTCTGACGGGGGTGAGCGATCTATTGGCATTGCGCCGTTGTTTGCCCTCCAGCTTGATTTTGCCCATTGCGGTGAGCATGGCAATTTGATGAGAAGGACGGCTTGCCCAGGTAAGAGTTGCCCCCGCCCCCGCGCCTTCCACCCCCAGCCCCAAGCACGGGCAGTCGCCAATGGGGACTACTGATGCTTGCCCAAACCATCACCTGTTCCGAATGGCTGTCTATCTCGAGCAACCGAATATCGGTCCCGTTGACCCGTCAAGCCCCAATGGGACGGATCCCAGCTTGCCCAGTCAATAATCATCGCCGCAGATATGGAATAACAGCTCCGAAGCGGATACCAGGCGAATGGGGCAAGTGTGAGTCGGGAGGGGCAAACTCGTGATGTCTTTTCTCGAATTGGCAAACTGGTCGCAAGCTATCCCCATGGCAAAGGGCATGTCGTCGTCTGACGAATGGCACCAGAACTTGCCACACCTATGTTCCATGCAAGGCAACAATCGAACGGTAATAGACTGAACAGACGGCCATGCCTTCACTCACTCCCCTCATCCCGCCCCAGCACCGAGAAAGACAGAAAGAAAGAAAGAAAGAAAGAAAGAAAAAAAGGTCATGTCATGAGTCTAGAACATGGAAAGGCTCAAAGCTTGCCGACAGCTGGGGGGAGGTCCGAGGAGGGGACGCGCATGGGTGTGGCGTTAGAGGCTGCTGAGCTTGATTCTAGAACCGCCGGGCAGGGTACCCGTTACCGCCTGTGTTGTTGGTGTTCGGTGTTCCCATGCCCTTGTCTTTGGCATTCGCGGGGATGGCCGTCGCCATTGCACGTTGCCCGCCAGCTTTGATTGCTTCTTTGGGTTTGGCGCGAGAGCTGCTGTCGGCCGGGCCATTCCCATCTCCAGACTCCACTTTACGCAGCCGCCCCTTGCCTATGGATCCTCGTGGACTTGAAGGTCGCCCAACCTGTGAATTTGTGATTACTGATTAAAGCCTTGGAACAAAACATGGCTGGGCTCCGATTCACCCGTTGACGAATACCGGCTGGTGCCCCCAACAACAGCAAGCTGCTCTCATTTTCGGCATCTTGGGTCCTTGCACTGCCTGGGGTATCTCAACGAGCCAAGGAGCTCCGCCATCGAGATGCCCTCACGCCCTTTGCCTTGGGGCCAAGCTCGGAGCTCTCGATGGTATTCAACTAGCTGGCTAGCTGCAGCTCTGGGCGCGGGACTAAAGGCAAATCTCCAATTCTCGTAACCCGGCGAAAGAAGAGAGAAAACGTCTATCCGAAACACGGTGAGTCGTTGGGCCAGGGCCCTAGAGGGATGGATGGACCGTGGTGCTGCCACACGGCTAGTGCCGGCACCTGGCTTGCTTGGCTTCCTCGTGGAGAAACGTTCGAGACTTGGAGTTTTCTCCACCGCAGTGCGCGGAACCGGGTTCGTGTGCGACAGGCTCGACATCGAGACTCCCACCCCCGCCCTCCCTCCCTCCCTCTCCTCCGCCTGCCCAACACGGGATTTACTGGCTGGTGAAACGTGCAGCGCTTAGTGACTCCCGGGTCTGGATCGGGCCCTGCGTAGTCGGAATCGAACAGTGGGGATGCAACAGGCCCGATTTAGAACCAAGATCTGGACCGAGACAAACCACGGACCACGGACCACAGACAGGCAGGACACCTGCCCGCATGAGCTGAGGGAATTCTGAAGCAAACACCATGCCACACACATGCGGCTTATGGAAGAATGCGTGTCATGAGTCTGGATGAATCCATTGAATGCGCATCGCAAGCCCCCATCTCAGTGAGGCTTTGGTCGGGAGTCAGCTGTCGTTGCATCAAGCATACGTATATGGAGTCCGCTACTCGCTGCCATGGGCAACATCATGACCGTGCCATGTCCGCCTTTGTTGTGGCTCAATTTTAGCACATTAGAGACCCCATGATGAGGCTCATGCGGCTCCTTCAGTCATGACAGTCGGCCTTCCAGGCTCTGCAAGGGAAGGGGCCGCGCGCGGGGGGTTCGCCCACCCGCGTATCCGGCGGCGGGCCTAGAATCTTGCTCGCTGGTCCAGGCCCTCGGGGTCGGTGGCGGCGTGCCTCGACCGATCTATGGCGCCAGACCCTTGGTTTTTTCCCGTGTTGCAGGAGGCTGAGGAGGGGCTCCGTTGACGCTGACAGGCGAAACCTACGGCAAGCCACGGCGGCCACTCCGTGCCGCGTGCTGGGTGGCGCTCCCTGCTAACAACCTAGAAGGGGGTGGTCCGGCGCTGCTGCAGCTCCCGACGGACGCGCAGCCGCCGATAATGCTCCGTCCGAGGGTCAAGGCTGCTGTGCGTCCGTACCTTCACCAATGTGCTACGTAAGGCACGGTATGTAGCACCCTGCAGAACTAATTAATTACCTCAGATATAAGGTCGTACTCAGGCAAGGTACTATACCTTGTGGAATGCATTACTGCTACTGCTATAGTGCCTTGGGAGCCGAGTTTTTTGTGAATTCTCCCCGCCTATGAGTTACATGCGCCAACGGCAAGAAACAACGGGTGCCTTCCCTTGATACTACTAGTAGTTGGCAAGTTCCTCTTTGGGAAGGAAGTAGCTGGACGGGTTGATAAGATCTTACTCACATGGAGCACTGCCATGTGCCCCTCACTCACCGACCGCCCACACGTAGCCCAACAAATAGCGATTTTGGCAACCTTAGTTAGTAGTGCGTCCCTTCCACGCATCCCCCATCCCGCCCCTTCCTCCTCTTTTCTTTCCATTCCGGTCCAGACCCAAATCGTCCCCCATCGGCTTCTGTCAACTTTCCCATCTTTGCACCCTTCCTCTGACACCTCATCTCCTGCCTTGCCCCTCCGCGCAAACCACGCCCCTTCCAAAGGCTCCCCTCTCTTCTCGAGTCCCAGGGGCCTTCCCCCACACACCCCTTGCCGCTCGCACTTGATTGATCCCGGACCCAAGCGCCAGGATCTCGGCGATCCAGACTTGGCTGACGCCCGCACCATTTCCATTTCACGCATCTCTCAAGGGTGTCCGCCGCCCCAATTGAGCCTCTCCGCAAAACAGCCTCGGCGATCCGCAGCCGCTGCCGCTGCCACTGCCACTTCCACTGCCGCCACTATTGGGCAGCGACTGCAGGCGGACTTCGGACCGCACCAAGTATTCTGTGGGGGGTGAAGCCTTCAACCGCAGTTCAGCTTCCATCCAGATACCATCCAGATACCTACAGTTTCCAACCCGTCCGTCTGGTCTTTGTTTCTCCTCGCCCACGCAATGGCTTCATCGGACCGTAACCACACCCCGGGCCAGGCCGACTCGAAGCAAAAGCAGCCGACCCCGCCCGCTGATGCGGATTTGGCTCAGGTCAGTCCCTTTTACCAGTTCCCACCAGCATCTGGTGTCCGTTCTTCATAACCCATCCCCCATGCCTGCACACCGTTCTACATACACACATCCACTTTCCCCCCTCACATTTCGGTCCCGAGCCCCTGGGTTCGCGCGGCGCTGGCCCCTCCTCGCTCGCCATAGCAAGCATGATGCCCCATTAGTCAAAGTCGAGACCCAGCCGGGGACCGTTTCTGCCGTGTCTGGCGCCCGGGCGCGCTCATGTGGAGGCGGCACATGAGGGCCTGGGTCTGGGCCAGGCCCCGGTTTTTGCGGCTGCCACGCGTGCATCACGGGCCGTCGACTTTGAGATCCCCCCCTCCCCGATCTGACCCCCGCCCCCGTGCCTGGCCTCGAGCTGACCAGACTCATGTTCTAGGCCTACCGGGAGATCACCAGGTAATTGCAACATCCCAAGTCCTACGGCGCCTGTTTTCACCGTCTGCCCCGCACCCTTGGCCCCCAATCCTATCGCGACGACTCTGGACAAGCACCATCAGCTCTATGCTGCCTTCCCGAAGATGTTGAGAGACTAGTGGCCCTCCTTCGAGGATCCCTTTAGCACACACCGCCCCCCCACCCTGGTTTGTTTGACCTTGTTGCCATGTGCCCTGCTAGATACCATGCAGCTCATATCAACATGACCTTAGTCAGTCATCCAGGTGCATCTTATCTTGATGCTCTTGCGGAATTTCCCATGCAGAGAGGGCCGGGCGTGGAGGAGAATCTCCGCTTCCCTGCTTGCCCTTGCCCATCAACCCCTCGCTTGGTGCTGTTTTCCCATGGCTAGCCACCACACTTTTTCGGAAATAGCACATCGGCATTCCCGACTCGCTGCGCGTATCCCTGTTGTTCGTTTCTCCGTCATTATTTTGTGTCATTGCCAAGCACGTCCCTTGAGGTCTGGATTGTTTGGGCAGACACCCTTGGTCTGCTCAACGAGTTCATTATGCTATCTCGGCGTCTAGGTTCTAGATGGAAACTCCACCTTCTTCACTTTCACTGTCCACTCGTCTCTAGGTGAAACCATTGCATGAACCAAAGGAAGCCCTGCGGCTCTCCGTGCATCCTAGGGCAAGTGCCCGGCCATCCAGGTCATCATTTCGCTGCTCTCTCTCCCTGCATCTGGACTTCTTCGCCTATCCCAGTGGTCCCGCCTGCTGACATTTTCTTCTTCTCAACTCATCTAGGGGTGAGCAAGCTGCCACCGCCCTCGAGGCCAACCTGACGAATTTGGAAAGTAGACTCGATGCTATGCTTGCAGCGTTTGAGTCCTCCACCGCCTCGGCCCAGGCTCCATCGGCTGTCAAGCCGGGTACAGACACCCAAACCGAAGCGGGCACGCCAGGTGATAAAAACTCGCAACCAAGTTCCACTAGCAAGAAGGCCTGAGCAAGTACAACGATGTTTCGTCCTTAGATGGCCAAGGCAGGGCTGGGATAGTAGGGAACCTGTCGTTAGAACGGCAGGCTGACATGTGCGCCTGGCTGGGCCCAAGTTTGGCTCGATAATTGGCACCGACGGTCATCGCACAAAGCGATTAAGAATAGATGGTTGATCAGACTAGGTGGCCCGCTGCCCTCCGCATTCGCATGTTCGCTACGCTATATAGATCGTTGCATAATCATTGGGGTTCGCCCTCCATGCCCACTCCATCGATGAGGCCTACGAAGAACCCCCTGGTGCCAACGTGATCGCACCCTCCACCCAGCCCCGTCCCAACCCTCCTAAAGCGTATGGTCCTTCTCAACTCCGACTGGCCCCGAATGCAAGGACAATTTCACGGAAAAGGCGAAACACAAGTCAAAGATAAAAACGGCTGATGAACGGGTGAGGCGCTGATGGCAGCCCGATAACACAAACGCCTGTACCCTAAGGAGGTCTCCAAAGAGCAGAAGGACCTGCGGATTTCGGAAACCAAAGGCCAACAAAAAGAAAACTCCAACCGAGCCGAACGAAGCGAATACAGATCGGTCCAAAGTAAGATTTCATCCAGAGGGATGGATGGCAAGATTTCATTTCATTGTAAGAATAAGGCAAAGCGGAGAGAGAGAACCAGGTTCCCCCTGTGGCGCGATGGAAGACTTGAATGAGGTAATGTACAATTCCCGGTGTAAAGCCCAAACTCAACAAGCTGATGCTCCCAAGCCACATGAACCAGGGCACATGCACGGGAACCGCGCCTATTAGCTGCCAATGTGACTGCGTTGTGTCATGGGCCACAATTACCGCGGGGCGGGAGAAGCGGTCCTCGAACCATGGTAGGTTCTTGCTGTGTCGATGGAGTCTACCATCGGCCATGGACGACAGCTTTGTCCATCGCTGCGGGGAGACAAACCGCAGCCAATCCTCGTAGCATGTCACCGGCTATTAGGCAAGACAGTAGCAACCCTCGGTGGAGAGGCATGCCATGCGCTCCATGCCGATCCCCAGCCTCAAGTGCTGACACGAAGAGTGAGTCAGGATTATATGTCTGCCGGGGTTGGGACTGCCCCAACGTGTCGTTTCGAGTGCTTGAGCCAGCGAGGCGTCCGCTTGGTATCAAGAACTGTGTGATCTCATGAGAATCTGAGAGCGCGCGGGCGCTACATGTTAGCTCGACAAGCTTCGCATATCAGAAAAGTCGATACGTGCTCTATTCAAGGTATCTTCTTCGTCCTGTTGCAAGAGAGTAGGACTTTCCTTCCCATTACTCGAGATGGGCTCTCGGCTAGTGAAGGATCGATGGTCCAAGGTCGGTCGCAGCAGCCCTTGGCCATCTTCCTTGTGCTTAGATGCCTTCGCTTCGGCGTGCAATGCCAATTCGCGCTCCCGGTTCTTCTCGAGCAATGGGCCCCCGAGCGTGGCGCACTTGAGAATCGTCTGGATCAGGTGGTTTTGCTGTAGTGGCTTGGAGAGATACTCATCCATCTGTGCCTGGATACACTTCTCGCGGTCACCCATCATCGCATGAGCCGTTAGGGCGATGATAGGCGTACGATGGGCTCCATTGCCACGCTCATACTCTCGAATCTTGCCAGTGGCTTCAAAGCCTCCCTATTTCTAGTTAGCGAAGTCTGGCCAAATGACAGCCGCCATGCAGCAGGCCGCAATTACTCACCATAATCGGCATTTGTACATCCATTAGAATGACGTCGAACTTCTTCTTCTGGACGGCCTCTACGGCTTCCCATCCATTGCCCACTACAGTCACCACGTGGTGGTACTTCTCCAAGATCTTGACTGCGAGTCGCTGGTTCACAGTGTTGTCCTCGGCGAGGAGAATCTCAAATGACTTGGTATTGTCGGCCAGGGAAGGTGTGGCTCGGTTCTCCAGTGCTGGGACCATGCCGTTGCCCAGGTCAATAAGCTTGCAGGGAGTGGTCATGTACGATGTGATGCCCAAGTCCAAGCACAGCTTCAAGCTGACATGGACCACGGGAGCCAGAAGGACAATTGGCAGGTATTTGAAATCGTCCACAGCCCTCAGTCTTCGTGCTGTGTCGATAGAGTCCACCAGGATGGCATCGTAGGGCAATGACCCACCAGTCTGCAGTCGGGTCAAAGCAGAGCTCTTTTCGGACTCGACCACCACGGCGTGCAGCCCAATCTCCTCTAGCATGCCCCGGATAGCACTACCGTTGCTGGACTGGGCTTTGTCCACGAATAGGACCTGATGTCCTCGGTATGGGCGTAGTTGTTGCTCGACCATCGAGGTATCATCCGATGCCAACCTGACCCTGCAAGTGAAATGAAATTCACTACCCTTGCCTTGTTCACTAATGACCCACAAGTCACCGCCCATGAGGTTGACGAGCCTCTTGGAAATGGATAGACCCAGGCCGGTACCGCCAAACTTTCGCGTCATGGAGCCATCCGCTTGCTGGAAGGTGTCGAAAATAAGGTCAAGCTTGTCCTTAGCAATGCCGATGCCAGTGTCTCCGACGACAAACTCCACGGCGTACTCTCCAGGACCGACATTTGCCTGGTCCACCCGTTCCTTGATTGTGAGGCTGACCTCGCCATGCTCCGTGAACTTGATGGCATTCCCAACGAGGTTGAGAATGATTTGCCGGAGACGGAAAGAATCTCCGATGACGTAGTCTGGCACAGAACTATCGACTTTGTAGGTGAGGTCTAGGAACTTTTCATTGGCCTTAACGGCCAAGGTCTTGAGAGCGTTGAAGACTGTGCCCCGCAGGGTATATGGAATCTCTTCGACCACCATTCTCCTTGCCTCAATCTTGGAGAGATCGAGAATGTCATCAATGATTGTCAGCAGGCTATTGGCAAGGTTATTGACAATGTTCAGCATCTCTCGTTGATACGAGGTCAGGTCGGTGTCCAGAGTCAGTTGGGTCATGCCGATGATGCCATTCATTGGTGTTCGGATCTCGTGAGACATGTTCGCGAGGAATTCGGACTTGGTCTTGTTCGCCAGCTCGGCCGCTTCTCTGGCTTGAGTGTTTCTTTGAATCGAGTCTCTCAGGTTTGAAATCATCTGGTTGATCTTGCGCTTCAGCTCATCCATCTCACCAGATGCCTCTACATCTACCAGCTTGGTGAAATCACCGTCGGTGGCGAGATTGGTGATATCTGAGAAAGCACGCACTTGCGTGGTCTGTATCGAAGTTAGTTAAGCGTTCTTCCAAATTCTGTGCTCAGCCGCAGGGGCGCAGCGCTTACCAAGTTGCTAGCCATGGTATTGACGTCTGTGGTGATTTCTTTCCATCGGCCGTCGAGGCCGGCGATATCGGCTTGGGCGCCCATCTTACCGTCTACCCCTACGTCCTTGGCCACTCTTTGGACCTCGTAACAGAAGCTTGACAGACGGTCAACCATGTTGTTGATTGTTTCTTTGAGAACTTGAATCTCTCCATTCGCCTCGACTTCAATTTTCTGGCTCATGTCTCCGTTTGCGATGGCCTGCGTGACGGCCGATATACTTCTGACCTGTATGACCTCGTTAGCTGAGTCCGCTTCGACAACGGGTGCCATGATGAAAAGAGGATTAGGGGGGGGGGTTGTCTTACCTGGACAGTGAGATTCGAAGCCATCGTGTTCACGTTCTCAGTCAAATCCTTCCATTTACCCTCCACGTTGGCGACTTGTGCTTGGCCACCCAGTGTTCCATCAGTGCCGACTTCGCGGGCAACCTTGCTCACTTCGACTGCAAAGGTACCCAGACGGTCAACCATCTGGTTGATGGTGATTTTCAGTTCCAGGATTTCTCCCTTGGCTTCGACACCAATCTTCTTCGTCAGATCACCCTTTGCGACAGCTGTGGTGACCTTGGCAATCTCTCGCACTTGGGTGGTGAGGTTCATGGCCATTCCGTTCACGTTTTCGGTCAGATCCCTCCAAGTGCCCTCAACATCATGAACCGTGGCTTGTCCTCCCAAGCGACCTTCAGTCCCTACCTCTCTGGCAATCTTGGTGACTTCTCTGGCGAATTGTTGCAGTTGGTCAACCATGGAATTGATTGTCGACTTCAGCTCGAAAATTTCTCCCCGGCAGTCGGCCTGGACCTTCTGGGTGAGATCACCCTTGGCGACAGCCGTCGTGACCTTGATGATGTCGCGCACCTGGGTGGTCAGGTTATTGGCCATGGCGTTCACGTTGACAGTCAGGTCATTCCACATGCCCTGAACTCCGCCAACATCAGCCTGCCCGCCAAGCATTCCTTCAGTTCCGACATCTCGAGCCACCCGTGTGACTTCCGATGCGAAAGTTCGCAACTGATCGACCATGGTATTAATAGTCTGTTGTAGCTGCAAGATTTCGCCACGCGCAGGTCTCTCAATCTTTTTAGTGAGATCTCCATAAGCAACAGCAGTTGTGACCGAAGCAATCTCACGCACTATGCACCAGTGGTTAGTTGAATCAACACAAAATAGTTTGACGGATACGCAGCACGAACCTTGGTCGGTGAGATTCTGGGCCATCACGTTGACTATGAACAAGGTTAGTATAGACGGTACAATTGTGCAGGCCAAAGGCCAACTTGCCGTTGTCGGTAAGCTCCTTCCAGACACCGTCGACACCTCCAATGCGGGCTTGGCCTCCAAGGAGACCCTCCGTGCCGACTTCTCGAGCAACGCGAGACACTTCACTGGCGAAGGTCTGCAGCTGGTCCACCATGGCATTTATGGTTCGCTTGAATGTGGTGATCTCAGGATCCATTTCCACGCTGTTCATCCGCACCTTCATGGTGAGGTCACCTTTGGCGACGGCAGTGATGATCTCGCCTATTTCTCGCAGAGCCTTTTGGAAAGCCTCGTTCGCCTTCTGGTGTTTCCAGAGCTCCCGTTCTAGTGTAGCGATGCGTTCTTGCTCAAGGACTTGGAGAGCCCGTTCTTGTAGCTGTTTCTGTTCGAGGAGCTGGGCGTTGACGCCAGCGAGCTCCTGCCGCTGGCTATCAAGCAGCTTCGACTGGTCATCGACATGTTCACGAAGTCCTTCGAGGGCTTCTCTTGTCAGCTGTGCGGATGGCAGATGCGGAGTGTGCAAGCTACCTTGAGCATGGAAGAATTTAGGCTTGGGCCTGGCGGGGAGAGCGAGTCCCCCTTCTTCGGCAAAGAGCGCGTCGATGGTCTCGCTTGGCGTCTCGGGGAAGGTGGTGGTGGTGGCGGTAGCCTGACCCTCAAGTTTCCCAACCCGTAGCGCCAGCTTCTGCAGTTCGGCCTCCAGCAGACGCTTGGCTGGACTGTCGCGGCCTGGGAGTTGAACCCCGGAGGCGACACCAACTGGAATAAAGTTAGGTGGTCTAGTATCGGGGGCAATGGCCGCTACAATTTCGGCAGCGGCAGCGAGAGCCGTGTCATCGACCATTCTGCTGCGCAGAGACTGCTCAGCCGCAGTCAAGCCGACGATGGCTCAGGAGCTGGTGTTCTCAGAAGTGAGGTTGGCAGGGTCGGAGGGGTGCAGGGCTGCGGGCGCGATAACGCGGGCGTCGTCGAGAGGATAGCGGACGTCTCTCCGGGGGCGAGGCTTGGTAACGCGACAAAGAGGCGGCAGATCAGGCACGGGTCGGGTGTAGATAATATTGCATCCTCCAGGGTTGTCTGAATGATGAATTAATGCGAGGGGGTGAGGGCGCGGGAATGATCGATCAACGGCGGCGAGCGACGGAGAGGGCAGATCCCACAGACCAATAACGAGGCAAAACACGAAACAAGGGCGTGCAAATTCAGCGGCGGAGGCAGAGAGCCCAGTGTCGTTCGGGCAATGCCAGGTGACGTTGTTGTTGCAGCGTTGGGAAGCCGAACGGAGGGCGCGATACTTGCTGGGCAATGCAGAGATGAAAGGACGATTGGGGATGGGATGGGACAGAGCAAAAGGCCGTGGAGCGGAAGCGCACTACTAACTGGGTACGGCGAGGGTGGCCCCCAGGAGGAGACCATGTGCAGCGCAGCCACTGCCAGCCCAGAAACTGGGCGGGATGTGCCTTCTCGTCTAGCGGCCGAAGTACATGAGCTCTGGCGGACCCTTGTTATGGGCACAAAGTACTGCCGCTAGCACCTACCTGCCCAAGGTACCTACACCGGAGGAGTTAGCTGCACCTTCTTGCCGCTTGGGTAAGTGGTACAGTGGGTGGCGCTGAACGTGCTGCGGACTACTACAATTGGGCAGTACCTGTGGTAGTACTCTGGAAGGGAGCGAGACACCTGTTCGTGCATGTGAGCGACGTCTATTCCGTGTGTGCAGCACAATCTCTTACTGTACTCCGTTGTATCACCTATGGGATAACTGCTCGCAGGTATTAGGATGGAATGGACGGCCAGATGGGCAACGCCAGGCCGGCTCAGCCTCCAGTGGAAAACGTTAGCTTGTTTAGGCAATCGGGTGGAAAGAAAACGGTGGCCCAGGCCTATTCTGAGAGTCGCATCCAGACGGTGGAGAGCTTGGGATCGAGGATGGCACGATGGATCTTGAGCCGTACCCACGCAGAATTGATGCAAAGCAAGACGGCCGACTTGCCGACTTGGGGATCGGTAGGGGTTTGGGCCAGCCGAAACCGCACACGCCAACAAGCGACAACAATAGTAGATAGGCGCGATTCCACTCGGCTGGTCTCGCGACGAGACGGATGGTGTAGCTACCCTATCCAGTGTGCGCATTGCAAAGTCATCTCTGTGATGATGCAGGCCTTGCCCCCCTCGCCAGCGTCATTCTCCCCTCCCAGGGCCACTGGTGCAGCTCTCACTCCCATACCCGCCTATCATCAAGACGTTCGGGTATTGCAGCGCCTGGGTGGGCACCTCATCGTCTTCCCACCATCCCAGTTCGCCGAGCTGCTGAACGCCTGGGCTGTACGAGGTCCTCGTATGCCAAGCGTCAGGCAATTGACCATCGAATGTCACGCAACGGCCCCCACCCCGTTTGGCTACAGGAACTCAGAAGCATAGTTTCGCGTTTGAGTAATTCAACGGCCGGCCGTTGAAGCCGACACCAATTCAACCTTACTCTCATAGAACCGTTTTCGCCTCCCTGCTCGGTGTTTTCCCGCTCGCTCAATAGCCATTCTCGGCATCATCAGACCACGGTAATGTGCCAATACACGAGAGTGCGTCTGTTAGCGTGCTGTCGTTGGAGTTACCAAACCAAACCGACACCCAATCCCAGAGGTTTCTCAGTCTTCAAAGTGTGTGTTGAGCATCGCCATCAACTGTCAAGCCGTACCCAAGGTAGGTGGCCGAGGTGGACTACACGTTCCTTGTTGAGGTGCCGATTCCCAGTCGGCGAGTATTTAGCGCACTGACAGTGATTGCTTTTTGCTTCTGCGGTCAACTGGTTTCGTCCAGGCTACTAAAAAGTGCCCTGAAGACCCAGCCTGTCTGGTGTCCAGGGGGCCCCAAGGTACGCATGTGGGGAAGCCTAGGCGTGGCTTGCTCAGGGCGTAGGAAGGGTCGTGCTGATTGATGCACAGATGACTGAATGCCGTTCCGGGGTGCGAAATGGAGTGTGACAGGTGCACGAGGCAGACCAACCGCTGGGGGGTCGAAATATCTCGGGGAAGATGCCTCACCATTGGCCGTGACCCCTGGTGCCCATTCTACGATTCAACTCGCTTCGAGTTTGGCCATGGCCTTGCCAGCCGATCTTTTGATATCTGGTATTATCCAATCTTGCCAATGTAAGGAGTACCTCTCTCTACCAGATCTGCGGGTGTGTCTGTGCTCCTTAGGCGCCGTGCCGTGATAGTCAAGGCCAAGATCTAGCCCCAGCCAATGTGACGTAGGGCCCCAAGCCTCGTGTCACGGACCAGGCAACAAGCGGGAAAAACACGGAGCATCCAGAGAGTGCAGGATCAATTTGCAAGCCCCATTCTCATTCCCCCAGTATTCCCTGTCTTGGCCCGCCGTAAGTGCTGGGGCGACCATGGCACGTTTTGGATTCCTCTTTGGTGCACCTGGTGGTTCTATGCGCTTTCGGTGGACAATACAGAGAAGACCCTGGAGGAGGAGGCCGCCGCCAGAGCGCTGAGTGTGGGTTGGTCAGTGCCAGAACAATGGTCCGCTGGTGAGCACTTCATTGCGATAGGCGAAGGTCCTCAGTTTGAGGCGCTAGGTCAGGCAGCTCCACGCCTAGCTCCGAGGACGTTGGCAGATCCATTTCTTCCGGGTGGCAAAGGGCGAAGGCGCAAAGCCTCGGACGGCCCCTTGATCTGTGGGTGGGTACATTGAGTACCTTGGGCAGTAGGCATCATGCCCAAGGAGCGTCTCCGTCAGTGACTTCCGACAAAGAACAGAATCAGTATTACTTGTCGTGCGCGCATATGTAGGCAACGAGCCAGTCATTCACTGAAAGCCCTACCTCAACTGGACTTGTGCTTCCCCAGCTTCACACAGGAAAGCCCAACCTCCCGTTCGTTTTCTGGTGGCACACATGCGGCGAGGGGCTCCAAGGGCCGTGCCAAGTGGGCCGGGCGCTGGTTAGCCACCAACGTCATCGGCCACACTAGGTAGGCACAAGGGCGTTGCTCATTGGGCGGGCTATCACCCTGAGCAGCTCCAGTCCTCCCCGATTTGCACGATCCAATCAACCAAAGGGGCGCTGGCCATTTTCCCATTCCAACCAAACCAACCCCAAGAGTGGCAATCGGCATGATCATCATCTCGAGATACGCAGCTCGTGGCGTTTCGCTGTGGTCACTAAGAGGCCCGGCGTTGAAGTTCAATGAGGGCAGTATCTTGCGTGACTGTTCCCTCAGGCACAAAGTTCCCCAAGTGGCACTTGCGACTGCTTCCTCCTAGCATTAGCTGGCAGCCCAGAGGTAGGGAGGGACTCTCTCAGCGGCCGCTCTCACCGCCCAAGCTACGCCTGGGCACTCTGACATCGTGAGGCATCACCGCTACGTAGAGTCGTGGGACAAACGAGCAGTTTCCCATGGCCTTCCACAGCATCGTCAGTCATTCTGGCCCAACGGCAAGTTAGTACTACTATACTAGTCACACAGTTTGGTCCAGACCCTTGGCAGAATATCCAGACTCGCTCCTGGCTGCATTCCTATCAGTGTTGCGCGCAAGCCTTTTCCACGACCCTTTTACACCATGTTGAGCGATTGCCATGTCCAACCATATACACACGCGCTTAGCCCCCCTAGTTGAGCTCTTCACTGAACTTTTTTATTGAATGCCGTGTGCCGGAAATAAACATGTGTCCGCCCAGAGAGGGTCGGTTGTCATTTCTCCCATACCCCCTTTTCGGGCTAGCACGCATGCCGCTTTATTCAGCTACGGGTTCGGGAATTTCTTTTTTTAATGCCCGCTCGCCCACCTACTCGTTCCCCCCCCTTCTTCCTCTTTTGCTTAAAGAGACCGATCGACTGACTGACCGACCATGCGCATATATTGATAGGTAGATGCCATAGTAAATTGCTATCGCTACTTGCTATATAATTAAAAATCCTGACTAGTACCAATCCAGATTAGTGTAATGGTAACGCACCCTACTTGACAGCCTGCTACAGCAGTGCCCTTCGGGGGCGGGGAGCTCTAGGTTCGATTCCTAGGTCTGGGCTACATTTCTTTTTTGCTTCCGCGTAAGCCAAACCTGCAAGCCGACCAGATTGATTCCTACTTTTTACAGCCCTGGTCGACTACTTTATACTAGACGCACGCTGTTTGTTATATACTGGCGGGGTGGGATAGCAGTGCAAGGCTCGGTTCAGCTGGTAAAGCGGCACTGCCCAGGACCGAACAGAGCAACCCCGCCTGACATATGGGGATAAAAGTGTACAGTGCCTTTTCTCGGATCTCACGAATCGTGGGTGGACTAAGAAATATTCGGCTCCGCCGCAACTTCCGATGGTGGGACCTCTGGACCCTTACTTCACGTCATCATTGTCCACGGCCTCGTGGCCAAGGCCCTTGCTTAGCCCTTCAGTTCGGTTCGTACAGCCTGCGCTAATAACCCCACGCAGCACGAGATTGCAATACCCTTGAGAGATGCTGGTGTGCAGGCTGGTGAATTCTTGGCTGCTATTGGGGCGAGCGTACGAGCTACCTGGGGTTCCATACGAGGGCGCTATCTCGCCGCACCCACAGCACATCACCAGAGGGCTCCGCATCTTTGTAGACGCCGTATCGCCATCGAATCGCTGTATCCGTGTCTTATCCACCCACCAGGCAAGCCGGCCAAGGATGAACAGAGCCCGCCGAGTGTCCAAGTCGGCCGAGTCGCAGGGTAATCGGCGGAGCTGTCCTCCGTTCCAATGAGAGTGTCGACGAGATGTGGCGCCCCCATTCTGGATACCACATGATTGATCCCTTCTACCTGCGCTCCGCCCGTTCTGGGTCTTACCACGCCCAGCTGCCCATCCACTGTGCAGTCCAGATCACGGGGCCTGAGCCACACATCGGTGGATGATGGTGCTGTTGTTGGGTTGCAGCTGGTTTAGCACCTCCAACATTTGGGTAAGGTAGGTGCTGTCACCCTGGAGCTCGAGGCGGGCACATGGCCATCAATTGAAACACAGAGCGAAGCCGTGTCGTGCCACCAGTGCTGTACGAGTCACCTGGTCTGCCTCCCAGGCCATATTGGCCCCTTCAACATCACTCATGATTCCTCTCCGTCTTGCTAGGTTCAACGTTTAGAAATGATCAATTTCGCTCCGCGCCCAGCCCTTTCCCCATCCCCAACAACGGATTTGGCGCCAAACATCGCTATACAGGCTACGAATGAGGGTATTTGGTGCCATCCCACCAGCAATATATCGAAAAGAGGTGAAAATCACGATAGAAATAACATTTTTCCTTGCTGCTCTGCCTTGTCAGCCTGTCCGCCATCTTGACAATCCCATAACCCCCACTGAAATGAATGCAACCTTGCCCATGCCTCACATCACTGAGCCTTTCGTAACACGGTCGGTCACATTATCGTCTTGGCAGGGCATTACGAGCCATGCTGCGAGCGGCAAAGTTGGATCCCCCACCACCAGCAGCGTTCCATCCCTGGGTGACGCTATTGTTGACAATGAGCGCTGCCGCCGCCGTAGCCGCTTGGCGCTCCTTCTGCCTATGGCGCTCCTTGAGATAGCCGGCAGCCTCGGGGCGCATACGCAGAATCCGCAGAATCATGTCGTCGCTGGGATCGGCCTGCGCCTCCCGCCTCTTTGCCTCCTTGGCCTTGCGCATAGTGCCAAGGTTTCGGCTCATCATGATGCTCTTGCCGCGGCGGATTGTGCCCATGCTGGCGAATGAGCCTGCACCACCCAGGCTGGCACCGAGCGCTGACGGAGGGGCCAGCCGGTTCTGTGCCGCACTCTGCTGTGTCAACGCCTGTTGTGCTCTTGTAGTCGTCGCTGCAGCCATGCGCTCCGACTCGCGGGTTAAGCTATTGGTGTCCTCAAAGTAGAAGAAGTTGAGCGATGCGAGCTCGTGCCACTTAGGCGACTTGAGCACCTCCGCGGGGACACCTAGCTGTTCGCCCGAGTGCTCGTCACGCGCGTTGAAGAAGGTGAAGAGCATCTCGAGCCAGTGGTACACAACGTCGAGCTCCTTGCGGCCGAGCGGGCGTTGCTGTGAGGGCTTCTCTGATAGCGGCGGCACAAGAAGGTTCTCAATGACCATGAGCACCTCCTTCCAGAGACGAGTCATGACAGCGATCATGGTCGCATCCGTCAAGGTTTGCTTCATGATGGCAAAGTTCTCGTCAAAGTAAGCAAACAAGGGTGCCAATGCTGTCTCAATCATGGCTGGCGTGGCTACTGTTACTGTCGAGGTGCGTTTCTTCCACAAGCTTGTAACCGAGGCTGCAACGCCTCCGGTTCCCAAGAGCGCACGCAAACTCTCCTGAGAGAGTGTGGCATTGATTTGTGTTGTAAGCTGTATGGCGAATCAGTTTACCACGGCAGACAGAAATACTCGCTGTGGGAGGCTCACCTTGTCCGTAATCTTACGAACCATGTCACGCTCTGTTCGCTTGAGGTGCCGGAAAGCTTTGCCAAAGTGGAACTGGATATCATCGCGCTCGCCTTCCATGCTCACCCTGATTAGCAGTCGACCTTGCGAGTCCAAGTCCAGCCAGAACTCGCGGGGCAGGTAGTCGCTGAAATGCACCGGGTCCAACTTAAGGGACGTTCGGCCCACATAATCGTGGTCACCGAACGTGTCGTAATCCCAAATGGTTGCAATCATATTGACCGGCCCCTGCGTTGTGATGTCGAAGGACTCATCCCATCGAGGGTTCAGATTCCTGTAAATGATGCGCGTTTTGAAGAGTCGCTTCTGATACTCGTCGCCGAAGACTACGTAAGGATCGCTCAAGCCATTGGGGTCACAAGCCTTGATGTCTTCTGCCTCGACCACCTTGATAGTGAACGTGTACTTGTTCGGTCGGCGGACCTTTTTCTTGGGGCCGTCAATCCTCTCAAGCAAATCAGCGCATGCGTCTGAGTTCATCGATTTCTCCAGCTTGTCCAGTTCCTGCATGGCGTATTCGATGTTGTTAAGCTTTACAAATGACTACATGAGGGGTCAGTATCCGCGAGAGTAAGCATGCCTTGGCTGGAGCCGCCTTACCTCAGGGTAGAACTGGAAAGGCTCGACTCTTTCATTAGTATTCCAGGCATTCTTGGCATACTGCATCCACTTTTCCTGGGTTGTCTGGTTTTGTGCGGCCAATTGCTCAGCTGAGGGCCGGTCCATCTCTTTGGCGAAGCGGGCGTCAACAATCTCGCAGTACTTTCCAATGCCGATGGAGAAGGTCTTTGCGAGTGCTGTCATGAAACGCGCATGGTGCTCATCGTTATCCCACCCCAGTTGGAAAACTTGATCCACTGTCTGATTGAAGAGCATGAACATGTCGATGATGGAGACACTGTGCCGTTCCGAATCCAATGGAATTTGATCCGGGCTTTCCGTGCGGGCCTGGAATTGATCCTGCTTGATTGCCTGTTCCACATACTCCTCCATCCTCTCCTCAGCTGCATGGATCCAACGCCAGACGAAGTCGACCAGAAGATTCTCAATGTTGAAGGCGAATGGCCGATCTGGTAGGTTCTCTTGATGGATCCGGCGAATGGAGACGAGCTCCTTGTAGAGATCGAATCCGTCCTGAATATCAATCTGGGTATCATGGTCTTGGGCGCCAGCCAAGATGGTCTGGAGAATGGTACTAGCATCTTCTTCGAAATTTGGGAAAACTTCCCGGACAAGAATGATGAATGGGTTCACGCCCATAATCTCGGGGCTGCTCTTGTAACGTTTCTTAATCCGCTCGCAGAGCTTGATCACCGTCTTGCCGAGCTTGACGACATGGCCAAACTCCCATTCCTCCTTGCTCGCCGGGATCTCCTTTTCCATGTACTGCCGGTACGTGTCGCATGCGCTTTGTTGCAAGCTGCGGGACAGGTGGTCAGCAAACTCGGCAACGGCATCCTTTCTGGGCGAAAACGCTCGGTCCCCATAAATATGGTTTTCGAGGATAAACATAACAGCCGATATTTGGGGCGGCTTGGTGCCATAACACTGCTCCATAAGGTCAAGAAGCTCGCGGAGGAGAGACTCGTATACTGTCTGAAGAGTGTGCTGATATACAGCGTAATCATGGACAGTCCATCTACTGGAATCAATGTCTGTCAGAGCCGCAGAGTGCTGAAGCATATGAGGAGGCTTCTTCGGTTCGGGTTGGGGTGTCTTGACGAAATCAAACACGGCATCGAGCTCCTCGGGAACCAACTCTTGGTCAACATACTTCCGGGCAGCTACTTCGAGAGTCGCAATCAGCCTCGAGCTCTGAGGCACTCGCCATCGAACACATAGCTCAGTGACGAGCTCCATGGACTGCCTGGATAAAGGTTGGTAATCAAGATTTGGGTCGGCATGAAGCTGATCAAAGGTCATGGCATGCTGTATGATGTACTTCAAAAAGGCTCTGGGCTCTGGAGGGATAAATGTATATATGTCGTCCTCAATAGGTCTGGAGCTTGGGTCACCAAAGGACAATGCAGCCATGCCCATTGAAGGGTCAGACAGTGGGGACGAGGGGTTGTCCGAGGAGGATAACACGCGACTGAGCTCCGCGTAGACTCGGTCATCAATGGTGGACTGAGGCCGACCGGGCAGGGGCTTGTCTTGGCTTGTTGTGGCAGATTTGCTCACATCTGGCTTGGCCATCAAGATCTCCAGTAGCATCTGTGAGATATAAGTGGCCTCGGCCTTCTTCCACTCCTGAAAGGACTCATCCAGATCAAAGTCTTGGCTGCGCAGGGCACCCGGCAGATCCGAGTTCAATCTTGCCTGGTAGGACTTGAGGTCCTTGGCGGCAGCCTCCTCGGTCCATATCTTGCGCTTTTCGTTGATCTCGGCCTGCACCTCACTGAAGCTCAAGCCAAAGATATGGGCGACAACGTGGACCATATGCATATCCTTCACATCATAGCTCAAAGGCACGACGACCTCGATCGTGGTCCCCGCTCCATCAGCGACTAGGTCTTGGTCGTGTGTGAGAAGCTTCTTTTCGAGTGACTGAAGCCTGGACATCAGCTCGGGTTTGCTTTGGTCATGTCCGCTTTCCCTGAGGGTGGTCGCTGTGAGGCGAACGAACAAAGCAAGGTGGCGGTCGGGCAACAGCTTCCAGGAGTCGTCATCGGGAGCCACGCCCTTTTGGGCGGCCTTGGTCGCCGCAGAATAAAAGATGAGAATAAGAGGTTCGAGCTTCCGCTCCTTGTCGATGGTCTTTTGAAAGTTGCGTTCGGAGAAAGCGGTGTACGCCTCGGCAAAGCTCCTCTTGACTGCAGCATCGTTGTAGCCGGGTAAGCGTTCCACGCCCCTGAGGACACCGCCGACTCGACCGAGCAGGACGGCGGCGAAGTTATGCGGCAGCTTCAGGCCAGAAGAAGAGCCGGAGGAGTACTCCTGAACCAGAGCACCGACACTGGTATGCGATCGGGGAGGCTGCTTCGGCGCGGGAACATATTGTTTGCGCTTCGCTTTGGGCTGGAGGAGGTAATGCAGATAGGCGGTTCGGAGGGCGAAGGAGCGGGCCTCCTCGTGCTCAACAACGAAAGGCTGGGCCCGAGAAGCGGCGCGACTGCGACCTATATCTCTGCTGCTCCCCAATCGACGACCCGAGTGCATGGAGCGGCGAGATGTCGACATGACGGGCTGGTAGTGGTGGCGGGGTGAGGCTCAGGGAGCGAGATGATGCCCAAGCGGACTGGGCGCCTGGCTCATGGCCAAGGGCGGATGAGAGGGTGAAGGGCACCGGGTAGCGAGGGAGATGCGCGGAAATCGACGAGGCAACCGGTTTCTTTGTTGATGGGACAGGAGGACGGCGGGCAGAGCTGGGGAGATGTTGCAGTAGACAGATATGTGTCGAGAAGTGGGAATGGCCAGAAGATGATGCGTGGGGAGGAACAGGGCAGGGAATGTGAGCGAGCCGTTAATTACGTAGTGGAGGGTCCAGACTTGCCCGGTCGGCGGCCAGCAGGACGGGAGGCACCTGGAGCAGGACTTAGTGCATCCAACCGCTAGATTGGCGTTGAGCTGTCCAGTCTGGGCTGCCACGACAGCGTGGAATCGCCAGCGCACTGGGCAAGTTATCTTGCCATAGGTGCCCGACCTGCGTCGGTCTGTTAGGACTTAGATTAAGAGGGAGAGAACAGGGGGGATGCTGTGACGCAACAAACAATTGATTAGAGCCGGTGACAGCGCCGTGCAGTGTAAAACAGTTGATGGCGGGGGGATTACTGATAGTACCATTGCAGGGCCCACTGTCCGACTGTTTCTAATTATTCCAGCGCAGGCCAAATGGATGGCCAAGAGACCGCCCGCGTCATCCTGATTCCTGAGGAAGCCGCCCAAGCGACTAAGCTAAGCGCCAAGCTATTGTCACTCTGACAGACCCCTCAGTGTCAGCCATTGCTCCCGTCGGTATTAAATTACCACTTGGGAATTGGTTAGTCCTACGCCAACCAAGATGCCAATCAGACGGATGACATAATTGTGAGTTGGGTATTGTGCAGAGTACGGAGTAGTCTGTAGACATTATTAGGTAGTCACACTATGGCTTGGATGGATATAGGTAGTGGCCGGTGATGCCGTTTGCGATCAATTGTCATTGATTGCCTGACGCACTGCGACACAAAAATGGGGCAGTTGAGGGATGGTAACCCCGTCATTTCCCAAACTGCATGCCTGTCACGACATGCATGGAATTTCCACATACCATCTATTAGATAGCAGCATTTGGTGCCTTAGGGGGGCAATATGGACATATGCCACTGAGGGCGTACAACACCATGGCCAGCTGAAGATGGAGTCAGAGTATTAGCAATGTGCCAAGTCGGCCATCTTGTCGATAAGCCTCATGGCCTTCTTGCCTTGTAAACAGGTAACCGGTTAAACCACGTCTAAAAATAAATAATAACGTTAATTGCGCTAAAGGCTGTGCTCTCTCAGTCACGGAGAGCTGTTCATCGGCTTTCGAGCTTTGGCTCTTCGGGCGCAGCGAATAGGTTGGCGTACGTGCCATTGTCGCCGCCTGCATCTTCATGTGACGCAACTGGGCCACGATGAGACGCGGCAGGATTTATCGTGTTGGACCCATGGCGGTGTTGCTCACGAGGGCGGGGTGCACTGCCAACCATCGGTGGTGCCTTTCGATGCACAAGCACACCTGTATGCTTGTCACAGTGTAGCTAGCCACAAGGTGAACCGAACCTGGCACTGCTACTGTTTGGTTTCAGCGTTTGACCAAGGCGTAAGTGGTGGAAAGCACTGTTTCGTGCACAGCATCGTCTCTGGTGAGGAGATCATTGCCATCAAGTGACAGGGGCTCAGGCTTGAATGATGTGTGGTACGTACGCAGGAGCATCGCATAGCGCGTTCTTCTGGGAATACGAACAGATACCTAAGGTACCTTAGCCACAAGCAGCTTGGTGCAGTAGTGGTGTGGGAAGGGACATGGCAGGCCAGCCCCAAAACATCTCCAGGCTGCTGGCGCTCCCGAACCCTGGGATCTGGGAGACTCCTAGTGATACTAGGCCTAAATAAGGGCCTGATGAGACCAGCTTCCACTGTTGTGAGCCGCTCGTGCCGCCGGCTGAGTGGTGGGCGAGCCCCGCCGTTCTCTTTGCGCGTGGTTTCGAAACGACGTTGGCGGAGTCCGTCAATTTCGACGCCGGGCCAATGTGGGGGATAACTTGTGGCTCTGAAGCAGCGATCCTCATCACATGTTGATCTATGAACGTATCCGTCAGCCAGTAGTTTTGGCATAAGGCGGCACTGGACGTGTAGTGGTTGACACTCTGCATCCAGTGTAAGATCTGCAGCTCATCCTCGTCGCCCCTGGTCATCTGAAAGCAGTGCAGTCTTGTGGACTAGATCTCCGTCAGAGCTTGGCCACATTGGCCGATAGTTGTGCCACACAGCCCATCGTCGCATGTGGGAGCCTTCTGGCGCACCCAGTCTCAGACCCTTCCTCCTAATGTCCTAGCCTCAGGGTCCTGAACCTGAACCTGAGAGCCCCAGCCCCGGCATCCGAACCTAAAACCTGCTGTGGCTTAGGTAGAGGGTGCTACCAGGTGTTTGCTTGTGGGCCTCGTCTTCAACGCCGAAACGACCCAACATGCGACTAGGGGGCCATGCCTTCCGCCCACGAATAACGAATGACGTCTAGCGACTGACCAACTGCTTGCCGGTCGTTGCGTTCGGTGTCCACTGGCGCTCGCATCACGCTGTTGGGCCTGTTCTGCCTGGCTGCTATTTCTGGTCCCGTGAACAGGGGACATGATGATTGCGCCCCCTTGCCACAGCAGGTTGGCCTGTCTGATTGAGAAGATAGCGACGAAGGGCTCGAGTTGCCGGCGAGGGAGGGGTACGGAAGCAATGACCACAGACGCGTGGTCGCAACACTCATCGCAGTCATCCATCGGAATGATCCAATTCTTTGCGAGCCTTGCCCCCCAATACTCGAGGTACGGGACTCAGCCCAGCACCAGGCTGGCAAGCAGCGGGAGATGATTGGATGCCAACCAACACTTCCGCCGACGATTGTTCGTCGCTCTGCGTGTAGATACTACGAGTTACATAAATCTCAACACATGACTTGTTCCTTGCAAGGCGAAGCAACTGCGCGTCCTGTTTGTCATGGACGCACCCGCTCGAACCCTGGCTCAACCCCAATGGCACATGGTACTTTTTCTTCATCAGCGCCTCTCACAAAGCTTCTGCCTGAAGGTAAGCTATGGATCGAACTGTCCTGGCGGCCAATGTAGGGCTCTATTCAAGCAGCCAACACGACGACAGCCCTGTTATGAGAGGAGGCAGCCATCTATCCATACATTGACATTCCCTGATTCCCATGTCATGGCAAAGGGAAGACACCCCTGCAACCCTGCCTGGAACCGGACTGCGCAGTGCCCACCTCACCCAACGACCTTGCTTTAGCACAAAAGGTCAGTTGGTCTGGCAAGGTTGTGGTGATTCCTTGTCCGGCTAGTACACGCTAGTACCTAAGGCACCTGCCACTTTGATCGTATTTGGAGGTACCACCTGGGTACTAATGCTGCTGGCACGACTCCTCCTTCCATGTTCCATACTTCTGCTCGACATTGCTCGGGCAGCGAATCCCTCGCTTTCGTCCTTCTTTGCATCACCTCTGCGCTCCCTCCTTCATCACGTCTATACTGCGCTTTAAGATCTCGGCCCTCTCGTCGCTCCATTTCCAGCTGGCTCTTCAACTTCCGCTCTATCGCGCTTGCCGAAATACCACACCCGCCGTTATCGTCCATCTTCGTCTGGGCTCTCCCACTGCTCCTCCCAACCACGCCTACCGAAGGTATTCTTTCTGGCCGTGGCCGTAAGTCGAAGGCTTTTTGGCCGCCTGAACATTGCCTTCTACGCGACTTCGGCCCATTGTCCAGCCTTGGGTCCTCTGCCTAACCGTTGCGACTCCCAGCGGCTTGGCATCGGCGACCAGACCTGCCGCCACGATACAGTGCAACGAGGTCGCGACGCCTCGGCCGCCGCCTACGTCGCTGCCCCGGCCGACAAGCTCCAACTTGTCCTCTGCACATTAGTCTAGTCGCAAGTGGGCCTCTCCGGTTGGCTCAGCGCCAGATGACGGATCCCCCTGTCCCGCCTTGAGCCCCGCGCTATCTTCTGCATTCGCTGTGATTGTGTCGCCTGTCCCTGCCGCCTGGCACCTTAGGTGTGGCCTCTGAATCCCTCTTGAAAGATCCGCAGTACCGTCCAACGAGCCCACCTCGTTACCGTCACCAAGCTTCTCGCCGCTGTCGCTGTCGCCGCCGCCTTTACGACGCGCCTCGAGATGGGCATCGTCAGCAGCAAGCCCGATGAGGGGGCACCTCTCTACCTGAGAGATCAGAACCGCTGTACGCTGACGCTTCGCGCCTTGCGCGCTCCCACCTCCTCTTACCATCTTGGCTGACCCCTTCTCAGTAACCATATCTTCACTCATCATTACAAACCCACGCAAGCGCAGCTCCGTCAACATCACTCCTAATGCATTCCCAGCCACCAGATTATCGGTCCAGCGGCCCGCCGCTGACAGCTCTCCCATCGAGTTTGTGCAGGTTCGTTTGCGCCGTTTACAGCCCACTATCCTTTCGCACGCCGGTTTCTGACACACTTCCATCAGGACCCCGACCCCCAAAGCTCAGCCGGCGGCACAAACTTCCTCCTGAAGCTGAGCAACGACGACGAGCTCATCTTCACATTTACCTTCATCCTGCGCCAGGTGTCCCAAGCCGTACTCCCCGCCTCCGCCTCGTCCAATGCCGATACCAAGGTAGTTCCTGTCGATACCAACATTTCAGGGCTCACCTACGTCTACGCCTCCACGCCTAAGGAAGTCGAGAACCTTGTAACACGTGAATTTCATGCGGACCCAAATCTTCACAAGAATTCAAACGTTGCTCTCGTCGGCGATTATACCACTGGCGGAACTCCCTCAGTAACGTTCGAGTGGACCTGGAAATGGAAGCCACCGAGGCCTTCTGAAGACCGAGGCGGTGGATGGAGAAACTCGTGCAGCGTAATGTTCATCAGTGGTTGGGGCTACCAGTTTACTTGCTAATATCGGCCAGTTTGTCGAGTATGATCCCCGCGCTCATCGACTGCACACTCTCGCTAGCTTCTCCTACTTCGTAGCAGGTAATGGCGGCTAATTTTGCATCTTATTGGAATCAAACCCCTCTAACACCTCGAGCAGGCGCATCTAACCCTCTGAGCCAGCCAAATTCACCAACACCGCCTTTTCTTTTGCCTTCCCCTCCCAAGATTCGAGTTGCGTCCTCGCAGTCAGTCGACTCTCGCCTTACAAATGCCGAAATCGACGAGCCCGTGTCTCCGGTCCTACCACCGGGGGAAGCGTCCGCCCCTGCCGCACAAGCGCCGCAGGTGAAGGAGCCAGTAAAGGTGGACGTGGCTTGTCCGCGGCCTGGGGACGATGTGACTACCGGGGATGACGGACCGGTGTTCCGTGCTGCCCTGAAGGCTCTCGAGCAGAAAACGGGGAACATGAGATCACAGATGAAGAAGGTACTGAAGAAAGCAGAGCAGGCCCATGCCACCCAGTCCGAGGCCAACGAGGCATTCCTCGGGTTTGTCGACGCCCTGCGGGAGGCCTCTTCTACCAACGCCAACGCCGTCCAGCCCGCCCTAGAGCATTATTTCGACAAGATCGCACGCGAGATCTTGGCGTACGAACGACAAAATACATTCAGCCTTCAAAAAATCATCATTGAGCCTGTTACAAAACTATACCAAGTCGATATTAAGCAAGCCGAAAATAAGAAGCGAGACTTTGAGGAAGAGAGCAAAGACTATTACTCATATGTCGCTCGGTACCTTGGGCAGCGACAGGATTCAGTCAAGGCTAAGAAGCTGGCGGATAGTGACTCCAAGTATCAAACCAAGCGTCGTAATTTCGAACTCAAGCGCTTCGACTACTCCAGCTTTATGCAGGATCTCCATGGCGGGAGAAAGGAACAAGAAGTTTTATCTCACCTCACCAAATTTGCCGACACCCAGACACGATCGTTCCTCGCTACCTCGAAAAAAATCGAAGACCTGTTGCCTCAGCTAGAGGCTCTGTCAACCGAAGTCGGGGAGGCAGATAAGGAGTATCAATACCAAAGGCGTGAGCGAGAAGAGAAGCGTCGCCTGCTCGAAAAGAGCAACACACCATACACGGAGCCCGATCAGTCAAGTGGCGCGACTATCGTTGTAAGCTCTAACGGTGCTACGGGCAATACGTCAGACTCGGATCTTGGTCGAGCAGACAGCACTGGATCTCAATTGAAGGCGGCAGTCTCTGGCGGAAGCAACCCCGGATCAGGCGTGACAGGTTCGGAGCTTTCACGGTCTCCTGGTAGCCTCGGACAACCATCATTAGCAAGCCCAGCTGCTTCTACCAAATTCAAGGGCATTCGTGACCTGGAAGAAAGAGATCCTTCGCAATCCGGACTCACTCAGCGCAAAGAAGGCCTCCTTTGGGCGCTAAATCGACCGGGAGGCCACGTCGACCCTCGGAATCTCAACAAACAAGGATGGCATAAGTATGTAAGCCCGTCATGCTTACCCGTAGCTCTTGCTAACCAGCTGCAGATTTTGGATTGTGCTAGACCAAGGAAAGCTGTCCGAATACAGTAACTGGAAGCAGAGACTAGACCTTCACATGGAACCGATCGATCTCCGCATGGCTTCTGTCCGCGAAGCTCGCAATGCGGAGCGCCGCTTCTGCTTCGAGGTGATAACGCCAAATTTCAAGCGAGTATACCAGGCCACCTCAGAGGAGGACATGAACAGCTGGATTTTATCAATCAACAATGCGTTGCAGAGTGCCATGGAAGGACGAGCGTATGGAGGCAAGCCATCCACGGCATCCTCCAACGGTGATTCTTCCCTGAAACGCGACATCGGCTCAGTCCTTACTGGCAAAACCCAATCCCTCGGCCATGGGCACCATCACCACAGCCCAAGCTCAAGCGGAGTGCCAAGTAGGAGAATCACTGTTGGGGCCCGGCCAAGCGCGGTGCGGACGGCAAGCTCTGGGTTTGATGAGCACCCCGACAGGCTGCTCCAGAAGGTCCGGGATAACGATCAAGGCAACCTATGGTGCGCCGACTGCAGCTCAGGCAGCAAAGTGGAATGGGTATCCATCAACTTGGGCATCATTCTTTGCATTGAGTGCAGCGGAATCCATCGGTCGCTGGGCACACACATCAGCAAGGTACGGTCCCTTACGCTGGATATCAAGTCATTCACAATCGATATTGTCGAGCTGCTCCTCCTCATCGGAAACCGAGTTTCGAATATGATTTGGGAAGCGAAACTCGACCAGTCAATGAAGCCTACAGCCCAAGCGACGAGAGAGCAACGACTAAGGTTCATCACGAGCAAGTACGTGGATAAGTCCTTTGTGGAACCGATCTCCCCAACGCTGTCGCGCTACGCTACACCTGACGAGACGCTCCTGGCAGCCATCAAGAAGAATGAGATTCAGCAGGTGCTGTACGCACTAGCACTCAAGGCGAATCCGAACACGGTGGACAAGATGAGAGGAACGCACGCCATATGGTTGGCACTTGCAGCCGCCGATCCCGCGACACCCTTACAAATCCCCGGGCAGGCTACAGATTCGGATTCGAAGGCTGTGCCGTTCCCTGTAGCAGAGCTACTCGTGCAAAACGGCTCAGAGATCCCCGCGGCCATGCCGGCATTCCCACTAGGACGATTCGCGCAGCAGTATGTGGAGCAGAAACGCGGACGTGCCACCGGATCCAGCGACTCGGTTCCCTCACTTCCTGCAAATCTCAGCGCAAGTGAAAGGCTTCAGCGGGAGAAGGAAGCACGGCTGCAAAAACGTGTCAGTACTGGGGGGCGCTTGGCCAGGTCACCCATTCCGGAGAAGTAGGAGCCCCGAATCTAGGAACGACTGGCAGGCTTTGGGTTCTGCCTCCAAGTGTATGAAGTCCCCTACGTGCAAAACTTGGAGAGCAAATGAGGTTTTGATTTGAAGTTGCATGATGGCCATGTTACATTGACAGCGACTGGGTGGCAATTTTGAAAGCAACGGGATTGGCGCAGTGGAGTTTACTACGGGAGTTGCGATGGATTTCCCTCCCCAAAGGAGGCGAAGTGGGCGACAAAGGGAGGCCCTGCACAGGGGCACGAGACGCGGGCCTTGCAACCGGGATATATGGAGTGCTTGTGCTAGTCAGGACGTAAACAGCGTTGGATAGACTACAGGCGAGACGTAGTCGTGTTCGGGCATGGATAGTGAATAATGGTAATATCGCCGATCCAAAGGCCATCTCGCTCCTGATAAATGGAGTTCCAAAACAATGTAGCGTATATGTTGTGTTGCCACATACCTATCCATGATGAAATACGAACGAGTAGGATGAGTCTTGGGCGCGATGATTCCGTCGTGACTCGTGACTCTCGAGTACTGGTGGCATGGTGCTGAACAATGTGACTCGCCGAATGACGGGTGACGAGACGAGCGAGTCACCTCTCAGCATACAAAGCCAAGTCGAAGCCCAGGCGGCGGGTGCGTGCCTCAACCCCACGCCCCACTGAAAGCACCTGTGGGCGAGATGCTGGCGCGAACGACAGGAAGTGAAGTCGATCGACCGACGAGCCAGCTACTACTATTACTGCCCTAACGTGAGTAGTAGTCAGTCACTCATCTGCATAACGTCCCGTGCACTGCCCCCATCGCGAAAGGATGATGTTGCGGGTTCCAGCGGGCAGCACGTGCCATGGCAGCATCTCCAAGCAAGCTGAAGCATCGAAGAAGCAAGGCATGCCAAGGGCTCCACTTATAGGGCAACTTGGATGAGGCGATCGTCCTGCTCGTGCCAGCTGGTCCGCTGTGGCCGCTATTTCTGAGCGTGGAGGCACATAGTGGATGCGGCAACGATTGGGGCCAGGAGCAGGCAGCCAACTGGGACTACACTACCCAAGTATGCCTGTCGTGCAGTGTGGGGGAAGCTCATTGATGCACCGGCTACTGCACCTGTGAGGCCGTACATAGGCGCTTCAGCATGAGAATCGACGAACATTGGATGCTGGCGGGCAAGAGATCGTGGCATGAAAAGCCCCTGTTCAACTGTCGCACCCCGAGGGCCTGAACGCAAGGCAAACAGCAGGGCAGTGCTGCCCCTACATCGGGCCTGCATGACCATACCGGCTGGCCTGACAGGCCCAGTGGAGTGAGTCTCGTTACCTGGGGATGGGTCACGTATGACGCGCACACCCCTTGGGTTCTTCGACAAGCAGGATCGTTTAGGTCTGGTAGTCCCATATTGAGCAGAGTCGGAGATAAGTGCCCATGGTGTAAGAAAAGTGACAAGACAAGACGGTAGCCTGAGCTGGCTCATGTGCCTCAACGATGAAGCAGCAAGCATGGGGTTGACATTGGGAGTTTGTGTGCAATTTAGCACCAGCCAAGGTGAGCACTTTGCCCCCCCCCCCCGAGCCTGGCCGGAGCTCCCAGCCCTGTGGGTACGTGCTAGTTTCGGCCACTCCAGTACTTCCTTCCACTGAAACCATGAGCTACAGTCACCAGCCTTCCAGTGGATCCTGGGAAGGTACCTACCGTCAGCATCCGGACTGGGCCGCCCACTCGCAGTCGGCCTTGGCTTACTTTAGTTCTAGTCGCAGCAAGCTCCAGGCTTCCAAGTCCTCATCCCTTCCCATCTCCAGTCAAACCCTCCCGATCTGGGTTTCCCGGTTCACGACGCGACGCACTCTTTTACTTTTCGCCAGGCAACATCCCCACAACACTGACCCTTCTTACCCTGTTCCGCTTTCTGGATATTATCGCAGCTTCCCACCATCATCCTTCGCCTTGCTTGGCCATGGCCGACATGGCTCCACGGAATGAGAAGAGCCAATTGAAGCGCCCCCTTGTACGTTCATATTCTGCTTTGCGTCGTCGGTTGCGCTGCGCACCGTTCCCATGGCTACGGTCCCGTTCTCCCGTTGTTGCCAGAGCTGACCGAGTTCCAGGGCTCGCTTCCTGATGATGAAACAGACACCAAGAAGGCCCGTCGGTCCGACCCTCACTCCCCCGATCCCACCAAGACTCCGATCGTGAATAAGCAGCATCTTCCATCGCCTGTGACACACCTGAACACGGAGGATTCCAGCGAGTTCATCAAAACACCACCAGGATCCCACATCAATGAGACCACTCCCCGCAAGACAGATGATGCTTTCTCGCAACCCCTTTCCTCTCCACCGCAAGACACACAGCCTCTCAGCCAGTTTGTCGATCGCCATCCCGCCTTCTCCGATGACATTGAGGATGAGGTCCGTGAAGGTGTCTGGGGTTACCTCGTGCCTTTTGACCCCAAGTATGGCGACAAGCCTTTAGTGTTGAAGAGGCGCAGCGCATGCCCGCTGCCAGATCCTGTTGTGCCCGATGACAAGAAAAACCGTGGCAAGTCGCCGTCCAAGGATGAGGAGGCATCCGAGAAGAAGAAGACCAAGGGCGCCGCTTCTGGCGGATATCTGATTGGACGACATCCCGAGTGTGGTATGAATTCTATACAGAAACTATGGTGCGCAAGAGTCTTACTTGTTTTCCACAGACATCGTAGTCAATGACGGCATCGTCTCAAACCGACACTGCCTGCTCTTTTGCGAAAACAAGGGCACCGACACAGTTGCTATTGTCGAGGATCTGTCGAGCAATGGCACCTTTGTCAACGAGGCCCTCGTCGGACGCAACCAGCGGCGCGAACTGAAGGAGCAGGACGAGATCGCGGTTCATGGCAAGGCCCGTTTCGTATTTCGCTACCCCCAGAGCCGACAGACTAGCCAGTTTCTGCAGCAGTACACGCTACTGGAAAAGTTGGGCAAGGGCCACTTTGCTGAGGTGTACCTCTGTGTCGAGAAGTCCACTGGCCAACGATACGCTGTCAAGATTTTCACCAAACACCCCGGTATGGAAGACCGGTCCAAGACGGAAGGATTGCAGCAAGAGATCGGCGTGCTTATGGGTGTTAGTCACCCTAACGTCCTATGTCTCAAGGATACCTTCAACGAGCGGGATCGTGTCTATCTCGTTCTTGAGTTGGCTTCCGAGGGAGAGCTGTTCAACTTCATTGTCATGAGGCAAAAGCTGAGTGAGGACGAGACCCGGAAACTGTTCATTCAGCTGTTCCAGGGTGTGAAGTATCTGGTAAGAATACAATGCGTATGTCCTTGTCCTTGGGCAAGCAGTCTAATCTCAGCTCACTAGCATGAACGAAACATTGTACACCGAGACATCAAGCCGGAGAATATTCTTTTGGTCGACAAGAACTTACAAGTCAAGCTTGCTGACTTTGGCCTGGCCAAGATTATCGGAGAAGAGTCTTTCACAACCACATTGTGCGGAACTCCAAGCTATGTAGCACCCGAGATTCTGGCCGATTCGAAGCAACGCAAGTATACTAAGGCTGTCGATATATGGTCTCTTGGCGTTGTACTCTACATTTGTCTCTGCGGGTTTCCTCCGTTCTCCGACGAGCTCTATTCCCGCGATTTCCCATTTACGCTCTCTCAACAGATCAAAAGTGGCCGCTTTGATTATCCGTCGCCTTATTGGGACTCGGTCGGAGACCCGGCTTGTAAGATTCCAATTTAGTTCTTGGGAGAGAAAAACTTTGCTGACTGACAACGTAGTGGATCTGATCGACTCCATGCTTATCGTGGACCCTGAGAAGCGTTACACCATTGATCAGTGTCTGCAACACCCATGGCTGACTCACAGTGCGCCAACTGTTAACGACAGTACTGGTGGCCTCGTTGGGGGCATCGCCGGACTTGAAGTCAACAGGAGGGCACCAGCCCGTGAGCGGACTCTGCTCGCATCGCTTAATTCAGTTCAAGTCACCACACAAGTTGAGGTGGGTAAAAACAAGGCACCAGTCAAGGTTTTTGCGAAGAACAAGGGGCGTGTCACCAACGCGCCCAAAGAGTCGGGCCCGTCCCAAGAGCGGCAACCCGGGGAGTTCATTGAGATGGGAGGCAAGGGAGATCAACAGCTATTCCCAGACGACAGTCAGAGCATCTACCCAACTGGAGAGGGGGCCTCCCAGTCGCGAACGCCAAAAAAGCCAACTGCTTGAGAACAACAACCACAACAGGGCTGGCTGAAATGTGTATTGAATTAGGATGGATTGGAGACGCAAAGCGGAGCCGCGCTCACTGTGTCTTTCTTTGGCGGGCTGGTTCGTAACTCAGGACTAGAGCGGGGACAGTCTGCATTCGACTGGGCGAGGCAGGTGGTATATTTTTATATGGATTTGCATTTCTCTACTGGAGGCGATCTCAGAAGGGAGGGACATGGGTATATGGATCTTGCTGCAGGTATCATTGATGGCAACTGCAGGACGCCTAATAGGAGGTTGCATCGTCACACATTGAAGGCTGGCGAAGGTGCAGCCGATCATCAACATAGTTGCTACACGACACAGGCGTTTGCACACTTTCACTACTATAACCTCATCGATGCATGTGGACATACAACTACTATAGTAGTAGTACTCCGCCACGTGTTGCCCACTGCTACCTACCACTTGTAGGTAGTAGCAACCTGGAAATCATTCAAGACTCCAAAAGCAAGTAGTGCTTGTCTCTGTGAGTGGAAACGGCCCGGCGGTTTCTCCGCGTCACCGCCCTCGCTTAGCGCCCACACAATGAGAGCGGCAGAAAATTTGGCGGGGTGGCACAATCCAAGCCCCACCAGAGGGCTATTCGGGCGCCGACCCTGCCAGCGGGATCAGACATCTTCGCACTATTCCGCTCGTTGATCTTGCATTGTCTCGACTCTCAGATTGTCCCGGCCGCCCTCTCCCCCACTCCTGCAACGGCGGACGAGCAACTACGAGCACGAACAAGAGAGCCTTGCGACCGAATCCCGATTTAATTTTTTTTTCTCTCTCTTTCCACCCACCGACCCCCGCTCGACCCAAGCAAGATGCCTGCCGCGAACAAAGCTGGGCAGCCCCAGCTGCTCTTCGTCGATGGAGCCTTCGAGGACCTCGCCGCCGAGATGGCCGATTACCTCAAGGCCGAGGAGGTCAAGCAACTCCTCTCCCAGGACAAGCCCGCCCCCAAGGAGGATGTCCTATCCAAGCTGGTCAACGCCTCCGGCCTGCTCAACACCGTGCCCGAGAAGGAGTACACCGCCGCCTCCAACCTGATGATCTACCTCGTCTTGCAATCTTCCGACCCCAAGAAGTACCTGCCCACCCTCTGCGGCACCTTCGCCAAGCCCCTCCTCAACTCTCCCGTCCACGGCACCGGCCTCTCGCTCAACGCCCTGACTACAGTCTTCAACCTGCTCGAGCCCACCGACCCTATCCGCGCCCGTGTCTTTATGGAGATCCTCAAGTTCCTGCGCACGCACGGCATGTACAGCAGCCTACGACCCTATGCCGAGAAGCTCCCCGAGTGGCTCCAGGCCTGGGGTACTGCCGAGGATTTTCAGCGCAAGTTGTACGAGGAGGTGGCCGAAGTGGCACTGGAGGCTGGTGAAGAAACGTGAGTTTTTACCCGGAGCCCGGGTGACAACTTGAGGCTGCTCCATATTTCGCCAATGGCATGCAGGTCGCAACGGCGCTATGTACCTCGATACATATCCCGCCTGCATGTCGAAAAGCGATATATCGACGAGGCGCCTTGGGTTGTCGCGGTTCCCTGTTCGTTTAGTCACCGAGTGCTAATATTCTGCAGCGAGGGTTATGAGTATATCCTAAAGGCTCTCCGAACATTCGAGGACGATGCCTCCTCTGAGGATGCCCAGCGGTTATCCCTCCGTGCCGTCAAGATGGCCCTCCTCTCCAGCACCTACTTCCTCTTCCAGGACCTGCGGGCCATCTCTAGCGTGCAGGCACTCAGCGACTCTCACCCGGTCTACTCGCAACTGCTCGACATCTTTGCTGAGCAGGACCTGGAGGACTACAACGATTTCTGCGAGGAGCACGAGGGCTGGGTCGAGAAGGAGCAGCTGGACCACGACAAGCTGCACCGCAAGATGCGCCTCCTAACCTTTGCCAGCCTGGCTGCCGCTACCCCAAGCCGCGAGATTGAGTACGCCAAGATCACCAAGGCGCTTCAGATCCCCTCCGAGGAGATTGAGATGTGGGCCATCGATGTCATCCGCGCCGGCCTCGTCGAAGGCAAGCTCTCCCAGCAGCGCCACATGTTCCTCGTCCACAAGGTCACCTACCGTGTTTTCGGCCAGAAGCAGTACCAGGAGCTTGCTACCCGTGTCGACCACTGGCGATCCACCCTGCAGAACGTCCTCGGCGTCTTGCGTCAGGAGCAGGCCAACGCCAAGACCCAGCGCGAGCGTGAAGTCCAGGAGCTTGAGCGCAAGGTTGCCAACGTGGGCGTCAGCGACCGCCAGGGCGGCGGTGCGGGCGGGCGCCGCCAGCAGCGTGAGCGAACGGACAATGACGACTAGGAAGGCGTCTCTGATTGATGGTATATTTTCTTTTTCAGCCGTGGTTACGGCATGAGGGACGGGAACGTGGGACGGGAAACAAATGTCGAGAGTGCAACGATGGCCACATCAAGAAAGGGGGATGCCCAAGGCCACCGAGTACTACTACCTTTGTGCTGGTGAGCGACGGAGAAAAATGGGCCACTGGAAATGGGAGGAGGGGGTAACATTGATACCCACTTTGTGTTAATACATCGTTGGGCACGAGATCTGACGAGAAACGAAGAGGTTGCAAATGGCGTAGCCGGGTTTTGATTAGCATCTTGGCCTTCTATTTCTCGGCATTCGATGGGAAACAGACGAAAAGAGGAGGAGGGCAGTGTGGTTTCATGTACCAAAGCCGCGCAGATGGCTCCCCCTCAGTAAAAAGAATCATAAAATGAAAACACTGGCTCCTGCACGTTGTCGTACCACTCCGTCGTTCCATCAGTGCGGCATCAAGGCATGAACAAGACGTGTTATACAACATTACTAGTAAATGCTAGGCATACATATGTGAAGGTAGAAAATAAGACAGCCAACAGGTCGGTTGTCGGCAAGTATCCTAGAGCTCCAGAGTCATGACCCCTTGGCCCCTTCTATAATTCAAATATTTTGGTTCATGCCCCTCTATAACCCCCTTTATCCCCTTGTCCCCCTTGCGTTACTCCTCGGTTCTAGCGGCGCCCGCCGTACGTGGAAAAGTGTGCTTGTGTTGAATGAAGGCGCATCAGCATGCAGAGATGCGGCATTTAGAAATCGGAGCCGAGCTTCTCTGTCAGGGCTTTCTTGGTGTTGACGAAGACCTGGTCAGGGGCGGGAGTAGCATCTAGCCTGACAACCTTGCCGTCAGCCTTGAAGTGGTCGATGACGGGCATGCTGGTCTCGACGAAGGTGTGGAAGCGCTTGCGGATGCTCTCAGCGTTGTCGTCAGATCGGCCGCTGGTCTTGCCTCGGTTCAGAAGGCGCTTTTCCATGACCTCCTCGGGGCAGTCAAAGAACAGAACGAGCCTGGCAGGGCAGACAGTCTCCTCGAACTTGACAGCTTGGTCCATCTTGCGAGGGAAGCCATCGATGAGGAAACGACCCTTGTTGGAGCCGGCCTTCTTGAGAGCGTCGGTCATGGCGTTCTCCAGCAGGGCGATGGTGACCTCTTGGGGAACAATAAGACCGTTCTTGATGTAGTCCTTGATCAGATCGCCGTATTGAGAGCCTGGTCGCTCCTGCTCGGCGCGGAGTAGGTCGCCGGCCGAGAGATGGGTGAAGCCGTGTTCGTCAACAAGCTTGGCGCACTGCGTTCCCTTGCCAGCACCGGGGCCGCCGAGTACGAAAATGACGGTGACGTCCTTGGGGTCGAAGGTAGGAGTGGGCTTGGGGGGAGCAGCGAGCTGGCCAGCCGCCGGAGCTTGAGCGCTGTGAGGCATGTCTGAAGAGGTTGAGGTCATGTCAGCAGAAGCGCAGATGAGATGCTATACAGCGTCCGAAAATGCCAGAAGATCTGGAAGTGAGATGATGCAAGGGCAAGATGGTGGGACAGGGGGGAGGGAGCACCAGATAGGTGGCAGGTCCCAGAGTAATGCAAGGCATGTGATATTCGGCAAAGTTAGACCAGGTTTAGGTCTGGGAGCAGAGACGTGGTGGCAGGTGCTCTGAGCAGGACCGTGGGGGGTGGGCTGCTAACCTTTGCGACGGTTGACCAGGTTCCAGTAGCCGAGAGTTCCCAGACCGATGACGACAGCGAAGGGCCAGAACTTGACGGTGTCGTTGCGCCGGGGTGGCTGCGAGGAGTAGGTACGGCGGAAGGCGCGCGAGGCCTGGAAGGGAGAGGAGACTCGGGGCGTCAGGCGCGCAGTAGCCAGGCGGCCGGGGATGAGGGGGATGCGGGCAGCCATTGGGTGGACTGTGCGACGGGGCGTGGTGGTGGTGGTGGTGTTGGTGTTGGGAAGCGAGGCGAGGCGAGGCGAGGCGAGGCCAAGGAAGCGTGACGAGATCAGCAGGCAGGAAGGACCTAGATGACGACGGGACCGTGACGGCGTGCGGCGGGCAGGCGCAGGCGGCGGAGGAGCAATTGCAATTGGAGAAGCTGCAAGGGGAAAGGAGTGTAGAGAATGGAATGGAATCACAAGCAAGGAAGGTGGGTGGAGGAGGAGAAAAGCAGAGGGAGGAGTTGAGGACGACCCAAGAGTCAATAAATTAAAATATTGCTTAGGTAGTATAAATTAATTATGAGGGAGATTATTTTTAGCCAACGTTACCGTTATGAGCAGGAGCAGAGGGTGCCAACCAACCAAGGCCCGACTTTCAGGCTTTCCCTACAGCTCAGGACTAGAAATTGCCTAGCAGCTCAGGACTAGTGAATAACGTATCCGTTCGGGTAGTTCCAGCGCAAGATTATCAAGCTACGGCTCTGCATGCAGCGACCGTGTTGATTGAAGCACTGGACACGGCGGGCATCGACTCAATTTCAACAAATGAGTCAACGAACACCGCTGCATCGTTTGCCCGTCCTCTACTCAAATCGCTTTGACATTGCGCAACGACAGTCCTCATCCCGCGCTGCGTGCGCTGCAGTCTCGACATCTCTACTACTAGCGGCAAACACGCAAAGGAAATGTGGCTTCCAGTGACGCGAAACTGGGGCCGAGATGTAATTTCGCAAAAATGCTGGGAGGGAGCGCGAGCGGGGATGACGACAGGGTCAATGGGCCATCCATGATTGGGTATTGGCCCTGTACACCGCCTGGAAAACTCTCTGGATCCTGGCATGGAGAGACAGCAGGACAGCCTGGGCCGCCTGGGCCCTGAGGTGGCGAGCAGAAGAGCGCCAGAGCCGGCAACCAGTAATGGTAGGCTCTGTGCCACGAGCCATGGTCGGTTGCGCAGGGACAATTGCGACAGGCAAATCGTCCTTATCCCGCGCCCGGTCGACTCCACACGTGGCACCGATGGGTGTTTGTCAACAGGGACACTGATAGGGGATGCCGCTGATGAAACAGTGTTCAATTGTCCTTTGCCATGGCATGGGCATCAGCTGGATGCGGTTGGGAAAAGTAGAGCAGGCAGCCTGATACCACGATGGCGACGGCGTCTAGGAAGGCGCCCGTCCTTCAGAGGCTCCCTTCCAGGCTCACTTACAGGCTCACTTACAGGCTCACTCACACAGCCTTGCGCCTCGCACCGCCTCCGCACATTGACCAACCTCCTCCGAGAGTCCCTCTTCCTCCCGCCCCCGCAATTCCCGGACCCGGTTGGCTACGCTTCCAACCATGATCTCTGCTCATACATTTGTCGGTTGCTATGGACTTCTGCTGCAACTGAATAATTATTTTGCTACGCTCTTGCCACCACTATTCGCTTAGAGCCTCGAGCTCAATCATGGCTTCAACACCACATCGCAAACCTCGTTTCGTACGCCCCCAACAGCCCGAGACGCCGCGATCCGCGAAGAGGAGGCGCCCAGAACGACCTGAACGAGGTCTGTTTCGCGATGGCACTTGGTGGTGTATGTGCACACCCACAGAACCGATCTGATCCGTCCCGGCCGCTAACAGACACATGACTGCTAGGCGATTGCGAGCCCCCCAAGAAGGCAGCTCTCATTGAGACCAAGACCAACAAGAACAAGAACAAGGGCAAGTTCTTCTACAAGTGCGAAGACTGCGACTTCTTCTTGTGGTGGAACAAGGCCAAGGCTCGCGAAGCTGGACTCACTTCCCCGCCCCCAGGATTCCCAACCGGCCCTCCGCAGGAAGCGCCCTCCCTCACCCAGACCAACTTGACGCAATACGGTATTGAGCGTACACCCAGTCGCCGCCGCCCGAGCCGTCCAGCTCTGACCGATGCGGATTCCACCGACGACGAGCCCGAGTGGGAGGGTCTCGGTCCATCAACTGCCGCCGAACCCGGCGCCCCAGCCGCCTCCGCCTCCGCTACATCGCCGTCCTCGCTCCCAGGCCCGTCGCGGCTGGCATCATCTCCAGAGACTCCAGCGCAGGCCGGCTCCAAGCGGAAGCGCCCCATCTTTGAGGACGACGATGTTGAACTCAGTGACCTGAATTCCGAGGATGAGCGCCTGTTGTCTGCCATGGCAGACAAGACGGAGCAACAGACAGCCCAAGACGCCTACCTCACACCAGTCACCGACCGTACCCGCAGAGTCGCCGCCGACCCATCATCAACGCCCTCGGTTGCCAGGACACTGTTCCAGGGGACCCAAGGCAGACGCCGGATGCAGACTCCCTTGGGTGAGGATGCCAGGCCCCTCTCCACGGCAGGCACACCTACTGTCGCCAACACCGACAGCCCGATGCGACTCGTGACGCCCAGCCGCCGCCCCGCCGCATCCCGTCCTGCCGACGTCGCTTCTTCTCCAACAAGCAGCCAGCCGGAAGCCAGCTGGGACCCGACCAAGGAAATCCAGGGCCTGCTCGAGGACCAGAAGCTCGAGAGCAGCGTCATCGAGCCGATCAAGGATATCCTCGCCGTCTTCGCCCGCCGTGCTCAAGGAGCCGCAAGGGGGCGTGAAGCTGCACAATCAGCGCTCAAGGCCGCCCACGAGAAGATTGCGGCGCTCCAAGAGCGGGTTGTTGCGCTTGAAACCCGCGAAAAGGTGCAGCACGACTCGATGACCAGACTCAAGGCCGATATAATGAAATTATACGTGAACCATTGAATGTGTATCTTTCTTTGTTTTCTTTACCCAGGATGACTACCGGGTAAGAATGATCCCCGGGTTCTGGCGTACATGTTACATGCGTATTACTGGCTGGACTGGATATGTGAGCGACTTGTGTAGGTCTGGCGTGTTGGATAGATAGATAGATATTATATACCCATTATATCAGCTTCGTATGGTACCCTACAAAGTCAGGTTCCCTCCGCTAGTGTCCTACCATTAGCGCCCTCTCCTTTCACATCACCAGCCATTTTTCTTGTGCGACGACCCATCACCAAAACCATGCGGCCTGACCAGACCGCGCGAGGCAATGACAGGGAAATGCTCCGTATAATGAACAAAAAAAAATCTTCTTTTTTCTCCTACATATGATGTGAAAGTACACCTCTCGGGCCGCACTGAAGTCAGCTATTTCGCGCTCCCCCGACAGCTGGGCCTCGTCTACCCCCACTCCACGGATATATCACACATCATTCTCACAAAGGAGACGCTGGCCCCTCGAATAATCCATGCCCCCGAGTTCCAATGACATCTAAGAAAAAACCTCCCAAGCCCCCGCCAAGCAACTGGACTCTGCTCTAGTATACACGCTTGAAGGGCGGCACGGGCTTGCACTCGTTCTCGTCGAGAGTCGTGGAGATGACCTTGCGGTACTTGAGCTCCACAGGGCCGTGGGGGTCCTTCTGGAAGGACAGGGTGTGCTTCATCCAGTTCTCGTCGTCACGGTCGGGGAAGTCCTCGCGGGCGTGAGCACCACGCGACTCCTTTCGGTTGGCGGCAGAGGTGGCGGTTTGGACGCTGTACGGGCTCGAGTCAGTCACCATTCAAGTAGAGAGTGTTTTCCGGGGTGGGGATTTGCCACGAGAGCGGGTCAACTTACGCGCAGGTCAGGAGGTTTCGGAGCTCCAGGGTCTCGACCAGGTCAGAGTTCCAGATCATGCTGCGGTCCTTGGTGCCGACCTTGCTGTACATCTGATCGATATCGGTCATCTTGCGGACACCCTCGTCCAAGCTCTCCTGGGTTCGGAACACGCTGACTTCAGTCTGCATGGCCTTCTGCATGGCCAGACGGATCTCGGCAGTGGTCATGGGGCCGTCGGCGGTTCGGGCCTTGTCGAGCACCTCGATGTGATCGGCGGCGGCATCGGCAGGGATGGGCTTCAGCTTATCACCGGGGTTGAACTTGTCACGGATGGTGTGGGAGACGGCACGGCCGAAGACGACAAGATCCAGCAGGGAGTTGGCACCCAGGCGGTTGGCACCGTGAACAGACACGCAAGCAGCCTCACCACAAGCGTACAGACCAGGGACAATCTTGTCGTTGCCAGCCTCGTCAACGGTAAGAACCTCACCGGTGTAGCGGGTGGGAATACCACCCATGTTGTAGTGGACGGTGGGCAGGACAGGAATGGGCTGCTTTCGGACATCGACACCGGCGAAAATGCCAGCCGTCTCGGAAATACCGGGCAGACGCTCAGCAAGAATCTCGGCGGGCAGGTGGCTAAGCTGGAGGTAGATGTGGTCCTTGTCGGGGCCGACACCACGGCCGTCACGGATCTCCATCGTCATCGATCGGGAGACGACGTCACGAGAGGCCAGATCCTTGGCGGTAGGGGCGTATCGCTCCATGAAGCGCTCACCCTCAGAGTTGAGCAGATAACCACCCTCACCACGAGCTCCCTCGGTGATGAGACAGCCGGCACCGTAGATACCAGTGGGGTGGAACTGGACGAACTCGAGATCCTGGTTGGGAAGACCAGCACGGGCAACCATTGCCATGCCGTCACCAGTGCAGGTGTGGGCGGACGTGCAGCTGAAGTAGGCTCGGCCGTATCCACCAGTGGCGAGGACGGTGTGGTTGGCGAGGAATCGGTGGAGAGTGCCGTCCTCCTGGTTGTAGGCCAAGACACCTCGGCACTCGCCGTCCTCCATGATCAGGTCGAGAGCGAAGTACTCGATGAAGTAGTTGGTGTTGTGGCGCAGGGACTGGCCGTAGAGGGTGTGAAGAAGGGCGTGGCCGGTTCGGTCAGCGGCAGCGCAGCATCGGTAGGCCTGGCCACCCTTGCCGAACTTCTGGGACTGACCACCGAAGGCTCGCTGGTAGCTGGAAGGTGGGACGTGGTTAGCAAAATGGACCAGCGAACGGTTCGCAGCTCTCTCGTCCAACTCACATCTTGCCGTCTTCGGTTCGCGAGAAGGGGCAGCCGTAGTTCTCAAGCTCGACAATCGAGGCGGGAGCCTCACGGGTCATGTAGTGAATGGCGTCCTGGTCACCGAGCCAGTCGGAGCCCTTGACGGTGTCGTACATGTGCCATCGCCAGTCATCCTCGTGCATGTTGCCCAGGGCAGCATTGATACCACCCTGAGCAGCGACAGTGTGGCTTCGGGTCGGGAAGAGCTTGGAAATACAAGCGGTGTTGAAGCCGGCCTCAGCCAGACCGAAGGCAGCTCGGAGACCGGAGCCACCGGCACCAACGACGAGGGCATCGTACTCGTGGTCCTATGAGGAGTCAATTGAGTTCAGAGCTGGGCTCCGTGGGGCGGAGGAGGGGAGAAGGGGAGGCATACAATGACGGCGTACTTGTCGCTCACAAAGGGAGACGCCTCCTTGGCACGGAGAGGGCCATTGGCGATGACACGGGCTGTTGTGCGAAGTTATGGTCAGCCAAACTGGGCTTGCAGAGGCACGTCGGCACAATCAATTCAATTGACTGCGATTGCGCCGTGAGGGCAGGAGAAGACTTACCAGCCGGTCGAGTGGTCGAGAAGGCACGGGTCGGGAACCTCGCAGCGCGCGAGAACTGTAACAAGAGCTCAGTCAGCGATGCGGACAATCAGGGACAGCGTCGGGCGGGTGAGGCCGTTGCCAGCGCGGAGACGCTGGTCCGGGAGGGAGTGGGAAAAGGTTCAGCAACCAAAACGTACGGCAGGGCTGGCGGCCAGTCGCCTCATTGCCATAGAAGAAGCCATCGTCAACGCAAGTCTGTAGCACCGAGCTGCTGCATCCGCGGGGAGAATCGAAGGGGGAGAATCGATTCCTTGGGCGAGAAACTTGGGGGGGTGGGAGTGCGGGTTAGTGTTTAGCCAATCGACGATTTCTGACGCTTTTTTGGTTTGCCAGTCGCGAGGCTCCTCCGGGACGGATGCTCTCGGCTCCTCGGTTGATCCGACCAATCATCGCCCGCTTATTAGTACCAGGTCCATCTGCGCCATTGGCGTGGCGCCCACGCAGCCTGCCTCAGCGCTCCAGTGCCGCTGTCCCTGCTGCAGCATTGGGTATCCACCCCTACCTGGACTTCGATTTCCGGCCGAGGGAATCGCTGCATTGGATTTTCTTTCTCCCAGTGAGCGATTCGTGCGTGACACAGTCGAGTGGCAGTGATGTAGTCCATTGGTTACTACTGTACTAAATAATCCTGCAATGCAGACCCTTTGGCATCTCTGGTTCTACACAGACACTAGAGTTTCCTCGTCCTTCTCCCCGCGAAACCAATTGGCATGTTGTTTGACCTGGGGGATCCGCCTCTGTCGGAACAACTCGCACTCCATCACGTGCCGAATCGGCTTCCCTTCCCGCATTTCTTCGCCCATTCGTTCCCCAGTCATCTCGGCAGCTCCGCACAAGCTTGCTGCTCGTGTCGGGGGCTCCACATTGACCAACCCCGGAGATCATGCCGACCCGGTCCTGTCACTGTGTACTCCGTACCTTGGCAAAATTAAAAGTGGCAAGCAACGATCAAAGGTCGTTGTAGTATGTCTAATATGTATGCCATGCCACTAGTGTTCCTGTAACCTGTAATTAGAAGCCCTGTACCCAAATTCGATTCTGCTCTCCCTCACCCTGCCTGCTATCGTACTGGTGGTACTAAATCAGTCGTCCATCCTCCACAGACTCTAAAGTTGAACCGCGCCTTTGTGACAGATAACACCCAGTTTCCTCACCATTAACCCCCTTCCCTAAGAAGATGCTCTAATCTGCCAGCACCTCTCTTAGCATGACCAAAAAGTTATCCTTCAGTTTGTACACCTCCTCAATGTGGGGCTTCGCGGGCTCTCCGGCAGAGCGTCGCAGTCGGTCTTGCTGTTTGGCCCTTCGCCGTCGCTCAGCCTCGATGGGGTCCAGCTCATCTTCCTCCTCTGCGTCTGCCTCTGATTCGGACCCGTCGTCGAATGCCATGTCTTCGATATCCTCCTCGTCTAATCCGAAGTCGGTCGATTTCAAGCTCAGTGCACCAGGCATCGCTAGGTCGCTGCCGGCATGTCCCTCCGCCGCCATCTTCTGCCTCGTCTTGTCATTGTGCCACTTCTTGCGTGCCTCCTGCCAGGTGATGAGGGAATTGATCTCCGCCATGGCCTTCTCCTTATTTACCAGCCCTGCGCTCACGCCGCCCTCAAACAGTGCGTTGACGTTGAGCTTTCCGTTGGTCGGCCCCTTTCGCAAAAACTCCAGAATGCCCTCTATCCAACCCATGAGCTGGGTGAAGAGCCCGTTGTCGTGCTTGTGCACCTCGTGGACAAACTTGTAAAAGTTGTGTTCATGCCGCTGGCACAAGTCGATGAAAGCCTGCACCGTCTGATTGGGGTCCGCCGATGCGTCCTGGTCTCTGCATTTATCCACGACCTGTCATATTTCGTTAGAGGGAGGATTAACAAAACTGGGGGGAAGTGGGCCATCTCACCTGGATCATGTCATCCATGAACACAGCAAAGTCTGTGACGCTGTTGTACACGTTCGCGGACTTGTACACTCGGACTAGAGGCTCGTAGAAGATGGTAAAGAGGTCGCGGAACAGCTGGAGCGTGACGGGCTCCTCAATCAACTCCAACATCATTTGCTTGTCGCGCTGTCGGGTGCTGAGCTTCAGCAGCTGCTTCAGGTACGAGAAGAGCTGAGCGCCCTGTCGCAGTTCCTCGTCGACGTTTTCGACTGCATTGTTGAAGGCCACGTAGGCGTTGTACAGCCTCTGGATTTGCTCGCCGGTCAACCCGGGCTCGATCAAGTCGGATCGCAAAATCGCAACGATAATGTCCACGCTCTCATCGTCGGCTTCTTCGCGGATGGCAATCTTGATGTGCGCCTCAGACTGAATGTACTTTTGCAGCTTGTCCGAGAAGACAGGGTCGGCGATTTTCGTGCTCAGTGCGTCAATGGACCTCTGGACACTCCGGATGCCGTCGTGTAGAGTAAGAGAGAAGATTCGCTGCATCAGCGATCTGGTTCCAAATGGTTGCGCCAGGAAGATATCCAGCACTCCGGACATGACAGCAGCGGGGTTGGCAATGCGAATAACGTTCTTGATAACTGTGTACGGTATCAAAGAGTGGATTCGTCTGGCTTGAGCAAAGAGTTCGGGTGAGTTGTCTTCGGCAAGGAACAGGTGGTAGATGACAGCAGCAATCTCGATGCGCAGCCACTCTGCGAACTTCCGATACTGGATGCTGAGTTCTTCAATGGTGTCCTTGTCCTTGATTTCCTGGAATAGTTTGGTGAGGCCGTTTTGCTCAACAATATCACGTCGAAACCTGGACAGCGTCAGCAAGGCTCGCTCTGGGAAAGTTGTTATTTTCCAAAAATGAGGACTGACTGCTCCATGTACTCATCCAGCTCAGCTGCTCGCTTTCGAGCAATCTCATAGAACTGCTTCTGTTCTTCGATGCGCTTCTCATCGAGCGCTTTTCGCCGTAAGATGTCTTCAACGTCATCATCCGTCGGTGTCAGTTGTTCGCCAGTCAAAAACTCTTGAAGGGCCCGCGTGTTGACAATCTGGGTGTTGTTGAGCAGTGATCTCAAAAAGGCTCGAAGCGATATCCTCTGGCTCTCTCGCCAGAGCACAACGGTCTGTTCCTGTGGTTAGATTGACCAGGAAAAAAGTAGCGGAGAAAGGTTCAAACCTCTTCTTTTTCCTTTTGGCTAGGTGGGAGACCAGGGCTCAGCAGATCGGAGGAGGCTCTGGGAGAAGGGACGCCTCGGGGGGAGGGAAGTCGACTGGACCTTGCAGAAGCAGCAGAGCCTGCTCGACGGTGACCTTTAAACTGTCGTCAGATCTCATCTCACAGCGCCAATGGTTCCTGCGGACTCACGGTTGGGGGTAAGCATTCCTGAGGCGTACTCGGCTGGTGCCAGACCTGCTGTTCTCGTCGAGACGGATGAGAGGGATGACTCGTCTGAATCGTTACCATTGGGGAAACCAGTCCTCAATCCTGTTGCTGTAGTATTGGTCTTATTCTTCTGGGGTAGGTCGGGTAGGATTCTTCCTGGTAGCTCTGTGCGCAGCTGTCTGTGTAGCCTGGCAAAGTCGCTGTACCTTCGACCAATAAAGTGCTCCAGCTCGCCCTTCTTCTTGACCCGCAGGATGAACTCGGCATGTTGATGTTGTCGGATGGTATGCCTGACGGTCGTTATGCGGACTCCGGCGACGTTGACATCCCACCCATTGATGTAATTGCCCTCGGGCAGCGTGTGCAGCACTCCAGTATCGATGGCGTTGCTATCGACAATTTCGATCTCGGAAAAGCGAATGCGCTCCTCGAACCCCGACGAAGTCCCGATTCCAGACACCATCATCAGCTCGACGAGTTTCTTGGCCTTGATGGCCAGTTTCCGACGCTTGGTCTCCTCCAGGCGATCCTCCGACGAGGAAATGTCCTTTCCGGCAAAGGACTCGAGGAACTAGATGCGCCAGGGGTCAGCGCCGTTGCTGGAGACGCTCGCTCGCGAGGCCATGATGGACTCACCACTTGCAGCTTATCCTGCCAGAACTCCTTCTCGCGCGCCTTGTCCAGAAAAGGGAAGTCGCGGACATGATGCACAAAGATGTATCGCAGGATTGGCAGCTCGGATTCCTGGGGCGAGACCTCACCATGCTCAGACTTGAACGGCGCGCCGAACCGTCGAAGGGCCGTGGTCGAATTGAGCTCATTGATCTCCCATCCCACCTGATCGGAGATGAGCTCTCGCTTCAGATCTACGGAGGGCCAGCGTTAGCTTCCATGAGCGCGAACCAATGGCGTGTCGCATCCGCCTGTCGAGGAACCTACAGTGCTCTTGCTTGCCGGTCAGCGTCTGGCCCGGCGCTGGTGGTGTCCGGTTGCCGTTGGATGTGCGAACTGGTAGTTGGATGGCGGCGGGCGAGCTGGCGGACTCTGTGGTGGCCCCGACATCCGCCAGATGGTCTCCGTTGGTGGTGGCCATGGCTGGCAGTCAAGATGCGGGCGAGCGTCGTGTGCGGCCAGGTGTATGGAGGAGTCGCCTGCCTATGATCGTGACGAGGAGGGGAAGAGAGGGGAGTGTCGCCGAGACTCAAGCGCCAAGGTCGACGGCAGGTTAAGGTATGTATGTATGTCGGTCTACTATCAGCCGGCTAAGGTAGAGGTCTGTGACGGCCAAGCCCACCTTGGGCCAGTGTTGGCGGGGCAAGCTGCTGCCCTGCGGCCGGGTTGCTTGCTTTGAGTGGCTTGCAAGGCTTACTCTTCTGTTTCCGTCCAGCGGGTCCTAGGAGCTAATTTTCCCAGGCTGGGGGATGTTCCGTGTGCAGGACGGCGGGGAGAATAGATGAGGTGGTTCGCGCCAGTCAGCAATGAAATCAATGCGAGTCCGTGTCGAAATGGAAGGGCGCTACGTCAGGGTCTCGAGTGTGTCAGTGTCAGCGCCAGGCACCTGGGTCGTCAATGTCGCCCCGTCAGTCGTCGTCGGGCCTCGCGCTCGAATTCTAGGCCAGTGCGATGTAGAAGGGAAAACCCGAATTAAAAACCCACGCAATTCTCTACACCCTTCCCCCCAAGAACAAGGCATGAAGCGCTCATTTATTAAAAGATGTCTTCGTGGACCTTCACCTCGCCGCCGCCTCGTTGTGAGTCGTCACGGGGGAGTCTGGTGGGAGGCGCTAAAGTGAGGGGCATGACGTGTGCCGCCAAGTTCCAAGCCACCGCCTGCGGCCTGCCCAGGTCCACAGCCCTGTTGATCGGGAGCAATGTGCCGTTGGGGCCGCATCTCAGCATTGGCAACTTTCACCAACCCGGCCTAACCTGGCGGCAAGTTTGTTTGGTAAGAGGTGCGTGCTCGGCCCAGCACCTCTGCTGTTGCTGTTGCTGCTGCGACTGCCGTTTCCGATTTTCGACTGCATTATTAGGCCCGAAAGGAGCCCTTCGAAATGATACGTTGCTATATTCACATCTTACCGTCTGCCGAACCATCTCGCCATCACATAGTGGAGTCGGCCGCTTAGCCGAGCGAGCTGGAGCCATTTGTCGATGTGGTGCGCCGCGATACTAATTACCAGGCTTGAATGCAGTGGTATTGAATGGACGTTCTGAAATCGTAGTCCTTGTCACACTGTCAGGGGTGGGTGGGAGACATGATGAGAAACTCTAGCCCATGATCCATACCCAGCCCCAGTCGCCAACGTCAACCCAGCCTACAACAAACAGAATGCAGGTTTGCTCGCACAGTCACTCCTCGTAGGCGGCCTACCAAGTACCTACCTGCCTGACCTTGCTTATAGTAGTAGCAGCATCACCAACGGAAGTGCCATGCCGCGCCCTTGCGCAATTGGTCACCTCATGGTGACATCTACGCAACGCGCGGGTCATGCCGGCACAGATGAAGGACACGATCCTCAGTCTCATAGTCATGGGAATTTAATCCGGGACAGCTTACTACTACCCACAAAGGGGGCAGCATCATCGATCTTGCCGTTCGCCACCCCGTTGAAGACGGGGGGTCGGCTTTCGCAGACACAGGCCTTCCAAACTCCATGTATCCGGGGATACGTATTGTACTGTCCACAGCTCTAGCTCCAAGTAGGCTCGCTCTACGGAGTAATGCCGCCGTATTTCCTTATTAGTACATAGGGCAGGGCAATTATTGGGTTACGTATATCCTTCAGCCTCGGGCGTTTGCAATTCTGCTTCTCGAAAATTGCACTAAACGGCACCCGGTCCGACATATTCGTATCAAGTACGCAGATGCCTCACCGTTGATCCTACCTATAACGTTTCTGCATATAGCTGTGCCGCACAGAGCTACATGACGGTGCTTCGACGAGGCTGAAGAACAAATGCATGATTACGACGCCCATGGCTGGGTGCCAATCGTAATTTTTCTCGCAACATTTTACCCCATGCCGCTGATGCGTGTGGCATGCTAAATCGCCAAAGGCCGACCCATGTTGAGCTGAACATTCTCCACAATAATAATAAGAATACTCACCAGGAAAAGCTACTGGGCTTGGCCTTTAATTGGGTTTGCGCAAATGGAGGCCAAGCTGCGTCGTAGAGCGCTTCTCCATTCATGCTGGATTGGGAGTTTTGGAGGAAAGGCATTCAGCCTCGCCTGCCCCACAAGGCTTTTCTTGCCCTCTTGGCACCCGCGTACGTTGCCGAATGGTCCGAGCAGGTCTTACGTGGTTGTACGACTCAGCAAGTAAAAGGCAGCCAAGTGTGCTAAAGCCCCATCGGCAACTCCGAAACTGGGCGGAATGTGACATTTGTTGCTTGGCGGGGTTCACATACTACTAGCAGTTGCTCTGCTGCTAAATCATGATGCAAGGCCAACTCAAAAACATATCAGTGTCGTTGGGTATCATGAAGAGATGGTATAATAACTTGACTTGAAACACGTTTTCGCATTGCCACCACCAGTTATAGCTCATCAAAGACCCGGAGCTTCTCTGCTGCGTCACCATGCCGCCGTGCAGCTCGGGGCTCGTTTTCTCTGTTTCCATCTACTCGTTTCTGCCCTTCTCGCTTCCCATCGTCTTGCTCCTCGACCTCTGGTCTCTCCAACGGCAAGCTGCTGGACACCACCTCCTCTGCGGGCTCCGCAATGATGGAATCCGCAATGATGGAATCGGCAACAATAGGGAAGCTGGGGGCCTCTCTGGTCGCCACAGGCTCGCCCAACTCAACTTGGTCCGGCGCGATGTCATCCAGTATTGACTGTTCCAGAGGGACGGAGTCGGCGCCGAAGAAGAAAAGAAGCATCATTGTCAGCATCAAGGCTGACATGAAGACCCAGAGCGCTTTGAGGCGCCTGCTGCTCTTCTCCTGTGACTCCCTATCAAGGCGTTCCCAGCGCTCTACTCGCGTGCGGACGAGGTCGACGCGGTGACTTAGCGATCGGATCTTGGTCCGTCCTTGCTGGATCCGTGCCTGCAGCGACTCTATGTTCTCCTGGTGCTCCTTGAACTCCCCTAGAGAAGCTACTTGCGTCGTGATGTCGTGTTCGATGCCCTGGGAGTCTCTGATGAAGCCCTCGTGAATTCCGCGAGCCGACTGGGCAAGGCCTTTTAGAGCTGACACGGTATTTTGCAGCGTCGTCACCTTCTCCAGCACGGCGTAGTATGTTTCGTCGAGCTTTGTAGTCGTGGCGGTCGAGAAGCCGTGCATGTCGACGAGGGATTGCTTCAGTCGTCTGCGTAAGAACAGCCACGATTAGAATGACGGGACCTCGAAGCTCTGGATTGTGTTCTCACTTACTCAACCTGTGCCGACGTCTTGCCTCGTACCTCTTGCAGATTCCCCCCCTTGGTGGTCACAGGCTCTAACGCGGCGACGGCGCCTGCGGGCTTGCTTTCGTCCTCTCGTGTCAACATGACGCTAGGTCTGCGACTCTGGTCCGGGCTAATTAGGGGCGTGACTCCCTCGGAGCGATGCATGATGTCAATCGATGAACCCCTCTGCTGATACGACTGCGACTGCGACTGGGAATATGAATGGGAATAGGAGTGTGCGAGCGGTGCCCCACGGTCGTCGTTAAACCGGTTCCTGTCCTTGCGGCTGGTGCTGCGTGAGAGCTTGGTTGGCGAGGTCAGCTCGGTCAGGGAGCGCTTGAGTTGATGGCGGCTGCCAGAGCGCGTGACGTTGGCGACCGAGCTGTCGGAGTTTCGAGGACTGAAGCTGGCCATGGCCTCGAATTAGAGGCAACGGCGCCCCAGCTCGTCCCGCTACTGGTGACCTGGTAGGCTCGTGCGGTAGCACAGGTGACGCAAGGGTGGTTGAATTGTCCCGTGGGTTGCATCAGGCCAGAGATGCCGCGGTCCTCACCCCAGTGGGTAGTGCCCTATTGAATCGGCGGACGGCGTCGGTGGGGCCGGCCGGCTCAGTGCCTCATACTGAACGTCATGTGGAAGACAGGCGTATAACCAACGTACTCGGTAATTACCTGGTCAGTATATCAGTTACGTGGGCGTTGCGAGCCAGGCGTCAAGACAATGATGAAAAAAAGGCCTTAGATTTTGTTCCACAAGTCGGGTTGGAGACTTGGAGGCGCTTTTCATTTATTATGCACGGCCAGGCCGACAATTGACTCTGAGCCACCCGACTGCTCACTACCTAATATCCCGAGGTCTCAGCACCCCCAGTCTTGTATAATTGTATTGTCGTGAATGCGGCAGACAAGACAAAATGTTAATTCTGGGCACGGCATTTCCCATCTGCTCATTCCACCCTGTCTCGAACTCTCACAGCGCAGCCCCTCATCTCGATGACCCAGTTTCGCTGGAGGCTCCACGGGTCGAAGCAGTGGCGAGTTAAGTAGTAATCGAACGCTCCCATGGGACGTTTGCCCATCCTTTCGAAATAGCAATATATCGTCGTCATTCGTCAGATGTATTCACATGCTCATCATTGCGATGCGCGACTCGATCAAGAGTTGAGCAACTTGTTGCGCTTCTCCTTGCGCTTCAACCGCTCTACTCGCTTGCGGTGCATCTTCTCGGCCATTTTCTCGTATCGCTCTTGCTCTTCCTTCTTTGCTCGCTTGTCCTTGAGGGCTTGAATGCGTCGCTGTTCGTGCGTTGTCAGATTGCGAAATGTGCCACGATTGGAGGCAATCATAATATTACCTGGCGCTCTTCATCCTTCTCCTCCTTCATCTGCTTCTCCTTTGCCTTCATCTCGGCCATCCTGAGGCGCTCTTCGGTTCGCTTCGCATATGCCTTGAGCCCAGCGGTAGGCCTGAAGGCCTTCTTTGGGAGGTGCCAGTTCTTGCCTAAGGGAACGAGAGTTAGCAGTGCAGTGGGAAGGCAGCAACGAAGACCTTCTGCGCACCATTCTTGCGCATGCCAAGAGGCTTCGCCGATTGCGAGGCGGGTTGCGGGACCGCGCTTAATTCCTCTGACATCCTGTCGCGAGTCTCTGAACGGCTAACTCTCGAGATTGAAGCAGACTGCTGGGACCCATGAGAATCCGATGATGAGAACCAAATTTTCTGCCGGCCAAAAAAAGCGTGGCGGGGCCAAAGGCGGTAAGGCCTTTGCATCCACCTCATAGCGTGCGTGTGTGGCTGGAATCCAGGGTCCTCTTGGCTCCACATGCCATCAATCAATCGATCGCTTCCTGGCCAACAAGTTACAACTGAGTATGCCAGCTCAAAAAGGTAACATTGCTTCAGTTGATCACACCTCTAGCTCCCGAATCCGGGGTATTCAGCCCCAGGTCTTTGAATGCTACTTGCCCACCCCACTGAAGGTGCAAGGCAAGGGCGATATCCCTCTCCGCCCCAGCATCACTCTCGCGTACGTATTAATTGGTGATGGGATATGGAGAGACTTTGTCCTGAGTCAAGACGATGTTCGAGAAAGCCAGCAAGCAAGATGACCGCCATCCGATGTGCCTGGGGCATAGACATACAACCCTTCTTGGTGTTCGTTTTGATGCCTCGGTCAAGGCTGAAACACTAAACTCATCCTAAGTGGTGCTTAGAGTAAGGACCTGGACAGTGCCAGGTTCGTATTTATGGCAGAAGGATTGGGTGAAGGAACATGCAATGGAGACCCGTCGGATGTGTACCGATGCAAGTTGACGGGGCCGAGCAAGAGTCCGGTCTTGCTGACTACCCTGCACGTTGCCCAGCACATCCCTGTGAAGGAGTTCTCGTCTTCCCAGCAGTAATTATAGCCTTGCTTTTGCAGTGGCTACTTTCCGAGAGCAACATTGTGTCTCTTGCCTTTCCGGGTTTGTTCTTATGGAGGTTGACTGATACGACCCCAGCGTTCTTCAATTTGGGCGATATCACGTCAGGCTGGTCCCAATCAAGGCAGCAGACGGTCCCTGGTTGGGAAGCCTAAGGTTGAAGGATCTTGGATCCGCAGGATTTTCGAAGAATGAAAAGAACCGGTCCCAGCAAATCCTTAGGCAAATTGCCAAATTGGTCCGTACGTCCCAGGTTCCGTTCTGTGCACCTGGAAATTAAAAGCCCGTGGCCTGCCGCGTACGAAGTCCATGTGAAGAACAAGGGCCTCTACAAAAAAAGAATACCATGGCAGAGCAGGCATAAGCACGAGCGCCGCATTGATGCGGACTGTCACGGCAATAGACTCTCATCAGAAGATTCCGGGGAGCTGGTGCGCGTTTTAGGGAACACCGAGGTCAAATTCAGCCCTTTCACCAGGAATCGAATCAGGCGGTATTGCCCTGGGTGATGTGGAGCCCCGAATGAGACAACAGCCCAGGAAAGGCAATGGAAGGTATCCCTGAAGACGCTTGGTCAGTGGGTACGGCCAGAATCCTTGACAAGAGCGCCTATCGTTTATGTCCAGGGCGAAGGCGAGTACGCTGTACGTTGTACGAAGCGTCATATTATGCTCTCCATCTGACGACACTGTAGGCCCGAGGCATTTCGCTTGCCAATCAGGCCGAGACCGAGTGGCTTACAACGAGAGGCTCTGGAGGCGCTCACTTGTGAACTGGCGACCAACAACGCCCTTGCCAGAATACTACATGACCATTCTCCCCGAGCATCGAATTAAAATACCAGGGCAGATCGGACATCAGTGCGCACATAGCCTGGTAAGACGCTGTCAGGCTGTCAGCATCAGAAAGGCACAAGACCTCATGGATGTTTCGTTTCAGCCCGTGTCTCGACTCTGGAGGCAGCCAACGGTGTGCTAAGAATCGCTTCGCTTGCTATATTCAATCGCCTCCCTGTCAAGAGGTGCTCAGGCCAGCTTACGTAGTAGGCCCAAAGTGAAGCGACACTCCGGTGACACTGTAAATATCTACCTTGAGGGGCGTGTAGCGCCATCTGGCAACGGAGGTATCGTGACCATGAAGGGGGAGGGGATGCTGCCCATGGATGCCGCTCCCCAGCTTCCGGGTTCCCAAGTTGGGCCAACGTCGCCGCAGGGGCCAGATTGAGAAAATCTAAGCCTCAAAGGCTCCCGTCATCTGGCGCATCATCCTCATTCAAGGTGACATTTCCAGGGGCCTGCGTGGGACCTAGAAGCAAGGGCCCCTGGAGGATGGTCAGGGTGAGATTGAGTGGATGACCGTCACGGATCCGGCGAAATGAAAGCCATTCTTGACGGCATTGACGTCTGGTATTATGGAATAAAAACAGGACAGCGTAAAATTATCATGGCATTTTTGGGAAATTCAACGTATTTGGCCTGGAGCCTGTTCCGTGCACCCATTATCCCCATTGTCGCCAGGCATGTCAAATCAAAATGGACATGCGGAGTTGTTGCTGATAATTATCCACAGGGCCGCTTTACGTAGTAGTGTTCCTGACATGCTGGTCATATGCCTGACCCTGGCCTCGTAATGATGGGCGAGGTCGGCGCAGCATGTGGAGGCCCGGCCAACCCATCCCCGATAGGTAGATCTGGCGTGCCAGGGGCGGGACAAAGGAGAAGCCTAGAAGGGGGGAAAAGCAATGGGAAAGCAAGTGCTCCGTAACGAAGCCGGACAAGCTGTCAATGTGGGGGGTAGGGGTATGTCGGGGGGACGCCCACGCCGACGATACCTATTTTCCTATTAAATGGTCCGGACTGCTCCGTCCAGCAGAAGTTAGAACCCCATGGGCTCCATCCATATTTGGCGGCCGTGGCGTTGCCTGGTCTTCCGACCCAAGGCCAAATTGGTCTCGCCCGTCAGCCCGATCTTGTGAACTCCCCACCCTGGCACACAGCGTTGATGGTCACAACTGGCATCCTGGACACCGCATGATGCGGCCGTGACGACGACGAACCGGGCGCGCCGCATGTAACGACTCGCCGAGATGCTAATTCGCCGGGAATTTATCGGATCTGAGATTGCATTCGTGGCCAACTAGGAACCAATCCTTGACAGATAGAGCTCATGCAATAACAGGCTGGAGGACAGATTTAGTGGCAGAGTTCGGAGTTTCCAGACACACCTTGTGTAAGTCGGACACACTTCATACTGAGGCTGGCGATGCATGCTTGTAGATATTGTAATACAGTAGCAGTCCGTACATCCCCGGCCAGATCAACGCGAGGCATGTCATCTCGGCAGAGTTGGCCTCCCCGCTTTCCTCGCCGAAGCGCCATGCCTCATCTTGCCATGTTAGGAACACACTCAAGCTCTGGCGATAATTACTGTTCTTGGCGCAGGCTAGCGCTCATTATGTACCAGCACTATTATGTACAGTCGTTGGCGCTGTAGGGTCCAGACAGTGGCTGGCTTGAAGACGACATCGGTGCATAAGCGCGACTCGGTTCCTTGCATGCACTGGTGCAGCATGCACATGTGCAGGTACAGTATTATAGAGGCACAAGTCAGAACCGGACGGACAAGGATAGGGATGACGATGCCCCGAAAGAAGCAACGAACAAATGGCAGCGCGCCGATGGGACCAGCGTTTGGCACAACCTGACGGACACCAATTCAGGACCAAGGTTCTCTTCGTAGCTGGACCCCTGGCGTCCTGTGGGACACACACAGTGCGCAATAGGCAATGGTGGAGCGCCATCGTTCGTGAGTGCTAATGGCTGTTGGGCAATGGTGGCCACCATGAAGCCCTTAGGTACGTGACGGCGCCGCGGGATGGAGCTGGGTGCCCATGCTGCCATGTCAGCACCGAGAGTCGACCATGGACAATGGGCAGATGAGATGAGACGAGACGATCGTCCTTCATGCGCCTCTAATTCCGAAGTTGCTTCTAGAAGCCACGTCTCCTGCAAGTGAACAGGGCTGGAAGGGCGATGGAATATCTCCAGAGTCCATCGGATACACCTTGCCTTCACTGGTCTGGCAGACGGACGCCCGGTCAAGCAGTGTCGGGGCGATGGGTCGCTGGGAGGATCAGATGAGCGAGGGAGTTCGTACGGCAGGGAAGTGCACAGATCCACGATGCCCCAGCCCAATGACACAATTGATAGGCCATTAAGGACAAGGGCACTTCAGGTACGAGGGAGAGCAAGTGGGGTGCGACAAGCAGTGGAGGCCAGCCCCTGCGGTTTACCAGGCGCCTTCAACAAAGCCCAAGGACGAAGGCGTTCCTCGAGGAAGGACCCTGCCTACCAGGTACGTGCTAGCAGCAATGCCAGGGGCGCTGGCGCCGTGAGCGCCGGGGCGACAAGCACACACCTGAACCGCCTGAACAGGCAAGGAGGTGGAGGTAGGGCCCTCACCACTGTGCTACTCCGTAAAGCCATCAAAAGAGGTCGGCACCTCGGGGATTAGCACACATCACGGCCGACACATGCCTACTCGGAGTACGAATAGTAGTAATTTCGAGTTATTCTTGGAGCAGAGGGCATGGGCTGTGGACGTATTGGCAGTTGCGCTAGGCATCAGTCAAGGGATTAATTACTTAGTACTAGTAGGCTCGCGGAGTATTACACAGATGTTTAGAAGGGACCATTCATTCATCAAACCATTTCTGTACCTGCCTAAGGTACCGCACTCAAGATGAACGGCCAATGGCCTGCCTGTCAGCCCTGATACTGCGCAAGGTAACCAAGTTCCAGAGAGCCTACACATCGCAGTTTCTTGTGAGCGTTTCTTTCTGCCTGCCTGCTAGGAGTAATTTCGAATGGCAACTAATGTACCACCCATCTCGTACTGTGCGGCCGCAAGTGTACCGGCTGTGGTGGACCCCCAAACCCCTGCCGGGGATCCAATCAAGATGAGAGGCGTGGGGTTCGCGGGCTTTCCTCACACCCAACTTCCCTTTCCTGGCCTAGTCGGCACGTACCCGAGTCCTTGCCACAGGGGCCCCGGGGTGCCCCTTGAATGGGATGATGCGTGCAACTTGCCAGAGGGCCATGGTACCTGACTTGGGAGGGTACCTCCCTCCTAGGGTATCTGCAGAAGTACTGTGGCCAGCCCGGGCGTCCTTCGCGGCAAGCAGGCACCCGGGGTACCTCAATCTGCCCGTGTTGGTGTGTTGTTGTGCCGTACGTGCATTCACGCTAGACTCTCCACTGTTCCTCTTGCTCGCAGTGGGCGGCTCGTGGCTGAACACCCCCATCCCCAGGCGGGCCCTCCATCTTGCCTTTTCCCTCCATCCTCTCCATCCCGAAACCACCTTCTTCCCCCTCCCGTCTCTCTTCACTCTCTCTACCCGCGAGCGCCCGCCGGCTTCTCGACTGCGTCGCTGCTCGCTTTTGGTGCAATTCCAGTCGCTCGTTTCTCTCGAGCTGGCCTGGTCTTGTCCGTCCACTCATTTTGCATTACTTTCGACCCGAGAATAGGTTCGTCCGCACTCTTCCACTGCCAGACACCCAGCATCTCCTGGCCCAACGGGCATGCCTTCATAGCGTTCATCCACCCCGTTTGAATTATCCGTCTTTGCTTCTTTCGCCCCTTCTCAACCGCGTCTCTGCACTCGAAGCTGATGAGCCTTCTTGTTCACAGAGCTTGATTCTGTTGTTGTCGAGCCCTACATCTCCCATTTCACTCTGGCCCGTCGTCAAACAGTCGCCTCTGACCGTAGTCCCGCAACACATCGAAAGTCGAACCAACCGTCTCTCTCTCGGTCGCCCCGTCGCCTCTCCTATGATCCCACGACCTGCTTAGTTGCTCATCGCTTCTGTAGCCGCTGTGCGGTTGGGAAAAGATGGCAACCACGTTTGGGCCTGAGCGACTCTCACCATATTCGGCTTTCGATGTCCAGCAAGATCACTGCCTGGTTGCTACCATGGGCGAGATGTCCGACTCTCGGTCTCTAAGGTCGCAGCCTTCACCCCGTGCAGACCTTCCTCCACCGAATCCTCACTTCGTCTTTCCCGCTCTGCCGCCGTCGCACACACCGGATTCCGCCGCCCGCTCAAATACCAGGCGCCCAATGTCAGCCATTGAAACCCCAAGTACATCATTTGGGCTGCTGTCTGAGGGTTCGGAGAGGTCAGGACGAAATGCCTTGCCCGCTTTCAGTTTCAATCCGGGCGCCTCGCTCCCTCAGGAATTGAATTCTCCATGCCTGCTCAGCCCCCCAGTCTCTCCCAACGGCGACGGTGCCTCTCCCAGGAATCTCGCTACTCCTTCACGGCCTGCCAAGCACGGCCATCGCAGAGGTGGAAGTGAGTTCGTCGGAGGGCGCCTTCGAGAAGGCAACTCAATTGCTGTTATGAGCACTAGTCCAACCAAGTCTGAGAGTGGGTTCATGACACCTTCCTTGCAGCCTCCAGGACGACGCCACCGCAGAGGCATCTCGGGCGCTATTTCGATAAACGACCTGCCCATTCTGCAGCCGCCACCGATTTTTGATGGCTCTGTTAATCGTGGCAGTAGTGCGCCCACCAGCCCAACAGGGTTTGACCGAGCTGAGATCGTGGGTTCCATATCGCCTGCTGACCTGGTGGTCGTCCCAGACTTCGAGTCCACGCCCAAGCAGGAAGATCCTCCGACTATCCCGCAAGCAGCCACCCCATCTGCGGATAGCAGCCCAAATCCCGGCAAACCCGTCAACCGAGCGAGGGTAGGCTTTTCCGACACCCTCGAGTTCATACCAAGGCCCTTGTCGCTGGTTTCCAATGAAACGTCTAGCACAGTCACTGCTCGGCCTGGTCATTCTGTATCTGGCAGCATTTCGTCAATTGTGTCCGCTGCATCGCCAAGTGGCCGAGAGAGCCCTGCCCCTCCTTCCAAGACAAAAGCAAGAGAGGTCACCGGATCACGACCTAGCACCGCCGGGGCTATCTTGGAGCGAACTCAGGAGTCGCCATTTGCAAACTCGTCCCCGAAGCGCAGAAACTCCATTCCCACCTTGCTCCAGTTTGCAGAGGCCGGTCAAGCGCCGCCACCGGAACCAAGCCCAACCAAGGTACTCAAACGATGGTCCTTCTTTGCTCGTGAACCGTCAACCGCCAGCTCATCACCCACCAAACCTCGGCCTGGTAGCTCAAGCTCGTTTGAATTTACACCGAAAGCCACGTCATATTCTGATAATGGCTCGGATACCGCGGGTGAGACTGCTGGCTCCCAATCCACGAAGACAAGCAAGAAGGCCAAGAAAAACAAGAAGATCAAGAATAAAAAGTCCAAAGGCTGGGCGGGCCAACTGCTTCCCCGCAAGCCCAAGAGTGATGGGAAGCGATCGAAGCTAGACGTCGCTCGTCCTCCTACCCCCCCTCCTTCGTCAAGTGCTGCCGCTGAGGATGAGGATGAGGCAGTGGAGATGCTTGATGAGCCTGAACTTCTCGAGACGTCGACACCCACCTTGACTGTGACCGAATCTCCCGATCTACCACCCGCAGACACGGCGCCAGGCCGTCATCAAGAAGAGGCTGCGTACCCTATGATTGACTTGGATGCAGCTTTAGGGCCCTTCAACACCCCCCTCCCTTCGAACCCTGAATGGGAGGCTGCCCAGAGAGCAGCTGGCAATGTCGGTAGACGACGGCTACATAGCGCACAGGGTATGAAGGGATTCAGCGGCCCGGGTATGCATTATCACCGTCGTGCTGAATCTGCGCCTGATCTTCCTCCATTTGACCCTGGCAGAGCTGGCATTCACCGTTACAACAGCAGCTCCACCATGGCTGATGTCTTCGAAGAGGAGGAGGAGGAGGAAGGAGCTTCGAAATTAAAGCTGGTAGCCCGGGACAGTAATGCCGTCGACTCCGACAGCGACGCCACACCCCCCGCCGCTGTTGCCAGGGATCCGATGCTCGATGCCCAAGACAAGCTGTCGGTTCACAGCTCGGTTCACAGCTCAGCACAAAGCATGAGACGGACGAACTCTAGCCTCAGCGACAAGGAGCAAACTCCTGCCGGTTCTGTGCGAGCCGAGCGGTCCAAGTCATCCCTCCATGAGAGTATCATTGTGGAGGAGATACCGAGCGTCATCTTCAGAACCCCGAACAGCCTCTTCACCGATCGGGTTGGCACACCAGACTCTACCACATTGGCCGCTAGGAACCAGGGAACGAAGGACATCGACATCAGCCCGATTCACTTGCCAACGCCGACCAACCTGCCAAACAGCCCATATGCCATGAGCCACTCATCCTCATTCCCATCACCTCGATCGCCAATGTCCATGGAGGTGCAGCGGATATCGACTGCTTCGTCTTCCGTTGGGGACGAGAATAACTTTCAGTCGTTGTTGCTCATGGGCGAACCTGGCCCTGAGGTGCGGATATCGATGGATTACGACATCCCATCACTCACATCGAGCAATTCGACTATGACCCGCGATAGCATGTTTATCCCCGGTCATCGCATGTCTCAGCCTTCGATGCGGGAACCGCGCCCTGTGTCGGTGTCCTCGGGCGCCTTTGGACGTCGCCGCTCTAGCTTAGCAAGCTTGAGCCGTCTGATCAACAGCTCCCACGGAGAGCGCAGCAAATTGTCGACGGAGGTTACGCTAGACAGTGAGCCAGCGACAAAGAAGCCCAAGACTAGCAGGACGAAGCGCTTGAGTCGGATGATGCAGTTCTGGAAGCCTAATCAAAAAGAGAACACCGTACCTACTGATTAGGCTGGTTGGGGTTTCAGCCCGTTGAGGCTGGCTTCGTTACTCGTCGCCCTCGAAAATGGAAAGGGTTCTTGACGATTTGTATATGGATAATTATGTACAGCACACATTTCACAATCAATTGCACCAGGCGTAGGTTCGATGAGCTCGACTGAGCCGTCATGGGCCGAAACCGAAGGCAATCACCACCACGCAAAGGGCCTTGAATGGGGGCCACCATGGCAGGCAGAATGACGCTATGGATTGATTTGAGCCAATTTGTGTTCAGTTATGGGAAGGCGCAGCGGTTAATGATAGCACGATCGGCATTTTTACTTGGTATTATACTCGGTAGCAGCGCATCCATGTGTGGTATCCGGCTCCTAGGAGCTGGGTGCAGCACTTGTTCGCGGATACAAAGCGGGATATAGCCTCACCTTTATACTTCAAAGGAGAAGCTGCAATTGGATGGACCGCTCGCTCACGCTGGGTTGTTTCGGGGCAATTGGGAAGCAGGATCAGACATGGTATTCATAGATAGATGACTTGGCAGGGGATAGTTTGCAACAGAACTAGTAATGAACATAGTGCCAAGGTGTATACCTCGCCTCATCAGAGACCTGCAAGCCAATCATGTGGGACTACTTGTATTTATCTACATGCATTCGGCAACACAACCTCCATCATTACTCATGAAACTCATTTATGATTCGTACCAAATGAAGCATTGGCCGGGCAAATGGAAGTGGGCTGCATCAATCGATAACATAGCGCCATTCTACCACCACCGTGAGCCACGGTGATCTCTCACCCTGGCCATCTGATGCAGAGCGAAAGGATTGGATAAATTCCCAGTCCAAGAAACCCCCAGAGTACCCAGAAGAAACAAAGAAGAAGAACAAGAACAAGACCAAATGACTCTAGAACCCGCTCATTGTATCACGTTACATAAATTTCTTGGCGATGTCGGCCAGATTTCCAGCTGCGGATCCCCAACCCATGTCACCGCCGCCGCCACCGCCTCCGGGCGCGCCACCAAAGTCATCGGGGGCATAGCCATAGCTGTGAGCCTCCCGCTCGACGCGGACAGAGGCGGCCTCGCCACCGCTGCCAAAGTTGCTGGCCATGCGGACAGCCTCGCTGACCAGGCCGCCGGTGTCGCCGGTGGCTGCCTTGCCAGCTACCCCCACCAGCTTCTCAATGCCGTCGGGAATCTTCAAGCCGAAGCGGGCGAGAAGCGCGGTGAGGGCGCCGCCAGTGATGAGCGGCATGATGACGAGGAAGAAGACCTTCCAGGGATGACGCTTGGCCCAGTGGACCAGGTCGCGGAAGAGGCGCTTGACCTTCTTCCATGTGCTCTGGACGAAGCCCTGGCGAGGCGAGCGCTTGTAGTAGGAGGACCGGCCTGGTGCACACACGGAGGTTAGCTTGGCTTTGCTTGTCCCGTCTTGGGTGTTGTGGGGGATTGCTCACTGCTGCCAAAGAAGCTCGACCGGCTGTTGTTGCCGCCGAGCCCGAAGAAGGAGGCCCGGGAGGAGTTGTGGTGCTTGTCGTGTCCAGAGCCAAAGATGGAGCTGAGGCCGCGATCGCGCTTGCTGCTGTGACGGTGGCGCGAGCTGGAGCGGGACCGGGAACGAGAGCGCGAGCGGTGCTTCTTGTGGCGGCGGCGCGAGGAGCGGCCGGAGATGATGCTCGCGCCGTCTGCGAATGCCGTGTCGAGGAAGCCCATTGCTGCTGGCGGGGTGCAATTCGATGGATGGTTGAGGAGGGTGTGGTGAGACTGATTCGAGGCTGGCCCAAGCTCTGGCTGGCTGTGTGTCTGTAGCCCGTCTCACGGCGTAGCACGCTCCGTCGCTCTCCTGGGGTGATGTTTCCGCGATGATGGAGGCTCGTGGAGGCCAGGCAGTGGGGATTGACGGTTAAAGCTGCGCAGCCTGCTCACCCAAATCGAGGCTGCGTAGATCTGTGTCTGGGTATGAGGATGGGTTCAGCTCAGAAAGTGCGCGCCAATGGTGGTGGGCAGATGCACGCCTTTTGGCTCACCGATAATTCGAGTGGCTGGAGGCGGGAGGCGCTCTGGGGCCCCTGGGGATGGTCTGCACTAGATTAAGGACAATGGGCCAGGTTCGTCCCGGCACTGACTAACCCGGGCCAGTTAGCGATCCCGGGCAGCCCGCACTGCCCTGCAGGGTCTTCCATCCCAGCGAGCGATAGGCCGCCAAGGTGCTGTGCGACACGCACTCTCGCAGCCCGTACAGAACTCCTGCGCGTGTGGCGGCACTGGGCCCAGCCAACAGGCGGGAGGAGCACAGCCCACTCAAGGCTCAAGCTAGTCCCAGTTCCCCTCAGCGCATCACTTGCAGTCTGAGGTGCCGAATCGCGCAAAACTCGCCACAGTTACGGTCAAGGCGAGATGCTGCAACTCAGGGGTTTAGTTGCGGGAAGGTTTAGTCTGGAAATGCACGACATGGACCAAGACGCATTGTTCTGGACGAATGAGTCGTTGCAACCAATCTTCCCCTTGCAGCGAGACAAGCGCCCAAACCGTGCAGCTGCAGGAGCCGCACACGGCGCTCAACGTCTCTCTCAGCCAGCTGAGAACTTTATGTCTGGCTTCTGTGTTCCGTCAAATGTCCATTTGTGAATTCCTCAAGGACTCGCTAAATAATTGAAATTCTTATCAGCTCCCCGCTTTCTTATAGGGGGACGACATGAGGTGTGTTAGCAAGCGGCCACGTCCATCATCCAGCGAAGAAGCAATTTGGCGCAGTGGAAGCGCGGTATGTACCCCCAGCATGATCTCAGTATTTGATATCATTGGCTAACTTGTCCCTCAGCCGGGCTCATAACCCGGAGGTCGCACGATCGAAACGTGCAATTGCTAGCGGTTGCATCGAGTTGTACTCGAACATATCTTTTTTTGCCCTTGTGCGCGTACACGCTGCTTTTTGCCGGTTTGAGACGTTGGGTATTCCCACCCAAGCAGACATCGACCGTGCAGGTGCTTTAACGGCCAACAATGGCGCACCTAAGACATAAAAATAGCGAAGCTAAGTGAACAGGAGCATTTAAAGAACATCATTGCTCCACAAAGGAATTCGCGACAAATGCAAAAAAGAAATACTGTGCTAGCAATTGCACGTTTCGATCGTGCGACCTCCGGGTTATGAGCCCGGCTGGTATGAGTTAGTACAAGTTCAATCTGTTGGTGACTTGAGAGACACATACCGCGCTTCCACTGCGCCAAATTGCTTTGTTGCTTGTATAGAAGGCTTTTATTTTGGAATGTATACCCCTGGCCAATTCTCCCGCTTGTTTCTAGGCAACTGCTTGAAAAATTGCAGCCAATGCGATGTGGATACGCGAGTAGGCGATGTGCACAGGGATCTTGAGTTCAGAATGGAGGTGTCAAGGGGAATGATCTTCCCAAACTGGTTGGGCCGGCCTTGTTTGCTCAGGTAGGTAGAGCGCGAGAGTGTGCAAGATGAGGGGCACCCCAAGGGCATGGCTCGTACGTATCGTGGTGGCTTCCAAACTCGGAGGCGGCTTCGGTGGGGGCACGAGGAATCACCGGATCACTCGCAGACGGAGCGGCAGGTGGAAAAACAAGAAAAATCCACCCATCCTTCAATCCCTGTGTGAAGACAATCACATCTGTGTGCAAAAAGAAGCCCAAATGCGAGTGTGAGAAGAAGCATCAGCCACTTCGAGAGGGAGCACATATCTCTTTGTGCATGGTGAGCATGGTGACGCAGTGTATTGAGAGGTACCGGTAGCCCAAGGTCAATCGGACAGCAGGCTCGACATGGTTCAGCCAGAAGTAGACCCATGTGCCCAACAAAAACGCCGGCGCTTATCGAAATCAACCCAGCCAGTCTCTGTGGCAAAGAAATGCGTTGGCAGCATTTTCACCATCGATTTCTCTCGGGTGTTCGTAAAATGCGCATGCCACCCCTTAGATTGTGTGTCGAAGAAGGCACTGAACGCCAGTGCTCGAGGCTTCCGGAACTGGCTGACAATACCAATATTGGATCAGAGGGCGACAAGTCCAGAAGAGCCAAGAACGGCACAGGTTTGAAGGAGTTGTCGACTACCAGGCTTTCACGTTGGTCGAAACCAGGGAAGACGTTTTGAAATGTAGGACACCAAGGCCTCGGAAGTCCTCCAGAAAATGTAAGAGGATAATCCAGCGGCCGATGCGAGCGTAGGCGATATACCACATTTACAGGAGGGAGTCGTCAAAAGTCAGACCTCAAGACCTCCAGACACTGAAAGGACGAATCACCCAAGGGGATACTCGGCAATAGGCGACATGTCTTGAGTGTAAGAGAGAGTCCTTCGTCATAAGATCTCAAGACCTCCTGGCATCGAGAGAGTAGACCATCCAGCGGCAGGTCCTTCTCTCAAAAGATAGCATCATATCGTAAGCATTCGAGGGAGCCATCAATCGTCAGGCCTCAAGACCCCAAAGCTCAGTCAAGTCCAGCTAGTACAAAGACGGTGGTGGCTTATCCTCCAGCTGTGTCAGGGCCTGGGATTAGACTGTATGCAACGGTTGCAAATCAGTCGCCACCTGTACAGTTATTTTCTTCACTGTACAAAAAGACAACCTATCCATGACCTGATAGGAGGGACACTTTGACCTGTCCATAGTCTTTGGGTGCGCAAGAATCTAGCGATATGAGAAATTGATTGGATGGACTTGGAGCTAGAACCACATGGATGACACAACTCTGTAAAAGAATGCGCGAGAAAGTCGAGTGTTCTAGTCGGCTCCAGACTCAGTCGGCGACAACGGGCAAACTCGAAAGTCTGCGCGACCAGAAGTCAGCCTGTTGAGCGGGGTATACCCTTCATCACGATCATTTTTCATCTCTCGGACGGTTCGGATGAGCTGAACCAATGTTTTCGAAGCGGCGTTTCCGGGAGCCTGGTCGTTGCCGAGTACCTGGCAAATCTCAACCAGTTCGAAGACACCGTACCGAATTCCATTGGACGCTACCGGAAAAGCTTCCAACGAACCAGGAAACTCAGCTGAGACAACAGCGACAAGGCGGAGACGGAGACGCTGGCCCCAAGTACTTTGGAGCCATTGAAAACTCGAGACGTCTGTTGTTAACCCATCGATCCCTACTGAGAGGAGTTCGACGGTCATGCCGTCTGCCGCTGCGTCCAGAACCCGAATCATTTCCGAGGTGAGGGCTCGCGATTCTTGCAATGGCCATTTGCTTGCGACACGGGCCCGAGGAAGCGCCGTGATCAGAGCTGTTCTGGTCGGCTCAAGAGCAGACCATGCCTTCGCCGCAGTCGCGGCGCAGCGGAACATCCCAATGGCGTGGTAGGTAGGCGGAAGAGAGCTGGCGCGAGTAAACCCAATGATTATGCGAACATAATCATCCGCCTGCTGTTGAACGAATCCAGCCTGTACCATAACACCATTCAAAACAAAATGGCTGACAAAGGGTCGGTTGGTCACTCGGCCGTGACTGCCGCCCGCACCCGATGTTTCCTTCTCGACACGACCCTCGAGGTGCTTGTAGAGCCTTGTCCACTTTCCATGAGAGGTCCAAACATCTGGGCGGAGCTTATGACATGCTCGACCAGAGTTGTGCTTGAAGATTTCGAGGAGTTGCTCCTCATCCTCGTCCTCGTCGTCGGCAACCTCAGCAGCATCATCCTCGGCCTTTCTCTTGGTTCCCTGACGGAGAGAAAGCTCTATAGTTTGTTAGAAGCTTTGTGACATTGTGTGTTTGAATGCCAACTTACTGTCGGTGCCGAAAAGGGCCTTGATCTCCTTCTCCTCCTCCTCTCCAGCACTCAGTTCGAGACGCACACCAATCCGACCACCCATGGTCGGCAGAAGCACGGCAGACACACCCTCCTCCTTGAGGAGCTCGGCAAGAAGAAGGCGCGCACGCTCGGTTGACATCTTTAAAACGAAAAAAGAAAAAAAAAACGAGATCGAGGAAGGTAGGCTTGGGCTTGAAGGCTGTGGTTTGGGAATGAGAGTTTGGGATTTTCGGTTGACTACGGGCAAGACGTCTACGCTTCCATGACCGTGTTTCTCAACAGCTGGAAGGAACGAATCTACGTAAGGACGGCCATTGGGCGGGTGTGCTTGCAACCTGTTGACGAGGAAGGAGCGACTCTGGAAGCGGGTTTCCACAGGTAGCACCTCTGGTTGGGCGCCGCGACGATGCGAGACCTTGGGAATATCGACAGGTAATTAAACACCTACTGGTATTAATTAATGGGAATATTTACTTGATGGAGTTTTGTATTATGGCCTTTGCATACCCTTCTTCACTGTGATCGGCCAGTGTTGGTGGTGTCCTTGCCGCACCCACAGGCCTTGTTGTATATAGCACCAGCCTAGAAGCTTCACAGTTCAAGGCAGTACCCGGCTGCTCTCTACTATAGATATTCTGATCCCATTTGTCGTCATCCATTTTTTTCTTCTTGCCATACCTCGCGGAGCTATCATCAGCTTCTGGACACCCCAATTCTACAGCTAGAAGTGATGGATAAAGGACGACTCCTAACTTAGTACCATTATTGTGTTTATTTACAATACGACATGTCATGGTTATCACAAATATGTTTTTAACGACGTTATACGGAGTTTCAATCCCAAAAAGTCGGGTGTGGTCCTTTCCCTACGGTATGGGTCCGCGTTAGTGCTGCCGCTGCCTCACTGTCACCAATTTTTCCTCGCCTCACAGCAGAACGACGTTATTGGCCAACGATATCAATGTATTTAACTACTTTTAACCCAGAACCGGAGAGTAGTTAAGTTATATCTAGAAATTATTCAGACGAAACGTGGCTTCCACTGCGCCAAATTGCTTTCTTGCATACTGGAGCCATACTTATTCTCTTATACATAGCCTTGCTGAAAGTTCACAAGGCATTTCTTACCCTAAGCATCAGAAAACTCACCCAACAGCAGTGGTTTATAATTAGTAAATCAGAATTACCCAGGGAGATCTGTTAATTTGAAGAGACTATCCGCTGGATACTGCAAGACTTTGAGACTATACCGGCTTTGGACATAGGGTAAGGCAGCTTTCGGTTGTGGTATGTAAATGACGTTGACAGGGTTGTATTTCCACTACGCTTTTGCTCTATTGCATTCAACACTCATTCCTCCCAGCGCAACCCCGATGTAATTTGAGCAAGGAACCCTTGTTCACAGTTTGTGTTGACGAGGCCACCCCACTTGAGCTTGTTCCGCAACCTGCAAAGTGACTCACAAGCTGGGCAATAATTCTGGGCAATAATCCCCACCAGGGCTGGCCCCTCAGCCCTCACATTCTGCATCTCCGTGACCCGTTTAACCCGCAATAACACCCACAATCCATCACAACCACAAAGCAATTTGGCGCAGTGGAAGCGCGGTATGTACACAACCTTGTCTAAAAAGTCACGACAAATATCTAATACTCCTCAGCCGGGCTCATAACCCGGAGGTCGCACGATCGAAACGTGCAATTGCTACGTTGTATTTTTTTTGGCCTGTCGAGCATGTCGTAGTGTCTGCTCAGTCTCATGGTTTACCTTTTGAGTCACCTCAAGCCCATGGCCGTTCCTCTTTAGACCGAGCTTTTTTTATTGGACCCTGTAACAGAGACTGCGTGACCGCGGCTGTTCTGACGGGGATGATTGTGATGTGCGTTGATACATATCCCATCTTCATGCTTGCTATGCACGATTCTGGTGCTTGGATCGTTTTTGTCGCCCAACTATATGCGTCTTGCTCCCCTCAACTTCAGCACCGTCACTCTAATTGACTCCCACATCCTAAAAGGCTGCAACCTTCGAGGCTCTAAGCAGCCCGGGTCTCGAGGCGACCATGGATTATAACGGCTTCACCTCACTGTCGTCAACCTCGTCAGGTTGTGCGTGCCAGCAAGCGCATCAATAATTCCCGCCTCAGACTAAACGCTAAACTAAACCCTCGGTAATGTCGTAAGTCGTGCAAGTTGACGGGTCCTCGATAATTAACCGCCAACTACTCCTTATATCCGGCTCAAAGCCGGTTGGCCAGGGGCCTCTCTCTCAATGATGCCATTGCCTCCTCCACCCCCAAGCTCGTCTTCTCATCCTCCCCAAAGTTGCCGATTCGACCAGTCCCCCGACGCTTCAATTTGTGACCCATTCCGGCTTCAACCCATGCTGTCTAATATTTTGGAATTTTCGCTCCGAGACTCCGACCCAGCTTCGGATTGTAGCCTTCCCGAGGTTGCTCACTATGCGGAGCTTGATCAATAAGCGGCACCTCTCGCAATTCATTTCCCTCTTCGAGACAGACAGACGGGGCTGAGTCTTTCTCTCGCAACCCGCCTGTTGCACCACTCGCCTGTACAAGGCTCTTTCTACTTGGCTACTCCTTATCATCCCCTTCTCATTTTTTGGTCCTTTTTTCGACAAGCTGCCTGCTCCATGCCAAGTGTCTGTCAACCCCTACTGAGCCATGAGTCCCTCGATAGCCCCCAAACAACCAGCGGTGGAGCTTGATGGCGTAAACTCATCACCAACAACCGTTCCTGATAATTCCAAAGAAACACAGCCTTCCTCGAGCGACAACGATGGCGAGTGTGCGGCCATTCCGGCGCTACCCTCAAAGTACGATAGCAGCCTGTTCCAAAGGATCATTACCCCCAAGCATGTCCGATGGAACCCTCAAGACCCCCCGCGACTTACGATATCTCACTGTATACTCTATGCTCTGGTTAGTTGCTGAGAACCGACAATGGGGTGTGATCACGCGCCAGCTAACAGGGCGTCAACTCCTAGTCTGCCACCTTCACCGTTGCCAATTTGTATTATAACCAGCCCATCTTGAATAAGATTGCCATTGACTTTGGTGCCACCTTTGAGCAAGCTTCCCAGGTAGCTACGTTGCTGCAGTCTGGATATGCCGCAGGGTTGGTCTTCGTCTTGCCTCTGGGGGACATGCTTGAACGACGCTCCTTTATTATCGCCCTCGTCCTTGCGACAGCGACCATGGTATGTGAATCGTGTATGCCTGTTGTACTGTAGCTGGAACTGCAGCTGACGTCGGAAACAGTGGATTGGACTTTGTATCACGCAGAGCTTCGTTGCGTTTCGAGCACTTTCCTTTCTCTGCGGAGTTACGACAGTGACACCGCAGCTCATGATCCCCCTTGTCGGAGACTTTGCGCCCGCCGATAAGAAATCCTCCCGCGTGGCTATCGTTGTCGCCGGATTGACGTCCGGTCTCTTGATTGCGAGATTCTTGTCCGGCGTTGTCAGCAACTTCACTAGCTGGAGGAACATTTACTGGCTCTCTTGTGGCGCCCAGTATCTCCTCGCCGTGGCTCTCTTCTTCTTCATGCCAGACTATCCGTCGACAAACCCAGATGGCTTGAGCTACCTCCGTGCCCTGGGCTCCATCCCTGCTATGATGGTGACGGAGCCTGTTCTAGCGCAAGCCTGCCTCATTATTCTCACACTCTCATTCATCTTCACCTCGTTCTGGACAACGCTGACGTTCCTCCTGGCGTCCGAGCCCTACGAGTTCTCGTCACTTCAAATCGGCCTGTTCTCACTGACCGGACTGGCCGTCATCTCGTCGATCCCCTTCATTGGCAGACTCATAGACCGCTGGGTTCCTCTAACTTGTATTCTTATGGCGCAGTGTGTCAGTTTGATTGGCATAGTAGTAGGCACGTTCATTGGCACATTCACTGTGGCGGGCCCTATTGTTGAGGCCATTAGCATCGACCTCAGCCAGCAGACAGCCATGGTTGCGAACCGGGCTGCCATCTTCAACATCAACCCCAAGGCACGAAACAGGGTCAACACGGCATACATGGCTTGCGCCTTCATTGGCCAGATGGTCGGCACGGCCGTGGGCAATAGGCTTTACGCCCAAGGGGGATGGAGGATCAGCGGTGCTTGCAGCAGTAAGTAAAAAGTACCGCCCGAGAAGCAAATTGGCGGAGCTAACACGATGGCAGTTGCAATTGTAGGACTGTCGATAGTAATTGCTCTAGCTAGAGGCCCCAGAGAGACTGGCTGGCTTGGTTGGAAAGGCGGCTGGCGCCTGAAGAGAGACAAGGTCCCCGATTCAGCGACTTGACAAGCCCTACGTTATTATAGAGGACGCAAGATAATAAACAATAGAGAGATTCCAAAGACAAACGGTGCCTGCGCCCGTGAGCCACCGAGGTCCGTGAATCATTGGTTCTCACGCTTCTCACGCTTCTCACTCTTCTCTCAGCCTGGCCTCCTCCCACCTGGGCCTGCCTCTCCCCTCTCACTTTCACTTTCTCTTTTAACTCGTATGAACTTCGTGCTCCTTAAACATTGCAAGGCTGCATGCGATCCTTTTTTCAACCCGAGCTGCGGTGTATCGTTCTGTGCTAGTTGATGAACTCGCAAAAGACTTCTTTGCCCATCCCAAGTCATGGCGACGAAACGCACGGTGTCCGAAATGGACAAACCCTCGATAGTCATCGGAATTGACTTTGGGACCACGTGGGTTGATGCCCTGGCGGCTTGATAAAGTTGTACTGACTGCTCAGCACAGGTTTTCTGGTATTTCATGGGCTCGCTCAAGTCGAGCAGACAAGATCACTCCTGTCACAAGCTGGGAATCGTGTCATCGACTGAACACCGACAAAGAGAAAGCGCCGACCGCAATAAGCTACTCCAATGATGAAGACGAGGCACCGAAATGGGGGTTCGCCATTCCCGGTGACGAGAATGCACTGCGATGGTTTAAACTACTGTTGGTTGACCAGGATGACCTTCCCCCGGAAGTCCGCCGATCGGAGCACCTCGCTTTAGCAAAGGCTTCGCTCAGAGCTGCCGGAAAACTGCCGACAGAAGCTATTGCCGATTATCTGCGCCTGATTTGGGGTCATGCTATGGAGAAAATTGAACAAGCCAACAGCAAAGCGTTGGTGAAAGCATCGACGTTTCACATCGTGGTAACGCTGCCAGCTATCTGGAAGCCATACGCCCGCATGCGTATGGAGGAAGCTTTTAAAATGGCAGGCATTTTGGACAAGCGGTCCGCAGGAGAGACCACGATGGCTTTTGTATCAGAGCCCGAGGCTGCCGCGGTGGCCATGATGGAAGATATGTCCGACCGGGCCAATATCAAGGTATGCCGGTCTTTTACTGGCATGTGCCTCGCAACACTAATCGTACTTTCTAGGCTGGCGACCACTTCGTTGTTTGTGATGCTGGTGGTGGGACAGTGGTAAGTATGTGCACCACCGAAGCTGCTTCCTCTTTGCTGAATGTGATGGTAGGATCTAATTTCTTACACGGTCACCTCCAAAAAGCCTTTCACTGTCCGGGAAAGCGTAAGAGGAGATGGTAAGGCGTCATCACCCAGGATATGTTTGGACTGCTGCTGAAAATGCGAAAGGGGACTTGTGTGGCAGCATTTTCCTGGACGGTGCTTTTTGCGAGACACTCAAGCGTCTTGTCTCGCCTGACATATGGAACAAGCTCAGCGCCGAAGACGTAAAAAGAATCGTCAATGACGAATGGGAGAACGGCATTAAGCCCGACTTCTCTCACCCAGACACCAGTTGGGACATACAGATCCCCTACAATGCCTCCATGACCACAGCGCCGCCCAAAGTCACCATCCCCGGGTACGTTTAGAATCAGAGAGCATATTGGTCTCTTCAACAAATTGTTGTTGCTATGTGGTTGCTGAAGACTGCGCAAACAGATTCATGGTCCGAGACATCTTTCAAAGGACTGTATCCAAGATTGTGGACCTGGTCAAAGAGCAGATCCGACAGGTCAAGCTCCAACACAAGAAGCAACCAAAGGTATGGCTATCTGATGGCTCTCAACTCAGGGACTTGAACTGAACAACAGGTTTAGTTTGTGCTCCTGGTCGGTGGGTTTGGGAAATCCAGATATTTGCACAAGTGCCTGAAAGAGTCGGTAAACCCGAAAATCGAGGTTTTGCAAGCAAGTGGCAACCAGCCGTAAGCTGACAAAGAACCCCGTTGATCTCGACAATGTGTTGACGCTTGCTTCCATAGGTGGACGGCAGTATGCCGCGGTGCCGTCATGTGCGGGCTTGCCCAGGCACTGCCTGGCCAGAACCTCGCTGTCAACATCGAATCACGAATAGCGAGAGCCAGCTATGGGACGCTGGTGAACATATACCCGTTCGATCCACTGGAGCACTCCTCCAAAGATCGGGTTTTCTGTGAGATCCAGAATGATTTCGTAGCGGTCGAACAGACCCGCTGGCTGTTGTGTGTTGTGAGTTTGAGGCGAGATGTGACCACTCTCAGAGCAGGCCAACTAATCATGGACACAGGGTGAAGTGATTATGCCGAACAAGCCAGTGGCTTTCGATTTTTGGCAGGACCTTGATACACCTGATGCGGTCATCGAGATTGAACTTGTGATGTCCTCTTCGCCGGAAGCACCGCAGCGGAAGGACTCCTCTGTGAATCCTTTGTGTACGATCCGCATGACAGACGTCCCTAACTACAACAAGATTCCCGTTTGGACAAACCCAGAGGGCAAGGCTTGGCGCAGGTTTCAATACGAGCTGAGGATGATCAGCGATGGCCTATCACTTGACTTTTCCGTCTACCACAAGGGCAGACGGATGGCATCGAAGAATGTGTCCGTGGAGTTCAACGAGCCCCAGTCGGCGTAGGCACGGCGAGGGTAGCCTTGGGGCAAAGTTGCTCTATTGTGGGTTTCCATTGACGGTCCCATTGAGGCGAACAGCGGTTCGGTTCTTTTGCTTCAACGAGAGCATGGTTTGTGGTCATTGACTTTGAGGATAAATGGCTTCGGTTGATGCGCGAAGGGAAACTCTGGGAAGCGGAGGTTGGCGACGCTTCGTTGAACCGATGCTTTGGCAGCTTAGGCCAGGATTGAATGCGACATGAACAGTTTGGTCTTGCGCGTGCAAGGCGTCAAGCCCGCCTGAGCGGAGGATAGAGAGTCTTAAAAATTGGCTATGGAAGGATGCGACTGGTCTCTGATCGAGACTGGTAGTATTAAACCAATGGATCTCTACCTTACAGTTCCCCCACTGTGTGTACCAGTGTGCGAGTGTCGCAAACCAGGAAGGGACCATGTTGTTCCAGAAGCCAGATTGCTCCTTCTAGTGGCGGCTCACAGCGATGGCCCGCCCGGTCCTCTGAGGAGCACTGCGCCACTGTATCTTAGGTCTTTGGTGTTGCTGGTGTTTCTAATACCAGCTCGCTAGCCATCAAAGAATTCACTCCGAAAAAAGGACCCATCACTTGTCCTTGCCGTCTTTCGCATGGAATTCTGCTGAATCTCACCTCTTTCTCCCGGGGCTGGTAATTGGCGGAGGGTGCCAGATTGGATAGCGCCCAGATCTACGGAGTAATTAGGCCACCTCATGCAGGTGTTCCCACCGGGCTTGCTTATTTTTTCGCGCTGCCGGCCTAGGGCCCTAGTGTCCCAGCGAGCTTACCCCTGGTTGCACAATCCGCAAAAGCCTAGCCCGCCGCTACAGGGGTCCATCCTCACGAAGTGGCCACGACTTCATGTTGCGCCGCACTCCATCACGTCTCGCCCCGGCTTTTTTTCCTCCTTCGCTCCCGCTGTGCTCTGTTGCCTCGCTCTTCGCTGTCCCGGTTCTCTCCCCCTTCCGCCGCATAGTGCGACGATGAAGTTTGCGCATCTCTCCGTCGGCCTTTTGGCCCTCTTTAGCCCTCTGGCGGCTGCTTGGAGCAAGGAAGGTTGGTATTTGTTCTCTGGGGAAGCCTGCCCCAGCTTCAACAATGCGACTTGACTGACATTGTCCTCGTGCAGATCGTGAAATCTTCCGCATCCGAGCCGAGATCTCTTCTCACGAGGCTGATCCCGCTGCCACCTTCTACGACATCCTGGGCATCAAGCCGTCGGCCAACATCGACGACATCAGCAAGGCCTACCGTCTCAAGACGCGCTCCCTCCACCCCGACAAGGTCAAGCAGCAGCTCAGGGCCGAGCGCGCCAAGACGCCCAACGCCAAGAAGCTCACCAGCTCCGAGGTCAATGCTGCTGTCAAGAAGGCCGGCGAGGCCCAGGCCCGCCTCTCGCTCATCGCCGGCATCCTGCGCGGCCCGGACCGCGACCGCTACGATCACTTCCTCTCCAATGGATTTCCCCTCTGGAAGGGTACCGATTACTACTACAACCGCTACCGCCCTGGTCTTGGCACAGTTCTGACTGGCCTCTTCCTTGTCGTTGGCGGCGGCATCCACTACCTGATTCTGTTCATGAGCTGGAAGCGCCAGAGGGAGTTCGTCGAGCGCTACATCAAGTTTGCCCGCGACACTGCCTGGGGCGGTGGTCTCGGCATTCCCGGCATCGAGTCCCGTCCTTCTCCCTCCCCTTCTCCTGCTCCCCAAGACGATGAGGAGGGCCCTGCGCAGCCCATGAACAGGAGGCAGCGACGCATGCAGACTAAGGAAGCAAAGCGTGAGGGAGGCCGTGCTGGAACCCGAATGGCCCGTAAGCCGGCGCCGTCCGCATCTCAGGAGTCCTCCGATGGCCCTACCGCTGGCCCCACCGGCGCAAGGAAGAGGGTTGTGGCCGAGAATGGCAAGATTCTTGTTGTGGACTCTCTCGGAGATGTTTACCTCGAGGGAGAGGACGAGGATGGCAACTTTGGCGAGTTCCTTCTTGATGTAAGCCTTTGCAGCAGCAAACCCCTTGCCCGCTCTAATCACCGCCCTGGTTACTAACTCGAGGATAGCCTAACGAACTGGCCCAACCCACTTTCGTGGACACTGCTGTTGTCCGAGCCCCCATCTGGCTCTTCAACGCAACCGTCGGCCGCTTGCTGCCCAAGAAGGCCGAGGATGTCGAAGTCAATGAACTGGTCGATGAGGATTCGGATGTTCCCCAGAACACACCCGGCTCCGACTCTGCCGGCTCGGATTTTGAGCTTCTTGACAAGAGCACTGACTCGCTCGGCAAGGCCAAGGCCTCTGGCGCCCAGAGCGGCAAGGCCAACAAGCGAAAGAACAAGAAGAGGTAAATATTCTAGGAGGGGTTGGAAATGGCCGGACAAGTGTATGAAAAGTTCTTGATTGTATGCAGCTATACATAGAAGCCATTCTTGCTTAGCCGTTGAGCAATTGTGGCGCTGTCGCAATATCATTATCTTGGAGTCATCCCATCTTCCAACCACGAATTGAGATACATGAGACGTGCAGGCTGTGCCCTGGCTACTTGTGCTTTGCGCCGTATTCAGACCCTGACTCAGTCTTCTCGGCCGAACTTGAATCACTCCCTTCGTCTCCCGCGGACCCTTGATCCGCCTGCGTGGCCGGCTCGAGCTCGACCTGGCTCTCTGCGCTGACCGTCTCAGTGTTGTTGTCTGCCTGTTCGCCCGTGTCACACACATCCGCCTCATGGATAATACTGGATGGCTTGGCCAACGGGCCAGTTGCCAACACGAAGGCCTTGCAAACCACCATGCGCTGGTCGTAGTTGTGACCATCCGCATTTCCTATCTTGGTGATGTATGGCGAGATAGAGCGATCAAACCGAAGCGTTTCTCTGCCCTCTTCGCGTTGCATATATTTGACTTCCATGGTATCTTCGTCAAAGTCTACAGTCCCCTCAGCCATGTAACTGACGACGAAGATGGCCTTGGATTTCATGAGCATTCCCCGGAGTTCGAGTGCCTTCTTGAGAATGGTCCCAATGCTGTCTCGAAATATTTCTTCTTTTCCCGGAATGATTGCTTTCCGGAAGCTTTTGACGGCGAATTTGGATAAATTCTCGAGAAATTTGTCTTGATGGTTGTCAAACTGAGCCTCAAGCCATTCACCCAGTTGAAGTTTGATGCCGGCGAACTTTTGCATGTCATCGACTTGCGAGCCTAGAAGCTAATGGTCAGCGTGCGACGGGCAAAGAAGGAGGTATGACATGCTCGTGACTGCTTCGCAAAGAGACTGGGCCCTCTGATACACGGAACTATCTGAAGTGTCGCCGTGTAACACTCGCTTGTACAGGAACTTCCAGATGGCTTTTTGCAAGAGGGCCGTTGCCAGCACGGGATCGCCTTGGCATTTCTCCAATCTGTGAAAGTAGATGAACTCTTTGCTCAGCGACTCCGTAGCAAGACACTCGGAAACAGCACTCCGAATTCGAAAGGCAAGGTTCCTCCAAGTGTGCACAATTGTATCATCGGATACTTTGACTCCTTGATAGTCGTCGTTGCTGTTGTCCAACATGGCTACCACGTCTTTTCGCAGCTCGAGATTGTACTCATCCAGCGTTTGTCTCTCGCTCGAGGATGCACGCAACTCCTGTTTGAGCGCCTCGCATTCTTGAGTGAGGCGTAGATTCTGACGCTGAAGAGCTTCATTCTCTTTTTCCAGGCTATTCTTTTCGTCCCAACACTTGCGAAGCAGTTTGTGCTCTCTGTCCCATGCCTTGGCCGCATTTTGCTGGTTAGTCTCATTGGCGTCCCGCAGTTCGTCGTTGTTGCGCTGGGCAAGGTCGCGGGAGCGGATAATATTATTGACGACTGCCGTCATGTGGTTGACTGCAGCTTGAAAGCTGGCCATGCTGGGATCTGCGGCAGTGTTGGCTTCGTTGCTTAAAGCTTTGTTTTGTACGCTGCGCTGGATTCCCTTTTGTGGTTGCTTTCGAGATTTTCTTTTTTGCTTGGCCGGCATGGTGTCGTCTGAGCCCGATGAAGAATCGCAGCCATCATGGCTGGCATCAGAGTCTGAAACCTCTCGGGTCATCTTTCCTATAGCAGCATCCTTTGCCGCGCGTGAGGCTTTGAACGATACGATGACCTTCCGTTTCTTTGTCTGCTCTGTACGAACTCCTTGATCAGCGGGCGCTCTTTTCGCGGGTGGCATGATTGGATGCAAGGGTGAGGTTCTGAGAAGGTGAAGGAAGAAGAAGGAGTTATGATGGTGACTGGGTGCAATTTATATTGGAGGCTGGGCTGCTGCTGATGCAATGTGAGAGTGAGGTGAATCAATGGCTGTGAGTCCACCACGGGGCGGGTACGAGTTGCTGCGCAGAAATTCAGAACAATAGGTACGCAGAAACGGCATAGAATATGTTATAGAATCGTACCAATGATCCCAATTCTTTTCCAAAACCAAGCGCACAAATGGACGGGGTTGGAAAGAATAAAACCACGCATTATCTTGACTGCGATTCCACATCCTAGCTTCACTGTGAGACGAGACCTTTCCATTGTTGCTCTGGTATGGCCCTACACTGACGGCTGAAATGACACTCCTTGATTTATTCCTTGGGTACTCCGGTTTGGCCTGGATCCGTATTGTGTTTACCCAGGCATACCAGACAACGTAGTTTCGAATATTGTGCGATATTCATTTCGCCCATGCCCTGTTCACATCCCCCAAACTCGCCCAGCTCCAGCCCTTCTGCGCAAGGCCGAAACTTGCCCATTGGGGCAATGAAATGGGCGCATTTCTTATCCGAGCAGCGCTTGATGTAGTTGATTTGGAGGCACATGGTGGACGTCGGGTGGCAGTGTTGGAATAAGTGTGCCTTCTGCCAATGATGGAGATGGCAGGGTCCGTTTCCCTTTTATGGCATTCAGGGAACAGCCCACTCGGCAAAAACAATATGGCACAAGACATCAGAGGGTTATGTTCATTCATACGTGTTGGACGTACAACCGAAGACGGCACCTCGGGTCTTTGTTCCCTGTTGCTTGAGCTGTGCTCAACAGCAGTCCTTGACACCATACAACATACGCCCAAATAAAACGAAACTCATCATGCAGCAATGGGGGGAACAAATAGTCACTGGACCGAATGTGCAACATCTTTGAACGTGCACTTTTTGATGCGCACGACTCCTAGTCCTCCGCTTTGGAAACTGTCCTGCCGTTGAATAGAACAGCCATCAAATGTTATGAACACTGATGTGACAGTAGTGTTAGCAGGCGTTCTGGGACCCCCTCCTTTTTTGGTAGCTCGAGATTGGAAGTTGATTGGCAACTCTGCCAATCGCCAGGACTGGCATTGCATGGAGTGTTTACACATTTATAGGGATTTTAGCCTATGTACTATCGTGTGCTCATAACTATCTCATGTGGGACAGGCAGGCTTTTCACCCCCTGAAGTGTGGGAAATAAAACCCCTAACACCTAGGTTGGCAGATCAACAAATGCCACCTGCAATCCATCACCTTCGGGCTTCCGCTCCATTTGGATCAGCGCCGCCCCGTGGGTTCCGCTCGATAATGTCCTCTCGCATCAGCGGCCGCGTTCCGTCATTGAAGACCATCGCCTCTCGGTTCTGTCGCCTAAGCCTTTGCTCCTCGGCTGAATGCTCCCGGGTCCGGGGCACATGCTGTTCTGCCAGTTGTTCACTCGGGGGCTCTTCCTCAATCTCCATGATCAGATCGGGGAGCTCCTGCATCCGCCGCCTTGAATGCTCCTTGTCGATTAGCCCGGCCTTCTCCAGTGCCTTCAGGCCCCGTCTCGAATGCTTGATGCGTGCAACAATCTCCACAATCCTATTGTTTCTTACGTCCATATAGACCTTAAAGTTGCGCCGTCTCTCTTCCGGGGTGGCACCCCAATCTTGCTTGGATAGCCATTTTTCAACGAATCGAGCCTTGACGAGCATGCTGGCCCCGTATTTGTTGACCAGTTCCAAGATGAACATCAAGCAGAATCTCTCTGCCATGTCACGAAGGTAATACTCATCCCAGTAACTATTAGTCAACCGGGGCCGGGCGACGTCGCCGAGGCTCAGCTCAAGCGACCTCACAAGCGCTGAATACGCCTTCTCGTTATTCAGTTTGGCCAGGCCATCTAGACCTACTCATGATCATGGTTAGCGGACCGACGCTCCTGTCAGTGCTAAATACTATAGCTTACCTATCGTCTGTCCTGTAAGGAGTGCAAGTGCCCGGAGGCATCGCATGCGCTCATCATAGTTCTCCCTCGTAATGCCGATGAGCAAGGATTCAGTTGTTTCTGCGTCGTTGACTGCTCGGTCGCACAATATTTTGATGGCGATCTCGCGAATAGAGTAATTAGGGTGATCTAAAAGCTTCTCGATGGTTTCTAGCTGAAGAGAATCTTCCGTATCCTGGGTAATGTATTGGGTCTTTGGTTGAGCAGGAGGAACCTCGCTGTCGTCACGGATGATTGTGAGGGCCGATATCACTGAGCTGACAAGCCCAAAAGTTGCCAATCCCAGGCTCACGAGGACCACCCTTTCATCGCGAGAGAATGAAATAAGGCGACCCGCCCATTCTGAGAAGTTGATGATCATCTTATGCGCTTCATCGTTGTTGCGGCCGCCAAATCGAGCAGCTTTGCTGAGTAAGTACCATTGGGTGAACTGACGTCGGACATGAGTGAGCCAAGTTGCGCCGCTCTTCACCGCCTCCTCTTCACCAGATTCAGCCTAGCGCAATATGAGTCTCTGTCAACTGGCCGTCCAGTTGCACCAGGAGCAGGTACTCATAGTGGGGCATACAGGACCCCGAGGGGGCGATGTGGGCCCGTCAATTCGCGATAAGATAACAGATGGAAATTTCCTGGAAAAAATCCAGTCCAGTATTCCACAGGACCAACCAACTGCCCAAAGCAACCTCTACACCCAAGATGGCTGGCTCGCAGCTCAAACGCCTCAAGGCGTCCTTGAGAGAGCAGGGTATCACCGGACCACAGCAATCAAAGAAGCAGAGGCGACGCGCCGCTCAGGATGTTGGCGCTCGAACTGAAAAGCGGCTCCAACGCGGGGTGGTGTTGGAAGGTATCCGGGAGCAGTTCAATCCCTTCGATCTCAAACATGCGCGTGCGCCCAAGTTCGAAGTCACTAGTAACCGACCAACCGGTCCCGCCGGCGGAATCAAGGGTCGGCCTGGTCAGGCAAAGGCCGCGGGCGAGGAGAGGGTGAGCTTTGACGAGACGTATACGCCAACAGCAGACTGATTTTTTACAGCGCCGAGAAACCCTGCTCGTTGAGATGCAACGCCGGAACAAAGTCGGAGGCATCATCGATCGTCGATTCGGTGAAGACGACCCGAACATGACACCCGAGGAGAAGATGCTGGAGCGGTTCGCTCGCGAAAAGCAACGGAGCCACAAGAAGGGCTCCCTATTCGACCTTGAGGATGATGAGCCCTCAGAGGGACTGACCCATTTGGGCAAGTCATTGACTTTCGACAACGACGATTTCCAAGAAGAGGACCTCGATGAGGATTATGACAGCGACGGCTCTGTTCGAGAGATGCAACGACTGAAGCGAGTTCGCGCTATGACCGCCCAGGACGGCGACGCAGAGGACAGCGGGGAAAATGGAGAGCCGGACCGAAAGAAGACGAAGAAGGAAGTCATGGAGGAGGTCATCGCCAAGTCCAAGATGCACAAGTACGAGCGACAAGCGGCCAAGGATCAAGACGACGATCTGCGAGCAGAACTCGACAAGGAGCTCTCAAGTATTCAGATACTTCTCTCCCAGGGCCATCAGAATGCGAGGGGCCGTCCCGCGGAGGAATCAAAATCAGCCACCATTGCTGGAGTGGAGAGATCCGCTTTTGAGAGGCAATTCGACTTGGAGGTGAAGAAGTTGGCACAAGACCGAAGAGCCCAGCCATCCGATCGCACCAAGACGGAAGACGAAAAGGCCGAGGAGGAGTCTAAACGTCTAGAGGAGCTTGAGGACAAGCGCCAGAGACGTATGAGGGGTGAGGAAGTGACTGACAGTGAAGACGAGAGTGAGAAGGAGGAGGGCGGCTCCAAAGACCCCGAATCCATGGACTTTGATCAAGACGAAGAGGACTTTGGTCTGGGAACAGGAATCAAGGCTCGACCCACTGCGACGGAATTGGGCTTCGACGATGAAGATGATTTCATCATCGATGACGATCTGGTCGCCAGTGGCTCCGACCTGGAGCTCATCGACAGCGACGATGAGGACGATTCCGAGGCTTCTGGGGAAGAGGCCGACGAGGGTCTGGACGACGATGACTTTACCAAAGGCCTGCTTAACGAGGAGGAAGCAAGAAATCCCGTCTTTGACGAGGATTCCTCCGCCAGGGCTTCCGCCATCCAGAAGGGCGACGAAAACGGACTTCCCTACACGTTTCCCTGTCCCGCTTCTTGCAAGGAGTTTTGCGACGTCGTGTCGCAATATCCCCCCAGCAGCATCCCTACAGTCATCCAGCGCATTCGAGCCCTTTACCACCCAAAGCTCGATAGCAAGAACAAGGAGCGATTGGCAAAGTTCTCCGTCTCCCTGGTGGACTTTATTGCCGCCCCTTGGGATGCTCTGCCCGCTTCGCCTTCCTTCGCTGTGATAGAGAGCGTAGTCAGACACATCCACTCTCTGGCAAAGACGTTCCCTATTGAGATCAGCAATCAGTTCCGTCAAATTATCGAAGAGATGGGCGAAGAGCGCCCTCTCGCCCTACTCCCCGGAGATCTGGTGCTTCTATCTGCTGTCGGCACCATCTTCCCCACGTCGGACCATTTCCATCAAGTGGTGACACCGTCGATGTTGACCATTGCGCGGTATCTCGGCCAAAAGGTACCACATCAGTCGGCCGATTATGCCACAGGTATTTATTTGTCGATTCTGGCCCTCGGATACCAGCAACTCTCCAAGCGATATGTTCCAGAGGTTATGAACTTTACCTTGAACACGATATCTGGACTGGCCCCTAGTTTGCCCGCCAGGAAACTTGGAAGCTTCCCAATCCACCCTCCAGCTACATCTATCCGTATTCAGAAGGCCGGCAAAATCGCATTGAGGAAGCTCACCCTGGTGGATTGCTCAAACACTGCTGTTACTGAGTCAAAGGCGAATGATGTCAAGGTTGCGATTTTGGGAACTGCTGTTCAAGTCCTGGACGCCGCTGCTGATACATGGACCGGAAAGCCTGGGTTCCAGGAGACCTTCTCGCAGGCCGTGGCGGTGCTCAAGCACTTATCCAACAAGGCATGCCGAAGCCATTTGCCAAGCAGCCTGATCGGAACGGTCGAAAAGCTGCAGGTGAAGCTGGAGCGAATGCTGAACATTGCTCAGCTATCTCGTCGCCCCTTGGAGCTGCACCACCATAAACCATTGGCGATTAAAACCTTCGTGCCCAAGTTTGAGGAGACGTACGATCCCGATAAGCACTACGACCCAGACCGCGAGAGAGCAGAGCTGGCCAAACTCAAGAAGGAGCACAAGAGGGAGCGCAAGGGAGCCATGCGAGAACTCCGCAAGGACGCCAACTTCATGGCTCGGGAGAAGCTGCGTATCAAGAAGGCCAAGGACGAGGCATACGAGAAGAAGTACAAGAGATGGGTGTCAGAGGTTCAAAGCGAGGCGGGACGGGAGGCAAACGAGTACGAGAGGGAAAAGGCGGCCCGCAAGAGAGCCAACAGCAAAAGGTAGAAGGGATATCCAGGCGCAAATACCAAGACTCTGTAATGCTATTTCCAATTGCTTCCCCAACAGGCCATTTCGCTGTGTCTACCAAGTTCGTACCATTCATCTAGTGGCCCTGACCCCGGCCCTCGCGATATACAGTGTAGCATTATAATTTGCACTGTCTTGAAATTCTGCCGTATCTTTGTGAGACGGGATACTGAGAAGACAGACCAAACCCCGAACGAACCAGACACGGCACAAAACCTCGACCCGCCGCTCCTGCGTGGTAACTTCGTCGCTCACGGGCTAACTGAAGCTGGAAATTATTACTTATTCAGCTCTATTTTCTTCTGCCATGGCTTCATCGCGGCAGGATGGCGAAGGGGATGAGGATGATGACTACATGAACATGACGTTTGATGAGCCCACGCCAGCCAAAGAGACCTCTATTCAACGAGTTCAACGACTCAAACGCGAATCTCGTGCCCGAGGGCTCGTCAAGTCCAAAGCTCAAATCGCTGAAGAAGAGGAGGCCGCCCGTGACAAGGCGCTGTCAACATCAATGCTCGATGATGCAAGAGCGAAGAAAAGCAAAGGTTTCGCCATGATGGCTAAGATGGGATTTTCCGGTGGTGGACTGGGGAAAAAGTCGGCAGATGGTGAAAGCCAAGGCAGGACGGAGCCAATCAGGCTCAGCATCAAAGAGGACCGTTCAGGTATTGGCCTGGACAATGAGAAGAAGCGAAAGATACGCGAGGCAGCAGAAGAAAAGGGCGCGAAGATGGCAAGGCTCGACCCTGACGAGTATCGGGATCGTGTCAGGAAGGAACGGGAAGATGCAAGGCTCGAGAGGCAATTCTTCGCAGCCCAGCGGTTGGTGGAGGCCATGGACGATGACAACCCCGCAACTGCCGAACCAGAAGAGGATGAGGAAAAGGCCAAACCACGGACATCGATATCTTCAAGGCCTCTCAAGTCCATCCCGGTCCTGTATCGCGGTCTGGTTCGCCACCGCGAGGAAAAGGAACGCGACCGGCGTATGCGACATGATCTAGAACAATCCCTCTCTAGACTACCAACATACGAGGACGAGGACGAGGATGCCGACGACAAGAAAGCGCTTGGTAAGGGCAAAACTACGTACGCCACAGCGGATGACCTGGACGATGAGGACGAGGAATTGGACGATTTCAACGCTCTGGAGATTGGGGAGAGGCTGAAGATGGCGCTGAGCCATTTGCGGGAGAAGCACCAGTATTGTTATTGGTGCAAGATGTCATATCCTGACCCAGAGATGACAGGCTGTCCTGGTCTCGAGGAGGAGGAGCATTAGGAGTCGCGGCGTTTAATTCGCTGGCCCAGGCCATCCATCGGAGGCCCTGCAGGCTGCGGGCGGCCTCGACGCTGTCATTGGCATCAGGCGATGCGGGGCCGCATTGCGACAGAGCTGCATCTCTACTCGGTCGCCATGGCACCAGAGTCAAGCTGCAGCTTGCAGGTAACTAGCTGCAGATAAACAACAGGATGCGCTGTCATGATCCGCCGGCTCAAGGCCCCTCTCGCTTCGTAGGGTTTATTAAAGGGCGAGCGTCTCCGCGCCGGTCGAGAGAGGAATCTGCTTCAATTGATCTGGAATCGACTTGGCCTCTCGACCGTCTCGTCAAAGGGCTGCTGGGAATTGGCTGCCGCTGCATCACCACCGCCTCCTCATCTCCGTCAACTCACCCTGTCCTGGCCTATATCGTCACATCGACCCCTGTCCTCTTCCCCGGGTTTTCACTCCGAGCCGAAGGGGTGTGCGAACGCCTCGATTTGAGCGGCCTCTCAAGCGTCATTGCAGCAATACGGAGCACGCAGGATGCAGTAGATAGGTAATTACGGTGTGCCCTCATCCTCCTCCCAGCCGGTTCATCGTCAGCCCCTCCTCGTCATACGGTTGGAGTCCCCTGCGCCGGTCCCTGGAAGCTGGTGTGTCAGTCTGTCAGAGGAGGCATAGAGCCCCTGTCAGCTTCGAGTAGAAGAACCCCGAGCCCCCCAGCCGCAGGCGCAGAGGCGGTGACGACAAACATCAATGTCCCAGACGGTGTCTTGAGCTGTCGACAGAACGGAGCTGACAAGAGTCCAGTGCCAGTGCCAGTGCCAGCCAGCCCGAACCAGCCGTCAGGAAATTCCAGCAGCTGGCCTCGCGTGTCGATCGTCCACTCATATCTGTTCCTGGCCCTTTCGCGATTCTTTCTCAGCTTTGCCCTGCCGCCTCAGGAGCTCGCTGCTGCTCTTGTTCTCTCCTCCGCATCGAATTTCACCCATCGTCATTCGCTTCTCATCTATCAGCCGTCACTTTGGCGTGTGCAGGACGGACACCTCGCACAAGCCGACCGCCACCGTTGCAGTGCCGGCCAATCGCCCGCCCTAATCAACCATCCCGTCCGGTGTCCTTGCTTTGTGTATCGCCTCAACGGCTTCAATCAACAGGAAGCCCCCACAGTTCATCTCCTCGTCCGGCTCACCGTCCCTCTCGCCACGCCCCTGGGCACGCTCCCTGTTGCCCGCATCCAATACTAGGCCGCCTGTCGCCTACCACAATACCAGGTCATCTCCTTAAACGACCACGTCTTCATTTCTCTAGGTCGCAAAATTTTCCCACATCCTCTTGGCTCTAGCGGCACAACGCACCTAAATTTCCGGCCACTTTCGTCCCGTCTCAGTTGGCTCGCGCGCACCGGCTCGGGACTAGCAGACGGGAGCTATTATTTGCAACCGGTCCCAGCGACCCAACCTGTGGCTGGCTGTGGCTGCTAAGGGGATTTCGCTCTGAGCTGCCGCCCCCCTATTTGCCAGATGCGGCTCGTGTGGGGTGTGTGCCACTACCGTAAACAAACCAGACACGCCCTCTGCGCAGCACCCGCCCGACGGAAATAGCCAGGGCCCCAGCTGCCCAGTCGCCAGGATGCCCTCTGCCACAACAACAACCACCCAACTGCGGCCCAAGAAGTCGGCGCGATCGCTACGAAGGCCCTCCAACACGGCGTCTACCCCCAACCTCAAGGCCACATACGCCTCGCACTCGCGCAACCTTCCTCCGCTCCCTCCGCTTCCTCGCAAGACGTCGTTGGCCGCACTGACTCACAACTCGCTCGCCAGCATCCCTGATGTCACCGAGACCTACGCCTACGATTCAGTCCTGAGCGACCAGTCGCAGAACATGATCCCCACCACTCCCAGTCGCCAGCTCGGCGCAGATGTCGTCGTCGGCGACACCGTCGATGTCCCCGGCGGCATGTTTGGTACCGTGCGCTTTGTCGGCTCAGTGCAAGGCAAAAGGGGTACCTTTGCTGGCGTTGAACTGAACCCAGAGTTCTCTGCGCGGGGCAAGAACAATGGCGATGTTGACGGGTAAGCCGGCCTTTTATTTTCTCCTGTGTCCACTCCAGTGAGCTTCAGAGCGCACATGGATGACTGCGACGAGTGACTTTGGCTGACAAGTTTTGTGGTAGGGTCTCTTACTTCACGACAATCACCCCCGGCGCAGGCATCTTCTTGCCAGTCGCCAAAGCCCTCGTCCGACGCGAATCGATACCCGCTCTCCCGATGACCCCTTCCACCAGCACCTTCGGCGGACTGAGAGCTGGAAATCAGAACTCGGTCAATTATACCCCTCCAACACCTGGGCTGCCCAAGTTCAGTGCTTCCGTGGGGCCGGGTGCCCGTGCTCCAAGCCCCGCGGGTAAACGAGCCCCAAGAACGTCCCTGCCCCGACCAGACTCTCCTGTTCGGCGTATGCAGATGACGCCCCGACCCGAGATGAAGACGCCGGCCAAGGCTGCACCAGCTCGATATGGCAGCCCCACCAATCGCTTTGCCCAGAGCGTGCGCGGCACGGCAGGCGACCCGAGCAAGAAGCTCCCCAGACTGGATCGCAAGCCCAGCCTTGGGCCCCGAAGCGCGTCTGCTCTGGGATCAGCTTCAGGGCTTGATGACGATAGAACTCCTGTCGGGGTGCAGCGAACGCTGACCAACGGAAGCATGGGCTCCGTATCCTCTTTCAACGCCAAGATTCGGCCGGCATCTCGCGCGGCATCCCGCGCAGCGTCACGCGCGAATGGCGTAAATGACGAAGAGATGGAGCGCCTGAGATCGCAGCTCGAGGACCGCGAGCGACAGCTGAGGGACCAGTCCTCCACTCTCGCCGAGATGGAGAGCAGCCTGACCGAACTGCAAGGGCTTATGGAGCAAGCAGACGGTCTACCTCCCGCCAGGAACAGCTGGGATGATAAGGACACTGCCCAGCTCCGGCAACTCCTGCGAGAGAAGAATGACAAGATTGCGATGCTAACGACGGAGTTCGATGCCCACAGAGCCGACTTCCGCAGCACCATTGACACCCTTGAACTGGCCAGTACCGAAACGGAGCGCGTTTACGAGAAACGAATGGAGGAGCTCATGGCAGACATCCGCGAACTTGAATCCCGGAACCTCGACGTCGACTCTGTGGCCACTCAACTCAAGCAGCTCGAGGAGCTTGTGCAAGAGTTGGAGGAAGGGCTGGAAGATGCTCGCAGGGGAGAGGCCGAGGCTCGCGGCGAAGTCGAGTTTCTACGTGGTGAGGTTGAGCGCACAAGGACAGAATTGCGCCGAGAACGCGAAAGGATGGGCACGGGCAACGGCGCCGCAAACGGAGAGCCCGCCGTTTCTTCAAAGGAGATGGAACAGAAGGACGATGAGATCAGGGGCCTCAAAGCCATCATCCACTCTCTCAGCCGAGATTCTATACCCCCAAGCGCCGAGGATCGAACACCTACCCAACGGCCGGGTTCCTTCATGGGAGGAGAGAATGGTGACAACAGGATTGCGCGTGACAACCTAGAACGACAAGTCGCCGAACTCCAGTCACTCCTCGACAAGAGGAGCAGTCGCGAGGAGGAGCTTGAAAAGGAGCTGGAGAGTCTGCGGCAAACCAATGGCACGGCTGCCCACCGCTCATCACTTCGTGACTCTCGCGACACCGTCGTCCTGACCCAGGCCTACGAGCCCCGCTCCCCCGAAGCAATCCACAAGCGGAAGAGCACACTGGACACCATGGCCGAGAGCGATGGATTCTCCAACGCGACAGAGACTAGTACCCTCTGGTGTGAGATTTGCGAGACCAACGGACACGACATCCTCACTTGCACGAATATGTTTGGTCCCGACAACGCCAAGACCAACGGCGAAACAAAGACCAAGACCAGGCCCCCTGCTCTGGATAGCCTGAAGCCTCACACACCCACCGGAAACGATGCCCCTGCGCCCCTGTCCCCATTCAGGATCAAGCACGCAGGCCCGCCTTCCCCGGCAGTCAAAATCATGCCTAACCCCATGGAATCTGGCCCGGTGGCTGGCAAGGAGAGCGGCATCATGGACCCCGAGAAGTGGTGTGCCGTGTGTGAGCGCGACGGACATGACAGCGTAGACTGCCCCTTTGAGGACGCCTTTTAACGTCAGCATCGCCAAGACACGACGCACCGATTTTATCATTGACTAATGTTGAGACGGCCTACGGGGTACGATGAACCATTGCGGCTCACACTTTGATGCGCCGTAGCGAAGGACATGTTACTATGTTTGGTGTACACGGGCGTGATGCATTTCGCCTTATGCGGGCCCTTCTTTTTTCTTTTCTCGTTTCTTGATCGGTTTGCTAGATGCTGTTCGAGCATCCGTTTGGCCTGGGCATTGTTCAAGATACCATACCCCCTTTTCACCCACTGTACTCTTCTTACATATTATTAAGCTCCGATAGAGCGCCTGTAATCTGACGCGACATGATTATGTCCCTTTGTTGACTTATATTATTGGTATCCATCGGATTTGTTGTGACTTACTGATAAGTGCACATGGACGAAGCATCTGACCCTCAGCAGAATCAACTCTCGACTCACCAGCTAGAACAGCACGCTTCCTTGATGCTCTTCACGCAGCGGCCGAGCACCCCACGTTTCTTCCTCTAGGGCCGAGCTTGGGTCGCTCGACGACAGGTCCTCCACAGGTGCACGCCGACTGTTTTCCCACTGCTCCACCGGTGATGGCTCACCCCTTGAGTCATGCCAGCGACGCGAGCACTTCCACATCTCGTCATCCCAGCCGCCCACAAAGTCACGATATTTGTCGAGGAACCATAAACTAGGCTCCCAACTGCGGCTGTCCCAGGGAACATGGGTGTCCATGGTGTCCCTGTTTTCGACCGCCCCCCAAAAGATGATGCCGTTGGAAAGAAGATCGCCACACAAATCAGCTTCGTCAAACGCGGGGGCGTTGCCCCGGAGAGATTCGAGCAACTTGTCGCGGAATTGCTTGAAAGGAAGGACATCCTGCCGATTCACGTTAGCTGCTGGATCCATTCTGGTAAATAAGATAGGTAACATGCAATGTACGGATGATGACCAACAGTCAGCTGCGTGTCGCTTGGTCGTAGATGAGGTGTTATGCTCTGAAACTTTGGCCGCACGACGGCCAGCTGGGAGGAATGGAAGCCCGTATCGGGCCCTAGGGAGAAGATGCTGTGGCTGTCCTCGTCTAGGAGGCTGTTGAACCCCCCCATTCCCATGGCATAGCAGTTCGCGGTAAAGGCCGAGAAGAGTCCCAGTTCACCTGCTTGCCTGCTTGGCATGGGCGGCCGCGGCGAGGGATTGCATGCTCTGTAGAACCGCCAGGCGGACTTTGCGACGCCACGATGCAGGTCCGCGAGACTTTTTAGACGTCTGGGCTTGGCTGCATTGGCTAAGTCTCTGTCGTGCCGATCTCGCTGCAGAAGCTGGATGAGACTTTGTTTTTGGTCACCGGATAGCATCTGGATGCCCCTCAAGATATCTCGGAACAAATCATAATCATCTCCGTTGTGAGTATCTGTATCATCTCTTCCCACTGTACCGATCTGCCACGGCACCAGCCCCTGTGATGACACTTGAGCCAACTCCATGGCGGGCCACCCATCTTGGGCTAGAGATTTCGTCGGGTCATCTAGTGGGAAGGTGTCTGGTGGAAGGATATCTGGCGCATAAGACAGTGCTGGAAAAGCCGCGCCCGCGCCCACGGAGAAGAAGTCGCTTGAGACATCGGGCATGAAGGTGTTGCCACTCGGGATTGAACCATCTGCATCAAAATGACTCTGGATCTGCGACTGGGAGGCCACTCCAATGGCAGCCTGGGGGGGCTCTGCCACATTGTCGGTTCGGACACTGACCCCGGGGCCTTGATCCAATTCCGGGTCTAGTAGTTCATTGAGCAATGCCAGTTTTTGCTTGCGCTTTTCTCCTGAGGAAATTGTGAGCCGTATTAGCTGGGAAAGCAAGTGGACAAGCTTGATGGCCAGGGCTAAATGAACGGGTACACACGGTAGTTCCGGCTTGCGATACGGTTCTGCTCACGACGTGCCTCAGGGTCGCGCCGGGCAGGCGTCTTGGCCTTCTTGGTGACCCTGTCCATCATGTATGTCTCTGTCTCTACTATCGAGTGCTGACCCGCGAGCAGCGAGAATGACGTAAGACGTTGCTGGCCAGACAGACAGACTCTGCGCGTGTTCGAGACAAGAGTACAACACTTGCGGGGCTAGCAGTGAGCGAAACAATGATGGCTGCTTGGCCACCCAGTCAAGCGAGGCGGAAGAAACACTTGCTGAAGTTGGAAAAAGTGGATGTCTGATGGTAGGGTGGTCGGTGTCATTGGCAAGAAGCGAGAACCTAAACTCGCTAGCGGCTGTTTCAGTAAGGAAACCAATTGCCCAGCCCAACGGCCGATGGGTATCTCGCACGTGCTGCGCCGTATAATTTCAAAAAAGGCAACGAAGAGACGCTGGACGAACCATGCATCGTGTGCAGGTGTCGCTTCCAAAATCCCACGAAAGGTTGCCTATTCATGAGGATGCGTCAAGGTGGGCAAGACAGGCGGCAGTTGGTGGAGACCCCCAAGTGTGGGCTTGCAACAGCAAAAGTGGGTTGCAGGCACCAACAGGCAACGGCACCCGGCCGGAAGAACGGTATACGGCTGAGTGCTAGCGCAGCGCCTGTGAATTACTAATGTTCCGGGTCAACTCCCACATTGGAAGTTTCGAAGTTTGCCTTGACAATTGTTCTAGACTCGACTGTCTGACTGCGTCTCACCCAGGCAAAGCAAGTGTGTGGGTGGAGCCGCCAGCTCTTTTTGCATTATTCTTCTCATGAGCAGGCAGAGCGTCTATTATTAGTGTTGCTAGACAAAGAGAAAGGAAGAAAAGGCAGGCTTGCACAGCGCAAGGAGCGCCGACAGGCCCTGAACAACCCGGAACCTTTGGCTGCCCCGAGCCTGCTTCGATGAACCCTTGGGGTGGTGCTTGCAGTGGGGAGAACTCCTCGGCGCCGCTTCGATGGGGTGAATTTTGCGTCGCGGAGGAGGGTGTTGCGGAGGTGGGATGTTAGTGAGGTACATTGGGCGTTTGAGGCTCGTCATGACATCCCCGCTCAGTGCCGGGCTTGGGCTTGGGCGAGGCGCAGGCCGCGCAGCCTTCGAGGTTGCACAACAGGCGACAACACGAAGAAACACAAAGAAGCGTGCCGAGGAGAGCTCCCAGCTTGTCAGCTCCGGAAGTAAGACTACAGAGTCGAGTATTCTACAGAGTACTGGAAACAGTAGCAACGGAGCCATCGCCACAGCTATTTTGTCGCCGATTGTATTCCAGCCTGTTCCGTGCCTTCCCAAGGGCATCGATATTGATACCTGCGAGGCTGCCGAAAGCCCCAGGCGCCAGGGCTCCGAGAGCGCTAAAATGCAGCTAACCGCCCCCCTGTCGCCGGCCTGAGCGTGTAATGCATTATCAGCACCGCCACAGAATCGACCTTCTTCCACACACTTCCATGAGGCGCACCACCGAAGACCCTGCCTACAGCCTCCCTTTCTGCTCAAAACCCATTCGGCTCAACCCAGCGCCTAATCTCGTCTCCGACGTCGTAAATTCAGCCCTCTCTCCCATCGTTGCGGCATCTACCCTCCACCCTGCTCAACATTTCGCGACTCAAACTCGCAACACCACCGCGCTCCGTTGTTCGTTTTCTGTCTGTCGTCTCAGCCGCGCCTCGCTCCGGCCTTTGACTTTTTTTTCCCCCCCACTGCGCCGAGAAAGATTACTCCGACATCGTTATCCAACGCAACCTGCTCGCAGCCCCGCCAGATTTCGAGATACGCTTCGGTGGACAAGGTATGCTACCAATATCCTCCCCGAAACATTCGGCGCATACATCACGACCAAACATCTTCTGGCTCGTCTGGTCATCGTCAGAGCCCGCCTATGTTTTGCCTTCTGGGCGCATTTTGGTGATCGCTGTAGCGCCACGTTGCCATGCGCATTTGTTTGCTACCTGCTCAATATTCAGCAAGTTGACTAATAATACTCGGTGCCGCACAGCTCCCCTCTACTCGAGCGTCCTCTCGCATCTCTCACCCGAGAAACCCACCTCCTCTCTAAAACCTCCACAACTCAATCGCAATCATGGTCAAGGAAACCAAGTTTTACGACACCCTCGGGGTTAGCCCCGGTGCCACTGAGCAAGAGCTCAAGAAGGCTTACAAGATGAATGCTCTCAAGTACCACCCTGGTATGCAGCAGTCGAACCCGACGCTCTTGCACTTCCGGCCTAACATATCACTTTAGATAAGAACGCACACAACCCCGACGCCGAAGAGAAGTTCAAGGAAGTCTCCCACGCCTACGAAGTCCTGTCCGATTCCCAGAAGCGACAAATCTACGACCAGTACGGCGAGGCCGGCCTCGAGGGCGGTGCTGGCGGCGGCGGCGGCATGGCCGCTGAGGACCTGTTCGCCCAGTTCTTCGGCGGCGGCGGCGGAGGCTTCGGCGGTATGGGCGGCATGTTCGGCGGCATGGGCAACCGTGGACCTCCCAAGGCCCGAACCATCCATCACACTCACAAGGTCTCCCTCGAGGATATCTACCGCGGCAAGATCTCTAAGCTAGCTCTTCAGCGCTCCATTATCTGCCCCAAGTGCGACGGCCTTGGTGGCAAGGAGGGTGCCGTGAAGAAGTGCCCTGGCTGTGATGGCCACGGCATGAAGACTATGATGCGCCAGATGGGCCCCATGATTCAGCGCTTCCAGACTGTCTGCCCTGACTGCAACGGAGAGGGCGAGATTATCAAGGAGAAGGACCGCTGCAAGCAGTGTAACGGCAAGAAGACCGTCGTGGACCGAAAGGTCCTCCACGTCCACGTTGACAAGGGCGTCCGCAGCGGCACCAAGGTCGAGTTCCGAGGCGAGGGTGACCAAGCGCCCGGTGTGCAGGCTGGCGATGTCGTGTTCGAGATTGAGCAGAAGCCCCACGCTCGCTTCACTCGCAAGGAGGATGATCTTCTCTACCAGTGCGACATTGAGCTGGTCACTGCTTTGGCCGGAGGTACCATCTTCATCGAGCACCTCGACGAGCGATGGCTCAGCATCGATATCCTCCCTGGTGAGGCTATCGCTCAAGGTTCGTGAAATCCACCCCAAGAGGCCCATTGTTTGATTTACGTTGCTAACACGCGCCGCAGATGCTGTCAAGATGGTTCGTGGCCAGGGCATGCCCTCTCCCAGACACCACGACTTCGGCAACCTCTATATCCGATTCAACGTGAAGTTCCCCGAAAAGAACTGGACCTCTGACGAGGCTGCGTTCGAGTCTCTCCGCAAGATCCTACCGGCACCTGCCGTCACCGCTGCCCCCAAGGAGGCCATGACGGAGCCCGCTGACCTGGAGGACATGGACACCCAGGCCCAGACCAAGGTGTTTGGCGGCCCTGACGGCATGATGGATGAGGACGATGAGGATGGCCATCCCGGCGGTGAACGCGTCCAGTGCGCTTCACAGTAAGCCAAGGGCCAAGTTGCGGTCAAAGACATGACACTTCTGCAGCATCAGTCCCCATGACGGAGCCAGAAGCTCCATCCTGGGAACACATTATACAGATTGCGTAGAGCAACGGGTGCATTCAAGGGTGGGCATTGATGTTTGCGTTCTGTCCTCACGTCGCCTCATCATTATCTTCTCAACGATAAAAAATAATGGATCTGTGCGATGTCTCCCTTTCAGCGCGTCAGTCATCAGCATGAGGACGGGAGTAGATGGGAAGACGCTAGGGCAGTGTGCTCTCGGCGGATCGTGTATTCGTGATGGGCTGGAACATTCGATCTGGCTGGAAGGCGTTTGGAGGGCATAGACGATTCAATGAGTTTGGTAGTTGCCGACGGAAACCACGAACATGATGATCTTTTTCAAAACCTAGGAACTATTTCTTCGCATCGTTTCCTTCGCAGAGTCTTGCTCTTGGTGCGCTTCGTGCGTCTTGATATCAAGCATGATATGGCTGTGAGGCGCGGGATAGAATTTCTATTTGAACCACCTAAGTAGATATTTACCAACCCCAAATTACTCTGCCTCTTTGGTTTCTGGTGCTTCTTGTTCGTCACCTCCGGGCTCACCACCCTGCTGTTTACGGAGGCTGGCAACAGTGTATAGAAGCGCACGAACCACATTTTCTGGAACATCCTGCTCTTCAGCTTCAAGCGAGGCACCATCAAAGGACGCCGCTGGCTCAACTGCCAATTTCCCATCAGTGATTTTTAAGTCGAACTTGGACAGGCTCTTAGACGCGGCAGCTTCATCGGGGTCGAGTGCGACGATCAACTTGGGATTCCTTGCAGATGCAGGTCCTACGACAGCAATGTCAAGGGGCTTGCCGGACAGCGGGATTGCAGCAGGGTGTGCGAGAGTGTTGTTACTCGTGAGCTCCCACGCGAAAACTGCTGGGATACTGGAAGCTGTCAGCATGGTGAAGCGAATGGGGGGTATGATGGAGCACTAACCTTTCGCAGATTGCAAGGACATAGGTCACCTCGGTGTCTAGCCCTTGGATATTTGGGGGGAGGGTTACGCTCACAAGCGCCGACACCGCGACTTTTGTGATCTCTGGTGCGATTTCGCGTGCGAGTTGTAGGATGCTCGTTTTGGATAGCAGCTTCCCGGCTTTCCATTCCCATATGAGCAGATCCTCGTCGCCACCCCCTGAGATGAGCACGTCGCTTCGGGGAATGGTCATGGCGCCAATGAACTCTTCGTGGCCCAAACAAAAGCTCTCAATGATGTGAGCTTGCGGGGCATATCTCGACACCCGGATGTGCTCATCGCGGTCTGCAGTCAAGATGTACTGGCGGCCATCGCTGTTGCCCAGCACCAACGACGTCAACATTGACACATGGCCCAGGAGGAGAGTCGGCTGGAATTCAGGCTCTTCAGACTTTGAGCTCTCTTCCTTTTTGGCCCGAGAAGCCATTTCCACCTGCCGATGTTGATCGGTCAGTGCGCGCAAGTTGCGCTGCGAGTGCACAGTCAACGTGTTGGCAGACGGCTTGAACGTAGGCTTCGGGAGAGGCTTGGAGGCCTGGGTTTGAGGATCTAGAGGATTGTAGATGAGAGGCAGAGCGTAAACATCGCCGAACTTGTCGCCGCAGATGATTTGGGAGTCTGCGCCAATGGCAACTGTGCTGGGGCGCTTGGGCATCGTCCTAAGCAGCGTTCAGTGACTGGTATGTGACGGGCTCTTCAGGATACTCACCGCCTGCTGAGCTGGGTGAGTTTGCCAGCATCGTTCTCAAACACCCAAATCACCTTGTCGTGTCCCGATATCGCCACGACATGTTTCTCATCCGATGTACTTGCCAAGTGTGTGATGACGGGTCTATCAGGAACACGCGAGATGTTGTTCTCCTTGGATCGAGGCGGCTTGTTCTGGTTATGCTGCCTATTTTTGCTCTTCTTTCCCTTGGGACCCGATTTCCCTTCCTCATTCTTCTCATGCGATGCTTTTGCATCGGAGCTCTCCTGCTTAGGGTCATCTACCCGTTGTCGCTTCGCCGGCGGCTCGTCGCCATTGTTTTCTCCCTCGGCAACCTCGAGAGCCGCGACAGAATCTTCAAAGTCCCCAGGGCCTTCAGCGGCAGCGGCGACAGCTGCTTCCACCTTGTCGACGTCTGGATGTTTCCAGGTTGCAATGTGCGCACCGTCCTCAACACCGAACGAGTGGACCTTACCTCCTCGGGCGGCAAACACAACACCCCCACTCACATGAGTGACATTGTACGGGATCTTCATCTTGAGTCTCGGCTGCAGTTTCCGTACGAATCTGTTGATGAGCCCCGAACAATGGCGGTTGTGAGTTTCGCCGTGCTTGAGCCTCAATCTCAAACTGAAGTCCAGAGCTTGCACAGTGGGGCGCCCATAATGAAAAAAGCTACATACTTCAATGTACCTCCATCCCCTGCTTCTGGCAACCTGCCGCACTCTTGCCCCACAAAATTGTCCCATCTAGGCTAGCGTTGCAAAGCCCTAAGCGACGGAGTCGAGCAAACAGACACACACATTTTTTGCGCGCCCAGCTGCAAAATCTAGTCTCCTAGAACCTGCAACTACCAAATCACCAAGATACCCGATACTTGCCCTTAAACAACCTGCCTTCATAACAAAAGAAGATATGGGGGGCAAGACTACCAACAAGGCCGGCTACTTCGACAAGCTCAAGGGCTTGCTCGAGGAGTACGCGTCCATTTTCATCGTCGAGATTGACAATGTCAGCTCTCAGCAGATGCACGAGATCCGATCGGCTCTCCGAGCCCACGGTGTTGTCCTGATGGGCAAGAACACCATGGTAAGTCAATTCCCTAGCTTGCGCCGCCCCGTGTTGGACGCAGCGGTCTTGAGCAGTCAGAGGATCGAGTGCTAATGCGCAAAAATTACAGGTTCGCCGTGCCCTGAAGACCTTCCTCGTCGACTCCCCCGAGTACGAGCGTCTCCTGCCCTTCGTTAAGGGCAACGTCGGTTTCGTCTTCACCAACAAGGACCTTAAGGAGGTTCGCGACATCATTCTTGCCAACAAGGTCGCCGCCCCTGCTCGTGCCGGTGCTATGGCTCCCGCCGATGTCTGGGTCCCCGCTGGAAACACCGGCATGGAGCCCGGCAAGACCTCCTTCTTCCAGGCTCTCGGTGTTCCCACCAAGATCGCTCGTGGTACCATTGAAATCACCACTGATCTCAAGCTCGTTGAGGCTGGTAGCAAGGTCGGCCCCTCTGAGGCTACGCTGCTCAACATGTTGAACATCTCCCCCTTCACCTACGGAATGGGTATCTCCCAGGTCTACGACCAGGGCCAGACTTTCCCTGCCTCCGTCCTTGACATTGGTGAGGAGCAGCTCCTCAAGACCCTGGCCAGCGCTGTCAACACCGTCGCCACCATCTCGCTGGCTATCAACTACCCCACCCTGCCTTCCGTCCTCCACTCGGTTGTCAACTCCTACAAGAAGGTCCTCGCTGTTGCCATCAGCACCGAGTACAGCTGGCCCGAGATTGAGGAGCTCAAGGACCGCATTGCCAACCCCGAGGCTTATGCTGCCGCCGCTCCCGTCGCTGCCGCTGCTACCGATGCTCCCGCCGCTGCTGCTGAGGAGGAGAAGGAGGATGAGGAGGACTCCGACGAGTCTGGCTTCGGTGGTCTCTTGTACGTTCACACCCAATCCTCTGGTCCCATTATCTATGCTAACGACTTCGCAGCGACTAAATGTAGTCTCCCCATGATGATGATGATGGTCCCGAAAACAGGAACTCGGTTAGGTTTACGATTTATGGATCTCATAAAAGTTCGGGTACATAGATCGTCTTGCTGGACAATTGAACCTGTCGCGACGGTCATACGAAATTGTGCACAAGTCATGCGTTTGTGAGAGGCATTCTTATCACACAGGCTGCAATACCTGCTCCCACCACCAAAAGGTTAGTTACAGGTCCCAGATTCGCTCATATCCCGTCTTTCCTCTTTCCGGATGATTATACCCTTTGTAATCAAGAGCTTTTTAACCCTGATATCTCCTGATGACACTTACAACAATACCTATGACGGAAGCCCAATGCATTTTTCGATATTGTTTCAATTACTTTTCTCGGGTATCAAGACTAACGAAATGCATCATAGGTACACACGCTTTTTTAAGCCCAAGTCAGTGGTGTGACTTGTCTCAACTCTCGCCATCACCCAAACACCTGATCTCCCACTTCCTGTACAAGCACCGTAGAAGCTAGAGGCTTGTTCTGCTCCAAGACCTTCTGTGCCATGTCGATTGCCCTGGCAGGCAAACCCGCCAGTCTCGCAACCTTGAGGGCGTGGCTCGCTCGGTTGACTCCCTTTCGTAGTCTGTGCACGTAGACGAAGCCTCCCTGTCCATCCTCCTCCACGTCGGTGCAGTACGTCTGCACGAGGCCCTTGGACGGCGCACATAGGCCCTCAGCGGCGGCCATGTCGGCCACATGGTGGAAGTGTGTTGCGAAGAGGGTTCTGCACTGGTTCACAGTCGCCAGGTGGTGCAGGCACGCAAACGACACCGCCGTCCCATCCTCAGGGGTGGTCCCTCTGCCGATCTCGTCCATAATCACGAACGATCTCGGCGTGGCCTGCTTGAGGATCTGGGCTGTCTCGAGCATCTCGACCATGAAGGTGCTCTGGTCCCTGTAGAGGTTGTCGGCTGATCCCACGCGACTGAAGATGGCGTCGACGATGCCCAGTACCGCGTGCGACGCAGGCACGTAGCACCCGACCTGGGCCATGATGATAATGAGGGCATTCTGCCTCAGAAAGGTGCTCTTGCCAGCCATGTTGGGCCCCGTGATGAGCCAGAGACGGCCATGAGCGGGCGACCCAACTAGGCAGTCGTTGCGTACGAAGCTTCGACCCTGTTCGTACAGGCCGCCCTCGACGGTGGGGTGGCGGCCGCCGATGATGGTATGACTGGTCGAGTTGTTGAGCGTAGGCCGGATGAGGTTGTTTTCGCGTGCTAGACGAGCAAATGAGGTGGCCACATCGAGCTCGTCGAGGACGGCGGAATTGCGGCGGAGCTTGACGAGGTTGCGAATGACGTGTTCGCGTAGTGAGTGGAAGACGGCCTGCTCCTCGGCTCGAATCTGAGCACGCACCTGGTCGAGGCGCTGTCCGAGAGACGTCCACTCTGGCAGATGGAACGATCGCGTCGACCGGCTGGCAGATAGTGCCTTGATTTCCGTCAGGTTCTTGGTATCCTTGCCCTTGATATGGGCGATATGGCCAAGCCCCGGCGTCCACCGCAGAGTGAGGGTCGCGGCACCCAGGCGGTGACGAAGTGTCTCGTTGAGGACAACCTTCTCGTCTAGCAGCGATGAGAGCTCCTTGTGGAGCCGCTTGAGAGTGCGGCTCGCAGCCGGTTTCATTATCCAAGCATCATTATCATCTGCATAGTACTCCCTGATGGAGGTGGGACGTTTTCTTTTGCCCTTGACGGCAGAAGCTTCCTCCTGATTTGCCTCGCTGCTCACAATGTTATCAGCTAGTGCTATCAGTTGGCTGGCCTCAGATTCCTCTGCCTGATGTCGTTGGACATTAGCCTCCTCATCGATAGCATCTGCAATACGGCGTGCAAGCTTGACTGGCTCTGCAAGACTGATACGAGAAAGGAGAGCGGGAAAACAATCAGGGCTGGAGGCATCGGTGGACAGTGAACGGGTGGGAGATGCGCCATCCAGGAGCGATACAATGTCCTCCGTCACGCGGATAGTGTGAGCGAGCCCTAGCAAGTCATCGGCGTCGCCTCTGCCGAGCGCGAACTTCTGAACGAGCCGCTGGGAATCATGCGTGCGCCGGAGCAGTAGGACTACGGAATCACGGAGGTCGTCGTCCGAAATAAATCGAGCGACCAAGTCCTGCCTCGCAGTGATGACCTGAAGGTCGGTCGAGGGGGCACTCAACCATTCATTAAGGAGGCGAGCGCCGCTCTTTGTAACAGTGCGGCGGATGGCATGAAGCAGACTGCCACGGAAGCTACCATCACGGATGGTCTGCTTAACCTCAAGAGCGCGAAGGCTGTTCTTGTCCACGGACATGATCTGCATGTGCTCATGACGAAGCGGAGGAAGCAGCTTCATACTGAGGCCTTGCAACCTGTCCTTGACGTAATTGAGGACCAAGGCCACTGCAGAGATTTCTTCGCTGGAAAACGCATCTGCGTCCGTCTGGGGCAAGGGGGCCTCGAGCATGGGTGTCCAGTCTGACGGGCGTAACAAGCCCTCAGCCCGCGAAGCAAAGCTAATCAAGTGACGGTCGTCGGCCAGGACGGGGAAGATGCAGTGGTCCGAGAGCTTCTCCAGAGCTTGGTCAAGGACCAGCTCGCGCGGACAGACCCGGGAAAGGATCGACGGTAGGGCTGCGAGATTGGTCTTCTGGGTGCCAAAGTGGCCGGTTGAGAGATCGAGCCATGCCAGGCCCAACGGCACGGCTTCGGGGGGGCTCTCGGTAACAGCTGAGGGGACGGAGGGGACGGAGGGGGCAGAGGGGTCGATGTGGGCTGATGATGAGGCCCGAGACGCATGGGGAGGATGGGCCGCCTCCTCCTTGGGCGCCTGTCCCTCCTCTCCCTCCCCCGGCAGCCGTACGGCATGGTCCCACCGGGCATCAACGTGAATGGCCATGACATAGTTGTTTGTGTAAGGGTCCATGAAATTTTCGTCAATCAGCGTGCCCGGCGTTACGATTCGGGCAACCCGGCGATGGTGCATGAGGCCGCCAGACTTGATTCTGTCCTCGGCCGTGTTGGGGAACTCCTCGGCAATGGCAACATGGCGGCTGAGGTCCTGGACGAGGATTTTGAGGAATCGATCCAATTGAAAGAAGGGAAATCCGGCCTTGATAGATTCCGTGCGTGTTAGTCGCATCGGGATGATGAGTAGTGTGACGGGACACGATCCATGGGACCACGAAGATTCAGGGGGGTGGAGCGTCCTTGATGGGACGAGGGCCGGCTTACCATTGGCACTCGGCCTGCATTGGTCTTCTTGGAGGCGACTTTGAGGTTGAGCAACGGGCCGTACTCGTCGGCGTGTTCAAAATACAGCTCGTAGAAGCCACCAACGCGAGTCAGCAGGACGCAATCGCCCAGCTTGTCCATGTTCTGCCGCGCCTGGAGGACGACGGTGGGATACGCGGGGGCATCCTGAGATGGCGAATCCAGGCCCGGCGATACTACTCGTTCTTCCTTTTCATCTTCTACTTCTCTGGAGATGGGATTGATGGGCTGGATCAGGCCCTGTGGCAGGTCCTCGAGCTTCACAGAAGTGATTGTCTTGTTGACCCGCCTCCGAGGCTGTCCATCGGTGGCATAGGGACGACGGGCCACATGGGGCCGTAGACGAATAGCGCGGCTTGGGCGAGGCTTGATCTGGCACGGGAAGAATCGCATTGATCCACCAAGCTGGGGCTGGGTCGTGAGACGATGCAGGATTGAACGGGCGTGATGGTGATGCAAACGACACTGGGCATCAAGTCCAACACCAACACCAACAGGCGGAGGTCGCGCCAGCGCAGGAACAGCGCCACCACCACCACCACCACCACCCAATAGAGCAGCAGAGCCTACAGAAGCCACCCAACGGCATCGTGTTGAAACAACAGCGCAGCCCCAGATTGACGATGGGGCCAGGGGTCGGGGCTGCAGACGGCCACCGGGGCGACTAGGGCCACGATGCAGGCGCAACATGAGGGTGAGCTGTTTGGAGCCGAGCTGTGGTGATGTTCGCGACATGGCGGAGACAGCATCACGCAGGGCCCACGCAAGGCTCACCTCACCAAACATGCGGCACTGAACCGTGCCCAGGCCAGGTGGTGTAGCGACAGCAGTGCTCTTGATTTCCCCAGCGGCGGTTGGATGTTGACTGACGTGCCAGCAAGGGGTGTGGGTGTGGGTTCGGACAAAGAAGACCGGATGAGACCGGGCGGGACGAGACGGAGAAAGAAAAAGGGAAAGAATGGCTCAGCTTCCGACTGGGGAAGGACGGAGCGGGAAACATGAGACGCGAAGGCGACAAAATGAGGCGAAATGTCTGTTTGCTGTTTGTTGGCAGACTACGCTACGGAGTAATTACCAAAGCTATGACAGCGGGACCTGCAGGGCGCGGAAGCGGAGGGTGCCATGGACGGGAACTAATTGATTCAGTCGTTGGTCAATTCAAATACTTGCACACTGGTATTTAGCACTGAGGAATTACTTTGTATAGGTACCTACTGGCAGTTGACATAATGGACCTGCCAACTTGATCACGTCAACGACTGGTAGCCTCAAGCATTGTACAATCAAACAGGAACAGCTGCTAACTGCTAACACGCACGTTACTGCCGGTGCCGGGGGTGGATTTCCAAATAGTTTCATCGGGTATTGTAGGGGCCCACGCACAATTTTGACAGGGCCCGTATATAATATCCCAAGACGCCTTCACACCTGTCAACAGTGTCAAAAAAAGAAAAGAAAAAGAATAAGGCGCCTACTTCAGCCTGGAATATTACTACTAGTAGTCTAGCCAGTAGTGCTACTGCTGGTACTACTAATACCAAGCAATTAGATGTTAGATGCACGCTCCTTTCCCTGCGTGGAAAGTTGCGTTCCATTATTACGATGCAGGCACTGGGATGGCTCGACCAGGCTTTCTCAGCCGTTTTTACGGCCCGCCCGCGATTCGGAACCAACGACATCATCATCACGCGACATGGAATTCAAGAACCTGACACACATCAGTGTTGCTTGATGTCTTCCAAGCAACGCAGGGAGGGAGTTACACCCGGGCTGCATCAGTCGCTGGAATTCTTAAAAGGACTAATAATCCACTCGGAGGGGATACCCCATCAGCCACCCTTGGTGCGTATCAATCAGGCGCATCTGGCATCATCATAAGATGGACATTAATAGATTGGGCCTGCGCGCGCACGAGCTGGGCCTATCAAGTAGCAGGCCGCCAGACGAGACGGAGGCTGATCCTTGTGCAACATACGAAACAAGGCCGCGCCTGGGTGCGGTGGTCCTTTGGTAGGCAGATGTGAGGGGAGATTCAGGCGCACGTCAAGCCATCCGGGAGCCTCTGCCAGGGCCTCAGAGCGCCTGAGGGCCCCGAGCAAACAGCGCATTCAGTGGGCTGCGCAGGCAGGATGGGCCCATGGGGGCGCCGACAGTGGCCGTAGGCTGGGCAATCCGGCAACCCTGGCGAGAAGAAACCGGGTCGACGGCCCTGACAGTGGCCTTTGGGTCGGCAGAGGCGCCCGGCGTGGTGGGACGAGGCGCACGGGTGCAGGGCCATGGCCTGGGAGCAGGAGCCAGCGGACAGCAGAGCACGCAACCAGCCATGCCCTGGAGAAGGCTGATGAATGAAGCCTGTGACGCCAGGAGGAGTGAGTCCTCCGCCCAAGGCCCCAGGCCACCCCCCGGTCCTCCAGTGCCTTGGTAATGGAAAGGTAAGGCAAGGTACTGTACTATAGGTGACCTTCCGTTGCTCTGAGGCAGGGTTAGGCACCTATGTACTCTCTGCATACGGGCTGTTCTGCGGCGCGTATGCTGTGCGGCAAGGGTGGTGCCATAAAGAGAGCCACCCGCGCGCGTTGCGAGACAAGGAGCCATGGATGAGTGATGGTCGTGCCAGGTCCTTTCGGATGGGATGAGGTTGATCAGACCCAGCACGACGAAATGCGCAACCATGGGCCGGCGAGGCAGAGCCGACTCGGTGGCACACTGGGGGCATGCTGCCAACGCTTGATAGCTGCCGCGAGATGGCATCGCCACCTATCTGGCCATCTCACAGGAGTGTGCAACCACAATCGTACCCTCAGCAGTAGTATCCGTATCTGTATCTGAGTTGCTTGCATGACACTGTGAGCCACTGGTGCCCCCATCCTTCGCTTCAATGTCACCACCAGGCCGGGTGCTACTGTCACTCTACGGGTTGCACGGGTTGCCAGATTACCCTCTCTGGTCGTAGCCGGCAACTGGCCGAGAGGAACTGGACCTGTTGGACCCTTCCTGCATACAGAGAAAGCCCTATACAGTAAGGTGGTGCTTCTGCACACTGGGTGCTCGCATTGACGGCATAAGCGAACCCTCGCTACGGTGCAGTCCAGCGGTCCAGCAGTGTGAAGCAGCCCAGGGAAGCACCTCGGGCAACAATGGAGGAATTATCAAAACAGGGAATTGCTCCCAACCTGGGTACCGTACCTTCCATATGTTGAGCTCCACTGCGTCCCGCGGGCTGGCTGAGTGCTGCGGCGTTGGCGGCATGGAAGGAGGAGAGCCCGCCGGCCTATGGAATCCATCGGGTACCTACGCCGCCTGCCTGGAGCTGGTACGGATACAGAGGCTGTAGCGTTCCGAGGCGCCCGTCATCCAGGGTTCAAGCCGCCGTCTGGGGCGCCTAAAAAGCAAATGGGAGCTGGCTGCAGGAAGTCTGAAGATGCGCGACCGCCGCGATCAATGCCAGCTCTGGGGCACAATGCACCATGGGCTCATGCCGGCGTCATCATCAATTCATCGCCCCAGCTCACCGTGGGTGGACGAGCCCGCTCCGCAGGCTCGCCCGTCTGATCGCAGTACGGCACAGATGTGGGCGTGACCGAGCAAGGTCGCTCGCCAATGGGGGTGCGGGTGGCATAAGCCTATCTGACGGCACTCGCAAGTCGCGGGGTCGGCGTGGGCCGATTCTCATGAGCCTCAGCCCATTCTGGGTCCGCTGCCACACGTTTGTCGCCAGACCCCTGGGCGACCCTCGCCGCATCTGTCGATTTTGACCACACCGGCACTACCCAGCCTATATATCCCCTTTGGCACGCAGCATCCCGACACCGATCCTGCCTTGGTTGTTGGATTTTAGTCTCTACTAGTACTAGTATTTCACACACAGACACACGCACACAAACGTCTCTCTCAAAGCCAGTTTCCTCCACCATTCTCCTCCTCCGCCTTCATCGCCGCCCCGCTCGCTCACTTACACGAAGACCAAGCCACGGCAACCCAAAACCACGCGAGATATCAAGAGAAGAAATCGGCAACCACTTTCAAGACAGCCATCCATCAACTACAGCCACATTCAACTATAAACCCTGAAGAACCAACCCAGGTTTCCCACACGAAACCGCCAAAAATTACCACCTTGTTTCCGCTCAACGTGATCGGCGACGGCCTCCTGGCACATCCCACCCCCCCAACCCAAAACATCAAACGAGATCAGTTTCTGGATTCCAAAACGGGCCCCCTTATGGCGGCAATGATGTCGTCTGTCAACCCCTTCAGCCCGGTGACCCCCCCACCGGAAGCCCACGCCTTTCCTAAACCTCCTGTTCCAAGGCCCTTCCAGACAACTACTCTCAAACGCAAGTCGAGCTTGTCAGATCCCCTCGGCGCCGCGTCGATCCCTCCCCCCCCTACTCCGACCTCTCAACCTCAAATGTCCGCCGCGCCTTCACCCGCTCCCAGCTCGGTGAATGGCGACACCAAGGTGCCCGTGCCGGCAGCGACGGCACTCCCGAACCTCACAGATGCCAACCTCGACCCCAAGTACCTGGCCATGGTCTCCCGCATCGCCGCATACTACCAGCAGCGGTGCCAGGCCGTGGCGAACTACCAGCAGCAGCGATGCCAGGCGTGGGCCAACATGCACCGACAGAGGTGCCAGGACATGATGCAGGCTTCTATGCTGGTGGTGGCGTGGTACGTGAGGGACCGGATCCAGAGACGCCGGCGAAGGGAGAAGCGCAGGTTCAAGTCGGGCCTGCGACGACGAACGGGACAGCCAAAGGGCACCCGTAACGAAGTCGTCCGCCGTTGGGTCCGCCAGATTCCGGAGCAGCCCGAGTCTCCCGCCGCAGTGTCGGCAGATCAGATGCTCGACCGCACAGAGGCCGACTTCTCCATGGACCGAGATCCCCAGCCCGACAAGGACTCGAAGCTATTTGAGATGGCCGACAACCTCATCAAGAGCCAGTACAAGAAGATTGAGGTGCCCATCATGGGCGTGCTCAACTTCGACGAGAGCGACAACGACAGTGAGAGCGAGCCCGAGGAGCCGGAGCAGTACGAGGAGATGGAGGAAGACGACGTCGACGCGGCGGAAGAGGACGCCGAGTACTACGAGGTTGAAGACGACGACCTGTATGATGACGATGACGACATGGAAGAGGAGGAGGGAGACGACGGCTCAGAGTTGGTGCACCATGGAACCGCTGGAACAGGCTCTGGAAGCCGCGGCAACTACCAGAGCGAATCGTCATAAGGGAGAAAAACATGCATGGAAAACCGGAGTGTCTCTGATTCTTATCTTTCCCGACTTTACGACAACGGTTGGGGATTCTTGTTGATTCTTGTTTGATTTCTTGTTGTTTTCGGCTTTGGGCTCTTCTTTCCTCATTTTATAGGAAAGACAAGACCAGCGCCCCCGGGATGGGATGGATTTTAACCGCATAATGACGACGACATCATCTCCAACTACATTGCTTTTTGGGACCACATTTTTTGGAGGGCTTGTCAAACGGCGTTGCAATGCAGGCGGGATGGGATAAGAAACGAGACCATGGCGTCGGTGCATTTTGCCGCACTACTACAATATACCTCCATCCATTTATCGTTGCGTTATATATGTATGGTATTATACATTAGGTACATACACAGTATTTTTAGCCATGATACCGATACCTTGCAAATTAAGTAGACCCTTGAATGAAACAAGATGACTTCTCAGGCCGCTGCTCAAATCTCATCATGCAGACCACGCGAGAGTGATGCAATTTGCACGTCTCCTGTCTGGAGCTGACACTCGTGGTTCGGGTTGATTGCTCCGTCCCACTCCCACTCCTAGCAAGGGACGAACGGGAACGTGTTTGAATGGATCGGGAAAATTCGCACATGCGGGCGGACTCTTGTCGTCTGTGTGTGTGTGTGGTCTGGGCGGCCCAGGAAGGGTTCGACAGGGGTCATGCCTGGTTCCGCCGGTTCGTAGCGCCTGCCGGGCGCCTCTCTGTAGTGGCTGCGATCCGCCCGGCATTCCGGTACGACGCGATCCAGGTGGTGTGGTTATATGTACTGTGGCATGCGGTGGAGGCTCGCTCCTCCACTCCCGGGGGCCTGTCGTACGAACATGGTGGCGGCCAGCCCGGCGCCTTCCACGAGTACCACGGGGCAGTGGACAGACTCGACACAGCATGATGTGGGTTTTTTTTTTTCGCGAGCTTGTTCCTGCCGACATGTCTCGCGGCACAAGTCTTCGGCATCGGGATGGGGGCGGGATTCTGGCAAGATGCTCGGCTCATGCCTGGCTGCACCCGCGCAGAACCTCTCACCTGCCTGGCGCGCCAACTGGAATTGCCTGCACTGACGGACGGTGTGCTGAATTCATCCCCTCCGTTGCTGCCGCGTTGGGGGGTGAGGTGCCCTTGACTTGTGCTGCATGTTGTGCGAGGCGGCGGTCGTGATCGTCGAGGCCATCGCACATATGGAGAAATAAGACGTTCCTGAGCAGGAAACGGCCACCTAGCAGTCCATAGAGCCTAAATTGGCAATTACTACCCTTTTTTGTTTAATTGGATTCGATTTGTTCAGCCACATGTGTAAGCATTCAAGCTTCAATCTTCTTCACCCACCTTCGTCTGTACCTCTTGTCCAACTCCCTCAAAACGCCGCCTTACCACCAGCTCGCCTCATCTCATCTCATCTCACCCGGGGCTACCTGCATCAATACGGACTACATTTTCTCCTACTGAAACCCTCGGGCCCGCAGTCCTCCATCTGACAGTCAAATAAACTGAGCGAGCCGACAGTGTCACCGCCTGGATACCCCAGCCAGCTCTCTGCTTAGCAGCCACTACTATCAATCATACCACCAAGCACTGCGGATACCTTCGCCTGTGCTCCAACATGGCTGCAAGGATGAGGTACGTCTTAGCATCCGCCGTTTCGGGCATGGTTCGACCCTCCTCCCCACACGCTACGCACCCACCCGACGCTATGATCGTTGTCCCTCTTGTTCCTCTCTGGGCTCAACTCGCCCAACAGCTCCAGGTACTCCGCTGTAATGGAGCCTGCCTCGGGGAGGTCCCGCCCCCAGTGTCAGTGACGCGGGGGACGCTGGAAACCCCACCGGCTGGGCGAGCTACAGCTTACAGCTCTGTGTTTGGCGCTTTGGGGTCACCTGGCTCGCTGGTGGCACACTGAAACATTCCCGTCAGCTTCCCCGCTCCAGCCAAGGCTCGGGTTTCCAGGTGACGCAGGCTCGCAGTGTTATCGCGGCGCCATGTATCACTGATTGAGCTTCCCCAAGCTCCCTCTTCCAACTAAGCGCCAGCCTTCACCTGCATACTTACCCATCCCAACTCGATTCCAATTCACGCCCAGCCCCCATCTCAATTGCCTCACAGCATCTGCTGCCCATTGAATAGCACACCTGCAGGTAGCTTACTTGGCTGGTCGCTTACTCTGTTTCTGCAAACAGCCCGAAAGACCTCCTCACCGACCTCGTGCCCGACTCGGCGTGCCCGCGCCATACGCTCACACTCGATACCCAGCCCGGACCTCTGTCACGCGGGAAACTGCGACGTCTATCGAACCGCTCCGCTCCTTCGGCTCCAGGTCGCCCGCTCGTTGCAGACACTATGGGTGGCGGCGGTGATGTTAAGAGCGGCAGCTCATACCCACTCCTGGTCGAACGGCCTGTCGGCGTCCCCAAGACGAGCATTCTCAAAGGTCGGATCGAGCAATTCTACAGCTCCGGGCAATATGACAAGGTCAACTTACTGGCGTGCGATTGCCCTCCTCCCACTGGCCTTGATCCTTCGTTCGCACTGCTGACTTGAGCATACAGGAACATGTACAATGCCAGATACTCTGGTAAGCCCAACATACAGCTCTTTGTATGGGATGCTCCAGGCACATCTCGCCCATCCTTTGGCCAAGCTGTGGGCAATGTATTCAAAGAGACTCATGTCGGGACATCCTTTGGCCCCGCCTGGTCGACTCACTGGTTCAAGGTTGTCTTGCGCATTCCCGCCGAGATACTGGGCGAAGAACTCTTAGAACTGCACTGGGATGCCAACAATGAGGGTACTGTCTGGACCGAGGATGGCGTGCCTGTCCAGGGCCTCACGGGCGGAGGCGAGCGCATCGAATGGATCATCCCACAGTCGTTCCGGGACGGCCAAGAGCACACTATATACATCGAGATGGCCTGCAACGGCATGTTTGGATGTGCACCCAACGGCCAGACAATCATCGCAGCTCCCGACCCCAACAAGCGCTTTACCCTGGGGCAAGCCGACATTGTGGCTGTCAATGTCCCGGCTCGCATGCTTCATTTTGACATGTGGGAGCTCGGCGATGCTGCCCGAGAGCTCCCAGAGAACTCGGCCGAGCAGAACCAAGCCCTTACTGTCGCCATGAAGATTATCAACACCTTCCAAGTTAACAACCAGGACTCGATTCTCAAATGTCGCGCCATTGCTCGCGAGATTCTTGGGCCCGATGTTGACTCACATCGCGTATACGAAGTTGGAAAGGAGCCGGTTGTATTCGGTATTGGACACTGCCACATCGATACTTGTTGGCTATGGCCATGGGCTGAGACCAAGCGCAAGGTCGTTCGATCCTGGACTAATCAGTGCGACTTGATGGACCGATATCCCGAGGCCAATTTTGCCTGCTCTCAAGCCCAGCAGTACAAGTGGCTAAAGCAGTATTACCCAGAAGCTTTTCGACGGGTCAAAGCCAAAGTCCGGGAGGGGCAGTTCCATCCCATCGGTGGTAGCTGGGTCGAGCACGACACCAATATGCCCAGCGGTGAATCGCTAGTACGCCAGTTCTTTTACGGCCAGAGATTCTTTGAGGGCGAATTCGGCTCTCGCTGTCGCACATTTTGGCTTCCTGATACCTTTGGGTATTCGAGCCAGCTGCCCCAGTTGTGTCGTTTGGCTGACATGGACCGTTTCATGACACAGAAGCTGAGCTGGAACAATATCAACAACTTCCCCCACACGACTTTCATGTGGGTCAGCCCAGATGGCAGCCAGGTCATCTGCCACATGCCTCCCTCCGAGACCTATACCGCGGATGCCAACTTTGGTGATCTTAAGCGGAGCATCTCCCAGCACAAGACCATGCGAGTTGACAGCTCGTCATTGCTTGTGTTTGGCAAGGGTGACGGTGGCGGTGGTCCAACCTGGCAACATTTTGAGAAGCTTCGGCGGTGCGCTGGCATCAGTAACACCATCGGTGGCATTCCTAAACTCAAGCTGGGTCTCACCGTCGACGACTTCTTTGACCGGCTCAGCCCCAAGGCTAGCGAATTCCCAACTTGGTATGGTGAGCTTTACTTTGAGCTTCACCGAGGAACATATACCACTCAGGCCAATAACAAGTACTATAACCGAAAGGCCGAGGTCATGCTGCGGGATATCGAGCAACTGGCCACCATTGCCTCTCTCAACAATGGCTCGTATCAATATCCTTCCAAGGCCATAGACGAGATGTGGGAATCTGTCCTTCTTTGCCAATTCCACGACTGCCTCCCCGGAAGTAGCATTGGCATGTGCTACGATGACTCTGACCAGGTAACTACCCCGGCGCCCCCCGCGCCCTCAAAAAACATGAAAGAGAAAACTAACTCGAGACAGCTCTATGCTAAAGTCTTCAAGACTGGAAAGAAACTGCTTGACCAACTCCATCAAGAGCTTGAGATGTCAAACAATCGGCCAAACAGTGTCCAAGAAGCAGCCGTTATCAACACTCTACCTTGGCATCGTAAGGAGATTGTTGAGATTTCCGATACAGAGGTTGGTATTGCTTGTGGCGACAGCCAAGTAGTTCCGGTCCGGTCTTTCAAGGTCCAAGAAGACAAACCAGCTGTTACCGTCACACAGGAGCGAGCAGACGTGTATGTTCTCCAGAATGACCAACTTCGCGTGGTTGTCTTTGAGGGTAAGATTGTATCCCTCTATGACATCGCCAACGATCGTGAGGTCATCGAGAAGGGTGGTGAGGCCAACAAGTTTGTGCTGTTTGATGATATTCCATTGTACTGGCAAGCCTGGGACGTCGAGGTCTACCACCTGGATACTCTCAGGCCTGTGGAGTATGGCCGGACCCGGATCTTTGAGCAGAAGGCCCATCGGGTGACTCTGGTGACGGACATCAAGATCAGTGGGAAGAGCACGATCAAGTCGTACATCAGTCTCTCCGCAGCTCTCAAGGGGCAAGCCTCGCAAGTCGATTGCTCTGCCGAGGTGGATTGGCACGAGAACTCAAAGTTCCTCAAGGTCGAATTCCCCGTCGAGGTGGTCAATACGGAAGCCTCGTACGAAACCGCATTCAGCATCACCAAACGCCCTACTCACTACAACACGAGCTGGGACATGGCCAAGTTTGAGGTTTGCTGCCATAGGTTTGCTGATTTGTCGGAGCATAATTACGGTGTTTCGATCCTCAACGACAGCAAGTATGGGTTCGCCACAGCTGGCAAGACGATGCGACTATCACTCCTCCGTTCCCCCAAGGCCCCTGATGCCAACGCGGATATGGGACGCCACACGATCCGATGGGCCATCCTACCTCACAAGGGAGCTCTTTCGGCTACAACTGTCAGGGCAGCATATGCTCTCAACAACCCTCTAAAGGTCGTATCGGGAACTCACTCGGCGATACAAAGAATGTCCGAAAATCCTATCAAATTGATCAATACGGATGAGTCGAGGTCCTTGGTTCTAGACACGATCAAGCGAGGCCACGATGATGAGGATATCAGCCATGATCAAGGCCTGCATGTCAAAAAAGGTCAGAGCATTATTTGCCGAGTGTACGAGTCTTTGGGAGGCCACAGCCGGGGCACAATCAAGACAACGTATCCGGTCCAGCGGGTTACAAAGACGAACGTCTTGGAGGATGAGTTGGAAGAAATCAAGTGCGAGGGGGGCGAATTCGCAATCAAGCTTCGGCCGTTTGAGATAGCCACCTTCCGAATCGAGTTATAGAATGACGATGAGGGAGAGTGCATCTGTCCAGACTCAAGCTTGCAGATGTTCGTGCGGCTTTGAGGAGGCATACACGAAGGAGACGTGGCAGGACGGGACGGCGTGGGTGATGGGAGCGAGGCCTCAAATTAATTTCATGACAACCAGAATGTTAAGATGAGAGTCGGGCCAATGAATCGACCAAGACTGTTGGGGGGTAGGACGGTATTGGTCGGAGTATGGTTGTGAGAGAATGCTTAGAAATAGGGTCCAGTAGCTAGCTCTATCAATCCCAACTCCAAACGCCTTTGCCATATCATCTTCATATGGCGAGCGGGCCCGGCCCATATGCCGCAGAAAACCAGACAGACCATCAGACGACAGTAATTTCACGTGATATCCTACATTACATCAATCGCAAGCTCCATACACACAACAAGCACTCCAGTTAGAAGGCTGCTCAGCCCTAATGGCCATCTTCTGGCAGCTCTTCAATGACCGTTTGCACCATGCCGATGAGCTCGTCAATATCCGGGCGCTCGGCCGGCTCGACCTTGAGACACTTGCGGACCACGTCACGAATGGGCTCGCTAATCTCGACAGCAGGCGCAGCGTTTCCGGATTGCTGGGCACCAGGGCGCATCGAGTTGGTGCGCTTGACGCCGGCTGGGCCTTCGTCGGGGAAGCGCCAATCGCCGCCCAGGACACAGAGGGAGAGGGTGCCGCCGGTCTCGTCAGAACGCATCTCAAAGGGCGACTTGCCGACAAGGCAGGCGTAGAGCGTGCACCCAAGGGACCAGATGTCGACCTTTGTGTCGATGACCATGCCGGTCTGGACGTCAAAGAGCTCGGGTGCGCGGTAGGGCATGGTGGAGTGCTCAGCGGCCGTGTCCTGAATCTGCAGGGCGAGGGACTGCGAAGTGACGGGGATTGGTGAGACGGCGACGGAGCCGAGATCCATCAGAATTGGAGTAGAGCCCGAGTCATCAATCATGATGTTTCCTGCGCCATATGTGTCATCAGAGCAAAATTCCCCCCCATTGAGCGAGTGCGAGATGCGCGGGACAAACCTGGCTTGATGTCGCGATGGGCGTACGACTTGTTGGAGCGGCCACCCGAGACTTGGTTCTCATCCCCCATGAGCGGCCGTTCCTGCTCCGTCTCCTCCTCTTCCTCGGTGCGCTTTCCGCGCGTCGTGTTCTGGTGGTGCTGATCCTCCTCGTGGCCCATATCCATGCGCTCGATGGGGGTCTGGTAGACGTGCATAGCACGGAGGGCCTTGCAGACGCCGAGGAACAGCATCATCAGGCGACGCTCGGGGAAGCGGTCGTGGTTGACGAGGTTGGCGTTGATCATGTCCTGGAGGTTTCCACGGCGATAGTATGGCAGCAGCACATAGACTGTTTTGGATTCCTCGTCGCCGCCGCGTTCCGTAGCCACCAGATGGTCGATGGCGGGGATAATGGTTGGTACGTGGGAGAAGAGTCGGTAGGCGTCAACCTCACGCATGGCCTGCTGGACGGACTCGGCGCCGAAGGGACATCGGATCTTCTTCAGTGCGAAGAGTTCGTGCGTGCTGGTGTCTTCGACGAGGTAGACGTAGGAAAAGCCGCCCTAAAAGTGAACAATTCATGTCAATGACGGCCGGTTATCATCATCATCCGCCCGAGACCACAAGGATTCTGAAGAAGACTGTGGAAGGGCGGGGGTGTTTCCAATTTACCTCGCCTAGTAGCCGCAAGATCTTGAGGCTCCGGCTGTTGATCTTGAGTGTTGGTGATCCCGGGAAGCAGTTAAGGCAGTTCCCAAACGAGGTGAACAGGTCGAGCAGTATTTGCGCCATGGCGACCTGCTGTGCTGCGCTGCGCTGCGATGTGCCCGAGGTTCAGACCAATACTCGCAATATCCCTCGTCTGGGAATCAAGCGATTCTCGCCGAGAGCTTTTGCTTCGAGGTGGGTGGCTGTTTCGACGGGTTCCCGACGAGCTCCTGGCTGACACAGACAAGAAACGTCAATTGAAATGAAGCTACGGAATGCGACAAGGCAGCGACGATTCGTTGTCTGGAGGTGTCCGAGCGGGAGATCAGCTTCGCGATACGTATAGCCCACTGCTTGGCGTGTAGGAGGAGATAAGTATGGGGCGGCCTGGTTGATGGTCAACCTGGAGACTGGGTGATTTGGCGAGGTGAGGTTGGAAGCTGTTTTGGATGACGGCAGAGGCTGAGCCACCAGGAGCTCTCAGCCGCAGAGCCACAATGCAACGTGTTGGGCACACGGGCCACCAAAGTGGTACGTACCAAGTGTGGCAATGGTCCCCGCGTCCCCCCTAGCGCAGGTGCTAATTGGTCCTTTTTCTTGCACTGTCCCAGGTAGGAGTGGGGGCCCGCATCAATCCGATACGATGTAAATCATCGGTATTGTTTCAACATGACAACATGAGGACATGCTGCTTTCAGATCTTGTCTTTGGCCATGTTTACCAAGTTACAATGAATAATTCTTCTAGCTCTGTGAGACACACCTAGAACGGATTTCTCCATGCTAGCTAGTTTCATTGATTGTCTTGATTCTCCTTGTTCCGTGGTGGCCTAGCTAATACCGGCCACCACTGTCGACGGCATTTCGAAAAATACCCAAACGAATATTTACAACAACTCTTCCATCTCGGTCCAATAAGCATTTTTCAAACTCCTGTTTTTTCGCACATGACACACAACTGTGTCACCACCAACACCTAAATCATTGGATTGCCCACGCGTGCCAGACCCGTCACCTAGCTTTTGTATTGTTCCTTCAAGTGCCAGGGAGGCTTGATCTTGAAGCTACCACTATGAGAGTAGATTCCGCAGTGAGGGACTTGCACTAGCACCACTGGCCGGTCGTGGATCGGGAGGTCGAGAACTGTGAGCACTCGATTGCTGCGGCTCATGAGTTAGGGATAAGCCACGCGCCCCAGATGAGCCATTCAGGGCTGGTCCGAACGACGGTCGCTGCGGATGCAGGCCTTGAGCGAAGCCGTCACTCCTGGGCGGTGGGCCCCCGTTACTGAGTGGCGGCGGGAGATGTGGCGGCGGGCTATGATGCCCATGAGGTTGGTAAGGGTGAGCGTATCGAGAAGGGGGGGCAGGTCCACTCATCCGCCGGGGTGAAGGGGGCATGCCATTGACATAAGACTGTGAGCCATGTCCAACAGGATGGACCACGGATAAGGGAGCTGGGGGGGGAGGCCCGGAGAGGGGCGGTGGTCGAAGTGATGTGAGATTGGACAGAGGCGGCGGGTTATGTAGAGGTGGCGGTCCCCCATTAATGTGGCGTGGGGGGGATCCGTGCTGGCTTCCTGGCCGAGGGCCCCAATCGCCAAAGGCTCGAGGCGGTGGTGGCGGGAATGCATGAGATGTCGGAGGCCGTGGCCCTAGACTGTGGTCTGCGGGATGCCCTGGTGCCACAATCGGAGAGGGACCAGTGTGGGGAGACACAAGCTGCGTCGGCCAAGAGTAGGTCGGAAGGTGCCCCTCGTGGTGTCCAGATACTGGGCGTGGCGGGCTTCGAAGTGGCGGGACTGACACCGGCGGCATCGCAGGAGGTAGGGCCGGCTCCTGTGGCAGGCGCCTATGCGCTTCAGCGGGAGGCGGGGACGGCCGGGGTGGGTGAGGTTTAGGCGTGCGCCGAAGCTTGTGGCACTTGTGGCATTGGAACCTCCTCTGCTCGACAAATTTGCGCGCCTCCTTTCCAATCATGCCATAGTGCCCATTGGTAAGCTCGCGCTCTTGTGAATTATCGATGGGCCACCACTTGGGGCTTACATCGATGCCACAGGTAATGCAAACTTTTTCTCCGGGCTGCTGTGCATCAGACGCGGCATCCGCAGTCTCGCCGCCATTCTTGGGTTGGTGCCAACCATTCGATGGAATGGTCGTTGTCGAAGACCTTCTCAGCCCTGGTTGCGTTGACGTGCCACTCATCTTGGCCGCCGTCGTCATTAGGTTTGCCTTTCGCACCGTTCCTGTCAAAGTGAGGTCGGCTTGTTTGTAGGTTTGAACATAGAACTGAAGGGCATTCAAGCCAGTCTCGCCAACGGGATCTTGCATGCGATGGACAATCGTCTTCGTGGGCGCGTGCTCCTTGCACCAAACGGCTGCGGACATTGTGCCGATTTCTCCGTTCACTGTTACTACGTTGAACTGATCACGGCGAGAGCTCTTAACAGGCGTGATATCGAACCCGAGAACATGACCCGCCTTCTTGGCACACTCGACGTGATCTAGATAAGATTAGCAAAAACATCCAAACAGAAGGGGGAGGGGGGGCCTTCAAGGAGTGGCGTACATGAAACACGGCAGTTTTGGCAGGGGATGCAGGCCCCGTCCCGCGTGTTGCAAGCCTGGCAGACGTCTTCATATCTCGATCGAGGGATGGAGGGTATGCCTTCCGATGGCTCCAGAGCTCTGGCGTTGCCGAATTTCACCTCACCCGTCCACACGGCACACGTAACATGCACCCAATTGTTGTCAGCGGTTCGCTTTAACGGCTCGCGGGGGTTCGGTGGCCGATTCATCTCCTCTTGTCTCTTGCGGTACAGTTCGGCCGCTTTGCGAGCATTCTGTACCTCATTCCGTTCCCTCTCTCTGTCCTTCTCCGACATCTTCTTCTTGTGGTGTGTGAGTTTAGGCAGCTCAATAAGTTCCTGCTCAGTGTGCTCGACTGGGCAGAGGACACATTTGTATTGCTATCACGAAGTCAGCGAATATCAGTTTTGAATGGTTCGAGGGCGCTCTTACAATCGACACTTGTGGGTTTTTGTCGTTCACACACATATCGCAGACCCATTTTCCCGGGTTACGGATGTCCATCACACCATAACAGCTCCGATGGACCGTCAAGCGGCATTCGCGGCAAGACAGATGCTGGTCACCCAGAGGTTCCATCTGATCGCAGACGGCACAGGGAAGGACTCGTGGCTTGGGAAGTTCCACCGAAACAGGAGCCTCCACACTCTTGTCCTTCTTTCTCGAGGCGACAGAGCCTGCCGCGCTTGCCGCATCAGACTGGTCGGCCTCTTTCTCAGGCGCACTCTTGAGCTTCTTCCGCGGAGGTTCGTTCCCATTGGTGAGGGTGGCCGCACTTGGTGGTGTCGGGGCTCGCTCCGGTGTCATCATACCCATTTCGTGAGCAGTTTGAAGCTCTTTCAGCAGCTCTTCGTCTTGCTTCCGCTTCCAGGCTCGGCCACCTGCTTGGGTTATCTTTTTCGCAACGTCGTCGATATCCTCATATCGAATGGCGTAGCGACGCCAGAGCTCAGCGCAGCGACGGCAAAGAGCAGGAATGTATTGATTTCCCTTGTCCTTGTTGCCTGCTTTCGCCCCGGTCTCAGTTACCAGGCCTGCAGCTGCATGAGGCGCCCGTCGCCATTGCCGTGAGGTTGTCGTAGAACAAAATTGGCACATGAAAGATCGCTTCTTCTCAGCAGCTTTGCCGCTGTCGAATGCAGAGTCGTCGTCATTGTCGGCAACATCATCAGCAAACTTGCTGGCCGCAGATTCGGCCCGCTTTGCTTCCTTTTTCCCCTTGCGACCAGGGTAGTTTGCCCACACTTGTCTGCCACGCTCGGTCTTCTTCCAGGTATAGTAATATCGGGTCACTGTACCAGGGAGTAGCGTTTTGACGTGCTTCTTCACGAGATAGAGCTCGGAACCATATTTTGAAACAGCCTCTTCGAACTTCTTTTGTTCAGCCGGAGTCAGATCCGGCTCCTTGAACACAGACTTGTCCTTCTCTGGCAAGGCGCTGAGGGCCCGTTTCGGGTCGAACTTGGAATGAAAGAGGGTGTCGATAGCAACATCTTGCAGGTTCGTGGATTTCTCGGGAAGGCCCAGATCTTTGGCCATGGCTTTGGCCTTGTCCATGTACTCGTCGATAGCCTTTGTGGAAATGACATCCTCAGGGGGCGGGATCCAGAGCGGCGTTGCTGTGCAGTTAGGATCGTCTGCATCGTGATCCTCGCCTCTGACAGTGTATCCCGGCGGCCTATCCTGTATCCACTTCGGGCGCTTCCCATTCCATTGTTTTTCCATTTCCAGGTTCGCCTGTGCATCCTTTGCGACCCTGACGTCTTTTTTGCCGTACCTTCTGGTCTCCGGAGGCTTGACGTACTGAACTGGCTGACCTGGCCACGGGCCCACGTTTGCTTGATTTCTTGGCCCAATCCGGGTGCTTGCTCGCGGATAAATACGATCATCGTAGTCGAGGGCGTCCTGAGGCTTGCAATGCATACCCAGGTATCGGTAGGGCCATAGACTGGCTTGATATATTTGCTCGGCTGTCCCCTCGTGGTGTACGTGATCCTCTGCAGGACTGGTGCGGCCAGTGTCTGCCCCAAGGGCTTCATCGTCATCCTCATCGACAAGGTCATCCTCGTCGTGGTCGGCATTGGCATCAACATTTGGTGTGTTTCGGGCTTCCAGTTTCCGCTCCTGGGCTCTGCTACACGCAGCACAAGACCAGGCAAAACCACGTGATGGTTTCTTGAGGAGAGGCGGCCTGACACAATTCATGTGATATGTGTGTTGGCACACAGCACAATCAACGGAGTCGTTGCTGTACCAGCATGTGAGGTTAACAAGCGAATTAGACGTGGGGCGGTGTGGGTGGTGTGGGTGCAGGTGGTACGTACCTCGCGCAATAGCCGGCGCATCTCTTGCAGAGCTTAACGGCGCTAGTGAGCTCCTTGCCACGCCCCTGCTCAACTAGCACGTACTTCCAGCGGTCGTCCAGCACCTTCTTGACGTGGGCGGGTACATTGACGATGGATGGCGTTGGAATTAGATCGTAATTTTTCTGAATGTAGCGGTCGTAGAGCTTTTCGAACCAGAAGTTGTCTGGCGTCTTGCGGTATTCGTCCATGTTCTGAATCTCGACCTTGTGACGAATGTGGCACTTGCCACGCAGCGCTGTCAGTGGGCTAACGTCCGAGTGCATCGTCGCATAAACCATGCGCGTGTCTGGTGCCTTTCGCCCAATGTCCTTGGGGCGGTAATACCAGTTGATTCGCAGGGCTTCCACGCGCTTGGTTGGGTCATTTTGCGCGTGCAAAAACTCCATGATGCGGCCCAGGTAATAGGGCTCACCTGGAGGTTCGCACACCAGGTACACATGGTCTGCAGTAGCGGTTAGCCTGTCAAACGCTCTCGATTACGGTGGAGCGCGGTCGCATTTACCATTCGGCTCCAACACCGTGCCGTCGTCGGCCACCATCCGCCGGTCGACGGGGCGAGCATTGCAATTCTCGAAGGTGAGCATATTGCTCTCCGGCCACGAAATGCCAGCAGCCACAGCCGCCGCCGTCCCTGCCTTTCTCGAAGTGCCACCAGAGGCCGGCCCGCCAGACCCAGCAGCCTTGCGCTTCCGTGACGGCTGTGAGCCGGTGGCCTGCTGAGGGGTCGCCGCCGCAGAAGTTGACGCGCCGCTGGAACTCGGCTCTCTGGGACCATTCTGCGATTGTGCTGCACGGGCATCGTCGTTGCCAGCCTTACGTGGGTTGCCACTTGGTCGGGGCGCATCAGCACCGGCGGCAGCGGCACTAGCCTGTCGCGTTGCCTTTTTGGAGTCGCCATCCTTCTTGTCGTGATAGAAATCGTACACATCAGCATCAATATCCTTATCCTCTGCATAGTTGGGACGAGAGCTGCCATTTTTGTTACGGGAACGAGTCCCATAAGGCGGAGCCGGATCGGCTCCAGCATCCTTGGCCATGGCTTCTGAACCTGATTGTGTGGTCATTTGGTCTGCCACAGTCTGAGCATCTGGTTCAGAAGCTCTGGAGTCCTGCGATGGGTTAGAAATGAGTCTTGTCGCGACCGGGGGCTCACTGAGCGCGGCTCGTATGAAACATAAGACGGGTGGAGGGAAAAAAGCGAGCTTGGGGGATTCGCGGAATAAATGCCAGAGTTAGAATAGGCAGGATGCAGAGAGAACTGACATTGTGTTGTGCCATGTCACCAAATCAAGATCACTTGCGCGGCAATGAGATGAGGCGGATCACGTATCGATGCATGCCCGGACGAGGTGACTTGGCGGTAGTGGTGGGTGTAAGGGAGGCGAGATGTGAAAGGGATGTTTCCTCGTTCCTCCAGAACGGGGCGATCCAGTAGGGGCGCAATGATAATTATCTGACGCGATGAGGTCAAAAAGGAAGCGTTCGTAGCAGGAATTGTCCACGGGTATGGAGTGGAAGCAAGGTTGAAGGAGGAAGAGGCATGATTCCCAGCGCCGGGAGAGAAGAAACGTCCTGGCACCCCGAGGCGGCGGCCCTGGCCTGGTCGATACATCCACTCTACTAACAGTGCACGGGGGCGGCATTATGAATCAATGTATCGCGGCAGTACCACGCTAGCAAGGTGGCTGTTGGGGCACCCGCCATAGCGGTCATCCACAGCCCAAGGTGGTTCGAAGGAACCTTGTGGGTACTCACGACCCCCCGGTCGCCAGTGCTACCTCAGTCTCCACGCAGGCCCATCTGGGTCTCGCACCACTGAGAAGCCGACGGATCTCAACCCAACTCTGAGGCGTGTCCACCACAGGCCCGGTTTGTCCTTCCACAAGGGCCCGAGCTACGAGCGGCGAGCGAGCGGCCAGAGATCAAGAGCCTGGTCATCCCAGTTGGGTGAAGTCGGAGAGTGTCACTCTTCCGCGACACAAAGGCCGGCCGGCGTAAGCGCGTGCACACAGCCAGGGCCTCGAACCATCAACGACTCGACAGGGCCTCAGTCAACACCCACCGGCACAAGGAAATCTCCTGTTGCTCTGGGCTTGTTGCTTGCATGGCCGCCCGGTTTGAGCTTCTGGGAGAGGAGATCCAAGGCGCCCACGCAGCTTATTCAGTAATTACTGCATATACCTGCCTCCAACCAAGGGGCCTTACTTCATCTATTATTCCGCACATGGTACCTTGGGCATGGGGGCTGCAAGGACCGCCAGGAAACAGCTGCCTGCAAAGGAGAGTGTTAACGCCGCCTAAAAACATGCAGGAATACTGTAGCTTGAGTTTACGTGCCCTGCGGCTGTATTTATGACAGCCACAGTCTAGAGTCATCCAGCGCCGCCAAGGGCTCAGGAAGCGGCATGGCATGGGAGGCGATATCATCATAGGTGTGGGTTCGTTGCGTGGAGAGGGGGCGGGTTGGCCAGAAGGGATGGATGGCTTTGGTTGGCACTGGGGACTTACCGCCGTCGAGATTTGAGCCTGGGGGCGCCAGCTCATCCGCATTTCCCGTCTCCATCTCACACACCCTTGCACGCCCTCGAGTAAAATCGTGACCGAGGCGGGCGGTACGGCCATTGTGCCCATCGCAACATCAGGGCGTCACAGCCTCGAATCCCATTATGGGCGTGGCGACCTTAGTCAGTACGTAGTCGCACCGCCATCAGAGATGGTCGCCCTGTTTTATGCCGTTTGTCCTATTAGCACGGATTCGGTGTCTCCCACAGGCTCCGACTGATACTAGGCTTGCCAGCCAGTCACGGGTAAGGACGGGCAGCCGCGCACCTTTCAAGCCATGGCCGCAGATCATCTCATCATTAATCCCGGCACCAGAGGGTGCAAGAAGTAGTCGTATGCAGAAGCGCACGCTGCCGCTGCATCCTCCGTGTCAAATGGACAATTCCTACACCGTGGCCACCCAGTCTCCCAATTCCATCTTGGTTTTGGTTGTCCCCCACCAAGCCCAGCCGCTCTGCCTTCCTAGTAGCGGGTGCGCAGTAATTTGGGTAAGGTAGCTGAAGAGGTAGCCCATCGGCATGCCGATATGCATGGCCGACGACATCTGGCTCTGAGTGGCGGCATGGCTCCGACCATAACATGTCCATTCCCGCATGCACCAGCCAATCACCTCATTTCTACTCACTTGCGGCCGTCACGGGCTTGGGAACTGCCAATTTCGCGCTGGGAAATGGATGGTGGATGCGTGGTGACGGGAGGTTCTCCAGATCCTCGTCCAAGCTGATGGGGTCCAGCCCGGCACTAGGGCTAAGAACAACGCTGGCGTTGGCGACATGCTCCACCCTGGCTGGTCGGGGGAGTTTTGGTGGAGGGCAAGGAGGGTTACCAGCTTGCCCGCAGCCCAGGTGGTTCCAGGTGGGTGGTGGCATGCAGATGGGCTTAGAGCCGCCCGCCCCCTTGTCACCCGCCATGGCATATGTTAGTACACCCTTCCACCAGTCAATGTCTCAACTCCCTCGTTGTCGCAATCTGCTCGACCAGAGGGGTAGGATTTGGGGGTTGGGGCTATATATAATACATGCCAGCCTTCTCTACTCCGTATCGTGGGATAAGGGACTGAGACGGCCGTTGTCTAAACCTGGCATCAAGATGAAGCTGGTACATGATTGGGTGGTGGTAATGGTCACGCTGTCGAGGATGACAGAGCCCGGCAGAACCGCGCTTGGGTCCACACTGGTAAAGGTTCACGTCGATGCCGAACTCCTCGGGAAACGCGTACGTGGCAGTGTTGGAATCCGCGTCACGGATCAATGACAGGAAAACGGCCATGGTGGCGGCCGCAGCGAGGATATCGTACGTCTGCCGGTCACCTGTTAGGCATGCCGAGCAATCAATCAATGAGCGAGCTCTTCGCAGAGCACCAGATGTCAACTGGGTGCTAGGGATAGGAGGGGGACGGCCTGTAGCGAACGTTGCGACGTACACATGAGTCGTCAAATCAAGGGCTCATGGGGGGCCCTTGTGCGCGTGGGGCGTCCAACACCCACACTACAATTCAGCAAGGCAGGTGGCCATAGGCACGTTGGCAGCGTAATTGTGCCAAAGGCTGGCAGCCATCGTTCTTTGCCAGGGAACCATCACAAACAAAGCCGCGAGTGGATAATTGGGACAGTCACCTGTCAAGAAGCGCCCTCTCTTCCCAAAGGCGGCGTGATGTGATGGGGCCCAGCAGCGCGAGGCTTATCTGTGGTCTGCACAAGGTCAGATGTACGCTACCCGATGCCCTACCTGTAACACGAAAGGTAAGGTACTCCTCCAAACTCACCAGCTACAAGCAGTGCTTACCACGGGCGGGTGCTACCTTGCCTGGAAGGCATATTCTCCAAATCAGTCCTATTAGTACTCAGTACTGCGTACTGGGTACTACATCCGAGCACAGCACCTCGCCAGGAGGCAGAAGCAGTGGTGACTCTGGCCGCCAGGTTCCTGGGCACAATAGCACAGCAGCACTACTATGGTAGTAGTAGTAGGTCCTTGGGTTTTACTTGGGTTTAGGTCCAAATGGCAAGGTGTTGCAAAAAAACGTCGCTGCACGCTGTTTTGTTTGCAAACCTCCACACATCTCGATAAGTACCTTACGCTTTCACTTCTGTCTCCCAGCCGCCGGCCTCCGGAAGGGAGCAGGTGCGTTCTGGACATTTGGGCCCGGGCAGGTGCTGTCCGTAGCCCTATCATTTAAACTCCGTGCCGGCGCACACTGAGGCTAATGGGCAAGGTTGTTCCAGTCACAGCGGCATGGCCGCAAGGGCGGTAGTACACTTTGGTTTTAGCGGTCGTGGTAGCTTGGTTACGAGTAAGGAAGTGTGTCGAAAGCCAACCCTTCTCCCTGGAAGGTACGACAGTACTTAATTAGGTTGGCAGGTTAGGGTGGCTTCGCAGCGGGAATCGAGCCTCCAGGGTTCGCTGGGCTGCCAAGCCAATGGCAGGCCGATGTTTGCTTGCGGGGCACCTGTCCCTAAGCCCTGCAAATCGGCTGCAACCTGTTGTGTGGTGTCAGGAACGCCCCGCGTTTAAGTGGCTCTGCTGCCAGCGCTCCTGCGTGCTGGGTCATCCAGCCCGCTAATTTACCAGCCTGGCGACGTGTCTGCCCTCCTTCCAGCTCGCCACCCAACGCAGCGCCCCACCCCAGGCAGCAGGGTGCGCACGTGACATCGCGTATCCCTCTGCCACGCGGTTCAATCACGCACGCCAGTGTACCGGCTGTAGTCGCGACGCTCCTATAAAAAAGCTGAAATGGTTGTTTCTAGGGCCACAATGCTTTCAGAAGCGGTGCAATGAAACTGGGCAGCCGCGAGCTCAGTTGATTGCCTCCAGGTGCTTCGCCATCCACGATGCAGAGCATGCGCGGATTGCTGCACACAACTTCCGTCCAGGCAACCAAGGACCAGGTCACTACTTTCCAAACCACGTCTGTGGCGGGCCACAAGAGGAGTCGATCGGATCAAGAAGAACAGCCCTCCAAATCTCGTGTCTCTGATCCTGCAGGCATCTTTCAGTTGCAAAGAACAGTCAGCCTCCCCAATACCCCTCCTCGACTTGTACCAAGCTCCATCATCAACTTTGACGAGGCTCGAGGCGCTTCCGAGTATTCGCAGCGAGTTAAAATAGCTGCAACTCCATCCCCTACATATGATTATGAATTGCATCTGTCTCATCCCACTTATGGGCTTCCCAAGAAATTGGTTGACAACTTCTCTGCGCTTGGGATCAAGCAGATTTATCCCTGGCAGAAGTCATGTCTCAAAGGGCCTGGCTTGCTCGCCGGAGATAAGAACTTAGTTTACTGTTCTCCCACTGGCGGTGGGAAATCCCTTGTGGCAGATGGTGGGTTGTGGCATCACTCGTCAATCTCGTGATAGCTGCTGACTTGCCACAGTCCTGATGCTGCGAAGAGTCCTAGACAACCCAGGCTCGAAAGCCTTACTCGTCTTGCCATACGTTGCTTTGGTCCAGGAGAAGGTCCGGTGGCTGCGAAATGTCGTGCAAGGCCTCAATCACTCAGTTGGCTCCGAGCTTGATGACGAGAAAAGGGTATGGCGGAAAAGAGCAGATGAAGGGACCGTCAGAATCGTTGGCTTTTTCGGGGGCGGCAAAGTGAGATCAACGTGGGCCGACTTTGAAATTGGCGTGTGTACGCTAGAAAAGGTAATTGTTGCCTTGGTTGCTAACAACCATCCACATGGTTGACATGTTGCAGGCCAATGCACTGCTGAACACAGCGATCGATGACTGTTCGGTCTCGGAGTTGAGAGCTGTTGTTCTAGATGAGCTTCACATGATTGACGATGATCATCGGGGGTATCTTCTAGAACTAATCGGCACAAAACTCCTCAGTTTGGAGCAGTCGGTGCAAATTATAGGCATGAGTGCGACACTTCCGGTAAGTGCGAACCGTCCGTCGCCATTGAATGTCAATACTGACACGATACCCAGAATATGGACCTCATGGCTCAATGGCTCGGTGGACATTGCTATGAAACTCGGTATAAGCCAGTTCCAATTGAAGAGAGTATAGTCTATGGTGGCAGAATATACCTCGCAAGTTCGACAAGAAGCTGGCTCAAGACGGCGTCTCAAATTACGGAGCCGTCTGCGGCTGGGAACCCGGCAGTCCCAACGCGAGAGATAATGCCGTCTCAGTACAAAGAACTGCGTGACCCTGTGATAAATGCAGTGGTTGCCCTGGCTTGTGAGACAGCGTCGACCGGGTACGGTGCCCTTGTTTTCGCAGGAAGCAGAGGATCATGCGAATCGGATGCGAGATGGATAAGTCGGGCAATGCCTCCGCTGAGTGCGGTTGATCCTGAGATTGCTGACAAGCGAAATGATCTTTTGGCACAATTGCGCAGCCTCAGTACCGGGATAGACCCCATTTTTGAAGAGACGGTGCCTCACGGCGTCGCATTTCACCGTAGGTCGCTCCCTCTCCACTCAGTAGTAGAGGACAACATGGAGGACAAAATGGCTGACAAAAAACCAGACGTGGGTAACGGATGCACTGGGCGGATCAAGCATATCTAATTACGATGTAGGCTGGCCTGACGACAGAGGAGAGGGACCTCATTACCGGGGCGTACGATGCCGGTACCATCCTTGTGTGCGTTGCAACGTGTAGCCTCGCGGCTGGTATCAACCTGTAAGTTTGGCTTTCGTCTGGCTGCCAGGGGGCTTCACTAACCGCCACAGACCCGCGCGAAGGGTGATTCTCCACAGCTGCCGGATGGGTCGAGACTTCGTAGGACCCTCGATGTTGAGGCAGATGAGGGGACGCGCCGGAAGACAGGGGAAAGCCCCAGTGGGGGAGACCTATCTGTGCTGTCGTGAGAACGAGCTGGACCAGGTTCTTGATCTAATGAACTCTGAGTTGCCCGAAGTCAGAAGTTGCCTCAACCAGGAGAACAGGCGCATACAAAGGCATGAATCTCAAGGGTGCGCCTCATTTTGTCATGGCTAACGTTGAACAGGGCGCTCCTAGAGGCCATCGGCATCCGCTTAGCCGTCAGCTCTGAATCAATCCGAGACTATTTTTCCAAATCTCTTCTGAGCTTTACACATGATGCACAATTCATAAACGATTGTATTGCATCCAGTTTAGCGGAAGTCGAATCTATGGGTTTTGTCCATCGCGACACCTTTGGAGGATTCTCTCCCACGCAACTAGGCAAGGCGATCGTGGCTTCGGCCATTGATCCTGATGATGGGCTCTTCGTTCACAACGAACTTTGCCGTGCCCTAAGAGCTTTCGTCATGGATGGTGAGATGCACATTCTCTATACATTCACGCCGGTCCAGGAATTCGGCATCACGGTCAACTGGCAGGTCTTTCGGAACGAAATGGAGCGCCTCGATGAGAGCGGTCTCCGTGTTTTGGAGTTCCTTGGAATCAAGCCAACCACGATTTTGAAGCTGTAAGCCTACTCAGTAACTAAGAGAGGGAATAGCGCAAAATACTAATGGCGTACAGTGCTCAAGGTGCATCTCTCCGAGAGAAGACACAAGAAGAAAAGGAGCTTGCCCGTGTACATAGGCGATTCTATCTGGCACTTCAACTTCGAGATCTGTGCAACGAAGTACCCATTCATGCTGTGGCACGTAAATACGATGTGCCTCGAGGCACTGTACAGAATCTCGCCCAGACATGTCAAGGTTTTGCCGCAGGAATGATCAAATTCTGTGAGCAAATGAATTGGGGGTAGGTGGCTGGCCCTATCGTGATTCTGCTTGTTGGCTGGCTGACTTGGCATGTCACAGTGTGATGGCTGCAGCTCTGGATCACTTCTCGGACAGGCTCCTAGCAGGTGCCAAAGCTGATTTACTGGCCTTGGCCAAGATAGCATTCATCAAAAGCCGGACTGCGTGAGCGCCCTCCCCCACCACCCTCAAAAATTGCAGCCCCATGTCATGAAGGGGCTTCAAGGCCTCCCTTGTCCTTCAGGAAGCTAACGCTGGTCATACTGCAGTAGGGTGTTTTGGGAGAATGGGTTCCGAACGACAGGTGCCATCGCCAACGCAAGCTCCGAGGAGATTCTACCTATATTGATGCAGGTAGGTCGGCCTCTTGACCTTGTCGCGTATAGACCGCAGCTCATTGTCCACAGGCACAGCCGAACAAATTGCGACTGAAAAGCCAGGACGATGATAAGTACAGGGAGAAGCTGCTTGCGAAAGCGAATATTATTTTGGATTCGGCAAACCGGCTCTGGCGTATGTCCTGAAAACCTCGAGGGAAAGGCGCAGCTCACCGACTAACAATTGCTAGGGTTGGAAATGCTAGCGTCTTTTGAAGAATAAGCTCGCCCCGCGAACACGACCACATGGGCTCCCTCAGGCGATATTCACTACGATAGTACGGATGATAATTCTGGCAACGTGGCAATAATAATCGACCGAGGCTGAATCAATCGATAGGTACGCGACTGCCCAAACATGGGGGACCGTCGCCCCCCCCTGGTACACCCAGTAATACGGGGCAATAAGCAGTTCGTTGGTTGGCAGGATTCGTCGTCGCAAACTTGTGGCGGGGTCTCAGCTTCGCCCTGACTGCGTCTGACAGGCATGGAATGGAGCGGTCTCGGATCATCTGGTTCCAGACAGACTCGGAACTTGGGGTTGTCTCGAGATGATTTGAGAGCTCACAGAACTCCCCGAGTTGACCAGGCCCGATGCGTGGGTTCGTGCCGGGGGCCTCACCAATGACGAGTCGGTTTGTGATGCCAAGGGTCAGTGGACACCTTTGTCTCTATCCTGGAGCCGCTCATCTTACATTGCTGCAGGCGAGCGACAGGGGCCCGTGCTGCGCCGCTCACCATTGGCCATCGCTCACGCACGCACATGCTGGGCATGGCGTTGGCACAAAGAATGGTGTGAATGCCTATTTCCGCACCACCAGATCGCCCTGTACGTTCGTATCGTCAAGGAGCATCCGTCTATTCCTTCCACGCCTTGGGTCCAAATCCTTGCTGTATTGCGCCGTGCCGATTCCGGCTTTCATTGCTGGGATTAATGTTTCTGCTCCTGTTACTGCTACTGCTGCCACACTACTGCCGCTATTTCGCTGTTGTCGCCAACATTTCCGCCCCCCATTTAGCTTGTCCTGTTCGTCGCGCGTGGTATGGTTCACCTCTCTAGCCAGAGCAGCGGCGGTCCCGCGACAGCGCACGCCCTGGGCGAAACGATGGGCACACCATCGAATCAACCAGACGTGGTGGTGCTGGACAGGACGTACCAAGAAGATAGTCAAGAATCCAAGGAGAAGCCTCTCAACACCGCCGAAGACCTATGGCTCAGCACAGTGGACGGGCGATACTCTTCCCAACCAATCCCCATCCGGGTCGGCCAGCTTGACAACATGCAAACTTTCTATGTACTTTTTGACTCTTGGGAAGTACGTATCTCGTACTAATCGACCAAACAGGTGCACAAGGAAGTCTTGGTCAAGGCCGATTGGTTCCAGAAGGCTCTCTGTGGAGGCTTCAGGGAGACCGAGGATCAAGCCATTGACCTTCCAGAAGAAGACCCTGCCGTATTCCACTTCGTTGTCGCGTTTTTGTACGAGGGGCGTTATGATCCGATCAAGCCTGCTGCCGCCGCCTTGGGTGAGTCTCCCCTGGGTCTTCCCCCCTCGCACAGCAAGCGAGATGCTAACAATTGGGCGCAGAGCCAGAGGTTGACAAGGGTAAGGGCAAGGCCGTGGCGGTCGAAGAGGAACCAGCTGAGGCTTCAGATAGCTCCTCGACCTCCAGCCAGGAAGGCTCCGATAATAACTCCACAAGCACGCCGCGAAGACGGCGGCGGCATCGGCGGCGTGTGCTCAATCGAAGCTCGAGCCGATCTGCTGACGACGCCGCCGCCGAGAAGCGGCCCGGTCTCCACCGCCCAAACTGCCGGTGTCCCAGATGCCTGAGTCGACAAGACTCGGCAAGGTGCTGGAATTGCGGTGCATCAAGGTACGGCCGGCCATGGGGAGCTGTAGCCCACCACGGACAGCAGCCTCTACAGCCTCACCCGCCGCCTATGCAGATGTATCCGCATCCGCCGCAGCCTCACATTCACCCCCCAGGCGCTGGCTTTGGGCCACCGAGAGTGTTCGGGAACAACCCGCCGCCGCGGGGTTCGGAAGACGTCAGCCCTCGAATTACTGGCGAAGACATGCGGACATGGCTGCTGGCCTACGAGCTCAATCTTGACGTATACATCTGCGCCAACCGATATCTCATGGACAGCTTCAGACACGCAGTGATGCGATCGTCTGTGGACATGCTAGAAACAGCTGGTACAGATGCGGCTCATCCTCAAGTGCTACGTCTTTGTCAGAAGCTCTTTGCCGGTGTCCCGGAAACAGACCCGTTCCTCAAGATGGTGTTGGCGAGAGTGGGCTTCCTGCAACCGTTGCTGTGGAAGCGTGCGGCAGAGGAGACCAGTGAGTTCCTCGTCACGAATCCCGAAATCTCAGCCATGATATTGAGGGAGACGGTATTGAGACAATCGTCTACAACGGGTGCGTATCTCCCTTCGATGGAGGGCATTTTGAGGACGTCAACGCCACCCACGTCCCACGCCACAACGGGGTGGTACTGATGGGGATGCGAAAAGTCCCAGACTTTTGAGAGGAAGGCTCCGGGTCTCTGCAGAGCCAAGAGTAGCGCCTGGGGCATGTTCTAGTCTGACAGTTGTGGTCACGGCCATCCTCGTCTAATGCTCAGGACACAGGTCCAGTTGACTATCGTTCCCGGCGAGAGCTGGGTGGTTAGACCCCGGCCTTGGATTTGGGAGTTGTGGTGATGGGTAGCGGTCGTCCTTGTCTCTTTTTTCTTTTTTTTTTCTTTTTAGAGCTATCTGTGTCTCCTCTATGGCTTCATACTTCGACTCTATAACTCAGTCCAGGACATCGTCTCGCAAGTTGAAGAGCTGTTGTAGAACTTCTTCCGATTTCGTCCTCAGCGCGTTATGGTACATGGTGTTAATCTCATAGAGCTTCGTACCCCTCACAAGATTGGCTGTGTCTTTGGAGTTCTTGTAGTCGACGTACATGTCGTCGACATAGCACGCCGCGTAGACTGGTACACTATTCTTCGCCAGCGCTGTCTGGTCGTACAGGGCAGGCCAGTCGTCCTTGTTGGCGAGCTTCTCTGCTACTTCGCGGAGAGCCTGGAGCTCAGGGAAGGTTTGGAAATGAAGCGGGAAGATCATCTCACCGGCGAAGTACAGTGGGCCGGTGTGTGATTTAACAGTGAATCCGGGCTGGAGCCAGGAAAACTGTTCTAATTCCTTGCCAACGCGTTCGGCTACCCACCGGGATGCCGTGCCAGGCCCATCCAAGTACAGCGCTTCATGAATAATTGCGTATATGATATTAGTATCGAACGGGGTCCATGTTTCCACCGGAGCGAGACAAGCGCGGGTCAAGAAGCCAAACTGTTCCAGGGACACCTTGAGGTGTAGGAGAGCAGAGTGGACACTGGCAAAGCCACCGTGCCCGCCAAAGGCGAGGCCCATGGTGAGTAGTCGAGGGACGGTCAGGGTACCGCCGGATGGAAGCGGTACGCCTCCCTTCTCCTCGATATGGGCAGCAATAAGGCGCACGGTATCGACGTCTTCGGGGTATTTGGCATAGTACTGCTCATTCCGCTCAAGCACCTTTCGGTAAGTGGCCTGATAGACCTCCTCGGGAGTCTTGCCAATGGGGGCAAGCCCGCCGGTGAGAAACGACTCGCGAAGGCCCTCGGGGTGCATGGACAGGTATGACAGTGTCACGAAGCCGCCGTAGGACTGGCCAAAGGTGGACCAGGCCTGCTTAGCGGCGGGCCAGCCGCTGGTCAGGCATTTCCTTACGGCCTCGCAGTCGCGGACTGTGTTATCCTGGCGCATGAGGGAGAGATACTGCGCCTGGGCATCCGGGCCGCCCGGTATGAGACGGAGCATGTCGGCGCTGACGGGAGTACTCAGGCCGACGCCACGGTGGTCGAGCAGAAGCACCTGGTAGCCGCGGTTGATAGCCGTGCGAGTGAGTGGGTGATCCTGGGGCTGGGAGTTGCCAAAGCCCGGCCCTCCCTCGAGGTAGACCATGTAGGGCTTTGTAGACTTGCCATCTTCCTCCTCATCCTCGTCGGGCGGGAAGATGGGCACCTCTCGCTTCGAGGCGCGACGGGCAAAGAGCGTGATGGTGGCACCGGTTGGGTTGGCGTAGTCAAGGGGGACTTGGAAGAAGAGCTCAGTTACGACGAGCTGGCCGGGGAGGATGTGGGACCTGCTGCTAAGCAGCTTGGCCGGCGGGATGTCGATGGGCGTCGCCATTGTTGGTGAAGGCCTAAGACGAGGATTTGGGATGATCATGTTGGGACTTGGGGGGTGCGGGGAAGTAGCAGTTGAAGTAACGTATGCTCGCCCACCCTGTACGGCAGGCCTCGTTGCAGAGGGCGTGGCAACGGACGACGATAGAGCCCTTGCCTGGGGGACACGTTGTGGACGGCAAGTCCTTAGATTACCAACGAAACACGTCCTCCACGTTGATTGATGCATCGCGTTTGGCAGTAGTTTTCGGTTCAGGGAATACTAATACCTGTTGCGAGAGATGTGCTATGACTGGTAGCCTTTTTGTCATTTGCCCCTACCAAGTGCTCGCTCTCTACACTCTCATAAATCAAAGATGCCTAGAACCAAAATGAATAAGTACACCGACTACCTGGCAATTTACTAGACACCGACAGAAGTCGCTCTGGGCTGAAAAAGCCTGGTCTGCGCTGAGGTCTACACGAACATCCATCATATAGGGTAGCGATCAAGAGGCTTGAGAGGGACTTAAATAACCAAGTCATTACCGTCTGATGTACGCCACCCCCATATGGCGCGTTCTTATCATCCGTGGAGATCACTAATGCATGGCTACTTGATACGTATGGCAACATAGTTGGCCGACCTGGTGTGGCATGATGCGGGACCTCTGCAGCACACCTGCTGGGAGGAGCAGTAACCTGATCTCTTCGGATATCTGAGCCAAGCCTTGCCGCTGTGAAAGGACAAAAGGAGTAATGGTTAGACCGGAAACTACTGCACAATGCCCCGCGAAATCCCGCCTGCCGCGTGAGCTCGCGTAGTGACTGTGAGAGCTCCGAGGGCATTCGGAGCTTGATGAGAATAGCTCCGAACCGGGGCTTGTTGACCATTTCGGGGCCGGGCGCGGTTGTGGCAAGGGCCCTTTCTTGCTCAAAACGGACGAGATCTAATATTCATACCTACTACCAGTCGTGGTAAGTAAGGAGTCGCAGCGTGGCCAGGTCTAGTAGTCAATGTCGCGTCGACGATGGACTGGATCACTGTAGATTCTTCAGCACTCCGGCCAGCAATTAATACAGCACAGTTCTACAAGGGGTACCTCCCCGGTGCCGGTGAATGTGGTCGCCCAGGCACCTGGGCAGCCTCCACTCTTGGGCCACTGATCGAGCCAATAGGATGACGGGCGCCACCCGACTGGGACCTCCACTCACCCAATTTCTGCTCAAAACCTACCCTCCTCTTCCTCTCACGCGCTCATCCTCCTCCTGCCAACTCTTCCGCATCATCCGCTGCGTTGCAGTCGCGGCATGGAGCATCTCCACCTCGCACACACGCTGGCAGATGCCTTCAACGCTCTTGCGAACGAGGTCCAGACGCTGACGGATCGCAAAACGATCCTGGAGCACAAGCTGCGCTTCGCCCATGAACAGGTGAGTCTGCCCAATGCATTCTGCAGCACCATCCTGCTAGCCTTTCCTCCCCCCCCCCGGAGTCCGCACACTGCCAGAATGCCGATCTGGCCCGGCCTGGATTTCAAAGCACGCAACACCCTCCCCCACTGTTTCCAGCCCCAGCCTGCCCATTCTCTCTGCCTACTTCCGACCTCTACCGGTATTTATCTATCGGAGGGCCGTCCCGGACCCCGTCAGCATGATGAACAACATTAGCTCTAGATCAAGAGCACAGGATTTTATCACCCTGTCTGCCGAGATTGACACTATTTTATTCTCTGATATCTGACATTTTTTTTTTGCTCTTTTGCAAACTTTGTCACGCCCCGCTTGAACCGCCTTTCAACATGCCTCAGTTGCTGACCCGCGATTCTGAACAGTTCCAATACCTTGCCGACAAGTATGCGCCGGCCGCCCCTGAGATAGCCGATACGTTGGTCAAGCTACAGCTGCCATCGTACACCCTCGATAGTTCTTTACCAGTTCCTTTGCCCCGGTCATATGAACCCAACTCCCAACATCAGATAGCCCTTGTGATCCGGGACGGACGTCGTGCCGCCAGCCAGCTTGTCTCCATAGGCGAAGCAAGCAAGACCACGGCCTCGAGCAGAGTGTCGTTTTCTCACACTTCACAAGCCGCCTCATCCATGTCGACTGCGCTGGAGCAAGACTTCACTGTGGCGGGGAAGAAGGGAAACCTACAATGCCCGTTCAGCAAGCCTGCCACGGCCGGCGCAGGCTCGGATGCCCAGCAAGACCCCAATAGTGAAGTGAAGCCTGGGCTGGACCCTACTCCACATAAGTCGATGGACCCCATCTGTGCCGCCATGTACGAAGAGTCGAATTCCCAGAACACCCGTACAAACGGCTCCTCAGCGGCTGGCAAATGCCCTATTCGCTACATGGACAAACACTCGCCCGAGGAGATTGCACACTATGTCGAAACGCACAAGCATGAGCTGCCCCGCAGCCATGAAATCTGCCTTCGGAGGTACAAGCGTGATGAACAGGTCAAGAAGATAGACTCAAAGTATGGCGACATTGTGAGCATGATTGAGGGACTGGGCCAACTGCACCAGCCCATGCTTCCCGAGGACGATGATCCGCGTCCAAACGAGGACGTGGCGCAACCTTCCAACGAACGAGTGGAGAACTGGGCACAGACTATTACCGTGAACACGAACCCGGAGGATCATCACGATGCTTCCTCAGAACCCGATGGCGACCGCCAGAGCCATTTCGATCGACCTCTCAAGGAAGTCCGCGTGGGAGAATCACCCAGCCGGCCATGGGGCATATCCGTGCCTGTCTACGAACCCACGGGACTGGGCGACCAACCTCTCTCACCACCACCTGCCCCTGTGCGCATGCCGAGCCCTATCCAGAGGGCCGCAAGCCCTGTCAAGAAGAGCACCGGAAAATGTCCCTTCGATCACACCAAGCTTGGGGCCGCCAAGATGATGCCACCTACAACACACCGCGCTCCATTCTCTGTCGAGTCTGCCACAGCTGCGGGACCTCCTCCACCGCTCTCCCCTTTCCAAGACACGGCCCCTCCGCCATCGCCCCCCAAAGCTGCGGCGGAATCAGCCACACCCCCTCGACCTACTCTCATCAACCCGGATGTAATGAGGGGAGCGGGCAACATGCCACAGATGATCTTCACGGGGCCTGTTTTCATTGGATACCCCATGGAGCAGGCCATCCAGTTCATGAACTCGCAGAGGAGGGATTGACGAGGGGCCATGTGTTCTCGTCCCACCCCGGAGTTTGTGTGACCAATCTTGTTTTCTTTGCTTGTTCGAGATGACGAGACAGCATCAGCGTCGGCGTTTGGCTTTCAATCATTTAATGAAATCGCAAGGGAATGCGGTCAAATTCATTTCGTTTCTCTATTGCTTCACTTGCTTCATGGGGTTGGGGAAGCCGTCACCTGCACAAGACGCAGGACGCAAGGCGTACATCGAATATTATTGCATGATATCCCAAATTGACAAAGACCGCAACAGACGCTTCGTAGCGTCGTAAATACCCCCTCTCTAGCTCTTCGCCTCGTACTGATTTTGCAAAATGCACGTCCCTTGAACGCCGCCTCTCTACCCTCTCAATGATGTCTGCACAAGCAGCTGAAAAAAGAATTCAATGCGTAATTTAGAATCTTGAGAATCACATGCGTCTCGCTCATTCAAACATGTCGACTTGTCTTCAACGTTAGGAACCCCCCGCCGTCTCGAACGCACGGCGACCGTTATTGTTGTGCACTCCCGTTCGAGTTCTTTCTGCCGTTGCCGTCATCATCCGACTGTTCGTCATGATACCCATTCTCGTCACGTTCCCAGAGCGAGATGTCATCATCGGACATGAGCACAGCGGCATCCTCGGGGTCCATGAGTTCATTGTCGTTGTCAACGTATCCGGCATCGCCCTCCTCAGCTGCGGCCGAGTTCATGTTTTGCTCACGCGCAATGACGGAGGCGCGCGCCATGGTGCGGCGGTAAATGACAAGAGCAACGGCAAGGCCAACCGAGCCACCGATGGCCATGCTGATGTAGTTGACAGCTTTGTCACCGACAGACATCTTGTCGCCCTTTTCGGCGAGGAGGGCAAGGCGGCTGCCGATGAAAACGTGAACCAGCAATTTGGGGCTTCAATTTGGCGTCAGTAATTAGACCAAGCTCTGCGATTAAGGGGGCAAATTTACCTTGACAAGGCCGTTGAGATGGCGAATGCTGTAGGGGTAATGGTTGGGATGGTTGCCAAAAAGCCATTGCTGAGGCTAAAGGGAAGAGGGCAGAAGCGGATGGCTGTGAGATACCAAATGCCCTCCTGTCGCAGAACCTGGCCAAGAGCGAGGAAGCGATGATCGCGGCCGACCATGCGCTGGACGTAACTACTAAGAATGGTTCGGCTAGCGACAAAGGCACCAAGAGCACCGGCGGTGCAGCCGATTGCAACGGGTGGCCAGCCGAATGGAAAGCCGTAGACAAAGCCCGAGACGGTGGCGACGGTGGAGTAACCGATGAGCGGCGGGAAGGAGCTCACAAAGACAGCGAGGATGATGATGAGAGAGCCACCGGTCAGGGCGCGCCACGATTCAGCGGTGGGCTCGAGCCATGCGAAGAAGGAATGGGAGTAGACGATGAAGAGGATTCCCATGGTCCAGAATGCGGCGAAGGCAAGGACGACGCCGACACGTTGTAGCGGCGTCAGGCGCATGAACGCCTTGAAGAGTTGCTGAGTAAGTAGAGTAACATACTTGAGCATGCGGCGTGGGAACGTGTCGTTGGACGAGTCCGAGGAGCGGCGGAGATGGTTTGATAGTCGCCGACGGTGAGTCGTCGGTGAACCAGACGAAGACGACCAAGGCGGGAGAGAGGGTGATGCGCGCGGCGATGGCGAGAGTGCCAGCGCCTGGGCAGTCGAGCGGTAGTCGGCGGGCATCGTGGCAAGCAGCTTATTCTCGGATGGCTCTTTGGGGCGACTGGTGACGGAGGATCCGGGCGGGATGCGAAAGCGCTGGGGTTCGGCGACGAGTCGCTGTTGTGCAGATTGTGGCGCGACGAGGGCTGGGCCTAGATACTATACAGGCATGCTGGTGCGTATAGATGGATGGCGTTGAAGGTGTTGGGAGTGATTCCTGGGCTGCCGCAGGAAAGGCCACGCAAGATGGAGTTGATGTCGACCGACGGTCAGGGCGAGGAGCGAGCTCGGAATCCGCGAGATGCGGACTAGAGGGACTTTCGGGGGAGCTTTCTCGCGACAGGCACGGAGGTGTCGGGAGCGTAACCGGGGGCGGGTGGGTGGGGGGGCTGGCTTGGATGGAGACAGAGAGGGTTCCAAGCAACGACGATGTGGGCACAGAGACACTTCGAGCCACGAATTGATGACCGGGAGACGCGGGACTCAGCGGTATTCAGCAGGCCAGCAGGGCGCAACCAAGGCGATGCTGTGATAAGCCTCTGGGCAACGAGGCAGGATTCGAAGATGACAAGAGGACAACCTGGTGAGACAGATGGGGGATGATGTTGGCATGGACATTGGAAGGTTAGCGCCGGCAGCACGGTGGGGAAGGTGCGCACTCGCTGCAGACCGCGCCTCAGAGCTGACAACCTAAGCTCAAGGTGTTCAGCCGCGATTACGTATTGGGCCTTGCCGTCTTGGGCCTTGCCGTAAACGTTCATGTCCCCAAACTACAGTACGAAATAGCCATACATACACACAGGCACGGAAACCCCAGTCTTGGCAAGCAGTGTTTAATCAGGTGTGATAATAGATAGAGTGGTCTGTGTTGGGCTTTTCTGAATTTTACGGCTTTAGTGTCTGGACGTCATCGACGTCCTCCTCCGCTGGGGCCCTTTGGCGGATCCCGAACCAGGAGTCTCACCTTGCCGTCCCCGATCTCGACGCCTTGGCTAAGGATATCAATGTCCTGTTCCTTCTCCTCGCGGCCCAGCGACTTGTCCCAGCTGCGCGCATCGACACCCAGTATCCCGCCCATGTTGTTGCGATCGCCCGGCACCGAGAATTCTCGGTAGGCGTAGCGCCACTCGTTGAGGAAGTTGCGGATCGCCCGGCCTACCTTGTCTTTGCCGTTCTTGCTGTGATGCCCAGAGCCGGTGATGGCATAAACGGGTCTCGCCTCCTTGCTGTGTTCCATAAGCACCTTTTCCAAGTACTCGACCGCCTCCTCGGGATGAAGCCCGTGGAGATCAACATAGAGCTCCATGGCACCCAAACCCCCCCTGTTTCGCTCCTCGTACAGCTCTCGCGCAGCTTCCCGATGTGCCTTCCGCATCAAGTCGTTCTCGCTCTGGCCCCTCAAGCTGAGCGCCTTGGCGGCTCGAGCATCGTTGCGATTCCATGCCTGCGCAGCACTAGCACCTAGTTAGTACATGCTCTTTCTCCCTGAGCCGACAAAACAAACCTTTGCAGAAATTTGTTGCGCAGGCCACCGTGCTTGATGGCCTCCTGTCGAGCTTTGAGATATGCCTTATTGGCCCGCTCCCCCGTCTCTAGCCAGGGGACATGTTTGGGGCTGGGTATGGCTTGCGCGGCTGTGCTATTCTCGCCGTTTCTCAGAGCTGTCGCGCTCCCGTTGCGCCCAATCTTCTTAGACTCGGGCCGGGGCGATCCGGGCGTTGGCGAAGGCGACATCTTCACAATATCTGCCAATGAATTCGGGGCAAAGTTTTCCTTGTGGCCGTGGCCGTGGCCACCCCGCTTCCCGTGATGCTTTTTGCCTTGTTTGACCGAGACTGAGCCTAAGGATGGGAATGCGTCATTGTCATCGAACGCCGGGGCCGACTCTTTTGCCTGATGTCGACTGCCAGGGCGAGATCTCGCGCGAGGGCTCTCCATCCCGTGGACGTGCTTGAGTCCAGGTGGCGGTGTGATACCCACGCCTGGGTAATTGCTGCCCCCAATGAATCCGCCGAGCGAGTCCGGGGTGCCCGGCTGTAGAGACGGAAACGAGTTCAAGTCTCCCAATTGCAAGTTTCCCGAGCCCTTAGATGGGGGCGTGTTTGTTCCATCTAGAGTAAGTTTAGTCATGAGTTTGGCGGGATCATGGGAGAAGATGCAAGTTTCGCCAGCTAGACAATTGCCCATAACCCAGTACCTAGAGTTCTGTCAATTGCTGTGTTCAATAGAAGGTAAATTAGAAAAGTACTCACTTGCACAAGTGATTGCTGAGGTCATGGCTGAATCGGCAATCCGCTCGAAGGCACTGGCCCGTAGACATGTAGAACTTGCATATAATGCCAGATTTCTGCCCGCCCACGGGGGTGCTGGGGCGACCATCATTTGACACCGACTTGCCGATGAGAACGTTTTTAGGCTCTTCAGGCAGTTCAGAGACACCGTTGAAATTGCCGTCTTGGCCCTGGCCCTCCATTATGGAGACAATGGTGGCGCTAAGATCATACCCGTGAACTGCCAGAGCAGACTCAATCTCCTCATCGCTCTTTGCTTGTCCAAGGATGGAGCGGAGCATGTCATATGGTGACATATCGGCTGACTGAGCCGTCATTGATGAAAACTCGGGAGCCGCGGCGTTGAGGCCGCTCGAGGTGCCAACTGATGATGTGACGCTTGCGGCGTCGTCACTAACAAGCCACTCTACATTCTCGGTTTGGTAGTCACCAAGGATTTCGGTGGCGGGGGTTGGGTCGCTTGCGAATTCGTAGGCATTTAGGTTGGGGCTATGTGGTATCACAGGTGTAGCGAGCGCCAGGCGTGGCGACGCTCGAGGGGATGAGAAGGGCGAGGCTGTCGACGACTTGGCGCGTCCAAAGGTCGATGGGACGAAGCCGGGTGGGGCGAGCGGGCTAACACCAAGCCTGGGGGAACCAGAAAGAGGAGTTGGCGAACCACGCCATGAAGCTGGGGATGGCCGCCTGAGAATGGTCTGGCGGATGGGGGGCGGTGATGTGGAAGTACCTCCGCCTTCGCGAAACCGCCAGAGTGCATCTAATATGGCGTTGTCCAGCGCTGCACCTGTCAAGTTTGTCTCCTTGCGAAAGAGCTCCTCAAGCTTGTCTGTCTTGTCTTCGTCCTCCAACGCAACATCCTGCAGGATAGGCAGAGCCAAATCATAGTGCTCGTCGGATACCATGACTATTGCTCGGCCGGAAAGGCCTGGCGACCGCCGGTCTGCCAAACGATGAGGTGTCGCGTTTCGAACGTGGCGTTTGGGAGTACCGACCGTCGGAGGGCGATGGCGCGATGGGCGTGGCAAGTCGCGCTGGCGGATACGGCGATCGTAGGTGAGGCGAATAGAAAGGTCTTTGACGTGAAGCTCGAGATCGATGAAATCGCGGTATTAAGAGGGAAACGGATGGTCTGGAGCTGGTGTCAGCGGGTTGGCTCAGCTGCTCTCAGGGTGCGGCAACGCGGAGAAGGCGGCCAGTAAGGCAGGCTGAGGTCTGGGCTAAGGGGGAGCTCCGTGTACTTACCGAGGGGTGAAACGAGGAGTACCACAAGAGACGAGAAGTGAAGTCGCAAATAAAACGTCGCAGAAACAGAAAGGAGGAGCGCAGAAAGGGTAAATGGCGAAAAAGAAGAAACCAAGAGAGAACGCGAGGCAAGAAGGAGGAGGTGGATGGGGGAACGGTGAAGAGCCCGTGTGAGGATGGCGCTGGGGGAGGGGGGTAGTGGTTGATGATGCAAAAGCCAGCGCGACTGGGACTTGACTATGGGCGGTAGGTTCCAGCTTCTGCGCGTGCGCCTTAGCGCCTTGTCGCCGGGAAGGTCCCCCCCCTCACCCCCAGTGGTAGGTGCTACGCAATAGGTCGCTCCCTAAACTAAAAAGGCACGTCCTTCATTGTAATTCCGCCAAGGGGCTGGCGGTTGGTCACCACTCATATCCGACAAGGTCCTTTGCGGTAACCCTGAGGTGTAATTGCAAACTTTTGATACCAAATGGACGTCGACTGGTCAGGGACAAGGACGACATCGCCAATCACTGACGTGCCTCGAGGTACCGAAGGAGTGCTCCGTCACCAACCAGGAATCCAAGACCGCTGAATTAACCATCTCGGAATTTTTAGCATGCAGGGAGGCTTGGTAGCAGTCGTTCAGCCCCTTGGTGTCCAATCAATGCCATCGTGAGGCCTCGCTGCCTTTGCTACCTGAAGCCTACCATCAAAGTACAAGCAAACCGCGATGTTTGCATTTTTCTTGCAGCTCGCATGCATCTTTTATTTGTTCAAGCAGTGCATCGGTGGAGCTGGCTCGCAAAGTACATCTCCTAATGGCTGAAGCAGCAACCAATGGCTGGGCATGAAATGGTTCCCGATTGTTCATTCGAGGACGTGGAAAAGGTGGCAAACAGAGCAGCCCCTGTCGTCCAGAATGACAGGAAGCTGTCTCCTGGTGTCTCCTGGAACATCTTTGAACGGTGTGGGCAGCTGTTCGCTTTGCGATACCCACTCATCCCTCACCCCCTCGAAACTCAGTTCAGCTGGGAAGTCCACTGCCAACCTGGAGGGAAGTTCTGGCGGGGCCTTCACTAAGTTGATTATTCGATGGAGACCCTGAAATTTAGGGACGCGTGCCAGGGATTGCCAGTGAAGTTGCCCCTGGCATGGGTGTTAGTTTCAGCTCCAGGCCTGTCAGAGGGCTTCTCGGTTTGTGACAAGAATAGGCACTACGACTATTTAGCAAATCTGGGGTTCGGTGCCATGCAGCCAACCTAGGTCCCAAGAATTCGAGCGAATAAGGTCTCTGGAAGTTTGAGTTTATGTCGGAAAAGCAGAGCCTAGATGATCACACGTGGACAACGCTTTCATGGCTGCCAACGTAGGGTTGCCTATGTGTTTCTGGGCCAGCCAGGTGGTTGAAAGAGGTCAATGATTATGAATAGATGACATCCATTGTTCGTTGCTCGCTTGTTGCTAGGCCCAATATGTAACGAAGTGGCCCAATGAGTCTATACCTTGCGGTCCGCGTCTATCTTTATGGTATGTCCTCGCCGTCATCGCCCCCAAAGCCGAAGCTGAATCCCCCGTCTTGCTCAGCTTCTGCAACTCCAACTGCAGTATCCCACTTGCGCTTCTTCCCACTTTTCCGTTCGGCGAGATCTAGAGCCTTGTCTAAAATCTCCGGATAGCTTGTCTTGAGTCTTTGTGTAAAGAGACCGAATGGATCCGTTACACTGTCTTCGAATCCGCTTACCTGCTCGGCCTTATCCCGAAGAAAGGAGATAACCTCGGACACGAGATTCAAGCTTGGCGACTGCGGAACAAAGTTTTGGGTCAGAGCAATGCCCTTTTCCAAGTTGACAACCAAATGCCACCAGCCGCTCGGCACATGAAGAATCTCCCCGGTTCCACAGATACCCTCAACACACTCGGGAAGGGAGCGAGCTTCTTCGTGAAAGGTGAGAAGCCACTCGGCAATACTGAGAGGGCTCGTCACCTCGCTGCTGTCTTGAGACACGTAAACGCCGGGTACCTCGGTTGTAGGTGGGAACATGATCCAATATTTGCTCCCTTCAATCACCGCATTCCAAGCGCTGGTTGCATTTGGGTCCTTGTGAAATGTTGAACCACTTCGCTCTGGCCCAATAATCAGCCATCGGTGGGCGGGACGGCTATCCCCCAGAACCTCAAAAAGATCCGGGCCGAAGCAGTCGGGTCTCCAGTACGCAGAACCATCCTGGTGGCCCACAGTGATGCCCATCTTCTCCGCAAACTTGCGATCGAACAGGTATAACGGGCTTTCGTCTACATTATTCTTCATGTAGTCGCAATATGTGGCGAATGGCCAATCAACCGCCTCGGCACGAAACTCGACATCATGGTACTGCTCGAGCAGATTGTCGATGCTCCATCGGGAGCAAACGGGCCACTCGCGAATGCAGTCGCTGAGGATAAAAGGTTGTTCTGTCCATCTCTCTGCGTACTCCCCGTATGTAAGGTTTCCAAACCGGCGGATCTGGTTTGCCTTGGGAATGTTTGAGCTAAAGTGCGAAATGCTCACATGGCTACACGCAAAGGGTCGATGAAGCACATCTGAGAAGACGGTGCTGCAGTCAATCTTGGTGTCTTGATTGACAGGCAGTCCTAAGACAGTTGACCTCCACGTGCCATTCCATCGAATGGTCTTGTTGTCTACAGGGGGGGATCTATCATGCCGTCAGTTACGGTAATTACCAGCACAATGCTGTGACGGTGCAGATGCGCGGAGTTCGTCCCTGGTGGTAGCAAGCGACTGCGCGGCGCAGCCACATGGAACAACCTGCTGAGTGATGCTTGGCACTTTTGACGAGCGTGCATCTCTCTGCGTCACATTGGACGGGAACCCAGAGTACCGCAACTCAACTCGGGCGAATGAAATGTGGCGCTGGATAAACTCTCGCACTCACCACACACATCAGTCAAGAGCAGATTGACTCAAGCTGAGGTGGCAAGGATTTACATGGGAAAAGTGTGTGGATGTGACTTACTGCAGGAACAACGCCTTCCACAGATCATCAGAATGACAGAAGGCATAGAAGAACTTGCATGTATGACCAAGATTCAGTAAGCTGCGAGAGTCAAAGTGCTCTAGGATGAGCATGAGCATCTCATCAGGGAGAAAGTTCCAGGTGCCAATAGAGCTTCGGGCGGTCGGACCCTTGGAAAAGAACTTGTTGCCCAGGGGCTTTAGTCCCAAAGGGTGCAGGGGAATCGAGTCATCCTGCATGTTTGAGTTATCTGAAATATTTTGGTGGCGACATATATTGGTTTCTGTCACAGCTGACGGCATGGTTGTCAAGTCGTGGTTGCCTCGCTGTCGAGGCGCAAAGGACGTCAAATTGTGCCACGCGCGCAAAGCTCTGGCGGGACTGGTTAAAAAAAAAAAAAGTGGCGAGGAAATGAGAAGAAAGGACGACGGACTTCCGCTGAGGCGAGACCCTGTGTAAACGGGATTGGCAGGGCTAACCTGGGGAACTGGGACCATACGATAAAATAAATCGGGAGGTAGACAAACAGTCAAGGGTGGATGACATCGCTTGGTGGACAAGGACTGCCAAAGTCCCTACCAGGTGAGTCAGTGACAAGCAACCCCCACTCGCCATAGGTGATTTTTGGCGATGTTCTGGGATTCAAGGAGGCATAATGACCAAGGATGTTTAGGAGACGAGTCCCTGGGCACCCAGTGTGCGTGGCAGTGACTGACAGTGACTGTAGCAAGTGGGCGCATTACTTCGTCACCAGAGCATTTCTGACACCCCCACTAGCAATGCTAGACGGATGCGCTGCAGCGCCCCAACGGTAGCGCCAACTCGGGCGGTCGTGGAAGGCGAAAAAAAAAAAATAGTACTCCACCGACTGGCTGGAAGGCCATCTGCTGAGAGGTACCCTAATCGGATGCCCCACAGTACTCGCCTCAGCGTAAATGATTGGCTGCGTGCTTTTGAGGTAAGCGTGCGGGCAACGAGAAAAAATAACTACCCTCCACGACCGCCCCTCATCGACTTTTTTTTCCTCCTCCATCCTGCATTGCAGTAACAAAAGACGATATCCAACACCATTCCTAGATTCCCTTTTGCTCTCGTTAATATCGAGAGTGTTGAATCTAATCCGACCTCCAAACTCATTTCCACGGCGCAGTCTTCTCGAGTAGAAGTCTGCCCTCTTCGACTTCGTCGCCCCACGTTTCATCGATTCTCTAGATCGAGCTGTGCTTGATCTAGATTTCCCCCGCCACAACCGCGAATATGGCTACCGATAAGGGACTCGAGGATGTCCCCGAGGGTGAGTTCTCTCCCTTCATACCCGAATCCAGATCCTGGGACGCTTTTCTGTCCCCTGCCCGCCCAGCCCGCTGCTCTCCCTGAAATGTCCCGCGATTCTGGTGTGCGCTGGTGGGGGAGAGGGGGAGGGGGAGGGGGGCGGGCAGGTCCCGTCTCCCAGCCCAACGGAGCAACGTGCGTGCGTGCGCCAGGGATACGCACATCAACCCATTGCACCACAACGCATCGCTGTTTCGCCCCGCAACACCACGAACACTCTCAGCGACTGGAGACTAACATGGCCCGCTTGCAGGACAGATCGAGTCCAACTACGATGAGACCGTCGACTCCTTCGACGAGATGAACCTCAAGTCTGAGCTTCTCCGAGGTGGTAAGTGTTCAACCCGGCACCTCCCCACCAGCCTTATTCCCGCATGTTCCTGACAATCTTGCAGTCTACGCCTATGGTTTCGAGCGTCCCTCTGCTATTCAGCAGCGTGCCATTATGCCCGTCATCAAGGGCCACGATGTCATTGCCCAGGCCCAGTCCGGTACTGGAAAGACTGCCACCTTCTCCATCTCCGTTCTCCAGAAGATCGATACCAACGTCAAGGCCTGCCAGGCCCTGATCCTTGCTCCCACTCGTGAGCTTGCCCAGCAGATCCAGAAGGTCGTGGTCGCCATCGGTGACTTCATGAACATTGAGTGCCACGCCTGCATTGGTGGAACCAGCGTCCGTGATGACATGAAGGCCCTCCAGGACGGCCCCCAGGTTGTCGTTGGAACTCCCGGCCGAGTCCACGACATGATTCAGCGTCGCTTCCTCAAGACCGACAGCATGAAGATGTTCGTCCTCGACGAGGCCGACGAGATGCTTTCTGTATGCAACAACCCGTTCCCCGCTTGGTACTCATCATGATGCTAACCCTGTGTCTAGCGTGGTTTCACCGAGCAGATCTACGACATCTTCCAGCTCCTCCCCCAGTCCACCCAGGTCGTTCTCCTCTCTGCCACCATGCCCCAGGACGTGCTCGAGGTCACCACCAAGTTCATGCGCGACCCCGTCCGTATCTTGGTCAAGAAGGACGAGCTTACCCTGGAAGGTATCAAGCAGTTCTACATCGCTGTCGAGAAGGAGGAGTGGAAGCTGGACACCCTCTCCGATCTCTACGAGACCGTCACCATTACTCAGGCTGTCATCTTCTGCAACACTCGCCGCAAGGTCGACTGGCTCACTGACAAGCTCACTGCCCGTGACTTCACTGTCTCCGCCATGCACGGTGACATGGACCAGGGTCAGCGTGATCTGATTATGAAGGAGTTCCGATCCGGCTCCTCTCGTGTCCTGATCGCCACTGATCTCCTGGCCCGTGGTATCGATGTCCAGCAGGTCTCCCTGGTCATCAACTACGATCTCCCCGCCAACCGTGAGAACTACATTCACCGTATCGGTCGTGGTGGTCGATTCGGCCGAAAGGGTGTCGCTATCAATTTCGTCACCGCTGACGACGTGCGAATGATGCGTGAGATTGAGCAGTTCTACAGCACCCAGATTGAGGAGATGCCCATGAACGTTGCCGATCTCATCTAAACACCAAAAAAATCACAAAAGAGCATCCATCGTCTTCCTGATCCGTCTTCCCAGACTGATCCGCTACTACTACTACACGACCTGACGAAGCAGCGGTATTCTGGAATCTTTTGGGGGAGTGTCTACGGAAATTTCGTTGCAGTTTGTTGATAGATCTCGTTTTCTAGAGTGCTGTCCGGGGCGGTGACCGCCGCCGGTCCGGGCACGATCAAGGGGAGGAGGTCCAGACTGGCTGCATGACAAAGGCTCGGGAAGTCCTTTGCACCTAATACCTGGAGGTGCGGCGGGCAACCAAAAGTAATGCAAGTGGTTTTTTACCCTGCTTTTGTCTCTGTTGTATTTAGGTCTTTATGATGATTATTTCCTTAACGACTCATTGCACACTCTCCCGTTATTGCAACGTGACTGACTGACTGACTGACTGCGATGGCTGATGGTACTAATTCGTTGACCTCGGGGTGTACCATTTGATAGGCGTATTGGGTTGTGTTGAGATACTGAACCTGCGAGACTCAGTGCGGTACCTTCGGCGTTGGATCTATGTTGGATTTGTCCGGCCCGGCTGGAGTGGTTGATGCGTGGAAGCTCCGTTTCATCACGTCTTGGGAGTAACACCGGCAACGGGCGGGACGAAGGGCCCATTGTGCCGCTACCCTCGCCAAATGTATCACAGTTGAGTTTGAGAACATCAATGTGTTTTGTTTGCATCATCTTATTCGGTATCCTACCGTACAAAGAAAATATAGTTCGAGATCTGTAGTTTCTGCGATAATCTCCACCCATCGACATGTCTATGCCCAGGTCAAAATGTACAAGCTTCCATTCTCCCCTTCCCCATTATAACGCGTTATATACGTCTCATCCTTATCTCAGGGGCGCATGCTAGGGAGCAAAAAAGAAAAAAAAAGAGAACGAGAGAAGACCCGAATGCCGCCCGAAAAATAAAACGCCAAAGTGGTATCGTCCGGCCTTCCCGGTTGCCAATATGCTGAAGCCAATGGCCGGGTATTTTCTTTCTCCCAGCGGCTCTGCCTCGCTAAACCGGTAAATTGAAATGCAGTACAAAAGCCAAGAAACACACTCGTCTACCGCCCAAAGGAGACTTGCGTGGGCGGGGGGCTCTTGACTGCCTGATCAGTGTAAGCGCCAGGGATGGCGACGGCCTCGTAGGTAGGCTCGTCCTGCGCGCCGCTGCTGTGGTCGTGGACATTGACGGCGGGCACTGAGGGAGGCGTGGGAGCGCGAGTGGAGGCGAATGTGGACTGGTTGAGCTTGGGAGTGGCGGATGGGGCTTTGACGGGAGGAGCCTGGAGCTTGAATTCGCCACCGGTCTTTCCAAACTGCGACTGAGGCTCGACAAACTGAGTGCCGGGGGTGAAGGGGCTTTCCTCAATGTCGGAAAGGTTGCGGTAGGCGGCCGGGGGGTGGCGGGGAGACATGGCGTATTGGCTAAGGGCGGGAGACTTGGGCCCGAAGCCAGGGGTGTTGGGAGCGGACTGGCTGCGCAGCTGAGCAAGGTAGAGGTCGGAGCGAGCGCGATCGCGCATGTCCATGGACTTGAAGAGGCGGCGCTTGGTGTAGTATCGGTAGAAGACGATGCTGTAGAGGAGAATGCAGAGCACCTCAATGACGACCTCGAGCACGATGCAGATCATGGCCCAGTTCTGGAGTCGGCAGATGAGGGCGTAGTCAACCTTGTCGCCAAACACTTCGGAGCGGGTGTTTGTGAGGCATGACCATCCCCACATGTCCTTGTTCTTGGAGTTGTCACGGGAGTGCTGGAACAGAATAGCAGTAATGACCCAGAGGACCAAGCTGAAGATGAACTATAGAGAAGCTCGGTTAGCTTTCCTACATTCTCATGCGGGCTAATAGGCAGAGGGGACGAGCTACTTACCCAGCCGATGGCGAACATGGTGTAGTAGGTTCCGACCTTCTCAGCGCGGCGGTGGCCGCCACGGCAGTAGGCGCCGAATACGATGATGCAAGCTACTAGCTGGACCACGGCCATCGAAAGAACCAGCTTTTGAGGCCAGGTGCTAGTGTTGTTAGCCCAGGCAGGCATGTTGCTCTGAGAGGGCAGCATCCTTGTGGCGTTGAAGATTGTGAAGGTGGCAGAGAGCATGGAAATGATAATCAGAGAGCAGCTGAAGCTCACACCACGAAGGGCGAACTTGGCCATTCGGACACGGGCCTTGATTTTCTGGTCTGCTGTTAGCTAAGGGGGTTTCCGTGAACATGAAGCGGATTGATAATACGTACAACGTCCGCAGCCTGAGCCTTTTCGGTGTTGGCCTCACGCTTTTCGAGCACATCCTCCTCGCGGAATGTCGGGCTCATGGGGTTGTGGAACCTCGCTGGGGTACCGGGTACCTTCATGGCGCTCTTGAGGGGAGTCTTGGGCGTCATTGGGACGGGTACTGATTCTCGGTGGCCGATGTATCCAAAGCCAACGTCGGCGGGTTGAGGCTGAGCGAGGTAGCCCTTCTCAGGATCGGCAAAGGGTGATTTGCCGTCGACGGGGGAGTGGATAGAAGTTGCCTCGGCGAATCGAGGAGTACGAGGCTTCAGAGACTCGTCAGACGAGGAGGACGAGAGCGAGTGTGATCGATTGGGAGAGAGGTCAAGCGCGGCGGGCCGCCTCTTGTCGTCTGTATAGGTGAATACCAAGTCAGTTTTCGAAAGCCGGCAAACATCACTTCACAACCGAGAGCGACGGACCTTGTCCAAGCATGCTGTTCTGTGTGAGAGGGAAAAAGCACAAAGGGCGTAGGTATTATAGAAAACTGAGGAGAGTGCGATGAGTGGTAGTCGGGTAGTTGAGTGCTGATATGTGGTGCGGGCGCTCTCAACACAGCTCAAGGCGCATCTCAAGGGTGAAGGCAAAGCGATAGCAAATAGAAGATTGAGACCAGCTATCGAGGAACAAGAGAGAGGACGGGAAGGGAGGGGAGGAGGAGGGACGACGAGTGTTTTGAGGCTGGCAGCGCTGGCAGCCGGGGCGAGCTCTCATTCGACGATGCAGTAGACGCCGATGGGAGCGAGCGGCCCAGAGGGGGGCCGCAAATAGCAACCCGGATGCAGCAGAAATGGCCTTGGAGACCTGAGAGTGCGGAGCGGATAGCGGGAACGGGATGTGATAGGCAGAGCAAAGGCGCCGGCTGCGTGATTCGTGCTGGGGATAGACGCCCACCCACGTTTCCGCAGGGTGGTGGTGAGCAGTCGTTGGCCCGGCCGTCTGCAGCAGATGGCCAATGTCACTCGATAGACTGCGTGAGAGTGGGCGCTACGGCTCTTGGCTGGGACAAGGCCGCATGAGATGGAGAGAGAGGGAAAAAAAACTGGGCGGCAGCGTGACGACTTGACGACGGAGCCCGAGTGCGGTTTGAAGTTGTACTGTAACTCACTTGCTTGTATCTCTGCCGGAGTGGTGCGAGTCGGTGAGTGGCAACTTGTGGCTGTTCCTCACAAGAAGGCAACACAGGATGAGCAGTCTGGAGAGAAGAATGAGACAGGAAAAGAGTTGTGCTCAAGCGGGTGATGGTGAGGTTGGTGGTGGTGGTGGTGGTCCGTCTGGCCCGCCTGGCCGTGGCCGCTGTCGTCGTCCCTTGTCACGGCACCACCCACATCGACCGCCACCTTCCGATATTCCATCCTCGCCGCCATTCCCCTCCGTCGCCCGCTGCTTGGCGGCAGCACAAACAAAGCACCGTTGCATCGCCGGCATGGGGAGTGATTGGAAGTCGGCGCCTAGACGGCCGTCGTGGATGGCGGAGAGACGGCGTCTGGGTAGCGTGATTGGTTAGTTGGTGCAACTACCTATCCCTGCCCCATGTCCTGCCGTCTGCACCAGAGACACCCCGGTTGCCGCTGGACTAGCCCTCGGACTGTCGATCCGCCGTCCTGATTGGCGAATAGGGCCTAGGCCCTGCAGGGCGCTTCTGTCTTCACTTTGGCTTCCGCCAATCACGGCTCAAATGCCCGTGACGGCCCTCCAGCCACCTGCAGCGGCGGGCGGCAACACAGACGTCGGGATTCGCCCATGTAGGCACATGCCCACTGAGCTTGTTCCATAGTATGCGTGTTTGCATCGAGGTGCGCCGACCTCGTCCTCGGTCTGCAGCGCTCGCCCCCGGCTGGCCATCCTTCCTGGGTGCGTCCGTGTGATTCATGCCGATGTGACCCGGCCAGCGCCAGCCATGCGCCGTGGACAACTGTCGAGGCTGTGACGAGACTTCTTATCCCCCAGCGACACAGCATTTGGCCGTGTTGCGTGAGCCGCCGGACTCGTCATCGTCTCGTAGCTTGAGGCCTAGCTCGCCACCGCCCCCTCGCTTCCATCTGGAGGCTTGGAAGGTTGGTGATTCCAACTTGACGGTAAGGGAGGGCTGGGCTCTGGATGGATGCGGCAGGCATGTCACTGCTTCTTCAGGCAGCGGAGCGGATTGTTTCCACTCCGTTTTCTTTTTTGTTTCAACTGTGGTGGGTGAAGCGCTATTTATAGCAAGCTGACAAGAAACATCAGAATGTTACAATCTGATGCATGATCAACTTGTCCAAGGTAGTACGGCTACTACTTATAAAGCCCGTCTATCCATCCAGTATCGATGCCAGCATATGTGCAATGCACGCTGCAACTCTATTACCTGCGTTGTTCTGGCCACATACATGACGGTGGCAAGCGGTCGTGCACAGGCCCTATGCGTGAGCGAGTGCAACTGTAGAGGGAATACTGGCTGCATACCTACCTTATGTATTCTGATGGCGAGGTTTGCCCTGCCTTCGAACGATAGACCCTGCGTCTTTTTGGCTTGTAAGGAAACAGCAACTGAAAGTAACATAAAGACAATTTTGAAGGCCCTGCTAGATTACCACTCTTTTAACTTTCAAGTATTGATGTCAGATCTCGCGCGGGCCGTCGTGGATGTTCAGTGGTGGCGATTGGAGCTGCGGGCTGACGGGCACAGAGACTCGTGTAGCCGGAGTGTCAACATGCTGTTATTCCGAGCGCCTGAATTAGGTCAGACATTTGCGTGCACTGTTGTAACCGCTGTCACGGCCCACCTGTGCTTGGCTCCACGTTGGCTAACACGCCAGAGCCCTCCAGGATGTGTCGACTCCAAGATCCTTTGTCAGGATGAACAAATGCTCTCGGAATCAAGGAACGGTCACGTGAAGCTGTCTTCTCCAGAAAGTACCACCTAAGGTGGCCACAAATATCCTTGTGCAATTGCCAAAATCCTGGGTTGGGGCCTTTTTTGTTTTCAATGAACAATGAAGAAAACATATCTTTGATAATGTATCGGAAAAAAGGGCTACTCAACAGACTTGATTCCAGGATTAGTCGGTCTACAGACAGTTGATTCTGCTTCGCTGCTTCCGCATGGTGGTTATGAAGCTTCAGTCCTTGCCGGCCTTCAACCGAGGAGGGGCAGACACCTGTCTTATCTTATCAGCCCACAAATGGCTTAGTGTAAGAGTCATACTAGCCACTGCAACTGCTTGCACACGAGGAATTTTGCCAACATCACAGCCAAATCCACCCAAGAGTCACCTCTAGAAGGCACCAGAGCCCATATATCCTGCCAGGATACTCGAAACTGGAGGCTTAATTTTCTGCCGACCCGTGCAATCCATTTTCAACCTCACAACTGCCCCGATTGCGGCTGCACCATCGAATTTCGTCTTTGTGACCGGCAAATTGCCCCGCCTTCACCCACCATGTCTGCCAACGGCGACCCCAAGTACGACGACATCGAGTCCGAGTCCGACTCTGGAGAGTCTGTGGGCCACCACGATGAGGGCCTCGATGAGAAGCCCCTGAAGTCAGCCCTCAAGACATCCAACCCTGCCATCGCTGAGCCCGCTGCGACAAAACCCCCGCTGCCTCCCCAAACCGACCCCAAAGACCTCGACGTCCAAACCCTCACTCCCCTGACGCCCGAGATTATTGCCCGACAAGCCACCATCAACATCGGCACCATCGGCCACGTGGCTCACGGAAAGTCCACCGTCGTCAAGGCCATCTCCGGCGTCCAGACTGTTCGATTCAAGAACGAGCTGATCCGAAATATTACCATCAAGCTGGGTTACGCCAACGCCAAGATCTACAAGTGCGATAACCCCGAGTGCCCCCGACCAGGATGCTACCGAAGTTACAAGAGTGAGAAGGAGGTCGATCCTCCTTGCGAGCGCGAGGGCTGTGGAGGTACCTACCGACTGCTGCGACATGTCTCGTGAGTCGTCCCGTGGCTTCAGAAGCTGCATGTGGTCATACTTGTCTTTTGCTAACCGGGGTTTCCAATCCTTCTAGTTTCGTCGACTGCCCTGGTCACGATATTCTCATGAGCACTATGTTGTCAGGTGCCGCCGTCATGGACGCCGCTCTTCTTCTCATTGCTGGAAACGAATCCTGCCCCCAGCCCCAGACTTCGGAGCATTTGGCGGCCATTGAGATCATGAAGCTGGACAAGATCATTATCCTTCAGAACAAGGTCGACCTGATGCGAGAAGAGGCCGCACAGCAACACTACCAATCCATCCTCAAGTTCATCCGAGGCACTGTTGCTGGCAAGTCTCCCGTCATCCCCATCTCTGCCCAGCTCAAGTTCAACATCGATGCCGTCAACGAGGCCATCGTCAATACCATCCCCGTCCCCCCTCGAGACTTCAGCATTGACCCTCACATGATTGTCATTCGATCATTTGATGTCAACAAGCCTGGTGCCGAGATTGATGACCTCAAGGGAGGTGTTGCTGGTGGGTCTATCCTGCACGGCGTGGTCAAGCTGGGTGACGAGATCGAGATTCGCCCTGGTATCGTTTCCCGAGACGACAGCGGTGCCTTGAAGTGCACTCCCATCTTCTCCCGCGTTGTCTCGCTCAACTCCGAGGCCAACGATCTCAAGTATGCCGTGCCCGGTGGTCTCATCGGTGTCGGAACTCGTATCGACCCTACCCTCTGCCGAGCTGATCGTCTGGTTGGCTTCGTGCTGGGTCTCAAGGGCAGACTCCCCGAGATCTACAGCGAGATTGAGGTTAACTTCTACCTCCTCCGACGCCTTCTTGGTGTCCGAACTGCAGATGGCAAGCAGGCCAAGGTGGCCAAGCTCGCCAAGAACGAGGTCATCATGGTCAACATCGGCTCAACCTCCACCGGTGCCAAGGTTGCCGCCATCAAGAACGATGCCGCTAAGCTCGTCCTGACTAGCCCTGCCTGTACCAACATTGGCGAGAAGGTCGCCCTCAGCCGACGTATCGAGAAGCACTGGCGTCTTATCGGATGGGCCACCATCGCTGCGTGAGTATTCCAAAAGACGGCATCCTACTTGTGCTTAATTACTAACTGTGGTTATAGTGGTGTCACCCTTGAGCCTAGCACTTCTTAAGAAGCGAATTGATTTTCGAAAAAAAAGTATTTGCGTAGTCTAAAGATCTTCGTCACGCAATCCGCCACTATGCATTCCGCCGCCAACCAGGACGTCGAGGAAGCAGTTTCCTGCGGCTAGGTGATTTTGGAGTAGAGGAGTGCCGCTACAGGGAGATAAACTAGTGTTAAGTTACGGCCATCGGAATTTTGGGAAAGGCCATTCACAACCCCGGGGGGTGGGGAGTTTGGAGGGGCGGGATGCGGAGGGAGCTGTGTAGCTTAGTTTGTAAATGCATGGCGAGGTCTCGCTACCTCACGGCGGAGAACAAAAGGTACGCGACAGCTTGACGAATTGACGAGTGTCTTAACCAAACTTATTGGAGGTCCATGTGTCTTTGTATTATTTCCGGACTTTCCTAGCATGTTTTACTAGGTTCTCTATTACTCCTTCAAACGTCTCCCTATCCCCAATCTTCTCATCCGTCCGTTTTGTCCAGTACTCCAAGGTCTCTTTGGCCACGCCTTCCATTGCTTTCAATTTGTCCACGTGTACCTGAAGTTCTTCATTCGTCATGCCATTGAGCGCCTCATCAGTAGTCATGCATAGATGACGAGCAGCCACAAGATCCAGCTCTGGCTGTTGTGAATGACCCTTTCTTTTTGCTTTTCCTTGAGTGTCCACGGATGTTGAGGATGTATTGCCTTCCCCTTGTCGTAACCTTGACCTTGATCGGGAGTCGCTTGATGTCCTAGGCGAAATGCCCGGGATGGTGAGAGATGGAAGCACAAGTTTCTTTTGCTTTGAAGCGGGTAGAATCTCGTCAAGGTCGACGGGGACCCCAAGAGAGACGAGAAATAGACGCCGCGTCCTTGAGCGAATCCAGTCGGGCGGGGCCAGTGGAGGGGGGGCCACCAATTGGGACCACAGCGAAGCAGATCGAGGAGTAAGGAACATGGACGATTCTTTTGGTAAGGGAGGTAGAGGGGAGAGCTCAAGCTCTTCAGGCGGGAACAGACTCGGGAGGTAGGGATCGAGGGTCGAGATAACGCTTTCTGGGTCAAGCCCATCGAAATCGGGTAGAGGCTGCTATTCTGTCAGCGGTCGTCACCATGTGGACTCCGGGAATGCATACAAAAGGTAGCACAGATGGTTGTGAAGTCACCGTAGGCGCAGCTAGGGTATCAGCCGATTCGGCTTGTTGAAACCCGTCCTCGAACTCGTCGAAGTCGTCGTCTTCGGCGCCTTCTTCGAAATCATCAAAGTCGTCACCGAACCCATCATCATCTTCTTCTTCATCCTCTTCTTCATCCTCTTCGTCATTGCCAGAAGCCAAGGGCTTTTGAGAGCCGGGCGACTGCGTGATCTCGGGCGGCGTATGATTGGAAACTGCATCTTCTGGTTCTGTGGATGGACGACCATCTACGCGAACAACACAGAAATACGTCAACATAATTCATTCTCGTTCTGCAACATCGAGCTACTTCGTACCAGTAATGCTTTCGCCTTGAACAGCTTTGATGTTGCCCTCAGAGCTCACAACCAGATCCGGCGAAGCATCCAACTTGTGCCTTGCTTCATACTCGGCAGAGTGCGGCCCTGGTAAATCGCCAGCTGACTCTTCTACGAGGGTTGTTGGAACAGCCGTACTGGGGGTTGTCGGCCTATTATTGTCGGGTGAGAGGCTCGCTGGTGCAATAGCAATTTCGTCTGGGATGGCATCCTGTTCCCGAAGAGCATGTGCTGGAGTACCGGGCACTTCGCCATATGAGGGCTCGTTATCGACCTTTTCAATTCGAGTTTTCGGAATGTTTATGCCAGGCTTGGGGCTTGCGGGTGCTGATTGGGCATCGGTGAACTGATCTTCCGAGTCGGAAACATCAGCTATTTAAATGTTAGACAGCCTTCCTAACACGTGAACTAGGATACGATGATGTACCAAGATCGTGGGCACCGGCATCGGCTATGGGGGCCCCCTTTGGGGGCTCGAGCTTCTCAGAGTCCGTCATGGGGTTATGTGCAGTAATGAAGCTCTTTTAAAGGCTCAGAGACATCGTCCAACCCTCCGGACTGGCGACGTGGGGCAAGAGGCTGTGAAAGCTGGATTGATTCGTTCGAATAACGGGAAGCAGGGCGAGTAAAGCAGACTCAAATGTGACGCATTTGGGAAAATATACCCAGCGGACAGTGTAACTGGAACGCCAGATACAGAAGCCGTAGCTATGGTCGCTTGAAAGGCTCGAGACTATTGGAAAGGAGGTGCTGGGTTCGGGGACGGAGCTCACCCACTCTGAGGTGAGGCTCATCACGTGGGGTTAGAGAAGGTCAAGGAGAGGTACGTACCTGAGCGCTGCTGCGCCTGGTTGGTTGGACAGCTTGCAAGCGCGCCTGGGCCAAGCGCGTGGAGCTGGCAGACATCGCTAGAGAAAAAAGCTCCCAACGACCTAGGCAGGAGAATACATACACATCAACACTGCCATTCACGCCTTCAGTGCCCATCGCAGATCGCACACTTGGGCTTCGCGACAACCAGCAATCGGTGGCTTGGTATTTCCGAAATTCGAATCGTCGATTCCCCGGCGCTTCTACCCAACTCTTCCGCGACCGACGCATTCTCGCGATTCGGGGAGGTTGATCCTCTGCTCCCACCACCATGTCGTTCAGCTTTGGCACCCCGAGCTCGTCGAGCGCGCCATCGAATAATGCGACATCATCGGCACCGGCATCTGGAGGCCTTTTCGGAGGAGCTGCTACAAGCGGCACCCCTTCTTTCTCCTTTGGCAAGCCTGCTGGAAACGCCACTACTCCAAGCAGCGGTACAGGACTGTTTGGGCAGCCAGCCGCAGCTGCGCAGAAACCCGCAGGTGGACTGTTCGGGGCCGCTCCCGCAGGGAATGCCTCGACGACCCCAGCATCATCTGGTGCGGGATTGTTTGGCGCTGCCAAACCTACTACAACCCCGGCTACGGGCGGTTCGTCAACCCCAACGACTTCGGCTCCCGCAGGTGGGCTCTTCGGTGGCGGTGGTGCAGCACCGGCATCAGGGGGACTGTTCGGCGGCCCTGGGGCAAGCGGAACCAGCAAACCGGCATCCGGCCTGTTTGGTGCCGCAGGCGCAGCCACGACCCCAGGCACTGGTGGGTTGTTTGGTACACCGAGCGCTGCCAGCCCAGCTCCCACGACAACCACGGCTCCAACATCGGGCTTGTTTGCGAACAGCGGCACAGGCAGCCTTTTCGGCAACAAACCAGCCGGCAATCCTGCTGTAACTACCCAGGCAAACACTCCATCTGCCACGGCGGCTGCAACTCCAGCCAAGCCTCTTTTCTCACTGCCTTCAACCACCCCGGCCGGCGCCCCCCCAGCCGATTCTTCCAAGCCCGCAACCTCGAGTCTGTTCCAAAATCCCAGTTCTCAACCAAGCTCCGCAGGGGGGCTTTTCGGCGGCGCTCCCAAGCCTGCAGCTACCAGTGCTGCCGCCGCACAGCCCAGCGCTCCAACGGCAACTTCTGGACTCTTTGGTGCTGGTAGCGGCGCTTCTGTCACCGCCAGCACTTCTGCTGGGGGGTTGTTTGGTGCGAAACCGACGACCACCACTGCGACAACCACTGGTGGTCTATTTGGTGCCAATACAGGCAGCACAACCACCCAGCCCGCAGCACCTGCAACCGCCGCTACAACCTCAGCACCTGCTGCCGCGGCTGCTGGAGGTCTGTTTGGAGATAAAGCCGCTACTTCTGGAGCAGCTACTTCTTTGTCAACCACAACTGCCGGGGGTTTGTTCGGAGCCCAACCTACAACGACCCCTGCCGCTTCAACTACACCAGCTGCGACAACCACTTCTCTCTTTGGTGCCAAAGCCGCCACTGATTCTTCGACGCCCAAGCCTGCTGGCGGACTCTTTGGCGCGCCGGCTACCACGCAGGCTCAATCAACTGCCACCACCGCCCCGGCAACGACTAGCACTGCAGCACCAGGCTCCACAGCCCCTGCTACAAGTAGTCTATTTGGTGCCAAGACCGCCCCTGCAGGTACTGACAACAAGGAAGCCCCTAAGCCTGCCACTCAAAACGGCACCAGTGCCTTGGGGGCTTCGACGACGGGTCCTACATCGCAGATGGCGCGATTGAAGAACAAGACCATGGAAGATATTGTCACCCGATGGGCTTCAGATCTTTCAAAGTACCAAAAGGAGTTTAAAGAACAGGCCACAACTGTGTCTTCTTGGGACCGTAACCTTGTGGAAAATGGCGAAAAGATCCAGAAGCTGTATCTCGATACATTCGAGGCTGAGCGCGCCAGTCACGAAATAGAGCGACAGCTTGCTGCCGTCGAGAGCCAGCAAGATGAACTCGAGGCATGGCTGGATCGTTACGAGACTGAAGTCCAGGACATGTTTGCCAAGCAGCTTGGTCCTGGAGAACAGCTGGCAGGGCCTGACCAAGAACGAGAGCGGACGTACAAACTCGCCGAGAAGCTGACACAGCAACTCGATGAAAAGTCACGCGACCTCTCGAAGATGGTGAAGGAGATCAATGACATTTCCGGTACCTTGAACAAGGGCGTGAAGCCCGAAGACCCTGTACGTGGTTCATCCATCTCTAACTGTTTTCTTTTGTTATTTTTTGGCCACATACTAACAAGTACCTGCAGCTATCCCAGATCGTCCGTGTTCTCAACGGCCACCTTACTCAGCTACAATGGATCGATGCTAATGCCTCGGCTCTTCAATCCAAGGTAACGGCTGCTCAGAAGTCGAGCGCCAACTTGGGGAGTCACTACGCTGGGTCGGACAACGACGCCGCTGAAGGTTTCTACCGGTCGTACATGGGTCGACGGTAAATGTGGGCAGCAGCGGTATTGGTTTTCGTTTGGTATGGAGTTTCGGACGTAATATAGCGGACCTGTGAGGAACACTCAAGATAACGCTTGTGTGGGGCACAGCGAGCAAGCAAGTAGCAAAGACACGGGTGCGCTCTGGGGTGCAATACATGGAAGTTTCTTGTACACTAGCCTAGACTGTGGGGGGGAAGAGCTCCGGACGATTTACATCGTCCGCCATATATCTCTCGTCATTGTACAATGGTGATTTTTTAAGCGTAATTTATTGTGATTTGTTGTGGTGTTTCGGCCTCGATTCGCAGAGAGGAAGTGCCGCACAGATTTCCCCACAGTTGACCGAGCTAGCCGCAGTCCATTGCCGACGTCAACAAGCAGGGAGCTTAGTTCTGCTCGCCGCCCTGTTCCTTGGTGATCTCGTCACTGGGAAGGCTGTCAGCGACGACCTAGCAATTGGTTTATGTGAAACCGGGACGATTCAATTGGGCAAATTGTGGTAGGAGAGGGGGGTGTTTGACGAGACGTACATGTGGTCAGAAAGGCGCTGGAGGTGTTGCTGTTGCTCCTGGAGCTTGAGCTTCAGCTCACGGAGCTTCTCCTTCTCGCGCTGTCGGATGGCATAGTCCTCACTGGCCTTCTCTCGTCGCTGGAAAGCGTCACTAGACGGGTAATTAGCGGTGTGTTGGGCGCAATGGCAGGGGAAGAGGATGCGGGTGCGCCTCTTTCTGGCTGCCCTCGGCATTGTCACTTACCCAGGGCCTCCAGTCTTGGGAGGAGCTCCGGTAGCGCCCTCAGTCATGACACGGGCGGTGGTGGAAAAGCAGCGGATGGGACGGGCAGCAGCCGTCAGGCGGGAGGTTGTTCGAAGCATGATTGATGGTGTTTGGGGATGGGGTTGATGGTAAAGTGTGGACGGAGAGACGGTAGTTTAGGCGATGACGTGGGAGGGATGCTGGTAAAGAGCCGAGAAGCAATTGGAGGGATGATCTGATCAGCGCTGGTCCTAGCGCCAGACGACGCTTAAGCGAGTACCTCAAGTGCCTTGGCTGTGGCTCCTCTTGTGCTAGTACCGGAGTAACAGTAGCGCTCGCCCGGCGGTAAATCCCGGCCGGCTCCGCTAGAACTACTGGATCTGTGGCGAAAGCAGCCTACGAGAGCTACGAATTCCACCACCAGGCGGGGTGATTATGGCTGGGGGGCCGGCTCTGGTAAGGTGACCTGGGCTGGGGGAGGGGCTGGAGCTATACCAGCTCCCGTCAGGTGGCCCTCTCAGGACTCGACGTACAGAGGCTGCGGTAGTTATTGGACAACACTGAGGTCATATGGGAAGCGACAGCCCTCCACCTGTGCATCTCGATTTCCAGAACTGAGCCGAGATCTCAGGTGATGGATTGCTCGAGTGGCGTGTGCCGTAATTTGTTAATTGCACAGCGCGAGCTTTGAAAACTCTTGCTGCTATTCTCACGCTGCAAAGACAGGGTAGCTCACAAGGCCATGTCAGGGCTGAAGAGACAAATGGATGGTTTCTACTCTGGCAGCTTTCAGAGGCCTCGCTAGCACAGGTCAACGAAGTTTGCTTGATCCTCACTCATTGGGCGACAAATTACGCCATAGGCAAGTCCTGTCAGGAAGAACCGGCTCAGGCAGGTACCTGAGTCACCAAGAAACGCGATGACAGCATCGGGTGTGGCGACATCAGAGCTGCCTGGACGCTAACACGAACCTCAACGCCGTGGCTGGACTTAGCTAGAGTCCTTGGAGGGGAGGCAAACATGTCAGTCATTATCACACGCTGCTTGTCTGCCCACTGAAGCAGCTTGCTCAGCCGGGCACCGCCAGATCTACTTGGCGGCTCCCTGAACATTCCATCATCGTGAGATTCAAAATTGTCTCCTCATCGTATTCTATCGGGACACGTTTCCAAGCCTCAGAGCCCTCGAAACAAAGGCCGGCATTCGAGAGAAGGGGCAAGTGACCCATCACAGGGTCGGGAATGGGAGGAGGGCACGCACTCTGGAATTAGTAGTAAAACATATGCCAGTTGGCAGCGTGCAAATGACGCCAGGGACTGGCCACGAAACGTCCATGCCAGCGGTGCCCCAAAATGGTATGACGGAACTTGGAAGCAGGATTGGGAGGTCAGGAAGAATGCGTCAATGCAGGCATTCATGCTTGGGAGAGGAATACACAAGCTGGGGGATGCATGGTGACGACGATGCCTGGCGTGTGGTGGGCTGCAAGGGGAATGAGGGCTGAATAGACAATTCCCCTCCCTTCTCTAGCCTTCGATGACAAGCACGCCTTGCCCGTTGTCGACTCCCAAGCCTCAGGGCAGCCACTGGCCTCCACCCACCGGCCCTCACGGGTCCACAGTCACAGCCTCAGTTGTACTGTATTCTAGGAACACGTCCTGCCTTGCCAGCAGCATACACTTTCAACGTGGCTGATGCAGGATGAGGCTCAGGGCGGGGATGTGAAAATTTCAAAACCAGCGGCCTTGCATGGAATGATGCAACCTACTCCGTAGGTACTCCGTAGTAAGCAGTCCGGATACTTGCTGTGGGCCTGTTCATCTTGAATGCCTCGTCGCTCATGCCTGGCAACCTTCAAAGGCTTCGTTCAATCACGGCTGCTGCTCGAATTGCTTCTGGCATTCGTAGAGATATTATTGTTCGTGCTGCTCTGCAGTGGTCCCCGACGCTGGAGGCGGCTCGGATGGCAAGGTAACACCAACTTCCAAGGCCCCGAGGCCGGGGGGCTGCAGAAGAGCACAAAGGGCAGGGGAAGGAAGCTCAAGGCAAGGAGGCCTGATCGGAGGGGCGGAAACAAATGGGCCCTGCGATCATGGTCGGGTACTTTTAGAGTCCAGCGCATGCTGAAGCGGACATGGGATGAGAGCCTGTCACTGGGCCCGGATTTTTCATGGCATCCAAAACTTGGGGCGACCCTCCCATGTACCTCTGTCGGAGGATCCCTGCCTGTTCAAGTAACAGCTTGGTGACCATGAGCGTTGCGCTGAGGGTGAGGAGTCAGATGGGACTCGTCAGCGAAGGTACCTTGCTCCGCACGTGAGGCCGGTGTGGGATCCAAACCCACGCGGTAAGCACAGGGGACGAAAGGCAGGAGGCAGTCGCACCTTGGCAAGGTAGGGCGAGTCCTTGGCCGTGTGCATAACTGCCGTGGCCAAGCTGGAGCGCACTGGGTGGTGGTGGTGGTGGTCGCTAACACCCACTGGGCCGCTGGGCACTGGCGCACAGGGGGAGTCTGGATCCGTGGTCGCTGGCGCTGGCGTTGGCGCTGGTTACTGGCTGGGTGGGCGTTGGGCCGCCCTGTCCCGTTTCCCGTTCCCCTTGAGTGTGAAGGGGCCCCTTCTCAATTTCCATCCACGTTTTCGCTCGTCAACCAAAGCCAGTCCTGTCCAAACCCCCAACATCGTCGAATACCACCTGTACGCTCTCCTGCTCTGCACCTGCACAACCCATCGCCGCCATTCCGCAAACTGACTCCCGCGCACAGTCTCCGAATCCCGTATCCTCTCCCCCCTTTCACTTTTCTTATCGCAAGCTTCGACTTTTGGTACGTGACCCCCTTGGTCTTGCTGTGGCTTCTTGTTTGTTGTGTTGTGTTGTGTTGTGGCCCTTTCACCCCCCTCTGTCGTCATTACGCCCCCCAGCCAACCCGGCGACGAGATGCCCGCCAAGTCCCTCGCGGCGCCGTTTCCACGTCGAATTCTCTGCAGTCATCGTCGACGACCTTGCAGAGTTGATTCATCGCGGCTGCGTCAATCGCTGCGCCGTCGCCGCCGCCTCTGGTGTCGTTGAACCCCGCCACCACCGTGGACTAGGAGCGGGGAGCCTCACCGAGTCGTCGTCGACCGTCACCTCACCCGCGCACTTCACGCTGCACCCCCATCATCTGCATCGCTACGCCCTTCCCTCTACCATACCATTGCGCAACCAGCACTCTATCCTCCTTCTGATTCCACCGGCTGCGCGTCCTCCTCGTGCACACTCGCCCTTACCGCTTGTTTGGCCGCCCGTGGTACCCCTGACTAACGATTGCCGCGTCCCAGTCGTCAACAACCGCAAAAATGGGTCACGAAGATGCTGTCTACCTGGCTAAGCTCGCCGAGCAGGCCGAGCGATATGAGGGTATGTCATAAATCCATTCCCTTTCCTTGCCCATGACGCACAAGGGGCTCTGGCGCTAATATGGGGTTTGCGCCCCTGCACAGAAATGGTCGAGAACATGAAGATTGTCGCCTCCGAGGACCGCGATCTGACTGTCGAGGAGCGAAACCTTCTCTCCGTCGCCTACAAGAACGTCATTGGTGCCCGCCGCGCCTCGTGGAGAATCGTTACCTCTATCGAGCAGAAGGAGGAGTCCAAGGGCAACTCCTCTCAGGTTACCCTCATCAAGGAGTACCGACAGAAGATTGAGGCCGAGCTCGCCAAGATCTGCGAAGACATCCTTGAGGTCCTTGACCAGCACCTTATCCCCTCTGCCAAGTCTGGCGAGTCCAAGGTCTTCTACCACAAGATGTGCGCACCAATCACAACCCCTCCCACTGATCATGACTAAGACTGCATTGCAGGAAGGGTGACTACCACCGATACCTTGCCGAGTTCGCCATTGGCGACCGCCGCAAGGACTCCGCAGACAAGTCCCTCGATGCCTACAAGGCTGCTACCGAGGTCGCCCAGACTGAGCTTCCTCCCACCCACCCCATCCGCCTCGGCCTTGCGCTGAACTTCTCCGTCTTCTACTACGAGATCCTCAACGCCCCCGATCAGGCTTGCCACCTGGCTAAGCAGGCCTTCGATGATGCCATCGCCGGTACGTTGCGCTATCCTTTTATTTGCTTTCGGGGGTGTTCTGTGAAAGCTTGGTGAGAGGATACGACTGACCAGCCTGTAGAACTTGACACTTTGAGCGAGGAGAGCTACAAGGACTCCACTCTCATCATGCAGCTCCTCCGTGACAACCTTGTAAGTCGTCTTGGTGATTGCGGTGATATGTCAGCGCCACTGACCCTTGTCTCTAGACCCTCTGGACCTCTTCGGAGGCCGAGACCTCCGGTGCCGCCGGCTCCGCTGAGCCCGCCAAGGACGAGGCTGCCGCCCCTGCTGCCGATGCTCCTGCTGCCGAGGAGCCCAAGGCTGCCGAGTAAAGTGGCTTTTGACGACTCTATGCAGGTGTCGGGCGGGCAGGTGTCTACGGAGTGGATGGAAGACCTCATTTTGTTTTTATCAAGAGCTTCGGCATCGTTTCGGTACACACACAAGCACCACTGGAGGGGCTAACTTTTACCCAACGGAATAGCAAGGAGATCAAAAGAAGAGCATATTGGAGGTTCTGCTTTTAGACTCTTAATGCGTCACCGTCTGGACAATAAAAATACTAAAATTGCTTTCAATACACCAAAAAGTCGCTTGTTGCGGGTTGTTGAAATAGAGTGTGTGCTGATGAGGACGCTTGTTCCGGGAATTATCTAAATCATGGAATTAGTTCTCCAAGACGTAGCACTAATCTACACTCTTTCAACCCCCCTACCAACCTGAACAAGGCCAGGTCTAAGGGGGGAAGGTGCTCGATGTGACATATATAACACGCACGTTTTACAAGATGGCGCGCTGTAGATCGGAGGTGGCTAATGTGAACGACTTTCATTTTTGCTCGTGGCTTCCTGGACTTCGCCATTATCTTCTTCAACTGCGGCGAAATGCACTCTGAGCCATAGACTACAATCTAAGCAGGCAACAACCAGCTCCCCCTCGTCGCCAACCTCCTCCAAGTCTGCCTCGCGGAAGACGTAACTGCGCTCGTTGCCGCACCTGCAAGGGCGGTACCAGCATTCACCAGCCTCGTCAAACGCTAGGTCGTCAAGGTCGACGTTCTCAACACCCGTTTGGAAGGCAGCATCACGATCCTGTGCACCGGCAGGACGAGTGACACGCAGAGAGGTGTCGTAGGCGGCCCGGGCAGACGGACTGGACAGAACCGTCAGTGCTGTGGTGATCTGGTCAATTGTGAAACGATCAGAGGGCACCGCAGCGGGAGCGGCCGTCTTGTCGGGGTGGTTGAGGAGCAGGGCGCGGTGGTACGCCCGCTTTATGAGAAGCGCTGGGTCTTGTGTGGAGTCTAGAAGGGCTGGCGTGAGGTTGAGGATCCGGTAGTGCGTGATGCCGTGCGAATCAGCGCCTTGCGCATTTGAAGCTGCCATCAGTGGCAACAGACTTTGGTAATTTTGCGAGCCGAATCAAAATGAGTTCCGCGGTTGAGGAGCTGCAGTGGATATAAATGAATTTGCAAAGGTGGTGTTGATGGAGTTCTCTTGCTGTTTTTGGTATCACGTGACTACAATCAAGGACATCACGACTTATGGGCATCTGGAAAGGCCGAGCACCAATGATGGAGATGCCATTGGCGGCTGCCTTGACTCTTGAACCAGAAGAGAGTTTCGGACCTTTTGCCGCCGAAGCAAATAGAACAAGCCCGAATGCAAGCCAAGTCGTGGGCGGCGTCTCCCTTCCACGACCCCAACAGAGCAGAGGATGATCACACGATGAGAAAACGGGCAGGCCAGTCAACCAATGACGCAGATTCACATATTCTTGTACAGAGAGATAGAAATACATTGTAAATGTACAGTTGCGCTGAAGCAGGCCCCGTTTTCCAACTCGCGTTTCGTTTATTTCGGGAACTTGGTCCAGTTCTTCTTGCCCGTCTGCATGAGTCAATATTTGTTAGCCATTGAGGAATTGGACACTGGGTCATCCGTGTCTGGGAAGTTCTTACCCTTTTCCAGGCCTTGATGAGCTTGGGCATCTCCAACATGGCCTTTCTCCTCGCCTCCATCCTGACAAGTTGTTAGCGCGTGTTTGCGACCAGAGCTCCGGGCTGCGTCGAGGGCCAATCCCCTCTTCTCCGACGTACTTGGCAATCATTGTTCGTTCGTGAATGTGACCCTTGACCCTTTGTCCCACACCGGTACCCTTGACTCGGAGACCGTGCTCGACTCGGTGGGCGAGGCGGTACTCGGTTCCCTTGCGAGTCTCGGGCAGCAGCTCCTCGACGCCGTGCTCTCGCGCCATCTTGACGAGCTCAGCCTGTCGGCGCTGAGAGTACACGGGGTCCTGCCATCGGCCGGTGACGGGGTGCTTGACGAACTTGAAAGGGTTCGGTCGCTCCTGCTGGTAGATCGTCTTGGGGGCGTTCGGAGGGAGGATGGCGGCGGGCGGGAACCGGGCGAAGAAGCGCTGCAGGGACTCTGGCAGCGACTTGGCCAGCTGCACGTATTGCGATGGGGAGGCCATTGTGTTGGGGGGTCGCCTCGGGCGCACAGTCGCTCGTCTTTGCGTGTCTGGAGGTTCTCGCCTCGTCTGGTAAATTCTTGGGTTGTCTGGGAAGGTCTCCATCGCCCCACCTTTCTCATTGGACATCCACGTGATAGGACGGTCAAAGGGAAGCACCACCAAGGTCGTGTGCTTGTCAATCCATGTCAAATAATTCAGACTTCATCAGTGATTATGCCTACTTCTGTGAAGCCTGCATACCTATGATAATCAATCAAAACCATTAATATCATCACCCGAGCATACCATAACATTCACCAGTTAACCCTAACCCTGAGTTTCACCTCAACCTGCGGTATAGACCCGGTTGACACTCTTTCTTACTGACGCAAAAAGCGAGGAGACTGTCAGGCCAGGATACGGGTTGGAGAGCATCAGGTGAACCTACGGCTCTTTTGAACTCGCCTGGAAGAAGTTCGTCCTCAAGACTGACGCACAGCTCCCAAGGCTGTCTGTCGAAGGCTGGCTCATTACCCACTTTTGTGACCACTTCTGATTGGTCGTCATTTCTCCGGCTCGATACCTGACAAACAAGTAGCACTACTGCTACTAATATCTGCCTTCTCGCGTCGTCCTATACAATTGTTCGTTTCGTCCTTCCCACACACACACACGCCCGCACACACATCATGCCTCTCGACCTCGAAGAGCTTCTTCGGAAGAAGAAGGCCGCGGACGCCGCCGCCTCAAAACCTAGGTTTATTCCGAAAGCCGAACGAGAGCGAGCGGCAGCCGAGAAGGCCAGGAAGGAAGAGGAGGAGAAGAAGAACAAAGCGGAACTCAATGCCCAAAGGCGACTACAAATGGAGAAGGAGTGGGGGACTCAGCAAAATGGCAGAAACGATGTCTCCGGCCGAGACTCCCGCGTCCCAACAGCGCCAAAGGCAATGAACCAGACAAACGGCCGTGGACGAGATCGTGATCGTGCCCGAGATAGAGATTGGGATCGAGATCGAGACCGAGATCGAGATCGGGATCGCGACACCGGGAGGGCGGAGAAAGGAAACAAAGAGAAGCGCTCAGCCGAGGAGATCGATGAAGCCCTAAGGAGAGAACGATACATGGGCCCCGAAGTCAACCAACTGTCCAAGTTTTCGGCCAAGAAGAAACGGATGCGCACGACCGAGAAGAAGTTCAACTTTGGGTGGGATGACGACGAGGACACATCCAGAGACCACGATCCTCTCTACGCCCAGCAGTCGCTCCACAACGGTTGGTCATTTGCCGGCGTCGGTGGCGAGTTTGACGACGAGGCCGAGGCTCGGGTGCGCAAACGGGCGCGCATGATCGAGCAGCGCGACCCGGAGACTGGCAAGGAGCGGGCCGAGGGCATGATTCAAGACTTCTTCCGGGCGCGGGATAAGGCGAAGCAAAAAGCCGACCGCAAGGGTTTGGGCAAACACTGGTCGGAGAAGTCGCTGGACGACATGCGCGAGCGAGATTGGCGCATCTTCAAGGAGGATTTCGGCATCGCTACCAAGGGTGGGCTCATCCCGAACCCCATGCGCAGCTGGCAGGAATCAGGCCTTCCTGACCGGCTGCTCGCCATTGTCGACAATGTGGGCTATAAGGAGCCCACGCCTATCCAGCGCGCTGCCATCCCGATTGCGATGCAGGCTCGTGACCTCATCGGTGTCGCCGTCACGGGTTCCGGAAAGACGGCAGCTTTCCTCTTACCTCTGCTCGTGTACATCTCCGACCTGCCGCCCCTCACCGAAACCAACAAGAATGACGGCCCATACGCCCTCATCCTGGCACCCACCCGTGAACTGGTGCAGCAGATCGAGACCGAGGCCAGAAAGTTTGCCGAACCGCTCGGCTTCCGTTCTGTAAGCATCGTGGGTGGTCACTCGCTCGAGGAGCAGGCCTTTGCCCTGCGCAACGGCGCCGAGATCATCGTCGCAACACCTGGTCGTCTCGTCGACTGTATCGAACGCCGACTGCTGGTGCTTTCCCAGTGCTGCTACGTCATCATGGATGAAGCCGATCGCATGATCGATCTCGGTTTCGAGGAGTCTGTCAACAAGATCCTCGACGCCCTGCCTGTGACGAACGAGAAGCCCGATACCGATGACGCCGAGAATGCCCAGCTCATGCAGCGCTACCTCGGCGGCCGTGACCGTTACCGACAGACGATGATGTACACGGCAACTATGCCGCCCCTTGTCGAGAAGATTGCCAAGAAGTACCTACGCCGCCCGGCCGTTGTCACCATTGGTAACGCTGGTGAGGCCGTCGATACGGTCGAACAGCGCGTTGAATTCATCGCAGGCGAAGATCGCCGCAAGAAGCGTCTCCAAGAGATCTTGTCCTCGGACCTCTTCGGGCCACCGATCATCGTCTTCGTCAATATCAAGCGAAACTGCGACGCTGTGGCCCGCGATATCAAGCACATGGGCTGGTCCGTCGTCACCTTGCACGGCTCCAAGACCCAGGAGCAGCGAGAAGCCGCTCTTGCCTCTGTCCGTGCCGGCCACACCCAGGTCCTCGTGGCCACTGACCTCGCAGGACGAGGTATCGACGTCCCCGATGTCTCTCTCGTCGTCAACTTCAACATGGCCACTAACATCGAGAGCTACACCCATCGTATTGGTCGTACCGGTCGTGCTGGCAAGAGTGGTGTTGCCATCACCTTTTTGGGCAATGAAGATGCAGATAATATGTACGATCTGAAGCAGATTTTGACCAAGAGCTCCATCTCCAAGGTACCAGATGAGCTAAAGCGACACGAGGCCGCGCAGTCGAAGCCCGTACGTGGTGGTGGTGGCGGCGGCGGCGCAAGAAAGGACTTTAGGGAAAGGGAAGAGCCGTCAAACAGAGGAGGCGGGTGGCATAAAACAGATTAATATGTAAAATTATCACGAAGACATGAAATTGACAGCGAAGCTGTCGAAACTTGTATCGAAACCATCATGATTTTATCTGTTTAATCGTGTACTTTTACGTTTTTTTATCCTCACATCTAGGCATCAACGCGACGCACGCAAATTCCACTAGCATCAATTCTTTGTCGACCCCAAAGCCCCTTCTCGTTTCATTCGTCTACTCTAGCTTGAGCTGCTCAAACTGCTTGATGGTCTCCTCGAAGCTGCTCATCTCTTGCTTGGCATCCGCCAGCCGCTTCTGGTCAGCCTCCTGGACGGCGGCCGAGACCTTCTCGCTGTAGCTGGGGTCGTTCAGGATCTTCTCCTGCTTGGTGATGCTGGACTTGGCCTTGTCAATCTTCTTTTGGGCCTTGGCAATCTCGGCATCGATATCAACACGGCCCTTGACGTGCAAGAAGACAGAGGCCTCGGTGGATACGGGGTAGGCGACGCAACCAGCAGGTCGCTTGTCAGCAGGGGAAAGAACATCAACAGAGCTGATGCCCTTTCCACTGAGCGACTTGATGGAAGAGACCTGCTCGTTGAGAGTAGCCAGGGAAACATCATCGTTGGCTTGGATGATAACTGTTGATTTTGTTGTGGTTAGCATGTCTCCTTTCAAATGAATCACAAGCTTGTTCAACTCACCACTGGCCTCCTCCTTCAGAGCGTACTCAGCCATCAGGGACCGGGTAGCGCGAACGCAGCCGAGGACAAGTTCGTAAGCGGCCTCAGACTCGGGATCGTTGAGTTCCTCGCGGTAGCACGGGTACTTGGCAACCATGATGGAGGGAGTCTTGTCATCAGGGCGTCGAGGCATGCGCTGCCACATCTCCTCTGTGAGGAAGGGCATGAAGGGGTGGATCATGGTGAGAGCGGCCTCAAGAGCAGTGTAGAGGGTCTGGATAGCGGACTGACGCTCCTCCTCGGTACCATCGCGGATGATGGCCTTGGAGTTCTCAATGTAGACATCGCAAAGCTCATTGTACCAGTATCGGTAGACAATGAGGGTTGACTTTGAGAACTCGCGATCAGACAGAGCAGCGTTGATGTCACGAGCGGCGCTGTTCATCTTGTGCAGAATCCATCGCTCGGCGAGAGTCTTGCCTCGAACAATGCCGTCCTTGGCAGGCGCAAAGTCGCTGGGAAGGCTTCCCAGAACATACTTGGTGGCTTGGAACTGTAAAGTGTTAGCAATTGCCTCGGACCTGTCTCTATCGGGGGACTGAAGGGCTTACAATCTTGTTGCAGAACTTTCGGTACCCGTGAATGCTTGTCATTGTCAGCTTCCGTCACACCACAGCAACGGCATCGATGCAACTTACATCTTGACGTCCAAGTTGATGTCACCGCCGCCAGTGGTGGCATTGATCATGGTGAAGCGCAAGGCGTCAGCACCGCACTGGGGGATGCCGTCAGGGAAGGCGGTCTTCTGGTACTTGGTGGCCTTGGCAATCTCGCTGGGGTGCAAGTTACCCTGGGCCAGCTTCTCATGTAGCGTCTCGAGTTGAATACCCGAGATGACATCCAGAGGATCGACGACATTGCCCAGACTCTTGGACATCTTTCGTCCCTCGGAGTCTCGGACGAGGCTGTGGCAGTACACCTCCTTGAAAGGAATCTTGCCAGTCAGCTTAATACCCAGAATGATCATTCGAGCGATCCAGAAGAAGAGAATATCCCATCCGGTCTCAAGAACAGATGTAGGGTAGAGAGTTTCCAGATCATGCGTCTTCTTGGGCCAGCCCAGTGTGCTGAAGGGCCACAGTCCAGATGAGAACCAAGCTAAACAGCGGAGTCAGCAATCATGACACAAAAAGTTGACTCGAAAATCAAACACTTACTGTCAAGAACGTCCTCGTCTCGCTTCAGGGTGAATTTCTTGCCGGCGAGAGCAACCTTGGCCTTCTCTTCGGCCTCCTGTTCTGATCGTCCAGCAAACCACAGCTTCTCCTCAGGGATGTCGCCGGCGCCTCCCTCGATAGTAGCAAACCACACGGGGCACTGGTGGCCCCACCACAGTTGTCGGCTGATGCACCAGTCGTTGATATCCTCCAGCCAGCGGTAGTAGCTCTTCTCAGCAGACTCAGGCTTGATCTTGATCTCACCATCTCGGACGGCCTTGAGGGCGGGCTCGGCCAGCTCCTTCATGCGAACCCACCACTGAGGCTTCATAATCGGCTCAATGATATCCTTGGACTTTTCACACATGGGAACCTTCATGGGGTTATCCTTCTTGTCCACATACAGACCCTTTGCCTTCAGGTCGTCCTGGATCTTGTATCGGACATCAAATCGCTTCATGCCCTTGTAGGGTCCGGCATTTTCATTCATCAGGCCGTCGTCTGATAGAATGTTGATAAACTCAAGTTTGTGCTTCTGGCCGAGCGTGAAATCGTTAGGGTCATGGGCGGGGGTAAGCTTGACAGCACCAGTTCCAAACTCCATGTCGACGTAGTCATCGGCAACGATTGGGAGTTTGCGGCCCTCGATGAAGGGGTGAACAGCAACCTTACCCACAAGGTGCTTGTATCGCTCATCGTTGGGGTGGACAGCAATACCCGTGTCACCCAGCATAGTCTCAATACGAGTGGTGGCAACCTCAATGGTCTCGTCGGAGCCCTCGATCTGGTATTTGAAGTGAACGATGATGCCAAACTCGACCTTCTTCTCATATCCAGGAACGTCGAGCAGAGTGCGGCCTAGAAGATCCTTGTTGACGACCTCGAGGTTGGAAAGCGCAGTGTTGAGCTTGGTGCACCAGTTAACCAGTCGGTTGGCACGGTAGATGATGCCCTCCTCGTGAAGCTGGACCCAGGTCTCGGTGACGGCAGCAGAGAGGTTCGCATCCATTGTGAAGGCTGCATCATCTGGTCAGCAAGTCGATAAGGATATACTGGGAATTGAGCACTCACCCTCGCGGCTCCAGTCAAAGGAACCTCCCAGGCTGGTCAGCGCCTTGTTAATGCGCTTGTGGTACTCGTCCTTCCAATCCCAGACGGTTTGGACGAACTTCTCGCGTCCAAGGTCGTGTCGGGTCTTGCCCTCGCGCCTCCAGAGCATGTTCTCGACAACACTTTGAGTGGAAATACCGGCATGGTCGCATCCAGGGAGCCACAGGGTGGTCTTGCCCTGCATTCGGTTCCATCGGATCATGACATCCTGTAGCGAGTCGCCGAGGGCGTGGCCCATGTGGAGAGCGCCGGTAACATTGGGGGGAGGGTGGACAATGACGAAGCTGCCCTCATCCTTGACGGAGCCGTCCTCCTTGAACTCGGGCTTGAAGAAGCCCTCCTTCTCCCACCAGCTGTACCAGGCAGACTCAACGGCAATGGGGTCATAGGCCTTGAAGTGTGGGTCGTCGAATGATCGGATGCGCTTCTTGTCGCCCTCGGGGGTCTCCTCGACATAGGCGGGAAGGGCCTCCTCCTCGACCTTCTTTTCCTTCACCTTCTTCTCCTTGGCTGGCTTGGGGGCGGTTTGCGCGGCCTTTGCCTTCTTGGCGTCGAACTTGGCCTGCTTCTCGGCCTTCTTGCGCTCCTTCTCCACTGCATTATGATTATATTAGGCGACGGGATCGTGTTTCGGGGCAAGACGACGTACACTCCTTGGCGGTCTTCACCTTGGGGGCACCGGCCGAGTCGGCGCCTGCATCAGCACCGGGGGCGTGAGCGCCGGCCGCAGCAGCGTCGACGATTTCCTTCTTCTCGGCAGCGGGGACGGCGGGGGCGGTGTTGGTAACCTGCTCGAGGCCTTCGCTGGCCCCAACTATTCGAGAAATGAGTCAGTATACGGCAAAGGTGTGCGCCGGGCGCTCAGCGTTGCTCACTTGGGTTTCCTCGTCCGCTGTTGGTCGCCATGGTAAGTCGCGTGGTGGTCGTCAAGGGTCGTCTCGGGGAAACTGATCGCACCCGAAGTGCACGAACCGCGAGTCTGAACGTCGTGCTGGATGTCTATGTGTGAAGCCCGAAAGAAAAAGGGCTTCAGACGGTCTATAATACTTAGAATTGGATTTTCGAAAAAGGCAAAAGTGACTCACAGTCGAGTCTTGCGGCCAGTTGTCAAAACTTTCTACAAATTTGAGTCACGGGCCATCCGATCCAGGGCGTTGGCGGTTGCTGGTGCATCAATCTCTACCTTAGTCTAATAGTGGGAGGAGGGGCAGGCACGAGGGGCAAGGCTTGCTGTGGCGGTGGCGCGCGGCACAAGCTCCAGCCACACCTTGGAGAAAGGTCATCTTCTTTTCGTCTGGTCTTGTGAAGCAAGCGGCCCCCATGCCACAGGGCGACCTCACTTTCCCTTAGTCCCAACGTTAGCATAGCGGTCATCTAACATCTTCCACCCCGTATGATTTCCCGGTCTTGGGCCTTGGTTTCCCCTTCCTATATGCCGGCTTGCCTTTGATCCCCTGCAAGTTTCATTATACCCAATGGCTCTTCGCCTCCTTTGCAGAACCACGGGGAGCCATGTGCGGCGGGTTTTCCCACCTGCCTCCCGGAAGTGCTATTCTACAAATGGAGGCTCCATACAGTTCTCAGTCGAGACAAGTGGTACTTTAGAGGTAATTCAGCGTAATCTCCCTGTGTCTCGTCCTTACAGTCCTCTGACCAAGCACAGGAGCTAGTCAACGTGCTCCGGCAAGCAGCCAAGTTGACCAACCCTCACTCTCACGATGCAGCAGTCATTCTTGCGACACCTGAGTATTCCAGGCTTCTAACCGACTCTGAAGTCATGGTGGAAGTCGCCAAAACAATTTCCGGCGCCGCCAGCCTGGACCAGTTCCACATTCTGGGGGCTGTGGTTGACCATATTGCTCCCCCGGTGCCTACTAGTAACATGGCTGTCAGCGGTCTTTCTATTCTGCGGGGCCATCTTGATTCCATTCTCCCTGGGCTATGGACCCCAAACTCCCCGAAGGTGAGGGAGGACGCTGATAAAGTCGCCGCTCTGACGGTTGACCTAGGTCGCCCTCAGCTCACGTTCCCTTTGGCCAACACGACCTTCTTGAATCAGCGAACTTCCACCCTTATTGCAAACAGGTTTGACCTCACCGGAGGAAGCCCCCGGTTGGTTGAAAGCATGGAAAAGCACTGGCAGAAGATAACTCCTCCCTTGGCGAACCCACCGCGTAGGGTGAAGGACCTGAACCTATGGGCGCCGCTGGTACCATTGACGCGCCCTCGTTTTGTTACTGAAAGCTTTGGCAACATTGTGCGTCGAATAAGCGTGGATGAACACTCGATCCCCGCTTCCGATGAGCTTGAGCCCGCCGTGGATGAGTTGTATCAGCAAAAATCTAGCCTCATCCAAGCTCCCATGGGTGTGTGGGCTATGATCACTCCACCGACGTTCTCGAGGTTGGGATCAAGCACGTCTAAATTCCCCGATGCTGACCCCGAGGCAACCTTCAATGATGAGCATAACATTGCTTCATTGGTGGCATCCACTTCGGGTCGGCTCCAGGAGCTCTACGGACAAGGCGGGCGCCTATATCAAATATGTATAATTGACCCCCATGACTCCCACTGGAACGCTGGCTAACAAACACCTGATAGTGAGCGGCGGTGGTGGCTGGGGCGTGAAGAAGGGATTGCTGTCTCTTGACCCCCGGCGAACCCATTTCGCGCTTTCGGAAGAGGAAGAGATGCAACGCTTCATACAAGCCATGGACGGCGGCAACTTTGTCCCCGTGGGCTCTAGAATTCAGTTCTTCGCCTCTTCAGCGGCCGTAACTGATGCGTCAATCCAAGGCCACCCGTCCTGTGTGGTTTTCGGCACCGCCGGCATGGCTTCGTCCAAGTTGTCTGAGCAAACGATGAAATCCGACACGGTGGTTTTGACTGACCATTTTGGCGCATTGTCGGATGACGGTGTCTTTGTCTCTTCCCCGGATGCTGCGGTGGACTCAACTCCTGGATTTAATAATGACTGGAGGCTCAATGTCCCACACTCACGTATTTATTTGGAAAGGGGCAACTGATAACCCCTTTTCCAACCGCTTTGCAAGTATGCTGAGCCCTTGTATGACTAGTAGTAATAGAATTGTACCATATGGGACGGTTGTTCAATGTACTGCTGGTGGCCGCCATGGAGTTCATGTTTCTATACAAGCACCCAGTGTGGGATTTTGGAGAGCTCACTACACCTAAGCCATGGCCTACTGTGTCGTCTTTTTTCTTTTCGTCTCTAGTCCAGCTGACATCACCTCGGCGACATCCAGAAGCGAGGTCCCTCTCTTCCGCTTTCCAATCTTCTCGCTGCCTAGCACAGGGTCGTCTGCAACGGCCTGATAAACACCTGCTGCCCTATCAAACATGGTCGCCTCCCAGCCACCTTCTTCTCGAAATGTGAGAGCGATTTCTTCCATTTCCTTGACCCATCTGTAGGCCTTGGGCGGCATAGTAGGCACGTCTTCCTCGGCCAGCTCCAAATGCTGGGGAAGACCTTCTGCCATCTCGTTTCTGAGCGCATCTGCTATGCCCAGGCTACGAGCCGTAGTGAAAGCCTGCGTAGCTATGCCAATGAACCCCTTTGCCATGGATGCGTAGCACATCTTCAACCCGCTAGCGGCCCCGATGGTTGGGGAAACGGTCCTGAGGTTGATGGTCTTGGTCAAGTGGTCCAGATATGGGAGCGACGTGAGCGGCTCGGGGCCTGATATCGTGATGGAGGGACAAAACCAGTCATGGCCATCGACTGATTTCAGTCGCGGCGGAAATCCGAGAATACTGCCGTCGACAACGCATGCGGAGACATTGGCGTCCTCGAAACGCTGGGCAGTTCTCTTGATGGTGGAGGGTGCTACGGCGTTTAGATCAACAAAATAGAGGCGCTCAGTTCTTTTCGCTTGCGTCAAAGCACCGATGACTCGATCGGCGGTCTCATCCGCATCCCGTGGGGGCACAACGGAAAAGATGACCTGGCACTGTTGCACCAGCTCGACGTCTGAGTCTAGGAGCTCGACCCCTGCTGCACGGGCTCGTTCAATTGTATCCTGGCTATCGACGCCTGAGCACTCTCACTTTGGCTAGGCATTGTGTTGGTGGTGCGTATCTTACCTCCTCCCCGTACAGTTACTCGCAACCGCATACCCATTTGCGATGAGGATCCTCGCGATTCCCGCGCCCATATCCCCTAGTGACAGTATGCCAAGCTTGGCAATCGGTGCCTGGTCCGATGTCATATTCGAAGCTTCGGCCATGATGTTTGGTGGTTGACAGCGTTGGCGGTTATGCTGAAGTGAGAGTCCAGGGTAGTGGAGAGTGTGTTGATGGAGCTACGGCAATTCGGGTTGATAGTCCGGAGTATTCCATCATGCTTATCTCGGCAATGCGGCAGAAGGCAGCAGGATGGTCCATTATAAATTCTGTAAACTGCGCGGGCATATGCATGCTCTTCTCTGATTGCGGGGTCAGAACTGCTAGTAAAGTCATACAGAATGGCCCGTTGTGTGGGGTCAGAGCACCATTTGACCGTCTAAAGTAACTTGCTGTTCGGTTCGAAAACGTGAGCTGACATGCTGCTTGCTTTGTAAAAAATGGCCGACACGTAGAAATATTAGATAAAAAGGGCACGTATAACGCTGTATAAAACGACGCGCATTGCTACAACATCAGTGAGCTGCAAGAGACGAACAGTGGCATCTACACCAGCCGTTACTACTAGGTAGGGAGACGGAGACGACACGGGAGTATCTCCTGCAACTTTTTATTACCGAGCTCATCGTTGCGATGCGCCGCAACGGTGATGCAGACGAAATAGTTGGCTGGCAGGACGGCTAGCCCTTGTGGGTTGGTCGACGTCACTCGTCCAGGGTCCAGGACTGATTGACGCTGGGCCATTGGTGGTGCGAACCAGGTTTCTCGCCAGAACTGGCAGATCACCCGATCTGTTAGGTGTGATGACGATTACAGGCCCCCCATCATCCTGTAAACCGAGCAAAGGGCCGGAACTGAGCTGTATGAGATGGATCAATGCCCTGTCCCGTCGCAAACCTATCGTTTTCGCCTCGCTTTTTGCCGTGGAACGAACGGTGCATGGTCACCTATATCTCGGATCCGTTTAAATTGATCAAATGGCAACACGAAATGCCGACGAAATGACGAAGATGACGGAAACAAGGATGTCGTCAACCGATCCTCGATTACCATCTCCCCGGAAGGCAGAACCAAAGCCGAAAGAGGGAAAAACCCACGCAGGCCAGCGGCGCCCTAGAACCGAGATTGAAGTGATAGACGTTACGAACGGAGACGAAAGTGTAGAGGCGGAGACCGGTGTTGTAGCTGAAAACGACGGCAACCTGTCAAGCGACGACGAATCCGAGTATGACTCCGAAGAAGACACATCATCCGGGTATGACTCTAGTGACTCGGCGGAAAGTATGGATGTTGCACCGGTGCGGCACCTCTCACGACACAACGGGCCCTTGCAATCCACCGGTGTAGGCATTCACACCCTGTCAGAGACGACACACTGGGTAATGGCACACAATACCCGCCAACAAGGAGGGCGTTCACAACGGAACCCGGGGTTCGCCATAACACGGGGCACCACCACCACCCATCAACAGACAATTTACGCCAACGACTCCCAATCACCAACCCAACAAGGAGTGCGAACTGCTCGAGGAAACAGCATGAGCTTCAACTTGAACCTCAATTTAAACATGTCTTTCAGTGGTCTCGTCAGCGGCCGGAATATGTCCCTTGTTGGAGTGAGTGACCACCAATACTACGGTGCTTGGACAGGACTCTGTACTTACGGGCGGCAACAGGGACAAGTGTCGTACTCGCGACAAGAAAGTCGGCGCACCGGATGATTGATTGAAATGGCATTGCGAGTATCTCACGGCATGGGGATGGGTATCATGGGTTATATATATTGAAGGGAGGAGGTGGAAAACACCTGGCGGCGTGAATGGCCAGAAGTTGGGGCTTAGGTGCTAGTTGATATGTTGGCATGTACATGGTTGATAAAACAATGAGATGAATCATTCGTTCATTTATTCAATCATGTCGATGTCGTCCGCAGCAGGAGCTGCGCTGGTGGCGGCCGGAGCAGTGGCTCCGTTGGATGGCTTGGCATCATCGGTGGCCGGAGCAGCGCTGCCACCAAAATAGTCCTCCATCTCGGCATCCAGTTCCTCTTGTGTCTTCTTGGACCGTGGGTTGCCGCGTTCACCTCGCCCATTCTCCTGCTGGTCCCTGCCGGATTCTCGGCCTTCGCGACGGGCTCCCGGGCGGCGACCGCCACGTCTCGGGGGTCGAGGACTCCTCTCCCGGCCTCCCTGGCCGGGAACGTACCGGTCGATGCCCCGGCGAGCAGCGTCTTCCTCGTCGTATCGTCGGCGGGGGGAAACGGAGCGGTTTCGGTCGCCAGGAGCAGAAATGCGATCGGCCAAGGCGCGTCCTGGCATGTGAGCTGTGTCAAACGGATTGCGGGCAGGGCCGCTAGGCAAAAGGGTCAACCGGATAGGTTGGCCTGCTGGGTGTGAGTATATGTCTTTTGCAGCGACAAAGGAGAAGGGCAACGTACCATTGGCGTTGGCGCCATCGAACTGGCGGATCGCTTCTTCGGCATCTTCTTTCACCTCATATGTCACGAAAGCCGTACCCTCAGACCTGCCAGCGCGGTCATAACGCAGCTGTAGTCGAGAGACGGAACCGATCCTTCGGAAGAGTTCCTACGGTATTGTGAGCAAGTACTCAGAAGAGTCAAGAATCGCTAGTTTTACATTGAGATCGTCTTCGGTGAGGTCGTAGTGAATGTTCTCGACACGGATCTTGGAACCCTTGGAATCCCTATAGTTCTGCATTAGGAACGCCCCAGTAATCAACAAAAAGGGTAGATTACTTACTGTTCAGGCGACTCACGGCGGCGGCGCGGTGCGGGGGCTCTGCGGGAGTCTATGGAGGGTGAGAATGGAAAACGTTCGGGTGAGATGACAAAAGTGTATTACTGTGTTCTTCGTATCGGTCATGGACCCATTCACTAAGTCGATTAGATGGCATCCTAATTGTGTCTTTGGGTGTACGGACCTGTCGAGGTTTCGCGAATCATCTCGGTAGGACTGTGTGGAGGAGGATTGCTCTGGTCAGCAGGAATCTCAGAGTGTAGCTTCGTTTGAATGGCAGAAAGGCGAGTGTTTCGGTCGTTTTGATTGTGCCGAGTATTGCAGAGTCGATGAGGCAAGTCAAGGAGACGGGAGGGAGGATGAATCAACCTGCGGAAATTGATATGGTCAACGGCAAAATCGGAAGGAGGACGGACGGAAGACGGACCTTTCTGACACCATCTCGGGGGAATTCCTGGCGAGGCTCGCGAGGCTCGCGCCGGCGACCGCCGCCGCGTCGGTTGCGCGAGGTATTGTCCTTGCGCTGGAGGGGTATTAGTTGAACTGAGGCTGGATGAAAGACGGAATGGTGGATCATGGCACGTACATTGTCCGCGATGATTTCATCGAGGCCACGATCCATTTTGTCAGTCATGGTGGTAAGGCGCTAATAGTAGCCTCCTTGATATCTCAATGACTTCGAGGTCTCGGCCGGGGGGTAAAGCGTGGTTTTGGAAGCGGCGTTGGGCTGTAATTAGAGGATGCCTCGAGAGGATGAACAAAGTGCATTTGGGGTCTCGACTGTCGCGGTGTGGTTGGCTGGCCAGGTAACTTCTGTCCCAGCGTGTCAACAGCCACAAATGCAGTGTCCTTGGCAGTGCATCTCAGCCACAGTGGCCACGCTTCATGTTGGTTTCGTGGCTTGCCCTGTGGGGAAGTGGGGGCATGGGCTCAAGCACCCCTGAACTCATGGACGGTCGAGTACAAGATGGGCCACTTATGCTCGAGGGAACTAGGCGGCTGAGCCACCCACACGAGTGTTTTTGACATCCTTTTTTCTCATCAACGAGCGATTGACGTCTCAGGATTTTGATATACTCAACATGCATCTGCCTCGTTTCATTGCTTCTGCACTTCTGTTTCATCCTACTGGTAGTTGCCGGTGTAGAATCGATGTTACTCGGGCCGGTGATTCTCCGGTTTGCATTTCAGCGCTAAGCCCCATTCGTACAATCAATTCATCTACTAAGCTGTCCTCCTTGGGATGGATCGCCATAATTACTCCTTGGCTTTGGCTAGGTTGCCTGGCGCCTTAGACATTTCATACCATTTGTTGCGGTTAATCTCCTCTCGGGTCGTGTAGTGGGCTGCAGTTGCTTTGCCAAGCGCTCGCAATCCTTCATTTTCAGAGTTGTCGCATGGTGGCTTCTCCTGCCTATCGCGCGCCCTTCCCTTCCCAGAGGATCCCTGAATCGACATCCAAGTTACCTTCATGCCATCGCCTTGCGCAGCATAGTCGGAGACGCCTTCTTCCGTCGATCGCCTCGACTCGAATATTCCGTCTGCACACGCGGTTCGAAACAGACGGTACCCATGGCTCGACCCATGGGGTCGGTCCGTCTTAAGAAGACGAACCCCATAACCCTCGTCTTGGGCGGCATCCTATGCATCTTCATCCTCTACTTCCTCGTCTCGCCATCTTCGAACTCCGATGTGCGCCGACTCGCTTCGGTCACCGCGGAGCATCACCTCTCGCCGCCCACTTCGCCCTACCGGAAGCCAAATTCGCGGTCGGGGGTGCCGCTAAAGCCCCCTCCTGTCAAACACTACAAGATGAATCAGGTCACAATCACGACGTCGCCGATTGAAAACCGCGAGAATGTCCTGATACTGACGCCCATGGCGAGATTCTATCAGCAATACTGGGACAACCTCTTGAAGCTGAGCTACCCCCACGAACTGATCACCCTCGGTTTCATCCTTCCCAAGACCAAGGAGGGCAACGAGGCCACGACCAAGTTACAGGAGCAGATACACAAGACGCAAAAGCATGGTCCCGAGAACGAACGCTTCAAGAGCATTATTATCTTGCGTCAAGACTTCGAGCCCGCCATCGTCTCCCAGGACGAATCCGAACGACACAAGATGCAAAACCAGAAGGCGCGGCGGGAAGTCATGGCCAAAGCTCGCAACTCGCTTCTTTTTACAACCCTTGGCCCGGATACCTCTTGGGTCCTGTGGTTGGATGCTGATATCGTGGAGTCGCCCCCGTCTCTGATCCAGGACCTTGCCGCATTTGACAAGCCTCTCATTGTGCCAAACTGCTTCCAGCGATACTATGACGAAGAGCACAAGCAAATGGCCGAGCGACCATACGACTACAACAGCTGGCAAGACAGCGAGACGGCACAGATCTTGGCTAAGCAGATGGGCCCCGATGAAATTCTTCTTGAAGGATACAAGGAGATGGCCACATATCGTACATTGATGGCGTACATGGCCACCGAGGGCGGGGATCCTAACATGGTGACACCGCTTGATGGTGTGGGTGGTACGGCGTTGCTCGTCAAGGCGGACGTCCACCGTGATGGCGCCATGTTCCCGCCCTTTGCATTTTATCACCTTATCGAGACCGAAGGCTTTGCGAAAATGGCAAAGCGGTTGAATTGGCAGCCTTACGGTCTGCCCAACTACAAGGTTAGTTCTCGGCCTATTCCTATTGGAATGTAGAGCTTGTCTCGGATCTAACATCTATCAAGGTCTATCATTACAACGAGTAGAGAAGCAACTTTATGTTTGTAGGGATCTGTTGACCAATCCCTATGGCGACTTGCATCTGCCATGATTGCATGCCACCAAAGTTGAAGCGATTTGCGCCGCGTTCGATGGTCTTCGGCACCTGAGCATTGAATGGTCAAGTGGCCATCGGGTAAACATTGTCCATCATGATTCGACTGGGGCCACGGCGTTAATGTAGTATATTCATTCATGTCAAAAGGAAATAAATTCATAGGGCGATATTCAGCCACAGGGGCGTGCGGGGATTCTTCCTTTGGTCGCTCACGGAGAGTCGAGAGGCTGGCTGTTAAAAACACTGATTTAGCCAGCTCACTGGACCAGTGTCTTCATGTTTTCCCTCTGTTGTTTCTTCTTGTGCTGTCTCATCAAGGATTTCTGCATTTTGAGGTTCGTGTAACACAACACATTTCCATGTAGGAGGAAAGAGGAAGGCTATTGGTATAGACGGATAAGGGGACGCATTCAAAGGATCGAGTGATTTCGTCGCAAGTAACGTTGCCTGGCGACATTGTAAACAATAATACATTCGATGTTGGCTAAAACAAGCAAAAAAGGCAGAGGCCGTCTTCAGTAGATGGATGGGTAGGGTGTGGCATTGTATTGTGGTATCTGGTCATTGTAGAAAATATCTCGACGTCTCGCAGCTGATGCTCTGTCCAATATCTGGGCTTCTCGTGTCAAACTATGATGATGATGATAATGATGATGTTAAGGCAGAAAAATAACAATGAAATAGTAAAATTCACATCCCAAACTCCGGAGAACCCGCTCCCAATCCAGAAAGGACAATCAATTCGATGATCTCGGGCCTTGTCGCGCAACAATGTGTTGTGTGAAAGGACGTATGTGCGGGCTTCATGGACCCTCATACCTCCCGGCGTCATCGCGACACCAGAACTCAACGAGCTTGCGGGTGCCGAGGATATCGCCGCCTCGGAGGAGGGCGGCAATGTCGACGTTGAGGGGGCTGTCCGTCTCTGGATATCTCAGGAGCATGCGGATCGCGCGGACACACTCCAGTATGCTGTAGGCCGCGGACCACTTGTCCTTGAGCAGATCAAGGCAGATCTCGCCGGTATCCAGAGCGATGTTGGGGTGGACGATGGGCGTGACAAAGGTCATCTTTGGTGGATGTAGCGGATACGTGGGTGGAATGCTGACTTGGATGAGCCACCGACCCTCTAGGAATGTCCAAGTTAGCAGCCATTTACCGAGAAAGATGCATCGATCTGAGCTGGAGCCTTACCATCGTAGCCAGAACCCACACCACGTCCGTTGATGACAGCCTCCCATTCGAGAAGGTTATCCTCGTTCACCGGGCCCAGGCGCTCCACGCCTGTCTCGTCCTTCTGCTCCTTGCTCCACCTTTCGAGCTCCTTGCTGAGGCGACCGGTAGCACTCTTGGAGGATGGGGCCGATGCACCAGAAGTTGAAGAGCCAGGCATTGCGATGGAAGTGGCGCGTGTCGTCGCGCAGCGAGGCAGGGAGGACGACGCGGGTTCGTAAGGGAATGAGTGTCGGTGTTTGATGCTGCCTGCGGCGACGCAGGATATGATCTGATGAAGTACTGCAGAGAGAGGGCGCTGGGGTTGAAGTCAGGAGCTGGCCTGCTGCTGGGAGGTGCTGCGGTGTGTATGCAAGGTGAGGTTGAGACTATTATGGACTAATGTTGTTTTAATGGTATTGGGTCGGGCTATTATGGGCGAGCGCGCCCAATGGGCTATGACGCTTAATTATGCTCCGTCACTGCGAGCTGAGATGGACCATTCATCGCCCAGGGTTTGGGCGGGCAGAGCCGAGGCTTGGCCAGCAGCTGTTGCTCCTCGGTACGTACCTTGCCCGTGCTCGGACGATCCACAGTGCACAGGTCCCCTCCTTCCTGGCTGGAGCCTGGTACTGCCTGCTCATGGCAATACCCCACAATGCCATTTTTTCTGGGAGATTTTCTTATCTTATCGGAAAATCCATCGACACCACTGTAATCGGGGACATCTTGGTGTCGCTCCAACAACTTGAGGGAACACAAGCTCAGATTCCAGGCTTGGGCTCCTCTTCTCCCTGAAATCCCAAAAACAAAAATCTTCGATGGCAACTGTCCCCCCTCCCCCGGCCAAGCGGCAGAAGCGGGAGCAGCTCGAGCGCACCCAAACTCAACAGGATGTCGCTGCGTTGATGGCCTCCGAGGAGGCGGGCTCCTTCAAGGCCCGGTTCGTTGACAGTGAGGGCAACCAAACAGGAGCCGTCGAAATCCCTCTCGGGGATGCTCACGAGAAGAATGTGTCGCTTCTATACAACACTCTCCTGGTATGCGCAGCGCCGACGCCGTCTCTTGCCTTGCCTATGGCCTCTGTATGTCTAACCCATGTGCACACAGGGCCGAGAGCGAGAAGAATTCGTTCCGTACCGTTTCCGTATCCAGACGTCGCAGGACGAAGGCGTCGAGTATCCTTCAAACCTCCAAGAATACTTCAAGAAGAACAACATCAGCCCAAATGAAACTACCATTACACTCCTCGCAGACCCCCAAGCCGTCTTCAAAGTCCAGGCAGTCTCCCGGATGGCGCACCGAATCCCAGGCCACGGACAACCGATCTTGACATCCCAGTGGTCTCCCACGGCAAGGCCTCGCTTGGCGACGGGAAGCGGCGACAACACTGCCAGAATTTGGGATGCCGAGACGGGAACTCCGAAACACACACTAAAGGGACACACGGGATGGATTCTTGATGTGCGGTGGAGCCCCGACGGTGAGGTGCTTGCGACTGCTAGCATGGACAAGACTTTGCGCGTATGGAATCCCGAGACGGGTGCTCAAATAAACCGTGAATTGCGCGGCCACAAGGACGGCGTCTTGCAGGTGGCGTGGCAGCCCTACCACCTGATGAAGGAGGACCAGCGCCTCATTGTCAGTGCTAGTCGAGATGCTACTGCCAGGATTTGGAACGTCGGAACCGGACGCACGGAGCACATCCTTAACGGACACAAGAGCAGCGTCAATTGCGTCAAGTGGGGTGCTGGCGGCGACAACGACGCCGGTTTGATCTACACCGGATCTCACGACAAGACTATCCGAGTGTGGAATCCTTCACTCGGAACCCTGGTCCATGAATTGTATGCCTTGAGCCTTCTCCTTCGTCAGTCAAAGTTGATCTTGCTAATCCATCCAGGGCCGGCCACAAGCATTGGGTTAACCACATCGCCCTGTCCAGCGACTTCGCCATCCGCACATCCTACTTTGACCACACAAAGACCATTCCCGACTCCGCTGAGGAGAAGCGAGAACGCGCCAAGGCGCGCTTCAAGGCCGCTGGAAAGTCGGAGCGTCTCATTTCTGCTAGCGAGGACCTGACCATGATCCTCTGGGACCCGGTTGTCGAGGGCAAGAAGCCCGTAGCCAGGCTTCACGGCCACCAGAAGGGGGTTAACCACGTCGCTTTCTCTCCCGACGGCGCCATCATTGCCAGCACGGGCTGGGACAACCACACCCGCCTGTGGAGCGCGCGAGACGGCGCTTTCCTGACGAAACTCATTGGGCGTATGTCTGACCTCCCTTCCCTTCCCCAGGATATCAATAGTTCGGGCTAATGACTCCTCCTTTCTAGATGTTGCGCCCGTCTTCCAGTGCGCCTTCTCCGCCGACTCACGCCTTCTAGTGACTGCGTCCAAGGACACAACGCTCAAGGTCTGGAACGTCCGCAGCGGAAAGTTGGCCAACGACCTACCTGGCCACGAGGATCAAGTCTACACAGTAGACTGGGCTCCTCTCGCCAGCTGGGTATGCAGCGGAGGCAAGGACAAGGCCGTGAGGATGTGGAGGAACTGATAATGTGCGACGAATCAAAAGTTTGGAATAGAATTGGCTACCAGCATTTGATACCAAGAATTAGACGCAGGCCGTGCCCCGATAGATCACGCCGCCCATGTTACGCTCCCATACGAGGTGCCAGCTGAGCCTACTGAGTAATGGACTTCATACCGATGTAGAACAATGAAGACTTGGAATCATCAGGACGAAGAATATAAATATCAAATTAGTCTATGAATGCATGCTAGCAGGACAGGATTTCCAGCACAGGGGCTTCTATTCCCAGGATCATAACGCCTTATTTTCTACGCCGCCTCCCAGCTGCCGGCCTTCGCTTCGAGGGCGAACTGCGACCGGCGCTCTTCACGGGCTCAGGTTCCGGTTCCGGTTCCGGTTCAGGCTCGGGCTCGGGCTCAGGCTCAACAATGGGGACAGGGGGGTCCTCATCCGAAGACTCCTCTTCCTCATCGTCATCACTACTCTCCGCCTCGCTGGAGTCAACTTCAGGGGTTAGGCGCCGGGCGGCAGCAGAAGCCCGCGTCACCCGTCTGGGATAATCTGCCTCCTTGGGTCCTGAGCCATTCCGCCGACTAGTACCGCCGGGGCGGGATGTCGCCCTTGGTCCTGCCGTCTGGAATTGGAACGGATCAGGGGCAGCGCGACTGCCCGACGTGGATGAGGCTGGCGATATGCTCGGCACCCAAGGCTCGTCAATAGGACCGCCACGAGGCGACCGACCAGCGACCGACGAGTCAGAAACGTGTCGATTAGAGCCGCCGCCGCCCTGCATGTACTCGAAAGGATTGTTGCCATCACGGGCCCTGCTTTGGGGTCTGGACGTGGTTCCCGCACGCGGGCGAGAGCGAGAGGCTGATGGAGGCGGAAAGTAGCCCACTGGAGGATACCCGTGTCGATCCTGCGCATCCAATGGATTGCTTCTTGACGACCCATTTCGCTGACTGTCGTCATCATCATCAGGAGGCGGAAGTGCCCTTGACTTGCCTCCCCTTTTGCGGGATACCGGTGCAAGTTGCGTGAGAGGAACCGATATGCGCTGTTCCTTTCGCTTCTTCCGTCGTTTTTCCTCCGCCTTCTCCTCAAGGCGCCGTTGGTGGCGTTCAAACGCAGCCATCTCGTCCTTGGTAAGTTGAACATCATCTCTGCCCCTTGCCCGGGCTTTGTCGATCCGGCGCATGGCCAGTTGCACCAGAGCCATCTCCCGCTCCCTTGGAGCCATCTGAGCCAGCTGGGGCCCATAGTCCTCGTCGCTGCTCGAGTCCTCCTCGTCGTCATCGTCATCGTCCTCCTCATCCTCGTCAGAATCCCGAGCGTAGCCCCTACGAGAGGTTCCGTAATTCCTATCACCCATATCCACACCCGTAAATTTCAGAGGGTCGCTTGCAAACCGATTACCATTCCTTGAAACCCCAACGAGCTGCAAACCTCTGCCAGGATCTTCGTCAGCATCGTCCGTCTCCACTTCTTCAACGCGGGCATCACCACCCCAGAGCCCGAATTGCGGCGCATCTTCCTCCCCCTTCCGCCGCCTGCGCCTCGATGGTCTTCCCCATGGGGGCGCAAATTCGGGAGCTCGCGGCCGACCACCTAGACCGCCTCCCCGGAAAAAGCCTCATCGATGGGCTTATCCATAAAAGCGGCGTGGCCAAGAATGGTCACGCCAGAGGCGCCGATCAACCAGAACAGGGTCATTATGGGAGAAGCATAAAAACCCAGTGGGACGGCGACGCAAATGAGGGCCGTGTAGAGCTGCGACGTAGTGGCACGGAACGTGCCAATCTCAAGATCGCGGCCCTCGAGACGACCAATGAGGTACATGCCGGCAACGACGAGGACAATCTCGATGAGCAGAGCCGGGTTCGTGATGAGGCTGTAGATGCTCAGCATGACGAAGATGACGGCATAGTTGCTCGAGAAGTATCCGAGGTTATAGTTGATGCGCGACTGCACCTCGCCAAAGCCGGCGGGCTTGGAGAGGCGCTTGATATCGAGAAACTCGGAGATGGGTCGCAGGTTAGCAAAGCGACTGCTCAGCGAGGTGTTGCGCAGGCTCTGAAACCGATCCTGAAGGTTCAGGCGGGACGTAAGAACGTCGATGGGGATCTGGATACGAGCCATTGCGAAGGATTGACGTGTTTTGCTGATGTAGGGTTCGTGAGGACGTGGGCGAGAAGTCGAGGCTTGAGGAACAACAACAAGGTCCTGAGCGAGCTACCTGGAGCCACCAAACGAGAGGTTGAGAGGTTAAATGTGTGGATGTTTTCTTAGCTAGGCAGCCAGATTAATCGCTTGCACAGGATGACGCGGACTGGCGTGGTGGAAGTAAGAAGTTGAGGTTCGGCTGCGAGGCGGCGCTGTTAGCAAGGGTTACGGCGCAGCAAGCGAAGGCAATCAGGAGACGGCTGAAGAGGATGAATGCAGGTGCCTGGAAAATCGGGCGGCTATGGAAGCCACCTCCAGAATATGAACCGAAGAAGACCACGTGTGGAGGCCAAAGACAAAGCGACAGTGGCGATGACAGCGAGCGTAGTCCGTTGCAAGACGGGCGTTGGCAGCTTCTTGTGCAAAATGGGGAGCAAGAAAAGGGATGGATGGTGGTTATACGTACCGAGGCGATGTCTGCACAATGGCAAAATACTGGTATCGATGTGCAGGTGTAAAGATCGAAAGGGGTGGGTGTTGAGCGCAGGAGAGACTGTCCGTGTGTGGGTGTGAGGACACGAAGCACGAGCAAATCCAAAGGGGCGGTCGAGATTGGGGAATTGGGGATGTATGATTTTGACAAGCCCAATTTGCTGCCGACGCGTCGCTGGCACTGTGCTGTCGCCAGTAATAGTTTGCCAGTGCTAGAGACTGCCGTCCATCAGCTCCAGGCCCACCTCAGTTTTTTTCGGGGGAGCCGGGGGGGGAGTAATAGCGTCTACTAGGGGGACCGCAGTCCACACGCTGTTGGCATCTCGGATTGTTCGTGTTTGCAACGTACCAAAATTAGATCGGGATTGGTTTGCTTGCCCCCTGAGACTTCCGCGTGTCTGCTCCGCTTTGTGAGAGACGGAATGACGACTGTCTCGGTGTCAAATTGCTGGCGCCTGGACGTGCCGCGTGCCTCGAAGCCTTGAGCCTCCACCTTCCAAGGTTGCCCGAGGTGGGCTTCTTGGTGCCTGGAGGGGCAGGCTCGACGCCCTGGCCGAGCGAGGGCGTAAGAGGAACCCCAGTGCTCCTCGCTGTCCGCTTCACCCAGAGACGAAGAGGATGACGAGGAGGGAAGTGGAGGCGGACAAAGTACAATTGTGCACTTTGCGCCGAACAATAATGATATCAATGATATGAGGGAATCGAAAAGAAACCGAGGAGAAAAAAAAAGATGGCCTCTCCGCCTTTTTGAAGGGCGCCGGGTCGCCTCCACACCCCAGCCATGCCATGCACACTTTTGCTCGCTCGACTTGTCTGATCTCCGCACACCGCATTGATCTTGCCCGGACTTCGGCTTGCCTTGACGGGACTGATTGGGCCGAGGGCAGAGGGAGCTGGTGGGCGGTGGATGCGGCAACACAGGTTCGGCGCGACGGATCCTCTACTAGGCTCTAGCTGCCTGCCCTGCACGCCTAGCTACGGGTACACAGTTCCATCCGTAGTCGTCAATTGGTAATAATTGACGTCTTCTCACCTCTCGACAGATTCGCTGGTGCTGAGGTGTTGATCTGAGCGGGTGGGTTTGGCCTTGGGTGGATCGCTGGGCAGTTGGATGCCCAGGGTACACCGCACCTCCAAGACAGCTCTCCACTCCGGCTAATACCCAAATGTGCACTGCACGCACGCGGGCAGCATGCGACTCAAGCAAGTCAGAATTGGCCAAGTGGGCGTCGGGCAGGGCGGGAATGGGTGATGTCGGGTGCTGATATGCCCGCTCAATAACTTTCATAATATCCCATCGACCTAGGTAGCTCCTGCTAGTCCTGCTCCTAACCTCCCTCGGCTCTGGTCTAGCTGCCATCTGGGCTCTCTGTGCTTTTTGCTTGCTTCCATCTTCTTCATCAATCCACACAATGCATCCCTACTGTATGTAACACCGCCAGCTCAGGACATGTTTGCTTTTCTGTGCCATTCGTCCTTCCTCCACTGCCTCTCCGCTTCTTTGGGCATGTTGCTGCTGAAATGGCGTGGCTCCACTCGCGCCATCCCATCGTGCATTTGATGGATGGACGCTGCCGCGATAGGTCGGATGACTGGCCATGATGCTGGACCATTGTCCGCGCTCGTGCATATGTGCAAGGGCAGACAATGCAAAGGGACGGCTGTTCCCTCTTCAACTGAGGCCAGCACGGCATCTCCACCTGCTGCAATACCCAAAGGTGCCCGAAGTCGTCAGCTGTCGGAGATGGCTCCAGGCAGCCTTGCTTCTCCCTCACAAGAATCAAGATTCTAATAGTGCTATGTCGACAGCCGACCGGGGTGCTTTACCGCATCTTCGAAGTGGGCCTTCCGGCAACGCGGACCACGGATGCGGCCCCGGGCGTGGCATGGGTGACGATGGGTCCGTGTCGTACCCGAAAGCAATCATGCTTACCAGCTCCCGCCAAGCTCCTCACATTACCAGCACAGTAGGAAGCAAGCACCAATGCCGGGGCACGTATGGACATCACCTGCTGCGAGAAACACGGGCTCCCCATACCTCGAGACGGTAAAAGTAAGTGTACAGTACTGGTTCTATTATGCGTGGTTCATGCGGCAAGTAGGTACTACCTTACGCAGGCAGGCCACATCCATCATACATTTCCCTAAGGCAACCTCCATTCTGCCATGAAACGCTCGCTGGGCCCGCGATCAGCCATCCCGCGCGCGCAGGTCTGGCGGTTTGGGGGGGTATCTGTGAATGCAAAAAAAAAAAAAAAAGAGAGAAATCAAACAAAAACAAAGGCCGGCTGTTCAACCGCACTCTCCCCTAATGCTTGCCCCCGGCGGCCTTTCTTCCGAATAAGTGGCCTGCACCTCAAATCTCAAAGAAATAGTCGTCATCCAGCCCTACCCGGCTGGGTATCACACCCGCTCCAGGCACGGGGCCTTCAAACCCAGCGTCCATCCGCACGTTGAGGAGCCGGATTTTGAGGCCGTACTCGCTCACCATACTCACCAGCTTGTTCGTCTCCGCCGTAATGGGCGCTTGGTTCAGCAGCATCAGCAGCCCGTCCAGCCACTCCGATGCCAGGCTGTGACTCGGGGGCCACAGCGTCAGAATTGCCCTCTCCTCCGCGTCGGCCCCCTTGGCCGCCTCTGCCGCATTGGCATACGTGTACACGGTGATCTTGGTTGTCGTCACCGGCTTGGAATCGCCTGCCTGGTTTTTGGCCGTCGAGTCGCTCCTGGCACTCTTGGCATCCTCTCCAGGGCCCGACACGTTCGAGACCACTGAGCTGATGGTGGTCAGGTCCACCTTCTCCGTGAGCGAGTTAAGCCCTGGTTCCGGTGTAGTCTGCTCCTCAAAGTCGGCGTAGTGGAGAAATCGACGATTGTGAGATAGCTTGACGTATCGCCACGGAGTTGGTGTGAACAATCTGTGCTTTACGCTGCTGTTGACGTCGCGCTTGGGAGTCGGCTTCGTAAACCACGAGCCTTGTAGCAGGCACCGGATTCTCTGCTCCTTGACGAATTGCAGCGCCTCCTGCTTCAGCTCCTCCCGTACTTGGTAAAGGTGTCGGCCCCACGTGCCCTCAAAGGATAGCTCGAGCCCGTCCATTTGCAGCTCGCGCAGCTGCACGACGTCGAGATCTTGCATCTCCTCCTCCACCTCGTTCACATCCTTCAACCGTGTGGCCGATCCTATGACTTGATCAACCAGTATGCGGATTAACTCCGACACCTTTTCAAAGTCGTCTTGCTCGGCGCCCGTTGCCTTCCATACCCGAATAAACGCTTGGAGGCTGGCGGTATGCAAACGGGACCACTGTAAGAGCAGAGGCCGGAAGAGCTTGTCGGGATCCTCACTCTCGACGACTCGGTAGCCCTTGGCGTCCTCTATATCTGCTTTGTCCACGTCAAAGTGCTCGTATAGAATCATAGTGACGGCAAAGCTTGCTCTCACCACCTGGCAGCGCTCAGACACAGGCTTCCCTGCCTGCTCCAATAGGAATTTTTGGAACCCGTCTTCGTTCTTCCGCACATAGTCCGTCACGTCCATCATGCCAAGGTAGCCGGTGAGATCGAATTCCTGCGCCGGGCTCTCTGTCTCGAACCCAAGCCTCCTCCACTTTTCGGGGTGGTGTCGCTTGCTCTCCTTGCGTCCTCGAACTCCAGCAGCCCCAGGCTCGTGGCCGTCTCGCCCAGGAGAGTGACCGTTGGCTTGCACTCGCTCTGGGGCGCTGGCGAGATGCAGTCCCTTCAGTGCGCGTCGATGCTCTGGCCGTTCGAGATCCACGTCGATTTCACGCCACTTTCTCAAAAGGATTTTGGTCAGGGACTGAAACTCCAGCAGTGGTTGAGCTAGGTCTTGGAGGGCCGAGCTTTGCATGAGTCGATATGCTGCCTTGATCAACCCCAGGTCCTGGAGCCTCTTGATGAACTTGGCCCATTCCTCGCCCGCAGGCCCGTTTGCCTTGCCAGTTATGGAGACATCGCTGGACAATGCATCGCGGATCAGGGCGTTGATCAGCATCAGGGCATTGGCACAGAGAGCGTGATCGGCGCTTTGCAGCTGCTGGATCACCAACTCAAAGAACTGCGGGTGGACTGCAACTGCTGGTTTCAAGGCGCGGAAGCCAAAATTGCCCGGGGTGCGGGCCGTATTGCCTGCCGGGGCGGCAGACTGGGAGTGGCTGACGAGGGCAACGAGGATTGACATGGCGCCTCGGAGAATATTAACCAGCGGGTTGTTGACAATGAGCTCGACGATGCGCTCGACGAGGTCGCTGGCCGTCGGGCCCTCGAAGATATCCCAGCCCATGTCGACCTCGAGCAGGCGAGTGAGGCTCTGAAGTGAGTAGGCCAACGTGTTACCCCCAGCCGACATGATCAGGCGGCGTAGCACGACCAGACCGCCCGAGGAGATGAACACATCGGCGAAGGAAGGATCGTTTATCGAGTTCTGGAGCTTGAAGACGGCCATCTTGCGCGCGGCGTCCTCATCACTCGCCAGACGCGCCAGCAGCGCCGGGATATCTGCTTGGTCCATGTCGTTAAGGAGCGCCTGAGGTGGGTGCGGGTGCGGGGTGTGGGCAGCCGGTGCTGGCGACGACGACGTGGAAGAGCAGGAAACGCGGCGAAGGGGTCTATGCGAATACTTTCATCGTAGGTTGGTCGTCAGCAGTATGGGGGGAAGAGGGGTCGCTAGCGGCTCGGTCGAGGTTGTGACTCGGTTGCCGACTCAATCTTTGGGTCGTTAATTATGATGCTGAAGGTCTCAAACGGCGGCAGTCGCCAGAATCCCTGAACCGTTTTATTTAATGAGAGCTTGGCTACCTAGCTCGTTCTGGGTTTCAGGGGGATGTGTTGCCGCGCTACTGGGATTGGCCACCGTCCTTTGGGTAACCATGATATGGTACATGTACCTCGTACTATGCGTTTCCAGGCTAGCGGATTGGCAGGCTCCGTTGATCAATTTCGACAAGCCACCTTCGCCAATGTCTCGCGAGGCTTCAAAAGCCACCAAGGTTCAGCTTCAAATATGAGAGCTACTGCAATTGCACAGGCCTCTTGGCCATTGCAGTGCATGGTCCAAGTAACCTTGTCGGGCCTGAACCACAACTTCGGTACGCCCCTGGAGCAGCTGTGGCTAGTGCGCTTTGCTTTGTGGCACAATGCTTTGTTCCATCATGCTCATTCTACATAATTAGGAGACAATGTATCACGTGACATGTCATTGTTGGTTTGGAGAGTGACGAAGAAAGCCACTCGGATGAATAACTCGAATTGATGCAGAAATTATGAGAAGCTTGGTCAGTGTTTCCCAGTTTCGATTAATTGGCAGATTTAAGTTCTTTACCTACTATAGTACTTAGTAGTAATTAATAACTGGAGAATCCTCCAGATGCCGCATGTCCACTGACAAATCAGCCACACATCATTCACGTGACCCGCCATGTCAACCACAAATGTGGCGCAAGGCTCCAGCTACTTGTTGGCTCAATCGCAAGACTAACAATTCTTCCCAAGCTCGCCCCAACCGGCTCCGAACATCATCTCCAACACTCGCATTCCACCCACGGTCCTCCGAGTTATCAGATTTAACGCCACAATGGCCAACTTCCTGGCATCCATTTTCGGAACTGAGCTTGACAAGGTCAACTGCTCCTTCTACTTTGTACGTATAACCGATCGAGAGGCTCCAAGCGTGTCGCAATTCGGGACGCGAGGGCACTCTTTGCTGTCTTTCATGGGAAAACACAGTTGGCTAACCTGAGTATTTGTATCGCGTAGAAAATCGGTGCCTGTCGCCATGGCGATCGTTGCTCGCGAAAACACGTCAAGCCGTCCTACAGCCAGACCATCCTCATGCCCAACCTCTACCAGAACCCTGCCAACGACAAGAACAACCGAATGAACGCTTCTCAACTGCAGAACCACTTTGACGCCTTTTATGAAGATATCTGGTGCGAGCTCTGCAAGTACGGGGAGCTGGAGGAGCTCGTCGTCTGCGACAATCGCAATGATCGTGAGTACAAACCCTGCCTCGATAACCTACCTGGGTACCTGATGGGACACTGACAAATATGCTCCGCTCAAGATCTCATCGGAAACGTCTACGCCCGATTCAAGTACGAAGAGTCAGCCCAAAAGGCCTGCGACGAGCTCAACAGCCGATGGTACGCCGGCCGCCCCATCTACTGCGAGCTCAGCCCCGTCACCGACTTCCGCGAGGCCTGCTGCCGCCTCAACTCGGGCGAGGGCTGTGTTCGTGCAGGCTTCTGCAACTTCATCCACCGCAAAAACCCCGGCGAAGAGCTCGACCGCGATCTCACACTCAGCACGAAGAAGTGGCTGAAGGAACGAGGCCGTGACGAGCGCAGCGTGAGCCGTTCCCCCACCCCGGAGCCTACGAGACGGCGATTCTAGATGGATGTGAAATGACTCTATGTGTTCTATTTCGCCCGAGAATGGATCTTGATAAGGTGGCTTGGCGTTCAAGGAAGGAGTTTTACGGTCGCGCCCTTGCATATTTGGCTGGGTTGGTGAAAATCGTACATGTAATTCATGTAAATCAGAAGTCGATTTTGTTGCACAGCTATGAGTCGCTCCCATAACAGGGCAATCTGCACGGTGATGCCGATCTAGTCTATTGTTTTCTCAGCAGACGCTTGCCGTAATCTCAATTCAGCTGTCATCGAGTATGCATATTGCCAGTCGTATGCCTCTGCGTGGTTGAAGCTGCACCGATGTTGGTGCCGAATCCAGGCCAACCCAAGCATCGGTAATTCGGTATGTATGTGCAGAGATATGTGTAAGGAGTCCCGCCTGACCGCGCGCCAAAATGCCGATGTGAAAAAAAGAGTACCATCCAGTCCCTCCCTGTCGTGTCTTTGAACTTCGTCAATGCATCCGTAAACCTTGTGATGGCCTCTAATAGCTCGAGTATGATTTTGTGTCCATTATTTCTTATCGTTTGGAAGGTCATTCTTTAAATCTTCAGTGAAATCGAGCAGGGGCCCATCGGCTGGCTTTCCAGTTGTTGTAAGAAGGTCCTGAATTTCGGTGTGGCTTTTCGGGGGAGCTGCTGGCACAGGATCGGGCGCATCTCCAAAATCAATCAAGTCTTCTTGCGCTGCCGGTTTCGCTGCTCTCGGGCTCGCATTCGAAGCTTTTTGAGATGTCGCGCTCAACTCATTGTTGGTCTTCGCATGGTTTGTTGAATGCGTTGAAGTCGCAACCACTGGGCTGTGGGGAGGAATGAAGTTGCGTTCGCTTGGCTTTTGACCCTTGACAATTGGGTAGATAGCCATGATTTGCTCAGTTTGCTTCTCGGGAGGTGCGGATGAATCGCTGGAAACGTAGGTCAGCAACTACTCCTTGAGTTCAGTGCTCTTCAGACTTGCATGTGGGCATTGATGATCCATTCAAGGTCTTCTTCACCCTCTTCTTCTCCCGCTACCGCGCCCTTCACGGCGCGGAACAGCCTAGGGTGCCATTCAATGGTATCATGCGCTCGCGCAGCAGCCTCTTCACGTTGACGATCCTCAATCTTCGTTTTCTCATCGGTGGCAACCTCGTGATTCCGCTCAATTACGGCCTTGGCCGTCTTTTCCCAAAGTCGCTGAGATTCGCGCTCCTCCTGTTCCTCGATGGGGCGTACCAGAGGGGGGCTGGGCTTTGATCGAAGTGCATTGAAGAACATTTCTCGTTGACCGGTCTGTGCATGTTAGAGGATGGGGTGCTGTTGAGGGGGGATCGCGATCACATACTATCATGTCTCGAATATGCATCTCTTCACTCCAGAGCCCCGACAATTCATAAAGAACTTCACCAGTGCTCTCCCTCTTTATCACTCCGCCGATGGCATCGTACGTGCCACTCACCCAGCCCTTGGTCTTGAATTCAATGTCGGCAGTCAGGTCAAGATCCGGGCACCTGACGAAGCTGTGGTCGCCGAGCTCGTACTTCATCTTACCGAAAAGGATACCTCGGGCATACATATTGGGTTGGGTCAAGATGCTGTCAACATGGTTAGCCTCCGCGCTTTATATAGGGTTAATGCATTTTTGGAGACGAACTATCGCTCTCCCTTGGCAGGGTCTTCGCCCAGATTTAGTAAGCTTAAAAAGGCAATACCCTCCATCAAACTGGCTGCAGAATTGCCTAAAAAGCGACTTCGGGGCTTCAGGGTCCCGTCAATACGTATGTGATGTTCGGGGGCCATGTAGAAGTAGCTCGACTTTGGAGGGTGATGAGAGGTTTGCTCTGAGATGTAATACGCGCGCTTGTTGTCGTCAAAATCCCAATAGCAGGTGAAGATTTCGCCAAGAATGGGATTGAGAGGCTTCTTGACGCCGCTATTGTAGTATTAGCATCTTGCCCACGCCTTTTGTTGCGGGTTGAACTGGGACGCACGGAGGACGAATATGCCAGCCGCTTAGGTAGAACTTGACAACGGCGAGGAACCGCTCGGTGGGATCGACAATGGTGGGGATGTGCAACAACATCTCGGGGTGGCACATAAAGCTTTATGGGCATTGGTCAGCTGCGAAGCCTAGAGTTGCTGGGGCTTCACCAACTTTGTGATGCGCTCGAGCATGCTGCGGGGCTCGAGAATGAAGGTAGGCAGGACGACTCGGCTTAGGTCGGCACCTGGTCGCAGCTGTGCGATGATGTGCGAAAGGACTGAGGCGGCGAATTGAGCCCGTTAGCAGTTGTTGGATGCTGCGCGAGATAGGCCTTTTGACTCACCATTGCCCTGGTCGGGCTCGATATCCTGGGTATCATCGTCCGAGTGGGGGGCTGAATCGGGAGCTCGCGGTTCGTCGAGGGACGGGCGCCCGCCTTCAGGTTGAGCAAACCAACCGGTTAACATGACAATTCGAAGCTCGTGGATGTATTTGGCTAGGATGGGAGGGCTATGGGGGGAGGCAAAAACGGGGAGAAAGGAAGTTAGGCAGGGTCGATGCGCGGAGGATTCGGGGAAGACATAGCGGCGCGCTCGGCGGGGTGACGGCCAGAGCACGCGGCCATCCGGGGAATGATGGGAGTGCCGTGGTGGGGTTTATGGGGGGAGGGGGGGTTGCAGAATGGAAGCCCAGCGCTGGGCCTGACCCCCTAGCTGCTGGCGCACAGGGAGGTGCGACGCTCATGCAGTGAGTGGAAGCGTTGGTGTGAGTGGGCTCCAGTTGGGGTGCGCGCGCCAGCAACTGCCTGATGCTGGCAATCTGTTGATGAAGGAATCGACATGACAAATGGAGGCGAGACGAGATGGGCACAAAACCGAATGGAACATCGAGGCGGAAACTCACTGGTGGCACTGCTCGTTCTCCGACGGTGGTGCGAAACGACGGAGGATAGGCCCATGACCATGGTGGGTGGTGGTGTTGGGAGCCGATAAGTTGGATGAGCTGGGACTTGCGTCAAGCGGCTGACGCACTTTGGAGTTTTGGAGCCTGTGCTAGACGGTCTGCCAATGCAGGTCTATGCAGGTCGGTGTGGCGAGGGGTTGGAGAATGCTTTGCGACGCACTGCGGCGGGTGTTTGTTTGTTGTAATCGAGCTCGACTGGGAATCAGGCGTTGGCGGGATCCAGGCAGTGACAGAGAGACAGACCCCGGGCCTCTCGGTGATGTTGCCTGAGTAAGGTATGCGGGAGGAGGAGTGAGTAATTGCGGGTTCTTCAATTGTCGAGCTTGATGCGAGAACCGACAGTGACGTATACGATACGGAGCGGGCCGGCGCCGGGGAAGGGGCGGACTTGTTGGATTGAGGCGGTAGAGGATGATGAGAAGGGAGAGGGGGAAGGGGAGGGTGTAAATCGAATAGAGAGGCCAAGGCTAGACGAAGGTGGTGACGGAAGTGACGGAAACCGTTGGGAAGGATGGCAGACGCCTGACTGGGGCCCAGCTTTTTGAGCGACTGGGACTGGGTGGAGATGGAAGGCAGCACAATACCGGCATCGCTACTGTGGTGTAGCACAACACGTTGAGAAGTTACCTACCTAGCTGGGTGAGGTGTGGCGGGCTGGAGCTTGTTGCCAAGCGACCTCGCATGGCGCATACGACTTTGGAAAGGCAAGGTAGAACATCGCCGGTGGAATCTCGAGAAGGTACCCGCCAGTTGCTCTGATGCCCATCCCTACCTGGAAGGTAAGGCAGGCACGTAATGTATTACTACTACTACCATAGGACTCCGAAGAAGTGAGCAGTACTAGGAAAGCGCCAGGAGGAAACGGGGAAGGGCCTTCCACAAAAGCCAAACATCCTGCCTTGCTTTATCGTCGGAAACTACTAGATTAGGTACTAGCAGGAAAGGTTGGTTGCTCGAGAGTCTGTGCAACTTCTACTACGTAGCGATTCATAGCAAAGGCCTCCTCCAGGCTACCACGCGCGGGTTGGTGGCGCTGACGTCACCGAGCCGAAAACCGCTACTCTTCCAATAATGATATAATAGCAGTTGGGGTGGGAATATCCCCAAATGCTGTGTTCATGGTGGTGAGCTTCCACGCCACATCCGTTGCCTACAAGTCAGTAGCCGGTAGCCCTTGAGGAGCTTCAAAGAAGAGGTGGGGGCCCCCGAAGTGGATGACGTCGGGTCTAGCATATCAAGGCTGAGCTAATGCTGCATGCGGGCATGCGATGCCACCTTACAAAACCCGACCAATCACCAATTGTCATGATGGACATGCACTAGTTGTTGCTCTCCAGTGATGCCGCCATTAAGACGTGATGAGCATTGACGGCGCGAGGGGATGCGCCAGGGCACCAGAAAACCAAAGGAACTCGGCCGGGGAGGCATGGTCCAGAGTTTCAACAAGATGGATGGCGTTGCGCCCAGGGGACCTTCATCAGTCTTCCCGTAAGACTGCCCGTCGTTGCACTGTGGGGTGGAGGCCCGCATGTCGCATCTCCCACACCCATTGGAGCCCGCCCATCCCGCGCACGCTCTCAACGCCGCCCACGCCAGGCATCCGAAGCCACTCGTAGCCCCTCGTGCTTGACATGCTCGTCATGAGCGACCAATACCGAAACTCACCTCGCGCGGTAGCCCCGAAGCCTGCATCTGTTGCCTGCTTCTTCCAGCCGGCGCACCCGGGGCCTCAATCCTCCGTTTAAGACCAGCGCACTGATTACACCACCTTGGCCGCCATCGACCAACAGGTCAAACTTCCTTCGGTGCCAGCCACCTACCTGGGATGCGGCCAACTGCTGCTTTGGGCCGGTTGGCATATGATCCATTGCCTCTTCGGGGCAGAGGCTTTTTCATTGTCCGAGTCAATTCCGAGTTGACAATACCGTCATCGCTGCCCTTTGACCGTTGAACCGTCCCGTTCACTTCCTTTGGCCTGGCTACCAGGTTGAAGCCACCCCGTTAGCCAGTCATATATTACCCAATCACGACACTAGGTTCCGCCTCATGGGGTCTTATGGTGAACTGTTCTCGGTTAGGTACCTAATAATGAGCGCATCCATCACTTGGGTAATTAATACTGCATACGCCGTGCACAGGGCAAGCCATGTTTTTCAGAAGGTCATCCATGCCGAACGGAAGTGTTGGCCAACCAGGGAGCTTACAATGTCTGCCATCATGTCGTAAAATGCATACTCAGTACCTTGGCCCGCCTCTAATTTTGCTTAGCAGCTGGCCAGTTCCATGACCAAAGCATCACTACAGTGTTCACCGTCATGGGTTCACATTTCGAGAGCAGTCGGTCCGCTTGTGTCGAAGAGGAAGGAATTCGTGTTCCACCTCTCCATAGGCGCGACAGGTGTTGGCCCGTCCTTCGCCCGTCTGTCTTACTGCTGCTAAATGTCCCGAGTCTGCCCAGTGCAATGCCCCTGAAACGCCGAGGACGCTCACGTCCCACCAGCTCCGTCCGCCTCGGGCTACATGTCTTTGCCCCCATCCCGAGATCTTCGCGCAGACTGTCAGTCCACGTCAACATGGCTATACGTCATGCATATATCGGGCATCATAAATCACATCTTTCCTAATGGCTGCATTAAGCGTCCACGCTCCACTTCAATCGCTGGGTATAAATCCGTCCACATTGGCCCGCATATGAGCTACATGTCCAAGAGTGGCCGTGGTGTTGAATCTCAATGATTCCTCATTTCAATCGTGATGACATTCTTGCTGAGCCTTTGACGGATGCTGGCAGTAGCTGAGCAAGGGCGTCTCGATCTGTAGCAAAATTGGTTAGCCTCGACCCTGGATTCCATCGTCTCGCAAGGTGGCGGCTTGGTGGCACTTACCTGACTCTTTTTCAAACATAATGGAGATATCGTCGTGTTCTCCGGGAAGATCCGGGAGATCGAGACATACAAAGGCAACGTCATCGTAGTCACCGTCCTTTTCGGCTGGCAGCCGGGGCAGCGGGAACTTGGCGTCGACGAACTTGATACCGGACTTTCCACTGCGATGGAAGCTCTCGTAGACATCTGTTCCCCTGAGCACAAAGTTCATGCAGTGCCCATGATGGAAATCTTCAAAGAAAGCCAAGAGCTGCAGGGTTTTATCATCTTGCTTGACGAGTTGAATCCTGGTGTAGCCCGCTTCCCATTTTTTATGGATGGGCACCACCATTCGTCGCCGAGCGATAGCAAATGTTGCAGCTAGCGCATCGAAGACGACCTCGAAACCCATCATGGCGTGCTGAAAACTGTGCAAGTCCTTGAGGTTGTTGAACTCGAAGGATCTTATCGTCTGGCTTTGGCGTACAACTTGCAGAGCATCCAGCATATTCCTAGGTAGTTCCTTTGGCACCTGCGCCTCTGAAACAGACATTGTCATATCCTTCTGCGGCTGGCGAAGGATGCGTAGGACTTTGGCATTGGATACTTCCAGTCGCATTCGAAGCTCGCCTGGGTCAACATTTATACGATCAGTAATGTTGCCGTTCTGATACTCGAGAACCACCTTGAGTCGGTCCGCCAAAACCGTTGGCGGTTGCTCATCCCCAAACTCATCGTTAACAACCCTCACCGCCCGCCACGGCATACGGTTAAAGGGTGGCAGCCCAGTAGGCTCCCTGAGGCTTTGAGCAATTGTGAAGGTCTTTATCGGGACATCGGCGTAGATTTTCTCGTCATGCTCCATTGCGGTTCCCGTCAGCAGCGAGTGGAACTTGATCCTGGCCTTCTCATCGCTGAATACCAGTACCATGCGGCCCTTCGACTTGCTGCTTTCGAACTTGATGGACAATGATGGGGCATCGCCATCTCCGCGGAAGAATCCGAATTGAACGGGCAAGGACGGTGGATAAGAGTGGTTTACACCGCTTAGTGTTCGTGTTTTTGTGCCCGTCACAACGGCCACACGGAACCCCAGGTGGAATGTGCGGACACCTTGGGGTCCGCTCTCTTTCATGAGCTTCTCAAACAGGGCCACCTCGCACTGAGAAACCGGTTCCTTAGGGAACTGACGAGATTGAGGGTCGGCATCCATGTACTGAAATGAACGGAGAGTGCTTCGGAAAACCATGTTCTCGTCGCTCCTGGGGAAGAGCGATGTTTGAATTTTGTGTCCGAAATCGTACATGCTCCATAGAACTCGGTAGTCTTGCTGCACAAGTTGAACGGCTAGCATGAAGCCGCGTCGAAGCTTGACATCCAGTGAGCACGTCTCGTTTCGCCAACGAACATCATCCCACACTGGTCCAACGTTTTTGTTTTCTTGAATAGCCAATTGGATATGGCCGTTTTGACTGGCCAGAACGAAGACCAGTCCAGTGGACCGCAGAGGCCGAACCATGGACAACATACACGGGAAATGCAGTCGCTGTGACTCGCTGCCTTGTTCCATAAGGTAGACATCTGCGTATACTCGTCCATAATTGAAGTTTTCCGTATTATCGCCCACGGGCAGTGCGTCTAGGAGGCGTAGATCCGACATCGAGTTCGTCATGGCGGTCATGCCAGCACCCCAATTCCCTGAGAGCAGAGCAATCATGTCCTGGCTTAGGGGAGGGTATTCTAGCCAGATTGATTTGTCAATGGTTTGCGGAAGAAACGCTTCCTCTGGCGGCAAGAATCCATTTCGTTTCATGGACATGGCGAGTTTTCTCAAGGCTGAATCGACGCTTTGGACGACCTCGTACACTTCGGGTTCCACAGTCAAATTCTGCCCCTGTGCAATCTCAGGAATCACCTCCTCGCAAAGCCAATACGCTTTGGAGAGGTTCGCGTAGGCTTGCTGTCGATCCCGATCATTCTGCATCTGACCTTGCGGAGAGTTTGGTCGCTCTCGAATGGCTGCCTCCAAACCCATACGGCCTTTCAAGAACCACCATAGACCGCCGCGAACGAAGTCTCTGGGCACACACGCGGACAAAGGCTTGATGGTCTCGGCGTGAAGGCGGAACAATTCAAAGAGGTGCTTCGTCCGCATCACAAAGGTGTTGAGCGCCTCTTCACCTGCTCCAGAGGTTCCATCAGCAACTCGGATGGACAGAGATCTAGATGCCATCATGGGTGGGCCACGCTGAGAAGTTTGGCTTGGTTGCCGGGAAACATGCGATGCAATACTTGGCTGACGCGTTATCTGGCTTGGTTCGTAGTCTGGCGTGGCCAGGCTTGATGTTTCGGAGTGCATCGAGGCGGGGCTGTAGTCGAGGTTTGGCTTCGGGGCCTGTGAATCAGGTGGGTGTGGTCCACGCCGAGGGTCCTGTGGCGATGCAGACAAAGGCTCAGCAGAGGGGAGATCGTCCCAGTTATTCGAGGACGCTGAAGTCGCGCTTGCCACGCGAGAAGCCTCCGCGAAGGCCCTACCTTCAGCATCGCGCATCTGAGCGGAGTGAATCTCGATAAATGACCTGCGGTTTTCGTCGCCATTTCCAGCAGAGCCCATAAATCTACCCGTTGGTGGTTTGCCAGGGATTAGTCTGCTGCTGTTGCTTATAATCGAGGCTGCTGAATTTAGAGAACCAGAGTTGGGTTCGGATTGTTGGTGCTGTGCTTCCTCGTCCGACTCAGGTTCGTATACAGACGAGAACCCTGTCTGGGTTCGAGACAGCGGCTTGGGCTGGAAGTCGGTCTGTGGCGGGGGAGGCATAGGAGCAGAGGGTCCATCGGGAGACCTTGACGGTTGCTGGCCCGGGGGATAATTCGCGTTTCGGTGCGGAGGCGGTTGGGGGGGCTGTGGAGGTCTGGCCTTCTTCCTCTTTGAGATGTCCATTGTGGGCATCTCCGACTCGTCACCGCCCTCGCCAATGACGTCTGGGTGTGAATCCGCGAACCTGACCACGAGGCCCTTCCTATTAGGGCGGGATCTCGCACCTTGCCCAGGAGATCTGACATCGGGGCGCCCCGGCGCGAGAGGCCTGTTCTGCTGGGCCTGGTGGTTGACAGCCAGAGCTTGAGGGTAGCGTGAGATGGAGGTGGTATCAAGCTTAGCTAGCTTGGGCAGCGAAGACGGAGGCGGGGGAGGAGGAGCGTGGGTGATGCTCAGGTTGTCCGTGGAGCTGTGAAGGAAGGCATCGACGTTGGCAGCGGACTGCTGTTCGAGAACCTTGCGTTCGGTTTTGGCGCCGCCAAATAGCTTGCCCATGAGGCGATCTCTCCGAGAGGAGCGGCCATCGTGGATGGATGTCGCTTCGTTTTCCATTGCAAGTCGTTAGGGGGCCTATTGCGGTGTCATTTGACTCTCAGAGGACGCAGCAGGCGGCTGATGTGTCGCGCTTGCCGTTCGTCAATAGGATTCAGGAACGAAGTCGGGAAAATGTCGAGAGAATGTCGAGAGGGTAGAGGGTATTGTCTCGAATGCGAACTGGACTTCGCTGCGGTTACGACGTCGCAGTGGGGTTGGCCCAATGAGGCTGGTACTGTTGTCGACACGAGATTGAACTGGCGGGCATGTGGGGATAAGTAGCGGGCGCTTGGAAGGTGGCGCTGGAAGCTCGGGCAGCGCGGCTGCTGGGCAGGGTGCTGAGCTACGGAGATGGGCTCCGGGGAGCAAAAACGTCTCTGGCTTGGTGTCTAGAGGGAGAAGGGAGCGAAGTTGTGAAGTGGTAGGAGGTACTGGAGCTGCGAGAGGGAGAGTTATGCGTGGGGTGTAACAGCTGGCAGGTGTGGTGTGTCAGTGGTCTCGTGGCGGGCGGCGTGTGGTGGTGCACAGATAGCGTATACTGTAGATAATAGTAGCTCAGGCCCCGGCGGGGGTTGGCTGCAACACCACACCATCGGAAGGTACCTGCGTAGAGGTACCTACCTTAGGAGGTGGGAAGGTGGGAAGGCAGGTCAGAGGAGGCCGATGTGGCACTCCCACACTCGGTACAGGGAGAGGCCTCTGAAGCACTGTTAGCACCGAGGAGGCGTGGTCGGGGACAGCGACCAAGACGGTGCCAGGTACGTGCCCCTGCCTGTGACTGGAGCCCGGATGCCCTGACGAGAAAGCAAAGGGGGCCAGAGCAGGGGCAAGGGTGCTAGCGCCAAGGGTTAGGTTGATGTGGAGGGGTACTGGCTCCGTAACCCGCTCCAGTAAGTACTGAGGTACCTACATACGAGAAGACGTAGGTAAGGACCTCCCAGACAACATTGAATCAGTACTTGTGATTGATTGATTTATTGATCGCACGCTGGCTCGTAAACTAGCCCAGGACAGGCGGCTAGCCAGCCACGATTTGCGATGCGAGTTAGTCGCCGTGTTGGTGTAGGGGCAGGCTGGTGGTACGAGGGTATAAGCGCGAGGCCGTTCTGGTGGATGACTTGTGTAAGTTGACTTTCGGGTTCCCCTCTCTTTTGTGCTTGGGGGTGAAATGAAGAGTCTGGACTTTGTTTCTCGATAATAATCTGAAGATCCCACAGGCCAGTTCTTTCTGACTGCATCCTCGTCTCACCCATGCATGCACACCCGGCGAGTTGGTACATGTAGTGGCTGTCCTACCTGGGCCAGCAGTAATCTAGGCAGTACGTAGGATGGGAGCACGACCCGAGATGGATGAGAGCGGGCGAGCATCAGGATCCAGGGGCATGGAGGCGGCCAGTTTCATCATCCTCACAAAGCGGGATGAGCGCGATGCCAGCCAACAACACCGATGCATAATGTCCATTGGCCCAGAGTAGACCCTCATGGCAAGAGTCGCGCACCACAATTATGGGGGAGGAAGATTGGAATGAAGCTTGAGGGTGTTTCGTAGTCCTTCGGCGCCTTCGCAGATCCCCATGTCGTGCGCCCTGGGGCAACTATCGGGTTGGGGGCTAATATTGACTGCAGATCACCCTCTTTGCCCATCGTCATCACGTCGACGTCAACAGTCGTCGTCGTCGATGCCCGAAACGCTTGACAGACAGTGACTGGGCACGAACTAAGACCATTGGGCAGTCCATGGAGGCCAGTAACGCCCCATCCTGGAACGACGATGGAGACGGCGTGAGGCATGAAGGGACCCTTAATTCTAATAGTAGCTTCCCCCGCCCCGCAGCTAGTTCGGCCCAGACGATCCCACAGCCCCTTTGAAACAGACATCCAAGACATGTGGCCCTTTACAATGTGCAAAGGGCTAAACACGCACCACAAAGTCCTGGACGTCTGCTCCGTGGTGTGTGGACAGCACAGGAACAATGCTATAGACACAGCTGTGGCCACCTCTCTGGTATCCTTCCCCACCGTGTGTGTGGTTGAGCGCTCCCTTGTTCTCCCTTCCTCGCTTGCATTTTTGGATCCTCATGCCGTGTTCAGCCTCGTGTGGGCCGGCTGTTGCAAATCAAAAGCGCTCCAGACCGTTGTGATGCATCTCATCTCGAGTTGCGGTAGGACGGCCTGATACGGGAGGCGGGCATGTGCCTCCTTGTCTCCTCCCAGACCGGATTCTTCGGCGTCCGCACGGCGAATCGAATTCCCGACGGCAACACCCAGACCTTGACGCTGCGGATATTGGGATGATCTCACATAAGAATCCGCCACAATAGGTACTAGTAGAGTCCAGTTGGGGACAGGTGCGTTCCGCCGCTATCCAGCTTGCCCGCCTCTGACGCCGGGACATTGCCGACTGCACGATTTCATCCTACCTCTGCTGCTTGCTGCTTCTGCATGACCCGGACGGCCCAGGTAGGGAGAGCAGGTAATGCCACATCCCCATAATACTCTGGACACGTCCTGCACGAAAAGTACCGTACATGTGCAGAATCCATCGGGGGCCCCTTGGCCCCTTTGACACCAGCCAATTCTCACTTCAAAACGGCAAAACGGCCGTGGCTAGGTCCTGACGACAAGAGCAGCACGCGCATGAAGAAGCACAACCAACACAAGTAGGAGCGGTAGTTGCAGGCGCGTTGCTCTGCAGCCAGGCTGCCACCTGGCGAGCTCTCTCCCTGAAGGCTAGCGGGAATCAGCGCTGGCGTCTGAGGTGTGAATGACGCGGGCCCGCTAGAACCCACAGATCCAACCCATCTAGCGTCGTTCCAGTGACGTTGGTGGCCCCGCCACCCTACGTGTGCCCCATAGGCGAACTGAAACAGGCCTTCCCCGTCTAACACAGCAAAGGGGGTTTTAGCGGCAGCGGCCGTCCGCGGCTTGGGGACTCTCCACTGTCACAAGGAATTCGATGGTTGGGGCTTCTGGGCGCTCAAAATCTCAAATCGGCATATCGCGGAAACTGATGCTAGGAGATTGTGTTCTGAAGACCATAAAAAGGATACGGCTACATAACCTGCGGGTCATCATAAACGGCGCTGGTCAAACGTCCATGCTATCTGACAGGACGCTCCTTTGGTGTCCAACTTTTAGTGCTGCTAGGCATTGGATGCTCAACAGCGGCTAAACGGCCAGCCATGATCAGTGAGTGGGTTTCCAGCCAACCTGAATTATTGCCAGTTAGTTATTTTCGCTTAGTGAGAGACAGGGAGGGGGTTGTTCTCTTCGTATTCCTCTGCATCGGGTTTTCTTTCAGCCAGCATCGTCGCTCGTATTGACACTCAGCTGGGCTATCCGCTTATTAGATGCCGGCGTTTGGCCCCAGGCTTGAGATAGCGTGCCCGGATGGTCGCCGATGATGGCGTCCTCAACTGGAAGGAGATCCTTGCCGTCTTACATAAGAACTAAGTCAATTGCAGCAAATGGCGTCGTTGATGTCGTTGACAAGCCCCAACCCGTTGCTCGCATTCACATGGTCACACCCCAATGCAGTCGCGGGCGCCATGAAAACAGATACGTGTGGCACTGGAACATTGCTCAGCCGCCTGATCGCATTGCGACGCAGAAGACACACATCATTGGTATCCAAACGTTCGCTTAAAGCCAAACAAAGGACAATGTCGAATTCAACATTGGCATGACTTTGAGCATGCCATATTGTGGTTCCTCAGCCTAGAAGGGTGGGATTGATTGCAAAGGGAGGAAAGAGCAACGAGGAAAGAAGTTGGCAGGTAACAAACTCGATATTGCATTGTAGGGTTTGTACGTACAAAAACTCGTCCGAAAAAGGGTGGAAACAATGACCCGACCCCACAATTCCCGTATCGATAGAGCGATAAGATAAAAATTCCGGCTTCCATTCCACATGCCGATGCGAAGTTGAACTACTGCGCCTGCTACTAATTGCTTGAAAACGCACATCGACACTGGAGGCCGCTTCCCACGGCATGATAGCCCGGTTATTGAGAAGAATGATGGCCCCCGATGTCAAACGAGTCCCCATTCCTCCGCGAGGAGTCGACTATCGCGGAAAGATTGTCCTCGCGCCCATGGTTCGCTCCGGCGAGTTGCCATCCAGACTGGCTGCGCTCAAGTACGGCGCAGACCTGGTTTGGGGTATGTCCGCTTATGGGGATGCATTCTACAATTTACTAATATAGCCTTACTACTAGGGCCCGAGACTGTTGACTATTCAATGATCGGTACGAGCCGCCGCTTCAACGAGGAATCAAAGACTATCGAGTGGTTCCGCCTTGCCAACTGCGGACAGAAAGAGCCCCCACCCGATGCCAAGGAGAATATCATCTACCGACTGCACCCAGAACTTGAAAAGGGGAAGCTCATCTTTCAGATCGGCACCGCAGACCCAGAGCGTGCCGTTCAGGCAGCGAGACTAGTTGCTGCAGACGTCGCCGGCATCGATGTCAACGCGGGTTGTCCTAAACCCTTTAGCACAAGTGGCGGTATGGGTGCTGCTCTTCTCAAGACACCAGACAAGTTGTGTGCCATATTAGAAGCCTTGGTGAAGAACATTTCTCCCGAGTTCAATATTGGAATTAGCGTCAAAATCAGAATTCTCGATACGGCCGATGAAACCGAGGCGCTGGTGCGAAGACTCTGCCAGACAGGCATCACCGGCCTGACTGTGCACTGCCGAACAACCCCTATGCGACCGCGAGAACGGGCTATTCGAGGGCAACTCCGCATGGTTGCATCGGTTTGTCATGAGTATGGTGTTGCTTGTCTCATGAACGGGGACGTTGAGAACCGAGCCCAAGGCCTGCAACTCGCAGAAGAGTTTGGTGCGGATGGAGCCATGATCGCTACCTCGGCTGAAAAGAACCCAAGCTGTTTCAGAAGTGATTCCGATGGAGGTCTGGCTCCGTGGCGCGATGTTGTTGATGCGTACGTAAAATATGCCTTGGACGTCGAGAACCGATTCGGCAATACCAAATTCCTCCTTGCACAAATGGTCCCCGGAAAGGATAAGTCCTATCAGTCGACCAGCCAATGCAAATCCTACACGGCCATGTGTCAAGCTCTTGGCTTCGAGCACTACCTCGACCTGGCGCGCGACGTTGATGCTAAGCTGGGTTTGGACTTACCTCCGCAGGGAAAGGCGGCCAAAAAGGCTCAAATGAGAGCCAACGCAAGTGCGCTGGCGGCCGGGGGGCAGATGGGCAAAACAAGAAAGGAAAAGGGCGAAGGGAAAAAGAAGCCTCTGTCAGCAAGAATTCCATCCTCCAAGACTGAGCCTGCCGAATCGGCGCAAGTCGCAGCAGTGGTTTGAGTAAAACGCGCCGCTCCACAAGACGTGGCTTCGGGTTTCTTCTTATATTTATCACACTGGCTCATGATTATTTGGAGGGTTGAGGAGTTAGAATGGCGAGTTACGAACACATAGCGGAACGGAATTAGAATACCAAGACTAAATAATACAGTTTCTCTCACGAGAAGCAAGTCGTGCAAGTCTTTTTTGTCCTTGCATGCCCACTCCTCCATGGCCATGGCACGAACACCTAGCGTTTGCAAACAAGGATACGGTATATAGCCGACGGCTTGACACAAATGAACATGTTGTTGTGGTGTCTACACGTAGTAATACAACTCGTTTTCAATAGTCTATTTTCCCTTCTGGACCCAACCCTCCACGGCTTCCCGGGCATCGGTAACCTTCTCATCAACATAACGCACGCCAACCCGGCTGTGGGCCTTGGCGAAGTTAACTCCCTGCAGGATACTGTCACGGAGCCTGATGTGAGACTCGGCGACGACAGGAAACCTCTGCTCGTACTTCCAGGTCAGGTCAGAGATGTTGCGCATAGTAACGGGGATAACGGCCCAGCCGGCGCCGACACCGAAGGCCAGGGGCACAGAGGCGCGAAGAACGATGCTGCGGTTGCGCGTGATGATGCTACCAGCCATAGCTGCGACAAGGACATAAATAGCGCCTGGCATGAGCTGTTCGCCGCTCTCCCGCGAAGGGCCCAGAGACGCGATTGTGCTGGTGAATGACTGCTCGAGGTTGAAAGCCTTGTCCATGGTCTCGTTGACCTTGTTCTCGGCAGCCACGACATACTCATAAAGCGACAGGCGGCCCTTGCCAATGTAGACAGCGAGACGGTCAGTCGGGGAGGGCGATCGAGGCTTCTGCTCTTCGGCGGGCTGACGGAGTTGAGCTGCCGGTGGGGAGACGGGTGCGGGATTTGAAGAAGGGGGTTCGACTTCATCGTAGATGGGCCTCCTCTGCAAATAGTTAGCCAAAAGAAGAAGCGCATCACTGTTAAGATCGAGGACCGACCTTGAGGTCACTGGGACCTTCGGCGAGGACTGTAGCTGGAGTCAACACCATGCCACCAAGGGCAACTGCCGCCAACGGCGCCAGGGCGCGCTGCATCGATCAATTAGCATAAACAAGCGCGCAATCAGCTCCGAAATGGTTCCTTACCCGTTGAAACAGCACTCGTGAAGCCATTGTCCGCTCAATTGACCAGTACTGAGTGGACGTCACGGGATTGGGATAGAGGACGTTACTGTGTAGCCATCACCGAGACTAGCTCACGGACGGAAAAACGAGGGCGGAGAATCCCGACCCGTTCCGTTCAGCCAGGGCCGGCTCGCGAGGGAAGGAAAGCACTTGCACTGTGCCGCCACTGCGAGGATGTAGCCAGAAAAGTTGCTTATCGGGGCCCCGCCCTGGACGTGTGGGTACGCTCATGGTACTTACTCGCGTCGCTGCATCATATGGAAAATTCACGGCAACGCCGTGTATCGACACTGTACCTGTTGCGCACTCGGCATCACTGAAGTGGACCACTGGCGTTGTTACCGCGGGCCAAGCAGTCTGCTCTGGCGAATGGCAGGGAGGGAAGCACCCAGGCAGGGGTAGTGTGCCTGACAGATCAAGGTCAAAGTCCATCCAAGCCGCAGCGTCCGAATTGGCCATGGCAGACGGAGTAGCTACACTGGGGCTTTTTCCAAGAAAGCTTGGATTCTTCCCTTCTCGCCTATTCTTTCCCTCGCATCCTCGATCATTCTCGTCTAAATTGCATCCTCGCGCTCCTCGCTTGCCTACATACTCGTCATCGCCCGCTGAGACAAACAATGCTGAACTCAGCGGGCCGCCGTCGCCTCTGGATCTGCACGAGATGCGTACGACACGCGACCAAACCGACACCGCAGCGATGGCAGTCCACACAATCTGCTACGGCCCAGGCCACCCTGGCCAGTCGTCCCGTCGACCATGCCTCGAGTACCAACCATGAAGACGCTATCCTCAGAGATCTTTTTGATGCTCCCACCGGCAGAACTTTTCCAAAGTTCAGTTTGAAGAAAGGACAAGGTCTGTTTAAGAACAGATACTTGACGAGCCCAGATGGCTTTCTCCGCTTTGCCCAAAAGAACCTGCAAAGGGCCACCAAGATTGTCGATCGAGTCTTGAACGCCTCTACCGTTGCCGAATACCAGGCCGTCGTTCGGGACCTCGATCGTCTCAGCGACCTGCTTTGTCGCGTCCTCGACCTCGCCGATTTTGTTCGCATGACCCACCCTGATCCTCGATTTCAGGAAGCATCCGCGAACGCATGGTCCATGGTTTATCAATATATGAATCAGCTGAACACGATGACGGGATTGAACGATCAGCTCGGCCGTGCCTTGGCTCAGCCAGACGTCACAAAAGTTTGGTCTGAGGAAGAGAAGTCAGTCGCGGAGCTCCTCAAACTAGACTTTATGAAGTCGGCAGTGAACCTGCCCAAGGCTTCTCGCGACAGATTCGTCGAACTTTCTTCGCAGATCAGTGACATAGGGTCTACCTTTGTCCAGGGTATGCAGCCAGAGACGAGAGAAATCACCTTGCCTGCGCATCGATTCCTGGGCCTCTATCCGGCTCTGGCAGCCAGGCTCAAACGCGGAACCAACATCTCACTACCAACCGTAGGGGCTGAGGCGGCCGCAGCTTTGCAGAGTGTAAAGGATGAAGATACCCGAAGAGAAGTTTACCTGGCGCAACGCTCCGCCTCTCGGGATACTATCATGTACCTCGAGGCGATGCTCAAGCTACGGTCTGAGCTCTCTTCTTTGGCAGGGTTTGAGAGTTACGGGCACATGGCATTGAAGGATCGCATGATGGCCAAATCTCCAGCATCTGTAATGCAGTTTCTGATGGCACTGCGCAACCACAACGCGCCCACTATTGAGAAGGAGCTCCAGCAGCTTATCCAACGAAAGCGCGAAACGCACAAAGTTATCTCTCTTGACTTGAATGCGTGGGATAGAGATTTCTATATGGAGAGGATTCGGTCAGACATGCGGTCTCGGCAGAGGCACGAGGATCAGTTGAGTGCGTACTTCTCAGTGGGCACTGTCATGCAGGGTCTTTCTCGGCTCTTCAATCGCCTGTACGGCATCCGCCTGGTCCCTCGAGAGTCGCTACCAGGCGAAACGTGGCATCCGGACGTGAAACGACTGGACGTTGTGTCTGATCAAGGCGAGCAGGTCGCAGTTCTTTATTGCGATCTTTTTTATCGTCCTCAAAAATCGCCCAACCCAGCGCACTTTACCGTACGCTGTTCACGCGAAATCCTTCCTAGCGAAGTTGAGGAAGTTGCTGCTGATCAGGATGGAAACACCCCGGCTTTTGATACAGCGGAGGAGGCGGCCAACGATGGCATGGAGATATCCTTCAAGGACGGCAAACTGAAGCAGCTTCCCACCATTGCACTTGTTTGCGACTTTCCCAAGAGCGACAGTGCAAAGGAGCCAGCCTTTCTTTCGTTCTATTCCGTGGAAACCCTTTTCCACGAAATGGGACACGCCATCCACTCAATTCTTGCGCGAACAAACTTCCAGAACGTGTCGGGCACACGATGTGCCACTGACTTTGCGGAGTTGCCTTCCACCCTCATGGAACACTTCGTTGCTGACCCGACTGTGCTGTCACTCTTTGCTCGCCATTGGAAGTCAGACAGTCCGCTTCCGTACGAGCTCGTCGCGGAGCGTATCCGCCTATCAAAGCGTTTCGAGGGTATCGACACCGAGCATCAGATCCTCCTCGCCATGGTTGACCAAGCCTATCACGCTCCCGACGTCGCACATCCAGGCTTCGATTCTACCGCCGTCTTCCACGAGATTCAGCACCGATTCGCACATGGCCCCAAGGATCCGCCAGGCACCTGCTGGCAAGGATTCTTCGGGCACTTGCATAGCTATGGCAGCACATACTACAGCTATCTCTTTGACCGAGTTCTCGCCGAACGCGTCTGGCGCGTCGTTTTCAAAGCAGGCGACGGCGGGGCTGCCGTCTCTCGCGAAAACGGTGAGAGGCTCAAAGAGAACTTACTCAAGTGGGGAGGAGGCCGTGATCCATGGACATGTCTTGCCGATACCCTCCAAGATGACAGACTTGCTGCAGGTGACGAGAAATCAATGGCCTTGGTCGGTAGTTGGGGTATCAAGGATGACCATTGTTAGGTACTTAGCCCGCAGTAAAGTAAATAACACTGACCCTACACCTCCACAGTGTAGCAATATAGAACATATACCATTTCTCGATTAGCAGTATTGGTCACGGGCCTATTTTTCGGGTTTGAGAATAATGAGTTCATCATTAACTAGGTATCTACGCAGTATTCGCCAAGAAGTTTGGGACCGATGCGCTGCGCTAATGCTAATGCTAATCAACTGTGCCTCCACGCCGTGAATCCGAGAAAAGTTATGCGAATAGAAATTGATGGGACTCCTTGATGGCCGGGAAATTCCCATGCGTACATGTTGGAATGAGATGCAGGTCGGTCGACCACTGAAATCGCTGAGACAGTAAAGGACAAGCAAAGAATGACAGTCGTGAATCTAACTCTCAGACTGCTAGGTAGCGGCCCAGACATCGGAGTGTTAGAATTGATTGGACGTGGTAAGGGGTTGGTTGTTGTCGGAGCAAGACTCCCATTGCGAGGGTTAGAGATTTGCTACTAATATTTATACCGGCGAGGGGTGGAGAGGAGAGCGCCCATGCAGGTCAAACGGCCTGGGGATGGTTGGCCTCAAGTGGCTCAGCTGGTTTTTTCCGGGCATGTGTGAGTTGCGAAAGGGAGAGTGTCCTGGCAGATTTCTTGTGGGCCAAGTGTTCCTCCTGCAGGACTTCTCCAAACGCTCCGTATGCGTGGCCTTCTTCGAGCGGTGTCTCAAAGTTCTCGGAGTACTCGCTACCGTCACCATGAGTTGAACCGACTGTTCCGAACCCAGAGTCTTCTGGGTCAAACGTTTGCATCTTCGGCAGCCGCGGCTTCACCGAATACTCGTCGTCGCCTTCATCATCGTGGTCGAAGGCCGATCGATCCCCAAAAGACTTAGCTGTCGGGGGCGGCTCAAAGTAGGCAGAGGTTTTCGCCATGACGCTGACCTGATAGCCAAGACTCTTGACTTGTGCTTCCAAGGCCTCACGAGCAGAGCGTTCTGTGTGTATCAAGGCCAGGAGGGTATGGTAGTGGTCCATAGTGAGATGCACATCCCTGGCCGCGCTTGGAACCCGGACTTCCCCTTTTATCGTTGCGGTTGACGTCGGCCGTTTGGCAGTGCTCTCTGCGCCATCGGACCGGCCGTCACGCAATGTGCCAGGAACATCGAGTCCTCCACTGCTCACATTGTCGGAATTTCGTTGACGCTCGGAGGGGAACTTCTCAGCTGGCGCTTCCAGCGGCGTTGTAAATTCGTCGTCCCCCCCAGATACAAAGTACTGCCGGTCTGGCGGGTCTTCAATCTGGGGATGGAAGTTTGGGATTGCCTCGCAGGCTTGATTCAGCACGTGTTCCAGCCGATGGACTCGATCCTCCAGGGAGTAGAGCCGCGATTCGAGGGTGATGGCATGGGTAATCTTCATGCCCGACATCTCATTCATGGTGGAAATATTGTCGAAACGGAATGGTTCGAGAGGAACCTGTGGTGCGTCCTCGGCGTCATTTGCCTTTTCTCCAACGTCGGCCGGCACGGAATCCTCCATTTCTGGGCCATTGGTGGACACGGGCGACCTAAATGCTGGGTCGTAGCTCTCCCTCCAGTAGCGGATCTCATCACTGCGCCTTCGGGTCCCGTTCTCTTCGTCGGCCTCTGGTAGCCCAGACAAGCTTCTTGATCGACGACGGTAGCCGATAAGATCACTGGTTATGGCTCTTCCGATTTGTTCGGGATCTTCGTCATACTGCTCCTGTTTGCTCTCGCGCCCCTGGCTGCTCGCAGGCCGAGGCGACAGCCCACCCGGGCCATCACCCTTGGGTTTGGGTCGGGGCTGCAACAGCAGGCCAAACTCAGCACTGAGCGAGTTTCGCGCACTCTCAATCGCACGAACATCCTCGGGCCGAACGGTGTGGGATCTCAGGGCTCGATCAAATTCAGTAATGGGTAGCGACGCAGATCGCTTGGACTCGGCGGTGGGAAAGGGGCGGTATCGCGCCCGCTTGTCGATCTTGACCAGGGGTTGCGGATCTTCTATTTGAGTCTCCTTGTCAATCGCCATCTCATCCTTTGCATCATGTTAGCGATAGAGCGCGTAAGATGGGATTGAACTCATTGGCATGTAGAACTTACTCGTGCCATCATGCTCCTGTGGTTGGCCTGCTGCACAGGCGTCGACACAGACTCCGACTCGGCGTAAGTGGCACTATCAAGCTCGCCCGCCCTCCGCTTCCGCCCAAAGAGTTTATCCAGGGCTCCTCGCAGAGTGGATTGTTTTCGCTGAGGCTTGTACTTATTATCTCGCACAGCCGGTGGATCAACACTTGCAGTCGATGATCTTATAACAAGGGCCGTGTTCGCCCTCGCATGAGTCAGTCGCCTTGGGGGGCCTGTGGGAGACACGAAATGGCGGGATCCGGGAGCTGTGCCCGCTCTCGGCGGGTTTGGCGCAGCAGGAGGCGAGGTGAAGGTCCGCTCTGTGCCGGCCGTCGCCGGCTCGATATTCAATTCTTTGGCTTCGGCGTTGGGTGAAGAAACGTTCGGGCTCGAGTGGTTGATGGAGAACTCGTCGTCCATCTGACTGGGTATGGGGACGGGTGCCGAAATTCGACCTCGGATGGACTGGTGACCGCTATGCGGCCTCACGCCACTTCCCGGGTTGGGAGGGTTCTTCCACGGCCGCTTCATTGCTTGCGGCGCCCGGGTGGTTTCTTAGGGAAAGGTTGTCGTCAAGGGAGAAATGCTGTGTGGGCGTTGTCGAGTAATGGTTGCGGCAAGAAGGTAGAGGTCGAGGAAACAGGAGATCAATACGCCAAAGGGCCTTCGTACATAATGGTGAGGGAAGGGACAGAAAGCACGCTCTCTATAAACGTTTAATCATCTACACAAGGCAACCAGGCCGATCATTGTGCGCTGATGAGTAGTGAAGCAAGTTAGCCAGCCGTGGGAAGCGCAGTGCCTCAAGATGGCAGCACGATGGGAAGGCCGACGACAGTGGAGTAAACGAGCGTGGGGAAGGGGGGGAGTGGACGTTTGGGCTTATGCCATGATAATAAACCGGCTCATCCTGCACGGCATGGACGGGCTGGAGGCGCAAGGCAAGGAAGGCTCCACGAAGAATCTCGAGATGAGAATGCGTAGACTATAGTTGAGGGGTACCGGCGCGTATTAATGCCGCCAGGCTTTTAGTACGGTCGCGCAAGGCCGCCGCACCCAGCGCGAGCGAATGTCGCAGCAAAAGGTAAGGTACCAAAGCGGAGTGAGGTTCAATGCCACGTCGGACGACAAGGGACAAGAAAAGGGGCCTGTGGCAGGGCAGGGACGGCATGGGTTGAGGCGACATGGGCCTTGGGCCTTGGAGGGGTGGGAGGCTGCAAGGTTAACGGAGCTCCGGGGTTCGGTTGGTTGCTTCAGAGAGGATGACAAGTGCCACCAGCCGGTGGGCGATACCATAGCTCAGGCGGGTTTGGTGCCCAATGAAAAGCATTGAGCTTCGCTGGTTGTTGATAACTTGCTGGAGGCGAGGCCCTCATCCTTGGCTCTGCGAGAGTGCAAGGCATTGGTTGAGGCATCATTATTCGTGCCATGATGCTGGGCTGGCATTTGGGAGCTGCTAGTTCTCCCCAGCAGTCGGGCCTCTGCGCATCGGCAGGCATTGCGTCAACAGATGGCACTGATTTGCTTTCGTAGGTGGCGTGCGGTAGAGCTTCACAAGGAGGAGCGTACGATGAGTGCGTTTCGTAGGATCCCTTGGCTCGTGTCGACAGGCAAAAGCACGCCAGGGCATAGCGAGGTCGAGATTGTATCCAATGAAGAGTCCACACCAGTTGCACTATCTATGGCGTCCAGAGCTAGGCCTCAGCCGCCTCGCCCACGTCGCAACGGCGGTAATATCAGGGGGGGCAAGTTGACTGGGATGAATTGATCGGATGGGGTCGCTAGCCCGCCGCAAATGGGGCAGGGCCCGTTTTCGCGTGGCTTCTGGCCAGTTGTTTGCCGTCATTTGGTTCTCGAGTGCTTCCGTCGGGGCCGCTCAAGAGCTACCTGCCTCGGAGGTTTTTGAACCGTTCATCAATCTGATTCAATCGGCCTTGGACGCCCTTGGACGCCCTTGGCTGCTGGCTGGCTGCTGACCGAGGCAGGAGGGCCAACGCAGCCAGGCGTGGTCTTGCTCAAGCAGTCCATCATGGCCGGATAGTGGGCTTCACGACACGCTGTAGGATCCCGAACCGTATTCGTGACGGGCTGCGTCGCATCAGTCCCATTGTTGCGGCTTGCGGGATGGGATGCAAGGCGAGTAAGGTAAGGGCGCCTTTGATGCACAACCTAAGTTCCGGTGAGTCTAGCCAAACGGCACGCCAAGCCGCCAAACCACCGTCGCCCACCTGCCCGCAGTACCCGACCCGTGTGAGCCACATTAGCGCCATTGAAGCTATGTCTGATCGGGCAGCTGCGCCACGTGAGCCCTGCTTCGCGTGGCCTGTGGCGGGTGCAGCGTCCAAGACTCCAACAAAACAGTTTCAGTGCCTGCTTTGGTGCTCAACTGCTGAACCCAAATCCAAATCATGCCAACCAACTCAAGTCTGCTGGCTCCAATCTCTGAGCCACATTGACGATTGCATTGAACGAGACGGTGGAGGTTCTCTCTCCCAGACCACCTACCATTCGGCCGTCACCCAAGTCTCCCGAGTCCCAACCTCCCTATTATCGCGTCTCACAGCCCCCCGAAACTCGATTGGGTCTCGGGATTCTCTTCATGCCGTAGCGTCATGTTATAGATGTGAAAAGAAGAAAAAAGCACGCATGACGAGCTACGTGTTCCGCCTCGACCCCCGACTGTTGCAGCCTGCAAGCATGATTCGGCAGAGACTGCATGACACCGATCCCACTCGTCCAAGACAATGCGATTCGATTCCGATTCCCTGGGCGCTTCCTACAACTTGTACAGGGTGTCCTGGCTAGCCTTGCGTCTTGGGTTTAGCCCAATTCCTACGATATCTCGTGCAGTAATATAGCCCAGCTCGATGGGCGTCGTATTGTCGGGCTTCAGCCATACACATTCTGCCAGTTCAGAGCCACTCGGACCATCCATCTGCAGCCATCTGCCAACCCACCGGCAGTCTGGCTAGGCACATAAGGTACCAAATTGATGAATGTTGACCCGATGACAGGGACTGGTCTGTGCTTCCTACCCAGCACGCACGATGAGAGATGAAGGTTGAGACAGGGCGCTCGGTATCGCCCGCCTTGTTCCCCAGAATAGTACAATCCCCAAATTCATAGGCCCGCTCGTTTCTTCCATCACTCTATTCAACGCAGACCGATGCGCGCCCGTGAACCCTGGAGGCATCCTGCCATGGACGGCCACGTAAAAGCGGAGCTGGCTTTTTTGCAAACTGACATGACGACAGCCACGATGACGGCCGTTAACGAACCAAGACGCGCGGATGGCAGCGGCCACGCCGAGCGATGTTGATGGCTGAAACTGCGAGATACGGCACCTACCTGCCACTGGCAGAGCTTTGTGCACCCCGAGGCTGCTTTTCGGATTTATCACATCTTCCCTATCTGACGGAGGGTGGTAATGCCCATGCGGCTCGCATCTCAGCCCGTTGCAGTGGCCATGATGACACAAGCCTGCCACCGGGATGCGGTGATGAATCCATCCTTCAGTTGTGCAGGTTGCAGGATCTCGCGAACGGGACAGCGATTGGCCTGCCGCGCCATCTCAGGGCTAAGCGGCCTTCAGTGCATTGCGACTTGCGAGTTTGATCATCGCATCCTTGCTTGGCACCGCGCAAGGGGCTGGGGGTCGTGGACTCGTGGGAGTCATGGGGGCGGAGCGTTTCGCTTGTCCTGCCAGGCATGACAGGACAGAGAGGGCATCATCCCTCCTCGAAACTGGCCTCGCTTGTCATGACGAGGCCGGCTTCCCCTCGCAAGGCGTCCGGTTGCTTCCAATTACGGTCTGAACGTCAACGGGATGCATCTACTGGCGGATTTTCCCCCCTTCACCAATTTCTGCACGAGATGGCGATACTGCCACAGGGTTCAACTCAACGGTCAAGGGCACGCGAAACGACAAGAGCGGGGGGCAGGGACCATAGGTTGTTCCACATCGCACAACCTGAAACATTTTGCAGGGATCCAAGTTGGACAGGAACTAGAACACCACCAGAGAGGCTGAGAGAGCTCAACCACCGAACGCCAAAATCCCCACAGCACTAACCGCAGAAGCACCATCTCTCCGGGCCGGGGGTCGCAGGCCCCCGATCCGCTTGCCCAAATCCGGAATCGTCGTGTCCGGGAATGTGTATCAACTTTCCCTCTTGGCACTGGGAGCTGGTTTCGAGACACTTTGTCAAGCTTGGAACACACGATCCGTTCTCTCGGCCCGGGGTGAATCCCGAACAACCCGATGGCCTTCCATGGGGCTAGCGTCCCTTGGTTCAGGTATGGGCGACGCCAGTTCGGCTGACAACATGCCGCGTTCACGTCAGCTCTCATCTGCTGGGTTGTGAGGAACAGGCAGGTCGGACGTGAGGGCGGCGCCTATGTAGATTGACTGCTAGAAGAGGGTCTTTCTCTAGTACTTACACCCAACTTTTTGTTCTGATCAGTAAAATTCACCCAGGTTACCGTAGCCCCAAAGCTCCAGTATATAGCAATACGATTTGCGAAAGAATCCTCCAATATCTTAGATATGTGGTACATTCAGAGCTTGCAATCATGCAGCCCAGCCAGGGAACGCCAAAAATGCTGCACAGGATTATCAATGGCCCTGCTCCTCGCCGTAGTCATACTCATCCTTCTCCCCATTAGGACTCTCCTCCAGCACCTCCTCATTCTCTTCTCAGAAGTTGCGTTTGAGTAGAGAAGGGCCTTCGTTCCAAGCAGTCCATCTATAGAGGCTCCGTCCTCACGTCCGCCCTGCCTTTCCGTTACAACCCAGCAGTATCGGCTCAATGGTAAGCCAGACTTGACTTCACAGCCATAGCTTGTTTTCGACCCTCAACCAAACGTCCCCCGTGGCGTAGTGGCAGCTTGTGCCCTCTCGTCCGCAAGTAAAACGGCGGGTAGGTCATTCATTTTTTCTTGTGTACAGTCTGCTCGTTCTATCGAGGCCTTGATACTCTGCTTGCCTAACACTGTACTTGCCTGATACTATACTGGCCTAATCTACGCCTGAACGTATCTGAAAATCCAGCCCACTAGCATGCCCGTCGACCAGCTCCCGCGACCCACGCCCAAGCAGGTCCGGCACGAGCTAGCCATGTGGTGAGCTTTTGGGCACGATTCCATTTTTTTTTTCTTTCGCCCGTTGTTATTGCTTTCAGACAGGTTCCACGAAGTTTAAGCCAGTTGTAAATGGACCCGGGAAGCCCTGTTCTCATATTACTAATGCTCCATCTATTTCACCGTTGGCCCTGTAGTTGTGTTCCCTCTTCTTGGGGTTAGGTCCTTCTATTACCCTTTTCTTTCTTTTTCGTTAGCAGCCGGGCTCAGCGCCATCTCCTGCTCCTCCACAAAACCCGACCGCTGTTGGTATTGCTGCTTTCACGGGTCCAATGCCCATAATTGTGACGCTTGATCAGAATTAGCAAATTTCTCAGTAGATGGTAAAATGATGAAGCATACAAAACCGCCGGAGGGCATTAGTCTCCCACCACCACCACGGCCGCCGTCGCCATTAACAATGGTAATAGTATTATGTCTCTGTTATGTATTAGTAGATGATTCATGCCTATAATTGTGTTAATACCAACAGAATACATACTGTGATTTTGCCTGCAGGCGAGAGAGTCCTTGGAATTTGTCTGTGGACAGAGAGTGTGTTGATGTTGCCTGCAGGCAGGGGAGAGTCTGTGATGTTGCCTGCAGGCAGGAGAGAGCGTAATGTTGCCTGCAATCGGGAGGGAGTGCGATGTTGTCTGCAATCGGGAGGGTGTGTGATGTTGCCTGTGGGGAGAGTGTGTGATCAACCTGAAAGAACACAATTCTACTTGTGGGTTGAATAATTTGCCACTTTCCCTCTTTTCTGCCTGAAATGCATAATTGCTAAGGCTAAAACTTCACGTTCCTTCCTAAGACCTGATGTCTGGGCTCCGCCTTATATCCTACACAGTGCATGGAACATCCAACGACAAGCCACACTGTCACTACTTTTCTATACTCAGCTTTCGACGATCGTGCTCTGTACGCAAATATATCTAAAAATCGTGATATAGAAAAGGAATTTTTATGTCTAAACGAATTGAGGGGGGGGGGTTCCCCTCAAGAAGAAGATTGGCCCCAACTCGTCTGCTATAGGCGTGGGCTTGAGCTCCAATCTTGGAATGGGCTTCGAGAGATGTAAAGAGCTTTCCATACGGAACGGCTGATCTCCCGATCTCCCGAAATATTATACGGCTTTTGGAAACTTTGCGCACATACCCGTTCGATACATACAGTGAAGCACCGCTGTCGTGTGGTGTGGTACTTCACGAATTTCCAGAGCGAGCAACAAGGTCCCGAACTGCGATGCCCTAAAGATCCATTGCTCGTTGTCTGGCCGGTTACAAAACTTGTCAACTTTGTCAGCCATGTTTCGATGTCCGTTCTAACTAGACATCGCTTTAGCTTGAAGTAGTGATGTTCCCTCTGCCCGTTTGATGATCGCTTCGAAACACGGTTTGTTGAGTGCCACTGGGATGTTGTAGTTCTTGAATAGCTCAAGTTCGATGGGGCTACTGTGGGATGAAGTCATCTGGCACTGTGTGTGATGCTGTTATCGCCAGCCGGTAGCAGGTGGCAGACAGTCCCCCAGCGAGTGGCCAGCAAACAAGCAATTGCCGTTGCACAGGGTAGAAGTCAGAGCGTGAAAAGTGCGTTGCTGAGAGGAGGTGATGGAAATCAAGGGGTTGGCATGAGCACAAATTCGACGGCGCTTTGCGGGTGATGGCGAAGTGAACTCAGTACCATCAGTCATGAGGGGAGATGGCCAGCTGTTTTATCCTCAGATGCTAGTGGCGTTTTCGTAAATTTCTTCGGCCCTAGGAGATGTATGGGATGGAAAACCTTGACAGGAAGGCAAACTGAAAGAATGGCTACTCCAGCTTGGGTCCCTGGATAGCGAAAGGCCTCCACACACCCATTACTACTTACTCAGATCCCATAACAAGAAGGATGATTCATTTCAACGACTTCATGTTCTATAGCATTTCATCTCTTCTCAGGGAGATCAACCGTCGTTTACATATATTAAGGACCTTGAAAGCCGTCTTAGCACCTGCGACAGCATTCCGACCTCAGTGGGCGAATAAATAGGAGGATCTTCATCCTTGAGGCTGATTCCGATTTCGTATTTCCCGCCAGCATCCGAATTGATCGCTACTTTTTCGTTCAACAGCCCTCAAACAACACTTGTTGCAACAATGAGCAGCTTCCGCCTTGTATTTCTCCCAAGGTTGGCTTGTGCTTGGACTCTAATATACTCATCTTGGCGAGCACAAGCTACCATCCCTGATACACACTCCAAGGGCCCAAGCAGCCACAGAAGTCATAAGGTCTGGGAAGAACGAGAAGCGCCCGACAGACTCTCCCCTCACCTTTGTACACCATTCGCGATCAGCTGCCCGAACTCGAGGACTTCCTCGAAGAGTCGGCTGACGCTGTCCCACCCTAAAACCCAAGCAGCCGCAACGAATCTGTTAGGGCCGGCAGGAACAAAATCAAGGACGAGAAGCATCAAGTTCCTTCGTATATCGCAAAAGAATCTGCTCTCGCTTTCTTCTGTGACGCTGGCAACTTTTGCCTTACCAGATCCTACTTGAGATTAACTGCTAGAAATAAGGTCCTTTTCTACTCAAACGTAACTTCCGACACGTCAGGGTATCTAAGATCGGCAGTATCTTCAAGGTACTGCATCCACCTTTTCAGGAAGGGACTTCCTCTATTAAAAGAGTTAGTGCATGCGTCTGTCACCGTACTGAAACGGGCTGCCTGCGGAGGCTGCGGTGGAGGGGGTCTGCAATTCGCAACTCATGCCTACCTTCGAATAGTTTCCGAGTCTCCAATAACCGTTAAGTTTCGTTTCGATCGTGTCATGGCCACTGCTTGATGTTAGCTAATCACTGCCTCTCACTACACCGAGCTCGGGAAGAAGAAAACGCGGTGCGGCTGTGAAGACCAACCGTTTAATCGGCGACTCTCTCCCAAAAAGCCAACCTGGCCCTCAGGGTTACTCCTTACAAGGCTGAGTATGACAGCGTCCTTCTCTCTCCCTTGGATAGAGTCCACACTGCCTAGCTCTATGCCAGGGAACTTGTCTTTCAAAGAAGCAAGTAAGGCCAGCTGTAGTCTCCATGTTAGAAACCTGATGTTGTGGGCCTTAGTCCCTAGCATACCTGTGCAGTGTACGGAGTAATCACAGCAATGTCTGTTGCTCGGAGGCCAGCATCCACCAACTCCTGGACATGCTGTCGAACAAGAGCGGCTTCCATAGGGTTGCTCTTGCTTTCGCCAAGCAGACCCGACCTCCCCTTCTTCGGGGTTTCCTTGTCCTCGTCGTCCTTACGCTCGGGGAAATCCCCGCCCTGCGTGTCGATGAAGACAAGCGGCTCGCGGGTGTTCTCAGTATCGGCCACCTCGTAGTCCAGGTCTTTCAGGAGGCGAAGACGCACCGCCTCCGCTGCGATCAGCTTCGAGTCGTAGAGCTCATCCGAGGGGAACCGCATGATATCCTGGTGCATGCGGTACTGCGTAGTGAGCATTCGCTTGATGGACGGCCCGTGCAAGGCGAGCAGCCGGTCGAACAATGTCACCTCGAGCGAGACGCCCTCGGTGAGCTTGGTTCCCTCCTTGGGCTTCAGCTTCAGCACGGAGTTTGCAGATTTGATCGTCGGCGGCAGCTGCAGATGATCGCCCGCGCACACGACCTTGCTGGCCGACAGCAGAGGGACCCAGCACTGCGCCTCGAGGGCCTGGCTCGCCTCGTCGACGATGACGACGTCGAATTGCTCGTTTCGAAGCTGGAAGCCCCCCGCGCCGTGGAGTGTGGCGAGGACGACCTTGCTGCCGCTGATGAGGTTGCTGACGCATCGGCGCTCACGCTCGCGATACTCTTTACGAAGTTCCTTGAGCTCTCCGTAGATGGCCTTGCGCTCCTTGCCGCTCTTCGTCTTCTTGATGGATGCTTGCTTGGCGTCCATTTCGGCACGCACGTCCTTGACAATGGCCCCAGCCTCGGAAGTCTGCGTCAAGGCGTCAAGCGAGTGGTTCAACACCGAGGGGAGAAGGCGTGCTGGGTGCCCCAGCCGTAGAATTGGCAGCTTGTGGGGAGCCAGGCGGTCCACAACATTGTCAACGGACACGTTGGATGGCCCGCAAACGAGGATTCTTTGACCTCTTTTGATCATCTGGAGGATGAGCTCTATCAAAGTGTGTGTTTTACCCGTCTAGAGTCAAATCAGTTTCAGCCGAGTCCTCAGGACACCATGCTCCAAACTCACCCCTGGTGGCCCGTGGATCAGTGCCACCTCTCGAGAAGCCAAGGCAAAACGAATGGCGTCCTTTTGGGAGTCGTTGAGCGTGGAGTCAACCCATTCTATCTTTCCCACTTGTTCGTCGGCGGTGAGATCCTTCGCCACAGGGGAAGGACTGGAGAGGCCGAAGAGAACTCGGATGAAGGACGAATACTCGGCCTCTGTCATCTTCTGGAGTTTCTCCATTGTCTGGTTCATCCTGTGCGGGTGAGACAGGCATATTTTAGCAATGAGTTTCCTTCAAGGACTCGCAAAAGCGCCTTCGTACCGGCGATATGTCACCTCATCCGCCAGCTTGACGGCCCATACCCTGCCCGCGAACGAGACCTCGTCTTTGCCCTCGTCGAGGGCCACTCCCAAATACGCGCGCTGCACCTTGGTCACAACACCTCGAGCACCCTTCTTCTCCAGTTCGCGCACCTCACGCTTCCTGGCGCTCCCTGCTGGCTGCTCGGCAACGAGAACAATATCGCCAACTCGCAGCCCATGCTCCGGCAGCTCGTCCTGGCGGCCCGTCGCGGGGTCTGGGTTGAGCTCCACCACGGTACGACCACCGAGTCCGGTACGCTGGGCACCGACAATGAGGTTAGTCAGTGCCAGGCCTGCGCGCTGGAGGCCTGTTGGGCTGTGGTTGCTGATAAGGCTGCTCGTCTCGTCGATCTCGCTCTGCAGCTCATGGTCTAACAGCGCGAGCTGCGTGGCAGCAAACGCGGGGATGTCGACAGGCTTGGCCGGCGACATGGCTTTTGACAATGGGGCACGCGATTGAGTTTTATGTACCGTCTTCTCGTCCAGATGGCGGCGTTGTAGAATGTCTTCGTGGGAAGAAACGAGAACAGCAATCATGAGCACCAGGCAGATGAGGTGGACAGCGCGCCCCACTACAGCTAAGGTATCGCAGTGAGCTCACAGAACATCCGAACCCCGCCACATTCCACCTCATTCAATTGCAGCAAGAGTATAAGTAGGACACACATTTGGCATCGTCCCAAAAGGCTTCTCCGCAGTCAGAATTAATTTGCAGACAGTTTCGTCCTAGGTATCTGGTTAAAAATGGACAACTCCGACTGACTCCAAGCAAGCCGAACCTAGCCCGAGCTGTGTCAATCTACTGCAGCTTCCAGCCATGAAAATATACCCAACAAGTCCCCAACATTGCAACCGCGCACGAATAGTGCATAGTAAAACTCCTTCGTCAATTCGATTCATGCAAAGAGCCCCATATTCCTGTCCCCCCGCCCTCATCATGGTTCCACCTCGTTTGGTTGAATGGCTATCACCACAACCAGCGATGCCAGCATGATGGAAAAGGCCACAAAGGCGACAATGGTGATGGTTCCGCGGCTGGCCGGGAATTTTCCCTGCATGACCCAGCTTTGCGCCAGAAAGTAGCGTTTATAGCCGAGGAACAGGATTAGAATGCTGATGGCTAAGAAGGTCGCACCCAAAGGCTTGCCAATGTGCCGTAGAGTCTCGACATTCGTGCCCTTTTGGTTCTCGCCGAGGGATGTGTTTAATCGGAAGAGTTGTGTGACGGCGATGCCGATGGACGCGAATGCGAGCGATGTGCGAAGCCAGGCGAGAAACGTCCGTTCTATAGCCAGTCAGTCAGTCGATTTAGTTGTGCTCGCGCCGATCTACAGAATCCGTCGTGGTGACGTACCAATTGCGAGGTGGTCACGAGCCACACTGCCCTTGTTCTCCAGCTCGACGGATTGGAACTTCTGGAGGGTTGGTCCCCACCACGGCTCTCTCTTCTCATGCAGCGAGCCCGGCCGGCGGTTGGATACCATGCCCGGCTCCGGCTGGGGCGGCCGGGCATCCGAGGACCCTCTCCCGAGTTGGGACCGGCGCGAACTGCGGGTCGACATCCTCCGAGCCCGGTTCCGGGGGTTGGCCATGTGTAAAGACTGGTAGCTGCCCAGCTCATCGCCATTTACCATCATCCTAGTTGTTTCGTCGGCGCTGCTGTCGTCCGTGTATGGGCTGCCGATCGCCGGGGATGCCGTGCGTGGGTCACGGAGGATGCCACTCGGGCTCCGGCTCGGCTTCGGGGCATCGTCGTCGATACCCATTGTTTCGGCGCGTTGGCGTGCGGTCTGTGGAGAGCAATTGAGCTTCTGTTAGCATAGTACGTATCGGCGGGCGAGAGGGCAGGGATATATGGCAGTTGCGTAGGTGAGGTAGGCTGGAAGGCGGAAGAGCGCCATTCGAGCACGCAAGAGGAGCTATGATGGTGGTGGGCCCGGGGGAAAATGGATGGGCAGTGTAGCGAGGAAGACCAATGCAAGTCGAGCAAGTTGAGTGCGCCAAGGCCAGCTCAAAAGCCGGCAATCAAAGGCGGTGCTTGCCCGGCGGCAGTCTGGTACTGACCTCGAGTATGCCCTGGAAGCGACCGGATGAAGACTGGTGGCGTTGTGTGAGGGAGAAGCTCACGTTGGATGTAGTTCTGGCTGGGGCGGGAAGCCCAGCAGCGCCGGTGGAGGCACGCGAAAGGGACGGCACGAGCGGGAGGACAGGCTCTGGGGCAGGTAGGCCCGGCAATTCCTCCTCATGTTGGCCCTGGGCGCGGGCAAGGTGCTGGTTCTGGTTCTGGCCCTCGTCGGCCATGGTCCGTCCGGGAACTCAGCCGGGCAGGGCAGCTGCCGTAGGGGCGAGGCTGGCTGGCTGGTGATGCGATGGCAGTGACGCTTATCGCGGCGGGTCGTACGTTAGGTGCGATCTCAATGGCACCCTCCTGGCGTTGCAGAGGATCCAGGTACAGTACGATTGCGCCGAATGCAGTGGTCAGCCGTGATTGGGAACTGCGAATATCAGAGACAGGCAGGCTCGCAACTGCAGGACGGGACTCAATTATGGATACCCCTCCCGCCCGGGCTGACCAATCGTCTTGCTCGCTGGGCCAGCTGGGCGCTGTGGATGCCTGCGAGCTGGGGCCTGGGGGCATGCAGCCGGGAGGGGACACAGGCCTTGAGCAATTAGGTAGAGGCTGGCCGCCGGCTCTCTGAGAAAAAGGCCTGAGCAGTCCGATACTCCGAGCAAAAATCTGGGGAACAGGGTCCCTGCTCACTGGACGGACGAGAGGCACAGATGCCCCTCTTTAGTCTCGATCCGCGCGGAGGACGAAAATGACCTAATAAGCAGGCGGAAGCACGTCAGCGCCACTGATAACGGAACCAGATAGTAATTAGTAGGAGGAGTAATAGCAGTTGACGTCGTCGTCAACGTCGCGGAGGTAGCTGATGAGAGGCAGCTTCTCCAAACAATGAACAACAGCAAGACCAAGACCAAGACCAGACCCTGCTGCGAGACCCTGTTGACAATGGACGTTGGCCCCTGTGGCTCCGTGCATGTGACAGGGTCTCATTGCCAGCTGCCTTCCCGGCTGCCTTTCCGAGGCCCTGTGACCGTTCCGTGGCTCAGCTGATTGCAGAAGCTAAGGCCACCATCCGCCACTTGATATATAGTGTGTGAGAAGAGGACTTGCGTATATTACTGCGAGTGCAGCTGGGGCTTCTATGCGTGATACGGCAGCGGATGGTGGTTATAATGCCAATGCCTATGTGCACTCCTCTGGCAAGAAGGGGGTCCAATGCCATGCCCGTGGCAGTCTTCAGCATCTCTGGAATGTCACGATGGTTCCCACAGCCTCGAACCCTTGCGCCTCCCCAGGCTCCCACTACCTTGTCCAACATGGGGAACCTGAGACTGGCGCCAATAGCTTTCCGGCATCCCCCATTGATCCGAGCATGACGCACCAGGATGTTGCCTGTCCTTCCATCGATGTCCATCCCGCGTATAATCTCCCACGCAATCTGGCTCTACATCTCAATCTGTCAAATCCCTAGTTGAGCGCCTGTGTAGAAATGATGCCGCAGAAATGTCTGCCACTCCTGTATAGCCCACTCCAGCGCGGCAAGCCCAGATCTTGTGTTAGGATGTTCCGCTGTAGTTGGCGAGGCTATGTCACCTGGAGCGAAACTGCTCTCGTCCGGTTTTATCCCCATATCATTCGTGACAATTGATGGATTGCCGCGTCTCATCACAGGGACATCTAGAATAGATATAACGGCCAGCTTCATTTCGGTTCTCCAAGATGCCAGTCACTGTCACAGGGGAATAGGAAGCTGCTTGCAGCAGGAAACTTCACCAGCTAGGCAGATACAAACTTAATAATAACAAGCAACCGTGTCATCCAGGCTGCACGGATGGTGTATAGTATTTCCAATCGAGATACACCGACCAAATGATTGCTGCGAATAGTCTAGGATATTTCCCTTAGAGTTACGGGTGACGTTTGTGGAAGAAACTAGCAGGAAGTGATGATACGAGATGGAAGACTGCTTCGACAGTAATGTTACAATTCGGGACAGGGACATTTACCAGCGGCATCGGAGCATTTACTTAGCAGTTACCACGGAGTTAGTTTAGTTGCCAGGGTGACAACCTTTGCTTTGCAGACGCCCTGTTGCTCTTGTTTTTCTCATGACTTACTGCTATGGCCAACTTCAATAACACACAACATCTCGGCTCAGCTCAGCACTGGTTGAATGGACTTGGCTGTCGCTGTGTGCAATGAGGAGTCAAATTATATACACATGAAAATACAACGCAGGGGCACCGTGGTAGTCTTCCTAGGAACTCTAGCGAACTTGTTAGCTACCATTCCCCGCTTCGGGTTCTCTATCATCTACCATTTACGGCTCCTTCTTGGGCACCGGATCGACATTGGTCAAAGCACTTTCACGTCTCAGTCCCTAAATCCGTTTGGGATGGTTGTGTCATTTATAACTGCATTTCAGTAATTGCTCTCCAACTTCGTCGTTCTCATTGCGTTAGCTAGTGTAGCATGAAGAGGTATACTAGTTCCCGATCATGCTGACAAGGTCAAACTACCACTTACTGTGACATGCTAGGTATAGCAATGAAGTTTCAAGTTCGTGGATATTGCTTTTCCATTCCTAGACTCAGCTGCAACTGAGCATAGTATTCGCCATTGTGGAGAGCGGGTGAAGGACTGTACGAGGATGCCAACTCTGTCAGCATTCCATGTCCTTCCCGACTACAAAGATACAGCTTTGCACGTGCATGCGTTTTTAGGAGGCCCAGAAACATATCTTTCAATCGTTCATTTTTCTTATTTTTATGGCTGCATTAGCCTCGACAACCTGCTTCGAATAAGGCTATTATTCTCAATCGTTCACCTGATGATGACCAGATCGAGCGGCAGGGGATGACGGCCAGGGCGTCTGACGAGTTGTCAGTAAGTTCCCAGGGCGACGTCACACCCAGCGCGTCTACATAAACAAGACATGGGCGTTGGGGCTTTATGTCGACTTCCTCTCGGCTCAACCGACCAAGTGCATTCTCGTAAGCATCGCCCATAGTGGAGATCAGATCAGGTAAACTGGTCTTTTGAGTCTCTTCACCGAATGAGGCAGACATCGTGGTATAGATGACCGCTGTTTGAGCATTCTTCGACATGGTATGCCATGCCTTCCACCCAATGTGGCCAACTTCGGGATAGCAGGCCAAGTCTAGGCTCCCTTCTTCCAGTTGTGAAAGGCCATTGTGCGCATGCCACTCCACAGCGGCCTGCCGGGGGAGTTCCTCGAGCTCAACAGCAAACACAGGTGGAATACAAGAGTTTGGTTCATTCTGTTGCCGTAGTGGAAGCACAGACCAATCAGGTACGTGATGCTTGGAGCTCTGTTGGCTGCCTGACAAGGACGCGTAAGCTGGGTTGTACTTCAGATCCCACGGATCAGGCCCGTCGGATTCTTCATCCTCATCTGGTGAGCCATGGGCCTGTTTCCAAGCCGTAGCTGACAACAGGGCATTACGAATCATTTCAGAGTCGGATGCTGCACGGGGGAAGTACGCAACACAGCTGGTCCAGTATTGGACCTTCATCTCGAACGCTATACGCCAGAGATGCTGGAGAGAGAGAGTTATCTGCAACTCGTGCGATTTCTCGGCTGGCGGAGGAAGAACCATGGTAGCAGGAATCAAGGGGATCTGGCCTGCAATGGAAACGGATCGGAATCCTGTTTGATGTCCTTGCACGCTCACAGGCACGTCAATTGCCTGGCTGTAGGGCCCTATGTTGGCCGGTGCCCAGTAGGATCGCCCCTGGACATGCAAGCCATTGCGGTCAGCAGCAACCTGAGGCAATGGGGCTGTGAGGTATACGGCGATGTTGCAGCCTGAAGGAAGCAAGTCCCCACAAGACACAGTGACACGGGAAGGGGGGTTTGGCTTGGTGAAGAGCTTCCCATACTCGCCGTTGACCTGAGGGAAGTCCGACATCCGCCTCAGCACAACGATGGTGCTTGTGACTTGAGAGAGGTCGACAGAAGCCACTGATGCCAGGTCCCTGATCTTGTCCACAATCTCGATCGTCTCTTGCTGGATCGATCTCGCGGCTGAGCGTGGATTCGCAAGCACGGCCCAACGAAGCAAGTCGTAGCCAGTGATTCCTGAGCCTGGGCCACCACCGGCGGGCATTGGCAGCTTCCTCACCGGTGAAAACTCTGCCAGCACCTGGTCCTGGCTCGGCTGCGAAGCTGGGGGATAGCCGTCCAGGATGGCCTTGAACCTCTCATCAAGTAGATCGGGGACCCTAACTGCAGGCGCATGGACATGATCTTCTTTGTCATTGACCTGTGCACCGGCTAGTAACAGCCACGAGGACCCTCCGCCCTCGCGCACGACTCGCCGGCCGTGCTCGGGAATGCTGATTCGCTTTGAGAAGAGATTCGCCGGCCCATCAACCACGATGGTCTCAAATTCGCCACCTTCGCCGAGAACCGCACCTCCAGCCGATCCGAATTTGCGCAACGAGCTTTGCACCCGTGCAGCGCCGGCCTCGCTAGACGCACATTCCCACAGGTGGTCCTCGTTGAGGCCGGCGCTGGCCACCTTGATGATCCGTGCCTCCAGTCCGGCCTTCGCCATGTCGATGAGCAGCTGGGTCTCAACCGCGCCGCCTGCCCCGGGCGTCTTGACGGCGGAAACCGGGGGTGGTAGGACCGGATACTGCCAAAGATAAGCCAGGGGCACCAGGCCCAGGCGCAGCGCGATTGACTCGACGCGGGTGCGCTGGTAGGTTGACAGAATGGCCCCGGCGCTCACAGCATTGGCCTCGGGGTGGCGACTCAAAACAGCCTGGAGCAACGGCAACATGGACTCGGTCTCGTCGACACCAGCCTGGGCGCCTGTCGCGTCGTAGTCCCGCTCATGGTGTACAGCACGGCCGCTGATGGGCAGTCGATAGAGTGGTAGTCCAGTAGCTGCCGCATATAGTGGTAGCACCTCATGCCCGACAGTCTGATACATGAAGCTGTTGAGGTCCTTGCCCACTAGGGCAGAACCAGCCTCGGAATCCTCATGAGTACCGCCCCCATGGTCATGGTGGACGCCTTCTGCAGGGGCAGGCGACCACGCGGCCGGGTCAAAGATCTGAAGCGCCGGAGGCAACGACGAGGCTTCTGCAGAGGGCGAGTTGTCGGCTCGAGTGTCTTCCGTCGCGGCCTCAGTGGCGATGCCACCGTCGTTAGCCTCAGTAGCTGGGCAAGGGAAAAGATTAGCGAGGGCGACGACGCGATGGCCCTGCTCGAGGCAGTGGAGCAAGCTGAAGAAGCTGTCCTTCCCGCCTGAGATTAACGCAATCACATTGAGACGGTCGGGGTGTGAAGCCATGGTGGCTTGGGCATGGAACTTGGGAGGATAGAGCTGATGCTGGTCTGGTCCTGGAGTGGCTGGCAGCGGCCGCGAGTTAATCTCTGGTCGTGTCGGGCGATGGGGTCGGGAGCTGGGGGGGTGGGGGAGCGAAGATATCAAGCAATTTGGCGATCCCCCGAAAAGAAGGCTTTAGTGGGAGGCGGAGAGAGAGTCTGCCACTCTGGGCGCCGGGTACGTGGGCCGCCTGTGTGTTAGTTTGTTAGAAGGTGCCACGGCGCTGGGGTTTCATCGGCTGGGCGCCCGAGAACGATGAAAGGTGCATGTGCTGGACGAGAGATCACAGCAATCCCGTTGTGCGCAGTAGTTTGCGGTAGTTTGGTGGAGCGGCAGCACCAGACCTTCACGCTAGCTACCTAGCCTCCCCTAGGCCTCTAGGGCCCTAGCTCGCCGAGCGTCTTGACACGGCGGCCCAAACACGGCCGCCGCTTTCCCCACAAGCGCCGACGGCTAGGCAGGCAGAGCTCCGCATGTCTCGGCTGCCAATCTTGGTGCTATTGGTGACGCTGGCCGGCCGCACCATTCCCATCCTGAACCCAATTTCCTATCCCCGGAGATGTGATGGACCATGAAAGATGCTGGACGGCCGCGGGTGGCTTCCGGCCGGGCATCACCCGTGGCTGGGCCCCGCCCGCGACAGACGAGGGAAGCCGGAAGCTCGTAGTCAATTGATTACGGATGGCTTCTGTCGAATGATGCCCCTTGCCTCCCCCCCAGGAAGCACCACCCGGGTTCCTGGGCCACAAGGGTACGCCTGGCGGCGCAACGCCCCAATGCCTGAGTTGGGCGATCGAGATCGGCGCGTTGTCCCTTGGCTTCGACTGAAATCTCCGTCGAGCTTTGCTGTGGAGGCAGCTATACGAGTAGCAGAGCAAGCTTGCTCTGTGGAGAGCGGAACAACTAAAGCCTTCAGGGAATCGGCCGTGCGGTGCGTGCGTGTTGGCCCTTGGTTCATGCACGCTTGCCGGCCCCGGGGCGAGCCTCTCTTAGCCCGCTTCACTGACATCTGCTATCTTAGTCTCTGGCTGGCTGAGCAAGTTGAGCCTGCCATGACTCGGCCCTCTGGCCGTCTCATGGGCACGGGCACGGGCACGGGCACTACCTGTCCACGTGTGGAGAAGCAAGCATGGAAGCACGAGCCGTCCTTCATCGAACTATCTCCGCACTAACCTCAGTGTCGTGATGACGGACCAACTTGGCCGAGGCAGCCAGGCAGACCGTCGTGGGGGCTGCCTCATCCAAGGCGGCGGCGGGCATGAGTAGTACTATGTAGTCAGTGAGCTAGTTGTCCTTCATTTTCACCAGAGACGATGCAGGAGGGAGTCAGTTGGTTTGGTTGGCAGCATTGTAATAAATTTTGTGACTTATGGTCAGGCTCTAAAAGGTGTACATGATTGTTGTGAGGATGATGTGCCCGTCATGTTTGTGACCAGCACATTCCTGCACTCGACAGCTTCGATCCGGCAACAGGAAACGACAGACAAAGAAGCAGAGAAAAACACAAGAAAATGGTGTGGTGGGTTCCCGGGGGCACCCAACCTCCCACGAGTCTCAAGTGTACCGTCGTCCAGGCAAGAGAGCGGATCCAGCGTCCCTCTGCCAAGGATGATTACAACGAGTGTAAGAACGGCAAGCCGCCAATATTTGGTGGTGGTCGTTGTCGTTTGCGAACTCATCTTTTTGGGGGTCATCTTCCAACACAATGCAAGCTTTGTTCTCTTAATGAGAAACATGAATCCCATTTCACGCCGTTTGATTCCCAGTATGCCCCGCGTTGAAGGGATACTGTGGTGTAAAAAAAAAAAAAATTGAAAAATATCCTCCCGAGGCCAACCCGCCGAACGAGCGGAAGAGCCATGCAATTTCGAAGAGAGAAGAACACATCATACCCTCCCTGTTCGTAAACAAGATGGAAGAGTCGCAAGGTGGCCTTCGCCGCAATGTTGATACAAGAAACTGGCATGTGTAAACGCATTTCATAACCGCTTGCACTTTTGTTGTTTATCCCAAGGTAACCCCGATTGAAAATAAAAGGAAATATGCCCTACTGCCTCTCCGCAGGAAATGCAATGCGGTCGGCCAAGAGAAGTAAGAAGGTCGTCAGCGTCATATCGGCATATGTCAAGATGGTCAGTCAAATGACCACTCTCGACGACTGATGTCCGGATGTCTGCGGGAGGAGCACGACACCGTTCAGTTGGTGCGCTTGCGCTTCTTCTTGCCCTGGTCGCTGGCCTCGTCCGACGACACCTCGCTCGCGCTACCAGGCACCTCAGAGGCGATCTGGAAGAGGACTTTGCCGTAGGCGCTGTAGTCATCGGTTGGGCCAGGTTGAGACATCATGGAGGCATCGTAGCCGTGAGCCTCGCCATCCTCAATCAGGTTCATCACAATGGCTCCACTGCCGTGGGTCCGTGCGTGCTGGGCCAAGTTGTCGCTGCGAGAGAATTTCTTTCCGCACTCGTTGCACTCAAAAGGCTTCTCCTGGGTGTGGAGAGAGCGGTAGTGGCGCTTGAGGTGCTCCTGGCGGCGGAAGCGTCGCTGGCAGAGATCGCAGACGAAAGTCTTGGAGGGATCCTCAGTGAGCGACTGCTTGCGGCCCCGTCGGTTGGCGGGAGCAGGGAGGGAGGCCGAGGCGCCCTCAGAGCCGGAGGAGGCGTTGGAATCAGAGGCGGCATCATCATCCTTGGGAGACACCTGCTCGTCGTTGGCTGACTGGGTAGAGGCGGCCATGTTCATCATGGGGGCAACAACACGGCTGTCGTTGCTGGTGGTCTTCTTCATACGCTTGTCGTGGTGGCAGTCGTCGGTAGCACCAGAGCAGGCGGGGCTAGTCAGGGTGGGGAATGAGAAAGCCTCGTTGTCATCAAAGGAGAGGTCCTCGTCGCCGATGAAGCTACCGTGACCGAGAGAGACAACAGAGGAGCCGGTGCAGGCGCGAGGTCGGCCGGTGTCGGCAAGAGAGTGCTCACCGCTGAAGTTGACCAGGCTGTTCACGAAGTCGTCCTCAGATTCGAGCTCGGAAAGCTCGTCAAAGCAGGGGAGACCGTGGGCGGCAGCGGCGCTGAACTCCAGAGACTGTGCGCTGGTGGAGCCAACGGCAAGCTTGGACTGATCAACCTTGAGGTCGTCCTCAGCGAGCAGGGTAAACTCCGGGGCCAGAGTGGCGTTGACGGAGCTGGCAGCGGAGACGGTCAAGTTGCGGGGATCGCAAAAGTCCACGTCAAGCTCCTGAGAACCGACGGAGCGGGCGTACGGTGCAGGCGAGGGAGACAGCGAAGGCGTGGAGAGCAGATCGCTGGTGCTCTGGGAAAGAGCAGGGACGTTGCCCAACTGAGACTGGAGGTAGACTGCCAATCAAGGTTAGCCGATGTTCCCCACCGCCTTACTACCCGACTACTAGCCCGTCCCAAATCGTCGTCACTGTAAGCACTGGGCCGCACCCGTTGGCACTGACACCGCCCACCTCACCACACCATCTCTTCGAAGCCACCGGCCCAAAAATAGCCGGCTTCGCAATGGATGGGCGGGATCTTATGGAGAGAGTTTAGGAAATCTGACTAGCTTTACTTACCAGGCGTGAGGGGAGGGGAGCCGGAGCTGGACCAGTCCAGCATAGCCGTCTCGGCCGTCTCAAGGACGTCCTTCACTCCGTCGAGGCCGTCAAGTCCGGAGAACATGGGGTTCATGGGAGTCTGCAGGATCTCGCAAGCATTGGGGCTTCCGATGGTGCTGCCCGAGGTGGACAGAGGGGGTGTGGAGGGGAAGTAGGAGTTCTCGTACAACTCAGTCTCGAGAAGAATGGCGGGCTTCTGGGACATGGGCTGGGGCGAGGCCGAAGGCGTCAACGCCGTAGGGCCATTGCTGTAGAGTGTAGGAGGGTGCGAGTTGCTGGCCGAGCCGGGTCGCGAGTAGACAGGCGTTGAGGGCAGAGTCGGGACCATGGGATACATGGCCATGTGCTGCATGGGCTGCTGGGCCGCGAAGTGGCCATTTTGCCGCACCTCGTTCTTGGACTCGGCGCTGTAGTAGTAGAAGGGTTGGCCAACGGCCTGGGGCATCATGGTGGCGTCCATTTCTGTAGTTCAGCGGCATCATATTAGTCCTCTTGACGCTTCCAGTTGATCAGATATGTGATTCCCACAAACCTGTATTGTTAACGGGGAATAGTGTAATCACACCAAGTTTCGTGGGTGGCCGTGTTGGATTTAAGTATTATGTATATCGTGGTATTTGTACAGATACGCTTCTGAGCGGCAGTCGGCGGTTCGGCCAAACGATGGTGTAGTTGTTCGATTCTTGTCGTGGTAGCGAATGGACAAGCCCAGCAAACAGCTGTTCTTTATGAGTAACTCGATGGTGTGCTGTTTTGAGTGTTGTAGTACATGAGACTCGAGAGTGGCTCGGTCTTATATCGCAAGGACAGCGAGGTTTGGTTAAAAAGAATGTGGGAGGACTCTCTTAGAGGAGGATATCCGAGTAAAGAAACCGAGTCACAAAGGAAGGAAGAATCGAGCGGGCATAAAAGAGAAAAGTTTCACACAGCTCCAGATCCGACGCGGTTGTCGATCATACCTAGGGTGAAGAGGGAACGAACGTCGGGACGAGCACGGGGACATTGGACTAATATGTACGTGCTGCGAGGACGAGACCTGGCGTAGGACACCACGGGTTGACCCAGACGAGCACGATAGGCAGATGGAAACGCTCCGTTCGCCTCCACGTACTGTCTCACTCGACCAGGCCAGGGTCAGAGAGTGGGAACGCCAGGGCACAATCCACCCAGATCCACATCCGCATCCCACCCGGCGGGCCAGACGGCAGAGGGGCCTGGGCTTGCAAGTTGGGACCCTCCTCCCCGACCCCTGTCGAGCATGTCTGGGGCAAAATGGAAACATCAGAGGCTGGTGGGCCGTCCGTCGGGGCCCTGGTACGTAACGCGGTACGGTGGGTGGCGTGGATGGATGGAGAGGTGATGGACGACGGACGGACGGATTGGGCTTTTCGGGGACGACACCACCGCACCGGGCGGACCACCCACCACCATGGCGCAGCCACTGGGCCTTTCTAATTCTGGATGGATAACCCTCGACGCCCGGATGGGCCGCGATATGAAGAGCAGCCCGGAGCCAGTCCAGTCTGGTATTCACCCCCATGTCCCGACTGAATGAACAGCTCGGCCATTAGTTTTAGTCGTTCGGTAACCCGAGAGGCCGGTGTCGCCTCTTTCCACCTCGAGCGCCCTCTGTCGGGGGCGTGTTTTGGGCCCAAGGCGAATTACTCTTTGCTGAGCGGTACCCGTACTATGATACATGGGACGCAGCATTATCTCAGTGGTGGACGGGCTTTTCAGGCGCATCTCGTACCTTGGTCGTAACGCCGTCCCTTGCTTTGCCCTGCCCAGTCACCCAACCTCTGCGCGAGAGTGGAGGGGGTGAGGTGACGAGTAGAGCGAGGTGGTGGTGTGCGGCACAGAAAGAGGTGTGTTTGTGCACACCTAATCCGTGTGCCATGTCTATGAATGGATCAGTGATGTGATAATGCCTGTGCCGACAATGTACTTCCAGCCCAGTACATAGCGCGTGTGCTGGTGTGCGTGTACTCATGCCTGTGGATGGCCACACAAGCCCACTCGGGAATCCACAAATCCACTCCGACAGCCGCCCACGACACACACCATGTCCGCCCGCCCCCCTCCCAAGGACGCTACCTCACACAACGCGCACGCACACTCCGTCATTGATGGGCTATCCTCTCGCTCCCTTGGCTTATCCCACTCGCGCGCGCGAGCGTGTGCACATCTTGGCTCGCCCAGTAGGAAGGCCCCAGTGCCAGAGACGCGCTGGTGAGTTATGTCGAGCCCCATCTCGGGCGCGCAGCACAGGACTCCCACTCGTCGGCGAGCTTCGAGGTGGCACGCAAACCGCGTCACAAGGGCTGCATAATTCCGCGCACTGATAGGACCGCGCCCTCGCGATTGGCACGGCCATGCACATTTTCATTTTTTTTGCTGTGACCTGCGACGTGCGAGTCGCGGGCTGCGACTTGCTGCAACTTGTCCACTCGGGATTGCGGATTGTGCTTCCATGTGCACAGCCATTCGCTGGTGCTGCCGTGTCACATCCACCCGTCCTCGACCACTGTGCCCCGGCGACGTCCCAGCGCCAGCAGGGCCAATGCAAGGTACGGACGCCGGCGTCACGCTCGCCCTCTTCACCGATCATCCCAAGATGCACACTACTGGCGCTTCCTGCATGCTGCAAGGTGAATGGGACTCTGTGCATTCACTGCCTTGCGGAGTGCCCGAGATGCTGTCATGTATCCTGATTTAGGGCACACGGAATGGAGAATTCCAGCTGCGAAGCATGAGAATGCGAATGACGGTGGGAGGCAGCCGGCTCAGCGAACGGCTGATGCCCACTGAGGCCTCTATCGGCACACTGCCTACTAGTACCACTATGCGAAACAGTTGATCGCTGGGCTTGTTGATTGACAGATTGATTGGGGGCTGTGCTACAACCCGCTGTCCAATCCGATCAGACTTCTGATACAGTCATGACGACGGCACCCATCCTTTTGCATGAGCGAATCCCCATCATCAGCCCTTCCGTCAATGGCATAATGGATGCCATCCTGTTACAGTTGCCAGTGCCAAATCCAGTAACCACAGCAGCTCCATAAATCCTCGAGGTAGCACTGGGTCCCGGTGGAATACGAGTCGTCATGCCACCGCACCATCCCTCACCATCCGTATAACGACGGCGGGTTGGGATAAAACACGAAGGGTGGAGCGGACCACAAGAATTAATTTTATGCGGTAAGCCCGGGTGTGCCCTGACGTCGCTGACCAAGGCTCGTTGGTTCATGGTGGTGCATTACTGGCCACTTTACACCTACCTAGTCGGGCTTACTGGCGCTGATTCCTCGGGGATGCTTCGTGCATACCGCCTGCATTGGAATAATGCACGGCCTTGGTCTCATGTGGGCTTATTGGTGGCTCCTACTACTTATGTGCTAGTGACGCCCGTACTGCGCCGTAAAATGCTCGGTGCTATCTTTATGCATGTTACTTGCTCAGGCGGTGGGTGGATAATGCTGCTAACACTACTTGGTACGGCGTCTACATGTGATAGCAGAACGAGGTGATGGATTAGTGTCTGGTTTCTCCGACTCTGCGTGGATGAGGTGAGCAGTAGGCGCGGTTGGCGTCAGTTCCGCTAGCACCCATGAGTAAGATACTGTCCTGAGTGGCTGCAAGCCAGGTGCACTTCGCCGCGATCCGCCTCAAAACTTGGCCGCGCCGGTACTATCATGAGTGCTTTAGGCCAGCTGAAGTTGCTGGCTGCGCTGGAGGCGATAGTCTCCTGCTGGTGCACTGCTTGGCCTCGCCCAGCTCTGGCCTGTCGACCGTCCACCGTCCGTCTAGTCGTCTTAGCGCCATCCCAGCCAAGCTGCACCATTTATGCCAGGCGCAAAACGACGGGGTGGCACATAAGCCCTGTCAGTTATGATGGCACAACTTGATAGCTTCCCCAGCCACTCACAGGGCAGGACGAGTCCCTCAGAGGGCTCCAATCCCCCCCAGGCACAACGCCAGTGATTGTGACGGACTGTCCAGCCCTGACCCCGGCCAATGGGTCTTGCTTGGGATGGCCTGCCCGGGCGCCCGCCTTGGCTCATTGCTTTTCCCGCCTGGCCTTTGCGCTCGGGTAACGTACGCTTCCCGCGTCCAAGCAGGCATTGCGACTCGCGAGTGGCGACGGCGCAGCAGCACGGTTGCGTCTCTGGCGTCTTCTGGCGCTGCCTCTGGCGCAGCGGTATCCTCCCCAGTCCGACCCAGCATTGGTCCTCGCACGAGACCGACGCATCATGCACGATGGCATCAAGGCACGGCCAGTTGAGGCGACCCGGCAGGCCCACATATCGCCCACAGGCCGCCCATGGCCACCACCACGGCTACCACCACGGCCGAATCGGACCTCCACGCTTCGGTCGACTGCTTTGACGACCTACGGTTTTCGTTACTAAAAGGCAGACTGCTTTTGCACCCTCTGGCATCGCTCGTCTCACCAGACGCGGACACCGAGTCAGTCCAAACAGGCCACACAACTACTCGCTAGATCGCGATCTACACTAATAGCAGGGTCAGTCCCACGGCCTCGTCCCGCAATGCAATGGCAGCTCCCAATCCCACCACCGCCCTCACCCTCGTGTTTGCGGACTTACTTGGACTAAAGCACTTCGTGGCGCGGCCCCCCCACTAGACATCTCTGGTTCCAGCAACAACGTGCCCAATTCGTGACGGAGCTGCTTCAGCTTCAACTTATTGATGACTAGTTCTCGAGCGGGTTGTGTTTTTTCCCGCCTGCTCCCGACCACCGTCTGTCGATGGTGGCGCCACGTTCGTACCTAGCCCAAAGGCCGCACCGTTTAGCCCGCCGGAACTGAGGGCACCGCTCCGGGCAGGGTGCATGGCCAAATGTTCCCAAGAGTTGGGTTGAATGCATGGGGAAAGCAGTATGACCCATCTTGTTGCAGGGTCCGGTTCCAGGACTGTGGCAGCGGCGACGTTGACACCCCAGCTCGAGACGCTCAGAGGGCCTGTCAACCGTCAATACGCCCCGAAAACTAGGAAAGGCGTTGGTTTCCCTTCCCGGGAGGAAAGTTCCCAGTCTTCTGGGACCTCTAAGCTCAGCATGGAAGTTACACCGAGCGGAGAGCGTCCCGATCGGGGGTACTTCTGCTCTCAAACGACTATGCTACATTGTCGTCAATGCGAACTGCAACGTTGACAGGTCCCCCAGGAAGTCGCCGGCCGCCTCATGGGGTCGGAGAAAGGACCTTCCAGAAACCACCCCCAGACACCAGCAGCATCAACCACGGCTTCCTAGTGAAACATCTTCAGCAGACCCGTGAGGATGCACCTCGCTGTGCGCTAGCTAGCGTTAGCCAGGAGTGCCAAAATTACTAGCCGATCGACCAACCGTCACTATCTGGCAACCCTCAACGAGTGACAGCCAGCTATGGCTTGTCCAGGCCTGATTCTGGCGGCCTTCTGTGGCACTTCCTTTCCCCATCTGTCTGTTGGTTCTGAATCTGTTCGCCACTCCACAGCCCAGACTGGCTCCCAGACTGCGACGGTCGTTGATGTCGCTTGAGTTCCACATGACCCGACCTTCCCATCTCGACCTGGCCCGAGGCTACGAACGGCCTCAAGTGGGGGAGGATAATTTCGATAAGCCCATTATGAAAGGTATGAAGCATGCGCCCCATGTTATGATCGCACGAGGTCTGCTAGCCCCAAGCGGCCGGATGGCGCCCTATTGGTCAGTGCCTGGACTATCACTCGTACCTGAAACTGTAGGCAGTTTTGCACAAAGCCAGTCTGGTGCTATGCTGTAGTTGCATTAGCCAGGAACAAAAGGTTTTAGTGTGCTGGGGCGTTGCAGTGGGCTAAGCATGCGACGCACAAAGACGGCACAAACGGCGAACTCATTTCATTCATGCAGCCACCCTGCCAAGTCGTCACTGATCAGTGCCGGTGTGCTGTGCTCGCTTCGGCTTGCATATTCACCTCGTCACAGAGCGCAAGATGGAGCCTGCATGCCCTCATGCAACACCCCTCACAGTGACAAGCCCAAGCCACTGGCCTCGTCGTCTGTATCATGGACCAGGGCACCTGAGGCCATCTGCCGGATGTCGATCCTCACTATGAATGGCAGCCATCTCCAGAACGCATTGAGGCTGATTTCGTCCAGTCTCGACAAGTGTCCCTTGTCACATAAAATACGGCCGGGTCCAGGGTTGCTTGGGCCTTCGTCAACGCCGAAGAATCGTGTGGTTGTCGGCCTGCCGTCCGTAATCTATGTGACATGGACTGCTATATCGGGAAGGCTGTTCCCCTCATGGCCGCCACCTTGTCCTTTGAGCAAATCCCGTGTGTAATGCGTGTGTGGACATCCCGCTTGTCGGTGCCGTATCTGGGACAGGCTCCCAGCCGTTCTGCAAAGCGGACTCAGCGCTCACTGTGGGTTTCCCTGTCGCTACTGCAGACTGTGGTAGAGGTTGTCACTAGGTGCCTGGATTTGCAGCTGGTACCCTGTGTTGCGGCGCTTTTGTTGCAGATTTCAGCGTTGTAGTGCAGACACTGACCACCGCCAATATGCAGGAACAGGAACCGTGGCCAGTTGTGGCCACCGCCGGCGTGCACCACCAACCCCGCCACCGCAATGCACACCAATGCACAAAGCCCCTGCTCTCACTGAGCTTGGATACTGGTACTTACCTTCTTGGGTAGGTCCCTTGCTTCTTTACGAATGAGGCCAGGTTCCTTCCTACCGAGACCATCTTGTGGAAGGTGAGTTGCATTCGGTCATGCCTTCCATCCTTCCACCGGAAATCCCCGTACCTGATCTGCCATATACCATGTTCATGTTGGGGCGTAGATGCAGCATCAAGCTTGTAACTGCTTGTCAGCAACCCACGGTCTGGCAAGTCTGGTATCATGTCTGCCAATAATACCAGGTGTGCACCACGCACGCGGCAAGACTGTTTGACATGGTAGCCATGGCTGAATCCACCACACAGCTTGACAAGGAGTGCCTTGTGCGGGTTGTGCAGCGCTGACGGGCTCCAGGCTTATCCATTCGCTGCCCAGTCTTAGCCCATGAGGCTCCATCCTGGCAGGAGCGATCGTGCCAGATCGCCCCAGAAAGACAGATTCTCACCACGGCGGCTCGCTATCAAGCGCAATCGCCTCACGTTCGCCAACAGGCCGCTCCATGGCCTAAGTCACTGAGATCAGGCCGCTTCTCGGTCCACTGATCCTCTCCCACCGTCTATCAGACCTTCCTTCTCTTGCCTTAGCCAGAGAGACTTGCTCCGCAACTAGAGAGCATAGTCGTGCAGAGACCGCGGAGCGGCTGAATCCCCCAGTTCCAGACATGTCGTCAGCTGTGCTAGTTCAGCGTCTGTTCGTGTGGCCCCCGCGGAACCGGCTGTTCTGAGAAAGTGGCGCCCCAAAGCATGGGCGAGCTACTACGACTACGACTACGTACTATGAAGCTTGCGCAGCGCACCTGGCGATCGCGAATTTACCACGAGTCATCCAGTTGCCACCTCCGCCCACCAGACAATGTAGCATGGCGCGTCCCGTCTAGCCTCGACTGGCAAGGTGGCCTACTATGGGTTGAGATGCACCACGGGCAATGAGCACCGAGATCCCATTACGTCGATTCACCTTGCTACGGCCAGGTCTTGTTATCCAACCAGATGCACAATCTGGGGCAAGTGCCCCAGGGAATCTCACCCGTGGCATCATGTTCCATGTGAGACTTATCGAAAAGAGCAAAAACTGATGCCCCCATCACCCTCAGATGTCGCTTCTCTGTATCAGGTGGTGCCGAACTATGGCCCGCTGGAACCTCGTGGGTAATTGAGTCGGCCTCTAGGCTGTCAATCAACCTGGGGCGGTCCGCCCCAAGCTGGGCCACTTTACCCTGTTCCAGAACCAGAATGAGGTCCCAGCGCACCGTACCGAGTCCTGGAAGCGAGCTTGGCTCCGACTAGGGCCGGCGAGGGACCCTGATGGGGCTCATGGGGGGCTGGCCAACGTACAGCTCGCACTAGACCGGGGTCCCCTATCAAAGCCAAGACGCCGCGGGACTTGACACCCTGCGCTGGCTCTGGTAACGGCCCGGATACGTAGCCGTGTGGCCAGCCAATCTCGCCGATAACAGTGACGGGGACTAGGACTGCAATCACCCTGGTCCTCCGTCCCTGGGTCTGCTCCCCGGATTCTCGTTTGAGGAAGGCTGCAAACCTGCGACGATATTCCAGCCAGTCGGCCATCTCTGTTACATTCAGCGTGGGCCTTGTGTACCATTGATATGATTCTGGAAGGTACAGATATACCCAGGCCCAGCTTAGTATCCGGTAGTCGACGTGAAGAGATTTCCCCCGACCTTGAAACCGATGACTGACTCAACACGTCTTGTCTAGCCCTTTGATGGTCGACCCCCAGCCGCCCACCCATATGGTGTTTGGCCTGTGGTGTAGCCGCCATGAGTCTTTGGTCAATACCTCGTGGTGTCTCCTTTGGCCACAATCTTGGAATCTGGCTGGTGATCGGGCTACTGTCGGGCTACTCCGTATACCAAGACCTAATCGAAACTTGGCTATTCTTCCGCCGTTCATGCCTCTCCGATCCAGGGCTGCCCTAGTTCGTCCCACAGATCAACCCCAGGAGCTTCCAGGGAGTACCTCGTTCATCCACCTTTGACAGCTGCCTGGAAGGGATTCGGTTACACTCTCAATACACGTGCGGAAGCTGGTCTCGGATGGTGGTAGCAATGAGCACCATGACTGGTCCACCCCGGGTACCCATCTTTCGATGTTGCCTCTGTCACGGCCAGTCTTGTGCGGGCCCAGGTCCTGCCTCGGAGCTAATGCAGGGCTATCCCTGTCCCTTGCAAGGCAGGCTCGCTTTCCCACTGACCATGTCCTTGGGCCTTCGAGAAGGTTTCAAGGGCCCCGCCGGCCCAATCTCAGGCTGCACTGCGCCAGCATGGTGCGAGATCACCACCAGATGATATGAACTGGTTTTGATATGGCTCCCCATCGATTACCACATTCAAGCATAGGATTGCGGAACCAGTGGGCACTGAAGAAACGCTATCATCTCGCTCTACTCCGTACTTATTTTTGCTGTGCAACCCTGAGTCGCGAAGAAATGAGAGAAGCCCTGGTTGTGGATGCTCTCCTCTTTCAATAAAATTGTCTTGACACAAAGAGCGATGCGCTGGATTAATGATGATTCCGCAACGCAAGAGTGGGACACCCACCACACCAGGCCACGACCAACACGAGCTTGGCGTCTTGATTATGAGCATATCAGTAAAGTCGAGTGGCTCATCGCACGCTTTATCACCCGGGTGCCTCAACCCCACGGAGCGGGGGATACATCATGGCCACCCACATTACGTTATCTTTGGTTCAGATTGCACGCATCACATCACGACCAGCCAGCTGAGCGCCAACTTATCGAGGCCGTACATATCATCCCGTCGTTTTCTGGGGTCACATCATCCCAAATGGATTGTCATAATTCACTATCACACATTCAGCCCCCGCCCCATGATATGAGCAGACCAAAGTCCTCTCCCGTCCCAGTGATTCGTCCATTGGGGCCTAATTACTTGACCCGGTGTTAATTACGGAGGGAGGCACTGGCCACCGACAAGGAACCAAGCTGGATTCTCACGGCCATCACGTGAATTGACTGAGCCATGGTCAATCGTCCATGGGCAATGATTTGCACTACCAGTATACATGCACAGTGTATACACACCCTACGAAGACTTTTCTCCCAGCATGAGCTTCGTAGCGCCGCAGGGTTTCATGCTCACTGCTATGACCGTTGTCTCGCTAATGGCGGGAACTGCGGGCAAAGCAAGCAGCTCCCGTCAATGCGTCTACGGTCTACCATATTCGACGGACGATGTGAGCCCGACAGGCATCACGCAAGCCACCATTCGGCAGTTAAAGACCAGTCAAGCCAAGTTACCTAACTGGAACGCAGCCAACATCGCGGTTTCGGATGGGAGACGAATGGGTCCCACCATGATGCCCATATGAAGGAATTGGGAGTGGCCACCGGCCTCACGCCACGGCTAGGAGTATCAGGTGGAGGAAGAAATGTGATTTCTCAATTAGCCCAGACTTGCCGCAGCCCCTGCCTCCGGGGAACCAGCCAAAAAGGTGGCTCTGCAATTCAAGTACCGATGTGGGATGGAGTCAAATATAAGAAAAAGCAAAGAGAACGTTTGGGTGGTCCCACGCTTCCGTTACGGCGGCTCCCACCGTGGACCCCCAAGCCAGGAAAAAGAAAGGTGAGACAAGGTGAAAATCTCTTCGGTACCTGCGGATATCCTGGACATCGAGGCTTAGTGCTAAAGAGGCTGGATACCGTAGCTTTGGGTGATTGCCTGTCCGGGAGACTTGTGGGCCATGTCTGTATACGATGCCATGCTATGGCCAGTTGCCCGGGATATGGATGTGGAGAGAGGCCTTGGTGATGGTAGCATGTTGTACCGAGGAGGAATCGTATTCCGAATGCTTGATATCGGATGTCAATGAGAAGCAGAGTGGACTCTGAAGAAGGAATGGATGCGCCACCACCAAGCAGGCGTCGAGCAGGCGTCGAGCAGGCGTCGAGCAGGGAGTCCTGGGCGGCGTCTTTTGCGGCAAGCCATCAAGCAGCTAAGGGAAAGGCTTGGTTTGCTTGCTACCGGCACCCACTCCCACCCAAGCGCGGCAGCTTCGGAACCAACACGGGCACGGAAGGGCGATCAGCGACTCCCGCGAGCTAGTATTCGGCAGCAAACATTTTCACGAGGCTAGCCACCACAGGGTACATTGCCTCCCGGCTTCTCTCCCCGTCTACTAACATTGCATGCCAGGTGCTAACTAAGCAGTAGTCATTGACCGCTCATTGAATTCAATCCTGGCCTCGATCACTACGTACAGCAAGTATTCCTAGCCTCTTGTTTGTCTTGATCTGAGACGCACTCTGGGCCATGGGCGGCTCTCTCTCTCTCGCTGTTGGTCTCTTGCTGTTAGTCTCTCTCTCTCCACGCACACTAGTGCGTACATACAGTAAACGCCCTGTTTTTGCTTTCTTTACTTATTTGCACTTTTTGCTTTTGCCGCCTCTTTTCTCGTCGCCTCTCAACATCACCTCATCTCATGCCGGACTTGTTTTTCTTAGTCGGGAAAGACAGCCCATGGCATCATGCGACGCGGCCTTATTCGTGGAGCCCAGATGGAGCACAGATGGATGCAATTCGTGCCCGTCAGCTGTAGCTAGAGCATCATCATCAGAAGCAGAAGGCTCTGCAGAGGTGGCCAGAGCCAAGTGATCTGCCGCATCCTAGCCGAAGGCCCGGAAGTCAAACACCAGCCAGCCAACGTCTTGCGTGGTAGACGGGGGCCAAGTTGTTGGAGCTGAAAAGCGCAACCCAAGTCCCTTTCGTTTGACTTGGCAAACAAACTTGGATTCAAACACAGCCTGGTGGGCACAGAGGTTGTGATTACGCGGGTAGGCAGGCCAATTGCATTTCTACCAGATCTGTCTTTGCCAGTGCCTCTCTCTCTCGGCAATGGATGCCAGGCTTATACTGGGCAGATGTGAAGCCTTCCGAGTCAGTATCGGCTACGGACTACCGGTTATCCACCTCTCGCCTCGCTCCGGGTAGAAGAGCAGCTTCGGGATGGATGATGTGCGAAACTTGATTAAAAAGCAAAGTTTCTCGGGTCAGTCTGGCAGGTGAGCAATCGTCGGACTGGATGCTGTACGATGTAGATGGAAGCCGCCGTTGAGTAGGTCCCCTGTACAGGCAGCGGGGTCAGCCAGCTCAGTGACGTCGTGAGGCCCAAGAGGACGGAATCGCCCATTTGGCGGCGCCTTGGTCGTGCTACGTGCCAGATGGTGGGGAGGTAGGATGCGTCTGTCATGGGCTGTGAGCAGGGCCAGTGGGGAATCAGCTGTCGCTGTCGGGGACCGCTGAGGGCCGGTGCGGGCTGAGAGAGCTGGTGGTCTCATGGCACGTCGACGATTCCGGACGCAGGCGACGGTGGCTACGAGGGATTCCGGTGGTGGGCTCGATCCCGGAGCAGATGCGGCGGCGATGATGGCACAGAGCCCGAGGACGAGGGGATTACAGACAAGATGCCACCCTCTTGTCGGGCTCTCGTGTATGTGTTGGGGAGGCCGATTTGTGCCGGCAACTGCACGGTTTCGGCCATTGTCAATGTCTGACACGTCACGGGAGAGGGAGACGTCTTTTTTTGTCCGTCTGTCTGCCTGTCTGTCTGGAGTAAATGCATGTAGGCAGGCTTGCAACCTGTCTGTCACAGGTATGGGACACACACTCGTACGTGGGGCCGACAGATGCCATCATTCGATTGATGTGTTTTCCTTTTTCTACTTCTTTTTTTTCGCCTGTCATCGGTAGGTTGCGCTGGGCCTTGTCGCGATCGAAACTACAATGCCATGCTTTTTTCTTTATTATTTTTTTTTCTTCTCGGACGATGGTCACCTGGTCGCTGCGTCGGTTACACATGTGGTGTGGTGACGTGGTGCCAGGTTGTCTGTCGTAGACATCGAGTCCACAGGCGCGCGTGTGTGAGTGGTGATGTAGGGTAAGCGGAGGGCACGTACACGGACAGGACGGAGAGGGGAAAGAAGAAAGGAAACGAATGAAAAAAAAAAAAAAATTATGTTGACTCTTGCGCCCCGTCTCTGTGCTGTTTCATCTTGACTCGGGTGGCAGCCCTTTCAGCTGGCGAGGATGAACACTCTTCGCCACGGGTGTCTGCGACAAGCACCCGAGGCTGATTCAAAGCACGGCCGGTGCCTCGTGTTGGGTGACTCAAGCCTCGTAAGCTCACTGAAATGTTTGAGTGTCCATGCGCAAGTAATCTACCAAATCAGAACCAAGTGCGGCAGCAAATACGAGCAAATGACATGCACAACAAGTATTGGTTGGAAAAGTGATGCCATCCACGAACTTGTCTGTCCACGCAAGCAGCGACCCAGCCAACTCTAGGGTAGCCAAGTGTGGCGTCATCGTCCTTGATTGGCTAGTTTCCCCACTCCCAGCCACCCGGCCCAGGAACCAGCCACTTCGGCCCCACCCGGCATTTCGGCACCCCGGCGTTAGGCCCCAAAGTCGTTGACTTTTGACGTCGGATACGCTCCCAACCTCCTGCTCGAGCAGCGATCTGGGCCAATTGATCTGGTCCAAGGCGCAATGAGGCCCTCAATTTTTCAATCTCCGACCCACGACCAAGGAACGTCTGAGCGGCTAGCCGAGTCAAGGAACCGCCCCTTTATTTCTCGGTGACGTTGAGCTGCCAGGTTACGTAGGTATCCGTCCATCACTGTATAACCCCCGCCCTTCGTCCTCGGGGACTGGATCTGGGTCGGCAACCTGCATCATCCAACAATACCATTCAAAACCTTGACGCCCTTTGACTCGGTGCGGTTGTGCAACCATCTAATCTTCGAGTCAACAACAGCCACCGAAACGACCGGTCACCTACTGGATCTTTTTTTGGTGCAACGCTTCTCTCTTTCCGTCTCTCAGGCTTGTTTGTTCCTGCCCTCCGGCGATAGACGTCGACACCTCGGGCTTCACGTGCCTCGCCATTCACCATGAGGTGCTCTCTTACATCAAGGGCCCTGGCCGCAGCTGCTGCACTGTCACACTCCGTTTCAGCCCAGACGTGGAGTTCGTGCAATCCCCTCAATAGCAGTGAGTTTCCTTCCCAGATAGACCCTCGCAACCCACACCAAACCGTTTCACGTGCTAATCATGTACTCAGACACATGCCCTGCAAACACAGCCCTCGGCATGGCCATCAACGTCGACTTCTCCCAGGGCGCAGTCAACTCGTTTGCCGCGTCGGGCTCCCCCTCGTACGACCGTGACGGCGCCAAGTTCACCGTCGCAAAGGGCGGCGACGCCCCGCAGCTCGCGTCGCTCTTCTACATCATGTTCGGCCGCGTCGAGATCACAATGAAGGCAGCGCCCGGCAAGGGCATCGTGTCTTCCGTCGTGCTGCAGTCGGACACGCTCGACGAGATCGACATGGAGTGGCTGGGCTCCAACCCGGACGAGATGCAGTCCAACTACTTTGGCAAGGGCAAGGTGACGGACTACAACCGCGGCCAGTTCCACCAGGTCAAGAACACCCAGGGCGAGTGGATCAAGTACACGGTCGACTGGAACAAGGACCGCGTCATCTGGATGGTGGGCGGCACCGCCGTGCGCACTCTCACCGCCAGCGAAGCCGCCGCCGGCCAGTACCCGCAGACGCCCATGCAGGTCAAGTTCGGCGCCTGGGCCGGCGGCGACCCGGCCTACAACGCCGCCGGCACCGTCCAGTGGGCGCGCGGCCCCACCGACTACTCGTCCGGGCCCTTCTCCATGATGGTCAAGAAGGTCGTCATCACCGATTACTCCACCGGCAAGGAGTACCGCTACAAGGACACCTCGGGCTCGTGGGAGTCCATCGAGGCCGTCGGCGGCCAGGTCAACGGCAACAAGGGCGGCGGCTCCGTCACCGTCACCGCCAGCGCGTCCGGCACCACTGCCACCGCCACTGCTCCCGCCGGAGGCATCGGCGCCGACGGCAGTCCGGCCACCGCCACCCAGACCGGCTGGCCCTGGGTTGCCAACGCACGTCCTACCGGCGGCGCCGTCCCGGAGGGTTGGTTCATCAACGCCGAGGGCAAGATCGTCCCCAAGAGTACCCTGGGCGGCGCCGCCTCCGCGCGAGCACCTCATCCGATCTTCGTGCTCGCCCCTCTGCTGGCCAGCGTCGTGCTGTTTGCCGCGAGGCTGTTCTGAGCCGTGCCCTGTTCCTCGATCGAGCAACGACGCAAGGTGGCCACCAGCTCGGATGTACTGCGATGAGAGATGTGCTGCGAGAATCTATGAATCATGTGTTTTGGGATTTTTTGGGGGTATAGACATGACAACAAAGAAAGCGGAAACTTGGCATTGATGGGCATTATGGGCGTATATGGGGTTTTTTTTTTTTTTTTTTTTGCTGGCGTTGATTTCAACAGCATCTGCAGGTTGTGCCATGGATGGATGACTTGAGCCAACCCTGGCGTTATGAAGCACACGTACACTATCGGTTGCCGCAACAAGAGGCGGCATCTTTGCATATAGTTTGCATTTACATATATAGACGGACATGGGAAAGCGGGCCGAGGAACAAGACGGATGGGGACTCTGTATGTATATTTACCTACCAGTCCATGGACAGCTGCTACAGCTGCTGTGGCGGATAATCGAGACCACGTACATAACCACCGTCCCTTCGTCTTCCGATCGCCAGCAACTGTCTGTCTATTCATTTCTTCTCCATTTCCATTCGAGCTCTCCATTCGAGCTCTCTTGCATACCCCATGACCATCCCAACAGATATGTCAAACGTCATTGTGCCAGAGGATGAGAAACGAGACCGGAACTGGCAACATGTAGTGGTTTGATTGAAGCAACTTTGGTGATTTTTTTGTAAACTATTTGTTCGTTCTACTATAGAAGCTACTAAGTCTTGTTGATGGCATCAAGTTGACTGAAAATAACTTCGCTCGTTGCCAAGCTGGCATTTCTCGAAGCCGCTGCGCCCTTGTCTTTCAAGGCTTCTAATCGACATTTGGACCGCCCCCCCATGTCCCATACCCAAACCCCTAGACAACTCCAAGTCTATCGAACCCGAGATCGGAATCTAGCGTAGGTTCCAGACCCCAAACCCTCCCTCAACAACTCCAAGTCTATCGAGCCCACATCGGCATTCGGTCTGACTGGTCCGTGCCGTAGGCGAAAATGCTCGTTCGTGACTGCACCTCCCACCGTGGTAAAATGATAAAGAAAAAGGGAGTGTGAATCAAGCCATCTTACAAATAGCAAGGAATGCAAATGTAACTATGAGCAATATACTGCAATGAAGGAAGCAAGAACTGAGAGAAAACCCACGAGTGACGTGGCGTGACTCGAATCAGAACGTCCAGTCGGCAGAGTCCTCAACCGACTTGATAGCCCATCGAAACTTGTCCCGAAGTGTCTTGGAGAAGAACTTCTCAATTGGCACGTCAAACTTCTTGGAGAAGACAACGGTCAGGCGAGGATCGATGTAGTTCTAGTCAAGCGAGTTAGCAGTCGGATGATATGGCGGTGAATTATCAACACTTACAATCTTGGAAGTGCTGAGCGCAACTTCCTTGTTGCCATCCCGATCCTCTGCCTGGGTCTCGAGTGTCTTGATTCGATCATCCAACTTCTGGATGGCGGCAACAAACTTCTCCACTGTCGGGCCTCGGCCTTCTGCCTCGACCTTTTTCGTTTTGTTCTCCTTCTTGAACTTGGCCTGCATTTCCTTGACGGCCGCAAGTCGCTCCTTGAGCTCCTTCTCTGGCATGGCCCGCTCCTTGTTGGCCTTGAGCTTCTCATTGTCCTTCTCAAACTTCTTGGTGATTTTGGTCCGAAGCTCATCAACCAAAAACTCCTGGTGCTCGAGAATCCATTCCTCGTCAATGTCCTCATCAATCTCGAACCATGCGGCTCCCTTCTTCTTCTTTTGAGTGGGATCGATATCGAGGATCATCTTCTTTGTTCGCCATTGCTGATACCTGAGACCTTTGATCTGTTGCCCCGTTAGACCCAAAGCCATGACTACCAATATTCAGATGCGGATCACTTACCCTGTCACCAAGCTTCTGCATCTGCTGCTCATGCCCAGCGCCGACTGTTCGCCTGTGGTTGCAAAGAAGGGCAACCTTTCGGTTGCAGTCATTGTAAAGCTTCACCTTCTCCGCAATAGGTCCACGGGATCGAGGGTCGTTGCTGAGCTCCTTCAGCAGCTCCGACATGACGAATGATGCATTGTAGGTACGGAACACCTTGGCAGTCAAGCCTTGCATATAGCTGTTGAGATGCTTGTTCAACTGAGACGTCTGACCAAGCGAGTTAGCAAAGTGCTTATACGAATATGACAACTTGACATACATTGAGTCGATCGAAAAGATCATCGCCCGTAGTCTTTGGTGCCTTCTTGAAAAGCTTCAGATTCTTGAAGACTTGAGCATCGACCGTGGTGGTCTCGTTGTATCTGATACTGTCCTTGCCTAGGAAATCGAATGTGACCTTGTTTGGGGGCTCTAGAGTAATGTGCTCGTACTTCAAGGAACAGCAGCCGACCGTGTCTGCTTCATTCTCCGTGTCCTTTTCGTTGCCTGCTCTTAGAGCAAGCTTGTCAATAAGGTACATGGCTGTGGCTCTTTGACGATCCGCCATCACCTCGCTCTTGAGTTCTTTGGTGTAATCCTTGCGGATCTTGCCAATATGCTTCTTGAGCTCCCGGGCCTTCTCAAACTTCTTGTAATCGCTCTGGCCCTTGATATCGCTGGCCGCACCAAGCATAACATACTTGTACGCGCCGTTGATATTCTCTTGCCACATGGCAAGCCAGGTGGCTTTTTGGTCGTGTTGAACTGCCTTCCATTTATGACCGGCGGGTGGCTCTGGGACCTTGGCGCCTTTACCGATGTTGATTGTGATTTGCTCTGGCAGCACTCGCGTCTTGACCTTGCCCGTTTTGGGATGTTCGCCACGGCCGCGGAACAGACTGGGAGGTTCAACACGAAAGTTGCCAACCTTTTGCTTTCGACCGTCCCATGTGCAATACACATAAGGGGCCTCAAGCTTCTCCTTTTTAGCCTTGGCAGCCTCCTTCTCCTCCTTTGACATGTTCTTGGTCTTATTGGCCTCGGACTTGACCAGCCAGGAGTCGTACATTTTAGAGAAATCGCACTTGTCAAAGTCCTTGATCTGAATCTTCTTGCCATCTTGGTCAGTCGCTCCATACTTCTTGACGAATTCAGAAAAATCGGTAAAGAAGTTGGTTCGAAAGACGGGATTGTCGAGGTGATGAGAAGAGGCTGGCGTCATCATAGCGACCCAGAATGTAGCCACCTCTTCGGCCTCGACGCTCAGGTTGACAGGCTTTCCATCATACAGCATCTTGACGTGCTTTGGAAGTGGCTCGTACTCGGGAGCAAACAGGACACCGTTGTGCTCTAGAGTTGACCACTTGATGCTGTCGTCTTCGCGTTTCGGAGCGTTCCACCAGTCGAAGCCTTCGTCATCCTCTTCACTCGCGTCCTTGCTCCTTTTGCCCGGAGTAACCGACTTGGCCTTGTTTGCTGGCGTAGTCGACTTGCCCTTTCTCTTGGCGATAGGAGCATCAGAGTCGGAATCATACTTCTTCACACCATTGGACTTTTTCTTGGCCGAGGCGCCGTTAGATTGGCGTTTCGAAACCGAAGACCTCGCGAGCGGTGCGTCGTCATCAGACTCGTCCTTGATGGGCTTCCTGGGTGTGGATTTTTTCAAACTTTCCTTGTTCGCCTTCCGTTCGATGGTCTTCTTCTTCTGGGCAAGCTTGGTGCCGAGCGGAATATCATCATCACCAGAGGATTCGGGCAAAGCCGTCTCTTCGTAGGACGGGGGCAGCTTTTTGCCGCGAGACTTGCTGATGGGCTCATCGTCCGAGTCGGATTCGATCTTTCTTTGCCGTTGACGTTTTGCCTGCGACAACAGCGTCAGCATCAAGACCTACGACCCACCGCAAATTTTCGACCAATATGTCACTTACCAGAGGAGCACCGTCATCGGTCTCGGACTCATCCTTGTAGCTGACAGCGGTGATGGAAGTGCGCGACTTGCGCTTATGAGCGCCATTTGTGGCGGGCGAGTCGACGTCCATCTCATCCACTACGGGGCCGTTTCGGATCGAGATGCCAGCGTCCGGCATGTTTTTGTTGGGTCCGGCTCGGTCCAAGGCTCTGTCCTGGGCGGCAGAAACTTTTTTCGCTGACACTGTGGGCGTGGCTGGTTAGAAAGTTCGCGTGGGAGCTTTTGTTGGCGCGAGAAGGGAGAAGGTAGGGTCGGTAAACTTTGTTTCTGCACACAGCGCATGAAGCACTGCCGCCAGGGCAGTGAAGGGATGCGGTCGGCGCAAGCCGAGTTAGGATGAAAAAAGGGTACGTACGGTGGCCGTTGGTCCTCGAGAGAGGGACATCGTCATCGGAGCTGTCATAACTCATGGTTGCGAGGGCAGTGTGAACTCTGCGGGTAGCTGCCGAAGAAAAGGCTATGAGGTCAGGGACTAGGATCTGATGTGGATGGTAGAAGCGTCCAACATATAGCGTTGTGGGAGAGCGACAAGTTGGGAAGCGGGTTGGCAAGCGAGAACTAAGCCCCCTCAACGCCCGGTGGAGGAGATGAGGAGGAGAAATTTTGCTGATGGGCAGGGACCGAGGAGGGATTGAGAGGAGGAAAGGCAGAATGCGAGGGAAAGAAGGCAAAAGAAGGCGAGGCCTCGCAACACGCTTAGTTCCCTGGGTGCGGCAAGTGCACCCGCCTGCCTCTGGTTTGCAGGGACAAGCGTGCCTCGCGCCGGATCACGTGACACTAACCAAATTCGGGACTGCCGCTAATTTACCGGAAAACAGCGACGAGAACAAAACGCTGGTCCCAATACACCTCATACCGACCCTGCACGACCCCGATCTCCCCATCAATTGATCCGAGCATCGCGATCAATTGGGCCACCGTTGGCAGAGGCTCAATTCGACTCTTCAAATCCGTCAAGATGCTGTCCCGATCGGCCAGACCAGCTCTCCGAGCTGCCGCCGCAGCTCAGTCCCGGTAAGTCCCCTCGGATCCCGAGCGCCCCAAGATTTTGTTGCCGAAGGAGCTGCGGAAAGCTGGACCACCAACAACAACAAGCCGACAGCGATGATGTAGCTTGGGCCATCCACCGCGGCATTCTTCAAGGCACATTGTCGTAATGAAGCTTGCTCCGCAACGCACCATGGGGATCTCCCGGCTAATGCTAGCTTTCGATTCTGCAGAGCTGCCGTTGCCGGCCCCAGCACCGCCGCTACCTATGCGACTCTCCGTGAGATCGAGGATCGTCTCAAGTCCATCCGCAACATTGAGAAGATCACCAACACCATGAAGATCGTCGCCTCCACCAAGCTCACCCGGGCTCAGCGCGCCATGAACGACTCCCGCACCTACGGCCAGACCTCCAACAAGGTTTACGAGTCTGCTGAGACCAAGGCTCTTGAGAGCGAGGAGAAGAAGACCCTCTATGTCGTCTGCTCCTCCGACAAGGGCCTCTGCGGTGGTATTCACTCCGGTCTCAGCCGATACATCCGCAAGGCCGCTGCTGAGGAGCCCCCCTTCGACCTCGTCCTCATCGGCGAGAAGGCCAAGGCTCAGCTTTCCCGAACCAACCCCAAGGCGATCCAGCTCAGCTTCGCTGGCATTGGCAAGGATGTTCCCACCTTCGCCGATGCTCAGGCCATCGCCGACCAGATCGTCCAGCTCCCCACCGAGTACACGGACATCAAGATTCTGTACAACTCGTTCATCAACGCTCAGTCCTACGAGGCCGCTATCATTGAGGCATTTTCCGAGGAGGCTATCCTTCAGTCTCGTGAGTTTCCTATTCAATTACCGGCGTTTTGAGCCGTCGTTGACCGATATGTTCTTCTAGCCAACTTCTCCGCCTTCGAGATCGACGACGAGGTCCTCGGCAACATGCGCGAGTACTCCCTGGCCAACTCCCTTTACTGGGGTCTGGCCGAGGGTCACGCCTGTGAGCAGTCTGCCCGACGAAATGCCATGGACGTGAGTCAACTTTTCCCCCGTCTTGACGAGTTTTTACGACAGTTGCTGATAATTCCCGCAGAATGCTTCCAAGAACGCTGGCGAGATGATCAGCAAGTACCAGATTCTGTTCAACCGCACCCGACAGGCCGTCATTACCGGCGAACTGGTCGAAATTATTACTGGCGCTACTGCCTCGGCGGATATGTAAACAATGGAGGTGCAAGTCGGGTTCTAACGCTTCCCTTTGTATCAAAGGCCTCGGGATCAAATCCGTGGTGACCCCAGTGTATCAAAGCCATCAATAAATTCCTTAGTAGCCCATAACCGCATACATCATCCATTTGTATTGTCTACTTTAAGTTTCTCTCGAGGATGCCATTTCCATTTGATACAGAGCCATTGATTCGACATTCCAAGCTCCGGCCAAGGATACCGCAACTCCCAAGCACCAGTATGTACAGACACGCAAACACAAAACCCTGCGCCGCATCAAAAACCGAATGTAGGGTATGGTATGAACAGTCCTATTCCTATAACTCCAAATCACTGTCCCGGTCCTCCGCGTAGCTTATGTTCTTGGTTCGTCGGTGCTTCTGGAGCGGGAGGCCAGTATCGCGGCGCAGCTCGCCAGCCCCAGGCATGGGATGCTCTGTTACATACGCCGCTCTGAGTGTGCTAGCTTCACGGTCCCACCTCTCTGTGTCTTTCTCAAAAGCTTGAATGGCTTCTGCATACAGCCGCTTCTGTTCGGCGGCTTGGTCCTCGAACGGCTTTCGCTCTTCTGCCGAGGCCTCCTTCCACATTTTTGAGGTCATGACGCGCACTTCATTTGGAACGGCACGGGCCGGTTTGCCGGGTTTCCTGTTCTCCTCGCACCTCTTTCGCGCGGTTTCGAAGGATGCTTTGCTGTAGAGGATGTACGGGCTCCCGGCGACCTTGTCCGGACGAGCGGGACGTTCCCCGAGCTTAGACCGGATATGGCTCCACAAATCCTGTTCGTAAGCTTCGATGCGACCTTTGATCGGATCCCTGGCAGGTTCTTTGCGTTTTCTCAGTAAAAGCGAATCCCGAGGAAGAATCAAGGGCGTTGGGACCTCGATAGGCCCCAGCAGGGTCTCTAGGACCTCCGACGCAGCTCTCAGGCCCGACAAATAAGCCCCATGCACAGTAGCTGGGTGTGTGCCGATGGTATGCTCGCCAGCAAAGAAAATATTGCCCACTGATCTAGCCATAACGTCATAATCCTCTGGTTGCATGCTTAGCGCAGCTGAGGAATAGCTGCCTCTGGCAAATCGGTCGGATCCCCACCTGGTTACAACGGCTTCCAGCGGGTAGGGCACATTTTTGCCGAAGACGTTGCGCAGGACTTGCGTGGCTTCTGCGACTAGGCTGTCGTTGTCTGAATGCTCTGTATCAAAGCCAGCATCGCCAGCCATCAGGGCGATCAGGCATGGCATGCCGGTGGTGTTTGACACATTGAACCACTGAAAAAATCGTCCTCGATTCAAGGAATACTCCGACTGTGAAGTGCTGTGTCGGTTCGGTGGCTCCCGTAACACACCAAAAATGTCCCTGTCTGGCTCCCAAAATATTTTCTCATAAACAAGGACAACCTTGTTAAGAATTCCATATCCTAGCCGCTGGATTGCTTCGGTTTTCCATGATGGCAAGGGTGGCTCGAATGTAATGCTTTGCTGCTTGAGAACGCCCAGCGGAATGGTACAGACGACAGCATCTGCATCCACCAGCGAGCCGTCTTCGCACTCAACTGTGGCAGTACCCATATTGATATCATTTTGATACGAGACGCTTCGCACTGGGGACTTGGTTTTTAGATCGAGTTGCGTTGGGCACTGAGCCAACCCTCTGGCAACGCTCTGGTAACCGCCCACAACCATGGTGTGGCTGCCCTCCCATTCGTTGCCAGTATCGATATCCCATAGGCTGAGGCTAAGGTTTCGCAAGTTTGTTGCATTGCTGTATTCAAGATTGGCAATATGCCAATTAATAAGACGATAGTCCTGGGAGTTGAGTCCCACCAACTCTTTGTACTGAGAGATGGCCGAGTCAAGAACGGAGCCCAGAGTAGAGCCCTCTTCATTGGAGGGCTTGACTAAGTCGATGTTGTGGGTCTTTGCAGATTCGTCCTTCAATGACCACCCCATTAACAAGGCCTTGTTTGCTGCACTGAGAGTTGCGGGTGTCCCGGGTTCGTTCAGCACTCGGCCAGTCAGTTTATCTGATGTAACGGGGACCAGGTTAACATGAGCTGGCACATTCTGTTCCGCCATGGGAAGTGCGCCGGGGAGTGCTGCAGCCGCCTGCTCCGCCTGAATCAGAGTTTTGCTACCGTCTCCTGGGCTATCACGACCCTCCTCGATGAGACCCCGATTGCCTTCAATGTGTTTTGGCGGGTGTAGCTTATGTTTGAACTCACTGACTCTGTCGAGGCAATCGTTGTATAGCTTCTCCACCAGCTGATCCCGGACGGGATCTACCGGCTTGCCATTAGTGTCGTAGATGGTTGTGTCGGCCGTGAGAAGGTGATAAGGCAATCCAAGTTGGCCTCGGACGAGAACATTGAGCGGGTTTCCACGATCAAACCCAGTGATGATCATGCCGCCCATCTCTGCTGTGCACCGTTTGCCAGTGAAGCCGTTGGCTGTCTCAACAGGCTTAGTCTTGAATTCACGGGAGTACACGCGGCCACCAACGCGGCTGCGTCCCTCCAGGACAATGACTCTGGGTGGCTTTTCGCCCCGTTCATGAAACTGGTCGGCATACTGTTTGAATAGACCCTCGAGATGCCTGGCACACCCCAGGCCAGAGAAGCCGGCCCCAATGACGACGATTGTCTTCTGATGTTTTGGCGTTGGCAACTCCGATTCTTGTATACTAGGCTCGGAGACCAGCGCACAGCCATAATTGATATATCCGCGACGAAGAAGCCAGTCATAACAAACGCTTGCTGCATCGAACCAACGTGCGTTTGCGCAGCCGACTGCTTCTTTCCTCGTGACTCCAACACAAGGGTGTTGCAACCAGAGTCTAAGGATTCCATTTCTGATGTTCAGGTACGTCGTGACCTGGGTAGGGGAAATGTGATGGCGCAACAGAAGGTATTCCTCGGGATGTAGCGCATAAGGGTTGAGTCTTGACGACTCGGCCGCAAGTATACACTCACTAGCATATTTGTAGGTGGGCAGGTCGGTCGGGATTGATGACTTTGGGCCAATGTTGAAATTGTAACGCTCAGCATCGTTGACGGACGGAGACTGCACGCTGCTGCACGCACGGTGCTCGAAATCTCGCTGGTGCCGTGACTTTTCGGTCTCGATGGGAGTAGTCGCCTTGCTTGAGTCTGTCGAGTGCAGCGACGACAACTCTGACCCATCTGTGAGGGATGAAACAAATGATCTATCACCACCGTTTGCGCGAGTCATGCGTACTGGCGTAGTCTCAATCTTTTTGACAATTATTTCTCTGCATAGTTGCTCAGCATTATTCGATACAGAGTCTGCAGGGCCTGGGGGAGGAAGTGAGGCAAAATCACGCCACTTACCCACTGTGCCCTGGCGCAATAGAAGACGCATCAGACTCATGAGGCTCTTCGTCAGCCACCTCTATCGCCCCAGACCAAACCACAATTTCCGGCGCGGCTTCAGATGTACGCTCGGTTGAAGTTTGCCGCGACTGTGACTGTGACTGTGACTGTGACTGTGTGGAAAACATGAAGTCGGGAGTTGCCGGGGGCGACAGTCGACCTTTGGCCGACGGGGCAAGAGGCGACTCAGCACCCAGCAGCGTGCTTGTGACGCCGTCTCTTCCAAAGCTTGGATTCCGCGTACCCTTTCGGGGGCGAAGGCTTTCCCTAAGATTCGACTCCATTTTGCAATGACCACGGACGACGATTTCCCCTGCCAAGTCCCCGAGTATAGGCGGAGGGATATAAAGTTGTGGTACTATGTCGCCCAGGGCGGCGGAGTCTTCAAAATACTCTTCTCGTCGGATTGGCACTTCTAGCGAATTGAGGGCAGGCGAAAGGCATTCTGTGAAAGCGCTGCATATGTTTGGAATTGCCTAGCGAGTCTCATCAGCATCATCTCCGCCGCTTACACAACGATATTCACTGAGATGACATACCGATCAGTCTTGGTGACAGTGGATCAGGCCAATGAGGAGTGAGATTGGAGTAGCCATGTACCACCGTCGGTCATAGGTTCGTGATCTGGTTTTAATCCATGGCAAAATCAAGGGCCTGGTTCGGTCGGCTGCCCCAATTATGATTCTGTTGGCTCTCGACTGCGTGCAAGGGCTTGACACTGTCAGCCATTGTTGCCCCTCGGAATGGGGTAAACCATGTTCACGACCAGGATCACGTGCGCCACTACCCAGGTGGCCGAATCAGAGAGCCAGTCGAGGTGGGCCCTCGCCCTCGGTCTCGACTTCGTACATCCCCTTCCGTCTCCGATTCTGGATGCTAATCAGTCAAGGCAATGCCATGTTTGTAAGGAACAACTGGTTTGCTCGTGGTCATATGCAAAGCATGGCGCCCGTCAATAAGTGAGTCTAAAAATTCAACCGCCAAATTAACGCATTTCTCGTTTCGCATGACGCCTGCCTCCTCCAAAGCCCAGACAGAATGTTACACAAGTTGCCGCCTCGCCTTAGGATTAGGATGTGGGCATGGGCTTGTTCTCCTTGGCAAATGACCCCTTCTCAATTGCTGCTTCCATCATGCGATTGCCGCTAATAATGGAAGTAGTGCAGATGACTATATTTCTTCGATCTTTTCCAACCATGAATTAGCATTTGCGTGTCACGATGATATTTCGAAGACTCACCTTCCTCCTGCTTCGCGATGAACCTCAGAGCCGCGATCTCGGTAAACGTGATGCCGCCCACAAATACAACGAAGACAGTTTGCTTGTTTCCACTGCCCGAGAGTAAAGTCCTGGCCTTGACGGCCTTGTCCTCGCCTTTTTGGTGTTCATAAAACGTCTGGCCGCGGACATGTTTGACGGCATCATCGAATCCATGCCAACCTTGCGTGCCCGATCCATTGGTGCTGGTCTGGTTTACTGCTGCATTGCCCTTCGTTACTGAGAGCAGGTATTTCTTTTGAAGAATACACTGAACTAAACGGATGGAGAGGGGTGCGTATCCGCTGTAGACATAGGCGATGTCATTGGGGTCATCCTCTTGTACCTCGTCCACAATCAAGCGAAGCTGCTTGCGCAGGTATGAGTAATTGGTTTTGGTCCCGTTCGCCCCGGAATTCCCGGGCATTGGAATCATGCCAGCCAAGGGCGAAGACCGTGATAGAAATAGCTGTAGCTTTTCCAGGTTGTTCAAAGTCAGCAAGTGCTGGTAACCGTAGCCTTCGAGGATGAGACGCCGGAATAGGTCGAATTCCTTTGGCTTCACGCCCCCTGATATGCAAGAGTAGATGCAAAGGAGTCTCAGTGTCTTATGAATCGGGGCATCCCGCGCTATCAATTCCTCGATGCCTTCGAATTGGGACGACGGATCCGCGCCGGCTGCAAGGTTTTGCTGCACTTCAAGGAGTCCCCTGAACTCATCGGATCGTGTATGCTTGAAGATTTCTTCGGCAAGGCCCGAGTGTATCCTGGTACTCTGCTGTTCTTGCTGATATCCTGGTAGCTGATTGACAAATTCCTTCAACTCGGCAATCGTCTTCGTCTTCTGTGTGGTTTCGTAGTCGTTTTGTACTTTCTGTAGCTGTCGTGCTACCTTCTTCAGTATGCCACCGACGATGGCAAAATTGGCATCTCGTAGTTGTTCGTAGAGCTTATCGCTCGAGTCGAGCTGGATCGTTCTCGTCCGACTCTGAGCTGTCGCGGTAGATGATGGCGCAGCATTTCCAACGATTGTCGTATCCACCTTGGTCTGGTTGTTCTGAATCTGGAAGACTTCGTCGACGAGCCCTTCGTAGGTAAGCTGGGTGAGAAGCGGGGTGACAAAGTCGACTTCGCGGTCGATGATAATGACACTCTCATTGGTCGTGCTCGGTGTCAAACCAGCCTTATTCGAATCGGCCGAGTCTTCGCCTGCAAGCAGCTCTTGGCGCATGCGAGACAAGAGATCGGCTACTCGTTTCGCATTGTCTCCTTTCCCAATCACGCGGGGGAATAAGCCATGGTTTCGCTGGATCTCCATGAGTGCCTTGGCCATGAGAAATGTGGGCGTCACATCCTTGGACAGATATAGGTCTCGAAACGAATCGTCTAATTCGAGGGAAAGGACATCATTTTCGAGAGGGAAAAACGACAACGGGAGCTCGGAAATGTTGACATCGCCCAAGACGCCTGCTTCTTCCAACAACTTGTCGGAGACGAGAGTGCGCCGGGGCACCCAAAAGATATGGAAGTCGTGTGTGATCTGGCTTTCGCGTTGCACGCGCTTGATTTGAGCTGAACGATATGTCAGCAGGTATCCAAGGGGGCTTGAATGAAGCGCGAACCTGCAATCGCTTCGGCATGGCGACCGCACTCGCCACGTGCGATGAAGACTACATTGCGTTGTGAAGAGTCGACATTGTTATTTTCCAGGACGAAGAATTTGTCCACGCCATATTCTTGGAGCACGGCGACTTTGACAATGAGGCCAATAGGCCCAACTAGACTCCGGTCTAGCACAACATTCTTCTTCCCACGGACCTGTCATGCATGATGATTAGTGGGCTGGCACAGTGACTCTGGCTGGTCAGCCAGGGAACTCCTTACTCACGCCTTCTAGCAGGTAAAGAAGGTCTTTTCGCGCCTTGTTACGTATCTGGTCGGTGCTAAACTCTGTACGAGGAGCCATGGTGTCCCAACGTGCAAGGGTCAAGTTGGAAGGCTCCCCGGGAGCTGTGAGGTTGCGAGGGAAGGGGAGAGATGGAGCGCGCAGCTGTTGCGCGGGCGGTGTGATGGAGCCGAGGAGAGCTCTGGCGGGGCACGCCAAAGGATAGGTGGGTGGGTGGTGGCAGGTGGCCTGTGTCCACCAGCGTCAGCCTAGAGGCTAGACCCACACAGCAGCTAGAACCCTGCATCCTCTGACGACGTCATTTCGGTCTCCAAAGCTTCCATTGCTCTTCGACCACGCGAATACATTCACGTAGTACGATGAAGTTTCAAACACTTTGGGATCCTCGAAATTGAAATAAAAGGCCGCTCGGGCGGCAACTAGACGATGCACTGCGTCGCGCCGTTCCTGCCCTTCTTTGGGGATGGTACACACAGAAAGTTCTGGGCCACGAGCAAACAGGATCCAAGTCGCACGGCGAAAACCAATTTGCAAGTCAGCCCAGAGCCTCGGTTCATTGCGACCTGGATGCAAACTTTGCCTTTGAGTCGGAGAGCTGTACCATTGGTGCTAGAGCGAAGGGGCTTTCAGAGTGATCCTCTGGCCCTCACGCCGGTTGAGTCCGATCCGACATACCGACCAGAGCAGCCGTCGAAGGTCATTGAAAACGCCTCGCCCCAGCACACAGCTTCGTCAAGAAGACCCCTTAACACCGTAGAAACCAAGATTAAAAGCTCATAGTTTTCCATGCATACATGTATGTGTTCCCTGCTTGCCCAAGTCTCCTAGAAACCCAACGCCAGATGCACCAAATGCTCGCAAATGCTCAAGATGAAATACGTTATCATCTGCATTACTATCCAAAATGAGTCTAAACGCTATTATCGTGGTATAGGAACTCGATATCGCGGGGCCTGAGTTTGTTTCCTCTCACAAACTCATCGTCGCCAGGTGGCCGTTCGTCCTTGTTGTTGCTGGTCAGCATGCTCTGAATGCTCATGCAGATGCTCGAAACGCTCTGTACGGGGCTCCAGCCCTGCTGGCCCAGGAGGTCGAGACAAATGATGCCGTTGGAGTAGATGTGCGGGTGCATTGGCACTGGACGGTCGGGTTTATCTTCGAAGGTCACCTCGGGTGGTTCTGGGAGGCGATGGATGTCGGGTCAGTCGAACGTCGGCAACAGGTCTCGCTTCATGGCAAAGGCCTACCTATGGGATACATCTTGGGGAATTGAAACTTGAGACGATATATGTGACCTTGATACAAAGGGTTGTTGTCTAAGACACGAATGTCGAGAAACCAATCGCCGGCGACGCTGTCTTCGCGCTGGATGAGTTCGATGCCTGGAGGGAGCCCGTCCTTGTGGATCTGCGGGGTGCAGGTGAGCCGGAGTGGGCGAACGACGAGCGAAGGGCACACATACCTTGCCTAGCTCCTTCATGAGGCGCCTGTCCCGAGTTGATCCAGCCATGTCGATCCGCTGTTTATAACCAAGCCTGCTGCTTCCTGATTGCGCCTTTGTCGGGAGGGGGTTTGGACGCGACGACCACGGCTGGAGGATGATGGTATGTAAGGTAGAGTATGCAGAGGGAAAGCCAGCGGCCATGGGGACCCGTCGATAGGCGAACAAATGCGGTCCGGTCGTTTTAGTGGGGTGCCGAGGGGCCACAGCCCACTACCACAGCATAAGGTAGGTTGTTTGCTGGCTTGACCAATCGGTGCGGATTCCCTGACCTTTTAACTGACGCATCCGGAATTTGTGTGTCCAGCATCATCTTCACCCTTGTCGGCCGAGAATCACTAACACGGAAGAAACTGTAGGATGAATTTTTATGACGTCGAAATGTTGACGGAAATCTCTTCGTTGAGGATTGCAAGTTGCTTGTCTGTTGTCACGAGTTTGGGTCTGGGTGTCAGCTGATAGATTTCCCTACTGCATGCGGCTGTGTCTGATACTCTTTGAAACAGATCAGAAATAGTGAGTTCAATATGTAGACGACCAGCCAGTGTCAGCTTTCCACTTCTTGGCCGAATGAGGCCTGGAAAAACTATTCCGTAGCCGACCTGCTTTTATCTATCATCAACGTCATTTGGTCGCCCGTCTGTGTGGCTCGGGGCTGCTGGTCGCGCTACTACAGGGTACCACAGGGAACAGGAAGATCCTGCTGCACAGCTGGTTGCATATGCCGTCCCCTTCGCATTCCGGGTCTGTCGCGAATGCTCGGGACCAGGCATAAAATTACGGCCAACTCGGTGTTGGGACTTTGGGCAGAGGGGCACCAGGTCAGATGCAAGCACCCTGGACGCGCGATGTGATGGTGGATTCTACCCAAGGCTCTGATATGGTTGTGAGAACCGGTCAGGTTGACCCTGGTTTTAGCATCACGGGCCATAACAAAGCCAGGTATGGCGATCCCGAGCAATGTCGTGGATGGCTACATCTCTTGGTGGCATGGGCCAAGCGCTCATGTATGTACGGGCACTCAGCCCCCATGCCTGTTGTGTTGGCGACGAGGGGCAGGCCAGCTGATGTTGACAATGGCCCAAGGGCTGAGGCAGGTGGCTTAGAGGTGATATGCAGCGGATAGCCGGCTTCGTGCAACGCCCAGGGCGACGCCACTTTTGGGTTGACCCTGTTGGAGGCCATTCGCCTATTCATGGCTGAAGGGCTGAGCCACCATTGCCACAGCCAGAGAGCCCAGCCAAGAGCCCCGCCAGCAGCCCGGGCAGCCAGAGAGCCCAGCCAGGCAAGCTGGGGTGACAGTGGTGCAGAAGCCCACTCACTGCCTCAAGCCTACTCCGTAATTACAGGCTGAGAGGAGAGACAGTTTAGCGCTGACCTTGTCAAAGTGGGAGGCACCCAGGCCAGGTATGAGGCCAGGTCTGCGCCCTCAACTTGCGGCCAGCCCGCTGCCCATCCGCCCAGAGGGGGTCCCCAACCCCGCCATCGCAGCCCGCCGGGGCTAGCGCTAGCGGGTGTGAAGTGAAGGAGGTGGGCGATGGATTTGGGTACCCCGTTTGCTGTCCAATAGTACCTGGCCTATCGACGCACCTGGGCGCTCGTACGGGTGGAAGAGCCGGAAAGAAGATGTATCGACCGAGTAGTCAGGTCCTGGTTGAGGCGCGTTGTAGGACCAGACGCAGAATGGTAGCGGTAGGTAGTGGTGGCGGTGGTTGTAGTGGTTGTGGTGGGCCGCCGCTGACACCGCGCAACTTCCCCGAGTCCTTTTTAAAGCCCAGCTGTCGCAGCTACCTACCTGCTCCGCCCTCCTCCAACTGACTCTGCCCATCGACGTGCCGTCCTCCTCACCTCGTCTCCTCGACTCCCCGCCTGCGACCCTCGTCCCCGCCGGACATTGGAGTACAGCGCCGTTACTTTCGGTTTTTCAGCGGCCGAAGAGACACTCACCGTCGAGAATCCCGTCGCTCGTTGGCCTGTTCCATCCATTCCAACGACACTCCATCACGCCTCCTCACTACCCCGCCATTCACCAGCCATGAGTTGTAAGTCGCCAGCCAGCCCTCGCTCGCCTTACGCGGCTCTGCCTCAAGCCTCGCTTCATACCAAGTAATCCCTCACCGGGCCTGGCGCAACTGCGACGGCATGCGCCTGAACCAGAAGCTCCGACTTGGCTCTACCCTCCATCCTGTCCGCTGAGTAGTCTTATCATCGCCGCTGACATGGTCTCGTGTTTTAGCTTTCCTCGCCCGCCTCCAGGGCCAGCCCGAAAGCTACGAAAAGAAGTCCGCGAGCTCCTGCCAATACCTTGTTCTACGAGCTGTCCTAATAATGATTCTTCTTCTAGATCCCAGTACCGATTCGGTCGAACCCTCGGCGCTGGCACCTATGGAGTTGTCCGCGAAGCCGACAGCCCTAGCGGCAAGGTTGCCATCAAGATCATCTTGAAGCGCAACGTCAAGGGGAATGAGCAGATGGTTTACGACGAGCTTGCCTTGCTCCAGAAGCTGAAGCATCCCCACATTGTTCAGTTTGTCGACTGGTTCGAGTCGAGGGTGTGTTTCCATACGTCCATCCTTACCCCTCCGCTTCGCTAATATACACCCCTGTAGGACAAATACTACATCGTCACCCAACTGGCCACCGGCGGAGAGCTCTTCGACCGTATTTGTGAACAGGGCAAGTTCACTGAATTGGATGCAGCGAATACCATCAAGCAGGTCCTTCTTGCCGTGGACTTCCTCCACCGAAACCAGATTGTTCACCGCGGTATGACCACTCCCTGCGATTTTGCTGCTGCTGCTACGGCATATCTAACCAGCGACCAGACCTCAAGCCTGAAAACCTTCTCTACCTAAGCAGAGACCAGAACTCGGACCTTGTGCTGGCCGACTTTGGCATTGCCAAGATGCTCGACGGCAAGGGAGGCGACTCCCTCAAGACCATGGCTGGATCCTTTGGCTATGCCGCCCCCGAGGTTATGCGAAAGGAAGGACACGGAAAGCCAGTGGATATGTGGTCTATGGGTGTCATCACATACACCTTGCTCTGTGGCTACTCGCCTTTCCGAAGCGAGAACCTCCAGGATCTGATTCGCGAGTGCACCGAGTCGAGCGTCGTTTTCCACGAGCGATACTGGCGAGACGTTAGCGATGATGCCAAGGACTTTATCTTGCGCCTCATTAACCAAGATGCTCGACAGCGCTACACTAGTGAGGTGAGTGACTGTCTCTGTATATGGTGACGTGATGGGGCACAACAGTTGACTGACATTGTGATACAGCAAGCCTTGGCCCACGTCTGGCTTACTGGCAAGAACGCGACCGACCACAACTTGCTGCCGGAGATCAAGGCTATGCGCGCCAAGAGCAAGCTGCGCCGCCTTATCAAGAAGGTGCAGCTCCACCAGCGTATTCAGAAGCTCCGAGAGTTTGAAGACGACCCCGAAAACTCGGATTTGTCTGACGTCTTCCGCGAGATTGCTCGTGCCAAGCTCGAGGACGAGGCGGAGGAGAAGGAGATGCTGCGAGCCACCTCCAAGGTCGAGAGCGAGGCCAGAAGCCGTAGTTTCAAATAACTACCTTGACCGATGAGCACGTAGCAGAGAGCTGCCGCAAGGGTTTTTGCGTACGACATTTGGCCGGGTAGATGGGGCCGTGCTGTTGCTTTTCTATACCAAGAGGATGACTATGCAGGGATGACTTGTGATTATTTTCCTTGGGAACCTGTGGGCAGGAGGAAACCGCTAAAAGAATTGGGTGGTCCTGCACGATTGATTTGAAGCGTGCGAGTTTGAGACCATCCGTTGAAACCGAGGCCCTCTAGCTTATAATGGAAGCATAATGGTGTCATGACACTCTCATTGAACCTGCTCAAATATCATCGTTATAGTATGAAGGACGTTATCTCCTAGCCACTTATCCGCAGTAACCTTGACGCCTAATGATCCGTTGCACCCCTCTAATATCTCATCTTACAGTTGGAACTCGTCCTTCAGGAAGAGTCGCGCCATCTTTAGGAATGTGATGCCCCCCCTCATCATGGTTCGTTTGCAGGAGCACATTCCTGTTATACACACCGGCCGATTGCGTGTGACCACCTGTGGCAGGCCCCAAACAAAAGAACCTCCGAAGTATTCGGGAGATCAAATGGACAAAATAAAAGCAATGAAAAAAAAAGCCAAAGTGTGTGGGTATAAAACATCCTGAGAAAAACTGGCATTCGTCATTCCATCATGTCCGTCATGGCACTCTCGCACAGTTCCGCATACCGCCCAGGGTCAAATCGTTGGCGACGCCACCCCTGAGCACGCAAGCGTTCGATGCGTGCCTGCAGCCCAGCTGCAGAGCGCTCGGCAGCGAGCAGATGAGCACCGGCGGACATGGAGTCGCGCCTCTCAGCTGCGGCGGCCAGCTCTCGCTCCACGATGGCAAGATGGCGGCCAATCTGGCACTGCAACCCAGCGAGTAGCGTTACGTAGCGGGGAGCGGAGCGTGGCGTTGGGCTCTCAGGCGTGACGGACCTGGGGAAGTTGGTGACGAGTGGCGATGGGCTGGCTGGGTCGTTGACTGCGAGAGTAGGCGAGTCGGGACGGACTTCCCGACCCGGGTGGTCGTTGGCGAAGCTGACTTGCTTCTTCATACGGGTCCGGGGCCGATCCACGGGAGAGGACGCGAGCGAGGAGATGGATGACGAGGGGGACTGGCCACGGGCTCGCGTCCAGGATTCTGATGCTGATGAGCGGCGAGAGCTGATGGAGCTAATGGAGCTGCTGGGCGAGTGTGAGCCGGAGCTGTAGGCATCATCCCCAAAGCCCATTGCAGCGCTGCTAGTCTTAATGTGGTTCGAGGCATGGTCGTAGTGGTCGCGGGCCTGCCGGAGGAGGGTGACTCGGGTTGGCGAGTTTGGGGACACGCCACGGGCCTGCATCTCCAAGGCGGAGGCGGCGTAGAAGTGAAGGCTTATGAGATATGCAGGCTCGGCGGGCTATGGGAGTAAAAGCATTAGAAAACACAGGGAGAGAGATGTTGGATCGTCAGTGCTGCCACTCACAGTTTCGCTTCCAAGACCCTCTAGGATCTCGCGGCACCTGATAAGGCATGGGCGATACCTTCGGCTCAGGTATTCCCGCTTGATGGCGGCGATGGCGCTAGACCACTCTGCTGCTGTGAAAGGGGGTATGGGTAGGGTTCCGGCGAGGTTCTGCATGAACCGCCCCGAGGGCCCGCAGGCTTCTTCAGGTACAGCCTGGCGATTCGCAAGTGATGAGCATCGTGAGGGCCAAATGTGAGCTGCCGGAGCTAGTGTTAATGGCACAAGAGTTGTCATGGCGGCGAAACCAAACTGTTCGGTTTCTCTTCGCTGAGTGTTGCAAGCTTCCCTGGCAACAGGAATATTCGTTCGGCGGAGGGAAAGATGTGGAAGGGGAATAGGAATAACCAGGCAGCCGAGTGGCGAGGAATTAAATCAACTGATGGCGGGATGCGACAAAAGCCTACCCCACATTCCAGACGGCTGGTTTGGATGTGGGTTGCCCTGCTGTCTGATAATCCTAATTTCCTGGTGAGGGCTTCAGCCTGCTCTGTGGTGAGACAAGATAATCTGCAGCGAGCGGGCGAGGCTTTGAGGGGTCCCCCAAAACAAGTGAGGTGAGACACTGTTGACAAACAACAAGAACAACAACAAATTTCGAAAGACAAGCAGCGGGACTTTGGAGGGTAATGGGAAATAGAGAAGAACAATCAGGCTAGGTGGATGGGGTCGATTTGTTCTCCGAATGGCCGTGCGTGCTGTCCGTTATAGAATGTTGCTGAAAATTGAGGTTGTGTTGGACGTTGGTGTAAGTCAGGCTGCCGCTCCTCCTCTGTCGCTTCCAATGGCCAAAAGGCTGGAAACGGAGGCAGGCCGCCAGTAGTTATACACAGGACCGAAGCACTGAGTCTTGCTCAGCACAACATCAGCATTGAGGCAGAGGAGGCTGGTGCAAACGCAGCAGGTCGAGAAGGCGCACCAATAGCTGGCCAACCAAGCCCTCTCTGACAAGTGAGACGTCGCCACGAAATCGCAGACCACGTCGATAGGAACCCTGCACTCAGTACGATTTGCCGCTGATGGGTGGAGGCAGTCCAATCAAACGGGCGGAGGCTGTAGATGCGGGGAATCCTGTCTGTGTCACAAAATCGTCCAGGGCCCTCTTTGGTCAGAGGTGAGTATCGGGAGTGTTAGAGACGCTGGAAGAACGTGCAAGTCGCGGGGGGATCGAGGGGCTTTATCGAACGATGCCGCAAAAAATCGAGCGACGTTGTTTGTGGTAGCTGTGAGCATTCGCGGCACACACCGCCCGGGGCGAGGGACGCTGTATTTCACCTCGAGCTGCCATGCTGCCTCCAGGGGTGACCGAGGCAAGCAAAAATTGCTGGGCTCACACAAAGCAAAGAGAAGCCAGGCTGCATGACGATGCTCATCAGGCACGCGACGAATCCCACCCCTCCCCAGGGATCAGGTCCGTTGCCGCCGCCGCGCACCACCCCCCACCTACCCGATCCACTACCAGCCCGGCGACGCGGACGTATTGGAATTATTCTCTGCTCAGCACATGCGTGAGGCCCAATTTCAGCTTCGGCCAGTTGCAAGAAGAAAGGACGCCGCCCGGTAGCCAATGGGGAGCCCGAAGAACCCGAGAGTGTGAGAGAACGACGCAGTATGGTATGTCTGTGTGCGGATCTTGACGTGTTACACGCATGGAAGCAATTGAGTCGCGTCATTGGATCCTGGCCGTCATGGGCCTCATGGCCCAGGTTTCTAGGGCATGCCAGACTTCGGGGCGGGACGGAGCGGGCAGGAACGACATCAAAGCGGCAGGGCGCTGGCTCTGTAGCGATTTCTGAGCTGTCGAGGTCAGACCAACGGCACGTCAAGAAAATGTGGTCCACTGTCGCCAATTGCCGAAAGCTCATGGGTTCGCTGCAAGGCACGTACGATGGGAGAGGAGAGGAATCAGAGGTTGATCAAATGGAGCCCCCTCCCCTACCACGGGGCGAAGTTTGTCGTGTTGGTTCAAGCACGTTTGGTAGGTATTTTCGATTTTCAGCATGCCGTCTCATCCTACTCACGGAGTATCCGACAAGCCTCCGGACGTGAGGACCTCTGATCCACGCATATCGAGCTGGCAAAGTCAGGGCTCGCATCTGATTGCTCTTGCCTCTATCATGTGCGGCAAACACGATGGCGCAAACGCCCGAACAAACGAACAAGTGTGACTCTTGCGCAGAGCTAATGTGTGAATGTGGCGTGCACCATGGGGCCGCAGCTCAATCTGCACACTGCAAGCCGGAACTCACCTATGCCAATGGTTGTTTTTGAGTCGTGGCCTGAGTGAGTCCGTTGCTCACAGGTGCCCTGCGCGGTCGTCACCTTGTTGGTTTACAAATCACGCGATATCGTCAATTGGAGCTTGTCATCAACGTCTAAGTTTTTTCTTTTTTGGCATTGCATTTTTTTCATTAGTTTCCTGTCCCTGGGGCCTCGTGCGATTAGGCGCCGGGGTTGCTCGGTTGTTCGTCCGATGGCTTGGGAGCTTCGACGGAAGCTTCGGTCGCGGCTGCAGCAGGAGCATCAGTTGAAGGAGCCACCTCATCGCCCTTGATGCCGTGAACCACCCTGAGACCCTCGGCCCGTCGAGAGATGTCGTCTATCTCCCGCTTTCGCTGTAGGCGCAGTTTGACCTCGCGGGCCATGTCGTCGAGCTTCACCAGGACACCCTCCTTTTCGGGGTGGCCCTCCTGCAGTCCCATCTCCTTGATCTTGACCTTACCGGCCTTTAGTTCGTCCTCGCCTAGGAAGATGGCAAATGGGACGCCATTGGCCTCAGCCGCTTTGAACTGAGCTGGCAGCTTCGGCTTGACCTTGTACAGGAATTCGGCCTGGAACCAATAGTTAGACTATTTGTAACATGTGCATGATTGAGAAGGGGGGGCTACGAACCTTGATGCCAGCTTCCCAGAGCTTCGCGCAAACTGACATGCGATCCTTCAGCAGACCATCCTTGCCCATGGCCATGACAAAGACGTCGACCTCGTTGTTTCGAACTGCAGCCGCAGTCTTGTCGGCCTCCATCCTCGCTTTGGTGATGGAGAAGATTCGCTCCACGCCAAATGATATTCCAACACAGGGGATCTGGTTCTTGCCGGAGAACATGCCGACCAGGTTATCATAGCGACCACCGGCGGCAACGCTGCCTACGCCGACAGTAGGATCGTTGGACCGGTCATCGTCGTCGCTGCCCTTCTTGCCCTTCTTCTTGGACGGCTTGGCACCCTCCTCGGGCTTGTCGCCCGGAGTGACCTCTGGGGCGGAGCCTTCCGTCACCACTTCGTAGATCAGGCCAGTGTAGTAGTCAAGGCCTCGGGCTAAGCTGAGGTCGAAAGAGACCCGGCTGAGAGCATCAAAAGACTCCAGGTATCCGAAGAGCAAGTCAATGTCATCCAGGCCCTGCTTCATGAGTGGGTTGGCCGACAGCTTCTCGTCGGCGCGGAGCTTCTCGAGGAGATCCCGCTGGCCCTTGAGTACCACGTACTCCCCGATGCGATCAGCAATCTCCCCGTCCAGTCCCTTCTCTTCGGTCATCTCCTTCCGCACATCAACCCATGGAAGCTTATCCAGCTTATCCACAGCAGATGAGATGGTGCGGATCTTGTCCTCAGGCACGCCGCAGACCTGGAAGATGCCGTCAAGGATCTTCCTGTGGTTCAGCTTAATGGTGTAAGCCCCGTTCCAGCCAAGACCCTCAAAGACTTCATAAATGATGCGGAGTACCTCGGCGTCGGGAAGCATGGAATCGTAGATGCCGGCAATATCGAAATCGCACTGATAGAACTCTCTCATTCGGCCCTTGGACATGGCAGGCTGATCGCGGCGGTAGACCTTGGCAATGTGGTATCGCTTGATGCTGGAGATGTCCTTGTTCATGGCGAGGAAGCGGGCGAAGGGGACAGTCAGGTCGTATCTTAGGGAGCACAGCTCGCCGCCCTGGTCGGCAAGGTCGTAGATGAGCTTGCTGTCCTCGCCATACTTGCCGGAGAGGATTTCCTTGAGTTCGAAAACAGGGGTATCGATCGTGACGCCGCCGTGGCGCTTGAAAACTTCGGTGATGGTGCTGAAGATCTTGTCGCGAATGACCATGTCCTTGCCCTCCCCTTGGGCACCTAGTCAGCATGGCGATGCGGCAATGATACAGGGGAGAAAAAAAAACAAAAACAAGAACTAACAGTCTTTGGTGCCCTTGGGGACCTTTAGCTCAAACTTGGTTTTCGCCATCTCGTGTGTTTTGATGCGATCCGTCTCGGAGCGCGGGGTAGGAGTTGCGTGGAGAGAGCGGGCAAATGTGGCAGCGCGGCTGATGGAAAATGATTGTGGTGAGCGGAGGAGTGGGTCCCTGGAAGGACGAGTGGCCAGACTGGTTCGAGGCAGGTGCGGGCTTCTAGCAAGTGCTGCTGTTCTGCTTGGTGCCCTCAATGTGGGCGGGATTTTGGCGGCAGCTGACTTCATCGGGCTGTGGGCTCAGTGGGCGTGCGAGTCCCTCAATTGGAACCCACATGCATGCCCAATGTGCGGACGTGTGAGTCAGAAGCCAATTGTTGTTGACCTCGCAATGGGGGTAAAAAGTTGAGTACCTACTTTTAGGCTCCGGCCCCTACCTGGATTATTAGGTTGGATGTGGTTGTTACCCATGGCTGCCTCAGGTGCGCTGCGCGGCTGTGTCTGGGCCTTGGGAGTGGAGTCCGCCCGCTGTAGGTGGCTTGCCCAGCGTCAGGCCACGGCGCAACGGGGCCCTACCCAGGATGATAGTCGGTTTCCTGCCCGTCAGGTTGGATCGGGGTTCGGACGGGAGCTAGTGGGGCCGCAACAACCCCTCGGCCGTGCCGATCCATCTCGCGGGGTCTGCCCCGGGCCCGGGAAAGAGGTATGCTGGCGCGTGGCCTTGGGCAAAATGGGCTTGCTGTGGCGGGCGCTGTCTCGTGTTTCCGCGTCAATGTCGCCTCTTGACGGTGCATAGATCTGATGATGAGGAACTGGGTGACTCGCGCAATGGGGCGATACTACTACTAGTGCCTCTGCCACATCGGCTGCCAGGATTCCTAATCGTATTTCGTATCTATTGACACCGGATGGACACAATTTGGCCAAAGCGAAGAAGGGGAAACTAGCGTCTGGCCAACAGTTTCAATCGACAGTCACGCCGCTCAACCGACGTGTCGATGAAGCTTACGTTCCACGGCAGTGATGCTTGCGAGAAATCTTGGATGCGGAGGCGCGTGGTCTGAAAGCAGGCATATGACTGCTCCGCCTGCATACAACTCCGCAGACACCCCATGACTTCATCACAACTGGCCAAAACTGGGTGCATTCCTAACTCTCTCCCCAGCAGGCGGAGTTCCGCAGCCCTGTTGGTATCCGACTAGAAGCGTTACATTTTCGTAATCAGCGGAGATCCGCCCGGCGGAGATCCACCCGGTGTTGTTCTTGGACCTTGCTAGGTGGCTAGATGCACGCAAGACATTCCTTGACGAGTATTCCTAACTGCAGCTACAATGAAACATCTCATGAGGCATACGCGTCCTCGGGCTGCTGTTCCCTCCGCACATGTCTGGATGCTGCCAGGATTGAATGACAAGGTGGCTTTAACCCTTGACCGAATGGCGAACAGGCCAATCCCTCGTTTACAGAAACCCGCTCTGAAGTTCAGTTGCCTGGGGCCCGCACAAGGCAACCATGCATACATACTGCTAATAGTGGAATAGTAGTAGTACTAGCAGTAACGGTGCGGGTGATTGTGGGAATAAACCAACTAGGTGCCACATTGCGCTTCTGCCTGGGCGTCTACTGGTTGCGATGATGGTTGAAACTTGACGAGCGTCATCGCCTAACCGTACAGCGGGTGCCATGGTTGGGTCTCGGGGTCTGGGACCAACCCGAACCCGATAATCTCAGGCAACGGCGAACAGAATAAGCAGTGGGGCGATTGGCTGCTAGGGGCACTTTCCCCTCAAAATTTCCTTTCCGATCGCATTCGAGTGGTCAACTAAACGGGGCCGTCAGATTTGCGCCAGGGTCTCATGCACCAACCTTAGGTGCTGTAATTAGGCTCTCATTCCGCATTTACACTATGACACGCTGTCTCCCGTCGAGGGCGCAATCCGAATTTTCGGGACGCTTCAGACACCATCGTCCGAGTGACCTGGACTTCAACAGAGAAATATTCAGCTACGCCCCTGGCTGGCATCCCTCCCACCCCCCTCCCACCCATCTGCCCCTGCCACCCTCTTCCTCATCAGGCATTGCCACTGATCATTATTGAATTGGCTTCTTAGCGAATTGCTGCACCGCATTTGGCAATCACCAGTGTAGACGACCCACCACAAGTGTCTCTCCGGTGCCTCCACTCCGTATCCCGCGTATTCCACGGCCTGCGGACTGAGGTGCTTTTAGAGCCTGGGCGCTGTCAGCGGACCCACCTCATCTCGACCTGGAGGTGTCGTCTACTTGTACGACGCCTGCCCCTTCCTGTTCGCGATCCCATGTCCGGTTAAACATCCATCTTGCATGTGCATTCCCTTTCCCCTTGGTGCTGCCTCTGCCGCATCATATATCGGCCTCTTGCTCACGCCAACGGCCCTGAAGGCATTTTCTAGGCCTGAACAGTCGAGATGAGCACCACGGACGACGCCATTGGCGAGAAGCCCGTCGCGGCGCCTGTGTCGCATGTGGCGCCTGACCTGGACACCAAGAAGGAGGATGCCGGAGCCGAGGAAGCAGGGAAACAGGCAAAGGCTCGCCCAGAGAGAACAGCAACCATCAATGACTACCTGGTAACACGCTCCCGGTCACAGACCCCTTTACCCCTTGACCACCTAGTATTCATGAGCTGGGCACTAACACCGCCGTTGCGCAGCGAGTCTTTGGTTATGCGACCAAATGGGATTTTGTCGCCTATGTTGTCGGCATACTTGCTTGCATCGGCGCCGGAATTGTAAGTGTCCAAGTCGCGACCAAGTGCGTGGATGAGGTGAAACTGACACGCCCCTGCAGACACTGCCCTTGATGAATGTCGTCTTTGGTAAGCCTCGATGAGTGCACTGACTGCCTTGGACCCGGGGCGACTAATAGGAAACTACAGGCCAGTCTGTTGACTCGTTCAATGCGATCGCACTCCCCAGCGCCAACACCACTCCCGAGCAACGAAAGCAGGCCGCGGATGACTTCAAGAAGGAGGTCAACAAACTAGCGTATGCTCAAACACTCCCGCAAACGCTCTTCTATCGTGGGAATGCCCGTTGACATCTCTGCCACAGCTTGTACATGTTCCTTCTGTTCATCGGCCGATTTGTCCTCAACTACATCAACAAAGTTGGCCTATCCTCTGTTTGATGTTCCGCTCTAGCATGGCTAACCTTGTCTTAGTTTGTGTTCCGTATGATTGGTATTAGGTTGTCCTCGGCTATTCGACTCCACTACCTGAAGCGTTTGTTCGGGCAAAGCATTCATGTGCTCGATTCCATGCCACCAGGCTACTCAACTGGGACCATTACATCGACTGCCAATGTCCTGCAGCTCGGCATCTCCGAGAAGCTTGGAGTTTTCGTCGAGTTCTCGGCCACCATCGTAGCCGCCCTTGTGGTAGCGTTTACATGGAACTGGGCCCTTACTCTCGTTACGTCCTCTGTTATCATCTTCCTTCTCGTTGTGCTGTCGGTCTGCTTGCCATTCATTCTGAAAGTGAATGGCCGTGTTACAAGAGTGAATTAGTCCAATTCCCCTGTATACAACCAGGCGGTTGCTGACGATAAAACAGTCCGAGGGATTGGCCAATGCCGTCTCAAGTGAGGCACTCGCCAGTGTCAAAATGGTGGCTGCCTGTGGCGCCGAATCTCGAATCGCTAATAAGTACTCGGGATTTGTTGCCGAAACAAAGAAATTTGGCCAGCAACTCTCTCCCCTGGTTGGCCTGCAGCTGGCCTTGATATTTTTTGGAATCTACGCTAGCTTTGGACTGGCCTTCTGGTATGGCATCAAGTCCTTTGCCGAGGGTCGGGTTAGCAACATTGGAGAAATTCTCATGTGAGTCAACGCGCAGGCCACTGTTGGTGTCCTTGTGCTGACCTGTCAGTGTCATGCTATCTGTCATGATGATTGTCATTTCTCTAGAGCGGACCTCCACCCCCCTGATAGCTGTTGGAAAAGCCACCGTAGCTGCCTGTGAGTTCTTCATCGTGATTGACGCCCCACAGCCCAACAAAGGCCATCTGAAGGCGCCCGAAGTCACTTCGACAGACGACATTTTGTTTGAGGACGTCACATTTGCCTACCCAAGCCGGCCCCATGTCAAGGTCTTGGACAACCTTAACCTCAAGATTGAGGCAGGCAAGATCAACGCCATTGTTGGGCCTTCGGGCTCTGGGAAGAGTACCATTGTGGGATTGATTCAGAGGTGGTATTCACTCCATGAGCAGTACGTTCTCGAAAAAGCAATTGAGAAGAAAAAGGACGACAAAAAATCGAAGAAGAAGGACGACCAGGGAGATGAAGGGGACGAGCAAAACAGTTCTGAACCTGAGGATACCGGCCCGCCCATCGAGATTCGAGGCACAGTCCGGAGCTCGGGACAGGCACTCGAAGAAATTGATTTGCAGTGGTGGAGGGCCCAAATTGGCCTCGTTCAGCAGGAACCGTTCCTGTTCAACGACACCATTTTCAAGAATGTCGCCCACGGTTTGATTGGCAGTCAGTGGCAAGACGAGTCCGAAGAAAAGAAGCGAGAACTCGTCAAAGAGGCATGCAAGGAAGCGTTTGCAGATGAATTCATTGACAAGCTGCCCCAGGTAGGTGCTTGCCTGGCCAACTGTTTCTTGATATTGGGGGCTAATGCGTGGTAGGGATACGACACCAAGGTGGGCGATAGCGGTGCTCGACTCTCCGGTGGTCAGCGCCAGCGTATCGCCATTGCGAGATCAATCGTCCGAAAGCCCAATATTTTGATTCTCGACGAGGCCACCAGTGCGATCGATGTCCGCGGAGAGAAGATTGTCCAAGCTGCCCTGGACAGGGCCGCCAAGAACCGCACAACCATCACCATCGCCCACCGACTTGCAACCATTAAGAAGGCTGATCGGATCATTGTCCTGAAGAAGGGCCAGGTCGCCGAGATGGGCACCCATGACAGCCTCATCTCTAGCAATGGCGTCTACGCTGGTCTGGTCCATGCCCAGTCCCTGTCCCTCGGCGAGCCGACAGACGAGACCGACGACGAGCCCGCTGACGAAGCCTTTGACATTGCGCGAACCAAGAGCAAGGCCGAGTCACTCGGCGCCGGCCCAGAGGTGAAGGAGAGCCAAACCAGGCGCGGAATCTTTGCCAGCTTCGGCCGTTTCTTCTACGAGTCCAAGAACGTCTGGCCCCTGTTTGGCCTGACCATCTTCGCGGCCATGTGTGTTGGTGCCTGCATGCCTATCCAAGCCTGGCTGTTCGCCAAGGTCATCACCTCCTTCAACTCCGGGGACATCAAGCAAATCCAGAAAGACGGCAACTTTTGGTCACTCATGTGGGTGGTCCTGGCCGTCGCTATTGGCGTCTCCTACTTTGCCGTCATCTTCATCTCTACCCAAATGTCGACCATCATCCGTGCCAAGTATCAACAGCAGTACTTCAACTCGGTCATGTACCAGAAGACTTCCTTCTTTGACAAGGAGGAAAACTCGCACGGCACCATGACGTCGCGCCTCGGCGCCGACCCAAAGCAGCTCGAGGAGCTGATGGGCATGAACATGGCGAGCGTCTTCATTGCTATCTTCAACGTCGCTGGCTGCATCGCCATCGCTTTTGCCTACACATGGAGGCTCGCCCTCGTCGCGTGCTGTGTTGTGTTGCCGATCCTGCTTGGTGCCACGTACTGGCGGTTCAGATACGAAATCGACTTTGAGAAGATGAACAACGATGTGTTCTCGGAGAGTTCCAATTTCGCGTCCGAGTCAATTGGCGCATTCAGAACTGTGGCGGCCCTCACCATGGAACACTCCATCTGCGATCGATACGAGCAGCTGCTGCAAGGGCATGTCACATCGGCCTACAAGAAGGCAAGATGGGTCAGCCTCATCTTTGGCTTCGCCGACAGCGCTGCCCTTGCCTGCCAGGCGCTCAACTTTTGGTATGGTGCCCAGCTCCTAGCCGACGGCAAGATTTCGCACATTGCCTTCTTCGTGTGCTTCATGGCAATCACGAACGGTAGTGAGGCTGCGGGCCAGGCCTTGGGCTTTGGCCCCAACGCGGCGCAGGTCACGGCCGCTGCGAACCGAATCCTCAACATGCGGGAGTCGCAGCTTCGCCCCAAGGAGAACAACGCCGAGGCTATTCCTGACGTCGAGGGCGGAATCAAGCTCGAGCTGCAAAATATTCACTTCAAGTACCCCAGCCGGAGCACGCCCGTCTTCAAGGGGCTGAACCTCACCGTTGAGAAGGGGCAGTACGCTGCTCTGGTCGGTGCATCTGGCTGTGGCAAGACTTCAATCATATCATTGCTAGAGAGGTGAGAGGTGTACCTTGGAGCCTGGAGGGTGTGTGTGTGGCTAACTAGTTGGCACAGGTTTTACGACGTTGATTCGGGGCGTATTTTGTGCAACGGAAAGGATGCCGCCGATATTAATGTGTTTGATTACCGAAGTTACTTTTCCTTGGTCGCACAAGAGGCCACTCTGTTCCAGGGTACATCTATCCGCCTCTTCCTTTTGCAGTTTTGGGAGGTCATCTGGGCTAACACTGCCACAGGTACTCTCCGAGAGAACATCCTATTGGGAGTTGACCCATCATCAGTGACAGAGGAGCAGCTTCACGAGGCCTGTCGCGATGCCTCGATTCACGACTTCATTGTCTCCCTCCCCGAAGGCTACAACACAAACATCGGCTCGCGCGGCGTGTCGCTCTCTGGCGGCCAGAAGCAGCGGGTCGCCATCGCGCGTGCCCTCATCCGAAACCCCAGGGTCCTCCTGTTAGACGAGGCTACTAGCTCTCTGGATTCGGAGAGCGAGAAGCTCGTCCAGGCTGCCTTTGAACGGGCCAGCAAGGGGAGGACCATGGTGGTTGTGGCGCACAGGTTGGCTACGGTGCAGAACGCCGATGTCATCTTCGTGCTCGGTGAAGGGCAATTGCTGGAGAAGGGCAGCCATGTCGAGTTGCTGAAGAAGAAGGGTGTTTATTGGAATATGGTAAGCATGCTGAGCTGAGATGCCGACTTCTCAATCCTAGGCCATATGCTAACATGTGACTAGTGCCAAAGCCAGGCCTTGGATCGATGAGAGAGAGAAAGAGAGAGCACTTCATCGGCGTATTTGGATTATGCTATTTCAACCGCAACGGCCCAAGAGCAAGAGGGACTTGGTTCGTTGTATTGTACTAAAAGAAATCTCCAGCCAGCCATGTCATATACTGTAGATGTAATATCAACTCTAGATTTCGAACGCCCAACCGCCCCCTCTGCTTGTAATCGTAGCATGACAGGCCTTCCTCTTTAGCTGACCTGGGGTCTATTTCAGGAAACTGGTCACTTCACTGTTTGATTCCCCACAACTCGTCAATCTCACGCATGATCTCTCCCGTGTGCGTCATGACAAAGTCGTGACCCCCATGCAGCACTCGCCAATGCACATTGCCTTCTCCTCCAAGCAGAGGCAGACCATCGCGGTAGTACTCTTCGTGATCAATAATCTCATCCGTCTCGCCGAGCAGAACCGCTGTGGTTCCTGGGCTACGGCTGGCGAGCTTAGCCCAGAAGGGATGCTGGTCTGTCAGAGGGGCATGGCGGATGCTGGACATGAAAGCGGGCACGAATCCGTGGTGGTGCAAGACCATCCACCGGACGTATTCCATGACTCCCTGCTCAAGGGGCGTGATAGACTCGCCTGATCCCGGACCGGAGATCTCGGCTTTGGCGACGGAGACACCAACAGTGGCGTCGGCAATGGCTTCGGCGGCGCCCTCTATGGTGGGAGGTGTGCGAGGGTTACGAGAAGCAGCGATAGGCTGCTGCAAACGGTGGCGGGTGGCGACGGCAAGCAGGCGCTCGGGGACGAGCCCAGAGGTGAAGATGAAACGGGATATGCGGCCAAAGGACTCAGCACGGATGAGACCAGCAGGAGCGAGCAGCACGAGGCTCTTGACCAGGTCAGGGAACGTGTTGGCAAAGTGAATGGCGATGCCACCGCCGAGTGAGTAGCCAACGACATTTAGTTTACCCGCGCCGGTCCAAGAGAGAGGGCTGGATGCAAGGACCAGGAGCATTTGGGTGACGTAGAGGCGGGCGTCGTGGGGGAGATCGGCGACACCGTCAGTGAAGCCGCGGCCAAAGAGATCCTAGATATCGCAGGCATTGGCACATTGCCTCGGGTGAGGAATAGAGGCGGATCCAGGGAGAAACTCACAAAGAGCATTACACGATAGCCACGCTCAACAAGCGCGTTGGCAATGGGCATCAGGGTCACGCAGGGCGTGCTGATACCATGGACGAAGAGAACCTTGTCGCCATCCTCCGGGCCATACTCATAGACGCGAATACAACCGTACTGCAGGAAGACATATCGATCAGCCGCCATATCATAACTACTTGGGATGCATGAAATGGCATGCAGCTACAAGCAACCGGGCACTGCCCCGGAGGTTGCGGGACCCACTTACAGGCGTCTCGACATCTCGGCCACCAGGAAGGACGTCCGGATAGTAGACGAGTCCGCTGTCGGGCTTCTTCTTGCCTTTGGCTGTGGCGTTGGCCGATACGGATGAAGTTGAGGCAGCAGCGCTATCACCAGATACGCGTCCTGTCTTGAGCGGATTAAGCAGCACCCGGGGCCTAGCAGGCCAAAGTGCAGCGCGGGCGATTGCGATGACGGCGACAGTGGCCACGGCTGTGGTGGTGGCCACGAGCACCGGGCTGGGCACGGAGGAAGGCGTTGCGAAGAAGGACATGGCCATGCTGCAATGTGGGTGGCAGATGGAAGATGGTGGATGGGCGTCGCTGCAACGGACCAAGCTGGATGTTTGCTTAGCAGGCGACTAGGGTAGCCAGGAGTGAAGAGTGCGTGTAAGATTCGACGTTTGGGTAAGCTCGTGAGCCCAGTTGTAGCATCTAGGCATATGTGTCTTGCACAAGTCGAGGTGCCACGACGTCACTCTCCGTAATGTACCCACGGGATGCTTGACTTGCAGCTCGCACGTTTCCGAAGGGCTCTAGCAGCACACCTACTACTAGTGTGACAGAGCAAAGTCAAGCGAGTGAGACGGGCCAGGACAAGAGGTTCGGGAACGAAGGGAATGAGTGAGAGCGGCAAAAGAAGCAATGAGAGTTGGCTGACGTTGGTCGCGTACAATAATTCGTGTCACTTATTAGGGTGGGTGGTGGCCTTGGGATGGAGGAAGGTGAGACAGGGAAGGCGGCAGCCCAGTGGCTACCCCGGCAGGTACCTACTACGGCGGCCAGAGGACAAAAGTGCAGCAGCCCCATGCGCCCTACAAGACTCACAGGTCTCTTGCGGTCCAGGCTGTCTGCCGGCAGCACCGGACAACCGCCACAGGGAACCTCCCAGGTGAGTTATCTGCCCAAGCTCCACCCCTGGCTAGCAGCCTCTAGTTTAGCTGCACGTTCTTGGATGCCGTGGCTCCGGCTCCCATCTGTCCACTCCCCCTACCCACGTGGGCGATCGCGTGTCATGACATGATGGACTCGCCTCGTCGTCGAGTGACCATGACCATGCCATGAAGGTTTGACAAGACGGTGCGAAGCCCTACTAGTGTGCTGATGTCATGGGACCATGATGGGATACATCTAGCTCACAGCAACAAATCTCTGCACCTTCTGAGTTAGAAAGCAAGCAAACCAGCAGTTTCTCCAGCCTGCCGAGGGTATATTGTTGTTCCGCCAGGTCCCGTTGAGCAACCCATTTCCCCCACGGTATTTACATACATCTGGTTGCTCCCTGGAAACTGGCGCCATCAATCCAGTCCGATTGCCCAAGCCGCATCTCCGAGTTGACGCATCAGTACGCAGAGGTTCTCCGATATCATTGGCACCCCATCCTCTGGACCATTTAACGAGTTGCATCGCAGCACTTCCTGGGCAATATCCATGCATGCTCGGGGGTCTTCGAGCGATGCCTCTCGCATCCCATCCCGCGTGGCTGGCCCACGAATATGTGGCAAGCCCTGTCCAGTGCCGACAAAGTTGGCCAGCATGGAATCCGGCCCGTCGAGGTAGACACGCCCCTCCTGGGGCGTCGCTGGATGCCGCCGGTTAGCCCGAGTAATAACAGCATATGTCCAGAGCGCCAGCGCTGCATGGTGCACCGCGACGGCGAAGAACCCTCTGAGATGGCCCGTTAGGAACATCTTGGCGTACCGCAACACCTGGCCAGCGTACATGATAGCCGACCGGGAATCCCCACTCTCGACCCACTGTTGCAGAATGGGATATATCCGACGGGCTTGATCTTCGCCTTCCTTTCCAGCAAATAGTTGCAAGTCATCCAACGATACGTGCAAGTTCATCAGCAAAAGGTTAAGGATCAATCGCTCCTGAACAGTGACCTCTTCCCAGCCTGCCACCATTTCCTCAAACGCCTTTAGTTCTTTAACAAGCTCATCATGTCGCAAGCGCAACAGCTGCGCAGTTGTGTCGTTCTCGCTCGTCGTGTACGAGCGCCATCGGCGAGCCAACCCTAGCTTCCGATACTCCAGGATCAATGACCAGAACCCGTGCAGATAGGCGGAGACCGCCAGCTGAGCATCAACACGATCTCGGTTCCCTGAAAGAATATTCACATCGCGGAATAAGTCGCATATCGACGGCGCTCTCTTCGACGCGAAGCCTGCTCCGCTCTTTAGAAATGCCGCCTTCCATTCTGCAGCGGTTTTGGCAACCCATAAGTCCTTCGGCCCTGGCAGAGGCAGTGTAAGTTCCGAGTATGATACAGCTGGATTGGTCAGCGCCGTCATCGAGGACTGTCCGTCTCGAAGATAGCAATGGAGAATCAACCTGATAATTAGTGAGCATTGGAAAGGTTAGGGATCGCCTCTTGTCGGCTTACCGCTTCCAGTTTTCCATCTCGATCCAGGCTTTCCACTTTGCCTCCAAGTTTGGGCCTTCATCAGACGCATCTACATGAACGTTGGAATACGTGGACCTCTGAAACCTGCCGCGATATCGCATCATCTAAACCGTGTTAGAAGACAACAGCAGCAGCACCAAGGACATTGACGCTAGCGTCTGAATACATCCTTACCGTGATGGGAATTACGAGATGACATTCTGCGATCTCCATTTTTCGCCGGTTCCCGCTCCAAAGTGCAGCATCCTGCTGCAGCACCATGGCTTGCACGAGCCCTAGATTTTGAATCTTGGTGTTATTCCCATCGAACTATCGAATATTGAGTCAGCTAGAACTTGGTCAAGGCAGGCAAGCAAGACGTACCCGACCAGGCAGAGCCAAACCTGGGACTTGTCAGTATGGTGTACAACCTCGATTGTGTGGATGAACCTACGAACTGCTTCGCCCAGAGACAAAGCAAACTTGCGCAATGTAGAAAAAGGCGTAAGAGTGGCGCCCGCCGCTGCTGCCGCACCAAGCCATTCTTCCCATTGCTCGTTCAAATTGAAGGTCGGTAAGTGAATCCATCTCGTCACCTCGCAAACATGAGAGTTGAGGAAAGCGTGGACGAGAGTATTCATGATATCGGTGGAGGGGAACGATGCTGCATGCCGGTTTGACGAGGAAAAGCACTGGAACGCCCTAAGTGTCATTGCCAGCATCTTGTCTCGACTGGAGGCGTCAAGCCTTTGGTCAACGGCCCTTTCCATACACTTCTGTGCTTCCTGAACCTGCATACTGGCAAAGTCTCCATGCGGGAGGGGCAAATGACTCTGGTCCTTCAACGCACCGTCGTTTGCCTTGGGACTCCATCGCCAAGGGGAGTCGGTCCAGGCTCGGACAACACTCTGGCGCATTTGGGTGATGTCCACCGAGGTGTCCGTCTCCGGCGTTTGTTGCTGCACTGGTGCCGCATTTGACAACCCATCAATGTTCCATTGATCTAGGAAATTGAAGTCGACATCCGACAGCTCCAGGTTGCCATCGGCACAGAAATCCAAGACAGCTAGGCCGGGGGCTTCTGCCATCTTGGTGGTTGGTTCAAAGTTCTGTTCGTACAGAACGTCTCGAAGGAAGTCGGTGAAGGGAAGGTGACCTGGGTTATTGGACGAACGAGCGAGAGTATCTCCCCTAGACGCAACGGCTGCGCCGATTCCTATGATACGTCAGCACATTGATGCAGAATTTCCACCAATGGTACCCACCACCTTGGTGAACACCAGAGTCAGGGGTGACGAGGTGAGAGGAGAATAGGTTTGCCGATGTCGAAGGACCGGGAGGGGATGTGCCTTCGTTTACTTGGCGAACTCCCGGTGAAGCTGACTCGGGCTTGACAAATGGAGTATGGGGGGACGAGTCCTCGCCAGTCTCCGGGGATGTCTTTGCTGTTGTTGAGTGAGGATTGGTGGACATGCGCATCAAGTACATGGCAGCGGCATTGCCTGCTTCGGAGGCTTCACAGACCAACCCACGCCGGACACAACGCTGACAAGGCTTATCCTCCTGACATTTGACCCTGGCGGAAGCGCAGGCTTTACAGGCGTGGGCCACTCTTCCGGCACTCGGGGACGTAGTTGTTCTGCGTCGCTTTTTTGAGCCATCGTTGTCGTGGTTGGCCTCATGTCGCTTCTTCAAATCAGCCCTGGCGAAGGACTTGCCGCAAACAGAACAGGCAAATCTTCTTCCCAGGGTGTGTGTTTGCACATGGCGGAGAAGGTGCTCTGGGCGCGAATAGCGACGGCCGCAATCGCCACAAGCATAGAGAGAACCGCTGCCATGGCCACGGGTGCTAGAAGCCACGGCGCCTGCCGATGAAGACGAAGAGAGAGTAGGTGCATCTTGAAGGTGAGAACTCGGCTGTGACGATGGCAATGGGTGCGGAGGGGGAGGCTGCACTGCAGGATGCTGCTGCTGTTGGTGCTGTTGGTGCTGTTGCTGGTGTAGTGGTGCGTAAGGGCCGTCTTCAGTGTCCGGCGGTGCGCTCCCCCGCAACGCCGACGCTGGATGCAATGGTATGGCGCCGGCGATGGGGTGAAAATTCATTTGCGAAGACATGGACGGTATCGAACCAGCAGCCGAGGAAGATCCATGAAAGTGAGGTTGATGTAGGAGTTGGAGAGGTGGGGGAGGAGGAGGGTAGGGCTGTGAGGCGAGCATGGAGGAATTTGTGCCTTGCTGAGGGGACTCCAGTATGTGTGAAAGAGAATGACCAGCCATGGCGGCATGGAGATTAATAAGAAGAGCCCGAGAACCGACCAGTGGCCATTTCCGTGATAGCTGCGAAGAACACACGACTTTGCAGTAGTCAGGTACCTCAATAAACCAAGGGTATAACAAAGTGCGTGCTCGTCGATGCGGATAGGAGAGCCAGAGAGCCAGAGACAATCTACGATGCTACTGCGATCTCCAGCTGCTGTTGAGGGGTGAGCGTCAAAGAGATTGCCAGCGCAGGAGATTCAAGGTCTCTTGCGTGCGTGTGGTCCAGAGTTGGTGATGAAATTCGCTAATGAGGCGTCACAGTAGGTCGAGGTCGTCCGTGGAGCCAGCCCAGTGGCGACGTCTGATTGGGAAAGAGTCGGATTGCTTGGCGCAGGATTTTGTGCCGAACAGCCCAACTGTATGCTTGCTAGTGCGCTTGAGCAGCACCGAGCATGGCAGTAATGTCACCATAATGCTACCTTATCTGGAGACGGGAATCAAATCAATCTCGACACCCACACGGCCCAGACAAGGCGAGACGGAGTACGTACGCACGCAACTGTGCTAAGGCCACGGCCCCTGCGCGTTCCCACGGACACTATTACCGCTATAGTCAGTATTTTACCCATCCTCCCCACATCTAGCGAGTCAACGACATCAATCTGTGGGCGCATTATTACCCGCAGGTGCCATCCTCTCGCCATCCCTCATCCAACCAAAGGACCAAGGTGACGAATGTTGCGGCCCTCCTCCTGCTCATCGCCCAGGAGCACGGGGTCGGCCAAAACGCCGCGCAAAAACGTCGACGTTGCCCGCTCACGGACGTCAAGGACCAGACCCCATGCCGCGCACCGGCGGGCAGGCACATTAGTGGTGTGGCCGGCGCCTCTTTCTGGCACCAAGACCCGCACATGAAGGACCGCGGGAACGCAGACCTGAAGCGCAACATCCGATGTCGTCGTCAGCATCGCCGACGAATGCCATCACCTGGGTGCTGCAAGCGCGGGCTAGGGGCCCCCAGGACCCGTCACGGCGTCACCTCTGCAACGCGGCCAGGATGTCGGCGGAGCTGTCGCGTCTATCCCCACGGGCCACTTTTCCGGCGCCAAAAGACTTACGTGTGCCGGCGGGGGGGCATGCAAGCCTTGGAATTGCATGGCCCAGCCTGGCTCCGCATCGGAGCGCCAGGAGTCGACGGCTTTTGTGATCAAACGCGGCGGACACCCCCCGAGACGAGCGTCAACAACTACTATGTACACCAACATCCCTCGCTAGGGTGGAACAATGAAGCGCCATGGAGGCTGGTCGGCAGGACTCGAGGATGCCATTGGATCATGTCTGTTCCTGCTTGCCCAGAGCCACCACACCGTCCATCCATCCATCAGCTTGGATTCTCCCATCTGCACGAACTTAGAGTGTTCCAGCTCCTATTGCCGGCCGGCCCTCATGATGACAGGCACATGGCTCATTGGCTGTCAACTAATTAATGCACGCAAACCCACAGGAACGAGGAACGGCCTTTCCGGGCGGTATGGGGCTAACCGGCCGGCTGGCTGGCCAGACCCTCAGCCTTGTCGGTGGCTGATCTCCAGTGTGGACGCCATCTTTACTTCCTCTTTTCTCCACCAGTCTCCGAATAGGTAATTAAGCATACAAGGCTTTCCCATCGCTGCCATATACGCACTGACACGCTTCCTACCTCCTGCTGCGTAAGCTGCCTGTGGAAAAAAAAACCATCAATGGGGACCCCGAGGGTGGAGCCCGTGATCTTGGTGATTGAAAGCGTCACTCATCTCGATAATGCTGGGCTAAGGCTAACCCACCCACCCTGACGCTTGAAGAGCCTCCTCACCGGGCAGGCTAACTGACTAGCGCCGGCGTGCGATGCTCTAATACCCGGCCTAACCCGTGGCGAATCGCGAGTCACAAGCCAAAGCTTACCCCAGGCTTGGGAGACCAGACCTTGTCATTAGTCTCGCCTGGCGGCCGCATTTGCGAGTTGCTACCTCCATACCACCCTCCACCCCTCAAGCCTTGCATGGATCTCAGAGACATTGAGGCCAACCTCTAGTTGATCTCTCAGCCTTGGCCCTCCCTCCATAGCACCCACCCCCTAGCCCCCTGCTCAAATGGACGTCTTGGCTGGCCCCTAGTATTACACGAAACCGTCTTAACGTCTCCTGGCTGCGTCCGCTAGGCCTGCCCTGTGGGATGCACGTAATACAACTCCTGCCCGTGCCAAGCTCGATAATCAATTCACAACCTCTTTTCATGGTATCCTTCCAGCAATAATATCATCTGCCACTGGTAAGACTCAGTATAATTCCTGCGCCTGCATCCTACCATGGCGCTGGCCGATGGTATACCTCCCAAGGTGACGCCAATGCCTCCTGGACACAGCCAGTCGTTGGGCAACGTTCGACTTCGCCATGAAGAAACAAATGACTTGATTCTCATCCCGAAGCCATCTCGCGACCCAAACGACCCTCTCAACTGGTAACTCTGCACCCTATCCTGGAACCTTCAAGCGTTGAGACTGACGTGTTCCAGGTCGCAATGGCGGAAGTACTCTATTGCTGCCCTGGTGTGCCTTGCCATGACCATGTCCAACTTTCTGGCAGCGGGGCCATCTATTGCCATTGTTGACACCGCCTTGGCTTTTTTCCCCGAGACTGAAGATCCCGACGGTCTCGTGGGCGTTGCTATCCCGCAGACTGCGTACTTTTTTACCACGACCAGCCTGCTGATGGGCGTAGGATGCTTCATCTGGGTTCCCCTGGCCAATAAGTATGGGAGGCGTCCTGTGTACCTCGCCAGCTACCTGATATACTGCGCAACCGCCTTCTGGCTCATCTTTGAACACGACTATGCAGGATTCCTCGCCGGCCGAATAATTATGGGGTTTGGCGCCGGCGCCGCCGAGACCATTGCACCCATCACCATTGCAGACGTCTTCTTCCTGCATGAACGTGGCACCGTCATGTCCTTCTACAACTGTGCTTTGTCGGTTGGGGTGGCTTTCGGCCTCATCATCTCTGGCTTCATAACCACTGATAGCAGTTGGCGGACTATTTACGAGGTGGGATGCGCTCTCATTGGGTTCGTGCTTCTTCTCATGTTCTTCTTCTTCCCGGAAACCGCGTACATTCGACCAAGCGATGAGACGGATACCGTGGACACGCCTGCGCCTGGGACGAAACGGGATCTCTCGGGCGACGGCGCCTACCCCTATGTCGAATACCCGCCCAAGAAGGACTTTTGGCAATCGCTGTCCCTATACAATGGACGTCTGACGTCGGAGAAATGGCACAGGATGTTCCTGCGGCCATTTATTCTGATAGTTCTGCCCACCATACTTTGGGCGGCCCTGGTGCAATCCGTCACTATTGGCTTCCTAGTCGCCGTCACATCTAACGTCGGCGCGGCATTTGAGGACGCTTATGAGTTCACGGCTTCACAGGTGGGACTCTGCTTCATTTCCGCCATTTTGGGGTCCTTGATTGGGATTCCTGCCGGAGGTCATCTCGGGGACTTGTTGGCAGACTTCTTGACGAAGAGAAACCATGGGATAAGAGAGCCTGAGATGCGACTTCCGGCCTTGGCACTATCCATGATCACCACACCCCTCGCTCTGGTCCTCTACGGCGTTGGGATCGAGCACGGCCTCCATTGGATTGTGCCTACAGTTGGCCTTGGCTTGCGTGAGTGCCCAACTGAGCCTTGTCAATTTGAATACTAACCAGTGGCAGTAAACTTTTCCATCACCCAATCATCGAACATCTGCATTGTATACGTGATTGATGTATATCGTCCCATTGCAGGCGAAGTAAGCCTGTCAGTAATGGGCTTCAAAGGTGCGACACAATGGTCTCAGATGACTATTCGTACTAACGCAATCGCCAGCAATGTTTGGTTTTCTTCTCTGCTTTTACACCAACTCCTGGATTCAGCTATCGGGATACCAGGACAGCTTTGGAGCCATGGCAGGTATTGCAGCCGCAGTGCTCATATTCTGGGTGCCATTTTTCGTTTGGGGCGGGAGGATTAGGCGAGCAACGTGGAAGTGGTCGGCTGTGGGATATGCACATTGGGACACCGACAGAGAAGTAGGCGAATGACATGTCTAGCATCGTCTAGCCGATTCAATACTGGCTATAGAGCCAAGCCAGCATCGATCACAGCGTTGGTCCCCGTGACTGACTTGGACTTTGCAAAGCACAGGACTTGTTCAGCAACGTCCTCCACTGTAGCAAATCGTTTCAACTGCGTTTTCTGGACCATCTCGTCGCGCTTTTCTTCCGGGAAACTCAGTCCCCATTCCTTGTGTGATTTGTTAGGACCCAGGCATGGGCATGAGGGGAATGGGAAAACGAACTGTCAACATTAAACCCGGGGATACGCTATTCACTCGTATCCTGGGACTTGCTTGCAACGCAAGGCCTTTGACAAGGTGAATCTGGGCTGCTTTGCTGACTGCATAAGCCTTTCCACGCAAGTCAGTACTCCGCAGGGTCACACAAGGTCCAGAGTCACCGGGAACGTACAAGTGAGCTGCCGCTGACCTTGACACCCGCCAACGAGGCTGTCGTGATGAAAGCGCCCTCGGTCTTGTCCAGATGCTCCCTGGCGGCGTGCATTAGAAACAGGTGTGACTTGACGTTCATGTTGAAACACCGATCCCAGTCTTCCTCGTCCACGTTGTCGTCCAGGTCCGTGATATCGCGGACCTTTGTCCATCCGCCATTCGAAAACACGACGTCCAGCCGCCCCATAGCAGCCACAACCTCGTCGACCATCTTTACCAGCTCCGCTCGGACACCAAGATCTGCGCGACATGCTAAAAAGTTTGGACCGGCCACGCTTTCCGGAAAGGTAGAGAGATCCCCAAGCTCCTTTACCAGCGCGTTGGCTCGGTCCGCATTCGAGTGGTAGTTTACAGCCACCCGCATCCCGTGCTTGGCAAACAATCGGGCTGTTGCTGCACCGAGGCCTGCGGTGCCCCCTGTGATGAGAGCCACAGGTGCCTGGTCCGATGTCATGGTGCAGAGGTCAAGTTTCGGTTGAGTATGTCTAATACCGAAGGAGACGGGGGTTGTTTGTGCAGAAGCTAGTCGAGTACAAGGAGTTCTTAATGGAACCTACAGTTGTTGCTGGGAGTTGGGGCTAGGGATCGACATCGGGTGCGGGGAAGTCCACTGGGAGCTCATTTGGTAGCTTCGATGAGAGTTGGAGAGCACTGCACCACAGCTAGCTTGGTTATTACTACCTTAGGTAAGGAGAACATATTAAACGAAACAACGGCTAATCCAATATTCTCGGGAAGAAGTGGTGCACCTCTGTTGGACTCGTGTGCTACGATGTTTACCCATGATCAAATGCTCTGGTGTGCATAGCTAGGATGTTGCCAGCTTCAAGGAGTCAACCCAGTTCTTATCAAATAGAACCGTTGTAGTCAAACTATGATCGGAGATAATTGTGGATAGAAACTACTCTCTAAATTCTATCTTAATGATAAAATGTCTTTCTGAACCCGCATTCATGGGCGTTAGTTGCAACCCCGCACTTACGCTCATGTCATTGACCGGAAACTCGGATGTCCTTCGTTTTGAGCATTCGTCCCTTTCGCGGCATATTTCTATCGTGCAGGATTCAACGACGGCAATAGGAGAAAGACACCTCCCTTAATGACCTAGCTAGCACCAGACAGCCTGAGGCGGTGATGGGGAGCGTATTAATATAGTAACTTCAACCAGGCGGATGATCTGCTCCTCCGCCCTATGACGTGGGCAGATGAGGTAGGCATGCAATTGATTCATGCACTACTTGTCGGCATTGACGGGCTATCATGACAGTGTAGATGCGACATGCTGGCTCGGGACGCCTCGCCACCGACAGAGGGAAGCGAAGTTGGTTGAGTCACTGTATCATGGCATTATTAATTATTAGAGCCGTATTATGCCTTGCTTACCGCCTTTGGTTCATGACACCTAAAATGAACTGGCTGCCGGTTCGCTGTGCATCATCCAGTACTTTGGAAGTACTAGGGCGCTAGGTCCACTCCATTGTGTCAGGTGGCATTTGCCGCCCGCTGAAGGCCTACCTAAGCTTTAGCGCGTTCGAGTGCTGCCTGTGTTGGTGCAAGGCGCCCGTTTCGCCTCTTTTAGGGAGACGCAAGGGTGATCGCGTGTCGACCAAGTCTCATCAAGGCTGCTCAGGCAGGACCCGAGTCTATGTTGCCTTCCTCCTCGTTGCTTGCTACCTATCAGTCCGTCCTCCCAACAGTCACGTCGCATTTCTCTTACAGCTTGTCGTGCGCCCATTCATCTTTACAACTCCACAGCCCGCGCTTCCTCGCTTGCCACGACCCCTCAGACGTAGGTAACTTGTCCCCTTCTAGTGATACTGACGGCTGCGGCGCCCAACGCCTGGTTATTATGCAGGACTCGCTCCGGTGCGCCATCCACTGACTGACCGCACTTCCAGGCGTCTGCTGCATCGATATCGTCAGCACTTGCCTCGACCCTTCGCTTCGATCGTTCTCGACTGCGGATTAACGAACCGACCGAATACTGATGTCCTGTTGAGCGCCCCGACAGTCTGACGCCCGCATGTGCGCTGATGCACCATCATGGCTAGTCCCCCGGATCCTATCAGCTCTCCTGGCAGCCATGATGCCGATGAGGCAGTCTCCAGTGACTCCAGGTCCTCGGGTTCGTTTTTGGACACCATAGATGTTACCCGAGGACCTCGACCATGCCGGTGGCGAACCGCCCGCTTTCACGATCGCGAATGTTCACGTTACTTTGACTGCCCATCTCACTTTGTCGAACGAAGTCTCTCAGACGCAGGATCGCAGGATGGGCACAGCGGTGACTCCGTCGAGGAGGGACACCTTGATGACGATGTGAGGGATTCAACACCGGACGAAGAGCAGCATCGTACCGAAGACGACGACCATGAAAACGATACATCGCCACCCGACCACGATGGAGTATCTTTATCACCAGCCCAGGATCGGATGGATTGGCCCACAGGCAGCTCAAGAGACATCCTAACTGGGCCATCCGCCGCAGTTGATGAGGGGTCACTTGCTGCTGCCAACACTTCACAGCAGCCTGCTCCTGTTTTGCGCCCCCCTCCGCAGACCGAGGAGCCTGATGGTAGTGCCAGTCTCAGGGAAATAGCTGCCTCACCCCCTATCGCCACTGGAGCCGAAAGAGCCCCCCCGCCTCGATTTAACCCACGGCAATCGTCATTGGCCTCTGGGGAAACAAGGCGCGTATGGACACCCGTATCTCGTGAAAGAATGGATGCGCCTTTGCCAGCACCTCGAAGAGAGAGCGTTTCGGAGAGTGGCATGTCACCGCTACCTCGCTACCCGCACTTGACAATTGACAGGCGCGTATCATCTGAATGGGCTTTGCCCCGGTGGCAGCCAGATGGTGAGGTTACGTACTGTCCTATCTGTCGCACTCAATTCAGCTTCTTTGTGAGAAAACACCACTGCAGGTGTGTGCTCCCCATCCCCCCCATCCCCCCAACCAGGCGCAACATGCCATTATGAAATCGATGGCTAACCTAAGGAAGGAAATGTGGGAGAGTTGTGTGCAACTCGTGTTCACCACATCGGATCATTATTCCCCACCAGTTCATCGTCCGCTACCCTGGTTCTGAAGTACCCATCCCCCCAACTCTTCTTGTCGATGGGCTTGGTTCAGGGTACTTTAATGCGAATAGCATGTCTGGCGGCGAGCGTGTGAGACTGTGCAATCCCTGTGTACCGGACCCGAATACTGCGCCTCCGCAAAGCCCAGGCTCGCCGTCAGCCCAATCGCCTCGCGTTGTCCACCAGAGATCTCGAAGCAGTACTACAAACCCATATGGTAGTCTACCAGCCTCCAACAGGCACGGCACGGTATTTACAAGCCGGGGGCCACTTTCCTACACTGCTCATAGGTCGAGAAGTGTAACAATGGTGAGTACAATGGATATGCCATTTGGACCCAATTCTAACCATTGTCCCAAGGGTGACTCGGCTTCAAGCTCGGCTGCGCATGCTTTTTCTCGTCATCAACACACCTCACGGACTCCATACGAGCGACTGGTAGCAGAGGCAGGATCCAGTTCTTCGACGGGAAATATAGGACACATTGTACCAAGAGATCCCACTCTACCGCCGGATGACCGGGACTACCGCGATTTTACTTTGTACACCGAAATCAACGGACTAGCCAGGAACCCTCAGCAGCAGATACCGTGGAACCCCTCACTTCAGCTGCTCCCGCGTGAGGAGTTGGTCCGACGGGGAGTGATGCCAGAGCCACCCAGACAAATTGCCGAAGAAGACGAGTGCCCGGTATGTCATGAGGAGCTACCATCCCGAGAGCTGGAGAACAGCGACCGGCTCCGCGAAGAACACATTGAATCATGTATTCAGGGACACAGTGCGTATGGAACTCCCCAGGGTGGTGCCAGGCAACCGCCAATCCAGCGACGAACGGGCATGTATGCATACACGGCCACGGAAAAGGATTGCGTGGATGATGCTGAATGTACCATCTGTCTGGAAGAGTTTACAGTCGGGGTTGCCATGGCGCGACTTGAGTGTCTCTGTCGGTTTCACAAAGTTTGCATTTCAAGCTGGTTTGTGAACCACCCAGGCCGATGTCCAGTCCATCAGCACGATGGTTTTGGCTATTGATGAGGACAGCTCATCACAACACGCATATGATAATGTATGGCTTTGCTTGCATTAGTAACGGAGTAAAGGCTTGATCTTGTGTCGGGTAGGAGTTGGGTTTCTCTTCCCCTCAGTCTTATTCTGTTTGATGCATATCTTGCCGCTTTCATTCCTTGATAGACATGAGCAGAAGTAGTAAGTCTGCCACACTGAGCGTTTTTATCTCTACACAGGTGTCAAAGATATGGATTGTTTTGGCTTTTTTCTCCTTTGGGTTTTCACGATAGCGAGTCAACATAGATGCAATTACAGATACTATTTTCAAACTATTCAACCCAATGCGGTTTTACTCTGGAAAATACCACGCTCGGACTACTCGATGGGACATATGGATGGTCTCCAAACCGCTGTCTGACTGCCCTCACGGAACCCAAATTGATTTGATCAAGTCCTTAGGCGTTTTGCATCTCTGTCACCGCAGCCTTGTCGTTCACGAAAACAAAGGGGATGCAGCGGGTAGATGTGGCTGAAAGAAGCCTGTCCAACTGGTAGAGTCTGACTAGGTGACAGCCAGATATTTTCTCCCCCAGGTTTAGACGAATGCATCATGACATCGACTGATTTGGCCGAGTGAGGATTGGGATATGCATCAGCTTCGTTGGAAGCTACTTTGGATGTACATATGGATCATTAGCCTTAAGATTGCTCGGTTGTGGTGGGGCATCTGGCGTTGATCGACATGGTGGTAGCTGATCCCCATGGAATAAATTAGCCCAATGGTGAGACTGGCCGCACTGGCGGGCCGAGGGATCCAAGTCCAAGCCCGGTTCAGCTGCCTATTGATAGCGCGGTCGAGGCCCTCAAAGTCCGTCGGGAAAATGAAGCGGCTCGGAGCCGGCCCAGCGCCTAATTTCACCATTAATTACTGCGCCCTACGTAGTGCTTGAACTCCCAGCTCCCTTCCCGGGCGGGCCAAGCCTTGGGCCACCAAAGATCCAATGGCCACTGTCGCAACCTGTGCTGGCAGCTCAGGGGGCAGACGAAACTCTGATGGAGAAGCTCGAAAAAGAAAGCAGCCAGCCAAGAGGCAAGCGGCTTTTGAAAGGACCCCAACGAAGAACCTTGACCGGCGTGGATTTGCCACAGCAGCATGCGTAGGCAATGCGACCGGTAGACAAATACAGAGACAGATGCCACGGAACATGGTGCCTCATGTTGCAGCTGAGGTGAGTGAAGGTCTCAGCGGCGGGGGAGGCAGCCCAGTGGGCAATCAGAAGATAGCTGAAGATGAGTGGACCTTATGGTGCACAACCGACATTGGTGCGAGACTGCAGGCTCAATTGGGGGATCAATTAGTGGTTGGGATCTGGGCTTGGTGGAGAGTCCCAGTGGAGGTCTCGGGCCCACGCACCTGCGCCTGGTCCCTGGGTGAATCAACTCAGGTCGCCCATGGATGCCTTCCTACCCGCCCCAAGTAGGTATGATCCTAGCACATCGAATTTACAGACGACATGTTGTGCCGCCTTGCTCCCTGCAGCTTGGTTTGATGGAAGGGGACAGAGTGTGAAGCCACTGTTAGTAACAATCGTACATGGCGGTAGCACTGCGGTGCACAACCCGCCTGTTCTGTTTCGTACGTGAGCACGACATCGAAAACCATGGCAGCAGTAGCTACTGCGAGGGCACCCTGATATCAGTGGATCCAAACCATGGTAGGGAAAGATAGGTAGGCGCGTAACTTGTGGGGGGGGAGGGAGGGGAAGTGGTGTGTCGTGACTGTCGCCAAAGAATCGACAAACAAAATCTCGCCGCGTCCGGATGCGAGGACCGCAGTAACCGAGACGGCCGAGAAGAAAACGACCTGGGTCTCTGCGAGGAGATGCCAGTCACAGCATGCGACGGGATGCAAGTCGCAGTCTACCTGCTACATTTGATCCAAGACGTGGAGAGCCAAGAGAGTTTGATGGAACCTCTAGTAGGCTCCTTTGGCGAACCCCCTCCCGCTTGCGTTCAGCGCCGCAGGGGGGTGGAGGGCCCAGCTGGTCAAGGTTCAGGCCGTCCGTTGAGTTACGGTTCTTCGGACTGGTTGAGCTTTGGGTGGCGAAGGGGACCACGACAGCTTCAGCAGCTGGCTACAGTAGTTATGCCAGTAATGGTAATGGTCGTTGCAGTAGTGGTTCCCAGTTAGTCGAAGCAGACAATTGTCGGAGGAATATCGCTCCTAGAGGTCCATCGAGCGCGGCGTGTCCGTCTGGGGGGGGGGCGTGGGCTCGCGGGGCAATTATTGATTATTAGCTGGGTTGTTTTATTGTTATGACGTCTCTTACCGAAGAGGTGGGATCATCCATACCCGATTCCTGTGCGTCACCTACTCCGTACTGCTTATTTGGTACCCTCCCACGAAATTGGATCTCACAGGGCACCGTGCCATTGCCCTTTGCTCCCAACGGCCAAAGGCATGCTTCCACGATTTGATGGCTTGCCAATCCAGCAAGCAGCAGGGGGGAACCGTCATGTTACACAGTTTTGAAAGTGCGGACACGTACCATGGCACCGCCATGTTCCATACGCCATTCGCTGTCGTCTTGTCTCGTCTCCTCTCTGGTGCCCTTGCGACCCAATGGCGGGATTCGAGAATTGAGTGCCACCACCATGAAAACACCGTCTGGTGAGAGAGGTACCCAAGGATCCTGTTACTTGGAAGTGGCTCGGTGTGGCCGGTCACCTCAAAGAGTCCAGGAGGATGAGCAGCAGCGCAACCGAGGCTGTGCCCGATGCAGATACCGCGCGAAGCAGCCTATCAATGGCCCCCATAGTCTGTACGTCGGCGGCCCAAGAGGGAGCTACCCCATCTCAGATGCAGGCCGCCCGTGACGTCTACCACCGTCGAGCTGCATCACCGAAGCTGCGCGGAACTGAAAGTTGCTCGGCTCCCCCACCCGACTAGGCGCTGGGTGGCTTTGGCTCATCCCAGCCACAGCTCCCTAGACTTCCAATTCCCTGCCCTGCCGGCCCACCGACCTGCCCAGCCGGGGGGCGGTGCGCCGACGCCCAGCTTTCCTTGCTAAGCTCCCTCTTGGCCAGCTGCATCGAGCCAACCTTGCCAACCTTGCTTGCATGCCTTTCTCGACCCTACGTAGTAGTGCATCCCTCTGCCCTTGTGTCCTTCTTCTGCCCGTTTCCGCTTTTGCCTACTATCCTGTTTTATCCCATCAGTTCTTCCTCACTTCTTGCTCCCCCTCTTTTTTTCTTTGCTCCCCCTAGTCTCTCGGCTCTGTCGTCATCGTCATCGTCGTCGTCGTCGATCGTCCTCCCGTCCCCCCCCGACCTTGGCTAGAGGCACGGTAGCTGAAGCTAGCCGCCAGACTGATAGCACTAGCGGCCACCTGCGCAGGTCCCCGACCTCCAGTCGACCTCCGCCCAGCAACCTCCTCTTCTCGAACATATGAGCTCTGGATGCGTGACAGTTACTAACGCAGCTTGTCGTTGCTCCAATTGATTCCCCGGCCAGCTAGACAGCATTTGGAGCAGAGCCGAATCTGCCACCATGGCAACGGCAAAGGAGGCCAGCGAGCTCAAGATCCAAGGAGCTATTGACGCTGCCAACAATTCCCAGAGCAGCGTCACAGCTGCCGACGTCGAGAAGGAGATTGTCGAAAAGGCCAGGCGAGCCGGCGCACCCGCTCTGTCCTTCGACCCGGACGCGAGCATTGAGCAAAAGCGAGCCATAGCCAAGGCAGTGCGTACCAACGGCCCAAGCATTCTATCCCCAAGATGGGTCACTAATAATACCCGCGCGACAGGCGATTCCTCCCGAGCTTCAGAAAAGCCGCCGCCCCAAGGGCGCCGCTGTTATCACCGATGTCGACGATGGCACCGGGCCAGACGCAGATCTCCCCGAGCCGACAAAGGCCGGCGCCCTCGATGTCGCCCTCGACAAGGACGGCAATCCCGTGACGACCGGCGAGGATCCCAAGAGCGAGGACCCCCCCTTCTCGCGAACCGGCTGGGCTCCCAGACTTGGATGGCCAAGCGACGAGGCGATGGAGCAGGACAGCCTCCTCGATCACAGCACATGGGTTGAAACACAGCTTCCCGATCACCTCTTTGGAGGTAGGTGGTAGCCAACTACCAGCGCCAATGTGGCCGGCAAGCTAACAGCCATAGATTGGTATCACAATGCCGGTGTCATCGTTTTCGCATGTCTCTCGTCCTGGCTTGTCGCCGTCTTCGGCGGTGGTCTCGCTTGGGTCATGATTATCATGGCAATCTGCGGCACCTACTACCGAACCTCGTTGCGCCGCGTGCGACGAAACTTCCGCGACGACGTCACCCGCGAGATGGCCCACAAGAGGCTCGAAACCGATAACGAGTCTCTGGAGTGGATCAACTCCTTCCTGGTCAAGTTCTGGCCCATCTATCAACCCGTCCTGGCCGAAACCATCATCAACTCGGTCGACCAGGTTCTCAGTTCCGCCACGCCCGCCTTCCTCGATAGCCTGAAGCTCAAGACCTTCACACTGGGCAACAAGCCCCCGCGCATGGAGCATGTCAAGACGTACCCCAAGACGGAGGACGACATTCTCGTCATGGATTGGAAGTTCAGTTTCACCCCCAACGACACGGCCGACATGACATCTCGCCAGCTGTCCAACAAGGTCAACCCCAAGGTCGTGCTCGAGATCCGAGTTGGTAAAGCAATGATCAGCAAGGGTCTCGATGTGATTGTCGAGGACATGGCCTTCTCCGGTCTCATGCGCCTGAAGCTCAAATTCCAGCTGCCTTTCCCCCACATCGACCGCGTTGAGATGTGCTTCTTGGATCGACCCACCATCGACTATGTCTGTAAGCCCCTGGGAGGAGACAGCTTTGGTTTCGATATCAACTTCATTCCCGGTCTCGAGTCGTTTATCCTGGAGCAAATCCACGGTACCCTTGCGCCGATGATGTATGCGCCCAAGGTCTTCCCTATCGAAGTTGCCAAAATGCTTGCCGGTTCTCCTGTTGATCAGGCCATTGGCGTTCTTGCCGTGACTCTGCACGGCGCCCAGGGCCTCAAAAACACTGACAACTTTGGTGGTACCGTTGATCCGTACGCCTCCATCTCGCTCAACAGACGCCAGGAGCTTGCGCGAACCAAGACAGTTTCGGATAATTCCAACCCTAGGTGGAACGAGACTCACTACATCATCATCACTTCCTTCAACGATTCCCTGGATCTTCAGGTCTTTGATCACAACGACTTCCGCAAGTCCAAGGAGCTTGGAGTTGCTTCTTTCCCGCTGGAGAACCTCGAAGAGCTCAACGTTTATGAAAACGAGCGCCTCGAGGTCATTGCCGATGGCAAGGCTCGCGGCGTCGTCAACGCTGATCTGCGCTTTTTCCCCGTCATGGCGACCGTCACCAACGAGGAGGGCAAGGAGGAACCCCCACCCGAGTCGAACCAGGGTATCCTTCGATTCACCGTGGAGCAAGCCAAGGATCTAGATGGAACCAAGAGCATGGTTGGGTTGCTCAATCCATACGCAGTCATGTTCCTCAACGGAAAGGAAGTCCACCAAACCAAGAAGCTGAAGCGTACCAACAAGCCCATTTGGGATAATGGCTCCAAGGACATCCTCATCTTTGACCGCAAGAAGGCCAAGCTTGGTCTCCAGATCAAGGATGACCGTGACCTGGCTGGAGACCAGGTTCTTGGAAAGTACCAGATCAATCTGGACGATCTCCTGGAATGCATGGAACAAGGCAAAGAATGGTTCAACCTTATGGGCGCCACATCCGGTCGTGTCAAGATGATGGCTCAGTGGAAGCCCGTGACCATTTCGGGCGTCTCAAGCACTGGCGGCTACGTGACACCTATTGGTGTGATGCGATACCATTTCAAGAAAGCCAACGACTTGCGCAACTTTGAGGCTATTGGCAAATCCGACCCTTACACCCGCGTTCTTCTCTCTGGCATCGAAAAAGCTCGAACGGTCACTTTCCGCAACGACCTCAACCCAGAGTGGGATGAGGTGCTCTACATTCCAATTCACTCGGCCCGCGATCGAATGATCTTGGAGGTCATGGACACGGAGAAAGTGGGCAAGGACAGGTCTCTCGGCAGTGTCGAGGTCTTCGCGGGCGATTATGTTGCGCAAGACGAAAACGGTGAATACCAAGTCCATGAGAAGAAAATCGTCCGAGAGGATGGTCTCCGTCTGCATGGAAAGGGTATCGCAAAGGGCACCCTGACCTACACGGTTGCCTTCTACCCTTGTCTCAACATTGCTGACCCCGAGGAGGAGGAGGAGGAGGAAGAGGGTGAAGCGAAGAAGAAGGCAGAAACCGAGGGGGCACAGGAGAAGGACGGCGAGCCCAAGGAAGATGCATCAGAGAATGGCAGTGCTCTCCGCCAGTCACGATCTGGTGAAGCTGGCAAATTCAACGCCAGCCTCGAACCGCCAACAGATGCTGAGCCTACTACACCCGTTACCCCCACCACGCCGACGACGGTCGGTCGCCCATCTGTGGAACGCAAGGTTCCCCCCAAGGTCCGGCTCTCCCCCAAGGAGCTTCTCAAGTACGAGAGCGGTCTGCTCGTTTTCCGACTCATGGAGGCCGACATGCCCGAGAGCCAAAGCCATCTGGAGGTATTTGTGGATGACATGGCCTATCCCTCGTATGTCTCTTCCACGGCGCAAACTCGATCGCACAAGTTTGAAGAGATTGGTGACTGCTTCATTCGCGAGCTGGACTTTTCTCGCTTGACGTTGAAGGCGAGAAAGAAGGGAGACGACAAGGAGGACACCCTATCCTCTCTATCTGGCAATACATTGGAGACTCTGAAGCAATGCTTGGTACGTAAAAAGAACTGACTTGGGTCGTCCGTCACCTATGAGTACAGTAACTAACGTGTACACCTCAGAACAATCCAACCACCCTCAAGCTGAAGGGTGAGGACAGTGGCCCGGCAGCTGTCAAGGTGAGCTTGAAGTATCTGCCGGTGAAGATGCAGCTCGACCCCAGCGAGAGCATCAACAACATGGGTAACCTTCGAGTCGACATTCTGGACGGCACCGACCTGCCAGCCGCGGATCGCAACGGCAAGAGTGATCCTTACTGCAAGTTTGACCTCAATGGTCACGAGATTTACAAGACCAAGGTACAGAAGAAGACTCTGAACCCCGTCTGGAACGAATTCTTCGAGGTTGCGGTGCCATCGAGGACTGCCGCGAATTTCAAGGTCACAGTCTGGGACTACGACTTTGCTGACAAGCCGGATCTTCTGGGCAATGCCGAAATCAACCTCGATACGCTGGATCCTTTCAAGCCCTCTGAGATGAAGTACATCTTGGATGGAAAGTCTGGAAGCGTCCGTATCAGACTGCTGTTCCGACCAGACTATGTCACGCGCCAACGACAAGGAACCTCGACCTTCACTGGCACATTCCCCGGCCGAATTGTCACCGGCTTTACGGGTGCGCCCGTCAAGGGTGGCGTGGCAGTTGCAGGCGCTGTGGGATCGGGCGTAGGCAAGAGTGCATCGTTCCTCAAGCGAGGCTTGTTTGGTAGGAAAGACACCAACGACATCGAGGAAGAGAGTATCCCGGAAGTGGTGGAGCCCCCAGCGATGAACTCCGGTCCCGCAAACGGCGGCCTCCGCAAAGCCCCAGCAATTCTCGAAGATGGTGAGCCTCTGCCTCGCCCGATGAGCAGCAATGGACACGTCCGATCCCGCAGCATCGGCCAGTCGTCGGTCCACAGCACATTGCCTGGTGGCGTGGGCGCGGGCGCGGCCACCTTTACCGTGGTCAAGGCATCCGGATTCCCTCCTGCCTCGGACTTGTATGTCACCATCACACAGATCACGCCCAAGGAGAAGACGGTGGGCAAGACCAAGCACCACAAATCCTCGACGGGCGAGTGGAGCTTTGACGAGACGTTCAAGTTCCACTGCACACCGGATGCGCAGTTCAAGATTGAGGCCAGGGGCGAGCACTTGTTCGGCAAGCATGACGATTTGGGAGAGCACATCTACTTTGTGGACGAGAGCGGAACGGCCATCGCCAAGGACCTCTCCGTGGGCAGTGGTTTTGTCACAATCAAGAGCAGCTTTCAGCCCCCGGAAACACCCGCCGATAGTCCCAAGGCTCACATTCGACGCAGCTTCTTGAGCAAGCGGGAAACCCGACCTAGCCGAGAGAGCACTCCCTCCTAAGTCTTCGCGCCTGACCTGACGGATGCGTTTGTGGCGTGTGAGAGCCGAGGTATGGGAGCGGTTGAAAATGATGCATCGACACAGAGAGTGTTGACGCGAAGTACTCGATATCCTTTTAATTTTCATCACTTTTTTTACCCTGTTTTTCCTACGGTTTCAGTTTTCCCAAGGGTGCCGTTGCAGTATCTTGATGCTTGACCTACTAGCACTCATTACTGACAGTAGGAGTCATGGTAGCGGGCGCCTAATGAGAAAATGAATGAGCGACGATTGTCGAGGCAGATTTTTGGATGGCGGAAAGGAGGGGCGGGCTTTGCGGTGTATACTTGAGATTTAAATAAGTAGTAGTAGTTTGACAATGAAACTATCGATCCTCATGCTGAACCTCGATGGCCATGGCATCGACTAATACCGTCTACGAGCAATCCTTGAAGTTGTTTGATGGCCTTGGTGTGTACTTTTGTAGAATCAATGCCAAGTTCGGCCTGATTAATTCATAATCCATGCAAAGAACCTCTTGTCCGGCAATTCCTTTGTTCTGTGAGCTTCACATCTCCAAACCAACAGCAATGCATTTCATGTTGTGATTGCGAATCTGTGGTGGAGAAAGCAGTCAAGCCTCAGGCATCAACGCCTTTGCGTTGCCAGTTGGCAGCCTTGCGTTCGAGGTACGTACCTTTCCAAGCGCACCTCAGCTCCAGGTGTTGTACCCAAGTACACTCAGCACCGACCTACGCTGGGTGACGCGCGGGAGCTGCCTGCACCTTTGACTGAGCAAGCTCGTGCCCATCCTCCACCTCCACCTCAACACCATCATCCGCCAACGACAACCGCCGATTCCCATCGCATCAGAGCACGAGAACCACCGACGACAACCGAGGAAGCTCCATCGTCCGCGTCGCCCCAAATTGCGTCCCAGGCTCATTGTCGGCACTCCCGCAGACGCCTGTCAACCCCTGCTTGTAGTCGTCCCCGGACACCACTCTTGCTTCGTCCCTCCCGAATACCTCCTCCGCACAGCCCACGATGGACTCCCTTGTAGCGAAGTACAGCCGGCCAGCTTACGAGCAAAATGAGCCATTCGATGACCAGGAGGACCTCATGAACCCCACGGCCAGCCTCACCACCCAGTTCGCCATGCCTCCGATTGCCCAGGTTGGTACCGCTCTATCCATGGCCCGCGATGAAACCCCAGGGCACGCCTCATCAAGATTCTTGGGCGTGTCGAGGCGAGCTTAGCGTACGGAGTGCTGACCTTTCTCTCCTTGGCAGGCATCGTCATGGCTCCGTGCCGCGACTGACGACCGATCCAACCCCAACTGCCCCATCAAGATTGCCCACGGCACAACAACTCTCGCTTTCCGATTCAAGGGCGGCATCATCGTCGCCACCGATTCACGTGCCACCGCTGGCAACTGGATCGCCTCGCAGACGGTCAAGAAGGTGATTGAGATCAACAGCGTGCTCCTGGGCACCATGGCCGGTGGCGCCGCCGACTGCCAGTATTGGCTCGCCTGGCTGGGCATGCAGTGCCGCCTCCACGAGCTCCGCCACAAGCGCCGCATCAGTGTCGCTGCCGCCAGCAAGATCCTCGCCAACCTCGTCTACAGCTACAAGGGCATGGGGCTCAGCATGGGCACCATGTGCGCCGGCGTCACCAAGGAGGAGGGCCCGGCCCTGTACTACGTCGACAGCGACGGCACCCGACTCTCTGGCAACCTCTTCTGTGTCGGATCCGGCCAGACGTTTGCCTATGGTGTGCTCGACGAGGGCTACAACTACGATCTCTCAGACGAGGATGCCCTCGAGCTCGGCAAACGAAGTATTCTGGCCGCCACTCACCGTGACGCCTACTCAGGTGGTTACATCAACCTCTACCACGTCAAGGAGGAGGGCTGGGTCAAGCACGGCTTCATGGACACCAACCCCATCTTCTGGAAGACCAAGCTGGAGAAGGGCGAGTTTACCAACGTTACAAGCCAGATGGACTAGATGTAGACGGTGCTGTTGTTTTGGGGAGGGCACAGGGACCAAGGAGCACCACGGCAAGCATGTTTTGCCAGCCATACTCTGGCAGCTATAAACACGGGAGAGGACATGGGTCGGATGTCGGTGCAGATTTTACTGTGCCACGCTGCCTGTAGTCCTGGTCGGTGGCATCGAAGTTTGGGCTCAGATGGGCCCCTTAACTGTACAACAAAGGCTATCTTTGATAAACAAAACTACTATTTTCCGAAATACCTCGTCGCTATGTTCTATGAAAGATGTGGATGAATAGCTCCGCTGCTAGTGGTACAGGGTTATACAATATGGTACAGGTCGTGCATGCTCTTCGTATTTGGTCGCCAGGACAGAGGCCTGAGGCAGAATACACACTGGGGTCTATGCATCATTCCTGAGCAGTGCCTTGTCCAAGGTCTCTCCTCAGCCAGCCATCAACGCCCAGGATGCCCTCTCCGTGCTCTGGGTCCATGGGCCAGCGCCCAATGCCCGTGATGGACAGCTCCGAGTGGTAGCCGGCGCGGTACATCTCCATGCCGGTCCAGGCGATCATGGCAGCGTTGTCGGTGCACAGCTCGACCGGCGGCGCCAGGATGCTGATGTCGGAGAAGCCACGGGCATCTAGGGTACGGCGTAGGACGTGCATGAGGAACTTGTTGCTGGCCACGCCGCCGGCAACAACGAGGGTGCGGGCGGCGCGGAGCTCAGGGCGGTCCTCGAGGGCGAGGCAGACGCGGCCGGCGAGGTGGGTGAAGGCAGCCATCATGGTGTGGATGGCGAGGGCGCGGCGCTCGTCGACGGGGATGCCGTGGGGGCTGGCGGCTTGGAGGGAGGAGGCCAGGTCGTGGACGTGGGTGTAGATGCTGCTGAAGGAGAAGGCAAGCTTGCGGCTCTGGCGGAAGGGGAGGGGGATGGACCACGGGTAGCCGGTGGGCGTGGGCGTCATCTCGGCGGAGCGGGAGGCGGCCGGGGTGAAGACGGCGTCGTAGGCCGACGGCGGCACCACGGGGGAGGGCCGGTCGGCAGAGGAAGACGGCGGTGGGAAGGCAAAGGCCTCGAGCACGCGGCCGTACATGACGGTGTCGCTGGACTCGAAGACGTTGGGCGGGAGGATGTCGCGCGCTGTCTGGTCGAGCAGGTTACCAATGGCAATGTCGCCCGTCGTGGCCACGAGGGAGTGCTCCGTCAGCCCGGCCGAGTAGACGAGCTGCGTGTGGCCGCCCGAGACGAGGAGCGACAGGAACGGGAAACGGGGCCCGGCCGGGGCGTCGTCCGGTTCCTCGGCCCCGGCCCCGGCCCCGGTCTCGGCGACTTCGGGGTCTGGCCCGCCCTCGTCCCCCCCGCCCATGCCCATCCCCAGCGCCCTCACCAGGCGCGGCGTCAGCGCGTGCGCCTGCATGTGGTGCACGCCGACGAGCGGGACTCCCCACGCCACCGCCAGGCCCTTGGCCACGTCGAGCCCGATGCCCAGGTTGGATCGCATCCCGGGCCCGCGCGTCACCGACACAAAGTCCGGCACCAGCTTGCGGGACCCGTCCCCGGCGAAGCAGACCTTGGCCTCTGCGCCGCCCGCCTTGCCACCCCCCTGGCCATCCTCGTCTCCGCGAATCTCATCTCGGCCCTCCCCCGTCTTCGGTGCATCTGGCAGGGCGGCCAGCGCGCGGCGCACCAGCGGCGCCAGCGACTCGCTGTGGCCCTTGACGGCGACGAGCGGGTGGATTCCCTTGAATGCCCTGTTATCCGACGATATGCGCTCGTTGAAGAGGAGCTCCGTCGAGCGTGGCGTGTGCCGCAGGATCGCGACGGCGGTGTCGTCGCATGACGTCTCGATGGCGAGTGTGACGAGGCCGCGTCTGTCTGCGTAGGGGCCGGCGATGCGTGTCGTCGAGTCCAATCGCCTACTGCGCACACGTACAAGGGCGAGCAGAGGTCGTCGTGGGTTGCATTGCGTCAGTGGGCGCATTGGCGGTGTGTTGACGGTGAGAGGTCGTTGTCGAGGGCAAGGTTGAATTCTTGGGATGAGATGCCCAAGCTCCAACCCTGTGCAGCCCCACATTCCGCTAGTACCGTTCCCACTGCCCTGTAACAATAGACGACTTACAGCTAGATGCTCACTCCTTTATTGATGCACAATCTAAAATGCAATGACATTAAAAGTACCGCCCTTCCTTATAATGCTATTTCAATGCGCCTTCTCCATGCATATCCTACAAACAATGACAATCAAGCTTTGCGGTTCAGCCAGTTGATCCACTGGCACTGACATCCTCCCGATCCGCCATCAAAGCCTCCCATCTTCTCATCCCCTCGTGACCTCATATTAATCAATGTTCCGCCGGCTGCTATATTGTTTGCCAGAAGCTTGGGCTTGTCCTTGTCCAGTCGCTGGCTCTTGTCCATCGGCAATGCCCACACAAATTTCTTGCCCGGGTTGCCGCCGTGAGTGTCCAAGGTCACCGTCACGGGGTACGGCATGGTCCCGGGACGGATGAGCTCTGCCGAGCCGTCGATGCTCTCTTGGCCGTTGGGTGACAAGAGAGCCGATGTGTTGGAGGAGAGAGTGCGGGTCCATATCTGGACGAGCATGCGTGTCTCACTCCATGTCGTCAGGAAGTCGGCTTCAGACTTCCTGGCTCCGCCATCCAGATCCGCACCCACATTCTTCTCATTCTTTGTGTCGTTGAGGACAGTAACAGACGTCAAGAAGAGGGTTCGCTTAAAGTAGGTGTAGAACCCATAATGTTCCGTGGGGAGGCCTCGGTCGTACAGCCTCACCGGCTGCTGGACGGGCGCAGGGAGCAGTACAGCTGGTTGGGGAGTTCCGTCAGCTTCCAGGCTCGGCTCTGGAAGCACATTTGTAAGATTGATGTTTGTTTCGGCAGCAGTCGTAAACGCCCTCCCTCCCAGCTTCTTCGTGTCATTGATCTTTCGCGCCTCCTCGATTGAGCCGACAAGACTGATATAGAAGGGCGTGGGCTCGCCAGCCTTGTCATTTGACACGATCCCATCCGTCGTATTTCCCAAGAACCACATCTCTTCAAATTTTGGCGCCTCGGGGTCAGATTTGAATTCAGTGGCCGCCTGCCGAGTGCGAATCGTCCCCCCAGCAAGGGCTGCGACCCCAAGGCTTCGCCGGGCCGATGGAGGCGATCCATTGGGTGTCTTCCAGTTTTTCCCGGTGCTGTTGTCCCACTGGGTGTTCAGAATGATCATCGGCTGATTCGCCTTGTACGGGGCGACAGACTTTTGGTCCTCCTTGGGGAGAGAGCAGCTCCATAACGGGGAAGGTTCGGTACAGCTGCTCTTCGAGACTGAGTTGTCTGGACCTACAACGGTCAAGATGCCGGTTGGCATCGGCGGGAAATCCGTCAAGTTGACCCATCTAGACGGAATTTCCTGCGACGGGCGAGGACGTGTCAACACCACCGCCAGGGTGATGATGAGCGCAAGCAGGGCGATGATGATGGCAATGACAATCATCCAAACCCTTCGGCGCTTACGGCCCTCTCTTCCCGATCGGCCAAAGCAGCCAGACTTGGGGACGCAGCCTCGGCCTCTCCAAAATCCGCCTGCTTTTCGTGCAATCACGTCTTCCTTCTCATGCCGCTGGCGCTGGCGTTCGGTGGCTGTCACACGGCCTGCATCTGCATAGGAATGCTCTTGCGGCAATGCGGTGCCCGGCGGCCGAATGGGCAGAGGCATCTGTCCCGAGGTTCCGTTGGTACGGGGTGCCGGCGTGAGGGGAATCTCTGTCATTTGAGTGGCGCCTTGGGACGTCATGGTCCCAGAGAGGGCAGGAGATGCCGGACTCGGCGAAGGGGGAAACTGGCGATGCAGCGGGTGACCTGGAGGGAATACTGCCCTGTACTTGACTGGAGTGAAAGTTGCTGTTTCTTTCTCCTTCTTGGGAGGTGAGTACGGCGGTGGCACCTCGGGCGATGCCACCACGGGCGAGATGACAACGCGAGGCTTCTCGGACAAGGGAGGTTCGCTGTTAGTGGCATAGGAGCCTGAAGCCACCACGGCCGGTCCATCTGGGGAGGCCGTTTCAGCCCGCGGCGAAGGCGTACGGCGTGGCGTTGGAGCCCGGACAATTGGCGTTTGGAACGTGTTCGGTGACAGTTTTGGTGTGAGATACTGGGGGTGGGTCGTCTTGGATCCAACGTTTGCAGACCCCTCTCCTTCCTGGCCGGCTACTGGAGAGTCGGCGGTTTGTTTCCGTGGAGAAAAGGTGAGCCTCTTTTCCGAAAATGGAGTGACAATGTGATCCCACCAGCCATGAGATTTGGAGCCAGCGCTGTCAGGGTTGGCACTCGTTGGAGCGGCACTCGTCGGGGCGGCACTTGTGGGGGTCAAGAAACTGCCCGCTCCCTTCTTCTGCCTTTGCGGACTTGGGATGCCATCTTCCTCGAAAAGAGTGCAAGGAGTGCCAGAGTCGTCGTCGTCTCCAGGGCCTCCTCCTAGCTCAAGGTTGATGAGCTTTTTATTCGGTGCCTTCTTGAAGTTGTCCGGCACAGCCGGCACAGGAGGGACGGTGGTGGTGCTTGAGTCCGCGGCCTGGGGCGGAGCAAACGAATAGATGCTGGACGTGTATCGTCCATTGCTGGCAAAAGATGAAGCTGTATCAGGGGTGTCCGGAGACCAGACTGACTTTAACTGTGTTGGGTTCCCTGTCACGCTCGGTCCGTACTTTGTCGGAGGTATTTTCAGCCTCTCATCGCTCCGGCTCCCACCCGGTGTCACTGGGGTGTTGATGTAGGCCGTGTTCGGGCTGACTTCGTGATCAGATGCGTTCTCCGAGGGAACTGAAATTCCGATGACAATCGGTCGGTCTTCAGGCGACAGTTGCTGCGTGGTGAGGCGGCTAGGCTGTTGAGGAGACGCTGTTGCTGGGCTCTGAGACTTAGATTTCTTCAGCCAGTTCCAAGTCCCCACAGACGCAGAGTTGGGTTCGCCCTCGAGGGCCCTGAGAGCAGCCGCATCGACAAACTTGGCGGGTTTTCCGTTGGGGCCCATCTGTGTGTGCTGCTCCCGTCGAAGGGTGCTCATATCGGTGATGAGCTTGATCCCGGCTTTCGCGTTCTGGGCCTTTTGTCGTTGGCGGGACTTGAGCCGCCTGACCTTGGCAGTAGAGACCCTAGAGGATCGTGGGCGAGCTGGTTTTGTAGATGAAACTTGATTCGTCGACGTGGAGAAGGAGCTGATCAAGATCTGTTCACCAGTGTCGATGGGAGTCGTATTATCGTTGTCATCCCAGTCCTCCCAGTCCTCCTTTTGCGGCGCCGGAGCCGCCGAGTATGGGGGCGGTAGTGGTTGTGGTGAAGCGTTCATCTTGGTTCGATTATGATGAGTAGAGGTTGAGGGATGGAGGCAGCCACCAGCGCTGTTGGAGAGGGCCTATAAAGCGAGGTCTCGTTCAATGGATGGCGTCATGAAGTCGCGTGTGGGAATGAGGTGTAACGAAAATAGTAGTGATGACTTGAAGAGCGTAGAGCAATGAAACGAGTGCCCGCGTATGGTTGGCGAAATGTGACTAACAGACAGTCGATCACGGAACCAAAGAATGGATATTCAAAGAGCGGTGGTTGGACTGAACAAAGGAGACCACGGATAACGTGACGAGAGAGAATGGGAAGGGAAGCTGGTTTCGTCAAGAAATCACAGAGGGGAAGAATGGAGGAGGAAGAGAGCTAGACTGCAGACGACAAAGAACAATAGGCATTGGGCACATGAATAGGCCCAAGCAGCAAGCAGAAGCAATGGCGTGGAACAGCACCGGGGTGCAGCATGAGCGCGGGCGTCAAACATGGTGATTGGGCTCATTTATGGGCTCGTCAAATTGCTAAATAAAGCCGTGGACATGGCGAAGCCAGCGCAGCAGCCTCATAGGACCGCTCATGCTGGGATGCGTGAGTTGGCGCATGCGAAGTATGAAATAGGCGCCGACCAGAGGCATCGCGGGGTCATGATTGGCGAGCTCTATGCGCCGAGGTGAGGCAGACGCGTGATTGGCTGCTTGTCGCCCTTCGTGGGATGGGCTGGGCCGCGTTTGGAGGAGTCGGCACGGCAGGCCCCAAACACACGACGACGAGGACCAGGGTGGCGGCGGAAGAATCGATTGGCTGAGGGCTTGCGGTTCGCCGGCAAGGTGGTCCGCGAGAAAGCCTCATGTCGTGCGCCAGGTGTCGGCTGCTCCCACTGCCACGCTCCGGATGGCTTGCCGTGTTTCAGACATGGCGACGCCGCTCTGGATCAAGCCATCAAACAGACGCTGGTGGTCTCTGGAGACGTAAGCAGGCGTACGTGGAACGCGGGAGAGTGAGGAGCGGCAGGTTGGCAAATGAATTCGGTCACATGACATTGTGAACTGCAAGTTGGCAGTCACCTCGAGTCTCTGGTTGCGCCTGCTTGCAGTGAAAGCACCCCCTGTCCTCCCCATATGAATGAATGGCTTCCACTTGCTCAACCACCTTGCAGAAAGCGGCATGGGTCGGTCATATGATGAATGAATGGCGTCGAACCATTCAGGCAGCCAAGATCCTGGTGAATCAAGAACCATTCACTGGCCAGAGGACCATCATTATTTATATTCCGTTCCCAGTCAGGGTAGCAGTATCATGGGCGACTGGCCATCCAGATCAGGACATCTTTTGACTGGTTCCGGAGTGCTCGAGCTAGTAGGTGGGAACTGCTAGCTGGCCTTGACGTGGCCACCAATACTATTCCAGAGACGCGTAGTCTGTATAAGAACGACTCGCCCGCCAAGGAAATCAGTAGGAGGACACAAGAAGCTGGTTAAAGCGATTATATGGCAGTTAAAATAAGAAAATGGAAATACCAGTGGATCTCTTCTGATAATTGGTCCTCTGGAAAGGACTCACACACATGACCATTCCACCTATTCACTCGGCCACTGACGCCACAGCAAACTCCCACCGCCCACTCCACCAGTAAATGGAAATTTGGTGGGGGGGGGGGATTCGCGTCCTGCAGGAGAGGTAATAGTGGGCCTCTAGAAGAGTGCGCCACTTGGCTTGACAGATGAGTATTACGCCAACCCCTATTGACGAGGGTGATAATAAGGAAAATTCAAAGGAAAATGTCTCTCATGCGAAATCAGGAACTACTCACCCCAACAGGCATATTTCTAGCCACAGAAATTATTGTGCGCGGTGTTCCAGGCCTCGGGTAATTCTGCGCATAGGCATAGAGCCGTTGGGATGGACAGGGGTGCTGTTCGCGAACTTCGCGAGGGCTATAGGGATGGGCATGGATTATTGCTCCGAGTTGAACGCCACATCCCGGCATTCAGGCCCACCAGTGACAGCACCCAAGTTCTATACGCTCTTGTGCGAATGATTGATTGATGTCTCTGTCGCATTTAACACCACACTCGATGTTTTTCATTCATCGTCCTGGTCTACTTCACAATGTGGCTAGCCATTCCCTTGCGGTGAGCTGTACCATGAGAAAAGCTCCGCCTAGGAACGACCCCAAGCGATGAGCCAGTACTGCAGCCAACGCCCGTCAGCGAATGGCATAGGCTTGTTGCTGCGGCCCTGGACTTTATCGGGCCAAGTATCGACATCGGCCGTTGGAGCGGTGGGAACTGCTGCGCTCCCTTGGCCGCGCGCCAAGCAGAAATTAAGATTAACTACAGAACGGAACCCGCAGGCCGCAGCAACCAGCAACTCCCCTGGCGGGCGACGTTGCACAGATGCAGGATATCCTCCTCTTTTCGGATCAACGCCGTGACATGCCACGATGCAACTGGGCTTGGGTGCAGATGGGTGGCGGCTCTTCTCGGGGAGAGCGACCCTCCGTGGCTTTCAAAGTTGCCCTAGTGCTTTGTATTATTGCTCACCCGGCTGGCTAAGACTGGCTTGCCGGGCCAGTAAGTTGTACGCCTCACCAGGTTAGTACTTTAGGTTGCTTATTACATTGCTGTGGATTGGCAATCGCAGTAGCCCCCGCCTCCTGAACCCTGGCCCTTCTCCTGATGCGGCCCAGATAACCCGGCAAAAGAAGAGGAGACTCGTTGATTTCATTTCTTTCCTTCCATTCTCCTGATAATAATTGCCGTTTGCTCGTCCTCATTCGCACCAGCCCTTCGACAGGACGCACTGGAAGCCATCCCACGATCGCGCCGCCTGTTCTGGCGCAGCTGCAGCACCCGACGCTTCCCGTCTTGACGTCCAGTGGCTTTGGCTCGCTCCCGCAGTGGGCTCTCACTGGCCCCGACCTGCACCGCACCGCATTCCCGGGCGCGCATTCAGCCTCCATCTCAAGCGGCCACACAACGGCTCCTGCAGCACCAGCAACACCGGCACAAGCCCGCATCTCGATCCTGCACGGCTCCCATTTCGCTACACTCCCGCTCTTGTGAACCCCCGTTGTCGGCACCAGTCGCTGGATCGGTCCTGTTTTTTTTCCCCTTCCTTTGCGCGATCCTGCCAGATCTTGATCAGGAATCATCCCGTTGCGTGCTCCTGTAACCGCTGACAGGGTACCTGACCCTGTGCTCACGAACGGCCCAGAGCCCAGGTACCTGCATACGGGGGACTAGTCACTCCTGTTGCGAAACTCAGCCACAGCCTTGCGCACGCCGCCGCCGATCGACCACCTCGTTGGATTGGACACGATCGCTTCCCACCGAGATCGCGCAACGCGGACAAAAGTCTCGTGCGACACATTTTTGCCAGGCGCATTTGCTCCCGCTCCGTCTACCCTCGGGCGACGTTCTGGGTAGGCTCTGCTCTGGCAAGGCCAAGTCCTCGACCCTTGGTGGACCCTGCCAACTTGAGGATTCCTTACTTCCACTTGTCCTCCTGCGCTGCTTGGTGCGCTACTCGCGGACCTTGAGTCGCCTAGGGGGCGCTCGACCACTTCGACCTCGTGGCTTTCCATCCGTCGCCTTCTGCGACCTCTTTTCAAGCTGGCTTCCCCAATCTCGCCTGGCGGCTCTTCGAGCTCCTTTAGCGACCGTCCTCCTCGTTCGCACCACCGCCGGCGATCGTCGAACAACATCACACTCGGTGAGAATCGGACAGGCCGGTTTCTGTCCATCGAGTCGCGACTCCCGAACCCTCCTCTCACCCCCATCATTGGTAGGTGGCCCTGCCGTGGCCAGTTGGCCGTTTGTCTCACACCCCCCCACCCTTCGCCTTTGTTTGCCATTGGCAATGGTCTCCTGCCCGTTCATCTGGCGGAGCATCCCGCCCGGTATCCCGTCGTCCGCATTCCTCGGCGCCGAGTAGTGGGACGACTCAATCCGGGCTCTTGTGCCTTGTGCTGCGGCGCACACTCGCCTAAGCTCGGTTTCCTTTGAAACTTGCCCGTCGCCTACCCTCACAGACTCGTGTCTCCGCCTCTCCGGCAAGTCGCTAACCTCAAATCCGTCACAGGCACGCCCGTCCCCGGAATGACCCTCTCTCGCAGCCCATCCCCCGTCCCAGGCGGCGGATGGGCCAGCCCTGGACTCAACATCAACAGCGGCAGGTCAAGTCCTACCAGCGTCTCGACCGGCCCGGTGCAATGGGAATCAGCCAAGATGAGGCATCACAACGCCAATGGCTACCCTTCGTTTACTTCACAGAACAAAGGCTTCTTCAGCCGCCACATGCGCAAGCTCTCGAGTAGCCTTCCGCGATTCGACACACAACATATGGAAAAGGACAAATACCGAGGACGACCTTGGTGGCAAAGGATGCCGTTGGTGGGCAGGATACGAGCCATCTATGGTAGGATGGGGAGGCGGCTCAAACAGAGTCTGGCATTTGCCTTGTTCCTCCTGCTCTGTTATATTCTCTTCTATACTACCCGTAGGTCTTGGTCGCGTCACATTTGCTGCGAGGTTCCGCTTGCTGACAATCCAACAGCTCTTGTATATCATTGGCGCAGGGCCGCGTTCGGGGGTGGAGGGCAGAAGTTTGTCGTCATTCTCGCTGCCAACGTCGGAGGCGGCGTCATGGAATGGAAGGGCGCCCGTGAGTGGGCCATTGAGCGCGACAGCGTTCGAAATAAGCGAAAGTACACACATCGATGGGGCTACGATCTGGAAATCGTGGATATGAGCACCAAGAAGAAGTATGCCCACGAGTGGAGGGAAAGCTGGGAGAAAGTCGACTTCATCAGGGCGACGCTACAGAAGTATCCCAAGGCAGAGTGGTGAGTTTGATCCCCCAGACCATCCATACCCCTCATCGGTCTGACACAATCCAGGGTCTGGTGGCTCGACTTGAATACTTTCGTCATGGAACCAAGCTACTCATTGCAAGATCACATATTCAACAATCTGCAATACAAGGTGTACCGCGACCTCAATTTTTACAACCCACGAGGCTACGCGCACCCCTTTACAGATAAATACCTAGACCCCGAGTCGTTGAGCACTATCGGCGATGGAAATGCCAACTCGATCAACCTCGTCTTGTCGCAGGACTGCGGGGGCTTCAACCTGGGCAGCTTTTTCATGAGACGGAGCGCCTGGACGGATCGACTCCTCGATGTGTGGTGGGACCCTGTCATGTACGAACAGCGACACATGCAGTGGGGGCACAAGGAGCAGGACGCCTTCGAGCAGCTCTACCAAACGCAGCCATGGGTGCGCAAACACACTGCATTCTTGCCTCAGCGCATGATCAGCAGCTTCCCCCCAGGAGCATGCGCCGACCCACAGGGCAGAAACATCTCCACCGTCCACTACAACGAAGCCGACCGTGACTTTGTAGTCAACATGGCTGGGTGCGAGTGGGGGCGGGACTGCTGGGGAGAAATGTACTGGTACCGCGAGTTCAGCTACTGGCTCAACCGGAACCCGTGGGAGCGGTTCAAGGAGGACCTGGTGGCCGTCATCTGGTTCAAGTTGACGGGGCAAAGAGTCAAGCTGTGATTGAACTTGCCTGTACGATGCATCGTCGACCATTGCCCCAAAAATGGCGTCAGCGCGAGGGGTTGCTTTTTATTTTTTTTCGTTTTTGGTTTTGTTCTTTCGGCTTGATCGGTGGCTCCATGTTGAGACATACCACGGCTGCATCTGCATTGTTTGGCCTTGCCATCCTACTTTGGATTTATGGGATCACGATACCCTTCCCTCGAAGCATTAGAAGAAAAGGGAGAAGCGACTTGAGTCATGAAATGGTGTTTGATTTCGAGGTTGCAAAGACGGAAGCGCGGGCCATGTCCTGAGCTGGACCGACAATTCATTCGATGAGGGAATACAAAGGAGTTTGAGGGCCAAGGTAAAGGCGACACCACGCTCGAAGGATATTCGTATGTCGACGGGGCCTGGAGATGATTTTGAACAGTATGAAGGTCCAGGGAGGATTGGTTGCATGAATCATGAGCCACGGCGTACGTACGGGGACGGGAGGTTCATGAAACCCGTTGGGTCAGAGACGCCCGAGGCTTGAATTGGCGGAGCATGTACGTGCCTGTTTCTAATTGACATATTGGACAATACGCGCGACTTGTTTCATCCGCGTGCGATGCAGACGGTGGTCTTGGAGTCTGTCCCTGAAGAGGCCCTGGCCATATTATGCGTAAAAAGGAGAAGACGGGCAAACAGACCAAGGAGCGCATGATGGCCCAGCTCTACCCGAGACGAGACCAGCAGATGAGGGCCTGTTGCAAGGGCACGGGCCGGCGACATCAAACTCGACCCGGCCGCTGCTTTGTTCTGTCCTGAGAAGTAGGGCCGTTTCATGTTTGGCTGCGACGGTGAGGTCCCTAGAAATAGCAGTCGCTGTTTGACGTTTCAGAGCGTCGAGGAGCCCTGTGCACACTCCCGTCGGGTTCCCACCCCGCCGTGCCATCGATTGGTTCCCCCCGCGCGGCCTTACTTTCACTGACCAGCGGCATCGTACCCGCAGCCAACGGCAGCAGCGCGAGCCATGTCATGATGATGCTCTGGTAGTATGACGATGGACCCTTGCACGGTCCGGCGCCTGCGACGGTTCGGCCAGGGGGAGATGTATCGCAACCCCCAGGTGCCTCGGCCGGGTCCCCCAACTTCGGGTGGGTTTAATCAGGTCTGTTGTAGGGGGGATCGTGGTCAATGGGGCTCTTGGTCGTTTGGAGAACGCCTCAGAAGGCGTCGGCGCTAGGTCATGATTGGCTCACAGACCCCTACTGCTCGCGTGGTGATCGCCCATGAGGTGCGCACCACGTCTGACGAAGCTATAGCATAGCAAGAGGGGGACCATTATCGCCCCGGCCGGACTCGACAGCGAGTGTTTGCTCCGGCTTGCTGGTCCATAGCAAGCAGGGCCGGTCCCAGCAGGCAGGCGGACAGGGCAGTGGATGGTGCGGTATGCTTTGTTCCGTTTCGAGGGGATCCAGGAGACGATCGTTCGTCGTCTCGTCTTGTTTCCTGGGCATTATCTGCGTCGTGTTTAGTGATTATGCTCCTGGCAGCAATCCCCCTTGCTCCGTCTTCAGGTCCATTGGTGAGGCTCTAGTGTGATGCAATTAGATATCCCAGCTGTGGCCTGCGCGGGGAGAGGCGTGGTCGTGTTGTATATAGCTGGGGCTGCACTCGCAAGCCGGTCCGTCTTGATTCTCTCACACAAAGTCGTGCGTATTGTTTGCCAACCACCAATTGAGTGCCAGCTCAGTCCATTCATTCATCTCGCTTTGTTTCGTTCGGATTGTTCTCGATCCCAACCACAGCTGCCTATTGTTCGCACTTCAGCCCAGCCTTTCATTTATCCAACCTCGGTCGTATCATTCTGACCCTCGTCTGTAAGTGCCACCTTAGTCAACGATGTGTTTTCCTGCGCTCTCTTTATCGCTGGTCTTTTCCTTATGATGCGATTCAAGACCATCATGTAGCCTATCGCCATATACATCCCCCTCTCATATCCCTCACTCACTCTCCCTCTGTCAGCCTCACTAACACTTTGTGCGATACAAGATTCACAGCTCTCTGACTGCTCATCAGCATTTTTGGGCGCGCATATCGGCACTTCAAACAACAGCACAACACTCTCATTTCATCCTTTGCAATCATGCATTCCACTTCTCTTCTTGTTGGCGCCGCCATGGCCCTCTATGGTGTCGGGGTCGGCGCCCAGTACAACAACCCGGTCAAATACAACATGACCAACTTCTTCAATGAGTTCAACTTCTTCTCCGAGGCGGATCCCACCAACGGCCATGTCAAGTACGTTGACGGGCCCACCGCCAACGCCGAGAGCCTCGCAGGCTTCTACGACAACGCCGTGTACCTCGGCGTCGACCACAAGACGAAGAACTCGGGGACAGGCCGCAAGTCGGTGCGCATGGTATCGAAGACGGCCTTCACCCACGGTCTGATCGTCGCCGACATTCGACACATGCCGGCGGCCGTCTGCGGCACCTGGCCCGCGTTCTGGATGACGGGCCCCAACTGGCCGTCCAGCGGCGAGATTGACATCATCGAGGGCGTCAACACGCAAAAGTCGAATGCCATGGCGCTGCACACGAGCCCCGGGTGCACCGTCACCAACACGGGCACGGCCAACGCCACGACCTTCACGCAGGGCAACTGCAACGCCGGCGACGCGCACGAGGGCTGCACCATGAAGACGTCGGACGCCGGCAACTACGGCAACGGCTTCAACGCGGCCGGCGGCGGCGTCTACGCCACCGAGTGGACGTCGGAGGCCATCAGCATCTGGTTCTTCCCCCGCAGCAAGATCCCCAAGGACGTGACCTCCGAGAAGCCCAACCCGGCGACCTGGGGCGCGCCCATGGCCCGGTTCGCGGGCGGCTCAGGCTGCGATATTGACCAGCACTTCAAGAAGAACCAGATTGTCATCAACACGACGCTCTGCGGCGACTGGGCCGGCAACGTGTTTATGAGCGACAAGACGTGCGCCGCAAAGGCCGGCTCGTGCAAGGAGTTTGTCGACAACAACCCGGCCGAGTTTGCGCAGGCCTACTGGCTGATCAACTCCATCAAGGTGTACGGCTCGACGCAGACGGCCAATCCCTATGCGAGGCGCAGCATCCCCGTGGCCTTTGAGTCGTGAGGGCGGGACATTTCACCTCGATGATGTATCGCGGAGGGTGCCTCATACATAAAACTGTATAGATTAGATTTTTGGGAGGGAGGTTTTTTGGGTAGATGCATTTACGGCGCATTCGGCTGGCTGCATTTTTGGGTGGATCTTTGATATTTAAGCACAACTTCACAACGTTAGAGCTTGAAATTCTGTCGAAAGTGTCATGTCGCTTCGCTTGTTGACTGCAACTTTCCGCTGTGGAGACTTTGACGTTCCGCCGGGAAGTTGTCATGACCGTTATGCCTAGGCGTTATGGAGGTTAGTCAGCCAACCATGCTCCGACTTCCGACAATACCAATAGTGAATGTCTGTCATCGGGGCGGGACCTCGGCATTTCCATAACAAGAAAGGTTGGGGCAATTGGCCGTCAGCAATGGCATGTCATCGAGAGTTGTCGACGGAACAGTGCGGTGCGAATTGATGGCAGAGACCAGACAGCTAGACCATGTGGCTCGGTTCAAGCAGAGGGCAAACAACTAGCATGACTTACAGACTGACGCGTTGTCAACATGGTGTTAAATTAAGCTCCCGCCTTTAGTGGCTCCATGGCTGGCATAATGGCATTCCCATCTCATTCATGACTGTCCCAGGCCCGCAGGCGTCGTTCAAGGGTATATCCATGGATTAGGACCAGTATTTAAAACAGCCCATCCAACTACCCCGACTTCCGGCTTCCCTCTCGCTTCGTCGCAGCCTCAGACACACGCACTCTCACACAGACTCACACACTCTCTCTCTCTCTCTTTCTCACACAAGACGGGACACCCGGCAATACCATCCATCATGGACTCCCTCTTCGGCTTCGATCTCTCGCGCAACTACTCCTTCTTCTCCGTCCCCGCCATGTACGTCCTCTTCTTCGGCTCGCACGCCTACGCCGTCCTGGGCGCATCCAAGCAGTACGACCCCGCCAGCCCTCGCACCTTCAAGGACTCCATCGCCAAGAGCGATGCCGTTGACAAGGCAGTACGTCGTCCCGCGCTCTCCGCTAATGATCAGCATCTAATGGCATCCCAGACAAAGCAGCGATTCCAGCGCGCCCTGCACACGGGCGAGAACATCCTCGAGACAATCGGCTTCTTCTCCGCCGCCGTCGTCGCCGCCAACGTAGCCGGCGTCTCCAACCGCGCCCTCAACCTGCTGGCCTTCGGTGTCGTCCTGACCCGCGTCGCCTACTGCGTCACCTACATCTTCCTCCAGAGCAACCGCCGCCTGGCCCCGCTGCGCAGCCTCTTCTGGGAGGTTTCCCAGGCCCTGACCATCACGCTGTGGGTCAAGGCCGGCTTGAACATGATGGACAAGTGAGCGAGCGTTTGCTGCAACACGAAAAGTCGGCTCAATCACAAGATCGCATCCGCCTCACCGGCTCGTGTGCGCTCGTGCAGGCCTCTTTGAGAAATTGTATCATAGCAGTACCCCTAGTTAGACTGGCCAGAGCACAAACCATGCTCACGTCCTGGTGCCTCATGTATAAAAGAGATTCGCGCCCACAAGAACCCTCTGCCGGCCTCTCCCCAGCACTCAGTTCCCAATTGCCCCCTCCAAGATTCAAACTCTTTGCTCACGACATTCTATCCTCGCCCCAGACATGTTCTTTGTTGGTATTATTGCGGTGCTGCTCTTTGCCGCTGCCTCCGTTGCAGATGGGACAATCTCGCCAACGATGACGGCCAACAAGCGCTCAGAGTCCTCGCACTCACCCAGGCCGTCGAATTGCGACTACGCATACTGCGATGAGAACGGCACATCCTGGTGCTTTTATTTCGCCGGCTTCAGTTCCTACGACGTAGAAAAGGGTCCTCTGCCGGGGGAGATGCGAACGTCCATCGGTGACTGCCGCAGCAACCAGGCCAGGCCGACCTCAAAACGTCACTCAAGATAGATCTCACAATACTAGATGTCACTTGGCATATAGCCAGCATTGCATCAAGGGTCCAGCATGTCCATCTATTTAGTGCCAGTGTTTGTAAGGCCACGTAGTGAAGAAGCCACAGGGGAACAGACGATCGCTAATATCTAATTGGCCTCATCTAGATGTATGTTGCTCTGGGTAGTGTCCGCAACACAATATACAATCCGCATCTCATCGGTTGACCCTTACCAAAGCATCGCTCGTACGGGGAAGCAGTTCCTTTAAACCATCAGTTCATCTCAGCTCCGCTCTGGCTCTTGCTCCTTGTCAAGCTTGCGATGCTTTGGATAGCCCTGGCGGGTTGCTCGAAGCTCGAGGTGCGGCTTGGTTGCCCGGTGCCATCCATGGCCCCGGTAGTACCCTGTTCTTCATCGAGAATCGCACCCGCTGGCGATGACGCGTCGTCCTGGATCTTTGACACAAAGAAGGTCGATGCCAGCACACAAGCTCCACCAAGGGCGAGCACAATCGCAATACTGTGGTCCCCAGGCGTCCCCCGCGGCTTTTGCCAGATCTTGAAGATGACGCTCGAGCCCAGCGTAGCGATAATCTGCGGTGCTGCAATAGCCATGTTGTGAATCCCAAGGATAACGCCGGCTTGGTCCATCTCCTGGTCATCTTGGGAGCTCCCGCTTGACTCCCCGGCCTCCTCCACGGCATCGCCGGGGCCCGAAACCCTGCTCCGAGATCTCTCGGCCCGAAGAAGGGTATCACGGCGACTTATTTCGGCGCTGATAATGGCATACGGTGCCCAGAGCGTCATTGCCCAAGTTACACCGGCTAGCCCAATGAGGACCGTGGCACCCTCGACGGACTTGACAAGCACAGTCGAAAACATGGCACCGGCAAATAGCAGCAGAGAGGCAAACCATGCACGTTTCAAGGTGAGGCCCGGGATCTGCAGGCAATCGAGCCATGACCGGCCTTCGTCGGCAAACTTGACATGCCTTCCCTCGCCGGGCGTATTCAATGTGACAGGTTGCAGGTCATAGGTTGGTGCAATGAAGAAGGGGAGAAACACATTGGTCAGCAAACTCACACCAGAGTTGACGAGAAGGGCAAAGGTTCCGATCCTCGTTGCCTCTTCGTAGAGCTTGTCCAGCTCTTCCGGCGTCATGTGTGGGTTCGCTTGCAGAAACGGATCAACGTAAATCTCGCCGATGTACGACGATGTGTAGAAGAGCAAGGGAAAGAACCCAATCCACGCGAAGAACTGGACCTCGCAGACCCGTTTGATCTGAGGGGGCAGACGGTTGATGGATTTGATGATTGTGACAAAGAACGAGAAGACGTTTTGTCTGTTCTTTGGGGGCGGCCCGTCTAGTCGCGGATCTCGCTCGTCGATCAGGACGACGCTCACCAGAATAGTCGCTGCCAGCGCAACGCTTGCGATGGCACAGAGGATCTGGAACTGGGTCTTGCCGAGAAACCACAGGCGCGCAGGCAGGTCAACATATCCAGCGATGAATCCTAGGATATTCCCAAAGCCGATGATGCGGCTAGCCATGGCATTGGCTGCTTCCTGCTGGTGAGCTGGGGCGCAGTCCACAATGAACGCTCGAATCGCTGCCTGGACGGTGTTGATGGCAAAGTCCAGGACGTAGACGCCGATGACGGCGAAGATGATGGTGACTGTCTTCACCGTCTGCGAGTGGTCACCGAATCCAAAGATTCCCAGGACACCCCCGACGATTTCTTTGGCCCAGGCCAAGAGCAAGAGCGACGTGATAGTAGCAGCCGTTCCCCCAACCATGAAGGGCTTCCGCTTGCCCCAGGGCATCCTGCAGCTGTCGCTCAACATGCCCACGTATGGCTGCACCAAGGTGCCGGTCAGCGGGCCGGCAATCCATACCAGAGCCATGAGCGACTTGCTGAGCCCCAGCGACAGGAGATAGGGAGATCCGTTGGACAACTCCACAGACCAGGCAATCTGCAAGCCTCCGATGCTAATGGTCAGCAAGATGAGGTACCATACACTTTTTGTGGTTTGGCTTTCATCGATATCATCTTCCCCGGTGTCTCTGCCGTCGGCATTCGCAGGAAGAAGGGGCGAGTGCTCAGTGACACCTTCAGTCGACTGCTCATGAGGGTGGCGGGATAAGGCGGATGGCTCTCGCCCAGCCCTGGCCACCGGTTCAGACTCTGGTGAAGCCATGCCGGTTGAGCGGTCAATCTTTGTGCCTTTGGCAGTGGTAAGCAGCCGGAAGCTGATGGTAGGCGACGAGATGCAGCGTAGTCAGGTTGATGAGGAGCTGGTTCTGAACGGAAGCAACGCGCTCACGGAATGTGTGACACAGGGTCTCTGGGAGACGCCGTCGGTCGCTGCTATCCCATAGAGGCCTGAATCCAGGCAGAAATATCACAGGGAAGATGCGCAGCTGATGAAATCAGGCCAAACGAGTTGAAGCCATCATGTGCCTCAAGAGCAGTTGTCACGCGGCACGGGGCAGGTGAAGCCGCTGGAGCCATGGGTTGCGTCACTCTGGCCAACCAGATCCAGATGGCCGCTGTTCCCAATGTGGCTGAAGGCCTGCTCCGCACCGCCCCGCTGTCAGCCTCCCTTTCTCATCGGCTCTTGATTGATTTTATCAACCATCGAGACGGCACCCTGCAGAAATAACCGGTCGAAGAAGTGTGCGAGTTACCCGGGGTTGGAAGTTCATTGTGCATGCGCGGATCTACAATGCAGGTGTGCATCGCCCCTAGCTCGTGGTGTGGTGTGGGTTGCAGCAGCCGACAGATAGAATGAGCACTGATAACGACTACGGCACTGGCAGCGAGTGTCAGCAGCAGAGACGGAACCTTGATATGTGGTTCCTCACCCAAAAGACGGTAATACCTTCTCCTCTCGGATAACATGTCTCAGAATATGCAGGATAAGGGTGCCAAGCTAGCAGGTTACGGCCACCGCCCTCGCTGACAGCTCCTTCAAAGTTGTCCTTACCCTAGGCCTCATCATGGCGATTAAAGTTCTGCCAAGGCCTTGTCTCCTACGCAATTTGTATTAGACTGGCATTGGATGGATGCTTTCAAACTTTTGACTTTCAAGTCACTTGTTGAACTACCTGCTGAGATGCGAAGTTGTCCAAGTTTCTGTGTTCACACTCTCACCGTCAAACCCTTGCATATTATAGCAGAGAATGTTGTATGATGAAAATGGCATAGGAGGTTACAGACCTGATGGAGACTGCAAGGACCTGTGTAATTGGGTTGTTCCATCAGCCTAGTGCAGGTACGCTTGACGATTGGTTTGTTTGATGTGTAAACGTCCTATAGAGTGGCTTTCATGGAGGCGCGTGGGTTACATGAAAAATCGTTCATCGTATTTGCAGGAATATTCGAAGCGGGATCTGATCGTCGTATTGTCAGAGATGCCGGCCGGGGAAGCAATGTTGTTTGTTCCGGCAGCGATGCTGCCCTGTGGCGCTGAACGGAGCCGAACATAGTTTATTCGTACAGCGTTTTGCCACCCGAAAATCAGAGATCTACAACGAAGGAAGCTGATGTGCTCCCAGGTGAAGGCCCAACGGAGAAACAGGGGGGCATGGTCTGAGGCTTGACATCCGGGAGGATTGGGTGTCGGCAGCGCCGGAGCCTTGACGCGCGGATGAATCCTAGGAGCTGGCAAGGAAGTGGAAGCTGCGCCGCCCGCAATCAAAGACGACGACTCTACTTGCGACGCCGGATCCGAAGAGCCTAGCTCAACGGTGACTCTTTGACCGGTGTCAAGTGTCAAAGAATTTGAGCGTACGGATACTGTATGTGTTCATGGCCAAACGGGTGGCGCGCGCCACCAAAGACTGATTCCCCCCCGGATCCGTTCATGGTATCTCCGTGACTGACAATAGCGCGGCCGGAGCAGGCCCGGTCACGTTTGTGTCAGCGGTGAGGTTTGCCGGCGCGCTACGTGACTCTGTTCGTCTTCGCTTACCGCCTCTGATTGGCGGGCGATAGCTGAGCGAAGTGCAGGCAGCAATTGAGGGGAAGCCGCCCCATGTTGGTCCTGAACATCTGGCTCACCAAATGACTGATGCCGAACTCCGAGAGGACGTTGAGCCAGGTGGCAGCAGGGTTCTCTGCACACAATCTACACAGCCTGCAGCACGCTAATTTCTTGCCTTATCCCTTATTACCGTAACTGCACTTTTCCGTCCATGTCGGATGCTTGACCTGTTGCCCTGGATGGCCGGAGCTAGGGAGAGCCCGCTGATCACAGTGTCGGAGACGCGCGATGCAACTCCAACAGCCACGCACGCCCGGCAGGCGAATATGCTGCCGCGAAATCTCTGATGGAGGGACGGATGTCGCCACAAGTCTACCCGTGAAACGTCCCTGTACGGAGGACCGTTCAGCACGCTTCGTGGCGTCTGCCACACGGATGGAGTCGGGTTCTGGCCTCCTTCCAGATGTAGGCTCGTGGGTGGATGGATGGCTTGGGGGGGGGCAACGTTGCAACTTGTGTGGTGCTTAGTGCTAGCGTCGATGTGTTCGCCGGGTCGTATCTCGCAGGGCTGTCAACGCATCGTCAAGACGTTTTGCGACGGGTGGACTAGCCGGTCGGACTTGACTGTGCTCTGCGGTACTGTGCAGTGCTGGGCTGTGTGCTGATGCTTGTTGTCGCGTGGTGCGCCTTGCTTGTGCGTATCGGGTGCCCAAAAAAAGACATACCCATGGATGGAAGTTGGAACACTGCCGCACTGCCTGCCATGCAGCCCACGCTTCGCCCGGCTGCGACCCCCACCGTTGCGAGGCTTCTTCGCGCGTTGGCTAATACCACTAGTCGCAGTCACACACAGTGACACAGACGGGACGGGCACGAACCAAAGGGGGTGGAGGCTGTATGGTGGCGAAGGCCTAGGCCGCTCCAGGGAACCCCGACACCCCAACCGTCGCCTTCCAGAGGACGCCGAACCCGAACGCCGCCTTGTGCCGGGCAGTACAGTACCACGAGTACGCCCAGTGGTCCACACAGTTCTCTGCCCGCACCGACCAGCCGCAGCACCAAGAGCCTCCACAGGGGCAGGGTTTCTCCAGCCAAAGGCCACGCAGACGTCGCAGGGAGCCCAAGTCTGACCTCATCGGGCGGGTCCATTCCCCCGTCGGCCCCCAGCGAGCAGCCCGAATCTCCCCCCCGGACCCAGGCCTACAGTACAGGCTACAGTAGCCGGTTAGGCTCCTTCTAGCTCCCCAGGTCGCCAATCGGCCCCGGCGAGTTGCCACTAGACGACCACCATATCCCTGGTCGAAACCGACTTGTTCTCTTGAGGGGTTTTCTCAGGTTCGGGTTTAATAAAGGTGGATGCATCTGCTCCCCTGGATTGCTCGTCTTTGTTTATTATTATCAGTGAACTACTTCGAAAAATAACTGTCGCTGATTCTTTGTCTCTTTTCTGATCCACCGCCTGTTTATCCGCACATCCTCAGCAGAACGCCTCGTCTGTTGTGCTGGTGACTGCTTGTAGTCAACCACACACACGCAATCAGAGTCTTTTTTGGGGGCGACATTCACACACATCACATCCACCATGGCCATTCGAGAACAATTCCGCCGCGCTCTGCGCCGATCAACCAGCACATCCGGCGACGTCTCCGGCGACGAACCTACAATCAACAACAGCCGCACCAGCAACATGGGCAAGACGATGACGGCCGCGTCAAGCCAGACGTCCTTGTCATCCAAGTCATCCTCGTCACTGCTGACGCGGACCTTTACCTGGGGCTCCAGGGACAAGAGCAAGGACAAGGAGAGCCGGCCCAGGAAATCCAAGGGAAAGAAAGCACCAGTCCACCCGAGCGAGAAGCCTCTCACAGCCCAGAACCTCAAACACCAGGAGATGCTCTCGCAATTCACCTTCACCTTTGGCGCGAGCAACCCGGACCAGATCGAGGACGAGGGTTTCTACGGCATCAGCCCCTGCTGCACACGGGCGCCCAGCATCGTCGGCGACACTGACAGCAGCAACACCAGCACCCATGGCGGTGACAGCGACGACGTGGGATCGCCCTTTAGCATTTGATTGCCCGTCCTAGCATGGCAGGCGCTCGCTACTGAGCGGCGCCGCCGGCTTGACCCATGAGTGTGGTAGACGACCCAGTTTTCTGCCCCGACGGTCTGATTCTAGACCGAAACGCGCCAGTGGAGGAGTGGCAGCAAACTCCTCTGCCAGCCCCCTCAACCAACCAGCGTGTCAGCGCCCAGACATGCCCAAGCCGAGGATTTAGGGTCCAGGGTGGCATCCCCTGGATCCTGCCAGGGCACGCCCACCACAAGAAACGCCACCAAAACGTGCTGAGATGCAGCGCAGGGGGCATGGATGCAACATCACCGCCGATCGGGCAAATGCTCGCGTTTTCCCGACCGCCACCTCCGTGCCACTACCTCTCCGGCTAGATGGGCATCATGAAGCCGTTTCGAATAGATGCGCTGACTGATGCGCGATGGGAGCAATTCATTGCTCACCGACTCGATGGACGAACGAATGATCTGTTGGAGACTGAGTCATGACGGAACAATAACCGCCACTGCCAACTCCTACGAATAGACGCAATGATGAAGGAACGCATTTTTTTTTAATTTACTGCTGATGGAAACCCCATCGGCAGCCACGCACATACTACAACACACACTACTGCAGAATATAAGGGACTGGACATTTGACATTTAGCGACGGGGATTTGGGTACTGCATTCTGGTCGCGATTATAGGTTAGAGACTAGACACGGCGTTCAATACACATCAGGATGAACATTCTTTTCAACTTGATCGAGCGATCTTTTGTTCAGTGACTGTCCATGCCACGGCATCTTTCGTGTGGTTTATGTGCTCAGGCGCCACTGACAACCTAGCACTGCCAGCTGCCAACTGCCGCGTCGGGTTATGAACACAAGACTGAGGAAGGCACAGACAACCAGCACCAGCTGCCAACAGGCGTTCAAAAAATTCCTCGACGGAGTCCACTGGCCTTCATCTACAAAACTTCCGTGGTGTCAACAACATTTGCTTTCGATTAACCGTGTACTGCCTGAAGCCGCGAGGGCCTCGCCACGGTATTCATCACAACCGCTATTCACTGCCGTCTACCTACTGCATGACGCCCGCGATAAAGACGATCCTTTCCTTTCACCGGTTGCTGCTTCCAGCTGTCTTCCTCGATCGATCGAGAAAATGTCCAACAAGAGCTGGTACTCTCTGAAATCCAGAGCCGTTCACTTGCGATATGGCTTGTCGAAGAACATTCAGACTCTATTGCAGGCCCTCGATTCCTACCACCAGGGCAGCCTAGACGGCGAAGAACTAGGGCGCTTGGTTCGTCTCAGCCCAAAACGCCGAGCGGCCATCGCCAATACCATCTCCAAGTGCGCGGACATAATCAAGAGGGAGCCAGAGGAGATCAAATCTTGCGTTGAAATCATCGAGATGTGTACTGAGATTCTGGAAATCGCTGGTTTGTATCCTCCAACCTCCTCAAACCACATGTCCGTCCACTAACACTCCTCTTGACAAACCTCTGCCGGCCCCTGGGTTCCCCTTTATGCGACTGCCGATGGAGGTCCGAGATGCCATCATGAAGCTGATGGTGGACAACGTTTTCCGGTGCGAGCGAATCAAGCCGGCCATCAAGGACCCCTCGTGTAACTGTCCAAACATCGTGCGTGACTTTACCCTCCAGTCTCCTCAAATGAAGCAGCTCCCATCGTCACTGGGTCCGGCCCTCTACGAGGATTTCTTCCGCATTTTCTTCCGGCGAAAGACCGTTCGCTTCAGGTGCTGCTGTGAGCTTGAATCCCATCTCAAAGGCAATCAATCTCTCAGACAAAACGTACGAAACATCAGCGTTCATTGGTGCGGCCCGAACTCTGTGTCTGCTTTCAAGAGACTGGCGGGGTGCCTCAAGCTCGAGAACTTGAAGCTCACGATTTCCAAATCCACTCTTGCGCACCTCGATGAACGTGCAAGCCTCAGGAAGACTTTCTTCCCGCTTGTATATCGAAACATTAGGATCACTGATGCTTTGGGCTTGGATCAACTGTTGATGCTCCGCGGCCTGGAGAAAGTCTCTGTTCACCATGCACATGCTCGGAGTGTCAACCTGGCCGCCGAGACCGATAGAGCTTGCCTAGCCGAGCTTCTTTCTTCTCAACTGCAGAAGCCTGAGGAGGTACGACCAGTTCTTGCGAACATTGCCACTTGTGTGCTGACAGTGCATCTAGGATGACTTGATGGAGGATTGAAAACCACACAGCATTTTACCGCAAGTTCCCGGTATGCCCTTGAAGGTCGTGGATGTTGGCATTAATATGAAGATGGATTGACGAGCATAGCATCCCTGGGATGGAAAAGGATTCAAGAGATGATGGTGCTCAGACCTTGTGCGAGGGCGTGCGAGTGGCACCACCATCAGAGTCCATTTCAGATTGGGCGAAATGGGCGAAATGTAACAACAGATAAATTACGGGTGTCTCCACTAGGAAAGTTCTAGAGATCCCGTACTCAAAAAGCGTTGTAGGTGCTTATTCTTGTCTTATAGCAGCACAAGTGCTGGCATCCGGCTCAAGATCAGTCGTTACGACTTGACTGATCGAGCAGTGGCAAAAGACGGTAGACTAGTACTGGGAGATCAATGCGACTACATGGACTTACCGTTTCTGCGAATGGTTTCATGACAGCTACGACCAAACGCGTGAGCTTGGGTACTCTTGGTGCGAGGCAACGAACCCCTCTGTGGGAGTTTCGTGGATTGAGCAAGGAGAGTCGAGGCCAATGGTCAAAAATTTTCTGGGCCAACAGATTCGTCCAGGGTGCCCACTGTTAGTGCACCGTCTCCTCGGCGACTACAGTGCCAGTATTCATCACATTCACCTGGGCATCTCAGCTACGACAGAATAACTGCAGCATGGCCCACCATATAGACTGAGCCAAACCGTCTATGCAAGAAGCTCATGTATCGGGTCTGAATGTATCCATCGATTTGAGATCTGAGTGAACCTTGCTTCGGTCTGGGCAATTGTATTTGGGCGAGCGTGCATTGAGAGAAGATCGTAAATCCGACGCAGTATGATACACCCATCAGCAAATTGGCATACCACGTACAAGCGCGTTATCGTAGCACTACTGAATATTCTACGGACTAATCAGAATCAAGTCAATGGTGACTTTGGCACGAAAGCGCAAAGCAGAGCATCCAGCGTACAGTGTCAGAAACAGTGCGTAAAGCTAATTTACTGTATTCGGTTGAAATTCACGTGACTTACACGAGTTAGTGCGCACCATTCTTGCCCTACTCCTGCCCCCACAGGCAAAATTCACCACCTCAAGTAGGGCTTTCCAGATCTCCGCCTTCTTACTTCCACCCGGAACATCGAATCTTAACGAGCAACGGCAACGACCGGTAAGAGTTGCCCATCATGTCGCTCGTCTCGGGAGAGAAGTCGAACTTCCAGTTCGTAAGTCACACTCGCTGCTGCATCACTCGGTCCTCTCGGCGTCGCTGCGCTGGCTTGCGTTGTCGTGCCGGCGCTCGCCCTGAATTTTCGACCGTCGCGAAAAGAAAATGCTCCGTTCGGGGTGCTAACCGCACGACCAGATTCTCCGTCTTCTCAACACCAATGTCGACGGTAAGCAGAAGGTCATGTACGCCTTGACCAAGATCAAGGGTGTCGGTCGCCGATACTCCAACTTGGTCTGCAAGAAGGCCGATGTCGACCTGAACAAGCGGTACGATTTTCTCCCCACCAAGCAGGCACAGAGCCATCCGATCCAGCCGGCACAGGACTAACAATTCTCTGCAGCGCCGGTGAACTCACCTCCGAAGAGCTCGAGCGAATCGTCACCATCATCCAGAACCCTACCCAGTACAAGATCCCCACCTGGTTCCTCAACCGACAGCGTGATATCGTCGACGGCAAGGATTCGCACATTCTTGCCAACGGCGTCGACTCCAAGCTCCGTGAGGATCTCGAGCGCCTCAAGAAGATCCGCGCTCACCGTGGTCTCCGACACTACTGGGGCCTCCGTGTCCGTGGTCAGCACACCAAGACCACCGGTCGCCGTGGCCGAACCGTTGGTGTCTCCAAGAAGAAGGGTGGTTAAACTATACAATGGTGTTGGTATTGGGTGGACAGGCGTGACGGCTGGTTTCTCCATCTTTTCTGAGCATATTCAGAGGATTGCTTTGCGGCATATTCAGCTAGTTAGGGCTGTACTCTAGGTCAGAGTCACGAATCAAAAAGCATTCACATAAAGTATACTATGGGCGTCTTGAAGCGTATTTTGCAGATTGAACTTTGTCTGTTATTGTCATCCCGCTTGGGTGTGCGCCTAGCGGGTGTAATGCGTCTCGTAGTGGGTATCATGTATTTGCTATTTATTCTTCGTGCGTGACGGCCATATCTAACACCTCTACACGCCCCTGACCCTTGGTCTCGTTTCCGATGAAATCAGACAAGGCCTTGAATGCTCCGGGCTCGACGAATCCAACCACTTCCCACTCGGACCCCATGACGTCTTGGCTCTCGACCTGCTCAACATAGCTGAGGATCTTGTCCTTGACCGTGCCCGAAGACGCCTTTTGCTCTCCGTCGTCGTCTTTTGACGCTCCCTTGGGGGCCTTGACGGCCTGCTTCAGGGCGCTAGTGCCGCAGGTGATACGCAGCCTCATACGAGCCCTTGCCACAGGGATGGGCTGGTGAGTGACCAGGGCCTTCATGGCCTCTAGGGCCTGGCTCTTTGCGCTCTTGGTGGTGGTGACACCAGTCCAGATGTGATCCTTGGCCCGGGGCTTGGCCTCGCCGTCGTCGCCCGTCGCGGGCGTCCCGGCGGCGCTCCCTCCTGCGCTCTTGTCGCCAGTGTTGGCGTGCGCCTGGGAGCTCAGCATGTCGAGTGCCTTCTCGATCATGCCCGACGTGTACACGCGCTTCGTCCGAGGGTCGACGAGCTTGGAGGCGATGATGCTGATGACCTCGTTGTGCACACGCTCCAGCTGCGCGGCGCGCTCCTTTTCGCCTACTTGCATCTCACCCTTCTTCAGGATCTCGAGGATGATGTCGTCGGTGGACTTGCCCTTGCCAAAGGCCTTGTCGAGGTCCTCGCGAGGTGCTGTCTGGCCCTTGGAGACGTTGAGGAAGACGTTTGGAATCTGCAACACATTGTCGAGGTCCGTCTCGATGCCGGAGCGCCACTCGGTGACCTTGTTCTTGTAGCAGGCGATCTCGAAGCGCTTCTTTCCCTTCTTCAGGCGCACCATGGATACGTTGCTCAGACGGATCTGGGACATGGGCTGGTTGATGCGGGACATGGTGGGCGAGTCTGTTGGTGCGGATGTGGAGGGGGAGCGGTTCGTGAGGATTAGGTGGGAGGACTAAAAGGCATGCGCTTGCGTCTGGTCGTCTGGTCGTCTGGTCGTTTAATATTGCGGTACATTCGAGTTTTCAAGGGCGGGTTTGGCATTGCCATCAGAAGCATGACGGGACTTTTTCCAACCCCGCCATCAGGCAGGGAATTTCCTGCGGGCCCAAAATCCCCCACCTTTTCGGCTCACCTCTTGAGTCACCACCACCAGAGCAACCACAAGGCAGACCGGCTGCTAGTACTGATGGGTCATTATGACTCTAAAGGTCACTATGATAGTTTATCGTCTTACTACGTAAATGGCCATGATGCAGATTACCATTTTCTTTAGACGCCACTAAAGTAGAGCGCAGCGTAGTACCACCTCAAGAAGTAAGTTCTTGGCCTCAAGCAGTTCTGCGAAAGTGAGCCGACATGATATCATCAGATATATGAACGGCAATGCACTACATGCCTTGTCATGATATTTTACCCTTAACGTCTGGGGAGTTTGGCGCATCCAGGCGGATGGCATGAAAAATCTTTGAAGCAATCAGGGAGAGTGGCCAGAACATAACGTATCCAGGGAACTCCGAGAATCAACAGCAACATAGCATGAAAAAATGCCCTCCAAGCCTCGTACTTGGTGAAAGCACGACGAAGAAAATGCATGACCTGTTTAAGACTGATAAACATCGAAGGTGCAGGGTAGTCTGGTGGCTAAAGGAGAAGAGTCCTATGGAAGTGAGGCTGTAGCTAGCAAGAGGAGCAATGAACTATCGCAAGTTGCAGAATGTCGTATGAACATTTAGTCGTTCTGCACGTATGTAGTTGTGTTTGGTTCATGGGGCGAAAGGAAGCAAAGATGAAGGCAATTTTATCCAACGAATTGCATGCACACCAGTAGTCAAACAAAGATGTTGCACCTAAAAACCGTAGCAGCTTTCTGCACATTTCTTGCATAAATTGCAACCACCACCGGATCTGTCCCCTGTCTTGCGGAAACGGAGCAAGCCATGTCTCACAGCGGTAGCCTCGGCGGAGAGACGCACTACGATGCAAGAGTGAGCCTCACTTACGTCATGTGCCTGGCCATCTCGCGGCCTGATGTGATCAAGATAGCTTCCTCCCGAGATGACAGAGATGCATTGACTTGTATTGTGAGCGGTAAGTTGAAACAGGCCCTGCAACAAACGCCCTGGGCTTGCCGATTGAGAGACGGCCCGGGAATGAGTCGCTGGCATTGCATTGGTCCCTAGTCTTATCTGGCCGACTCATCCATCAAGGTCCAGCTTAGGCGTCACGTTATCAGCGCAAAGTGGAGCTATCCACGTTTAGCCGCCGCCGTACCTTGCACATCAAGGCAGGAGCCACGCAAGCCGGATTCCGCACTAACAGTTCCCCATTAGAATTTGGTGCGCTTGTGCTAGTCGGTCTGGCCGGGGTACCGCGGGGTGAATGGGCCTGGGCTTCTGAGGTCATGCTCCCTCCAGGTTGCCTGGGCAGTGGAGCTCTCCCCAGTTTCAGCCTGCCCATATTACGTCGCTGCTGTGCTCCGCTCGCGCTCTTCCCTCCTCCCATCATCCATCATCCATAACCTCTCACACTCATCAACTCCTACGATTGACTACATCTCGCCATTGAATCACTCTTTGGATTAAATAAGCATTGTCGGATCCAAACCATCCATCATGCGCCTGTCAACTTCGGCCCTCGTCCTGGGCGCGGCCTCGTCGGCAGTCGGCCTTCAGGATCAGAAGGTCATGGGCGGCGGCAAGCCCGCCGTCGACTTCGACCTGAACTCGTGGACCAAGCCCCTCGAGAAGGCCTACGGTGAATTCACGTCCGAGGCCAAGGCTGTCTGGGACGAGATCTCGATGCTTGTTCCCGATGCCGTCGATGCCTTCAAGAAGCAGGCCATGGGCCCCAAGCCCAAGAAGAGCACCCGCCGGCCTGACAGCCACTGGGACCACATCGTCAAGGGCTCCGATGTCCAGTCTCTCTGGACCGAGAAGAACGGCGAGAAGCACCGGGAAGTCGGCGGCAAGCTCGAAAACTTCAAGCTGCGAACCAAGAAGGTGGACCCCTCTAAGCTGGGCGTCGACAAGGTCAAGCAATACAGTGGCTACCTCGATGATGACGAGGAGGACAAGCACCTTTTCTACTGTAAGCACAAGACCCAACGCCGCTAGCCATGACATCACTGACTAATCGATGCAGGGTTCTTCGAGTCCCGCAACGACCCCAAGAACGATCCTGTTGTCCTCTGGCTCAATGGTGGCCCTGGATGCTCTTCTTTGACTGGTCTCTTCCTCGAGCTTGGTCCGTCCTCTGTCAACAAGAAGCTCCAGCTTGTCAACAACGCCGAGTCCTGGAACAACAATGCTTCCGTCATCTTCCTTGACCAGCCCGTCAATGTCGGATTCTCCTACAGTGGCGACTCTGTGAGCAACACTGTCGCTGCGGGCAAGGACATTTACGCCCTCCTCACCCTCTTCTTCCACCAGTTCCCCGAGTATGCTAAGCAGGACTTCCACATTGCTGGCGAGTCGTATGCTGGTCACTACATCCCCGTCTTCGCCTCAGAGATTCTTTCTCACGAGGACCGAAACATCAACCTCAAGAGTGTCTTGATCGGCAACGGACTTACCGATGGCTACACCCAGTACGGCTACTACCGACCCATGGCATGTGGCGAAGGCGGCTATCCTTCTGTCCTGAGCCAGAGCGAGTGCGATTCCATGGATAGCGCTCTGCCCCGCTGCCAGGCCCTCATCAAGCAGTGCTACGACTCGGGCAGTGCCTGGTCTTGCGTTCCCGCTAGCATTTACTGCAACAACGCCATGATGGGTCCCTACCAGCGTACTGGCCAGAACGTCTATGACATTCGCGGCAAGTGCGAGGATAGCTCCAACCTGTGCTACTCTGGACTGGGTTACATCGCCGACTACCTCAACCAGGACAACGTCAAGGAGGCCCTTGGCGTGGAGGTTGACAACTATGACAGCTGCAACATGGACATCAACCGCAACTTCCTCTTTGCTGGTGACTGGATGCAGCCCTACCACCACCTTGTGCCCCAGGTCCTGGAGGAGATCCCAGTGCTCATCTACGCTGGTGATGCCGACTTCATCTGCAACTGGCTCGGCAACCAGGCCTGGACCAACGCCCTTGAGTGGCCTGGCCACGCTGCCTTCAACAAGGCCGAGATCAAGCCTCTCACCACCTCTGGCAAGGAGTACGGCAAGGTCAAGTCGAGCGGCAACTTCACCTTTATGCAGATTTATGGCGCCGGCCACATGGTGCCCATGGACCAGCCCAAGGCTTCGTCCGACTTCTTCACCCGATGGCTCGGTGGTGAGTGGTTTTAAAGGAAGTGAATAGAAGGCGAGGGCGGCGGAATTTGATGTTTCAAGGGTATCATGTGCTCGGATGATGTTTTTATGTGTATTGTGTTACGAAACCTTTATTAGTGGAACAGGGATCTAGCCATCTATACATTATTATCCAAACCACAAGTCAGCGATGCCACCTTTGTCTAACTAGCAGTGAGTGACTGGAGCATATACACGTGCCCTCCGATGTCGGTGGAATACTCGGGTTTCATACAGTAACAGCTCATTGATGGATGGCGTGTTGATCACTGAGAAACATGCAACGAGTGGGAGCAAGCATGGAGAGTGCCACGGACAGTCGGGCAAACAAGGGCGTCCGGATTGCTCAAGATCGATCACAGGCGACGGATCCGAAACGGAAACCGGAAAACCGAGGCGGCCTGTGACCTTGTAGACCTGGATCTCGACACCACCTTTACGTATGGAAGTGCAGCCGCCATTGAGGTTCTGGGATGACGGGGTCTACAAGGGGATCCATACATGAGGTCACATTCCCCGTTTGGTTAGGACGCGAGCCGAAATGGTGTGCATGTTGCTCATCCAGGCGGGAGCACGGAGGAAAGTCCAGCAGCAATCCCTGTCAGCAAGGTAGGGGAACGGACAAGATCGGTGCATGGGAGCGTTCAGCTGGCTCTGGTTTGGCCTTGGGCAATGGCGTGTGTGCGGAGTCGAAGTGTGGGGGTTACCCCGTTGGAGACTTGGAGTGGCACAGGGCGTGACGCGACGATGGTGGTGGACATTAGGACCGACCCGGTGCGAAATTGGAGGGCATGACAGTCGAGGCAGGGTGAAGAAGATTGGCGGGAGTGGGCGGCTCAATTTTTTTTTATTCTTTTACCCTTTCCCCCCGTCTATTTTACGCTTTGCCGTGCACGTCCTGGGAAGCGGTTGCCAAAAGTGGGTGTCTTCTCCGGGAGTTGAGGCATGGATTCGGACGTGGTTGGTTGGCGAGGGCGGCGATTTCAGAATTGTTGAGGACTTCTGTCGACGGTTTCGGATCGGTGTAGCTGCTGATGCTGCTGTCTGCCGCGGCTCCCAAAAAGCTTGGAAGGGAGGGGGGTTGCATATGCTCGGAAATTCTAGGCGAATGAGTCAATCGGGAATACAGTTCACTGCCGGACACGAAGGGGGCGCATCCCTTCGCACGAGATGGCCAATTGAGGGCGAAGCAGTGACTGACAGGGTGCGTGGCGATGGAGATGGAGACGGAGATGAGGGACCCTGCATTGGATCGCAGCTTCGGCAGTGGGAGTTACCTTGGCCAAGGTATCTGATAGGCAGTTAGTTAGCCCGGCTCATTGCGTGCGTGATTCCTGCGCTTGAAGCACGATGATTGATCTGGTTGTGCCGCTGCCAAAGCCTCATTCAACCTCTGTTCTATTCTTCAGGCTCTCACACTGCAGGACGTTCCTTCCACAGGTACCCGCCAGTAGCAGCCAGTCAAAGGCAGCCATCTAATCTCAGCTGTCGAGCTGCAGGTACAACCAACTGGTGGCTGCAACCCCACATGGCACTTAGCAGATATAGCTCTGGCTTCATCTGCCATGATGTTGCGCTTTACATGCTCCCAAGAGAGCGTGCTCTGGACCTCCAATCGTCGCCGAGGCTGTCCAACTGCCGGTACATATGACAGACACACAGCAGCAAGCATCGAGCTGTTTCGGCCTCGCCCTGCAGGCAACGCCCGGCTCCACAGAGAAGGCGGCGGGCAGTGAGGCCGGGCAGAGAGTCGGCGTGGATTGCATTAGTGCGTCCCAACAAAAAATCGACCACACCCCGACGCCGACTCCCGCCCACACTGCATCCACTGGCGGAGCCAAGGTCGGGATGGAAGCCCGACGACAGCCAGTAATTGACCAAGTACCGCCCAACTGTATGTATGTGCGTTTATCTTCCTCCACCACTACCACCGCCGCCGGCGGGCAGTTTCCCCGCCTGCTTGTGATGGGCTCTGGGCAAGGTTAGGATCGGCTGCCGGCGACACGGAGCAGGCTTGCCTTGCCTTGCTTGCCTGGCTTTGTCTTGTTGCAACCCGGACAGGAAGGAGAAAGCTCTCGGGCAATCAATGGACGGCAATGCACCCGGGACGCCGCGACGCAAGGCAGAATGCATTCTGGCACCGTCTGCCAAGACGCAGCTAGAGGTTTCGAGAAGTCTGCGCGCGTGTGTGGCGAGCAATTCGCAGGTCATGACATGGTACGTGGATACATGCCCGTCCTCAGGATGGCGGGGCGTCACCCATGTTTGCCTCTCACAACCTTGCCACGGCAGATGCGGAGGGCTTCAATCTTTCTTGCTCAGCTGCTAGCCATTGGCGACTGCTAGTTGGGTTTGGGATAATGGTAGATAGGTCCATCATGTTGTGCATGCATGCCCGTCTCATGGCCAACAGGTGAGGTATGGAAGCATCCCCCAAGCTCGCAAAGCAGCAGTCAATTATCCATCCAGTGTCAATGGGCTAGTGGAGTCAAGCCGAGGTTGAGCTAACAGCGCGCCTTGATCGATGGATACCCCTGGTCCCGCCCCTAAAAGCAAATGGTCTGGGCAGGGTCGCACACGACACTGCGCTTGTTCACCTTGCTCGCGTGTTGTCGGGTTTTTTTTTTTGCGCTGCCTTTTGTTGATTGATGTTGGGTTGAGTTTTTTTTTATCAAGAACCCGCCCTAGAGGCAGAGCGTGGATATAGACCTTGATGCCATGGAGTGTACGGAGTACGCCCAAAGACAAGACAATGATCGGTGGGATGCTCAAACCGGTATATCTGCCTTGTGAGACATGACATGCCCCAATACATCCCGACGTACAGACTAGAGCCCGGCTGTGGCGGACACATCCATCGCTCACCAGCGCGTACCGTCAGTCAAGGACCAGCTCGGCCGCCCCCCGTCCATGTCCCGGCCGGCTCGTGAGAATCTGGTAGATGCTCCGCCGGCGTGTAATATTCTACCTTTTTATTAATTATAGCTTGACAAGGCAGGTAGGCTGGCTGGATCCCGCGAACCGAACGGTGAATGAGGGTGCGTGCCAATCCTGCACAAGCCCTGTGCCAGGTGCAGGTGCAGGCGCAGGTGCAGCTGCCAGGCGCCAAGTCCCCTAACCAAGAGCCCCGGCCAGCCGAGCTTGTCCACCCGTCCCGGCCCCGGCCCAACAAGGGTCCTGGTGCTCGCACGCGCCGCCCTCATAACTCCTTGGGACCTCCTCCGCCGAGCCTCTTCCCACACTCTTTAAACCTCTCTCCCCGTCATCCCCCCCCCGGCCCTATCTACCACCCGCTTGGCTGCCTTTTAGTTCTTCTTCAATCCACTCCCACTGTCCTGTGGTTATTTCGTCCCTCACTCAGGGTGAACCGTACTTCTTGCATCCACTTACACCACCAACCGGACGCCCTCTTCTCTCTCTGTTCCTGCTGTCGCCTCCCCGACAACATTATCTTGTGAACTTGATCTCGAGGATCGTTCATAAGAAAAGCCAGATCAAAGTGTTGTCTATTTCTATTGGCCTCCAATCTACTCCCTTTCAGAGCACGGAGCCAATCACACAAAGTAGCCTCAACGTCACCTTGGGGCGCAATTCACGGCATCCAGAGCTCCCAGCTTCACGCACGAGCTCCGACCTTGGCCAATTCATATCCCACGGCGCCCCCGAGCCTCTGCCCTTGATCGCCAAGCTCTCTACCGCCCCCGGAAACAGCCCAACAACTCCGTCACCATGGCGTTCGAGGTCTTCCGCTCGCTCCCCGAGCAGCGCCTCTTCACCTTCCCTCCCACCAATGCGCCCGACTCGATCCCGCCATTGCATGTGCCCGCCTCCATCATGAGGCCCTTCAACATCCCCGACCACATCTTCACTGGCTCCCTTGACCCGCGAGTCCCCCTGACCATCGCCGTCGTCTACGCCATCACCATCAAGAGCCTCAATGTCTACAACACGTCCACCGGCAAGAAGCCCTGGGCCATTAGCAAGACCAGGCCCTTCTTTGCCTTCGTCGTCCTCCACAACATCTTCCTCGCCGTCTACTCCGCCTGGACCTTTGTCGGCATGATTGGCACCATGAGGAGGGGCATTCTCAACCCGACCGGCCCCGACGGCCTTGCCGGCACCATCGACACCTTCTGCCGCGTCCACGGCCCCGCTGGCGTGGGAAACTCCATCTACTACAACGAGACCACCAGCTCGTTCCAGGATGTCGCCGGTACCGCCGCCCTGGTGAATGGCCTCCCGAGCAACGCTCAGATGGGCCGCATCTGGAACGAGGGCCTCGCCTACTACGGCTGGCTCTTCTACATTAGCAAGTTCTACGAGGTCCTCGACACCTTCATCATCCTCGCCAAGGGCAAGCTGAGCTCGACCCTCCAGACCTACCACCACGCCGGCGCCATGCTGTGTATGTGGGCAGGCATGCGCTACATGGCCGCCCCCATCTGGCTGTTCCCCTTCGTCAACTCCTTCATCCACGCGCTCATGTACACCTACTACACCCTGACTGCCTTCTCCATCAAGGTCCCGACCGCCGTCAAGCGAACTCTCACCTCGATGCAAATCACCCAGTTCCTCTTCGGCGTTTCCTACACCATGTCCCACTCCTTCATCTCATACACCGTTCCCGTCGTCACCTCGATACTCACCGCCTCCGAGGACGCTGCCCCCGCGGCCCCCGCCGACTCCATCATTCCCACAGCTGCTATCCAGGCTCTGGGCTCCCTGAAGCAGCTCGTCTTCGGTGCCGAGGGCGCTGAGGGCGCCGCCGCCGCGGCCGCCCCCGAGGCTGCGGCGCAACACGCCGTAAACACCCAGACTCACACCATTGTCCAGCCTTGCATCATGACTGGCGGCGAGACCATTGCCATCTGGATCAACATCGTCTACCTCCTTCCGCTGACCTACTTGTTCGTCAGCTTCTTCATTGCCAGCTACGTGAAACGCAGCAACGCCACCAAGAAGACCGGAAGCCGTGTCCCCAGCGTCGAGGAGAACGTCGCCCTAGCCGAGAAGGCCGGCTGGGATGCGGCCAAGGACATCGAGAAGGAGGTCTATGGAGGAGAGCGCATGCTCAACGGCAGTGCTGACGAGGCCTCGTCGAGCAAAGAGTCGACTCCCGTCAAGGCCAAGGGCAAGGGCAAGCGCAGGGCCTAAATGTACTGGCCAGGAATCTAAAAAAGTTTTAAACAGTTCGAGGGGCGAGGAGGGGTGTCATTTAAATTTCCGATTTCCTTGTTTGTTTGGAGCTGCATCAGAGGAAGCGAAGCGTCAGCGATGGGGGGCTTAGCTAGTACATGAGGAGCGAGTCCTTTTTTGGGGGGAGGGTAGAGACATGGTCAACTCGGCCTGGCATTTTTGCGCTCATTCCTTACTCAGTCATGATGGCAAGCGGACAGGGCACAGGAATTTCATAGCTCATAGCCTTGGACAGATAGAAAGCGTCCGTGATAACCGTTCATTGCCTCTTCACTTTGGATGCCTTCGTGTAAATGAGGGGTTGTTGTGTGATGAGCGGCGTGTGCGGAACATGTTTCTCTAGGCGATCATGCCTCGAGATAAGAATCCAACGCTGAGATGTGTCCTTCAGCCTTTCCGATAGGTGGCACAAGTAGGGCAGCCGTCCCATGTACTTTTGCAAAGGATGCCAAAAGCCTTAGCGGAGCTAGAAGTGGAAGCACAATGGAGCAAATATCACATGCAGAGAGACGTATATGGGTTCTAAAACGTATGATTTGACCCCTTTGGGGTGGTCCGTAGGCCTTGCCCTATGTATGTGGCTGGCTAGGTAAACGTAGGTTATAAACCTGAACAACATGTGTTCGTGAGGTCTGTCCGTAGCAGATCTCGCACTCGAATCTCCTCTATCATAGAACGCCCCCCTCCCCAAAAGATCCGAGATGCATTAAGTCATGGGGGCCAGACAAATGGCCTTGCCGTATATCTTGGGCTTGCCCAAGGTCGCAGATAAAAGGCTTGCTGCAGTATAGCGGTCCCAGTGTAAAACTGAGCAGCGGGGACAACAAAAAGGAAAATCAAACAAGCAGGCCAACAGGCGCTGCTTTCCAAGCGCCTCGCTTTGAGATATTGAGAGGAAAACAAAAGACAAAAACAAGAGCAATCTTTCCAAGAGCAGGGCGAAGCTGAAAGCTAACCCCTCGCTCGTGGCGAGATGTCAGGTCGTAGGGTGTGGGCCCCCTGACAACGGGAGCTCCCAAAGCGGGAGTGGATGGTGTGATGGAACAGGCTGGAACTCAAAGTCCGGAGCCGCTCGTCGTGCGATTTCTATCAATCTATGGTCGTTCTGTCATGGCTTCGTGTGAAGGTTGTCGCTTCGGGTATCTCATGTAGCCACTGGGGGCCACGACGGAAGGGATTTGTGGCATGTTTGCGATGTCAAAATGACGTATCGTGCTCCTTGATCGGGGGACCCATCTCATCGGCAGAGCGCCAACGTCGGGTGCATCACGTGGTATCAAGCCTTGTGTCGGGCAGAGTCGAGGCTCTGGTGTGTGGCATGTTTAGAAGGTGCTCCAATTCCAGTCCCGAGGCACACTGGCGGCAGCCTCGGGTCCCCGGGGTAGCTGAAGGTCGCCAAGTGCCGCAGCGATGGGGGTCGCAGGCGTATTGCAGTGAATATCAGAAGATGCTGCGCTGGAGACTTGGCTTGCATTGCGGCTGTACCAGTTCTTGAACTCCTCAAAGCAGTGGCTGCAAGTACGCGAGGGGGAGGCACGCGGGTTGATGTTGGCGTTCTGGTCTAGGGGAACGCCAAAGGTCGAGTGCCAGTCGCAAAAAATGTTTCCACACTTGCGGCAGTGGTGGCGGCGAGTGAAGTAGCTGAAGGTGCGCTTGCAAGTTGGATCGTCGCAAATGGTGGACTCGGAGTCGGGCTGGAGACGAACCGTTAGTTTTCTGTACCCATGAAGGAGATGGCAAGATATCGGGAGAAAAGGCTCGGAAAGAGTAGGTCAACGGGCACTATGTTCCCTGACCGACAACAGACCAAGCCGGTCTGATATATGGGGTTTGTGTAATACAGTGTTGCGCGAGCGCTGCTCGAGACTCACCTTCCAATGTCTGCGAGTAGGCAGCCCAGTCACCTCGGGGAACATCTCGAGATCAAAGTCGCCATCTATGCTGCTCAGGGCGCTGTCACCGGTGGGAGTACGGGCGAGGCGATGGCCGAAAACTGAGACGCTGGAGAGACCCATGAGGCCACTGTTGGATCGCCGCAGGGTTGAGTCGGAGTCGGAGCTGGAGGCAGAGGCAGCATCGCTGTCCTTGCACCGAGCGGCCTTGGAGGGGAACAAATTCGGCCGCAGCGCGGCGGGCATATACATGGGGCGGACCTGGCGAGCATGGTGGGCTTTAGGTGAGGGGGGTTTCGAGGTGTTTGGGCTGTTGGGGTCTGAGGTGCTCAGCGGCGAGATCTGAGGCCCGACTGGAATCTGGAAGTTCTGCTGCACCTGCTGCTGGTGCTGGTGCTTCTGGGGGAAGTAGTGACGAGATTGCTGATCGCCTGGCAAGGTAGGCATGATGAGGTCGGTAGCCATATCTTATGGCAACGGTAAGCAGTGGTGGAATTGGTGGTCGTCGTTGTCGTGGAGAGTGAGTTGAGTGTTGATGGACCAAGGGTGGCGCAGGCAGGTCTATGAAGGTCGAGGCGAGTGACGCCGTCCTAGAGTGCGGTTTGGCTCGGTTTATGAATCGGGTCGTCTAAAGGTGGTTGATTTGAGTTGCTCTCGTGGGCACCAGGTACGTAGTTGCGCAACAGCGGAGTGGCGGGCGATGGCAGGTAATAAAGGAAGGAAGGGAGGGCCGATTTGTGCGAGATATGCGAGGGGGTGCGAGGCGTTGATGTGGGAGGGTGGGAGGAGAGGAGAGTTTAAACTAGCTAGCGGTCGCGTGGGTTGGGGAATAGGATGGAGGCGGATCCGATGGGCGGATGGATCCACGGATACCACTACAGATGACCCCCAGCAGGTCCGGAGCAGGTGGTAAGGTGCTACGCTTGCGCCGTAGTTGGTAGCAGCTTCCCGGGGCGGGCCCTCGAGGGGGGGACGAGTGATGGACAGAGGCGGTGGAGCACCGACATGCGGAAGTCGCTCATGGTGGCTTGGTGGCTTGCTGGGATCCGGCATTGGCGCTGGCGCCGGGCGCCCCCAGCGCACTCAGTACCTGCCCGTCCTCTGCCCGCGGCGCTGGTGCGCGGTTCAGTCGCAGGCAGGGATATCGTCGCTTCCGGCCTCGCCTCTTCTGGGCGGCTTGGCCTGCCTATGCGGTGAGCGCCGAAAGCCCGCGAGCGTTGAGAAGATTGTGAACGCAACAACAAGAACAACAAGATGGGAGACCGGATGTAGTCGCCGTGCGAGGGTAGAAGCAAAGCAAAAAAAAAAGGCGAATGCCGCTTGATTCAGTAGCCAAGATGTGACGCCAACTAACTTACAAGGGGCTGAAGGTACCTACGTGGTGGAAGTAATTAAAACACTACCAGGCGAACGGTCGGAGAGATGAAGGCGATTAGGAACCACCCGGTACCATCGGCTGGCATGAGTTGTTTTATCCGGGCGCGTTGGTTGGCCCAGACCCCCGGGGAAATCGATCCCTACAGCAAAAAACACAAAAAAAAAACAATTACAAGGTCTATTCCGTTCCTCGATACGAAAGAGCCGGTGTATTGGGCCGAACTGTGCTGTACGTGCCGGGCACACATGAGAACATCTCGGGCATGGGGAAGTTTGTTCGGCTTGAAAGACGGCATTTAGTCCACGGCGCCCGCACCAAGATTACATGGAGCCAGAAATCTCGATGTGATGTCGACGCGCAAAAGCAAAGGGCGGGCAAAAGCAAGCATGACAAGGCGGCGCAGGACGTCTGAGGATGATGGTGGTTAGAGCGGATGCGGATGCAACGCTGCTGGACCAGGGATGTGGTGGCATGGACATCCCTCGAGTATGGTAAGCCGCAGCACGGTTGGACAGCAAAGGCCATCGCGGACTCACATGCGCGCGCACACACCGGTGAAGAGTTGATGGGTGGTGGTGCGCTGGGCGGCATAGCCACGGCATAGTTCCCATCCCATCAACGTCGCACTGAACTCTGTAAGCACTCGCTCGACTGGCAGCAGAGGGTAGCAGGGGTCATGGAGCGCGCGATCGAGACTCCAGCCTCGACCTGGCCTCACTGCAAACTACTACTGTGTCTGTAAGTGATGATGTCCTGTCCTGTCCTGTCCTGTCCGGATGCGGTACCGGTCCGAGTCAGGCTGTTTGGCGGTGTCTTGGGTGCTCGAATCTTGTCGGCAGCCAGTTAACAGCGCCGGAGCTGGCCAGCAGCGGCTTAATGTACCGTGGATGGTAACTGTTTCCTTTGCCGCAGATGGCCCCAACGTTCAAGGCACACCTACCGCCCTTAGTTGGCCGCCCTAGCACACTCACTGTTTGTCTGTGATGCCTCAGCAGCGTCAGCACCCTGTGTGCCAGAGCTTGGGCAGTGAAGGGCCGGGGGGGAGGAGCTTGGCCGAGGCGCCAACGGAGACTGTTGCCCCTCCCGCGTCCCCCCTCCTTCGCCCTTGAGGCTGACTTTCCTAGCCCGGCAATTGGCCGTCGTCACCCTCCCGCCGCCTCCGCCTTCTCTTAGGCCTAAAACCAAGCGCGGCCGGCCACTGATTGGGTTGCGCGCTGGTGCGCCCCAGCCTGGCGCCGTCGGTGGGGCTTGTGGGCCCACTGGCTCCTCTGAACGGGGGTTCCCAGCCCTCGGGCCTGCCAAAGCGAGCGCTCCAGCTCCTTGACCTCCTACACAGGCCAGTCCTCCAGCGGACCAGCCTAGCGCAACCACTCCCTCCCAGAATGGAAACCCTCGCGTGTTATGCAGTCTGCAACAGTCTGGTGTCTGGCAGTCGAGTGCCCGCCAGACCCCGGGCCGGAGGGGCTCAACGGGCCCATGCAGCGGCGCGTCGGTGGTCTCGCCACTGTCGGCTTCGAGTACCGACCCAGATGCGATCCGATGGGGAAGGCCACGGCTACCCCGAGCCTAACACGACGCGAGAGACGACTAGAAGCTTGCCATCGTGTGTTCTTTTCGCCAAGATCGAGGCAGTGGTTTACGTACGAGTAATCAAAAATGACACACGGACATCTCCAGGTGCCTGTTGCCTGCCTATGTCGGGTAGGATGGTCGAATGGAGATCGCCGCCGTTGGGGCCTGCCGATAATCATCCCTCAGGACTATCACCCTTGGAGATCCGATGCCGATGTGCCACCCGAAGGCTCGGGCTAGGCTTTCCGCCAATCTGGAGGCTTGCAAGCTCGATGATCGTAAAGTATCTCTCGCCGACTGGCGTGTGTGTTGCCCTATTAGAGTTAGGCGAACAAACGCCTCCACGAGGAGGTGGTGCAGCACTGCAGAACCCCCTTGAGTGGCTGGCTATTCCTCTGTCGGCTCGCTTGTACTTGCTACAGCACGATGACAGTGCGATGATCCTGACGTTAAGACTCTGGAGATGAACCAACCCATGGGCCAATGCGCTGGGATCAACTCGCAGGACGCTGGCACCTGCGACAGGGGAGAATGCGGAGCCTGGCCTGTTGGGAATCGATCTGATCGTGGGAATTCTTGTATCACGATCGGGCTCCTCATGCTCTCAGATACAACGGATCCTATCTGCATCAATGCCGATAACGTGCTGCTGGGGCGGCGGCCGAGGGAGCGTTATCCAACGTGTTGTGTGCATATGATGGATCGAGAAATGCAGCCACTTACACCGCCTTCCCGGAGGGGGGCGCTTTCTCCTAATCACAACAAACGGGCACAAGTAAACGCGCATACGACCTAGGCGAACACCCGCCATTGCTTCAGGCTGGCCTTCTCGGCACTCTGCGTCCAAACATCCCTTGCAAGACTAGCTTCCTCCGTCGTAGGCCTTTCCTTTGGGACGTCACCGCCCTGGTCCCATTATTATTCCCCACCTACCCATGGTGTTCGGCCCACTTGGCAATGGTCGATCTCCGCCGCCGCGGTCTGGCATAGGGAGGAGAAAAGAGAGCGACGAGCCGGGGGATAAGAGATGAGAACTTGAGAAGTGACCACTGGCCTCACCGGGCCGGACCTGGTCAGTGCTTCCGTTCGTCTCCATGGGAACTTTTCTGGAACATCTGGAACGCTCAACATTTATCCTTGCGCCCCCCATCTCGGCCGTCGTTAGGAGCATCTTTACACCCTGGGCTCCCTGCATCATCTTGGGTAGCGCTCCGGTCTCGTGACCACTCCGACCCACCCGTCCTGGTGTCGGAACATCTCCGCTGCAGGCTTTCATATTAGGAATTTCATGATCATTGCCGCATATTGAGTATGAGGCGAAGCGGGACAGATGATGGCGCTTCCGATCTCGATTTGACTTGGACGGATAGTTTCGCCGCCTTCGACTCGTTCCAAGTAAGGTCTCTCCCGAGCTGTTGCTCTGTTCAACCTTGGATTGACTCGGTCGCAGCCAAACCAAGCATATTCTGCGCCACCCTCGACTAGACGTGGCGGTCCGCCACAAAAGCACGGATCTTTCCTTGGTGCCAGGCACTGCCGGCCGCTCCCTCGGATATCCAGCCAACCTACGGATACAGTGTTGCTATCGTGTGAAGATGAGATTGTGGCTTCAGCTGGCTTGTATTTCCGCGGGCTTGAGAGTCAAGCACTTCTGTCCCGTTCTTGATCTTGGACGTGTTACTTATCGTTCGTCAGCCACATTCCCTCCCGATTACTCGTATCTGCAGATGGGAGGTTGTTAGAGGCCGTACGGCTTGCGCACGCCATGGTTCCGCGTGTCTCTGATATGCCATGTCAGACATGGCAGTCGCACATGCAGACGACAGGTTTCCTCTGTGCCAACGAAACACGGATCCTGCGAGGCAAATCATGCATGCATCGCAGCGTCACGAGATTCGTTCGCCCTGTGCTGCCCGTGATGCCCAGGACGACCTTGTGTTGCCTAAACTTGCATGCAGTCGAGTGCATCTGCCGGCATCGGGGAGCCTTGAGTATCACATATGCCTCTGCCACCTGGCTTCTAATTCGAGCTGGGGCGCACCTAAGGTAACGCGCCACTGTATGTCGAAGGATGTAGCGGCAATTAGGGAGAAGCGACTAATCGATCGTCGGAGACTTCTGCTGTCATGACTCTTATCGCCAAAGTAGTCTCAGTGTCGTTGTCTGCCCTCCCTTCGTTGTGCTTCGTACTGTACTCCGTATGGAGCAACCTCTGAAGGTTCTCACGCACCGATTTTCTTGCCGTTCCGGCGACTGGCCGGCAGTAATTGCCTGTGTAAGCCGCCAACGGCTTGCTACCTCCGCTTGCGGGCCTGTGCGTCCTTATCCCATGCTTCACCCCTGGCCCCCTGCCCAAGCACATCCCGAGCCTTGCCCCTTGGGGCAATTGCCATGCATTATTTCTCTCGGCTTATCGCCACCTCGTGATTGGGTGGCTGGTCCTGCGAACACAGACGGTTACAAAACTGTCCTGAACAGGCAATCTTCTCCACCAGCAGACTGTGGCTGTTGACAGCGCTGTTTGTTGGTGGTTGCTCGACCTGTTGTTGCGAGGCCCGTTTCGAGTCGGAACCGGAGCAGCTTTGACGCAGAGCGCAGAGGCGAAACATTACTCGAACTGCCATTCATCCGTGCGCATGTAATTATGTCACCAACTCGGTTCGTCCGCCGTCATCTTTGGCTCCAGTGCCTGAAGCCGGTGGTTTCTTGTGTCCACAGCGAAAGCGCCGCAGCCGCTTACCCACTCCCCGTCTCCCTCCGCCCCGTCTCCAGACTCGTTTGGCCACAGAGGCTATGTGGATGACCACGATCCGCAATGACCTGCTGCTGATGGGGCGTCTTGAGGACCCGTCTTGGACCCTGAATGCCTCGTCTCGACGCGCCCGCAAATGAGGCTTGCTTTTTGACCCGCAGCATTCTCTCGTCAACACTGGCCTATCTCCTGGATAGTTTCGAACTAGTTACATACTCTGACAAACCTTTGCCTTCTCCCACAGCCCTTGGCGCCACCTTGGCGAGTCTAAAATACCTCCTAGGCCCCACCGAGAGGCGGAACCCATTCCAGGTCTAGATGTTTTCTCCATCGGAGGCAACAACACCAATGGTGGGCCGTGGCTGTTGTCCTTGATTTCACCCCGCCTTCGCCTAGGAGTTCTCGCACGCTCATGAGCTGATTCTAGTGATGAGGACCATTAGCTGGCAGGGACATCACCATGTGTGCCTGGGCCATATGGTGTAGTATAGCCTCACCATCTGCCATTGATACTTCTTAGGACTAAACTCTGCGGGGTACTTTGAGTTGGCTGGCGGATCCAACCTCTCATACACCCGTCATGGCATTTCCCACCTTCCGCTCTTGCCTCCGTCCTTTAGCACCACTCGTAGACCCTCAATCACCATGCCCTTGTCCACGGCCTTGCACATGTCATAGACTGTCAAGCCAGCCATAGAGGCGGCCGTGAGTGCCTCCATCTCAACACCCGTCTTGCCACTGCACGTGACAGTGGCCTTGATATCTATCATGTCGTCGCCCCTCACGTCGAGATCAACCGTGACCTTTGAGATGGCAATCGGATGACAGAGCGGGATGAGATCGGGCGTTCGCTTGGCCGCCATGATGCCGGCAACACGCGCCACGCCCAATACATCGCCCTTCTTCATCTGGTTGTCGCGAATCAGGTCGATGGCTGTGCGGTTAGAGAAGCGAACCGCACACACTGCCGTAGCAACCCGTGATGTCGTATTTTTGTCCAAGATGGACACCATGTGAGCCGAACCGGACTCCGAGACGTGTGTGAGTTTCGACCCGGCGGCCCCTTCCTGTTCATCATCCTTCCGGCGGGATCGAGATTGTGAGAACCAACGACGCTGGTGGGGGTACATATTGCGTGAGTGACTGTCTGGGATGGGCATTTTAACATTGCGGGGCATTCGACCGGCCAAGCTTGAAGGAACAGGATCTGCATTGCTATATTCAGCATATACTCGTGAACAATCTCATCGCTTCGTAAATATTAAAAGCCCCAAACGCCATGCGACCCCCATATTCCAATACGACAATGGCATATATCAGGAATTCCTTCACCCACCTATCAAGATCATCGGTCGATTTTTCATATGTTCCAACTCTCCGAGGCCAGCATGCTTCTCCTTCTTCCCCTTAACGGCTCTGCCAATGACGTCAAGAAGCTCTAGCTCGTTGGGAGCGAGGCCAAGGGGCCGCTGGTCTGGAAGAGCAAGCTGGCGGCGTCGGTCCATCTCGATCTGCTTCATTGCCTCGAAAGCTTGCTCATCAATCGGCTGGCCTTCGTTGCACTTGCGGAGAATGTCGCGCAGGGAAACTTCAGCGTTCCCAAAAAGACAGACCTTGAGGTTGCCATCGCTGGTAATGCGCAGCCGGTTGCAGGTACCACAGAAGTTGTGTGTCATGCTCGTGATGAACCCTAAACGTCCAACGAAACCGGGGATATGCCATGTCTTGCTTGTGTCATTCTTATGTCCTTCAACCCTCTGGACAGTGGGATACTTGGTGCGGATGAGGTCAAGCATCTCTGAGTAGCTGAACATCTTGTTCTGGTTCCACTTGTTACCATCAAAGGGCATGTATTCAATGAAGCGAACCTCGATGTTCTCTTCTCTCGTCATGTCGACAAAGTCCAGGATCTCTCTGTCGTTGACCCCCCTCATCACAACACAGTTGATCTTGAGCTTGATGTTTGCGCCATGGCGGTTGAGTTCCAGGATTGTAGCTATGCTCTTCTGGACGGCATCGAAACCCTTCCTTCTCGTCATAATCTGGAACTGCCACGGATCCAGCGTATCCAGGCTGAGGTTGACCGCAGTCAATCCTGCTTCCACCATGCCGTCCAGCTTGCGGTGAAGTGACAACCCGTTGGTTGTGATGCATAGTTCCTTGAGGCCGTGACGTCGCAACTCCCCAATCTGATGCATTAGAGGCAAGATGTCGCGGCGAACAGTTGGCTCTCCACCAGTCAACCGAATTTTGGTCACCCCCTGAGAGACAAAGACGGAAGACAGCAGGATGATCTCAGGGGTAGTTAGCAACTCTTGGTTTGGCGAGAGCGGGACGCCCTCTTCAGGCATGCAGTAGACGCATCGTAGATTGCACCGCTCCGTTACCGAGATGCGTAGGTAGTCATGTTGGCGGTGAAAGGTATCCGTCAAGAACTCGGAGAAGGGTTTGATGCTGGGAGGGAGCTGGCGACGAGTCTGCTGGACGCCCTGTCCCGCCTCCGATGCAGGGTCTTGTGGAACAGGGTTCTGTGGTACACCCTCTTGTGATGGTGACGCAGCAGCAGCAGCAGCAGAGAGGTGTCGTACAGCGACGGGGAGCCGGATCAACGGTCTCGAAAGAAACAGAGCGGCCAGACGGGAACCTCGCCCAGTCCGAGTCACCCGAGGCGACAGGGTACGGTGGCACAAGAAGGCGGACATAGTGGTGGGTGTCGGCCGCGGTCACTGTACTCACAAACAGCCAGCACAAAAACGCCTTCACACGCCAGCCATACTACCCAGGCGGCCTGCGAGCGAGGGTATGGGCGTCGGATGCGCGATGGGAGGCTGGTGATGGCGCAGCTGAGAGAGGAAATGAGGTCTGAGAGGCTGTGACGAGGAGAGATTGTAGGGAAGACACGGTGGAGAAAGCATGTGAGCTGGCAGAGCTGCTACGCTTGTGCGCCCAACTCTTGTGGCGTCCCGGAGATGTCTCATCCAGAAATGGTGGATGGCAGATGAGTCAGCGTGGCGACCTGTCACCTGTGTGCCATCGTAGATCTCCTTCTGTGCAAGCAGGACGCTACATGGAGCATCACCGTCAAGACCGCCGTCCACTGGCTGGTGGGTTCAAGTTGCTATCTGCCCGGGTGTGGGGCCAAGAACGCTAGCCTAAAGTGGACGGGGAAGGTAAACAGCTTACCCCACCATCGTCACCTTCCCTGCCAAAGTGGGAGGCTTTCCATCCGCACAAAAGTTGTACTACGCACAGTCGTGGACTCATGCTCAACAGCTGCCAACCTGTCACTATTGAAGACCGCCTCTCTTTCAAACCTGAAATCTTTGCCGACGCGGAAACGACGCCATAAACACGCCCTGGCGTTACATCGTCACTTTCCCTTGCCTGTTGACTCGGCGATTTGCTTCTTTTGCTTTAGGCACATGGCCCTCGCGTGGTCGCATGCCCTGACAACTTTAGCTCTCTTTGCGCCTTTCATCCCTCCCGCGCCAACGCCAGTGTCATCATACATATTACCTGGGTAGACTACCACAGAGATGCCAGGGTTTTACGAGTAGTTGGACACTCCGCGACCAGGCAACATGTACCCCTCACGGGTCTTCAAAGGTACTAGCTGGCGGCAGGCTGTCTTGGTCGTCCCTGGCGCCCATGACATTCTTGACCTGCTTCCCTTCCTCCTTTCAAGTGGCGAATAGCTGACCCGTGCCCCTCTCACAGCTTCAGCGCACTCCAATGTGAGCCCAGACGGCCGATTGGTAGCCGCAGTCTCTGCCTCTTCCCTTGCCATTCGCTCGACCCGCTCCTTGCAAACCGTCCGTGCCGTCAAACTCCCCCCGGATCTGCATGGCTCAGTGTCCACCCTGGCTTGGGCTCCCTCCTCGACACGAATCCTCGTTGCTGCATCGGCGCAGATCCAGGTCTACTCTGCATGCGACCCGTCATATCAAGCTACGATTCGAAACCCGCTGGCTGCGAGCGGGAAGCCGACCCTTGTCAGTTTCGGAGCATGCGACGACGAGATCCTGATCTGCAGCGCCTTTGGCTTGAAATTGGTCATTTCCGATCTGTCTACTTCGAAGGCGGTTGAGGTGCACAACCCAAAGTTCTATGCCGCCGCCTCAGTCACTCGAGGCGTCTCCTTCCGTCCTGAGACGGGCCACATGGCTCTATTGACTCGTACGGGTGGCAGAGACGTCCTTGGCATCCACCACCCGAATTCCCGACAAGTACAAAGATCCTGGTATCCCGAGACCGCTGATGCTCAGGGATTGGCATGGACCCCTGATGGACAGTTGCTGCTGCTGTGGGAGTCCCCCGCTCATGGGTACAAACTGCTGCTGTACACCCCAGACGGCCAACTCTTTCGCTCAATTGGGTCTCAGAACGTCACAGAGACGGGCGACTCCGATCTGGAACCGGGAATCAAGCTTTGCCGGATCAGTCCTGATGGAGCCTTGTGCGCAATTGGCGACCATAGCCGGGTTGTGAGCGTGCTCAACACTCGAACTTGGAGGGAAAGCTTGAAACTTAGCCATCCAGATACAGTCGTACCAAGAGACACTATTCAGGTGAGTAATATGGGCTTTTCTTCAATTCGCCAATACTCGGAAATTAGAGCCTGATTGTCTGTAGGTCTGGCAGGAACAGCCCAGCAACTCATCAGACGGGCGGCGTGTCTACGACTTTCATCGTGCTGTACAAGTAGTGTCCCCGCTGGGCAAGCTGGTCGATGGAAGGCCGGCGACGGAGGCCAAGCTCGGCTGCTCGCTACTGGAATTCGATGCATCATCAACACTACTGGCGACTAGACTAGACGACGCGCCAAGCACACTCTGGATCTGGGATTTGGCCGTAGGCGAACTGCGAGCGGTTCTCATGTTCTACTCTGCGGTTGGGTTTGCTTGGCATCCGACAATACGTGAGCTTCTTTTAGTCACCTGCCAGGATGAAACCCATCATGGGGTGTCGTTTGTGTGGGATCCGTTGTCTGAAGGCCCGCGGCCAGTTTCGATTGAAGAACATCTGCCGAACTGCTCGATTGTAGGGAGACCACAGACCGCCTGGGTCAATGGGGACACAGACTCACCGGTGATGCACCTCTCCGATGGGCAGCATTACTTGTTGATGAGCTACGCAGACTCGGGCAGCAGTCAGGCCCTGTGGCGCGAGGGCGGCTCCGTATTACAGGACATGGGAGAGTCAGAGAACGCATCGGCGCTTCTGTTGGACGACACGTCCACATTGGATGACACCTTTTCATTCAAGCTGGGAAACCCTTGACCTCGATTGGCCACCGACTTGTTTTCGCCCCAGACAAAGATTCAGATGCACATGGGCCATCCAAGGCATGCCGCAAGCCATCCAGTGCCTCATACCGTCATACGTATCATGTGGGTACGGCACACATGGCAGTGGGAAATGTTGGCTGGTTTGCATTGAGATGGGACGAAGGCAAAGCAGGCTATCCTGGCTTCTAGCTCCTGGATTGCGCAGAGCAAATTTTTACTCCATCAAGGGCTGCGTATTGGGCATGGTCGCATGTACAGGCCTTGATGTATAAGAAGACGCCTCTGTTGTCTCTCTTCTCTCACCTCTTTTCTCTCGCCGCATCCGATGACCTCGCACTCCTGCATCAATTGCATCCAGTGGGGGGGCGCTGAGGGCCTGCAACCTGTACAGAGTGCTAAACGCACATCGCCGAGTACTAACGTGGCAGGCTGGTCAGTGAAGAGAAATTGGGCGACTGGGCACGACTGCCGCACCCCTTCCCTCTGGTCGGCCGCATGCTGTGGCTTGGCGCTTGGAGTTCCCCCCCGGGCGATCGAAGGACCAAAAATTCTCTCCGTTCGATTTCCTTTTGCGTGGGCTGCGAACCTCAGAGGACCCCCCCGAGGGCATTGATCGTAAAGTGACAGGTCACTCCAGAGGAGCGAGACACGCCGGGGGCATTGCATGCTGCAGGCCGCCTCGGAAAACGCAGCAAAACCACAGTCGAATTTGAGTCGACGTACGGTGGCTGGACACAAATTCGACCTGTTTTGCTGGGGCGGAGGTCCGGCAGGCTATCTGGATAGTTGATTGACTGATCGGGTTGCAGAGTGCACACACATGCGGCCCGCCGCCCCTCATGGCTGGCCCCCTCATGGAAAGACACTACAGAAGCAAGACATGGCCACCTACATATGGCCGTCATGGCACCCCTCACCAGGCCTGAGTTTGACGGCGGGCCCTCACAAACAGTCCGCCCCCCGTTACGCCCCCTGGTGGTTTTTTGTGTCCCACCGGGCGACATGGTTCTAGTTCTCGACTTATTGGCCCCCCACACGCTGAGCTATGGATCGCGACTTGGCTTTTGGCCATGGACTTGTTGCGGGCATGGGTTTGTTGGTTACACGGAGCTGCACGAGCACGACAGGGGGGCTTGGTAAAACCCCTTCGCTCCTCGGTGCAGGGTATCTTGTAGGGGACTTCCAGGATAACTCTGGTAGCCTGTTTCCTCGACGTGCGTCCCTAGCCTGAAGCTTCGCGGCTGGCGAGCAGAGGACAAACGGCTCGCGATGCCTGTATGCTGCCAGTCCCCGTCGACGCAGTTGTCTCGTTTCCTCCTTGGCCAGACCGCCGCGGCCGACGGAAACCAGAGGATCTCGTATAAAGCACGTCGGGCACTTTGCAGGTAGCCCAGATCCGACTTTGTCTGACATTTTCTAATCTCCTCCTGCTTTGTTTCCTCCATGCCATGAACTGTGGCGGCCAGCCTGTGACCTGTCCCAATCCTGCTACTATATCTGTACAACATTTCATGACAGTGGCATCTCGAGGGCGTGACACAGCTTGGTTTCTTATTCTTGTCATTGTTTTCCCTTGAGTCGATACACACGGATAGCCTCCTTTCATTTGGGTTGCGACAACAGTGTACAGAAGTACAGAAGAAACAGCTCCGAGGCGCACGCCACAAGTGCCCTGTACGACAACTTTCATCTCGGTCAACATGGCGGCCGAAACCACTATCCAGGCGGATGTTGGACCGGGCGACCAGACCGGCGTCTACTACATCACAATCTGCAATGCAAGTTCTTACCAAGCCCCCCCGACGGAGACAACCCATGTTGCCGAGTTTCGTGTTTTTTTTGCTTTTACTATCACCGTCGCAACTTTCCATACTCCTTGGTCCACACGAAATGAAGGCAGTGATGGAATGGACTCTAACCAAACATACTTTTAGTTGCCATTTGGAACTTCGTGGCAGCAGTTGAAGGACTGGATCAGAGCCGTCTGCGCCGTGGACCACATAGAAGTCTTCCAGAACAGCACCTCTGGATGGGTTCGCGTGAAGGGGCGAGAGAACTTTGACAAGGCATGGGGTAGGCACCGTCACAGCCCAGAGTTCTAACAGCGATCAAAGCTCACTACTGCTGCTAGGACTCCTCAACGGCGGCGTCTTCAATGGGCGCTCCATCATCGCATCTGACAGGAACCGAACCCAGCCCATCAAGATCAAGGAGCTCGTGGACGCCAACCAAGGAGTGCAGTCGCACACGCCTCGATATCAGTTGCCTACCACGGGGCATCTGCAGACTCCGAGATACCAGCCGGCTCCGCAAGGGCCTCTGGTAACGCCGGCATCACCATCTGCGACTCCGCAGTACCCCGCAGCGTCGTGCGGACAGGTAGGACCGCCTCTTCAGTGTTAGCTGGAGCCGATGATTGCAGTTCTGACGAATCCCGGGTTCTGTAGTACTATGTCGGCGGCTACCCCCATGCGAATGCCTCGGGCTACGCCACGCAGCCTATTACGCCGCACAGCATGAGCCGGTACCCATCGGTAGCAAACACCCCAACGCCGTCAACATATGCTGCCTCGGAGGCGGGCAGCTACTACACCACGTACAGCGATAGCAGCGGCGGCGTCACTGTGGAGGGGCCGCCGGTGACATATCCGGCCAGCTACCGCTATGAAGGCGCTACGTATACCATTCCGTATCGAACCGTCAGCGAGCCCCCCTCGAGGCAGTATTCTCAATACAGCACGGCCACGACGACCCCGACGGCCTCGGTTTCGGGGATGGGCACGGGCACGGGAACGGAGCGAGGCGACGACACGGACTACATCCCTACCGAGCAGCGCAAAATCCACATCTCTCCATTCCCCCAGCAGGCGCGGGTGGAGGAGGTAACGGCTTGGATCCGGCGCAAGGTGGGATTGTACGACATTGAGAGCATCCAAGTCCCGCAGAATGCAGACAGCCGTTATCTGCGCGGTCATGCGCTGGTGGTGTTTGAAAACGCCATCGAGGCCGGCTACGGTCTCGAGCAGCTCAGCAAGGCCCGCTTCCAAGGCCGCCGGGTGGCCTCACGGTTCACGGTTGAAGGCGTCACGGCGGCCGAGCAGCAAGCGGCGGCTCACTACCCACCAAGCCCTATCCCCATGGACATGCCCTACATGTACGTGCCAAGTGGGCCTTCCAGCCGATCTCGAGATCACTACCACCGCCACCACACGGGAGAGCGAAGCCGCTCCGGGAAGCAAAAGACGGACCTTGACAAGAGACGACACGGCTCGGATAAAAAGTCGTCCTCATACTCGTCCTCGTCCTCGTCTTCTAGCAAGAAGACGGATTCATCCTCTAAGGGCAAGGTGGAGAGGAGGAGCGGCACCAGCAGCAGCAGCAGTAGCAGCAACGGCACTAGCAGCAACAGCAGTAGCAGCAGCAGCAGCAGCAGTTCGAGGTCTGGCTGCGGAAACACTAGCAGCGGAGGCGATAGCGCATGTGGCAGGGAAGGCGGTCCCGTGGTGGTTGACGGGACATCCCGCAGGCGAGATAAACGATGCTAACTAATGAATGGTATTATCGAATGAGGAGGGGCGGTGATGATGTTTCTGCTGTTACGACTGATGGCTATGAGCTCACGACTTTTTTGGTTTCTTTTCATCCTTGTTCCTTGTCTGCCCACATCTCATCGTCCTCCGTCCTTTCTTTTTCCAATCTCCCTCTGTTCTGCTGGTCGAGGCTCAACTCAACGGCTTCATGCACAGCTGAGGGGCGTTGGAGCTCCCCGCTGATCAGGGGGCTGGCCTCGACGGCCGCCACCTTGTCGATGTTTTCCCCTTCTTCTGTTCTGCTTCCTTTTCCTCCAGTTTTTTTTGTCTTATTTTTATTCTTCTGTCTGTTTCCTTTTTCCTCACTGCCTGGTTGGGCTGGGCCGGGGGAGGAGCAGGGCTACTAGACGAGCATAGCGCGCTATCGTGCGTGCCACTTATTAGAGATGGCAGGCTGCAGTGGCGGGCTTGTATATGGTTACTACCTACTGTACGCTGTGGCTTTGAATGAAACCAGGAGTGGGCTGGTGGTGGTTGTCTGACACGCATCCGAATCCACAAGTGCACATTGACACCAAGTGGGGAACGGCCGGCGGCTTGCTCCTCTCTACTGTGAGCTTGCGCTGCCGAGAATTGATAGATGAACAAGTATATAACGTCGCTGCGCTGCAGACGCATGAGCTGTCTATTTCTATCTCGCCCCGCGAAGATGCAAGGGAGAGAGCACTGAGATATGTCTTGACTTGCCACCAGCCACAAGCATCATCATCATCATCAGCATCATCAGAACAACCAACACTATCGCGCAGCCCGCCACAACACGAAATAGCAGTCTCGCCATCGCAGGGCTCGGGGAGGTGGGAAAACGAGGCGGCTAGCTCCCCCACCCTAGGAAATGAGGAGGGATGGAGGGAGGGGGAGGGAGCCGACAACCAAACAGATGATAACATAACCCCGTTTGTTCGTTTGCTGCTTGGTCGAGAGGCCTGGAACGGCGCATGTACGACCGACCAACGCGCCCAAGCTGCAGCCTCCCACGCAGAGAGGGTGGGTTTCTGGCTTCTCGTTTGCCTACTCCATCGCCACTTCTGCAATTACAGGCCGTAGCAAACAAGCATAAGCACAAGCGCAAGTGACGAGACTTGACGGACTACGGCTACTGACAGGCTCACCGCAGAATGGATGTGTTGCATCCCGTTCTGCTGCGGCGGACAACATCCCTGCTTTCCTTGATCTGCCGTGGTCCTTTCTAGGTCATCTGCCGGGGACGCCACGAAGGCCTCGCGCAGGGATGAGGCATCGCACAGAGCCTGCCGATGGGGGCCCCGACACGAGCCGGGATTGCTGTTGCTCGATTTGCAGTACCAGGTAGCGGGGAAGCGGGCATGGCTTGCCAGATGAAACGCAGTTCGCCATGACGGATGGGGGAACACGCGCCGACGCCGACAGCCCTCCTATCGCGGGCGGCGCCACCTCCCGCCGCTTGACACATAGCACTCATTCATCCCTCACGGATGGGTGCTTGAAGGGAGGATGAGGAGGAGGAAGAGGAGGGGGAAGAAGCAGCCTGCAAGCGCCGCCGCCGCTAGAGAGCGGGGGGGGGAGGCCACCTGGACGGCGGCCAGCAGAAGTGCAAGAGCAGCTGCAGAGACAAATCACAAAGCCGGTGGGCGTTTTCCGTTTGGTCGTGCTGCCCGAGTTCGTGTTACATGTATATGCTCGGAACGTCGTCGTTTGTGTGGTTGTGTGGTGGCTGTGATGGTGGTGGTGGTGGTGGTGTATCCGTAGGCTGCTGCACTTGGCCGTCGGCATTGCTTCAACACGAGACGGGAACCGACACCAGGGACCAAAATGCCCTCCGTTTGCTTTTGAGAGAGGCCGAGCTCACTGAGGCACAGTACTTGCTCGTCTCGTCCTTATTACTCCCGTCATCTCGCTTTGTCGTCCTTGGCCCCCCCCCGGAGGCGAGCCGGAGACCCACCGGCCGGGGGACTCGGCCCCCCGGAGTGCTCAGGGGGCGTGACGCGCCGCTTCCCGCTCCTGTCGCTAGCCCACTACAGGATGTACATACATACATACATACATACATACATAGTGCAGCAGCACTTTACCGCCTCCCATGCCCTGCTGGGATCGGTAAGCCACATGCGGTCCCCTGGTTCTGTGCGGACACTCCGCATGTGATATATCCCCGAGTGCGTCGGTCCGTCGACGCGTGAGTGTGCATATCTGTGCGTGTCGCCCGATGCCGTTAGAGGAAGTGTCCGCTTTGCTTTGCAGCATGTGCAGTATATGTAGTGTAGTGTGAAGATCTCTCTTGTCTCGTCTCTCTCCCTGCCTTCTTTTCTCCATCCAAGCGTGGCCGCCCTGTGTCGTCTCCCTGCCCTGCTCTGCCCAGCCCTGCCCAATCCAGGGTCTCGGGCGCGCTCCGAGACCATCTGAGATTACCCGCTATCGAATCTATGATGCGGTGAAACACAACGTGCTTCTGGGGCCAGCCAACCCCGTGTCTACGCCAACGCCGGCAATGACTGGCCCCCCCCGCGAGCCCAACTACTATGTAGCATTGCGACGACAGGATAGACGGTGAGCCCGGGTTGTTAGGGCGTGGGATAATAAGTTTAGAAATAGTAACAGTTGTAAACAATTGCTGCCAGCAGATTCGCCCTGTGTATGATACGCCGACGCCTTTCTGTTACGCCTGGCCTGGGCTCATTGTCCACCAAAGTCCATCTTCAGCGCAATGCTGGGCTGTCCCGTAGGCCCTGCAGCTACCTTGTCTGTCCCATCCGTCGTCTGCCGACCGGAGCGAATCACCTCCTCGAGGAACGCCTTCTGACCATCGCTCATGCTGGCCACCACAGACCTGAAGACACCCTGGTCAATGGCCGCCAGCTCAAGCAGGCGGGCGCTCGTCTGGCTATACAGCGTCTCACCCTCTGCAGTCGCCCGTGTCATTAGCATCGGGATTACGAGGGCCATGGCTACGGAGACTCGGCTCTTGTCGACTACACCGACATATTGGCAGAGCGTATGGGCGACAAGAGCCCTCGCACCCTCCGGGTCATCGGGGTTTGTGTCAATAACAAAGTCGACCAGCCGCGGAAATAGGAAACGGGCTATAGTGAGGTCGGCAACCGTCGGCGCTGGCTGGAGAATGAGGGATCTAATGCAGTTTGCTGCAATCTTGGCAGTCTAACACCAGCCACGCGGGTTAGCATTGGAGCAAAATCGGGGTTATCCAATCCAGTTCGTTTATACGTACCATGCGATCGGTGAGGCAGTCGAGCAGCTCATCCAAATACCGTGCGACAAGCCCATCCGTAGCCGGCAAGTGGTTGCCGCCTCCGGCGAAGAGAATTGTAGTTGCCAGGAGACAGTTTTTGACGCACAATAGCGCATGAGGCACTTCGCGCTTTTGTGCATTGAGATAAATCGAGAGGAAGCGGCGTAAGCAGCCTTGGATCTGCACATCCGTGCCAGACGGGCCATCGCCGCCGGCTGCTGGCCTCCTCGACTTGGACATGCTGGCGACGAACCGCTTCAGGATGGGCAGAGCCTGGGGCACTATCGTTTCTTGGCATTCAGGCGTGGCCAGCGTCGTGGCGAAAATGTGCACAATGCATGCGTGGAGATCCGTCTTGATGATGGACGGGAACACTTCCGCAGCGTCCACCAGCGCGTTCAACGACGACCGGACCAGCAGGATGGCCTCCTCGTTCATCTGGTGCCTGGCTGGCTGGTTGCCTTCCGACAGGTTAGGCAGGAGCCCGCTACAGACCAGGACAATGATTCGCGTTAGTTCGAAGAGCTGGTCAATATCATCAGAGAGGTCGCCATCCTCGGCTGCTTGTCTTCTGGCTGCTGGGTGCGCAATGCATAGCTCGCGCGCAATCTCAACAATGACGCTCTGCACATCCAGACCCTCGGTAAGGGCCAGCCGGTCCAACAGATCCATCGTTTCAGCAAACACATCGGGGCGGTATATAGCGTGCCCAGACACGCTTGGGTGCAGAATCTTCTTCAACGCCTGCAGGATCGCCAGCGTCTGCTCATGTGTCGCTAACGAGTCGGTCTGCCCTGATCGAGTCGCCAGCGCCTCGAATGCGAGTCCGAACAGGACGAAGAAGAAAGCCACGGGCTCATCCCGGTAGTTGATGTCGGGTCCCTTGTTGGTACCGTTGGCTGATGGCCCCTCCGATTCCTTGCCGTCTAGGGCGTCAAAGACGAACTCGCTGTCCTGCTCGATGAGGCTAGCGATGGCATCAACTAGCTTCAGCCATGCGTCCTGGTAGAACCGGAGCAGGGTTTCACGGTTGAGTGCTGCGTAGATTGTGTCAAGGCTTCCAGAGAGAGAGGGAGGACCGAGAGTCATTGAGATGTCCGGCTCGAAACGCAGTCGCGCAAACTCTCGAAGCGACTCCAGCCACAGGGGCGTGAGTGTGCCAATGTGAGGGCGCAGCACGTCAAGAAGATATTGCTGTTCTGAGCTTGCAACCTGTAGCTCGGCCCAAGCTGAAAACACAGATATCTTGACCATCACCTGGGCGTTGGAACTCAACCCTTTCAGATCTCCAATGGCAGCATTGTCGTTTTCCTTCGAGAAGTTCTCAAGGGCCGTCACTAATGTTTTTAGGATTCGGCCCATTCGATCCACATCTGTAACGATACCAATGGAGATGAAGTTGGCACACACATTGATGGCTTCTGATGCAAGCTCGGGAGACGAGTCGGCTGCGAAAGCGGGCGTAAGGGCTGAGCTGATCTGAGCTTGATACTGCTCCAACAGCATTGCTTCCTCAAAGTCCGGATCTGGTGTCTTGCCAAACATCTTGAGAACAGCTCCGATAATCTTGAGCCCCCAAATCCGGAGCTCGAGGACACTCGAGGTTGAGGCTGAGAACGCCATTCGCACGACCTCGGCCACCTTGTTCTGGAGCTCAGTTTGGGCATCAGACTCCCCGTTCGTGGCAACACTCTTCGCAACTCGAACAAAGAGGTCATCTAAGCAGCTCATGGCAAATGTAATTACCTGCCACCTTAGAGGCTCAACCTCAGATGTTCCGGCATTCTCTTTGTCGTCCTTTGCTGCGCCTCCGGCATTGGCAAAACCTGCAACCTCTTCGTCCTGTAGGTCAATTCCGGTTATCTTCGCCGTGGATTTGTCTTCGGCCTTTGGTTTCGCTCGCGTCATCTTGAGGACTGCCTGGAACCGTTGAAGCCAAACACTCGTCTCAGTCAGGCAAGTTTGATGCATCCAGTTGCGAATAATGTTGCGGATTCCGTCATGGGACGGATCTGAGTCTAACACGAGCCAGAACTGCTGATCAATACCCGGTTCTGCCTCCCTGAGGACATCATGGGGATTTCGTTTCATCATATTATGGAGCCCGTCAACTGCCACATCCCGCAATACCATGCTCTCGTGATTGAGGTACTTTTGCAGAAGCTTGACGTAGTCGGCAAAATGCATATGCCCTGGTGCGTACAAGGACAGGTGCTCCAGACAACCCAATGCTGCCCTCTGCACTAGCAGGTCTTGTTCCTCTTGGAATTGGCCAACAAGTGTGAATATAAGTTCCCGGGACTTTGTTGAGTCCTGCAAATCGGGCCCTAGTACATTGATCAGAGAATCGGCACACCGGGCAATTGCTGCTGTAGTGGAGAGTTCCATCTCGAGATTCATTGAGATGGCCGAAGAAATCTCGGGGTGGTGAGTCTCGGAAACATAAAGCTGAACAAGCATCCCCAGCGTGCTGGGAACATAGCCCGCAAAGCTCAGGCCTGCCGCATCCGAGGCAAGAGACAGCGCTTCCAGTGCCCAATAGTGTACGACAGGGTGCGGGTCGTTGCAGAGCGACATGAGGATTCCAAGGATTGTTTTGAGGTGGTATCCCGCAGCCATGCCGCCAACCTTGGTTTGAATCGCGCCCAGTGCCATTGCGCAGCCAGCTCTGGCGCTCGGCTCACGGTTGGCGACGATCGTGTCGACCAGGTATTTGATTTCATTGTTCGTAAATCCATTTCCATAGACGTTGCAAAGCCTGGCAACAGTAGCGTAGCCAAGACTCCGCACATGCTGATCGGGGTCAAGAACGAAATCACGGACAATATCCTGCAACAAAGCTTCCACAGCGTGATTGGACAGGTCACCATGGGGAGAGGTAGTCTCCTTCACAGCAACTCTCATTGTTGCCAATAGCGCTGCCGCAAGGTTCACGTTGATAGCCGCCTTGCGACCCGGGTCTCTCTGCAGAGACCCGGCGGAAGCAAATGTTCGAAGTTGTTCTAGGATGCTTTCCTGCACCTTTGGTGGTGTCAAAGGAAAGGAAAATGCGAACAGCTCAATGGCCGAGTTGATGACTTCGGTGGCAGGGGGATCGGGCGCAAGATGGAAAGACTCTCTCCTGCTGATATACAGCCCAGAGGCGTCGTGCTCTAAGCTTCCGCAGACCGGGGACTGGAGAAGCTTGTTGATAACATCTTCCGGGCTCTTGACCTCAGTCACTCCATCAACGGAGTTATCCTGTTGCCCAGGGAGCTTCCTTATGTCGAAGCCAGTCACCAAGCCAGTTATACCGAATCCGGAGTTATCGCCGACGTCCCAAATCGACTCAAACGTTGCAGCAGCGTTGGCAATAGATGCGCTCAATGAATTCGGAGAGTAGTTTTCAGGATCGGCAAATAGAGAGATGGCCAAGGTGAGTAGATTTGACTGTAGCAAGGCTTCGCTCCCACCAGCAGGACTGAGGTTGACAAGCTTAACATAGCATTGCAGAACTCGGCGCTGGACCATGGTCTCAAAATCTTGAAGCTGTAGGGCAGGCGTCAGCCTCTGGGAGATGTCATCAGTGGTCTTCTTCGATGGCAGAGTCCTGAGGAATGCTGTCGTGCTCTGCAGCATGGTCGCAATTCGCTTGGACACGTCAACAGTGAGGAGTCGGTTGTTAAACGAGAGGAAGGCCAGAATGGAACCCAGGGCACACTCTCTGACATGGGCCAGGAAGGAAGCCTCGAGGAGGCTTCTTGACGATGTGTTGTCCTTCCCAAGTGGTTTAGGAAGGGCATTTTTCCACAGAAGCAATAGTTGTGAGAGGTGTATTTTGACAAAATTCGGTCCGAGAGCCATCAAGCCCCCGATGAGAATCCAAGCCACTTGGATTTGTGTGCTGGAGACACGAAGCTCCGACTGGCTGCTGGACTTTAGCAGGTTGGTTGCCATGGTCAACACTCTGCTGTTTATGTCCACAGATCCATGCAGAGGCCGCGATGGGCTTGCACTGAGTGTGGCGGCAAGGCCGTGGGCAAAGCCAATGCATCGCCTGGGAGAACTCCTTTGTCCTCCGAGTAGGGAGAGCTCGCGGTTTAAGCTGTTCATACAAACGGAAAGACATGGGAGAAGCTGCTGAGGGCAGGCAAGCACGAATGTCTTCATGCAGTGTGACGCGAAGACCTGTACCGTGTAGCTGGGGTGTTGCAGAACCTGGAGCAGGCCGTCTCTGCAAGGGTCCGCAAATGCATTAGAAGCTGAGCCGAGTGACTCGATGAGCGAAGAAGCTGCGCTCAGGACGGTCACAAGAGTATGCTTGGACGGCTCAGGCCGCTCTTGAAGCGCTTGGGGATAGTTTTTCAAGACGCTGTTGATCAACGTCTTGGCGGCCGATATTTGGCCAGACTCGCCCAAGATCTTGCGCCCGATAACATCCTGAAGTATGGTATCGACAATCTTTCGGGACATCAATAAACGGTACCGGCTGTTGCTAACGGTAGCCTGGCCGATCAGGTCGACAGTCAGGCATTCGACAATCCTGAGGTAATGGGTTTCAACAAACTTCTCCCCGAGGCGTCGAAATAGCTGTACATAGCAGATTCCGATCGCGGCGCGCGACTTATTTGATGTGCTGGCCTTCCCGTACTGATCGGACAAGGTCCTCATGATGTCCGTCAATGACAGAGCCAGATCTTGGGCCTTCTTACCCGTTGGGGCAGGGCTAGCTGATCTCACAGGAAGATCGTCATCCTCTACTCCGGTCATTCCAGGGTGAGTCGAGGCTCTTTTTATCGTCTTGGACTTGGACTTCTTTTTGGAGGCCCCGTCATTCGAAGCTGCCTCGGAGTAGCCTTGCACCAAGGCTTCCGCAAAACAATCTGCGGCTGCTTGTCGAACCTGGACCGATGCGGAGTCAAAGACCTTGAACATGGTGGTCTCCAGCTTATCGAAGTCGGTTGAGTTGTGGAAATACACGGTCCCCTTGGCCAGTGCTTTGAGGCACCGACAGGCCGATGCAACTACCAAGTGGCCCTTGTCGGACACGGCGTGGTTGCGCCCTTGCTTCCATATTTCCCTTGAGATTACCTCGTCCATGCTCCCCTCAATCATGCGTATGATTTTGCTGAGAGAGGTAAAAGCGGCTGCACGAAGGCCGGCATTGCTGGTAGCTTTCAGAAGCTTGATCAAGGTTGTGCAAGATAGCTGGTGTAGTCCGATAGCACTGTCGCCGGCCGCGAAAAAGACATCTCCCAGGCAAACAACCGCGGCATGCTTCGTGCGAATCTCGGCCTCGGTCTTGGTCTTCCCCCCAGAGATGATTGCGTTCAAGTCGTTGATCGTCTCGAATAGGAGTTTCCGGTCTCCAATGCCAAATATGTGTGCAAGGCATTTCCCCAGGTTGTTTCGAATGACGCGGGACGGTTGCGGTGAGGACAGGTTGATGATCTGGAAGACCTCCTTCTTCAGGTAGAACTGCTGGGCGGTGCAGTCGTCAGCAACCAGCTGCAGCACGTGCGTTGTCAGGTTCGACACAAAGGTGAGAAGGAAAAGCTCCTTCTGTTCGGCCGGTAACGCTTGAAGCTTCGAGATATCGAGCTCGGGATTCGCCGTAGCTGTCGTGGTTTCCATCGCAGTCGCGGACGGCGGAACAGGAGCTGGTGCTGAGGCGGGGGGCTGCTGTTCGGTGGGGCCCTCTGGAGCTTCGGGGTCCTGTGTTGACGACATGGCGCGAGAGAGACTGCGTCGCCAACAAGCTCCAGTACGTCTCGTCGCAGTTCGTCCTTGTGTTGATCCTTAAAATGGCTTTTTAGGGGTGGTGTGAAGTGTAGATGGCCTCTCGGAAGTTTAGCCCATGATGCTCCATGCCACTTGCCTCCAGGGGAGGTGACACCGTAGCCAATCAACAGCCAAGGTGCCACGAAGGCACAGCGCAAGCTGGGAAGATCTTTAACCCGGCGCATTCTCGCAGCAGCTCCGAACCATCATGGCCAACTTCAACTTTCTAATCAGGCGATTGGTATTGCCGAAAGGGGCGTGCAACTTCTTGTTTTGGCGGACTCGACTCGTCGGTCTCTGATTGCGACAATGGCCATCCGACGTGCGCTTCAGCCATTCCTTGCGCCACTTAGGCTTGGCCGCCAAGGACCGTTAATTTGTCAACAATGCAGTCATCGGCAGTTTGTGACTACACCGGCTCCGATGGCAGGCCATAATAAGTGGTCCAAGACGAAACATATCAAGGCGGTCACGGATAAGAAGAAAATGAACGAGCGTGCCGGCTTTACAAAGTTGATTGCCATGTACTCAAAGAGCATGCTTCCTTCACCCCCAGCCTATTGGCATGAAGACCTCAGCCTAACACCCGACAGTGTATGGTGACAACCTCAACTTCAACCCTCAATTGGCGGGCGCCATAGCTGCCGCAACAAAAGGTGAGGCCCAACGCTCCAATATTTGGTGCGTGCATCCTTAACCCGTGTACACAGCCAGCATACCAAAACACCTGATCGAGGCCGCCGTTGCACGAGGCCAGGGACGTTCAACAACCGGTGCCCAGCTCGAATCCCTATCTCTTGAAGTTCTCATGCCGCCAGACATTGCAATCATTGTCGACGCCGAGTCAGACAACAAAACCCGCACCCTCCACGACCTGAGACTGGCCGTAAAGAAGGCCGGGGGCGTGGTTGGCACGACGGCGTTCTACTTTACGAAGCGCGGCCGAGCGGTCTTCAAGGCAAAGGAAGGTGGCCCGGATTTGTCCGAGATGCTAGACGAAGCCATTGAGCACGACGGTATGGAGGACGTTGAGGAACTGCCCGAGGGGGACTTTGTGGCCTGGACACAGCCCACGGCGCTCAGCGGCATCACTCACGCCCTGGCCTCCAAGTTTGAGCTGGAGGTTTTGGATTCCGACATTGTCTGGTCGCCGAACGAGGATACAAAAGTCGACGTTGATTCTACCCAGCAAGCCGAATCGCTCGACTTGCTGTTTTCAAGCCTCAAAGAGCATTCCGAAGTCAAGGCAATCTACGGCAACGTGCGTAGGGGAGCCGTCGACGAAGACGCCTGGGATAAAGTAGAGAGGAATATGGATGTATGAGAAGAGATGTACAAAAGCATTGTATATTTAAATCGGTACAAAGCCGTGGTCGCCCCATACAAAGTACGGGCGAAGAGTGGTACATAGATCAGTCCAAACGCCGAAAGCCCATCGCTAGGTCGCTGCTAGCGCAGATTCATGTCCTGCCATAATTTACATACTGGGGGTGTTTTCTCTGCTTCAGTGTTGCTCCGCTCGGCCTAGGACTCGTGCTGGGAGGGCTGCGCATCTGCGGCTCGTTGCGCTTCTTCCTGCTGCTTCCGGGCCATCCGCAGCTTCTGTCGGGCGACGATTCGTTCGTACTCGGCGACGACCTCCTCCCTGTCGCGAGGGACCTTGTTGCACTCCTCGGGCCTGGGCCAGAAGCCCTGCACGGCGAATCTGTTGTCGAGGTTTGTGCCGAAGTAGTACATGATGCCAATTGGGAACATGACATATGTTCCGAACTGTTTGCAGCCGAATGTCAGGATTGCCGATTGCGCATGGGTGCACAGAGGGGCACACTTGCCTTGAAGACTTCCAAATTGAGGCCGCCCATCTTGGCTGTGAGTCCTTTGTCGAATCGTACGGTGTTGGCGGGTTGGGAATGATCAATGATGCGATGAGCCACTACAAATGTTTGAATTGGTAAGGTGATGTGCCGCTAGACGACTAGCCCCGATAAAGTGGTACACCAGACCGTGGGTACCACCAGACCAGCATAGAGCTTGCCGCCACCCTCGCCCAGAACCGATAACGCAATTGAGATCTCGTGGGCGGCCCATTGAACACATTTGAAGGAACAATTTGCGTGAGGTCCTGAAATTTACACGCTCAATGCCTCCTGACATCATGATAATTACGTGTATGGTATATGCCAAGGCGTCTTGCTCCTTTGAACCGCCGCCGTTCCGCTCCACAACCAGTGTTTTGCCAACCCCATTGGTGATTTGATGCAGAGGAACCGAACAAAGAAAAAGAAAAAACACAGCAGAAAAAAGTATGGCAGTACCCACGGGGTTTGAATCCCGACCTTGTATAAACATCCTATTCTCGTCATTGAATCAACGCCGTCCACTTGAAGCCATGAGTCCCCCCCCCCCACTCTCCCATATGCAGGATACACCAACAAATCAAACTCCCTCCGAGCCTAACAGAAAACGCCATTATTGCGGCAGTCCTGGGTCCCTGTTCCTTCTTGTCCGTGCTTCCTCCATCATAAACCGCTCTGTGAAACTTCGAGGGGTGGCAGACAATCCCGGGTTCGCAACGCTGGCACGGAAACTATTCAGGTCGCCTTCATCCATACCGCTGCGGCCATCCAATCCTCCGACAAACGTATTAAACTGCCCGAGCGAAGCAGCTTGGGCATGTATTTCCGGGTTCCGGACCACTGGCATAATAACCGGCTGCCCCTTGTACGATCCCAGTGAACCAGCTTGAAATCGAGATGCAGTCGGTGTAGGAGGGCCAGAGTAGCCAGTCGGCCTGGCTATTTGCACTGCGAGAGAGCTAGCATATGGCGTTGATTGCTTTGGTGCTCTTGTCTCGGCATCTCTCCCGTCATCCTCCGCCTCCTGCTCCTCTTCCTCCTCCTCCTCTTCATCCTCCTCTTCCTCCTTGATAGGAGTGGGTTGCGGGCGGGGTCTCGGCGGTGCGGACAGGCCGCCAGCCTCGAACAAAAAGAGGTCATCCTCTTCGGTATCGTCTTCCGGTGACAATTCATCCGCCCTGGGGAACGTATTTGGAGCAACTTTGGCATCCGTGGGTGATGTAACGCGAGCAGCTAGACCTCCTGCGTCATCCGATTGATATGGCGATGTCTTCTGGGGCCCCAGCTTCGGCTTGCGCATCGACAAAAATTCTTCATCTGAAGAGTCACCTTCCAGATCCTCGGGCTCTTCACTAACACTCCCTAGGCTATGCTCTGCTCGGGGAGTAGTTGTCAACGGTGCTGCCGGTGCCAAAGGTGGTATCGCCTGCTGCTCGATTGGTTGAGGGGCTCGAGTGGCCAAAGAACCCCTCGCGGTATCGTCTTGATTAGGGTTCACAACGGTCCAGACAGTTCCTTCCTCCAGCGGAACTCTGGACAAGGCCCTCAGGGCCTCGGAGGAGGAGATTTTTCGCGGAGGTGGCGCATAATCCTCCTCTCCATCACCCAACATGGCTTCGGCGCTCACAGTATTGACAGCGGATGGGGCGGAGGCGGACGGGGGTATCATGAAGTCCGTCGGCTGTGGTGAGGCGGTTGGCAGAACCTCGGCGCCCATGAACTCGAATCGGACACGCCTGGGGCTGTGGGATGTCTTGGATGAGGTGGACGAGCGCCGGAGAGCACTTCTTGGTGTCTTGGGATCGCTTCGGTCCGAGTGCGCCGAGGACGTAGTGTCATCGGTTGATCGACGAACGTGGGCGGGCCTGGGAGGCAATTGATCGGTCCCTGGTAAGGCATCCTGGGAGGTCGGCGCAGCCGATTGCTGATGCATTGCCTGGCTTCGCCCCTCGGAGTCGATGCGTGGCCCAGGCAGAGGCATCACATCAGGCGGAGGGGGGATGGTAGCGGCGACAGGCTGCGATGCAGGCAGCCGCGGGGAGCTGTCGAGCAGCGGGAGATAGCTGGGGGTGAAGAGCCCCCGTAATTCCTGCTCACGGTCGTAGGGGCTGCCTGGTGGATCGACAGCGGGTTCAACGGATCCGGCACCAGTCTGGCCAGGTAAGCCGGACGAGGCTGCAGAAGCTGCGGGAGAGGCAGCGGTCGGCGGGTCGTGGTGGCGTTGACTGGTTCCGGAGACGGCAAACGATCGTGAGTCAGCCAGCTTGGGGTCAAGGCAGATGGCCGGGTAAGCGGGCAGAGACTGGATGAGGGACTGGCGGACGGCCTCGGCGACTGCGGGCGGGACGTCGCGAAGCAGATCGTGGTAGTAGCGCAGAAAGGCAGCGGCCGTGTCGTGGCGAATGGCCTGAACCTTGTGGTCGAGGTCGGCCAGCCTGCGGTGGAGGCTGTCAAGGAGCCTCGCCTCCTCCATGGCGCCTTAACAGGTACCTGCACGCGGACTGGACAATGGCAGCAGTCTCGGTATGCGCATGACGCAAGGTGGGTGGGCTCCGGGCGCGGATCGGGGGACGGGGGGGATGGTGTGGGATGTGGATGTGTCCCAGAGGTCCGGGTTGTCACGAAAGAGAAGGGCTGGAAGGGTGACGGGCAGCCAGCGGAGTGTGTGTGTGTGGAATTTGGAATTGAAGAGCGACCAGACGAGCTTGGTGGATTTGGTCCTGGCGCGCGATACTAGCAGTAGTCGGAGTGAATGAACTCGGTCAGCCAATGCAAAGGTACGATGCACTTTGCGGGTACCCTGCCAAGCCTGCCCTCCTCCAACCTTTGAGAATGGCTATTGGTTGCCGAAGTTTGTGTGTGCCTGTGTGGCCCCCTCTGTGCGGGGGAGGGCTGTCGCCCAGTAATGGAAGCCTCCTCCCTGTAGTTGAGCCGCTGCCATGTACCACGCGCGGGGTGTCAATGGACGTATCCGGATGACACCAGGTCGATCCTGCCAGTTACCAAGACCATTCGGCACCGGGGGATTTCGAAACAATTACAAATAGGTACAATGCTAGCGGAAATTCATCTTGGGATATATTATTATATTAGCAGCTGCTAGAAGCCTGGAAAAGTCCTTCAATTATCTGACGATCTCCCGAGTCGAAATCGTGCCTGCTCCCGGCGCTCGTAGGTGCTTGCCGACCTGAGATACGGTGCGCCACTGCTTCTGGGCCGCCACCGCCTGCCCGATTACATGCTTGTGACTGTGTCCTTACTACTCCTGCCTCAGGGAGCAGTAGAGGCTCGCCTTGTCCGTTTGCAGCAATGACGCCTCGCCAAGCTTCATCACATGCGCTACTAGGTAAAGCAGCTTATGGACTTTGGTATACTAAGAAAACGGCATTCGGTGCCGCCCGCTTCTCCCTCTTGTTGCACGTTGCATCCGTGACAACAGGTTGCCAAGCTGCCCCAGCCGCCACCGTCGCTTATCTGCTTGAATGCTTCCCTTTAGCATCACGCGGCGAAAATGCAGCATCACGCGGCTCGCACCAGGCCTGATACACTAACCAGAGTAGCCCAAGGTAGGGCTGGGCTAACCGGCTAACACCCTGAGGGGAGCAACGGGCGCTGTGTAGCAACTCGCCGAGGCGGATTGCTGGACGTAGCGTCGCCGTGGCCCGCTTCTTGAGCGGCAATTGGACCGCCGTTGAGGTGCAAGAGTATTCTCTCGCGAGTTGACCAACCTCGTGTCCGTTCTCGACGCCTCTCTGTGAATCCGTGCGTACATTGGCAGTGTAAGCCCGGCCAGGTCCTAGCGCACAAGAGAAGCCGCTGACAAACACTGTGGCACTGGCACATTGTATGTGGTTGGGTGGTTATCGACTTGTTGCGGCACCTCTGGCGCGTAAATTCCGAGACGGTCATAAGGCTGTCAACGGCCTCGGGGCCGAGACCAGGCACCGGCCGTTTTCAGCCAGGATCGGTCTTGAGACATGCCTCTAGGGCGTGCGCCGTGCAGTAATTATGGAGTACCTTAATGCCAACCACCAGTGAGCGCTTATTCGCCCAAGCTGCACAAAACGGCGTGGCGCCCATCCAGATGGTGCGGGGGATTGGAACATCAATCGAGAACTCGATGCCGGAGTCACAACATCACCGAGTTCCGACTTAGGTCCTTTCGTCCAGTGCTACTGGTCGGTATGCCGTCGTTGCGGCTGTAACATTGAACCAAAATCGGTAGTGATTTCTGATTTATGATGAGAACAAGTCTGCAATGCCAGCCCCCCTGTGAACTCAGTCATCTATCCACAAAGTCAAAACGCAGTCATTCCCATCACTCGCTTATTAGTCTCTACATCATTACCACGCCAGCCGCGCCGAGGCCCATTAGGCCTATCCCTACCCCAGCAGACCGTCCCGTGGCCCTGGCGGCTGCACCGTGGCTCGTCCTTGTAAAGGGATGTGCCGATGGGGTTGTCGTTGTTTGCGGCTCGGGCGTGCTAATCACAGGACAGTCGGTCGAGCATGGAATCCCGGTGATGAAAGGCACATCCCCTGCAGCAGTAACGGCGAAAACCGGTAGCTGCGACGCCATGGTCGGGTTGGGGACCACTGCAGGCACCTCCGGGTTGAGGGCATTGGAAATAATGTGTAGAACGCCGTTGGCGATGAGAATGTCGGGCTGGAGAATCTGTGCCGAGTTAACAAATCTGCCGTTGCCCAGTTGGCGATACTGAAGTGACTGCTGGGAAGTGTTGGTGGCATCGAAAGCCATCGTAGGCAAGAAGCTATTGTTTTGGAACTGTGACGACACGATGACCTGGCCGGGGACAATGTGGTACCCAAACATGCGGGAGAGCTGCCGAGAATCAAATTTGTCAATGGTGGCGCCAATTGCATCCAGAGCAGTGTCTCGTGCCGCGAAGATTGTGATGTTTTGCTGGTCGCCAAGCGCTGGCATGATGCCGGCCATATAGAGGCCGCCCAGGAAGGACTTGAGCTTGAAAGACTCGAGCGTCTCCAACACGCGTGCCGGTGGCACCAACAAGCTGTCCACAATCTGGATAAGGCCGCCCTTGAACGGGATGTCTTGCTTGACGACATCGCAGCGCATTCCCATGCTCGTCATCACCACCACAATGTCGGGCTGCTTTACGATAAGAACATTTTGCCCAGATGTCACGTTTGTGAATCTCTTATTTGTCAACAGAGTTGGCTTGATGAAAGTCGGGCCCATTTCCATGGCATTTGTGCTGACAGTTCCCTGTAGAATATGGTACTGAAGAAGCTGGACGATGACATCCTTGTCATCCTCGTTCCAGATGCCATTGAGCGAAGAGTAAGGGATCTTGTCAAAGGCTTCATTTGAGGGCGCAAGAATCTGGAAGCACAGTTAGCCGGCGAGCCTATGTTTTAAGTATCAGAAGGAAGTACCGTGACTCCGTCGTAGCTTGGCAATTGGAGCAAGACTTCGGGATATCGCTTGCAATGGTTAGTGGGCCGTTGGAAGCTATAAAGGACACCACCTACCTTGATCAGTTCGTAGTATTTCTTGAGTCTATCTTCCCTCAGCAGAACAGTGCCGAGGTCATCGTTAGATCCGGCGACGGCGAAGGATGCCAGAGTGACCAAGCCAAGGAACAACTTTGGAACCAGCATCTTGGCTTTCAGCTCGCCTTGGCTTTGGTAAATGAGTGGTGTCGAGCGAGACCCAGGTAAAAGAATGATGAACCTATGCTCTCGTTCAAATAATTAAACGTCAAAGTGAACGTGGTTTGAGAATTCTCAATGTAAAGATCGAATGGAACAGAAAATGACAAAACCGCACAGTCCCAAATTGGCAAGGAGGTTCAGCAGTTGCCGCCTTATAAGGCCGTTTAGTGATTTTGGGGTTTGGTCATGCCGGGACACGGAGCCGGCCGACCGTCGATGGTTCCGAGCATGGGCTTTGGACTCCGTCGCGGAACCCTTGGTCAGTCGTATGGGGGAGAGCGTGTGGAATGTTCACCGCACCCCGTGGCTCCGTAGCAAGCCACATTTGACAGGCAAGCCCCTGTAAGAGAGCAAGACAGAGTTACGATGCAGGGTCAAGGCTGTATCAGTCGGCTTGGCCCGATCTATCAGGTATCCAATTCTGAAGATCGTGATGGGGCGAGTCATGTCATGATTGGGGTTTGGGGTATGAGACACTAGGTCGTGGCTGAATCCCTAGCACCACGTTTTACGCTGTGGGGAAACTGTCGTTTGGGCTTGGCTGATGGATGCGTGACACCTCATTGGATGCGATGTCGATGCTGTACTACACGGACATGGTTGTTAGTGAATTGACAGGAATGTGAAACCCTCCCCATCCGGCTGATGGGCGTAGCGCTGCGTGCGAATTGCTTCGCGGCAGACTGTGCCACTGCGGCTCAAAGCACACACCCACTCGCCCTTCCCGGGCTGTTTCCGGCTGGCAAGGTCAAACCAGCTCCACCATGGCCATCTGATGCTGCGGTTGTGGCCCAAGTACACCATCTTGTGCGCGCTTCAGCCCGGCTCACGCACTGGGAATAGCCCAAAGTCTTCCGGTGCCGAGACTTGTAGTTCAGGCCTAGTGCGGCTCGGATGTGCTATGGCTCTCAATCGCTCCTTGCTCCGTGTTTGAGTCCGTGACAGGTTGCCATGAAGAAGCGCTTCTGCCCGAGTAACTCATTGTTGGAGCTTGACTCCACTCCATAGGAGACACATCATTTGTCATTGCCATCCAAGGCCCTTTCCCAATATTCCTTTGATAGACTTTGCTCTATTTATCTGGCCTTACCTCTCAACCTAATATCCAGTAGCCCGTCAATCCGGAAGCTGTTGCCCGAAATCTGTTGACCTAGCTGCTTGCTACTCTCCTCAATCTCGCCTCCCGCCCTCACCTCTTGATCCAATCTTGATAACACGGCAGCCGACTCCGTTCATCATGGGGGGAGTCGAGGACGAGAAGCAGCAGGTTCGTGAGCACATCAACGAGGTGAGCGACTCGTCATCGGGCACCACCCCTGTCTGCTCGCCATCTCCCGCTCTTGAGACGTACAACAAAGAAACAGGCGAGCACTTTGCTTCGCTGACGTCCGCGGGCCGCATCGAGCACTCAAGAAGCAAACCAAGCTCTGTTTCTTCGAAAACTTCGAGTTCAGCAGCCGGTCGAGGCTTCGATGAACAAGCTCAGCAGTACTTCCACTCGAGAAGAGTGAGACCCGGTGAGGTCGAAAAGCCGTGGCTCGAGAAAAAGGATCCGAAGGAGAAGTGGGTCACGATTCTACCTGTAGGAGGCATCATAATTGGCCTTCTCATTTCTGCTGCACTTATTTTCGATGGCATGCGAAGTGTGGTCCATCACAAATACTGTCCCGTCATGGATGAGACGTTTGGGTCTGGCCTCGACCCTGCCATTTGGACCAAGGAGGTTGAAGTTGGTGGGTTTGGGTGCGTTCAATCTCCAAATTTGTCCCCAAGAGACAAGTCACTAACTCGATTAGAAACGGCCAGTTCGAAGAAACTACGGGTGGTGACGAGAACGTCTTCATTGACAATGGAGTGCTCGTTATCAAGGCCACATTGCAAGACTCGGACAAGATGGAGAAGAACTACGTCATGGACCTGTTCAAGGACAAAACATGCACTGGAAAGACATTCAAGGCTTGTGTGGCGGCAACCAACGTGACAACTGGGAATGGCAGTGTCGTGCCCCCAGTGAAGTCGGGCCGCATCAACACCAAGAAGGGCGCCAGCATAAAATACGGGAAAATCGAGGTCACGGCGAAGCTTCCTGAGGGAGACTGGCTCTGGCCCGCCATCTGGATGCTGCCTGTCGATGACAAGTACGGACCTTGGCCTCAATCGGGCGAGATTGACATTCTAGAATCGCGTGGCAACAATTGGACCTATGCCCAGGGTGGTAACAACATTGCCTCCTCTGCTCTTCACTGGGGCCCCAATCCCGCCAACGACGCCTGGTGGAAGACGAACAACAAGCGTGAGGCTCTCCATACAACATACTCGAGTGGCTTCAACACATTCGGGCTGGAGTGGTCGCAGAAATACCTATTCACCTACATCAACAACCGCCTACTCCAGGTGGCTTACACCAAGTTCCACCAGTACATGTGGAAGAGAGGCGGCTTCCCGGCCATCAGCTCCAACGGCACGCGGCTCAATGACACTTGGACCGAGACTGGCAACAAGAATGCCCCTTTTGACCAGCGCTTCTTCCTCATATTGAACGTGGCAGTCGGTGGCACCAATGGGTGGTTCGAGGACGACAAGTCGGGAAAGCCGTGGGCTGATGCTTCCCCCATCGCCAAGAAGGATTTCTGGGATGCCCGGAATCAGTGGCTGCCGACCTGGAAGAGTCCGCAGATGGAGGTCAAGAGAGTTGTGATGGTGCAGCAGTGTGATGGCGAAGAGGAGCTGTGATGGAGCAAAGTGGCACGCCTATATAGTCTATGGTCTGTTATGTCATCATGAGATGAGCATATGGGAAATGGAGCAATGGAGAACTGGATGCGAAATAGATGCGAGTGAATTCTTGAGTACACTTCTTGTACCATGTAAAAATGATTCGATTTATTTACTTTCTCAAAACCTCGATATTGATGAGTATTGAAATTCGCCCAGGGAAGTCCTAGAAGCACGTTGTAACACATGGCGTTGTCTAGAGTGATGACAGGGGCGAATCCACGAGCCAGACAATAAATCCTCATACCAAGAGGAGAATCCACGGCCGAAACGTTCTAACTTTAGAAATATTGATGGAGGCCCCGAATCATGTCAGTCTCCACACACATCGTCGGCGCTGAACACTGAGACCGGGGGCTCCGAGCTTGATGGCCACTGGGAGAGTGCGAGATCAGAATTATTCTTGGCCAATCTATTTAACCTTTCTGTCCGAGACTCTGGTACGAAACGTGCTAAAGAGACTCAGTCTCCGGGAGGCGTATGCGCTTGCTAGATCGCTGGCTGATACAGCAAAACGCCGTGGCAGTTATCAGGGCGTAGTGTCAAGGCGAGTGTCCAGGCGAGCGACTTGTCGATTTTGTGCCGCCTCCGCCACCTCCCCAAGTAATTGAACGACTTTCTTATGCCTCGGCATCAATGTGATAAGTTCTACCACGGTAGTTTCTCCCTTGATCAGGGGGCTCTCATGTCAAAGCTGTGACAAGCCGAAGGTTCCGTGGAGCATGGGTTTTTTAAGGCATGCTGACTAGCTGGCGCCGCATTCCAGGATACCGGGACAAACAGACTCGCGAGCCTGGATAACGTATCCACAGTTGTGGCAGTCAACGGCAATAGATGACCCGGTTGAGCATTCGATGTTGGCCCAACTCCCAATGTGTCGTAGTGCCATCTGTCATGCCGCAGTGACAGCCCCCACTTGGTGGTTCCTTGCAGGCTTGTGCTCAATTGCAGACTCCCACTCGCAGCACTTTTCCAGCAAGCTGTGGGGCAGTTCCGATCTCCCGTAGTTCATTATGCGGAGTGGCCCGCTCCCGCTCCTCCTTGTGAATCGTGTGTCAAATGGCAATGGCCGTAGGTGACAATCCTTGCCCAGCTGGAGCACGCTTGGGAGTTGAATGTCTCGGGAAGGGGAATATCGCCGCTTTGAGTGCCATGGTGCTAATGAGCCGGCCAGGCCCAAACACTTGACCACGGCGGGAGGTTGATAGGTTTGCATGGGCCATCTCCCCATGCTTGCCCCTTGCCCAATTGCTCGGCTATTGAATGCAGTGGCTTTTGCCATGTCAGCCTCTCTTGGGGGAAGAACATGCCGATGTTGTGGAAACCATTCGATCCGAGTCAGTCAGTCATCGACACAGACGTCATTCCAAAGCACACATACAAAGACAGCCACATCATATCCAGCTATTGTTCGTGGAGGTGAATGGGGGGGGAGCCTATTCCTCGGCAGTCGACGAACAAGAGTCAGGGCCATCTGTCATCCGCCTGTCAACTTTGTCAGGTCACTCAAAAGTAACAAGTTCCATCGGGAGGTGTGGGTCGCAGGGCGGCACTTTCCCTTCGGCCCCAAAATTAGATTCGCCTGGGCCATGGTTTAAACCTTGAACCTCCAACCATCCACAATGGGAACGCCAACACACAACCTCTAACTTCAAAACGGCACTCTCATGCGCCTCCGCTTCCCAATCAAGCCCTCCGTAGCGGCTAGTTGAGCTACAGTGTCCCTGCACTGTCCGGCCAGCCCCGGCGCCTGCTCCCCTCCGCCACCTCCAGCTCATCCCATCCCATCAACGTGCGACCACAACAATCCCAACAGATCTATCCAGCGCGAACGTATTGTCCGATCTTTGCCTTTATGGCGGCCTTCCGCCACAGTTGACCGTGCACTATCTATCTCAGGTCCCTATCCTCAGTTGGGTTCAGGGTTCCCCGGCGCATGGGATCTTCGGCATGGCGTAGCCGCCCTCCTTCTCGAGATGCCATGTGCCTCACTCATTACCAGCTTCCATCTGCCTCTCCACTCTCGGGCTCTCGGAATCGCACCGCCATGGTTTCCTCGTGGTCCACCCTGCTAGCTCCATCGCCTTGCCCGGGCCTCGCCTTTTTCTGCCTCGCCGCCGGGGCAATGGGTTTCCGATAGCCGTATTTCAGTCTTCAAAACCGCTTTCTCTCTCTCGTCTTAATTTGCTTTCCTCATCATAGTACGCTCACTTCGCTGAACAGGCTCGGGAGTCTGTCGGCCCTTCCTCTCATTTGTAAGTGGTGGACACCATCCTATCCTCACAAGAAATATCCCATGCTAACTTACAATGATTGCTCTAGATACTAGTAATTGTGTGCCATTTTGCCACTTCCACATTCTCTTCAACCACATTTTGTTCAATTTTCATTCAATCACTTCAGTCTCGCAGTGTTCCGTAACAACATTCTCTTTTGCACAATAGCTTGGAGCTCACTCTTTAGCCATGGGCATCCGCAATTATTTCAAAGCTGACCCGCAGGGCAAGCCTCCCACGACGAGCGCCAGGAAAGGCAGCCGATCGGCGCGCAAGGCATCCCTACAGCCCTCTGGGGAGGGTAGTCACATGGCTATGGAGCTTCCGAACCCTGGCCCCAAGTTCATGGCTGGTCCTGCATCTATTTCCTCAAAAACTGCCGGCGTTCTTGATGACATTAAACATGAGGTCATGGTCAATTATCTCTATCAGCAGCAATGCTCGCAGTTATGGGTTAGTGACGGTTCTGGTGAAATCGAAGGCGTCCTTCTTCGCAAGGCTCGAGGACAATACATGGCATGCCCTCCTCAGCTCGGGGCCTCATCACTTGCTTTTGCGTGCTCCGCACTCAATGTTCAGGTAGAGGGCTTCCCGTTCACCAAATCCACATACATGGCTAACTCGAGGTACAGTGTGCCATGACCGTGAACTCTAGAGTTATCAGGACTTTCCTTCAGTGGTCTCCGGACGCGGTTGACGTACCGCTCATGAACGGCCTCAGGGTTCAGATTCTTCCCACCATCAATGACCTCCCTCGGGCACGCAAGCACCAGTTCGCTGCCTTCATCGCCGCGGAGGGCTTGCTTGTTGTGTGGGACGATGAAGCGCTCAACCTCATCCCCCGCGCCAAGATTATCGAGGACGAACTCATGGAGCTCGTTTGGAATGCCGGCAATGACGAAGATGAGGATGAGAATAGCACCCCTTCTGCCGAAGTTGAAATTGACGAGGAGAGTGGCGAGGTCAAGCCCGAAGCGCGACCAGTTCACTTGCAAAATGCCGTTTTGGTGTCTATCACTCTCATCCTCGTCACCGTTACCCTCGGCGCGGCTTGGAGAGAGTTGTCTCTCGAAGTGGCCGTTGACCACCAGTATCTTCGTCTCCTTCTCGTTGTCCTCTTCCCTATCCAAATCTTCTTCTGCCTTTTCTTCGCGCAGGTTCTCGTGGGCAACTTGGCTCAAATCTTTGGTCCCATCAGCCAACTGGGCACCAACTCGAGGTTCTATTCTGCCAAGCCACCTCCTCGGCTCCAACGTGCTTCTCTACCTCATGTCACCATTCAATGCCCCGTTTACAAGGAGGGTCTCTCTGGCGTCATTCAGCCGACGGTCAAATCGATCAAGCAAGCCATGTCCACCTACGAGCTTCAGGGAGGCTCTGCCAACATGTTCATCAATGATGATGGTCTGCAGCTCCTTTCTGAAGAAGAACGAGATGCACGCATTGACTTCTACGCTGACAACAGCATCGGGTGGGTCGCTCGTCCCAAGCATGGGGAGGATGGCTTCCAGCGAAAGGGAAAGTTCAAGAAGGCATCCAACATGAACTTCGGACTCATGATCTCCTGCAAGGTCGAAGAAAAGCTTCAACTCATCAAACGGCCCCATTATTGGACTCAGAATGAAGAGGCTCTGGCTTATGAGCAGGCCTTGAAGGAAGTACTTGAAGAGGATGGCCGGGCATGGGCTGATGGCAATATCCGCGTGGGCGACTACATTCTTCTCATCGACTCTGACACCCGAGTTCCCGCCGATTGCCTTCTCGACGCCGTCTCTGAGATGGAACAGTCCCCCGAGGTTGGCATCATGCAATTTTCGTCCGGCGTCATGCAGGTTGTCCACACTTACTTTGAGAATGGCATCGCCTTCTTTACCAACCTCATTTACTTGGCCATTCGCTACACTGTCGCTAACGGCGACATCGCTCCTTTTGTCGGTCACAATGCTGTCCTGCGCTGGTCCGCAATTCAGCAAGTCTCCTACACCGACGAGGACGGCTATGAGAAGTTCTGGTCCGAGAGCCACGTCTCTGAGGACTTCGATATGTCACTTCGCCTCCAGTGCAATGGATACATTATTCGACTAGCCGCTTGGGCCGGCGACGGTTTCAAGGAGGGCGTGTCTCTGACCGTGTATGACGAACTTGCTCGATGGGAGAAGTATGCGTACGGTTGCAATGAGCTCCTGTTCAATCCCATCCGCACCTGGTTGTGGCGGGGACCCTTCACTGCTCTCTTCCGTCGCTTCCTGGCCTCCAACATCAGATTCACTTCCAAGGTTACAGTTCTCTCATATATTGGCACCTACTACGCCATTGGTGCTGCGTGGATCATGACCTGCGTCAACTACTTCGTCGTGGGCTGGTACAACGGATATCTGGACAAGTTCTACCTCGACTCGTGGCAGGTGTGGTTCTCCATTATCCTTGTATTCAACGGTCTGGGCAACGTTTCGCTAGCTGTCATGAGATACCGTATCGGTGAGCGAAGTCTGCTGAGCTCCCTCCTCGAAAACTTCAAGTGGACGTTCATGCTTGCAATCTTCCTCGGCGGACTGTCGCTCCACGTCAGCCAGGCGATCTTGGCCCACATGTTTGAGATTAACATGTCCTGGGGTGCGACTTCCAAGGAGGCCGAGTTCTCAAACTTTTTTATTGAGGTTCCCAAGGTGTTGAAGAAGGTGGATGCAATCTCCTTCCAGCCATCCTTTCCCCTTTTGCTAACTGGCCGTAGTTCAAAGTATCCATGACCCTGTCTCTCCTCTTCATCATACTCATGATTATCCTCGCTACCGCGCCCTTTGTGCCTTACGACTGGCGCATCACAGACTTTGTTGCTATTCTGCCCATGTCTACCGTCTGCGCGAGCCACTTCCTTCTGCCCTTGGTTCTCAACCCTGCTCTGATGACTTTCACCTTCTAAAAGATGACACTCATTCAACCTTTTTTTTTCTTCTTTTTATGTACTCCGGCGTCATCTTGAGCAATTTATTCCATAGAGCCCGGGAGTGGTTTCAACAATACCCAGATGCGTTGCAGACAGGTTTTCATTCCGATATTATGTAGTCTTGAGCCGCGCATGTTATAGAGCAGATTGAGAAAAACCATCTTCTTGTGCTCACGCAAGAAGATTTCATTGAGTTAAGTGTTAAATTGCAAGTGATCTGATGACTGGTTCGCCGATGCATGTCGACAACGCGGCGCTGGCCCTTGATAAGTCGGTTACAACTCAGACGAGTGTGTGCTGCGGAATGGCTTTTAACAATTCACAGACTATTATCATTCAACGCAGCGACGGTCCAAAACTCAATGACAAATTCAATTTTCACCGTCTATTCCATATAACGCCTCTATACCGTTCAACTCGAAAAGTCTCAGCATCATCCATCTATCCGCCTTTGGCGGCGAATGACACGTTGAGTGTCGTCTATCCAAAACAATTCAATGATTTCTTGCAGTCATCATGATCATTAATGGCCACCGCCGTGTTTCTATACACCTGGACAGGATCATCTCCATCCATAAATGCATCTGGCTCCACCTTTTGTATGAACAAGGACAAATATCGCACGAAACAGAGAGGGAAAGGGGGAAGGGCGAGACCTGGCCATAACAGACCCTCGCAACCTTAGTTGTCCTCGTCATCGGTATCAGGAGGGTGGGGAGTTCCCTTGGGGCTGCTCAACCACTCAATGTGGCGGAGACGGCGGCGAACCTCGCGTTCCTTGAGCTCCTTCTTGGTCATCTTCTTCTTCTTCCTGGCCTTGAACTTCATTTCCGAGTTGTCCTCAGCGCCGCTGTTGACAGCGCTGTTGGCAACCGAGTTGGCCGCAGTGCTAGCAACGGTGCTGGGAACGGCACTGGGAACGGCGCTGCCAGGTGTGCTGTCCTCGAAGCGGTCAAGGCTGATGGCCGCAGCGCCGCGCTGGGCGACACGGCCGTCGCGGACGTGCCACTGCTCGGAGCAAAGGGCGCCGACGAACTCTTCGTTGTGGGAAATCAGAATAACGCCACCCTTGAAGTCACGAATGGCAACAGCCAGACCACCCAGAGAGTCACGGTCCAAGAAGTTGGTAGGCTCGTCGAGCACAAGAAGATGGGGGTTGTTCCACATGGCACCAGCGATGACAACCTTGACCTTTTGGCCACCGGACAGGGAGCCGATCTCGTTGTGGTTGGCAATCTCAGGGTCCAGGCCGAGATCCTCAAAGTGCTTGGAGATGACCGACGGCTGAAGCTCGCGGTAACCAAGACCCTCTCGGGAGGCCTCATGATCGTCAAACTCCTGGATGAGCTTGCTGAAGCCAAGCTCGATCAGGGTCTCTCGAGAGATTTGAGTGTTGTGCTTGGGCATAAGGCCGCGCCATTTACTAGAGAGTGAGTCAGTACGTCAAATCCGGATAGCTGAAACCTCGGGTTTTGAAACTTACACCTCATATTGGAAAGTCTTCTTGTATTTCTGACGACCAACAAGGGCTTCGACTTGTCGGGCCGACTTGCCATCCTTCAAGTCTACAAACTTGTCCATCTGGGCCCTGTCCGCCTCGGAGAGAGCACGGGTCTGCTTCATGTGGACCTCACGGTCATCACCGTGGGCATATCGCCACTGGAGGTACTGGTTGGGTGTCTTCTCGAGATGCATCTCGACGTGCTCCAGAGCATGCTGCTTGATGTATCCAATACGAAGATTGGGGTGCTTCTCAACCTTTCCGGCCGACGGAATAGTCTCGCCAGTGAGCAGCTTGATCAGTGTGGATTTTCCTGCACCGTTGGGTCCGATAATGGCGACTCGTGAGGAAAGTGTAAGCTGGCAGGAGACATCCATCAGGGAAGGCTTGGGCGCATTGGGATAACTGAACGACACGTTGCTCATGCGGATAATCGCTCGAGTCATAGACTTGACACCAGTCAAGATACCCGGAGGAGGGAACTTGAACTGCACGTTGGATGCCGACAGGGTGTAGTAGCTCTTGGCCTCTGGGCGGACTTTGACGAAAGCGGCCAGGTTGCCCTTGTAACAGGCCAGCTTCTTGTTGGGCTCATAGTGGTAGATGTCGGTGGTGACGTTGTCAAGGAAGCCAGAGTCGTGAGACACGATCAGACTGGTAATATCAGGGTGGGTCTTCAGGTAGTTCTCCAGCCAGGCGATGTTGGCCACATCCAAGTGGTTAGTAGGTTCGTCAAGAAGAAGAACGTCGGCACGCTGCAACATGGCACGAGCCAAAGCAAGCTTCATCTTCCAACCGCCGGAGAGGGAGCCCACAGGCTGGGACTGGCGGCCCTCAGGGCCAGCATCGAAGCCAAACTCTGCCAGAACCTCCGAGATGCGCTCACGGCCCTGTGTGGCAATTTCGGGATCCTTGGCGACAAATTCCAGGATGCTGATCTCAGCGTCCTCGCCCTGGTTGTGCTCGACATAACAGGTTCGCAGAACATCTTGGGAGGGGAAGCCCTCAAGCTTTCCACCTGCGATACTCTTCATGAGGGTAGACTTTCCAGCACCGTTGCGGCCACACAGACCATAGCGATGGCCCTTGAGGAGGCGCAAGTTGGTGTGAGACAGCAGCAGCATGCCACCGTAGGCCAGGGAGAAGTCAGCATTGACAATCTCGATCTCGCCGTCATCTTCCTTCTCGGGGACACCAAATTTGCGCTCGTCTTCCTCGACGTAGAACTTCTGAACTGCATCGGCAATCTTCTGGCTGGACTGCTCGTCCAACAGAACGCTCTTGAGGTGAGGGGCAATCGCAGCAGAAATGCGGTTGACGAATCGATAGTTGACGTCAATGACAACCATCTCGCAGACGTAGCCATGGACAGCCTCAAATATCGGGTGCTGAATAGCAACAGCATTGTGGGCCTTGATCTGCCCGTCCAGGATTTTGGCAACGTCGGTGGCATCAGTGCGGGCCACAATGTCCTTATCATCACCCATAGCCTTCTGCATGGTGGCAAGAGCCCTCTCGGCAATCTCACGCACCTCGGGTAGGGAGGCTCGGTCGCAGACGTTCTTGACACCAGGGGTCAGCTTGGGCAGGAATGTTCTGGCCTCAATGGGATCGTGGACGAGCTTGGTCAAGTTTTCGACGATGACGACCGTCTGTCGGAGCACTTCCTGGGCGGTGGAGGGGGTGTTGAGCGAGCGTTCGAGGAAGGGCGTCAGGAGGGCCAGAACAGGCGAGGTGACGATGGCAACAAAGGTAGTCTGAGACAGGGCGTGGATGGCCTTCTGCAGAGACTGGGCAGAAGGATGTTGCATGCTGTCAATGAGCAGAGGGAGACGCGGCGCGACATCGTCGTTGGACAGAAGAGTGACGAGAGAGTTCATGGTGGCGACGGCCTGCTTCTCGACCTCGGCCTTGAGGTCGTGCATGCCACCCTCGACGATGGGGATGAGGAGGGCCAGTTTGGCACCCATGGCCTCGCGGAGAACATCCTTGTCAGCAGCCTCCTCCTTGGTAGCGCCGACGGCGAGTTGGGCCTTGTCGGCCATCTTCTGGAGCAGCTTGTAGGCGCCAACAGTGCCCTGCCACTTGCCAGTCTTCTTGGACAGGTAGTTGACCAGGGCGGGCAGCAGGCCAACGAGGAGGGCCTCGGGGCTCAGGACACCAAACATGGCATCGAGGCCGTACTGGGCAGCCTCCCGCACGACGGTGCCCTTATCGGAAAGGGCATCGAGAGCGCAACCCACCATGCCGCCATCCTGGAGCAGGAGAACGACCTCGCTGATGCGCTGGCGAGGCAGGAAGCGCTCAAAGATCGCGCCCAGCAGGTTCTGGCTCGACTCGCGGCGCAGGCCCGACTTCTTGTCGGCGGCGGCCTTGCGGACCTCGGCTAGGATGCCGTAGTGTGTCAGGCCGACGACGCCCACGGACGACAGGAGGACCTCGCACAGCGCATAGGAGGCGTCGATGGAGGCAGCTGACGTCTTGGCTGTGAAGATGGTGTTGACCAGGTCGGCGACAGCCTCCTGAGATGGCGGGGGCGGGGCCTCCTTGGAGACCATCATGGGCGGCTCAGCGGGCGGCGAGACGGGGTGAGGCATGATGGCCTTGGATCCTCGTCGTCTTGGTATGGGCCTCGAGTGCAATCTTGGAGGGAAGCGCCGGTCGGGGAGCGTGTTGCACGGTCAGCAGAATGCCAGCGAGGCCCGGCGAGCGAGGATTTGGGGGAGGATGTTGTATGGAAGATTTAGGTATTGAGTGCCCAGTGGCAGGATACTTTGTCGCCAAGCGAAGGCAAGACGTTGTCAGCGCCGAGCGCCCAGGCATATTTTCGGCCCCTCCGCCCGCCTGAAATTTTTTCTTATCAAATCAACCAGGAACATGGGTCTGTGGCTTATCGGCTTATGTCGCCCCCCAGATTGGGCATGGATTGGCCTCGGACCCTCAACACCTACCACACTAAAGTCTGTGCAGGGGCGCGCCACAAATATCCCCCACGAAACACGTGCAAATCCTGCCCAACCTCACTGGGGCGGCATCTACATGATGTTACCCTATTCCTGATGAGCCTTGTTTCCCTCGTGAATCACGGATATCTCATCGCCGGCAAGCGACGCTCCGTGGCAGTCTCTGGGCTATGAGGTATTTAGTAGGTCTGTTTGTATTTTATTTTAAGCGAAAGACAAAGCCAGGTCTGAATGAACCAGCAATTGTTGCCTTCTTAGTGTAGATACTTCACTTCTTTCTTATCAATGCAATTGTGAAGTGTACAGACCTAAAATTTTATAGACGAGACAGACCAGCGCGAGAGTTCCGATGAAACTCAACTCTGTCGGCAAACATCACTGTTCACAAGGCGCACAAAACAATGTCTAGACTTGCGTTGATTGGTATCTAGATATCTATGCGTGACGTTTGAGTGCACACATGCCCTCTCCTTTTCATGTCTTCCCTCTAGCGGGGCGTCAACGCCCATCGCTGGCGAACGCCGCTTGAACTACTGATTTATAAATGCAGTACATGAGGTCAAGTGGCTAGGGTATAGTAAGAAGACGTAACAAAACTTCCCTTCCGTAGTATCAAAAGCTTGACAGCTGCTTCCCGAAGAACTGGCGCACTGAAAATGCGTGTAGATGGAATATGAATACAGAAGAACAGGGGTATGTTGAAGAAGAAGACGAAAAATGAAGTAGTAGTAGAAGTAGCAGAATAAGAAGAAGAAGAGGAAGAAGAATAAGAAGAGGGAAAACGAAAGAAAACATGGATGGCTGTCTTGAGTTACTATGGCACGCGTCTGGTGCTAATTGTTCTCGTTTCTGAGCGTCACCGGGCCCTGGAAACCAGGGGTACCGGGCTTGACATCATGCATCTCCATAGAGTTTGTACGAGGCCGCTTGTCTCGTCGAATGCCAAGACGCTGATCACCCTCCTCATATTGAGACTTGAAGCGATAATAGGTCGGTTGACGAGGACGGCACAAGACGACCATAAAGTTCTTGAAGATGTTGCCTTGCGTGAAAGCACGGAATCGTTCCTTCTTCACAAACTTGTGAGAGTTCATGTATTCTCGTGTCGTCTCACCCCTAGCCATGAGGAAAATATGGTATCCCATCAAAGCAGAGGGGTAGAGAAAGGTGATGAAGCCGAGTATGACAAGCGCGAAGGGCACCCGGAAGTGGTCAATCGCATTGCCGAAAGAAACATGCTCGCGGTTTTTGTAAGTGAGAATTTGAAGGAGACTGAGGCCGATGAGGTAGGCGGAGAGAAGGGTAGCAGACGTGACAAAGGTAAAGAAATATCGGTAATTGCGTTTCCCGACACAGTTGTTTAGCCAGACACAGTGATGATCATGGCCTTCGATGCAGTTGTCGCACAAGCGGCAATGGTGGGCGCGAGGTGGTCGCCAGATGTTACAAGTCCTACAGTGCTTAACGGGGACTTCCATGGCAGCCGTGTTGGACTCTGCAGATTTGATCAGGGCCCAATCTGTCGTAGGCGGGCTAATCCGCAAAGGATCATCTTCATCCTCGGCGGGAGGGAATCTGTGGAGATTGCGTGGTAGAATCTGCGCGGGAGTTAGCACGGAACGTGGTTTAGTTTTCTTAGTTTGGTACGTACACCAGGATCTGAGACCGACGCATGAATAAAGGAGGAGAAACAGATGAATGCCAAATAAGCAAAGATGATGGGCACTGCAGGAGATATGTTTTTCCATAGCCACGGAGCCTCAAAGGCAAAGAAGAGCACGCATGGCGCAACGACCATGACACCAGTTGCGATATTGATCGGTCGCTGTCGGCTATTTTGCCAACGTCCTCCAAGGCAGAAGAATGTGTTTCCGTCGAAATACTGATACACATGACCTTCGCCCAAGCGCTGACCTTGCTGTGGCGTGCGTTGTCGTCGAGTTGCCTGAGAATCGACAGGACGTAGCTGTGGTGATGAAGCAGACGATGACAGCTTTTCGTGGCCCTCGTTACTCCTACCCTGTCCACTCTGGCCCTGGTCGTTTTTGCCCGGCTTGAGAAAGCTGGAGCGGAAGGATCGGGGTGACATCGGCCCAGGAAGAGCATCGAGGTCTCGGTAACTCTTGTCGAGCTGAATGCTGTGGTGATGAATATGCGGGTCCGCCTTTCCCTGCAGCGGTTGAACACTATCCGTCAAGCTGCCTGCGGGATAGTGGCCATGGCTTGGGCTCGTGTTGGCAGTGATGCGGTCTAGAGTCTCCTGCTCCGTCATCTCGGTGCCGCGTGAAGGTGGAGGTCGTGCATTATCTTCACCGCTTCCGGGCCGTTGCAGTTGCGCAACTGGGGTCGAGTTCAGGCTTCGACGTGCCACACTACCGCCGAGGTCGGTCGCACCGTCATCCAGGATCGGTGATTGCGGCTGGCTCGTGGTCGGAGGCCGGGGAGGGCCGCCGCGCTGAGCTTGCAGCTTTTGTGAACTCATAGGTCGGAAGAAAGCATGCGAGGTCAGGGATGGAACATGGCTACGATTCGATAAACTGGGGTTGCGACTCATGGATCCCGTAGTGGTGCTTGTGAGACTCGATCTCTTGGCCGTTTTGTTCGGGGCGAAAGTCTTTCGTCCTTGGCTTTGCCATGCGCCTCGAGAAGAGGCCCCTGTGCGAGCAGTGCCTGGTCGGGACGCCACGTCTGCGCTCCGAGGCAGGCTCATTCTCTGCTTGTTGGTCGTGTCGTCGTCACCTCCGTCTTCGCTCGCAATATCGGTCATGCGCGACGAAATGATGCTGGGAGGGCCTGGTCGATCGGACCGCGGGATCTGCGGCGTTGGGAAGCCGTCATCGTCGCCTTGGGACGCCATGGCGAACGATCGCGAGAGAGCCGGTCTCGGGTGTGTCGGAAGGAGTGCGGCGAGGCTGTCTTGGTGGTTGGAGGTGTCGGGGGGACGAGAAAGGAGATCGAGGGTTCTAGGGTCCTGAAGCCTCGCACGTCGTTGCACGTAGGTCGATGGAGGAAAGGTTGATTAGGAGGTTGGCGCGTGATTGTAGACTGGTTGGTGGTCTTGACCAACGAGTGGCTCGTGTCGCGCCGAGGGCAGGGGTAATCGAGTTGTAGGAAGACGGCGGACGAAGCGCAGGCGGGGGGAATATGAGACAAAGGAAGGGTCGGAGAAGGTGCAATTAGGGCGATGCAAATGGAAGCCACCTAGAATGTGAATGTCGAGACTGGAAGGAGGGGATGGATACGAGCACCCGGGGCGAGGTGGTGCTGGCACTGCTGGGGCGGGAGGTGCGTTCAAAGAAAGAAGAGACAAAGAGTGATGAATGAATGCCTGTGCCTTTTCCTTCACTGATCACATCTTTCCAGGAAAGGCCCCATGTAAGGGGCTAGCCTTCAAAAGCTGGAGTAATCTTGGGCGTCCAATGGACGGGCCGTCACGGCTTCGGAGTCACTGGGCCGGGCCTCCTGCAGAGTGCCAGGCAGTCAGAGGTGCCCTAGCGTTCCGTCCCAGCGGCTTTAGCGCGTCCAGGCTCTCGGTTGACAAGGGCCTCAGCATTGTGCAGGGCTGTGGTTTGCTCGTCTCGAAAGTGACGGCGAGATGGCTGCCCATTGCTCACTTGTCACTGGCAGATGTTCCTACCACTGAACATCAATCCGCCACTCATGCACTCCAATCTCTCAAGATGTACGATCTCGCTGCGGTCACCAAGTTACATCATCATAGCACACGATATTGCGATCATGCACTACTGGGTCCGTCACATCCATCATTTCTTTTTACCGCCTGTGGTGCTACAGTGGTCACAGGTGGTAGGGCACGCATGAAGGGAGGGAGGCCCAGGCAAATTAGTTCCAGTTCAGCCTAATATCTCAGGCAACGAGTCATCAGCTCACCTTTGTGCTCCACCGGACGTCATCATCCTACCAATGGTGCGTGACCGTCCACGTGATTCAATTGACCCGGCATTGGCCAATGAGGTGCCGCGCAAACCGGAGGTCGATGGATTGACTGAAATCATACGAGAACCACCAAGCTTCATCCACCAACTTGCCTCTCAATTCACCAGCAACAGCACGACCCGTCGCCACCATGTCTGCCCGCGTTACTCGCCGTTTCTTCACCACCACTGCTCGCCGCCTGCAGGAGCACCAGAAGGCCGAGCTCAAGAAGGAGACCCGCAAGAACCCCGAGACTCTGGTGCGTCATATCCCCACGGCCGTTCTGACCTGACTCTGCCCACCCGGCCGATCCCGTACGATTCTTCCAAGACGAATTGCTAACTCGGATGCCTTCCATATAGATCCTCGGTGGTGTTATGATCGCTGCCCTCGGCGGCGCTGGCTTCTACTTCGGTAAGATTGCCCATTGGCCCCTCAGCGGGCGCGAAGCCTCCCTCGATGTTGCTGACAAGTCGATTGCCGCAGGCCGCTCTCCCACCAAGTCCACCTCTGAGTCTCCCGTCAACATCGCCCAGGGCGGCTACCCTTGGCAGACCGAGACCACTGGCAAGTACAAGTACCACCCCGGTGGTGACTCCAGCAAGCCTCCCAAGGACGCCCCCAGCGCCCTTAACGTCGTCGTCGTTCCCAACGTCACCCTTCCTGCCGAGCTCCACGAGAAGTACAACAAGTGGGGCAAGGACGGTTACCCTTAAGAGATGACCTGAAAAGGGCGACGGATCTCTATGTGCAAACATATGTAGCGAGGAGAGAGATGGAGCTGGCCCAGACCTCGATCCGCATGTAGATGAAGAAAGTCGGATAGATGTTCCTGAAGTGGCTACGGCTACCTTTATGTTTGACCTACGGCGCACCGCAATAATTTCATATCTTCGTATCTAGTCACGAATCGTCCACTCGTGCATTGAATGATTGGAACCCCTGATCACTCGGCCACTCGTGCTTGATGCCGGACAACTGGGTGAAAGCCTGGACTGCGATTGTTCGGAAAGATTGAACTCGTGTATGTGGTTTTCTGTGATTTTGCAATTGCACGGAAATCAATATGTATGTTTTATGGCTCGTAACTTCCGTTTACTCCTGATTGCCTGGTATCCCACTCCCATGTTCAAAACACCACGCTCAAAAGTTCCCAAGGACACTCCTTCTCCGTTCCTTGCGGGCAACGCCACTTTTCGGGGTTAAGCTCCTCACGCGATCAATGCCTCGATTTCCTCTGCCGTAAAGCCAAACAAATGCAGCAGGTCCAGCAAGCTGTCTCCATTCAGGCGGGCATCCGCCTCCATTTGCACACGGGGCTTGGCGTTCCATGCCACACCCAAGCCAGCCTTCTCAAGCATCAGCAAGTCGTTGGCGCCGTCGCCAACAGCAATGGTCTGAGAGAGGTCAATTCCCTCCTTTGCGGCGATCTCGACAAGGAGGTCACGTTTCCTCTCCTTGCCCACAATGACGCCATCAACCTCTCCGGTCAGCTTGCCATCTTCAAAGACAACGTGGTTCGCATAGGCGTAATCGATGCCTAGTTCCTTGGCGAGCCAACCGGTCAACAGCTGGAAACCACCAGAGCAGACGGCTGTTTTGACACCCAATCGCTTTAAAGCGTTGATGAGCTGGGGTACACCCCTGGTGACGTCAAGAATTGGCTGCAGGTCCTGGAAGATGGTGACAGGAAGGCCCTTGAGGAGAGCAACACGCTCGCGGAAAGAAGCGTCAAACTCCAATTCGCCCAACATGGCGCGGTGCGTGATTTCAGCGACACGAGCGGCGAGGTTGGGGGGGTCCTTTACCGTCTCAGCCAAAAGGTCAATGACTTCTTGTGTGATCAGGGTGCTGTCCATATCAAACACAACGAGGCGGGGGTGCTTCCTCCAGACAGTGTCTCGCTGGAGAATGACATCAACGTTCCATTCCTGCTCGAACCTGTAGAGCATCTCGTGCTTCCGCAAATCGCCGAGACTGAGATAGTCAGGAGATGGAGCGGGCGACAAGGTCAGCTCCACGATTCGTGGGTGCTCTTGGTTATCCAGGCACCGGTGTGACGAATGAGGCTCGCCTCCTTCCCTGGGCATGGGGAATGAGGACATCAGATGCAGAAAAGACGTGATACAGAGCGGCGAGATGTACGAGCCGTAAATGTGGTCCAACTGCGGCTCAGCGTCTTGGCTAGGAGGCTCCATGGGGAACTCCTTGGGGTCCGTGGTCGGCGCGAGATTGGACGGAAGGGACTCATCGCTGTCGGCAAAGGTCGCCTGGACAGGCGATCTCGAAGTCGTGCTAGCGGCACCGTGCTTGGCTTTTGACTTGTAGAACAAGGTAGCAATGATGCGGTCAGACTTCTCACCCACGCGGGGGGCACAGTTGGGGTGTGAATAGTTGTGGCTCAAGCCACTGTCGACCACCGTGGGGGGGTTGTCCTCAGACGGGACACCATTGAATGGCAGGATGGTTTTGGCCGAGCAGATGTTGACTGCGCTGAAGTCCTCCACGACGGTATCGATGCCGTGGAACGCATCCGACTGGCGGGGGGGACGGTACTCTTGGTGGTCGCTGAGATATGAGCTGCTTCTCATGGAGCTTGAGAGCTGTGGCCGAGCAATATTCTGCTTGGCGGGGCTCGACTGGTCAGCCATTGTTGAAGGCGGGGTTTGCAGCTTGGGCGCTGATGGCCTGGAGCGGGCTGGCAAGATTGATAAGCTGGAATGAAGCCGGGCTATGCAGCAGACTCGGGAAAGTCCACGGAGCGCAATGTCGCCTGGCGATCACCGTCGACAACGACCCGGAGATCAGAGTATCTCTGGCAGACGGTGGTGAGCGAATCTGTCCCGGTAGTTCCCCCAATGCCCCGCCATGGGGTCATTACCGACCGACACATGTGCGGCTCGTGCGGTTGTCAGGCTTGGAGTCAGTGCCTCCTGATTGGCTAGTGCAACGGCCTGTGCTAGACCTAGTGAGGTCATTTCACGTGAGCTCGGCGGCGGCCTGACACTTGGCACCACAGCCTGTAACGATGGTGACCAGTGGGTGCACTATTCTAAGCATAGTAGAATCGAGCATTGCGGGTACGCCTAGGATATTCAATGCTTGAACATTTGAATGGAAGGGGGTTTCGCAAATGTAATAAGCGGGATGCCACTGGAAGGCTGGATTTTGCCTCTGGCCAGCTAGAAAATGGTCGGTTCTCCCCTGCCTTGCCTGCTAAGCAGTAAGTCTAGCAGCCTGTCTATGACGCCTTCGTAGCACGCCTTCACAGCACGCCATCTCAGTAAACAGGCAAACAGACTATGAATGTGACACAGGAATCAATCCGCGGCTTATGCCATCAGGAACGTCAGAATGCGTGCCGTTCCTGTTCAACCGGTGTATTACAAATGAGTAACACTCGTTGAGGTTTTCAAATTCTAGAAGTAAAGAATGTGGAAGAACGAATCTTCCGAGATGGCATTTGGCCGGCACTCGTGAGGTGAGGGGCAGCCCGTTTCCAGTTTTCTTTGTGCGTGCCCCTGCAGGGCTGTCTGGGGCTTGGCGGGGTACTTCGGGCTGTCGGTCGGCAGCCCAGCTGGCACCGAGCCGCCCGGTTGCCGTTCGATGGCGGGATTCCGAGCTAGGCACCTGATAGGCTGGACAAGGCGTCATCTTGAAAAGCCCTCTGTTTTCGGGGATCTGCCTTTTCTGTATCCGTAGGGCGGGTGTGGCCGAGGGGTAGCACGCTCGCCATTTGGTGGCGAGGTCTTCTGCTTTCCGGGGGCGCCTCTCATACGTGAGGCAACGCATACGCAACTCAGGGATGCGATGGCATGCTCAGCCGGCCGACACTAAGTCGAGCATACGTGGGAGCCACGATGAGAAATTGTAACCTGACCACACACGCCCGCTCGGCAGATGGGTTTCTCGCGATCCGGAATGAACCACAGTTCCTGGATAATGTGCTGACTGTTGAGATCCGAGATCCTCGCCGCATTTGTCAGTGAGACCGTTGTTGAGGGGCCGAGTCTGGTCCGGCTCTCCCGTCGGACGAAAATTTGACATTGAAGCCCACAATCTGGCCCCAGATTATTGATGTTACCGGCTGCCGACAGGTCCAGGCAGCGCCACACCCACGCTCGCGAAAGGTATAGCGTCGATGTCGTGATTGATCCTCATATACCCAGCCGCTGGGGTGTCAGAAGTGTAGTACACATTGGTGTGTGCACACGCCAATCAGGGACCCGAGCCTTTTTTCCACTCACTTGCCGAGGATGGCGGCGATGGCGCAATTCAGCGACGACTTGTAACTCTCGCGTCGGGTTGGCTGAATGCTGCTTTTTCTGGGTTACTAAGGGCGTCGACCAGGGCCGGGCGACCGCCCGAGCGAGCACGTCGTTTGTAAGCCCCTCTTGTCCAGCACATCCCGGGGGAGGCGCCTTATAGAATTCATTGTCCCCTGTGCCCTCACTTCTCTGTTGCCATCGTCATCGTCCTCGTTGCTGTCGATTGTCTTCGCTGTCACCACTCTCCCCTGCATTCAGTCAGCACCCCTCAGCATCGTCTGGATATCCATTCCCTGAGCTTCTTCACTTTCACCCTTTTCTCAGTACTCGACTCCTTACTCAACCAAGGGGATACTCTCAGCTTCCCCCTGTAGTCGAAAACCCGCACAACAAACTCCCGCTCCCGAAAATAGATCATCATGCCTGCCATCATCTCCCAGTCGTCATCACTGTCGTCCTTCGCGGACCTCAAGATGGACTGTGAATCGGGCTATGCCTCAGCCAACCAGTCAGAGTTCCCGTCGCCCACATCATCAGCAATTCTGCCCAAAATCACTCTCACCAAGGCCCACATCCAGCACCTGAACGACACCCTGGAGACCCTGCCTGCCATGGACATTCTGCGTTTCTGCAAGATCATGTTCCCCAACCTGTACCAATCCACTGCCTTTGGTCTGACGGGCCTGGTGACCATGGACATGCTGTCAAAGATCCAGAAGGAACGACCCGAGTCGCCCACTGTTGACCTCATCTTCCTGGACACCCTGTACCACTTCCAGGAGACCCATGACCTCATCGACCAGGTCAAGGCCAAGTACCCCAACGTGCCTGTCCACATCTTCAAGCCCGATGGTGTCGAGTCGGCTGAGCAGTTTGAAGAGACTTATGGCCAGGAGCTCTGGAACGTCTCATCTGAGATGTATGATTGGATGGTCAAGGTTGAGCCCCTTCAGCGTGCCTATGAGGAACTGAAGGTCACCGCTGTTCTGAACGGTCGTCGCCGATCTCAGGGTGCTGCTCGTGGCTCCATCCCCATCATTGAGATGGACGATGAGCGTGGCGTCGTGAAGATCAACCCCTTGGCCACTTGGACCTTTGCTCAGGTCAACGACTATATCAAGGAGCACAACGTCCCCTACAACGCTCTTCTCGACAAGGGATACAAGTCGGTTGGCGACTGGCACTCGACTGTTCCCGTCGGAGAGGGTGAGGATGAGCGAGCTGGTCGCTGGAAGGGCCAAAACAAGACGGAGTGTGGAATTCATAACAAGAAGTCACGGTACGCCGAGTTCGTTGCCGAGATGGAGCGCAAGCAGCAGGAGGAGAAGCTTGGTTCGGCCCTCGACAAGGTTGCCCAGCCCGTGGCATAATGTACGCTTGTACTGTAGGGAGTCGAGGGCATGGTTATGACGTGATGATATTGGCATTTCAGGCGTTCGGGAATGAACCAGCCGATACGGCGGGTTTGGGTGGGAAATCGGAAAGCGTTTTGGGTCCCTGCTTGGGGTCGCCCTGGTTTGAGCAATGAGCGGATGCAAGCGATGAGGTGAGCAGAATCGTGCCACCGCAGCATATAGACTGCATAGACCCAGAATGAAAAGCAATAACCGTGAACGAGGGCACCGTGCGTTGATGAATCGGTTGGCGTGAGCAGCTTGAGGTGAGGGTGTGTCGTCGGAGGCCGGCAAAAGTAGCGATCACGGGACTGGGAGCCTCAAAGTGGGCGCAAACCCCGCCAGCCAAAAAGTGCGGGCGGTGGTGCACTGGTGATGGTGCTCCTGCCAATGGCGGAACCCGGTGCCCCTCCATCCTGCGGTACCTTCCATCCTTAGCAGGCTGAGGTGTAGCTGTAGGTTAGTACTCTTACGTCCTATCTCGAGTGCTTACACACCAAAATTCTCTGCCTTGTGATCACTCTCCGTCAACCAGTGACCTCCTATCAAGCCATGCAAAGGCCCGCTGCCTCCCCACAAGCATTCCTTGACAAGAAGCAGCGGATTCTTGACCAGCTTGCGGCTCCTGGGGAGGACTATACAGATGCTTCCCCTAAGGGATCTGTAGATGAGGGGATTCGCGAGCTCATTGATGAGATCAACCGTGCGGACGGGTTTGTGACGACCAGTAGCTGCGCTGGCCGGACCAGCGTGTTCCTCGAGGGTCGCCGAGTGGCTGATTCGGATGAGGAGAGAAGCCAGATAGCTGGCGTCGGTGGCAAAGGAGCCGGCGGAACATGGTTATATGTTTCGCATGAGCCGGCACAAGATGCCGCAGATGTGCATAAGAACTGGGCATCTGTGTTGGGGCTTGAGGACTCTGCCACTCCAGCGGAAGTCACATCCTCAAGCAAGGAGCGGAGGCTCATTCATTTCAAATTCGAAGCCATGGTAAGCCACCAGTCCATTGTCCTTTGGGATAGACTTGCTCCTCCAAACTTGCACCGCGACCTGCTAAGGACTTTGCGTAGATCCTGCACATCTTGACGGCCTCCCCAGATCACGCCCAGCTGGTCTTGCGCTGCGCACTCCAGGCCGGATTCCGGGAATCAGGTGCCCTCAACCTATTGCCTCAGGGCAATGACGCTGCTACGCCTATGGTGGGGGTGCGGACCATGGGACTTGCCTTTGAATCCCTCGTTGGCCAGCAGATTGATGGACACAACCAACTCATAGTTCCCCCAGAGTACCTACATACGCTCGTGCAGATTGCTAACGAGCGCTTCACGGAGAATTCGAAACGCATTGCCCGTTTTCAGACTGCATTCCGCCAGGCTGTCGCTTCGCCAGCCCCAAGGCTGAACGCAGAAGGGGAAGAATGGGAAGATGCCGCCACACGGAGGGAAAGGAAGAGGGCGGAGGGCCTAAGAAGGAAGGCCGAATTGAAGGGCGCGAAAGAATTACATGTTGAGCCCACGGTCGACATAGGAGACGCGGATGTTGACAGTCACCAGGAGATGGGATTGGGGCTCTGAGTTCTGAGTTCCTGTACATTGTACGCCCTTGCGTATGCAGCTTTTACCGCCGCCGATGCCATAATGTACACTCTCCCGCGGCTGTAATCGTCGCGTTTGAACCTCCTGCCTCCTCTCTATGGGTCTACTCTCCAGCTTCAAGTGAACAACTCAGCACCTCACCCGTCTATTTACTGGATGACCTTCTCCACCCAACCCTTCTCCATCTTCTTTACTTCCGCCTTGAAGTTCTCCACCTCCTGCCAGCAGTCTAGGGGTCGTCGATCGTTTTCTCGCAGGCATCGGATAATCTCGCTGCGGGCGCCCTCGACGGCTTCGGGCAAAGGCCGCACCTGCTTGCGGGCTTCCAGCTTTTGGCGCATCTCCTCGACCTCCTTGCTCACAGTATGAGAGGTTCGGTTGTTGTCATCCGCATCGTGGGAAGCGGCCGCCAGCTTTTCGTGGGCTAGTTTGAGGACCTCGGCTTCCTGCTGTTGGAGGCTCTTGAGCTCCTCGGCCACGCGGGCCTGGATCTGGAGCTCTACGATCTTGGTGCGCGAGGCATCGGTCTGCGAGACAAGAAAATAGCGTTAGAGCCCATTGGTCCATTGGACATTAGAATAGGGAGGATTTGGGTCCGCATTACCTCCTGGCTGGACTGCAGCGAATCGACAAGATCTTGGGAGATGCCACTAGGGCCTGAGCTGTTTTTGGTATCATGTCAGTCGAGTTTTCTTTCCATTGAGCCATTGAGGATTCGGAGGGAGCGTACGCCTTCCAGATATGCTCGGTTGCCTTCGATGATCCAGCACCCATTGTGACGGACGCAATGACTCTGCAACGAATGTTCTATACCCGCTCGTGAGCCGATCTGGGAAATTTACGGCGTTGTTCGGAACCGCGACGGAGCCATTGCGACGTTCTTGCCTCAGGCTTCTCGCTTCGGCAGGACCTGCTTGTGGCTGTGGTGGCTGTGGTGGCGCAGGAATGCTTGGTGCTGGAAACAAAGCTCATCCCACATGGCCTAGAATCAGCCCACAAGACGACTCGCATATATCCCGTCAGATCGCCTCTTTCCCTCACTATAGATCTCGCTTCAAGTACCGTAGATTGGCGATTTCTTAGACTCGTCACCAGTCGACGTCAACTGGAGAAGAATCACGTCGGGCATGTCTTTCATCGCGGGGTCGTCGGGCAACTCCACCAGCAACCAGGCAATAAATTGGAAGAATCATTCGAGGGAAACCAAGGTTGTGGGCGAAATAGAACATCAGTTGAAACTGAGACAAAGAGGCACGATGGCGGGCGCAGAGGTACTGTTTCACCACTTGTCATCGTTTGGTGCCCATTGTCTACCAGGGTGGCTGCGATCTCTAAGGCCTTAGCCAATGGTATTGCCGTTTCTGGGCCATATTGCTGGCCCCGGAGTGGTGGAAACTAACTGCCAAGGGGCTCTGCATTTAACCTGCGACGAGCTAACGGCTTGTCACCCGAGCTGCAATCCTGTTTCTCTGAACTGGGCCGCAATGTTGGCCGCTCTGAGAGGGATGAAAACCCGCTCTTATCAGCCCATCCGGGGGTTGAAAGACATTCCGTCTTGGTACGGGGGTGGCATGTCATTTCCATCAACCAGAGCACGAGTTAAGATGACGACGACGGGGAGTTCGCAGGCGGGTGCATGGGTCGTCCGCCTCCCGGGGCTGTCATACGAACGATTGCCTGGGAAGCCGGGAGTTCCCTCCGGCTGGGATGACGGACGATGCTATCGATCAATGGTTTGCGTTCATTGATGTTTGTGCGCGCCTAGTAGGAAGCAATGTCTTACGATCATGCCTCCGAAGGAGCCAGATCCATTGGGGACGCGATGGCCACCGGGACAAAGCTATTGCGGCATGGGTCAAGACTCGTGGACGTGGTCAGCCAGAGACATGGCACGACTTTTCTCGGCAGTGTTGCGTTCGCAACCTGAGCGACGCTGGATTCCTGCGTGAGGCCGGACGTGACCGTCCTCGTGTCTGCAAGCGGCTGGTATGCGGGATGGTGACTGGCAGGTAGACGCCCAGGCTTACGGCGGATGATGCGAATTTGGAGGCCGCTGACTGGGAGAACTCGGCATTGGGCCCCCTGGACCCCTGGACAAGCCTCCTCGGATTGGCGAGGGAGAAAAGGCGAGGAAAACGAGCTCAAGATGTTCTGCCAGGGATCGATAGGCTCTGGCGGCCCCTGACCCAGGCTGCGGGGAGTGGCGGGTTTCAGAATCCGCTGGATGGCCACTGAGCAGCTGCGTTGGAAACGGCAGGGCATGCTTGTGAGATCTTGTTGTGGGCTCTGTCTTCCCATAGGCTGGACTAGCTGCCGTGTCCTACTGGCATCGGGAAACAGTGGCCTGTTGTTGGCCTCTGGGCAATGCAGGCCAAGCGACACAGCTGGCGCACGGCATCCCTGGTGGCAGGAAAGCACGGGCATTGATTCGCTGGAGCACGATCCTATGCACTTGGTGGTTGGTGCCGCTGTGCGAACAGAGGCGTCGATGCAGGGGAGGGACATTCGCAGGGGCGCCACATGTATGGAGCACCCCCACCAGCCCGCCTTGCTAATTGCCAAATGGAGCAGGCACTGCTGCGCCTGAGGGCATTGACAGGTTGTTGACTCCCTGGGAGGCGCCTTGTAGCGCGGAACGCCCTTGCGCCAGAGGGGCCAGACAGGTAGACCGCCCCCCGCCAGGACTGGATAAGGTACCTACTTGGAGGCAGTGGCGGCGCCCCTGGCCGTTCGCTACTGCTCACCCGCCCGCCCCGTTGGACTCGCGGCCGCCAGTTCTTGCTAGCAGGCTGGTCTACATATCATCACCACTTTCCTCGCCACGCTCTCACCTCGCTCCTCCCTCGTTTCTTGCGTCTCAGCCCTTCTTTTTCCTCTCATCGAGACATTTCTGTCCGGGGCTGGTTGGCATCCATTCGAGGCCATTCCCCCACTCATTCGTCCTATTCTTTCCCTGCCACTTGGTCGGGACCGTTCCAGCCGTCGCCTTACATTGTCACCTGCCAGCCAGCTGACAGAACCGCGACTGCTACCCTTCGTTGTTTGCTCATCACCTACGCTGTGTTCCGGATTTATTCAAAACCACCACGTTTCTGCCCTCTCTCCCTTTGGAACTCCCAACCCTTCAGTTTTGCGACAAACGACGCCTCAATTCCTCCGCCGATACGGTTTCCTGCGTCAATCTGATCGACTGCACCTCGCCGACACACCGGAGTAGCTCGGTTGCCCCAACACTGAGTTTTGTACCAGTCTCTGCAAACCGGCGAACCGTCTCTGCTTGGACCCTGAGAGGAGGCAGATTCCACACGAAAGCCCTTGTGTTCAGGTCTTGTTGGTCTTTCATATCGTTGGCGCCAACAAAGCCTACCTCTACGCCATATTCCATTGTTCACGGGAGCAGCCTTGTCCACCCCGTACGTTTAGCGCTACAGAGGTCCCAAACGCCCGACAAATGATGCGCTGAGCCTACACTGAACACAAGTGGAGGATCACTGCGCAGCCAAACACTGATTTCTTCTACAATTTGAACGCGAGCACGTGCTCGGTTTTTGATTCACACATACGCCTGGCGACGACTGTGTTTATTCACTCTTTATTTGCAACCTAGTCGACAACACTGCGACTACCCGATCCTTCATAGATTTGTCTCCGTTTATACCCTCACCATGGATCTCGCCTCAAAATTTCTCCGACGCCGGCTCGTCGGACTTGATATCAACACAGTCAACCACACTCTACAAACCCGTGAAGATGATAACAGCGGGCCGAGTGGCTTCCACGGAACCCTGAATGGCGTCGACCAAGACCGTAATATGCTCTTCAAAGATGTCATGTGGTGGAGTTTGGGCATTGTAGCCCTCGTCGTGCTAGCCATTCGCATCATGGAGATTGCCTGGGCCAGGCTGCGTCTGGTCTCGGCCATGTCCGTCTCTGGGGAAAAGCAGGGCTACTGGAGAATCACTCAGTGGGGCTGGCTTCCAGGTCTGAAGAAGCATCTCATCTATGCCCCTCTCTGGAATAAGCGCCACAACCGCGAGTTCCGCCTTTCGAAAGCCATCAACGTGGGCACTCTTCCCTCCCGCCTCCACTTCATTCTTCTCGGGCTTTACCTCTCAAGCAACTTTGTGTACATGTTCTATCTGGACAAGTTCGATGGCAACCGTTGGGCTTACTGTGCCGAGTTGCGCGGCCGTTCAGGGACCCTTGCCTTGATCAACATGGTGCCTCTCATCATCTTCGCCGGGCGCAATAACCCGCTCATCGGCATTCTCAAGATTTCTTTTGACACTTACAACCTACTCCATCGATGGATGGGCCGCATTGTCGTCCTTGAGACTGTTGTACACACCATTGCCTGGGCTATTGTGTGTGTTGCAGACTTGGGCTGGCAGGGCATTATCGACGAGATTCAGAAGAAGTTGTTTGTGGGATCAGGAGCCGTTGGAACTGTTGCCATGGTTCTGCTCCTTCTGCTTTCGGTATCCCCTCTACGACATGCCTTCTACGAAACCTTCCTCAACGTCCACATCATCCTAGCTTGGGTCACTTTCATTGCCACATGGGTGCACTGTGCCTCGTCAGACCTCCCTGGTGGACTGCCTCAGCTTCCATGGATCATGGCAATTATGGCAATCTGGTTTGCCGATCGGTTTGCCCGGATGTGCCGGTTGGTCTATGCCAACTGGTCTTCGAAAGGCTATACTGATGCTGTCTGTGAGGCCTTGCCCGGAGAGGTTACTCGAGTCACACTCCATCTTCCCCGCTACATGGATATCGAGCCTGGTACTCATGCCTACCTTCGATTCCGTGGTGTAAATGCATGGGAAAACCACCCGTTCTCCATTGCCTGGGTCAACCACTCGCGAGACGACTCGCTGCCCACACTGGAAAAAGAGCCGCTCCACTCTGCCGACAAAGCTCGCATGATGACATCCGTTTCTTTCCTCATCGGCGCGCAGACCGGCATGACGCGCAAACTATGGAACATGGTCTCCACGTCCCGCCGCTCGGTACGCATCAAGGCAGCTATGGAAGGTCCGTATGCCGGGCACCACAGCCTGGACTCGTACGGCCATGCTGTCCTAGTCGCTGGCTCTACCGGCATTACCCACCAGCTTTCGTATATCCGGCATCTCCTCGAGGGATATAACGAAGGCACAGTCGCCACCCGCCGCATCACTCTTGTCTGGATCATCCGGGAGTATGAGTCCCTTGAATGGGTTCGACCATACATGGACACAATCTTGCGCATCCCTAACCGAAAAGACGTTCTTCGGATACAAATATTCGTGACCCGACCACAAAACCCTCGCGACATCGTCAGCGCAAGCTCTACAGTTCGCATGTTTCCTGGTCGGCCAAACATTCCCCTGCTGCTGCAGAAGGAGACCCAGGAGCAGGTCGGTGCTATGTGTGTCACAGTGTGTGGCCCAGGTGCCCTGGCCGACGACGTGAGAGGTGCAGTCCGAACCGTTCAAGGCAAGAACGTGGTGGACTTCATCGAAGAGTCATTCACGTGGTGAAGAAACTTTGCGGTTGGGCTTTATAGCCAGTAGATATCGATTCCAGTTCGTGTATATATTCAGCATCTCCCGCCTTGAGGCGTGACTTAGTAGTGTATTAGGTCTTTAGGCTACAACAAGATCATTATGAACACCTCCTAGGTGGTCCTGGTACTTTCCCGGGCCCACAACCTGACAATCAAACCGTGAATACTATTTAAAAGAAAAATGTAAGACAGTGGTATTATCAGCATATATGGGGTTGTACGATTGCGAAGGGAGGACATGTTGTATGTGCAAGCACAGCGAGCGCCATAGATAGGCCAAATGACATGCCACAACACATGCTTACACTATGAAGCGAGGCTGATTGAACGTTTGTTCCTACATGTCCATGTGGCGGTGCCGGTCAAGAACAGCCCGTAATAACGCGATCCTACTCCATGGAGGGTTGGTCGATCACTGTGATCGTCAGCCGATGTGAATATGAAGCAATTAGCCGCCTGCCGGCCCAAAGGACTGAGTGCTACGACTAGCGAAATTGACACTTTAAAATCCAGATGAATCACGAAAAAGATCTGTCCCACCAACAGGTCTGCGGGCGAATCAGATTCGCCGGACTCTTTGTTAACCAAGCCATCGGGACACTCGGACCAGGGTCTTATTTGCGATTCAATGACAAAGCGCTGATCAAACGGGCTAATGTTTGTCGTTGAAACAACCATGGCGCTCATCTCATTATCAGATGAGACCCTGTCACGGATCGGCGCCTGGGTGGGCTGAAGCTGTAGGTGTCTCACGATGCTGTAATTAGCCATGGCCAATGCAGGTGCAGCCTTTCCCTGGGCGCTTTGTCGTTGTCCCAACCTTCGAGGTTGGGATCCCGGTGGTAGGATTTCCACTTCTGCGCAAGCGAACGAAGGTGACGGAGGCGAGTGAGATAATTCACCTTAGTAGCATCTGCTGAGCTGCTTGTCACACTTCTATTGTGTGTCGAGAGTTGTTGCCCGCCACCTCAACTGGAATGACTAGAGAGAGGATTGAGGGGCGCCTTTTAGGTGCACAATGGCCCTGAATGGGCATTGTCTTCTTGTCGACGATATAAGGCTCACACCTATCACCAGCTTGCGGTGCGTGGCTCTCGAATGGCGAGCAGTCGTCAGCGGTTGTCTAGCAACATCATGCAACCATGCCACGCCACCGCAGTGCATACGTAACCATCTTTACAGTGGCTTTCTTGAAGAGTGAGGCCCCCTCACATTGTGCCTTTGGGTGATCCAGGTAGCCCAGAAACGGTGCAGTGAAGCGGCATCCTGATAGCAACTTTCGCGGTAAGGGTGGTTGTGCTGGGTCAAAGGAGCAGTATATGAATATGAGACTGGAGATGCCAGCCGGCCACTGTGAGAGGAAGAATCGCTGAGTGGTGGATTAGCTCGCGCGTGCATGTCTGCTCCCTCGCTACTAACAAAAGGGAGCCCGGAGAGATTCACAACGAGGCCCAGGAGGTGTCTATCAGATATACCAGGGCTAACATTATGGGCTTGAAGCTGTGACAATTCAAGAAGCTAGAGGAAGCTGCATGGCATTGAGTGGGAAACTTGTGTGGCCTCGTAACGCTGCCCACTCTCGTAGACTGATTAAGATGAGTAGCTGAATAATGAGAAAATGAATAACACCAGTTTTCTGTCTACCGGCATTGTATGAGCCCCTTCCTGTTCGGGCAGCAGCTGTCACTGGATGCCCGGAACCGGTGCCGCCCGTCTGCCAGCTGGCTGCCAGTTGCCAGGCCAGGCCTGCCCGCGAATGGCGCGGATGGATGACCCATTTCGGGGAGGTGAAATTCGCACAACCGTCAGGCGTCTCGTTTCAATTCTCCTGCAAACATCCTCACAGTATCACGTTAACCAAATCCTAGAGTACCAGCCAGGCTTGAAGCCCCTGGTCTGGTATCGACGTGTATGGTTCTGCGATCCCTTCTCATTGATTACACCAAGGCTCATACGAGAGCGCCGAGGCCGAGATGTTCTACAGCCATGAGAGTAAGATTGCCGCAGACGACTCTGTAGTATTTCTGACGGGACTGACTGGGCATCGCAGTCCTCAGCAACACCCAATATGGGGTTGCAACTATTTGGTACGAACCAAGTGGACAAGGCTCTGCGTTTGTGCTAAGCTGATGTGCATCAGGCTGGTCGCCACCGTCGGCAAGACCAACAACCGAAGGTTGACCAAGAAAGCCATCCAGGATGTCAATGTGCCCAAGGCCTGTGAGAAGATCTTGGATCCAGGGGCCCCCCTAGCCCTCCGACTCCAAGGAAATCTTCTCTACGGTGTATCGCGCGTGTTCGCCCAGCAGTGCCGCTATGTCCTGACAGATGCCGAAAGGACACAGTCGGACATGATGACTTTCTACCGAGTCATGAACACAAACGAGACGGATCCCCAGGCAGGAAAGGCCAAGTAAGTCTTCGAAGGTGCCATGTGCCTGTGCGTGCGTGCGAGTCAATCACTAATAGCTCATATCGATAGGCGGCATCAAATCACACTCGAGGACGACCCAAACTTCGATCTCCTCAACTGCCTGCCCAAACTCGACCTGTTGAATAGCAACAAAGAATTGGTCATTTTAACCAGTCAAACATCCCTGCAGAACGTATCCCAGATGACGCCTTTTACTCAGGGATCTCGTTCATCCGGTTACAACCCGTCAATTCTCGACTTTGATCTCCCCAGATCCTCCCACTCGGGAGACACCTATCGTCTCCCACTTGACCTGGGCCAAGATTCACCAATCGCCAAGCCACTCGATCCCCAGATCGCCATGACGGAGTTCAATCCCTTCGGGGAAGAGGAAATTGACATGTTCCCATCTGTTGGGCTCAACTTTGATGCTGACGGCAACCTAGTCGGCATCATTGAACCTGAACTTGAGCTGCCACCCCTCCCCGGGTTTGCGGCAGATGGGAAGCAGTCTCGGGAACCAAATGCCGAGGGATCCAAGATTGACGACGAGTTTGCCGTAGTCCCACTCGGAGATGATGGCGCAATCCTCGGCGAGGGAGCTCCAACTGCGGAGCCACCCATCAAGCAGGGCAGAAAGCTGGGTCCAGTAACCTACAAGTTCAGCTCTGAAACTACAAAGGCTTCGGCTCCCGCCCAGAGAGCCCGACCCCGAAAGCTTCCCATCTTGGTCGATCGGGAAGACTCCATCCCCATGAGTGAAGTCATTAAGTGGAATCGAACCTATCGTGAGCGCATGGAGGAAAGCCGCAAGCGACCACGGGGCATAACGGCAGCCCGGGCTCGAAAGAATGCTGAGGCTCTTGTTTTCCAAAACGGTATTGCCGGTGTTAGAATTGCCAGCGGCCCAACCGGAAAGGTTCATCCCCTTGCCCAGCTCTTTGCTGGCGCCGCACTCCAGGCCCAGCTGCAGGGTCAATTTCCCAGCGCAGAAGAAACGAAAATACGCTCCAGTAGACGACGCGGCTCCTCTGAAGCTTTCGAGGACGAGGATCAGGAAGAAGGTGGTGATTACAGAAGAGTTCGCTCAAAAACTGAGGGTGCGGCAGAGCGAGGCAGGGGTGTTGATGAAGATGCGGGTGTTGCCATGTTTGGCGACGATTCAGTCCCAGAAATCGGAATGGGCGCAGCACCGCCATTGGAGGACTACTACCCTTCGTCCCTCGTTCCATGGAGCCGACACTCTTCCGTGGCACCTGGTTCATCTGTCAAAGGCATTGGGAGTGCCCGGAAACCACACCCAGCACCCAGCCCTCTCTTTCAACGCGGCGCGGCTGTCCGACCAATCGAGCGCCACAGCGATAATCATCCCGATCCTCACCATGGCTCTGCTGGGTTCCCCCAGGACGCTTCGTTGAGCGATGATGGAGTGGACTTTGAGATGAAGATCGGTTCAGAATTTGGAGGCCCCGGCACACAAAACTCTGTCGCCCGTCGTGATGTGTCAAGCCTCAACTTCTTACACTATGTGACCGAGGCCGCGCAGACCAAAGGGGTCGCCAGGGGCCGGAATGCCAGTGACATCCGCTGGGTCGACTTTGAGGATCTCGCGGACCCAGCCATCCACCCCAAGTACGTTGCTGCTCAAGCCTTCCTCCACGTCCTCTCCCTCGCCACCGGACACAGCATTGCGGTTCAACAAGACGAGATTAAAGAGAAGAAGCCTTTTGGCACCATTCGGGTCGGCGTTTCTGTTTCTCAGCACATTGATGAAATGGCAGATGAGTTGGCGTAATTGGTTTGCTACTGGGAACATCATTACTTATGGCTTTGTTTGCTGAGGCGTTGTTTTGCTTTTGATATCACGGAAACACGAGGCGAGAATTTGGGCGGCTATATCGACGTCGACACATACGGAATGGAACGAGAAGAGGAGATTGCGTTTCAGAGTGTCCTGGGGATATCTAACAATGGGGGCACCTGTCGTTGTAAGCGAAAAGGCTTCAAATCGGGAGGGAAGGCTCCCAATATGGGATGATGCAGGCGTTTGTTACTTCATTTGCGGTGGTCGAAGTTCGCGAGGAAACCCCACGGTCGTTGGGCGAGATACGGGAAAGGTAGTCTGGAGGCACAGAAGGTCGTGGAAGGATTTTCACAATGCGTTGATTTCATTATTGCGGTATCTAATCAAAATTCGTCTTCATCCCCGGTGCCTTCACGATCCTGAAAACTCATAAAATCAGTTTCGCTACTCGTGTCACCAATAACTAATTCCCAAGCATCATGAACGGGCTGCAAGACCAAGTCATTGAATGCGAGATCTAACGAAGGAAGAGAGAACGTGGCAAGGTTGTTATCTACGCTGAAGCTGTTGGTACCGCCGTACTGCTCGTAGTAAAGCTGGTAAGGGCAGTTTGGTGGCAGCTCGTCACCTTGGACAGCAGCAATGACTGATGTCAAGGCCTTCTCCAAATACGGCTTTGAATCCGATTCGGATACGATGCTTAGGTAGAGAACATCTAACAAAAACCGATTAGCCAACGCATCGACAAATGTTTGGAGACTGAGCGGTTTGACAAGGGGGTGTAGAGTCAGGATTGGAAAATTTATCGTCAATGTGATTCAGACAATGTAGATAAGTTTTGTTTTCGAAGAATCATCACAACACCAAAAGAGTCGGTAAAAGAGATGTTTGTACTTACACTGACCAACAGGACACTCTCCAGTATCGCTGGAGTGAACCATCACATAAATCGGGAATTTGGAAGCTGTTCCGTTATCCAGAAGCAGGGAGCCGGCTGGCAACGCCACTACAGCTACTGCTGGCGATGGAGCGCCTTCGGTGGCTGGCTGAAATAGTGAACTGAGATCGGCTTTCGTCACAGCCGTCAACCGACTCAAACGAGTACCGGTAGTGCCATCCTCTTGACTTGCCTGAACAAGCAACTTTGTGCTGATTTCGAGATCGTTTGTCAACGTGAGGCTCCATGAAGTTGCATCTCCACTTTCGGAGTTCACTGAACGCTTGTCTTTGATGCCTTCGCCTAGCATGTAGATAGCGCCCCCAACAGCAGCAGCCCGGCAGCCCACTTGAGCAATTTCGGACAACCCACCCCATTTGGGATAGATTGCAGCGAAACCAGGACCAAACACACCCATAGATTTCAGGTGTCGGTTGATTGCGGTGAGCCCATCCCTCACCGTGATCTTGCCATCGTGACTCAGGGTCAGGGTGATGATGTATGACTGGAGTTGGTTGTCGAGCTTGAACTCTGTCGCAAGGAAGTCCCCAAGCGAAGCATCGGCATGAGGGTGCCAGACGTCTGTTTGCGGCTCCGAATCAAAGTCAAAAACGAACTTGAGGAACTTCATCAAATGTCGCTTCGAACGTGTTGGGATTGCCTTGTCGGAGAAGACGTCCTCTCGGGTTGAGGGAATCCGACTGAGCAATGGAGCCGAGGCGGCGTCTGAAGGATGGTGAAAGATGTAGAATGAGCCGACAGCAAGGAATTCGATCTGGCGAAAAGCCTTCGAGTCAACGAGGTACGTGACCAGCTTTGATCGTGAGTGGATGATCTGTGGCGCGAGCGCCAAGCTGTAGGCTCTCATGGAGCCCAAGCCTGCCGTGTCATCGCGCTTCACGGTCGCTGCACCAAAGACGCGCCCGCCGTCCTGGGACCGGTGCTTCTCTACCCACTCGTCCACCTCATTCAGACTGAAGGCTGCCTCACTGGCTCCATAGTACTCGTTGGGGTCGACGTGGAGTATGTTCTTGCCTGATCGCGAGAGCGCCCTTCGCCGCGAGGAACGGAGGCCGCATGTCAGTCGAAGTCGGTGTGAGTGGTGGCTCGACGATGGAATCCAAGCTTACAGGGCGAGAAGGGACTGTTGGAGCCCAGTGCCGCTGATCACTACATCCCACTTTGTTTCTGAGAGGGATTCCATGGTGAGGTTTGAGAAGGGAGATGGGAGGAAGGTCGAAGAAATTTTGTCCAGCTCCAGATTGGTTTTGGAGCCTACGGTTCTGGCGGGGCCTTGACATGGCCCGTGCGCAAGCTGACCACCTCTTCTATTGGGCCCGCCCTCGGCATCTCTTCTTCGTTTTTTTTCTTTCTTCACATCCACTCAGCCCGTCAAACGATGTTAATGTCGTCTCGTCAGAACATTGTGGGTTGAGCAGGCAGTTTCATTACTACCTGTAACTGAGTGGCAGATTGATTTGTCGGCCGGTATCTACTGCTCTAGAATAAAGTCTGAAAGGGTGGTTCGAATGGTTGACACATTCCACGTTGATATCTTCGTATTTTCCGTGTCGGGAATCGCAAGTATCCCGATTGGAACTACGTAACGCACAAAATGAATCGAGTTCATCGCGAGTGATGTAATCGTGAATAATGGTTCGTAAGGGTATCATTACTACTAGTTTATGACCGCGCGATTGCCGCATTGAACTCTGTCCACCGTTCGCCAGCCCAGTCGATAAACTGCTTGGAGGCGAGAAGCTTGGGTGTCAAGACTGTGCCGCCATGTTTCGAAATGGATAGAATCTTTGTGTTGCCATCTGCGAGGTCAACAACAATAGTCACACTCTCGTCGCACAATGACTCCTCCAGCCTGTCGGGGTCGACAAGCATCCAGAATTTCCCATCGGATGGTCGATCCGTTTCCTTGCCCGTAAAGACGACTGCCGTGCAGGCGATTGGGATGTTGGTAATGTTGAGGGGTGTGACGGGGGACCGAGAACAAATGACCATTTCTCGGTCGCCATCGTATCGAGCCCGCGGAAGCTTCGTATCTCGGATGGCGGCCATGGTCGCAGCCCATGCCGCGTCGAATGGATTGCCGTCAAATGAGATGAAGAAAATATCGATGTAGAGAACCCAATACGCCACTACTTGTCGGCCAGCCTCCGCTTCGCCATCTTCACCATCGTCCATTTTTTCATCGTCATCGCCGTCATCATCGTCAGCCGCCAAGTCCTCGGCAGGTCGGGTGTGCCATATCCGTAGGTCATCTGGGCGGATGACTTTTGAGCTGTGAAGGAGGGAGTATATGCGTGTGCTAAGTGTCTGCGCAAGGGTCGATGGAGGACCACCAGGGAGGAATTGAGGAGCGCAGCCGGTGGCAAGCTCGATATTGGGAACCAGCAGGTCGTATTCCTGGAGTTCGGTTTCGGTATTGGAGGCGCGGTAGCTGGGGATGCTCGACGTAAGAATCGTCTCGCCTCGCACGCCGCAGATGACAGTGGTGTCGCCCATGCGCACGACGGCGCTACCGTGGGCGTGCGATAGACTCGATGAGTTTACCGTGGGCGTGCGGACTTGGTTCGGGGCACGGCCATTGCTTCGAGCCGGAGGAACATGGCCATCGGAGGGCTCTAGATTGGCCAGCAGGTACGGGTGTGGGGAGAGCTTCGCGAAAGTGGCGCGAGTGAGGCCAGAGTTGGGGGCCATGGTGATGAAGAAGACTGCCTCGTGGCGTTCTCCGGGGGATGAGGACAAGTCGCAGGGAGGGCGGGCAGGCTGATGTTTGCCGTTCGTAGATTGTGGGAATAAAAGTTGCAAAACAGAACAGCAGCCTCGCGGGGCGTGCCAAATGCTGCAGCCAATGAACGAGCAGCGGGGAACAAGGCTGACCTCAAAACCCGATGCAATCCCTCTTAGAGAGACTGGGGGTCAATTTAGTGACGCCGATATGGGGTTGATTCGAATTTCACAGATTTCAGTCAGAATTACTCCAAATTCTCACTCTCTTTACTCCAGACCCTGTTCTTGTGGATTATTACTAGTTTTACGCAAACGAGGTCGCCAAACCACAGTACAAGTGGGGCATGACTTGACTGGATGCTTGGACAATGGAATCTGATTAGAGCTGGTCAATATGTGGATGGGAGCCTTCCTCCAGAATTCCTTTCCGGCGGGTCACATGTAGTAGTCAACATGGTCGGATGGTGGCTGCAATTTTGTATGGACCTGCCCTGGAGGAATGCCGATGGCTGAACAGCTGTCCAACGGCTTGGCCCATGTTCGACGGCAGCCATCATATCTCCAGTGCGTGGTGTTGGTGGCGTTTTTGCTTGCAGGGTTACCTATTAGGTACCTTACATATGGCAGATATTCTCGGCAATTCATTCACAGCACCCCAAGCCGATGCTGCGAAGGGTAAGAGACTGACATTTCAACAGGAGTAGGGAGGACACTGGGACTTTGACTAGCTTAACAGATGTGTGTTTGGAAGCCGCACAGCCAAACTCATACCGCCATAACAAAACAGAGATGCCGTGCACCGCGATTATTTCTAAGGAGGAGCTGTATCGGTGAAGGGTGGCGGCGTTTGTTCCTTGTGCTGAGGCCCGAGTTCGCCTGCCTTTGCCCCTCCGTCCCGCAACGGCATGGAGCGGGAAGGAGTGGGGCCTGACCACCTTCCCAACCTCAATTTGAATACTTGCAGTACTGCGGACTTCTAGTACTTTGGCACTCCCGTCCACCCTCGACTGGCCATCTCCTCGCCTTACATCGAACGATTGATTGCAACATCAACAGATGCTAACCGCGGCCATGGGTGACAGCAAAGCCGGCCAGGGAGCATTGCATTCGAGATTTTCCCGACTCCCACCGACGCACCCACCCCCATCACCAACGCCGATGTGGTGACCTGGGGAGACGATGCGATTTGCCCGCCCCGGACCAATCACAGGGGCCGTGTTGCCGCCCGCAAGCAACCCTTGTCACCGCGTCCGCTCGCCGAATCACATCACGACGGCGCATCACCACCCTAGCTTCGGCAGCTTTAGCATCCACGCCCCAGCCCAGCCGCCAGCGACCGCCGGCTCCAGCCATCCGGCAGCTTTCAAGTCAAGCCGCTTTCATGTAGCCACTAATTGATTACCTACTAGGTTAGCTGCTGGAAGTGTTTCCCTCATCACCCGCCATCCAGGAACCCTGTGGATGCGGCCAATCCTGTGGCCGCCTCAGACGCCCATCTGCGCCGTGCAGGTTCCTGTGTGTCTCTGCTCGAGCCAACAGTCATCCAAGGCATGCGTCTGTCACTTTTGGTGGGGTGAGAGCTCCCACCGAGCATCTCCTCTCGAGTCTCGACTGGCAGTGGTAGTCGAGCCAGTTTGGGGTTTTGCGACTGACGGTAGCCATCATGTGTCCCTATATGCTACCACACACGCAGATCCTCAGCACTCAGAGGTTTCAGCAAAGCCCCAACAGGTCATCTCAAAAAGCCCGCGGAATCGTGCAACAATGATCACCACCACCCTGGTCCCGTCCGCTCTGCAACCCCACTGCCCGCTGCAGACCTTGCAGGACAGCCCCCGGCAGACCTCCAGTCCGTACTGCCGCCAGCTGCAGCGTGTGATGGCTGGTCCACCTGCCTCCAGCCAATATCGTGCGCTCGTCAACCGCCTTGCCCTGGTTACTTGCTCAAGCTTTCACACCTCCTCACCGACCTAGCCCAGCTCTTGACTTCTGTGATTGCCCAGCGGCAGTGCCGGGCCCTTCCACTGGCCTCATCCACATGGCAATCTCGCATATCACCTCTCCACCCTCCACAAGCCTCACGCCAGTCACTCTGGTTGTCACATACATAGACGCCGCCCAAAACCACCCATAACGAACCACATCTTGCCCGTTCGAGCCCATATATCCAGACCCAGCCCGTCCGAGTCCCACCCCGCGGTAGTTTAAACCCTCCATTGTCTCGCCCCCAGCCATCCGCACAGGGACTGCTTGGATCCTTCGGTCCAGGCCACTCACTGCGCGTTGAACATTCTCCCATTCCCCTCTGCCACTGCACATTCGTTGATCGACCCGATCCTGGACTTCTCTGGTCCGGAGCAGAAGCGCGACAACGTTTGCTCTTGCTATGCCTGCTGCTTTTGCATAGCTACAACAAAAGAGGTATCCTGGCAACCACCAACCGCCGACGACACTACGCAGACCTCTACTAGCAATTTCCCTTCCATGACGAACTAATTGAACCATCGCTGCGCCTCGCCGCCTAAAGCACCCCCCGTCCTCATATTTCTGAGCCCATCGCTGGTCGAAATGGCTCCCCAGACACCTCCGCTGCGCGACGCTGTATCCAGCGTCGTAGTTGAAGCCACCAAGACCATCACCAACCTTGTCAAGCGCATCAGCATCCCCCTCACACCGACGAGCCCGCCGGGTCTCGTTCAAGCGCTCACAGTAGATCCCTGGGACAAGTCGGGTAAGTATGGCCTTGCCTGGACCTACCTCGCATGCGCCCTCGTCGGCATGGTGCTGGTGGTCCGAATCTGGCACTTTTGGCAAGACAAGATCCGACAGGCCATTTACAAGGCCGAAGTCGAGGAGCACTATCGCCAAGCCTACGCCCTTGATGGCGACTATGGCGTCGCTGGAATGCAGACTGGCCAGACTGGACACACTGGCCAGCAATTCTTCCCCGAGGCCGACCCCGCCGGCGAGAAGAACGCCTTCCGACCCAAGGCGCACTTCTCATCCGTCACTATAATCAACGACATCATCGCCTTGTTCCGATGGGTCTTCTACCGACCCATTCCCGACCTCAAATGGGGCAGCTTTCGCGTCACCTTCAACTCCATGGCGGTTCTCGCTTGCGTCGCCATTGCCACTGCTTTCGTGACGCTGTATTCCTTCCTTCCCCAGCCTCTCTACTGGCAGAGCATCCAGTTCGGATCTCCGCCGCTGGCTATTCGGTCGGGAATGATGGCAGTTGCCCTTACACCGTGGATTGTCGCGATGAGCATGAAGGCAAACCTCGTCACTCTCTTGATCGGAATTGGACCTGAGCGACTCAGTGTCTTTCACCGGTGGGGAGGGTATTTGTGCCTCTTCCTGTCTCTCGTGCACGCCATTCCATTCTATGTCCAGCCCGTGTGGGATGACGGAGGCATGAGAGTGTTCCAACGGCTCTTCCCTGGTGGAAGTGGCATCATTTACGGTACAGGTATTTCCTGTCTGGTGCCCTTGATTTGGCTCTGTGTGGCCTCAATGCCTTTCATCAGGAGGATCGCCTACGAAGCATTTGTGCTCCTTCACGTGCCAGTCGCCATGGTATACGTGGCGCTGCTCTTCTGGCACACCAAAAACTTCCTCATGTCATGGGGCTACCTTTGGGCTACTGTGGGCATCTGGGTCTTGTGCTACTTCATCCGATTCTTCAACCTGAACTGGTCGAAACCGTGGCGCCTCGCCTTCATGGTAGGCGACGAGGCGGCCATTACGCTCATGTCGGAGAACGCAATCAAGGTTACGATTCCAACTCAGATGCGGTGGAAGCCAGGACAGTACGTGTATCTGCGCATGCCGGGCATCTCACTCTTCGAAAACCACCCTTTTACGATCGCGTCGCTCTGCAGCGATGATTTCCCCTCCGACTATGGTGAGCAGTACCGGGACTGCACCTTGGTATTCCGCCCGTACGGTGGCTTCACACGCCGGGTGCTGGAGACTGCCATCGAAAAGGGGCCCTTCCACACCTATCGGGCCTTTCTGGACGGGCCCTACGGCGGAATGAGACGTGACCTGTCGGCTTTCGACACCTGCATCCTCATTGCCGGAGGCAGTGGTATCACTGCCCTGGTCTCGCAGCTCCTGAACCTGATTAAGAGAATGCGAGATGGCAAGGCGGTGACGAAGAGGGTGGTGGTTGTCTGGGCCTTGAAGCGACTCGAGGCCATGGACTGGTTCCGGGAGGAGCTGCGAATCTGTCGAGAGGCTGCACCTCCTGAGAGCGTGACGTGCAAGTTCTTCGTCACGTCTTCGGTGAGGCAGCGACCTGGCATGGAGATGATGGCACCGTTTGATCCCAGCGGGCAGGCCCCGAGGGCACTGAGCCACATGTTCCACGACAAGCTAGACGGATTCGTGGCGGGCATCGCCTCCAAGCGCAACTCTGCTCTTATCCAGGCCGAGGCTCAAGGAGACCCGGAGCGAGAGCGAGAGCTTCGCGAGGAGGATGAGGACCGTATCACCGCACTCCCCCAGCAAAAGTACCTCCAGCCTCACAATATCCCGCCTCCCCCTCCTGGCCCGCCGCCATCCGACGTTGCCAACGGACCCGAGGAATCTCTCAGGGCGCTGGAAGGCCACGACTTCCCCAAGGACAAGAAGCTCTCGCTGGAAGTACCCGGAAAGGAGGAATTCCGCTTCCGTCCGATGAACAAAGAGAACCCTCACTTCAACTACGCACCTCCTTCGCCTCGACGACTTCCGCCGGACCAGGATGCCATCGAAGAGGCACTCCCTGTGCGGGCACCAGAACTAGCACACCTCCGCACAGCATCGAACACTGATGCCTCCAAGCCACGACCGACGTCGACGTTTGGCCCCCCGTCTGGATTCGATTTTGGATTCCCCGAGACACCAACCGAGTTCCAGAAGAGCCTCATGCGGTTTGCGTTCCCAGTGCCTCACCAGATTGATGGCGGCTGGAGCGTCGAGTACGGCAGGCCCGACTTGGGCTACATGCTAAAGGAGTGGGCGACGGGTGGCGCAGATGGACGAGGAATTCTGGGTCGGCGCACTGCCGTCTTCGTCTGCGGGCCACCGTCGATGCGAGTCGGCGTGGCCAACACCGTCGCTAAGCTGCAGGCCGAGATCTGGGGCGACGACGAGCTGGAGGAGATTTTCCTCCACACGGAGAACTACGCTCTGTAGATATTCGGGGGGTTGAGAGCGATCAGCCAACGTGCTGTTTGATGACGGATTTGGATTGTATTTGTACGCGCTAATGATTTTGCGCGCAAGAGATACCATGAGCGACTTGACTGGGTGCGCCCTTTGAGATGGCGCCCACAGAACACCTCACCTATTACCGCTACCTGACTTGTCTTTACGGGTTTCCTACATATTTTCCTTGGTGGGCGGGCATGGGAGGGCCAGAGGAGACCAAAAAGGATCTCTGTTGCTCAGATACCATGATACTACGAGTAGGCAGCTACAGCCACCAAACTTAATGAACATTCAAGACGCCTAGCATTGCCAGCGACCCGTGCATAGGATCAATTGCTCTCTTTATTGGCGACTCGCGTAATCCTGCTCCCCCAATACTGCTCGCAGTAGTGGCTACAGATTGTTGGGTTCGTGAGAACCCTGTTGTCCTCTGGGGCATGGATTCCATGACTGGCAGGCCATCGAGGTTCTTACTGCGGGTCATGAAGCGCACTGACGGAGACATGGAGCGATTTAGAGTGCTCATAGTGGCGGGGGCCGAGCTTGATGCTGGCGTGATGACGAGCTACCGGGGAACCTTGATGGGTAGGGTCCGTCTCATGGGCTCCGACGTGGGGTTGCGACGATTCTGTTCCATAGCCATCAGTAAGTACTTGAATCGCGGGCATGCCCAGAGGCTGTGACCACGAGCTGTCGCTTTCGCCAGTCCATCGCAATTACCACCTGTCCTATTTCTTCTTCTCTGGCGCTTCCTCCCCATCCTCGAGCTCGACTTACACCAGCAACCATCCACGGCCGCGACTCCTCCGACGACAGCCATGTGCCAATGCGAAGAGCGCGACCTTGAGAAAATATCCAAGGGCTGGTCCATCGCGATGGGCTACTCCAAGGAGCGGCTGAAGCGGGTTCACGACCTCAAGACGGAGCAGCTCGAGGACGCCGTTAACGAGGGCCGCGTTGTCCTCGAGACGGTGTGCCTGTTTATGCACGCGTGCGTCAAGCACGGCCAGTACAAGTGAGTCAGTCCTTTTTTTTACGAGGTTGGTGAGCAACTCGGGGAGGTCATATATGCTAATGCGTGCGACTCCCCAAGGCTGCCGCTCGAGTTCTGGAGGATACTGCACTCTGAGTACGGCATCGTCGTCTACCCTTCTGCGTTTACAGAGGACGTCGTGGTGCAAGGCTTGGGCGTGGACGTGACGTTTACAGAGGCATACTCGGGACATATTGGTAGGTGGACTCCAACACGCCTTGTTAAGTCTCGAGAGTGTCTGTTGTTCGTGCTGACCGCAGAGTCCAGTCATGTTTGCGGCCTGCAACGGCGTGCACCATCGCCCCCGATGCCCGTTCGAGTACCTACAGGAGCCTCCGCCCGTATACCAGAAATGAAAAGCGCACGCTTCGAGTAATGAATGATAATGATGTTTGCTGGTCAGGGAAGACGCAGCTAGGAGGGGCCGGAGCCGGGGCGAAACATGGCTACGAGTATAGTAGGGACTAGGCCCAAGCCTTGCAACGTTGATGATTTTTAAAGAGGCTAGTATATGGGCGAATTAGCAACGGATGGGTAGATACCCATGTATATAGCGGGTATGCAAACAATGACCAGCAGTCTCGTCAAGCTTCTTCCTTCTGTCCAACTGCCCCGTCCCGGTTGGCTCTCCATACGCCCTCTTCTCCCTCAAACATTTCCATTTTCCACACTTCAACCCTCTCCTTGGTCTCCTTTGTTTTTCTCACGTCAGCCAAAGCCCTCGAATAGAACGTACTGGGAACTCCTACTTCGAGCGCCTCCTCTCCTGCTCGCCATGCCGCCTGTCGATGGGGCGCAGACACGGATATCAAGATGCTCTCCTCACCAATAGGCACCGTGCCTAGGCGATGGATCATGGCGACACCCTGGAGGCCGTGCTTCTCGCGCACCGACTCGGCGATGGACAGCATACTACGCAGAGCGCGGGGCCGGTATGCCGAGTACTGGAGCTCCTTTACTGCCTTTCCAGCAAAGTTGTCCCTCGTTGTGCCTGGTCGGTACACGTTAGCCGAGACGGGTTCAACGTAGACTAGCTATACTACTTAGTGGTAGCCGGTATAGTACATGCCTGCAAATAGGACGATGGCTCCAGCCGCTGGACTGCGAACTCGGTCCATGATGGCCTGGGCGTTGAGGTGATCGTGGGTCAAGGCCACGAAGCAGCCCTCGCTGGCCATCTCCCAAGCACCATCATCGCTAGCTGCCATGGCGATGATGTACTGGAAACCAGCTGCAAGTAATTAAGTATGTAAAGGACAAGGGAAAAGGTAATATTGCGGCTACTCAGAGAATCAGGCTGCTGCGGGGCTGCTCTAGTCTATCGGTTGGGAGACGCCCAATCTGAGTTCTTAGTGGAATACACTCGCTCCGATGGCGACTAAGGGCCATCATCGTTCATACTAGTAACAGAAAATTACAAGATTTAAATAGGCCAACAAGATAAACAACTGTTGGGCTTGCTTCATTTTTCTTCATTCAATTAAGCGCACGACAAGTTGGGTTCGTGCACCATCTTCGAGAATATACAGTACACCCTGACGGCTGCTGAGTAAGCGGATCGCCCAATGTTGGAACATCGAGCGCCAATGGTGACTTGACCTGACCTTCAATCTGACCATGACCTTAGTAGCAAGCGCCCGTCCGCACGCCACACTTATTCTCGCTCTCTGGTCGACGTCAAGATCGCAACAGTTGCCGCCGTTATGAGCGACGAATACCGCGAGCGATCCCCCGACCGCGGGAGGGACAAGGCTTGGAGCGGCCCTGTTGAACAAGGCTTCGACCAACATCGACAACACGGCTACCAACCGCGCCAGGGTAAAGACACAACTTGCGTCTTATAAGAGCCTCGAACACTCGAGAAGGACCAAAATTGCATCATCAGAGCTTGCTGCTAACTTCCCCATGGGACGTCGAGACTACTCTAGGTCTCCGCCCCGTCAAGCATTGGCCGACGATCCGATGGGCAGAGACGCGCACTCTCGGGACCACGACGTGCACCGCGACCGGGATTTTCAAGACCGTGGTGCCCGATACGAAGATGGCTACTCCAGGAGGGCAGCCGGCTCTCGGCCCCCCCGCCGTTTCCCCCGAAACGAGCACGACTACGGCGGCATGTACGACGACGGCGGCTACCAGGGCGCCGACGACTATCGCCACGGGCAACATGATGACCAGCGACCCCGGGGCGACGGCTCGCGCTACAGAGACGGCGACTATTCCGGGACGAGATCCCACTCCAGAGGCTGGCAGAACCGAAGCCGATCGCATAGCCCAAGCCGTGAAGCCGGACGGCCCACCGACACTGTCATTCTCGAGGGTCTACCTTTCGGCATATCGTCAAACGAGGTTGGTACTCTCAAAGTCCCCAGCAATCGATTTCGCGGTCCGGCAGTCTTTCGGGCGACCATGTCGAATTTCGGTCGTCTCTCATATTATCGTTTACCTGCTGTCAATTGATGGGACGAAATAATGTTGCACCAAACACCGCATCCTGCTCGCCTCGATCGTCCGCGCGACATAACTAATCAGAGAGTATGCAGCTGCGCGAAAGGATTCTGGCCAGCTCAATTGCTGCCGAATTCCCGGCAATCGATGTGCGCGTGTCCTCTTCAAGAGGTAGGAAGATGCCACCCGTCGTCATATTAAATATGCCACCCGCTGACCACCCACCCGCCATAGGCTGCACCCGCGCATTTGTTCAGTTCCAGGAGATCGACCATGCTGTGGCTTTTATGAAAGAGCACTATCCAAAGCTCCTCATTGAGCTACCAGACTCCACTGACGATGTGCCGGACGCACGCTTCGATGCGTACATACATTATGCACGAAGCCGGGAGAACCGTGACGACCTTGATGCTCGGGGATCCGGCGGTGACAATTGGATTTGCCCATCGGTATGGTTCATCTACTTCTGTCCAAGGGTGACGCCACTGATTTCCTGCAGTGCGACTTCTCCAACTACCCAACACGGGCGAAATGTAGGGACTGCGGAGGCCCTCAAGCTGGTAGGTGCATCATCGGCTTCAGAACGAAAGTGTGGTCCCTAATGTACGAAATTCGTAGCGCCAGCATGGCAGCAGAGCCTGACCGGTGAAACGGACGCCTCGGACGTACCCTCTCACATGCTGGTTGTTTACCCCCTGCCCGCGTTTGTCACCGAAGACATGTTTGCTAGCGACATCAAGAAACTGGAGATACAGAAACCCGAAGCCCCCAAAGACACCGGCAGTGGGGCCCCCAAGTTGAAATCTACCGCCCCAACGGGCGACGCAACCGGATATGGTGCGCGGCCTGGGTCGCTGCATCGCACCTTTCTCATGCGAGACGTGAAGACAAACGAATCTTTCAAGTATGGCTTCGCCGAGTTCTGGACAGTTGAAGATGCTGCTGCGGCCGTGTCGAAATTCCGTATGACAAGGACTTTCACCATCGCTGCCTGCCCTGTGACAGTATCCAACATTCACATGGGTGTCTTCATCCCCGAGGAGAGGGAGGTTACACCGGACACCGAGCACATGTCATTCCACCCCCTGTTCAACCCGAGTCTTCGTGTGCGATATCGAGATCGCCACCTTTACCCCAATCAACACATGGTGAATCCTCACCCGCCAGGTGGCGATAAGCAATCAGCAAAAACGGAAGATGAAGGCTCAGAGAAGAGGTCAAGGAAACGGAAAGCAGAAAGCAACCAAGCAGGCGGATCCACCAAGAAGCTTGTGCCGATGGCTGGCCAAATGGCCATGTGGCAACGGAAGCATGATGAATTGCGTGGCGAAGCCAAGGGTCAAGGGGGCGCTGCGGAGGAGGGACGCGATGCAGGCTCTGGCCAGGGCCGCCCTCTTGCTCAGCCGGCCAGCGAAGCTGCTGGGGGATTCGCGGGCGAGAGCAAACCCCAGGGGCCTATTAAGATTTCCCTGTCCAGCTCTATCAAGCTTGGCGCTTCCCCCTCAGGCGATGTATCCAGTCAAGATACCGTTTCTAAGGGGCAGCGAGTGGAAGCTCCGCACGCGCAGACCGAGACACCCCCAGTCTCATACGTCGATAGAGACAGGCTCATGTGCTTGATTTGCATGCGCAAATACAAGTCGGTCGAGGAGGTCGACATCCACGAAAAGTCTCGCAATCATAAGAATGCGACGGAGAACGACGAACAAGTCAAGGCCGCCCTGCCTAGGCTGGCTGTACGGGACAAGCGCTTGGCGAAGCAGGCCCAGGAGAGTTCAAGCGGCAACGACAACGGCGGCGACCTTGAAGGCAGCGGCGCGGCATCACAGTACCGCGACCGTGCAAAGGAGAGGCGTCAGGCGCACAACCAACCCACCAAGCCTGCAAACCCGCCGCAGGGGAAACCCAAGCCTGCCAGCGCTGCCAGCGCTCCCAAGTCCGAGGCCATTGCAGCCCCCAAGCCGGCTCAGTCCAAGGGTGCGGGCATGTTGGCCAAGATGGGCTGGTCTGCAGGGGAGGGCCTCGGCGCAACGGGCGAGGGCCGCACCGAAGTCATCGCACAGAGCGCTTATCAGGAGGGTGTCGGCCTGGGCGCCGAAGGTGGGAACCTGGGTGACGCAGCCCAGATTGCGGAACGCAAGACGAAAAACAGCTACGCCGACTACGTCAACACGGTGCAGGATAAAGCCAGGGAACGATACAACAAGATGGGCTAGAGATGTGTATTTATGTGATGCTAGAGAACTTAAGGGAAGGCGTTGGGGTTCGAGAGCTCGCGATTTCTGCCCCTTATGGATCGAGACGGCCTTGGTCTAGAGGAAGAACCAAGTCTCTGTGTAGTGATAGATGGAATTACCTTGAGTATCCTCTTGGTCATTGCGTTCAAGCAGAGCTCGATTTGACGCGGGTATCGTAGTTGTCGGCTTTGCTTGCGATCTGTTGTCGCGTTATCGTTTGGATACCACCATGGACAAACACAAACAACAACCCAACGGCTGTCCCGCCACATGCGCCCGATAGGGCACCTAGAAAAACGACGAACAACACCTTGACACTGGGAGCAACCGAGCCTGCCGCATTTGCATCTCCCTTTGGACTACTCGCAAGGTCGTTCGAAGAGTCCCCTGAAGGCGATGTGGCGGTTGTGAGATCGCTGGTGGTGGTAGCACCGCCGGTGGAGGACTTGTCAGGCTTGATCCCTGAGGAGCCGCTCACAACAGGAAGGTCCTTGTGATCAGCTTTGAGTTCGATGATGTCAGAGTCACCGCTTTTGCCGACTACGGCCTCAGCAATGCCGAGCTGGTGATTTGCTAGGTCATAGACGACGTAAGCGGATCGCAGGAAGGTGGCTCCCAGCAGGGCGAATGACTCTGAGTTAATGCCAAAATGGCTCGTGGGAGCGATGCCGAACATGCAGACCTTGGTCCAGTCGCCCACCAGGTCCCTTAGGGCTGGCACATCCATGAGAACGTCCTGAAGGCCGTCAAATACATCGACTACCATGTCACTCATGGGGACAGATATTGTTCTGCCAGCAAATTCGAATTTGAAAGAAATACCTTTCCCCTTGTCGTCGGCAAACGCGCAATCCACGAACGGAACCCGCAGTCCGCGGATACTGATAACCCCATACGCATTCCAGATCTGGCTAACTTGGGACTCCGGCAACAGACAGATGTTGGAGCCCGAGTCGAGCACAGCGATGGCCGGAGTGGATTCGAGGTCGACCTTTTTGGCGCAGTTTTGGGCATCAATGGAAACACTCTTGAGTTGAATGGCGAAAGATGTAGGGGCGATACCGATTGCCTCCTGAACACCCTCGAGGGGTAGTGTAGTGAGGTTCCCAGAAAATTTGGTCACATCGATGCCGCCGAAAAGGATTGTGCCTGAATCTTGGCCGAGGTCATTCTGGTTGAGTGTAAGCACGGGACCAGCATCATCTAGCGGCTCGGAGAGGGCTTTTGACCATGTAGAGGCTGAAGGCGGGCCTATCAATTAGGCCCTGAGACACCATGTTGTCGAGTATGGTAGGATACTCTTTGCCGCCAGCGACGTTGGCCGAGTACCCCAAGCCCATGATGCCCGTGGGGTGGGACGACATTTTGGCCAGGCCGAGTTGCTGGTTTTTGATAGACTTGCCATTGATGGCGACGGTGTCTTGGAAGTAGTCGCCTTGAATAAGTCGTCCATCGAGATAAATGATGTCGAATGCATTCTTGCCTACGAGCTTGAAGGTCTCGCTCTTGTTCTCGTCAACTGCCATGAGCATTCGTGTTACCATAGACTCATCTCACAGCGGTGATGGCATTGACGAACATGGGTCCATGCAGTAAATTGGCTGATGGTGCAGCATGTTTCCCTTTGCGGTGCAAATATCAGTATGGACGGAGTTGACCCAGGTGTCGCTGCTGCCAGTGTCGAGCAAGAAGCTGAGTATCTGGCCTGGGCTGCCAACTTGGAACTCGGCATAATAGCCTGAACCTGTGATGTTATTGAGCGCCTCGAGGCTCAGGGAACCGCGTTTGGTGATTGAGGGAGGCACCGTGTGCTTTAGCTTCGAGAAGCCGACTGAGAAAGTGCCGGCCGAGACGGCGGCGGCAAAAAACAGAAGTGAGAGGCGACGCATCCTTTCTTAAGGCGAAATGTCGCAGTCGTATAAGTGTTGCACGGCGTAGCTCTAGCGGTGTGTTGGCTCAGGGAGGGAGTGTCTTGGATAGTAGGCCATTCAGCGCTCGTTTTTATTATAGCAATCGATCAAGAGAAAATATGCAAGAGAATGAAATGAGGGCAAGCCAGCAGCAGCGGGCTTAGCAATTAATACCGACTCATGGTGCCCAGTAGCAACAGCAACAGCGGCTGTGATGAAGTTTGAGGGTAGAGCGGGCAACTACCCGTGCTGGGACATGTGGTGGTGCCAGTGGCAGGCGCAGGCGCTCCCACAGGTACCTGCCCGCTGGAACGATAGATACAGGTAGACCCAGGGCAGGTCGCACATGTCATCAGGGGAAGCAACCACTGAGCAGTAGGGAGCCACCCTTCGCGCTGCATGATTCACGGCAAGTGGAGGCACCACCCAAGCAGAAACAGCCCTCCCTGTCTGTACGCCCGTACCTGACAGGCCGGGATGCACCGCCAAGACCTCACGAGTTGTGATTGAGCGAACGCAAGCCGTGTCACTCTTTGACACATCGTCAGCAGCGGAAGGCTGCATTCATCTTCAACTCATGCTGATAATGATGGCGGGCGTGTTGGCTTGTGCTTCTTAGCACTCGGAACGGTTCAGCACATGAAGAACCGTTGGGATAATGTTTCAGGCCTTTTCTTGGCTGAACCATGTGACGGTTTATGATAGCCACTGTCCAATCGCCTCCACGACCAGCACTCTTCGCCGACATTGCGAATATCCTCGTCGATAGTACTTAACAATTTGAAGCCATAGCAGAGGATGATACATTTATTGACCCTCAGCAGCTGAATTGTGTGGATGCCGATCTATGCAGATGCATCACAGGGCGTCGTTGTGCGTGTCCTTGTCTTGACTGCTGTATCACCTGTATGACGGCAATCTTCGCGGCTACTAATGGGCGCTCTGTCACTTGCCACGAGGGCACCAGCAGCTTGCCTTGTTGATGGACCACTTGCCTATCACCTTTTATCCCAAAGGAGACATCCCAGAGAGCCGGGTGTTTGGCTTATACCACCTGGATGGGATCGAAAAGAGACAAAATGTCTCACAACTGAGAACCTCCTTGGCTCGGCTTCTGCCGCCTGATCCAGAGAGCTCAAGGGTGAGACATTTCCATATTTGCCTTATTCGGCAACGCCAATCGAGTCGAGGGTCATTCACCCATGGCTTGTGATTCTGGGATTCAAAGAAAGGAATCAAGTCAAGTGAAATGGAGAGTTTGTCGACCTAGCAGTCAAGTTGTCACGAAGTCAATATTATCAGACTGTCACTCCAGATACTGCTGCTCCATTTAATTTACCGCATATTAATATAGTGCGTCTGGAAATCTGGCGGGAACAGGCAGTGTGTTGACATGTACGCCATGTGCTGCTTAGTATTTTCGTTTGGCCAGGGCCCTCATCGTATTTGCTGGGTCGTACGAAGCCCAAGGCGCCCCACTCGGGGCCGCCGCCAGGCCCAGCCCGAGAGGTGCAGGTCGCACCGGGTCGAGACCTCGAGAACGAGGGTCGTGCAGGACCTGCACATGCTTGTGCATGCATGGGGGGGAAGGTGGCAGTGTCGCTGCGCGAGGACGACGCTGATGCTTGCAGATGCAGCTCCAGCGAAAAGCAAACCAGCAAGTCATGATAATGATTATTAGTAGTGCTCAGTTGTAGGACGACTAGCAACTGGAAGCACTAGCCCCTTTGGCTGTTCGTGTTGATGCCCAGCTTGTGCTCGGGTCCATCCGTCTTCCTGCAGTAGTAGTCCCACGATAGGGTCAAAAATAGAAGCCGCCCAGGCCAGTGCGCTGCGCGAGTGGCTTCACATGCGGCCGAGCAGTTGAAAAGCAAAGCCAGCGCTGGAGAAACAAAAGTGCCATGGGTGGCTGGCTGTTGATCCGGGAAATTGATTGTCGTGGTGCAATAGTCGTGATGGGCGCTGGTGGCTGATTGGCTATTCCGTAACGCGGCGACCCGTCCTCAATGCCGTGCCCCTTCCAGAGTTAGTAGATGTTGCTTCTACTGGGCGATGGAAGGGGCCTTTGGGCTTCTAGGCCTTTGGCGCGCCCATTCCGGCACCCGGGCAAGCGGCTGACTCAACCGCCATCATCCATCCATCATGCCACGCCACGGAGAAGTCGAGGCTTTGGACCTTTATCCTCTCTCCCACCTGGACATCTGACCGGGAATCTCATCGATCCGCCGCCTGTCCAGGCTGATTGCCAGCACAATCCATGGCCGACAATGCAGTAGTGCAAAATGCGCTCCTCTCGCCGGCCTCCACTTCCAACCCCGCACCCCAAGGCCAGGGCCACCACCACTGCTGCGATTCCCGCATAGAGAGTCTCTCGGCCGAGATCAGGCGCCAGCTGCTGTCTCTCCTGGACATCCAGGACCTCAAGTCGCTGGTCCACGCATCGCCAGTGTTCCATCAGCAGTACCTCTTTGACCGCCTTCACCTGCTCCGCACCGCCCTGGAGAACACCCTCGGCCGCTCTGTCATTGATGCATGCGCCGCCTATCGCACCGACCTACTTGAGTTCCAGGATTCGCGATCGCGGGAGACGGTCCTCCAGTTCCTCAAGCCGTATCGGAAGCGATGTCTGTCCCCTGAGGACGCCTCTCTCCGGGAGGAGCTCCCGGATGATGAGCACACCATAAGGCTCTCTGCCTTCCACCTCTCCGTGATTGAGCCCCTGGCGAACCACTACACTCGCTGGGCACTGGGCAACCTCGCGGACCAGGGCAGCACCTGGTACAGGAGCGAGCCGCTGAGCTCGACGGAACGCGCTCGCCTCATGCGAGCAATCTACCGCTTCCACTTGGCCTGCAATCTCTTCGGCGCCGTTCGTTCCACCGGCAGCATAGACGGCCACTACGTCCTCATCCCAGTCACTGAGGTCTCGCTCATCTTCATGCACACCTTTGAGCCATGGGAAATTGACGAGATTGGGTGCATATCCTTCTTTGCGTGGGAGAAGTTCGGGCAGATCCTCCGCCGCGTCCAGTCGGACCCGTCCTCGTACGGCCTTGGAGGACAGCAGCGTCGGCCGTACTGGAACCTGGGCCTCGGTACTGGTAAGTCAGCGTAGCAATTTATTATCACTTTTCATTTGTCAGTTTTCTAATGCTCTGAGTCCTTGCAGCGGAAGACAGCACTGGACAGGACAGCATCATGTCCCATGGTCTCAGGCTGCTCCACCAGGTTCTCTTCAAAGCAACCAACTACGAGGAGCTCGTCGTGACAATGGAAAGATTAAGTAAACAACCAAGAATCAACTTCCTCGAGGGCTCCACTGCTGCATTTTCAGATGTGCACCAAGAGCGTCTCAGGGGGAGGCTTCAGCTGGTCACCCGGGAACAACAGACGCGGCGGCGGCGCCAAAAGTTACCATTTGCGGGCGACTGCGATACAAGCATCGAAGGGCCGCGCCCCCCGCTGGCCTGGACCAAGATATGGAATGGCACGTACAGCGACTTGTACGGCCAAATCGTCCCGCAGTCGATTCGACGCTGGGGGTACGTCTTGTGGGATGCGTCCCGGATTGAGGCCACGGGAGCAGACGAGATATTGAGCCGGCAGTGGAGCGCCGCTTGGGAGCAGGACCCCAGAATAAGCAGGGGCGGACTACCCGAGGATGATTCAAACTCGGAATGATAATTCAAAGGCCTGAAGCTAGCAGTTCGCCCTGCACTCGCGCAGCGTCTGCCTGAACTACAATGCCTGGCCCAGCACCCCTTTCCATTCCGTGACCAAGGGGCAAACGTCCTGACTTGATCGACGACTTGAACATTATCGCACAATGCACAACAGCTCCAAAAAGAGAGACTGGTCATGCGAACGCTTCATCCTGGAAGCGTAGAAGCGATGGGCAGGGACAAAAAGTTAAGCCGCGCGTGTGCTCGTTTTCATATAGGAACAGCCCGACGTGGGGGTCGAACCCACAGCCTTGAGATTTGATTTCAGAATCGTGTACTCGTAAGAGTCTCACGCTCTACCGATTGAGCTAGCCGGGCGTGGCTCGTGATCCGTAGATCAAGTTGCGGTGGAGCGTCGAAAAATTCGTACATGGACCTACGGCTGGCCTTGTCTATCAGCTTAGCATTCAGGGAGGTATGGATGAGATATGGGAGGGTGTTTGATGCATTCATCTCTCTCAACTGGCGCTCAGGTTTCGGGGTTTGTAAGTATACATGGGGAACATAAGTCATGAGTTGAGGGAAAGGGACTGGAATCAGGCGTTGTACATGTTTGTATTCGTGCGGTTAGGTTATGAGTTGACGGCCACCAGAACGACTTGGGTTGGTTGCATTTTCCACCAGCTAGGCAGTCATAACTTGCATTGACTCACGAGCGACATGGTATCCTTTGGTGATTAAACCTGTTGTAATACTACCAGTCAAAGTCATTACTGCAAATGTTTGTAACCAACGACACCGTCTCCATGTCTTTCGTCTTTCCATGTTGAAAAAGTGACCACTGAGATCCAACGCGAGTGGTTATCGTCCTTGCTTAGACCCGTCAGCCCAATCTACCGTCTATAGTAGCATCCGACGCCGTCTTATTACGATGGGTTATGCCACGTCTTTACAAACCCTGCTTCCTTGTCCTCTCTGCTCAGTCGCTGACATTCGAACAATCAGATTTTGGCCCCCTTTTCCTTTCCATCCTGCTGGAGCCGCACCACGCCCTGATTTCGCACGTTAGCACGCTGTAGTAGAGAATCTGGGGGAAGTGTCCAAATACCTCTTGGTAGCACGTCGCCAGGAGCACGCCGTCCTTGCTAAAGACTCGCTGGGTGACGACGCCGCGGCCCTCGCCGGCCCAGGGGCTCTCCATCTCGGTGAACATCCACTCGTCGGCGCGGACGGCCAGGGGCTCGTGGAAGTAGATGCTGTGGTCGAGGCTGACCATCATGCCGACGCGCGGGCGATCCTTCCACTCGTCGGGGGAGGCGCCGGCGCCCTCAAACTCGCACAGGTGGCGGACCTGGCGCTGGGTCTCGGCGGGCATGGAGGGCAGCTCGTCCGGCGGGAAGGGGAAGCGCCACAGGCCGTGGATGCGCGACACGGTGCCGATGAAGTAGCTGTCGGACAGGTAGGCCAGCGCGTTGAGGTGCATCTGGTGGCCGCCGTCGGGGGAGATGGAGCCGCGGGCGCGCATCCACTGGTGCGACTTGCGGTGGTAGGGCTCGGCGGGCGTCATGTCCATGGCCAGGCGCTTGCTCTGGATGGGCCCGCCGCGCGCCCACTCGGGCTCGCCCACCCAGTCGTCGGGCGGCACCTTGATGCCCTCGGGCATGGGCGCGGCGTGGCTGACGTGCCGGTGGCCGTTGGGCGCCTGCCGCACGAAGCTGATTGTCGTCGTGAAGATGCAGGCGCCCTTCTGTCGCGCCTGCACCGTGCGCGTCGCGTATGACCGCCCGTCGCGCACCCGCTCCACGTGGAACAGGATCGGGATGTCGCTCGACCCGGCCAGCAGGAAGTAGCAGTGGCACGAGTGCGCCAGGAAGTTCTCGGGCACCGTCTTCTGGCCCGCCGCGAGGCACTGCGCGATCACGGCGCCGCCAAAGATGCCCCGGGCCCCCGGCGGATGCCACGGCTGGCGCGTGTTTGTGAAGATGTCCTATGGGATTGGCGACGAGTTAGCTCCTCACATACTCCCATGATCCATCCATCTCGACGACCGTCCCGTCCCATCAGTCGCAGACAAGGAGCGGACGGGGGCGGGTGGAGGCGCTTACCGGTCCGAGGACCTTGAGCTCCGTCACCTCGAGCACATTCTCAATCGGCGCCTTGTTCGGGTCCGGCTCCGGCGGTCGCAACAGCGTCGGCCGCTTCTCAAGCGTGGCCATGGCTAGGGGGGAGCGGCTGCAGGCCTGAGGCGATGTGGTGTCGGAGATGGTAGGTAGTTGCTACCTAATTAGCGGAGGCGAGGTGAGGCCAGCAGGAAAACCCCCTGTAGTCCGTACCTACGTAGTACACTGGAGATCTGGGAACACGAGGTGGAGTCGCGCGAGTGCTGGCCGGGTCGACAGACGGAGGGGAGCGAAGCAACGGGGGTTTTATTTGGGTAAATCAACGGGCTTGTCACTGGCGTCGTTGGCATCGGCACTTTCGGTACATGCGCCCGCGCCGCGCCGCGCAAACACAGCGCCCCGAGACATTTAGGTCATCACCCCGACTTGGTTGCCGAGGCTCGGTCTCCCGATGGTTGTGACTGGCAGGCCGGAGGCTGAGCGGGGCCAGTTCGGCCGAGTCCGATTCCGCGGCCCTGGGTGTGCATGGGGCAGTCACAGGTAATTACATACCATGCAGCACTATAATTACTTGGCAAAGATGCTTGTGACATCCATTAATTATTGGCATCCATGGATCATGCATGCGCAGTCCATCTTGCATCTGATCCTAGCCGTATGGACGTTTCCCAACGCGGCTCACGCACATGTGATAAAGACGGCGCTCGTCTCTTCTTGTTCGATCTGACACTTCATACCTGCTTGTTTCTTTTCTAGCCAAATAGTCCAGATCGTTGACAGTCATCTCGCCGCTCTACTCCATTAACAGCTTGTCAAATCCAATCAAGCACACGTCCCTTCCCTCCCTCCCCTCCCCTCCCTCCTCTACTCTCCTCTCAGGACTATCCACCATATCTAAAAGGCAATCCGCAGAGCTAGTTCCCTTCAGCGCTCTCAAACACGGGTTCCAGGTCCGGCCAGGCTGCCTTCACGTCCCCGTCTGGCCCAGCCTTTTCTCGCTGGTCCCAGTACTTTCCGTTGAACTGCCAAAACTCCTCGCCCGTTATCTCGCACCGCGTCTTGTAGAACCACGCCGGCTCAAAGTGCTCGCCAGTCTCCTCGCGTTGTCGTCGTCTTGCCCGCTGGCCTTCCTCCAGCTTGTTCTTCGCCTCGGCGGCATAGTCATACTCTCCATCCTCCATTGCGCGTTGATCCGGTCGTAGACGAGTGTCCGTGGGCGCAAGCCAGGGTCGGAGCTTGTCATCGATGTGGTTGAACGTCAGCGCGAAAGGCGTAAGGTTGAAAGGAATGCCTGCAGGCCGCTCATGCGCCTTCCATACGAGATAGGCGCAGCTCGGGTCTGTCATTCCCCCCTTGCTCAATGAGCTGCTCTGCTTGATATCGTCCACCGCCGCCTCGTATCCGGGCGTGAGGCGGGCATACAGCTTCGAGTTCCAGCGTCCGCCCATGCTGTAGCGTACCTTGCCAGATGCGTCGAGAACCTTGCCTGAGATGATGAAGGCGCTCGACGCCTTCCACCCACGCGGCTTGAATTCGATAATGGCCACCTCGCCAGTCGTCCAGTTCTTGATTTCCATGGTTCCGTAGTTGTCAATGGTGGGGCTACCAGTGATGATTCCAATGACTGACGTGTTGACCTTCTTCCATGTGTACAGCTCCTCCTTGCCGCCGACGGTGGGTCGCAGCCTGAGGAACCATGTGCCCAAGTGGCTAATGTCGAAAGACTTTCCGTAAAACTTGGACTTGACGTTGGACTGGCCGTAGTACGTCCACTTCGGTGCTTCCGCCCAGGCCGCACCGATAGGGGGGTGGTGGCTGACTTGTTCACAGAAGAATCGGTAGTTCTTATCTGGCCGCACGTATTCAAATGTCTCGCCGAGAAGAGGGTTGAAAGGCTTAGCGATTCGTCCCTCCGTTGATGAGTACTCACTGGCTGCAAAGGCAGCCACATAAATGAGTCTCTCGATAGAATCGGTTCGGTCCACAGCCACGTCCAGCAGATCAGTGTACTCCAAGTCCTCTGCCGCTCGGTGCAGAAACGACGTCGGCTCGTTGAAGGACACGGGAAGCGTCATCTTTGTCATATCCTTGCCGATCATTGATTTAAGAATGCCCTATAAGACGCGTTAGTTCTGGCAGAAGCTGAAACAGGGACACGGAGCCAGCTTACCCAGAGAGAAATCTTCGGTCGGTCATCAGCATCCATCGCTAGTCGGTTTCGAATTCCATTCTCGTAGCCCTTGAACGAAGGAGAAATATCAACGCCAGAATCCACGACAATGTCTTGGCTCTTGGGTTTGAGGTCGTCAAGAGGCAGTTGAGACACCTCCACTTCGCCAGCATCAACAGCGTCGAAGAATTCCTCCTCGTCCTCGGTTTCGCTTTCCGACAAGTCAACAATGATGGTAGGCTTCCTCCGGAGGCTCTTTGTCGGGGTCTTTGGCCGCGGTGCCTCGTCACCTGGCGCGTAGCCCTCGTCGTTTGTCGTTTCAGCCACAGGTTCTTCCACCACTGGGATACCGCTCTCCATCACCTCGCGGAGAGCTCGCTTGGTCTGCTTGCGTTTGAGCTCTGCCTCGCCGACACGGGCTTCGAGTTCCTCCTGCTCTCGGGCGACTTGTGCCATGCTTTCTTCCCACATGCGTCGCATGTTAGATTCGCGGTCCAGGCGATATTGCCAATATGCATCACGGTCCTTTGAAATTCGAAGCAAGTCGCCCACCAGGCCAGTCAGGCTTCGAATAGCGGCGTCGTAGGTGCTGAGTGCCTGGGACACGCTTGGGTCGGAGAGCGTCGTCGCAGGGTTGTGCGAGAGCTCAGCCAGAAGCGCCGAGTGGACATGCGACATGGTCTCCAGCTGGAGCTTGGCAGATTGGGCAGTGATATTCAGCGCATCCTTGGTGGCGGTGGGCTCCTCGTGCACGCTGTCGTCGCCATAGTCGTCCTCGTCATCCATGTCTCCGGGGATGGTCCCATTCCTAGGGTGGTTGGAAATGCCTGCATCAGTCCCCACATCGACAAACTCATCGTCGTCGAGGCTGCCGATGGTGCTTGGGCCGGGGAACGAGGGCCTCGGCTCCGGAAGCTTGGAAGTCGACTTGTTCACCTGGGAGGCAGTTCGACGTAGGTCAGTCATGCTGGTATTGTGAGACTCGCTGTGGGACTCCTGGATGGAGAGCGAGCTCTGGTCGGCCTTGGCCAGTCGTAGAAGCTCCGCGCCCCGAGCAGCCTGCTTCTCCTCCTCACGAGCCTGGTCCTTGGTCCACTGGATGGAGTTGTTCAAAGCCCAGAACCACCGCTTAGCCTCTACTTCGTGATTGGCCTTCAGAGTGTACTTCACCGACGACTTGCCAATGATTTCGAACTTGGTCTTCTCGTCAGCGCTCATGTGCAACCTCGCAATCCGCATGTTGATGGCTCCACGGCAGGCAGATCCGGCGTCGTCCTGGTGCTTATAATAGCTGAGCACCCCATCTTCGAGGACGAACCAACGTAGCTGGTAGCCCTTTCGGTAATTGGTCCACTTCTTCAGGTAGCCCTTCATTTCGCGGGCCTCTCGGCCAGCCAGGGGATCGCCAGCCGTCGACGAGGCAGCACCCTGCGAGGCGGCATTTCCCAAGACGGCCTTCTCCTGGATTCCACGCTGTGCGGCAACCGCAGCGGGCGACTTCTTCAGGATGGCCTTTGTAGCATCGTCGTTGGTGACCTGTTGGGGCAGCTTGCCTTTTCGATCGCGTCGGAACGGGTCGGCGCCGTGGAGGAGGAGGACCTGGATGAGATTAGAGTTTCGTCGTCGAGCTGCCTCGTGGAGCAAGGTGCCACCGGTCTGGACTGTGAAGGGCTCCGATGCAAACTCGGGGCTGTTGATGTCGAGCACAGTCTTCACGCGGTGTTCCTCGAGGACACCGGCAAGGGCCCCATAGTTGCCCCGCGCGATCAGCTCCTGGACCTGCTTCACCTTGGCCTCTGCGAACAGCGAGCGTGACAGCTGCAAGAGCTGGAAGATTTCGGGGTTCCGGGCCACGTCCAGGGCTAGTTTTCCTTGGGTGTTGGCAATGGCATCGTTGATGTCCTTTTGCTCAAGCAGGAGCTTAACAACAGTGGTACGGCCCTGGGCGGCGGCCAGGTGCAAAGGAGTGTTTCCGTCCTTGTCGCGGGCATTCAGGTCGATGGTGCCGAGCCCATCGGACAGGACGTACTCGATCACGGGGAACTCGGCGCACTGGATGGCGAGGTGCAAGATGGTTGTATCCTCGAGACCCCCGCCCGATGTACCCCTGGATGAGATGCTGGCCCGTGGACCGCCCTCGGCCGTGTCCCGAATTGCACGGGAGATTGAGGCCGTGTCGCCGCTTCGCAGAGCCTCGACGACTCTGAATTTTCGGACCGACTGTTCGAGGCTGGCGGTTTTGTCTGAGGCCGGAGGAGCTGGGGCGGGCGTGGCTGGGGGGGCCGACTTGGGGGGGCTCTGGCCTGAGGTCGGGATTTGGCCCAGCGCATGAGAGCTCATCGAGGCCTTCGCGCCGTGGCCACGGACGCTGGATTGGTGCGACAATGGCATGGCAGGTTGAGAGGCGCTCTTCTTGGAGGCGCGGCCGTCTTCTGAGCTGGATTCTTCTTCGCGGGTGTCTTTGCGCCGCAAGAGCGAGAGCGCGACGGCGGATTTGGACCGCTTGTGGGTGCTGGTAGGGGGAAGATAAACAGCGGTCAGTAGGTGGACTGACTTTGGGGCGATGGGGCGGTCCCAGCCAAGAGCTCAGGACGTGGGTGCATCTCATACGGCGCCCATGCAGGTCAGCGATGCGTGCAACAGCAATCGAGCTGGCCAGACGCTTACTCGCAACTTCTGCGTTTCGCTGGATGGGGGCAAAGGGGCGAGGGGAAGCCGGGTCGAGAGAGGGGAGTGTTTTGGGTCGGGAACTCACCTGTCGCCAGCGTCAGACATGGCGGCAAACTCCTGGTATCAATAGAGAACGGCTCGACGCAGGAGGGAGTTGCTGCTGCTGTTGTGTTTGTAACTTGGAACGACGTCGGAAGATAAAAGGAAAAAACAAAGAGCAGGAGCTCTCGTCCCTTGTTCTCGATGCTAGCCAAGCAATTAGATAGACAGGGTGTTGATCGAGGGGCCCGGGTGGTCGTCAATCAAGCATCCAAGCACGGCAAAGGCCACGATTTGTCCAGGAAAGAGGGGCCTTGGCCAAGAGGAGCTGGAGCGTCGTCTAGGTTTCCAGGTTTCCAGCGGAAAGAGAGGTGCGGGCCTGGGACTAAAGTTGCCAGGCGGTGCCGCTAGTGTGGGAGGAAGAGGAGGTGCAGCGGCGGCGAGCTCTGTCAAGGTGGGGAACGAGCGGGATGTCTGAGGTAGTGATTCCAGTCTTAGTATGAGCCAGTGGCGCCCGGCTGCCTCCGAATGACGTTGGCTCTGGCTGGGCAACCATGCTACTTGCTCCTCAAACGACTGTTGCCCACCAACGCTCGCAAGGTATGGCTCCAAAACAGAGTAGCGGCTAATGGAGAAGATGATCGACACGCAGTGAGCCGCCGGCGTATCGAGAGCGCTTCCGGTGCCGTGCTTTGGGCAATGACGTGCCAATGCGACTCTCGTGCCCTGGTCTAAGCCTCATGGAAGGCGTAGGCTCTTCTCGTAGTATATGGCACCTAAACTATAGCACCAGCGAAGGAGGTGCCGGTGCGCCCGGTCCCGGTTCCAGCGCTGGCCCAAGGAATCGCCACCGCCGGAAGGGCCACGCATCCACGCATCACACTCGGAGCATTCACTACCCCACACCGTGAGCTGGACTGCACCTCCCTCTGGAAAATGCAACCATCACACTCCATCAGTCTAATCGATCCGAGGGAAAAGCCTCACCAAGCGCATCGAGCGGGGCATATGGTGCCACGCACCCTCCATTTTGTTCAAGGACAGCATCTCTTCGTAGCAACTCTCTCTGTCAGTGTCAATGCCTGGGAAGGGCCAAGAGTCATGTCGGAGTTAACATAACATGGCGTGCGGGGTGGACCTCGTAGGTGGGTTGGCTCCTTCATGTCGAAATATTCACATGATAATGACAAGGGTTCGCCATATTGCCAACAACAAGCCTTCTATTAAATCCAATTAATTTATATTAAGATATCACCACACATTACTAAATAATTAAGCAAGTCAATAGATAAAAACAAAAACAAAAGGAGAAGAAAGGCACCGTTCAATACTCCTCCTCTACTGACAGACTCTTTCCCAGACTTGGCGCGTATGCTCCCATACCTTGTCAGAAGAACTGGCCCTCAACTCTTGCAACAGCTTTCCGTTCTGCGGCGTTTCGCCCTTGTCGTCCACCAGAAAGACGCCCTTTTCCGTCTGACCAGCCCTCGGGGATCCGGCCTGGAGAGGCGTGGCCAAGTCGGCCGTCTCCTGGACCGAATATCGTGCGTTTGTTGCATAGAACAATGCCTTGGCGCCGGCATCCTCGACGCTCCCGGCAAGAAACGTGTTGACGAATGGGGACACAATCCAACGCATCAGCAGTCCCACCAGCCCGCTCGAGCCCCGGGTGAGGAGCGGCGTAGACACGAGGCCTGGGAATGAGTGGACGAAGCTAATGTTTGGGTTCTCCGTGGCGAGCCTCTCCAGGAACAGGGTCAGCATCGTCGTGACATGTGCCATGGCGCTGCCGATTGAGTAGTTCCCTGGGAGCGCGAGGTCCAGGTCTTGGTTGTCCACCTTGCCTTCCTGTCCGCCTGCGAGGACATTTACCACATGTGGCATTGAAGATCGTTGAAGCAGCGGAAGAAGTAGATACGCGGCGCGAGCTCGGCTGTAAAATCTCACAGCCATCGATGCATCCAGCCCTTCGGCAGTTTCTGTTTGGCAAAAGTTTTAATATACAAGCATCCGAAAAAGTCGACTAGGCGGATTCCCACGTACCTTGCCGGCCCTGGAAGGAGACAAACCCCAAGGACAAGTATAACAAGTCTACCTTGTCCTCGACTTTCGCGACCTGTGCGACTGCCACATCGACGTTCTTGACAAGCGACACGTCTGCCTCGATGAATGTGATGCTCGCAGAGGCGTTGGAGTCTTGCAGCTGCCTCATTGTGGGCCCAAAGGCAGCCTCGCTACGACCAACAATGTATAGCCGAGGTTTTTTGTCGTTGGTGGCAGCGACCAGTTGCTCCAGCGAGCTCAGTCCGATGCCAGAAGTAGCGCCGAAGAAGACTGCGACGAAGCCCGAGGGCAGCGATGCGTTGAGCAGCGCATTGGCGGATCTGACCGAACTAATGGCGACCATTTTGGCGATATTGGAAGATGATTGTGATTGACGATTGCTAGTGCTGGGTAATTACTTGTATTGTGAAGCAAATAATAGTTTGGATTGTGTGTGAAATGTCTGGGCTTCATGGCGGCCTGTTTGGCTTTAAGTAGTAAATCATCATTCCTACATATTGATCGTGCGCACAGCTGACAAACATGATAACCTTTACAAACTCGTCGTGGTCCTAATGAGCTATTGGCATTCACACCACCCAAATGAGCAGTCGGAGGGTGTAGACCCCGTCAACTTTAATAATTCGGTGAACCACGGAACCCCGACGGCCGGTTGGGGTTTGGCGGGGGGGTCATTGGTAAGCCGGGACACCCCAGGGAATGGGGAGTGGCTATTTGTGGGGCCCGGGAAAGGCTGAAGTCCGTCCGTGAGACAAGCCCGAAACGTAGATGCTTGCTTCCAGATCGCATCCTCCTATACCATCGCTGAAGCCGCTCTGACAGGTCGTAATCAAGTTTGTATGAAATATTAAATTGCTGTAGCATTCACAAGTTCCCCTCTAGAGACGCTTGTTGCGAGGAAATCGAGTAGTGGGAGATCGCCAAGCTCACTCCCTCCCACTGCAGCCAATTGCGTCACCTTGTGACGACCACCGCGCAACACTGACCGCTGGCCATTTTCCCACAACCGTTCACTAAAATTCCAGCCAGGCCCAGCTTGCATCAGGCAGAACTGTTACTAGTAGTGCAATAGGGTATATAAGTTTGTAGTCCATCCACTTGATCAGTCTGACAATCTGCCAACGCTGTCACCTCGCCTACTCAACTCCCTCGACACCTGTTCATCCGCTGAGCGTAACAACCATCCAAAACAATGTGTCAAACTCTGGTCTCCCACACGAAATGGAGCTGCAAGCATGCCTCGGAATCGCTGCTTCGAATCCCGTGGCCGCAGGCCTGTGGGGACTGCGGGACCATACAGAACATTTCCTACCTTGGGTCAACAAGGAGCCGGCGCCGATGCGATGCGTGTGTGGGCGGCAGAATACACTCGACACCTTCTTCAAGCGGCTCTGCTTCACATATCCGCCAGTGGCTAGGGGCGTAAATGAATCTTCAACCACCAACTCAGGGTGCCAGACGTTCATGAGGCCCTTCATACCTCCTCGGCTCGCAACATTTGTCAAGCTTGGTCTCCCCCCGTCATGCCGTCCAACGCATCCAAGCTGTTGAGCCACGAAACAATATCCGAATGCTCGTTCCTCTTGGCAACGTCCAACGCTGTGCCTTCATCCCACGGCGGGACGGCGGTCCTATCCGCGCCCTTGTCGTGTAGCAACTTCGCCGTGGCCAGCTGCCCGCCATGGCACGCATTCCAGAGAGCAAAGTCCACATCCTCCTTGCTGGGTGACGGATCCTGGGCCAAGATAGCCTCGATGCGGTCGAGCAGCCCCAGCGTCGCAGCATCTTGAAGCGTCACCGTCGCTCCCCGCTCCACAAGCCGTCGAGCGGCCTTCAGTTGCAGGAATGCTCGGGCATCAGATAGTGCTGTTTCATCAATTACTCCGCCCTTGGCGTCAATGGCTGCGCCTGCATCGAGCAGGGCATCCAGGGCAGGTACATCGTCACAGCTTGCGGCCCAGTGTAGAGGTGTCTCGCTGTGCCGCCCGATAAATGCGCAGTTGACGTCTGCGCCCGCATCTACGAGTGCTCGAATCGATTCAGGGCCATTTGGAAAGTTCCCTGGCCAGTCTGTAGCAATGTGAAGAAGAGATCGAGCTTCGGTTGCATCACCGATAAAAGCCGTCGCCAACTCGTCATGCTCACTCAGCAAGCGCCTCAATGTTTCGAGTTCACCTGTTTGGATGGCAGTCTTGGCTGCAGACGCTACCGGATCCTCTAGCGGGAGGATCATTGTGCAACAGAGAGTCTTCAAGTCGTCAGTAAAGCGAGGAGATACTAGAAAGCTAAAGTATTGATGGATATTCCACTGTGAGGCATCATCATGTGTCTTAGCCCCACGTGACACAAGCCATGTACTCACATGTCTCTAGAGACATTCTCCTACCACTATCTAGTTGAGCCTTACTTAAATATCTCAAGTCAGCTCTCATCAAAACGTCCCTGGGCACTGTGCGCCCGCGGGAGAATATACAAGCAATAAAGTTATCTATTGTAGAATATCTACAGACGAATATGGGCCGCGGCATGTATCGATCTTGGTTTGAAAGGATTGCTGCAGCTTCTTCACGGGCGTAGTCAAGAAACTTGATGCTCAAATGACATGTCTGAACATGGTTTTCAGATTGTTGGTTTTCGTATACCATTACATGATTTCCATCCATCTCTTTGGCATCTAAAAGCGAAAAATGTGAAGACGCCTTCTTGACTAAGATGCAGCAAACCAATTAATGCTCATCGCAGCGCTTGGACCCAGGTAAACGAGAAGTAATGAAGGTATAGAATAATAATAAAAATCCCATGGAGCCCGAAAGAAAATGCCGTATCCACATTACAGGGCCAACACCTGGAAGACAACCATGGCGATCATAGCAGAAAGGCCAACAAACAAGCTGGAGGCACCAGCAGTCACAGGCTGGGTAGGAGCCACACCGGTAGGCTGAGTGTTGACTCCTCCAGTGGGCTTGGCGACACCGGAGGGTTGGCCGGCCTTGTCAGTAGGGCCACCCTGCTTGATAGAGGTCTCAATGGTCACAACCACGGCGTTGTTGGAGCCATCCTTCTTGGGCGAGTCCTTGGAAGGAACACCCTTGGGCTGCTCCCCGTAGTTGTTGGAGCCCTTGGGCTTGTCACCAGGGGTAGCGTGGGCGGTAGGCTGGCTGTGCTCAGTGATCGAGTCGCACACCTTGAGGACAGTGGTCTTCAGGGGAATGATCTCGGTGGTGACGCCACCAGCGGGGCAGTTCTTGACTGTGGGGGCGCACTTGGTGATGCTGTGGACCTTGGTAAGGTAGTAGGTCATGGTCTTGTCCCATCCTCCTTCGGGACCCTTGGTGATGGTGGGCTTGGCTGCGCCCTCGGTGACGGGGCAGACAGTGGTATAGAGAGGAATGGTCTTGGTGACAACATAGCCATTGGCCGGGCAGTTCTTGACAGTTGGGGGGCACTTGGTGACAGTCTCGACGGTGGTGGTGTAGACTGTGCTAGTGGTCATGCTAGCAGAAGTCATGGAGGTGACGGGGGCACCAGTGGTAGGGCTGCCACCGTTGTTGCCGTTGCCACCGTTGTTTCCATTGCCGCCGTTGTTGTTTCCGTTGCCGCCGTTGTTTCCATTGCCGCCGTTGTTGCCGCCAGCGGTGGTGGTAGGCACAACGGTCGAATCAGCGCCGGTACCGGCAGCAGTAGGCTGGGTGGTGGCGGGAGCAGAGTCGGTACCGGCAGCAGTGTTCTGAGTGTTGGCGGCAGTCGTGTCGGCGCCGGTGCCGGTGGCAGCACCGGTCTGGGTAGCAGCACCGGTCTGAGTGGCAGCGGCCGAGGTGGAACCATCGGTAACGGCCGCAGTCGAGGTAGACTGGGCGTTGCACACCTTTCCATCAACAAGAACCAAGCCCTTGACGTCGAGGGACACAGGAACGGCGCCACAGGTCTCGGTAATCTCGATGAGAACAGTCTGGGCGCGAGCCTCTGTACCGGCAGTGCAGATGGGGTTGAAAATGTTGTTGCTGAGGATGATGGTCTGGTCATAGACGATGACGCCACCCACGCGGAGCTGGAGCTTGCAGTCGGATGCATCAGCTCGCTTGCGCTGGGCAGGGTTGCCAGAGGCGATCTCGCCGCTCAGAGCGACGATGTCACCAACTTGAAGGCCGTTCTCGAGATTGGCGTTGAAGGAGAAGGTAGCGACCCCGTTGGCGGGAGCCTCAAGGCGACTATGACCTGGTTAGACGGCTAATCCAGCAGAGGAATAGGAGGGGGATAACTTACACAACAGTGACGCCTCCCTCGGTGACGGTGCGAGCATTGGTACCAACGCCGTTCTCAATACCAACGCCGGGGGTCTTCGTCTCAGAGCTGGAACCACTGGTAGTGGCCGAAGGCTCGGAGCTGGGCGTGGCCACAGGCTCGGTGGCAGATGAAGGCTGAGCGGGGGCGGATTCGGAAGAAGGCTTAGGTGGCGATTCGGAAGAAGGGACAGCAACCTCCTCAGAAGAGGTTGCCTTCTCGACAGATGTAGTATCGGCGTTGATCGGGGAGGTGCTGGTGGAATCGGAAGCGGCCTTGGTAGTTGAAGCATCCTCGGTAGCGGAAGTCCCCTTCTCGCCGGCAGAAGTGGTGGTCTGGGCACCAGCCTGGGTGGTGGTCTCGGCATCGGCCTGGGTGGTGGTCTCACCAGCAGCGGAAGTCGCGGCAGCAGAAGTGGTCTCCGGAACAGCAGTGGAAGTGGCCTCATCAGTAGTGGAAGTCTTGGCAGAAGTGGTGGTCTCAGCAACAGCTGAAGTGGTCTCGGCAGCGGCGGAAGTAGTCTGGGGAGCAGTAGTCTGAGCAGAAGTGGTGATATCGCCACAGCCAAACTGGAGCGCATCCAGGGCGTGCTGGTTGTAGTCCTTTCCATCATCGCCGACGTTCTCAAGGCCACGGGTGAGGTCCCAGAGAGAGATACCACCCCAACGGCTGTGAGTGTGGTACTCGCAGACGAGTTCCTTCATGTCAGCGGGGGTGATGTAGCCACTTCCGGCTGCGCTCTCGCTGGATGGCAGACCGACGTAGATCTTTGCGTTGGGGCTCTTGGGGTTGGCGCTTAGGAGAGTAGCCCAGTCATCGTAGTTGAACTTGTCCCACGAGAGGGCGGGGTTGTCGATGTACTGGCAGCCGGGGTTGTTGTAGAACTGGACGAAGAGAGCATCAAGAGGGGCAGTGGCGATCAGTTCCTTCATGTGGAAGTACTCATCAGCGGTGGGACATTGAGGGGCAGCAGTGATAATGATGGAGTTATCAATCTCCTTAAAGCGGTTGATCATCTTAACGAAGGGCTTGTTGTCTGTAGTCTTACGCGTTAGAAAATACTGGTGTTGCTATCAAGGAAGGGGGAGCAAACGAACCCATCTCGTCCTCAATATCAAAGTCATAACCGTCAACCTGGCTGTGGCCGTCGGCAGTGTCGAAGGGTCGGGGACCATCCCAGCTGGAGTCGTAGGGACCGAAGGCGCCGTGCAGAAAGTCGGCGAATTCAATACCCTTCTGTTCGGAGCTGACCTTGTAGTTGCTGAACTGCTCGTTGTACACACCACCGATGCTGAGGAGAACCTTGACGCCGCGCTCTCGGCAGTAAGGGATGCCCGTCTTGATATCATGGCACTCACTCAGCAGCTCAGACTCCTTGCCGTTCTCCGGGTTGGTGTAGGTACCGGCCCAGCAGTGGCCACCGAAGTTGGTTCCAGGCCAACCGGCCTCAGTGTTCTCAGGAGCCTGGTTGACGAAGGACAGAGTCACATACTCGATGTTCCGGTCACAGTACTGAGACAGTGACTCGAAGCCAGCTTGGCCCTAGAAGAAGCTGTCAATGTCCATCCAAAAACACCAACAGAACACTCATCCAACATACCCAGTAGCCGTTCAGGCCACCGAAGCTTCCAATGGAGACAGTCATGGTGTACGATTAGGGTTGGGGGGATATTAGGTGTGAATGACAGTAAGTTGGCCGAAGCCGATAATAATGTAGTAACGATTGTGGTTTGATACGGAGATCAAAGAGAGGACGCAAACAAATGTTTGCAGCGAGGCTGGCGATGCCTTCTCTGGAATTAACGAGTGCAGAGAGGTGGAAGGAATGAAAGAAGGAAAAGGGAAGGGCAGGAGAAGAGAGACTATTAGCGGCAGGCTTGAGGCCTTTCTCCTTTCACGGCCATAGTCAGGCACCAGCCTCGATCAGATGGGCCATGGGTCCGGTAGTCTCCATTCCCAGGGCAGGCAGCGCCTGACGAACCGGGGGAGGGCGCTTACGGAGGTTATGGGGCGCCATGATGCCGCCGCCTTCAGCATTAATTTCCCAGTTAGGATGCTGGGAGAGGCTCGGTCGGTGGAGAGGGGGGGGCGAGGCGTGGGTTGTATGCCTAGGGCTGGACAGGCGATGCAGAAAGCCCTTCAGGAACAGGCCTAGTGCGCTTGATGATGGGTGTGGGTGGCCAGAGGTGACTCCAGAAGAGACATGCAAGCGAGGCATACAAGACGTAGCCATTCAGTAGTCTCAACGCCAAGCCACCACATGGGGGTGAGGCCAAGGAAATAAAGAATGCACGACTCCGCTCAGGCACTGCGCATGCGTAGAACACATGTCGGCAGTCGGTGAGCAGTTGCTCTGCCTTGTTTCCGTCGTGTTATGCCTAGATTTCTTGCTGAAGCGGTAGCAGAAGGTCCTCACAAAGCCCCATCGCTGACATTTGTCAATCTGATTAGGACGTGGTCCGGGTTCAGTGCCGGCTTTGCCGACTGATATCACCGACGAGCACGCAGCCTCCCCACGCCCGTCTGGCGTGTCTCCGGCCAGGCCTGTGTTCGCCATTGGCCAGGCGTGCCTCTTCTCATTTCCCCTCACCACCGTCGCCTGCCTCAGCCACTTGTCGATGCTCAGATGGCAGCTCGCCGTGGCACCCTGAATCTCCGATGGTCTGCGGGACTCCCGTCGAGGTGTTACGCGGCGCCCCATCTAGCTTGCGTGTTCCTGCATACCCAGAAGTAAGTAATAGCTTGGGTGATGTCGGGTTGGGTCAATGAATTCCACGACAAAAAGAAGGGTAGCCACGTTGTGCGGGTGTCTCTGAGTCGGGTGTGTCTTGCTCCTCGTCTATGCGTGCTTGACTGCGAGGTGACGGATGGGGTATTGGTGTAAGCTGGCGGCAAATAGTTCCATCTAGTCTAGGACCAGTGGGCCCGCGCTAGTCCACAAGTCGCCTAGGGTTCCCCTGTCGGCCCATGTGCATGCAGGGGCAAACCAGCGATTTGGTCGCCGACAGGCGCCTGGAGTCACCAACTGGCCAGTGCACTCGTCCAGACTGGTCGGAATGTCACTCAGCTGTCGATAATCCAGACGCCATTGCCTCCGTAGGGCAGACCGGGGCGGTTCTCCGGCCCATGCTCCGTGGCTTTGTCTACAGTGCCACGGGATGCAAGGGCCTCCCTCGTCCCAACTCGTCCGGGCTGCCGTTGGTCACATCCAACCCAATACTAACCACGGCCAACACAGTCAGCGCCAGCCTCCTGGCAACGAGCGCGCATCATTCTACTACGCTACGTTCAGGCGACTCTCGGATTGTTCATTCCCACATACCGATGGGTGGGCGGGCATGACAACCCCTGAACATCCACCTTGTGCCCCATCCAGATGGGCCAAGCAGTAGACAGGGCGGGCCCATCGGCGCCGAGTTCTTGCCCTGTCAGATTGTTGCTCCAGTGTCCATCCAGAAGAGGATAATGCCGATCCGGGGCTGTTCCCAGTACGCGATGTGATGTGACAGGGCCCTGCTCCTCCTTCCCACTGTTGAAGGCCTGTATTTCCGCATCGGATGGACTGGCCGTCTTACCCAAGCCGTCGTTGCCGATGCAGCCCTACACTCACTGCAGAGAATGCACTCTCGGCGACTTTGATCATAACCAGCCATGTTCTCGTCCTCAGGCACTAGGGGAGCCCGGCGCAGAGTTGAGCAAGCACTACTCTAGGTGGCCAGACGGACATGGAGTTGGTTGAGCGCCCAGAGGATTCGGTTTGTTAGTGCAGAAATGAGCTGACACACTCTCTACCACTCGACAAGTACCTACTAATTACTGCGCCGTCAGGCACATGGCGCTGATGACAGAACCTACAAGGTCCTTGGGCCTCGGGTGTTTGTGGCTTGAAATCCAGTCGTCTTGGTACAAGCGCCATCCTTACCCCTTCCTGCCCGGGCAGTTTTTCAAGTCTATGGCAATTAAAGCAATAGAGTCCCGAAGATGCTTACCCCTTGATTGAAGCATGAAAAACGCCAATATTTATTTATATTCTGCTTCCCACCTCACGTCTGGAATCTGTCGTTGATGGATTGCATCTCTCAAGCGCAAATTCCATGTCCAATGCGACATGGGCGAGTCCGGAACTCGGCATCAGATCCAGGGATGTGTGGCCGCTGCTAGCACGTCCCCGCCGCAGGCTCTGTTCCAGTGCAGCCGCTTTGGCCAGCCCATGGTCGCGGAGCCGGACGTAGGCCGGGTTTTGCGCAGTCAGTCGTTCATGAGCCATCCATTGCCTTCAACGATGTCTCGCTTACACGCTGGGAGCCTTACGACGATTGGGAATGATCAGCGCCTCGGTGATTTTCTTGGCTGATTTGCACCCACCGTCTCTCTTGTTTGCCTTGATCGGCACTGCCATGTGTTATGCTCTTCTTTTTACTACATCGGCCATTCCTCCTTCAGCACTAGCGTCCACAACGAAAGTTGGATCGCGCAATTTGGCCTCGTGGAGTGTTGGTTCGGCCAATGCGTTCGGCGCTTGGTTCATTCTAAACCAAAGGTCCGCCGGTTACCAGAATCAATGGGATTACGTAGGTGATGGGCATTTGCTCAACGAAGCGAGTGTCACACAAAAGTTCTCAAAATGGGATGAAAATTGACCAATTTGCTCTCAGGGAACGTGATTATCATTTCTAGACGCTAAATACAAGATTTTCTAGATATCCTTAGGTTTTTTTTTTTTAACTTTTGACGAGATCAACATGAGACCCCGCCATGTAGGCCACAGGCAATTTAGGCAGTGTCGAGGACGACCACCTCAGCCTCAGCCTCACCAATGCTCTCGAAGGTGAGCTTGTCGCCGGCGTTGACGTTGTCGATGAAAGCACCGTCGCCCTCAACGAGCTCGGCATCCTCACGGCCGTCCAGACGAACCTTGGCCTTTCCACCGGAGGTCATGGGCACGTGCACAAAGACCTTTCGCTTGGTCTGCTTGGTTGCGTTGCCGCCAACGATCCACTCATAGGTCTTGGCGGGAGCAATGAGACCGGCGGCCATGGCCATGTCGGCGTGGATGGGGATGGTGCCGGGAACAGTAGGCTCGGCATCAATCTCCTCTTGGACGGTGGCATCTTCGCCGGCCTTGAGGGGGCTGAGGATCTTGACGAAATCCTTTCGCTTCTCCTCATCGTCGAAGTGGCGGGTGTGGTAGCGAGGCTTCAGGCCGCGCTTCCAGGGCAGGGCCCAGATCTGGAGGAAGTGCACAGTGTCGGTGGCGTGCTCGTTCATCTCGGAGTGGGCGATGCCATCGCCTCCGGTGGTGAACTGCACGTCTCCGCGGTGCATGCGGAAGAACTTGTCCGACTGCGCGCCCTCCTTGCCCTTGGCGAGCATGGAGTCCCGGTGGGTAAGCTCTCCGCTCAAGATGTAGCTGAAGATTTCGGCATCTCGGTGAGGGTGGGTGGGGAAACCAGAGCGGGCCTTGACTTTGTCCTCGTTCAGGACGCGGAGAGAGCCGTACTGGATGAATCGGGGATCATACCAGTCGGCAAAGGAGAAGCTGTGGTAGGTGTTGAGCCAGCCGTGGTCAGAGTGGCCACGGGTGCCGGATCGGTGGGGGGTGATCTTGGCCTGACGGAGAATGGACTTGGACATCTTGGCGGCGGTTTGCATCTGCTGCTCTGAGGAAATTGTGGGTGCGGGGTCGTTCACCGAGGGTGTAAGTGTAATGAAGTCGATTGCGAGTTGCTGAAGCTCAGTGATGAAGCTGGGCTGTGTGTAGATGATGAGGATGGAAGCTGCTGCAACGAAAATTGCAACTAGCGAAGCGAAGCGCGACATATATACTCGGATGGAAAGGGTTTGAGGAAGAAGCGAGAAGCTGAGTACGTCATGGCAAGATCTCGATTGATGATAGATTTGGCACCGCTGACCAAATATACTAACGAACTCTCCCGCATATCTGATGCATCTTCCCCCCATTCTTACCAAACTTACCAAACCATTTTTCAGCGTTCGTCATCAGCCCGCCAATTGGCTAGCTGCGCAAACGTGATGGGGCTAGCTCCGATCCAGTCCCTTTGCGGTCCCTGACCCCGCCTGATGACAAGCTGCTGACAGAGCTGAGGTAAAGCGAGGTAAAGTTGGTTGCACGTGACGCTGCAGCTTTGCCGTTTCTGGGGGTGGCTTTGCAGTAGCTTTGCTGTGGCTTTGGCGGAGCTCTGAGCTTCCCAAGCTGCCAAAGCAGCTCCGCACCAACACAGGGGAGCAGTAATTCCTCACCGGGCAGAAAAATGAAGGATTTATGATGTCATGGGACTCAGCCTCTGATGGCGGGTCAGCCCTCCAGCTCCTCTTCCACTCTGCCCCTTCATTACCGGGCGCGCACTCCGTACTCTATGTGCCCCTGACAAGAGGTTGGTAAGTCAATTGAGGCTGCCAGCACGCGACAAGCTACCTGCATAGATCAATCAAAGCCCTAGCTTCTTCGCCCGATTTTTTATCCCTCCTGTTTCAGAATGGCAGGTTGGGGCATCGTGGCCCTCTTTGACGCTTTGAGCACTCAATAGCCCTCCCGTTGATCCAGACGGGTAAGCAAGCCACCCGTTTCACGTGACCTCCATCCTCCCAGCCATGCCCAACCACTTCAACAATCCCAGCACAAAACAGTGGTGAGTCGAAGCACAAGCCCAAACGTATGAAGATGGCCTTGTCCTGCCCTGTGCTCGCCCTGCCAATTTCGCCGACATGATGCAGTCTTACGTCTCTTGCCACGGGTTCCTGCTTCTCTGCCCTGGTCCGTTCGCATCGGGGCAGCATCCGGTTGACCCAGGAGGCCGGGACGGAACAGACCTGGTCCTGGTTTCCCGCCATCGACGTTGCATGGTGCCAGAACATACCCAATGGCAATTACTCGTACGGAGTAAAGACGACGAAGTGCGTGTACTTGAGGTCGCCACAGGGGAACTTGGCAGCATGCACTTCAAACGCCAGGCGGGGTGGGTGAACCGAAGTCGATATCGGGAGAGGTTGTGCAGCTACGCCAAACGCGCCGATAGCCTTACATACGACAGTTCCTCAATAGAACCAAGTAGATTTCCAGTAATTGAATTTGAAGAAGATGCATGTTCCTCGCCCATTGACAAGAATCAGCTCACTCTTGCTTCTCTTCAGCAGCATCGAAACAGGACTCATCTGCCTCTCAACCCATTTTTTAAACCATCTACCGTTTCAACTGTCACCAGGTAAAGCCTGATCTTGGCACTTCAATGCTTCAGTCTAGATTACAACGCATCCTTCTTCTTGCCTTCCTCAACTCACGCTTTCTGTTGGTACTTCCTGCTGGCTATCACCAGCCTAACCCGTTTAGGTCAGGCGGGGTACTCGGCTCGACCCGACCCACATGTCAACGGCGTGATCGACAATCACCAAGGCATCACCCAACCCAAATCAACGCAACAATAAATCCCCGTGCGACGATTTTAATCAGATTTCAGGTAACCCAGCTGCGCGCTGCGCCCAAGGAGCAGGTCGTTTCGGTTTCCATTTTTTCCATCCCCACTCGAAGTCTCTCCACTGCATCGGCAAGGAATCCAGGGTCCCTGTCCCGCGCGTGGGGCTACTTTGGTGGCTGGGAACTCCCCAACCTTCTGGCTTACAGCCCAACCTCGCGCGTTGACAGCTTCTCAGTCCAACCATATCTCGATATCGTCCCCTCGCGCAGCATGAACTCTTCCTGCATTGCATCTAGTGCTACCAATTGGCTAGCTATTTGAGCGAAGTGGGTGTTGGGCTGCATTCCGGCGCTTTCACCATGAATTTCCAAAATATCAACTTCGACTATGTCGAGGACCGTCCTCGTAGGTATCCCCCACTTACACATCCTCCTACAGCAACCACTTTGATACCACCGCACTTACTACCATCAAACCTGCTGTTGCTGTTGTGTTTGGCTGACGGTTCGCCTCTTCAGGTCAAGGGCCGCCGACGATCTCTACCACTGAGAACCCTGGAGACTCGCCGTCCACAATTCGCCAAGTCCGCAACTACCCGGCTCGTCTTGGACCCAATTCCAGCGATCAGTCCGTCTCACCTCAGGCGGCGACCCTTTTCCACGCCCCATCTCCTCCTTCGCTGTCCGAGTCGTCAGACGAGATCTATGGGCCAGACCGACACTACAACGCTCGCTTCGCCGGTGGAATCCCTGGAGCGTTCGCTGCTCCCACGCCACCTGTGAACCAGGCCGTTCGGTTTGACGAAGCACAACTCGCCATGTTCGCTGCCGAAAACTCGGCCCGCATGGCCACCATCAAAGACGAACTGGTTATCGCGGCTGGGAAAATCACTCCCGGCGTCGACGATACACCATATATCCAATATGCCATTGACGCCTTATCTCGGGGTCGAGACGACGACAGTGGGCTGCCTGCCGCGCATTTCCCGTCCGGTACCTCGGACGCCTTCTCGATAGACTATCCGCGACCTCCAATGGTCGGGAACTATGCCGCCGGCGCCCTCTCTCCTCCCGAGCCTGCTTACGTCGAGGATCGACTGCCTGCGGAGCCAGCGTCAGTTCCGCGAGAACGTCCCTCGTCAGATTCTAGCCACGAAACCGCAGTGCATGATGAGGATTCTTACGATGACGATGACCATTACGAAGCCTCAACGCCATCTATCCACTCTCGATTGGACCAGCATGTCCACGAGCAGCCTCAAAAGCCCCGCTCCAAGTCGATCCCCGTGGGACGAGCGCATCCGCCACTCGATTTCAAACCCCCAATTCTGCGGCCTTTTTCAATGGCAATCTTCATGGTGCTATGCATTCTGATGATTGCCGCCCTCATCTTCTGTGCCGTTTACTCCAACAGCGATACTGGGTTGACACTCTATCCGGGAACCATTTACAGCGGGCAATATTTCGTGTTCCGCATCTTGCCGCAGATTCTTGCCGGCGTCATCCTCCTCTACGCACAGTCTCTGCTCGTGGCCTCCCGACGGATCCTGCCATTCGCTGCCATGGCCGACGAAGAGCCCCGAGCCCGTTACCTGGCCCTGTTTCGAAAGATGTACCCCAAGTCCTTTCTGCTACCGCAATTCACTGGGCCGTGGCAGCTCCAGGCCTTCAGTGTCGCCACCTGGCTACTCAACTTTTCGATCCCCCTGCAGAGTGCAGCTTTCACGTGCATCTTTAATGTGCATTCGTGGACTTGGGCTGCTGTTCAGGGAGTTGTCTGGACACTCGTCACAATCTACATCGTGGCCCTAGCGGCGACGGGCATCTTGATGGTCTTTTGGTTCCGGCGATGGACTGGATTGTTGTGGGACGTGCGCTCCATTGCTCATCTCATGCCTCTGGTCAATGAGAGCAACACAACGGAGAGCTACGAGTCTGTTGATGTCATCCAGCGCGGGACGCTTTTCCAGGCGCAGCTGCGGGACCGTCACCTCGACAGGCTCGGCTACTGGCAGACTGAGGGACGCCGCGGCGGCCCCATGTGGTACGGCATTGGCTCAGTGTCGGAGGAAGACCAGAGTCAGAGTCGCAGGGCTTCCTACGCCGTCGGCAAGAAGCCCAGCTACAGGATCTCCCCGGCTTCTTCTCGCGATGATCTAGAAGCGGCAGCAGAATATGCTCGAAGCAGGCACATCCCCTTGGCCCTCAACACGTTCACCCTGGTCGGGTCATTGGTCGTCATGACTTCGTTCATCATCGCCATCTTTGTCCTCTCCTTCCTGGCCCAGACCAGGCTAGACGAGGGATTCAGGCCTCTCATCTCGGCTCGCCCGGGGCCCGGCGCATTCTCTCCTGCCAACTTCCTCTACGGCTTCGTCCCCTCTGCTGTAGGCATGATTCTGTTCCTACTCTTCCAGAGCCTCGACCACGAGCTGCGAGTGCTGCAGCCTTGGGCGGAACTCGCCAAGGGCACTGGTTCCATCGCGCAGCGATCTGTGCTCGCCGACTACGCGGCCTGCCTGCCCTTCCAAGCCACAGGAAAGGCCCTCAGGAACGGCCATTGGCGCGTGGCTGTTGTGTCTCTCATGGCAGTCCTCTTCGTCTTCCTTCCCGCACTCGCAGGAGGGCTCTTCATGGCTCTCACAAACTTCCGCGGCGAGGTCAGGATGTTTCCCAACATGCCCGTGTTTGGCGTCCTGCTCGCCCTGCTCCTCCTTTACACAGGTTGTCTAGCCCTCCTCATACCCGGCCGCAACTTCTTCCGACTCCCTCACCCAGTCACTTGTCTGGCCGAGATTATCAGCCTCTGCACGGCCGAGGAAACTGTCCATGACTCGGCCTTTCGCGGGGTACGCAATCGTGAGGACCTCGAGTACCGCCTCGGGCTCGACCGCGCCGATCCCCGCGAGCAGACCATGTGGTTCTTTGGCGTCTCAGCCGGCCGCGATGAGGCCCGACTGAGCGTCCGCCCCCTCAAACGATTTACAGAAAAGCGAACGAGATCTATGCGACTCACGAGGTAATGCTGCTAATTCCGACTTACGCATAAACGTGTTTGACGATGTTGAATATTTTGGCTGTTTTTGTGTTTTTTTATTGCAAATTGTCTAGTTTCGTCGTTTTGGTTGCCCGGTAACTGTTTGGCGTTGTGGTGTATCTCTTTCAAAGATCTAGATTTGGCGTTTTGGCTCACTCAGCATTATCATCGGCGTTGTTTTCCTAAGGACAGGAACGAGAGGGAAATGAGCTGGGTTATAGCTCCGAGGTGTTTATCATTATTCATGTATCAACGTCCAATCACGCGTGTCATTTCAATCGGAGGGTGGGAGCTGAAACCTGGAATGCTCATGTTTGCTGGAGGCCGGAATGTGGGGGGAGGGATGGGGTAACGAATGTATATGCAGAATATGATACGTACTGTATGTAGCCTGTGGCGCTCAATGACGACCAAGCACATAATCCACGTGGTTGGTGTGTTCAAAAGTTGATGGCACGCGTTCGCAATGTGCAAACCTATGGCAACGTAGAAGTTGGAGGGAAGTTGCCAGGCAACAGGTATCCTGTGACTTCAATGGTTACAGCACCAGATAAATTAGTAGATGCGCGAGTTCAGCTTCAATCCATCCTCAAGCCATCGGCTCGTTGGCCACAGACACCGATCATCGTAAACATAGTAAATTTGTCTCATAGTCGTAGTACACAAGTCTTCAACCATCATCCATGCCATCATCATCTCTCATACCTGCCCGTCAGATCTCATCGTGTCATCGTTGGTATCCTCCCTCCCGAGTCATGCGAGTACATCCAGAACCCAGCAACAAAGCGTCCCCACCGGGCCAAGAAGCCCCTCTCCTCACGGCCCACGGGTTCCGACTCCATGTACCTCTCAGTAGTCGCCTCATCCAGCCTCCCCGAATTATTCCTCTTAATCTTCATGGCGTGCGGTTGTGTCGCAGTATCGTGTGAACATGTAGCTTCCCTCTCTGAAGTCGCCGGTGTGTCGGCGACACGACGTCTGTGTTTCGTATGCTTGTTCCGTGCTGGGGGCAACTTGGCAATGCCTTGCTGCAGACGAAGTCGTGAGTTTTGTGAAACATTAGGTGAAATAAGAATAGTAGGTGGCGACAAAATAAAGAAGAGCACCGGATTGCCGTTTTCGCGTAGTGTTAGGAGAGTGTAATTCGTCAGGAGTAGGATTTTGAATTGTCAATTTTTTCGCCGCCCGAGCATCCGCCCCAAGACATCACTGCGTGGTCGTTTGCGATCCACGGCGTCTCGTGTGGGCGAAGACGGTGCCGTGCTTGCGTTGGTTCGTCTTCGCCCATGGCCATCTTCTGTGCCTTTCCTTGAGCGCCGCCCATCGCTACCAGACCGCCTATGGAATCGGAAGAACGACCTCCGAGGCGAAGGTGTGTCAGTATCTGAGTCGTCATCCTCAAAGAAAGACTGCGGCTCGGGTTCTGGCGGCGATGGCCGAAGACATGGTACAGACTTCTTGGGCGGCACAGTAGTGCTACCAATCGGGTTCGACCCTGGCAGCGGAAGGTAGGTGGCAGAACGGCTAACTTTGGAGTACAGCGAAGGCTTTTGTGTCATCTGGGGCGACGGTCGCAGTTCAAGAGAGGCAGTTGGCCGGTGGTCCTTCGGCGGTGGCAAGGGCGGCATGTCCACTTCCCACTGGAGACGATTTGACGGTGGTGGCAGCACAATTGTCTCCACCACTACTGAGGGAGCTTGCTGGGAGCTGGGCTGTGTCTGTGTCTGTGTCTGTGTTTGTGTCTGTGGTTGCACTTCCTCAGGAAGAAAGACGGGCGGAGGGGGTGGCTTAAAGGCGCGGATACGAGCCTCTTCCTCTGCTGGAGTTGGCAGCTTTGGCAGCTGAGGCCTCTGCTTCGACCGAGAGCATTCCCATGACGGAGCCAGCGATGTGCTCCTGGGAGGGAGAGGAAGCGGCTTTGGAAATGGCGAGTACGTAGCAGCAGGCTTGCGGTTCCTTGGCGCCAGACGGCCAGGCGCGGGCCAGGCGGTGGTAAGGGGCCCTCGGCGCTCCTCGAGTGGCTTCTTGCGTCTATGCTGGGGAGACGGTATCAATGCCGGATACTGCTTGCGGGGGTGGTGGTTCGTTTGGTTTTCCTTTCCCTCCATGACTCCTCGTCCTCCTTTCCAGAAGCTATCCCACAGCTCCGCGGCATGAGCGTGATACTGATAATCGTCGTCGACTGAGACCTCTGAATCCGTTTGGTCGTCGATGAGTCCCGGCGCCGAGACCTCGGAGCCCAAGGATGATCGGCCAGAGCCAGAGTAAGGGCGTTTATCCTGCTCCCCTTGGCGTTCGGTTTGAGGGTACGAGAAATTTGTGACAGGGTAGTGTTTGGAAACGAGCTTGAGGTCGGCGAGCCTGCTTGTTGGGTCCATATTGCCCATGGCCACAGCGGGACAGCGGTTTGGCATGTCAAGATCGTGAAAGGTGGCCGGGGGGCGCGCGAGGGATATTGGACGGCATGATATACTAATAGTGTGCGTACAGAGAAGTCGGTTCTCGTTGTCGTGAGACAATCGCGTGGGTCCTTCACACACAAACAAAAGTCTTGCATGTGTGTGGCCATTGATGGAATCGTCCCTTCGGCTAGAGGGGCATTCCTGCACGGGAGGGGGGACCTGCTCTAGCCCTACCCTCGGGTCCCCTCCCTCAAGCCAGAGTCTGCAGGCATGCTCAGCTTTGCCATCGGTTGAAGCCCCGAGCCATGGCATGCAACGCGCCTACGATCCCTTGCATCATACCCCAATCGATGAAATCCCTCTGGAAACGATGATGTGTCTGTGACAGACTATGCTTGGAGCCAACCGCCGAGCTTGGTAAGGGGACAGCCGCGCCTCTGCATGCTGAAAACGAGCCAACGGTACGGAGGAGAATCCGCTGGTTTAGTTGACTGATACGTCGGCAAGTGCTTATGAAGCCAGGCTTCGAGTCACGAAGTGCTGCATCGTCCCAGCAACACGACACGCCTCTAGGTGAAAAGGCCATGAGATAGATGCTACTGGCTCGTACCACCTGAGCCATGCAGTCTAGGCCGTTGTGGCATGTTCTCTGTACTTTCCAAGCTGGCTGAGAGAAGCCAAGATGGTGCCAAGACGAGGAACTCGAGCAGGTCCTCGTACATCGAGACCCTTCAGCGTTCTTACCAGCCCAGTGGCGAGTTCCCCGTGAGGGCGTTGCCACAAGTTCCCAGTTGATCGGATCCATAGCCCAAGGTCAAGACAAATGCAACGAATGGAGCATTAGCTAATGCAGGAGCAGCAGCCACGATCTACGCAAGGGCTGGGCTCCGTCCCCCCCTCCACCATCGCTCGATCCGCGACAGAGTGGCAAGCAGATTCTTGAGAGTGGGAACGTCCGTGGTCCGCCCGAGACCTATTGCTTGGACATGGCTGGCTTTCTGCCACTGTGGTTGGTCGACGTGTTGCCGTTGAGCCATCGCCACTGTTGGGCTGATAGATGGTTGAGAAGAAATGCCCATCCTTCACATTAACACGGCCACGACCAGGTCAATCGATTTGGTGAAGCCTGACAAGCGGCGCTGAATCGGTGGCTCCGCGCCCCGCCCGGTATGAAAAATCGGTTTTCTTCTCGACCCAGCCACGGGGCCTGCAGGCACACTACGGTCCTCCTTGCTGGTATGCCTGCGGCACAGAGACTGGCTCAGCAGAGGTGGAGCGGAGAGCCTGAGACACCGAGACACTTGTCTCGCACGCGCGGATGGCCGGATACTTGTTTGGTGGTGTTGGTAAACACACGGTGGCTGTCCGTGGCAACCTACAGGCGACAACTGTTGACTCTGCTTTGTGTCGAGGCAAAATAGCCGCGAGAAAGCGCAACTGACCCTCTGGCCTAGGACGATGTTATCGGGGCTAGGCTGGATACAGTGTCTGCCGTGGCATTGCTGGGAAGCTGGGCTGCTGGGCATGACAAGAACTGCCTCCCTTGGCTGTCAGTATCAATCAATGGCTTGACGTGCCACACCGGGCAATGGCATTGCCCTAGCCTGTTCTCTAAGGCAGGTCAATGCATAGGCTAGAAGATAGGAAGTTTAGCCTCGGGCTCGTCTCCATCAAAGCCATCCCTCGGGCCCTTAGCCGCGCCACAGTTTCTGACAACTCACTGCTGGCCAAGCTCCCTGCGTCCATCTCGTGGCCCCTCCAGACTAGAAACGTATGGCCAGTGACTTACGACGCCCACGGTACCCATCGCTCAACCAAGCGACCGGTGCCTTTGCCATATGATGGCCGGCGGTCGTGCTCCGAAGATGCCGTGCTGACACTGGGCCTGCGTCGATCAGCGTTCTGTTCCTGTTTCTGCTTGTTGCATAAGCAGGTACGGCGTACTGGTTTCGCATGCAAGGCATGTCTGCCTCGGCTCTTCGAATGTGTGTTTCAACCCCAATTGCCCGTTGTTCTGTCCTCTTGCGTCGAACGGACACACGTAACGCAGCCCCGCCACCTCGTGCGATCCTGGTGGGACTCAATCGGTGTCTGAGTTGACGTCAAGCCGATTTTACAAGCCACCGGAATGCGAGCACCACAGACCCTGGCCGAGAGTCGCGTGCCTATCAAGGCGCAATCGATTCCTCGTTCTGCTCTCCAACTTCCGGTGAGCCTTGATCATGTCCTTTCCATCTTGCATGGTACGCAAGGGAACAACCTCCACGTCCGCATAGAGTAGTTCTATCATTATTCCCGCAAAGACATCGTTTCAAACACGGCTGGACAAACCGCGACGCGCATCGGATCAGAGCCGAGAAGCTGCAGTTGGGAGTGAGCGTGGTCGGTAACTACCCTACAGCAACGGGCAAATGGAGATGCATCACTCAACTCAACAATAGAAATCACAGGCAAAAAAAAGCTACAAAACAAACTCAATGCCCCTGCCGCTCACTTCAAGCCTCAACCACCGGATTGGGAGCCAGTGATTCAAGTACTCCAGCCTGCTACGGCGCAAGTCAATCACTGGCGTCGCCATCACGTTGTCCGTCGTCGAGCCTCTAAGCAATGGAGGTTATCGTTACGCGCGCGAAGTTGGTGCTACTCGCTGTTTGGGTTGGTCGCCTTCCTGGTCACCATATTTGTGAGTATCATTACTCTGCGCCAGCGAGATCCATGTCTGCTCTGGTCCGATGCTCCCCTGCCACGGTCTGTCGATGTCGGGACACCCTGGCAACGGGGCAGATTGCTGATCCCAAACGGAGTCCCCGTACTCTGTATCCGTAATTACTTTGGCACTGTCGCTAGCGAGCATCGCCAGGCCAGTACCAGCTTCCGGGCGTCGAAGCTGGGTGCATCAAGACTTGCCAGGCCGTGTCAGGAACTGACATGTCTGAAAGTGCCGGAACAGGGACGCAAGTGTTCAACAAGCCGATGAAGCCTGTTCAAGCAGCTCAATCGATGACCAGCATTAGTTATGCAAGATAGGTGCGGGGCCGCCGCCGAACTAGACAGGATTCGAGGACCAGGGATGAAATTGTGAGAAGCGACAATGTTGAAAGCTGCCACAGTCCTCTGGATAGCCGCCAGGAGCCTTCAAGCCTCTCACCAAGGGATCCTGGCGAGTGGCACGAAGCGCCAGCCCAACTCGACGCGAAGACGCAACCACGGCTGTGATTGGTGAACTGGCCATCGGGGCGAGCGACCGGGGCCGAGCCGTGGTTCCCGCCCCTCCAAGGGTGACGGGCTGGTGTGGCTGGCAGCTCATCTCGACGCCGGTCTGCAAGGCACGGACCTAGTGGCCTTTGTCTCTGGCACGCTTCAGCTTCGATCAATGCAGTCATCTGGTCTGTCTCTGTAAACTGGAAACGCGCTCGAGCCTAAGGCCCACCGGCCTGCTAGAGTCCTGTCGCGATGTTGGCGCTTGGGGAGGCTGCAGAGCGCACCCCTCAAGGTCACAATAGCACTGAGTGGTACTCGTAGGTGTACCACAGAGATACCCGCTCATCAACCTGGGCGAAGTTGGCGCTAATTGGGGCGTGCCAGTCCAAATTTGCTCAGGTCAACCAGCCGTTCGGTGCCCTCGCTGTGGAGCTAAGGGGCAGAGACGAGGGGGTTGGGTTGTTACCAGGATTGGGTATGAGATCCGGTGCACAGGGCAGAGTCTGACAGTGGGATTCCTTTTGTCGGCCGTGCCACTCTGGAGCGACACAGGACCAGCCAACGAGGCGTTTGCCTCGTTTTGTCTCTAGCCCCTGGAGTACGTCCGTGGCTGTCGTACCATAATTACCCGGCCACGCTTCACTCCAGTAATACCTTCTTTTGGGCCCAACGGGGGGGCAGGGCTGTTGGAGGTGAAGAAACGGAGACGTGGAGCATCGACTCTTGTGCATCTGCGAGACGGCCCGGGCAGACTAAGCCTGATGTGTGTGATTGGGACAAATAATCTAGCCGTTTGCTCCAGCAGCGAACAATGTAGTTAGTACACTAGCGGTAGTGCCTTTATGCTGTTGCATTTGCTGGGTTGGGTTGGTGACGGAGGAAGGTTCAAGTTCACGTAGTACTAGGTAGGAAGTTGAGGAAGGAGAGAAGGTCGAAACCCATGGCTTTGGTACTCTCCAAGTTCTAGTGCCGTATGGTACTAAAATCAGTCAACGTTGGAATGAATGAGACCGGGCTAAGACACCAGGCGTTGGACCCGAGACATGCTTCCGAAAAGGGTGCAAATTAGAGTACGACGGCAGCATCACCATAAGACGTGATGCGCATGCGCATCGACGCAGGAGGAGCCTGTGTTGGTGAGGAAATGAGAGTCTGAGATTGGGCAGCAGCAGAGCATCGCCAGGAAGTCCACAGCGTGCCTAAGTACTGGTATCTCAGTACTCCGTCCCGAGTACGAATTACAGACCAAGACCACGGCGGTGTGTAGAGCATTGCTAAAGGTCGAGGGGATTGACGGTCCCTTTGAATAAGTCGAGAGTATCAGCGAGTGTACAAGGTACGCAGCAGAGAAGACCGCGGCAGCCGAGGCGGAGATGAGATGGAGATCGGGCTGCGGTCAATTAATGGGAACGTGGGAGACCAGGGAAGCGAGAGGAGAGCATGGCCCAACCGTTGGCCTCCCTGAGCTCCCTCCTCCTCTTCCTCCTTCTTGTCTCGTCTCATGGCACGACGGAAGGCTAATTAGCTCGGATGCTGAGTTGGCAAGGTGGGAGCTAACGAGGTAGTGCCCGCCCCGTCCTCTAAGCTGCCCACACCCACAGTCCCACACCCGCACCCACAACCCACACCCCCTAGTCGAGTCGATGGGTTGCTGGGCCTGGGTCTGACTTGGCTTGGTTGTCCGTCGACCGATGAGTCTGGGGGAGACGGCGCCGTCTCCTGTCTCCTTGTCTCCTTCACTGTGACCTCTCTCCTTCGCAGTAATCCGGTCTGTGGGTTTGGTCTCGTCAAGTCAAGCATCGAGTGTCGAAGCCACGAGTCCTCCAAGCTTGCGACTGACTGACTGGAAGAAGAGCGCGTTGTGTGTGTGCGCATGCTATCGCCGTCTCCTCCTTGGGCAGACGTACTTGACGACCCAACCAACCAACTTCCATTGTCCGAGCCCGAATGGTGAGCTTGCAACACGGCCTCCAGCAACACAGCGGCGCCATTGGGAGGCGAGCACGGTGATCGGTGTGTCGCCAGTCTGCCAAGTGCCCCAAGAAGCTCTGTTCGCATCACCTGCGGCCACCAGCGCGTTCCGGTTGGGCGCCGGCTGGTTGAAGCTGGCGAAGGCGGCTGCCCGTCATTGCTGTGTTGTGCATATTGGGCACCATCAGAAGGGCTCGGCCAATCCCCCCATCGCCATCTAATACACAGGCGCGCCAGGCAAGAGGCATTGGCAAACGAGAATTGCCGACGACCGGTGCAAGTAGGTCCAGAGGCCTCGGGTTCCTCAGCCATCGCTCACGGCGCGCGCATCGGTTCCCGTCGCCAGTCGCGCACCCAGCAGAAGCACACAGCGCACAGCGCATCGCTGGACCTGCCGCCATCCACTGGCCGGCCTCGAATCGGAAAGACACCAACACTGGGGGGCGGCCACATTCATGCGCCCGCGTTTCGTCGCACCCAGCCATCAACAATTAACGGCATCGACCTCGACCGGCGATTCGGTACCGAAAAATCCATCGGGACTCGTTTGATTTGTTGTTTGGCTTGGTTGGTTGGCAGGCGTGGCCTGAGTTGCGCTGGCCCGCTGACGCTTGCTGGCTCACCAGCCCCCTCTATTTTTCCAGCTTTTTCCCCTGCCACCACATTTTGACATCACCAGGGGTCCCCGTGCTCCGGCAGTCCGTCCTTGAGGTGCCTTTTCTGTGTTCACTGGCCTCACTCTCCCTCACAACTCCTTCACCTGCGTCAGTTGCAGTCCGCTTTTCAGAGTCAAGCCGGGTCCGTCACGTCGGGTGCGCTCCACTGCTTGCTCGACTTGCTCATCTGCACACCAGAACTTACTGGTGATAGTACCAACGACAAGCCCCCACCACACACCACACCGTCTAATCAAAACCACACCGTCAACCACACTTTCTCTCACCAGCGCTTGCTGGTGAGCCTTCACCTTGTCTACCTCAAAACCCTTTCCCGCCTCGCCCCGTCGCACCGCAGTCGTGTCAGCTCCCACCCCCCATTCAGCTCATAACGACCCTAACGACCTTGACGACAAACCCACGACCACCACCCAGCAACGCCAGCAGCAATCGCGCGAGCAGCCGCAGCCGGATCCCAGACCGCTTCAGACGCCAGATCTTGCGGATCGAGCCTCGACACCATCCTCGCAACCCCGGAGTCTCCGCCGGACGCCAAAGTTCCAGGCAACCTCGACCCCAGAGCCTCGAAACGTCCATCTCGCCGCGGCCTCACTTGGATTCACTCCGAAGCCCATTCCGGCACGTGTTGACGAGCACCCAACAGTCTTGGGCCTTCTTCCACTGCACTCGGCGCAGCGCCAATCGTCCCGCCGACGCCGCCGTCTCTCGCAGGACCTAATTGAGGATCCTGACGACATTGCCTCGAACCGACCCCAATCGGCTCGGTTCATATCTTCTTCCCTCGTCACGGACCGCCCGGAGCCTCACCCCGTGGTCCGCATATCCAAGCACACCCACAGCGCCATCCTATTTGCTCTGGAGGAGGCGCTTCGCTACCCAAACCCGTTCACCCCGGATCTTATCGAGGAGTCGGCCAACATGACTGACCTCGTCGCCACCTCCAATGGCAAGCCTGTGCCGGCTCCCTTTCGTCCCACCGCCGCACCTGCGCCGACGAGCTCACCATCGGGTATCCGAGGGCCCCGGATGATAATGCAGGAGCGCGCGGCTAGAGAGGCTCGTCAGCGAGCAGAGGCCGAACAGCTGGAGCGAAATAGGGCGGAACAGGAAGCACGCTTAATGGAAGAAGCGCGAAGACGAAACGAGCGCCGTGCTGCTGGCGTTGCTGCTGGCCAGGGCCCCGTCGAGCCCAGCGACACCCAGCGACAGGGGCGGGCACCCCCCGAAACCACGACAACAGCCCGACCACGGGCTGCTACTACAACATCACAACAACAGCAACACCCCCAGCGCCCAGGGCGCTCCTCCACAAACCCTCAACCTCCCCCACAGACTTTCACTGGTCCAACTCCAGCAACACAGGCTGCCTTCGGAGGCCAACCCACCACCGATACCACAGGGCAGGGCACCTCAAGTGGCTCAAGGCCGCGCAACTCGTTTCCCCATGCCTTTGAACGGTGGGAGACGCTCTCTGCCCACTGGGAAGGCCTGACGAGCTTCTGGATTCACAAACTGGAGCAGAATAAGGACGAAATTAACCGCGACCCGATGAACCAACAGTTGACCCGTCAAGTGACTGACCTTTCCGCCGCGGGAGCCAACCTCTTTCACGCTGTGGTGGAACTACAACGCCTTCGTGCCAGCTCGGAGCGCAAGTTTCAGCGATGGTTCTTCGAGACTAGAGCCGAGCTGGAGCGCGCTCAAGAGGTGAACGCGCTGCTGGAAGCTGCCCTCGAGCAGGAGCGTCGTGGCCGTGCCGAAGCAATCCGGGAAGCGGTCGAGAACGAACGGGGCACTTCCAAGGCGCAGAAGCAGGTTGTGGAAATGCGCAAAGAGCTCGCCATTTCAAAAGAAGAAGCCCGCCGGGCGTGGGAAGAGCTCGGTCGACGAGAGCAGGAGGAACGTGACCGAACACTCTCCCTGCAGTCTGGGCAGCCCACCATCGTCGGTGGCGTCCAGGTTGTTCCAATGACACAGGGCGGCCCCAGCCGACAAGGGAGCCGAGCCCAAGGTTCCTACCAGGCTGAATATGGCCAGGGCTACCCGCCCGAGCAGACAACAACTCCGCAAGGCCAGCCTCCGACGGCGACATCAGCACCCGCTACCAGCGGCGTATATCAGCAGCAAAGCCAGCTGCCGGTCCCGCAGCCCCCGGGCGGCTACGTGGCAGGGGGATCAGAGGGTGGTTACAGCGAAGGTGAGTACGTGATTGGCGCCGACGGCAATTTCCTGTTGGATGCCCAAGGACGCAAGATTCCCTTCGCTGCACCACCCTCAACGTATTCAGGTTCTGATGTTGACGCAACAGAGTATGAGACACCCGTCACCACAAACCCACCGAGTGGCAAGCCGGAGTCTCCCTCGACATCTGCCGATAAGAGCCAGTGGACGGGCGCTTACTCGGACCCCCAGGACTACTCCGGCCAAGGATACGCCGCCCCAGGCTGGGAAACGGTTCCTCGTCACCACCACCCAACGAGGCTGAGCGACGTTATCGAGGAGGAGGAGCAAAGCCGGACCAGCGCCAGTCACAGCCGTGTCTAGGAATCGGAATGACGGAGATGTCTCTGCATGTAGGCTGCGACATGTCCGCGTACATAAGTAACTTCAAGGACGCGCCAGCTTTATTAGGCTGGCTCAAGACCGAGCCGGATACGGCTTTGCTGCCCCTAGGCGCATGCGACTTTCACTGGTAACCCGGACAGGAATTCTTTCAACAATTTGGTATCGGACACGGCGTATTCTTGTCACTTTTCCTTGGTTGGTGCAGCTGTTGCATAGCATGGACATCGGTTCTTATCAGCATAACATTTGCTCCACATTAATGGGTTTCTCAGGACTCTTTTCAACTCCCGCTCCTCTGCTTACTATGGAATTCGACGTGTACTCCGGAAAGGAGGTGTCTTTATAGACCAAAATTTGCATTAGAAGGCCTCTTCAACTTTTGCGTCGCCTCATTGTGGACTCCGCGCACCCTGTCATACCTACTCTGCCAACGCCGACATTCGCCGCACCATGACGGACTATTATCGGCTTTCTGCACTTTTGTGCCGACGGCCAATCCCTGGCTTTTGCGTCACGGTGACATGGCTAGATGGTTTAGACGTGGCGCTGTGCATAAGGGGGGTTCTGTTGCATTTGCTAGGAATGAATGTCCATAGCACTCACACCGCAGCTAGGTGGTGATAGATAAGGCCGCTTTGCGGCCACTGTATAACCAAATGATATCTAATCAAGCAACATTCACACGAGTATCGCTCAACCCGTCCCACACGGCAGGAATCATATCAAGGTGCTCTCTGTATAGGTCGTCGTAAGGAGTTCATCATACGCCCTTCGTATTTGCCTTGCCGCCGCCCTGATTTCCAAGATACGATGCTCGAGGAAAGCTTGGATGGGTGTAGGGTATTGATGTTCGTGGGCCACGAGCTGCGTGGGGATGAAGACTGCATATGATAAATGACCACTGTAAGTATTGTAGTTGTATCATGCTTGCAAAATGTAGAAAGACCAAGAGAAAAAAAACAGTACCCAACCCTAATGTGGTCTATGAAACGCCATCATCGCCTCTGCAACTCCACAGCTAACAATGCATGTTATTCATACAGCAGAATCGCCCCCCCGCACGCCGTTCGCACCGTTGTCCGCAGAACCGCCGCTCTGATTGCTGTCCCTGTAGGATGACCAGGGGCGAGCATCGCTTGAACTGGACCCTGCATTGGATCGCCGTCGGCCATTTCCCCGCCACCAATTGAGGCTGAACAGATTGCTAAACGAATCCGAAGTCGCAGAGCTTCTGGTTCTGGACTGTCTCCGGGCAACGAGACCTGGGAATCCCGTGCTCTTCCGCCGCCGCCGAGTAAACTTTCGAGGTGAATTTTCATTGCTGGGGCCAGATTCCTCGCCGCCTACGGCTGGGCCGGCAATGGACCTTCGTTTCGAGGGGAGAAGTGGAGACGATTCGGCGCGCCCTGGCATCGTGCTTGAGCGGCGCCGATTGATTGGCGTGGTGGAATCATCGCGATCCTCAAGCTCACCCCAAATCTCATCACGTTCTGCCCAGCGTGAGCTCCTCTTGCGAGTGGGCGTGAGCGGCGCCGTCTCGCCGGCCTTGGGCGCAAAGGTTTGGTAAGTGGCTGGGAGGCCGACCTCATCCGCTGTGGCCATATCCGAGCCGAGCAACGATTCTTCCTCTCCCTCGGTATCCTCCACAAGACCCAGGCCAGGAGCCAGGGACGACTGCCCAACCCCAGGAGCATGTTGCTCGTCGCTTAGTCGCCACGAAAGAGCAAGCACACCTGATAGGAGGATAACCGTGCCGAGTGCAATGAGGCAAGCGCGAAGAGGCGATATTAAGCTCGTCTGATTAAAGTAGATCAAGCCGTCCAATATAGCAATAATGTTGTATACGCAAAAAACCAGGGGATATAGGACCGATGTTGAGACCAGCTTGAGGCCACGGTGTAAGTAGTATAGTTGACACAAGGCGAGGGTAACGAGAGCAAGCACGATGATCCAGGATTGCCAGTGGACGAATTGGTTGCTCCCGCCGACAGTCTTAATTACCAGCTCGACGGAGGACTTGGCGAAGAGCAGGGCATGTGCAGAAATGTCTCCACTGATGACTCCGTACACGATGCCACGTGTGAGTCGGAACCGGGCGTCGTGGGAAAGATTGGAGATGCTGTCGATGACCTCGATGCCTAGCGCGAGTGTGATGACGAAGAAGGCTTGAAGACTCATCCACACGAGATATGCTTTGCGTCCCATGAGGGCCAAGAGCTCATCTAAGTCATGTGCAGGGGACGGTATGGCCCCGAAAATGGCGATGAGTATTGCGCCAGACGTGACCAGCACGGTACCGGAGAGCGACCATCTAGTGAAGGGCTCGCTCAGTATTAAGGATGCGCATATCGAGTTGAAGACCAGGCCCGCGGCCTGCAGTGTTGAGAGAACGGGCAACGGCAGCGTCGAGATCTGCACGCTGCTTCCTAGGATATTTGCCACGATGAACATGCCCATTCCGATCTGCCATCGTCTTCTGCGGTACGGCGGGCGGCGAACGTCCAGAGGTCCCTTTTCGTCTTCGAGGATATGCGACTTTCGTTGAAGGGTCAATCCCAAGCTCTGCACACTGGTAGAGAGGAGTCCGACGAGGATCCCAATCTATCACAAACATATCAGTAAAACGCCGCCTGTATTGGCGCGAACATCAACAACGTACAGCTATGCTCCCGCCGGCGGAGATACCGCCAAGCAAGCCCATTGCGCCTGTGCCAATCCGGATGTCATCTGGCGCTTGAAAAGCAATTCGGGATGCGCTAGCGTTGCATATGAGAGCGATGAAAGTAGCGCCGAGGGGGACCTGGAAGGTGGCCGATGGGAGGTTGTCGATGACGCCTGTGACGATCGAGGCGCCAGGTAAGAGCGGTGTCTGTGAGGCAACGGGGTTCGCAGGTGGATCGACTTTCGGATGATAATAATGAGGGGGCCAGAGGGCGCCGGCACCCTTCAGAAGGGCCGTATGGGCAGTAGTAAAAGGCAATGTTCTTTTTGAGACAAGAGTTGGGTCTCGGCGATGTCGTCAGGGAGCCAGCGGGTGTTGTCGACGTCAACTGTCGGGAGGCGCCTGACCATCTGCACGCGCTGTGAGTTTCAAGCACGGCACTGCTTTGAGCTTTAGCAATGGGCCCTTGCAGCGGCGGTGCCATCACGTGGGCGCACGTGATAGTCGTCACCAGCCACTCTCAATGGCCAAGTCAAGGTACAGGTGTGGGGGGGTCTCCGTCATGGGCCTGTGGCTGCAGCACCAGCCCGCCCAGTAGCTGCCTGTGAGGGAGGGACGGGGACCTCATCACTGGGATTCGACAGCTTGGCCCTGGCGTCACAGCTCCTGCACTCCACTTGCAACCTCCGCCATCAACGAACTCCCATCCCGCCGTCCGTCGCCGCCCTGGGTCATCGCTTTCTCCCGTGCGATACTATCCTCGCTGTCATCACAAAGCCGTCCCGATACTGTCCACAGCCCCCTAGCCGCCGCCCACCATGTCGCAACACGCATTGTCTGACCAGCAGGTACGTTGCCTAGCAGACGCCGCCCTCGGTGATCACCCCCGACCCAACCGGCGCCTTCGCTGACTTGCTGCGTTTCTTGTTGCAGGTCGGCGATGAGCTCCGAAAGATGACTGCGTTCATTAAGCAGGAAGCTTTGGAGAAAGCCCGCGAGATCGAGATCAAGGCGAACGAGGAGTTTGAGATCGAGAAGTCCAAGCTGGTCCGCCAAGAGACCGATGCCATCGATGCCCAATATGAGAAGAAGTTCAAGCAAGCCACCATGTCCCAGCAGATTACTCGCTCGACAGTTGCCAACAAGACGCGACTTAAGGTCCTCGGCGCCCGACAAGAGCTGCTCGACGACATCTTCTCCGAGGCTCAGAAGAAGCTCGCCGAAGGATCCAAGGATAAGGCCAAGTACCAGAAGATCCTCAAGGACCTGATCCTCGAAGGATTCTACGCCATGAACGAGCCTGGCTTGAAGCTTCGCGTGCGAAAGAAGGACAACGATGCTGCCAAGAAGGCCATTGAGGAGGCCGTCAAGGAGTATAAGTCCAAGGTCGGCAAGGAGATCTCGGCCTCCATCCAGGAGAGCGACCCCTTGCCCGAAGAAAGGTGAGTTGAAAGACTGAGAATTTATACCTCTGTGGCGGAAAATCTAATGAAATACCAGTGCGGGAGGTGTTGTTATCGTTGGCGGTGAAGGCAAGATCGAGATCGACAACACTTTCGAGACTCGATTGACACAACTGGAGGAGTCTGCCGCGCCGGCCGTGCGTGAGGCTCTGTTTGGAAAGAACCCTAACCGCAAGTTTTACGACTAATGGGACCTGCGATGGTTGTTCTGGGCATACCTACCTACATCGATGGACGGAGGGCTGCTACACCCTGCACGCGGCATTTCCTACCAGCAATCGGAATGTTAATCAGTCCATGCTTCGCGGCTTAGAGGCTGTATCATAAATTGTTTTACTGTCATGTTCTGAATTATTGAACCAAGCTCGTGGAATAGTCATTTACTACGAGATGTATCGTCTGCCTAATCTTCGTGTGTTTTGCCAACCTAGCTGGCCACATATAGCCACGATGGTTCAGTTGGTTTTGACCACTATTGTGTCCTCATCTACCAGGGCCGACTCTGGCGCAGGTGCAGGTGCCTTTTTCAAGAAACCTTTCATCATCGTCTGCTGTCGCGGCAGAAAGGGATCTTCGGCCCGGTGAAGATCAAAGACACTGGCCTTGAGTTTCTTCTTGGTTCGGACTGAATTGGCAAGCCGTTGTTGCACCCACTCAATGACGCTCTTCGTCTCGGTGCGTGCCAGCTTCATGCCCGCATCATTGATCTTTCTCCAAATCCCCCTTAGACGAGTGGAGAGTTCGTCCACCTCTTCGTTGAACCGCTTCTCCCCTTCGGGGTCGTCGGAAGCGACCCATGATCCATCATCGACGGCCATGTCGAGAAGAATGATGCAAGCTCGTAGTTCAGCAAAGTCTGTATCGGGGCCAACTGTGAAATCGCTGCCTTCCAAGCGATCGACCAGGCTCTGGATAGTGACGACGTCATCGGGGTGATGCCGTCCGAGATCCGGGTCATCGAAAAGGAATGCCACAGCTAGACGTCTCCGTAAATCGTGCGACTTGGTGTTATGAATAGGTAGACACGCCAAGACGTTGATCCGGACGCATTGGGCCGCGACCAGAGTGTGGAAAAGTGAACATGTCTCATGGCACTGGCAGTTTGGTTAGGAATAAGTTACAAGAGAAGTGTTCAGTTACTCACGAAAGCGTCCCAGCTAGGATCCGGGATGAGATCCAAAAGAACTGGAACGACACTCTCATGCTGTGCCAAGAGATCCATGTTATAACCAAGGAATTGGTCCAGGGATATCCGGAGTAAGCCTTGGGCCGCGAAAACAAGCGAGTCAACTGACAAATGGGGGCCTGCCATGCCCAAGAGCTTTAGGAAGGAATTGACATTGGACCAGTCGCGATCGGCATAAGGTTCGATGCTGGGTGTTGACATTGGCAGCTCTGAATCTCGAACCTCTAAATCTGGGGTGGCCCCTAGGCGATATAGTAGTGACTGGATACGTTCTGCCGTGAGATTGGACTTGATCTGCTCTGGGCAGAGTCCTAGTAGATTGCAATATTCTTCTTGTATCAGCCGTGAATTTGTTATGCACAAGTCATCTAGAACCCAGTCGAACAACCCATCGGGGAGACCGCCCTGCATCTCGAGGATTGTCTGAGGCAGGCCTGACGCTAGGTTTCTCTCTCGAGCCTGGTCGTTTCCTTGGGTGAGTAGCTTCCACGGCCCTTTGCTGACTCTGTTTGGTACAGGGTTGGCAGCGGGAGCAGTATAACCGTCCTGAAAGAAGCAGTACCGCAGCTGGGACTGCCCAGGCTCCGCTCTCTGGACGGCTCTGATGACACGCTGGGCATCTTGGCCCCCTTCGGTTTTGATGATGCCCTCCAAGGTCCGCTGCTGCGAAGCTGAAGAGGTGTGGCCAGCATGGTTGTCTGGCTTGATGTCGGATGCGGACTTGGCCCTCAGAGAGCTGGCTTTGGTAGCCTCATCATTCCGCGCGTCTTTGGCCAAGGCTTTGAGGTCGAACTTATGCTTGGGGATAATGGCCAAGGGCGAAGAGTGAAACTCGACTGCTGTTCTTTTGGCTTTTGGTGTTGTGAGCGGATTTCGTGTTGGGCGTGTTGGTGACGGGCCAGCATTCCCTGGCCGCGCCCGGCTTAGCAGTGCGGATAGGTCCTCAAGCGAGTTATCAGAGTCTTCGTCCTCTTCATCTGAAGCCTTGATTTCAACCCTGTGCTTGACAGGCGTTTTGACACGCGTCGGAGTCCTTGGGCCACTAGGAGGTGAAGAAGGTGGTGGTGGTGGTGGTGAAGAGTGCGAGTCGGTGGTTCTAGATTCTGATGCTTGTGTGCCTTGGGATTGGCTTTGCACCGGTTTGAAGAAGCTCAAAATGTTTCTATCCTTTCCTCTTTGGGCCATGACGAGATGCCGGGATGGATGGGCCTTGAGGCTCCGGAATGAGCACTCACCAGGACTGCCGGGCTGTGGAGTAATCACGGCCTGAGCAGCGTCCGAGACGCCGCAAACGAACCGCGTTGAGTGCCCGGACTGGACCGCGCCACACGGGAAGGCGGTGCATGAAGGAGAGGTGTGGCGGAACGGTGGCCGCGTTGTGGCCGAGGCCGGACAGGGGGCCATCCGGCTTAGCTCATTTACCATGCATGAGGCGCAGCAAGCTTCCCTGCCCCTCTTCGGCGCTACGGTGCTTGGGGCTAATTTACCTGCGGTTAATGCAGTCCGAGAGCGTGGAGAACGCGAATTTCGAAACAACTGACATACGAGACGGCGGTCAGGACTCAAGTACGGGCCTGTTATGATCGTCTCGCCTCGTCGATCGTGTTCATTTGGTTTACTGGGCCTGCCACAGATGGTAGATCGCTTGTAAAGAAGCTACCTAGTATACCTGTGCTTGTCATGTTGGGGAAAAGAGGAACATCTTAGGACTCCATGCCTCGCCGCATATCACTGGACATGCGAGCCTATTCACATGCTGTTCACAGAGGGAAGCGTGGTTTAATCCATGTCAAGTTGGCGATGATCAACTTGTGGTCCAAACACAGCACAGTTTGATCGGGCTTTTTCTACTGCTGTACAAAGTACCGATACATCCTACGTACTTAGTACCTTCTGGATTGAGACGGGAAGCACCAACTAGCTGTCCTCCCTACCGTGATACGAAAAATACGCAACGATCAGTTCGTCCTTACCTGCTATTACGCGTCGGTGAGGGATGGATCTATGACACAAACTTGCCTTCCTTGCTCCCAGGCGCTGGCCAGTGTCGACATCCTTGTTAGATTGTGGTCTAGAGCACGGCAGTACGGAGTACTCCCTTGTCCTTACCACGCAACACTCCTCGGTCTTTTCTCAGCGCCCAGCGGTGTTTCCAGGTTCGGTAGTCACCGCAAGGACGCTTGGATGCAGTGGAAGTCCCGAGGTAGGCCATACGTAAGATGCATGGGTATATGATCACCTTTGTGAAGTACCACCAGCCAGGCAACTACCAAGGCAAGGCATCCAGCATGGTACATCTCCGTGATAGGCTGAACAAGCCGTGGGCGAGTGCAGACTACTGAAGACTATCGAGAATTCGTGACTGTCGGAATGCAGGTGAAGGGGCACGATCCCTCCTTGGGCACAAGCACTCCGGGTATCCGTCATCCACCGCACTGGAGCATTGTGTTTGCTTTTTCGCTTGGATGCGATCGCTGCGAGGCGACGCGGTTGAAATTTGGACCTGCATGCCAAGGGCCCCTGTCTAGGGTCGGGAAGGAAGGCGAGGCTCCGTCTATCAGGGGGGACTCTGGAGCTCCCACCAATGTGTCTGCCACCACTGTCCCCCGCAGGCCTTTGGGCGGGTGTCATCAAAACGATTACAATGGCGGTTGAAGCGCTGTTGGCGGCAAGCTGTCTAGATGCATGCAGTGCGTGAGCTCCTTTGTGTTGTGCATCTTGGTGGTGGTTATCAGATTGGAACGCCTTGAACCATGGCATGGGTAGTGGAGCCCCTGCTCTTGCCGGACGGGAGGCTCCAGGTGGGCTAGCTCCATTTGCAGTGAACCCTCCAGTGAACTCCTCCAGCGACGGATAGGCAGGTAAGGTAATTAGCCTCGCAGGTGGACTTTCGCTGGTGTCAACAGCCCGAGATTCCGTCCTCGTAAACATCCGCTTCCAGTGCCTCTCATCGGTGCCTAGGAGTGCCAGGGTGTGGCGCCCAGTAGCCCGTTCCTGAGCGGAAAGACGCTAGTATTCACGGATGTATCGGGACGCAAGAGACCGTGCAATATTGACGTGCCAAAGAGGGAAGCTGGCTGGACCAGGTTTGTTATTACTTACGAACAAAGGGACCCCAATGGCCTTTCAGCTTCAAGCGGCGAGCGCTGTTGTCCTGGCATCATGTCGGACTGGAGAAATGGCACCGCAATTATGTCATACGTAACAACGCGTAGATCCAGATGCGTACCTTAGCTACTTGATGAGGGGAGGCGCCAAGCTGGGGTGGTCGCCTTGAGTGTCTATCCCGAGATCTCGAGTGAGGTGGGCGCAATCCTTGCGTGGGGTTGGTTACTGCGTGTCTTCGTCGCCATTGTCACATTTCTGCTTTGCGGATGTCCTTGCACCCGAGATCTGGTTGTAACCTCCACCGGTTCCTAGGATTACCTTACCTAGGGACTTCCGGAGTGGGCTCAACACCGAGGGAAGGAGATAATATTAGCAGACAGCGAGCAGGTGGTGACCATCCGGCTGGTGTGTCCGTAGGGCAGAAATGGAAAGGAGGCGACTAGAACGCCAAGCCCACCAAGTGTGGCTCATAGCCTCTGGTAGGGCGAGTAGTCTGACCCCCGCGGCGCTTGCTTTGTGTGTGCGGTGGACGTCACTGTCGCCGTTCGGTGAAGGCGGACAATCCGGGACAGATAATTAGGGGATAGGGGAAGGGGCCGCGACGACTCATTAACTCTTAGCGTCACAGCCTCCCTTGGCCGCCTGGAACGAGATTCCTGCGTGGTGGCAGCTGAGAGGTCCCTGTCAGGCGGCACACATACCGCCGAAAATCCAGGGCCCAGGGGACCAGCTCGGTTCGTCTCTGAGCCTCTGAGGCTGGCCGGCTGCGGTACCTACCGTAAGGTACCTGTTTCGAATTGCAGTCTCTGGGCCAGGAAAAGGCACTAGCGTCCGCCTTGGATCCATCTTTGCTTGTGGGTGGGCTGGCGCTAACCTCGCCTGGCTTACTGATCAAACGGCAGCGTTAGCCGTGTCCAAAAAAAAAGGTGTCCGGAATGGCGGGGGCGCAGAAGCAAACGGAACGCCGCTGATGCCGGCGATGGCGACCCTGAGTCGCTGACAGATCGAGATGGTGACGTTGGAGCGATTGGTGTGGCTGCAGCACTGAGCTGTTGATGGCTGTGGAGAATTGGTTCCATCCAGATTCGAGGCGGAATTGTATCATGTATCGCGCAGCAGCGACTCGACAAATGTACCTGATACAATGCTGCTGGTCAGGGTTGACTGCCCTTTGTCGACCTCCCGACAAGGGAATCTGCGACAGGGGGAGGAGGGGGGTAGAGGTGCAGCCTCTGTGCTATAGTACATTGAATGCAGAAATGATCAGGATACGATGGGATGTGGGCGGAGGGAATAGTAGGAATTCCTCAGCCAGGTATTCCAGACACGCAGGCCCTCCCCCTTTGCCAGGGGTTTCCTTGGTGTGCCCAGATGCCTCAAGGGGGCAACAAAATGCCAGCCACAAAGGGCAGCCGCCTCCCATCACTAGTAGCAAACCACATTTGTAAAGGAAGTAGTGAGCAAAATCGCTCTTGGATCAAAGACCGACCCGATGACCCAGCCACTCTTGAAACTGCGAATGATGAAAAGAGGGAGAAGCAACTGCGGTAAGCGCCGTAGTGCATGAAGGGTGAGGCGAGAGAGGGAGTTGATACCCAATTGTGGCTTTGCTGGGGGATCCTGCTGCGAACCCGCCAATAGCATGATGGATTGATAGGTAGGCCAGCTGGCGATTACCTGCTGCGCAGCACAGCACAGCATAACACAGCATGGCGGGAATCTGACGGTGTCTGCACTCTGCAGGCAGGCGTTGCTTGCTGACGACGGATCGACTTGGACCACGTCGGAGCCCGTGCTTGGTTTGGTGACGCAGGTTCTGACATCTGGCGTGGCTCCGTAGCCTCAAGTTAATGGGTTGTACTTCTTCGCTCGGGACCCCTCGTTATGCTTGATTGCTCAGGCCGCTGGCATAGGAAAGGGAACAATCGCATTCATTAGTTCCATTGGGCTGGGCTGAGCTTTTCCAAGGCTATGCAGTGTCTAACGACTCCAACTGCTGTCCGTCCTGTAACTGTCCTGCCGCCGCCAATCCAATTGGGTACATGTACTTTTGACATGGCCTCAGTGCACCCACCCTGGCGGGTTCCATTAACTCCCCGGCGCCGCCTCCACGGCCGGTAACCCCGTCAATCCGGACAAATCTGGGTGGGCACTTTTTTTGGGGGGGGGGGGGGGCATCTCGGGTTGACGAATCTTGAGTGCGAGCGCCGCCAAATTGATAGGCAGATGGGCGTCAGTCGCTTTACCATGCTGCTGGTATCTGACGACCGGGGAATAGAGGGGGCTCAATTCATCACCGTCGTTCAGCTGTCCGCGTCACATTATACCGGTCAGGTTCTTAATCGTCGGAGTGCGTGAAGTCCGACACCCGTGAAAGCCGTGGAGCCCGAAGGCACTGAATGAGTGCGTCGGATGGGCCGGGAACTCCTCCCTCGAGCGTGCCGGCCGCTCACTGGCTGCCCGTTAGCTGGGTCCCTACGGTCCGCCCCCCTCCTGAAGTCACTGTGTCCTGTTGTGCCCCACGCCCTGGCACCCACTCTCCACTGCCATTTCCCAGCCCAGCCTGTCCCAGCGACTCAGCGACACGGTAGCTTTTTTGGCCCTGGCTGGCTCCCACCTGCCCGCCTGCCCACCGGACCGCCCGCTGTTGGCTTCGCCTGGCTCTCTCGGTGGCTGCCATATGCTTACCTCCGCCCGCTGCTTACACAACCCAGCCAGCCGCCCAGCTAAGCCATTCTCCCCGTCCTGTCCGGGCCTGTTCATCCACCCATTCATCTCCGTCAACCATCAAAAATCTGCTTCCTGGCAGTACCGGCAACGACGACGACCGCCTCGTGCCCCGTCGCCTCTCGCGCCATTCGACTTCGACCTCGACCTCGAATCAACCTCGCCGCTCCCGCTCATCGACGAGGCCCGCGGCGAGTCCCCTGGGGCCGATCCCAATTGCCCATCACGGTCGCTTCCCACGCGTGCCTTGCTCCGCCGTGAACCTCCCGACCTGGCCGACGCTCACGGGTTGATCGGGCGTCTGCCCGCGACTTGACCATGACGACCGCGACTTCATCCGACGGTCATCTAGACCCTGCCGCCCTGAATGCCACACAACGGTCTCGATGGGCCACTCGCAGAATGACCGTAAAGAGTGCCGGCAACAAGCGCAACTCGCTCATCAACCGCGTTGCCCACCGCAAGACGGGCTCTAACGAGAAGAACCCCCCTCCTCCCGACTCTTCAGATACGCCTCCCTCGGGCGAACCCGCCCAGAATGACGCCGCGGACCAGGAAGAGGGCGAGGAGGCCGTGTCCACGCGCTTACTCTTCTTCAACCAGCCTTTGCCCGACGCCGTCTTGGACGATGATGGCAGTCCACTTCAGACTTTCCCTCGAAACAAGATTCGTACCGCCAAGTACACGCCCCTTTCATTTATTCCCAAGAACCTGTGGTTCCAGTTTCATAATGTGGCAAACATTTTCTTCCTGTTCCTTGTCATTCTAGTTGTAAGTCCTATTGCCCTAGGGAACCGAAAATGAACTCCCAGGGCAAGCCTTAACCCGGTGACAGATCTTTCCCATCTTCAACGGCGTGAATCCGGGGTTGAACGCTGTGCCCCTGATTTTTATCATCACAGTCACGTCCATCAAGGACGCCATCGAGGACTACCGACGAACTATTATCGACATTGATCTTAACAATGCCCCCGTGCACCGACTCCGCAACTGGACTAACGTGAATGTTCTGGAGGGCGATGTTTCTCTCTGGCGTCAGTTCAAGAAGGCTAATTCGGCCTTTTTCGGCCTGATTTGGCGGGCCACCCAGAGTACATGGTCGAAGAAGGCGAGGGAGGAGATGGCTCGAAGGAAGACGGAAAAAACCGAGGAACACGAGCCCCGTGCATCTGTTGAGACGACACGAACCAGACGGACTGTGCGTGAATCTTTGGCATCACCCTTCACGAACCGCGAGTCCTTCATGTCTGCCCGTGACGAGATTCAGATGACCCCAGTACCATCGCCCTCTCCTCAGCCACATGTCCAGTTCCAGATGCCTGAGCCAGATGACGCTAAGCGCGCCGCCGCCGTTGCTGCTATGACTTCGGACGTCATTAACTACCACCATCCTGTTTCCGGAGCGCGATTCCAGAAAGACCATTGGAAGAGCCTGGTGGTGGGCGATTTTGTCCGCATCTACAATGATGAGGAACTGCCCGCCGACATCATCATTCTCTCCACCTCGGATCCGGACGGCGCCTGTTACGTCGAAACGAAGAACTTGGATGGCGAAACTAATCTCAAGGTTCGCCAAGCCGTTCGCTGCGGCCGCTCGATCAAGCACGCCCGGGATTGCGAGCGAGCTCAGTTCGTGATCGAGAGTGAGGGACCACAGCCTAACCTTTACAAGTACAATGGTGCCATCAAGTGGAACCAGCCAGTGCCTGGCTATCTTGAGGGCGAGCCAGAGGAGATGACGGAGCCTTTGAGCATTGACAACCTGCTTCTCCGAGGCTGCAACCTGCGAAACACCGAATGGATTCTCGGCGTCGTCGTTTACACTGGACATGATACCAAGATCATGATGAATGCTGGCATCACACCGAGCAAGCGGCCCAGAATTGCGCGCGAGATGAACTACAACGTCATGTGCAACTTCGCCATTCTGCTCATCATGTGCTTGCTCGCTGCCATTGTCAACGGAGTGGCTTGGGCTAAGACTGACGCTTCTCTGTTTTTCTTCGAATTTGGGTCCATTGGCGGCAGCCCGGCCATGAGCGGATTCATCAACTTTTGGTCTGCCATCATTCTCTTCCAGAACTTGGTTCCCATTTCCCTGTACATCACTCTTGAAATCGTCCGAACTCTTCAGGCCATTTTCATCTACAGCGATGTCGAGATGTATTACGAGCCCATCGATCAGCCCTGCATTCCAAAGACGTGGAATATTTCGGACGATGTGGGCCAGATTGAGTACATCTTTTCCGACAAGACTGGTACTTTGACCCAGAACGTTATGGAGTTCAAGAAGGCAACCATCAACGGTCAACCTTATGGCGAAGCCTATACCGAGGCCCAGGCGGGTATGCAGAAGCGACTGGGTATTGATGTGGATAAGGAGGCGGATAAGATCCGTGCCGAGATCGCTGCTGCCAAAGTTCGTGCCCTGGAGGGTCTTCGGAGGCTGCATGATAACCCATACCTTCACGACGATGATATGACTTTCATCGCTCCCGACTTTGTATCCGACATGGCTGGTGAATCTGGAGAGGAACAAAAGGCAGCGAATGCGTACTTCATGCTCTGCCTAGCACTCTGCCACACAGTCATTGCGGAGAAGGAACCTGGCGACTCTCCGAGGATGATTTTCAAGGCTCAATCCCCAGACGAGGAGGCCCTTGTATCTACCGCGCGAGACATGGGCTTCACCGTTCTTGGCAACTCTAACGACGGAATCAACCTCAACGTACTTGGCGAGGAACGCCACTACCAGATTCTCAACACCATCGAATTCAACTCGAGCCGAAAGCGAATGAGCTCAATTGTGCGAATGCCCGACGGACGCATCATTTTGATCTGCAAGGGTGCCGACAGTGTCATTTACGCACGCTTGAAGAGAGGAGAGCAACAAGAGCTGAGGAAACAGACGGCAGAGCACCTGGAGATGTTTGCCCGGGAAGGTCTGCGAACACTCTGCATTGCGCACAAGGAGTTGACGGAAGACGAGTACAAAGAGTGGAAGAAGCTACACGACGTCGCAGCAACGGCTCTCGAGGAGCGAGAGGAGAAGCTTGAAGCTGTAGCCGAACTTATCGAGCAGGACTTGCTCCTCATTGGAGGCACCGCCATTGAGGATCGACTACAGGACGGAGTCCCGGACACCATTGAGCTGCTCGGTAATGCCGGCATTAAGCTTTGGGTGCTTACCGGAGACAAGGTCGAGACAGCCATCAACATTGGATTCTCCTGCAACCTCCTTAACAATGACATGGAGCTTATCCACTTGAAGGTTGACGAGGATGAATCTGGAGCCACACCAGACGAGACCTTCTTGGACTTGGCAGAGAAGCAGCTGGATAAAAACCTCAAGACATTCAACCTCACCGGTAGCGATGAGAACCTGGCAGCTGCCAAGAAGAACCACGAGCCTCCGGCCCCCACGCATGGTCTTGTGATCGACGGATATACCCTGCGTTGGGTCTTGCACGACAAACTGAAGCAAAAGTTTCTACTGCTTTGCAAGGAATGCCGATCAGTCTTGTGTTGTCGAGTCAGCCCCGCCCAAAAGGCCGCCGTCGTGGCTATGGTCAAGAACGGTTTGGACGTCATGACCCTGTCCATTGGAGACGGAGCCAACGACGTGGCCATGATTCAGGAGGCAGATGTTGGTGTTGGTATTGCTGGTGTTGAGGGTCGCCAGGCCGCCATGTCGTCAGATTACGCCATCGCCCAGTTCCGCTTTCTCCAGAGGCTCGTGCTCGTCCATGGACGATGGTCATACCGTCGTCTGGCTGAGAGTATTAGCAACTTCTTCTACAAGAACATGGTGTGGACGTTTGGTATTTTCTGGTACGAGATTTACTGCGATTTCGACATGACGCAGCTCTTCGACTACACCTACATCCTCATGTTCAACCTGTTCTTTACCTCAGTCCCTGTGGCGATTATGGGTGTGCTGGATCAAGATGTGTCGGACAAGGTGTCGTTGGCAGTGCCGCAACTGTATCGCCGAGGCATTGAGCGCCTGGAATGGACCCAAACCAAGTTCTGGTAAGTGCTGCGATTTTTCTCTTGTGAAAACGAAACAAATCTAACTCGATTACAGGCTGTACATGGTGGATGGTATTTACCAATCCGTTATCGTCTTCTTCATCCCCTACCTCCTCTTCCGAGACGGCACCTTTGTTAGCTCCAATGGCATCAACTTGGAGGACCGAGTCCGATTTGGCGCATATATCGCTCACCCTGCCATTGTCGCAATCAACATGTACATCCTCATCAACACATATCGATGGGACTGGCTGATGCTCCTCATCGTATTCATCAGCGACATCTTCATCATCTTCTGGACCGGAGTTTACACCTCGTTCACGTCTTCCGAGTTCTTTTACGGAACGGCAGCCCAGGTGTATGGAGAGGCTACCTTCTGGGCCGTCTTCTTCATTGTACCTGTCATCTGTCTCTTCCCCCGGTTTGCTATCAAGGCGCTCCAAAAGGTTTACTGGCCATATGACGTGGATATCGTGCGTGAGCAAGAGAGGCTGGGCTACTTTGCGCACCTCAACAAGCCGGAAGTCACCGAGGAGACTGTCAACGCGGATGCTAGAAGCACCAAGTCCAAGTCCTCCAACAGTTCGCAAATGCGAAAGCCGAAGCACGCACACTACGGCAGTGTTGACGAGGATCTCCGGCCCATCTACCCACCCTCGACGGCGACAAGGACGACGCATAACCAGCACAGTCAAAACGGAAGCGACTCTACCAACTATACCGGCCCTCGCATGTCTCTTGAGGTGCCCGTGCATATGCGACCCTCGATGGACCGAGCCCGGCCATCATACGACCGTATTCGAGCCTCGATGGACCGAGTTCGCCCCAGCTTTGAGGCTAGCAGCGACTTCACTTCGGCGGCTCGACTGTCCCTCATCGAGTCGAGTCACTCTACTGGACAGGCCAGCCAAAGCGGCCAGGCACAGCACAGTAGCCGATTCCGCCCTCGCCTCCGCGGGCTGTCACTGTCCAAGAGCGCCCACACCTAGGAGCTCCTCTAGTCGGATCAGAGATGACGGAGGCAGAGGGCCAGCCCCTCACTCTCCTTGTATATTACCTCATCACGACGGCGAAAGCCCATGCCATAAAGCGCCCGTTTCAAAGGTCGAATATTTGTTCCCTTTTTCCTTTTTGATATCCCAAGCCCAGCGACTGGGCTGAATGATGCACTTATGATCTGCACGAGGGATCTACGAGTCGCATCTGCTGTCTCTCAGCACCTTCTTCCCTACCCCGGCGAAGAGGGACACGGGGAGCTCATGATGCGAGGTACAAAGTCGATGGTGTTTCCCCTCCTGCCCTTGCTTCCCGGTCGATATTATGAAGGGAGGCCTCTCTTCTACCCTTCGTGCTTGGTCTTACTACTTGAGGCGTTCTTCAGGGGTTGCAAAACGAGGGACTGTATGATTGTCTTTTATTTTTTCATGTTGCGCATACCGCACTGCGGTTCGGCCTGCCTCCTTCTCCATCTCCTTTTTGAAGTCATTATTTTGACTCCTTCTATTATCGCATTTTAGAGCTGAGAAAGCGGCGAAATCATTCATTGATAAGGAGTATCTTTTTGTCGTTTTCTTCCGAATTTTCAAAGTCATTGCGCGGAGGCAGAGCACAAGAGAGGAGAGAGCAAGGAGGACCAGCAGGGAGATGAAGGTGGCAAGGAGAATTTATCTTTTCTTTTTGGCGTTGGGCTGGTAGATGATGGGACAAGGCCATTCGTGGTCCCAAAGTGCGTTGTACATACGGAAGCATACTAGCTTTGTCCTAATTTTTTTTTTTGGAGAAAAGGGAATGAATAGGGAAAGCCATCAATATACTAGTCAGTTAAACAACGAGCTCGGGTGTTGCAATTCCGGAAGTCTCACGATGTTTGGTCATGAACCACGCATTTTGATGTATTGTGCGCTGAATACGGATACTACAAGTAGCATCATTATGGTGGTCATTTATACGATGCAAGTCATCACCGCCTATCTGATGGTGCCTTCCCGAATACGATGCCGCATCCAGCAAGCGGCTTGGGACCTGCCAGGGCAAACAGGGGTCCTCCGTTGCGGCCCCACTTGGGCGGGCACCTCCGGGTACCTCTTTCCTTCATCCCTCCCCCTCCACTATTTGTTCAACCTCGAGCGACAGCTCTGTCCCAGCGTTGCTTTGCCTCTTCTCCAATCTCCTCTCCCCACGAGGCCAAAGGAGAGCATTCCAACCGGCAATTGACTCTGAGGCGCACGGCTCTGACCCCCCTTCTTGTTTTGCCGACCTTGTTCTCGCCTTGTTGACTCGCAATGGCGTCTCAAGCGCCCTCCTGGTTCGTCACTGCTTGGCAGTCGGCCAACGACTACGCGACGAAGGAGCTCAACCTCTCGTGTGCCTCACCCGCCCCTCTTGCTCGGTCGTCAAAGTGCAACCTGTTTCTAACTACAATGTGAATAGAGAGGCCATGTTCACTTCCTTTGCCACCCTTTTCGCACTGATATTCTCCGTCGTCCTCATCCGCCTCGCCAATGCCGCTGCGTCCATCACTGCGGGCGGTGGTCGCCCACGTCGCTACACCGTCCCCGTGCCTAAGGTCCCTGAGCCAGCCTCGACAATTGAGCACCCGGGTCTGCGCGTTCCCGGATCCTCGGCCATCCAGTGTTATGCTCCTGCGACGGGCCAGTTCCTCGGACTCGTGAACCCATCCACGCCAGCCTCCATCGACCGTGCCATTGAGGCTTCCCAGACAGCCCAGACGGCTTGGGCCAAGACTACATTTGAGCAGCGCCGGGCCGTGCTACGTTCTCTGCTGCAGTATGTCCTCGACAACGCCGAGCAAATCTGCAAGATCGCCGGACTCGACAGCGGCAAGACCATGGTCGATGCTCAGCTTGGCGAGATCCTGGTCACTGCTGAGAAGCTTCAGTGGACTCTGGCCCATGGTGAGAAGGCTCTCAAGCCCTCCCGCCGCCCGACCAACCTTCTCATGACGTACAAGCGTAACACTGTGCACTACGAACCCCTGGGCGTTGTGGCTGCCCTCGTCAGCTGGAACTACCCCTTCCACAACCTCATCGGCCCTGTCATCAGCGCCATCTTTGCCGGCAACGGTATTGTCGTCAAGGTGTCGGAGCAGACCGCTTGGAGCAGCGCCTACTTTGCCAACATCGCCCGTGGTGCCCTCGTTGCCCACGGCCATGACCCTCGGCTTGTCCAGACTGTTGTTTGCTGGCCCCAGACAGCCCACCACCTCTCATCCCACCCTGGCATCAGCCACATTACCTTCATCGGCTCCCAGTCGGTTGCCCACCATGTTGCTGCAGATGCGGCCAAGAGCCTCACGCCGGTCGTTGCTGAGCTCGGTGGGAAGGACCCTTTCATGGTTCTCGATTCAGCCTCCAAAGACCTGCCCCGGATCGCCGAGACCATCCTCCGCGGCACCTTCCAGGCCGCCGGCCAGAACTGCATTGGTATCGAGCGCGTCATTGCCGCGCCCGCTATCCACGACCAGTTAGTCGAGATGCTCGAGCCTCGCGTGCGAGAGCTTCGTCTCGGACCCCAGGCCGATGTCGGAGCCATGATCTCTGACGCCTCCTTCGCCCGCCTCGAAGAGGTCATTGCCGAGGCCGTCTCACAGGGCGCTCGCCTCCTCGTAGGAGGAAAGCGATTCAACCACCCAGACTATCCCCAAGGCCACTACTTCCAGCCTACGCTCCTGGCAAATGTAACTGCCGATATGCGCATCGCTCAGCACGAATGCTTCGCCCCCGTCCTTACCCTCCTCCGCGCCCCCTCTTCCTCTGCCACCGACATTCTCGCCATCGCCAACGCCCCCAACTTTGGTCTCGGCGCTTCTGTCCATGGCCGCGAATCTGACCCCGAGCTCAAGGCAATTGTCCGTGGCGTCCGTTCTGGCATGGTTGCCGTGAATGATTTCGCCGTATACTATGCCGTCCAGCTGCCATTTGGCGGCGTCGGCGGCTCTGGGTACGGCCGATTTGCCGGCGAAGAGGGTCTCCGCGGGCTGTGCAACATCAAGGCCGTCTGCGAAGATCGCTGGGGCTGGCTCGGAATTCGTACGGGCATCCCGCCGCCAGTTCAGTATCCCGTTGCCAGCCAGGCCAACAGCTGGCAGTTTACCCAAGGCATCGTTGAGATGGGATATGCGCCTCTGGGCCGGAAGCTCAAGGGTCTGGGTAGAATGTTTAAGAATATGTAGGCTTCTCAAATTGCTGGTTTGAGCAAACTGGAGCAGTCAATGGCGTGGTTGGTACATACGACACCAGAGCATTGGAAATGGTGAGCGAATAGCACAGCATAATTTAATTTACTCAATCACTTGATATTCTTAGGACATTGTGGTCAATGTCCACTGGACAAAAGCGGTCATGTGAATCGAAGGACTCAATTGTCAACTATCAAATGAACGCCGGGGGCTCTTATTCCTCATCGTTCCTCAACGTTCCTTAGCGTCCCTCAAGTGCTCCAAGTCTCTCCACGTTGCGTAGTTTGCATGGTGCTCGCATGCCATCCAGCGCCGGTGGTCTAGCTTTGATTCCTTTGAAGATCAAAGCCATTACCACCGGCTTGGACTATTTACCATGCACTAGAGCTGGGAGGGGCACCCCAACCACCACCAGTGGCCTCCCCTTGGGAGGGCTGCCCAGAGCCCCAGGCATCGCCGCCCGATGGCGCTTCCGACTTGTTGTTGGGAGGCGTCGGGTCGCCACCTCCCCAGGCGGAGGAGCCCTCAGCGCCAGCATCCGTCGCCTGGTTGCCAGTGTCCTGGTCGGCACCCCACCCGCCCCCAGAGGAGGCCCCGGCATCTCCCAGATCATTCGGATCGAAGTCAGAATCAGCCTCGAACTTGAGGTTTTCCTTGGTTGCTCCCTCGGGAACATACTGAGCAAGGAAGTCGGGGATTTCCTGTTCAGTCTCCAGCAGAGTTCGTGTCAAGACACTACCGATGGCCTCGTCTCGTTCAAACGAAAAGAGGGAAGTTGCGACTCCTCGGTTGCCGATTCGTCCCGTACGACCTGTTATGGGTCAGTAAATTGCCTAACATGCAACAGAGGGGTTCTCTACCGATCCGATGCGTGTATTCCTCAATTCCACCATGCTCAATGGCCGGCAAATCGTAGTTGATGACGTGCATCACGTTGCGCACATCGATACCTCGAGCTGAAACGCCAGTGGCAATGAGAATCGGGGCATTCCCACTGCGGAACCCGCGCATTGCTGCTTCGCGTTCCTGTTGCGTCCGGTCACTATGTATTGAAGTGACTGGCAATTTCATATTATACAGGAAATCGTCAAGGTTGTCGACTTCCTGCCGGCTGTTGGCAAAGATGATTGTTCGCATGCCAGGCAGCTCCTGCAAGAGACGAATGAGAATGTCTCGCTTCTGATGCCGTTCGGCCAGGAGAACGGTTTGCTGGATATTTTCAGTCGTGCTACCGGCACGGCCAACGGAGAAACGGACGTGTGAGGCCGCAAGATAGTTCTTGGCCAAGTCTCTAGTCGCCTTGGGGAAAGTTGCGGAGAACAGGCAGAACTTGACATTTCCCTCATCCTGCTCTACATGAATGTTAGTTTGTGATTGGTTAATCCAAATTCTCTACTCAGACGTACCTCCACCGTTCAGAATCTGTTCGAGGTCACCCTGCCAGTCCTGGTCGAGCATCTCATCGGCCTCATCTAGGACGATGTACCGGAGCCGACGCAAAGTCAAGACTTTGGGGCGATGGATGAAGTCAACAAGTCGCCCTGGTGTGCCAATCAAAACATCACACCCTTTCGAGAGCAAAGAGATCTGGTCGCGAACGGGCACACCACCATAGACTACGCAAGGCCTAAGCATCGAGCGGTAGCAAAACTTTCGCGCTTCGTTGAAAATCTGCACAGCCAACTCACGAGTCGGAACGACTACAAGCACCAGAGGCTCCGCTGTGATCTCATCAAACCCTTCCCGGAACGTGGCGGGGTTGGGGCGAAGAGCGGCTAACTTCTTGGCCTTGCCCATGAGTTTGCTCAGGATCGGAATGAGATATGCGGCAGTCTTCCCGGAACCTGGTCATTTTACTTTAGCAACATTAACTATTAGTAAGAGAGAGAGGAGACGTACCGGTTTGCGCTATCCCAATCACATCGTGTCCCCCGAGAATGGATGGAATGGTGTACTTTTGAATCGGTGTGGGGTTGTCATACCCGCAGTGGACGATGTTTTCAACCATTACAGGGTGAAGTCCGGCCTTTTCAAAGTTGATGATCGGTTCGATTTTGGTGTGGCTTTCCTGTTGGACCTCAATGGTTGCGATCCTATTGTGTCGGTTAGTATCCGCGAGGTATTAGAGCGACTTATGCGGGCACATACCGGGAAAAGTCCAGCCCAGTCCGCTCATGACGGGCACTGACGGGTCCGAAGAGTTCCTCTTCGAGCTCGGGGAACCGAGGTCCCACATCACCATACTCGTCCTTCCACTCGTAAGTCCTACCGAAACAGCCCCAGGTTTGGGAGGAGTTTTCCGAGGTGAGAGAGGCGTAGTTGACGGCTTCTGGCTTGCTCCAACGCTCCTGCTCCCGCTCCTCACCTGGAGAGAGAGCTGGGGCAGGATCTGCCTGCCCAACTGTAGCGTTGCTGTCCATACCTGGTAGTAGTGTGTAGTAGTGCGAGGGGTCGACAAAGACAGGCGGGCCCGGAAATGTTGAGGCCAGTGGTGTGATGGAGAAGAAGTAAAAACAAGGAAGGAATGAAAGGTGCAGGAGTTTTATACGGTTAGGTAGGAGGGCACAGGGCAACCGCCGCTTGTCGGTTGGGGCTACACCTGTTGCCAGCCGTCAAGATCAGTTTGCACCTGGCAGTCAGCTGGCAGTCAGCTGGCAAGCACACTAACCCAGAAGCTTCCACAACAGATGAATGAAAAGAAGAAAGCAGAGGGAAGAGGGAAGAGGGAAGTGGGAAGAAATATAGGAGCTCAGGAATATCTCCGCGAGCCTGTGAATCACTGCCTGTGCGTTCCACAACCTGGGTTAATGAAAACGGGGGATTCTGTTACAATGCTCGCACGCGCGGGGCGGAGGGTTGGGGATGATGCCAGCAGGTGCGAGTTAATCTTGGGGCATTTAGGTACGTGTCCGAATTCTAAACAAGTCTTTGCAATGCCCCAAGACGATTTGCAAGTCGCTAGCATCATTTCGACAATCACCCCCCTTCGCTACTAGGTGGTTGAGGAAGCAGCTTCGACTATGGATGATGAACGATGCTGAATAGCTAAAAGGAAAAGAGATCGATTCAAGGAAATAAAGGAATGCAGGGGCTAGAAGGCTGACATTTTCTCGAGCAGGACAACAGGATGTGCCGACCCTCATTGCTCTCCACCAGCCACAGTTGTCTTGAACTCATACTTCCAAGGCTGGTAATACGGTTATTACTTCAGCTTACTAGGATAACTAACTAGTTCTCTGGCCAAACGAATCATATGCGTCTTGGGATTACGGCTGAGCTCGTGGATCATATCGCTAGCCGATTGTCCACAGCGGAGAGGCAGATGATGCCTCACACGTATCTTGGGCATGGGTGAGGTTTGAAAAGATGAGGAACTGGCGCGCTTGTTTGCCAGGATGGCGGCCGTGCCTAGAATTCCTCAACCTGCTCTTAGCCACGGACTAAGTTCTTTGTTCGGAAAGCAGCCGCTAATGATGCGTACTAGGAGATGCGCAAGACATGAAAAACCTCAAACAAAGGCGCAGAAGTACCACAATCAGCCTCGTCTTTGCATTCGTAACGATCGAACTGCACCTCCGCTGCCGTCGGAAGAAGAACAGGGGAGCTTCGCCACGAAGCAACTCGTCGAGACTATACCTTGTGTGTTGACCGCCACGCCCCTTCTCGCGATACTCCATGTCTTTTCTACTACAATTGAGTAACCATCTGAGCGGAGACAACCTGTCTGCACATGCGCCCAGCTGCGGTCATGTCTTGATTAAGCGTTTTGCGTTCCATGACGCTGCCCTCCGCACGCGGTCAGAGGTGGAAGCGGGTTGATCGTCGCACAACCTCAATTTCGGGTCCTCAACTACCGGTCTGTGCGATCCTGGGTTCCCAAAATAAGTCTCTCTCACGCACCGTCGATGACGGACCAATCATGACAGCCGGCCGATGTTGATTTCGCCGTCCCTCGACGCACTGCGCCACGAGCCGAAGCGAGTATTCCGTCACAGCTGAGCTCCGGCGAGGATCAACGCTGTTGTGAGGGCTTGGCAAGCCCGCAGAATATACACTAGACCACCATTGCAGGCCGGAGATGGCGAAGTCCGGGCTGAGACTTGTGGGCCCGTTCTGGGGCCTTCCTCTGGCAAAACTTGAGGATCAGCGTGAGTGGTCGGTGCATGATAGGGCTACATTTGCCTTGACCAGGGATATCTTACCTCACTTGCCCAATTCGGGCAACATGTTGCGACTACAGTTGAAATGAGAGGCCCCAAGACCACTTTAATAGTTTTGGGGCCGCCATATTACTTTCCGTCAAGACTCGAAGCATAGTCACTGCATCTATGATCTCTTTGCCCGGGGAAACGAAACCATTCTTCAACTGAGCTGACAATGACAGAGTCGGAGAGGAGACCGGAGTCAAGCTCCACCAGACAGGCGTCATGGGAAACTTTCGAAGAGAAGGGCACAACCCGAGAACACAACAAAATCGGCGTGGCACAGGATGTTGATACCACTGTGAGGCTCGTCCATGTCGACGGTTCTGTCTCGTACGTGGATGTAGACGTCATTGGCGGCGAGCTCAGAGACATGCCTCCTCGCTACTACCGAAGCCCCCAGTTTATTGGCACCTTCATCGTACGCCTCACTCCACCCACCATGAGTTTTAGTGCTAACTATAGCAACTTGAAGGCTGTCTGCCTCAGCACCGCGTGCGTCTTCTTGAGCTTCATTATACCCATGTCTAACGCGTAAGCATAATTCTCTTGAGGCACTTCAGTGGCCAGCACATGTCGCCCGGCACCTTGGGAGGCTGAACCTACTTCCGTGACATCCCACTAACACTTTGGCTAGAGACGGAATCAACGCAGATCTGGGCGTGTCAAAAAACATCCAATGGGTTCAAACCACCTGGTCAATGGGGTCGGCGATCACCTCTCTGCTCTGTGGCCGACTCTCAGACATCTTTGGGCGAAAGTGGATGGTGATGAGCGTCAGCATGCTCAGCCTGATCAGCTGCATCATTGGAGGGACTGCCACCAGCTCCAATGCTCTCATAGCGGCAAGTCTCTTTAGCGGATTCGCCGCGGGCGGACAGTTGTCCTTCTTGACCGTCGTTGGCGAACTCGTTCCAAATAAGCACCGTGGTCCGGCCAACGCCATCGTCTTCCTGGCTACGGCGCCGGTCGCCATTTTCGGCCACGCCATCTCATATGCCATAAACCACACCCCAGGGATCAATTGGCGCTTTACATTTTACCTAGGCATCGTTTTGAACGTGGTCGCCCTTGTACTGTTTCAATTTCTGTACATGCCGCCCAGGTTCAGCCAGCTACAGGTCGGCAAGGACCGAATACAGGCCCTGAAAGAGCTGGACTGGGTCGGTATATTTTTGTTCATTACCGGGTATGCTTTGGCTATCCTGGGGCTTTGCTATGGTGCACTCAACTACGCCTGGCGAAGTCCGGTGACACTGGGTCCTCTTCTCGTTGGAGGACTCTGCATAATCGCCTTTTTCGCATACGGTATGCGCGCAAGACTGGACTCTGTCATTCACGGCTAGAAGACTAACCTATTCGATAGAAGGTCTCCTTTGCAACACAAAGCCGCTACTCCCGCACCAGCTATTTAAGAACAAAGGGTTTGTCGGCTTCGTTGCCATGGGCACACTCTCAGCCATGGCGTTCCAGGTTCTCTCGGTTTTCTGGTCCAGCTTCGTAGTGGCGCTGCACACCAAGGACCCCAGGGAAGTTAGCTGGCAGATGGGAGTCCTTGGAGTCGGCAATCTCGTGGGCCAGGTCGTTGTGGGCTTCACCGGTTCCTATCTGCCCAAAACAAAGTACCAAGGTATTGGGGCCTCGATTCTGATGCTCGTGTTTCTGAGCGCGCTGAGCACGTCGTCGAGAGAGACCGAGACTAAGAACCTCGCCTTTGTTACGATTGTGAGTATCGGTTCAGGATTCATTGAGAACTTGGTAACTCCCGGCGTAACGCTGGTGTTGAGTCCTCACGATATCGGTCTGGCGCTCGGGGCTCTGGGCGCCATTCGTTCGCTTGGAACTGTCATCTGCCAAATCATTTTCACGTCACTTTCCAACGAATCGATCGGCAAGACTATCCTGAAAAAAGCTCTGGTGGTGGCTATCGAAACCGGACTGCCCGAGCAAGCGATCGAACCCCTTACAACGGCTATACTTGTTACTAGCGACTTTAGGTCAGTTCCTGGGATGAACACTACCATTGAGAAAGCAGTCAGAAGAGCCATCACTACCGGGTTTACTTCTGTTCTTCGCACCGCCTTCTTGATTACGATTCCGTTTTCAGTACTCCTTCTGATCTCCTCATTTCTGCCTCCAAATATGGACAAACTCCTTACCTTGAATGTGGGCAGGCGGCTGCAAACCCAAGGCTTCGTGACGAGGCCAGGATCATTACGGATGTCCAATATGAAAAGGGGAGACGATACTAGCCAGCAAGACAGAGACGCTGTGTAGCATAGCGTATACTCTGTGTGGACCTGGATTTGTGGTGAACCGGAACAACAGGATTGTTCCCTGATGAAGTAGAGCTCACACGGCTGGTCATGGCGTTTCTTAGTAGACCTTGGGTGGGTCTTGTAGTTGGCGTAAATGTGTCTACGTTTCACAACATCTGGGGTCTTTGGGCTGGGCCCAGGGCGTATTCGGACTGCAGGGCAGAATCCATTTTCAAGATGGCGAGCGATCGAGGCCCAAAAACAAAATTGAATAGAATCAATTTGAAACTGATTCATGCTGAAGATATAAAACCCTACCATCTACCAATTCTGACCCTCCTCAGGCCCCCGAAATGTTGAGCCGCTGGGTGAATGGCTTCCTGACAACGACTGATTACCCCGAAGTGGTATTTCATCCTTGGATCCTACTCCTTTAAACTCCATGATAGATCAATCTCAAACCCTGTCTACAACTCCAAGCCGAAGAATACGCGTTGCAAAGGACCGTCGTGCGAACATTGGGTCAGGTTTACCCCCGCTTAGGTCTGCTCACAGTTAGAAAAGGGTCCAGACAAATCCGCGCACGATTGATGAAGCATACCCGCAGCCCTGGGGAGTGGTGACACCGAAGAAGCAATCATCCGAGGCTTTCTTGATGATCTGATCCTGGAAGATGGGCGTGATGACGATGTCGGCGCTGACGACGGAGACCAGGCTGGTCAGAAGAGCGATGGCAAGCGTGCACTTCATTTTGGCGAGATAGAGTTGCGTGGGCTTGGTATTAATTGAATAAGTGAGCTCGGGGAGTGTTGGAGATGGCTAAGATGGTCGTCGATGGGATGCAGTGATGATGGTGGGTTGAGGCGACAGACCAGCTGTACTGTAGAAGCGAAGAATTAATTATTGTAAAGAGGATAAGACCACACTCAAAACGGTGACTGTAGAAGAGAAGTTGGAGGAGACGACGGGAGGTTGAAGCGCAATTGTCCATCTCCATCAACTCCTGTTGCAGGGGCGTAACGGTGGTGTTTCAGGGGGCGGCCGAGACGGGACGCTGACTGGTGGACTGAGCATCGCCAGACAGCCGAGGGCCCAGGCGACGATTGAACTGGGGCCTGCCAAGCGAGATATCGGTCGATTTTTCTTCAGTCACCTGCTCTAAGAACCAAAGGAAAACCGGGGCACTTTGATCGATCGATTGATTGATTGATTACCTATTGATTGATTCATTCATTCTCGCTAGTTGGGTATTACATCTTTTGCGGTGCGTGAGCATGGCAAGCCAGAATGTTAGTATCCAGTGTCCGTGTAAGCCAAGCCACTGAAGCTGCTGCTGGCCAGAGCCTACGCCAGCGCTGTGTCCGCCCGCTGCCAAATTCTGGCCAGCTCCTCCCCCAGGGACTGTACCGGCCAACCGGTCCGCCGCCTACACCCATCGAGCAGGTCCAGCACCACGGCTCGCTCTTCCGCCGTCTCTGCCAGCATCCCCGCTGCCCAGAGATTGCAAGGTCAGCCAAGGACTCGAGCTAATCCGCGAGGGAGGGCACTCACCAATGAAGACGCACTGCGAGGACATGACGCCCGAGGCATAGTCGCCCAGAGTGGACGCGATGCCGCACACCTGAGCAACGCATTGCTTCAGGAGACTCTTCTGCTCAAGGTATCCGTCGAGGCCATCTGTCCGCGGCCGGTGCAGCGTGACGAGAATGAGGGAGCAGTAGTACAACTGCATCGACACGGCTGTTGCATTCCATCAGCACCACAATCGACATCAAGTGGCGAGATTCAACGTACCAAACGTTGCCGGCTGGATCCAAACCGGCGGGAATACAGTGTCCGATGCCGAAAAGGTCGGCAGCGGCTCAAACTCGACGGTCAGGAGACTGCGCCAGGTGCTCAGCCGTTGGACCAACGCTTCGGCATTGGCCGCCCTCAGAGCCACGCTCTTGCGGCCTTCCTCCTCCTCCTCGGCGGAGCAGAACCCCACGGCTTGCGCGAAGAGGAAGACAGACCGCGCCGCCAGCTGCCACTGGTCCAGGTCGTCGAATGCCCGGTCGGGCTGCCACACGGTAAAGGGCTTGCGCTTCTCGCGGAATGCCGCCCACACGTCCTGGCAGAGCCACGTCCACCACACGCCCTGCCGCAGGCCGCCGGAGTCTCCGTGGATGAGCTGTGACCGCTGTATCCAAAACACGCCCTTGAGATGTCGTTCCCAGTCTTTGCTCGACCCATCTAGCATCTCGTACGTCGAGATGATCAGTGAGATGGCAAGGAGCTCGAGGCTTACCTTGTACGTGTCGTACTGCATTGCCTCCTGGCTGTAGTGCAGCGCCTTGTAGTAAAACCTCACCGCGTCGTTGGGATCGTGGTCTTGCGTTTCTGAGCTGCCAACATCGAGTGACAGGTGACGGGATGACAGGGCAAGGATGGCGTTCATCAAGCCCACATTGTGCAACTGAAGAGTGAGTCAAGGAAGGGCACTACAAGCTGGCGGAAATGGTACTGGTAGCTCACGGCTAGATGTGGTACAAAGGTGGCAAACGGCCTTTTCGGTTCAAACAGGTCCAACTGCTTCGTGGTCAGAGGAAGCCGCCCAAGTGAAACAAACACCGCACGGGGAACGCGTACCCACGAACTGATGTGGCTGATGAAGTGCTGGAAGAGGGCCCCTTCCTGGGAAGATAGCTGGATCGAATCGTAGGAGTACCATTCCTGCCTCTCCGACAGATGCTCGGATTGCCATGGGGTGTTCCGCTCCTTCAGAGCCGGGTTGACGGCCTTGTAAGGCTGGAGCTTGGGTTTCTTGGTCGAGCACGCGGCTGACGAGGCCTGCCGTGTGCCGTTGACGGGTTGCGAGCTGTGAGAGAACGGGTCTCCGAAGTGATATGCGCTTCCGGGCTCGGGCTGTTGTCCTGGCTGACCATCTGTCCGCAGCTCCGCATCTCCCATCAACAAGCCCAGCCATCTCGCCGTAGGAGAGCCGCCCGGTGCGGCCCAGCTGCTGGATGACCCCAGACAAGAGATGCCATTGTCTGGGGTCTCGACAAGCGTGGTAGAATACGATGTCGCATCCGGGACAACGTCTGTACTTGGTACGCCAGTTGACGGAGATGCTGCAGAGAGGCTCCGGTCCTCCCCAGTCACCGGCTCCTCCTTGTCACTCCGAGATTCTTTCGACGACGAAGCATATACACAGGCAACCTGCCTCTTGGCACAGCCGCCGCACACAGGCTGAACCTCGTTGCACTTTACGTGGCGCTTCCGACATGTCAAGCTGCAATGTGACGATGATTAGCAGGGGATCTGTTCATGTTGGATTATCGCCTGGATCTTCTCTTACCATCCTGTCGTCTTGCGCAGGCCCTTGCCTCTGGTCAGGCGGTTCCGCGTGAAGCGTGTGTCCCGTGTGTTTGGTGTTGGGGCGCTGGTCATGGTGGTATTGTAACAATCAACTTCCTCTGCCCGCGTCACGAACTGTGGAGGACTGAGAATATTACCCGCTAGGCGAGGCAGGTCTCCGCAATCCCCCCAGACTCTGGTGCCTCATGACTGCTAATAATGGGGACCTAGCGCCTTCATACCCCGCATCGCCCCCCGGATTCGCACTTGGCCTCCCTGCATGAAATGAAGTGAAGTGAACTGATGCAATTGCTTGACCAGAAGAAGGCAGACTCAAGAGTGGTGAGACTCATACGATAGTAGCAAAGCCGGATACAATCATTGGCGGAGAAGTCAAGTCGGATATCGAACAGGGCAGTAGGGAGATGTATACCGTGACAGGCAAATCTCACGGCATTGCGCCAGCATTCAGTTCAATTGAGCAGCTCTGCCCAATCGCGACCTCGCTGGCCTCATTTCTTGGACGATTCAAGTCTCCATCGGCGGGAGGAGCAATATAGCGGGTGATCCGCCCAGTGCTGGGGCCGATTCCCTCGTTTCGAGGGCATTAGTGGAGACCAGCCCGTCTTAGTTGCGCGCTCCTCGACTCGGGGACTCATGGACGACCTGCATGACATTGGATGCCACGACACGGCACTTGCTCGACGTAATGGAACTTCTCGGGTGCTGTATTGAAAAGGGTATAAATATGGTGTAATTGCCAATTGGTAGTCGACGTTTATTCCACCCTCCTCTCCCATTCTACTCCCACTTTCTCCCTCAACGCCCAACTCCGCCGAATTTGGTCCGTCAACCGCCATCATGTCTACCGAAGTCCAGGTCCAAACCAAGCTTACCCTAGCCGGAAAGGTCATTGCCAGTGAGTTGGTCCTCTTGCTTTTGCTCCTATAAATGTCGCTGACCCATCACCTTCCGTTCAGTCACCGGAGCCAACCGCGGCATCGGTCTCGGCGTCGCTGAGTGCTGTCTCGACAACGGCGCCGAGGTGGTCTACTCTATCGATCTGGCCAAGCCCGGCGAGGAGTTCGCCGAGGCCGAGAAGCGGTACCCCGGAAAGCTCAAGGCGATCCAGGCCGACACTACCAAGGAGGCCAGTGTCACCGCTGCCGTCGACAAGATCGTCGAGGAGGCCGGCGCCATCCACGGCATGGTTGTCAACGCTGGCCGGACTAACCACAAGAAGGCCCTCGACTTCACCGAGGAGGAGATCCACCAGCTCTTCGCCATCAACCTCTTTGGTGCCTTTTACAGTGCCCGCGCTGCTGCCCGCGCCTTCATCAAGCTGGGCATTAAGGGCTCCATTGTCTTTACGGCCTCCATGGCTTCCTACCGACCCAACAAGGTATGCAAAACCCTCGCTCAAGTCAGCCTTTTCTTTTCTTTGCAAGATTCTAATCCAACTCAGCGTGTCCCCTCGGCCCCCTACGGCGCTACCAAGGCCGGTGTCCGGAACATGACGCACACCCTCGCCATGGAGTGGGCAGACCACAACATCCGAGTCAACTCCGTGTCCCCCGGCCTCGTCGAGACTGCCATGACATACTGGGTCCCTCAGCAGCCCGACTGGGAGCAGCAGCTCAAGTACTACCGCGGAATGCCCCGCCTGGCCAAGGTCCAGGAGCTTGGCGGTGCTTACGTCTACCTGCTCAGCGACGCGGCCAGCTACACCACCTCTATCGACATCCCCGTCAACGGCGTCATTGGAAGTAAGTCATCGTATAGCTTTGCTGCATGCCGTGTGAAAGTTGCTAACCACGTCTCTTGTCAGTCTGCTAAATTTCCCCCATCTCAAAGCGAAACTTGGTTAAAATAGAGTAGTCTTAAGACTTGTAAATCTAATGAGAAATGAGAACTCGACATGCATAAGATCCGTTATTCATTGGTGCCGGTCCATCCAAGTATTTTTGCCTGATAGTAGTCGAGTAATTACCGTAGAAGTGAAAGTACGCGCGTCGTCAGTTTTGAATAGGTAGTTGGTATTAATATTTTGCGTAGGCTTTGCAGCCTAGTCAAATTGGCGCAGGCCGGGCCCCCAGCGTTTTCTCCGCCCATGCGATGCCTAAAGTACAATATCCCCGACTCTTTTGCAACGTACATACAAGAAACGACAGCCACCCTCACAGTTATTCAATTCGATTGCATTCCGTCAATTGTCGAGTTTAAGCCAAGGGGACAGGCTCGGGCGCGGAGGCGCTGGCCGAGCCCTGCTGGCCCTGGGGAGGCAGGAAAAGGGGGAGGTAGTTGACGGCGAGGGACATGACTAGAGACGATTATTAGCATACTTCTCGCAGCGGGACTGGCATCGCAGTGCTCGGTAGGCTGCGACGATGGCCAAAAAGGAGGGAGGAGGCGGAGGGAGAACGAACAGGCCATGCCGACGGAAAAGTAGCCGGGGGTGGTGGCAGTCTTTCGCTGCTCCTCGCTTTCACCGAGCCAAGTCTGGATGGAGAAGACAACAGCAGCCCTGTCAATGGCAAGAGTTAGCGCTCCGTCTCTGGTATATATCGGCTTTGCTCGTGGTCGCGCTTCGGCACGGAGAGGGGGGTCGCGTCGGCCGACGGCGCCGTTGGGGGATCTCTCATCGACATACCATCCCATCATCTTGTTGCGCGTGAACATGGCCACCATGGGCATCGTCGAGGAGAGCGTAGAGCTCACGTCGGAGGTCTCGCCCTTGGCTTTGGGAGCCTGATACGGGATGACTGCGCCTGGGTTAGCTCTCTCGTCGTGTCCGTCCTCGACCGGGTTGCGCTGCGGCCACGGCAGACGGCCTGCGACCGAGCGCTTTTTTATCCCGTAGAGTGTGGTGGGAAGGGCTTGCACATACTCAGGTCCGGTCGTCGGAGGTCCTTGCTGGGCGCCATGGTTGTTGCGGTTGATGTTGTTGGTTGCTGGAGCACAGTTTGGCCTGCGACCTCAAGCCCCCAGAGGAGTCGTGTGGACGGGGTGGCGCTAAGCTGCTTGTGGACTGTGGAGGTGTGGCTGCAAGGACCTGCTCAAAAGGGTAATGCGCGAACCCCACAGTAAAGGTGGGATGGAGTCGATAGACTACTAGCAGCGTAGTAGTAAATCTCGATTTCGCCAACAGTTATCATGAATCTGCAGCATTTCTTGTGTATATAATCTACTGCTGCCATCGGTTCCTCATTCTATCTTCTGAGTGCGTTGGAGCCCTATTTGCGGTAATGACGGCGGGGGGTCGAGTGCGTGTTCATCACGCCATGAGATTCGTGTGGCAGAGAGGTCATGCCTGCCTCCGTCCTTCAGTACTACGTTTATATACAACCCCATCGCATAATCCTCCCATGATCATTTTCATTACATCCAAGCGGCCACCCAGTCGTCACATGTGTCCCATCCAATGTCCCGAAACAAAACTCCAATTGAGGCCCCCATCGTAACGCCAGTGATGCATTGTGATGCGACCAATGGTCTGAAACTCCCAACGACAATCAGTCCCTACTCCACCCGAATGATTACCTTCCATTGCAATGCCCCGGCCTCTCTGATGGCGCAGGCCAGGCACCCACGCTTTCTGCGGCTGATGATGGCGTTCCATCCTCTCTGGGCACAGATAGCCCGCACCAGGATTTCCAGATCGGAGCCGAACTGCCGCTTCCTCGATTCAAAGTGCATCTTGGGCGCCGCTGGGAAGCTGCCCCGCCGCTGGACGATGTTGTACTTGGACGTCAGCCGCTCGATCGTGGGCGACCCTGGCGGCTCCGCCAGGTTGGTGATGCAGTCGATGACGAGGACCCGGTCGCTTCCGCTCCTCGAGCTGGTGCGACGCGGGGTAGAGTTGGACGTCGGGATGGAGAGTAGCTCCGACAGCGGGGTATCCTGCCTCTCCAGCAGCTCCGAGAGGTGAATCACCGAGTAGTTATAGTACTTATGGAGAGGGTGGCCTGCGAGACACCAATTAGAACCGGTAGCACAGAGCCGGCGGGGGGAAGCATTCAACATACCAGTCCTGTGGGCAGGCCGAGAGCGGGTGCCCCATGTATCCGTTCCTGAAACATCAATCTGCTGGATGGTTGGGCTGGTTGGGGACTTGAGGAACCTCACCCGGTGGGAGGGGGAGCAAGGGTGGGCCGTGACAAAGTTGATGTCATACGACAACGAGAACGAATACTGCTGAGCCGCGTAGCCGCCCATGGCAATCGAGAATGTCATGTTTGCGGGGAACGACAACAGCCTGGGATCCTGGCCATCCCCTGACGCTGTGGGCGGGGCCGGGTTCCCGGACGGGGGCTTGTCGTCCGCCGCCGACTTGGCCGGGGTGAGGAGCACGAGAGATCCCAGCTGGACATTGACAGCGGGAGGAGGAGACGAGTACGTGTTCTCGTGCGGGATGATGAAGTCGGCTGGGAAGACGGAGGTTTCGTCGGCGTCGCCCAAGATGGACGACTCTCTCTCAATGCGCTTCTTGGCCCAGAGCCGGGCTTTCTTGCCCCGATGGGCGAGGTCATCTGCGTGAAAACAAATTGTCAGTCAGCCAGTCAGTCCACACATCCTTGCATATGCTGCGACTCGGCCGCAGGCGCACTGCCACTCACCCTCGACGTCCTCCACTTCGACGTTGATCCAGCCTTCATCGAGGCCAACCGGCAGGATGTCGCTGGAGACCCAGCCCATGCACTCGGCGGAGCCCTTGCCGGCCGCAATCACCCGGCCCACGATGCACGACGTGCTCCAGAAGCTCTTGCCCGAGTAGACGAAGCCCCCGCACAGGTTGGCGAACGGGCCGAGCCTGCGCATGGCCTCGCTGTCGTTCTCGAGCAGCGTCGCCATCAGGAAGTGGTACAGCCCGTCGCCCGGCAGCACGAGCCCGAAGATGTACGACTTTGACAGCCAGCCAGAGGAGTGGAGCGCCGCGGCCAGCTTCCTCCGCGGCGGGTGGGCACTGTAGGCCGTCTGCGGCCCGTTCAGCCCGTCCCAGGCCCCAAAGTAGGACGCGCGCTGGTCGCCGTCCGTCTCTGGGCTCGTGCCCGAGGCCGAGTTCGACGTGACGGCGTTTCGTGCGTTCTCGGCAATCCGGGCCTCGTACGTGTCGATGCCCGGCCACCGCAGCTTCTTTGCAAAGTGCGTGAGGCCATCGACCTGGCGCTGGCCGTGGCGGCCCCTGATTGTGTATGTGTAGGGCGTAGAGGGGACGTCCGTCTCCTCGTGATGGTGGCGAAGGTTGATCTTGCTGACCAGGGCGCCGAGCCAGCTCACGTTGCTCGTCGTCGGGCCGTGCGAGCTTCGCGGCGGCGTCGGCGGCCCCTCAACCTTGGCCAGGTCAATGTTGTCCAGCCAGCTGCGGGCGAGGTGCAGCGACCACTTGACCATGCGCGTGGCAGCCCGCTCGAAGTGGACGACGTCAATGGGGCGGAAAGCCTCGACGCCGTATTCCTCGCCCTCGGTGACGGCATCCAGGCGGATGAGGAGCTCGGTGGAGACGAGCAGCTGCATGAGGAGCCAATACCTCTCCTCGGCCAGCTCGCTTACATTGGACGAGTCATTGATCTTGGAAGCGTCGTCCAGCTCGTCGCCGTCCGGCACGCCCCAGAGAATCTGGCCGAGTCTGATCCTCCATTCAACATGGGTGAAGTCGAACCACACATTGGCAGTACCCAGACACTTGAGGAGGGCATTGATTTGATTGGTCAGGCTGTAGTGGTCACGCCTGTCGACGACGGTGTTGCAAGGCCGCATGAACGTGTGGAAGAGGTCCTGGTATGTCTGGACCGACGTCTTCTTGCGCAGGTCGTTGTCCCGGTAGAGCTCGCCGTTGCGCTTGAGCCTGTCGAGGATGTCCGTCTCGGGCAGCCGACGGAGATGGCCGCGAGGGGAGACCATACGCTCGCGGGCCTCGACAATGACCTGTGCCTTCTTCCCCAGGCTGTCGAAGCCGAACTGCTCCTCCTCGAGGGTGTCCCCGACGGGGAGTTCCAGGGCGGCCTGGTAGCCCATGGTGCCCTTCTCGAGGCCCTGCATGCTGAGCATGTTGGGGCGCTCGCGGCAGCGGATGTAGAAGTGAGCCTTGTGGGACTGGGCGGCTGCCTTTTGCGCGTCCGGGTCATGGTTCTGGTCCCTGGTCAGGTGAGGCCAGGCAGTGATGCCGCTCCAGGCGCGGTCCTCGATCTGGACATGGTCGGTGAGGTCACGGATCTCCAATGCCTCGTCAAACAGAAAGGCAACGCTCGGGTTCGGGGCGCCGCCGGCGCAATGGCCCTCGCTACGGGCAAAGTACTGGGGGGCGCCCGAGAAGAGCTTCTCAATCTCGGACTCACTAAGGGTAGACATGATGCGAGCCAACTTCAAGACGGGCTTGGCCGGAGGCGAGCTGGCATGTTGGGGCAGCGTCTCTGAGCCGGCGGTGATGGGCGGCAGAGGGAGGGGCTTGTTCTGGTCGGGAGGAGATCGCGGGGAAACCGAAGCGAGCGTCCGCGGCGATACTGGCAAGGGCGACGAGCGAAGCTGTGGGGGAGGCTGGCGGCGGCGTACAGTAGCAGAATGCGGGGAGGAGGGGGAACGCTGCGATTGGGCGAGCCCTGAGTCAGTTCAAGGCGAGCGCGGTTGGAGGGGGACGTTGCAAGAGACAGAACGGAGACAAATAGAGGACGGGAGCGACGACAATTGAATGAGAATGGGAGGATTGGGGGATTTGCAGCAAAGAGGACGGGAGCCCAGGACACAAATGCATGGACTTGGGACGGCTAGCCGCTTGCTTTTGGACCATGACCTGAGGTCCTCCCCGGCGTGCAGGTCGCAGCGGAGATCGACCACGCACGCGACATGTTGTTGCTGGTCCTGGGCTGAGTAGTGGTCTGATGGGGGAGGGGGGGCGGCAATGGGGGGGCGAGATGGTGAGTAATGGGGTGTAGTCAGGGGACCTTACAGAGCCTTCAGCGCTGGCGATCTGGCCGGAGTCGGAACGGATGCCTGTACCTGCCGCTGTTCCCCTGCGCGCCAGGGCGGCGATGCGATCGGTATTATTGTTGCTGCTGCTGCTGTTATTATTGCTCCTGTCATCAGTGGCCGCCGTCTCTGCCGTATTTGCCGTCGTCGATGCCTTTCCACGCTCCCGCAGCCGCGTCCTGGCCCGAGAGAGAAGTCCGGTGAGCCTGAGATCGGGCCTGCGGGATCGCCCCGCCGATCCGGCTACAGGGGCGCCCTCGCTGTCGCGGTCGTTGTAGTGGTTGTCGCATTCGGCCACCACTGCTGCCGTGGTGGCGGAGGCGTCGGCGGCGGCGTTGGTCCCCCGGCCGCTGGTGCTGCTGCTGGCCTGGACAGGAGCGCCAGGCCTCCGCGGGCGGTGGTGGTCCCCCCCAAAGCGGCCCGCCGAGGCCCTCTCCGACGACGAGGGCGGCGATGGTATCTGGGTTTCTGGCCTGGAGGCGGGCGGTTCTGGCGACAGGCGTGTCGACGGCCGTGGTTTTGTGAGCGGCATTCCGGGCTGGTGATGCAGGTACCGCTGCTTAGTCCTTTTGGCACAGCTGTCACTCTAGGGCCGTCCGTCTGGTTGGTAGCATCGAGTATGGAATCGTGAGGAAACGGAACAGCAACGGCAGTGAGAGGCGAAAAGGACGACCAAGCAAGAATCCCTTGCGATTCCTTCCTTCCTGCTCCGCTCTGATTCTGCTCTGCTCTGCTCTGCTCTTGCTCCGTTCTGCCCTGTGTCGGCGATTCAGCTGTTCTCGACTCGGCCGCCCGAGTCTGTTCCTGGCAGCTGGCCTTGGGGCGGTGGTCCACTATGGCCGGGCGTGGTGCATCCAGATCCAGATCCAGGTTGGGGGCAAGCGGCGACAGGATCGGCCAGCGGACAACAGTCGACAGACAAGGCAAGCCAGGCAAGGGGAAGAGGGAATCGAAACGAAACGGCATGGGACGCCATCCGGCTGTATATACTATATACTAGCAGTCGCAGTGCAGCGCGCAGCATTGCTCACAGGACAGGCGGCATAATTCTGCTCGACTCTTGCGCCTGGGCCATTTGGTACTTTGCGCCCAGCTGCACGTTTGGTGCTGGTGCTTTGTACTGGGCGGGCTCCAGCTGTCTGTCATCCTCAAGCCTGCAGCCTCCAGGGCTGTCTCAGGTTGTCGCCGCGGCGCAGTGCCAATGGAATCCATTATTTTATCCACTCGTCTCCCGCGAGTCCCGCCCTTCTCCTGCTCGCGGCGGCCCCACCGTTGCGGATGTCGACGACCGTGAAACCATGCCCGTCCGGGATCTGTAAGGTGTGCTTAATTATTACGCATCGAGGCATTCGAGCCCGACGAGGTGCTACATGTCCATTGGTGCTCGTGCGGGTGCATCTTTCTGCCCAGCAAATTGCTCACCCTCGTAGCGATTCTGAAGAGGCCCAGTAGCATTGCCAGCTGCGGAACACCCACCTCAACCAACACCAGGTTATTAGTGGGTACCTTGCCTTCCTGACCTTACAGGCCCCAACAAGGTGCCCTGTAAGTTGTAATGCTCCCGTCAGATGTGGCAGGTTGACTGGCAGGCGGTTTCCGCATGCACGGCGCTGGATTGGGCCATCACGATTCACCACCTCAGACGCCTCTCTCAGCGCGCGCGCGCCTCAGCAGGCTCGGACCCTTCTTATTGCTTCTGCTCGTAGCACCCTGGCCGGCATTGTGCGAGACCACGGAGCGTGCCATCCACCACGTCATTGGGCCCCTCCGACCAAGGTCCCCTCTTTAAAATAATAAATTTAGGTGCGCCTACATAGCGCTTGCGCCCTGTCGCAGATTTTCCTTTGATCCCGAGACCGCTATCCTGGCCCCCAGTTGCTTCTTTGTGGCACCGAAGAGTGGAGTGGAGGGAAGCGGCCAAGGAGCCGAGAGAGATAAATGCTCCTCCACCGAGGGCGTGACGGGGGCCATCAGAAGATTTGCAGAAGAGCACAGCTTACTGCATGGTCCCCTTATGGATCCGAACATCGCCCATCCTTGGGGGCCCCATTGCCAAACCCTTGGGAACCGGCGCGTTTCGGACCAATAAAGCCCTCCACCATCGCATCTCTAAAACCCAACAAGGGTGCGGTATGATGCCAGGCCCGTCAGCGTGATCCATAGTGGCCATGGCCTATAGGAAGCCTCTCTGATGTCGCCTGTACGAGTCGCCGTCGTCTCAGGAACCCGCACCTGCGCCTGCCAGCACCCAAAGAGCCCAAGCGCCGGACCAAAGGTCGTTCCTTTGGCGGTGATCAGCGATTACTGACGGGCATGCCAGCTCGTCTCCGGCGCAGGGTGCGTGACTGACAGGCTCTGGGGTTTGATTGCATGTTCTCGACCTTTGCAGTGCTGACCTATCATCACTCCCGGACCTCTCCGTACACCACGTACACTATGGAAAGCATGGATCACTACACACCTCACTTTGTTTGCTTGCTTCCACAACCTTCAGCTGCTGGTTCCGTGCCGTCGATAGCGGCCCGCCGGTTGCAAAACAATTGATTTGCCTTGGCTCGAGGTCCACTCACACAGAGACACGGACACGGACACACACCCGTTGAGGACATCCACTCCTTCAGGCTCTAGCTCCTCCTTGACCCCGTCTGGGCCCGCATCATTGTGCGTCCATCTGAAACGACGGTTGCAGCTCTCCGGGCTCTTCGAATTGTTCGAAACGCTCGGGAACCTGCCGCCACGAACCCTCGCCCTCGGGATAGAGGCAGAAAGCCGATCCTCCCGCGACTCCTGCATGCCTGCATGGGCCCTGACAGCACATTGGACAAGAAATTTGTATATGAGCAATGTCTTTCCAGGCCTATGGGAATGCCGCGTCCTGCAGTTCCATCGCCCCCTCGTTCGTATCCAGACCCGCCTTCTTGCAGTCTGCTGCTGCCCGCCGCCCTTTCATCAGACATCTCGTGTTTGTGTGTGTCGTCGTGGCCGTCGGCATTTTCATTTTGGTGAGCTGAGATTGATGAGCCGCCCCTTCCCCAATGCCCCAATGGTCAACCCGAGGCAGCCGGCTCAACTTAATTACTCACCCGCCCAGCTGCTCGGGTGTTTACGAGCTCGCCGAAGTCCGAATGGCAAAGTACGTAGTCGGATGTAATCAATCTCGGTTGCGGGTATCTCTTATCCTTGACGCCAATTGTGTGTGCTAGATGCAAATGTGCATCGGCTTCTACTAGGGGTCCTTATTAGAAACCTCACCGCCCTATCCCCTCAATCGCAACAGCCAATGGCACTGGCCGCGATTTGGGCCAACCCGCAAGACCCAGGCCGAACAACGTGGGGGGCCCTGGAGCGTGTTGGAGGCTTGGGGCACCTGTGACGGGAAGACTCCATCCTACAGTGATTAAATCGCCTTAGACCGGGGGCGTGTCATGCACAACCACGAGCAGGTACTTTGCGTCCGGCACGATCACCAGCTCCTGCTTCCTCGTCCGGAGCCGGAGCAGCTTCACTTCGTCCTGCTTCTGTGTCAGCCTGGAACATTGTTCTCCAACCAGCGCGACGCTGGTGCAGACACGCTGCCCACCCACCTCAGAGTCCAGCTCCTGGACCAAGCTCCCGGAGCTATTCACATAATTCCACACCATTGCGGCAAACTGCTCGACCCCGCGCAGCTCGTTTCCCTCCGACGCAGGGGCTTCGGTCGTGAAGGATGCGGCGGCCGACGACGCTCGCTGCTTGGTCGTGTGAAGCGCCTCGGTCTGCCCGCTGGTCTTGAGAATGGCGCCCGTGGCTCGATCCAACACGATGCTGGCCTTTACGCCCGGCTTTTTCGCCAGCCGGTCCAGCTTCTCCTCGAGGGCTTCGTGCGCGTTTGCCTGTCACGCGTTAGCTGGGAGCTCAGGCCGACAGACGACTCGGTCACGACGACGGACCAGGCTGGGCTCTGCCATCTTCGGTATCAGAAGGTGCGCGGCCGTAGAAATAGAATAAGGTGATTATGCGGACCGGCTATCAGGAGGGGGGATATTCAGAGCACGTAGAGCTGCTGGCCAAGCGACTGGGACTTGATTGTTGCCGTGCTGTCTCTCTCCCCAGACATAGCTGAGGTAGCCATGATAGCTCCACGGGGTCGGTGGGGCTGAACCGATTCTGCCGCTCACCACCGCCAAAATTTTGGTCTCCACCGAAAAGTCACTGGGGAAAGAATCAGATCCGTGATGGCGGGCAAAGACATTATATGCATCAATCGTGAACAGCTGCGCGAATATTGTAGCCCCGGAACCAACACAAAGCCTTTTTTAAGTTGCTGAATTTTTTTCACTCAAACCGCAGAGATGGGTTCCAGCCAAAAGAAAGAGAAGGAGAAGCAGAAGGACTTCCAGGTATACTCACAGTTGACTCCGCCCAATGAAGACATCAAGCTCAATTATGTCTAGAAAACGAAACTCAAGGTCGGAAAGGCAAAGGCAAAGGCATCCAGCTTTACCGATACTAGTTTCAAGTCAAGAGGTACTTTGATACTGGAGGGCCTCACTGGTATTTGAATGCTAACAGACCCCAGCCATTGTCATGGCCAACCAGTCTCTCTCTACAGTTGCTCCCGATGATGTCCAGCAATTCAAGCACAATCTCTCGGTTGCCTCTTCATCAAAATCTGACAAACAGCGCAAGGAAGCCCTGGCGTATCTCACCAGCCAGTTGTCAATACAGCCCCCAGTCAACCCCGTCGGGACGCAGGCCGTCCTGGCAAAGCTGCTTCCTCTGATATCCGACAGCTCAACGCCTGTAAGGTCCCAGTTATTAAAATTGCTCCGTACGCTTCCCCCCTCGGAAGTTGTACATAGCACAGAGCAGGCCATCATGTTTATCCGGGCCGGAATGACACACCTATCTGGGGATATCAGCAACGACTCGCTCGCGGTCATGGAGTGGCTACTCGACGTCGCCGAGGATGAGCTTGTTGTTTGCCCCGGCGGATGGGTGAAGACGCTAAACACCTTCTGCGCCATGATGGGGTGGCCCTTGGCGTCAACCAAGTCGGGATGGTCATCGGGATCCCGTGCTGGCCTGCGAGCCAAGGATGCCCACACCTTTGCGCGCCAAATTGCCACGCTGGCCAGGTTTCTCGAGGCAGGTCTTCGATCCGAGACTGAGATACCCGAGGACGAGTCCGATGACTGGGGAAACCTCTACCGAATGCCGCAAGACTCGAACGCATTCGAGTACCTCAACCTCTACGGCTTCCGGCGGGATGAGGAGGGAGAAATGTACCCAAGCCGCGAGGCAAGGCAGCGGGTGTTTCAGAGGAGGTTCTTGGATGCGATATTGAAAGGAGCCGACCAGGCGAAGAAGGAGGGCGGCGCAACAGGCCGAGCTGCCGCCAAACTGGACCAAGTTCTGCAGGATGGCTTGGCAGACTTTGAGAATTCGGCCGCCATGGACACGCAAGATCTCCTCAGTCTTTGGTGATGACCTAACGCTGGAGTGAGAGGGACACCCAACATCCCCCAGGCCACATCCGAAGAACGAGATTTGGCCAGCAATTACTTCAGTCACACCAAGCAGTACCAGTGTACGATGCTAACGAGACGACATACATTGAGGTCTGAACGCCAGTTGGCCAAGCTGGACCTACTGCAGCGTCGAGTCCTGCCCACTTGGCCCAGCAGACACAGCCGGGACATATCCAATCTGGCACTTGGACTTTTGCAAACCCGGACTTTTGCTCATGGTGGAGGGACACATCGATCTTACACAATGAAGACCAATCAAAGTCGGACACAAGCTTCAAGCAAGCACTGTGTTGTGTCAAGAAACGCCCTGGAGGCAGGATTGTCTTGTCCGATACGGTCCAACTCCCCCGTCCCCCGTTGTTCCGGTTAATACTGGGACCGCGATCAACACATTTCATCCACTCCATGGTGCGAGCAGGAGACACGCTAGGGCAAATGAACTTGCATAAATCATTAATACTGAGTGAACTTCTTGCGTTTCAACCACAGCAGTTGAAGCTATTTAAATACACTATGCAGCCTAGGATGCACACCACGCAGCGCAGCCAAGACCTCTCTAAAGATGTCCAACCACGGACTTTCGTGACTGCAGCCTCCCAACCGGCCAGTTCCCCAAGCATAGGAGGAATCCAGGTAGTAACAAATAGGGGGCGTATTAGTAGTACCTGAACGGATCCCGTTTTGCACCCATGGCTTGTTGCTGGCAATATCCCGTAAACTCCCCTCCGTGGAAAACAGGGCAGGATCAGACCTTGCCGCCTGCGGTGCCGTTCTTACCCTCAGACTGTCCAGCTGCCGTGTTATTAGTGTTGTGCTTGAGCTTGGGTAGGATGGGTACTCACAAAAACCTCGTCCGCCAAAGCCTCCTCGACCGAAGCCGCCTTGGCCGCCGCCGAAGCCACCTTGGCCGCCTCGGCCGCCTCCCTGTTGACCACCCTGTTGACCACCCTGTTGACCACCCTGTTGGCCTCCCTGTTGGCCTCCCTGTTGGCCTCCCTGTTGGCCTCCCTGTTGGCCTCCCTGTTGGCCTCCCTGTTGGCCTCCCTGTTGGCCTCCCTGTTGACCACCGTTCTGCTGGCCGCCGTTCTGTTGACCACCGTTCTGCTGGCCACCGTTCTGCTGGCCACCGTTCTGTTGGCCGCCGTTCTGCTGGCCTCCGTTCTGTTGACCACCGTTCTGCTGGCCGCCGTTGTTACCACCATTGTTGCCGCCGTTGTTGCCACCATTGTTGCCGCCGTTGTTGCCTCCGCCAGCGCCACCGACGGTGACACGAACGCAGTCATCCTGGGCACCTCGCTGGGCGACGGGCATGAGGACAGGCTGGTGGTTCGACGAGGATGTCATGGTGCAGATGCGATAGTTTCCAGCGGGCAAGCCACCCTCGACGGTGGCAGAGAGACGGCCGTTGCCATTGCCAGCATCGTTAATGCCCTTGAAGAAGGCAAACTGCTGAGGGTTCAGCGGCTGAGTTGGGTTGAGCGAGTTACCAGTGTCCTGGACGACCACATGAGTGTGGCCGATGATGCGGCCACCTCCATCAAGGTTCTGAGGGGCCGAGTAGTAGGTGTTGTCGGGGTTGGTGAAGGATCCGGGGGCAAAGTTGGACACCTGGACAGCAATGTCGAATGACTTGTTCTCCTGGATGTTCTCGCCGTTCTTGGGGCTGGTGAAGACGCTGGACACCATCCTGTTGGCGGCGGGGATCTTTCCCATGGCTGTGGCTAGTTAGTGACGCCATTTTAGAGCGACAGTGTCTGTTCGACTTACGAATTCCGTTGCATGAGCCGCCCTGGACTTGCTTGCCGTTTGTCAAAGTCTGACCAGTACAGAAGTTGATGAAGTTGGCGCCGTCCCTAATGAGTGTGAGCTTGGTTGTGTCTTGAGGCATGGAGTAGGTCACCTACGTCGCAGACGGAGACTGTCCGGCATCGGCCTTGGCCTGTCCGTCCTGTTGTGAACCAGTCTGGACGTTGGCGGCGTTCAATGTGGTTCCTCCGCCGTTGTTACCACCGTTGTTGCCGCCATTGTTACCACCATTATTGCCTCCGTTGTTGCCTCCGTTGTTGCCGCCATTATTGCCTCCGTTGTTGCCTCCTCCACGGTTGCCGCCGCCGCCGCCGAATTGTCGACGAGCAAGGACTCTCGTAAAGGGGCCCTTCTGAACAACAGCAGCGTCCGAGAGGGAGGCGGCCAACAGGGTGAGCAATGCCAAGTTGATCTTCATGGTTGCTGATGGAATCTCGCGATGTTCGGGTTTTGTTGTTATCGAAGGAGTAAGTTGAATCCCACGGAAGGATAGAGAATACGGTAAAAAGAGTGCACGTCGGTTCCAGCCCGGGCTGTGCGTGAAGAAATGAAGGAAAGAGCGAGTGGTCACAGACACACAGCGCAAGATCAACGAACCTCAACGAAAGGAATGTATGTGGGGAAGAGGCACTACCAGCGTTGATGATGGGAGGGGAAAAGAAACACGACGGCCAGGATGGTGCGGCCAGAGAAGTGATTATATGCTGAGAGAGCCAAGACTGTCTTGTCTCCGGGACGGGGCAGGTCGACCAGGTGGCCGGGATACCCGCTTACATCTCTCGGCATCGGCACGCCCTGGCGGCCGGCTAGGCCAGCAACCGACACTCGGGGGTGTGATCGCGTGGGAGAGAAGGGGGCTGGAGAGGCATCAAGTCACGGTTGCTAAACCGAGGGGGGCATGGCCCGGCGAGTGGCACGTCTCAAGAGGGCGAGCCGATGCAAGTGGAGGATAGACGGCGAGGCTGCGGCAGAGGGAACATGAGACGGATTCGACACGAGTGTGGCCCTAATTAGGCGGTAGGCAGACCCCTCCAGCCTCTCGAGCCCCCGATGGCCCCGAAGAGTGCCGTGGAAACGGAGCTGACAGATTAGGTTCATCTGATCGCAGATGCGTCTCAGGGAGCCAGAGGAGACTGTCGATCCCGGGGCTCACAGGGGACGCCCGGGGGCTGTCAGGCGTCTAAGTGCTGCGGCTCGTTACGTCGCACCCGCCGTCTGGCGCGCCGGGCTATCTGCCACCCGGCCCCAGGGGCAGCCAATGGGGGTCAGCAATGAGACGCTCTGGCGGCATCAACCGTTTCGGGCCCCCGGCGTACCTGGCTGCCATGACATACTCCATGTGCCAGCCGTGCACTAACTTTAGTTGCCCAGGTCCCGTCTGCAGGCCGCATTGCCGGCGCGATTCATCCCATCGCCGCAGCAGCCGATCGAGTCGTCTCCAGGCTCCGGACTCTGGGTCGCATCTCCATAGCCCGCGCCGCTTGGGCATCACGCAAGCGCCGGCATCGTTCGACATCGACGCTCATGGCGCCACCTGTTGATGCACAATGTTCTATTTATTTCAATACAAAAAGAGGGCCTTCCTCTGGCATATCTAGGCGCCCATTTCCAAGCGCTTGGGCATGATTAGACTCCATCAGCCTTGGTGCCAAAGCCAGACACGCTGTGGTCGGTGCGCACTCCCGTCTGCTCCGAGTGCTCCTCGGTCCAGCCTAGTGGGACACCGCTCCACCGCGTGCTGTTCAGCAGTGAAACCGCTGGTGGCAGTGGACTCGGTGGCGGAGAGGAGGCGGCCCCTGGTTCATCCGCCCTCTACCCAAAAGGTGAGCCTCCAGCCTCTTTGACGATGCGCCAAATTTGAAAGGATTTAGAGAAACACCTTCAAGTCCGCAGATGGATGGATTCCATATCGCCAAGGCATTATTGGAACGCTGCAATCTCTGCTTTTCCGGTGTGGCTGAGGCTCTCAGGGTAGCACCAGCACTGGGCTGGTTTGAAGCTGAAGTTGACACAGGTGACAGCATCCAAATCTGACACACCTGCCGTGTGAGGCACTACTTGGAACTCGGTGCCGACGATCAAATCCATGTGAAACAAGAGCAGGCAGAGATATTCAATTTGCCTTTATGCGTTGCCAATTGCGTCCATTGAAACCATTTCACAAAAGTCCTGTCGTCTATTTCGCGATTTCAAAGCATTGTAACACTGTCGGACACTCGCCAATCGACGAGCGTCTCTGCAGACACCAAATAACTGATTACATACGTCATTCTTCATTCTGGACTTGCGCCCATCGTAACAGCCCTCTCAGGCAGGGAAAAAAATACACAAAACTTCTCGCCCACTAAGTACAGCAGACACGGCACGAAATAGAAAGTGACGCCCAAGTTGTCTTTACATTTCTTCAGAAATGGCCGCTTCATGCTCATCGGGGAACACGTCTGGGAAGAATTCCTCTGGGAACCCCTGGGGAAGGACCTTTTCTGTAGAAGAAGGCTGGTATTGAGCCGAAATCTGGTCCAACCAAGCGGCCATTCGATAGCCAGCTTGTGCGACTTGCCTCTCCAGGGCGGGGCCGGCCTTGTCAAAGTACTCGCCGCTTCCGAGCTCCTTGCCCTTGATGTTCTCAGGGCCGTCGGGGAGGACTATGTAAACAAACATGCGCAGTTAGCCAGGGCTGCGCTGCGGCCGAAGCAGTATGGGCCGGGTGGGGGGTTTCTCACCATGAGAGCACACGAGCTTGTTGGTTTCGCTTGACCAGGCCATGGCGGTATCCTTGGCATTGTTGATGTCCAGGCCCTTGAGCCAGCCGTCCTTCTCGGCAGCAAACTTGCCATCGGTGATCTCGGTAGCCAGCTGCCCAGCCCACTTGTGCGCCACATCATAGGGCGACCCATGCATGCCGCCAATGTGTTTCTCGAGAATGGAGCTGTCCCAGACGTGGTGCAGGTTCAGGCGCTTGCCGTTGAACTCCACGTAGATGCGGTTGCCGCCGAGAGCCACGTTCTCGTTGTGCAGGGGCTGGTGCAAGTCCCCGACAAAGTGGATGACGAATTTGGCCGCCTGAGCACGGCGCCAAGCGGGCAAGTCCGTATCTAGAACCTGCCGGGTGTAGTTGGAGAGGGCGCTGATGACGCAGCCATCCTCCTTGCAGTCGCGGTCGTAGTCGACGTTGCACGCCGTGGGTGGGTCGTCGTGGGCATCGATGAAATGGAAGTTCTTGGTGAAGCGGCCCCATTTGGTGTACCGAACTGAGTCGGCCCAGGTGGCTACACGGGCGAGGTAGTCAAACTCGTCGCTGTTGAGCAGGCTCATGAAGTGCGCCTCGGTCGTGTTGGCGACGAAGTGGCTGGCGATGTAAGCAGTCGTGATGTGCCCGAGACCTGGGGTTGTTTGACGGCTTGGTCAGCTAATTGGACTTGCTGGCAAGCTCAACACCGAAGCTTCATAGCAAATGGCCTCTCCAGGATGACTTACTGCCCCATGCGAGAGCTCCGGGCACGGCGGCAAGCCCGAGGGCGAGGGGTTGGAGCTTCATGGCAGGCGGCGATGACGTTGATGTGGATGCGGGAGTGTAGATATGGATATGTGGATGCAGATGAGGGAGAAAGCCTCGTACAGAATTCCCAGGCGAGACGAAAGTGTGATGATACCGAGCTCGCGTTATATATGGTCAACAGCTTGACGCTGAGCTGATAAGATGACGATGAGCTGCCCAGCCGCCCTGCTGAGCTGCCTGGAGCTGCGTCACCGCGCAACCAATCGATAGCGGGGAATGGCGCAGCGAGGAGCTTGGCTGGCTGGGACGCGCTGGGTGGTAGGCGCTCGGGGAGGGCGGCAAGCATACCGTCACCTGCCTTACCGCAGGAATTGGGGACCTCACGTTAGCACGCTAGCCTGATGCGTTGCGAGGGTCTTTCCTGGACGTGACTCGCCTGTGGCTCCCATGTCTCATACTCCGTTGGCGAAGGGCCTGGTGGCTAGCTGAGGGCTCTGGAGCTGAGCGGCAAGATGCAACAAGATGCAGCCAGGCTGATAGCTCACGGCAGCATTCAGCCAGCTCAGCGGATCCAAAACCCGCCATGGCATTCGGGCTGCTGTGGGGGTTGTCCTCGCCACGCGAACCCGGTCATGGAAAACCACTGAGGGTTGCGGTACTGGGACTACTGATAGCTGTGCTACTGCTACTGCTACTGCTACTGGTACTACGCCCCTTGTGAGCATGCCCTGTGACCCTCCCGCGACACCCAAATGGTTGTGTTGCACAGGCCAAAAGCCCGTCATGCGCCACGACTCAGCATCGTGCACCACACTCGCCCACCCCGAAAACGTGCGCCCCACCAGCCCTGGCGAGCAGCGAGTCTCGGAAACCATGCGGTGCATGCCTGCAGCGACCCGCTTACGGCCCCCATCATGAGCCGCTTTAAGCTCACCAGATCTTTTCTCGCTTCCCAACTGGGGCAAAGCGCATGCGTCACAGCGCAGGCAAAGCAGGGTCCTTCCTCCGATAAGCGCTGGCCAATACCCTCAGGTTTGTTGCCAACCAGTGTCCCAGTCCGTCCCCGAATCCCGCCCACTGATAAGGATCTGAACCCACAACTCGCCCTCCAACCCTCTTCCCATCGCTGTCCCGTGCCAACCCATTGCACTCCGATCCAGTCATCGCCCTCTGCCGCAGCGCGAGTCCATCGTCTCTGCTTTCTGCCCTTGGACCGCCGTCTGCTACTCTGCCTGCGCCTGGCGACAGAGACCATTGCAGAAGCCCAAACCGATCCGCGGACTGAGCGACCGACCGACCGACTCTTCGACCGACCCCCCGCCGTCATCCATACCACGAGCTCCCCTCCGCCATGGCACTGATTTTCTCTGCCTTCCTCGCCTCTGCGGCGGAGGCCATGCCCATGAACAGTGCCCTCTCCGGCATCTTTGGCAGCATCAGTTTGACAGCCTGGATATGTCTTCTTGTATGTTCAGATTTTCATGCTCGCGTATCGCCCGTCCGTGCTGGCGATGCCGGTAGTCCATCAACGTGCTAACTCGCCCGCGCGCAGCTGCCGCAACTCGTCGCCAACTATAAATCCAAGAGTGCCGATGGCCTCAGCATGGCCTTTCTCATCGTGTGGCTGCTTGGAGATGCCACCAACTTTGTCGGTGAGTGACTCCTCCTTTGATCGTGTCCCACATCCCTTGTCCCACTCGGCGCTCCTCACAGTGGCAATGCCGCTCGGCACCCGCCACTGGGCATTCTGCATGTGCTGCGCGCGACCAGGGCCACCGGGCGCAATGAATGCAATCTGTGCTGACCCTGTCTCAAGGAGCGCTGCTCACAAAGCTTGCTCCCACTGCCATCGCTCTTGCTGGGTACTTTTGTGTCGCCGACTGCGTCCTCATTTCGCAGTGCCTCTACTACAACAACGCCAATGCCAAAAAGACGCACCGACAACAATCGCATGTCGACTCTGCGGATCCAACCGAGGACTCTCCACTCCTGAGGAACAACGCGCCTGCTGCTGGCCATGCCGGATCGCATCGCCGACGCTCGTCCCATGCCGAAGCTGCTGCCGAATCCGCGCGCAAGGCTGTGGCCAGCGAGGACGAGACCCAAAGCAGCAGCTCGTGGCTGCAAAACAGCCTGAGTCTTTTCGCCGTCTACCTCATCGGATTCGCTGGTTGGTTTGTGTCGTACCAGCTAGGCGCCTGGGAGGGCGCACCGCCCCCCGAACCCGACGCCTCAAGTGATACCAAGAGCACGGCGGAGGTCGTCGGGCTCGTCTTGGGATACATCAGTGCCGTCTTGTATTTGTTGTGAGTGTGCCTCTTCGAGAGACCGCCGCTTCTGTTGGCTGACCTTGGACACAGCGCCCGAATCCCGCAGATCATCAAGAACTGGCGAGAAAAGTCTTGCGAGGGTATGTATCCTCCCCGATCGGTCCCTAGGACGGTGCAAACTGACTGGTTTTAAGGCCTCGCTCTCCTCTTCTTCATGCTGTCTTTGACTGGCAACCTCACCTACGGCATCAGCCTCATCTTCTACTCCCAAGAGAAGAAGTACCTCCTCAATGCACTCCCATGGCTGCTGGGCTCTCTGGGCACCATTGTCGAGGACAGCATCATCTTTGTCCAGTTCCGACTTTACTCTGGCTCGGCCGGTGTTCGACCTATTCCGATCGAATAAAGGGCTCATGGCTGAACCATCGCAGACGTCGAACGGCGGCGATGTGATATGAATACGGCCTCTTGCTTCTAAAGGTTCGGTGCATGCGTAGGCGTTTGGTGACTGTTTGGTATAGGCGGCTATCAAGGTGGGTCGATGCGGCCTCGGTCAGTCTGGATTCATCAATCTCGTGGTGCGGATAATAGGGTCAAGCTTCATTGATGTTTGGGTCACGTTTGGAGGTGCATGGCATGGGTTCCCCAGGGATTCTAAAGGCGATTGCTTCTGACTTATTACTAATGCTTTGTTGATGCTTGATAGGTAGACGAGAGGAATACGCTTTGAATTCGATGCTACATCATCTGGAGCTGAAGTCATCTCTGTGTATTCTCTGCATTAGCGCGGCCGATGGTGGGTGGGCTGCTTCACTGCGCAGCCCGCCAATGCTACGAGCGACTACTCGGTGACGGGACGCACCGAGAAAATACTGGCAACCCTTGGTAGTGGGGCTCTTAGTGCAGACACTCCGATGGCGGGGTCCTGGTGGCGGGGTCCCCTCGACGACTCATCCTCTTGCAACACCAAAAATAAATTTCCAAACATCTCATTGTCTCATTGCCCTCAATTCGTCGCCAGCTCCGACCCCTGTTGAATCTTTGACGACTATCATAGACGCCATGGCTGCCGAATTCCCTACCAAGAAGTGCGGTGCGTCTGAACCCCCCCTGTCTTGCTCCCCCACCTCGAGATTGCCCTCGCGCCCCTCGAAGTCGCTCTCTACAAACACGCAACTGACCTTGCCCGTCGCTCACAGGTGTCCTCGGCGCCACTGGCTCCGTTGGCCAGAGGTTCATCCTCCTCCTCGCCCAGCACCCCTACCTCAAGCTCCACGCGGTCGGTGCCTCGTCCCGCTCCGCGGGCAAGGCGTACAAGGATGCCGTGCGGTGGAAGCAGGCCGCCCCCATGGGCGATGTTGCCGACCTAGTGGTGCGAGAATGCAAGGCCGACCAGTTCCAGGACTGCGACGTCGTCTTCAGCGGCCTCGACTCCGACGTTGCTGGCCAGATTGGTGAGCACCGATTCCCCCTTCGCCTTCCCTGTGCTCAGCCAGTCTCCCTGCATACCGTCTGTATGCTGCCGAGGGAGCTGGAACCACGCTCCCGGAGCGAGACATGGTCGACGATTCCCTAACCTCGACGTCAGAGACCGAGTTCACCACCGCCGAGATCCCCGTCTTCTCCAACGCCAAGAACTTCCGCCGCGACCCCCTCGTGCCCCTCGTCGTCCCCACGGTCAACCTGCCTCACCTCGACCTCATCCCCCACCAGCGCACCCAGCGCAAGCTCTCCAAGGGCTTCCTCGTCTGCAACTCCAACTGCGCCGTCATCGGCCTCGTCATCCCCTTCGCAGCCCTCCAGGCCGCCTTCGGCCCCATCGCCACCGTCAGCATCGTCACCATGCAGGCCGTGTCCGGCGCCGGCTACCCGGGCGTCTCCTCCATGGACATCATCGACAACGTCGTGCCCTTCATCTCGGGCGAGGAGGACAAGCTCGAGACCGAGGCCCGCAAGATCCTCGGCGCCATCAACTCCGATAAGACGGCCTTTGTCGAGCAGGAGGGCCTCCGCGTTTCCGCCTCCTGCAACCGCGTCCCCGTCATGGACGGACACACCGCCTGCGTCAGCCTCAAGTTCGAGCGCCAGCCCGCCCCCTCGGCCCAGCAGGTCAAGGACGCCCTGCGTGCCTACACGTCCGAGGCCCAGACCCTCGGATGCCCCTCTGCCCCTAACCCCGCCATCAAGGTCTTTGACGAGGATGACCGGCCGCAGCCCCGTCTCGACCGTGACCTCGGCCGAGGCTACACTGTCAGTGTCGGCCGTGTGCGTGAGGATGAAAGCGGCATCTTTGATCTCAAGTTTGTCGCACTCAGCCACAACAGTGCGTTTGCCCCCCTCTTCGCCCAACACCCGCCTCGTCTGCTAGAGCTAACCCGTTCTCCTACAGCCGTCATTGGTGCCGCTGGTTCATCTATCCTGAATGCCGAAGCTGCGGTACTCAAGGGTTATCTATGATCAAGGTGTTTCATAGTGGTGAGAATCGAAAGAGCAAAAGGTCAAATAAAACATTCAATAAATATATCACCTGAGGTTTGGGCTGTTCACCGTGCCTGCTCAAATACTTTAGTACACAAATGGAATCATGTCCAAAAGTCTATTGAAGTCTGCCTTGTACCCCAGGCGACCGATCCAGTGGGTATGATTGCGACTTATTCAACGAGGTGGGCAGGGCTCTGGTTACGAACCCCTTCTCTACCACCAATATCTACCAATACTAAATCTACCAGGTACTGATGCCAAGCAAATTGACATCATTTCTCACCCCCCAAAATAGCAAAAACACCTAGTGCTCTGGGCACTTATCCGATGATCATAATCGCTGCCTTGATAAATTTCAACCTTGACGCCGTTTCCAAGAAGAGAAAAGGAAACTCCACACAATAGAGGAAGAGGGGAAAGCGATATGTACCCGCGCCGCTGGGAAGGGCCGTCAGCGGTCTCGGCCGTCGGGTGATGGAGTTCGTATGTGACTGAAATTGCTTGCAAGGATGATGCCGAGCCAACTGCCCTCGTACTGGGTCCAGTTTCGAGAGTTTCGTGCTTCCGGCGGCAAAAGGCCCTGCTCGAGGTCTGCCTCACGTGCATCTTGGCCAGAACCCGATGCTTCGCCTTCGTCGTCGCTGTCGTCGTGGTACGGTTCGTAGTGCGGCTCAGATGGTGACCCGTGAGCGAGGGACCGCACGACGTCGCCTTTGCAGATCGGACATGTGCGACGGCGGGTAGTTAGCCAAGGAGTACTGGGATGGTTCATTAGCTGGGGTTGCTCCATGGATTGGGTGGAGTAAACACTCACATGCACTCAGCGTGGAACTCGTGGCCACATGGCAGACTCATCACTTGGCTCTCGCCGTCAACGTACTCTTCTAAGCACACCACACATTCGACCTGTCGTCCCATGTACTTCTTCCATTCTGCGGAAAAGCCGCTCGCGCCCTTTTCGCGTTCTTGATTTGCCGTCCGCCGAGCAGGAGACGCTGGGGTCGCGATAGCTGAGCTGGGTGCAGCCTGGTTGTCGATCTCTGAGAGAGCAGCGGACATCCTTGACGGGGATGGCGTTGGCGCTGGGCTTGCCTGTAACAGGGGAGTAGTCGGCGAAGAACTATTGGGAGACGGGAGCCTTGGTGTACCGCTTGGCGATGAGGCAGCGACAGTGTGATAGGTGCGAACGGGAAGCTGCTCAACTACGGACTTGGGAGCCCTCCATCGTCTGCGGCGGATTCGGGCTCGAAGGATGAGCATCGCATATACCACAGTCAGAGTCACAAGTGGGCTGATGACGAGGACAAGCAAGGTGTCGAAAAATGGGCTGGCGCTGCTTGTGGGCGTAATCGTCACCCACAGGCCATCATGAACCGGCTCGTCATCGTCGTCCTCAGGCGTCTCGTCTTCTCCAGCCTTGCCGGTCCAATCACGCTTGCTAGAGTCTGACTCGCGCCTTTTAACGCTACCTCGAACAGGCGCTCCCCAGGCGAAATCGGCGTTTGGTGCACGCTTTCGGTCGAAGAGGCTGGAGACTCGACTTCTGAAGCTGGACGCAGCCAAGGCGCGCTTCTCATCTGCGAAGGCTCGTGTCCGTATGCCTGGGGCGGTGGCCTTCCCTGGTGGCCGCTGGTGAACTCTCAGGACAGGCTTCCCCTTGTCATCGATCGTTTCCTCAATAAAGCTACCTGGTTGAGCCAGAGAGGATAGTAGCTGGGCAGTTGTTCGTGCCGTAAAGACAGATGGAATGGTCACGTTATCGACCTCGGGGCCATGCGCAAACATCTGAATGAGAGGGCCTCCCTTCTGGTTGTCGCCAACAATAACCGCGCGGGCGCCTCGGCGCTGCGCCCACATCACTTTGTCGAGGAAGCCGCAGCCACCGCGTGTGAGAAGTACGATTTTGCCCTTCATATCCTCATTATCGGCGGAATTGGGACCGCGGTCGTCTCGCGGCGGCAGAGGGGGCGTGCGGCGGCGGGCAACGGCATGGGTGAGGGATGGATCGGCTTTTGCGTTTCCATCCGTCGCTGGTTCTCCTTGGGCAACGGTCTTGGGAGTCCTGTTAATGGCGGGAATCTGCACGACCTCACCCCAACCGGGGATATCACTACATCCAAGCTCTCCCACCATACTGAAGTGGTCCTCGGCGAAGCCGCTGCCCACCCAGAGCTGGCCGCTGAGTCCCCGCGACGCCAGACTCGGCCCAAAGGCTGCGGGTCGGGCAGCAAAGGACGTGCTGTTGTCATCGGTCAAGCTGATGGCGGCATTTGGTGGGAAAAGCGAGAAGGGCGTATTGTAGAACATGAAGCTCAGAACCGACTTGCTCGATTTGCCGTAGGCCCTGCTCGTGGAGGACCTGTATGCGGGGTTGGAGCCGTACACTGTTCGGGCATAGGCGAGGGAGCGGGAGAGGAAGATCAGGCATGCGAAGGCGAGGAAGATGAGGATGGCAACTCGCGGCGGGCGCATGGTGAATGCGATTGCGCTGAACAGTCAGCTCTCGCGATTCTAGGATGTAAAAATGCGTAATTCTGTTGCCCCGAGAAGGGGCAGAGGTTATGATACTGGCTGCAAGCTCAGGTGGTGACCTCAGGACGACAAGGACGGCGTCAGGTGGCTGCCCGCCGATCACTCGCCGCACTGTAGATGGCTGTGACGCGGGGGGGCACTGTGGGTACACGGTGGGTTGATGACCAGGCGACACCTGAGAAAGGTACTTTGGGTGGTGGAAGGCAAGCGTAGCGGCGGTGGGCAGCGCCGCACGAGATTGGGGAAGGAGGGGGGAGGGGGAGGGGGGAGGGGGGAGGGGGGAAGGAGGGAAGGAGAAGGATAAAGATCAACACGAGAAAGAAACACGAGCTGTTAAAACATGGGAAAATAGGGAGTCTAGGTACTGTTGCAAGTGAACAAGGAGGGGAGAGAGGAGAGAAGGATGAGGGGAGGGAAGCGAGAAGGCTGACGGACGGTGGTCCGTGGATAGAGGCGCGAGATGTACTAGTAGATTGTACGACGGTGCAGGTCCGTCCGGGTCGGTCACGCACAAACTCAGCCAGGTGAGGGCAGCTACCAGTGTTTACCACCACCATATGTGCTAATTACTAGTAGCAGCTGGGACAGTTGGGTAGGGTATGTCGGCATCACCGCATGGGAAGAGGAGTGGTGTGCAGGATCAACCAACCTTGTGATGATGGCACTTGCACGATGGCACTGGCCCCGCCGCAAGGCGCACGACGCACCAGCACCTTGTGCAAGCCAAACGCCTCAGTGTCTGTCTCCAATGCCCATACCGCTGTTGGGTGGTCCTACGTACTCCGATACGTACTAGGTAGTATGATGGGCGACGGACATGGCATGGCGCGGGCGTGGCATGTGGATGGGAAGCTCATGACATGGATGTGGAGGGTCGGCCAGGTATCCATAGAGCGGGGCGCCTGGTGGAACACACTAGCCGACGAAGATATGTACCTACGGTACCGATTACGACTGGTGCAGTGGTGCTCGCCAGTGCGTAAGTCGGCAACAGCACTCGCTGGACCTGGGAAACTGGGGTTGTCCTTGGCTGTACGGCCTAGCGAATAGGCCGAGACCTCCCCAGATTGAAACCTCAGCCTCGACGGTGGATGACGGAGGCGCCGGGGGGTTCGAGCACAGCTACCTACCTACCTCTCGTATCAATTGATTATTCTCAGGTTCAGCCCAACTCTGATGAAACTTCGAGCTCTTCGCGCCGGCTGGTTCTCGGTCGCTGCCATCAATCACTGTTTGGCCCACTCACAGATCTCGACTCACCCCGGCTCGCGCAACGGAGGGGACCTGCAGGCCGGACCACACCGTTCATTGACTGGTGACTCTGCAGGTGGTTTGCGTATCAGGAGCTCAGGACGGACTCTCCCACCCACCCACCCACGCGCCAAGCTACCTATGCTGTCACGGGCTGTCCCGGCACATGCAGTGTTGCCGCAGTTGGCGAGCTCCAGGCGGCGGCTGGCCACTGATGCGCTGGTCCCCGCGCCACATATCCGTGATGACGCAGCTTGATCCTGCCGGCGCTTGCTCCAGCTCTGGTGCATAAATTCTTCATTGTACATCCTTCGACTGCTGCGCTTCATGACATACACGCAAATGCAGCGACTCGCACAAGTTTCCCCGGGGTGGGAATGGGAAGCTCCATTGTTGTTGGTTTCGCCGGCTAGCCCCGGCGCCAGAGTCTCACACATCCCGGGGGGCCGACGCTCTTTTCGGCGGGCGTGTTTTGGGCGCTGGGGCCTAGAATTCAGAAACACTGGAAATGGCCCTCGCCCTCGCCCGTGGCCACCGTATGTCGCCATCATGCTATCATGGCAATGACAATGGGGGCATGAACCCACCCTCCTCATCACTCGTCACTCCCTGTCTGGGGTCGACGGGGCTCTGTCCGACGCCATCCACGCGCACCACGCTTGATTTGGCATACCGTGCAACCCTGTCATGCCGATCAGGGCACTCTGAGTTGGGCGATTCCCCATTGAATGAACGGGCTTGGCCGACGACGCATCCGGCCTCCTGCCCACAGCCATCAGCAATGGCCATTTGCTTTTCTCTGCCGTCGCCCAGCTGGTCATCAAACCTAGACTCATTGTGTTGATTCTTTTCTTTTCTTTTGTTTCCCATTCCGCGCCGTCAACCAGGGCTAGGTTCACGATGCTCGGCTACCCCGCCTCATTGTTTTGGTGATGGGCATGCTGGTTTCATATTTCCTCAAGCAAGCGGTAGGAAGCTAGCACAAACACCAACAAATGAGGACGTGATGTAGGCGCTTTGAAAGGTCGGCTCTACATAAATGGACATTAGGAAATCCACCCAATTGTCGCAATAATTGGTCAGACTCGTCAGGTAGAAGGGCATTGACAAGTCTCAACCACACCACCATCCATCATTTGTGCAACACTTGCCTGTGCGCCCCTCAATTGCTTCTCCGAGACTATGGACCACGTACTTTAGGTCTGGCACCTTAAGATACATAGCTGTTTCAATGGCTCCGCAGGCTTGTGACGCCATGTTGTAGCACGTAGTGGCATGGGATGATATCACAGGCAGGGATGAAGCCTTCACAGATCCACAGCACGGCAGTTGTAGCACCTCGTCGCATTTCCCACCAACCCAGAGAAGGGAAGCATTGATTTAGATCGATCCGAACAAGTAAGACCGCTCCTAAATATAATGAGTGCCAATTGTCTCAGCTCGTTTCGTTTTGATATCTTCCTGCCGCATACCTCACACTTGCTAGGTTTCAGCTGCCTCTTCCTCTTCCTCGGCCATGGCGTACCCTAAACTGGGAAGAAACTTGCGCAAATGTACGACCCAACTCATCCCCATAGGGTTGGATGCAACTTGTTCATGTTATTCCCGAAAGAGCCTTGCGGCGTTTTGTATCCTTCAACTCCACTAACTAAACATGATGCCAGTCGTCATCTATCAGCTGTTCCGTGCATACACATGCGCCTCTCTCGCTTCATAAAACTAGTCGTCCGTGCCCAAAGAGTTCCAAGTAACGATAAGAGCATCAATGATGCAAAACCTGAATTCAATCATCACCCGCAATTGCAACTCCGTCTGGGCCGACAACCTTGCCGTGGTCCCACTCTCTCTTCTCGCCCGCGCCTGACCAGCGAACGCTATCCGCCGATTTCTCCTCCCGCTCGGCGGCGAACGCTTGTACGGAATCCTCTCTAAAACCAGCTGTCGCTAAGCGCTGCTCCTGAGCTTGCTTGAGTTTCTGGCGAGCTCTAAACGCCTCAACCTCGTTGGCCCATCCGCTTCCCTGCGGTTCATCTTCATCCATCACGTCGGTTCGCGGGTCATACGTCTCGGAGAACCGTCGGTCGATCCCGGACGAGCCTCCAACCGTACCTCGTCCTCGATATTTAGGTGGTGGTGCCGGCCCAATTAGGTCATCATCTTCGAGATCAGAGTTGTCATCCTCCTCGGGTTCTGCTCTTCGTTTCGAGGCCCGCTTCGGTTCGTCCAACGGTGATCGATTCCTGTGCCTAGCCTCCCTTTTCCTTGACGGAGAATGTGAACGCCGTCGGGCGCGGGGCGAATGGGATCGACTCCTCCGTCCACTTGTGCTGCCCCGCCGGTCTCCCCTGTAGGATCCATCCTCTCTGCTTCGTGATCTTCGCCGTCGCTCGTCCCGTCTTGATCTATGATCTGATTTGCTGCGCCTTTCCTCAGTCCGACCTAGACGCTCTTTCTGCGTGCGCCGGTCATGCCGGTCTTGGGTCAGGTCGCGGTTGCGATCGGCTTTGCGGCTTGATTCGCGACTTTCGCGATCCTCAACGTCTCGACTGGAGGACTGTTCGCCATCGGTGCGCCTCCGCTTCCTGCCGCCACCCAGTATGGCCTGAATATCCCCCATCTGACGACTTCTTATGTCTCTCGAGTTGGGCTTTGTTTTCCGCCTCTTGACTTCTTCAGCATGCTCCAGGTCTTTTAGCCGCGCTTGCGATTCGGCGGCCTCTTTCGCGAGCAAAGCCTTGTTGTGATTATCCGTGTCCTTGATGATATGCCGAAGAAATCTCGTGTTGGGCTTAGGTAGGTTCGACGGTCTGAGGCACCGTCAGCAACAGACTTGCCAAGCGCTTCTGGGGCCATGGTTACTTCTTATTCGATCGGTAGGCTTCCATACCCATCGCCGAGAACTTTAAGGAGCAGTCGCTCGCCTCTTTGGCGAGGAGGTCCGCCACGAAGTCGTCCGTGAGCAGCTCATCTTCTGGCATTGTATTTGTTATTGATCGTTTGTGGAAATGATGGTTCGTTTAGCCGGCGGAGAGAGCAAGATAAATGCCACAGGCGGTTGCGATGCGCTCCCTGCCTTGCCTGCATTGAAGCGCATGCTGGAGTTGGCGAATTCTGCCACCACCCACCGCCCTGCGCCACCTCCAGTTCTCACTTCCCGATATGGACAAAAGTAAACACCGCCACCCTAGACACAGTCTGTCTGTTGACAACGAGTTTATATTTGCAATCTACATCAATCACCAAGGAAAAGCGACGCTGGATTTTGACCCAAACTACGCTAGGGCCCAATCAACTTTCCTACGAAACGTCCAAGATCGGTGACAACGAGTAGTGCCATGGATCAAGACAAATTGGACAAGGTTCTGGGGACCTTGGAACAGATTCAATCAACCCAGGAAATCTCAATTATCAAGCTCAGCGAGCCCATATTGAGTTCGACCCGCCAGGATTCCCATCAAAGAATCTCAGATGCATCAAATACGTCCCTCGAGGCGGCAACGCCCGTCAGTCTTGGGGCTGATCTGGAACACTACAAGGAGCTCTTCTCGAAACTCCGGTTTTCATACGTGGAGCAAGTCAGCAAGGAGAAGTTCATCAGGGCCATTGTGGGCGATCCACCTCTGATTGTCACTATGCAAGAAAACCTGGATTTGGAAAAGGAAAACGCAGCTGTCAAGTTGGAGTTGAAGGCACTCAAGAACGAAGTAGCAGAAATGGTCCAGGCATTGGAGAAGAAAGCCAGGGAGTTGAGCACCAAGTACGAAGGCGTGCAGCTCGAGACAACGCAGCTCCGCGAACTTCCATCCAAGATTGAGGAACTCGAAGTGCGCATCGAGGAGCTCAAGTCAAATCAAGAGACGCCGGCGGGACTGGATCCTTCCCAGAACCTTCCCCTTGCGAAGACGCTCGATCTCGTCAACAAACGCAAGCTCGAGGAACGGGAATTGGCCAGGGAGCTAGAGTCCCTGCAGGCCAAGTTGCCGCGGAAGCTGAAGGAGGCTGAACGACTCAAGGCAGAGCTGCAGCCCCTTGAAGCGAAGCGCCAGAGCAGCATGACGGCGGCCAAGGAGGCTCAGCGGCGCAAGGAGGCAGCATTAGGAGGAGCAGCCGACGATCTGGAGGAGCGCGCGCGCTGGTGGCGGGCCAGCGAGGCGGCATTGACGCACGTATTGGATATCAAGAACTAGAGGCATCGGGGTTGGGGCGGGAAGAACGGTCTCAATAGGCATCGGGCTCGGCGTTTGGGAATCCCGATGAACAGGAGGATAGGGGAACATGGCGTTACAGGACTGGGCTGGCTGTATTGGACGACTATGCAATGAATCAAGATGGACTGACAAATAAACGGGGGGTCTAAGCCACATGGGTTGAGGAGTGATGCGGGAGGCAGCCGATCGCATTCGGGAGTAGCTCTCCATTTCGACAACAATGCCGCGATGCTTAATTGGAATTAAACGAGCCTCGGGCGTTTTGGGGTGACGTGGTCCTTGTGTGCAGGATGTAGTAGACGCTCGGGTTAGTCGCATCGGCTTTCGCAGTTGCCTGTTCCCAATTTCCGCTTGCACACCGCACTCACTCACAGCCACCACCGAAGTCTCAGGACGCGCAATTCGTCCCAGGCAGCCTCATATGATGAACGGAGAGCGGACTGTCAGGTTGGCCCGAGCCCACGTCCCACGGGGAACCGAAGGTCAATGTCGATAGGGCCTAGTGATATCGCCCACGCACAAGCCAGGCGGCAGGTTCCGTGGGGGATGTCAAATGCCCCTGTCGAGGATTCATGGATTTCGTCAGAGGGGAAGAGGCATGACTACGGGGGACATCAAGGCAGTGCGGCCAAGGCGACATTGTACTCGCAAGCACCACGGTAGATCCCGCAACTCTCCCGTGTGTCAGGGCGCTGTGCCCCTCGACTAAAGCGCACGGCCAACGATTTGATTTCATGGAACGAACCTTGGGGAAATTGAATCGATTCATTGAGCGAATGCCAGCGTCCAGAAGTCAGAATGCGGGAGTATACGCGTAAACGGCCGAGCACCTCGCAAAACGTATTGCTGCTGGGCGCAGCAACGAACAAAGAGTATATTTTGGGTAAGGCCTGATTCGCAAGGAGCCATGGGTAGCTGGTCAAGGGGGGGAAGGGGTCTCCATAGAGGCCTGTCCGACTTATTTTGTCCACCTCCAGCTGGCCGACTGCGAGAGCGAGAGCGGGGGTCAGCCTGTGGGCGGACATTCGGGGTGCTGCGTACAGCGTACAGCGTGCGTACGGTAGTACAGTGGTGTCAGGGTGACCGGGGGCTTTGCAGGGGCTAAGAGAGGGGTGGGATGGAATTCGTATCTCGCATTCTCGCATCAGTCGGACTCGTTGACTTGCGAAGTAGACTCGAGGCTAGAGCAGATCTTGGCGCAGCACGCATCCAATGGCATGGACGCTTGGGTGCGGTGAGCCAAGGGGCTTGAGAGTCATTTGGGAAGGCCAACTGGCCAAGTTGGCCAAATGTGAGGCATGGTGCGTCAATTCGGGGCATCGCAATAAAAGCCCAGGCCGCGTAGCTCGTCAAATTCGTTTTCGTGCGTTGTGGTTTGAGGCTGAGCTGCTGCCGCATTCCGTCTTGACTCTGCTTGGCGCCGTCGTTCCCCTCAATCCGGGGGAACCTGTCCTCGACGCGCCCAGGGGATGCGGTGTACCTCTGTGGTGTATCGATGGATGTCAGAAGACGCATGGACGCTGCCCGCTCTCGCTCTCTGCCGCAGATGTGCAACACCAGGCAGACAGTGGAGTGGTGTTTGGCTGCATTCTTCTCCCCGAACCCCTTCCCAGACAACCCCAGACGGCCTGTCACGGCCATTCCAAATCGTAGGCGGCCCACATATTATTGGGACGGGGGTGGACTGTTCTCGGCGTGCGGAACTTGAACAAGCCCGACCCACCGAAGCAACTCGGTGACATAGGCGGCGAGCCACGAACCTACGCAGCGCATGGAATTGGTTCCACACACACACACTTCATGATGGCTATTATGATTCCAACATCTCCATGTCAGGCGATCTCTCGGCCGTTGCTCAAGCCTCAAAGGATTCAAGGTTGCACCGGCGGGCTGGCTGCAGCCAACTCAGGGTGCGCTATAACGCCAATGGCTTTGTGCCGCACGCCATGCACAGGCAATGCCGTCAATTCGAGGAATCAAGCTCGTGACATCTGTCAATGTTTACCCATGTTTACCTTTTGCCAGCCTGGCGCGCAATTGGTGCTTCGTCGGGAGCTCTAACACGAAGAAGCATCAATTACACCTCACTAAGCGAACTGGCCCGCCCGCAAGGCACACCATGTGACACAACATGTCCCGGGCCGGCCTCGAAGGCGAATGCGCCCTCGCTGTTGCCCCGAGTTATGTTCGTTTCGCTACGGGAGGTTTCGCAACAGAGGGCGGGCTCGCCTTGCGGAGGGTTAAGGTTCTTTGCGGCGAGGGCCTTGTCGGGCTTGCCTTCTCGGCCCCACAGACTGCACCTCGTGGCATCTGCCCCACCCCGTTCGGCACCTGTTATGCTCAGATGCTGCATGCAGCCTTTTGGAGAGGGGGAGGAGGGGAAGCGAGTCGAGGATGAAGAGTGTGTTGTTTTCCCAGGCCAGGGAGCAGCATCCAATTCGTCGCCGGGCCAGGCACTTGACGCCGCTCCAGTAACTGTGCACATCTGCTCCCCCAGGGCGGGATTCCGCCAGGGAGGCGTCTGAGGTCAAAAGCTTGGCGACCTTGGCAACAAAATGGTGCGCCAACGACGTGCATCCCGCTACGGCGTCGGCCGAAACGTTTTCGAGTATGAATCATTATTCATCATCCGCTCGGGGTGGGGTAACCATTTGCGCCTCGTGGGCTTGAACCATTGATGAAACTGGTAGTTGTGGTCGAGTTGTCGTGGAAGACAGAAGCCACCAGCCAGCGTCGAGGGGCTTCGAGGCCTTGAGCAGATGACCAATCCGCGGCCCGCCGGTGGGAGAGGTGGTGGACTCCCGCGCGCGGCTAATCGATTGCGCCCGCGGGCCCGGGATGTGATTATCTTGCCAATCTTCCAGCGGAGCCAAGATCTTGGTCGCATGCGCTAAGCCGGCAAGCCGGGCACTTGTGAGGGAGACGTGAAAAAAAATAAAAAAAAATAAAAGAAAAAAAATGAACGAGTCACCACTGGGTGGGACCCAGCGAAACAAAATTTTGGTTTGTGGGGGGGACCTTCTGGTTCAGAGAACCAATTTCCTAATCGGGCAGTCGCGCTATGCACACCCCCCTAGATGGCTCATCAAAACTCCGCTGCCTGAGTCCATGCCGCGCACGCCCCCGCAGGCCCGGACTATAGGAACGTCCCGAATGCCGGCGCATCTCAGCTGTCCGATGCCCGCAAGCCGCGGGCGCTGAGACACGGCCTCGATGGAGTTCCGTCCAGGTGACTGGGCAGGGCAATGGAATTGAAACAGGACGCTGGGCCGGAGGGCTGTAGAGGGGCCAAGAGGGACCTGCAAAACTCTGCTGGTTGAGGGGAGGACCAGAAGCAGCAGTTGCCGGGACATGTCAGTGCATTGTCAGCGTGCTTTGATGCAGAGGGTCCTCAGTGACACACACTGGCGGCTCCAGTTTTCCAGTGCTCAAGCGACCTAGCTCAATTGGCTGCTCTGGCGAGCGGGCGTGTAAGAAATGGGCGGTGGCTGTCAAGGTTCACAGGCGCATTCACTGTCTCCATGAAACCGGTGCTGGCCAGTAGCCAACTGCTGGGACAACTTGACTGCCGTGAAGGGCGCGAACAGCTCTACCTTCGCGGTGTAGGTTTAGGGCTGACTGTGATCTAATCCCCTTTCCCCTCCCCCCTCCCTTCGTCCCCTATCACGACCAAGTGCCGTGGACTATGATAGGATTAGGGGATGCCACACATTCGCGGGCCTCGAACAGAGGCGCAAGTGAGCGCGCGCGCGCTGTGTTGGTCCCCCTCCGTAGTGCCGTGATCGTCCGTCATCTCTGCAGCAAAGACGGACGCACTACGGCCTGTGGATGCCGTTATGCTGGGCTGGGACGGGGGATGGTGGGCGTTTGCTCTCGTAAGCACTCTCCAACATGTCAAAGAAGCGCCCACCGAGTTGAACCTCATTCCGGCGGGATTACAAACCGGGGCCGAAGCTTAAAAATCCGGCACTGATCCATGACAACACGCTCCACCCACCCGCGGGTTTGCACGAGGCGAGGCAGCGAGATGCAGCTAACGCCTGCTCATTGGCGCCATCCCGCCGGCGAGCTACGGCGACTGGGAGGCTACCGAACAACCTAACTATGTACATGGAAGTTGCAGCGTGCAGCGCGCAGCCCGTTCACCCGTGTGGTGCGGTGCTATCTATGGGATTGGATACATTCAGACTTTGGCTGATGATGGATGGATGACTCTTACCGTTGTGCGCCCACGGATGCGGCCCTTTGGTGCCCACATGCATCAGGGTCTAGTCACCGTCTTAGCACGCCTTTGTAGCGCCCGCGCCCTGCACCGGCGTCCGCCGCCCACCCGGAGTTACGGCTCACCGTGCAGGGTCAACTCCGGTGCGGGTGACGTCGTGACGATACATTGACGCTGACCCGGGGAGTCGTGGCGGGCCAGGTCAAAATATGGAATTGCCCAGGGACAACGCTCTAGAACATGAAGAGAAGGGGGGGGGTGTCCCACTGCCCCCATGTCGTTGTCGTGGACGAATTGACCATTATCTGTTGATTTGCAATCAAGGGGTCGTTTGGGAACAGGCCAGGCAAGAAGCGCTACGTACGTATACTGTAATTAGGTGTTAATCATCATCATCACCATCAGTGCATGATCCGTCGACAGGGCTCGCGATGGAGGTTGTTTGAGATTCCCGGACACGGGGATTGTCTAAAGTGGGGCCATTTCTCGGAGATTGCTTAGGCCCGTGGCTCCATAACACCGGATCGATGGCAGCAGACGGCGCAGTAAATCCAGGGTCTGGTGCTAACAAAGAAGAAGGCAGAAAGAAGCAGTGGAGGACAATAGCTGAGTTCTACGCGTAGACAGGACCGGCCCGTAGCAGAAGGCTTGAGAATGGGGGTGCCATGATCTGATGCACCCGGGAATAGGAATTGAACACTCACTTGGGTCGGTCACTCAACAGAAACCCGGCCCACAGTCACATCGGCGTTGGCTAACACATGCACGTCGGTTTGTTGGACCATAGGCAATTGGAGAAGTTGGGGTATTCGGATTACTCATGTGTACCATCGTGTCTATCGAGTAGCAGGGTACAACCCCCATCAGTGGGACCCAATCCTCCTCCAGTCTCGCTCTGCGGAGCAGGCTCGCGTGTGTTGACGACACATTTGGGTGATTCCCACTCATCAGCTTTGCCCGCATATTTCGCGTGCCCCCGTGTTTGCTGTCGCCGTTGAAGAGACGGCCGAGGCCTATTGCAGAGAGGGCGGTCCCCAAAACCACATAACAAAACGCCGTGTCAAGCCAAGCAATGCGCTGGCCCCCCACCCACCCCCCTTATCAAAAAGTAGTAGTCTTCAGTCAACACCATTGCGTCCATATTCCCACCCAAAACCCATCCGTCATTAACATGTATAAAGAAATGAAGGGAGAAAAACCAGATTAAAAAAAACTCCTTGCGCGGCTTGGCTTTTTGACGTGAGGGAGATGGCCGTAATCAAGTCTATCGAGGTAGTAGTGTACAGTCTCGTTTGCTTCCGAGTGCTATCGCGCGCCGGGTCATAGTCGCATCGGTTCGCCGTCGTATCCAGAGTAGATCATCGGGTCGCCCATGCCCATCATCACCTCGGGGTTGGGGACGGACAGGACGTGGGGTTTGATGGTGCCGAACTCGGACTCGAGGAGGCCCTGGTTGAGCATGTCCATGTTGGGCATGACGCCGGCCTGCTGCAGCAGCTGCATGGTGAGCTCGTTCTGGTTCTGGGGCATCTTGGGAGGCATAGACCAGGCCGGGAAGTTGGTCATGGTGGGAGACTGCTGGGAGGGGAACATGGCGGCCGTGGTGGTGGGGTCCATTTCGGCCGGTGGCACCCCGAAGTCGAAGTCGGAGCTGCCGGCGTAGCTCTGGGGCGACAAGGTCATGGCGTTGCTGTTGCCAAAGGCGGCCTTGCGGTAGTCGGTCTCGAAGTCGGAGTGGTCAATGTCTGAGGAGGAGGCGCGGTCTGTTCGGTTGTAGACGGATGAGTCCGAGTCCTTCATGGCCTCCTTCTGGGGCTCCTGCTCCCTCTGTTGCTCCTCCAGCTGGCGGGCGAGGTCTGCCATGCCGGCCTCGTCCTCTGGAAACACAGAGTGGACGGGCAGGTCGATATCGCTGTTGGGTCGGATGCAACCAAGCTTCTGGGCAATGTTGTGGATCACGGGCTGGCCGCGGTCGTTCAACTCGGGCTCTCCTAGGGTCCACTGCTCGCCATTCCGCACCATCGAGTACAGCTTGTGCACAGTGGCAATGAGAGCAAACTGGGTGTTCTCGAGGACCTCGGCGTAGCCCCGCGGCAGCTGCTTGAATTCCACCTTCTTCCTCACACCGGCGGTGCACACGAGGCCGTCATCCTTGCATCGCTTGCAGGGGAACTCTCCGTCACACTAGCAGACAAGTTAGGGCCTGGGCTGGGTCTTCTCTTTTGCTACGGTGTAAGCAGGAGGCTTTGCAAATAAGCCGCGTACCTTAGTCTTCTTCATTCGACATCGCTCACAGGCCTTCCACACACGCTTATGGCGGCCATCCATGCCAGCACTATGGCTGAGGTGGTCGTGGTGGTGGATTGTGGCAGCATTGGAAGATGCTCGCTTGGAGGCACGGTGGACGGGCTTCACAGACTTTGAGCTTGAGGTGCTCTTCCGCGACAGCGTCGACTTCTGGTCCTCGGAGGGAGGCGAGGGCAAACTATTTGAAACCATTGTTGTGATGATCTGCAGTTGGAGGTCGAGGTGAGGCGAGGCGAGGTGTGTAGGCAGCCAGACCAAGACAAGGGGGGGCGATTAGGTGTAAGTGTGAGAAGGAATGGAGACTGGGACGGGAGAGAATGGCCCAGGGAGGGAAGGGATAGTATATGAATAGAGCCGCCCAGAGCTTATAAATCGCTGGAGTGCGTGAGAGAGAAGGAGTGCCAGTGCGGGCTGCAGAAGGGCCAAGAGGTACCACATCTAAAGTAAGTAAAGGCGCAGCTCCGCTCCATCTTTGCGTCACGTCACAGCTCAGGCCCTCGAAGCTCGGCGTGTCGTTAGGACGGGGGATTAGGTGAGGAACTTGAGCGGCGACTTTTTTCAATCAATGTGTCCGCCGGCGGAGCACCCTGCTGTGCTGCAGGTGCTGGTGCTGGTGCTTCTGCTGGTGCTGGGCTGGGGACCGGGGGGAGGGGTGTGTCTTTAGCCAGCCATGATGGGTGGTCGGCCTGGTGTTTATGTCCGAGAAAGCGAGAGCGAGAGGGAGGGGCCCAAAAAAGAGTGGGGAAGGGGGGTCGGGGAGCGGGCGTCCGTGGCTTCTAGCGCTGAAATGCACCGCGCATCTCGTTGTATTGCGCTGTATTGCGCTGTATTTGAGGTAAGTAAGCGGAACCAGGGCGCGCTGAAACTCCGCCCGTCCATGATCCATTGTGTCCCCAGGCGGCAGACACGCGGAGTTTGTGCGGCCATTGATAACTCGACCCGCCCGCTGAGTATATTTTGCATGCCCATCACGCACTGCCGGGCCAGCCCAGGTTTTGCAGACGATAATTAGTAGGGGGCCTGGAGGTGATGTGATGATGCCTGCATCGGACTGTTGCTATGGCCCCGATGGCCCCGTCATGGAGTGAAGCGTGGCCCTTCCCCCCGGCGTCAGGCATAATGCCACTGAACCCACCCACCCGGGCCAATCTGATATGGAGTCCACAGAGCATAACGGCCAGGCGACACCCGCATCGTAACGCCGTATTGCGTGGGTGCTGTACGACTTGTACGAGCGTCCAGCGCCCTAACATGCTTTCCCGTTCTGGAAACGCTGCAGAACGTGCGGTCCCCTGTGACGCATCTGGGGGCGCCCAGGCGGGGGGCACGACGACGCGAGATGCCGCATCGGATGCCGCAAGTTCCGACCGCCGTCATGGTCGATTTGATCCTCCATGTCGTCCGCTAACTTTCCCGTCCTCTGAGCGGGATCCCGAGCACATGGCTACGACTAGTCGAGATGGAGCATCATTCGCCTGTACACCTGGGTACCTCTAACAACCCAGCTCCCCTGACGGTGGGTTTGTGCACGATCCCCAGGGACCCCCATCCCATCCCATATCTTGCCAATTCCCCAATGATGATCAGGGACCTGACGATGAAAGCTCAGTGCCGCCTTGGCTTCCATGGCACGGGGCCGACCCAAGCCACGCGTTGCTTACCGGCGGACAAGTATTGCCTGCGCCTGGGTGCTCGATTTGCAATGTGTCCACAACAAAGCCTCATCGATGATTATGCAAACCTCATCTAGCGCGTGGACTCTGCATGTTGGTGTATTCGGGGCAAGCCCTGGTGGGTAAACGGCTTCGACTGGTCATTGTCGAAGCTGCCGAGCAAAAGAAACGAAAAAGAAAACCAGTTTCCGGGGCAAAAGCGTCACACAGACAAGGCGTCTGCCCGAAGCCGGAACTCGAGCGCCATGCAGCTCTGATATCTGACGAGCAGCCGCTTATAACGGCAGCGCCTGTAAGTGGATGCCAGCGCTGCAATCGCGATGCTACGGCGGATCCATTGCCAAAGGCGCCGTTGGCATCATGATCCCAACGCAACACCAGCCCTACCCGCTTCTCTCGGTCTCGGTCTCCTCTCGTTGCCTGTCGCCTGTCACACGGCGCCCAAGGGAGACAAAAAACCTGTGCTGCAAAGTCTCTATCGGTCAATCCCCACTAAAGCGCGGAAATACGCCCTACCCGGCGCGAATTTGCCGTCCCATCCTAGAACCAAGTCGATGCGAGCTTGGCTACAGGGGGGGGGGAGGACGGGAGTAAGGGGAGGCGGGCGTGGGATGTCACTGTGTGCGGCCCTCGTAAGCCCCGACACCGATCGGGGCCTCACGGGTACCGGACTTTTGTGTTAGTGTAACGCACGAGGCGGGATGACGATGCCCATGTTCCCCTTTGATGTCCCCCGGCAAGCTGTCAGCTAGATTCGAGGCTGGTGCTATCAGGTGGTCATTTCTGGTCGCGGGTGGCAATTCGAGGGTCGATGGGACACACAAGCTCCGGCTAAGGCTGACGCTTGGTTGCCGATCGACTGCCCGTTCGACCACAAACTCTGCACTATATTCTCGCGCGCCTTGCACCTGAGGCGGCCACTTACTCATTGCTGCGAGAGCCGGCGGGGAGATTGGTAACACACCCCGGGCAGAGGACAAAGCAGCAACAAATGGGTCGAGTGGACTTTTGATAGGCTTTGAAATTTTGAAATTTTGCATCGTCGAGGTGGATGCGCTGGGTGGGCCTGCCTCTCTTTTCGGGGATTTCCAAGACAAAACCCACCGAAAGCTCCAGTTTGAGCCCCAACGACTGCGAAAGCAACAGCTGAATCAAACCGAGACTAGGCGTGGACCAGGGCATCCTCCGTTTGACTGTGCTGTTTCCATCCTTCGCGGTCGCAGGGCTAACTTGACAGCCCCGTTTTCCATGGCATGTGCTCGCGCGCCCCTCACATCCAGCACTGATCAATGCCCCCTAAACCAAAGGGGGGCTGGCTCCCCGGACAGGTCCAAAGGCCGAGCAAGTCCCGCTCCGGACTCCTTCGGCCCCGCGGGCCCGGACTACGGAACGACGTCATCGCACCGCGCCCGTTGACTGCGCGGCCGTGGTGCTGCAGACCACCACAACCAACCGTTGAAATTTAAGGTTCGTTCTCGACTTACCGTGGCCGCGGCACTATTCGCGCCACCCCCCAGCCGAGCTTTCAACCCGCCGTGCGACATGGATCGAGCTCAGCCCGTTGCGTTGGATGTTGTCTCACATATTATTAGTTGGTTGGCTGGAATCATGGCAACTTGACACTATCCCCCCTCGTACGACCCCCATATACATCAGGGGGCCGACCAATTGCGGCCCTGCCTGGCCTTGGAGCCGGCGCGACCCACCCGCTACGGCGTTCATCCTCGCAGGGCATGCGTAGCCGATGCAGATAGTGATGAGACAAAACCTCATGTGCGGGCAATAATAAACAATAGAGTTTTGGTAACGAGGCGAGCCCCATGCGCCAAGTTCATGCTTTTGGATAATCTATGCATCTGTTTGGGGCGGTGTCATTTGCGGTTAGCCTGGCCACATCGCATCCCCCATCTCAGGGATGATCCAGGTTGCAAGATTGACTCTTGGCCGGCTGTTGTCGTTGGTGCCATGGTTTGTATCAGGCATCGAATCAGGCACAGGTTATAGGGGCTTTGTTTGATGACGGGGAACAGTGCTGTCTTTAGTGATGACGGTGAGTCCGCGAGAAGGCTGAGGCTTATGCTTCATCGTCAGTCGAAGCCTAACAAGATCCAGCCATCGCCTGGCTGGTCACCTCCTGACATGTTTCCCGGGGCAGTGTATGGCGAGGGGTGTGGCCATCTTGCACCGCCTTCCCTGCGAAGAGAACACCACCCCTCGAATTTTAAGGTTATTGCTAGGAGAAGCAAGGAGTTGCCAGATGCAGTGCCTTGCTATTTTCGCCATGTAAGCAATAGGTTCCCCGGGAGGCTGTGCTGGGACAAACATGCATACCGTTTGTGAACTCTGGCGAGGCGGGGCGGCTTGGTGTTGACACCTACTCCCAGAACGACGCTTGCTCGCCCTATGCAGATATGCTCTCTGCCGTTGAGTTTGGATTGCAGATAGTTGTGTGCGGTGGGCACACCTCGAGGACGCCTTGTGATACCCACCCCTCCTTGACGGACGGATGGCTGCCAGGCCGGCAGCCATGTCGGCAGCCTGCATGTCGGGAATAACGGGCTAGGTGAAGCTACGCCACGCCCTAGCCTTTGCCCACCGGCACCTGTGATATAATCGATGCATTGGTGGCGGCCCTTGCGCTCGGGGATTTTAATAATGCTCGGTTAGGTTTCAGCTGGCGCGCGCACCACTGACAAACCTGGGCACGCTCCCAAACTCTCCAGTCCCCAGTTCTCACTCATTGTCATTGCTGGCTCGCATCTGACCAAGAAGGCTGCAGAAATCGGCATTTTGGAGCCGAGCCATGTACCATCCAACCGGCCAAGGGGTGGCATCCTGCCGTGCGCACCTTTGTGCTGCATTCGGGTCCCTGATGTGCGATGATGAACTGACCATGGGGGCTCTTGACTCCCTGGGCCGCCTCCCCTGTACTCCCCTGTTCGCGCTTGCATGTGGAATTTGCCGAACGCCGGCCTTCCAGCGACCTTCTAGAAGGATGCCGCCGCCTCGGCTCCGATGCGGCCCGCACAATTCGCCACGTCCGGATAATCGATGTCATTGTGTCAACCAGCGATGCCTTGTCTCCCATGCCGTACTTCATCCCCGCGGCTTAAAAACAAGGAAGAAAAAAAGGAACCAAGAGGGACGTGGCTTGCTCCAAGGCATCTGCTCTGTGGTCGATTCCGTATCTCACACACCCCCCGTCCGGCGTTGTATTGCGGTGAGTGATAAATTGTCACTTTTTGGTGGGCCGCAAATCACAGGCGCCCCATCGCCCCTCGCTGCTCGCCTGGATGCCGATGCATCGGAGGTCGGCATCTCAGACGCCGACATACCCGACGCCTTGCAAAACCACGCAAACTGCAACATCAAGACATGCGTGGTAAACCGGTACTGGCCCTTGGACATCTCCGTTGTAATCCCGTGGACTGCAACGTCGACTTGTTTCCCAGACCAATCGACAAAAAGTGCATTCGCCGACTTGATTCTGGGCTTGCGTGAGTCCCACACGCCTCCTCCCCCGAGATTCGCAGCATTTGCTCAAAATCCATGCTCAAAAACATCTTTGTCAGACAACGAAGCGGAACTGCAGCCGCCCTAAGCGGTTCATCGAGCATTCCTACTGGCAGCCCGCTGCTGCTCCATCGTGTTGGGGCCAATTTCGGTCCGAGCGCGGCATCATCACCATTCGGTCACCTCCACTGGTCAATCTGGGCTTTGGTCAGAGTCAGAGCAGTCGTCTGCTGGCCGTGACAAGTTGATCGAGATCCATTCATGCCATTGTGTAGGCCGATCCACTTCCGCAATTCACACGCCCTGCCCCTAAGCAGCCAAGAGAAGATGCCGCGTTGATAATTGGATTTCCGGTGACCCTTCCTTGTATCTCCACTCCCGGCTGAGCGCCCGGGGTGCATATCTCCGAGCGTTAATCCCGGACCCTATTCTCGGCCGAATTACTCGGCCGGGACGCGGTGATGCTTTGGGATCGCTACCCGAAATCCCCTTCTCGTATTTATCACGCCTCACCTGTGTCCCCGACATTCCCATGGCCCGATTATCTGATGAGGGGTAGAGAACTTTCATTTGAGGTCATGGCCTCGTTCTACGGCCCCTTGATTGAAAGCGGAAGAAACCTCGGCCGGCTCTCGCCGACGCAACGAAACGGCGCCCGCGTCGAGTGATGTCCATAGCTCATCACGCCCTTCCTGATTCACCCTTGCCACATGGGTCCTTTGCGTGAGTTTTTAACGAGGGAATAAGGCTGTTCAGAAAATTCTTGTTGGCGCTGCATTGAGGTTTGCTGGTCCACTCGGATGGGGCCCGGTGATCGTACGGCTTTTGGGTGGGCCCGCCATTCCAGTGTTTTTCAGCCTCATTCGACACCCTCCTTGGCGACAGACTACACTAGCAACACCGATTTATCCCCATATGAAGCCGAGGAATGGGCCTCGAGATTGAATCACCATGTGATTCCCCATAACAGCACGCAGAGCCGCATCAAGGAAAGATCCACATCACGCAACCTTTTCGAGCTCCGGTCCAGGGCTTGCAGGCAGGCCCACCTTGGGATGACCAAGGGGAGGAGGGAGTGGAACACTGGGATCTCTTGGCTTTTTCCAACGGCCCAGCAGATCCCACGGGCTCTGGACTTGCATGAGATTCGCTTGACCAGGCATCCTGCCTCGTCAATCCCTTGGCGTGCAGCGCGCATTGCTACCCGGGCACTCTCCGCCCCGCTGCGTCGCTGACGTCGATGAATCAACCCACAAGGCTGGTCGTCTTGACATCAAACATCGTTATACATAATTAGCTGCGGGGCCGCGGCCTGGCAAACCGACCATGTCCATGCAGCGCTTGGGAAGTAATTCATCAAGACGGCCGATTTCTTGCCGTAGGCCGCGGCTTCGAACAGGTGAGGATCATGCCGCTTGACCTTTTCGACGGCATCGGCGGTCGCAAGGGCCAGGAAGTGATCCCTCTTATCTCCAAGGGGGAGGGCCCTGTGTATCGTTAGCCGGAAACAAGCCGAGGTAAAAAGATGACAGATTAGTCGTAGTTAGCCGTTGGGGGGCCGACTCACAACGCGTTTCCAAGTATCCCATGACACAAGCTGGGCTCCTTGGTGAGCAGTCCATGCTTCCAGATAACCTCTCGGCCCCTTTCCACTGTTGCATCGATCCGGTCATGAAGGTCCGGGAAAAAAGGGCGCAGCGATATCAGAGAGTGTACAAAGCCTGGCGCTCCGTGGCACCATTGGACGAGGGTCGATGGCTTCCCCTCGTTGTGTTTCCGGGCACTGGACGGCCAGTTGCCATCCATGGCCTGAAGGTCCAGCAACTTCTCGACATGGCCTTGCAGCCGGGGCGCCAGCGAAGGATTCGACAAGACGAGCTGGGTGACAATCCCGATGTCGCCATGTGCTGCCCCAAAGTAACGCTTTCCGCGCCATTCCCAGTTGCCACGGCCGTCATCGTCGGTCCTCATGATGCGCTCGGAGAGGCGCTGGATCGGAGAGTCGATCAGATACGCGGCGCCGGGCACCCAGTGCTTGACCATGCGTAGCAGATACAGCGTCCCAGCTCGCCCGTATACCAGCTCGGAGGGAAACTCGTCCTCCCGCGGACTTGAAAACGGGCCGAGCAGTCTCGGTATGTTTGCGAGGAACTGGATCAAGTAGTCCTCATCCTTGGTGACGCAGGCGCGCACAGCCTCGAAGCTCAACTTCTCGCAAGCAAGGCCACAGTTACCCTTTTCCAGCTGGAGATGTCCGCGCTCTCCGTCGAGGTACTGACGTGACCAGTACAACAAGTCGTGGCCCTCAACCTTGAGGTCTGGGTGGGAGGCCGACAGCTGCATGAACAGGTACGCGAGGCCTGTGTAGCCTGTGAAGAGGCCGCCGAGGTGGCGATCCGAGTAGTGCTTGCGCGGCGGCGTGCTCATAACCACCAGCTCCAACGCATATTGTAGCAGCTGATGAGGTTCAGTGCCCAAGACCTGTGCAGAGAAGTTGTTTGCGATGTAGCGCTGGTCCAGAGTTGTCGATGCCATCCTGGAATGCTGTCCTTGGTGTCATAAAATAATGCTACAGCATTGGTTGGAAAGGAACAGGGTAGCTTGGTAGATATTTCTACCCTTGGGAAGACTTCGGGTTCGGTGACAGTTATATCGTCTCTGGGGGATTGACAATCCGCCAGCCGATGATAGTTGGGCAAGGCTATGCTGCGAGCATGCCAACACGGCCGTGTTCTCAGGTCCCGGAAACTGCGTCCGTTGTGGTTGTCTCGCGAGTGACAATCAACGTAAGTCGGGGGACTTGAAGCAACGCCTGTAATGATGATGATTGTTGATCTGGAGATGCGGGCACAGCCGCTGTGGAGTCAGGTGCTTGGAGTTGGGTGGTGGGGAAGGAGGCTAGACTGTAGGGCCACTAGTGGAGGAAGGAGTACTTGAGGGGGCCTGCACTCAAGCGACGAGATGGCCAATACAGAACGCCCCCAGCACCTATCGACGATCAAATCCATCATTTTTCAGTGGCAGTTGGGTATTTGATATCGTAGTCTTTTACCCTACTACGTCATCGGCCCGTTAGCCATCACTTTGGGGGGGATTTGCTCCTGAAAGGCGGCAGCATGTCGCATGTCGTGTACACAAGAGAGTCCTCAGGATGCCAAAATCGACGTGCGCCCCGCTCAGGGATGGAGCTCCCCACACTGTAAGCACTCAGTGGCGGCGAGACTGCTACTCAATCGCTGTAGTGATCCGATGACGACATCGATCCCGCCGGATTCTACTAGTCGCGTGTGTGTCTTTCATCCCTTCTTCGACGACGACAACGACGAGGAAAATAGCATCCACATTCTCTATTCTGATCTTTCAAGTTACGCGATCACCGCCATTACCCTCGCCCAAAGCCGTCCTGCAACGCTCTCGAAAAAATGGCCGATTCTGTTGAAGCATCGTCTGCAAAGCCGCGTCGCAATCGCATGGCCGAGTCCGTCGGCGACAAGGCACAAGAAGTCCTGTAAGGGGAGCTGTAGACAGATGCATACCATTTGCCCTCGTGCCTAACTAGTTTGTACAGCAAGGAAGACTACGACAAGGCCAAGGTTCTTGTCTCTGAGGCCGCCAAGAGCCAAGCTTACCTCTACCCTTTCAAGGTGGGCAGTGATCCGAGGCGTACCACGCCCTTGGCTTCATGGCAAACGCTGACGAATCCGCGCAGGGAATCATCTACTTCCTCGGACACCGGACGCTATGGCAACCCTTCCTCTCGAAGCTTGGGCCGTATCTCGCCCTGTCAGTGGGCGTGATTGGGAGCATGTTCACCCTCACATACCTGCCCCAGCTTGGCGTGCTCATCTTCGTCAACGGTCCACTGGCCGTCTTTACCACCGTGCTCCTAGTTCTCAACGAAAGCGCCGCAATCATCAACGTGCTCTCTCGCAATTTCCTCCTTCAAGAGGCCATCCTGGACACGTTTGACGGCACCCTCGTTTCCCGCCATGGCGCCGACATCGTGGCTGAGGGCAGAGAGATCAAGTCGGGCTCGGATCCGATGCAGAAACTCGGCAAGATCTTGAGGAGCCCGTTCGAGAAGCTCAGCCCCAAGGCCTTCATCAGGTACATCATGTATTTGCCACTGAATGCGATTCCAGTCGTTGGCACCGTGATATTCGTTCTGGTCCAAGGTAAGCGGCCGCACACAGTGACACAAGCTCCGCACCCTGATTGACGGGCGGCATATAGGGCGAAATCGAGGCAAGGGGGTTCATGGTCGTGTAAGCTGTGCCATCCATCACATGTCGTCCTCGCGAAGCTAATTCCTAGCAGTACTTTCAGCTCAAGAGATGGACTGCCTCACGACAATCTGAATGGCTCAAGGAGCACGTGGCTCCTTACACTGCGTAAGGCCTTTTTTTTTTAGAACACATCTCACACACTGCGTTGCATCAAAGGTCTGACTTGACTCACAGCTTTGGCCTGGTTGCCACTGTCCTTGAGATGATTCCTATTGCGTCCATGTTTTTCACCTTCACCAACACAGGTCAGTCTTCCCCGGCATGACGCCTCCCTTGGGTGCTCAAACTGACCAGCTGCAGTGGGTGCCGCTCTGTGGGCTGCCGACATCGAAGCCAAGGATTCCACAATGACCGGTGGCACGGCTCCGGAGCTGCGTGAAGCCGCAAAGAAAGCCGATTGAGGGCCGCGGCCAGTCCACCACACAGTCCCAGTGGCCAGCTCCTCTCTCGCAGCAGATGCAACCGGCATGTGTTGTACGCTTGCAAGGTGTGGAGACACATGGTCGACACATGGGCGTACGGTACCTTGGACGCGAGGAGGAATTGTCTTTGTGGTACGGCCAAGCCTTCCTTAATTTCGGGGGCGGCCAGGGAGGGGTTCCTTGAGGGTATGCGTTTTTGTTTGTGGTCACGGAACGGAACTTGGGAATTATCAACGGAAGCTGCCGCCGTTGGGCGCCGGGCATCAGACATCACGCACCATGGGCCGTAACTAGCTCTCTCGGTTGCCGTCTGCTAATTCTTGAAGCAATTAAAAGGGTGTTTGCAAAGACGGGATGCAAACATGTTTAAAACCCGTTTTGAGGATGTTTCGAGGGCCCACCTCACTCCTTATAATGAAACCTTCCGGCTGAAGAGAACTGGGTAATTAGCGATTACTCGGAAACCATCTAAATAATAGGAATGAGAGCAAGCGAATCCTAGGTGAATTTAATAGTACAGTTCCATTGGCTCGCCCAATATGGTCACTCTTATGCGTCTTGAGTGAAGCTCCGGAGTAGGGCTATCGACTGAGTTGCCATCGTTAAGAGCTCGCGGTGCACTTCAACCCTTTAGCCCAGCAGGCAGGCTCATTGCATATGATGCCGCCGGGCTCAGCTGGTGGCAAACCATGGGACTGGGGCTGTCCACCGTGAAACTTCCAGGCCCTCGCCACGACTGGCCCGTTGCCGACGTGAATGCTGCCACCCGGTTGCATGGATCTGGTGTATCGAAGCACACGGTTGGCAAAGCAGCGCAGCGAGCCGGTATTCCGCGAGCACTGCCGTGTCACTGTAGCGAGATTGAAGATTCTGCGCTGGAATCCCCACGATTAGCCGTTAATTGCGAAGATCTCGGCCTGTTGGTTCCAAGGAGAAACTGGCACCGGGGTGAGACTTGTTCGTCTTTCGCGGTGGCTACATGGAATCTCATGTAAACAGATCAGGGTTGGACACTCGCTTTCTGGTACCAACTGGCGAGCAGAGGCCACGGCCGACAGAGATGAAGGGGGGGTTGTCGTGGGAGGAAATATGTTGCCCCTAGCCGAAAGGATGTGAGATGTCAAGACCGGGTGTAGCGCGGAGGACATCGCCAGGGCCGCCGAGGAAGAGGACATGCGGCCGAGATTAACGGCATCCATTTGCCTACCCTTTGGTCGACGAATAGCAAGCAACGATTGGGAATCCGACGCAGGCATGCAGCGAAAGCGGGCGCCGCGTGTGACTGATGGAAGTGCGAGCCATTCCTCGTGCATATCGACAGCTGTCTGCCGTGCGGCGGCGGGTCGGGGATGCTGCCAGGCACTGAGAGACAGCCGGTAATAGCAACTTCGTGTCGTTATGGTGCCAGAGGTGTCAGCTGCTGGCGGGCACTTGAGTCCAGGTGTCAGGATCCTTGGTCTTTGCGCAACGGTTGGACGCCAGCTGTCCCCCATCCTGTGTTTCTGCCGGTGCCTGCTTCTCACGAGGTCCTCACTCTAATTTCCTGGCCACAGGCGCCTTGACTCTCTCTCGCATTGCCATCTCCAGCCTCGAGTCCGACGCGTCCCCTCATCCCCCATCCCAAACGCGTGGCATCCATCGCCTCACAACCCTCGGCTCGATCCCTTTCTTTTCAACCCTTGTTCGTTTCAAACTACCCATTGTTTGAAATACTGGATCGGCCCTATCCATTAAATGTCATTCATTAGTATTGGCAAAAGGTCAGTAACCCCCCCTCCTATTTAGCCTCCGCACAATACGGGCTATTGTTCTCACCACTGGCCGGCCGACTTGCAGATCCTATACGACGATGAGAGCCTCGTTGCGTCTCTCGCTTGGCATTTTGTCAGCATTGATAATAATCATCTGTCTTTTTGAACGCCCCGGTCATGCTAGAGCCCACGGCATTCTGAACCGCCGCGCCACGGAGCCGGCTGGTTATGACTATGGCTTGCCGCCGCCGTACGATTCGCATCCTCCAGGTGCCTCGGAAACTAGTCAATGTAAGAGATCAGCCTGTAGCCCTGAGCACAACAAAAGTCTGACACTGGAATAGCATCCGAATTCCGCTCTGGAGCTTCCGTCACGAGCAGCTCAGACGAAGTGCCTGGGTCATCGGCCAGCAGAGACATCCCCACCATCACTCTGGATCAATCAGCATCCACTGGCACCACTTCAGACGTGCCAGGCACATCTACAGTCTTCAGTTCCGGCTTCTTTGAGTCCAGCGCTTTGGCTAGCATCACATCGCTACCTGGATCTCAATCTTCGTCCGAGGCCATCGACCAAGGCTCAGGAACAGCGTCGAGCCTTGGAAACACTCGTGTGGCCTCCAACTCGTCAGCCGGGAGCTCTGAGCAAACCTCAATCAGCGGGGGAAGCTTCTCCTTTTCGAGTTCAGCATCCACAGGCTCGGATGGGGGAACGTCTGAGCAAGCGGGCACTCTCATTACTTCCGCCGTATCCTCACCTTCTGGCACAGCATCAGTGGGCGGCAGTGAGGACCCGAGCAGCACCGCTTCAACCGACTCTTGGACACTGTGGACCTCTTCATCCTCTGACGGTGCAACACGCAATGACTCTACAGTTGAGTCGATGCCCACCCTCACTCTATCCTCTGGAACCCTCCCCTTTAGCAGCTCTATCACCACATTGTCATCGATAGAATCCAATGTCAGTGGGACGCCTTCTGGGCGCTCAACGCAGACTCGAGAGGAACAATCGTCTGAATTGCCGACAAACTCTGTCACGGCGCCAATTGGGTCCACGACAACAGCACAGACGGGAATCGCCAGTTCAGAATGGGCTACTTCCTCCATCTCTGGCGGAATCAACAGAAATGCGAGTGCAGATACCACCCTCACGCTGACACAAGAGGTCACGGTATCCGAGATAACAAGCCTCACCTTGACTGCATCTTCTTCAACATGGACCGGAGAGTCGTGGCTGTCGACAGCATCCGCCTCCACAATCGACCCAAACAAGTCAACCACGTCGATCCAGTCGAGCCGCCTGGCGCCACCGTCAGGCCCAAGTGAGTCCATTGGCTCGGGCACAGGAGCCACAGAAGCCACAAGTGCGGGAGCAACCAGTGGGAACGAAGATGGAACCACATTCACATCTTTGACTGCCAACTCGACGACCAGGGGATCCAGTCTGACCGGAGGATCGCAGACAACCGATGGTATTCCGGCTACCGCGTCAGAGACCAGCTTGTCCCCGTCGGGCCCTTTGCCTTCTTCAGCAGGCGCCGGAAGAAGCCAGTCTGCGTCATCAGGGGTTGACTCAATGACATCTACCCCGTACCGGAACGAGTCGTCAACAGCATCGCCCACTGGGGACCAAACATCGGGAACTGGGGCTAGTGACAATATGTCACTACCGACAATCATGTCCTCTTCAGTATTGAAAGGTTCCGTCACCCTCGCCCTGCCGACATCAGCTACGAGCCCCGAGGCCTCACAATCATCAGTCCAAGATGGCAGTAGCGCTCTGCCATCGACAGAGTCAGTGAACAGGACAAGGACCATAAACCCAACCAGGTTCTCGTGGCCCGCAAGCTCGTTCCTCACACCAACGGTTATAACCTCCAGGGGCTTCGTTATCACACTCCGGCCAGGACGTCTCCCGCCTCCTACAAACACCACCAGCACGTCTGCAAGCAACTCAACGGTCCCAGGTACGCGGTTGTCAAGTTCGCTGGCGGAGACGTCCTTCCCAGGGACTCAGGTTTCGACTTCCACACTGCCTCCCTTCTCCAACAACTGGCCCACCTTGACCCTCGGGATATCCAGGACACAGCAGGAAACTCGGCTTGTATCCAGTGGCACATCTTCTTTGGGGACATCATCAGCCTCGGAGAGCCCGACCTGGTCACAAGCATCAAGCTCATCGGGGTCCGTTCCTGCGAACTCAACAGCGTCGGCTTCCAATAGTATCAAGCCCCCCTGGGGCAACACCACGGCTCAGTGGACTACGCGGCTCATTACCACATCTTCCGCACCGTTTCCAACTGGTCCTGCGACCCCATCGAATGCTACCCTGCCTTCGAATGGCTCTGGCACGTCTGTATTGACGAGCATAACGGCTGCAAGTTCCACTTCATCAAGGGAGTCGTCAGATACGGAGACGGGATCAGGCATCATCACATCGACGCCGTCGTCACCTGGTAGCGAGCCATCCATCATCTCGTGGAGCATAACGGGAGGCGTTACCCTGCTGCCACCACTTCCCCCTTTCCCGGTCAACTCTTCAACGGCGGGGGTGACAACCAGAAACTCCTCGTCACTGGGGAACACCCAGAGCAGATCCCACCAGAGCTCGGCCCTCTGGACTTCGCCTCCTTTCCCAGCCAATACATCCAGCTCCGTGACCAGCACACCCGCCGGAAGCAGCACTGTCGTGTCTAGCAATGTCACAGCAATAACCACACGGCTTCTCCCGACAACCACCACTCGACGCTGGGGCGCAACGTCAACTGGGGGCATGTGGAACTCAACCGTGTCGAGGCCTGCTGGTGAAAGTTCTCAGTGGCCGACCCTCTCAATCCCTGGGAATTTCACCCGGTCGACTCCCTGGCTGAGCTTGAGCACCGAACATTCGAGTCAATGGAGACCGGCTGCTTCGACATCTGTACCACCTTTCCTGCCGACAGCAAATGTCACGGGCAGCCCGGGAACAAGCATGAGCTCCCCGAATAGCACCAGGCCACCGATAGTCTCCTTCTCGGCAACGCCAAGACCCCCTTTCCCATCAAACACCACCGCAACACCGCCAGCAGCGGATATCAGCAGCTCTATATCGGCTTCAGCAAACATTCCGCCGTTCCCGCTTCCCTCCAACACCTCAACTTGGTCGAAAACCGGGACGGGCGCGTCTATCTCCACCAGGGAAAGGACATGGTCCATCACCTTGAGCTCCTCCTCGGAGCTTTCGGGAGTGCCAACAACCCGAGTAATCTCGCAAGGGACGAGCAGGGTCACATTTCCAACGCCTTCGAATTCCACCTTCACGAGCTCATACAGCGTGACTGCGTCAGATTTACCGACACTGACACCACCCTTCCCAGTCCCGGCCAATACAAGTACAGGCACAGCTGGTAGGGGTACGGGTGTAAGCTCCTCTGGCTGGTCGTGGCCGACTACTATCTTGGGCACCATGTCCAGCCACTCAAGTGAAGTCTCATCTGGTCTTACAGCCACAGCAAGTCCAACTGCTTGGACCAGGACAACAACTATGCCCTTCCCCTTGACAAACTCGACATTGCGGCCCACAGAAGTCGTGGGGTCCTCCCGGACATCTGTAATTACGCCCAGGCCGACAGGAGCAGATACATCTATGTCGTCTGGCGATAACAACTTTAGTTCCATGCCAAGATGGACCAATGGGTCTTCGGAAGCACCGGAAACTGGGTTGACATCAGTGTCCGCAGAGCCGTCAGCCCCGACACACAGGTCCAGTGGAGCATCGGCAGCTTTGACAGCATCGGCATCAATCACTGGCTCGGGGCCGTCGTCATTCCCAGAGAGTCCGACAAGCCTTGGCGGGAGCGCCACCACTACCACCCCACGCACGGCTCCTTGGGTAACTGGGGAGACATCATCGGCAGCTTCGGACACTGGCGCCCTGTCCTCAGCTCCCGCATTTCCCACACTCAATGGGACAACGTCCGGAACATGGGATGGGGCATCTTCGGCTTGTACCTCGTCGCCGTCAAGGTCGAATGCGACGAGGACAAGTACATGTACATTTCCTAGCTCCTTGGACAAGTCAGCCCCGCCTGAGCATGGTGCCTCGAGGACTTCAACATGCACGCGATCAACCACTATCTCGGGAAGTCGTAGCCTTAGCACAGTGAAGCAAGCGGTCAGCTCGCGGTGCACCTCTTCGGAAGCCGGTGGTATATCAGATCTCCCGTCGTCGCTTATGTCACATATCCCGACGATTCCGAGTTGGACATCCTGGTCATGCAACTCGACTACGAGTACGACGAGCGGATGCACGTCGTCCCACTCGACTAGCATAGGGCCAACCTCCTCGCGTGGTGAGTCGCGTGAGTCCCCGGGCAGCGATGGGGCTAACCTAGATAGGACTGATCACTAACCTTGCACACACGACTTTACAAACCGTGACCACGAGAAGCATGGTTGGGAATAATACCACTGTGGTGGGATTTCCTCATGCGACCAGCAAGGCCTCGGTGGCCGGATTGCCTGCGAATCCGAACTTCCCCCGGGGTGGGGACTCGCCAATCCACCGCCATCAGCAACAAAGCACCAAGGAGCTTGGCACAGGTACCAGAGATAGCGAGCTGGGATCGCCAGGGATCTGGAAGCGGAAGTGGGCGAATGTGCAGAAAAAAGCGAGGCTTCTCTGGCGCGGCACAGGCTTGGGCATCTGAAAAGAGCGTGATCTGTGAATCGACCGACGGTGGCCCGTTTGTTCAGGGCAAAGCATGTCGAGCATGTTGTTGGCCTGTCTGATGTATGACTGCAGTTTTGAACGAAACCCTAAGCTGTCCTGTAGAGCCGCTGTCCGGCCGTCCTTCTTTCGTTATCTCATTCAAGGTTCATTTGGGTTATCTGGGTTATCCCGCCTGTACCATTCGGTTGTTTGGGTTGCAGCCAGTCTCTTTTAGAAGACGGGATGTGGGCATTGGGGCACCCAACTGCCGGCACGTAGCAGCTCGTAATAATAGATGGGACCACCAGTGCCTGCCTTGCCAACCTTGCCTCCCCCAATTGGAGTTGGAATGGGGCCCACGAAGAACCACACAACCACAGTGTCGATCGATGATCGTGTGTTCAGAATTGGCATTTTCCTTCCCATGCAGTGACTTGCCTCAGTATACAATCGGGCGAGGGGCGAGCGAGCGAAGGAAGCGATAGGCTGAGCTGGCGGTCAGTGCGATGGTGCAACGCAGCCAGATTCATTATCGGTCACAGGAGGACGGGTTTCTGAAACCAAATGGAGTTATGCGCGGCCAGGACATGCCGTGATTGGGTGTGAGTCGGGTCCCCCTAAAACCAGAAACCGGAGTTTCAATGTCTCAATGCCTCAATGTTTTGGAAAGCAGAAATGCCGTTCGGGGACGGTTCGAACCGTTCGATGAGGTCAGGACTCGGGAAGCAGGCCGAGCAAGCCGTGTCTGGGCCTGGCTTGGGCCAACTTGCGCAACGTTTGAAGTGGCGACGCCGCTGCCGGGTGGTTTGGCGGGTGGCCAGCATTCCAGCTGGTGGGGAACGACCCAGAGCAGCCACTTCCCAAGGCCCTGGCAGATGCATTTGGGTGCCTGCAACCACAACTCGGTCGGTCCAGGTGAGTGGTGCCTGTGGGTTTTCCTCGTGGTTGGGGCTCAAGGAGCGCTCGGAGGGGTCACCCACTTGCCTGGTGAGTACTAGCAGAGAGCCTCTCGTACCAGTACTGCGTCTACTAAGGTAGAAGGGAGGCGCTGGCATCCTCAAGGGACCGGCGGGCCCAAAGTGACCCCTCCGTACCTCGTGTACACTGTCCTGTCAGGCTTTCGCACTGTACATATACCAGTGAAGGGGCGGTCTCCAGGCACCGAAAGAAGTGCATCTGTGCTCACTCCACTCCCCATCACGGAAACCGCACGGTACGGCCCCTGCTTGCGTGGTTCAAGGGAAGGACTGAGAAGATCGCCCCCGCTCTGGTCCCTGTACCTCTTGGTCGCGACTTGCGTCTGCTCGGCGTGGCCCACCCAAGGTCCACCCAAGGCCCGCCTTCCCGCCCCGGACTCTCCTCCTGCCTTGTCCCATCCCAAAGCGGAGGGTCGACGCCACCAACGCATCCAGCGACTCACGAGGCAGGCAGGGCACACCACTGCTTGATCGGCCCTCCGCTTCGTCATCCAATCCCTCCTCAGTACTTCTAGGCCCTGTTCGCCTCCTCCGCCTCACCTTTTCTTTCTCCAGCGCAACAAACTCATCCCAAAAATCATCAGAGAATACACCCAGTCCATCGAATCGGACTCTCGCTACGATGCTGTTCAAACCGATCGCATTCGCGGCCACGGCCGCTGCCATGCTCGTCGTCCCCGAGGTCGCCCCCGCAAATGGAGACGGCGTCTTTCGCGCCCTCCCAATCGAGGTTCAGGCCCTACCCGCCTCTGCCTTCGAACAGAGTGTCCGCGTGCCCTGCCCTCAGTGCCGCGGCCGTGACAGTCACCTCAAGATGGATTTCTCCATCCAGGATTCCACGCGCCTGTTGCTCAACGGCTTCGAACTCTACCCCAACGCCGACCCTTGGCACGATGACCTGTCCGCCGCCGTCGTCAGGACCGATGGCAAGGCGAGGGAACGGAGGCTTGGCTATGGCCTATCGGTGCGCCCCGAGGGAACAGACGAACAGCTTCGACTGGAACTGGTCAGTGTGGAACTTCGCATCATCGAGGTCGGCGACCGCTTCATCGAGGGTGTCGCTCCGGTCAAGATCAAGCTCATTAGGTCGCTCTCCGGGAACATCATGATTGGATCAATCGACCTCATGGATGGACAGAATACCCAGTGCACTACGGCATGGTGTCGCTTCAACAAGATGATCGACAGCGCCTTGAGGGGCCTCGGTAGCTCCGTCAAGAGCACCTTCAAGGGCTGTGGTCGCCACAGGAAGCCTCACGGCATGAAGCCTCACCACCACAAGGGCCACGGCAAGCCTGAGAAGGGATCAGGCGACAAGCAGGGCACCGATGGACATCACCGTGGCGAGCTGGAGTTTGAGCGACCTCCTCGCCACTCCTGGGGCAACATGCTGAAGCATGTTACCTCGTCAATCGTCTTTCCCGTCTTCCTCGGCCTGGCTGCCGGTGTTAGTGTAGCTTTGTATGTGTCCCGCGCTGCTCACGGTAGGAGATTTTACTAACATGTCACAGGATTGCCATGCTCCTCGGCACTCTCACCGTGCGCCTGGTCCGATTTTTCAAGGGTGGCCGTCGCCGATGCCCGCACGCTTGCAGGCACAAGACCCGTGTCACTGACCCTGCCAATATCGATACTGAGAAGGCCAGTCTCGTCGCCTTGCAGGAGCCTTACGAGGATGAACCTCAGAATTGAACCTCGGAGCACATAAAACACAAACCATGAACAATTGTTCATCTGCACACTTTCGGAAGCAGGGCAACTCGAACCAGGATAAAAAGACGGGGATCGTGAAAGAACCGATCCAAGAATCGACAAGAGCGATACCAAGGGGAAGTTTTTATACCACTGGGCAGGGCAGGGCATACGGCGTTTAAGCGGTTGTGATTATTATCTCCTTACGGAACTTGGATGGTACAGGCCTGGGGGTCTTTTTATCTTTTGTTGTTACAGGCGACGACACGGTGTTGCCGCCATCCTCTCCCTCACATAGCCGCGATGGCCTCCGTTTCTGTCTACTTATACCCAAACATTCCTTACTACTTAGCGTTCTGACAACAAAACCAAGCCAAACCGATTTCAATAACCTGCATCTTAACTCTTAGTGAATCTCCTCGTGTGAATGGCTGCTGCCTTATGATGTAGGGCCTATCAACCCCACATTTGGTCGAACATCTTTGAGCTTTGGGGGTGGATTCGCTTGTTGGCTAACCAATTGTCCAGCGTCGGCTACGCATCTAGGGACCTACCAGTATGGCGGGTGCGGGGTTGGGTGGTGCCCCTCGCCCCACGTTATCCCGAGAGCGAGGACACCCCAAGGCCCAAAAGAAGGTGTCGCCCAACATCTGCTTTGATCTCTATTTAATTCCGGGAGACGTAGTTGCCGCCTTGGAATCCCAATGCTATTGCGAGCCTTCAGAGCCCGAGCTGTTGCGCGCCCTCTCCAGTCCAGCCGCCACACCTTCATCACGAACCCCCTCCTCGCCAACATGTCGCAGCAAGCAGCAGCAGTCTCTTCCGCCACCCCGCGGCCCGGTCGGCGGATTGCGCAGATTGTGAGGCTCAAGCCTGAGCATATCGAGGAATACCGCGCCTGCCACGCTGCGGTCTGGCCGGACGTGCTGAAGCAGATCAAGGAGTGCAACATTGAGGACTGTAAGACGACCGATATCCCTCCCAATTGTCATCGCCCCCTTTGCATTTCTTCCAGTCTCTCGTCATTCCAGAGTGTGGTGGCTTTGTGGCGATGAGTCCCTCCCCTTCAGAATTCGCCCACGCGGCTGATGTGTAGAGAAGGCTGGTGGTTGTACTGGTTCAAGAGTTAGAGGCTAATCGGCCATAAAGACAGCATCTTCCACGACGACAAGACGGGAATTCTCTTCGCGTCGATGCGCTATGTCGGAAACGATTATGCCGGTGACATGGCCCGCATGGCCGCCAACCCCCGTGTTCGTGAGTGGTGGAAGATGACGGATGGGTGGCAGGAAAGCTTGGTGCCCGGCGCTGTCAGTTCTGAGGCGGGTGAGCCGAGTTGGTGGCAGCCAGTTGAGGAGGTCTTCCACCTGCCATAGCCGCAACCGCTCAGCTATGGGGGATCCTGTCGACGGAGGCTGGAAGGTGGCCCCTCAAAAGCCATTGACGGTGGGCATCACAGCCAAACATATTCACAGACCAGTCATCAAAACATGAGACTTCAAGTTTGTATTCGTGGGGTATTCTAGCGTCTCACTGAGGAGAATCAATGGCCATGGGAACTCTCCACTTCCTCTTCCATGCTTAAACTCCCAACGATAATCTCGCACGCGAGATGTAAATGCTTGACAGAAAAGGGGGTGTAGTAGAATATAAAAGGGTTTCTGAAATGTTTATACAAGATTTTCTTTCCTCGTTTCGGCATCCCTGGTCTTGCTCATTACTTTCCATCGGCCCACTCTAATATGGGCTCGATGTATTGCACGCTCACATATAGCGTGATTATCAAAAGCATGCGGCTCCTCGCCATGGGCGAATGCATAGATGAACAAGGGCAATATGTACAGCATAGCACACCAAGGTTTCAACCTCTGTGTACTATAGATCCCCCATAACGCACGCTGCGGGGGAGGCGGTTCTTCTGAATATGCAAATCTCGCTTCGTGGTAGCCTTTTTGCCAACGGATGCCGATCCGATTTGGATTTTGTAATCCACCAGGTCAAGAGTGTTTTGGTTGCCGATGTCAACTGTCTTTGCTGTATTGAGCTTGACGCCCGAGGTCGTGCTGGCCTCGCTCAAGAAACGCTGGACCTTGGATTGCGCAGCTTCAGCGTTGTCGGAATCCTTTTCTTGTAACACGTACAAAACAGCGACTCTGGCAAAGTCTAGGACTTCCTCTGTTACAGTGAAGGTTCCAGTCGGGTCCGCGCCGCTACCAGCAGTCGGGTTGGCTGAGCCACTGTCCGTTGGCGAAGCTTCGCTGCCTGTGGGGGCAGCCTTGGGGTTTCCAGTATCCATCATGAGGGTGGTGGGCATAGACTCGGAGGCCGTGGCGACAGCGTCCCTTTCATTAACAGCTCTTGCAGCCATGCTCATTTTATCACCTGCGTTGTCCTCAACTTTGACCTTGGCGGTAGCCTCGCCTAGCCTGAAAGCTTTGCCGTCAAACGACACAAGAGAGTTCTGTGCAATGCAAGACAGGCCCCCTGAGTTGATCTTCGCCATCAGTGAAGGTCCGGAGAGGGGAATCGAGAAATTCTTATTCGCATCGATGATGAGTCGGGGAAGGGCCTTTCCGAGTGTGACATTGCGGATGGTTTCTTGGTTGGTCACCAAATCCGTCGTACTGCAGCCATCGGAGCCCGAAGTACCGCAGTCCGAGCCGGTGAAACCATTTGTGCAAATGCAGGAGCACACTCCCTTAGACATGACGTTGGTGCCGCCATTTTTGCACGTCAGGGACGCTCGGCATTGGTCCAGCTCAGACTTGACCTGGTCTTTACCGACTATGTTCTTGAACACGAAGAACTCAAGAGGAACGAGCACAGCTGCGGCGACTAGGCCTATAGCAAGAACGAGGAGCAGGACAAATGCCCAAACAGGTAGGCCGCAACATCTTCGACGCTGTGGTTTGGCGCCCTTCTCGTCAGTCGAGCGCATTTGTCGAAGTCCGGATCGTGAGGGGGGCGAGGCTCGGTTCTGGGGTTCCAGTGGCCATGAAGTGTGTCGAAACCACGAGCCTCTGCTCTGCCTATCATGAGCTGGGGGAGGGAAAGCAGCTAGCATGTCGGAAAGTCCTGATAAGATGTTAGCAGGTTGAGACTGGGACGCAGTGCTGTCCTTTCGTCAAGAGAATACATGCCTGAATTCTCCTTGGTTCCACCCCGTGCATTCCCCTTTTCATCGAAAAAGTCGTTAAGGTCGTCAAAGCGGCTCGCGGGTCTGCGTCCGCGGTCGATCATAGTTGCCAGTCGAGTTGCTCGTCGGATCAAGTCTGGGAGACTGGTGATGCTTCCTCTTTCTTCCATAGACTTCACAGCATCGATGTCCAATTTCGGGGGCCTTCGGATAGCTGACATCTCATCGGGGGCGGTAGACGCTGGCGGTTTCGGTCGCGAGTCTCCCAAACCAGTGGCTCCAGCAGCAGCATATGCGCCGAGAATAGCATCAGGGCTGAGCTCTTCTTGCGGTGCTTTTACGGCAGCTGGCGTTGTCTTGGGTAAGACATCTGAAGAGCTTGATGAAACTTCCACATATGTAGTACCGCTCTGGAAAGGCTGAAGAGGTGAGGGTGCTGGTCTCTGGGATGCATCGGCACCGTTAGCGCTCGCGCTTGACTTCGTATGTACGAGTGAAGGTTTTCCACGCTTTCCAATGCTTGCGCTTCGAACAAGCTTGCTCTCGTCGCTAAATTCATCGTCGGCCGAGTCAACGCCCTTCTCAGTGTCTGTCTCCTCGTAATAACTAGGAGTCCCTTCTCGAGAAGCTGTAGGCCAACCATCAGGCATGGCAGCGCTCGAAGCATACGACCGATGAGATCGAGAGGCAATGCTCTCCTCGGGGATGGGTGAGACATATGACACGTGAGAATAGAACGACGATGCCCCTCTTCTGGATGATGGTGGAGGGCCTAGGTTGTGGGAACGGTGATTCATGTCGACTTCCGAATCACGCGAAGGGAGCGGGAAATCGGGAATGGAGCCCATGGTCGAGTTTGTCGACCTCGGGTTGGGTGAAGACTGGTCAGGGGCGTCGCTGTCCGTTGCGAGAAAAACAGGCGTTGGCTCCTGGAGTCGTGATTGATCAAGAAGCGAGGGAACCTGGCTCGGCCGTGGTGGCCTCTGAGGGGCGGTTTGAGGTCTGTCTGGCGGTGGTCGGTAACGTTCAGAGTCGCTTTGGTTGATCGCGGTCAGTGGGGGGCCAGCCAAGGGCCATTGCGGTACTTGAGTTGGCCTCGATATCGGTAGGTTGCTTGCAGTTGCGGCTCTTTGTCTCTGACCTCTGGGCGGGTTGCTAGACATGGTAGGCCCCATAAAGCGGCGAGGAGGAGCTCGCAAGTCACCAGGAGGGCCGTCTTCCAAAATCGGATCCTCGATTGAGGGAGGAGCGGGTCTGGGAAGACCTGCCGCTGCCCTTTCTCGAGCTCTCCTCACAGAGCCTGCTGAAACTGTATGAGAGTCCATCTCGTCTCCATAATATGGCTGACTCATTTAAGTTCTGGTATGAGCATTCAAAACCAGATGCTGGCTCTGATTTCCAAGTTGGCACCAGGCCGTCACTTTACAGTTCTGGCCCGTAAGTAACAAACGGTTTCAATCAAGAAAACACGAGAAAGAACTGATGCAAAGAAGTCGGCAGGCCGCTGGCTGTACGGATCGAATATGTTAATTTCAATGTGTGTGCCGGGTCAGTTAAGATTGGGGAACACAAGGTGGCGATTCCCGAGATGAATTCGGCTCATAGAGCTCTGAAAGTCGAGAGGCGGTGTTGTAACGGTGAGCCGGAAGAAGAACGAATGGTAATCGACGTAGCGAGAAAAAAAAAAGAGTAGAAACGAGTGAAGAAAACCGAGAGAATCGAATAGTTTCGAGAGCAGCAATGCTTGGCGTCGGCTTGTCAACAGCGCAAAGAAGAAATAAGATCTGAGTAGAGATGTTAGAAAAAATCCGCGCGGGGGGGAACAAGAGGTTCGAGTTTGGGTGGTAGGCTATAGGTGTCGTGATTCCGTCTCAAGCAAACACAGGGCTGGTCGACAAAGGAAAGCCCAGACTAGTGAAGACGTACTGGGAACGTTTGTGGTCTCAGCAGACCATGAACGGATTGTCACAAACAGCGACACCCCAGAAGAGCGAAGGGAGGCTGCAGTGATTCGCAAAGAATGTCGAAAATGGGTCTTGGTGGACGAACGACAGCAGAAGTCGAACGCGCAGTGACCCAAAGCAACGGGAGGCAGGCAGGTGAGCCAGCTGCCGTGTCACACCTAACGGAGGGGTTTAGCTACCGTGTTTCAGAAGTGCATCTGAGAGGTGTCGAGTGGTCCAGGTGGTGAAGATGGGGGCGGATGTCACTGAAGCCGTGTTGGAGATGCGATTTGAGTTTCGGGTTGCTGGACTATGCTGGACTGGATCTTTCACTGGTAGAAGCCTTGGTCTCTGTTCTCACGGTTGATATCCGAGGCAGGGCCCGCCGTACGCGTTTTCGGTCTGATGGACGGTGCCAGCGGATACTGAGATGGGGGTTGTAAAAGAAGGAAGAACTTGGTGGCACTGCCGCAAAAATGCTTGGTGAACGAATCGAGAGAAGGGCCACTGGTCCCTGTGGTGGTGTCAGGACTGGCCTGCAGGCGCGCAAGTGAAGGAATGAGAGAAGAAGAGAAAAACGAAGGTCAGAGGAACGGAAACGAGTGATGTGCAGACAACGACAGCTGCGGTCGAGGATCGCCTATGCACACGGAAGGCGCGGGATGGGGGGTGGGAAGGGGAAGGAACGGAGGAGGAGAGGGAGGAAGAGCGAGGGAGAAAGTGAGGCTGAGGCGACAGGCCCTGGCGCAGCGAGACGGAGTATGGACTGAGGGACCGAGAGGGTGGGCGGCGACAGCATCCACCAACGACCAACAACAGAGGGCATTAATTTTTGGGCGGCCACGAGAGCAATGCGCTAATAGCCAGCTAATGGTAAGTGCATGGTATGTGCGATGCAGACGCAATGAAAGCTTCCCTGACTCCCTGGGACGCGGGACGTGGGACGCCATACACGAAACGGCCGGAGCCTGGCACCCACCCAAGTCGACGGCCCACGCCCTGTCTGGCTCGGCCCATGCCCCAGACAGCGTAGGTAGTATTATTATTAGAGGCACTGCTAATACGCACTGCAATAAAACCGAATTGCTTGCGGGAATACCGTACCTGGGCCGAAGGATCTGGCTGCCTTCGCTATACGTAGTACTACGTACGTTGTAATTACGAGCCCGGCTCCGAATGAGCACAAGAGCGTGTTGCAGCGGAGGAACACTAGTGAAATTGCGCCTGGATAGGATTTCTGGGCTCAGCCTGGAGCGAGCTGCCGACACAATGATTTCACCAGCATCTCAGCTGGAGTTCCATAGCAGGCTGCACAGCACGACACACAAGCACAAGGCGCACAAGAGTCTTCCATAAGGGCCGGCCAGCAGTGCGATGGCACACTGTCCAACATTAGGTCGTGATACGACCGAGCCTACAGAGTACAGTCCCGGATTCACCTTGCTCTGTCTGCCCTCGCTTCTCCTACCTAGGCCTGGAATTCCTAGCAATTCAGACCAGGCCGGGTCTGGGAGGTACGTAGAGATGAAGGGGGCAAGGTCGGCACTAGGTGCCCCGCCAGTCGGCCGTTACGTCGTTGTCTAGCCCTGGCAGGCCCACTCTTGCCGACAAGCCACTGACTTCACTGGCCGTCTGTCTCGGGTGTAGTTGGGCCAGCCAATGGCGTGCAGACAGGCTTAGCGGTCCAAGCCACATTCCTTGCTGGTGCCAAGGCCATGGAGGCACGCGGTGCTCCTCGAAACCCGCGAGCCCCTGATGGGCCCCTGCTCCTGTGATTCGGGGCACTCAACCAGAAACGCTGGCGCATCAACTTCTTCTAGCCCGCAGCCGAAGGTCTACTCCGTCGGATACTAGTAGTTCTTCCATGGGTGTCAAGGCCAAGGGTAATTACGGGCCCCTCCCCAATTCCTACCCTTCTTCGCCCAGGACGAGGGCATCAACTTGCAGCTGCTCCCTCGCGGGCTGGATAAAATTGGAGTTTTCTTCTAGGTCGCGCCTTGTTGAATTGGGAGCATTTGCTAAATTACCCCAAAGGAACCGGCTTGAGTGCACCCGAGCGACGAACACGAGGCGGGGAGGGTCTTGCCGATACGATCTGCTCATAAGACGGGGCAACCCGGGCTTGTGCTTGTGCGCCCATCGATGATCCCTTGAGATGGATGCGCCATCGAGGTTTATGGCAACCCGGATAAATGCCACCAACGCAACGCCTGGCCACCTCACACTCTCGAGTTGACATGTCCGTTGACCGCAGCAGCACACGCTCAGTGGATTTTTCCATCCCATGCCACCGATGCGCACGGTTGCGGGCCACGCCTGATTAACCCGCCCCAGGGCCCTTTGTTATCGATGCCTCCACCACGACCAAGAACCGGGCTGATCATCAGTGCAGCCGCAGTGAGATGATTTCTTTCTCAAGCGTCCGCCGAATGTCCAAGCTCGGCACTGCAATCTCGCTGTAGCTGACGCGCTCGTCTATCGAAAACCGACGCCAACCAGGCCAGGTGATGAAGTGGTCCTCGTATCGGGCAAGCATGGCCGCAGCCTGTACCGTATTCCTTGACGATGTGTGTAATATGCCGTGCGGGTAGTACCGCGCGCAGTGTTATGTGGCTATCTGTCAACCCTCACCATCGACGTGGCCGTTCAGATTTCCCGCCCACGGAGGAATATCCTCTCACGCCGTCTTACGACGCCAACCCGGTGTGTGCTGTTTCAGCTGTGAGATCGCACCGATCGCAAGCCTCATTGGCCCGCTGGTGTTCTTCCATGCGATGCGCCATGTTGGTCTAGAGGGGAATCCTTGCCCGCTTTGTTCGTGCATTTACCACCTCACTTGTGGGTCGACTTCGTCAAAGCACCGAGCTCCCCAAATGCAGCTTTGGCTTGAGGCAATTGCTGCCCCCCCGTGACCAGGCGTGAGGGTGCATCTGCGTACTAGCCCAGCTGCAATGCGACTGTGCTGTGATTGTGACTGAAAGCTGGGCTCACGCATGCCGGCACTATCCCTCCCCTCCCCACAAGCACCACCATTCTGAATGGGACCTTGCATTCACATTTTGGGCGTGAGCACAGACCTCTCCTTGGCGCGTCTCAGCTTTCTGCCAATCCAGCCAGCCAGCCAAACTGACGTCAGTTTGTTGCTGCACATTGCTCGATGGGGAGCACATACGGGTTGTTTGGCTCAAAGGCCGTGTGGGTGACTCGAACGATGCTTCATTGAGTGGTTGGCTTTCTTGACTTGGCGAAGTGCGGAGGCAGGGCTCGGAGGCCCTGCCCGCCTTCCTAACTAACTACTACAGTACGAGAGCACAGTTATCGGGATCAAATTTACTGTGCATTGTTGACGTTCACATTGATGGTGTAGGGTATTGTTGGTTTTCGACAGCCAGATGCTCCTAGCAATCATCAGGCAGAACCAAGAGAGCATACTGATTGAATTGTTATCGGAGCTGGCTTAGTATTTAATAAACCCAGACATGATGTTCAATTGCTTGATCAATTGTGCAGAATGACCTCCACGTTTCGCTTACCCAGCTTTTTTTTGAGGTGGCGATTGATAGGTCGTGCTGCGCGAAGCGTTCACGAAGCTCATTCTACACACATAGATGTGGATTTCAACCAATGCGGTTCCCAGCCGCGCAGGCCCCAAGACGCACAACCGGTGTTCAACCCCCCCCTTGCACCGGGTTTAACATAGGCGCACTGTCTAGCATCCTCCCACAATTGAATGCAGCCGGGTGACAGGAGCAGCTTTGAGAAGAGCCAATAAGCTATTAATACTGACCTTGGGCTTAGAAAGAGTGGCTGTTTCGCCCCCAGAGCGTCCCACCTTTTACATCTGCTCAGCATAGTAAGTTGCTGCCTTAATCTCACTAAGCTCCAGTATAACTAATATTCCACAGTCCCGAGTTGCCGCCGAGTCAAGTCGACCTTTCGAACGAGAAGCGAACCGAGTGTCAATGTTTAGCCCAAGACTGTGATCCTGAATTTGCCCAGAACTGATTCACCAAGATCGTCTTGATGGATCGCTGGGGCTGCGGTAAAACATGCGGCGGGTGCGACCAATGGATGCTCAGCGTTGCGGGCGTCACGCCTCCGGAGACTGGCAACTGGGACTGCTCGCCATAGTGCGTCTAGAAACCTGATTCTCAAGTCACTTGTGCTAACTTGTTCACAGTCCGGAAAGCAAGCACAAGAATGAATGCGTCTGCTATTCAGATGGATACAAAGCACCCAATGCCAAGGTGACACGCTATAAGAAGCTGGTTCTTGCTGGGACGAGGGGCTGTGATGCCGGCTGTGGTGGTTGCGAATCTAGCCAAGTCCAAGAGGCACAGTTCATCGACCCCCAGGCCTAGACAACCATCGTCAGCTGTCAGGGTGCCAATTGTATTGACGCAAGACTTGACAGGCGACGAACGAGCTGAGCCCCCTTTCACTGATGCTGAGGAATGGAATACCAGAATGGTCCAGAGACCAACAACTGGAAGTCGAGGTAGACGATTACAAGTCACCCTACATTATCTAAAGCAATCCCAGAACGCCTCTTGAGCCTGACTCATCTAACCACCTCCAACCTGTAAGTATCCTTTACATGCGGAAGACGCCAAACTTGGTATCGCCAGCCTTGACCTCGTTCCTTCCCTCCATCGCCGCCTTGAGACCCAGGCCAAGGTACCTTCGTGTGTGTTGCGGTGGGATAATACCATCGTCCTGTTTCCATCTCTGTCAGTAGTGTCCACACAGTCGCGAACCAGCGAGGAAAAAAACTCACCCATAGACGAGCCGATGAGAAGGTTGCATCGCTCTCCCGGTCGATCCGTTCCTTGAGCTCGGGATCGGCCTTTTGACCAACCGTCTCCATCACCGCCGTCAACTGCTCGCTGCCCATGACACCAATGCGGGCATTGGGCCACATCCACAGGAAGCGAGGGCTGTATGCGCGCCCGCACATGCCGTAGTTGCCAGCACCGTAGCTGCCGCCGACAACGACGGTGAACTTGGGAACGTCGGCGCAGGCGACAGCAGTGACGAGCTTGGCGCCGTGCTTGGCGATGCCCTCGCGCTCAGATGCCGAGCCAACCATGAAGCCCGAGATGTTCTGCAGGAAGATGAGCGGGATGCCGCGCTGGGTGCACAGCTCGACGAAGTGCGCGCCCTTCATTGACGACGAGGCGAAGAGAATGCCGTCGTTGGCAACGATGCCGACCTTGTGCCCGTAGATGGAGGCAAACCCAGTCACCAGTGTAGTCCCGAAGTCTCGCTTGAACTCCGAGAACTCGGATCCGTCAACGATACGGGCAATGACCTCACGGATGGGTAGGGGCTTGCGCAGGTTGGTTGATGCAATGCCAAGGAGCTCTTCGGGGTCATAGAGGGGCTCCTTGAACTCGGGCGCGGCGGCCTGGGTGTTGGGAGACTTGGCAGGCCAGTTGAGGTTGCTGATGGAGCGCCGAGCGAGTGTGATTGCGTGCGCGTCATCCACAGCTAGGTAGTCGGTGACACCGGAGACGGAGGAGTGCATCTTGCCGCCTCCCAGGTCCTCGTGGCTGACGACCTCTCCTGTCGCGGCCTTTACGAGGGGAGGTCCAGCGAGGAAGATGTGACCCTGCCCGTCGACGATGATGCTCTCGTCGCTCATGGCGGGGACGTACGCTCCTCCAGCAGTACACGGGCCCATCACCACAGAGATCTGGGGTATGCCCTCGGAACTCATCCGGGCCTGGTTGTAGAAGATGCGCCCAAAGTGGTTCTGGTCGGGGAAGACGTCGGCTTGATGAGGCAAGTTGGCGCCACCGCTGTCGACGAGGTAGATGCAGCTTAAGACGTTTAGTTAGTGCGATTGATTGGCGATTGTTGAGGAGGGGGGGAAGGCCTTACGGAAGTTTGTTCTCGCGCGCAACAGCCTGCGCTCGGAGATGCTTCTTGACCGTGATGGGGTAGTAGGTTCCTCCCTTGACGGTGCTGTCATTCGCGACGATGACACACGTCACGCCCTTGACGACACCGACGCCGGTGATGATGCCTCCAGCGGGCACCTCGGCCTCGGGGTACAGCTCATGGCCAGCAATGGGAGAGAGCTCGAGGAAAGTCGTCCCGGGATCGACCAAGGCCGTGACGCGGTCCCGAGGGAGCATCTTCTTGCGCGCGATGTGCTTCTGCCTCGCCTTCTCAGGTCCTCCAAGCTGCACCTTCTGCGAGAGGTCTTGCATGCGCTTCATGACCTCGCTCATCTGGCGCTCGTTGTCTTTGAAGTCGTCCGACGAGGGATCAACATTGGTCGGCAGCCGCGAGATGGCGCCCGCCTGGTGTGGCGGGGTGAGGTTGGCGACGGCGCGCACCTGGAATTGGGCGCGATAACGAGGGCATTGGCGGCCTAGGCGAAGCGCCTGCCGAGATGTACGAGATAGAGACATTTCTTCAGATAGCCACCGATGGTTTTTTCCCCCTGAGAGTATGCGGCGGCTCCAGAACTGTGAAGGGGGTCGAGGGAGGGACGTTGACTGCCCTTATTCTACAGTTGGACGAGGGAAGCTCGGGCGCCCCAAGAGCCGAGCTTGTTAGCGGTGACGTCGAAAACCTGGGGTAAGCGGGCCGCCTCCAGCCGCCTCCAGCCGGGGTCATGACAGTGTCCGGCCCATGACGGCTATCTGCAAACGCTGTTTCTTGACTTGGCCCTTGACTTGCCGCTCCTGTCCTGACCCGCCCTCGGCACAGCCGCGATTGCAATCTTTGACCGTCCCGTATTTATCATTCGGACAGATAAGTCTTTGCCAAAATAACCCTCTGTTCTGCTCCATTTGCTTTCCATTGAGCCCGACATCGACCGGCCAAACCCACACAATGGCGAGCCTACGCACCTTTAGAGCCATCGCGCGACCGTCGGTGGCGAGACACTTGCGCCCTGCCGCGACGTTGCCCGTCATCCAGTCACGGCTACACTCGTCCAAGCATCCCAAAGGCTTCGAGGCGCCCTCGAGCGAGGAGCTCGAGGAGCTTCGGGAGCGGGTGCAGGAGTTCACACGGCGCGAGATCACCGAGGAGGTGGCGGCCCACACAGACAAGACCAACGCCTTCCCGCACGAGATGTGGCAGAAGATGGGAGACGCTGGGTTTCTGGGCATCACGGCCGACGAGGACGTGGGCGGCCTAGGCATGGGCTACCAGGCGCACTGCGTTGTCATGGAGGAGATCTCGCGCGCGTCCGGATCCATTGGGCTGAGCTACGCAGCGCACTCGCAACTTTGCGTCAACCAGCTCCAGCTCAATGGGTCGCCCGAGCAAAAGGCCAAATACCTCCCGGGGCTCATCGCCGGCACGTCGGTCGGCGCTCTTGCAATGTCCGAGTCCGGGGCCGGCAGCGACGTGGTCAGCATGCGGACCACGGCCAAGGCCGTGGACGGCGGCTACGTCCTCAACGGGACCAAGATGTGGATCACCAACGGGCCCGATGCCGACGTCATCGTCGTATACGCAAAGACGGAGCCGGACAAGGCGTCCAAGGGCATCACGGCCTTCCTCGTCGACACCGCGTCCGAGGGCTTCAGCTGCGCGCGCAAGCTCGACAAGATGGGCATGCGAGGCAGCAACACGGGCGAGCTCGTCTTCGACAGCGTCTTCGTCCCCGCCGAGAACATGCTCGGCAAGCTCAACGGAGGCGTGCGCGTGCTCATGGAGGGCCTCGACCTGGAACGCCTCGTGCTCAGCGCAGGGCCCCTCGGCCTGATGCAGGCGGCCCTCGACGTTGCGCTGCCCTTCTCGCACCAGCGCAAGCAGTTTGGCCAGCCCATTGCGCACAATCAGCTCGTGCAAGGTCGCCTCGCCGACATGTACACCAAGTACAGGGCGTCTCGCGCTTATACGTATGCGACGGCCAAGGCGGTGGACGAGCAGGGCATCGTGCGGACGCAAGACTGCGCAGGAGCCATTCTGTACGCGGCTGAACGGGCAACGGAGACGACGCTCGACTGCATTCAACTACTGGGCGGTATGGGCTACATGGAAGAGATGCCTGCATCCCGGCTGCTTCGAGAGTAAGTGCTTTTCTTAATCCTTTTGGTGCTCTCCGTGAGAGAACCAGAGAACCCCCCCTCCTTCTTTCCTGATATCCCGTTATCGTGAAACCGGCCGGGCCGGCCCTGCTTGTCGACGTTCCGATCCCTACACCTCGGGACTGAAGAGCCGGCGGCGCAGGGCTGTGCACGGGAGCAGACGGAAGGCAAACATACCAAAAGCAATACCCCGCCCTCCCTGAAAAGAAGAGTCTCTTGTTCGGTGACAGTGAACTGACTGGCTCTTGCAGTGCTAAACTATACGAAATTGGAGCTGGTACCTCTGAGATCAGGCGGATGGTGATCGGGCGGGCGTTCAACAAGGAATACGCCCAGGCCTGAGCAGCCTCTGGACCTTCACAGCTAGCTTACGTGCGTGCATCCGCAAGAGCGGAATAGAGCCCCTTCTCGTTACTTTTCGGCGAGACATGCAAGGGTTCGAACCTTAGGCATGTGGAGCGGGACGTGGGGGACGAGGCTTCACCCCACGGTGCCTTGCTTGGGGTGAAACTGCTAGTGGGATTCTGACGTTCCGGGCGCTGTAATTACTCCATGCCACAGTAGGCACGCGGATGTTGAGAGCCAGGTTGTGAGACCGTGTTCGGGTCATCGGTGTAGCCACGGTGAGCGATCAAGGGCCGGTGGGGATGCATCGTGACGAGCATCTCGGCGGTGTGGCCGCGTTTCAAGGTCAAGGCTATGGGGAAAGAAATGCATCATGTGCCATGGTTCCAATATACTAGGATGGGATAGACGGGAGGAGTGGCTTTAGTTGAATTCAATGAATCACACTGATGTGTAGCGTTATTGGGCATATTGTTGCTAATGGAAGTAAGGCAGTGAAATGATTGAGCAAGGCACTGTAGGTGCCCGTGAAACACATCCATTGTACTACCAGGACCATCTTAATTGGGCAATGGCACACAGCCAACGTACCTCTTTTATCAGGTCAGCGCCGCCGCTTGAAAATTTCCATGGCACACGAGGACCAAGTCCCGGGGTAGGCCCCGCTACTAGCGGCACTTGGGCGCAGTTGACCGCTGAGCCCCCACTGGAGGCAGCGGAGTGAAGGGGCCGAACCCTTCTAAGAATAGCCCGGCAGCACCAAAAGGGCGCCAAGGGACGGGAGCATCTGTTAGGTCGCTGGTGGGGAATTGCCCGACCGTTAGTGCTCATGAGACCCTCGAGACGTGGGCAATGGTGGGAGTGCTCGGTGTAGGCAACCAAGAAGCTAATTATGCGTTGGGCGGGCAATCAAGCCCGCCCAAATTCCCAACTATCGTGAGTTTTTCCCTAGTGGGTTTTGACGGAGTTGGGCAGTCGCCCCGGGTGCGACAGTTTAGCTACCTTGGGCACTTTTGACGGACCCCTGGCGTGGCTGCAGCGGCTCCTCAGTTGTCGAGGAAATCGGATGCAGCTGCGGGATAATAGACCTACGACTCTGAGTACTCCGGAGGAGGTGATGCATTCAGCTTTGACCTGACCGCCTTGTTGCAAGCATTTACTACCAATGCATGGCCATGCGGTTGAGAGGGGAGAGCAAAAGCAAACGTAGATTGCATGCTACGATTCCTTACTCTGCAGCATCATGTAGTCCCGTGCCCATTCCGACCCCCAGGCAGCCCGCTTGGCTTCCCCGGCAGACGCTGGCGCCTTCACAGGGCCTGTCCGCATCCTGTCCTCCGGGACACACACACCCCAGCATCGTTCTCGTGATCGGGACCATCCCAGAGTATCAGCGCAGGCGAGGCCACCCCAATAAACCCTCCCCGCTCCAGCCCCTCGCCAACCGTTTCTGGTGGTACACGGCAGGCTTGGTGTGTGCTGGATGGTCAGCATGTAGTTGCAAGCGCCTCAGCCCAAGCCTCATTGAGGGCTGCAGCAATGTCCTCGGAGACATGGAGCCTATGAGCCCTGCCCGCTCAATTGAACAGGTCGCAGTCGACGGCTAGCCTTGGCCTGCACGTTATGCACGTTGAATAGAAATGACGGCTCCACGACGACACCATCATGGTGTGGCGTCGTCTCGACAAGCAATCCAATCATTAGTGCTATGCACGCAGCCAGGCATTCGCGGGGCATTGGCAGCGGCTATCGCTTCGCCACTGCACCCCAAAGGTCCGGGCTCTGTGCGCGCGCTGATCTGACCCATGGATCTGATCTCGGTACATGAAGAAGCCCTGTGCCGGCGCCGGGCCCCGGCGGGTAGCGACTCGCCAATTTTGCTAGGACTGCGTGCTTAGGCGAAGTGATTCGATGGGAAGCAAAGAACTTGCATTATTACCTGAGGTACCTGACCTTTGCCATGCTGCCCCGCTTCGTGATAGTATTGCCGCGCAGGGACCGCTGAGCAGAGGGTGTATCAACATTCCTCCCTCAGGACAACACAGCAACAGCCGGCCATCGCCGACCCGGCTGTCAAAGAACATTTTTGGACGAGATGCATGAGGTACCTAAGGTAAGTATGCCACGCTGCTAATGCGCCAATGGGGGTCGCGGACTTGTACCGGCGCACCCCCGTCGGTGCTGCATAGCATTGTAGCATAACATTAGCTCCGCAAGACGTTTGCCATTTGCGTCTGGCCCAACTGGTGTCATCGCATCCATGAGGATTTCTTACCTAGTATTAGAATTCTCGTAGTGTAGTCGGTGGAGGGTTGTTAGTTCACTGGCGCTTCAATTGCCCCTTTGCGAGGATGCCGTTGGCGCTTCAATTTCCTCTTAGGGTATGACAGGCGGCTTAGCTCCGATGGATTGCAATGGAGCCTCTGCTGCCACCCATGGGGCCGTGCTGGACTGGCGGGGAGCTTCTGGGAGCCCCGGCATTAGCGCGCGTTGAGCTGCTAGGAACCCGAAACACAATCGCAGGTGCAGCCCACAGCCCTGTATTATTACTCAGGTATCAAACAGCACCAATATTTGTCGACTAGGCTGTCTCTGGGCAACAACCCAGCAAGGAGGAGTTAGACCCTTTCAGGCATCCATATCTGAATGGGCTGCCCGAGTCGGGGTAACACCCTCGATGCCACGCTCCACAATTGAAAATGCAATGGCGGCACCCCCCCAACTGTCCAGCGCTTCTTGCCGCCGCATGGTAACACGGGCTCTGGACTCTGGAGTCAGTTGCTGCTCACCACGTCCTTGCCCAGTAGCTCGGATCTCTCTGTCTGCACCCTCTGGCTAGCGCCATGCAACCCCGGGCATCTGGAAGGGATCCACGGGATGGATGGCTTCGTTGGACGTCCAGCCGGACCGGGGGTGGCGTGGATGGAGTATGGCGTCGCCGTTCGGCGCCAGAACGAGACTGCTGCTGTGGGCTTGGGCAAGTCGAGGCGGCGTGCGGCGCGGTGTGGTGGGCATCCAAGAAGCAACTATTGGACTACATCCCATCTATAAGACTCATGACTAGCAGAAATTATCACCATAAACTGGCCGACGGTGGTTGTGCGACGCAGCTCACCTGGCTCTCACTCTCCATCGCAACTACCCATATCTGTATTGATCGAGGGACCGTGCTCCACTAGAATTCCTTGCTCGGATTGGGCTGTGGTGACCCGTTCCCGTCCCGAACCCACACACCCCCCGGACCCCCCTGCACGGACGACGTCAAGCTCCCCCCAGCTCTTGCCACCTGAGCTCATCAACGGCTTGTCTCGTCCTTCGAGCTTCAAGGGAGCTCCCTCACGCCATTTCTCTGACCCTCCTATATATGTCCCTCGTCGCCGCTCCTCCCTGACCTCTTCCCTTCCTCTCTTTTCTCTGTATTCTGCATTCTCCCGCAGTCATGTCGTCTCGGATGCTGGCACCCGTTCTCCGGCAGTGCGCCCGCCGCGCCTCCCCTGCCATTGCCCGGCCCGCCATTGTCGCCGCTCGCCGGCTTCACAGCAACCCCCCTCGCCAGGATAAGCCCGGTAGCTTCTCCCAGACAGACCCCGAGGTTAAGATCCAGCACCCTCCTGAGCACGAGCTTCCCAGCAGTGAGCCCGTCGCCGGAACCGGTGGCCAGTTCGTCAAGCCCACTCTCGCCAGCTTCTCCCTCGAGGGCAATGTCGGCGTCGTCACCGGCGGTGCCCGTGGCCTCGGCCTTGTCATTGGCCAGGGAATGGCTTTCTCCGGCTCTAACCTCGCCCTGGTTGACATGAACAGTGAGTAGCGCCGCAATTGCGCTCATGCGCTTTAACTCTCCGTGGACCAGCCTCACTTACACGCAACTGCAGAGGAGGAAGCTGAAAAGCAGACCGACCAGATCATCGAGGCCTTCAAGAAGGAGAACCCTCGCGCTGAGCAGTATGAGACCCCTCCATGGCCTCTTAAGTCCTCTGATGAGTTGACCTGACCCAAAATCCAGCGTTCCCAAGGTCACAGCTCACTACTGTGATGTCTCCGACCCTGCGTCTGTCGATGCCTGCGTTGCTGAAATCATTGCGGCCCACGGCAAGATCGACAACCTCGTCACCTCTGCTGGCTTCACTGAGAACTTCGAGGCCGTCAACTACCCCATTGACCGCATGCGCAAGCTGTGGGCTGTCAACGTCGATGGCACCTACATCTGGGCCACCGCCGTCGCCCGTCACCTCATGGAGCGCAACGCCCCCGGCAGCATTGTCATGATTGGCAGCATGTCTGGCGCCATCGTCAACGTGCCCCAGCCACAGGCGTGAGTGCCGCAAATTGAGAGAATAATATGCACATCTGCTGACTTCGATTTGCAGTCCCTACAACGCCGCCAAGGCCGGTGTGCGACACCTGGCTTCCTCGCTCGCTGTCGAGTGGGCCCAGGCTGGCATCCGCGTCAACTGCATCTCTCCCGGCTACATGCTTACCGCCCTGTAAGTTGCAACACATTGATTCCCGAAATCTTCCCTTGGCCCGTTGTTGCGCCGCAAGGGGTAACCGGCGACCCCCCCTTCCATGCGATCCGACCCTGTCCCCGGGATCGAACCACCAGACGCTGACTTTATGAAAAAAAAAGCACCGAGAAGATCCTGGACGAGAAGCCCGACCTGAAGAAGAAGTGGACCTCGCTCATCCCCGTCGGCAAGATGGGCCAGCCCAAGGACCTCATGGGCCCTGTTGCCTTCCTGCTGTCTCCCGCCTCCCAGTACGTCACTGGCGCCGACCTCCGCGTTGATGGCGGTTACACTGTCACCTAAGCGCGAAGCGCTCGCCAAGGCAGGCAGTTTTTCACAGGCCTCGTTTCTGTACATATCTTTGGCAGGCGTGTAGGAATAGAATTGCGGTTGAGGTAGATAATGGTAATGCAAAAAACCAACCGAGTTCCAACCGCAGATCTGCAGTTTGCATATTTTCGTTCCAAGGTGACTGGCTACGTACGTGAGGTCATTGCTCTTGTCGCGATGCAACAATCGCGGACCCCGCAGTGGCCAGCCACTACTGGTTTGGCTCCATCAAGATCTCGCTATTCAAAGTCCGGGGAATGAGGCAAAGTGGACTGAATACGGTCTTCTTCTTGCGCGGCCTGGGGCTGATGCATATCCCGGCACGCCATGCCACCTCCACCATCGCCTGTTGGAGACAAAAAGCGCGGGGTGCATGGCGCCCCCCCTGCCCTACCCTGTCATTTGCCATCACAGGCGATCCCCTCAATGAGCTGTGCATGATACAAAAGTAAATAATGGCTCTTTGCCGGCTAGGACCGCGCGGGACCGGGTAGAGGGAGGGCTTCGGGATGGACAGAGAGGATGCTGCTTGCTACAGCCGACCTTCGTTTTCGTTTGCCGACAGCTCGGGCGAACCGGCGGGATAAAAGCCTCATGGTTCAGTGGACAGAGTCCTCGAGCCAACGGGCTTTGGCGCAAGAGAGTGATTGAGGCCCGCCTCCCCGCACCACCGGCCCCCAGACGATGCGTGGCTTGGTGATACGAGGTTGTGCGATGAAGATAGGGGAAGATCTCGGCAAACGCGTGTCGGTTGTCTGACGAGGGGTGGGTTTTTGAAACGGGTGACATTGGGACAGGCAGGACGGAAGAGCGTGGTGACTTCACGTGTAAAACATGTCATGGTTGTGTCGTGTTTGAAAATGCAACACCTGATTAACTGCTTTGCCCTCCATGATGGACTCACCGGACGGGCTCAAGGATGGGGGGCTCGTAGGGGACCGCGAGCATGGATGGCTTCCGCTTTTATCTATCAGCTACCCGTTTTGTACCCCGGGTATCTCGTCCTGGGGCGCAGCGATTCAGGAGACCCCAAAAGACATGGGGGTAGTTTTTTTGGTGCAGCGCGGGGATGTCATTGGTGCGCAATGCGCAATGGGCAAGCAAATCAGCTGAGTTTTGGCGTGGGGATTGGAGATGCTGTCGACCACAGTAACGAGGATGATGCTAAACCTGGCCTCGCTACTGTGACACGGGAGCCAATTGGGTGCCTCCGGGGAGACGTGTCCGCAAGGAAGATATAAGTGCAGGGAATGATGGTATTCCTAACCCTCTGCTGCTATCCATCCCCCGAAAAGTCGGGCCACGAATGGGAGCGAACAGGTTCATTCCCGGACCACCGTGCACGCATTTCTGGTAGCCCACATACCAGCCGTGCATTTCTGCGTTACGTATATACATGGACTGACCTGCAAATTACCTTCTCCGCGAGCCACCATGGGGAGAAGTCGTTCAATGTGCTTCTTCTGGGGCAAGTGAAGTGTCAACGTTGGTTGCTTGCCGTGTAGTAGTCCCTCTCAGCCATTTGATCAGACCTACTTTGTCTCTTCCTTTGCTCTTGCTTCTGAAAGAACGACCGGAAAATTGCGATTTCATGATCTATACTATGGGAATAACTAACACCAATAAAACATCTCTAATCCAGAGCCATATGATGACATTTCCCTAGGACCCACGCCATGAAACAACATGAATGAATGCTGGTAAACGCTGAAATGCAAGATAACCGTAGATTCACTATAAGGTGTTCAAAAAGGAGGCTTATGATACTCTGAAACAGGGAGTGTCGCTTTTCCTTGGCCTTGAAACTGGTGTTATGCCTACCCTCGGTTGGATCAACTCCCGCTTATCGGGAATTGCATAGATGGTTGCACAACATACCCCAGAAGTGTATTTTCCCTTGTACAGGACAGGGCTGCACCAGGCAAGACAGATACTCGTACAGGGCTCTTGAGGCTTGTTATACCAAAGGTTCTGCCTTAAGCACAGCTAGTCTGGTAGCTAGGCATGGTCGGATCCTAATGTGCATATACCGGCATCTGGGACGGGGCGATTCCTTGACAATTAAAGCAGAGAGGATGACATTACAGAAGCATTGGCACATCCAGATTTATCCTGTATCCCGAGTTAAGTAATAGGCGATGGCTCAATATGGATGGCCAGATAAGAGCTCAGGTCGACATTTGATAGGATTGATGAGAATGCTCTGGTTGCGCCTACCCTAGGATCCAAGTTTTAGGGATACAAGCGTGACGCCACTTAGACGGGAGCCTCGTGGAGAGACATATTGCCTCACTGAGATTATTTATGAACAACGTTTGTTGGCTACTAAATTCAGGTTTGACAGCCTTTATTTGGACCTATCTTTTAAGAGGAAGTAATTGTAACCCCTCGAGCGTCGGCATCGGCCACGATCATCGATGTCTACACTTTCCGTGGCAACAGGACCGAGTAGCTATTCGGGTATTGTATTTCTTCTGACTGGAGGCATTTAAAGTTGTAGTATTATGGAACGATATTTGCTTATTGTCATAGGATAGACATAATGGAAACGGGATCATTGATCTTTAGCAGATTGCATGTATACCGATCTTCGAGATGAGCGATACCCTTCAATTCTCATAATTCTGATTCACTCCTTTAATCTACATCACATATGTGATACCGGGACATTCGGAACTACTCGAGCATCATCAATCATTGTCCTGGGCTTTCAAGCCTCTTGCTTCCTGGGAGGAGCTTGATCGTGAAAAAGTTGACCATGGGGGGTGCCATGATTGAACCAATGGCGCACCTGGTACCTGTACCTTTGGGAAACAGTTGTAGCAGCTTACTCCTTCACCTCTTGGATGGATTCTAGTAGGTTCTAAAGGCAGAAAAGAGACAAAAGGACCCCCGAATCAAGTGATGGTCACGCGACTGACTTCTCGATTGGAGACCAGGAGGACCAGATACGAGTCAAGGGAGAGAGGGAAAAGCAACTAAAAGCGAGGGGTGCCTCACACCCAATGAAAAGCGCTCCTTAGTTGCCATGTAGAGGGGTGTCAGACTTCATGTCCTTTGTCATGTGCTATGTTCGCAAATCTCGTTTCGATGTTTCATTCACACTTGGGTTTATACGTCACTCGAGTTATGTTTGCTTGGGCGAGAGCGGCGGCCAAGTGCAACACCAGAGTCGCACGCAGGGACGCCCTCGAGCAAGGAGACAGGCAAGACAGGCAAAGCGGTGCCGAGTCGATGGTCCGTGGATCGTGGGGCGGATCATCGTATGTGCAGCACAGAGATGAGACATTGGAAAGCCAATGGAGAAGGTGGTTTTGGGAAGTAGATCCTGTGGAGGCCCAGGCAAGAGACACCTGCCTTGTCAAGCTTGCCAAAGATGAACTAAGGCAAAAGAGGAGGGGGGGAAAAGCAATGCGGCCCCCCCCGCGAGTCAAGACTGAGATCAACTTGCATCGTGACCATTTTACGATGTGATCATGCGAGCCCATATCGATTTGTGCTGTTTGCTTTTGTTGACAAGCCGCAATGCTACGAAGTATCTCAGATACCTGCCCAACTTGCCAATTGAGATAATTGAGATGGTAGGTAGGTATACTGGCACACACTATAGCTGCTCGCCATGGAAAGTTGATGAACATCATACTCATTCAGCCCGGGGAGGAGAGCTGCATGTAGGGGTAGGGGTGGGGGCTGGGTGGCGCTGGCCTCGTCAGGTGCGCACCTTGATTTGAATATGTGGCTGGCTCTGACATCGCTCTCCTCCCACTACCACCACCTCCTCCTTGTCAGGCCCTGGATGTTTGAAGCCGCAAAGCACATGCCAGGGGATCAAGACACTTCGCTCTCAGTCCGGATAAATGTATTCGGCGCCGTGCATGGGGAATTCACATCATTGGAGCCTTTGGAGGTCGTCGCGATTGGGGCTAAACCGGACAGGGAGGAGACGTGGCACCAGCTTCCGTCTGTGATGTGGCTTTGGTGGCCTGGTGGTGGGCGTTTCGGCTCTGATAGCCCCATGAGTCCGTGAGGAGCCCCGCATGCCCCGTGATGACCGTGATCCCCGGCGCAACAGCAGCCCCGTGATGCCCGTGGGTCCCGATCCCTGGCATTGAGTGTGTGCAGCCCGCAGCCCAACATGTCGGGTAGCTGCGAGGCTGGCATGGTGGGGTGTGGGTGTCCTTGGGCCGTCCATTTCCATTTCCATCTTCATTTGTCTCTTCGCCTGCCCTTTCCACTGATAACGTGATAACCGGGCGAGCTTCCCAACAAAGATGTGTATCTCTAGTGTCTCGTGTCTCTCAACACACCCGACCACACTCACGCTGCCCCTCTCACTGCCGCCTTGCAACTGAAGGGGATCAGCACCAAAGCCGATACCATGGCTGCTGGGGAACCTGTGGCTTTCTCAGCGCCCTCATTGGATGACCCGAATTGAAGACGTGCAAGTTCTTCGCTTCGCTGTCCGCCCCGTCATGTACCTACACAAGGTACTGCTAGTATGTACACAGTAGCAGGATGCACAGCACCGCCAAGCTGAAGGCGACGGGCTCTTCGGATAGCAACACCGTCAGCCAGACCGGGCAGACTATGGACACTTCATGGCCCAGCTTTGACGACGCCAGTTGGCTGGGTTGGGGTAGGCCGAGACGGGCCGGGGTCCTCCAGCCAGCCATGGCCCATCAGCCATGAGATGGAGTGGAGCCGCCCAATGTCAATGTGCCGTGCGGCGGTAAAGTGTTGCGGATGGCGGCGGTGACGGCTTCTTTGTGGAATCTTAAAGAGATGTCATCTGGGAAGGATACCTAATCAAGGCGCATCTCATCGTCTCGTGCGTGCTGTGTTGCTTTTTCTGTTAGCCATTCACATTCCCATCCGTCACCATTCACAAGTTCCATTTCCTTTCACATCTTGCGCTTGCCCCTCTCCCTCCCCCCACGCTTGCGCCATCCCAGAGAATGGCTGCTGCCCGTCCATCGACCCCTCCTCCTCCTCCGCACCTATGAGCTTCCACCTTTCAAGGGTTAAGACCACGCCTATCCTCTTCCCATCTCACTGTTTCTGACCAGTGTGGTGTCATAATTATCTTGCTGTAGACCCAGGGTTGTCTTGACTCCCCTCTGCCCCCGAGAAACGTGCCCTGGGTGCCACGCAATAGTTGGACGCTCACTGGGTGCACCTCCACCGACATCCCGCGCCCCTGACGCGTGCTGTAACAGATCGCATCCAGGGCCCGCCCGCCCATTGCAAGTCTAGACCACTGCCAACCTGGAACCCGTGCACAACAACACGACGCCCGAGGTGCCTTAGGTACTGTACTTAGGGTGGGAGGGGCAAGCAGGCACCGGCTCCTTAACGAACGGCCCCTACCCGGTGTACACAGTACCTTTTGCACTGGAATATGCACTGCGAGGCCCTTCCTGCCTTACCAGCTGCAGGTGGCATCCACGAGGCACGCCTGGGAAGGACTGACGCTGCTGGCTGGTGCATCACCCGCCGCCCTCCCCGCCCCCCCTGGACCAGGAGCCTTCCTCACCGAAACTGAGGTGGTTTGGGTAGGTACCTTCATCAACCGCTTCTCCTACACCCGTCTCTCTCAATTCCCTTAGTGGTCAGTAGTAAGGCGATTTCGACGGCTGCAACGTTCGGCTCTCCCGTATCCCATCAGTTTTTCCCATCTGCCAGACCGTCGTTTCTTTTCTCATGTGCCACAGCCCAACAAAAAGCGCGCCCCCCCCCTCGACCCTTCAAGTCCAGCGCAGCTCCTGGCTTGGACTGACATCCCGCGCCTGTCCGTCTACCTTACCTGAGGTGGCTAATTAATTCCTGGCAGCAAAGTCGCCGCCGGCGCCAACAACGCCCGCTCCTCGTCGTAGGCCTTCGCTTTTGGTCTGCCGGCCTGCAATACCCGCTCTAGCCCATCGCACGCCCAAACCCGAGCCCGAGCCCCTGGCCTCGTGACTCGCACACTCTTCAGCCCATACCGCTGTGCCTCATCCTGGCCCGGGTCCCGCTGCTTGCATGTACAGGCAGGCATCAAGCTGGCCCGTCGCCTTGTGACACTTACACAGCGCATTTCCGACCTCAGCCTGCGGCGCTGAGCTAAGCCAGGCTTTCCCTTCCGTCGTCACCGCCGAGCCCACCTCTCAGTCTCAATCACAAGTCTGCGCTGCTCCGCACTCGGCAAGCCAAATTTCTGTGCGTCACGGGACCGACATCCACTTTCAACAGTTGCCGTGTGCGATTGCAAACCCACGCGACAGCGCCGTCAGTCCCTTCTCTTCGCTGTTCTCGTGGACTGCCGCTGGCTTCCCCACTCAAGGCCTCTGTCTCGCAGGCGCACCGTTTTTGTCATTTCCCCCTCTCCCCGCGGCGCTGAGTTTCATTTTGATAGCTGGCCAGTGTCTGCATAGATTGGGCATCACGGTGGATACAACGCGAGTACACCTGCCACTACCACTGCCCTCGTCACCTGGATCTGCCCACCTAGCGATATCTGGAACCTGCGAACATGATCGCCTTGCGCAGTTGTCCCTAGACAGCGCTGCCTTTTGACTTATTGGGCATATCCCTGGCTTGGAAGCAACTTGTCTCACTCACTGTCTGCAACCGACCTGAGTTTGGGGTATCAGGCCTTGGCAGGCCCTCATCTCATAGGCCAAGATGGACCCGGATGTGCCAATGATATTGCCCAAGGGCATTGTCATCAACACCAAAACCATATACAGGGAGGTTGCTGACTATGCCATCGTCCCCCCTGACAAGGTCTGGGAGTATTGGCATGGTACGCCTCCAACCAGCCGCCTCGGCTCTGCTTCGAAGTTCTTGACTAACATCCTTTGTAGTATACACTACAACCTACAAAAAACTCAAAGACCCAACAGCCTGCCGGCTAGAGAACTTTTGGTGGCATGTCTGGGGCAGTGACCGGCAATTTCTTAAAGGCAGGACACTTGCTAGGCTGTACGAGGAGATATCTGTCGGCCCAACATTTGTGCCTCTCAAAGGACCACCGAACAGATGGGAAGGACCAGATGTATGCCGCAACGTGTCCAAGTCGTCCTGCGCCTACTGACTCAAACTACCCAGATCCACCCACTAGTTCAACAGTTACTGGTAGCAGTGCAGTCCGAGGCACCTCCACTGGAACAGCTTGACCGATCAAGAGACTCAATGTCCAGGGCCTCCTCTTCGAGTGCTTCGAAGCCACCACCATCTCACCCCATCTTGAAGAAAGCACGAGGGCCTTCTTCTACGGGTCCTCGCCCCACTGCCCGCTTCGTATCACCTCACGAATCCGCTGATGAAGAGGATATGGTGTCATCCGGAAGCACAGCGGCTACTGCCTCGGAGGCCCCCGTCTATGTGGCCTCTCCGAAGCTGAGGCCGGCGGTAGTGCCGTCGGGAGCGACCTCGAAGTCGTCGACTGGGAAGCCTCAAACAGCCACGGACCGGAGTGCAACCAAGATGGAGATAGGGGTCCCTACCCATGAACGGTCACGGCAGATTTCTAGCCAAAATTCTGAGGCTGCTGACATCCAGAACAGCCCAGATGTAATTGCATCGGAATCCGAAGCAAACAGTACACCCGATACTCACGTCCCGCAGAAAATGAGCGAGAAGGCCAGGGGCAAACAGCCAATGAAGCCTAAGCTGGGTGGCAAAGCCCTCCATGCCGAGGCCCGACCTTCCCATTATCGTCGAACACTGTCAATGAAGCGGGAGACAGATGCTCTGCCCCAAGTTCAGTCTCTGGTTGACTTGAGTCGATATCCAAGAAGAGACTCGGCCAATTCCAAATCCACGTCTGGGATAGGGTCATTAGAGAGTGCTAGTAGTAGGGGCGAAGCACCTGGAATGGCCCGTTCCAACTCCCACAGTGGATACGAGCCACTTGCGAGTTTCCAGACTCGCCAAACACCAGCTCCCACCCTCTTGGCCGGGACGACGACCACCTTTACGGACAATGTCGCCGTCTCGGGGACAATTTTAGACCAATCAGGACTCAATTCGACCCCAAGACCCAACGACATTGATCATCAACGCCCTCAACACTCCATTGCTATTCGACCAACCAAATCCTCCATCCTCGATGCCCGGCTCGCACCGACACAGCCTACCTCGTCAGCCAGCGTTCCTTTGGGACGCACCAAGAGCCAGTTAACGTTGCTACTCGAACGAGAAAAAGGCAGAAATGGCAGCAACGCACGACATAAAAGCTAGAGGTGTTCATACCTAAGACTTTGTCCTGTACATTTCTGAATGTCGCTCCATGTAACGGGCGGCTGTCTATAACTTGAAGTGGTGAAAACAGGGCCCGTCCATTACCACCCCGGCGCCTTGGTCCATTGTACTAGTGATGTATTCGGATTCTGCTTTGCAATTAAAGTCATCGGCCTACTGGCCATATCATGTATGCAGCGCGTTGACCACCCCGTTTCATTACTGGCTCTAGTTCTTGCTCCTCTTCAATGGCTGATTACAGGTCGTGCATGGAAACGGTCCTGTTGTGTAAGAATTACCGCCAGAGTAACATATTCACAGTTTAGAGGTGGCAAGATGGGGAAAAGATGTTTTGATGCTCGTCGCGGGGTGCTGCAAGCACCGCATCAACATTTATACAACTACTATATACACAAGTAAAACGACCGCTGCGACCTATTCTGCAGTGGCCGCTCAAAACTGAGCTGTTATCACTGGGATTTTTGCGACCCTGTGGCTGCCAAATATATAATCTTGCCGACAGCGATGGAGCGATAAATTATTCCTCTCAGGCATCGTCAATATCCTGCTGCCCAGGTGTTCGGAACTTCTAAACCAATCAAAGAAACAGCGTTCAACTCCAACCCGAGAGATCAAGCTGCGTAGCCTGCTCTGCACTTTTTGTGTCCTACCCTGATCCGTTCCCAATCGACCGTGTGTGTCCAATCCAAATACCACTGATATAGAGTGAGAAAACGTCCTGTGGAGATAAATAGTGTTGACGGTGGCGGAAGAAGTATGCCAAGGATGTAAAGCGAATTAAAGGAAGAATGAAAAGGGGAAAAGAGTGTGAGTGTGTGAGTGCCCAAATTGCCTAAGCATACTCTCCCTTATCGGTCTCTCGACACACAATTACAGGCCCAGCCAGAAGGGAGGCGTTGAGGGGGCCTTGTTGGCCACAATTCTCAACACCAATGCGCCCTGAATCTAGTGCCCTTCCGCATAACAAAAAAGAAAATTAGACAAGAGAGGGAGAGTTGATGGTGGAGTGGCCACCTGCACCATGTTCATGACTCCCGCCAGCACACCTAGTCATGTAGGCGGAACATCTTGCGCAAAGCTCCAAACTTCTTCTTCTTGGGGGTATCAGGGGGGTCCGCTTCTGCGTCTTGGTCGTGAGAGTCTCTGGCCCAGGCAGTGACCTGCGCGTGGGAACCGAGACGAAGTGTTCCAGGAGACGTGCTGCGGCGCTTCAGCTGGCCCGCTCGGAAAGCGGACGTTGGGCCGGCGCCAGTAGCAGTTGACGGACGATGTTCATCCCCGTCCATGTCGTTGCGCCCCCTTTTCCCATCGACGATGTTATAGTCCTCATGGTGGTCGTCGTCCTGCAACGGCCAGTTGGCGCCGCGCTTCTTGAGCCGGGAACTCGACGGGCTGCTGTTGCTCCGAATTACCGCGAGTTGTTCAGAACTCCGCTCGAGCGGGGTGTCCCTTCGGGCGGCGCTTTCGCCGGTATTGCGGGATATCTTACCGCCGCCGTCTTTCTTGCGTCGGAGGATGGACATGAAGCTTCCACGGCGCGTGTGTGTAGGCCTCGGGGCTGAGGCTGCAGGCGGCGACGATGGTCTTAGGCCGTTGCGGCCTGAGCCGCTGCGGTTGAGACCGGAATTAGATCTATTTGCCGCATCGACAACGCCGTGGCCGTCCTCTAGGCCGTCGTCACTGTCTGGAAGGTCTGGAGAGTCTCCACGAGTCGCCGCGACAGCCGAGTTGGACGTCTTGTTTCGCAACGACCTCGGCATTCCATTAGTCCTGGGTCGAGATACGGCAACGCTCTCATCGTCACTTGAGTCTTCAAATCGACTGGTTGTCCGAGGAGGAGAGTCTTCCTCGTCGCTTGAAGCCCCGAACCGGCTGCCCTTGCTAGCCTTTTTGGCTTTCTTCTTGCTGTTCCCGCGACCGAATCCAGATAGTCGCATACGGGATGTGCTTCCGTCGCTGGATTCGGCTCGCAGCGACGTGCGTATCCTGGTACCTGCTACAACGGGAGGCGGGGAGCTCGCGCCTGAATTGCGGCGAAAGCCCGAACCGGCTGGGGACAGCGATCGCAAACTGAACCGGCTGCTTGCCTTGCCATGGTCGGACGAAGGACGCGCAGGCTCCCTCATGCTGCCCCTCATGCTACTCCTGAAGCCGAAGCCCTCCCCCATGCTAGCTCGTGACCGCTGGAAACTGCTCTCGCTCGAGTCGGAACCGCGGCGGCGGAGGGTGGGCTTCATGGTCGAAGCAAGGTGAACGCTCGCGCCTGCACGGTCTTCTGACTGGATCCGTCTGCTGCTCGCGGGTGGTTCGCTTGTGGTCGTAGTAGTAGGGTGGTAGGACGCCGGACGACGAGACTGCACAAGGCCCTCGACCGCACCGTTCCCTCTGAGCGACTTGCGCATACCAGGACTTGGACTCTCCATGTCATTTGTGCTTGTGCGTAGAGTCTTCTGCAGCCTGCTGTTCGCCGACGGAGAACTGGTAACGGTGCGCGATCTCATAGTCTTCCGCAGGCTTCCATTTTGCGCCGGTTCAGCTTGAACTGCAGGTTGCTCCTCGGTACGTCGAGTTTTATTCAACTTCGTCGAGCCCGAATGCTGCACCACCCCGACCTTGGTTTCCGAATGTCGGTCATCATCTGGCCAGACGGTGCCAGGAGGAATTTGATACAATCGACTGGGATCTTGGATTTTAGCTTCTTCCACTGGCCTTGTTGCCTTGTCCATAGACCGTCGCTTCTTTGTCCTCTGCGTCGGTTGCGCTACTTCCTCTCGATCGCCATCCTCGCCAGCTTCCTCCAGAGCCTCTGTCTCAAGCTGACGGCGCTTTTCAACGCTCAGGCCCCTCCAGTAGGCCTTTGCGTTTTCCCAGTCGCTTGGCGTTTTCAATGATAACTGGGGAGTGGGCACCACGGAGCCTTCTGAAGCCGGATCGATTGCTTCGGACTTGGGAACCGCTTTCGGAAGCAACTTCTTCGAGGCGGGTGGAGTGACAGGACTGTCAACGATGGCGTCAAGTGACATAAAGCCATCGCCTTCGAGATCTGATAAATCTTCGTATGCATCACTGTAAATGCTCTCTCCCTCGGACTCCTCTGGCTCCTCCTGAATGTCATGGATTCTACTCCTTGCAGTCGTCATGGGCTCAATGACACCATCTGCCGCCACAGGCAACACTGGATATTCCGATCCTGCTCCTGCTGGGATATTTGTATTGGCAATCGATTCACTTGCTTGAACAGGGAATCCTCCTGGCAGGTCGAAAAAATCTTGCGGCGAGTCATCCGGCCTCTCCTCTTCTACCACCCGCGGACTTGGCTGGGATACCGAAATTGCCGGTACGGGTTCCGTAGGCGTATTCTCGGCGAAGGGAGCACCACTTTGCTTGACGCCTAGATCCTCTGTCTCGGATGGTTTATGAGTCACGTCGTCCGTCTCCGGGGTTTTCTCCGACAAGGGAACGGCCTCCTCTTGTGCTATGGTTTCACTTTGATCGCTGGATGATATTGGGGTGTCGCTCAAGTCCCCGCTATTCTCGACCGAGGTAACGATAGGCGGCAATGGTTCCCGGAATTTCGAAATGTTAGCTGCATTGCGAGACTGTTCCTGAGCAAATATGGAGCCAATGGCGGCATCGGTCGAGGCATGAGGGTCGACAGCTGCTGGGCGGGTATTGCTTGGCTGCGACAAAGGCGATGTAACTGTTGGCGACCATAGGTGTTCCGCAGGTCGCACGAGGGGACGCTCTTCAACTTCCTTCATCTTCTTCTCTCTAATACTGCCAAAGGACGGCAACGCTGGTCGAGGAGTCATCTTTTCGTCGTCTTCTAGGGTGACGGAATCCCTCTTGTTTCGACTGATGAGGTTTTGCCAGCCTTTCTTTGCTTGGGGGCTGGGCACTACGGGTTCTTGGCCCTCTTCTGGGACCTCGGCAGCCTCCCCAACAACGACGGTGTTCTGGTCGTCAAAACTCACACGAACACTCTTCTTCCTTGCCATCATTGCATCCTCCTGTGCGGTGATTCCTAGCAAGGAGCTCGATGCCTCAGAGCCATCTTCGGAGGGTGACGCGTCTCTGGAAGGGTTGGCGGCATGCTTTAGAGCGGACTTTCGTGGCGATAGCGAACGCGGCGGTGGTTCGTGACGTACAGCGAGCTTATCTGTTGTTGGGGCGAAGTGGGTTGCCCGCACTGGGCTTGCGGAGGGTAATCTGGTGCGATTGACATTTTGCGGAGACTGAAAAGCAGTTGCCGGGGGTGAGGGTTCCCTAATGCCCTCGGCGGGAGACTCAGCTTCAGCTTGTCTGGGGAATGCAGCCTTGGAGGGAGTTGTGTCGGGAAAATCGCCTTCCTGCTCTGTCGCTGTTCGCTGGACATCGGTTCTTCCTCCCTCATCTTCATCCTGTATGATATGCCCTTTTTTCACCCCAGACTCCCGTGGAACGGTTGGGATTGTTTCTACCAGCTCCTCGGTGTCATGTTGCGCTTCAGGTTCGTTGTTTGTATCGGATTCCGGCAAGGGAGTTGGTTTGGGTTCCTTGACTTGAGTTTCCTCCTCCGTAATGGCAGGTTCAACAGCTGCCTGCTGGGCAGTTTTGGCAGCTGCAGCCGATATTGATGTAGCCTCGACAGCGGTACCCTTTGGTCTGCCCACGGTCCCTCTCGATAGGTGAGAGCCACTCTTTGACGGTTCTTGCTTCCTCCTCCTCGAGCTCTTTTGAGAAGCCTCTCTAATGATCTGCTCGCGCATAAGAAGCTCTGCACGAGGAACCATTCTCCTGGAGTTTGCATCGTACACCATGGCTTGATCTGGCGAAGCCGAGGTCACCCGATCGCCGTTGGGAGACTCAAGCTTCGATCGAGGATATGAGAAGTTGATCGAATTTGGGCTTCCCGGCCGCAGACTGGCAGGAGGCGAGACGGCAAGAACGTCGCTAGAATGGCGCACATGAGATATGTCACCAGTCGTTGCGGCGCTGAACCAAGTTCCTTGTCCATCCTTCATCTTCTGACTGGCCGTGCGGAAGGGCTGGATTTGCAGACTGGCCGTCTTCCTATGCGTAGCGCTCGGGGATTCGGTCTCCAGGTTGGGCTTCTGGTTCTTGGGAATAGTTGGGAGTGGTGGGATGTCGTCGGTGTTTGGAGCTGCACTCCGGGCGGGTGATGGCGACCGGAAGGTTCGATCGGTCATGGAGCCCGTGCTGGGGGATCTGCTAAGCTCCCCTCTGCTCCGATCTCGACTACCGGTCGAAGAAACAGATGCGCTGCGCCGCTGCGCGCGTTTGGATTGTACTTCAGCGACATTGGTGGGAGTTGTCGGCCTAGCCTTCAATGCGGCGGCAGCGGCGGCGGAGGACAATGACGGTGTTGATTGTTCGCGTCGCATGAAAGCCGACGCCGCTGCCGTCGCAGCATTGGGGTTGGCCGTCTCGCGGGTCAGAGGCTGTTGCGAGCGCGCGCGAATCATTAGCGAAAATACTTTTGGGGGGGACGTAGATGAATTTGAATCGAGGGCGCGCAGCAGGCATAACTGCCTTTGAACCATCCACTCGGCCGGGAGAAGCTGCGACCGTGGTCCTTGGGCTAACTGCAGGGCCCAAGCAAACTCAAATGCCAGACCCGAAGCTCCGGGCTGCAGAGTGCAGGCATGACTGGAGTTTCGCTCACCTGTGCGGGAGGACGATTCCTCCGCGAGCCCCCGAACATGATGGACGGATTAGGCGGCTCGAGGCCTAGCAGCGATCAACAGGTAATAGACATGGGCGCGCTCAGAGGCGGAACGGTGATCAGATTGAAGCGAATAAGTTGCCGTAAAGCTTGTGTCCCATGAAAGAGCGGCTGGGGCGCGTCGGGTTGAGGACGAGGAAATGTAGGTACGTCGTAGAGTCGATAGAATTGATGACGAAAGGGCATCAAGCCACGCAGGCTAGCAGAATGGCCCACATTTTGCCACTGCATGTCGGCGCCTCAAGGGAGGTACTTTGCTGGTACCTGAGTTCGCCAGGGTTTCCAGGTGATGGTCTGGGTACAGGCGGCGCAGGGGGCCATGTACCTTGAATGGATCGCTTCTTGGGTCCCAATTAGCTGCGAAGGTACGTACCTACCTTAGCCAAAGGAGACATTCAGGCCGGATCCGGGACTGCCAGCTTCTTGTTAGTTGGCTTCGCTTCCCATCCTACGAGAGAAATAGTCACCGTGGTGTTCTTCAGCTCCTCACATGCTATGTCGTCATTGATCCGTCGTTAGCAAGGGCGTTTTCATCTCCCCGCGTCTACAGTCTCACCTGAATTTCGCCGCGCTATGTCTCGCATCGTGTGTGGTCTAACATTGTCCCTTGGCCCGCCCTGACGTCAGGTTTGGTGGGTGCCCTCATTTCCCGGTGCCCTGCGCCCAGAGTACTCCCTCTCCACAAGACTCTCTAGCCCCTCAATTACTTGCAGTTGGTACTAACAAATCTTCGACGGCATCGATTCGCATGCTGTGTCGATCTGCATAATAAATCTCCGGCTCCCGGACAAGGGCGCTCAGTCGTGCCAATCAAGCCAAGCCCGACACTCTGCCAGGCGCCTCTCATGTTTCCTTCTACCACTGCTTGTACTCGGAGCCACTCGCAGCTTGGCCCCTCTAACCTGCTCCCTCTTGTTCGTGAGAAGACCCATGATATGAGGTGAGAGGATGCCATTGAATTAATACTCTCGCGAGAATACACTGCCATGCGTCTTCTCTGGACATGTGACTATCCATACCCTATTGTTTACACCAACTACACTGGCTCTGATGGACTACAATGTCTCACAGCTCCTCCCCCTAGGGACGTCCTCCCCACCGATTCTGTCCCCATGATTTGCTGGCCTTTGCTCCGCGCAACAACACTGTTCAATACAACTGGCAATGGGTTAATCATCCCAAGGAATCCATGGACATGGCTTCTGGAATAGCCCCTGTCCAGGGTGTTGGTTGCTCCAGACAGTTTGCGCTGCAAGGGCCAAGGGGCTAGGCTCGTACCCCAGCCGGTAGAGGCCGCCCGCCACCACTGTCCTCTATGCTGGGCAATAAGTCCGGCAGCGAGTTCGCAGAGTCATCGTCATAATCATCCACGTAGTCATCTTCTGATTGCGTGGAATGGCTGTGTCCAACATCCAATGGCGGTGCGGTATGATCCTCGAGTGAGTCCGGTTGGCCCTGAGGAGAAGTCTGGGTCGAAACATGGCCCCTAGTGGGAGCTTTGCCATTCTTCCTGCCCTTCCGGCTTTTTGCCTTGGCCTTCTCTAGCAGGCGTTTTCGGTCGGCCTCTTCTTGTCGATGTCGACGGTCTTTGATCTCATACTCGCGGATCAGAGCCCTGGGGGGTTCCCCAAATATACGCTCGTACTCGCAAAACTCGCAGATCCAGATATCTGACAGCTTTGGGGGGTTGTGATAATTTGCTTCAGTTGCGGCCCGACGGCGATGTCGCGCTGCCAAATTGAGCTCCTTTTCCAATTGACGACGGCTCTGTCGGCGGGAGGTCCCAGATCCGCCACTGGCGGCTTTTGATGAAGCATCATGGTGTGTACCATTTACTGCATTGACTCCGGTGGTGATACTGCTTGCTTGATGGCCCATATTGTGTTTACTCGGATGGCCTTTTGTCTTCTTAGCGAAAGGCTGGTGGTTGTCCAGTCTCATGTATGGAATGCTTACCTGGCCACTGCACAGTTCCCGGAACCTGAGAATCGCAGGTGAATGTGAACTGTGTTGATGCAGGTGTTGGCTTGCCTGTACTCGAATGTTGCTGAAGGAGGCTGACGTTCTCTTGACCTTGCGGACGGAGCTTTTCAGCGTTTGCTATAGCATTTGAGATAATGCCTGTGCTTTCGTGTTCTACAACAATGGTCAGTAAATAATGATCTTGATTGAGACCAAAGTTCATATTCATGACGAGGCGTGAAGGAAAGAAGCATGATATGATGGGGATCATGTGTGTGAAAGGCCTACCGCCTGTGATGTAGAGCTGGGGCCTTCAGGGGACTTACCAGAGGACGCCCACTGGGGTGGGGTGGGTTTGGGCCGTCCTGCCCATGTGTTGTTGCCATCCGATAGAGCTCGAAGTGGACTCCTGCCATTTCTTGAACGTCCAAGCCTTCCTCGTCCCGGACCTGAGATCCCCTGGTTATTCGACATGAAAGTGCCCGAACCAGGAACGGTTGTGGAGCTGGGGTATGATCGTTCGCCGTTGAGATCGCTGCCCGGAGAATGTGCACCTGATGATAGCGCTAGAGCGCTAATCTCGCTATTCAGAGCATGCGTGCTATTTAGCGAGGGGTCGCTCGCCGATGGGATTTTTCGCTTCTTCTTATTGTTCGTATTCTCAAAGGAATCGTAGCCATCAACAGACGAGGCTGTGGAAGGCGGAGGCTGCGGCTTTGAATCTCGACCCGATTCCGGTTTGGACGAGCGACGAGCTGCCCGGGTTAATATCTCCGGCGGAGATCTGGTAACCAGAGTGCTTCGTAGCGCAGTTTGGTCGTCATCCCCATCCAAAGCGCCCACGCCGTTCCGCCGCGGGGTATAGTTGCGGCTTGGCTCAATACGGTGGCCTGGCCCAGCCGGGCTCGAGGACCCTGCTCTGGGTGGGGTGCCCTCCTCCTTCGGAGTGTATGGAGGATAGTAGAAGAGAGGCGTGTTCTCGTGAGTGGGCGTGGGGTATTTGATCGAGTCTGCGACTTCGGGGGACAGTCTCTCGCGGAGTCGACGTTTCGGCAACGGCCGAATAGGGCGGTCTGGGAACAGCGATGATACTGTATCTGGTGACATTCTTGGACTAGTATCTGTTGAGGGAAACCGGTTGAGCCGCGTTAGCAAATAGAACGCTACGATGCCGGCAACGCCTGTTGCAATGACTGGGAACGGAGGCATGGGAAAGGCAGAATAAGTACGACAGGCGGAAGTCCGCCCTCATCTGGCTGTGTGTGATGAAGTGGATTGATGCTGATCGTCGGTGATTATAATTTGCAGTATGTAGGGGAATGCGTACCCATCACACATCGTCCAAGAAGTCGGGTATCGCAAAAAGAGCAAAGAGCAGTTCGGCGACAAATCTAGCTCAACAGAACGCAGCAAAGCAAACGACGGGGTGGGTTCGGCAAAAAAGCTATCGGGGGGGAGGAGGGATCGGTCGAAGAGCTCGTGGCATGGGTAATCGTGGCTTGCTTAACAGTGAAGACGGAAAATGTGCTGGGTTCGATCGGTCTCTCGAGTCTTCTATCTTCAGTCAGAGGGTCGTGCATACATGGCCGACGCAGCCTGGGTACCAGCCCCGAGTGCGGGAAGGCGCCTCAGGGAAGCCTGGATTCAAGGATAAGAAAGCTCCGGAGCTGCAACAGCTTGCACTCTGTCACTGTCAGCTAGTTCCAAGGCTTGCTGGCCGGGCATAGACCGTACCACCTAATGTGAATGACGAGCCGCGGCCTTGGCCCTCGAGGCTTGGAGGGGACCTCTGGGTAGTCGACTGGGGGTCGAAGGGGGGCGAGGGGACGCAGAAGCCTCTATCTTGGTGATGATGAAACTAGTGCGAGGGCTTCGTAGGGCTGGCCGTCAAGTCCAGGCAGTCAACACATTTGATTGTTAATGACATTTGATATGGTGGCTACGTTTAGGAGGTGGGAGGTGGCAGATTGCCTTAGTAAGCAGGGCAGGCAGTACAAGGGCTCATCTACGTATGATTGTGCAGAAGGTGGAGGGAGGGTGGAGGGCGGAGGACCAAAATCCATATGCTCTCTGGCCAATGGACATGGGCTTTTTTTCCAACGGAGTAGGTCAGGCAGTAACACTGTGCAGTCGTCTGCTACGGAGTATCGCAGCGTTGCCATTTGTGGGGGGGAACATTCCGAAGGCGCAGCTCTTCGCGGCAAAGCAACCATGTTAAGTCAAGGGCCCGCGCAGTGTCTGCTACAGCAGCCTCATGCCTACGGTAGGTAAAAGCAAAAGGGGGGAAATGTTTTTACGCTTGTGACACTTACGAACCTGCCTTACCTTTATTAGTGAGTCGAGTCAGTTGCTGGCCGGAGATGGCTAAAGAGGGCTTCTTGTTTGTTCGATCTGGAAGTGGCACCGGGCCACTTCGTGACTATTAAGCGCCTCCCCGCCCTTCACAGGGCACGCGCTGCGGCGCTGCGACGCTGCTCGCCATAGCCGCATTTTATCCGCTGCAAATGTGTGGGCCTAGGGGCCCTAGGGTACTGCTGTAGCCACCGGAGCTGTGTTGAGATAGGGTGACGGGACACTGTCGGCACCAATGGCACAGTAGGCACAGTATCCATGAGCACTGGGTCTGCGCTGATCCACTCCCCTGCCATTGCCCTGTGCACGCTGCGCCGGGCCCACTTACCACTGTGCGCTTGGTGGTGTCGCTCGCTGCTGCCACTGATGCTGCACAGCGACCGCGCCCGCCGTTCCTCGCCTGGTTGGTCTTCCCACATTGCTCTTCAGATCGACGCCTCTCCGGTCTACCCTCCTCTCCCACATCCACCTACCCATCCTCCCCTCCCTGGTTCTCCCCCGACTTCTTTTGCCGTCCCTCGTGTCCCCCGTGTCATGACTACACCGCGCGACATGCTCACTGGTCTACGATCCGGCTGCTCTTTGACACTACTTGCCTAGCCATCGACCCTTGGTCTCTTCCCCAGCACCCTCACACTCGTTGCTTCTCACGTCGCCTCCCCTCCCGCTTTCAATGGCACCGCCTTCACCCCGACGGTCATCAAGAGCTCGCGCTACCAATCCCCAGTCCCAGCAGTCCTCCGGCTCTTCAAGCTCGTCAGGGCGCGTTGAGCGGAGCACCAGATCTGTCGCCAAACCCTCCTCCAACAAGTCCACCACCCCCAGCGCCTCGCTGTCGTCGGAACCTCTCGACGACGACGACACACTCCTTGGTCGGCGACGGAAGCGCGGCCAAGACGACGACACGGATAAGACCTCTCGAACCGACGTATACGATATGGTGAACGGCAGCGATGACCTCCAAGAGGAGGAGGACGAAGCTGTTCGGTGCTTGTGTGGCTCTGAGGACTACCCAGGCCGGCCTCCCGTCGAAGGACCCGACGCCGATTTTTTCGGCGCCATTGAGCTCACTGAAGACGTTACTGGCTTCTTCGTTCAATGCGACATTTGCAAGGTCTGGCAACACGGTGCTTGTGTCGGGATCTTCAGCGCCGAGAGCTCGCCCGATGAATATTTTTGCGAGCAGTGTCGCAAGGACCTGCACAAGATCCATACCGCAAGCAATGGGTACGTGATAGCTTTCCAACTTCTCTGCGTCCACGTAAATGGATATTGCCAGTGGTAACGCAATTTTCCTTGGGTGTGTTGGCTCAACGCCTTCACCTTAGCCCTCCTTCCTTTCTGTTGACTCCCAATTGACATCTTCTGGGTCGCTTTGTGGCAAATCCGATCATCCTTTGTTGATTGCCACTAACTTTTATTGAAATAGGCAAAAATATTCCAAATACGTTCCCCTCCACCGACCGTCTCGCGCTACCTCGCGGGCAACCTCGATCACCAAGGATGGCACCCGATCTCCTCGAGGCGGAAGCAAGGAGAAGACTTCCCGACCGACCACAGCGACACAATCATCCAAGCGAAGGTCCACTATGAACAGCCGTGATCGGGCTTACGAGGATGAACAGCTCCTTCGTGCCATTGAGGCCAGCAAAGAGGATGCACCCCACGATGCTTCAGACAGCGCCTCTCGACGAACAAAACGTGGTCGCAGTGAAAGCGAAGAGTATGTGGCTAGATGGAAATTCTTGTAGTCATTTCAGGCACTGACACCGCAGCAGGAACGCTTTGAATGTGAAAAGGCAGCGAACAAGTTCCCGATCGGTGTCACCCCCAGCCGAAGCCATCGCCGCTCCCAGTGTAGAGGAGTCGGACGACGAGAAAAATGGTCGAAACGGAGCGAAGAAAGTTCGGAATGGGAAGCCCCAAAGGGAGCCTACTGAAAAAGAAGAAAAAGAGCGACAACGCCTAGAGGCTGCCAATAAACGCAAAGGGCGGGCAGAACGCCGAAGGGGAGAGGGTGAGTCGCCACATGCGTGTCAGTTGTATCTGGGTCTAACTTGTTTCCCCTTGCAGATTCGGACCCTTCAGAGGAAACTCCTCTCGCCAGTGCTGTGAACGAACCACCATCCGCCAACAGCGTCGAACCTCCCGCCACGATTGAGCCCCCCGCGATCGAAGAGCCCACACCTGATACTCCTCCAATGAGCCATCCACCGGCCGGAAGCTCGCATAAGCGTGGAGCCCGAAGCAATCATAAAAAAGGGAAGGGAAGGAACCAGTATACCCGTGATCGTGATGCGGATACCGGCGAATCTCCCGCAAGGTCCATGTCTCGTGACATACAGAAGAATGGCGACGAGGCTGGCCCGGCGACCCAATCAAAACCAGTCAGCGACCATAAACTAAGCTCTTCCAAACCAAAGTCGGCCATGCCGAGTAAGCTCAACATGACTGATATGAAGCGGCGAGTCGGAGCCATCATGGACTTCATTTCTCGGACGCAAGTGGACCTTGCCGCGGAAGAGATGCCAACCCCTCAATCCGACTCCTCGAGGAACACACCAGCGCCGCAAGTCAATGGCGGTTCTGGGGGCTCTGCAAACAACATGGAGAGTGAGAATGGCGTTTTGGCCTCACAAAACAGGGATTTCAAAGAATTGAGCTGTATGGAAATGATGGACGTCCTGACACGAGATATGGTCAAGTGGCAGAACCAGTATGCGTGACTGCATACAGCTCGGAACTAATGGATTTGCGTGATTCCCCAATGACGGCGCAGGCAACTATGAGTATTTTGTGTGAGGGTTCGGAGTTTGGAGGCAGTATGCATGCATTTTGGGCGCAATTTTGGCATCAAGGATCGGCATGGGAGAGCTTCATTGCCACTGGCCTCCCTCCTTTTGTGTTTTACGTTTATGGCGGTCTTGTTATGCTTGCGCGATTCCCGACGGGAAGGCTGGCAGACGTCCGTCTACTCCTCAGGGCTTCGTTTCTACCCTCGGGGGTTTCCTTCTTATATACCCTACTTAACCCGTTTGTGAGGGCACCTACCGGCGCTCCTAGACTGGGTTAAATGGCACCACCAGATTCATGTTTACGAGGTAGATTGGGTTCCTTCTGTTTTCCATAGCTTCAGTTTTCGAAGTGGGTAGATAAATAACGTATGGCCCGCTGTAGCCAATTGAAGATTCAAGTCCAAACGTGCGCGCTCTAGTCATACAGTAAAGTACAATGTTTGATACATAGGTAGATGCAGCATTCGCATCAGGCACCGGCCCTTAGTTGCGCGCGGGCGACCTTTTGCATCTTCCTCGCCTGATTCAGGCTCATTCTCGGCTCGGCCAGCCATCGTTGATATGTCTCGATGGAGTCATCAGAAAGATCGTCCAGAATGAACTTGCCCAGCCCGCCGTTCCGCCACTCTGTCAGGACAATATTGGCGGCCGAATGCCAGTCCGGCTCGCCTGAGCGGCGCAGCTTACCACGCTTCTTGGCCACGGATGTGAGAAATTCCGTGCAGTCATTTGTAGGTTCGGAGAAGCGCTTGTAGAGCGACGGATCCACCAAGTTGAGTCGGTAAAGGAGGTAGTCGGTCAGGAGGTCGTCGGAGATGAGGCCGTCCTTGATACCTTGCACGAGGGCAATTTTGACCATTGTCTCGGGATCCTCAACATAGGGCTGGAAGATGCCTGGTGTGTCCATCACGTAAACGCCGTCCCCCACGCCGCCATTCTCTGCCGACTCCAGGATGCGCACGGGGGTGCTAATCTTGCGCGTCACGCCGGCTTGGCCGCCAATTCTGGCCACCTTGGCCGTCCTTTCGGGTGTGCCTACCCGGCGGAGGGCATTGAGCAGCGAACTCTTGCCGACGTTGGGCATGCCCACAATGAGAGCCCGCATGCCAGTCAAGGAGTCCACCTGTCGTGCGGTGTCCGCAATCTTCTCCAACAACCGCCTCGTGGTCGAATCTTTGGTTTTACCCCAGAATACAAGCCGCTGCCCATAGAGCTTACGAAGAGCGTCTCGACTACCGGATGCGTCTGTGGTGAGGTCGGATTTGGTGTAGACGATCATTCGCTCTCGGCCGGCAAGAGCACGCTCGAGCTGTGGATTGTGCGTAGATAGCGGCAGGCGGTGGTCGCGACATTCTATGACGAGGTTGATGTTTGAAAGTCTCTTGACGATCTCGGCCTGGCCGGCGGCATGGTGGCCAAGGTAGTAGGTCTTGGGGATGGAGTTGGGGAACGCGTAGCTTGCGCGCGGGATGAAGGAAAGCGCGCGCTCCATGGTTGCAAGAATCAGGGTGGTGTTTTCGTTTCACTGTTCACTGTCATATTGACTGGCCCGATTTGATTGCAGGTCCTGAAAGGAACTGTTTGGCGTTGCAGCGAATAATAGTCACAAGTTTGCTATTCAAGGGCCTGGCTGATGGACAGAAAAAGATCACCGCAGCCTTGCAGTTGCGAAAGTCTTGGCATCCGCAGCCTTGCCCCTCTCCTCTGGATCTGGGGGCACGTGCTGATACGGCTGGCACTGATAGATAAGAATAGCTGACGTCATGGGGGGCTCCAGATCTTGCTGCACCAATAAGTAATGCAGGAAGGTACACGCGGGTAGTGCCCAGCGGCGAATAAAAAGGTGGGAGGCGAAAAGTCCCTTAGAGGCCCAAGCCCAGAGCCAGACCGAGGCCACAAGCAGGATGGCTCAAGCAGAGAGCGAATGCCAAGACTCGCGGCGCCTGCGAAAACATCAATATAGCATGTGAGGCTCCCCACGATGGGCCAGTTTCGACAGACTGGCTTGAGACCACCAGCAATTTTCTGCGATTGCGCAGGCTCGCGAAATCCTGAAGCGACAGCAACGATCTGAGATGCCCCTTGACTGCCCACCTTTAACCAAGCCAAGATGAGCGGACCGGGATCAACTGGGAGAGACCCCCCCTCCCATGCCGTATCTGCAACAGCAACGGATGCAGATGCGAGACAACCTCCCACACATCGCCACGGCGGGGATGAAATCAGGCGGCGATCAGATGACCAGGCAACTCTCGCGCCTGGCCCTCGAGAGGAGGAGCAAAATGAAGTTGTCGACGGAGAAGATCATGACGGCCAACACCGACCCGGCAGGCTCGCCCGCTACTTCAGCCGTGGAGGAAAGCTACGTCCCTTTAGACTGCTGAGACAGGATATCTCGAATATTCGCGGCCGGTGGATTTCGGACTGGCAACTCTTCAACCAGCAAATTATCGCCAGTGCGGTTTACATCTTCTTCACCAACATTCTCCCCGGTATCACCTTTGCTAGTGATCTGTACACCCTGACTGGCAAGTCATGGGGCACAATCGAAATAGTTTTCAGCACTGGTCTTTGTGGCATCATATTTGCCCTGTATGTGGAACATGAAGAATCGAAGGGTCCAATGAGCTGCGGCTAATCAATCCTTGTGTGTAGGTTCTCTGGCCAGCCACTTACAATCTTGGGTGTCACTGGCCCTTTCACGGTCCTGGCGGAGAATATTTACGAGTTGGCCGAGGTGCACTTCCATGTAAGCTTGTCCAGACCCTCGAAGTCGCATTTGTAGCAGGCTTCTAACAACACGCTCCAGGTGAAATTCCTCCCCGTCATGGCCTGGACCTTGATTCATGCCGGCTGGATGCACTACGTCCTGGCTATCTTCAACGCGCATGACTGGACGATGCAATATGTTACCCACTTCAGCGCCGACATCTTCTCGTTGCTCAACAGCGTCATCTACTTCCACAAGGCTGCAATGGAGCTGAAGCGAACTCATGCAAAGGTTTCCCTTGCTGCCTTCTTGTATGCCATCATCGGCGCCGTTGGCACCTGCCTTTTCGCCATCGCTCTGTCAACCGCCAACTCGTGGAAGCCTCTTTTCCACAGATACGTCCGGCTGGGCCTGACGGAGTATGCCGCTGCCATTTCAATCATCATCTGGATCGGTATCCCTTACATCGGGGAGCTCAAAGAGCTGGACCACGTGCGCCTTGACGTGCAGAGCAGCAGCTTCCGGCCAACCAGTCCTGACCGTTCATTTTTTTTCGTGCGTTTCTGGGAGCTGCCGGTGGAGTGGGTGTTCTTGTCGATGATACCAGGCGCCATCGTCACTGTGCTGTTCTACTTCGACCATGAGATTAGCAGCATTATCTGCACCGTGGAGAGATATGGAACGAAGAAGCCCGGTGGCTATGCGTGGGATATCGCGCTACTGGGAACAACCACCATCATCTGCGGCATCCTGGGGATTCCTCCGGCAAACGGATTGCTCCCGCAGGCGCCCTTGCACTCGGAATCACTGATCCACTATGAGCTTGAAACTCCAGACGAGCGACTTGAACACGGAGAGGCCCCAGAACCTCGGCCAGTCGCACGAACGTATGAGCAACGGTATTCACCCTTCATCCAGGCCGCTTTGATCTTGATCTTTGTCTCCCCGCCGCTCCAGAAGCTCCTTGGCCTAACCCAAACGTCTGTGCTGGCTGGCTTGTTCATGTTCATGGGCTACCAATCACTCTCGGTCAATCCTATCCTCGAGCGGGTGGCGCAACTCGTCACTCCTACATCAGAGCTACCTCCTCTACCGACCGGCGTCACTTGGCTGGGGATTCACATGTTCACGGTGACCCAAATCATCATGACGGGCATTGTTTTTGGCATCACACTAACCGTGGCGGCCCCCGCGTTCCCCCTGATCATCATTGCGCTTGTTCCGGTGCGGCTGACGCTCATGAGTCGGCTGTGGGGACGCGAGACGCTCAGACTGGTCGACGGGTGGGCTTGTCGGGAGGGGAAACCAGAGGACGATGCAGATGCGACCAACGCAGGGGCCGAGGTGCAGATTCCCGATGACGAGGAAAAGGCTCGCGTCGATGTCTAACGGAACGGTACAGAGGGCCACGGTTGCACCATTGTGTTGGGCAGTAGACACCACGACGTGTGGATGATTTTTTTTGGTGTTTTTAATCGAATGATCTGACTTTTGGATACTTGTGAGTCGGACAGGTCCCCGGAGATACCCAGGTAGATGCCGCTTGGCGGCGCATAATACTAAAGCAACGTGCCCCCGCCCATGTGGAACAGGATCACGCCAAGATCCTTGGTTCCTCACCTTATGGATAATGGGCTCAAACTCCCCTTGCAAGCGCCCAGTCGCAGCGTTGGCTTGAGCATGGTCCCAGTTTCATGACACTCCGCAGATTCCCCAGGTTTAAAACAACCCGCTCCCCCCTCCCCCACAGAGTCCTTTCTGTCTCAAGGCTGCTATCCAGATTCGATCATCAAATTGAAGCCCAGTCAGAGAACCATCTACACATCATGCCCATCTCTGTAGTGGGCAAGGTCGCCGTCATCACTGGTGGTGGCTCCGGTAAGACGACGATCTCTGCGTTCCCGAGGCTGATGTAACGCTGGATCTAATCGGATCGACCAGGCATCAACCTCACATTTGCCAAAAGGCTTCTCGAAGAGGGCTGCTCCGTCGCCGTCGGAGACATCAGACTGTCCCCCAAGGCCGAGGACACGCTCAAGCCGTACCTCTCGGAGACGGCCCCCGGCAAGCCGTCGGCGTTCTTCCACAAGACTGATGTCACATCATGGCCTGAGCTCGAGAGTCTCTGGAAAGCGGCCTTGGGCAGGTATTCCACCGTCGACATCGTGGTCCCCGGCGCCGGCCTTTTCGAGCCCAAGTGGTCGTCCTTCTGGGAGCCGCCCAAGTCCGAGACCAACCCGGACAGCGTCTCGCGAGACGTGGCCGATGGCAGCCCCGGCCACTACGCTGTCCTGGACGTGAACCTCACCCACCCGATCCGCCTCAGCCAGCTTGCCATCTCGCATTGGACGCAGAACAAGCAGAAGGGCACCCTGGTGCACATCGGCAGCATGGCCGGCTACATGGCTGCAATCCCTACCCCTCTGTACTTTGCCAGTAAGCATGGGCTCCATGGCTTCGTCTACTCTCTTGCGAGCCTGCGCGACAAGCTTGGGATCCGCGTTGGCTGCGTTGCCCCCGGGCCGGTTGATGTAAGTCTGTGCTCTCGTTGTCCCGTCCATACTAATAAACCCCATCACCCTTGTGCCGCATCCTTGCTGACCGTCATGCTTCGCAGACACCCATGATCCACGACGACCCCACCAAGTCCATCATGCTGGACAAGGATACGGAGCTCATTGCGCCCGAGGAGATCGCCGAGGGCATGTGGCGGCTCGTGGTCGACGAAGATCTCGGCGACGGCACGGTGCTGGAAGTGCAGAAGGGTGCGTCGCGTGTTGTTCCCATGCTCAACTCGGTTCCGCCCAGCGGCCCCGGCACCGTCATCCCTGGATACTTTGCGTCGCAGGAGAGAATCTGGAAGAGCCTCCAGGAGGACGGTCTCAAGGCATAGGTTGCAACAGTGCAGTGCGTGCGACCCCTACGGATCCGGGCTCTAGATGAATAAATGAACAAAACACACCAACACCTTGGCCGTATGCTCTGTTTGACTCGTTTCATGCTTCACGATGCGACTGATGGACTGCAGAGGCTGAAGTTGTCGTTTTCCCATGATGCAGCTATTCAGCCGCCCCGGCCGGCCCGCCATCCAGATTCCACTCGATGAGTATCCTTGCGGAAGTTCATGAAACGAAACGCAGAGCTGGAAACAAACAATGTGTGAGTGGTGGGGGCACCCCTGTACTAGTCCTCATAACTCTTGCGGGGGTATGGGATCCCGAACGAAACATGCGACGGACTAATACCCCACGACCAGTAACACGGCCGTTGGGGGCCGGGCAATTCGCGGTCTCTTCTCTAAGCGATAGAATCTCGGAAATTGACAGCTAAAGAGTTAATAGAAGCGCTGGCTATAGCAGATGATGGTGTGGGGGGTTGCGGTGGACGTTGGTTCACCGTATCTGCCTCATAGCGAGCAGTGGCACGGATGTTGCCAGTGGCTGGAATACGGAAGGCCAAACAAAACATGAACTCGGCCAGGCCTTGTTGAGGCGAAGCGAGCATCCGAGCCCAAGACAGGGGGGTATGGAGCGAGTGGTGCTCCCGCCTGGCAATACAGGGCGCGTATTGAGCAACTTGCTTGCGCCATGACTGACTAGTCATGTTGGCATCCTGGCGCTGGCAAAAGTTCTCATCGGTTGGTTCACTGGGATTAGAAATGAGGGAAAAGGATGCTGGGCGAAGGAACACCCCTCCGGTCTTGTTCTAAATAGGCAGTATCTCGTATCCAAGACTCAATTACCATATCCCAATTCCACGGGTCTTTGGTTCCCGTGGCTGCTATCTGTCCAGCTCTTTTCACGTTGATAGATATACACACAGGTTGCCAGCCATTTAATGACAGCCCGTAAAACCAAGCAGTGGACCCCGAATATCCAGTCCCGTAGTGGGGAATTTTCTCAGGTTGAGAGGTTGAAACTGGCAGTGATGCGGCGGCCATGTTGACCAGAGGGAGAATGCGTGGCCAAACTTTGCGTGTGCGGGGGTAAAAAGTAAGATCGAAAAGGCAAGGGAAGTAAGTTGGGGATAAAATATTCAAAAAAAAACACAAATCGAATGCCAGATATATGAGCTCGAGAGACGAGCTGGGTATCATGATGAGCATTGCTCAGACTGCTCTGCATCTTGTCCACTTCTGCCGTGTTGGTGTCGTCATCCTCCTCCTAAACGTAGATTGATGAAACCCAGCTCAGTTGATACTCGGACAAAAGGCCCTTATTGGGAGGGAAAAGAGGCGAAATCAGAAGTAGGGGGAAACATTGACAATAACGGTTGGCTCGGATGCGTCGTCGCTCGTCCAAAGGGAAAAAAGGAATGCGCGTTTGCTGAAGGTGGTGTTGGTCCTGAGAAAAGTGCAAATTGCGTGTGATGCCGTGCAGGCTGTTTCAAGAAAGAGGTTTTGTTTTGCATGACTCCGTTTTAGGTATTGCTTCGGTCACTTATTTGATGTTTTTGAAAAGGTCGGATCCCAGGATCCCATCGTCCTTTTCAAGGTCGGCAAGCTCGGGAATCATTGGCGGCGGCGGGCCGGCTGGCTTCTTGAACGTGGGTGTACTCGGGGCTGGGGGCTGCTCAATCACGGTGCTGGCACGCCTGTTGTCGCCAGTTATCCGCCTGAACCACCCACTGCTACGCTTCGACTTGCGCTCGTCCATGAAGCTTGTTCCACTGCTAGCAGGCCGAATTCCGTTGGCGGTTGAGATGCTCCCGTTTGGTGCTGATTGGCCCTCTGCATACATGTTATTCAGTTTGTTTCTGCTGAAGAGGCGACGGATGCTACCCTGGCGGCTTGAGGCAGCTGGGCTTAGGGGAGCATCATCATCCGCGGTGCGCTTGGTTCCGGCAATATTACCATTGGGGTTGGATGCAATCTTTGTTCCTTCGGATCCATCTCCAAGCTTCTTCGCCTGGTCCTTGGCGGGCGGCGTCTGGGGAGGCGTCGGCTGGACTGGAGAGTCAGGAGGCGGCGGGATGTTGGTCCCGTCAGTGATGCTTCCGAAGTTGAGGTTGAGGGCAGGCAGCTCAAAGCGCGAGGCCTTGGCACCGTTACTGAGAGTGGCCGACATGGTGTCGGTTTGGACAGTCGAAAACAGGGGCCGGGAAGGACGGATAATTATGGCCAGCCAGAAGCGGACGACGCGATGAGCGAAGGTTGGGCGAGGAATGGCGATGGCGGCAAGCTCGGAGAAGCTCGTGTGCAGGTCTTTCAAAGCTGGAGTCGATCCTGGACAACCAAAGCAGGCGGGATGAGATGACGAGGCAGAGTTTCGTTTGAGTCCCCGCAGAAACGCGACAGCGGTACGGGGAAAGGAGAGCGAGGCGGTTCAAGGTCGGTGGTCTGTCAGGTACAGACTCCGTACGACCACCCAGAAGGGAAAAACTGAGCAGGGGGGAGGTGGGTTTGTGGTCGTGGTTGCAAGGGTGCCAGGGTCTGGCGAGCGAGCGTGGCGTGCTTCTGTAGCCGGCGAAGGAGGCAGTGGCGGCGGTGTTGCACAGAGAAGCCCAGCTCAATTGAAAATATCGGGAGAAGAATAATGTGCGAGGCCACCGTGGGAACTTGCGGAAGCAACTGGCGAGAGCTGTAAAAGCTAGGGAGAGGCGCTGGTCAAGCCTGTGTTTCTCGATGGCAGAAGTGTTTATGAAGGTGGAAGACAAAGATGCTCCGGTTGAGGAGGCAGCGGGCAAGGTAGCTAAGGGACAAGTCCGTCCAGTAAAGGCAGGTGGGGACCCACCCTTTTAGCTCTTTTAGGAGGCTGGGTGTGGCTCGGATCCTTCTCTCTGGTCCTCTTGCGGCCCTGTGTGGCTCCTGAAGGCCCAAGGCCATCCTACTGGTCGCTGGAAGTGGGCTCTACCACATGGTTCGCCACTGGCCCCCCCCATGATCCGCTAGAACCGGCACCCCACCCGCGCAGCCCGCGGCAGCAGGCCAATGGAAAGCCAACCACCCACTAGCCACAGTCCACTGGAGACCGCCCAAGGCTGTGGACTCAGGGCCCTGCATCGGCGTGTGAGCCACTGTTTCCGACGCCAGAGCTGGTTCCCGCCGGATTCAGCGGCAGCTCCCGTTTGTTTTCCCTTTCCCGTAGTGCAGCGGCCCTGGTCCATCCAGTACCAACTCAGGTACGGAGCAATACTTGAAATGGATGAGAAGGAAGGAAACCTTTCTCACGACTGACAGTTTGGTTGAGGAGCAAGCATATTCATCAATTCTGTCTAATACATGATAACCAAGTGAGTCGGCGTCTGTAGCTCACCGTACTTTGGACCTGCAGCGACTTGAGTTTTTCCTTTTTTTTCTAGCTTTGGCCTTGTGTTTCCACATTGGCTCAACCTCCGTTCCCGTTGGCACTTTGCGACTTGCCGCACCGTTTTCAACCCAACAAGAGAGGAGGGAAGATGAAAACGGGACCCATTGTAGGCTCGAAATCGCGAAACCCCGCCGCGCAACGCCAACATGCGTAAATGTCCCGCCAGCCGTTGCCAGGGCAAATCCATGGTTGTCACGCAGTTCCCATTCCCAAGGAAACTTGCCCCTCAAGCCCCTCCACAGACCGCCAAATATGTCTCAGATGGGAGACCATGCCCTAGGCCCAGATTCCTACCGCCATTTTCTCGTATCCGCCTGAAACCTGGGGGTTTGCTGGCTCACAGGGTGAAACCTGCATGTGTTTTCCTCAGCTGGGCGGTGCGTGTTCATGCTGCCACGCAATCGTCATCACATTACTGCCATTTTCGCCATCTATGGCTCGGCACCAACGTTTCAAGAACAGTTTTCTTCTTCGTACTCCCAGAAAAGCAGATGAAAATTCCCAGTTCATGCCCTTCATCAGCCAACGTTGTTACTTGCCTTCGATGCTGCTAGATGCGTGGGCGAGGGCATTATGGTAGTCAACCTCAAAACAATGCATTCTGCTAGGAGTCTTCAAACCAATCACCTAAATATATCCTTCAGTCAATGACTGAGTGATCAAGAACTGTCGCTGTTACAGACGACTTACATCCCCACATTCCGGGCCAACGAACCCCCGGCGTATCTCACACCCTGATTGGTGGGCTCGTCCGCCGCCTCACGTCATGGACCGAGACTGACACTGGAGGCCGAGCTTAACCTGGAAGCTCCAAGTTCAGGCCTGCGAAAGACCTCCCCCACCATTCGCACAGCACCCAATCCCTCTCACAATGGCGAGTACCCAGTGCCTAAGGGTTCGCCCTCTCTCCTCAGGGCTCGTTTCTTCCTCGCAGAAGCTCCGCGCCCAGGCCCTTAGCCGACTGCCTGCGACCTCGGTCCGGCGCAAGTCGGGTCCATACGGATACACCCAGTCCAAGGCTCTGTACTTCTCCAAGTACGGCGAGCCTTCCGATGTCCTCAAGTATGTTTCTCCTGCCTCAGTATCCTTATCCTCGAACCCTTCCTGACAGTTTGCAGTGTCCACACCCACTCTATCTCCCCCTCAATCCCCTCTTCGTCTGTCCTTGTTCGATCCCTCGCTGCTCCCATCAACCCCGCCGATATCAACACCATCCAGGGCACATACGGTTCCAAGCCGCCGTTCACGTCGCTCATTGGTACCCCCGAGCCTTCTGTAGTCCCTGGGAATGAAGGTGTCTTCGAGGTCGTCTCGGTTGGCAGCTCCTCCTCGGGGCTGCAGAAGGGCGACTGGGTGCTCCCCGCCGTCGGCCAGTTCGGCACTTGGAGGACTCACGCCGTCGACGATGCGAGCAAGTTTATCAAGATTGAAAAGGAGGGCCTGACGGCCACGCAGGCCGCCACCGTCAGCGTCAACCCTTGCACCGCCTACCGTATCTTGCGATCGTACGGCCCCAATGCCGGCCCCAAGGCAGGCCTGGGCATGCGCCCCCTCGAGGTTGGCAGCGGCCAGTGGTTTATCCAGAACGGCGCCAACTCGGGAGTTGGCCGCGCGGCAATCCAGTTCGGCAAGCTCTGGGGGCTGAGAAGCATCAACGTCGTTCGTGAGCGAGAGTCGCCCGAGGCCACAGAGGCGCTCAAGAAGGAGCTGCACGACCTGGGCGCCGACGTTGTGGTTACCGAGTCGCAGTTCCTGTCACGGGGGTGGAGGGACCAGCTCGCCGAGATCACTCGTCAGGGCCGGGAGGAAATTGGCCTCGGCCTCAACTGCGTCGGGGGCAAGTCCGCGACCGCCATTGCCCGGTCACTCGGCGACGACGGCACGGTGGTTACCTACGGCGGCATGGCTCGACAACCCGTTGCCCTGCCCGTAGGCCTTCTCATCTTCAAGGACATTAGGTTCGTCGGCTTCTGGCTCAGCCGGTGGAACGAGCGTGACCCTGAAGGCCGCAAACACACCATCAACGATATCCTCGACGTCATCCGCGCTGGCAAGTTCAGTGATGTGCCCGTGGAGGAGGTGAAGTGGGACTGGGAGACCGAGGAGGAGACTTTGCGCAGTGCAGTGCAGCAGGGCCTGCAAGGATTCCGCAAGGGCAAGGGTGTGTTTGTCTTTGGTGAGACCTAAGCGCTCTAGGTGTCGGCACAGATTATCGACATCAGGGTCCATGTATACTATCCAAAGCCGTATTTTATTCCTCCAGCTTCTTGCTTGGGGTATTTTCCAAAACATTCAGAAGAACATGGAAATCGTCTGCGACCAGTCATCAATCCGGGGGGTCTCTCGGCAGCGAGAGTGAGCCCTATAACACCTCACAACGGACTTGGAAGTTCCTCGACTCAAAGATGCTTCGACGCAATTGCCTAGCAATAAGAAAGGTTTGGGCCATTAAATTCTTGTTACCTGGGATAGCATTCTGCCCGCCCTCCGGCTGGTGGCGAGGCATACACAGACCAGTCCGACGAGGCAGCTCGAGGGTCGGCGGGCGGCCATAGAACCAAAGATCCTTACAATTCGAAAGTTGCAAAAAAAAATCAGGACCGAGCGTGGATCGAACACGCGACCTAGAGATCTGCAATCTCTCGCTGACGATTTGTTAGATCGGATGTCTCACATGGTTCAAGGGTTCCGAGTCATCTCATACCTCTACCGCTGAGCTATCAATCCGGGTTGGGGCGTTGGGCAGCTCCTTAGGACAGGCTATGACTATACACGTCGTTGTCTATAATGAAACGAAAGAAATGAGATGTAAGAGACACGTTTCTATCGTTTCGATGACATCTCACAGTGCTCTGGGGCTGACCCGGCCTCATCACCGCCGGGAGATCTATGCAGTATGTGTTTTGGGCACTTCACTCTACTATCCAGACGGCCAGGTCCTTGGGACGGGGTACCGCAGACGACTTTCACAGAATTCAGCATGCTGCTAATGTAACATTATTGCTTCGTCTATCGAGGCTCTGCAGGCAGTGAAACAGCCCATTCCCAATCCCGTCAACGCCTGCAGCGTTCCCCACCACCCCACCAACTCATGCTCGAAGCGCCTGTGCCCATTCATGAAACTTGTCAAGCATGACAGGGGCAAATGCTGTTTGGGCATTCTCAATGACCCTTTCGAAATATCGAAGCGCGTCCTCCTCAGAGAGATCCAGGTGAAAACGCTCTCGAACCTTGGGGACGGCCTTGTCTGGGTCGAGACGGATATCTGGGATATTCGCGTCCACCATGAGGCTAAAGAGGTTCAGAATCAGGTTAGATGACTTTCTGAGGGCCGTGAACGCCATGAAGCAATATTGTTTAAACTGCTGGTACCGCTCTGATTGCACACCGCCCATGCAGTCGATCATTTCCTTGGAAAGCTTCATCAGCGGAGCAAACGGCTTCGGGTCACGGCCGAGGATGAAGCCGAAATCAGCGTGAAAGAAGTGGCCGTCGGGCGCCAGGAGAAGATTCTCGTTATGTCGGTCACCAACGCCGAGAATGTATGTAATAACACAGTAGCCGGCGCATGACCTTACATAGGTATCGAGCGTTTCCTGTCGCACACCCAGCGGTTGACGATCATCCGGGTTATGGTATTTAAGATAGCTCAGCGCCGGATTCGTTTTGTACTTGGCGGCAATGCTAGACAAGCTGGAGGATTGCACAAACTGTGAGGCGCCTGCCGATGTGCTAGTCGCCAAAATCTTGTACGGCGACAGCTTTAGATCAAGATTTTCTTTTTGCAGTAGCTGCTCCATGAGCGTGATGATCTGAATGACCAGCTGATCTTGTCTCAGATCGTCGCCCAGCTTGAAAATTATTGGATACGTGCTTCCAGTCGTCGTCTTGAATGTGCACTTGAACGGGTTCAACGAGGACTTGAAGACAGTGGTCTGTTCCGGTAGCACGCCGGTGATCATGACTGAAGGATCGAGTGGCATTGCAAGAGGCGGGTCGATGACCTGCAACTCGTTCTTGGGATCGGCTAGGAAACTCTTCACCCTTTCAGCCTTCTTGGGGTTGGATTCGCTGGAGGATTTCACTTCCATCGCTATTCTTGACAAGATGGCGACAAGTTCGGCTTGGCGAAGGAGTGTCTTGCGATTCTCGACTCCATTCGGCTGCTTGACCAACTCGGACATGAATTCAAATGCCACCTTGCGATAGATGCTCTGATTTTCCGCTCCCTGGTCGAGACTTCGGTCATCGCATTCCACCATGAGATACCAGTGGAAATAATTTCCCAGCATGAAGTTTGATGCTGCTCGCTGGATGAGGAAACGGACCAGCGAAGAGTCGTTTGTGCTTTCAGCAGCCGCGTCTGTAGAGATGTGTTCATACTTCAGGGCCTGGACAAGTTGCAGAAGGTAGAGAAGCAGCTCCTGATCGTCTGCCTTGCGGAGTCGCTCCACAGCATACGAGCGAACTGCAGAGTTGTCAAACGAGGGGCCGAGAAGTTCTAGAGCATCGTCAATCTCGACCTCTGTCCAACGTCCAAGGACCTGAATGGCTTGCTTCGCTTCTGTCTGATCACTCCAATTCACAGATTTAACAAATTTTGTCAACGCTCTCTTGTCTCTGGTCAGATGATAACGGAACTTCCAAACCAAATCCGTCTCCTCCGCGGATAGAACATGCGTGGGCGGGTATAACATGATGAGGTTCAGTTCATCTCGAACCTTGGCATTTGGCTTCAGGTCTTTATCCAGAATACCGTGACGGTGAGAGCTTCGGAACAGACGTCGATGTTTGGCCTCGGCTGGATTGTCTCTATGCCCGGCTTCTGGGTCATAGACCTTGACCAGACGACCACCGGCCGACCCCTCGCTGATGCCAGGTCCGTAGTGAACCTGGGGCTGTCGTTGAGCGACGCTGGCCTGCGAAACCGAGAGATTCTGATATGACGAGATCGGAGGCGGGTCATACTCATGATCGGCGAAAACAACTGGGAAGTCGAACCTCGGTAGCTCAACGTTGAGAAGAAAAGTCGACATGCCTGGGCGTTCATCGCCTGCTTCGTCGTCATTCTCCGACATGTTTGGGCCGTTCGACTCGCCATTTACGGCTCTCTGGCGCTGCAGCATCTTCATCGATGATTTCGCTGCTTGTAGGCCTCGCTTCTCAAAGCTCCGAAAGACCATCTGGTCCAGCCAATCCACTCGGGGAATCTCTGCCATCTCATGCTTCTTGAAGAGTTTCTCCATCCGATCCAATTCCTCAGCGTCCCTATCCAGAGGCGGAAGGTCGTCCTGTCTTGAGGATTCCCTCTTCTTGGCTGATACCAACGCAGGTGTGGTTGTATTATCCGTCCCATCAGCATGTTTATGGCGGTGGACAAGGCACTTTTGGCGACCCTTTTGTACCTGGTTATCGTCGTCGAACATGGGCAACGTAGTGCCTCCGAATGGGATAGCATGGCCGACAGCTCCTTTCCCGCCGGTTGGTGAAAGATCCCAAATTGTAATGGCAAGGTGTGAGTTCGGCGGTAGCGCGTCGTAAGCAATTGGGAGCTGGAGCCATTCATTCCATCTAGCGGAGAGACGGGTTAGCCAGTTCCGCCTCGCTTGACATGAAGTGTAGGATACCATACTTTCGGTCAGTTCGGAAAGGTTTATATGCGGTTTGAACCGGTACGGTTAAGGGCTTCGAGCCTGCCCAAACTTGCACTGTAACGTAGAGGTCGGAATGGGAGCTAGCGGTTGGTTGGGTCAGCATTGTCAGGCAGGAAGGCCAGGCACCTTACCTCGTGTTTGAGCCGATATGGCGGAGATGAGGCTTCTCCAGGAGAGTGGAATGCTTCATAGGAGGCTCCTCGCCCTCCAAATTCATGCTGCGATACGTCAGTTCCGACCTCAGTGTTGTAGCATTGCGCGGGGTCCTTACATGCGAATGCTCACCGGATGCTTGACATCCTTGGAGCCCGCAAAGGAGAACGGGTCCATGCGCCCGTACTCTGTCATTTTTTCTTTCAAGTCATAATGGTCAAGAATCGTTTGCGGGTTGTGGCGACAAAGGCGCGTCGAATGCAGAGCTGTAGTTTAATGAGGCAAGGGAAACGATGATGGCTTGAGAGGAGCTACGGATGCTTCTGTCGCAGGCACTGGCGTCACCTGCCTGGTAGATAAGATAAGCGGCTGCCCCACCACCCTCGCCCAGCCTCAGATGCATCTGTTCCTGGCCTGAACAGGCAATTTCCATGGACGACTTTTACGCACCATCAAGGATATCTGGTTCAAAACGGCGATGGTCCTTTACGGTTCCAAATGTCCGACACCGTTACAGCAGCGTCATAACAAATGGCTGAGATCAACAAAACGGTGGCCCATGGCACACCGTATATTGGACTAGCTGGCGACTGGAGTAGGAGCCAGCAATGTGACACACCACCAAAGTCAAGTATAGAAATAATGAAATGCATACCTTGAAAGTGAGTTCAAGAATTGTGCAAGATAATTGGGCTTAGCCCAGCATCTCCCAGCGGCTTAACCTCCTTACTCGCAGAACCTTGCTGCTCTTCCCTTGTTGGGCGTCAAGCCTATTGTTCGGCGCTTCCTAGGCTAACACGGCTGGGGCGTCTCTGTGAAGATGGGAATGAAAAGAGTTTTTTGAGATTCTCAGTACTTAAGACCAATGGAAGACCTATAAACTGGGATCCTTTCAACGACCCTGCACCTTTGCAACTCGACTGCTAACCACTGCTGAACGGGCCGCGACCAAAATGAAGGGGGCAAAACACCACAGCGATCCAGGCAACGCATCTGGTAATTCCACAAAAATGACAAAAGGAAATGCGCCTCTACAGCCGAATCTGGATGAACCGCTTTTCTTCTTCAAGGCAACGGAACCTTACGGCGAATTCTGTCAATGGTACCCGGCCAGTTTCACTGTCAGCAAAACCGAAATGTCCAGACTCGTTGGATATCCTATCGATGAAAATGACCCCGATGGTTAGCAGACAATATATTTTTACTGTGCGGAACAATTCATGATGTACTGCAAAGCCGGGCGGTTCGGGGATTCCAAGACACAGAAACTCGTGCTAGAGACCCGAGATCCAAAGGAGCAAAAGCGGCTGGCCAGACTGACCAAGGGGTTCGAGTCTGCTAGCTGGGACGAGATAAAGCTTCAGGTTGTAGTCACCGGAAACCTGGCAAAATTCGGTCAGAATAAAGCTTTGAAGAAGATTCTCCTGGGCACCGGCAATCGAGTTTTGGCTGAAGCAGCATCAGAGGATTCCGTGTGGGGCATTGGACTCACACAAGCAGCGGCGTTGGCAATTAATAACCCAGATGCTTGGGGAGAGAATAAACTAGGCGAGGCATTGATGAAGGTGAGAGAGGCTTTGAGAGAGGGGGAGCCGGACGACATCGATATTGTCTGAGATATATGGATTCCCTCGCCATAGACAGCCTACGCACATAGGGAACTAGTGCCATGTTTGACCGGACTATAAGAATGCAATTGTTCTTGACGACGAAAGCGGCATGCTTGTCCCCTTCCTGGTTAGGTCACAGGGGCGGGGGTGGGCTAGGTTATCGTGCAGCTCTCTGTCGCCAAGGCTGGCTGTCTCCAGCTTGGGAACACGCACTCACAACGAACTGCGAAGAATGAAAGAGGCTTGTTTCAGTCGCATTTGCTTTTATTAGACACTCGTCCACCGTTTAGTCCGAATTTATTTACAACTTCTCACATTACTTGCATACTCGCGTAGTTGGGTATCTCATAACCACATAAAACTTCAGACATCCAACTCCTCGGCCAAACCAATCCCTTTTCCTATACATTACTGCATCCTCAAGCTGCCGCAGTGTCGTATACCGTCGTCTATTTGTGGTTCTGGATGTGCCATTCAAACACCTTGGTGAACTTCTCCTTGGCATTGCCCTCCATCACGTCGCCGTGGCAGGGGATCATGGTGACGAAGTCCCAGGCAGCGATCCGCTTGACGCTCTCGTTGAAGCTGGCGCGGTCCTTCGCAGCTGCATACCAGTTGAATCGCTTCAGCCACGTTGCCTCGCCCTCCGTGCTCTGAATTCCAGAAAACAGTTTGTTCACGATGCCATCTGCGGGCTGCTCGGCGGCTGGGACTTTGCTGTACTGCTCGGTGGCAGGCAGGTTGAACAGGAGGTCGGCCTGGATCACAACCTTCTCCGGCTTGTACAAGAAGACAATCTCCTTGTTGGCATGGCCATCAACGTACTCGTAGTCGAAATCGGCGTCGAACTCCTCGCTGATGTGGATATCCTGCTTCTTTTCTTTGGTAAAAACCACGGCAAATTTCTCGTCGCCAATCTTGGGGTCGGACTGCTGGGTGGCTCGCTTCTCAGGCAAACCCTCAGGGCCTATGATGATGGCCGAGGGGTACTCCTTGGCCCATTCGCTAATGAAGATGTGGTGCTCGTAGTCAAGGGCGACGATGTACTTGACTTGGCCGCCCATCTCGCCAACCTTTGCCTTGGCACCCTCGGTCAGCGCAACAGGCGAGAAGACTGCCAGATCACCCGAACTGAGTTTCACTATTGTTTCGAGGTTAGCGCAGAACTCGGCTGGGAATATTGACCCGAGGGGGGAAATGCCTACCGAGAGTGCCGCGCCCACCAATCTTGACCTTGCCGAAGCGAGCAAAGGGGACCGAGAGAGTGGCAATCTTGGGTGTGACGTTGCGGATCACCATGACTTCGTCCGGGTTGGACGGGATGAGCTTGGACGACATGGCTGCTTGGCGGCGAAGCTGGACGCTGAAAGTACGAGGCGAATGCGCGATTGGCGACGTGATGGGGTGTCTACGTTGGCGATTGCAGCGCAAAGAGGCGAAAGGAAAATGTGAGGTAGGATGTTCGATTTGGCGAAGAGTTTCAAGCTTGCGCGATGACGCTAATCGAGTGCAGTATCGTGTGTGGAATCGCTGAAAGGTGTTGTTGGGTGAGGATGCAATGATGATGGCGACTTTTTTGGGAACAAAGTCTGTCAATCTGGGGCGACTCATGGTATTTATCAATTCCGACAGAGGGAAGCCCGCCATACCGGTACCTCGGCGAGCAATCCAGACCATCGACATCATCCCTGGTCCGGTCAATGCGAGGGCACAAACCTTCCCCGTTGGCAGTGGACACTGCGTGGTTGGTAATCTCAGCAGGATGAGGCCACTCCCGGGCCTGGTTAGTTTGGATTAGTAGTGATGACATCAACGCGCCCGCCAGAGTTCAGGCCACTCAGGGTGCCAGCTCGGTACGTCCGTACCTGCCCGCTAATGCACCCGGGTCAATTCTCAAATCCGACCCACGGCCCCGACGACCGCCTTAATCGGGGTCGGCCGATGCATCAATCCGTCCTGCGCAGGCCTTGTGACAATTTGAACCTTCTCGACACAAATCCTTAATCCGGGCAATTACACAACAGCCCCGGTGGTAGGTAGCGCATTGTTCCGTATAGGTAGAGTGTAGGTAATTGCCTGGTAACTCCAGCATCCAGACCAGTACTTGGTGGCCAAGCATTCCAAATACTCCGTCTGACTCCGTCTGCAAGGTGGTATTCCAAATACCAACTGAGGCTGATTCCGGATCCAAAATAGAGACGCTCCCCGCGGAATTGATTAGTCTCTGATAAGAGCTGAAAATGCTCCTCGCCGACGTGACCAAGATTAGCTACCCCCCGGCAGCCATGGACTCGATTCACTGGCTCTTGGCCAAATCGTCTTGTTGCATCGGTAACCGAGGCATGCAGTAGGGGCCCACACTGTAACCCTCCCGCAGCCCAAGCGAGGGCCGATGATTAATCGCCACATGCGATCTATGTATACATCACAACCTCGAGTAGCGCCAATATGACACAATAACCACGGCGTAACTGGATATGGCGAGGGGGCTGGGAGCTTATGATGCTCTAATTCCAAATCATAGTGGTTTTCGCATTAACGCCATGACACGCTGCGCAAGTTGATACTACCCACCACGTGGCACAGCCAACCACCACCACCACAAGGAATATATGACAAGGCACATGGATAAGCAGATTCAGAAAACCCCATGATGAATTCAGACATTGGTCCAGACCATGTGCAAATGAAAGCTAATTTACGCCTCTAACAGAAATGCATACCGTAATACAAAACAGTTCAATGACTTCAGTCCTTCCAAGGCTGAGATGCATTATACACCACGGTTCCCAAGAATATAGCCTTCTGCTCGCACCACTCGCCTGTTTGGGAGAGCCAGGCCTCTACACGACACATCGCATTGTAGGGGAAGCAGATGACCCCGAGAATCAGCTCCGTGGGCGAAATTTGGGTGAAATCGGGGAGGAGTAGCGAAGGCTGCCGGCCGCGAGCCAGGTTGAGCATATACTGCCTAGTCAAGCCATTCGCATCGAGCCATATCTGTCGCTCCTCCTGACAAGCCTGGTAGGTCTGCATAGTTAACACAAAGAGGATCTGATAGAAGATGACAGCCAGGGACTGCACGCTCAGTGAAGGGGATCGGAGAGCCTTGTAGTCTTCGGGAGGTATCGCGAAGCCTCGAGACAAGGCCTGGAAACCGTCTTGCTTGATCCTGGCTCCGACGATCCTGAAGTACATTGCAATGACAGCAATGGCCCACACAAGGACGGACCAGGCCTGCACCCACGGTTCAAATTGTGACCAAGCCAGCCAGAGAGCGCAGCTCTTGAAGAAACCGAAGCTGAACGCAAAGCCATCGTCGTCATGCTTCTCCGACACGAGTGTGGCAGTCTTGGGGCCGTCTTCGGGTGCATCATCGACAACAGGCTCCTCATCTGCCTTTCTTTCCCTCTTGGCGCCACCAACCGACCCGCCGGGGGTCTCCTCCCAAATCTTGTCGAGAGCGGTGTGTGGTCGTTCCTGATCCGTTGCCAGAGGATTGTAAGTGGTTGGCGTATTAATTGATGAAGCAACCGCATAGGTAAGATCACGGAACCCGTCACCCATCAGCCCAAAAAGATCACGAAGGCTGGGTGCTGTGCTTGGGGGGGCCATTCCAATCGACATCCCAGTCGGCAAAGGGCCTGCAGTCGATATCCGAGTGGGTGGCAGACCTGGCGTCCCGTTGCCGAGATCCCTTGGCCCATCGTTCTGTCGCCTGAGAAGATCACACTCAAACCGAAGCTTGGTTATTTCCTCATCCTTCTCGGCTAGAATTTCATCCATTTCCTTGATCAGTTCTGTCCTCTCTTCTTCTCGCGCGTCCTTCTGAATGCCCCGAAAAGGCATTTTCAGAATCCCTTCCTCGTCGTCGAGAATGCTTGTACCAGCACGGGGAAGCATTTTGTGAAAGTTCAGTGCGGAATTATCGTCATCGTTCGTTGGATCGTCGTTCCGGACAAACGCGCGTCCTGCCTTCGGTGTGGCCAGTGGTGGGGGACGGCCTCTCATGACGAAGGCTGGGGATTCCGCAGTCAAAGCCGGTCTCCGACGAATAGATTGTGGCTTTTTACGACCCCGAGTCGTGTCCGGTTTTTCGTTATTGAGAGCCTTGTGGTACTCCAGTCCGTTTTGGGCTTCAGCCTCGACTCCATCTCGGCTGGGGCTCACAGGACATGTGCCTCTGTCGGAGCCATAATCCCTCGAAGGTGCGACGGTAGTTTCCTTCAATTTCAGTATTTCCTGTTCGCAGTTTTCTTCCATGTCTTTGATGACTGAATGAAAGCATTCTTTCATGCGCTGTTGGTTGCTTTCTAGAAGGCGGACTTGAGAATCTTGCGCTGCATGGAATTGTTTGGCGAAATCTAGTACAGTCGCTTCGATGGCTTTCTCCATATTCTCAAGATCAACCCTGGTATTCTCTGGCAGCTCCTGCTTATGCGAGGAAGAAAATGTCTGCAAAGGTCCGACAACCTGATCCTGCAGCCTGAGACGCCTTGTCGCTTCTCCAGCTATCCAGGTCATCACCCCTTGCACAGCTTCGTCAGCCAATGTGTTGAATTGACTCGCGCCATGACTGTAGATTGAAGATCGGGTATGTTCGCTTGCTGGATGCGATGCGCTCTGGCTACCCGGATATTGGGCCGTAGCACCTGTTGGGTCCGAGCCACCAAGTTCTGCCATGGCATAAAGATGGGACAAATGAGATTGACAACGGTTTCTGTGATGTTCGTGGGTCGGTTTCAAAGTACGGAAGAATTCTCGTAAATGAGATTGCCAACGGTTTCTGTGATATTCGCGGGTTGGTTTCAAAGTACGGAGGAATTCTCGTCTGCAACGCAGTCCCTTCGGGGTGGGGGTCATCAGCCTTTGAATGATCTCTCATCCACCCCTCAAGCTCCGTATGTATATCCCAGAGTATCATGATATTGTGCACGTGCTCTGCACCGTCCTTTCAACAAATTCTTTGTTCATTAAATGATCCACATTTGCCATTCACCAGCCTAGAGCCGTGCATCGTTCCAAAATAGCGCCGCTATTCACAGCCCCAGCACATCAATGCATTTCCTTTGTTCTTCAGTCAATAATACTACAGCAAATGCGACAATCAAGAATAGGCAAAGCGTCCTGATAGCCCCCGGTGGTAGTCTTATGCTATTGCTTAGCCGGCTCTGACAGTCACGGTGTCCAAACAATGAACCCGTCATCTATGCGCCTGCACACCCTTTCTCCCCATGCAGGACGAATGGCTAAAGGCACAACGTGGAGGTGACTTTAGCTGTACCACCCTCGTGCTCCGGGTCCTGACATTGTTGCCTCATGTCGATGTTGGATCATGGGCTCCTTGAGATTGAAAGTGTCGATAATGTCCTGCCATGTTTCCATATCCATGGAAAGAATTGCTTGGTGTTTCGCAGCGCCGTGACGGACTTTACCGTCGTCCTCGGTTTCCCTATCCACAGGCGCTACATCATGAATCAGCATTTGGAGTCAAGGAACAGGAAGATCAGCTCTTACCAAGTGCAGGGATGCCAGATTCGTCGAATGCAATCTCCACCCGGCCATCTCGGATCAGGAAACTGACGTAGAACATGTTTTCAACAGTCTGGCCAAAAGACTTGGGGTTGACCACGAAGCGCATGAGATCGATGCCCCCGGTGCTCCTGAGCCCGTGCTCGTGCATTATTCTTGTACTCTCGTCATCATCCATGTCGTCGTCAAGCAGATTTTCGACCCTGCGTTGGATATCTTCTTGAAGTGTCTGCAGTTGCAGCAGAATTTTCCCGCAAATCGCAGTCAGGTCGTTTTCCTTCTTGGCAAGGTCTTCCACATTGAGCACCTCTGGCCTTGTTTCCGTCAGGGTATTAGGTCTAAATGGTGCGCTTCGTTTTGTGATCTTGCGGGCCTTCTTCTCCACTGATAACGGGCCCAGGAGGAATCCGGGGAGGGCAGGCCGCCGAATATGCGGTAGACAGGCAAAGCGTCCTAGGTGAGGCCAGTTCATCATATCACCCTCGTCCCCGACGTCATCATCGTCCTCGTCGTCGCCTGCGCCCGTCGTCCTCCGCCTGTGTCGCTGGGTGCTGGAGAGCTCGGGTGCTTCATCGTCCATGATGCCTCGACCTTGGCGCATGTATGTAATACATTTTGACACGAATTCGTCAACATCAATGCCTTGTGATAAGCTTCCTTGAGTCAAGCGCAACGTTTTTCTATATGACAAATCGGTGGTGCTGACGAGGAGTCGCGAATCGATCGTAGCCTCTGTCGTCTGTCGTACCTTTTTGGTCAACGCGTCCGCCTTCAAGATGGCATCGTGCAGTCCTCGAGAATCGGCCTGCAGATATTCTTCTGTGTTTTCTGTGACATCGCGAAGCAGGTCTCGGAAGCCCTGTTGGACCTTCCGACGTTCGTTCAGAGGCTGATCCGGGTCGTAGACATCGTCGCCGTTGTCGTCACTGTCTTCTGCAGGTTCTGTTGTTCGCCGGCGCTGGCCCGAGGAATCTGTCGGTCGAGTGTCGGCGCGCTTTCGTTTAGATCCAGATACACTGCGGGTTCCATCCCTCTCCCTCACTGCTAGGTTGCGCTGGGAAGGTGTAGCTCGCGATGGCGGAGCTTGATCCGGCTGCGATTCATCGCCAGAGGAGTCTGCGACGCGGGTGGGCATGGCAATTAAGGATGGGTTGCCACAGAGGCTCAATCAAGGAGGTATTGCCGTTGACGTCGTCAAGTTATTTGGCTGCCCGGATACCGTTGTAGAAGGAATTGGCATCACGTTACGACTGTATCATTGATCCGTACTCAAGGTTGGTACCCTTAGCGTTTGATTCCTTGTCATCGGGAGAGGGTCACGTCCAGGCGCGTCCAAACGCGTGATAAGGTACGTACCTCCATTAAAGGAAAGGGGATGCGCACCGGAGTGCGGGGCACTCCTTCAGCACTTTAACCCACTCCAGTCCATCCCACTTCGTACAACTACGGGCGAACCATTACGACTGCGACGCACAACCTAAGCAATGAGGAGTAGAAAGACTACTTCACGTAGTAATAGATAAGTATTAGCACTAATTTCCAGATAGCAGCCAGTACCAAGAAGACTCCTTGAAGATGGGAGCCGGGTGTGCATGGGAGGAGGGCAATGCAGCGATCCCAAATTGACCCATCCAAGAGACTTTGCAAATGGTTCCATGGCATCGGGGATGGCAGAAGCGGCATGCCAAGCCGTTGAAGAAGCTATTGCTTTGAGGCATCGGGTAACTTCGGATGTCTTCCATGCATGCGGTGCTCACCATTACGATCAGCCACAAAAACCCAGACTAGAGTTCAGCAAGAGGTTTGGGAGCTCATCAAGTAATACAGCAGCCGGATCTGGCGACAGCTGTCTACTCATAGACGACCATAATGACTTTTGTCTGGTTTGATAAGGCTACGAGTGTGATCACTCGCGACCCCCGCTCTACCGTCATCTTTGTCCTCGATACGCGCGAACCGCGAGACTGAGGGTCCATCACCAATGGATCCCGGCATGGTCCCTTGTCCAAAGCAGCCGCAAGGCGGCTTTATTAGGACTTTGTTGCATCTCCTACGCCGTGCTGTTGGTTAGACATGCCACCACGGTTGTGCTGACTTCAACCCAGATGGGCAGGTCCGGGAACTCTTGTTAGCAGGCAGTTCGTCCGGAGATATGGGGAGGGCGTCGGTTTGGGGGCGGGCACTTTCCCCCCCGGCATCACTAGTCCTACGGCGTGGTAGCTTCAGTCTCCGTCCGGCTCAACCAGGGGACAGGTTCCGTCACCTTTCCGGCCATGACATGGTGAGAGCGAGCGGGATTTCGAAACCGAGACTCTCATGACCGTCTGGGACCTGGAAGCGTGCCCCTCTCACATAATGAACGCGCGCCCTGTGCAACAGCGAGGATATGGTTCCTGCATTATTACGTCCCGTGGCGAATCACGTCCCGGGAGACTGGCGCACTCAACGCTTGTGCGCTCACCCGACAGTTTGACAGCGCCAGACAGCGTACCTCGGGCTAGTGTCGAACCTTGCTGCTTCGGCCAGAACTACCCAGAGATCGCCTTGGCACGGGATGAGGTGTGTGTGGCGGCAGCCAGACTCGACGGGAGGGTTTTGGCTCTCCTCAGCTGGACACAGTGGTGGTGTACAGCAACAGGTCCCCGTCTGCGACAGTGCATCATACGCCACGCGCACGCGCACACGCACTCTTTCTAGGTGCCACCAGACAATGCGCCCTCCCCAATCATCCAGGCAAGCCAGGAACGCTAAGCTTTGTATTGTGGCTATGCCATGAATACGCAATGCCTTATGCTTGACTCCACGCTTGGGCTGGACTGCAAGACATCATCGAGGCCCACTATGCCACTGGTCCGCCACGCCAGCAAGAAACAAACCGGATAGTGTCCGTTTCGGGGCACCAGAGGAGCTTCCAAGGCCTTATCGATTGGCTTACAACCGGGTGGGCCTGATGGGCCGGCCCATCAACCCCTCTACAACTAGCCCGGGCCCCTCAGGGCCTCCCAACCCCTGTATGACCACATAAGCTGCGCGCACTGGTCGGCCAGTGGTCCGGGGCGCCGAGACCCCCCGCTAACAGCGCTGGGAGGTGCTGCTCTTGGGCGATGGGATGAGGCCGCAATACCCCGCTATCACCGCATCGAAGCTGTCGTGGAAGCCTGTGATAGCCCGTTCTGGCAGGAAGCCGGACGTATCGGCCCAAGGAGGGGGCAGGGCAAGGGGAACCGGGTAGCTCCGCTGGAACGGAGTGGTACATTAGCGGTGATTCACCAGCGCATGAGCAGCAATGGAGGCTACTACCACGTACTAGCTAGCTGTTTGCACCGGTTTATCGAGCTCCTGCTGGCGCAACATGCTCGGGCAACCACGGCCAAACAAGCGGCAACGCCTCTGTGGTTGTGCAACACTTACTTTCATGCGCGGCTGGTACTACTGCCCGTGCTGGGTGAATCAGACCAAGGTAGCGATGTGCCACGAGACAAGGCCCAAAGTTTCTCGCAAAGGCCTGCCAGTGCGCGTCATGGTGTTGTCGTTTGCCCATCCACAGCATCATTCATCTAGTCGCCCGCCTTGGCTACGTGCCTCACGTGTCCCCGCAGCCCTCCCTCCCCGTCCCCCCCTCCCCAACCTCCACGCCACGCTTGAGATACGGAAGCCCAGGCCGACCAGGCCTTGGCTCCTCTTGGACTGGTCCCGAAGTACGCCGTCTTGTACAGTAGTTCGACGCAAGCTGCCCCAGAGACAGCGCTGCCTCCTTGCTTGCATGCGTGCGTGTTATCCGCGGCTGTCCGTTGACGGGCTGGGCAACCTGACCCTCCTGTCTCACTCGCTCGCCCGCATGAACAAGTGAAAGCGCCGCTGCTGGCTTCCACACCACTGGACGTCTTACTCACCCTTCGGCCGATCTGTCTGGTAACCATCGTGCGCCGCTCCCCAGCTGCTCTCAACCTCTCCCTGCGTATTCTCCATCCCCCCTCGTCGTGTACTTGAAACCTCCCTCCCCTTGACATCGACTGGTTTGGACAGATGCTCGAGCTGGCTTGCACTGCCCCTCTTCTTCGCCCTCTCTATCACTGTTCCCTCCCACGGCCTTTCCCACGATGACCGGAGCCATTGCCACGCCGCGCTACAGCGCTGAGGACTTTGAGACAGCCTCCATTCGTTCTGCTGCTCCTTCGTATGGTAAGTTGTTCCTTTGTGTCGGTGTCCCTAGCCTCGCCCTGCTCTGCGGATATCCCATCGCTGGATTCGCCCCCCCGCAGAGCTGTGATATATGCATTTGGAGACCCATCGTCTTCAGCACGAGACCAAAGCCGCTGACCAGTTTGCTCTGCGACCTCAGTCTCGGACGTGCCCTCCTACCACTCGGCGGCTCCGTTTCCCGAAGCCGTCCCTGCGTACTCGCCGCCCGCTTCCCGGGCCCCCGTCTCTGGCAGTTCTATGCTGCCCAACAGCAGCGGCACCTCGACGCCGCGTCAACAGACCATCGGTCTACCCCCCGTCCCAAGCGCACCGCTGCGGAGCGTCCCGAACCTGGATAACTTCCGCATTGCCACCTGGTCTTCGGTTTCCAGCAACCCAACGGCACGCCACTACCAGAATGTGGCCCAGCGTCGTGTAAGCGCGCAGAGGGAGACGGCAGATGTCATCCGCCGGGCCGTCAACGAGCGCCCTGAAGAGGCCCCAAAGCGAACCCCTCCCGTTTCTAGACCTCTGGAGGATCCATACTTGGTTGGTGAAACCGCGGCGGCGAGTGCCCGCCGTGAGAGGCTTGCCCGTGAGTCGGGCGACGATATTCTATTGCGTGAGGACCGCCAGTGGGACTGGTTTCTTGGTCAGTCCCCGCCAAGTGACTTACTTATTATACGAGGTCGGGACAAAAAGCTAACTGTCTTTGTAGCGCAGATGAAAGACTGGGATGAGCGTGACCGCAGCTGGACCAGGTTCCGCCGCGACGTAGAGGCTGGATCGCGCAAGAAGCTCTTGCGCCGCATTGGAGGCCGGCGCCTGATGATGAGTTGACGAGTTTGAGCGCTGGTACGCCGTTGCTCCGTCGGTTTGACGTTTCTTGGGTCGTCGATTGCATCTGGTCGACATTGCCGCATTTCCTCGGCGTTGATGATCTAGAGTATTGGATTCGGCATCATCCTGGCCAGCTGGGGCTTCTGTTTGGTTATTGCGCATTCTGCATATTTTCTTACCATCTCATCTCATGGTCGGCTACGATCGCCTTGATCGATCGGCTTCATGGCAGCGATGATCCAGTCATCGCGGTTCCTTAGCTTTCTCGTCACTCACTTACATACGTAGGGCTTCACTCTGCTGGCAGCCGGAACATGGCTGGCCCGCTCCTCAATGAAAGGCTTATCATGATTTCCTTGAATCCAAGAACAGAACCCGTGCGTGTGACTAAACGCAAGTAGCACGAAAAGTAGCCGTTCAATATTGTCATATTCGCCGCCTCTTCCTCTACCTGTCACGTTAAAATTACACGTTCCAATAACGCCATGCCTGATGCAGCTCTTGAAACATGTCCTGCAGCCCGACGGCACCTCTGTTAAACCTGTGTCCCCTTGATGGGGAGTTCGTTCAGATAATGTAGTGAAGATTTCGGTGAGGTCTGTATTTAACCCTTGGTCTTGGTGTTGAGGATGAGGGCGACGATGAGTCTTTGGAGACATGTTAGCAATCACGCCGTAGGACCAAAACAGAATGCTCAACATACCCGTACAGACCGAGAACCTCGCCAAAAATAAGAATCAGGACCATGCCAACGAAGATCCTTGACTGCTCCATGTATGCGCGAACACCGGCGTCCCCGACGATGCCGATGCAGTAGCCGGCGGCCAGGCCCGTCAGTCCGACAGCGATACCACACGCCAGGTGGTTAAACGCCCTATTTGGCATCAGTAAGCGCTTGACGAAGTCTAGCTCGCGTGGGGAGAACGTACGCGAAAAGACTGTAACTTTGCTCCGAGGGTGGCTTCAAGTCTTCGGCAATGAGGACAGAGATAACCAAAGAGTACACTGCAATGATACCAGACATAACAACGGGGATCAGGCACTGGACCTGGCGTCAGTAGAAGGTTCATGTCGTTATTGTTCGAGATGTCTGTACCTTCATGATGAGGTCAGGGCGGAAGGTTCCGACACCGGCAATACCAATGCCAGACTTGGCCGTTCCGTAGGCAGCGCCAATGCCTAACAGTTGTTTAGTACATTTGTTGGTATGGGGAAGATTCGATATGGGGATGGATCGTACAGCCGAACGTCATCGCGGCAGCAATGCCGGCCTGTTATCCATCGCATTAGCATCGCGTCTTCTCCCTGCTGCGCGAGCCATTCGGGGGACACTTACCATCCCAATAAAGGGAGCAAACTTGGGGGACAACTCAGAGATCTCAGCCATGATGAAGGAGTGGCCGTCAGCAGGACGGCGGAGGCGTCGGCGATGCTGAGTGTTGAAGGTTGATGCTGAAGCTTGGTGAGAGATGATGTAGCCCCGGCTAGGCTACCAAATTGAGCAAGCTGGCAGCGAATAGGAGCTGTAGCGGGCTAGCCAATCAGAAGCTTGGAAGCCTGGAAAGTTCTCACGTGACGAGAGTTGCCACGGGTCTGCTCATTGGCTCCCTATTGTGGATGCCCAACACCGTGTCTGTGTTGACGAGTTTAGCGGCTTTGTTCTCTCCAGTACTTGGCTTCTAGGTTAGACGATGCCAGGTAGGACGCGCTGGCCCCAATCCCGGCTCGTAGAGAAGCCCAAGTAGCAAGGCGAGGGGGGCAGATTAGTCAAGAACTTCGCAAATAGCGACATTCTCAGAGTGTGGATTAATTAGTTGACAGTACTCTGTATATCTGGGACATTCTGAGAGGGAACCGACAGGGACTTAATGGTCGGTTAGTCGTCCGGAGTGCTAGTCTTGGGAGCCCTCCCTCTTGGCGCTTGGTTGATGTTGGGTCTGAAGGGGACGAATGTATATATAAAATACGTGGAACTATCTCTCAATGCTGCCCAACACTCAAAGGGTTAATATTTTAGACGCGTGAAACAACATTCCCAACTCTAGAGGGAAGGGGGTCAGTACCCGATCCAAGACCCTCTCTCGCATCCACAAATGGTCGAAGTTGGCGTAGAGATGGCCTTTGGCATACTCCCAGTACTCTGGATAGAAGCCTGCCATCTCCCAGTCGATAATTCCCACAATATTGCCGTCTTTGACTAATATATTCCGTGGAACCAGGTCGCCATGTGTCAGGACGTTCCGATTATGATTGGGAATCGCCTCGATAAAGTGGATAACCATGTCTGTCCAAGCGTTCTCCGAACAGTTTTCCTGCAGCGACTGCACAATGCCCTTCCGAAATCCATCCTCGCTTGTATAAGGCCCGTAATCCGGCATGTTGTCAAAAATCTGGTCATTGCACCCTGAACCGTCTACCGAACCGATGGACTTTGACGTTATTTGGCGTAGTTCACCGATATATCCCTTCAGCTGAGCAATGACGTGTTCCTTCTGGGTGATGGTATAAGTTCCCCACAACTGATCCAGCGGCTCTCCATCGATATACTCCATAAAGAAGATGGCTGCATTGGTGCCGGTTTGCACAAATGACTTGAGGACTCTCGGGACTGGAATATTGGTCTTCTCAAATACAAGTCGCATGGCTGCGACTTCACTGGTAGTGTCGGCTTCAATCTGTTTGACCACAGTGTTGGCGTCCCATTTCCAGACATGAGAAAGGACAGGGTCACCGAGTCGTTTACGTTGCAAAAGCATGTCGCCGGTAACGAGATCTGGCAGTCCATCACAATGTTGTTGTGAAGCCATTTTGCATACTAGCAGACGTCTTTCAACCAAACGTACTATTACCATCAATCGTTGGTAGTCGGTGTTTGTCGGCAGGATAGTGCCATCAGAGCCTAAGCTAATGCACACAGTATCCAGGTGAACTTGGGTACGGACTGAAAGAACGTATCGCCGAATCGGATAAAGGAATTATGTTGTTCCTTTTTACCATGTCGATCCGGTTCGAAACATTAAGGTAGGCGAGGTGACAGGAACGTCGCCCATAATTCGGAGACGAATACGTCCCCCAATCAATCAGCTTCAAGCTGCTACCGTTTGAAAACCGTAAGGTCCATAACAGACGGGTTGCCGTTTTGAACTGGCATTGGCGTGACGGGCGATGCACAAATTTATGCAGGTGCACGCGCAGGGGAGAGAGGGTAGATGCGACTGAAGCGAGCCTGAGCAAAAGCGGCATGCGCACTAGTCCAGGAATGCTGGGGTGGGAAGAAGAACGACCAACCTAAGGCAAGGCACTTGTTATTACGGAGGAGGCAATTATTGCTACCGACAAGAATGGCTGCAGGGACGGATTGCCTACGCGTAGGTATGGCCCCGTACGGATCGCACTCTTTAGTATGAAACAAGTAGGCCCTGTTGCTACCTGGTATGCACCTCAGCGCATGTACTGGAGACAACAGGACAGGAAATGTCAACCCCACCCCAGGACGTGCCCCGCGAGAGGCAGCCACAGCACCAAATGGCAAAGGGGCAACTGTGCTTGAGCAATGACAGTTCCAGCCCAAATCCAAAAAAAGATTTGGCTCTGTGAGCCAACCTGAAGTTCCAGGTTTGGTCGCATCCAGTACTACCCAAAGTCCCAAAGCCTACTACTGCCTTGGGTGGTCTATCGAGCTCTCAACGCAACAAGACGGATGATTCCTGTTGTAGCCAGGCTGACTCGCTCCCCGACACCGTCTTCTTCATCCCTTGAACGGAGATACGGACCTGGGCCTGGGGGTCCTAATCACCGCGCGCGCAGCCCAAGGATGTGAAGGCCCTGCGTATTTTATTTGGGTGTTGCCCACACACTTAGGTTGCTCCTTGGCGCCCCCGACGAGCCAGGCCGGGTAGCAACCTGGGCGGACCTAGTCGCCCAAGGCCCGCTGTCAGGTGGGTTTTAGTGGACCTGGAGAGCTGGCAGCCTGGCCCTTCCACTGGAGGCGCTGGCACACATCCCCCATCACGCCCGCAAGGCACTGGACCTCCACAAGCCCATAGCGTGCCACACGAGGGAGGCCACCCTTCACGAGCCTGGCACCCACTGTACCTGACCACCGCGTGTCTGGGAGGGAGGTACGCACAGCCTGTAGGCCCAACGCTCGCTCGTGCGTTTGTGGACGGGGACGTGGACGTGGATGTGGACCTGTCCGTGCTCTGGATTGTCTGGTCCTACGTGGATCGTGAACCTGCAACCCCCTCGGACACCACCAACGGGCCACCAAACATCGAGCAGGCGACCGCCCATTGCCCAGCGTTCCGCTCTCTCCACGTCTTCGCCTGGACCACGAGCCCCAGACCAACACCCCTTCGTGCTCCGTTGCCTCGCTCACCCTCGCCTGGCCCCTTCGCGGCAGCACGCAACAAAATCCGAAGCCCCCTTCGAAGCTCGTCCCGACGATCCATCCCAGCGGCCTCGTCACAAATCCGCGTTTCCCTTGATTTGCCGTCTGCTCCTGAACGGTCCTGCCCCGTGACAGCATTACGCGACGCCAGCATAGGAGAGGAACCCGCACATTCTCGTCGGGATCCCAGCCAAGCCGCCGTGTTGGCGTCGATTGACGGCGGCGCATCCGTCGACGACGGCTGCTGATCCCGCTGGCAACTGCCCCGTTCTGTTGCCAGTGACGCTCCCTCAACCGGTAGGCTGCCTCCCGCTAGCTTCCTAGCTGCTTCATCCCTTGTGCTTTACACAGTTCTCACGTCGTCAGGCACAGCATTAATCATGGCCGACTATGGCTACGATCCCCGAGGAGCTCCCCAGAGGCCGCCCCCTCGAGGATATGGCGATGGCAACCAGCGAGACGCCGCCTTCTCCAACATCTTCGGCGCCGCGCCGCCCCCGGGGAGATCCCAGACCATGACATCGTCGTCGATGCCACCTCAACCCCCGATGGAACAGGGACGCACACAGACAATGTCATCGGCTGGCATGCAACGGCAGCCACCTCCCCGGCCTGCCCCACACCATTATGGCGAGAGAACGCGGACAATGGACTCGAGTATGGGCAACGGATACTATCCAAACCAACGTTCGGCATCTAGTGGCCAGCAGATGCCTCCACATTACATGCAGCAGCAGCAGGCGGCGAGACGTCCATATCCTGGTCCCGGAGGGCCGGCTCCTCCACGTATGGAACAACGGGGCCCGCCAACGCAAGCTGTGGGAGCAAGAACTCCAGCTCAGCGCTTTTACCAAAGCGGGCCGGGTCCTGCGATGAACAATGACCCGTACCGCTCGCAGTCTCTTGCCTCCGCTCCCCGCCCACAGATGTATCACCCTCCGCCAAACACTTATCAACAATCGCCCGCAAGCCAGTCCCGACACGTTCCTTACCAGCCCCCGTACGCGCAGCACCAGCAGAACTCGGCCAGGCAAACCGCTCAGGGGAGAATAGTCCCTGAACGCCATGAAGATAGAGCCATGTCTCTGACAGGGAACTACCACCCACAAGACCGGGATCCTCACCAGACAATGAGCGGCCGCGTCATCCCAAACCGACGGACACCATCCGACGTGTCCTCCATAAATGGCTACGCGAACTCGGTCTCCAATGCACCGGGCACGCAAACCCGTACTCCCAGCATGGCCTCGTCCAACGGCGGAGACAATCATAATAGAACCATGTCAATGGCCTCTACCATCGCGCCAACAATTGCCCCAAGCGAATCTGACGCCGGCACCCTAGTCCAACAGCGACCAGGACGTAGTAAGTCCATCGACAGCGAGCGCCCGCCCACCGCGACGAAGATTCGACCTCCCCTCGTATACCCGGCCCTTCTCTCTCGGGTTGGCGAGTGTTTCCGCAGGAAGATCATCACCGGCGATCGAACCAAGAACGAGCTTACGTACAAGAACGCCTTCAGCGGTTCCGAGGCCGTCGATGTGCTATCCTACATCATCCGAACCACGGACCGAAACCTTGCCCTTCTTCTCGGACGAGCCCTCGACGCACAGAAGTACTTCCACGATGTCACATACGAGCACCGATTACGAGACTCTCAGTCGGAAATGTACCAGTTCCGTGAGACCTTGATGGACGAGCCGGAAGATAAGCCAGCTGTCAACGGTGTTTTTGTCCTTCTTTCGGAATGTTATTCGCCCACTTGTACCAGGGATCAGCTCTGCTACTCAATCGCCTGTCCTCGACGCTTGGAACAGGTCTCCAGGCTCAACCTGAAGATCAACCCAGGCCTTCGAAAAGAGACGACAGCCAATGTCAACGACGATGAGGCTGACCAGACCGACGAACAGAAACTTTGGATCAACTCCGTTCCCAAGGAGATTGCTGACAAGGTTGATGAGCGGGAGAAGAAACGACAGGAGGTCATTTCCGAAATCTGCTACACTGAACGTGACTTCGTCAAGGATTTGGAATACCTACGCGACTTCTGGATTCTACCCTTGCGCTCGAAGGCTTCGCCTATTCCCGTGCAGCGCCGCGAGCGAGTGGTCAAGAACATCTTTACCAACATCATCGATCATCCTAGCATCCACACCGTCAGTTCTCGATTCGCCAACGGTCTAACTACGCGACAACAAAAGGAGCCCATCGTCCATAACATTGGTGACATATTCCTCGATTACGTGCCGCAATTCGAACCCTTTATTTGGTATGGCTCGAAACAGCTGGAGGCCAAGTTCGAGTTCGAGAATGAGAGGTCCGTCAATCCGTATTTCTCCAAGTTTGTGGACGAGATCGAACGACGGAAGGAGTCGAGGAAACTGGAATTGAACGGTTACCTCACCAAGCCCACCACTCGTCTCGCCCGTTATCCCCTACTTCTTGAGAACGTGCTCAAGTACACTGAGGATGGAAACCCCGATAAGGAGGACATCCCCAAAGTCCTTGTGGTCATCCGCGACCTGCTTGGAAGAGTCAACGCCGAGTCAGGAAAGGCTGAAAATCGGTTCAACCTCAGGAGACTGCACGAGCAGCTCCGTTTCAAGCCCAGTGAGAGAGTCGACTTGAAGCTCACGGAGGATGGTCGTGAGATGGTCTTCAAGAGCCAGTTGAAGAAGTCGCCAACTGATCCCGCCGAAATCACGGCTTTCCTGTTCGATCACGCCGTGCTCCTCGTCCGTATCAAGCAGACTGGGAAGAATGAAGAAATTAAGGCCTACCGACGGCCCATTCCGCTTGAACTCTTGTCGATCAGGGAAATGGAGGAAGTTATCCCTGGCGCGGGGGTGAAGCGCTCCTCCTCAAGCTTGATACCATCAATCCGCGCCCCTGCTGGCGAAAGCAGGAAGGGCGAGGGCTGGCCGATTACATTCCGCCATCTTGGTAAGGCCGGTTACGAGCTACAGCTATATGCATCCAATCAGGCAGCACGTAAGAAGTGGCTGGAGTTCATCGACAAGGCCCAGGAGCGTCTCCGCGCACGGGCAGACTTCTTCAACATGACGGTAATTTCGAGCAACTTCTTTGCCGGCGCCAACAGAATCACCTGTGTCACGCCATTCGGTAAGCTTCGCGCAGCTGACTGATGAATCGAGGACTGTGATAAACTAACGTTGTCATAGATGGTGGAAGGAAGCTGCTCTTTGGTACTGACAATGGTGTCTACCTCTCTGATCGCAAGGTTAAGGACCAGGTTCCCAGACGGGTTCTTGAAACACCCAGCGTCACCCAGATCGATATCCTTGAGGAGTACCAGCTTCTTCTGGTCCTTTCCAACAAGACACTCCAGTCGTACTCGGTGTCGGCACTCAACCCCGACGAACCGGCCATGTCCAGAAAGCCTAAAAAGATTATGAATCACTGCACCTTCTTCAAGACCGGTATCTGTCTGGGCAGGCATCTGGTGTGCGCCGTCAAGTCGTCGGCCCTCTCGTCTACTATCAAGGTCTTTGAGCCTAACGATGCCATGACCAAGAATAAGAAGCAGAAGGGCCTCGGCAAGTTTATGTCGAGTGGACACGACGAGCTCAAGCCGTTCAAAGAGTTCTACATTCCCACTGAATCCTCCTCCGTCCACTTCCTCAAGTCGAAGCTGTGCGTTGCATGCGCACGCGGCTTCGAGGTCGTGTCGCTGGAGACACTGGAAACCCAGTCGCTGCTAGACCAAGCTGACACGTCGCTCGATTTCGTGGCTCGCAAGGAGACCGCCAAGCCAATCCACATCGAGCGTCTCAACGGAGAGTTCCTGCTCAACTACACCGAGTTTTCGTTCTTTGTCAATCGCAACGGCTGGCGGGCACGACCGGAATGGCGAATCGACTGGGAGGGCACCCCTCAGGCCTTCGCGCTCAGCTACCCCTGGATCTTGGCCTTTGAGAACAACTTCATCGAGCTGCGCAACATGGAGAATGGAGCAGTTCACATTGTGCCACGTAAGAATATCAGGATGCTACACAGTAGTACCCACGAGGTAAGACCCCTTTCACCGCTCTTGGCTCCAATGAGCCCGGGCTAGCCAGAGTACTAACTAACGTCACGCAGATTCTGTTTGCCCATGAGGATGAAAAGGGAGACGACGTCCTTGAGGCTATCGATTTCTGGAAGTCTAATAGACGTTCCGAGGCCCCAGGGTCGCCGTCCGCGCCACCGCCCCAATACGCGTCACAACGATAGCGGCGGGTTCCCAGATTGAAAAAGGGGAATGGCCCGACTCCTCCTTCTGTAATCTCTTCCAGCAATTGCTTTCTCTTTATGCCAATTGGCGACAGCGGCAACGGCAAGGCGAGGCGAGGGAATGCTGCCACGACAGCATCAACAGCAAGTCATGATGGAAAGCGAGATCTCTCTAGCCAGTATTGTTGTTCATTTACGGACCTTCTTCTCGGCCTACGGCGGCGGTTTTTATTCGGCCACGGTAGGTGAAAAGTGGCGCACGGGATGGGCGCAGTGATAGGACACCCCCAAGGGCGGCGTCTTCCTCATTTGGAACTACAAAGAGGTTGATTGTTTCTGAACTTTGTCTTTTTATTTTTGGATCTTGTTTGTCGTGCAATTCAGGAGAGCAGCAGGAGGTTGGAGGGGGAAGTTGGAGGTGAAGTCTGAATCTGGTTGGAGTGAAGACGGAGAAGCAAGGGAGAGCAGGGAGAGCAGGGAGCAGAGGACGGATAATACATTGTCGGTGGAGGGGAGAGGAGAGTCAGCGCGAGCAAGCTAAGCTTGTACTCTGGAAGGATAAGCGATGTGGCATACGAGCGAGGGCATTGTTTTCTTGTTTGCTTGTGATGGAGCGTCGTGAATTAATGGGGTGGGTGTCGATATCGTGCACGTAATCCATTCGCAGGCCACATAAGAGCGTTTCTTCACATTTCCGCTGCCCGTGTCCCATGCCAACGTGCTTGCATCGTGCTTGTTGCATACAGCTCACTCATGATGGCAATGGCGACTCATGGGATCCCTTCAGACTCTCGGGCCGCCGAATCCTCCCACAGTCAACACTCGTTCCGTCCTATGGGGCTTGTCTAGCACCGTCCCTGGAAAAGCCTCGACGATTCTCCCCTTGTCGACGTCCACGGCTGTCCAGCGCTGCTCCCGGTCTCGGCGGGCGCCCATCTGGCCCTGCCACACCCCGATGTCATCCAGCAGCACTTCCACCGCCCAGGTCATTCCCACCGACGGTGGCGGTGCCGTCGTGCCTCCTCCGTCTTGGGCGGCATGGTTCCGGTTCAGGGACCTCGCGAGCGCCTCTGCGTCGCCCTGCGTGCGCGGGACCCGTGTGGCGAGGAGGTGCATGTCGAGTAGCTGCGAGAAGACGAGCCCGAAGCTGGGTTTGTTTTGGCGCCCCGGCACCTGCGTTGCGTCCGGGGCAGCGGAACTGGCAGCAGTGGCACCGACCTGGCCTGTGGCTTGCGGAGACGGACTGTTGAAGATGGAGTTCAGTGTAGGGTCGAGCAGCGCCTTGGCGGAGGTGCCACCGCGAGATCCCCCGTGCTCCCCCAGGGCTGCGGCTGAGAAGTTCGGGGCTGTCGGCGTGGTCGAATTAAGGAGCACTATGAGCGGGCTCGTGGAGAGGTTCCGGGACAGGTCGCGCAGGTTGCCGCCGAGGAGTTGCAGGGCGTCGTGCGCGGCGGTTCTCTCACGGTGGTTGAAGAGGCTGGTGAGGAGGGCGGAAAAGTGGGTGATGATAATGATGCCGGGCAATCGTGCTGTTGACTCGGCCTGCTTGGGTCGCGGGGAACGAAGACTGCTTTGCTTCTCCTTCTCCTCCTCAGTCACATCCTGGGGCTGTTGAGGCTGAAGTGTTGCCTCTGGCGAGAGAAAGAGGTCTTCATCTTCGTCATCCTGACTGTCCCTGATCTCATCCACCGCTGAGTATCCCGTTTCTTGTTCACCCTCCTGCCCTCGCCCTTCCTCCTGCTGCTCGTCCTTGGCTGTGTCCTGCTTGACATGGTCCTCATGTCTTTCTCCTGGTTCTGCCGCAGATTCTGGTCGATCCAGCTCCGCCAACACCTCCCAGAGGCCGTCGAGGTCGAAGACGCACGACAGCATCACTCGTTCCAGACCCTCCCTCAGCTTGTGTGCCGCACCAGTGTCGCCATTCTTCTTGTCTATCCCCATCCGCGCATCCAGTTCCGCAGCCATCGCACTCCTTAGGGTCCCCAGGACTACATTCACCGGCTTTGGGGTGATGATCAAGCCATAGCTCACGCTGGCTTCCTCGTCGCACAGCGCGTGCACCAACACCTGGAGGCCCAGCTGCAACGGCGAGTCCGGATCAAGTCAGCAACAGCAACGGCAACGGCAACGCCAGGCCCGACCAGGGAATAATACGCACATGCAGGCTCAGGTCATCGTCTTCGGCACTGATACCCACCACGCTCCCTCGCTCTAGTCCACCCAACAGCACATGGTCGTCCAACGATGGACAACCAGTACGGCACCGTCCCAGCGCTATGGCCTCGTCACGACGCCGCGCTTCTCGGGTGGCCAGTGTCGAGGCTGGCACCGGCTCTAGTTGAAAGTGTGAACTCGTTTGCGATGCTGGAGCGGCTTGCTCCATGTTGGCTCAGGGTAGCTCCTTGCGTGGTAGAGGAGCGAATTGACTACTACATGACTACTTCTAGTAGTTAGCTGCCACATCCTACTAGTAGTCCGCGCCTCCTTAGTACATGCAGAATTCTGGGGTAGGCGCTTCCTAAAATACCATGTTAGTACTTGCCACAAACCGGGCAACCACAGGTCCCGACGACTTTGCTGGCATATTGCCACCACCACTTCACACGCACCAACAGACAGTGAATGTATGGAAATGTTTTGGTTACGACTGTATAGGCGATTTTATCGGTTTCTGAAACAAGAAAAAAAAAATCGAATGCAGCATGAAGGAATGCGAAAAAAAAGTCTTAGTGGCAGCCTCCTGGTAGTCTGCCATGCCCATCCATATGCCCACGCGCCATGCCCGGTTTCGCTGCCCCGCCTGTATCTCAGGGCATCATCAGTGGTATCGTCTCCAAACAAGCATCGGGGCTCGTGCTATCAGTTGACAAAGAAAATCACTGGCCTCAACTGCCTTTCTTCCCCCCAACTGTCCTCTTGGGGCATCCCTCAAACGCAATCAGCTGAGCGTGTCCAAGTCTCTCATCTGTGCCACAGGCATGGAGCAAAAAAAGAAATCATTTTCTTGGTTGGTACCACCCGTGTGTCGTTGCTTCGCCAAGTTCCATCTCGGCTTGCCCTTCTCAGACTCCCCTTGGTTCAAGCCCCCCACCTCGTCTTCATCATCTCGCCTGCAAGCTATCCGAGCTCGGCCAGTATCGAGCAATCGCCAGGCACTGATCCTCCTCTAGACAGCCGTCCCAGGCGCAGCGGAAACGTTGGCGTCTGGTCGAGGCCGCCTGCCACCCTTCAAGCTCTTCATCCTGCCCAGTAGTCCCATCGGCTTCGCCGGGCCGTCCTCCAGCGTCGTGGCACCGTCAGCCGTCGCTCGTCGCTCGAGGGGTTGGCCTGCCGAAGGACGCCGACCACCGGCTGGTGGGCTCGAAGGTGACATGGCTCCGGAACGTGGCTGCACGTTGATGTTATCCTCGCCCTTGCTGAATTCCGAGAAGAATGGGTTGTTCTCTAAGCCGGTGGTGGTCGCCGAGGAAGGAGCGTCGGGCGTGATCCTACTATAGCTGCCTTCGGCATTCATCCGACCAGGGTTCTCTCGTTGGCCTTTGCCAACGTAACGGATGCGCTGTGCAAGCGACTTCTTCCGTTGCAGACCGCCTTCTACAGTCTCCTGTGCTTGCTCTTCCTGTCGTCGAGTAATGGCGCTCCTGGCCGCAGGAGTGCCCTCCAGGAATGTTGATGTGCCAAGACCATGAGTTTCGTCACCATGGACGATGCTCTCCCGGCCGCTCGAGTCAAAGATGGCAAGATCCTTACGAGGCCTGCTCGTTCCAGGCTTTCCACTAAAGTCGCGGAAGGCCTCTTCCGTGCCCGTTCCCAGGAATGTTGCGTGGTCGGGCTGAGTGTTGAGCGGGCCAGATCCACCAAGAGAGTTGTTAAGTGAGTCCTTGGGGAATGCTTGCATGGGTGCGCGGCTACTGTTCTGTCTGTTGCGATGGGGGTTCAAGGCGTCGAAGGGCCCGTCATGATGAAACACTGCCGTCAGGTTTAGCACTTCCAAATTCAACATTAGTCTTGACAGAGTTGCGCAAACATACGGCCTGTACCATAGATGCTTGTCGCATCAAGCTGGTCAATAATGTCCATCCGACGGCTCGGGCGGTTTGGTCGTCCTGATTTGCTCCGTTCCTTAGATTCGCGGCCCTCACGGCCCTCACGGCCTTCTCGGTTCTCCCGTGGCGGGCGACCTTCGCGAGCCTCACGCTCACGGCGCGCCTTCTCGCGACGCCTCGCCTCAATCATCCTCTTCTCGTCTTCTGTGAGCGTCTTGGCATCAAAGTCCATCAAGGACGACTCCGAGTTACGTCGAGGTCTTCGCGGTGGCCTGCGATGAGGGGAGCTAGCGTCTGGTCGGGGGCCAGGGCCTTGCATCCTTCGGGCTCGAAGGGCTTCCTCTTGGGAAGGCGTTGGGCGGTGGTTGCTGTTGGGTGGTGGTGGCATCTTTCGCGGCGGAGGCGGTCGGTCGCCGGGGCGCCGGGGCGGGGGTGGCTGCTTCTTCTTATCGACAGATGTCTTCTCGTCAAGTGTCAAGGAGTCCTGCAGAAAGGAGGCTCTTAGTATTGCGCGTCGCCTAGTCTGTCTCGCAAGATGGGTAGAGGGGTCATGCGACCGAAGGGTAGCGTCCCCAGCTGTAGGGACAGGGCGAGGGCCAGAGGTGCACGTACAAAAATCTCCTCCGCAGATAGGGATTTTGAGTCTGACTGGGTGGACATGACTCCAGGTGACCTCAAGGGCGGTGGAACTTGGTCCAAGAATGGATTTCGTGAGACTGGGCGCGCAGGAGGGTCGTCGAAGGGAGAGGCGGGCTTATTGCCAAATGGCGACTCCAGGCTTGCGGGAGACGCAGCGCGGTTGCGAAATGGGTTGTTGGAGGATAAGTTGAGTGTCAGACCTGCAGTGGACTGACGACTGCTCTCGGCAGGAAATCCTGGATTCATGAATCAATCAGCGACGCGCGATCAAGACAGATGGGGGGTCAGGCCCATGCATGCAAATGACGACGAAGGATGGCCAATATGAAACAATCAATCTCCTCAGCATGACACGACAGGATCATCGGCTAAGTGGACCAAACAGCAATGTTCTGATGTGTTGTCCAACTGCCAAGTTTTGCACGCGCCCCTTGGGCTCCCCTCTCCATCCAGTACCTGGTGCATATCGCGCGCAAGCAAGCGCCGAGCGGAGACAGGAGGTGCGCAATCCTGGTGGCGAGTCGATAAGGGTGCATTTGGGGGTGAATGTTTGTCGCAGGTGAATGACATCAAAGGGGGCGGACGGGCGCTTACCTGCCTGAAGCGTCGGTACGGACGACATGATCGCGATTGAGTTCGAGCTTCACACCTGTGCTGTCCGTGGAGGCTCCCCAGCAAAGGAAGCAGCGGCCGTTGAATCAGGTGAGCAATGCGACGCAATATGGCCAGCGCAAAGGATTAATGCAAAGCAGAGCAGGCGAGTGCAATGGCAAGCAGGTCGAGGTGTTCTAGCAGTACGTAGCTCCAAAAGGGTTAAATTCCTCTGGTTTGAGAGTTCCGTCCTAGCGTCATACCAGGTCACGAAAATGAGCACGGTACACCAACCAGGTCCAGTCGAATCCCCGTCAATCAACCAGGTATGCCAGGGCAACAATGGAGCCGGGCGGGCCTGTTGGCTTTGTATAGCGGTTGCAGGCAAGAGGGGGAGGGGGGGCAGGTCCACGCCCAAGCAAGCCTGGGGCCTCGAATAGGGGCTCGCGTCAGGAGGAATAGGCGATCGCCAGTGCGGGCGGCAGAGGTGCTTCTGAGTCGTGACGCGTCGCTAGCCACGGCGCCGTTGCACGAACGAACTTGGGTGGAATGGCAGTTTGGTGGGCCAAGAACAGTGATGATGTGGTCGGAAAGGGAAACTGGACGATGTCACTGATCAGCGAGGGCCAAATCAGGCCCTGTGGTCAGTGATTTCGTGTCGGCACTCCGGCGGCCTGTATTACCAGCGGGGCAATGGGCAACGGCTATTGATGAATGACCGGTTACCCACACTCAGCAACGGGGCTAGTGCCAGACCTGGGGTTGCCGGTGGAGTACGGTACCACAGCTGCGCAGATGGATGGGTAGCCGACCGAGTTCCGCTACAGCGCCAACCACTGCTCGACAGGGGGAAGCCAACAAACAGTTGGTTTGGCAAAATGGTTTGGCTGTAATGCTTGAGGACGGGTAGCGATCTCGCTTGCCAGAGAGAAGTCCTCTCGATAATTGGCTGTATGCCCAAGGAGTTTCGTCGCAGGGCGTTTGCTAGATTGATGCTGGGCTCCTGCTTTCGACAGCGAAGTCCGTGGCTGCTGGTGGATCGCAATGTGGGCGAGTGTGGTCGACCAATTTCCAAGTGGATAGGAGCCAAAGAATCGTTCGCAGATCGATACTGTGAGAGCGAGATGAAGCCGTAATTCGGTGATGAGTTTTGTAGAGTGTGTATGAGGCTACGGAGTACAGGTACGAGCGAGGAAGCGACCCTGGAGCAATCGGATGGTCTCAATCAATGCGAAGGTATGCGGGGGGGGGGGCCGAGTGTCGTTCGAAGAGAGGCGCAAAGGACAGACGAGGTCGTAACTCGACTATACGATTCACGTAGTTTGACGAATGGAGTGGTGCTGCTGCTGCGGTCAAGGCCAAGGAAGTTTGAAGGCGGAGAAATATAAAAGACGTCCAGCGATGGACGTCGTCGGCAGGGTAGAGGACAAGAATGTCTGGGGGGTGAGGGGGGAGGTACAAATTGAACAGTTGGGAAAGTGACAGAAAGAAATGGTGGCCTAGACGGGAAGGCGGCAAAAGGAAGCAACGACTCAGGAACAATAATACCTTAGTAAGGCCTGGCGGTAATGTTTCCCATGTGCCTCGAGGACACTGAGCTGCAGAAGGCAGCCGCAACGACTACATACAGCATCGGTGTACCTGCGCACAAGAAGCTTGCTGTGCGGAAGAGCGCAGGCGGTCATGGGCCACCAGTCACACTCCATCTATATGCAGGCTGCTCCATCGAGCGTCCTCGGCTCACCCTCAGCCTCAGCCATGTTGTTCAGCTCCAGCGCCATAGCAGTTCTTGGCGAGGCAGATCTCCGATGTCCAACGGGCTATATGGACGATTGTGCAGAATAAATCAAGCCACGCGCCAGCACACACAATAACCGCCAGCCCCGACCACCCAGAGAGGCCGAGGAGGGCCGGTGCAACTGGATGAACGCGGGGAACGAGCGTCGTTGTTGGCGGTCTGGGCCGGTTCAGTTCCGGGCTGAGCCAAGTGGCATCCGGTTCAGAGGCCATCCAATACTACAGTGCTATTGTCATGGGATGCATCACGCTTCTATTTTATGAAATGGAATCGGTCCCCACGCCCCACGCCTTGGCTACTTCTTTTGGCCACAGATGTCCAACAAGATAGAGCGCCGAGAGACACTCAAACCTCCAGGCACAATGTCATGTCGTTCATCATTCAGCAAATGCATCCAATCTACGGCCCAGGGTTAGCGTCGTCGACATGTGGCCAGCTGGGCGCTAGGCTCAATGCACTGATTGAGGGGACAGGGGGCGTCCTAAAAGGAGGCCAGGGCGCTCTTCATTTGGTACTTGGCCCCGCGGCATCGTAGCCTCAGCCAGCCAGCGGCCAGTCGCCTTGGCGTGTTTGGTTCCCCTCTCTCAAAATGCCCCGGAGTGCCTGACCCCTGACGCCAGGGACCTGGCTAGAGCTCCACCGTCGACGGATGCTCTGACATTGGGCACTGGCAGGAGAGCAGCTTCAGGGTTGCCGGGGCGTACCCTTGCCGCTTGTGTGGTCGCTGCTCATGTTTGCTTGACTTTGCTTCAGGCCAGATGGATCTCAATGCCACAACCCAAAGGCAAAACCACCCGGAAGCGACGCAGGCCAAATAGGCACACGAGCAGTTGGCCCAGCCGGTATTCTTCCACGACAATGTCTCGGCATCATTACCTTGCTGCGGCAACATCATACTTCCCGAGAGCGGGCGAGTGAGACTGGCAGCGCGTAATCAGTGCAAGCGTTCCCGTAGGCAAAGTCACAATACAGTACCAGCGCAATAATTGCTCGCTTCGGTTATGGTGGTTTGGATATCAGCGTCGTGTCGCTGGTCGTCCCAAACCCACCTCGTGTTCCATCCATGTCATTATGCGCCAAGGAGCTCCCCGTCACACTCACACGCGGGGCCGCAGGCTGGCCTCGGCCAAAGCCCAGTCCAAGATAACTGCTGGGATCCTATAATTATGTACTTATCTAATATTCATCCTGACACGAGAGCGGGCAACGGGACTTGTTGGCACTTTTGGCGACGGTCTGCGCTGGAGCAACCAAATCCTCAGGGTCGTCAATTGGGCGGCGGGATGCTACGCTTTCGTAATTTCTTATCACTGCTTGTGCCGTGCCAGGGTCCCAGATCCTCAGTGTTCGTACTCTAGCCGCTTGGGAGGTTGGGCTGGCACTATGATGTGCAGTCGGCCGATCCCCATCAGGTCCCTCGGTCTAACTAGTTAGCGAGCATCACGAAAGTGCCATGGCTAGTATCCAAACGCGGCGATCAGTGTGCATATCGCTGATCGAGTTAATCTCTTGGCTCAGAGCACTGGGTACTTGTTCTCGAGTCCCGAGGACCAGACATGGGCAACCTCCGGAATCAAACAGAGCGCTGGAAGCGAATGTATTAAGATCCTCTTCATCATGACCATTGCCGACGATTTGAACGTCGTCACATCTCCACCGCCCACCCGAACGACACTCCGGTTGGTAAATAAACGCATATAGCTATTGTATCATGGGCCCTTCCGCTTCAGCGGCCGTCGGTCAGCCAGCTACCTGCCCCGCTTCCCAACGCTCGTGTGGCACTCGCCTAGCTGACGGAGAAAGGCCGACATCGCGGCTTCAGCATATGTAGTATTGAGTGTCCTCTACCAGGGAAGCTCCAGAGGAGATGGCAGGTTAGACCCGAGAACTGCCTCAGCGGTTCCAATGTCTCCTAAAAAAAGTATCAGCATTTGTCCGTCGCATCCTAAGAGGGTCCAGTTTACCTGCGCCGCGGGGAGCCCAGTATTGGCCTGACTTGCTCATGTCCAAACTATCAGTCCAGTCGATTAAGCTCTTCGCGGCCACCTCAGGTGCAACAGCTGTATCAAGTTAGCGGAACGTGGTCTCCGAGGCATCTTCAACGGCCGCCTACCTCCACCCGCGTCCCAGTACTTGTCGTATCCTACTCCCGCCGTCATTTCGGTTCTCATGAAGCCTGGGTGCACAATGCTGACGATGACTTCCCGCTCCTTGAGGTCTAGGCTGAGCAACTTGCCCACCATATTGAGAGCAGCCTTGCTTGCATGATGCGCGTAGTTGCCTCCGCCCTCCTTCTCATGACGCAGCGCGATGCTGCCAGCTTCAGATGATACCAACACCAATTTGGTGCCAGCCTTTAGAAGACCGGCATGCGCAAGCTGATGGACAATGAAAACCGGGGCAATGGAGCTGGTTGTGTACATTTTTTGCTGGTCTTCCCAGCCTGGCCCTTTCTCTGCACTGAAATCCTCCGTCGCAAAGTATCCTGCAGTTATGATCTACAGGGTATGAGCATTGAGGCCTGATCGCGTAAATCGCATAGGGGCATCGGGCTCACCACTGTGCCGAACGGCTCGACACATTTCAAAGAACCGACAAGGTTCTCTCCCACCATTTTCTCGGCAAGGTCGACATTGGTTAGCCACTTCACGCCCTGCGGAAAACCCACTGGAGCGGTGCTTGATCTCGAGGTTGCATAAACTGGTATCCCAGCTGCAGCATAGCTCTTGGTTAGGCACGCGCCCAGCCCACGCGTGGCCCCAACAATAAGTACGGAGCTCATAATTGAGTTGGCTAAGCTGTTCCAGGCGAGTGTATCTTGTTGAATGAATCCCTCAGCGAATACCAGTCAGGGGTTGTGTATGTCGCATCAGCAATCTGGGAGTCGGTGATGTAATCAGTGTAATGGCGGGGTAGCTGTCGACTAACCCTATCACAGCGCGACTGCGTGAGGTGAGTTGGTGTTGGTGGGCCTCATATCGGGCCTAATAGTTGAGCCCTGTTTTCTGGACCGTGGCGTAGAGAAACCTTCAGCTCGATAGAACCTTGTGCTATTGACTGGACATCAGGGTTTCCCACCTTGTGAGCATATGCGCCAGGAAGAGTTATCAACACCGGATGACTTTGACGCCGGGCTCGAGTGGGCTATATTATGATGGCTTTCGCCAGCTTCGTCTTAAGCAAATTCGGTCACTTGATATAAACATCCTCCTACCCCCACGCACAACTCAGACATTAGTTGGTATATCGATTCAGAACTAAAGTTTACAAGCCCAATCTGACCATTCGACAGCCTCCCATCGATACTTTCACGTTTCACCATGGCCTGTACGGGCAATCTCGAAAATCCGGGCCCTCTGCTCCAGCTGATCTTGCGCATTCCGACTCTGCTTTGGTCAATTCAAGCAAGGCTAGGTATCCCAGATGCAGTGGGCCTCTTCAGTCCGCCAGATCAGCCGTTCTGTCAGCTGGTTGAACTAGTGTGTCTGACTGTCATTCATGGGTTGTGGAGCTTGGCGCATCCATCTTTCAAATGCAATTGGATAAATGGGAAGATGCCGGGACCTATTGAGAGGCGCAGGCACTGGCTGTTTTCTGCCGGCCTCACGGTCATTATATGGATAGAGTTGATTGGTGTAGGTCTTCTATCCCATGTTTCAACGGGTAAAAAATGAGATTGACATGCTGATGTAATATTTGTTAGGTTCGATGTTTCGCCTCATCCGAGTGTTTGCCGGACAGTTGAGCATAACCGCCAACCTCTGCTTTGGCATGACCGAGGAAGACCCAGCACAACTTGTACCTGAAACGGCTCATTACCTTGCCCTCAATTCACGATCATAAGTGCATCTTTCTTCCCATCCCTTCTCCGGGCAGCGTTTGTACCATCGTAGATATCACTTGAAACAAGTTTTCGTCGGCACAGCTTACATCGGTACTTTAAGTAGTAACCATCTAAAATATTCGTGACGATGAACTTCCTCGGAGCCAAATACAATCATACAGTGTGGCCATTCACGATTGTTTTATAGGGGTAGATGAGCTAATCATGGGAAGACCACTAGGTCACTATAAGCGATTCCAAATCTCCAATACCAAGTACATGTTAGAGATCGACGGAATGCAGCACAACGCCCATCTTGGGAGGCGGTTTAAAGACAAAGGTACGGATACATGAAAAAATGGGGCCAGTGTCTTCTAGCATTATGGTACTCTTTTTCTTGCCGACATGAATTGTACTGGCAGAATAGGCACTGGAAAGGCTGTGTACAGACTGGAGGCGCTGGGAACAATGACAGCTATCACGGGGTGGAATTCCATCCTTTGGCTGCTGAGCCGTGGGTAAATGAGTGATCCGCAAGGAGAGAGGAATGCTCGAATATGAGACAAAGAAAAGACCGAGCATTGTACTCGTCAGAGTGTTCGATAACATCGAAGAAAGGAGAATGACAACTGCAAAACCAACGCATGAGGGCTTTTTTCACGTGCTGGCGTCAGACCATTACTCAAGGTAGGTACTACTACTACTAGTAGTAGAAGAGGCATGGACTCCCGTTGTCTACTTACCTACTACCTAGTACTGTACTATAGATAAGTAGTTCCTTCCCCATAAGATGTACGACCCATGGTGGACCTACCTTTCTTCTTCTTTGGTCCACAGGAGGTATTAGTTGAAGGGAAAGCGGCGAGCAGACAGGAGGGCAGATGTGGTATTAGCATCCCCGGGTCTCGTATTCAGACGGAAGTCGATATTGTGTTCGTTAACCAGGGCCAGCGTAACATAAGTTTATCGCAAGCAAAGCTGGGCAAGGCCCTCGCATGAATAATGCCTTCTCAACCTGGCGAGCAGAGTTTTGTGAATAGTTGGGGGCACAAAAGGCACCCATTCTTCCTGCTCATCTCGCAATTGCTTTGCGCCTTCAACAACAGGTCCCAAACCGTCTCGATTGCGTCCCAGGTACTGACAGCGCTATTCATGGATCAATCGTGCTTTCCGCGGCAATAAGCACCATCCCTGCCCGTAGTTGAGCACTGAGGCCTTCCTTCCCCCCCGACACGGTTGACTTCCCAATGCGAATAGCGTCTCTAGGTTTGGTACCTGCCGTTGCATCATGGGCGCGGCTTCCTGTCAATGAACGGAACTCAGCCGTGGGCCCTTTATCACCCCCTCTCTCTTCTTCTCCTCTTCTCTTCTCTTCTTCTTTTCTTCTCTCCATGTTGAAACAGAAATCCCGAAGCCCCCGTATCATTATGACTTTCATGCCGACTCCCCTCCACGCCGGGCTTGTCCTGGTATACACTCTGTTTCTGATGCCGTGGCTATGCCTACAAGTTCATACCGTCCTCGCATTGCACTACCGCGTGGAGAAGATCTCTGATCTTCCGATGCCGCAGCGCGTCGCAGGTTGGGCTGTCTGTTGGTTCTGCCTCACCTTACCAGTGTGGGAGTTCCTTGTGCAGTTCCCCCTGGCATAACATGGTCCTCTGGGCATCTCCGGTTTGACATCCCGGGCCCAGCATCACGCCCGTTCCTCTGGGTAAGCATGAACGCGTGCCAATTTTTGGGCCTTCTTCACTTCTTCGAAGTTTGATCATTTCCCATTTATGTGGGGTGTCGGCTCTTGAGACTAGCCATCTCATTGCTAAGATACAATTGGCCTCTCTATCTTCTTCTCTCTGCTTCTTTGAAGTATTGATGTTCCCAACCTGGTTGGGGTGTCGGCGTTTGAGACTAGCCATCTCATTGCCAAGGCGATACCAGTGGCCTATTCTTCTGTTCTTCTCCGCTTCTTGGACAGTCTGTCCCGTTCCGAAACGAATCTAGGTCAGTGCCCCCTTCCCGGAATCAACTTATTTCTACGTTCAGTTGCTAACATCCTGGCATCGCCTACCCACCATTTTCGATGCGATCATCTGACACGCGGTCTACCAAGAGGTCCAGTACGATTCGAGGGCTGTCAACGGTGTTAGTAGCGACGACGATGATACCGACGAGGGCAACGGGTCATGAAGGGCTTTGGGACGTGACTGTAGGGACATGGAGAAAAAATGGGAAGCTTGAATTAAAGGATAAGGGGCGATTATTCGGGGGCGTCAAGTCGGTCTCGCATGTCGGGGTGATGGAATATGGGGAGGAGTGTGAAGGTTTGCCAGGAATCCTATGTCAGTGCTGGTTGATAATAAGAGATGCAATAAATGCCAATTGCAAACGAAGCAATCTTTCAAACCGCGTGGTAGCATCCAGAGCGTCGACCTAATCATCCCGCGCACATTGTGGATGTGTTCATTCATCCGCATTGGCGATCACCACTGGAGAAAAGACAAATACCGGGATACACTAAATACGGCATTGCTTCTTTTTTTCTTGACGAATCGCATCCTGGCCTGCATCGATTGTTGGCAACATTCCGGGGCTCAACACATCACGCAGGGCTGAGTTGTTCTGTCTCTGAATTGTCACCAGGCCAACTAGGGGATAGTCTAGGATCAAAAGGGAAGTCATCAGATACTCTTGCATCTGGGACATTCTCTTGGAGAACACGGGCGCTCTGACAAGGTGGGTAATAAGTGCAGGTTGAGGATTCAGTGTCAGGTCGCGGTGGGAGGGCTGATGGCAAGTCGGAATCTCAGTCTGTGGGCTGCGGCTCTCCAGCAAAGTGACCGTCCACATTGCGAATCGATTATTGCCATCCATGCCAAGCCCTCCATTGCCCAGCCGGCATCTAGGACTCACGGAGAAGGAAGACTGCCCTATAGGAGAGGCGCTAAGTGCTCCGAGATTCTATGGCGGTCTATGCCCAGGCTGCAGTGGTGACTGGTGACCCTTTGTTGGGTCCTGCCGCCCTAGTGACACAGAATCCACTAAAGCCAGGGAAGCGCAACGCCCCATCTGTGAACGGGGTCCAAGTTCCAACCACGGGTTTGGCATTGAGCGTTCTGGTGGCTTCAGCCGCCAGGTCTGCCTAACCTTAACCAGCCCTGTGCTGGAGCTCCAGCGTCGGCGTCACTGGAATACGACTGGCTGGGCTCCTCTCTCCCCTCCACCCCAGCCTGTCAGCTCGCCCTCCACACACCTCGCCCTCCGTGAGCTTAGTTAGCAGCTGTCCCAAACCATTCCAACCCATCTCATCCCATCCCGTTATCTTCGATCACTCAACTGGCTTCAATCCGACGCCCCTCCTGATATCTCCCCTGGATAGCTCCTTCGCCGACCGCATCGACCGTATAAGCCGCCACTCCTCCCTTGCCGTCGCCCGCCCCTCGTCGGCCACCAACCTCTCCGTTCTCCCCCATCGTCATGCGCCGCTGACCGAAGCCATGTTCTCCAACCTGACGAGCATCGTGCAAAAGGCCCAGCAGCTCATCGACCCGACACAGGGGCTCAACCTGTCCAGCTCCGACCGAAATCCGTCCAAGTCGTCCCTCTTCCAGAGCCAATTCCGCCTCCCCGCCTCCCAGACTCCTCTCTACGAGATCAATGCCGAGCTGACCGTCCCGCCCTCCAACGTCACCCAAGGCGATCGTGATCATGAGAGGGGCTGGCATTATGCTGGGAAGCTGCACCTTTCCGAGCATTTTATGTGCTTCTCCACCACACCCACCAGCTTCGTGCAGTCGGCCAGCACATCCACGTCAAGTGCCTTCACTGGACAGACTGGAGGGGGTGGACCCAGCGGTAACGGCTTCACATTTCCTCTCTGTGCCATCCGTCGGGTGGAGCGACTGAATAGCCAGAACTTCCAGGTTCGTCACTGCCCCGACTTGCCCTTGCGACAAATTAGTCACTAACGTTTGCTTTCAAAGTTCGCACTAGCTCTCACGACCTGGAACGGCCTCCTCGGGGAGAACCCCAAGGACAAGGACACCAAGGACAAGAAGGACATCCGTGAGCAGCGGATCACGATTCATCTGGCCGGTACCAGACAAGCCTGCGAGCGATTCTGCGATGGTTTGAAGCGGGGCCTGCGAGCAGGCGTCGGAAATGTGGCCAAGCTGCGACGAGTAGCGACCGAGTGCTACTCGGAATATCTCCTACGGTCTGAGGATAAGAAGAACGCCACACCACCGGACGCTGGTCTTGGAATGCTCTTTAGGTACCCTGGTGACCCCAAGAAGCTACGAGATCGGGCCAAGATGCGCCTTTGGGGCGAATATCTTCGTGACAATGGGCGAAACTTCTCCTTGATTCGCCAGCCTACCTTTCACAAGCTTATTCGAGTCGGCCTACCAAACAGGCTCAGGGGCGAAGTCTGGGAGCTTACTTCCGGATCCATCTACCTCCGACTGGAGGACCCAGCGTTATACACCAATACGCTAACCAAGTTTGAGGGCCAAGAATCCCTCGCCATTGATGAAATCGAGAAGGACCTCAATCGCAGCCTGCCCGAGTATCCCGGATTTCAAAGTGAGGAAGGCATCGGACGGTTGCGCCGCGTCTTGACCGCCTACAGTTGGGTCAACCCAGATGTTGGATATTGTCAGGCTATGAACATCGTGGTCGCGGCCCTACTCATCTACATGTCCGAAGCCCAGGCCTTCTTCCTTCTGACTGCCCTCTGCGACCGGCTAGTTCCTGGATACTACTCGACTACCATGTACGGCACGCTCCTTGATCAGAAGGTCTTTGAGTCTCTCGTTGAGAGAACGATGCCGATACTCTGGGAGCACTTGGTCAAGAGTGATGTCCAGCTGTCTGTGGTTTCACTACCCTGGTTTCTCTCACTCTACATCAACTCAATGCCGCTCGTGTTTGCGTTCCGTGTTCTGGATGTCTTCTTTGTGGAAGGCCCCAAGGTCCTGTTTCAAGTTGGGCTGGCCATCCTTCGAATCAACGGGGAGGAGTTACTTGATGCTGCGGATGACGGTGCCTTCATCTCCGTTCTCAAGTCTTATTTTGCGCGCCTTGACGAATCCGCCCACCCCAAGTCAGAAAACCCCAAGCTCCGCGCTGTGACTCGGTTTCAAGAACTCATGGTCGTGGCATTCAAGGAGTTTTCGGGTATCACTCACAGTAGCATCACGGAGTTGCGCCTCAAGAACAAAGATGCGGTTTTGAACAACATTGAGAACTTTGCCAAGCGGACGGCAATCCGCAATCTGGGCCCTGACAGCAAATTACTCGGAACCGAAGAACTAGGGTCATTGTATGATAGGTTCTACAATATCCTCTATGAGCGACAACAACGGGATATGATGATTCAGGAAGAGAAGCGGCGTCAAGCCCGCGCTGCTCGGTCTCGTGCGTCCGAGCTTTTCGCAACTCCCCAGAACCAGGTTGAGAAGGGTCGAGTCGGACTCGGACCGAGCACCAGTGAGATGGATTACGACGCCTTCCGAGAATTCTTGGCTAGCATGTCCAAATGGGCCATCTCGGACCACTCTTCTCTCCACGAGAAGAGGGAGCAAATGTTTCACAGCGCGAGGCGGCCGTCTGACATGCTCTCCCCGTGGGGGGCTGGACCTGAACCTGCAGAGCACGAATTTCTGCAACGCCTTTTCAAGAAATGGGATGTTGATGGCAATGGAGCCTTGACTCTTCAAAATGTGGTCACGGGGCTTGCTCACATCAAGGGCAAGCGAGACATCATGGGGACCATCACCTATTTCTTTGAGCTCTATGACGACGACAGCGATGGCAAGGTGGATCGTGAAGGGATCTTGCGAATATCGGAGGCTCTCCTCTTCCTTTCTCGCCGTGGACTCGAGGGTTCGCTGAGCCCAGGCGCCTCGAGTCTGGCATTGGAAAGCGAAGTCCCAGCCGCTGCCGATTCGCAGCACAGTCTGCCGGCCGGTATATCGAATAATGAGCGATTCCTGGGCAGCGTTAGCGCGTTCATTCGACGGTGCTTTGAATACGCAGATCCAATGAACAACCAGGCTGTTGACGATTCTAGCAGCGGGGACGCTCGGCTAGATACCCCGGGCGATGATGCATTCGCCATTGGGGATGATGAGGACGAAGAGGAGGATCTTCTTGGTCTCGAGTCGCCCACGGGAACCCCGAAAATGGCAAAGGCGAAGCCTAGCCTCTCGCCTGAGTCTTCCCTTGATAGCAATGTGCCTCATGACATAGCATCACGGCGTCGCGTCTCGAAAGCGAAGTCGGAAGCGGCAAATGCAGCTCTCGACCCGGCGCACCCCCTCCAGCTCACCTTGCCAACGTTTAGGATGGTGGTTCTGGCGGACGAACTGCTTGAGCAGTTCTTCGAGTCTTCGTTCCCTGCCTCTTTCCACATTATCGAAGGATTGGCTTCAGGGACCTCATCATCTTCTCAGTCTCTCACCACATTTTCGAGCCTTGGTTTCGGAAAGCCACCGGTCCCCAGCCACCCCGGGCCGGTTGGACCAGGTCGCGGATTGAGAGGCGTACTCGACAACATTGTCACCGACGGCATGCGTGTCGCCACAGAAGTGAGAAGGCGTATGGAGGAGGCACAGAAGGAGCTCGAGAAGAATGCGCTACCTGGCCAGCGACAAGATGACGAAGATGAGGATGACGACGACGTTGGCATTGAAGTCGGGGTGAGAAAGGGCCCCGAAAGCACCAGCACCGAATTGGAGCGACGCCGCTCGGTACGCAGCTCGGATCTGGATCTGTTGAGCGGAGCGGACGCAGAGGCTGGAGCGGCTAAGAATCAAGGACAGAGCTTGTTGGATGCTGATAGCGGCGAGGGCAGGCCGCGTCGAGGGACTTCAACGTCAACCAAAGGGGCAGGTGTAGTAGAATTTGAAGGCTGAGCCGGCCCTCTGCGACAATCGGGGCCGAGTTGACGGCACCGGACGGCATGTAAGAAAGGGAAACCCAGAGTAGACGACGCGCCTTGGTATTGGCTTGTTTTGATTTGTCTGATGGAGTCCCAGGTTCTGGTGAATGATAGGTGGCTGCGTTGGAGGTCTGGATGATATAATGGCGTGGTGTTGAAACCGGGGTTTTATCAACGTTGGTAGATCCAACACAGGACAAGCGAACTCCTGCCGCAACTTTTTGCTGTTTACTGTTGACTCTCTGAAGGAATGATGCATCCGATCCCCTGCCTCCTTGACCGGGTGACTTGATTCATGGCGTGAACGAAGGTCGCAAACTGAACCCTGCTCTGACCTACGGAGAACCGAGACAAAGTTGCAGAGCAGACGGTAATAACGCCAACGGGCTGATGCTAGTCAACAGCAGGGAGAGACCTGGGTGATAAGTCAATGAGCGAGTCGGGGCCAGGTGGAGGACAAGGGCGGTCCTCCACCTGGACGCGAACATCACCTTCCTGTTAGAGCGTTTTTGATTACGCTGACCGCTGGACAGTGATGTATGCCCGGCTTCACGACAGCAATATAGCTTGGCCATTGATCTTGAGCGGGGTGCAGCCGTTGAGCGGGGCGGCAACCGTTGGGCGGGGAAGAGAAAGGGCCGCCTGTCGCTACACCACGAGCAGGTGGTATCACCTTTGCGGGTTACATGGCATGATGGCCGCAGTTGACGACTGGGCCTCGGAAGGGTCAAGGGCCTTTGTCGAGTGCAACGTCGGACAACAGCTCTGTGAAGGTGAAGGCTCTCGCGTCTTACCAAGTTCCGACTTCATGTCCGTGGCATCTCACGGAATGCTCCTTGAGCGTCATGGCTTGATTGGTCCTCCAGCAAGCCGACCAACCTAGGGACCTCCCCGGTCAACTATCTAATCCTAGCTAGAGGCTTGCCAAGATAACCATCTCTCGATACGGGCAGACTTGTTCAAGCATACTTGGTTAGGTACCCACCGTCATGCGTCTGCCGATCAATCAACTCGGACGATCAAAGTCAATTAATGCCGGACCGCCTGATACCCTTGGTTGGTGCATTCCCCGGCGTGGTCCTGGTTAGGAAAGTGAAAACAAGGAGGAGCAGGAGGAGGTTGGGACTGAGCATTAGGGAGATTCCTCTATATAAGGCAGCTTGGGCCTTGCTTCGCTCCTGTCAGTGCTCGCAGAGACGTTCATGTGACACGAGACCGAGAGGGCCTATTTCCGAGCCAGTTAAGCGTCTATAGGTCAGCCAACCCGCAATGCATCTTCAACGAAGCCTCTGGCTGTCGCTCGTCCCTGCGAAATTGGTCCGGGCATTGGCCTACGCCAACAACACCGGGGCATTGACTGTCGATAATGACCAAGTGGCCAAGAACTTCCCCGAGATCGAAGGAGTCGAGCTGTACTCGCCGGCGTTCTTGGAACCCGAGTCTGTCCAGTCTGGCTTCGCCAACAACAAGCAGAGCCCGACGTCGCAAGAGACGATGGGTAAGAGAACATGGCCAGCCAGAACGACTCATCCGGCTGGTAGATGGAGATTGCGCCCATTGGCTAACAATATATGGCAGAGCACTTTCTAAAGAAGCTGGCGCGAGGAAACAGCTGGTTCCATTACCGAGAAGCCTTCCGGTCCGAGGAAGGGCGAAGCGTACCATACGTATACCTGACCAGCGACAGGGTGAGCGCAGATGGCTTCAACAAGCCCAGCCGCAAGAAGCTCAGGATCTGGTTCCAGGGCGGCATGCACGGCAACGAGCCCGGTGGCGACCAAGCGATTCTTGCAATCCTCGGCAAGCTCGACGCCGACAAGCATTGGGCTCGAAAGGTGCTCTCTCGAGCCGATATCGTAGTCATGCCGCGATACAACGCCGACGGTGTGGCCTACTTCCAGCGACAGCTCGCGGCCAACTACGACCCCAACCGAGACTTTATTGCTTTCCGCCGTGAGCAGACGCGCGACTTCCGGAGGCTCGCCCGGCAGTTTGACCCTCACATCAGCCTCGATGCCCACGAGATGGGTGCTGCGCAGGCCCTTGGTCCCAATGGCGAATATGTCAAGGCGCAGGACATCCAGTTCGCACCAGCAAAGAACCCCAACATCCATCCCAATGTCCGCCGTCTCAGCGAAGGGCTCTTCACGGAAGCAGTGCACTCGGTTCTTGACAAGCATGGCCTTAGATACAGCACCTACTTTACCATCGGGGTCAAGGACGGAAAGATGGACCTGGTCGAGTTTGAGTCCATCAGCCGCGGCGCCCTTACGACCTTTCCCCTGGGCCAGTCCGTGAGCTTCCTCTCCGAGACGCGTGGCATCGGCCTGGGCGACCAACACTTCCAGCGTCGCACTGCCTCTGGGTTTCTGGCTGCCAAGGCCATCATCGATACGGCTGTGGACAACTTCGATGAGGTGTACGGGACTATTGAAGGCGCCCGTAAGGAGTACATGAACAGCAACGACGACATCGTCGTCTTGGACAAACCGCGTCCCACGGAGAGGAACATGGACTTTATCGAAGCCAAGACGGGAAAGCTGGTCAGCGTCCCGTCCTTCTTTGGAAACAACACTCCGCCAGAGGCTGTTGTCACCCGCCCCCGGCCCAAGGCGTACGTGTTCTCCAGAGCGCTCGCCGACGTGGCGGAGAGGCTGCGCCTAAACGGCGTCGAGGTGGAAGGTCTCAAGAAGGAGTTCACCGGGACCGTGGAGGCCCTGGTGGCCGAGGACGTCAAGCTGGATGCCGTAAAGTATGAGGGCGTGGCAGAGAGCCATGTGACGATCAGGACGACTCGGAGGCAGGTGAGCATTCCGGCCGGGGGCTTCCGCGTGGACACGCGCCAGAAGAACATTGCCTTTGCCTTTTGCTCCTTGGAGCCCGAGAGCCTAACGTCGTACGCGACCTACAACGTGGTCCCTCTCAACAAGGGAGACGAATATCCCATTTTCAGGATCGTCTAGGATGGGGTGCCAACAAGCAATAAGGGACAAAAGAGTCAGACGGGTCAAATAGGGGGGTTATTGATGCCATTATTGTCATTTAATGTGGTATACAGAAAAACACCAAAACGCTTGACAGCCACGAATAGCATTGTCTCTTCCCAAGAACAAAAAACCCGCTGCCCAATTCTGTACCATGTCCCATAATGCAGAATCCAAAAGCCCAACGCTGTACAACTTTCCAGGACCGTTGACACAGCACCGACGTTAGTATTAGCATCAGTATTGGTCAGTATTGGTCTCAGTATTAGCATCAGTATTTAGCATCAGTATGAGCATTGGCATTAGTATCAGCATTAGTATTAGTATCAGTATTAGTGTAGTATCAATATAGCATCAGTGTAGCATCAGTATCATCTTAGTCTTGTTGTTCCTGGGTGACTTGAATCGACATTCCATCGCCATGGGTTAATAGCCAGCCAGCCAGAGGGCATGCTGCTATATGCGACAACCACGACAATAGACCAAGCGATGGTGATGGCCTCGGAACAGGGGTTTATCGCTTTACCTGGTGCCGTCTCCCGCCTCCATCCATACATAATGACTCATACACGATGCCACCCGGGTTCACCAACACTATCAGCCATTAGCTCCCACAACAGAGGCGATTATCTCTGTGACAACTATATTTCCCAATAGTAAAGAGCCAAAAAGGAAGAAGAAAAAAGCAGAACAAAGTATAAAAAAAAAAAGGCAGCCATGGCCAGGGTGGTGCGCCGGAGCGGTAGACGCAGAAACCTCCCCTTCTTCAAGATAGGATTTTTGTCCAGCACGGCCACCAGGGTCCTACAACTCTGAGTAAAACTTATCAAACCATTTGAGGCTCATATAACCGTGTTACCACCTTTTCCTTGTCAATAACGTTTTCGTGGCCCCGTCGCCTCCCATTCAAGCTTTTCTCCAGCCTGGCCAGCAGGGTGTTTCCACGACTTCGAGAAAAACTTATCCAACCATCCCGTCTTCACCAATTCTTTGCCTCGTCGACAGAATTTTCTCTCTGGACTCGATTCAAGCTTTTCCAAAAGTACGCTAACAAGCATTTAAACCCCTCCGATTTCCAGCGAGTTGCTTCCAGTTTTTTCCAGCCCATCTCTTTCATCATCATTTTTCTGGTGACAGACACACAAGCACTGCTCTTCTGACCAGCTACAATCAACTTCTCGCCAGATTCTCAGCTCGCAAACCAGTCAATACTTGCAGCTACGGCTTGAGTCCATTATCTACTTGCTTCAGAACAACACACGCCAGCCAGAACTGCGCAACACTTGAACTACAAGTGAAGCAGACTGGCCGCCTGACACCAGACCAGACAACTCCTTGCCAGACTTGAACTACAAGTCCAGCAGACTACTACTGCCTGACACTACTCCCTGTCAGAGCTCTACAAACTTGAACTACACGTCAAGCAGACTACTACTGCCTGACATAACTACATCCAAATCACACCATCAAATCATCACCATCACACAACAGACATCAAGATGGGTTGCGGTATGAGCAAGTCCTCCCGCTCAACCGGCACTGCGCCGCCTTCACCCCGGCCAGTGTACAACATGTCCTCATCCAGCTCATCTTCCTTTGCGTCAAGCATTGGGGGGAAGGCTGCCGCGCCTCCAAGCCGGTATGCCGTTCTCAACCGCAATGACCCCTACTGGGACCCAGTCAAGCAAAAGGCCCGTTCAACCCCTCGGCAGCTGGCTCCCAGTCGGCCATATCAGCCCACGCGTCTGGGTAATGGTGAGGCAAGAGACAAGAGCCAATCATCTTCAAAGTCATTGCATGTGAAATGGGCATGACCGAGCGTGGGTGAAATGGGAGGAGCTGCCGGTTATTGGCATGGAGTGTAGAAGGAGCACCTTGGGATGGAAGGGAGAGGGCATGAGATCAATGACACTGGCGCTATTTTGGGGGTTCACAGCGACAGGTCCTTTTTTTTTTTTGTTCTTGTTTGGATTCTGCTCTTGTTTTGGATGATGCAGTATGGGCATGGGATACAACCAGCGTCATCTTTGGCGTTGTACAGCGACTTGTCAAATCAGGGTTTTGCTGCATTTTTTCTGCTGGTTGTTCCTGTTGGTGTTTTGTATTCTGCATTGTGGAACATGGTATAGAATTGGCACAGCGGTTTTTTGGTTCTTGGGGAGTTTTTCTTTATACCACATTACATGACAATAGTGACATCAATGACCCCCCCATTTGACCCTTCTGACTCTTTTGTCAAGTGACTAGGCCCAGGAACAATGAGACCAAGACGATACTGATGCTACACTAATACTAATACTGATGCTAACATTGATACTAATACTGATACTGATACTGATACTAATACCAATACTAATACTGACACCGAAGAATGTCTAAGAGGCCAACGGTCCTAGACTGTTGCAAATGTTAAACCCGACAGTTGCTGGAGTGTATTGCCGCCATCCAGATTAATCAAAGGTCTTCGGGCACTTATTCCTCGCAACCATCTGCTTGATTGCCACCACGTGCAGTATCCATCGAGCATCAAACCCACCCTTGCAGCGAGCTGGCTGCAGAGAGACCCCCGCGTTGGCCCTCCCTCGGTTCAGCAGCCATCCCGGTCGATGTCTCGGTGCAAAGCAGCCGAGCCCAAGGATGACGCCAGCGATCACACATGAACAGCACACCGGCCCCTCTAATTACCTGGGAGTCGATAGGGTGCTGCCGGGAGAAGAGGAGGAGTAGGAGCCCTAACTAGCCGAGTGACGGCAACGGGCGTAAGTAGGCGACCCGTTTTGGGTATTTACACAAGGCGACAGACAAGGACTCCGCCGCGCTAACACGCTCCAACCCGTGGAATCCCGGGGGAGGGGCTCCTGGGGATTCCTCATCTCGGCCGCCATCGCGTCGCAGATGGATGGATGGATGGGATTTTCCTAGAGCCCACGCGAGCAGAGGGCGAGCTAGCCGCGGGAGGAGAGACGCACACGACACCCCATCGGAGGGATTCCGTCAAAAAAGACCAGCCCAGGAAAACGGGCACGATCTGGAGCTCGGCCGGACCCTGGCATCGGGATGCCATCAGCATCATCGTCGGCGTCTCTCGTGCTCTCCCCCTCGCCCCCGCCCGCCGCCAGACAGACCCACGGGAAGCCCCCGCCGCCTCTGCGTCATCGCCCAGGCTAGTGGAGTCCCACCCGGGGCCAGCGCAGTCCCCTACAGGGTTCAGCGACCCCTCCCCCGGCCCCCAGCGCCCCCACTGGCAGTCAAGTCATTTAATTACAGTGCAGTGCAGTGCAGATAGCCAGGTGGGTGCTTGCAAGTTCCCGCCCGCGCCGTCGACCGGGTGCCCCGCCCCACTCGCTAGACCAAGATGCGGCGGCGGGTTGTCGAATGCCCTCATCTCGGGACTAGGACCGTCCATCACTCTCTCTGTCTTTGGTGCTGTCGCTCACATCCCTCGACGCGCACATCCCATTCCTGGAAGTAGTCAAATCAGCCCCGACAGAACGCAAATCGGGACCTGTCTAGTGGACACACCTCCCCCTGGGCCCAATCGGAGCCATGTGTAGCCGAGCAGAGTCTTGCCTCTCTCTTTCTCTTTCTCCTTCTCTCTCGCCCCCGCTCCGCCAGATGATGCGCGGCTAACCCAGCCGAGCCGCCAAGCATCCATCAGCATTAGAGAGCACAGTGTCATGGAGGAGCGAGGGAGAGAGATCGAGGAAAAGAGAGAGCGGGAGAGAGCGGAAGCAGGAGAGTGGGGAGATGGAGAGCGGGAGGCTCACAAAGGCGGAGAGAGGTGGACGGCGATCGATGTCATCTCCTCCTGCCCTCCTCTCACAGCATCGCATCGCTTGGATCGCCTCGACGAGTAATCGGTTGCCCGGGTCCAGGGTCCCCCCATTTCCCGATTGACCTGCTTCAGAAACCACGAGGCACCCCGTCAGTCTAGGCTGTCTGTCTGTCCCAGTAATTGATTAAGGTATTATTAATATCCCATATTAGCCTTTTGAAGCGTGCCCCGGTCTGGCCTCCTCCCCTCGCCCCTCGCCCCTCCCCCTCCCTCCCACCCACAATCCATCGCCTGCAGTCCAGTCCTACTCGTGGTATAACTACCTGGCCCGCAGCACAGCCAGCCCGCTACGTCCATGTACTCGGCCCCCGTCTCCTCTCGTGTCGTCTGCCGCTCCTGCCTGTCCCTTCGTCATCGGCCGGCGTCTCATCTCGACTCCAAGGCCCCCCAAGTCGACACCGACCAGATTACTTTTCCTCGGTGCCTCCGCTACCTTAGGTTATTTGCCTTGATACACCACTGATACTCGCGGCTGCCATATTAATACTAGCACCTCTACCTCGACCTCCTCACCTCCTCACCAAACCACTGGATCCGACTCGCCCCTCTCCAACCCTGCACCCTCCACCCTCCTCCACCCTCCACCACCCATCCATCCTTTCATCCAACGCCGTCAGGCTCTAGCTGCCACCAAGTTTCCGCTGGGCGGAATCACATCCACTCGCCCGCGCCTGACTGCCACCGTCATCCCGAGTCTGCCACCACCACTACTCCAAACAACAAACTGCATACGACAAACATCGCCGCCAGACTCGACACCACTCTTCTCCCACACCCCAGCCGCTGCTGCCATCTTCCGGCCGCCCAATTTCAAACGTGCTCCGGCGACTCGCTCGATACCCCGTCCGCCCCGGCGCACCAGTCCCGACCCCCGACCATCCCCGAAGCGCCGCCTCCCCCGTGATTGGCGCCCGCCCGTGCAATATTCGTAGCGTGGCCGGCCCCGCGAACAAAACCACCCTCCGCCAGCCTGCAGATCAATTCATCGAGTCCAGCACAAAGCCCGCGGGATACGGGCGTCTGCGGAATCTCTGGATTGACGCTTGCGCGCGCCCATCACACACCGCTCGCCTTCCGCAACGTCGTCAGAGCCCGATTGAATCCCAGCCCTCCTCGGCCGCCGGGCCCATGACGGTCGCGCAATAGTCGTCATACGTTTAAAAACCATCCGATTTCCCACCGGCGCGCGCGCCCAACACGCCCCGTCTGGCCTGTGTGCTAGTGCCCATCTCGCCCGCCGCTGAGCTGTCCGCCGTCGCTTCAGCTTTGAACTGGCGAGATAAGAATCAGCCAGCTGGCTGAGCCGAATACCCTCTCCTCGTTTCGCATACGAGTCCATCGGCAATCACAACCACAACACACCCATGGCTGCCACCGTCGCCCACTCCCAGGCCGCCGGGGGCTTGCCGGCCTCCTCGCCCGGTATCCCTGCGCCGCCAACATCACACCAACAGTCCCAGCTCCACGCCGACGCCGCTGCCGCGCAGGGCGTCGCCACTGCCTCCTGCTCTTCCGATCGAGACCTGACGCCCACGCGCAAGTTCCAGCTCAGCGACTTTCGCCGAGTGCGAACATTAGGCACGGGTACGTCTGCTTTCATCATGATACATGCTCGCTCATGACCCCACCCCCCCGTCACCCCCATCATGACACGGCATGACATGGCATATCGCTAACCATCAGCTCACACAGGCACCTTTGCCCGCGTCTGTCTCGTCCGCCCTGCCGCCTCCGCCCACATTCCCCTAGACCACCAGCTCAACCCCGAGGTCTACGCCCTCAAGATCCTCCGCAAGCCCGAGGTCATCCGCCTCAAGCAGATTGACCACGTGCGCCATGAGCGCGCCATCCTCGCCGACGTCGCCGGCCACCCCTTCATCACCCGCCTCCTCGCCTCCTTCTCCGACCACGACTCGCTCTACATGGTCCTTGACTACATCCCCGGCGGCGAGCTCTTCACCTACCTGCGCAAGCTGCGCCGCTTCGACGAGCCCGTCGCCCGCTTCTACGCCGCCGAGATCGTCCTCGTCCTCGAATTCCTCCACGAGCAGCAGGGCGGCATCGCCTACCGCGACCTCAAGCCCGAGAACCTCCTGCTCGACAAGGACGGCCACATCAAACTTGTCGACTTTGGCTTCGCGAAGCGCCTCGGCAACCAGGACGACACCCACGCCGGCGAGACGTACACCCTCTGCGGCACCCCCGAGTACCTGGCCCCCGAGGTCATCCAGAACAAGGGCCACACCGGCGCCGTCGACTGGTGGGCCCTCGGCATCCTCATGTACGAATTCATGACGGGGTACCCGCCCTTTTGGCACCAAAACCCAATAGAAATCTACAAGCAGTACGTCACATCATCATTGGTGACGGGGGTAGTTCCGTCGTCTTTCCTCCCCCTCCAACCTCATCGCTAACCATGATTCCCCCGTCGCAGAATCCTCGAAAAGCCAGTCGTCTTCCCCCAAGACCCCCCGCTCTCCGAGCCCGCCAAGGACATCATCCGCTCCCTCTGCACCGTCGACCGCTCTCGCCGCCTCGGCAACATCAGCGGCGGCGCCGCCCGCGTAAAGTCCCACCCCTTCTTCTACGACGTCAACTGGGACGACCTCTTGAACCGCCGCCGCAAAGGCCCCATCCTGCCACCTATCCGCTACCCGGGCGATGCCCAGTGCTTCGACGTCTACCCAGAAGATGACGGGTCTCGCGAGCCGTATCCCCCCGACATGGCCAACAAGTACGATCCTTACTTTGCCGACTTCTGAGAGCATGCCAAGCCGAGACCCGCAAGCGAGCAAACAGCTCCAGGATTAAACCCCGAAAAGGGGACCTTCAAGATGCTCAAAGTCGTAGGCCCTGAAGTCATAAGCCCTGGTGGCTGTATACTATTCCGGGCCCCAAATCTCATGTCCATCTATCATCGCGTAATCAACGTCCTATCCAGCGGCGAGATTTCTTACTTGCATCTTCATTTACACACATAGGAGGAACCAGGCGTCAAGGCTGGCGAGGGGGGATAACGGATGAATTACTTTAAGAGAACTACACCAAGTAGTTTCAAACAATACCTACAAGAACCACTTGGAGCACCTCGGTGGCATGCCGTGTACTGATATCGTGTGCAAATAACGCGACACTTCAAGCCAGCAGGGTTGGAGGAGCATAAGGGTAATTATTGCCAAGCCGCCCAAGCTCAAGATGAAAAGAATCCAATAATTTATTTCGCAAGTGGTATTGATGTAAAAGAGCAACATGTCTCAATCGCTCCATTTGCAGCTCTATTGTCAGATGGGTATCCTGACCAAGGAAGCCCCTGAGTACAACCCCATGACCACGCCCACCTTTACACCCAACGCCCGCCCGCTGGTTTTGACGTAGCCCACTTCTTACAAGGCAGTGAACCAAACAAAATGCGCATGAATAGGACACCTTGTCATGGATAATACTGGCGGCCAGTAATGGTGAAGGGAAGGTATGCCTCTAGGCTTCATAGACTATATGTGTCCTGAATAGCAGGGGGTAGTCAATCGATAGCATCTCAACATGTGAGCGGAAGTATTCAACGGACAGTCGTCATGGAAGAGTTGGTTCACTGAGCCAGAACGCCGTAGTAGAGCCAGTAGGCGCCAGTTCCAACTGCCAGCGCAGATGCAAGGATCCAGGCCCCTTCCTTGGTGCTCCACAGAAACATGCTCCAGCCAGCCATAACCTCCTTCTGCCGGGCCGCTGCACGACGTTCCCAGGCTTCGGGGTCAAGCTCAACGGGAAGACGAGCGCGAGGGTCTATCGTGGCAGTGGACAACGTTGTCGAATCATCCAGGGCGCCTAGGACCTCGGAAGGTGGCGCAAGGTCATCTGGGGAGACAAGAGGCACAGCAATTCGTAGAAAGACTGGGCGGTGGTCACTTGTTCGCACAACGGGGAGCGCGTCGTATGACTGGATCTTGAGGCTAGGTCCGTGTGGGTTGTCCGTCGTCTTAAGTTTATTCCGGGTCCAGGAAGGAATGTCGAGATACAGAATGCGGTCTGTCCAACTGGGGTATCGATGAGGCGCAAATTCCCAGGGTACCTCCGTTTCAGGCTCCTCCTTGGGCGGGAGTACGTCGTACTTGTAGGTTGGCGGGAAGCGGACGTCGTGTTCCGAGAGCCCATGAAGAGTGCGGCCAGCATTGCGCTCACGAGTGAGCTGGTCAAGACGGAAGAAGTCGGGGTAATAGTGCTCCGACGCAGGATCGAGGCTTGGAAAGACCGCGCCCTTGGGGGGCGATGTTGCAGATATACGATAGTTGAGATCGCCAGCAACGAAAAGGTGAGACGACGGCCGGTAGACAGAGATATTATGCAATTTCTGTTGAAGTAGCAAGTGCTGTGCGTGATGCTGGTCGTGAAGCAAATGGGCACGCTCTGATTGAGCCTCGTCAGTCGCTTGCGGGGTCGACGGCGCAGATGATTTTCGGAAGTTGGCCACGACGGCCTCGGGGTTCTCGAATGCCATGCCACGGACAATAGCAGCCCAGTTGGCATTACGCCGAGGCAGGTTCCATTCCATAGCGGCCAGGTGCGTTGCAACAAACGTCATTTCCGTCGAGCTCTCGCTTGCGCCCTCATATCGCATTCTTAAACCAACAGCGCCTTTGTTACCCATATCCGCGGCACCGAAGCCAACCTCTGCATCTTGAAGGTCCTGAATGCGAGAGGGATCACGAGCGAGGAGCAGAATTGCTGTGTAACCGACATTGTGAGCTCGAACCAGTGTATATGGTTTCTTGGGAGAGGGAATTGGAGTCATTGGCGTTGCATTTGATTGAGAGCTTGCGCTCTTGTTGGCTTGAGCGTTGCATAGCTGCTGCCTCGCGGCTAAATTCAACGCTTCTTCGTATCGTGCAAGGTAAGGGTTCAAGAAGTAACCACCGATGAACGAATAGCTTAGTGGCGCCACCTCTTGTAGAGAACTATATTGACGAAACAACGTAAGCCAGTGCCGATGAGCAGCAAGCCGTACCATGTGTGTCGGCACACTCACAAGACAACGACATCCGGTAGGTCTGTTGCATTTTGGCTGAGAGCTGTTTGCAAGTGCTGGGCAAAGACGGCGATGTTGATCAGATTTTTGGCACAATTGAAGCTCAGGACTAACAAGTCGACTGCGGATGAACAAGTTGACGATGAGGAGGACGCCATCCTATTCGTGTTTCTTAGGCTATGTGCGCCTGTGTTATTACGGCCTTGGTGTTGGTTGGCTGCTTGCTGGGATTGTAACTGCTACTCTGTTAGCTTGAAGATCACCTCATGACGTCTAGTACGGCTCAGACCAACCGCCAATCAAGGGTTCCGTCAACGTCACAGAACTGGGCTGCTGTTTCAAGCAGAGGAAAATGGTGCCAATCAAGCCAGCGAGGCAAGCGGACGCAGCAATTAGACGTGGAGGGATAAGGCCTCGCCCTTAAATCTAGAGAATGCGGAAAGAAAGCGGGCAGAGAAGAAATGAAGAGATGGACCCTCCCGAGGTCGAGGCAAGCAGCAAGGCAGAGGTCACCAGAGTTGAGGGGCAGGAGGGGGGGTGGAGGCTGGAAACGCGTCTACTTGCCTCCAGAGGAGACAGAACGAGCCTAGTCGTGTGAATACACACCAAAAAGGAGGCACGCCACAGGCATGCACACAGAGGCAGGCACGCGCATGTATGCACAGGCACGAGACCTGGTCACCCTCGGCGGGGAAAGGGCTCACGAGGCTGTGTTCCGGATCGAGGTGTCCCAAGTAGGTCTGCTGGTTCGGCAGGCCCAAGGCCAAGTCCAGCTCCCGTCTCTGCGCACGACCAGCGCGATGGTGCGCGCCGTAACAAGTGTGCCTGGTGGCTCTGCTATAATCCGAAGAGGTGGCTCGCGCTGGTGGTTGGCGGTGCTTCGATGGTTTGTTTGTCGATCATCCAAAGCTTCTCGACCGCCTCGTCACCTTGTGGTGGAGTTTAGGTCCGGTGGAGTGGAGACTCCCGGTGGGAATCCAGGCCAAAGTCTTGCGCCTAATTATTGCGAGTCCTGGACTGCAGACTTGAGAAGGCAGCCGGGTCAGTGGAGGCAATCGGCCAAGTGGAGGAACCCGGCGCAGTCAAGTCAGCCTGTTGGCGTTAGCGTGAGTCTCTGGGCTCGATCTTCCGTCGAAGGCCCCCAAGGAGCGAGACCTGGACTGACGTTCTCTATTTGTTTGGCGGCGATGGGGAGGGGCAAGCGCTTTGCCAGGCTTTGGGAGGAGGGTGGCGCCGAGTTTGGGTAGTATTGCGCAGCCTTACGGACGTACTCGCCGCCTTGAGAGGGAACTGGGAAACAGCAAGCTTCTATTCTGCCTACCAACACCAAGAAGTGGAAGAGCTCCTGTCCGTAATCAGTTGTTGCCTCTGCGCTGTAGCCAGGGTGCTGCTTTCCGTTAGCTCATCATCCGACCTAGGTGCTGCCTTGACGGAAGGTGCTGGGAAGCCAGCTCGTCGGTACGTACTCCATCCCCACGCACCAGTTTCAGTGCCGTTGCGTCAAAGATTCGGGTCCGAGCTGATCTTGCAGGGGACAGCCGCCAGACTCTTGTTATTTTTGCGACCGCTCTTGATAACTCAGACATTGTCGCTATCAAAATCGGTTCCATAAGGTATTTACTTAGGTATCTTACTATTCACACCCATGCCAGCCCGAAACCACCACTTCTGCTAGTCAGGTAGTATCAGCCGCAGCCCAACTCGCCCTTGCCCTTGGCTCACTGTCAGCCCAGCCCCGAGGGGCATACCTGACCTTACCTTACCCGTACCTAAGGTACCTTGGGTAGTAGTAGTACAGGTACAGACACAGGTAGGGTTTGTCCATTTAGGCCCTCTCCGATGTCGAGCTTGTCAGCCGCTACCCCCGCCACCAGTGTCATAGCGCTTCGACGTCACTGATAATCAATCCAGGTCTAGCGGGACAAGCTCCCTTGCCGGGAAGAGGCTGGGAGAATCGATTGGGTGCTTTGATTACAGGTGTGAGGCCAGCAAGGCCAGGCATCTTCTGGAGAAGACGCCTTGGCTTCCAGTCGAGTCGGCCAAAGAAGCGGGTGGTTTTCGTGCAGCATGTAGGCAGCCACGAAGGCGAACTTGCAAGGCTTCCTCGGGAAAAGAAGAAAAAAATGTTGTAGGCGGCGGTCCACACTATGCCGTTATCATCCGAACAGCATCTAAAGTTCTCATCTCATCCGGTCGTCAATTCCTACAGGGCAGCGTTTGGACCTACACCCTAGGCGAAGCCGTGTAGTAGTATGCCCAGCCTCCAAGTCATCTGTCGTCTGAATTCTCCCCACGGACAGCGGTCTTTGTGAGTGCCGCCCAGCTTACGATAAGAATCATCAGGTAATTAAGCCGTGTGTAATTCTTAGCCACCCAGCACTTGGGAGCATGCACAACGCACAAGTCTTGCAAGAGTCAAATTATAGAGAAAACGAACCGCGACACACTGAATTCAGTAACTAGCTAAAGCAAAGAACATCAAACTCGAAAGAGGGGACGGGCGAGCGGATCAAGGCGGATCAGGCCAGATACAACCGCTTGATGCTTCATGAAGAGGCACGCTGCGAAATCCATGCATCAAGACCATGCTCCCACCAGCTCGTTGAGATGCTGATGACCAAACTCAAGCCCCAGGATTTCATATTCCATCAGAGACAATGAACCCGGCAACACGCACCGATCGGGTCCTCCACCATCACTGCACATCCCCGAGGTACCACATCGAACCCCCAGTACCTTGTAATTAAGATACTCCAAATACTGCCGAATGCTTGTCTGTTGGTCGGCTTCTTGTCGTCCCCGAATACAATGCCTGGTAAGAAAATAATAGCCTGGCCCCTTGTATCACCACTCAAGAAGTGGATGGATTCTGGCCAGCTTCGGCTTGTGTAATCCGGAGAACACGGTCTTCAACCCTCTACAAAAGTAACCCCTCAACCCCTGTTGCCTCCCCAGAAGCCGACCCCGGCGTGCCAAGTAAATTCAAACAACAAATTGAAGGAAAAGAAGAAAAGACCAAAGAAATGCCTGTAGAGTGAAAGACACAGCTGTATCGCAACGACGCAATGACGGGGCCAGAGACAAATTTGGCGGGGATCTCTGGAGTGTCATTCGAGTTCATGAACGGTTCCACCTTGAATAATTGACCCGGCATCTTGCGTAACTCTGCAGCCACCGTGAGCGAGACCGTCTCGGAGTCCACAGGACCGGTACACCTGGACGAGAGGAGCACCGGGCATGCCGTTCAGGTTGATCCTAACGGCTGCGAGGCTTTTTGCATCCATAGTTGGTCGATCAGGAGATCAGCCCATCTAGAGTACAAAAGCCTCCCCACCGTTTCGAATCACCCAAGCCATGAGTTAAGAGGTGAAATGCCGAAAGACGTCGAAGAACGAGATAGAGCAACTGCGTAGGAAAGAGGCGACCTGAACCGTGTCCCAAACAATTCGACAGCGATCATTGAACCGGGTGCTGGTCGGCGGCATGCCGGCCAGCTCCTCCAAAGTATCGTATCCCAGCTGTCAATGTTGGGTTCTTGTTTCCGGTGTTCGGTCGCCTAGGTAGAGGAAATCCTCATCAGATAGAGAAGACGAGTATGTGCAATCATTCTGGCCGATAACTGCCAGAGGCATATCCCGCTCCCCTTGAAGCTGAGCGAAGCCTGTTTACCGTCCACTGAGTCAGCCATGGCTTGTCAGCAAACTTTTCTTATTATCTGGCCAGCTGTAGCGAAACACACAACAAGCGCAAGTAGGAAACACGGTTCCTTACAGAGGACCTGTTGGGTTGGGCTGGTTTGCTGTTAACTCACATCCTGTCGCTTCCACCGATGGCACGGTTGGTTTCGGGGGTGTCGACGCCGCTGCCTTGCAGCATCTTGCGTCGGGGTCCAGCGCTGGGCTTGGGGGCACCGGGCTGGCCGCTGGGAGCGGCAGCGCCAGCCATGCGGGTCTTCTCTTCGTCCTTCTTGGCGGCGTTCTGAATCTCCTCTGCATTGCGCTTGTACTTATAGACGGTCCAATCGAAGACATAGTCGTACTGGAAGCCCTCACGGACGAAGAGGTCGCGGAAGATCTTTCGGAGGTAGCTGTAGTCGGGCTTGTCATCGAATCGGAGAGATCGAGTGTAGTTGAGGTAGATAGCGAACTCGTTGGGGAAGCCACGGCACAGAACCTCAGTAGGGGTGGTCATCTTCTTCTCCATGATACGATCGTACTTCTGCTTCTTGGTAGCAGCCTTCAGGCCCTGCCAGGGGAGGGAGCCGCGGCAGAAGTAGAGCATGACATAGCCGAGCGACTCCATATCGTCACGGCGGGACTGCTCCACACCCAGGTGGGTGTTGATGGAGGCATATCGAGCCGTACCGGTAAGGTTCTTGTTCTCTCTGTACGGGATGTGGAAGTGGGTCTTGGGGTCGCGGTACTTCTTGGCCAGGCCGAAATCAATAACGTTGACCTGGTTGCCACGCTTGCCGATGCCCATCAAGAAGTTGTCAGGCTTAATATCTCGGTGAATAAAAGACTTGGCGTGAATGTATTCGATGCGAGAGATGAGCTGATCAGCCAGAAGGAGCACAGTCTTCAGAGAGAACTTGCGGTTGCAGAAGTTGAAGAGATCCTCCAAGCTGGGACCAAGCAGATCGAGGACCATGGCGTTGTAGTCACACTCAGTACCAAACCAGCGGACAAATGGGATGCCAACACCACCGGCAAGGGACTTGTACACACGAGCCTCATACTCCAGCTGGGGGTGCTTGGCCTTGACGGACTCGAGCTTGATAGCAATCTCCTCGCCGGAGATGATGTTGGTGCCGAGGTAGATATCACCGAAGGAGCCGGAACCGATCTTGCGGCCGATGCGGTACTTGTTACCGACGCGAAGATCCTAGGTGGGAACTGTCAGCATACGTTTCAATTAACGCTCGAATACGGGCGGGGGGGGCCCATTTTGGCAACACAGCGTGGGGGATCTCGAGCGAGTTGAGCAACGGGCCAGGCCAGCCACAAATACGGCTCATGGCTGACCCTCCATTGACGACTCCAACTCGTATTCTCGCTGCTCGCTGCGAGGCAAGTGTGCTGGTGTTTGAGGGAGGTAATTTGGCAGGCATACCATTGTCGTCATCGTGGCGGTTGGTGTTTCTCCGTTCTTTCGAATGGAGAATTCTGATTAGATTTGTTGGTAAGTGTGCGAGCCTAACGTGGGCTGGAGTCGGGGTCAGTCCGGTTAAATAAATTAAATGGACAAAGTCGAGGGCGGCTGCTGGGGGACAAAGGAGTTGATGAAATGATGATGACGGCAGGTGGACAGTGTGAAAGGTGAGAGGGGCAAAACCAGGGCAGGTGGGCAGGCAAATCAGGCTTGTCAAGTCAAGGGCGGACAACGCCACAATGGAAAAGCCCGACCGAAGGCACTTTCAATGCACCTGACGCCAAGGTGGGAGAGAACGAAGAGCGAGTGATTGAGGGAAAAAAGGATTCTCGGTGCAATGAACAAGTCAAATGGATTTGAACAGCAAACACGGAGTGTGTGCACAGGCAAAGACTGGACTTGATGCCCCAGGCCGACTCCCAAAACGGGTTGCACTCACCTGCAAGCGAAGCGTCTGGTGTGGAGGCGGTCAGGACGCGTGCAAAGCGTCGGACTGCGAGAAAGGGCGAGAGCCGAGGCGGTGAGGCGAAGCCAAATCTACAAAGGCGTAAAAAGAGACAATGTTGGATCGATCAAGCGGCCGTTATCGAGGGTGCGAGGCGAGCTTGGTCGTGATGTTCGACGACGTTCGGGGGGGGGTTTCGACGTCGGTGGTGGTGGTGGTGGTGGTGGTAGTGGGTTTGGAGAGAGAGAGGGAGGAGAGAAGAAGGGAAAGCCGCGGTGGGCGAGAAGGGGAGGGAAATTTGAGGCGAAGCGCCGGACCGCCCGCATTTGGCCAGGTCGGGTCGGGGGTGCTCCTCCTTGGTGCTCCATCCGGCGCCTCCTATGGCACAGGCGCACTGAGCCTGAGCCCAGGCGGGGGCCTCGCTGCACAGAGCACCTGGGCCGCCAGCCTACCAGCCAGTTCCTCCCCCGTTGGGCTGGGCCGCCCACTGCCGCCGGCTGGCCTCTTGGGCTGGTCAGTGGTCGGTGGTGGCCCGGTGGTGCGCGCTCGCCCACCGGCTAGCCACCTACAAAGTCCCCTTGGCTGTGGTTGGCAGCGGGCACCCATGGAAACCGGGTGGCCCCAACTCTTGGCTCGGCCGCTGCGATGCGGCTGGGCTGCGGCTGGGCCATGGCTGGAAGCCTGGAAGGGAAGGGGACCTTGTCACAGCCAACGCAACTGGCGGCGTGCGTGAGCCTCTCCCTTTCCTGCTGACCGGGTTGATTCTGGGAGCCGACATGCTTAATTAATTGCTGGGTTCCGTTTGATATCGCCAACAGCGGCAGCATTGGACCGCCAGAAAACGGCAACCCCTTGCGCCACCTGCTTAGGCACTGACGCACAGGAGTAATAGTCCGGGCGGTCGGTCATAACTGCGTTGTGACACAGACACTGGCATTATTACTTGTGCTCACAGCTGTTCATTCCACCACTAGTGGGCCGCCTTGCTGTCCAAAAAAGCACATTTCAAATAAAAAGGAGTGGCTGGTCTCGCAGCCCAGCTGGAGATCTATTACGCTACCCATTATTGAGGGCTTGGCCCGTGAGGAAGCCATCATGACAATGGATCATGGCGGGCGGACCATGTTTCGGCCGCCAAAAAATGGCTCCTTCTTTGTCCCCTAAAGTGACTGATGCCTCTTCCCGTCTAGGCAATTGAGTGTCTCTCCTTGTCTTTGGTCCCCACGGCTCACTGCCTCACAGGCCAGGCCAGCGCCCGCCATGAGTCGTCCCACATCAGCTAGGACCGCACAGGCTGACGGGATGCCCGGATGCCCGACCTCATGATTGAACAAGGAGGCATTGCATGAAAGCAGCAAAATACCGCTCTTTCTAACAGTCAGCGTTTTGTAACGGCCATTGTTGCTCAATTGCGGGCACAAAGACAAATGTCCAGCCTCCCAAGCGTCGAGCTTCGGCGGGCTGTCCGCAAACGTGCCGGGACACTGTGGGCCCATTTCGGCGCCTGAAACCTCAGCAGATGGCAGAAGCTGGAACAGACCACCCGGATTTTATGCGTTGGGTTTCGGGTGCTCTGTCGACAACGGTGCCGTCGCCTCTGCCGAGCGCGCTTCGCAGTCAGGCGATCCCTCATATTCTTTGCATTGATGATGGACCGACTTGCAATGTCATACGCCACGGATCCGACTCCTGTCCAACTCGGGCGACCGTCTCCCCGTAGTTGGAGGGGTTGGCGTGGGCCACGACGGTTTGATGGGACGGTTCTACACCGGTTGTTGGGCTGCCTGAGAGGGCAGGCGCCTGGCCAAAGACCGGCCCGACAGCGGCTCAGTTGTGAGCCTGGGATGGCGGCGAGTGCCATCCGTGATTTGCTGACGAGCAGATCCCAGCGAGTCAGCCGTCCGTCCTGGCGGCAAACTGGGGACGCGGTACAACGCACGACGACGCGGGTTGCTTTCTTTTTGTCAGGTCCAGATGCGCTGGGCTGCTCGGCGTACCACGCCCGTCTGCAGCAGCGCATCGGGGAGGGTGGTGGTATTGGATTGGATGGTGGTACGGTGGTACTCAGCAGGCGTCTCTTCTGCATTGCCCTACCCCCTACTTCGTGCAGGTCTTCTCGTGGATATCATGGGATTTGGGAAATCGGAGGCCACCCGGGGACCTCTTGCTCGGAGGACTAGCTCCCAGCAGACGCAGGGCGGGGAGCACAAGGCAAAGCAAGCAGGGCGCGAGGCGCGAGTCACAACGCCAAGTCGACTGTAGTGCATGAATTGGGCACCAGCCAAGGTCTCGTGATGGCCCTGTCCGACGCTGTGATTCGCATAACCCCGGTGCTGCGCTGTTAGCCGCGGGCTGGAACAGCTTACATGTACGTAGTGCCCTCTCTCCTCACCCAGCTGCAAAAATGATGCCGTTTCCGAGCAGAAAACTGGCCACCTCGCCGTAATACGGGGCACTTGCACCCGATAAACGTGAGATGAGATGCGGCGGCATGATCGAGTTGGCAGATGGGGCCTTGCGGAGCAGGCCGACGGTGCTGCGATGGCATGCCACGACGTCCCCCCGCCATCTCGGGTTGTGTGTGTAGTGGTAAAATTAGAACAGCAATGGGGGCGACTCAACGCCTCAGCACTCGCCACTACCGCGGTGGCCGATCTAGAAGGGTCGGAGCAACCCGACTCCTTCCACGAGCGGATTCGGAGTCCCACCCGACAACTATTGATACTAATAGGAGGCAACATCGCTTCTCGTTGCAATTTGCTACTACATCTACGACACCGCCCGCTGCCTGATGCTGATGTGTTCTGCCTGTACATGACTGATAGGCCAAGGTACTAACGTGGTGTCCGCCTTGCAAAAAGCCCCCCATCTCACGCATCAAGGAGGGTCACGGGGCCGCCTTGTGCAATGTACAAAACGAACCGCCGCCCGTATGTGCCACAAAGAAGGCAGCTGTGGAACAGTAGATCGCTTGCTCGGTGTTGTCGGCAGGGCTAGTGTCGGTAGGGGGCTGTGGCGCTGATCCCACGGTCAGGACTGATGGTTCGGAATCACCAATCCCAGAAATTTCATCCGTCATGATCATGGGTGGGGGCACAGTCGACATTTCCAAAGAAGGGACATCATAAAGAGCACAGTCACTAATTACAGCGTGGTGTGCCTTCAGGCGCCGCTGGGTGTGTCACAGCAAAACCCGGCAGTTGGGGACCTGAAATAGCCTTGACAGCCCGCCGGACGAAGGTGCTCTCGGCATCTCGGTATAGCTACCACGGGACTAGCCACCGCCGAGGAGCTTCCCGTCCAGTATCCGGATCTGTAGTACCAGTCCATAATTAGCTGCGTAACTCTAGGCGTAGCATGTTTTCATAATTACTGCCAAACTCTCAAACCAGTCAGGATCGTAGTGCGGAGCGCATCGACAACGAGAGAGGATAAAAGTTGCCCGATAGCATGCCCATAAAACAATAACAATTCTGCGTTTGGATCAAACAATATCTGGTGTCAGACTATGACGCACCCAGAATACTTGGCGAGTTCAGCCACACCCAAATCCCAGGCATCGCAAGGTGGGTTGACACGGCCCTGGTATCTTGAGCTCGTTCTCCGCCCAGTCTTGCTCTGACATTTGCTGCACCTGTACGGATACAGAAAAGAATGCCTTGGGAGAATGTAAGTCCTCCTCAGCGAATCATTCCCCATAGCCACGCACCGGAAGACCCAATGGCTTACCATGCATTCGTGGTACAGCAGCTTGTTTGCCTTACCCGCCCATTGGAGCGGGGTCCGCAGGGCCCTTGTCCGGCCCTCACAGGAAGGAGGGCGCCTACCTATGAAAGATACTGGTGGTTACGCAGCAGCATGTCATCTCGCAACCAGGATCATTAGCTCCAGCAGTGACTTGACTTGCTACCCAACAGGCGCGACTTGAGAACCAACCACGTCAGATCTATTCGCACTTGCTGAATCAGGTGGCCAACACTTTCTATGGATGTCGTCTCAGGTGTCGCCAGTGTCATCGCTCTTGTCCAGGGAGCACAGGGCGTCGGGAAAGGAATCCGCTTCCTTCTTTCGCTTCGTCACGCGTCTGACGAGTTCAATGAATTGCTCGATGAGCTCGTCGCATTGCAGACCGTAGCAGAGCATGTCGAGGATGCCGTGAAGGAGTCCGACAAGCAGGCCAGATCCGCAGGTGGCAGGATCCCTCTCATCGACCAGACCCTGACTGCTACACTGAAGGAAAGCTTGGACACTACAGTACAGGAGTTGGACGGATTGTGCCAAAGACTCAAGGCGACAAAGAAAGGCAAGGATGATGAGAAGTCGGGCCAGCCGTCCAGAGAGCGAGTAAAGCATATAAAATGGCAGAAGGAGAAGAGCAGCATCACGAGTTTGGTCCAGAGGGCGCGGAGGACCAGAGATTACATGAATACTTGCTTCAATGTCTTTGCCCTTTCACAAGGGTATGCGTGTATTCCCCGGTCTGGTCATAGTTTTCGACTACTCACATCCGTTCAGGTCCCATCACTCGAAGCTTCTGGTTCAGATCGTCGATGCACAGAGCTCTACGGACCGGAGCCTAGCACAGCTCAGTAGGGACCAAGTGGCAGCCCAGGAGTCAACCGCCGACTACTTCCAAAGCACGCAGAGCGTGCTCAACCTCATTCACCAACAGATGCTTCAGAACGAGCAGACGTTGGCTGCGACGCAAACCGTCATCACGTCAATAGCCAGCAGTGCTTCCAGAGGCGATTCATCCACAAGTGTCCATCTGGAGGCTTCGGCAACCCAGGGTTGCCCATCGGACTGCCTGTGCAGCTGTCATCGATCCAAGAACTCCCAGTCACTTGGCTGGTTGGGCGGTTTGCTGATGCAGTACGACGCCATCCCGCTCATCAATCGTGTTGGCTGCGATGTGGCCAAGTGCAAGTCCCAAAGGGAGTCGTCTGTTCGGCTGTATTATTCGTTCCCAAAGTGGCTTATCCAACGCTCCATCGAGTTCAGCATTTCCTGGGCTGGGTTGACCGGCATCGGCTCATCATTACACCTACGAGTTCCCAGGGTGTTGATGAGCCATGGGGTGTGGCGAGCGTTTCTTTTCAACGACATAAACTGGATCAGAAACCACATTACCAAAAAGGAAATCTTTCCGTCAGACGTCGACATGGCAGGACGGAGTCTCGTCCAGGTTCGTAGTGGCTACAAGTGAGAGGACGCAACTCCTGACAACTCCAGGTCGCCGTCTCGTCACACAGCTTCGCCATTGCGCAGTTTCTCATTCGTCAGGGATGGGACCCGCGGTTGAAAGACATGTTTGGGCTGTACGTTGATAGCATCGAGAATCCGAAGGCACTTGAGGTCCTAATGTTTCATAGCACGCCGATGAGCACAATTCGGCGAATCGTCAACACCAGTCAGCAGGACCCGAACTCGTATCGACGCATGGGTTCAGCGCAGAATTTCATTGACGGATTCCTAGAGCGCTACGGGAAAGAAAACCCGGGCTACTCATCAAGAGTCCACAAAGCAGTTCTCGGCTTAGAGGACGAGTCTCTGGATGAAGTGCTGGCTCACCACTGGGGCAGCATCGACGACTTTGATAATGGGGGAGATAGTCCCTTACACCTGGCCATCTTGACTAAAAAAACAGCCGCAGTTAAAACGCTCCTAGGAGCCGGTGCCAAGGTTGATATCCAGTCTACCTACGGAGAGACGCCCTTGGAGCTCGCCGCCCAGTTGCGCAGTCTCGAGATGGCCGAGTTGCTGGTCGACGCCGGGGCCGATGTAAATCGCGTCAGCCAGCCGTACTCACGCCCTCCCATTGCCCACACCTTTGTAGCTCCACAGCTCATGCGCTTCTTCCTAGACCATGGAGCGAGGGTGACGTGGGAGTCTGTATTCGGCTTGGACTCGCCACTTCACAAAGCGGCGGACCAAATCATCGATGTATACGACAGCGACAGACTCCGCGCCTCGTGGCAGGAATCCTTGAACTGCCTCATCAGCGCGGGGGTAGATATCAACGGCCAGTATGACGAGCAGAAACTGGCCCCAGTCATGATGGCCATCCGCAATCGGAACGCGGTTCTCCTCGAGCTGCTGATCGACGCAGGCGCTCGCCTCGACCTGGTGGACGTCGACGGCACCAGCATCTTCCACTTTGCCGCACTGGCGACACAGGAAGACTGCCTTGACGTTCTCCGCCGCGCCGAGATCACCGGCATAGATCCCAACATGCCCGACAAGCAGGGCAAGACGCCCCTTGCCTGCGTGGCGGCGCGCATGTTCCGGACGGATCAAGAGCTCGATGCTGGCGAACGCAGGATCACGACCACGGAGTTCTATGCGTTTCGACAACTCGTCGAGGAGATACAGGAGCGTATCAATTCGGCACGGGCCGGCCCTGGCTCCGTGGATTCCGACGTGTGCCATGAAGCCCTCAGCTTGCGCAGTGATCTGGCTGGAGACTTTGATGACTTGAACAGCGTTGATGCGAGGTGGAGTGGTAGCCAGGGCTCGGCGTTTGGGGGGTCGATTCGGGCCGCGTCTGACGGTAGCGGTATTGATGAGTTCTTTGACATTGATGACTGATACAATCGGACATCTTCTCTGCATGTACAACGTGGTCCATCGCATCTACTCTCGTCAGTCGCGCATCTGTCATCCAGGTCAGCTCTTGGCGGGAGAATTGACACAAAGGTAAGGCAAACCGACGGATATGTGCTTGTTTAGATATGTACATGAGCGCTTGAATAACTATAATACAAAATTCGCTTCTTAGACGCCGTCAAATGCTCCAAATGCTCACTCTTAAAAACCCATGATATCCCAAGGCTAGTTACACCACTGCGGTCGACAAGTCAAAGTACAACGGTTCACGGGGCAAAGGCGGTCCTACCCGGACCCAGGAGGTCCTCCCGGTGCCCCGCGGAACTGGGGTGCCAGATGTGGTGCGTGGAACTGCGTAGGCCCCTGGGGCGGCATCTGCATCTGGTGCTGCGGCATCTGCTGTTGGGCGCCTTGTTGCTGGTACGAGCCCTGCGCGAATCCGGGGATCCGGTAACGCGAGTCCTGCTGCTGTAGGATAGGGCCGAGCTTGCTCTCCAGCACCTTGTTGCCCTTGTCCAGCCACTTCTTGGCCGACGAGCTGTTGAGGAGCTTGCCAACGCTGCCTGCAACCCCACCAGCGACGCCGCCACTGCTACCGACGCTACCAAACGTGCTGCTGCCAGTCGGTCGCCCAGGGGCTCCGGTCTGCTGCGGTTGGTATTGTGGCATGGGCACCGGCACCGTGTAGTGCGTCTTGGGTGGTGGTGGATACGCCGCCGGGTTGAAGCCTATCGGGTTGCCAAACGTGCCAGGAGGCGCGTTGCCATGCGACGAGCTAGGTCTAGGGGGCAATGGCGGAGGATACAGGTTATACGGAGCTTGTCCTGGCGGCAGTTGCATGCCAGGTTGCAGCTGGCCAGCGTACACGGGCTGGCCTGGCATGGGAGGGACGGCGCCCGGCGGGAGGTGCTGCATAGGCTGCCCCGGCATGGGCATGGCGCCTGGAGAAGCACCAGGGGGTGCAAACTGAGGTTGTCCCGGGGGAGGCGCACTGGCTGAGTTGGCGTAGGTGGGCTGGGTGGGAAACTGGGGTTGGGGAGTCATCGGGCTTGGGGAAGGTTGGAATGAGGGTTGGCCTGCATGCGGAGGCTGAGAGGGGGGTCCCATCGGAGCGGCCTGTGAGTAAGGCGGTGGCGGCGACTGGTACAGGTCCTGCTGGCTACCGGCCGGAGATGCTTGCTGTGGAGGTTGTGCCATGTGTCCTGCCGGCGGTTGGCTTGTGGGGGAGAAAGCCGGTGGCTGCTGGGGAACCGGGGAGGCCATGCCCTGGGGAGAAACAGGCTGCACATAAGTCGGCTGGGCTACGGCATACGGGGCGACTCCGCCGGCTTGGCCGGGGAGGATGTTGGCCGGCTGTTGCGGATTGAAGCCGTTAGGAGGCAACACTTGACCCGGCGAGGGGCCGGGTGTCGGGGCCGGGTGGGGCTGCGGCTGGCCGGTGGGTGATGTTCCATGGATCGGGCCGGAGGGATGAGTCGCATACTGGGGCTGCGGAGGGAACGGCGCAAATCCTCCCGCTGGTGGAATGTTGGATGAAGGAGAAGTCGTCAGGCCAACGGGGGGGGATGTTGGTGAGATAACACCCTGTGGATGAGGCGAGGCAAGGGGAGATGCATGCGCCGAGTGTTGAGAGAAAGCTCCGCCAGGGGCGGAGGCGTCCGGAGGAGGTGAGATGGGCGCGTGGCTTGCGTGGACACTCGGCCCTGGGGATGGCAGAGCCGGCGGCGTGGCCACGGGAGGAGCAACCGTCGGAGCTGGTGACGGCAAGGTCGAAGAGGGTGGAGGAGAGGTCGGAGGTGGATGTCCCTGTGTAGATGGGGCGGCAGATGACGGCCTCGTCATACCGTTCACATTCGGCGCAGGGGGTCCCGCCAGAGGAGGAACTGCCGGTGGCATATATGGCTTTGGTGACGACGCACCCCCCACCGGCTTTCGTAGAACACCAGATGCAGCAGAGGTCGGCCTTGCAATAGCATTTCCCTCGGCGCCCGGTGAGCTCGTGGGGTGCTCGGCGGGAGGCATATATGGCTTGGGCGATGCTGCAGGCGTGTAGTTCTCTTGCTGTGGCTGTTGCTCCGGCTTTGGGTTGGCATTTTCACCCTCGGCCCCTGGCGGCTGATACGCCTTGTAAGTCGGTTTCCGCTCCGGCCCAGGCGGTGGCGGCGATGACGACGAGAACGGCGGTGGCACGTACGGCTTCACCGTCGACTGTCCTTCCGCAGATGGATGCTGTTCCTGATTAGGCGGGGGGGAGTATGGTTTGAACGTAGGCGAGGCAGAGGGGGCCCGGACTGGTCGATGAGCGAGGGTCAACGGAGCTGGATAGAAAGACGAGGTGTCTTCGGCAGACGGAGGGGGTGGGCGGGTCGTATAAGGCACTGGCATGCGCGGCTCGTCATCGTCTGGATATGGGGTTTGCGGCTCTGAAGGCTGCGGCTTCTCGGCATGTTGCACCTGGAATCCCATCTGTTGATTCGAGCCTGCAGTTGCAGGAGACTCACGGCCGTTCGGCGGGGGCTTTGCTTGCTCCTGCTGCTGCGGCGCCGGAGGTTTTGGAGAGAGCGGCGGTGGTGACAGTTGTTGTTTGTCTTGTTCATCATCCTTATCCTGCGAGTCGGTCGAGGGGCCAAAGTAGGCCCAGGGATTCGCTTGAGTCGATTGGGTCTGGGCCGGTTCCTTGGGCGGCGGCGGCGGCTCCTTCGCGGGTTCTTGGTCTAGGTAAAATGGCCATGGGTTGGCTTGAGGTGATTGCTGCTGCTGTTGCGGCGGCCGAGGGCTCGGCCGCCTTTCCTCGGACTTTCTGGGCGGTACGCAATCGCCAGACATCTCGAAGACGACTGCGCCATCGGGGTTGACGCCCGCATGGGGTGAAGTAACGCTGGGGACCTCGAGCTCGGCGGCGAAGAAGGCCGTCTGGGGCTGGGGCTGGTGATGAAATCCCTGCTGCTGCGGGAGGTGTTGGTGCTGTTGATACCGGCCAGCATACGCTTGCTGTTGGTGTTGTTGTTGTTGTTGCTGCGGCGGTTGTTGCTGCTGCTGCTGTGCCTGCTGGGGTTGCTGGTGAATTGGCATACGGGGCCCGGGCCCAGGGCCAAAGTATGTCTTCTGCTGGTGGGCCATGGTTCTCGGCAGAGGCACGTTCCCGGCTTCTGCTCGCAGCCGCCGTGTCGCTGTCGTCCTCGTCGCCTTCCGGACGGAGAGGCAGTCGAACGATGGCAGGGAGGGAGGCAAAGGAGACGAAAGGACGCCCAGTCCAGGCCAGGCAGAGGCAGATAATCTAAAAACGAGTGACAGCTAGCGTCGTTGTCGTTGGTTTAATCCCTAACCTGCAAGTTGCCCGGCCTGGTGGGTCAGGCTGCCCAGCGTATGGGGGGAGGGGGCAATGGGGCTGAACACCTCAATGTCCCAGTGCACCGCCTCGCTGGGCGCCTTGGAACTGATCACCCGCCCACTTTCTGTCAACGGAGGGCCCGGGCACTAAGTAACTGGATGCCATTACTATAAGGTAGGCACTGGACAGAGACAGCAATGGCAACGACAACAGAATCAGAGGCACACGAGCCATTACCATTAACATACGGGCAATCGCCTGTCGCCGGGCTTGGTGCTAAATCGGGGCACGGAGTAGCACACCAAGGAGATGGGCTCGTGTATGGGAAATTGGGCTGCAATGATACGTTGGCCCAGGCCACAACAGCCCCCCGTACTCCGGACAGCAAAACCTGTACTTTGACGTAGTCTCCAGTCAACAGCTGCTACATTTCGTGCCGCTTGGCGTATTCTGTGCTGCAGGCAGACTTTTGTGTTTTGCGCTGCTGCATCGAGCAGTCGGGTCAACTCTCAAGGAATGGAAAGTACCTCAGCACGCAAGGTATTTTTAGAGCATGAGTGGCCATTGGCGACGTCAGGACTCAGCTGGGCCAACTGATTGGGGATCGGCTGCCCAAGCTGAAAGCCACCTGGAAGAGACGAAACATTACCCCCCGCCCTCTTCCAAGTTGCAGCCACTCAAGCCACTGTAGCTTCCAGCCGCCGTTGTGTGGCTTAGCTCCACTCGTTGCCGTCTCCCCCTCCCCCTCCACCTCCCCCTCTCAGTTGTCCATCTTGTGTGAGTGGGGGGGACGGCTGCCACCCGCCTGCCCGGGCCAGACCGGTGTTACGTGTGCTACGCTGGAGGCAGGTACACTCGCGGTAGTAGCTGCAATTAGCAGGCTGCTCGCATACACCCCCCAGGGCCCCTTGCTTGGCCATGTTCCCGCTCCCACTGGCTTGGCCTTGGGTCCATCCAACCCAAGAATTTATTGGGCACTTATTGGGCATTCTCCTGCCCTTGAGTTACCCTCCCTGGAAGGCAGGAACACGCCGTCGATGCGGCAAGGGTTGCGCCGCCCGTCCTCGATCCGAACCAAAAAGCTTCTTTTACGGACCCCTCCCAACCAGCCAAGCCAGCCCTCCGACCCTTGGCTTCCAATCCAGGCACGATCCCTGAGATGCACATTCATTGTACCCCCAGGCCCGAAACCGAAACCGAGGATCCAAAATTCAAGTCTTGCCCCCGTCACACTCGAAGCATGCCCAGGTGGCCAGACAACCACAAGAGCCAACTCATACTGACTTCAGCCAACGGCTCCGTGAGCATGCATGGTTTCTGTCTGCATGGAGCGAAATAACGAAAATAACGGCGCCCTGTTTTCACTACTGGTCAACTGCACTCTTGAACACTCTGCCTACACCACAAAATTATATAGGCTGATCAAATGCGAATATAAACCTCTACCATCAAACCACAAGAACCATTCCTGCAAAGCCATTGCTTCTACTTGATGACGTCAAGCCACTATCGTAGATTATTCCCTTCCACCCGGTCCATTTCATTCCATTTCATCCTTATTCAACCATCGTAGCCATTCGTCACCATTCAATCAACAGGATGGCGTGAACCGTGCCGAAAAGGCAATCTTCAACCTCGCATCAGCAAAGCGGGACGCGGACACGGGCCATGCGATGCCAATATAGATCCGGGGTTCACCAGGCCACGCATGGGCTTCCTCTGACGTCAACGTCAACAGCCAGGCGCTTCTTTCATCCCGTAAACGCAACCACCTCGGCTCATCCATTCTTTTAATGATACACAAAAATTCCAAAGACGAATCGCATGAAGCTGGTGCAAAGACAACCCTGAGCCAAAAAAATAAAATAAAAATAAAATAAAAAAAAGTAGAAAAAAAAATTGCGGTAAATAACACTGCGCGAGGTGACAAACGAGCAAGATAAGGCAAAATAGAACGGCAGAGAATGCAGCAAAATGTCGCCCAGAATGCAAGCACTTATGCAACTGATGCTGTCAAACTTCCCAGGGAAAGGTGGGGGTCAAAACCAAAGGGAATCGGACAGGGGGGCCTGTTAACGAAAAGCAAGGTATAGATAGGTATAGCAAGGTCCAGTCCCCGTCTGACCCATCGCAGAATGGTATCGTAAACACCGAGGCAAATGATTAGAAGCCCACCTCTCCGACCGTCGAGTCATTTATTAAGTCGATGGTTGATGACAATCGCGGTCGGGGGATGGAAACAGTAGCTTCGACAAAGCAAGAGCACGGTTCAATCTCTACTCTTCATCCTTCTTCTCTCCACGTCGCATACGCTCATTCCAGCGTCGCTTACCAACGCGGGTCTCGTAGTGAGGTGCAACCGTCTTAACATCTTGCATGATGCTCTCGATGGCAGCACGAGTCTTATTGCGGTAGCAATCCACTAAGTCAAGCAGTCAGTTACAGTACTGGCATAGAGGCTGTGCCTTCCATTGGAACTTACGAGCTCGTTGCAGGAAAACAGTTCGGCCAGCAAAGACTCGGCTCTGGAGCCAAGCCATACGGTAGCCGAGATCGTTGAGGCGGACCTCCTTACCGCGAACTGACTTTCGCATCCGGGGAATAGCAATCTCGCCCTGGGACTCGCCCATGGGAACCTTTACCATCTCCTTGCCATGTCGGCTTGCGCCACGGCGGCTGGCATCACGGCCTTCTGTCTCCTCAATCCCATCGTCGTCTTGGTCCTCGCCAAAGAAACGCGAACCAGTGGCACTGGGAGGTGGGCTTTGCATCTCGCGGGGAAAGTAGCTGCGAGGGAAAGTGCTGGCGCCCTTGCGGAAGCTGTCCGGGATCTCGTTGGTATCTACACCTTCAAGAGTCACTCGGACGCGGAGGCGGGAGCCTCGAACATTATCCTCAACCAGGATGAACTTACGCTTCTTAGCCTCTGGGATGTCAGGGAAGAGGTCGTCAGGCTCATCAGCATTAGCCCGGCTGTGGCGCTTAGCGGGAACTGTGCCGCTGGCATGGGGAGCCATGTGAGACATTGGTCCACTAGCCGGATAAGGTTGGTTATTGTATCCCGTGAACACGTGAGCCTGTCTCACATCCTCGCCAGCCCCTGAAGGTGGGCCAGTATTGGGCGCTTGGTGGTGATGGTGTTCGTAGGAATCGCCCTCGCCTAGAGACACGTTTGAGTCAGCTTGAAGTTTTCCAGTATGCGCTAATGCTACTGTGAGTGAGTGCCTGTGGCATGTGGCGGGATGGTGTTGGGGTATTGGATAGATGTGGCGTGGGGGTGGGAGTCGCCGTCCAGATTTAAACAAACTTGGTCAAAAACTCAGACAAGGGGGTGTGATCAACTAGGGGGTGACAAGCATATGTAAACAAGGGGGGGCCAGTCGACCTCCCACGACATGCCATGCCGCCAGTCCAATAGACTGAGAGGGTGCCATGGGCAATGCAACTTTTAAAGAGCCGACAGAGGCAAATTCAAACTCATCTAAGAGTCGCGCAAAACCAGCAGCAGCAAAGCAAACAACTAACGGCGGCAGAAATTGTGTGCGACTTTATGGTAATGTACAGAACTGTGCCAAAACAGAGCGTTCCTGGTGAACCCCTCGTGCCAATGTGGCATGCTGTGTAGGTGACGGTGCAGTAAAGTGATGTCGACCCGTGCTATTTAACAAAGAGCAGATTGAACGAGGAAGTGACAAGCCCATTTCCCTTAAACAAGAATCGCAGATCAAACAACGGACTGAAACAACGAGGTACAGGTATACGCGTGCGTGTGCAGAAGAAGAATTTTGGACGGCGACAAGGGAAGGCGGGTTTGGTATCAATTAAGCAACACGCAACAATTCGCCAGGCGAAGAACAGTTTGTGCAGTGGCGGTGGTAGGCAGGCAGGTGTGGTTGGCGGATATGATGACGATGCATGTGCGGGAGGGTGTGGGAGGCTGGATGTGAGGACAGCGCGTGTCATGCTATCGCAGACGCGCGGGTAAATCACATCTGGTGGAACATACCGACTTCGTCCTGGCCGCCCTGGGCGCCGTCAGGGTGACCTGCCGCATGGTGGTGATGCATAGGCTGGCCCATGTTACCCAAGCCAGGCTTGCCCATCGGCGCGCCAGGTCCCATTGGTCCTGGGGCTCCGGGCATCCCTGAAGGGCCGCTGGGGCCGGGCATGTGGGCAACTCCGGGATGTGGTGATGCTTGAACCTGTTTTCGGTTGCTCATTTTGGCCATACGGCGAACTCGTCGACTTCGGAGTCGTGGGTCCTGGTTGCTGTTGCGCCAGCTATCGACGGCGCGTTGGATCAAACCTCTCTTACCGCGGAGAGGAATATTGAGCTGTGCTAGGGCCCAGCCAACACGGTTACAGTCAGTCTCATACATGAGACGGTTTCCGCGGTACTGCTCCTTGGGGCAGCAAGCACGAGGGTAGACGCAGTTCTCCTGCTTGAAATCGGCAGAAAGCTCATCAATGATGACGGACTCCACATCGCAACGGATGGTGTACTCCATCTTGACACGGTCTCGCGAGTACTCGAATGCAATCCACTGGACGCCGTTGCCGTCTTGTCGCACCACGAGAGGGGTAGTCGCGGGAATGGGTCCCGGGGCAGCGTTGGGGTTGACGCCGGGAGTGGCATTACCAGGGCTCTGAAGCTGGGCTCCGTTCTGGGGGTGGTGAGCCTGCTGCATGGGCGATGATTGAGGCTTCTGGAGTTGCAGAGGGACCTGGGACTCCATCTTGGCCCGAGGGCTTCCCGTTATGCCAGCATGCGCGTGCTGAGCGTGCTGCGCCATGGGGTTTTGAGGGGCGGGTTGGGACATCATCATGGCTGGCTGAGAGGTCATGGATTGCTGGGGGTGAGGCGCGTGTTGCGCATAGGGTGAGGCGGCGGCCTGGGGAGGCATCGGTTGGTACTGGTTCTGAGGCTGGTAGTACATGGACTGCTGGAGGTGCTGCGACGGCGGCTGGCCGTACAGGCTGCGGTGCTGGTCATGCTGCGATGGAGAGGCGACGGAGGCGGGAGAATTGGACTGCGGTGTATGGTAGGACATGGGCGGGTAGGGGGGTCTCGGGATTTGTGCAGCGGCCATCATGTCGGAGGTATCTGAACGAAGAGTTTCTATTAGCAAGTGCGTAAGGCAGAGCATCCGTGACGCGACTCGCAGGTTGCGCAAGAAGCTCCCGATCTCGAGCGGGCAGTCAACGTACCTGCGGACGTGTATCCGCTAGTAGCACCTGGAGTGCTGTAAGGGCTCGGGTGGTTGTAGTAGTTCAGGTTGTCCTGATTGCCCGTCGTCTGGCCACCAGTCTGGTAGGCTTGAGGGAGCGAGGGCGTAGATGAGTACGCGCCTTGGTGTTGCTGAGGTGGAGGGTGAGCCTGCGCGTGATGCTGCTGGACTGTACTCGGGGGTCGCGAGTGGTGCAGGTGTTGGGAAGGCGTAGGACCCTGTTGCTGGTGCTGAGGATGATGCTGCATAGAGAGAAGACCCATTAGTAAGACATGGACTATGAAATAGACTCTATGAGCGGCCAAAGGAAAAAAAAGTAGCTCGAAGTCGGACGCGTTGGTGTTTTATTTTCCCCTAGACGCAGACCCAGGTCTGGGGGAGTGGTTAAGTGGACATCCCCTGGTGAGGACTAGGATTGCACGGGTGAGGCAGGCTAGGCTCGGAGCGGCAATGATGATGAAGCAACCCGGTTCTCGCGGACTACAGCGAAAAAAGCCGGGGGGACGCCCAGAAAAAAAAAGAGGCAGAGGGGAGAGGCAGAGGGGGGGTGTGGCAGTACCGCTTAGCTCGGTTGAGGAGCGTATATCGGAAAAAAACGAGCGAAATGGCCAAGCCGGTCAGAGCGATTTGCGTCTTCGGTTTGCTTCTGTCTCCTGGTTCCTCGGAGGGCTCACTTGGATGGCCAGGTACGAATGGTACCAACAGTGGACAGCAGAGCGGACAAGACAGGCCTTGCTTGGGCCGAAGAGAAAGGCGAGATCGATCGGGGGAGGAAGGGTGTGCCAGGCGCGACGGGGGGGCAGACGAAGGGGAGCAGGGGAGCGGGTATTTGAACCAAGATTATGGGGATAGAAGCCAAGGTGTGATCTGAAGTGGATATGTAATGGGCAAATGGAGACGGATGGGATGGCAGGCCCAGGAGGAGCAGGCGCGTTTGGCAGGTGCGAAGCCTTGCGCGGGTCAGGACGGCGGGAACTCGTCCGAGAGGCGAGGGGGGAGGGTGTGTAGATTGAGACCCAGAGCCATCGGCCTGATGCTGAAGAAGCGGCGAGCGAGAGAACAAGTACCAAGCCATTGCCCTAAGGACTTTGGAAATAGCTTGAAGCAGCTGAGCGGCAGAGCAGAAATGAGCAGCCAAGTGAGAGCAGCGCATTGCGTGGTGGTTTTCACAAACTTGGCCGTTTCCCACTCAGTTCCCTTGCTCATTCGCATTCTTTGCTCGTCTGTCCTTGATCTCTCACCTCGCCTTCTGCTCTCACAACCGCCCCCCGTCCGACTGGGACAGTTCTAGCTTCATCCCGCTGGCTCTGGGGAGTGCGCCATCTCTGGCTGGTACTCGAGGCCAGGCCAGGTCAGGACAGGGGGGTTGTGGGGTGGCCTGCTCGGGAACCCGCGCCTCAGCAGAGGACGACGGACTGGGCTTAGTCGTCGGGAAACATGGCCTGGCTTGCCTAGCAATCGCCCCGTACTCGAAAGTAGAGCGTGTACCACCGATGGGTGCTCCCAGCACGGTACATGAGAGAGCGCATTGCACAGAGTGTGCGTGTGTGTGTGTGAGATAGGGTGTACGTACCGCGCGCGAGCGAGGAGGCTAGCATTGGGATTGGGGCCAAGGGGGTGGCAGGGGTCCAGAGGGGCAGGGGACAGGGGAAGGGGTGGCGGGTCTGCCGGACAACGTTCTTCTGCGTCGTGCCCGCAACGCAATCCCACCGCCCGTTCGGTAATGAATGTGTGCGACGAGTGTGTGGCAGTACGTGCGGCGGTGTCCAGGTACCTTGCCGGCGCGCATGTGCAGGACTCCGTGCGGCGTGACCAGGCAGAGGTGTGGGTGATGAGATGAGTGAGATAAGTCCCCATTGCCGTTAGAGGCAGAGCTCAGTGCTGCCTGCGGGAAGGGGAGGGGGGAGGGAGGGGGAGACCTAGAGCCAAGCTGACAGGGAAGCGACTGGGGCGGGCAGCGCATGGAAGAAACGCGATGCAGGCAAGGGTCGGCCAGGTTTGATTAGGTGGCCAATGGCCGCCTCACCACGGCGCCCAGCCAGGAGCAGCTGCCCGATGGGGCACTGGCCCCCCGGAGCTAGCCAGCGGTCCAGCGTTGCGCCGGGATTGGCTTCTCTGACCTCTCTGGTCCTATTTTGGCCGCGGGCGGCGGTGTGGGACAGCCACTCGACTGCAGTCCTGGCTTGGTGCAGTGCGCTGCGATGCGAGGCACCACACCACCACCAGAATACCACACCATCAGTGGAGGCATCCTGTGGACGGGGCACAGCGGCTCAGCAACACGCCACACCACACCCGCACCCGCGGCCACGCCCACGCCAACCCACAGACTGCACCCCCCTTATTCCGTGCTTGTCGCCGCCGTCATCCGCCAGAATCGCTCAAGGCCCACTCCCAATATGGACCGACAGGCGGCCAGCAAACCAGACACTTGGGCTCCAATTGACCTGCAACGGCCACCGAGGAGGCACCTCTTCTGACTTGCGAAGTTACGGCGGCCCTCGACGAAACGCACGATCCCGGCTCCTGGTATTCGATACCTGTGGAACGCGTTGCCACCGCGAACCCCCGTCATCTTCGCGGATAACTATTTGCGCAGAGTGCTCTTGTTCACTTGGTTTGTGCTTCAGGCCCATGCGACTCCGCTCGTGTTCAAGCCTTGGCCTCATCAACAAGAGTAGTGTGTCGAATTTGTCCGTTCGGAACCGTTTCCCCAGTGCCACGCCCTAAATTCCGAATCACAGAAGGGGGGGCGCCGTCCAACTACACGGCCCCTTCCATTGGAAGGTATCCGAGCGCCCCACTGGGGGCAACTCCGCCAATCCCCACTCGAGAGGATGCGCTCGCTGCCAAGCTCGTCGTCTTGTTGTGCCTCGACAGAGCACAACGTTTCTCGGCTGAGTTAGGCGGCGTCTGCTAATCCGAGTTCTGCGGTTGATGACACCGCCAGCGTCATCTCCATACCTCCGCCGCGTTCCAGAGGAGACGTATTTGCCATGCACTTGCCGCCACTGCCCAGTCCCACCAACGATACACTTGGTTGTGAGTTCTTGATGCCTGCCGTAGGTAACAAGGAAAATGTGACATCAGAATAGGCTCAGGCCGGTCCTTGTCCATCAGAGCCTCTCAGACGGTGATGGGTTCCATGCACATCTTGTACACAGGACCACGACCAAAGCCTGGTGTGGCTAGTGCAAGCTGGAGCCAGCCTACTGGGGCTTCCATAAAGTGACGGCTGGGTCAAGAGGGCTGATGATGCGGATGCACTACAACATCCAGCATCTTCGGGGACAGCAAGGACTCCGACCAGGGTGGGTGGCCGATGGCCCACCCCTCCATCCTCGACCCATGCGGGCGCCCCGGGTATTAGTGAAACAGGACACCTTGCTCAGCCCACATTTCACTCCTGACCTGGTCAAGCTTGCGACAGGCATGCTCTCTGGTACAGATTTCGAAACTCTGGTATTCCCGGCGCCATCTCGCGTCAAGGCCAACCTCACTTGAGGCTGAATAGGCTGGAGGAGGCTGGTCTTGTGAAGAAAAACATTCGATATTCGGGATGGTCGGGCTTCTCCCAAATGGGACGGAGCAAGACGGAAAAATATGCTTGAGAACATGAGAAAGAAGACGGCCCACTTACAAGACTCGCAACAGGATCCTCCTTGTAGTGCCCAGGGTAGTGGCCGTTGACGGACATTCTGACGGTCATGAGCGACGCGCGATGTCGACCAACAGTTGTTCTAGGCGCCGAACGTCAGCACTTCGTTGTTCGATGTAGAGGTCAGTCTTTCTGCCGAATGAACAATGCGTTTCTCTACCAGGATGATCGTGGTAGAGGAGGGCAAGGTGGCGTGATTTCAGATCCTCTATCCGCATTGTCCAATGCTCCAGAACGAAATTCCCGCCAACCGAGCTCGCTGGTTTTACGCATAGGCCAACAGGAGGAGAAGGGAGCATGGCCGGAGTGTGGTGCGAACTCAACCTACATGGTGTATTACTGCGCAATATGCTCAGTCGGGGCTTTGGGGGGGTGCACCTCGGTGTCAGCTAGCCTAGCGGCACAATACTAAGAAGGCGTGAAGTGGCGGATGGTTTCGGAAACGGTGCGTCGGTTCCTTGGTGTCTATGCAGCTGGATTAGTGGGAGGAGAAGGGTAGATGAGAAACAATGCGCCAAAAGTCGTACGCATAAAGGCATGAGAAGAGAGACGGTCATGTATCTGTCTGTTTGAGGGTGAGAAAGGGGTGAGAGAAGAGAATGTTACGGCAGACAGTGCGGGTCCGCCCAAATTGCAGCGAGCAACAAATCCACCTCATATTGAAACACGAACACGATCAATGTTGCGGGCGTCCTCTAACCGACAGGTCACGGGGATACTATGACTCCCATGGACCGAGGCAGAGCGCGTAACAGACTGCGTGGGATGAAGAACGAATTGAGCGTGTTAAGGATAGCCACAAACTTACGGGACAGTAAAACGAGAATCACAATGCGATTACTCCGATTTCAGGCGCTCAGCCTTGGTGGTAGACAATCGTTGGTTTTCGAGGGGTTGGGTAATGGCAAAGCCCGAGCTTCCTGGCAAGGTAGCAAGGGATTCTGGGTCTTTTCCACGTGCCTGATCCGACACGACGGGTCCTCACGCGGCAGAAATGGATGCGGTGGTTGCAGCCAGTGCTCACCCGGATCTCTTTAGCACCGTAAGGCCTGTCAGAGGCTGTCACGGCCTTGCGGGGAAGAAGGACAGTGGTGATGCACCTCGTCCTTGGTTGCACCTAGCTTCCCGGTTAGTTCGTGCAGCTTGGGGTTGGCGATGGAGGATCGATGCACGAGGGCTTGCGGCAGGTGCATATGGTGCTTGCCTCCGTTCGTTCTTGGGCTGGTACTGGAGGGGGGCAAGGATGAGCTTTGGGCTCAAGAGACCCTTACGTAGCAGTGGTTGTCCGCGCGCAGAGTGTGTGTCGGCTGCAAAGATTGGGCGGCACGGACAAAGATGGTCAGAGAGCTGGCAAGGGCTTCGTTGTTGCTCAGGTACGGGGATGGGGCGTGTGAAGGAACGGGGTTGTGAGGACAAGACAGCGCGCGGCGCTGCAAGATATAGTCTACTTGCCCCCCACACTCGCAGGCCTGTGGGAGCCAGCCCAGGTCTAAGTCACGACAGGGCCTTGTCCAGGTACGAGGGTTGGAGGACTGAGTTCCGAAAAGTCGGTTCGCACACAGCAGGCATGGTATCTGCAAGAGTCCATTGATTCGACCGCACAATAATACTGTACAGCAACCGCCGACCAGCGGGCTTGCCACTGCCGAGTCTGGCGAGCCACGGGCGGGGATGTCAAGAGTCTGCCAGCGTCCATGAAAAGACACTGGTGGTCGTTCTCTTGAATGTCGTGACGGCGCTTATTAGGCCAACTTTGCTCGAGGTGAGGGATGGAAGACATGGGCGCCCCGCCCCATGCCCATGTCTGCGATCGAGAAGGAGCTTGAAGGAGACACAGGCCCATATGGCGGCCATGTGCGAGCAGGGGCGCCGCCATGGTGGTAGAGGGTGTGGCTGCCTTGCCCACTGAAGCTTGTTGTGGTGGACTGGTGGTCGGGTCGACCGTTAGACACAAACACGGACCGGCCCAAGGGCGGGTTCCTGATAGTGGAACAGCCGATGGATGGCAAGGAAGGTTTGGGTCAGCGCTACCCTGGCTCCCGAGCGACACGGGAAAATTGGAGGCCCGCAGCCCAGGGGCAGGGGGCTGGGGGTTGACGCCGCACGCACTACGGAGTACCTCAAAATTACTGGTCGAAAAGCGGGGCCTCATATCCTCTTTGGGTTTCTGGATCGCCGACAACGGCAATTGGGCATGACCCTGGCGGACCTCTTCATCATGGTTGTTGGATAATAATTACTGCGCCGCGTCGCATTTTTCAATTGTTAACACATCCTTTAGTAGTAAGCGAAAGTCATTTGGACTCAATCCGTCCTGCGCGTAAGCCGCGAAGACCAGACCGTGCAAGCGAGGTGTGATGGCTGCCCCAGGTAGTGAGCCAGTCTGCCACATACGACCGTTTCTTAGAATTATTGAATAGGTCGTGTGCTTAGGTTGCCTGGCGATCGTGCAAGGGCTGTCCGATATAGCTGCGCTGATCTTGGGCAAGGCCAGTCCCATGCCCTCCCCTCCCAGAGGCCATGGGGGTTGTCAGGTAGTGGTTTTATTCCGAGGCTTGTCGCACAGCTGCCTGACGTAACAGCATGACGGGGAAGTTGAACTCGTTGTACTAGCATTGCAGCTACATGTAAGGTACCTGCATTGTGCATCTAAGTACTACTAGTAGAGGGCGGATGAACATCCATTGGGAGCGCCGCCTAATCCGGCCATGTGTGGGTGCAGCTTGCCGTTGATGTTCCTGACAGTTCCCATGGGCATGACGCCTGAATGTGACATTTCCAGGTTACCGTCTAGGAAAGCTACCATTTTGTCGGGTCTATACCGTTGTCCATCCCCACGCATCAAGCAGAACCAGCCGGTTGGGAACTGACTATAAGAGATGAGCGTACTATGTAGTACACCCAAGTGCAGGGGTCGGAAATGTCATGGCTCCCCATGCCGGCCTCGATGAACTTCTGTGCGTTCTCCGGGTGCTCCCTGGCCAGGCTTGGTGTGCCCTGCAGGTGGGGTCGGGTGGTCCCAATCCACAGCAGGCCTTGTATCCGCCACATTGGCCTGTGGCGGCGTCCTAGCCTGCTGTCGGGGGGGGGGGATCTAGGGTAATCGGATCGTGCTTGTTTTCATTGTATTCTACATTGTCTTTTGCCAATGGGACAGGGTTTTTAATTTTATAAAAAAAAAAATCATCTGCTTGCGGTCATATGCGTCTAGGTGCCTGGAGTAGCCAATCCCGCAATGCGACAACATCGGCGCGCAATGAGTGGGCGTTTATGGTAACAACTTGAACGTACGGACAGTCTGCCAGTAAAGTAGTCGTTGAATCCTCCACTGAACAAGTCCGGTTAAGTGTACCAATGGCTCTCGCCTGCCACTCCACGGGCGCAGGAGACTGTACGTTAGTCGCTGGAAGCGGATGTGTCCCGAAGAATGACTACAAAAACCGGTTGACCACTGCAAACTTATCGACATCCAAACGAACATTGTCAGCCTCGTCGACGTCAGTGTTGATCCAATAGTGCGTCAGCAAGCCTGAGCAGGGAAGTTAATTAAAGTTGTAACGGTCGAACCCTTGAGTCTGCGGCGGCGGCGGCGATGCGGAGCGGGAGACCAGGGCAGGGCGACGAGGGGGTCGACGAGGGCGCCGTCAATCTGGGGCGCCAGCAGATGGAGCCTGGAAATCCGTTGCGGGAGCTTGACATGGCAAGCATGGCTGCCACAAACCCCAACAGGGGACAGCTGCCAAAGTGGCACCGCCCAGGGCTGGGGGTTGCCAAGCGTCGCCATCGGGCCTGGCAGGCAGTTCTTGACTCGGGAGCCCGGCCAGCAACCATCATGCCCTGTCAGAAGCCTTGTTGACCATCATGGCGGAGGTTGGGACGTGCATACCGAGCCGCAACTCAAAATATCGAGACTCAGCGGCTCAGCGATGAAGGTTGGCCCTGCTGAGCGTCGCCAGTCAAAGACGCAAGTCTGGACTACGGACTAGGCAGCTGCGGATTCGCAATTGCGCCCGCTGCGGCCCTCCCCTCCCCCTTAATCTCAAGCAGCCGGAATACGGTGCTACGCGTTTGGCGACTGCCAGGCGGACACACGTGCTCACGGATGCAGTCATGCTCAAGTCGAGATTGGGCGGGCTAAAGGACATTTCGGACCCGGGAGGGCATGCCGGTTGCGGGTCGCGGCCGTTGCAAATTCCCCAGATCCTGCAGGCTGTGCAATCCATCGCACTGAACGGGATGAAAATGGGACGATGTCCGCTTGCTTACCGTGGGCAAGGTCGTCGATACGAGCCTGTCCTGGCCAACGTGTCTACCATACTACTCACCTACGCCAGACTAGCGTCCGCCAGACTGGACACAACCCCGGGACCGGGATGCCCCGGCACTGCCCAGATAGGGGAAGTGAGAGGCAGGTAACGAAGTTCGCAGCACACACGCGCTCATGACGCGACCAGGGATGTGTCATTGATTACCCATGACTTGATCCCATCAATGGAAACACCCCTCGTGCCGGGAATCCCACCTGTCGGCTGTCATCCACATCACCCAACTGACCAGCGCTGTTGCAACCTTTCCAGCGACTAGCCTCAGTCAGAACTCAGAAGGGAGTCGACGTATTTCACAGTGCACAGCGATTACGACAGTCCCTCTTGCTCCTTCGACGCGAATTGGTAAGGTACTTACCCAAGGTACCCGAGGTACTGAACGGGAGCAAGGTAGGTAGCGTTTCTTACTAGCAGGTGCCTTAAATCCCCTCTGCCAAAACCTGCATGGAGCAACTGCAGCGCACCCCCACACGCTTGCAGTGCTAATGTACCTCGAGGCGCGAGGCTTGCGCCTGGAAGACGCCCTGGCTGAGAACTATCACCGACGGCACACCTGTTTCTGCAGATCTCATGCCCTAGCCTATGCTAGATGGGCCCCTCTGAATGCATCTTGTGTTTGGGTTTCCACTACAAAACAAGTACAACTGGAGGAGGTCAATTGATGGCGCCTGACTTACCACGTCACAGTTCCGCTACGGCACTAGGAGGCCTTCAATCTCGGTCTTGGTTCTGGTGGTAGTCCCGGCTGAGCTACTGTGAGAAAAGCACAGGTACGGAAGCGGTACTCCGTAACCCAGATAGCGCCATGCCTTCCCTGGCCAAGTCGGCACCTTGGGTTAGTAGCGAACTAAGGCCAGGCAGGTGCGCGGTGCCTGACTGAGGCAACAAATGCCACATTCGTCAACTCGAGGTACCTTCGCCTCGGGTTGGCGAGTGGAGGGCACCTGTCAGTGGAACCTAAGTCCTGATTGGAGTCGCTGCGTTGCGATGTCCCCGGAGTTGCCACCTCTATCCGCAGTATCTCACGGCTTTCGCGAGAAAACGACAACGCATTGCATCCATCGCATCCACTCCGCCTCCCCCGCCTATCACACCATCTTCACCGATTCCCAGCCGCGTCAAGAGTCACCACAGGCTCGAATCTCTGTCCACATGGCACGCAACTCATTGTCAACTGCAGAATAGCTACTCGCGACGCGGAGCTCCACAAGAATGCGACCCTACTTGGCGAACAGGCTGGTGGCGTCTACTGGCTTTCCCGCCCCTAGTTGGCTCGTTCCCACACACACACAGACCAGCTGCCAACACCGCGCCACCACCCGCTAGTAGAAGCGACGTGCTGCTATGGGCTGAGGTTGGTCCCGCTGGAGCAACCTCCCGTTATGCCGTCGACCTCGCCTCGTCGTCTCTTGCTCTCTGGGTCATAGCCTGGCCGCTAAGTCGCCCCTCATCGTCAGCGCTTCATTTCCCAGATGTCGGCCGCTGACGAGGCACGAGACAAAGGCTTCGGCCGATTTGTCGGCAATCCGAGGCTCACAACAAGTTCATGCTACCATCCCACCGGCGCGCGTTGTGCTGTCAACCAGTCTGTCCTCTTTCGGTCGCCAGGGACTTTGGTATCAGGCGTGTCTGAATCGATCCAAGCGCAGTGTGCAAGACGCACACCTCAGTAATTACGATGATGGGCCACAACACCATCTCAACTACTGCCCAATACCATCATCACCTGTTGTCCGACGGCGGTTGGCACCGAGACGCTGCCGAGGACACCTGATTCGCCTAGCGTCTCGGAATAGTGCTGTGTTTGGCATGGCTGTCTCAAAAGGTGCCGAAAGCGAGTGCATTTGTGCAGGTTCGGTACACTACGTATTGCATTGGAGTCATCGAGTGAGGTGAGCTTCGGCCTTGTACGTACAGTGTACTATGTACGAGACCTGCTTGTACTTGCGAAGGAGGTACAGTAATTACTGTATTTCCCTCAACCGTCTGTAGCGCTGACGCTATTAATAACCTCAGGCTAATATCGGCTATTTGGCGTCCCTCGCCTTCAATCGAGGGGTACTTGGCAACCCGAATTTAGATCAAGAGTCGACCAGATGCTAATAACAAAACGAGGCTGATCTCGGTATGTGTTGGCTCGCCGAGCTGGATGAAAGGAGCCAGTTTGCTCATGCACATGGCATGTAGCAATGATCCTAGTCCGGTAGATCGTTCCTGGGAGAGCTGGGACTGGATCACTACCCATGCGTCTATGCCTGCCGCTGCCATAGTGGTCGCTTCTTGAGCCTTCTGCTTTCTGGCCGTTGTTCGAGGCTTGGAGCCTCACAGCCCTACGCCATTCGAGCCGACATTCATGGTTCAGCCGCCCTCGACCAGCATCCTGGCAGTCTCCATCGAGGTGGCCGGCAACCTGGCCCTCCACGCCTTCAGCCAGCATAGCGGTCCCTAGCAGACGCCAAATCATCCACACTTCTAAGCCCTGGTGAGCACAAGCTTTGCATCTTCCCGAAGGTCTAGGAGCCAAACCCCTACCATGCACAAGCTCCTGGTGGCCTGGGTCATGAAGCCAAGGAACAGCTTCCGCCACATCCCGCTCTTGCGCGCTACTTCAACCAATTCCTTTCTCCTCAGGTTTGCCTCACTGTATGCAGCCAACAACGGTCATGCAGCGTAGGACTCTGCCGACGAGACACCATACCTTCAATTTCTTTACCTGCAGCGGGATCCTTCGCCTGAGCCCATCGCCCCACCTCTAGGAATGTCGGTCAGGGATATGACTCCACCAGTCGCGCAGAGAGCACGCCCACTTGCCCGTGGTTTGCCTTAGTCCCTTTGCGCGATGGCCACCCCACCCTTCGCACTACGGACAAGCAGCTTCGCCCCACCAAGATTCGACTTTCAGGGGGGAAGAGGGGGGGGGGGGGGGGGGGGGGGGGTAGGGGGGGTAGGTACCGCGCCGCGATCCCCGGACAAGGGATAGCTCTTGGGAAGACGACTTGTGGGATTAGGGAATAGTACCGCCCCAAGTTATGGTTAGACCCTTGCCGGCAAGGGCCTTCCGCTTCCACGAGCGGCGCAGGAGCTCAAAGATCAGCCAGGGCCCTCTGGAGTTCTGGAGTACCATGTCGCAGGGTGTACCATGTGTGCGTGTGCGCGTCTGGGCCGTTGCGGCCTGTCCACCATTCCGTTTGTGAACTCCTCGGCCGAGTTGATTTCCCCAACGGTCGATTCAAACCACTTTACTCTCGCTTACTCAACTGCCGAATTATGCCCATGCTCTTTCCTCACGCATGAATTGTCCGACTGACTCCGGGCCTTGGCTGCAAGTAGAAAAATCGTCTGCTCTTCGATTCAAAGTTGAACGATATTGTTTGGATTTGAAACAAGAGCGGCTGGGCGGATGGAGGCACGTTTCCACGATGACACCAGTTTGCGCCTACTCCGCTATACTTAATGGAATAGTGCATATCGCTTGCAGTGGAAATGTCCTGGTACACTTTGGCGTTGGTTTCGCGCTGAAGTGCTTGTTGGTCTTGCCTCGATAGCTTAGGCGAGGTCGCGTCAGAAGGATCTGGATCCCTGCACCGACTCTCTGCACCCAAAGGAGGGGCCAACAGGTTCCTTGCGGAGCAGAAGCAAGTTGATGATGGATGAATGGGCAAAACTGTTGTGGCGAGCCTTGCCCTTCGTGTCCAAGCGAGTCACAGAATGAACAGAACACGATGCTCCAACTCGGGATGGCTGCTCTTACTGACACGGACAAGTCAAATGTATGCATAAGTTGCGTGGCCACAGTCCTGCAGTTGGCAAAACAAGGAGGATTTGGCCAACATGGCGCGCCATGGAGCTACGGGTGCTGATGGTGATGCGGCATGACGGAGAACATGTCCTCCCACCCAACCACCTCTAAGCAATCTGACTCGTGCGTCAGCCCCAAACTACGGAGTTATGTATACAGATGCAACACCCATTGGGAAAGGTACAATAAGGCAGAGGTTGAACTTTGATCTGTCCAGTTCAAGCTCCGAAGGACCTCCCTCGTTCGACTCCATCTGGAAGAGCTGTCATGGCCTGCATGCATGGTCCATTTATATGATATCCTGGGTTGCGGTACCCGATACGACAGGGAGACAAGCAATAATAGGTGGGCGACGTCTTCCGTACCAGACTCTGTTACTCTGTACCCTCGATATTGACCGGGGGTGGTATAATGCTGGAAAAAGCAGGCCATGCTTACATGATGGACCCACTGTTGGTGAGGGCGGAAACTTGAAGCTTCAAGCCCGACGATCCCCATTGCTTGCTTTTGCTGATATTGGAGTGTTGGCACTAGCAGCTAATTACTGCCTGCAGCCTCAAGCTGTGTGGACGGAGACTAGCCGACTTCGAGACGCCAGGCTGCCCACATGAAGCCACACTGGCGGAGGATAAAGCGGAAGAGGCGGGCCCAGCCCGTTTTGCGGGCTGAAGGCGGCTCCTGCGCTGGGCTTGGCTAGGGGGAAGCGTCCGATTCTTGATTATCCAACTTCAAGCCGTGATGAGCTAAGAAAGGGCTCTGTTGTATCCGGATGTACGGGCGTAGCACCATCGCGTTGTGCAAAATGCCGTCTGCGAATCTGAGCCTGGTCCGGCAGGGGCGGGGGAAAGGGTGATGCATTGCCAACAACGTTTGGTTGCATAGACAGAATCTGTCACTAATATGCGCGTGGTTTGTAGTTCTAGTGCGGTCTGTCGTGTAATGCTTGGAGTTGTGGCCGCCAGGGTTGAGTGAGCGCCAGCATAACTCACGCGACGTTGCCGCACTGGAAGCTTCTTCATCACCTTTTGTGACATTGATGGTCGCTGCATGTTGTTCTCTTGATTGGGCATTCCTCCCAGAGAGCTACTTCGCAGCGCACAACTTCCTTGCGCACCCAAGAGCCAAAGCATTGCTCTCGGCGGCCCAAGTTTGCCGACCTTTGAGAGGCGCACGGCTAAGTCTTCAGCCGTCGTCCACGGACTGATGGAGGCTTGGTCCGTTGTCTCGAGCACCCAAGACACGTACGCCACCAAGGACCTTGCGCCATGTCTCATCTGGGAGGCATCCATGGGCGCAAGACGAAGACAGACGCGTGAAGCCACCACCGGATCGTGACAAGACTCCACCAGGCCTCCGACTTATCAAGTTGCCTCACTCCATGAGGTTGTATCCATCCGGCAATACGAGGAGGACACGCCCCCCAAAGCTGTCTGGCCAGATGCCGCTGTCGCCTCTTGTCCGCCGATCGTTGGCCACCTTGATGCAGTCGTCGTCATCGTCGCTGTGGACTATTTAGCCCGATGGCTCCAGTTGCTCGCTTAGGCTGACCGACGTACACAGATGACCAACCTATCTCTTGACTGGTTCACTGATCAGTGTGCATGCTTGCACATTTCCAGGCTGATGATGAACAGCTCTTTGAGGGATGAGCCACTGACGAAGAAGCCTTTGGTGCCAGTTGTTTCGGGCCAAGCCACGAGCTCTCTCATCCACGAGGAGACGGCGGAACAACTTTGGCGCTGGTGCTGGTTATTGAAGCTAGCTATAATCTTTTTGTCACCATTATGCTATGTAGACTTGCTTCTTCCAAGGCCGTAAACTGCAGTTTCTTGCTCGGAAACAGGTCGTTTCACTGACTTAGGGACCCCGCCGCGGACAACAGTATCAACAACGGCTTGGTCAGAATGTGGACGTTGCTCTATCAAATATTGGAGCAATAGTTGACCGACTTGGTCCGGCAACTCTTCATATCTGCTCCAGCATCATGATTGGAACAGGATAGCCGCGTTGTGCCTCCCACTCGGGTCTCCATAGAGGTCATCTAAGCAGTCATTGGTGCCCCGGATCGAAGGACTGTGACTTCTTTCGTATTCATCATGAGGTGGCAAGGCCGAGGCGCATATCGAGCGTCTGTCTCACCACCACACATTGCCAAAGTTGAATATGAGTTCCCGAAGCCACTTCCAAATCGCATGCTTGAGTGGCGCTCACCGCATCTTCCAATCATCTATTTTTATGGCGCTAGCTAGCCTCTGGAATGCACCATAGTATTCCCATCACGGGAGGGGGCGGCGCGTACGCATGTCTGAGAGCAGGCAGTGTTCCAGTCTGCGCGCGCCTGGGCGTGGGGGGCGGAAGGGGGCGTGGCTTCTGAGTCGAAAGCACGTTCGTCACAGGTGGCTGCGAGGGGTTTGAAACGTCATTCGCAGACCAGGCGCAGGAGGCTGGGCTCGAGAAGCAACAATCATCCAAGCCGCAGCTCGTGGGGCGTTATTTGTCTGAGAGATCGTGACGAGACAAGAGGCGACTGTGACGAGACTCCAAACGCGCCAATACCACAATACCCCGCCTGTTGACGCTTGCCAGTGGAGATGTGTGTGTGTCATTGCGCGAAATGATCAAGGTGAGGGTTCTGAGCCAAGGGGGTTTGAATGTCGCATCCTGCTTTGGGCGTGGATGGACTTGACTTGACGTCCTGTTGTGCAGTGCCCTGTCCTTCACAGCCCCGTCACGCCTAGTTGCCCGACGACAGTCGTCTTTGTGAATCTGTCTGAACGAGTTTGATCTCAGCCTTGCGCTAGAACATCCCCATCAACCCTGATCCATGACCCGACTCTGCCTACGTCATGGCAGGCCGCGTCGAAGTTGCCAGGACGTGTCCTGATAGTGGCTCCCTTCATCTTGTTCATAAACCATGTCATGTCGTTCATTGAATCTCTTATACACAAACTGAGGCATGCTATCCCAAAAAAAACAACTAAACAAACTTTCTCGCTACATTTGATCCGTCAATGTCGCTGGAACTCCAAAACTTTGCTACCGAACATAAATTCTCAAAAGTATCGTGTTCAAGCGTCAGTAGATGACCAAAGAGACACCCTTCGTCCATTTTGTGTACCTTGAATCCCAAATCATGCTTCAAGCGTAGGCTCGCGGTCCCTGTGTGATCGGTGGTGGTGGTGATGTTCAGAGTCCCTGGTCCTGGCGTCGTACTCGTTGTCTTCTCGGTGCCGCCTACGGCGCTCTCCTGCGCGATCTCGATCATCTATGTCAACATCCTCCTCATCGCGATGACGACGGTGGCGATGACTCCGGCGTTTCTCATCATCATCGCGGTCCCTCTCACGGTCTCGGTCCCGGTCCCTCTCACGTTCCCTCTCACGTTCCCGATCGCGATCATTGTCACGGTCACGATCACGGTCACGGTCACGGTCACGGTCACGGTCGCGGTCGCGGCCTCGATCGCTATTTTCCTGGCGCCTACGTTCTGGGGAGGAATTAGTCTCTGGCGATTCTCCGTTGTCAAATGTTCAGCTTACCCCTGAGAACTTGTGTGGCCGCAGCGTATGCTTGAATCTCCTCCTTGCTGAGGACTCTGAGAACAATCACAAAGTCGTCCCTCACCTCGAACCGTTCCTTGCCAACCTTCAATGCGTCGGGGTTGACAATCTTGCGGCTAATCTTGGTCCATTTGGCACCCTCGGGGGCTGCCTTGATCTTTTTATCTTCCTTGTGTGGTGCAACGCCTTCACGGACTGGATTGAGTTCTTCGGGGAAGCTGGGCTTTGGCTGCTTCAAGATACCCCGAAGAGGCTTCTCATCCTTCTTCTCCCGGGGAGGTGACACAACACGGACTTGTTTCTCGGACGGGGGTACCACCAATTCACGGCCGCGAGACTCGTCCCTATCAGGGGATGTAGGCTTGGAGTCCAGCGATGATTTCGACTCGTCTGGAGAGCGAGAGTCCCCGACGACGGTCTTGCTCTCCTTGGTAGATTTAGAGTCTCTACCCGTGCTTGCATCCTTGATGGGTGAGGGCGTGCGGGTTCTCACAGTCTCAATTACGACAGGCGCGTCGCCTCTCGTGGGGGTGCTCTTCTCGGATGTCTTCATGGCGGCCAGTTGTTCCTTCAGCTGCTTCAGGTCGGAAGTGTTATTAGGGTCAAAAGCCGCGGCCGTAGAATTGCGATGACGTCTGGGTTTCCTGCCCTCATCAGAGTCAGAAGAGGACACAATAGCCTCGCCACTCTTACGAGGGTCAGCATCCCTTCTGCTGCTTCGGGTTTCCGTAGTCGGCTTGGTTTCGTATCGATCTCTCTCAGACTCACGCGCTTTGGGGCGCTCAAGTTCAGGAAGCCTCGGTTTATCACGGAGTTCTGAGTCCCGGCGACGATTACGGTCTTCCTCGGGGTCCTTTCGTCTCTTGGCATCCTTGTCCCGCTTATCTCCGTCCTTGGATGAGGAAGGGTTCAGACCCATGGCTGTGGCTGCAATACCAAGACCAGCGGCCATCTTATCACGAAACCGAGTCCGATCCTTTTCATCTTCATCGCTGCCCCTCTTGCTCTCCCTCCTCTCGCGGCGGGTTTCAACAACTTCTGTGCGGCTTTTCCGAGACTCATCCCGGTCAAGGTCCGGGACGCGTGGCAGGTCCTCGTCAGAGCGCTTTGAGGATTCTTCAGAACGATACTCACGGCGTCGATCGATACGTTCCGCCGGCTCGTTGAACGAGTCCGTTCGAATGCCAAATCCACGAGTGGCGACCCTGTCATCGTGGAAGTACAGGCTGTCGTAAGGACGGTCGGCTTCATACGGTCGGTCGAGGTCAATACCGCGTTCCCTCAATTCCCGCATGTTCTTCTCGTCATCACGACTACGGTAGAATTCATCGTGGTGAGTTGAACGTGGAGTGGACTCCTGGTACAACGAGACAGGACGAGGTCTTCTGCCGTCCGGGGCGACCACAACTAGGTCTGACTGGTTTGTGGGGATAGGGTCGGGGGGTGCAGGCGCCGATGGGGGGACGTCATGCACGGGAGAGTCATATGTAGCGCGCGAGATCCTGTCAAATCCTCGGGTGCTTGGGGGTGGGCCACCGCGGTTGTCATATGGTCTGTCGTATGGTCGGGATGAGGTGGCGGGGATGTTGTTGCGGCTTGCATCGCTGGTCGTGTTGACATCAAGAATCCGCTGGTCGGCGTTGTAGTTGATGTTGGGTCGATAATAGCCGCGGTCTATGCTTTCCTGACGACGAGGTCGCGTTGCGGGAGGATGCTCTAGATCGTAGCGAACCAGTTCACCGGCGTTGGTGTACTGATATCCGTCATCCCCATAGTCGATCGTGGCAGAGCTGTGGCGTGGATTGCTGGGGTAGACGACAGATGGCCGAGAGCTGCGATACGCGTCCGCATTGCGTGACAGGCTGTCACTGCGGTCTCTGGGGCGGGAATATTCATCAGCCTCCTGCTGGTCGCCGTAGCTGGTGTACGCATTGTTGCGGGAACGTATGGAAGAGGCGGGCTGGGTGTAAAACTGCCCCTCGCTGGCCCGAAAATCGTCTCGGGTGGGACTGCCGGAGCGTGCGGAAGATCCGCCGGGGGGGCGGTCTTTCTGGGTGGTCATGACGATGACAGGCGGGCGCCCAGAAGCCGAGTCGATGGTTGATGAACGACGGGCACGCGTCACGTCTCGAGTTGTCGGGCGCTGTGACTGAGGATCCTGGGTGACGGCGTAGGTCCGGGTGGTTGTGTTGGGGGCTAGTGCTACAGGCGCCGTGGAAGTGGTGGTCACATATCCACGAGGGGTCGTCACGGAGTCTCGAGCGGAGGAGGGCATGACATGCATGTCACCGGCATACAGGGAAGTGTAGCCGACGCTGGTGGGGAGCGACGCTCTCGCGGGGTTCATAGTGGCAGACCGCCCCGTCGACGTGTAGCCGCGATAGCGATCGTCCATGGCTTCCTTCCCAAAAGGCTACCCTTACGGCGCTGGGAGGAAGTGTATCAATGGAAAACGTGGTGGGCCCTGCAGCGGGCCGTTCTGCTAAGAGATAGCGAGGCGAGATTGTGTTGCAAGCCCTCTACTGCCGCTCGTCTGTGTTTGGGCGGCTAGAAGGACAAGCAGGACAACAGGGTAAAAAGCGATGACCACGTGAGGGGTCAGTCAAGCTCAGCCGCTGCTCTCAGCCAAATCAACGCTCTTGATAAGCAGGCGGCGGCGCTCCCTTGGATGACACCTGCTGCAGTGAAGAAGCTGTCGCTCTCAGTCCTGGACGAGTGGCTTTCGGGCGTGGTGACGTGACACCTTTGGACGAGGCCAGCGAAGTAGGTCCGTATCACAGCGCCGAATCGGACGCAGGGGCGAATGCGCAGAGTAACGTATTTTTCGAGGGACGACACGGCAGCCGTCTGCAGTGCAACGTAAGAGAACGTTGCCGCGGGAATGTTATATCAACGTAATTGGGCGGGCCGCCGACCGCCAGCTGTGGCCGGCAATAACGGGCGATTGGGTGATCCGATGTTGGGCGGATGAGGCGACCGCCTGAGAGTAGAAATTGGCAGTCGAACTAACTGCCTGATGCCGTTGTCTCGTTGAGAACAAAGGGTTTAAGGGCCCTGGAGTGGAAGCTCGCCAACAGTACCGTGACGGGTTCCAATGTGCGAAGAGGAATGACGATCGATGGTCAATCGTGGCGTTGTTTCGACGCCTGGGCAACCTGGTGAAAAGGTGAGACCACAACGTCACTCGCCGTCAGCTGGCAGCAGGGTTCGACCCTCTGTTGGTGGTATGCCGGGGGAAGATGCTGTGGTATTGCGGGGATGAGGGGTCTCAGAGCCCTGTTCGATTTGTGTCCCTCAGTGAAGTACGGTAGGAGGCACTGTTGATTCGTGGTTGTGTGGGCTTCCGCCAGGCTCGCACCCGGAAAAAGAATAGGACGGTGTTTGGTTGATGAGAAGAACCTGTTCAAGTGCCGATGATGAACAACGTATTTGATGCTTCGCCGGTTTCCCGGCTCTCTGGAATGGAGGGAAACCGCTAGAAAGCCAGAACCGTTGGTATGCCGTAGCCAAGGCTGGGGAGTTGGGAGCCCCTCTCCCAAGGTGGGGACCGGATTTCTAATGTACGAGATGGAGCCGACGACGGTGGAGCCAGATTGAACGCCGGGCTGGGCTCTGGGTTGGGCCCCAATGGTAAACGATGCCCAGGATCAGGGTCCTTCAGCTGTCGATTCCCTCAGGTATTCGAGAACAAGCCGTTGCTGGGGATTGAGGCTCTGTTGCTGGAACGGGCTGATGCAGCAGTGGCTAGGCAGCAAATTGGCGGGTTTCCAGGACGCCCTGTAATTATGATGCAGCACGAATCGGCAATTGGACTGCTGGTTGACAAACGGGATGTGCGGGCGATGACGTCCCACCCTTCAGCTGTTGGAGCTTTCGTGCCAATTGCGCTAGCTCTCCCCGTAGCCTCGCTTGGGTTTCGCTCGCTCGTGTCGGCCAGGCTTGAGATGTCGGCTGTGGCGAAAAGCGTAAGCGAGCCTAAGTGAGCCTGGGCAAGGGATGATGATGTCTAATAAATCCTGTATATCGGCAGACGCCGAGTTTCGTGACCCGATAACAGGGGACGGTGTTGGGCACTGCTCTCCGCAGTGAGGCGTCCAGGGCGTGGCAGCGGGACCCAGATGAGAAATCGGGGGCGAATTGACGGAAATAGTATGGCGCTTGGTTCCGAAGCTGCTTGTGAGGACTGGTCGGCAGTTGTGCGGATGGAGGATGCTCCAGTGTGGGCGGTTTGACTGAAAGTGAAGTTGCAAAAAAAAGGTGGTCGTCCTCCTGCGCGGGAGGGAAGGAAACAGGATCAGGGCACCGCGGCCCTGGTGCTCTTTTGCCTAGGCTCTCTCTTTTCTCTTTCTGTCTAGTAATCTCACCGAAGCGGGAAAATGGGGACAAGAAGTCTTAAGAAGGAATAACAGGAATCTCGACGAGAGGATTGACCACTCGGAGCCCAACACCCTGGCTGTTTATGTCTGTCGCGGCGAGGGCATACCTGCGAGCCAACGCAATGAGGCCTGTCGCCTCTCCACCAAGCCCACTGTGGCCTGGCCTCCCCAATCCACGACAACGCCGACATCACAGCCTCTTCCTCCGTCGTCTCATTCGGCCTCCACTGCCAAGGGCGTGCCCAGCAGCTCAATGCCAGCCCATGGATATACCCGGAGCAGGATCGTGGAAGTCGTGGAGGCCCAAGGACCCTAGTAGACGCCATCTGTTTGCACCAGCGCCCGCTACACTAGTGTTAGTGGTTGATGTCAACGGCTGTCGCCATGCCTGCGACATCCCCTCGCTCGGGGACTGACCTTGGGCTGCCACGTCTGGTTTCCGGATACCCAATCGTTACAGACACCGAGGTGTGTGTCGGCCTCAACGCAGAGGAAATCCACGCGGGCCAGCAAGGACCAGACTGATACTAAACACGGAGTACAGCCCGTTCCATACTTAGGGTCACCTCCTCGACCCGCCAATGGCGTCCCCGAGGCTGCTTAGCCGTACGAGACTTTAGACAACACGGTTACATGGCCTCGAAAGCTCCTCCTCTGGTGGCCGCCAGCAGGCATACCGTTGCCAGGTAGCAGAGATCGGCACTCCGGAGCTGGGGCACTGCCTCATGGGTTCTGCTCCCAAGACAGATCCACGGTTGCGGGTTTGCTCTGGAAAAGATGCAGCTGCATTCTCTCTGACCTGCCAGTCAATTCTTTCCAGATCGATCCGCTTCTGTCGTCTGTAGTTATTGGTACAGATCGCAAACTCCTCATCGAAATCGATCTGGCCGGATTGCTCGCCTGCCCCATTCCACAAGTGGAGTTGAATCCTTGCAATTTGCATCAACCGTTTCTTACACCAAGACGAGTCCATGGGCCTCAAGCTACTGAGCCGCATGGGACTTGCCAAGGCTCTTTCAGCCTGCTCAATGCAACGCCCGCACGACATGAATGAAAGTGGGAATGTGCTTCCTTTCGGGAGAATTCATGTACTTACAACAACAAAGTTACCCCGAGATATTTTTGTCCTAATGCGTGTCCTCCACGGATGCACTGAATTGGAGGGTTGGCCTGATTCTTACCAACTTGTCTTGCCTGTCAAGCGCGCGGCCTTCCGGGGCCAGAGGCGGCTCAATCCTGCGACGACGCTAGAAGCCCCGGGCGAAGTTTCAATGGCCTTGGATCTAAATTCTTGCTTGAGTTGGGCAGGGACGGCTTGCCCATCCTGGAGGGGTCATCCTTGCCACAACCCGACTCAAGCAAAAGTGACCTACAGCATGGCCTTCCCCATCGAGCGGCCAAATCAACATCACGGAGGCATCCGTTGAGCACGGTGAGTTGGCATCCTTAGCGAGGGGCGATTTTCCATCATTTCGGGGCTGATTGGCATCTCATGTGATTGGCAGTGGCTGCACGCTTGAAGGGTCTCGTCGTGGACATGTCAGTGGCCCGTAATCATGATAGCATGGCACATCAGTAGGCACTTGCAGCCCAATGGATGCCCTTCGAAGACATCATTCGTCGGGTACCTGCTTTTACTCTCGACGAATAGCTGGTTTGAGAGTGATGTCCGAGGACATGCCTCTGGTGCGGAGGCCATCCAAGACTCCGCCAGCCGCCGCCGCTCAATGGTCTGGGCTCAGGCGGAGAACTGTCGGTGTGGGCAGCAGTGTACTCATTCACCAGAGTTACGTGGTAATAAACATCTGCAGTATTGGGGGCTACCAAGCCATAGAAACACCCCAGGAAAGATCGTCGCTCTCGGTTCAAACAATACTGCCAGCACATGATGGCGCAGCGCCGGTGAGGTGTGAGAGTCATACACTTCAGACCGATCAGCTATGCCCCATGGACCAGGCCATGCTGTCAAGTACATCGTCCATTCCGCGGCATTCATCCAACCCCGCCCATCCGGATGTACGGGGCATTCTTTCTGATCTCGCACGCCTCGCCACGGCCCGGGACAGATCCCGGCGGCAAACCCAATCGCAAACGCGATCAGCCTGTGGACTGGTGCAGGAAACCTCAGATAAACTTGCTGCGATTGGTGTGTCAACTTTCAGAGTCAGCCATCATGCCAGCGATCCCATTGGATCCCACAGTGGGAGGGGGATGGCCTCTGTGCCGAGCACATCCCTAACCTCACGGCTGCAGAACGAAGGGTCAACAACAGCCTGGTACACAAACTCATCCATCCAAGCATCGCTCATGACAAACCATCCCTTGTCTCCTGCATCGGTGCCCCAGCTATTCTGCACCCTCCAGCGAACCGGCTTGCCGGTGCGCTCATCGACATGCACGGCCGTCAAGACCATGGCATGCGTCATCTGACTCTCGCCAGTCATGAGACGCTCCGCCTTTGACATTCCAAGCAAGCTGGTGTTGAAACCCAGCTCGTAGTTGTACAGATCAAGGTCCATGATGCCTGTCTTGGAGTCGCTGAATTTGCCCACGTCGCTGCCGAAGAAGATGGGCATACCTGCCTTCAGCATCTTGATGCATGCCGACTTCAGCGTGGCCATGTCCACGTTTACGTAGCTGATTCCCCGGCCCCCAACGATATTTCCGAGGCGAGGCACGGTGAGGAGCGAGAGTGGCTCGTGGCGGGGATCATTGACCAGCGAGATCATGCCCTCGACGACGCTCGACGTGATGCGGAAGTCTGCGCTGTAAATGTCCTTGGCAAAGCCCTTGGGCGTGATTCTCAGCTCGTGGGCCTTGCCGGACTTGTCATTGTACTGCCAGGTAAATGCAGCCTCAGGACTGGGCGGTGGGCCAAGCAGCAGAGTCATGATGACCGAGATCTCCCGCAGCATCTTCCCCTTGGCAGACGAGAGCGCTGCCGCAGAAACGCCACCCCTGGAGAGACACATGTTGCGAAGCTTCAAAGCGAATTCGCGAAGCTTGGTCTTGACCACAGAGTTGAGGACACCCGAGTTCATGGCGTTCCAGCTATCGGGGTACAGAGCCTGGGGGACGAGGCCGTATTTCTCGACGAGGTTGTACACCATGTCCCATTGGCCGCCGTCCGAAACAATGTCGCCCAGCAGGACCTGGACAAGTCTACCCTCGAGATCTTCGCCGGCAGTGTCGATGACTTGCTCCAAGAACCAGTTGGCCTTCTCCAGCTTGTCCCAGTAGAAGAGGTATGCCTGGGAGAGCTCAAAGGATTCCAGGTTGTAGCGCTTCATAAGAGCAACGCGAAACACGTTGGTTGAGGCGAAGAGCCAACAGCGGCCGCTCGACCTCTGGTTAGTAATGGGGTTTCCCTCGAATGGAATCTTGATATTGAAGACTTGCTGGTCAGCAAGCTCGGTGGGCAGTGATGTGAGCGCGCTCCTCGGGTTGGCGGAGCTCAAGGCACTAAGGGCGAGTCTACCAAACGTCAGGCCAAGCCGCTTCTATTTGGAAAGTTTGTCGGCCAAAACTCACTGGTTCTTGGGGTCCCTGAGAATGGCGGCTTGCCAAGACTGAGAGACGCGGAGGGGCAGGCCCTCAGCCTCACGAGCAAGAGCGCCAATCATTGATTTCTCGGCATCACCGCCAACCTCTACATAATCGTCGTCGTCTTCGATTTCCATGTTGCGAAGTCGCTCGAGGACTGCCTTCTCATGGAAATTCGGGGCCGATGGCCGGGATGGTTGGGCGCCCATGATGAGGAAGTCGCGGTTGTTTGTAAGATCGAACTTGTGAGTCCCCTGGCACTGCGAAATACAAGCTGGGCGTATGTAGGACTCGACTGCGCGCGCTGAGTCGGGTATTACAGACTATGAATGGAGGATATTGCAGGAAAGGCTGGATGGTGATGCAAGAGAGGGGTACGAGGGGGTTATGAGATAGAGAGTTGCCGGGGAATGCCGCAGGATGGCTGTCAGACCGTGTGCCAACCCTGGAGTTCTTATCAATCTAGCGTGCTATCAAGGTACACGAGACAGGTATGTGCAGGGCGCCCGCCGCTGTGGTTGACATCCCCGTAGGAAATCTAGCGTTGTTTTCAACATAGGCAAACTAACAACCTAATGTATGCGGCAGTAACTGTCGATACTCTTAAACATAGCCGGCAGCCACCGTGAATACTCACCTCGAGTGCTGTACCTGTACCATCCATCTTACAGTGTAGGGTAGGTAAGCAGCTACCAGTCCATGCGCTGACTCAAGTTGGACAGCTGGTGTGGGGCTTTCCAAAGAGCTGGCGAACTGGCACACGGCAAAGACGGGTCTGGGACGGGCCGGATTTCCCAGACAGGCTAGCCACGTGCCGCTAGCGGGGACCCTGATGGATGGTTGGCCAGAATGTGGTCACGAGCCACTGGGGACAGAGATGGACGCGATCTGAAAAAAAAATAAACAAACATCAACGAGCGATTGGGGAAAGGGGTCTCATGTATGGGAGACATAGGGAATCAGGTTGTCAATTACTACAGTCCATATACACAAACAACTTTCCATTTACGCAAAGGACTCCATGTTTCCAATATCCCACAAACGTGTTTATCCAATCTTTGAACCCGGAGCTTGACCGCCTCGTACAGCATCACCGCCCATCACGGCAGCGCTGACGCGCCACCGCCACGAACCATGATTGCGGCCTCGCCTAAATTAACACGCTTACAGGTGAGAGCCGTGGATGACCTTCATGTCGACAGCGAGCTCGCGGCCGCCGTCGTTGAGGACGAGGACACGGACGGAGCCACGGCCAGACTCGAAAGCCTTGTTGAGGCGGGTGTAGAGGTTGGACTGGTCAATGACGGGGAGACCCTGCTTGACATCGCCGGTCTCGGTCATGGCGACGATGTAGCCCTCCTGCATGTCAAGGACACGGTACTGCTTGAAGACAGGGCCGAGCATGGTCTGGACGACAACGCTGGGGGCAGGGTTGGAGATGAAAGATGACTCCTCGTGAAGCTGCTTGGTGAAGAGGTCGACACCAAGGTAGCGGTACTGGCCAGTGGCGGAGGAGGTGGAGATGCGGATGACCTGGCAGGGGCGGCCCTGGAGGACGAGGAAGTCACCCAGACGGATGTGGTGGCAAGGGATGGTCACCGTGTTGGGGAGGTAGGCCTCAGCAGAGTCACCGGGGCGAGGGCGGACAGGACCGCAGTCGGCCTGAACGTGCTCGTGGCGTCCGGGGTGAACCATCTTGTCGGCGATCTTGTTGACACCGGCGCGGAAGGAGTGGTAGTGGCCTGGAGCTGGTCAGTTAGCTGAGTGTATTGAAAGAAGGCACGGATCAAATAAACGAACCGTCCTCGTCGTAGTAACCCATCTTACTCTTTTGGTGAGTGCGTGAGTAGGTTGCGGGCTCAACGGTCTCCTCGGAGATCTTCACGTCCTTGTAGGAAGCGGAGCGGGGGACAGCACGGTCAACGGTGAAGTTGTCGGCGGTCTTGGGGTTGGGCTGGTACTTGGGTCCAGCGGCGGCGTCAACGGTGAAGTTGACTTCGGTCTTCTCAGACTGGAACTTGGGGAAAGAGTCGTGTCCTGAGACGGCGTACTCGTTCACTTGAGTCTTCTGGGAGGAGAACTGGGGAGGGCAGTGACCACCTTCGACAGTGTAGCTGTTGACCTGGAAGGAAGAGTCCTGGTTTTGGAGTTGAGGGCGGGAAGCGTCAACACCGAAAGCTTGGGCAGAAGAGCGGAATCGAGAGCGGTATTCGCGCTCAGCAACGTCAACGGGGGTGGAGTAGTAGGGGTGGCGGCTGGTGTCGATCTCTACGTGAGAGTGAGAAGTGGTAGTGTATTCAGAGGGAGGTGCAGGTGCAGGTCTGCGGGTTTGGGTTAGCTGACAGTTCTTCTGTAGTATCTCGCTTGCGTCTCATATGGCAACGGAGGCGGCAACGGCACCCCTGAAGTGCTCCACCCTGGGCCTCAGACCAGGCTCAGGCCAGGCGGCTGGAGCACACAGGGATTGGGTGACTGGGGTTTGGGGAAAAGCAAATTGGGCTGCGGGCCAGCCGTGGTGGGCTGGGTTGCAGCGGTGAAAATGGGGATGGCTGGGGAGGTAGGGGGGAGGGGGGTGTGATGTGATGTTGACGCGCGGTTGCTAGGCAAGGAGAGAGGACTCAGGGGCCCGCCTCATTTGATGTGCAGACCGGCTGATCTCTCGTGTTGCTGTTCCGACGGTCGCGGAGCGAGGGAACTGATCCGAGCCCGACGGAGACGTCGACGGATTTGCCTCGTCGCGCTCGCGCACTCGCCAATGGACGGGATATGGAGAGCAGGATGCAAGCGCACAGGTGCGCGAAAGGAGAGACAAAGAGAGAGAAGCGTTTGCGCGCACATACCTGTATTCCTCGTGCTCGTGGATGCGCTGTTCGAAATGGGCACCGGGACGGTGGTGACGTTCTTCTTCACGCGTGATACGGACCTCTTCTTCGCTGTAGCGACGCTCTTCACGAGGAGGGCGTTCAACAACAGTTGCGGAGATAGAAGAGTATTGACCTTCCCGTCCGGCTTGTGGCTTTGGCGGAGAGATCTCAACCTCTTCTTTCTTGACCTCGATGGTCTGGGTATGGGAATCGCTGTCCCGGTATGTCGATGGGAAGATGCTGAAGGGGACGGGGACGCGGGCCTCAAAGTCCAGGTTGACGACTTTTGCTGGCGCGAGAGAATCTTCTCATACAACCTTCCGAAGTTCGAAAGGAAGACAAGAAGGATCCTCTGGCTCTTGTTCCTTGAAACAAAAGTCGGAAGAAAGGGTGAAAAGATCGAGGGCTAGCTTTGGCCTTCTTGAAGTCTTTTCGTCCCGTCTGGTGAGGCTTCTGTTTCTGAGATGGTGATGTGGATTGCGATAATTGGAGGGAAGAGAGGAGAACAGAGCAGCCCGGCAGACGTAGAATAGCAGTGGGCTTTTTGAGGACGGGGGCCGGATTGGCCCAGTGGGCGACTTGTTGCCAGAGATGCCTCTGGCCGCAACGCCCTGGGTGTGTCGTTTGAGGCCGTTGTGTTTACGAGCCGGGGTTCGGCTTGTTTACCATGTCTCCGAAGGGGATTAGCCGGGCCCTGACGGGCTCCACCTCGCCCTGCTCCTGGCAGCCTCCTGCGTCTCACTAACGAGAGGCCACCACCACCCAAGCTCCAGCTCTGGCCAGTCAACAGCTCCAATCCAGCTAACGAAGCTCCCGCACCTCGGCCTGCCGCTGATGAGACGAGGCCTTACCGCCGTCCCTGTTGCCAGCCCCCCCACTGCTCCAGCTCCCGGCAAGGGCCCCCAACAAGGGAATTGGACCATTAATTCCCAGCCACCAGACAGGGTTGGAGAGATGGCAGATCGCTCTATCCGCTCGGGGTTGCAGCCCACCTGTAAACGAACGAGATGAGGACACAACAGTCGACGATCCCTCGACTCCCTGGCTGTCCGTTGAGGCGGCCCTGGCGGCGGCGCGTATGAGGGCCAATTTGGCTTTCAGCGCCCTGACCCAGTCAAAACCCGGGGCCAGCGCCACTGAGAACTATCGTAATGAGAGTGGAGCCGCCGTCCGCTCGTGGAGTCGTGTGTAAACAGCCTGGCGTTCGTGTTCCTGGACCGAAGTGGCAGCCATCTCGTCACACCTCGGCCCGCTATTGGCACGGAGTACATGTTGGCTGACTGCGAGCACAGCGACCTGTGCAGGGCACGAGTGGTGCTGGGTGGATGGGAGTCCTTGAAGACCAATGGACCAGGAGGAGGAGCGGGCATAACCCACCCTAACTTGTGCCCGCTGCATATGTTCAGCTCAGCCAGCCAAGGCGAAGACAAATGTGGGTGGCTGGGAGAGCGACATAACATTCGACCCTGCCTAATAGTTGGAGGCGAGGAGGTGTGCAGAGTGCAGACTCAGCAATCTTGACTTGATAGCTTTAGCCAGTGGCCTCCGAGACCACGGTCTCACAGCCGCGTGGCTGGGCGCTGCCGGTGTCTCTGTTCCCAATCAGCTGCCATGTGATAATCCCAACCTCCACGGATAACGCCGTCGGAATCACGGATGACGACCATGGTCAGTCCAGCCATCCTAGAGGTTGTGTGAACTGGTTGCGGTGATATCGTGGACATCCCCCATTGGACTCTGCATGTTCTTTATGCAAGTTGCATTATGTACGCATGCATGTCTGATAGTAATGGGTCAGGCAATGTTACACTTGGCGAACGAGCCAGCTGCGTGTGGAGCCCAGGCCCATCTTCCGTTTGGTGTAGGGTGGATGAATCTGGAACTTTGGGACGAGAGATGGTGGACGGAGGAGGCAATGGGTCAATACACGACGTTCTCATGCATCTGCAGCTGTCAACTCTACTCGGCGAGGCGATACGGACGTGGTAACTAGTAGCTTCTCTTTCTGGCTGATGGACGAATGTCATCACCACGCAGCTAGCCCAAGCCGACTATGTGGAATCCCAGCATTCGCCTCCGGTCTGATGACGGACCGAAGGAGAGGTACACGAAGCCCTTGCTTTGTGTTTCCGCACGGTGTCAGCTCAAGTCTGGCAACTTGTCATCATAATTATCAGCCAGGCCACCTCAGGGGTCTAGGCTCACCGTTGCTAGGCCAACCAGGCCATCCCTGCCTTGCTGGCTGACATAACTGAGGTCGTGTGGGGTCAGGGGGGATTTTTTACAGGTTGTTGCCCAAGCCGACGAGAGATGATCACAAGCCATTTCGGCACGGTGTTGGCATTAGGCGGTCGCGTCTTGTCCCGTCTCATCGCGTGCGAAGCGTGTTGGAGACGCGTTTGGGTGATTCCGTGCGGAAATTTGATAACTCCGAAGCCTTTCTAAAATTGGGATGCTGGATTATCGCTTCTTGGGCCTCGGTAATCCAAAGGCATCTGATAGCTCGGCTCATGCCCTGATTAGTGAGGAAGGGCGGTTGTTGCGAATGCGTGCCAGAAACCTGGGGTAAAACACACCCGAGTTTCTTGATGCAGCCCTGGTAATGTCCATGGAGCGATGTGATTCAGAAGGGGCCTCTACAGACGGGCCACTCGCCACTCGTAGGATAACAATTATCTGTGACAGCATCAAATAGCCAATTGTCACCAGTCTCGCATGTTGAAAATCGTCATGAGGCGTGCGAATGCTGCGGTGCCATGGGCCAGAGGACGATGACTTGCTGCTTCAAGCTCATGTCGCGGCATCGCGTCTGGCACTGAGGCTGAGCGTCAGTTGAGTTGCGACACAACGTAGCACTGGTTGGCCGGCCGGTGAAATGGACAATTATCAGTCCCTTTGCCTGCTATTACCAGCTATTGCCAACTTGGCGAACAATTTTATTCAGCGTCCTCACCAATGAGCCGTTCCCTGGAAGGAGACATTGATGCTCGTTGCTATATGGCAATCACGTGATGCGTTGTGATGTCACACCGAATGCCCCGCGATTACGGAAGGCCCCACCATGAGTTGGCCATTGCCCGCATCGTCGTGAGCGTTCCCAGTCCATGGCTCGAACCCCGCCAACACATCAAGTTCATTGTCTCGGGAAGAACATTCCAACATGAAGCAGAGGTTCTCGTCTTTGGACGTCAAGGTCAGTATCCTCCAATATCCACCCCAGATCCAGCGACTGACTGCCCGCCCTCAGGTCATCGCCCATGAGCTCCAAGCTAGCCTCGTGACCCTCCGCCTGTCCAACGTGTACGACCTCTCGTCCAAGATTCTGCTCCTAAAGTTCGCCAAGCCCGACAATAAGAAACAACTCGTCATCGATACGGGCTTCAGGTGCCATTTGACAGAGTTTGCTCGCACCACTGCAGCAGCGCCGTCCGCCTTTGTGGCACGCCTACGGAAATTTTTGAAGACGAGACGAGTTACGGCTGTTAGTCAGGTTGGAACAGACCGAGTTTTGGAGTTTCAATTCAGTGATGGACAATACCGGCTATTCCTGGAATTTTTCGCTGTTTGTCCCAACCAAGTTCCAAAATGGTGTTCGACACACGCTGACGTTTACCTTACAAGAGCGGAAATATTATCCTCACCGATGCTGATCTGAAAATCCTTACACTCGCAAGGACTGTATCGGAAGGTGAGGGCCAAGAGCAACAGCGGGTTGGCCTTCAGTATACCCTGGAGAACCGACAGAACTATGCCGGAATTCCACCCTTGACCAAGGACCGCGTGCGAGATGCATTGAAGTCCGCCGTGGACAAAGCAGCCACAGTGTCTGCCTCCTCAGCGAAGCACAAAAGGAAGCCCGGTGGAGATTTGCGAAAGAGCCTGGCTGTGACCATTACAGAGATACCTCCCATTCTCGTCGATCATGTGCTACAATCCAACGAGTTTGATACCGCAACCAAACTAGAGGATATCCTCGGTAGCGACCAGTTATTGGAACAACTCGTCAAGTCGCTTTCCGAAGCACGATCCATGGTGGAGGATATTACAGGCTCGGATGTCTGTCCAGGGTACATCTTTGCGAAGCGAAGGACCAACGTGAAGGATGAAATAGAAGAACCTGGTTCCCACACAAAGCGGGAGAATCTTCTCTACGAAGATTTTCACCCTTTTATCCCCATAAAACTGCAGCAGGATCCTGCAATCGAAGTTTTGGAGTTCAAGGGATACAACGAGACGGTCGACGAATTCTTTTCCTCCCTGGAGGGGCAGAAGCTAGAGTCTCGGCTTAGTGAGAGGGAAGCAGCGGCGAAGCGAAAGCTGGAATACGCCAAACAGGAACAAGAAAAGCGACTTGAGGGGTTGCAGGAGGTGCAGAACTTGAATCTTCGCAAAGCTGCAGCCATCGAAGCAAACATCGAACGTGTCCAGGAAGCAATGGATGCTGTCAATGGACTGCTTGACCAAGGCATGGACTGGGTAGACGTCGGAAAGCTTGTAGAACGAGAAAAGAAGCACAACAACCCAGTCGCCGCCGTCATTAAACTGCCTCTGAAGCTGGCCGAAAACACCATCACACTCGAGCTGGCGGAGGAGGAGTTTGAGGAAGAGGAGGAGGAAGACCCCTATGAGACTGACGACAGCGCATCGGATGACGACGATGCGAATCCAGTCAAGGGAAAGCAAGATTCGGCAAGAGCGCTCTCGGTAGATATTGATCTCACCTCCACGCCTTGGAGCAACGCCCGCGAGTACTACGAACAACGGAAATCGGCAGTGGTCAAAGAAGAGAAAACTCAGCAACAAGCTGCTCGAGCTCTGAAGAACACGGAACAAAAGATTGCCGAAGATCTGAGGAAGGGCCTGAAGCTGGAGAAAGCTCTTCTGCAACCCATCCGCAAGCAGCTTTGGTTCGAGAAGTTCATCTGGTTCATCTCATCGGATGGGTATCTTGTCATCGGAGGCAAAGATGCGCAGCAGAACGAGCTCATCTATAAGAGGTACCTGCGAAAGGGGGACGTTTATTGTCATGCGGACCTCCACGGAGCCTCTAGTGTTGTTGTCAAGAACAACCCCAAAACTCCAGATGCCCCCATCCCTCCGGCTACCCTTTCACAAGCCGGTTCGCTTTCCGTCTGTTCCTCGGATGCCTGGGATTCAAAGGCCGGGATGGGTGCATGGTGGGTCAACGCCGACCAGGTTTCCAAAACAGCGCCTACGGGAGAGTTCCTCACAGCGGGTAGCTTCATGGTCCGCGGGAAAAAGAACTTTTTACCCCCTGCCCAACTCCTGCTCGGCTTGGGCCTGATGTTCAAAATTAGTGACGAGAGCAAAGCCAAGCACCTCAAACACCGACTGTATGACGACGATGGAGTTGCTGGCAGCCGGCCTGTAGCGGGATCTGGCAACAACACAGGAGCCACGGAACCAGAAAGCAAGGAGGATGAAGACAGTGACGCTGAAGTTCAACGGGTGCTGGAAGAGTCACCTTCAGATGGAGAATCGGAAGGTGATGCTCATCACGAGGAGAAGAGAGCAAACCCACTTCAAGCATTCGGCGATGGCTCGGATCGCGACCATGATGTGGACGAAGCGGTTGAAGGTATCTCGGAGATGGCGGTGGAGAGCACTCCCGAGACAGCCGCGCAACAGACCGCTCAAGAGAATGAAGATGGCGAGGACGAAGATACCGAACTGACCGAATCTGTGACTGAAGTTGGATCTGAGGCTCAAACTAGTTTGTCGGGCTCGATGGCTAGGACGGATAATTCTGCTCCCTCAAAGAAAGCTCCTCCTAAGCGAGGACAGAAGGGCAAGGCCAAGAAGATTGCTGCCAAATACAGGGACCAAGACGAGGATGACCGTGCTGCGGCCGAGGCTCTTATTGGTGCCACCGCTGGGCGGCAGAAGGCCGAGGCTGAAGCCAAAGCCAAAGCGGAGCGTGAGGCCGAGCTGGCCGCGGCCAAGGAACGGCGACGAGCGCAGCACCAGCGCCAACAAAAGGAAACGGCGGAACACGAAGAGATTAGGCGCGTCATGATGGATGAGGGTCTCGACGTGCTAGAGCCTGATGAGGCTGGTCAGATGTCACTGGTAGACACTCTCGTCGGCACACCGCTCCCTGGGGACGAGATTCTCGAGATTGTCCCCGTCTGCGCGCCATGGAATGCCATGGGCCGTTTCAAGTACAAGGTCAAGATGCAACCTGGTGCTACAAAGAAGGGTAAGGCTGTCAAGGAGATTCTGGACCACTGGAAGGCTGCCGCAAATCGCAAGGGCGTAGTGGATGAGCAGGCACGCGACGCGGAGCGCATGTGGCCTCGAGAAGTGGAGCTGATCAAAGCCCTTAAGCCTGAAGAGACGTTCAACTGCGTCCCCGTGGGGAGGCTGAGGGTCATGATGTCTGGGGGCATGGCGGGCGGCGGGGGCGGCAGCGGCGGTGGCAAGCGAGGTGGCGGAAGTGGAAAAGGCCAGGGAAGAGGCGGAAAGGGTGGCAAAGGGTCCAAGAGGTCCTAGTGGTGACGAATGATCTTCGCAAGAACACAACAGAAACACTACTAGAGTCGAGGATGTACACAAAACATGGCTGTATCTGGTGCTACTACAGAGAGGTCACCGTGCCTAATATCTGGCTTGGCATCAACATGGCATGAAATTCGGCCGTGATTGCATATCTTATCATAAATCGTTCTCGAGCTACACACGGGAAAGCCAAACGGTCAATCTCGCCCACACAGAACCCACGGGCCTTGGTGTTCCACTCAGGCCACGCTGTAGCTGACCTTGTCAAACCTCCGAATCTCATCTGGGGTCCTCGTGATGCACAGTTCACAGCAGAACAGACCCCAGTCGCCCTTGGTGGCCTCGCGAACAGACTCCTGCAGGCCGCGTCCATAGCGCTCGCGGTAGGCCATCTTGATGGCACGCATGTGAGTTGGGTCCCAGTGGAAGCGAACGAGGCGGGAGATGAGCAGCTCGCGGCGCAGGCTGTCCTTGCGAGAGGCAGTGATGGCGTGGTGCAGCAGCAGCGCGTCACGCACAGGGCGGTTGATGATTCCGTTCAGGATATGCGCGAGGAGCTCGCCCTGTACGAAGTGAGGTTAGTCTTGACCACCAGCGAGTAGTGCCGGGATAGTTCCAAAGTGCACTTACAACGAGGTTCCCGCTCTTCTTCAACGAATCACGCGCAAAGTTGCTGCCGTAGAGGCCCTCGTACTCCTGCAGGATGGCCCGGAGGTGAGAGTCGCTGCGCTGGACGACGATGGAAATCATGGCTGTCTCGCCGCCCTTTTCGGACCGGACAGCCGCGCGCAGGTCGCTGACGTCTCTGTCGACCAGGGCGTAGTCTAGTGTGAGGGGGTTGCCGTATTCATCGTACTCCTCCATCCGGCGCTCGTCGAGCACCATGAGAACGGCCTTCTTGAACTTGTCCTCCTTGAGCTCCGACTTCATGCACTTGGTCAGGCTGTTGTTGTACTTCTTGTCCGAGAACGAATCCTTGATTTGCCAGATTTCTGCATTTGTGCGGCCCATGAGCGACTCGATGAGGAGTTCGCGGCGTGTCTTGTCGCCATGATACCAGAAGTTGGCCCAATACGCCTCGCTTTCCCACTTGCCCAGGGCAACGGCATAGCAGGCCTTCATCAGATGGGGGTCCTCGTCCTTGAGACGAGAGCGGATGTGTTTCGCAATGTTGACGCCCTTGCGATCCGATCCCGTCTTGACAATCTTCTTGTACTCCTTGCGCAGCTCCATGACCTGTTCGTGGGTCAGGCTGGGAAGAATATCAATGAGAGGCGCCGTATCCGGGCGTTTGTGGCCCTTGAGTGCCTGGGCAAGTTGGGTTGTAATGTCCTCGGCGTCATGGAAGCGCGCACGGCGTGCCTTTCGTCGACTGTCCTCCATGTCTGAGCCGATGGGAGAAAGCGGCTCGAGGCCTCGGCCGTCATCGCCCAGATTTTGCGTAGGAAGCAGGAGGGGGGAAGGCATAGGCGAACAGTCTTGGTAGGTTCCGCGGTACGACTCCAGCAGCGGAGACCCTGGCGCGGCAGAGAGCGACATGCCCCCAGCAGCCATGCCCGCGACACCCAAGCCCGCTGCATAGCCGCCTGGGGTGAGGGAGGATCCCTGGGAGTATTGAGGGAGCGGTGACTTTGACCTGTCGCGTTTCTTGTCCCGCTTGTCTCTGGACTTTGATCGTTCGCGGCGCCCAGACTCGACCTTGAGGGTGTCCCGAGTAGAGGACTTGTCGCGTTTGCGGTCTCGAGATCTCTCACGAGACTTGTCCCGAGATCGACGGCTCGGCTCGGGGGCAAGAAGATGATCACTCCGACGCTCTCTGTCACGCGAGCTGGGCTCGGCGGACTTGATATCGGCTGGTGGGCCATATGGGTCATTGAAGGATTCTCCTCTTGACCGGCGATGTCTGTCCCGCGAGCTGGGCTCAGCTTCTGTTCGTGGCCCGTATCGGTCATCGTAGGAGTCCCCTCTTGAATGGCCATATCGACGCTCATCCTCGGAACCGAGAGGACGCTTCTCGTACTGTTCGTAATCGCGATAGTCGTGCCTTCGTTCGCCACTTCGCCTGTCGCCTCGCTCATCCTCAGAGCCGAGAGGACGCTTCTCATACTGTTCATAATCGCGATACTCATGCCTTCGTTCGCCACTTCGCCTGTCGCCTCGCTCATCCTCGGAGCCAAGAGGACGCTTCTCGTACTGTTCATACTCGCGATAGTCGTACCTTCGTTCACCACTTCGCCTGTCACCTCGCTCGTCCTTGGGGCTAAGAGGTTGCTCGTACTGTTCGTAATCGCGATAGTCGTACCTTCGGTCATCCCCTCGTCTGTCACCTCGCTCATCAAATCGGTCACCAGACCGACCTTCGCCTCGCGGCTCGTCCTTGTCCGGGGGAACGTACGGCGTCAAGGCCCTGCTATCTTTGTCGGCGGCCTCATCGACCTCTGATGAGGTTCCGTAGGCCAGATCGTCCGTGGGATGGGGTGGGCGCTTGGGCACAGACGGCTTCCCGTAGGCGAGGTCTTCTGCGTAGCGTTCCTTGCCCTTGCCCTTGCCCTTGTAGCTGTCGCTGTCCTTCTCGTCGCGGTCGGACGACCGGCCAGTCACCTCTGCCAGCTTACGGCTGTACTTCTCGGGCAGGAACTTGAACCTCTCGCTTTCCCCATCCTGCTTACGGCTGTACTTCTGTGGGAGGGAAGCGAACCTGGGGTCGTCATCCTTCTGACTGCTGTACTTGCCCTCGCGCGAGTCGCCGTGGCGCGCGCGACAACCGTCGTCGCCTACACGGTGGTCGTCGGTTGGAAACGCGCCGGGGAGCTTCTCGTCGTCCCGGTCGCGAGTGCGGTATGGCAGGTCTCTGGATGGGGAGGCTGTTCGGTAGGTGGGCTGAGGACCGTCATAGCTGTAAAGACCCTGGTCCCCAGGGAAGTGGCTCTCGTCGCCCGGGTAGGGAAGGGCACCACTGCTGGTGGGAGGGGGTTGACCCGACCGGCGACCATAGCGGTCATCCAGGTCGTCCTCTGGATAGATGAAGCTGGGCTCGCGAACGTCGTCCTGGTAGGCGGATGGTTCTGGGGCCGAGTCATCTTTGGAGCGGCGGTCACCCGACCGAGATGGCGATTTGGAGCGGCCGCCGTGGCGGTCATCGACCTTGAGCGACATGATTTCGTGAGATTGTCGAGCTCGTGTTGTGATGTGTAGTGTAGCACGGAGTTGGGTGGGCGTTTCCCAACAAGGTCCTGTCGGCAGATGAGGGGCGCGCCGTTGGCGGGGCTGGGTGGGATGGATGTGCGCGACGCAAACCTCCAGGCGGGCGAGACTCGACAACTGCCGCCTGGTTGGTCTATGAGCCGGCGAGGATACTCTTAGAGCGTCAGATGGTGATGTGTGTGGGAAGAAATAGTCCCCGGGAGGAGCGGCTCTGCTAAGTATTAATTCACTGCAAGCAAGCCCATCGACAGTGAGCAAGCTACGGAGTAGTGTGCCGGGTTGGCCAGGGCACCTTTTGGTGGGGGCTGGAGACTCTCACGCAGCGAGCCTGCAGCAGGGATATGCAGGCTGGCCTCTTAGCCTCTGCGCGAAGACTGCAGTGGCACAATCCGGCACTAGGGGCACCTTGTAGGGCAGTTGAGGCCCCATGGTAGGCTGCCCCAGGCGCCCAGCTCGGTTCGTCATAGGGCCCATCTGGATGCGCTACCAGGCCTCCATGGAACGGCCCTAGGCGGCCCACGGGCGGCCCATTGCCTTGAGCGGGCCTCCGACCCCAGGCGGCGGCCATGGCGCAGCGCTTGCTTGCAGGGCAGGCCAATGAGCATTACAGCCAGTCTCCAGAATCGGTCGACCCGGAGCGCCTGGCGGCACTTGTTCGGGATGCCCGCTGTGCCTGCCCGTCCCTCTGAGGCGGAGCTCTGGGCAGCCTTGGGGAACGATCACACGGAGAACAGGATCATGACGAGACGGCAGGGAGGCCTGTGGGAGTTTGCGACAATCTTACAGCCGATAGGATGTGTCGAATGGCTCCTGTGACTATAGATCGGTTTGTAGGCTCCGATTCAAACGTTGTGGTGTTGTTGAACAAGGGCTATCCATCGTTTGCGCACCCATGGCCTGACCGTTAGGAATCTATATATATAGGATGAAGCCCACCCATGTTCGTTGGCTGTTGGTGATGGACCTGTGCAGCCGTGGAGAGCATTCGACGGTGTCATTACATCCTGTCAGTTTCCGGTGAGACATGTGGGTGAGAATTGAGGCGCAGTGCCGGGATGGAGTTGGAGGAGCTGTTTCGAGAAATGCCAGTCCTTGCATGCTAGTCACCAGCAGCAGTCATGAGATTCCTGCCGTCGATTGTCATGGTGCCTTTTAACAAACCGCAGTGACGTAACGAGTCGCAGCAGCTCATGGGGGTTGCATGTCTAGGACATTTGCTGCTGGTAGACTGTTGCTAGTGTCGATCTAGACAGGGTCTCCTTGGCTTACCTCTTTGGCTGACTCCGTGGCTGACCTACAAGAGGGGGTCGAATCCGTGTTTCTTCCGAAAATGCTTCTGCTCAAAGCGATGTACCGGCAATTAGTCTTGTGTGGACCAAAGTTCCCTCAACCCATCAGCCTCACATACAGCCTCGGACACGACGTGGCTTAGAATGGTTTCTTTGATTATCGCTCTTCGTCTTCTCTATTCCGCGGCCTTGGGAACACGCTCGCCTCGCTGGAACACGTAGAGCGCCTCGTCCTTGCCTGCAAAGCTCGGGAGCGGAATCTGGACCACCTTGACCCAGTCCTTGTGCTCCTGCTCCATGAACTGGTCCATGGTGGCCCCCCTGAAGCCTGTGTAGCCGTTGCCGTTCTGCGTGCCCACCACTGCGATTGTGTCGCCCTGGAACGAGTTGACCAGGTTTCGCGTAAAGCCTCCCTCGGTGCCGCCTCCAACGCCGCCGCCGACGACGGGATAGACCAGGAGAAGCACCATGTCGAGTCCGCCCGCGTTTCTGCGCAGCCACTTGACGCCGTCCGAGATGGTCGTGTCACTGACCCAATTGACGCGCCATTCACTCTGCATGTTGTCTACCGGATGGACAACAAGGCCGTACTGGCGGAGCATGAAGGCCCAGTAGCCGTTACCTGAACCAATGTCTGCCACGGGCCGCCCATCGGCCAGTGTCTTGAGTATCTCCAGACTCTCGTGTGAGGGAGTTGCGCAGCCAAAGTGGTGCATGAAAATGGGGAGGACGTGGTGACTGGCCAGTCGCTTCTCAGACGAGGCACATGGACCGCACCACTCGAGCGCCCGGCAGGACCAGGCCCAAAAGTCGTAATACGGATTTGCTTTCGGTGACTTTTTGACCTTTGGCACTGTGAGCTTAGCCGCTAGGGCTGGATGAAGGTACCGCTTGGCTCCGAGGCTGGCTGCAACCTCGCTGCGGATGGATTCCTTCTTGGCGTTGGTCCCCAGGTTCTTAAACGCCGAGGCGGTGGCTGTCGTTGGGCTGAAGACTTGCACATAGGCCTCGACATCAGGCTTGGGAGGAGGGTCTTTCTGTGGCGGGGGATTTTAGTCTACCATGATCCGGGCGAGCTGCAGCAAAGGACTTTCTCACAGGTGAACCGTCCTCATTGCGATACCACGCATGCAGGTTGTTTGCGCCGCCCAAGTCAACGATGTGCTGCACCTCGGCCAGCTTGACGCTTGTCAGGGCATGGTACGTATAGGTATCCGGGTCGGGCAGGCCAAGCAGGATCCTGCTAGCCCCGAGCAGGTCGTTGTTGGAGGCCAGTGTTTCTACCGCCTCCCTCTGGAGGGCGGCATCCTGGATGAGCTCATCTGGTTTGAAGGACGGGTTACCGACGCAGTGGACGAAGCTGGGAGCGGGGCGAGACATGGGACAGCGCGAAACACGGGCCGGGAGCGGTCAGGGAGATGTTGTGAGTCTTGACTCTGGGAGACTGACCATGGTGGACGCCCAAGTGGTGATGAGTAATGTGGATCAGGATCCCCATATCTAGCGACCGATACTGGCGATGCGCTACGGAAGCTACCCTATATGGGACGTTGTGAACTAAGTGGATTTTCCTCTTGCACCTCAATAACTTAATCCCCCAGCGGACAGCAAGACGAGTAATTAGACCTGAGGCTGGGACTGCGAGTTGCGTTTGGTCAATAGGATCACTGGACGGTGCCGCGTGACCGCATAGCATAGTCCGCCCCGAGGAAAAAGAAAGGCGTTGCGGCAAGGGATCGGTTCAGCACAAAACGGGTAGCCATGCTGGCTTGGGTTTCAGTGAAACAAGGACGACGCTGTACGCGAAGGCTGGCAAAAAGCAATGAGACAACCATCCCGCTCTATCGCCCCCCCCGGTCCTATGCCTGTATTCAATCCTACCGTCATGAAAACGACGGTTTCCCTGCATGTAGATCCTAATTAGTAGCAAACCCCCATTTTCCGGTTCATCTGTCATATTATCACATAACTGTGGTTTGCGATCTATCTTCTTCCCAACACTACAAGGGCCCTGGAGTTCTCGGAGCCTCGCACGGTTTATCATTGCCACGCCGCCCACCTGTTTGCTCCTCCCGCCATTCCCTCGCATCCAATGTCTTTAAGCCACCCGGTGGCCGCCCTTGGGTTTTAATTTGTTTGTTTTTTTCAGCCCGCCCCCCAGTCTCTCATTACAACGGCGGCTAGTTCATCAGGTGCTTGCCCAGTGATTGGCATCAAGCTCCCGCACGGCAAGGTTCGCTAGTTTCGACGAGCCAGCCGTGGTGCCCAAGCTGCATTCCTCGCCGTCGACACATGCCTCCCTGACTCGCTCGCTGACGTCGCTGCGGACCTTTCCACGCCAGGCTGGACGACGTGCGGAGACGCTGCTCTGGCAGATCTCGCGATTCTGCAAGAGAAGACCAGCGTAGGCGCCCTATATACACGTCCGGGCCTGCCCCGACGACCCATCGCATCTATTTGCCGTCCCGTCGGCGCATGCAAATTCCAGCCAGGTAATCCCTCCCTCAAGATGGACCACCCAGAGCAGTCGGCCGGCGTGCCCCTTCAAGCGGTCCTCTTGCCCACCAACGGGAACAAAGACGCAGCCTCGCCCGACCAAGCCGGCCATTCTCGAGACCCGGCCAGCCCACAGCAACAGCATCCAGCTGCATCATCCGCAGCTCCCGTCTCCAAGATGCTCAACGGCGAACAGCCTGTCGTTGGCTCAGAGCAAACCCATTTACAGCCAAAGGCTGGCCTTGTCTCTCTGCCAGAGCTCAGCAAGCCGTCTCCAAGCCCCGAGCAAGGGGCAGAAGTGGAAATCCAGATACAGACATGCCCCCCCAAAGAACCAGCGCTGTCTACGGATCCCGAGGAGCGATCGGGGATGGAATCGCAAAAACACCTGACGTCTCCTAAATGGAATCTACCCTTCGGAGAAGCTGAGAACGGAGCAGAGAGAGGACAGCGGGAACAATCCGTGTCTCCCATGGGGACAATCACTTCTGCCGCAGCTGCAGATACGCAGACTGACCGGCCACATCGCGAGTCCCTGATCCTCGAACCTCTGACGCATCCCAACGGTGTGTCCATGTTCCCAGAACTGTCCACAGAGGAGCAGGATGCGTTGGCCCGACAGGCGCTCTTGGAGGCCGAGGACGACATCATCGCCGACAGTGACGAGACCAGCTTCATGAGCCAGGACCGCTCTGGCTCGGATGCCGGGTACGAGAGCGACATCGTCAGCGCCGCCAGCACATCTGTGCAGTCTGGGATCCGCGACTACATGTACGAGAACGGCCGCCGCTACCACCGGTTTCGTGAGGGCGCCTACAACTTCCCCAACGATGACGTCGAGCAGGAGAGAGAGGATATGAAGCACGCCATGGTCAAGCTGCTGTGCAGCCAGAAGCTGAACTTTGCGCCCATAGGCGACCACCCCCAGGAGGTCCTGGACATGGGCACCGGCACGGGCATATGGGCTATCGAGAGTGAGTCAAGACAAGACAGCATTGTATGTATTTGATAGGCAAAGGCTAACGGGCGCTGCTGCAGTGGGTGACCGATATCCAAGCGCCAACGTGCTGGGCATCGACCTGTCCCCGATTCAACCAGACTGGCTGCCGCCAAACGTCAGGTTCATGGTGGACGATGTCGAGTCTCCGTGGCTTCACCCGCGGAACCACTTTGACTACATCCACTCACGGCACACTGTAATGGCAATTAAGGACTGGATGCGGCTCTTTCGCCGGTCATATGAGTGAGAGCCCGTTCTATCATACTATACTATGATAACAAAAATAATAACCAACTTCGCACTTATAGGCACCTGAGACCAGGCGGATGGATTGAGCTCCAGGAAATCCACCATTTCCCCAGAAGCGCCACCCGCAACCGAAACCTGCCCCCGGAGCACCCGATCGTCAAGTACTGGACGCTCATCAGCCAGGGCCTCGCGGCTCTGGGGGTCGACTTCGACTCGTCGGCGGGCGGCCGTCTGGCTGGAATGATGCGCGAGGCGGGCTTCGTCAACGTCACGGAGAGGGTGTTCCACATCCCGCTCGGGACGTGGCCGCGCAACAAGATCCTCAAGACGGTCGGCCTCTACTGGCGGACGATTCTCCTCGACGGGATCCAGGCCATTGCCCTGGGGCCGCTGATGAGGGGGCTGGGGTGGGATCGTGACCAGGTGGAGCTGTTCCTGATGGATGTGCGAAGGGCCTACATGGAGACGACGCCGTTGATGTACATGCCGCTCCACATTGTCTATGCGCAGAAGCCCCAGTAGGAGAGGGAGGGGCAAGAGGAAAGGACGGTGGCCAAGGGTGCGATAGAGTCTGCCGCGGCATGGCGAAGGATGCTCCACCATACCGGGCCAACCCTTGTCTGTGGTTTCTTGCGGAACGGCCTCTCGCCCAGCCGCCAATTTGGAGATGCCACAGCCCAGTTTCTCGATCGTCCATCCCGCTGCTCTATCCGGGTGACAGAAGAGTATTAGAGACAACAGGACGAAACGTCAGAGGCAACGCCAGAGTGGGAGGAGGGCCTTTGGACACCCTAATCAGGCAATTGAGCGCGCTTCCCGCTGGACCCCCAGGCTTGTTGGTCTAGCTTTTTGCTGGGGGGGTCAATCCCCATCCACGGCCCATCTGGGACGCAGTGCGACGGGGGGGGGGGGGGGGCTCCTGCGATGACCTGTTCGGTTGTTCGCATGATTTGACAAGTTGGACGGGGACAACCCGACTCTCTCTCTGCCTCTCTACTTCTACATCGTCTTGATTGTCTACCCACCCTGCCGTCGTTGGCCTTCCAAGTTTCTCATTTCGTGCACCACCGTCTCTCGGCCCGAGTGCTGCATGCCGGCCGTTCCGTATCGCAGGACTGAGCTGCCACTAGCAATTGACACCCGAGATCTACTCCCCCGGGTCTTCTGTACGTGTATGTACAAAAAAACCCTCTCGTATGGTCTATCAGTGTCGAGGAATTCCCACATGTCGCACTCCCTCCCCCTCTCTCAGAGCCAGAGCTGGCCCCCCCCTGGCTGGTGGCAGCCCAATCAGGAGACTATCTGATGCATCACATTTGTGGTTGCACCAAGTTGTCAAGTGGCTTTCTGGGCAGAATCCGTCTCATAACGCACAGAAAAAAGAAAAGAAACGGGAAAAAGGAGCCAGTGGCCTGCGGGCGCCCAAGGCAAAGTCGCCTCCGCTCGCATTCGCCGCCACCGAGAGTCTGTTGACGCGGATTCGTGACATTTTTGGTCCTGCGAAGCCCTCTGTCTTAGACACCGTGACGACTTCCCACCGCGAGTAGGCATAGGTTGACAGGGTCGCCTCCTGCTCGCAGACCTGGTGTGAGGAATGTGCTGCCCGCTGAAATGTTTTGTTGCCAGCGCAATCATGACGGGCAAGTCAACTCAAGTCAGGCCAAGTCAAGCCATGAGAGTGAATCGCAACCGCTGCTCTGCACGTCATTGTGCAATCGCAATCACGGCGCACACTTGCAGTTTTCTCTGGCTCATCCGTTTGCTTTTTTGCGCTTCACTAGTTCGCCCGCCGTCCATCAGCCCTTGACTCGGCCGCGCATTGGCTGAGACTGGACGTGTGACTCCAATATCACAGGCCTCTCCAAGATCAAACAAAACAACAAAACCTCTGAGCGCCGGTGGAACCGCAGCCAGCGTTGAAGTGTGCCCAACATCGAATCATCACCTTTACAGGCTAACCAAGAGACTATGGCTAGAATTAAAGTTCCTGCGTGGCTGTCACCACCCAGCTCTGCCTCCTCTGCCGACGGCGACCGTAAAAAGCAGAACCTGCTGTCGTCCTTGATGGTCAGGGACAACAGGGACTCCCAGACGCCCTCTTCACAATCTTCCGGCTCCAAGGAAGCTACATCGACGACGATGGCGAAGTCAGACGAGATGGCCAACTTGAACAGCACTTCTCAGATGGTGGAGTTGGCCAAGAGGATCACCGAGGAGACGGAGAAGCTCGACAAATATCTCAGGGAGAATAACTTGCCCAACCCGGGTTTCGACGTCGACGCTCCGGGCGATTTCCCCGGCCTCCCGGACCATGTCCAGCGCAGCCGCCAGGCCATTGTGCATGCGACAATGGAGCTGGGAGCCCTCGTCCGGGGTCCTAGAGAGGTCGTCCGATGGGGTGTTTGGAACGTAGGGATACCAGGATTTCCCTGAGATGGAAGTATGGCTGACTGGAATTAGTATATGGACACGCTTTGTCTACAGTTCATCAATAGCTATGACCTTGGTAGGCTGCCCCTCGAAGTACCAGCGTCTAAGAGTGTGCTAACACGGCCCAGCCAGCCTCGTACCGCTGAATGGCTCCATCACCCTCGAGGAGCTCCAAACCAAGACGACGCTGGATCCCATCAACCTTGCCCGTATCCTTCGACACGCCATGACCAACCACATTTTCTGCGAGCCCTCACCTGGCGTCATTGCCCATTCGGCGTCATCCCGCATGCTCGCCGAGGACCCGGCGCTCCAGGCATGGGTTGGATTCAACACCCAGGACATCTTCCCCGCGGCTGCCCACACGCTGGATGCCGTGCGCCAGCACCCAGAGGCCACCTCGCTCACCCGCACGGGCTTCAACGTCGCAAACGACACGGTCGACAAGGAGCCAATGTTTGTGACCTTTGGGAAGAACCCGGCCCGCGCCAAGCGCATGGGTATGGCCATGGCCAGCTTGACCGGCGGCGAAGGATACGAGCTCAGCCACTTTGTCGACAACTACGACCTGTCGGAGCTGAATGAGAGGGAGGGAACTCTGGTCGACATTGGAGGCGCCCACGGCTTCGTCTGCGTTGAGCTGGCCAAGAAGTGGAACAAGATGAAGTTTGCGGTCCAGGACTTGGCCAAGGTCGTGTACAGCGCGCCTCCGCTCCTCGACGAGGACCTGGAGCAGCGCATCACTCTCCAGGCCCATGACTTCTTTACCGAGCAGCCAGTGAAGGGTGCCGATAGTAAGTTCTAATCGTGCTCCCAATGTTGAGGGGATGAAGCTGACAGAAGCGGCCAGTCTACTACTTCCGGTGGATCATGCACAACTACTCGACGCCATACGCCATCAAGATCTTGAAGGCTCTTGTTCCCGCGATGAAGCCCGGCTCGCGAGTCGTCATCAACGACCACTGTATCCGGGAACCGGGCACCGAGAACCCGTGGGATGAGAAGCTCATGCGCTGCATGGACATGGTCATGATGTCGCTCCTGAATGCCCAAGAGCGGACCGAGGCCGAGTTCAAGGAGCTGTTTAGGGCGGCTGATGAGCGCTACGTTTTCAAGGTGCGTTTCCTATATATGCTCTTGCTGTTGCAATACTGACCGTGTTGTAGGGAGTTACACGAACACCTGGCTGCAGGATGAGTGTCATCGAAGCGGAATGGCAGCCCGAGGGCGAGGCGTCTATTTCTGCGACAACGAATGGTGTCAATGGGACGACCCTCGAGCAAAGTTAGCACTTAGAGCGTGAAAGGGAGGAATTAATGGAAGACGATGGGGCGAAGCTGGACAGATGTAAATCGGTATATATTTAGTTCCTTGCCTTGAGTCTGTCCGCCTCGGATTCGACTCTACTCATAGCCAAATAAGAGAGGTGTAAGCAGAGGCCATCAGGTTCTATAGCTTGCTAATAGCCGTGGTGCAGCCAGCCTACAGCAACTCCACAACAGCCGGGACCCGCCTGGGTGGACCACCTCATGATATCACGGATCCGCATTTACGCCAGCCTTGGCCATATTCACAGGGACAAGACATGCAAAAAGAAAGGTTGCGTAATCTGGGAATCGAACCCAGGGCTAATCGAGACTTGTTGGCAACGATTAATTTTACCACTAAACCAATTACGCTGGTGAGTGCATCATCAAACCATCATCGCCAACCGGGCGGAGACGATGTTGGGGTGAATATTGACACAGTTGCGTGATCTGGGAATCGAACCCAGGGCTAATCGATGGCAACGATTAATTTTACCACTAAACCAATCACGCGGTTCTTGTTGGAGCCTCGGCCTTGATATTTGAGATGATGAAGGTTGGGATGTCTGCACTTGACTTCACCACACTCTGGCACATATGTGGATGGTCATGAGGTTCGCCCCAGCACAAGAGTGACCGAATTAACGTTGAGCTATCTAGTTCAAGGGAAAGAGTTATACAGTGCTCGGTCACATTCTTATTTGCTAGATACAATGGGGAAGGTCTTGTTTGCCAAGTAATTACATGCAAGAAGATGCCAATCTTGATGGCAGTTGTCTAAGCTCGGAAAATGCACTTCGCCTTGAGATACCCGCCAGCACTCCAAGTCTAAGCTCCATTACCGTAGCCCCCCTTCCGCGCAATCTGGCTAGCCAACTCTGCTATTGTCTTGTCACTCAAGACCTCAAACACGGACATCTCAACCTTGCAGTTGTGGACCACCCAGTTCCGGACTCCAACTGCCACGAGCGAGTCCACGCCGTAGGCGTTTGGAGGCTTCCCCGTGTCGATTTCCTCCGCCAGCATGTTCATCGCCTTGGCCAGCATGTGCATCAAGCCAGTGCTGATGATTTCGGTGGCAGCATCCAGATCTGCGCAGCACGCAAGCATCGACGCCATGTCAAACTTGGCCGCCCCTTTTGCCGCTGAGAGGTCAGGAGGCGGCATGTCAACGAGGTTCATGTACTGGTAGAGCGCGGTGCGGGACCAGTATGGGTCGGCTGGCTGGTTCTGGAGCATGAGGCCGCCCGTTCCAATGCCCATGATGACCTGGGGCGGCATGGGGATCTTTGGGAGGACCTCCCCCGTGATGGCGTGGGTGACCATGGTCAGGAAATCCTGGTGCCTGATGCCGTAGAAACCACTGGCTCGGAGCATGTCGAGAATCCCCTCGTCCTCGGCCAGCATGCCAGCACCAAGAACCGGACCCAGGTCGATGGACACGGCGCGCTTTCCCCGACGACGACGATACATGCGTGCTAGGGCATCCTCGTAGCAGTTTCCTGCCGCGTAGTTTGCTTGGCCTCGGCTTCCAATGACCCCAGCCGAGCTGGCCAGGAACACGAAGAAAGGATCGTTTGACTCGTTGGGTATCACGTTGAGTAGATTCGCTGACCCGAGAGTCTTGGGAGCCGTCGCGGTCTTCCAGTCGGCAAAAGTCATGTTGTCGAGTACGGCGTCTTTGATCACCGCTGCGCACTGGAATACGCCTTCGACAGGAGGCATTTGAACCGATATCTGCGTTTCGAAAATGTTGCGCAGAAGCAACTCGTCACAGATGTCGACCTTGAAAACCCTGGCATCAACCCCCCGCTCGCGGAGAGAATCAACAAGTTTGCGGGATGCATCGGAAGAAGCGCCCGTCCTTGACAAGAATGCAATGTGGCGAGCACCATTTTGGACGAGAAGATCGCAAATGCTTCGTCCGAGGCCTCCTAGCCCTCCGACAAGAACGTACGTCTTGTCTCCGAACACAGCCTCATGCAGGGGCTTGGTTTGCTTGGGCACCGCCGCCTCGATAAGACTGCCTGGGCGACTATCCTTGATGACAACGAGACCAAAGTGGGGATGCTCTCCAACAGCGTCGAATGCACCCTTCAAGTCGGAGATTTCCAACTCACGGACAGCATCCGGAGGGATGGAAAAGTCACATCCAAGATTATCAGAAAGCCTGATTGCCGCATCCAAGAGTTCTGCCGTGTATGTGGGATCGTCTTCCATGAGGTCAGCAAAATTGAAGTTTACAAACGATGTTGATGGCGAAACTGTTTGCGCCGTTGGCTGCACTAGTGCTCCTCGAGAAAGCTGTACAACGGTGCCACCTGCTGTCATGTTAGCTTCCGCGCGAAAACGGGCTGGCAAATTGCTTACCCTTCCTGACGAGCTTGAGGTTGGCCTGGATACAGAGCTGAGTTGGGTTATACACGACATCAACACCGCGGCCAGCAGTAAGCCGACGAATGTTTGTCCCCAGGGTCTCGGACTCTGCCGCCAATATGTGACTTCGGTCAAGGCCGCGGGCTTGCAGAATCTCGATTTGCCGGGATGTGTCGGTTCCGGCCACCGTGGTGAATATCTCTGCCCCCAACTGGGAGGCGAGTTCAATCGCCGCCAAGCCGTGACTACCTGCTCCGGCGTGAATCAGAAGAGACTTGCCGCGGCCTATCCTCCCAACATTGCAAATCCCATGTACTGCACTGGCAACTTGGTGGATAGGGATGTTGGCAGACCATTTCCTGACGAATCCAACGTCCACATTGGCCTTACTGCGAAAAGCCCCTTCGGGCATCACTGCCGCGACTCGGTCTCCCGGCTGGAAGTCAGAAACGCCTGCACCAAGCAGCCCTATCGTACCCCCCATCTCAAGACCGACATTGGTGTCGGCGGAACGCCCCATGACGGTGTCAAGATCGGCATCATCAAGGGAGGCCTGTTGAAAGGTGACTTCAACTTGATTTGGAGAGGGGTTCGCGTGGTTGATGCCCTTGAACACCAGTGCCCCATCGACGAGGCCAGTTTTGGCGACCTCCAGGCCAAGACAACTCGCAGGATTACTGAAAGATGTCTTTTCAATATCGTATGGGCTTTCATCCTCGACGAGGCTATTGAGAGCCGAGATTGGAACGAGACGGGGAATATAGAGATCTCCGTGCTCCTCTGCGTACTCCAGGTCGCGCACCTGGGACCTACTTGTCATGAAAGTCTTGAGAATGACTTGCCTGACGCTTAGCGCAGCATTTTCACCGCCAATGTTTGTCGTTGGTGAGAAATCGAGCGTCACAATGGTCTTCAGAGGATCCTCGGACACCAAGGTCCTGGCAAGCGCCGTGATCAGCGCGCCCTCGGGGTTCTCGGGCTTCATGTGGGAACCTTGCGTGAGCCAGAGGAGACCCTTGGCAGTGCCCGTTACCTTTCGGAAGAATTCGAAATCATCCTGGCGCCAGTTGAAAATCCAGGAATGTGCGAGCTCAAGTGCCGAGATCACTACCTTGTCCTCGATTATGCCCGGATCGCTGAACGCCTGGCTGACCCGGACAAGGGATAGAGATGCACCGGGTAAAGCAACCTCGAGGAGCACGCGCAATTTCAGAAAAAGATGCTCCAATTCGACCGGGACGATATCGGGTACAAGCAAGATTGCATGTAGGGCCCCGACTGATCCATCCGTGGCGTATGGCTTGCGGTAGGGGGTGAATGGCGAAAGAAGCGACATCCCACCTCCAAGGGTAAGGATATGGCAAATGTCTCCATCTTTATCTCCACGAGACTGCTGAAGGATATAGCCACCATGGAACAGATGCTTTGTGAAATTCAAGGCGTCGACTTGATCCGGCATGCAGTTTATAATTATGTGGTAGTCCGGCATAGACTCCGATCCATCTATGCGGCGCATTTCAAAAAACCGTTTAAGCGAAGAATCCTTCAAAAATGGTAGCTCATCAAGCGACGGGATTTGTGTGTTTCCTTCAGCAATCGAATAACGGACGAGGCATGGCGTTGCCCCTGTGCCAGACGCGAGAACGTCGAGACAGGATTGTGTGAATGCCGGGGTCCCGCCAATTTGAAGAATGGAGAGGGCAGGTTGCTTATGGGCAACGAGTTTCAAAAAGCTGTCAAACTGATGAACTCGGCCAGGTTCTGCTTCCCTGGCCCAAACTATCTCGGTACATAGCCCTCGATGATTGGGGAGAAAGCCTCCCTCCTCCGCAGAGGCCGCGCCAAGACCGGTGAAGTGCAGACCGCTGATGACAACAGAAGGCTGCTCCTCGCCCGCCTGTGTCATGACTATGTCGGCAAGAGCGTCTTGGAAGCCACGTCGCTTGGCAGTGGAGTACCCGACAAACTCGTTTCCGGGGCCGGACATCATCTTGGCGGAGGCGAACAGGCTGCCGATATGTGTAGGCACCATGGGGTTGTGGTCGATGGCGAAGAGGCTCTGGAACATGGAGTCGAGGGTTGCGGGATGGATGAGATGCGGATACTCAAAGTTGGCCGGCATCTTGGCTTTCGTATCGGGCACACTGACCTTCACGACGCAAGAATCGCTGCCTTTGCGGATCTCGGAGATGTTCTGGAACAGGGGACCATAGTTCATGCCAACGATATCAAGGAGCTCGTATAGCTGCCTTGGAACGACTTCCTCGGTACACGTTGTCTTCAGCATCTCCAACTGCGCTTGATACGAATCGCTGCCAGCACTGTCGCCGGCTGAGACACTCCGGATCGACCCAGAAGCATGGTGCTCCCAGGGTCCGTCAAGCTGCTTCGAGTAGATTGAAAATTCGTAAGAGACGCCAGAGCTGCTGCCATGGTCGAGTGACTTGAAGTTCATTGCCATTTCTAGGCCATGAGACGTATTGGGAACTATCATTGCCTTCGCGATTCGCATGTCGGAAATTTCATAGCCAATGACGCTGCTTTTAGACTTGGCCAGCTGGCGGATGCCTTCAAGAGCCATGGTGATCATCCCGGCTGCCGGATAGACAATCGTCTTCTGCACTTGGTGATCTTGGATCCAAGGGTTTTCCGAAATGCGAAGAAAGCCACGCCACCTGGGCTCGAATGATATTGCATCAGCAGTGGGCGCTCCGATGAGGTCCTGGCGGGGGAACTCTCGAAATCGATTGGCTCGTCCAAGGTGAGATTCGTGCCAGTATGACTTGGAGTGGTTCCAGGGATATGGTGGTAGGTCCACCAAGCACTCCAATCGAGTCTCAGGATTGCCTCGCGAAACGACCTTATCCATTTTGACGGGACATCCTCGTCCCCAGAGATGACCTAGAACGCCTAGAAGCGAGATATTCCCATTCGTTTTCTTTTGAAGCACAGAGTGGTAGGATGGCGCCGATGAAATTGCCATGTCGGATAGGATATCCTGCGTGGGAGATCTCAGAGCAGAGGTTGGGCTTAGCTCGATTACGACCTCAGGGCGCTCATCTTGAGGTAAACTCATCATTGACTGGATGGCTGCGACGTATTGGACTGGGGATACCATGTTTTGGACCCAGTACTCACGCCGAAGCTCTCCAGCTTGCACGGCACGACCAGTTACGGACGAATACATACAAGCTTTCTGGTCTGAACATGGTTCAGGGATACCCCTCAAATGATCAAGGTAGTCGCCCTCCACGATCCTCATGTGCGATGAGTGATATGCAGTGGAAACAGGCAAACCACGAAAGAAGACGTGCCTCTCAGTGAGTTTGATTGCAACTTCAGCGAGGGAGCTTTGGGTTCCAGAAATGGTTGTGGAGCGAGGACTGTTTATGCAAGCAACCTCGGCGGGTTCTTCCATCCCTTCGAGAAGCGACTGTGTTCCCTCGAGAGACAGACCTACCACCATCATACCACCGCTAAGCTCTGGTGCTTTGATCGGGATGGATGAGGCGGCAAGGCCACGATAGTAGCCGATTTCCCACGCAGCCTCCCGAGTTATGGCCCCCGCTGCGAAGGCGGCCGCGACCTCGCCAGAAGAGTGACCGACTGCGAAGCTTGGGCTGATGCCGAAAGAGTCGAGAAGCTCGACTAACGCGACCTGCACTGCTGTGGTTGCCGGCTGTGCAATCCCGGGGTCGGAGATGAGCGAGTCGGCAGGAGGCTTCATGATCTCGGCTAGGAGGTTGAAGCTGCTACCAAGAGTAGACATTAAGTAAGTTGTGGCTGAGTCAAGGCTCTCTCGAAAGACATTAAAAGCTAAGAGCTCGTTGCCCATCTGCGCGTACTGGGCCCCCTGGCCGGAGAAGATAAAGCATATCCTAGGGGGTTTCGCTTTCGACACGCGAGTGAGTTCAGATTCGTCGCATTCCTTCAACTTTGTGACAAGGTCGTCGAGCGATTTGGAAACAACGGAGAATCTCCATTCGAGGTTGGACCTGCGACAACCGAGGGTGTAGGAATACTGGCGCATGAACGTGTTGGAAGAGATGCTTCGCTCTTTCTCCAAGTAGGAAAGGTGGGCGTCGACGATTCGGCGAATGCCAGATTTCTCGTGTGACGAGAAGCATAGAACCTGGGGCTCAAAAGGTTCCGAGTCAGATGCCTCCATGGCCAGTCGCTTGGTACGATGGCCGTCATCGGCTTCCAGTGAATTGTGGTTGCCTTTCAGGTCGCGAGCTGACATGTACCGTGGGGCCTCGTCCATGATAACATGGGCGTTGGTTCCGCCAAACCCGAAGCAGTTGACGCTGACCCTACGAAGCCCAGGAAGCGGCCAATCCAGAGTCTGCGTGGGAACCTACGGGAGGGTCAGTAAACACCGCCAAGACAGACATGCCAATCGACCTCACCTTGACTTTCCATTCTTGGAAATTGATGTCGGGGTTGCCATTCTCAAAGTTGATGTTCCGGGGAATCTTTCCGTGCTCCAGGACAAGAACACCCTTGATGAGGCCCGCAACGCCAGCAGCGCCTTCGAGGTGGCCGATGTTTGGTTTGATTGAGCCCACGACAATAGGGTTCTTCTGTGACCGGGTCCTTCCAAGAGATTCAGAGACTGCCTTGAGTTCTCGCCAGTCGCCAGCCTGAGTACCAGTCCCATGGCATTCGACATAGGCGGTCTGATTGATGTCGAGGCCAACTGACTCATACAGTGCATTGATGTTGGCCACTTGCGCCTCTTTACTTGGCAGGGTGATTCCTTTACAAAAGTCAGGGATATTTCTGTGCAGATACATAGTGTGATGATATTTACCAGTTGTGTGGCCGTCTTGGTTGACCCTGGTGCCTCTGATGACTGCTCGGATGGTGTCGTTGTCGCGAATGGCGTCGGAGAGCCGCTTCAGAATGACGACACCAATGCCTTCTCCTCTACCATACCCGTTGGCTCGGGCATCAAAGGTAAAGCATTTGCCGTCAGGGCTGAGAAAGTTGAGGGCTGTCATGGGCATGATGGTGTTTGGAGTGAGGATCATTCCCGCCCCTGCTGCGATGGCCTGTCTGGCGTTCAGCTGAAGCACTGATAATATTACATAGTTTAGGACATACCAGCGATGTTTCACCCGACCTTAGGCTTTGGGCCGCCAAATGAACGGAGACTAAACTTCCACTGCAACCGGTGTCGATGGTCATGCTGGGACCGTGTAGGTTGAAAAAATAGGAGATGCGATTCGCCATGATGGCGATTCCGTTTCCCGTGGCGGCATACTGGGGCTGCCAGTCCGGGTCTCTCAGGCATATCTGTTCGTAATCTGGTTATGTTAGGGGATGCGATGATACCGAATCGTAGATGATGGTACCTTTCACGAATGATCCAACATAGACCGCGGCGTCGCTGCCGTCGATATCCTCCTTGCGGATACCAGCTAAAAAAAGGGTATGTCAGTCTGCAGGGCTATGCTTGGCCTGGTTGGATAACGCACCATTCTCTAGGGCTTCGTATGATGCCTCGAGCAAGATTCTCTGTTGAGGATCAATAGCCTTGGCGTCCTCGGCCGCCACAGAAAAGAACTAGGAGGATGTCGTCAGCCGGGTGGCCGCCGGGCAGATTAATGACGACTCACGGGAGCATCAAACGCAGCGAAATCACCCTTCAAAAAGTGGGCACCGCGGAACGATATCTGTGGTGATGGGTAAGCATCTTTCATGTTGCACAGAGAATCTAGAAGCTTACACTGCCCTGTCTGTCACCGCCGGGATGGTAGTAGCCATCGATGTTCAGACGGTCCTTGGGGAACTCGGACCATTGGGACTCGCCCCGTTCTAGGACATCCCACAGCTTCTCGGGAGACGTTGCATCTCCTGGAAACCGGAGCCCGATACCCACGACGGCAATGTCTACCATTGTGAGAAACGGGGGAAGCCTGTGAGACTGGGGGAAAGCCCGCCGGTGTGTGTCGACCGGGGGGAGGGGGGAGGAAGAGCGGAACGAAGGACGGGGGAAAGGGGAGGTAAGCAAGTGAGAGAGGAAGAAGGAATCATGCTACCATGTGCAAGCGTGGATGAAGAAGAAGAAGAAGAATGAACACAGATTTTTTAAAGCTAGTGAATCTGAACAGAGTCGACTTTTTTCCCACTGAGTTCCGCTCAAGGGGCGACGGCCGCAAGCGACTATTCTGACAGCTGGCAGACAGACGCCAGCGCCCGTCAAGCTATGCCAAGAACACATCTCTGAGCATTCCATGAAAACAACCTGAAGTTCCCCGCAGGCGTTTGGCGTGGAACCTGGATGGATGGGAGGGCGAAGCCTGCTGAGCTTCCTCTGAGGGGGCCGATGAGGCGCACTCTGCCGCATGGCAAGCAAGGACTTTGCAGATACCACCCCCCAGCCAGCAAAGATCCAGGCAAGGGATCCTCGACTGATGATGTCTGGGGTAGCATTCTAGAGGATGGATGCATGCTGTATGCAGAAATACCTATCTCGCCCAACGAGCCCGAACCGAGTGTCATGTTGCTGCAACGCTGCGGGCGGCGGAGGTTAGTCTGCAACGACTGCGGCACCTGGCATGGAACATCTGATGAGCGAATTCAGAAATATCGGGTCGATCCGAGGCTATTGCATGGTATCCCTCCTTAGAATTGCATCATTCAGCTCGCTTCTGGAGCACCGCCGTTGTCGAGTAACATGGTGAGCCACATCCTGGTTGGCCTCCTCGGATGCTGCTCGCTTGCCAGCTCATGTCAGACTTGAATTGAGCCTAGCTCTCCATCATTCAATAAAAACAGCTAGTGCGCTTATTTCAAATCAATGAGCTCCGCCGAGTACCCGCGATCATCCCCGACCCTTTTGCCTTGTGCCTCACGCGACAAGCCCGAGATGCTTGGGCGACTCCAACTACAATGACCAGAATGTGCTTCCACGCACACAACAAGGCGACAACCGGCGTTCAGCTTCAAACTAAAAATGGATAGAGACACCTGCTGCCACATCCAGCAACACCCCAGTCCCGGTAGAAAGGGTCAGGTATGCCTGCCGCGCTCGCCGTATAGGGCCTCCACTGGACTGCAGATAATGCCATCCCAGAACGAGATGCTGATGGCAGGCGGCTAACGAATTGCGCAGCCGCTGCGACCAGGGGCAGGGAGTGAGGCTTGCCGAAGTCAGCTGCGTATTACCTGCATGTCATCCCTATCAGGTCAAGCCAAATATTTGTCAACGATCCTGGCCCAATGAAGTCGAGACTGCCAACCGTCCAATTCGGGGCCTGTTCGCGACTCTCGCGCCAAAGTGCACCCGAGTGGGATGCTGGCCAACCTCCTTCCGTGATTTGTTTTGGTCCTCTTTCACGTGTGATGCCGCTGACAATTACCTGCTGCCTGCTTGTGATGCGAGGCGGAACCGAGCCTCCGAGCCTCCGAGCCCCAATGCCCAAGCCCAAGCCCCCTAGCCAGACGCGTAGATGATGCGGAGACAAAATCCCAGGCAGCGGTCAGCTCTTTCTTGCAGGCGGGAATCTGGGACATTCTGTGACGTCCCGATGGCACAGGCCAGACCTGGGACAGGACATAGGACAAACAGCGTGCCCCATGATGCATGCGGGTGGGAATCGGGAATGCTGATCGCCGGGACCAAATTCAGAAACCGGTCAAGTTCGCTCAGTCGGATCCCTCCCGAGATCGCTACAACATTGAGGCCTGATTAGACGGATAAACCTGTGGTATTGACGTAGTCTGCTGTTACATTTGGCATAGTCCAAGTAGTCGACCAGGGAGACATGTTGTGACAGCAGTCCTGCAGGTACATGCAAAGGAGAACAGATCAGGCATATCACGCCACTGTTTTGTCCATCTGCCGTTGGCTGCAAGGCGTATCAAAGGAAATGTGGCTTGCCGGACGGGAGGAGACGGTGTCTGCTTTGAGAAGGTAATGAAAGCGGGGTTGGCCAACAAGCAGCAGGATGGAAACATCGCCACCGTGTTGCATGTATGTACGAGTCAGCAGAAGATCCATGTGTGCAAAGTCTGGGCTTGCGGGTCTCATCGTGAGGTGCTGGAAGCGAATTGCGGGGAAGGGGGAAGGGGGACGGGGGACGGGGGACGAGGTTGCCTGTGTCCTCGGGCACGTGATTATCCATTCGATCATCATCAAGAGCCTTTATCGGACACAAGAAAGGAGTGAGATGTGGATGACGGGTTACTTGAACGTAGTGTTCACTTAGAATACAACGCAACACATACATCGAGAAGGCTCTGGCCCCTCCCCTCCCAACTGAGTGCTGGGCGGCACTGTCACAGTCAGCACAACCATTGCCATGCCCCAAATAGCACCCCTTGCAACCGGAAGTTGAGGGAGTTGATTAGAAACTATCCTATCTAACCATTCCTCGGGTCCATTACAATACTCGCCACTTCATCTCTGCCCTCGGTTCTCGGTTTTCGTTCCCGCCCGTAGTGGGAAGCACCACGAGGGGGCCGCCCGAGACAGGGCTCCTTTCGTCTGGGTTTCACCTCAGCCTCTGCCTTCCCGGTTGACACGGGTGACCCAAACGAGAAATCGGTGTCAATATGGACGGCCCCGATGCTAGTCCATCGTGTTACAGTGACACAGAGGCCACCGCAAGGCTACGGATCCTAGAGGTGGGAGAATCCCCTCGTCCCACGATCCAAGACCGCAGACTTGGAGCCGTCGAGCAGGAGTCATAGGCAAAGAAAAAATGGACAGCGGAAACAACATACCCCTAAACCCATCTTGCTACTGCATTCCCAAGATCCTACTCCGTCCCGTGGGGCTGCTCGTTCACTTGAGCCCGCTCTGAGAGTGGCCTGAGTAACGCTGTCTCACTCAAGGCGACCTGCGGCGTTATACAACACCCGTCATTGCCATGGCTTGCCGCTTGTGGTACTGTAAGAGATGGTGCTCATCCTACATAGCCTTCCCCCTCTCTGTGGGCATCTCGGCAAGGAAACCTGGGCACAGCGACAGGGCGGCGCCAGTTCGCCACAATGTAACCAGATAGTCGGCATGTCTCAAATACCTTTGCAATCCTCGTTCGCAATCGCCCAGTGAGTATCTCGCTACATTCTACGGCAGCCTGTCTCAGTGAACCATGTCTGGGTGGTGGTCCCAAGCGATTTCGCTCCCAGAACCGCATCGCAGAGCTCCTCTGGTCGATTAAAAAAGACGGTCGCCATTCTCGCCTATAGCCACCACATCCGCTCGCACCCTGAGGCCATATCAGACCCTTGGTTCCTCTAATTGCTGTTCCTCACCTCACCCAACACTCTCCCCCAATTGCAAACGGAAACCGCGTTCCTCGGTCACTCTCCTGTTTAGGTGACAGCAGTTGCCTAAAGTTCCTGTGCGTTCGATGCGGAAGGAGGTCCCGAAATTGAGCTCTGTCTTTCCCGACTACAATCAGATCGCCTCCCCGCAATTCCGTGAAAGAAGCCACCCAACGGAATCCAAGCAAACATTTGCCCGACTGCGGCTTCAGCGCGTTGACAACCCGCCTATCCGACGTCGATTGAGTTTGTCTCGATGTCAACATGTCCAATCAGCACCGGCTGTCTCTAACGTACCCCAACCCGTCTCTCGGCGAGATGGGGATCGCGGAAACATATGCCGTCAACGCAACTCCCCCGAGGGAGGCGGCGTCTATTCTACAAAAACACAGTGTCACTGGGCCTCGTCAGGCAGTGCTGGTCATATCGTACGTACCGCAGAACTCCAGCCGGGTAGAATGATTCTAAGTTACTGTAGACTCCTCGCAGGCCTACTATTTTCGAGTCTAGACACTGCCATCGTATCGACATCACTTATCACAATATCGAACGACCTGCAGGACTTCACCAATGCACCCTGGATCGTATTGGCTTATCTTTTAACATACATGGGTACAGCTTCATTGCACAATTATGCCCCAAATCATCTAGACTAATTGCATCCACAGGGTTTGCGGTCTGCATATCAAAACTGAGTGACATATATGGGCGGCGGAATATGCTGGTTGTGTCCTGGGTTATCTTTGTGGGATTTTCCCAGGGCTGTGGATCTGCAACCAGCATGACGGCACTGTGAGTAGGAGCGTTTTATGACTGGAGACCTGGCGCTGACCGAATAGGATTGCGTGCCGAGCTCTACAGGGAATGGGTGCTTCGGGGCTGTATAGTTTGACGCAGATTGGCCTCGTCGAAGTAGGACCGTCTCACCGTCCCGGGTTGATCGGGGCGATGATAGGAGGCACTCTTGCACTCGCCTTCGTTCTTGGTCCTGTAATTGGAGGCGTGATTTCGGACCGCTCGCACTGGAGATGGCTATTCAACATGAAGTGAGCAAGCATTCTTCACTCCGAGGCCTTCAACATGCTGACAGAGATAGTATCCCGTTCGGACTCGTGGCTATCTTGTCAATAACTAACTTTTGGCCACAAGAGGAGGTGTTGGATGTGTTCTCTTGGAAGGCCTTTCGCAGGATCGATTTTCTCGGTAGCATCACGCTGCTGAGTAGCTCCGGATTTCTCGTCTTCGCACTCCAACAAGCCGGTTCACAAACCTTTGAATGGAGCAGCCCTGAGATTGTCTCTGCTCTAACTATATCAGGCATAAGCTGGGTTTTGTTCGTGTGGTGGGAGATATTTCTCGAAAGCAATGACCACCGTACCATCGAACCGATATTTCCCATTCGGCTGATGACGCTTCGGGTTTACAGGGCAGGACTTTGGTAAGTCGACCACCAAAAAGGCTTTCAGGGCGTCATAACTAACAGAAGTCAAGTGTGACTTTACTCACCGGCTTCCCTTATATCGCACTTTCAATCATCATCCCAGAGAGGTTTCAAATCGTGAAACACGAGACTGTTTTGATGGCTGGAGTACACATTCTCCCCATGCTTGGTGGCTGCGCCATTGGCTCGTTTGCGGGCGGCGCAATATCGAGTAAAAGGAACTACACGTCTCTGACTTTGGTAGCGGCCTCTAGCCTACAGCTGATTGGAGTCGGTCTGATGTCAATGATGGGCGATCCGGATGAACAGGCCGTTGCTCAGTACGCCTTTCAAGCCCTCTTCGGTTTGGGAGTTGGGCTCTCGTTCTCAGCGGCCACAATCATGACAAGCCTAATAATCACCGACAACACTCAGTTCGCTTCCGCCCAGGGTGCAGTAGCCCAGGCCCGGGTATTGGGTGGCTGCATAGGCATTTCTATCTGCACAATAATTTTCAACGCGCACGTCAACAGTTCACTCGAGGGACAATTGCCAACGGAGGATCTCGAAAAGCTGCATCGATCGCCGTTGGAAAGTCTGGGACTTGAACAGAAATATCAATCCCTAGTACAGAGCGTATATTCTGGCGCATTTATGGAAGAAATCAGGGTTATGATATTGGTCTGCGCCATCATGTTGGGCATGTCCCTGTTTACACTGGAACGAAACCCTACGCCCCTGGAACGATTGACCAGTTCGGCCAAGGATGATTCCTCTTGCACTAGAGATAGCGACGCCGAGACGGAGATGACAACCCTATGCAGGACTGGTTCGCTTGCTTGATTGAGTTACGCCAGCAACCAAGGGGGATCACACCTATCCAAGCCGAAGGGCCATCAGAGGTGCAAACAAGGCTCATGATCAACGAGACGTCCATCAATTCAATTATACGAAATAGTCCAGGTGCAATGGTCGAATTGTTCGAAAAGAGGGCCCATGTGCAAATCATTTTGTGGCAAGAACTATGATGGATCATGTTAATACTAGCGTAGGCCAACAGCTGAACATCCATTGGCAGGAGCTTTACGGCACTGGCAAACCAGTCACGGTGTTAGACCCTAAGCTATTTTAATCAAAGTCCACGGCATCTTGAAACGCTCGAGCCTAGATGAGAAAGGTAGGCACACATGGTCTCGGGTAGATCTTATGGTGACAACTGTAGCCAGCGGTGATCGTGTGCTGAAATTCCGTGCGACTTAGCTAGACGAGGACGATAAGCCTCGGATTATACGATTGCGAAGATGCAGCACATTGATGAGAGACATGCCACAGTGGTGCAACATCAGCAGCCAGATCGAGCACCGATGTCCGGGGTTGAGTTCTGTTGCGCTCGGTTTCTTGGGTGTCGCGCAGACTCATGCTGCGACTAGCAAAGCCTCAACCCAGAATTATGCTGTGAAGACTCAAGCAGAGGTCCAAGGGCAGGAGGTTGAAATCGAACAATGGCTTCGTGGCCCGGGCAAGGTAGGATGGGCATCACGATGCGCAGTTGATTGTACACCATGACAATACGCGACTTGTCGCTGTAAGCGACAACTGATTTGTTCATATGTCTCATGTGCCACTATCTCGGCCTGGGTAGCTATGCGAGATTCATTTGACGAGTGTGTGCATGATCGGGGCTGCAACTTGATCGACCCTGCAGCAATGATCGCCGGTAAGCGACCCTAACACGACACTGCTCATCGAAATCATGGTCTGCTCCCCAAGACGGATCCTTGCCAATGCACTGTATTAGATGCACGAAGATGTGGGGATGCCATTTTAACAGCACCCTTGTTTCCTGCCATTTCCAAACAAGAGGAAATAAAAATCCCATTTTTCGGTTCCTCCTCTATGAATCTGAATATCTCTTTTAAAAACATGAGTATGAATCTTGGCACAGGGCCAGCCACGCAAATCCACCACGGCTGGCGGCTTAAGTTGAAAGATATGTCTCCTTCAAGACCCAGAAGGCCAAAAGAATGTTGCCGGGGCCAAAGACGAACCCGATCAAGGGTGCCACGGCAAGGGCCTTGAGCCACGGCATTTGGATGAACCCAGCTGCCATGAGATCGGAAAACTGGTAGGCCAACCAAAGAAACGAAGAGCCGAATGTACAGACGTAGTCCCATTGGATGACAGTTTGAAGAGCATCGTCGGGGCCCGGCTGGTTCGTGAAGTACTTGGGGATGAAGATCTGGAAAAACGAGAAGGAAGAGTACGACATGACATAGTAGTACGTCGCGGCGTTGACGATTGCAATGAAGGCGATGGACAGGGCCGAAGTGCCGCTGAGCTCCATTTTGGCGTTGGAGGGCGCCACGGACACGGTAGTAGCTGCGAAGAACATGGACGCAAAAGCAAACCATGTGATGGAGCACCAGATGGGGAAGAGTTGCCAAATCCAGTTGAACGCGTGTCTGGCCTCCATATCCGGCAACAGGAAGGACGGGAGGAGCGTCACGTAGTAGGACATGATGATGACGCCGACGACAGTGTTGGAGTAGGACTTGTTGAGCGTCCCGAGGCTCACGGAAACGAGCTTATCGACGGGAGTGAAGACCCAAGAGGCGTAAAAGTAGATTGGGAACAGAATGCCAGCGCCAGCGAACTGGGCGATGAAGCAGACGATGAAGGGGCTATCTCACGGTGTCAGCGGTGGGAGGGAGGGTCGAGGCCAAAGCCACAGGAGCAGTGAGTCTTACAAGCGGACCAGGAAGAAGTTGCCGTCGCGTTTACACGACTCAAGCATCATGATGGCATAGAGGCCAGCAAACTCCATGAGGAACATGAGCAGGTGCCAGTACTCTGCGCGCTCGTGGTTGAACTGCAGCATGCCAAAGGCCGCGGTGATGATGGCCAGCGCGTCGTCGAGGTACGGGATGTAGTAGAACCTGGTCATGAGGGGTACAGTGACGCCCTGCCAGTCAAACTGGCCCTTGGCTACCATGTCCTCAATGACTGGGCCGACTGGCTTGGCCAAGCTGAAGGCGTTTGCCATGATGGGGACGAAGGCCAGTATGGGCAGTCCCACGATGGCGCGCAGCAGCACGTTGTCGCGCCAGCCCAGGCTCGACGCCTTGGCGGGGCTCGTCTTGGTCTCCGTGGCCATGTTGGAATTCCGCGATGGGCACTGCTCTGGGATTCCGTGTCGTTGCGATGATGCAGCAGATTGAGTTGAGAGCTGTCCAGTTCAGTCTTGCGCATCTCGCTCTCAGTGCTTATGATGAGGCCACGGAGACGCCGAACTCTCATTGGCTGATGAAGCCCCACGTGGGTGATTGCTTTGCTCCAAAGGCTCACCGGCGGATCCTTCCCGTCCATTTGTAGGCATTCGGTAACTAAAATTGGGTTACCTCCTAAGTATGGGGCAAAAGGTAAGTAGGAATTAAGAGTAGATAAATATTGGGTCGCTCGCAACAGAAAATTGAATGCCGGGTCGGTTCACGTCAATTCGCCGCCACAGACTGCACCAGTTTAGCGGGCCAATTGGGCTGGACAGCTCAGATAGGGAGCGTGGTTGCTCTCTCTGTATCTACTAATCCACAGACGTTTCAAGCTCCAATCACAGCTACTGATTGATGCAGAGGCGCAAACTGGATGGGCCTGAGGAACCTGATCAAGGGCAAATGAAACGGTGAGCTGGGGATTTGGAGCCGCAGCCTTGGGTCATTCGTGCTTTTGTTGGAATGCCAAGTACGAGCTGCGGCAAGTTGTCATGATACATCCACACAACAGGCCTGGTTCCATGACAAGCTATGACATTCAATACCATGGGGCTCAGGGTTAGTGGGGAAGGACCGGCATGTTGATTCGCATGTGCTCTTCTCTTTCAGGCGATATGACTGCTTCTAAATAGGCTAGACTACAATCACGCAGCCTCAGTGCCACCAACAATCTGGGGCTTGAAGTAAACCGTCATGACACCATCAACCTTGAGGGTCTTCACCAGGTCCTTGAGCTCCTGGTGCGCAGTGCAGCCCTCATCGTAGAACTTCATGTCGTCCATGTTGGCGAACTCGGTCTTGGAAACAAACGTGAAGCCCTGGGAGCGGACGTCCTCCTCGGCCGGGCCGGCAAACAGGGACAGGATGTAGGGCTTTCCATTCTATCACGAGCGAGCAGACGCATACATGTCAGCAGCCGGGGCCATGAAGAAGAAGCACACGATGCGATTGCTCAGAGCAAGGCAAAAATAAAGGGAGGTAGGCCACGATGATCATGGGAAACGGCGACGACGACGTTGTGGGAAGGCTAGCAGACTCACCCTCTGTTGGTTGGCACGCAGGGCCTTGTATTGCTCGGCAAGCTTGGCCTGGTCCTCCTTGCCAGGGAGCTTGAACATGGTGACACGGTGCACGCGGTCGGCCATCTTGAAACGGGACGCAGAGGTCGTTGTGAAGTTGTTATGCGCAAAACCTCTCAGAGCGGTCCGGGATCGGAGCTGGGGTCGATGATGCGGTCTCGGGATCGCAATTGAGAAGGATCTAGCGGTCGAGTTCTCGCACAGCAGAGCAGCAGACAGCCTCGTGCTTATAGACTTCGGGATCCGCGGGAGCAAGGCCGGGAAGGCAGGTGTCGGCGGCATATACGCTGGGTGGTGTACTAGGTATGTCGATGCCTTCGCGGGGAGGGAGGGGCAGGGCTACAAGGAGGGAGGGCTAGAAGCTTGTCCCGTCGGCCATTTCCCTGAGCTGGGCCACTTCGGGGCGTTGCCAGCCGTCGCAAGCAGTACGTAAGCGGGATAAGCCGTCCCGACACTGGCGGAACTTGGGAAAGGGCGGCCTCTCGTTCGTGGAGATATTCCGCCGTTTCAATTGGATCTGTATCAATCGCGTGTGGAGGGGTGCTGCCACAGTGCCAGTATTTCCCCGCCAATGCGAATGCTCCGGTGCCTGCAATGCGAAAACAGCACAGTGCCGGGGGCGTCAAGCTACCCCGCCCCCACGTTCATTAGAGTCGGGGGGACGGCTTGGGGCGGCTGGCGAGGGGGGGTTTGCGTGCGACCAGCTTCCGCTTCCGTCCCATCGGCGTCCGGCCCCGTGGCGGGCGGAAGCACTGATGGATACCCGGAGCCATGGGGAAGAAAACACCACCAGAAGGGTGACACCGCAACGCTGTGGGATTCGCGGGCCAATATAGGACCGGGGTGAATGGGATCACGGGCCGCTCACGTCGCAGTCCGTGCTGTATTATTGACTGTCTTATCTTTCTCTCTCTCACGCCATAACCCATCGTCCTCCGCGCCCGCCCTCACATGCTGTCGACCCATTCTGCAGCCACTCTGTCGGCGTACTACGGTGTGTACATGCCAACCATGACGTGCCTCGGGCCTTCTCACGGCAGCCCTCACCGTCAATCTCATCCGCAGTCTCACAGAGGCTGTCCGTCCGAGGGCCTCATGCCTCGCTCTGGAATCCCCCCCGTTGGCTCGGCTCTGGTAGGTCGTCCGTTGCAGGAGCCCAGGTCTAGGACCATGTGTAGGATTGTGCCTCCTCCCACACGGCCTCCCGCTCCTTACCGCCCTTCCATCTCATCCACGGCGCCATGTCCGTCCGCTCGCCCACCGATACTCGCAGGTGCCCGCCGTGCCAGTCCTCGCCAGCGAGTGCCTCGGCCGCCCGCACCATCTGCTGGCTGGGATCCCACAGCACCACCTCGCCAAACCCCAAGGCCATGGCTTCGTCCACCGCCGCAGAGAGTAGCATCTTCAGCTCGGGCTCCATCCCCGTGTTGCGCGAGACATGGGTGCGCCCGACACGGAGCTGTCGGAGCTGGTAGTGGTGTGTCCACCACATCCAGGCTGGGCGAGGATTCTCGATGCTGGCACCGGGGCGCTCCTTGCCGAATGCGCCCCGGCTGAGCTTCTGGCTGTAGAGCTTCGATCGGATTAGATGCCACTTTGTCAAGTCCTCCGTGGGGAGCATCTGGACGTGCGTCCTGCCGTCGCGATGGCCCGAGAGACGGAGCTTGCTTATGTTGACATCGTTCTCCATGCGGTCGTGGACGACATCGTAGAATGACAGGAACACAGCCTCAGGGACCTCCAGTAACTCCCGTGCGGCAGCAGCGGGGACGGAGATGGTCAACGTTGTCGCGGGCTGCAGCTTCTAGCCGAGCTCCTTGAACATGTTGGCGCGGCCATCCCCAAAGAGGACGCTGAACTCGCTCTCCGAGTACGGGCCCTCGTCCATCTTCTCGTGTACTTTTGCCAGTAGCAGCCTGGCCATCCCGCGCATGCGGTACTCGGGGTGCGTGAAGATGTCGGTAACGACGGTCATCTGGACAGATCGTGTCCCTTGGCCCGTCGTCATGATGGCGTCGCGCCGGTACATTGTGCAGCTGGATATGACGCCCATGGGGTTGTCTGGTAGACGAAGCACCCAGAATACGATGTTGCCGACCGAGGCGTCCAGTTCGCAGAGCTTTTGCTGGATCAGCATGTAGTCCCGGAGCGCGAGGGCCCCTGCTGAAACTTGGGCGTTTCCTTTGAAGTGCTCATCAATCTGGTGCCCCTGAGCAGATTCCAAGACGAGAGTCTCTGGGTTGACGTCGTTTAACAGTGCCATTCTTCATTCGCCCAACGTTCCTGGTATCAAGGTGCAGTTGTCGTTTTCTCGTCCTGAGAGGGTCAGGTTGTTGTGGAAGCGCGGTTGGTAATGAGGTTTCGTGTGAGAAAAGTGGCGAGGGGACTCTGAGGGCCAAGTCAGAGATTGGTTTTACAAAGACGGACGGGGCAGCACACGAGCCTTGCCATTCTGGTTCCTATATCCACCTAGATCAATAGGCGTGCGCTCCTGTTACTTTCGTTTCCGCGTGAATAGGGAGCAAACGGTGCATCGTCCAGGACAAACAACTCTCCCTCAGCAGAGGAGACAGCTGACCACCAGCGCGGCTTCACAGCCATTCGCGACTGCCTGATTCTGTACGAGCATCCTGCACAAATAATCTAGTTTCCTCTCCGTCTTTGTCAATGGCCCCCCAAATGAGGCAAACACTTGCAGACAAACGCTCGTCTCCATTCACCTGGCCCATTGGCAGACGCAGCTACAAACATGAACATGTCAACTCCCTCACCTCACAGTGGTGACCTGGTGTTTCTTTTTTTTTTTTTCAATACAAGGACCAACAGAGTCTTGCACAAGTCTCAAAAAATATGCGAGCGATACGATACAACATCAGATTCTCAAGCGCCATTCCGGCGCAACTTGAGCTGAAGCCCTCACCAATCATTGCTACACGAATCACTATGCAAGCTGGAGGCGCGGATCCAAACGGCAGCCGTCAGTGTATCACCATTGTGGATACGTGTATGGGGCGAATCGCAAGGGACAGAGGCGCACAGTCGGCCGAATGCGCGAGTTTCCATTGATGGAGGTCTCCATTTCTTTGATGGAGGTCGGTCTCCATCCACAGAGTCTGCAAGTCAGCCATAAGAAACGACGAGATTTTGGCTTGAGGCCCCATCAACCAGCCCAGCCAGCCCAGTGGAGCGGCATACAGCCGTCAAATCAGATGAGAGGATGCATGGCGATCATTGGAAAGCTGGATCTTTTGAGATCGGTGCGAATCCATTTCCAATGCAACTTGTCGGTGCGACCCTAGCTTGCAAATAGAACCAGCCGCACCACCCCTGCAACCGACGTCAAGATGATGGAGAGCAGCTTTCCACCCCAAGGCGTCATGAAAGCCGGTGTGGATGCACTCGGGGCTTGAGACTGCGAAGAGGCGCACGGGGCTTGAGGCAAGCCTTTTTGCTTCGCTGGGGAGGAGGCAAATTACATGCGGAAAAGGAAGCAAGAGAAATCTTGAGGCGGCGTGCTCAGCTCTGGTGAGGTTTGCATCTTGGCAGATGGCGTCGCACACCCACCACTCATCAGAATGGTCTCAGATTGGAGGGCAGACCAGCAACTGCCGAATCTGACAAGCTATTGCCGACGGTCGTCATTCAGCAAACATCTGACACATCATACCCCCACAGCGGAAATCTTCTTGCGCTGAGGTACGGATCCCGTACGGATATGATATCTTATGGCGTTGGGCTCACGACGCCCACCAGGCATCACACCACCTGCGGCACAGCGTCTCCTCGCTCACACGGCTGCATCTCGGTCACGCTTGGCGTCGCAGCTTTCCCTGAGTCAACGAGGCTGCAAAAAGAGTTGCAGGCCACATCTGCCGTCATCGTCACACTTGCCGATGTGTGCAAATCGGCTCGTCGCTCTCTGATGCCATTTGTAATCCGGACGACGACACCATCTGCCAAGCCAGCGGTAAGGGTGATTAGAGAATACTCGGTCAAGCCTCGCGTCCCCTAGCTGAATGCCACCCATCACACCATAGGTCCGTGGCAGTCAGCGACGGTTGCCAGTGCGGCCCGTCTATTTTGGGGCATGCGGAGAGGCGGGCTATCACGCCGGCGGGATCAACGGTAGAGTGTCTCTGGACTGGTGCCCGTTGAGGAATTTTTGGCGTTGCGGCTTATCGTCCCTGGCTAGTAGATCGGATTTTGAGGCCAGACCGCTTGATCAGAGGGCGGGCGACTTGGACAGGTGACGAATGCCATCACACGCACGCTCGGGGAGGCGGGCATCCTCCTGCTTCCGGCCCTGGCGAACAAGACGAACACCGGCGGTGGAGGCGCCGGGATGTCGGACGAGGCATTGATACGAGACATTGTCATGGGCACTCTGCCAGCTGAGGCGGGCAAGCGGTGCGATGGGGATGCAGCGATGAGATGCTACGGACTAACCCTGGCCGTGTTGCTGTGGTGGATGCCCCATTTCAGGACGGGAGTATGGGGGCAGTGCGGGGCGTTGGGGGGTCCGGTGAGAGCCTCAGATTGCAATTAGCCCCTGTAGATGCCCCGGATGGAGGCAGCTGAACATCTGGTTTACCAAAGGGCTACTGCACATTTACAAGTGTAAACCCTAGGTCCCTCCGGAGATGGCTCGGAAGGCTGGTTGACTGAACGCAGGCGGGACGATTGCTTGTGTCGCCCAGGATCCCTGGAGTTGGAGCTTCAAAATCGCACCCACCACTCCCGTCATCCCAGCGCTGGTTGATGCAGCCATTATGAGCCACTGCGAGCCCCTGCGAGCCGATGCGGGCCATTGAGCGGCGAGCACAACCCGACAGGGTTCCCCCTCGATCCCCCCGAGGCTGGGCGACGTTGAGGCGTCTGCGTGGCGAATGATCGCCTACCGGTTAGCGATTCAGCCCCCATTTCATTGTGCCTGAGCGAGAACTTACAGCACAGCTCCACAAAACCCCCGGGCCTCTTGGCCTCCAAGTTCCGACTCGGCGCCCCACACTGAGGTGTCTTCTCCCGGCGCCGGCCGGTGACGATGCAGATCCAGGCACTGCCAGACAAAAAAAAAAAAAGTCCCAGACCTGCAACGCACAATACCCGAGGCCGCCTCAATGACGTCGAGCAGGCAGCATTCCGTAGCCGCCGGGAAGGGTGTCGTGTGCGCTTCTCCCAGCTGCCGGCCCCGCCCCGGGCACGAGTCAGGAGAAGAGTGTATTTCGTCACAGCTGGTCATCGCGCCCTCTTCTGCGCGATCTGACATCCGGTGGGCTGCCAATCCCCAGCTGAGAACGGCGATGGGGCTGTTCGCTAGCCGATTTGATTTCTGACAGCTTGGTGTCCATCAATTGAGGTGTCAGAGACGACGTAGGCCAGTGTGGGAAAGGGGGAGAAGGAAAAAAAAAGGGTAGTGCCAAAAGGAGGGCAAGGAAGAAGCAAACACACACGCGGGTTACACATCACACTGTCACAATCTCCGCAGAGGGAGATGCGTCTTTGGAGAATAGACGGTACATCAGGCCATGATATGACATGCTCAGCTCGGCGCGAAAAGCCTTGGCCCTGGAGACTGGTGCGCAAACTCCAGGCTGCCCATCAGCTTTCAAGCGGGCTTGACAAGCCCAAATCAGCATATACCAGTTTCAAGGATCTCGCGCAACTACCGCCGACCAATACCCTTCTCTGTTAGCTGTCGGGGGAGGTTACTTTTCTCCCCGCTTTCTTCTAATACCATGCAATTGGATGATTGTTGGCTTCGTAAATGACTATCACAAGATGCAAGTATAAGGCACTTGAGCTTGAAGAGACGAAGTTACTAGGTAAAGCGACGATTTATTCATTACATCCAATAGCAGTAGTAGTTGTGCCTGTAATATTAAGTGCCCTTTCTGTCATCGACGTCATGGTTGCCAGAACCTGGGCTGCCATTGTAGAAAGCCAATAGGGGGGCATGCGACATGCACCCAAGGGTATGGAAATCATGCAAGCCTGACGACCGGCATCCGACAACGTTCCATCCACCACAAGTGACAGCTCTCGCAACGAAACCAGAGCCCCACGACTTCTAGACCTCCGCTTCCCAATGCACATTGTCCTCCCCTTTCCCACTGGCCCCATTTTCACAACGCTCTCCAACCCTAACCTCATCCATCTTCCATCTTCCAGTCTAGATACTTGGCCCAGAAAGCATCGCTGTGTCTCGTATGGCTCAACTGCGATGCTCCGCCGCGGCGGTTCTCTGCGAAAAGTAACAGATGGTGGCCATGCAAGCTGTCCCCGGGTGTCATCAACAGTCGCAGCCGTGGCCACTCGAGTTCGATGCAATGGGTGATCTCGGCAGCAGACGACTCTTCCAGTAAAGTCGCAGACTCAGAAGACAACAACTCCCGCTTAAGCATGCAGCGTGTCATGAAGGCCGGGCCTTTGCTTGTGGTGGGCATTTGGATATAGAATTGCCACGGATTGACAAGACCCGATACTCCTCGCCTCAAAGGGCTGGACTCCACCACATCTGATGTCTTTTGGGGGGGTGGGTGCCATAGCTGGGTTGTAGGGCTGCCAATCGTGTCGATATGCTGGAGCAGCCCATGTGTCACGTCTCTTGCTTCCTTCGAGCTGATGCGGGTGAGACGACACCGACAAAATACGGAATTAGAGGGCAGGAAGCTCGTTGTCACACGCCGTTCCGCAGTATCCGCAAACACGGCCGGGAATGACCCAGACCTCTTTGCCCTGCTCAGCACAGGTAGGGCAACGCGTGCCGGGCACCTTGTGTGATTGAATACCGCAGACCATGTTCTGAGTGGCGTTGAGTTCCTCAATGTGGGAGTCGATGTCAATGGTGTCGTATGTAGAAGGCGGCAGCATAAACCCCTGCAGGTTGCCCATCTGGCTGTCAGCCGACATCTGGTGCATCGAGGCTGTCAGGGTATTTGGGCTGCAAAACATCATGTTGATGATTTGAATGAGAATGAAAAGTTTATGTGATTGCTGTGCAGAAGGTGTGGGGGAGTGGATGGCGTAGACCCAAAGCAGAGTCGGGGTGAGGCTGTTCAAGCAGAAGTGTAGAGAGAGAAGAGAGTATATCGGGATGCTTGGGGCGGACTAGAACGTTACAAAGTGTGGGGGCAGGTTGAGATTTATGTTTTTTGACCGTCAATGGTTGAAGTACGAGACTAGCCATGGCAAGAGCCGTCCGGCGATACCATGAGGGACCGGCAAGGGAATGGAGCCCCAGGCCAAGGGGGATGAAGACCGGGGATGCGTACTCGATGCCGAGTACATATTCGATGTACTCCGCACCCTGCACAAACTTGAACCTAATGTGGGCGGCTATGCCATCTGATGATCGGTAAGTAACCGGGAGGTCTCGGTCGACATGCTGGTGGGCGGCGGCGGCGGCTGCTTGTGGAAGCAGCAGACCTGTCACATCAGCTGCCGTGAGACTTGCAAAAAGCTGTCACAACACCGGGCTTTGGTGGCGCCGCAGGGAGAAACAGCAAGTGGGCCGCCCAAACGGTGGTGGGGCCTTTGTCTGGCCCTGTCCGTTGTTAGTGAGTAGTGACGGCGGCCTTAGGGTTGACGGCATTGGTCCCTTTGACTTCCCTTGTCTCGTTGATGGATGGACGGCTCCATCTCGAGCCGCCTTCCAATGGCAGCACTGGCCAGAGACAAATATGTAAGGTTCGAACCAACAAACACCACCATGCGGAGCCTGTGCCGGACCCTGTTGCTAGTCGGTGTCGACCCTCGCCCCGTCGCTCGGAACCTCTTTCCAGATCCTGGCATGTCCAGTGCCGCGCCAGACAGGGCGGGCGAGGGTGGACGGGACAGATTTACAACGGGCAGCGCAACCGGTCCGGCCGCCGCTCATGGAGGGGCGTTGGACTTGACGCAAGACCGGGGGCGTGGGTTCGGCCTTGACTGCGAAGAAAAGCAAAGTTATGGCTCCTCATCTGCTGCGTCTGGTACAGGGCCACGATGACCAGGAGTCCCAGTATAGTGGTTTTGCCTGTGAGGGAATTTGCAAGGCCCGAGACGGTCAGAGGCATGCATCTCACACCTCTCTCAGGAAGTATCGCGCGCGTACCTCGCTCGTATCTAGCCGATGGAGAAGTCTGTTTAGTGCAAGGCGGCGCAAGGCTTGGTAAGAATGAGCGATGCCGTGCCGCGTCGAGCGCCGCTCCACGACCTGCCTGGGATCGAAATTCCGTGCAGCTGACCCAATCTCACATTTGCCGAAGTGACCTTGCCATCATTACCAACCCCGAGACTTGAAGGCAAGACAACAGAATACTGGAATGAACGGCGGTGACAGGCGGTTTTGCTGCTCTGCCCAGACGCCTGGCAAACAGTAGGCCTTCAATCAAAGCACAGACAAGCCGTGCTGCCCCCTGCTCCGCTCTGCCCTACCCTCCAGTTCTGCCAACTTATTGTTTGCCTGGTTGCTCTGCGGGCCGGTGTGCTTTGGATACCCAGTCCAACTCACACCCTGGAATTGATCGCCATGCATCGGGCAATCTCACCGACGCGCTGGAGTTGGGTCATCCACAATTCCAATTTAGCATCCTTGCACTTTGGCACCAATCTCCACCCACCCCTCCAAGGTGGCAGACCCTCTGGTCCCTGCCAATGAGGAGAGCCCCACGGCCGATGTCCATCGGGGCGAGTTCGTCCAACGGGTCTCAGAGTCGCGCACTCCCTACCAAGGAATGTCTCATGTTTGTGCGAGCCGACAGGAGAAGAGCCAGCGGTAGGCCCGCCTTCATCGAAAAATAGGTAGCCTACCAACTCGCCGTAGGGGCTGCCACGTTTGCGTGCGCTGCCAGGTCTCTGTGAATCGTGGTCGATGACTATAGACTATGACGGGAGCGGGAGGGCCGTCCGCGCCGGCGTCAAGAGAGGCTGGGGGTCCCGGTCTCGATTCTGACTTTGATCCTGATCTTGATCTTGATCCTGGTCGACTAACCCGGTCTGGGTTCGGTGCCACAGGGCGCTCATCGCAAGCTGCTACGATAGTCCTGTACAGCTGCAGAGCACACCGCGACTACAGACGCCCCCTAGACGAATCCGCCACGGGCTTTGTATGCTGGGGCCGGGAATTGAGGCCGCCGTACCATGGACGGACTGCAGCGCTCTGCATTGCACCGCATGCCCACCCGCTTCGTGTGGGATCCGCTGAGATCTAAGTGTGTGGGTGGGCTGGAGGGGCCTGGAAGCGATCCCGTCTAGGCCAGTGAGCTTATCCTTGGAGAGAATAATATCCTGGAATGGGGTCCCCAGATCCAGCGAACACTGGATAGGGTGGGGTGTGGTGTTAGGTTTTGTGTTGGAGGCGGCTCTCATTCGCTCCCTAGCGTTGCATGGTCAGGCCATCGTTGTCATGGGCTTCAGAAATGGGTTACCAAAGTTGCCTCTCCTCACCTTCTGGGCGACGGGGACTCAGAATTAGAGATGCACAACAAGACCGGTGCGACATGACCTTGTGCTGACTGTGTCAGATGTGTACCTGCTGCCTGTCGCCGGCTGTGGCTTCCTTACCTGCCCTCTCAGTGGTGCAATAGGCCAGGAAGGTACTACTATTAGAAGTAAAATCCCCTCCAAATAAAAGGCGAAAGAAAGAAGATTTGGTGAAACACTTGGAATTAAACGGGCGCGATCAGTGGGTTCAGAAGAGAAACAGAGCCCATGAGCAATGGCCATGAATCGTGATACAGAAGCAAGGGTTTGGGCCTGGACATCGAATAGCAACAGGTCTCATATCGAATTCTTTGAAACCAGACCACGCCCGCCCATAATTAACATGAGTCCTTTCGCGAGTTTGAGTCGAGGCAACGGAAGAAGGCGGGCAGTTAATTAGAAAACCCACTCGCTACGAATTCTTAGCCTAGTGTGATCCAACGCGCCTTTTTGCCTCGTGTGTTTCTTTTTTCTGGAACAAGTTCCTGTGCTGGCTGCCTGTCACCGGAGCTTCATGGACCCATCTCTCGACGTCATGTCTATGCGGTTATTACCAGTCCTACCTGCCTTTGGTACTAGTCAGATGCCAATCAGCCAGTGGAGGGGCTCGACTACGTGTGTCGGCAGGCACTGCATTGCGCGCCAGACGAGGCTATTGGAAGGGCTATAGCGAGTTCGCCAGCGGTTATTGTGCCTCTCCCATGCGAAGCTGCGGCGCAGTAATGGAGAAAGCGGCCACTATCAGCAAGCAGTCTTAGCTTGTACGACCACGCCCCTGCCCGCACCGCAAGTCTCTGATGTGCCAACCCGTGTCACTGCTTGGCCGCCCGACGTGTCACCATACTCATTTGCCTTCTATTCCAACCTACCTTACCCAATCCATAGGTGCGCACAAGGTACGCTTCACAAGAAGGCGTCCTTCTCCACGCGACATAGACGCAATCTTGCTGTCAATACGCATTCCGGGAGCGCCGCCACGACTCAACTCTCAGCGCCCCCTTCCAGCAGGTTCAGCTTGACACAGGCTTGGCCTGACTTGGCCTACAATGCGCAGGTACGTCCCGTAGCCGCTCGCAAAACGTGTGCCTGCTTCGCCGCTTCCCGACTGCCTTCTTCCTCCCCCTCCCTGCCCTAGCCGACCCAGACAGCCATCCGTCCCTGTTTGCATCCATCCCGCTGCTTCCCGCCACCTCCACCCCATCCATGGTTGCATCGCAGCCCCGGCCAGGATCTCATAGATCTCATATCACGGATCCAACGACTTCTCCTGACCGCCGTACCCTACCCTTCTCACGACATCCCTCCACAGCACATGCAGACCACACGCACCTCCCACCGGTGACGAAGCAAAAGGAGGGAGCAGCAGTTCCCCTACGGAGGGGCCCATCCTGTTGTTACACACATCAGGATCAGGATGTTCATCCTGTCAGCCGCGAAAGCTTCGGAGGCCCGCCGCCTTTACAACATTGCTGACCTGTCTCCCACTCATTTGGAAGCTTGCTACCAATCCTAACTCGACCCAGGCTGGCAACCCTTGCCTCGATGCGATTCACCTGCTGCTGCCTGCCAAGCGACTTGCTTTTTTCCTGACCGGCGCTTCGAGGCAGCCCTTGTTCAGCCAGCCCCAGCAGAGCCCCAGCAGAGCCCCAGCCTGACACGAGCCAGTTTGCCTTTGCCTCTCGGATGAGACGAAAGCCATCAACGCGGTGGGACCGTTGTTGGTTGCGCCATGTACATATGTCCAATGTGACGTGGTGCACACGTGAATACGCACACCGTCCCGTGCAACCTGACTTTATTAGTCGCTCTGCACTCCGCTCCTGCTCGGCCGAAATTTACGGCGGTGACACACCTCCTCGCCCGAGGAATCCATGACCCCCAAGAGCGCCTCATGGTCAGTGCCCAGCACAGTCATATCTGCAACGCCACCATCGGGATTCCGTCCCATGCTGTTTCGTGGAGATCTCTGCATCGCTGCCCTTGAAGCCTCGTGGCCGCTCTGACCCTGGGTTCATTGCATTCGCTGCTCGCTGCTTAGTACGCAGTAGTTACTGCTAGGTGACATGGCAGCCCCTCACACACCCAGAGTGTCTGACAGGTACTACCTGATAGTAGCAGTACGGTTGCGGCGGGCCGGCACCACTGTGCGGTACTTCATCACCACAGACAACGCCCATCCATCTGCAACAGGGCCAAGAATCTTCCCAGAATTGCACCGGTCCTTTGCTTCCAACAATTGTGTATCCTTGTCGACGTGGCTGTACAGGATCGGCATACCCTCTAGACAGCAGCCTGGTAAGCCGCAGATGGCATTCTGTGTCGCATGCCCCAAGTACCAATCCAGTGTCATGGCAAGCGAAGCCACTATCGAACATTGCCGTCGCTGACGTATCGCTGCTCTCGAGTAATGCTCTGCTACTCGCTCAAAGACGATGGCTCCCTCGTTGATTGTGGAAGCTCGAATAGCCTGTGGCATTCAATCGCCGCCCCCACCGCCCGTCGGTCAAGTTCCTAAGACAGCCAAGCATTCTGCGAAAGATGCACCCTGCAGTCGAGCGTCACCTGAATGCCTACCTCACCGCCTACTAGGTATGACCCGCGCCTGTTCGGGCGGACAAGAATTGTACCAGTAGGGTCTGGTCTGAGAGCTAGAGGAACTTCGGAAAGGACATCCCGTATATCCGCTCCCTCATGCATCAAGCCTCAGCCAACGCCCGAATTCCAGCAACCAACTCACACATCCACCATGACAAAGTGCATCTGGTCGCCTAATAGTTGTTTTAAACTGGGCATCCACCTACGCCCTTCAGACCACGCGTCCTCTTCAGTGTGATTGCGTTAGTACCAACTAAGTACACACGCAGCTCGCCTCTTGTCTGGACCAGCCGACCAATCTGGGACATGGGAATATGTCTTGCTTTTCCTCCCCACCGAAACATCTTCCTGCACCGGCCCCTGAGGGTTCCCCGTCGATCCCACGCTGCAGTCCGCGATTATCATTTGTGGCCCGGCCTCGCTCCGCCCCGCCCTGCCCCTGTGCCCAGCGGATTACTTTTTCTAAATCCACTTGGATGAACCACAACTGGACAACAGAGCCAGCTAATGCGAGGGCAGACAAGGCCAATTAGGCCTCACTCGGCCAACCCCTCTGTTGCCAGCATCACACTGGCACACAGGTTTCAGTTTGGTAGATGAACAAATGTGCCATCCATGATAATCTTTTTTACGACCCATCTCGGCCATCGTCTTTCTCACCGCTGGAATCGAATCGATCAACGACTGCCGGTTGGGTCTAACGATGGCCTATGGTCATCTCCACGTTACTAATTTCTTTGGAAGCCTGCGTCGAGGGAACCCTGGGTATCTGGCCCACATCTTCTGTTCGGTTAATTAATAATTATGGAGGATTGCGGCGCTCTTTTCAGCCGCTTACTGTTCAAAAGATGCCACGGCGCCTTAGCCATCATCGTGAGTGGTTTTGGTACAGACCCCACAGCCAGGAACCATCACGGGATCATTATGACACCCATTAGCGACACACCGTTGATGCAGCCACGAGTCCTTATCGGTGCCAAGCATGGAATGCTTGTTTTATCGAATTGGCGGAAATCATAATCCGCTAATTAGCATGTTGTGCACCCCGTATCACAGGCCGCCGCCACATTACTCCCTCTAAATAGCCTCACTCAGCTTGCTTTGTATCGGCAATCGAGGCCGACGCAGGCTCCAGAGTTGTTATTTGCGGCTGGCTGCGAGAACCAATGTATTTTCTACATTGAAGTTACTGGCATACTACGTATGTATTTACCTTGACATACGCGGCATGATATGGACAAGCGAGCCGGTCTGCCTCGCCTACATGTTGACATACTGTCAGCAACAAGCAGCGGCACTTGTTCTGTTGCATCGGCGAAATTATGTTACAATGCGAGCTTGCAATGAGTCTGAGGGGGAATGTCGCTTCATTGGCCGTATGGGATTTCCGTTCTTGTTTGGGAGAGACGTGCTCCGAAGAACCGAAATATGCCAATTTCGCTGCATCAACGAAACAACGGCAGGCAGACAAGCCCGTATTACAGTCTCAGGGCCTCAATTGATGCTGGCCAATTTTCTTCATCATTGGTCCCGCCGAGCATGGTTCACATGCGAAAGGGCATCTCTCCCTCGGATTACAACTGACTCGTTACATCAGGAGCACCGCATTCAAATTTTCTTCGCCACAACTTGACCTCGCCAATCGACTGGCCTGGCTCGATGCCCAATGACGTGATTGTGAGGTTCGCTAAGACACTGCATCACTGGCTTGTTTCTAAGCCACAAATCCACGGGCGGGTGGCTTTCCAACGGTCCAGGCCCAGCGACAGGGCGTGTCCGCTTTCTTTTCCGCTGGTTAATAAAAGAAATTCTGTCTCAAGCACATCTCGTTGGTCAGTAATCATGCGGGAACAGGTCGTCGACTCAATTGCTAAGACGTCCTACCTCGCTCGGTGCGTCCTAGGCTGGACGCCTTGCAGAAATTGACCGTTGACCATTGCTGTCGGGCCCTGGACCTGGCCAGGACTGATACAAGGGATCCCGTGCAGGCTGTCACGTCCGGACGTACTCCGTGCTGTGGTACTGGACACTTTTGAAGCGTTCGGCTGCTATGAGCCTCACTCCCCTTTGGCTTCCTGAAGAACTGGCAACCCCTGTCCAGAGCCCTATGCACGGCAAGATGATGATCAACCTCTTTTGCACCCCTGCGCCTTGCAGCCTTGGTTAGCAACAACATTGCGCAGACAGACTATCGATTATACCGTACTGCAGCACACATATGCCCGCTCTAGGTTGTTTTGGTGCAATCACTGCTGCATTTCTGTGCCGGTATTCTGTGCGAGAACCTCTGCCTCTCTGGCAAACCACATGATGCGACTGTGAGATTCCCTGTTCGTTTGGGCAACCAAGACGGGACGAATTCAATAATTCCAACCATGCAATGGAGCAAGAGTATTGATTGTAGCAACGTAAGCAGTGTTTACAGATGTTTTTATTCGTCGTGGGCTCGCAACACCTTGGCAGCACCCCACCGCCATTCGAAGGTGTTGTCATCAAGCAGCGCAGATGCATGATTCACAACCTCTCGATCCCCTCTCTGAAATGGCGGCCAAGTGAGCCGGCATTTTCGCATCTCCCAACGCTGTCAAGGAGATATGCCGGCTACATCCCGTCACAGCGAGTCATCAGCACCATGGCTAAGATAGCCCTCCGGAGACGCTCTCAGAAGATGGTATCCCTTACTCCGTTCAAAAGAGTCAATCCTGTCGAGGGATGGCACCCGCAGTAGCGTGACAGGGCGGGTCGAGCCTAGGCCCGGCTGCCGGCTGACCTGACGGCGCACCGCCATGGCGCCAAGGCTGTCTGTCAGTCTTCCCCACAGATCAGCTATCATCGCATCGCTCTATTAGTCTTACCAACCAACAGCACGATGTGGTCAGGTGCATTCCCGGGCGCTGGGTCAAGGATAGATGCCTGTCAACGAACGAAATCATGAGCCCCCATCACAAAAAGCAATGGTTGACCATCCTTGTCATCGGAGTGGGTGCCCTCGGTCCTACTGCTATTGCACTCGAGTGCCAACCGCCTCGAGCCTGATTGGGCTGGATCGGTATGATTTTCACTGACGCATACCGGCCCGAGCATCGGCTCGGCCGACGAGCATCTGAGCGGACATTCTGCGGAGGCTTGCTGTGTGTGGATAGCGTCGTTGGGGCATGGCGCTCCGCCAATGGGGACAATGCGGCGAGAAACATGCGCCGGAGGGCTTGCAGGAATGTACAGGAACAAGGCGGTGATGCAGCAGCCACCGCAATCGAATCAAGCCTACCAAGGAGCATTGGTGCAGATGGTCCTTTAGGATCCCACTGCAACGTAGTGTTGCTTGTCTTTTCTCCTCGTCTCTATGGGATTTTTGCAGATCCATGAGCCTTCAGGGGCAAGTACACACACACCCTGCAAACGCCTGACTCCTAACTCCAATCTTGTAGACTTCCTATGCGAGATTCAAAAATATTTCCCGCAACATGTCTTCTGTGCAAAGATTCAACAGCACTCGGTAAAATAAGCGTGCGGCGGCACATTAATCGATGATGGACTTGCCCTCCTCTCCCCCCCCTCTCACGTTGTCGCCTCTCAACCAAGGACATCCCAACCGCAGATCAGGGAGCTCCACGTTGGAACGTGATCCAATACTACTTTCAAGATTTCATGGCCTTGTGGCTGCTCAAGGCGATACGGTATGCCGATGAGCGGTGACGGCATGGCCCCGAGTGTTGCCGGTTTCTCTTCTCGGTCTAGCAAAGCCAGGAATCAACAACGGCAGATCTGGTCACATGGGCATCCGGATTTTGCATCTGCATGCCTTGCCGCTCAGCCACTACTTGAGTGTCTTGTTGATTTTGACAAGAAGCTTTCCATTTGGCACCGGCGCGCCGCTTGGATCATACAGGTGGATAAATCGGTAGCCCGTACGGAGGCGGTCTAGTCGAATGCATGCCCAAGCAAGGATGGGCGAGCTGACGAGTTTGGACGAGTCGTCTTCGACTACCTTGAACCTGGTGGCACGTTAGTGCCATGCGACAAGAGAATCTAGGTGCAGCCACGAAACCAGCCGCGCTTGGGCATCCACATATTCCCGACACTCGTCACCGAAGAATCGTGCCCTCAGGTGGTGCCGCCGCCATGCTTTGCCGGTAGTAGCCTGGTCGCGAGCATGGTCTTGTCGAGCACACCCGGCATGTTGACCGGCGCCGCGGTGACCATGGACGCATGCGCGAGACCACGCAAGCTGCGCTGCTGTGGATCAAATATACAGCAGCACAATCCTCACCGAACCCCTGGCAAGCTGAGATGGGCAGACCGCATCGCTTGTCAACGCAACTTTGCAGGGCGGACATGGTCTTCTGTGGGGGAGAGCGCCGTTTCACCCAGCCTGATTTTTCAGAGGGAGAAACCAATTGGTGTGCGAGGGAACGAAAGAGAGAAGAGCACAACTCACCTGATAAACGCCAGTTCCTCAACTACGTTTGGAATAAGGGTGAACTGTAGGATCGACCCGCCGTTGCCAAAAACCGGATGGTCCGTTCTGCCCACTCCAGACTTTTGCTTATAACGACCCTCAGGGATGCTTTCCGGCGATCCTTCTTTTGGCTTGTCGACGTGAAGCTCCGCCTTGATGACAGGGCGAAACGTGGAATTGCTGCGGGTTACATCGCCGCTGTCCGGTGTTTGCATGGGAATGTGCTGCCCAGCAAGAATCGCGATGGTGAGATCCATCGTTTGGTCAGGCGCGGCCTCGCTCTGTGTCTCGGCGGTGCTGCTTGAGCTCTGGTATCCCGCCGGCTTGAGAACCCAGCCCCGTTCACCAGCAAACATGCCCTCGTTTATCATCATGCCCTCATCAAGCACTTGCCAGTTCATTGCCACCATCTGGACACCCCCTCGCCAAAAGAGGCTTGGGTCTGGGTTTGAGCTGTCGATCCGCATCCCTGCGGGGAATGCTCGCATGAAGTAGGTTTTGTTATGGAGAAACATGTCTCTATGTCTCTTCTGGTACAGCTCAATAATTCGGTTTTCGCTTAGGGAGAATATGTGTGGCGGACTTTTGGCCTCTGGAGTTGACAGACTCTTGTAGTGCTGACTCCGAGTATATATGGCGAGTTTTCCGAGGCTTTCGCAAATTCGCACAGCGTTTTTGGTCTGGGCCGGCGGTGCTCGATCGTCTTCCCCCCCAGAAGCATCATCGTCATCCGCGAAATCAACTGGCAGATCCATTGTCGTCAGAGGAACTGTCAGGAGCCCGCCAACCTTTTTGCTCTTTACGAGAATCTTGCCGCGGAGCTCGTCCAGATTGGGAACTCGGAACCTGGGGTCGCAGCCGTCCAGCGGCTGGTCAAGGAGCATCTCCTGCCACTCCTCCTTCATTATGTGGACCATCTTCATTTGCTGGTCCGAATCTGCGTGGACTTCGAGGCTGATGATGATAGGCAAGTCGTTGTTGGCAAAGGCAGACTCCTTGATTGCCTTGCATACCTCGCGGAAGCCGCATGGGACGGTAAACGTCCAACCATGTGTGACAATCGGTTCATCCTTCGGATACTGCTGTATGGAACGAGTACGTGCTCGAGCTCTTTCGTGGCAGTCGCTCGAGTCCCCTGGGTCTAGTGAAAGCTGGCCGCTGGATCTGGCCGAAGGGTTCCTCTCCACGCGCCGACTATCATTGCTCCTGCTTCGCGACCGGCTTCCAGACCTCTCGCCCAAGTACTCCCCAACAGTGTCTGCGACGGTCTTTCCGACGTTGGGGAATGAACTGCCTGAGATTCCATGACGGTGTTCATGCCTGCGTGAGCTCGAGGTACCAGCAGGTACGATTGTGTTTCCGTTCCAGACATCGATTTCGATACAGCGACAGCCTCCTAGTAGGGCCTTTGCCAAACGAGAGTAAGCATCATCCTTTGCCAAGTACGTACGCCATCACATGAACCTACATTTCGATATGCATCTGGCGAGCTCCTTGAGAGGAGCTGGTTTCCCACGAGGTAGGTATTGTGGCTGCTGTTGATGAAGTAGTTGGACAGAGGCCTGGAGAGATCCTTCTCCCGGGGTGGCCCGAGTGCATCCCACGAGAATTTCGATTCCCATTCGTAGAGAAACTCGCCAAAGCTGAAGGTGGGTTTATCAGGTGCAAGATGTGTCCAATCAGTCTCTCCTTGTACAGTCCGTAGGAATTCGATGAATTTATCCCGGGCAAGATGTTCAGCTGACCCCCGCCACTCATCGAAGATACGCTCAATGATGTCGTACATCTCGGTGCTGTGGCTGTGGCGAATCTCTGGGATGATCTGTGGCTTCGTAGTGGAATTGGTCTCGGTAGAAGCCTTGTCGTTGATCGTATGTGATTCGAATCCTCGCTGTGGTAGCTTTGGAGACACAAATGCCGTCGCACCCACGATGGTGGTCAAGGCGGCTCTTGCCTGGTCGTTGGAATTGGCGAATATGGACATGGTTCGAGATCGCCTCGGGTTACGGTCGTCGTCGGTCTTGTTCGCCCGATTTCGCCTTGCTATCCTGGCGCGAAACCGCCGCTGTGATTTCATGGTCAGCTAGAGCTTTGGAGAAGGGGCCCGCTGGGCGAGCAAAAGATGATTCGTTTCGGGAGGCTGTCTACTTACGTAGAGGTCACAGAACGAACCCATGTTTGTTCTCTTTGGCTAGTTGAGAGGGCCGTTTGGCGACGATGGTCGGCGTCGGGGTCGGGATGGGATAGCGGCAGCCCAGGACGTCGCCCTTAGTCGGACATTGTCCAGAGGCGCCCGAAGAAGCACTTCAGCAGGTACCGTAGTGCGTCGAAATCGAAGCTTGTCGGCAGGAGAAATTGGCGAAATCTGGGAAGCCGGACGGCAGAAGAGCGAGGTGACAGGGCATGTCTGGCCGCCAGGGCCAGGGATGGTCATAAGAGCTCAGACCAACCGAGATCGACAGCGGCCTGTCAGCAGCACTGTCTGATAGGAAGGTGGCACAAGTGTCGGCGTGGCGCATGAGGGCGGCCACTACCGCTGAATGGCATAGCGGCCGGCGAGTTGGGCCTCCAGCTGCTAGACTACGCCCCTTTAGTGGTGTTAGTGGCCGCAGTAGCGGGGGACAGTGGTCTCGCCACACGAACTGTCCATCGTGATTTGACCGCCCACAGTGCCCTTTTGAGCACGAGGCACACAGCCGACACCGGTGGCACGGTGACAGTTGGCGGCGGCCACCCACAGGGCTACCACAGCCTACCCCCCTGCAGGCACAGCCCTAGAGTCCCACCCAAAGGCCCAGATCTGTTCTGATTCGAGCCGAATCAGAGCCCACGGCGCAGTGCACGCATGGCTAATTTGGCGGACCACTGTGCCGGAGCGGGCATCAAGGGTTGGAGGATCCCTGGAGGCACTCTGCAATTGGGGGCCAGCCCCTACACAAGGCTGAGGATATTGGGAGACAGGGCCAATCCGTTGGACGACATGGTAACGTTCGTGACAGCAATCAATGCAGCAATGCAGCATTGGGAAGCATGCTCCGCCGCACTGTATCGATGGCTGTCAGCTTCTGCTGCTGCTGCTGCTGTCAATTCCATGTCTGACGATTATTGACACACAATTGATCCAGTGGCACGAGGCAAGGGCCATCCCGAGGACTTATTGTGGTGGTTTTTCGCATCCACAGCAATGCCCCATTGTTGGGAGCTGCCCCTTCGGGCGGTCAAACACCGAACCTGGTACTTCACTGGACACCTGCTACAGCTCGACAGGACGCCGACACCGACGCCCTTGCGCGCGAGTATCCGAAGAAGGCGATAAAATTCGGAGCCCGAGCCGCAAAGTCACCGCTGGGGGTGACAGGGGCGGCGCTTCGACGGAAGGGCCTGTTTGGTGTCTGGGACAAGGGCTGCTGCGATCGAGTAGGTAGAGCCATGCGTCACAGACAACAAAAGACGGGAACCAAAGGATGTGGCACAGAGGACGAGTGGCGGACATGGCGTCCCTAAATAAAATAATGAATGGCAACGCAGAGGCTGTTATCCCAGATGCCAGGCGCTCATTGCTCGGCGAGCGTTGGGTTGAAGCTGCGTGCGCACTTGAGCTCCGCCACTTCCCGCTCCGAACGCGGGACTTCCCATGGGACCTAACGCTCGCCGGCACTGAACCGGCCGGGCCACCCGATGCACGGGACGGGGCGTGCGGGGGAGAGAGCGGGGAGGCGCAGCTGGGACCCGCCGCCCGAAACTCAAAGAGTGAGGTGAGGTCATCCGCTGACCCAGTGCGGGCCGTTGGTAGGCGCAACCATGACCGCATACGATAAGACAGCGCATCGCGTGTTGAAGAGAAAGCTTGCTTCTGCTCCCGACTTGGTGGTCCACAACGAAGGCTCTAACCAAAAGACACCATGGACGAGGCACACCAGGAGGATAAGGTTCGGTCGTGGGGCTTCGGCCACGTCTTCACTTGGAGCGACGGCCCGTGAGTAGAAAAGCCCCCCAGGTTTGCCTCAGGTCTTACCGACGTTGCGCCTCCGTTCCACCAGACATCGCCTCGCAGCAGAATGGGCAGGCTGACTCCAGCTTCTCGCAGAAACACGCACTACCCGCCACACTCGCATGCCACATTGACCACTCATCTCATTACTCATGGAGAGTTGACCATCTGGTACCCAAATGACCCAGGTTCTGAGAAGACGACGTACGGCGTGGGGTCCCGAGTTGATGTTGACGCCGGCAGAGTCCATGAAGTTGTTGTCGGGAAAGATGGTTGTACATATGTCATTGGGGAATAAAATGATGTGCCCAATAAGCCCACAAAACCTACACAGTCTACATGCCGGTAACACGCTGTTTCTTTGACAGAGGTAATGCAACAGTTGCCGCTCAATCATTGTTACATGCATCTTGGCCACCTCAATGACCACGGCTACTTGAGTCCGATGGGTTTGATGTACCAAAGTGACCGAGTTATGGCTACATGTACTTTGTTTCCGCCAGATTCCAGATGTCCAAAGGTACATGTACAGATGCAATACCCAAATGAGATTGGAGGACCAAATCAGAGGTATCGCGGTCCTCGAAAATACATGACCGCTCGCATTTGTTGCGTTGCCGTAACCTCATTCCAGTCTGTTTCCACCTTTTGGGATTCGCCTCATACCTCTTGTATATTCCAATAGTTCGTGTTCATCGCCGCGACAGAAGCATTTGGAGAACAATGTCCACCGTAGATTCTCGGGCTCAATAAGTAGCTTCCCATCTAGGGCAGTTGCGTTGCGTGTAGCTTAGCCAACTATTTCCCGTGGAGGCGTGGATGCTCAAACAAGATGAACCACTGTCCGAGGAAAATCCCGGGACTATTCTCGTTGTACGTATGTGCGTGTACTTGGTTGGTCATTTTAGTTTAACAGCGCAGGACGGGATACAAAGGACCGCGCATGAAATGAGTACTGGTCTACAGTCTCTGGACTCTTAGAGGGACGATGACCTATCGGATGGATAAACCTTCACGCAGAAGGTGGGCACCCTTTGACCTGAAACCAGATTTAAAGAAGGGAAGAGGCGTATGAGCGACTCCCTGTGACTGGGCGGACTCACTTGCGGTTTTCAGGAAAACATGAGTTGCCCTTGTCAATGGGTTGCGATGCATGTCTCCCTGGGTGAAGAAAAAAGCAACGCACATAATCGGCTATATTTGCACTGATCACATCAGGGGTCGGCTTTCCTCATAGATTCCTGTACGCCTCGAGCCTCACCAGTCGTTGACGTCCATCTTGGTAATCACGGCTTTTCTTGAGCGAAAATGTGACGCAGCAGAAACAGAAGCCTCGCCAAAGACAACTGCTTCGGCAAGAACGAAGAACTGTGGAATGTGGCCTAGTGCTACATGGACAGTCAAGAAGAAAGGAAGAGTCCCTGGATTTTTCCAATATTGTCGACCCCGCCTAGAATTGATGTTGACATACCTATGAGATGAAGGAAAGCGCATGCCGACTTGCATCTTCAACGACTTCGACACGATCAAGATCTAATGTTACCACAGGCAAGGCGGGAACAAAGCAGGAAAGACAGTGTAATGACGAATGCAGCAACAAAAGAGAATAAGAAACTCGGCTCTGATCTGAGACGGGATCGAGCAGGGTATGTATGTTTGGAAAGATCTATGAAGGATGCAAAAAGAAAACGTAATTGGACGAACAGGGAATCGAACCCTGGACCACTCCCAGATGTTTCGTATGAAATATGCTAAGGGAGTATTATACCACTAAACCATTCGCCCGGTGGTGTTGCAGATTTCCCATCCAGCAAATATTATGTGGGCTAGGGTGGAGCAGCTACCCTAGATATCGAACAGCAACTCCTCGTTCAAGGTGCATCCAGCAAGTGATGAAGCGGAGGAAGAGGTCAATTGAAGAGACAGCAACCTGCGGGGGTGCCCTCCCACACCATGTCGCCTAGGACAAGGCTAGCTTGGCTAGCAAGGTCACAGCCCGTATGCCGTGCATCGATTGGAAACCCCGGTAAACCTTCACGTGAAACCTACGACGAGAAAGGCCGTGTGTTGTCTCATGCGTTGCCGCGGTGGCCAATGACAACGGCATGCGTCATGGGGATCTGTTTATGATTGAAACGAGCAAAGCAGTGGGCGGCCGGGTGCAGAAGGCAAGAAAAAAGGCAATGCTGCAGCGGATGGACAACGCGAGCGGCGAGAGGTGAATTTGCGTTTCTGCACGTGTCAGAACCGGCCAAGGAAAACAGGCCATCCGGCCAGTGATGAGGGGACGAGGCTTGCTTGGGGAGCATGTCTCAGCTGTTGTCGACTCCCCATGATATGCCGTATGCGTGCGTGCGTGCGTTGCGCGTGCGTTGGTTGACCAAGCCCGGCGAGAAAGGACTCGGCCTAGCTGCAAGAGACGCCAAAAGCGACAGAACGGCCGGCGCCGGTCGACGAAATGGCGCCGGGCCTCGCCACTATCGCTGCGAACAGCATCGCCGTGTTCGGGTGGCGGCAGAGCACGATGAGGTCTGGATGATGCTCCTTGAACGCTGAACCATGCCGAGAGACCCAGCCAGCGGAGACGAGCACTGTGATGATTACAGTAAGTAGCGGTCGTTGTGGTTCCCCGCCGCATCTGGATCTCCGAACCCGCAGACGGCAATGTAACATGATGTCGTGCATGGATCAGGGCCCTGTGGCCGCTGCTAATGCTGCTAGTGCTGCTAGACAGCGGTTGGATCGAGATGATTCACGGGGACACCATCACCACCATCACCCCCATCATATCATCGGGTGGCAGAAGGCAGATCAAGGCAGGTAGGCAGGCAGGTCAACCTAGTTCCTGGACCAGGGGACAGTTTCAGAATACCAAGGCATCGAGGGATACGTGACAACGTCGTTGGATGGGGATAGGGTATGAGGTAGCCAGTCTATGATGTGATGTGCCTGCTGGTGGAACCTCTGACCTCACGGGCCTCACCTCACCTGCCGCTTTGCGGATCATGCACATGCTCGGTTTCATGAGCCAGCGACGCCGCTCAGGCTCTGCCCGGCCAGCCCAGCCGGCTGAGGCGCTGCAGTGCAACTACTGCGAAGGTCTGCCGGCATACCAGCGGCCCCGAGGCGGCGCTGCTGCATGAGGTGCCGAGGCCGATGTGAAGCTGCAAAAGGGCCGCGCGGCGGATGCGGGCAAGACAGCTAACGCCTCCCATCCGATTTTCCCGTGGACGCAAACGAAGTGAAGTGAAGAACCATGTACGCACGCGGCTCCCATGGCAAGCCCATGTCGCTGACGTCGTTCGCAGCATCCAAGATGGGGAGAGCACTACATAGCATGTAGTATAGTGAGTTGTGGTGATGGCGGGGAGCGACAGGGATGAAACAACGGCGTCTCGTGTCAAGCGCCGCTTGCGTGTCACGACTGCAGAGGCTCAGTCCAATGAGGCCATGCGATGCACACGGTCAAGGTTTTCCGCCGACGGGGGCCCGATCTCCGTCGGTCGAGCATGGTCGATGAGCACTGCAAGTGTCCATGCTCGGGCAGCTGGGCATGTTCTAGCTGTGATGCGATGCGGTGCAAATCAAATCAAATCATATCAATGCTGTTGCGGTGCGTCGGCCCGGGAGCAGCATTGCATGAGCGCAGCAAAACAAAAACCCGGACGAGCTGAGGGTTGGGGGAGGCGGGCGCATGGAGCATGGAGCGTGGGGAGAAGGATGACGGGCAAAAAATCCAAAACCGAATTGAATTGCATTGAGCATTCCTTGGCGGATTGGACGGAGGCTGGTTGTATGCACTCAACATGAGATCCACCACGGCCACCCCGGTTTCGATGCCTGGCCTGCGGACCGAAAGACTCGACGGAGGAGACGAGAAAGGCCTTGTGATTGACGATGAGTGAGATTGGCGCCAGGACGAGGCGTCTCGCGTCTCATGGACAGCATCATCCCTGCCCGGTCTTGGACATCTCCAGAAAGACCAACTACGTAGCTTGTTGGAGAAAGAGGAAAGCAGCCCAGCCTGCGTGCTGCCCAGGTGCTTGGGATGCCCCCGGCTTCTCCAAGCACACCCCACCCCCAGGGACCCCACGCCCACGGCGCCCCAAACAGCCCATGATGCTAGCCATCATAGGTCGAACCGTCATGCCCGTCGTAGCCACCGCCCGCCGCCCCGAGAAAGGAAACGGCGGGTCCGTCTGGCCCGGCAGTTGAGCGGACCTTGGGAGTCAAGTCTCACGGCTTGGACAACAGCTGCGGATGGGGGGAACGGACGCAACAAAGCTCCAGCGCATGGCCTCCTCTCACAAGACAGCTGGGCACAGACGGCGACCAAGTCAAGGATGCTGGCTCAACAGGGAGAGGGAGAAAGACACAATGCGGCATCCGTCGTCGCCAATGGAAACCTTGGGCGGGTTGGCAGCTAGTTAGATGCGTCGCCGGGCCATGTACTTCGTACGCTTCCTGCGCCGCCACTGCCCCGAGACATTGGATGCTCCAGCTTGGTCTTCGCCCGCCGCTTTCGCCTTTCGCCCTCCTGCTGCGACGTCGAGCAAACAACAGCCCATGTGGGTTGCAGCCCAGCCTAGCCCGGTTCCCAGCGTGCAGCTGGCTGAGTGAGGTGAGAGCTGAGGCAGCTGAGGCCAATGCTGCTCTGCTCTGCTACTTGCCGATGCTCGCTGATGCATCCCGGCGCTCGCTGCGTGCGTCTCGTCGTCTCACGCCCTCGCCCGTTCCCCTCACCCCTCACCACACCCCCGGCCAGGCCATTCGCGGTCGCCGGGCCTTCTCCGCACCTCCAACTCCTGCTGCATGGGCTGTGTGTTCGTCAGATAGCTGAACCTATATTGTCGGGAATACGTGGTAAGCGGCCTGTGATGGCTAGAGCGCAGGAGGTGCTGAGAATCAAGGTTGTTTGGTGCTCCACCCCCGTCTCGCCTCGCAGTAGTAGTTGCAGAAGGCAGCAGCAGCAGCAGGAGCGAGCAGCAGCAGCAGCCATCCATGGACGATCCTCGCTCTAGTAGAGCTGCGCTGAACTGTGTCGAGGAGTAGCTTGCTCAGGAGCAGCATTGACTGACTATTATTTAGTCGCATGGATGCATCATCATAAACCCGGCTCCACCTCCTTCCCCCGGTCGAGCTCCAACCTCCAGCCTCTGCTCGCTCCTCAATGCCCAAATCCATGTCGACTTGCTGCACTCTTCTGCCTGCTCTGCTTTTCTCTTTCAACTAGCGCTAGGAGCAGCTATCTGACTTCGCCCTTCCTCCGCCAGTTGATCTCTTCGGCCAATCTTTTTGAGTTTGCCGGTTACATGACGAACCGATACTCTATTTGTGTCTGCCTCCCGCATAGACTACGTACTAGACTACCAAGTCAGTGTCAGTAGCTTCCTCGACCTCGAGCTGACCAGGGAGAGAGAGGGGGGGGGGGGCCGCACACGCACGCAGCTTACTACAAGGATACCGAACGCTTTCCGCCTTTTCACCACCACTCAACTCTGCAAGCTTATTATAATAATACCGCCGTTCCCCCCCTCCCATACCCATCTTTGACAGAGGGGCGGAATGGAGGTCTCAATTGCCATCTAACAAATCCATCATGGCTGAGGCGGACCCCCAATCCACTGGCTCTCGCGGCCGGTTTTTGTCTTGGCTGAAGACGTCGTCTCCGCCACGGAAGCAGCCTGAGCACGCTGGCCAGGCTGCCGCTGGGACCTCTTCCGTCGCTGTGGTGTCCTCCTCCCTCAAGGACGCCCATCCGGGCCATCCCAAACTCCAGAAGCGGCCCAAGGCGCCGCCGGTTGACAATGCATTCGTCGCTCGTCCATCTGCTGCCGAGAAGAATGGCTTCCGTCCTCGTCCGCTCCCAGTCGAGCCCTGCCCGATGGAGGCGTCCAAGATCGGCATTGCAATTTCGGCTCCGACTGAACCGTCGCATGCCTCCCTTGCTTCCCCAGGCCCAGACGACGCCTCGCGAGATCCAAAGCGGAAGACTGATGTGTTTCACACTGGCCCATTCCATCCGCCTGGCCAATCTCAACCCAAGTCCAGCATAATACCCCGACATTCCCGCTCCCAATCGCTTGGTGATGGCACACCGCAGCTCACTCGACGCATGGATAGGTACGTTGCATTACACTGTACCGCCAGCCATGAGTCCCTGCAGCTAACATGTTGACCAGTGTGCACAACATCGAGAGGCGCGCATCCGCGAGCTTCAACGCCAGAAGACGCCCAATTTACATCCAGAGAAGCCCTGTCCTGCCGGGCTCAGATGAGACTGCCATGGCTATGATGGACAACCAGCTCGAGATGCCTCGGGTCACCGAAACCACCTGGAAGAGCTCTCATCCTGCTCAGCCGGTGGGTGCGCCCTTGGTCAGAACCTATTCAGACACTGCCATGTATATGCCCGTGCGCCGTCGCTCTCTCATTCGAACGCCCGGTGTTGCTACTCGCGCAGAGCAACCCACGCAGTCGCTCTCGTCGCAACCCAGTCAGCGTTCAGCTCGCCACCTGACTGTAGCCTCAAGCAGGCAAGGTAACCCCGGTCCAACGATAAGGAGAGGACTCTCCCCTCCCGTCGAGCACCCAAGCCCGAACCCGCAGCGGGCGGTGACGCCTTGTGAAGCCGAGTATAAGCAACTAGGAGGAATCAAGTTCGGGTCGCTGCGCATCACCAATGGCGCCCCTAGGCCCAGCCCGGTGGTGGATGGCGAGACAGAGAACGACATGGCAAAGCCACCATCATCTGTTGGCCGGGGACACTTCGATCAGTCGGCACCCTCGCACAGCTTGGCAGTGGCCACCCCGACCAGCCGAGAGACGCAGAGACCGACGCCATGTCCCCAAAGGCCTTCGCCGAGGACCACCACTGGCACCGCTCAGAATGCATGGCCGACCAGAGCTGCGCCGAAAAGCGCCCAGCCGGGACATGATGCGCTGAACTACGCTGTTGCTGAGGTCCTGCATGTAAGAGAGGACCCCAACGCCAAGCCGAGCGCCGACAAGATCCTAAGGGATCTCGAATGCAAGACTCTTAAAACCCTGCAGCGTTCTGACAGTGGATTCGTTTCGAGTCCCTCATCGGATGGATCTCAGAAGACGGTCTCCAAGCTCGACAGCGGCTACGGGTCAAGCGCCTCTCTCCGGTCTCTCCGCAGCTTTACGACTGCAATGACGAGCCGCCGAAGCTCTTCCGAGAAGCTGGTACTGAAAAAGCCAGACACGCCGATTCCAGAGAGTAAAAGGGCCGAAGACGAAGCCTCCTTCCAACTCGCTAGTGGGGTTCTTCAGCAGAAGGCCAGCCCCGGCCTCCCAGCGCTGCAAGGCGATGTCAACCGTCCCACAGCTCAAAGGACTCTCTCTTTCACATCCATGGCGCGGAGCAGTGGCTTCCACCTACCATCCTTGAGGCATAGTAAGAGCCGTGAGCTCCGGCCATCGAGATCCGTATCCCGATCCGGCCCAAGCACGCAAGCGGGCCAGAGCAGCCACATGGAAGTGGTGGACGAGAACCCGACGCCAGCTCTTGCGGCGCGGCCTGCAGCCGAGTCCAGCCCGCCGAGCGGAAAGCTGGAGCGTCTCCTTTCCTCCAAGAGGAAGGGGCCTCCAAAGGTCCGAGGAAGCCAAAAGGGCGAGAGGAGCTCACGCGTTCACCCGTCCCTGCGAACCGAAACTAGCAAGGAGACTCTGATGACGATAATGAGCGTGGGGAGCACGGAGCTCCTCCATCCCATCGCAGGGCGCCAGAAGGTGGAAGGCCATGACGCAAGAAAGCAGGGGGCATCACAGTTTCGTGGACTGCGGCGCATGTCGTTCCGGAACGCGAAGGAGTCCATCACCAATGCAGCAACGACCATGCTGGCTTCAGGGAAACCCGCGGATGCCCCTCGCAGCCCCCGGGAGCAGAGCCCCAGTCAGCCGCACGACCAAAAGCCGACTTCACCCAAGACCTCTAGTGCTCAAAAGAAACCAGGAAGCAGTGGCGAAGGTCTGCACCACAGCGTCTCCGTTCCCTCGCACAAGCCAACCTCTTCTTCAGCTTCAGCAACTCCAGGCTCCGTTTCAAAGAGGCAAACACCCAAGCCATATGCAAAAGAACGGTCCACCAGTTCGTCTCAGCTCCGTGACGACGGGAAAATCACACCACCAACACACATTGCCGGGGACATGGACCAGCAGAGAAAGTCCAAGTCACCTCCGCCTGTGAGCATGCGGACCCGAAGCGGACAGAACCTCCGTGCCCAGGCCTTGCAGCCGCCAACCTACGCGCAGCAAACTCCCTCGCGACGGCCATCTCTTCCTCGCGTGGGCAGCGGAGTGTCGTATCAGGGCCAACCCCCCAGTTCGCCAACATGGCAAATGTACCATCCCACTTCTCAAACAAGCCTCCGCCCTCCCGCAAGCCCGTCCCGCTCGTTGAGTGCGCGCCACGCCCAGCCCACTTGGCAGAGCAGCTATGAGCGAGATCTCAGGTCTTATCAGCAGCGGATGGGACACCACCGTAGAGGGTCCGAGCCTCTTTACATGACGTCTCACGTCTCTGGTCCTACTCAGTCCGGGTACTCTTCGCCGCCTCATCAGCATATGCATTCACAGAGCGCGGGCTACCATGCCCATTCTCATTCCGGCGTCATCATGAGCCAGGCAGAACAACAAATGATTCTGCAGCAGGCATCGCAGCAGTTGCACGCCTCGGTGCTCGGCATGCAGAGCATGCCCGTCTACCAGCATCACGGCGCCGTCCAGCCGACGAGGAGCCACCAGGGCCATCGACGAAGCTCGAGCACACGCAGCGTCCCGAACAGCCAAGGTCCTCCTTTCCGCGTTCTGCACAGCTACCACTCGCCGGCCTATCGAGGGGTTCCGATTTGGGGCTGAAAGAACCATATAATTATTATCCTCGCTTGATTACTACTCCTTTTCCTACGCACCAAGCAAGATACCAACAAATTGGGGACCAAAAATACTGGCGTTTTCATATACTACGGGTTATACATAAAGAGCTGGGGGGCCCAGCTCACCACGGTCTTTTTACATCTAATTGTGGCTGACTTACTCTTTCTTGTTTAAGCGTGGCTTTCGTTCTCACGACGCTGTCCTCGTCCATGGCTCGGACCTAAAAAGAAATCTACGGGGGCTGTCGGTCGGCCCTCTCTGGATTTGCCCAGGCTTGGGCTACCTAGCTGCATTCTCTTCGTACATGATCGACCATTGAGGGTGTGTTCGCTTGGATCTGTGACACGCACGTATGCTACAGTGGGCAATACACACATAAACAGGGCGAACATGGACTTGGGTGATAAAACACTACTAGTAGATAGTCTATCAGGGGAACGAGATACCCAAAAAATGACATTATTCGCAAAAAACTTGAACTTCCATGAGCCTGTGAGTGCATCCATGCCGAAGCTTAGGGTAACAGATGTGACCACTAGGGATATGAGGAATCAACACCGAAGATCTGAAAGATATGAAGTATGTGGCAGTCAGACGTGAGCAGTTGTGCGAGCATTCAACAGCACCTAGTCAGCCGAAAGGTGAATAACATCCTCGACCAACATCTACGGGTTGTCAATGTGGGAGTGTGCAGGGTGGCGCTGGTGTGTGTGCCCCCGAGTGAACAGCACAGCCACGGCCACCAAGAAATCCAGGGAACAGGCGCGTGCCTGCATGGCATCCATAAAAAAAAACAGGCGGCCTTCCGCGTGACGGGTTTGGTGCATCCGCCGAGGGTCCTTGGGGGCTAGCGACTGAAGCCATCACCGCTGGATTTGAAGGATGGTGGGCAGCGCACACGCAATGGCGGTCTCTCTCTAATACACGTGTTGCTCGTAGAGGCGTGAACGAGTGACAGCAACGGGCGACACTCACAGTGTGCCCGAGAGTCCCGAGCAGGGCCGCCCCTGTCGAATCATGCACAAAGGCAAAATGACAGCCTGGCGGGTGGTCATTTTCCGGGGACGAAGAAGCAAGTACGGGCGCCGACAATGCATCTTGACTACTTTGACTTGGTGGTGATGCCGGTATTGTTCCTACGGATGGCTGCCGGAGGATGCGGGCCCCAAACAACTCGACAGCACCTCGTCAATGTGGCTCTCTGCCTTGAATCTGGTCGGCGGAATGAGGAGCCGGAGCTTCGATTGATGGTGGTGCCGGGTGGCCGAATGGGGCAACACGATGCTATTTTGGGCGACGCACGAGCCAAGCTGCGATCCTATGTTTGTTGTCCCGGGTCGGCGAGGCGGCCTTGGTGGGACCGCCTGTTGTTGGGAAGGGGATGCGAATGGGGGAGGGAGTGAGGGAGGGCATCTCTGCAACAGTTTGCGCGTGATAGGCCCGGCGGTGGTGTGCCCGTGTATGTGGGTTGGTGCTGGTGCTGGTGTTGTGCGGCGACTACCTGATTGAGACCCATAGATTGCTTTGCTGGAGAACCTCAATATTTCCCGGCGCTGACGTACGCCTCTTGCATCCACCACGATGGGAGCTCCCCTGACACTTGCCCGTAAGCCGATTGTGCCTGGATTTTAGGCGGGCGGGTGGCCTGGGCGGTGATTTATGCTCGACAGAAGAAACCACACGCTAGCCCTGCCTTAGCGACTGCCTCAGCGAAGGTTTATTAGACCCGAGCTCCCGGCAGGACAAATCAGAGGGTTCCCACTGGCGTGGTCCAGAGTGCGTTCCTCCATCTAGGACCGCCACTACAGCCACCAAAGGCCGCCTCAAACAATAGACAGCTGCAGGACCCTTCAAGCCCCCGTTCTCATGCACGCAGTACAAGTTCTAGGGGCTTGGTAATTACGCAGCTCGGCACATCGTCAGCTCGTCACCGGTGGTATATCACTGTGGACATCAAGGGGTAATTTTTATGGCACTTGACTCTGACATTGCTTGGATGGACGGGACTTTTCTTCTCCATCATGGCCATAAGCCGTGGCATAGTGGGGCCGGGGTGGGCCGACCCGGCAGCCCCGACCAATTGGAAGTCGACGGCGTTCGTCGATGGCCGGGTCCAGAGTAGGGCAACCTGCGCTGTGAGCCGCTCACTCCGGGGGACTCAACGGCCTCTGTCTGGGAGCGAGGTGCCGACGGCGGCGGCATAGGTCGATACATGAGCATGGCCGCCCCTGCCCTGTAATATAGCCACGCGACGAGGTCAAACGAGATGTGCCAGTTCACAACGCCAGTCTCTTGCTGGCTGGCCGAACTTATGCGGAGCTCACGGCCACCGCCAGGCGCTTGGGGCGGGTTTGAAACCTGACATCTGCTGAGGTGCCCTTTCGTGGTGGTGGTCTCGCAGGCGGCCACGCGCGGCCCTGCATGAGCCCCCCAGGTCGCCGACGGACAGTAAGCAAACTTCCAGTCCTCCCATTGCCCCAGCCAAGGAGGGTGGAGGGCTTGAGGTGGGCAAACCTGGACTGAAGCAGCGCTAGCCCGCCGTCACAGCCCCATCGGCGCGCCAGGCCCTGCCGGGATACGAGAGCCACCTGCCACCCGCCCGCCCAGCCCTTGTCCTTCAATAAAAGTCCTGGCCTTCGCTTTGTCCTAGCCATGCGTCGTGACTGTTCTCTCGCTTCTTCCTTCTTCATCCAGTCACGGTATTTTTTGCGTTACTCTCGGCCATTTCGCCGCCTTCCTCTCGTTTCACAGCAACACTCATCGGCCCAGCCAAGGCTCCCCTCGCAGTGTCGACCGATCGAACGCTTCTCTCTCGCTAGGCTACCACCACTCGCGCTCTCGCCGCCTTACGACTGAGCGTCAGCATCCGACATCCAACAGGCCACCCCAGTCCGCTCCGCCAAAACCCGCCCCCGAGATTTGAACGCTCATCACGGCCTCGCCTCCTGTGTCGATTAGAGTCTTCACCACCAGTTAGTAGGCCTGGGAAATCGCCAACCTTTCAGCCACAGAGTCGTCCACCTTCGCTGCCCCCTGTGGCCATTCGGAGCGACCAGCACACCTGCTGCCCAACATGTTCGCCTCACGATTCCTCAAGCTAGCTATCCTAGCACTATGTATTATCTACGTCGCCGACGCCTCGCGGGTAGACAATATCCAGGTTGTCCGTCGGGAGGTTGAAGTGCGACAAAACACTCCAGGCGGCGATGCCTCCGCCGCACCAGACCCTGCCCCTACCAAGGGCAGTGATGCCAGCGTTCCAGCCTCAAAGGACGAAACAAAGCCTACCTCGGCGGCCGACTCCAAGCCATCTGATAAAGCTTCCGCTTCCCCGGCCGACTCCAGCCCTGCTGCTCCAGAGAAGACCACTGCTGCTCCAGCTCCGTCCGCGTCGAACGACTCCAAGGATAAAACCAGTGCTTCCGCCCAGGAGACCAAGCCCGCGGCAAGCAAGACTGACTCTAAGCCCTCCTCGCAGCCATCCAAGTCGGATGAGGCTCAGCAGACTGCCGCGCCCAGCAGCTCCGCCGGCTCTAAGGAGGATGACACCAAGAGCAAGTCGGACAGCAAGTCGGACAAGAACGAGTCTTCCCTTCGCCCCGTCACTTCTACCCATATCGACGTCGTCACCATGACCAACGATGATGGCAGCAAGTCGACCCTGACTACAACTACAAGGACCACCTCCACCCCCGGCCTGAACTCGGGCAACGACGGTGGTGATAACTCTACCATGCCCGTTAAGACCCGCAACATCGTTATTGGCGTCGTCGTCGGAGTTGGTGGCTCCATCATCTTGGGCGCCCTCGCCCTTGTCGCCTGGAGAATTTGGGGCCGCAAGAAGCACGCCGAAGAAGCCGACGGCCTGATGGCCTTTGGAGACAACGACACCAGCTACCAGGGCAGCAGCCGGTACCCCAGCGGCGGCAGCTATCCTGCTGGCTATGCCGGCCTCGAGAAGTCCGAGCCCCCCAGCACGGGTGGCGGTAGCATCGGCCCAACGCGAAGCCCTTTCCAAAACAACGACGCATACCACGCTCCCGGACAAGCACCCGTCAACGCATCATCCAACTTCTAACGAGCCCCCTGACCACGTTCCTCTTACCTGAACCTCATCACCCTCCCCTAATTTGAACATATCTCAACTATCTGCCACCCGACTGGGCGGATCAAGGGCGTTACGGAGCCGACAGGCATGGTCTATTTTCTTTCATTTTGTTTTTCAAGGAATCTAGAGGAGTTGCACGAGCTTCATGTCATGGCAACCCGCCATGCTTTTCCTTCTTATTGCTTCTTGCACACCTACAGAAACACACCAACTACCAACTACCAGCGCATTCCCTCACAACTGGACAAGGCTGTCCATGAAAAATTTGATTTCGTTAGGGGGAACAAACAAACCTGCACGTCAGATGCACGTATGACAGATGAGATGGCATTGTTCTCATGACATTTGGCCCCCTGGGTGGCTCATGACAATATGCTGCCGAACTCGGAAGGACCAGCCACTGTGTCTAAACTAGATAATAATTCGATACCGAATGAACATACATCCGTGTTCCCTCGAATGCCTGACTACACTTGTTTCGTGACCATGACTGGTGGTGGTCGGCTCCTCTGAGATGGACCCCAGTTTCGATTCAGCTGCGTGCTAATCGCTAATGTCTCATATATTCCCTCGGGTCTCAGCCTCCCGAAGACAAAATTAGTAAAGCTGAGTATCCTGTTTCTCGTTCATTCCAGAGGCTCGCCAAGGAGGACGACTTGGCGTGGTCGACTCTCAGAGGGATTGTTCACACTTCAACAAAGGAGTGATTTGCTTCCCTACACCTACGCGGCATACCGGGACTTGAGGCTAGTGGTGATGCTCCAGACTCAAGAGCTGAGCTCGACACTTGGTCAGAACCTGGGGTGTTGACAGGAAAGGACAATATTCTTTGTCTCCAGTAAGGAAGAGACCTGCACCTCCCGACCGCGAGTGGCGTGCCAGCAAAGTCTTTATAGTTTACAGGATGCCATGGATGAAATGCTAGCCTTGTTATTTATGGTTCGTCGCGTGGCTCGTCTCAACGCGACACCGAAATGTCTGAGACTGGTTGCCTTGAATGCATTCTCGAGTTGGGCTTGGAGCGGGGCGACACCAATTTTGTGGTGTGGCGGGGTGAGCCGACGAGGCCGCAACTTTCATTTCCAAGCCTGGTGTCTGGAGTCGAGCGTTAGGAGCAGACTCTGGGCAGTTCACCCAAACGTCCCTTGCAGCGTTGGCTTTCTGTAGACGCAGCCCACCCGTGTATTGCACATGATGCACATGTTGGAGTGGATCCTTGGTGGCTGCGGGACAGCTGTCAAGGACGGAAGGAGCCCCAAGGAGCTGCTGGCACTGTGGCACATCACAAATGTGTGGGACCGGGTAGTCCCTGATCATAGCCTTTGACGGCGGGCTCTCCTTGCGGTGAGGCGAATGCCGATCACCCGCTGACGAAGCTAATGGGACAATGACGTTTGGCATGGGAAAGGCTCTTTGTCAAGGTGGAAAGAGGTTGGACTGAACGGGACGGAGATACGCAGGGGTCGTAATTGATGATATATGCCCATCCGTTTGGCATCAAGGTGACCGATGCCAAGAACTGACCCAGTCAGTTGACATCAGCGGATTTGAATGCCAGGCCGGATTTCAAAGCGTGGCGGGAGGGGACATTCCGCTAGGTGGCTGAGCTCATGGTCTGAGACCTCGGGACGGGAGGGAAACCTTGACAAGTTGACAATGCCAATTGAGTTGGCCGCCGTCGCCCTCGTGCAACCCTTTTATCTGATTCCTTCAGGTCCCAGGGACTACGTAGTAAGCCACCCGCCGCCAGTAGTGGTGTGCAGTGCAGCTTCTTGACATGAACTGCTCAACGGCTACAGGCATCTTGAACGAGCGCTAGGGCTGTCGGTTACGAAAGAGGATGAAAAAAAAGGAAGAAATAATAATGTGCTTCACCCTGTGCATGGGCAAGCGACCACTTTGTTGAGCTTGAGTGGGCGGAGAGCCCTCGCCAGCCAATCTGAGCTTGAGCAAGTTGAGGCTACGTAGCAACCTCTAATCAAACTGGATGGCCATGAGCTATGCCAGCGCAGCAGAAATCCAGCTTTTTGGGCGGTCAGCGGGGCTTAGCGCTACCTTCAATTATCACGCTGTCCCTAATAAAGTGCATGTCCCTCCCCATCGGATCGTCCGTCCTCGGTTTGGTCACCCCCCCTGGCCAAATTAGCGACCCTGGGGGACCCAATGTGATGTCCCTGGTGGGCTTGTGGTGGGCTTTAGTGGGCTTTAGTGGGCTCTCGGCGGGGGTCCTCCAGTGGCACCTACTTTCCGTGCCAGGCTTGGAGCATCATGCTTCGGGCCAGTCCACCAAACAGGTGGCCGCTAGCCTTGAACCCTTCCGTGCTGGTCTCCAAACTGGTCGCCCACCCGCACGGCAGTGAGGTGCCTGCGAGGCGAGTGCTGTGGTGGCTAGGTACCTTAGGAATTTCGCTGCACGGCCTGTAGCGGGCAAGGGCGGGAGGTACCTCCATCCCTGGCTTCTTCGTCTTCACACCCATCGATCTTGTCAGCTTCGTCACTCACTCACTCACTCATTCATTTTCTTTCAGCCGCTTTGTTCCTCGTTTCTCTCTGGATGCGAACTTGTTGACCCCCCGATGTGTCCGGCCGCGCTCTCTCGCCGTGTCCTCCATCCCCAGTTCGCTCCTTTCTGATGAAGCCGTTTCCTCTCTCTTCTTAGTCGACTCTCTGGTTGGTATCCCGACCCCTGGAGGCTCCTGCTCCGGAAATTCGCCCGCGAAAGTGCTTGGGCCCCATCCGCCCCCTTTAGTTGGAAATCGCGTCGCGTATCCGTGCTGGCCCTCAAGACCCCAGGGCCCCAAATATTGTTCACGGCCAACGCGCTCCTGCGTCCATACCATCGACAAGGCCAGACGACATCGGATTTTGTGTGTACACGATTCGAAGTCGATCGAAAGAGACGAGAAGACGCCTTCATTCGAGACTCAGTAGCAGGCGACATCTCCCTCGTCTGCGCTGATCTCACTGGGTGAGTAGAGGTCCGCCGTCCCTGAGCTGTTTGACCTGCGGCTCTCTCCATCTCCCCCAAGACGCCACCTTGTGCTAACACAGGACTTTTCTGAGCGCGATAGGTTTTCGTGAAGACGTCGTCCTCAAAGTCGTCGGTCCCCCCCCCTTCTGGTGCACCGGCGCAGGACGGCACTGGAGTGTCTTGGCCTGATCCCGCTGCGCCAACCTCTCCTGCCCTCTCGACCACTTCGACCGTTGACGGCGAGGGAGAGATAGCATCATCTCCCCTCCTCCCGCCTCTCCGAGCTCCCCAGCTCCCTGGACGAGCCTTGGAGTTGCTTAGGACTCCGCCCTCTGGCAAGGCAGACAACAATCGCTTTGGAACAGCCAGCTGGGGCTCGCCGTATCCCCAGTCTGACCGCAACCTCCAACGTAGACGGAGCTTCAGCGACGACGACGCTTCGGACGAAGACGACTCGCCGATCCATCATTTGGATATCGAGACACCGTTTCTGCGTCCGCTTCCCGACCTCTCGCGATCGCAGACTGAGCCGCAGCAGCCCATCAGCGCCGCCGCCGCCGTCTTAGCGAACCGCGCACGCCGTCAAACGCGTGGACTGACTGAGGACTGGATTCGCACCCACACCACTGACGACCTCAACGACCCCGAGAGTCACCACTGGTTTAGTGACGGTGATAGCGAGCACTCTTCATTGAGCGGCTCCGAACCTGGTTGGCAGGAAGAAGGCGATTTCCGTACTCCTCGAGCCATCCAACGAACAACTGCAACGTCTCGAAACGGGTCTCTCGCGAGATCCAGCATCGAGACCCTGAAAGCTGGGGACTCCCTTTCCCCCACAACGGGACAGTCTGCCAGTATGGCGACCTCAGACGCCGCGCCGGTGACCCATGACGCGGCAAGCGACAGGTCTCAGGCCGCCGCGACACCAGATGTTGCTGTCGCTGAGAGCCCCAAGAAGCGGATTCCTAGCTCCCACGAGGAGCCGAAGCTGCCCGCGACGCCAACAAAGGGCACTCAAAAGCCCCTTCCCAAGGAACCCACCACCATCATGACTCCCAGAATCAAGAAAAAGGTGCCCTGGAAGGGCAAGAACATTCTGGTCCTTCTCCCTCGAGATGATGAACGAGGAAAGCCAGGCCACGCCCCCATGCCGCTCCGTCAACAGGAAATTGAACGCATGTTTGATTCGTGGCAAGAGCTGGGCTATGACATTGGCGGCTTCGATCTAGACGTTGACAACCATCAGCCGTGGGCTACTGCCGTTTCCCAGACGAGAGCGGCTTGGCCTGCGCCGGAGCAGGTGGACCAGGAACGTGAGGAGCGATTTTTCAAGGTTACTCTTCCCGATCTCAACGCTTGGAAGGACTATATGAATGAGCTCCAAGAGGCCAAGTTGCGAGCTCTTGGAGTTTCGTTTGGAGATGATGAGCCTGCACCGCCTCCGTCAATCTCACCCGCGACGACCGACCTCAGCAGACAACCATCGGCGCAGTATCCGCCGCTGCCCTTCTCCCCTCCACTGCCAACATCTTCAGCGTCCAGCGGCCATGGCCTGCAAGGGTTCCAATTCCCAGGACAGTTCGTGCCTGGCCACTCTGCTGCGCAAAGCCCTGGATTATCGGGTGGTGCTTCCCCATCGCCATTTGGTCCAGTTTCCGGAAAATTCAATCCTCGCCAGTCAATCTCGCTGCCCGCGACCAGCTCGCCTTTTGGCATGCCCCAACATCAGCAAAGCTGGAGCCAGGCCGGCATTTTGCATGGCTTGAACCGAAATGACTCGCCTATGAATCTGAACGGCATCTTGTCGCCCCAGTCACCTTTTGGCAACGAGAGCCCCAGCTTTCCTGTGCACCAGCGCCACCAGTCTTTGCAGTATCCCATGCTGCCCCACCAACAATACTCGTTCCTGCAGCCGGCGCGAGCCTCGCCACGTCTCCAGGAAGTGCTTGAGGATGAAGAGGATATTGCCAAGAGCCCGTCCAAGACGCCGGAGCCACTCAAGCAGAATTCTGATACTCTGCAAGCCGAGATTGATGATGCCGAGTATCACTTGGAGGAGCAGATGCGGAGCGAGCTTGAGCATGAGGACTACAACCCTCAACCTGAGCCCCCCGCTGAAATACCTGAGCAGGTCGCCCCAAGCCATGAGCGTGAACCATCGGGCAGCTTCCCCGAACCCGAGCATTTTGCTAAGGAACCGACCAAGCCCCTCGTCTTACACCATCCTCGACCTCACAGCCGTGGTCATTCCCTCTCACAGAACTACTTCCGTGATCAGATCGAGGCCCAAGAGAATGCCAATACTGGCGAAGCCAACCACCCCAACTTCAGTAGCCTCAATGAGATCCCGGAGACGCACAAGGGTGACGAATCATACGAAATCGAGACCAACCCGAGCAACCTCGGCACACCCATTCAGACTTTTGAGTTTCCTGCGCTGGGCCACAGGAAGAATTTCTCGACTGCAAGCAACCCTTGGAATGACGCCAGCTCCGTTAACAGTGGTGGAGCGCGACGATCAAGCCACGCGAGCAAGCCGTCTCTGTCAAAGCTCAACGTCCAGGCTCCCGAATTCAAGTTCAACCCAACGAATACATTCACTCCTGGGCAGTTCAGCTTCTCAAGCCAGAACTTCCAGCCAGCCGTATTCACTGGGTTTACCAACCCTGTGCCCAATCCTGGGTTTGCCAATCCAATGGCATCTCCGCCTTCTGTAGCATCCAGCAGTTTTGTCACACCGGCCAAGATCAATGCTGCTGCACCAGCATTTTCCCCTGGACGGAGCGACTTCAGCTTCTCGGCCTCGGGGCCCAAGTTCAACCCGGACGCTCCGTCTTTCACGCCCCTGTCGGATTCCTACACCAGCTTGGGAGGCTCGGGCTCAGACACTGGCAACCGAGGCAGCATCTTTGGCAGCATTGACCTCACGACGACGAGCATGGCTCCAAAGCCTCGAAATGTATCAAAGGCTATCCCCATTGTGCGACCCAGCAGCAGGGATTCTGCGAAGCGCTCCGACGAAGAATCCGGACTCAAGGACGGCGAGGATGGTCGTCTGATTGACGAGTCTCGGTTCAAGCGTGCACGTAGCCAAGCACCCGGAGGCGATGACGTGCCCCTCTTTGCCGAGCAACCTGATAACAATGAAACTCCGACGAGGGATATTAAGCCAGAGGAGCCGCTCAAGGACGATCTCATCGAAGCCGAGGACCAGCACGGTGAAGAGGAATCGAGCTTGCCTGTGGACACCTCTATTTCCTCAGTCACCTCGGGCCAGATGGAAACCATGGCGACTACAGCTGAGCCTTCAGATGTCTCGCCGCTTGACCCAACCGTCAACCAAAGGAAACCCTTTGAGTTTAGATCCACTGACGACGTCCGAAGCTTCAATGATGCTCGGCCATTTGGGGAGGATTCTTTCAAGAAGCCAGGCCACAAGAAGTCGCTTTCTGCCACGGCCAAGCCCTTCATGCCTGGCGGCATTTCCTACGGAGAGGACAACACTGAGAATGACGAAATTGCCGATTTCTCTGTGTCGCCGATTGACAGCCCCATCGCTGCTGCCAAGCCTCCAATTGGACTTACTTCTTCTCGTTTCAGCTCCATGCAATCTCAGCCAAGGACTGTGTCCCAGGGCCTCGGGGCCTCACGCTTTGCCTCGCCACCACCGAAGCCTAAGGGCCTTGCTGCTTCTCGTTATGCGAGGAGCCCAACCCCAGAGCAGAATCTTGCGCAGTTTGAAAATGCCGCTGATGAAGTGCTAGAGTCTGTGGAGCAGCCTGAGCCAGAGGCGCTAATGGACGTTGCAACGGCCCAACCCGCTAACGACGGAAACAATGAACCCAGCTTTGAAGACATCGACGCCGTCATGGAACAATTTATTGCTGATCCTTCAATGGGCGTCAATAAGTCTGTTGAGCCACAGCAGCTCCAGTGGCAACACGTAAGCCCCACTCGCGACCTGTCGGTTGCTGCGGTTGCCAACACATCACCCTATCGACTGGAGCCCGCTGTGGAGCAATTTACACGCGCAGACGCGAGTCTCGCACCTCGCGAATACCACGCCCTGCCGGATCCTGCCGCCCTGCCTATGTTGTCAACAGAGCTTGAAGATCCCTTCATTGATCCTCCAGAGACAATGCGGACTCCCGAGAATGCTGCCGCCGCAGAGAATGGCGATAGCCAGCCAGCTAGTGACTGGGAGGGCGCATTTACCGAGGATGAGCATGAGAAGCTCAACAACAGGGCCCAATTCTTTGACGGCCGCGTTAATGAGGTGGTTGGTAACCTCCTGGCATCGCGCCTCGAGCCATTGGAGAAGGCCTTATTCTCAATCCAGAGCGCGCTTGCTTTGCGATCGAGGCGCACACCATCATCGCGCCGTGACATGCGCAGCGCCTCTGCTGAGGTCCCTCAACAGAGCGATGCCGATGATGAAGACGATGAGCCAGTGGCTCGTCGTTCGATGAGCCCGCGCAGGGATCGCCGAATGGATCAAATCCGTATCGCCGTCATGGAAGGCCTGGCCGCCCAGCAGCGCAACCAGCCCGCACTTGCAGCATCCACGTCGGGTGACTCCGAGCCCCCCGCTGCTATCCTTGCTGCTCTCGAGGACATGCAGAAGAGGTTTGCCGAAAAGATGAACGGTGGCGACATCAAGGCCATTGTCGAGGAGGCTGTCGAGCGCCGCGTACCTGCTAGCGCTCCCCACGATGAGGAGACGGAATCTCCCAAGGTCCTGGAGCTGAACGCCAAGATTCTTGACTTGGAGCAACGCCTCTACTTTGAGCAAAGCAAGCTGGAGAATGAAGCCGTTGAGCGACGTGCCGCCGAGGATATGGCAGCTGAGATGTACCGGAAACTTCAGGCTGCCGAAACCAAGGTGGAGGTTGAGATTATCAACCGAAGCGTTTTTGACCAACGTATTGCTGATCTCGAAGATAAGCTCAGAAACCAGGATGCCGTTGCTGAGGAAGCGGTCAGGGCGAAGCGCTCCGCAGAGGACAACCTCAAAGACGCCCATCACCTGCACGAGACGGCCGCTGCCGAGGCCGCCCGGTACAAGGAGTCGCTTGAGCAGAAGAAACAGAAGCTACGTCTGGTGGAGCAGTCTTCTAGCAAGTCTGCTATGCGCATGGCTCTGTTGGAAGCAGCCCAGAATAACGCAGCCCAGTCGCAATCTGAAATGACCACCAAGGTCGCTGCTCTCGAGAATGACCTTAAGGAAGTTCGCCAGGACAACCACCACTGGCGGTCCGAGGCAGATCGTGCTGACGAGTCTGCTCGCCGCAAGGCGGAGGAGATGGTGCATCTTCTCGAAGAGAATGAGCATCTGCGAAAATCTCTTACTACCCTGACCACCCAGGTTGAGGAGAACGAGAAGCTGCGGGAGTCCTGGAGGGGCAAGTTCATCTCCCTGCAGGAGGACATGGGCAAGGCTGCCCGTGAGATTGCCGAGGACAATGCTCGCCGTATCAAGCGAGACCAGGCGATGATTGCCCGCCAAGAAGTCCTTGATGCGCGACTGCAAGCCGAAGCCAAGACTCGAGAGCGCCTGGAAGTGGAGATGGAGCGTCTCCAGATGAACGAACGCAATGGCATGCGCGCCGTGAGCGAATGCAAACGACTCGAGGGCTTGATCGGAGAGCTCAAGACGGAGAATCACAACCTCGAGCAGAAGGCCTTGCGCTCCCAGCGCGAGTTCGAGGAGGCTCGCGAGTCTGGCGCCATCGAGGTTAAGAGGACCCGAATGTCCCTCCAGACAGAGATCGACTCTGCAAGCAGCCAATTCAATATTATCCGCGAGGAATACGAGGAGCAGAACTCCAAGCTCCGCGCAGATCTTGATCATATCAAGCTCGAGGTTGATACCGCCAAGGCCCAGAACGAGATGCTCCTGGAGGAGGCCGAAACTAGCAAGACCGCCCAAATCGAGGAGCTCAAGCGCAAGCACCAGAACGAAATCGAGGACATCCAGACTCGATACGAGCGGCTGGTCAACAATGCTCAGGAAGATGGGCAGAAGGCCGAGCAACATCTTCTGGAGCGACTCAGCCTCTCGACCTCAAAGACCGAGCACCTCCAGGATCGCATCCTTCACCTGGAGGACAAGCTCGAAATCACCAAGCAGGCTGCCGCTGCCGCTGCCCAGGCTGCCAAGTCTGCTGGCGTGGAGCCTTCCCCCGCCGCCGTTGTCAAGGCCGCCATCCCACGAAGCGCGGAGCCGCCGGAGAAGATCTCGCCACAGGCTCTTCGGGAATCCATTATGGTTCTCCAGGAGCAGCTCCAGGCTCGCGAGCAACGCATCGAGGAGCTGGAGCAGACCATTTCCAAGCTGGACCCCGACGCCCCGAACAAGATAATCAAGCGGGACGACGAGATCAGCTGGCTACGCGAACTTCTCTCTGTCCGGCATGAGAATCTTCAGGACATTATTGCGGCACTGTCTCGCGACAACTTTGATCGCAACTCAGTGAAGGATGCCGCCATTCGTCTAAAGGCCAATCTACAAATGGAGGAGCAGGAGCGCGAGCGAGCCATGAATGGAGGCTCTGCCATCAGCATACCTAATATTGCGCAGACTCTGCAAAATGCCACTCCTCGCGTTGCGCAGACCATTGGGCCCATCGCCGCCGCGTGGGGCAACTGGACAAAGGGGGTCATGAACTCGCCGGCGTCTGGAAGGCCCGGAAGACATGCCACCCCTTCTCGCAGCGCCTCTCGCTCGCAAAACGATTTGCTGGGTGGTCTTATGACTCCTCCAGCATCGGGCCTGCGGCAGACACCCCCCGCAGACAATCGACCTCAGCCAACAGCTTTCGCAAGCACTGGGCGACGGTTCCCGTCTCACGGCAGTACCGCCCCTCGGGCACGCGGAGCATCAAGCACCTCGCAACGGCTAGGACAGGCCGGCCACCGGACGCCACCTCTGAAGCCGTCGGAGCCAGAACCCGTGACTCCCCCTATGATGAGAGCCACGGGCTACGACTCAGATGCCCAGCCGGGCGACTTTGATGATAACGACTTTTTCGAGGAAGACTAAGCGGCAGCTGCCCTGAAGCAGCTCATACTTGTCTTTCTCGTACAAGAAACTCTTTTCCTTTGTTGCCTAAAAAATCTTTCATTTACAATACGGCCGATGCATGCATATATACTCGCTGCACCTCACAACCAAGATTGCGAACCCTAGAAAGATACCCCCTTTGGATTGATGTTAGGCCAGACTGACTTCTATGTCTTGTTTTACATCTTGTTAAAACTTCTCACCTTCTTTGATTCTGACCTGTTATTCATTTTACTACTTGCTGCGCTGAGCGTGCCTTCGTCTGGCGGAAGGTGTGAGAGTTACTTAAAATGGGGGCTTGTGAGAAAGGGCATGAGAGTTGATAATATTAGATGGGGTATACCAAGAAAGAAAGTGCAAAAAAAAAGAGAGTCCATATGCTAAGATAGTAATCCTGTCATTTCCACGCGTTGGTTCCTTACACGTTCTTTATTTGTCGTTGCCTTGGGAGGAGATGCAGGCTATGGCCGCTTGAGCTGGTGGCCGATTTTATTCGTGGAGCCCATTAATGGCAAATGAGAACCGGATGTGCTATGATGATAATAATACTGATAATGAGAAAAGAAAATACGTGCCGATGTTGACTGGTGATGAATGGGCCCGCCAAGTGAAATGTGAAAAGGAGTGCGTATGAAGCGTAATGTCATTTAGAGAGAGAACTGGGGTGTCGCGTCTCTGCGTCCATTGAATAAAGCTACTACTAGTAATATATATAAATATACAACAGGCTGACCTTCAGCAGGGCACAGTGCCTTGGGATTGCATTGAGAAGTGCCCTCTTTCGTTGATTAAGAATTACTGAGAAGCTTTTCGACAGCCCACTTGACAGAGAAGTTTCGAAGGTCCGAGTAGTGCTGTCCCACGCCGACGAACAGGACTGGCACGTTGGTTGCGTGCACCAGGCTGACAAGCGTGCCAACCATGTCGCCGACTGTGTCGCACTTGGAGATGATGAAGCCGTCGAGGGTGCGGACGGCGCCGAACGCGGCGTTGAAGTTTCGGGCCTGAGCGACAGAGTCGGTGCCAACAAGAGCCTGGAAACGTCCATGTCAGTTCAACGTCCTTACTGGGGGGGGGGGGGGGGGGGGATGTATGTAGACGTACCTCGCCAACCATGAGAATCTTGTCGGGCTGGGCGAACTTTGCAAACTTCTCCAGCGACGACATGAGGCGCTGATCGTTGTGGCGACGGCCGGCCGTGTCGATGAGCACCACATCATATCCCTCCTGCGCGGCGTGGGTAACGGCGTCCTTGGCTACGGTGGCGGCATCCTTGCCGTAGCCCTTTTGGTAGAGCTCGACGTGGCCGCCCTCGCGGACGGTGAGCTCCTTGAGGTTGCGGACGTGGACGGCAAGCTGTTCGACGGCACCAGAGCGGAAGGTATCACCGGCGGCGATGAGAACCTTGTACTTGTTCTGCAGGAGGAAGAAGCAAATCTTGGATAGGTTGGTGGACTTGCCGACACCGTTGACGCCGACAATGGAGAGGACGTATGGGCGTGCCTTTCGCATCGAGGTCGCGCTGGGCTTTGTGATGGCGTCGATCTCGCGCAGGAGGTCGAGTGACGATGTAGGCGTCAGCATCTTGGTCAGGGACGCCTCCATGGCGGCCTGGATCCTGGTGTTGATGCCTGCGCATGTGTTAGCTCATCCAGACATATTCGCGACCTAAGCGCCAAGGGTGCTGCTACTTACTCTCAAAGCTGCCCGTCTTGACACCAAGCAACTCCTTCTCGACGCCTTCACACAGCCGCACGGCAGCCTCTCGAGCCACGTTCTTCTGTAGCAGGTGCTCTTCCATGCCCCTCATCGCCTTGTCGAGATCCTCCTTGGTCAGAGTCTTTCCACCCACGACATTGCGGAAGAGGCCGCCGATGGCATTCACTCCAGTGCCTAGAAGACCGGCCTTGGGCTGCGACCGCGCATCGGCTGCCTTCTCCGCCTCCGAAGCCAAGATATCGTGCACCTCATCGCCAAGGTCCCTGAGGATGAACTTGCCCTTGGACTGGGACCCCCACGTGTTGGCATCGATCTGATCGATGGCGGTTGATCGTCCTTCTACTTCAGAGTCGCTAGTGACGCCCTGTGCAGAGTAATCGAGTTGGACGTCATCCTCCTCGTCAGCGAAGCCGTCGGCATCCCACTTGCGATTCTTCTTGGCAGCCTTGCCAGTCTTCTTCCTTGCCGAAGACTCGTCGCCAGAGGAGACGGGCGCTGAGGATTGGTTGCGGGCCTTTCGCGCGCGGCGGGTCATCTTTGCCACGGGGCCGGCCTTGGCAACGAGAAGATGGCTCCCGCTTGGGGTCGATGGGCGTGAGTCGATAGGGCTCGAGGTGGGCTCTAGTTCGGGCGAGGCGGGGGCTTCGGCAGCGCCGCCATTGAGGTTGCGACCTCTGTAAGTGAGGCCTGGGGCAGAAGGAGGGTCATCTCCGAGGCTACTAGATATCGTTTTCTGTTCGAGAGGCAGAGAGCCATCGACAATGACGGACGGGCCCTTTGCGCTGGTGGAATCGAGCTCGCGTAGCTGCTGTTCAAAGTACTCGCCAAAGGCATGGCATTCAACCAGCGTCGTGTGAGGCTTGCTCAGCTGTTCGCCATAGAGTTTCACGAAGATGGTTCGGATGTTGTCGACGAATTGATCAACCCATGATAAGTGAAGTAGCGATCGGTAGACGGCCTAAAGGTCGGGGGGTAGACAAGTCAGCGCCGAGTCTCGGGCTTATCGGGGGAGGGAAAGCGACACTATGTCACGTACCACAAAGATGACGCCCAATTCCTTGACCAGGGTGTATTTGAGAGTATGCTGGTCGCTTTTGTATGCTGGGTTGCTTGCTGTGGATTTGGATTCGGCGACGGCAGAGAAGCCGCCCTTCTCTTCGATAAATGTGTCGGCAATGAAGTTGTTGATGATGTTGGGGTTGACGGCGGTCCAGGAGCGCGACCACACGACCACGCCAGAGGTGGTCAGGATCTCAAACGAGTCCAACATGCTGAAGTCTTGAGCGCGCGCAAGTATTCTCAGCTATGCGATCAAGGCAGCAGGCGGGAAGAGAAAAGTGCGGGAGCAGAGGGCGAAGCGATGGAGGCGAGGTTGCGAGAGGTGTGGCCAACTCTGTCGCTGTATCTGGACGGGACAGCCATTGACTTGACCGGAGTCGCCGACCCGCCCGCAGCGCCTTATCGATAGGGGCCTGTGGCCGCGCCAGGGCTGCAGGCTGTCACGTGCTGGCGCTCGAGGCGATGTTGGCTCGCTGTGGCGCTTCCTGCACCGGCATTGTTGGAGTACGAGCCTATAGCTGTGGCTCGTGCGTCCCGCTTCAGGCTGCGGGATGACGCTTGCGACCAATGAGACCCAATCGACCACATTTCCTGAACAGACACCAGGTTGCAGCTCCAGCCAGCATCGCCATCACCGCCGCACTCCAGGCTGGCTAAGCGAGTTTCTCCCCTCTACCACCGCGACACCTCCCGCTTCAACCCACGGAAACAGCCCGACCACATCCAGCATCACCCTCTCGCTCTCGTCTGAGCGTTGATCGTCGCGATGCAGCGAGCTTCGTACGCGCAGTCGCCCCCCCTTCACCACCCCGTGCCTCAGCATGTCTCGACAGTCCCCCAGCTAAGATCGCCGCCGCCGCCGCCCGGCTCTGCGCAATCGCAACAGGGATACGGGGGGAACCCGTATCAGCAGCAGGGCGGCACCAGCGGCAATGTATTTGGCGCGTACGGGCAGTTCATGAATGACCCTACGGCGCAGGTCGCCGCCCAGTTCGGCCAGACGGCCTTCAAGCAAGGCCAGGAGTACGTGGAGCAAAATGTGAGCACGCGGACAGCTTTCTCGGTAATTGCGGAGGGCCTTGGGTGCTAACCGATTGCTAGTTCGGTCGCTACGTGAACGTGTCTGCGCTCAAGCACTACTTCAACGTGTCGAATTCCTACGTCCTCAACAAGCTGTTCCTAGTCCTCTTTCCCTGGAGGCACAAGCGATGGTCGCGGAAGCAAGCGGTGGGACAAAATGGCCAGGAGGGGTGGTATCTCGCACCGCGGGAAGATGTCAACAGCCCTGACATGTACATTCCTGGTTTGTCAACCCTTCCTACTCGAGCCCCTCTCTGAACTGGGAAAGCTAACCGGCTGCAGTCATGGCGCTCGTGACGTACATCCTCCTCTCAACACTTATCGCTGGCCTCCGAGGCCAGTTCCAGCCCGAACTCCTCGGATACACGGCCACGATTGGCCTCTTTGTCGTCATCGTGGAGATCTTTGCGTTGAAGGTGGGATGCTACCTTCTCAGCATCTCCAGCCAGTCACAACTCTTTGACCTCATTGCCTACTCGGGCTACAAGTTTGTCGGCATCATCGTGACGATTGTTGTCGCCGAAATTTTCAACGGAGGAAAGGGCACGGGCGGCTGGGTCGGATGGCTCGTCTTCCTCTACGCCTTTGCGGCCAATGCCTTCTTCTTGGTGAGTGAACACGGCAGCCGTGATGTTCAACTAGACAGTAAGCTGATACAATGACAGCTGCGATCGCTCAAGTATGTGCTGCTCCCCGAGACCTCGGGCAACAATGGCGGCCCGATGCAGACGGATTCGCGGGCCAAGCGCAACCAGCGCACACAGTTCCTCTTCTTCTACTCGTACATAGTCCAGCTCTTCTTCATGTGGGTTCTCACCCGGGCATAAACGGAATTGGTACCTGGGAGAGGAGCTGGGCTGTGGAATGGATTGATGAATGATAGGACAAAAGCCCACCAGTGCACCGCGCTGGCCACTACTTATTACCTGAGGTACGGTGTAACGTACCAAATGGACCTAAATGGGGCTGGGGAAGGCAAATAGATGGGCCCCGGGAAAAAGGGGCACGGATAAATCAACGACACACTGACTGTATGTATGATATGGAGTTAATTTCAAATGGAGACAAGAAAGACATATGCAGAACTGGCGCTGCCACTCGTTTGTCCTGTTCGAGCCTTTGTTGGCTGATGCTGGATCGGAGTTTGCGCCGCTGGATTGTGGCGGGAGACTGCATGAGCCTTGGAGCCTATACTCGTGGCCTGAACTGAGATTGAGTGCGTGAGGAGGGCGCGGTTAAATAATGGCAAAGTGTCCAGTCTGCCAGAATTGCGATGTCTTGCCAGCCGCTACTAGTAATCAATTGCTACTGTCCTAATCGCAATTTGCAGCCGCGGCGCGTTCTCCACCCACCCGACAACCTTGACAGCCTGTCAGTCCGTCCAGTGTCTCATTTGGGGCGGCGCTACGAACAACTCGGCCTCTTGTCTTCACCCAAGTTCACCGCCCGCTTCCTCTCTCTCACTCATCCTCTTTTTGACACCCGCGTCTGTATCCGGTATTCTACCTTGCATCCGCCGCCCCCTGTCCAGGCCAACTACCAGGTAAGGTAGTTTCAGGCTCAAGATGGAGTACCCTCCCGTCATCATGGCCACGATCCAGAACGCTGGACTCGGCGCCCTGTCCAACGTGCTGGCCCAGCTCATCTCAGCGTATAGAACTGAGGTGCGTGCAATGATGCTCTCTTTTGAACCCCCCGGGTGGTCTTTCCTCGTGCTAACTCAGATTGCTGCATCCCTACAGTCAGAGGTGGTCATCAATTGGATCCCTGTGTTCCAGTTTCTCATCTTCAACATCATCTGCACCCCGCCCAACTTCATGTGGTGAGTCTCATCACAGCAAGCCCCCCTCCCCGGGATACACAGATAAATAACAGCTGCTCAGGCAAGACTTTCTGGAATCTACTTTCCCAGCACACATAGAGCCCCCGAAGTCCAAGAAATCCGCGGGCGACAAGGCCAAGCCGCCGCCGCTCTCCGTCCGCAACACCATCATCAAGTTTGTCCTTGACCAGACCGTCGGCGCCGTGCTCAACACGCTTCTCTTCAGCGTCTACACCCACGCTTTCCGCGCTGCTGTCCGCTCGTCGCTCGTCATCACCAGCCTGCCCAAGGCCGTCACCTTCTTGACCAGCCCTGGCGCCATCAACCTCGCCGCCGTCAACTGGGACGTGGTCTGGGCTGCTGCCCGTGCCGAGCTCGTGCCCTTCGTTGTCGCTGGCTGGAAGCTCTGGCCTGCTGTCAGCCTCGTCAACTTTGCAGCTGTCAAGACCGTTGAGGGCCGAAACTTGATCGGTGCTCTTGCCGGTGTCGTATGGGGTATCTACATGAGCCTCGTCGCAGCCCAGTGAGGCAAGACACTGATAAACGGCCTGGGCGTCACGGAAATGGAGTGTTGTTGAATGGAGTGCCCATTATTTGGTTCCAAGGGGGGGTTTGTTTACCCTGATGTAGCTGCAATCGGCTGGAAAACACAATAACTTGGAGTGATGCAGCTTTTCAACAAGCTTTAGAGCGCAAAGTCGGACCGATGGGTCGTACAAATACGAAATGCAAGAACTACAATAGATCATTTACATGGCTTTTGGAAGAGCATATCTTGAAAAAAGCATTTGGCTGTGTTAATGCTACTATAGAAATGCGACGCTGTCTCTATACACGCTGGTTCTCAAGTTTCATGGAAATGCAAGGGCCTCCTATCTTTCTCTTGGCAGATACGCTCTCTTTTGCATCCGAATTCCCAATGTGCGATTGGCCAAAAAAGGGCAAAAGACTCCCAGTCCCGATCAGTGTGCCACGGACATGCCTCCATCTCCCAGCTTTGCAATCTTGTGTTTGTCCCTGGCTCCCTGCATCAGTCTAAAAATTTGGACAGATGAAGTTGAACGAATTCTGGTGACGGCGGAGTTGGTGCCTCGGAGCTTGATAAAGACTGGGGGCTCTGTGACCAATCCATGTACGCTTCTTGATATTGCCCACTCATGTCGGGAACTAAGTCGAGTAAACTGGCTTCAGCATGGTGAGGGTGCTGTACCTTGTTAAGCCAGTCTTGGACGCATGGGCCCGTGTTGGCAACTCCCAAAGATTCCAATGCTTCTTTGTTCAATAGGGTTTGAGGGGCATTGCGTTGTCGGATGGTGGTGTTGATCGATTCTTGGCTTCCTTCTCTGCTACTGCTCCTGCCGAGGCTTGGTAGCAGTGGCGAATCTGGTACTGGGCTTTGAAACCAGTCAGGATCTGGAGTCGTAAAGGGGAGGTTGTATCGTTGAAACAACCGGTCAGCCATGTTGTACTAGCACATCAACCGTCCTCTCATTTCCCAAAGATAGGATTCGCTATTACCAGGGTGCAGCATCTCGGCTGCGAAGTTGTAGACGGTTGCAAGAACCCATCTGACATCCCTTGGCAGGTAGAAGTAGCTTTGATGAAGGCATGACCATTCACGGGCTTGCTTGAAGAGAGGGTCGCACTGCCCATCCAGAGGCTCCAAAGCACTGAATAAGCTTTGTAGTAACTCAACATTGGTGGAGCAGGGCTGGTACGCCAGTCCCCCGACAAATGTGCGAAACTGGAGGAGTGATACTCTCGCGAATCGTGGGTGGATGATCAAGTTATCGCCCAGGTGCGTATATGTCGGATCCTCTCTCAAAACCTCGTCGAGGACGTCATGATCTTCGCCATAGTCCCCATATCCAGGCTGGTGTTGGTCATTGACAAGTTGCTGCTGTCTCATCGCATCGTCATGGACCTCTTGGGCGTCCGACATGCCAGCGGGCACATCATTGCTAGGGCTCCATAAACAACGAGGCTCTCGGGCGTAAAATATCACTGCGCAATCGCCACAGAGAGGTTGAAGGTAGGGGTACTTTCGATGCATCGCATGGTAGCATCTGTGGGTCGGACAGAAGTACTATGTCCAGCCGGTTGTGCCAAGGCCTCCATGGCTGACAGGTTCACGGTTCAGAAAAGAAATATCGGCAGAAAAGCAATTTGCGAAGCAGACCATGGCGACAGTGGAAATAAAGGGTTGATGGTTAGTGGAAATAAAGGGTTGATGGTTATCGGGCCTTTAGTAGTACAGCGAGAGACTAAGAGTAATGAATTGTAGAATGAGAAGTGTGGTCTGGTGGACAGATCGAGGAGTGATGGTGAGGATGGAGAGACGAAAGATGCCTGGCTCACAGCACCTGGGAATGATGACCACCCGGCCTGGATTTGCGCTCGGTCGTGCCTCCCCCAACACAGGCTCTCTTGATCCTGCCTCCCTCCGTATGTGACCTCGTGACCACCCCGGCAATGATTTCCTTGATGCATCTGCCGCCACACTTGGTGTAATTACTGCAGTCAACGAGTGACGGCAGGCGGACTAAGATGCTCCTGGCACAAGTAAGTGGACACAACCGCCTTGCCAAGTTGCTAGTCGTCTTGGCAGGACCGGCGGTTGGTCCAACAACGAGAAATGCATCCCTTGCAGTTGGGCCGCCGTGGAGTCGACTGTGATAAAACGGAGGAACCTTTGAGCTTGAGCTTTGAAGGGTTCTGTGCAGTCGCTCAGCTGTGCCGTTAGTGGAGTGCAGTCCTATTGACTCCGCCTGGATAAGAACAAACGCGGGGTGGACGAGGCTAAGTGGATGAAGCTGACATCAGAGTTGGCCAGCAAATGCGACAATCCCCTTTTTCGCCGTCTCTAGGGTCCGACACGGGTTTGCGGAATTGGAGCCGCGACCGGGAATCGCATCAATTGCACTGGAGACCCACCGCAAGCTTCACTAGAGGCACTCTGACTCTTCTCACCTTGCAATCCTCATTGGAGATGTACGGACCCTTGCGGTGAGATTGGATGTTGAAGCGAGCCGGTTGGACGACGACGAACTAAAACGAACTGAAACCTCTGCAAGCTATCACTAAAGACTGACGACATGCAGCTTTGAGATAGTATGCTAGTATAATTTGCGGTGCTGGCTGTGAAGCCTGAGATGTCCACGGTCTACTTGGCGGCAGGAGAAGCGCCGGTTTCCCGGCGTGCGTGACTGCCACATTGTAGGCTTGTAGCTACACTGTCCCTTTCATTGGCATGCAACAACAGTAACATTGCTCGTTTCAAAGGCTACCTGCTCAGGCATGTCCTGTCTCAGAACCATGCCACGAGGATCAGACATGAATTGGACCCTTGGACTCTGTAGCGGCTGCTTTGCGAGATATCACGCCACCAGCGCTGGCCCAGCAGACTACACAATAGATGGACGGACCTGGCTGAAAACAAGCGGGTTTACTGCAGGCGACCAAGCTGGCTTAGCCGGTTCTTGGCTAACAAGGGATGGCTGGATGCCAGGGAGTGGGTGGTGGGACAAAACTCTGAGGTGGCTTCCGTGAATACCTCATTGTCGAACCATGTCGGCGCCGCTGACGAGCAGCCAAGTTGCCATGTTTTCGTGAGACATCTTTGTCTGTATTGCAGTGAGCGATATTATGAGGTTGTCGGGGAGGCCAATAACGTGGGAGGCCAAGCTGAGACAGACAGGACGCCATTCGGTGTCGAACGAGATGTTGGGACACGGGTGCAGACTACAATCTACAGTCTTGCCCGTGTTGCAATTATCTCAAAATACACGCTACCATCCAAAGTAGGAAAAGTGAAAGAGCAGAAAAGAAAGAGTTGGAGCCCACTCACATGCGTTTCCGTTGTAGCCGAGCCATGTGGACGCAGGATGCGAGTCTGCCTGACTCCTCGTAATACTCTGGTGCGTTTTGGAGCAATGTGCACGGCTGAAGTCGCTGTCACTTTCCTACTAGCAGGCGGAAATTTTAGAGGCTTGGGAAAAGCGCCTTGGTCACTCACATTGGGAGCTTCACGACTTCCCGATTCGCACGACGGCCCGCGCCATGGCTGAAGTTAAAAGCTCACTCTAGTCGTCGCTATAGCGTACCAGTTCGGAAAAGGTTGCAGGATCGCGCTGCTAGGCGGATATTAACTAGATCACAGTTGCTAGAATCCTTATTACCTAGCCCAGATTATTCTTAGCATCTCAGCCGATATGCCATCATTGGTATATGCACCATGATCGATGTTGTTTTTCCTAGGATAACCAACAGATACGCGAGCAAAGACGGCCTCAAAGACATTACTCCCTCTCCCAGTCCCGCCCACCCCAGCGCCACAATCTCTCGCCCTTGCCTCCCTCACCGAGACGGCGCAGGATAGCAGCTTGCGGGGCCTTGCACAGCAGCCAAGGCGGGTCATGGCGGCGCCTCTTTCCCGGATTGTAGGCCGCGATCCGCACGCGTAGGCCGCAGAGCGATGGCGACCCGGTGGGTGGAGTTGACCCCAGAGCGCTGAACCCTTAATTTTTGAAGGCAATGGGTGTTTGTATGACAGAGCTTAGCAACCGACAACTCGCAGCCGATGAAGACGCGCGCAAGCGAATGGCCAGCTTCGAGCATAGACTGCCAGTGCAAGCCACCCGCCAGCTGGTTGCTGGGCCCGCGCGCCTCAAGCTTGCTTTGTGATAATTGATCAATGTGATGGGAGTTGTCTAACAAGTAATAAGGCTCCTAGCAGGTAGGGTGGAGCTCTTCTTCGGCGCCAATGCCCTTGCCTGTCCCCACATGTGGCGCTGTTGGCTCACGCCTTTTCTACCTGTGATGGGGGGCTAATCAGGTTAGCAGCACCTGGAACTCCAGCGCGGTACGCCTCCACTACCGTCTGCCAAATCTGCCAACTGCCAATCAAGGAACCACAGTACCCACCCTCCCACGATCACCATGCGTCTTCAATCATCGGCGTAGCGAGAGACCTTGATTGCCCTCACACTCCCTTCAGTCCGTCTGGCGGCATCGTCATTGCCTGGCCGCTTTATTTGATCCTCTCGAAGACTGCGCGCACATGAGTCCATCCGCCTCAATGACGATGACAACAGTCTTCAGTCCTCGTCCGCGCCGCCCTTCTTGCTAAAATTTCCGGGCCCCCAAACCTTCTCAACCCTTTCCTCCCGGGCCGTTGCCCACGGTATCACCGACCACAGGCAGCGGGCATGCGGTCATCCCTCCCCTCCATTGGTCTCGCCGACCTGACCAACTCTGACCCGCGACCTACCTTTGTTGTCGCCCTCGCATCCGCCCCAGGCGCCTCCGACGCGACCATTGTGGACAGGAATCCGGCCTTGAAGGCCATCGCCACGCTCGACCAGGCCGTTGCTTCAATCCCCCAAGATGCCTCGCATGCCCACTTTTGGCTCTGGGTCTCGAACGTCCCCCCGGCGGCTGCAGGCCATTCCACGCCCGATGCCGACACCGACTCCCAACCTCGGGCTCAGCACTCCCTCCCATATCTCGGCATTACATGGACACGAACAATTATACAGAGCCACTGGGTTATAATGAGCGGAAACGAGACGCCAGCGGCTTCTGACCTCCCTCGCAAAGTACGGGTCGGGGAAAAGGATGGCGTAGCCATCCCGAGGCATCTCCAGTCTTCTGCGCGAGACTCGTCGACTAGTTCCTTTGGAAGGATGTCGGAGAGCAAGACCCCAATGATGTACCGTTCAGACCCAAACCCGGGTCTCATGGTTCCTGTTCTCGATTCCGATCCCGAACCGTTCCTGGACGTCATTCATAGCCTCGACTGGAACGCAACATCCCTTGGGCCAATGGCAGACTGGCCTGCATCGTTGCTGCAGACTTTCAACCAGGTTATTTCTGATTCACGACCCATTGCTCTTTACTGGGGACCCGAGTACATCACCATTTACAACGAGGCATTCTCCAAATACTGCGGAGTCAAGCATCCGTCCATTTTGGGACGGCCTGCAACAGAAACATGGCCGATTTTAAAGGGACGTCTGGAGAAGCTGTTGGCTGCACCACTGCAAAACTTCAACAAGCATGACGACGAATCTAGGTATTTCATTGACCAGCCTGATGGCTCATGCGAAGAAATATACGCAAAATCAACCATGTTCCGAATCATATCTGAGAATGAGTGCCTGGGCGTACAGCACAACTTGCACGAAACTACTTCGAAGCGCATCTGGGAAAGGCGAATGAAGATGCTTGTTGATCTGGGATCAGCTCTCATCACTGCTAGGGACATCAAAGCATATTGGTCTAGGACCATTGACGAGCTTGAGAAGGCCAACCCGGCATACGATGTCCCCTTAGCCTTCATCTACTCAGTTGCAGAAGATACTGATTCCGACTCTTCAACATCCAAGTATAGCTGTCCGAGAATATGCCGGTTGGAAGGCTCTCTCGGCGTACCAAACAATCACGCTATTGCGCCCGCAATCTTGAATCTGCGAGACTCTGACGAAGGCCTGGCGCCAACGTTTCGCGAAGCTATTCAAGGCACCTCTCCGTTACTTGTGCAAACAAGGGACGGGACATTACCGCAAAGACTCCTCGACGATCTCAATTGGCGAGGTTTTGGCGACCCTTGCCAGTCTGCTTTCATATTGCCCCTTCGCCCAACAAAGGGTGAGAAGGTCATGGGAATCTTGTTTCTGGGCTTGAATCCGCGACGCCCGTATGATAATGACTACAGGCAGTTCATTTCGCTGCTGGATCAGAAGCTGACAAGCCTCCTCGCATCGACCGTGCTGCTGGTGGAGGAAACTCGACGACGGCGCAATGCCACGGATCAAGCTGCATACGACACTGCCATGCTGCAGCAGAGGCTGGAGTATCAAACCGAACAAGCCAATAGATCAACCCAGACATTCAAGGCCGTCGCCGAATTCATCCCGATCGGAATGTGCTTTGCGGATACGGATCTCAACGTGACATTCGCAAACGATGCCTGGTATCGCATCACAGGCCATGACAAAGGGCCCGTCGAGAGAGGCGCTCTTCTCGCATCCGTCCTTGAAGAAGACAAGGCTAAAATTCGCCAAGCGTTTCGAGAAGTTACCGTGACTGATGTGGTCACTTTTGAATACCGCATTGTCCACAACCAAGGGAGGCAACTTGACAGCATGAACACCACGGGCGATCTCATCAAGGACTCAAGCGCCAGCCCGGTCCGGCATATTTTGGCCTCTGCCAAGGCCGAGCGAACGTCAGATGGCACGATACTACACTTCTTGACATGCTTGACCGATGTAACTCTACAAAAGGATACGGCCGAAGTAGCAAACCGGCGTGCCCAGGAGGCAGAAAACTTAAAACGGTTGGCAGAGTTTGCTACTGTTGGCATGTACAGTATGAGCAGAGACGGACGGCTTCTCAGTGCGAACAACCTGTTTTGGGAACTCACCGGCCTAACCAAAGTTGACCTCACGGAGGAGGTGGTCAAGCCTTGGCCAAAGTCTGTCATCGAAGAAGACCGTCCACTGCTGGAGAAGTGCCTCAAGACCCTCGAGGAGTCGGGACGACCGCAAAATGCAGAGTTTCGGCTCAAAACACCCTGGACCCCCGAAGACAGCGCAGGCGACCCAGGGCTGGCTTCGCGATGGGTGCTCGGCACATTCATGCCAGTGAAGAGCTCACAAGGTGTCATCCAATCCTTCACCGGCTGCTTGAGTGATGTTTCGTTGCAGAAATGGCAATTGGAGCAGGAAAAGCTACGAAAAGAAGAGGCAATCGACTCGAGGCGCCAACAAGAGAATTTCATTGACATGACATCGCACGAGATGCGAAACCCCCTCAGTGCTATTTTACACTGCACTGATGCAATCATCGCTTCGCTCGCGCGGGTGCAGGACATAAGCGAAAACCCTGTCCCGCTGACGCCCACGATCCCCGGGGCAAGCCCAACAACGACACAGCCACCTGTGGTAGAGAGACCTGAGGAAGAGAAGCGGCTTTTGGCTGACAGCATTGAGAACGCAGAGACGATTGTTACCTGTGCGCAGCATCAGAAGCGGATCGTGGATGACATCCTCACAATGTCAAAACTGGACTCGAAGCTTCTTGCAGTTACGCCTTGCACCGTCGACCCCGTTGAGATCGTCAGTGATGCACTGAAGATGTTTGAAGTCGAAGCTCGTCGCGTTGACATTGAGTTGACGTCGTTTGTCGACAAGTCGTACACCGATCTGAAGCATGACTACCTCGATCTCGATCCGTCACGGGTCAAGCAGGTACTCATCAATCTGCTCACCAATGCACTGAAGTTTACCAAGTCTGGCAAGACCCGCAACGTGGCGATTTGCGTCAAAGGGTCTCGGCTGCCACCCGGAGCGGACATGACAGTTGTACATTTTATCCCTCGGTTCTGTGACGTGTCCGAGGAGTATGATCAACCAGCTCTCAGAGGCCGCATGGACCCGGTGTATCTTCTATTTGAAGTCAAGGATACCGGCCAAGGCCTGACGACTCAAGAGATGGGCAGCCTGTTCAACAAGTTTGTGCAGGCTAGCGCGAAGACGCATACCAAGTATGGCGGCTCAGGCCTTGGACTCTTCATCTCCCGGCGGCTGACCGAGCTGCAAAACGGGGCGATTGGAGTTTCAAGCATGCCAGGAGTTGGATCTACGTTTGCCTTTTACATCGAAGCATATGTCCCCAGCGAGGATGCCCTCAATCAGGCTCGTGCTGCCGCTGCGGCCGCGAAGCTCATATCTCGCGCCGGATCTGCGGAGGGGTCTGACGGCAAGAACTCACTGTACTTGCGTGACATTCGTCTACAGAGGCATCAGAATCCAGGAGGCAATATTCGGTTAGACGGAATCCTTATTGTCGAGGATAACCTCATAAACCAGCAAATCACTCGGCGGGGACTGGCCGATCGTGGATATACCGTCGATGTTGCTAATCATGGCATCGAGGCGCTGGAAAAGCTGCGAAAGCGACAAGGGGCAACGCTGAGCGCGTCCAAGGCCGGAACCCCAGGGGCTGACAAGTCGGCGTCAGGGGGCGGTCCCAGCTCACACCGGATGCCTATCAACGTCGTGTTGATGGATATCGAGATGCCCATACAGGACGGCCTGACCTGCACGCGGCACATTAGAGAATTGGAGCAGAATGGCGAGCTCTTTTGTGCCTCAGGGGGACGCATGCCGATCATTGCTGTGACAGCCAATGCCAGGCCAGAGCAGGTGATGGAGGCCAAGGAGGCGGGCTGTGACGACGTCTTGGTCAAACCATACCGCATCCCTGAGCTGATTGAGAAGATGCAGGTGGTGGTACGTCGTATGGGGGGACTGAGCCCCAACTCGCCTGTAAGATAACCTCGAAGCGAGAAAGCCGGGAGGCGAGAAGGCAGGGGCTGGTCAATGAACCAGCCATGGGCCAGGCCCGTATAGGGGCAACGAAGCCACGACTGTTGATTTCCAACTCATCCTCGGACGTCCTTTGGACGTCTCAGGCAAGCACATATAAAGCAGACAGTATTTAAAGTACACAGTGTTGAGAGAAGCGCAATTTGGGTAACCCGCTAAGCAACAAGCAGCATGGAGTCAGCGGGAGTCTGTGCATTGGGTGGAGTTTGGCCATGGGGCAAACTTGATTTTTGCATTATCAAACTAGGGAGCGTATCATGAGCATATCAATCAATGATGGAATGCGTTGAGCCGTCATTTTATTTTTCTTGCCGTTCTTGTATGAGTGAATACGGGTTCGCTTCTGTACCATGGGCTCTCTGCTAAACACATAAGCAACGACTGCAGATTGATTCAAAGTCATGATGATGATTGCAACTACCAGTAGTATTGAGAATGACGACGAAGCTTAAAGGCTCCGTTCAGCCACCCACATAGCTACCCCGCACTGGACCGGCAGAGCAACCGGATAGGGTGGGGGATGACTTCATGCCGCGCTACCGGAGCTCCGGCCACAATTGCTTGGAGCGGGAGGTACCTCAGTTGTTCTTTCCTCAAGTGCGCCCCTCCCAATGCTGCTTTCCCGATAAAGCTCCTGCATCTCGCTCTCGCTCTCGCCTTCCTTGACCCCCTCGATCCTATCCCCGCGAAGGACCGAGTCTGCTACCACCGGCAACAGCTGCTGCTGCCCCGACGAATGTAAGCCAATTCCCACTTCGAGCCCCTCCTCGAGCCCCTCCTCGAGCCCCTCCTCGAGCCCCTCCTCGAGCCCCTCCATCCCGCATTCCCCCCTCCGCCGGGACGACAACGACAACGACGACAGCTCTTGGGCTTCAACTAACAGCTGCGCAGCTACAATCAACCGTCTAAAACCAAGTCACCATGACTACTATGCCCGCTACCGGCGGCCACAGCGTGGCCTGCTGCAACATCCCGCCCATTGTGTCTTCAGGCTACCAGGCCAAGGGCACCTACGAGGAGATTGGTGGCTACAAGACCTGTGCGTTCCATTCTCTATCCTTCCGTATCGGCTGAAGCTGCCGTCGCTTGCATCCGGGCTGGTCAAGGATGATGCCCTCATATACCAAACCTCGGCCGCTGACAGACTCCATTCATGATGCAGACGTGACCGGCCCTGCCGATGCCACAAAGGCCATCGTGGTCATCTACGACATCTTCGGCTACTTTGACCAGACCGTCCAGGGCTCCGACATCCTCGCTTACGGCGACTCGAACCAGAAGTACAAGGTCTTCATCCCCGACTGGTTCGAGGGCAAGCCCTGCCCCATTGAGTGGTGAGCTTATCCACGTCTGCAAACATCAGCGCGCGCAATGCCATTCTGACTGTTTGCCGCTCGCTAGGTACCCCCCGGACACCCCCGAGAAGCAAAAGGGCCTGGGCGAGTTCTTTGGCAAGTTTCCTCCTCCCAAGGTTGCCGGTCTTGTTCCCGACTACGTCAAGGCTATTCAGGCCAAGGACTCATCCATCACCAAGTTTGGAATTCTCGGTTACTGCTGGGGCGGCAAGGTCGTTGCCCTTACTACAAAGGCCGACTCCAACCCCTTCTCTGTCGCTGCCTCGGCTCACCCGGCTATGGTTGACGCCAACGACGCCGTCGATGTCAAGATTCCCACCATCCTGCTCGCCTCCAAGGACGAGGACGCTGCCGAGGTCAAGAAGTTTGACGACAACCTCACCGTGCCCAAGCACGTCGAGATCTTCCCCAACCACATCCACGGCTGGATGGCCGCCCGTGCCGACCTCTCCAATGCCGATGAGAAGGAGGGCTACGAGCGAGGCTACAAGACACTGCTTTCCTTCTTTGGCAAGAACTTTTAGGCATGGGTTGTCCCATAGCTAAAAAGGCACGGATCCCCATACTCGCACATGTAAAAGCTTTGAATCTGGAGAGTAACTGCAATGAATCATGACATCTTTTGGCCGTTGTTCTTCATCCGACGAGCGCTTGGTTATTTCGTAGTTATGGCAAGGGAACCGTGATCTAAAACGAAATGTTATGACGACGCATCGGCAAAGACTAGCACTTCATCGAGGTCCAAATTAGTGAAGCCCTCAGGGGAGAGAACCTCTCCCCCTTGACCGTGCTTTACCGCAGTCGATACCATGTAGTTATCCAGCAACGGCACCAGCTTGAGCTCTACGTCCCGAACCTGGGCGCCCTTGAACCACACCTCCTGCGATGGTCCAGCCATCTCTTCGGGCGGTGCAAAGCCACGCATCTCAAGCTGGCCGAGCCACTCTGCGAGAAGGGCCTCGCCAGTCATCTTGACGTAGGCCTCGCGGAGACACCATAGGGCGTAGAAGAAGCGTAGGGCGCGGTCTCGCTGAGGCGTTCGGAGCCCTGGGGCCACAGCCCTCAGCTGCCGCACCTCGCCGGGGGAGAGGACGTCGGCGTGCATCTCAATGAAGCGGGACCATCCGTTGGGCCCTTCAGCAAGCGTGGCCAGGTCCCGGTCGCGGCGCTCCGGCGGGCAGACGACGTCGATGCCGAGCTCAACCCCGGGCGGTGGCCGGCTGGCGGCGACCAGCACCACGAGGCCGGCCTGGTGGGAGACGTTGAAGATGACGGGCTCCGCCGCTGGCGACGACGGGGGAAGGACAAACACGGGCTTGGTACGCTCATCGCGCGAGGCAGTAGCCGCTGACCAGGCGACGCCGGCGAGGAGGGCGATGGCGTACCGCTTGACGAGGGCCGACCCAAGCGCCATCTTTGCGTCGCGCACATGGTAGTACCGCAGGATGGCGGCCTGGTCGGACTCGGGGATGAGAGACATGGCACGAGACGCCTACGGGCCGGCGGGTTAGCGGACACGAAGCCAAAGCAAGGAAGGGGGGAGACTGTGGGTGAGACTGACGACTTCGGCGAGGTCCTTGGTCTTCTCGGCGGCGGGCCACAGCGGCCGGGTGTCCAGCACCCACTGGACCACGCTGGGCTGCGGTGGTCCGCTCATGGCGAAAAGGACTGGTCTTTGGATGGCTACTCGACTGGTCTGCCGCGGGGGCTGTTGGCGTCCAGAACGGTTGGCTGGCCGCTCCCGTGGAGATGGTGATTTATCGAGGTTGAGCAACACCACCACAAGTGGGTGGAGTGAGTGAGTGAGTAGTAAACTTTGGCTGGTTTGACCCCCACCGCAATGAACCGGCCACTCCTCTCTGGCGGCACCTGTCCGCGGCATTCACTCAGCATAAGTTTCGCAATGAAGTTCGACTACGGACGAGGGAAAAGCATCTCTGTATCTGGTTATTACGTGAATTTTGGGTGTTCTCTGCCAGATGACCGAACTTCTCCTCATGGGTCACACAGTTCAGACAGGCTTGGGAGTAGAAGCTCTTGAGGCTGCTCCAGGCCACTGAAGTGCCAGGATTGGTCTTTTCTTTTTATTTTCTTTTCCTGTTCCTTTATTGTTAGGTGGAGGAGTGAGAGGTTAGGTTGGATGGCATGTGCAGTCCAGGTGTTCTTCTTTCGGCTTTTGAGCTGCCTCAGTCGTAGCCCCGGTGCAAGGGCTATTTCGGAATATGTTCATCATTCCATCGCCGGGTGGTTGAAGGCTCGGTCTGGAAAGGACATTGTGCCATCCAACTTCGTCTCCTCCGCCTCAGTCGTCTCCAGCCTCAGCAGGGGCTTCTATTGAGAGGTAAAACACCTTGTGCCCCCCCTTGCTACCATCCTTCTCGGAAGCTGCCTTTGCCTTGGCCGCCTCCTCCTCCTCCTTCTTTTTCTCGTCGTCGTCGGCCTTCTTGGTCGTGTCAACCACGCCATTCTCAAGCTTGCCTAGCGTCTTGACGGCCTTGCCGTTGCCATCAAGATCCACCACCACATCCATCGTGTCAATGCTGCCATCTTCGGTGTACCTCCACATCATCTTCACCTCTCCGCGCACCAGTCCGGTGAGCCATAGAGAACCCAGGACGCCGGGAACTAGGTACAGAAGAGCCGGCTGACCGCGTTTGAAGATCAGAAGCATCGCCAGCGTGACGAGCATGCCCAGGAAGTAGCCCGCCATGGAGGCGAAAAAGTACGTCTTGGGGAAGCGAGCGGCGGCCAGTTCAACGGGAAGCTGCTTCGGCCGCATGAGAAACAGTGGCCCCCGGACCCAAAGGCCGTCGCCCCATTTACCCTTGACGCTGGTATAGGTTGCCTTGACCTCCTTATGCTTCACTTCACTCCTGGTGACGAGGGCCCCAGTCGAGGCATCCTTCTCAATGAGCTTCAAGTCTGTGCTTTCGTACTTGATTTTTCGTACATAATGCATCCAGAGATCAAACCGCAGGGCCAGTGCAATAACGATTCCGGGAATGACAATATCTCCGAGTCCTAGAATGCTCTTCCGCTCAGCGGCCTCAAAGGTAAGCTTGATGGGCACCTCCAGCTTGGTAGCAACGGTCACCATGTAGGGCCTGGAGCAGGTGTCTGTTAGCAAGAGAAGCCCTGTATCAATGTTTATAGCGAAAGACACTCACGTATAGAAAACCATGATGATGTCGTAAAAGAACAAGCCAACCAAGACCAGAGTGCTAGTCAGGAAGTCGGTCGGCGACAGCAGCAAGAAGGAGCCGTAGCACATGCCGTAGCCCATGACGTTGGACAGAAACGGCGACGTGGTGGACGAGTAAACAATGGCAGTGAGCAAAGCCATGAGCACGGCTACCATGTGGGCAAACTTGATCTTGCCTTGCTCCTTGCCCATGCCATGCACGAAGAACTTGATGACCCAGTGCCGCGTAAGGAGCTCGCGCGCATCCCAGCCGGCTTTGCGCAGTCTTTCGGATCGCACAAGCCAGGACAGCGGCCCCGGGAAAGGGCTTCCATGGGACTCGGATCCCGCTGCAACATTGCCGGCGTCGTCGCAGGCCCTGACGACTCGGTTCTTCTGATCCACAGCCTGCAGGGCGCCGTCGCTGCCGCGCCAGTAGCGGGGGAACACGAGCGTCGTCGCCACCTCGATGCCGTGAGCGTAGAGCGAGAGTAGACTGGCAATAGACACGGTGGACATGTACCAGCGCAGGATCTTGTTGAGGATGTCGGGATCCTTGAGCCATTGGATCAGATAGTACAGGCTGACGAGGACGACGGCTGCCATGAGGGGGAACATGATGGCATCTGTGGGTTCGAGACCTTGCGAGACGCGCTCATCGTCGTCATCGGCCTCGTCTCCGGGCTTGCGCTTTTTGGCCGGGGCAGCTGATGGAGGCCGTCGCAGCGCGGCGTGTGCGCCGAGGAATATGATGCCCATGGCGCTGAAGACAAGCTTCAGTTCCAGCATGAGGAAGTCGACATCTTGCAGGTATGCCCAAGCCGAGGACCCGCCGCCGATGTCTTCCATCGTGGCATTGAGCCCATCTAGCCCACCCAGAGACCCGGGGGGCATCACATCAGCAGTGGAATCTGCCATGTTCCAGGCCGACTTCTGGTTGCCTCCTTGCCCGCCGTCACTGGGCGCAACGTGTTCTGAGCAAATGTGATTTTTTTGGGCGTCTTGGTTGTCGTTTGGCTAATTAAAAAATCGCCTTTACAATACTTCCTTAGCAATACTCCGCTATTTTAACCACTGCGGGGTGATGATATTCTGAGTTGGCCTGGATAGGATGACTTCCACGTGGTGTAGACAAGTTGCATGGAAGATGACGTCTAAGCGGCTTGTTGGAAGTCGGCGCTGCTGTATCAGTCAGTCAATCCTCGTGCTAATTTGGGCACTAGCATCGTCGTTGGTGGGGGGGCGCCTGCCTGTGCAGCGCTGTACCTGCCTTGTGCCTGGGCTGTGTGGCTGGAGCCAATTGCGGCGCAAAAAAAAAGTAAGGCCTCCAGAGGGACATGCGCAGCCTCATCCCATGATGGCCGCGCCCCGCCACAGCTCTGATCTTCAACATCACGAAACAGGACATCAACAGGCACCATGACGACCAATATTTCCCTGGAGACCTCAATGGTAGGTGCCACTCCCCCCCAAACACCCTCTACCACTGAACTATTGCGCCGCCTCGGCCTGATGCTGACCCGTCCCTCTAGGGCTCCCTCGTCCTCGAGCTGTACACCTCGCACGCCCCCAAGACGTGCAACAACTTCTCGACGCTCGTCCGCCGCGGCTACTATGACGACACCATATTCCACCGCATCATCCCCAACTTCATGGTCCAGGGCGGCGACCCCACCGGCACCGGCCGCGGAGGCACCTCCATCTACGGCGACAAGTTCGAGGACGAGATCGACCCCAGCCTCAAGCACACGGGCGCCGGCATCCTCAGCATGGCCAACGCCGGGCCCGACTCCAACGGCTCCCAGTTCTTCATCACCCTTGCGCCGACGCCTTGGCTCGACGGGAAGCACACAATCTTCGGCCGTGTAAAGAGCGGCATGGGCACCGTCAAGCGCCTTGGACTCGTCAAGACTGGGGCTGAGGACCGCCCTGCCGAGGTGGTCAAGATTGTCAAGGCGCGCGTTGTGGAGACGGATAACCTTGAGGCTTGAGCGAGCGAAATACACAATGGCGAAGGCTTAGGAGAACGGTGCCATGTCTATGCATGTCTGGAGTTACGGAGTTCTACGGCGGTTTGAATACTACTTCGTCATGTCGTCGCGTGTATGCGCCTATGGCGTACCTCTCACATTGGAAATGAGGCTTGAACAAAACTCGAACCGTCACGTGTGCTAAACCGAGCTCTGTGAAAAATGTATTCATTCTTATGTACGCGACGCCCTACGCCCCGGACCGTAGTTTTCCGTTGTAAACGCCGTAAATGAGCTGGTCTCCAAAGGACCCTAGCCAACCAAGCCGGCCCCGTCCGATGCAGTGTGGGTGTTTTGAAAATAATACAGGTAGAAAAAAGCCGAGGGCACCTAAGAGTTGCAAAAAGCGAAGTACGGAACAAAAGGCAACGCAGAAGAGACAATGAGGGGTAAACTTGGGTAGGGAGGCGAAAGCACCGTCATGACCAAGGTTTTCTTCTTGCGAGTCTGTTGTGACTCCTCTATGAGTATCCAAACGTGATGGAACTCCCGTTTGTCGAGTCGGCGAGAAGCTGCCGAGTGCCCAAAAAAGGAGACGGAGAGTGCAAAGTAGCAAATAAGCAAGCAAGATATCCAATGGGTCACGGCTACCATACGCCATCGCTGATAGGAAGCCAAGTGCCTAAGGTGCTTTTGGTACCACTGGGGAGGACTAGCAGAACGCCAGTGTGTCAACGCGAACCTAGGTCCAAGCGCTACTGGGGCGCAGGAGGCGAAGACAGCGTCCCAGAAGACTCGGACTCGCCGTCGGCGTCGCGGCTCGGCTCGACCTTTGGCTTGGGCGAGTTGAGCACGGGCTTGGCAACCTTGAGCTTCTTGACGGGGCTGACACTCTTGGGCATGTGCTTCTTGGGTGCCACCTCGACTGTAGAGCGGTCGTTGTAATTGGCTTTTTGCTCTTGACTCAAGGATGACAAGGTCTTGACTTTTTCCTTCTTCAACGTGGGCTTCGTCTTGATGATGACTTTTTTCTGGGGCGGTGCAATGGGTTTGAGCTTCTTCTTCTTGTGGCTGTTTTCTGAATCCTCTTCCTCGTCACTGGCGTCTCGTTTCCTGGGACTAGCAGCACGAGAGCCGGGCGTGGGTGTCGCCTTCTGTGACGACGGTGGGGTATCATTCTGCGAGCCGCCGTTGCTTAGTTTCTGGGCAGCTGCTCGGCTAGCATTGCGGCCGCTGTTGCCGATGCAAGAGCCCATGTGGTTATTGAGACGGGTAACGAGGATGCATCGCTTGCATTTACTGCAGGTCGCCGAAGGGAACGATAAGACATTGGGTGGTCGCTGCTCGGGGGTGGGCGAGTCCGTATTTGGGTCCTTCTTCTCCATGTCCTTCTTCTTCTTGCCGCGACCAGGGCCGGGAGCGACCCAGCTCTGGCCGTATATGTCGCACCCTGCTTTCTTGATGTACGGGTGCTTCTTGCAGTAAATGATGCTCGGATCGGGCTTCCTTGCACCCTTGCCGTCGGTCGGGTAGAGCAAACGAGGGAGATGGCACCGCGGGCACAAAATGTCGGTGATAGTCTTCAGGGGATTTCCCTTGAGAAGGACCCTGCCCTCATCGTAGACGGCAGCGTCGGTTTCGACTCGCACTTCTGGGCGAGCTTCGGGGGTTGCGTTCTCAGAAGTGTCGAAGGCCAGCTTCTCGACCCGGATCGCGGCCGTCGTCGCTCGGGCCGTCTTCTCTTCGCGATGAGTCTTCATCAAGAGGTCTGAGAGGATGTTGTATAGCACGTCATCGAGGACAGAGTGAGCCTGCAGCGGAAGGGGACGAGGCCCCAATATGTCAGCTTTCCGTTTCAACCACACGAACCACATTGTTTAGACTCGGAGAAAAGTGCCAGCTGCGTCGAAATATCCGGACGGACGGACGGCAGGATCCGCCATGGTCCACCGCGATGGAGGGATACGCCCAGAGATAATTGTGATGAGAGAAGCCCATGCCAAACCCGGCCACGGAGAGCGAAGTGGAGGTTGGTCGCGAGACCAGAGTCTGGGGAGAGGGAATGGGATGGTGCTTACCAACTTGTCCATGTTGCCGGCATCGTCGTGGGCGCGGACAACACCCGCCCTGCCCGTGGCTGCGTTCATGATGGCGACGGAGAGCCAACGTCCGGGCCAAGGCTGACAGGATATATCTCAGAAGGAGGGTGTGTAACTGAAAATCGTGTGATGATGCCGAGGAAGGTGACGGCAGGACCCGGACGGAGGGGGGGGCGTGTGTGGAAGAGTGGCCGGGGAAATCCAAAAGTTGGCGAATCGCAGTTGGCAGACCGGCGTGTCTAGCTAACCATGGCTGATGGAAAAGCTTAATGGGGAAAGCAGGAGGCTCGACTTCGCTTTGGGGCGGGACTCTGAATGGTGATCCCCGAATGTTGAATGCTGAATGCTGGATGCGAATGGGTGCGCGTCACAGTCGGCCTATTGTTCTGGCGAGATGCCGATGAATGAATTGGCAGCAAGCAAGTTTGGGCGAGGCTGGCCTCGCAGCTGTGGGTGGGTGATCTGATTTGGGAAGTGAAGGGAAGGGGAAGAAAAAAGAATGGAACAAAAACGGCGCCACAGGCCAGTGGTGGTCAGTGGTCGCTGTCGGATGGGTTCCACTGGTAAGATGACGGAGCGCGGTAGGGCGGCGAGTTATTGATTTAGTGGTGCGCGCCAGTGACATGGCAGCGCATTCAACTCCCTGGGTGCGGCGCTCCCAGAGCTGAAACCTGCCCAAGAGATTGCCGTCCAAGCAGTCGTAGGCTCCAGGGCCGTCAGTTGTCATTGACGAGCAGCCGCACCTTCATTACATTACGGATACCGTATCCTTGCATGCTGCACCAGAAGTAATGTTGGGAGAGCTCAACTAGAGCAGTTCGATACCAGCCAAAGTACCAAACAAGATGGATTCGGCGCGGCACTTGATTACTTACCTATTCACTTGGTCCTCACCCGCCCCCTTATGTGCCGACAGGCCTCGTTATCTTCATCATGATAAGACTTCCAGTAGTATTAGGTATTGCTCCAACCCATTTCCAAGCCCCGCACCTCGTTGCTTGGACTGTTCCTGTCTCCTGGCATAACACCCATTCGAATAAATCAATCATGAGCAGTACCCCTAGACACACTAAGCAGTAGTTTGGTAGATCGATCTTCCCATCAGCCAGCACGTTGCCTCCTTGGCTCCCACGGCCACGCTAATGCAACACCAACCACCATCCGGCAGCAGTGGCATTGAGGGGCCTACAGGGGCCGGCGAATGGAGAAGGCCCGTGTTTCGACAGCACGTCGGACATGCTTCTCTGCAATACGGATACTTTGCTCTGAGTCGCTGCGCGACAAGCTGGCATGTATGAATTAGCTTGGATTCTGCAGTGGGCATGTGCGCGCGTGGCCCTCTGCCGCCCAGGAACCTAAACCCGCTTCAATCCAAACCATCTGTCCGTCCATCTCCCCTTTCTCGATAAATCTAGTCCTTCTTTCATCTTCTAGCCTTGCCCTCTGCGTCGTCGAATTCCGTCTTTGAGCGAGCATGAGCTGCCAATAAGCTGTCGGTCCTCAGTTTGTTCATTTGGCCGTTTCCAATTCCTTCCTTACCTCGGCCTGGCCCCAACCGATCTAGCACTACCGACACACACGTAGTCGTTTGCCGCCTTCAACAACAACACACTTACCTGCCATCTCATCTCTCCACTTGCGATCGTCAAACCTCCTTTCCCGCGCCGCCGTCATGTCTCTCCCGACGAACACGCCTGCGCAGCTCTCGATTCGCTCCTTTTTCCAGGCTGCACCTCCCAAATACGCACCTCCGCCCTCGGCCTCAAAGGCTGGCGCCGCCGCCGTGCCTCCTCCCCCACCGGCTCCGTCCTCCGACAGCACCCCTCCGACATCCTCCTCCACGCCCTCCGAGCTTGGCGATGCGATCCGCTCAGAACAACAGCAGGTTGACCACCAGCTCCTCACCGACACTCTGCCGCCCCTCCCGGCCTCGCTGCCGCAGGAAGCCAACATCCGGCTCGTAACACCAGCCGACGTCAACGCCCTCCGCCGCATCAACGCTCTGCTCCTGCCCGTGAGCTATCCCGACTCATTCTACCAGCGCGCCGTCGACCCCGCTACCTCTGGCCGCTTCTCCCGTGTCATCACCTGGTCCCACGACGGCGCCGAGCCCAAAGTTGTCGGCGGTGTCGTCTGTCGAGTCGAGCCCGACCTGGCTGCCCAACCTGGGGTGCCGCAGAACCTCTACATCCAATCCCTGTGTCTGCTGTCGCCTTACCGATCCCATGGCCTAATCAACGCCGCCGTCGACCACATCGTCGCCACCGCCGTCGCCGACCCTTCGCTGCACGTCTCCAGCATCACGGCGCATGTCTGGACCGAGAACGAGGATGGCTTGAGGTGGTATGAGAACCGCGGCTTTCAGCGCGAAGGAGATGTCATCAGCGGCTATTACTTCAAGCTCCGTCCCGACGCCGCCTGGCTCGTACGGCGCCCAACCGGTGCCTCTGTTCGGAGTGCTCTGCCTGCCACCTCAGCTGCCGCCGCGGCCCCCCAACGGTCTGTACCAGCCAGCACAACCGCTGCTGTTGTCAACCTCCCCCCCGTATCCGGGGCCGGTCCCCCTAAAGGTGGCAACACCAGCCGTCCGGCTTTGACAACGGGTCAGTCTTTCCAGAACCAACGGCCAGAGACCGAATGGAACGACCTTCCCGACGACATGGCACCAGGTCGGCTCGCGCCACCCCCTCGCGGTGCTGGTGATAACTCTTCTGGCACCAGCTCGAGAAGTAGTTCAACGGGACGGAAGAAGAGGGACCGCGCGTATCCAGCGGCAGCATTCGGAAACTGAGTGCTTCGCAACCGCGTCGCAGGGCCCAGGAGCAAGGACGGTTGATTTATGGGTAAAAAATAGAATCAGGACAGGTTGGCACTGGCATCATGGCGCACTAGGCATTTCTAGACTTGTGAGAAGTCGTCGTTGCATGTAATTACATTTCAACATGTTAAATAGATTCCGAAACCACAAGCATCGTAGTGGCGATGTGAGGCTCAATGGGCGGGAGAGACTCCTCGCGTTGGCAGCTAACCGTCTGGCTCGCGCTGGCTTTGGTTCTCAAAAATTGGTTCGTACAATTCTCACTTCCTGTCACATATACAAATTTTGTAGGTACATTGAGAGAACGATAAACGCCAACACCCATCAACACAAGTAAAACGATGCATGGACCCATACCGCCCCGAATGTATGCGAAGACCGACGTCCGAAAATCATGACCAAGTGCATGGCTGTTTGTTCATCGTCGCCTGCTCCACCAGAGCCCTACGATGGCCGCAATGCCAACCAGGCCACCGATCAGCAGGTGGGTTCGGGAAATGGCCGGTTCGTCAACTAGAAGCGACCATGGTTAGCACGTGTCTCGACGGCTGTAAGCGTTTCGGGATGGCCGATGCGAATTAACTTACCAACAGCACCTGTTGACTTGCCCGCTCGTCGAGCAGCAGCCCGGGTGTTGGCGACCCAGTCCTCGGGCTTCTCATTGCTGGCGGCAACAAGCGCAATGAGCGCGGCGCCCACGCCACTGCCGTCCTTGGCGATGCCAATGCGGATCTTCTCAGCTCCCTTGGGGCCAATGCCGTCGATGGCCGCGAGAGCCTCGTGGATCATGTCACGGAAGAAGGGATAGTGCTCAACCAAGCTACCATCAACACCAATGTCAATCACCTCCTCATCTGGGTCATTAATCTTTCCAGACTGGATCGCAATGGCACCGATGGCAACTGCAGCCAGCCTAGCAGCACGTCGGCCAACAGCAAAAGCGATTGACTTGAAAGCTTGAGCATCCTCCAACGACGGGGTGTACACATGAAGTAAATTCTCCAGCTCCTGGCGCAGAGTGGAGAGCTCGGGGGTGTTGTCCGCCGCAGCGACAGACATGATGGCACTGTCGAGTCCCCAGGGCTTCAGGAATCCAGACTGCTTACCAATGCTCGTCGTCGACTGCCAATCGTTTGTACTCGAGTTGGTGTCCTTGAAGAGGTTGGAATTGGCATCATTGATCATATCAGCAACGGCCAGTCGCACGATCTCGCCCAGGAACATGCCGGAAACTCGCTTCTCGAACATCTGGATGCCGGGGTTGACGCTTTCAGCGTCAAGCTTCTTGTCCCATGGCGTGTTGGGCAAAACGTTGAGCTGGTTATCAAACGAGCCCCACTCGGTGTTCACAACCATCTCGCCGCTCGAGCCGTCAAAGTCGCCGGCGACCTTCTTCTTAATGTTGCTAGTCTTCTCAATGTAGGCTCCGTTGGTGCCGGTGCCGAAAATGGCGCCAAGAACCGATCGACTTCTGCCGGTAGAGGTGTATGAGCGAGCCATCAGTGTTCCAACAGTGTCATTGACGAGCGCCGAAACCCTGACGGGCAGGTCAAGCTTGTCAATCTCCTCCTGGAGCAAGGCGCAGACGTCCTTGCCCACGGCATCAGGAATGTCGAAGCCCTTGGTCCACCTGATCAGGAGGCCCTTGTTGATTCCAAGCTGCTGAACGGGGAAGCTGAAAGTAAATCCCAGGCGGAAGATTTGCTCGTCGCGGTACCCTTGCAATGTGCTTTGAGTATTGCGGCGTCGCATGTGGCCATCAAAGTGGTCCTGGTGATGTTCGTGGAGGAAGAGCTCAATCTGCTTCGCCAAGAAAGCAAATAGATCCGAGGCCTTCTTGGCAACCATGAGATCCTTGGGGATGGCAACTTTGCTGTAAGTGAGATTGAAGGTGGTATCGCCATTCAGCATAATGGAGCACACGCGGAAGTTAGTTCCGCCAAGGTCAACAGCGAGATACAGGCCCTAGAAGTGAGAAAAAGCACATGTGGTCAGCGACGGTGGTATCTCCAGATATGAATGCTAGTTATCTTTACCTTCTCTGTTCCGTTGGGCACGCCCGTGACATAGGTTGGGATCTGGCTGAGGCTGGTTCCATCCTTGGACAGACCCTCATCTAGAAGGAAAATGGTCAGCACCGGAAGCAAAATGGCTTGGGTGGCGCGCAAGCGACGGCGCCTCTGGCCGTGTTGCGGCTCAACATGGAAAGGGAGGAGGCGCCATACTCATCTGGTTGAGGAACTCGTGCACATGGCGATTGAGCAGTTCATCACTGAAGTCGAACTGGGAGACGACCCGTTCGGTTTCTTCGGCGAGCGCCATGGTGAGGGGTCGTGAGGTCGGCAGCGAGGTCGCAAAAGGCGCGGGGCGTTGACAGACAGGCGCGGGGTGTTCGAGGTGCGAAGGCTGGGAGAAAGACAGGAAGAGAGGCCTCAGAGAGACTAATTGGCGGGGAGGAGAGATGAAGGAGGGTGAGAGGAGCGGGCACGCAGCGAGGGGAAAGAATTTGAACGGATTGAGGGAGTGCTGGAGCTTGGCGTAACTGGGCGCGAGCTGTGAAAGCTGGTGTCAGTGGCTTTTTGGGGAACAGCTCCAATGACGGAGTATGTGGGTACGTTCGGGGGTGTGGGGCCAGCGAGCCAGGATGGAGGGATGGGGACAGGGGCCAGGCTTTGGGGACTGCAGATGATGTGCCGCCCTGGTCAGCCAGGTGCCGTGGCGTGGTGATACAGTGGAGGGCTTACAGGCCGCCGTGAGCTCGCCGGTGGTTGAAGCCCACCCCAAAGCTCGCGGCTTGCAGCGCGGCGACTGGTGGACTCGCCCGCCAGCCTGCACCACGCCCCAACGCAGCGGGCGGACCTGCCGCCTGCGGCGCAAAGAGCCCGGGACATCGACCAGAGCATGGCAGGCGCCCCGCGGGGGACGTCTCGCGACTCCGCTAAAGCGCCGAGACGGAGCTCCAGGACCTCCATCACCATCACCACACCTCGAAGCTGTCGGCCGTGGTACTCCCCACCAGGTGCCGACGACACCGAGCACGCAGTCAACAGCACCAGTTGGGCGCGGGGGACACTTGGCACACCCTTGGTCATCCATGATTTATCGCGCCAGCCGCCAAAGGAGACCAGAACAAAGCCTCCCTAATCCTCGAGGTGAGACAAGGCCAGCCATTCCAACGTGGATAGGTACAGGATTGCAAAGCAATACCTCTGCTGAAGCGGCATGACAAAGGGGTGACCGAGATGACGGAGGGCCACTTGGTACCCAGCCGCGCCAAGGTGCAGGTGAAAGGTACATTGGATAGCGGGGAGGGGTACTTGAACAGGGGCGCAACTCACCACTAAAACAACTACAAGCAACACGAGCAACAGCCAAAGCATGCCACAAGGCAGTCGACGGCCCTGTTGCTGGGGCCGTGATCGTGGTCGATTGCCTCGATTCTGCTCGCTATCGCGTCCATGCGCAATGTCTCGCCTGTCAACCGCCCGACTCTGGCGCCACGCGGCGCCAGGGCCCTCGTCAGCTAACAACTCCGTCGTGGTGAAGTGTCGTGGATGCTCGCGTGCTATTCCCAAGCTCATGGAGCCCGCTGGCAAGGGCTTCGTGGTGGGCTACCGTCGTCTTGTCAGTGGGAAAAGACTTGTGGGTGGCCCAGCCTGCCAATCAATCTCTGTGAAGATGCAGCGGCGCAATCCAGGTTGCGAAACGGGCCGTTCGGCCTAGTGTGCTGCCTTCGTTGCGAGGTCGCCTCAAGCACCCGGCCGTGGAGTAGTCGGTCCTGTTCCTGCCCAAGCCCTGCGTGTGACGTCTAATCCCCGGAAGGCTGCACGGGATGCCACCACACTCTCCACCCCTCGCGGCGCAGCTTTCGCGGGTGGCGGGATTTTTGGGCAATTGGTTTTGACGAGGACGGGACCCAGGCCGAGACTCGATTTTCTCGCTGGCAAGTCGGTATTCGTTCCCGGCTGGCTTGCCGGCTTGCAGTCTATACGACCGGTCTTGTCTGCTCCGTTGGGTATACTTCGGCTGCCGGTGTCCACTAGCTTTAGCCCCGTCCGTCAGCAACTTCTGATGCATTCCGTCGCAAGTAGTATAACTTAGCCCGGATGAGGGTCCGGAGCTCTCAGCCTCATGAGCCAGACACCTGCCAGCAGCAACACGCGACGCCAAGCACGGCGGGAGCCAATTGCTTGCATGGGCAGATGTACCTTGTTCTTCAATGCTTGCCCCGTGACGCAGGGGAAAATAAACAACGAAAGCAATGGTAGGTCAGGTCTCACACGTGCAAGTTAACCCTCGGCCTTCTGCTGCGGTCACTGCGAAGCTCGTCCAAACCCGTCCGTCGGTGGGCGGCAGTCAAAACTGTCCACCTTGAGTCCTCGGTGGGGCCACACCTTGAGCCAAAGAGGGCTGGGTGGCTGACCGGGGCTAGGGTGTATGCTCAGGGGAGCCACAGCTTCTGGGAACACGGATTGATCGCTTGCATACGCAGTGCTGAGGCGGTGTGTTGCGCTTTATCGGCGAACAACGGAGGCAGAGAGGGGATGCAAAGGAAGAAGAAGAGAAAAAGAAAAAACGGCCTGGGCCTGGACGAGAGGAGGCATCTGCTTTTTGCTTCAACTGCAGGAGGAAGGTGGCTCCCGTCTCACCGATCTGCTAGCTTCCTGGGACTACGAAACTACTAGGAGCAAGCTCTGCGGACCTCGATGCACCAACGCCCTTGATGGGTCCTATAAGTTTGGCAAATGCTCCGTCCGCCTTTTCAGATTGGGTGTTGAGGGGCTTGCTGGCCACGCTAGGTGCCATGTCTGGGCTCTAAAGCGCTCAATCCATATTAATGCGCCGTTTCTGTCGATTCTGATAGCGTACCATTCGTCTATTACCCCAACTACCACGGAGAGTTCTCGAGAGATTTCCCAGTAGATCTGAACAACACTCGCTACGACGGACGAGCCAGTGTCGTCTCGTCTCCCAGGCCCCTCTCCGTCCCCCCACGGATCGTTGCCGCCAGCTGTTTCGGTATCCATCCTCCCAGGGACCAGGGCAGCTCCCACAGAAGAGCCGGGGTCCACGCCGGGGACGGGGAACAAGAGGCTAGGAGCCACTGAGCCAGGACTAGGGGTCCCTCCAGGGCTCCCGGGCCCCCAGACATGTGCTGGTGTGTCGAATCCAATCGCTTCCATATATCCGTGTTGTTTCTCCAGGCCATCATAGGCAGGAAAGTCACCGGTCTTCCCGTCATCATGAACATTGACTCCCCCACGCCCCATCTCCGTCTTCCGCCTTTATCTAGCTGTCATGCCCATCCCCGGACTATCTTACGACCAGATGACACGAACATGACAGCTGTCTGATGCCCGTGCTCAAGGACAAGTGTCACTCCTTCTCCTTGGGCCAGGATCGATCTCACTGACAACAATCCCTCGCGCCACTCCGCAAGTTCCTTGCCAGCCTCTCGCCATGTGTCGACAGAGGGCAATCTCGGTCGCCGCGGGATCATATGATACCTGCCTACCCAAGTTTTGCCCTGCCACAGGCCAGCTGATCAAAATCCACATGTGGCCCAGTACTTTTTGTCCAAAAGCAATCACGATTTCAACCCCGATTCATCGACAAAGACAAAGACGTGCACCTACATGCCGGAACATGGGCTCCAAAACGCCATTTTTCCCATTGGGAAATAACCCTCCCTGATAGAGTTGCTCTCGAGTCAATCGCATGCAAGTGAACTTGGCTACTAATGATGAGCCACGATGTGAATTGGGCAGTTCATCATCAGGAGCAGCAGGATCACAGCACATATTCATCTACACACGGATTCATAGCTGCCCCAACTTTATCCGCTCGAGCGAGAAGACTATCTCCATGTTAACCTTGCTAAGACTCCGACCTGCCAAGTAGCCTTCCACACCTCGAAATCAGGGGAAGACCTGGCAAGTTGTCCACAGGGCTGGCACCAAATCTCGAGCGCAACTTCAGCGGATCGATCGTCACATTTCAGTATGGGCGGATAGTAAACATGTCCGCTTGAGTCTCAAACCGCCAATTCTTCAATTCGCTAACCTGTAAGACATCATGCACGGCCTCATCAAACTCCGACGATGCCTTCCATGCCTGAGCCTGCCTATCTGATGATGTCAGGACCAACCCGTACGCCAAATAAATACGAGAATACAGACGCAAGAAGAAAGGCTCTTCAGACAATTGCTTGTCGCATTATAATGGGGGCGCTTTGAGCACGGCAGGCTCTAATATTTCCCCTTCCATTGTTTGTTCCCCCCCCCCCCCAATTTTTGTAATGGTGCCAGCACTTGCTTAGAGAGTGGTGAGTTTTTGTTTGTTTGTTTGTGAATGAAGTTGCGCGTCTCAGTTTCAGATTACAAGATTTTTTCATGACTTGCTGGTGTGGCCTCCAACACAAGTGTCGCATAAGTGGGTATAAGTTGAGAATGGTTGCAAATCTTCACATGATGATAGCAGGGATGTCGACGTTGGCCTTGATCGACTTGTGAGGCAAAACACTGCCACCGTTGACGTAAATCTCATCGCCAATAGTGACATCGTCGCCAAGAACGGTAACGTTCTCCAGACGAGCCCAGCGGCCAACAGTGCTGTTCCATCCAACGATGGTAGACTTGACCCAGGCGTGGTCCTTGACCTTGGAGCCGCGAAGCAGCACGCAACGCTGCAGGCGAACACCGTCGCCGACCACCACGTCAGGTCCGATGGTGACATTGGGGCCGATTCGGCAATTCTTGCCAATCTTGGCCGAAGGGTGAATCAAGACGTTGCCACCGTGGACAAAGGACTCGGTGGGAGGGGTAAGCTCCTTGCTGGCCTTCTTGGTTAGGGAGGAAAGGTAGAGGCAAGTGCCGCTGAGGAAGTCCTTGGGCTGTCCAACGTCCATCCAGAAGCCTTCCAGATCAAACGAGTGCAGCTCGTTGTCGCGAACCATGGCGGGGAATGTCTCCTTTTCGATAGAAGTGGGGCGCAGCTCGATGCGATCGAGGATGGAGGGGTTGAAGATGTACATTCCGGCGTTGATACGGTTGCCAACGAACTCGACTGGCTTCTCGACGAATCGGTCGATGCGCGAGGCGTGGCCTGGCTTGTGGACAACGACACCGTACTTGGAGGGCTCCTCGACCTTGGTGACAACAATAGTGCCCTCGTTTCCGTGGCTCTTGTGGAATTCGAGGAGATCCTTGAAGGGATAATCGCAAATGACATCGGAGTTGAGGACGAAGAAGGGAGTGTTGTCTTTGGCAAGGATCTTCTCGGCGAGCTTCAAGGGGCCGGCAGTGTCGAGAGGCTCAGACTCGACGGAGAATTCGATGTTGATGTTGTACTTCTCCTCATACTATACAGCCGGTCAGCCAAGATCGGTCGGTTTAGAGCGTGTAGGGCAATTGCATACCTCTGCAAGGAATTTCTCCATGATCTCAGGTCGGTAGTTGACGGCAAGAACGATGTCGGTCACACCGGCCGCGACCAGCGCCTCGATCTGGTGGACGATCATAGGCTTGTTGCAGAACTCAACCAGGGGCTTCGGGAGGGTCAAGGTCTATTCAAGGGCACATGGCTGTTAGCATTCGTCGGTGGGCGCAAGGAAGCAACGCGTGGTGCAGAGCGCCGAGGGCAGCTAGCTTCACGAAGCTCGAGGCGGGGAACGTACGAGAGGGCGAAGGCGGGTGCCGAAGCCACCGACGAGAATGAGTCCTAAAGTGCAATGTTAGCTGATTCAAGCTCCATGTGGGTATGAGCGCGCCGCGCGGCGCAAGGCGTACCCTTCATGATTGTAGAGATGTGAATAAGTCACGTCCAGGTCGCGGGGATGTAGCGTCAGGGGTGCAGCGAGCGAGTGGAAGTGTGAAGGCGACAGCGAGGATGGGAGGCAGCCCTGCTCGTCGAAATATATTTCCTGGGAGAAGGAGGGAGAAATGCAAGAAAGTCGGCAAGGCGGAGAGTCGTGATCGTGGTGAGACAGAGGTGAAGAGGAAGAAAGAACGAGGACCCAAGTCCAGATTTCAGGAGGGAATGGAGCCCAGATCGAAAGGCCAACGTGGGAAGATGCCCACCTCGAGTTCACGAGTGGGACAGCCCCGGCGAGCAGCCACGAACCACGAACTGCCATCCTGGAAGGAGCCCAGGCCAGCAGGCCAGCAGGGTACCTATGGGCGGTGCGCAGTGCCTCCCGTCCAATTGTCACCCGCCGCCACAGAGCACCAGACTAAACTGACTACGGCTACCACTGCTAATTACAGGCCACAGAGCTTAGCAGGCCTCGAGCACCTCCCTAAAAAAGAGGGCCATCGTCGGCGTCCCGTGTTGGAGCGCGACTTGGGTGGATGTTTTGGGCGGTGGACAACTCTCTCGGCGCCCCCCTCGTTTTAGTGGCCGCTTGCGCCCATCCGAGCTACTGAGCAGTACCTACAGATCCATGGCGAGGCCGAAAGGGGGCCCCGTGATGGAAACGGAGGGGTGCGACTGGCCAATCCCCGCCACGCCCAGGGCCTCGCCATTGTGGCTCGACGGATACGGGCCCCAGAATTTCCCTGCGAGATTGGTTCAGTACGAGAAGGGAAGGCCCCGAGCGAGTGTGTAGTACGGCTCTTCAATGAAGCAGAAAGTCGGAAGGAATTAATTAGGCCACATGTGTCCATTGACATGGCTCTTTGCAGAATGGCTGTCATTTATTGCTGGGAAGCCCGAGCTTACAAGCTTCCACAGCACCCATGCCCGCTAGGCTACGGCTGAGCGCCGCGGGCGGGCTGTGGCTCCGATCTATGGCTGGTGGTCGGCCCAATAGCGTGGTGCAGCTTGGAGTCGTCCCCTGGATTAGTTATTGTTGTATCCGTACGTCGGCCGGCGCATGACAACCACCCTCGCTCGACTTTTGCCTCGTCCCCCTTATTATTTATCCGGTCTGGTCAAGCAGCTGCTGAATGCGGTAGAGAAAATTGATTAAATGCGGGTAATACTGGACTGGCATGCCTACTCAGTACCGCATGCTGCTTTCCGCGTCTGGCACAGAATTGTCACCCTGGCCAATGCCCAGTTACATGTCCCTGCTGGGCCACATGACAGTTTTCGTTGACGCAGACGAAACACGGCTTGATGAAGTGGTGCACTCGTAGCATGTTTTGTTGAATCATTTCAATGACATCGTTTGCCACGCAGAACAGGGACGGCCCTCCCCCATTACCCCGCTGAAAGCATCCACCGTCCGTGTTCAGACTCTGGCTCTGCCTCCAATGGCTGGCTTGCCTCTGCTGTCTCATCGTCTTCTACGCGAGAGCGGCGACACATCAGACATGTGCAACACGGCTGGTGCCGCATGAGCATGAGTGGTTACGAGCAAGTGGCCCCATTCTGGCATGTACCCTCGTACATTCCTCACTCCGCCTCACACTCTCATTCGCGGCGCAACCCGCCGCAAGGAGTCAGTCTGCCAGCGCATGGCTGACACAAAGAACGAAACACTGCGACCGAAATTGCTAATGCACTGGGGACGGCCAACTGCTTCGTCCCAGGCTCCCAGTTGTCTCCTCCCTACCTGCCAAGGGGTGCCCGCGTTCCATGTGCTCTGGCGCATGTTCTTGATTCGTGCCCATCTGGCTTCGACCATCAACCTGCCACGGAAGCTTGAGGAGGCTAGTTGCGGCGACGTAATTAAACCGCCGCAGAGGCGTCGCCTCATCGCTCTCTCCTGATCTCACTTTGTATATCCCCTTCTCTGTAATCATATGGCGCGCAATCCCCATCCGCCCGTCATTTCCCCCTCATCCCGCTCTGATGCGACCCACAAGCATGGGCAGGCATTCATTCAACAGACTGTAAGGTAGTCCATGCGCAGAAGCCGTCTTCTGAGCCCCATTTTTCCAATCAATCTTTCCTCCATCAAGACTCAGGAGCTACGAATATTATCTCTCTACTAGTATTTACCCGATGCAGCTCAGTCTGGCAACTACTGGTACTACCCATACCTCAGCCTCCAACTCCCAACGGAACCAAATTCGAGTCTCCCATATCCCACGCTCAAGATATTTACATGAACATCTTCGTCGACATAGCTGTGACAACGCCACAAATGGTACCGAGATATCTTGTAGCTTGACTTTTGCACGACGCGCCCAACATCCAAGTCCATGATCCAATGAACCACTCAGCCTCTGCCGTGCATCTGGATTTGGCCCTTTCATTGTACCCCAACCCACCAAACGTAGCCGAACTGAACAATCTCACAGTGTCCAGGTCCCCATTTTTTCCGACTGACCTCCGTAATGGGTCATTATGATCCAGCCCAAGAAGCACGGCGCTCAGGATCTTTGAAGCATTCGCTTTCCTTTGCTTTGCTCTGATTTGTTATCCGGTAAAGGAGAATTCCATTGTATTGCGTAGTTCAGGTTCAATGTGCTCGTGACTTGGTCACAGTATGCGAGGGCAAGTCGATAAGCTGTTGCCGGCGAACAAAAATAAATAAGTCGTTATCATTATCATCAAAAATTGTCTGGTCATAAATTACTTCAAAGGCACGTCATCACAACCTCGTTGCCACCCTTGCAAACATCATTGATCCTATCCGTCAAACCGTGAAACCCGTATCTCCTTCGCTCACTTTTGCTAGTCGTATTATCAAATCATTCTTTACGCTGGCGCAATCGCTTTGAGGAATGGACATCTCCACATTGATTTTGATAGAATGCAGTGAAAAGGCGCCAGCGGGACTCAACAGTCGTGATGCCATCCGAATTGATGAATTGGGTCAATTTTGAGAAGAAGCCGCATTTTTTCTCACTGCCGCTTCAAAGTTGCTGCAGAATATTCGATCAGGAACGGGTCGGGTATGCAATCGTGGCCATGGCCTTCGGGGGCCTCTGTGCAGCCTCCTTTCAAAGCGTGCTGGATTCAGGTGCCTCTTTCCACTGCAGATGCCCTCTCCAGATTTTCAATTCCGTCTTCTTCCACAATTGATGCCAAAACTTGGCGGTTCAATACCATGGCTTTGTAGTAGCTCACGCCTTCCATCAAAGACTGAATTGGGACCGAGGCCTGCATCGTGAGAATGCAGAACTAGATCGCATCGTGAACTTTTCATAAAATTTCCAGATACCGGCCGTGAGAGTGAAATCAGTTCGTCTAAAAGTCGTTTCATGTCGTCATAAATCGTTGAAAAGAAAAAAAAAACACAGGACATGCGTTGCCGTTCTTTTCCGAATCGTAAAAATACCTGTCCCATACCGCTTCTCTTGGGAGGGTTGCCGAGGGGCGGTTCGTAAATATGTCCCCTGGGATCGCTGTGAAGCCTTTCAACCTCTTGTATGTCTTGTGCCATGGCCGCCTTTTGCTCCCGGGCCCGGCACCCCGTGAGGAGTGTCCGCCGGTCTTTGCCAGTGTCCTTGCGGTTTCCGGCCCCTTTGTGTTAAACAGTCAACTTCTAGTCAAATGACGCCGTCGAACTGCTGCTGGAGTGATGGCCTGATCGTCGACTATGGCGGTCGCTGTCCCGGGATGAGTGGTGGCGGCTCTTGCGGCGGCGGCTGGTGTCGCTGGCTGGAAGTCCTTGGACAATGCCGTTTCTGGCCAACATACCACCGTTGACAGAGAAGTTTCGGCAAACCATGAAGGCTCGCATAGCAGCGTTCTCTTGCGCCAGGATATACGACTCGTACGCGAGGTCGGTTTGATACTCTCGCCCATTGACGAGAACCAGGCACGTAAAGCCACTGTGGTCCCGAGAACCTTCATACATCGGGTCTGTCCAGCCCCGACGTCGGCAGAGACCTGGAATACACGTTAGTTATATTCATCATGTGACAGATATCATTCTCGGGGCGAGGGGAAGCCAAGAGTGGTTGAGTGGCATAGTTCGTGTCTAGGTCCAGAAATCCATGGCTGACAAAACAGGTGTAGCCCAACCCCCCCTCTCATCATGCATGCGCTGCTGATGAAGTGGTGCTCTTGATCCTGGATCCATCCACATCCCTACCACTTACAACAAACATCACAGGGAAACAGACCATATTCAGTCGTGGGAAAGGCAGGAAAGCGTGTTGACAGACTTACTCTCGAGGTATTGCATGTAGAAGCCGCCCATTTTTTTATTTTTTTTTGTTTTGGGTTTTCCTTTTTGGCTAGTCGTCGGAACGAATATGCAGATGAAGTTTACGTCAAATCGAAGCCGTGGGAAAGATGGTCACGGCTCAATCGGGTTGGCGTACAAATAAGCCAAGTCGTACAAGGGCCACGCACGACGGCCGTCGAAAAACAGTTGGGAAGCTACAATTGAAGCCAATCTGACCCAGGCGTTCCAATCGAGGTATCTGAAGTGACGCTCAGACCGACGATGGTGGTGCCGAGCGATAGAGGAGTGTCAGTGTAGCCTCGGGGTGAGCATACACTGGAAGCCGGGTCTTGCGGAGAGACGGACGCGGAGGTAACGGCCTGTGCTAAGACAAACCGCAATTGAGTGTCAGGGGCGGCAAAAAAGGGATTGGGTTGGTAAAGAAAGTGGGAAAGCCGTGTCGTAAGGTGTCGTGTCGTGGTCTAAACGGGGGAAGGAGGGGGAGGAGGAGGAAGAAGAAGAAGAAGCTCAGAGTGATCTTCAAGTGTGCTCAGATACGTACTCAGGACCCTGGTGCAGACGAGACGAGCCATGGACGGCGAGACATGCGAGAGCCTTTATTGTAGACAGAACTGTTAGCGCGGGACCGGGGGTGTCTGGAGACAAAGGCCGACGCGCGAATGGAGGCAGATGCAAGCAACGATGCGGCTCTCGAAAGAGTGTGACCCATCTTGATGTGTTGGCCTACCTGGTTGCCAGTTGATCAAAACCGCTGGCGTCTAGGCCACTCCACCGCGACACATGGGGGATGCAGCAACCAGGCGATCTCTGATAAGTCTCAAAGTTAACCGTCTGGACCAGCGGCGTATCAGGAATGGAACTAGTACGGTTTTTTTTTTTTGCTTGACCCTCTTTGGTTTGCTCTGCTCGACGTCGTTCCATCGTTCCCCTCCTCCATTCCCCGCCAAAGCGGACATCAACAACACGCTGCGGGGCCGTTTTTGTGCCGGGTCACGACCGCGGGATGCCATGCTATGGCCTGGCCTTGGACATGGTGCAACTGCTTGGGCCGGCTCCATGCCAGGTAGGCCCGGTCGCCGAAACCCATGCAGACTGATGCCGCATGGTAATTTCCTCCTGCTCTAGTTCAGTGGCGAAGAGGAGACCAACGCGGGCCACTGGGCGGGTAACTCGTGTGTTGATGAATCGACGGGTAGACGGCCGACGGGGGCGACATCACCAGAGCAATGTACATCGTCCGTGAAGCTTCTCTTCTCTAGACACACCCTTTTGCTTCGACGCCAACAAGAGTCGGGATGTGCCTGGTTTCGCCCTCATCGCCTGGACCGCCCAGATCCGTGTCTGGAGGCGACTAATGCAACACCAAGAGTCCGCGCATCCCAGTACGTACAGTACTGCCATACACACAGCCAGCGGGCTGGGACAACGGCCACGGGTTATTACCCTCTGCAGCGATGAACTCCAGGATTTGCCCTTCTCAATGGGTCCTGTCTAAGGTACCAATCGAGCTACTGCAAGTTGCTGCCGCCACCACAGCCGACTGGAAGCGGAAAGCATCAGAGTTGGTATCCAGGTAGGTTCCGTCACATCTGTCGTGCACAGAAACGTGTGGCCAGTTTGAGGGACCCTAGCTTGGGCCACCAGAAGAGCGTTGCACTGGGGGCCCGGCGGCAACGACTCATTGAAAGCGGGCCACGTTCTCATCTCCAAGTGGCGCCGTAAACCTGGGCGATTCACATTGCTCGCAAGAGCGCGCGGGTCCCTGAGGCATATTAGAGGTCAACTGCTTTTGGTGAGGTCCCAGCCTGTCGTCACCCCATGGCCCAAGATCACAGTTAGGCGCTCGGGAGGACATCCGTGCTGCTGCCGATGAGCCATTGCTTGCTTGTCAAACAAGCAGTTCTAATTATGGCTTCCAGTCCAACCATTGAGGAGCTCCTTGCAAAGAGGATAAAATCGTAGCCGCCAAGCTGACCCCAGCGAGGGCCTGGAGACGATGGCGGAATATGGGTGCCGCTGGCACCTCACAGCGACACCAACAGCGCCGCCAGTCTACTTTGGCCCTCTCCCAAGGAAATGGTCGGTGAGGCAGCGCGACGACGTGCATGAACAGGACAGTCAGTGGCTGGCCCGGTGGATCACCACCCCGAGCCATCCCTGGCCCTAGACCATTTGTGCGGGCGATGGGGTGGGTGTTTACCCGTTAGGGCTCTGAGCACAACAGACCTCAGACGACCATCAACGTGAGTCGAGGTGAAGAAAACGGTGAAAACAGCCCGACTGATTGGATCAGCGGTCGCAGCCGGGGCCACGCGGGACGAGGCGTCAATGACACAGCGATGCACCGCTCGAGGAGGGGAGGGTGTTGGAACCAGTTCTGGTCGATGGAGGGTGGAGGGAGGGTTCCAGTCCAGTCCGGTACAAAGCACAACAGCAAGCCAAGGTGGGCTTCTGTACTGTTGATACTGCGCTGTGCGACCGACTACCGTTGGTCCTAATGTAAGTATGCGATGCGGCCACTGGGTCCTGGCCTGGCCTGTCCGGGGCCTAGTGGAGTGAGAGGGGAAGCAGCCAAGGGCACAAGGTTGGAGGGGAGTGGGTGGGAGGGGTAGGGCAGGGCAGGAGTCGCAGGGCTCAAGAAGCAGGCGCGAGGCAACTACGCAGTAGGCAGGAAGCATGGAGGCAGGCAGGCGTGCTCTGGGGCCTCTAAGGCTGCTCTAACCCATATGCATGGATGAGTTGGCAATGCTCCTTGTTGATATTAGAAGACACGGCGGGCGGTCCAAAGCAGCGAGGTGTGCTCCTTCCGGCAGGGTGCGCAGGGTCCTAGCTCTGGCCTAGTCCTCGCCCTGGTACAGCGCGGTACTACGCAGTATTGCTACTACTGCACTTATTGCGACTTGGTGGAAGCATCAACACACAGCGGACGACGACTCCCCAAGCATCTCGCAACCAGCTCAGGGCACAGACGCCGCAGAGCCAAGCCATGTGCCGGGGGGGCCACGTCTCAAAGTGTGCCGATGTCGAGCGATGCCGCACATCGTCTGGAACTCGCCCGGTCCTGCTCAGCCAGGCCACATCTGATGAAAGTGACAGTGACGATCCGACTAGCTGGCAAAAAGCTCAAGCCACTCGCTTCGAGCTGTCCCGTTGAACTCGCTCGAGGTCCTCTCCACTCGAAGGCACGAGTCCAATACTGGCAAGCCAGCCTCGCTAGAGCCCAGGTACTAATATCCAAATGACAAGCCGTCCATCTTGGATGGCACACAGATCCCCGCTTGTGCGTGTCTCGAGGCTTGGAGGCGTGTGGAGCGAAGCCGACTAACAACGATTCGACAATTGGAACCTTTCCAGAATGCCACCTTGAGACCCACTTGTCTCACTGACGTGACGCTGGTCAGAGCCCATGTCAGTTGCGAATTGCATTGACGGCCACTGACTGTTCTCTTGGTCTGCTCAGCAGAGCGTGGTGCTTTCGATGGATGGAGGTGCTCGCCACGATTTGTCCAGCGGAATCGGACTTGGATGGCCCAGTGATGCGGGCTAGTGAGGTGGTAACACATCATGCTTTCTAAAGCTAAGTGCTAGGCGACGTTCTAGCTGGCTCGTTCGATGTGGCCAAGAGGGGTCTTGTGCGCTATGGAGGAAGCCCCAATGCCGCCGCAACAACAAATCAATGGCGATTCTGGCGCTCAATCGACGAGCCGCTGTGGCAATGCCATGCCAACAGCAATAACAATGCCAAATTTGGGTTCAAGCTAGAGGCCGCCATTTCCGAGCATAACGGATGAGCAGGCTCACGCAGGCATGCCACCACAAGGGGGTGTCATTCTCTCTTTTTGCCTTGGCTCTAAATGAGGGGCGCAGGAGGGGTATGCATCTCGACTTGCTTCGCAGTGCGGTATGACGATGACAGTCCCTCTAGGATGAAATAGTCGCCAGAAGAGGGCCCGTCACGCATTCGAATCGTCCGGTCTGGAAAAGGAATCAAAAGCCCCCACCTTGCCGCAAGGTCACCAGGATGATGCCACACCAACAGGTGGATGAAGTCCCAGCTACATCTGCTCGACTTGATCTCATGATCTCATCGGACTCTTCTGCCGAATGGAGAGCGTATGTGCACGTGTGACGTGTAAAATAATTCCTATTTTCAACACGTCTAGATATATGGGCGCATGGCGCTCTCGGCTCCTCTGACTTTTGCCCTCTGCCGGCCAAGCCCCGCGGGTGCGCTGTCGCGGCCTGGCGCCGGATCAGCTAACTGCCAAATAATTACATAGTGCTAAGGTCCATGGCCTTCGGTCCCACGCCACCACTTTGGCCCATGAACAATGGCCGCGGACCAGCCCGCTCGGTTGGGGCCGGGATGGCCACGAGCAAGGGCACAAACCAACACAATCGTAATTAATCGGAGTGGATAGTATACAGGCTACCGAGACATTCAACATTCATTACGGCCCTACCCCTCGTCAACGGGAAGGAGGCAAAAGACAGGGGATGGATACCTGGGCTACCCTGGCTCTCGATCGACAAACCCCTCCTCTACACACAACAGCCAAGGTGAGAAGATAGTCGAGCACAGGGGTTCTCCAGTATTTCAACGACCGGGGTGCAACTAAAAAAGAACTTGTTCCGCCTTCCAAATCATCACCAGGTGCGGGCTCGCTATCCTTCGACCCACCGGAAACGCGTTGACTTGGGCCAAAAAAGCAGCCGCAACGGTGTCAGTCAGGGCCGTGCCTCAGAGGCCTGGGTGGAGATGTCAAGACCATGTAGGAAGGAGCCGCATCACCAGGCCTCTGCGTAACTCCCATGTCAGATAACAGGCCTCCCATGAGACCTTAGACTCTCCATCGCCAACATCTGGACCGTTACGCCTTGGCCCGTCTGGTCGCACCCCGGCTGTGGATACACAAACATGACGCCTCTTCTGTCCCGTTCCACCAAGCCATGATGCACGTCAGAGCAACAATTGCCGTTCTGTATCCTGGGAACTGGACCCGTTAAACCCCATCAGCGCCCATTCTCCAACCTGTTTGGTCACGGCCGCGTCGGGGACGGACCCCTCTGACACCCTGCCATGTCTCGGCTCATGTTTCCCCAGCCCAGACCAACGGCCAGAGTGGGACTCGTCAGCATCCACAGTCCACATGTATGTATGATGTATCTGCTCAACTGGGGCGGCGGCAGAGCGGGCAAAACCCCTCCTGATCCTACTCACTCCAGAATTCTTTGCCCTTCCCGTATGTCGGCGTATTGCAATGCATGTACACCCTAGGCCAGGCCGCTTCATATGCGGCCACCTGTGTGGGCGGGGGCGGCGGTGGCCAAAACACCAAATAGCCCTCACCCCGCCGCACTCAGAGACGCATGTACAGAGACGTATATGGGTCCCCTGCCAGCAAAGCGGTCTGCGAGAGGCCATGTGCGAATCGCCTTGCTCTGCATTGTGGTGCCGGTACGGTGCGGTGCGGTGCGGTGCGGTCCGGCATGATAGGTTAGGTCTAGTCGACCAGCAGTGACAGCAGTGCTAACAACAGCAACATGCCACATCGCCGGTCTTATGCGTCACACGCTCATCATCCTGCGTTGACTGCAGTACTGCCGTGCTGGGTTAGGCATTGGCTTTTGAATCTATCAAAAAAGAGCCCTGATGGGCGCCAGGGGAGCATGTCGTTGAAGGTCATGTCGTATCCACCCAAAAATCCAAAGGCCCTCTCCGAAGGGAAATAATCTGGTGGAGAGCCGCAGCACGTTTCATGGTTCATGGGTAACGATGAAAACGGGCCTGGGCTTTAAGGTGCTGCCTCGGAGATGATGTGCATCTCAATGCAACTATGCTCCTCCTTTGTGTGCCGTGGCATCCCCCATGTATGATGTGCCTCCCGTCATGTCTCGTCCGTCATCCTCCTGCAGTTCATGGGCCGGATCCCTGCTCCAGTGGCCGACGAGATACTTGCTCTTTGTTCACTGCCCGGTATTTCGCCTGTGCGGCGCCAATGACCCGAGAGGGAATGCATCCCCCCATCCGGAAGTGCACTGCCTTCGGGCGAACCACCCTGGCGACCGACCTGCCTCATAGGAAGGAGGTCGACTTTCCTACGTGATGGCACGGTCCTTGGACTGGAGTCATTCATTCATTTGCATGCATCCCGTTACACCTTTACATGCCTGTGCACGGCCGCGGAATCTTGTTCAGAATAGACTCGATGCGCAGTGGCCCAGTCTGTACTAACCCCGACGACGCACATGCTCTGTCGTGTTGACTAACGATACATGTACGCACTTGGTTGGTGTACCGTTGTACCAGTTCCCAGCTGTCGTCGGTGCGCCTCCCGAGCTTGTTGTACCTGAATAGGCCACAGAGTACGACCAAATAGGACGCCAGAGTGGTAGGAAGCTCATGTGCAGTGTGTGACTTGCAGTCTAGTCACCCCAGTCGTCTATGTAATACGTAATAATGGATAGATTTGATGAGGGCCGCCGGTCGACCATGGTCAGAATCCAACAAGTAAAAACGATTATCCTTGAATACTTAGAAGCCCTGCTTCGACGTGAAATAGGCTTGGATTTCCTTCACCTTGTGCTGCGGGATGACATAGACGGGATGAACTGTGGCAACGCGGTCTTCCTCATCAAAGATCTGCTCGCCTTCCATGTACGGTGACACAGTCCACGAGTCTCCGGTCACGATTTCCTCGTGTGAGCGAGCGCCAACCATGGTCCACTTGTGCTGCGCCGAGCTCAATCCAGAAAGAACGTAGCAGGTGTGATAGGCATCAGAGTACCTAGTGGTTACTAGTTCAGTAATCTTCATTTACACACAAACTTCGTTTACACAAAGGGGGGGGTAGGAGCGAGAGGGGGGCGAAAGGGGGCACACATACTTGCTAGGCTTGTCTCTAAGACCACCTCGTTTAGATTGATCCTGACAACAACAAAGGATGTAGCGGACCAGCCCGTCTCGACTAAAAAGGCTCTCAGTTGCGACCGGGAGCGGCTGGTCCCCTTGCTTGGCGACCGCTTCTCGCGGGCCGTTGAGAGCGGCCTCGATCAGGGGCCAGCACCCTCCGACCCAGTGGCTGTAGCAACCATCAACAAGTTTGTTGGTGCGGCCCGAGAAACCACCCTCGGGAGCATACTGACGGGACGACAGCCAGGAGATAAGCAGTGGAACATCCAAGGAGCTACGCGATCAGGCAAGGTTAGCATGCAATGACTCCACGCCACGACTCGAGCCGACTGCATACCGGGGAATGACTCGATGTGGAGAATCCAGAATCGAGAGGCAACCGAGAGCGCAGAAGGCATATGCACCATGTGCCTCGACACCCGGCTTTGCCGACACGCCGCCCTCGTAGGTTTGGCCTAATTGGTGAGCGGTCAATATCGAGGAGAGCCGTCTGGGCGGCGCAACTTGGTGTGGCACTTACATCGACGCACGTAGTCGGCCAACCCACTAAACAGGCCAGAGTGGCCAGCAGCACATGCAGGCGAGTCCGGTGACAGGTCGCGGGGGATGTTGAGGAGCGATATGATGACGGCGGCGCAGTAGGCGCCCCTAGAGGGAGGAGGACGGTCAGGGATGCATCGATGAGCCGGGATGGGGGAGGGAGGGAGGCAGGGAGGCAACACCGCGAGACCTCGACGGGGACGCGACGACCAAGATGGGGAGTGTGTGCGACATACCTGACGTCCTCTTCGCCCCCCAGGGCCATCTGGAACCCTCCATCGGGCTGCTTGAGCGACGAGAGCCACCTCCACATGGCCCGGCGGTCCACGACCTCGTACGCGTCCTCTCCACCGACTAATGCCAGCGCCAGGACGGACGCATACGTGGTGGCGAGATGCGACGTCTGGCCGAAGCCGCCTGCGAAGCCGCCCGACGCGTTCTGCATGGGGCGGACCGTGTCAATGAGCTGCTGGCGGTACGACGAGACGTCCTGGCCGAGGAGGCTCAGGCCAGCAAGGCACCAGTAGAAGAACCACGGCCGGCTTGGGTCCGCGGCCGTGAAGGCGCCGGGGAGCTTCCCAAGCTGCTTGTGCAAGAAGTTGATGTGGCGCTGGCGGTCCAGGTGAGGCAGTCCGTGGGCGTTGCACGAGCCGGCGTGCTCCGTGCCGTCGAGGAAGGGCGTAACCTCGTCGATGGTGTTCTTCTGGACGCGCGACGACTCCGTCTCCAGGGCGTCCAGGATGGGCGGGTCAGAGGTGAACAGCCGCGGGATCTCGACGAGTCCTTGGCGCGGCCCCTGGGGCGAGAACGGGTGGTCCCGTGGCTGGGTGGTTGATGCCGTCGCCATTCTCCTGTTGCTGGCTGCGCTCGAGTTGCTGGAGTTGCTGCCGGTGCTGGTTTGGTGTCTGAAGATGATTCGGGAGCGAGGGCGAGGGCGAGGGCGGGTGAGGCGAGCTCGGGATGTCATCACGCGGCCAGAGAAGCTCCCGAGGTTATCTTTCCGACACAAAGAGATGTTCCCCTCATTTCCTTGATATTGTTCTCCGGACCATCATGAGTGCGGCGCTACAGGGTCCTCACCCCACAATGGCAGGAGTGCCGCCCTGTCGTTTGGTATTGTCCCGGCTCATGTTCGGTTAGCAATTTCTGCCAACGACACCTCCATATCCTCGCCCCCTTCTACTCTGCGTCTTCTGCTTGTTGTTTCTAAGAGAGTACGCGTCTGGTTCGTTGTTTTCCAGTCATGTATGCCCAGGCGTTCAGTGGAATAGTCGCGTGAGCAAATGAATGATTGGCGCTTTCCGGCCGACGGCCCCCACAGCAATAGCAAGTCGCAGCCAAACGATGACGAACGATGATGGACATGTTGAAAACATTCCTTGGGTAACCGCGAGCAAACCATTGATATTTAAATTTCATTTATACAGCATGCTCACAGGCAAGGATGGCTCGGGAAAGGGGGGCTTCTGACCTTTAGACTTGTACCCAGATCACAGCGCCCGCAATCCAATTCCTTGATTCCATGCTGGATCAAAACTTTGCAGTATTTACATGGGGTACTAGCATCCAACGATCCAATCGATAGCCTAAAGCTCTGGTCTGTCGAGTTTTATGATAATTTAAGGCCAAAGTAGAGGGCATAATACTAAGTCGATGCGAGTGTAATTTCAAGGTTTAGGGTAGCGCCATCACCACCATCTGCGTTTATCAACGTAGTAAAGTAAGTAGCCATCCTCGCAATGGCGGCAAAGGGACTAATGATAAAGCGTAGAAAATCAGTGTGGATATACTGGAAAGTTTGAATTCATGGAAGTATGGGTGAGAAAGCGGTTGGTGCACATGGCTAACAAAGCGCATCTGATGTCATCAAACATATCGTCAAGTTGCACGCCCGCAACGTGTTCGGGGAAGAAAACACACATCTGTATTAAGATCTATTCCGAGAACTCCCTTTTTATTCATTACTACCATGGTACATATATTATATAGAGGTTCCATTTGGCACTGTCCTGGTCCTGGCACATTGGCTCCCAATGACGACACAGGGCTTCCTGCGCTCGTCGCGAATATTCCATGAACCACTAGAAGTAGTAATACTGGCGTGCTCGACACTCGAATAGAATATGCCGGGATTTGTCTACAGGCAGGTCCAGTATGTATCAAAGGCCAGAAAGGGAGAATATTCCACAAAACGCAAGCTCCAAATTGGAACTTCACCACCACTGACACTACTAAAGTTCAACTTCGTTCAAGGGCGGCGGAACGAAATTCTGGAAAGTGCCGGTACCTTGATAGAAAACGTATCGAATACATGTAGCCACTCCGGGATCTCCAGCTTATGCGAGTTGTGATCAAGTTTGTGCCACGCTGAGTGATCAAGTTGCTTCCTCTGGAAACATGAATCTTCTGTTTGCCAAGGGCGGCCCTGCTGCAACCGCAATGCCGACCTTGTTATCTGATAGAAACAAGACACATGGACGAAAAAAATATGAGAGACTTGGCATGCTTCCCGAGAATACGAGTGTCTCGAGCGCGAAACACTCGGGGGGATGACCTGCGAACAAAACACTGCCACTGCACCCCCCCCCCCCCCCCCCCCCCCCCCCTAGACCTGTAACAACTCTTCTCTGATGAACAAACAGGATGGTATTCGAGTCCCATGGTTTCATTTTATTGCAGATAGGTGAGACTACGATCCTGCGCACCAAGCTCAATCTCGTGGAAGGGATCCTGCTGTAAGCGGAGTTGAACATGATGCACACGTGGCTTCCGTTGAACGCTATGACTTACTGCTAGCGTAGCACGGTACAAGGGATAGCAATAATTCGATGGTGTTTGCTTATCCAGCCACGGATACGAAACTCTGCCCTTCAGTGCGATATGGACGAGTACAATCCATTCACATCAATTATGACGGCGATGTAGATGGCGAGTAGGCTCTTTTGGAACATCCCTGGGGATAAAATTGAACACCTGCCGCCTCGCATACACTGTGCCTCTGGGTTTGTGGTTGGTCGGCGGTGCTCAAATGAAACGGTTACGCAGGGCAACTCTTAAAGCGTAAATGGCGGGCGGGAGAAGTCCATCCAATATTATCATTTAGCAATTTTAACAAGGCTTCTCGTTGTGAAAAGTGTTCTCGTCAGTTGCCAATCTTGCATGAGCATCCGCGAGTCAGTTCCTCCCCAGCGCTCTCCCAGCGTTGTTTCGTAGAAGAAAACAAACATTGCCGCGAAGAAACATCCATAACCATGGAGGTCAAAGACTTGTATTTCTACAACGGTAGGCACGATAGCTTAGTACTTCGCAGAAGATTGTACTGCCAAGGTGTATATGGTCACAGGTTCTCAAACGAGTTGCCGTTACCTCTGCCTCAAACTCTCCTGCATCGACTCCGACGAAGCCATTCCTACAGATACGACCGCCTTTGAGCGTCTTGTTGTCCACTGTGGGAGCGCGGCACATCAAATATTGTAGAACGCGACGAGATTCTGCCCACCAATGCGCGGCAAGATATTGCATTTTCTTCAGTCCCTTGATACACACAAGAGCACGGGACCCCTTGAGAAGCATGTGAATAGGAGCAGAAACTCGGAAGCCGTCTTTGTGCTGCACCGCTTTCTTGTCCCACGAGGAACGGGGGCGAATAGTTACTTAGCAGCCGAAGCTACAATATCTCTGCGAGACCTAGGAGTTACGGTCCGTATTTTGGTTCTCAGCCGTCATAGCTCCTATGGATGCGAACAATTCCGAATACACTCTGGGCTTTCGGGAAAGCTAACACCGGTGCTGCCACTAACATAGCCACTCTAACATACATAGTAAAAGAGGGTTGCCTCGAAGCATTCCGGTGACCTCGAGCTATTTCTCATTACGTTTGCAAATTTTAATGGGTTCTACACGGGGCATTCATCATCCATCACCACTTGACACTCCAAGCTTTGCCACTGATCCCGCGGGCTGAGGCTCGCCGAAGACGGATTCCGGGCCGTTGGTCGGAGGAGGAGTATGACTCAATTACACGTATGGAGCCACCTGCTTCATTGTTCGCTCATGATAGGGCATCATACTTGGGCTTGCTTGCAGGAAGACTCTGGTGAAGTTGGATGGATATGGGGGCGGATGCATGATAACTGCCCAATCAGTAGCAAATCGGTCTCCAGGGTTGAAGGCTAGCCAGCCTCAGGTCGGCATTTGACTGGCAGCCAGCCAACGGGGGGGCAGAAACTCGAAAGCACTGGGAGGGATTCTGGAGATGAGATCGACTTGGTTCCCCTCGATTCCACGGGACACGAATATTAAATGGGGCATCGACGCGGACCGCCATCTCGCTACAACGATGGCACAGCGGTTGTTCCCGGGGATGCCTGCGCCAACTGCCCCTGCATGGGATTGGGACACAGGATGGGCTGATTGCGACGACATCAATCGTGGCCAACCCAGCACAGCCAGCTGTCGCCACCGGGCTCGTTCGAGCTCAACAGGCGACAAGCGGAGAGGGGTTGCGTGTGAAGAATCATCAACAAGAGGCACCGGCGTCCCCATTATCTACGAGCCTGAACCCTGGCGATGGCCGTCTCTGATTCCTGAAGCTGCTCCCCCGCTGACAATGCGACGGTGCTCGGGCTGCTATTGGCCTCACCGGGTCTCACCGGGAGCGGTGCAGCACCAAGCAAGGCTAGCCAAAGTCCAAGTGCGAGCGGGATTAAGATGGGCAACGTCGCAGCGTGTGTAGATCCCCTATGCTACTTGGAGAGCATGAGGAGACGGGACTACCGCCTGGTGAGACGTGCACACGGAACGCGCAAGGATCTCGGGGGAATCGCCAACGCACTGTGTCTCTTGCGGTCAAGCTACTGGGGTACGGGCCCGTCGATGGTAGATGCTGACTCGATAGGTCGGGAGATGGGAGTCGATCCATGGCTGAGGTAATATATAGGACGGCGATGGAAATGGGCCACCTCTGGCGTAGGCGTTTTAGCAATGTGGGCGGTCTGGTGAAAATTATTAGCATCGCCACTCCGTCTGGTTGCGCAAGGGGCCAAGGGCTGGCAAACTTGGCCGTGCGCCTGCAGTCCGCGATCAGGTGGCCATGGCGGTTAAAAATGCTTGGTGAGGATCCAAGACGGATGGACCAAATGGTGGTGGCTGGCCAGCACCTGCGTGGCTAGGGTGTCACGACAGCCCCGAAAGAAAATCAAGACATGCAACTGGGCGCTCAAGGCGCTGTTGTGCTCTGACGCTGTGGCGATCCATGTTTCTGATCCCGGATGCCTGGCTGAGCTGCGCCGCTGCCTCTCATTTCTTTAGCCGCCATGGCGTGCGACACAGGACGGAGGAGCAGCAATAGCGGCGGGCCTCAAAGCCTCAAAAGACTCGAATCGAAGAATTCGCACAATGGCGTCTACTACTGTCAAGCCAAGTGTGTTAGTAGGCAAGTCAGCTGAGGCTACGGCGGACGCCAACTACTATTCCGCTGCGGATCATCCATCCTCCACAAACCAAGACGCAGCTCATCAGCCTCCTCCCGTGTGCCAAGTTCCAACAGACGATGGCGGCCATGCGCGAGCGGGAGAAGCAAGCTGAAATGGAGCTGGGCTGTGGGCAAGCCATCTTTCTCCAGTCCAGGTCCAGTCACCAGTGCGTGACGGGCAGGCAGACTGCTTTTGCCGAGCCCGCCACAGCACGCGGGCGCCCATGTGTGTTGCCCACCGTCACAAGAACGGTGGGCGAGTGCGAGGCGAGGCGACTGGTTGGGAAAAACCAATCACTAAAACGATGGAGCCAAGGCAGGTTTGCATTGATGCTAATGCCATCGGAAGCTATCCCGAGCGGCCAAATCGTAGAATTTCTCCATTGTGCGGTGGAGGTCATGCACGCGGCGATGGTCTTGTTGAGCTGTTCTGTTGTCCAGGGTCCACTAGGCCACACTGGCGCAGGCGGCATACAGCACAAGCACCACACTAAAATCAACGATGCATGCCGCCTTGAGAGGACGCAGCTCAGCTGTTGCGCCATGCAATCGTCTCGAGGCAGGCAAGGCAGGCTCTTTGACGCCGGGCCGCCACCACACTTGAGCTATTACAAGCCTACGACTCGTGCAGATCCATTATCCAAGGACGGACTGCAGATCTGGACACGCAGCTAGAGTGCTCGCTGATTGGTGGCTGCTTCGACGCCGTTGGGCCTCATCGCAGCTCCTTGGCGTGTGTGTGTGTTCGCTGGCATGGTGTCACGAGCACGGGTCTCACTTGGATGATACGCAAGACCATGAGGCGACATGAAGCTCGGGCGTCGCCGATGCACCCTTTGCATTCCTAGTGTCCAACAGATCTCCATCTGCGCAGGCAGTCAACTGCCAGAAAGACGAAGCACAACAAGCAAAGGACGGACGCGGGATGGGATCGGGACCAGCAATGATAAAAATCCCCGCTTATCCCCCATGCTCGTCGCTGGTGGGAGAGCCGACGTTAGCAGGGGGCTGGTCCTGCTAGCTCCGTGATCTTACGAAGAGGGCAGCTGGACGGCTGCTGGCCTTGGCTCGAGACCATGTTTAGCATGTTTGGAGCTTGAGCTTCACACGGACTACGAGAAGAACCCAGGCGATCAGCCCTGCCTGCCGATACGAATCCCTCATCCGCCAGTTCCACGACCGGTGCCCCGAATCGAATCACGAGACAAACGCCCAGTTGGCAAGTGCTACACATTGATTAATTCCAGAGGAGACGGACGGGGACAGACCAGAAATCGCACCCTTGCACGTGCATACCCCAACTGACGCTCGATAAACAGCTCATAACGTTGAAACACCACAGCCATCCGCCCGACCTGATACGTCTCCGAACTGCGTCACTGGGCGGTGGCGTGCTCCAACATGGCATTTCTCAGGCAAACCGGTGGCCCCGTCGACCGAGCACCGCAGCTGCATAATATGATGCACACAATAGATAGTGGGCAAGAATGTGGACGAGACGGGAGCGAGACAGAGAGCAGAGCCAAGGATGGAGCAGGATCTAGCCCAGTCTTGCCAGTGGAAAGCTAGCCCATCTCCGCCATTCACTGGCTATCAGTCGCGAAATCAATATCCCTTGCCACCATCAGATACGTGTCAGGCGCGTGGGCGACTGCACTGTAACGGTGGGATGCTACCTACATCACCGGGGCCTTCTCCCAAGATGATAGCAAGTAACGCTCTTAAGGCAAGCTCCACCGTCTGTCAGCAGCAGCACTCCCGACGTGGGCGCCGCCCGAACAAGTCCAATGACAACGGAGAGGCAGCAAGGAGCCGGGCCGTGCGACCGGACAGTGCGCTCCACGCGGGGACAAGGCTGGTAGGTGGCTGAGGGCCAGGTCAGGGCGTTAAAGCTCGGACACTATCAGGAGGCCGCACTGTACAGGGTCCGGTCCGGGGGGACTTGAGAGTCTCCTTCTTACGGGACCGAGGTTGGGGCGGGGGCTGGTTCAAGAATAGGTACGGAGACTGCAGGCAGGTTTGGCCAACTGCTCGTATTAGCCAAGGCCAGATAATCAATTATAACGGCTGTGCGGTCGAAGCGCTGTATCGCGCAGTCGCATGCAGAGAGCAGGTTCTGTGGAGTTGGTGTTTCATGCGTGGTTTGGGCGTCAATTGCTTGGGTGAGAGTTGCGGTGCGTCGGACAGGGCATATCAGAAGCTGCGCGGCAGGCAAGCTCGATGCCACGCTTCTGCAAATATCCGGGCAAGCGCTGCACAATTAGAGGCTGGCGGCCGAGAGAGAGAGAGAGAAGAGGCCAAAGAGGGCCCCTGGAACTATGCGTTACTAGTAGACGGGCTAAGGGCCCAAGAGCCGGGCGGATCTGGAGTTGAGACGCGCTGCTGCACATCCCCAATGACGAGGTCGAGAGCAGGTGGATATGGGCCAGCGTGCATCGACATAATTACCGTATTCCATCCAGGCTGGTTGGTGGTGACGGCTGAGCATGTCCGTTTCTGCAGTCGAGGTTGCAAAGTACGTACCAGGGCTAGAATGGGTGTGCACCGTTGACCAGATTTGGTCTGGTGGTGTGCGCAGGTGAGATGCGCCCGTTGGCTTGTCCGCACTGTCCCCGACCACCGTTGGCCGCGCCGACAACGAGGGTCGGGGTACAGTGCGTAACGGCTCGCCACGGTGCATTCCGGAGGCCCGTGATTGGGCGGGACAGGCCGCTCCACATGGATTGCCAGCGGAGACGGTGGATGGATGGTGGAGGGTGGAGAGGGGGCGCAGGTTGCAGCAGCGGCCTTTGCGTCCTCCCCGACGGCGCCCCCCCCGTGCGGCTCCAGCGGGTGCCTCAGCAGGTGCACGCTCACGCTTAGTGGGCGTTCCCAATGCTCCAGTGATCCACCGCGCGCCGGGTGGCTTGGCGGCGCCCATTGGCTGCCACTCCCGCCTGGGGCTGGTCGACCTTCACCGCTTCTTCCCCCCCCTCTACCCCATCGACAACCGCCCACTGCAGCGCATGTCCAGCGTCCTTACAGCACCTCGACTTCAGAGCCTGCTCCTAAACCTCCTCCCTTCACCTCCCCCAGGGACCTCACGAAAGAGCGGTGTCGTCCGCTCTCTTCCTACAATACCCAACGCAGTCTCTCATCCACTCTCATCTTGCCTTTGCCCAGAATGACCCTCGAATTCAACAACGGCGGGGGTGACGCCTTTCTGGACCTGACCTTTGATCACCGGGAACGCACTGCCTATCCGTCCTACTCGACGGCGACCACCCACTCGAGTCCTTCGGCCGCCTCAAACATCATGCCGCCCAACGCTCGCGCGTGGAATATGCCACTCGATATGGCTTCCAGCTCCCCTCACGGCCAGGCTACGTCGGTGCACGAGGACCCTCAATCCCACTCGCCTCTCTCGCAGTCCGCCAGCCCCCATAGCCAACACTCTCCGCTTCAACAATCGCCCTATCAACCCGCCGCCAACCCGTTGACCGACTGGGCTCTTCAACAGCAGCAACAGCAGCAACAGCAACAACATGCTCAGCAGCAGCAACAGCAGCACCTTGCTGCTCACGACATGACACAGTTCCTCCAAGACGCTGCGCTCATGAACTTCAATGCCTTCCCCGCCAGCTTCCAGCCCACCAACCCGCTGGATTATCTGCCGCCTACGACGCAGGCTGCTCTCCAAGCCAACCTACTGGAGTCGACATTCAATGCTATTCCCGCCTTGGAGGATCCTACACAGACTGTTCAGTGGAACACTACTGCAGGAATGGAGAATTGGCAGGAGTTCCAGAGCACTCTTCAGATGGATGGTTTGCCTAGGCTTGATAGCGTTGGTAGCAACTCCCCAACGGGCACCTACCTGGAGGTTCTCTCCCTGCCGTCTTCATCCGGCGAGGGCTGGGCCATGGTTGATTGGAACCAGCCCAACTTCGACCAGTTCCAGCAGGTCCAGGCACAGAGCGCTGCCATCTTCAACCCTTCCCAGACCCTGCACTTGAGGACCAACTCCGATTCCTCCGACGGAGCAAACTCCATGGATTTTGGAAGCTTTGAGGAGATCCACCCCTTCCCTTACTCTCCCTTCTCTCCCGAATCCGACGGTTACGTCGACGCTAGCAACCACCGCAACTGCTTTGCTGGAGACGCCCACCACCACCAGCACACCCACGACACTGTCAGCCCTACTGCTGCTGTGGCCCCCGTTGCTATCAAGTCTGAGCCCTCATCCGCTCGCCACAGCCCCGGAAGCGGCGCTGGCTCGACTTCCCCGCCCTCCACCAGCACTACCCGCAGGAACTCGGGACCTCGCAAGAGCCCCATTGCCAAGGCCACCAAGCCTGTCGTGCGACGCATCTCCAACGGCAAGAAGGACGGCACTGTCGAGAAGAAGGTTGGCCGCAGAAAGGGACCTCTACTGCCTGAGCAGCGAAAGCAGGCCAGTGAGATCAGGAAGCTTCGCGCCTGCCTGCGATGCAAGTTCCTCAAGAAGACTTGTGATAAGGGTGAGCCCTGTGCCGGGTGCCAGCCCTCGCATGCTCGATTGTGGCAGGTTCCCTGCACCCGCATTGATATCAAGGATATTGGTTACTTCATGAAGGACTGGAAGGCTGATTATGAGCGACACATGGACCGAGGCGTCTCCGTCTACAATGTCAAGGGCTTCTCTCAGAAGGAGACGCTCATGTGGATCACCCACGGCTACGGATTCGCGCTCCCCGTGATGGTCCGCGAGGTCTATGTGGCTGACGAGAGCTGCTTCTCCGTCGACTGGGTTGAGTCTGTCCTTACCGACCAGGAGCCCATCGACTTCGAGACACGAACGGAGAAGCTTGATGTCGGCGCCGAGGGTGTCCGCGTCGATGCCCTGTCTGAGTACCTCGACAAGCACATTGACGGTCCCTTTGAGGATTTCATTGACGACCACTTTGAGGGCACTCCCTTCATCACCGAGATTCTCAAGACTGCTCACCGCTACTACGTCAAGGATGAGATGCCCGTCATCCGCAAGGCCCTCAAGCTCGTCCTCGCCTACAACCTCACCATGCACATCACCATGGTCGAGAACCAGGGTGACGAGGTTGTCATGGACGGCCAGATCGACGACGAGGACTCCAAGTACTACGGTCGCACCGTCGCTCCCGTCATGATCAACTTCCAGATCAAGTGCGCCCTTGCCGACATGTGGCGTGAGCTGCAGAAGGATATCCTCGAGGAGCTCTCCGCTCTGTACTCTGGCGTCTACAGCGGTGAGAAGATGAAGAACTGGCCTACCATCTTCATGCTTGCCTCCATCCTGCTGGCTGTTTGGGAGGAGATGCAGTTCGACTGCCACTACCGCGTCCCCGACCCAGTCGCTGTGGACAAGTTCTGCAACGACATGGAGACAACACCGGTTGGCGTCATCGTCGGTCTCTTCCACGCCATCTCCCAGAAGCTCCCGGCCTTCACCGACTGGGACACTCGCAAGCACGGCCACCTTCTTCACAACAACGTCGCCGTGTGCGAGGCCATGACTGAAGTGCGACAACACGTCGTCAAGCACGGTATGTGGCTCCTTGGACAAGTGAATAACGATTTCAGAAGACTAACACGCAATCACAGAGGCTTACCTGCGCACTCGCAAGGAGTCCAAGTTTGACCGAGACGACTTTGATTCGCTATCGAACAAGTTCCTCTCAAAGCTTGTCATCCGGGCCAACTAAGCCGGAGCAGACGTGTAATGCTCGGCAGCATCATGCTGTGAAGAGCCCCCTTCGATTCCTCCAGGGATCACTATTTCCTTTGTTTGCAACCCATCTGAAGTACAGTGATGGGCGTTGACGAGTCTCACGCCCTTGTTATGGACGACTACGACGACGAATCTCATGCCAATCTTGTCCATTCAAGCATCAGAACGAACCAACTTACTCTTCTCTCTCGGCTGGTCACCGCCAATCAACACGAAACATACCTACCACGGGATATGCGTGACGACCTTGTTATGACTTTCTTCTACGAATGTATGACTTGAAGAAGACAGAAGCCCTTTTATTTCTTTATTTCTTTTTGCTTTTTTGTTTCAATTGAAGTTCGAGACGCGTGGGCGAGGGGACACAGAGTAAAGCAACCCCTCCGCCAGTTGCGGTGTTGTTTATGGGATCATGTTCATGAGATGACATTATTGAGGGACGGCTGAATCAGCATAGCTATTGTTTGAGCCTAAGCGAAAGAGGCATTGCGTTGGGATTTCCAAGGGCGTTGGTGAGCTCAAGTGGGCAGGACCTTCGATACGATGTGGGCGAGGAGACGTGTTTTTTTGAGCGATATTGATGATTTACGGGGGAACACCAAAAAGAGAAGAGCTGGCGACGCTGGTCTCGGGGATAGTGCAGCAGGCTAGCGAATACATGATGAAAGTTTCTCACCCGCATGAACTTGCCTCTCGCGACGTTCCCCAGATGTGAGGTGGCTCTTCTTGCAGCCGCGGCAATATCCAGTGTCGAAAGGGGTGGTGGGCTTCTCACAGTCGAAGTCAAATCTGACTTCTACGCCCAAGACGGGCCATCTGACCCTCTTGACGGTCGAGCCACAACGTAGCATCCACCGCTGTCTCACATGGCAGGCCATGTGAGCATGTCTCATTGCCCACACAGCCGCCTGAGACTGTCTCACATCCATCGGACTGCCAGCCGCGAACGGAGCCGTGGGACGTTCCTGGCACGCCAGATGTGCATGGCTTTTACTTTTTTATCATTTTTTTTTCCACGGGTAGCCGGGGGGGGATGAAGTGGCGGTGTTGCAAAAGCGCGGTGAGACGTCTCCAGGGACGGGGGGTGACCTGGTGATTCCTTATTAGCCATACGTACGCACGACGTAAGCAGGGTCGGGGCTTGGCTAAAAATCTAGGCTACGTACTGCGGTCTGTGCTGCTGGGAGGGCGAGATGTTTCTACGCTATGTGGCTGTCGACTTGTCCAGATGCCCTCGGTGTAGGTGCTCACCTGGGGGAACTTGGGGCGTCATGGGTCACCGTCTGCTGACGGGCAGAAGCCCCCCCACATTGGAGGCCACCCGAGGGAGCACGGTCTGGTACTTGGAAGTCGAGATAGCCCTCAGGACATGTCGAGTAGCTACATAGAAGCATGCTTAGTTCCATTGCTATTGAGCTGGGCTGGCCATCCACTATCCAGATCTCGAAACGAGGCTGGCCAATATATCCTCCATGTGACCATAGCCGAGACTCGGGTGTCCCTCTGTCTGCAAGCGGTTGTAAGTGGCCGAAGACATGATTTCTGCGGCCTTGTCAGCCATCCTCACTGGCACGTTGGCATCCATCCCGCCGTGCCAGATAACGAGCCTCGTAGCGTCTACCTTGGTCAGCGGGAAGCCCCAATCGCCGCCCAGGATCGCCGCTTCTGTAGCCGTTCCTCGCCCCGACTCCCGCTGGCTTTCCCGGACAGCCTCGATAAAGGTCGAGGCCGCTGTCTGGTTCTCGAACATGCCCTGGAAGAAGTCCCTGTCAACCTTGGGCAAGCCCTCGGCGGCCAGTTGCTGCTTGATGATTCCAGTAAACCGATCCGGGTTGCCCGTGTCTCTGGCAGCGCGGCCTATCTGCCAATCCACCAGGAGCGTCGTCAGCTTGGGGAGCCACAGGCCGCCGAACAAGAGCGCGCGACTAGCAAGCAGCATGCCACTGGCTCCGAGGCTCAACGGGTAAACACTGCACACCACCGCTCCAACCCTGAGCCTCTCCTTTGGTATGTCCGTCAGGCACGCTAGAACGTAGGGGCCGCCACCAGATATGCCCAGCATGCCAAATTCACGTATCTGCAGGTGATCTGCCAAAGCGACCAAGTCCTTGGGCCAGTCAAGCAGCTTTCGACCTTGTTGGAAGGTTGAATGGCCCATCCCAGGCCTGTCCACTGCAATCAACAGAATGCCCAGCTTTTCTGCGGCTTCATGCCAGAGAGCCCCCTCGATCCGGGATGAAGGGAACCCATGGAAGTAGAAGATGGGGGCGTGCTTGGTGGATAGCGATGAGCCATACGTTGTGTAGGACAAGGTACGGCCGTCTTCAAGAATGAGGACAGACGGCTTGTCTGCGTCCATGGCCTGGATCGATGACTATTGGACGGCTGCAAGCTACATAGGATGCATATGTGAAGAATAGGCAGTGTGGAGAACGAATTCTAACAATGCGTTGTAAGTGAGACCTGGGAGTTAGGCCAAGGAGACCTACAACCTTTTTCAGTGGAGATGAATTGCATAGACCAGTTGGACGAGGGCACATATCGCTACGCAGGTGCTATTTATGGCGAGAATTTCGAGGACGATGGCTCGTATCGTATGATCTTGAAGTTCAACTGAACCCCGCCGTGATCTTCCTATCAACGGGCGCATGAGATATCTTTCAGTGGAAGAGGCGGGGTAGGAGGCTCGTAACTGCGCTCCGATATACGACGAGACGAGGCATTGGAGCAAGGCGACAGCGCGGAATAACTGCCGTAGAATGTGACAAAGGGTTGACACCCATGGTGAGGCCGGGTATGGGCATATGTGACCCCCAACGTTCGGATGACTTGATCCAATGGCCCCCTCCCCCAACACTCATGAGGTTGGTGTGGTGCTCGCGTAATCTGATACCATGTTGATTAGGGAGCACCTAATCATGAACGCAGCGGCGGCTGGGATGGCTGGGACTTTGGATTGGCCGGCAGGAGGCGGGGTCGCCATGAGATGACTCGCGTCACGTCATGCGAAAGCAACTCGTCACAGCGAGGTCTGTCGCAGAAGGCTGAACATTGAGCCATGACGGCAGAATTGGGCTAGAAAATCATGATTGCTCAACCAGGTGCATCGTCGCTGAACCTCGCGTAGGTGGTAATCTGGCATGACGAAAATCAAGGCGAGAAGACATGCCGAAGCCGAAGCGCCGAGCGGTGGGAGGGATGGAAACGATCAGGGTGCTTCAAGGCCCTGGGCTACCTTACCCATGTCGGGCGATGACGTCGCCATTCGATAGCGCTGGCTGGCGAACCCCTACCGACCGGAATAGACGGTAGGTTGTCCGTTCCAGCGTCGAAGGCGGTTTCGGTGACCCCGCAGCTGGAACGGGAACGGGCCCTGGGGGCGACGAGAGCGTGCTGTCTCGAGTTCGGGGAGCGAAGACGGCGCGTCGATCAGGGCCGCGTTCCTGAACGACGAAGCGGAATTCGACAAGGCAGATCTCTAGTGGTCAAGATTCGCATGTCCCCAGATGATCGGTTCAAGCAGAGCGAACAGTGACTCAAATGGATGGGTGCTAGTGGAGCTTTGCATTGCCACTTCTGGATTCAGCCGCGCCCGGGGACGGCGGGCACCCTGGAATCCTGGATTGGCTAAAGGTGCCCCGCCACAACTTATGCCTGAAGGCTCTGGGCTCTGGCTGCCAGTGCATCGTGCCAGGCGGTGCCAGCCGTAGCCTCCCAGCCCACTCCGCATGTGATCATGGCAGCCGCCATGGGTCGTTTGAACAGCTCAGCGGTGGCCTGGCCCCGAGGGGTTGCAGCCGGCCAGGAAAAGTGAGTAGGGGTGAGGTTTTCGAGCCTTGCCAGGAGCGAAGAAAAATCTGGCTTTCTAAGCGTACGTTCTGCAAGCGACCGACGTGTCCGCCATAGGCGTCGTGCTGTTCTGAAGGCATGGCCTGGTCGCAAGCCCGGGCCTTCGGACCCACCGGGAGACCATGTCGAGACGCACAGATAAGGATAAGGCAGACGTCAACGTTCTGGTCCTGGGTACTTGGCAGCTCTCCCCGCATCCGCCTGGAGCCAAGGTACCCAGAACCCGCTGTGGCGCTTCTGCAGCCTGCTCCGGGGTTCTGGAGCCTTCCCGTGGCGGACCCGCCATTGGCTGTCAGTGAATCACGCCGGAACCTGTGCCTTCCTGCCTCAGAGTGTTCGTTTGTTGGTGCAGGCGTAATCGGGACTGCGCCCCCCCTCTTGGTTTGTCCCGCCTGCCCGCCGCCTCCTCCCCAACCAGGCAAACACCTGCCTCGCCTTACTACTTAAACCTCGCCCACCCAACATCGACCTCTTCCCACTCTCTTCCCGCTTTCCTACACACTTCATCCTCTCTCACACCCCACCTCGCGAAGCGACTCCTCATCTCACCTATCATCCACTTACTCATAATACACACGTCATCGACCCGAAGCCGCTACCATGCAGATCTTCGTCAAGACCCTCACCGGCAAGACCATCACCCTCGAGGTCGAGTCTTCTGATACCATCGACAACGTCAAGTCGAAGATTCAGGATAAGGAGGGCATTCCTCCTGACCAGCAGCGCCTGATTTTTGCTGGCAAGCAGCTCGAGGACGGCCGTACCCTGTCTGACTACAACATCCAGAAGGAGTCGACCCTCCACCTGGTTCTCCGCCTGCGTGGTGGTATGCAAATCTGTATGTTCTTGAAACCATATCCCGACACGGTGCACTTCCATACTAACAGCCGTCGCAGTCGTCAAGACCCTCACCGGCAAGACCATCACTCTTGAGGTGGAGTCCTCTGATACCATCGACAATGTCAAGTCGAAGATTCAGGACAAGGAGGGTATTCCTCCTGACCAGCAGCGCCTGATTTTCGCTGGCAAGCAGCTTGAGGACGGCCGAACTCTCTCCGATTACAACATCCAGAAGGAATCCACTCTCCACCTTGTCCTCCGTCTTCGCGGTGGTATGCAGATCTTTGTCAAGACCCTCACCGGAAAGACTATCACATTGGAAGTCGAGTCTTCCGACACGATCGACAATGTGAAGAGCAAGATCCAGGACAAGGAGGGCATCCCTCCTGACCAGCAGCGACTTATCTTCGCCGGCAAGCAGCTTGAGGACGGCCGAACCCTCAGCGACTACAACATTCAGAAGGAGAGCACCCTGCATCTCGTCCTCCGTCTTCGTGGTGGTATGCAGATTTTCGTCAAGACTCTGACTGGCAAGACTATCACCCTCGAGGTTGAGTCGTCGGACACGATTGACAACGTGAAGAGCAAGATCCAGGACAAGGAGGGCATTCCCCCTGACCAGCAGCGACTTATCTTTGCTGGTAAGCAGCTGGAGGATGGCCGCACCCTTTCTGACTACAACATTCAGAAGGAGTCCACCCTTCACCTCGTCCTGCGTCTCCGTGGCGGCCAGTAAGCGAGTGTGCTACAGCGGTGGTTGTTTTAATGAGAAGGCTAGCACGGCTAGCTGGATGGCGTTCTTGGGCTCAAGCATGGATTTGCAACCGGGCAATATGCCCTGGCATGATGAATTATCCATAGTACATTAGCACCGTCGACACCGAGCGATGCGGAATACAGACAATTCACGTCTACCTGGTTCTTTCGTGTAGTTGGAAGTGATTGTTAATCGCAGCGGGGCTCAGATGCGACTACGTAGTCCGCCACATCCTCAGTCCACATCAACTCCACGCGCTGGCGGGGTCGGTCCCATTTTGGTGGGGCGCACGCCACTAGAAGGCTTGCAGAGTCACGCCTGACCTGAACAAAATGTAGACGCTCATCTTGGTGATGTTCTGCAAAGGACATTGCGCAAGGCTCTGACTGTCCAACATTCGCCACGGAGTTATTATTTAGCCCCTGCCGAATCTCGTGCAAGACGTCCGCCTACGGGTTTGCCACCGAAGCAAACTAGTGGGCGCAACGCGTATTCTCCATCTTCTAGTGACGTGGATCAACGAAGCACCACGCGCAAGCGTCTCGATTCTCGATCCTCACTGCTCGCAAGCATACTGGTAGTCGGCCTGCCGCCGGACCGAGACTACTAGGATATGCCGTCGTACTTTTACCACGTCAAGTTTGAGCTCTATTCGACCGCAGATCCTGTCGCGCGCGGTGTTTCGCCCGCGGCGGACGTTGACAGCGTCTGGCTCCCCTCCCCCGATGCCAGCATCTTCGACGACTTCCCCTCACACCCGCGAACGGACCGCCAGACGAGCTACCGAACCCCCAATACCATCTCCGCGAGCCCACAAGTAAAGACCCGACCACCGGTACAGCCAGGCTCCCCGGGCAGGGCAGGCGTGATAGATTGCGGGGCTGTCCCGCGGGCACCTAGCACGACGACGAGCGACCGGCGAATCGAGCTTGTTTCTGAGCGGCAGTGGCTGGAGAGAGCAAATAGCTTCCCGCCTCCCGCCCCGAGTGCAGCTCTTCGACCTCAGACAGCGATAAAGGACTGGCGTTTTGGCCGGGTGCGCATCGAAACGCTCGACCTGGGCACTGGGAAAAGCATGGCGGGCGAAGACAGTCGCGGGGCCGCGCCGACCTTGGGGCCTACATTTGGCGGTGCTAGGACGGCGACCAAGGCTGAGTTCCTACCGACCAAGACGAAGAATACAGAGGCTGGCTGGGGTGTGGTGCATTTCTACCGCGAGGGAGAGGAGACTCCCGGCCTGGGCGCGCTGGAGGATGACGACGATGGATCAGATGGACAGGGCGATGGCGGCGACTACACAACGCTCTGCATACCCGCTGTCCCTGCCTACATGTCGCCAGGGGACTTTTTAGGCTTCGTGGGCGAGAAGTGGCGGGCCGATATCAGCCATTGCCGAATGGTGATGACATCGCGACTTAACCGATATCTCGTCTTGCTCAAGTTCAAGGACGGCCAGCGAGCGAAGCAGTGGCGGCGGGAGTACGACGGAAAGGTGTTCAACACGATGGAGCCTCAGATCTGCCATGTCGTCTTCGTCAAGAGCATCACCTTCGAGACACCGAACCGGAGAAAGCCGAGCCATGGTCTACCAGCAATGTCATCGTCGTCGTCGGCTGGCATGTCCAGCAGCCTGCGACCCTTCCCACCACCTACACCGAACCTGGTCGAGCTGCCGACGTGCCCGGTGTGCCTGGAGCGGATGGATGAAACCAACGGTCTTATGACGATACCATGCTCTCACGTCTTCCATTGCACATGCCTCCAGAACTGGAAGGGCGCGGGCTGTCCGGTCTGTCGCTTCACATCACCCGACACGGGCAGCGACCCATCAAACCCCTATACCCAGCCGTTTGGATCCTCCATCTCCAACCTCTGTTCAGTCTGTGACTGCGCAGACGACCTGTGGATCTGCCTCATCTGCGGCTATGTCGGCTGCGGTCGCTACAAAGGAGGACACGCCAAGGACCACTGGAAGGAGACGGCACACAGCTTTGCGCTGGAGCTGGAGACGCAGCACGTCTGGGATTATGCAGGAGACATGTGGGTGCACAGGCTGATCCGCGACAAGGGCGACGGCAAGGTGGTTGAGCTCCCTGGGCGGAGCGACCACATGAACCACCACGAGGACGAGGACGTTGTCCCACGCGCCAAGCTAGACAGCATCGGACTGGAGTACACGCACCTAATCACGAGCCAGCTCGAGTCCCAGCGGGCATACTACGAGGAAATGATCAGCAAGGCTGTCGACAAGGCCTCCAAGGCCTCCGCGGCGGCCGAGGGCGCCGTCGGCCAGGCGTCGAGCGCCATGGAGAAGCTCGCCCTGCTGGAGGACCAGTACAAGCAGCTCAGGGAGGAAACGATTCCCCAGCTGGAAAGGGACCTAGCCCGAGAGAAGACCAGGGGAAGCAAGAGCGAAACGCTGGCGCGGAGCCTGGGCAAGTCGCTGCAGGAGGAGAAGCGGCTCAACGAGGGCCTGATGAAGCGCATCGAGCACACAAGCGCGGACCACGAGACCGTGGCCAAGCAGCTCGAGGAACTCAAGGAGGAGAATGCCGAGCTCAAGGAGATGAACCGCGACCTGAGCATGTTCATTTCGGGCCAGGAGAAGCTCAAGGAGCTTGAGAATGAGGGACAGGTGGGCGAGGGGGAGATTGAGGGGAGCAGCGTGAGCGTGCCCGAGAAGAAGGCCCGACGGCGAGGGAAAAGGTAGAGAGGGCAGACAGGATCCCTACCAGAGACTCTGGGAGTTTTTACCAAGTTAGAGAGCGTGGGAGTTTTGGAAATGTGAAATGGGCGCAAAGAGAGTGTATTTTGTGATACCCGAAATCATGGATGCTGCCGCTTGAGCAGCATCGGGAGTAAAGCGCTACGCTATTCTCCACAAGCAAAGCAACTAAACACTAGTAGTAGTAAGCAAATGATGGCCACAAAGGCTGTATCCCTTCCATCCGTATGCCCGGCAAGGCATGACGCTCGGTGCCAACTCATAATCTTAGCGCTCCATCACACATGACATGCCCAGCTGGGTGTGTGTCTCGCAAGTGCCCAAGTCCGGTCCTGTTCTTCCAATCTATGCACCTAGCAACATAATAGCAACCTTTCCTGTCTGATGACGTTGGTCTTTTCCGTTTGTGTCGTTCCTCTTGCTCCTAATACGAGACTCTTCCCACAAGTCGGCCACCGCTCACCCGGTCTGCCCAGTAACCGGATGACAGTGCCAGTACCGCGGATGGTAGTTGCACCTTGTTAGATGTAGTACATGGTGTTACGAAGCTTGGGGTGAACCTCGGTAGGCTCGTTAAGCGTCGGGTCCCCGCTAGACATCGAGTCCGTGTCATCAAAGTCGGGGCGATGGGCCCTTGCCCGCGTGCAGACAATGTCGGCGTAGTATGCGGGAGTGCAGATGCTCACGGCGCGGGTGGCCCGGCCGTAGAGGTAGCAAAGGTCGTGAGTAAACGCCTCCAGGCGGTTAGCTGCCTGAGCAGCGTACTTGGGTCGGAAGATCTCGTCGAGGAGGACCGTGTAGTGCGCCGGCCGGGCGGTGCCTTTGATGGCCGTGTGCGCCGTGAGGAAGAAGTCCCAGTAGCGAGCCTGGGTAACGCCGCGGTCGACAACAGTGCCGCTCTCGATGTTGCCCTTGGTGGCTCGGGGACCCTCCGTGGTAGGGTAGAAACGCGTCTGGTGGCGCTTGACAGAGACAATGACGGTGATCTTTGGCTGCCGTTTGTTGGGGTAAGTGTCCGCGCAGGCCTTGCGGATGTGCGGCAGCTCGGTTTCGAGGACCTGGGAAAATTGGCCCTCGGATACGCCGTCGCGGAAGATGACAATGTTCTCCGGGAGTGTTCGGTTATGATCCCGCCATAGGACGAGCCGTGACTTCATAGCCGAAGCAAGCTGGTCGTCAAGCATCTCCTGCTTAGACGCCTGATCCCAGGTGTGGGAAGGCCATTGGCCCATGCTCGAGTCGACGGAAGCCACCAGTCCAACGACACTCTTCGTCTCGCCACCCTTGTCCGTCGCCATATTGGTGGGGTGCGTGACGTCGTAGCCAACCACCATTGTCTTGCCCTCCGCCACGAGTTCTAGGTCTTCTTTGAGCTTGTGGTTGACGCCGCCAAACTTGAGGTTGACTTTCAGCGCAATATTTGCCAGATTGCCCGGTAAGCCGCCTGCGATTGTTCTATACTGAACACAGCAGGTGTGAATGCCGTGAACGCAGTCCCCAAGCCTCTTGACCCGGCTGTAGACGTCGCTGTCCTTCGCCTGAAGAATCACTAGGACAAGCTGCAACTCCGTTTCTGCCGCCCAACTGAAGTATTTTTCGAGTTCCCTGTTAGGGAGCTTGATTTGCTTGTTCCTTATGTTTGAATCCCACACTTGGGAGATCAAGGGTGACTGTGGTGGCTCGATGATGATACCATTCTTGCGCATCTCCGTGGTAAACACCCGGACTGATTGCTCTATTGCGCTGTCGGTAGCATCGTCTGACCTGCCGGTGGCAATAGTCACATATGACCATCTCTTTATCGGTTCACCCGGCTTGAGGAACTTGTGTTCACGCAGGTTCCAAGCCGCAAATTGCGGTACGAGGCAGGCCCGCGCATTCTTTTTCCTGTCCAGGTACTCTACTTGGGGCCCTGGAAGCACGCGGCCGTCGACAGTCAAGAGCTTCTTGTCGATGGCGATGCCAAAGCCAGCCTATAAAGTCAGCCAAACAGTCTTCTGAGGGAAGGGTCAACTTACCAGTCCAGCATCGTCAAGCCCCAGAGTTTGACGGGCGTCGGTGGTGATGGACAAGGCATTTTCGTAGGGCGTGCGACAAGCAAAATTGACCATTTCCGTAGCTTCCTGTCCCGACAGCTTGACCTTGGCTACTTGGCCAGGCTGGATCTCAACGAATTCGGCTGGCACATACACCGGTCGGTCTGCCGTCCCTGTGTTGATGAGAGGGTAGTCGCCCACTTTCCAGTCAGGATACTCTATTGTACAGTTAGCAATCTGCCCAAGTAAGTGGATAGCCGCATCTTACTCTCGTGCAAGTGCTGGGAAACACTTATATATTGGCTTTTGCCGTCACCGTCGTCTCTCCTGAACTTCACGTCTCGTGGCCATAGGAACCTCCGGTCACCGATGAACTGGACGCCGGCAGCGCCAGGCCGTCTGATGGCTATGCTGCAGATGATTTTCGACCGCCAGATCTCTTGTCCCGTCTTTGTCCGCATAAACACCTTGGCGCGGGTCCTGGAAAGGAACTTATTCAGAATCATGAGGGCTCTGTCACTGGCGGAATTTCCAGGCCGAATACGGAAAGCTTCAAAGAACTCGTTGACCCGCCCGGACAGCTTAAAGAGGCCATGTGTGACATTGGTGTTGAGGAGAAGGCGGGAAGTGCCCAGCCGTATGGACTGGAAAAAGCCACGGGCAATCAGTAAAGGCCGCTCCCCTCGCATGACCTGGCGGGTCATATTCTTGCGGGAAAGGGGAAAGAATCGCGAGTTCCCTGTGACAGCAACTTCATCGGGCCTGGAGCGAGCGCTGAAGCCCATGATGACGTTGAGGGCATCCACTACGTCGGGATGCCGGGGGAAGGCATGATCACCGAGGTCAAGCTTTGTCGAAGTCAGATAGTCCAACATAGTTTGGAGGGGGATCTCCGAAGGACCATGGAGTGTAACACGGAAGCTTTCGGTGGCGGCGATGTCCGTTTCGCCTTGGATAGCTACCGTGAAGGGGTTTTCTTCCAACGCTAGCTTTTGGCGCGTGATAATTTGCAACTTGTACTCAGTCGCCATGGAACAATCCGGGTTGAGCTTAGCCAGTTCCCTCAAAGTCTCCTCGATGACAAGGTAGAGCTTGCGGCCCTTGATGGGCCGGGTAGCTCCCACATTGCCTCCAGGACCGACTGCTTCCTTAAGCTTGCGGTTACCTTTGGTAGATGTCGAGCTTTTCTCTTCTTTGCCGGGAATCTGCTCAACATTGATGGTATACCTGAAGAGTCCGTTGCCCGTAACCATGACCGAAAAGTAATTGGCCCAGAGAACAACTGCAGTCCCCTGGGTTCCGAAGGCGGGACGAACGGGAAAACCAACCTCGGAAGGGCTCGACTGCTTAGAAGATGCCAACTTGATCTTCTCCAGACCTCGCGCTAGGCTGTCCGACTTATCCAGCTGCTGAGGGACTAGCATTTCCTCTAGTTGAGAGACGTCGGAGTCTGGTTGCGGAATAGGTTCACCATAACTAGGATGATGGTTAGCCATGGCCTTGAATGGTGAGCGTTGTTTCCATCAGGACAAACCCAAAGAATGGCGGGCCAATTGGCATTTGCCCGCGGCCTCCACCACGTCCCCGACCTCTGTCTAAGAAACCACCACGTCCTCGACTGTTGTCAAAGGAATCACCGCGTCCCCGGCCTCTGTCCGAGAAACCACCACGTCCTCGACTGTTGTCAGAGAAGTCGCCGCGTCCCCGGCCTCGTTCCGAGAAACCGCCACGTCCGCGACCTCTGTTTGAGAATTCACCGCGTCCCCGACCGCCATCTGAGGGACCGCCATGACCTCGACTCCTATCCGAGGGACCGCCGCGTCCACGATTGCTGTCTGATGGACCACCACGTCCTCTCCCCCCACCTCGATCTCCACGACCGCCACGACCTCGGCCTGGGCCTTGGTTACCACGGTCGGCCATAGATATGGATCGATGTGGATGGAAATCGGATGAGTAGGAACAGTGAGTGATAGATGTCGCAGTGATGAAAATGAAAGTATAATTTGCGCTGGGTAAGGGCTTCTTCGAGCGCTGACCAGACCTGTTATAATGTGAGCAGCAAGCGGGCAATTGCCGACCGTCTCATCGGCAGCGTGGATTGACAACTCACAGAAAATAAAGTTGGTGAAGTAGGAAAAATACAAAACCAGGAGTGCCGGCCTAAAAAGTCCAATAAAGAGAGTGACAATACCCCGCCTGAATACCAATGAAGTGATTCATAGGTGAACGTTGGCTGAGATTCACGGCTTCCATTGGCCTTGCTTTGGTTGTCAGGTCACAGTGTCAAATTGTCCCGCCACTTCGTTCACACTGTACTCTTCCACCGAGGCCAGTGCAACTCCCCCATGCCAGTTGCCCGTTACCTCACTTGTCTGCCGTGTGGTGGTGCGCGCAGGTGCCACTCGTCGCCTACTGACTGCAATCGCTACTGGCCGGTCTGCCCGTTGGTTGCCTCATCAGGCGTCCCTTTGTTGGATTGACTGGCCTCCTGCATAAGTGTACACACTGTGCGCATCGGCTGGAGGCCCGACAAGCAAAGCCGTTCTGTTGACACGAACGCCCACCCCAGTGTTATCCGGAGGCTGCTGATAGCTAGAAGTGCTTTTCATGCTGCAGCCAACGCATGCATTCCTTCACCGCTTGCATTCCGTAAGTTAGCTCGTGACTGAGGTTGACTGGATCTCTGCCTTATGATGACCCTCTGTAGCTGATCTGGCGCAATACAGGCTAGCAGGTAGAGGTTATCTATTGCCATGTAATCCTGGCCGCAGAGCTGCCAGGAATATCTAAGGTAGGTGAGATTGACTCGGTGGCTTGGTTTGTCCGCTTCTCGAACCAATCTACACGCTGGCGTCCGCATGATCTCTGATAATGATGACCCTGCTGCCATGCAGATGGCCGATGGATACAAGCCAATTGGTCGTCGGCATCTACAACCAGCGACCCACGGCTCCCTTCTCAGCCCTTTCCCAGAGAGCCAATAGGGTTGGACGAGTCGACTGTGCCGGTTTCAAAAGGCTGTGGCTATGCGGTGCAAAGATGGAAGCTCCTATTTCCATACTAGCCGAGTTTCCTCTAAACACGGTGCCCAAGCTTGGCCGTTCAAACAAGGCACGTAGCCGTGTGTCAGAATTGCAAGCGTACAGGATTACAGGATCCCCCCCTGATCTGAATCGAGGCTGGGCCGAACCTCTACCAAGGAATCAACGGCTTCCCGCATAAGCGGGAAAAAAGAGAGGGTTGATGAGGAAATGGGAGTACCTCGCATCCGCTAATCTCCTGGAGCTTGAATTGTTTTTTAATTATTATTATTATTTTTTATTTTTAAAGGGCGGTCCGTGGCATCCCCTTCCCGCGATGCCCCCTGGCCATCCGATCTGTCCACCTCGATGGCATATATGCTCATTGCTGATAATACTCAACACAACCACGCCCAGATGCCGTTTCCAGCCAGACCGGGCGACGGAATACGCAATCCCTCATCGCAAACACCCATCATGTGTTCGGGCGAGAGAGCCTTCCATCTTTGCCCATGCAAGAACAGTACATGCCCACTGAAGAACGCCATCCCGCACCAAAATGTCACCGAGGGCCATGTCTCTCGCATCGAAGTCGACACGCTTTCCTGGAATATGTGTGCGTGGTGGATGGCAAATGGCCCGCCGGAACATGTTCTTAACCGCTACTTGAAGCCGAGCTGTATTTACTTTCTTTGGCATACGCTGATGGTCAATGGAGAATTGTGTGCCGCTTGCACTACCACATGTCCCGTTGCTAAAAAATGACGATTCATGGGATTCAGTGCGAAGTTGGCTTCCACGTGTCGTTTGGGGCCATGCTAGCGCGCGGCCGGCTTTCCGTGTTGGAAGTTAGAAGGGACTGGAGTGGCCGGGGAAGTTTGTTGACGACCACCAGGAAGCATTCTAGAGGTGGCAAAGCAGTAATATTGACGAAAACTGAGCGAGGGTAAGGAAGCATAGCAGGACAATTAGTAGCACCGAGTCATGTATCGTTTGTGTTGCTTACCCGCATGCAAAGACGACTGATGCTCATCACACTGGGAAACATAGCTTGTGTCTGGTCCCAAATGTGAAGTGGCATGAAATCATGTTATTCGTGTAACATGGGTGACAGTGGAATTAACACCTCCGATTGCCAGCAGAAACTCCTCAAAACACAAGTGGCGCTAGCAACGACCGACACATTCTTCTCATGCTGAATACAACGGTGGCAGATGCCATTTGACACCACGGAGAAAAGGGGGAGCCAGAGCAATGTTATTTTCAGCACCTTTCACGAGGCTAGACTTGATTGATTAAGATGCTGCTGTCTCAGAGTCGCCAATTTGTTCCACGTAGACATGGACTCTTGGTCGCCGCAAGGTATGAGCTCTTACAGCCAGATCTCCTATTGGTGCCAACAATCGCATGTTATCCCCTGAAATGTGTGAGGCCAGAGGAGAACACCACGCACCTGTCAGGTAGTAGTTGCAGAGATTACAGAGATGAAACTGGTGCTATCAATTTCGCCCAAAACAGTCGGTGTATGGATCACCCAGAATACATTGACAGGAAGGTTGGTGTACCTTTAGCCCGGCAGGGCCATGGATGGCCATGGATGGCCAAGATTCTAGCCCATAATCCTGGAGCTGTGCGTACGAGGCCAGGGTTGATTGAAGTCGGGATAATGTGCCGGACAGATGAAGCAAGCGGAAGGGTCATCTAGGTCATCCCCACAATGAGTTGCAAGTTGATTGGGAGCACGCTCACATCACGGACAACAGAGACCGGATACTCTACAACGCCTGCATGTTAGATGAACACACAGTTACCTGAGGTAGGTACTTGATTTAAATATTCATGGGCGACTCTCGGTATTTCTGGAACTCGTGATCATCTGCCTGTGGGCAGCGCAGAGCAATAGCCGATTGATGTTGCATCGCCAATCAGACTGCTGCTCTTGAAACAGAGCTATTGTAACAGAGGAAATGACAGAAATGGAAATGGCTGTCTATCCGCAACGGGACTGACTGACGCCCTTCTTCGTCCGTCATGCTGCCGTCTGCCTGTGCCTCAGAGTCGTTTTCATCATGAATTGGGCCACAAGCCGCGCCAATCGGCCCCGGTTTCGATCCTCATTAACACCTGCCATTAGGATTTGGCACTGTGGCCAGCCTTGGCTACATCCAGAATCTGGTCCTCGAAACCAGGAACAGGAATAAATTCGATACCGGCGCTCTGCAGTAGTTTGCGACCAGTGTTCTCCGCGACAAAATCGCCCGGCTCGTAGACACCCACATAGACTTTCCTGATCCACGACTTCTGGCGAAGAATTCGCTCGGCGCAGGGGAGGTTCCCGCTGAGGCGGTAAGAGCACGGTTCCATCGTCGTGTACAAGGCATAGTGTCCCTCCATCACACCAGCAAGACCTTTCTCGGTAGTGCCTCGCTGCTCGGCCAGCTTCATGAGACAGCACTGCTCTGCATGGGTATTTCCTGGGAGCTCGAGGGTGTACCCATCAGCAACAACGGCGTTGTCTTGTAGACGAACGATGACGGCTCCGACCCTGTAATTGGTGTCCTTCAGCGGCGACTGTTTGGCCGCTTCCAATGCCCGCAGTAGCATGGTGACATCGTTCTTGTCGGGGGTGGAAGAGCCGATGCCAGCAGAGCTGGTGGCAGTACTACCCTTGGGCGCTTCAAGGTCCATTGCAAAGGTCCTGCAATGGTAATCTCCTATATTTAGCTGGCAACGGTGTTGATGAATGAAATCGCCCACATGTTGGTGGTGCCCCGCTGGTAGTGTTGTCTGTACAAGCGCACAGCAACAGTGGCAGTCCCTTATCTTATCAGCTACCGCCCCGCAAATGTACGTCAAGCGCGTCACGTCGCGTTCCAGCCCATAAAGTCCTTCCTCGGTTTCAGGCGCAATCATTCGGCCTCGCCCTGCTACTCAGCTCAGCGGAGAAACTCAACAACATGTCGGATTTCGAAGACGTTCTTGAGGGAGAGCCCCCAGTCATTGACCCCTATGATGTTCTGGACGTTGAGAAAGATGCAACGCCGGAGCAGATCAAGAGCGCGTACCGCAAGGCTGCTCTGAAGAACCATCCAGGTATGTCCATTTCATGCCCGTGACATCCACGGCATCCACTCACTCGCGACGCAATAGACAAGGTCCCCGAAGCCGGAAGAAAGAAAGCGCACGAAAAGTTTCAGTCCATCGCATTCGCATATGCCATTCTCTCAGATCCCGCTCGACGAAAGCGCTACGACACAACCGGCTCCACGTCAGAGTCCATCGTTGACGCTGATGGGTTCAACTGGAGCGACTATTATCGCGAACAGTACAAAGACTCCATCTCCGCCGATGCGATTGAAAAATTTGCCCAAAAGTACAAGGGCTCCGACGAGGAGAAGGATGACGTGCTCATTGCCTACGAGCAGTGCGATGGCAACATGGACCAGGTGTACGAGTCCGTCATGCTCAGTGACGTGCTGGAGGACGATGAGCGATTTCGCGCCATCATAGACGAGGCTATTGAGAACAACGACGTCCCTCGATTCCCGGCGTACACCAAAGAGTCAAAGAAGCGACGGGACGCACGAGTCAAGAAGGCCAAGGCCGAGGCTACAGAGGCAGAAGAGTACGCCAAGGAGATGGGCGTTCACGATAAGCTCTTCGGGGGGAAGAAAGGCGGCAAGGCGGGCAAGCAAAAGGGCGAGGATGACTTGATGGCCATTATTCAGAAGCGCCAGCAGGAGCGACAGCAGAATAGCCTGGACTACCTAGCCGAGAAGTATGGGGCAAAGGAACCCAAGACCAAAAAGGGGAAGAAGCGGGCGGTGGATGAAGAACCATCTGAAGAGGCCTTCCAGGCTGCAGCTGCTCGACTCAAGGGCTCCAAGAAGTCCAGGCGGTGATGCGCCGCGCAACCGCGCACCACAAGATTTGTTGTCATATTTGGCGTTGGGCAAGGATCAGCTTTGGAGCATGGATCAGGTTTATTTATTTTTGTTGCAACGCATAGCTTTCAAACAGGGAGAATCACAAAGGGTTTACAGTGTCGCTCTTTCGTACTTCGCTTCCTGCAGCCTATTCCCCCATGCTTTTCTTTTGGCGGGGCTGTGGCTGCCTCTTGCCTGTGGAGGGGTTATGGTGGCTTGTCGCTCACGCGTTTCTTCACCCACCGTCTAGCAAGCGTGAACGCAACTCACAACAACGTCGCGGGATCTCGTCGGCAGATCAGATGTGCCCGCCGGAGGGTATCGGAAAATTGCAACGATGATGCAATGAGCGAACAATCTGGACCTCAGATATATCCGCGATACTGTTTCCACCTTGCCCCAACCGTGAACACCTGGTGCTTGTTGCGCGCCGCTGATGTTCACGCGTTAGGGGACCACGGCTTCGAAGGTACCGGAGCTCCAGCTCCTGCGCACCAACGCTCGCTAACCTGCAGATAGGAGAGAACTTTTTTTTCTACAAGAATCTACCGATAAAATGGGTCCGCGTTGTCGGGATGGTGGTCGCTGTTGATGAATTCTTTGGGCGACGCGTTTACACAGTCGACGACAGCAGCGGGGCTTGCGTTGAGTGCTTCGCTGGTGCACCCCAAAATCGCAAAGCAGAGGGCTCTGCCGACCCCGAGAAGCAAAAGAGGGCGGAGACCGTAGGCAACGACAAGATGTCGAGCCCGGCTACCTACCCTGGCATTGATGTCGGGACTGTCGTCGACGTCAAGGGCGGCTTGTCCGTGTTCCGGGACGAAAAGCAGATCAGCATCGAAGCAATGACGGCGCTCGCAGGCACCGCGCAAGAAGTGGCACTTTGGCAGCGCAGGTCGCGGTTCCGGAACGACGTGCTCGAGAAGCCTTGGGTGCTTGGCAGCCGAGAAATCCGCCGTTGCCGCCGTGAGGCTGAGCATGGCGAGGAAGAGGTCAGGCGGAAGAAAAAGCGGCTCCAGACCATGCTCGAGCGCGATGATCTCCGCGCATCGAGACCGTCTGTCGAAGCTGGACACGGTGATCAGCAGCCAAGCAAGACAAGGATTCTCGATCTCCGGCAGATTCTTCGACATGGCGGGGAGGGGAGGTACGATGCGCTAGGCTTGTGAGTTGGCAGTGGATGTGGATCTAGGGCTGCCTGCGTGGTATGGGCAACTCTGGACACTGGACGAAACAAACTGATTCTTCCGCAGCGTGGACGGGAGAGGCGCATGGAGCCATGGTCTGGAATGCGGTTCTGGAGGCCCCAATCGATCAACGTGGCAGCGATGGACAGTGTTCAGTTCAGCCTCCTGATAATGAAACACAAAGGCTACACAGTCTACACTAGAGCAGCGAGCTGGTGACTCAATCACGAGAACCACCATGTCTTAGCGCGCCGTGTCTGGGAAAGTTTCATACGTTTTTGGGGTTTCTGATGGCATTGCGACTGATGTTGGCTGGGTTCTTGGCGCCTGGAGAGTAGAGTGTGATGGACCATGGGCATGGCGACTTGGCATTGGGGTCAAGGTGGCGCAGAAGGCGTTGCGGGCCGAAGGGCCCTGAGCATTGATGGCAGTGTGCCACAGTAAATATCAATGCAAGCGCATGAGCCCTGCTCGTCAATCTTGCGATGCGATTCCTAGTTGCATGGAGAACAGGGATGGAGTTAGGCCGACCACCCTCCACCGGCCCACGCTTGGGAAGGGAAGCTGGGTTTATGGCATATCCCTCACTATAGAGATTGGCATCTTGGTGAAGGAAATATTGGGTTTTTTGCTGCTTACTATGTCCCTTGATGGCATGTCACAACGAAATCAGAATTGAACTTGCAATAGCGGTTATCGAATGTCAGTAGTAGACATGGAGGAGCAGACATTGAGAAGTGCACAAGGATGCCCGGAACGAGTTACCCAATTGCCACCCTCCACCCTCCCTCTGCATTGACGCCCTTCTTGATGATTCTGCAACTTGCGCGTCCCAACGGTCTGGATCACCACCGACCGCCGCTGGTCAGTGGCCTCACCTCCCCAGACTGGTCACAGGTGGCCCTGCATGCATCGATCAGGCAAACGCCGGCGTCTAGCCAGCCTTTAGCCACGAGCCAGGGCACCGGGTGAATTGCCCAAAGCTGCTTTTCGTGTCTGTGATGGGCTCAAGCCGGCTGCTGGCTCCATTTTTTCCCTGCTTGCCCCTGACTATCGACGGGTGTGCGTTGCATCTTCGGGCGTGGCGGCTGAGAGCATATCCAATAGTCTCGCTTGTTAGTGCCCTTCGCCATTTCCACTTTGGGGATGTGGATGTGGCCTAGCCGCCGCTAGCGTTTGCCTGGAAGACACACCATTGTTAGCTGAGGAATGTCAGCCCTGCCATAGCCCGTTTGATTGGGAGGCGCCTCAACCACGGATGCTCCTGCCATGAATTACCGTGAGCCTGGATCGCGGACACCTCGCCAGCCTCCACGCGTCTGCCTCTAAGTCTGCGCGAGGGTTGTTTTTTTTCTCTTGCCTGTGCTTTGTTGAATTCTTTTGGCTTCTCTCACCCCTGCCGTCTACAGCGTGCCATTCATTCCTCACCCCCTGGGACCTATGCATCTCATCACCCTAGCATTCATTCAAAGTATCCTTGCCGCCTTTAAGTATCACCTCTGGTGGCTCGATTTGGGTCTAGTCAGGTAGGGAAAAGCTGCCCTGTCTCGACGCCCCCCCAAGACATGTTCATTTCCCACCTGCATTGCTGCTGCGCGTGGCCTGTGACTAGTGGCAGGCTCATCGGGATGGCTTCTCGAACCAGAGCTAGCCTAGCAATCAATGGCTTGATGGAGGAGCCCGCCAGCGCGCGGAGATGGAAACCGGTCCCTTGGCTCTATTTAGAATGACTGCCCACCGCGTCTCAACTCTCGGCCGGTCCAGGCAACTCCTCCTCTTCTAGACGGTCCTTACTCTTACAGTCCTTACCATGAAGAATCACGTCGTGCCACTTTGGCTGCTATGGCTAACCCGCGCTCAGGGTTTGGCTCTCCCCCAGGCCGGCGACGCGCACCAGCTGGTAAAGCGAGGCGAGGCTGAGCAGGCTGAAGTCCTGACCACCTACGCCAAGGAGGACATTATCCCCGTCACCCAGTCAGTCGAAGTCAAGACCTCAGACGCGAAGACCGGAACCGTCCAGGTCTTGCCCACCCTCTCTGACGTCCAGCCTCAGACCACCGGACACATCATCACTGAGGTCGATGCCAAGGGTGAACGGTCCATGGGGCCGCTTCTCTCAGTGAAAATCCCGGAGCCTACATCTCTGCTGCAGCCAGTGAAGTCAGTTACGGGGGAGAAGCGCGCCGAGCCTACTTCGCACAAAGAGCTCGTCAAGATGGCTGACGTGAACATCTTTGCCAACCCAATCGACACCAAGGCCCCTCCATCCTCGTTTCCGCGACGTTCGGACCACCCTGTTTCGCGATACGACATTCGATCAACCGGTACCGGTATCAAGTCCACCAACAAGTTCTACTCGAACATCCACCTGGCTGATCATGATAACCCGGCTTACACATACCCGTACGCCGTCACTTGGGCCAAGGGCAAGGGTGTGGCTGCCAGCTGGGGCTTGGCCATCTCCCACACCGAGGAGAGGCAAAATGTGTATGGCCCGGTAGAGTATAACAACGCCGCCAAATACTACATCAACCCCTTCGGCATCCAGTCCATCATCATCTCGGCCAAGGAGCTGGGCTCGGAAACCATCTTCCCATGCGATACGATGACCCCCTTTCACCTCCGCGTGGCCCTCCAGAACCGGCCAGGCGCCGACCCTTCATTCTTTGCCAACCTTGTTCAGGGAATGCCTTACGTGACTACTCTTTGGAACGGCCACACGCCACTTATCCAGACTGGAGTTTTCTTCAAGTCCGTCACCAAGGTTGCCAGGAATCCCAAAACCAACGTTGTGAAGTACATCATGGTGCTAGAGGACAACACACAGTGGATTCTCTATGCCCACAGGACCTGGGGTAACGACCTGGACCTCAGGGTTCTCAACAACGGCGCAGCTCAGGCAACGGGGGCGTTTTACGGAACTCTTCAGGTTGCCAAGGACTCCCAGACGGCCGACTCGCAAACCATCCTTGACAGGGGTGCGGGTATCTATCCCACAGGCGTTACGCTGTCCGGCAGCGTGTCAGGATCGACGGGATCTTACCGAATGACTTTCAGCAAGGCCGGCCACAACGAAGGAAATCTGATCATGTTTGCTCTTCCTCATCATGTGGAGTCGTTCGACACAGCCACCCGCAACCAAATCTCAACTGGCCATCGGCTGAAGACGCCCACCAAGGGCATGGGAACTATCGTTAATGGAGATTCCTGGAACATGGTTGAGCCCTCGCTTCCGGTCAATATTGGATTCAACCCTTGGCACCCCACCAGGGGCAGCTTGAGCGGGCTCTCAGTTAAGGCCAAGACTGCCATCCATGCCGTTGCCTCTGTGGAGATCTCCCAGGACATTGATGCCCAAACCAACCTGGATTCCATGTACTTCTCTGGCAAGGTATGTTCTTCTTGCGACGGGCATTGATCCACTTCTAACTGTTTGCTAGGCCTTTGCCAAGTTTGGTGCCCTCATCTATGTCGTTAACAACCTGTTGGGAGACAAAGCGCTGGCTCAGGCCGGTCTGAACAAGTTGAAGACGTCATTCGCGAGGTTCACCTCTAACAACCAGAAATACCCTCTAGTCTACGAAAGTGAGTTGCGCCTGGATGATGTTGTGTCTGACAACCAGGCTAACACTTAGCGTCAAGGTGCATGGGGTGGTGTTGTCTCTTCCGCTACGTACCAAACGGGAGATTCTGGCATGGATTTCGGCAACACTTACTACAACGACCACCACTTCCACTATGGCTATCATGTGTTGACTGCTGCATACATCGGCTCCATGGACTCTTCATGGCTCACCACGGCCAACAAGGACTGGGTCAACACACTGATTCGAGACTATGCAAACCCTAGCACCCAGGACCCTTATTTCCCTGGTCACCGAGCCTTCGACTGGTATCACGGCCACAGCTGGGCTCATGGGCTCTTCCCCGCGTGGGATGGCAAGAACCAGGAGTCTAGCTCTGAGGACGTCATGGCCTACTACGCCATGAAGATGTGGGGTCAGGTTATCAACGACTCTAACATGGTTGCGAGGTATGCCCGCACCTCTCGTGTGACGAGTAATGGGATGTATAAACTAACTGCGTGGATAGGGCAAACCTGCAGCTTGCCATTTTGGCACGTAGTCTCGGACAGTACTACCTCATGAAAGACTCCAACACGGTGCACCCCAAGAATTTTATTGGAAACAAGGTTGCAGGAATCTTGTTCGAGAACAAGGTGGACCACACCACCTTTTTCGACGCCAACATTGAGGCCGTCCAGGGCATCCACATGATTCCCCTCCTGCCTACCTCGCCGTATGTGCGAACGCCCGCATTCGTCCAGGAAGAGTGGAACGTTTACTTCAGCAATGGACGAATTGATCAAATCAACAACGCCTGGAAGGGAATTGCGTACGCCAACTATGCCACGATCCAACCTAAGCAAGCGTATGACTTCTTTGCGTCGTCCAACTTCGATAATACTTGGATTGACGGCGGAGCATCCCGAACGTGGTACATGGCATACGCTGCCCGTAAGTGTTTCTGTTTCCTCCCCCGTTTAGATTTGGGAGCCCGACGTGTTAACAGATTTCTTGCAGTTATGGCCGCTATTTAAAAGCCGTCCGACAATCGTCTCACCTTACCTATTTCCTTTTCTCACCCAACATGTATATAAAGCAGCATCAGCATTTGAATTATTCAGCAGCGAGCACGAAGACGGGAAATTCTTCCAGTCGCAGGAGCAAGGAGGCAGGTTCCGACGCTCAGAAGGAGGTCGGAGGTGTACACTTTACAGGATAGACTCTTCAACATAATGGGGGAAGAGGAGGATGAGAGAGCACACATATGAACTAGGACGAGATTGGCAGCAGCGGGGTTGCGTCTGGACAACAAGGAGCTGCCTTAGTCCCCCACAAGCTGCATAATGCTCCCTCCAACAACTAGCTACCATAGCCGTGGTATTTCCTATAAGTTTAATCCCCAGAGATTGGATAACAACGCACCGCTTTCTAGCCAATGAGACTCCGGCTTCGTGACAGGCGCTGCAACGCAACTCCCCCGTTGGCCAACAAAACAGGGCGCATCTTATGCAGTGACACAGTGCTGCAGATCAGATAATTGAGAGCCAAACTACCTCCGAACTGGACGCCTCATGGGGAAGAGCAAGCCACTGGGCGCAGCCCCCTTTGATTGGGATACCAAAGTTCTTGGCACACAGGCAGGGGTTGTTGAGGGGCTGTTGACCGGGTTCCTCAGAGACACAAGGCGATGCCACGGCAGCAGCCCGAACAAATAAGCATCCTGATGATTGATGGCACTTTGGGATCCTCGTACTGTGTGAGCCCAGGGAAGTACAGTCAGCAGCGCGAGATGAGATGGCCTGTGTGAAAGGGCAAAGGCACCGCCAGGGACTGCTTATTGTATGTTCAATTGGAATTATCCGCACAGCGGCAAGGATTGTTGAAACTTGAAAGGCGCCGACATGTCACTGGGCCGCCCTGTGTGGTGTGGAGTTTGCCTGTGCGGAAACTTGGAGAGCAGGTATGAGACAGTGATTTAGCAGAAACAAGGTTACAAGAGTGCGTCAGTCAAAGTGGCTGGCGGTACCAAGCCCGCCTTGTTTCGCCCTCTGATAGTCCGTACGTACGGATACGGTGTCGGCGATTACCCTCTTCGCATCTCGCTTCGCTGCCTCGATTGATAGGTTCCGAGAGTGCCTGCATGTGGCTGTCTAGCAGGGGCGATGCTGCTACCAATACACCAGGCCCTAGAGTTCGTGCCAAGGTACAATAGTATACTCCATTATGTGTTGATGGCGGACACAAGGCATTCAATTCAGGCAGGGATGTATTTGAATTTCAAGACAGGTCGGCGGCCTAGGGTTGCAGTAGCTACAGAGCGAGCAAGGCGCATGCGGGCGCGAGTCTCTATACGTCATGGCTGCGCAGTGGGCGAATTTTGGAGCCCGGTCTGGATAGCCCTTGCGAGTGCGATTTCGAAAGCTTGCAGCGACAGATGCCAGGCTCCCTTGTCCAGTAGAAGGGGCTCTTACTGCCTCGCACAGCGGTCATGTGTGCGGAGATTCTTCGACGTCAGCAGGAATTGCGATGCGCGGCGGTCGGGATTGGCTCAGCAACGGTCGATACGACGGGGCGGTGGCCAGCCGGCTCGTCATTCCTGTGCGCGTCTCTCTCACCGACAGACGTGATAACGCGAATGCTACTGGCAGTAGGTGGTCGGTAGTAGCTTGGGCATCAGCGAGGTGCCCACATGGCGGGCGGCGAGGAAGGGAGGCGCATGGGTGAGATTGCGCAGGCGGGCTACCAAGAGACTAGGTCAAGCTTTTTTGCATCACAGGCAATCTCTCCATGGTGGGCGCTTTCGATCCGTGGTTCTGAAAGCCTGACACCTGATACCTGAGGTGTCGCTGGGACCCGTGCCATTTGGTGTTCCACAGGAGCGATGAGCACCGCTGCACCGCCACGACCGCTGGTCCCCTGGCCTGGGCGGCCCCGCCACTGGGAGGCACCGAGTGACAGCGAGGGCTAGAGGGGCCCTAGGTGGGTCTTGGGTTATGTCACTGATGAGCAACGCCGTCTGTTGTTGACCAGGAGAGTGGGGCTGGAACTGGGGAAGGTTAAGTGGGCGCTTCCAAGCTGGCTGCAAATCTAACGCTGGTTGTCACTGGCTGTCACTGGCTGATGTGCCACTTGTGGGGGGAGGGAGATGTACAGTCCGCCCTCGCACAGGCGTGACTGTGCTACCAGGTTGTATGGCCTCTTGCCTGCTCGTGGTACCTGAAAGAGCGACGGTCGACCTGAGAGAGTCCACAATTGCGCGTTTCGAAGCCACGGTCTCGCTGCTGTTCGCTCGAGGACCCTGGCTGTCTGGACACCAGTTGGGACATCCTGGCGACCGATCCGATACAAGCCCACACTGTGCGTGCGTTGCTACTGCCACTTCCCGGTCGGTACTAGGGCCGTCGCGCCGTAGGTCGCCGGTGCCCTGTGATTGGGTCATCAAGGAGGCCTCCTGTTGAAAAGAGAACCTTTGGAAGTCCTACATCACAACGCTGTGTTGCAAAGCGCCTTCGGTAGCGCGGGCGGGTGGGGACCCGTTGCACCTTGTCCTGCGCAGTCCACGGCGCCCGGCGAACAGATATCGAACAGCGAAGCGCGGCACCCACGCGCGATGGGCGATGCGGACGCTGGGAGGCCTGAAAGAGCGCCTGGCCTGCACATGCTTGTCTTGCTGGTTGCTGGGGGCAAGAGGTGTGGGTCGGGTGGACCTGGGTCCAGACGTAGGCTCGCGGAGGGCCCATGGCCATGGGGCGGCCCAGAAAAACTTGGCAGCATCGGGTGCTACGACATGGAGCTTGGTGTGAGCTGCTGTTTCTTCCCTCTCCCGGACCAGACCCGACTCAGACAAAGACAACGACACCTCTTCCTCTCCTTCGCCTTCCCGATTGCGACAGCTGGTCCAGCCCGACGTCGACGTGCCAGAAAAGATACGCTCAAACGAACGTCGCACTCACTTGCACTGCCCCCCGGGCCGTGTTTGCATTGTATTGACTCTTGCCGCCGTTGTCTTCCTGCTGCTCCTGCTGTTCCTGTTCGCTCCCTTCCCGCTCCCGCCACTGGTTGGCCACCCCCATTTCCCACGAGCTACTTGACGCCCTGCGCCTTTCTTTCTGCTACCTGTCTTTGGCAATCCACTCATTCCAGCTTGGGGCTGCCCTTTGATTCCTAGTCTCTCGGGTCGCTTGCTGCTGCTCCCTCCCGGTGCGACCTCATTGTGCCAAAAACATCAACACAATATCTAAACACACCACGCAAGCCGAACACAGAAACATCACCAGGTCGCCGGACGTCCCTCGTGTAGCCTCTTATCTCTCTCACCACAATGGTTGGTAAGTCTCCATTATCGATTGTTTGACATGTTGATTGATTGATTGCACCCACCTCCCTGCTCCCCATGTGCGCACACCACCATCCCAGTACACACACACCTTTCCCTTCGAGCTTTTGAATCTGCCCTAGTCAAACGAAGCTTTTCCCTTAGTGCTTCACCTTCCCCGGTCACCCTACCTAATTACGCCACCCCATCCCGTCCCAAACCCACTCCCTCTTTTCCTCTTTCACCTTGAACCTTCTCCTCCACTCCATTCCCCTCATTGAGCTCAGCCTCAATACGTGGGCTCGGATCGAGGTTGAGACAAGACTACACAAGGCGATGCCCCGGCAATCCTTCGCATCTTTGCCATCTTAAGCTCGCTGTCCCGTACCTCCCTTGCGATTCCCTTTTACGACACAGGTTGTCGACCATCGCCATCACCACCACATCATAGTCACCAGGACGCCGTCCTTTACCTGGTCCTCTCCTCATCCCCGTCGAGCACCACCTGTCCCTCCCTACAAGACGCAAAGCAAGGTTTTCCGTGACCGAGGGACACTCGCGCCCATATACATTCTCACGCCGATATCACCTTTCAGGCTGGGACAGCTCAAGCAATCTCATTGCGCCTAGGATACAGGTGTGCCCTTACCCCATGCTTGACATTGCCATTCCATCTTGCACACGCCCAATCGTGATGCGCGCATCTCTCTTGGGACCTCCGGCCTCATGCGACATCCCCCGACCCGCCCTGCTGCCTCTTCTCTTCCGTTCCTGCTTGCGCGCCGCCGCCGTCATCTACCTACCATTCTTCATTGCAGGACCTCCAGACTGACCAAACCCAGTGCTCCCATCGTTTAACTTAACTCTCCGCCGCACAATGTCACCCAAACCCAACGGCAACGGTGCCGACGAGACGGCGCCGCTTCTCAATGGCGAGGCCTCGGCATCTCGACACTACCATGATTCCCATAGCAATGGCCACCTCCACATCCATCGCCACGGCTTCAGCACAAGAATGTTTCTCTTCAACTCCAGGGAGACACCCGGCGTTGATAGCCCCAACTTCCTCGTAAAGACTCTGTGTCTCGCTTGGCACATCACCAAAGTCACCATTATGAGTAGTACGTGTTGCCAAGAACATCCCCCAGCGAAATGACCCGTCTAACTTCTGCTTTTTCTCCAGGCTATGTTAACTGGCTTCTCGTCATGGTGCCCATCGGTATTGTTGCGGGTATCATGGAATGGAACCCAACGGCCGTCTTCATTATCAACTTTTTTGCCATCATTCCCCTCGCTGCCGTGCTCTCGTTCGCCACCGAAGAAATTTCCCTAAAGCTCGGCGAGACGATGGGCGGTCTTCTGAATGCCACCTTTGGAAATGCCGTGGAATTGATTGTACGGGATCCTTGAGAGTCTGCGTGAAAATGCGAATCGGGCACAGAGTGCTAACTGTGGTGTAGGTCAGCATCGTCGCTCTCATTGATAACCAGATTGAGGTTGTCCAGGCCTCCATGCTTGGCTCTATCCTCTCCAACCTTCTCCTGGTCATGGGAATGTGTTTTGCCCTGGGTGGCGTGCTTCACCGCGGTGAATCTGGCCGTGGTCGTGAGCAGAGCTTCTCTTCGGCCACTGCCCAGACTACTTGCTCTCTCATGACTCTGTCTAGCGCTTCCCTCATTATCCCAGCTACTGTACGTTAAAACGACCGCCCTGGGTACGCAAGGCTGGAAACTAATGGTGAAAATGTAGCTCTACGCTGTTCTGGACCAAAACAACAACAAGGACAAGCTGAAGAGCGTCCTCTTCTTGTCCCGTGGAACCGCCATTACCCTTCTCATCCTCTACGTTCTTTACCTTATCTTCCAGCTGCGCACGCACAGCAATCTCTTCGATGCCGAGAGCCCGGAAAACGCAAACCCCGAGGCCGGAGTTCACGGCGGCGAGAACCACGGAGATGAGGAGGAAGAGGAGGAGCCCACCCTAGGCCCTATTGCCGCTGGCAGCGTGCTGATCGCGACGACGGTCCTGGTCGCCCTCTGCGCCGAATACCTCGTTGGAAGCATCGATTCGCTGGTTGAGACCTCGGGCATTAGCAAGGCGTTTGTTGGTCTGATTCTGATCCCCATCGTCGGAAACGCAGCCGAGCACGTAACTGCTGTTGTGGTTGCTGCTCGAGACAAGATGGACTTGGCCATGGGTGTTGCCATTGGATCCAGCATCCAGATTGCTCTCCTCGTCACCCCCATGCTTGTCATCGTCGGCTGGATTATTGGCCGCGACATGTCCCTCCACTTTGAGACCTGTATGCCCCCCCCCTTGACCGATTGACAGCCGGATTGCTCACATATTCTAGTCCAAACCGTTGCCTTCGCCGTATCCGTCCTCGTCGTGACGTACACTGTACAGGATGGAAAGAGCAACTACCTCGAGGGCGCTATGCTTCTCGGCCTCTACTTCATTATCGCCCTCGCCTTCTATGCTACCCCTAGCAACGCTCTCGATTCGGTTGCCGCCGTTATCTCCAACTAAATTCCATCATTCAACCTCAACTATGATTTCTTAGTCTCATATTTCCCACAGTCACGTCCGACTGGGGAGTTCTCTGATCGAAAAAAAAAAGAAAGAAACCACGAAAAGAAACCAGAGGCGAAACGCCTCAAAAAGTATGATCGCGACTCGGGCCAGGATCGAACATATCCGTATCTCTTTTATTCGTCGCTTCCTCTTTGTATTAGTAAGATTCAGTGCGTGCAATTATCTGCTTGGGATGGGGGAGATCAACCGAGTCTCGCAATGTGAAGAGTCACAATTGCATAGTGCTGTCTGTCTACCTTTCCTACTTCTGTTGGCTGGTGTTGAAACCCGGGGTTCAGGCTCATTTTTCCACTTGTATATCCAAGGGTTCTTATGGGAAGGCAAGGTAAAGTATATTGGCAATGGAGGGGTTGGGGAAAGTTGTCCCAGGGCAACTGAGCAGATGAGGCTAACGTCATCTCCGTACATACATGCTCAACTGATGGGGCGATGAAGCACCCGGGCGACGGCAGCCAGTATCTAGGTTCAGCTAGTTGTTGTGCAATGTCAGTATAATTCGAAATCATGCGGATATGGTGGTCAAGGCTACTGTGACATTGAAACCAGACAAAGTCAACTATAGGGGGCGCTGCGGTCAAGTTTGGCGTAATAAGAGGCAGGCCATATCATTCATTCATTGCCCGAGCACACATCCTTCACTTCTTATTGTCCCGGGCCAGTCCGATATTAACTGACACATGTCCATAATCTTGAATTGGCTTCGCAGGATTGGTGAAGCTCTGCACAAGTGTTTGATGTGCGTGTCAAGAGTCGGGTAACCATCGCCATAGATCGTCTTCTCAGGCCAGAGAACTTGGCGCAAGGCTGTTTTATTGCCCCCGACCAAGAGGCCGAGAAGGACGGGCCAAAAAGACTCGTTGAATGCTGCACATATTTTCTTCTCCTGAGTATGTTCGTGTCAGCGGGACTAGATTACATTGCCAGTCTAGCCATTTACGAGATGGAAGACAGGGCCTCGGAGACTGATCGGACACCTCCTTGACCATCGTGTTGAACATCGGACGATTATGAGAAGACAAGAAAACACATGCGCGGTCGTGCATGATGAATGTATGATGAATGCGTGATGTAGAACGGTGGTTGCATCTGCGACCCGGCCGAAGGGGCCATTGCTCAACCTACTTCCAAATATGGCAATAATCCATCAGTCAATCCAGTGACAGCACATGATTGGTCCATAAATTTCCAGATTGATTAGATCCCTCAGCCGCTCGTCGCTCGTCAGCGCATTCGGTCTACACAATGCATTGGAACTCAGACAGATGGAAATCTTTATGCGCAAGACATCACACGGATCCGAACCCGAGAACAGAGAATACGATAATCCTTTTTAATTCGTAAAATCCGCCTGCATCTCTTTAAGCAGGAGGGACCATTTCTAACCAAACACTAATGTCCTTGATCTATATAGTTGGCTTGGACATGGGCGCAATAATGCCCTGCTTCTTCAGGACACGCGGCTTGGTGGTGTCCTGGAATGTCTCCTTGGTCATCCACTCGGGGCCAACGGGCAGGCGGAGCGAGCGTTCGTACTGCTCACGCGACTCGAAGGGATGGGGCAGCTGGGAGGCGAGGTAGCGGTCGTTCTGCAGAAATTGCCCAGTTAGCACACACAGCCAGCCTTGCGCTAGAGGAATATGGAAGCGGGCTGCTCTTACCTTCTTGATGCGCTTCTCGCTGATTATCACCTTGGCCAGCTTCGCGTCCTTGCGGTCCTTCTTCTTGATGCCCTCCACCTTGGTCAGGAAGCGTCCCTGGTGGCGCTTCTTCTCGCGGCTGCTCACGCCGTCGCCGACCCACGAGCCCCAGCCAGGGAGCGTGTTGTCAATGACCTTGTCGTCGTCCTCGTCGGCCACCTCCGCCTTTTCGCGCTCAAACTCGCCCACCACGTCCTCGCCCGCAAACGCCCGCGCAACCATGTCCTGGTCGCGGATCGCCAGGGGCAGGTGGCGGTCGGCCTCGGCGTCCGAGTCGGAGTCGTCCTCGGCAGGGTCTGCGCCGCCGCCGAGCTGGGCCGGCGCCTTGGGCTTGCTGGGCCTTGAGGCGACGAGCACGTCGGACGTGATGTCGAGGTCCTCGATGCGGCTCGACTGCTGGCCCTTCTTCTTGCGGCGGGCCTCCCCGCGAGACCAAGCGCCTGCGTTGGAGTTGCTTTCGGCAATGGCATCTATCGCAGAGGAAACCGCTGCACGAGGTTTGCCGGAACTGCCGAGTGTGATTTTCACGTCGTCGTCTTCTTCTTCTTCTTCGTCCTCGCGCCTACGCTTTGCTACCCGTTTCGAGGTATCGATGGTAGGGGCGAACGCCTTGCCCTCGGAGGCGCCGAATTGTCGCCTGCCAACTTCCTCGTCCTGATCCTCCTCGGACTCCTCACCCTCACCATCTTCTCCGTCTAGCTCGCGGCGGATCTGCTTGATGAGGTTGTCGTTCTCCTGCTTTTTCGCAGCCTCTGCCTTTTGCATAAACTTCAAGGCCATCAGTCCCTTCTTCGGCTGGTCCTCGTCGTCCTCATCCTCTAGCTCCTTCAGCTGTCGCCGCAAGGAACCATGGCCGTCCTCGGAGTCGTCGTCGCTGCTAGTGTCGGAATCATCCGAGCCCCCGGTCCGGCCCTCCTTCCTCCTTCGTAGCTCTTCGTCCTTGCGTGCCATCTCTGTGAGGCCAGCCCGGAACTCATCGTCCCACACGGCCCGCTTCGTCTTGGAGCCAAGCTTGGCCCACTTGCTCTCCTTGTGGCGCTGGCCAACACGCTCCAGGGCACGCCGGCGGTCCTGGGCCTCGCGCTCTTCCTCTGAGTCAATCTCGCCCGCCTCCTCCATGGCCTCCTTGGTCGCCATCTCGTCGCGCTCCCGCTGTTTTCGGTGGACTCGGTGGTACGCCTTGCTCTTGATCTTCTTGATGCGCTTCGCTCGCTTAGCCTCTCTCGAATTGAGCTCTCGCTCGATGCGTCTCCGGTTTGCGGCTTCTTTGCGCGAAAGCAGGTTGCCCTCCTCGTCGTACTCCTGCTCCTTGGCCTTCTTTGGCTTCTCCAGGGACAGCCCACTTTGAGCCATGATGCCCATGATGGTAGCTTCGAGGTCATTGCTCGGCTTCGACACGTTGAGGGGCTGGATCTCGGTTGTGTCGACACCAGCGCTTGCCGAGTTTTGAGGCAGGGGGAAAACCAGGTGCTCTGCTCGTCGGTTCTGCTTCACAGTCTCCGTCCACCGGTCTAGAGTTTCATTGGTCTTTTCGTAGGCAACACCTCGGTCCAAGCGGTCCTGCTGTCGCTTCGCCAGCGGCACATCCAGCTTCTTGGTCGCTCCGGGTCTCCTCTCCTTTGCCTCCTTGTTCATGAGCTTCATCGACTTCTTCACCAAGGGGTCATTGATCCCAGTCAAGCCCAAGTCGCTCAGGTCAATCTTGGGCTTGGATGACGTCTTCTCCTTCTCGTCATCGTCATCTCCAGCGTAGCCTTTGATCAAGCCTTGTAGGGCGTCCAGCTTCTCCTCATTAGCCTCGTCTTCGTCTGAATCTGCGTCGTCCTCGTCATAGTCGGTATCTCCCGACTCATCGGATGCATCCTCGTCTGAGTCGTCGGAAGCAGACTGTTGTTTGCTCTCGGGCTCGTCTTCTGAGGACTCTTCCCACTGATCCAGCGCGGTGGCGAGGTCGATTGCCTCTTCTCCGAGTGTCTGGCCTTCGTCATCCTGCGAATCGTCCGAGTCGTCGTCGTCCTGGCCATTGTTAGCTACCAACTGTGGAGGGAATTTCCAATAGTAGAACGAACCTTTTCCGTAGCCTTGCTTCCTCGGAATGAATAGCCCTGAAACTTTTCGTTGTCGCTGTCCCCAAACGCATCATCGCTCTCAATCTCCGAGTCCTCGTCGTCTTCCCTGAGACCTCCCAGCCGCCATTCGTTGCCTTCGCTGTCGCTTCCATACTCGGCATCGGCATCTCCATCGACAGGCCGGCTGGGCCGCTTGACCTTCTTGCGCTGGGGCTCCTCCTCCTCGTCCTCATCATCCTCGTCGTCGTCGTCTCCGTCCCGTCCGTGCTTGCGCTCGACTTCGGGGTCGAGCTCCCTCATGCGCTGCGTGCGCTTCTCCCGCGGGGCAAACTTCTCCTGGGCGATACCAAAGGCATCGAGGGCGTTCTTCTGGGACCGGGCCTTGGACTTCTTGTTGGCAGCCTTGGGCTTGGCCTTGGAGGTCGTCAAGGGCCGTCCGTGAGCCTGTCGTCCAGCCATGGCGTGTCTTGGTCCTTTTCTCGCGTTGCCTTGCCTCAAACTCTGGCTTTCTGGGGCGCGGTGGGCCGGATCCGTCGTATCGTATCCTATCGTCGACCTGGGCCGGACATGTGGATGGACTTTCGGACTTTTTTGCATTTGCATTTTTCTGCCGTCTCCAAAAATTTTGGCGGTGAGTCGCGTGGGCGGGGTCCCTGGCTCCCCAGCCTGTGGGCGCTCGCCTATCAACGGCCACTTATTCTTGGCCTAGGGTCTAGGGGCTTTTCAGGTCCGAGGCCCCGAAGTCGTTCGGTGGTTTATTAAATCAGCCATGGTCTGATGCTCTTCTCGCAACTCTCCTCCTCCCTCAACATCACGAAGCCGTAGCAATGGCTTCCTTCGCCCCCGGATTGAGGAGACTGCTCCTGCGAGCTTCCCCCGTCGTCGCTGGTCCCTCCAAGTTCTTCGTCTGCAACCAATGCCTCCGACAAGCCCCGCGCAGCGCTCCGTCGCGCATCCTCAACCTCGTCAAGTCGCGATCCTACGTCTCCTCCACCAACCCCGTCCGGAACACCGCCTCTGCTACTGCTACTGCTGCTGCTGCTGAGGCCCAGGCCGCTCCCAGCGTCGCCCAGGCGGCCAAGAGCGCCTGGCCCAAGGTCTCGTCCAAGGCCGTCGGTTTCTGGCTCCTCGGAAGTGCTGTCAGCGTCTTTGGAATTGTCGTCTTTGGTGGCCTGACGAGACTGACCGAGTCTGGGTAGGGTGGCCTGTTCATGCTCCCATGGTCGCACGCGCCAACAAGCTAACCCGCACGCAGGCTGAGCATCACGGAATGGCGACCCGTCACGGGCTCCATGCCTCCCATGACCCAGGCCGATTGGGAGTCCGAGTTTGAGAAGTACCGCGCCTCGCCCGAGTTCAAGCTGCTCAACCCCCACATGAACCTCGACGAGTTCAAGCAGATCTACTTCATGGAGTGGTTCCACCGCCTCTGGGGCCGCTTCATCGGCATGTCCTTTGTCCTTCCCACGATATACTTCATTGCTCGCCGCCGTGTCACCCCCAAGATGGCTGCCAACCTCGTCGGCATCTCTGCCCTGATTGGTTTCCAGGGCATCATCGGCTGGTGGATGGTCAAGTCCGGCCTCAAGGATGACCTGTTCGCCCCCGGTTCCCACCCCCGCGTCTCCCAGTACCGCCTTACTGCTCACCTTGGCACTGCTTTCGTCTGCTACTCGTGGATGCTCCTCTCCGGCATCGCAGTCCTGCGCACCCACCGTTTCCTCGCCAAGCCCCAGGCCGCCCTCGATGCCATCAAGGCTATGCAGCACCCGGCTCTGAACGTCCTACGACGCTCTGTCCTCGCCGTCGCTGTTCTCACTTTCGTTACTGCCATGTCTGGTGCTCTTGTCGCCGGTCTCGATGCTGGTCTCATCTACAACGAATTCCCCAAGATGGGCCTTGGAATCTTCCCCCCCAAGAAGGAGCTCATGGACGAGTTCTACTCTCGCAAGGAGGACCGCTCTGACCTCTGGTGGCGCAACTTGCTCGAGAACCCCAGCACCGTTCAGATGGACCACCGAATCCTCGCCGTGTCCACTTTCTGCGCCATCCTCGCCCTCTTCGTCTACGCTCGCACCAAGAAGGTCTCCCCCCATCTACCTGATGGTGTCAGGAGGGGCACCACTGGCCTGCTCCACACCGTCTCCTTCCAGGTCGCTCTTGGCATTAGCACCCTCATCTACATGGTGCCCATTTCCCTGGCTGCCGCTCACCAGGCCGGTGCGCTGGCTGTCCTCAGCATGTCCCTCATTCTAGCGCACCGCCTGCATGTCCCCAGGCCCACCATGCGCCTCATTGAGCAGCGCATCAAGCAGATGGCCAAGAACAAATAGGCTGTTGAATATTCTTCGCGCCTAGAATTCGGGCTGTATTTATACCCTTTTGTACACTAGAAGGCATGCCTGTCTACATGATAGATGGCGAGCGGGGCCATTGGAGCTGTGTCACAGATGGGGCGATAACCCCATGTAAAACCAAACTCTTCTCTAGATAGCATCCTGTAATGGCCAGAAATAAGATGTTCTTTTTTTTTCATTTCTGTGTTCAAAATCTACCAAACTCGATGACTCGTGACCCCATGATTGGCGTGACCATAACCTCATAAAGCAATTTGCCTTGACAATTCTCGTACCTTAAATCTATCCGACCTTGACATGGGGGTTTGTTTTACGTCCCTTACTTGTGGGCTTCAGGCAAAAATCGTCAGCGGCCACTTCCCAACAATCAACGGTCTCTACTCAGACTTACCAATGCCCTCGACAGGAACAGGCTCAATACCGACTTCCTCGGCGGCCAACTTCTCCTTCTTGCTGGTTCCATCATCCTTCATGAAGGGGAAGGTCAGGACCTCACGGATGGTGAAGTTATCAGTCAGGAACATGACCATACGGTCAATGCCCATACCCCAACCACCAGTGGGGGGAAGACCGTACTCGAGCGAGGTGCAGAAGTTCTCGTCGATGAGCTGGGCCTCGTCGTCGCCTTGGTCCTTCTGGCGGGCCTGCTCCTCAAAACGCAGGCGCTGGTCGAAGGGGTCGTTCAACTCGGTGTAAGCGTTGGCAATCTCCTTCTTGCAGACGAAGGCCTCGAATCGCTCGCAGAGACCAGGAATATCGCGGTGGTACTTGGCCAGGGGACTCATCACCTGGGGGTGACCAGTGATGAAGGAGGGGTTAATGCACTTCTCCTCAATGTACTCGCCAACCAGCTTGTCAATCATGCGGGCGTTGGTCAGAGGAGGTGTGCATTCCAAGTTCATCTTCTTCAGCACGCGCTTGAGGAAGTCGTTGGTCTCCTGAGTGTGCAGCTGGTCACCAGGAGGGAACTTCTCGCCAGTGGCCTCCTCGAGGGTGGGGATCATCTCATAGCGGGGCCAGGGCTTCTCCCAGTTGACCTCGTAGGTTTCGCCAGACTGTGTGTGGAAGTTGGTCTTGTATCCGCCAGTAAGGTACTTGACAAGACCGGACACCATGTCCTCGGTGATGTCCATCAGGTCGTTGACATCGGCATAGGCCTGATAGAACTCGATGGTGGTGAACTCGGGGTTGTGAGTAAGATCAGCGCCCTCATTTCGGAACTGACGTCCGATTTCGTAAACTCGGTTGAGACCACCGACAACCAGCATCTTGAGGTACAGCTCGGGGGCGACACGCATGAACATCTGCATGTCGTACTCGTTGTGGTGGGTGGTGAAGGGCTTGGCGGTGGCACCTCCTGCAATCTGGTTCATCATGGGGGTCTCAACCTCGACGAAGTCACGCTCATCAAAGTAGCGGCGGATCCAGGTGATCATCTTGGAGCGGGTGAGGAATACATTGCGAGACTTGTCGTTGCAGATAAGGTCGAGGTAGCGCTTGCGGTATCGCTGCTCGAGATCCTTGAAACCGTAGTGCTCGTCGGGAAGAGCGTGCAGGCAGGGGGTCAAGAGGATGATCTCGGTAGCGAAGATGGACAGCTCACCCTCCTCGCCTTTCTCGATCTTGTTCTTGGGGGCAGTACTAGGGCCGAGTTAGCCTGTGCATTCAAAGCCACAGCTTCACAACTCGGAGAGTACCTACCGGCCAGGGTATCCCACAATACCAATGATATCGCCTCGTCGAAGGTGCTCGTGCTGCGCTTCGAACGAAGGAGCACCCTCGCGGACTTCCTGGGCTTGGCACAGGACCTGCACCTTGACGCCTTCGGTGCGCACGTCATAGAAGACGAGCTTGGAGCCCGACGCACGCTTGCTGTAGATTCGGGCACCGACCTGCACAATCTTCTCCTTGTCGGACTCGCCAGACTTGAGGTGGCCGTAATCCTTGACGAAGTTACGAAGGTCGTACGTGACGTTGAACTTGTGCGGGTACGGGTTGGGGCTCTTGGTCTCGCGCAGCTTGTTGATGGTTCTCGATCGGATCTCGAAGTACTGGTTGGGAGTCAGATCCTTCTCAGAGGCCTCGGCCTTCTTGGCAGGGGCAGCAGAAATGCCCTGTTCGGCAGCCTTCTGACGCCTCTCTTCCTCCTTCTGCCGCTTCTCCTCCTCCTTCTGGCGGGCCTTCTGGCGCTTCTTCAGCTCCGACTTGGAGACCCTCTCGCCGGTCACATCGTCGAGGTGCAGGTTGGCAACCTGCTCGGTCGGGGGGGCAGCTGCGTCGGCCATGATTTCAAGGCGGTTCAGCGGTTTGGAGTGAATGCACAGCTCAATCGGCCACTGTCGTGTGCCAAATTGAGATAAAGAGGGTGGATGTTGTGGATGTGGAGGAGTCAGGGCACTGAGGGGCAGGAAAATAATTGACTTGGGGCGCGCCACAGTCGCGGGGTAAAATTTGACTCCCAGCGACTGCGAGTGACTCAAGCTTTCCCAATCAGGCGACACATCAGCCAACACCGGGGCCGATGCGAACCAGCGACTCACCTCTGCATCAGTACGTACTTTGCCATAGCACGGTGACTCAGGAGTTTTCAGTCCTTTAAGCACGTTTCCAAACAATTACTAGGTAGTAGTACCTTCTGGCTGGAGCATTTGGGAAATGAATTGCAGTATTTGGCTCGTATTAACATAGGAGCAACCTCTCGAATTACGCTCTTGGTCTTTCATCATTACAATATATCTATCTATAGCTCACCGCCCGAACAATCCAGCTGCAGATTTTTTTCATCTTGTTGGCTTTTCAGCCCATGCTACTAGAATAGCAGGCCGCGGCAGATGCTACTCCAGGTACATGGGGTCGCCTCGCACACCTTGCATCGCCATGCTGATATCAGCTCCGTGCATGGCTCCATTCTGCATTGCCATGCTCATGTTTGGCATTGATCGGCTCATGTTGATAGCAGCCCTTCCTACAGGGCTTCCGGTTCCGTTGGGCATCATAAATCGGGGGTCCTGGTTATTTCGCTGCTGCATCGGAGCTCGAGTACGTGGTACCTCCAGCGTGGCTTGCTGTTGCATCGGTGGTGGGGGCGGCGGTTTTGCGGGAGAGGCGTTCAACATGGCAAAACTGTCGTCGTCTTCCATCTCGGCATCAGCATCCTGATCGCTCGTCTCCTCGATGGATGGTGGCGCAGTCGTTGAGGCGGAATTCACAGTCTGCTCGCTCGCCGCAGTGCTTGCTGTTGACTGCCGCTTCAGTGGGGGCGGCTGTTGCTGCACTAGTTGCTGGGGTGGCTGGGGCTTTGGCACAGGTGTTTGTTGCTGCGGAGTTTGGAGTTGCGTTGGTGCTGGTGTTTTGATCTGTGGAGTCTGGACCACGCTCTTCTTTGCAGGCGCCGGTTGATCCAATGTTCGCTGTGCATTGAGACCTGTGTTGGTGACTCGGGTGGACGCGATGACATGTTTCCACCGCTCAATCGACTTGGAGACGACTGATGCCAAGTCTTCTTGTGTATCCTCAATCGTAAAGCCCACGGACTTGCCATTCTTAATTTGTTGTTCATACAGTGTCGTGAGCAGCTGTCTTTCCAACGGTATGGTAAGAGGCAGTGACGATTTGAACTCTCGAGGTTGCTGCAGCCGGTTCAACTGGTCAATCTGGGACTTGAGGTTGGCATTTTCCTGCTTCAAACGGTGTTGCTGCTCCTTCATTTGCTCCGTTTCTTTATGTCTGCGTCCAACACCACGCGCCAGTTCGAGCACCCAAAGTTCCTGTTGCCGCTGAGCAGGGAGTGACTCCCACACTGCATACGCGGACTGCAGATGCTCAATCACCTGGGCTTCAAGGTTCTCGGCGGATTGCTCGGCCTTCCGCACAGCCTCCCTAATATCTCTGAAAGGCCCGGCCGACGCAGGATATGTCATTTCCTCCGCAGCGGCTGTTGTGCCGGAGGCGCATGCAATTTTCCAGGCCTGGAATTCGCCCTGGAAGAATGTCCGCAGGGCATCAAACTCGCGGTGGCCGGGTGACTGAACGGACCAAGACGTTGACGTAGGGTGCTGTGTAGAGGAGAAAAGAGTCGGAGGAGGCTGGAGGCACTGCAGAGTCAATGCAGGAAAGTCGAGGGAAAGGGGATCGAAATCAAAGGGTGTCGTGTTTTGCTCGATTTGAAGCCTATGGAAAATGTTAGTTCTTCCCGGTTTCGCAACCGTCGAGGTCATCCCGTCACATACCTCGCGGCTCTCCACGAGCTGAGCAGCTCCCTAAGAGCAAGCTCGGCAGCCCGAGCAGTGTCCATGGCATCAGAGAGCTTCTGCTTGACGTCGAACTGGGCCTTGTGCATGGCCTGTTTGCTCACGGTGCGCTGCATCCCTGGTCGTTTCGGGGGTTCGGTTCCATCGATCTTGGGGATGTCGTTCATTACCCCGGTGGCTTCCCATGTCGGCTGAAAAGGGAACTTGGTAGCGTTGTCCACGGCAAATTGCCCATCTTGGGGTAGAGCAGGCGACCTGAAGCCATCGGCTTCCGAGACAGAGCCATCCTTTTTCGAGGCTCTGGGGGTGCCCGAGGGCGTCGATACTTCGCGTCTGGCTCCCATGGAACCCCGGGCTTGTCGCCGAGTGATACCCCCGCGAAGCTTTCTTATGGCATCCACATCGTGGATGCCGTCCGGCGGCTTGGGGTTTTTCTCCTTGATATATAGATCGAGATGTCGGCCGAGAGAAGATGAGGTGAAAGCTTGGCCACAGTAGGGGCAGTTCTTGTCCTTGGGGGCAGTGAGCTTAGGGGTGCTCGAGTCAGCGGACTGGTTGGCGGAATCGGCCATGGTGGCGGCGGTAAGGTAGTTGCTTCAAATTCAAGAAAGTCGGAAAGGGTCGAGATTAAGTAGGTGGTTATTGGGACGGAACGAGAGTGAGAGAGCCGTGAGGAAGGCTACGACAGGCAAGAAAACTGGCAGTAGCTGCAAATCTGAGAGAGCTCCTGAGGGGGAGCAGTGCAGCCGAGAATCATTGAGAGAGAGCGAGCGTGAACTGGGAAACGAGCGTGCTGGGGTGCGAGACCTCCTGAAGGGACGTGAGGAGCGTGCCGCCTAGCCAGAAGGCATAGTCAGTGAGAAGAAACTATGTAAGGCAGTTGGTGCAGTCATGAGACGGCGGAAGACAGATCCAGGGGAGATTTTGTTACCCGCCTGGGGGCACGGGAGCTGGATGGTTAAGGGGAAGCCGCGTCTGGTGCCCGTGGTCCTGCTTCCCGGGTCTGTCCTGGTCCAGTGCCTGTGCCTGTGCCTGCGCTTGTGCCTTGCCTAGGTCTAGCTGGTTTAATTATTTTTTTCTAAAATAAAGCCTCCGCTCAGGGGCGGATCCAGCAGCGAGCACCTCCAGCTGCGCTCCCCACCCCCTCCTTCCACAGTCAAAGAGGCCAGTGAGGGCCCTCGAATGGGTCCCCATCCGGGCTCTGGGTCAGACTGCACAGGCCCCCGCCTTCCAGGGCCTCACCCCCAGATTGGCGCCCTCTGGCACTGACGAATCCCTGAACTTTTAGGGGCCTTCCCGATGGACGACCACTACGGGTACCCAAGTACCGCAATTCGCACAACCCTTGCCCGTCCAGCGCCATCTCCTGCCCGACGCTCCCACCCCCCGACTGTTCCCATCAGCCAAGGCGGGCCATTTCATTGTTGCGAGGATGGCTCGGCTCCCTTGGCTGATCTCGAAGCTCGCTCCCGTTGCTCGCTTGGCACTGATCGGCCATTAGCACCTCACAGGCCCTTCCTAGCGCTTTGATGGGTGTGGAAGCCATGGCGCCCCGACTCACATCGAAGCCATCACCCTCAAGCCGCTGGGCTGTATCGAGCACTCGCGTACGGATAGTGTCGCAGTAATTACGATGGGGCCTAATAGTAGCACGCCCAGCTGTCTTGCTTGAGACAAACATCTGTGCCGCTGTGCCGCTGCTGATGAACACAGTCTTCAGCCATAAGACTCAGATGCAGCGACAGGTGCCCTTTCAGACCGGGCCCTCCTTCTAGCTGTGTGGCTGGCTACTCAATACCTTCCTTTCATATCCTTACGAGTGTGGCAAGAGCAGATGTCGCAACGACCTCGGGGAGAGAGCCAGGCGAGACGGATCGAGCTTTACGAGGCAGACAGCACACTCAACATATTGTCGGCTCGGCGCGTGCAAGTTCAAGCGGGACTGACCTACCAGAATCGGTAGACGGACTGAGCTGCTGGCTACCGAATGTCTGTTGGTTGGGCTAGATCCTCTCGGGCTTCGGACCGTGCCCGTTCGCAGGAGGCTATACCATAGATGGGACGAAGAGAAGCATGAGGGTGGACCAAAGACCCTCGTCAACCCGGCGACCTGTCAACGCCCGCCAGCAATGCTGCACATCTGGCCATGAGCAATGCCACTGCGGGCAGCCTGGGCGACAGGATTGGCTCTTTGAGGGGAATCCTCGCGCAGATGCGATGCAGAGTCTCAACATGACCTGCCTGCGTTTGCCCTTGTCCGCCTGGCGGCCTGGCTGGCTGCTCGCTGAATTGCGTGCCTTTGCAGCCAATTCGAAGTTTGGGTGGCGCCCGGGTATGCCTCCTTTTCGCCTTGTAATCCTCTCATCTCCGCCACGTCTTCCTTGGCGTCGACCGCAACGCAGCCAACACGCAGTGGCTGATGACGGGTCAATATTTTCATTTTCCCATGCTGACTTCCCCGCAGGCCAGTGAGTGCGTCAGGCAAGCGTCATCTTTGTTATAATGCAACTCCACGGCGGCCGGTCAGTGGCCCGGGCGAGAACGTTACAGTACAGCAATTACGGAGAGCAACCAACCCCCCATCGCCGCCAAAGGCGGGCCACGGCGGACTGCCGTAGGGCCAGCAATGACAGGCCAAGGCCGCCGGCAGTCGCACGACGTTCTGGCCCTGGATTGGCCATGGTCGAGGGCATGGGTCGCACCGACCATGCGGTCGTTCTCTCTTGAGCCAGTTGGGCCAGCAACATCCTTGTCCGAGACACGGTGAGCTTGCATGCCCCTTTACCACTGCAGAACGATCCGCTGTATTGTTAATTACAGCCTGCAGCTCCGAAATCCCGCGGTGTCTTGTGTCATTGCAGCCCGTGAGCAAATGTCGCGTCTCCTTTTAACTAAGAAATGGCAATACGTGCGTTTTCCTCACGAACATCGCAGTGGTCGCCTACTAGGGGGCCTGCTTTTGCTTGTCACAAGACACCTTAGCCGTGGCTCAAAAGGTGGCTCGTGTTGTGGGATCGATCAATGGATCTGCTCCCAACCCCTGAGCAGAGCCGCCGGGTGCCATTTAGGGGCGACGCGGTTGCGGCAACTAACCCTCGATGGTGGTCCTAGTCACTGCCGCTAAGCCAGGGGAAATCGTGTCCACTTTTCTCCTCTTCGGTGGCACGCACCGGCACTGTCAAATGTGTCCGTGAGTGCCCAGTGGTGGCTGACCAGCCCCCTAAAACCCCGTTATTATTCTGCTTCATAATAGGCGGCATGGCAGGGAATTGGTTATCCAGGTTTGTCAAAAAGATCATCCACAAGGACATGGGCTTCCATGACTCATCAGCGATTCCTCATTAGCTTATACGGACTCGCTCGTCCAGGTTGAAGGCGCAATTAATGGCAAGACCCATGCTGATGAGATTCGCTTGCGACGAGTCGTTTCGTATCGGCATTCATTGCGAATAAGTCCGTTCCTTGTCAAAGGGGCGCAACTCTGCACTCGCTGAGTGACATGGCAATCCCAAACGGTATGTGAGACATGGCCCAATCTCTTTGGCCAGCATGCAGCCTGGCAGGTGCCCAAGGGTCGTGTTTCTGCCTGCGAGTTCGAGACGGACAAGCAAACGGTACGATCCAGCTTTGTCATTGATAAACAATCGGGATGATGGTGGTTGAAATGTTGCAAGAAACCAGACTCCAGATGCAAGCGATTATATGCGCAACGTCGATGGTGGTGGACCAAGTCTCCCCTTGTCAAACGGGCCAACAACCTCGAAACCCAGTTGCGCATACCACCTACTCGTTTACACTGCGTTTCAACACTCTGTGAATCAGTGCTAGATGCTCTTAGCCTACAAACACTAGACAATAAGACGATGCAGCTCCGCCCTTTGAACACAACATGTGAAACAACTACCGGGAGACGCGCCATCCTAGAGGCAGAGTATAACTGGTTCCCTACTCGACAAGTCAGGGCAAGTCGGGCAGCTTCTGGGCAATCCTCAAACGTTGTGGTCACCATTGGGGGAACATTCCGCTAAGGCCTCACATTGAGGAGGACAAACACTCTATAAAGGAACCTCCTTGTAGCACTAACCCCTTGACGCGGTCAAGCCCATCAATCCCCAGCTACCAAACACTAGACTAGAACAAAATCTAAATATTCCTCTGCCCGAAACGCCCTCCTTCCAACACAGGTAGCCGTCGGCGGCCCCAGCCGCTACGAGCAAGGTCATGAGCAGGTCGAGGGACCGGAAGTCGCGGCGAAGGTACAAGGCCCACATGGCCAAGCCATACACGGTAGTCCTCGAGCCATATATTGCAAATGGTGTATGGGCTGTGTGTGAAGTGGCAATGTGCTCGGGCAAGCCATACTCACGCATCGCGCGGGTTGGGCTCCAGAAAGGGAGGAGACCACCAAATGTGAATGCAGTGGCGATGAAGAGGGGTGGCACATGCCAAGGGGAGAATTGAGGAAGATTCATCCCCATTTTTTAAGACGATGGAGATGATGAAGATGATATCTCAAGACTTGCGTCAGTGTTGCTACAGGTTGAAGAACGTTGGGGAGAGAAAGAGAGCTCAGTGTAATTGCTGCAGTCGTTCGGAATGGAGGTGGCGTTCGTTGTGGCGCCAGCTATGTGTGGCTGTGCACCTTCCTCGCGTCTTGTGTTCAGCCACATTGTTAGCTCAGATGCCCACAATCCATGGCGCACCCTCGCCTCGCCTACTCCAGCACCACAACCTCATCACCATCCCGCCTCTGTCGCAAACGCTGTTTCTCTAGATAAGAGACAAAGGGCGCCATCATGCCTCCTGGTAAGTTAAGAACTCCGTATCAGCTACCTAAGCATTTGCCCAGAAGCCCGCCAGCGCGCACAGTTGTGTTGCCATGGTGCAAGCGCACGTGCGTTCGCCATCCAGCTCTACGCGTTGGCACTCAAACACGCGACACCAAGGCGCAATGGCAGCGAGCATCAGGCATTGCTAACGCCCGTGTAGCCCTCAGCGACAACGAATCTGAATCTTCCGACGTCGGGGAGTTCTCCACCCCTCCCCGCGACACCCGACCCAAGCGCAAGTCAACGTCCGCATCCGTTCCCCTCGATACCGATGCGGCCAGTGACCTGGATGATGAGGATATTCGGAATGGCCCCGGTAATGATGAGGATGAGGAGGGCGAGGATGACGAAGAGGATCTAGATGAAGACGTGTGAGTTGTGCTGGACCCAGGCGCCATGACGTCTTACTGATCCGCACAGGTTCATTGTGGAAGCGATCAAGAAGCACATAATCGACGAAGATGTAGGAACACTCACCCTTTGGGCGCTAATTCAAGCTGACGCGGCAATTCCGCAGGGAACACTCAAATTCCAGGTCAAGTGGGAGGGCTATGACAGCAAAAGTGATTTAACTTGGGAGCCTGAGGACAACTTGAAGTAGGCGAAACCCCGCTACCCTAATGTCTACAGCAGCATGGGCTAATTGGTTATTGCGCAATTGCAGGGAGTCTGCGTCGGAAGTGTTGGAGAAATATTTCAACCAAATTGGTGGGCGAGACAAAGTCTTCGAAGACACAGACAAGGCCAAAACCAAGAAGCGACGACGGGGACCAAACGGCGCAGCCAAAGAGCCGGTCAAGCGATCTAGGAAGAACAGCACACATCCTGGTGACAGTACTCCTCCGGCGACTGCGAAGAAATGGAGCCCCCCGGCTGGTTCGTGGGAGGACGAAATCGAAACGATCGATGCATGCGAGGACGAAGGAAGTGGTCAGCTGGTGGTCTACCTCATCTGGAAGAACGGCAGCAAGACCAAGCACAATACCAGTGTGATCTACAAGAAGTGCCCGCAGAAGGTAGGTGGCGCGGCCTGTGGGTGTGGACAAAATCGCTGACTTTGTGACGCAGATGCTACAGTTTTACGAACGACACGTGAAGATTATCAGGGACGAGAACAAGGCCCTAGCAGACGAGGTGGATGCTTAAGCTCTCTGGGCAAAGTACAGCGATGGTTTGATGGTTCATTAAGGTTGGAGGGGCTGCCGACGGCTCCCGGCTACTACAAGTTGCGTCGATCGGGGTATTAGTTGCCGCCATCCCCTGTTCTGCGGGCGACTTGGCCTGTTTCGTTTTCGGGGAGTAAAAGCAAACGGAGTACAATGTGCTTTGAGATATGTGATGATGGATTTGTTGCTTTCGGCGGTGCGAAGGGCGGACTTTTGGTTCGCGAAGGCACAGGCATGGGCAACGAGGAAGGAAGGACTGGACGTTTGATTCCTGGAGGACCACATGTCTGTATATGAACAAGAGACGACAAGAGACGACAAGAAACAACTTAAAATTGCACCAGATGCAGACTCTGCCATGTCTACATAGTACTTTCTGCCGGCAGGATCGGGGCCGCAATTTCCCATCGTGCATGGTTCCTGGCCGTACGACTTCAGATACGAACGGTTTTGTACGGAATAATTATCTGAGGATGGATGCCAATTGGTGACGCCATATGGGCGAGGCTGGGGGTGGGGATGGAGGGTCAACGTCAACTCAGGCACCGCGCGGGAGTGGTCACCACTGCGGGGCGCGCTTCCAGCAGGTTGGGCAGCGGGCTAGGACGCGCAGTGCGGGCCCCGGCCTAGCGTCTCAGGCTCTCCCGGCTCCGTCTCATGGTGCAACCCCCCCTGCTGTTCACTCACCCAGCCTTGCGCATTTGTGTGAAGAGCGAAAAGTCGGGTGGCGGGGCAACCAGTATAACTGCGAGTCTGCGCCATGCGAGGGGATGCCGCATTCCAGACCTACTCTGCATCTCGTCACAAATCATCGAGTTGGCAACCGTTGAGGAATAATTCACAATCCCTCCTCTGCCATTTATTGCTTCATCAATTATCATTTTTTTGGACGTCGCTTGATCACTGCAACGAGACACCATTTGGTTGCTGCATAGCGCACCGCCCATCTCCAACCCACAACCCACTTGCAGCCCAACCGCACCAAGTCTTTGGTTGGCCGGTCACCAGCACCCTCGCTCGACACACCACCGCCGCCGTCTTCGATTGGGTACGTTCACTCGCCCAGGCCTTTTCTGGATCCAGTCTGCTGACCTGCCCTCTCGCAGAACCTTTGTCGCACAAGCACTCCTCCTCTACTAAATCTCTCCAACCACCCACAGTCACCACCGCAACAAGCAGCGATTTCCGATCCAGCCCCATTCTCACAGCATCGCGCATACATATTTCCAACGCCAACCCATCTATCCACCGCAACCATGAAGAAGAACGACGTCATCGCCGTAATCATTGTCATTCTGTTCGTCCTGCTCGCCGGCGTGTCCTTCGGTATCTACAAGCTCGTCACCATCGCCAAGCGGTCAGTGAGCGTCACTTCAGGCTCCGGCTCTGGTTCCGGCTCCAGCGAAATGACGGAGCGGTAAAGAGCACACACGCCTGGGGACGGGGCATAAGCAGAGCGTTTCCAAGGAGGGGAAAGAACTCCTTCGGCTTGCTTCGGCTCGCCAGGGGGGGTTCCGACAATCACCTCTGATTCCAGATGTGATCTAGTACTAACAACAGCATGAATGGGACGAAGGAAGGATATTCAAAGCGATAATATGTGATTTATGAAGATACATACACGAACAGCATGTGTTGGGTTTTTGGATTGCAGACGGCGAAAACAGCGGCGTTGGTTTCATGGGCATCGGCATGGCATACTGCTTTTCTTGGATACAGTTGGATTGGATATTGAAAATATGGATGTTGTAAGGGATAACGAGCACCGCAAATGGCGGTTCATCTGGTGGATGGTTCACGCAGGCAAAAAATGCCTCCAAGGAGAATGATTACGAGTGAGAAAATACATAGAATCGGTAATTGAATGCAACCCAGTTGCCTGCAAACAACCACTCCTATCCAAAAAGTTCTGCCATATGGTGATTCTGCTCAACACCCCTGGATCATCATGGAGTTTGTACGACTTCTCTGCTCTGACACGATGCCTGGCTGACGAAATAATGGCACGGGATGCCCTCTACTCGCCGTGAAACATCGTCGACAAACAGGTATATAAGGAGGGACGACCTCCCCTCGAATGGATGGGCACCAAAAGCAACTTCATTCCCACAAAGAAACAAGTTAAAATCCGATTATACACTGCAAACTCGACACCGTCACGATGGCCCATATTGACCATTTTGACAACCCCCACATATCCTCGTCTTCCAACGCCAACAGATCTGTCCCTTCCAACACAAACACATCCCCCCCTCCCAACATCAACACATCTGTCCCTTCCAACGTCAACATATCTGTTCCTCCGCCCGCCAACCCGGATCGATATGCCTCGTTTCCGTTCAACAGCTTCTTCGCCAGCGGAGAAACCACCCACGTCCCCGACCCCAACGGCGGCGCCCCCACGCCCATGCCGCCTGTCCTCGACAAGTCGAGCCCCGAGTACCGCCGACGCCTCCTGGCCACGCTGCACGGCCTCTCGCAGGTGCGCCAGCACTTCATCGCCGAGTACTCCCGCGGGCGCAGGGTCTGGGTCCGCATCATGGAGGAGCGCGACCAAGCGCACTGGAACTGCATGATGCTCCAGCCGGGCGTCCTGGTGCCGGAGCCGTTCCGGGACACCTTCGCAGCCGCGGCGCCACACGTTGGGCCCACCGTCGACGCGCAGCACGCCCAGGCCGCCATGGCAGCAAGCCGGTCCCTGTGGACCGAGCTCTCGCGCCTCAGGGTGGCGAGGGAGGCGTGGGTGCAGAGCATGCAGAGGACCTTTGCCGAGCTGGAGCGGGCGTTCCAGGCCGGCCTGCGGGAGGCGGTGCGGTTGCGCAACAATGCCGAGTTCCTCGAGGTGAGGGCCTCGTGGGAGGCGAAGGTCGGGGCCGTCATGGACGAGTGTGTCCTCACGCGGAGCTGCCAGACTGCTGGCTCGGGCGCGACGCAGGCCAGACACTTGGGCACGGTCGGGAATAACATCGCGTCCTAACTTTACACGAGCATGCGGAGTCGTTGGGCTTTCGCTGCGCCCAATGACCAAATCTACGACGACGTGTTGTCTAATGAAGAGAGTTAGACTTACACGGGCGATAAGAGCAGAGTTACGGCTCCGCCTCCAATATCTGATTGGCCACAGCGCCCTAGCCTACTACCCGATGCGGTAATTGGACGTTATGTCCCCAAGAGAGGAGACAGGTACATATATATATACTTCAGATAACCTGCCCTGAGCTAGAAAGTTGCTAGTCTTAATTTGCTCCCTCTATTTTACAGAGGATCAGCTCACAAACCCTTCCATCCAGTCGTAGCAGAGAGTGCAGAGGTTCTCCACGTCCTTGTTCTGTGCCTTGTTACCCTAAACGTGCGTGACTATGTAAAGGCACAGGCAAGTAGTGCTGGTCATATCTTCTGTATGTGTGCTTTCTAGTGAGAAGTCTCGTAGTAGTTCGCTATTGTGTGCTTGGAGAAATACAAACATGGCAAGTGACGAGTCTAACGAAAGATGCAGGAACCAATTCAAATGCAAACGCGGGGCCATGCCCACACTGTACGTAAAGCGTTCACCTTGAACTGCCGAGGTATCATGTCTCTCTATCTCACTTCTTGCTCTCTTCGCGGAGGGAATCGTTACCCCCCGTCGCCGTGTCGTGGATGGGTGCCGTCTAATGCGCGCTCTCGCTGATGCGTCTCATCTCCTTCAAGGGTCTCGACTCCCCGGCTTATAAACATTACCGGCCGAAATTGGTAGCGCAACTACCAGCTCATCACGCCCCTGCCGCGGTCAAAGCCGCCTCGCAGCTGCCTCTCGGGCTTGACCACCTTGCCCCGAAGCACCGTGTACTTGATCAGGTTCTCGCAGTCCTCGGGCATCACGCGAGCCAGCCAGATGCCCTGCGCGGCGCCCGGCCTGCCCGTCTCGAGCTTGTCCTCGTCGGCGGGCCCATTTCCGTTTGCGACCCCGTTGGAGTGGACGCCATTGGTGTTGCCATTTGTAGTGCCGTTGGTGTCGCCGTTGGTGTGCGTGTCGCCATTGGCATGGCCGTTGGTGGGCGCCTCGCCGTTGGTGTTACCGTTGGTGACCCCGTTGGTCGCCGCAGGCTCAGCATCCAAGCCAAACGCGTTCGGTCGGCGGTACACGATGACGTTGGCGGAGTACTTGTGGCCGCCGACGTGGTTGATGAAGTAGATGCCCACGCCGCCGGGCCGCTCGTCGTGCAGGTCGCGGTACAGTCCGAGGGGACGCAGGTGGCGCTCCATCTCCTTGCGCAGCAGCGGCGCGCTCTGGCCGCAGCGGGCGTCCCGCGTGCGGTGGCTGCACATGAGGATCACGGCGTTGTGCGGGCAGTCGGCGGTGGTGAGGCCGGGGAAGTCGGCGGGGGCCCCGGTCGGGGGCGGGAGGGACGCGGGGAGGGCTGGCAGCGCGGGGGACAGCGGCGTCGTGCTGGTGGGGGCGACGTTGACGATCTCGGAGATGAACTGCGGCACGTTGAGGGGGTGGGCGTTGTGGACGAGGGTGAAGGCGGGGAGGAGCAGCAGCGTCGTGGGCTCCGAGTAGTCGGTGCAGTTGTCGGGCGTGGGCATGTTGGAGGCGGAGAGCTTCATGGACTGCGGCGCCAAGTTAGCAGGACAGCTCTCATGGAACCTGGGACTCTACTCACGCCGTTGGTGGGCGCAGTTGCGCGGCCAATGGCCTGCATGACGCTGCCCTTCTCGTCCGTCACATCGCGAACCCAGTCCGTCTTGTTGGTGCCGACCAGCACGTGTGTGCTCCACGCCTTGACCTCGCCGTACAGGTTGTCCTCGTCGTCAATCTTGAAGCCGCGCGGGTAGCGTATCGTGCACCCGGCGCAGTCGCGGAGGCAGTCGTCGCCGTCGACGGCCGGGTCCGTCTTGGGGAAGAGCGTTGACGCTGTGGGCTTGTCCGACTTGTCGCCGCCGCCGCCCAGGACAGACGTCACGAGCGACTTGATGGAGAATGCCATCCTCTTGGCGGGGAAGAGAGACCGTTTCGGCGTGTACGATGGCTCCCGCGGTGGTGCCTCGGAGGGGAGAGAAGAGGGTTGTGGTGGTTGTGATGGTTGTGGTGATGGCGATGACGGCAATGGCAATGGCAATGGCAATGGCGATGGTGGGGGAGGGGCGGATTTTGAAATATTCTCGCCATGATCGGACATGGTGCCCTGGGAGCCGGCGCTCATCATGCACTCGACTCAGGTCCACTCCCCTAGCCTAGCTCCCTAATGACGAAGCGGTCCGGCACTTCGGATCGGGTGCTAAGCCGAGTCGAGCAATGTCGCTTCCCCTTGCAATCCGGACGGTTGGGCTACCCACCCACTCTCCCGTCTCTGGAAAAGTAAGCAGCTTCGGCCTCGCAGTGGGAGGACGGCGGGCGATGAATAATTGATTCGCCCCAGAAGCACTGCCCAGTGCCGTCTCCGTTGGAATTGGATCTGTTTCCCAACAGCGAGGGAGGTAAAGGGGGGGCCAGAGTAGACAGGCGCTTGTCCCACGCTGGAGACTGTGATCGTCGCACCTACACCGGCTTTGGGGGGCGCCAAGCCGAAGAGTGGGAAAAAAACCTTGATTGATAACAGCTGATTGATAAACCCAGGCCGGTGGCTTGTGAGACACGCAGATCCGAACAGCACAAAAGCAAACAAAGCTGTCAGAGCAGAGTCAGCGGCGAACAGGAAGAGAAGCACGATCAAGGAGCACGCATCTTCACCGCCAGCAACGGCCTGCTGCTCTCCCGTTTTTATCCTGCTCCCCGGGTCCTTCGTTGAATTCACCGACCCTGGGCTCGTCAAAATGCCGGGCCTCAGCATGGATATCTCGGCTGCGCCTGCTATGTCCGAGCCGTTGCCAATTCCGTTCCCCACAAAGCCCACCGCTCGCGCGCGCAATTACGCAAGGGCGCCTCCAACGCACCATGATGCAACGAAGCGCCTTGTCATGCAGCCGGTGCCATTTACGAGGCGAACCGGAAACTAATAACGCAGCTTTCTTTTCCTTGCTTGACTCCTCGGGTTCATTCGCTGAGCCATGCACACAGTATGGCTTTCGTCCGCCTGGCTTCCATCGCCGCTTGCCACCATTGGGCAGGTCCCACTGCCGGTGGCAGATGAGAGCCAATCTTACAATGCATCATCGCTGACTGGACAGTGGACAGTGTTTGCTCGGCACTGGTCTGCGAGGTGGATTCGCAAGAGGTCCCAGCTTACACTACTCCATTTAACCTACGACGCACCGTCCACACTCCACAGCATGGCTAGCACGAGAGCAGGATATAGAAGCATACATTGCGGGCTCACAGACCAAGTAGACATAAGATGATGCATTTCGCATTTCGCGTTTCGCTGTATTTTTGCTGCATTTTCGCTTCAAAAAGTAGTCATCCAATATCGGCCAGTTCTCCATCGTTACATATTCTTCTTCCTCGCCTCATTGTACTCATCCTCGTCGCTGTTTTCCTCCTCCTCTTCCTCATTCGTCGTCCTCTCCTGGTCTGTCCGGCGCCGTCGCGTCTTCATCTCCTCTCGCAGCTTGCGGCTAGCCTCATCGAAACCGCCTGCCGAGTCCAGTGTTGTGAATCCGCTGAAGGGGAACCCGCCAGACCCAAAGCCGCCGCCGCCGAAGCTGCTCGATCGCGACCTACTGCGAGCCCGCGAAGGCGGCCGCGTCGAGAAGATGCCGACTTGGCCAATGTTGCTGAACGAGTCGTTGCGGGGCAGCGCACGGCTGGATTGTGTGGTGCTGCGGCGGGACAGCGGAGGTGTTTCGGCCTCGAAACCAGTGCTCGACTGGTCGCTGCCACGGCGGAGACGATCAGGCGACGTCGGTCCGGAGCCTGCCGTCTCCGTCTTGAGGAGGTCGGGAACGAGCCGGGCCTTCTCAAAGTCGTCAAACATCTCAGGGCCAAGCGTGTTGACCAGATCCGTGACCTGCGCACTCAGCTCCTCCCGTCGAACACGCAGCTTCTGAATGTTGAAGCCGGATGAAGGGTTCAGGCACAGTACAAGGGGTCTCAGCGACTTGAAGATATCCATACCCACCTCGCCGAAGCGGAGAGCGGCAAAGGTGATACCGACCATGATGGGCCACACGGTGAAGTAGACGAGCCACAACGGCACCCAGTTGGGCGCATAGCCCCAGAAGCGGTCATGCCAGACCTTGAGGACCAGGAGAATCGAGTAGAAGTGATACAGCATGGGGGCAAGGCCGAGTGCTACAAGAATCTTCCACGTGGCCATGACGTCGCGACCGCGAATCTTGACAGTCGATCCGGCCAAGGCTGTCTTGGCCTTTTGCCGGCTTATGAGCTTGGTCGCAACGAAAACGGGCGAGAAGAGGGCTAGACCCGGCACGGTGCAGAAGAATAGGAAGATGAGCTTGATGGAGCGGAAGATGACGAGGAAGATGACTTTGATGTAGGACATGCGGGCGTACTGGACCTGGTGGTCCTTGAGGTTGAGATATCGGAGCTGCGAGTTGTAGGTCTTGACGCCCTTGGAGAGCGACTTGATACGTTCGTCATCCTTGTACCGCTCATAGCCCATGGCTAGACGCCGGTTGAGCTCCACCACAACGGGGAGCGGCAGCTTCTTGCCAGTGGGGTTGTAGAGACGGCGGGCGGCCTGGATCATCATGAGGGTATCGTAATCGGGAGCCGAGACGGTGACGGAGTTGAGGGACTGATAGACCATATCCAGGACCTGTCCAATGGCCTCTCGTCGCTGGTTGTTGCGGTAAAGTTCAGCCAGGTGGCGGGGGATCTCGAAGGGGGCGCCAAACTCGACGACGGCGCGCGAGCGGAACTTGTGAGCATGGAAGTAGTTCATGCCAACGGGAACAATCTTGAGACCGCAGTCGGGATCCTGGGCCAGCGTTCCGAGGGCCATGATGGCGACGCCAGCCTTGAGGGGTAGCAGCTCAGTGCGGTCGTGGCTACCGCCTTCGGGGAAGATGCCAACGCAGCCGTTGCTCAGGAGGCGGGAGAAGACAGCTTCGTAGACCTTGGTCTGGTCGGTGTGAGGGGCGAGCTTGAACTTGGTGCCCGTGTATCCGGGGGCAGATCCCTTGACACTCTTGTTGGTGAAGTTGCCGTCGGCGTCGATGTCGTCGCGACCAGTGAGCTGCGACATTGCCAGCTTGCCTTTGAAGGGGCGCTTGACTCGGATCTCCTCGGGGCCAAGGATCTCCGCGATGTCGACGCTGGCACCTGTCGTGTTCTTGGCCGGAGGCAGGAACAGCATGCCCTGGATCTCGCCCTCGCCCACACCAAAGCGTGTGCCAACTCCACGGATGAGCGTCGGGTCATTGACCGGGTCGGGGAGGTAGATGGTTCCGGTGGCCGGCTTGGCGGAATCCTGCGCACGGCCGACGGGGACGGCACCGACCTGGCGAGAGCCCCAGCCGATGAAGCCATGGACAGACTTTTGAGCTATGAGGAGCGAGACACGGCGATTCGCCTCGTTGCGGAGCGTGCGCTGCAGGATAAGGGCATCGACGAACTACACAGGGCCAGTGTTAGTGCACGGGCTTTTCGTTGGACCACTCTCTTCTCGTATGAAATCCGGGACACTGCTGGGTGGGCAAGGGAGCAGTTGGCAATGTACTCACCTGGTTGGCGTGCGGCGCCGCGACGAAGAGAACAGGGCCGTCCTGGGGAACGCGCCAGGCTCCCCGAGGCACGACCTCGCGGAAGAACATGTCGACAATGTTGCCGACGGTATACAGGAAGAGGTCATACTTCCAGTTCACCATGGGATACAGCTCCTTCTTCTGCGGGGCACGTCTGGTCGCGGCCTGGGGCGCCGTGGCGCCCACTGTGCCAGCGCCAGAGGCCATGGCGACACTGGGTGGACGGAGGGGCGATGAAGCAGATGGAGGCGTGGGCCGAGTATCGGTATCAGTATAGGTAAACGCTGCTTGCGAAGGATACTGGCCGTTCACCCAGAGGTCGCGAGCGCAAGGGACGGCGGGAGGAGAAGGTGGGTGGAGGTGGAGGGTTTTCGACTTGGAGGCGGCTCGGTCATAATATGGATGATGGTATGGAGTGATGGTTGGTGGACAGGCGGCTTTTTTTCCCTTGGCTTGGGGTGGCTCAAGCCACATGAGCTTCCTGAAGAGAGCTCCGGCCCTGCCTGGCCCGCCAAGCAAGCGGGGGGAAGGGAGGCTGGGGCACCTAACGCCTAAAGGGATAGGTGCGCAACACACTGTTGCTCCTGTGGGTTAGGGCCACCTAAGGTATGGGAGCAACCATCCGAGCGCGCCGCCGCCTACCTATCAGGCGCACGTCAATTACACGCCCGGGACAGTCGACAATAAGAGACAACTCATTGTTCTGCACAAGCTGCTGTCGTCGCCCTTGTGGCGGCCAATTCACCAAAGACATCATTGGATTCCAGGCATCCAAATCAGCACCCTGAGCCGGAGTTTGATCTCCCTGCCCCCCGGAGCCCGGGCTGGGGCAGTACGAAACGAAATCCACGCCACACACCATCCATGTCCCCGTTCCCAGCTGCCCCTCAGGTCTCTCGATCCGGGGTGCGGTTGCAGGACGCCGCAGCGCATCCGCCCACGTTTCGTACGCGAAGGCAGTTTGTTGCACACGGGTCCCTGGCTCAGACACCTGCAGGCTGCCCGTCAATCACCCCACTGTATACGGCAGGGAACGGACTGGAATTTCTCATGTGATGCTGCCCTTGCCAGGACAATGGAATCGCATACCTGAGGTTGAGGCAAGGCAAAAGAGGATTCTCGCGACATCAGAACCAAGCTCAATGGCCTGTCTTCTGCCCCAATGGGCCCCTGATAAGGACCGTCACAGCCTCAACGCGTGACGGGGCCTTGATCTGCTGCTGCGATGGCACCCTTGGAGCGCCAATGCCTTCTGGGCAAAGGCGCCAGCGCCGTAGTGTCATCATGATCCGTCCCCCCTCCATCCGGGCGGCAGCGCCCAATCGCGTCCAGTTGCCGCCACACTCTCATGGGCTCACGGAGCCTTGGCCCCTCATTGCACCCGTTCCCAACCTGTCCACGCGCATAATCGCCTGGCGGGATGCAGTGCCCCGATTCGACTTTCGGCCGCCCTGAGCCCGGATTGCGAGCCGCCCGCGAGCCGCCGGGCAGGGGGTTTGAGCCTTGGTCTCCCATCAGGGACGTCGTACGTGAGAACGAGCTTTCCGGTCCTATTCACGCGATGCTGGCGATCACGTTGGAATTATTAGAGCGCTTCAAGTTGTGTTGGTGCTGGGTGCTGCGCTAGTGCGTCACTTGCATCAGTTGGGCTTATCCACACTGCCAATGGCGACGCACTTAGAGAGCTTTGGTTCTCAACAAATGCACCTCTTGGATCTTGCCTCGTCGAGGCAAATAAATTGGGTAGTTGAGTCTAAAAATGCAACGCTATAGCGGTCGTTGGGGCCGTTTCCTTGCCAAATGAACACCAGGCTCCTCCGAATCCCCGCCCGGCTGCCGCCGTAAAAGCCGAGCGAGTGGGTTTGGTGCTTGCCCCTCAACTCCAGGCCTCCTCCGCTCCGGCACGTTTTGATATCTAAATCTTGGATTTCTCCTTGCGACCGCCGTCTACCGGAACTCCCATGTACCTCTTCTGGTCCTTGGACAGCTTCGTCTTCTCTTCCGGTGATAGCCGCGTCCAGGCCTCGTACTCGCGCTCCTCCTTCCACCACCGGTCAACCTCAGACCGAACCCAGTCGGCAGCGTGCTTTGCACAGAACTGGGGGCCCTCCATAGGGATGAGGTGGCCATAGTCGCCCACGACCTTTGTGACGCGACCTGCCTTTGCGCCGCCGCTCCCGCCTGGACCGGTTCCGGTGGTTGTCATCTTGAATTCCTGCAGCGAGTCTGCTGAGATGTCGCTCTTGGACCCAAAGACATAGAGGACTCCTGGCCGCACAAACGGGAGCCTTCGAGCTGTATTGTCGCCCTCGGCCCGGTAGAATGGATACGACGGGCGACTATCTTCGTCGGGAGGATTCACGTCTGGGCAGACCTCGGGGTTGATAAGCTCCTTGCCCTCTGCGTCGTAAGCGTCCCACGATGACCGTAGAAATGTGAAAACCTCCTGGTCTTTTGATGTCGTCAATGTGTACCCCTCGTCCTTGACAGGCTCCTTGGTCCCGTGTTCCAGCCACCGATCTGTCGTGGACAAGGTGTCGGTAGGCTTGCCTGGAATCTTTGTGATTCCATAGTTCACCCAGCGGTCCAGCACGCGAGGGTCCCAGCTCTTGTAGAATGGGCTCTTGTTGAAAGCCTTGATGGCCGCATCCTTGGACGGCCACACGTCTCGCCGGACAGCGCTCATGGCGGCGAGTCCCGCCGCGGCCTGCGTCGCAATTGCGTACTTGTGGATGACTGGGTCGATGAGAACGAGCGATGTGAGGATGCGCGGGTGGAGGAGTGCAACGTTGGTGAGTGAGTTTCCGCCAAAAGAGTGGCCAATTCCGATCATGGGTGGAGGAGGCCGAAAGGTGTTGATCATGTGGTAGATGTCTCGCGCGTAGTCATACCAGCCGGCTAGCAGGGACAATTAGTACGACTTGAGGCCATCATGGCAAGTGGGCCACTCTTACGATCGTTGCCAACGGCGTCCTTGTTGACGAGGCCGCTCTGGCCCTGCCATGCCGCGTCCGCAATGTAGATGCTACGGATCCGCACGTTGCGGCTCTTGGCCTCATGATACAGCTCCTCCCAGAGAGGCTCGTATAATTCCTACGTCGCGTAATTGTACGTTAGCAAACTGCGCGCACATATCTCTGGCTTGTGATCGGGGCCTAGGCTTACCTTGGGGAAGCCATTGGCATGGCCGCCGATGATGGTGACGTCGCCCTTTTTGGGTTTTGGGTTGTCTATCGGGATGTACTGCTTGACGCATAGCTTCAGCGTCTCGTCCTGGGAGCGGGAGAGGCCGCGAGGGAACTCTCTGATGTAGGAGGCATCAATGACGTGCTCCTTGACGTGGTAGATTGAAGAGAAGGAGGACGACGGTGAAGCCATGACGGGTGGTGCGACAACGCGCGAAGCGGACTGCTTTGGTGATCAGGCGCAGCGAGTCGGGGGAACGGAGTTGTAATTATGCTGGAGAACCCTTGTCTTGAAAGCCACGCTGCCCCGGATTTGCATCGGGGGGTGTTGGCAGAGGCAGACAGATTATATTAGAATCTGGCCCGGATCGGCTCCGATTGTTGCGCCTCGGCACGTTGCTTGTGGGGACAGGTTGAGTGGGGGTTGGTGCCTCGGGAGTCGGCTGCTTTTCACGGCAAGCACCTCATGGCAGCAGCGGCAGCGGTAGCGGCAGCGGCAGCAGGCACGAACTCCCCGCCGACTTTCTGACGCCCGCCCCGTCATGGCTTCCCGGGCCGCCGAGTCCAGTCCCAGCAATAATCTCGGATACAACACACCGATCCGGCCACACGACACCCTGTTCGTCAATCAGTAACAAGCGCCCCCCCCCGGAGCTCCTGCACACCCTGGCCCATGGGTCTGGAGCGCAGACAATCCATCATATGACGTGATTAGCCCGACAACGTCAGTGACAGCTGCGTGCGTGCGGCTTCACGGCCGACAGCAAGGGTCAATGGCGCCGCCCCGACTCCTGCTCTTCGCCGGCGCACCTCCCGCCGCCTCCGTGGAGCCCGAATCATGCACGCTGGAGTCTCTCGACCCTGCGTTTCTGCAATTCCTCGGCCTCCCGCAGCCTCACTTGCCTACCACGCCGTCACCAGCGTCCCCCAGCCAGGTTGCATGGCGTTCGCTCCCGCTGACGCGCCAACCGTATCATCAATCGGGCCTCAGCCAGACACACAACATCAGCTTCGAGGATCGCACCCTCACCGTCAATCAATCTGGTTTCTTTAGCACCGTCTCGTTCGCCGCGGCCGGGTCCCTTGGGAACGTAGACGACGCCGCCCAGCATGTCGTGTCCGAGTTCTACGACCATTCGTACGCCGTGCACGATTCGATACTGTCCTCTATGATCCAGAGCGCGGAGCAGAGTAGCGTGCCCGAGGAAACTTCTTTCATGACGACGAGCTCCATCGCTGACCGCACCGGCGCATCTGCTGCTGCCCTCACGCCTCTTCCGCACTTGCCCATCCCGGCTCATCTATCAGACCTGGAGGATATCCCCTCCGCGCGGGACATCATCGCTCTCAACCCGCAGACAGTTTCCGTCAACATCATCGCCGGTGTCATCTCAATCGCCCAGCCCCGGACCGTCACCACCCGCTGGGGCCGCACGCTATCTCTCGTCGAGGTGCTCGTCGGCGACGAAACCAAGTCTGGCTTCGCCGTGACGTTCTGGCTCTCTGCGGACGCCGACGCCAAAGTCCGAAGCGTGCGCCGGCAGGATGTTGTGCTGATGCAAAATGTTGCTCTGCACGTCTTCCGGGGCAAGGTCTACGGGCAGAGCCTGCGAAAGGGGCAGACCAAGGTCGACGTGCTCTGGAGGCGGGACGGATCGGGGCTGTATTCGACCAGGGCACTGGCGCGGAAGGGTGCTGTGCATCCCCAGCTGCAGAAAACGAAACTGGTCAAGGACTGGGTCCTCAAGTTCGTCGGGACGGACTCTGGGGCAAAGACGAGGTCAGGCAGGAAATCGTGGGACCAGCCGCCCGATCACACACAATGAATCACGGCGGGGCAAATCAATGATTCGTATCAACCTTTCAAGTCTATCTTCATATATTCCATTAGATGGGAGATTCGTAATTACAATTACAAGAGGGATGCGACCGGTCCCTGCCGTCGACAGTTCTATATCATATTCATACCATGAACCAAAACACTGTATCATGTCTCCATGTCCTCGGCTAAACGGGGACGGCTGGCTCGGCCTTCTTCGGCTTGCCATCTGCGCCATGCTTGACCGACTTCCACTGCAGGCAACAAGCGGCGATGAAAGCGCCGCCAGCCGCAGCCACAGACAAATAATACGCGTCACGCAGGCCCTTCATGTACGCTTCGAGAACTGTGTCGTAGGCATCGAGGCGGTGCATGTTCTCCAGCACCTTCTTGATCTCCGAGGCACCGCTGTTGATGAAAATCTTGGGGTCGATTCCAATGTTGTCCTTCGTGATGATGTCGATCAGGCCATTCTGGAACAGAGTCTGAGCAACGGCGATGAAGATGGCACCGCCAAAAGCCTGGAAGAACTGGACACATGCTGTGCCAACAGGAACCCAGTCCTGGGGCAGGACGGTCTGGACCACAAGCACACCAATCTGGAAGCCCGAGCCAATACCTAGGCCAGCGATAACCTGGTAGCCAAACCACTCGCGGAGGGGAGAGTGAACGTCAAGAGTCGTGAGCATGCCACAGCCGACGGTGTAAAGGACCATGCAGGGGATGACCACGTAGTTATAGTAACCGACCATGCTGATGATAGCACCGCTGGCGATGGAGCAGATAACGGTGGAAAGCAGGAGAGGAAGAATCTTGATGCCGGCCTGGACGGCACTGACACCCTGGATAGCCTGGAAGTAGAGAGCTTCATGCCTTGTTAGCCGGAGGCCCGCAAAGCATCGAGCGTAAAGTGGGCCACAACTTACAGAGGTAGTAGATAAGGGGGAAGAAACCAGCGCCAAAGAACATGGAGAACATCATGGCCGGCAGGACATTTCGGTTCTTGAAGAGTCTGGGAGGAAGGGTGCCATTATCCTGCTGCCAGATTTGGATGCCGATGAATATGATAATCATCAGACCAAAGCCAACAAAGAGACCGATGACCTTGGAGCTGTTCCAGGGATAATCGGCGCCACCCCACTGAAGAGCGAGGAGAAGGCAAATAATGGCCGGGATGAAAAAGGCAGCGCCAATCAGGTCGAGCTGTCGGAAACGGGCCATGAAGGACATGTCCTTGGTCTCGGCCGAGTTCCGGTTGACACGGACGAAGAAGAAGACGATAACCATGGCGATACCACCAACCGGGAGGTTGATGTAGAAGCACCAGCGCCAGGTAGCGTGTTCGGTAAAGGCACCACCAAGAAGAGGACCGGCAACACTGGCAATTCCCCACATGCCACCGACAAGACCGAATGCGAGGGGTCGCTTCTCGAGCGGCACTGGAGCAAGTTAGTATGGTGCCCATGCGTGAGGAGATGGGCCAAGGATGGGTACGTACTGATGAGTGAGAGAATGACGATAGATCCGGAAAAGAGACCAGCAGTTCCAATCTAAAGGAAAGTGAGCGTTTTGAACCCGGTTAGGGACTAGTCCTGTGAAGAATACTTACACCAGCGATAGCACGGCCAACAATGAAGGCCACGGAGTTGGGGGCAACTGCGGAAATCAAACTGCCAACCTCGAAGATGAAGACGGCCGCGAGGTATGCGAGTTTGACATTGAATAGCTTGAAGATTTTACCGTACATCGGTTGAAGAGCAGTGGTAGTAAGCAAGTACGCGGAGCCATACCAGCCCTTGGTGCAAGTTAATGGTAAGCGGAGTTCCAAGACTTCAATGTGAAGCTATCACGAGTTTACGTACAATGTCCTTGACACTCTTGAACTCGGCCGTGATGGCGCCGAGGGCAGGAGCGATGATGGTCTGGTCCAGGGCAACCAGGAAAATGGCTAAGCACAGGGAAATGAGGATTAGAGTGACCTTGGCGGCGGATGGATACTGGGGCTGTTCGGGCTGCTCGGGCTGTGTGGCATCGAGGACGGCGCCGTCAGAGCTGCCGGGGGTTTCCTTGACCTGCTCCGTCTTGGCATCTGGGTCGGCCAGTGTAGAGCCAACCTCGGTCTTGTCGTCCGCGGAGGGCGGGCGCTCGGCGCGCTTCTCATCGGTGGTTAATGAAGCCATGGCGATGTTGGAGTTGGCAGCGGGTAGAAACGTGCGCCAGGGTGATAGTGCTGATGCAGCCGATGCGCAGAAGGTTATTTGGCGGGACGGGCTTAGTTGACAGCGGTAAACAACTATCCAGGACGGAGATTGAATTTCCTGAGCTCGTTGGCGGACGACAGTCGAGGGGCGAGAGATGAAGCCTCGTTGATATAAGGGCTGGTGGGGAGCGGACCGAAAACTTAAGGTTTCCGGGATGGGGGCTGCGATGCGGATGCGCTGCAGGTCGGGGTCGGCGCCGACGAGAGGAGGGAGGGAAGGAGCTATGCGACGGAGGGCGATGCTCGATTTGGGACTTGCCTGGCCAGAACTTGAAGCCCGGAAAGGAGGGACGAGCGGCGAAGTTAAATATCAATTTGCCGGGCTGGCATCTTGGACGAGCTAGGGTCACGACTAATAATAATGCACACACACACACGTCCAGACACGCACCCACGCACGACGACGTCCCACACCTCGGACAGGCACAGACGTAAGAACGCAGCCCAAAACAAGACTAGACGGTCGACCAACGCGGGATTCCTGCCGCCTGGCGCCAGGCAGACAGATGAGATGAGATAGCGATGGAGATGAGATGCCCAGGAGCTGGCGTGGTACGTGCAGGGCTCTGCTGCAGCGGACCCAGTGTATTGGGTCGCCTTCGCATGTCCGCCCCCAGGGCCGATGCCGAGACGGGCCCCTAGTTGGGGCCATCTGAGCTGATCGCCCGCCAGCGGGTACCCACCCTCTCGGACCTCGCACTTTGTTCCAACGCCACGAAAGAAGCCATTGCGGGCCTCGTGTATTCCCTTTGATTGAGGAATGGGTCCGACGGAGCGTGCATGCCCTGCCCTGGTCGTGCGCCTGCCCGCGCCTCGTGATAGTGTATGCACGCCGCGCCCGATTCGATGCTGAAGCGCATTTCCCTGTTTGGGTAACGGTCCCAGCACGTGTGGTAAGACAAGCCACCACCGGCAAAACATGTTACACCGTGGTCCCGGAGCCTTTTTTGGGTCCTAATCAATCTATTGCGTTTTGGCATCCATATATGGGGGTGTAGCTGGGCAGCACTCAGGCTTTTTGCTGCCCATCCACACGCCCCTTGTTTTTGTGCAGGCCGGTGCACTTCTCATTGTGATGTGCGAGTACGGACAACATCGTTGTAATTAATTCAATGATAAGCGACAGTACCGTAAGCAATCCTCGTTTCTGCGGCTGATGCTCTGAGTGGTCCTTCTCGACGAGTCGTTTCTTCTGTCTCCGGCTCCGTCACCCTGCTGGCCCGCCCGTCGCCGTTCGGCCTGACATGAATGCCGACGTCCGAGGTGGCTCGGGCGCGAGCCGGGCCACAGGGCCGTGGCGTCCAATCGGGGGCAGAAGACGTTCCAGAACAGCGCCAAGCTGGAGCTGTGAGTCAAGCGTTGAGATTGTCATCGTCATCATCCTTCACGCACTTTGCACGGCGCATTCGCATGGATATTTCGTTTACAGTGGGCGAATACGCGGAGGGGGGACGTATGGCGCTCACGAATTGGCTGGCACCCTGAGCCCAAATTACGCCAACTGCTGACGCCCTCGCCTGCGTAGCCCAACCATTATTTGACCAGGGGACTCGTGGTCATGACATGTTGGAAAGGTGATTACCGCGGAGTCTAGGGGGCACCGAGTGCCCAACTTCTTCGTCACCCAGCTTGACCGCATCCCGCTCCGTCCGCAGCGTTGCATTTTTCGCGTCTCGTATCGTGACCTGAGGTGTTGGTATGCCGTTGCTCTGACTGCCAAGGCTCCTGTCACCTGTAGGCCCTTGGCAGCGTGCACTGTGCGTACTGGTGCCCTACAGGGCTGGCGCTAGACACGCTGGAACTCCACCCGGTCTGGCCCACATGTCGCTCCACTGGTCCATGGCTGGCCCTGGCGATTGTGAAGTTGTTTTCATTCCTCTGCCACCGTCCACAGGCTGGTGGTTCACCTGGTGATGGAATCATGGGATTGAGGAATCTTTTCTGCGTGTTTCAGTCCAGAGCCACGGTTCCAACTTGATGGGGCTACTCATGTGAGACACGGTCTGATGCCAATCCCACGACTCTAATTTGAGCCCAGTGTGCCGCATCCCGGGGGCATATTCGTTTCCAACTCCGGGGTTTTGCTCCTTCATTTTCGGAGGGTTTGTGACTCCGCCGACTACCTATCCAGTGAATCTCATTTTCGGAGGGTTTGTGACTCCACCGACTATCCAGTGAATCTTGCTCTTCCCATCCCCTGGTTCCTCTCCTTCATGTGCACAGCTCACATAATTAGTTCAGGATCGATTTCTAGATCCCTAATCCTTAATCTATTCAATACCTAATACGAGCTCTAACACTCAGCTAACCCTTCTACTACCTGTGACCTGCTGACCCTAACCCTAGCTAGCTGTAAACTTCAACTAATACCCCAGTGTCTGATGAGGGAAAGCAGGGCAACTGTCACCAGGACATGGGCAGGGTCTCAGGTGAACTGACCTCTCCTCTCCTTCGGCTTTTGGCTCCGTTACGTCCAGGGCGCGAGGCCCACACCGAACGTTCCCGTCCTAACTCCGCTCTCCGCCAGCCACTCCACCATCTGACAGGCATGGAGCTGAGATGCAATGCACGCCGTACCTTGAGCGCTTCGACCCCCTCCTCGGCGTTGCTCTCGCCGCGACCCCCGATCCCATGCCGCGAGGGCTCGGACTTTGATTGACAACTTGGCCTGCGGCGCAGTAGACATCCGAAAATACGTGTAAAACACACACCGACTTGGAATCAATCACAGAGCTGGCTGATGCTTTTTCGACAGTCTACTCTGTGTGACGCCTCTGCCCGGACTGGATATTGCTGACGTTGACTCCATCATTTTATAACTAGTACATGTAAAACGAAGTAAATGTATTGATGCACAGTCGGGACCTTTGGTATGGGGACGACCTCCTATAACAAGTATTTGATCATATTCGAATTCAATTCTAAGTCTTCATTGTAGTTATAAGGGCTGTTCAAGATGAAACAAGTCGGGAACTGGTTTGACAGTGGCCTCGTTGTTGAAAGGAATACCCCCTTTGTTTGGCAAGTTCGAATAAGATAAGTGAGTATATCCTTGGGATAGTGCTGTGGTTAATCAGATGCGTGGAAACTGAAACTCGCAGAATAGTGTAGGTAGTCATTGCCATCTATGCTCGTAGGGCATCTATATCCTATGCCACCCTCTTGTCAAACGCTGGTACACCATTACGCATCCCGCTTCTCGGCCTGACCCGACATCCCATCCCCGTTCCCTTCACCATCGCCATCGCCATCGCCATCGCCTCCGCTATTAGCATCCTCCTCGACCCTCCCGCCCGGTATCCAGACCAGTAGCCCGTCCTTGTCAATCTTCATGCCCTCCGTAGGGATGATACGGAGCACCTTCTGAAAGTACTTGTCGCGCACACTCAGTCCCGGTCGCACATACGTCCCCCTCACCAGCGGCAGCAGCCGATACGTCGCCGTGCGCCGCGACTGTGGCAGCAGGTTCAGCGTCGTCTGCTTCGACCCCGAAAAGGCAAACTGGTCGCTGGGCTCCATGGTCAGCCCAAACGTCAAGAAGTGGTTCGACGGGTTCTCAATCGTCATGTCCAGCTGCGCTAGCCCGGGGCCGTCCTCCGCCTGGCTATGGCGCACCGACGCCAGCACCCGCGGCTCCGTGCCCAGGACCAGGTACTTCCCGACTGGCATCACTGTGGTGTTGACCACGCCGTCGGCGCTGCCTGCACGTCTCCATCGGATCACAAACCCCAGGTCCAGTGTGACGGGATGGCGGTCTTCCAGAGTAAGCTTCCGTGCGACGATGTCAAAGTGCGCCTCATGCATGGTCTTGGGCGCCACTAGTAAGCCCTCCACAGGCACGTCAGGGGAGCGTGCAACGGTGCAACGGGCGCCACCAACGCACGCGAGCACCTTGAGGTCCATGCCGAAAACTGTGATGTCTTCCCGGGCAAAGGAGGCGTAGTGACACTGCAGACACCACTTCTGGGCAAGCCCGCGGGGTACAACGGCCGACCCGTCGTCGCCCTCGCCCGCGACCAGTCCCTCGTAGTCGAACAAGCTGGGCCATGGTTCGGGATGCAATCGAGGAACCAGGTCATAGTTGGCTTCGAATGCGTTGACCAATGTCAGCTGCATGGGGAACATCTGCACGATTTGGGTTGCAGGATCAGACGCTAGGTGATATGATGCCCTGAGGTGCAAGTCATACGTCATGGGCGAGCTGGCTGGCCCAATATCGACGATTACCTGCGACGACGCGGTGCTTTCGATGCCTCCAACTACAAGGCCCATCACCTTGGACTGTTCAAGTGCCGCTTCTGCCTCACCCGTGCGCCCATTGGCTTCGACCCGAATCGCAGGCACTTCCTTGCCAAACAGATGAACATCCAACTTGACACTGGCAGATTCGTCCTCGGCATTGAGCAGCTCAATCTTGAGCTGGATGGTTTCGTTGGCATAGTATTGTGGTAATGGCTCCGTCAGCTTAATCTCCATCTTCGGCGGCCGCGGCTGGATCTGTATAACGTTGGCATTGACCCGCGCGTGGCGAGGTTTTGCTGAGCCCGGGATGTGCCATCCCACCACTTGATCCGACTCTCCGAGGTTGAGTGTATAGTTGAGGCTAAAGGTCTCGTTATTGTGCAGCAGCTCCACGGCTGCAGCAGTCGCTTGCCCAGGTTCCCGTAGCGGGATCTTCAGTTCGTACACCCGCGTCTGACCGGGTTTCAGTGTTAGATCTGCCTCTCCTGTGAGCGGGAGCGGCTCGTCATTTTCCTCCGACACCTCCTCCTTCAACGTCAGCGGCGTGATGACGACGTTTCCAGCTGTTGTCTCTTCGGTTTTTGAATCCACATGGTCAAGTATGATGGGCTTTAGGTTGCCGTGAAACCTCACCTTCATGGACTCGAGCTCTAGCGGATGAGCGTCCAGGAAAGTGTGCGATGTCAAGGCCAACTGTGCGACGCAGGTTTCACCCGCCTTGCCCTGCTTGTTCCGGAATACAACAGATGCAGAAAGGAACGAACCCGACGTGTTGTCGGAAAGAGTGATTTCCGGCTTCTCTGATGTTGAGACATCCTGCAGAGATTTTGTGATATCGTAGGGCCACTGCGGTCGCCGGCGGAACTCTACCAGCGGGTCAATAAAGGATTCGAAATAATGAGACGGAAACTTACTGTTATTCATGAGTTCCCAGTCCGCAGCGACCACGAGGTCAGCGCGACCAGCCCCGACGGCTGCACGTCGCAAAAGCCAGCACAAGTCCTCGGAAATATCCGCCCATCCCTCCGACCGGAACGACACATCCTGCCAGTACGGCTGCAAGGCCTCGACTGCCTCGTCCCAGAGCTCCAGGTTGATCATCTCCCGTACACTCTCCATTTCGATCTCCGCTGCTAGGCGCATCTGCTTGCGTGCGAGAAACTGCTCGTTTGCCTTTTTGAGGCAGTCTATGATGAGCTTGGAGTGGGCAACGCCCTTGCCGGATAATGGGTACTCTTCATAGGGCTCTGGACACATGTAGGTATCGTACATATATGTTTTGCTCGCGACAAGCGACGCGGGCGTGGCATCGGGCTGGCTCCTGTCCTCATCTGGGATCTCGAGCGCTAATCTTCGTCGGGAAACGAGGTGCCGGGCAGCTATGCGGTACCAGTATCCCGTATGATGCAGATACTCCCAGGGAGCCAGCCTCTCACCGAGAACGGCCTTCTCTGCGGGCAGGAAGAGGGTCATGGTTGCTGGCGCCAGGCTTGGGACGCCAACCTTTTCAACCAGATTCGCCATGACCATGGCCCAGCGGGCTTCCCAGGCTTGCCACCCATAGTTGTTCGTTCCTCTCCCTCGGCGGTCCACAAAGTCACCTATCCTATCCCTGTGCGCTTGCCATCGCCGTACCGCCAGGGTGGGCTGGTCCAGCCAGAGATGGCACCGCAGGATTCGGATGGCAATGATGTCCGACAACATCCGGGCCTCGTTCCACCGCGGGCTCCAACTAGGGATGATGTCCAACACATCTTGGCCTAGCAGCACCTCGTAGGCCTGCTCAAACGACCGCACGGCTGCGTCAATCTCTTGTCGGAACTCGGCGAAGATGGCCGATTTGAAATCGTAGCGGAAGTTCCAACCAGGCAACTCCAAGGTCTGGGATGTGCCGGTTGTAGGCGGCACGGTGGGTTGCGGAGCCACGCCGCGGGATCGCTTCTTCTTTGCGTGTCGTCCAAGGTCGCGATAGTACTCAATGGCGGAGGTATACAAGACCCCGAAAATGCTATCAATGACGCCCTTCAGGTCATCTGGGGAGTCCTGAGGAGGGATGTAAAAGACCGATTTCGGATCGAGGGCCGTCCCTCGTCTGATGTTCTCCAGTCTCTCTTGGATGCCTTCGGACAAGGATAACGGGACTGTCCCATCCTCGCCTATTAACACCACGGCCAACCTGGTCTTGTACGACGATTTCGCCAGCGCGCTCTTCAAATGGTTAACGTCGGTCTTGATATGATTGTCTTGTAGCGTCATCGAGTTCGGGTCGCTGGTGAGGGAGTAAAAGCATAGATAGACGCTCGGCACCAGGTCTTGGTGCTTCTTGACCCAGGTTGCGTCCAACAGGCCGTCGGGATAGAGTGCAGAGCTCGGGCTGAGAGGCGAGAACGGCGAGTGTAGAACGGGAGGCGCATCAAACCTCTCAGTCGTCTCCGGGAGTCGGGCCCGCCTCGGGGGCAGAAGAAAGGACTATCCGCAGGTCAGAATCATGTTGCGTGTCAGCTGTTGACTCTTCTCGGATCTGCCGTACCCTTCCCAGCGTCTTGATGCGGAACCGGAACGGCTCGTCCCTCTTCACCCCGCTCCATGACTTCCCCCGGGCATCAATCTCCCTCAGATATTGCTGCAGCACCTCGGCCTCTTTGCCGGCGAGTGGTGGCAGCTCAGAGCGCAAGAGGATGCTCTGGTCCTTCAGCTCGGCGTCGAGAGGGAGCTCGTTGGTCTCGGTGTTGAGGCCCGCGGCCACGAGGAAGGGAACATTATGGTCCAAACTTCCCCTCGGATACCCGTCCATCGCGATTTTGTCGTCGGGGCTTCAGAGCAGAGGCATGAGCTGCTGTGTCGGGCTGATGGTGCTCGGAGCTACCGATGAGGTTAGCGATGCTGCCCCTCGCTCCACGAGTACCTGCTACAGACGCTATAACAACGGCCAAGACTGGGCACTTACTTACCTGCCGGCGCATAGCCTAGTAACCACCTTTCAAAAGTTCCAACACACTTGGTCGGGGGGTTTATTTCACGGACTCGGGCTCGGATCAGACATGTGCAGCGGATCACATTCAATCATCAAGTATTGTGTAGTCCTGCCCTGGCGCAACGTCACCCGCTGGCCCATGGTACAGGCGCGCGCCAGACTCCCCCTGCAAGCTCCGGCAGCTAGCCCCGGAATCGGAACAACACCAGCCGCCGAAATCTCCAAAATTCGAGAAGCCTATGCCGCAACACCATCTCAACCCAGGCCACTGATCAAACGACCGCACATTGACGCCTCGAGACTCGTCCAATTCGCCCTGCCCCGCCGGCGCAACCATCGACACCGATCGCTCATGCGTTGAGGCCCAATCGCCCACCATGAGACCTACACAAGTCCTCTCCGTCGGCCGCTACCGCCATCTCAAGCTCACCACCAAGGATGTCAACAAGGGCTTCTACAAGGGTAACCGCACCGGTTCGATGGGTCGCCACACCAAGTACGGTGGCTATGTGATTGAGTGGGAAAAGGTCCGCACGTACGCTGTGCCGCAAAACCTCAAGGACTTCAAGGTAGGTCATTGTGCGCACGGTGCTCGTGCCTTGATGTGTCGCTAGTCGGTCGGCTGACAATATTGCCAACAGCTCACGCCCTTTGTAAGCCGCGAAATCAGGACGCAGAAGGGCGACTACCAAGGCCTCGAGAAGGGACCCCAAGATCCATACTTCTACGTCGAACAGTGGAAGCGATACAACGGAGTGGACTGAGTCCACCTAGCCGCGACTGAAGGCTGACGCCCACCCCTCCTCGGACTATGCCACACGGCTCAGAAGACGATATGATCTGCCAGGGAGATGGGATCTCCGGCCATGTTATATATACCCACACCCGCTGTAACAACAACAAATATGTATGATAATGTACTCTCGATCCGGGATATTCAACTAGATGGCCATATATGCTGCTGTCTGCTTTAGTTATTGGGTATGTACCAGAAAGGAAAAAGAAAACGATTGTGCCCCAAATAAAACACCCATATTTCAAATATCCAACGAATTACCGTGCTTGCTTGAATTAGTCCTTCACGTCTTTCGTCCGTGGCAGCTCTTCCTGTGCAGTGACGAAAGTATCTAGTCCTGGGCGATCTGGCCGTGCATCCAGCACCTGCGCTTTGTCACTCTCGCTCTGCCCTGTCTCTTGTCCTTTTTTATCTTGAATCTTCGGCTGTGTCGACTGGATGCTTAGAGCGCTCGGGCTCATTGGCCTCGAGCCCGGCCCCAGAGAAGCGTCCGAGTGCAGGGTCATCATGCTAGCAGTTTCTGCTTCTTTGTGAAGGCTAAATGGCATTGCGATGCCGTCGAGATGGGGTCGCTTCCCGGCCGTCCCAGTCTCAGGGACGAAGTCTGGACTGAGGAGACTCGGACCGGTGGCCTCCTTTTCTCGCCTGATCTCTAGAAGCTGGGCAACGGGGGTGTCCTTGTCCAACGGAACACCATCGGTTTGATTCTCATCAACCACTCTGCGGCACGATCGGCTGCGGCTCCGCGTACCTGCCTGGGTGACCGGTTCCTGTTGTTCTATGTCCGAGAACGCACGAGCACCGGCACCATCCGCTGGTGTGGCGACACGAACTTCCGGCTCTTCGCTTGCCTTTTGTTCACGTACCACAGTCATTTCGTCATGCTTGGAGCCCCATAGTGACCACACAGCCAGACCAAGGCTTCTCTGTTTCTTGCCCTCAACCAACACCTCGTCGATTCTTCTTCGGCCAGCCAGTGCAGACGGGGGTGGGTTCTCGCCGGATCCGACGTCATGATATCCGGCAACCATGTCTCTCACAATCTTTTTATGCACCTTGGCCTTGGCAGATGCGTATCGGCTATCCCATTGCTTCTTTGTCTCAAGCCATTTCTTCATGGTGGGCTCCTTGATAACCCCCACCGAAGCGGCATCCATGTTGCAAGCAGGGAGTTCTGACTCGGAAGCCAAGGGGAGAATTGCACCATGCCTGGTCACCCGCTGCCGGATCATGTGGCCTCGAAAGGGTGGAAGAGGATCTCCGGCTTTTCCTACTTGCCCGGACTCCAACCTATTCTGCTCTTGCTCTCCAGCGCGCTTGCCATTGGGCATATCCTCGTTCGCGTCTTCGGTGTCTGAGCCGGACTCTGATATCACTGAAATGGCATCATCGTCCAGGATATCTATCCCAGTTTGCTGAGCCCGCGCCAGCGCCCAGGCGCCAAACTGGGCAATGGATCGATACATGAACTTGGCGGGGCGAGTGAAACTCAAGGTGGGAGCAACGTGACAGAGATCGTCCCAGACTTGAAGCTGAACATCTGTGGGCTTGAATTGCCTGAGGGCCTCTTTAGCCGAGGAACTCAGGGTATCAGCCGGCGGTGCAAACTTCTCCGGGTTTGCGCATTTGTGAGCCAGGAAAATCTGCTCGTCGCGGAGAATTTCGCCCCCTCCCACCATGATCAGCAGTGGCGGGAGACCACCCAGAGTTGGCTGCATGACTGGGCTCACCAACGGGTGAGCGAGGAGCTCATTGGTAGTGTACATCTTCGTGTTGTCTGTTAGCATGCTGTTGACTACGCAACAGGAGAAGGACCGAACATACCTGAACCTGGTCCTTAATCTTGACAGGCGTACCATCAATGACAACGGAGAGCAGCTTCTCGGGGTCGGTGGGAAGGCCACCGTTGATCCATGCGGACCGTGACCATGTCGAAGCGCGAGACCCGTTTTGCTCAGCAACTGGGCCTTGCTGTTTGTCCTTGAGGTCTTTCGTATCCAGGACCTTTTTGGATTCCTTCTCTATAGCGGCCTTGGCTTGATCCCGGAGCATCTGCACGTCGTCCTCATTTGGTGGTGGCCAGGCCTTGGATGGTTTATGATGGAAACCTGCCTGGGGGATGTAGTCCAATGGGGCATCCCCAGAGACACTTGGGAACGAGTGTGTCAAATCAACCCACGGGCTGATCAGAATGGCCCCGGCAGGCAGTGGAATCCCCTGGTCCCGGAGCAGGCACAGCAAAGACAAGACCATTCCGCCGCCAGCCGAGTCACCCGCGAGCACGATTGTTGTCGGGTCCTGAATGGTCAAGAGATGGAGGTACGCAGCCAGGCAATCGTGCAACCCGCAGGGGAATGGGAACTGGGGAGCCAGGCGGTAACGCGGCGCAAAGACGCGAGCCTTTAGCTTGCGTGCGTGGCGTTGCATCTGATAGCGATGCTCATCGACACTGCCGAAGAAGTACGCTCCTCCGTGGACGTACATCATGACGCGCTTGCAGCCGCCATTCTTCTTGCGCTCGTTGGCGTCAGAACGCATCTCGATCCATTCAGCCTCGAGGGGGCTGTGAGGCTTCCGCCAGAGCCACCACTTGCTCCCGCCAATCTGCTGGATGCCGTCGGCGCCGAGCTGGGCTCGCAGCAACTCGGCCGCCTTGGACACTTGCGCGTCGGGGATGGTGGCATCTTCCACCTTGACCCACTGAGGGTGCGGCACCCACTGGGCGGTGAAGGCCTGGAGATCCTCGACCGTATGATGCGAGGCAAACCCGAGGAAGGACCGGATGAGGTGAAGACCCTCATCGTAGGAAAGATGGGCCGTCGGGCGTTGCTTCAAAGGCCCCCGGTTGAGGTACTAGATGGCCGCTTGCTGTCAGCGATAATCCTTGCGGCGCCCAGCGGACTCCACATGGCAGAGACGATGCATTGGGGCGCATTGGGTTATAGCGAAGCGACGACGGTCGACGTACGTGGGAAAACAAGGTCGACACGACCGTGGGCGTCACGGCCAGCGACACGGACGTGGTGTTGAGAGAGTTCATGGTTACTCTACGCAGAGGCACTCTCCCATAGGCTCATGGTAGACTACTCTTGGCGTCGCGAGGGAAGGTTCAGGCCGTCGAGGGAGGCCTCGTCCATACTTGATGTAAGCGATGTCTTTTGGTTGTCAACTAGAAGCTACATGATGTCATGGGGGACCCCTGGATTCGGGACCCAATCCGCGACTCATCCCCGGGGAACATGCTCTGGTCCTTTTGGGGTTGCTGCTGGGAGGTACCAACGGTCTGTGCGCCCGGCGGAAGTACCTTGTACCCTCGGGTCCTGAATGTGGAAACTCCAGAAAATTTGTCTTGTCGCACTGCGTCCGCCTGATTGTTGCCCCTCTGAACCCCGCCAAAAATCAACAACCTTCATCAACATCAATCATGGCCTCAGCAGAGCCTTTAGAACTGCCCCCGGCGGGTATGTATTGGTTCATTTTTTTTAATTGTATTTTTATTTTATTTTACTTCTAGTGTGCCCGGCTAACCCATGAAACTTGTTCAGCTACTCGCCAATCCCAATTTGAGCAGGGCGTCGCATACGCGCTCCATTTGTGGCCATCTCTCACCCTCTCTGTCCAGAACAACTGGGGCGGTCCCGACTCGGCCGATAAGCGCGACTGGTTCGCCGGTGCCATTGTCGATTTGTTTCCAGAGTTCGTCGACACCCCGCCCGCCAAGGCGCCCGAGGAGCCCGACCTGGAAGATGTCGAGACGGTTTTGCTCCAAGTCATGGTTGACGAGTTCGAGGTCAATGTCGACGACGATTCCGGTACCGAGGTCGCAGGAAACATCATGCGTGTGCGAGCCGGATGCGCCATCGGCCAGTTTGAAGAAGTGACTGCTCTGCAGACCCGGTGGTTGAACCGCAAGGGAACAAAGGTGGACCAGATGTTCAAGAAGGCCGAAGACCAGGACCAAGACACTGACTGGGAGAGTGACGACGACGATGATGAAGAGGATGAGGCAGGCGGCGCCGATGTCGACATGGACGATGCCCCGCCGCTGGTGTCAGTGCCTAAGGCAAAGGAGGAGCCCCAAGTTGACGAGGATGGCTTCACAATGGTGACCAAGAAGAAGAGGTAAAGCAGCGAGCGGCCAACCCATGCAGAGCAGGCCGCAGAGAAGGGAGGGAAGAGACCGTCGATTCCTGGTATCGATACCCAAGAAGAAAGATACAGAGCGTTGTGGCCATTTCACACTGCCACGATTGGATTTGACTCATTTACCGAACGCCAAGCTGTTTCGCCAATGCTGCGATACACCATCGCCCGCGACCGACAATCTACTCCCAATCATCGTCGCTGTCTTCTCCCTTCTTGGCCTCTTTGGGGCTGTTGGGAGCCTGTGTCGTCTTTCCCGATGTTGCGCCCACAACGTCGTAGCTAGCCTCGCTGTCGGCCTGGGACTTCTCATCGTTGGATTTGCGTGACTCGTTCGGCTTGAGCAGGTTCTGAGCGGGGGGGTGGATGGTGGTTGACGAAGTGGCCGATGTGGATTTGCCCTTGCCCTTGTCGGTGGCAGCCGTACTCTCATCGTCGGAATCATCGTCGGAATCATCGTCGGAATCATCATCATCCCAGCTGACTTCGTCCTCGGCTTCCGCGGCTGCAAGTTGCGTTAGTAGGGTAGCTAAAAGTAAGAGAGAGGCGGACTCACCCTTGAGGAGGTCACGGCGTCTGGTTTCGGCCGCCTCGATGCCGTGACGCAGGAAATAGTAACGTTTCCAGAAATCGGCGTAGGGAATCTGGTCAGGAACCAACTTTTCCATAGTGGATCGCAATTCAGGATGTTTCTGCAAGTCGTCGTTGATATCGGGTGTCTTCTTGTCGACATCGAAGTCCTTGGCCCATGTCTCGAATTCCGGACCGGTTGGATCCTTGGAGAAGCTGTCTGTCGAGGTGTGGATCACATGCAACTGGGCATCAAACCTCGAGGTGTGAATAACGCGCTTGCCCTGGGCGTCCTTGCTTTCGAATAGGACGGTTCCGCTCTGGTCGGAGCCATCCGGGGGCGCAACGCTGACGGCATCGCGAAGGAAGTCCCGAACGTTACCGCCAAACCGAAGGAGTGCCTCGTCGGCCGCATCTTCTGCTCGCTGTAGGTCCTTCAGTCGCTTGGCTGCCTCTGACCGGAGCCTCGCAAGGACGGTCTCTGATTGCTGCGACGGCTCCCCAGCACCTTCTCCGTCCTTGGCCTTTGTTGGCGTCGACTCTCCATCTTCCGTCGTCTTGGAGCTCTCGCCGGCGGGGGGGTTTAGAGATAGGTTTCGCGTGTGGCTGATGATGGTCGCGCGGAGGTCTGTGAGTCCTTTTGATGCATCCTCCCCGACTTCCGCCAGCTCTTTCTGGGCCTGCGTGTAGACAGATTCACTCTGCTCGTATTAGCGGAGCGCCTGGCCGTGTCTGCACCCATTACATACCTGCTTCACAACATTTCCCAAGAAGCCGCCGAGGCGTGAGCCCCACGGGCTGTTTGAGAAGGCTTTGTAGGCTTGCTGGATGTCCTCGTTCAGGGTTGACTGAGGCTCCTGAGGCCCAGCCCCATCCTTTGAGTCCTCGTCTTTCTTGGCGTATGCCTTCTCCTCGATGTGGTCATAGGCCAGATCCATCTCGACTCAGGACCAGGGGCCAATCGCCTGCTTGATCTAGGCCGCGTAGACGTGGAATATGCTAACAGGAGGAGCGAGCGCTGGAAAAAAGTGCTAGGGCGACAGGCGAATGTTGGCTGGGAGCTTTTGGCACCTATTCGATGTTGACCGATCAAGCTTGGAGCCAGACTCGCCCCTGACTGGAGGCTGCCCCGGAGCCTGCGGGGTCAGTCGATCTTGTGGTAGCACGTGACTTGCGATTTGCATACCTCTCCGTCCTCCACCCATCAGATCTCCCCGTCTGCAAATCACAATCAATGAACAGATCGTCCATAGCAGGACGTTTAAGATTGACTCTATGTCTTGCGATAATATGGTCCATCAGTTGTTCTACCAGGTCCTGGTGGCTAGTACAAGCTGCGCCTGGACAACTCGGCTGGGTCCGTTCCTGTTGCTGCAAGACACAGCAGGAATAGATGCCAAACTATACTAGTAGCATAAAATAGTCAAAAAGCTCCTACCACTTGTCCAATAAGACAGGGCCCTATGCTCATCTAGGGGCTTTTCTACTAGGGCTTGGATCAATGTTCCTTCACCACCAAAGGCTGTCTTGGACGGGATGACATGGCGATGATCCAAGGGACTCCAAGGGTCCAACCCCTACGGACTTGGCCACCAGGAACACTTCACAACCCCTGGGATGAACACGTTGTGCAGCTCGCCATGAGGTGCTTCCCTCCTGGCTCCAATTGAAGAGATCGTGGGCTGTGACCCTGCAGATCAGTCCTTGACGTCAGAGGCGCATCCTGTCCTCCGTCGCTGTTCGGTATGCTACCAAGTTACACCATTCCCCTTTGACCTTGGCCAACAAGCCAGTGACGCCATTGATGCAGACAGACCCAGTGTCTCTCATTTGCTGGAGGTTTGCTATTACTCCGCCCGGGCATTGTAAGCGCATCTCCTGTTAGAGTAGCCGCGAAAGTCGTGATGTCATATCTGCGCCCTGGACCCACTTATAAGACAGCCAGTGGGCGGTTCCAAGCAACGGTTCCGTTGAGGAAACATGCCCATCGTCCAATCATCGCAAAGTCTCCGAATCGGATCGGAAGGAGCACGAATGAAATGGATCCCGGCGGCGGCCTGGCGTCTAAGGGAGACGCGGGCTTGGCGGGGTAATGAAGCCAAAGGCCGTAGTGAAGCCATCACCGGGCGTTATGACGTAACGGTGCCGAGGCCATCAGCAGCTAGGAGTCTTTGACGTCATGACTTTTGAAGCTCGTAACAGAAGACAACGACGACTAGGAGTTTCAATGGTACGACGAAGTCACATTGTTAGCGGTCAATGCTTTGAACGTGCCGGGATTCTAGCAAAAACCACCTCCGTCTAGTGGCTCGGATGGGGCCGAGTTGCACAGTTGCATACTCACAGAGGTAGGAATGGCATCTGAATGTGCTCAGCACTCCATCAAGTATTTAAACCCTAGGATCTCCCTCCTCTGACAACACTCTGTCGTCATCAACAACATCTTCACACACTCACAACTCAATCAATTACCACTACACCCTCCCAACAACCCACCCACCACTTCAAATCAACTTCACAATGGAGTCCGCTAAACAGGCCGCCAACTACGTCGCTGAGACCGTTCAGGGTGCCATCTCTGGTGTCAGCAAGGAGACCAACAAGGAGATTGCCAAGGACAGCAACGCCCCCATTGGCACCCGGTAAGTGTCTACACGAACATCACACGAGTGATGGCATTGTATGCTGACTTCCATCAAGTGCCACCGCTGCCAAGGACGCTCTTGGTGACAAGATTGAGCAGACCGGCCACGAGAACAAGGCTGAGGCTCACAAGAACATCGCCAAGGCTTAAACAAATGCCTGGCATAATGAACCGATATGGATGAGCGATGATTCAGATGGGAAGACATGTATCTAAGCACCTGTGCAATACAATAATGTGAACTATCTTGAAACTATTGTCTATATCACTCGAATTTCGAAGTGACCTGAAATAAAAGTCCTAATTCCCACCCAATCAGGAACAATCCACAGTCAGGAACCCAATTTTGGGTTATTATCATCTATCACCTGTCCTCGTTCACATCATTGGCAGAAACGATGCCACGAGCCAATGACTGACAAATAGGAATTGAGTACCGCATAGTGTGCACAAAGGTTTCAACTTCTACATCTGTCATGAAGTGGGAAAGGAGCAATGCAATTTCTAGTATATGAATAGTCCTATTTCCAATCCAGTCCCGCTCATCCTTGCAACTCAAAGCCAAGAAGTTGAATGAGATGGCGGACCCTGGTCAGAGGCCGATAAGGAATCTACGATAGGTGGTAATCGTGGGGAAGCACTGGTGGAGCATCAGGGGTTTGAGCCACGGTCGGAGACCGATTGGTGGCACCGACGCCACAGTCAATGCAAGAGCCGTGGCGAAGTCCATACATGGATGGGAGCTATTCGATCGCGTATGCCAAGCGAGTGAGTGAGCTCTCATAGTACTTACACACCTTGAGGACACGGTTCCGCAAACGTAAGTCGGATTCGCTACTGCCACGTGAGTCAACCGGATCAATGGCAGATCAGACAGTGCGGAAGGGCGTGAGCGATGGTCCAACTGTAGCGCCCAACGTACTATGTATATCTTCGAAACGGCAACCGCCACATTCGGTTGCTCGCCGAGGCTGCCGGCGACGGCACATGGAGAGAGCCAATGGGAAGACGACTTCATGCACTGTGGGCTTCGGACCGTGTGTGATTCCATTGTTGGGAGGACGAGTTCGAGCCGTGGCCTCGCGATCACCGAGAGGCTTAGTCAGTAAAGATTTCTGGCGAGGGCTTCTACCAGTATCAGGAGACAGGGGCGTGCCAGACGTCGCAATCAAAGCCTTTGTGCAGTGGTGACGGGGAGTTACGGCACGGCGGCAACATACTGTACACTGGTGACAGTACAGTACGAGTTCAGTCGGAGGAATGATGCGGTGCTGGCTGACAAATTGGTTCTGAGCTAGCAAGGACGGGGTTTTCATCCCCCCACCCCATGGTCGCCGTCCAGACTTTACTGTGTCCCACGACCGCTGGCCAGCCTCCTCCGCACCCGCCCTAGGCTCCTTCCCTGCGCCGCGCAGAAACGACTAGAAGCCGACTTTGTGACTCAGGCAGCAGTCCCAGACACGGTTGCGTGACGCACTGACTTGCATTGGAAGCCTTGAAGCTCCTGAGCGCCGGCACTCCGTGCTAATCAATTAAGTGCTATCGTGCTCCTGCCCTGGCCGGCTCCAGACACAGTGCGCGTCAGCTTCAGCCACCTCTGTGCCCCTCCGCCGGTTTCTCCAACCCACCAACCAAAGACGTTCCGCACCTTCGCCTGGCTGATCCGCCGCCTGATCCAGGCCATCGCATCTCACTTGGCCACTTGACATCGTCTCACAACTTTTCCCTACTCTTTTCTCCCCTTGCCCTGAGAAGAAGAAGGAAAACAGTCTCCCTCGCGACTGGGAATTCGTCTCCCAGTCACTTCCCGCTTGTTCCTCAAGCCCGTCGCTTCGCCCCCGCGCCTCCATCGCCTCGCCGTGCCGCCATCGCCGCTTGTACCGCACGCCCTTCACCCCCGCCCGCCTGCCGCGTTAAGTCCGCCACCGGCCTTTGGTTGATAATCGACTGCAAACCTCGGTTTCCAACCGCCCACGATCTTCGTCAGCCATCCATTCATCCACTATTGAATACCATCCTCTCGCCTAGTCCCTTCATCATGACTTCCACTGGCACTGGAGGCAGTTTGCCACCAAACTTCCTCTTAACCCCGCAGCAGCAGAGCCTGCTCTTCGCCGCCCTCAACTCCAACAAGCAGCAAGTTCCCGACGCTGCCGCCACCAATGGCCTGTCCCTGGGCTCAGCATCCTTCCAGGGCTCGCCTGTCCAAAACAAGACGCCTCAAAACTCGGCTTACCAGGAGAGCCCTTTCCTCGACAATTATGACTACGACTTTGGCGATTCCAGCTTCGACTTCTCCTTTGCCAGTAACGCCGACGACCACACCAAGATGATTGGTGATCTGCCCGGCCCTCCCACTGCTAAGTCCGACTCCACCGAGAACGAGAGCAACGAGAAGCGCAACCACCCAGATGATGAGGACGACGATGCCAGCCCTGGCAAGGATCCCAAGCGTCGGGAGGGCACTGACAAGGTTCCCAAGAAGCCCGGCCGCAAGCCCCTCACCTCGGAGCCTAGCTCGGTATGTGATACCGTCCAGCATTTCAGTGCATGCCACCCGACCACTCACTAACAACTTTGTTAAAGAAACGCAAGGCACAGAACAGGGCCGCACAGCGAGCCTTCAGAGAACGAAAGGAGAAGCACCTCAAGGATCTAGAGACTAAGGTTGATGAGTTGGAGAAGGCCTCTGAAGCCGCCAACCACGAAAACGGCATCTTGCGAGCGCAGGTTGAGCGCATGACCTCGGAGCTGAACCAGTACAAGCAAAAGATCAGTCTGATGACAACCTCCAAGGCCCTGCCCCGCGAAAAGGTGCCTTTTGGCGCACCCGCGCTCAACAACCTTGGTGACGTCAACTTCCAGTTCGAGTTCCCCAAGTTTGGCATGTTGCCAGGTCCCCCCTCCACCACACGCTCAAAGTCGGGCTCCCAGCCGACCAGCCCTCCTGTGTCCACTACCAACGGCTCGACCATGGGCAATGGCAACTCGCCGCAGAATCAGTTCAAGGATGACCTCGCCAGGTTTTCGGGCATTTTCAGCCCCTCCATGGCCAGCTCCGCCACCAACGCTTCTCGGGGTAGCCTTGACTCTGGCAACTTCAGCGGTGGCGGTGCTACCAGCTCCCCTTCCGCCTCTTCACACTCCAACGCTGGCCCCAGCTCATCCTGTGGCACATCGCCTGAGCCGTTTACTCAGTCGCCTATGGGCTCTAAGCCGGTGGACACTCTGACCACAATTGGAGAGGAACAGCCAGCGGTCCAGAATGCTGGCTCGTTCTCGCAATTCGCCAACGTGGATTTGAACAGCACCAACCTGGACTGGCTCACGCAGCAAAATGGTGGCCAGTTCGACCCCCAACTGTTTGGCGATTACCGCGAGCCTCAGGAAAGCGTTCTCCAAAACACATCGTTTGATGACTTCTTCAACGATGCCTTGGACGCCGACTTCTTCACACCATACAATATGGCAGCCGTGCCGCAGCTAGGACAATCCTCGAACGCCCACAAGACAAACTTGATTGACCAGATCGACGCCCAGCAGGATTCGTTGGATGACGAGCCCGAGAAGGCGATGAACTGCAATCAGCTCTGGTACGTTTCCAAATCGCCGCCCCGAGACAAGGGTTTTTCTAACAGCCACTACAGGGAGAAGCTTCAATCTTGCCCCAACGCCCAGAGCGGCGAGTTTGATCTGGACGGCCTGTGCTCAGAGCTTACGAAGAAGGCCAAGTGCTCTGGCACCGGGCCTGTGGTGGGCGAGACAGATTTCGATACCATTCTGAAGAAGTACATGGGCAAGAACGTTGAGAAGAACTGCGTTGCCATGAAGCTAGGCATAGAAGTCAACTCGGACGAGGCGGTCAACACGATGGCACCAATCTGAGGCCACGGATCACAGCCACTCTCAACCAGCGACTAGCCGAAAGTCGACCTGGTTCGATGGCTGAATGGTTGTACACTACACAGAAAAAGGCGCCCACGGGTTTGGAGCAATGAGGTAACGCGGCGTTTACGACAGAAAGGGGCAGCATCGGAAATGCCCCGGTGGCTGGGTTATATGGGCTTTTATTTTTTTTATTTTCTTTTATTTTTTTCAGCCTTTTCCTTGGTTGGGCATGGTTGGAACGGCTGCTTCCTAGCACGGGGAGGACCGTTGAATATACAAGAGGCACGATTTACTCGTCATTTTCAGGCTGGGTAACCGACGTATCGCTTCATTGGCTGCGTATTTACGTTTGAGCTTGCTGGGATTATGCTTCTTTAATCGTACTACCATCAGTCGAGTGTCTTGATCAATCAGATGGGCACGGGGGAATTGCTTGACCTACGTCTTGTCTCCCGTTTTCTCGGCGACTTGGAGCATAAAAGGAGATTGGCAAACGACTTGCTAATTTGTCCGGTCACCTTTGGGGCTGGGCTTGCAATATGTACGTTGATATGAATCTTGACAAGTATTAGCTTCCAGTCTGTCCTGTCTGTGCTGTCCACCCAACCAACATTGTTGGATCCAGGCCTCAATACCACACTGACTGGCCCGGCCCAACTCCACAAGGGAAGTCGGGTCTTGGTGTGCATCGCCCAAGATAACGACGTATGGTTGCACATGGCTTGATGGCTTGGTTCCAGGTCTACATGCCCAGTGGAATATGGAGAGCCATCTCTATTCGTCCATGGGGCATGCTAGACGTCATTGTCGACTTGAATCGCTTCAGATGTCATCACATACACGGCGAGCCTATGAAGATTGAATAGGGGTATTATTCCAATGCGCTCTTAAGGTCAAAAACCAGCCCCAACCAACAATCCAGAACCAACCAGAGCACTCCCTTCCTTGGAGCCCGTCCACCAATGCCAGTCCCCAGTTCGTTCCCAGATGCCGTACATCAAGTGCTTGGCCGTGAGCAGAGCTAGAGCTGGCACGAAACCCCCTCAGCAGTATGCGGACACGGCGCCCATGTCCAACCAGATGAGCAACGGCAGTAACCAACATCCATCAAAATGGAAAAGATAAACTCCGCCGCAATTAACAGTACATGGTGATAGATGCATGGTCTCAGCCGGCTATACAAGCGGGCTTAGATAAATAAACCTCCCAAGGTCGACGTCCTCTAGATCAAAACAAGTCGCCATCCGCTCCATGGGATTCGCAATCCCTTCGTCTATAGTAAGGGGCCATCGGGTCGTCATGGCGCGCAAAACATGAACTGACCGCCAGACGGGACTGACACGACAGACAAGATCGTCATTCCATGTTGGCTCTGTCTTCGGATATCTCTCGTCGAGCCTTTGGCTGTGTTTGTTGTCTGTATATCAGCTGCGTCGCCCCGTCTTCTATTAAGCAATTTGCGTGCTGGGAGCCAATCCTGATTGGCATCCTGGTTCTTGGCAGTCAGAGTTTCCGCACGGAAGGGAAGAGTGTCAAAACGCCATTTCCGTGTACGTCGTTGGAACGACAGCAATCGTCAAGAGGAACGCGATAACTCGCCACCTAACCGATCACCACTCGGGCACCTTCCTTGCCAAGCACTCCCCTCTCCTTGGGCTTGGGGCTGCCGTTTCGGCCCTTCTTGCCCTTGAGGAAGCCAAACATGCCGCTGGAGCCTTCATTTTTGCCGTCGGCAGCATGGTTGGCATCGGTGGGCAAGGTTGCATCCTGGCGGGCCAGCTCAGACCAGCTTCCACTGCCATCCAGAGTTACCTGCACACCTCCTCCTGGACCTGCAACACGCTGCCCGGCAACAATGGGGTTCCGGGCACGGTAATCATTCTGGTACGGAGGGGGAGGGGCCGGGCGTGCAGGACGGCCTTGTCTGCTCTCGTTGCTATTGGTCGGGTTGAGTGGCGAGGGGTTTGAATGAGAGCCGTTCGCGGCTGGCATAGGGGTGGCCTCGTCGGTGGTGATAGCTTGAGGTCCTTGGTCAGGGTCATTCGGGTTCGCCATCTCGTCATTGAGACCTTCGGTAGCTTCGGTGATCCTGTGAAGAGATTAATACTAAGCTCGATTAACGCAGAATGACAACTCACTTCTTGTAAGCTGCTAGCGTGTAGTCGAAGGGTCGGAAGTCAGTCTCAATCATTCGGTAAAGCTCCTCCTCTCGGATTTCCTTCTCAGTGGCATCGTCCTTGAGCCTCTCTCGAGGCTTCTGGCGCCTCGCTCGTGCCTCAAGGGGCGCCTCTTCCAAAAGCAGCTCCTCCAGATCATATGTCGCATCGAAGTTGGTCTTATCGGATGACGGAACGAAGATTGGTTCGATGCGCTTCTGCTCGAGGAGTTCAAAGTCGAATACCTTGAAGAACTCGTGCTGAGTGAAGCTCTCCCAGGTTGTGCCCATGCGAGTTTCTCGGTTCGGGTCGAGCGCTGAACCGATGGCGTAAAGACAAGCCAGGGAGACCGGGGGTTGGGTGACGGGGTATTTGGGGTTGGCGGCCTGGATCTGCTGGCTGAGGGAGCCCTCGGAGCCGCCTTCGAAGGGACGCTAATGATGATTTGGTCAGCCCTGTTGGGCAAGATGGGGAGCCAGAGTCAGGAGCAAGCGGGTGGGAGGAGATACCTTGTTGTAGATGCACTCGTAAAACAGGACGCCAAGCGACCACCAGTCAGCTCTTACATCGTAACCTTTACCGGCATAGACTTCAGGTGCGAGGTAGGCGAGGGTGCCCGACTTGCTTGTCAGGGTTCTGCCGGCGACAACATCCGAGGCAACGTTCTGGGTGGCACAGTTAGGGTTACTCTTGAAAGGGGGAGAAATATACGGGAACCTACGAAGTCCGTCAAGTGGACGTGGCCATCGGCATCAAGTAGCACATTATCGGGCTTCACGTCTCGGTGAATGATGTTTTGGTCGTGGACATATTGAAGGGCACAGCCCAGCTCGGCAATCCAGAACCTGACAGCCTCTTCGGTGAAGGTCTTTCTGGATATGTGGAATCGCAAGTCGCCGCCGCTCATCAAGTCGACCACAAGGTACCTGTCATATTTCATCAGCGTCGTGTTCGGCCCATGTGCTCAGTGGGACAGGCCGGTCCGGGGCGGGTGGTCGTACATGTACTCGATATCTTGAAAGCTGTATCTCAAGTTGCAAATAAAGGGGTGATTGACGTATTCGAGCATCCGCCTCTCACGGATGATGTTTCGGACGCTTTCCGATCGTACGACTGTAGAGGCATGGGAATTAGCGCTGGGCCAGACGAGTTGAGCCTGCGATGGGAGACGGGAGATTTAGGTCAGACCGCTGTGGCGGCGAGAATGGGACGAGGGGAGAGGCTGCGTCGAAGGGTTCGAGCGCGGAAAAGCAAGGTGCAGGTCGTCAAAAGGAAGGTTTTGGGCGAATACAGGTACAGGCTGGCGCGGGCTTGGTGCGAGCTGTGCAAGCAGTTGTTCGTATGACGAGATCTGTCTTACCTTCATCTTTTCGGATGTACTTGAGGGCGAAGGACAGGTTGGTGTCTTTGCGTTCGACAATGCGCACCTTTCCGAAGGCGCCTCGACCGACGACTCGCAACAGCCGGAAGTGATTCAGGTTCACTACAGGGCCAGAAAGGTCAGTAAAAATGCCCAATGAGCACGAAAATGTCGATGCCGCTCCCACGCTGGCTCCTCGCTGTGGTCATGGGCGCGAGGACAGGATAGCACGCGGCTCATGCAGGCAACACGTGGGAGGCGACGCAGTGGCGGGCGGTGATGAGCCCAGCAGCGGGGGGGCAAGGAGAGAGGAGTGAGGAGAGAGGCGAGAAGCGAGGGGCGGGCAGGAGAGCTCGAGGAGGCAACGCACCTTCGCCATTGAGGTCGACGGGTTTTCCTTGGCCGTTGCCCATCGTGAAGATTCGATGCGGTAGGGCGACGACAGCGACGTTGACGACTTATCGAGATGGATCGCAAAGCACCATGCTGCGTTTCGAGACCGAGACAGAGGGTGGAGTCGGGGCGCCGTGGGAGGATGGCACTGTGCACTGTGTGCTGAAGGGTTGCGAAGAGTTGCAGAAGGTGCAGAGGGAGGAAGAGCGGCTTGGAAGGGGACCCGTGTCAATAGGTACTGTAGTGGAGGTGGACGATGGGGCCGGATGGCGGCGGGCGAGCACCTGGCTGGGCGCTGGCTTGGGGCGATCGGAGGGGGTGGACTAAGGCGGGTTTAGGCCTGGGCCTGGGCCTAGTGGTAGTTGCTGGTGATGGGCAATGGTTTGTCCTGGTCTGGCGGAGAGGCGACGGCGCAACCACGGACGAGATCGGTGGGGTTTTCCAAGGGATCCAAGGGAAGGGAGGGGGCGTGCGTTGTTTTGCGTACTGAGACGGACCAGGAGATAGGGCCACTCCAACAATTTGGATGAGGCTGGCTAGCAGGAGGAGAGGGTGGTGAGAGGGTGGCGGGCCGGTGGTGGTGGGTTTGTTTTATCTGCTGAGCGGAGGAGAGGGGGGAGGAAGCAAAGCTGCGATAATAGGCGGTGCAGCAACGGGAGTTGGAGCAGATCGGGCAACGAGATGAGATGATGGCACGCGGCGACAGGGGGGGGTGGGAAGCGTGCTGGTCCTCTTGGTTGGCGTTTGCTGACCGTGTCGACGTCTGAGCTCAGGGTTCAGGGCGACGGCGTGAACTGAAGCACAGTGCCAGCTGCTCTGTCGCGGATGCCAAGGTCGGGTCGGCTGGTGTATAACCTTTTGTTGGTTTTGTTGGAGAAAGAGACTGGGGGATTGGGAAGGGGGCAGAAGCGGAAGAAAGGCTCCATCCAGCAGCGAGCAGCCGTTGGGGTTCCGACAGACAGATTGACTGACTGACGGATGGACACAGACAGCGCAACGCAGCACGACACGCATCCCTAGGAACACACAAGCAGCAATCCAGACAAGGGACCGGGACTGGGAATGGGCCCTGGGACGGGGACGGGGGGGCATCTGAGCGGCCAGTCAAAGAAGGGTCTGTTCCGGCCGGTGTGAGGGCCCTAAACCAGGAGGGTATGTCTCGCTTGGGACAGAACAGACCAGAGGAGAGAGGCGGGCAGGTACCGACTAACCTCGCCCCAAGCAGGCAGTAGTCTTGCGATGACTCTAAAGGGAGACATCGCAAAGTACTGCTACTATTATTCGTATGAACAAATCTCATGATGATGTAAGTACTCGTAGTAGTAATTAATGCTCATTCCACTGCGCACAGTGCCTGCGTACCTGACCTAGGTACCAAACGGCGGTGCCTCTTCTTGAGAACCACCACGCCGTCCCCGTCCCGGCGATGATCCCACCCTCAGTTTGGCGGGCTAGCTCTTGGAGGTGAGTGAGAGCACAGACTTCACAGGGGCCCGGTTTGATGCCCGGGGGGGCAGGCACACGGTTGCGCTCACGGGGTTGCTCACGGGGTCAGACTATTGCAGCAGGTATGGGCGGGCAATGTTGCTAATCACTGTTGCTCGCCCGCCATCCGACTCCGACTCCCCAGCCTCCCTGCCTTGCCTGGAGTGCGGTGGTGATATCCTCCCCAAGTACGAACGTAGAATGTAGTTGATTCCGTAATTGTGCATGGGGCGTAAATGGTCTGTTGGATGAGCAGAACACCAAGACACGACGGCGAACCACCACCAACCCCCGCCTGAGCTACAATACCTACCTGCGCGGTCCTTTCCCAGTCCATCACACCTATATCCCCGGGTTCGATACTAGCAGCTCTCCGGCAGGGGTGAAGGAACGGAGACAGCCTCTAGCTGGGTCCTAACGGCCTCTACTAACGGGTTCAGCCAGGGCCGGGCGGCGACCTACCGTCTGTGCATCATGGTGCAGAGCGGGCATCTACTGAGCGACGGGAGCAGAGTCAAAGGCCGACCCCAGACCATGCAGAGACGCCAGCGTCAAGGTCGACCTATTGGAAGTTGATGAGCTTGGCTTGGTTACAGACAGGTTGCTTCCCAGTCATGTGAGGTTGCGAAGGAGTTAGGCCTGGCAGGGTCCCTCACTGAATGACTGACTAGTGGCCCCGACTTGAGGCAGCAAATGAAGATGCGCGTGTTGCCTTTTGCGCGCCCGTCCATCTGTCAGTTAGTAGTATCAAAGATAACGGGGCGTCAGGGTGCAACGGCGGGACCTCCCCAAGCCCCGGAACAGGTTGCAGTTTTGGGATCGTTGCTGGTATATCGCACGAGAATAGCAACGCTCTCACTTGCTGACAGGTCACAACAGTGGGTGCATCGTGAATAAGCACCTAGCGAGCGTGCCTCACAGCAGCAGTAAAAGGATAATTAGTCCTTTTTTTATTTTGGTCTGCGGCAAGGTTCCCTGGGGAGGCTGGCTCCTGATGCAATGCGACCCAAAGCACCGGATAATGAAGGAGCGACCGAACCTCACCTCGCATCGTCTCGCATCGTCTCACCTGCATCTGGCATCTGAAATCGCGCCCTGTTCATCTCGTTTGGCGGCCCTCCTGCACCCGTCATGCGTGGCATAATTACACGCAGAGCGCCCGCGCAGACACGGGTTGTAATGGATTAAGCATCAAACCCCTTTGCAGCGTCACTCCACGGTAGCTATGACAGGCCAACGGCCCAAATCCCAGGCCGCCCCATGGCCCCCCACACTTGTCGTCGTTCCCGGGTCTCTTCCATGTCCATAACATGATTAACATGCCTCGATTCTGCCCTCGGCAGCGAATGAGAGGTTGCGGTGGGTTTCTGGACTTGGCTCAGACTTGAGTTGAAGACTTCACAACAGTTGGAAACCCGCCCAGGCCCCAAAATCGTATCCCGTCTCCGCTGCCACCCCAGCCCCGGCCATCCGGCTGCACTGTGCCTTCGGGGCTGCTTCTAATCATTTCACAGTCGATTGCAATTGCACAATCAGACACGCCCCCTTCCCTCATTACTCGCCACTACTAGTAGTCTAGCCGCACAAGGTTTCCGCCGCTCCTCAGCCACAGCGGCATGTGGTATCTGGGTACCTCTACCGTGGCGCCCCGGCTAGCCTTTCTCGTGAGGCTTGTCAGTCCGTGCCTGGTGCTGATGGGCAAATGACGACGAAATTTGCGATGGCTCTTGGCACCACGAGGTTGTTCTTACATGGGGGTAAGCGAGTCACATTTGTCGACGCTGGTCAGACTGCAGACTAATACAACAGGGCAGTTAATCGTTACTCTTAGTAGTAATGGAGCAAAGTATCAGATGTCCGATGCCTTGTAATTAATACGGTCTCAGGACATTGAGCACGGAAATGGGCAACAAACCCCAGTCTATCTCAAACAACGTGACACCGATCCGCCGTCACAGCATCCAAGTTTGGCCCGTTTCGAGCGGCAATTTGGTATAACAATTTTGCGCATCTTACTTTTGCATCTGCTCCACAGACAACTTTCAGGGCCCCATGGGTTTTTGGTCCTCGGCTCGGCGTGGCCGAGAGCGAGCCACCGGCTGCCACATCGTGCACCCCCCTTTTGACCCTTCAACAGCCGCCCAGCCGCCCTTCACCACCAACCAAACACAGCTGGCCAAGGCTGCTTCGCTGCCATTGGCTCAACCAACGGCAGCCCACGAACTGGCAGTCTGGCACGCCGCACCCTCGGCGCCGTCGACCAGATGGGTGCTAGCGTTGGTGGGGGCCTAAACTTAGCGAACTGCATGGGGCCTGCAGCTTGAGCCAATAGCCTTGCATTGGCAGCCACGATCCTTTTCTTGGTACCAGAACCACGCACTGGTGCTGTAGACCCCATCGTCGCCGCCCGTGAGCTGGACGACCCCCTGATGACCGGGATAGCAATGCGTGTTGGCTTGAGGTAGGAACCCTCTTATTATCCACCTCCGACCAGGCCAACAATGGAAATGTTGCTCGAGTCTTCACATAATAATACTAACAGAATTTCACATGCCAACCCGCTGACCTCACCTGCCCCAGACGGTCGTTGCTGCTCCTGCTGGCGATGCCGAGATTCTTGGCACATGACAGGCACCATGATGAGTATCGAGTATCTGGACATCCAGCCACGGCTTCCCTTGTTTGGGTTGGTCGGGCATCACCCCCATCGCCCACCACCCGCCACCCACCACCACAACAGCGACGGTGCAGGGAGCGACACGAGGCACGAAATAAGCACCGAAGGGGCCTAGAGCAGCGCCTCGGGCATCGGGATACGCCTGGCTCCTTGCCTTACCGCCCGTTCACATCGCTGCCCTTGCTTCCGGCAGGCCGGATCGGCTTATGCCCGCCAAAACGCACCAGCCCGTGCTTCCGAAACAATTCAACGGCTCACGCCTGCACTCAACTGCCAACGGTACGAATCAGTCGTCAACTCTCTGGCTTTGAGTGGATAAGCAAACCAAGATGACAGTCCCGGCTCCCGAGCGGCTGGGCTCGAGCGATGCGATGCTTGGGTGAGCCCCTCCTTTTTCTGCGAGCCTGGGGAGCCTGAAAGTCACTCCAATGCTCTCCCGTGCCTAGACTTGCTGTCCGATAACAGTGATGATCAAATCACGGCTGCGCCCGCCACGGGAATCCATTTTTGGCCGCTGTCTCTCGCGTGGCATCGGGGCAGCCCAGGCGCCATGGTCGTTTTTGCTGCTTCCAGGACATCAAGTCGAGACCCGTGCGTCCAAAGTAGTTCAGTCCTGTAAGCAAGCCACTTGACGCCCACCCAGCCCAACCAACAGATATCAGAACGGCACGCAACTGGGGCAATACTACCACCGCAGCTTCCTTCTGTCGGCGAGGCGCTGCCTAGACCTGCCCCCGCTGCACGCAACGGTCCAGAACCTGATGTGAGTTGCCCAGGGCTGGCTGGCGGGAATAGCGCCCATCTGCCTCATTGACCAACATGCACGACGAGACTCCCCCAATCAAGATGAGCAGGCAGCCTGCCCAGACCCTTGTCTCCATGATGGTGCCCCTTCCTGCAACAGACCATTTCCAGAAGCTTGAGCTGAGACTCCAGTTCTGCGAGCTCCCGCCTCTAGGCGCTGACGGGGGGGGGCCAGCCATGCTGAAAGGAGCACTGGCGAACCCCAGGCTTGTCGATCCTCCATTGGAGGGGCGGCCGGACGAGCCATGAATTTGCGATTGACGCCACACCCTTGCCCTGCTTCAGGGCCCGTCGTGGTCGTCGAAATCTCAAACGAGCCCCTGCCTCCTGGCGGGTTTGCTTGTCTCGGCTGGTGACGCATCGTCCGGCGGCTGCCGAAGAAGCGAGACGAGACATGCGAAGAGATGGGTTCTCCGTCTCAGCATGTCGCGGGCGGCATTTTCTGGCCCTTTGCCCCAACCCGCTGGAGACATGTGAAGCCTCGTGCAGTGCTACTCTGCTCCAGGTCTCCCAGCAGGGCTCTGGGCTGGAGGCCACTTGGGCGTGGGGCCGCCTCAGCAGGGTTCATCCCCGCCATCATACGGGCACATGGCAAGCTGGCTTGGCTGACGCCTCTGGCCCTATGCGTCCGTCGAGGAAAAAGAAAAACCAACGGGCCGCTGCCCAAACCCTGGAGCTCTGTCGTCAGGACCTGAGCGATGCCTTGATAGCCGCTCAGGGGGTACAGTGTGAGTGAGGGGCCAACCTACCACAGAAGCAATCTAGAAGCTCCAACATGATGCCTCCTTGAGCGGGCCTCAGCTGATGCCAGCGCCCGTCCGCAAACCCATTGCCACAGGCGGCGGCGCATTTCCACAGACCACGTTCCACACCTCTGATGTTTGCCTTATATTTTTTTTTTCTTTTTCAACTCGTCAATAATGCCGCCTCTGCACAATGCCGCCCGGCGCTAGCGCATGGCTGGCATCCAATGGCTGCTGAAACGAGGACGCCATTGGCGCGTAGCTGGACGGTGTAAGTGAGGCCATGTGCGTGGCGTCTCTGAGTGTTTGCTACAAAGCAGAAGGAAAGCATCCAGAACGGCGTCCTGCAAACGAATGTGAATGTGCGCATCGGAGCAGCCGAGGCAACCATTCCCAATAGCAAAGACGCTATCTGATGCATCAAGTCCGCCACATATGCCACACGGGGACATCAATTGGTGCTTCTCTGAAATCTCATGGCCCAGACTCTTGCAAAGGTTCGCGCTTGGTAGTTGCATTTTGCATCCTGATGTCCGCACCGGCCACTCACAGCAGCAGAGGATACACCCATGCGAGCAGCGAAACCGGCAGCGTGCCGTGCCGTGCCTTGAAACTACCAGCGAGTCTCACCTTGGGCCCGTGACTCTGATGAATAAGACCGTGTGATATCATTAGCCAGGAGCTTTGATCACGCTCGGGTCACGACAGGCGGCTAGCAATTTTGCAGCTCCACGGCGACGGGAACTTGGGGGAACCGCGCTCCAGGCGGCGTGAGTGAGATGGACTCATGGCCCAAATGGATCGACTGATTAGCCGGGAAGCACAGACTTGGCAACTTAATAAAAGTGCCACAATTTTGGCTTCTGGTTCAGTTGAGGGTCGCTGTTTTAGCCTTGAAACATGGGCCTCTTGTCTCACTCCCTCACCATGCACAAAGCTCAAACATGGAGTCAACGGCTGGTAGAGTGAGGCATCACGAACTTATACCATGTCGCGTTCTCGAAGCAGCCATAGAAAATCCGCTATTCGAATTCTCGTGCGGCCAGCAGGCTTGTTGGGATTTGGTGACTCTTATAGAGTGATGCATGTGTTTGTAACCCTCCAAGTTTGGTGAGTTTGGGAAGTAAACTGCAGGTCAATGGGGCCGTATCAGGGTACATTTGGTTTATCCCTTTTCTCGTTCGGCGTGTATCTCATATCATTGTTCAAGGAGTGAGCCGCATTGTTGGCTCCGTCACAGCGATACGGGCGGACATATCTCGGACAACCCTGTGACGTCAAGAAAACAAATCACTACTAGTAATCTGCTTTCAGTCGACTCGTTTCCATCTATTCAGCTTCATATTTCTTCGTCTATTCATAAGTCTTAAGGAATACGACCGGGAGTCGCGATTTGAAGTTTCTGTGTGCATCTATCCAAGCACCCTAAACCAGATATCAGCAGCATAACAAGCAGTCAAGGTCATCATCCACACGTTGGAGAATACCACAAGTATAAGAAGAATAATGATCAAGTACCATAACCACTGAAGGTCAGTGGAGTAATCCAAGCTTTCAACAACCCGATACCGACAAGGAGAAGGCGAAGAAGTCAAGCGCGGGAGCAGGAATCAGCAAGTGCGGTAAAAGCAAGGGCAACAGTCCAACCCAACCCAAGAAGGGACAGCTGGCCCAGTACAACTAAGTTAAAGTCTTCTGCTAAATTATGGATTGAGAGTCATCGAGAGCCGTATGGTAGGAAAGATATTGGAATCACATCTTGATCGGGCATTATCTTCAGTCTCCAGCTACTATATCTCGTGACTAGAGGCTCAAGACACCACACGCCGACTACGTGGATAGCCTGATCTACAGAACGAAAGGATTGGGGAACCTCTTGACCAGCAAAGTTCAGGCCAGGCAAGGGAGGCAGAATGAGTCAATGAGAATGGGGTCCCATTGCATGAGTATCCATCCCCCACGACCCCGCATCTATGACAGTCTCCTTGACAAAGCTTGCATCGCTATTCGTATTTCTCGCCTTTCTCGCATTACAACATTGCATCGGGTTTGCCTTTCTTGGTAACCCGTCTGCTCCTCCGAAAGCCGTCCTGAAACACGACTAGAACAGTCCGGCGACAGGGTCGAAGCGGTGACAGTGAAACGCCGGGGGGTTGAAGTTGAACCACCAGCACTGGCCATCCCCAGGCAGGTGCTTACTCACACGGCCTCAGACCCGTTGTGCTGACGTTGCAGTGTGTTGCACACATCGACAAGACGGCCCGAGACACGGCAAATTGGATCTGCAGGCGTCATGGCACAGCCCAAGATAGATCTCAAATCCGTCGCCCCGGACGCAAAGCTTCCCGACCTGGAGGCCGAGCTGCTCGCCATCTTCGACAAGGGACTCAACCAGACGGCGCCTGAGGAGTTCAGCGCCTTCGCAATAGCTACCGAGATTGATGCGCTCTACCGGGCGAAGAGGCAGCGCCAGACGACCGAAAAGGATGCCGAGGGGTTCCTCTGGACGCTCTGGTCGCTCGTACCCCTCGTAGCAATGAAGATCCCTGCCCAAGATGAACGCCAGCAGCTACTAGCAGACGTCGTGGGGAAGCTCAAGTCGTGGAAGACGGAACGGGTCAAGATTTGGGACGAGACGGTCCAGGTGTGGACAGATCTGCCGCTGTTGGGGCCATGCATGCGTGAGGCATGGGAGAGTATGTGATGAGCCGAGCGAGCTGTCTCTGTCTTGGCCCCCCGTCGGCATTCCCGACGTCTAGATGAGACTGAGTGACTGACATGCCGATAGAGCAGCCAGAGCCTGGGCGAAACAACTCGTTCTCGTGCACGCTGTTTGAATGGGTGGCCCTGAACTCCTTTGCCGCGCGCCTCTACGGAGCATCGACGGCCACGTACACCAACCTTGCCGTCTGGGAGCTGCGGACGGCCGTCGAGCAAGCGCCAGCTTCGCTCCCGGCCTTTCGCGACACTGCCCTGCTGTCCGCGTGCGAGTGGATCATTCACGCGGGCTGGGCGCTGTACAGAGATGCGCAGAAAGCCGACGACAAGGACGAGGCCCTCGGCGAGGACTCTGAGCGTATCATGGCGCCCGGGCCCCTGGCCAGAAACCTGCCCTCGCGCCTGAGCGTGAAGCGATGGGTGTTCTGGAGGGAGCGGCTCGACCTGCTCGGGAAGAAGGCGGGCGGAAAGGCCAAGAGCCGGACGGAGGAGGCGGTTCTGGTCATGAGGGGACTAGAAGGGTGATGATGCACGGGGCGGTGGGCACGTTCTGAGAGCAAGTGTGCATACAAGTTAGAGGTTGATGATTGCATCTTGTCTGCATCATGACATCCGGCCATGTCCCTTCCGAGGCATGGCCACGAATGATATAACCTCGTACGTGGGGATGAGATACCCACGACCACTGAAACTCCCATACGCCGGTTCCATGCTTGCCGCATCGCCTACCTCTCTCGCCATTCCACGCCGCCAACATCAACTCCTCGCTCGCCCTGAGAAACCCAATCAAGCATACATCATATCGCCGTCCTCTTCCTCATCGTCCTCCACGACGGGGACCTCCTTCTTCTTGCCCATCTCTTCGCGGCACATGGGACACGTGCCCTTGCTCCTAAGCCACGGGCCGACGCACTCCAGATCGAACTGGTGGCGGCCCTTGCAGGGCAGCTCGACGACGAGGCAGTACTGGTCCTCGAGGTAGGGCACCTTGCAGATGGCGCAGTCGTCGTCCTGGGCGAGCTTCTTGCGCGACACGCGGTCGAGCGAGTCGACAAACTCCTGGGTGACGCCGCGCAGGCGGGTGGGCGGGTCGTGGATGTCGTCCTCGAGGGACGCGATGAGCTGCTCGAGGAAGGCGGCGTTGTCGGCCGTCGGCGCCGTCGTGTGCAGCGTCTGCAGCTGGTCCTGCAGCAGGCGGAAGAGGGCGGCCGTGTCGACGGGCGTGGGCGTCGCGTGCGGGTTCTGCTGCGGCGTCTGGTCGCCAGAGGGCTCGCTCAGCTGGTTGAGCAGGTTAAAGAAGGACGCCATGTCGACGCGGCGGCCGGAGCGGCGAGGCTCGGTGAACTTGACATTGTGTTCGACTGGGGAGGGGTGTGAGCATGTGGGCGGCAGGGCGATGGAGTTCCAGGTCCGTCCCGTGAAGCATCATGAGGACGAGGGCGACTCGAGGCGGAGGAGGGGCAGCAGCTGCTTACCTTCGTATTGCGTTGCCATTGTGGGCGGAACGGGCTGGAGCTGTAGTTTGAAGCGGTCTAGAAAATACAGGCAGCCAGGATACAGGCCGATGAAAGTAAAAGGAGTGGTCCCCGAGTAATCCGCGGGCAAGTGCTTGCTGGTGGTGGTGATGGCCAGGCAGAGAGATGGCGTCGCAAGTCGTCTGGCCTTGACCCTGCGAATCTATGGTGGGGTTGAGAGCTGGGGCTTGGCGGCACGCTGCCCCGCCTGAGCTTGCCGTAGGGTAAGAACGGTATGGCAACCTGACATAGTACAGAGGTTCCTAGATTGGCGTGCCTTGAATGATAATTTGTGCCGAGTGTTTATGGGTTGGCAACTAAGGAGCGGATGCTTTTCTTTGGTTTTCTTTTCTTTCATGGATGCTCTTTAGGTATTGTGCTGGAGAAGCTACTGCCCCGTGGACCCCTTGGGCAATGCTATGCACTTTAGTAGGGATTACTGAGGACGGCATTAAGACTGCAAACCGAAACCTAGAGAGAAACACCTAGACTCTATCAAAAGGCATATAGTAGGAAAAGCCGCCCTGATCTCATCTCGTTGATTAATCTAACAGCAGCTCCGGAGCACTGAGGCTATGTTTTACCTTCGGCTTCGAGAGCTCTTCCTCCTCTGCAGCGCCGTCACCATCATGCGCGACTTCTCTAGGGGCCTTGATCTGTTTTTGGGGTCGGGGCTTTCATATCCCCCTTAGAATGAAACCCATCTCAAGGCTTCATCGATCGCTGGGTTCAGCAGAGAACTTGCGACCCTCCTGACCGTCTGCCCGTCGACTTACACAGTTGACAGTTGTGAATGACGACAATGCACATCTTATACCTGTATGTGTATGCATAAGCCCTGTGCTCAATCATAAAACTTGGAGCAACCAGTTCACTTCAGATGGCACTGATTCTGGCTGGTACATTGGCTAATGTGTTGCTTCTCCTTCGAGAATTGTTGAAAACCTAGTAATATTGAGCGTGTTGCTGATGGAGATCTGGATTGTCTTAAGCGGAAGCCAAGCCTGCTGCCTCATCGACCCCATCAGTCCTGTCATCTTTGTATCGGTTTCTTGAATGATCAGGGCGTCAGTGTTAACTCGGAGCATTGTTCGACGGATAGTGGTGACGACTAGCTTGGGGGTGCGTTTTCGATTGCTGGGAGCATGCCGATGGATGCGACTGCCTAGACATGGCTGAGCGCAGTTGAGAGTGAGAGAACCAAGCGTCGGCACAACTGGTGAAGCAGAGTTCAGGTTGTCTGGTCTACTGAAATGAATAGCCGATGGAGGCGCTGCCTACGTAGGTAGGTAGTACTGTATGCCCTGGATTCTGCAGCCCAGGTACCCTGCTAGTTGGCCATGCCACTGTCTATTTTTGCCCGATGCTCTTTATTTTTGAACGAATGAAACTTGGGGGCTTCGCCTATTGGCACTGAACGGTAGTGGTACTTGGATACGGTCGGTGTCCATAAATCTCGAGCACATTACAACCCTCAATGTTGACTGGGTCGACGGGATCTCCGATCTTATCGGAGAGAAAGCAGCCCTCACTCCGGCTCTTGGGGGAATGCTTCTGCTTCTCTAGGAAAACATCCTGATAGCCATAGTCGACTACGACTTTTTTTTCGATGAGGACGTCACTACTATCTCAGGTCGTCGGCAGTCCCGTATTCTGGCATGTCGCTCTCGCAGCTGCGTGCGCACGATGTCACTGTGCGATGGAACCTCCCCTAGAGCTCGCTTGCGGTGTTAGGCCTCCGACGCGCCACGAATGTATGCCGTCTATTCACAGCCGCACCAGTCTCATGACGTTTGTGCTGTGCTGCGACTGAACTCGCACTCGGGTCCGCTAATAGTAACCATAAACGTGCCGTCACATGCGGGAGGGAGCTTGGGCCACCCACTCCACTGCTGATGGGCCCCGAAAACCGAAAACTTCAGGGACAGGCTCCACTAATTGATCAACAGGAACCGCTGCTGGCCTTGAATGCATCGGGCACTCCGCAAGAGCTGGGCAAGATGCATGTACAGGATGCAGTCAGTAACTGGTAGCAACCAGCAGGAATCAAGTGCTGCTTCTTGCACTGGGACCTTGACCAAGTGTACCCGGCATAAATGCACACAGGTGGGTGGCAGAGCTATGTATCAGCCACAGCGTTGATTAACAGGAATGGCGTCACTGCATCAACGGGCAGTCTCGCGACCCGCAGCCCGCTCCGCAGCTCCGTCACCCAATGCCCAACGCATGTCACACACGCCCTGGTCGCATTGAAACTTAAATGTCTTGACGCCCTTACTGTATAAAGAGCACCCATCATCCCGATACTGGTCGTTTTTGTTGCTCCCATCATCCTGCATCCGATTTCCTCCCTGTGATACCTTCACCAGCTGATAGCAAGACGCCAAAACATCACGCACCTGATAATCTCCAACCTCACGCACCCGATAATTTCCAACCTCACATCCACGCCGAACACACCTTTCCTCTCTGTTCCCCGCCACCATCGAGATGACGACCCCTTCTACAACTGCCGCCGCCATCATCGGCTCTACCGGCCTCGTCGGGTCCAACATCCTGGCGACGCTGCTGGCTGACGTCTCGCCGACCGCCTACAACCCCGTCACCACCATCACCCGACGCGCGCCCAAGGCCTCGTCGCCGCACCTCAACGCCCTCATCGACACGGACAACTCTACGTGGGCCGCCAAGCTGTCGGGCCTGCAGCCTGTGCCCGCCGCCGTCTTCAGCGCCCTCGGCACCACCCGCGCCCAGGCCGGCGGCCTACAGAACCAGTGGAAGATTGACCACGACCTCAACATCGAGCTGGCCAAGGCCGCAAAGGCCGCGGGCACGCGCACCTACGTCTTCATCTCCAGCGCCGGCACCCGCAGCTTCCTCGCCTCGTCGTCGCCCTACTGCCGCATGAAGAACGGCGTCGAGGACGCCATCAAGGAGCTTGACTTCGACCACGCCGTCATCCTCAAGCCTGGCATGATCCTGGGCCAGCGGGACCACTCCCGTACCGTCGAGGGCATCGCGCAGACCCTCGTCAAGGGCCTCGGTAGCGTGGCCCCCGGCCTCCGCGACGGCGTCGGCCAGGAAGCAGAGGTGATTGCGCGCGCCGCCGTGCGTGCGGTGCAGCTGGCCGGCGAGGGCAAGGCGCCGAGCAAGTACTGGGTCATTGAGCAATCCGAAATTGTCAAGCTGGGCCGCACCGAGTGGCCCACGGAGGCCAAGCCCGAGGAGGCGAAGCCCGAGGAGGCCAAGCCCGCCGAGGTGAAGCCCACAGAGGCGAAGCCCGCAGAGGAGAAGCCTGCCGCGCAGTAAGCAGCGCTGGCGATGAGCAGGCCGGAGAGTCGCAAAGGCGAGCGTGGTTGATGTGTTTCAAGCGTGTGATGTCGGCTTGGACCCGCCACGCCAAGGGATACTCCAAGGGTCTGACTGCAGTCAGACGCCAAGACTCACAACACCCGTCGAACCTGCTCTTATAATGACGGAACCGAAATGCCGATCCCTCGTTTGGATGACACGGCCTGGTGAAAGACAGCTTGAGATGAAGCTGCACAATGACAGCGAGTTTGGATACCAGACCTTCGGGATGGCAGTGGGTTACCATTGCCCGGAATTGTCTCTATTGATACCATGTTTATTTCTCTTCCTTTTCACTAGCTAAATTGATCAAACTCTTTTGATATGGACCAAACTGATGGGCCAATGGCCGCACATGCTGTTGTCCTGCGACTTGGACTGCTCGTGGTGGGCTAACTGTATAACCTCTATGACATTGGATGTGCTTGGGGTGGCATCCTACTGGAACTGTCCAATGCCCAAGTACAAGACGAACAGAGCCTCTACACGATAACTAGCCAATCGGAGCGTGCTTCAAGTGCTGCATTTTAGCCACCCTTGGAGAGGACATTCTGTAGGCAGCTTCGTCATGGGGCAGGACCACAATCTCCTGGGCTGTCAGCACCGCGGCCATGTAATTGCCCCGACCACCGAGACATCCCCAGGCACTGTTCCATCGACTGCCCCGCGGTGGAGCGGAGCAACCGAGCAATGAGCCCGCTGCTTACCAGGCCGCCTGCCCCTCCATGATTGTGCGTGCCCCACCAAAAACCGCGACATTGCTCAACTGCCCCTCCTCGCGCCGATAAAGGGTCGGCCTCTGCTTCTGGTCCGTCCCTCGTCCGCATCCCCGGGAACTCGCTTGCCCCTGCTCTCGGTATTTGCTCACCGACGAAGCTGCGCCCAAATTGCAAAGGCTCATAACAGCGACGGGAACCGCCGGGACTCGTCACCCCCAGCGCACGCCAAGTCTCGCCCTCGTGCCTCATTGACTCACTCGTCGGTCTACAACACACACACACCGCAGTCATGACTTCAAGACCGTCCGTCGTCGGCCCCGAGTCCGGCCCCGAGGAGCCCTACCCTCATAAGATGGAGGGCAAGGTGATCTCGGGCTTTGGCCGCGGCTCCAAGGAGGTACGCCATGCTCATTCAATGAGCCACTCAGTCCCTTATTCTTCCCACTCATGCTCGTGGGATCAACGGTGGCATGAGCCTCAAAGACTGCGATGCTAACATGGCGAAAGCTTGGTATCCCCACCGCCAACCTCCCCGTGGACGACGCCCACACGCCCTGGATCGCCGCCATCCCCTCGGGCGTCTACTTCGGCTACGCCTCCCTCGCCCTGCCGGCCTCCCACCCGGACTACTCCGCTGCCGCTGCCGGCTCGCCCTTCCACATCTTCCCCATGGTCATGTCCATCGGCTACAACCCCTTCTACAAGAACACGGTCCGCAGCGCAGAGGTCCACGTCCTGCACAAGTTCTCGGCCGACTTCTACGACGTCCCCATGCGCCTGCTCATCCTCGGCTTCATCCGCCAGGAGCAGGACTACAAGAGCCTCGAGGCCCTCATCGACGACATCAACTTTGACTGCGACGTCGCAAAGAACAGCCTCGCCCGCCCTGCGTGGGCCCCTGCAAAGGGCCTCGTCGTGGGTGGCCCCGACGTCGACGGCAAGCTAGACGTCGAGTGGCTCACCAGGCCAGAGTGATGCCGGGTTGACCGGTGAAGCAGGAAAAGGAGGAGCGGCATCTTGGGCATAGATAGATAGACATTGGGAATATATGGTTTCACGTAGTGCTCTGGTTTCGTAGAGAAAGAAATTCCATTCCAAATAAATGACTCTCCACAAACTCCAATTGTTCCGCATTTCCAAGGCACCTAAGCGGGTATTGCGCGAAACCCTTTTTCTTCCACTGACCGACTGAATGTCCCAAGGCCATCCGGCCTGACTATATATCCTCTCTTTGCCTCCACCAAAATTCGTAGGTAAACCGGAAACCAATCGTGCAAGCATAGCAGCATGACGGAAACCAATGAAAGGAATAAACATCCCAACGCGGGGGCTGTTCATGAAGCACTGCGCTGTCTTTTTTTTGCCCTCCTGACAGGTCTGGCAAAGCAGCGCCATTGTTACACTTAGGAAACACCTCCCGTGCTATCAAGGAGGAATGAACGTATAATTCGATCATTTGAGTCCCCTTCCACGCTCTGGAGTCATTATCTAGACTGCCAGTTGTTGAGGACCCTGATCAGGGTAATATCGTGGTAGAAACTGCAAGTGTGTCAGTGGCACGTGCTCTTCTACTCATGTGCTATGGCTATGCAGACTCACGTTGACGATAATCATCATGGGAATATCAAAGACATCCCGCTTGATGGTCCAGCAGTATGTGCACTCGACCTTGCCGTCCTTCTCGATCCTCGAGATGCCATGCTCGCCGTCGATGCGGGTGACACGGCTGCTGAGGATACTCGTTGCTTGTGTTTCCTTGTGAGGTGAGGTGTCCTTGCTGTCGAGGTTCTGCTGTGGCCGGTACTTGTTCAGTTTGCAGCTTCGCTGCACCTTTCCCCGGCTATCCTCAAACGCCAGCTGTGAAAAGTCGTTGTAAAACTCTACAACACTGTCGTCGTCGAGGAGCTCAGCGATGAAAACTGGCTGGGGTCGGCCATTGCTGTTGTCCAGCGTGGCATTGTGCGGCCGCGGGGTGGCCATGCCGCTCTGCGTGCTGCTATCCGGCGTCGTCGTTCCATTTGTCGACCGGCCGGGGTTGACATTCAGATTCGGCTCCTTGCCCAGGAGAACATCCTTGGTCCAGCCAGTCAACGCCGTGAATTCCTTGTTCACGGCAGCCACTTCGCCAGAACGCCGGCAAACAATGGTCGGCGCGCAGCAGTGCTGGAGGAAGTCATCATACTCCACCAAGGTTCGCTGGAAACACTTCTCCATGAAGATCAGGTCTTGGCGGGTGAGGTCCTTCGTACATGAGATGAAAGACGGCCGGATCTCTCCAAGGGCCTTGGCGATCCGTAGCAGCTTGCTGCCCGGCAGACGCTTACGCATCACGGCAACCATGTTGTGGAATCCCGCCGTGTAGGGATACGGCTCTTTTACGCTCTCGTAGATTGCAGCCGAATCCCTCTGTCGCTTGCCCAAGATTGACTGAGGCCCGGACTTGGCGACCTTTTGCCTCTGTCGGGTTGCCGCCGCCACTGGCGTAGGGATGCCTGCAAAGTTGGTTCCGGGCGAGCCATCCAAACCATGGCCAGAATGGGGGCTGGCCGTGGTATCGGTGCTGGGGCTGTGCAGGCTTGTAGGACCTGCCGCAATAGCATACGCATGGGGGAGGCCGTGCTGAAGATTCCCCTGGGCGTACAGCGACTGGTTGTTCTGGTCCATGCCAGCAAAATCCGCTCCCAACATTGGATGGTCGTAGCCGGTAGGGTTACCGTTTCCAAAGAGGGCGGCATAACTAGCCTCCGTCGTCGGGGTCTGGGCAATGGAGTTCTCACGGGGAGGCGTCTCGGCACCCAGGCCCATCTTGTTCAGGATGCCAAACTCCCACCCAGCGTACTGTGAGCCAAAGTTGAGACCCTCAAGGTCAAAGTTGTACAGCGCGGGGTTGCTAGGGTCGAAGAGGGCATTGAAATCCATAGGGTTGTTCGCCATGATGCCACCAAGTTGGGGGTTCGCACCTTGAAACGACGTGGGCGATGCTTGCGGGTTGAAAGTGATACCATCGGGAATGGCAACTGGAGTCTGGCCGCTGGCCGCATATACAGGGAATGCCGAAGCGCTGCTGGCTTGGGAGAAGAAAGCACTGCCCGCCGAAGTTGACATATTGTCCGAGTGGCTTGAGTTCTGGCGGTGGCCGTTCGGTCTGGTGGGTGCTGGGCTCGGGTTGTAGTTGGGCCCAAGAACGGGACGCAGTGCCTCGGGAGGGGCGTCGTGAAGGTATTTCGCCTTCTTACGCACACCATCCTGGCAGGCATCGGCAAGACCGCGCTTGATGCATCGCTGGCAAGGCCGCTCATCACCTGCAATGCGTGTTAGCCGGATTCTCGTTCTCCGTAATCATGTCATATGCAAGTCTTCGTGACGAAATGTTGAGCTGAAACCATCATGCCGAGGGGGTTCCTCATTTCGCAGCTGGCCAAATCAAGCTTAGGACAATATGGTCGTGATCAACCGCACAAGTCCTGCGCGGAAGACCAGTCGACACAGTTGCGATGCGTTGCAAAGAAGGTCACAAGAAACTTACCACAGGTGAGGTGGGCTCTTTGGCAGGCAAAGCAAGCTCTCCTGGCCTTCTTTCTCCTGGGGCGCAAAGGGTCCTTGGGGTCGTACTTCTTCTTGACCTCAGTGGTGCTGTCAGCTGTGTTCTGGTCGGCCATCTTCTCGTCGTTTAGAAGAGAGGTCTCCGTCTCGTCCTCGTTCTCCTCAGACACAACATCTGAGACCTCAGCGGCGGGATCCTCCATTTCGTGCGGCATGGTGTCTTAGGTTTTATATATACAGGACCTGGCACTGGACGCCAGCTGACAGCGACGGCTTGGAATCCCCCTCGCCCTCTTAACTCACAGAACTAGAGACTCTCTGCAGCACAGCGTGGCCGGGCAATGCAGGCTCTGACCTCCAGAGACTGGCCTCTCACCCCTTACAAGAGTCTTGCGGAACCACACCGATCCAAGCCTCCGTGACACAGGAAACAAGGCACAAGATTATTGCCAAATTGGAATCGCAACCCGCGTAGCTCACGGAGTCGATAAAACCCCACGGTGGCGCGAAGCGGCGGGCTACAATTTCCCTAGCTCGTCGTTGGGCCGAAACCGGCGCTTAAATTGTATGTTTGTGCAATGCCAAGTGGGAGCGGCAGAGGCAGGGGCCAGCTGATGACGCAGAACGTTGGGTACGAGCAAGGCCAAAGTGCTGCGGGCAGCCGGGACGTGGTGGACGAGGCTTCGCAAGAGACGGGGAGGGGACCGAGATTGTTCGGGCTCGTATTCTGGACAGGGTGCGCTGGAACAGTGGCCAATGGGGTGGTGGTGAGGTGCGCAAACGGGCGTTCTTGTGCGACGTTTGGAGAGTCAAAGATCAAGGCGCGTGCGGCATGAAAAATGCCAATGTCGTCACGGGGGAGGAGGAGGAACGCGGAGGGCGTCGTGTTGATGCGACGGGCTTTTGAGACGAGGCGCCAGGCAAGTCAAGGAACACGAAGTATGGCAGACGGGAACCGAATGTGTCCCGTGGCGGAGCAGGAGGAGAAGCTGGAGGCTTTGGGCGCGAGACGAAGGGGGGGCAGACGATGTCGAAGGGACGGTGTGAGATCGACACCAGAGGAGGGGACGGCTGATGCAGCTATCCGAGGCCCATAGAGGTGCGTGCTGGGTTCAGTTCAGCTCAGGCGACGAGAAGCACTACGACAGCGGTTGGCGACAGTCGCGGGATGGCGTGGGAGCAGCTGCGCGTGCGTGTGTGCGTGTGCGATGCGATGCGGGGAGGAGAAACTGGCCGGCGCGGTTGAGAGAAGGACGAGGGCAAGACTAAATAAATAGAGTGTGGAGAAGAAGGGGACCGACCAGGCCAGACGAGCTAAGAATTGAGGGGAGAGTGTCCAAGTATACCAGAAGAAAAGAAGACGAGACGCAGTGGTCGAAACAGGTAGGAAATAGGAAACAAGAGTGGAGAGGGATTCTTCAACCAAGGCTGAAGGAGTGAGGGGAGAGGGTGTCGAGATAGTAAATACAAGGGGAGTCGCAGCTGCGATTGGGATGAAGCGAGGCAATTCGCAAAATAAGCCGGCGGTGGGCAAAGACCGACCACAGAGGACGTCGGAGGTCAGGCGACAAGGCGGCGGGTGCGGGTGGAGGCCGTGGTTGGTGGTTGGTTGGCGGCTGCGGCCAGTCTAGGCTCTATAAAACAACCAGCTGGCAGCGGGCTGCTGGGGCTCAGACTCCCCTACGAATGCGAATGCACGCCCCGGACCCAGGCGGGGGGGGGCAAATGCTGGGATCTGGTGGTGGATGGGATGGGGCGGGGCGCTAGGCACTCCATACTTGCCTGGCAGCATGGGCGAGGTGGGTTTGTGGGCGGTACGCGGCCGGGTACGCACGTACAAGGGCACGCACACATGCATGTGTGTCGGTGGTGGACGTGCAGCGGATGGAGAATGACTGAGGGTGGTGTAAGGATGATGGGATGAGGATGAGGAGGCCCTTGTGCAGATACTGATGCTGGCGGCCACACTGAGCGATGGACGATGGGCTGCATTCTGTGCCTCATTCTCTCTGTGCCTCAGCGCCATAGGCCATGGTACTACTAGTAGCTACTTGCTTGCCGGCTATCTCTGCCAATCTGCCCGTCCACCTGTCTCGTTCTCTGGGGTCGCGATGGACCAGAATGCCAGGTGCCGAAGCTCTGCTCTGCTCTGAGGCGGGACTTCATGACGAATGCGCAACCTCGCTGTCGCAATGACATGGAAACTTCCTGAGGTACCGCTTTGGGCCCCTCCTGGGGGAAGGGAGGTACCCAGCTGCCTCACTGCGACGTTGGGTCGCGTTGAATTGGCCAAGGACACCAAAAAGGCTAAAGCTTAAAACCGGGCACACGCTAATACTGAGCAGAGGTGCCGGCTTGTGAATCCGTCTCAATGGACGTCATCGTAATTGGGCGAGGGGCGCGCACGAATCCGGTATATGGATGCCGTCCGCGGTCTCAGGCCCTGCCGCGGCATTGTGTGTGTAATTGCCAGACACTCCTGCTAGCATGTAAGACTGTCAACGCGAGCCGCCCATCCCTCACCAGAGCACTAAGTTCAGCAGTAGTAGTCCAGGGGGGGCGATTTGTGAATATGCCCGCCCCATTCCCTCCCCACGCTCTCCGGACATGTACTCCGTACTCCATTCACAATGGAAGAGACCAGGGTTGGGGGGTCTGGGAATTGGTCACGCAGGGATGCCGACATTTACAGCCGCGGCCAGTCAGTCTTGCAGCATACATACGAGACCTGTCCCTGAACTGGGGGGCCTAGGCACACGGGACGGCGAGGACAAGCTGCATTGCTGCAGAATCAATATACCAGGCCCTTCACCGTGACTGACGCCTGCATCTGGCAGGCGACTAGTGGCAGTACCTTACGTACATGCCAGTCACTACCACATTATACTAGTAGTTACCACTAATAAAGGAGTGCTGGGGGCATTTTCTCTCTTGCGCTAGCTCCCCCTCTTAGTGAGAGGCCAAGGTGTGTATGTACCTGGCAGTTGATCCACGAAGGCCGCCCCCATATACCCAGCGCACATCACCACTCCCATATGCACGTATCCCTGGCCCTGTCAGCGACAAAGACGATGGGTGCGCGCGCGCGTGTGTGTGAACCGGCCGGCCGGCCGGCGGGAAGAGGAGGGACACCGGAAGGGACTGGCTGTGTGGCCTGGCACTGGTAATTTGATGTGACGGCGGTAGGCTGAGCAGACATGGACACCTCTGGCCGGTAGTAGCGCCCGGGACCTGTGCCAACAAGCCACATACACACACACACATGTAACAGGCCGTACTGGGAAAGCAGATGGCCATCTTCCTCCATTCGTCCACCAATCCGAGGAGGACCCGACATCTACAACCACAACAATATTAGTGCTCTGGTCGGATACAGAGCGTAGAATTCGTCGCGAAAGAACCCGTTTCGCCGCACAAAAGGCAATGGCGCCTGTGCCGAATTTTCTTGACTGTTGTTTGAACGGGCTCACGGCCACTCGGACCAGACTGCGGGGTTCCAGTTCCAGGTTGCGAGCGGATCCCGCTTCAGAGCGCTGTCATCCAGCCCCGCGTCAGGTCCAGAGCCTGCCGGGTATGGAGACAAATCCTTGGATTCCCACTGGCTCGGCCTACAGGCTGACGCCAACCGCCTCAGAGCTGTCGCGACCCATCTCACCGAACTGGATCGGCGGGCTTGCGTTCGCGAAGACCGTGGCGCCTGAGGCGCGCTATTAGCGGCATGACCGATTTGCAAGGCTCACTGCAGTCACTCGTCTTGTTGATGCCGCCGCTCTCGCTGATGGATGATGGAGATCTTGCAAAGTATCTCCAACTTGCCGGCAGTGCAGCATTGAGGGCATCGGTTCCGTACATTCGGCTCCTGTCACCGAACGAACCCCGTGGATGTACCCCCAACCTCCTCGATCCCTCTAGGTCAGGGCCTCTCAGCAGACCGTGTGCTGCCTGTCACGGCTACCGCTCGCCGGGAGGGGAGGCAAGTGGCTGCTGCGTCGTGGATCTCAGGGGGTCATGGGTGAGTGGGAACCCGGCTCCTGGACGCCTCCCAGCAATTGCAATTGCTCTGTATGGGCGGTTGTGCACTATTCCGGGCGGCACAGCCAAGGACAAGGGCGATGTCAGAATGGAGTCTTATGAGGCTTTGGCCATGAATCCACCCGCCGCTCTCACGACTGCCAGCCACCGCAGTGACATTGGCGCATAAGGTCCTGAGAAGCCCACGATGCCTGACTGAATTGCGTATCCATTGAGGTACAGTAAAGGTACATTTGAAACCCGTTCAGCGCATGTAAACGCGCGCTCACGCAGACCAGTTTTTCTCCAGCTAGCCGCGTTCCGAATATACCCGATGCCTCTGGGCCGCATTCCGTTGCATCTTCGTGCTGGACGACCGGGGTAGTCTAGCGGCCACCACTGGTCGCGCGACTGCAGCACCGTTGCTACAAGCCTGGAAAGCCCAGAAGAGTCTATCAACAGGCGAACAGCGTCTGCCCGTCAGATCCAGTATTGGCGCAGATGCTGCGCAGGTGACTACCTAGGTCAGTAGTGGGCTTGCCCAAGGATGATGAGCAATGGTGGCAGGGGCCCTTCAACTCCGCCGTCGAAGCGGGCTCACTCAGGTACCCGGAACCAGGCTTTGTTTCTTTTTTTTTGAGCATGGCTATGGGTATGGGCTTGCGCATGCTCGCCATGACAGCCCAGCGCCCGAGACAGTCTTGCGTGTCTGCTGAACATCAGCGTCTGGGCGAGACAAACCCCCAAGTTTCCCATGTACGTAACGGCACAGCCAGGGGTGCAGCCGCAGGAAAAGAAAGAAAACTGCTGCAGCGTATCTGAGCGAGTGGACAAAGAAACGAGTCAGCAGTGCGTGACCCCCAAAGCTGAAAACTATTACCCCGTAGGTTAATTAGCAGTACGGGTTGTGGTGTAAGAGGGAGATGGAGACAGACGCTCGGCGCGACAGGCATGTAGGCGCCGGACCTGCTGATTGGCACGAGAGGAGAGGCATCGACGTGACTTTCCTCGACTCGAGGCACTCAATGCGATGCAATGGAGAAGCTACTGGTCCTGAGATTAGGCAGGCTGGCAGGGGAAGGAGGTTCAAAGCGGTAGGTGCAAGGCAAGGCCACAATCAGAATTTCATGTACACGCCTGCCTACCTATCGTGCTTTTGCTTGCCTGTCTGGTACGTACACAGTACTTTCTGCATCCCTCCCAACCCAGGTGTGTATGTGTCTTGGCATTGATCCGGCAGCCCAGCCGGAGGCGGAAGGCCGCTCTTGCCTTATTCGACCGCAACACGCCGCTTCCCACCGGCCGGTGACGTCCACGGCCTGCGAATGCGACGACCGCCGGAAGCTGGCACGGCACCTCCTCGTCCCAACACCATGCCGCAGCTGCTACGTAAGTGGTTCTTGTCTCACCGCATTCCAAGGAGCCTCCTCAGGCCCGGTCTATCGAGCAACTGCTGCCCGTCAGCCATTCGGGGCTAGTTTGATGGTCCCCTGTGGAAGTTGTGCTGCTGCTAACAATCGGCAGCAAAATGCCTGCGAGGCGTATCTCTTTGATGAGACAGAGATGCAGCTTCAATTGCCCCTCTCGATCTGCCTGCTTTTTCCCTGTGCGTCCATCCAGTTAATGCCAGATCAGGAACCGCTCGACCCAATTGGATCGGACCCCGGGGGTCTCGGCTCCTGTTACTCGACTCCATAATAATTGCCATGGATCCATGGAGGGATGGATTCCATCTGTCACCTGGAAATGGCGGCGGCAGATGGAGGCAGTGAATGGGCCTCACCTTGGCTTGATCGCGTATCCAACACTGCATACGCATCGTCGCATGGGCCCCTTGCCAGCGTGGCAGACCAGGCAGAGCGTGCCTCCTTCGTCGTTGCTTTCTTTTTCTCCCCGTTTCACTCTCCTAATCCTACCTGAGGCTACCTCCCCAGGACCCGGTCGCCGCCTTTGCTTCTTCCGCTGCTGGGTGTGGCCTCTCACCGCACAGAGATTCCGCCAAAGGTGTGTGTATTCGACGCTGCTCCGACAATCCACGCTGCAAGGCTGGCATCAGCATCTGCATACGACAGACGTGTACATGCCGCCCGCATTATGCTGCAATGTACTGCGTTTTGCGGGGCAGGGTGGCTCTCGACAGGAAACACCCAAGACGCCCATGGCGGCTCTGAGCGAGCGAGCGAAATTGCGCATGGGTCCCTTGGCCTACCTGATGAGCTGCATTCTACGAACATTTACCCACGTACGGAGTACTCATGTCACCAACATGCAGCAGTTGGCGTTAGTTGCGCTCTCGATAGCCGAACCGCGCCTGGATCCTGGCAAGAGGCTCAAACCACCCTTGTCGATCCCCATGGGAGTTTTCCCACCCTCGCCATGGTTGGTCAGAAACCGTCGTTCCCACTGTTTCTCTCGACATACCCTCGAGGCTTTGCTTTGAACTCCCAGCCGTGATGTTGCGGCCGTACGTACCGCATAAGCCCAAGAATATCTTTGCTTTTCTTTCTTCGCATCGGGGATCAAGCTACCCATCGCCGCCAACACTCGATGTGACTCTGGCACATGAGCAGTCTCCATCCGTCGCGCCGCGGGCTCCAAGCCGGGCCGTCTCATACTCATCAATTCCATCCTAGAACGGGTTCAAGATGCCTGCCACTGCACTCCGTCGCACCCCTGGACCCTTGTTGTACAGCGAATGGGTCAAGCCAACGTCAGCAAGGCTACCCCCAGTTCCTCAAGTCCCCAACTCTATCGAAGATTTAGCCAACACATCCAAAGGAGGGGTTTCCCATCCTCGTCTGTGGTTGGTTCCTCTCCCTCTTGCAGTGCACGACAGTGCAGCCCGCCAACCGTGATCCGTGGGACCGGCGTTGTGAAACAGAACTGTCCCTAGCTTCGTATCGGGATCTGAAGGCCAAAGTGTCACGGCATGGTCGCTAAATAAGGCGTATTCGCGAAAGTGAGCCGCAGCTGCCATTGTGCCCCAGAATTCTATCTATGGTCCGCGCTGGGTTTGCTAGACAATTGGCACCTGTGTACTAGGTAGCAGGGCTGGACTTCTCTCCGGTGACACCGTGACATCACGGTTGCTTTCTTCTGTGCCCGCCAAGGCCCGTCGTACTCGTTAACTTGGCCTCGGGCCACTAGCCCTCCATCCTCGCCCCGGATTCTGATGCAGATCGGTCAAGCTGGATGAGATGTGATGCAGTGGCGAGCTCGCCTGTCGCGCGAGCTGAAGCGAGATGTATGCCCAGGATCCTAGTGGGTTGGGCGTCGAGAGATGAAATGGCTATCCATGATGGTGGCCGATGAGGTGCGTCGAGTCTGGTGACATGGCAAGCTGCCATTGTTCCGTCATCTCAGCTGCCCCGGCGGGCTTGACCTGGATGCAGCTGCTGAGATCCGATGCTCCATCAATGCCGTCGATCGCATCAGATCCGGCCCCGGAGGCCGGGAGTGCTTCATGAATCCCAGCCTGGCGGGGGTGTTGCTCTCAACTTTGCCTTTCTAGGAGGCGCATGGAGATTCTCGCGAGTCATGTCGCCAGGAGCGGAGTATTCACCGCTGCCCAGCTAGTCTTGGGAGTCGAGGTAGGGAAGCAAATAGTCAATCACATCCTCCCAAGGCTGTGGCACGGCTATTGACCAATATTGAATCCATCTGCATCAGCAACAGTCATCTACATTTCAAGCTCGTAGGCCGACTTGGCGGTGTGCCACCGCCTGGATGCTCAGCGCCAACACCGCAGGATTCGCAACTCTCACGAAAATGGGCTTTGGGGGTGCTTAGTGGAAAACTCCGAGTCGGCTGGCGATCCTCCTCAGAGTCTGTGAAGTCAAGTTGCAGGTGGTTGCTAAAAGTGCACAACCAAAAATAGAGGCTGTGCGAGTTGCTGGGCGGAGTTAGTGAGATCCTTCAGCCCCCTCAGACATGACAAAGATGGCACCGTCTACAATCCTAGCGCACTATCCTGATAGTGATCAAGCATATCCTCTTGCAAAGGGCTTGTTATTTATCGACGTTATCTCACACGGGAATCTACTTTCCGAATCACCGCTCCATCTACTATCCAATTCCACAGCCAGGATGAAGCTCAACCTTGTTGTCATCATGGCCGCTGTTGCAGCTGTGCCCATCGCTGCCCAGGCCGTCGACGTCGGTCATAGTGAGAAAGACATCGATAAACCGAGAAAACCTCGACAATATAAGGCAGAATGCAAACGCATTACCGGCCCAAAGACGGGATTGAATGCATGGAATGTTACCAACAACTGGATTTTTATCAACGAATTTGACGACTTTTGCAACAAGATGAAGAATGGTGTGGGTTCAATACATCTCGAGAGTGGGTTCACCAGATTGTACACTACCAAGTCAATTCCATTGTCACCATTGCCACTCTCGACAAGACACCCCCGTTTTACCTGTGCACATCGATCATGATGGCTTGCGCCGACGCCTCTGCCGACGCCATCCATTGCCTACATATGCTTGTCAGCCAGCTCATCGTTCAACCCCGCAGCGCAGCGGGTCCAAAAAGCACGTCACAAATGATGCTAAGCTGTGTCGGCGAGATGAACAGATGCATGTGTATTTCTTTTTTTTTTCTACCAAGATTGTTGTTTCCATGAAATTACATCTCCAGCTACAGCCCGCAAGCGACTAGCCCATGTACTTTTGTCATGGGGTGCACCAATAGACCCGCCATCAAGGCAAGAAAGATGTGGCACAGCTCAAAATGCCAATATCTGGCCAGCCTCTCAATGTGGTGGCGTCACCGTCATGACTGTGATACAACCTCATGTGCTGATGCGCTGTCCCTCCTCCATTCATCCTGCCCCGTCCGTGCAACCGCGCCCGCTTCCGCGGCTGGCCAGCTGGGTCCATTTCTGCCCGGCGCATTGATCCGTATGCCACGCAGCCTGTTGTACTTGTCCTCCTCTCCTGGCATCCCACCTGGACGGTGCCTGAGGCGGTGGCGCGCACGCCTCTGCGAATGGGCTGAGACGCCGCATGTGCGAGATGTTGATGAGGTCAATGGTGCCGCGTATTCCGCGGCTTTGGATGAGGGGGGGGGGAGGGAGGCATAGCATGGCTCCCGTCCCCCGGCTTGATACTGGAGCTTCTATTCCCACAACTGCCGAGTCCTGCGTCGGCCATACTGGACGCCACATCCATCAAGAGGTGGCGAATCGGCTCTTGGCTCGAATCTTCTTACCGTATCGGAAGAAGATGTACGGGAACGGCATCATGGCCACTGTGAGAAAAGCCAGCAGTGATGAGGCCCAGTGGTTGTTCAATTTCATGTACATCTGATTGCCAAACAAGGGAAATGCGGCTGCAGCAACAGTCAGCCATGATGAGGGTCGGATAGGGGGACAGCAACCTCCACCCCCCAAGCGTTCCAATTGCCGCTCGCTTGAGCATGTCGACAGGTAGGCATAGTGGGTTTGGGAGGATACAGAGTGAAAAGAGGCAAAACTCACCAGCAAACGCACAACGCACGAATGCATTGGCGGCCAGGGCGCTAGCAGCGGACTGCGGATAGGCATCCACCTAGAAGTCATGATATCAGCATTGTCTGCATCCTGGCACGAGCGCAAGCCCTCTTGAGCGCCAGCCACCTGGGTTTTTTTCTTTCCCAAACGTGAACCAGCGGCACAGGCGGGTCTTGGGGGGGCATGGATGATGAACCTACCAGAAAAGTGAAGATGCCACTGAAGACAAGAATGGTCCTATGGTAGTAAGGGAGCGGTTAGCCACAGCTCACAGCTGAGCGAAATGCAGAGAGGGACGACACGACACCGAGCGCAGAAGGGGGACAAGGGGAAACATCAATGACCAAGGCCTGACTAAGGGCTTGTGATCCGAGACACACAGGATTTCCGTGAGCTTGGGTCCTGCGCGCACAGAGACGGAGAGACACCGGACAGGCATGATTGCACGACAGTGTGCTCAGCCCAGCTCCGTCTTCCCGGGTTCCACAGAGTAGTCGTCCAGGCTCAATCAGACGGCCAAAGTTGCGCTGCATTGTAGATCGCAATGTGCTCGCTGCAGTCTGCACCTGGATTTCTTTTTTGCCCGGAAGCCACGGGCTGTCGTGCTGCGGATGGACGCATGAGCGCGCCCGCCCACACACGTACGATGGCTGCGTGCTGCGTGGGTAGGCAAAGCAAAGGGAGGTGGGCTTGATGTATGGTGTATGGTGTAGGTGTATGTGTATGTGTATGTGTATGTGTGGGTGCTGCGTGTTCATGTGTATGTTAATTTCTTTTCTCACTTACCCAGCTCCAAACAAGGCGGACCCGATGATGGGCACGATCCAGTGAACCCAAGGGTAGCAGGACCAGCCGAACATGAAGATGCCGGCCGGGACGAGAAAGGACCCGGCAATGACGGGCGGGAGGCGAAACTCGGGCTCGCTGGCGCCCCCGGCCTTGAGGATGAGGTTGGCGCGCACGCGGTACCAGACGGAGTCGAGGAAGACGGTCGACAGCATGCCGGTGAGGATGCCCAAGAAGGTCAGGCCGACCTGCCACTGGTTGAAGCCGTAGACCTTGATGAAGACGAGGGGGAACGCGCCGAAGAAGAGGTAGAGGATGCCGAGGAGGATGGCGGAGAAGATGCACAGGTTGAGGCACATTGGCTCGAAGATGAGGAGCTCAAAGGGACGCAGCAGAGAGTGGCCGATGGCGCTCATGACGGACTTTTCCACCTTTTCGGCTGGGGCCTTGAGGCTCTCGTTGCCCGTCTCCTTGCGCAGCTTCTCGGCCTTTTTCCTGAGGAGGATGGGGTCTGTGAAGATTTCAGGTTAGCCAGACGCCTCCTTATTCCACCTCATGATGGGTTTTGTCTGATGGTACTAACGATAAGTCTCTGGGACGAGGAAAACGATGGCCAGGAGCAGGACAAAGGCCCAGATCAGGAGCACCCAGTACGTCCACCTCCAGTCGACGTAAAAGTTGATGAAGCCGCCGATCAGAGGACCGATGGAAGGGCCGATAAAGGGGGCCAGGGAGAAGAGCATCATGGGCGCCTGCAGGTCCTGCTTTGCGAACAGGTCGCCCACGGTGCCACCCGACACGGCGAGGAACGAGCTGCCGGCAAAGCCATCGAAGAAGCGGGCGATGATTACGGTGGCGACGTTGTTCGCGACGGCCTCGGGGATGATCCAGATGAGGTACAGCGTCCAGGAGACGAGGTAGATGGGGCGGCGGCCGTAGAACTCGCTCAGCGGGCTCATGAGCAGGGGGCCCAGGCTGATGCCGAGCACGAAGGTGGACAGGCCGAGGACGGAGACGATGCGCGAGTTGCCAAAGTCGGCCTCCATCTGGGGGTACGTCTGCGTGTAGATGGAACTGGCGGCGGTGCTGGAGGTTTGCCGTCTCGTGGTCAGCATCATTCCAGGCCACGACAAAACAACCAGCTCGACGGCTTTGATCGCAGCAAGGAAGGGGGGAGGATCTACTCACACGCAGAAACTGCCGAGCGACACGATGATGGTGATGATCCATTTCCTCAGCTTGCCGAAGCTGCGCGGGCACATGGGATCCTCGACGCCGCCGTCTGGTCCGTCCCAATTGACCTCGTCGGGATCCTGGCCCTGCGCCGTCTGGGCTTCCTCGTCGGACTCCTTGGCGCCCTCGCAGATGCCGTAGCCATTGTGCGAGTAGGTGCGGCTGATGGCGGCGGACGACTTGGCCGAGGGCGAGAGCGACAGCGCCGGTTGCGCTTCAGTCCGGATGGGCTCGAAGTTGGTCAGCGTCTCGTCCCGGCTGTCGCTGTCGACGTCGACGTCCCGGACGGGCGCCTTCTCAGCATCGGGGTCCATGGCTGTTGTTGATCGGTTGCTGTTTGTTTTGCGCTTCTGCTGCCCGGGTCTTGCGGAAAGACTCAATGGCGTTATATACAGGGCATAGAACTAGTCGCAGGGGGTTCGCTCAGGCGCGATAAGAAGAGATGTGACTCATGCGAGATGCGAGAGAGAGGTCGAAGCAAGTGACGGACGAGGCCGTGATGTTGACTTCAAATACGACAATCAGCGTCCAGGGCAAAATCCAGGATCCAGTCGAGCGGGCAACCCGTCCATGACAACTCCCCGACACATTCAATCTCGGCTTGCTTTACAACAACTCCACGACCAGAAAGAAGCCCCCCCATTACTCATGGTCTCGTTCCGCCCGCCGTGTGCCCGCCACGGCCCACACTTGGTCAACGGACTCCCTGCTATCTCGACGGCTGTTGGACGGACGGCCTTGGCTACGGGCGGGCCGCCGGACCCTGGGTAGAGCGGCAGGGCTGCAGACCATTTTTTTTCGCCCTCGACGACAGAGTCCGGAAAGTTTGATCTCCCCCCAATCTCCCCGGTGGCCGCCGCAATCGCCGCCCATTCGCCGCCGGGGCCTTGGGGCATCGGCCTAGTCAGCATGCTCGTGGGCTGACAAAAACAGTTACGTCGTTTCTAAGCAGCTCGAGAGTGGGCGGCGGGCCGAACTAATTATTCGTAGTTAGTTTCATCGCGGGTGTGGAGGCGGCCGTTTTGGAGATTTGCAACGGGCTGATCGGCATCAGCTCTTTGCAGGTAAAAAACGCGGCCCGGTTGTCTCGGGTCGACGGGAGCGAGAAACGGCATCGGACTCCCAGGTGCTGACGCGCAGAGCACACATGGTGGCCAACTGCGCTCCCTCCATCATTGTCCATTGGCCTCAAGAGTGGGTGATGAAAGCTGCCGAATGAACCCCCGGTGTCGTCATTGCCGGGGTAGCACGGCAAGTCACCACGCTGTCAGCAAATCTGCCGCAAGGGCCTGCATACCCGCTGTTGGCGTGTCCCGGCCTAGTTCAGGGCGGTGGGTGTAGCAGCGGCCGACACTCCCGGCGAGTGGTCGATGATCTGATTGAGAGACGCAGCCCCGGACGGCATTTCGAGAAGGAGTTTATTCAAGCTTCAAGTGCGGCATCGATCATAATAAAAGTGATCCACATGCAGTCTATCTAGGTATCGTTTTTTCCATGGCTCGTTTGCTCGCATGGATGAATATATAAAGCATCGTCGTCGTATAATATATAGTACATCAAATCCGCAAACTCCAAATCCAGATATCCCAAGTCAGGCCGGCAGTCTTCACCACTGTCCCTTTCGACTCTGGATGATGCAAACCCCCGTCGCAATCGCAAAACGCCCCGGGAAAGCAAACTCAACATGCCACAACTCAACTCAAATACCCCGGCCTCGTAGTCGCGGGTAGGCCCGCTTCTCGCATCCCAGACCATGCCATCTCGTCTCCGCTCCGGGTTGACAGCTCTCCACCACCCTCCACCCTCAGTAGTACTCTGGGAGCCCCTTCTTCTCAAAGTCGGGCACGTCCGAGTCGCAGTTGAACTTGCGCTCGTACGCCTTCTCCGGCATGGCTCCCGCCTCGAGCCCGTGCTTGTAGCTCCACTGGTACGCGCTCTCCGTCTTCCACGTCCAGTACCACCAGCCCCAGCCCTTCTCGAAGCTGTGCATCTGCGCCTCGGCGAACATCCTGAGGAACTCCTTATACTCGTTGCTCCACCGGTCGGGCGGCTCGTTGGCCTTTGCACACGAGCACTTGTTGCTCTTGAGCGGGCACCGCGGCTCCAGCACCGAGTCGCTCTTGTTGCCCGTGTCCAGCGAGCCCTCCCACCGGTTCCCCTTGCCCACGCCCGTCAGGTGCTTGGCGCAGTCCGTGTCCGCCTGCGACCACTCGGCGAAGAGCGTCGGGCCGTACCCCCGCGTCCGATCCGTGCTGAGCTGCGCCTGCTCCGTCCAGCCCTTGCACGCGTACTCGACCTTGGCCTTGTGCGTAAAGTCGATCTGGTTGATGTTGAAGATGACGTACTGGTGCACGTCCAGCACCATGTCGTCGTAGCCCGTCATCCGGCCCTGCCAGTTGTTGAGGCCCATGAAGCCGTCGCCAAACACCACCAGCGCCTTGAGCCCGCTCTTGCGTACCCTGCTGTACGCGTCCTCGGTCCACTGCACCACCTTATTGGCGTCGAGCAGCGTCATTCTGGGCTCGTTGGCGATGCCGTAGTGCGTGATGATGTTCTTGTACCGGTCCTGCGCAAAAAACTTGGCCATGCGCTCGTGGATCTCGAGGGACCGCTTCGCATTCTCGTCTCCGTTGGGTCCGTTGAGCCAGTTGATGTCGCCTCGCCGCCCGCTGTGGTCCCAGCCGTTCTGGCTCCCGGGCAGCCCGTGCAGGTCGAGGTTGACGCGGAGCCCGTACTTCCTGGCCCATTCGATTCCTCGCAGGAGGTAGCGCCACGCCGTGCGGAACACGTACGGGTCCCCATCGTAGATCTGCACTGCCCAGTACGAGAAGGCGATGCGCACATGATCCAGCCCCGCGTCGCGGATGCTCTTGAAGTCGTCCTCGGTGATGAACTCGGCGTAGTGCTTCTCCAGTGTCTCCTGAGCCTTTGAGCCGAGCTTCTGGGTCAGCGTGTACTCGTCGACGACGCCGTCGTTGGAGTTGTAGTTGAACAGGGACGGCGTAATGTACGGCTCCAGCATCAACCACCCTCCCAGACACACACCGCGGGCAGGAGACTTTTCGTATGAGCCCCACGGCTTGTTCAGCGCCGGCACCTTGTCGTTGGCCCTCGCGGAATCGTCCCACTTGTCGTAGAGGCCCATCACGGGCAAGTCGCCAACCATCTGATCCGTAAAAGTGACGTTGAAATCGGTCGTCGTTTTCCACGCCCACGGATCCAGATATGATCCCTGGTATTTTTGCGGCACCTCGTTCCTGTCCTTGCCGTTGAGATCCGAGTTTTTGGACCCCGAGTTCCCTGGGCTGTTGCTGCTGTCGCTGCTGCTGTTGTTCTTATTCTTGTTGCTCACCACCACGGCGACGACGACAATGATGATGATGACCACGATGGCGCATCCCAGCAGAATCCCTGTTAGAAATGTTAGGACGGATGCGATTTGCGGCTGCTGGCACACTGACATAGCTTCTTCTTGCTCTTCTTCGGCTTTGCCTTGCGGTAGAAATCCTCCTTCTCGAAGCTGTCCTCACTCCACTCGGCGCCTCCCCTCAAGCCAGACGATTTCACCCGGCCTTCCTCCATGACTGCTCCACTCACCACCCGCCGCTTCTTCTCCCTTTGATCTCGATGTTTGCGTGGTCTTTCTTCTTCTCGGTCTACCGATCTGTATTCGTTGCGGTTGACGCGCTTCGAGCGCTCGCTCCGCCTCCTCTGCCGCTCGTTTTCCCTGTCCAGGTCGTTCAGTGCGCCTGCGGATAGTCCATGGCTTCTCCGGTCATCCCTGGTGTCATCTGAGCCCGACGCCGGCCTGCGCGCATGCGACCGCCTCTTTCTGTTTGGATTGCGCTTCGAAGACTGGCCATTTCGGGTTCGCTCGCGCTCTCGACGATCTCGGTCTCGCTGTCGCTGTGGCCGGGAAGACTCGCGCGGGGCCATTGTGCAGGCTGGCAGCTTCCGTCGTTGGAATGAAGAGTCAGGAAAGAAGCAGAATCATGACATGGCGGGAATGCATTGACTCGGCCCCATCAGTGACGACGCCATCGACCGTCTAGCACCAAATTCCTTGATTGAGGAGGTCTTGGCTCCATCTCGACATGGGTAGGTGCCGTTGGCAGGGCAACTATCTCGTGGCATCTTATCGGCCACTAGGTCGATCGCGGCAGGAACGATTGCCGCCAACCCCGCGGGGGACCGCAGCAAGCCGAGCCTGACATCACCTGCGCCGAGGACAAACGCCCGGCACGTCTCACAGCGCCGTTGCGATGGCGTTAAATGCCTGCTCTGCGTCGAGCCTGTGCCTTGTCCATCGACACAAACATCGTCAGACGCCAAAATGAAGCAGCGCGTCGTCCATCAACTGAAACGGGCGCTGGGACCCGCATCGGCGACATCAACTAGACGACTTGTTGCGGCCTCGACACGCTGCTACTCAACCCATCCTCCCAATGCCAGGCTAAACCTCCCCATTGACTACGGCAACAACCCTCTGCTCGCCCAGAGCTCGCAGGCCATTTTTGCGAACAAGGAGCTGCCAGACGAGGTTCGCAATGGCACGACCCACAAGATGAATCTGTTCCAGGCCATCAACGACGCCATGGGCATTGCTCTTGCAGAGGACGAGAAGGTCGTCGTCTTTGGCGAGGACGTCGCGTTCGGCGGCGTTTTCAGATGTACGATGAAGCTGGCCGATACACACGGCTCTGAGCGAGTGTTCAACACCCCCCTCACCGAGCAAGGCATCATGGGCTTTGGCATTGGACTGGCCGCCGAGGGCATGCGGCCCATTGCAGAGATCCAGTTCGCCGACTACGTCTATCCCGCTTTTGACCAGCTCGTCAATGAGGCTGCCAAGTTCCGATACCGCGATGGCGCATGCGGACGCGGTGTGGGCGGACTGACTGTGAGGATGCCGTGCGGTGGCGTTGGCCATGGTGCCCTATACCATTCTCAGTCACCCGAGAGCTTGTTCACGCACATTCCCGGGCTGAGAGTCATCGTTCCGAGATCCCCAGCTCAAGCCAAGGGCCTCCTGCTAGCAGCAATCCGCAGCAACGACCCCTGCGTGTTCCTTGAGCCCAAGATTCTGTACCGCGCCGCGGTAGAGCAAGTCCCCACCGCGTCGTACGAACTCCCGCTCTCCAAAGCAGAGGTCGTCAAGGAGGGCAAAGATGTGACCATCATCTCATATGGCCAGCCCATGTACACGTCCATGGCTGCCCTCAAGAAGGCGGAGCAGGACCTGGGTATCTCGGCCGAGCTCATCGATCTCCGCACAATCTATCCTTGGGATAAAGAGACCGTCTTCAATAGTGTCCGGAAAACAGGGCGCGTCATGGTGGTCCACGAGTCCATGGTGAATGCAGGCGTCGGCGCTGAGGTGGCTGCCGCAATCCAAGAAGACCCCGACACCTTCAACCGACTGGAGGCCCCAGTGGCACGGGTTGCCGGTTGGAGCATCCACAACCCGCTGTTGTATGAGAAATTCAACCTCCCTGATGTAGCAAGTGAGTGGTTGTTCATACAATCTTGGCCTTTGATCCCGTTCGTACTGACCTCTGCCGCCAGGAATATACGACAATATTAAGAAGCTCCTAGACTATTGAGCTAGCGAAACACCTTCGCAAGGATGAGACGCCATGAGCGGTAGGCAGAAGTAGAAACTGGGGCAGTGTTATTCGAACCGGTCATCCATACTGTAGCTGCTTTATTAGATGTATCCTGTAACGGGACAGGTACGATCAGAAATCGAAGCTGTTTTCAGGTCATCAATCTCCAAGTGAACATGTACGATAGAACAGTACTCGTTGGGCCCAAATAAATAGCGGGGCTTTACAGTACTGCACTAACGGTGCAGCATCACGTCCCCACTGCTCTGTTCCACGCTCCCAAGCTACTGCCCCGCCTCCCAGTTTCCCCCTGCTCCCGATTGAGGTCAGATGCATTGAGCTTCCACGCCACCACCGAAAGCCCCGTCACCGCCGTATCTGCCCCTACCCTCTTCTCCCTCGAGCGTAGTCCTGCTTTGCACCATGTCCGAGCTCGAGATCGTCTCGGCCTTTGTCGAGGGCGCGCCCCCCGGAGAGGTTCGTCCAGCGCCGCCCCCGCGACTCCGCGTCATCGCCCAGCATTATCAGCTAACAGCAAACGACACGACAGCTTGCAGACGTTGTTGCAGGTCCGATAGCCGCACGAATATCCCCTTGCATGCACAGGGTGCTGACTCCGTACTGCAGATATCAAGATCCTTACCGACAACCCCTCCATCGTTTCCGACCTGGCCCCCGCCTTCGAGAAGTATAATGAGGAGCAGCTTGTGACGGTGAAGCTGCCGGGCAGCAGTCAGCCGGTACGTAGATGATACGCACGGGATCGTATAGGACACTGCGGCTCATTACATAACTTTCACAAGGTCGTCATCAGCTCGCACAACTCCCTCGGCGATGGCCGGTACTTTGATGTCGAGAGCTCCTCCAGCTTCGCCTTCGACCATGCTACACAAGTGGGTTGGCCCAGAAAATGGCAAGACGTGAATGGAGTGGCTGACAGGTTCGCAGAAAGCCAGCGCTGTGCAGAGCTACGTTCTAGAGGGCTCCCAAGCCGACCTTGTGTGAGTAGAGATGAGGGGTGCACGATTGACGGCGAGCAACTAACAAAGCCTCCAGGAAATCCACCCTCAAGAACCTAGGCACCTACGTGCAGGAGCACTTCGCCAATGCCGCCCACGGCGTCTACCCCATCGATTCCGACTCCAAGATTGCCATTGTCATTGTTGGCAACAAGTACAGCCCCAACAACTTCTGGTAAGATCGTGACGGAGATGAGGTGCCAGCCGACGGCAAGGCTAATGCAAGCAGGAACGGCCGCTGGCGATCGTTGTACATCTTTGACCCTTCGACTGGGGGCCTCGAGGGCTCCGTCAAGGTGGACGTGCACTACTACGAGGACGGAAACGTGCGACTCCTGACCAACAAGCCCGTCACAGCCTCGATCCCGTCCGGCAACGGCGCGGGCATTGTCAAGGAGATTTCCACCACTGAGAAGAAATACCAGGAGGAGCTTAACCGAGGCTTCGTGAGCCTTAGCGAGGGTGCCTTCAAGGGTCTGCGACGACAGCTGCCGGTGACGAGGCAGAAGATTGAGTGGGATCGCGTGACCGGCTACAGGCTGGGCCAGGATATCGGCGGCGGCGGCTCTAGACGATAGGCGTGCTGTATCCGTTGGTTCAGTGTTGCGGGACGAGACGCAGCATTGGCTGGACTAAAAGGTCTGCGTCGTGGTCATGTACCAACCTCCTATAGATGACTTCATGAGCGTGGCTGCGCGATGTGTGTTTCGAGACGACTTCTGAAATAAATCACAGTTCCTGCGAGGTGCATTCTTTGGCACGCTGGCTGTGATGTCCGAGACATACCAGAGGCATGTTTGTCAGATAACCCTGAGTAACAGGTCTGAAGCGGCGTTAATCATGGTGAAATTCCCATGCGTAGATCCACTCAAGAGTTCATGGGCAGTTCACGCAACGAATCTCAGGGTGGGTCGGGAGCGGTGTCTGCCTGGTTTGCCATGCAGGTCGAGCGCAACATCAAAGAGGAGGAAGAAAGATTTCAACCAAGACGGATTTCTGCATTCCTGCAGTCTCTACACTCCCGACCTGACGCCGGTCCAAGCCATGGCAGCATCGCCCCTTCCGATAACCCAATACACAGCCGAGGAGTTCGTGGAGAGCTGCGGGGCCGTCCTTTTCGACCTCGACGGCCCGGAGCCACGGGTATGCCTGATCCAGCACCGACCAAGCGGCAAGTGGCTCCTCGCCAAGGGACGACGCAACTGTGGCGAGAGCCGAGCAGAGGCTGCCGTCCGGGAGGTCCGCGAAGAGACAGGCTACAATTGTCAGCTGCTACCGATGACCATGGCGACCCGGGCCCCGAGCCCATCGGAGGATGCGAACGCCCCGGACACGGTACGGGTCCACGCTGGGGTCACGGAGCCGTTCATGTTCACGCTACGACAATTGAGAGGGAACAACAACGCCAAGGTGATATGGTGGTTCGTCGCTACCACAACGACGGCGCAGGATGGCGACAACCCCCTAGGAGGGCTCCGCGGAGAGGCAGCCTTTGAGCCCCGCTTCTTCAGCCTCGACTTGGCGCTGGAGACATTGACCTTTGAGACGGATCGTGAAATCCTCCGCCGGGCCGTGACCCTCGTCAAAGGCCGATCAGCTGGGGGCTCGCAATAGGTCGTCATTGGGCCGCACTGGCTGGGTCGGAATTTCGGGCTTTGGTTGCATCTAAGCGAGGATGCTGGTGGCCTGGATCTAGAATCTAGATCGATACATAAGATGGTGCGATCATCGCCACACATACCAGCAGGGAATTTGCAATCGCAGCCCATGATGCTGAAAGAGCCCTGATAGTCAATCCCAATTGGTTTCTCGTATAGGTATTCCTTGGAAGGAAAATGGTTTCTTTCCTGCCTCCAATTGCTCACAGTGCTCATGCCTCGTCTGCGCATAGTCTGCCAAGTTCGGTCTATCGGCTTTCGTTTCTGATGAAAGCGTTGCAATACTTGTGGCTCTGTAAACTAAACCAGAACATCAATCGACGGCTCTTCTTCAGTCTGGAGAGTCGCAGGCCCATCCCGCCTTCTCAAAAAATTCATTACCTCCTTGATGGAGGCCGCCCCGTTAACTTCAAGGTCTTGAAATATATAGAGGCCTGCTTCAATTACTTCGGAATAGTCTGAAATCTTCGGGTAGATCTCACGGTCAAAAGATTCATGGGCGCGGACCCGGGGGCGACTGTTTCGGAGCTTGGGCTCGGGGTCGTATTCCAGGGCGTCGTCTTCCAGGTGGTTGTAGCATCTTGCGTGCCGTGCTTCGTTGGGCAGGCACATGGAGGCGTACTACGGACAACTAGGGCAAGAGAGCGTCTTGACGAAACACCGCCCACACCTAGTGCAAGCTGACATGGTGGTTGTTGTCGGCTTGTTGGGTGGGGACAAAGAGACTGTGTGGGTAAGGATAAAAAGGTCACAGTGAGGTTGGAGGGGGCGGCATTCCATGCTGCAAGTATTGGGGCATCCACCGCTGGCGGTGCGCTGATTGGCACCCTTAGCGGAGTACAGTAGACTAGTACTCTGTCCGGGCCTTGTGCTCTGACCACATCAGCTCCCAGAGCTTTCCCCAGGTTTCCGAGGTGAGTCGTACCCAGCCAGGCGGCCCATGCCCGGGACTTTTCGAGCCGAACAGAACGGGGCCGGCGCGCATGTGGCGCTGTGGGGCGATGGCGGGAGCACCGCGATGCGCCTATGATGAGCCTGGGATGGATTTAATGATTACTTATCGTCGACAAATTCAAAAATCAGTGAGGGGCCGTCGCATAACACATGATACGATCAGTGACCGCCGATATGCAGGTGCTGCAACGGCGTGGCATGACCTGTTGTCACCTTTGCCTGCCACAGCGCCCCGACTGCCCGGTCTCATTGGTGTCGTGCGCCTCGGTCAATGGCATTGACAGCGAGCAGGGGATCTTGTCCAAGGGGGCGACTTGAGCTGGTCGTACCAGTCTTAGGGCCTGGGCCTGGACCGGACAAGTGATGCCCGTCTTGGAACGGTGGATTGGGTTTATAGGGCCCGTCGACGGCGGCTCATTAGACGCAGAGAGCTCTCCCAAGTGCCAATTGACTCTTTGGGATCGACCGCGGACCAGCCCAGAGCGGGAAAGTGTCTTGAATCTTCGTCAATCGGTGGCTTGCTGAAGCTGTCGTTGCTCTTGATGCCCAGCCGTTGCCGTCACCGTCGCCGTCACCGTCGACAGTCCTGTCTTCTGCTGCCATTGCCGTTTTGTTCCCTCGATCCTCCCACCCAGAGCTGGCCCTGCCCAATCGCCAATCTAGGAAGACAAACCTGCCACACTACCCGGTGCTATTTCGTCGAACCAGCCAACTGTCCCGCAGGCCACGGAGGGTGGGGGGTCCGGTTTCGCGATGCGCATCGGGATCGTAGTACACGCCGACCTCCTGTGCCCGTGGTGCTATCTCACCAAGCGCAGCCTCGACAAAGCCATGACCAAGTTCAAGGCGTTGAATCCAGGCGTCAGATTTGAAGTCCTGTGGCAGCCTTTCCTGCTCCACCCCGCCGCGGAAAAGGGTGCGTACGTCTTGCTGATAACGGCCTCTCCTCCCCCATTGTCTGGTCCAGGCTCTCGCTAACACACCACTCGGCGATAGGCAATAAGCTCGACTTCTACGAGACGATCCATGACAGCGATCCGAACGTCACGGACGAGACCTTTCGGGACTTCGTCTCCCGCCTCCAGGAGACGGGCAAGAATGAGGGCATCACCTTCGACCTCAGCGGAAACACGGGGCCGTCGCAAGCCGCCCACCGTCTCGTCGCCCTCGCGCGCCAACCACCCGACTCGCCGCCTATCCAGAGTGACGTCGTCGATGCCCTCTTCAGGGGCCACTTCGAGACCGGCCACGACCTCACGGACCAGGAGTGGCTGGTCGAGGTCGGCACGAGCGTCGGCCGTCTCGACCCTCATCTGACGCGCATTGGTCTCGCGAGCGACGACACCGCGCGCGTGCTCGCCGCCGAGGTGCTTGCGGCAACCAAGGGGAGCAACAGGGTCCAAGCCGTGCCTCGAGTGTGTGTCCAGGGGCGCTTCATCATCAACGGCTACCAAGACGAGGACATTTATGACCGGATGTTCGAGAGAGTCTTGCTGGAGGACCGACACGCGTGACAGGCGGAGCGAAAGTGGGAGTGGGAAGAATGGGAGGGGGAAAAACGGGAGGTGAAAACAGAGCGGGGTCAAGCACTGGGATGGGGATCTGGTCACAGCCAACCAGTGCTTTTGGGAAAAAGAAGCAATCTGCATTCATCAAAAGAAGGACTGTGACGTACCCAAACATACGCATCACGGGTGCTGGAAGAGGATATCAAAGACGAGGCAGACTCTCATATGAGGAAGTCAATATCGCTGGTTCATGTTGGTATTTTTGCTTGTAGTCAAGCTCCTTGTCTACGCCGCATATCTTTTTATAGCATCGCGGCCACATGTCTGTACCTAGCTCGGCCGAGTCATTAAAGGGGGAAGAATTGAGCAGCAAGGAAAACATAAAATAAAATGAAAAAAAATGAGCCCACCCCTGTGTTTTGATCAGAACGCCATTGCGGAAGGATGATGGAACTGCCTGGTTCTTGCTTTGCTCCAAACAAACCGAGAAGGAAATCTCCCCACGTGCCCCGAAAACGCCGTACAAAGCATGGCAGCAACCTAGACAAACACGCTGCTGTCTTCTTTTTTTGCCCCTCTGCCCCCGAGTCACCTGAAATGCCACCCCAGAAACCCTCCCCGAATGCGAACCACACATCCAACCGCTATCGCCGTAGGTTGCTGTAGTCCTGCATCAGGTGCGCCATGTGCACGTTGGTCGCCTTTCCGGCGCGCTTGCCCGCGCGCTTGCGCTGCGCCTTGGGCTTGGCGCCCACGCCCTGGACCGCCTTGCGCGGATCCTCGCTCGTGGGCTTCTGCCCGACGTTGACCAGCTTGCGATGCATGTCCTCGGTGCTGGGGATGGGCACGCGGTGCCACATAAGCTGGAATTCGGGCTGGACCGAGTGATGGAGCGATGCATCGTTGGGCCACACAGATCTTGGCAGATTGTCCTTCTTAGTGCGCACTATCAGGATCTTGTGCTCCCGCTCCAGCTGATTCAGGGTCTCCTCGCAGTCGGGCCAGCCGTCCTTGAGGTCCTTGAACAACAGGCCCGAGGCGTCCGTCTTGCGCTGCAGATGCGCCAGGAGCGACGTTGCGTCCTTGACATCGGGGATAATGGGCCGGTGCGAGTACATGCCCGTTTGCCATGTCTGCTCGCTGAGGCTGGCGTCGGGCTTCCAGTCGACTCGCGGATGGCGGCGAAGGCCCTGGGCGAGATTGCTTTTGTGCTCGTCGGAGAATTTGTTGAGGCTCAGATGATCGATGATCTCCGTAATGGTCTTTTGCTCGCCCTTCTTCTTGAGGTACTCGACGGCGAAGGTCATATTCGTCTCGACAACATTACCACTCCCAGTGTTGGCTGGCTGCGAAAAGATGTCTTTCGGGGCATCGCGCTTGCGCTTGGTCGTTGGTGTGTTGGGGTCCGATGCAGCCGACGGCGACGGCGATGGCGGAGCGAGCGAGGCTGCCTTGACGGTCGATGGGTTGGAGATCTTGCTGGCGGCCGAGGCGAGGGTTCGGTTGAAGGCAGATGACTGCTTCTCGAGATATGACATGATGGGCGACGTTCGGGGCACGGCTCTCTCCAAGGGCGGGTACAAAAGAAGAGATGGGGGAGGAGGGAGAGAGGCGACAAAACAAAGGAGACTGGAGGCGGAAAGGAAGACGGAGCCAAGAGGGATTTGGGTTGACAAAGAAGTCAACTTTGACGTTGATCCGTGAGCGAGGTGAGGCGAGGCTGATGCCTGGGAGATGTGGCGCAACTAATTATGGCGCAGGCGCAAGGTCTGGTCAAGGTCTGGTGGGACACGCCAACTCAGAGCCTCTGGCGCCAGATTGCCATTTCGCGCCGAACATGTGCGACCCCTCTCAGCCTTGCCGAATTGGCTCGTCACATTTGCCAGACGAGAGTTTGTTTCGACAGGGGCTGCCGAGAAAAAAAAAATTGGTACGCCGACCGGGGGGGGCAACAAAACTTTAACAAGTCAAATGGAAAGGGATCAGTCCTCTTTATTGATTAAAACAACGTAAAATGCCGGATATCCATATTCTACTGCCGCGCATCTCTTTCTCCCTTGATGCGGTAAATAGTTCTTTCCCATGGCAACACCAATGCTCCTATAGGCACGCCTGCCGTGCGCAGGCACGGTCCATGAGTGGGCGCAAGCCCGGCTCTTTATTAGGCTCCGCCCCCAACAAAAAAATGTCATCGAGGAAGATGTACAAAGGGGCGCCGAGCATGTGAATCGCGGCCCACCGCACCATCTCTTCACAGCGAGCGGACTATACCGTGCACGCGCGAAGAGAGCCTCACACGCCAATGCGTCCCCTGCGTCCACCTCCTCCCTCGTAGAGTCACAGTTGCTCTCCGACCAAAATGGTCCTGGGGAGACTGCGACAGTGGTTAGTGCATCGCGCAGGTGGCAGCTTAAGCGGCGTGCTTAGCGACTGCGGCCTGGGCCTGGAGGTACTGGTAACCGAAGTAGGCGCCAGCAGCGAAGACGACAGCAACAGCGTAGGCGCCCATGCCAATGCCAGTGTGCTCGGCCTTGACAACAGCTCCGTGGCCATGGGTGACGGCGGGGTGAGCAGGGCCAGGGTCGCCGGGCTGAGGGTACGTTGTTAGCATTTGCGACACGCAATTGAAGGGGTGGATTGTTTTGGACTCACCAGGCGCCTCAGCTCGCCAATGTAGAGACGGTCAAGAGCCTCGCGGGCCTCGTCACTGTGGCCGACATCTTCGAAAGCCTCGGTGGCATCCTGGCCAGCGACGTCGAGCATCACCTCCTCACCACCACTGCATGGGAGCCGTTAGCAAGCGAACCGAGAGGAAGGGGGGAGGGGAAATGGCGAGACATACGGGTGCTCATCGAGGAACTTGGTGCAGTCGTAGACCTTGTCGTGAACGACCATGTAGACGTCGTTCTTGGTGTTGTGCTCGGCAACATCCTGGAAGGTGAAGACCTTGGCCTCAGACATGGCGGCGGTGTTGTGGTGGTTGTTGTGGTTGTTGGGGTGGGAGGAAGGAGAGGATCGGGTTCGCACAGCGTCGTCGAGGACTCGAGGAGGTGGAAGGAAGAGGAGGAGGTGGCAGATGAGCGAAGCAGAGGGAATGACAAGTCAGCGTTTGCTGGAAGAAGAGGCGGCGGCCGGTAGTAAAAGGACGGAGTCGAGAGCGCCGTGCCGGGGATGGGAGGAAGGTGCTCCACCCCCCTGCCGGTCGCTGTGTACCGGTCTGTGTTGCCCTCTGCGCGATGTCCACTACCAATTGCCCACTGCCCAGGCGTGCTGTGGCTCCATGACTTGCCACGAGCATCCATCAAATCCATCCACCACCACCACCAGTCCACAACCCCTCCCCTCATCATGCTACTTCGCTGTGCCCGTCCGAGTACCATGTACATGGATACAACCCACCGTGCTGCTGCTCGGCACAGGGCATCTGTCAAGCCGGGTGGCTCCGCTTGGAGGCCCGGGTTCCAGTGTCCCCAGCGGCCAGCAACCCAATTGCCAAAACACTTCAGCGCCCCTGCGATTCTCACAGGGCAGCCATGGGTGCCTCTCCGCCAAAAGGTCTACCCCAACAGGGCCCTGCAGGCCCCTAATGGCTCGGGGCGCTGGCTGGTACGATTCGGCCGCCCCCAGTTCCGATTCCGAGACCCAAGAGGAGGCCCTGTCCAGGAACGGCAAAGGAACGCGGCTCACTGGCACGGCTGCCAGCAAGCCAATCACACGTCGCGAAATTACCGCCGCCGCGACGTGATTTGCCAGGGCCCTCCCAACGTTCGACTGGTTTAACGGAGTCTAGGTAAGTTCAGGTAACTTATCAGTGACTTGCACGGTGCTGTTCCGCCAGGTACGAATACGCCGCCCGGGATTTCCCACCCCCCGTTACCGTCTTTTTGTTTCTCTGTCGCTCTCCACACCCTGGCCCAGCAGGCCCAGCAACTGCCATTCAGCGGAAGTCCATTTAACATCTAATAATATTGGCCATGAACTGCATGTCTTCTGGATCTCTTATTCGGATGTTCCACTCATCGTCTTCTTCAACTCTGTTCCCTTGCATTCGCTTTTACATCAACTCAACACTTTTCTTTTTCCTTCTCCCCCTTTTCTCTCAGTGCACCTCCTTGATTCCCTTCTTCCCGCCCATCGCTACCGCTCCGCGGTCGAACATGGGGGCGGGACCAGTTTGCATGACTCTGTCCAGCCAGAGACAGACAGAGGTTCGGCGCGCGCATGGCCGGGAGTGGGATTCGGCATCCGAAGCCACCCTCCCTTATCCTGCCGCGGGGCACTAACAGACTGCCGACCAGATGGGGTATCTATTCGCCGTATAGCTACTTACGAGAGTGCCTCCAACATCCCCCCACTTGACCACCAGCCCGGAGTAGTAGTCCATGTCCTATCGTCAACGGTACCTAAATTTCCACTCCGGGCAACAATTCCCGAAGCCGCCTGCGCCTTGGCTGATATGGCGAGGAGAGGCAGCCTCGCAAGCCCACAGCGACTCTGCCTGCAGCTCCAGCCCGGATTTCTAATCTGAGATGAATGCATGGATGGTATCGGTTACAAACAGCTACTTGCCTTTCTTGCACCGATCAGGTACCGACCGCCTTGCGCAATTCTCGCCTCCAAGTTTCACAGCGTGACGTGCCCCTTGTACAGTCAGTCTTGTATGGTGGCACCACCAGCCTTCCTCGGCATTGCTATTATTTCTACCCCGCCTCCGCATCTGAGAAATTTCAGCCTCGGTGGAAGCGTACTGTTGCTGCTACTGCTGCGACTGCTGCGACTACAGCTGCTGGCGCCGCAGCTACTTGTTTCCGCGGTCTTGGGCCATTGCTGGATTGGGAAATAATGATTCCCAACTGGCGGAGCGGGCCAAGAAGGACGAAGGCAAGCCTGCGGGGAGAATTCCGATTGCCGGGATGCCGAGCTTGAAGCGGGCTGGCCGCACTTGGGGCCGTCCGCACCACGCCAGCCGTCATTACACAGTTACAGAAACAAGCTGCTGGCAAAGGCATTGGCATTGACACGGGATGCTAGCAGGTAATGGTGGCATCTCTGACACCTCGATTTCATCCACCAGCCCAATGCCAACTCGTCGAGCCAGTTTGTAGCAGATACCTCTGAGTCCACGCACCGATAATCTGGGGAAAGGTCCCGAAACGGCAATCTTCTCGCAAAACCCCCGGCCGAACGTGATGCGCCCTACGTACCGAGGATCTGTCGCGAGAGGGTGTCCTCCTGCTGTGCCATATGCCGGGGAAAGTCCCGCCTGACACCTGAAGACGTCTGATTATCAGCTCTCTTCGCACCATCTCCGCATCCTGTGGCGTCGCCGCCATACTGGGGACACTCACTCCTGTTTCTCTACTAAACACAGCTAAAGCAAGGTAGCTTCCGACTCTGCCTCTCTACTTTAAATCACCCTGTAGCCCACCTAGTCCGCTCAAAGTAGGGAAACGCTCGCGGCAGCTTCAACGAGGCCTCACAAGGTCCCTGCGGCTTGCAACAACAAGCCCCGGCAGCAGCTTGCACCAACCGGGCTCTCGCAGAAGCTGGCAACGGCTTGCATTAACAGGCCAATAAGGGGCTACGTCGGGGGCCCTGTTGCTGGAAGCAGTTGCGAGAGCTGCTGCGAGGACTTGTTGTTGCAAGCTTCCGAGGCTGCTGATGTTGGCCTTCGCCTCATGATGGTACCAATAATTCAGTGTACAGGAAAGTGGATCGCTGTCAAGTCACGTGAAATGTCACGTGATATTTCACGTGACCGCTTCTCTAGAAGATCGTTCTATCGCAACTCTGTCATTTTCAACAGCTCAACGGCTTCCTGATGCATTGGGCCATTGAGCGGCTTGGTCAGGACGTCGGCAGCCATCTTGTCCGTTGGGCACTACACCATTTTGACCTCGTTCGCCACACCTTCGCGGGCATGGTGGCGGCTATTGAGGACTCCAGCCATGGAGGGACTCCAGCCACAGACACCCCAGAGCGTTGACTGCGCTAAGCCGCACTCATATAACTATTTACGTGTCTCACAATATATATACCTAGATCTATACACTAAATCCTACACCGGAAGGGACAGAATAATTAGCTAGTAGCTTAGTACTTAGTAATAATCAATGCAATCAACCCGAATCCACCGTCCAGAGCTTCTAGTCGTAGCCAGACTATGTAGATTCTCACGAGAAATCCTTCCAACATAATTAATATAATTCATAATGCTCCAGCTACTGCCCCTCTCTCACAATGGTTATAAAAACACTTTCCCAGACGTTATCATTCCTGCAACCGGCAGAGCGTGTCACCTCTCTGGCACGCATCTGTTAGCTGCACGTCGCAGGAATAGCGTAGCGTGCAGGAGGCTTTCTTGTGCAACCCCAAACCACGCCCGTTTAGTGCCAAGAGTGCTCACTCGCATCAAGCAACGCAAGGCAAAGGAAGGCCGGTGAGAAAAAGCAACGAGATGGATGCAGGGCGCAACGTCTTATTGCCGTCTCAGCTGGAGGAGAGGCGGGGCGACCGGCGCCGGCAACGTCCAGCCAACATGCATCTCCATATCATCATCTTATGGTCGGTGCGCTCAGGTTGTGCAAAAAAGGTCCAGTCAAATCAGTATTCGCAAGTCTATAGTATGTGGTGTGGTGTGTCCGATCCCCGATTCCCGTGTCTAAATATCAAATACAGAACCAATCCAGTGTCTTGTAGTTTCCATCGCGTTCAGCAGTTTGCTTCCCCCGGCGGAAAGCAACCCAGAGCTTCCGGTGTAAACTCCCGTTTCATCCCTCCCAATACCTTCCCTTGAGCATCGTGCAGACTGTCCCGTCTGTCCATCGTCATGAGGTTGCCGGCCGCCAGTCTATTTCGCAAACTTGAACAAAGGAAAGTGTCTTCGACGACCTGAAATGGCAATCGGTGCAAATGGAAGAAGAACAAAAACAAAAGAAGAGATTATCGGCGTTCCAAACGTGCTCCTTCAAGGAGGGAGCCCAACGGTCTAGGGGGTAATAGTATTAGGCGACCAATGGGCTTGTAATTTCCGCAATCATGCAGTTTTTTGTCCGAGGTGCCAAGGTCCAGCCCAAGAGAGAAAAACGCCTGGCAAAAACGGCGTCAAAACAGACGCGCTGGGTAGAAATCAAAGGCCGCAAAAGTACAGATGGGGTATCATTGAGCTTGGTCGTCTTGGGCTCCCGACAAGTGAGACCAGGCAAGCTCAGAAGAGTGCAGGTCAGCCTCCTAAGCCATGTGCACCAGTCCAGGCTCGGTGCTCTGGGGGCGGCGCATGTGAGGAGCAGCGTTATAGTACATAGTGTGCATGGCTGCGTTGGGGTTGTACGCATCGGGCTCGGGATACACGTATCCATTGCCGTTCTGCGAGGGCGAGGGGACGTGGGCCGGTGACTGCCAGCCTACAGTCGACATGTGCGGGCTGCCACCGACACTGCCCGATCCGCCTTGGCTGGTACTCTCAACATTGGGCTCCAGGGTGGTGGGAGGTCCATACCCAACGGGGTGCGAGGTAGGGCGCATGCCGGTGTTGTAGCTAGCCGCCGAAGTCGCCGTCGGGCTACCCATGCGAAGGTGGACAGGCAGGGAGCTCGTCTGCTGCAGATATCCAAAGTCGCCAGCGTGGCGCATGCCGTTGTTGCCAGCCAAGTCGACAGAGGGCGACATGGACATGGTGCGCTGGGCGGGAGACGGAGTGGTGAGAGGAGAACCGTGGTTGGACATATGATCGCTGTCGGATCGGGCCTGCATACCCTTCGACTTGGACGCAAGCGCCGCGGCAGTGGCAGCAGCTGCCTCCTCGATGGTGCCAGTGTGGTGGTTCTGGTGACGGGTGAGGGTGGTTCGGCGGGTGAAGGTCTTCTGACAGTCGGCGTAAGGGCACCTATAAGGTCGCTTGCCAGTGTGTGTGCGTCGGTGACGGGCGAGGGAGCTGCTGTCGCTGAAGGGCTATTCGGAAGAGTCAATACTAAATCTCGCTGTGCCACACGAGGAAAATCGAACTAACCTTGGCGCAGGTCTCACAGTGATGAGGCTTCTCGCCGGTATGCACACGCTGGTGCACAGTCAGGGCAGAGCGCTGGATGAACTGCTTACCGCAGTTGGGCCAGTCGCAGACATGGGGACGGACACCGCTGTGGATACGTTCTAGATGTCGTTAGTGCTAGGGATTCTATGAAAGCGCTACCAAAACATACCGTGACGAGCGAGATCGCTGCGGCGGGCAAATCGCTTTCCGCACGTGCTGCAAGGGTAGGCCTTGTGGGAAGGCTGCTGGGAAGCGGGCTCATGCTGCTGGGGCATCTGGGGCATCATGTTGGGGACGGCGCCCATTCCCGTCATATCGGGATATCCGGGAAGATGCATAGAGGCAGACATCGGGTTGGGAATGTGCATCGGCGCTTGCATCGCGGATGGGGAGTGATAGGATCGAGCGATGCTGTGAGGAGTAGAGTATTGTGATTGCTCGGAACCGTGGGGAGAGACGGAGCGTTCCATGCCGGGCTCGGGCTTAACGAGCGGGAGATGGTGTTGGTCAACGAATCCGTGAAGTTGCTGCATTTGTCCAGCTTTCTTATTCAGCATGTTGGTGATTCCCATGACTTCAGTAGGAGCTTGTGGTCGCATATCACTCATGGTAGTCATTTCTGGGGAGTAGAGTCGAGTCGTTGCCTGGAAAAGAATTAGTCAAGTTCAATTTACCGGTGCGTCTCGCGCCCAAGGGCCAAGTCAGCCAGACCAGCAGGCAAGTGGCTACTGGTAAGCACAACGTCTGACGAGGAAACCAAAGAACAACACAGGTAGAACACGCGAGCAAGGTTAAAGCTCGTATTCCAACCCAGGCTCAGGGGCGAAGGAAGATGCGGCTTACCTTTGCAGCTGTGCAACGAGTGGACCTTGTTTTGGGATGACGGTGGATATTACGCCTCGTGGGTCTCGCAGACACAGAGGTAGTAGAAAAAGTCGACCCGCGACAAAAGATGAGGTGTCGTTTTCTGACTGGCGACGCGATTACGCTTGATGCGAAAAGAGGGTCGAGGAGGGAGGGCCGTCGACGTGTGCTGTAGCGGCGAGGGACAAGTTGATTCACCGGCGCAAATTTCGGTTTGCCAGTTCAGCCAGTGTGGCGTTGATCGATCGTGATGGCTGGCAACGAGATGCGACAGGCGCAAGAGTCACGACGACAGGTTGGTTGGCGATGAGAGGTATTGCCAAGTAGAAGACGACTTGTGAAGTCGGTGACGAACAGGAGAAAGGATCGAAGGGTGGTCTGTTCACAATGAACCTAAATGCAGGTACCGCCAGGTCAGCCACGTCACCGAGAGGATCGTCAGTGGGCCACGGCAGGAGGGCAGGCAGGCGAAATGGCCAGGCAAAAAGATAGGACACAGATGACAAGGAGAGAGACTCTAAAGTTGATTTGATAGAAAAAGGGAAAGGTGAAACAAAGTAAAAGGTTCAACTGAGGAGTCAAGCGAGGTGATGCTCGATCGAAAGTTGAGGCGGCAGGGGCCAAGTCTTTATGTCAGGTTGGGTCCTTGGGCGGGAGGTGAAGACGTGTGGTGGGCGTGTGAACATGGGCGGAACGCTTGGCGCCTGGTGGAGATTCCGAGAGAAAAAAAAACTCCCCCAGGGTGCGGCCGGGGGCCAAAACCGCAGAAAGAATAATAATAGCGGGCACCCTAGCGACGCGGCGCTTCAAACCGCACCTGCATGCGCCGGAACAGGGGGAGCAAACAACATAAACTGATGAGATGGTGGGAAATAGAAAGAGGAGCCTCGGCATGAAATGGATGTTGCAAACAGGCAAGGGGAAGCAAGCAGACAGACAGGGCAGCGCAGGGGGCATTCTTTCTCGGATGCTGGTGGCACACGGACTCGAGGAAGAGGCGAGCGTCACATACCTGTCCGGCCGGTTCTTTGTTTGTTGGAGGAGGCGGTGGCGGTGGTGTCGTGTGTCGTCGAGGTCGAGGTGGTCTGGATGCGTTCTGTGCGCAAGAGGGTGAAGCACGGGACGGTGAGTGGTAGGTGAATGGCAAAGTCGCGATGCAGTGCGCCAAAAAGAAAAGGGACAAGAGAGGTGTGTTTCTGGGGAAGGTTCTGTCACGGGAAGAAAGAGACGCGCCGGCGCAGTTATATGGAACAACAGGTCAGAGACAAGAGCGAGGTACCTTGAGTACGGCATCAAGTCACGCAGTACCACTCATACAGGTGCTGGAGGTGTATGGTGGAGGAGGCGTACCTGCCTTGGGTACTAGCACCACAGAGGGTGTGGGCGCTGGAGCCATTTGGTCCTTGGACAACGGACACACCGCGACGGGGCCAAACTAGTCGAGTGGTACCTGGGCCTCACCTGTTACGCAGTGCTAGCAGTTAGCGCGCAGAATGGCGGACCAGGTACTCCACGTCTGCTTGAATGAATGACTGCTGTGGATGTGCGTCCATCAAAATAGCAGCTGGGGCTGGCTCGCTAGGGCGATTGGGGGTGGGCTGGGCCGGGGCTTGAGAGGGTTTAGCATCGATGGGAAATGACCCTGGGAAGTTGAAACGAACGAACGGGTGGCTCCCCCATTCTCATTCATGGCCCTCGCGCACTTTTGGGGGGGAAGGGAGCTACGACCACCTCCCTCAAGCATCACCTTACGGGACGGGAGTGAATGGGGACGGAGGACACGGGAGCCCGGGCAAGGCTCGAGGTACAGTGCAGACAGTGTCGGGGCTGTTGAGATCCCCGGCCGTGGCGCTGATCCCATTGGGCCAAGCGGGTGGGCCCACCTTCCAGACGCCGTCCTCAGGCACTGTGCTGGACACTAGCATTAATTATTAGCAAGTAGCAACCTGGAAGGGCAGTGCGAGCGATGGAGTGCCAATCCGACACTATAGCCTCATCCAATCTCACGCCCTCCCCGTCTGCCCAGACTGCCCCAGGCTGATGGAGGGCCAGCTGGTGGTCCTGCTCATCTAGCCTGGCACGACACAGCTGGGGATAGCCCTGGTCGGTTGCAACTTGTCCAATGTTGGCCCAGATGGGAAGGGACGATTGTCGAGCCCTCTGGATAAACGATGCCTCTCGTGCCATTGGAATCAATGCGACTGGACGCCCGCCGCCAAACGAAACCCTCCCTCCCTCCCTCGGGGCAGTTTGCATGTGTGTGCGCGTGTGTGTGCGTGTGTTTGCCCGTGTTACGTCGAGTCCAGCTCTTTGTGGGAAAGGAGCATTCCTACAAGCAGCGTCAGCAAAGGATGGAATCAAAAATCGATTCTGGGCAGGCAGATTGGACGTAGGAAAACAGGGGACGTGCCGTATGCGTAGTAAACCCCAATCATGTGTCAAAACCAAACAAATAATGATCCTCGGAAGGCCTGGCGGCGGTTTTGCTTGTCAGGGGTCCCGTCAATCAGCAGCACGACAAATGGATCAATCCCGATCAATGGCCATCCTGACCTTTGAATGCCACAGGGACTTTTTGATACGAGAGAGGTTGGTCCGACGTTTGCATCAACGCGCCGTCTCCAATCCTCCGACTTCTGTCCTGCCGTTGCTGCGCCCTGACGCAGCGGATGCAATGCGATGCGATTCAGGTGGCCCTGTCGATGCATGTAGTGGTTTGTCAGGTACCACCATTAGCAGTGACAGATATAGTATCATGCTATACGGAGCGCGAGCAGAGGCGACAGCAAGACTGTTTCTCCCTCGCCTTGGCCTTGGGCGATACAGGCAGCCTCCTGACATTGGAAAATGTTTCCGCAGCGATCGTCCCAGGTTCGGTGCGATCATGATCATGGGCTGCATCTCATAAGCTGCGATTATCATGAGCTATGAGCATGCATGCTCGAGCATGCACCACTGTACGCACCGCCGCTCCGCTACCAAGAGGTCGTCTCTGATAATGCCCGTCCGTCCATCAATTCGCCCTCTCCCTCGGGATGGTGAACAGGCCTCTCCGTGACCTCACTCTCCCGAGCACTCGCAGGCTGATGGTAAGCAGACCAGCGGCCCCTGGCCACTCAGGCTCCGACGTCATGTCAGCCCCTTGCATTGTAGGGCCGATGATGGCGTGTGCGCCCCCCAAACAGACGCCCAACCTACACGCCCCCCTTGGCCTAACAATAGCATGGAATCCATTCTCCTCTCCTGTGAATACGTCGGGCTCTTCCCACACAACACAGCAATCAATCAACCAACCTGTCAAGCAGTTTCACCCAGCCTGGCTCATAGCGTACGCGCAAGGACGTGCTATCTAGCGCAGACAACGGCCCCCCCGGCACTCCCATTCAGTGGAGCTGGGGGTGGAGGGCGGCCAGAGCTGGGACGTCAGGCCAGGCGCGGGTCTGGGTTTCGCCAGGGTGGGTTTTCCCATCTTTCACTTCACTTCCTGGCGGCAGATCTCGCTTTGCTGTGCCCAGCCGCGATCCCTGTCTCGCCGTGTCAGTGGTGTCGCGGCGTCGGCTGTGGCTTGCCTTACATGAGAGCCGACGGCCACGTCTGCGCGCGCGCGGGCTGGGGCTCCATCACCAACCCACACCGCTGCCAATTTCCAGCGGCGCCACCCTTGAATCTCGGCGATTGCGATCGAGCGAGCCACAACCAGAGGAGGCTGGTGCGTCGGCAGAGCAAGGCTGTCAAGACAAGGCAGCTGGCGTCCTAATTAATTTACCTTGCCCGCCGACCTCCTTGCCGGGTCACTAATTACCACCCAATGTGGCAGTATGATGAGGAGAGCAAGGCAGATCCGTCATGACACATATGGCAGGTAGCCACCAACACCCGCCATCTGTGAAATGGGGGCGGACGGGATTGATTAGGTGAGGCGATGTAATTATCCCACCTTGCCCACACACCTGCGACTTCGCGAAGACGACCTACTCAGTACTAAGGTAACGTACTAATTAGTAAGGGTGTCTCTATTCCTGCGTCCCTACTAGCGGTGGAATCGCTGGCAAGTGGACTGTGGATGTGCCGGAAGGCGATAAACCGCCCCGGTGTGTGTCATCATGTGTCGTGTTGCTGTGACGTTCCGCTACTCGGCAATCAGTTGCAGCCTTGTAGGAAGCGACCAATCTTGGTCTCGGTCTGGCAAATAAGAACCCCCTTGCCTGTGCTCGAAGGGGGAATCGCATTTCGAGGCTCTACCATCCATGCCAGGGGTCTCGGATGTGTACGACGCCGCTTGCACTGCCTGCGGCTCCTATTGAGCCATGGGGGCCGTGAATCAATGCACGCAACACGCACAAGTCTGCTTGTCGTGGGATGTTTGTACCTTACTGTAGCGATTGCTCACGCATGGGTCAGAAGACCCCTCCCACCCCCCGAGGGATGGGCACAGGCCCAATCGGATCTGAGGAGGGCAGCGCTGGGCGTCCAGGATCACCCCTCGAGCTGCCCAGCACTGTGCGTGATACACTGATACCTCTGACAGAACCTGGGTCGAGGCTTGCCCAAGGTACATCCCACAACCGTCACCCTAATGGGGACGGTGTATCATCAAGGGATTGCAATCTGCCGACTACGTACAAACCGCCCTATTTTTTGGGGCTTGCTTGCCAGTGAGTGGTTGGGTTGGGTCCTTGAGGAAATCGCCTAGAGGCTCCTTTGTCCATTCATGATCTATTGTCCCCCCAGCCGCGACGAGCACAGGACCTCCAAAATAATCCCCGACAACATTAGCCTGCCTCGAATACTGGGCAGCACGGACCCCATGCCCGCGCGGCTGTCCCGCCGAATCGGCGAGCTGGGGCTGGCGACTGTGATGGCCCATGGCTCCGGTGTTGACACTGGGCTTGGGCTTGGTCCTGTGCCAGAGATGGTGCGCCAGCTGCGCTGACGATTCTTCTCCATCAAAAGGGGCCGCGCCAGTGTCATCTCCAAGAGTGGCGACGGCCCCGGTGTGCGACGGTATGCTGGCGTGTGGTTGGCCGCGCGGGGGACACCAACGGCCCATGCATGACGATAGGAAATTGTACTAGCTCGCCCTGGAAGGTTTCTCGAAGCAGTGGAAGGCTTCTGGAAATCATAGCGTCGCGCCAGGCTCAGTGCTCTGCCGCAGGCACGTCGCAGGTCCCAAGCGCCCCCCCGGGCCCCGTGTTTCTAAGCCCTGGCCCTGGCCCCATGCTCGATTAGGGCCATTAGAAATGCGTCCATGCGTGCCCGCCGTTGCCCAAGTGCACCGGGCTAGCTGGGTTGGGAGCAGAATGGAGGGGCGTGTGCTGATCTCGTTCTACCACTAGCCAGTGGAAAGGCAACAGCCACTGTTCTGAAGGCCTTCGAGAAGAACGCCGCTCGGCCGCCCGGACAGGACAGGCAGCTGTCATGGTGGGCGCTCGGTCACTGCACATCGGGATGGGAAGGAGGGGGATAACGGCTGGACGCCACCATCAGGCCGAAGCGTCTGGGGTTGGTCTCAAAGGATTGACGACGACGGCGGAATAGGTACGAGAGCAGCAAAGCGCAATGCAGCACACCTCCACCTCCACCTCACCTCTGCCTGCTTGCGCTCTTTGCGCTCGTTGCTCGTGCCCACGACTGCTGCGGCTCCGGGACGGATCCCAAGCCAACTCCCACTCCCACTCCCACGGGGCGCCTTGTCCCTACCCATGCCTTCTCCGGGCAATCATGCTCCAATGATGCCCATGGAATGCAGCTGGCCTTACCAGCTGGGGAAAGCCTGGCCGTGCCAGCGCGGGAGCCCAGGATCTGCGCGCAGGCATCATGCCTCGACCAGGCTTGCTTGCGGGAAAGTCTTACGACCCAGAGGCAAACCCGCAGTGGCCAAAGAAACCGCTCACACTCACAGAGGTGGCCAGCCACTGTAATTCCTGCTAGTAGTGTATTGTGTCTCGAGTCTTGACTTCGATCCAGCTGTGGAGGGCGAAATGGAGCCTCGGTCAAGATCCGCATCCATCCGGTGGCTGTCCCCATCCCGTTCATCCCGCAAAACTGTCTGCCCACTCGAGACAATAAGAAAAATCCTGTTTGAGGCTGAGGCACGCCGCCGCATGCTTCTAGTGGCAGGCGTTGCCCCACGGACCAGTGCAATGTAGCTGCTTGCCCCCGTCTCGGTTCTCAATACAGCAGGAGCGTCCTATTGTCCAAGGAAGCGACGTTCCTTGTGGCAGCCCGTGGCTGAGGCGTCGGCCAATGGCGCCTGATTCGCAGGCACCCTTCCAGATGCCACACGATACCACACAACCCGAAAATGGCCAAACTTCCTTCTAGAAGAGAGAGAAGCCTGTGCCCACGCCACCTGAGGCGACGTCCGAACAATAATACTCGCACCCCGACAATAATCAATTGACAGATTTGGCGTCACCTCCAAGCGAGCCGTCTGACCTACCATTCACCACCACCTTCACCGTCGGCCGCCTGTCATTATCGGCCAAGGCGACGCGCCCGTGCCTGGGAAACACCGGGATCCTGGTGAATGAAGTGCAATGCAAACCCGCGCCGCGAGCGTTCGAATGCTATTTTTGAATCCCAATGGGGCAGCCGCCTCGACGAAGCATGGATGAAACAAGTCTTCAATCAGCCTCAGCTGCTAGCGCCTCCAAGCACCTCATATTGTGCGCACAGGACGCAGCGCAGCGCCCTGATGGCCTCTGGAGGCGGGTGATTATCTACCAACGGGCACGCTAGGACTGGAACTGGTTACGCCCACTCCAGCTCCAAGCTGCGCGATGAACCCAGGCCGCCTGCCACACGAGTACATTGCGGAGTACCTACAACCCGAGCAGCGATACTCGCGCATACAGATGTCCCGGCAGGCCAGGTCTAGGATGCATTGCTGCAATCTGATCACAACACTGGGGCAAGTCCCCCCCCCCCCCCCCCTTTCCTCTCTCAGGCAAACATGGAGCAGCGTTCCGCGTGTGTTTGCGGTGTGTCCAAGCGGCCCCATAGACCAGATACATCGACAAGGACATGGTCTCTATCGAACTATAGCCCAGACTCTGGCTCAGGGTAGCTAACTCAGGAGCCGCGCCTTCGTACCAGATCAAGCATTCCTGTCCACCGCTTGTTGGTCAAGGCTCCCGGCTGTTGCGAAGCCCATTGCAACCCTTTCCGTCGATCGTATCCAAGCTTTCCGTCCCTTGCGTCGTCGAGTGTCATTGAGTATACGTTTCCAATTAGGTGGCACCCAAGCGCCTCTGTCGCCAAACCGGGAGTTGGCGCCTGCGCGTGTTTGAAAGAGGAGTATGATCGACATGGACTTGCGTACACGCGCGCACCCCAGAACAAAGAGGGATAAAAAAACATTGGGCAACGTTCGGCACGAGCACATATCCCTCCTGCCTGCCGATTTGCAGACCATTGAGAGGGACATACGCAACCACCCCCGCGAACCTTCTGCTAGTTGACTTTGACTGCCCATCATGGCGACTCTCGCCTCAGCCCCTCACCGAGGGGGAGCCCAAGGCGGACCCCCTGATACACATCATGCCGCCGGACTCGCTGGCACACCGCTGGGTGGCGCTGACCGCGGCATCGACGGGAGGCGCGGCCCCGATACTTCTCGCCATCTGATGGACTGTAGGCATCCCTCCCTCGTTCATGCACCGTCTCTGGCGGGCTCCCATTCGCAATGTGGTGTATCCATTATTATGATTATTATTGCCAACCACCGCCTGACCGACTGTCTGGCGCCGGAGGACCGCTGAAAACGCTTCGACCAACCGGACCGCAACCGCCGGACTCGGGGCTCCGCAGGTCATGGACCAGCTCCGGTGCAAGACCAAGGAGAGAGGGAGGTGTGCGACCTTATGTGGCCAGCCAGCAGCGCCAAGGGTGGGTGGTGGGCAAGGTGGGGAGACACGACAGAGGGGTGTGTGCTGTGGCTAGACCAGTGGGCAGCCATTCCGCACGCACCCTTTGTCTTGAAACAATTCATGGAAGACTTCCAGAAGCTGTGGAGGTGCGCGCGGGCCTCATCAGCAAGGTGCTCACAGCTGATGGTCTGCTGCGCTCCGCGACGGAACAGAGGGCATTGACAAGGATGTCCCAGACCGGCGGCTGCCACGAGGGGTCGTTGATGCCGGCATGCACTCTTTGCTTCTGTTGCGATTGCCTCTGTCATCCCGTCCCCCAGAATGCAACGCTAGATCGTGGCGAGGGAGTAACTGCTGGCCTGAACGCAACTTCTGCGACGCAAGACACGGACGTTGATGCAGAATCGGCTCTCAGATGGCATGTCATGTCATCTTGACAAGAGGTTGATCAGCAGCTTTTGCGTCGACACCAGGGGACGAACCTGGTGACGTGCCACCCTCCTCCCCCTCCCACAATGGCACGCCATGTCCCTCATTTCAATGCTTTGATTGCATCGGGAGGCGCTATCCTCAGGTGAGGTGGAGACGGCGTTGAGCCGGTCGCCAGAGGTGCAATTTCGCGATGCCGAAAACCTACCATGCTCATACGCAGGACAGCGAATCGCCAAGTCATCGAGGTCATGTGGCGGAAAGCTGGGGATGGGGCGGCTCCATCGTCGCTGGGCAAGATTTCAGCCCTCTGCCTCATCTCTCCACATCTCGATAGTACGATGCTCACATCGCGCGTTGCGCTACCGGGTGGGCTCCCTCTCTCCAGTCTCTCCATATGCATGCTCGCTGGCCCTCCTGGCCACCAGACGCCCTGGGCTGAGAATGCCGTCGGCGCGCCGGCTGTGGTGCGAACAGGCGTGTCTCAGCCTGTGACCGTTGTGTTGCGCCCGGAGCTCCGTCGGCGGAAGAGTAGCTGGAAGGACTTGGCGACCAGGGTCGAGACGCAAGCGACGAAGGTCCCTGGTCCTGGCAATCGGGGAGGGGCGCAGACTGACGAGGCCAGATTCTGGCATTGAATTCTCTCGGACCACGGGATCTACGGATAGAGAATGTTTCCCTGCTCTTGGGCCACTGGATTCTGTTCCTTGGCTCGCTTTACTACGTACAGCTGTACGCAATCCTACCCCCCAGGCCCTTTCCGGTTCTGCCGCGTCCGCCCAGTCCCCGCGGCATGGACGGTGTCCATAGCTGCCGAGTTCAGATGCGTTCAGATCACTCAGACGACTGTGTTTTCTGCACAGCGGGAGACGGACTGGGAGCACCGGCCAGGAGCTCACGCGAGGCAGAGCCACCGAGCTTTGGCAGTCGTCTGCTGTCTTTTTATTCAGTCTATAAGACCAACTCCATCGCGGCCTTGAGGTTATAAGACGAGCCCTGCGCGGCATACTATGTCCAGCACCAATCGGTTTGCCCAACTGGGGTTGCAGCTCTTTGCCCTATTACATGGTAAGCACCCGCAAATTGTCAGACGCTCATGGTCAAAGGCGCGAGACCCGCTCCCACCCTAGTGATCTTCAGGTCCCCGATCTACACGTATCCCCCGGCGCGGGATGCATTGTGTATTATGTTATGTTATGCTGCGCCTGCTCTATTACATCAATATCTGGCTTGTGCTATACGATGCTCTCCTTTTCCATCGTTGGCAGGGGCCGACGTGGTTATCCGTGTAATATCGGCCTGCCGAACCAAGTTGGTCAACAACCCCATTGCGATCTCATGGTTCACGCAGCCAGCCTCCTTTTTTTCCTTATTTCCAGTTTGCAGTGTATTTCCTTCTTCCGGGCATTTTCCCAGATGGAGGGGTAAGCAGGGACGCAACGCCTACCATGCCATGGCATCCGGGCGCGCGAGCGAGTTCATACAGCCCTGCGTGGTTCGGCTGACCCGGCTAGTGACGTTTGAACTTTGAAATTGCGGGCTGTCACATTTCTAGAAGGCGTCCATTCCGATGCTCACTTTCTTTTTGCTTTTTCAACGAGAGCTTCGGCGGCGTAGGGCTTGGCGTTTCGAACGGGGGAGGGAAATTTGCCCTGCTCGCGTGCGGAGGCCCCTAATCTTACAAGACCTTGCTGGAGCGAGTGTTGGGCACAATTACACACGCCCCCCTTGCCTCTCTGTCCGTGAACAAGGCCCAATCAGCACGCAAGTACCGGTCCCCAAGAGGCCCGCTGCTGCCCGTGGAGATTGTATGCACTCGCGCAGCTAATAAGGCACTTGTACATGCATGAGCTGGGGCCCATGTTCCCCGGCCCTCTGAGGAAGATTTCATGACAATTCACAGCGACAGCGGGCAGGCGGTCAGGGACTTTTCGGGCCTGGGAGACTCATGGAGACTGGAGCTGCGTCACGTCACAGCGCGGTTCGCGGTTCATTTTCGCCTGCCAAGGGGCCCGTCTGCCCCGTCCCTTCTCCTCTTGAACGGAGTGCGTGGTTACAGCTCGAGGGATTCGTTAGGGCGTGCACATGTCGTCGTCGTAGGAGGGGCGGTGGCTCGCTCCAGAACGGTGGATGGTGGTGAGCCGCCGTTGTTTGAACGGCAACCCGTCTTACATTGCCGTCCGGCGCTTTTTGGGCGCCGTCCATGGGCCGAGCAAGCGCAAGTTTCAGGCTGGGGCTGGCCCGAGGCGGAGCATAAGATCGACGTATGTTGATCGTTTCGAAGTTGGGTTCGGGTAGTCGTGAAACACATGCTACCCTGTATCTTCATCCTCCATCATGTGTTTGTAGCTAGGAGGGCTGGGCAATCACATGAAAACAGAATGCGGGCGTGGGCGACCCTTAGATGTCAGGGCCTGAGCGTGATGGCCTTGGGTCCAGGTAGGCAGCTGATCGGGAGGGAAGCATTGATGTCGTAATGTTGCAGTAGTAACACGGTATAGCTCGTGCTTGGTTGTCATGTCATAGTGGGATTGACTGAGTTCAGAGTTATATAAAGTACTACTAGCCGGTAAATTCTATCACCATCGCCCGTCTCATGACCATCGCGGTTGGTCTCGCTCAAATCGAGGTGTTTCAATCCCGTGTTTGTCACCGAAAGGGTCGTCATCGTCGTCCTCATCATCGGCCTTTGGCGGTGGAGGTGCTATGGGACGAGGTGTTGGCCTAGGCGGCCGGGGAGGCTGGGCCTGGGACGGCCTGGGAATGGGAGGAGGTCGAGGAGGTGCAGCAAGGGCGTGAGAGGAGGAGTCAATGTTTAGGCCCGAAAGGTCGGGGACATTTGAGGTTGGCGACTGGGCTCGTTCTTTGGCCATATTCTCTTTGCCCTTTTCTGTGATCACTGCGCATGTGTTAGTCGCGGTCACTGTTGCTGTTGGCGTCCGGCCAGTGAATTGGGACATACTACGGTAAAGATGGGCCTGCTCGGCGAGTTCATCGTCCGAGTCGCTGTCTGCGTCGATGGATCGATCCAGCTGCTCAAAGGACATGAGAGCGTGGACGAGCTCGTCGTTGGCATTGAGTAGACCGTTGAGCCACTCCTCCTGATCGACGTTATGGATCTAATAACGAGAACAATTAGTCCCGTGTCCCGAAGCTCGCATTTGAAACAGATACACACATAACGTAGAATTCTTCGACGCAAGGTCTTGCAAGCCTCAAACCGCTCCAGGGCCATTTGGTTCTCGGAGATTTGCTCGTGCTCTCGGTTGACTGTCTGCAAGATATCCAGCAGACTCCTGGAAGCAGAGGACGAATCTGAAATGGCCATCTTCATGTTGTCTTGCTCGGCCTCCAAGTTGAAGCCCTTACGCTTGCCCTTGGTTTTATCCTTCTTCTTATCCTTGGATGAGCCGAAGAATGACCCGGAGCCGGAAGAAGACTTGGTGTGAGAGTGAGATGCCGCTACGCTGGAAGGCCCACCGGCGGCTGCCTTCTTTTGTGCGGCCTTGGCAGCCGCTTCCTCCTCCTCGTCGTCGCCAAATGGGTTTTCAGTCTCTCGGATGACCTTTGACCGTTCTTGCGTGGCCGCAACTTTCCTCTTAGGGAGTTCCTGTAGTAAGGTCAGCGTTGACTCCATTCGTCGTCTCCAAAAACTTCACATATCTAATTGCATACCTTGTGCAATCTGGCGATTCGGTCAAGTCCGGGTGTCCCGGCATAGGAAGCCCAGCTACGGAACAAAACTCTGCACTTTTCCTTGACTGCGGGATCCGACAATGTGTCGGATCCACAGACTCGCAAGCGCTCCAGCAGAGGCTCGTCAGCAAAGGTGCGCTGGAAGTTGGAGCCGGCGTTCTGGATAAGCATGTCAAGAATGACGAGGGCACGGAGCTGCCTGTGCTTGTTTCCATACTTTAGCTTTTTGCGAATGGCTCGCGAAGCCTCGCGGGGGCCCGTGGCCTGGAGCTTGATGACATCGACAAGCTCGGGGATGCCGCCAAAGTCCTCCTCCTCATACGACTCCGAGGTGAGGTTTTCGATGGCGACAGTGACAGCCGAGTACGGCTTTTCCTATGGCGGGGGTTAGCACCCGTTTACGACCAAGGTGTGTGAGTGCATCGTGAGCGTTGCTGGGCAAATAGCTCATGAGTGGGCAGGCTCAACGGCAGCCGATATGCAGCCGCCCAGGGTAACTCAGCCCACGGCCACGGCGAAGCGCATGAGAGGGTCTGCGGCGAGCAAGATGGACGTACAGAGCGGAACATGATGGGCTCTAGTGCGGCGAGGTCGCAGTAGTCAACTGCAGAAGCCCGGGATGATGCTATCTCCCTTGAACAAGGCACACCACAAGGTACACGTGGGGTCGAGGCGGAGGGCCAGCCGAGGAATGACGTAACAGCAGCGGCGACGGGCGCGGCGGGGAGCTCCGGCGAAGGCGTCGGAGAGTTTTCAGAGGCGTCGCGAGGCGAGACAGGCCGAGGTGAAGGAGGGTTGTGTGAGGCAAGACGCGGAGAGGGAGCTGTCTCTGTTTTGTGAGTACAAGAGGCAGGCAGCTCCCATTGTGTTTGGGGGGGAAGCGGCTGTACCCAGCAATGGTGGGGTTGCGCGCACAAGCACAGGCGCAGGCGCGGGGCTGATACAGTGGTGGACAGCCTGACCAAGATGGCTGGGGTGGGCTGCTTGGCGGGAGCTGGACCACTAGCAACCCTCCAATGCCCAATGGCTGGAGCGAGGCCATCAGATCACCCGAGCCGCCGCCATGCCATCGGGTATGAAGCAGTGTCTTGTGACTCTTGAGATCCAATTTCCCGACGCAATATGCAGAAATACAGCGAGATGCGCTTGGGGATGTAAATTTTTGTTTGTTTCGCAATGCTGAGTTGTTCGCTGTCTCTGCTCCCGAAATTCGACTGCTTGATACTGGAGCTGCTACATGGCAACTTTGATGTAGCCTTGAAGACTAGGAGTTTTTAGAAGCAAGCCATAGGCTGGCGCAACAAAGCTGCAGAATCAACTGTAGACTAAAACTGTCACTGTATGTATGCCCACCTAGTTGCACAGTATAACGAATCACAAGGGCTCGTTGACGTGCTACCTACTGTTGGGGTCCCTCACGTCGCCGCGACTGCTTACCCTAGACTTTGAAAATCCACACATGACCGACCACCGGCGGTCGGTCTGTGCGAGACCGCCCCTCCCCCGCCCCCGCCATGCCACCACGAATTTTGTCAACAGAAGAAAAGCAGGCGTGCCAGCGCTTGTGACTCACCTACCACCATACAACCTCGCCTCTGCCGCGACTCTTCAGCCGTCCGAATCCTCGTCTCTGACAAGCCGCGACGAGTGTTTTCCAACCATGGGTTCCACAGGCCCCGTGCTGCCCGTCGAGGGCAAGCGAAACATCCTCGTCACTAGTGCCCTGCCCTATGTCAACAACGTCCCTCACCTGGGCAACATCATTGGCAGCGTCCTGTCCGCCGATGTCTTTGCCCGCTTCTGCAAGGCCCGCGGCCACCAGACCCTCTACATCTGCGGCTCCGACGAGTATGGCACCGCCACCGAGACGAAGGCCCTCGAGGAGGGCATGGAGCCCGCCGAGCTGTGCGCCAAGTACCACAAGGTGCACAAGGAGATCTACGACTGGTTCCGCATCGACTTTGACATCTTTGGCCGCACTCCGACCGAGCAGCAGACCCAGATCGTCCAGCAGATGTTTGTCGATCTGTGGAAGAACGACTACATCGAGGAGCGCGAGACCACCCAGCCCTTCTGCCCGACCCCCGCCCACTCCAAGTTCCTCGCCGACCGCTTCGTCGAGGGCGAGTGCAGCATCTGCCACGACCTCGGCGCCCGTGGCGACCAGTGCGACGCCTGCGGCAGCCTGCTAGACGCCTTCGAGCCCGAGAAGGACCCCCATGCCGCCGCCGGCGACGGCGAGACCGAGGTTAAGGCCACCGGCTGGCTCATCAACCCCCACTGCAAGCTCGACGGCGCGACCCCCGAGAAGCGAAAGACAAAACACCTGTACCTGCGGCTGGACGCCCTCAAGGAGGAGCTGGTCGCCTGGTTCAAGAGGAGCAGCGTCGAGGGCGAATGGAGCCCCAACTGTGTCTCCGTCACCCAGTCTTGGATCGACAAGGGCTTGCTGCCCCGCGGCATCACCCGAGATCTGAAGTGGGGAGTTCCCCTCCCCAAGGGCCTCGAGGGCCTCAGCGACGAGGAGTACGCCAACAAGGTCTTCTATGTCTGGTTCGACGCCTGCATCGGCTACGTCTCCATCACCAAAAACTACACCGACGCCGGCGACATCAACGGCAACAACTGGGAAAAGTGGTGGAAGAACCCCGACAACGTCAAGCTCTACCAGTTCATGGGCAAGGACAACATCCCGTGAGTGCTGCCCCCCCTCCTCCTGCGCTGCTGACTTGAAACCGCACTGACACTAGGCAACCAGCTTCCACACCATCATCTTCCCTGCTTCTCAGATTGGCTCCAGGGGCAACTGGACCAAGGTCCACAAGCTGTCGACAACTGAGTACCTCAACTACGAGGGAGGCAAGTTCAGCAAGTCCAAGGGCGTCGGCGTTTTCGGAAACACGGCCCAACAGACGGGCGTCGACCCCGATGTGTGGCGGTACTACCTCCTCTCGCGCCGCCCCGAGTCATCCGATTCCGAGTTCAAGTGGCAGGAGTTCATTGACGCCAACAACAACGACCTGCTCAAGAACCTGGGCAACCTCAACCAGCGAATCCTCAAGTTCTGCAAGGCCAAGATGGACGGCATCGTCCCCGACTACACAAAGTACACCGACGAGCGCCTCGAGGAGCACAAGAAGGAGACCAATGAGCTGCTCAAGACGTACATTGCCAACCTCGAGGCCATCAAGCTTCGAGCCGGTCTGGCGACCGTCATGCAGATCTCCGGCCTCGGTAACAAGCTCCTCCAGGACAGCAAGCTCAACAACCAGCTGCTGATCGATGAGCCCGAGCGCTGCGCCGCCGTCATCGGCCTCGGCATCAACCACCTCCAGCTCCTCGCCAGCATCGTCAGCCCCTACATGCCCTCCACCGCCGAGTCCATCCTCGAGCAGATTGGCTGCCCCGGCCTCATCACCGTGCCCGAGACCTGGACTGGCGACGTCGTTAAGCCCGGCCAGGCCATTGCCGAGCCCAAGCTGCTCTTCACCCAGATCCCCGCCTCGAGGATCGACGAGTGGCGCGAGGCCTTTGGTGGCGAGGAGATCCGGAAGCAAAAGGCCCTCGAGGCCGAAAAGGCCGCCGCCAAGAAGGCCGCCAAGGAGAAGAAGAAGCAAAAGAAGCTCGCCCTCCGCCAGGCAGAGGGCGCCGCCGAGGCTGAGAAGCCTGCCGCCGAGAAGCCCGTCGAGGCCTCTGCCCCTGAGAAGTCTGAGGCATCGCCAGAGGCTCCCAAGCCGTAAGCGGCTACTACCGTTTGACCGACTAGATTGGATGCTTTGTTTGTGACGGCAAAGGGGGTAGGCTAGGACACTGCGCCTGTGCAAATTATCAAGGGACGGGGCGAAGTGGATTCAACACGGATTGTGAAGGAGTCTGGGTCGGGGGGACATGTATAGCGGATGAAAGATCGACTGATGAAGACTAGATGCGCTAGATGGTTTCTAGACGATGTACAATGAGAGATGTCGCCATGAGTACTTTATGTTATTGATCATGGTGAAGGCAGCCCTCCGTGACAGTAAAAGCCTGCAGGTTCGCGTCGTGGTGGATAGAGATTCATTTGAGTAACTCACCTCCTGCTATGATGTCTATTGATTGCTTTCGCGTGTAAATGCGATACTCGAGGCGAACCGCAGCGCGTCGTGGGGGCGACAGGTTCGTCTGGAGCGTTGTGAGTGGGCTAGCTGTATATTGTTAATGGCGAGCTGTTGATGTTTCGGGATTTCTTCTATATTGATTGAGTAGTGAAGTTGTCAATGTGACGGACTAGAATAAACCCTGACAGGTCTGTTGAAAGACACATTCCCTCCGGTTGAACTCCTTTATATGATGTAAATTTTGACACGGTGCGCAGTTCAGGCCACGGTAATCGTCGTGTGCGGACAAGCAGGCGAACACAGATGAATCCATCACACATGCACGCAAACGGCTTTCTGGCCAAGCCCCGATACTTAGTTCTTCTTCTTGCCGGCGGCGCGCTCGCGCTCACGCTTGGCGTAGATCTCGGCCGTGAAGGGGTCCTCGAACTTGAGGGCGACGATGTACACGATCTGAACCCACAGGGTCAGGACGACGCCGGCAGGCTTGGCGAACCAGAGGGCGGTGGCGAGGAAGCTCATGGCGGAGCCCGTGTACATGGGCGAGCTCGAGACGTTGAACGGGAAGCCCGTCACCATCTTGTCCATGAGGATGCCAAAGTAGTCGCCGAGGAAGGTGCCCGTGATACCCAGGGCCCAGGTGGAGGTCAGGACGAGGACGTTTCCGGAGACGAAGAGCGTAACGGCAGCGGCCCTGACGTAGTCATTCTCGAGCGCGGGGTGCGTGGGCTGCTGGGAGATGGCGTTCTTGTAGATGAGGTCGCGGATAATGCCGAGCGAGAAGATGGTGAAGGCGAGGGCATAGCAGGCGGTTTGGGATCGGCCACCGAACAGTTTCGTGAGGATTTTGTTCTTGTACTCTGGTGAGGGATTGTTAGCTGCAAGCTCTGCTGGCCACAGCTCTACCTCCTCGGGGGTTGGTAGAGACGTTTCGATTGGGGCGGGTTACCTTGGCGGGCGACGATGCTGCGGTGGGGTTAGCACTTTGTTGTGGGTCGGCGGTTGAGAGATGGACACGAGACTCACTTCCAGAACAGAGGGTTAAAGGCAATCGAGGCGGCAGACACTGAAAATCACAGCAATGAGCATTCGGGGATCCAACCAAATCGGCACAATGCCATGGGCAGCTCCAAAGGAGGAGCTCTAGCCGGGGGCTTACCGAATAAGCTCTCCTTGGACAAGTCGATGTAGTCGACGAAGTCGCTCACGAGGGAATCCATGACGACGGGGGGGCGGATGGGGACGAGGCGAACAAGGAAACGGAGCTCGAAGACGCAGCCAATGAAGCAGAAGCAGCAGAAGGCGCAGTGTATCACGCGGGGGGTTTCACGGCAAGAAGGAATCGAGAGCTTGCGCACAAGACACCAAAAAATTGTTGGGCGAGCAAGAGGGAGCTGAAGCGGGATGGCGGGAAATTCACTTTCACATGGGAGGCGCTAGTGATGGAGGATGGATGGAGCAGGAAGCTGGCGGAAGGGCGGAAGAGGAATGGTTGAAGGCACCACGTCATAACAAGGCACCGCACACACGAGCCCCTGGCCACAAAAAAAATCCGGGGGTGCCCAGCTCCGCGTTCCGGGGGCCACCACAGCCGGGCACTGCTAGCCGTCGTAGGCCATTACAACAACGGCAGTGTGCTAGGAAGGCCCTCTCCCCTCAGACTGACAACCTACACCGAGTAACACGCGCAGCATCTCCATCTCCAGTCATAAAATTCGAATTCGATGATGCTTGTCTAGGTACCGATGCTCTATCGAAACTACTACTATACGCTGCAGTTCCACACATGGCCCATACATGTACATCCCAGGTGCCGTCCATCCAGAGGCGGCCCGGTGTTCGCTCACCCATGTTTCCATGTCCAACGCCCAGCGCCAAACAAAATTAAAAAAGAAAAGGAAAAAAAGACAAGCCAGTCGGTATCCGTCCCAGTCATGCGCTCTGTAACGGTAAAAATAGCAAAAGACGACAGCCAGACCTTGATCGCAGGCCGAGTACCCCCCTGAGAGACATCATTATAGACCGGCACGTTGACATCACGCCCGACGGTTCCTGGTCTTCTTTCCAGTCGTCTGGGTATCTTCCTCCTCTTCGTCCTGCCCCTTCTTGAGGTCCTCTGTGAGGCCCCATTCTTCCCTGTCGTACCAATCCTCCCCGTCCGACATGTCGCGGTTCGGACCTGAATGTGCCTCAGCCTTGGACCAGTGCAGCACGTCTTTCCGTAGCTTGTCTGCCCTTAATAGCCCAAGGAACATCTTCTTCGCGCCTCGGCAAACCTCCTCTTGCTTCTGCACATAGAGTGCGAGTAGCCGGCGCACGTCCTCCGCTTCTGGCTCCGGGAGCCCCACGTCACGATCTGGTCTCGCTCCTGTCGGCGCAAGGAACATTGGGTGCACGAATATTTGATCCAGAGAATCCGATGCTGCCACCGACCCATCTTGAGCGCCGGCCGCCTCAGCCCCCCCCTCGTTGACTGGTTGGGAATCCCCGACCCCGTTTTGAAGGGTGCCCACCTTGGTGGGACTGGCTGAATCATTCGCTCCATTACCGGCATCTTTCTTCTCCACATCTGCCTGGGGCTTGTCTTTGTCTGATGCCTCTGCCTCATCGTCGGCAATAGTTTTTTGCTGGATATCGCTTTTATCTTTGCCATTCTTAGACGCGCCCTCGTCGCTCTTCTTCTCTGAGGGAACCCCGGCTTCTGCTTCAGCATCCGCCATGGCCACATCGGGGTCTTCGGCCTGGACGGTGCCAGATCGTTGACTTTCCCTAATGCCATCGGCATGCTCCTCTCCGTTCAGGCCATCGAGGTGCATTGGTGTGTCGCCATTTATCGGTGCGGGCGGCTGGGCGAGAGTCTTGGCGAGGCTTAGGAGGTGCGCGGCTACATGGTCCTCGTTGTAGAGCTCGGCATCTGATGGACGGACCATGGTTTCGCAGGGAACCCACGTGTAATCGCCACACAGGGCCGTCAGTAGGTGCCTGACCTGCCAGAGCGAGTGGTTCTCCTTTCGCATGATGTCGCAGCTTTGATCAACGAGTCTCGTGAGTGTCTGGGATGTGAATGGCTTCGAAAGTGTGGGGTGAGTCGGCAATGCGGTCGACGCAGTTAGAGGAGCAAGAATATCTGCACTTGAGTTAGTATGCTGCTGGATGTTTGGCTGACTCTCATCGACGTACGTTGTATTTGGATGTTGGCGTACGGGTTGAGGTCCGCAGCCGCCATCTCGGCTTCTTGCAATCGCTCATCATCGTCGTCGCTTTCTAGCTCGTAGCCCTCTTCGTCGACGAGGGGGGGGTTGCGATGGATTATTGCTCGTCGGGCGCCTTCGTACTCGACGTACTGTGCAGTTTGGTGAGCGACTGTGACGGAGGGGAAGCTGAACACGAGAACCAGTACCTCTCTGTAAGAGCTCGGTCCGTTGGACGGCACCAATTGCCCTTTATGGACGAAGCGAGCTCGCTTCTTGAGCTTGTTGCCGCGGTTGGTGTAGCTCTCAATCTCGGAATCGGAATCTGATTCTGAGGCGCGTGGAATCGGGTCAGCCGAATGGGACCACGAGGGCCTGGGATTTGGGTCATTCCATACCGTAAGCCCTTCTCTTGAATGCCTTCTTCATGCCTGCTATTGTTTCGGCGAACAGGATCTGTTGCGACGCCATGGCGGGCGAGGCGTGGGATCGCACCGCGACCGACAGGGCAATTTGTGGGAGAAGCGCGGGCCGGCAGAAGGCTGGCCCGAGGCGAGGGGATTCGCGGCCCTTGAGGAGGGCAGAGGGGTCGGAGAGGGAATGCGATGCTGTATCTGGGTGTGAGCGGGCTGGCAGGACTGGAACCGAGAGTCGGCCGTGTCAGAAACGTCGCTGGACGCAATTTTGCGAGGAGGAGGACTGTGGCCGCGAGGAGCTGGGAAACCAAGCGAGGCTGCCCACCTTCCCGAGACGCCCATGACCACATTTCCGCCGTTGGGCCAATCAGCGATGGCTGCACGGCCGTATATTTATCCGCCCCGGCAATGGGCTGAGCGTGAGAAGCAAGTGGGTCTCGGCAGCTTCCTTCTTCTATCCGTCCTGTTATTCGTCAACATCCTTAACTTAGGAGCACTGTCTCACTTGCAAGTCTGTTGGTGACCTTGGTGATGCCTGGAGAAATAAGTTGAATTGGAAACCTGACTCTGGACGGAAAGTCCGAGCAAGCCCTATTTTTTTCATGGAAACTCTGGCTATTTCACCTGAGCGCCTATCTCGCTCAGCGGACCAATCAGCCCTAAGCTCTGGTTAGTTCCCTTGGTTCGCTGTCAAGCCTGTCCAGTATGCTTGATTCAAAGGCTGTAGAGTAAGCATGCGTTAGTTTCTGAGGACCCATTAGAGGAGTCATAATCATGAATACCTTAATATTTTACTGGCTCGTAGCATAAGTTGTCGAGTTCATTCGTAAAGCCTCCTCGACTTCGCCCGCCAATTGAGTCATCAACTGCGAACAGGACTCATCAACCCAGGCAACCCGCTTGAGCGACGCTCTCACCTGTGGCCAATTAACTTGTCGGTCAACCATGCGTTGAGAAATTTGAACCACCAGCCATTCACGATCGACACCTCTTTCATTTAAAGCGCCCAAAACCAACACCCACAGTTCCAAATCCTCTAGGCCACTCCAGTCAATTTCAATTGCCTTCAAAACACCGGATATCCTCCCAGCGTAGTTGAGATCCCAGCCGTGGTATCCAGATAGCATCTTGATTTGGCCCAGCATGAAAAGGAGGAGTGCCAGGCGGATAGCTTCGCCTAATGCCGGGTTGCTGGAGGAAGGCGAGCAAGCCATGTCCCACCTCTGATAACGTGGTAGAGATAGGGTGCTGTGGGCTGCTACCATGAAGCTCGATTGAATGTCTTGATCCGAAAACCAGGCTGTGGATGGAGTTTGCGAAGCCATCCTCGCAAACTCGAATAAATGCCCAAATATTGAACAGATATTCGCAAATTCGGCAGATCGATGCTGCAAGTCGCTCATAGTCTCGGAGGCAAAGGGCGCTGTGGGTGATGATATCCCTCTGTGTATAAAGGTGGGAAGATCGAATTTCGGGGGCGAGTCGACTGCGATGGAGCCGATGATACCGCACCTGACAGGTATATAAGTATCAGGAACATGAAGGGAAGCATACACGCATCACTTACCACACGAGCCCACCTTGGACGTATTCAGAGCCCACAGCCTGGATTCCGCCTCGACTCTCGACCATTGTCTTGAGGCCGTTCATGTGAGTAGCCCAGCGATGATGATTTCGTACCCCAAGCTGCAGTAACGAGGTCACTTGGCCATGTCTGTGACGGCATTGACAGGGGACTACTCACATCATAGCTCGCTATGCCTGCCACCGTACCAATAACCTCGTTGCGGACGGCTGCCGTGACACCCATGATTTGCCGATTTACCAGCTGAAGAGCTGTGGTGTAATACTTCAGCGCGTACGGATTCTCCAGCAGCACTCCGCTCCCACGGCGACTGATTTCGTAGAGGGCGGAATCTGCGAGCGCTATGTAGAATGCGCCGTCGTCCAACATGGCAATGGTGAAGCAGAGCTGGCGCAGTTGCAAGCACATTGGCGAATCTGCCCGTCTAACTATTCTCTTTTAGCGGTTGCCATGTGCACCATGGCTGAGCTGCTCACGGAAGCTTGAAATCTTTTGGGCTCGCGCGGCGAAATGCCGTGATAGTGCGGTGATGGGGGATGATTCAAATGGGTCACGGCATGGAGGCTGTGTCTGCTTCGATCGAGGACTGCTTGGGGGCTGTGTGTGATCAACCTCCTTGCTGCTGTCTGAGGTGGTTACCTCATGTACTTGCTTGCGCCTTCTAGATGCGCCTATTTCTTTCATGACATGACGGCTGATTTTGCGGCGTGTACGCTGCACTTTCATATCGTCGGGGTGGGAGATGCTGATGAATTGTAGGTCTACGGGCTTGGGTTGGGCCCCAGCCCTCGTTGTCCTCATGATTCTGGCCGTGGATGCCGAGGACTGAGGGGATGAAGCTGCACTACTCATATGTCTCCCTCTGGATGCGTAATTGGGCTGCAACCTGTTGCGGGTGGGTAGTCAATCAAGCCTAGGTTTACCTGGAAGTGGTGTAGTGGGTGAAGTTGGTTGGGGAGTGGAATTTGTCATGGGTGATTGATTAGTGGTCCACTTGGCGCCCTCTGAAACTTGGGCGCGGCTTGATACTGACATCAACAGCAACAACCAACGAGTTGATTTCTAGACTACCATATCTTTTGTACAGGATTCAATCAGAGACCAGTAAGCCCACCATTGACACCAACATATTGCCCAGTGATCCACCTCGACTTCTCGGATGCCAATAACAGCACCGCATCGCCCATGTCCTCAATCGTGCCCCATCTGTCAGCAGCCCGAGTGTCCTTTAGCTCGGACCCCATGACCTCCTCCTCCATGCCAGGGGGGCAGATATCAGTTGCAACCGGACCAGGCCCAATCGCATTGATGGTGATGCCACGGCTGCGGCCCAACTGAGAAGTTTTGAGTCAGCATAGTCTTTGGTTGGCCCAGTCAATTGAAGGGTTATGAATAAGTCATACCTCACTCGCCATGGACCAGGTGAGGCTGTCAATGGCCGCCTTGGTGGCGCCGTAGATGGAAATGGAGGGGTGTCCACGTTTCGTCGCAGAAGAGGAAATGTTGATGATGCGACCGCCCGAGACCATGTGTGGAACTGCAGCCTGGCACATGTAAATCATGCCCTTGATATTGATGTTGAGCATGTTGTCAATCTCCTCGGGCTTCGCACCCAGAACTCCTCCAGCATAGCCGACACCAGCATTGTTCACTGGTCGACCTGTCAGCAAACATGGCTTGGTATTCAGCTGCAGTGCATCTCTTACCTAGAATATCGACTCGATCGGTCCCAAACGCCTTGAGTGTCTCCTCCACAAGAAACTGCGAGCCCTGGGGGATGTCAACTGATGACCGGATCACGGCCACTCTGCCACCGTCAGCTCGCATCGAGTCGGCAAGGGCCTCGGCGCGGGATGCGGTCGAGTCGGACACGAAGTTGAGGGCCACCAATGCACCATTGCGTGACAATGCTCTCGCAATCCCAGCCCCGATGCCATTCTCGCGGCCGGAGCCAGTCACAATGGCTACTCGGCCCTCCAAAGAAAGAGTGTCAACTACCATGGTTATAGGTATTTTTCTGTGTGCGGATCGGAATAGAATATGACTTGATAGTCGTTTGTGCAGCACGAGGATAACAGCCATGGCTCTGGTTACCATCGTCAACTTATACCCGTACGTTCAATGTGGATGCCTCCCTTATTTCTCAGCATCTTGCCAACGGTTTCCTAATTGGGAAAATGGTCTCGGCTTATCGCTGCGCGTCAGTTCAGCAAGAAGAAATCTTCCGTACCACTTTATGGCCACTCGAGTTCCTAACTGTCTTCTGGGTGTTTGGAAATGTCGGTTTGGTCCACCCGGTTGGGCTTTGGATGGGGAGAATCCACCAGCCTGTGCCCGCCTTTCCCAAAACAGCAAATGGTCCCTGGTCGAATGCGGGCCACGGCACGGGGAATTTGTTGAGTGAGTGACGCTGAGAGCAGTTGTACACCCAGATTAATAATGCTCGCCCGAAGGAAAGGAAGTTCCTTTTCCATTGTTTTCTGTAATTGGATTCCCTGGAGAGCCGAGAACGTGTACTGCTTTTAAGCTTGAGTAGATCCGAAGCAGGTTGGCGAGAATGGTATATTGAGACAAAAGTATGTGCGTTGAAGAGTAAGCCGGAGGAGACAATTGATGCCTCCATGAACGGCCTGAGCCCCGGCCAAGATGCAAAAATACAATAGTTCCCTCGTGCTTGTCAATCCCCGGGACCTACACCACGGTGACCGTCACATTGCCCTTGAAGTCCTCGCTCGAGTTGCCCACAAGAATGGTAAAGTTGCCCGGCTCGACTGCGTACTTCATCTTCCGGTCCCATACCCCCCACTCGGCCACCTTCAAGTTAATCTTGACCGTCTCGGAGCGGCCCCCCTTGACGGCCACCTTCTTGAAGCCCTTGAGCTCGTAGCGGGGCACGTCGACGGACGCGAGCATGTCCTTGACGTACAGCTGCACGACCTCGGAGCCGTCGCGCTTGGACTGGTTGCTGACCTTGACGCTGACGGTCACGGTGTCCGAAGCGGACAGCTTGTTCTTGGACACGGAGATGGACGACATGTCGAAGGAGCTGTAGGAGAGGCCGTAGCCGAAGGGATACATGGCGGTCGGGTCCTCGAGGACGTAGTTGTTGCCGAACTTGATGGTGCCATTGGCGTGCACCTTTCCCGGGTTGGGGTACTTGCGCGCCGAGTTCAGGTGGTTGTAGTAGATGGGCGTCGTCCCAATGTCGTACGGGAAGCTCACCGAGAGCTTGCCCGACGGGTTCTCGTCGCCGTAGAGAATGTCTGCGAGCGCGTGCCCCCCTTCCTCGGATTGGTAGAACTGCTGGACCAGGGCGGCGGCCTCTTCGGAGATCCAGGGCTCGGTGATGGGCTTGCCGGAGCTGTACACGACCACGGTGGGCTTGACCGTGTCGATGACGGCCTTGACCAGCCGGGGCATGGCGCCGACGAGGTCCAGGTTGTGCACGTCAATGTGCTCGCCCGTCGTGGCGTTGAGGCCGCCCCAGAGCTCGTTCTGGTCGCGGCTCCAGGTGCCGACGACGACGACTGCTACGTCTGCGGCCTCGGCGGCGGCCACGGCTGAGGCAAAGCCAGAGTCGTCGTTGGACCAGCGCTCGCAGCCCTGGGCGTAGGTGACCTTGCCCTTGCTCGCGGCCCGGATGCCGTCGAGGGGTGTGACGCCTCGAGACATGGCAGTGTGGATGACATAGTCGCCGTACTATACATCAGTTAGTTGGACATGGCTCACATGTTGATGTCGTCTCTTGGTGTTGAGGCTTACATTGACGTAGCCGTGCGCCATGGGCCCGATTACGGCGACGTTGGCCTCCTTCTTGAGCGGCAAGATGTTTTCGTGGTTCTCCAGCAGCACGATGCTCTCCGTGTCGAGCTGACGGGCTAGCTTCTTGTGCTCCTTTGTGTTGATGTGGTCCCAGATCTTGTCCTCCGGCACGCCCGTGTACGGCTTCTCAAACAGGCCCATCTTGAACTTTGAACGGAGCACCCTCGAGACGGCCGTGTCGAGGGTCTTGTTGTCGAGCTTGCCCGACTCTACCAAGCTGGGGATGGACTGGAAGCTCCAATAGCCACCGCCCATCTCGACATCGTTGCCGGCAGGCAAAGCCTAGAGACACAGTTAGCGAGATTGGTATACCATGTGGGATGGGAGGCATGCCTCGAGCGTAATGCATTCATCGTCCTCGAGTTCACAGACGAAAAAGTCCTTGGCCAGCCGCGCGGTGCCTCCAGCGTCAGATATTACATAGTATTCGTATCCCCATTCCTTTCGCAGGATGTCAGTCAGCATGTGGGAGTCGGACACGACTGGGATCCCGTCGTAGGAGTTGTAAGACGACATGACAGATGTCGCGCCGCCGTCAATGATGGCCCGTCTCAGTGGCGGGAGGTAGAGAGAGCGGAGCTCGCGCTCACCACCATGGACGGGCGCCGTGTTGATTCCTTGCTCGGGCGTGGCGAAGGCAGCCTGGACGGTTAGCAACTCATAACAACTGTAAGTGCGCAGCATCAGAATGGATGACTTACAAAGTGCTTAACCATGGCAGAGACCCCCTTGTCCTGGAGGCCCTTGACGAACCTGTAAGACATCTCCCCGGCACTACATTACGTTAGCCCGCCTTGTGCATGTCGATTCGTATGGTTTCAACTCACAGGTAAGGGTCCTCGCCGAAGCACTCCTCGACGCGACCGAATCTCAGCTCGCGAGCAAGGTCCGCCTGCGGAGAAAACAGCTGGTTGACGCCCAATGCTCGACTCTCGGTGCCGATTATCTTGGCCATTTTCTCAACCAGGTCCGGGTTGAAGGAGCAGCCGATGCCGATGGGCGAGTTGAACACGGTTGCGTTCAAGGCGAGGAAGCCGTGGAGGCCCTCGCTCTGGATGAATGCAGGGATGCCTTGATTCGTCAGAGCTAGGAGGAGTTGATGGAAGCATTATATCCTCACCTAGTCTGGTTTCCTTGACCAGATAGTCCTGGGCCAGCTTAGCTGCCTTCTGAATGACCTCTTTCTCGGCGTAGAGCCCGGTCCAGACAGAGTTGGCTCTGTATTCCATGTTCCACTCAAGCCCCGTCTGGTTCACTTGACCAGTGGTGATGTTGAGGTAGTTTGTCATGTCGCCTTGGATCAGCTGGGCCATCTTCTCCTTGGGCGTCATGCGCTTGAGAAGATCGGCGACTCTGTCGTCGATGGACGCCTTGGGGTCCTTGTACACGGCGTCATTGGCGGCATAGCTGGCGGACAGCAACGCTGCCAGGGATGCATAAACCGACAGTCTCATTATGATGGAAATCAATGCGCAATTCAATCCATATAGTCAAGAAGAGCCTGGATATGAGCCACATAGGAACATAGTCTATTCATTTTATAGCCACTAGGCGCCAAGACAAGACTATACACACTCCCACATAGCACAGTCGACCAACAGCACAGCTCTACAAGTCGCCGGAAATTAAAGAGTTCCATCCGTAGCAAAAGATCCTCAACTTGCATCGGCGAACGAGCATCTTCTGTCGATGGGCATGACGCCGAGAACTGCATCGACACTTTGGGCCGAAGCATCAGACACACCACCTCCCGGCTATTAACCAACCGATGCGGGGAAATCGCCAGAGTTTCTGGACAAGATATACAAGAGGAAGGAATAAAGTTTGGACGGGGGCACGCGGAGAGGGCGCATTCGTGGATTTTGGGTAAAATGAAGAGGATACGGGCATGATGGGCCTGTCCTCCCCGACTACGACATGATCCGCCGTGCCGAAGTTCCTGACCGGAGCAGCTTATAGCCCATCCAATGGCGCGGGCGAGATGCGACAGGGAAGCAGCATGGCGAGCCGGGACTGGCTGGCTAAATCTGCCGACGAGCTCGCGGTCGGTGCTACTCCAGAGCAGCCGATAGAGGCGGCAGGGATCTACGGCAGCGGGCTGATGCAGCGATCCAGGCTTGCATTTAGCCGGCTGGGGCCTCTGGACGCTCCCCGGCCAATGGAGACGGCACCGAGCCCATGATGCGGCGCACGAGAGCTCGGGGGCGGGCGTGTGGAGAAGCATCGGGAGCCATTCATGGGCAGTCGTCGCTCATGCAAGCCCGTCTGTCTCATGGCCGTGCAGCGGAACGCAGGCCCGAACGTGTCATGAGGAGGATGGGGCAGGTGGGGTGAGATGAGGGGCTACTGCTTGGTAAACGGCGTGCAGCAGCATGTGTCGGGATATGTGGTGACGATGCTCGCGGGATGTCGGACGGGGAGGGGATGGGGATGAGGCGATGATGAGCGGTGTCGCATGCGGTTGTGTCTGGTGCATCGAGAACATTGGCATCCAATTCAACTATTCAACTACACTGCGCTCTCTTTCTGTCTTTCTCTCTCGATCTCTGAGGCACCTTGCTGATCAGTTCGTTGACGCCAGAATTCACAACAACACCACAATGGTCCACCTCCGCGATGGCATGTGGCTGCCCGCCGAGGGCGTCCGCACCGAGTACGCCGAAGATGTGTACGAGATAACGCCCCAGGAAGACCAGCAGGGAATCAGCCTGCTCTGCCCGGTCAAGCACATCCGCTCGCGTGGCGATACCCTCAACCAGCCGACCGTGACGCTCGACATCCAGGCTGTCATGGACGGCGTCATCTCCATCGAGTCGACGCACTGGGCCGGCGCGCAGATCAAGGGCCCTCACTTTGACCTGTTCCCGGACGGCAAGCCAGCGGTAGTCGAGGGCAAGATCATCAACAGCGACAAGGGGACGACACTCGAGTCCGGCTCGCTGTCTGCCACCATCCACCCCGATCCGCATACCTTCGACATCAGACTGCACAGCACCGACGGATCCCGCCATCTCACGACGCTCGGCAACCGCAGCACGGGCTTCGCCTACACTCCCGCGCCCAGCACCCCGATGCAGCTCGGCGACATGCGCGACTTCAAGCACTACATGTTCTTCCAGACCACCCTGTCCGTCGGGGAGTCGGTCCACGGCCTGGGCGAGCGCTTCGGCGCCTGGAACAAGGTCGGCCAGGCCGTCTCGCTGTGGAACGCCGACGGGGGCACCTCGAGCGACCAGGCGTACAAGAACGTGTCGTTCTGGATGAGCAACAGGGGGTACGGCGTCTTCATCGACAACCCGGGGCGGGTGGACATGGAGATTGGCAGCGAGCGATGCTGTCGCGTGCAGACCGTGGTGGAGGGCCAGCGTCTTAAGATGTACATCATCTACGGCGACGGGCCCAAGGATGTCTTGAAGAAGTATACTGTTCTGACCGGACGAGCTGGAAAGGTGCCCAGCTGGAGCTTTGGTCTGTGGCTGACGACGAGCTTCACCACAAACTACGACGAGGCGACAGTCAACTCATTCCTCGAGGGCATGAAGGAGCGCGGATCACCCGTCGACGTCTTCCACTACGACTGCTTCTGGATGAAGGCATTCACATGGACCGACTTCGTCTTCGACTCGGAGCGCTTCCCCAACCCAAAGGCCCAGATCGCGCGCCTCAAGGAGAGCGGGCTCTGCAAGAAGGTCTGCGTCTGGATCAACCCCTACATCGGCCAGCACGGCGCCGCCTTCAGGACCGCCGCCGACAAGGGATACCTCCTGAAGCGCCGCAACGGCGACGTCTGGCAGTGGGATCTGTGGCAGGCCGGCATGGGCCTCCTGGACATCACCAACCCGGACGCCGTTGCCTGGTATGTCGGCTGCCTCAACGAGCTGTTCGACAAGGGCGTCGACTGCCTCAAGACGGACTTTGGTGAGCGCATCCCTACGCTCGACGTCCAGTGGCACGACCGGGCCGTCGATCCCCACAAGATGCACAACTGGTACGCCTTCAGGTACAACCAGATCGTGTACGAGGCCCTCCAGGCGCGCTACGGGAGAGATGAGGCCGTGCTCTTCGCCCGGGCAGCCTGCGCCGGCAGCCAGCGCTTCCCCCTCCAGTGGGGTGGTGATTGTGAGTCGACACCCGAGGCGCTGGCCGAGACGGTCCGCCGCGGCCTCTCCATGGGCATGAGCGGCTTCTCCTTCTGGAGCTGCGACATTGGCGGCTTCGAGGGCTACCCTCCCCCCTGGATCTACAAGCGGTGGGTGGCCATGGGCCTGCTCTGCAGCCACAGCCGCCTCCACGGCAGCAACTCGTACCGCGTCCCCTGGACCGTCGACGACGACGACCAGTCCGACGAGGGCTGCTCCCGGACCCTGGCCAAGTGGACGGCGCTCAAGACCCGCCTCATGCCGTACATCTACGCGCAGGCCATCCAGTCCATCGACGGCGGCGTGCCCCTCTCCCTGCGCTCCGTGGCCCTCGAGTTCCCCGCCGACCCGACCGCCTGGTACCTGGACCGCCAGTTCATGCTCGGCTCCCAGCTCCTGGTGGCGCCCATCTTTGAGGAGTCGGGCCACGTCGAGTTCTACCTGCCCAAGGGCAAGTGGACGTCGTACTTCACCAACGAGGTCAAGGCGGGGCCGGGCTGGTTCAGGGAGAAGCACGCGTTTGGGACGCTGCCACTGTACGTGCGCGAGGGCACTGTTTTGGTTCTTGGCGGCCGTGGGGAGAGCACGGCTGCGTACGACTATGCAAAGGACGTCGAGGTTGCGCTCTACCAGACGTCCCCTGGAGACAAGGCGACTATCGTAGATGGAGAGGGTGCTGTTGTGGCGGAGTTGATTGTTGGCTCCGAGGGCAAGCTCGAGGATACGTCGGCTCTCACGGGAGATTTTAAGATCTCAGAGAGTGGTCGTGATCTTGAGGGAGATGCCGCGGTGACCATTGAGTCGCTTTGAGTCTGCAATACCGGCTGAACTTGTATCTGGTTGGGACTATCTCTCATCAGATGAACCATCGATTACTCCACGCCACTGCATTGGAATTAAATGTTTAATAAATATGAGAAGATAGATTGAATCATTGTTGACCCGGAATAATACCTATCCGTTCCTCAACGCCTCCACCATTTTGTCTCACACCCACAAAACATCAGATCTGCGCCGAAAACTAAGTCTAGTCAGTGATCTGGTTGAACAAAGAAAGGGCAAAAAATTGACTGACAACTTCTGGAGAATTGGTGATCTCTTCGAAAACATGCAAGGCCTCGAAACCCATGGCCGCTAGCGGTTCCGTTCCGTCGTCCACGACCTGCTCAAGTCAGTACTACTTCGTGCCCAAAAGAAGGTGAGGAGGAGAAAAAAAAGACAAGAGACCTACGTGGAAGAGAACAGTCTTGGACGCCTTGTGGCTCTTGTTCTGCCGAACACCCATCAGAGCGAGCCCCTGGAGGACGAGGTTCGCGAAAGGGACCGCCCGCACGACTGGGGCGACAACCCCCCCAATGTCCTCGACGCCAGAGATCAGCGGCGGCACATACGTCGCCAGGGGGCTGTGCTGCCTCGCGATGATGATGCTCCCGAGCAGGTTCCCCGCAATGTCCTTTGCGCGCACGATGCCGCACGTCTTGGTCTCGGCGAGGGCGAGCCGGTAGAGCTCGAGCACCTCCGGGTTCGCGTGGCTGCCGACGTGGTTGAGCACCCCGTCGGCGTTGTCCAGCCCATGGATCAGGTCGAAGCTGATGTTGGCGCGCTGGATGCTCTGGAGGAGGCCCTCGGGCGCCGACCAGCCGGCCAGGTCGTGGATCACCATGTTTGTGATCCGGCGGGGGAACATTGTGTCCCAGCCGCTGTTGCTGAACCACTCCTTGGCTGTGTTCACCTGCCCGTCGACGGGTATACCGGGAAACACGCCGGGACAGGCGGATCCGATCTGGATCCTCTGGATCCCCGGCTGCTGGATCAGGCCCCTCACCGCGCGGCGGTGGAGGGATCTGCCGATGGAGACGTCGCGCTTGGTGGGCTCGACGAGAATGGCCCCGAGGATGCCGACGCCCTGGACAAAGTATGTGGCGGCGAATCCGTAGAGCGCCTTGGTGCTGCTGTTCCGGACCACCCAGTGGCTCTCGCTGATGTTTGGGTTGTACAGCTCAAACGTGGCAGCGCTCGTCGTCTGCAAGAACTGCAGGTCCGGAGCGCTTGACCGGTGCACGGCTTGCAGCAAATCGTCCAGAGCTGAGGCATCGCGCGCAGAGTCGTATTCTTCCACGAGCCAGTGCTGCCTGGACTTGAGGACCTTCTTGCTCCTCCGCAGCGTTCCGGGGAGAGTGCCCTTGGGCACGATATCGCCCACGAGCGCCCGGGCCAGGGCGTGGAGCGCATTCTCGGTAAAGTCGAATGTGCAGATGTAGGTGCCGATGGACTTGTCCATGGCGAAGTCGTACGGAGAGCTGACGGCCACGACAATGAGCTGCTTCTTCTGGCCCCGGCTCCGAAGCATGGAGCACATCATGTCAACATGCTTGGTGAAGCCTGCCTGGTAGAGGTTCCGGTTCGCGTCTGCAGTGACGATGATAATACACGACGCTCGGTTGATCAAATTCTCGTGAACTAAAAAAATTGTTAGCAGAGTAAATGAGGCGGGAGGGGCACCTCTAACCTGGTCGCAACCCATTCGCCGTATAACTCGTGTGCAAGAGCTTCTCATTCCGGGCCCGGGCTAGGGACTTGCCAAATTCACGGAAGACACTCTCGCCAGCCATGGTGGGCCCAGTGGGATAGTGATCTCGATTGCTGTGCACCCAAAAGTCATGGGTTCCCTGTTTCGAAAAGTGACGGGTATCTTGTAGCAGCTTTGTGAGCGACGACGCCGGGAGGGGCTTCACTAATGGAGTGAGGAGGAGCAGCTCTTCTCCGGGATGCATTGAGGACGACAAGGGTAGTAGTTTTTCTTTGTCGCGGATGACCGTGATGGAGTCATCATATGCTCTCCTGGATAGACTCGTATGTGATGGGTGTAGCTGTGACAGAAGAGAGACCCCGGGTGGGTTGAGCGCCTTGGACCAGGAAGTGCAAGTCGCCTTGAGACGCAGGACGCGCCGCAGGGACGTGAATATCCGCTCCTTGGTGACGATTCCATTCTCATACCCTAGCTTGAGTCCCTTTATCGCCTCGAGCTGAACGTCGTAGGCCCTGCAGAGCAGTACCAAATCGCAGCCTGCTTCCACCGCCATGACGACACCGTTCTGAACTCCCAGTTCATGACTCAATGCTTCCATTTCCAGGCATTCCGAGATTGCGACTCCGTCAAACCCAAGCTCATTTCGCAGCAGGTCATCCACTACCTGGTCGGATAGACAAGCGTGGCTCACGTTCATGGACGGGTTAGATATTCCGCATCCTCCAATGAACATGGCATCCAGCTTGCCGCTCGCTACTGCATTTCGGAAGGGGACGAGAGCACTTAAACTGAGCTCTTCCAGGGTCTGTGTGATGATAGGAACGTCTAGGTTTGATCCGAGGAAGTCCAGGTTTCCATACGAAGGGAAGTGTTTACCGCAGGATGCCATTCCCGCATCACGGATACCGTTCATTGCTGCTAGGCCGTACTGAGAAACCTCTTGGGGGTTATCGCCCGTAGCACGGACTCCCAGCGGCTGATAGCGTGCGTTGTTGAGGACATCGAGGACCGGGCCAAGCATCAGGTTTACACCACAGGCGGATATCTCTGTTGCTGTGGCCTTCGTGACTTCATAGGCCAGCTCTGATCGGCCTGTGGCGGCCACGCCCATAGCACTGGGAAACTGACAGATGTAGTCTTCATCGAAGAGGCTATTCACACCACCGTTCTCTTGATCTAGTGCGATCAAGAGCGGCTGAGGGTGGCCGGCATTCTTGGCGATTGTCTGGAGCTCTTGGACCAGGCTCGCTGTTTGATGGGCATCTATATTGTGTAAGCTTTTTGATCGAGGCACATGTTGACTGAATGAAGTGATGTATAAGCTGTATAGAGCCTTCGCGCTACAACTACTACCAGTCCTACGAGGTAGTATTGCATTATAGTAGTACTAGGAGTACTACTAGTAGTATAGAATGGCAGATTGGAGAGATTGGTGTATGTCGTGGTACGTACCTTTGAGGTTCTTGGCTGTAAGAATGATGGAGCCAAGGTGGTGGTCCTCAATCAGGCTTCTGATTTGTGGAGTGACTTCAGTGCCATCCCAGCCCATGATGAGCACCTGGCCAATGGCCCTGCAAAAGCCCGTGTCAGTACATTGATACGAACGAACTCCTCGCCAGGGAGGTGGCCAAGACGAGGTGCTGGGCAGCAGATCTGCTAGGGATCTGCCAGCGCGGAGCCAGTGGAGCACTCACCAATCGAGGTTCTGCCATAGTGGATCCAGGTCACTGTCATCAGAGGACATGCTGGGCAACAGGCGACGACGACGCCTAATCACATGACAGCCAAACCGGTCTCGAAGATGGACGCCCTCTGTGGGCTCTGCGACGGCGGAGATCCTAGCGACGGTGCCCGTGCCAGTGCCAGTACCGGAGGCGTGTCGTCTGCGGTAACGATGCGTCGTTGCAGCCTTGTCCGATGTGGACGAGTCTGACCCGGATTGGTGATGGAGCACTGCCATTGTAGTGGAGTGAGCGGGATGAGACGTCTAAACTTCGGCTAAGCTCCACCTTCCCGTGGACAGTGGTCGTGCGACAGCGTACAGTGGGTTTGGCGGGGGTGTTGTGTTAGTGGGGCGGTGGCAGGTCGCGTGCTGGCTGGCTTCGGGTGCTGCGGGAGTTAACGTTACATGGCCCGTCGAGTCCTCATCGCCTGCGGGCCCTTGGAGCTGTGAGAAGTGCAACCAGAGGAAGACTGGGTGGTGAAACGACAATTCTGGACTGGCCACCGGGCCCAGTTAACGGCGGACGAATGCCATGCTCTTGTATTCGCAGGTGGCCCATTCCATGGAACCATAGGCCCCCGGAAAGCCGATAACGCTGGTAACGACGACCATGGACAATGGCCGCCATGGCTGGTAGCCGTGGCGATAGCGTGCACCAGGTGGCTCGTCCTGGCGTTATTGGTGTTCTAGTGCATGCCACCCCCGCCACTCTGTGAATACTTGTAGACGTGAGGGTCGCGAAATGGGATGCTCGGCCATGCTCGTGGAAAGGCTGCTGGTTGGGAATCTGAACCTCACCACAACCCATCCAAACACCACTTGCCTCCCCCCCCAGCCCTATAATCATGCCTATTGCGCTTTCACCTACCTGGCCCAAGACTGGCCTCACCAAGTTCACCAACTGCCGCCTTCTCAAGGGCAATGCGCTGGTGGACGAGGACCTCTGGGTCAGTTCCGGCTCTGGCAAGATCATTGACAGCCAGTCGTCCTTTTACGATGAGCTCGTTGTCCCAGACCAGACCATCGACCTCAGGGGCCGAATCATCGCCCCGGGGCTTATCGATTGTCAGCTGAACGGCGCCTTTGGCTTCAACTTCTCGACTCTCCTGTCAGACATGACTGAATATGGCAATCGGCTGCAGGACATCAACCGCCGACTGGTTCAAACCGGGGTGACATCCTACCTCCCCACCATCACGAGCCAAAAGCCCGAGATGTACCAAAAGGTCAGCATATCCAGGCGACTGGATGCCAGTGGGGCATTCACCCCAGCAAGCTGATTGAAGCTAACGCTGCCATAGACACTTCCGTTCCTTGGCCCGTCCGGAGCCCGCCGCGACCCCGCCGACGGCGCCGAATCTCTCGGAGCCCACTGCGAGGGGCCGTTCCTCAGCCCCACCAAGAACGGCGTTCACAACGTCGACGTGCTGATGGAAGCACATACATTTGAGGACATTGAACAATGCTACGGCAAAGAGAATCTCGAACGCGGAGATCCCGCATTCGCTCCTCCAATAAGAATGATCACCGCCGCGCCGGAGCGTGGACGGATGATGGACCTGATCCCCGCGATGGCTTCTCGGGGAATCATATACTCCATCGGCCACTCCGAAGCGACCTACGAGGAGGCTTCTCAGGCGGTTGGTAACGGGGCCACAATGATAACACACCTTTTCAATGCAATGCGTCCGCTGCACCACCGGAATCCAGGCGTCTTTGGCGTGCTGGGTAAGGCCGAGAGTGTGCCCCGGCCGTATTTTGGCATCATCTCGGATGGCATCCATCTCCACCCGACGACCATCAAGATTGCGTACAATGCGCACCCCGATGGGTTCATCCTCGTCACCGATGCCATGCACATGCTCGGTCTTCCGGACGGGGCGTATCCCTGGACGAACGGCCAGAAGACGAACCACATCGTCAAGAAGGGCAACACACTGCTCCTCGAGGACTCGGACACAATCGCCGGAAGGTAAGTGGGCGGATAAAGAATCAAGACCGGTCCACAGTCGCTCACGTTGAGACAGTTCCACCACGCTTCTAGAATGCGTCAACAACTTCCTCCAGTGGACGGGGGCGGGCATCCCGCAGGCGCTCAAGGCAGTCACCTCGACGCCGGCGGCCCTGCTTGGTCTCCAGGGGACCAAAGGGTCATTGGAGGCTGGCGCAGATGCAGACCTGGTCATACTCGCCGAAGAAAACAAAGACGGGCACCCCCTGCTCGTTCTGAACGAGGTGTGGAAGTTTGGGGAGAAGGTGTCGTCGACGTAGAAATGAGGTGCGAGGGAGGTGGGTGGATAGGATAGAGCAGGTAGAGTACCCCGAAGAGTAGACGTAACCAGTAAATTGCACTAGCCAGTCCTCCATGCCTAAAGAACAATAAAGAAAAGAACAGATGTGTAGACCTCAAAATAAAAGGCATGGAGGACAATGAAATCCCGTAGACTCTCGTATATTTCTGTAGTTTGGCTCTGTATGTTTCTCAGCCCGTATCGTATTCTAAGGGGTCTCGTCCTCCAGGATTCCTGAAGCTCATCGTGAGAAAGACCCATTTCAACAGCGGCTACTTGCGGGGTGTATGGCCTGCTAGAGGGGAAATTGCATGGCTTAGTGGCGGGAGCCTTAGCGCTTGTGCTCCACTGATCGTGTGCTTCGGGCTCTTGGCTGCGCCAGGCGCAATGATAGCGCACGCTGGAGTCGGCGTCGCCTGCGCCTATCTAATTAATTGACCGAGCCTAAAGATAGTAGGCAGCCCACGCTGTCTCGGTCCCTCCACAAATCTCCACCTCCGCAACCCGTTTACCCTCCCGTCCTCCACCTTCCCCCTCCACAGCCCATTGACCTGTCAAACCGAACAACACTCCGGAAGGATCGCGAAAACCCAGCGCTGCGCGCGCTTTTGTCGCCCGACTTTGACCATCACATCAATTACCGGACCTCTTCGAACGCCATATCGGTCGACACCCAGGCTGTACGCGAACCTACTGCTGCCTCGTCCACGTGCTTCCCGACCGACTGGCACGAGGCTATGACGACGGCTGGCCGACGATCGCCATGGCGGCCTTCAACTCTATGCCGGTGATGCCGCCTGACACGTCCCCAAACGATGTCATGGCAATGGACCTCGGTCCGAACCAGCCACAGAACCTGGCCATGGATGTGTTTGACCAGGAGCTGACCTTTGATGAGTCTATGCTGTATGTTCTCGCTGCCACCCACGCTGCCCGGCGCTGCAGATTGACAATGTTGACACACAAAACAGGGACGGAACAACGCTCCAGCAGATACCATTCACGCCCTCTTATGACTTGGATTCGTTCTCGAACTTTGAAGACCCCTTCGCATTCTCCACTCGCTCCTACGAACCCGTTGCGACCCCCGATGTTCTCCATGAGGACTCCTCCCCGCAGCAGCTCGACAACAAACTGCTCGGCTTTTCCGCTCCGAATGCGAGCGCAACCGTGGTCGATGAGTCCGGCCAGATGTCCGAGCCACAGCTCGCAGCCGAGCTATACGGCATGTTCTTCGTCGCTGAGGATGTTTTCGGAGGCGAGGCTAGCACCGGCCGCCCGCTGGAGCTGACCTGCTATCGACGCAATCTTTGGCAATGCTCAGGGCAAATTACCCTACCGCGAAGGGTCACTGCGATTGTTGATGAAAACGGCCAGCAGGTGCCAGTCTCGGAATTGGTTGCCTCCATATGTGGCGTGGAGTCCATCGATGGAAAGGCCACAGAAATCATTTCGATTCCCTGGAAGAATGCGGCCCAGGCGGGCGACGAGGCCAAGGTCATCGGCAAGCCCCCAGATATCGTCCTCGACATGAGCTCCGGCCAAGAGCCCGACCCAAACCGAGTCACTCTGCCCATCTCATGGAAGAGGCTGCAGTTCAAGCATGCCACTGCCAACAACGGGCGGAGAAAGGGCCTTCAGCAGCACTACATTGTCAAAATCTCCCTTCTAGGGAAGTCGGCATCTGGCGAGCTCCTGAAGATTTCCGAGATCCAGTCCGGCCCTGTAATTGTCCGGGGACGTAGCCCGAGAAACTTTGACAGCAAGAAGGATCACCCGCTCCCCGGCGACAAGAAGATGGAAAAGAGGGCTGCCAGTGTGCCAGAAAGCACATCGGTCAAGCCAGAGCGGCCACTGCAGCAAGATCGGCCGCAGAGCTTCGACTCGCTCGGCAACTCACACTCACAGGTAAATTAAGTGACCTAGCCCCGCGCAACACAATGCTAACGGACCAAGGGACATTATGACTGGAACTCATCCCAATCCATGGCCCAGCCACACCATGGCCAGCCAGCAGCTGCGGCTCACCCAGCCAAGAGGCTGGCGATGACACCGACCCTGCCGAAACCACCTATCCCGGCCTGGCCAAACGAAGCCAGCGGCGCAAACAAGTCGTCTATGCAAAACCGTAGGCCATCAACATCCCGACACAATACCTCTATACCGATAAATCTATCGCTCTCAGAAGACGAAAGAAGTCCCAATCGCTCGAGCTCTGACCTGCAGAGCCCACGGTCTGCCAAGGGGCCTGCCGTCGGCGGGTCTCATGCCGACCAGAACGCAGACGAGGACGCAGACCCTCTCTATGAATACTTTCCACTCAGCGTTGACGACTGGAGCCTCCCAGTGGATGCAATTTACCGACCGCATGTGGTCCATCACACCATCGTCCCTCCTGAGGTCAAGGCGCAGCAGCAGCGGAGCAAGTCTAAGCGCTATTTTGCTCCGGAATGATGCGCTCCAGGCGCATTTAATGATTCATGAGAGGGTGTTGGATCTGGTTCATCTGGTTTCAATCTTGTACATGTATTATTGGTGAGGAATGGTGTATTTAGTCCATCGTTCAGTTCGGTAAGATGGGATATGAAGCCGCTTGTCTTGTTAGGCTGGAATGGACGCAGGCTCGATCAGATACCCCCCCGAGTGACGGAGGCAAGAATTATATATCCAGGAGTTGAAATTGAATTGAGAATCGGTACTTCTACTGCAGACTGGACACACGGCTACTAGGACTAGTAGTGCTCTGGCATGTTCCGTCCGTTGGCCCGAGTCGATCACCTCATAACGGGCGCTCATGATTCGCCAGTGAATAAACCGTTGAACTCAGAATCAGCTTCAAAGACGCCATAGAATCGGCATCCAAATTATATTATACATAAAACCCGATAACTCCAATGCTCTTCCCATGGGTATCATAATGCATCGCCAACGACAGCCTCGGATCGGAACCTCTTTAAGCGAATGACCTTTTCTACAAGCACTATGACTCGACATCCTACAATCTATGCTCCCGGTTATTCTCGACTGCGAAGCGAATGAGCGAGCTAGCTCCTATTTCCTGTCCCACAACCTGTGTCCATCAAGCTCCCACTGCATTCACCCTCATCATCTGCTGCTCGGGGTTGGGCGTCAAACGCCGATTGAGACTCGGCTCGGGGATTCTGGACGCCATCCTGTCGGGCACGAGATCCGGCGACACGGAGCGGCTGCGGTTCCCGTTTGGCAGTGCGCGGAGCAGGTGCGAGGCAATGGGCTCAGGGGCAATGACTTGCGGCGAGCTGGAGCTGCGGACGACCCTCGTCTCGGGCACGACGGCGTTCCCGGTGCGGATCTTTGAGGGAAGGATCTGCTCGAATCCCTGCTCCCGGGCGACCTGTTCGATGCTCTTGAAGTACTACAGGAGTTGTTAGCGCGTGCATGCGGAACTAGATTTGATTAAAAGGTTTACCTTGACCGTCTTGACTTGGAGCTCGAGTGTTGCGTCCTCGTCGACGACAATCATGGGATGCTCGTGCAGCTGCAGGCTGGAGAGCGTCCACATGTGGTTGACGCCCTGCTCGATTGTCTTTTGCAGCGCGAGGGCCTTGCGGGCGCCGAGGATAATGACGACCACCTCCCGCGCGTCGAGGACGGTCTGGATGCCGACCGTCACTGCCATCCGCGGGACCTGGGTGAGGTCGTTGTTGAAGAAGCGCGAGTTGGCGAGGATGGTGTCATACGCGAGCGTCTTGACCCTGGTGCGGCTTGAGAGGCTCGAGCCGGGCTCGTTGAATGCAATGTGTCCATCCTCGCCGATGCCGGCAAGGAAGAGATCTATGCCGCCAGCGGCTTTGATAGAGTCCTCGTAGGCGGCGCACTCGGCTTCGAGATTGGGGGCGTTGCCGTCGAGGATGTGGACGTTGGACGGGTGGATGTTGACGTGGGAGAAGAAGTGCTTCCACATGAAGGAGTGGTAGGACTCGGGGTGGTCCCGCGGCAGGCCCACGTACTCGTCCATGTTGAAGCTGACTACATTCTCGAAAGATATCTACTGCATGTTAGAGCAGGGTGCCCATGATTGGGGAGGCTGCAGGCTTACCTCGCCGGCCTTGTACCTCTCGACTAGGATCTTATAGACGCCAAGTGGGCTGGATCCAGTTGGCAGGCCAAGAACGAATGGGTGTTCAGGGGTAGGCTGAAAAGCATTGATGCGGTCAACCAAATAGTTGGCAACATAAGCACTGGCGGCATCTTCGTCGTCACGGATGATCAGCCGCATGATGGAGGTGGTGGTGTCCGGATATGGCTAAGTCAGGTCTGTATATTTAAAGCCGAAGGTGTATCGGATGAATAAGATGATGAGATGTAAAGAATACTCTTAATTGTCTTGATGGGTCTTTTGCTTTGGGAGGTTGGGCTGTATGTCCACCATAAGAGCTTGACATCTGGTGGACGTCCTGCTTAAGAGGACGGTACTGTGCTCCCGGCGACAGGCACCGGCATCTGGCTTGCACCACGTTTTGCCGGAGAAGATGTCGCCACTGGAATCCGTGGGACGGGATTGGACCAGAGGCCATTACGTCGGCGTGGAGCGGCGAGGGATGGAACGTCACGGCTCATGACGATGGTGTATGGCCATGGACGCCGCCAAACGTTGCCGCCGACCATGAGCGAATTTGTCATTGCGTCACTGACCAAGCTCTGATGATATATTGCTATAGGTGGGCCATATCCCTACAAGTCCCGGATCGCACGGTTCTGGTGACTCGAGAAGGACCGTTGACGGGACCCGGAGATGGCGCTGCTTGTTTGGTTGGTACCGTGTACCGTGCAACGGGCTCTCTGCATCACCCCATGCGGTATTATTGCTAAGAAGACAATAGAGGCATGGAAGAAGAGGAGTGGCAGGTGATGCCCTGGGACATGATGTGAGTGTCGGTAGCGCAGAGAAACCGTGCGAGTGGCTATTGTTCTAGCCACCAACTTCGCCCCCACAACCCGAGGAGTCCAGCAGTTCCGGCAGCATAGACTGCTTACGGCTTGCAATTTACCAACCCTCTAGAGCTGTGACGCCCACCGCCGCATCTGAAAGGAATCTCCCCATTGCAGTTTCGGGCAAGTAGACGGGGACTTGGCTCTAAGAAGGCTTGCTGCACCCTGTAGCCACCCAATGAACCCGCATACCCATGCAGCTCTCAACCCTTTGGTGTGGTGGTGGTTTGATCGGGCCGCCACCCCTGCGAGGGCGATCGGCACTAACAATACTTCGCTTCGTTAGCGCCCGGCCCCAGGGCTGTTGCACCGCATCTGCCATGTGCCCTTAAATTTTGCTGGTGACGGGTCCGGCCCCCGACTCTCCACCTCACGCAACGTTACAGCGTTGCGCTATTACCAGAGCTCGACCCCGTCTCACCTCTGGCCACCCTCACCGTTCACCACCCCCAATGGACGGATCGGCTTTGCGCCTAGCAGCGAAGCTACCTACAGTGCCCCCGTCCTGCGTACGTCCAAGGCAGGTGAACTGGCACCAGATGGCACAGAGCCAGCGAATCCACTGGTGGGCCGGCCTAGAGGGTCTGTAGCGCCAGACGAGGCATCCCAGCTGTCGCGTGCGTCTGTTTCCGAAGTGGCGGAGCCAGTGAGTCTCCGGTAGGCAACCAGCGTGGCTCCTCTTCCTCGTAGGCCGACTAGTACTGCTTGTGCGACGTCTTGGTCTTGCATGCCGCCGTCTCGGGTCTCGGGCTGCTTCCTGGATGCCGCCGTGCCTTGCGCCGCCGCCTGCAACGTCGACTGTCCTGTCCGTGTCCACTCTGCCTCGCCTCACCTCACCTCACCCGACAGCTACCATTCCGTCTTTTGTCACTTGCCTCTATTTGCCGTCCCTTTGGCGACCCATCATCCAATCTTAGCGTCTACTCTGTCTGCTGTGGCTACGATCCCGCGTCCCGTTCCCGCCAGCTCCCTCCCACCCGGACCGTCACTCGCTCATCATCGCTGCATCTTGTGCTACTCCGCTCGTATTCCCGTCCGGTCCCCGTCCGCATTGGACCGGTTCCATAAGCGTGCCTGGCTGTGTCCTGGTCTGGCTGGTCTTGTCTCAATTCGCTGCCTGCCTGCCTCCCCTTGCCGGCCATCCTTCCGCGACCAACGTACCCATCACATTGGCTCCGCACTGCTCCATCCTCGCAGGACCAGACGCTACGTGAGGCTACGTGAGGTGGCCTTGACCTCCCTGCTCTCGTCCAACCCGTCCTATCCCACCAACCGAGTATTTACGTCGCGGGCCTTCATGAGTTGACAGGCCTTGTCCTCTTGCGACTGTTTCCCCATCACTCGCTTTGCACTGGTTCCCCTTGCCTACACCCTCATGTCACCCCGTCGCCCACTTGCATCATGACGACGACGTTTCAAAAAACATTCCTGGCGGCCATCGTCAAGAGCCTCCTGCGTGGCAAGTCTCTGATCCAGGCCATATTTTCATATTGGATCAGCCCCTTTACAGCCCCTTCCCTTTCCAAGGTGCCATCGAATGCTCTACAACGCCGAAATGCCGACAAGTTTCTAGCAGAGGCCGAGTCTCTGTTCCTCGGACCCATTGCCCTTGATGACCTCCATGAGCTCTCACGTGGCCTCATGAAGCAATTCAGGCAACGCCTTCGGAAGGACCCGGCTTGTATGCTGCCATCCTACAGCCACCAGCTGCCCAAGGGGACGGAGCGAGGGAGATTTCTGGCCCTTGATGTTGGCGGCTCTACTCTCAGAGTGGCCTTGGTGGAACTGAGGGGGCGCACGGCGAAGCTGGGCGACGAGAGCGAGATTCTTAGCATGCGCTGCTTTCCAATAACAAGCCACGTCAAGGATTTGGAGGGTATGGATTTTTTTGGCTGGATGGCGGCAAGGATTGCTGAGACACTTGCGGTTGGGCCGCAAGATGGCAGCATTCTGGAGAAGCCACTGCCAATGGCCTTGGCGTGGAGTTTCCCTATCGAGTACGTCGAGTTTCCCGAATCCGACCACGCTTCGATGCTAACATTCAAATAGGCAAACATCGCTGGGAGGCGGCAAGCTCCAGATTATGGGCAAAGGCTTCTCGGCGTACAAGGGCTTGATGGGTCGTGATCTAGGAGACATCCTAAAGGAGGCTTGCAACAGCCACGGTCTAAGCGTAGAGCTGCAAGCCATAATTAACGACTCAGGCGCCTGTTTATTGTCACAATCATACACCCATGCGTCCACGCGATTTGGGCTCATCTTGGGGACCGGCGTCAACATCGCTGCCTTCCTGCCAGTGCTGGCCATTGGCTCATCAAAGTTTGGCGATAGACCGGCCTCATGGTTTGACGAAGCGTCCCACTGCGTCGTCAACTCGGAAATAGGAATGTTCGGTCACGATATCCTACCACTGACTCGATGGGATGAGCAGCTGCTCCAAGGTCATCCGAATCCAGGGCTGCAGCCGCTCGAGCACCTTGTCAGCGGTATGTACTTGGGCGAGATCTGCCGCTTTACGCTCCTGGAAGCCATCGAGACGGCGGGTGTCTTTGGCGGTGTGGTTCCAGATTCGCTATTGGAACCATATTCGCTCAGCACTGAGACCTTGTCAATGGTTCAAAGGTGAGTTACCAAGGCCTTTTATCGATGAGGGCGATCGTCTAACAAGGCAGTGATCCGAGCCCCGAATTTACAACATCTTGCAACGAGTTCTCCAAACGCCACCCCTCAACCCACACCCCGTCGCCTTCCGATATGGCCTTCCTGAACAGACTGGCCGCGATGATTTCTCGGCGCTCAAGCGCACTTGTTGCCACCACCGTATTCACATTCAGCACCCTTCGAGTTGCTAGCCAGGCGGAATACGTTGCCGGACTCCCCAGCACCTCGCCACTACGACCTAGCGCGGAGGCGGACAGGGATATGCGTGAAACGACTGTAGCTTTCAATGGCAGCGTGATCGAGAGCTACCCCGGATATCTCAGCCTTTGTCAAAAGTACTTGGATAGCCTTGCGTTGAGCAGAAGCGACAATGGGGAACGGGAATCTGGCAAGATCAAGCTCGTGGCGGCGCATGAGAGCTCGCTGATGGGCGCTGCCGTCGCGTTGGCATCACTGCAGGGAGAGGCTTGAAGGAAAAGAATACAACTACTTTTGCGACTCTGCTTCAGGCGATTGTGAAAAGGAAGCAGGCTCGTCAGTGCGACTACACTGGTCGAGGTGGGCGGGCGTTTAGCGACGTGATTTATGGCGGGCATTTATTGGATGAAAGAACATCTCATTTTAGATGGGTTGCATGGCATCGGTGGATGGGGACGATACATATTCGCAAATGACTTTCCCATCTTCTTTTAAAAACGCAGCCTCACGAAAACAGGCCTCCACCGCCAGTTCCATCTCGTCATGTACCTTCGGCTTGATCACACGACAGTGAGGTACCCATTTCGCATGGACTGGGGCATAAAGTGGTTTTCGGAGACGCGTTGGAGGGGCACGGCTGCCTGTGGGTCAAAGTACCTGGTACCAGACTCCCCCCCCTAAGTGGCGGAGGACAAAGTATCGCGACCTTTTAAAGTCATGTGACTGCCTGAAGTCTTCGCGTTTGCCGTGTGGGCGGTCGCGTCGTGCCAAACAAGACAAAAGAAGCTGCTAGCAACCACCGACAAATTCTTGGACCACATCCCCCATTTTGGTGTCTTGGCCAATGTCTTGATTGTCCCTGACGCAAATCGATTGTGCTTAGCTGCTGCTCTCGTGCCTTCCATCTGCTATCGAATATTACCACGGCTCGCGACAAGATGGGCGACAAAGGAGGCTCGGGCGTCTTTGCTGAATGCGCCGTCGCCTTCGTCCCCAGCAACCGGCTGGCACCAAAGTTGATTGCCGACGTGAGTCCTTTCATCCGATTGAAACGCGACCCTGGGACTGACCGGTGACTAGCTGTCGCGCGTTCTTGAGGACAATGGCGCCGAAATCTGCGAGCCGCGACGCGACGGCACCATCCCCATCGAAAAGGTGACGCACATCGTCTCCAACACCATCGACTTCCCGCAATATACCGAAACACAGGCCGTGATGATCCCCGTGGTGACGACACAATGGATAACGCTCTCTGTCGCGCGAAGGAAGCAGGCGCAGCTCAGGCCATTCTCACCAGATCCGCGAATGATCTTCTCCGAGGTGGTGGTGACGTGTGCTGACCTTCCAGAAACCGACAAGGAAAGCATTGCCGGTGCCACTCTGGCGCTGGGTGGCCAGGAGTCGAAGGATGTGTCGCGACAGGTTACTCATATTTGTGCCTTATCCATGGAACATCCGAAAGTCAAATGGGCCCTGGAAAAGGGCTGGAAGGGCAAGATTGTCCTCCCCCACTGGTAGGCGACGACGCAGCGAACGTGACGGGACTTAGGAGCTAACCTGACCGTGCTTAGGTTTGACGATTGCTTCAAGCTGGGAAAGAGAATCGACGAAGGCCCCTACATTCTCCCTGATCCAGAGATCCTTAAGAAGTCTCCCGAAGAGGAGCTAGCAATCCCGTCCAATGCGAACCTCGAAGGCGCCATCTCTGCCACCCCGACCTACCTACCTGTGCCATCCGATTCCGAGAGTGTTCGCCCTCGGGTGACCGTTTTCCAAGACAGAAGGGTCATGTTATCGTGGGATTTGAGTGTCAGCGATCGACTCAGGAAAGTCGTCCGGGACATTATTGTGAACGGCGGTGGACGGATAGTCGAGGACGTTGACAGCTGCGACATGTTCATCTGCCAGTACCGCGATGGACCTCAGTATGTTCGGGCGGCTCAGTCTTGCAAGGACGTGGGAAATCTGGCTTGGCTGTTTTACCTGATTGTCCAGAACGAATGGACTTCGCCCCTCCGACGTCTCCTGCATTACCCCGTTCCCAAGAACGGCATTGAGGGATTCAAGGACCTGCGCATCACCGTGTCCAACTATGGAGGTGAAGCTCGAGTCTACCTCGAGAATCTCATCAGAGCTTGTGGTGCTGAATTTACAAAGACGATGAAGTCGGATAACACCCACCTGGTCACTGCTAGAAACTCGAGCGAGAAGTGCAAAGCCGCGCCTGAATGGGGTATCGCCGTTATCAACCACCTCTGGATTGAGGAGAGCTATGCCAAATGCGAGATGAAACCTATTAATCTGAGCAAGTACAACCACTTCCCGCCACGCACGAACCTGGGGGAAGTCATCGGCCAGACTTTCTTTGACGAATCCAAGTTACGGGATCTTTACTATCCTGGCGGCGAGGAGGGATTGTCCCCGCGAGCCAAGAGGAAGCGAAGGATTCTCGAGGCAGCCGAGGACAATGCTTACAACCACGGCCCAGCAGAAGGTGTGGTGATAGGAGAAGCTGGCGCCGATCAAGACGACTCGGAGTCCGAAACAGAAGAAGAGGCGCCGAAGAAGGCAACGACCAAAAAGGCGGCGGAGGTTGCGACACCGATTAGAACTCGAACTGTCCGAGCTGGGAAGGAGAATGAAACCCCCGGAGTCATGTCGACTGGGGGCCGCAGTGCCAAAGCCAAAGCCCGCGATCTCCTCCAGACCATCGCCCCCGATATTGCCCTGTACGAGAAGGAAAAGAAACGCCACAGCAAAGGGGCCAATATCCCGTGGGGAGGAAAGCGCGCCGCCGACCAAGCAGAGAAGGAGAAGCAGGCAAAGGCAGCAGCCTCAAGCCCGACCGAGGAAGATGCCGACGAGGCCAAACGACCTGCCAAGAAGGCTCGCCCTTCGCTGCCAGACATTGACATGCGGATTATCCTGACTGGTTTCAGTCGGTGGGTGGGTGACAAGAACAAGGAAGATCACGATCGGGTAAGTGGACCGAAGGTTGGCCTTGAAGTTATATTTTTCCGATTCTAACCTAGCAAACAGAAAAAACTGCGAGATCTGGGTATCCAGATCGTGTCCGAGGGCCAGCCCTGTGACTATCTAGCTGCCCCTCATATCGTCCGAACTGTCAAGTTCCTGAGTGCCCTCGCCCGCGGACCAACCGTCATCTCATCCACGTTTGTTGACAAGGTGCTGGAGACCGGCAAGGTTCCAGACGTGGATGATTTTATCCTGCAGGATAAAGAGGTGGAGGAACGATACAACTTCAAGCTCGAGAAGACCATGGCGCGTGCCAAGGCTAACCGGGGCAAGCTCCTACGGGGAATCCCCATCTATTGCACCGAGAAGATCCGGAATGGGCCTGAGAGCTACAAGGCAATCGCAGAGGCCAACAGCGCCATTTTCAAGATCTACCGGGCGCGCAGTGGAACCACAATTAAGCCAACCACTGCCGAGGAGGACGGCAACGCGCCCCCGGAGCCCGTGTACCTCCTCAGCAGCGTCAGTGCAGACGAGAAGCAAATGTGGGAGCGGTTCCGGGAGATGGCGCGAAAGGGCAACATGGAGCCGCGAGTGGTGGCACCGGACTGGCTCCTCGACGTGGCCATGGCGCAGGAGGTGCGATACGACAAGAAGTTCCTGGTGGAAAACTTCTACAAGGGCCAGGGGATCTGACAGCACCAATGGTCGATGATGTAATGCCGGGGAGTTTTGGTGTCGGATTGAGCGTCTCGCTGGTCGTCGAACTGGCTGTATATTGTACTGCTGTCCATGTGGAATCTTGCGTATTTTGGAGGCAGAGGGAGCTCTGTATGTAGCCGAGAATAGTTGCATGAGCTCAGAAGAACTTGACGCCGAGAGAGTCGTCCTGCCCAAAGATCTGCGCCTTGCCTCGCTTGACCAGCACGTTGAGGGCCTTGAGAAGAACTTCGGTATCCATGCCGTGAAGGTCTACGGTGAGGGAGTTCTCAGCAATCACAGACGGGCCAACGTGCGAGGTCAGAAGAAACGTACCTGTGCCCCTTGTGCCGTCGCCCTCGACGAGCTCGTAGACGGTCAGGACGCTGCCCTTCTGCCCCGTCTCCTCGACATAGGACTCGACGACGCCGGCCCACTCGTCGGGGGTCTGCCAGTAGAGGTATACAACGTCACCCGAAGATCCGCCGCCGACGTACTCAGCGCGGCCCTCCTTGCGCATGAAGTCGACGAGATCGCGGATGTCGTCGGGCTGCAGGCGGCGGTCGAGGCGGCGGTTGTAGAAGAGGTCCGAGTCGGCGGCGGCGGACAGGGCGAGCTTGAAGGTGCGGTGGTGGCGCGCGTGGGCGAGGACGAGGGCGGACCACTTGGTGCGCTGGGCGTGCAGCGTGGTGAGGTTGGTCTGGCGCGTGAAGAAGGGGGGGAAGTGGTATTCGCGCGGGAAGGCGAAGGCGGGGTCGGCGGGCGAGGAGGCGCCGGCGGAGGGAGCGCCGGCGGTGGAGGAAGCCATCTCGAGGGGTTGGGGCGGGGGAAGGCGTAGAGGGGCGTGGTGTTGGGATCCGGGGTGCAGTGGGATGTCGAGGTGAAAGAGGATCGCGAGAAAGGTGTGGTGTTGAGAGGTGGTGGTGGGGGTAGTGCCATGACGTGTGGCGGGGTGTGGGTGCTCCTTGAACCCACAATTATAGGGTGGAACAGATGATCAACCAAATGGGATAAAAGCTTGCAGCAACATCATTTCAAATGAAATAATAGCCTAATTTTTTTTTTGGTATCCCTAAGTGCTCCCAAGCGTTGGAAACTAGACTGATTAAGTAACAGGCACTCAATTTATGCTACGAAGCTGCACTTATGTAGGAGATAGTGTCTGGTGAAAGTGTCATGCTTGACAAAGTCTTTCCGATTGCAACCAACTTTAGTCCTATACAAATGTTGAAAAAGGAAGGGCAATGAGCGCAGTCTCTCACGCACAACTCTACGAAGAGACAAATCAGTACGTAGCAGAAACGGGACAGGCCGATTCAAGGAGGTGTCATCACACTGCTGTCTTGCCACGCTTAGAATCAAAGCACACACCACTGGTTTAAACAAGACAGCACCAGGTGAGCGGAATGATCGTCTCTATGCTTTCATTGGAATTTATAATTGCCCAAACTGCTTCCGTCATATGCAAAATGTGGATATCTCTGTTATCATACATGGACATGACTCAATATTCTATCACCTCCTCTATTTTCCTTCACCACTTTGGAATTACAGGCGAAAAGTCAGGCTGGAACTTCCTCATGTAGGTAGTGTCGTCTCGCTTACGCAGCCCACAGTCGAGATACTGCTTATGCAGCCGCGCCAGCTTCTCCCTGTCCAACTGCACGCCCAGTCCTGGGGCCGTGGGCACCTGTACGCCTCCCTCGACCCAAGTGAAGGCACCGTCGGCAATGACATCCTCGTCCCGGCGCTTCCACGGCCAGTGGGTGTCGCAGGCGTAGTCCAGGTTAGGGGTGGCAGACGCCAGATGGGTCATGGCGGCCAGGGAGATTCCCAGGTGGCTGTTGGAGTGCATGGAGAGCCGCATCCCCCAGGTGGCACAGATGGCGGCCAGGTTCTGGGACTTGCGAAGGCCGCCCCAGAAGTGGTGGTCGGACAGGACGACCTGGACGGCGTTTTGCTGGATGGAAGGGGGGAGATGGGCAAAGGCCACGACGGCCATGTTGGTGGCCAGGGGCATGGGAGCCTCCTTGGCCACGGCAGCCATGCCCTCGATCTCAGGGGCCGGGTCCTCGAGGTACTCGACGATGCCCTCAAGCTCCTTGGCCACCCACTTGGACGTCTCGACAGTCCATGCGGCGTTGGGGTCCAGCCGCAGGGGAACGCCCGGGAAAGCCTCACGGAGCGCCTTGATGGCGGCCACCTCCTGCGCCGGGGGGAACACGCCACCCTTGAGCTTGATGGCCTTGAAGCCGTACTCATCAATGATCTTCTTGGCTTGCTTGACCAGACCAGCTGGATCCAAGGCGGGGCCGTACTCGTCGTCGGGCTCTCCGGGGTGGCCTCCCCACTTGTAGAAGAGATAGGCCGAGTACTGGACGTTGTCCCTGACCCGTCCACCAAGCAGCTGGCTGACGGGGAGCCCCGCGAGCTTGCCCTGGATGTCGAGGCAGGCAACCTCAAAGGGCGAGAAGACCTTGTCGGCAACGGATGCCGTGGTGACCATTCCGGCCATGCCATCGCCGCCAGTAGTGGTGTCGCCCCTCATTGCGTCGACGCATATCCGGTGGATGGCGTTGGTGTCGTATACTGAGAGGCCCTTTAGCTGGTCAGCCACCACTTGCATGCGGCCCAGGTGTGTAGAGTCGCCGTATGACTCGCCGAGCCCATAGGCGTCCTCTGTGACGATCTCGACAATGCTGCGCAGTGCAAACGGCTCGTGGACGCCAACAGAGTTTAGCAGTGGCATGTCACGGAATGCCACCGGAGTGATGATGATTTCCTTGATAACGCCACGTTGAGCCATGATTGCGGATGCTATTCGAGGCCTAGGGCAATAGAGGCGAGGTTTCCAGGGTCAATTGATGGAGACTACGTGTACGTGAGAGACGCCATGTGAGCAACACGGCAACGTTTAATATCATTAGTACGGCACGCCAGTCGGAGGGGTAATACGACACGACGAGTGAAGCTGGTCCGATGCGGTCGGATGTTTTCCGTGCTGTCTAGACGGATGTTGATCCTCCCCTCTGATGCCCAGATGCGGGTGAGCCGAAGAGGGGACGGGAATAGCGTTTTACAGCCCCTCATTTGCTGGTGAGGGGCAGCTATGGGCCATGCGGGGCCCTAGAATCCTGCCCCTATAGGCTGATAAGCCCCCCCAGATTTCGGATATTACCCCAGAGCCTCCGCCCGGAACAAGGATCGGCAAACCTCCCGTCTCCATCCGACAAGCCATCGGCTAACCACAGCCCTTCAAGCCAAGCCAGCATCGCCAACCAACCGCTTCCCCCCGCCCAGACCCATCGCCGCCGTGCATGCAGCGTGTCTCAGTATCCGAACCGCCTGCGTCCTCCCCCCGTCGGATCAGGCAGGTAGGCAGGCCGACATGGAGGAATCCGCAGCGACGTCCGAAGACGCCCGCCGCATGTCCGGCTCCCACGGGCCCGGCCGCCCGCCGAAGCGGCCTCGAGAGGACTACGTGCGGCAGCGGGTGAGCAGGGCGTGCGACCGGTGTAAAGCGTGAGCCCACTCTGCCAGTTGTTTGATGCGGCAGCAAGTCCTTTGGAGGAATGGAGCAGGCTAACCCGGTGCTGTTGGATCAAGGCGGAAAACTCGATGCTCCGGGACTTGGCCATGCGTCTTTTGCTCTCACCTGAAGCTCGACTGCCAGTTCACTGCGCCTCATCGACGAGGCCAGTTCCCCCCGGCGCCGTTGCAGGCCGTGCCGACGCAGGCGTCGATTGATACGGGGTCCGAGGCTGGTACACCCTCTAATGATAGCCGCCGCAAGGAGTCCTTCACCACCCAGAGGTCCCAGATGGCCCCCTCGCAGCTGACTCCCGCCGTGAGCACAGATTCTGTCCTGGAGTCTCCTGCGTCAGCCCAGATCCTCGTGAGGATGCAGGATGACGATGGCAGGGGCCACGATGCCGGCCGGGGCGTCGACATGGGCGCGCCAATGGCTCCCAACCCCATCTCGATGCGAAACTCTCCCGAGGCGGAGCAGACGGACCAGCAGGGGCACTATGTTGGTCCAGCCTCGGGAGTCTCGTTCCTCCTTCGAATACAGAGGAAGCTGCAGATCAACTCGCCGGGCTACTTCAGCACCCCCGTCTTCAGCTTTGGGGACCGTCCCCTGCCGACCAACGACTCCTCGTTTGTGATTCTGCCGCCCAAGGCCCAGGCCGATGCCATGGTGCGGAGATATTTCGACTTTGCCGCCACGACACATAGGTTCTTGCACCGGCCCACCATCGAGGCGTGGCTTGAGGAGTTGTATGAGACCAATGGGACCATGCGATCAGCAGAGACGGCGCGGTGTCGGATAGCTCTTCTCTTTATCGTGTTTGCGCACTCCAACAACTTCCGGGTCAGGTCGCCTTCTGATGCAAGAGACACGGTTACCGAAGGAATAGAAGCCAGGTAAGGGACTGGACTAAGCCGATATTTGGTTCACTTGCAAGTTGCTCTCATCCGCTTGTCGTTGCTTGCTTCCTTTCCCTAGTTCATCATGAGCTCACTCCTCCCTTTTAGCGTCCGGTACTTTTCAGTCGCAGAAAACCAGCTCTCCATGGAACGAGGTGCAATTCGTCTTGCTAGCATCCAAGCAAGGCTCGCTCAATGCTTCTATCTGCTGGCGCACTCCCGCTTGAATCATTGCTGGTCGCTCTTTGGCATCACGGCCCATCAGATTCTCGCCCTAGGAATCCACCGCAAGTCTCGCGTCGACCCCAGCCGCGTCGACAACATTGATCTCGAATGCAGAAAGAGGACGTTTTGGTGTGCGTACAGCATGAACACGTACCTCAGCGCCACATTGGGGAGGCCTATGACATTCCATGACGAGGACATCGACCAAGAGTTGCCTCTCTGTGTAGACGACGACCAAATCCGGTTGAGCCCTGCCCCCCAGCCCATCAGTCGAGGCCCCTCAATAAGCACAGGCGCAGTGGCACAAATCAAGTACGTTTGGCAATGACAGACTTCCCATGTTCATGCTGACATTAGAGCAAAGACTCTCCAAGATCCTTGCCAGGGTTCTCCGCACCCTGTACGGCATCAACCACCCATCAACGGACGAGTATTTTGCCCTTGGTGCCAGGTTCGCCCGAGACCTTGCCGAGTGGCGAGACGAGATGTCGTATCTCCTAGACACTGATGGAAACTCGGCTGTGTTTGTCAGGTTGGTCCTACGGCAACGCGATGTTCTCAACCTCGCTTTTTGGCACTGTCAGATCCTCGTCAACCGGCCATTCTTGCTCAAGACGTTTACGAGTCTGGCGGACAACGGCTCCCTTGGGGACATGCAAGCTCCACGACGGCAGGAGATGCAGCGGAATGTCAAGACGTGCATCGATGCTGCGACGAGAATCATCGAACACATTGACCGGATCAATTCAGCGGGAGAATTCTACAGCACACTCTTTGTAAGTTCTTCTTCAATCATTCTCATATTGCAATGTCAAATTCAAAGGTACTGACGCCAGTTTGATTAGTTTATCCCGTACTATGGCTTCAGCGCCGTCGTTGTCCTCTACGTCTACGCGATTCAGCAACAGGCTGAACCTCCAGAGAGCTACGCCCGGTACTTTAGCCTCGCGTCGACGTGCCATGCACAGCTCGAAGGCATTGCAACCAAAGGATCGCTGATGCACCGCTACGGCGTGGTCCTCCAGGAGCTGCGGCTCGAAGTTCTCCGGAACAACCATTATCTCGCCTCGGTCTCAACGCCGCGAGCTGGGGGACGAGTATCTGAGGATGAGGGCAGCTTTGAGCAGACTAGTGCGGTTCACGGCACGGGGCCAAGCCACATGGCCATGTCTCAGGGCGTGGATACAGGCAACGGGGGGCTTGCATCTCGAGAAACGCGTGGGTTTGCATACCCTGGAAATCAAAACTTGGATGCCATTCCTGTGGACTCGGCGGCTGGCTCAATGGTTTCAGTTGATGGCGGAATAGCCTACATGGCTAGCTGGGGAGGGTTTGATGCTCTGGTACGTCTTGTCCTACTAAAATCATGGTGCTTTATACTGACGTTTATTTTCCAGGTCACGGGTGGCAGTGGAAACGTGGATGCAATGCTCTCGAATGAGTCAACGGATGTCTGGGAAGGCATCAACAACAATGGGTTCAGCGGGTGGTCATGACAGTAACCAAGGCGAAATTTCATATCAGCGTAGACACCGACTTTTTCAGTCAAGCAGCGGGCAGGACGTCGGTGATACCAAGTGCGATGGCTTCACTGAGCGTACATTTCGAGAAAATCGTGGATATAACATAAAAAATAATACGGCAGAGACGACAACCCATTCTCCGGTGCATATCCTGCGTACTCACTCCCTAGTGCTCTAGAGTCTGGAGACCATCTGCTTCGAGGCGATTGGATTCCAAACTTGTACACGACGCAGTGCTTGTTCTTAAACTTTCAACTCAATTCAATTGTCTACTTGGCAGCCGCAAGCGTTAGGCGCTGGTTGATGGCTGTCAGGATGATGTAGATGGTCTCAATCGTAGCCACATCGAGGCCAAGCTCCTTTCCTTTTCTCACGGGGTATCCGAGGATGATCTCGACCTCCATGGGCTTGCCACTCTCATAATCCGCCCGCATGCTGCTGCCAATAGGCGGCATCGCCAAAATCCTACTGAACAGCCTGTCGATGAGGTCGTCCTGAAGCGGCACGTCCAACGCCCTGGCCACGTCAATGACCTCCTTCATCAGCTTCTTCGTCATGGGCGTGGCGCCCTCCGAGTTGAGCCAGGAGTGCGTGTCCATGAGCGTCAGTGTCGTCAGCGAGTTCCACGCTGCGTTCCAGACAACCTTCTCCCATCGCTGGACCTGAATGTTGGGGACGGTTTGGAACACCGTCTTGCCGGTGGTAAGCAGGGATGTGAACCGCTCAAGCCTCTGCGACTCGACAGCTGCGTCATTCGACTTGTTGGGAAACAGGCCAATCTGCATGTCCTCAGACTTGCGGTGGTAGATGACGCCCGGCTCCGTCTGGCGCGCTCCAACCCAGGTCTTATGAGTTGTGACAAGTTAGCAAGGGCACATGATGCAAGATGTAGATCACAGGTACGAACCACACAGGACAAGATTGTTGCCTTGTGGAACGCATTGGCAAACGGTTCTTCGTTGCCAACGCCATTTTGAATGATAACGATTGACGTCTTGTCCGCGTCAACGCCAGCCTCAAGTTGAGCCGGGACGCTGGACTGGTTGATGGCCTTGTGGGCACACACGATGTAGTCAAACTTTTGGCCCGCTTCGGCGACGGTTTTCACAACTGAGAAGCGTCGTTAGAATCCTATCACCTGTTCATCCCATGCAAGGTTGCTGCTCACCGTTGTGTGGACGAACAAGGTGTTCGCCATGGTTCTCGCTCGTCACCTTGATTCCATTCGCCTTGACAGCATCATAGTTGGACCGCGCTACCACAGTGAGCCGCACGTTTTCATTACGGCTCAGGATGAAGGCATAGAACGAGCCAATGCTAGTCTCAGTTGTCAGCGGTTTGTCAGATATGATTCCAAGGTTGCGGGTCACACACGCTCCAAGTCCATAAACGAGCACTTCTAGCGGGGCGTCAGACATTGTAGACTATGAATTTCGGTACCAATAAGACTCGGGCCAGTGAGTTGACTGGGCAGGGTTGGCTACATTTCAACAAATCGGCCCCGTGGTGCCCGCACTGCCCCCGCTCAAGTGCGACGCCCGGTGCTGGCGGCTCCTCCGGCCCACACGACAAGCGGAAGCGCTTCCAAAGCTTATCCGTGTCGGCGGCGGAACACCGTCCCCGCTAAACTCCATACCCCATACTGCGGGATTTCCGCAGTGCGGGGGAATGAATCCGAGTGACCAATCCGGCATCGCGGTGGCTAGTGGTCGGCCAAGTCCCTCCGTTCACTAACCAGTCATCCAGAGGCTCCTCTGTGCCCTGTGGCTGTTGTTGAACCCTTTTGGTATCTACGTTAAGCGCTCATCGTGAAAGAAAAAGTCACATCAACATCCAACGGCACAATGTCACAGCCTGGTCCTCAAATCATCGACGACAAGTCGCCCATCTGCATCCCCTTCATCCTGGAGAGGCTGAAGAAATATGAGGCAGCAACCCCACAGAAGCCCTTCATAATTGGCCTCAACGGGGTGCAGGGAGTGGGCAAGACAACCCTGGTCAAGGCACTCGCCGAGACCCTCGGACAAGACAAGCATTTACAGACCCTTGTCATCAGCATAGACGACTTCTATCTGAAGCATGAAGATCAGGTGGCATTGGCAGCCTCACAGCCGGACAATGCACTGGTCCAAGTGCGCGGAGAGCCTGGTAGGCTAATAGAGACACGACTCGCGATGATTATGAACACTAACAGGCTTGACTCAGGTACACACGACATGGAGCTAGCAAAGGACTTCTTCTCGACACTCTGCGAGGGCAAACCCACCAAGTTGCCACAGTATGACAAGTCTGCATACTCAGGGAAAGGTGACCGAGTGCCTGAATCTCAATGGGAGTCTGTGAACCAAGCAGGCGCACCCAAGGTCCAGGTCGTCATCTTCGAGGGCTGGAATGTAGGATTCCGGGCCCTCACGGAAGCCGAGGTCGAGGCAAAGTGGAATGCGCCCAGCCGCACGTTGAAACGCCACAAGCTGGAGCACCTCAAGTTTGTCAACGAGCAGCTCCGCAAGTACGACGCCGTGACGGACTTGTTCGATGCCTTTATCCACATTGACGCCGAGAACACGGAGTATGTGTACGACTGGCGGCTGCAGCAGGAGGCCATGCTCCGACGGGAGAAGGGAGCAGGGATGACGGACGAGCAGGTCGTCAGCTTTGTTGACGCGTATTATCCTGCATACGAGTTGTTCTCGGAGAAATTGAGGAGTGGGCTGTTCAGTGGCGAGCCTGGTGCCCAGGTGAGGCTGGTGGTTGACAAGACGAGGAAGGTCAAGCAGACGATCGTCATCTAGAGAAGAGCTATACAAGAGTAGACACCATGGTTCATTACTTCACAAATAACAGCAAAGGCAAAATCAGAGTCTATGTTGTCTAGATTTCTGAATATCTTTCTACAGACCCGCCTCAATGCTGGCCAGGGTCGCTATACCTGCCTCAATGTTCTTCTTCTCGGCATCACTCGGTCCAATGTACGGTCGCCTGGGCCGCAGTTTCTCTACCGCTCCCTCGATTCCAGCCGCTTTGGCCGTATTCAGAGCAGCCGCGTACTTCACGGCCGACACGCCCGCCTTGCACGGCTGCTCGGCGAGCGCGGCTACTTTGTGCAGCTCCATGGCCTCCTTGAGCTTTCCCTCCTGATACAGATTGTAAATCTTTACCAGGGTCTTGGGGTACACATTTCCAAATCCTGCAATGGTTCCTATTGATACAGAGTTTAGCATATTGTCAATGAATTTCATATCCATCCATTTTCAAGCTTACCTTGAGATCCCGCAGCTAGGCCACCGATGAGAAAGTCCGACTGCCCTCCGTACGTCACAAACTCGCCCTCGGGCAGCTCAGCGGCAAGACGCGTGATCTTGGCCACAGCACCACACGTGAGTTTCACGCCAACAATCTGGCTATGCTTCTTGGCCAACCGGGCAATCGTGGCCGAGTCCAGGTCGATTCCGTTGCAGACAACGGGGAAGTTGTAAATGACAATGGGGAGCTTGCTCGCCGAGGCCACGTCGTCAAAGAAGTTGTCAATGACCGCCGGCGTCGTTTGCTTGCCAAAGTAGGCGGGAGGGAGGAGCAGGACGTAATTGGAGCCGGCGTCCGCTGCGTCCTCGATAAACTCCAGAACCTGCTTCGTCGAGTGGCCACCGACGCCCGCCATGATGGGAAAGTCTGGGCCGACGGCCTTGCGAGCAGTCTCTAGGAGCGTCTTTCGCTCCTCGCGGGTGAGGAGAAAGGTTTCCGCATTGGTTCCGAGGACGACAATCCCGGCAAGCCCGGTCTTGGAGAGATACGAGTAGTATTTGGCCTGAGCCTCGGTGTCCAAGGTGTCATTGCTGTGGTCGAAGAAGGTGATTGTGGGGGTCCAGACGCCCCCAGCAGGTACTTTGGGGAATGACATTGCGTGGGCTATGGATCTATGGCCCTATGATAGTGTTCGGGAGGGAAGAGGGTATGTACCAGCTCTCAGGAGCCGTTAGATACCTACTTAAAGTCCCATGGAGGGGGATCTGGGGAGATCCGTCTCACATATCGCGTGCCACTGGCCAGCCGGAAATATTTCCATCGACGCCGCAAGTCAGGAAAACCGGGGTTGCATGATGATAGCAGGGTCTGCTTTCCCGATCTAGAACTTGACACGGCCGGGTATTTTCCAGCAATGAGTGCCGCGGAAACACGGCTGTCGGATGTCAGGCGTAGGTTGGCCGACGGAAATGTCGAGCGGGACATGCGGCTCTCCACTGCCGGCCGGATTGGGATGCCAGAGTGATATTCCGTCCAGTGTGGGGGGTGAGGGTGCCTGAGGCCATTGACTTTTCTTAGCAATTTGGATGGCATTCGAGGGTGCTCTGGCCGAAAAATGGAGATCATATTGTGTGACCCAGATTGAAGAGGTATGGGCACCTTTTATACATCCCGATGGAGAGACTAGGCCGATCTACTGGTGTTCAAGCACTTTCATGGCCTAGAAAATCGTATCCCTACCGTCTATTTCCATCCTCGAGATATACCGAATAGTCTTTCTTGATGATGAAGCAGACAATGAATTACCATATTTTTTGAAATACAACTACAAGTCCGACATCACACCTCAGTCAAAGCAAGTCGAGATTATCATACATCATCCTGGCTTTCTGATAAGCGAGGTAGTACGCTTCTCCCGTCTACATTCTTTAGACAGTTGAACACGAGCCAATTCAGGACCCAATATTTGTTCAGGTAATGTCTATTCCATAACTCTATACAATATCTAGGCAGACTTTCTATGCATGACAGTGGCGCTGGCTTGGTGGTTGGGGAAAAGCAGAGTATCAGCAACGACGACGTTCTCTCTCCTTCCAGCGGTGAACACAATCACCTCTGCAACATCGCCCGGAGTCAACGGCTCACATCCACTAGTAAACAGTTAGCAGACGACACTCTATCATGGAGGGATTTTAAACTGACGCATAGACGGCATCGGCCTTGCTCTTGTCGCCGTAGAATCTGACGACGGAGAACTCCGTCTCCACCTGGCCCGGGTCAACTCGGATGATGCGCACCCTCTTGGACACGAGCTCCTTTCGCAGACTCTCGGTGAAGGTGTGGACAGCAGCCTTGGTCGCGCAGTAGATGCTGCCACCAACGTAGGGCTCGCGGCCAGCGATCGAGCCGATGTTGATGATGTCTCCCGCGCCCTCACCATTGTCGCGCTTCAGCATCATGGGGAGAATAGCCTGGGTCATGTTGATGAGACCCGTCACGTTGGTTGCAAACATGATGTCGACATCCTCCTCAGCAATCTCGGGGGCCTTGGCCACGCCCTTGACCAAACCACTATCATCTGTCAGTGAAAAATACCTCCAGGGATGATCATGTAAACTCACGCATTGTTCACGAGCACGTCAATCTCCTTGAACTCGGCGGGGAGCTGGTCCACAAACGCCCGCACCTCGGCAGGCTTGCTCACGTCCAGCTGAACTGGGAGAACCTTGACGCCGTTGCCGACCTCTTTGGTGATCTCCTCGGCAATCTGCTTGAGGCTGTCGATTCGGCGGGCCGTCAGGACCAGCTTGAGGTTGTTGGGGCTTGTGCGGGCAAACTCGAATGCAGTCGCCTTGCCAATGCCCGACGAGGCACCGGTGATGAGGATGGTCTTGCCTTCAAGGCGCTTGGACACTGCGGAAGTCATTGTGATTGTTTCTTTGGCGCCAGGCTAAATTGGGAGTCTGGGGGGAGGTATTTGGGTTCAGAAGCACGAGTGTCGAGGGCAGCCAAAGGGAGAGTTTGACTGATATACCGCTCTCCATTGCCCGCCGTTGGTTGATTGGCGACGGATAAGTACCACCATCATGCAGTGCTTTTCCGTCAGTGGGCCATGCCATCCGCGGCAAGCCCATCGGGAGCCCAACAACCGATTGCTTGCTTCGGCTCGTTTGCTCATTCTCATGTACCACCAGGCCAAAGAGTGGGTGCAAGGTACCACCGAGGGGCTGTGTCGGCTGAGTAAGAACCCGCATCGCACAAGCATGGGAGGTGGAGAAGCACGGGCGGGTAGCTCTTCCCCCACAACATATACGCTCTCCTCCACTCACCTCGGTCCGTCCAACGGAAACGAATGGCAGCGACGGATTCAAATGGCCACGGATGAGCAGCTGCTGCCAACCAGGGCTGGCCATGGCAGCCCCCAGCCCAAGAAACGGAAACGAAATGCAGAACGCGCACGAGTTACCCGGGCCTGCGACAGATGCAAAAAGTAGGCATATGCCCTCTCTCAGGCTCGCCGCAGCCACAATTATTCAATGTGCCGCCTCGCCGTGCTAACAGGGGCTGTCACCGCGTAGGAGAAAGATCAAGTGCGATGGCACGCAACCATGCGAGTTCTGCACTCGCGCAGATGTCAACTGCACGTATGACTCTGCCTATGCCAGAGGACGTGCGCCCGTGATCCCCCCGGCCGCCGGCCTCGAGGCCAACACGGATACTGAGCCACTGCTTCCAATCGACCATGTGCTGGCTCACAACAGAAGCCCCCATGAAGCCAACCCTGAGCTTCAGTTCTCGTCTATATTGAGCTCTGAGGCACAGCAGCAGGATGCCGCTGGGACGCAAGGCGCTGCGAGGCTGCACAGCCAGGAGAGCTCGAGTTACATGGATCGCTCCAACTCAACATACGTAACTTCATCCCAAAGCTCGCCGGAGCCCACGGATCTCCAAGGCCATTACATCGGGCCTACATCTGGATTCTCCTTCATCCTCAGGGTCCAGAAGCGGCTGCACCAGGCCATCTCATCGTCCTCCAACGCCAGCACCATTTTTACCTTTGGTGATCCGCCCCTGGAGGACCCCGAGTTTGACCAGTCTTTCTGCATGATGCTGCCCAAGGACGATGCTCAGCGGTTGGTAGACCGGTATTTTGATTTTTCCATGCCAACGTATCGTTTCCTACATCGGCCTACTATCCAGGCATGGTTTGACGAGTTTTATGATACCCTTGGAATAATGAAGGACACCCAGACCGCTCCGGCAAGGGTCGCCTTGCTGTTCATGGTGTTTGCCCACGCTCGAGTGTATATGCCCGACGATGACAAGCCTGGGCCACCAGATCTAAGGTATGGACTGTGTAACACTGCCCTAGTTGGTCAATCATACTCACTGACCATGTCACCAGTACACGCTACTTCCTTGCCGCAGAGCATCAACTCACAAAAGAGCGAGGCTCGATCCAGTTGACCAGCGTCCAGGTCCGCCTGAGCCAATGTTACTACCTGCTCACCCAATCCCGGATCAACCACTGCTGGAGCCTGTTCGGGACAGCTGCACATTTGGCCCTGGCGATTGGCCTCAACAGAAACAGCCGTCCTGGGGCCAAGAGCGGCCTGACCGTAGTCGAGGTCGAGTGCCGACGCCGAACGTTCTGGTGCGCCTACACACTTGACGCGTACCTCAGTGTGGCCCTGGGAAGGCCGCGGACTTTCCACGACGAGGACATTGACGCTGAGCTCCCGGCCTGTGCTGACGACGAGGACATGACCGCGGATCAAATAAGGCCATCCCTTCAGAGTAAGGGCCCTTCGGTCATGCTCGCCCCTATCGCGCATATAAAGTAAGTGAGATGCATTCCAAGCTCGCGATGATCCTTATCGAATCATTTCCCTGATAAGCTCACCGGGCCACTGACAACCATTAGACTAGCCCGGATCATGAGCAAAATCGTGCGTGATCTTTACGCCATCAAACCCATATCAAACAGCCGCCGAGAAGTCCTGAGCGAGCGGATTTCCAAAGACTTGAGCGACTGGAGGGTCGAGCTGTCCCGATTCCTGGACACTGACTACCTCAGCACGTCGATTCTCGTCCCCATCTTCCAGCGACAGCGCAATGTCTTGAACCTCACGTATTGGCACGCCGTCATTCTCACGTATCGGCCGTTTGTGCTGAGCAACTTTGCGCGAGTGTCGAGGCAGCGAGGGGAGGTCCCAGAGGATGCACAGACTACCGAGAGCGTGCGACAGTGCCTGATGGCGGCCATGAACACTGTGAGGACTATTGACGACATCACGCAGACTCGGCAGATGTTCCGCGCTTTTTGGGTTCGTTGCTGCGCTTTCAACTAGGGAGTTATTGGGCCGCTGACCGGGGTACAGATCACGCAGTACTTTGCCTTTACGGCAACGATCATCCTCTACATTTATGTAATGCAGAAGCGAGCACTGTCGCCAGACGTCTACAGAAGCTATTTCTCTGCTGCAGCACGCTGCCAGGCGCAGATTTCCGTCGTATCGGAAAAGGGCTCTCTCTCGGAGCGGTACTGCCTCTTCCTCGAGGAGATGCGGCTCGAGACGCTACGCCAGGTCAAGCGCGCACACCCGGCCCTCGCAGGGCTGAGCGTCCCGGAAACTGACACGATGAATGACTTCCAGGCCATGCTCATGGCGATGGAGAGCAGCCCGAGCGAGGGCACCTACACGGACCTGCTGGACCAGACTGCGATAGACTTTAACGGCATGCCAGTTTCTGCATTCTCAGAAACGTCAGGCTGGGGCCAGTTTGCATCCATGATTTCGTCGGGCCTCGGAACCCTTGATCTGTTTATCGATGAGGATGCATTCAAGCTGCAGTAATGACTGGTGGTGTCCAGCACGCGGTGGCATCTGAAGAACGAGTCCTGTTGACCATCAGTGTCTGGGTCAAAGAGAAGAAAACGACACATGTAATAATTTACATCCAAACATGAGATGACGCTTGCTTGATGGCCAAATCTGTCTTGGTGGTCGCGACACCTGATTGGGATTCTCCAGCTTGATTCCCATCACTCAAATATATTACGAGCAGGCCCTCTATCATCTATCGATAAAGTCGTATCAGTTCGGATCTTATCGGCGACGACGTGAAATTGCACCAAGCCACAGATAGCCGCGGGCATCGAGTGGTGGACGTTTCAGCCCCAGTTACAAGATTGATTTGCAACGACGATAGGCGATAAAGAACCGCCACCATTGGGCATCTCAGATCCAGATCAATCTAGACACTGGAGCGCCCGTTGTGCGTGGGGAGGGCGACTGACGGACCAGTCACGTCTCGCGGGTTTGAAAGAGAGCGAGAGACTACGGCGCACTAGGTAATAGTTGTTTTTAGCAACTTCTCGTCGCGGCAGCCTTATCGGTGGCGTTGATAAGCACCAAGTCAAGCACGCGGATTGCCATTAGTATGGGATTGCGCCTATTCTTTGGTTAGTGTGGATTGTGCGGGCGGCCGCTACTGAATGTGTGACAGCGAGAGTGAGTGAGCGACCGAGTGCCCTCCGTAGATAAGGCCAGACACACACATACACACACCAATTGTATTTGCGCGGCCCTGCGTCCGAGGAGACCCTAAGAACGACCAGGGGTGCAGCAGAGTCGCAGATGACGCAGATGCCGTGTTTGCGCCGAGAAAAGGCTCGAAGTTCGGCATGCGGGCATCGTCAGTCTCAAGCGATTAATTGCCATGAAAGAGAAAAGACTGGGCATTGGCCAATTGACCGGCCCAGTCCGCGGACGTCTTCCCACAACCCACGGGCTGTGACTAAAAACAAGGCGGGAAACAGGAGACCCACCGTCCCTGAGGCTCCTCCCGGTGTCTCGCTTGGGAGCCGCTTGGGAATGTCCACTGGCAGCCACTGGATTTGCACGCAGGGCGCCCCACGGCCCCGGCAGCGATGGGCCTTTCTCCGCGGACGACCAGGGCACCCACCCGTGCGGCGCCGTCGCTCGATGCCGGGTCGCGCCGTCATTGGCTGGCTGGCTGCCTTATCAAGATGGACCTGGGGGCGTCTCGACTTTGGCCGTGGCATAGTCCGGAAATGCACATCGCACCACGCAGACGTCGGGCCTTTGACGTCCGGAGATGCAACACGCGATAGGGGATCCGGGGGCTGGCGAGGGGCAAAAAAAAAAAGACGATGGAGACTAGGAGAGGGCCATGGAGACAGCCATGGAGATCCTCTTATAAGCAGACTCCTGCTCGGGCTGCCGCGTAGGCGACGGTCTGTTGGACTTGAGAGTTGATCCTGGATAGTATACACAAACAAGACTCTTCACGTCTCAGGATGAGCTCATCACAGAAGCGCCTCGTTGTCGTGGGGCTGGGCATGGTGGGCCTCGCCTTTGTGTAAGTCGCGCCACCAAGTCGCACGCAGACGACTCCTCTGTCTCTCCTCGCAGCGAATCCTGACCCAGTGCATTGCAGCGAGAAGATTCTCAAATATGACGCAAAGACGAGGCAATACAACATCACAGTGATTGGCGAAGAGCCATATCTAGCATACAACAGAGTCGGATTGACGAGCTTCTTCGAGAACCGGAGCATCGAGGGTCTCTATCTGAATCCCGCAGAATGGGTAGGTTACACGTACTGGCACAACGAGCCCAACGACTTACACGCGACCCTAGTACCAAGAAGCCCCCGAGGGCGCCCTCAACTGCCACATCAACACCAAGGTCACAGCAATCGACTCGGTGCAGAAGACAGTGACCTGCGACAACGGCGACTCATACGGATACGACGTCCTCGTCCTGGCCACGGGCTCCGACGCCATCCTCCCTCCCGTGCCCGGCTCCGACGCCACGGGTGTGTTCACATACCGCACCATTGACGACCTCAACCGCATGATCAGCTTCGCCGATGAGTGCAAGGGCAGCAACGGTGTCGTCATTGGAGGCGGCCTGCTGGGCCTCGAGGCCGGCAAGGCCATGCTGGACCTCAAATGCTACCAGAAGATCAAGCTGCTCGAGCGCAACAGCTGGGTCCTCAGCAGGCAGCTCGACGCAGACGCGGGCGCCATGGTCGCCGAGCAGGTTCGAGAGCTGGGCGTCGATGTGATGCTAGCGCGGGAGGTTGTGAGCATCAAGACGGACGAGCACAACCGCCTCACGGGCGTCGTGTTTGACGGAGGCGAAGAGTTTCCCTGCTCCACGCTGACGTTTGCCATTGGCGTCCGTCCCCGCGACGACCTCGCCAAGTCCTCGGGCATCGAGTGCGCGCCGCGGGGCGGCATCAAGGTCACCGACCTCATGGAGACGAGCGTGGGCGACATCTACGCCGTCGGCGAGTGCGCCAGCTGGAACGGCATGGCCTACGGTCTCATCGGGCCCGGTGTGGAGATGGCCGAGGTACTCGCCTTCAACCTCACGCGCAACGAGAGCCACGAGGCGCGGCAGTTTAGGCGACCGGACCTGAGCACCAAGCTCAAGCTGCTGGGCGTCAACGTCGCCAGCTTTGGAGACTGTTTCGCCGACCGCGACGGGCCGCAGTTTCTGCCTCCGGGTGTGGCCAGCGAGGTCAATGGCAACGGCAATGGAAATGAAAATGGAAATGGCAATGGAGTCGCGGCCAAGCCCAGTCCCTCTGTTGTCCAGGCCCTCACCTACAGAGACCCCTTCCAGAACGTGTACAAAAAGTACATCTTCACAAAGGACGGCAAGCACCTCCTGGGCGGCATGATGATCGGCGACACCAACGACTACGTCAAGCTTGTGCCCATGGTCAAGTCGATGCGGGAGCTGGACGTTCCCCCTGGCGAGCTGATCCTGGGCGCGCGCAAGGGCGACGACGACGCCGACGACCTGCCCGACGACACGCAGGTGTGCTCGTGCCACAACGTCACCAAGGGCGACATCGCCGGCGTCGTCAAGGACGGCACCTGCACCGACATTGCGGGCGTCAAGAAGTGCACAAAGGCCGGCACGGGCTGCGGCGGGTGTCTGCCGCTGGTCACGACAATCTTCAACAAGACCATGGCGTCCATGGGCAACGAGGTCAAGAACTACCTGTGCCCGCACTTTGACTTCTCGCGCGTCGACCTGTACAACATCATCATGGTGCGCCGCCTCAAGTCCCTGCGCGACGTGATGCGCGCGTGCGGCAACGACAGCGACAGCCTGGGCTGCGAGCTGTGCAAGCCCGCCGTCGCCAGCATCATGGCGTCGCTGTGGAACAGGCACGTCATGGACAAGACGACGCACGGCCTGCAGGACACGAACGACCGCTTCCTGGGCAACATCCAGCGCGACGGCTCCTACTCGGTCGTGCCGCGCATGTCGGGCGGCGAGGTCACCAGCGACAAGCTCATCGTCATCGGCCAGGTCGCCCAGAAGTACAACCTCTACACAAAGGTCACGGGAGGCCAGCGCATCGACCTGTTCGGTGCCAAAAAGCAGGACCTGCTCGCCATCTGGGGCGAGCTCGTCGCCGCCGGCATGGAGTCGGGCCACGCCTACGCCAAGTCGCTGCGCACCGTCAAGAGCTGCGTCGGCTCGACCTGGTGCCGCTTCGGCCTCCACGACAGCGTCGGCATGGCTGTGCGTGTCGAGGAGCGCTACAAGAGTATCCGAGCTCCTCACAAGCTGAAGGGCGGTGTCAGTGGCTGTGTCCGCGAGTGTGCCGAAGCCCAGAGCAAGGAGTAAGTCATCAACCCCCCCACCCCCCCTCTTTGATATTGTCACTTAGCTAACTTGGTCCAGCTTCGGCCTCATCGCCACGGAAAAGGGCTTCAACATCTACGTCGGCGGCAACGGCGGTGCCAAGCCGCGCCACGCCGACCTGCTGGCCAAGGACGTGCCCCCTGAGCAGGTCGTCCCCATCCTCGACCGCTACCTCATGTTCTACATCCGCACCGCCGACAAGCTGCAGCGCACGGCTCGCTGGATCGAGGGCCTCCCCGGCGGCCTCAAGTACCTGCAGGACGTCATCCTCGAGGACAAGCTGGGCATCTGCGCTTCCCTCGAGGCCCAGATGCAGGAGCTTGTCGACAGCTTCTTCGACGAGTGGGCCGAGGCCATCAAGTCGCCCGCCATCGCCGCAAAGTTCCGCCAGTTCAACAACACCAACGACGCGCTGCACAACATGGAGCGCGAGGACGACCGTGGCCAGGACCGCCCCGTCTGGTGGCCCACCACCGCCGCCGCCGATGATTTCAAGGGGCTCTCCCAGCGCTGGTCCTCGACCTCGTGGCAGCCCGTCATCGAGGCATCCTACTTTGACGGCGCCGACGAGCTCCCCAACGGCATCTCCGCCACCATCAAGCGCGGTGACACCCAGCTGGCCGTCTGGCGCGTTGCAGGCAAGTTCTACGCCACGCAGCAGATGTGCCCTCACAAGCGTGCCTTTGTCCTCTCCGACGGCCTCATCGGCCAGGAGCCCTGCGACAAGAAGAAGAAGACGGCAGATGACAAGTCTGACGACGGTGAGGAGCCGGCCAAGGACACATCTTCCCCCTGGGTGTCGTGCCCTCACCACAAGCGCAACTTCGACCTTGGCAACGGTTCGTGCAAGACGGACGAGGCCCTCTCCATCGCCACCTTTGAGACCGAGGTCCGCAGCGACGGCGACCTGTACCTCAAGTTGCCGCCCGTCGAGGAGCTCGACGCCGCGCTCGGCACCAAGAAGTGGATGGTCAAGAAGGGCGAGACGGGCGAGGCGCCCCTCGCCGAGCTCGACAAGCGCATCAAGTTTGTCGGCCTGCGCGGCAAGAAGCCCGGCGTGCGGCCCATGGTCGGCGCCAAGATGGCCAAGCCCCTCGAGCTCATGGCCGGCGGTGGCGGCTGCGGCAGCGCGCCCGAGTGGTGAGAGCACCGTGGAGATGTTATGTGAGCGAGATCTAGACAAGGTAGTCAGTCTGCCTGGCATTGAGGCGTCGTATTGGAGCAATCGGGACTCGGCAGGCACAGCATGGGGCGTCATGGCGGTTCTTCAGCGTAACAGAGCAAAAATGAATTTGGTATTTTGTTGATCATGGGTTTTGGTTGTTTCGAGGTGCGGGTCATCCGGTTTACCCTCCTCGGTACGGATTAAATAGAAAAAGATATGCATATATATGCCCATCCAGAGACCTTTTTCCCTCTCCGTTTCCTGATATTCGTGACGCCACTTGTCTTCTCCGAGAAAGGGGATTGCATGAGGTCTCCGTTGAGCAGTCCATCCATCCAATAAATGTTTGTAGTCCCAAAAGTGCCCAACCAGGGAGTGGACCATCGCCATCAGCAGGCTTGGCCTAGCCTCGCCCCGACCCTCCGGCGGCCATCACGCCTGTCCCGGCAACGGGGCGAGACCAAAAGATGACGAACTTGTTTCCAAGAATGTAATGACGCGAGTTATAAGGAAAATTTGTAAGAATGAAGGTTGTCGTTTGCAACAGACGGTTGGAATCCCGAAGTAGAGAAAAAAAAGAAAAGGGAAAATAAAAAGGTTCGCTGATCCTATCCCTGAAAACCTCTCTCCTGCGTCCTGTGTCGCCCTTTTAAACCCGTTTCCCAAAGAGTAACTCCGAAAGAGATGGAAGAAAAGTCCCTTCTAGAAATATAGTAATGCCCATGATCGTACAGAGGCCACTTCCGAGACTGACCTCGGCAAAGGAAAATTGGTAGTTGTGATGAAGTGGAGTTTAGGTAAAAGACTTTTGTGGCATGAAATCATCATAAAATTCTCATGCCTCATATAGCCATTTAGCAGGCGTCATCTTCGCATTCGCTCAAGCTTCCGTATCCTGTATCAGAGTCCATGCCCACGATGCTCTTCGTCACAGTTAGGCACCGGCCTACAACGTATTGTCGCACTGATGACGGGGCGCCGCACTTCTCGCCGGGAGCTCCGCCGACCCAGAGACGCAGGCCACCAGCCAGACGCTCCAGGGACATTTGGAATGTCTCCGCCGCATCCTTGTGTGCGAAAAGCTCTTCCATGAGATGTAAGGCCGAGGCGCAGCCAAGTAGAGACATTTGTGAGGCGTGGCCTTGAGTCATGATGGTGTCAATGACACGGAGACCTTGGTGAGAAGTGTTGGGATTTGATTCCAGCCTTCGGAGGTGGGCAATGGCCATTGCACAACGGAGCGCAATTCGCAAATCAGGCGTCGAGTTCTGGAGGCTGGAGTCGATGATCGAGGGGTTGGCTGCCAGCAGGGCCTCGGCCTTCTCGGTTCCCAGCGTCTGGAGAGCAGCTGCAATGTTGGCGCCGCGAGACTTTCCGACAAAGACAGCGCGTGCAACAGTGGCGCGGGCTTGAGACGTGGATCCAACCGGGGCAACCTTGATAGCGAGTTCAATATCCTCGGCCATCTTCGACAAGACCACATCGTCGTCCTCCATGGTCGCCACCATCGTTCGGTGAAGCATTTGAGTCGAGGCCCAAGCAGCCACCGCGTCCATGGGGGAACCAATTGCGGGATCGTCGACAACAGCGTCCATGCCATCCATGGGAGTTCCGATGTTGTGGTTGATATCAGAGTTGAAGGCGAGGTTGTGGGCGCGCTGGATCACGTCGTTGTTGAGGATATCGTCGCATTCACATTCGACAAGAGCGGCGAGGTGCTCGGGGAGCCTGTCATTGTAGTATTTGGAGGTTGGGACGCTGCCCTGGCGGTTCATGTTGCGAGCCTCGTTCCATCGCGCTCGCGCGAGTTTCATGGCCAAGGCGTTGAATGCGCCCCCGTGTAGCTTGTCATGGCTAAGATCCCAGAGAAGAACACGGATGTGCAGCGCCTTCAACATGGCGCGGTCGGGGGTATCAGGAAGGGTGCCGGAAGCAAGAAGTGTGAGTACCAGACGGCTCTTGTTGATTTCGACGTCTCCACCGGCAAGCTGGGAGTCAAGGGCAATAGTCCAGGCCCTAATGCGGGCAGTCTCCTGCTCCTGAGTCAGGCCAGTAAGCAGCTGGTAGCCCTGAATACCGATGAGGTTACGCAAGCTGAGCTTGAGTGTCTTCAGAAGCAGGGCAGCTGCTTCCAGGACAAAGTTGTGCCGAGGAACCCACACGGTCTGGATCGCGGTAAGCCAGGCCTGTCGTCGAACGTGGATTGGCGAGGCCAGCGAAGGCGCGGGCTGTAGCACCCCAACAGCCGCCTTCTTAGGCTTGGGCTGGGTTTGCCTGAATAGTGAAGGAACAAACACCCAGAGAATGGTTCCCAGGAGCAGAAGTACTCGAAGCGAGGTGTGCAACTGGTAGCCACCCAGGCTGACGTCTAAGCCCGAAGCCACGCCCTTCAGAAGGTGCACAGGTAGGGCAAAGAGGCCGCGGCCTTCGGTCTTCTCATTGCTAACCTCGTTCTCGCGGACAGCCTCCAAGATCATCAGGCCGGCCAGAGAGCCGACCATTAGCTTACCAAAGTAAGGACCGGCATTGTTCCAACGGTTCTGCTGCATTTGTTGTTGCTGTTGCTGCTGAATCTGCTGCTGTCGGATCATGGCGGGGTTGGCGCCCCGATACGGCTGTTGAGGAACGGGGTATGGCTGACCAGCAGCCATCTGAGCCGAGATGATGCGCTTCATGTCATCTGGCACCTGAATCATGCCCGTCGGAGGGCCGCTGCCATCGGGCGACGCTGACATGGGAGAACCGACGAATTGCTGCGCGTCTTGGCCGTATTGAATGGGCGTAGGAGGTTGCTGCATGGGGCTCATTGCTCCGTTCATGGCGCCGGCCATGAAAAGCTTTTCAAAAGCAGCAATTCGCGCTTGCATCGCACCGTTCTCGTCTAGTAGCCGATTGTTACGCTTCTCCAGATGTCGAATGTACTCGGTCGCCTTGCTGAGAACCTAGACACAGTCGGGTTAGTACGCAAAAGCGGAAAGATGCATTGCGAGCGGGACGTACAGTGGCCTTATTTAGCTTGTGCGCAGGTGTCAAGCCATGAAGCTCCTCTCGGTCCTCCGTCGTGTCCTCGCCGCGCGCGCTTTTCGACATGATGCGAAGACTGGGGACGCTATCCCTCAGCGCGGCGATCTTGTCGTTCAGGTTCGTTCGGTACCGCTTCTCAATCATGTTGTGGGCGGTCTTCTTGATAGGCTGATTGCCGTCTTCATCCTCCTCTTCGTCAAGCTCGTCGCCGGGTTCAGCAGAGGACTTTCGCTTGCGCGAGGCCTTGGAAGACATTTCGGCGGCATCGGGAGAGGAGAGGACACCCGCCCTAAGCTCGCCGGCGTTGGAATCGGGGCTCGAGGCGCTCTTGGGCGAGTTGTACTGGAGATGGGGCGGCATGGCGATGTTCCGAAGCTTCTCCTGTAGTGCAGGAGTCAGTGAGCTAAAGGCGCGAGGCGGTAGAGTGCTGTCTATAGGAGCTCCCTGTCCCGGAATGGAGGGAACGGGGCCGCCGTAAAGTGAATCCGGGCTGAGCGTGGTCAAGGCAAGGTGGTTGAGGCCGGCCGAGACAGTAAGCTGTTGGAGTTGTTGTTGCTGATCCTGACTAAAGGAAAGATCCCAGGGGGAAGTTTGGTAACTGGGCTGGGTGGGAGGAGCAGTACTGGAGGGGTCGTACGAGTCGTAGGGGGGCGTGCCCGTGAACTGGAAGGCTGCGGTAGCGTCGTAGTAAGGCTGGGGCGGCGGCGGGCGAGTGGTTTCGTCGTTGTTGGGAGAGCGCGAGGCGGAGGAGGGGTCCTGCTTTACTACAGCTGCTGAGCCGTTGTCGACAAAGCCCATGTTTGGATCATGGAGCCCAAACAGGCTATTTGCAGACTCTTGGTCCGTCATGTCTGAGAACCTAGAACCAGGCATGGCAGGGCAGCACCATGCACCGATGGGCTGATACGGACTGGATGGACAGACACCTCGGAATGGGGACCCAGTTGCTTGGGGTGTGGCCGAGGACGTCGCGAGCGAGTGCGCAGCGGCGACGGGGGTTCGGCTCTCTCTGTCACTGAACCGCCCAAACGGTCAGTCGATCTCTGATACACGCCGTAACCGTAACCACGATCCTCCTCCAGGCGAACGGCGGCGGCGGCACAGATCTGAAGCCCTGCCGAGAAGGGCGGGTCGGCGACGAGGGGAGGGCGTGCGGTGGTGTGCGGGCGCGCAACAAGCTGATTCTGCCTCCAATGCTATGCTATAGGTGGTCCGGTCTGGTCTGGTGGTGCTGTTGCTGCCACTTGCTACCACCGCTGCTATAGCTGGGCTGCAACACCACTGACTGCCTACCAGCGGGTTTGTGAGGGCAGCAAAGCGCAAGCGAGAGCGTGGGATCGACCGATGGCGGCGGATGCGGCCGAATGTTCGATGGAACAGCCAGGGCCCGGGGGCAGGAGAGTAGCAGAGGAGCAGGCAATATGGTCTGACTGATCTGACTGACGCGAAGCGCTTGGAGTTGGAAATGGGGTGGATGAGAGGGAGAGCAAGGAACTCGGTTTGAGGAGTGGACGAGAACAGACAAGAGCAGAACGGAAATCGTACGATGGGGCCCGGACATCAGCCCAGAGAAGAGCGTGTTGGCCAAGGCAATTCAGCGCAGGTCCCACCCGTGGTTACCGTGCGCATGGGCGCCGTTGTCGCGGGCGCACACTGGGTGCCTGGGGGGCTTGCCTAGGCCGGCCTACTGCGGCAGCCCAGCGCTCAGCTCGCCGCTGCCCACCACTGCCCGCCGCTGTCCGCTGTGCCCAGTGCGGTGCAGCACTCATAGTTGCCGGCGGCGGGCGGGAAAGAGGCTGCAGCAGGGTGCGGAGTCCGCGGACACTCCGTTACGCCGTGACGCTGTGGCACCGTGCGCGGCGACCGGCGGCATACGGCGTTGCGGGTCATGGCGAGCAGCCACTGGGACGTGGGGGGGTGTGTGTCGCGCGGAACTGCTCCGGCAGAGTCCGGGCGCCCAAAAGACACACACTGGGCTGGGCGAGCAATGGAAGCGAAGGCTGCCTTGGAGAACGTGGACGAGGGAATTAAATTAATAACAATACACCACTGATGAAGCGGAGATGCGTCAAGTGGCTGATGCGCCACTCGACAACTGAGGACGAGCGGTGGAAGGCGAAAAGGCGAGTGCTTCAGCCACTTGATCGCGCATGCGTTGCGCACCTGGGCAGTCTGGGCAGCGTCGCAATATCTTGATCCTTCTACAAGGTATTATTTCGGCGGCACATTAGAGATACGACTAGTCGCAAGCCTAAAAATGATAGCCCTAGGCAGGGCAGCGTGCGTGTGGCATATCACCTTGCGATACGTGCGGGAGCCGGCTTGTTGGATGGCGAAATGTCAATGCGAGCCATTTCAATCAGCCACCAAATGGCATCCACTGTACTGTATCCATACTTCGCACTCGTACGGATACAGTCTGCGGGATAGGCCATCCCCCCATCCAATTCATCCCTTCCTTCGGACTTTCACCATCCAGGAACGACAAGGGTGTGGAGGCAGCTTGGCAGCTCCAACCAAAGACAGCACGACCAGCGACCAGGGCCTGGCGGGGCTGCTTGAGCCAGGGACTGCCCTCGCCCATGACGCCGCACCGTTCCTCAATGAAGCCTCCCGTGCAGATCAAATCGAGTCCAGCCCGGCCCCGGTCGCTCCGCCGCAAGGGCCCTTGTCGACGTCTTTTCCCTTCTGCCCCTCCTCCTCCAACCGGGCAAGTTGCTGGCAGGACCGGCAAAAGCCATCATCTCAGGTGTGGAGAGACCTCACCTGGGCCGTTCCCGGCCTAGCACCCCATCAAACTCTGCATCGCTCTGAGCCACCGCCAGACCAGCCCGTCCAGCGTCAGCCTTTTTCGTCGCCCGCCCTCCAACCGCGCCCGGAACGTGGGCCCCCAAGGTCCCCCCCAAGCATCTGCCACGAGAAAACTCAAAGTTCCGATGCAGGGGGCGGGGCGTCGACGCCGGCGCGGCCATCCAGCCAGTGGCAGTGGCAGATTTGTCTCGGCTTGGCCACGCGAGAGCCATGGATGCTGTCCGCCGCCGCCCCCATGGGCCATGTTTTGCGTGCGGATACTACGTACTGTGTCGACAGTCGCTGGGCCAGGCTTGGGTTTTGGCGGCGGCGACTTGCACGGGATTGCTTTTTGGCGTGTCAGCAGTGGCTTTTGTGTCTCTCATCGGACCGCCGTCACCAATCGATTGTCCCGATGTTCCGGCTCCAGCTGCTCTGGCTGGCTGGTCCCCTCACCTGGATGTCCGCTCTAATTAGGCCCGACCCGTGCCTCGTGGTGGACTGTGGGTTGCACAGAGTCTAGCAGCACAGTACAGTAGCACCACACCACGCAGGAGCCGCAACGGCTTCCGCAATTGTCGGGTGCAACGTCTGCCAAACTTGCAGCAGCACGAGTCGAGTCTCTGGCAAAGAGGGTGTGTTGACGCAGTAACGCTAGATCCTTCAAACTCACTCTGCCTCTCACGCGCCCATAGAAAACGCAACAACATGGCTCCGGTGTTTCGGGCTTTCGCGACAATTACCTTGCTTTTTTCTCAGTACCGGGTACACATCTGTCACGTTGGTCTGGACCACTACCCGTCACTTGTGGCCGATCGATCCCGTGCCGCGCCCCAGTTTCGAGGGCAAGTCAGTTCCCCGATGTAACCTCGAACCCCTCCCTCCCAGTCGGTGACATCGATGTTTGTGTGCACAATTTACTTGACAAACATTCTGGCTGGAGGCTGGAACAGTCGTAAACCGCATTCAGGGCTTGCCCGTTGTCACATCCACAGTGCGCTCGGATGGTGTCACAAACGGCGCCCGCTTCCCGACGGATGTCAATGCGGTGCCCGGCTCTCACTGGCCGCAACGACGGATTACTATTCCATGAAGCTGGTATCAGATATCGAGTGCATGAAAGGGGAAGAAGCAACCCATCATTTGAAGGCATCCGTCCTGCTCCCCGAGTCCGTGTATGCTGGTCTCCCGGGATCACGAATGAAGCTACCTTGGGGGGGGTAACTTGTTTTGGCGTTCAACGTTGCCCTGTGTTGAGAAGACAGCGTGTCGGCTGAACTCACAGGGCGGCCGCGCAATCAATGCACCCCGGATTTTCACGACAGGCATGTATAATTTATACTTCATATATTTCTGGCATACTGGACGCCACCTGGGTATCAAGCTGTGGGAGCGAGCCAAATATGTACATGCAAGGGCTGTTTATCCCTGATTTTGTCCGTTCGCCAGCGGGATTCGAGCCTGCTCTCTGCCCAAGCTCTCTTGACAGGCAACAGGAAGACAAAGGGGAGAAAAGGGAATTAAACCCAAGGAAAACGGTGCGCGGGGAATGATCAAAAGCATGGTGACATGGTTTTTGGTCATCCCGTAGAAGCGCGGGTCAAAGTCTAACAAAAATGTGTGAAATAAAAGGAACAAGCCGTATTAACATCCAACCACTCTCGCCTCATGGCGAGCGATTACCAGATATCGTCTTCGCTCTTGACCATGTTCAGCGTTGGCGTCTTGGGCACCATGCGCCTCATCTTCTTTCGGTCCTCCTTGGTAACGAGAGACGGTGTGACGGGCATGCAAGGCGTGAAGGGCTGGTACGGCGAATAAGGCACAGCACCGGCCGTGAAGGGGGTCATGGCTCCGCTAGGCGACAGAGGACCCTTCCTCTCAAACACGGTCTGCTTGGTGGTGCGGGCAATAGTCGTTGGTGAGGCCAGGGCAGGCTCGTACGCTCGCAGAGGCAGCGCACCGCCAGTACGGACAGCCGAGGGAGCCTTGGACCGCTGGAAGGTTGCACCAGGCTTAGGCGACGCAGGGAGTGTCGGGGAGAAAGATCCCGACCTGGGAGAGGCCGGCAGACCGACCAGCGGTGCCTGTGAGTGTTCAGATATGGCGGACTGGGGTTCTCCCTCTGTGGGAGCCGCCGACACGGTCCGGGCATGGCCAAGCGGCGGGAGCTGGCTGCCGATGCGCTCATCGATGCTTTGAACACTCTCGGGGGAGATATCCGGGGTAATTGGCGCCTGGTGCTTGATCGGGGCGGCTCCATAAGGGATCTGGTCGGTGGGGACCGGTGGGGGTGCCGCCGGAGCGTACTGGCGAGGCGGGATGGAGCTGAGCTCCTGCGACTCCTGGCGCGGAAAGGTGGCCGACTGAGGGGTCATGATGGGCGACGAGATGCTCATGCCCTTCATGGCCTTCTTCTTGGGCGACCTCAGCGCCGACAGCAGCGAAGAGGTCCGGGACTGCGTCTTCTCCTCGCGAAGCTCGCGAGATTGATCGAGGTTGAGCGTGGCCGGCTTGGACCTCTCCTTCTTGTCCTTCTTGGAGAGGACAGTTCCATTCGACTTGAAGGAGGCGGCAGCCGGAGACTGGGGCGGTTGGAGCGACTGCTGGGAGCCATTGGGCATGACGTAGGCCACGCCGCGCTGCTTGGCGTCCTCGTGCTCGAGTACGTGCTTGAACATGTCTTCCAGCTGTGATTGGGCAACTAGCCTGTCTGCGGCAACAACTCGCTGGTCGACTTGACGATTGACACCGGGGGCGCCGAGTGTCGAGGTTGGTGAGGGGTTGAAGGAAGGTGCGACGGCAGAGAAGTCGGACTTGGTCGGGCTGCCAAAGTTGAAGTTTGGGTTTGCCGGGGTGACGATGCTGAGGGCGGCGATGGCGGGGGGTGGGAAGTCGGGGCTGGTGAGTTCTTTGCCAAAGCGGATTTCAAAGTCTACTTCTTCGTTTCCAGCGGATAGATGCTGGCGTCGTCTCCTCGAGAGCGCAAGAAGTGTTACGGCGACCAGCACCAGCGAGATGGCGTATGCTCCGACAATGCCGCCGATCTGGGCAGGCAGCAAGGTTAGGTCTTGTTCTTGGTTCGGGCCTCCTGGCACCGGTGCGTCGTCGGCTCTGGTGTTGAGAGCAGGCTGGGAGGGCTGGGCAAGCGAGGGTGAGATGAGTGGCAGAGACAGAAGCAGTTCGAGAAGCAAAGCGTTGCGGACTGCTCGAGATGGCATGGTGGAGAGGACGAGGAGGTCCGGTCTTAAAGAAGGAGCCAGCGATGTGATGGAACCTCCTGAAGGACGAGGCGAAACATATCTAGTGGGAGATCGTGGTGCCCCCAGACGGATACTGCGGCAGCATTTGGTATATAGCGGACGGCGTTGATGGATCCGGCGTGTGATGAGCCTAGCCGCTGGGCTTGCGGGCTGGACGCTGACTTGCCAGAAAGGCAGCGGCCCCCGGGAGGGCCTCTGGCGAATGGGGACATGATCTGAGAATAGATGCCGCCATGGGCGCGGGGACTGCAGCGAGAGGCGTGATGAGGACCGACACCAGATGCCCGCTGCGGCCTGTGGTTGGGCGGAGCGAGGTGACGACGAGGCAGTTAAGCGCCGGCGATGGTGGGGCCGCGGCGGGTGATTGGCGGAGGCGACGGCGCTGACAGGGGCATGGGCACATCCCAACCACCAGTGTCGAGCCCCGCAGGCCCGGCCTCTCAATGACTCTCTTATGCACAAATGCTTCCACAGCTTCCAAGCGACCGCCCTTCGCCTGGCTCGCAGGTCGGTGATGGGCCCCAATCCCATGCCGCAGCTGCGTATCACAATTCGATGCCCCAAGTGCGGCAGCCGCTAACGTCTCGACTACGGCGAGTGATGGATGTGATTGTGCATGGCCTCGACGAATCCAGAGCCAAGCCTCCCCATCGTCGACCAGATTTCAGTCACCTCTCGACCCCGTCGTGCCCCTGGCCCACAGCCGTGGGTTTGCAGCTCCGCCGCCACACCATGATGCGTTTGAGCCCCGACTGTGGGATCACGCATCATGCGGTGTCCCTCTCAATGTTCTATTTTTACTGTTTCACATCTTGCGTGCCCGGGCGAGGCCTCGCCGCCACACAGCATACGCAAGCAGTCAAACAACCCATTGGCCGTCCACGGGTTGGGTCAGTTTTCCGAGCGGGGTCCCCGATAAGCCTATTGGCGTTAAGGTACAACCCACTGTAGCTGCTTGACCGCTCGCCCACTTACCGAATTGGGTGCTGTCGTCCATCCTTGCATTCTGTCTGTCCGTCCGTAGTCACAGTAACTGAGCATCGCATCTGGTGTCGTAGGGCCAATGAAACAAATCCGATACGAAACACCGAGGGGAGAAACATTTTTCTGATTTGGCCACTGCTCCGGCGGCTATGAACTTGCAGGCGCTTGAAACTGTGGAACACATGAACAACATTGAACTGTCGCCCCTGCGCCCATCTGTGACAAGCATTGGCCATCGGTGATGCACGCTTTGAAAAAAAAAACATGTGCTAAAAAATCATGAAACGATGCCACTCTAAAACACCTCTATTGATAGATTTGTCCATTATTCAACGACATTGACTGGCATTGCTTGTGTAAACCGAAACCCGAAATACAATAGTTCAAGTCATCCTTAGCTGGTATGCCATTCCCGTTGAATAGCCTGAAAAACTGTCATATATACCGTCAATTGGCAGTCCGCATATCAATCTATAGCGGAGTTTTACTGCTGGACGAGCAGGAGCATTTCGTCTCATATCTTACACTTCGCATCAGGCTCCCCTGGTCACTACGTCGCTTGCATTACCATGTTGGCCAACGAAGCACCCCTTCTACTTCACCTGACCATGGAAGGTGGTCAATGGCCGTGTACTCTTCTTTCGCAGTATTCATCTTTGTAAAATTTTAAACTTGGCTGCCTACCGGTTGGTAGGAATGCGAGCCGGCCAGGAACGCGGTAGGGCTAAGAAACAGAGATGAAAGTGCCAAGGCCTTCGATAACGACATAACCAGACCATCACAGCATCGTGTAGTGCACAGACCAATCAGAGCATTTGGCTCCCATTGTCAACAATCACCCATGGCAGAGTGTGCCTATATTATATCGTGACTTATCGCTCCACCCGAGATATCTTGCTGGCCTCATCTACAAGAGGTTTAGAGGTCGTCAACCCCGGTTGTGTCATGTGAGAACCATCACAATGCAGCTCTGGCACTAATGCACCACCGCCCGACCAGGCCTGTTGGTACGGGCGCCTAGGTCCAGGGTGGTGTGATAGCACTGTGAAATGGGACGCTGTCAACTACGGCATTGGCCCAGTTAGTGCTATTGAAGTGATTGTGCGATGCATTCGTCACAATCACACAGAGCTTGTCCACCTTTGTTGTGACAAAATTCCAGCTAGCATGCAGCATTTTGTATTGTTGTGATGATGCGAGATGTTGTGCTTTGGTACGACTAGTGGGGTGAGGACCAAGACGAAAAAATGCTGCCATCTCCTGCAGGCCCCATCACACCGACCCGACTCGAGGCTCGCCCTTGCTGAAGCGATGCAGAGCGATGCATACAGCCTGGTGATTCTCGCAAACCCCAGTACGAGTACGTTGCATGAGTGATGAAACGCCCCAATGCCAGTGAGCGTCGCAGGTACCAATAGTTGCTGCATCACATCTCGCCGGATGCAATCTGCTGCCCTCGACGAAGCTGGCAGCTGTCCACTAACAACGAGTGCACTGCATATCCGCCCATTGAGGGGACATCAAACAATCTCGGTGCCCCTGTGCAAACTAAGACGGGCACTCCCCGATGATCGAAGGAACTCATCGCAAGTGCTGAAAATTATTAAATTTGCGAAGACCTGGCAGCCTTTGGAAATTGTCTACCAGCTTTAGCACTGGCCAGTGTACGCAATGGGTAAGTAAACATTGGTAGCTGCTAAGGCCCGCCCGTGTATACGTGGATCATTTTAGTGTGCGGGCCGAGCCGTGTGACTGGCCTCTCGCCGTTATCTCTCTGTTGATATATACATGAAAGGGAAATAAAGTTGCTGTTCGAATCGGGCTCATATAATCTATTCAATACAGATGTTATCTTAATATCCTCGACAATTTCTCTATCAAATATCCGGAACCCGAATCTTGCGGTATTCCAGGCCATTACCCTGAAGCACGGCGGTTGAGAGCCAAAACGCTGCATCACGTGACATCGCGTCCTACCTGCGCGTCTCACCAGGCCCGCGCTTCAACCCGTGGTGATGGATCAGTTGCTAGAGGTCCTGGAGGCTTCGCTACGGCCATACCGATCTGACGCAAAGGGAATCTAGTCCCTGACCAAAAGATATCGCTCAATAGACCTCAATGACACACCAACCTACGACGAAGCGGGCCCAACGCGTCGATATCTGGACGCGAACATGTCGACCACCAACGATGATTCCATTTTGCGATCGCTGAACGACGCGCAACGACGCGCAGTAACCTCGAATGCCTCGACAGTTGCTATCCTAGCTGGGCCCGGGAGCGGCAAAACACATACCCTCACATCACGAGTCGTATGGCTTGTGCAAAGAGTCGGCTACCGTCCCGCCGATGTCATTGTCGCAACTTTCACCGTCAAGGCGGCACGGGAGATGAAGGAGCGGATAGGCAAGGTATTGGGCGAGGAGTGCGAAAAAAGGATTGTTCTCGGCACATTCCACTCGATTGCGCGTCGTTACCTGGCCATCTACGGAAGCCGCATTGGCCTCGATTCCAAATTCGGCATTGCAGACGATGGAGACTCGAAGGCGATAATAAAACGAATTTGCAAGCGACTCGATCTAGGGATTGAGCCATTGCATGCCAAATCCTGGATTAGCAAGAAGAAAGCCAAGGGCGCGGACGGCGCGACGCAGAGGAGTAAGAAGCAGGAGAACCCCGCGCTCGAGAGGTGCTACCAGGAGTACCAGGACCAATTGGCCAGATCCAATCTACTCGACTATGACGACCTTCTGGTTAAATGTGTGGAGTTGCTCCGGGACCATCCATCCTGCGTTTCGAACGTCCAGGCTGTTCTCATCGACGAGTACCAAGACACCAATGGCATCCAGTACGAGCTCATGAGACTCTTTGCCCAGCAAAAGCAACGGATCACGATTGTGGGCGACCCAGATCAAAGCATTTACGGATGGCGTTCTGCAGAGATCAGGAATCTGTACCGATTGCTCCGTGACTATCCCCAGACGTACGAAGTGTCGCTCGAGGAGAACTATCGATCATCCCAGTCAATTCTCGATGTGTCGCTCCATGTGATTCAGCAAGACAAGAAGCGCTACCAAAAGGTTCTTCTGCCGGTGCACACTAAGGGCGCGCGACCGGTTCTTCGAACGCTCAGGACCTCAGCCACCGAGGGCGAATGGATCGTCTCCGAAATTAAGCGCACCATCACCATGTGCGGCAAGATGTTCAAGTATGATGATATCGCCATCCTGCTTAGATCAGCGGCTCTCTCTCGACATATCGAGTCAGCCCTCGGAAAGGCAGGAGTGGCTTATCGAATGATTGGTGGCCACAAGTTCTACGAACGGCTGGAGATCAAGATTCTGCTCGACTATCTTCGAGTTGTGTACCAGCCAGACAATAATGATGCCCTCTCGCGAATAATCAACGTGCCACGCCGAGGCATCGGTGAAGTGACCATTAAGTCCTTGATCGAGGAGGCAGAACAGGCCAAGATGAGCCTGTGGTCGCTGCTGTTGAAGCACTGCCGAGGAACTCGCAGGGCAACCACCAACATTCGGAACAACATGGAGCAGAAGCTCAACACGGACCTAATAAAGACTATATCCATCCTGCAGAAACAGGCGACAAAAGTCGGCAAGGAGGAGGCGGCGACGCTTGTCTCGCTTATTGAGCAGCTTGTGTCCCAGCTACGGTTCAAGAAGTACCTAGAGGACGAATACGGCGAAGAGCATGAGCAACGATGGGCAAACGTGCAAGAGTTTGTCAACTTGGCGCACGACTTTTCGCGCGACTTTGGCGCCCAAGACGAGGATGCTCTACCAGAGATTGAAGACGTTGAGCAGGTAAAAAGCGACGACTTGCTGGGTCGGTTTCTCGCGAATGTGTCGCTGGCATCCGACGCGCAGAAAGACGACAAGTCGGCCGACAAACAAGCCGTCGTCACGATTTCCACGATTCATGCTGCTAAAGGGCTGGAGTGGCCCGTTGTTTTTGTCCCCTCTGTTTACTCTGGGTCAATACCGCACGCTAGATCTGAAGATCTGGACGAGGAGCGGCGGCTGCTTTACGTGGCCATGACCCGAGCCAAGACACTGCTCAACCTGAGCTGCCCACTGTACGGCCCACAGGGAATGGGTTCCAAGGTCGAATTGTCTCCGTTCGTGGAGCCGATTGCATCCACTGCCTTTGCGAAGAAGGGGCCTTCATTCAACAGAGCGGTGCTCGAAGGCGCGGCCAAGATCCTGCGGCGAATAGCCCCCTCGGAAAAGGAAATATTTGCTGGGGTTCCACCCATGTTTTCTCCGGAAGACGACAGCTTCCCCGAAGAGCCCATCGATCCGAAGGCTGCGGATGCTTATGGCGACGCTCGCGAGCCTCATGGGCCGAGGGCAGCAAAGAGACAACGCACTGCCAGCGGCGATGGTTCTCATCCTCACGACCAGGCCGCCGACGTCAACTGGAAAAGGGAGTACTCGACGACAATGGAGAAGTCGTCCGAGTTCACCGTGTCATCTTTGCCAGGGTTTACCACGGCCGGCGCGCACAAAGTCGTCCTCGACGCTGCGGGCAAGCAGGCAGAGAAGGCGAGGGCGCAAAACCCGAAACCGGTCTCGAAGAAAGGAACGACGCGTAGAGGAACCGACCAGAGGAGCCTACTTGGCTTCGTCAACCAAGTACCTGGTCTCGGCGACAGGGCAGCTCACAGGGCGCCTCCGACGGCCGCGCCCCGACAGCAACTTCAGGCGCCATCGTCGCGGCCGACCGCACCGCCAGCGATGCTGCGCGCGGAGACGTCCACGCCATTGATCGACCCAAAATTGGCCAACCACAGAATTGGCGCGATTAGGCCATTGAAGAGGGCACACTCGTCCACTGCAGTCGATGACGGGCCGAGGAAATCGTATGCCTGCTTCTCAAGTTCGCCGCCGCGTCCTCAGTCGCCAGATGGTGCAAAGGGCCCGGAAGTCGGAGAAGCGGATGCAGCGCGTGTCGCCGATAGACCAGCCGCCAGCTTCCATGCGACAACCTTCATGGCTGTGAAGGGCGGAGGTGTGAGGCGGCCCGTTGGGCTGGGTCCTGCGCCATCCATGGACCGGCTGCGCAAGCCCTTCAAACCGTTGACGATCAATCGGCCAAAGGCCCCGAACCGAAAACCCTGACCCCCCAAAAAGGCTAATCGGAGGAACTCACTCTTGAGGCTTACGGGAACATATGGTTGTGTTGTGGTGGCGCATTAGGGATGGGCGTAAGGTGCGAACATGATGACCATAGCCTTACTCTCAAGCATAACGGTTGCAGCTTGGTCGCTCATGTACAAAAGGCCTCGGAGGCCAACCCCATCAAACAGCACTCCAACCAGTCCACACAAGCAAAGAAACAGGCATCGCTCCAATTAAAACAACCAACAAGCAAATTTGCAAAGCACATCTGCTACTCACTCAACCATGTCGTCGCCCATCATTGCCCGCCTTGCATCTCCAGTCGCCCAGGCCGCGCAAAAGGCCGCCTTCTCGACCGCGACCCCCCTTCTGAGGCCCCAGGCCGCCAGCGCAACTATCGCTTCTTCGCCAACGCTTCTCTCGCGCTGGAACAGTCTGTCGCCAAAGACTCGCCGCTACGTGCTGGTGGGTGCAGCGTTTGGGGCCTGCGTGGATACGTGGGTTTGCTACACCTACGGGCCTCGCATCTTTGGCTCAAACAAGACCGAGTAGAAGGATAGAGAACCCAATTGAGACTCGGGGAGGAATCTAGAATGTTTATGGGACAGAGGACCGGAATATTCTGTGTCTAGCTCACGCGCCGTCGCTCGTTGAAAGGAATACAAACGTCATGAATGCTCCTCCGTTTCGCCACCCGTGGCCTCGATCATCACCAGACAATGCAGCCCGCCTTGACACCTGCACTGGTGGATCAGCACGAGTCCATTCGCTGCTCGTAGAAATGGACGTCATTGCGTGGCATTTGTGATTGATAGGACCGGGATGTGAAAGCAGCGTCGAGCTGTGTATCCAGCAGATTGGTAACTCGATCAACCCGGCAGGGACTGAAAGAACGTGGCTCCGGCAAAAGGAAATACATGCACAGGGACCCCTAACCGGCTTCTCAGATCTTCTCCTACAGGATTTTAGTAAGTCGTCCATGCGTATTCTGGCAGCGCGTATCTCGCCAGAGCCACGATCTGCTCCTTCGAGCAAGGACCGACACGCAGGCAGACAGGGCCAATGCCTAGCGCCCCACAGGGAGTATGCAAGATAGCCTTTGGTAGTCTGACCCCTCCCGCAGGGCAGATGAGACTGGGGCCTGGCCGTCGATACTCGCACCGGCTGTGACGCCCTTGATGTCCACCAGCCAGGGCGGCCTTCAGCTTCCAAGGCTTCATCTGCGGCCGCCGAGCCGCCTTGGCGCGTGCTCATCTTGACATGGCTGCTAGGGCCCACACATTGGTGGCTAGAGACGCCTCCGTCTTTAGTGGCATTGCGCAGACTGGCAAAGGCTTCCCGAAGGATGCTGCTGTTACGCCGGTCAGTCCAAGCCCTGGCCGCAAAGCCCTGTTGCCAAGGACCGAGAAGCCAGTAGCTTGCCCCTTGCCATGGGCTTGAATCAGGATACCGCAGGACGTGCTGGATGATCACCGTACATCGCCACTAGTCAGGGCGTGGCCGCGCTCAGCGCAGAGCAGACCGATGGCGGTCCGCCACTGGGCGAGACGATGCCTACGAGCCTCGTCAGTGGACAACCCATTGTTCAGCTCAGGGCGCCGCTTTACTCGGTCGGGTGGTCTTAGCGGCCGGGGAAGCTGACCATGTCCACTAGTTTGGCATCCCCACACCGGGCTGCGAGGTGCTGGGACGCAGATTGGCGTAGTGGCAGGGGTTGAACCTACGAATTGAGGGCTGAAAGAGGGCCGTGAGCCTGCGATATTGTGGGGATTATTAGTCGAAACGCCCTGATTTCCGGCCGAGGTCTCCCGAGTGTGCGGAGGAGGGGGGAAAGTGCTCTGGCCTGCGATCCGAGAATTCGTACCTGGATGGGGCCTTGAAGATGGCAGCAAAAGCAGAAGCAGGATGGATGAAAAAAAAAGAAAGAAAAATATTGAAACGTGGAGCAACACGCTGGGAACCTTGCTTGCCACGCGCAACTCGCAGCACAGTTGCATCGGGCCAGGGGCCAGGGGAGCTCACGACGGCGATCTTGACCAAGATTGCGAGATCCCGACACATGCCGTGCCGAGTTACTGGACCCGGGACCAGACACACCATACGCCAGAATCGTCGCCGGACCCTCATCAGTCATCACAGTCTGGCCGACGGGAGATGGCCGCCTGAGCATTCCGTCATGGGCGCCATCACGATCCGGCTGCCAACTAGTTTGGCACCCAGAGGCGATAGCCTCGGCGAGACGGTTCTCCAAATCGGGGAGGGAGAGATGCCGTGGACTGCTCGTCGATTCGAGTGAGAACCCACTTGTGTGTCTGGCAGGGCACCCACCCCCAGCTCGTCCCACCTCCTCGCAAGCGTACTCCGGGGGAATGGTTCATCCCAAGACAAATTAGCGGCTTCAGGTTTCCAGAAGTAAAAAGCACCGTGGCTCGCATCGCCACGCGTCGTCGAGACGTCTGGCGTTGCTAATGCTGGGCATCGCGTGCCATGGCAGCCTCACAACGTGGTGTGCAAGACACCTTAGTCCGGAACCAGCATAACGGGCCATGACGGCTGCTTCCCTCCCTTTTCAAGCGCCATGTTCCAAACGGCTTGTCTCGCAGGATCGGCCATGGAATCTCCTCAGCACGGCATTCTAGTCTGTCAAGTCTGCTCTCGTGTCGACGGAGTCGGGGCTAGTGCGTGCCACACTTTCCGCCTCTGCAGCAAATCCCTGGCTAGCCATGGCTGCTAGACGCTGCCCCTTGGGACGTGCTATGCGCCACACACAGCTCGTGGCCATTTGGAGATGTTGATCCTCACAGGGGTTGTGTCAGTAACCTGGCGGCCGGCCTGCTTGTTGGTCGAGGCAGATGACTGACCAGGCAAGCCCCCCTGCGAGGCCATCTTTCTTTTCTTTTCAACCCACCGTTCCCCAGACTCGCATTTCATCTGTCAAAATCTGATCTGTCGACACTACTGTCTGTTGCGCGTGTGAGGCATCGCCAACATGTCGGTCATTAACGGCACCCGCGTCGTCATGCCTCCGCCCGAGGGCTACGTGGTGGACTTTGCCAACCCTCAGCGCACGGGTGTCCCAGATGCCTACTTTGTGGCAGGAGCTGGCACAATCATCTCCATCTCCTTCTTCATCCAAAGGCTCTATGTCAAGGTGTTTCTCGTGAGCGGGATACAGCTCGATGACAGTAAGTTGTGCCTCTGACATCCCCCCTCATCCTAGCAGACCTCGCTGACTTGAACTTGCAAAGTCCTTCTCACATTGAGTGTGGTATGTCATTGCCGACTTGGCTTCCCAATAAAAGGGACATCCCAACATATGCTGAAGCTGGCTGACATGTTCCATCGTAGATTTTGGCACTCATCACGATGGGGTTCAGTCTCGGCAGGTCCATCGGCTTCCAGTGATCATTAGAAACTGGCTAACAGTTGCTCAGACATGTTCATGAGCGGCGTAGGCGGTGTTCATGCCTGGGAGATATCGGTTGAGCAGTTCAACCACTTCCTGCTGGTATGTTGCTCTACATGCCCGCCACTCTGCTGCACGAGGAGGACTCACACGCCAGCAGAACGTCTACATCGCGGCATCCACATACTTAATCTGCGGCACATGCGCCAAAATGTCTCTGCTCGTCTTCTACCTGCGACTGTCGCCCCAGTACTGGTTCCGAGTGGCAACTTGGGCCACCATCACTCTCATCGGTGCCTACACCATTGGCATCCTGTTTTCCCTAATCTTCTCGTGCCAGCCCATCTCGATGAACTGGAATGTCGAGGTGACGGGCACCTGCGTCAACAAGCCCGCGTTGTACATTGCCATTGCTGCCGCCAACATCGTCAGCGATGTGATCCTCTTCATCCTCCCCATTCCCATGGTGGTCAAGCTGCAGATACCCAAGAAGCAAAAGATTGGCCTCGTGGTGATTTTTGGCATTGGATCGGCCACAGTCGTCACCTCCATCGTCAGACTGGCCATTCTGCCTTCCATGTTGACAAACCCCGACGCTCCCTGGACTGTTGGCGTCGTCAGCGTGTGGACGTGAGTAGACGGTGAATCTTGTCGAGTACCAGAAGCATGCTAATCCAGGCCTTGTGCCACAAAGTCTCGTTGAAGGAAACCTCATCATCATGTGCGCGTCCTTGCCCACCCTGCGAAAGTTCTTCAAGCACGTTGCACCGAGATTCATCGGCGAGTCGTCCTACGGCAGGAGCGGGAGAAGCAAGTCGAAGACTACGGACCACTCGCACCCCAAGAGCCGCCCCTTTGTGCCCTCATCGCAATCGCGGCGTGACCGGACACAGTACTCGCAGTTTGATCCCGAGGAGTGTATTGCAACTGACACGTATGTCATGTCACCCATGGCTGGGAAGAGGGGGGCCAACAATGACGAGGCCACGGGATGGGGGGACAGCGACTCTGAAAAGGCAATTGTTGCCCCGACGGGCTCAAGGGCCATTGTGCAGACAAAGACGGTCACCGTCGATGTGGAGCTGGTGAAGGACAGCAACTCTAGATAGAGTAAGACCCATTGGGATTGTTCAGGACTTGCCGTCAAGAGATCTGTATCTGTGTTGCACGGCTGAGTATTCCTCTTGGGGCAATGTATAATCGTCCAAAAATTACATAGAATAATATGCCTTGCGGTTCATGTGGGCTGCTGATCAACTGTGAACGACATACAATCCTGGAGCGAGGAGTTTCTTGGTGGATTTGATAATGCGCGAGGGACCCGGATAAGCAGAGACGTTGTCTACAGTTGATGCAGCCAAGAATATCCTGTCACTTGAGATCTAAAATTAGAAAGGCTAGACTTTCATGAGGGCGGAGGCTATCGGCAAACGTGCTCGATTTCATATGAAATAGCCTGCGCGGCCAGACGTTGAATACAATAACCCTCAGTAACACATCAGAGCAAGGCAGCCATGGAGTCCGACGCACGCTTGCCAGTCTGCTGCAGCACAAGGGGTTTTCACCAGACATCTCCAGCCCATTTCCGCCCCAGATACAGAGGGTCACGTTGCTCGACAAACATTAAAATGAACAATATCTGAAGCGTTTCATCCTTGTTCATCTTGTGTGATGCTATTGACACAGAAATATCAACCGCATAATTCAGAACGAGTCCATCACGGCGCCGTGAACGAATACCTCGGCGTCATGGACGTGCCGTATTACTCTGATGTCACTCTTATCAGCGTGCAACTTGACGATCACCGTGCATTCATGGCAGCAATTCTGGCCATTAATTGGCTAGGCTATTTTGGGCTGCGTGATACGGCAGCCGCCCAACGCCACACTCAGGCGGGCACCAGTCAACGGAGCGAGAACACGCCTAGTGTCGATCACTGCTCTGCTGGATGTTAGGCAGCCAAGGCAGCTCTTCAATCTGGCGCTATGCAGAGCTTATTGCTGCATCGTAGCCTGCGTCACAAAAGAAAAACTGAGTTTGGGCTGAGGGAGAGGCCAGCCGTTGTCGTTGCCAGCCTGGTGTGCTTCTTGAGGGGGGCATATGTCTATAAAAAGCAGGTCGTTCTTCTCCCCGGCTCATCCTGCCTGGCCATTATCCTCACTCACCATTGAACTCGGTGCCATCTACTGAACCAAGACACATCTCCACGCATCAATACAACTCACTCAACATGCCTCGCTTCATGCTCCTCATCAAAGCAGACTCAGAGGCCGAGTCGGACGCCCCCGCCCGAGAGACCTTTGAGGAGATGACCACCTTCAACGAGCAACTCAACGCCGCCGGCGTCATGGTCGCAGGCGAAGGGTTCCGACCCACGTCTGTTGACAGCTACCGCATCAAGTACTCGGCCACCTCCCCCGCCCAGGTGACCAAGGGCCCCTTTGACTTGGACAAGGAGACGCACGTCTGCGGGTGGTGGATCCTCAAGACAAAGGACGCTGAGGAGGCGCTGGGCTGGGCTAAGAAGATACCCTTCAAGGAGGGCGAGATTGTGATGCGGAGGATCGCTGAGATGGAGGACTTTGGAGACAGCATGACGGATGAGCTGAAGGAGCGCGAGAAGAAGCTGGCGGCGGATATTGCGAAGAGAGCCAACGAGGGCAAGTAAACTGACCACTGCAGGGATGAAACCTGGTGTTTGTTGCGTTTGGTTGTCATTGAACGCATGCAGTCATTTTGTATGAATTTCAGACCCCGTTGCAAGCTAGTGTATCGAAGGAGTTGACCCAGACATGAAACTGCACGAGATGGCGAGGCTATTCTCCAGAACGTAGTGTCTATTGTGTTGTATTAAGTATGTTTCTAGTATGTTGCCATGAGATATATGTATACAGAGTGAGCCGTGGAGTCGCCATCATACAAAGACACGCGCAAGAGAATATACGCGTCTTCCTTCTTCTCACAATCGTCTACAAGGGGGGTATAGTATGAACTTCTACACATCCAGCGTCGACTTGCCCGGCGCAACCTCATACGTCTTTGTCACCACGATGCCGGCCTGGAAGGGGTTGTTGCTGCTCTGGTCGCTCGCGGTGCTGCCGGCACGGACATCGCTCTTGTACGCGTTGAAGTCTTGGTCCTTGACGATGTGCTCCTCGCTCGAGTTGTCGCCGAGCTGCGTCATCCCGTGGTGGTTGTGGTGGTGGCGGCTGGTGACGACGGCGGCGCTCGGCATGGTGCCCAGGGGGTGGCCGTACTTGCTGTTGTAGCCGCTCGCCTTGTTTCCGCTGCTGCCCTTGCTCGAGACGAGCCATCGGGATTTTGAGAACAGCGGCTTGATGCAGGCGGCGTTGACGGCAAGGATGCCCACGAACTGGATCGTGTCGGTCAGCAAGTTGGCGGCCAGGGTCCCAGGAGGTCTACTCCTGTTGGATCAAACTTACAGTCTCGCGGATGGCCCAGATGGTGCTGACGTTGATGCCCTCAATGTCCTTCAACGACATGACGCAGCGGAGGAGTGTGGCGATCATGATGAAGACGCCCGAACACAGCAGGACGCCGATGAGAAGCTTCCTCTTGATGTTTAGCTTCACCTTCCACAGAAGCGGCACAGGAATGAGGACGATGGCGAGATCGGTGCTGGTGTAGCATCGTTAGCAGCGGAAAGGAGATGGTGGGAAAGGGGGCGGCAACGTACGCAATGTTGAGCACCACCAATCCAATGTAGTTTGCGACGGCGAGGGTGCACTTGTCTGTATCTGTGAGTTAGGAACGGAGCTCTGGTATCACTTTGCTCTATGGAGGGCAACCTACCGCCTGGGTTGGGGTAAACCTGCCAGTTCTTGTGCACAGGCTGTCTCTTGGTCAGGGCTGGAGGTGATTTATGGCAAAGGGATACGTTTACTTACAGTGCAGTGGCCCCAGATGATGGCAATGATGGCGATGAATGCTAATACCGTCGCAACCTGCGTCCACTTGACCACCTTTTGCTGTTTGAGCCCGAAACTGTTGAGCTTGTTAGCCATCGGACTCCCCAGGAAGCACCATGCAAGGGCGAGATCGGCTGGACGCACGTCATTCGGTTATAGAAGCACAAGCAGGTCCCCTTGAGACACCAGATGAGGGTGACATAAAGGTTCCAGCCTGCAAGGAGACACTTGGATCCAAATTCGCGTCTGGCGATATCGTCGGGCGACATGGCGCGGCCCATCTCGTCTGTGACGCCGATGTTGGTTCCAAATTGACCTGCATTGCAGCTTAGTGCATGAGCGGAGAGAGATGTAATTAAGCTGGCATCACTTACCGATCAGTTCGAGCATGACCAGCTCAGCCTTGGAAGTGTGTTAGAGCCGTGTGGGTGGGGAGGGACGCCATCAATGGCATCACGTACCGTCCAGAAGAAAAGAGACGCCACGGCAAACCAATCGTCGCTCTGCCAGCCCTTGAAGCCGACCGTTTTCCATCTGGCAAAGAATCGTAGGAACAGAACCAAGACACCAATGCCATACTCGGTCCACGCCTCGGTCTGGAAGGGTGTTGCCCCTGCTCCTGCCATGTTGTTCCCTTTTGCTTTCTTCTTTCTTTTTCCTTGCCGGGATGTGATGTGGATAAGACGATCTCCTTTAGGCCTATGGGCAGGAGGGAATATCCTTTTTAGATATTGCTTCTGCAGCAGCAGCCCTATGATCGATTGGGCCGGGTGGCTCCGGGCAGCTGACGGCTGCAGAGTGGACTGAAGGCTTGCCGCGACGATGCTAGAGTGGTTGGACTACCGAGCTAGTGTCTGATACCGCCTCTGCCGCTCTGGCACGTGCGAGAGCCGCTATCGACTTGGAGTCTTGGCTCTTCGTGGGCTGTTCGATAGTCTGATACTAGGGAAGCGAGGTGGCTGATGGCGGTTCCGTAGAGGCTGGATTCTTATCAATTGCAGAGACTACGGGAGCTGGCACCCTCCTGGGATATTAAGAGACCGAGAGAGACGTCTGAGAGAGCCTAAGAGACCGGGAGAGTCTGAGAGGGCAAACGATAGACCCAAATCAGGCCTGGCTTGAGCAACCGGATGGCAACGCTGCGCCCCCTAGCGCTGGATCGCCCCTTGAAACGCTGGGTTCAAGGCGACAGTGAGCCGCAACTTGCTGATTACCACGTACTACGGTAGTATCGCGCGTGCTCGAGCACCTGGCTGTCCATATCCGACACGTCTCCGAGGTCACCCCCCGTGGCGCCAGAGCGGGCGGCACCGAAAAACACTGGACACGGCATGGATACGATACGAGTCAGAACGCTGCAGGACGCACCAACTGCGACGCCAGAAGGCGAAGGGTTCCCTGTCAGACCCGCTAGGGGAATTTTAGACGTCAAGGTTTCGGGGGGGGTTGGCACTGACAGCAGCGCCTAGAGGGGGCACATGGGGACCTTGGCAGCGGAGCCCTGTGCCCTGGACGGTGATGATGGTGGATCTGGGTAGCAACGGGGTCCGTAACTGGTTGGATCTGCGCGGGTCCGATCCGCGTCTGTATCCTCTCGCTAACATCCACACAGACGATCGCGGGGAAAAACACAGGCGCAACCTGGCGCCCGCCAATCCGTTGCATCAGGGGAAGGGGGAGGGAGCAGCGGGTTGCATGGAGACTTGCGGCAGAAGAAAAGTTCCAGATCTGTGCTGCTCGAGTGCAACTGCAACTGCTACCGTGACACTGCATGGAAGGTCAACCCAGGTCTAGTTCTTACAGTCAGCAGAGGTTTGCATTTGCAGATCTAATTGAGAGAAATATCCTACTTCGAGCTAGAAGATTGCCCTGACATTTCTACAACTTCTTCCCTGCGGCCTTCCCTGCTGGCGCGCCACCGAGCTGCGGCTAGGGGGACAATCACATTCTCACCACCTAGGATCACTCCCAGGATGGCTTCCAGCATAATTATTGGCGACGTGTGCAGTATTACTCCCTCGTACATCGTACGTAACGGCTCCTCCTAACCAGGGGCCTTGTCGACGGCAACCAACAGATCCTTTCTTAGCGCATGCGGTTGGCTCGAGGACTCTGACGAATCCGGCGTCCAATTCATGGCAGAGCCGAGGTTATCCTTGCCAACCGTTGCCGCACTGATCTCAGTGATCTGCGCGGTGTCGATGCTAGCCTGTGCCCGAATTGGACGGGGGGCTCCAGCGCAGGCCCAGTGCCTATAAACGGAACCACCAGCCGCTGGCCCGATTGGCCCTACGGTGCTAACATCCACTAACCTCCACCCCCCGGCGCCCCGCCAATCTGCTCCTTGTCGTGGCGACTAGACCGTGTTGGTTAGGTATCATCAAGTCTATGCGCCCAGCTTCTCGACGCCATACCCTGCAATCCGGTCTACCAACGCCTCACAACGGACAATGCTGCTGGTCATTGCAACGCCGTGCGGTGCCGCGCGTTGGTACCGGATGAGACGGCGGGGGCTTAGCCTTGCATCGCTGGCGTGTTGCAGGTGAGCGATTGATGCTGGTTTGCGGCGGTGATTGTGATTTTCAGCGTTGGTGCCTGGTGCTGGGCGTAACGGCCTGGTTTCATTCGCGGCTAATGGCGTCGTGGGCTTGCAGAGGCGCCCTGCCAAGTGGAAACTCGACACGGGGGAGGATGGTGCCGTGCATGGACGGGCCAATTCGCGTGCGGTATAATAACCATCTGCGTGGCCAGTGGCTGGTCCAGAAGAGGAGGCCAAGAAACACAAGAAGCACAAGAAGCACACACCTGACTCAATCTGCCCCAATTGATTGACTTGGATTACTCTTAATCAATTAGATTGATTACTACCCCGCAGCTGAGGTAGTAGTACAGGACAGCGAGCATGGCTACCGAGTATGACTTTATCGTCTGTGGGTAAGTGTCCCCCCTCTGTCTCCAGCCAGTGGCATTCTGCATTCACTCACCCCCCTGTCTCTCCTCTGGTTCCTGGTTCCTGTCTGGTTCCTGGCTAACATCTCGCAGCGGCGGCACATCTGGCCCCGTCATCGCCAGCCGCCTCTCCGAGGACCCGACCAAGACGGTGCTGCTCATCGAGGCCGGCGCCCACAATGAGCACAACGAGAACACCCACATGCCCGGCGGCTGGTCGCAGAACTTTGACAAGGAGACAGACTGGAACATTGTCACCGAGCCCATGCCCGGCGTCAACGGCCGCCAGGTCAAGCTCAGCCGCGGCAAGTTCCTCAGCGGCTGCTCCGGCTGCAACGGGACCCTCATCGTCCGCGGCACGCGCCAGGATTATGATGATTGGGAGCTCCCGGGCTGGGGCGGCGACGAGTTTTTCAAGTACATGAACAAGGTGAATTCCCCCTTCAACCACCGTCTACCTGCTTCTCGTCTAAACGTATCAGGCCGAGCAATTTCGCGGCAAGTCGTGGTTTGCCGACGCCGACGGTGCCCACGGCAGCGACGGCCTCCTCGTCTCGGCCCCCCACGACCTCGCCCCCATCTCCAACCTCATCCGGGACTCGCTCGTGTCAAAGGGCCTGCCGCTCGACCACGACATGTTCTCCCACGGCAGGAACCCCCACGGGTGCGGCCACGCCGTGAGGACAGTGTACCAGGGCCTGCGCAGCACCGCCGCCGACTTCGTCACTGGCGAGGTGGGCAAGCGGAGCAACCTGACCCTCATGACGGGCACCCACGTCGACAAGGTGACTATTGAGAAGGACGTCAACGGCGAACTGAAGGCGTCGGGTGTCCGCGTCGTCAAGGAGGACGGCAGCGTGGCCGAGATCAAGGCCAAGATGGAGGTCGTCGTCTCGTGCGGAGCCTACAACAGCCCCAACGTGCTCAACCGTTCGGGCATCGGCGCCAAGGACGAGCTCGACAAGCACGGCATCCCGCAGCTTGTCGAGCTGCCAGGCGTGGGCAAGAATCTCCAGGATCATCTGGTAGGTCCATGATCCCCCCCCCACCGAGACCACGTCTTCTAACATCACAGATCGTCTTCATCTTCTACGAGACCGACAAGGAGGGCATCACCAACGACTACCAGGTCTGCAGCCAAGAGGCCTTCCTCAAGACGTACGCCCTGTGGAAGGAGAAGAAGGAGGGCCTGCTGGCCAACTTCCCCTTTGGCATCTTCGCCTACGCCCGCCTCGACGAGCGCCTCGCCGACTCGGACGTCTGGAACAAGGCGCCCCGGGCCGAGGGCCGCGACCCCATGGGCCTGGCGCCCTCGCAGCCCAACATCGAGTTCTTCTCGCTCGAGTGCTACGGCGGGCCCAAGCAGTTCACCCAGCGGCCCGGCGAGGGCCAGCACGCCTTCGCCCTCATCCCCGAGCTGTTTGCGCCAAAGTCCCGCGGCACCGTCACGCTCAAGGACGCAGACCCCCTGTCTGTGCCGGTTGTTGACTGCAACTACCTCTCCGACCCGCTTGACGTCGAGGTGCTCTCCGAGGCGTGCCGGTTCGCAAACGAGATCATCTTGGAGGGAGCGGGCACGAAGGATATCGTCAAGGGCTCATGGCCATCTGACGCTTCCCACCACAAGTACAAGACCCGCGAGGACTGGGTCCCCTTTATCAAGGAGAATGCCACTACTTGTAAGTCTGCCAGCTGATTTCTTTCTTGTTTGATAGTGCCATGTCTAACTCGCACAGGCTACCACGCATCCGGTACTTGCGCCATGGGCAAGGACTCAGACCCCAACGCCGTGCTGGACGAGAAGCTCCGTGTCAGGGGCGTCAAGGGCCTGCGAGTCGCCGACGTCAGCGTCATGCCCCGCGTGAACAACGGCCACACCATGATGCCGGCGTTTGGCATCGCAGAGAAGGCAGCCGACCTCATCAAGGAGACTTGGGCGTGAACCTCGCCAGGGGATAAGGGGATGTGGTCAGGGGAAAATCAATAAGTCGGCATCAATGCCCAAGTAAGCTCTAGCAGTAAAGCCGTGGACTCGAGTCAATTCGATGAAACCACATGGCTATCGTGACTGAATATCAAACATGAAGACAGCAGTCCCAGATCGTTCCCGAGACATGAACTTAACACGCCTCAAGCCAGAAGTCTCACATATCTGAATCATACAGGCATAGGCGCATCAGCTACTGCAGAACAAAGCTATCCGTGACGCCGGTAAACGACTTGATAGCCCCAAACAGATTCTTCGAGTCCCCGTTGTACCTGATGCGGTACGTTCCCGGCTTCGCATTGCCCACCGTCTCCCAATCAATATCAACCTCACTATACCCCAGGAACCCGTCGGTACGTCGCCACTTTAGGACGACGAAGAAGTCCTCATCGCCGTGCGCGCGCTCCCAGCCGCCGCTGACTTGCTTTTCGACGGCGACAAACGTGTCCTCGAGGCGCAGGTTGTTGCGCGGGTTTGCGCCCTGGAACGTCACGCTGACGACCTGGCCGAGCGAGTACTTCGCGCTGGGCTGGCGTCTGACCTTGCCAAAGGGGTTCGACGGGGGCGCGTTGTCGTACACGACGCCCGTGATGAAGGAGAGGGAGCGGTCGCTGTTGTCGGGCGCCTGGGGGCCGGTGGATGGTCGCTTGCCCGCCCCGGGCTCCAGCCACTTCATGTTGCTGACGGTCAGGTTGATGAAGGCATTTAGGTGGTGTCTCCCGTAGAGCGTCGACGCGCCCTCGTACCGCTGGACGTCGTACTCCTCCGGCGTCGTCACGTAGTGCGCGTAGCTGTTGGCCGGACCGCCCAGCACGACGACGGGCTTCTCGTCGAGGAAGCTCTCGGCCTCCTTGGCTACGGCCTCTCGCCAGCGGCGTCCGCTCATGGTCGTTGTCTCGCTCGGCGTGACGATGATGAGCAGCTGGCCCACGCGGAGCATCTGCACGTCGGCCAGGTTCGCCGCCCAGTCGTAAGGCTGCGTGATCTCCCCGACGTCCAGCAGGATCGGCTTCGGCTCCTGGCACGTCTTCTGCTTGGCCGTCGGCGTGCGGAGGAAGCCAGACACGACGGCCCAGAGGGGACTGGCGTTGGGCTCGCCCGAGTCGCCCTGGGTGAAGTCGGCGAAGCCTGGCCAGTCTGTTGTCCCGGCGGCGAAGGAGTATCCGAGGGCTGCGGGGCATGACATGGCCGGCTTGCCGTTGGGGAGGGTGAACTCGAAGAACTTCATGTCCTGGAAGAAGTGGAACGCCTTGACGGTAGGCCCCTTGACTGGAACTCCAGAAGTTGCCAATGAATCCTGTTTCTCTGCATCAGCACATCAACCCGAACTAGAACGACTCAAACTGGAAGCACATCGTCACAAACTACAGTCAACAAGAGGACAACTCACGTAGGCTTCCTTTGCGCCAAAATACTGCCGCTTGCCCATCTCATAGCAACTCGTCGCCCCCTTATCCAGCTTCTGATACGCCGGCCCCCGACCCCGGCATGACTGCGACTTGCCATCGGCACACGTACTATTCTCAAACGAGCACTGGGCGCCGGTGCCATCGTCGCAAAAGGCACCCAGCACGTTGGGCGTGGTGTCGGCGTGGTTGGACTGGCCAAAGGCGGCGACGAAGCCCGGGCCCATGGCCTTTTCAAACTCCCACGCCGCCACGCCCTTGTTGTCGCCGCTGACGTGCGTGTTGTTGCCCTGCAGGGAAGTGGGATGGACGGGGAACCACGTCAGGACGCCAATGTCCTTGCTGTCGGATGCGCGCTTGAACCGGACCAGGGTGAGCGTCGTGTCGACCGAGTTCTCGTATCTGGCTCGCTCGGCATCTGGGTTGTGCATGTAGGCCCAGAGCGAGCGGTTGATGGAGCCGTCCTTGATTTCTGCGCTTCCCACGTCCAAGTAGCCCTTGATATGCGTCAGCTCTGACGAAAACGAGGAGGGGGAGACGGGTCATACCTCTGTCAAACTCTCGTGGGCTCGCTTGATACTGAGGACAGCGCCGTCCACGATGGCTTGGTAACTCTGCTTGTTGAAGCCAAGGGTAGTGACCTGAAGGAGCAGGTAGTTGTTCCAAGCGCCCGGTCCAGAGTGACTACCATTTGTGAGTTTCCATTCCATATCATAAAGCGAGGGGATGGAACCAACCTGTGTGTGCCAGTGACTGCGACATTCGAGGCTCCGTACACGGAGTACTCGCTGCCCAGAGCCGCAAGCCCCTTGAGAATCCCGTACCGGATGGCAGTGTCCCCCGTGAGAATGTCCATGACCAAATAAACAAAGCGATCCTCAGGACGAGTCCGGTCACCGACGATGAATGCACGGCTGTAGATGCGCTGCCTCAGCCCCGTGCCGACCTGCGCCAGATCCGCGTAGCCGGCAAAACCAATCTCTACAATGGGACCAGTGATGTCTGCCTTTCCCACGCCAATCAAGTACTTGTCGCCGCTGTCTCTCCCCTGGATCTTCAGCCACTCCTCCTCGTCGCTTGTGGGGGCCGCATTCCCGGGAGATGGGCTTGCTTGGGCCAGGTTGAGCAGGGCCACAAGGAAAAGAAGAGCAATCCAAAGCCTTGGGCATGCGTAACGGATGGATGGGCCATGCCCTGTCTTCATCCCCATGATGGCCATTGCGATGTTGATGTGAAGATGGGTTATATGAGATGAGGCCCAGGACGTAGGACTGTCTGTCGGCACTGAACCAGACTCGCTGCAGGGAGGAGGCGGCCACTGAGCTTCTTATCAACGTCAACTCATTGTATATTCCATCCTAGGGGCTCGCTTGCAGGCCGCATCGGACGGTCGCCAGCAGATGCAGTCGAGTTCGCGGGATTGCCTCATTCGAGCCACGGCTGGCGGGACATGTTCCTGATTGGGCCGTGCACTATGCCCGGCCTGGGACCCCCCGGATCGCAGGCTGCGATCAAGCACCTGGCAAGGACTCGATGCAACGCTGGGGTGGGACCGTCGAGATATCGCACCTTGATTAGGCTGCTCACATGGGCTGCCATCTTGCCTGGCCCGCGCTCGTGACTCTCCGGCTGCCGAATGGGGCTGCATCGCGTATATTGGTTTTGCGCATATACAGCGCCCGGTGACGTAGTCGAGCAAATCAGCTATCAGCAGTGCCGCCGGGCACATTCCGCTAGACTGCGAACTATGAACTGTAGCTGCCCCTCCTCGGTCCCGCTGCCGCATTGATGCTCCTCGAGATGCACTGCGACTCCAACGACCGAGCTAGTAGCTGCGTGACTGCCGCACCACGGCCACAATTCTTCCGTCACTTCCTGGCTGAGCCCCCTTGGTTGTAATGAAAGCAGAGCTGGCTGTGGTGCTGTTTGGAGTAAGCTGTGGTGCTATGTGTGGGCACTATGATCTGATGGCACACCCATTGACTGCTCTCGGCCTCCGCGGCGACCGCAACCATCGTGGGGGGCTTCCAACTCGTCATCGTCTCTAAGCGACCGGTGATTAAATAATTTTGAGAAGGAGCAAGAACCCGGCTTGTTTTTACGAGATTCTTACAATATTCAGCAATCGGAGCGACAGTATTTGTGATGGTCCCCTAGGCAGAAGAGAGAACCAAAATCAAATTCAATACTACGCACTCTGTTTCCTTCAAGTCCATTGAGGTTTGGAGAGACGGGTTTGCTTGCCACATGCATGATGAAGCTCTCTGACTATCCCAGGAATATGGAGACGCCGGCACTCTATCAACCACGGCAGACACTCGCATCATCTCATCTTTCAACTCTCACTATCAACACTGGCAGATGTTTCGAATCTCAACGTCACAGCCTGGCTTCAAGAAGACATGATCGTTATTGGATTGAAGTCACACTCCCTTGACGATATGCACAACCGAAATTCAAGAGCCGAACGGACATCGGGCAAGCTCCTCCCTAGAAATCTCCATAGAATACAATAGATTCCAGGTTGATCTGAAGCTTGATGCGACTTGGACAGACTGAAAATTACACTTTCCTCGCCCTGCTGGTAGTCAGTTGTTAAGCCATTTCTCCTGATCATGTCTCGGAATCTACGCTATGAGGCTGAAGAAGTGCCTAGCGGTTATCAACAATGGCTTTAGAGTTTTCACCAAGGAGACCGTGCATCCCAGATCAATTGATACTCTCAAATGGGCCAAAATGCAGTGGTTCATGGCTTTCTATTACCGAATCAACATAAAGGCTGTTAGATGGCCTATAAGAGCGATGGGCAAGTGAGTCACCACAGACTAGGTCCATCTAATTATCCCTCAGTGTTCACATATTCCGACAACACTAGGGTTTCTTCTGGGCAGTTTTTGATGCTTCAAAGGCCCAATTTAAACTCCAATTATTATTTCGTCCGCTCGATAGGTTTGGCGATGAGCCCAATCAGTTGAACTTATAGGACAGGCAGGGTCCGCGCCTAAGCCCTGCATATTCTCCTACAATTGAGCTGACCACACTAGACGAGCCTTGCTGCCGCATCGACCAGGTTTTAGTCTTAGTCTTCTTCGTAGCCCTTTTGTCTTCCTTTTCATAAAAAATACAATACCCGGCTATTCAAATAGTTGACTGAAAAAAGTGGAAATACCTAACCAGCAAAGGGATAGGGTTGAAGTTTAACTTCAAGTGGCGGCCGCGAACCCTGCGCGTTGTTAAAGACTGTCAGGGCCTAAATTGAGGCAGCCGGGAATTAGGCTTCGAGGGGGCATTTTTCTGATTGGCTGAAGCAGCTTACTGACTGCAGGAAGGTCTGTGGGCAGCTAGAAAAGGCATCGACCCCTCAAGGAGGGAGAGGGCAGAGATTAATGTGCTACATCACTGGGGGCTACCTTCTAGTTCACAGGGAATATACGGTTAAGTGCTACCTCGCCACTCTTCTAACATCCGTTGCCTTACAAAGACCGACCACCTCTATATCAATAGCACCAGTATTAGCTATCACTTGAAAATCTCGTACCAATTTTGCGACTCTCTATAGTCTATAACAGAATAAATCGACCAAAGAGGTCATATCTAAGATGCCGTTTATGTATCGAGTACCGCCTTGAGATTTGGGCGACCAATTAATTCGGTAGATGTCTATGGGAGCAATAATGACCCATCTCGTATGTTCAAGATTTTTCATGCCTGAATCGCACATTATAAACTGCAGATTAGATGGCTGAATACAAGCATAATCACAGTGAATGTCAGTGATGGTTCGGAAGGCCAAGACTCGAAATATCAATGCACGCTACTGGGTCCGTTTGACACAGACCTGCATTAACCATGTCTCAAAACCCGCTTGCAGATGTCTGGTCTCAGATACATGCACATATCAGATTGCCAAGACTCCGACTGAGACATTCTAACCATATCATACGCTCAACCGGGGGCGAGATGCTTTCGAGTTACTAGGTCGAAAGACCGTGACGATATTTTGGTTGGGTCGCTTCCCGACTTGAATTTCAATGAGCTTCCTAGGAGGGAGGATTAGCAACGAATCCCAAAGGCTGTCCTGCCTGGTCAACTTTGGACTCATTCTTGATTGCGAGCAACACGCCCTGGGCTCCGTTAATTTATCAACTCTCTGCTCCGGATGTGCGCAGGTGCCGGATATACGGCTATCCTGAGCATCTGGTTCCAAAGACAAGACGAAGACCCCCCGGCACGGCTTTCGTCCCGTGCTTCCTGTTGCGCCCGAGCCGGCAACGAGACGGAGCACAGGCAAAGAGACGGGGGCTCTTCCCCGCGAGAAAGAAACGACGACTGGGGCTTCGGGGATGATGGCCACGCAATGGCAGGCAATGGCACACAACCTCTCAGCGTCCCGAAAACTTAAAGACCCCCCAGTCTCTGCGAAATGCCGAGAGGATTCCGCTCATTTGCTTATTCGTGCGAGGACCGGCCCACCGGTTCAAGGATGCGGGAGCCGTCTGGGAGCCGCTCCTTGGGAACCGCTCGGGAGAAATTGGAATGCACGCAGGAACAGGCCACCCACGGCGCGGTTTGTGGTGCTAAAACAGGCGATCGGCATCACCAGGCACAGCCGGCGGGCAAGGTGTGCAGTGGCCCCCCTGGGGATGACCAGCAGGCATCGCAGGCTCTGTTGGGGGGGGGCCTTGCAGCAGGGCCCAGGTACATTTAGTAGGCTGTCCTGGGGGCGGGCTTGGCTGCCAGACATCCCGAATGGGCGAGACTACCAGCACCTCAGTCCAGCCGTTGCCGCGGCGAGCTGGCAGCCGGTAGCGAGAGTAGGGTTCGTCCGTCTGGCAAATAGCAGAGCGCGGCAGCCCAGGTCCGAGATTTTTAGCACCAACGACTAAAACTCCTCAGTGTCCGAGGATATGGGCCATCACCCCACGGGAGCAGCGTCCCAACCCTCTTGTAGGCCTCTTCGCACAGAATTTGTGGAACCCCCGCTCCGAGCTGAGGTGCTGCGCGGACCGGGGAACCTGGCCGCAGAAGCAAAACTACGTGACAACTTGATGAAGGAAGCTCACGACAATACGACTGTTGAATCCGCGCCGCGGCAGAGGTGACCTGACAGTTACTCGGGAGAAGGATTTTTTTTCTTTTTTCTTCTCTTCGTCTGCACGTCTGCGCCATGCAGCCAGTGAACCCCCCGGGTGGTCCGGCGGCTTGGATGCGACGCCCGGATGGTATAAACTGGACTTGGTCCCAGCCGCGGACCGCCTCGTGAGCCTGTCTCGACATCGGAAGCTGTTCGTGACGTCGGTAGCCCGGTGTGGGATCACAGCGTTAGATCGAAGAGCCTCAACATGGCTCGCTGGCTCCAATCATGCCTCGTCCTGGCCCTGCTCCTTGCTCTTCAGGTGGTGGCCTCCTCCAACTCGACCTTTCAGAACCTGCCCGACTGCTCGGTACGTCTCTGGAACATGATCAGCGCAAGGCACGCACGTACTGACATCCAGTCCAAGCTTGAGTGTTTTGACGCGGCAATCAGAGACTCGACATGTGCCGAGTCCGGCCTCCCCTGCGTGTGCACCGACGAGAAGCTGCTCACGGTAGGCTACGTCTGCGCGTCCAAGAAGTGCATGCCAAAGGACATTCTAAGTATGCAAACGATCAATCACGCTTTATTTGCCTGCTGTGCCTCTGACCGTACATCACAGCCACCAAGAACCAAACCACAAGCCAATGCCACTACCCCATCCGCAACCAGGGCTCCAAAAACGTCATCGTCGGCACCCTCTTCGCCGTCATCTCGGGCCTCCTCGTCGCCCAGCGCCTCGCCTTCAAGTACCACGGCCAGTTCGGCTTCGGCCTCGACGACCTCTTCATCGTGCTGGCCGCCCTCGCCAGCCTGCCCCTGACCACCATCCTCATCTACGGCATGATCCCCAACGGCCTGGGCCGCGACATCTGGACGCTCAAGTTCGACGAGCTGACCGACTTCATGCACTTCTACTTCATCTTCCAGGCCGTCTACTTCCTCGAGGTGGCCTTCACCAAGCTCGCCCTGCTCTTCTTCTACCTGCGCATCTTCCCCACGCCCGCCATCAAGCGCCTCTCCTGGGTCACCATTGTTGTTACGGCTCTCTACGGCGTCATTTTTAGTCTTGTCAGCGCCTTTGGTCAGTGCCAGCCGCTGGATTTCTTCTGGCACATGTGGGACGGCCAGCACAAGGGCAAGTGCGTCAACACGCTCGCCTTCCTCTTCGCCAACGCCCTCGTCAACATCTTCCTCGACCTGTGGATCATGATCATACCCATCACCCAGATCAGGTCCCTGCAGCTCGGCTGGAAGAGGAAGCTCAGCGTGTCCGCCATGTTCCTGGTCGGCATCTTCGTCACCGCCATGAGCATCCTCCGCATCCACTTCATCGTCGTCTACGGCTCCCACACCTCGAACCCGTCCTGGGAGTATTCTGACGCCTGCATGTGGTCCATACTCGAGGTCCACGTCGGAATCATCTGCAACTGCATGCCCACCATCCGCCTGCTGCTGCTCCGACTGATCCCGGGATACAACGACACCACCAAGAAGTATTCCACTGACCCCCTCGCCCACTCGGGCGCTGCCCACTCCGCTTCAGCCACTCGCAAGAGCAAGGGCACCTTCAGGCAGGCGCAGGCAGAGTGCACGTCGGGGAACGGATATGGCCTTCGGAGCCAGCGAGGAGCTATTCGCCTCGACGAGACTCCCTGGGACGACGAAATAGAGCTGGTGAGGACCAAGGGGGTCATCGACAAAACCAGTCTGACATCTCAGACATCTAATTCGATGGATCGAAATAGAGACTCTAGCTAGACTTCCAGACTTGGAAACTTGATAATTCTTAATGCTGTATATATTGTCGCTTTATATCCCTCCCTCTGGATTGATGCTCCTGGCCATTGTTGCATGCACGGTGATGCCAATCGCTTCTATTCACTCAGCAGTTGAAGAATTTTCGGTTTTAGTCGTTTGATCACCGCTTTTATTTTCCGGTCATCGCGATGGTCAGGGGGTGTCAGCATTTAGTGTAGATGGGTTCCCTGCCTATATTTAGATGGTGCGTCAGTGCTGGACCCGAAGATACGGATACTCGTAATTGCCTGCTCATGTGACGGTCCGGGAGCGAGGGCGGTGCACTTTTCGCCTTCATGTCTCGAAATCCTCAGACGCTCAAAAGTCGCTGATTGTAAGCTGTAGCCAACCCGCCACAACGAACCATTCTCGAGCATTCAAGGCACTGCAAGCCCCCCCCAAGACCTTCCAGTCTGTAGTTTCACGGTCGCAGACGAAACGTCTCTCAATTTTAGGGTAGGGCATCCACTCTTTAGCGCAACTGTAGCCTCGTTTTCCCCATATCGTACGTTTTAATGCCCGTGGCACCCGCACTGACGCTATTTTGAATCCATCAAGTCTCAAGCTGGCATACTGATCTACGGTGGGGTTGGGCCTGGAAATTACTTTCCGTTGCATCAGTCGTCTCCGAGTCATTTTGGCTGGACCCATCTGGAGGGACATGGTGCCATGTGAAATGACTCGGAGCCAAAGGAGAGGGAGGGCATGGTGTCATCTCGCGCAAGTGTCTGGCACAGGTTCATGCAGGCTGAGGCCCTGTCGCTGCGACTTCGTAATTGTCGGGGTAGATAGTCAAGTTGGTCCGGATCCGTCAATGGGACACTGTCATTTTGTCACCCAGGCTACGCATCCAGCAGCGCCTGAGGCTAATCTAGATTGTAGGGGTGGGAAATCGACATGTCGTGCATCTCCAGGCCTCACTGAATGGCGAGAAAAAAAAGCCCAAATTGCCAAGGGTGGTGGAAAAAGAAAGCAAACAAATGAAAATAGCCCGGGGGCGAGGCAACGGTCTACTTATCTGAAACTAAGGAGGCCGGCGCCCCCCGGGAATGCGCAATTTCTTAGCGCGCGGCACCCGTCAAGAGTGAGTAAAGAGCCGGGCAAAGGCACGGCCGGGGCAACGAGGTTATGGATCCGGATCCTGAATTTCTGGCAAATCACTCGGTGGCAAAAGGGGAAGCGATGTTAGAGTGGCCGCATGTAGATCGGAGCAAGGCCAATCTCCTCTACTGGGCGCGGACTTTTTACGATTACTTCGTATCATCACGGAGGAAAGGCCGGTTTCATGGATAGAGGATAAAGTAGTTTTATTACCCAAAGACGAAAAATTTTGTTTCGCAGAGTGAGATCCCCCCCGTTGCTCGAAAAGGATGCTGCTGTATAGCGAAGGATATGAAGTGTAGAGGTACATGGTTAAAAAAAGTGGTTATTGGGTAAAAAATGGTAACTGTATACTCCATGGGGGACTGAGAAATCATAACAAGCCGCCGAACTACCCAAACTGCCTAAGCCAGACCTGGAATCGATAATGGTAATGATGTGGGTGAGGGTGCGGATGAGAATGCTGGTGGTGGTGCTATTGATGATGATGATGATGACGATGGTGATGATTGATAGCGATTGATGGTGATTGATGGTGGCGGTGATGGTAAGCGAGGAGAAGACGGTGTGGAGGATTATCGCTTGCTGGGGTGAATCTGTGACGGGCTCGTGGGCATCTCGTGAGCCTGGGGCCCGGTCGGGGGCAGCTCGTGGCCGTTCCACCCGGCCTCGAGCTCGGCGTATAGCGGCGTGTCGTTTGCGTGAGCCCGGCGGATGCCCGCGAGGCTGGCGTTGCGCGCTACGGTGTTTGTGGTACCGGGCGACACGGGGCTTATGACAGACTCGGACATTTTGCGCAGGGAGCTGGCGTTGTCGACGACCGTGGACGCGTGGTCACCGTAGGTCGATGGATCGGGCACCCGCTGCTGATGCTGCTGCTGTTGGTGTTGTTGTGATTGCTGTTGGTGGTATGGGTGCTGCTGCTGTTGTTGCTGGTGCTGCTCAACGACAGTCGTGTGGCCCGCCGCCGCCTCGACACTGTACTGGTACGGCTGTGGCACGGCGTGGCTCGACACGGGCGAGCTGTGCTGGCTGAAGTTGTTGGTGTCCTTCATCGCGACGGCGCCCCCGGCGATGCTGCCGTGGCCGTGGCCGCCGTCCAGCTCCCGGCCCACAGGGTTGCCGCCAAGCTCGCCGATCAGCTGCTTGCCCGATCCACGGCGTCGGCGCCAGAGCAAAAAGGCAGCGGCCAGCGCAAGCCCGACTCCGGCCAGGACGCCAATCACGACTCCGGCAATGGCGCCGCCCGAGAGGCCCTGGTTCTCACCGCCCGCAGCGGGAGCAGCGGTTGATGACGAAGTTTCACGAGTCTGTAGAAAGCGTCTGGTTAGTTTCAAGATTTCTGGAAGATTTCTAGGGCGACTACAACCGCGGGCGAATCGGGTGCGCCGATCCGCCGCGTTCCTGCGTCGGAGACTTACACTCTGTGCTGACGTTGATGTGCGCGGTGAAGACTAGTGGGCCATCCGTGTTAGCGCTCGGTAATTAGGTGCATTGGTGCGGCAGCCGTAAGACTAGAGCTGCTGGTGGAACACTCACGCTGCTGGCCATCTTGTCCAGAGCAAACCCTTCAATTACATGGCCATAAGCCTGGTCCGTCGTGGCTTGGGCGACCCAGTCGACAGTGGCAGTAACCGTCTTGTCGTCGTAGGCCGTGACCGTGACCGTCTGGCCCTTGGAGAAGGGGCTGTAGCAGGTGGCCCCGTACGCCGGGCGCTTCGCATCGGTCGTGACCTTTGGCGGCGCGAGCTGGTAGCCGCTGGCGCAACACGCAATGTAGCCGTTGGGGTATTCCATGGCAGTGTGCCATCCGTCGGGGCACACCAGCGGGCTCATGAGCGGCGCGACTGAGCTGGACTTGCCCTTGAGGCTGGTGTATCCGTTCATGAACTCGGGCGGGTAGCAGTCCGTGTAGTGTCTCCCGGCCACCGGCTCGGGCTCGTTCACCCACATCTGGTAACCTGGTGAGGCGAGCTGGGTGAGTCGGAGCTCATTGCATGACGACGGAGGCTTGAATGTCGTCGTGAGGGCCTGGATGCCCACCGTGAGGATGACGAGCTCCTTCTCCTGGGACGTCGTTGTCGTCGAGGTATCCTTCTTGTTGTCGTCGGCGGGAATGGCCCACGTCCCCGTCACGAGGGCGGATATTAGGATGTAGGATAGAGGCCGCATGTTGAACGGCTGCGGCGACGGTGCGCGATCGATTCAATGACTGGGCTGCGGGACGTCGTCGGATCCAAGACCAAGTCGACCAGTTCTCCGGGCTCAGATACCGACGCAGTGGCGGGACGGGGTATTATTAGTATGCAGAGGGGAGGACGGACAGTGTAGGATAGAATGGATGGAGGGGGGGATGGCATGTAATGTCCGGGGACGGAGAAGGGTCAGTCAAGAAAAGGACGGGGAGAGCGAAGCGAGGCGAGAGGGAACCTGGAACAAACCAGCTGGTCCGGCATCATCTCCGCCCATTTTGGTCGTCCCCATCGGTATTGCAGCAGCGTGCCCGTTCACTTTACGACGCCGATGGACACCTCGGGGCACTCTGGGCACTCTGATGCTCTGGCGGGCCACCAGCGATACGCGTGATTGGGCCAATCGTCAGCCCTGGGAGGTTGGAAGGATTCGGGTTGTGGGGAGTTTTCAAACGCCTGGCACCCATGCAAGCGCTGCGACCGGGGCCTTGATTCGGACGAGACGGATGAACCACCTCCACAATCGTCGACGAAAGAAGAAAATCGAGTATCTGCCGTGGTATGTGCGGCGACCATGTGTTTGGGAGGTCCACTGCCATTGGAAGCCTATCTGGGGGCCCTCCACCCCTGTCTGAGATACAGACTGGAGGCACCACCAGAGACAGCAAGACAGTCGACATCGTAGAGGCGTGACTCTGTCTCTCTCTCTCTCTCTCTCTCTCGGTCCGTTCTATCAATGTCCTGCGCCTTGGCTCCGCAGCTAAGCGAAACCCAACGGTTCAACCGTCGGGCATCCAAACCAAGAAGAGCAAGCCTCCGGCCCGCTGCTTGTCATGTCGACCAGTTATTTTTCTTTTGACAGCTGCCGGCCGCCTTTGGTTCCCAGTCACACGAGCACACCTGCGCTCCCATCTCAGCGCCCCCACGACCGAGCTTCACACCTAAAGAGAGGGCGAGGAACAGGTGAAACACGGTCACACAAGAGAAACAGAGAGGCGGCGGTACGTAGCTTGCCCAGCCAAGGCCAGCCAGGTAGACAGAAACAGGCCACGGGCACTGGCGGCGATCCCAATGCCTGTGCCCTGCACGTTTGGGCTCGATGCGATAGTAGGGCCCTCCCCCTGCCCTGGCTTCGCTCGTCGTATAGCTGTGTTATTGCTCAAGCACCTCTAGGGCGCCGTCCAGATAGGAAAAGCTGCTTTTCCGAAGACGTACCGCAGTAATTAATGACCGGCGCCACCAGCAAGCGCCCAGTTGCTCTCCGAAAGGAAAGGAAAGGCGACGTTGGGCTTTGCTGGGGGCTAGCCGTTGGGGGCTGCTGGGTAGGGCATGGCATGGCATGGATGCCATTGGAGAAGGGAACATGGTATGGGCCTGGCCAAGATCTTTTGCATTGCAGTTCCCAGCTTCCTTCCCAACTCTGGGGGCCCACGTGCAGGCGCAGCACATTCCACCACCTTGCGCGGCACGGTGGCGGACATCGGCAAGAGCTGGGCTGCAGTATTAGCATCAGTGGCAATGGCGCTGAGAGTTCCTGATGCAGCCTAGTAGACGATGGGCCGACAAGGCTTTGGGACTGGGACTGGGACTGGGGGGAGGATGGATGATTATCGCCAGTCTAGGCCGTGAGGGTTCTAACATCATTCGTGATGTGACTGTTGCTGTTGCAGCTCAGGTGGATGTCCTGGATGGGGGCCCCTCTTCACCAAGCCCGTATCTGCTAATAATAATAATAAGGTAAGGTACCTTGCCCTTTTGCCACAGCGCATTGATTGATTCATCCCGTCTCAGTATGTGCGCAGCAGACCGCGCACGGTTTGCAGGAAGAGGCTGGTTGTTGGTGGGGAAGTTCTAAGACGGTGCGGCCGCAGGAACACAAGCAGGCAGTGGCAGAGCAGTTTCTAAAAGGGTACTCAGGCACGCGCCTGCTGCAGAGAGGGAGATGGTTGGGAAAGATAGAGAGAGGCAGTTGCACCCGAGACATGCACACCGCCGAATATAGGTCAGGTACCTGCGCAACCAGCCTGGTCGATCCACCTGCGTGCAGGACAGACCGGTCGGACAGGACAGGACAGGATAGCACGAGTTCTGGCTCCAGTTCTCTACTGCCTGCTGAGAGGAGGAGACGGACTCTGGCCGTGTCCGTGGGGACTATAATGGCAACTGCCAATTCCTAGTACATAGTAGTAGTATGTGCGGGCGAGGACCTGGCAAGTTCCAATGTCGCAATTGCAACTTGCCCCCTCGTCCCTTCCAAAAGGACGAGCAGGGTCCTTGCTTGCCAAGCTCGAGAATGATGCGCACTCACACCATGTCTGTTCAACCCATGCCCCAGCAAACAGCGATCCCTATATCCCTAGCCTGTGTCAATCAAGAGTCGTCGAATCGAGCAGGCAAGCCGCCACACCAGGGGGGCTACGAGTCTTGTCTGCACTGGCTTTGCCTGCCTGCCTTGTTTGGCCGTCTGTCTGGCTGCCGTCGTTATTGCGTGTGGCTCGCTAGACTCGCCTGCTCTTGGGTTGCATATTCCTGACCTGCCCTACCTCGCCTAGCCACCGACCACCAGGCAGCAGAATAACCGCCCGGCCGATTTTGGCAAGACGTGTATTAGTAGATCCTCAGAGGTCACGCTGTGGCAGTGCCATCTTGCCGCGCGACTACGCACCGAGTCGGCAAGCTTAGCTCGTTCCTGTGAGTTGTGGGATCCGACCCTATTGCTGGCCTTCTTCGGTTCCTTCATGGCAATCGGTTGGTGGCGGTTGGTGGTGCACCGCCACCTGTGCGGCGGCCCTTGGGCTTGGCTGAGGACTAGGCGGTTGGGAGAGGGCGGGCGGATGGCTGACACAGATTCCCAGCACGGCGGATCTGATCCTCGAATTCTCAGGGTGCTATCGTGTGCTACCTGCAACGGTGGCTGGCGCTCGGGCCGTATTGCGGGACTCTGCTCAAGGTGGCCCCGAGTGTGAGTGTTGGAGACTCGGAGTGGAGGGGCACCAGCAGGCGTTGGCCCCCGTACAATAGGTACCCCGGCCTGCCGGAGGGTCCCACTGGAGTCTGGGCGTTAATTATGGCAGAGACTCTACTGACGGTATGTAAGGTCCCACGTTGGATATCCCAACTCCATTCGCTGGGGCAGGATGGATATCCAAAAGGAAATTGTGCCTTGCGAGCAACCGGGAGAGGGGAGAGCTTGGCGGAGAGCACATGGGACGCAGGAACTACCCCATTGTGGGCTCGCAGAAGCTCAATGAGCGCATGGCATCCAAGGGTCTCTCCTCGTGCCCTCGACCTTATGGACTGCTGGATGCGGATGCCCATGTCCACTTCCACGGCCTGGGATGTCCTCTTGGGTTGCCAGCGGCCCGCACTCGCCCTAGTCCTCTGCCCTGGACCATGGACAGCCTGCTCGCACCCTGGCATTGCCCTGACGTGCCCCTGGCGAGCCTGCAAGACGCCCACGAGCGCCCTGCTTCCAATCCGCCCCTTGCCTCACTGTCTTCGCACCACCACACTCTCTCGCGCGCATGCGGATCCTTGCCCAGCCGTGCCCTGTTGACGTGTGGCTCCTTTGTCGGGCATTTGATTTAGGAATGGTCGGCCTTGGCATTTTGAGTCTTTGACGGAGTTTTCCATGGCAGAGCGCAGGGGGCTTAATTATCCGTACGACGCCCGTTCGTTCGGTCTGCACGGCACGGCACTGGACTGCTGCGATTGTAATGGTATGGCTGCTGCGGGCGCGCTACTCTCATCATGGAGGTTCGACCCGGCCGAGACCAAGACGCCGCTGGCCGGGCAGTGACTGTCCCAGAGACCACGACTGCCCTCTCAGGGGAGGTGCTCCGTGCAGCAGACGTTGCCGCAGAATCAGAGGCTCCCGTCCTGTAATCTGGAGGATTGGCCCGCGAGCCTCCTGGAGCCCGCTGGAGCCCGCTGGAGTCTGTTGCTGGAGCACGCCCGCAGCAACGGTATGTGCCGTTAGTGGAACCGCAACCCTTGCGCTCTCTGGCTGTGCACCTTCCTCCCCACCACCAGCCAGACTTTCTGCGTTTCTCCTTCTCTGGCTCTGGCCAGCCCCCACAAGATTGCATTCACAACTTTCCACCTTTCTAACCTATTGGATGCCTTTGCTCAACTGGACGCACAGCCCACCTCGCAACCAACTTCGCAACTGCGCTTGACTGTATGAGAGTAGCGCAAAGACCGACACAACCGGTTCTGAACAAGAGAACAAGCGACAGACAACTTGCGTTGACCGCTTCCCCGCCCATCCATCCAGCTAGCTTGAATCTGATTAGCTACCAGTCACTTTGGTGGACTCGGCTCCCATTCACCCCACCTAGCCCATCAGGTATCGCAACCTGGACAGAACCAAGTCATCAAAGAGGCTTGCAAACCGCTGTTGCTCTTCTATCACTGCCAAGAACCAACTACGTACTACAACACAATCCCTGCCCATAATTACCAGCAACCCCTCCCATGCTTGGCCGGGCCGTGTTGCGTGATTTCACTTCTCAGGGCGCAGGGGCTCTTTGTCCTCTCTTGCGTGACACCAGCTTAAAACCGCCCCATACATCGCGCCGCATCATTCCCCGTACTCGCCAAGTCTGACCTTATCCACAACCCTGGTTGACAGCGACGAGGGATGGAAATCATGGGACGGGCCAAACAGGATTAACCCAACGACTTCGTCTAGCGTGGAGTTATTGGAGAATCTCGTCTAGATCTCTACATGCGGTGGTCGTTCACTCAACAGCATTCCTGCCCTCTCCAACCCTGTCAGCAAACCATCCATCTCATCGGCAACCCGCTCCTTCTGCAACCTGCTGCACCCCTGGGCCGCAGCCTTGCTGGATTGGCGCTTGGCATGCATCCTCTTGTGCCATTTTTGGCCTTGAGTGGCCTTGCCTCGCCTGTGGCTCCCAAAGAGAGGTCGCAGGGAGGACAACGTGCCCCCCCCCCAATATGATGCGTGGATGAAACACGCGCGCGAGTGGCCTCGACAATGCTCTCGCCTCTCGGCTCCGTAGCGACGGCCGACTCCCAGCGACACCACCATGGGATCTGCTCCGGCCTACCTTTTCTCAGCATGACTAACGATCAACTCCAGTTTATTAACCTCGCCAAATACCCTTAGGGCACCGCACCATCCGCGGCGCACCCATACTCCGAGACCCCGTCTGAGCGGCCCGCGGGACTAGCCGCCGCACCTTGTCGCAAGTAGAACCAACAGTGGTGCTCCTCCATCGGGCCAGCTATCGCGGTGGGACGTGCCTCGATTCAAGACTGCCCCCTGGGGAAGATGCGCTGCAAAATGGGGGCGGCGGATTCAGTTGATTGATTGTGCATTGTAAACTGCTCATTTGCTGGGCTCAGCGGAACCACCTCCCACACACCAACTCCGATGTATCTGGCCCTATTCAGCCATCTCTTTGCTCAATCATGGCCCCAACTGTAGCACCACCGATCTTGTGGCGCCACCATTCTCCGCCGCATCGTCGCTTTGCAGTCGCCTACGATGCTTCATTTGCAGAGGGCCCAGCCTCTGTTGCGAGATCCCACTGTGGCCGGGCGGCCGACCCTGGCCCGATCTCTGTCTCTAACACGCTGGTGCCGGGGTGGCTCAACTCCCAGTCCAGCTGACCACTCACGTCTCGAGGCGCAACACCCGTGGGTTGCCAACTCCTCGCCACACTGCTTAAGCGAACGGCAACGCTCATTTCCCTTCCGCCGCTCTCGTGACCGCCATCTGCTAGCTGGATTCATTCCATCTGCATCTGCATCGCATCAACTGCTACTCTTGCTGTTTGAAGTAAGAAAGAGGGGAATTTGTGCGGGATGTTGCGGCGTAGACTCCAACGTTTTCGTTTTGCCTCACCTCGTTGGTCGTCCGGGTGCTTCGGATATTACAACCCCTACCCACGCAAGGCATCATGGTTTGGATATCACCTCGCATCTCTGCATGCTGATCAACTGAATCGACTGACTCGACTCGAGCGGCCGACTTCAGCAGGCTTGCATGTTGCCGTTGAGCATGCCCGCTATCGGCATACCTGGTGGCGAGTCCGTCCAGCCCCAGGCCTCCCGGAGATAGGTTTGTCTGTACAAGTGGTGAGACTCGAGCAAACACAGCTGCACCAATCTACTTACTCTGAGCGAGTGGGCCACGCGACCTCCACTTCCGTCTTGACCAGAATGTCATACATTGCTTGTTGCACATGGATGTCTGTGAAACGATCCCCAGCCATAGAGATGGCGAGGGAGGCATATCTATGTTCCTGTTAGCCATGGATCATTTGCTGCTTCCCTATTCAACGTACGGAAATGCTGATCGAGTGCGGGGATTTGACTGAAGAAACGATGATTAACCCATTTGTTTACCCTATATTCGAGTTTCTTGGGAACTCACCTCGGCAATCCCGCATATGATGCGAACAAACTTCTTGATCTCTTCGTTTGTTGACTTTGAGGCCATTGCATGGCCGGGGCCCAACTTTGGGGCCTTTGGGTTATGGGCTGCCAGGAGAACCTGTCCGAGATACCAGTGTATCACTCCTGTAACGATGGCGTCGTTGAGATACCGTATCACTGGAAACGGCCTATCGCCACCATCCTCTTCATACATGGGGTGGAAGCACCAAGGCCTTTCAGCCCACCACTGCTGCAGTGAATTCTGCAGCGCCTCCCAGCCGGCCACGCTCTTCTCTTCGGGGCCGTAGCAGTATCTGATGCAAGCTGCACAATGTACAACTGTCAGGTTTGCAAAGCTGCAGCCGTTGTCATCGATTTGCCCCAACCGGGACAGATTCTTCAACGCAAATGTGGGGTGGACCGGCCGCGACTGCATAAAGGCAACATGGATCTCTTGTCGCATAGCCAGCCAGAAGGCTGCGCGGCGAAGCCCTGTGAACTCGCTCAAGCTCTCCTGTGCGGCAACGAAGACGCGTATTCCGCTCAAGTGAGAATCGGGCATGTCCGACGCGATCGGCACGTCAAGCTCTTCCAAATACCGAAGGATGACAATGGCAGTGAGCAGGTTCTCGTCCATGACGGCGGCAGAGCTCGACAGGGCAGGGATCAGAGCGTCCAGGCAATTCTGATGGTATCGATCAGCCACCAGAGGATCAAAGCCGTCGAGTCGACTTAGGCGCTTGGCCGAGGCAGCGAAGATGGCATTCATGAGAGGCGGGCAAAGAGGCGCACGGCGCGGGACGACAGTTGCAAAGTGCCGGTCAGAGTCACAAATATCGAAGAGAGGCGCCAGCTCTTCAATGAAGTGACGGAACAGATTTGCCTCCTCAGGGTCTGTGAGGGGCCAGCGCGGCGAGTCGAGATAAAGGCCCTGTATGCCATTTGCGATGTTTTCTCCAAGGGGAGAGGTTGATGATTCGCCGCGTGGTGTTTCTGGAGGGACTGACGGACTCTGGACCACAGGCGCGTGGGTGAGGACATCTTGATCCAGGTTGGCAGAGCCCGAGAATGAGCTGGATAGCCCTGCGCAACCATCTGCACTCGGCGAGCTATCGGGAAAGTCCGTACGATGAGGCACAGACCACGGCACGGTCGGGGAGAAGCTGAGTGTGCGCCTCTTGCGCGGCCTGTCCTGGTCCAATGCAGGAAGTTGAAGTTCATTGGACGATGCCTCGACGGGCTCTGACACGGTCTTGGAGGTTACTCTGGTCAGCTCTGGGCCGACGTCGCCGGAGACCTGTACGGCGTCTTGGAGGTTCGGATCGGCATTCACTCCGTCGAAAATCTCCAGACTCGCGACCCCTGAATCATGCACGTTGATGACATCTGTGGTCTCGTCCACGAAATTCAGAGTCCTATTGGTCCGCACCCAGGGCTGGTTTTTGGAGAACTTGTAATCTCTCTTGGCCCCATCGCCCGACTTGGCCGAAGGAACACTAGACAAGGTCGATCAGTTAAGATGCGGAGTCTCTTTGGGGGACATGATGGGAAGAATGGACTGGGATGGGGCTGCGAACCTCGGGTTCAGGCCATGGCGGAACCTGACGCTGTAGCCGCGGATGCACTCCGTCTCGCTCTTCCGACAATTGGCGCAAGCTTGCCGGTCCGAGTCGCCTGCGTCATGAGGATGTAAGCAGTGTGGAGATGGAGAAACAAAAGGAGAAGCGAGTTGGGCCGTCCTCCCTCGGGGAAGTCGCCGAAAGACTCACATTTCAAATGTCTGTCATGGAAGAGGCACAACTTTCAGCCTGAGATCAAGAGCATTCCAAGGTTCCACCGCTGAGCCGGGGGCACGCAGGGGCATGCGGGGGCAATATTTCCCAGATGGGCGACATGAAAGAGTGACTTACCTCAATCTACAAGTCTGCAAGAAGCAAGTCAACACAATTCTTCTCGAATTCGGCGACGGGTGTGTCGATGCAAAACATACCGTACAAGGGTTGAGCGGCTTGGCTACTGGAGGAGACGTCTCTTGCATTGTGAGGGCAACCGGGGCCTCGCGGGCGTCATGCCATGGGCCGTAGTGCGAGTTGCTGAATCTGGGGAAACGGGGCAGACGTCAGCCCATGCGAGAGTCGAAGAGGGTCAGTGTCCGGGGATGGTAAATGCGGGAGACGAGGACGGCACAGACGAAGCAAGATGGCTATAGGAGCGAGAATGGGGAAAGAAATGAAGATGCCAAGCTCGGCAGTGTGGGGTTGGTGGTGGCGATGAGCCAAGTTTCCTTTTCCGAGTCGTTTAGGCAATTCTGCCCTTGGTGTGCGGGGGTGTGTGGAACCGGGACTGCCCAACTGGGAAGAAGCTAGCTGCCCGCAAGAGTCGATATCAGAGGCAGAATCTCATACTGAAGCAACACAATTTATTTGACGACATGGACACTACGCGATCCCCACCGATCTGGTCCAAAGAGAGACACCCCCCTCACACCCTCAATATCAATATCAGCTACTGCTTCGAAGGGTACTGAAAGCTGATTGGGCGAGAAAGCTCGTTGTGGTGGGGGAATTCCGGCTTCATACAGAATCTCAGCGTACACCGCATCGAGCTCATCAAGAGACCTGTAGTTCTTGATATTAGTGACACGATCGTGATGAGCGTTGCCGTTTGTCTGCTGCAACGGTCCAGGGAGTGCGACGGCGACCTTGGGGATAGTAATGTCTCCAGTTGTGTACGTGGCTCTTCGATTGGTTGCCACCAAATATTGCGTCCATGTTTCCTTTGACGTTGACGATGGATTGACTGATGTTGTAATAACGGGACCCTTCATCATTGTAGTAGGCTGAAAAGGAAAAAAAAAAGATTAGCAACTGTTGCTCAGCCTTCTTCAAGGGCACGTACCAGTTCCAGACGACTGCTTCGTGTCGGTGAAGATGCAGTTACCAATGATGGAAGTATTCTGGCTTGCTGAAAGCGTGTAAATACCCGCCAGGTCGGTATGCATGCGGCCAAAATCGTGTACAATGTTGGACTTGATAAGTCCATCCTTCATAACAGTAGGTGTTTGGTAGGTTGGCTGGAATCTGTACAGGCCTCGATTCCGGTATTCTGGAACTCCGCCCTTGTCGTTGGTGCCCCAGCCATAACCCCAAGCGATCCCGCTGTAGGGCAGCATGGAAATATCGTTGAATGATATCTCGGTCCCTTCCGAGTATGATACAAAGATACCTGCGGCTGAGGTTATGGTTTGGGCAACGTCTCTGAGGATGTTTTCCGTGATGAGAATGTCCTGGTTCAACATTCGTGCATCAGAGGGATGGTGGGCATCTGCCTGGACTCCACCAACTGAAATCGAGTTTGCACCTGTCTGGGTGAAGTACATGCCGCTGATCTCAATGTTCTTGACACCCAGTCCCACGCCGCTCTGGTGAGCATTGGCATCGTTGCCGATGCCGAAACCGCCCATGATGGCGACCATGCTGCCATTCGTAAACTTGACCTTCCCGGCCGCGCTGACCTGAATAGATCCAGGAACTAAGCATCGTTCAACGTATACATCAACTCTTCTCACCTTTGTTCCTCGAAATTACTTGCACATCATCAACATGAGTAGCCAACCCATTGCTCACTCTAAGGTATCGGCCTACAGCTACTAGTGTGGTATGTTGACGCCCCCTTTCCTAACCAGCACGGCCTTCGCGGTGATCAAATGCTAATCTAAATTCACCACAGCCTTTGCCGTTGGAATGGGCTCCCTGCTTTGGGGCTATGATTCCGGCATCTTTGGAACGGCTCTTGCTCAATCTTACTTTGAAGAAAAGTTCCATCCAAGCCCTTCCATGTTGGGCGGCATCATCTCGGTCTATACAGCCGGCGGTGCTGTCGGTGCTTTGCTTTCCGGCCCAGTCGGCAACCGTTTCGGCCGTCTTGGTACTATTCGGATCGGTGCCGTCATTGCTGCCATCGGTACTGTTTTGCAGACAGCCGCCGTGGAGACAGGTATGCTCATCTTCGGTCGTCTCATCGCCGGACTCGCCATTGGCCTGATATACTTTGCCATCCGCATGTTTCTTTCTGAGATTGCTCCTTACAGTCGACGAGGTCTTTTCACCGACCTGCATTCTCAGTTTGTCGGATTCGGATACATGACGTCCAACTGGATTGGATATGGCGTTTCATACACCACCGGGCAATTCACTGTAAGGACTCCCTCTCACACTCCCCTCCAATCTGGGCCCATTCCCGTGCTGACTATCTGGTCCAAACAGTATCATTTCCCCGTCGGCCTTCAAGTCTTTTGGGCTGTATTGCTACTGGCTTTGTCTTTTACAATCCCGGAGTCTCCACGCTTTCTGGTTGAACGAGGAAAGCTGGAAGAAGCCGAGGCAGTTCTCAAACGGCTTCGTCGTCACCATGATGACGGCGTCGAGAGAGAGCTACGTCAAATGCGCGATTAGATCCAATGGGAACGCGAAAATGAGGAAGCCACCCTCAAGGTCATGGTCTCCAAGCCATCATATCGCAAACGCCTTCTGCTCGGATGCGGAGTCCAGATCGGTCAGCAAATCTGTGGCATCTCTGCTATCAACTACTACCAGACCATCATGTACAAGTCTTTGGGTATCAAGGGTCATAACGTCCTCCTGCTTGCTGGAGTTTGGGGCATCACAGGTCCATTGGCCAACATCTTCTGTTTGTTGTGGATCATCGATCGTGTGCGACGTCGCACTCTTTTTATGGCGGGTTCCCTCGCCATGACGGCAGATATCGCCATCGTCCTAGCACTAGTTGCCGTCTACAGTGGTAGCGATAACCAAGCGGCGAATGGTGTCGGCATTTTCTTCCTCATTCTTTTCGGGATTCTCTTCTCCCTATCCTGGAATTCCGGTGCACCAGTATATAATGCTGAGATCTTCCCTACTCAGATTCGCGCTACCGGAGGAGCCATTTCTACATTTTGGTCGTTTGTCATTCAGGTCGTCCTCGCACAAGCCTCTCCAGTCGCTCTCGCTAATGTAGGATGGCGCTACTACTTCTTCTTCATTGCCATGAACCTAGTCACCTTTGCCATGGTGTTTTTCTCTTTACCTGAGACTAAGGGGAAGTCTCTTGAGGAAATTAGTGAGGCATTCGGCGATATCTTTGTCAGCGTTCATATGGACGAGCGCTTGGATGAAAAGGATGAACATAACCCGAGAGCTACCGCGGTTGAGACTGCTTGACTTTCATGAGCCGTCCAAAGCGCTAGTTTCAACATGAAACTAGCAATCTCAGGGGTTGCTTGCAGGACATAGTATAATTAGTCGACATCCGAAACCTTTCGCAGAAGCGTCCTGCTTAATGACTCCTAGTTTCGATTTATCATAAAGCCGTCGGCTGACCCTGACGTACGCATCTTGAACAGATACACCGCAATTCTAGATTAAAGGCTGTCACAAGTAGTTCGCAGTCCTCTCACTCTTCCTTTTGCGATTCGTAGACAGAGTAGTGAGGGGTTCGCATAATATCGGCCGCTCCAAGTACCTCGTCAGCTCAATATATGTTTGAAGATGCCGAGTTCGGCAATGTCTGGGGTGGTGGGGATGCGCCGACTTTCCTCTTCTGAAGCGTTTAGGCAGGGATGAGCCGTCTTTCCTCGTCCGAGTCATTTAGGCAATTGTGCCCTGGGTGTGCGGGGGAGTGTGGATCACCAGTCGGAAGCGGCATCACCGTCTGAGACTATTGCGGGCCCCGGTGAGCGCTACTCGTGGACGGCGTTCGCCCCATGGGGAAACGGTCTAGCGGAAACCTAGCCATGAGTCTGCCCTCCAGGAATGGCCGAAATCTGGGGTGGCCTGGACCACGACGGCAGACAACCCCAATTGGATGTCCTTGGATTGGCATCACCCCACAGACCCCATGAAACATCATGGCGATTCATTAGTGTTCGCCTGCCAACTTGCCATTGTCATCACACTCGCTCCCATTGCATGCTCATCTCCATGTCCGTCAAGTCTCTGGGACTACCCTGCTCCACCAAGACCGAGTGACAGGCCTGGGTAAAGAATACCACCGTGAAGACGTCACACCTCCGTCCCCTACCCTTGCCGGCCAGACCTTCGCTCACCTTGCCGAGGAGGGGACGTGCTTCTCATCCGAATATCATATAAGGACATCATCAGCACCGCATTCCAGTTTCAAAAAGGGCCTCAACCGCAGCAGCAGCTTCAGCCTTCACCAGTGAATACCTCGTCTCCTTTTGGCTCTTTGCCGCACTCCTCTTCGTTGAATACACCTACATCTCGCAATCTTCCACCTCGTCCCATCTCCAACATGGCCAGCGAACAGGCGGAGTCCAAGGCTGATGTCAAAAATGGGCATCAGCACCTTGAGGTTGTCTCGAATGGATCCATCTCCTCTGAGATTGACATGGATGCCCTCGACTCCATCGAGCTCACCAAGACTGGAAAGTTTTCTTGGCTCGTCTCCATCACTGCTGCCATTGGTGGCATGCTCTTTGGCTACGACACTGGTAAGAACCACTCGCGCATGAAGCCTCCTCTCACAGCGTCGCATTCTGACCATGCTCTCGCAGGTATCATCTCTGCTGTTTTGGTCTATATCCACCAGGACCTCAGCAAGACTCTCACCTCCCAGGAGAAGGAGCTCATCACCTCCATCACTTCTGGCGGTGCCTTTATTGGAGCCATCTTTGCAGGAACCACGGCCGATCGATATGGACGAAAAGGTCAGTATTTCCCCAGAATTGCTGATGTCCCTGAGAACTGTAGAGGCTGACCAGCTTGCCAGTGGCCATCTATGTCGGCTGCGTGCTTTTTACTCTGGGCGCCATTATCCAAGCCGCCTCCTTCTCCATCGCCCAGATGACCGTCGGACGTCTCGTGGTTGGCTTCGGCGTCGGATCTGCTGCCATGGTCGTTCCTCTGTGAGTGCCACACCCACGTGAGAAGCCCGATGCGTGACATGAAGCTAATGCAGGTCAGCTACATCGCCGAGGTCTCGCCAGCCAAGTATCGTGGCCGCATGATTGGTCTCGACAACATGTCCATCACTGGAGGCCAGCTCGTCTCCTACGGTGTCGGTGCAGGCTTTGCCTACGTCACAGGCGGCTGGAGGTACATGGTTGGAGGAGGCGCCGTCCCCGCAATCATCCTCGGTGCCCTCCTCCCCTTCTGCCCCGAGTCCCCCCGGCAGCTCATCCTTCACGGCAAACCCGAGGAGGCTGCGGCCGTCATTCGACGCATCTACCCCAACGGCACCGAGGAGCAGGTCCAGAACAAGGTCAGGCACATCACCATCCACGTGGAGCAGGCCAAGGCCTTGAACGCCGGCAAGTCTATGTGGTGGGTCCTGAAGCAGCTCTATGTGGTTCCCAGCAACCTGAGGGCCATGATTTCTGCTTGTGGTCTGATGGCCATCTCGCAGCTCACCGGTTTCAACGCCCTGATGTACTATTCCCCCTTGTTGTTCAAGCTGGTCGGTTTCTCCAACCCCGTCGCCGTCGGCACCGTCATTGCTGGTACCAACTTCCTCTTCACCTTTGTCAACTTGATGCTGGTGGACCGCGTTGGCCGCCGCAGAATCTTACTATGCACTGTTCAGTTCATGGGTATCTTCCTCGTCATCGCGGCCGTCTGCTTCAAGTGGATTCCCATCAAGCATGACCTCAGCCTCGACTCCAACGCAAAGGTCGGATGGCCCGCCATTGTCGTCCTCGTGTGCATGGTCTTCTTTGTCGGCTTCTACTCGTCTGGTATCGGTAACACTGCGTGGCTGAGCAGCGAGTTCTACCCCATGGAGGTGCGGGCCATGGGCGCGATGATGTTGACCATGACCTGCTGGGGCTCCAACATTATTGTTTCGTCCACTTTCCTGACTCAGATGGAGAACACGACGCCCTCGGGGACATTTGGCTTCTATGCTGGAATCTGTCTCTTGGGTTACGTTTGCATTTACTTCTGCTACCCCGAGGTCAAGGGCATGACTCTGGAGGACATTCGGGAGGTGTTCCAGCACGGTTTCGGTGTCCAGAAGGCCAGGGAGTTGCAGAAGGCGATGAAGGCGAGGGAGGCGGATGCCAGGGACAAGACTGCCAAGGTCTAGACCTGCACTCAATACAACGTTCTCGTAACTTTGTCAATTGGCTATTTTGCATCCTCTGTGACGTGGAAACGACTTGGGAGTAGGCTGAGGGCAATCCCGGGCATTCTTTGGACTCACCTCTGCTCTTCTTCTGCATTTATTCTTTACATTGTCACGGGATATCCGAGAATGAACGTCTTCGCGACATACCTAGTCTGTAAATAGATATGGACAGGGTAAATGCAACCTCGTAATACCTTTGACAGTTCTTGCTGAGCTTAGTATCGTGAAATGAATGGCGTGAAGGTCACAGAGGCCAATGTTTGCCAATGAGAGCTCTCCCAACCCTTGTCTCGTGGTCAATAGAAAAAGCAAGCTGTGGCTGGACGTTGATCACCCAGATGCGCAGGATGCAGTCGGGATGATGCCGCCAAGGGTCAGCATGACAGACTAGGTTAAGTGCAAGAAGTTGCCACTGGTTCCGTGCGATGGAAATGGTGGATTGCCTCAATCGGGTAGAACGGGGCATTTATGAGATACGATATGCGAAAACGTGTGTGAGAGGTCACCGCGTTGGTCACCGCGTTGTGAGCTTGGCCTACTTGGCGTTCTGGCACGTGTGGAAGGTGGATGAACATGGATGCCGACAGCAAGAACAGTATTGGGGGAAACGTACCGGTAAAGTGGGAGAGGGCAGCCGGTCCTTCCCCGCACTCCAGGCCCAGCCACAGGCGGCCGAAGAGTGGAAAGAGCATCAGCAGGGCTGCCTTAGCCAGTAGCGGCAGGAAGGATGCGCCTGGATCCATTACTCATATCAGCTTGAAATGGTAGTCTCTGGCGGCTCTTGCCCTCCTGGGCAGACAGATGCCTGCCCCACCACTCAGCGACTTGCCAGCTCCATCAATCCGCCGGCCAAAAATCCCGTTCCTCTCGCTCCATCGTCAACCAGCCCGGGGTGCTAGTCTTCGAGCGGGTGGCGTTGGCGTGTACAGATAACGTCTTGCTCCATTGGCTGGAATTGCGCCCGAGTGGACGATCCGGGGCGGTCGCGATGTGGGGGATACGCCAACTGCAGCATCTCGGCTCGACTTCCTTTGGCTTGGCCGGGGTAGCTGGAGCACAGCTCTCGAAAACAGCAATTCTGTCGGTACGGTGCGTCGGAGATGTGCCCGCAGCCCGGGCTTCTCGCAAGCTGCAGCATTCGGGTTTCCGATGGCGGTGGAGTATAATAGGACTGCCGTTGCAGGCCAAATCCTGGGGTTCGCAGACTTCAACCTCGTCGCTCAACTCAGCCGCTCTCACCGACTACTTGCCTAGAAGCACATTCTCGCATTCATTTTATTCACTTTAGGCGTCAAAATCGACTCCAAAAGCCCCGCAGAATGTCTTCTCCCAAGCTCAAGGTTGCCGTCTCCGGTCTGGGACGCATGGGTGCTCGCCATGCCCTCAACTTCTACAACCGAACACCCCGATGCGATCTTGTCGCCGCCTTCACTCCCATCCAGAAGGAAGCCGACTGGGCTCGTGTCCATCTGGAGGGTGTCACCATCTACGCCGACTATGACGAGATGCTAAAGCACCCTGGCCTCCAAGCCGTCGTCATTGCAACTGTCACGACCGTCCATGCCGAGCAAGCCATCAAGGCCATCCAGGCTGATAAGCACGTTCTTTGCGAGAAGCCACTCAGCACCAGCGTCGAAGTGGTAAGTCATTGTACTTAAAAGGAGAAAAGCCAATTGCTTACACGGGCGCCCTCTAGTCGCAATCAGTTGTCGATGCTGCTGCCAAGAAACCCCACCTCAAAGTCTTGTGCGGCTTCTCACGTCGCTTTGATATGTCGTATCGAGACGCCTTCAACCGAATGGACAACGGCTCTATCGGCCGCCCTTCCGTCTTCCGCTCCCAGACCTGCGACAAGCTTGACCCTTCAGGTTTCTTTGTTGCCTACGCCGAGTTCAGCGGGGGCATCTTTGTCGACTGCAACATTCACGACATAGATCTTGCCCTCTGGTTCTTCGGCCAGGACTCCATCGTCAAGAGCGTTGTGGCCATGGGAATCACTGCTGTTCAGCCCGAGCTGCGAAAGCACAAGGATGTCGACAATGGCGTCGGCATCGTCGAGTTCTGGGGAGGCAAGGTCGCTTACTTTTACTCTTCACGAATGATGGCGGCTGGCCAACACGATATGACTGAGATAATTGGCACAGATGGCAAGCTCTCCGTCAACGCGAACCCCATCAGCTCTCTGGTCGAGATGTCCGAGCCTACCGGCGTCCGACGCGAGATCCCCCACGACTACTACGGCCGGTTCGAGCACGCCTTCGTGACGGAGGCCAACGAATTCACAGCGGCTTGCCTCGACAACACCAAGCTACCCTTCAAGCTCACTGGTGCCGTTCAGGCCGTCAAGATTGGCTGCGCGCTGCAAGAAAGCCTCAACTCGGGCAAGAAGATCAACTTTGATGAGACTGGCCGCCGTCTAGAGGAGGCCAGGCTGTAATATGACAACAAGAGTACGAACCATTAGACGGAGTTACACTGCGATAGACATTTATGACGAATTTATCCGAGTGCTAACATGGTCGCCCTTTGCCGTGACATGAACTTCATTATGGCCTAGATCTTGTGTCGGATGCAGCTTGGCAGTTGGCATGGTCTTGGTGTTCATAATACTTGCCAGATCATTTTGCATCTGATCTGAGCAGACGTGAATCAGGCTTAGGGTCCCCGCTGCTTTTGCAAGAGAGTTACATGCCTCCTAATCATATGCGACATTGACTCGTTGTTACGATTAAGTATGCAACTGTGCCATGGTCGCACATACAATGGCTCATTTGGTCCATGGGCTTGCGGATCATCGCCTTGATTTGTCTAAAAAGCCCCGTGCCAAGCACACATGGACCCAATACAGCGAGTCCGCGATGCGTATGTTAAGCTGTAAGCACGGTTGAGGGCTATGATTCTCTTGACAGAATCATCCCTGTCCTATGCTGCTAACTGAAGTTGTTGAAACGGCCGTCCCGTTCGTCAGTCCTTCATCAGCATGAACGCCCCATTAACCCCAGAGTCGCTTTACTACGGCCCAATCTGATGTTTCTCTTCTCAAAACAATCTCACGAAACTCGTTCCGCAATCACAATGTTTGTAGCGTCGTATTATCGACCCAATTGTGCAGGGTAGTCTGGGTGGTTGCCGCTTTAGGCGTCATTTAGCCTCGGGATGCGATGATCCTGGTCCCAACATGGAGATGGACGAACAAGGCCCATTCCCCGCGTCGACGACAATGCCGAGGCGCTCGTCGCCCCCAAAAGTACATCTCTCAGTCATCTCCATCCCATGTGCGCACCCGGGTCCTGACGCCCGTGTTCAGCTAGCGCATGATCCGATCGAGATGACGGGTCGCCAAGGCATGTGAAGCATGTCTGGGGGAGCTGGGGCACAAGATATTAAGAGGGCAGGGGTTTCCCGTGGCCTATGAAGCACAATACATGCCTGTGGTGTTATCCAGAGGCATCTGTATACGACTGGGAAACAACTTTTGTGCCTGGTGTACGGCAACTGGTCAACGCCATCATGCTGCTTGACCACTCGACGCCGGCGCTGCTGCTCGTCAAGAGCGGCATCTACCTCTTTGGATACCTGGGCGTCGGCTGCTTCATCTACTTCCTCTTCGCCCTCTTCATTGCGGGCATCCCGGGCATTTCGCACCCCTTCTCCATCGCCGTCGAGTCACTTGGCGCCCTCGAGCTGCTGTGGTATCTCATCTGGTATCTGCCCTACAAGACGTACCTCGGAAGGCCGGGCCTGCCCCTGGATCCCATCACCAAGGACGAGCGGCACGCACTCTTCCACAAGCTCATCGAGAACATCCCGGACTCGCATCTGTTCATGCGTAAGTGGTTCAACAACGCGCACCTGGACGAGATCTACCGCGAGGACATCAAGGACTGGCTGCTGTGGGCGCTGTGGAACAAAGACCACCGGCCCGAGGAGGCCATCGAGGAGAATGAGGAGCTCGAGGGCCTCATCTGCGAGTGGGAGGAGCGGACGGGCATGCATTTCCGCAAAGGGAGGGGAGGGGCCAAGGCGATCCGGGCGAGCCTCGACCCCGTGGCCATGCGCCATGCCTCGCTCGCCTTCTATCTGGTCATGGGCGTCACCGACCTGCTCACGACGTGCTGGCTGATGCTCAACGGCTTCCGCTTCTACCGCCAGCCCCTGCTCTCCTTCTTCACAAACTTCCCCTACCGCCCCATGACGCTGCTGTCGCCGCGCCGGTCCGCCGCGCCCGACTTCAGCTACTTCTACCGCCCGCATCGGTCCCGCACGAAGCGGCCCGTCCTCTTCCTCCACGGCATCGGCCTGGGCCTGTTCCCCTATCTCGTCTGGCTCCAGGGCATACCCTCCGACATTGGCTTCCTCGCCGTCGAGTTCATGCCCGTGTCGGGCCGCATCTGCCCTGCGGCCGTGTCCCAGCGCGAGTTCGTCTCGTCGATCCGGCGCATCATCTCCCAGCAGGGGCTCGACGACCTAGTCCTCGTGGGCCACAGCTACGGCACGCTCATGTGCCGGTCGCTCCTCGACGACCCCATCGTCAGCAGCAAGATCCACTCGGTCATCCTCCTCGACCCGGCGTCCATCATGATGCACCTCCCCGAGCTGGGCTACAACATCATGCGGCGCCGGCCCAAGACGGCGCCCGAGTTTGAGATGCAGTGGTTCGCCGCCGCCGACCCGCGCACTGCGCACACCCTCACGCGGCGGCTGCACTGGCAGGACTGCATCCTCTGGCGCGAGCAGCTCCTCGAGAAGCGGACCACGGTCGTCGTCGCATCGCGGGACTGCGTGACGAGCCCAACCGCCACAGCGAGCTACATATACTACGGCCACGTCGACTACACCGAGGCCGACAAACGCGACTGGCGCAAGACGCCCGACACGTGGACCGGAAAGGCCGAGCTGGAGCTGTTTTACCTGTGGGACAGGGACCACGGGCAGATGCTGCTCGCGCCCAACGAGATCAAGAGGGTGAACCGAGTCGTCGCAACGTACTGCGACAGGACGATGGACCCAGGCGCCGTCGCCACCGCGGAGGAAGAAGCGGCGGCGGTGAAGCAAAAGACTGCGGCTGGCGAGGTGACGGTTATGGAGGACCAGAGCATCACTCCCGAGGGGAGCGAAAAGCAGGCCACGGCTGTTGAACTGGAGCACGCCTTCAGGACAGAGAAGGGGGATATCAAGGAGGTGATGAATAACTATACGGCAACGACCAACTCGGCAGCAGTATGAGATGAGTGCAATTCTGAAGTATTGATACCGCAGAAAATGAGTATAATCACACATATTGAGCTTCATCACGGCGGGTGAAGGAACGAAGCAGCCCACAAAGATCACTATCGCAGCGGTGAGTGAACTGCCCGTAGATGACCATGGGCTGGCTTGTGATGAGCCTCTGCTGGGCGGCCTATTCCTGGGGAAGCAGCAGTGTTCCGATCCACTTACGTTGAGCCACGGGCAAGCCCCCTTTGTCTCCGTAAAGACCGGCGAAAAGTCAAAGGCAGATTATGTTGCGGTCCGGCAAGCCACTCTCGATGGAGACTTGATGCCGGAAGCAAATCTCCTGAAGCCGTATCAGCCGACGCCCCGTAATCTAATATACTAGTCATGGTCGGCTTGAACTCGAGCTCACTTTGTTTCGTAAAGACGTTTTTCGGTGGCCCTAGCATGTCTCTATAGTCCAACTACTTAGCGTCAATAATCATGAGTCAAGGAAATGTGACCTTGAGTACGCTACCCATCGTGTTTCAGAGGCTACGCAGACAGCTGCAGGGTTGGTCCCCCAATGTCCCGCCCGTAGACCATCGCCTCAGGTAAAGTTAGTCTCCTTGTTCCACACTTCGTCCAAGCGTTCCCAGTCAAGATGTTTCTTGCCCCGAGCGACTAAAGACGGCAAGTGGGCCATTGTTCTCTCCCTAAAGTGAATGGAGCGCAGGCCGAGCTCGCATCGAGATAGGCCACATGTCGTCGGTTGTTGCCCCAGCCGCGCCCAGATGGAGCCATCCTATGTGGAACGATCTAGTCCGCAGGTCAGCGCAGTGCATGCATGGATCTCCGATTTTGCTAGATGAAGAAGACACATGTGCTTGCGACTGCTATGTATGGAACCAGCTCGAGTGGCCCAGGCGTGAGAGGTTTGGCGGCGAAAGGCCACAGTCGAATAGTCCAGTCCGGTGATGCACTTGTTTGTACATGCAATTGGAGGTCAACTCCCAATCTCCAGCCTGTGCTTCGGGGGTCTCTGATGTACTTCAAACAATTATGCAAGGGCCAGCCGCCGAGGAGAGGCCCTTCCACTCAAACAGCGTGGTCCATCTCCTTGTAGCCTGCTATGAGCTTTCATGGTTTGCTCAAGTGCATAGTTCTGTTACCTCGTGATATACAGATCGACTGAACCAAGAGAGTTTATGTGATTTGGGTTGGATCCGTACGAGGGGGGTGCATCAGGAGCCAATAAACTCAACGTGGAGATGGGAGGGTGGGAGCGTTCATCATCACCAAATTGGCACTGACGGCACCAGGGGCGAAGATAGCACTTGCTCGTTGTGTTGCTGCGCTTTTTAGAGTGTGCAGTGAGGACTTTCCAGACCCAAATCACACATCATCAACAAGCACGAAGCGTCTCCTGGCACGTCGTTCAGAGCAGTCCCAACGGAGCAATGCTGCGCTGCATCAAATGGCTCTTGCTGCCAGTTTCAGTAACCAACATCTTTGATCAACCATCCATATGAGAGTATCGGTCACCAAAGAAAGATGAGGCAGTACCCGCAGCGATCAATCGTATTGATTGACCTTCAACCGGTCAACGATGGCGCTCCTGCGTGCCCAATTATGCCTAGTCGACCCTCTTCACGCCGACCACTTGTGATTGTCCTTGCTTGAGGCCAGAATCTCTCAAGCTTAGTGCCAGGTGGGCCACACCCGCCTACTAGCTTGCATCTGGAGGACACATCGCGAAAAGCGCCAACGGGCACCCTACTCTGCTACCCACCGGTCGAGATTGAAGAAAAAGCGCATGCTGCTCAGGTAAGATGGCGCATCTCGCCTGCAGCTTTCACTGTATTGGATTGGATCGACTGCCGGGATTGCCATCCTTGCAATTATCGCTGGTGGGGTTCCCTACGGCAGTTCAGCATCGAGTTTGCCGGCCCCCCTCCGGGACTGACGGGGGCATTGGGGGTGGAGCTGCGACGTCGAATGAAGAAAGTGGCTTCCAATGCGAATTGCTTTGTTTCCAGCCGGTTTACCCTCGGACATGGATAGTGAAAAGGCTGCATCACCCTCCCGTAGGTTTCAAGCAGGATCGTGATGCCCTCCTCTCAAATTTCTTTTGTCAATCCTCTCGAGCCTATGGCCGGCAAGACAGCCATCTCCGGCCCCAGTTTCCGATTAACTGGTCAGCCTGCAGCCACGCACCCAACAATCCTCATGACGGCAATGCATGAGGGCTCGGTGTCTCGGTACATGTCTGGTAGTTCTCGAGCCGCTATGTCGGCGGACACCATCGCCATGTCGCTGCTTCGGCAATGATGTCTTGATGACATGGCAGCCGGGGAAGTTGCCGGAACTTGTTCTGGCCTGAACTGACGTCGTCTTGCACGCAATGTCTCAGGATATTGGATTCGGTACGCTGCCCTGTTGATATCTTGGGTTTGGCAGCGATGAGACTGACAAGGTTGGACCTGGCCGGCAGCATACCTAGAACAGGAACCACCCGATTGCCGCTATTATCGCAACCAACGTAATTGCCCTCAGCATACACATTTTGGCCGTGATTTGTCCGATTTTTGTTAGCATTCTAAACCACTGTTCTCAAAATACAAGACAGTTGGAAAAATCGGTGAGAATAGACGGTCAGGCTGCTCAGACTTGGGCATCGATTGTCTCAGCGGCCCACTGGAGCGAGTGCGAGACATCCCTCGCTGCTTTCACAGGTTGAGTTATTCCACCCACTGAGGAAGAGTTAGTTCCAGGCACCCTTTTGCACTAGACTTATCAACGTCGTCTCGTAGTGGGCGACATCTACAGGGGGGGTAAAGCCGTCGACACAGTTGCACAGGTGGTATCGGAGGCTTGCTGTGCCGCTTGGGTCGTGTCAGGCATCCCTTGCCATGCGGTGGTGATCTGGCCCTGGAACGGATGCCGGCCCACAACCCCATGAGGCTGCCATGCCCGATGGTGATTTATGACAAAACTGCAGGCTCCCGACCGAGGTGGACATCAATGGCACATGGCATAAACATTTTGCTCACCGGTCAAGGCCTCGTGAGGCGAAGGCGATGACAACTCAATTCGCGACGGGGGCCACAACAGTCCCAGACATTCATGTGCTTTGTCGAGGTCGCCGTTACAGTTTCTGCACCAGGGACTGGCGTTCGTCCACCCTCGGTTTTCAGCCTGATTCAAGACTGTTACAATGTGCAGTGCCCAAAGTTCCCGATCAGCACACACCAGTTCCAGGCCGGGGTTATGATCTGATAAAGCCCTCGTTTTGTATGCTCGCTCGAATATGCCGGTGATACCCAAGGGCCGGAGGCATGTAGCTAGGTACACGTCACAATTGTTCTGGGACCCGGAACGTCCTCGGCCCTATGGCGATGTCACCCGAATGGAAGTACGTGCTTGGGTTTAAATGGGCTGGGTCGTACTGATTGGCTGGCATTGACGAGGTCTTTGCAGTTGCACGCCCTGGAAACGGCTGTCCGCCGCCTTGATTCGAATCCACAGATCGCGGAAGCGAGGCAATTTTGGCCAAAGCCATCTGTTGGGTGGCTAGGCGGACAGAATTGTATCGAGCTGGCTCTTTGGAATTTCTCTTTCAGACGCAAGGGAGCCCACATCCAAGAGGCAATTGCATGGGCCGGGTCTGGGTTGAGGGACATTGGTGAGAAGGGTGCACCCTGCATCACCATACGCACAGCCTGCATGGACCAGAGTTTCGTGTCTGGCCTACGACTGGATAAGGGACGCTGTTTGCCGCAGGGGTGACAAACTTGCGTTCCAAGTAGCGGGGACAAGATATGATGCGCAGGTAGCTTTTGAGCCTAGCCTGGCATCACAAGGACGTTGTGGTTTGAAATCCGAAAAGCCGGGGCGAGGGAAGAAGACGAAACGAGGCCCGTCATGCCAACACAGCGTGCAGCGGGCACTCACAGGACGCATCTCGCAGGGCGCCGTCACTGTGGGTGTCGAACAAACAGTAAGAGTAAATAAGAGGACGACTGCAGCCGTTTCCGACGAGGTTCATCAACTTCAGGCAGCGAAAGTGTCGTCGTCACCGCCAGCAGTTTGACATCGTGGTCGCGGTGGCCTCAGCTCACCGTGGTTGTTGACGCTCTACGCCACTCTGGTTGGGTTGGGATGAGGCAAATCGGGATGCGACAGACGGGAGCGGCTGCGCATGTGGCACAGGCAAAAGCAAACGGTACGACACGACGGTAACTCTCCGCCCGCCTTTCACGGACGAGGGCGAGACCACGGAGGACGACATGGGGAGTACGCGGCGGTGAAGCGTCTTGAAGAAGCGAGGCTAGGGTCCTTTCCGGCGGCCGGCTGTTGACAATACCCCTGTCGGGTACTAAGAGGTTCATCGACATTGAGCCCCATGCTTGTTGGAGTTCATCCTGGACTGACGGACGCCTCCTTCTTGGCCTTGATGAGGCACGGGCTCAGCTACTCGACGCATGGCGCGCCTACTGATACTGCCGGCAGCAGGATAGCCCTGTCCATCTTGCGAATGCTTGCCTGCGAGTCTGTGCGAGATTTGGCACCATCGTCGTCCAGGGTGCACCGAGAGCCAGGCTGAAGCCAGAGATATCGTGCGCAATAATTGTCAGCCACCCAGCCGGGATTCTGGACGGTTGGACGTCCCGCGGTACGGAACAGCCCGCAGAGCGTTCCATTGGCAGATGGAAAGAAGGGCACTGGTCCATGCCCTCGGGGCGTTTTGGTTGCACCGCGTCACCAGGGGCAGCGATGTTAGTTGACTCTCGCTCTGTGAAAGAATTGGAAATCAAGGCAGGAAGAGAAAACTAAGGTCTCTCCTGATAAGGGGAAGTCCGGTGGCAATCGGCGACTACCATACTGTTCTGAGAATAGGAAGGTGCATGGTGGGCAAGCGCGTTGGCGGTGGCAGGCGCCATGGCCGCAATTGATGCTGTGTGCACTTGTTCCTGCTGCTGATTCCTCGCAGTGCTCCGTCCGGAAGCCAGCCATGTGTTGGCGGCAAACGGTTCCTCCCGTCCCGTGGAAGTTTACAGTCACGAGCACTAGCACCGCTAGTGTGAAGCCGGTAACAGGGTGGACGATAGTAGCGGCGTGGCGACCATGCACAACCGCATCGACTAAGGTGTACACAAGCACCCCTGGCATGTGGAAAGCCTATTGCAAGTACTCTTGTTACAAACCAGTGTTGAGCAAGCATGACACAGACACTGATAGAACTTGGACAAGTTGGCAGGCAAATAATAAGATGAGAAGGCCTGCATACCTAGGTAGTTATCTGCTTGGCACAGGCAAGTGGCAGTGGCGCAGGAGCCCCAGACGATGATCAAGGAAGCCGACATCATGAAATTGTGAGCATCTTGTCGCTACTATTTAGCGCGAGAGCTATGAGGTACCCAGCTGGCACAGCACATGGCCAGCGGGGGCGGTCTGCACCGCACCGGCTGGACCATGCAGGCCCCCCAAGAGGCGCCGTCGACACCAGCCAATGCCAATGCACTACCGTCTTAGTACCGGCCGCCCGGCTAAGATACTGCTACAGTAGCAGTGATTAGTAGCGGATAGCCCTGCTCTCCCCCACACCCAGCGCCCAGCCCGGCACCCACCGGTAGTCCGGTACAGGGCATTGGCTGCAATCGGGCCCCTTCCATCATCCCTGGATGATCTTCTCCCAGCTCCACCAGCCAGACCCGAGAAAAGTAAAATCCCAACAATCCGGTTGTGGTCTTCCAGTCTCATGTACGTGGCACAGAGCGCGTGCCCATGAGGCAAGCAGTGAGAAAATGATGGAGTAGGAGAAAAAAAAAAAAAAACAAGGATGTCGGAGAGTTGGCCTCAGGGAGAGGGGAATTGGCCAGTCAGGACGAAGGAAGCGTCAGAGATGGAGAAGCAAAAGCAAGCTTCCAATGAGGCGAAGCACTGGAAGCTATGGACGCACACAGGGAACAGAGGCCCAAAAAAGAAGACGAAGAAGAAGCCGAAGAATCATGTTGGCCCAACCTTGCGTGCGTCCTACTCGCCAGCTAGCCACAGTAGCCGCCGTGCCCCGACTGGTTTGGGCTCGCCGGCTCCCTGTGCCACTTGCCATTCACTGATTGCTCTTCCTGGCGCTTCAATGGCGTCCATGCCCGTCCCAAGCCGCAGCTCGCCAAACGACGTCAGACCAGCAAACATCGCAGCTCGGCACAGTTCAGCTCAACACGGGACGGCACAGCACATCGCAGCATGCATCGACTGCATAGCTGGTCGGCAGCGAGGCTACGTGGACAGTCGGTTCATCCCCCGCCGCCAGAATCGCCGTGCTTAGATCCCCATTGATGCTGCCTCCTATCCAGCCCGCAACTGCACCTCGAGAGTACTTTACACACACTGCGCCGTCCGTACTTATGCCACCACCCCCGGTCATTGCCAGGGCTGGTCCTAGCTTGGATGGGGGGGAGGGCCTAGGCTCGGCACGTCTGGCCTCGTCTCATCTCGCCTTGCCGCCTGACGTGGCCGTCGTCATCTCGACTGGAGCAGCATCTGAAGGCTTCACCGGCCAGCACACAGCGTCCCGGCTCACCCTCTCGCCCCTGGCGCGTTCGCGCTTACCCGGACGACCAACGACCCGCTGTTTTCTCGTCTTGTTGTCTCCTTTGCTCGCAACAAGTCGCTGTGGAACGCCGCCCTGCTGCAGCTGTGACGTCCGTGTACGCAGCACAACATAATTATCACCTCTTGTCCCCTCATTGTCCTCCCCCAGGAGGCAACCACAGGCACAACATGACCCAATCCCCCATCCAGTGCTGCACATCATCGAGCCCAACCCGCATCAATTGGTCTGTGCCGTGATGGTGCTGCTCCTTGCACGTACATGTAGATCGGGGCCGCCTTTTCGTCAGGCACGGGGCGTCCCAAATCGAGCAGCTCGAGGCCAGAAGGAAGGAAAATGGCCAAACTGTCTAAGTCGGGTAACCATCCAGCGCACACACGGCGGCGCCTCTTGCGCGCTGCACTGCAGTGACCCATGCTCATGCTACGCCTGCCACCACTGCCACACCTCTCTCTCTCTCTCTCAGGCTCTCAGCGCCTCGCTGGCCCTGGCCCTGGCACTTTGGCGCCTCTGGGCTCTGGCAAGCCTGGCCCTCTTTCGGTAACCGGTCAGCCTCACATTGTTTTTTTTTCCAGTCTGCGTTGCAGTGCCCTGGTTCGCCGACCGCCGTTCGCTCTCTGACTGAGTGGAGCTCGATGGCAGTAGTCCAAACCGACTACCATCGCCATCTCCCTCAAATTGCTTTTTGCATCTGATGGACCAGACCAGCCTTTCCCAAACAACAGCCTGGCCCGCTCCGGCTTCCGCACGGCGGCGCATGGACAATTTACTCCACGGCACTGTGGGATTGGGTTTGGATGGGGGGCTCTGCCTTCGGCTTCTGCCATTGATACCGGACGCTCAGTGTCTCTCAGTCTCACTTCTGCCCACTGGGCCGCCGTATAGGATATCGTTCCGCTTGCTGGGTAATATACCCCATACTCCATAATAAATGCCTGCGTATGTGCGTATGTACTATGTATGTGCGTGCGTGCGTGCGTGCGTGCGTGCGTGTGGCCTGCGTGCTGGCTGTAGGTGTAGCACGCAAGTACATGTAATCTGCTAGTAAGTACGGGGTATTACGGAGTCCTAGATTCGACTTCTGGCCCCTCCAGTAGTGTGAATTAATTCCTCGGCGCCCCCATCCATCTTGCCTTGGGCCCAGTCAATTGGACGAGTGACGGAGGTGCGAATTGATGTTCACTCCCCTCCTCCACCCACAGGTGCATCCGCATCCATATCACCCTCCTTCAGGCTCCTAAGTTCCGCCCATCCTATACCGTACCCATACCGTCCATCCCATCCCACACATCCCACATCCCACATCCGCCGTAGTTGCCCAACCCCCAGGCTCGGCCACCCGTGACGGACATAACCGCGGCCGGGTCGCTGCAGTACGAATCAAACAACTCATGATTATTACTCTTTTTCCGCCTTGGCCCGGCCGGCTGTACGCTGCAGGGCGTCTCAAGCATGCCCAACTAATTTGACACACACAAACCTCCATCTCTGGCCCCGACCCCCCCTCCCCATGCTCCAGAGATCCCTCTACTAGTACCCCTCAAGGAGCAAGGGACGTAGACCAAAAAAAAAAAAGCAACTTTCAGGCCCTGGCCTTGCGCCCTTGTCACTGTTCCATGGACTGGGCTGCGCATACCGACGGGCTCCGTAGTCCGTACTCATGACTCCGTAGCTGCTTTAGTTACAGCGTCGTTCCTTCTTTTGGAGGATCGCTTCCCATCAAGTCTCGCCGCCTTGTGGCTGATATCCAGCCTACTTTCCTTTTCTTACTCCCACCGTCTCCATTTTGTCTTCGTCTTCCTCATCTCTCGCCTTTGTCCGAATTTCCTCCCCTCCCGATACGCAAGGTACAACTGCCGGCCGTTGGAGGAGAATAATAACCACTACTGCGCCGCCCCTCCTCATCTGCCGTCCATCTCGACCCAACTTTCCAACTCGAGAGCGCAAACACACCCAGGCACACACACCTCGACACACTCACCTCGCACGCAAACGCTCATACACCCACACACACACACTTTCTTCCACACAACTCGGTTCGCGACCAAACGCAACAACCCTACGGCCTCCCCGTCGCAGGCACCTAATCCCCATCTGCCACATCATACTCCCAATCTCTCGCGACGGCTCATTGTCTGGCCTCGTCGTACTTGCCTCGGGGAAACTGCATCCACTTGCCACTAGATAGGTTGGCAGCCGTTCGCAAGGGCCATCCTGCAGTTACTTGTCATCCATTGGCACCCCACGCGCCCAATCTCACCCAAGGTCACGGCGGCCACATCTTCGGCAGACGCTCAACTCGACTTGCCCGCCATTACACACTGCTCGCCGACCATATAAGTCGTCGCCCGCTCCTCAACACCACCCTCACTTTCCACACCTCCTCCCACCACCCACACTACCCATTGTCCTCCTCCAAGAAGTCCATCGCCAAGCACGATAACGCTGTGCTTAAAGTTCAATCCTTGAACCTCTCCTACCTCATCTACTCGCACAATGGACTCCGACATGGGCCCCGCCGGATTCTGGCAGCAGCACCTCCAGAGTAAGAAACCCCATCTTTGTAGCACCAACCCCATCCACCGCTAACCACCTCTAGCTTACTGCAACCAGAGAAACATGTCACAGCCGGTCTTCCAGATTGTGTCTGACCGACGAGGTAAGTCCACCCTGTGTCCCCATGATGCATTTCGCCTTCTCACGTATGCCCGTGTCTAGGAGGTCGCACAGCGTGGTCTAGCCGCGTGACCATTGATGGAACGACGCTTTCGGCCCGGTACTGGTACGACGGAAAGAACCTCCAGAACGCCAGAGAGGACGCTGCCGAGTTGGCTGTCACCTGGCTGAACCAGTCCCAATCGTCGCCAACCTCGTCTTATGGTTGGTGAGCGTTGGCTGTGGCTGGACGCTACCAAAGCCATTTTGAACGGCGCATGTTAAAAGGCTGCACTTTGATACCGGATCTGTTTCTCGTGGTCTCCAAAATCGGCAGGATTTCTTTTTTCCCTTCCGTCTCTGGTTTCTTTCTTCTTGGAATGGTGTTTTGCAAACAGGAGTTTGGCAAAAGGATATGGCAACTCTAAAATGGACATGGGTTCCAGAGCCATTGGGCGTACATCTCGATGTGCCGCGGCAGGCGAGCCAATTGGATTGGATGCTCTTAGCAGGATTGGGATTACACTGGCCCTGACGCAGAGGAAACATGCCTCACGGTGTTGAAGTTGGGAGAGTGGATATGGAGTTCTTTTTTTCCCCAGTTTTCCTTGAATGTTTTGAACAGGTTTCTTGAGGCCTGGATACCCAGGTTTCGATGTGTGTACTTTTGGGGGAAGACGGCAACTGGTCTAAAAGCAATAATTGAGAAGATTGACAATCACTTGACTGTTTTAGTCCCTGACAAGATGTGCACCGACGACCATGCCTCGGACTAAAGTCCCTTGAAAGCACATGCATTTGTTAGCACGCGCGCCACATTTCCGAGGGTTGTCTCGGGATATGTTCCAGTTCAGTATAGTGGTTCGAGGCGATTGTCACATGGCCTTGCCTCGTGAGCAGCTGTGAGTCTGTGACCCTGATCGAACGGTCGCTATGACGAAGGGACCCCAGCAAGCGTTTGGTGGCTCACTGTCTCGTGCCTATCGAGTGAGTCGAGCAACCAGGCCGACTCAGCCACGGACCCCCACGCCTTGGGAGAGCAAGGTGATCACAGGCGAAGAATATCTCAATCTCGGCTGTCAATTGGCCGCCACCGGCGTCCCTTCGTCACCTCTAACCCGTAATGAGCAGAAGTGATAGCTGTGCAGGTTGGCCAGAGCACCAATTCCGAAGAAGCCAAGGAGATGCGGATTGTGCCACAATTGACGGGAGAGCAGCTCATTATGACGCACAAGGACCAATTACTCATCCTGGAGGTGCCAATTCGTCGATTTGGCGGCGGCCTGGTTCGGGATCTCGTCAAATGCTGTGGCCTGCAGGATGGTTGGCCCGCGGCCCAAAACTGCCGCAGAGCCTCACCAGGGCAATTGGTGCAGTGCGTTCGGCACAATCACGCCAGTCTGCAGTGCAACCATTTCGAAACATTTCCTTGGGTTACGCAGCGACAATTCATGAGATGCCATGACAAGCATAATCACAGCTGGTCCTGGGTTGTGCTGAAGATGAGGTTATGTAAGCCATCCAAGGTGTTGGCTCCGGAATAACCATTTCCCGACACATTGTCGAACGGGTAATTTTCCATCACGGATTTGAGCATCAACCACGCGAGCCACGAGGCTGTATTGCTCCAACACGTTGCCAGCGACGCGGAGCTCAGCAATGTCTTCAAGATTGAAGCTTTGGGGCGCCTGCAGGACCCTTGCAATTCGAGCGAGGCCTGCGCCCCGGACCGAGCCATTTGCGATCTCGATACAGCGACCCCGTTGGTACTCGAGCGACGGCAACCAGCAGCCACCGAATCCCATTGAGAACTCGACCAGTGCGAAACCCGTGTCAAGCGATGCCGCCGCTGCTTCTGGTCATGCGAGCGTGCCGAAGGATGCCCCCGAGGCCAATGGCAGCGAGGTAAACTGCGGTAATGCCTTGTCCTAATGGCGCGATAGCTAAAAGCTCTTCACTAGGTGACCTCTGCCGAATACGCCGGTTCCGAAGCCCTCGACGATGCGACGCTCGAGCAGCTCTTTTTCGGTGGACGCCGTGCGGATGCCCAAGCTCAAGCAACCCCCGAAGGTGGTTTGACCAAGGCACAGGAGGAGACGCTGTATCGCGAGGGCAACATCCCCCCGGCGGACGTTGCGGAGGCCCTGAGCGCGGAGGCCGAGAAGGCGAAGCCGACTGGGCTTGTCGAGAGCCCAACGGGAGTTACGAACCCCGGCCACAAGTATGGGCTGCCGCAGTGGGTGTCGAATGAGGGCATCAACCTGAAGAAGCGATACCACCCCGTCCTGGAGCAGATCACGCGACTGCTGATGCAGGATGGCAAGCTGAGTGTTGCGCAACGGGTATGTGAACTTGCAACGCAGACTCAACGGGAGCAAAGGGCTAACGACGACCATTACAGAACATGGCCATTGTCATGAACTACCTCCGCACCGCACCGCCTCCGATTTACAGCCCCAAGTTCCCTCTCCTGCCCGGGACGCCGCCCGCCGCCTACCTTCCTCTGAACCCCATTCTATACATCACCGTCGCGATTGACTCGGTGGCCCCTCTCATCAAGGTCCGCAACATCTCTGGTGCTGGCGGTGGTGGCCGAGCCCTAGAGCTGCCGATGCCGCTCGAGGTGCGACAGCGCCGCCGGGTGGCCTTCAAGTGGATCATGGACGTGGTGACGAAGAAGGCGTCCAAGGGCAGTGGACGCAAGCAGTTCCCCTACCGACTTGCCGAGGAGATCATCGCCGTCGTGGAGGGACGCTCGGGCGTGTGGGAGAAGCGCAAGCTCGTCCATAAGCTTGGCACGGCAGCCCGAGCCAACGTCGGCTCCAACAAGCTCAAGGTCAAGAAGAAGTAAGCGGGCAGCCCACCTGTCGCGCCCTTGTTTGTATACTAGGTGTCCCAAAAACAATGTAACTATACCAGCATTTGATAGATGAGATCATACATGCTTTCTACGCGGGCTCAAGGTCGACCAATTGTCTAACGCATGTGTGAAGAAGAGATGTGCGGTAGGCGGACAGTACCCGCCGTGTCGGCTTTTACGATGAAGAGCCGGAAGCTTTGTGGTTGTTGTCGGCAGAAAGCGGCACGGCCAAGAACTAGCCCGGCCGGACGATGAAGACCGGCCGGACTTGGCCCCGCGCCTGTCCAGAGAAGAGAGGAGAAGACGGCAGTAGTGTCCGAGGCTGCGCCCCGAGATGGGCTCGGGGGTAAGGTACTTGGCCCGCTTGAGGCGTCGAGCACCATATGGGATTGGATTCTCCGTATTGACGGCCAAACGTCGCCTTTTTGATTTCTCGCGATGCGGAGGCCTCATGCTGCGGCTACGTGTACTATGTGACACTCGCAAGGGCAGTAGACATGCGCAGTATTTCCCGCCTCGGAGCTGCATCCTTGCATCGTTTCGACCTGCTTGTTTCGACATTGGAGAACGCAGCTGCTTCTGGAGAAGGCCCACGCCGACACATACTCGATCAAGTTTAGCGGGTGCTGCTGACCAAGGACTCGCTGGGCAGTAGCATCGTGACAACTACGTAGTAATACTCCAAGGATGGCAGCGGGTCTGGAGGCAAAAGGACAATACTTGCTTTGCGGCTGCTGGGTAAATAAAATGAAAAAAAATGAAACTAAAAATAAAAAAGGAGAAAAAGAAGGGTGCCTCATGAGACATGACCAAGGCTAGAAGTTAGCTTAACTGGGCAGAATACAAATTATGGACACGAAAGGAGGAGTCTGATGGACCCGGGTAACTGGTGAGCAGAAGAAACTCTGGCGCCGGTGGTACGCTGGCCCTGGACTTGTGTGGCAGCCCGCCATTGCCCAATTACGAAAAGGGTAAAATGGCTGCCCTGGTTGAATGCCTGTATTCTAGCCTTCCAAGGCGGTGGGCGAAGGACCCCGACGGTGCAGGTAGCATTTGGAATGCTGTTAGCACTGAAGCCAATCACAACCACAACACCCATTCAGAGCAAGGTAGCGGCCTAACCACGCCTAATTCTAACCACGCACAAGATGGAAAAGTATGAGCGTTTGTTGCACATGCGAAAATCCACGGACGCTAAATCAGCACGACGTACACCGATACCCGTAAGCTGACGGGGGCCCCGGTCTTGGAAAAGTCTGGGAGAGCTGAAAGGCCCTTTGGATGGCCATGCTTGTGTGCGTTTGGGTGTTACGCATGTTCTGAAACGGGCAAAGGCTGGATCAATTACGGGAGGGAAATACAACCCAGGCTGAATCACGGGTTGCAGCGGCAATGTATCCACAGAGGAGAAGGGCAGAAAATGATGAAGAAAGCAAAAAAATAAAAACAAGAAAAAAAACAAATAGACAAAATTCTCATGCGCAGAGGGAAGAATTGGGGGCAGACGGCGGCGCAAACAGCCCATGGTGACGAGTGGTGGTGTGGTGAAGGCTCCAGAACTGAGTTTTTAGCTCGCTGCTTAAAGGCCTGGAGACACAACGAAAACGCCCTAGTGCGCGGCGGAGAAGCAGTAGCCCCTCCCCTCCACCCCACCTGCACTTCCATCGCCCTCGGGCGCCCACCGACCAGCAGCGGCCAGTGGCCAGGGCCCAGGGCCAGACCAGCCTCCAGCCTCCGCATGCCTTCGACGGAAGCACCTCCTCCCTCTTGCTCCCGACATCGAATCGAACCCAACTCGACCAAACCCATCCGCTGGCCCTCTCCGTCCGCCGTTGGTGTCCTCAACTGCACCGCTCTCCCCCGACCGGCTCGTCTCACCCGCGAATACTCCCTCGATCCATCTCCAGCGTTGCCCTGCATCACAACCCACCGTCCAGGCGAACCAAACTACCGGCCAAGCGAACGGCTGCAGCTGCACACACCCCGGCGCCATAGCTGCGCACCTGCCTACACAATACATACAGTCTCCTCTGCTCCTGCCCGCCGGGTTTCGTCCCGTGTTTGCGCCATGATCTAGACGACGGTTGATATTCGTCGCTGCGCTCCCAGCCTTTTCCAGACCGCTTCGACAACCGCGGCGCAACCGATCCCACGCTATCAGAGCCCCGTTGCGACCGCCTTGGGCATTCCATCCTGCCAAGACTCTGGCACTCTGCCCTGGCTGCGCGCCTCGCTCTCCCCACCCCCGCCCTCGCTACGTCTCTCCGGAACTCTCCATAGACGAGACGTCGAAATTTCGACGCAGTTTGAATTGGCGTCCTGTCTAGCGAGCATCACTGAGCCCGCCCATCATGTCGCACAACCAACCCATGAGCATCGAGGCGATGCTCGACATGGAGCGACAGGAGGTCCTCGCCCTGCTGGAAGGAAGGACGCAGGTCGATCAGCCTCCCGCTCGCGGGCGAACCGCCTCGCCCTATGCGATGCCTCGATCTCCCGTCCGCAGCATGTTGGATATTGGCGATGAGCGCCCCAAGTCCACCTCTCCGCCCCCGCAGAAGGTGAGGAGCATGCTTGACACCAGCTCCCCTCCTCCCCCACCTATCCGAAGCATGCTCGACCCGGACACACCCCCATCCAAGCCGTCCGGCACCAACACCACCCCTAGCTCACCCATCTCTCTGAACGACCCTGGACTGAGGGCCATCAACTCCCAGAACACTGGCTACCACCGGAGCATGTCGGATGCATCCTCAAGGCCGGTCGAGTTTGGCCCGCGAGCCGGCCGCGATATCACATCCGAGTATCAGTTCTCCGGCATTCTAACCACCAACTCAGGGCAACCGCAACGCCCCAAGAGGAATACCCAAGGTGCCTGGCGGCAATCGGCTGGTAGCGCCATGGGCGATGCTCTTCGTGGTGATCTGGCGGGTCTCCAAATCCCAGGCGATCGGGACCGTCATTCCTCTCTCAGTGGCATATTCGGCCGCAAGTCAAAGTCGCCCAGCAACAACCGCATCGCGTCGCGGTCTAGATCACCAGCTTTGAAGCCGATACCAGGAACGGCTATACTCGACGATGGCCAGGTTGTGGATATTAGCAATGCCTACCGCCGCCTCTCGGATGCCAACTTGGCGTTCTCTAGTGGAAGCTTGGCCCAGTTCTCAAAGAAGAAGGAGGGTACCAGGGGCGCTGGCCGACTAGTTAAGGACTACTTGGGCCCCGATGGCGAACAGCTCGGCTCTAGTGACGAAGATGAGCAATTCTCCTCCGATGACGAGGACCGAGGTCGAAAGAAGGCCCCCCGTGATCTGAACCCCGATGCCAAGGGGGAGGCCGGGGACGACGATAAGAAGAGCCGCAAGACGATGAGCCTGCTTGCTGCAGCTGAGGAAGAGCGTAAGACCAAATCCTTCTAACAATGCCCGACAACAATTGCGAAAGCTAACACTACCGGCCTAGGCACTTCAGTTGCGTCCCAGCAGCCAAAGTACGTGTATCGGTCCTTGTTTGACGAACCAGAAATCAAGGTCACGACGCCCGCAGGCGACAACGTCAAGCCATCCAAGGGCGGTGTTCACCCGAACACTAGCTATGATCGAGGCCCCGGCTCGACGACGCCGTCCTTTATGGAGTCGGACGAGGAGGCGGATATGGACGACATCAAGATGGCGCAGAAGCTGTCGTTCTCCATGACCAATGTGATTAACAACGCCGAAGCCAGCCGTGCCATCCGCATCATCTACCGTGGAGAGTACAACAAGATCGCCGCAGCCGCCGAAGAGGAGCACCATAGGCTGAGGAAGTACCTGGTGGCTACAGATCTCAGCGACGAGTCCACCCACGCGCTCGAGTGGGCTATTGGCACAGCACTTCGAGACGGCGATACGCTGATTGCCATCTACTGCGTGGATGAGGAGATGGGCGTTCCTGGAGATGGCCCCATGGTGCCAGATGAGCCCAAGGCCATGAAGGAACAGGCAGCCGTGATCAACACGGTTGCCAATGCCAAGACCGTCCCGGTTGCCATGACGGCGGTGCCTGAGTTTATGCGCACGTCGATGCTCCGGGGAGATTCCAGAGCCAGCACACCCAACACGTCGCCAGCCCCCTCTAGCCGTGGGGACCGTAGGGGCGACGAGGAGCGGCGCCGAGCAGTCAATGGTATCACGGATAAGGTGTTGCGATTGCTGCGCAAGACGAGTCTGCAGGTCCGGGTGATTGTCGAAGTGCTGCATTGCAAGAATCCCAAGCATCTCATCACCGAGGTCATTGACCTGGTCAACCCCACTCTGGTTGTTATTGGAAGCCGGGGGCGTAGTGCGCTAAAAGGGTGAGTATCAAAACTGACGTTTTTCCTTTTCTTTTTTTTTCCACACGAGAGGACAGGAACTAACATTACGAATAGTGTTATTCTCGGATCCTTCTCAAATTACCTGGTTACCAAGAGCTCTGTCCCCGTCATGGTTGCGAGGAAGCGACTGCGGAAGCAGAGTAAATATAGGAGAACCGACGTGAAGCAGGTGAATAACCTGAGCAACCCATCGGCGAGAAGCCTCGCGTCTGCGAAGATCGACTAGAGAGATTAGACGTCGGGGTGCACGACTGCGTTTAGCTGCTCGGGCCGACGAGCTAGCGGGTGATGCGGAATACACTTGGCATGCAGATGAACGAGTTACACGAGAGATGACCGGCGTAGCGAACTATGGCAGGGCAATCGAATGGTTGGTTTTGTATCTGGAAGCACGGATCGGCTCTGTTTTGGAGGCGCGTCACAGCGATGGACAGTGGCCGTGTGTCATAGGAAAGGCCGCGCAGAAAGGCTCGATGTGCGAGGCGAGACGGTGCTTGCCGGGACTGGTCGGATACGATGAACCGAGAAGGATAGAGGCGTAGTAGAGGTATTGCGGGCAAAGGGTTCTTCTAGAAGGAGGCGGGAAGCAGGAGAGGGTGGGTTGTGTCGGGAGGTAGGTGTAGGCATCGCTCATTAGCTTTTTATTACGAGTACCTTTCCGTGGCAGGCAGTGTTTATAACTGTTGAACGAGTGATTGAGTGAGTTGGTGAGTGAGCACGACTAAAAATATTTCTGGGACGAAGGCCTGGATGGGATGTTGACAGCAGCCACGCCACTGAAATGCAATCATGGGCACATGGAAGTGACATGCACAAGTGACGTCAAGCGGAGCCAGCCCGCCCTTGTGTTGCACTGTTCCCCCATCACTCGGGCCTAAATCTGAGTCTCGGGTCGCCGCATCTTCAAGGGAGGGAGGGATCATGGGTGATGAGGCGATGGAGCGGAAGGGGGGTTAGCCGAGTCGGAAGGGTGCGAGAGGAGGAGGAATCGCATTGGCCATTTGTGGGAGCGTGATTGGTTCATCGCAAGGGCTAGGCACGGATCTTGATCATCTTATTTTTGGTTCATTGGAGCTCGCAGCCCTTCGCTGGTGGTGCGCATTGGGATTGGGGACACATTGACACTTGGGACGGCGGCCAACCAGGCTCTGAAGCGCTCCGATGCGGCGTGCGGCGACCGGGGGGAGGCCTGAAACGGCCCTGGGATTTGCGGGTCGTGGTACGGGCAGTCGGCCGGCGGACCAAGCGGTGTGGGCGGCGGGTTGGGTCCCCCAAAGGCTGAAAGCAGAGGGCTCATTGGGTTGGTTGGTTGATTACCTTAATTAATTCGCCATTTGATATTCCCCTATGGATGGTGGTTGGCGGGAACGGGGGGACGGACGGGGGGTGAACAAGGTGTGACAGTCCCCGAAGGCCCCAGGAGTCGCACGAAGCGACGGTGTGCACCGTAAGGTACTGTCCCGCAGCGGTGCTCGCAGGTGCATCTGGTTTGGGGAAGCTGTCCCGTCCCCGCGGCCGCGAACCGAAGCGAGCCAAAATTCCACCTCCAACCTGCCTACGGACTACGGCGGTTCTCTGCACGGCACTGCAGGGCCGAATGGGGAACGACGACTGGACAGCTCCAGGTATTTTCAATTTTCAGAGCGCCCTCGCATCCGCCCTCCCGCCCGCCTCTCCGCCTCCACCCCCGGACTGTCTTGAATCTATCTGCGCCGTCTCTGCCTCTGCCTCTGAAATCTGCCTCTGCCGCTGCATCTGCCTCTGCATCTATCGACGACTACCTCTGCCGCTGCCTCATGTCGATTGGAGGGGGCATCTGCTCTATTCTTCCCCTCTCCTCCAACCCGACGACCTCCTTCGGGAACCCCTCCCCTGGACTGACCTAACAACTCTCCTTTTTTTTTTAACCCTTCGTCTCTATCCTCTTCTTCTTCGCTTCTCCATCGCCGTCTTCTCCTACTCCTTGGGCATCCTCTTGCTATAGTGTTTACTTCTTCTTCGGCCTTGACTGTTAAAAAATTCCATCCAGTTTGCCATTCGGCCGGCCCCGATCGGCCCCCCCAATCCCGGGATGCGGCTCCTCAACACCAAGACGCTGCAGCTCGACGACGTTGGCGATGCGCCTCCCCCGCGATACGCCATCCTCTCCCACACGTGGACCGCCGACGAGGTCCTCTACTCGGCCGTGCGAGCCTCGCCCGAGAACAAAGATGCCCCCCGGCTACGGCTGCCATGGAGTGAGTCGGCCGGCTACCGAAAGGTGGCGCGGGCGTGCGAGCTGGCGCAGAGGCAGGGCTTTGCGCACCTCTGGGTCGACACGTGCTGCATCGACAAGACCAACAGCGCAGAGCAGTCCGAGGCCGTCAACTCCATGTTCCGCTGGTACCGCGACGCCACCGCCTGCTACGCATACCTCGCCGACGTCACCCTCCGCGCCGACGGCACCGCCCCGGGTTTCGAGGCGAGCCGCTGGTTCTCGCGCGGCTGGACCCTGCAGGAGCTGGTGGCCCCGAGCGACGTCGACTTCTTCGACAGCGAGTGGCGCCTGCTGGGCCGCCGGAGCACGCTGGCCGCGCGCATCGCCCCCATCACGGGCATCAGCGAGCCGCTGCTGGGCCACCGCGACCAGACCAAGAGGAGCCTGCCCGACATCACACTGCTGCTGCAGCAGGAGACGGCCGCCACGCGCATGAGCTGGATGGCCGGTCGCGCGACGACACGGCCCGAGGACGTCGCCTACTGCATGCTGGGCCTCTTCGACGTCAACATGCCGCTGCTCTACGGCGAGGGCGGCGCCAAGGCGTTTGCGCGCCTCCAGGAGGAGATTATCCACTCGACGCAGGACCATTCCATCCTCGTCTGGCGGTCCACCAGCCGCGCGCGCGGCGACGAGGCCCTCGGCCGGCACCACTACCTGGCCGAGACGCCGGGGTACTTCAACCTCCGGACCTACGGCGGCCAGGAGAACCCGGCGCGGTTCGGCATGCGGATGGGCATGCGCGGCCTGGAGCTGCGCGTCTGGAAGTGCCCCGTGCGCCTGACGTACGTGACGGCCAAGGGCGACACCGAGGTCGTCGAGGACGGGCGGTGGATGGCCGTGCTGGACTGCAGTCTCTCGCCAGATACGCTGGCGCGGCCGGCCATCTTGCTGCAGCCGGGGACGAGTGGTGTTGATACGTACAGGAGGTGGAATCCGAGTGTAATCATGGTCATGGAACCGCGGAAGTCGGGCTTTCTCATGTCGGAGGACGATGAAGTTGGAAACCGGAACAGTGAGTTGTCTTTTTTCTTCCCTTGCGTTCTATGCCGTGTCCCCTGCTCCTGTCCCAGGCGACCAGAGGAACATAGATGATGGTGGACTACTGGAGGGGATTAAACGTATTAACTAACGGGAGGCTGGCGGCCTATAGAAATCCAAGCGGTCGAGTATGACCAGTCGGACATGAAGCGAGAATCAATACTGCTCGAAAACGCCGTCGGGGGCCCGGCCCAGCGCGGCGTGTTCCCGTTCAAGGTCAACCCCCTACCGACGACGACGGGCGTCAAGCAGCGCGCGGCCTACATGGGCTCGCGGCGGTTCATCAACGCGGGCCAGATCACGCACGCGTCCAAGGACAACCCCATCTACGGCGTCGTCTTCTTCAGCGACGGGGCCGGGCGGGACTTCCTCATCTGGTGGGGCCTCGTGGAGCTCGGGGGCGTCATGTCGCTGGTGCACGACGACCGGGGCGCGCCGCGGCTGTGGGACGACAGCATCCCCGTGTGCTTCGTGCAGTCGTGGACGAACCTGATGGGCCGGGGCCGGGCATTTGCGGGCGACGCGGCCGAGGCGCTGGCCGTGGAGCTGCTGGACGAGGAGCTGCGGCTGCCGGCGCTGCGGGGGGGGATGGGGAGCAAGGCCGTGGTGCAGGTCGACGACGGGTTTGATCTGGCGCCGGCGGCGGCGCTGGGCGAGGGCCTGCCGGGGGCGACTGCGCGCCCGATGGCGGCCGAGGTGCTGGTCGGGCTGTTCATGCAGTGCGCGCGGCCCGTCATGGAGACGACGTGCGCGGGCGTGCGGGTGCGGGCGTCGATGCGCAAGGTCGAGTTCCTGGGGCGGCTGGCCTGCGAGCTGGACGTTGAGGTGTCATGATGACGGGGGCCGGTGGTCCATCATTGCCACGGACAGTCGAGCGCCCGTGGATGGCCCATCATTGCCATGGACAGGTCGAGAGGAGTCGAGGGGTCCAGAAGTCGAAGGCCCCAGAGGTCGACGGGGTCGAGACGCATGATAATGAGGACCGAGCTTCAAAGGAGGGGGGTGGACAAAACTGCATTTGGGCAAGCCTCATCATCAACCAGCATCATCATCATCATCATCACATCATCATCAACATATCATCATCTTGGGAATTGTACTGCATATCAGTCATGGATAGACTTGGGAGGGGCTGGAGTAGACGGGGTTTGTCGGCAGCATTGGCGGAGGAGTGTATATGGTACCTCTCGCCTGTACAAAAACCAACTTAATCACCATCACTACTACCTACACTTGCACACCATCTCATGAATGTCTGTCGCCCCCAGTTCAGCAAGCTCCATCCTAATTCGTACGTTCTTGATGGGTGCGGTGCCCAACTGAGCCCAACTGGGGTCCTGTCAAGCCCGTCCAAAGCTGGAAAGTCAATCAAGGCCTCCCAAAGGGTGGGTGGGCCTGGTGTCGAACCGATATCGAATGGTAATTACACCTCAGAGGAGATAAGAACAAACTGGTGTGAGTGTGAGTGTGTGTGGGCAGAGTCTACAGTACGTGATTGCAGATGGTATTCCCACCACCAAGACTCGATGAGCAGCAAGTCAACGACAAGCAAAACATGTGGAGGGGCCCAGCTCCGATTCGACCATCGAAGGGAGGTCAGGGCCACCGAGGGTTGTGGTTCGCTCGCCCACTTCCGACAACCATAACAAACGAGACGCGGGCTCTGGCCAATGACGGAGGAGCAGGATCACGGTTTTGGCTCGAGTTTGGGGGAGTGTGGCACACTCGACAGCGCATCAACTGCGTTTGTAAACGTCAACAACACGGTCTGCACGCGCCCAACGCGAGGGGACCCGCGTCGAGGTTTATTTATTTCGCTCGTCCGGCTCGTCCCATGACCATGAACGATGACTCTGATCGAGGGCAGACTTGTCCCCATGACTCTTGCGATTTGCCCCGTCCCGTCTCGCCCGGTGTTGGGATTTGCCTCCCCACGGACCAACCACGGCAGGTCACGTTTCAACAGAGGTCTCTCAGCACGGGCAGAGTCTATCTATGCCGACCGATTCCAGTGCTGGCGAGGGTCCGTCCCAGGGGGGAGAGAGAGGGAGTAGGTGAGTCGATCCGTTGAGACGACGATGAGGTTGGCAATGGGGGAAATCAGGACCACCGGGTTATAGGGAGTTAGTGACCTGACCCCACTATTGACACTGACACAAACACACCCACCCAATGCCTCTTGCCCCTCCATGGCAGCAGCCACCAGTGTCTTCAAGCGACCTAGTAGACATCTCGACAACACGCCACCCGCGCTGTGTCGATTCATAGACAGACAAAAGGGGGGGTCCTCTCGTTCTCATTTTCTTGACAAGTAAAACCCCACCCACACTGAAAAAGGCGGCACGGGAGCCAGAGCAGAGTGCACAGGCGGAAAAGGCGGGGATGCCTTGCGCGTGAGGCGACGACGCGTAGAGTGCTCCAGAGGCTTCCGCTTCGGGACTAGCGCGGGGTCTCCGAAACGGCCAGAGGGCAACCGTTGGCGGGTCGTGATTGGGCGGCCCCGACTTGCCGTGGGCTGAGTGGATGAGTCGCACTCCCGAGACCTGTTATGCGGCCTTCCCTCCACTCCCAACCTCTTGATTTCGACGACGCAGAACGGTTGCTGGGCCTGGGCTGGATTGGACTGGGCTGGGAAGGGGGGGAGGGGAGGGGTCTTGTACGGGCTTTTCGGGGGGGATGCCAGCCTATTATCAGCGCCCGTTAAGGAGCCATCCCATCCCATCGCCCGCACTCGTTCTCTTTCTTGCTGCAAGGGCCGCCATGCTCGAGACCTGCCTGTTCTTCTACTTTTAATCTTCACTTTTGTCCCGCCTTGTGCAGCCAGTCAATCTCATCCATTCGATCTGGTCTCCGACTGCTCAAAGTCCCCATCTCTTGTCGCTTGTTGTGCGGTGCTGCCTCCTGTTACGTACCGTGAACAACTACAGCCCAGCAACTGCCTACTCGACACCGAGTCCAGCACCTGCCGCTCCACAACTACTTACTACCTTGCTCACCTCCTCCACCTCTCGACTGTTGCCATCGTCGCAACCAGCGATTCCCACGAGGGCACCACGGCTCAGAGCTTCTCGCTCAGTCCAGCCCGGCTCAGGTCGCCCCCATGAATTCGTTCCTGGCCGTGCACAACAACGTCTCGCTCATCAGCATCACCATCGCCCCGAGCACCTTCCTCGTCGCCGTCGTCCTGGTCCTCATCTTCGTCTCCTTCTACCTCCCGCGCCTGGCCGTCGCACTTCCGCGGCTGCCCTTCTCGCTGCCCTCGCCTGCGTCGCTTGTCCGCCCATTCCTGGAAGACTCGACGGGCTCATCGCGCGACCCCGCCGCCCACAGGCAAAAGGCCCTGCCCGCGCCACCCACTTACACCGCCGCCGGCCAGCTCGTCCTCGAAGACCAGCAGCACCTTGTAATCTCCGGCCACGACATCGCCCTCGCCCGTCGCCGCCAGCATCAGCGCCAGCTGGAGAGGGAGGAGCAGGAGGCCGAAGCCGAATTCCAGCGCCTCAGGGAGGAGCAGCTGCTGATCCAGAAGCAGCAGCAGCACCAGTATCAACAGCAACACCGGCGCAAGCATCGCGACCACTCCGACAGCCCCCAGTCGCCCAGAACGCCCCGGCGACCGCGCGACACTGCCCGCGACCATCGACGTAGTAGCAGCACAGGCGGCAGTCATGACGGATCCCCTCGACGGCCTGGACGCCTCGCTACAGGACTTCGAACCCCTGGTAAGCCCGTCGCTTCGCCACTCGGCTCTCCGCAGCGAGGCAGCGACGGAGGAGGATCTCGAGGATTCAGAGATGGCTTCCGCCGGTGGATACTCTCCACCGGCATGGCGGAGACTAGGCAACGGCGACCGGAGCAGCGGCTTCTGGAGAGGGCCTCATGAGTTCCTCGGTCCCCACGGCGCCGCCGCCCTCTCCGACGTCCGCGAGAGCTCCCCCGAGCTCGACAACGACAGCGAGGATGAGGCCGTTCTGGAGCGCGCAATCCGCACCAGCCTGCCCAAGGGCAGTGTGAGTCCGGACAAGGGGCGGAGCGTCAGCCCGGAGCGAGACGAGGATCGCACCCTGAGGGTCGATGCGGTCGACCGGATAGGGCCTCCGAAGGAAGTAGCACTTAGACAGCTCGCTCCAGATAACTGTAAGCGAAGTCGACTCACGCTGTCTGTCCCGCATCACGACTTGCTCTGCTCACACACAGGTGTAGATATTCGCTTCGCCGTCCGCGCCGAAGTCCAGCACCGCACAGAACCCGTCGAGACGGCCATCAACTTTATCCGCCACAACTATGCTCTCGCCACCCGCTCCTGGTCCTCAGCAGTCACCACCATCCTCGTCGCCCTCTTCTCTATCTCCCTCCTCAAGACGCTCCTACAGCCCGCCGCGCCCCGGCCTGCTGGTGATCTCGTAAAGGTCGCCGGCCTCGCCCGCTCCTTCGAGCCCCTCATCTACTACTCGGAGCACGCCGTTGCCCAGGTCCATGACCTCCAGGCCACCAGCGTTGCCGTCTGGGACCTGGGCGAGAGCGTCCGCACCAGTGACATGCGCGACGCGCCCAGCATCGTCTCGGACCTCGATGCGCTGAGCGAGACGATGAAGACGCTCGCCATCGAGATGACCAAGTTCTTTGCCCGTGTTGACGGAGACATTGATGGGTAAGTAAGAGGATGCAACAAAGGCTCAAATCCAACCCCAAACCCCAACCCTTCCCCCTCGTTCCCACTTTCTCACAACACAGCACCTCACCCTCTCCCCCTTTTCTGCGTCTTCAAGCCAGCAATCTCTCACACTTTGCTCCTCCAGAATCCTCAACGTCATGGACTGGGCCAAGATGCACCTGAACCGCCTCAACTCCTCCCCTGACCCCTCCACCCTCTCCTCCGCCTACGACAACATTCACAACCTCCTCTCCCAGGCGCACGTTCTCGAGGACGCCGGCGGCTCCCCCACCACGCTTGGCCGCCTTACCACTCACGTCTTTGGGCTCAGCAACCCGCAGCGCGAGCAGCGCATGATCCAGCTCCTATTCACTGAGTTCTTATCGGTCCTCGAGGACTCGATCCAAGCCGAGCTGCAGCACAGCGTCACCCTCTTCGCCCTCTTCGAGGCCGTCGACGCCCACTTCCTCAACCTCGCCCGCACCGTCGTCCGCGAGTCGTCGGCCCAGGAGGAGCTGCACGCCGACCTGCTCGCCAGCCTGTGGACCCGCCTCCTAGGCGGCCGCGCCGCCGAGCTGCGCAAGTTTGAGCAGAACCGCCTACTGCTGCGCAACGTCCGCGAGAAGACGGTCCGCAACAAGGGGGTCCTCGTCGAGCACAACGGCAAGCTCCTCACCCTCAAGGCCTCCCTTGAGACCCTGCGCAGCAAGCTCGTCTCCCCGCTCGTCCGCGGCGTCAACTCCACCACGCTCACGCTCGAGGACCAGATCCGCGGCATCAGCGTCGTCAGCGACTACCTCGGCGGCGTGCGCAAGGAGCAGAAGGGCAAGGTCATGGAGACGCTCTTCGCCAGCGTCCCCGGTAAGAAGTACATGATTGACGACGGCCCTCATGCTTTTGCCAGTGGCACCGTGTTATGAGGCGACGACCAAGGGACCAGAGGGAGATCGAGAGGGAGTCTTCCCTCTCGGCGAAACAGCAGCAACAGAACTGCCCCTTTTGTAATAAGCATTCACAAACCGGCGTCTCGGGTTGGGGCGAGAGGTTGTCATGATAGACGTGGAGGGGTCATCCAGCCTCCCCTCCCAAGGGCCTTTCAGGTACGGGGTTGCACCAGTCGGCGTTTTCTTCTATCGTTCCAGTTTGTTTTTTGTCTACAGTTTTTGTCTACAGGGCTAGCATTGTACAGCTACAGCAGGGAGGATTTGTATCAGGTCAGTAAACCGACAGTGTTAATTCAGAGCTTCACGGTTCCCGATGCTTCCAGGTTGCCCTTGTTTGTAAAACTGAGACCTCTGGCCGGATTGGAATTGGATGCCAGGTTATTTGGTGGGCAAGTTCACATCAAGTCATCACTTCAGTCAAGTCTTGCACAACTTATTGATAGTCTTAAACATGTCTCTTTCATAAAAGTCCTATCCGCGTAAAGCCTCTGTGTTGACCGTGCCTGTGAAAAGAGCATCGTCGGTGGGGTATAGGCCGACAAGCAGAGTACCTGCAAAAACCTTCAACGCCTTCCTTGTGATTTCTCACCATCGTCATCAAGCTAGTCGCCCTCGAGAGCCTGCTAGGCCGTCTCGACGCGAACCAGCTACGTAGAAATCATAACTTTTGCAATCCCCCTTCCTGAGAAGAAATAGCAACCAAGTCTATCTGTACATAATGTACCCACTCCATTTGGGGATACGCGGTACCAAATGATGTAGCGTGACCAGTCGCACCGATCATAAGCGCGAGTCCCTCCGAGGTTGAGGGGGTCATGGTCAGCCAGATATAAGTGTGTAGTGTGACAAAAGAAATAATTCAAGCAGGAGATGGTGGCAAGGCTTTGATTTAAGCCTTGGTCTCCTCCTCGGGCTTGGCCTCGCCTCCCTCGGTGCCCTGCGTCTTGACGTACTCGTCGTAGACGGCAAGGGCCTCGTCGACCTTGGCCTTGAGGGCAGCCTCGTCCTCAATCCTATTGCCAAAATGTTAGAACTTAAACTCGTGCGGAATTGCTGGATTGTGTGGACTTACAGGTTGACAAGCTCGGCGTTGTCCATCTCCAGAAGCATACCAGTGATCTTGCCAGCAAGCTCGGCGTTGATGGCCTGGATCTTGGGGAAGATCATTTCACCAAGAATCTGCTTCTGCTGGGCAGGCTGGGCACCAGCAAGCTGGCTCTGGAGCATGGAGGAGGGGTTGATGTTCTCAGCACCACGGCCGGCCTGGTTGGCGCCGTTGCGGCCACCGTTGGGGCCACCACGGCCACCCTGCTGTCGGTTGTTAGGAGGGAAGCCGGGCATACCAGCGCCCTGGCCAGCCATGTTAGGAGGAACGCCAGGCATGCCCTGGGGACCACCACGGCCACCCTGGGGAGCACTGCGACCACCAGAGAGAGCGGCCTGCTGGACCTGCTGCATAGCAGCCATGAACTGAGGGGTTCCGGGCTGGCCATACTGGGGAGGGAACTGGCCGGGCATGCCGTACATGTTGGGAGGCATCTGCTGGGGGACGCCACGGCCACCCTGCTGGGGGTAGGGGAACTGGCCGGGACGGCCACCCTGGACACCGGGCATGCCCATGCCGGGCTGAGGGAAGGGCATACCACGACCACCCTGGGGCATGAAGCCAGGCTGCTGGCCGGGAGCGAAGTAAACAGGAGGCTGCATGTACTGCTGGGGCATACCGGCAGCGGCGGCGGCCTGCTGCATGCGGAGCTGGTTGCGAGCCTGGATGCTGGCCTCAAGCTGGCTCTTTCGGACGTCCTTGCGCTGAGCCAGGGCAACATAGAGGGGCTTGTTGTTGATCATGCGCTGGTTCATCTCGGCGACAGCCTTGGTGGCATCATCAGGGTTGCTGAAGCAGACGAAACCGAAGCCCTTGCTCTTACCGAGCTTCTTGTCAGTCTTCTTGTCGGACTTCTTCTCCTCGGAGTCTTCGGAGTCCTTGGCTTCCTCCTTGGTCTCCTTCTCTTCCTTCTTCTCCTCCTTGGCCTCCTCGTCGCTCTTCTCCTCCTTGGCCTCCTCCTCCTCGGGAGTGAGGCTGTCCCTCATAACCTTGGCAGAGGTAATGGGGCCGAACTCGGAGAACATCTGGCGCAGCTTCTCGTCATCGACATCGTCATCGAGGTTCTTGATGTAAAGGTTGACACCCTGGTACTTGTTGGCCTTCTCAAGTCGAGCGGCCTCATAGGACTTGCGGAGTTCCTCCTCACGCTCGTGCTTCTTCTGGGCACGGCCAACGTAGAGCTCCTGGCCACGGAAGTCCTTGTTGTTCAGCTCATCGACGGCCTTGGCGGCGCTCTCGTGGGTGGTGAAGTTGACAAAGCCGAAGCCACGGCTCTTGCCCTCCTGGTCGCGAGCCAGAGAAGAGGAAGTAACATCGCCGTACTTCTCGAAGAGCTCACGGAACTCATCCTCAGTGACCTCGGGGTTGATGTTCTTGATGTAGACGTTGGTGAAGTTCGCCTTCATCTCCTCAAACTTGCTCTGGCGGTCCTTCTTGGGAATGTGGTGGCCGACGTAGACCTTCTTCTCGTTCAGAAGCATGCCGTTGACATGCTTGATGGCCTGGGAAGCAGCCTCGTCTGTCTCGTAGTGGACAAATCCGTAGCCCTTGGAGTTGCCGTTCTCGTCCTGGGCAACCTTGCAGCTCAGGATGTTACCGAAAGCAGCAAAGGTGTCGTGGAGAGCCTTGTTGTCAATGGCGACATCGAGGTTCTTGATGAAGACGTTGCCCTGGCCAGTCTTGCGCAGGGCGGGATCACGCTGGGACCACATGATACGGCAGGGGCGGCCCTTGATGAGGGTGTAGTTGAGCTCCTCGAGAGCCTTCTCGCCGTCGGCGGTGGCGTTGTAGTTGACGTAGGCGTAACCGAGGGAGCGGCGAGTAACGGCGTCACGGCAGACACGGATAGAGGCAACGGCACCGATCTGGGAGAAGAGCTCGAAGAGCATGGCCTCGGTGACAGAGGGGTCAAGCTCGCCGACGTAGAGAGAGGCCGAGTTCTGGGGGTGGGGGGCAGCAGTAGGAGTGGGAGCAGAGGCATCCTCAGCACCGCCGCTGACAGCGGTGTCGACAACGGGAGCCTTAGCATCGGCAGCGTTGAGCGAGGTGTTGTTGAGGTCGTTGGCGAGCTGATCAACAGCGCCGGGAGCAGCGTTGGCGGCCATTATGACGTCGAAAGTCTGAAGATTCTATAGAACTGGAGGGGGACACAGGTCAGCATGAAACGGCGCTCAATTTCCGCCAAATGCGAGAGACGCCAGCACACGGTAAACGAGGAAGACCAAGCAACCTGCTTCGAGTCGGCCACAGGCAGGAGTCGTACGTACAGATTTCAGAGAGTAGTTCGCGGGGTAAGGAACCGAGCGAACGAGACGATGAAGCTGCAATCGAAAACGAAGGAGCAACAAGGATATCGAGGAGAATTGAGCAGCAGGTAGTAGCCGGCTCAAAGGGAGATTTGTTGGATTTGGGTGGTGCGTCCTTGGGCGGTGTCGTGAGACGAGGGGACCAGGAGGCTTGTCGGTGGGAGGGGGTTAGAGTGAGGAGGGGCGGGTTTTCGTGGGGTTTTCAAGTTTTTTTGAGATTTTGTTTGGTTTGAAAGAAGTGAGCAGAAACAGAGAACTAGTACGAAGACCGTACCTCTGGAACTGACTCGACTTTATGGTTTTGGGGGAGAGTTTGATAAGGTTGGTGTTGCGGTTGAGGAGGAGAAAAGAGAAATTTCATCCAGGCGATTTTTATTTTTTTTCGCTTGATCTAGTAACCATGCGGTGGATGGTGGTCTGGTTGGGTGGAGTGAGCCTGCCTGGCCGGGACGGTACTCGTCTCGGACCATTGTTGCACTGTAACAATTAGCTGCTGGCGCCTGCCACAGTTGCACTTGCAGCTGCCCACCCGAGAAGCGTTGGGTCGTTGGGCGGTAGCCACCAACAAAGGTTGTGTCCTGGCAGAGCACGATCGCGCATGCGCTAGCAGCTGGTAACACAATCTGTGTGCTCCGCTGTTAGCGTCCACATGCGCAAGCCCTGGCACGACCTTTTTTGTGCGGCCAGGGTACTTAGACAGTACTGCCCCGCTTGTGCTAGTGGAGGGTAAAACCGTGCGAAATATGTTAGCCCGCCCCCGCTGTCAGGTACTGATAGCCAGCCAAAAACCTTGACGCGGGCCACCAGGGCTGCGACTGGGCCGCTGGTTTTAGTTGCTGGCGCCCATCGCGAGCTGGGCCGTTTGTTCGTCCTGATGACGCGCTTTCGATGTCTCGTGTCTCAGTACAAAGGAATGCCCTGCCGCACGGTCGACGAACCCTGCTCCTTGCGGGGAAGCACAAAGCAGCAGCCGTCCAAGGCTCTGACTGCCTGTTGGGACTTGGGAGCCGCTCGCATGTGATGCGCCACAGTTCACAACCAGCAACCACCCTGCCTTTCAAGCTTCCTTTGTCCTTTCACCGCCCAGCCCAACGATGTGGTGCCCAAGAACTTGGACAGTGCCATCCTGGAAATCCTCACACTGCCCCTTGTGCCCCCGCACGGGCCAGCACACCAGAGTTCTGGAAAAGATGTGAAGTTTGCGCCACCCACTTCGTCAGTGTGGCTGACATGCTTGCTAATGTGGCGTTCTTCTGCTTATCTTATCGGCACTGCCAAGCCTGCCTGCTGCTGCTACCCTCATGCGACCAACGAATGACCTCACTGCAGCCCCCACCGCGCCTGCTTTGGCTGCCCACGACATAGACGAACGAATAGCATCCTAGTCCTCTCGCCGCTGACCGAGACGCCAAAGCTGAATCTTCTAGAAGCTCAATAACCCCGTGCACCCAGGAGATACCAATCTAGAATGCGGCCGCGTCGTCGCTAATCTCCTCCTCGCCCTTCACGCCCTCAACCCTTCCCCACCATGTTCTCGACCTTTACCGGGAACTCCAGGAGGCCTCGCAACGTCAACCTCAGCGGGCAGGCCGGCAACCCGTTTGCCAACACATCATGGAGTCCTTCCGCGGTCTCGAATGCCAACAAGGCGGTTTCCGATGCCCAGGCCGAACGAGAGAAACGACAAGTCGATCGGCAACGATTAAAGGCTGCGGGCAACATCCAACGGACATGGAGAGGTCACAAGACAAGAAAGATTGTGCGTGATGCTCATCGGGCAACCTTTGATGCTCTCTATAGCTCTACCAATAATCTTGGCGCTACACGACGCCTGTCTCAGTCTTTCGGGCTCTTGCTTTCTTTCTTCGACGCCAACTGCAACGATGACCTTCGACGCCTTGCACAATACGTCAATCTTTCCGAGTCTGTCGAGCTACGAGATGTCATTGCGGGCAGCCTTCATCCTTCGCGGGTTCACGGCCTTGTTACCGTTCTTATCAGGGCGCTCAATCGCTGCATATCCGAAGGGTTAGTTTGGTCCTCAGCATATCATGTTTCCTTCTCGAGCCCTCTGCTGACTCCTCCCCCAGCGAGATGGCCACCGAAACTCGACAATATCTTGCCTATGTCACGCGAATTATCTCATCGTCTCCGCGAATAGTTACCCCATCGGTTCGGCCATACTATTCTATGCTAGCGAGGCTGTGCCAGTTCCCTAGCTTGGGTGTGGATTGGGTGCCTGTCGTGAGATCAGCTCTTGCCGCTCCCCTAGCGTCCGGCGTTGAAAGTGGTAAGACTCGCCTGGAGGCAACGCACTCGGATAATTATCAAGCTAACACCATCTATAGACTCAGCGGCTTACGAAGCTTATGCTTTCTGCTTCCTTTCGGGCAAGAATCTGCATTTCTTCGAGGAGAACATTTCCACACTCTCGGACCCGCTGTCGCTCAGCAATCTCACGAGCACTATCGATGGGGGTGTATCCTCCGCCTCGCTTACCAAACTCACCAAGGATGATTTGCTTTGGCTTCTAGCACATTTCATCGATGTTGGCCGGGCTTCCCCTGATGCTCATGCGTCGTCCAGACTCCATTACATGCAAATCCTATACATGCTTTTATCCATATTGTCAGCAGATATCAGTGTGCGAATTGGCTTAAAGGCCCTGGACGACGAAGAAGATTCGTCAAAGGAGAGCATATTGCAGCCTCTGGATCCATACATTTCCAAATTGTTGGTCTCCCTCGTGGAACCTGACGGCATCTCTGCACTTCTCCATGACTTCTCGTCCAATCTAGTCGAGTCGTCCAGTCAGGAACTAGAGGATGCAAGTCTTTTAGCTGGATATATCCTAACCCTGCTTCAATGCTTCCCGGCAAATGGCGATGACATTCGCATGCGACTATTTCTCGAACAGATCCCAGCTGCTTCTGGAGAGATCCCGATTGTCAAGTTTCTGTGGCATATCATGAGCCAGACAACCGTGTTTTTTAAGCTCGTCACGGGAATGGAATCCCATATCGATGTGCTCCGCAGATACCTGTGTAAATCGGCCGACAATTCGGGTGACATGGGCGAGAGCCAGGATTGGAGGATCATTCTTCTTTTTCTCGATCTCTACGTCTTTGTTTTGCGATTGAGCGACGACGAAGACTTTTTCAGCGGAATCTATCCCAAGGTTCTGGAACAGAATTCTGCTACCTCTCGCCTTCGGTCCTGCAGTCTCCCGCTGGTAGACGTCAAAGCACTGACAGTTTTCTTGAAGAACACGGCATTTACCCTGCATTACAACGCTCACCAACTCTCCAGGTCTCAACAGGCAGCAGGAGTGGCAACAAGCTCCCGCCTAGAATCGTACTTCACTGCTTATGCGCAAACCCGAGATTTCCAAGCCGACGCAACCAAATTACCGGCATCTACAGGCACCCGGCTCAGCCTTGAGAACCTACGCACCACTGTGACTGTTGCGATGAAGATGGTATATGAGCGAGATTCTAGAAAGCCATTCCTGCCGAGGGACCACTGGCTCATGAATGAGCGGCTGGAGAGAGAAGACTTCGTCAGCGCTGTCATTGCAGAAGAGGAGCGACAGAATCAAGAAGACGTTGGCAGTGATGATGAGATGGATTCTGGTGCAGAGGAATCCTATGGTAATGCGCCAGGATACTACAGCACCATGGCTGGACAGCGACTCTCCCGTCAAGCACGACTGGAGAGATTGAAGGCTCAGCAGATGCGAGCACAGAGAGAGAGACGATTGGCGGAGTTGGGCCCGAAGCTGGAAATTTTAAAACACATGCCCTTTGTTGTACCATTCGAGACCCGGGTCATGATCTTCCGACAGTTCATCCAGCTTGATAGGGTACGAAGGGACGGCAACTCGCGCTTCATCCAACCTTTTGCCAGACACCATGCTGAGATTCGCCGAGAGCACCTTTTCGACGATGCATTTGCGAACTTCTATCGGATCGGCGACGGGATCAAAGACACTATTCAAATCACGTTTGTTGATCAGTTTGGCACACCCGAAGCCGGCATTGATGGCGGTGGAGTCACCAAGGAATTCCTTATTAGCGTCACATCCGAGGCCTTTGGTGGTCACGATGATGGGTTGGGAATGTTCACAGCGAATCGACAAGGGCTTTTGTACCCCGATCCAGCGGCTGTCGATATATTCCGCGATTCACTGCGGCAAGATGGTGTAGACGAATCGGATCCGGCTTGGAGGAAACGCATCATTCAGTCCGACCTCCTCATGCGGTACGAGTTTCTGGGCCGAGTTGTTGGCAAGTGTCTCTATGAAGGCATTCTTGTCGATTTAGCTTTTGCTGGCTTCTTCCTGCTGAAGTGGACATCGAACGGGCCCAATGACGAAAATAGCTACAAGGGAAGCGTGAATGATTTGCGAGATATGGATGAGGATCTATACAATGGCATGCTCCGGTTGAAGAACTATCCTGGTGATGTTTCAGACCTTGGACTCGACTTCACGATAGAGGACCAGGTCTCGAAGCCGGGAGAACCCGTCAAGACTGTGACGAAGAAATTGATTGCCAACGGCGACCAAGTCCCAGTCACCAACGACAACAGGTTGCTTTACATCTCCTACGTTGCCCGTCACCGGTTGATGGTCCAGCCTGCTCTGCAGACAGCTGCCTTTCTCCGTGGCCTCCGGGCAGTTATCCGTCCGTCCTGGCTCTCCATGTTCAACCAGTCTGAACTTCAGCGCCTTGTTGGTGGAGATTCCTCGGAGATTGATATTGACGACTTGAGACGCAACACAGTCTACAGCGGGCTTTACGAGGTCGGGGACGACGGTCAGGAACATGATACCATCAAGATGTTTTGGAAGGTCATGGCGGGATTCACCGACAGCCAACGGCGCGACGTGCTCAAATATGTCAGCTCTACTCCCCGTGCACCGCTCTTGGGCTTCTCGCAGCTCAGGCCAAAGTTCAGCATCCGTGACGGCGGAACAGACGAGGAGCGACTGCCCAGCACTAGCACTTGTGTTAATCTGTTGAAGTTGCCGAGGTACACTACAGAGGAGGCGTTGCGACAAAAGCTGCTGTACGCTATTACCTCGGGCGCGGGCTTTGATCTGAGCTGAGAGGAGGTGGTGCATTTATTCCCTTTTTTTCCTTTGGGACGGGTTGGATTGACGTTTCCCCAATTGCATCAGCGTAGGCGGACAAGTTTTTTAGACTTTAGTGACTAATGTGCACTTTTCAAAGCATCTAGAGAAAATCGCTTGTAATTTGTTGGTGGTACATGGCTTCGTTAATTGCTTTCAATCCTGATAACTCCGAGATATGATATGTGGTTTCCGTTCCTTGAGGTTGAGAAGTAGTTGGCCAAACAATCCATTGGCCCACGAGAACCTAGTTGATGAATGTCAGGATGCCGCGCTGCGCGCTGCGGGTTTCCAAGGGCTCGCGGATGTTTGACGTACCATGATCTGGTCCACTGTTTGTCGTCGTGGCTATTCACGGTCTCGTGGATCAGGCCCAGCCCGCTCGTCGAGCTCATGAGTTGCCGGATCCCGTTGGTAATTTCGTCATCGTCATTGCTTGTGATGAGCTGGATGATGAGGCCCATGGGCCAAGCCATGCCGGGACCGAGATGTGGTCCGCCGGTGGCGTTGAGGACGGGTCCCCGGGCGTAATAGGGGTTCGAGTCGCTGAGGACAAAGGCGCGCGTGTTGTCGTAGACGTGCTGGGAAGCGGGCTTGTAACCCATGTGCGGGATGCTGAGAAGGGAGGGCAGGTTCGCATCGTCCTAGCAGCGAGGTCAGCAGGGGGGGCTTGGAGAGGGAGAGGGATTGTTGGACATGCCATCAAGTGGTGGGAGCCGAAGCCGTCGACCTCGTAGGCATACATGTCGCCAAACTTGGGGTGCTGGATGATGGCGTGCTCGTTGATGCCGTTCTCGATGTCGGCGGCCAGCTCCTCCATCTGGTGGGCGACATCCTTGTCGATCCGGCGCATGATGTCGACGCAGGACATGAGGTAGCGCGCGAACATCATGTTGGCGGGGATGAAGTACTGGAAGATGCAAGCGTCGTCGGACGGGCGGAAGAAGCTGCGGACGAGGCCAATGTCGCCCCTGACTGGGTTCCCGACGCCGTGGTTGGTGACGGTCTCGGAGGCCGTGTCCGAGTTGCGCTGCCACGTGTAGGGCGAGTTATTGAGGCTCCCGTCGGCGGCGTAGGTGCCCTTCTGCATGTCCCTGGCCGTCTTAATGATTGTCTTGATGGTATCGACCCACTGGAAGCGGCCAAAGAAGTCGGCATCGTGGGACTCCTCGTAGTAGTCCCACGATAGCTGTAGAAATGCGGCGAGCGAGTCCAGCTCGTACTTGCACTCGAAGACGACGGACCCGTCGTACTCTGGGCGGACGATGTCGCGGGCGGCGCGCCGCTTGGACTCGGGGGGCGGGTGGAAGGCGTTGCAGAAGGGCTCCTTGCGGATGTAGCGGCCCTGCAGGTTGATGGCGCCGCGGAAGAGGGAGGCGACGTTCTTCTCGCCGGGCTGGGACGGGCGCGTGATGACCGACTTGTAGGACTGGAGCTGGTTGGCGCTGTCGCGGAGCCACATGGCGGGGATGTCGCCGGTCGTGATGAAGGCGAGCTGCGGATCCGAGAGTTAGCAATTTCAGCGCTTCAAGCTCCAGCGTTGCCTTTGGTCAAACATGCCTCCTCTTCCGAATTCTCTGCCGACACGCCGTGCCAGTTGACGGTGGTGTCGAGCGTGTTTGGCCATGTGTTCTGGAACAGACGGTACAGGTCCGGGTCGTCAATGGCGCCTGACATCTCATCCGCAATGATCTTCTCGACAGCCGGGACCTTGTATGCTCGGCACTTCTCGCTCGGTCGCTGGTACGGGTACTGGAAGCGGCCCTTGGAGATGGGGTCGTGGCGCTCGCGCGCCCATTTCTCGTAGTTGGGGCAGTCGGCCGAGGCCATCGTGGCCGTCGCCAGGACGAGGAGCATCCGCATCAGGGACATGTTGGCGGCTCTGCAGTCGTTGGTCTTGTCGCCGTCGATCGGCCTCGGTCTACCGGATCCAGGTCGAGATGGGCGTGTACGGCGCGTCGCTGGGCATCGCCAATTCCAGGGGAGATGTGTTGCGGTCGCAGGAGCAGATCCAGAGATGACGGATCGCCTGCCTGCCCCGTCCTGCTATTAATAAATATCGTTGCCCGGATTACATGGGGGCCGAGGACCCCCTACACACCCTAATTCGCCTCCCTATAATATCTTCAGCGCTACGCCCCTGGCCCGCCATTGAGCAGCCAATCGCACACCGGTTCCTGAGATGGGGTCCACGAAATAGGGTAGGACGGTAGCGACCGTATCTAAATTCGACGTTGTCGGAGCAGTGCAATGTTGGTCATTCGTTTAGTTGAGTCCATCTTCGTCTTCCTACAATATTACCCAGGTAGTAGCCCTAAACATCAACCCAGCACATCCAAGGCGTTCACAATACACCATTTCGTTTCAATTTCCCATAGCCACTCATCGTGGAGTCCATCCCTCACTTTAATTTCACCAACGACACAGCATTCTTGGGACCGTGCGAGTGCCAACTTAATTAAGTACGCCCATCCATTAGGACTGATGCCACATCAACAAGAGCCCCATAGGTGACTGAAGAGCAGCAGGTGCACTCACACTCACCACCTAAAGCATCCTAAAGACAATCTTCACTCTCCCGTCGTTGAAGGCGGCTCCGCTGGCCCCGAGTGCGGCGACATCCATCACAGCCACCCAGAAGTCAGACTCAAACATGTCCTGGTGGAAGGCTTCGTTGCTCGGGTTCGTAATGGTCATTTGCACGCGACCGGTGGTGATAGTCAACTTCGTCTGCTGGTCCTCATTTCGGCCAGGAAGGTTGAGCATCCTGTTCTGCCGAGCGAAATCATGGAAAGTGGCCACAAACGCGCTGGCCGCGGAGTGGGAGACGACCGGGATAGGGACATTCACAGCCGCCAGTTGCTCGTCCAGGTTCGACATGCTGACAGTGTTGTCAATGGTTGTTGTAAAATTGATTGCCAGAGCAGGTTGCAGTCAAGTCTCGAGCGTTCAAGGCTGTCGTTTGTGGGCCGTTTGCCTCCGCTGCGGCCCATCCACCATCGCGCTCATATACCTCTGATTTTCGTAGTCTCCCTGAGTTTTGCGGCAATTCACAGCTCGGGTCACGAGAACACACAGCTGCCTAGAAGCACTCGGCCAGGTGAGGGCCGGCTAAGGATGGGTCGTGGAACGTTGCATGGATCACGTAGACAGGCGCGTCATCGAGCCTCAACAGCGCAGCCTTACAAGAATAGCGGTGAGGGTGCCGAAAACTGGCTCTGCATGGGCGAAGAAGCAGAAATGACCTGATTCTGCAATGTGCCGTCCTCGTGCTACCACAATCCGTTGCCGACGGTTGCACAAGCCCTCGTGTACATGTGTATTGGCTTAGTGGCGCTGATTCAAAGGCCGAGGGTGGCATCAAATACATAGGAGAAAGATCAATTGAGTTTCAATATGCGAGTTACTCTTGATCCTCCTAAATCCTATGGTTCTGGGGGGAGCAGCTCCTCTCATGCTATATCTCAAGTCTCAGCTCTCGAGATCAATCGAACTCTTTGCTGCAGCGCACAGAGATTTCAGTCCATAGCCAGGTCGATCCCAGAGCGTGAGCGTCTGTCGAAAGGAACACAGTATGCGTTAGCAGAGAGCTACTTACCCCGATTGAAACAGGCAGCATTTGATTTCCATAACATACCTTTGGAGAACTTGAAGAATATCCCCTTGGTCCTGAGAATAGTAGGTGCTCCTCTGCATAGTATGCTGCTCTGCTGCTTGGCCCAATCCATTACTTCTTTTTTCAAGAGCAACCTCTCTTCGTCGTTGAACGAGGCAGGGGTTTCGCCTGGAGTATATGAAGCGTGAAGACAAACATTTCCCCATTGAGACGACCAGTTTTGTCTCTCTGTCATCGGACCTTGTGCAAAGCCCTCGTCGAAGAGCGCTTTGCAGGCCTTTTCATACCCGAACATCTTTACTAGAGTGGCTTTGCGGGTTGCAGGGTCAAAATATGGTTCAGCAAGCGACGTTCTCTACCCTGAAAATGAGGGAGACTCTGGTGTGTTCTCTGTATGAAAGATTATCCTCACAGCCTGTGTGTCAGCGAGCCATGCGGCCTGTTTATAGGTCTAGCAGCCAAGAAAAGGCTATGATGACCTCCGCCATAGAATATGCGTCACACAGACGCTTGAGCTATTTCAGATTCACATCTGCGGTTTCTTCGTGCATCGCTGTGATCCTCTACACACACCCAGCCACAGGACTTCGCTGTACTTGCAAGGCACAAATCTGGGCTGCTAAGGCTCATCAGACACAACACATGCTTCATTGACACTGCTGTTACGTTTTCAGGCGTGACAAAGAATCACTTGCACATATCTCTGTGGGTGAAGCCCAACAGGCAGGACACTAGAACTCTAGAGGATGACACCACCAGGCTAGAACGATGATGTTTCAGTGACAGAGTTGAGGGGAGAGGGATTTTTGAATCAATGAACCTTGCTACTAAATGGATAAATGTCTAACTCAGTAGCAGGAGTCTCAGTCTTTGGTTCACCTATCTGGCACTGGCAGACACTGGTAGACACTGGCAAGCAAGCCATGGCTACTAGTATAAAATGGGCCGACGCCCAACCAGCGAGACAAGGACGGACCATCACGCATCATCCAAACTCTAGCCAATTCTCTACCGCTCAAGTGAACAGATAATATGGATTTCAACTACGGCGCTGCCTCCTCTGCCGCAGGCTGGCTGTGCAAGGTCCCCAACGACGACGGTGCAGTATGCCCAGGTGTCAATCCATTACTCTTGGACGTGTGTCAGCTATGTTCCCAAGAGAGGGCGGTTGGCTCTCTGGCGCTCGACTTGAAGGCGAAAATAGTCGCAGTTTGGGGAGGAACCTCACCAGGGAACTTGGACTGGCTGCCCTACCCAGGGGTTGATGCCGAGCCTTCAAAGAATGGAACTGGGGCCTCCAAATAAGGCACAATTGCACAATTTTGGTGGCCACAAGGCGTTATTCCATACGGCCAGTATGGGTTAGTCCTGTCTGCAAAATGTGAGCCTATGGCACATGGTCTCTACTCCCAACGCCGCTGTACCCGCAGTCATCTCTTGGCTCTTGCGTGATGGAAGCTGATCAACCAAGCACTTAGTTGAAGCACAAACTTCCGACTCAACAAAGGCGCCGTCAGAATGCAGATAGACAATCAGCCGACATGTCAGTTTCTCAGCACCAGAACAATCAAAAGATGCGTTGTGTCCGGCTCACACTTGGACCAACATTTGGCCTTTTCAGCCTTCAGGTCTTTTCCGTTTTCAGACGCCAGTATCCAGTATGACTTGCTCCTTTATTTGCTGTTTCTTATTCTAACTCGATCAGTCTTCCGCAGTCTGCAACTTGCTTAAACCACCCGCGCATGATGCGTCCATAAGCACAGAACTGCATCATGCCAGCCGCCACTCTGAAGACATGGCTTCTCCGTGAGCCCATTTGGCTTCCCTAGGGACAAGAACCCCCGTTCTGTCTCGCATCCTATCCAGCTAGTTACTCTCTTTCACAATACATTCTTGCTTTGTTGATCAACAGCCCCTTCCTGCCTCTGCCACTTCGGAGTCTTGGTGACGGGGTTAGGGCTATGTTGCATCACGTGACGCGTTGATACTTGTGTGCCATTATTTCGGGGATCGTGCACCGAACCTGAAGATGCTTGCATGGTCTAACGGTTATGACTGCGGATTCTGATTCCGCCAGCGGCGGTTCGACTCCGCCTGTGAGCTTTCATTTTTGCTGTCCTTTGTCTTTTTGGCCTCCTTGTGGGCAGAACGCAACAGAGATGTGTGGACTTGGTGCTGATCGTCGCAGAATACAGAGCTACCCTAGGTTTGCTTTCGATGGGTCTAACGGTTGTCTATTGCAAGCATGATAGTCGTTTAGTATATAATCGACGGTTATAATTCTTGGGGGAGATGTGAGCCTATGGTGGTAATTTTTGCGCGCTGTTTTTGGGTGAAGTGGTCGAATTAATCCTGCCGTTCAATAACTCGGGGTCCCTCGGCACGTCTCATCTGGACACCTGCATCGCTAAATATACCTAGTAGGCTTCTCGAATCGCTGCAAATCCCATCAAGTCATCTAAATCCTCAATATGAATTGCTCTAGGTACCATGTGTACATCTACTATTCACCCCAATGAGGAGCCTTCCTAGTCATCGACTCACTTGTTGGAGATACAACCCTAGCTCACCTTGGCCTTGGTGGTGTATGCTGTGCGACCACTCCTTGCTGTCATTTGGCAGCCACTGAAAGGTTCTGGGTAGCTGTTGCTACGACCAATGCAACCGCAGCCGCACCTTAAAATAGGAATCATTCCCCTGGATCCCATCCTTGAACGATATTCCTTCTTCTCAATTTTTTGGCCTCCAGCTCTACATGACCGACCACATCCTGCGTTGTGGGTGTGGGCCGAAGCAAGGCGAGGGTAGCCAAGCGGCATCGGCAGGCGCCGAACGGTAGCCGAATTTGGCGATCGGCAAAAAACCATCTCTTGCCGAGAGCTTGGGCGACGCTGACGTAGGTCCCCTGCATATTGGCCCGTGATAACCTGGGCTATTCGGCACAGGAATCGGCCGGGTAGCACCATATGCCGGCGGAGGGCGACAAGGCCCTGCCGTCCTGTTTTCTGGCAGCGCGCGTGCCTTAAAGGACAGCCAGTCAGAGCAGAATAGAATGGGATGCTGCTTCTGTCTTGTAGCCTTTTTGCATGTGTTTGCCACCGTCATCGGTCACTTGACGAGCCGAATTGGCCATTGCGCACCCCAGCGAACGTCCGTATCCGCTCTCGCATCTCGCGTCTCTCATCAGCTTCCAGCCTATTTCGGCCTCGGCTCCGGGAAGCTCTGCTGTTCGGCTACTCAGGCCCGGGGAGCTACAACCGGTCAACCATCTGCCAGACCAGGGCGAGAAGGTCCCCCATCTTTGATATCGCCTTCTAGCGGTACCATTCCCAAATCAACTCGAGAGTCCCCCCCCACTCTCCGGAAGTAGCCGACCATACATCATATTCAAGGTGTAGCGACACAGAGTCAGAGGGCAGAGTCTACGCACAAGAGCAAGGTCGGCGCAAACCACCCACCCCCGCCTAGCCAATAACCGCCCTGGTAATGGTCAAAGGCGGCACCAAGCTCCCCCACCAAAAAGAAGAGCTCGGGCAGTCAATCCCGGCCTGCGTGTGGATTTAGTCCCGCCCAGACCCGTGCCAATTCTTATCCCGGAGAAGCTTCGACTCTCGCTCCCGCCCATCTCCATCTCCATTCCCTCCCGCTTCAGCTCTCCGACGGTCGATTTCCCACAATGTCGGCCCCCAGACCCGTTGCGCGCTGCCTCCAGCGCGGCTCGCGGGCCCTCCCGCGCCCTCAATTGCGGCCGAGAAGCACCATCTCGGCCGCCGCGACGAGGACCGGCACCGCCTCCGCTCCCCGCCGACACGCCGCCGCCGCCTTCGTCGCCGTCAGGGTGCCATTGGGCTCCCGCGCCTTCAGCAGCACTGTCCGCCGCCGCTCCGACGACAACGACGACGAATCCTTTGACCCGGCTTCCGTCGAGCGCGAGTCCGACGAGGTCGACGTGTGCATCGTCGGTGGTGGCCCCGCCGGCCTCAGCGCCGCCATCCGCCTAAAGCAGCTGGCCAACGAGGCCGGCAACGAGGACTTCCGCGTCCTCGTCCTCGAAAAGGCCGGCGACCTGGGCGCCCACATCCTCTCGGGCGCCGTCATCGAGCCGTCCTCCATCAACGAGCTCATCCCCAGCTGGCTCGACGAGGACAACCCGGACCGCTTCGAGCATGCGACGCCCGCCGGCACCGACCGGATGCGCTTCCTCACTAAGTCGGCCGCCATCCCGCTGCCCGCGCCCCCCCAGATGAGCAACCACGGCAACTACATTGTCAGCCTGAACCAGTTCGTCAAGTGGCTGGGCGAGCGGGCCGAGGAGGTCGGCGTCGAGGTGTATCCCGGCTTCGCCGCCTCGGAAATCGTCTACGACGCAGACGGCTCCGTCAAGGGCGTCGCCACCAACGACCTGGGCATCGGACGGGACGGCAAGCCAAGGGACTCGTTTGAGCGGGGCATGGAGTTCCACGCCCGGGTCACCATGTTCGGCGAGGGCTGCCACGGCAGCCTCTCCAAGCAGGTCATCAACAAGTTCGACCTGCGCAGCGACAGCCAGCACCAGACGTACGGCCTGGGCATCAAAGAGGTGTGGGAGATTGACCCGGCAAAGTTCCAAAAGGGCCAGGTCACCCACACCATGGGCTACCCGCTCTCCAAGGACACCTACGGCGGCTCCTTCATGTACCACTTTGGCGACAACCTCGTCAGCCTCGGCCTCGTCGTGTCGCTCGACTACGAGAACCCCTGGCTCTCGCCCTACAACGAGTTCCAGAAGCTCAAGAAGCACCCCCTCTTCGCCGAGGTGCTCGAGGGCGGCAAGTGCATATCCTACGGCGCCCGCTCCCTCATCGAGGGCGGCTTCCAGTCCATCCCCAAGGTCGCCTTCCCTGGCGGCGCCCTCATCGGCGACTCGGCCGGCTTCGTCAACGTGCCCAAGGTCAAGGGCACCCACAATGCCATGAAGTCGGGCATGCTGGCCGCCGAGGCCGCCTGGACCGCCCTCAGCGAGAGCAACGAGGGCACCGTCTTCCTCTACGATTACGAGGAGAAGCTGCGCAAGTCGCCCATCTGGAAGGAGCTCAAGGAGGTGCGCAACATGCGCCCGTCCTTCCACACGCCCCTCGGCCTCTACGGCGGCGTCATGTACTCGGCCGTCGAGGCCTTCGTCCTCAAGGGCCGCGTGCCCTGGACCCTCAAGCACAAGACGCCCGACTACGCCAACACGAAGCCCGCCGACAAGTACCCCAAGATTGAGTACGAAAAGCCCGACGGAAAGCTCACCTTCGACATCCTCACGAGCGTCTCTCGCACCGGCACCAACCACGAGGAGGACCAGCCGGTGCACCTGCAAGTCGCCGACTGGGACGCCCACACCGAGTCGACGTACCCTGCCTACAAGGGCCTCGAGAACCGCTTCTGCCCGGCCGGCGTGTACGAGTACGTCGAAGACGAGTCCAAGCCCCACGGTGTGAGGTTCCAGATCAACGCCCAGAAGTAAGTCATCCATCCCTTCGTTTGTCTCAGGCACCGCCAAAAACAACGTGCCCAAGAGTCCAATATCATTTTGACTAACAATTTTCTCCCTGCAGCTGCATCCATTGCAAGACGTGTGATATCAAAGCACCCCACCAGGACATCAACTGGCAGGTGCCCCAAGGCGGCGAAGGACCCAAGTATTACATGACGTAGCACGGGTTTTTGTCAAGGCTGAGATGGACCGGCATCATATCCCATCTTCTTTTTGGCGAATGCGTTTTTGGGCATCTTCTGTTATGGAAATTTTCTTCGTCTCCGACTCTTCTTTGTATGATACCTGATATATCATTGCATGCAGCATACTGATGGCGCGAGTGGGAGAATGGCCCTACGTTCTGGAGTGGCAGTCGAAGGCAAGAGGAGGGGGTACAAAAAAGGGAGTGATGGACGGCTTATTATGGATACATAGCTGCTACAAACAAATGGAGTTCGGTAGGCAGCCAGTAAAGGAAGGGAAGAGAATCAAAACCTCGTTGTTGCAATAAAGATAGGGCCCGTTTGTTATCAACTGGCGCACACCGTCATTTTGTTGCTCTTGACGTCTTGCTTTGCTGGCAGGCATTCTCACGAGTTGTTGGAACCATTTCGTGGCATCTACTTGCCAGGCCGACAATTTACAAATGCATGGAAATGGAGCCCTTTGCGAAATCTAGAACAGAACATGTGGAGGCGGTGGTCGTGGCGCCTTGCCAAAGGCGAACGAACCCACGCGAAGGGGCTGTGCAACCTGTGCCACATATGCAACGACATTCCACTTGTGGCTGTTGCATTACTTGTGCAACTTGGACCACGACCCTCGCAACTTATTACGACAGGCACCTCACGCATGTGACTGGACAACCGACGGCACAAACGGGTTGCTTCGGGGTTTGAGGAATGTCAGTGCGTGTGGCCAAAGCTGCAAAAATGCTCCTGCATGGCTGACCTGGGGACGGACGACTTGTTTTCCCCAAAGCAACCCTGGTTATACGCGGCTGCTGGTTGATTAGATGCAGCCTCAAGATTGCAATTGTTCAGCGCCAGCGGGGAACAGGCAGGGAAGATGGCCAAGGCATCCCAACCCTGGACTGGGGGCCATGTGAGGCTGGAAGCTGCGAGAGCGAGATGCATTTTGCGAGCAAACCAGGCCCCCCTGCTTGGTGCATCCTTCAGCACTTTGCGATAGACCAGTTCCTATCGAGGAATAGCGCGGAGGCCATCCTCACGGTTTGCTGCTTTGCCAGGTGCCACAGGTCCTGGGGGCGAAAAATTGTTAAGGCGGTACTTCTGTCAGCAGGTGGGTTGGGCCAAACGCTTCAGCCGAAAAGGTAGTTGTACATGGCGATCCTGGGAATCAAATTTTTCGCGTCACCACTCGGCGCCAACGCGGCCGCGACAAACACCCTGAAGCGACCGTGTCCTCAGCGAAAGGATCGAGTCAGGCCGCAGGGTTGCATATCCCTTGATAGGCCTTGACGCGACAGCTGCTTCCAGAACCGACAGCCATTGTGCATTCTGAGAGAAAACAAGACTGGCGGTCCTTGGACGACATTGGGAGACGTGAAGAAGCAAGATCTGATGGTTGAGGAGAGAGGTGAAAAAGGCGAGCATGGTGCGTGACAGGGCGTGAGACAGGAGTACTGGTACCAGGGCGCACTAGCCACTCAGCGGCCGCAAACAGCAGGGTCCCGCCTCTGGCCGCGCAACCAGCTCCTGTTGGCTGCAGCTGGTTGGCTGCAGGCATGACTCACTCTGCTCAAAGAGCGTGCGTGCGTGCGAGCGGCGACTGGGCCACAGAAGCACAAAGAAATGCCAGGAAAGCTTACCCACACAGCCACTTGAGGGTCACGGATAACCCACGCTTGCCACGCTTCCGTGACTGTCGACTCAGGACCAGCGGGCGCCATGTTCGGGCGCGACGTCGCGATGAGATGCGGCGCGGGTGGTGCGGCGATACCATCCATGTGTCGGGTTGGTCATGAGACGTCAGTGGCAAGCCGTCAGGGGACTCAGGCCGCGAGGAGGCATCTCAGGAGCCCATTATGCGAAGGGGTGTTCTGGGGCCAAGCACGTTTCAGGGTTGACGCGTATCAAGGACGGCGGTGTTGGGAGGTGCCCGGAAAAGGTGCCTTCAAGGGAATGATGGGATGGCAAGGTTGGTTAGGTTGACGGAGCCGAGGGTGGCTGGCAAAGTGGGCGATGGGGGGGAGGGGGGCAAAGGGCACGATTGGGGCAATGGAGGAGCCTGGAGGAGACCTTTAGAGCCGTCCGAGTCGGCGGAAAGCCAAAAGCAACCAACCACCCGTGCTTGTCAGGCCGCCCCAGCACCCTGGTCCATAATTTCCAGCCCACCCAGGCCCCATCACAGCGCTGTGGCCTCGGATTGCGTGCTGCCACCGGACTTGGTTTGAGCAACGCCGCCGTCTGGCCGGCGGTCGGGTCAGGTTCTGCCTGGTGTCGCCCACAGTCCACAGCCGGCGGTCGGTCCTCCCGTCATCGCTAAGGGGTCAAGCACGCATCGTGTTCGGATATGGGCCGTTTGCTTAGCTGCGTGGTATTTCGAGGCGTCGCTCGTTCGGCGAAGGATGGGGATCGATGCGTTCGTAGGTTGTCGTCGATTTATCGTCGCCGTGCGTTGTTGGATTGTGGTAGACACATCGCTCAGGTTGCTGTGTGAGGAGGAGACGGTTGGATACTGGAGGCAGAATGGAAGGAGGCACGCGTACCTCTGTGGAAGGAAGAACACGGGTTGAGAGTCAGGTCACTCGCACGAGTAATCAGCGCCAGCCACGGTCGGGGCGACATCGTGCCGTTGCCACAGTGCTAGGGTGATTTGATGCCCCAGGCGCGGAATTGAACTCACGGTGAGGGCCGATCTGAGCACTTCAAGGTCCCGAGGCTCGCGTCCTTGTACCCTTGTACTGCGACCTAGTCGCAGATATTGCGGTACTTCAGGGGCTAGAGGCCTGGGCTGGGGTGCAGGGTGGAAAAAATAAGGAGATAAAATCACTTCCGCGACGCTGGCTGATTGGCTGGTGCTGCTTTAGTGTCCGCGCTAAGGTGTGCCAAGCCCACCAGCGCCGACGCCACAGGTCGTGTTGTTGCCTTGCGGCTCCTGCCTGAGCAGGTGGCAGCCAAAATTATAAATGAGCCAGCCCTCCCCTCGCCCGCCTGACGCGAGTGTTTTGAGCGAAGTCCCGACCGCCGGCCCTACGTACCTACCACATACGTTTGGCCACTCAATTAATTATCCCCACGACGTCACACCCCACACCCACTACGCCTCCTCACCTGGACCATATCTGCCTTGGAGCATACTGGACTCGGAATCGCATCGCGCATCTCCCTCTCCATACAAGGCACATCTGATCTGCCAGTCCTTCCCACCCTTCTCCTACTTCTCATCACTGTGCCGTGCACCCTCGCGGTTGTGAGCTCGCTCTCTGGTATTGGAGACGCCCTCACAGGACAGCAAAAAAAGGAAAGAAAAAGAGGAACAGGTTCCCGGACCCGTCGCGACCCCAGCCCACGGACTGAAATACGTTCCTGGCCTTCGATTCCTCCTTGCGCTCATTCGACCTCGTTGACCCGACGACTGGAAAGCGAAATACCCGTTGACGCCCTCGTCGCCGTTGCCATCGGGTCGCTTGTGCTGTGTAGACACCAATAAAAAGAACGTGCTGGTGAAGTGTGAACAACCACATCTGGTCGCGCGAGATCAGTCCCTCCAAAACAAATCCAATCGTCTTGGCTGCTGTCTGTTCGTGGCCGAACACCCCCAAGGAACCCATTTCTGCCTGGACAGCCGTCTTGCAGGGGAGACATTCACTTGTTCATCTCCAGTGCGCGATTGGTAGGTCTACCTGTTCTGTCTATGACTCACTGCACCGCCACCTTCCCCCGCCTATATAAACCCCATTTCTCATGCTTTTTCCAAACTTCTCTTCTACATCATCATTGCAGTTTCCTGCTCCCCATCACATCATCCGTCGCCTTGCCCTACATTCTAGTCGTAGGGCACTCTCCGCATTTCAGGCTTCGCGATGCTAACATTTTGATCGCTCAGATCTGTTCGGCAAATCGCAAGACCTTTGTTGCGTCTCCTGAGTACCGACTCCAATCATGGAAGGAATCCAGACGCATCCATCCAACGCGGCGCAAGCCAAGGCCTTCACTGCGCCTGGGTCGCTGTCGTTCCCCGGCGCCACTAACGAGCTGACCCCGCCTCCCGCAATGAACGGCGAAGCTCAGCGACCGGTCCCCAACGGCCAGCAGGCCGCCAACGGAAATGGGGTGACTCCCGCGACTCCTGCCGCCACGCCTGCTGCCAACCAAGGCCCTAGCGGAATCACTCCCACTCTGCAGTATGTATAACCTCCTGAGAGACTTTTACCTGCTCAGTGAGGCTGAACTTGCTACTTTCAAGGAACATTGTGGCTACAGTCAACCTTGACTGCCGCTTGGACCTCAAGACGATTGCTCTGCACGCGCGAAACGCTGAGTACAACCCCAAGGTACTGCCGGCTGTCTCTTGCTATGCGCAAACCAACTTGATGCTAACCCACTGCAGCGTTTCGCCGCCGTCATCATGCGTATCCGTGAACCCAAGACGACTGCCCTCATCTTTGCCTCTGGTAAGATGGTCGTGACTGGTGCCAAGTCGGAGGACGACTCTAAGCTGGCGTCGCGAAAATACGCCCGAATCATCCAGAAGCTCGGCTTCAACGCCAAGTTCACCGACTTCAAGATTCAGAACATTGTCGGCTCCTGCGACATCAAATTCCCCATCCGTCTGGAGGGTCTGGCCTCTCGCCACCACAACTTCAGTTCTTATGAACCCGAGTTGTTCCCTGGTCTCATCTACCGTATGATCAAGCCCAAGATTGTGCTCCTGATTTTCGTCAGCGGCAAGATCGTCTTGACTGGTGCAAAGGTCCGAGAGGAAATCTATCAGGCCTTCGAGATGATCTACCCTGTGTTGCAAGGTTTGTCATGACCCGATACCAATCAAACCTTGACCGTCACTAACTTGTCATCCAGACTTCCGCAAGGTTTAGATGCACACGGGTGATCAACGTCGAATTATTTTTTTTCTCCCGCCATTCGACTTGTATGACTAGACACCCGTCACGATACCACGATTGCTTTTTTTTCACACCTTTCAGGCTGGCTCGGATCATATCCGGGTCGGCCTGAAACTGCGTTTGTATCATTTGACTCATTTTTTTACTTTGCTGCATTGCATCGGCGTTGGCATGGAGGGCCAGGAAGGGGGATTTTGCGACGGAAATGGTTTACTGGGGTAAAACATGAAAGAAAGACTACTCATCCCGCGACGCACATCATAGATTGGTTGCGCCGGTCTCGCAGCGCAAGCGCTTGCCTGACCCCGAGCGCTGTTAATATTCTCAAAGGGACTCGTTGAGTGGAGAGGAAGAAGATACAGACTGGAGACCCGACCACTTGGAAGGGCTCCCAGCCAAAGAAACAAAGCGCCCTGGGTGAACCGGGGCTCTGAAAACAAGGGAGGAACATGTTGCCGATGGTTTCCTGCTGGCAAAGCATCTCAACTGAGGTTGACTGGTGGAAGGGGACACGAATTGCTTAGACGCTCGGGTCTCTCTACTGGTTATGAATAAGACAAATCTCCCAAAGAGCTTGCGAACCTATTCGGTGACATGAGTTGTCTTGGAATTGTGACGCTGTTAACGGATGCCCTCTGTGTTGGTGACTCAGTTGTATGGTTACCCCTTGAGACATGATCTGATGATTTGTTCGTCTGGGTTGCACCAGCTCCAAATCGGTCATGCATCTGCAACGACGTTGAGAAACCCTTTCTTCACTCGTCATCGCCATCATCGCCATCATCGCCGCTGTCGTCGTCGTCCTCTTCATCCTCTTCATCCTCCTCTTCTTCCTCGCTGGATGATGACCTTTCCTCATTGGATGACCCTTCCTCACCCTCCTCGCCCTCCTCCCTGTCCTCGTCATACTCTTCTCCCTCCTTATATTTATATGCACCACCTCCGGCCATTGCCTTCTGCCTCTCCTTCTGCTTGTACTTGTCGTGAAGCCCCTTCAGCTTCTTGGCCTTGTCCTTGTGCTTGGCTAGCCCCTTGAGCTTGCTGAACAAGCCGCCCCCCTTGGAGGCGCCTTCTTTGCCTTCGTCGCCCGCATCGCGAGTGCCGGCAGCGGCAGACTGGCCTTGGCCGTGAGCGTTGCCCCCTCCTGCAGGGACCGCCTGGTGAGGTGCAGTCTGATATCCTGCGTACGTAGCGCCGCTGGGGGCCGGCGGCGGGCCATTCATCTGTCTGGTGTCTGCAGGAGCAAACTGCTGTGCATATCCCTGGTTTCCGTGAGGGCCCGGCGCGTAGGATGGGGTCGGAGCTCCTTGGCTCGGCATAGGGAGGCCTTCCATGCTCGGCTTCGGCGAGTGGGCCGGAGTACGGAAGCCGCCATGGTCCTGGGCCGGAGCAGCGAGCCCGCCTCCCATGCTCTGGCCGTAGGAGTGGCCGTACTGACCCTCTGCGGGGCCGCGAGCGCCTGGTGCTGCACTCTGGGAGCCGGCCTGACTCTGAGGGTATCCGGGGACAGACTCTGGCTTAGGAGCGGCTGCTGGGGGCGGCGCCACGGGCTGGCTGGGCATTTCCCACTGTGACCGTCCAGTCGAGATGTCTATGTAGTACCATGTCTGGTAGGACTGGCTGAACTCGGCTGACCAGCCATTGGGAAGCTGGGGCGCGTTGTTGGGAGGCTGTTGTGGAGGTGGCGAGGTATACGCTGTATACTGCTGTTGAGACGACATGGTGGGAAGAGTTGCAGTGCCAAGGATGCAGCGAGCCGAGACATTGCGTTGCAAGAGCCGTCCCGGGTTATATACAAGTAATCTCGAGAGTCTAAGGTACTAGTAGGCGTCCCCTTGCCCATCCCGTTTGGTGCTGGTGCTGGTGGCCAGCACGACGAAGACATGGATCAGCCGTAAACTTACCTATTACCACCGGGATGTCAGCTTACCTGTGAAACAAGAAGCTGACTAGGTGTGCCAGGAAGTGTTCAGCCTCGAGGGCGAAGCTTTCCCCCTCATGCACGTGGCGATGTATAGGCTGCCAAGCGGAGGCGAGACCCGGGGAGCTGGGTATCATTGTCTCACGTACTTAGCGTAGGCGGCTGCCTGCAAGACGGCTTCATATGGATTCATATTAAAGACTGCTATGTATTATATATGGCTACTTGGGTATGTATTGAATCATAGATCACTGCGTCTACCTGTGAGTACTTAAAAAAAAGAGAGAGAGAGGTCTTGGAACCATATCTTGGACATGACGTCCTGCTCATTCCGCGCCGACTTCGTAATAATGACTTCCTGCCCAGAAGACCACAAGTCCCCTCGTATAGCTGTGCTTCGCCATGGATCTTTGCGCCCTCGAACCAAAGTCCCAAAATCAGCGAGGCCGAGGGAGCCACCAAGGGAGTGGGGCATAGCGGCGTATGTGTGCTCGAAACGATCCTTGGGCTAGGGCTATTGGCCAATCACTACAGAGAAGCCAGCATGCCCTCGACATTGGCAAAGCTGAATTCGTCTAATGTCTCTCTCCAGAGTCGATTGGCCACCTCTCGACCTTGATCGCCATAAGATAGGGCGCTGTAGCTGCATCTGGTGTTACTTGGCGCTCTCATCCATGTCACCTTCATACCTGCGCATCCTGATACGCCAGAGGCGCAGCAGCAGCATCGACAATGCGCGAGTGAGTGTTGGCCTAGGTCACTCGACGCTGGCCATTCGGCACTCCCGGTCGATGATATTGCCGCCACGCAATGGGTGTCTCATTGGCTGGTGGAAGTGTGAGAGGGGGGGATGCTTACCTCATAACCTTCCAGTCCATCACATAACTGCCATGTGTCTCGGGTCCCTTAACGGCTGCCGCGTCGATAAATGTGCTGGCCCCGTCCCGGAGGCTGCGCCCAAAGGCGGCTTTGAACACAGTAAAGAAGAGCCCGTTGCCAGTCGACAGGTCGCGGTGCAGGCCCGAGCCCTTGCACAAGCCCGGGTCAACGAGGTTGACGATGACGTCCTCCCTTTTCACATGACTGGCCAGGCTCTGTATCCAAAAGTGTCCGAGAGCCTTGCTTGTCGCATAGTGGTCATACTTGTCAAAGGCCTCCTCGCGGTCGAACTCGGCAAATATGGGGTCCTTTAGCCGCTGCGGAAACTTTGCCATCCACGCTGTCCCCGAGCTGACGACTGACAGCCGCCCAGGCTTTCCCGCTGGCGACTTTTCCTTGAGGATGGGGAGCAGCAGAAACGCGAGGAGTGACGTGGACAGGTAGTTGACCTGGAAGATCTTCTCGTGTCCCTCGGGGCTCTTGGAGAACTTGTCGTCGACGACTCCTGCATTGAGGATGGCAATGTCGAGCCTGTCCAGGGTGCTGCACTTGTTGGCAAAGGCTTGGATGCTTTTGTATGACAGCATGTCAACCTGCCACACCTCAACGGTCCTGTTGGGGTACTTCTTGCGCAGGCCCTCAGCCACAGCCTCGCCCTTGGACACTGTTCTGACGGCTAGAATGAGACGGGATACCCCATACTCGAGGAACCAATCGCAGCTGGCAAGACCGAGGCCGACATTGGACCCGGTAATGATGACAGTCTGGCCCTCGAGCGATAGTGTTGGTGGTGGGTAGACTGGTTTGGCGAACTGAGACTGGAAGAAGTGCTTGGCCTTGAAGGCGGATGGTCCCAGCTCCGACGATTGAGTTGCCATGGTGGCCTGTTCGAGTGCAGGGCAACAGTTGATGGCTTTCACGAAAATACTTGTAAGTCGAGCTTGGTGGTGATCGAAGTGATTGTTTGGCTTACAACTTCTTCCCGATCAACAGAGCAGAGGCCGTTGGACATATTTATAATGTTTTCTCCTCGTCAACCGCCCTAATTCCATCAACGTCTTCAGTCGTAGGCAACGACCATAGCCGCCTCTGGATGCGATTGATTTCCTAACCGGGAATACAGTCTTTGGCTGGAATGATCCCTGCCAAGGAGTGATGACACTCTAGCCAACCAGCGAGCTGCGGACTGCGCTTTTCCGCTTTGGGATAACAGTCTTTTTGGTTGCTGCAAGATCTGGCGGGCCCGAAGCCTAAAGCCGATGCCAGGATCGCAGCCACACACGGACCCGGCCGACACTCTCTCTTCCTTGAGACACGACGACGGTGGCATGGCTGGGCTTGGCCAAGGCTGCTGATGACGATGGCTGAGCGTGAAGTCGGCGTAACTATCCTTCCCGAGACGGGTTCAATGGCTCCGCGCCCCGATCATGCCTTATCTCCAGTGCAGCTGATGATGCGGAGCGGAGAACGACTTGCTGGCGAATAATTTCTGACGATCCCTCCGTATCGTCACCTCCGCAAGTGAAGTGGTGGCCTGTGGCTCAGCCGGCCCGGTTGGGAGCGAGGCTGCTACTAGACCACGCGCCCGCCTCGTGGGAAAAGCAACCAACAACCAATGTCGTGGCAAACCCCGATTCCTTCAACCACGAAAATCGTACAATGCCGGAGACTAGCGCCGTCAACACGGTGGGCTAGCCCGCCGCCCACCTTGCCGGTTTCCTGCCATGCCGAGAATATGCGTCCTGCAATCGCGGCTACGCCGTAATCGGAGAAGGCGCACATGGCCGGCTGGCTGGGCAAAAAAATATTATGGGCACACGATACGGGCGAGGCTACTGATTGCCGGCCGTCTATGCTGGCCTGGTCCCTCCGCCCGCCTCTCTTCGGCTGGACTCGAAGTCGATATCCGTCTTCTCTCCCCTTGGTGATAGACCTAGAGAGTCAACGCTCCTCCCCCTCATCTGCCAATGGACCGCCCGCCCGCCTCCATCCTCATCGTCGGCTCCGGCGTCTTTGGCTTGGGCTCCGCCTTCGCCCTCACCAAGCGGCCCTTCTTCGCCAACACTGCCATCACCGTCGTCGACGATTGCGGTGGCCAGTTCCCGCCCGAGGATGCCGCCAGCGTTGACTCGTCGCGCATCGTCCGTGCCGACTACTCTGACCCGTACTACTCTAAACTCGCGGCTGAGGCTCAGGATCTATGGCGGAAGCAGGGTGACGACGAGCTGGGCGGAGAGGGCCGCTACGCCGAGTCGGGCTTCATCTTGACCGCCAACGAGCCCCCCAAGGACTACGCCTACAAGAAGTCGGGAATGGACTATGTCAAGTCAAGCTGGAGGAACGTCGTCGACATTGCCACCAAGGCCGGCCAGCCCACTGACAAGATCATTGCCCTCGAGAGTGCCGACGCCATGAAGGAGTTCCTCAAGACGGAGGGCAACCCCGGCGACTGGGGCTACATGAACGGCTTCTCTGGCTGGGCCGATGCGGGCAAGTGCATGCAGTGGCTCTACCAGAAGACCAAGGCAACCGGCCGGGTCAGGTTTGTCGACGGTAGGGTAACAGAGCTCGTCACCGAAGGCGAACGGGTTGTGGGAGCCAAGCTGGCCAATTCGACGCTCCTCAAGGCCGATGTCGTGCTGGTCGCGGCTGGAGCCTGGTCGGGTGGGCTGGTCGACCTCCGTGGCCGGTGCGAGGCCACAGGCCACGTCCTTGCCTATATGGACGTTACCCGGGAGGAGGAGAAGGCCCTCGATGGCCAACCCGTGGTGCTCAACCTCAGCAGCGGCCTGTTCGTGATCCCTCCCCGTGACGGCACCATCAAGTTCGCCCGTCACACCTTTGGCTACGTCAACCCTACCAAGATCGAGTCCGCGCTGCCCGTGTCGCACAAGCACAAGCGCGAGCCCATTGTCGCTTCCCTGCCCTACACCTCGCGAGACCACAACACCAGCATCCTCACGCACGAGGCGGCCGGACACCTGCGCAGCGGCATCAAGCAGCTCGTGCCCACCAGCAACCTGGCCCAGCGACCCTGGAAGGACGCCCGCATCTGCTGGTACTCTGACACGCGCAACGGCGACTGGCTGGTGGATTGGCACCCGGGCTGGAAGGGCCTGTTTGTGGCGACGGGCGACAGCGGTCACGGCTTCAAGTTCCTGCCCAACCTGGGCGAGAAGGTCGTCGACACCATGCTGGGCACGGGCGGCGAGCTGGCGGAGCAGTGGAGGTGGAAGGACATTCCCAGCGACGGCGTTGGGTGCGAGGTTGGCGGCGTTTACAAGGCGCTGTTGACAGAGGATGGGAGCCGGGGCGGAGAGCCGCTGGTACTGAAGGACGAGCTTGCCAAGGGCGTCGTGAATCTGACGCCAAAGGCCAAGCTATGATAGACGAGTAGCATATTTAAAGTAGACATGAGCCTTGACGAATCAATTGTACTTTGTATTGAAAACCACAATTGCCGAGCCAATCAGTTCTGGGAGAAATCTGCCGTGATGGTTCACTGGCTGGTATCGCTGTACTGAGGTTATGTAATATTTGGCTGCGTCAACAGCTCGCCCAACTGCCACCAAGCTAGCAGAGCTCTGGCCATCTAGCATTCGTTCCGACGACAACCCACGCTGACGCCCGCCGGCCATGCGCTGAAGCCAACCCACCACGCCCAGCGATCATGTCCACCGGCAAGGGGAAGCCCGACTTCCCCGACCTGGAAGCCAAGCTCCAGAAACCGACAAAGCAGTCCGCCTTTGAGCGCCAAAAGGCCGAGGCCGAGGCGAAGCGCCAGCGCGAAGCCGCCGAGACGGCAGCCGTGTACGACGAGTTCGTCAAGAGCTTCGACGACGACAACGATGGCCACAACGATGGATTCGGCCGCCGCGACTTCAACACCGGGAGCACCCCCTTTGGCTCCTCGCGACCACCGCGACCGGGCTTCGGCAGCGCCCCGCCCTTGGCCGCCGGCGCAGGGAAGCGGCACTTTGGCACTTCGGGCCTGAAGAGCGGTCCGGGAAGCCTTGGGCCGGCACCCTCGTCGTTTGGGAAGAAACGCTCGTTCCAGGACTTTGCGCGCGGGCCCAGGGACAAGGGCGTATCGGGGCAAGACAATGGGGGCCTTTCCGTGCCGAGGGCCTTCAACACGAGCGACGATGAGGACACGGGGGATGCTTCGACCCGCGCGGAGGAGAAGGCCGTTGCGAAACCCACGCTGCGGCTGTCCAATATGCCACCTGGGACGTCGCCTGCGCTCATCAAGACGCTGATACCGGACAACCTCACCGTCGAAAACGTCAAGATTGTTTCCTCTGTGGGGACGGGAGCAGCAGAGCGGAAACACACCATCTCGATTGTGACCCTATCGCAAGACACGCCGGCGAATGAAATCGACGCTGCCGTCAACACACTGCAAAACAAGTACCTGGGCTACGGGTATTACCTGTCGCTGCACCGACATCTGTCCTCAGCAGTGGCGACCGCCGCCGTTCTACCGTCTCTGGGGATATCGTCCACCGGCTCACAACCCTTTGGCGCCAAGCCGGTGGAACAGCCCTCAGGACCCAAAGATGCACATGGACAACAAGGGTTCCAGCGAGGATTCGCCCCGCCGACCTCGTACGCACCCCCTGGAGCTGGAATCAACCGAGCTAGCTTGCTGCATGTGCCAGTAAAACCACCGCAGGATATCAGGACGCTCCAGTTGATCAGCAAGCTCATCGAAGGCGTCCTTGAGCATGGACCCGAGTTTGAAGCGCTTCTCATGTCAAGACCCCAGGTTCAGCAGGAGGAGAAGTGGGCATGGATTTGGGATGCGAGAAGCCAAGGAGGTATTTGGTACCGGTGGAGGCTATGGGAGATTGTCACAGGCTCGCAATCGATGCACAAGAAGGGCAAATATGTACCCCTTTTCGACAGCAGCCACGCCTGGAAGGTCCCGGAAAAGAACCTAAAGTTCCAATACACGACGCGCCTCGACGAGTTTGTGTCGGACTCGGAGTACAACTCATCCGATGACGAAGACTTCGAGGACGACGCAAAGCCGGGAAACGCAGAGAGCGAGTCCGAGAAGACGTTCCTCAACCCACTGGACAAGGCGAAGCTTACACACCTGCTCTCGCGACTGCCCGAGTCTCTGTCAAAACTGCGCAAGGGGGACATAGCCAGAGTTACTGCATTTGCCATCACACATGCAAGCCGCGGCGTGGACGAGGTTGTCGACATGATTGTCTCCAATCTGGAGAAGCCATTCGCCCTGACCGGCGCAAACCCATACAGGAAGCCCGAGCCAAAGGAGGCTCAACAAGGGACGGGCCAGGAGGAATCGGCAGCTAGCGAAGGGGCTGACGTGAGCGCAGCCTGCCTGGTTGGGCTGTACGTTGTCAACGACATTCTGTCGTCATCATCTACGAGTGGGGTCCGTCACGCCTGGCGATTCCGGCAGCTTTTTGAGACAGCGCTGAAGGAGCGCAGGGTGTTTGAGACACTGGGTCTCATGGCAGAGAAGCTGAAATGGGGTCGCCTCAGGATCGAGAAGTGGAAGCGCAGCGTCGGCCTCGTGCTCAACCTCTGGGAAGGGTGGTGCGTGTTCCCAGTAGAAAGCCAGGAGTTGTTCGTTCGCAGCTTCGAGAACCCTCCCTCGCTCAGCGTGGCGGAGAAAGCGCCCGACGGAGAGAAGAAGGGCAAGTGGAAGGTCGTCGAGGTGGCGGCAGATGGCGATGCGCCCAGCGGTGCCAACCCCATGCTACCCGTGTCTACAAAGGAGGACGATGTTGACGGAGAGCCCATTGACGATGATGATGTTGTGGGAGAACCCATGGGCGAGGACGACGTCGAGGGCGAGCCGATCGAGGAGGATGACATAGATGGGGAGCCCATCGACGACGACGATGTCGCAGGAGAGCCAATGGACGAAGACGAGGCAGTTGACGCGGGCGATGGCGAGCATGGAGACAACAAGCAAGAGGCCCCAGCGCCAGAAGCTCAGGGGCTGTCCCGGGCTGGGCCGCCGCGGAAGCGCATGCGGGCAGTTGACATGTTCGCAGATTCAGATGACTCGGATAAGTGACAGGGACTACTGCAGCAAGGATGAGGTCTGGTGCACCATGGCGGTACTGACAACTGTACAGATTACAAAGGTGTTTATTAGTCACAGGGTTTATAGACTGTAGACATGGAACGACTGAAGACTTTGTGGCCCTCCAATATGAAGGCCGGGATATATGGTGACGGATGTTGCTTTGCCATGCCCGGGATCGCATTGGCCCGAGGTGGCGGCTGGCTTCACGTTTGCACACGAGTACCGGAGCAGCTGCTGATGTGAGAACGGCGATCTATTGGGCTGGCTGCTGCACAGACTACAGAGGGCTTGACGATGCCTGGCAATGCCTCGCATCCCAGACATCAGTGGGTATTGTGGTGTGGTCCGTCCCACGGCGCGTGTGGCCTGCCCCGAGTCCAGACGGTGGGTGGTGGTCTTGATATCCGAGCCCGACCAATAGAAACTTGCTCAAAGCGGCCGGGTTCGCTGATGCGATGGGAAACCCATGGAGGTCCAAGTGGGGAGCAAAGAGGGGAGGCCAAAAGCAATGTACAGGATTAACTGGAGGTTTTTCGCGAGTGGAGCAAGGCAGCTGTTGGATGAAGATGATAAACAAAACCAGTCGGGGCATGGGCCTTGCTGAGGTGCCTGGAAGCTTCAATGCAAGTGAAGCAAACGGTTGTGCAGAGCCGCCCGCCTGGCACCCGGCTGCTTTCGGGAGGCCGGAGGGGAACAGTGACGGCCGCCCGAAGTCGACTTCCGGTGCCGATGCACCATGGGCTGGGCTGTTGCGGCTTTCCCACTACGGAAGGGTCCAGCGGGGCATCGATTGCGGCTGGCGGAGAGTGCTCCATAGTAATTAGGTGCTGGAGTGCTGCGAAGGCCCACCACCACCGCACCGGGGCCTCCAACGGTTCTAGGTCGACCTAACAGGACTGTGCTCGACTCGGCCCTCTGCTCACAAGTAGTAAGAATTCACATTGCTGGGCCCAATGCGGCCTAGATACCCGGTCGTGTAGGCAGTGGGAGGCACCGGGTCGCCAAGAGGCTCGAGGGGTCCTGCAAGATGTCAATCAATCCTTCAGCTCGCTTCAGTGGGTTTACCCGGGGCGGCGCAACAGCCGCCAGGACGCCAGGACCGGGCACGCTCTGATGCACCCGGGCGTCCTACGCCATGCCAAGATGCGCGACGGGCGCCGAAAAGCCACTGAGAAATGAGAGTCGAAGAAAACATCAACGCAAGTTTGGGGGTCCAGCTGCTGGCTGGGCTTGCAGATTGCAAGTATGACATGAATTATCAACGGGCCCCGTCCTGCCGCCGAGTGCTCCCCGCGGGCATGTGGGGAGCGACAGGCTCTAAGCACCAACTCAGTGTAGTGTTAGCACAGGCAAGAGTGGGCTGGGTGGGCGCCATCGTCTCGACTTCTCGCCTTGCCTTCCCGTTCCTCAGTAGCACTGGCCGACTGGCGCCTTTCCCTTCTGCACCATACCAGACCCTTCGCTCTCCTCTTCCTTCTCTGTCTCGACGACACACACAATCGCACTTGACTCTCAAACGAACCGCCTGCGCTGTGCGCTGGCACCCGACAAACTGCGACATCGTCCCTGGCGGCAAAACACCTGCTTACTCTGCGCCCACGGCTGGCTGCGCCAACCCCCCCATCACCACTGCGCTGTAGGCGCCCGGCATTTGCAACTTGCCAGTGCATGCGCCGAGCTGCGGACGTGCAACGCTGACCTCGATCGGATCCCACCCGCCTCACGCCTGTCGCTTCCATTGTGGTCTTGACTTCGACAAGTGGTCTCGTGTCCTCTTCCTTTGGCTTAATGTCGTCATTGATGCGTTGCGGCTTCTCATCCCGTCGGCTTCTGCTCGAGCAATAGACCCTCGACTGTCCCACCATCGACCGAACACTCACTTGTCCTACCCTTGCCAACCGTCGCACCCGCTTGGTGCCCCGGCGTAACTATGCCTCTAATCAATGGCCAGAAAATGGCTTGGTACGTTCCCGGTCTTCGTCTTCCATGATGCGAAGCCGCTATCCGTCCATTTGTCAGAGGCTAACGAGCAACTACCCGAAACAGCGAGCCGTGCATCCGCGGCCACCGTTCGACCAAATGCACACACGCCAATGAAAGACTCATGGTGCCCGTTCGAAAACCCGGCCGTCCCCTCAGCTCCTGCCCGCACCCGGCGTCTCGACCCTGCTCGTGTGGCCAGGTCACGGCCGCCATCCCTCGGAAGCAAAAATGCCATTGCGGAACCAAGACCGCTCCGCAGACCCAGCCGAAGACCGAACCGGAGGAGCCCAACCAGGACTCTCAACCCCAGAGCCCTTTGAAAACACCCAGCAGCTCGTATCGAATCCAAAAGAACGCTGCGAAGAACGGTGCTTCTGCCAACAGGAGGCAATCGGCTGATGTCACGGCCTTGGAGCGAATGGACCCAAACATGTTGAATATTCTACCACCCTTCAGCGAAGCGCTGCAGACAGCTTCCACGCCAGTTCCCGAGCTGCCAACGTTTAACGGTATGGGAATGATGCCTGCAGAAACGCCCTACGGTCCGATGGTCTTTCCAATGTTCCCGCCTCCAATGCCACCTCCCATGATGAGCGCGGATGCAGCCAAGCCGATTGTGAATGGACATCAGCAGCCCCTGGATGATCCAGCCAACCAGGCCGAAAAAGCAGCCCCGAAGATGGGATCCTGCTGTGGCGGTGGTTCAAATAGTTCCTCTCAAGTGTCGGCCCCCGTTGCCAGCCCTGCGCCAACACCTTCATTGGTGGAGAAGAAGTCGCAGAGCTGTTGTTCTTCGGGACTCAACTCACCGAAGAACGAAGCTAGATCCGAGACAATGCCATCGCCAACTGTGTCGACGCCAACAAATGGTATCATGATGCCGGCCTTCCCACCCGCAATGATCATGCCCAATGGCATGTATCCATACTTTCCTCAGCCAACCGTGTTTACATACCCCCCGCAGTACGGGTCCTACCTTCAGCCTTTGCAACCCGAGCAATGGAGGCAGATCATGGCTTCGATGACATTTGCAACGCAAGGGCCTATGCAAATGCCATATGGCATGACCAGCACCATGCCTTACCACCAACAAGAAGCGCCCCCGCAGCCAACTAGCCCCCATGCTACCAGTCCGCCGAACGCGGGCACCTCCCACCAATGTAGTTGTGGTGAAGGGTGCCAGTGTGTTGGATGTGCCGCCCATCCATACAACGAAGCTACGCAGAGCTATGTTCGGTCCGCTTGGCAGAGCATGTGGGAAGATCCTGCGAATGCTCAGAGCCATACCCACAAGGCCGAACACGACCATTCAAATGGGCACAGCAACCACGAATCGCCTGTAACAAACGGCTCAGTTGGACTGAACAATGTGCCTGGCACGACGGGCACCAGGTCGCCCACAGCCCCTCAGACGCCATCCGAAGCCGCTTCTGGTACAAGCGAGGAGCAAACCCTGTCGGCAAACGACTTCTTCTTTGTCACCTATCCATTTGGCGAGTCGTGTGCCGGAGAAACAGCGAGCTGCCCGTGTGGCGATGACTGCCAGTGTCTTGGCTGTGTCATTCATGGAAACCCTGGTACTGTTGAGAATGGGAATGGGAATATGTCCTGAAAGGTCGAACTGAGCTGAGAGAATAGGCAAAAAGTAAAAGCGGGCTCAGGAGCCAACCTTTTGGGGAAGCATTTGGTGGCTAGATTTGCAATTCGATGATACCCTCTAGAGCTTCCGAATATGGGAGGAAGCGGCATGATACTTGAGTAATGATACTTGAGTAATGATACTTGAGTAATGATACTTCAGTAATGATACTTTAGTAAAGGATGATGTTTACGCAAGTGACTGAACTCATGATATGAAAGAAATCCCGCCTTGGCTTGTGAGCATCTATAATGGAGGCTGCCTGTGACATTCGCTACCTGATGGGAAATGCGCAGGCTAGTGGTTCGAAATGTGGATCGCACTGTGCGATGGCAGACCCAAAATTCTTGCTGCCGCCTTACTGGATGATACTCACTCCTACGCACTTTCGATTGGCTCGACGCGTCTGCAACTCATCAACAGCCCGGAATTCTAGAGTCATATCAATACTGCCCCTGTTAAACATGGACCGCCGAAGCGCATCGCCCGATAGAAACTCACGGCAGGGGCATCGGTCTCGGGGTGACAGGCGAGGCCATGACCGGGACGGTCACGGCAGGGAGTCGCGCTCACGATCACGCTCCCCGAGACAACAAACGGCTTCAACATCCCGGCAGGATCGTGGCCCGGAACGCAGCAGCCGCCACTCATCTTCAAAGCATCACTCGTCACATCGACACCGGAAGCATGATCATGGGAGGGCGGAACCCCGTGTTGATCTGCCATTCTCGGCCAGGCAACTATCCAAGCGGGATCTAGAAGCCTTTGAGCCCTTGTTTGCGAACTATCTCAGCTTGCAAAAGAGCAAGGAGATTGACGAAATGGATGACCGGGAGGTCAGGGGAAGATGGAAGAGCTTCATGGGGAAGTGGAACCGCGGCGAGCTGGCGGAAGGCTGGTACGATCCTGAGATATTCCAGCGATACTCTGAGGACTACTCAGGATCGGTGGGAAGACCCCAGCCGCCAAGAGAGGAACAGGAGGAGCGTCGCAATGCTCCAGAGCAAAGGTCTCGAATGAGCGATGAAGACGAGGATGACGACGAGGAAGACGGCTATGGGCCTGTCCTACCCACCTCAGATCGCAGCAAGCGCTCCGGCCCTGGCATCCCCACGCTGCAGGACCTCTCGGAGCGCGCTGAACTCGCTGAAGAAGACCGGCAAGCGGCCATTGACGACCTCCGCCTGGCCAGGAAAGCCGACCGGGCTCTACAAAAGGAACGCCTCGAGGAGATGGTGCCACGCGCGGACCCGGGTTCCCGTGAACGCAAGCTCGAGAAGCGGCGCGAGGTAAACGACAAGATGCGGAGCTTCCGCGACAAGAGCCCCGGAATGGAGGCCGGGGACGAGCGCGAAGTTATGGGTGGCGGCGACGAGCTCGAGGAGTACAAGAACATGAAGCAGCGCGAGAAGCGGCGCAAGACGGAGCGCGAGATCCGCCGCGAGGAAGCGGATCGGGCCAAGAGGGAGGAGATGGAGGAGCGGAGGAGGGCCTGGCGGGAGAGGGAGGAGGGGACGGTGGGGATGCTGCGAGAGCTTGCGAGGCAGAGGTTTGGATGAAGGAACTCCTTGGTCTTGCCTGTAGCTCCTTGGTCGCATTTACGGGCATTGTCGGGAACCATGGCGGCACAAATTGGACTCGGTTGATGTGAAGCTGTCCTTCTGGTCTCGGGGCGGAGGCTCAACTGTCGTTGGATGGGGGGCGGCCGAAAAAGAGAATATCGCACTGTGGAAGCAACACCACGGCCCACTCGCTCAAAACTCTTTCACGACAGCAGCCCGCCCCCAAGACGAGGAACTTACCCGCCCAGACGGACCAGGACGACTTCCATTCGTGCTCGAGAAGTACTCAGGCAGACAGACCGCAGGTGAATTCAGCTTGAAAGAGTGCTCTCGCTGACTACGACAGAGTGTCGGGGTTGGTCGCAGCACCACGCGGGGCAATATCACACACATTTTACTACTCAATAATCAGACACACGGCTGCCCACTTCTCCAGCTGTTTCTCGCTGTGCCGCCTCATAATCCGCAATCATGACTGATGAGGTGGACTACGGCGTCGGCGGCATGATGGATGACCCCGAGGACTTCTACCCGCCCACGCCGCCTCACAAGTCCCAGATCTTCACCATGCAGAATGGCAAGCACATCACGCTGCACCTCGTTGGCGCCAGCCCTACAGAGGCACACCATCTCTGGAACGGCTCCAAGATGATTGCCGACTTCTTCGAGGATGACCCGTCGCGCGTACGTGGCCGCACTGTCCTGGAACTCGGCGCCGCTGCCGGCCTACCGTGCCTGGTGGCCGCCATTCTGGGCGCCCGCAAGGTCGTCTGCACCGACTACCCGGACCCCGACATCATCGGCGTCATTGAGAAGAATATCGCCGAGTGCGACGCCACCGTCGAGCCGCGCGGGAGCATCGCCAGCGTAGTGGACGCTGTTGGCTTTGTCTGGGGAGCCGACTCGGTGCCCCTGTTGGACCGCCTCAACCCGGCGCCGCCCTCAACAGCCGAAGGCGCTACCTCGGCCAAGGGAGCGGCCGGCGACGAGCGGTTCGACGTGCTCGTGCTTGCGGACCTGCTGTTTCGGCACAGTGAGCACGGCGCGCTGGTGCGGACCATCAGCGAGACGCTGCGCAAGACGCCTGACAGCGTGGCCTATGTCTTTTTCACATCGTACCGGCCCTGGAAGAAGGAACTGGACGAGCGCTTCTTCGACATTGCGCGCGAGAAGGGCTTCGAGGTCGAGCAGGTCGCCGAGCGCCATCTCGACAAGCCCCTGTTCGACAACGATCCGGGCGACCTCGATGTGCAGAAGACGGTGAGGGGATTTGCCGTGAGGTGGCCAGCTTCGGCTTGCGCATGAAGGGACTGGCCCTCGCGTGAAGGGAGATGAGAAAAGAATCACACTGGGATCATGGGCTCTCAGCTGCCAAGCTGCATGCTTTAGGGCTGGGCTGGGAGTGGGAAGGGGGAGGCGGGGGGATGGGGGATGGGGGAATGGTGAGGTGGGAGACCGATGGGACGATGCAATGAGCGAAAATGATGACGATCAACAGCAAATGCTCACGCGAGCTGGGGAACAACTCCGCCAACAGTTTGCAAATTCTGCTCGCTACAACCTTGACCCTTGGTGATTGCCTCGGTGCGATATCCTCAGCGCCGATGCTGGCCATTGCCATTTACAGTGCGCGTGAGAGCATCATCGACGATGGAACTGTGTGGTGGTGGTGAGTGGTGACGCTTCCCCACTCTCCACATCACGATGGGCGGCGACGTACGTTTCCGGCGCATATGTGTACATTAGTAACCCCTCTCTCTTCCTTCCAAGCCATCGACTCAGATCTCTACGTCGTAGCCAATCCATCCTCGGGGTCCTCGTTCGAGAAACGCAATTTCTCAACCCATTTCTTGGCTCCAGGCCACAGGCTACAGCTACCGCCCGACCGTACGCAGCAGGAATAGACTCCCTTTGCCCGAGACCTGCAGGCGACCTAAGCAAGCACCTACCTACCTGCGCAGGAGACGGACGCCAGAGCGCTACGTAATAACGGGCACCGATTAAGCGCACGCCCTCTTTCAACAGAAATTTGCGCTCCTGCTTGCCCTGGCCCATCATGGTTGTCGGGGACCCAGCCTCGCCTTATCTCGACCAGCTGAACCGAGACGGGTTTGTCATTGTCAAGGCCATCGTGAGCCAAGAAAGGCTCCAGGCACTGCGCGATGCCAGCCACAAGGTGGTTGAACTGGCCCGTGGGGGTGACTGGCAGCACGTCCGGACGGTAGGAAAGCAATTCCCGCCATGGGACGCCAGCCTGGCCCGGGAACACGGTATCTGGGGAGTTCAGCACCTGATGAACCCTGAACTGCCAGGGCATGACATTTTCACCGAGCTGTACTTCTCCGATGAGATCCTCGGTATCGTGAAACAACTATTGTAGTGCGGGGACGGGGACCTTGTCATGGAGTTGTTCAACATGCTTGTCCGTCCGGAGAAAGACTTCGAGCTCAGGTGGCATCGTGACGACATCCCGGCCGAGGCTATGCCCCAAGAGGAGATGGAACGGTTGGGGGAGCCAGCGTGGCACGCCCAGTACAACTTTGCGCTCTTTGACGACAACTCCCTGGTCGTCGTCCCAGGCTCGCACAGGCGGGCTCGAACCGACGTTGAGCGTGGTGCTGACGCATTCGAGCCGAATCTGCCCGGCCAGCTTGTGGTGAAGCTGGAGCCTGGAGATATCGTCTTCTACAACAACAACATTCTCCACAGGGGCGTCTATGATTCCAACAAGGAGCGGGTGACGCTGCACGGTTCTGTTGGACATGTGCAGGGCAGCCAACTCCGCGCCAGGAACGTCCTGCAGCACGGGGTGGGCAGCTGGGTCGACTCTTGCGCCTTCGGGCCGCTGAAAGAGGGGGAGAGGCAACGGGCGGAAGCCATGAGGCAGAGACTAGTCCAACAGGGGACCAGGAGCGGCGACGTCGGCTATTCGCTCCATGGCTGAGGGCTGGACGAGTGAAAGACGAGAGCCAAGATGTAGCCACGCACGAAAGACCTGGCACAGGAAGGGGCAGGGCAGGCGGGACAAGCGTGGTTGTGGCACAAACGAGATGGTGCGGAACCACGGTCAAGATGAGAAGCGGTGCGCCAGGGTGGGCATCCCTTGGTTGACGTTGATGGGTGCCACATGCAAATGGCCACAGGTAACGGGTACTTCAGGGCCGGCGGCGTGAGGAGAAGGAGGGTGAGGTCGTCCCATGTCATGGGAGTGGCGTCCGCTACGGCTGCCGAAGGAAGGCGGGCACCAGTGGAAGATACGGCGTGGTAGATCTGCCAGGACCGAGGCGTTGCCCATCCCGGCTTGTCGGATTATCGCGCAGGATTGTGTAGTAGCTACTAGTCGCCATCAGCAGCGATTTCCTCCCATATGTCCTCTTCTGTGATACCAGCGAGCCATTGTGTTTGCTTGCCTCACCGCAACTCACCGGCACGCTTGGCACAGCCCCCCAGAAGAATCACACCTGCGGAAAAGGTGCTGCGATGGGTTTGCCCGGCAATCCCGGGGTACAGTCGCCCATACCCCACATTCTTATTACCCCGGATATTCTGGCCTGAGGTCGTGGACCAGGAGTGCCCTTGGTTATTCTGTATGCAAGCATAACCTTGAAAGGACCTGAAAGGACCTGTGGCCGGCGATATCTGCCCACTGGCTGTGCATCAGTGAAGCGCGCAGCGGTTGGAAAATAGTGAGAAAAATCCCCAACATCGTCGGGGAGAAAGTCAAGGAGGTGCACAGCAGATATTCGTCGAGCGAGGGGAACCTGGTGGGCTGAGCATCCAGCAGCATTGAGCTGAGGGGGGGTTGCCTGCCCTGCCATGTAAGTAAGTGCTTTTTTTGTTTCCCATGCAGCCAACCACTGCTACCCTCCTCTGAATGGGAGATAAGACAGTGAGTGAGGAAGTCGACTCGATTTTCCGCCACTCCAAGCGAACCGGGAGCGGGATTGGCGAGACAGCGAGCTGGCTTGGCTGGCCATCCCGAGGGGCGGAGAATCTACCCCACACCCAGCTTGCCCCAACTCCCCCATCTGCGGCTGGTGGCTTGCCACCAGGCCCATCGTCACGAATCCAACCAACAGCCGTGTCCAGGTGTCTCTCACTTATCACATCGCATGGCTGTCAAGGTGCCAACAGGCCCCAAAGACTAGGCAAGGTCGACATGAGACGTGATGCGCTGCGTGCAGAGAAGTTGACAGGCATCTGTGACAAGGGGGGGGTTCAACCCTGCCCAAAGGCTGACTGCTGTTTTTCAGCGCTGAGTCGTATGCACTGCGTACGTCCTTGATAGTCCAGTAATGGCAAGGGGACTGGGCAAAGAATCTTGGCGGAGGTGCGCCCCCTGATACGAGCGCATCCATGCCAGGAGGCTTTGTACAGTCATTCAACGAACGATTCGTACAGCGCTAGGATGGCGTCAATTAGAGTCTTTGGAGGCCTGGGCCTGGTCTCAGGATTTCCATCAGCCGGCTCTACTAGGGCATTGACGCGGGGAGGAATGGAGTCGACGAGCTCTCTCTATTGTGAACTATGATTGACCGCGCATGTGCCAAGCCAAACTAAACAGCGAATGCCCGAACGATCCATGCTCTCCATCTAGGCTGGGGACACTGGATATTACAAAGCCACAAGCTAGATAGGCCGCTTTGATCATTGTTGTATTTTGGATGTTCTGAGTCGTGCTTTTATCCGGTTCTCCGGGAGCTTGCAGTATTCGGGCCTCCATATGGGCCGCCTAGTCGTAAGCGAAGCGAGGCCCAAGCACAACAGGCGCTGTTGCGTACAGCGCGCAAAGGGCGCGAATGGCGTGGATTGGTATTGCCCAAGAAGGCAATACTTCGGCCAAGTCAATTTCGCACTAGCAGTAAGTGCATCGGTGAGTAAGGAAGAAGGTTAGTTTGAAGACTTGAGAATCGTTGAGGTGTGCGGCGCCGGGAGAGAACAGGGGCTGAGCCAAAAAGACTCAAGCTCCTCGCAACAAAGGCTGCGCCGTCATAACCATCTGGTCAACTGGAGGTTCCCCGGGGAAACTGATGGAAACATGTGCGATCACTAGGGGCGGCGAGTGGTCAACTCATTTCACAGTCAGACATAAATCGACCGACAGCATGAGCAGGACCCCCCCGTTGGGATTGGGGCACATCAATCTGGCAGTGCCGGACGAGGGGGTAGAGATTTGGTTCGACAAGGAATACGGAGTAGCAGGCAACGAGATCCATTCGAGTGGCCAGGGTATGGAATATGGTAAACAATACGACGGGAAGGAGTAAGGTCTCTCGTACGTAATTCTCGGAAGGTGTGAAAAAACTGACAAATGGGCAGGAGCCGCAGCACTCAGGAGCACTGGGCCAGAGAGAGCTGGGCCAAGGGAAACGAAGGAGCTAGGGACGACCTAAGGGAGTAGGTGCGGCGCACAAGCGCCCCAGTGGAGAAAGTGCGTGTCGACAAGCAAGCTGCTACTCGTAACAAAGGACAAGACGGCACACAGTAACATGTAGGGCGCAGGATGGACCATACAGGGAATAGATTCTGGTACAGATCCTGGGGAGGGGAAGCGGCAGTGTGTGTCAGTGTGAGCCTGAGAGGTCCTCCCCTTTGTGCGACGAGCCAGTCGCGCGACGTGGATTTGCTGGGGTTAACACCAGTGTTGGCAGGGAAGGCAGGTGCTAGGGCGATTGACAGAGAGGTGATTGGCGGTTGGGCTAAACCCCAAGACGCGAAAGAGCAGCGTTGTTACTTCTTGCCCCACGCGGCCAGGCCCTCTTGGCCTTTAGCGGCATGTGCCACGGTGGAGGGCCCCGCCCACGGAGCCCAAAACGCTGTCCGAGAGGCCGCTCTGGAGCCCATGGTGACCGGGTTCTTCTCCAAAGTGCGGAGTCGAACCCCAGATTGCTTGTCCCCATGGGGGTAGCCAAGTGAGGCAAGAGAGGGGTCCCATGCCCATGCTAAAAAGCCATGGCCAGACGCACCGCAGATTCCGCTTGGGTTGGCGAGATGCGATGGGGGAAAGGCGAGCGACACCGACACATTCTGCCAAGTACCTATCCTTCCTCCCGGGCGGCGGGGGAATCTCGCGTTTTCTTTCCTCCTTCAGGGACCTGCGGGGCTCCACCGGAACACTGACTGACTGGAATTGGTGGCCCCCTTTGGTCCAAGAGGGGAAGCAGCCTAGCAGGGCTACCTGCCTACAAATGATGACCACGCACATGCTCGTGGCTTTGTGGTACCCCGTACCTACAGCACCCTGCATCGTCAGGTCGCATCAACTCTGAGCGAGCCCTGCCCGCAAATGCCGCCCGTCTCGCCTCCCATTATCCCGTAGTCCATGGCGCCAGGCCTGTTTCTGTATGGTCATGATGAAATAGCTGATTCTCTGCGGACGGAGTATCGCGCCCTATTTCATTCCCCACGGACTTTTCCCGGCCCTGACTACTCCGTAGATGGCGAGGCTCCACACCGACGGACAACAGTCCGGGGCGGCTGGACATGCTGTTTTCGCCAGCGAGCTGCCAAGGGAGTGCCCAGAACGGGTGCGGTGGTGAATGGTGGCTGCCACCCCCAAACGCCCTACATGCCCCCCATTCCCCGGCCGGCGGCGGGGCCAAGGCCTGCTTAGGGAGGTCGGCGGCCAAACTTTTTTTTTCCCTTACGTGACGCTTTCCACCCAGTGCGTGCCAGATGCTGTCTCCTCCTCTTGGCCTGCTCCCCCAGGATCCTCTCCCTCTCCTTGCGCGCCGCCTCTCACCCAGCCCAGAAGCTCCCCCCGTCTGCATTGGCTCCCATGACCATATCGTGCTTTGCATATCTGTCTCCCATCATTTGCCATTTTCCCACTTGATGGTGTCGTTATGATTAGCGTCAGCACCTGCTTCGTCTGATACCCCGGCATCCTGGCGCTGGGTCCGTAGTTGGAGATAAACCGGCTGAGCGACTTTACCCACCTTTTCTCTCCCTTTTCTCCCCACATAGAGAGGAGAGACGCCAGGAATCTCGGTGCTGCAACGTAAGATCCTGAGCGCCCACCCCACCCACACATCTGCCTGGGCGCAGTCAGGAGTGGCATCCATCCCACAGCACGCCGCACCGCACCGCACAAGTACCCAGTACCCCCAGCAAATCTCCCCTCTGCCGACATTGCCTCCACTGGCCCCAGATGGACGGGGTCTTGCAGACCTGGGCTCTTTTTTACCTCCAATTTCCCCGCCCTGGCCCTTGCGCCCGCGCTACCGCCGCCATCTGATCCTAGCCCTTTGATGCTACCTCAACGTCTATTGTCTCTTGTGCCTTTGCGCCCTCTCGCCCACTTCTCCCCCGCGCTGCCTAACTACAGGCTGCCGCCACCTGCCAGTGTTACCTTACCTTGGCAGAAACAGCCTCCGCCTAGATGCGGTATCGTGTACTTCGTGTCGTGCTCTCAATGCTCATCCCCCGGCTGCAACCTTTCGGCGCCCATCTCCACTTGGCTTTTGCTTCTGGACCAGATCCAGATTGTGAGTAGCAGTACTCCGTACGTACGGACAAGAGGTGCTGGGAAGTACCGTACACTTTCGCCCTTTTCTCCTCCCCTCGGTTCCTGCAACCCCGGAATCTCATCTCTCCACCTCCACACTCAGCTCCCGATCCGGTGCCAGTTCCCCGGGTTTCAGTCAGTCAAGACAGTCCGCCAGACGCCAGTGTGGTCATTGAGAGTCCGTCTTGCCCACCTCCCACCGCCTCTTCTCCGCGGGTTCTCCGGCTCGGCCATTTTTTGTGTTTCGCCTTCTGCCGACGGCCACGTTCCAGCTGTTCAGACTTTCAGCTGAGCCACGTCTCTCGACTTTCCCCTCGCACCTCCCTCACCGTCTTGGTTGGTCTTCGCCCTGTCTCTCCTCCGCACCTCTCCAACCTCCGCTGCCCTCCATCTGCATCAGGAAGCACCAAGGAGATCACGCTGCAACGCACGTCACATCAAAAGCACCAGCCGGGGATTCTACCAGTCTCCTATCTCCCTCGCCCGTCAGCTCCTAGGCCCGCGGCCCGGAAAGAGTGCCTGCCCTGTGAGAGGGCTGTCCCCCAGGTCAGACCGTCAGAGACCATAAAGAGAGGGGAAGCGCTAGCGGCGAGCGGCGTCGTTGCTTCCCGAACCCAGTTCCGCCCCCTCCAACTCGGGGAACGCTACTTTCGGCTCCTCAACCTTCGCTCTTTGGCTCCGTCCTCCACATGTCATGCTTTTACCCTCTTTGCACCCCGCAAACGATTAATCTAACGCCGCCTCCCGACCTCCAATTCCTACCTCGTCTCGTTTCTCTCGCTTCTGCCGACTGTTACTCAGCATAACTCCTGTCCCCGCCCTTTGACTGATTGCGCCCTCCGACTGATTGCGCCCCTCGGCTTGCTGCTGCTTTCTGAGCAACCTTGCTTACCATGCTCGCCCTTCAGACCATCGAAGGCCCGCCGACACATCCGCTGTCGGGCCATCAAGCACCCATCATGGGGCCTGAACCAGTAGAGCCGCGGCCGCAGAAGCCCAAGACTTTACCCTGCAAATATTGCAGCAAACGATTTAGGTATGTGCACCCGCTATGATGGTGTTGCTAATTTCCCGGAGATGCTGACCCTATTCACTTCACAGACGTGTGGAACATGTTCAGCGACACGAACGGACCCACACAAAGGAGAAGCCGTTCTCTTGTGGCTGGGATCGATGTGGAAAGACATTTGGACGACGGTAAGTGGCATTATAAATGACTAAACGACCGAAGCGGTCTTGCCCATGCCTTGGCCCTAGCCCACCACCTCCCTTCTTCACCGTTGCCGCCATGTATTGACAGATTCGCCCCCCGTTTAACATCATATCACTCACCGCACCTACCCGTACTTTCATTTAAATGGTCGAATCTTCGCTTACATGGACATCAGGGATTTGCTTGTCCGACACGAGAAACTAGTCCATCTAAATGAAGGCAACAAGGACGGCAACCGACCACGAAAGCTTTCCTCAAACACCTCCACCAGCTCCCACAAGACTTCCATCTCAGAAAGCCAGATCGATGGAAGCACCATTACTGTTGCTCAAGGCAATACCGGACGACCTCCGCAGCAGCCCTTGCCTCAGTCATTGAGTCACGGTTCCGGCCCGCCCCCGGCAGTATCAGCACCTCAAGATCAGCGAGTCCCTACCCGGGCAGGCGCCTGCAACCTCGACCTCCTTTCCGATGCTGCCCTTGCAAGTTCGATCAATCCGGGCCAAGGGGCACCAAACGACCAGAACCAACGACCGGCAAATCAGCCCCCAAGAAAGAGCTATGGAGATACAGTGGTGGCACACGCGGAAAGACCTAGGGATGAAGGACAGGTCCTAGCCCCGGGCTTTATGCCCGTCCAAGAAAATGGGTTCCATGACGATTACAACGTATTTCTCGACGAGGTTTCCACATCCGCCCACTTCTTACCGCCTCACTTTGAACCCGACCACCATCTTGGGGCTTGGCCGCGAGTGGCAGGCAGTATGGCCCCACGGCAGCCTCCCAGGCCCTCGTCATCACTCTTCCCTCAGCGCTACCCTCATACCCCCATGGACACCCGAGAGCCTGGCGATGGAGCTCCCCGACCGTCGGATGAATCTTCGAGACCGATCTCACTCCGTATTTCAGGGGCAGACCATCTTAAGATCAAGCAGAGACTAGACGAGTTCTCGGCCGTATTGCCCGATGAGTTTGTGTATCCCTCTCGGCACACCTTGACGCGGTTTCTAGAAGGCTATATAAGCGGATTCCACGAGCACTTGCCATGCTTGCACCTGCCAACCTTCTCCCCCGTCGAGGCTGCTCCCGAGCTGCTCTTAGCAATCCTAGCCGTAGGTGCTCAGTATCGTTTTGAGAAGAACCGCGGATATGCTCTTTGGTACGCCGCGAAAGCAATTGCCATGGAGCAGATCCGACGACGACGTCAGACTGAGGTCCATGCCCTTTTACCAACTGCAGCGGCCTATAGCCCTCACTCCACAAGGGCATCACCGAATGCTCCACATAGGCATTCGTTTGCCTCTGCGCAATCGGAACGTCCCACTACTCAGGACATACACCGCGTGCCTTAGTAAGTGTCTGTCAGTTGGCTCGAGGAAAGGCAGTGCTAATGAGTTGAACAGTTCATCAAATGACACCCAGTCTCGGATCGAAACGATCCAGGGTGTGCTACTCCTGTTTGCAGTCGGCCTGTGGGGCGAAAAGACGATTCTCCACGAGTCCCTATCACTCCAGAGCAATTTGGCGATTCTCATTCGTGAGGAAGGTCTGATTGCCCAGGCCAACCAGGCCGCCGTCAACGATTGGGAAACGTGGATTCGCGTTGAGTCGGCCACACGAACCAAGTTGATTGCTTACTGCTTCTTCAACCTTTGCAGCATGAGTTACAATATGCCCCCGATGCTCCTGACTTCGGAACTAAATCTCCCACTACCTCAGAGTGGGAGATTGTGGAGGGCTGAATCGGCGTGGCAATGGCAGGAACTGCGACAAACGATTCCGCCAGTTGACATTGGCCTTCATGAAGCCTTTTCGAGACTCTTCGGTCGCACAGACCAGAGTCTTCCCGCGTACATGTCGTCGTTTGGAAACTATGTTTTGATTCATGCTTTGATACAGCACATTTACTTGCTCAAGCAAACGTCCTTTGCCGCTGGACTTCCGTACAACCACCACCGGACAATGAAGCCGGAGGATATTGAGGATGTGACTTCAGCCCTGCGAGTATGGCAAACCACTTTCGAGAACCAACATCAGGTGCGGGCGGCGGAATCGGGGCACTTCAGCTTGGCAGATACTCTGGAAGGGGGTACATTCTTGGACTTCACTGCGACGGCACTCCTCCGACTGGCCTACATCAGATTATACACGGACATGTCGCCATCGATGGCACTGGAAACTCGGGATCCGTTCTTGGTGGCCTCTGCCTTGAGTCGGACACCACCGCTTGTTCGAAGTCTGAGGTTACACCGGGCCGTTTTCCAGGCTACTCATGCTCTGTCCATGCTGGTCAAGGCTGGCGTCAACTACGTTGCCAGGACAAAGTCTGCCGAGTGGAGTATCCAACATTCGCGTAAGTTTTACTTGATCTGTATCCAATCATGCCATGCGGGTTGACTAACGAGTCTGCAAAAGTGTGCCATTTCGAATGTGGAATCCTCGTCTCCAAGTGGCTGCTGACACTGGCTTCGATCGGGCCCAACGACCCTCCTGCGTCTCCAGAGGAGAAGAGCCTGCTGGAAATGGTGCGACGCATGCTTGACGAGACGGAATTTGCTGTTCCTGTCGACCCTTCACTGGGCGGACCAAACGCTGGCATGGACGCAGCAATGAGCGACAGCGCCAAGCTGCGACAGCTGGCCAGCGCTGTCGTCCGACTCTGGGCGGAGACGTTCAAGGGCGCGCATATTTTTGACATGGTCAAGGTTATGGGCTCGAGCCTTGATGGATTTGCCGACTTGATTATGAAGTCTGGAGACGTGTCACCACCCATGCGGATTGCGCAGAACCGGGAGTAGAGGTCTTTACGCCGGTTTTGAAAGAAGGGAGGGGCCAGGATGTTGTCTTGATATTTGAAAAATTCGGGGAGATGGGATCCATTCTATTTTTGCCTTTTGAATGCGGGTTTCGCTGTTGAAACTTGAGGGTATTGAACCGTTTTCCGCCAATGCTGAAATGAGCGACGGCTTTGATGCTAGCATCGGAATGGGAATGAGACTGGGAATCGGCATCTGGGTTATTGCGCTTGTTTCTACGACAGAGCTGGGATCTTGATATGGGACAGATGTGTACATGTGGTGTCTTTGGAGTTGAACTCGATTTTGTGGGCTTTGGCACGGATGACATGCCACCTTTTCTATTTTTTTATACATATGGATTGCACTTTATTTGATGCCAGGATGGTGTAGGAATACGATTATTGTACGTGCTACACTCTTCTCTACTCTGTTGACGTGATTTGTGACGCACTGTTGATACGCTGGGCTTCAAGCGCGAACTGGACAGGAACACAGCAAGTGGGCGGGAATATTCTTGGGTAATGGCACAAGTTTATGACGACGGATACATGCGAGTCGAGGGTGTCGATACTCGGGGCTGGCTATGGGCGACGACGTTGCTTCACTCAATGACACTGTCTGGAGTATGGAGCGATTGTAATAGGACGCCCACTAATAGAAGTGTACAGCAATGGACGTCTCGATGTTTCCCCGGATTGCATGTGAGAGTGGGTACCTAAATACAGGACCAGGTCAGGTGCCCAGCTGCTGTGTAAGCCTGGAGTACAGCTGGCTAGAGCACGCCTCTAGTGGGCCTAGTGGCCTAGAAGTTGAAAGGATGCCCTGCAGCCCCTGCCCTGTCCGTGGACCGCGAGGGCGAGTGGGGCCGAGCCGAAGGCAATTGTGGAGGAGGGCGGGGCACGTACCTCGGCAGGCGGGTGACACGGCCGTGTGACGTTTTGGGGGCCGATGAACGACGAGTTGCGCCTGCTGGATCGCGCAGCCTTGGGCCACGAACAGACCTCGGCCAATTTGCCCCCCTCACGACCTCCCGACGATTGCGCCGTGTCTGCAGAGCCCACAGCGATAATATCTCACGACTGACGCGCGCCGGCGAACCAACGAACTCAAGAACTGGCTTAGACCACTGCGCCCAGACCCAGCCAGACGCCTCCAAATTCGTCGCCCTCGTCCAAGAACAACAACTACAACCACATCCATACCCATACACGCACACACGCACGCTCGCCCGCCCACGATGCCGTTCAACACCGAGCTGACCCGGCGGCTGGGCATTCGAGTGCCCGTCGTCCAGGGCGGCATGATGCATGTCGGAACGGCCGACCTCGCCTCGGCCGTGTCCAACGCCGGCGGCCTGGGCATCATCACGGCCCTCATCTTCCCGTCGCCAGAGGCCCTGCGCGTCGAGATCCGACGGTGCCGCACGCTGACCAAGAACCCATTCGCCGTCAACCTGACGCTGCTGCCGTCCATGAACCCGCCCGACTACCCGGCGTACGCGCAGGCCATCATCGACGAGGGCATCAAGATCGTCGAGACGGCCGGCAACTCGCCCGGCCCCGTCATCGCGCAGTTCAAGCGCGCTGGCATCATCGTGCTGCACAAGTGCACCGCCATCCGCCACGCCATCAGCGCCGTCAAGCTCGGCGTCGACTTCCTCAGCATCGACGGCTTCGAGTGCGCCGGCCACGTCGGCGAGACGGACATTACAAACTTCATCCTGCTGAGCCGCGCCCGCCAGGAGCTCAAGGTGCCCTTCATTGCCAGCGGCGGCTTCGCAGACGGCTGGGGGCTCGCCGCGGCACTCTGCCTCGGCGCCGCCGGCGTCAACATGGGCACCCGCTTCATGTGCACCCAGGAGGCCCCCGTCCACAACAACGTCAAGGAGGCCATCGTAAAGGCCCAGGAGACCGACACCACCCTGCTGCTGCGCAGGTGGAAGAACACGTCGCGCCTCTTCAACAACAAGGTCGCCCGCGACGCCCTCAAGATCGAGCAGACGAGCCCAACCGGCGAGTTCCAGGAGGTGGCCGCCCTCGTGAGCGGCAAGCGCGGCCGCGAGGTCTTTGTCAACGGAGACCCCGAGCACGGTGTAAGTGTCCCCTGCTATCCCATATCCTCGGGCAGGCTTGGCTCCGCGGAACTATGCGCTGTGTGCTAATCAGAGACGTCCTCTAGGTATGGACCGCCGGCCAGGTCATCGGTCTCATTCACGACATCCCCACGTGCAAGGACCTCCTCGCCCGCATCGAGAAGGAGGCCGAGGCGGCTCTCAAGGAGCGCCTGTCGCTCATTGTCCCCGAGTCGAAGCTTTAGACTGTTTCCGCACTGAGATTTTATTTAAACATCTGTAAAGGGTCTATCTGGGTTTGCGATACACCGCAGTGCTCGTCATTTGCCTAGACGCATTGTGTTAAAGAAAAAGAGCTCCTTCTATAAATCTATATAGCGTATTTGTAAAGTATCAGAACTTGATGCCATAAATATCTTGCGCGTCCGGGTCGCCCCCCCTGATTGGCAGCGTTACCTGCCAAAAGTCTTGGTCCTGGTGGAACGCGGAGTCCAGCCGGTGTCTCTTGATCTGATCGTTGGTCACGGCGGCCCGCTTCACGGCATGGGGTAGTTGGGTGACCGAAGTTGGGACACCGCTGCTGTCTAGAGACCACTCCCTCGACTGGCAGAGACTCACACCTGTGTTGATGAGGGCAATCTTGCCATTCTTGCTGCCGGGCTTGCTGAAGCTCCAACCGTCGGGCTGTGCCATCTTCTTGTCTGCGGCCGGATTCCTGTCCTCGGCGAGCTGGAGATTGACGGTGCAGAGGGCGCCGCTAAGGCCAGCGTAGATGGTCCCCGACACGTCCGAAGACTTTGCGAGGCTGTATATACGGTCGTAGCCAGACTCTCCGACGTAAATTGTTGAATCGGGCCGCCAGAAGTCCCATCGCGACTGGTCGTGCCAGGGGCATGTAACTCCCTGTGAGTGATCGCATTGGTCCGACTGCCAATCTGGCTTCCGTCTCTGTCTCCAGATCTGGTCGTCATACTTCTGTGTCGGAAATGGCGATCCTCCGTAGCACGGCAGGGCGGTTGTGTGAAAGTACGGCTTTGGGGAGCGAAAGTCGAACAGGCGCAAGGTTGGGGACGTGTTGCTGCCGGCGACGAAGCGCTCCACGCCGTACACAAGAAGCGAGCTCCCTGACTCGTAGGGCTGGAATCGATCGCGGTAGATGGCATCGTAGGGTGACGGCGTCCGAGGGTCCGTCAGTCTGTAGGTCCCATCGTCCCAAGCACTGAGAAGGAGGCGCCCTGGCCCGCCGCTCCCGACGGGCTCGATGGCCCTGATGGTCGTCTTTTCGCCGATTCGAATGTCGGTCAAAGTGGCTGCGTCATCCAGTGGCCTCCGGTTTGTGGCGGCGTTGAAAAACTCCAAACCGGTAGGAGTTATCTGTCCCCATCGCAGCGGTTGGCGACTGCCCCCCAAGGCGCAGACGACCGTATCCTTGCTCATGAACTTGATGCTCCGCACCAGCGAGGGCTCGTCATGAACGTCTGGGGATGAGAAGTCGTAGTGGGCGAAAGGCTTCAACTCGCTGCTCTCCGTGTCCGTTAGGTCGTGCAGCACGAGCATGGAGCCCTTGCCGCTGGCCAGCAGGTTGATTCCGGGCGTCGCCTCTGTCCAAGAGACTGCCAACTGCCCGGGCGATTTTCTCATGGGGTCAGCGTTGCGGCGGATCTCATCGAGACCTCCAAAGGTCAGCGACTGAGCTGTCTGGGCATAGTTGTCCGTGGCAGATAGGACCTGGATGTCGCCATTCGCCCTCCCAACCACGACCCCGGGGTTCCCTTGTCTCTCAATCACCGAGACGGACGTCACGTCGCCCGTGCCGGGTCCGTATCCGGCATCCCGGCCGTGTAGCTGGTGCCACGAGGCCTGGCCCTTGCCATAGAGGGGCTTGTGCTGGACAAGGAGGTTTTCGCCGGCGCCAACAACGACGACTTCGTCATTGTGGCAGGGCGAGAGACTAGCATCGACGACTGGATGGAAGGAGACGGTCTGGGCCCCTGGAAGCCGTCTCGGAGGCCGGTCGTTGGGCCGTCTGCGTGAGTGCTGGTGCTGCTGGGGCCCTTCGTCACGCAGGAACCTCGCAGAGAAGGCGCGCTTATCCCAGCACCTATCGAGGTAGGTGAGTCGGTTGGCCACGGTGTTCCAGGGGGTTGTGTCGCTCGAGGGCACGCAGAGGGAGGGGAAGCGCGTCCTCACAAAGGTCCGCCAGCCGTCCTGGTGAACGAGGTTGCGGGTGCGACGGCTGGCGGCGGCGAAGCGGGCGACATCGCGGGCCGTGTCGAGGTACTCGACAATGTCTAGTACGAGATCATCCGGGAGGCTATCCAAGGAAATGTGTCTCATTTTGGGGTGTCTGGGTGTTGTCGAGAGCTGGCGCAGACATTGCGCGCGTTGAGTTGGCGGTGATGTAAAATTTTGGCTTGTTCAGCAGGTAGTGTTTGGGAAGGAAGTCAGTGGTCTGGAAGTAGTTGCATTATTCGAGTTGCTTCGGTGTGGCAATGGCGAGTGGCGACGGTTAAGTACGTCTCTGCGCCTGGTTGTCCCATTTTTGGCATTCAGCTCGACTCTGGTTTGCCAATCTCTTGGTTGAGTCAAAAGGCTGGCTCATTTTCACGGTGAATGCGCTCCGTGACTCATCGCGACCAAGTCATTACGGATCATGGTGCTGGAAGTGACCAGGTCCAGGTTGCCTGTTGCGGTGGGGCAGATCGTCGAAGCTCAGAGTCACGATCGGGTGGACGAATCACAGCAGAGTCAACCTGGCAACAGATCTCGCCCGAACGAATAAGGACAAAACTCGCGTGTGAATTCGTCCTGCATCTCCAATCAATCTGACCCGACTGAAGCTCAATCCCAGCAGTCTGTGTCATTGCTTACGCCCAAACCCCACCACAAGGTGCCCGCAATGAGCCGAGTCAATTAGACGAGTCCGTTTGGGACTTTGACCCAGGCTCGCCAGGGCGCTTGATGATGTTTCCAGACGATAATTAGAGGACGTCTGTGGGACCTGGTACGATCTACAGGGGAATGGAGGGGAAGGGAAGCAGTTGAATACCCGTGTATTAAATGCTTCTTGAATCAACTCGGCAGACCAACGCCCCTCAGTTCAGCTCAAGCAAAGACAGTCTGCACAAAGATACAACGTTCTGCTGCTTATGCGAAATTGCTTGGAAACCACACGTCGGATGTGCCCCGCTTCCGCCAGTTTTGGTGATGGACATCCCATTCCCAGACCTTGTGTCCCGGGTGAAGCCTGAAATCGTCCCGCGCGTCCTCGATGCTCGCCAAGGCCGCGCTTTCACTATCCCCATGTTGGGGGGCCGCCAAACAACCTTTGCCTGCCGGATCCTCGCCTACATCTGCCACCAGAGTCTCGTCGCCCGCTGTTGAAGCGTCTGAGCTGTCAAGGGGGGCTTTCCCCGAGAAGACGTGGAAGATCCATGATGTGATGCTGAATGGCAGTAGTCCTGGGGTGGTTTCAGATAGTGAACTGTGACTTGCTGCCGTCGATTCGCTGTCGCTCCAGCTTGTTTCGGATCTGGGACTACTGCATGTCAAGGTGTTGCTGTTGCTGTTGCTGTCGCTGTTGCTGTTGTTGTCCTCGTTGACTAAACACATGTGCGAGATTGATTCCCCATCCTCAACTCGACCAAATTCTTCTTGGAATGCCACATCCTGCTCAAGGCGGGACTTGAGATGATCCCGAAACACGACCAAGCTCTGGAAATTTGCAAACTTGATGCCGTGGGCCGATGCAAGGGCCCTCACTCTTTGGCTGCTTAGGGAGCATGCCGGTTGCGTGGCAGCAGGACGCGCCAACTCGTCACATCTCCTCTGACAAGGCTGTTCCCCGGTTTGACGGCGGTCAACTTCGGCCGGGGCCCTATCTTCGCCATGTGCACCAATTGTCCGGTTATCCAGCGGGTGGACTGCTCGCAGCGCTGCTCTCGGCAGAACAACGTCGACTTGCAGGCTGGACACGACCTTTACCGGGCTGGTGTTGACGGGCTTGTTAGCCACTGGGCACGTCCACCGGATGCAGATCTGGCGTGCGCAGCCGTTCCTCGGGTGCTTCTGCTTGCGCTGGAGTTTCCTGGCAAAGTCCTTGGACACCAGGCTCCCGTCACGGCCGCTGTCGAAGCGCGCCTTGGCATGAACTGGTGACGGCGGGCCTCCACTCCGTGCTCCCGGGGATATAGGCCCGGACCAGAGGATGATGATGTCGTGGCTCTGTGGCATTTCACAGCTGGATAGTTCAACACTTGTCTGTCTTGGAGTCGCCCTGGCTTATTCGCGGTTCGGTCGGCCCATACCGTTCTCATTTGTGGCGCAGAGGCTGATGGTAAATAAAATGAAGGCTATCGTGAGTTGGAATCATGCAGTGGTCGCAACAATACAAACCCGGAGACCGGGGGCGAACAGATGGAGGCAAGACGACAACTACCTTTTAAATGCTAAAGTGCTTTGGTGCCACCAACGGAAGTAGTGACATGGCCCCTGGAATCATGAGACAATTTTCCTCTCGCCCCATCACCTTGCCCGGGCGTTCGCCTTGCTATCCCGTCACCCGCGTAGGACGCACATCGCCGCCTGATCGGCCTCATTCTCGAGAATCACCGCAGCCCAGCCAGCCGCCGCGCCTTAGCGAACCGCCGCGTCAGCTTGGCAGCCACATCATGCAGCCGCCTGCAGCTGTTTTGTGAATTCACAAAGGGCCATGGGAATTGTAGTTCGCACCCTTGCTGTGTCGTGTCAGCTTTCTTCCGTTCTGGGCGGTTGAGGGTGTAGTGGGACTCGGCCTCGTTATCTCGAGTCCACAAGTACAACCTATTTGTCCAGACTAAGAATTGCTTTTTCGAGCTGCTCCCCGCGAGCACCAGCAGTCACGTAAATTCCAAAGTGAATCCCCAAGAGAACAGGGTCAGATGACGGGATCCCCACCTAGACGTAATGGCGGAGATCCAGCCAGGTTGGAGGTTGGATAGGGCATCATCCCCCACCGAGTCCCAGCCTGTTGATGATGGATGATAGATGCCGAACCCCCCGTCCGGGGACATCGAGATGGGAGAGGTAGTCTCCAATCACGTCGCTTATCAAATGACTCTCTGCGTCAGGCGTCTGGTTGCCTCGTGGGCGCCAGACGCATACACCGCCCGCCAGCATTGGTATTTGCCAGCCCAGCCGTCGATGGATTTGGGCTTTTTGGGCACAAGAGGCCGGGAGGGATTCCCAATAAGCCTCCCCCTCAGTACTATGGTCCGCGAATACAACCGGCACATGTGAAGCAAGGTACTAGGCATGCTGCTAGTAGAGCCGCCTAACCCACCCATCACTGACAACAACACATACCCTCCCCCCCTCCAGCTTCCCGTTGCTTCCCGCTCTAGATCTCCTTCCACTTCCCTTCTCGCCACCCTTCTTAAGAGGCCTGTCCTCGGCGGTCATTTGTTCTTCTTCTTTTTTTTTTTTGTCTCGTCTCCCAACCAACGCCCGCTGTGTCCGGCAATGAACACAGTTAGATGCGCCGACAAAGGAACCCGGCAAATCCCTTCACCAGTCCTTACGAGCCGGGAGACGAGTTGCTCGCTGGTTACTTGGAGCAACGGCGCCAGCAGAGGAAGCAGCGCCGCCGGAACGACGTCGATGTTGGCATAAGCCCGGGGTCCGGACCCAGACCTCGCTCTCGTCCTACTCGGAGCGTCGTCCAGCGAAGGACTCGGGCTGAGCAAGTGCAGTCGCAGTCGCAGTCGTCCTCGTCTCCGGCCAACGTACCAAGGCTCCCGCAATCTTCTTCGTCGCGGCCAACTCATGGAGCCATGGCTGCTTCGCCGACGGATCCAGCTCTTTGGTCGCAGCCTCCCAGTACACGGGTCGGGCCGCCACAAGAGGCGAATCCTTCGTCCGCCATTCCACCGCCGCCAGCCTTCCCACCCTCGTCGACGATCCTTCCTTATACTGGGGCCCCGACTTACACGGCTTCTTCGACCCTTCCATACGACACTGGTGGCGGCGTGTACAGCCCAAGCACCCCGGCCAGCATGGCAACCTTTCCACTGTCCCCGCAAGTTGGCCCCGACTATGCTCAACAGTCCGCCTTTGGCCATCTGAGCTCGCCCCCGTTGTTTCCAACCCAGCTCGGCGCTTTGATAATGAAGGCCACCAACGGCTCGTCCCTCCCGCTGACGGTGTGGCTCGACATGACCCATGAACAGAGCTTCGTCACAAAGGCCACACCCATAGCTCTCGGGTGCGACCCCGAGGTCTTCCCGCCCGTCGTCGAGTTCAAGGGCCCCAGCGGCGTCTTCAGCCCCAGCCACTTCCTGAGGGACGTCACCATCCAGTCCGAGTCGCGCCTCTTCACCATACCAAGCATGACCATCAGCTTCCCCGTCCTTGATGAGGATGGCCATGAGCCGCTCCTCTGGATGGGGCGCAACCTATATGAAAAGATCAGGCAAGCGAACGGCGCCTCGGCTGCGAGCCCCAGGCACTCTTGACGCACACTCTGCACGTTACACCATCTACACGTTTTTGGGCAGGACTGTTGGAGCGGACTGGTGCTGTCCCAGAGACACCAGACCTAAACTCCCAGTCCACTATCAAGCATTTATTCATACGTTTGCCCTACTTCATGCTGCCCATAGGGAGCCAGCAATAACACGACTTATATGCCGGGTACTCATCCTATGGCTATCTGGCCACATATATTAACTTAGAAGCTGGCCCTCGGCACTCCGCTCTGGAGCCGAAAGCCAGCGACACCAAATTCCCGTCACCACCCTGATTACAGAACTCATGCATCGCACCCCACAGAGCCAGGCTGTGTGGTGCTGGTGGCGGCTGACTTGTCTTGTTTCTTTTTCGCATCGTCATCGTCAGCGCCATCGCGTCTTATTGATTCTCTTTTCTTCTGTTTGGAGGATTGTTTTGATATCAAGGGGAGAGTTCTCTTAGTCAACGGCCTCGCGCCTACGTTCACCATGATCCGTTTCATTCGTCGTTTCTAACTTAGCTATTTCTATCCAAATATTCATGGGCAGACGCCCTGGCACCCAATGAGCTACTGGCTGCATCTATCGAATCATATGTGACCCGGACTCATCACAGTAATAGGTACAGCGCCCGTACGCCCTTCTCGGCCGCAGCGATGTGCCATGGCCGCACGTCCCACTCGCGGTTCACCGTGCCTCGCGCTCTTGCCAGCGTGCCCAGGTTCCTGAAGTAGCTCAGCATCTCTCTAAATAGCGGCTCGTATGCCCGTGCCGCCGCTTCCGTGTGCACCAGATTGACCTCCATGATAACGGGCGGGTCCTCAACCTTCATGCCGCTCCGCTTGACCAGATACCCGCTGACGAGCGCTGGTCGCACTTCAAGCAGGCTGGACGAATTGCTGAGCCGATGGCCGGCGACGGCACCCCAGGTCTGATCAGTGGCCTCGACCAGGAAGGACTCGGCGTCGGGGTCGCCAGCACTCTCGGCACCTGGTGTAGCGGCCGCCATATTCCCCTCCCGCATCGGCGTGGCCGGAGTATTGGTCTGTTCAGGGGACAGAATGTTGGCTTGTGGCGTTGAGACAGGTGTAGAGTAGATTGCAGATGTCGCCGACTGGGGCACCTTGATCGCAGGAGGAATCAGCTGGAGCGATGGATTGGTATCGACCGTCATGAGAATCATGGTGACGGAAGCCTTGCTCTCCGTTCGGGCTAGGTCAGCCCAAAACTCCATCTCCTGTAGATCCATCGCTCCGCATTTCGTGATGATGATCCGCCAATGGACCTTCCATGCCGAAATCAGATCCAGCGTTGACTCCCATATTTCGTGTGCCACAACCTGCATCTGTGTCGCCAGCGGCTTTCCTCTCCTGCCTAGGCAATACGACGCAGTTGATTGCTGGTATCCTCGGTTGTCTGTCCACGCGGCGGTCACCCATCGCTCGTCTATGCTCTGGGCGTAGGCCACATGTATGCAAGAATTTTCGTGCATTAGTGACACGGATGGCGAGTTGGTCAGTTTGAAGTCAATCATGCGAGGAGGGGGCGGCTCAAGCACAATGGCCGGGGTCGGCGTAGGCCCACCAAACTCAGGGTCAAGGAACAAAGTACACCTGTCATAAACCTCCAGGCATAATTTGCTCAATTCCCCGGGAGGTGGGAAGACGAGGGATGTGGAGGATGAGAGGAAGCTCAAAGGGATGAGCTGCAGCACCAACTCGTTCCGGGGCGTTTCTCTCCGAGACGATAGCATCTTCCTGTAAAGATCGAAGCATCGCTGAAACGCGGAGCAGGACTCGACTATGGACGCCGGGTTGTCGGAGGAATAGACGAAGAAGACGACGAAATTCTTCTCCTTTGCCGTGGACTCCGCCAGCGACGTACGCAAGGTCTCTACACTTTCCACAAGGGCGGAACCGTGTCCAGTTACCGTCGCATCGGGCGACGTGGAGATGCAGTCGGCCTTGTACGGAAGGATCCCCTCCTCATGCTCACCGGAAAGTGCCATGTTGCTGAATGTACCGAGCTTCAACGACTCATATACGCTTTTCAAACACGACAAGAACGAGTTGACATGGTCTGACATCCCCTGCCAGCCAGGGAAGACGCAGAGGGCTTCAATGTCTTTCGTTCCCAAAGAAGGGCTGAGGCCTAGGCTCTCCCAGAAAGTGACAGCCGAAGGCAGCACCGACAACTTCGTGTCGGACCTGCGAACCTCCAGGTGAGGCCCGGGAATTTGGTAAAGGTTGCTTGCGCGCAACTGTTCGGCATTTGGGTCTCTTCCTGGGACCGGTCGAGGCTGAAGGCGGTTCGGTTGTCCCATCAGTGGGGCATCGGTGACATCCAGGAGACCCTTTAATCGAGCGGAGGTGAAGCCTCCCAGCACAGAGGTGACGACACCCTGGAGAACTTGCAAAGACATGCGGCTAACATCCAGTTCAAGGGCTTTGGAACTTTCAAGAGACAGCTTCGCGGTGTTGCCGATGTCCGTTCCTATGTCAAGGAAGCCCGTCGTCGCTTGGTCCGTTATAAGCTGCGCAACCTGGATCATATCTTCATCGGACAACCCAACGTCGATTTGCATGGGCTCGGGGTCAGAGAAGAAGCGATAAAGGGGCAGTTCGGACACTTCTGGCCGGGCCAATCTCGGGAGGTCGACTACGATCGGCTCATCGCTCCGTTCATCTAGCGTCTCCCCGTCTCTCATGGAGGTAACGTGCGAAGCAACGTCGTCGTCCAGAACGGTTCGCTTCAGGGTGGATTTTATTGGAGAGATCGGGTCCTCCGACAAATTGCTCGAGTCGTCATCATCGGATTCGACGTCGCTGTCATCCGAACCAAGCACATAGCCCAGGGGTTTTGTGGGACTTGACTGCGAAGCCGGGATCTCAATGCCGTTGAAGGGTTTGACCAAGTGGCCGGTTGAGAGCGCAAGTCCCGTTGTTATGCTGGGCTTTCCCAGCCTTTCGACGTATCGATTTCCGGGCTGAATGCCCGCATCACGTTTCGCCTTGCTGTTGAAATGATCCAACGCAAAGTCGTACATGCCTCCTTGCTCGTATTTCTTGTTAATCATGGGCAGCGTTGGGTCAAAGTCGACCTTGTCGAAAATGCTATTTTTCCTTGCGCGCTCATTGATCTGGCTTTTGTCCTCATTTATGCTGATCAAGGAAGCCCGAACCCGCTTAAAAACGGTATCGGGGTCAAACGGACTCGATTCCCGCTTTATTGAGCCTGTCTTTTCGGGCTTGGTTCGCTGGCTCGGTTCATCGTTGAGGCAGCTTCGTGCGTTTTTGAGCTCGGGTTTTGTAAAGACGTCATCATCAACCTTGATCTTTGGCTTTGCGGTGGGAGGTTCTTCTTCTGGCTGTTGCAGTGCGAAGTGTGACAACTCAGGCCGCACTGGTGCTGGCACTGGAAGGGCAGGGGTGAGGCCTGGGCCCAAGTCTTGCATTGAGAGGTCAAGATCAACATCCTCCGGTTGCTCGTCGAAGAAATTGAAGTCATCCTCTGTAACATCATGATCCCCGAACATATCCCCGCTCATCTCGCCGAACATATTATCGGAATCAGCGAGCAAGTTATTGTCATTTCGGCTCCCCTTAGGTTCAGCCGTACCTTCCCATTCCTCGGTATGCACATCCGTCAAGGCGTTCGTGTTCGACATTGTAGTATCAATATCAGCAATTGTGGCAGCTGTTGGTGCATTTCCAGGGCTTGAGGCGTTACCATCAAGTGATGGTGTTACACCGAGGTGCTGCTGAATTGCATCGGGCGGAGTAGGATACATCACCCCAACCGGTACTGCACTGGGCCGGCGAAGCACCAACGGCGATTGGCCGTTGGTCTTTTGGTTCTGCCCATCGGTACCATTCATTTCCTTTGGAGCTGCGGCTTGTCGCTCAGCCTTGCGTTTGGACAGTTTCTCCTCCCACTCTGCGGCCGTGGTAAACCACCCCCGAGCATTACCAAGCGGATCATGACGCTCGTCGCGCCCGCTGAGTATCGTGTCACCTATACGACTTGTTGTGGAGACCCCGACATGTTTCTTTGTGAAGCATAGACGTCCCGGCCATGGGATATAGGCGCTCAGGCGCCTTAGATCGCTTTCTGGGTCTGGGGAGAGTCGTTTTGTGACGAGAAGGTTAACCCAGCTACAATTCTTGAGCTGAGACGTATCCAGTCCACATAAACGTAGAGCTTTCAGACAGGTCTGCCTCCAGACGGAGTCATGCACGTCAGGTAGCGCTCTTAAACTCAACGTTTGGGTATTGGGAGTTTGCACGAGCGCACTATCAATTGTTGAAATGCCATCTCCAGGTGCTACGCCAGGCGTTGTGGCTAGCACGCCAAAGGGCGCCGCAAGGACTGGTGAAAGGGCGCTGGTGGGCGTCGCATCTTCCAGTGATGACAACCCGTTGCAGCAGGACAGAGCCAGACCGACTATCAACGACCCGGTTGTAGCAAGGTATGTCCTGAATGACCCGATCACCGGGCTCGCATTTGTTGCATCGTTTTCTTGGCCTCCAGTTGTTGAAGATGGTGGTATCAGCACTGTCCGATAGTTGAGAGGGATGGCCAAGGACTGCGCACAGAATGCAACAGATATTGTCGATAGAAGGGCAATGACAAATTGTTCATAAATCGTCTTGAGGGTCACTTGCCCATCTTTGGCACCGTTCGTCAACACTGTCGCCACTCGAAAATCGGCGTCCAGAAGCGTGGCCACTGAACTTTGTGTTGCGGAGGCGAATGAGCGCTGCGAGGCGTCCAAGGCAGAGCCTGTTGATGCCGAGCTGGTCGCGCTGGTCAACGTCGGGTTCCCACTGACGCGGCTCTTTTGCAACATGGTTGGTTCAAATGAGCCCTCCTCCTGCATGACAAGACTGAGGCCATTCACCTCCAGCGTCCCCTGAGGAAGCTCCGACAAGTTGTCAACTCCATCTTTTTTGCAGATTTGAAAGCACCAGATTGCTTGGCGGTTAGCATCGTAAGATGCGATATATCCTTGGTCACGGAGAGATGCCTCGGTTTCGAGCGCGCCGGAGTGGCAGGTTTGTAGCTGGTCGGATGAGGGCTCAAAGATACGAAAAGCGACTGACGCAATATTGCTCTAGAGACGAGGAAGTTGTCAGCAGAGACAGTTTGTAGGGGTAGATTGGTGGACCAACAATCAATAAAGTATTAGTTTCATATTCACCCGTCTCCATCTCGGCAGTAAGGCCTCTGCGCAAGAGGTCGCTCGCGCCGTGAATTGCGGCTCGAGGTACGCCGATGTACCACGGCCAGCTGTCGGCCTGTTATCGCAATACTGAGGTCACCTATGCGCCGGCACAAGCATTCGTAGGGGCGTATAGTTTGTTCGTTCGGGAAACAAGGCTCTCGTGGTCGTCTGAAATCGTGTGCTGGTTGAGGCTTCGCCGGACTCCATCGCAACCGGCGCAGGTCGGTGATGGTGCCACAGAGGGGAGAATCCGCGCGTTGGATTTGGCTTGCGGAAGCGGATACCCGAGTATCTCAGCAGCCAAGATATATAAAACCGGCACCGGAATGAATCTTTGGTTATGCAGAGGATAGAGTGATGGGCGTCTTGGACGACGTCGTCGTCACGGGCGGCGCGGTTGTCGGCGATGATGGAAGATCCGCGGAGGCAGGCGCGCGGAGAAACAGGACCTTGTCAGCCGGGGTTAACGTCTGAATTCCAGGGTGCGGGTACTACGGCCTAGGGGACTCCAGTGAGCGGGGGCTTTGCGCCTAGGGGCCGGCCTCGAGTCTGTCCACTGCCTGCCTAGTGAGCTGGAGCTGTGCCGTGGCGGGTTTGGAAGTGGTGGGAGGGTGGAGTGTTGGAAGTTGGGACCAGCGCCAGACCGAGTCTCTCACCGAGCATACCGAGCACACCTCCAGTAGTGGGGCCGCCCGACTTTCTTCACCTTGGTTTTTTTTCGACCCAGCCGATCTTGAGTGCGGCAGCCGCACCTCCCGCCTGCAACTCGAACTTTTCCGTACCAGAACACTGGAATTTCTCAACCATGAAGTTGACAAATCCCGGGACCGTTCCCGTGTACACCATATCGGGCGCCTCTACTGCGCGACCGCTTCCTGACTGGCTCGCGCGCCGCCGAAAGCGCAGTCTGAAGGATGACGCCGAGTACCAGAACCGTGTCGAGCTTCTCCAGGACTTCGAGTTCGAGGAGGCCAGCAACTGCATTCGCGTGAGTGAAGATGGCGACTGGATCATGAGCACAGGCACATACAAGCCGCAGATGCATGTCCACAACCTCCCTCAGCTCTCGCTTTCGTTTGCGCGACACACCAACTCTCTCAACCATTCCTTCGTCCTTCTCTCCACCGACTACTCCAAATCCCTTCACCTCCAGATCGATCGCCGCCTCGAGTTCCACACCCCCATGAGATGCCATTACGAAGTTCGCCTGCCAAGATATGGGCGTGACTTGGTGTACGACCGCCAGTCGACCGAAGCTCTCGTGCCTGCTGTCGGCATTGACTCCGACGGCAAGGGTGAAGTGTTTCGCCTCAACTTGGAACTAGGACGTTTCATGAAGTCATATCAGATTGAAGTTGGGGGAGATGATGAATTGACCGGAGGTGGTCTGCAGGGAGGAATTGGCGTGGGTTGTGTCAACACCGCCGCCATGGCCGAAAATACACACAACCTGACCGCTTTTGGAACCTCGATCGGAACAGTCGAATTTTGGGACCCTCGCTCCAAGGCTAGGGTGGCTCTTCTCGGCGGCCATGATGGCGAGATCACGGCACTCGACTTTGGCCCGTCCGGCCTATCTCTCATTGCTGGTTCGTCAACGGGCATGATGCAAATATACGACATGCGACGGCCCGTGCCCATGCTCAAGAAGGATCAAGGATACGGATTCCCGGTGCAAAAGATCATCCATATGACCACTGCATCGCAGGAGAAAAAGATCATGTCTGCTGACAAGAAGATTATCAAAGTTTGGGATGAGATGAACGGAGAGCCCTGGACATCTGTGGAGCCTCTAGTCGATATCAACGACGTCGCTTGGTGCAAGGACACCGGTATGCTGCTAACAGCAAATGAGGGGAAGCAGCAGCATGCTTTCTTCATTCCTCAACTCGGCCCGGCTCCCAAATGGTGCTCGTTCCTCGACAACATGGTCGAAGAAATGGCCGAGGAGGTGCACACCGAGACCTACGACAACTACAAGTTCCTGACACTACCAGAACTCAAGCAGCTCAGCTTGTCTCATCTGATCGGAAAGTCCAACCTGCTGAGGCCTTATATGCATGGTTACTTCGTTGCATCCAAGCTGTACGAGCAGGCCAGGTTGATTGCCAACCCTTACGTCTGGGAAGAAGAGAGAACGAAGCGCATCAAGGAGAAGGTCGAAAAGGAACGCGCAAGCAGAATCAGAGGGACGAAGAAGGTCAAGGTTAACCAGAAGATGGTTGACAAGATCCTCAAGAAACAAGAGAACAGAGAGGAGGTCGATACCAAGGCTGGAGTCCTGGGCGATGATCGATTCAGCAAAATGTTCGAGGATGAGGCCTTCATGGTCGACGAAACCAGCGGAGAGTTCCGCGCTCTCAATCCCAGCACCGTGGTGGATCAGTCTGGTGCCGCGCCGACTGCTAGCACTCGCTTCCAGGGCAAGGACTCTGATGAGGAGGACAGCGATGACGAGATCCGAACACCCTGGAAGAAGGAGAGGAAGGATGATGTTGTCATGCGGGTATCATCTGCTGGCCGGGCTATCAAGGACACTACCTTGGGCTCCAGGCAGCAAAGGTCGGGCCGCATCAACAAAGGACGTGGCGATGTTGGCGGCGAGCGCCAGGTGACATTTGTGCCTGAGTCAAAGAAGAAGCAACGGCACGAAGAGGAAGCAGCGCCCGCCCCACGCGACAAACGATCTGGAGCTCGCCGAAGCGCCAGCTCAAACACATTCAGACGAATGTAAGAAGAGGTGTCTTGACAAGGCCCAGAAGAAGTCACAAAAAGAAATGCTTGATTGGCTTTCGAAGACAGTCCCAGAGACTCCACGTTATTATATTACACAGTGATACCCGGTTCCTGTCCGGCCACCACCAATGAACTCACACCACCACCCGAGACCTCTCGCAATTCCCCTATCGGGCCGGTCACTTGTTGCATCTCGCAACTCGCAGTCTCTGTGCCTGGATATCCTCCCAGCGCTTCTGTTACTTGCGGCCCCACCTGCGCTCCTTTCGCTTTGCCTCCGCCTTGGCCAGTCCCTTCTCAAGATCCTCGGGTCGAAGTCGTGGTGTCGGCGGTACGTCGTCCATCCGCCCGCGAATGTGACGTGTGGATGAGGATGCTGAGGAAGAATCCTTAACTGAAGATGGGAACTCGCTCCTCCGGGGGGTGAGAGCGGTGACGACTTTCCGGGCAGACCTTCTGAGGGTTTCCTTCATTGTCCATTCGCGCTTCTTGGCGATGAAAAAGAGAGTGGCCGTGCAAACTAGGGCGATCAGTAAACCTGACCTGGGATGTTTTGGGTCATCACGATGTACTCACTGCCAACGATAACCACAACTGCGACGATGACAATCAGGGCAATCATGCCTCCCTGGGAAAGGCCAACGGCATTGCCAGAGCTGTCGCCTGAGGCTCCGGCCTCGGTACCAGAACCGTACGAGCTGCCGCTGCTTTCCTCTCCATAGGGCTTCTCGGTGGCAAGAGGGAAATCGTGGACTGTCTTGGACGCCATTGTATTTACCGGTGTTTGGGGAATAAAAGCTTTTGGATTTTTTTAGATAGAGATGAAGGGCGCGGTTCACAGAACCTGGAGAATTGAAAATTACAAGAAACCAACACGCAGGAGCTGGCCCAACAGTTCGAGGGCTGGCGGGCCTTGTATATCTACCTGTGATTCCCTCCGTCCGCCGTTGCTGTGCTGTATTTAGACGCTGTGACGGACCCCATCGACCGGGATGGGCTTCATTGCGTCAACGGGCCTGCTATTGGGCCACACTTGGCTGCCCAGACTCTTCCCAAGCACAAGCCTACGCAGAATGTGCGATGCAGTTGAGATTCTTGACGATGATTGGCGAGCGCAAAGCTCGAAGCGCCGGGCTGCGACGCGAAGGCCAGGGGCCCCGCCAATGGTGGGCCGCAAAGGCGTCCTCTGCCAGCCCCTGCACCTAGCACCATCACACCTAACGGGCGGTCTCACCACCCGGCGCTTCAGCGCGTGGAGGTATTGGGTGACGATAAACTTCTTATGCAGGCACGCCGTTGTGCCCAGCCTCGATTGTGGTGATCAGGATGTGACATGGGCAAACCGTGGCTCAGTCTGCCCCTCCCCCTCGTCAAGCGCCGACTCCACTGTTAGAGAGCTGCAATGGATGTGACGGACGGCACACAATTGCCTGTGACGGCACACACTTGCCTGTGACGGCACATCAACGTGTGTGCCGAGTTGAGCGATGTCACAGGACTCCACTTCCTTGCCTGGTGACCGATGTGATATTTTCGTATCAAGCTGCACACTATCACGGACAGATCTGCTCTTTGTCGGAAGAACTCTCCTCTCTTGGCGTAGTGATGCCAGCTCCTCTTCCGCCTGTCACCCTTATGCAGGCAGGTTCTGTATCACACATCCCATAGCCCAAATATTGTTCTTTCCATTAGACAGCCACACCACTCTCATACCATAGATTTGTCATTGCGTTGAGATATGCGATGCCTCGAGCTGGCATGTTGCATCCGCAAAGTCGTCCCAGAGTAACGTACACGGAAGCGAGGTGGCTGGTATGCGCACTTACAGTCCTTCCGTCGGGACTGGCCATCTGTTACGCCGCAAAGGGCTTTGAACAGGAACATGCGAAACCAGCGGAACTCGAACCCATTTACGATGCGCGGTTCTAATTATTCAAGCTCATGAAATGATAGGCATGGCCATTCAGGTACCATTTGCCCACATGGATGGTGGTGCTCCTTCCCAGTAGCGACTTTCCACGGACATTGTCACGGGGTGGTCCTTCTTGGTGTCTCAACTGCCTAGCTCTTTCCTTGTTTGGAGACTCGTCCAAGTCTCTGCTCTTTCCCGATCGGGTCCCGCGAAACATTGGAAACCGCGATCTTCTGTAGCATTTTATCCCAGGAAGTCAAATCTACCCGCCCGTTCACTTCAGATCTTGGCTCTTGTGAAACCTACTATCCACTTCGTAGTCTGTCGTCACCACTCGGAGCACTGTCTGTCTACCCGTTTCTACAACACCATCTCCACTGTCTCAAGCATGAAGGCGTCTAAAAACTCTGCCTTTGAGTCAGGACAGCCTCAGAGCGTTGATGAAGAGGGCCAAGGAAGCATTGGCCGGGGCGTTGTCAAGTCCAAGTTTTTCTCCATGTTGCCAAAAATGCGACAAACCGATGCGGCCACCCGTGTGGAAGTACCAGTGAAGAAGCTATCCCCAGTACCAAGGGAGTTGTCAGAGTCAGACTTGTCCCATGGCTTCAGCTGGTCGGTCAAGGAACCGCCGCGGCCTGGGCAGTTTTGTCGAAAGCCTTCCCAACACAGTGCTCAACCTCCCAAATATCTTGACGCACTCCAGCGAGAAACACCACCACCTTCGGCTACACCCCAAAGTCCAGCGAGAGGGAGCAATTTCTTCCACGCCCTCCATCATATGACGCCACTCGATTTGCCCGAGCTTGGACTTCCTTCCCAAAGCTCATCCAAGGACAGGGAGACCCCCGGCGAGAACACAGTGATGCAGGAACCAGAACTTCACTCAAGCATTCTCACTGACAGTTCTGCTGGTTCCAAGTTTGCTTCGATCTCTCCCAATGTCGATTTGTTGGAGATGCAGCGCCCGCAACCCGTTGACGAACCGCAAGTGCTAAAAACGACATCTTCTTATGAGTCCAAGTCGTCGCCGCGTAGTACCAAAGAGAGCCACCTGTCAAACAGCAGTGTACTGAAGAATCCCAAGTCGAGAAATCCCCCAGAAGCCATGCCAGGACCTCAGAGTAAGTTACCTATTTTGAGTCTGGGCAGCAGCTGACTAGTTGGTTGAAGAATTTCCGTACGAGGAGCTGAAGCTGCCAGTATATGGCGCGCAAGCATCTCTCAACAAAGCCAGGGTCTCTCCTGGGAGTGTGTGCGGAGATCTGGAGATGCCAGTATCCCGAACACCTCAGTCACGACGACGAGGCGGCCGTAATGAACAAAGGATTGTGGTGAATAGGCCGTTTGGACACTCGCCTCGTGATGATGCGGTAAAAATCGGCCACTGTCGCTCCCATTCGAGGGCCAGCAACGTCTCCAAGAAAAGAACGACTATTCATAAGCCTCTAATTCGGACAGATCCAGATCGCCGACAGCAGGCGATGCACAATGTTGCTCAATACTGGAATGAATGCCTCAGGATTTCTGAAGATGAAAGAAACGACGCAAACCAAGCTATCCAGTTACTTCAATGCGACCTAGGCAAACAACGAGAAAGATTGAGCGAGTCCGCCGCGCTTTTAGAGGAAAGGGAGCGTCAAGTTCAGCAAGCCGAGAGTCGCTACAAGAGCGCTGTGGAAAAGCAGACTGAACTGAAAGCCCAGAATGGAGAGTTGAAGGAAGAGGTCGAAGCCTTACAGATCGAGCTTGATAAATCCAACAAAGTCGCAGTTGTGCATAAGGAAAAGTGCCACACGTACAAGGCAAAATTGAACGAAGCGATTGAAGAGCAACAAGACCTGTACAAAAGATCCCAGAACTTGTACAACGATTGCATGAATGCAGCTGAGGCTGAGAGGGCAAGTCGATTGACAAGCTCCGACGAGATCCAAAAGGCCTTAGAGACGAGCCGCAAAAAGCGAGAAGACATCAGAAAGTGTTTTGAGGAGTTCCGACACAGCTGTCTGGAGGAGGCAAAGCAAAGTACGCGCTCTGCCTTGGACTTTGTTGTGCTCTATTTGCTAACATTCCATGCTAGAGGATTTGACCATTTCTGAGTTGGAAGGAAAGCTGAAACAGAAATGTGCCCAATTGATCAGCGAGAAGGATATTGCTTCTGAGCTTCAGAGGCAGGTATTGGGGCAGGAGGAAGTTTGTGCTATGGTTGACCAAGTGAGATCGGCTCTTGAAGCCTTGAACGAGCGTCAGAGTGGACAAGTTTTGCAAATTCAGAGACAGGACGAGATCGAAGATCGACTATCCTCCAGGTAGGTTCTGCTCCTCTCAGGATCAGGAAGGCAACCGCTAAGAAACCAGACTGGACGGTATTATGGAGTATCTTCAATCCATGAATATTAGCAGCTCGGACGCCCAAAACACTGAAAAGTTGATGGAGACTGTGGAAAAGAAGCTGATTTCAAGGTCTGCACCTATCGATTGGTACTATTCATCTCCCTAACGCTGTCTTAGAATTCTCCCAGCGCTTCTAGCCGTTTTGTGGAGCCAGGAACAAATGAAAGAGTCGGCCAACAGTTTCATGACAAACACGAGAAAGAGCCTGAAGGATCTTCAAGTTCAGCTGCACAACGAGGTTGACGACCAGTCTCGCAACCGGCAGAGGGATGATATCCGTCAGAAAGAAATTCTTGAACGCCTGGGCCAACTCGAAGCCGAAGCGAAATCTTCAGCAACTGCTTGTCAGGATACGAACCGCCACCTTGCGGACTGGATCGAGCTTCAATCGCAGGTACAGGGTGAGTCTGAGGCGAGGGTTTGCGAGCATATTTCTCAACAGCTTCATGAACGAAAATCCGTGGTCGAGGAACAGGAGCAAAGCCTTTTGGCTCTGGTTGCAGATTACCAGCAGAAAATTGATGAGATAAAATCCATCATCCAAGAAGGCGATGAAGATGCCAAGATCAGCCTTCAGCAAACAGTTCAGTCAATCCAGCACACTCTAGATGTGGGCTTTTCAGCTCAAAGGGTGAGGGCAGAGAAGGACTTGGAGCACTCTGACGCAGCTCAGAATGCAATAGAAGCACGACTGCAAGGAATGAAAGACGAACTAGTCACTATCATCCAACAACAAGGAAGTCTGGGAACCAACAAACCATTAACTGCGGAGGAAACTACGACTGATGAGCTCAAACAAAAGGTCGCAGAGCTCGAACAGGGAGCAAATGCTTCCAATGAACTCCGTGAACGATGGCTCAAGGATATTGAGACGATCGACACGCTGAGAGGTGAGCTGGGGTCAATGACGAATCGGGTTCCACGGGTAGAGAGCGTGGAGGATCAACTGAGTGAGCTTGTTCGATTCAGTAACATGATTTGCTCGACCGCGGAATATCTGACGAAAGAGAAACTCTGGATCGGCCAGCAACTACACGGTAGCGTTGAGCCAATCGCTTCAGAGATGGAGGAAAGGGACGTTTGGCCATCTTTGGAGCCGCATTCGGCAACTCAGGGAAGACTGGAGGAGCTGAATTCAAGCCAAGAGGGTGCTCCCATGGACTTGTATCATCCTATCGCAGCGCTCGATCGGGAAGATATACTGCACCGTAAGGTAGTAGTCAACAGCCCTGAACTCAACGCGGAGTCGCCGTCGCCTCCCCCTTCCATTGGGCAAGAGCAACGACGGCGCCGAGACACAGCTGCCCCACGCTCGATTCTCAGGCTCGGTCCAACTGTTGAGACAGCCCAGCCAGCGAAGAGACAAGCCCATCATACCCAATACAACCGCCCAGTTTCTGGGAAAGCCAATGCGACAGAATTGGGAAGCAATCCAAGAATGATTGAACAGATAAGAAGCAGTCTGGTGCCCGGGAAGGCCGCCAGGGACCCAGGCTTTCTGACGGTTGCAGAGTTTGAGAAGAGCATACAGATTACAGACGTTGACCATTCCCAGAACCCAGAAGAACCGGCCCCTGAAAGCAGCTTGTCGCCTGCGGCGAAACGGGTAAGGCAAGAGGGGAGCTTGCGGGAATCGAGACGGCGCGTTGGCCGGCCAAGCGCCGCGAGAGGCCAGCCGCGAGTGACGCGGAGCAGCACACAAAATTTAAACTAGGGAGGCCATTGTTAAAGGAGTTGTGGGATATGACAAGGTTCTATGAGGTTCGGGTGAATGTCAATCCGGTCATGTCATGGAAAGTGTTTGGAGGTGATGAGATTCGACTTGCTTTGAGGCGCAGGAATGTGCTTCACATTTAGCTATGCCGGTCAGGCTTTGCTCCTCTTGGTAGTTGTACTGATTTAATTGATTTCTTGAGCGCCATTGCTTCTATTATACAAGTACCCAGCCGGGGGAAGTGGAACAATGCCGTTCCAAGGCGAAAAACTCCCAGCAATGCTGATCCGTAGTGTTACAAAGGTCTTCGCCCAGCAAGGAAGCAATGTCCGAGTTGCATTGCTAGTTTTCAAATATTCGTCTTCGTCTCCTTCTTGGTAAACCGGAGACCCGATTGCAGTTGCACTAGGTTGGCGCATCATTTCTTCTTTTTAGATTCGAGGAACAGGACCTTCTTGCGGACTAGAGCATCGGCGCATGAGTTAGTAACGGCAATGCGTGGTGCGACCGATGGGGTCGACGGAAGGAGACCGGGTTCGTACCGATAGGATCGTATTTCATCATGCTCATCATCGGGGAGGTTCGCGGGCGCGTGAAGGTGTAGAAGAAGCCGGTCATGGCCATGGAGATCAGGCGGACGTGCACCAGACGTGACTTGGCTGCGGAGGACGGACTCGGTTAGCAATTGATCCTTTGTCGCATGATGAGCTCGAGGTAGGTCCCATGAGTACCTTTCTTGGCCATGGTGGGCGTAGCTAGATGTATATCCCGGTTGGCGGCTTGCAGGACGTATAGACAGACAGCTTGTGGTAGTGGAATTTTACAGCCTCAGCCAATGGTTCTGGAAACCCGGGAGAACGTAGCTCCGACCAAGCACCCGGTGTGGCCGCGCAGACCGTTGTGCCGTCCAGCTCACCTTGAGGCAAGTGGTCCGAGCTCACCGAGGGAAAACGGGGTGGCTTCTGGTTGGCCAATGGGTGCGGGCAGATTAGCCAGATTAGCGGGGGATGCAAGAGAGCATTAGCGGGTGGTTTGGCTGGGTGCAGGTGAGATACGGCACCTATCAATGTCGGTCAAGGCTCGCATGGCACGAGGACTGCGCAAAAAGAAATTACGAGTCCCGGCCAGTGCCGGACGTGCATGTCTTGTGCCTAGAAGGGCAGACGAAAGCGGTGTTCATGAGTAGCACAATTCAAGGTGAATCTTTATCCAATATCATCGAGTGGCCGCCTCAATCATTGAATACGTGGGCCAGAGCCAGGCTATTCCTCAGCCCATTCCCACTCAGCCGCCGGCCTATCACTGGCAGCGTGTTTCTCACCAGAGTCACCGCCTGATCGCCCTGCGTCGTGCTAGCAGAGACTCCCGCCTGCTAGCATCGTGAGCAATCCCGATCCCTGCTCATGTACTCCGTGCTGTATTCCTTGAATCATTGTATAAATTTGGCATAGCTGCCGCATCCGCCTCCCCTCTCGCGGCGGCTCATCTCCGTTGCCGCACCGTTGTCGTTGTCATTGCCATTATCATTGCCATTGTCATTATTATCTGTGGCACATTCCGACCTCGTCTGAGTCTCGATGAGAGAGAGATCAGCCGTGTAAATACAGAGTTGTATCAGAGGCAATTGTATGCTGTGCGAGTTTTTGGCGTCAGACACTCTAGCAACAGGCCGCCCTCCCTTTTTCTAGCTGACTCCTTCCTCCCGTCCCGTCCCGTCCCCCTCCTCAACTCCTCAACCCGGCACCCCCAATTTCAACCATCCCCGCCAACTTGTGGAGCGGCAACCCGTCCGACAGCCTTGATCCGCGCACGAGGTCTCATTACTACCACAACGCCAACGCCGTTGCTGAGCTTTGGGGGACTCCCTGCTCCGTTTATCGGCCACTCCCACGCCAGGGATTAGATACTGGTCCACGAGGCGTTGGCCTGGGGCGGGATTGTTTTATATTCCTCAGCCGCCTATCGCCTCCCCAATTCTCTGCTGATATCCCGATCCTGTTACTGTTACTACGTACTACTCAAAATTCCGCCTTTCCCTCCACCCCCCGCATCACCCGTTGCGTATTCCCCCCACACGGCAGGCTCTGCCCCAAGCGCAAACGCCCTCCCCTCCCTTCGGCCTCCTCGATCACAATGGCAAGGCTGGCGATGCGGAAACCAACAGCAGCACCAATGTCGATGGCATTGGCCGCATCGGTCTCGATGCCGGTGCGGGCGCACATGGGCCGGAGATGGACAAGTCAGTGGCGCCCCACTGGTGGTGCAGGCGTGGGCGCAACGGCCACAGGCATAGGTACGTGTGTATGGTCTGGAGGAGTTTGATACTCCAATCGGCCGTTGTTTCTTTCATACTCGCGAGTCGCGGGTGTGCCGTCGCTTTGGGATGCCGGTCCCTGGCTCCACGCGCTCCTCGTTCTACCTTACTGCTAGTAGCCCCCTCGGACGCTCCAACCGCCGCAGGCCGTCCGTGGCACAGTCCCGGGCCGGTCCCTGGTGAGCCATGGCGAGGCAGGTGCCAGGCCCGCGATCTTGCCTTGGTCCCACGATTGGATCTCTTATTGCCCCTGCTGCATATCACTAGATTTCCCGACCCTTTCCTTTTCCTTTTCCTGCACCGCACCACGCGCATCTGCTCTGCCTGCATAGCTGCAGGGCCCGTTTTACCAATGTTGGCTTCCATTCCTTTCCCTTCAGCCGCGACCTCCACCGTTGGTGTTGGTTGAACTGGCGGGAGCGATGGAGCTGGGGCCAAGTCGACCCGGAGCCACCCCGATTCGACTCACCACAAGAGGCACGGCAAGACGCCGAAGACGCGCCCTGGCCGTCGGCTCTTCCCCCCGAGCTCCGGAGGAAACCGAGTTTATGGCCGTGGCCGTTTGGGGCTCTTTTCACCCCTAGCACGAAACTCCGGGGGAAGCCGACGGCGCGGTCATAGGGCAGTGCCGCACGCTTGAAGCTGCGATGCAACAATTGCAGTCCCACCCAGAACCCGTGTCGTTGAACGATGTTGCAGGTTCTTTGCAGTGCCGGGCCACACTCATTCTCCAGTAGCACTCGCTCCCTGCCCGCCGCCACCGCATCCTTTGCAGTCTCGCATATGGGATCGTCATCGGGCAGCTCCGTTCTTGAAGGGACCAAGCTTCCTGTGCTGCGGCGCTTGATACCCACCCGCTGGCACCCCGCCTGCCTGTTACATCCTCGCTAGGCCTCCCACGGCGGCAAGACTAGCTGTGTGACGGCGGCTGGTGCACTTTGAGCCCATCGCCGTGTCGTCGATCTCCATGCCGGCCGCCCGGGTCCGGGACGGGGTCTTGGATGGATGGACGGCGCGGCTCATGTGTCTAGACATTGGTGCATCACATCCCATCCCATACACCCATCCCATGCCGTTCATGCCATGATGATGATATTCACCGCACCCATCCACATCCACATCCACACAGGGACACACATGCCCCGGCGAGCTGCCTTTTATGTATCTCTGCTCCTGTCCAGGCCTGCAACCCCTCCTGGGGGCGTGAAGCTCTTTTTCCACTCTGTTTCCCCCCCAGGCAAACTGCTCATCCCATCCCCATCATCCCACGCTCATGTGAACCCACACCCCCCTCCCGCCGCACCCTACCCCCCCTGGCCGTCAAACTCCATGATCCATGATATCTCGCTTCATGGTCCTCCCGCGCGGGCAGCATCAGGCCTTCCCCAGGGTCCATCGGCGTCGTCTGGGGCCGCTGAGACGATGTTGACCATCGGCCATGACACATGTCTTTGGAAGGGGACCCTGCTGGCACAACCACACAACACAAGGCGTCAGGTGGTCATGGTGCGAATGCGCTGATTTCACCTGTCTAGCACCACTGCAGCCCACCGGGTCCCATCCGCCCCGGGAAGCTTGACTAACCCTTTGGTTCCCACCACCTCACTAACACGCCTAGCAACATGCATCTAGAGGAAGTCCTCGTTGTCACGCCCTGCCCGTCTCCGTTGTGCGGCTGGCCGTCGTTGCCCGGGGCCCATCCCATATAAACCTTTGTCTTCCTCTTCCCTCCCGCTTGGATTTCCCTCATCCTACTCTCCCCTCCTCTCAGCCTCTTGTGTCGTTGCTTCTTGCTCCGCTGGTTGATAACCCGAATTCTCGCGGCAAGTCTCCGTCTTTCCCCGTATATGCACACCCTCTGTTGCTATTGTGGCTACTGGTGTTGGCGTCGTCCCTCGCTGCCCGTTGCGACGACACATACACGCGTGTCGCATCACCACGTATCTATCTCATGGTTCACCCGCACATGAGTGATAACTGGCCATGGCCTCACCGAGCCACCTCCCGTCACCCCCCAATGCCCTTCCCCCGGACTCCCTGCTCACCGCATTCCCCCCGGGGTGGTCCGAGTTCGGTCGTTTAATTTGCACGCTCACCGAGTTGGGTGATTTTGTTGCTAACTCGTTCGACCACAGGCGCTACCACAGCTTCTACCCCGCGACGCCTTTTATTCCCGGCTACCCCGCCAAAGAATTCTCGCGTCGCCCATCACCCCCACCATCGCAGTAACTTTTTGCGACAGCAAACCTCTTCCTTCTCCTCCACCACCGCCAACATGAGATTGACCGCCGACAACATCAACCAGCACGTTGTTGCTGCCAAGTACGCCGTTCGCGGTGAGCTTGCTGTCAAGTCCGAGGAGTACCGCGCCAAGATCGCAAAGGGCGACACTGCCGACCTGCCCTTCTCCCAGGTCATCTCGGCCAACATCGGCAACCCCCAGCAGCTCGACCAGAAGCCCATCACCTTCTTCCGCCAGGTTCTCAGCCTGCTGGAGAACCCCCAGCTTCTGCAGAACGAGGACGTTCTCGTCAACCAGCTCGGCTACAAGACCGACGTCGTTGCCCGCGCCAAGCACCTCCTTGAGAAGGTTGGCTCCGTTGGTGCCTACAGCGCCTCTACTGGTGTCCCCGCTATCCGCGACAGCGTCGCCAAGTTCCTCGAAGGTTGGTGGCTCCCCTGAATCGATCCCCCCTGCTTTCCTCGACTAACCACATGTGCCCCCCCGGCTTACAGCGCGCGATGGCTTCCCCGCCGACCCCTCCAAGATCTACCTGTCCGCTGGTGCCTCGTCCGGCGTGAACACTCTCCTCCACGTCATCTGCGCCACTCCCAACACCGGCATCCTCATCCCCATCCCCCAGTACCCCCTCTACACGGCCACCCTCTCGGTCCTCGACGCCAAGTGCGTCCCCTACCTCCTCGATGAGGCCAAGAACTGGGGCACCGACCTCGAGACCATTCGCTCCTCGTATGAGAAAGCCAAGGCCGACGGCGTCGACGTTCGATGCATTGTCATTATCAACCCCGGCAACCCCACCGGCGCCTCCCTTCCCGAGGAGGACATCCGCGCCGTCCTCGACTTCGCCGCCAAGGAGAACCTGGTCGTCATGGCTGACGAGGTTTACCAGACCAACGTCTTCGTTGGCAAGTTCCACAGCTTCAAGGCTGTTCTCCGCAAGATGCAGCAGGAGAACCCCGGCACCTACGACGGCGTTGAGCTCGCCTCCCTACACTCCATCTCTAAGGGTATGGTAGGTGAGTGCGGTCACCGTGGTGGCTACTTTGAGCTTGTCGGCTTTGACCCCGAGGTCGAGGCCAACATCTACAAGTTCGTGTCCATCATGCTCTGCTCGCCCGTCATTGGCCAGTGCCTCGTCGAGCTCATGGTGAACCCCCCCAAGGAGGGCGAGCCCTCGTTTGAGCTGTACGACCAGGAGTACAACGGCATCTTCAACGGCCTGCGCGAGCGCGCCTATGCCCTGCACAAGGCCTTTGGGGAGATGGAGGGTGTCGAGTGCGCCGAGCCCCAGGGTTCCATGTACCTCTTCCCCACCATCAACCTGCCCGCTGGCGCTGCCGAGGCCGCCGCCGCTGAGGGCCGCACCCCCGACGAGTTCTACTGCATGCGCCTGCTCGAGGCCACCGGTATCTGCGTCGTCCCCGGTTCCGGCTTCGGCCAGAAGGAGGGCACCCTCCACTTCCGCACCACCTTCCTTGCCCCTGGCACCGAGTGGGTTGGCAGCATCGTCAAGTTCCACAAGGAGTTCCTTGACAAGTACCGATAAATGGATCGCAACGAGTCGGACTTGGATAGCGAGTTCCGGGAGGTTGGATAGTTACTCAGGGTTGGAAGCAAGACCAATAGCGAGAGGCGGTCGAAGAAAGAACAAAAGAAAGCCTGTCTCCCGAAGAGGGGGCAGAATGCATAGCACTGGATACATAGACGATATCTCAATGGCAAATATCACACCGTTGGTGTGTCAACTCCACTTTTTAATATGTTACCATTGCAGTATAACGGTTTTCAATCTTACGCCCTGGCAAGTAGCTTCGGGCCTGTGATGTCAAGTCTCAGTACAAGTAAGAATGCTGCCGAGACCATAAGAGAGATTCCAGCAAACAGCTGAAGCCCGAGGTAGTTCCCCGTGGAACCCACAAGAATTCCTCCTATTGGCGCGCCGATGAGTGTGCACACTCCGTTCAATATGGACGACATGCCCAGTCTTGTCCCCAGTCGGCTCATGTCCTTTGTGATGCTGGCCAGTACCACGACTGGCAGGGCCACCATGCCTCCGGAGAAGAAGCCATAGGCAATGGCGAAGACGATGTTCCCCCAGCCCGACCTCGTGCCGATCCAGCCAAACACCGTGACAGCTGAGCAGACGATGCTGATAGCCAGCGTCTGGACCGATCCGATGCGATCAGCCACGATGCTCGGTAGCAGACGACCCAGCACCGAGGCTGCATTGAGGATAGCCACGAGATTCAAGGCTATCGACTGCCCCTCGAGGCCATGCGACAGGGCAAACGACTGCAGGTAGAAGATGGGGCTCCAAAAAGCCATGAAGCCGAGAGCGATGGCCACGCAGTACACCACGTACTTGCGGTCCCTGAAGGCGGCGGCATCAAGGAACGAACGGATTTCAGTCCCCCCGACGCGCCGCCGCAGCACGGCCAAGGCGAAGAGCAGCGTGGCGAGCGAGACGGCGGCCATTGCGCGGACGGCCCAGCCGAAGCCCACGCGCGGCTCCAGCTGCTGGAACATGAGCGGGTAGAGCACGCCGCCGAAGCTACTCCCGCTCGTCACAATTCCAAGGGCAAGGGCCCTGCGGCGGGCAAAGTACTGCGGCGCCAGTGCCAACGAGGGGATGTACAGGAAGCCCGTGCCGGCGCCGACGCACAGCGCCTGGGCCAGGACGACGTGCCAGTACTGGGTCGACACGGACACTAGGACGCCGCCGGCGCACACGAGAACCGTGCCGGCGATGAGGAGCGACCGGAGGTGACCGGCGTCGTACCACGGGCCGGTGAGGACGCCGACGGACAGCAGGAAGAAGGACTGCATGGATCCGATCCACGAGATTGCGCTCGGAGACATGTTGCGCAGCAGCGACGTCTCGTAGTATGTCTGGTACACGCCAAAGGTGTTTACGATGCCCCTGGGGAATAAATGACCGTCAGCCAAGCTCTGGTTTGTCAACGGGCGAGGTCCCCCGTGGTTTACCAGACGTTGAAGGACAGGGCAAAGGATCCCATCACTTGGACCCATGCCGTGAGACCCCCGTCCGGGATGCTGTCGTCCTCGTCGGGAATGCATTCTGTAGCTGTCGGAGCCGCACCATCAGCTTCCACGATCGAGGGGCACCGACTTGTCGAGTTGTCCGTGGGTTGTTCGCGCTTGGGCGTGTCATTGCTCGACGATGGTGTCATGGGATATCGATCTGCTGTCGCCTCCCAAGAAAGACGAGTATAGAAGCATCCAAGGCCATCAGCAACTCAGGTTTCGCAGAAAACCCCAACATCCTCCTCCTGCTGAACTTATACTATTCGCATTACTAATAACTCGGTTGTTGGACTCGGTTGCCAGAGTCTTTCCCCGCAGCATCCATCAGCCGGCTCTTTTACCGGCACGGCCTCATGACCCTCCGACTCCGGTCCCTAGCCAAGGGCGTGGGATTAGTTGCCTCCATTGGCTACGTTGGATGTTGCAATACACGTAGCCGGTGCAATTCGCCGGTTTTGCGTACTCCGCAGTCCCGGTCAGGACGGACTTGCAACAAGTGTGAGGAGGTCATGAGCGGGGCAGGTGGTGATTTATTAACGAGCCGAGGCCCCCGCAACGATCCGTGACTGCTAGTAGCGGCAGCCATTGCAGCATTTCCGGTTTCTATCTCGCAGTTATCCGTGGTTGGCCAACGTCTGCGCGTGGCTTGGGATTATTGTCTGGAAGTTGAGAGGGCTCCAATAACGGCTTCGTTGACGTTGCGTTGTCATCGTGTATAATACTAGAGTTGGTCTGAGACATTACCCTGTAGTGCCAATGGCTTGCCTTTGACCTGATAAATACTGCTATGTAGCACAAAACAATGGCTGAAATGATACAAGCGAAAATGAAAATACTATTGCATTTATGTCAACTGTATATTTGGCGGATGGTAGCTGCTGGGCGTAGTGAACGAGTGTTGGGTTACGAGGGACCAAGGTCACACTCAAGATATTCACAGCACTGTGAACTAAGATACCGACTGGATGTTACATGTGATTCATCATGGCGCCAGCCAGTCTATTATCGCACCGGTCTGTCTAATCCATATCATACAGTCGGGTGAGGGTTGGCAGGCTCTGTGTCTCGTCATCATGATAATTCCCACTTCTCTGCCTACCCACCATGGCCGACCGCTTCGTCTTGCGAGTGAATATCAAGTGTAAATTACCAAAAACCCCCCACCACGTCCATTTGCCAAAAAGCTCCCGCTCCTTGCCCCAGTGTGACAGTGCCGTATTTGTATGCTTGGTTTTTTATTTCCCTTGTTTCCCCATCTATGCCCTCTCGCTGCCCCTCAGCCGCACAGCCTGGCCGTACTTTTGCAGCTTCGTAATCAGCTGGTCACCCTGGCGCACCACATCCTGGTACTGCTTGTTCTTGTCGTCGGGTCGGTTGGTCTCGATGACGCCCTTGCCTGAGACACGGTCGATGGTGCAGGGGATGCGGCCGGCGGCGATGAAACGGGCGAGGTCCCTAGCATTGCGTGTTAGTTCTGCGTCGAGTCTCAAATGCGAATGATAAGAAAAAAAAAATTGCTTACCGGTCAAGGAAGTCCACAGTAACACCAAAGTCGTTGGCCATGCTCTCGAGACCGACCACGCGGTAGCTCTGGAGAAGCTGTTGGTAGGCACGCAGGCGCATCTCCCGGATGAACCAGCTCTTGTGCTCGTGAAGGTAGCGGTCCTGGTTGAGGAATTGCTCTTCGACCTCGGCGAGCGACTTGAAGAAGGTCTTGTAGTTGCCATTGTACAAGCTGCTGACGAGAAGAGCCAGAGGGCTAAAGTCGATGGCCAGCTCTGCATCAGGCTGGTCGTTGCTGCTGCTGCCGAGAGTCGTCAGGTTGACAGCAGTGGTGGAAGCCTTGGAGTTGGTGCTGTCATCGGCACCAGGCCCAGCGCTGAGGGCGCCGCTGAGCGCCAGCAACTTGTCCTCGCCATCACCGAGGATGGCCTTGATCTCGGGAGCATCCACGACCTTGGACTTGAAGTCCACACGCTTGAGCGAGACGGAGCCGGCGAGGACGGAATAGACGACAAGGTTGGAGTAGGTGCACAGCTCGTAGCTCGTAAAGGTGGAGAGGGAATCAAGCAGGAGAGGAGCGGCGAGGTTGTAGGAGCGGAGGGTGAGCAGGTGGATGCCTTCGTAGGCCTTGAGTCGGTTGCGGCGGTCCCAGTCACCGCCAGTTTCGACGAGCGTCTTGGCACGCTCGACGTGCTTCTTGACGAGAGGCTTGTCGCCATAGAAGAGTCCCATGCGGATGATGGCCAAGACCAGGTCGATCTTGGTACCAAGGATGCCCGTGTTCTCAAAGATGCTCTCGTACGCGGCAATGGCTTTGTCCTAACAAAAAGTGGTTAGTGACATGCCGACAATGAGCAAGCATGCGTGGTTGCGCATACCTTGTCGCCCACGCGGGCCCAGAACTCTGCCCGCTTGCCCTTGGCGGCGATGACCTCGGTGTCACCAGCCTGCTCCTCGGCCTCGTCCTCTTCCTTCTGGAAGCCCTCGAGCTCCTTGTCATTGTCCTCCTTGAGCTGGTTGTATAGAGCATCGTCCCAGGGAAGGCTGACGGTGGTGGTGGCAGGCTTTGTGGCGACCATGCCGACGAGGCTCGACTTGCGGCTCAGAGGCTTGCCGGGAGCGGAGGCACCGCCCTCGCCGATGGTGTTGAGGATGCCGTCGATGGGATGGGCGAGGTAGCGGTAGAAGGGAGCCATCTTGTCCTTGGCGATGGCATCTTGAAGGGCCTTGGCGGCGGCTTGCTGGGCGGGCTTGGTGGCGTAGGCGTTTGTGAGGGTGAAGACGTGCTGCGAGAGTGGCAGTAAGGGCCACTTCGCATACTGTGGATCCGAGCCCATGATGGCGGTGCGGCTTCTGCTAAGGTTGCGGAGGAGGAGAGGGTGATGGCGAGACGCGATGCGGAGTTGTTTCGACAGAGGGGGCGAGGTGAGAGCTGCGACCCAGGGAAGTGGTGGTGGTGGTGCTGGCTGCGGTGGTGATGATGGAAGCTGGGGCAGCAAGAGCTTGGCTTGGAGGTGAGGTAGGTTGTGTAATGCCCCAGCAGCAGGCGACAGCTGAGTGGTCCAAGCGCGACCGCATTCGCTGCAAGGCTCCAGCCTGGACACGCACTACGTACCTCAGCAACCACGAGGAGCGACGTACTGTGTGCTTTAGGTGCATATTCACACGGGCGCACTGTACACGGCGTGTCGTTGAGGCCACTACAGTTGGAAGCAAGCGAATTGATATCTTAGCAAGTGGATATTCACCTGTAAGTAGGTTTATAGACTTGGATTCCGCTAAAAGACGGAATTAACATGAACCTGGAACCGACGCATGTTTGACTTGTAATTGAAGGCAGCAACTGATCGAGACACGCGATTTCGGTTCCCGACCACAGTGTCAACGGCTATCTTTGATGAATATTAAGAAGTCTCCGAGCTCTTTATCAACGTAATGCGTATGTCGGTTGGATCAAGCATAATTAAAAACCGGTAGACATTATCCTGCCTTCTGAATCCTTGGGTCGTCCGACAAGTGCACCTCCGTCAGTCGCTTTATATTCGGCCAGATGCCTGTGTTATTGTCAAAACTATCAATAGTTTTCACCCCTTTTCTCCCCATTTTTCTTCATTTTTTCCCATTTACAAGGCCAAGCTCGAGGCGGAAATGGCATCACTGCCGAATGCCCAAGACTCGGGTATCAGTGCTGTCTTCGGTCCCGGAGCCCCACCAACTCTGGATCCAGCCAATTACGACACTCCGTTCTCACCCGTCTGCCACCCCTGTCCAAGGCTCGGGAGCGAGAGTGCCCGTGTAGACGGCCGATATCATCGGACAATGGTGGTGTAAGTCGCCAAAGAACGCCGAATTGTGAAATAGATAAATAGATGTGGTTTCCCAGATGTTGAAGTTCCTTCTGGCTCATACACTAATCATCTTCCTTCCTTCTTTCCTTTCTTCATTATTGTTTTCGACTTACACCATTATCGCACATCCACGATGGCATCTTCAGAAGGCCATACCTCCAAAAATCCTCAGCAAGGGCAGAATTACGTCAAAGTCGATGAGGGGATTGGCAACACGATTTCCAATGTAGATGTGCCTGACAACAACCACTATCTTGTTGGAATGAAGCTATACTTGATTGTCGCGGCTCTGTATGGAACCACGTTCCTGGTTGCCTTGGTAAGAAATGCCTGCATTTAGTAATCCCCATTATAATGCAATCTAACGCATCCCTAGGACCGCACAATTATTGGCACTGCTGTCCCCGTCATCTCGACCGAGTTCAACGCCCTCAACGACATCAGTTGGTATGCCAGCTCCTACCTCATCAGCAGCAGCGCTACCCAGCTGCTATGGGGCAGAATTTACACCTTCTACTCAACAAAAATAGTATTCTTGATTGCTGTTGTCATCTTCGAGGTTGGATCTGCAATCTGTGGCGCTTCCCCGTCCTCCATTGCCTTCATTATTGGCCGTGCCATTGCCGGTTTGGGTTCTGCCGGCATCTTCTCTGGGTCCTCCGTCATCCTCACTCAAATTCTGCCCCTTCAAAAGAGACCCATGTACATTGGTCTAATGGGGTCCATATTCGGCATTGCTTCCATCGTGGGTCCCCTCATGGGCGGTGCATTCACCGATCATGCAACCTGGAGATGGTGCTTCTATATCAAGTAAGAACCCCCCCCCCCTTCCTGTGACCATTGCCCCTCTTCTTGATTGCTAATAATGCAAAATAGCCTACCAATTGGTGGAGTCGTATTGGCTCTCCTAGTTTTGTTCCTGCAGGTCCCCAACTCCCCCAAGGCTGCAACTCTCAAAACACAGATTATCCGCCTGGACCCCCTCGGCACAATCTGCTTCCTCCCAGGCGTTGTATGTTTGCTGCTGGCCCTTCAGTGGGGAGGCGCAAACTACCCTTGGGGAGATTCAAGGATCATTGCCCTGTTTGTTGTTTCGGGCTTGCTTCTCATTGCATTCGTTGCCATTCAAGTATGGCAACAGGAGAATGCGACTGTCCCACCTCGCATTGCGAAGCAGCGCAGTGTGGCTTGCGGCGTCGTCTATGCTGCCTGTATCGGCGGTGGAATGATCTCGATTTTGTACACCCTACCTATTTGGTTCCAAGCAGTCAAAGGAGTGTCGGCTATGCAGTCGGGGATTGACACCATCCCGCTCGTCTTGTCCCTGGTGGTCGGTGCCATACTGTCCGGCGCCATCATCAGGAACACGGGATACTATGTGCCCTGGATGTTCTTCGCCACAGTTTGCACTGCGGTCGGTTCCGGAATGATGACAACGTTCAAAGTCAGCACCGGCCAGCCAGCATGGATCGGCTACCAGGTGCTCTATGGGTTGGGCCTGGGTACTGGGATGCAACAGCCCAGTACGGCCGCGCAAACAGTTTTGGCTCAGTCTGATGTAGCTGTGGGCATTTCTCTAATGTTCTTTGCGCAGAGCCTTGGTGGTGCAGTATTCATGTGCATCGGACAGTCGCTCTTTGTCAATGATCTTGTTGAGAAACTGAAGAACATCGGAGGCCTAGACGCCAAGACAATCATCACTGCGGGCGCGACAGCTCTTACAAACGTCGTGCCAGGCAGCAAGCTCCAAGAAGTACTTGTTGTGTATAACGGAGCGCTTCAAAAGGCATTCATTGTGGCCGTAGCTGCATCGGCGTTTATGATTTTGCCCGCGCTTGGTATGGAGTGGAAGAGTGTTAAGGGCCAGGAACAGGGACCAGGCCGCAACGAAGAGAACATCGACTTGGAAGAGAAATGAAGTAGCAATAGGCTGTCACGCAGATAGTATCTGTTGCATTGAATTCAAAGGTAAGTGGCCACTCAATGGGCCGTTAATTACGATATACTAGATAGCAAAGGTAAGCACATGGGAAGGTAAGAACAGTTGGTATTATGTACGTAATTTTAAATAGAAAATGTGATCTAGATATCTATTATAGAAGCTTCATAGTAACTTGATACCAGTTCATTCCAATACCTCTTCGCTCGCTCTTTCATGCAAAATGTGCTCTCTTACTAATTGCAAGCTGCTCCCGTCTATGCTGTATTCAATGCTCCGCATCCCAAGGCACCTTGGAGAATCTCATGCTGGGACTCTCTCCGCATTTCATGAAATGATATTGTTGATAAGGGAGCTGAACCCGGAAATTCCACGTCGCTACTGCTTCGCACGCCCTGCTGCTGGACACCGGATGTTGTCGGGGATGCCCTAATGGGAGCCCTGACCGAGCGTTGTGACTCTTGCACTGGGAGAGAGTGATTGGAAGATCCTGAGACAGAGAGCTTGGCTGAGCTGACAAGGCTGGGGATAGTTTCGACGATGAGATGGCGGAGCGAGGGCATGCAGGTGCAGATGATGCCGACCTGGATCTCGACTGTCGACCATATTGTCACATTCACATAGTCCCACGTAGGGTTCTTCGTCTGTCCGTATTCAACCAGGTAGCGCAATCGTAGAATGCTGACGACGGTAACACTGGAACAAAAATGGGCCATTAGCTTCTGAGTTGGGAAATGACGAGGAGAAATTGAAGTCATACAAGGTGCCCACGATGAACATGGCGGCAACTCCAAGCTTCTTCTTCCGTTTAAGTTGGAGCTTAGGAAGCTGCCACAAAGGTATCGCCAGCATCCATACATCGAATGCGATGCTGATGCCGGCATAACTCCAGGCAAAGGCGCTCTCGTCCAGGCACACGCCCTCGTGTTCACCATCCCAGCCCGTCCAAGAATAGCTCAGTGGTGTGCACTGGACACAAGCCACGACGACAAACGCAACACCAGCCAGGGCATTGGCAGCCATGGTCCCCCAGAGCAAGCGTCGGACACCCCATGAGGGAAAGATGCGTAGGTAGAAGAAGAGCATCGAGGCCTTGAGGAGGGTCAAGACGGCGAAATAACTGACGACGAGGATGACGTAATATTTCCCAAACTCGTAAATCTTCTCAAACTCGAGGGTCCATATGTCCCGGCCTAGGCCGTTTCCCTCGACGCCGTAGAGGGCGAGAACAACAAGAGCGATGCTGACGACCCCGGCGCCGAGCGTGCACCAATCGTCAGGCCCTAGGCGAACCTTTGTGACTATTCTAAGACCAATCCTCTGTGCGACGATGAGGAGGGTGATAATCTCTAGAACCAGGCAAATCGGCCTGAATCGATAATCTCGTCGGATAGGCACCTGGCAAAATCCCAAGGTGACGTTCTTGGCATCTGTTTAGTACGATCAGTCTGTGCCGCTCTGGGGTTGTTGTCCTCGCAACCAGTGAGAGAATAGGGAGGCATACGCAGCGCCTCTTTAGGAGTGCAAGTGCTCGTAATACATCCCTCGGCCTCCTTTTGCAAAGAGATATTTGTGCATATACAGGTCGCGTTTGTAAGTGCGCATGTCGAATTTGTCACTGCTGTTACAAGACAGGTTGACTATGATGTATACACAAGCAGTTAGGCAAAAGCCACGACTTGAAATAGTAGACAAGGACAAACCGGACAGGTGGGCAGTTCTTGGAGCACGGCCATGGGGCTCAATGGCTCTCCCGAAACGCTTCGTATCATAGCGTGGAAGACCAAGGCCGCAGCCCATGGACCCCATTGGGACCTCATCTGGGGCGAGGATGGCAATCAGAAAAAGAAAAGCAATACGAGAGGCAGCAGGTTGGATTATTCTAGTTTCAGAAAGGGAGAGCAGCAAAAAGTAAAAGCGCGGAGCGAGCGTGAGTCTCTTGTATCATCGGGGCTGGGTCGCCAAGGACGCCGTGATTGCGTCGAAACTCCCGACAAGAGGGACGAGGTGCGATCTAGACGGCTCGTAAGGATAGAGTTTTGCCTGTCACATCGATCTAGAAGGACGTCACTGGAGAGGTCGCTGAAAAGCTTGCCCCTGGGCGGCTTGGCTTTGGCTTTGCGGATGGCACTAGGGGGCTTTTGGGCGCCGCGGGAAGGATTGTCAATTGTTCTCATTCCGTGGACTCGGGTAGGATGTGAAGTCGGATCCTCGAGAGAAAGAGGGTGAATGGGCTCTCACCCAACAATGTGGCCGTTTGCAGTCCCTAGCGAAGCATGTGGATGCTTAGATGCTTGGTGGCTCAAGGAAACGACGGGGCAAGATGATTCATGGCTAAGGCCGCTGGAACGATTTGACGTCTGTGGTCGTTCGCTTATATGAGATAGGCATTGGGAAGTCCACATTCCAGCCGAGTCCCACAAGTTGACCGACCACCTCAGCCGGTGTCGCTGCTTCTGGCTTGGACTTGGAGGGTGGCCTCGAGGACGGCGATTGACTGTTTACTCTGCGCTTTACCAATGAGGGCCGACCAACGGGGAAATTTGAGAATGAAGCGCCCAAGCCAGTGATTATATCAATGGCTTTTGCTAGGGTAAGGTAACCACGTGAATACATCCACAGTGTTGCGCTGGTGAGATGGTTGGCCCCGTCAGCCAAGAACCGGACACCGCCGAGACGCCAATCAAATCTTTGTCTATACTACTGTATACATGAGTTGGTGTACCAATTCGCTCGGAAGGGATGCCGTGACAACTTTTTATAAGATTGATTCTTATAGAGTGAGTGTTGGAGGTTGCATGATGGAGTGGGCTGGGTCGAGGTTGGGGGTCGTACGGGGCACCGGGTCAGTGCAGGGCTCCCCTGTGAGACCCACCACGCTAGGCTCGAGCTTCCAATTCTTCCCTCGTTCGCATCAACGGGACTCCCAAGCCACTTCCTCCAACATAACTCAGATTGACAATCTCAATCGCCCGAACCACCCAAAGCAGCACCACAGCTCAACGCTCGCCCTGCTCTCTAGCGATGGCAGGCCACTCAAGCCCCAGACGCTCTGGCGGTGACGCCTCACATCGAAAACGCCACGTCGACGACGATGCCCCGGATGATCTTCCTCAGCCCTACAACGCAAATTCGCTCCAGCCCGCCAAGCGACGTGCCGTATCCCCATCCGACCAGCCCCGAAAGCTCAAGCGTCCCGGCGCCCGCGCGCGATTCTCCGAGGCTGAGCGTGATGCTATCCGTCAGCGCCAGGCTGACCGGGAGCGCACCTCGGCTTCCGTCCAGCAGCAGCCCGATGGCGGCTACAACAACGGACGCGGCATCACCGACCTCGTCCGACAGCACTACAACAATGTGCCTGAGCGCGGCCCCGAGTGGCGCACCCGCGACAGCAAGATCAAGGGCCTTCGCGTCTTCAACAACTGGATCAAGAGCTGCATCATCCAGCGCTACTCCCCCGAGGAGGACCACACACCGGGCTCGCGCGAGCAGGGCCGCTCTAGTGGCAGGGAGCTGCTCGTCCTCGACATGGGCTGCGGCAAGGGCGGAGACCTGAACAAGTGGCAGCAGGCGCCGCAACCCATCCAGCTTTATGTCGGCCTCGACCCGGCCGACGTCAGCATCGACCAGGCCCGCGACCGCTACCGCACCCTCGGTTCGCGAGGCGGGCGTGGTGGCCGCGGCCGAGGAGGGCATAGACGTCCCCCTCCCCGACTCTTCGACGCGCGCTTCCATGTCAAGGACTGTTTTGGAGAGAGCATCGAGGATCTCGAGATTATCCAGCAGGTCGGATTTGACCCCTCGCCCATGAACCGCCGCGGCTTCGACGTCGTCACCATGATGTTCAGCATGCACTACGCTTTCGAGTCCGAGGCCAACGCCCGCACCATGCTGCGCAACGTCGCCGGTGCCCTCAAGAAGGGCGGGCGCTTCATCGGCGCCATCCCCAACTCAGATGTCCTCGGCGAGCGCGTCCGCAAGTTCAATGAGGAGGCCGCCGCTAAGCGCGCGGCCAAGGAGCAGAACGGCGCCGACAAGCCAGAGGATGCCAGCACGACGCCGCCCCCAGCCGAGCCTGAGGACGGCGAGCTGGAGGAGGGTGAGGCGGAACCCACGGCCGAGTGGGGCAACAGCATCTACCGCGTGCGCTTCCCCGGCAAGACCCCCGAGGATGGCGTCTTCCGCCCGGCTTATGGCTGGAAGTATAACTTCTTCCTCGATGAGGCCGTTGAGGAGGTGCCCGAGTACGTCGTACCCTGGGAGGCGTTCCGCGCCCTTGCCGAGGACTTTAACCTCGAGCTGCAGTTCCACCGCCCCTTCGCCGATATCTGGGAGGCTGAGAAAGACGACCCTGAGCTGGGCCCCCTGAGCGAGCGCATGGGTGTGCGCGAACGCGGCGGCGGGCCCCTGCTGGTCTCGGACGAGGAGATGGAAGCGGCGAGCTTTTATGTTGGATTTTGCTTTTACAAGGTATAAGCCCGGGAACGGACCATACCTGCCCCAGCGTGACGGGACAGGGAAGGCAGCGCAAACAGTTCATTTCAAGGGCTACATGTTGGGGGGAAGCGTGAGAGAAGCGGCGTTTGTCTCATTATATCCTATTACGCTTATAGTATTAAAAAATTTACGACCGAGCTGGGTATCATAGTCCGCCTCGCTCAATGACGAATAAACTCCTGCCCGGCACTTGGCCACCTTTGGCATGCCAAGCGTTACCAACCAAGCGCCCGCTGCCTGGCACACTCCTGATTCTTCATGTCCTAAATATGTTTCCGTTGTGTATGTACGTGTCGCCATGTCTGCACTCTCCCCAATCTGCCTGTCGAGGTCCTTCCCTCAGGCAGCATTGGTAGCTCGTCGCCAGATCATCAGTGCCGCAATTCCAGCACACGCTGTAGCCCCGAGCGCAATGTACAAGCTAGTGCGGTCTGGGGCTTCCTCATTGCTCTTGGGGAACGCAGTGCTGGGGTTGGTGGCGGCTTCGGCGTATGCCACGAAAAGCTCACTGTTGCTACCCCAGGTGACACTCACGTGGAGTGGAAGACTCATGTTTAGAGAGGCGGCATACTGATCAGGCTGGAGCTCGCTACGCTGGTTTGTTTTGTCCTTGTCGGCCTTGAGGGCGGTGTAGATTGACGGAAGCTCGTCGAGGTGGGGATACTTGGCTCGCATCTCGACGATATGAGAAAAAGAATCGGGATCTGATGAGTCATATGCATAGCAGATGAGGTCGCACGCATCAAGTTTTGACTGGTTTTCCAGAATAGCAGGCTCCAGTTCACCAAGCTCTTCGAGAATGAGGTAGACCTGTTTCCCACCAGGCAGCTCGACACTATTCACTACTCTGCGGGGTTTGATGGTGGGGATGTATAGATCTTCGAACGGTCGGTTGAGGAAGGCATCGAGGAGGGAAGACTTGCCAGCGCCTGCCGCACCAATGATGTAACAGAGAACGACGTTGCGCTCAACAATTCCAGGGCGACGTCTCCTCTTGCGGGACTTGGTAATTTTAAGAGCCGCCGTGATCGGATCCTTGGGATTGGGAGGCTCGAAGCCGAGATATGCCAAGTACTCGATTGTTGTCTTTGGCTCAAGGAAGGTCGTCATACTCCATTGAGCTAGCCAACCTTGTAGAGTGATGTGTCCCGCTTCGTTTCTGACCGTGGAATGGGGGAACGAGGCCTCAGTCCACGAGCTGGGCTGTCCTGGAGTTGGCGAGAATAGAGCCTCCAGCTCCTCGTCATTAAGACCACCGTCATTGTCTTTGTCGAAAAGCAGAAACAGGTCGACAAAGAACCTGTATCCCGCCGGGCTGAGCTCGGCCGAGCAGTACTCTGGGACCTCAAACTTGGGACGGAAGAACTTGTCTTCTAGACTCAGGCTGTCTGTGTAGCGATATTTCCTCAAAATGATCCAAATCGTCTCGTGGCGGCCCTTTTCCGCGTACAGCGTGTTGAGCTGCAAGAAGCCCCTCTCATCGATGCCCTTGTCCAAGTTGGAGTCGGGCAAAGATTTGGCGATTGACAGCTTGATGTTGTCCAGGTCGTCGGTGGTCAGCGGCTTATCGAAGCACTTCATCTGGAAGTCACGCATCTCTTGTTCGTTGAGATAGCCATCCTGGTCCTTGTCGCAGAGATAAAAGATTCTCTTGAGAGCATTGACGCAGGCGGGCTTCAGGTGACCCTCCTTGTAATCAAAGAGCGGGGCGATCGGATGAGTGACGGCCTTTTGGCAGAGGAAGAAGACCTCGTTGACATTGCGGTGGTCTCGGGCACTGGATCGGATGCATGAGTCGATCTCGCGGAACTCGGCCATGACTGGCAACATCTCCTCCTCGACGACCTGTGGCGTAGTGCCCTGGCTGGCCAGATCGGACTTGTTGGCGCACAGCACGACGGGGACATTGACTCCTAGGGAGCGGAAATACGGCATCCAGAAGAGAGCAACTCTCTCATAGCTATAGTGGTCGGCGTATACGAGAAGGATGACGTTGCATTTGCGGATCTCCTTGCGAAGCGTAGTGCGATCCTCGGGGCGGGCGGACGTGTCGACGATGGTTGTCGAGATGTTGTCGGGGGTCCCGATGCTTGGGGGGATTGTGATCTGAGGCAATACAGGCTGTATCTTGTTGGTGACGAACTGGTCTTTGACGAGAGAGGCGATTAGACTGGACTTGCCAGTGCTCTCGTCGCCGCAGACGCAGATGCGTACTGCAGAGCTGTCAGCGCATCTCCCAGACGGAAGGACAAGACAGGCAGGCAGAAAAGGTTGGCAAGCAAACAGGTAGGCAGACAATCAAGGGCGGGGGAAGACGCATGGCATGATGGCACCGGTGCTCGCGGGGGATCCGTACCGGCAGCCATGGTTGACGTGAGGAGGGGAAGCTGTTGGGAGAATGAGAGGCGAATCGATCGTGGACAGGAGGAGTCCTTTTTATCGTGGTTCCATGACCTCTGCGAGTGGATGAAGGAGGGAAGAGGAGTTTTGCGCGGTGGAATGGATCAGATATGCAGCGTAGAGGGGTGGATCGGGTCGATGGGAGTGCAGAGTCCAGACAGAGTCGATAGTCGTATCGAGCTGAAGCAGTTGCAGATTGCGTCCTGCCAAGCTCGGGCGCACCTGTGACGCGACGGGTATGGATTGGATGGCGGGAAGGGCGGGTGGCCCCAGCAGGGAACGGCAATAGCCCAATTAGCGAGCCGCTATAAAGTACGTAGTTCCACGTGCCGTATTGCAACACAGCGGGTCGCCTCAGCGTGTCCGGTTAGTGGGCTTCAGTGGCTTCAGTGGACCAAGTCGCTGCACAACAGCGGGCTGAGTGGTGGGTATGGCCTGCGAAAGGGCTCACCATGCAATAAACTGAGGTCATGCGCCGTGGCACTGCGGAGCTGGTGGTGTCATGGCCACAGCCGTCATGCCACCCATTCGTGGACAGACCCAGATATTGAGAGGTTTTGAGAAAGCGGCCGATAGATAAGGAAGCACCAGCTTGCAACATTGGTGTCTCGCACAATTTTGCCATTTCAGGGCTAATGCAGCGCATACAATGGCTCAGAAACCTGCCTCAAAGCCTGCCACATCAACGACCGCAGGCATATTGGGCTCGTCACGTGCGATGAGCTTTCCCCAGATTTTGTCGATTCCGGGGCTCCGTAACGCTGCACGTGGGTCACCCACCAGCCATGCAACCTGCCATCGAGTCCCGGCAGCCTGTGCCATGCTACTAGTAATTGTCCATTTGTTCATCTTCGCTCATGTCTTCATGTTTTCGAAAATTGATGGTATCGCAAATGATCTCAATTGCAAGCGGGATGCCGTGCGGGTCCGAGGCTCAGTGCCGAGACATTGGCTCCATTGCCACACAATATGGTCGAGGCTCAACAATTAACGTAGTACCTTGCACCCCGTGCGGTACGAGTCTAAGTTCATGGGTTGTTGCTGTGTGTTTCGCTGCTCTTGCTCGACGGGTGTAACAAAGCCCAGCTCAAGCCGTCTGGGGGTTCTTCGTTCCTCTCTAATACGTCTTCCCCTCTCTTGCTCCCACAGTAAACGGCCCAAACGGTCCGGCCTTCCGCCCTGGATAGACGATGTAGCGTGGACAGACTCGCACACTTGCTTCAGCTATCTCAGCTGTCATTGCGCTCGCTAGGTCACTCTGGCCCCGTCGAGCAAGCCATCCATGGGGAAAAGAGTCGGATTGCGTGGCGCTGCCCTTTCTTGAGCCTCATGTGCACTCGTGGCGAACGGGTGGGCCAGTCCTAGGGGACAGATATCGCTCAGCGGTGAAAGAAACCGACGTAGAGTTCTCCATAGACACAGGCGACCGCGTAGGTGCGCAAATTTAGCTAGCTTGGTGCCTCTATTCTCGGCCTCTTGCAGATCTGTCGCGAACCTATGGGACTAGGAGCTGCACCCCGCGAAGACGGTAAGGCGGGCAATGAATGGGCTGGGAATCACCACAGCAGATTATTCCGGAGGAATTCCTCTACGGTGTCTCAACCGGTGATGCAATTCGTTCAGTTCCTGTCAACCAACTTGGAACAAGTCGTTCCAAGCGGTCGGTGATATTGGCGGAGAAATCCGATTTACCCCAGGTTGCACGACAAGCGGGGATGGTCCCCTCAGAAAGTGGAGGCCCTTTGCATCAGTGCGAGTACTACTGTAGACGCTGCACCGAAACAGGACCGCATCGAGCGAATTCCAACCTCGCTCAACACCAGACGCCTGCCACCGACTGCGCCCTGGCTAACCTGCCGGATTGCCCTCGCCAGCTCAGATTGTGCGCTACACTTCGCTCGCCTCTGTGACGCCCGTCCATATCGACCCTCCGTGGCCTCGGCTTATCTTCCCCCGGCCTCCAACGAACACCCCCTCCCACGAGACCCCCGGCTCAAGCGAATAACCCACCCAGCCTTCGGCGACTGCCCCAGAACCGTCGCTCGCCTGCCTCCTCTCCTCCTCACCTTCTCCCTTCTCCATATCTGTATAGTGAACGCGACGAAATCCGCCAAGGCGACGGCAGACCGCCACCATGTTGTGCGTGTTATCCCACCCTTCTGTGGCTGGCGCCTCATCGCGACCAAACTGCTGACCGCATGCGATTGCCAGTGTCCTTCCACCCCCGCCGCGGTATCCCACCGTGGGACCGTATGGCGGCTCCATGTATCCCGTTCCCATGATTGAGACCAACAATACCCTCTCGAATCCCGAAGGCCCCGAGTGGCAGTTCCTCGTGGGAGAAGGTCGATATCCCCTCGTGCGTCCCCAGGTGCCTCACGATCGCTGACATGACGCTTCGACCACAGGCACATATGTTCTCAAGGAAGACCTGCACCTCGCGACTCCTCCTCCCCATCCGTCCGAGGCCACCGTCGTCAACCCAAACCCGCTGGCCACGAACCCGCAGCCTGCGACCGCGGGCACCACAGTCTCGCTCATCACCCTCGATGTTCGGGGCAACGCCCCATTCATGTACAAAGGCCTCTCGGCCACCACCCTAGCCCTCAGCGGCGCCCCTTCCAGCATCCAGGAGCATCCCAACGAGAACAGGTACTCGACCGAGGGCGGGATGAGCAGTGACGATGGCCGCGCCCAGTCGACGAGCGATGCGCAGGCCACGTCCATTACGCTGGGTTCCGCGCCGGCTTTTGGCGAGGGCAACTCTCTCCTCGCGCAGATGCAGACAAAGGACCTGAACAAGAAGAAGAAGCCCAAGAACAACATGACCAAAAGCAACTCATCCTTTATCTCTCGGGTGATTGTCAATGAGGGTGTGAGCCGCAAGTTGACAGAGCGACCAAGCGATGGCGTGTTTGCCTTTGCGAATATCAACCGCGCCTTTCAATGGCTGGACATGTCATCTCCCACCAAGGTTTGTTGCCCATGAGTCGTGCCTCCCCAAGCAGAAGATATGCTAAAATCAGTGTTAGCAAGATTACTTGACCAAGATTCTCTTCACCAAGGCTCACTGTCTGTGCCACGATGTGAATAACGTTTCCAAGTCTTCATCCCACATTGATGTCATCATGGGGTTTTCTACCGGAGAGATCATTTGGTGGGAGCCTTTCTCGCAGCGTTATATGCGACTAAATAAGAATGTGAGTTCCGTGACGACCAGTAGTGCACCAATTACGACAGGCTGACCATCCCAGGGCCTCATCAATAAGACTCCAGTCTCCCAAATCCGATGGATTCCCGGCTCTGAAAGCCTCTTCCTGGCTGCGCACATGGATGGCTCGCTGGTTGTTTATGACAAGGAGAAGGAGGATGCACAGTTCAACCCCGATGAGGAGGTCGTAAATGGAATGGCGAATGGAAACGAAGGAGAGGATTCTGCGAATGGCGACTCCCCCCACAAAGGAATTCGTATCAACAAGTCGGTCCACTCCAAGAATCAGAAGACGAACCCTGTTGCGGCATGGAAGCTGTCAAACCACCGCATCAACGCCTTCGCCTTCTCGCCAGACTTCCGGCATCTAGCCGTTGTTTCCGAGGACGGAACACTCAGAATCATTGACTATCTGAAGGAAGAGTGTGTGATCGAAAATCCTGACTTTTGAGAATTATGGCTAACGCTGCTGCAGGTTGCTGGACATGTTCTACTCGTACTACGGCGGGATGACTTGCGTCTGCTGGTCGCCCGACGCCAAGTATGTCCTGACGGGCGGCCAAGATGACCTCATATCTATCTGGTCCGTGGCCGAGTCGGCACTGTTGGCCCGATGCCAGGGCCACCAGTCGTGGGTGACTGCCGTGGCTTTCGACCCGTGGCGATGCGACGACCGGAACTACCGTATTGGAAGCGTAGGCGAGGATGGCCGGCTGTGCCTCTGGGATTTCAGCGTCGGCATGCTTCATCGGCCCAAGGCGGTACGTGGCTCTGGTTCTCCGAACTCAAAGAGAATGTGGAAATGTGCTGACCTTGACGTAGCTATCGGTTCGACACCGCGGGTCCATCTCGTCGCGTTACACAACCCTTCAGCGGGCCGAGACGGCGACAACTTCTACCTCGCGGCTGCGTTCCGACTCAACTGTTGAGGCCGAGGATGAAGAGGCTACCGTGTCGCATCCGGTTGAGCCGCGGGCTCGTATCCCAATGCTACCTCCCGTCCTGGTAAGTGTTCCCCCCCCCCCAGCTCGGCCGAAACCCGCCACCGTGACGACAACGGAGGCGATGGACGAACGAAGCAAGCCTCGGTTGCTGACATTGATCGATTGCGCTACAGAACAAGACAATTGATACGCACCCGGTGTGCTGGCTCGACTTCACCGAGGATGCAATCACTACGAGCTGCAAGTCAGGTACGAGAACGAAACCCCCTGCGCTAGAACGGCGATCTCTGCCATTTCGACTGCCTGCCTTTTGGTTGCAATTGCTAATTTTTTTAATCCCTAATGATAGGCCACATCAGGACTTGGCTGCGTCCTGGCGCCAACCTGGCGGGGCAGAGCTCTCAAGGAGCTGCAGGCCCGGCTGCAACCTCATGATGACATGGCAGCTATACCGCCATGACTTCGTCAGACTTTCATGATGTGGACGGCAATGACGCAAGAATGAACGGTTTCGCAACCGTGTACGTAACCGGGCGGAGTATGAGTGGATTGCACTGGTTTCGAATATTTTCTCTTTTCCTCCGAGTATCCTGCGACTGTACATTTCGAGACGCAGCATTTCGCAATCATACATATTGTCCTCTTTTTTCTTACTCAACACCCACCCAGTGGCAAGAGAAACGTAATGCAACGTCTCGGCTGGCCTCGACTGATAAGCAGTGGTTGGCCAGCCGCCCTGCGCGCGTCGAAATGTGAAACCCGGCAGACCTTTTTTTCACCTTTGACTGTTGAGCCTCCAATCCACCAGCCCACTTGGCGGCGGGCATTCATCGGCACGGCGGCGGGAGACAAGGGCGGCGGACCCCACCAATGGCCCGAGATAGATACGCGCAGACGGCTTCTTGCTGTCAGGCAGACGCTGGGGCCATGTGCTTCTGGCGCATGAGCTAGTGCCTGAGCCGCAAGCCTCGAAAGGGACGAGAGTTCAGGTGCCAAGAATCATGATGCAGACAGACACACGTGGTGTTGGGCATGTTTGACCACTGGAGCTGCTTCCCACGGCCCAGCAGTGATGGACGCGCAACCAAACGATAGTATGCTGCAGCCAAATCAGACTCCGACAATTCCTCTACGGCAGCAAGACGTGACGCGGGAGTTCTATTCGTCCCAGTTGCGGGCACACCTCCATAAGCCACCTATATGTGACTCTCCGTGGCCCATCCCTGGCCTCTCGTGTCCCTCATATAGAACCCACGGGTTATCTCCCGCGAGTCTGTTGGGCGCCCGTTGATCCACTCCAGACCCAGTACCGTCTCCATCATGTCAAACCTAGGATCAATGAGCTGCAGCTGCCGGAAGAGGTGGAACTGGTCGAGCATCCACCCTGTGCAACCCCTGCCTTCCGTTGTAAAGTCATACATGTGATTGCCGGCCTCGACGATGGCGTCAATGAAATGGGCGACAGTGAACCTCCCCAAGGCGCGAACGCTGATTACGGCCTCCCGGTCACTGGTCACGGCGTGGTCTTGATCCACGACGTCCATTTGGCCTCGATAGCCGTGTCCGGGAACTCTGGCGCCACGCACTTCGCTAGGGCTCATGTTGATTCGCACAGCCTCCTCGGGGCCGGTTTGTAGATTGAGAATCCAGTGATTTCCGCCGTTCTGTAGGACTATGTGGGCGATGAAATGGACATGGCTGACAATGCGCTCCGCAGACCGAATATGGCCAGCGTCGGGTGAGTAGCGCACGGGCTCGTACGCTTGTAGTTGGCGAAGAGGGCTGGTCTTGCTCGTTTGAGGCTCACTGCAGCAGTTTCCCATTGCGGCTGACAAGTTTGAGGCGACGTGGAACGTTTCAGTCACTGCGCTTCTCGTTCAGATCGCAGGCTATGCATATCTGTAGATGGAAAATTTCCCGTTATGGAGTTGATTCCCAGGACAGTGCCATGAGACTTGTCTCAACCATTAGGCACCGATTCTGCAACCAACAACCAAGAACCTGTCTGACCTAAAAATAGGTCGATTCAATCGCTGGGGCTTTCCTACTACATACCATAGTACAAAGCTAATCGACGACCAACTTGACGAGTCCCACGACATGAATTCTCGACACTGGCCTAGGCCACCTAGCTTCGGCTTAGATCGCCGGTTGTATGACTTGCGAGATCATGAATGCAGTCCCCTGTGAAATGCGACGCACGTGACATGCACCAGAGAACAATCCTCTGATGAGGCGCGGCCGGGCGTATCGAGCATTTATCTGCCGTCTTGACGGGCCGGTGGTGCGCATGGCCCGGTTGCATGCATTCGTCTGACCAGGGGGGAGTTCCTGGAGCACCCGCAAGGCTTAATAGGTGCTCCCGACAGGGTCAAAGACTGACATGCGGTACGTTTACAGGGGAGAAATCAGGGTTAGGCTGTCAGGAAAGCTGCACGGCTGGTCAGATGGCCGCCAGCAGCACACTCGATCTGCTGCCTCGCGTAGTGGGCTGGGGATCGCAATAAAGCGGACGCTGCCGACGACTGGCCCGGCTGTGCGCGCCATCATGTGAGCCCATGGCAATGGATGCGACGCGACAGGGCCGCGTCGCCGCATAGGGGCGTGGTGCTGCTGGTGTTGTGGCTCGCCTGATGCCTCCGACAGAAAGTCTCGGGAGCCTCAGATGGCCAAGGATCATCGGGCGAGCACGCCGCACGCAGCTTCGGTCACCGCCGGAATGCCAGAGCCAAGCTTTCCGGACCACTTGTCTGTGGGGGGAGCTCAGATCATCGACTGCTACGGATATCTGTCGGCGTGGAGCGATAATCCTGCGAGCGACCCGTCTCTGTGGAAACCCTGCCATTTGTTCTGATGCGACATGTTTGATTTCATAGAGCGTCGACCCAGGGGGTGCGATTGCTTGCTGTCTGTACATCGAGATACGTACAATACCAGGTAGTCAGGGGACAATCATCAATGTCTCGCCTCTGAATCCACTTTGCGGGCACCAAGACTCGATGGATCGCACCTACGAGACCCACGAGTCTCGGCCCAGGGACCCGCAACTTGCAAGCGTAGGCGCCGTCTCCGCCGCTGATAAGATTCTCTTGGAAACCATTTGCTGATATTATCCAACTCTTCGATTGCGAGTGGCAGGGCTGAGGTCTAGCGGGCGTATGGCGGTTGGTGGACCCGTCCATTCCACTCACCGAGACACGCCGCCCATAATCTTGGCGGGCTGACCTTGATACGACTGGATACCTTACCTAGCACGCAATCGCGACGGCTGTCGCTGAAAGAAATGCCTGAGACCGCCCTGGCGACTTTGGCGGGTTTTCCCCGAACAGCTGAGCATGATGCTCAGGAAGCCAAGAGGGGAAATGGGCTTGGTCCTCGACATGCCGAGGATGCCGTCAAAGCTCCGAGCTTGTCAGGCAATTTGCGCCTCCAGCTTTGTGAAGGGTTACAGCGCATGCGACGAGGCTCAAGCTCGCAACGGCTTTTTGCATGAGTACGAAAACCGGTACCTGATTCATCTTGTGTAGCGCGCCCGTCCCGACGGGGCTCCTTCAGCCTCCTACCTCTTGTTGGCGCTGTCAGAGTTTTGTGGCGGAATCCACCGGGTCATTGCGTATATCTGTAGCGGGACGGGAATTAACCGGGTGTCAGTTGCGGCGGTTGAAGTCCCTGGCCTATGTCGCCTCGAAGCCACGGGAGGCCAAGGAGGCTACTAATTTTGTATATAACGAAAAACAGGATCCGATGCGGCTCTCGGATCTGGAATGCCATACAGTTTGATGGAATCTTGCTAGTGCAGCCCAGATTGCCGTCTAAGAGGCCGGGCGTCTGGCCGATTCTTCTGCGGGAGAAGGTCCGAATCTTCGGCGAAGCCCCGTCTCGAAGAATCGAAACACGGCGGTGGTCACCCTTCAGACCTTGGCCATTGCGCGCGCACGTTCGATCCGGCTGGGCCCACGGCCAGGGGGTTGACGGCTAGTGTGCTCCACAAGAAACGGACCTTGGGCCCTTCATCCCTTCATGGTACCTTATTCACCACGGTACAGATACGGCAGGGTGAAGTCGTGGCAGTAATCAGTTCCGACGGTTCTAGCCCCTCCTATTTGGCCGGCTAAAGCCACTGCTCGCATTGACGACCGCCTTCCAGCCAATGCAGGGTCTTGCCACACCGTTTGCTGCAATGAGGCACATCGTGTCAAGCATCCACTGAACTCGTGTTCCGCCGGTGGCGCTGGACCAAGTCCGTAACTGAATGCTTGACTGCTCTGTCGGCATACTGCACGATTGCCTTGAGCAGTGCGTGCGCCTTCTTCGGTGCCAACCGTCGCCGCATTGATGGCCGCCACATACATTAGTACTACTAGCCCATGAGATGACATCAAATGCCAAGCCAGCTGTGCCTGTCTAGGGATGCATACAACGTGCCGCCCTCACGGATCGCTTCATCCTCCCAGAAGAGGAATTCCCGTTTGACAATCTAGCGAAATCGCGGGCTAGACTGCCCAGCCAGCCACGGAAATCTTTCTCATCGGGTGTGCAAACCGTTTGGTAAGGCAGCGCAATCAAGCCCAACCAACCCCATGCCCGGACCTAGGATAAAAACCGGAGCCGCAGACTGCGCCAGAGAAGCTATTGTGATGGTATCGGATACCATTTCCGCCCGCTGCATCTGAGTGGGCAAGATGGATGCAGACAAGGTTGTCGGTTTCCACTACTAACGGGTTCACCAGATGAGATTTGGCATGGTCCGATTTGCAAAACGACATCAGTAACCAATACACCTAGCCGAAACTTGTGAACGGGCGAGAGAGGTGATTTCGCCTTGCCGATCGAGAGAGCAAAATGGATGCCGCCACCAAATTTTATGGTAATAGCAGAGCCCGGCTTCGTATTCCCGAGCAGATCGGGTTCTTGCGCGACAGCATTGCATCATCCGTTGCAATGCAACATTCATCCATCGGGCGGGCTTATGTGGACGGCGGGGGTGGCTGACAGCATCAGAGAGAGGGTGTGAGCTGTGGTGCGTGGGGGTTCCAGCGTGCAGTACGGATATACTCCAGGGCAATGTGCGTGTGTGAGGTTGAGATATCCAATTGATCGCCAAAATGTGCCTGACGGTCACAGGTTTCCGCGATTGCGCAGGACTTTGGATACCGACCGGACCGGCGTAGGACAAGTCGCTGCCTTTCAGCAGCGGCTGACCGACAACACGCACCGTCGAGATAGTCGAGATAGTCGAGAACCGAACTGCCCCATCGCACAACCCCGGGTTTATTGAAGCAACACGATGGTCTATCAGGGGCCCAGCGCTCGGCGCCCCGAGCCAAGGAAACTGCACCTGCCCCAAGAGGACGACTCAGCCTCCAGCGGCAGGTGCTATGGACAATTGTAGAAAGTGAAGCCCCCAATTTGCTCCGTGTCCCTCCCCCCTCACCATGCGCCACGCCCTCTGGTCAAGGCCGTCTTCGGGGCGTTTCTTTAGGCTCAGTGATACCGGCGCTCCCACTTGCCAGGATGGCTGCGATGGCATGCCGGTGCTACCAGTGGTCCAGTGCAGCGCTGCCAGGGCTGCCGGGGTTGTGCCTTGTGTGCCAAGCAAAAAGCTTCCACGGGGCTTCGATAGCACGACTCATGCCCGCCCTGCCAGCCATTCTCAGGCAGCCCGGCGTCGCCGCCCCACCACCCTCGTCCGCCCATCGGACTCGTCACTGCCACCAGTGACTCGAGACGACCTTCTACCGCAAACCGCTTACAGATGCACCGAGGGGGCCAGTGGCACACGCTGGCCCAGTATCAGGCGAACAAGCGCGCCGCTAGTCGGCCTGCTTTTCCGCGGTCCATGCCTTGGGTGCACCGCCCCTCCTCGGCAGCGTGCGCAAAACCAGTGATGCATTCGCTCGGCCAAAGCCATCAGGTACCGGCTTCCTTCGTACCCAAAGGTGGTAAACTTTTTCCCTCGGTCGTTGAGTCAAAGTTGCCGCGTACCAGTCATGCAATTGCGCCTCATCGGGTCCTGCGGGAGTCGGCGCCGTAGATCGCAGTCGTTTGCGAAACGGGCGATGACGGCAAGTTGTACTCTTGAACGAAGACGCGGCACAGCAGCGGCCGCCTAGTGCCTATGACCAGCGCCCATGAATAAAAAATGACTTTGATGAACTGCTTGGTTGGCGGATGTCATGGGTTCCATTCGGATTTGGGGGGGGTGGGCGTGAGCCCAAACGTGGGAGGGCGTGGGCGCGGACGCATGTAGCATGCACTGAACTGATGACTGACTGACCTGGACGGATGCGGCCACCTCCCACTGAGAGGTGTCGCCTTCACTCGCCCTTTCGGTGGTGCGTCTCCTGCGTCTTGGTGGTCACGACTCGTCGATGTCCCTGTTTTCATCTTCGTCATTACTGCTACCGCTAGGAGTACTTATTATTCTTGCCGCCACCAAGTCTCCATCTCGGGCACTTTCACAATCTGCCCCTCCTACCTCCCAAGCCCTCATGGCAGCTGCCCTGCGATAAGGCCAGCCAGTAGTCAATTGAAAAAGGCGCCTTCGTGCTTATCAGTCGCGTGTATTTATGTCCGGCCAGCCAGGCGGGTCCCACCATCCACGCCCGTAGCGCAGTGCGGCTTGATCTCTCGCCTCCTACCTGCCGGCGAGCTGCGGTTGCCAGACCCTGGCCCTGTGCGTCCTGATCTCACCTGCCCCACCACCTGCGCGAGGCGTCCCCACCATCCCGCCGTGGCACGCCCGCCGCTCAGGGCAGTCAGTCTACGTCCCACGCCATCTCCGAATAAAACCGTCCCGGTGCCCTCACCTGGCACTTCCTCTAATCCCTTTCTTGGTCAGTATTCCCCCACGGACGCTCGACGGTATACCGTCGCACCAAGCTTCACCATGCCTTTCAAACCGTTTTCGTCCGTAACTGGTCGAAGCTCCTACAGTCTCTTCGACATCCGGTATGTTCAATATGTTTCACAGCGACGATTGATTCACTTGTCCCGGAAACCAGTCAAGCTGCCTTACCTTTGCTTCGTTGTCGCTAATCTGAGACACGGAACAGCCTCGACAATGACTTCATTGTCTTCAGAGGCAACGAGCATGAGTCTTCGGGCCAGCTCCTCAAGGGCGTCCTCGTCCTCTGCCTCTCCTCCTCGCTGCGAATGGAAGATGTCCGCCTGCGGTTGATGGGCACCCTCCGTCACAAGTAAGATGCTACCCAGCCCCTCGCAGCTCTCCAAGCGGGTGACGTGCATACTGACAGAAGATTGTCATGACTAGTTGGTCCGATCCTCGCTCCACTACGCCAGGCGTGTCCAGCCAAAAGGTCGACAAGACCACCACCATCCTCGAGCACCGGTGGGCGCCCTTTGTTGGCACCCATGGAAAGAGCATGACACTGCCCGCCGGTAATTACGAATGGCCTTTCGAATTCATGCTCCCCAGCGACACCGCCGAGAGCGTCGAGGGCATCCCCGAAGCCTCCATCACATATCGACTGAAGGCTACTGTTGGGCGTGGTAAGCTGGCTTACGACCTGCACGCTTACAAGCACCTTCGCGTCATCCGAACACTCGAACCTGGCGCCCTCGAACTCTTACACGCTATGAGCGTTGAAAATATCTGGCCCAACAAGGTCGACTATTCCATTGTTCTCCCCCAGAAGGCAGTCGTCTTCGGCGGTGCTGTGGACATGGAGATGCGCTTCACTCCCCTGCTGAAGGGGCTGGAACTTGGCGATGTCACCGCAAGGCTTATGGAGGTGCGCGAGTGCTGCATCCAGGGCCCTACAGGAGCGAGCATCCGAGAGCATCGCACGGAGCGCGAGGTGTCTGTATGGAGGTTCGAGATGACCAGGGAGGAGCACTGGCAAGACATGATTGAAGACTCGGGCCAGGATGGCTGGGTCATGACCAAGAAGCTGAATCTGCCCAAGAAGCTGCGACTGTGCATCCAAGACCTTAACCATCATGGAATCAAGGTTAGGCACAAGATCAAGCTGACTGTTGCCCTCTGCAACCCTGACGGGCACATTTCCGAGGTGAGATCTCCCAAGATGAACGAGGACCCGTTTGTTGCTGGCCCCCAGTGGTTAATTTTACTGACTGAAAATTGCAGTTGCGCGCTACACTCCCTGTTTCCATCTTCATCTCCCCCAACATGCCCCTTGATGAGCAGGGAAACCTCGTGGACCAGTCGCCCAACGCTCCCGCCGCAGCCGACGTTGGCACCGTCGCTCCTCCAGGATACGGAGAGCACATCCTCGACCAGCTGTACGACGACGTGGACATGAGCGGCTTCATGACGCCTGCGGGAATGCAAACTCCCGGCATTCACTCAGGTCTGAGCAGTCCATTCTACGCGCAGTCGCGATCAGGGTCCTCGGAAAATCTGGCCGGATTGAGCCACAGCAGGCCAGTCGCACCGGCTGCGCTGTCTTCTCGACTCGCCGATGTCTCCCTGGACCCCTCGCAGCGCAACACGTCTTTCAATTCCATTCACTCGATATCCGGCATTGGGTCCCCTACCTCAGCGCCCCACGGCGCAATTGCTCGGTCGGAACCCGCTTCGGGCGCATTGACTAGGAGCAACAGCGCCGAGGACCACTCATCACGGAACTCGGCCGAGCACATCGACGTGGACCAGAGCGAGTTTACTGAGCTGAACAAGGTCCCCAGCTACCAGACGGCGGTGCGGACTCCAGCGCGGACAACTTCCTCGGACAATCTACCCGACTACCTGACGGCGCTGAGCGCTCCCAGGACGCCCCCGGCTGCAGACGGTGCACACGACCCGCTAGGTACCATCTCTGAAGAGCATGCGGCAGAAGATCGGGTTCGTCACATCTCCCGCCCGACCAGTTTCCTTGCCACCGGTCGGTCCTACATGGATGATCCTGCGGGCCACCGGCGGCTTCACCTCGTACAAGGAAGGGGCCAAGTGTATTGAATGATGGTTGACATTTTCTTTTTTTTTCTTTGAAGCGCACCTCTTGAATATCCAAACGAGAAACTACCAGAGTGGAAATCCATGCACAAACAAGGCGACACTGTCGGAACATATCTGAACAGACACACACAATCATACCTCATACGCCACACACCACACATATTTACGGACATACAACAACACACAGGCATGCAATACCGAGACACGGAAGGCGTTTTTTTCTTTATGGGAGGGAATAGCGTGACAAACAAATCATATCGGAAGGAGTCGGAGTTTAGTTTTTATTTTTACCATTTTCGGAACCATAGACGGACGGGGTGTGTCATGAAGGAGTACCCTGTTGCTTAGCCGGGGCGGATCGCCAACAGAAGCGAATTTGCCTTTTTGTACGATGATAGCTTCAGTGTGGACTGACGACGGTGCCAGGGTGGTGCTGTCCAGAAATGAATGAATTTGATAGTCAGTTTTTTGGTCGAACGTGATGTGCGTATTGTCGAATGTTGTTGCCGGGCTCGATCGCCTGCGGGTTGGGGGATTGTGTCGATGTCCACATGCCGGCCGATCCCGAGGCGAGTCCGATGGACAGAGGACCCTGGCGCGTGCTGACGGGGGGCTGGAGTGTTGGCATTACCGGGAATAACCTCACAGGAGGCTGTTTCTTATTTCGGGTGCCAGAGATTGACGTACCGGCAGCAACCGACGCGGGGTGGTGTGTTGAGGGCCTGCGTGGTGTGTTGCGTGGTGCGGTCATGCCTCAGCATGGATTGTCGGCAAGACAGCACTTGGACCTTCCCCCTCCAACCCTCCTCCTCACTCAACCCTGAACCGTGTGGGGGTGGGATGGATGGGTTCGCAACAGCTGGCATCTCGAGAGGTTACACGGCAGGCTCATCAGGCCGGGCGGCCTCACGAGGCGCGAGCACCGGCCCATGGTTCCTCTACTTGTCGTGGTACCATCACCGCAGTGACAGTCCATTGAGGAGAACGATTTACTGGAGCGACCCTTAGGCGTTTAGCGCATGGGGCAAGGGACCATTGACGTCATGACTCAGGGTCTGAGGGTCTGCGCGCATCACCATCACGACCCTGTCATGCCCAGGAGCTGCCACCGAGACGAGGGTGTGAGAAGGAGAAGGGCAGCAACCGGGGGCTTCCCCATAGAGTCGTGCGGAGGGCGGAGGGGAAGAAAACATCCGGCTCGCTTGTGCCCCGATACAAATCCGGTCCGAGATTGGCGTTAGGCTTTGAAGCTTCAGACACAATCAACTACGTCCCCTGGGGATCTTCTCGTGCAATGCGACCGTTGCATGAGACGGGCCCTCTTCCAGCACCAACAGAGATAATTGCCACCCCAAAGAACGAAGTTTGCCAGTCTGCAGTCATCGCCTGATATCAAGGCTCAAGCATCATGGTGACGGTGGCTTGCCATCCGAAAGCCACTGGTGCCAGCCACATCCCAACGATTCACGGCCTGCTATACGCCAGGACCACCGCCTAAGGACCGACCTAATTATCCAACAACGTCATCCCGTCTCCCACCTTGGCAGCCATGATGGCCGAAAAATCACGGGCATGTCAGTCACAAGGCAGGATTGGTTGTCGCGACTAATAGACGCCAGCCGTCACCACTTCGTACAAAGCGCCTCAATTCAACGCATGGGGAGAAGAACTATAATTGGCGTGTCGCCTCTCTCGGTCTGGACTTGCTGCTGCATCTGTCGGTCGCTTGCACCACCGCCGTCACCGAACGCCCCCACCGCCTAACGAGCTCTCCCCCTCTTTGGCAGCCCAATCTGCCACCTCCTCGCTTGCCTGTTGTCCACCACCAACCCATGCGAAGCGAAAGGGGACTCGACCTGAACCTCCCGACAGCCATCCTGCTTGCTCTACGCCCGGAATCACGACCTCTCCCTCCTTAGCGAAGTTACAGCACCATGTCTTCCGCAACCTCCCCCACCAGCCCGCCCTCGCGCACCACGACGGGCTTCAGTCTGGCGTCCAGGGCCACCACTGGCCTGAGTGGCTCGACCGACGAGGCCATCCCCGAGGCCGACCCCTCCACAGTATGTCAAGCCGGTAGTGAATGGGCGACCGCGATGCACCGGCTCGAGCCTGGGAAAAAGCACCGCGACGTCTAACCCTGCTGCTGCTTGCCGTAGACATTTGCTAACACGTGTGCGCGCAGACCGCCGGTCTCCTTGCGGAGCGACTTCAGGCGTACAAGCATGCCGTGGCATATCTCGAGGATTGGATGGGCGCCATGGAGAAGATCCACGGCCGCCACGCCAAGGAATATGAGAAGGCTCTCAAGGTATGCTCGCACCTCTCCACCCGGCCGCTGTTGCCGCAAGGTCGCACGCTCCCATTCTGACCCAATGTCGACGGTAGACCATTTCCAACCCCCTTAGGGAGGGGCACCATTTCGACCAGAGCCTCGGCGGCATGGCCGGCTTCTTTGAGAACCTTCGGTCCAACACGCAGGCCATGATCAACACCAACCTGGAGACCGAGAAGAGCATCAAGGGATCAGTCCTGCCCATCCTCGACCGCCTACACAAGGAGATCAAGCACAAGGCCAAGGAGCTGTCTTCCGGCGCCGTCAAGGGCGCCAAGGACGTTGAGAAGGCGCGAAACACGACACAGAAGCACATCGAGCTCCTGGGCCAGCAGGCCGCTGCCTTTGACAGCGCCGGTGGCCACATTCCTGGCGCGGAGGACCCATATGTCGTGCGTCGCGGCGTGCTGCACCGGCTCAGCAACCAGGTCATTGCCGAGAACAACCACCGCAACGATCTCATTGCGGTCCAGAGCAACTTCGAGACCTTTGAGACCCACGTCACCCAGGTGATCCAGCAGGCCATGGAGGCGTTCGCGCTCCTCGCCGGAGGGCAGGGCGAGAAGATGCGCGCCCTGCACAACGACATCCTGGGCACCGTCCAATGCGTGCCCCTGGATTTCGAGTGGAAGAACTTCAACGCTCGATGCGCAGACCGCCTTGTCAGCCCCAACGACCCGCCTCGCTCCGTCGAGGCCGTCCAGTTCCCCAACATGGACCACGCGGCCACCAAGCCGCTGATCGAGGGCTCGCTGGAGCGCAAGTCGCGCAACAAGCTGGCGTGGGGCTACTCGACGGGCTACTACGTGGTGACGCCCACAAAGTACCTGCACGAGTTCAAGGACTCGGACAACACGCGCGTCGACCCCAAGCCCGAGCTGTCCATCTACCTGCCCGACGCCGTCGTCGGCACCCCCAGCGGCGACAAGTTCACCGTCAAGGGCAAGGACAAGTCCAAGACGATGAGCAGCAAGCTCACGGGCTCGTCCGAGCTGTCCTTCAAGGCGCACACGGCCGGCGACGCGCAGAAGTGGTTTAAGATCATCTCCAGCGTCGCCACCGCCAGCGCCGCCGCCCACAGCTCTCCGACCAGCCCGTTGACATCGGCCCCCACGTCGCCAGTCATTGGCCACGACGATGGCAAGATTGTCACCAATGTCCAGTCGAGCGCACCGCCGGCCACCACACCGCCGGCGGCTGTGGGCGACCACAAGGCTCAGGAGGCGGGCGTCTTGGGCGGTGAGGCTCCCCCGGCCGTGGTGCCCGAGAAGAAGGTGGACGCGGCTTAATTCGAAGTGAGGCGGAATTACAAAGGCCATGCAGCCAAGCAGACGCACCACACCACACCGCACTACACACCCACACGCTCTCTCTCTCCTTCTCTCCATCTCTCTCTAAATCTAACTCTCCGTACCCGTCTTCTCTCAATCCCTCGCTGGCTTACTGGTTGGTTGCCTCGCACTCTTGGGACGTAGCTCCCTGGGTGGGGAGGAGCCCATCTCCCATCTCGCGCCTTCACGCACATTCTCGTACTGCCACGACGACTACTTATGTACCGCCTTCGTACTTTGCTTAGGCACACGCCTGGTCCACTTTGTGCGCCGTACATGGAGCTGGCAACGCGAGTTGACCCACTACAGCTATGACACATATCTGTCTCTGTTGCGCAATAGCAAGAACGCGATGTGCTGGTGGGCGAGTGAGGCGGCTCGGAAGGAGAACGGATAGGAGAGTGAGTAAGGGGGACCTGGAAGAGGGGGGGGGCGGAGGAATCTAGGGCTTGCGACATGTGGTGTGGTGTGCAGGGGAAACTGGACTGCCAAACTACAAATTGACGCGGGCCGAAGGGGCCTTTGACCGGCCTGGATGGATTGATAATGGGGACGGCTAGTGGGAGGCGGGTTAATGTGCATTTTGATATCCCAGAACGTCTCTCTACCATATTCACTTTTTTAATGAATTCTCATCTTCCGTTTACCTGGTGCACTTTCGGCTTTACATGTGTTCGTGTATGGTACCAGGGTGGGGTGGTTGGTGCAACGGTCATGTCGAGACCAGGTTGAGCCCGAGAATTGTAATCGCAAATGCCGTCTTCGTGGCCGTGTTTGACGATTAGTCGGGCGGCATAGGCCTACATTCCTACTGCCTCGCCTGCCAATTTCCCCTAATTCTCCCCGAGCTTCTGCCACCACAGCCCGGCTCAATCGTTCGTCGATGAGTGCTAACTACTAACCTCCTCATGGAGGTGGGCATCACAGGTCGTCCGTCGGTTAGAGTAAAGCAACCCTGAGTAAAAACTGGGAATGGGAACCTCTGAGGCCATACGCCCAGCGATATGCTCCAAGAGCTCCATGTTTCGTTACAGCCTGAGCAGGCCCCAACGGATCTCCCCGGTTTGGAGTGCCGGATCGGTGATATGTCATTCAAACCCGCTGTCTTGGGATCAATTTCTTTTTTTTGCATTTTTTTCCTTCTCTCATTTGGCGGGGTGTACAGTAAGTAGAATGTTGAAAGAGCATGGTAGGCGGGTGCAATGGCCACCCAATGGTGTGAACGCCTGGTTGGCGGATGTAGGCGGAGGCTTGGCAGGCCCGCGGGATCGAAGACTGAAGCCGATGGCTTCACGGGGGGGAAGGGGTGTAGTAGACCAAATTTCGAATCAGGACGAGGCATTGGAGTCGTTGAGGGCTTGGTGTAACGGGGACGCGGGTCAGCTGTGATGCGGCAAGTCAGCTGGGGGAGGGGCCCTTGATCAGTTTTCATTTGTTTGGTCCAGCCATATTGGTTTTACACCTCTTCTTTTCTTTTGTTCTCGTTGCTTTGCCGCGTTTCTTCTAGTGAGAAATGCACTTTGGCGCCCCTCCTCTCACAGCAGCATGGCGGCGTAAATAGTAAACAGATCTTCACGCATGGGCATGTCCTCAGTCTAGCGGAGAAACGAAATTGTCTGTGAGAGCCGGTTAATACGGGCTTCAACAGAGGTATCATCGTCATAAAAAGAGATTAGAATCAGTCGAGCGGTGGCTGACTTGGAATGGAGTGATGGCGATGCCAGGTAATAGCCCGATAGCTGTTGGATTTTCATGGTCACACGAGTGCCCCAGACTGAACCATCCCCAGGTATCAATGGGCAACACTTGGACTGCAACCTTTCTGCTCTTTCCTGCCACCATGTTACCGAGATCGAATGAACCCAAACAACACACATGTTGTCCAGGGCGTGCCCGCGTACCGATGCAAAAGGCGTCACGCAAGCCTGTTGAATCGATGACTTGGTTGTAGTCAATCGACCAGTATATCTCTTCATACGAGGCATCCTGCTCTGTTCATAAATTTCCAGGGACTGTACCGATCTTGACCGAGTTGGCTTGTTACCAACAGCCCGCCGTGCCCACTTGCCCACTTGTATACCGAGATGCTCCTGCAAGCCAGACACCGTTCAAGCTGTCGGGAATGGGTAACCTCGTCGCCCGCAGCATCGGCAGACCCGTGGTGCAGCGTCAGGATGGGTCTCTGCCAGCTGGTGCATATGCGACAGAGCACAGTCGACTCTACCGTGGCCCTGACCGACAACTGCACCGGGCTCCGGTTTTTGGTCTGCGTTCATCGGGGGCGGACTGCTCCCCCCCTATTGGATAAGGCCAACGTTCCCGTGCTGTATTGTGGAGCGGGCGGCACAAGAATGAGACGATGAAGCACTGGCGCCGGATCGCGATGCACGCCGGAGACATTGAATGGAAAGACTGGGGAGGTAGCAATGAGAGGTCCAGGGAGACGGCACGCAAGACCTCACATGACGGGTGTGAGACAGAGTTGTGGGATGCCAACGTCCGCTCACAATAACGGGTCAGGGCTGTGAGTTGAGATGACGCCCTCATCCAACACGCTTACTGGTGCGTTGGGTTGACAATTAAGAGCGAGACATGCTTATGCTGTGTGATGTTAATGGAGTTGCGTCGCGAGGCGTATCGCTCCACTAGGGGCCATCTGCATCAAAGCGCGAGCTGGCATCCGGGAATGAGTAGGGTGTGCTGTGTTTTACTCTTGCAGGATGGGATGCGGCCTGTGGAATTGGCTTGGCGGTTGGTGAGAGCCGGGAGTTGCACAGAAGTCGGAGAGGCTGAAGTGAGGCGTGTGTGGCGTGCACGAGGCGCGCCAAGCATGTGTGATTCGTGAAGGCTTGCAACTGGCAGAGCTTCTAGGGCCATCCAGCCAGCGAACGAAAGGCTGATGATGGCGAAGGGCTCGGCATCAATCGCACAAGTTGGTGATACGGCTTAGGTGGTACCTGCCTGGCGGCAAGCTGACCTGCCTTGGTTGGTACTTGCTTGAGTACCTCCTCGTACAACTCACTTCCTTCCTCAGAAGTGCCTGCTCAGGTACTACGAGTAATAGAGGCTAGAGTCAGACGGGGAAAGAAGCCAGAAGCACCAGGGAAGGGAAGCTTGAATTGACTTCTCCGCACACCACTCCTTGTAGCTCCTGGCAGCTCCTGGAAGGTGGCCAGTGGTACCTGCTTTCGAAGTTTACACACCTGCCTTTTACCGAAGCAGGTACAGCTGAAAAGCTGTGGCGACCTCCAAATTGGACCACAAGCGCGCGTGGTCATGCCTCGCAACGGCTGGACGAATGATGAGGATATGCTAGGCAGGAGGGAAGCTGGAGGCGGTATCTGGCTGGGCTGAACAGTAAGGTATCCAGTGGAGGAATGATTTCCCCCCTGCCGTCTTGCCGTCTGCCGTCTTGCCGCCTGTCGTTTCCCGTCTGCCGGCTGCATGCACGCACGCACGCACGTCCATATATATGTACAGTACGTAGTCTGTCGCGGTCCGCGGCCTGCTTGGCTTGGCTTGCCTGTGTGCGTTTGGGGCGGCTGGTTACGAATGGGTCGAGCTGGCTAATAGATGGGCTTGACCTGGCCAAATTATCATGCAGAGTGCGGATGCCACAATTACCTCGCAGCAGGGGCTTGGGGATGGCTTGGTCGTCGTTCATCCGGCCACAGTAAGGTGTAGTGGACGTTCACGGTGGTGCTGGTGGAAGCGGGAGAAAAAAGAAGGGGAGGAAAAGCAAGAGGTAAGAACTGCCGAAAACAGGCGGGCTGTTGGAGAGAGCTGTAGACGGCGACGGGTCCTGGTTGGAGGTGAGGGTGTATGGAATACGGCTCACGTTCTGACCCAGCCTGGTACCTGACTCGACAGCTCGCCTACGTCTTGGTGTGCTCCGGCCGCTAATTACTCGGTTCTTGGAAGGTACTTATTCTATGGTTGGAGCCTCCAGGTTCCGTCCCCATGGTCATGGCTCTGCGCTCATCGGGCCGCTGCCATCCAGACTCTGATGCGGGAGCCATGATGCAATGCGCTAGCTGAACTGCAACAACAGGGAATTTGACAAGTGACAGTCTAAAAGAGCAGGATTCAAGGAGCACATACAGATAATCAAGGCAGGATGGGCCGACCCGAACGACGTCGATGGCGACGACGACATGGGGCTGAGGAAGTGTATTTTCACGTTCGGAAGCGGGCTCGGTAGTTCAATGGCAAGGATGGGGTACCCAGGTACTAGTAGGCTATGATATTCCGTTGACCGATAATTTGTTTCCATGCAGATCAGCGTGTTCATATTGCGACAGCCAGACCGGCGCCGCAGATGTGGGCGCAGCATTTGCCTTGTGGCAGGCACCGGTGATTCGCCCAGTGGGCAGCGCGCGGAGAGGTGGCCACTGCGACGGCAGTACTAATGTTTTGGCGGTGTTTGACGGTGTGGTGTGGTGTGGTGCGGTATGGAAAACAAGTCATCGTCGTCTTCTTCGTTGTACATACATCTGGCTGAGGCAGAGGTGCTGCTGTGTTACGGACCTACAGGGCGGAGGAGTCAGAGAGACGGAGAGACGGAGAGACCACTGAGAGCGAGGATGAGAGAGAACATGCAGCAGTATGCATGCACGGTCTAGGCTGTCGCGCATGTAGGACTCGAGCCTCCCCATGGCCAGTCTGTGACTGGCCGCCTGCCCAGTTGACGCTATATGGGATGGGGTGCGGGATGCACGCATGTAGCAGCCGAGGCGTGCTTCTCAAACCCTCCTTCCTCCCATGCTCCCGTCCTCAATCCCACCACCACTTCCACCACCTCCACCACCATCACTGCTTTCACAGCCTACACCCCCCACCCCCTCAGCCAGCCAGTATCTCGGAGCAGCAGATGCGGCAGCAGTTTGCCCACGGCGTGATGAGCGCGCGCCTCCATTGACGACACCGAAAAAAGGAAACACGCAACCGCAGGCAATTGTCCCGCACTTGCATCCGCATCCGCATCCGCGTCCACAAGAAAGGAAGACGGATGCCACATCCCGTGCAGCTGTTCATTTCCATTGCCGGCCCAAGTCAGTCAATGCGTATGCGCTCAACGGCCGCCTCTGGGTAGTCCACGTCCCCCCCTCGCGGACAGCAGCAAATGTCTTTGACTCTTGAGTGGCCCAGCCTGCTTCAGCCTGCCTCTGCCCGCCTCACTCGCAATCCAGACTTGCATGGATGTGCGCATGGGTTGATGTCAGTCCGGTCTCGTGGTGGCTGTCTGCCTCGCTGCCTTCCTGCAACCTCCTCTATGCCAGCGTCGCCCCGCCAGGCTGCGCGATGCCACTGGGCGATGCCAACCCCCGCTGGGCGATTGCAATCCATCATCTCTCTCTCTCTCTCTCTCTCCCTCTTCCTTGTGCTGCCCGTCCGCCATGCCGTAATCGCGTCGTCTGGCTCTCGCCCTCTCGCTATGCGGCTCCAGTACCTGCTGCTGCTCGGCCTTGCGTAGACCACCGGCTCTCCAGCTGTCCTGCCACACCCTTGCCCAGAAACGAGGCGGTCCTGCATAGATCTGTATTGTTCGTTCGCCTCAGATCCTCTCGACGTCCGACATATATAGATTTCTCCGTCGTAGCAGCACTAGCCGTAGTCGGGATCAATCAGGCTGGCTATGCGGCTCTGTTTCGTTGATCCTCCTCCCTTCTCCCCTCTCTCTCCTTCCCCGAGCCCTGCGCTCGTTCTCTCCTCTGACAACTACAGGCAAACACTCAACTCGTTGTTCTAGCTCTCTCTATCTCTCTCCCTCTCTCCAGTTTCTCAATGCCCCTGTTAGCATCCACTGCTAACCTCCCCTTTCCTATCCTCCACATCCAGATGAACTGATCGACTCGCAATATTGCCGTTGGTAGAAGGAACACACAGAACTTCTCTCTCGGTGCACGCCCCAGTCTCTCAACTTGATCACACTTACTCACGTCTCTCACATTTCGTTTTACTTTCCCGCAGCATCTTGCCATCCTTCCGCGGCATCTAATACATCTCGCATACCGCTAGCTTGGCCGTGGCAAGACAAGAGCCACTCTGCGCTCCACCACAAGCGCTCGCTGGCTCTTCTACCTCCGTGTTCTGCATACTGATATCAGCTCTGGCCCTGGTCCTGGCCCTGGCGCCGGTTCCCAGCTCTGCAAGTTTCTGATCCTGCTCCTCTTCCGCATCCTCGGACCCCCTGGTCTCTCCACTGTTGCACATACACTTGGACATAGGCGGCACGGTACGTCTCCTAGTACGCATACGCCCCCCGCAGTGGCAATCCCGGACTCAGGGTCCGAACGCTCTATCCTGCCCCGTCCTGCCGGGTTCTTGTTGACGCCGCAGTTCACTCAGGAAACGGGATCATCTCCCACGCCCCCGGGTTCCCTTTCCAGGAAAGAAGCATAGGCATTACACGGAGACCGCCGGCAAAGAAAAAAGAAAAGCATCTGGTCAGGAAGCCGGAGCGTACTCAGAGGCAACATCAGAACTGAAAAGGAGGGGATCGGAAACAACACGAGCCGGTACCTCACAGGGTCCAATGCCGTTGTTGAGCACTCAAATATTAGTCTGCACCATTCCCGTCCGTCTCGTTTGTGTTCCCGGCTAGAAAGCAAGGAGCTTGCCCTTTCATCTCAACTCTTGCCTTTCCTCTTCTACTCCCTCTTACCCCCATCACACTCCGTTCCGCCCACGCTCGGCAAGGTTTCCGTCTTCACCCATTATCCTTGATTTGGGACTTCTCTTGTTTCATTCTTTCCCTCCCCGTTCGTCTCTGTTTAACCTTGCAACAACCATGATGGCCAAGCCTTGGAATGAGTACCGGCCCGTCATCGTCAAGTTGTACATCCAGGAAGGACGGACCTTGGAGAATGTTCGGCGCATCATGAAGGCCGAATATGGCTTCATTGCCTCGTAAGTAGCCCCTGATCCCAGCCCAGGAATGCTCAATCATCGGCAGATCGAGCCCGGCTCCGGCTTGGCTCGAGGCTGCCACTGAGCGATGATGTGAAGAGGACATAGGCTGACATCCCTGCTCCCCCTACACAGCATACGTTCGTATCGACAGCACTTCGACCAATGGAACGTCGGCAAGTACAACTGCAAGAAGCGTCAGCAGCGCCGTCGGGATCTCCACGCTCGCAACCTTCTTCCCTCGCCCCCAAGGACACCTCCCACTGGAGGCCTCATCCCAGGCATGGACCTTGCTCTTGCGGATCATGAGGCTTTGGGTGTTCGTGGAATCCCCTCGCCCGACTCCCTCATGCCTTCTATCCACTCCAGCCATGGTGGGAGCCGTCTTTCGCCCCCCGAGCAGCGCTCTACCTTTGAGCCGCTGCCCCTACCTTCACACACCCGGCCGATGGCTGTAGCCTCTCAGCGCTACCATCAGTACTTTGAAAGTCAAGCACCTGGCTTCGCGCTCCGCCGGCGAACACCTCCTAGGACAAGGTATCTTCCCCCCATGGGAGTCCCGTCCGATGTCTGGCCTGAAGACAACCTTCAAGGAACACTCCCCATGCCATGGTGCGTCAACTTCCCTTCCAACGGCCTGCTACTGGTTCGATCTCCATCCGATGAACTAACATAGTCGTAGCCAACTCCCACTCGAGGCCCCCAGTATGGACCCCAGCAAGTTGCCGGGCAAATACCTTCAAAATGTTCACCAGAATGTCAACCACTACCCGGACATGATGGGCTGGACTATGCCGCGCAACGACGCATTGGCTGTCCACCCGTTCCAGCTGAGCCCAACGGACTCTGACTATATTCGGCTGCCCTACCAGGAGACCATCCCACGTCACATCCCGGAGCCCTTCCACATGGCCAACTCGTATGCGAGGCCCATTGAGTATCGATCAGGCATCCAGTCCCCGGCCACCTCCCCAGGAGCTGTCTCTATTGCCTCCCAGCCAATGGACAGACATAACAGCGGCCCAGGAACCGATGGGCATCTGACAAGCAGCCATTCAATTTCCAGCTTTGATGGTGTGAATGCAGGCTAGCTTCACAAGGAATCTTGCTCAATTGGTAAGAGAAGACAGAAACGGAACTGGATGTTACTATGTAGAGTTAGATGGTGATACGCACCAAGACTATATAATGTGGCCAACGAGGACCGGTCCCTTTTTTTCAAGGATGATATCCGAATAAGTCAATGGTAAATGGCAGGTATTTGCATTGGTTGCGTTCCACTCGTTACACCAAGGGGTTTGGGTAGGGGAAAATTCCACCGGATACGGAGTGGGTTGGATGCACGGGGGACAACTGGAGTCTGCTCTAGGATCTCTTGCTTCAGAATACGTTTGTTTGTATTATTTCTTCCTCTGTTACAACTGAGGGCAGAAACAGACTGCCGAATACTAGTACACACACAATCATTTGCAACTACGACCACGCCCTGGGCACTTGCCCCTGCTTCAATGCAAGAAGTTTGCTGATGAAATCTCAGTTAAGGATTTCACCGGTCAATGCATGAATGAGCCGAAGACTGCGCCACATAGAGCAGCTGCGTCAACTACCAATGCAAGTTAGCGCCGAACAAACTATACGTGTTCATAAAAGGCCAGGTGCAGAGGTGTAATGTCAGAAGAAGGTGCCTTGTCAAAGGCGTTTTCGTCAATGTAACTTTAGACTACGTTGACCGTCGTGATAATTAAAGCATCATGTGAGGGTGAAAACAATTGCGACAGAATATGAAGTACTAACCTGAACATGGACGGAAGCAAACTTGTCTTACAAGTTGGGTTACGCCTCTGAGACTATCAGCAACTTGCTGACACATGCGGTACAACGGATCATGTTTGCCAAATCATCTCAATCAGAAGATAAATGAGTTATCGTCGTAGCACTAGGCTCGGACATATGCTTGTCATTTTCATTTTGATTCATCAGAGAGATGATGTAGGCTACACATGATGGCCAGTAGCAACTCACATCGTCTACTTTGCAACTTGTCAGCTCAGATCGCCAAAGGGCTTCAAAAACAATCAACAAGTCAAAATGCTTAGTCAGGTAATGCATGAATGGTAATAAAAGATGGTGTCTGCAACGAAAACTCGATTAAGACTCGTCATCTGGAATCATCAGGAAAGGCGAGTGAGGGCGAAGAGAGATGAAAAATGATAAGCTTACCCAGAGAATTGCCCAACAAAGGTTCTACGAGACGCGATCGCGCTAGCACTTCACAAAATATTAGTCACTGCGAGTCCTTGAGTGACCAGAAATGTGTGAACAAGTGTCGGAGTCAGTGGGCGAGGTTTTCTAGGCCTGCCGCAAAGTGGCTTGTCTAGCTCATGTGGTATATTTCGGAGCCCAGTGCCGTTTCATCATTCGAGGAGATGTGAGGATCGACTGCGTTGAGAGAAATGCATACCTTGCCTGATATGCGGGACCTTTGATCATCTCGTTAGCTAAAGCCAGGTGGAAGCTGCAGAAAAGAACAAAAGTGATATTGAGAGTGCATCAGACATAGCCATTAATATCTTCAAGGAAAGATCTCAGCCGGTAATTTCCAGCGTATATTATACGAAATTGATCATCATGGTAGGAGGAAACGTAAAAGAAAAGCGACAGCAACATACCATTTCAGCCCCGCGTGGGGACAGCCACATGCTCCGTCATCCTTGGAATCAATCACCACTCGGTGACAAAGGCCTGGTTCGCTGTTAGCGTGTGTTTCAATCCGCAGTGGCGTGTGCAATGTGCAAGATCGACAAGTCTTTCAGACTGACGTGTAAATAATAGAGGTTTCATTCCAAATGGTCAAAGACTCTAGTTTGCGGTTATGTGTGTCATCAGGAAGGAGTGCATGAGGGAGCAGCAAGCGCTGCGCGACGGGCTTACCTCAGGAGTGTTGTGGTGAAGATGGAAGACAGCTCAGAGGAAGCTTGAAAGTTTTGCGAATAAAAAGAGGCGAGCAAAAGGCGCCAAGTGGGGGCTTCTATCACGTGTGTGTTCACGTGATATCGCGTTTTGCGCGCGGCATCCGCTCCACGCCGGGGCCCATGTGGATCACGCCCTTCACTTGTAGGGTAGTGAACCTGCGTGTCAACACTCAATCATCATTCACAATGCCTGAGATAGCTGAAGGTACGGATCAGACTTCTGGTGTCTCTCGGAGCACTATCTAACCCCCGATAGTTGCTCGGATTGTGCACTTTCTCCGCTTGCACGTTGTCGGCAAGCGGATTGCCACAGCGGCAGCCATTGATGACCCAAGCGTGTTTGGTAAAGTGGGCACCAGCGGGGAGGAAGTCGAGAAGGCCTTGAGCGGGAAACAGGCAAGTAATTCGGTACGAACTCCGCCGAACTTGTTGTCTGACATGCCTAGGTTGTCTCTGCTGGGAGCCAAGGAAAGTATTTTTGGTAAGTCTACGTCTCAACTATCAACCATCAACCCTCAACACTCACGCTGGATAGGCTTACGTTTGACAAACCACCACATCTTGTGATGCACTTCGGCATGACCGGTAATAACAACATTGGTCCTCAAAAGACGCCAGACGTTAACTCTTTCCAGGCTGGGTTCACATCAAAGGCGAGAAGACGGCGTACACAAATTACTACAAGAAAATGAAGGAGAGCGACATTGATCAATGGCCGCCAAAATTCTGGAAGTTTCAGTTCTCAGTGGAGGGCAAGTCGGGTGTGGAAGTCGCATACACCGATCCTCGACGCTTCGGTCGCGTGAGGCTCGTGGACTGCCCTGGTCCCGACATACGGAAACACTCCCCTCTTGTTGAGAATGGTCCTGATCCAGTCGTCGATTCGGATCGATTTACAGAGGACTACCTGCGATCGAAGATGAAGTCTAGGCGCGTCCCGATCAAGGCACTACTGTTGGATCAATCAACGATCAGTGGAATCGGCAACTGGGTAGCGGATGAAACGCTGTACCAGGCCAAACTCCACCCGGAGCAATACTGCGATGAGTTTGGAGACGCAGAAATCACACAACTATACAAAATGATCCGCTTTGTCTGCCAAACCGCCGTCGATAAGCTTGGAGACTCGGACGAGTTTCCTGACGACTGGCTGTTCAATCATCGATGGGGTAAGGGGGCCAAAGGGGCAGCAACAAAGCTGCCGAATGGCGAGAAGCTTGCTTTCTTGACGGTTGGCGGCCGAACAAGCTGCTACGCGCCAGGGGTACAGAAGAAGACGGGCCGTACCGTTGTGGGCATCAAGGAGGAGGCGCTGGAGGGTAAGGGTGACGCGAAGCCGGCCAAGAAAGCCCGAAAAGGCACATCTGAATCTGACCAAGATGCGGAGCCACCCGCCAAGAAGAAACGCACGACGTCAAAGGGCAAGCCAGAATCTAATGGAGTGAAGAAGGAGGAAATCTTAAAGGAGGAATCTGATCTGGGGCGGCGACGATCTACGCGACTGAGGAAGTAGAACGATTGGCTGGCCTATTTGTGACGTTCTCTGCAACTACCCTCCGATTCGGGTTCTGCGTAAACCGTCACTATTGCATACATATTTCTGCCAGCAACCGAATTGGCTGGGGAACCATAGTAGTTTGAGTTTTGGCGCAGGTTCTGAATACAAGTTCTTACTTCTCAATGCGGCAGTTCTGATCCCTCTCAGCCTGATGGAGGAGTCTCTTCTCTGGGCCGTCATATCCATGATGCATCGATCGTATGGCCTCTCCCAGACGGACACGTTGTCTGTGTGACCCTCCGTACCCAACCGCAATTTGGCGAGCTAGCATGTCCAAATGCCGAACCAGGTTCTTGGAACTTTTCTCGCAGGAAATCTCACCACCTAATGGAGGAGAGCGACACAACGAGGATGGCTGTATATTGCATATTTCAGCCCGACTATTGGGTGGCTTACATCATTTTGTTTCAACAGGCCACGAAGCTGCCTCGCCACTTCCAGACGGCTTGACGGCACTTTGTCATCTGCAGCAATAGTCCTGGACGTTGGTGCAGCCTCAGCCTGTGGCTGGCCGGCGCCTCCAGGTGACCGTGCCGCTGATGTGCGTGTGCCGCGTTTCACTTTGAGTAATTCGAGGAGACGGCTGGGCCTTGTCGTCTGTGGGTAAAGGCGGTGTCGGGCGAAAAGCAGGTTGGGCTCGGAGACATTCCGACGGGTCGTTGTCGATGAGACAAGGGGTGAGGGGACGTCATTCTTTGGCCTCGTAACGGGCGAGCGGCGAGCGATACCTACTCGTTGCTTTTTAAGGCTGCTTTATGAGACAGTGGAATTGAATGAATTGAAGCTAATAATGTATTGGAGGTGAACAAAAAGCCGTTGTAAAACCATCAACGACCAAAACCAACAGTCCCCTCTAGTTGTATACTCGCGTACCTGTCCTCGTATCGTTGCTCCAACAGCGAAATTGATGTACACTTGATCATGCAATTTAAAACCGACACTTGCGAGAGTACCATGTAGGTGTCATGGACTGCTGCTGGGCGTGTAAATCGACCGGCCCCGTCTCGTCTCTGCCGCTTCAGTATTGGTTGCATACTCGGCTTCAGATTGTTCAGTGTCCGAATCTTGGCCGCCATAGATGTCGCTGCGCCGCGGTCTCCGCGTACCAAAAGAGGCTTCGTCGGACGACGAATCGGTACAGGAGGGCTCTGACTCTGCATCCGAGGAGTCGCCCGAGTAGCCCATGTCCTCACTTTGCGCGGTAGTAATGGGAGCCAAGCTGCGCCATTTCAACGGGTTCCTGGTTGCATCCAGAAGCTGCTGGAGAGGACGTTCCCAATCCTCCTTTCTGAGTATAATATCGTACGGAGAGTCGCTAATGATGAGGTGGGTTGTGCGTTCAGGGCTGCTGCCGAATCCTTCATAATGCCATTGTAACTGGACGGTCGAATGGCTATCGATAGGTGGTAGCTCCTTGTCGGGTCCGTACTTGTTGCGATATAGAGTACGGACCGCTTTAACATCAATGAAGCTGAACTTGCAACTGTTTGATAGATGCATAGTCTTCAGCTTCTCGGTTGGCACGTTTGCTGGTCCGACGTCGCTGTAGTGCTCAAAGCGATTTCTCAGGGAACCACATGATATCAATGAACCGTGAACATAATGACATGACAACGACATATCTGATGACGCAGGGTGAGAGTAGAGTTGATGAGACTGACCATCGGTTGTGCTGATTCAGGATCGGAGCATTGATGATATGAAGGGGGTTAATATCCCTTTCGGCCGCGAAAATCCTGATCCCATAACCATAATAGAGCCGCACCATCACTGGTACACCGGGCGATGAGGCTGGTTCTGCACATCATCCTAAAGTGAGGCTGCCCGACTTCGGGAAACTATGTGCTGACGCTGCAGGTGACGCTGCAAGTGACCCTGCCGAGACGTTAGGCTATGTGAGGGGTGAGGCGACGCTGGCGGTGCAACCCAAATTCGTGATTGTGATTTCGGCGAGGGTTATCATTGGCCACATAAGGAGTACTATTGATGAATTTCCAATGACAAATTACAACACTCAAATTCCAATTCCAATTCTGCACTGCGGTCATCAAGTGCAAGGCGATTAAGGCACCCCATTCGCTAAAGATCTTGGCCATTGTGCTCCCCGTAGTGACCACTCACAGACGCTGCGCACAATCCCCTTGAAACAAGACTGGAATTGAAGGCCTTGAAGCTGAAGCTACAGAGGCGGAGCTAAATAGAGAGTGGCACCAATAAAACATTGCTCCTTGTGTTTAACATGCTTGTTGGTCAGCCATCGACGCATAGATGCCCAACAATTTTTGCTGAGCCATGTGCCTGATTCCTTGTGGAAGGGAAGGCGGCCCGAATGATGGGGCAACTTCAATCACCAAAAAAATCCAAGGTCAGAGACAGATCCTCTCCTCATTTTCAATGTCTCTAGCCTTTAGCACCCCCGGAAGCCCGAGAACAAGCGCGTGAATTGGCGCCGACAGTTGACTGATTGCGATTGACAAACCCATAAGCATCGTGAACGTCGATCAAACTCTGGAGCTGAAAGGGTGCTCGTGTCAATTTCAACAGATATGGACATGAAGAAAGAAACAGGGAAAACACGGCCAAAGACCTTCCCAAGGTATCCCGAGTTCTCAAGAGCCCGTAGTTTGGTCCCAGCCCGGCCGATCTTGGCGTGCGGTTGGCTCCCCAAGAAACTGACAGCTCCGTTGACATGAACATTGCCAGGCAGTCCCCACCGATCGATGCGAGCGATTCATTTGCTGGGCAATAATATATAAATACACAACAAACAACATCTGGACAAATACGAAAATGTCGGCTTCAAGGGCGGAATCACTACTCACAGGGACTTTGGGCTAACCCAAGGTCTTGCGCCAAATTTGAAAGCTAAGACAATGAAGCGAGCGGAGATAGACAATGTGGGAGAGAAGGCTGAAGACATGAACCTGATTCATCCTTGTCAAATCTCTTTTCCCTTTTTGTTTCTTTATTTTCGTTGCCTGTAGTGTTTTACTAAGGGATCGGGGGTCAAGAGATCCCAAGTCTATACCCAATGCACCTGAAGCCAACCCAAATCAATGAAACAGCACGCCGTATTCAAGCTTCAAAAAGAATCGGGGAACACACGCTCGCATACAGCGGAGGAGGGTGGGTATGTGAACGAGCACTCCATGCAACAAACAAGATGCTTGGCGACTTTCGCACAGAGGCCGGCCAGCCTGTCGGGCGTTGCGCAGCTTAGATGCCGTTGGCGTCCAGCTTGCCCTCAGTCTTCTCAACATACTCGACCAGATCGGCAATGGTGCACACCTTGAGGCCCCATCGGCGGGCAAAGGCAATGCAGGCCTCGCCGCGCAGCATGCCGGGCTCCTTGTGAAGGGCCTGGCCCTCAATCACCTCGCCGTCGTCGACCAGCTCGCAAATGATACCGGCGGGTGCCTTGCCAGCCAGTCGGCAGAACTCAGTGGTCGCCTCCGTGTGGCCGTTGCGCTGGCGCACGCCGCCGGGGCTGGCGCGCAGAGGGAAGACGTGACCGGGGCGTCGGAAGCTCTCAGGGCGGGCCGAGGGATCGGCGAGAGTGCGGGCGGCGAGGGCGCGGTCGCGGGCGCTGATGCCGGTAGTGACGGAGGGGTCGGCCGAGTCAACGGAAAGGGTGTAGGCAGTGCCGCGAGGGTCCTCGCTGTCGGAGACCATCTGGGGCAGGCGGAGAGACTCGGTCAGGGCCGGGGCCAGAGGGGCGCACACGAGGCCGGACGAGTGGCGCACGAGGAAGCCCATCTTCTCTGTCGTCACATCCTCGGCGGCAATGATCAGGTCGGCCTCGTTCTCGCGCGAGGGATCGTCAAGGACGACTAGGAACTCGCCATTGCCTATGATACACGGATGAGTCAGTGGCGGGACAGCTCGGCAGGGGTGGACGGGTTGCGCAGCGCATACGGAAGGCCTCAATGGCGTCGGGGATGGAGTCAAATTGACCCGAAGGGATCTCGGCAGGCATGATGAAGCGACGGCTGGGCGACAGGAGCCGGAGTGAGGAGGATGCTGGAGAGGGATGAAGTTTGGAGGAGCGACGAACGGCGGCCTCGGCTGTCTGCAGGATGTACAAGTTGCGCCGGCTGATGGACGGTAGTGGTAGTGGCAGTGGCGGGGTAAAGTGTGTACCCGTGGCTTGCGTCGGTGGGCGAGTGCGGAGGGGCCGAAGTTTTTCTTCACAACCAACTTTGTCGTTTGGATCAGGGGCGAGACCAGCCGACGGCACGGAGAGGGATGGCTGGAGCAGAGGAGAGTGAATAGAGGACGGACACAATGACGATTGATCTCGACGTAGAGCTGGCAGTCCCACGAAGATAAGGAACCGGGAAATACCCTCACATGATTCAGGCCCTCTGGCGCCAGGCCCGTAGCACCCCGTCCACCGGCCCCATTCGGTCCCGCGCGCGCGCGCGCACCATCAATCCCCGGCCATTGAAGGCGACCGTTGTCGGCAGCATCGATCCGACGCTTGGATCCGACGGCAGGATTTATCAAGATTCCGTGGAAATCTGCCTATATGACGGCGTGGCTACATGACTCTGCATCATCCTAGAAGAAGTGACTGCTCAACTGACTGTCCGACTGGCCGAACAGGCGGTTTGCAGCTATGATGGCCCTGGATTCGGCCTGCCCTGCCCCCGCCGTGCCGCTCGCATGTGAAGAAAAAAAATACTACCAAAGGACACAACCGGCCATATTGGCGGTCTGTCGTTGGTCAATTGGGTGAAGGGCGGCCTATTGCATTGTGCGGCACCCGAACTGTGGGGAACTCCTGATCGGAGACATTCGACATTCTGGGTCGCGCGGCTGTTAGTAAGCGAAAAAGAAGCCAAAAGATTGATAGAAGCATCAGTCAGCTTGAGTAATTGCGAAATATCAGCGAAGGCCACCGAGGCGGCACGAGAGCCCGCACAAAGCACGTCACCGAGCACTGGATCACCAAATCGCCCAGTGCAGCCAGCGTTGGTGGATTTCCATTATGGAATAGTTAGGGCATCCCGCGGCTACTTCATTATTCCTCTACGTACCACTCGCCTTGCCAATTTCCTACGTAAACCGGATTTTGGTGCAAAAAAGCTTTTTAGGTTGTTGAAGTTTGGGCAATACAACTACGTAGTTGGAGGTGTCGTAGGCCTGGCCGGGTGGTCCGGCAGTGGTGGGCTGGCTGCCCGGCATGCCCAGCCCGAGCGCCGACACGCTGCGACGGAACGGCACGGTTTGTCAGCCGATCTTCTCCCTCTCCTGCACCTTCCACACGCCGTGCCACATCCATCACGACCGATTTCCCACGACCGACCGCCACAATGTCGGCCCCGTCCCGGCCGGCCGGTGCCCTCCTCCGGCATCTAGCTAAGCCTGTGCAGCGCTCTACCGCCGCATCGCTGGGCGTACGTCCTTTCTTGCGCACTCGGGTCGCTGCCAACGCATCACCCTTACTTCTTCCGCGATGGAGCTCGACGTCATCCTCCGAATCTTTCTCCTCAGTCAACCCAGATGAAGTCTCGCACTTCAACGCCCTCGCTGCGGAATGGTGGGAGCCTCATGGCTCCTCGCGCCTCCTTCATCTTATGAATCCTCTTCGACACGACTTCATCCGCGCCTGCCACAGCACGCAAGCCGACGCACCAGGCGACGCCCACGGTCGCCTGTCATACCTTGACATCGGCTGCGGAGGCGGCATCTTCGCCGAGAGCGCCGCGCGACTACCATCCACCCGCCGTGTCACCGCAATCGATCCTACGCCAGAGGTCCTTGCTGTGGCGCGCGCACACGCCCGCAAGGACCCGGGACTTGCCTCCAAGCTGGAATATCGCCAGACTTCCATCGAGAACCTAGCTCTGCCGGCGAGCGCAGACGAGGCATACGATATCGTATCCATTTTCGAGGTCATCGAGCACGTGGATTCGCCGGCTCAGTTTCTAGAGCTCGCCCGGCCATTCGTCAAGCCGGGTGGCTGGCTTGTCATGAGTACGATTGCACGAACCTGGGTAAGCTGGTTCACCACCAACTTCATGGCAGAGGACGTCCTGGGAATTGTGCCCAAGGGCACGCACGACTGGAACAAGTACCTGAACGAGGGCGAGCTGAAAGGCTTCCTCAACGGCCATGGTTGGGGGAACCCCATGGTCCAGGGCGTCGTGTACCTGCCGGGCCTCGGCTGGAAGGAAGTTGAGGGCAGCGAGAAGGTAGGAAACTACTTCTTTGCCGTCCGAAAAATGGAGTAGTACCTGAAGCCAACTGGCTCCGTGTTGTATGATTTAGATGGAGTGTCAGCACTTTCATTAGGGAGTTTCAAAAGTCACTGGGGCTTAGTTGAGACCTGACTGTATACTAGAAACACACACGTGGACTGTAAAGAATAAAGTATTGTGGCTGAGAAAGGAAACCCTTGGTGTTTTTTTCTTCTCCCTTGCGATTGACAAACATGGGAAATCCAAGCCTCATCGTATTGTTGCGACCTGTCCGAGGGAAGGCTTGCTCCCGTCTGGAAAAACAAGATGCCATTTTGTGAACGATACTTGTTATGAGTTTTATGACCTACGTGTATACATGCATATATAAATACATTGACATATTTGGTCGCAAGGATGACATTCTGTGCACCTTTGCTTGGCGTTCGCACAATTTCAGCCATACACCTGTCAATAGTCTTGCACGACTATTAGCCTACCAGCAGACCTGAGGAAAGGGTGTCCTTGGCTCATCTCCCCGCTCTCACCAGGCCCCATGGGCCCATGAGCCACCAACTCTTTGCTTGGCATGGCAGGGCGGGGCGTAATGCTTGCTTTTCGGATTTTCGGGTTTGCGAGGACCTCGCCTGCCAATGTTCGGCAACCAGAGTGCGGAGATTTCACTGTGGGATGAAATCCCGTATACGGCTCCAGCGCAGCTCGCAGGACTTTCCTGCAGGCAGTCGGGCATCCAAGTGCGTTGTGGTGTGATCTGATGGTGTGCGCCACGGCGGTTACTCAGTTCTGCCATTTTTGAGGTTCATCAACGCCATCCCTGTCTGTTGGTGTGATGTTGTTCCACTGGCGCTGCTACCCCGGGCGCAGCTGGCTGGGACGAGCTCACTAATATGTCTGGGATGGTTCGGCTTTGTTGGTCGGTCGCCTTGGTGCAGTAGGCGGTGTTTACGCGGCAGAGTCGGTCGCACGGCTTCGGTTCTCAACATTCAACACGAGGATCGGCAGACTAATGCACTCATTCCGAATGGATCTCCAGACTCGAGGAGGGGCTGGCGGAGAGACACTCTTCGGACGATGCCTCGTCTACGCGATGTTGCCGACCCCCTCCTTCCACCACCAAGCAATAGACCGTCCTAGCAGGTAAATATAGATGGAGGCCAGCCCCTGGTACTGTAAGCGAAAATGCAGACACCGGGGAATTGACGCCTGGCTCGGCAACTTGAATACGAACTGCTCTGTTATGTCTGTTGGCTGGGTGGATATGCCCTGAAGGAGCGACTCCGGCTGGGCTGACAGCCCCACCGAGGCTGCTAGGAGGAGCCTAGGATCTCAACCCTAGCACCGGCCTGCACAGTCCTTGCACAGCGCCATAGTCACCGAACATAGCCTCGTGTTTGCCGTCCCTGGCCATCCCCTTTCCAGCTAGCACCCGCCGCACTATGTCCAAGGCGCAGTGGTCGGCAACCTTGCCTCTCCAGTCTCGTCTGAGCTCCCCTGGACTGGACGCCGCTGTTTCTTGGTCCCTTCCGCGTCATCACTGCTACAGTACTCGTTGCATGCTGCACAGCTGCACAGACAGCAGCGTCGCTCTGGGGTCGGGAGCTATTATGATTTCCTTTCTCTTCCCCTCCCCCTCTACGCCCTTTTCCTCGCTCGCTGTCAGTCCATTTGCTTAGACGAGCCTGTTTGGATTTCCTTGGTCTTTTATTTCATGCTTTTCGAGGGTTCCGTTTCTCCCACGCCTCCTGCAGCCGTTGCCGTCTCCTCGAGTCCACAGCAAAAACGACGTCGGCTGCGTCCTGCCACCACTGCACAGCCGAACACTAAATAACTCCAGCAAGCTTCGAATTGGCATCAAGCACGCTCATCCTCTGACACCGCCATTATGGCGGTGTTCTCCCTCCTCTGCGTTACCTTCGCCGCCCTCCTCTCGTCCCTCGCACCTCCTGTCGTTCGCGCCGACGCTCTCCCCCAAACCGACGCCCGCGACCGCAAGCTGACCGTCGTCCGCTCCCCAGCCAACCGAGATGTCACAGTTAGCTACAGGCGACCCAACGGCACCTGCAATACGGCCTTTGACTCACAGCGCCAGTACACCGGCTGGGTGTCTGTTCCGGCAAATGGGTACCCGACGAATCTGTTCTTCTGGTTTGTGGAGGCTCGCGAGAAAACCGACAGCCTTACCATCTGGCTGAACGGGGGCCCGGGCTCTAGTTCGTTGTACGGCTTCTTCACTGGAAACGGGCCTTGCCAGATTGTGGAGGACGGTCTCGATCGCTATGAGACTGTGGCAAGGGAGTGGGGCTGGGACCGGGCATCCAACATGCTCTTCATCGACCAGGTTCGTGCAGCCAACTCGACTCGCGCTTGCGTGTCCGTGAATACACCAAGCCTCGTGAAAGCTAACACAGCGCCAGCCAAACCAAGTGGGATTTTCATATGACACGCCTACCAATGGAACCCTCGTGTTCCCTGATGACACCATCATCCGGGATACACTGAAACGTGACAACTACACCTACCCAAACTGGGCTTTCTCCGAAGGGACCTTCTCTTCCGGCAACTCCAATCAAACGGCCAACACCACTGAGACAGCTGCTCTTGCTGTGTGGCATATGGTTCAGGGATTCTTGACCACCTTCCCACAATACCAACCCTCAGCGCAGGCTCGGGGCGGCTCCATCGGTATCAATCTCTTTGCCGAGAGCTATGGTGGCCAGTATGGGCCAGTCTTTGCAGAGACATTTGAGGAACAAAATTCCCGCCGTCGCCTCGGCGTACTTCCTCGCAACACTACCATCGAGGTTCACCTCAAGTCCCTTGGCATCGTCAATGGCTGTGTTGACATGAGGGTTCAAACGCCCAAGTATCCCCTATTTGCGAACCAAAACTCATACGGCAGCAAGGCTCTCGGTAATGAACAGGCGGCCTTTTACTCCGCCAAGTTCGATGGTCCTGGTGGCTGCCGCGAGCTTCTGGATCAATGTTCTAATATCGCCTCCGTGGCTGACCGGGACAATGCTGGAACCAACACTATGGTAAACGACATATGCTCCAAGGCCCGTAATGCTTGCGTGGAAATTCAAAACTCGTACCTGGCGTCTGGTAAAAGTCCTTACGACATTGGCGCTTCGGCCGCTGACCCCTTCCCGCCAATGTCATTCCTCGACTACCTCAATCAACCCGAGGTGCAGTACCAAATCGGCACCCCAATCAACTTTACCATGAACAGCCCTGCCGTCTTTGCTGAGTTCTCTGAGACGGGTGATCAAGCTAGGGGCGGCCACATCCTGCGCCTAGCTACTCTACTCAACAAGGGCGTCCGCGTTGGCCTGGTCTACGGGGACCGCGACTACATTTGCAACTGGATGGGCGGGGAGGCAGTGGCCTACGAGATTGCTAAGCAGACGAGTGAGGAATACAACGCACGATTCGGACAGGCCGGATACGCGCCCATCATTGTCAACGACTCGTACATTGGCGGCGTGGTTCGTCAGTATGGCAACCTTTCCTTCAGTCGCATTTACCAGGCTGGGCATGCTATTCCCGCTTACCAGCCTGAGACTTCTTTTCAGGTTTTTGCTCGTATCATTATGGGAACGTCCCTGTCTACCGGTAAAGCGGTTGACTTGTCCAGCTATGGAAGCACCGGTTCGGCGAATGCGACGCAGAAAGACAACCTCCCGAACCAACCCAAGCCCACCTGCTATGTTCGGGCGTTCAAAACTACGTGTGATAGCGACGCCAAGAAGATGGCGGATAAGGGCGATGGCGTTGTCATCAACGGAATCCTGTACGCGTCTTCCGAGGACTGGCCTCTGGCTACGCAAACCCCGACATCGACCAAGAAGGCCGAAAAGACGACGAGTACATTGACAGGCTTATACACGGCTACGACGACGCCGCCCGCAAAGAAGAACGCGGCCGGTAGGTTGTCGAGCTCCCCCGAGATCGGAGCGCTGGTCATCACCAGCCTAGCTCTCCTACGAGCCCTCCTGGGCTAGATATACATGTTCCTTCTGAATTTTATGAGGAGCGAATGTAAAAAGAATAATCTTTGGCATAAGATGGCGTTTGGGTAGGGAATACAGGACTGGGCTCCAGGTGGCATCCAGGAGCAAATAATCATCGAGGCGCTTCAGCATAGACCCTAAGGCACATGGCATGGTTTTCAAGGCGTGAAACCGCAAAACCACCGTAGATACCCTAGTGATAATACACATAATGTTCAAAACAGGCCATCGAGTACTCGGATGGAGGGCACACATATCATTGTCTATTGGTACTGATTTGCCTTGATCAGCGTTGTGTAAACGCCATTGCACCACAGCGGGGGTATCATTTTCGTCATGAGTTAAGATCGTACACACTGTCCCTTTGCCATTTTACTCTTCCCTCATTGGCTATCGCTCCCTCTTCATTGGCCTGCCGGGGATGCGCTTCTGGCCTCTAACCGCGACATCGTCATCCTCGGAGCCCTCGGCCATGGCAAGTTCCTCGTCGTCCAAATCCTGCTGCTCGCGCGCTTGGGCACGTTTGATTCGGCGAGCCATAGCCTGGTCGTAGTAAAAGTCATGTTCAAATCTACTGCGGGTGAACTTCTGTGAATGAAACCAGGTATTAGCATGAGGTCTTTCTGCACAAATGCGATGCGATTCGTGGCGAGGAAGACGGGAGTGGACCCGACCAACCAGGCAGGTGAAACTGACCTGTTCGCAACCCGTCTGGGGGCACTGGAGCTCGCCGCCGCGCGGGTTGAGGTACTCGAGCAGCGCAGATTTTTCAAAGGTGTGCTTGCACTTGCGGCTGCTGTACGGCTCCTGCATGGGCTGGAGGGTAAGGGGGCAGTTGATGCTGAGGACCTCTCTTGCGACGGCAATATCGTCATCATCGTCCTCCTCGCCGTTGGGTGCGCTGCCCGCGTCAGCTGCACCGCGCATAACGGGCTGGCCATCGGGACGGAACCAGCGTGAGGGATCGGGGAGCGGAGGGCCGTCTTCGCCCGCCATGGCATCGTGCCAAAGCTTCTTGAAGCCGGCATAGTCGTTGTCTAGGGCGTATCGCTGGTGCATAGACAAGTCGGTGTACTCAGCCCGCTTCTGGGCGCGCTGATCATTGTACAGCTTGAGAATGCTGGGTGCAGGCACGGCCTCGCCAATGGCAGGTTTGGTCTCGCCCTCGGGGTCGTCACCGGGCGGTGGGGAGGACTGTGAGTCGCCGCCGCCGCGACGTGTACGGCGCCGTGCATGCGCGCTGAGATCTGCAGCCGTGGCGGCAGCAGCAGTGGTGCCGGCAGTGGCAGTGTATAGATCGCGGAGGATAGGCCCTTCGTCCTCTATCTCGGCTCGGCGGTCGATTAGGTCGCGCATGGCCAACTCCGACTTGTCGGTCAAGTCATTGACCCTGGATTCCAGGTCAGCTACATGCTGCTCGAGGCGCTTCTCTTCCTCGCTCTGCTCTCTGCCCTTCTCCTCACGACGGGAGCGCATGTGCTGTAATTTTTCACGCTGCTCTCTTAGCCTCTCATGGATGTCACCAACGGCAGAGCCCAGGAGCCGGATAGAGTCTTTGATATGCATCTCGTAGGTCGATACTCCACGAGCGTTGGATAGATTGCCCAGGGCTTGGCGGGCTTCGTCGCTGAGCGGGCATGATGGTGGCTGGTATTCGGGTAACGTCGTGGTCGAGGATGATGAGGCTGGGGCGCCAGAGCGTTGGACGAGGCGGCGAGACATTGTGGTGCAGATGGGGGGATTCGATTATGGAGATGTTGTACAGAGGACGAGCATCGCGAGACAGTGTGCAGGAATGGCGGTGATGGTGATGCGATCTGGTGATGGTGATGTGCCGCGGGGTGAATGCTCAACTAAGGTAGCCTGCGACGCGCCTCGACGCGTTAAGGACGGAACCTGGGTAGGCGGGGTGCTCATAGTGGAGGTCAGGTGCTCCAGGGCATTTAGCAGCACTGTACGTCCGTCATTCGGGCTGAATGCCCACCAAAACACCACCTATGGTTGCTGGCTGAGGTATCTACCTTAGGTACCAAGGTATGCATCTGTGTCCTAGACGGACAGCTGATACAACAGGTCTCAACTGCGTCGTTTGGGCTGCACCAGCCGTGTTGTGTCACTGGGAGGGTCAATAAATGGGACGAGCGATGCGATGGCTCGCATCCTCGAAGAACACACCCCCAGCTAGTAACGCGGTCCGCGTGTGGTCACACAAAACGTTGGATACTGTGCCTAAAGGAGCAAGGGATGGGGGAACAAAAGTAAACCGATTGAAGGGAATTAAGGAATTAGACTGCATCGATCAGCTTAGGGTTTGGTTGCACACGATCGGGTATCCGATCGAATACGAAGAGACAAACCAGAACTGGCAACATGCGGCGGACGATGGATAGAGTGGTGGCCTCCCTTGCCTCCGGATGGGAGAGAAAGGCCAAAGTAGGAATCGGCCGAGCAAAGCAACGTCAATTAAGAACTAATACTAACTAGCAGTGTCCTTGGAGTTCTGGTTATGCAGCTGTAGACGACGTAGGATGAGAGACGTTACTGGCTGCGGGAGTCTCGGTCTGCGTCTGAGAGGCGAGACTCTCGCAGCCAGGGTCGTTTGCCCTATGCAAAGGGCGGCGCCGGACGCAAACGTCATCTCACTTCACAGTGCACCGCAGTAGCATCGGGCTTCCAAGCTCATCGTCAATCTCACCGAGGTAGTCAAGTAGCGTGGAACACAATATATCATGGGCATCATGGATGGGCCTGGCGCTGGGCTCTGCCCGCTCGCTGACCGCGCAGGACGGGCTAGGCTGGCTTGACTCGCTAACGAGTGCCCGAGTGCCCGAGAGCTAATTAAGCCCAAGGCGTACCCCAATCTCGATGCCGGCAGGCTGGTTGCTCCAGCCTCCGAAACCTAACCCACACCGGGCCAGGGGCACACCCAGACTGCGATCGATGGGCAGCACGGCCCCCCAGTGATCGATTATCGCTTGATGATCGGAAGCTCACAAGTTGACCAGCGTCGCCAACATCAGCACGACAGGGCCACGATGCAGACACCCAGGCCCAGCCCCGAATTCTCGTCTGATTTCAGCGATCAAGGATACATCGGCTGCTCTTGGTCTAGACTCGCCACCGCTGGGTAGCGGTGGTGTAATATTCTCCTCGACTGACAGCGAAACCTGCTTGCCTACCTCGGGTCAGTCCGCAGGACCCTCTATTCAGACACGAGGCTCCTCTCCTTGGTGGCGGCGATGGAGAGGATGGGTCGCGATGCTTGGATCGAGACACCCCTGATTGAGCCCGTCCCAGCCGTAGCCTTAGTATCCCTTCCATGGCACCACAACGTCGGCACAGGCAACGGACGGGCTGGGAAGTGGAAACAGGCCTCACAGATCCCCCCCTCCCACCAAACAAAAAAAATCCCCGAGGGGCTTCTACGAGCAAGGGCGGGAGCAAAGCCCTCACGTCACCGGCGGATCGAATTGGACTCTGGCGCTGCACATGTGGCTCTGTGGCGGCGCGCTCTCTGCTTGCATCGACGAATGCGATTTGGTCCAGCGGCCGGGTGGGGCTCTCGGTGGGGCCCGATCCCGGGCCCGGAGGGTCGCGCCGGCGATCTGGAGATGGGGACGGCGGGATCGTGCCAATTCGATGCTGACAACGCAGGCTTCTTCTGCACTGACCTGTGGCGGGACTTCATCCAAAGCCGTTGTCGCGTCACGGGCACACCATCCGGGTCAGAGTCAGGGTCCACCCTCTCCCGACAGACAGGCAGGCCACAGCGCGGAAATCAAGTCAATCCTGCTGGCATTGCGCCTGCCGCCATTTGCTTTCCGCGCCTTCCTCCATTCAGACGGCAGAATGGCAGGTTCTCTCATCACCCTCACAGACATACATGCACTCTACTAGTAGCTTTCACTCAAAGCATACACCACCGTCCCACACACCCCTAGGACGCGGCCTCTGCCTGCATGCTGCATTTGCGCCCACTGGCCCGCGATTGCTTGGTTCCATGATCCATGGTCAATGAAACCACATAAGGGTCCGCTTTGGGGTGCTTGACTGCAATCAACCGTCGCTTAGGTCTTGCAATTGCCTGTTCCCAACTGCTGTCTGCCTTGTACGGGCACAGCCAAACCGACCATACTCCACACGGATCCTTCTCCTTCTGGTCTTCTCCTCCTCTCAGCCGCCCGCTCTCTTCGACGAGTCTCAGTCGACACTCTTCTTGGCTGGTCTTGTCGCATCCCCTTCCCGTCTAAGCAATACTGGGTCGCCGGGCGCCCACTCTGTCCCCGCCCCGGCCCCGTACCCATCCCGGCCTCCGAACGAATAGGTGCCATTGTGCACCCTAATTAGTTCCTCTGACACTGGTGCTGGAAGAGCCACGAGCTAAAGTTGCCCCCTGGCCCGTTCGTCAGTCGATTCCCGTGTCCCAGGACCTCACCGCGCCATCGAACGCATCGACGGACGCACTGGTGCTTGACACGAATCACCCAGGGCCACGGATGCACGGCAGCCCTGCATTCTGTGTTCGTGGGTGCCCCATTCGAAGCTCCCTGACCACCACCCAAGCCCCGGGTGACCTGTTGCCTGGTCCCCATGCCCGTGTCTGACCTCGACTCTGCATCTTGATACTTCCTTCTTGGCTCCGCATTCAGACTGGAGCCTCCATTGGCTTGACTACTGACTTCACCATTGCATGGTGCTACGAATTCTCCACAGCCTCCATTTCTATCTGCCTTCATAAGCCCCCTCGCCGTCCTACAGATGTCGCCTTCGCCAACTTGACACGCCCTCCAATTCTCATCCGCGTACAAGTGTCCAACTCCTTGCGACCCGACTTCGGTTGTCGCCGCTTTTTGGGTAGCGGTGCTTCCCCGGCACCGGTTTGCTGCTACGAAACTATCCCACCACCACCTCCGCCATCATCAAACTTGGTTGGCTACATGGCTACTCAGCTGACGGCACACATATATCTACGTCGCTCCTCCTAAGCTGTCGCTCTAGCTTCCGTTGTGATCTTCAACTATCTCCTTTTCACCTCACTTCCTTGGACGTCCACCCCGCCATTCATCACCATCTCTACTCCTTCCACTCCGTCGTTTGCGGCTTCGTCGGTATTGCCAGCTTCAAGACTTCTGGCCGTCCGTCCCTAATGACCACGTCCTTCGAATACTTTCATCCCGCTCTTGCTGTTTCTTCCCCAACATCTCCATCAACACCCTCATCACTGCTTCATTCCACCATGGTCTCTAGAGCGCCCCCCACTATGAATCCATGGGAGGTTCAGGCCCTCAATGTTAGTGGCCAAGATGAATCGCCGTTCGGTTGATGGAAACGCTGACATGCTATAGTATGAGTTTCCCGAGCAAGGAGCCATCAACCCAGACGGCTCGGCCGTCGGTGACAACATGACATGGCGCCAGGTCCAAGACCCTATCATCTACCCAGGCCTCTATGCCCCAAGCGGATTTAATATCGTCGATATTCTTGTGAGTACTTTCCAACACCTACTTGTCATTCCACGTGTGCCTCTAATGTACTATTCAGCTGCGAGTCATATCACGCCCTAATCCAAAAATCGAGCTGGGCGCCATCGACTGCTCCGTATCGCTCGTTCTCTGCGACATGAATCAACCCGACGCGCCCATTGTCTACGCTACTGACGCATTTTATGAGCTCACCGGATACTCGTCTGAGGAAGTTGTTGGCTGCAACTGCAGATTTCTACAATCTCCACCAGGCCGGGAGCGCCGCGTCAGGTCCTCTGAGAAATCCACCATCCGCCACATTCGACATGCCATCAGACGTGGCGAAGAAGTCCAGCAACGACTTACGAACTACAAGAAAAATGGGCAGCGTTTCACCAATCTTGTCACTATTATTCCTGTCCCATCGAACAACCCCCACGAACGACTCACTGTTGGGCTCATGGTCGAGGATTAATAGGTGGCAAAGCCCTCTTTCATCTCCCTTGGAAACAATTTACCAGATAATGTATTGCGCGAACTTCAGTTCGAATCCATGACCCGGCACGATATTATGCGAACCGATTTAGTCCTTCTTGGATCATGAGCGACATGCTCCAACGAGATCGATCCAAAGGCGTTTACAAACCCGGATTATGCGGCTTTCAGGCATACACGAACTAGATACCCCTTTCCCCTGTCCGCGCACACGAATAGGACATTCATCACTACTGGGTGATGTGGGATACTATGGCCACTAGCGACGGTTTGATGGCTCCCTTATCCCTCCCCAGATTATCATGTTGTTTCCCACCCTTTTTTTTTTCTTTTTTGGCATTGGCCGTCATTAGCATCTGGGAAGGGCGTTTGGGTAGATACACGAAAGTCAACGACTGCATTTTGGTTTATTATCTTTGGATATCCCATGTAACGACATTGTTTTGTAGGTAGCGAAGGCTAGAAAAGAGAAAGTCGACTGTTACGCGGCCTGGGAAAGTGTATCTGTCAGATGGATCTCATGGTTGTTTCATGCCAAGACCATGCCGTCCATGTTTCAGTCTTGTCCTACAGCGAGGACCCAGCATCATGGGCCTGTCGGATCACAACACCCGGTGCCCGATCCTCGCAGTCCCTTGTCAACTGGTCCGATCGGCTTGGCCCCGCCCCCTTCCAGGCAAGCACCCAAGCACCTGCACGACACGGCTGGCCAGCTCCACCTCATCCGTGTCCCTGTCCGTGTGACTGTGCGAGCCTCTGAGGGTCCCACGAGCGACCGTTGCGTACCCATCGCCAACGAGGAGGGCCTCCGTTTGGCTGCCCTAGCAAACAGAACCATGTCATACCCCAGCCCGGTCAACAAGGGCATGCGGCTAGCTACGCCGGCCGGGGGTGCGTTTCTTGGGTGTTCGCTGGGGTTGGGATTGTCGAGCCGTATACGGATTTGGGGTGTAGCCATGTCATGCATGATGCACCATCTATCGCTTCTCAAATGTGATAGCACGATGCAGCTAGAAGTCGAGGATGAACGTAAGCCGAGCCAACACGCCTGGACCGCACATAACCGGCCTTGTCTAACAGCAACACGTTTGCTGAGCTTATGTCGAGACCCAACTATTATCGCTGTCAGGGCTCTGGTATGATGGAGATGGCCGGGGCTCATGTTCAAGTCAGAGGTCGGAATTCTTAGTTTGAGCGATGTCAGTTTGCCACTTGGTGATATTCGCATGACCCTCAAGGGACTTTGGTTGCCATCAGGTGATATATTCTTTAGGTCCAATCTGTATCACCATGGCCATACCAGACGCGGCTATGAAAACGGGGGGATGCGGTACCGAATGGGGGGCGCCGCGGAGTTGAGTCAGACGGCGGTTTAAAACCAGAAAAAAACACCAAATCTATCCTTCCAGGGTCATGTTGAATCACCCCATTGCATTGTGGAAGAAATCCGTTTACCACAATAGCAGTCATGTCCAATCCAATGTCGCTACTCCTCCAACGCCTACTCCTCTCTGATTTCAATCCAAGTCCAAAAGCCGGGACACAGGGCGAGCCTTGTCGACCCCCTGCACGAAAGCGTATATTCGAATGTATTGGTTTCCTTCCAGAGCCTGTTAATATAGTTGAGAAAGTTCGGCGACTCCTTCTCTGGCGAGCTAACATATGAATGGTTGGCTACTAGCCGGTGCGGCTGACTGGAGAGCCTGAGTGTCATCGTCGGAATAACCCTGGATGTTCAACGTATTTGCAGTTTCGTGTAAGGGCTCAGAGAGCATTTCCCCATAGGAGTCCTGTCGGGCGTTCAAAGAGCTTCTCGAGGGAGGCCAGTGTGCTTTTGAATCAACTGCGTTGGCAGGAGTGATGGTTTCCGGGCCTTGAGGTGCCTGTTCGAAGAGACTGGAGAATGACAACGGGGCCTGGGACGAAAACGTGTCTTGGCCAAATACATCGTCATAATATACTTGACTGACACCCATAAACACGGATTGGTCCGTAGCACCAGTGATCTCACGGCTTATGGGTTCCGGGCGACGGATGATCGGCTCTGGACCTAAGCCAAAATCCCCAGCGTTGCTCCAAAATGGAAGCATTCTATTTGCAACGGAGCCTCCGTCACTTTGGACTCCAGGACCAGGACTTCCCAACGCGTTCCCACGAGTCGGCGTTGGCAGAATAGTCGAGCCGCTGTCCAGAGTTTTGGTCATCATATCTCTGGTCGATTCGCCGGATATGTTTGGGGGCGGCAGTTCGGAAGTCGGGGCTGGATTACCCAACCGACCTGTGGATGGACATTAGTCGACCCAGGACTATGCATATGGCAAGTACGACAATGGACACTTGATTTGTACCAAGGAAACTTACGTGAGATAATACCCAGGGCCTCCATAATGTTGGGGCCCAAGTATATGGTTCCCGATCCAAGATTCTCCGAGACGAAGGCCGGCATAAACCGAATTTTATGGCCATACTTGAGCGGAAGTGCAGTTTTTGCCTTGATAACCACTTGCTGGTTTTGCGATAGCCGTAGGACAGTGTCTGGATGAATGGTCGGTTCAAGGCGAAGATTGTTGGAGTCCTCTTGGCTAATAACCAACAGATCTGGCTCCTCAGCTTCCGAACATCGGAGTCGCTCAACTACCCCTGATAACCCTAGGCCAATGGCGGTGACAGTTGCTTGCCCTTGTTGGCGAACTGCTTGTCCATGGCTCGGATCAGTGGTCATTGGCGTACTCGAAGCCGTTCGGGGTTTGGGACGCCGTTGCCGCCGAGGATCGCTAACCAGGGTTTGCACGTTTAGCGATCCGGCAGGCGAGGGTCGAGCATGAGTTGTGTAGTTCTCAGCAGTCGAGACAGCGTCCAAGGGAGGACGGCCAGGGCCAGCTGAACGCAACGGCCTTCCACGTTGGTTGATTAGACTCTTATGGTAACGCCGATTGCGAGTATTCGAATCCTCGCGCGGCATGGGTGAGAAGGCTTGGGGGGTGCGGAGAGTGGGATTCCTGTGTCGGGCGAGCCTCATAGAGCTGGTAGGGGAGCAGGTTCGTATCGGAGGTCATGAACGAATCCTAGATTCTAGGTCAGAGAGGAGCAGCTACCCTCTCGACCAAGCGTCGGCGGGAGGTAGGAGCCAGTGGATGTGGTCACCACTGGGGATATGGCGGTTTTGGTGGGCTTCTCCCGACGGCAAGGAGTGTAGGGGTAAGACTGGGCCTTACAAGGTGACTCGGTCTTGTGTCGGCGCTATAGCGAAGGAATTGTGTCTTTAGTGAATGAGAGAAGGCCGATGGAGGAAGCCAGGGTTTCAATCCGTGCGAGGGGAGCTGGCAATGGCGACTCGGCGAATCTTGTATCTGAGTGGTGGCGGAGCTTGGTTGGATGGGGTGGTCACGTACACGGTCCCAGACATAAATTGGTCTCAACATAGAGACGCTGATGATTCCGTATCGACAGTGCCATGGACAACCAACAGCCGTAGTGGCCAATCGTGTGCCTCCGCGCGAGAGTCTCGAGAGTCCTTGAGGTCGCCACTGGCGGGGTGTCGTGTCGAGTTGTGTCGAGTGGAACTTTTCAACAACAAAGGCTGGGGTGAGAATTTGGGAGCTTGGGAGTGGTGTGTGGTGCTCTCTTGGCCAGGTTCTCTTAACCAGGCTCGCTCGACCGGGCTCTCTCGACCGGGCTGCGCGGAGTTAGCTGGGCTAGCTAGGCGGCACTTGGGGCCAAGGCTGTCTGATATAGGAGCCAGGTGGATGCGGGGGAGGGGCAGGTCTCCCAGGAATGACGGGGCAAGTTGTATTAGATATGGGAATGTATCTGCACGGCTTGTTAAAAAGCGAATCGACCAGGCCCAGGTCACTGAGGGAGGGGGGGGTGAGTTTTGGAAGCGGAGAGAGAGGCAGACGAGGCAATCAAGTAAATGCTGACCGGCCCAGCTCAGCGCTGTCCAGGAGCAAAAGGCCACTCATTACTGGTCGTTTCATTGGTGTTTAACTGCTTTGCCTCGAACAGCCCGCGAGGCAGAACGGGCCAAGGACACGAGGGTGGCTCTTTCGCAGTGAAGGAGCATGGATGGCCGGTGTTGGTGTTGTAATTTCCATTCGTCAACGTCCCGGACTGAGGGCAGGGTAAGCCGTATGACAAGCCAATGCTTGCCTACCTACTCACTAATCCTACCTGGGCAAGGAGGCATTTTTACCACTGGGAGGTCCAGCTCGTGGCATATGGTGCGACTTGGTGAGCGTGGCCCAAAAGGAGGATTGCTGGGCATCACGTTTAGGTAGGTAGCAAGAAGAAGGGAAGATACGAGCTGCCGTGGGGGACGCAGGGTGACGAGTCCGAGCAGGCCCTGAGTGTCAGACTGGACGTTGGTGGTCGAGGATTGCGGGAGCTATAGTACCTAGTAGATTAGGCGAAGCGGCAGGAGAGCTCACAGCAAAGCTCCTTCCTTCCCTTACACTTTTCCTCTTCTTTGTCCGCCTCCTTCCCCCGCTGCCCATGCGCAAGACGGCAGGCATCCCCAGAGGAGTGCGTCGTGCTACAAGCCACACCGTCGCATCGGTCCACTCCTCAGGCAGACCTCCGGCCAGTGCGGATGAGTGCTATCAGTGCTGGTGTGCGGCGTGGGATGTCGGCCATACCTCCCATGCATGGCGGGCACTGAAGCTCGGAACCCATCCCCCTCCTTTCACCAATCAGCCTCTGGGTTTCTGAGAGGTCTTCAATCATCCGTGAGCCTCTCATTTGTACTGGAATGACTCAGAACTACCATCGCCGGGCCCAATCTGCGAGGGGTGAGACTCCCGTCGGCAACAATCATGAGGCCGAGTCTCAAGATAACCGCGACACGTTCAACCCGCCGGTAGGCACCGTCATTTCTGCTGGAGCCAACCGCGTCAGAGAGGGCTGGGAATAAACAGGGACAGCTGGCGAGGTGGCGAGAGAGGTCGGCGCCGGATGAGGGGCACGCACTCTACCCCGAATAAGAATGAGGCTCTGCAGCATCCCCCGCTCCTTACGCGGTAGGTACTCGGCTCTGCCCCTCCGGATCCGTTGTCGCTGTCACTCGGGCTTTGTTATTACTCGTGCTGCAGTACGGCTGGGCCTCTCAACAAATGTGTTGGCCAGTATCAGGCCCCACACATAAACATCGCAGTGACACTTCTTAGTATTTCCACTTTTCTCACCACCAGCGACTCGGCGTGGTGGCGTATGCAGCGAGTGAGTGATGGATAAAAACAATGGTGAGCCCATGGGAAGCCCACGACCGGGGGAGACACACAAGTGCCGCGGCGCCACGGACGCCTAATGCTGTGTAACACAAGACGCACGTTTAACAATACCATTACGCGATACGGCTACGCACTGCACGCCAGATGAGATTCAGGCAAGGCTGGAGGCCGCCGTGTCAAGTGTGATTTCCGCGAGAATTGTCATGAGCCACCACGACCAGACCAGGCCCATTGTCAGCTTGTCGTCGGCCAGCTCGGGCGCTAGTCCAGACGGGACCCCGTAGGCCCGTACCACTGAGTGGATCAAGCAGATTAAGCATGAGCGGCTTCATCCGGCGGCCCGTCAGCATTTTGGAGCCCCCCGCCACAGCCAACGGCCACCGCCTAGGCACTCTTCCCACCCTCGGTTCCCCGGTGCAATCAAGACCTACACGGGCGTCCATCCCACATTGTTTCAGAGTAAGGCGGAGTTTTGTTTCCTTTGATCTGATTTATTTGGTAGTTGTCATTGTATTTCTGCCATCGGAATTGCCATAGAGCTTCCATCCGGCTGGTCACTTCGGAATACGCCATCCCATTTTGATTCCATCCACACCCCGTCGACACTTGACAAGTCACTTGTTGCCAACATCATATCCAATGGCGCCTTCGTCAAGCCATGAAGTCATCCTCCAGGCTCCCGCGCCCGCTTGGCTGGTTGATGTTGAGCCGGGCCGTGTCCCCCACAATGTCCGTCGTGTCCTGTGCCCTCGGACCTGAAGTCGCCGACCGCACTTGCACCTTCACCTCGCCGTCGATACCGTCCACCTTGATTGTCGACATGGTCGCGCCACCCGCCGGAGGTTTGAGGTTGGGCTGCGGCGTGAGGTTGACTAGGTCCCGGAAGAAGTCGTTGGCCGCCTCACACCCGTCCAGCAGCCACTTGAGGCAGATCGTCACCCTCTCCTTGGCGAATGGGTTGTGGTCATCGTATGCGCAACAATTCAACAGGGGCACTATTCCGCAGTTCTTCACCATCTGCATCTGGACGTCCGGGTTTCCGGGACTGCTCTGGCCTGGTGGGGGCTGGAGCAGCGTCGCAATAATGGTGAAGATCTGGCCCTTGATGCCTGACCACGGAAACTTGTGCGCCGGCTCCTGCAACGGCGGCGGCGGCGGCGACGGAGGGAGCCCATCATTCGCCGTCGAGTATGGCCTTTCGACCATGGGGTTGCCGTCATTGTTGCCGTTGCTGCCACTCCCCTTGTTGCTGTCATTGCCACCCGCACCGCCGCTAGCTGCTCGCGGTGATCGCTTGGGCAATTCAATGAGAGGCTTCTTGGGCACGCCCGCCTCCAGTCCGCTGAGGAGGGTAATCAGATCATAGACCGCCTCCCACTCGATGAGCTTCTGTCTCGTGTCCATTGTCTCAGCGACTGTCGTGAGGAAATCCAGATACTGCGCCAGGCCATCCCGGGCTCGTTCCATGTCCCAGCTGTCGACAGGGAACTCTGACGGGTCGCAATTCTCCTCTCTGATCTGCGCTTGGAGGTGCATCAGGGCGGCACACTCGGGGACGATCCGGCTGCGGAAGAAGCTGAAGAAGAAGTGGACCAACTTGATGTCCCTGGTATTGTCCTTCGTCTCTCGCCCGCTGTTGCTGGCGTTAGTGGTTGGGCCGTTGCTGCCACTGGTGGCGTTGTTACCACTGCTGCTGGTGTTGTTGTTGGTGTTGTTGTTGCTGCTGCTGCTGTTATTGTTGTTGTTATTGTTAACTCTTGCCCGGAACATGTGGTTCACAAGTCTGAGAAGCACCGTCTGTGCAGGGCTGATGACATCCTTGGGGATCCGTAACGAGTTCCACGCATACGGGATGAGTGCGCTATGGTGGATGGCCTCAATGATCTGCGTCGTGACCTGGAAGATGAGAGACTGCTCATCCTTCTCCCAGACAGCGATGAATACCAGCATCTCCCTCAGCAGGCTCTTTCCGCAATCGAGGGCTAGGAACATCCTACACCGAGTCTTCTGCAGATTTTCGCCTGCTTTCGTCAAGCCTGAGCCTGCGTTATCCAGAATGCACGATTTCACAATCATGTGCAATGCCTCAATCTGCTTGGGGTCAAGGATGTTTGGTACTTCGGTCAATAGGCCAGTCAATGGGCCCTCCCCATAGGATTCGTCGTCGTCGGCCTCGTCATCATCCATCATGTCGTCTACGTAGTCATGCGTGTAGTCATCATGATCATGATCGTGATGGTGGTGATGGTGGTGGTGATGGTGATCGCACTCGCACTCGCACTCACATCCATGGTCATGCTCATGGTCGTGATCATGGTCATGCTCGTCGTCGTGGTCGTGGTCGTGATCGTGATCGTGGTCATGGTCGTGGGTATGCTCATCGTCGTCGTCATCATCATGATGGTGATGCTCATCGTCGTGTTCATGATCGTGTTCGCAGTGGTGGCAATGCTCGTGGTCTGATAGCTCCTCCACAACTCCCGATGGCGGCGAATGCTCTGCCCCGTAAGAATGAGCATATCGGTGCACGAGGTTGTTCTTGCAGTGCTCGGTGCGGCTCGCCGCAAACTCGACCGACGGCATGCCTACCACCCAATCCTCATAGTTGGGATCGCGGGCTCGCAGCCACCAGGTGTCAATCTCTCGCGACACTCGCCCGTAGGCTCGGTCCTGTTCAAACTTGTCGGGCTCATCCTGTTTCCAAACTGGGTTGAACTTCTCTTCGCTCGTATCAATGTCGCCGGGGATCTCAACAGAGCCTTCGGGCAACCAATTCCAGGCCAGGGGCCGGATGGCTGCCAAATTCCCGGGTGGTTTGTCCGCATGGTTCGTAGTGTAATCCTTGAGCAGCTTCCGTGCCGTGTCGCACATCTTGGAGTTGCGATCTAGCCAGTGCTGGACCTGCTGCTTCGCAACATCCGGTCGGAACCCTGAGCCATCTCCGAGACCCTCTTCGGGACCCGAGAGCGCGCCATCATCGTCAAACAGGACGTCAAACCAAAAGGACATTTTATTCCTGTCATGCTTGGCCGTCCAGTTGTGTGCCTGTTGGAGCGACGTAACCAAGAGTTTCTTGTCTGGCCATCTGTTAGTCTTCTCAACTCCTCATATGTGACTAGTAACAGTAGCAAACACATACATAATTCTGTGATGTCACTGAGCTTGAGCCTCTGTGTTTCATCCAAGATCTCGCCATCGTAGCCTTTGCTGGTGACATTTACACATAAGATGATGGTCTGATACAGCATCTGGTCAAAGTGGACTGCTGCACAGATGTCCTGAGGTACCTCGGGCTCGGCATTGACGAGCAGGTTTCGGGCAATGTGCATCAGCTTGATGAGTGTGCCCAGGTCCTCCTTGATCGAGGCGTGGTTCATGACAATCAAGGCCGTGCTCTCATGAGGCGTCACGCCCTTGTCGGGGTCGTTGAGGCTCGAAAGAGGTCCCACAGACCTAGTTGTCAGGCTCGGGATGGCTGCTGCAAATATTCTTGTGAGCCATATCCAGACAGCGACATTCCGTGATAACGCTTCACTAGGGTCTTGGTCAGCAACCAGTGGCTCTCCATCCTAACCCCAGGCCCAAGGGATGGACATACCGCGCTTTCCGAAGAGTGTGCGTCTTCTCCAGAGTCTTTGAGATCATCGAGTTCACCCTTGCAGCCGTCTGCGGCCCCATGGGAGGGGACTGGGTGTAGTGGCCCTCGAGGCAGATGAGGGCCGCCGAGAAGCAGCGCTCCTCAATCGTCTCGCCCGGGCCGTCTTCGAGGCCGTCGCCGGGGGGGGGTGCATAGTCAGGCAAGCGCGTCATTGTGTCATCGGCAGTCATGACGCGAGTGCAGTGGGCGCAAAGGTGAGGTCGTGAGACGTTTTGTGAGTGAGGTGAGGTCGTGAGGCGTTCCGACCCGACCGAGCCAAGATGTGCCAAAAATTCAGCGGGCCAGGAAAATTTTAGCGGGGTTGGGCCAGCAGCCTCGGCGCCTGAGATGTGCAGATGAGCGATGGGACTCTCGTTGGAGGGGCAGGCGCCCTATTTGCCAGGCTGTAGCCGCGTGTACGAAAGTGAGGAAGGAGAGAAAAAAATTGAATAATGATCTTAAGATAGTCGGGGTGCTGTGGCGATGGCGATATACGAAATGAATAAAATTTTAGGTCGAACCTGATGAATCGCCTGCTCTGGGTCGTCTACTCTTGAAATGTGTGGGCTGCCTTCTGAGCATGTTTGGTGTTTGTCAGCGACTCATGGGGCAGTCAGTGGCAACCTATCCAGCCAGGACCCGGCTCAACTTGCCAAAGACGTAGCAACGCAATAACCCTGAGGCAATTATCTCACAGCAAAGGAAACAAGGTAACGCGCACCGTCAATTTCCCTACCAATGCCGGAATATCGCATCTTTGTTTTTTTTGTTTTTTTTTTACGTTTGAGGGGGGGAGGGGAAGGTGACGAGCAGTTGCACGTGGTATCCTGCCTCTTCTTGTTCCAATTCTGCGGGTGCAACTTGGGTGGATTCGGTGGTGATAAGGAAGCGTCGGGCCACGCTACCCTAGAGTTGCGAACGACGGCACGCAGGACAGGGCGGGTTCGGAATTCGGAATCAGATCATCCTGGTCCCAAGCCGCTGGGTCGCGGTCGGTAGTTTTCCATCTACCGGGCATCCTCCCGGGCAATCGATCTGAACCGTGCTATTGGGACTGGAGGCGATCTATCACCACTCGCATGAGTCGCATCTCGGTCAACGATGGTCCCTCATCGAGACTTTCATCGAGTGCCTCTTTGGGAATCAGTCGGCTCGACCTGGGCAAGGCCGGGCAGTCCTGGCCGCCCTGGCAGCCGGCCCAGCCAATAGGAGGAGGACGCACAGCCCACGGACCCCTCCCCCTCCTGAAGCACGCAAGCAAGCTTGCAACGTCCATCCAGGACTCCACGGTGGGGTAAATCCGTCCGTTGTAGCAGTGGAGAGAGAGGGGTCAGCAGAGCCAGCGGAGGGGCATCCTTTGGGCAGAAAACACCACGACGATAAGAAAACAGCACTCCGCCTCCCAATACTGACTGCTGCTTCTACGAGATATCCCCTCGCACCGCACCCCCACGACGACCAGAGCGCTATCCTCGTCTGCCACGCCGTCGTAGTAGATACAATGGCCACCGAACTCCCCACCACCTTTGACAGTACCTCTCCCCCGCCCAACTCCGTTGACGCCGACGCCACGACGCTGACCTACCATTGAAGAGCCCGTCCACATCGCCGTCATTGGCGGCACTGGCCTCGCTCAGCTCGACGGCTTCGAGCCCATTGCCGTCCTCAACCCCATTACGCCCTGGGGAGCTCCCGCGTCAGCCATCCAGATCCTCGAGCACAAGGGCGTCTATGTTGCCTTCCTCGCCCGCCATGGCATCCACCATCAGTTTGCACCCCACGAGGTTCCCAACCGAGCAAACATTGCCGCCCTGCGTCACATTGGCGTCCGCTGCGTAATTGCCTTCTCCGCCGTCGGCTCGCTGCAGGAAGAAATCAAGCCCATGGACTTTGTCGTCCCCGATCAAGTCATTGACCGAACCAAGGGTATCCGCCCTTTTACCTTCTTCGAGGGCGGTGTTGTCGGACACGTCGGCTTCGCGGACCCGTTTGATGCCGGCTTGGCCAAGGTGGTCAAGACGTGTGCCGAGCACATGGAAGGCGACGGCGTCGTGCTGCACGAGAAAGGCACCGTCATCGTAATGGGTATGTTCTAATTAGCAACCCTTCGCCTTCCTCCTTCTTTGAACCCCTCCCCCCCCGTCGATGCATGCATCCGCTCGGCTGGCGGCTGCATTGAACCCCCAGGGTCGTGAGTACTTTGGTAGATTACAATGATCTGACTGACATGTCGCGTGTGTAGAGGGACCCCAGTTCTCGACCCGAGCCGAGTCGCACATGTACAGATCGTGGGGCGGATCCGTCATCAACATGTCGACTCTTCCCGAGGCCAAGCTCGCCCGCGAAGCCGAGATGGCCTACCAGGTCATCGCCATGGCTACCGACTACGACTGCTGGCACTCATTCGAGGACGTCAATGTCGAAATGGTTGGCAAGTACATGAAGGCCAACAGCCAGAACGCCAAGCGACTGGTGGGAGCTGTCCTGGACCGCCTGGCCCAACTCGAGCACAGCTCCCTGGTCCTTGCCAAGCACTGGGAGGGCGCGAGCGTCGGTGCTGTCAAATTCATGACCAAACCCGAGGGTCGTGACCCGGAGGCTATGAAGCGGGTCGAGTATCTCTTCCCTGGCTTCTGGAACGAGTAAGGCGACGCTTCGTGAAGCGAGGCTTCTCCGTTGGTTTGGGTACATTGTAGTGAAACCGAGAGAAGCCAGCATGGAGTCACCTGGCCGCAAATGCAACCCGACGGAGAAGGGTTGATACCAGATGCGAGCTGCGGACCCAAATGGATATAGACTGGGTAGGCGTTGGGGCGAAAATCAACTTAGATAACCCCTGGTGGGATAGATTCATCATACCACGAACTTCAACATTCGCACTGCGCTTCTCCTCCTAGACCAAACGGGTCCTCGGAGCTTGTCGATAAACTGCCCCTGGTTAAATGGCTAGTTTTTTTTTTTTGCCAAGGGAGCGACTGGGGCAGGGTGTGAATTGACCCCTGTTCCGCGACAGGGGCCCCTCTCCCCACCTAGGCGCGTGCAACTCGAACACATTTGGCTCCCCAGTCTTTTTTTTTTCGCCGAAATACTTCTGTCACGAGGGCTACGCGAGCATTGTTTCCTCGTTGATATGGTTGCGTATAATACAGGCTCCGGCGAATGCTGAGTGCTAAGAGATACCATGGATCCACCTGTTGGGCGAGTCATTTTTTATTCGCCTGCGTCCAAGCCCTCTCAGCCTTGTCAGTCTTCCCTCCCTGCCTCTCCTGGCTGCATTTGGATAGATAGCTCATCCACGGGGGAGGGCCGGGGGGGGGGGCTTCGAGGAGAGTTGGGCCACGAATGTGTCAGCTGCTTCAGATACGCCTTCTTCTTTTGGCTGTATTTGCGTCCTTAGGTCGAGGACTGTGCGCTCGCACACGCGGCTTTCTTTCAGCCGTGAACCAATTTTCTTGGGCTTGCGCCGCCGAGTGCCGGAAGGGAAGCGTGGGGGAACATGGGGAAGAGAACGCAAATAAGCCACCAAACATTGTGGATGCGCCCACGTCAACATATGCTCTCAGGCAGGCATGCAATGCAGCATGCTGTGTCGGCTCCTCTACAAAATCCTTTCCCATTTACCCCCCTGCCGAGGTAATATTGATGTGCGTATCTCTCAAGGGCGCATTGTCGAGAAAATCCTCACCCCAGACATCCATGTCAAGCTTGCCATCCCCAGAAACTCTTGCGAGTCCCCTTCGAGACCGAAAGACTCTGTCACAGGCATGACCATGCATCAAAGCCCCGGAGCGTGTCATGCTGTGCGACCGCTTGATCCGCAGCCACAACTATGCTGCTTGCTTTTTCCGTCGTCTTCGGAGTTTCGCCTTGCCTCATTAAGCGGGGAAAGCCACTGGCGTGGGCGTAATCAAATTCTCGCTTGTCAAATCACCGCAGCCCGGCGATCTTTGCCGGGGCCTCTTAACCTGGGCCGGTAAGTCGAGCTGTGGCTCTGAGCTGTGATTCTGCTGTCGATAACGCCTCAATTGAGACAGGGGTGTTGCTGTAAGAACGGCGCAAGGGATTGGCCCTGAGGCCCATACTCTCTCAATGCACTCCTTCGTTGAGCCGCACAGTTTGGGACCCATTTCTCAGTCCTGGGCATGTGCCAACTGTAGCTGCAGGACAACGGTAACTGTCACTGTGGATTGAGGCCATTGACAATTCCTTTTGCCGATCCAGTGACAGCTGTGAACAGGTTTCACTTTGCAGCTGTCGTTTGCGGACCATGGGTAGGTTGGTCGCGAGGGGACGGGGCACGGCGCCAGCACAGCTGGACTTGGGCGGTGAAGCCTCCTTGTTCACTTTCGTCACCGAAGCCTGCGTTCCAGGAGTTATCTCCGCTCGTCTGGTTCAAGAATGGAAATGAGAAGAGCGGATCTAGTTGAAGCCCTGCTGGGACAACTAGTGAGGACAAGCCTCAACGGACTGGACGGGTTGATCGGGCCCTTGTGCCACCCGCACCCACTGACGTGCTGCCTAATAAACACAAGCTAGCCTAGCGCCAGCCCAGCTGTCAGAACACTTTTTGGCTTTGGCAAGCCAGGCTTGGCCAGCGACCTTGCGGCCTTAGCCTACCAGTCAGTCCACCTTTCCCGGGCTTGGCCATGCCCTAGCGTCCAAGCTGGTATGCCTGTTTCACCACTCAGAGCATCGGATAGCGAGCTGTTTTGGCGAGAGGGTATGATGCAGCTTGGTACCAAGACCCGCTGCGGTTACCTGGAGGCGCACGGAGACAAAGGCATGGAGCTGCAGGATCCTAATGATTCCAATAACTTGTGCTGGCGAGGATCTGCGCACCTCGCCTGGCCTTTGTGCTCTCTTTCCTCACCTCGGGGCGTCGCATCTTGTCTGGCTACCTCTCCACCCATGTACATGAGAAAGCTGCAGGCACAAGAGACCCCGCCGATGGTACAACAGTACTGAAAGCGCCAGCAATGGTGGGTCCGGGGTGCGTGGAACACCGGCTATTGAAAACACTGGGACCTGGCTGGCCGGGCACAACCTCCTCGTGAGGGACACAGGATCAAGATCAGGCAGTGTACAGATCATCGAGGGTCTAGCATGGGCCAGGTCCAGCGATGGGTGTGAGCCGTCTCGTTCCACGTGGGCATGTGATAACGAAGAGTGCCACCGAAGCGGCTGCCGTGTGAGGGTGTGTCTGGTGGCACATTGCGTTTGCTGCTGGGCACAGATCGTCTGGGTGCGCAAACAACACCCCTTTGTGCGACTGACTAGTAAGCGATGGCGTCAGGGCCGTTGGCTCAAAGTATCTTGGAGTACTGCCCTAGATACTGCACTGTGATCGTTTTCGGTGCCCGTTTTGCTCGGACGGCTGGGAGTCAAGGTCACCCTTCCAAGACTGGGAGACAGCCCCCCCCCCCACGAGAACGGCTATTACGGCCAAGTAAAGCCATGATAGTCACACCGGGCTCAATTTACGAATGGTCTTATGTGGCCCTTGTTTGTTACCAATAACCTGAGCATATCAGTCGCCTAAGTCGCTTGGTATGAGGCGGAATCGGTGTTGTGGACTTTTGCCCTTTCATTTGTAGAATGACTCGTGATCTCCGGGGTGAAGGGGGGACGACAGGGTACCTAGACACGATCGACTTTGAGGCTCTAACCCCGGGCTCCATTAAGCAACGGTCCGAACATGCTGAAGGAGGGTAGACAGCGCTGTTGCCTACGGGCCGAGAGCTGGTGACCGACCTGTTGATCTCGGACAACGCCAGGGGGCCACGGCACCGTTGTCATCATGGTTGCCCGGCCTTCTAGCCATGTCCCGGAGTTCGGTCCTGCGGTACGATGGCTGTGACAATGAGCACCCTCGAGCAGTCCAGGCATCGAGCCCCTGGTCAGGTAACGCCCCCGAACCCAAATCCTTGTCCTGCGTAAGCCACTCCAAAGACTGGCAGGCGACATTGGCTTGGTGTGACTGTCGAATGAGGGGCGCAGGCAAACCTCCTTGAAGGCACCGGAAGCAAGCCGACAACGGAATGGCGAAGGATGGTTACCAGTCTGTCGGGAAGCAGACGACCTTTCGATCGAGCGACAGGGGCTAGAGGAGCAGGCACTACGGATACGCACAAATCAGCGAATCTGGCAGGTTATCGCGGGCCTGACTGCATTGTTGTGTCTGTACACTTGGCGGGCAGACAATTCCCTTGACATCGATCGAGAGTGTAGGAATGGTAGGCCTGAAGCAGCCCGATGACTGTGTGTGAGCCTAAGCCGCCTTCACATACCATCAAGCATGAGCAGCATGACATTGCGTCGGAACAGCGCAACGCCAACAACAGCATGGTGGCACGGACATGCAGGCTTCCATTTGCTATTGTAGACATAAAGGCCTTCGGTTGTCTGTGCACAAATGTGTCGGCGGCGTGGCGACGACGGGGACAGCGGTGGCGTGGGCTGCGCAGTCCATCAGCCAGCTGTTGGGTCGTTGCCGTTGTTTCCCCTGCGCTGGGTGCCAGCCGTCCATCTGGGGCTGAAAATGAGGGTATCTCGGCTGGCAGCGAGACACACCCACTCTCACCGTCAGGCTACACTTGCTGCATGATAATGTGGCAAGGAATCTATCAAAGGATTGGTCTAAGCAACCATCCGCCCCGGCTCAGTATGGTCGGCCGAACAAGCAGTTTGCATGGCAAGAAGGTGGTGGTGCACTGACACGGACACTTGTTTGCCTGCCGGCGTGGACACCACGGGATCCGCCGAATTCACTGCCGGTCCATGGATTATTGCAGAATGCTGGGTGGGTCGGCGTTGACATGGCAGGGATACGCTGCCTGGCCACCCATTCACCACGGGGTTCCCGTAACGGCCCAGCCGGGAGATGGCTTGTCATTGTGGAGAGTGCCTCCTGGCTGGGCTGTCTCCACAGCATCAGATCACCGTGGACGAGCGAGAGTCGGAGAGAGATGAATCGATAGAGAAAATTTGGACACATGTGATGTCGTGGTGTTGGGATGGTCGGCTGGAGCGAGTGGTTAAACGAGGAGGGATGGTGGATGGATACAGCGGCAGATGGACAGAAGGGCAAGTGCAGGGACGGACGCCTTGGATGACGCGCTTTGAGGCGTCGCCTTCAAGTAATAAAGGAGTGCGTGTGATGATGATAACTCCTCCTACTGCATAATTACTACTACTAGAATGGGGAGTTACAACCACTACCTTAGCATTGATTAGTCGTACTGTGCTGGAGGTAAGTAGGAAGGTGCGACTCTACGTCGTAGAATGTAGCGCAATACTTTAGCAGGTGCTGTTGCTAACCTGCTGAGGAGGTATTGGGCACGGGACCTGAGAGCGGTGGCTCGTGCGGGCTCTGCGCAGTGGACTTACGTTATCACTCGAGCCTCGCTTGTTCCCATTGGGAAACGGACAGGCCAAAAGCTCACCAAGGTGCAGCTTCTTTTGATCATAACGTTTCCTGTTTCGTACGTTCTGACCACTTATTGTTTTAGTAGCCTTGCGACCTGTCCAACGTCACGGCCGGACGCACCCCGGTGGGGCTTGGCTTTGCAGATGCCACATATCACTTCTTCTGCTGTGCCCAGGCGTGAATGGCGACGGGATCCCGATTCCTACCCGATGCTCACCTGCTTCGGCTACTACGACCAATGTGACCCAGTACCTTAGGCGCTGTCTACTATAGCAGATCAGACCGTGGGAAAATGCTTGGGCAAGCATCGAATCGATTGTTTCTGTGACAGAGCTCCACAACAATTGCCGGTGGGCCCCGTCCCGCCGTCCAACGAATCCTCCCAAAGTCTACCGTTTTCTTCGGTGGCGCCGCACCCCCAAGCATAATCCCGAGGTCGCATGCACGGATGCCCGGTACCTGGACACAGACTCTGCGAGGACCGACTCCCCCAAGGAGTCAAGACATGCTTTGGCCAAGGCGCTCTGTTTTTAGCAGACACTGATCCAACTAGCGGGTCCTGCTGTCTGCCTGCTTCAATGACGAGACGCAGGGGGCCAAGCCACGGAGCCGTGAGTGGAGCAAGGATTCACAACCACAGACTACCTTTTACTACCTTAGTATTCGTACTATGTATAGGTAGGTAATTATTCCAGGTCCCCGATGGGGTTGTGCGGTGAGGGATCAGACAACGGAGGAGGAAAGGGCTGAAACGCCTGGAGACTTTCTTAGGTTGTTAGCGCATCCTCCCTCAGTTCTGGACGGCTATTCTCCAAGCCGTTAGGTGAAGTCTCTGCCATGCCTTGTCACATCAGGTCATTCCGCTGATTCCCAATGCCTTTTTGGCCTTCTGTGGGGTTTGCCTTTCTGCCTCCTTGCCCCTGTATGTGTATTCACCGTATCTGATGGAATGACCAGTGCCCGGCGTTTGCAAAGTGGCAGCACTACACTACGACTACTACTAGTGGTAAGCGCCATCCATATGGCAAATGGCATTGAAAATGGACCGACCTTCGTAGGTGGGTGGTGTCCATGCACCCGTGATTACTACTAATTTTTTCCCATCATGTGTCTTGCAATTATACCTCTGCGGTCTGTGCTATAGAAAGCCTTTTGGTCGCGCGTATCCTTCCTTATACTCCCGGCCGAGACAGGCATCCACATGCAAAGCTGGCCAGAGGTCGGCTCAAGCTATGCCGCGATTCCATGTTTCCCGTCTTTTCTACCCACAGGACTAATAATATGCACTCGCCAGTGCAAGGGTCTTGTTCTCTCTCACTATTCCGTCGCACACACGCACACACGCACACACGCACGCACGCGCATCTCCATGCACACACCACTACTGTGCGAGGACTCACACGATGCTTTTTGCCTGGTCGCCCAGAATCTCACACGAGCACAGACACACCACCTGGCACGACGAAGAGAGTGTATGCAGTTGATGCCTCCACCACGCTACCACTAAGCGGGTGATGGTATGGTGCACTCAGTCCGCTTCTTTTCCTCCTTCTTCCCTCCCCCCCCCCCACCAAGCCCCCTCTCCCTGGCCCATGTCATTCCGTGGTTCGTCCGTCTGTAGGTTTTGTGATTGCCTCTCAACAAGGCTGCGCCACCGCAGTTCAATCTCCAGTCCGCCCGAAAGCCGCCGCCCCCTGCCGGTCCCCATGTCATGTCTGTATCCTCATCCTCATCTTCGTCGTCATCGTCGTCATCATCATCGTTATCGTCGTTGCCGTCGTCGTTGCCGTCGTGGACAACTTGTCGTCTTTGTCGTGTCCTGCTACTTATCCACATCCTCATCCACAACCACCTCCACACCCGCACCGACATCCCCGTCATGACTACCCCACCGTGACTATGGGAAAACCCGTCAAAATGCGACGGGGATAAGAACCGCAGCGGGAGAATGGGGTCTGGCCTGCAAAGAGGGTCCGGTCCTCGTCGAGGATCCCAACAAACAGCACATAGCACGAGCGAGGCTCTATCAACGAGCGGTCAAGGTGTTCCGCTTGCGGTGGGTCGAAGAATTCTGTGGCATCCTGGAGTCCGCGCCGCACACCTCGGCCGGGAAACCGACTTGGTCGCCAGCATCCAGATCGAACTTTTGGACAGTCGACACCCCAAACATGGGCGATGGCGTTTCTGCACTGGAGATCAACTCACTATCAGCCCTTCACTGGCTGCGAGACGTGCCCAATCAGGCTTGGCACCGATACCACGCTATTCCAGCTACTGCTCGACATGCCCTTGCGAGCCTGGGGCGGGACTCGTCTTGAACCATGACGTGCATTGTCTCCCAGGATTATCTGGGTGGGGTGCTCTTTTCACAGGTAGTGCCACCGCCCTGATTGGGACTAATGACCAGGACCTACAGAGCGCCAACCCAGCGCTGAAATGACTTGTCGCCTCGTCAAAGAGGCTCCTCGGCGTCACAATGCTGGCAGACAGCAAGCCCGCCGCCCGCCCACTGTACCGTTGGCACTAGGAATCGCACGGAACGGTCCTTGGATCTAGTGGGGCCGCTCGAGCTCTGAGGTCTGAGACCCCAACTGTCGAGCTCCGCCTAGATGCTGGCCTTGCGTGGCATCGCGGATCCCGACAGCGGGTCCATCTAGCCGCGTCGCTCGAGACCCGACCCGTCTACGGAGTAGTGCTAGTTGCGAAAAGTAGCACCCTTGCAGCAAGTTGGACGAGGCTTGAACCTGGGGGTCCGGACCGGGGGGGGAGGAGTGGAGGGCGAGGGTGAGGACACCAAAGGGCTCCTTGCGCTCCACCGGCGGACCCCAGGCCCTGGTGGAGGGCGCGTTGAAGGCAATGCCACCCTCTCTGCGTCGCCCTAATGTAGGACGAACCACTTCCGGCCAGGCCCTGGGCGAGGCCAAGATTCGCCTCAAATTGCTACGCATGTTAGGGCCGCAGTCTCACGTCTTTCATCATCTCATCTCGGGGCGCGTGCTTCCCTTTCGTCGTGATTCGCAGTCAGCTGGCGTTGTATTCTTCTGCTTGTTCCTGCATCGCTTTTCAGAGCGGTCAAGCTCAATCATTTCAGGTGGAGTCCATCGTCAACTGCACACCAGCACACCAGCACACCAGCACCACGAGCAGCCAAAATTTCTCCTTGCCCTCTTCTTAATAACATCGTGCGCCCACTCTCCTTCCCCTTTGTCCACGTCCCCAAGGTAGCTCGCTCCACTGACGACTCCCGCAGACAACCCTTCCATCGTGAATCGCAGCCGTATCGCAAAGCCAACGCTCGCTTGTGGCTCTCACACTTTTTGTTGTCCACCCTTGGTTTCACATCCCTTTCACCCAGCATCCACGAATTGCCACGCTTTGGAGCTGTGGCGAACCAACGTTGACTCTACGGCGAGCGGCCCTTCCTCGCCGATCCGAAAATCATTCGATCCGCCACACAAAATGGGTTCGTTGCCCGGATTGCCAGGTCATGGCTCAATTCTCGATATCGGCGGAAGTACCTTGTACCATGACGTCGGCGTGAAGCTGAGCAAAGTGCTCAATGCACCATATGACCCATCCTCGAAACCAGTCCTTCCGGATGAGTTGCTATATGATGATGTCGGCCTGCCCATTTGGAATAACATCATCTTCACTCCCGAGTTTTACCAGACACATGATGAAATTGCTTTGTTCGACATCCACGGTCTGGATGTTGCGAAGCGGGTGCAGGCTGGTGGCACGGTCATTGATCTGGGGGCCGGGTTAGTTCCGCCTCCCAACACCCTTCAACTGCTGCTGCCAACCCTGATAGTCCATCGATAACTGACCAAATGACAGGGATACCCGCAAGGTCGAACACCTGCTAGCTGCTTTTGAGAAAGCCGGAGTCACATCCACATATCTTGCCTTGGATATATCCAAAATGTCGTTGCAGCAGAACATTCAGCATCTGGCCAAAATGCACGGCTCTCCGGAGTCAAGGGTAACTTGTGCCGGAATTTGGGGCACCTTCAACGACGGAATGAGGTACTTCAAACACATCCAGGGACCACGCCTCTTCTTATCCCTAGGTTCCGTCTTGTGCAATGATCCCTGGCCAGAGGCACTGTCGCATCTTAAGTGTTGGGCGGACAGTCTGCGACCAGATGACCTGCTCTTAATAGGCATGGACGGTCATGTGCTGCCCAACAACCGGACCAAAATCTGGGAGGCGTACCATTCCAGTGACGATGAATATCGTGCCTTCTTTCTCAATGGATTTGAGCATGCCAATCGCCTTCTCGGGCAGGATTGCTTCCGCGAAGAGGATTGGGAGTTTCTTGCGGAGCTGGAAGAGGTCCCTACGACACGACACCGGTTCTTTTTCCGTGCGAAGCGAGAGATAGACATGGGGAACGTTGGTCGAAGGATCCAAAAGGGGGAAGAGATCGACTGGTTTGACTCGCACAAATACGACGAGAGCCGCGTCCTTCTCATGTGCTATAAAGCTGGGTTGAGCCTTCTGGATGTCTGGCAGGCCCCTGGCTCCGAGTTTCGTGAGTTTAGCGTCCCTGCTTCTGATATGGGAGTCGTCTTGTCGTCCACGGCTAACACGTTGTAGGACAATATTTGGTTCGGCGGAAGCAGGAAAAAGACCAGAGAGACGACTCTGACAGCGCTGTATCCGGCCTCAGCTAAATGGCCGTGAATCCAGTCGGCGCGCACTACATTCCTCCATTATTTGTTGTGGGAAAGCCCCAGGTAAGTGCTGGAGCATGACCAAGCGTTCGTTGGGTAGACAGAAGAAGATGCGGTACCGGCGGAAAACTGTTTGCTGCAGTCGGGTTCATGTTAGACAGAGGGTCTCGCTTTCACGGGTTGCGACCTTGGCGACAAGATCTTCCCACCAGGGAATCCTCTTGCCGATTTCTTTTGGTAGCATGGTGGGCGCAGACGAAGGTTTGACTTCATCACCGATCCATTCCCAGATGCTTCTCAGGCTCTGGTACAATGGCGGCACGCTCTGACGGAAAAGTTAGCATTATCGGGTGCATTAATCAGTAGCAGAACCAGTCTGTTCTAAAAGGCGCCATGGAGGGCAACTGGGTGGTAATAAAATGCTTTGCGACTCACGCTTCTTACTGGCGTTCGAACAACTTCGTCGAACCATTCTTCCGACACTTGTTTGTGCGAAGCATTTGTTGCCAGCAGGCCCAAAAAGAAAACAGGCAGCAATGGTGCTTGAGCAGTGAAAACCGTACCGGATCTTGGCATAAGCCGGATACAATTCGCCAGATCCGACAGGTTAGAAAGTACTTCCGGATGGTTTCGGGGCAACCTGGTAGTATTATCTTGTCAATATCGCCGCAATTTGGAGCAACTGGAAAACAAGGAGGTGTGACCCTTACCTAAAAACACGACATTGGAGATAAATGATCGCAGCAATCCGCCATGCTTCAGCAGTGACGTCAGTCATCTCGTCATTCGAGTGTATAACATAACCTGGCGGTTGTTGTCTGACCCAGTCTATTGTTGGACCTTGCTGTTTTTTCTGCTCCCAACCACCAGATATCGTGCTCCATTGACGCATAATTGTCAGTTCACGAAGTAGACATTTAGCTGTGTGAGGAATCACAACGGTGCCAGGATGCTGAAGGAGCCGCGCTGCGCAGTAGGTGACCTGGCCCATGGTGTGTAGCAGCTTCTTTGAGAAGCCGCATCCTCCATGAATCTCGAACATTTCAGCCTCTGTTCCGTACAATAGCCATCCGAATCGAGCTGCGTCTTGCTGGTGGTCAAATTCCGCTGGGTTGGGGAGGGGCATCATGGGTTGTGCTAGAATCACCGCCCGCCCCACGATGATTGACTGTGAGACGCGTGTGTTGTCCAGTTGGATGTTATTGTCATGCCAGAATCGCGACCCCGGATCAGTCACTTGCAAGAAATGTTCGCCTTGTTTGAACCCTTCCAGCCAGCGGGGCTTATATGGCTTTGTACGGCGGCTCTCAACGAGCACAATCTAGTGCATCTTTGTTAGAAGGGTTTCGCCAATGGGCATTGTGAAACTTACGTCTTGCATAGAGAGGATAACCGCCATGGTTACTACTTCTCTACCAGCCCCCACTCGATAGCTCTCCGGGTCCCTGAGAAGACGGCTGAAGTGCCAGTCTGCCAGGAGATAGCGTTCATTGATCCTTTGTCGAACCTTTTCAGTCGGGGTATAGTCATAGACATAGATACCGGCCAAGCTCTGAATAGCGCTGCGGATGCCTTCACTCTCCTGCATTTGAGCGAAGTCTTTCAACCACAAGTTTGTCTTCTCGAGCACGCTCCTACCGGGACACCAGTTGTTCACATCTGGAACCAGATTGTTAGTTTTGGATAGAAGGAATGGGACATGTGTGCAAACATACAAAAATCCCATAAGCGCCTATCCATCGGATCCATGACAACAGGTACACCAAAATGGGGAGGCAGCATAGGAGGGTCGCCAGTCACAGCAGTCACAGCCGCTTCCGGCGAGAGACTGGGCGAGATTGACATCATGTCAGGGGAGTGATTCATAGGCCATCTCGAGAGGTCGGAGATCAATGAGACGGGCGACGTGCTGCCGTTCGACTGGGTGCTGCCATTCAGCTGGATGATGTTGTGCATGTGTCTGGCACGGATAATGCTAGTAGGTTCGGAGACGAGAGAACTTTGACTGGCCGCTGGTGAGGTGGAAGACTCCTCATTTTCGAAAATCTCTTCCACCACTGGCGCATTCGATGACGAATGCTCCCCTTGAAGAATGGAGGATCTTCGTGATGGCCAGTTGAACTTGACATAACCATTCACCTGACCATTTTCTGGTCGGACGAAACGCGGATTGAGGCTTGGAGATACTCGCTCTGCATCACCGGAGAATGGGCTCCTGAGCTGAATCATCGGCATTCGGGATGTCGCATCATACTGAGGCAAAGGGCCGTTCCCTGAAGGAAGGATAGCCGGGGCATTGATTAGCACCAAGTGCGGCTGTGGAGCTGGGTGGGATAACGACGGTTGGTCGGGTAGAGGAAGCTGGATCGGAATGGATGATTCCAATTCAAATCCATACCCAGGTGGGAGGGGTTCTGGTGTCAAGATTAGCTTCTCGATGCCCGTTTCGACTGCTGCTCACAAGGGCATGGTGGCATGATCCAACTCATGGGTAGGTATTGAGGAGAACATGGGCAGGGGACTCCCGAGGGACGCCAGTACAATCCCGGGATCACGGCGTTGTCTCAATTCGACATACCAAAGACGACCATCTTCGAGTCGAATTCACGATGAGCTGCGCCAGGTGACACGGAGTGGAGCGACTGCAAGGACGTAGCGCTTGGGGGCGGAGCAAGAACAAGAATGGGAGGGAAGGGGGAAGAGATATGAATTTGTCTTACCGGGGCGATCGGGAAGCCAAGCGCTGGATTGTTGGAGGAAAGGGAAGCTAAGTTGTTGCGGCGGAGATGGCAAACCATGCGGCGAGGGCATTGGCCACGATGGATCGACCTGGGGTTGGGCCGTTGCCGGTGGGTGAGTTTCTGCAGGAGCTCCAGTGGACATGGAGGTCATGTTCACCGGGAGCGCGACAGCTGGCAGACCGTCCGGCTGTGCATACTTGATGCGCTTATGTGGCCGGTCAGGGCCTGGAGAGTCCCCCATCTGATCGAGTTGCAGCCCTGCGGCCCAGCGAACCGCCTCGGACCCGAGCAAGCGCTGTGGTGTGCAGGTCAGTATAGGGAAGGGGAGTCGCAGAGTGCGTTGCCCAGAAATTGGAGCCGGCTGAGCTTGGCCCGGTGTTCTTTGGCCCACGGCACGGGCGGCGTTGGCAGAGAAGAGCTGTCCCCTAGCTTTCCCCGATATAGTAGGCAAGGTACGGCCAGGCCAGGCGAATTGAGGCAAGGCAAGGCAAGGATGGGCGGAAGCAGGTCGGTGGGCGCGTGAACGGCAAGCAAGCACACCAGACAGAGACAAGACGGGGAAGTGCCAGGGAGAGAACAAGCGAGGCAAGAGTCGATGGGGGAAGGGGTATGAGTGACACTCCACTGCGATTGCGGGGGGGGAGGGGGAGCGAGAAAACAAGAGGGCGTGGAGAGGTGACAGAGGAGAAAACAAAGGACCAAAGGGGGGGAAATCTAAAAACGTGAGGTCATGGTGCCAGACTGGGGGAAGTTACTTGCATTTAAATCAGCTGAACAGCTTCCAAAACACTGGGATTGGGGCACGTAAAATGGGTAAGGTAGAATCGCGTTTGTGCCCACACACTACGGATTGAAATGTAGGGGCTCTCGCCAACTACTACTGCTAAGTACTTAATTAGCTGACCCAGGCCCTTCCAGCTTCCTGAGGAGGGCAAAACAACCTAATCAGCCATCCCCATCCCCACACGCACGACAAAGCAAAGGAACCATGCGCCGGATTGGCAGACACCGGTGTACTTCGTACCTCGCCAGCCTCACGATACGGAGCGGTCGACTGGGAACCAGCGATCGGTAGGGGTGGCCCCCCAATGAGGGTGACGCTGCAAACCGCACAGCGTACCATTTAAAGGGCGCCTGCCGCGCCTGACTGGCTGGCCCGCTGACCGGAGTGACAGTGGCCAGGTGAGGCCCTCGCTCGCTGTACCTGGTACTCCGGGAGGCAGGTAGAGTTTTTAGCGCACCAGCCCAACCACTACTGCTACTACTAGTAGTAAGCAGAAACGGCGTCGCACCATGGGACGGACCGCTGGGACAGGGCGGCCGGCTTGGGCCACGGTACTTGGGGGCACGGTCCGGTCCCTGGACACTCCGTGCGCTACCGACTGGCAGCAGTGCGCCCAGCACTAAGATTCGTGTACCTTAGCCGGCCTGCTAGGCTAGCCAACGGCAGGCCAGGTACGAAAAAGCTAGCTTGACTGGTAGCAGCGTCTTTCGGGTGGTAGCTGCCGTCTGACACCGAGGCGCCCCCCCTTACGTCCAAAACCGTTCTGTGTAGCGTCCGTAAAGATTACTGTGTCAAACAGTGAGGAGGCCGTGCGAAATACAGTGCCGAATACAACTGGGGAACCGGGCCTCCCAGCGGCCCTCTGCAAACGACTAGCCACTTCAAGGACTTGTTGTCTCTTCTCTCCCACCTTGTTGTCTCTTTTCCCCCACCACCGTCTGTCGTCTCTTCCCCCATCTCCAACAAGCCCAGGGGAAAAAACCTGTGCCCGTGCCCGGTGTCCCCGTGTTTTGCCTACGGCCTCATAAGGGAGCCATATCCAAAAAAACGTCCCATACCCAAGCAATAAGCGCAACGAGGCCGTACAATTTGCAGAGCGAACTCTCATCATCACTGATTCAACCTCCAACAGGACTGGCAGCGGCGCCGAGCACCACACCTCTGACCGGCTCTAGCCACACATCCATCGGCGCTCGGTGTGAGCAGCAAACTCACGAGCACGAGCTCACCCAGCGCAGGACGAAGCACAGTGCCCTCTTCGGCGCCTACCCACGGGGTCACGCTTTGCCTGTCCCCTCCCTAACTCGCATCCCGTTTCTTCTGTCTGCATTCGTGCTACCCATTGCTCTAGGTCGGGCCGCTCCTATTCTTTTTCGGTTTTATTTTTTATTTTAAGACTGTCCGTTCCTGGGCCGCTGCACACCACCGCCACGCTGTGCCGTACCAAACGCTGGCGTTTGGCTGGTACTCCATTAGTCTCTGTGGGCGTCTGCCTTTAAGCTTTGCCCCTGGCGGTCTGGCGGATCCTAGACATTGAAGCTCACACATGGGCTTGGGTTGTTGATCTGTCTGGTCGTGCATCTCTTGAAGCAGACCGCTTCCGAAGCTATCTTCCGCGCAATGTCGATTCCCTCGGTCCAGCCTCTCTTTGAGGCGGGGATTGGACCCGCACCCCCCACCGAACTTGACACTCTGATCCGGTACCAGTTAGAGCTTGCTGCGAAGCAGGTTGCCGCGACTACTGTGCAATATCCGCACCCCCCCGCGGATATCGCTTCAAACACAGGAGAATACCTCACCCACGTCGCCTTGGTCTTATCCAACTTGACGGAAAAACTTGTAAAAGGAGACCACATGGAGAAAGCCGTGGCCGACGCCCACACCAAGGGTAGCGACAGGAACTATCTTTCTAATATGGGCCCTCTGGCCAAGCTAGATAGGGATACTGAGAAGCTCCAGTAAGTCAGATGTCCCATCGTACCGTCCATCGCAACCAGACCTGATATTGATACCAATGGAACAGAAAAATACAAGACCTCACTACAAAGTTTTCGCTTGATGTCCTAGAAGTGTGGCGGCCTAGACACAATATGATCAAACTGGAGCGCGATCTTTCTCCAGCCCGGATCACCGATTCAGCTTATGAAGACACCAAGACGGCAGCTTTGTCGTATACTCCTCTAGGCGGTCCCGGACCCTTGGAGCTTGCACCAAAATCTGGTCTCATGGGCTCTCCATATTCGGACAGACAAGACTCAGCTGAGGGAACCCTCTCCGGGTCCAGTGACTCGGATGATGACGAGGACGAAGAATTCGCAAAAATCGACATGAGGGCGTTGAAGACGCGAGGGAAAGGCAATTATACCTGCCCTCTTGGACTGAAGTGCGACAAGGGCGGTGTAGACAAGGACAACAAACTGATCGTGTTCGACCGCAACTCCTCATTCGCGTATGCGTTTCAAACTCATGTTCATTGGTATGCGCTAATCCTCTCGCAGACAGCACTGCAACAAACACCGGAAGCCCTGGCGCTGCGATATACCTGGGTGTCCCAACCCAAGAAAGAAGCGGAAATTCGCGCGCAGAGATGGTCTAGAGAGACACAAAGCTACTGTCAAGCATCGCGTCATGACCTGATGAAACCATGCTCCACACTCGTTTTTTTCGCAGGGCACGGCAGGTTGCAGTGACCGGTCAAATTCCTTCCGTTGCTACCCTCGATATGATTGGTTGAGCAACCAACCGGTCAAAATATGCGTATCGGCTTCCCAGAGACCGATATGCGGCCACTACCAATGGGCTGCATACGCCGCCAGGCAAAGTGCCCTTTCCGGCCAGCAGCCGGTAATTAGCGACGCCAGCGTTCTTTAAGCCACATCGAAGCTTTCCTTGACCCGTAGCGGCCTCCAGCTGCCACGCATCTCTGCCCAAGCTGACAACCAAGACGGATAATGAAAGCAAGACACCGCATCGTCTTCTCCCAGCGCCAATTTGAGAAGCGCCTGGCGCCGGTCAGTCGCTCCATGCACTGATCCTCACCGACACCCAAACCCACTTGTGCAAAAAAGTTTTCTGGCGCCATTCCTACCATGATTGCAATGGGCGGTCATGAAGCAGTGCCACGAAGGAGTACGCTGCCTCCATTGAGTTGGCCATCAAGCGAGGGAAACCTCGGCATTCAGCGGTCAAGCTACTGGGTGGGCACGGTCAGGCCTGTTTACAACACCAAGCAGAGTGATTTGATGTGCGTTGGCTGCTGCAAAGAAGCCGATATTGTAAGGGAGTGGCAGACATAATGAGTGGCAGTGCACCGTCAGATTCAATTTCAGACCCAAAATTAGAAACAGAGGGTGGAAAGTGCCAATAATGAAGTAAAAGCCACCTACATCCATCCATCCAGCCCCAGAAGGGTTTGAGAGATTCAGCGACCAGTGCACATTGAAACGGGGCTGTTGGTGCCATAGTGGCGGCGCAGTTGTTTCATGGCCAATACAAGGTACGCAAACCTCTGTGTGACAGTTGCCAGTGCTTGAGGCCCAGACGCAGTGGGCCAATTTCCCTTCAGGGCGGAGGGACTGCAAAGTTAGCAACGCCCAAGATCGAATCATTGTTGGTTGAATCACCCCCTGCTGGTGCACGTTTGCGGGTAGACACAGTGATGAGAGCTCGCCACACATCGCTCCGACCAAGCCTGCCGGTGTGAGCATGGGAGTGTGGGAATTAGGGCCCCAGTTTTTAGCAGACCGCACCCAAGCTTTCGGAAACGGGGCGTGGTGTGGTGCTAGATGGTTGACTAGTCGGCTGGTACTAGTAGTACGTGTACTGTGTACTATACTTGTCTACGGCAGTCTCGCAATGCACCACACAGCACATGCATGCAGACGTGCATCTGGCATGGCTGGTGTAAGTGAGCCGTCTTGCAAGCTGCTGAGGTGGGATAACCGGGTACAGGATCGGACAGCTGTCGACCTCAGCCCATGTCCACATCTGGAGGATCATCTCAAGGACTGGGCTCCAGCGGATGCACACTCGAGAAGTCATGCGGACAGAGGCTGGAGGACAGGAAGAACGGACCGTTTGGAGGTCATGAACACGAGAAGGAGATCTCGGGGATCCAGGGCTGTGACTGGTCTGATTGGGCACCATAACTCAGCATGACCCCTGCCGGAAATGGAGTCTGGAGCAGGGTTGAAAGATCAGATCTGCAGAATGGCCAATGCAGTGCTCATAGTCGACTAATTACTAGTCGACCAGTGCAACCCCCGTAGCTACCCCACCCACACTACAGCGATCAACTTGATTGCTCCACCTCCGTTCCAGCATCAGCATCTGGACGCGACACCACTGTGACCAGAGCACGAACAGATACCCCCAGTCCCGAGTGGCGCACGTGGCTTTTTTACTGTGCGGAACTAAAGCACAAGGCGTGACTGGCGAGTCCTTTGCGAGACAGAGCAGGAGGTGTTATTACGGAAGAAACGGAGTTGCAATAATTTCGTCTCCCAGCTGAGGCAGGCTCACCACGTAGTAAATTAGACCCAGAGACACGACGAAGAGACCATGGACACAAGCTGTGGATGGCCGATGGAAGGCGGTGCCTTCTCGGAGCCAGCCGCAAACACTATGCTCCGATGCATGAAGAGAAAAGAGGAGAGAGTCAAGAGCCAAGGGCAAAGAGCAAAGAGCCAACAGGGGATAGCCGAAGGCCGGTTCCGAAGAAATCGTGTGATCTCCACACGGAGATTGTTCATACCTTGCCTCGCGAGGAACTCCGACAGGCTTCTCACGAGGCGCGCAGGCTGTACACACTCGCACCTCTACTAGTCCGTGACCGTACCACCTAGGCAGGCCGTCGCAAGAGGCCCACAGGCCGGTGGCGCAAGCAGCCCGGGCTGCAGTGTAGAGTTTGGGGTTGAAGAGGTATCGCTGCTGATTGCCGGCGGTAAACTGGCTTGACTGGGCTGGGGGGTTGGACATGGAGTTGCCTCATCGTCAACACCAACTCCAGTCGAGCAACGCGGCGCCGGGAGCCCAAGGCTAACTCCTGGCAAGCGGGTGCCTCTAGCATCTGCTAGCGGACCTTTTACCAGCGAGCTGACGGGCGACCCAACGGCCGCATCCCCAGATTACTTGTACACACTGTGGCATGACTGCGGCGGAATGTTATCACTAATTGGCAGCTGGTTGCCCGTACACTCTACCGCCGCTTCTCGTTGCTGCAGCCTGGGATGAGATACGGAGCAGCGGTTCCCCACAATTGAGGTCAAGTGGGCAAACACCAGGCTAACGTAGTCGCATATTGATGTAGACCGAGTGTTGCGCAGAACAGTCCGCATCTGCCGCCTGCCCTGGTCTGCCCTGGCCTGCCCTGGCCTGCCCAAACGGCGGCAGTAGTATCCGAAGTACCAGTCGCAACACAGCAGATTGGTTGGGCGCGTGCCGGTACTTGTTTTGCAGGGGCCGTTTTGCTTTTGTGTTTCCTTCTTGCACCTTGCCGCCGCAAGGGAGAAGAGGAAAGTGGGGGCGAGATGGGCCACGGAGGGCATGGCAGAGGGAGGCAAAAGAGATCTCTTTTCTCATGGCTTGGCAACGCGCGAGGCGCCTGGCTTATGCTGGTTAGCCCGTCCCGAAGAAGCTTTCAGATGGGCATCGTCCTGATGTCACGGTTGCGAGGACCAGACCGCCCTGCACGCGCGCCTTCCTCCAAACCAACTATTAGCCCGCCTTCACGGTTGCAGCTGGAGCCAGGCCTGCATTTGTGTAGGTCTTCCCCCCCCTTCCCCCTTCCCCTCTCTTACACTGGGTCGATTTTGAGGCCGGATGTCAGTTTTCCCTCTGTTTCCTGGCCTCATTCTTTTTTTTGGGGGGGCCTTTCCCGCTCCTTGGTTTTACTTTTTTCCCTTCTTTTCTCTGCTGATACATTCTCATCATGCTGCATAGCCCTCGTGCCACGGTGCTGAAACCAGCACAGAGGTGGCCACGTCTGATTACGTTGTTTGCTGGAGTGTTTGAGGCGGCGCAGCGCAACAGCGCAGCAACGCAGTGACCATTGAGAATTTACATGAACGATCCCGAACCAGGCAGGCATGGGGCGTGGGCAATGGACAATTGGGCATGGTATCGACATGGTATCGACAAGGCTACGAGTAATTACGAAGATTGGACCCATTCTCGATGTGGCTGGCGTCCCGGCTCCTGAGACTCTCTCCGTGATGGGGTGGGTCCAAGAAAGGCGTCTTGTCGCTCTTTGCTTCCTCGCCTGTGTGTCCGGCCCTCTCATGTCCAGCCCAGTCCCGTGCTGCCCACCCTGCCTGGTCTTACTCCCCAGTCCCGATGCTGTTGGTCAGGCCTAGTCTGCCTACAGTCTGTTGGCTCTACCGCCGGTCGTGCGCCGTTGCCCGACACCCGGCCCGGACTGGGCTCGGCGCAAACGCGATGTGTAAGAAGAGTAGAAGAATATAAAGTCGGCGGCGCGCGCCCATCTCAGCAACACCACGACCTCCTCACCCCTCTTCAATACAGTCAGTGGCTTGCCATATCTGTTAGCACGCATTGGCTGCTAGTATCTGGCTCTCTTCAACATCATGCCTTCCACATCATCTTCTGTCCTCATTGTCGGGGCGGGCAACTTCGGTGCCGCCACCGCCCTCTCGCTCATGAAGCAAGGACAAACCAAGAAGGTCACCATTGTCGACACTGCCTACTACCCCAACCCCAGAGCCGCCTCACACGACATCAACAAGATTGTGCGGGATGACTACCCGGACAAGCTCTACATGCGCATGCTGGCCAAGGTCATGCCGCTGTGGCGCGAGCACCCCCTCTATAAGACCTGGTATCATGAGGTTGGCATGTTGCGCGCCGACTCTACCAACTTCGGCAGAGACAGCATCGCTGCCTACCGGGAGATGGGCATTCCCAATGACTCCGAGATGCTGCCCGTCGACGAGGTGCGGACCCGTTGGAACGGCGCATTGGCTACGGCCAACCTCGACGGGCTCGAGCATGTCCTCTACAACCCCAGTGTGGGCTTCGCGGAGGCTGACAAGGCTCTCGGCGCCGTGGTCCAAGCTGCCGTCGACCTAGGCGTTGAGTACGTGGTGGGGGAGACGACCCGTCTCGAGTTTGGCTCCGGCGGCCAATGCACAGGCGTGGTGCTGCGGGACGGCACGACGCTCCGCGCCGACAAGATTCTTCTGTGTACGGGAGCACGAACAGGCATGCTGCTTGCCCAGAGCGCGCCGGATCGAACGCAGCTGCACGCCGGCAACAGGATCCTGGCGACGGGTGCCGTCAGCTTCCATGCAACACTACACGGAGCCCAAAAGGAGAAGTTTGCATCGATTCCCGTGTTGAAGAACTGCCTACCGCAGGTCAAAGGTGGGTTTCATTTTCCCCAGTTGCGCTGCAATGTGAGCCGTCTTGAGGCGAAGCCAGGCTGACACCAGAATTCTATTAATACAGGCGAGGGCATGTCAATGCTCGATGACGGCACAATCAAGTTCAACTGCGACCTATGCTTCACCAACTATCAAGTGTTCCCTCCCACCGGCGAGGCCATGTCAGTCGTGCCAGACCAGTCGATGTACAACACGTGGACGGGACCCCGGTTCCTCAAGTTCTTTGAGGATCGGGCACGCAAGACGATCAATGGGCTCTATGGCAAGGAAGTTGAGAACATCAAAATTGAGAGCTACCGGATGTGTTGGTAAGTCGCAACCCCTCCTCGGCTCAGCCCAGCCCAGCCCAGCCCAGCTCAGCTCAGCCATCCCCGTTTGCTATGCTTGACCAATGCGCGGATGAAAGCGCATCGGGACCAAGCCGGGGTAATGCGGCTGCATTCGATTCGCAGATAGACGAACTGACCGGTGTGTGCGCCGCAGGGATGCGTCAACCCCGACTCACGACTTCCTCATCTCGCCGCACCCTCATTGCGACAACCTCTACCTGGCGACGGGTGGCTCGTTCCACGGCTGGAAGTTCTTGCCCGTCATCGGGGACTACATTGTGGACATGTTGCAGGGCACCCTCGAGCGCGAGTATGCGGAGCGGTGGGCCTGGGACAAGAAGGGCGGCGACGGACACTCGGCGAATCCCACGTACCAGATTGTCGGGGACCTGCAGGACTGGTCCCGCGGCTGGGCCAACTAACTCGGCCCCTCTTGGCGCGGCTAGGGCAAAGCTACCGTCTACGCCATGCGGTCCAACGGTGCTGGGTCAGATGGGCAGCCTGGCAGCCATGGCGCCGTCGGTTGCGCGACGGTGTGGCCATGGGCGCTGGCAGCCGGCCTGCTACTCAAGTGCGACGTACCTTTGACCCCCAAACCTACCCTGCCCGGGCGCAAGTCCCTTGGTCAGTCGGGTTCTCTTCGCTGAGGCCCAAAACCACGTTGGTCAAATCATGACAACATGCTTGAGGCTCACTCAGCCAACGCCCACGGCAGCCGTGGAAGTGCTTGCCTTGCCAACCTCCCGCCTGCTCCCACCCCCCCTTCGTTCTTTCCTTTTTGGCCTTGGTTCGCCTCGGCTCGCTTTTCATACTCTGGTTTCGATCCCTACCCTTCATTTCCCCAAGCTCCGTGGCTGGGGTTCAACGGCTCCTTTTCTTTTCTTTTTCCTACGCTGAGTCTGATGGATTCGACTGAGTTTGCAGTTGGGTAACGATTTTCCAGAACAATGGATGCGGTCAGGGGTATGGCGCTCATCAAGAGGCAGAGGGTGGGGATCTCCTCAGGTAGCTGGTCACTGGGGTATCCCGGTTGTGCTCCTGTTGCCAATCGCCCGGCAACTAGCCAATGGATGTGCGCGCGTGTGTTCTTTTCCACTTTTTCCTATATTGTTCCTTTTTTTCTCATTCTTCTCTTGGTCACTCCTGTATGATTGCGCAGCATGGTTGGACGCTGCTAGTATTGGTCACGGCAGACACGGCATGGGGAGTTAATTGCTCTGTATTTGAGACGAGGATAAGACGAGTTGGTTGCAGCAAAGACGTATAGATCAAAGACGCAGAGGCATCTCTACCATTTCTTACACATGCTTGCGGTACACGCACAAATGAAACACGAATTTCTCCTCATTTCACCATCAATGTCAGCGTCTTTGCCCTTGCATCATCAAATTGGGCGGTCTGAGCCATGGAAAGCAACTAGACATTGCGGACCAAAAGCAAAACGAAGGGAAGAACGAAAGAAAGGAACCAAAGCTGCACCTCTCTTAGCCGCCTTGCATTCGAAGCAGGCGATGTCACCATAGGTATCCAGCAAGGGGGATGAGGCTTCAGAGACCACCGGATGGATGAGGCGAGATGAGGCGAGATGAGGCGAGGCGAGGCGAGACTTGACTGACGCTGCCGGCAGATGCTTGTCGTGGGGTGGAGCGTGCGTTGTGAGACGGTCGGGAGGAGCCCATGACGACATTGGATGCCACGACAGAGAGGTAACTACAGAGCCTTGGGAGCGTGTCGAATGAAGGCTCGAAGCCTTCCGTTAGAGAAGCGCCCGCCTGGGCATCGTCGCATACCCGGCCGGACCTTTCACCGGGACATTGACACTTGAGTAGCTTGCAGGCAGGCGCATCGCATCGCATCGCATCGCGGAGCTTCGCGTACGCTTGATACCTGTCACGAGCGCAATATGGCGGAGGTCCAGGCCAGGGCCCATTTGCTTTCCGTCACCCGCCCTGCTCGCCCGGCATCAACCGGGGCCGACTGGCGTTGACCGGTCTGTCGGTGGTTGCTGCACTTGGGCTGCTTGATGTCGAGCATGTCCTCTTGTCTCCCCCTGGCACCCCAGCAGGGCAGTTCAGTTCATGGGGGTCGGGACAGGGTTGAGCATCAGCAGCGCACTGGCTGAAGAACTGTCGGTTCGGCGCCTTACTTCGGTCGTTTGCTCCCGATTCGCCATCTCTGTCTCCTCGTCCTCCGCTTCCCGTCCCCATCAGCCGATCGGAAGTGGCCCGTTACTACCACGGCAGGATTGCGAGTGTGGGAATCCATGGCAAGCTTCGTACTGTAGCACGACCCAGGTTGTATCTCGCAGATCCTTGCATGGCCGGACCAAGGTTTCTTTTTGGATTCTCTTCTTTTTCTTCATCACCACCCATCAAGAAATGCGCTGGACCACGTCAACAGTAATTACTTGATAACGCGGTGGAAGATTCCAACCAGTCGCCCACCGATAAATACGGGCTACTCAAAGTAATTACTTGGTGCTAGTGCCTAGCGGTATGCACACCCTAGGATCAGATCCCCACCAAGCAGCGACTTGCACCCGCGCCCGTACCTGCCCTGTCCCGCCAACACGAAAGGCGCCCATGTACGGAGTACATAGCACTGTACTTTTGCTGGCCATTGCTGGCTGGATCATCGGACCCTGGAACTGCCGGGGTGTTGCAGATCTTGAGGCCCTTGCTCGCGCAGAAACCGATCTACAGAGCGGACTCGTCTCTCTGGCAGTTCCGCCAGATGGCCAATGCCAAACGCACCACGCCATGCCATGCCATGAGGTGCCGTGGCATACCCGCCATGGCCCATGCTTGTTATTCTTGCATCTTGGGCCCTCCCGCTCTTGATCCACATCAGTGCACACGGCCGACCTGCAGTCACGATACGTACCACTTGCCTTGCCGAGAGAGAGCACGACGTAATTCTCGTCTAATGACAGGTGGTAATCACCACGGTACTACTACTCCGTAATCCGTACTGGGAAGTACGTGTATGCTATTCCAGGTTGCCCTCTCCTGCTGCGTTCGCCATCTTGGCAACGCTGCCCGTGCACTCTTTCCTGCTCCGTCGTTTGCGGCGCAACGCCCGGTCCAGGGGTGTGCCTGCCCTTCTCCCGCACCGCGCGTCAGCCATGGCAGACCGCTCTATCCGCACACTCGCGATACTCTGCAGATCCACGATTTTGTTCTCGCCGCACCACACAAGCGACAAACTCCCTACGCAGCCAGAACCAGCAGCCCCCGGCCCTGGGATGATAGAGACACTAGGACCATTCAGCGACTGGGGCCACCATTACTGAGAGTCAGAGTAATCAATGGTCGAGTCACTCACCTTGGCAGCAGAGCCGCCCCTGCCACCGTTCAAGTCGGCACCTGTGCCACGAGAAGCCATGGCGGAACTGCATGTACCGCTTCATCTCCGAGCCATTCTGACGGGCGGCACAGGGCGCCTCCACTTGCATCTCCTTCCCAGCATTTGACAGGCTGTTGTAACTCGTCTGACTCGAGAGCATCACACGTGGACAGAAACAGAGCCAACCGAGGACCCATTGGCGGGCAGATTATCCGCAGATATCCCCATACCGGTCAGTCTGCGCAGCCTGCCGGCCCCCTCGCCGCATGACGTGGGCGGTCGAGGGGATTGACGGCGTCTTGGACCTTCCCCTGGCCTGGCGAGTGAGCCTCTTGGCGCCTTCAACCATCGCATCGCCTCCTCTTCTACGCCAGGAGTCGGTCGCTGCCGTGTCTGAGCCGTTTGAACTGGCTGTGGCGGATATGATGACGCACCGCAGGATGTGGAACACGCAGGATGCAATCTCTACCCGTCACAGCGACCCTCCCAAATGTCTCATCATCTATGAGATCTTTCGAAAATTCTGCAGTGGGCCTACTGTATGACATGCTTGCCTTGCACCAACAAGACGGTATCATGTTGTCCATGTTGGCCGTTGAATCTCCGGTAGGAGGTGTCTGGCCTGCCAGGATGCCTCAGCTTGTTCATGCTCCAGACTCCCAGACAGACTCCCAGGCCCCAGCTCATGGTTCTCCACTGCGGTGGCCACCAAGCCCCCCCCTCATTCATCTGGCTTCCGCACCCAGCCTGCTGGGACGACTCGGGCGAGTCTCCCAGTTGCCTCCGGGCAAGATCTTGAATCTACGCCCCCTTCTCCCCCCACCGATTGCCCAGCTGGCCAGGGTCACCCCAAGCCGCCCTGGGGTCCCTGGAAATGATGTACCCGCACTCGCGTGTACGGTGTACCTCGCAAGTACAGTACACCTGCATCGCCACCAGAAATGCGGTGGATAGCTGGGCGCAGTAGTTCTCAAGTGGCGCGGATCGGGCCCAGATGGCTGGTGCAGGCGAGTAAAAAAGAAAGCAGGCGACAGGTGACGGCAGCTGGAGTCCAATTGCACAGTTCCTCATTACTGGACTAATGTACCCATGAGATTTAAACAAGCATATGGCGCCCGGCAATCGCGCTCACCGCTTCATCATTTCTGCGTGTGATATCTTATCACTTACAAATGATATGTGGACGTCGTCGGCCCAATTGCTCAAAGAGCGGGCAGCAGGCAGGGCTGAATACTCTGGTCGCTGGGCCTCTCTAGCAGAACGCTACCACGACGGTGCTCCCCATTTTCATCTGAGGGGGTTGCTAGCAGCGGTACTGCCCAAGGAGTGGCCCTGAGCGGGTGCATATCTGAGAAATACCACGGCGATCACGGACCTGTTGCCCATGCAGGGGCACCCGGTTGGAGGCTGACGTTTCCGGCTGACCTGAAGCGTGAGCAACATGGGCAACCAGCCCTCGGAGGGCCCCGTCCTTAGGAGATGGCTCCTCGAGGGGTGTTGCGAGAGATCAAGGTTGCTACCTTGTTCGGGTATCGATACTGTGGGCCTCATGCATCCTCTCCGCTCAAGAGATCTGTCATGTGACGTTTTCTTCTGTCGAGCTGCGAGCTCTTGGAGATGGCAGATGTGCCTCGCTAGAGTACGGGCAGGGTGCACAGAAGAACAGCAGCTTCGGGTTGTGATTGGCCGCGGTCAGATGCAACAGATCGGAGCACTCAAAGCTGTCAGTCACACTGACGGGCTTCGAGGTACAACAAAGCTGCGGCCCCCGAGACCTGCCTGAAGCGTCTGTGGCGCCGAGCTGTCGACCGGCTGTGCGGTGCGGAGAAGTGATGGGTCTTATTTTTTATCCTTTGAGCGACATTTGCAGGTTGCGGCATATTTGCTTTTTCCTTCTCGATCCAGTCTTGAGTATGGTCATTTCCGGTGGCCCCAGTGCGTTTCGTGTGGAATCGAATCTGTGAGACTGCGGCGAGATCGCCTTGTCAGCCCCCCCTCTTCCCTCGCCTTGTTGGTCCTGAGGTGGTGTTGAGGATTGGTGACATGTCGCAAAGGTGGGCGCTCGATTTCTTACGAGTCCTTCCAGCGTCGCTGGTTCAAGAGTGTCGGTCAAGGTATCCACATACTCCCGCCAGCTACCTGCCCAAGCTGCCCCTGAATCCTTGATCCCCCGTCGGCTCTTACGGGCGGGTTGTAACGCTCATCACATTCATAGTCCCGTGTTGTGTGGTGTGGATCTCAGCTCCCAACCCGACCCCGCCGTACGCGCCTCCAAGTACCGTCGACTTGTATTGGATCAGGCCATGTTGACCCCCCATGAGCTATGTTTGGCCGAGCTACGGAGTTGATGGCGGGCTGGTTGTATCCCGGCAATGCTCTTGGAGCGGGGTTGGGTGGCTTGGCCTTGGGCAGAATTGAGATGGAACCAGGCTCTCCTCGGTGACAGTTGACTCTACAGGGTAGCATCCAGACAAGACGGCCTCGATTCTGATGATGGTGATGATGACGTCGTTGCCCAATAGTCGAGGTTGGTTCAGCTGTTGTTGCTGCATTGGTTGGGCCATGTTTTGACCGGGCTCGTTGGTTATGCAAGGGTCCTGTCTGGGGCGTGGAAGACATCGATCGCGGTGTGCATCGTGTCGTTGACAGTTGTCCATCAGTTGATCAAATAATAGCACCAAATCGTCAACCGGTCAGCAAAAGGTCGGTGTTCGCCGCGGCTTCTGGCATGTCCAGGGCCAGCTAATTCAGCAGCTGGGGCTGCAATACCACCCTGGCCGTAGTGTTGGGTTGCATGCCTTGCCCAAGCAGAGCGGTTACAACCCACCAGCAGCGGCAAAGGACGGCACATCTTCATGGCCGGATGAGCAGCCTTAGATTCACCGGCGCTCCGAAGGCAGTGGTTGGACAATGCGGTCTGTTCCGAGGCATGATGGACGAGGGTCTGCTGCAACCCAAACCCACGAGCACCTCTCGCTAAGAGTGGCCGGTGACAAGATAGCCATCTCTGTCCGCCCTGAGGGATTTTGCTTCCATGTATGGCCCCCCCGAGAGACACCATTTCTTGCAGCAGAGGATACCACGCCGAATGCAACGCGCATTGCGGGAGTGCTGCGCTACAACCCAAGGCTGCCGACATGCTGGCAGGATAGGAGAAGCAACTCGAGAGAGCCTAGAGCCCTTGTCCCGTCCATGGTAGAGGGCGCAGATGACGGGAACACACCACGGGCATTGAGGCCAAACCTCCAATCATCTCTGCCAAACCGTGACCGGCTGCCTGGTTCCCAGAACCCCCTTGCCTGCCACCTGTCCTCGGACCACCCAGCCCGCAGACGAAGAGCGCAATACATGGTAGTTGCCCATCCTCCGGCGATGCCCGTCCAGCGAGGCTGACTGTCGGACTGCGACGAAACGTGGATGTGCCGCCACGCGAGTCGAATCGCGTTGAGAACCGGTGTAGTCTTGGACCGGGGAGGGACGGTCATGGGGTGGTTTTGGCCCCCCCTTCTCGCCTCGCCCGGGCAGACTGACGTGCGCCCAACGGGCCTCATATTGGATCTTTCTCAATCAAGCGGTGCCGCGGGTGCAGCGACGTGGTTGTGGTTGTATCGAGCGCGGGTGATGCCCAAGCGGAAGCGGGTGCGGCGCCTCACATATCCTCCCGCGGCGCGATCCGTAGATCGAGAATATGATATGATACGACGGAGAGTTGAATGCGAGCCAGACATCTTGCAGCCCGGTGGCTTGCGAGGTGCTGCCATTGCGCAGGTTTTGAAGCAAGTGCCGCAAGGGAGCTGCTTAGAAATGCATACTGGCGATGCGCTGGCCTCGCCTCGCGTACTTGTTGTTGGTACGAGGGCAGCCGTGAATGCAGCTGCTCGATAGGCTTTGGGCTCATCTGCTCGTCTACGCTCGTATTAGGAACGCTGTACTTCATGAAGAAAGGTTGGGCGAGGGCGCAGGAATCAATCACTTGGCGAATGTCATATCGATAACAGCTTTGCTAACTCTGCTTTCAGTTGACTATTGATGCAAGAAATGCAAAATGCTCATCCAGTTCACATGTAACTCGGGCACGCTTTTCGGGCACGCTTTCAACCATTCTATCCAACTGCTGTAGCACAAAAACAGCGCTCTGTCTAATAGACTTCGAGGACATAACGTCCCTCTTCCTTGAGCTTCTCAATCTCCTTCTTGGGGTCAATCTTCTTGCCAGCAGCCTTGGCCTCGTGAGCGATAGCCTCCTCGAGAACCTTGGTCACATCAGGCACAGGCCACGTGGGGCCACAAAGGTAGAAGCTACCCTCGTCCTGAATGTAAGCCTTAGCAATCTCCTTGAGCGTCTGTCGCATGCGGTCCTGGATATAGATCTTTTGAGGCTGGTCGCGAGAGAAGGCGGAGCCGATGAGAGTGACAACGCCAGCAGCCAGGTAGGCCTCCCACTCTTCACCATACAGGTACTCCTCGCGCTGGTGACGCGAGCCAAGGTAGAGCAGAATGGATCCAATCTCCTTGCCCTGGGCCTTCTGCATAGCACGATACTGAACGAAGGCACGGAAGGGGGCAAGACCAGTTCCGAGACCAGCCATGATGAGGGGAGCGGTGTCCTTGACGGGCAGCTTCATGACGGACGGCTTGACCGAAGCGGTGACCTTGGCGCCAACGGGCAGTCGGCTGAGGTAGCGCGTAGCCTGACCATAGCGAGTACGGCCGCGGGGGTCGACCCAGTCGACGACGACGATCATGAGAGAGACTGAGTTGGGCGTGACGGCCTGAGCGGAGGCGATGGAATATTCTCGGCGCTTCAGGGGAGCCACAATCTTGACCAGGTCGTGGAAGCTGGGGTGAGCAGACTGGAACTCCTCCAGAATATCGACGTAGGTAACAGTGTCGACCTCGGTTCGGCGCTTGAAGTCGTCGGCACCAGCCTGACCACCAAGGGCCTCGAGCTTGGCCTTCTCCGTCTCGTCGGTAGCGAACTCGGCCAGTGCCTCGTAGAACCGCTTGGGAGGCTTGCCAAGAATGTCGATGTTCTGGACGAGGGCCTGGTAGACGGTGCGCGCCTCCAGAGCCTCGGAGTCATCCCGAGAGGGCACCTGAACCAGTTCGGCGGGGTTGAGGCCGTAGAACTCAATGAACTGGGCGACTAGCTCTTCATCGTTCTCGTGGTGAATACCCAAGGCCTCGCCAATCTTGTACGTGAGGCCAGAGTCACCAAGATCGAACTCGATGTGGAAGATGTTACGGTCATAGTCTTGAGGAGTAAGGCGACGGTTCTCCTTGACGGTGATAGTAGCAGTCTTGACAGACAAATCAGGTCGCAGGACGGTCTGGGTGCCGTAGGCCTCCTTGAAAGCGAGAGCCTTGGCGGCAACCTGCCAGTCACGGAGCTCAAGAACCTCCTCGGCCTCCTCCTTCTGGTGGGCAACAAAGCTGTTGGCCTGGATGCTGACCGGGAGGTTGGGATCCGCGAAGTTGGCTTCAACTTCGGCCCAGGCAGCGGGAACCTCGAGCTGACGCAGGGAGGCGCTGACGGCCTCGATAGCTTCCTCCAAGCTAGGAGCGCCGGCAGGAGCAAGCTGCTCAAAGTCCTTCAAGGAGGCCTCGGGAAGGGAAACCTTGATGAAGGCGAGCTCAAGCAGGAGCTTGGCGAATAGAGGGTCCTTCTCAAAGGCAGGCGAATAGGCAACGTCGAGGATGAAGAGTTGAGCGCCCTTCTCCTGGATGGCCTTGCGGAAAGCAACGGGTAGGCGCTTATCCACCTCCTCGTCCTTGAAGTTGGAAAGCTTGAGAAGGACTTTGCCGTCATCCGCAAGGCTCTTAAGGACGTCAACTTCCTTGAGAATCTTCTCATCTCCAACAACGATAGTATTGGCCTCCTCAATATCGTAGGGTGCCTCGAGAGCCTTCTTAGAGGCACGGAGGTCGCTGCGGATGAGGCCACCCTGGGAGAGGTTGTCAAAAGTCTCGTTGATATAGACGTTCGTGGTGGACTCGTTGGACAGAATGCTACCGATCTGAGTGGGGGTGTTAACAGTGGCAGAGTCGTCCAGGTCCCAGAAGGTGAACTGCTGGGCCTGGATCAGGGAAGGAAGCTGTTTCACTTCGCCCTCGTGGCCGAAGATCCTGTGCAGAGTGTTGATCAAACCCTGGGGAGTGAAGGCTTGAGCAGGAGTGTACTTGATATCGAGAACATTGGGCTCGGCCTCGAACTTGCCAGAGAAAGCGACAGCAGTGAGAACATCGCCATACAAAGCAGATTGAGTAGCCTCGTCATCAACGGCGGTGTCGTTGACGACCTGGCCGAGAACAGCAATGGTGCGGGCGGAGGCAGGGATAGCCTTGAGGAAAGCCTCCTCAATGAAGGGGCGGTAGATTCGGACATTGATGACACCAACCTTGGCACCGTCGGCAGCGATCTTGGTCAGCACCTGCTTGGCGACCTGAGTTTCAACGCTACCGAAAGCCACTAGAACAACGTCGGGGGTTTCATGGCCATGGTACTCAAAGGGCTCATAGATGGTACCGAGCTCGTCATTGAAGAGCTTCAGCAGTTCAACGACCTTGCCTGCTGTGTCAAGGCGCGTGTTGAGCTTGCCAACCTCGGCAACCAGCTTGGTGTAGATATCGGCAACGCCAGTCTCACTGAGGGCGTCGACAACTCGGGAAGTCTCTCGAGCTGTGCGGATACCGTCATAAATGTGGAGGGTAGGCAGAAGAGAGGCCAGAAGGGTCGAGAAAATGGACATGTGCTGGGCTTCATAGGTGGAGCCGCTGGAGACCAGGCCCAAACCAAGATCCTCAGCAAGTCGCAGGGCGCTGTCATAGTTGGAGACGAGACCCTCGCTATCCGAGTAGTCAAGGGCAGCGACATGGGCAACGAAAGGGCTGGACACGCCATAAAGCAGGGACAGCTGGTCCAGAGTGCCGCGCAGTTGCTGAAGGCTGCCGGAGGGAGCAACCAGTGTCTGAGGAATGTGGCGCTTGGTGACATCAAAGTCTGGGGAGAAGATGTAGCCCAGAGCGAGGGCGCCGGCACCTACACGGGTCTGCAGAGGCAGAACCGAGGTAGAGTAACCATGGACATTCTTCTCATTCTTCGAGGCCCAGTCCTTGAGAGCGAGGTCGAGGTCGAAGGTCTCGGGGGAGTATGAGAAAACCTTGTCGGAGAGCTTATAAGCAATCTGCTGGACCAGAAGCTGAGCGGTCACATAGGTGGGACCGGAAATGGAGGAGAGAGGGACGAGTTGGCCGAATGGCAGGCTGGACGACAGCTTGCTGAAGCCAGTCTGCTCCTCCTTGTGAGGCATCGTGGAGCGATTTCGAGTTGGCGCAAGGGAGACGGGCACAGAGACAATAGTTGGTCAATTGATGGACCAGCGAGACGGTTGAATGGCGATTCGAACAGCAAGCGAGGGCAAGTACAGCCGCGCGGTCTCAGTGTTGGAAGAAAAGCCGAGTCGCCTCAAATCACATCAAGCGAGATGAGTTGCCGTTCGTCTAGAGAATGACTGAGGATGCTGGAGTGAAGAGGCGGACGGCGGGGGGGAACGAGGATAAAGGGCAACCCAAGCGAAGACGGCGAGAAAACGCCGTGGATCGAGGCCACTTGCCGAGGATTTCTACTACCGCCCCCCATCATGGCGTCTGTTGGCGACAATTGTTTCGCTGGTCTCGAAAATTGTTGATGCGTCGACGGAATCACGCAATTGGGCTATGCCGGTTTCGGAAAGGCAGTTGGCTCCCGTTACACTGGGGGCTCCGAGGGACCGATCTCGAGGGGTCTTTGGGCCTCCGGGGGACCCACCTTCCAGTTTACACCAAGCACCGACTTCCGAAAGGTGCACGGCGCCACCGACCGGTTGCCGCTGCCGTTTTCGAGAAGAACGAAGTGGCGCCGCCAAACGGGCAGTCACACATCTTGAATTTCTCATCCATGCCGATCCGTGATTTGATTGGCCGCTTGTGCTGAACTTTACTCCGGCGCAGTCGGGATTTTTGCTGCCCAGTTAGAACTATTCTGAGGTGATGCGCCATGAAATGTCGTGCGCGCAGAGGTTGTTGCCAGTTCGCACTTTCCGGATCGGATCTCGCCATTCCACACGTGACGCCCAATCCAGGCACGGGCTGCGCTTCAGTGGCATTATGCAGTTCCCAGGCTTTAGCGCTAGAATGTCTCAGTTCCTGGAGGTTTCACAAACGCCATTGTCGGCACCATTCATCGTTCTCGCGCATCTTCTCTGTCTTCCTCGTAGGGCCTTACGACGGTCTCTGCGGATTAGTTGACCGATATAGCGACTGCCAAGATGCGTGACTCGTTGTCTTGGCCGAGGCCCGCCGCTCACTTGACCGTAGCCTGATTTGCGATGAAGCGCCCAAGTCCCCTGCGTGGCACGGCTGCCATGTCATGGTCTTACATTTTGAAAGATGATCAATTTATAAAGCTTCTTAGCTTCCTAGCACTTATTTGAAGACCTCCATTCCTTCCCTACACCTTCGCGCCAGCATCCATCGAGATCCTCTTGTCCTGCTGCTCTTGTTCGCGAGCTTCCTGCTCCTCAGCCTCTGGCTCATCGGTGATTCCAGTCATCTTTTCGATAATCTTGGAGGCAAACAGATCACCTGAAACATTGACAGCCGTCCTGAATCGGTCAAGGAACCAGTCGATGGCAACAATCACAGCGTACATGCCCGTCAGCTCGACGTTGACGGAACGAGCAATCATGATTGAGAGAACCAGTGACGCTGAAGGGATGGGGCTAACACCAATAGACGCCAGGGTGGAGAGTAGGGCAATGATGACATATGCAGCAGGTCCGAGTGTAATGCCCTGGGTTGCGGCCAGGAAGACAACAGCAGCAGGGAGATAGATGGCGGTACTGGAAAGTAGGTCAATACGGCATCCAACATGTGGGCTACTGGAGCGCAACTTACCCGTCCATATTGATGAGGCATCCCAGAGGACAAGTGAACTTGTAGATGGTTGATGGGATTCCGCGGTCCTTGGCCACTCGCAGAGTTACTGACAGTGTTGCAGCAGAGGAGGCAGAACCCCATGCAGTAACCCACGCCGGCGAAATCTTGATCCAGTACGAATATGGATTCATTCTGGTGAAATTGAAGAAGATGATGGGAACAATGATGAGGATGTGAATTGCCATTGTTGACAAGGTTGCTCCAATGAGCATTCCAAGATTGATGCCGATCTGAGAGATGTCTAGCTTCATCATGCTCGACAGGATGAGGAAGAAGACACCAATGGGGGCAACCTGGATGAGCCAAGTGATGACCTTGGTAATCATCCGTTCAATCTCTTCGGTGACGCGGATGATTGGTGACCGCTTGGGATCTTCAATCAGGTATCCCACAATGATGGCAGTAATGATGATGGCTAGGAGCTCATCATTGGCCATTGCAGCCACGACATTGGAGGGGATGAATGACCGAAACATATCAAGAATGACTGTGTGCACCGGGCGCTCAGTGGTGTCAGGCAAGCTTTTGTCAGTCGTATCCAACTTGAGCTGGTCTTCAGAGACTGGGCGGAATTGCTTGGACCAGACAAGACCCATCATTATACAACTGAGGGTGATTGAGACGAGCGTGGTGATGATGTAGTATCCGATTGTCCACTTGGCCAGGAGACTACCACCATTTGACATCTCTCGGAGCCGAGTGACTGCCAAGAGCATGGAGCAGACAATCAACGGAAGGACTGTTCATTGTTCAGCTATCCGACACCTTTCTGCATTGAGTGTGCTCAAGTACTTACCGACGGCTTTGAGTGAACGCAGCCAGAGATCACCAAGGATCGAAACGAGTGGTGGAGCTGCGGCTGGGATGGAAGGAGCCTGGGTTGCAACAACAACACCAATGGCAAGACCGAGCATGGCAGCAATGATGATCTGAGGGGCAGAACCTGCCACGGTGATAGAATGCCACCACGGCTTCTTCACATGCTCCTCTTCATTCATGGGTACGGGGATGGGGTCGCTGGAGCCAGTCCGCACCGGCTGCGGCTGGTCGGCATCGCCGTCCTGCCTGTCTTTCTTGAAGAACATTGCGGGTAAACGGTACGAGTACAAACGAGGCAACGGCGAAGGCTCGCTCGAAGAGTCAAAGAGAATGAGCAAGTGTGTATTACAAAAGTCTTCCCCGGCTACTGAAGGCACTGCGGTTTAAATACTCTCCTTCCTCACTTTCGCCAAGACATCCTCAACCATGGATGAGCGCGAAATTCTATCACTCTGCCTCTAGAATGGCGTGCTCTTGGCGGAGCCGTCTCCTGAGGCAGGACGAGATGCAAGACGGCGGAGAGACGGGGCACTTGGCCAAGCTTTCCGCTCCTCGACGCCCGGGAAATCAGTTACGAAAGAGAATCCCCTATGCCAAGCCCGCAAGCATCCGTTGGATCGGCGGTGGGTGGCCATGCCAGGGATTGGCTCAAGGCGAACGTTGTTGCCTGCGCATAGAGAGAGAGAGAGTGGTCACCGGCTAGGCGGAGTGCCACGGAGTGCCACCTACGAAACACGGATTTGACCGAGGAGAGGGCGATGCCAAGGTTTAAGAAGCCAAGGCGTGAGAGTGGAGGATAGCCATCTCACGTTACGTTTGGGCTGCTTGGCATGCACAGACAAGACAGATAAGCCATGCCTCGCGATATACAGCGGAGCCTTAGGTCTGTTCTCCAGATTACGGATGGGATATGTCGCCTACTACCGGTAGCTGTGGCTGCGTGCTTCACTGTTGCGGCTCAGTCTCTTGCTGGCTCATGGAGCGCGCTTAAGTCAATGGCGGGAAGCCAGCCGTAGCTGCAAGTGACGAGAAACTGAGCCGCCGACGTTGGCGTGATGGCAATACACCACTCGGATGCGCTCACACGACCGGCTTGCTGACACTCCACGCTCGCTTCCAGGCAAACCACCAGGTCCCGCCGGGGCTCTTGTGCATGGTATAGCCGTTGTTGACGACCTCACCACCAAAATTGCGTCTCGTTTTTGTGCTGGGGGCCGTGGGATGGATGGGTTGACGGGCTCGTGCATTTGGGTTGCAGGCCATCGGGAGTGGGACTGGACCCCTGGATGGCAGCTACCGCCCGCAACAGCGGTCATCTGAGTTAGCTGTTTAGGCTCTTGCTGGGATGGGCCCACGGGATATGAAAGTGCCTTTCCCCGATTGGAAGATGAGCCGCAACACAAATCGCACTTACCCAAAGCTTACCTCATAATAGGCAATTAACAACACCCGGCAAGCACACCATATTGCTCGACCAACCTCTGGGTCCTTATGACTGAGGCCCGGCTCCTTCACAGCGGCGGCCGTCAACACTGGGCTGCTTTCCCCATTCTAGAAGGTGTTCTTGACGGCTGGGCTTCTTGGCGCCCATCGAATAAGACGCCAAGGTCATGGCAAATGTTCTTATCTTCAACTCTCCCCAGGGATTTGTCTTGGTGCATACAAGGATGCATGGCTGCTGACCCAAGCCATCTCTTGGCCATGTCAAGGTCCTTTACTAATAAAGACGGAACGATGTATGTACAACGCATTGCAACGTACTACATACGGAGGGAGCAATTTTCGTCACACCATTCATATCCACTCCCAGAGCGGCCCTGACCGGTGCCGTCAGAACGGACCACCTTTCCCCATGTGTTATTACGTATAGAAATCCACCTTTGGCTCAATTCTGACACTGAGCAGTACGAAATCGCTTGGGGTAATCGAGAAGCTCGGATAGACACGATTACCTTATTGAATGCCATCCGCGCTTAGCGTTGATGCCAACGGATGATGGCTTTGCGGGCGGGTTTTCGCACAACCACCACGCAAGGGCTCCTTGGTCCCCTCCTTCACATCCTGCCGTGGCAGCTATTACGCAGGTCGTGACCTAAAGTTCACACCAAAGCGCCCCATGGCGCTTGGCAGCCGGGAGGATTGCCTTCGTGCAGCAGCCGCGCGCTTGGCAGTCGTTGGCATTCGCGCACCTCCCGAATAGGGCAATAGGCGTCCGATCTCTGACTCGATAGCCCCGACTGCCAAGAGAGCAGCCAAGGGAGCAGGCAGGCTTGCTGGCAGGAATTCCCTTCTTCTGGATTGCCCCGTTTTCCCCATCCCTGTCCCCCCGGATAGGCCAGGGAGGACTGCGACGCAATCAACCATTCCCCGCAGGTGAAAATGGCAAACTCCAATTCCCCCAGAGTCCCGTGGGTTCACACGTACGTAATGGAAAACCGCGTCGAGCCCATCCTCCTGGACTGGAATCCGTGGTCAGATTTTTATTGAACCATGCACGTCGGACCCTCCCAGTTCCTAGACCCTCCACTGGCCTAAGGAGAGAGAGGCAGGTCTGATTGTCTGAGGATTCTCTCAGACCATCGGGCGAGCAGCTGGGACAGAGGTCGCTTGCACAAGGCAAGTAAGTGGGCACGAGGCCCAGAGGCCACCAATGTGTTTGAGGAACGACGCTGTTGTTTGCTTGGCGGCTGCTAGTGGCCACCAATGGTGTTCCCAGGGCGATCGCTGTGGTGTGTCGATCAAGCAACAAATCCCCAGCCACCTACGCACATTTGGGCGTTGGACGCATCGTCAGAGCTGCTTGGCAGCTGAGCGGGCGACGCCCGGCGGAAAATGTGGTGATTCAATGACGTAGCGGAGAGGTGGCATTGTCCACAATCAACCTACCCATTCGGTGCGATGGCCTGACGGTCGATTATTGAGGTAGGGGGCGGGAGGAAATCGGCGAGCACCACCGGGGCATGGCCTCCAGTTCTTTGGGCCACATCGTGTGCATATCACCTTGGACGAGGAACCGAGGATGCATGGACCCTGATATTGGACGTGGTGGTGAGACGCAGGCGGCACTAATTCGCACAATTATTAAACTCCGGACTAGTCAGATGCGTGACGGGCCGCCCATCAACGGCTGCACTGGAGTCCGCCACCCACGAATGTCTAACCTGACCTCACCTAACAAGTCGCCGGTGCCACCTTCACCGTAGATTCGACGCCGACCGATCACAATAGGGAATCAGCTCTCTCACTTCCTTGGCCATTCTTCATCCATTCAGCTCCACCGCCGACTCCTCCTGACCATGGACACCAGCATGAATTCTGGGCACGCAGCTGCAGTGCCAGGGTGAATTCGTGATGGGTGGCAAGCGTCGTGCGAAATTCTGATGGACGGTCAGTCCGTCATCTCGACTTCGATTATCGCCGGTCGTCCCTCGTCTAATCCGACAGCGGCGTTGTGTTTACATTGTTGCTCAGCTGGCATTCTCAGAAATGCGAGATCTCACATCCAAAGGCTCACAGCCAGTCCCTCTCGGCCACGCGGTATTTGGGAACAGGAATGTAGAACAGCGTAGCCCCGACCTTTGTCACAGACGGCCCTTGGTCTGTCGCTGTGATCCGGTCTCTCCTTCACGACACCGGCACCTATGGAGGGCAGGTGCTATGGTCGCAACTCAATCTTGTCACCTTTGTTGTGACGGTCGAGCACCGCGACAGCCTGATAAGTTTTGTGCACAGCATGGAGAAAACCCTCCACGGCGTTGGCGTCGACGTCTGTGCTGTCAATTCAAACTTGAGCCACCACAGCGACACCGATCTTGCCACTGCCCAGGCCGCATCTGGAAATCCGGGCCGCAGGACGAGCCACAAAGGCACGCGTGGCTCACGGTTCCGCTCTTTGCTTTCCAGGCTGCCTCTCTCGAAGAATGAGTCTGCTCAGGCACACTCTGCTGAAAGCTGTGAAGCGTGTCGCGCAGCACATCATCATGATGCCATAACGGACGATAAGCCGCAGCTCCTCCAAGTGTCTTCCGCAGAATCACAAGACCTTGACTCATCAGACTTGCCGCAACCTCTCCAAGCTGTTGTTCCAGGCACAACGACATCCGCACCATCATGTCGAGTTTCACTTTCCGTCGGTGGCATGACCTGCGCAGTATGCGCAAACACCATCACCAAGGAGATCCAGAATTACCCGTGGGTCGATCGAATTGTTGTCAACTTGGTCACAAACAGCGCCGTCGTCGACTATAACGACCATGGCCGGACGCGGGACATTGTCGATGCCATTGAAGGCCTTGGATATGAAGCCACTGTCAACAAAGTTACCAGTGTCGATGACCAAACGCCTCCGGTCTACCAACGCGATGTTGAGATACGCATAGATGGCCTTTTCTGTCCACGTAGTCCAGAGAGAATCACCACTGTCCTCAAAGGTCTGGGCCCAGAACGTTTGGCAGTACTGCAGGAGCCGACGCTGCAGAGTCCCCTCGTGAAGCTGCGCTATGCGCCAAATGCACCCGATTTCACCATCAGACGGATTTTACGCGCTATAGAAGCTATCGATGCCTCTCTGAGTGCATCGATCTGCCATTCATCTAGTCTCGAAGAGCGATCACGGGCTATTCGCATCAAGCATCAAAGGTCCCTCTTGTGGCGATTAGTTCTTACCTTGGTTGTTGCCATTCCCAGCTTTGTGCTTGGTATAGTCTACATGAGTCTCCTGCCTGAAACCAATCACGCCAGGATATATCTGATGCAGCCTTGGGCTTCAGGCCTTAGCCGCCTGGATATTGCTCTCTTCATTCTTGCCACGCCAGTCTATTTCTTCGCGGCTGACATCTTCCACATCCGCGCCGTCAAGGAAGTCCGCTCATTGTGGCGAGCCGGAAGCCGCATGCCTCTGTCACAGAGGTTCTACAAGTTTGGCAGCATGAACATGCTTATATCTCTGGGTACAAGCATCGCGTACATATCCTCAGTAGCCCAGATGATTTCAGCCGCCGCTTCTAGGCAAGAGCACCACGGCTTGGGCTTTGAGCTGTACTTTGACTCAGTCGTATTCCTGACGTTTTTCCTTCTCGCGGGAAGGTTGATCGAGGCCTATAGCAAATCCAAGGCAGGCGACGCCGTGGAAACTCTTGGGAAGCTGAGGCCGACGATGGCACTCCTAGTTGAGGGGTCAACCCCCGAAACCGGCCCAACCACACAGTCGGTTCCTATCGACCAGCTCGATCGTGGCGATGTGATTCGAGTTCCCAATGGCGCATCCCCAGCAGCAGATGGGGTTGTGATTCAAGGCGAGACCAGTTTCGATGAGTCGAGTCTCACCGGCGAGTCACGTTTGATCAAAAAGACGGAGGGTGGGCAAGTGTTTGCTGGTACCATCAACAAGGTCTCGCCGGTCCTTGTTCGAGTTACCAGCACCAGCGGCCGTTCAATGCTGGATCAAATCGTCGATGCTGTGCAAGAAGGACAGACCAAGCGCGCACCTATCGAGCAGATTGCCGATCTCCTGACCACCTACTTTGTACCCATAATTACGCTCATTGCGATCATCACCTGGGCTGTCTGGCTGGCACTCGGATACTCAGGCTCCATCCTTGGTCACGAAGGCGAGACGGCCGGAGGGTGGGTGGCTTTTGCCTTCCACTTCGCCATTGCCGTGTTTGTCGTGGCATGTCCCTGCGGTCTTGCTCTCGCCGCACCCACGGCTATCTTTGTAGGCGGTGGCATCGCTGCTCGGCACGGTATCCTGGCCAAAGGAGGCGGTGAGGCGTTTGAGATGGCAAGCAAAGTCGATTGCGTGGTGTTTGACAAGACTGGTACGCTGACTGAAGGCGGCGAGCCCCAAATTACCGACGCAGTACTATTTCCCGACGGTGAAACGACCGAGGACAGCCGCTTTGCGCTCCTATCCGCCATGAAAGCGGTTGAAGAGAATAGCAGCCATCCGATTGCAAAGGCGATTCTCGCTTTCTGCGGCGACGAAATTCCATCCATGAAGGTGCAAAGGTTAGAGGAGCTGCCTGGAAAGGGGCTGCAGGCTACTTACGCCGTACAGGGGGAGATGTTTGATATGCTGGTGGGGAACGAACTCTTGATGCGAGATTCCTCGGTCAATATCTCGAACCATGTCAGAGGGCTGCTTGACAGGTGGAAGTTTGAGGCAAAATCGATCGCCCTGGTGGCTGTCAAATCAGTCAACGTATCCACGTGGACTCTAGCAGCTGCACTCTCCATCTCAGATCCCATCCGGCCAGAGGCCCCTGCCGTTGTGCGTGAGCTCATAGGGCAAGGCCTTCAAGTGTGGATGATATCGGGAGACAACGCCGTGACAGCACGCTCCGTGGCAAAACGCGTGGGCATCCACGCTGGGAATGTCCTCGCCGAAGTCCTTCCCGCGGACAAGGCGGCAAAGATAACATCCCTCCAAGACTCGCTTCACATGCGAGGGTTGGCGAGGCGACGGGCGACGGTGGCAATGGTTGGCGACGGCATCAACGACGCTCCGGGTTTGGCAACGGCCGACGTGGGCATCGCAATCGGGTCGGGCAGCGACGTGGCGCTATCGAGCGCAGCGTTTGTGCTCGCAACGTCACGCCTGGATAGTGTGGTGACGCTGCTGGCGCTCAGCCGGGCAGTGCTGGCTCGGATCCGGGTCAACTTTGCGTGGGCCGTCGTGTACAACGCGGTAGCAGTGCCCGTCGCCGCCGGGTGCCTGTGGGCGATCCCAACGAGCAGCGGGGGCCATGTACGGCTGGACCCGGCATGGGCAGCGCTGGCAATGGCTCTCTCGAGCATCAGCGTCGTCGTCAGCAGCCTGTGCCTCAGGACACGGATCCCGGGGGTGGGGTTTCGGGCCCGGCAGGTCTGGACGGAGGGTCCGGAGCCGGGTCCGGAGCCCTAGTCCGGCCCGCCGCGGCGATGAGGTGTGGCTGGAGGGCTGGGGGCGGTGACGGTGACGCAGCAGCAACGCGTTTACGGAGGACGAACACGCACACCAACCTGGGGACTTTGCTTCCCTTCCTTGCTGCGATGTGGGCAGCTTCCAATTTGCCTGGCCTGGCGGCAGCTGGGGGCGTAAGACGCTTAATCGCCGAGCCACGTCGGGTCCGTGTGACCCCTGTCAGTGCCCGACGCTGCGGCGCCACGATTACGGAAGCGTTTAGTACTGGTATGTGTTAATTAAGCAGGATTAGCGCAATGACTAGTTGATGACATGGGCAGCTACCGTAACTTGGCCCATCGCGAGCACGAGACCTCGGGGTGTGATACGAATTTCTCGCGAACGCTCCAGTGAGGAGCTGTGAATGAGCGAATGAACAACTGGTTAGATGTTTAGCACCACGGACTCCCCCCCCCACAGTGGCGGGCGGCTAGCGATGATGCGAGTTGCCCGACTTGACGCTGGTTCCCCGCCGACGTCGTGATGGGGTTCCTCGACGTCTTTGACTATTGCCGGTGGTGTTTATTATTATTATTTTGATTGACAGGTGGGACTTCTGCTGCCAGCGTATTGTATTACGCGCAAACCGGGGCGGGCGCTGCTGGCTCGGTGCCGACGCGAGGGTTTTTGGCGCGCGCATCCTTCGAACCAAAGGTCGACTTCGCTGCGCCGGCCTCTACTCAGCTCCGCTCAGCCTCACCCGCTCGGCCGCCCGCACGCCCGCCTAGGGTTCCAAAGACGCGCGCTTCTGGCTTCGAGTACTATTCTGCGCGGGGATCGGATCAGCACGGGGCGGGGAGGAGGGATGTGGCCCTTGGCGGTGATGGTGATGATGATGGGTGGGGATGGTGTTGCATCGCAGGGCATCGCGGCCTGTCGATGCGGTGACTTGACGCCCGTCTGGCCCTCTGGAGATGGGAAATAGTGGTTTGTACAGCATAGTCCAATTGAAGCGTGTGTAATGTCTATGGCAGCAGATTTTGCAGCGTGGCTCCAGCGTCGTGCCTGATGCTGACATGCAGTTCCATGGCTGTCACTGTCGCTTTCAACAACACTGACACTGACACTCTCCATGTGCAAGCTGTCTGCTCATAGCCCCGATGGTCGCCGACCCTGTCACCCCTTCCGGAAGGACTGCCTCGGAGTCATGACATGAGAATGGACTTTGGGGTCCAGGACAAAGCCACGGGTTTGCTTTTCGTAAGGGACCATTTGTCGCTGCAACCGAAAACGGCCTGGCATCGTACGGCCTCATTTACCATGAAATCAGTAGATTGCGCCCGACCGAGAGCTACTATAGGCTGCACATAGTAGCTCGCAGTAGAATAATTATGGTCTAGTTTGCTTGGTGATTAAGCATGTGTAGAGTTGCGAGTTTGCGAGTGCATAGTTTGGCTTGGGCCCACGCCATCCCGTCATCTGTGTGCCCGGGGCGGCCGTCCAGGGCTCCAATGCCATTGTTCCTCTGAAATCAGTTGCCGCAGGGCCAGGCGGCAACTGCTTCGATACGATGGTGGTGAGCCGGATTTGATAAAGATAGCCGCCGCAGGATGGAGAGGACATGGTCATGGTGGCGCCTCGCAGTGTAAGTCTGCTTGGATCCCTACATGATACATCCGCCCATACATCCCGACTGCTGTTGGTGAATGCATGCCCTACATTGAGAACATAATTAGACGCACACCCTCCTCCAAAGACAACATTGGGATGGGTGGTGGTGGTCCCACTCGTGCCGATACACGATCCATCCCATCCCATCCATCCACTCATCCTACTCCATACTGGGCCACCCACCATCTATTCATACCCGCGCGCATACAATCATCAAACCTACGTGCATACTAATGCGAATAGTCCACGGAAGAGACGCGGCCGAGCAGCTAGCAGTCGTTCACCGGCACTAGTAGCCCGCTGATCTCGCATCACCATGGGGTATGCTTGCTTGCATGCATCAGGAGCCACGATGATTCACTTTCAGCCGACTGCCTGGGAAGCAAAGGGGGTTAAAAAAAAAAAGCTTGCAGCAATCAGCAATCAGCATGCCCCCGTGTGTCAGCTCAGCTACGCCATAGTCCTCAGCCGCTGGGAACACCCGAGGCATTGGGCCAGCCAGGTCTACTAGTTAAGGTACTTAGCCAGCCGAGAGACACACAGCGAGGCACAAGCACAGACACAGACACAGAAAAACAAGAAACACACAACGAAGCCATCCAAGCCAAGCGTCGCTGCATCAGTACAGAGCCATCCATTCATTCCATGTCATGCAAACCCCCCTGACCCTGCCATCAGCAACCATGGAACCTACTACGACAATATGGCATATAATTACTTATGCGCTACTCCCTACGCGGTGACCCCAAGTCGCGATTGTGCCAATCAGAACCCCGGAAATGCGGGCCCAGGCGGCGGCGCGGCGCACCCATTCCCTGGAAAAAGAACAGGCCCAGCAACCCAGATCCCCGCGGGTTGAGGTGGTCCCTGCGGGCGGAAGTCGAGAATAAATAGCACCGCCCGACATTATCAAGACAGGGCGTTGCTATTTCTGGCCACCCGCAAATTAGCTGCCAACCCACATCACCCATCAGTGCGCTGCCCATCACACCCCAGACGACAGACACCAAGGACGGACAGGACTCCTTCCAGCGTCGGCGACCTTTTGAGATTTTTGATTTGCGAAGCCACGCCCCGTCCCGGCCGTCTCGATCCATCCCCCATCCATGGCCGATTTCACCTTTATTTATTTATTTTCAGCGCGCCGGGTGGCCCCATGCAGCAGCTGCCAGTCAGAGAGACGAGATGAACCGATACTAGCTAGCAATTATAATTGCTGCTCCGTTAGTAGTCGTAGCGCTCAATTGGAACTCCGAAAGCTCGCGCCAAGGATCCCCATCATCCCAACGTCAGTGTCATAATTTCCCGATTTAGGATTCCGCAGTCTCTAGCTTTTCCATTGCCTTCCGAGGGTTATTCTGGCGTCGCAGCCTAGCATTCAGTCTTTTTGTCCAGTCATCTCGCTCGCATCGGAACTACGGTGAGGGCGCGCCCAAGTAAAAGCCAAAGTACCGGTCACTGCCACTATGGTGGTGGATACAATCCATGTATATCCGTACGAAAATGGACAATACTGCTCGTACTAGTAGCGACGTAGATTGGGTGGTGTACGGAGTGCTGTGGCTTCTTCCCGGGACAACTTGAAGCTACAGTAGAGTACCCCTACTCCTCCCCCGGCCACAGGCGGGCGGCGGGGTAGCAAAGGACAGACACCCGCCTGTCAGTCATCACACCTTGTCACGCTGCCTGGTCCCAATGCGAGAATGCCCTCGTCTTCCTCGGGCTTGCTGACAGGCTGATTGGCTCCGTCTCCCTGCCCTAATTCACTCCCAGTTCCTCGTGGTTGAGGCTTTTGCAAGTGTGGCGGCGCCCCCCAGCAATCTCACTCAACATTCAACTGCCCACTGTGATCCCCCCAGCCTACCAGATCCGGCGCCCATCCGAAACGGGTAATAGCCATGTCGTCCAGCTTACTGCACATTCGGACCCAGAGTCCGAAGGCTGACCGCCAGGCTGGACCCGGGGCTGTCAAGTCCTGCATGCGAATTGTGTCATTTGCAATCAAGGCGCACTCCATGCTGCTGCTGCTGCTGCTGCCCCGAGTCACAGAACGTGGCCAGTATTTTTCGCTACTCGTAGTCACAAGGTAGAGGAGGGGGAACATCTTGAGTGTTTCAGAGCCTGGCAAGCAGGCCTTGTATTGATAGAACGCTTGCGCTCTCGCGGCGGCATCTATCTACTGGTGCTCCACACACACCCAGCCTGAAACGTGGCAGTGGGAGCCCATTGCGGCCATCCAGCAATCCCAAACCATAGCCGTATAGTAACCCATGTTCATAACTGCCCCAGTCGGCATTGGCCGTGATCCCATTCCCATAGACAGACTTTGCTGCCTTGAATCCTATGCTCTCAACACACTCCACTTCCCAAACCCCCATGTCCCGTAAGCGGTATTCCAAAGCTCCAAAACGCCCAGAGTCGGAAAAAAAAATCAATAAAAAATCAAAACAGTGGTACACCTCCCCGCGTAGAGTACAAGCCACATGCGTGTAGTAATAGGTGGCAGTAAGACCGGCGGCGACAAAGGAAACTGCCAGGAAGGGGGGATCATCTAGTCCCGCATGGTGTATCTGGTTTAGTACAAAGCACAACGCAACCCGATAGCACAAGTAAACGCCATGCAATCCCCTCTTTTTCGTTAAAAATATACCCATGCTGCCAAATAATGCAGCATGGTTGATCAATAGTAAAACGCCGACTTGATGCATTGAGTGTGGTGCGGGTGATGCTCTACCGTGCGACGGCATTGCCTCCCAGGAGGCGGCCCCACATGCCCCGGCGCTGTCGCTTCTTGGAAGCGGCCTCGTTGAGGCTCTGGTAGTGCTGGTACTCGTCAGGGGTGATCTCGTAGGGCAGGCTGCGGCCGCTGGCAGACATGGCCGCCTTCGGGTAGTCGACCTCGGGAACGATGTGGACCGGAGAGTCGTATAGGCTACCCTGCTGGGTATCGTAGAGGTAAGGTTCATCCGTCTGAAGCGGGGTGGTGACTCGCGAGTAGGCTCCACGGCTGGATCCCACTGAGGAGGCATAGGAGCTGGCCGAGCTGCTGTAAGTGAGGCCGGGAGGTGTAACGGAGCCGCTGGCGGAGCGGACGTGCTCGGGCGTGGTCTGGCGAGAGCGCGACTGCTGGCGGGAGCGGGACTGCTGTCGAGACGAGGGAGGGCTGGGGTAGCGGGTGGCAGCCGAGTACTGCTCCCGTTGGAGTCGCTTCTCAATGTGCCTCTGGATCTTGCGCTCATGGCGGGCCAGGATCTTCTGGCGGAGGGGCTCGAGGAACTCGTCAAACTCGCGGTAGAGGTCGGCCTCGCTGATGCGGAGGTCCCACTCGAGAAGGAAGAGGAGCTGCTTCTCCATAAGGTTCACCTCGGTGCGGCTGAAGCCGAAGGAGAAGCGATCAGTGTTCACGTGGCTGTAGTTGGCCCAGTGCTTGTTCTTGGGTGAGCTGTCATTGAGGTACTTGGCAGCGAGGATGAGGGAGGCGAGGAAGATGCGGTGGGTGGTGCATCGAAGGCCGCGGGCCATGGGCTGCAGCTTGGACTTGAGGCGGCCCAGGTAGACCAGGGTCGACATGAGGGTAGGCACCTGCACATTGCTGGAGACAACGAGCTGGGTAATGAAGTCCTCGAGCGAGGGGAGGTTCGCGTCGTCGGATCGAACGGCCCGGGGTTCGGGGCTCCGGGGTGGCGTGGGCGGTAGCTGTCGGGCGTCGACGGCAACGGGAGGCATGAGCGTCGAGTCACAAGCGATGACGTTGTGGGCGGCCTGGGCCAGGTATGAGATCATCTCGCGGGCGACAGGCTGGTAGACGAATTGCTCGAGGGCTGTCTTGTTGAGCTCCTCCATGGAGAGAGGTCGTAATGAGGAGTCCATGGTGACTGTTGGTGTGAGTGTGGTGGAGGATGGAGAGAGTGTGTATTAAGGATGTGAGTCGAGTCGAGTTGTAGTAGTAGTCAAACACACGCAATGACAAACCACCAACACCTTTTAAAGAAGGAGTGTTAAAGGAAGGATGAGGGTATCTTGATGGAGGACCAAGAGGCTAGGGGAGGGGGGGTTGCGAGGCTTGATATATCAAGACTGCAAAGTGCACGCGGACTTTGTCCTTTGGTGACGACCACGAGGCGCAAGCGACCGGGCTGGGGTATTCCAAAGGTGGGCTGGCTTGCAGGAGCAGGGTTGTCGATCTCAGTGCGACAAGGGGGAGGGGTGCAGCGCCGCAAAGGGGGTGCGGTGGAGCCTGGGTCGGGGGCGGCTTGGCCGACAGGGGGGTGTGTCTTGTGATGTAGGAGCACAAGGGGTTCCAGGAGCGGGCTGGGGCTTGCGCAGCGGAAAGCCACAGGGAGCGACGGGTCCCGGTTTTGGGAGTCGAGTGGGTCCCTTAGGCGGTCGAGCTCAGCGGCACTGGGTTCTGGCAGTGGCGAAGGGGGGCTGCGCGGGGCTTGCGTCGTCGTCGCCTCTCGCACTCTTTCTCAGTGCTGCGGCACTCTGCTGATGAAGTAGCAGCGTCCTGGTTGGCTGGTCCGCGTTTCGGAGTCTTCGGCCTCGGGTTCGGCTTCGCGAGGCGGCCTTGGTGGCAGATCTGGAGTCGAGGGGATTTCGCACACAGAGTATGTGTCTTTTTCCCTTGTCGAGAATGCCTGTGGCTTGGGGCAGATCTCTCAAAATCAAATTGAGCTCTGGCCGCGTGCAACGGAAGGCGCAGTCAAATCGTTGCCGGGCGGGCGACGACTTTGTTGGGCCGGGTGTTGGGTTGGGTTTGGTCCGTCTCGGGTCAAGAGGAGCTTGGGGAGACGATGCGAGTCAAGGGCAGTCGAGGCCTTAGTCAAATTCCGCAATCAAGCTTTGGCTGTGGCAGCGGAAGTAGTGATGCCCCGGAGTTGGGTAGCTGGTTCCGAGCTGGCGGGAGCGGCGGTCAGCGACAGCGGCTCTTGAGTTGGCGTTTTTTTGACTTTTGTTGGCGTCCTTGGGCAGAGCGCGGTCTGGGACACTGTCGATGCTTCCGTGGGCTAAACACAAAAAAGGTTCTGTCGAGGCGTGAAATGTCTCGACCGGATGGTGGAGCCTGAGTTGATAATCGGCCAAGGTGTAGGAATGTAGATTGTTTGTGAGGCTTCAGATGGACAGGACGAGATGCGAGAGCACAGAGTTTTATAGCAGCGTCAACGAAACCTCTTTCAAAGACCAGCTTGGAAAAAAAAAAAAAGGGAGTGCGAATGGGTGAACACGTCGTGCTGCAGTCACTGACTAGCAGTAGCCGTGACTTCGTTTGGTATGGCAAAGCGAATTATAGTCGTCAGTCCAGGGCGGCTGTGGTCCAATATTCGGGTGGAGCGACAGCGTTGTAGACGGGACAAAGGTGGCCGGCACCGAGGGCGAACAGTAATTAGATTAGAAAGAGGGATGAAGGCTTGAAAATCGTAAAGGACTAGACCTTTGTCCGTTGGTGTGATCCCTTGTCGAACAAATCCAGTTGTTGCCAAGGAGGGGGGATACGGGTGCCGAATGTTTCGTGGGGAGCGCAACCTAACCTGCCAGAGGTATGCGGGGGAGCGGCTCAAGGACGGGAGCGAAACAAGCAAGTGTGACAAAAAAGGGTGTCCCCTGTAATTTTCAATACTGCCACCTGGACAGGATTCCAGAGAAAAGGGAAAGGGGGGGTTGGAGGAGGGGGAAACAGAAACGGGATGGGGATGGAGATGGGATGGGATGGTATCAAGGGCGGCGGTCGGTGGCAATGATATACTGCGAATGGATTGCAAAGTATGGGATTCCTGGCCACCCTTTACCCCAGCTACGACTCCTTGTTTGGGGCCCGGGAAACCACCAAAAAAAGCGCTGCTAGCTGCGCAATACCGCCGTCGAAGCTGCCTCTCATCCAATCCATCTGCTACCGCCCGCGAGGGCGACGTGTTGGACCCGCAGAAAGGGCAGGACTTGGGCGGTAGGTGATTGCGAATCGGTTCGCCAGACCGGGCTGGTGAGCACTCACCCGGGGCCAATCATGTCGAGCAGCCGCCGCGGCCGTCGAAACAAGAAGCTCGCACTGCAACAATCTGTAACCCGGGGCGGGGGGCCTTGTCTGCGTTGCTATTAATTGCCAGAGGTTGAAGCAGCCTATGGAGCTCTTCCCATCAATCAACCTGATGGCAGGGCCCCGCCTGCTGCCCGCCGTCGCATATACCCTGGGACGTGCAGCCGCTGGCCACTGACTGGCTCGTCGCCACTCGCCAAAGCGGCCAAGCCATCAAGCCGTTGCACGTCGAGGGCGGTTCGACGACGGCGATTGGCTGGCAGGCGACGACATATGAAACAAACCAGCGCTCTCAGTGCCTCAGAATTCTGAAGCGTTGCCAATGGCCGCCTGCATTCTCCGTTCCCCTACATTCCTAGCCCATCTCCAGGCGCCCGCGAACCCCAATCCGGGGCCAGTGGCCGGCGCTGGCCCACCATCTGTCCGTCCATCCATCCATCTCCTGACCTGCCATCTGCTGGATTTTCGTCCATGTATCAAGCGCCGTTTTGGGTCGCTGCATCTGGTGCGCGCTGGCTGGGCGACACGGCTACCGGCTGCTGCTGACACATGGGCGAACGCGAATGGATCAGCAAACCATGGGGGAGGCTGTGCTGGTGCAGTACGACAGCTGGCGAACGGCCTCGAGGGCCACTCAACTGCTGAATACTGCTATTACTTCTACGCTCTGCCAGTCGATGTGGAGCCGCACCGCATCGCAGCGTGCACCGTGTCTGATACACGCCAAAGATAGCTCTGGCCAGCGCTTGTCTCGACCGCCATGGCGCGCAGAGTCCCGAGTCCTGGAGGAAGTGGAGGTACTGAAGGGAACAATGCAAATGCAGCATGGATAGGCATAGTCCTCGGTGATTTCGTTTCCCAAGTGAGGCCTCTTCCACTCTTCGAGCTCGCTTGCTCTTCGCCAACGGCCCGTCTCGGCCCCGGCTCTGCCATCGGCCACACAGGCGGCAGTGTCTCTCCTCGCTCGCCTCGCCAGACCCGCTGACCCCAGTAAAGAGTCGGGTTTCGTTGACCAGATGCTGCTGTTGCTCCGGATGCCTCGTCCCCGTCCCGTCCAGGTCCCGCGTAGTACGCCATCCGTCTCAACATGCTGGCATGGCATCCCCACGCCCTGCGCATCGCCAGTGCGCGCCAAACATCAAAACAACAGCCCTGGCTCGGGGCCCCTTGGTGCAGCTCCGGCTGTCGCTGTGCTTCGTCCACGACATCTATCAGTGCAAGGCCACTCCATCTCGCATGCAGGCGTCACGCAGGGGTTGCCGAAGACGCCACTCGATACGACACCAAGCAGCGCGAGACAGCGCCCTCAAAGTATGTGTACGAAAAAAGGAACTTCGCCCAAAAAAAGACCGCAACATAAACAAAAAAGGAAAACAAGCCACCACATTGGCTCTCCTTTCTGCATACACTATTAAAACGGGCTGATTTTTTTTTTATCTTTGCTACCTTATTGTCAACAGATAGGAACGCGCCGCTCAGACGCTTGTACTGCTGACCGGGCCTCGTATCCACGCACCGCCATGTTTCTCGGTTGTCGGGCCTGTTACAGAGCTGTGGCCTCTGAAGCGAGACGGACGAGACAGACGACACAGGCGAGACATGGCATGTATGGAGTCGGCTTGGGGACGTTTTCGTCCCAACTTCCCAAGTATACCCGATGACGGCCCGTTCTGTCCAGGCAGCCAGGCTATCAGTGGCCGTGACGATCGGCCTGGTGCCCAGTTGGGCCTCATCGGTCATAATAATTTATTAGAAGCCGGCCCTGTCTCTGTGCTGCTTCACCAAACCCTTGCCCGACCCGTGGAGCACTCGCCTCCGTACTGAGTTGGGTGTGTCGAAAACTTTGCTCTGCGCGATCAGCCAGCCGTCGTGGTATGCTCTGCAGGCCCTCCGACAAGTCACGGCGATCATTGGCCGTATCTGATACCTCCGATCCGCCCCTGTGACGGCAGCCTCCTTGCTAGAACCCAACTTGCTGGGATCTCTAACGCTGGGGGCCCTACCTACGGTGGCAGACGCAGTAGTTGGGTTCTTGGCCATTGGGCTGGTGCGGCTTGCCTATCAATCCCCTAGGATGGTGAATCAGGCTTTCAGAGCCGTCTGCCTCACATTCCGATAGACGGGATGGCAACTTCCTTCTGGTGGCGTGCGGCGCCATGTCTGTCCGTCTCGACCGGGGGGAAGACCCAGCATCGCAGCCGTTGCGCCCAGAGCCTTGAATGCAAGGGGATCGGACGCAAGCTGAGCGGGCGACTCAAAAATTTTCAAGTGCCTGCATGTGAAGTTATCCGAAGAATCAAGCATGTCTCTTTCTTCCTTCTGAATTTCCGATTGCATACGGGACGGCCCCGCAAAGCTGACGTGCGGGTGCGTGCAGGGACCAGGGGTTAGGGGCTACCATGAAGGGTGCGGGCCGTAGTTTCTTCTTGCCAACCGTACCTGACCACTTACACTCTACCATCAAACCTCAAATCAACCAGGCTTGCGGATCACTATTATATCCCTTGGCTTGATTGATACCGCTTCTTGATAGGCACCAGGCGGCCATTCGAGGACTCCACCCACCTCGCGGTGGAATTCGCTCAAACGGCGCGACCTTCAAGCTCAAGAGGCTTCAGCCCATCGCGATTCGACCATCAGATGTTGGTCTGACTAGCCAAAATAGGTAGCTACAACTGCAACCCCCCTTTGAAGAACGCCTCATTTGCCCCCGAGGCCGGCTCTCGAGTCTCGAGTCTCGACATCAACCGGTGTTTCGCTCCGTCGCTCATCGCCAGCTTCCAAGCGTCATCAACAGCACCCTTCCGGCCAATGTCTCAGCCAGGGCCCAAAGCAGTGCAAATATACCTCTCCCAGCAGCGCAGCACCCACTCGCCATTGCGTTTTGGATTGGGGGAGCACATGTACAGACTCACTTCGGCCGGTGTTGCATGCATCACCCCTGGATTGACCGACAGACAGAAGCAAGTCTAATGAGGTCGCAGGCGCCTTTCCTTTTTGCGCACGAGCTAAAAGGCTCAACTGTCCCAACAGCAATAAGGAGTCTCGAGACAAGAAGCATATCGAGATCGTTAGCTGTAGCCACAGGCTGTGGGGGCCAGGCCGTTTGAGTAGAGGAATGCAAATCTACTCCCGCCCTTGGCTTGGGACGGCCCAACTAGCAGGACTCGGCACCAGTGCGTGCCAAGCACATAACGTCTGGAGTTGTCTCGACGGTTCGGGTTCCCCTCCCCCCAGCGCCAAAACTTAGTATCGCATCACGCCGTTTCTCCTCGAGCCAGATTCACACGCCCCCATCGCTCTGCGTGATATATTCATTTCAACGCTGCTACCTACGGCACGCAGGTTACATGTGACGGCAGCGGAAACAATGGCGATACTCCAAACCTACCACCCGCTGAATACTTGTAGATTATTTCGCCGGGGGTGGCAGATATTGGCAGGCACCTGCGTCGCGCACATGCACACACAGCACCCGCCGCCAGACGAAACCACGGGGCCGAGACTTGAGGTGGTGATGCAGCGGTCGTGTTTCTTCTACGCACCCCCCAAGCCCACAAGCGGCACGACCCAGCCGGCTGCGGTACAGCCCTGTGTCTAGATGGCTCTAGCCGTCACTCGATCTCGATTCTCCAAAGAGGCCCCCCGTGAGGGCCTTTCGCTGTTCAGGCGGAGCAGTCACAATTGCGGATGTGTTTAGTCAAGCCAAGCAGGACGAGGCCGCCGTACCCCAGCAATGCGGGCCATGACTCCCGTGAGCGAGCGAGCGGGTCTACGGCCCAGCGCGCTGTCCAAGGTTTCTCAAGTGCCCACGGGCTTGCACTACCAGTGGACGCCGCCGACTGACAGCAGCCACAAGCGAGCCTGGCTGGTCGTACCTTGCCCACTGGGGCAGGCACTGCGCAAGTGCCGCTAGACACAGGGCGCTCGCTCGCCAAGGGCCGCCCAGTGAGTGGCCAATGGTCGCCGACGGGATGTGGGAGTCCGGTTGGGGGGCGTGTGCCGAGTACGGGAGGTTCGTCGGTCGCGCCAAATCCCGGGGGTCCAGATGCCCCAATGCCCCGTGCATGCGGTGCGGTCGCCGTGTCCGGTACCAGCCACGGATCTGGACTGACAGCCCAGGTCGATCTGAGTGAACCGCGTGCAGGTGCGGGCTCTCGGCCTCAGCCATGTCGTCTCCGTCCTGTCACCTGTCACTGGCAATAGGCAATTGATAAATTGCGGGATCCATATATTTTGGGCTATACGGGGTGTTGGCCAGGGCCATCCATACGAATGGCGACAGCAATTGCATTGGAGCGGCCGCAGTTGGGGTCTCGTATCGCCCTTCCCCGCTTCATTTACGAAACTTGACAGTAGTGAGGGGATAATCGGGCAATGGTTTCAGAACTACGGACAATGCTTCCACTCGCCTCCTGCTTCTCTTCTCCTTCTCCTTCTCCTCCGACCCCTAGCCCCTGAGGGTTCTCCTCCCCTTGGTCTATATTATGGACATGTTCAATCAACCAACGATGCCACTATTCGACCTAGCGCACGACCACTGCAATGCCCACCATCCATCCCCCTCATTCCCCTCCTCGTGATTGGCCCACTCTGCTCTGGTCCAAGTGGGCAACCACGCGGGCTGCGTCCCTGACATCCCTGACCACCTGCATCTCGCCGCCACCGAGCAAATGGCAAACAGGCCTTTGAGCCCTTGGCCCAACGACTTGCATTGCGTTGAGCTGCGCCGTCCACGACGAGCTGTCCGCCCCGGTTGCCTCGGCTCGTTATTCCCTGGTGACTAAACAGCCCCAGCTTGCAGATGGCGAAATGTGGCTGAGGCAAAACCCACCTGCACTTGCGTCTTCATCTAGCAGACGACGCAGTGGCTTTCCCCAAAACTGGTTTTTCGGTTACCTGTGGCTGGTGGGGCTTGCCACCCCCAATGCGCCACACTTGCGAGGCCAAGATGACGAATGACTTGCGCACTTGCATACGCATGCTTGGCAAGTTCGACTATCGCGGGGATGGAGAAACAACCAGCAGGCATCGCAATGACGCTTCATGCTCGCACATGCGTACTCGTAGCACCGCCGCATTGTGTCGGTGGACTCAACACGCCCCCTTCCCATCTCCATAACGGGCTCCCACGCCATTGGAAAAGTAGCCAGCCGCAAGACAAGGCTGGGAGCGGTGCAACCAAGATTGGAGGACGTGTGGCGGTCACGGGCACTTTGGATGGCACGCATGTTTCACGGTGCTTGGCCGACTAAGCCTCATGGCCATCTCATTCGTCCGTTGGCATTTCCTAGTTTGTCGGGCTGCCATCCATGCTCAGAAGGCGACGACCACCAACAGCCAAGATTCGTCGCCTCGAGCATTGGTCCGGACTCTGTTTGTTCAGGCATGTCAGGGTCCTAGGCGTCGCCGACCCCTTGCCAGATCCCTCGATACCCTGGTCCGTCAAACCGGATTCAACGGCTGGCCCAGGTCGGCCAAGTGATCGACAGCCAAGCGAAGGGCCCTCACCAGCCACACTTTAGGAGTCCCCGCCTCGAAGCCCCATACCCGCGTGACTAATACTGTTGTTCTAGGCTCATTCATGCGGGTACCTGGTGACCAGTACCAGTCGGAGCTATCACCAGCCTGAGGGGCCTTGCAACCCGGTCACTTGGGCGTTTGGATGACTCCTTGACATTCATGCAAGCTGGCCTTGGGGCGATGTCGGATGGATGGTGGCGGCCTGCGAACTATTGCCCAGGCGACTCCCCAGTCTCGTGTTTCTTTCTCTGCGGTCTACAGATGGCTAGTCCCTTAGCCTTTTGACAGCGACCTTCCCCACGCGGATACGAACGTCACCTCGTATCGGCCTAGTCTAGATGGCTTTCTTGGTCAGAGCGAAAAACCAACCCAACCCAGCATGTTGTCAATTGCTCTCTTAGGCCCAGCGCAGTGCCGCTTTAGCCTGTCCCATCCAACCCTCGTGTTGCAGAACATCTATAGGGAAATCGTCTTCCCAACGTCGAACCCGTCCGCCTGCGCAAAGTAATATCCCCTATGGCTAGTCACCAGTCGCAAAGTCCCCAATTCAAAGTCGCAGTTGTAATGGGTATGCCCGAAGACCCAGGTTCTTACCTTGCCGCTGGTGAAGCAGAGCTCGCCCGATAGGTCTGTAGCGAAAGCGCTTGTGATTGGGCTTCCAACATGTCGAGGATCCATGGCGTTTATGTGGTGAGATGGGCTCCAGTGTGTGAGGACGATCAGGCTGCTGACACCCTGGTCCGCTTCGAGCGTTGCAACCTGTCCGTTCAACCAAGCAAGATCGCGTCTATGAGCCTCGTTGTGTTTAACAACGTTCCAGTCCTCGATGAGATAAAAGTCATTGAGGCCCATCTTAACAGCCATCTGGCTCTCGCTCGGAATATGAGAGAAGAGGCTGCAGCCTAGCACCACAGTATTGGAATTAGGTACGCAGAAAACACCACGAACAAGCAGTACAAAATCGCCGAGCGCTGTATCACTTGCGACGCGAGTTGCAAAAGTGCCGAGGATCGTAAGAGTCTTTTCCCAATTTGAGTGGTATGCTTCGTGGTTTCCTGGAAACGAAGAGAACAGCCTTAAATTGGCGGAGCTGCCTGGTCAGGAAAGAAAGCACATCATCTTGATGGCTGACAATATTGCCAATATCGCCTACCAATGCGAGATAGAGTGCTTTGGGCGGGATTTCAAAGAGATCATAGCCCTTTGGCGACTCGAGGTGCAAATCGGACAGAATCTGAATGCTCATCGCGACATATTTGTTGTTAGTTGACAGGTGCATGAGCGCGTTTGACTGAAGCAAGGCTGAATAAAGCGGCATGCGCGCTAGTCAGGGAAGGTGGTGGTGGGTGGGAGAAATGTCAACCCACCAGGGCTGACGACGCATTGGCAGCGCAAACCACCAACGGTAACAGGGTAGCCGGCATCGACGAATGAGAAAAAATTCGCCTCCTCTCAATACAGCAACTATGCCCACCTCCGGCCATCCAAAATCAGGCTTGCCCTCCGCGCTGCAGCCACGCCGCCCTTCCCGTGAATCCTGCGCCGCTCGGAACCGGTATCCTACGGGGGAGTCCATGAATTACAGTCATTACGTGCATGTGGTCCTGTTTGCCTGTATTTGGTTCATCAATCATGGCACTGACCGTTTGCTCGCAGTAGTCCCGCAGTAGCATACAATGGCAGAACCGAAAAGGCTCGTCTTCGGCGCTCGCTCGGTCGGTCCGCCCGCGACGGCCTGTTTGTCTGGCCTGGGCTGCCTCTGTTGGTTCCGGCGCCAAGATGGCCGCTACGGCGGCAGCGATAGGGTGCATAATGAAAGCATACAGTTGGAAGGCAATGGGCCCGCAGGACCGACCGAATCGCGGACTCTGGAGGGCCGTCCCCGCCGGGCGGCCTCGTTCGGGGGCCTCGGGAGCCTCCGACCCCGAGTTTTCTACGACGCCAGCGCGCTGCATCTCCCTCTACCACCGCTAAACGCCGCTACCTCAGCCAGCCCTACATGGGCAGAGCACAGCCGCATCCTCGGAGCGTCGAATGGCCTCGGGGCCGCCAGGAATCCTGATTTACAATCCGCCAAGATTCCGCTTGCATTTTTTTTTTTCATTCCCTGGATGCGATGCTGCGCGCATGACATGACCGACCACACTCCACGGATTTCAGCTCATTCCGTAGGGCGCTTCGCGGGGGCAAATTGGGTCTTTGGGGATGTGGCCTTGCTGGGCGAGCTGGGCCCCCAGCAAGCGCCGGGATTATTTTTGGCATCAACGGAGCAGACCAGGGAAGCAAGCAAGAACCCCTCCCAGGGCGCTTAATCCCAAACACGCATTTCGGGACTAATAAATGCACTGCAACTGGAAACGCCGTGATGCTTCACGATCCTGGGGCCGGGCGCTGTAACGTGTATTGGAATCCTGAAACTCCACCAAAGACCCATATCAGCAAGGCGCGTATTAATGCCACCCTGCCACCCCGTTCCATGTGCCGCCAGAGGTAATCAATGAGGATTATGGAAATCCCTGTCTGCCCCGGGGGGGTGGGTTCGTCAAGGACAGACATCTGAAACGCCAAAGCCCTTCTTGCGGAGAGCCAAGACGTCAAAAATAAATGCCACTAGCATCGCATCGCCAATCCATGCATCCTTCCATTCCCTCATCCACTGCAAGCACCCGATCTTCGGTGCGTAAAAACCCCACATTGGTAATTACTCGCAACGCAGGGTAGGAGTTTCTAAAATAAACCGTGGTCAAGGCCCAACGGGCGGCTAAGTTGTGATGCGCTCACGGCTGAGGCTGAGAGGGTAGACGGCTGCAGCCTGTCGGTGTTGGTGTGTTGTTGTTTTTCCACCTTCCTTGTCGCCCTGTCGCTGCCGGGCGCTTACAACAGATGAAAGGAAACCCACGGCAAGTCGTTGGGCCGAAGGATGCAGGCAGCAGAAGGCAACTCGTCGTTGGCGCCGAGTCGCGCACAGTCAGTGCTGGCCATGGGCTATTGTTGGCATCATTGTTTACTTCTAGAGCACATCCTTCCGCCGGGCGCATGCCGTGCGTGCCTGTCAGTCAGTCATCTAGCAGTAGCCTATGCTGACATTGCCGCCGCCATGGCTGGGAGGCGCTTGGAGCGGGCGACTACCAACCAGTCAGACCCAGAAGGATTGAGGCGCAAGCTGGTCACGACCCAGAGATGAGAGTTGCTGGAGCGACATTGGATGAAAGGGCGTCTGCAACAAGTCAGATGAGGTGGAGGCCTGTTGGTCATCGTAGGTTAAACGTCCCGCAATGGAAAACAACATACCCAACACTCTGTCCTGTAGAATCGCCAACATGACGGCTCTGGCCCTGTTGGTTTGTGTCCTTGGCTTCCGGCAACCCCCCCTCCCCCGCCTCCAATGAGGCTGAGGCCCTGCATCGTCTGGTTGAACTGTTGGTCCCAGGTTCACCTGCGTGGCCAGCCCATTGCATCGCCACCCAGGCCATCCACCATCGTCCCATTCGAGCGAGATAGGCTGTTGGCAATCGACCTTGCTGGCCCATGCCTTGGTCCGACCCCACGAGCCTTCGGTTCCAAAGCCTCGGGTTCACGCTAGACAGGGGAGTATCACCAAAGTGCGCGAAGTGCATGCCTGCCTGCTGCGTTGGTCATGATGCTGTTTTGGAGTCATCATTGGATTAACCCTGTTCTGCCTTCTGGTGTCACCAGACCGTTGTGTGTCCCCGTCTACTCTGTACAGCCAAGCCAAACAAAGGAAAGCAAGAAAATCAGCATGTCGTCCAGCCCCTCGCCCGCCTGCGAGCTTCGCCCCTTCCTTCCTGTCACTTTTCTTTCCTCGGAGCCCATCGTTTGATGTGTCCGGCCAACCTCGCCGGCCGCCGTCTCACGAACCTTCATCTCCGAAAACCCCTCTCCGGGGGCTGAGCAAGTGACAACAGCAGGCAGAGAGACTCCGCCAGAAATTCGGTCATCCACAGACCGTTGAAAGCGCCTAGCGCAGGACTCGACAGGACCTGTGCATGCAGACACATCTTTTGGGCGAGATCCAGTAAGTACGCACTGCACCCCATAGCCTTTCTCTCCTCTCATCAGTGTGGTAGTTGTTGGTCGTGGTATGCGTTGCGTCCATTGTTTTCGTCTCAAAGAAAATTCCTGCAGCTGCTCAGCCTGGCTCTGATGCGAGGCACTTCTTGAGACGCACTCCGGAGGGGCCGTCTCGTCTCACTCGTCTCCTACTCTCGTCTTCTTCGAGATAGCCTGCTGCGGTTGCGGTCCTTAGCGAAGCGCAGGGTATGGGCCAGCAAACCCCTTCTAGTGGTAGTATCCATTCGCCCGGCCAGAGGGTTGCTGCCGCTCCCCGGGATAGTCCTCGAAGTAGCGGTGGTTGCACGCCTGCTTGGCCGAAATACGGCTAGCAGGGTCGTACTGCAGCATCATCTCAAGCAGCTCCAGGCCGTCCTCATCGAGATTCTGGCACAGAGGGGCATCATAGTCCCGTTGCCACTTGGGGAACGAGGACTTGAAGTCGGGGTACGACGTGACTCCGGGCCACACCTCCTCTGAGGGAGTGCCCAGAATTCTACAAGCAAGGGTCAGTCAGCTGTCCACATGTGAGTTACTGGAAGTAGTGAAGAGGACTCACCGGAAGATCTTGAAGATTTCGTCAATCTCAGAATCACCAGGGAACAAGGGCTTGCGTGTGCACATCTCAGCAAAGATGCAGCCCACGGACCACATGTCGACACCCGTCGAGTACTGACGACCACCGAGCAGAATCTCCGGAGAGCGGTACCACAGGGTGACGACCTCGTGGGTGTAGGTGCGCAGGGGTACGCCGAAGGCGCGGGCGAGACCAAAGTCAGCCAGCTTCAGGTTGCCCTCCTTGTCGATGAGCAAATTCTGAGGCTTCAAGTCACGGTGGAGAACGCGATGCGAGTGGCAGTACTTGACACCCTCGCACAGCTGCCACATGAACCTCTGTATGACGATGTCGCCGAGACCAAGGGTCTGGAGATGGACCGAAGAGCCCTCGGGTAGGGCCTTGCCACGACCACCGTCGCTGACGGGGAGGGCCTCCATGTACTTCTTCAGATCCAGGTCGAGGAATTCGAAAACAAGATAGAGCTTGTGGCCGTCGGCGTGGACAATGTTGAAGAGCCGCACAATATTGGGATCCTTCATTTCTTTGAGAAGGGAAATCTCTCGAATGGCGGTGCTGGGAACGCCCTCGTCTTCGGCCTCCAGGCGAATCTTCTTCAGAGCGACAATACGGCCAGAGTTGGCAAGGTCTCGGGCCTTGTAGACGACACCGTAGGTACCTAGCAACAGAGCGCGAGGCGCATGTTAGTGACGGGAGCTTGAGGACGGCGTCGGTCGTGGGTATGTAGCCAAACGCACCTTCACCAATCTTCTCCAACTTCTGATAGTTCTCCATTTTGGGGGGAGCCGCGGGGTTGCCAGCCGGGTATCAAGCAAAGAAAAGGCAGGGGTAGGGATGCGGACGAGGTCGAAGTGCCGTATGTAAAGTTGGATCAAGGTCGAGTTGGTAGCAGCCTTGTCCAGGGCCGCGGTTTGGTGCAACACTGCAGTCCACAGCACCTGTCTCGGTCGTCTCGTGGTCGTCAAAGTCAAAGTGAGATTTTGGCCAATGTATGGTGTGAGATGTGGCCGGCGGTCAGTCAGTCGATCGGACCGGTTGGTCAATGTGGTTCAGATCAGAGAAAAGAAAAGGGTGTCGGCCGGTCGACACGAAGGCGGGGTTCTTTTTCTGACGCGGGACAACGTGGTTTGGCCTAGATCGCGTCGTGGTCGCGGTAGTCGAAGGGAACGACAAAAATGGGGAGTGGCAACGGTGCTGGAATGGTTAGTATGGGCGGTCTATCGCACTCTCGCCAACGCAGCTCAACCAGGGTCGCGGGGTGCAGAGCAGAAGAGAGCTGGGCAGGGAAGCTTTGATGATGCTTGGAGGCTGACGGAACAGGGCGTTGCGACGGCGGTGACGGTGACCCGTTGTTTACTTTGTGCCCTATTTTGGCTGGCTCCCCCACTGCGCCGGAAAACATTGGCCCTGCATACCCCCCTATGCCACAGGACGCACCGAGCAATGGGAACCGCTAAGCGCCTCGTGAGGCCACTGGCGAATCCGCTGGCACGGAACCACCACACACACAACGCGTACTAGGCTCGTCTCGGAGGCCACAGCGCCGCACACACGCGAACCAGCCAGCAAAGGAGACACGAGCTTTGTCAAGGAGGTAAACAACATCTCATGTGTTTATGACATACCATATAAACATAATATTAGCTGTCCGCCACCGCTCATTGAACAGCTTCTCACAGCGCCCCGTGCACAACAGATGCGCCGAGTCGAGTTCAAGGCGTTGCCGCCGAGGACAACCACCCGCAACTCGTGGTGTTTGTTCCCACACAAATATTTACTCGTGTAACACGGTCGCTACAGGTAACAGGAACTACGGACATGTGGATGTGAAGGAGAGGGGATGAGAGGGGATGAGAATGAACAGCCAGTTGCACTTACAACCCAGAAAAAATGGAGGAAGTCCCTGATGAAACGCAAACGGCCTGCATCTTCATGCAACACTATTTCCGCATAAAAAAATGCGGGATCTGGCCAAAAAAGAACCGACGCAGGCCTGATTCGAACAGACGACTCCGAAGAGATATGATTTCTAGTCATACGCATTAGACCACTCTGCCACTGCGCCTTATTGGTTCTTATTGTAAAGTCGTGTTATTCCAGACTAATAATCCCGCTAACTTTCCCGAACCTTGTCCGCAGACCAATACTCTACTTATGCTCAAGGACAACACCACATAAATATCCATCCAACCCACTGATTCATGCTTCAACTCAGATAGTACCCTCTCCCTTCCTTTCCTTTTTCTCTTTTGCCATCTCAATTCGCCCCAATATCTCCTAGATCGGGATATCGAGTGTCTTGTTCCAGTTTGAGATAGCAGGTTCGCCAGTGCCCAGAGGAAACAGGATACCCGCAGCCTCGTAGAGAGTTCCTTTCATCAGCCGCAATTGACAACAGTACTCGGATAGCCCAAAGGCTCAGCTCCTCAGTGAGGGTCACGTCCATGCCATAGAGTGCCGTTGGGTAGTCAATAGATACACCAGATTGCAGACTTTGAATCGCGATGATGATGGGTTACAAAGAGGTACCATATCATGGAATTAGGTTCGGCAGCCCAGTGGCCCGCTCCGAGCCAATTCGGCCCTCGAAGGATTGGCCCTGGGGATTATTGTGTAATATGTGAATAATGCCAATGGAATGGCTGGCAGTCTTACAATCAAGAAGCCCGAAGTCTTGCTATCTCAGCTCTCTGATCGGATTGTGCAGAACCCTTTACATTGAAGAAATGGAGTAGGATCGGTGCATACGGCGCCCCATTGAAAGACCCTCTCATGGTGTTACTAAGATAGAAAAGTTCGGAGAGGCATCTCTGACAACAGTTCCCCTACCGATCCCAGTCCCTTGCTTGCAATCCAGCCCGGGCGCGGAGTGACGTGGCATAGCACCGAAGGAAGACGGCGAAACTCTTCTTCGGCCACAGGCAGCGCAATGATCATCTTCAGCGGCGAGAAGGAAGATCCCGGTTTTAAGACGTCAATCCTTCATTGATCCCGCCAATACAGTCCGTGGAGTTGGGGTAGAATATGGGCTGGGAACACAGTGCCATTGATTCCGCCATGAGCCAGCCACATGGCCGATTCAATCCGGTATCCTTGGCCGAGTACCATGCGCAATCCCAGTGCTTGTTGAGCAGACTGTAACCACACAGGAAATCAGTTAATGACTGCCAATCATCGCCCTCTCAAAGCAATTGCCGGCTTCAAGGGGTGGGAGCGATCCCTGTATTCCCCCTCGCACCCATGCGGCGCGGCCGCCCACCCGGAAAGTCATACGACCACGGGAAACCACACTGCCCCTCCACTGTCGTATGGTGCAAATACGTTTTCATTGCATCGTGACAGTCATCTGTTGTTCTAGGAAAGACTCCAATTAGTCCTTGCGCTCTTGCGCGATGGCATCTTTGCGCCGCAGGTCCAATATGCTCGCCAGCTTCAATGGCCCCCGAGCGCCCCACCCGGACGGTCCCGCGTCGACATCCGGCCGGACTGTTATATACCAACCCCATGCCCGACGGTCCAGTTCCTGAGGGCTCAGTACACCCGCCCAGCTCGCAAACAGCAGCCGCAGCGCCCCGAGAAGACGACCTAAATTCTCCTGCCGCTCCTGGCTCGCAGCACTAACCGTCTTCTTGGTAGCCGCAGAACCGTCTGCTGGCGGAACTGGACCAAAAGAACGGAGGAGATAGTTCCGGGCCCCCTCGGGGCGATGGATGGCCAATCCTGCCATGGATGTCGAGGGCCGCTGGTCCTGAGTATCCAGTGCCCAAACAGCATCGCCGCCGAGTGTCGAGGTGCGCTGTTGAGCCGAAAGGGCGTCGTCGATACACTCGCGCATCAGACGCCATCTATCTGGTCCTAACATCACACCACCATACCACCGTGTCAGGACAATAAGCGTGTTGGAGATGTTGAGGTCACGCATGTGTTGCAACATGAAGGCTCCGCAGCCCGATTCGCCATCGTCAAAGGAAGACTCTTGTTTGAGTGGCGAGTTGCCATAGCTCGTCCGTGCCGCCCAGGCGTTGTGTGTCGCCGTCTCCAGTTCAGGCTTGTCTGACATGAGTGTTTTGATGAGGGCCGAGCGCCCACCTTGAGAAGATAATTTGGCGGCGTGGGCGATGAACACTGAGCCTCTGGAAGGAAGCTTTTGACTCGTTGACCATATTCGCGCCGGTGGTTGGCTATTCTGAAGCGTCGCTGACGATGTCGTCGACTGCTGGGTGGATGCGTTCTGCTCTGAGCCTGACCACGAATAGCCACCTCGTTTGAGGACGGGGACTTGACGGGTCAGAACCGTAACTTTTGGTTGTCCCGCCGGAATTTGGCCGTCACTCCCAGGAGCCGCCTTCTCGATACCAATGCTGATGGCCTTGGAGCGTGAGTTCATGCTCACAACTCCCTGGGCCAGGCTGAGCCTGCTGCTCGGGGGTTGCTCAGGCATGGTGATACGGAGCAGCTCAACAGCAAATGCGAGGACTAGGGGCGCTCGGTTCGTCTCAACCACGGTCGCACGAATAGTCTCTTCATCCTCTTCCAACGGCAGATCCAAGGCCGTCTCCAATTCGTCCGAAGTCATGGCATTATAGTCCAGGTCCTGCCGGTGCGGCTCCAGCCTAGGCTTCTTTGCTGCAGCTTGCGATGAACCCGAAGGGTCGTCTTGGACACCCCGCTTCCCGGGCTTTTTGCCGTGGTTCTTGCACGCCGTGTGTAAGCTTTTGGCAGCTTTGGCATCCCCGCCGAAGGCTTCCTCGACAGTTGCAAGCGGCGCATCGGCGATCTGCGCAATGCTGGCGCGGGGGATGCACGTCAGCCGGATACCATGTGGCGGACAGAGATCGAGTGCAATTTCAGGGTGCTGACCTCCGGAGATTTTTGGCTTGTAGGGCCTTGACCTGGCCCATGGCAGCCATCATGGACATCTTGCGTGCTGTGAGCATGCGGAGCAGCTCCTGGAGATCGTTCTGGCTTGCCATGGCGCGCTGTGGGATTGGAACAAAAATTCTGCAGTCGTTGATATCGCAGCCGTTCGGCTAGAGGTCGCTGTGTGTGAAAACCGGCGGCCAAAGGTTGGTGGCACGATCGGATGTTGCAAAAGTCAAGTTGGGTGACTGGATTCACGACCCCTCGTGCACGTTGAGGTACTGAGTGGTGGTAGCTTCGTGGTTGGAGCTGAGATGCTCTGGCCCTGGCAGGTCCCACTTTTCCGATCCGGCTTGGCCCCGTCCCGCAGCCCCGGAAAGCAAATCGAACTTCAAGATTTCCAGATCGATGTGACAGAACTGCAGCCGAGACGAGCTGCCATTCCCCGGACGCCGAGCATCCTTTGCACCTCCGTCTCAGCCTCGGCCCTCCAAACCCAACGCCCCACGACGCAGCAACTCCTGCTGTTGCCCGCCAAAGCGAGGGGAAAAGGCCCTCATGAACACCAATGATTTCTGCCTTGTCCCGCGGCTTCATCGCCCAAGCTCGCCCCCAATGCCGCCTCGCCAGCACCGTTATCCGGGCCCCTCGACAGGCTCCGCGAGTCCCAGTGCCTAAAAAGCCGCTGCCCAAGGTCGTCCGGCCTTACAAGCCGTAGGTCTCTCCTGCCGTGCATGGCCTCGTCCATCCAGGTGCCCCAGCCGCGACATTTCGCTCACATCGCTGCCCCTCCGCAGAAAACCCTCCCAGACTTCTCCCTCACTCGCCACGCCGTCGTCTTCTTCCTCGTCGTCCTCCTCGTCATCCTCCCAACAGACCCTCCTCGATGTGTGGCGATCCTCTTGGCTGCCCCTCTCTGGAGCCGCCATTGTAGCCGGCGCCCTGGGTTTCTACATTGTCGGCACCCTCACCGCGTCCTTGAAGTCTTGCCCCTGCGCCAATTCGCAATGCGAACACACGACCCCCACCGGCCGACCGCCTGCCATGACTGGCGACAACGCCGAGGAATTCGATAAGGAGCTCGACTTGCCCGAGTGGTGGATGGGCGTCACCAAGTTACGCAAGCGACTGGCTGAGCGCTCGACCGGCCACGTCTTGGAACTGGCAATGGGGACGGGCCGGAATCTCCAATATTACAACTGGGACTATCTCGACGACTCCGATGATGGCGACCAGCTTCCCAAGAGCAGGGAGCCGCGAGCGCTACCCCGAGGCATCACGTCCTTTACCGGCCTCGACATCTCCGTCGATATGCTCGATGTGGCCCGCCGCCGCCTTGTGAAGACGGTCCCTCCAATGGCCTCGTCTGCGCCCATTGTCCGCGCTTCCACAATGGCCGACAACACCGGCGGCCAACTGACCTTCCTCGATGATCGCATGCGCCTCGTGAACTCCGACGCCCATCGGCCGTTACCCGCTCCTCCGATAGCTGCGGCAAAGTACGACACCATCGTCCAGACCTTTGGCCTCTGCTCCGTGTCTGACCCAGTCGCCGTCTTATCGAATCTCGCCCAGGCGATCAGGCCCGAGACCGGTCGAATTATTCTCCTTGAGCACGGCAAAGGATGGTACGGCATCGTCAATGGCTTGCTCGACAAGAATGCCGATAAACACTTCGAAAAGTATGGCTGCTGGTGGAACCGTGACATCCAAGCGCTTGTTGAGGAAGCCGCTCGGAAGACTCCAGGATTGGAGGTGGTCAAGGTCGAGCGCCCGAATATTCTCCAAATGGGTACGTTGCTCTGGATTGAGCTCAAGGTCACTGCGCCAACGGAGTAAAACAGCTGGTGTCCGTCCTACAGGTTCCGCCAAGCTGGAACCAGTGTATGATCTAATGAACCAAGCAAACAATTGTACGAAATCGGAATAGAGAAGAGCGTGTATAGAAGAATAGTATGTACAGTATTATCAAAAGCCTTAGACAGCTCAATCTGAGTGGCATTTCCTTTTTTTCGGACAACCCTTCATTCTCCGCAGCATATAAAAGCATCAAAAAATCAACCTCGGGCGCTTCCCAGTCCCGTTTTGCCTCATACACCACCAACCCCAACCGATAAAACAAACAAGACAAAAACCAAGAGATCTATATGTACATGTAGTTCTACAATCCACGCCATGCAATGGTTCAAATTAAGTTCGTATCATATGTTCGCCGTCGCAGACGTGGCGAAGAGTCGTTACGGTCGTCCCCTGTTCCTTCCTCTCAGCATGCCGATTCGTGTGTGGGATGTGCTCAGCAAGCATCCAGCAGGCCGTCGAGCTCATCAATCTCGATGCTCTCGGCGCCCTGATCCCATTCCATGAGTTTGTTGAGTTTGAGCCAGCTGTCGTTCTCATCCTCTTTTCGAGCGCCGGTCATAGTCCATGACGTGCCAGTGGGCTTCATTGAAGGGCTGGTCATAAGAATTGCTGATCCAAACATGCGGTGCTCACCAAACCAGAAATCATCGCCACGGTAGCCATACTCAGCACTATCCGAGGCTGGAACCTCCTCGTTTAGCTTGCGCTTTTGGAGCCCATCAGCGGTCTGAGTGAACTCACGCTCATCTTTTTCCAGAGGAGGTGAGTTGTGGCGGGTATCGCGGCGGTGGGGGATTTGCTGGCGGTGGGAGGGTAGGGAGCCAATGGGAGTCGCCGGCATGTTGTAATCACCGTCGCAATCCTCAAACTGATGGGGTGAGAGATCCACTTCTGGAGACGGACTCAACTCGCGTCGTCGCGCATCCACATCGTCGGAGCCAGAATCATCGGTCAACGAGACTGAAGGTGTCACGATGGATTCCCGTGACTGCATGATGGAGTTGGACTCGGGGATTGGCTGGCGCGAGCAGGTGGTGAGGAAGTAATAAGTGCGCCGGGGGTGAACTGCCTCTAGCTCCTTAGCAAGAGGGCAGGGGGCCAGTGCGCTCCAACAAGTTCGCTTCATGTAGGAAGCCAAGCGTGACGAAATGATGGCACAGGGATTGGCCGAACTGCAGCATTGATGTTAGCGCTCAACATATCCAAGGGAATGGGACGAGCAGAGAAGGGACGTGGAGGGGCTTACTGTTGCACAGAGCTGAGGCGCTGGGCCAGTACGGTCGCGAGTTCCTTGATGAGATGAGGGCGGTTGGCCGTCGACTGTAGCTGTAGAATTACGGCCTCGACGATGTCATCGTTGATACCCTCGAGGTCGATCTTACGGGAACGGGAGGCATCGGCCATCTCGACGCTCGAGTCCGGCTCGGGTGATGGGGGTGGCGTCTGCTCAATCGCAACATCGTTGCTGTGCGATCGCTTTTGTCGTTTGCTGGGGTGGGCTTCGGCAGACTCGGAGCCTGAAGTCGGTGGCGACGCAGGAGCACTGGAGGCAGCAGCCAGGCGGGCGGAAGCCTTGGAGGCGGCGGCGGCGGCAGCTCGAGCGGCGTGTGTCATGGGGACATGAATACCCAAGCTTGGCAGCGAGAGAGACTTGCGTCGAGTGTTGTAAGGCATTGCGACGATGGTAGTAAAGGGAGGCTGAGGTTTCGGTGGTGTTTGGTTGCGTGTTTATTTGCGAGGCGAGGGGAGGCTGATATCCATAGGTCGGGTACCGAGACTCCGGAGGGATGGAGGGAGAGTAGGGAGAGGATTGGCTCTGCCGGAGAGTAGACGAAGCTTTGCGATGCGATGCCACGGGAGGTCTATGCTGAAGATGAAGATGTAATTCGATGAATGGACTGGAGGCGCCAGAGGGGAAGACTGTTTGTTGTTTGCGGGACGTAAATTGAGGGAATGAGATAGCGGTCTAAAGCCAGGTCAAGGGAAGGGAGGGAGGAAGGCGGCGAAGGCGACGACGAGGAAGCAGAGACTGGGGGGGAAGGAGGGTGGCCGGGGGGGTGTGGAAGGGAGTGGGAGTTGGCGGACCGGGGAAGGCCAACTGAAAAGCTCAGGCAATGAATACAGCGAAGCTGGCTGGCTCGCGGGTGGGCTGGAGTGGGCTGGCTTGCATGCTGGGACAAGGCAAGCAGGAACCACCCCCAGCAACCTGCCAGGGAAAAGGAAGCCAGGCGTGGGAAGGGTGGTCGACTGGGAGTGAGCCCAGTGAGCCGAAAGCCAAAAAGTAGGTGGCATTCAGCCCCCAGGCTGATGAGAAGGCAAGAAGCACGAGAGCTTTGAACATTTTTTTCGTTTCTGTCCGCCGCCATTGGCTGGGACTGGCGTGCACTGGCTGCCGGGAGTGGGGCGCACTAGCAATTAGTGGGGCATGCGCCTGGGCATCTGGGAAAATCCATGAATCCCAGTCATGGTAGGTACATTTACGGAGTAGCAGCTGGGAAGGCGGCTCCAAGTAGCGCACTTGTTGTCGGTCGCAGTTCGAGGACGACCAGAGGAGGGAAAAAAAAAAGTGATGAAGCACTTCGACAGGCTAGCCCACGGCCCCAAGACCCGCCAAGTTGCAGATGCAGGCAAAGAGCACGCGCGCCTCAGGCAGCACCAGTCTGTGACGGAGCCCATCGCAGGGATGGGCCATGGGCGGCGCATCAATAACAATCACGGCGCCTCATTCAAGTCAGTCAGTGGCTGCGCGGTGGTCGCCATGGGCAGTTGCGAAGGGAAAGGGGGGCAGCTGCCCGCCTGAAATGCAAGCTCTTGTTGCTCGATGAGGGAGGGAGGGGGCGCCAGCGTCCAAGGGTCGCCCTGTTTCAGGCGCTTCTCGACGACTTCGACTTGGCTGTCAAGCTCCCTGGACGACCTTGAACCACTTCCTGCCACCTCTTACACCCACTCGGGCCTCACACCCTCTCACACACGCACCGTCGCGGCAGCGGTGGGTGAGACTCAGACCCGGTGCAGGCAAACCAGTTACCAAACGACCACGCAAACGGGGCCACGCCCGAGCCGAGGTCTCCGTGAAGTCTGCGCGGCGTGGCGCGGATCGCAGAGCAAAGAGACACTTGTATCGACAGCGCCGTCACCCGTAGCCTCACCACAGACGGAGCCTCTGGGGCCGGGGCCCATCGAAGATTTTTCTGGTTCGGGTCGGTGGTGCCTCGTCCTCCCGCCTCACCCGCGCCCTTTTTTCTGCCAGAGGAGGGGGGGTCACACCGCAAGGGCAGGAAACAAATAGCGAGCGGTCTGCTCTCGTCACCCTGTCCATTGCTCCCCAGGCTCTCAGACCAGACTCTTTGGGTGCTCCGTGCTTCTCTGTGCTACGAGGGACCCTGAAATCTTTTTTCGGAGGCGACTGGGCCAAGGGTCTCCACGGTCTCCAATTGCCCCAAATGGCACCAGTCAGGCAAGGGCGGTACGTACCCACGTCGCAGATGACAGTGGGCCGGATCATCTCGCGGGCCTGACCTGAGTGATGGAGGAGCCCAGGAGGACCCGTCTGTTGTGCCTTTTGCTGGGCCCATCTGGGTGCTTGGGCTGTTTTGGGGCCCCTCGAGCGGCATAACCGTCGTCGCCCATGGCAATCGATACGACTTTTGGCTCGTGCGGCGATTTTGTAATTGAGCCGACTCTTCCAATCGCAGCGCGTGCAATTGATGCATCAATTCCTCTTTGGGCAATTCCCTATGACTTTTAAATCCCTCCCTCTTGTTGTGCGCACCACTCCCCTCGTCTCCTCATTCCCATCCCCCTTCGTCCCCTCCATCGTTGGAGAAGCGCTCCCTCACATGGGTTGTGCTTGCTTGTAGTACATACGAGGCCTGGCCTCTATCTCTGAGCGTAATTGCGGAGAATGATTGAATGACAGCCGTCGCTCACCCGATCCGATGTCCAGCCCCAGTCGTCTTCAATGGGTGGCGGTGGGTATTAGGCGGACTACGCATGCCCTCAACGTCATGGAGGGCCAAGTTCTCGATCGAGCGGCGATGCTGCCTGCTTCGGGCCTTTCAGCCCGATATACATGACCGGTTACTTGCCTTGCACGAGTAGGAGTAGCTTTGGCCATGCACATCAGTCACCGGCCCGTTGGTGATGGGGAATGAGACTTTGAGAGCCATAGCAGCTTAGGCCGAACGTGGGCTGAGACATGATATTATGTACATGCAACCTAGTCTTGTACCCCCTGAAGGCTGAAGAGCGGATTCCGACCGCCCTTCTCCCATCCAGTCCGCTTACACGCACCTGCATATTAGGTGACGGTCTTACGTACATGGCGACGGAGACGAGGCAAGCAGCATTGGGGAAAATAGCCCGCCAGAGGGAACCCCCATTGACACGCAGAGGCAAACAAGCCGGGCAACACGTTAGACTGGACGCTTGACGGTGTCAATGATGTGAGTATTGAATGGATAATAGCCCCCTTACGTATCCTCAGCACTAGGAGACTTCTAGATTGCCCTAGCCGCCTGGACGAGCAGATGGCTGCAGGCCGCACGAGGCGGGTTTCCACCGCGCCGTGGGCCCGCCCTCCATGAGCCTGTTAGCCTGGAAGCTACCGCTAGCCTCCCCCTGCACTCGCGGCGCCGCCAGAGGCGACCCACCCACACTCCCGGCGCCGGGCCAACTTAGTGACGCCGTATCGTCTGATGTCGCATCCATCACTCAATACTACTAACTTAGTAGTAGACACGGCCATCTGCGCGAAATCCAGGAATTGGTGTGCAGACTTACAGAGTACAGCCATCCGTCCACACCCACACGCTCACGCTGCATGGCCTGTGGCCGATTCATGTCCGTGCCTCACTTATGGCCGGACGGTCTGTTGCAAAAGGCTCCGAGCCCCTCCTTTACCGCCAACCTTGACTGTGGACAGTTGCCATTGGTAAGGCAGTGTTGTCAACGCGTGCTAGTCCCACCATGAACCTGTCCCGGTTGTGAGGCCTAATGTGTTATGTAGTATGTCATCTGCATTCCACCGTCGACGTAGATGTTGTCTTGGTGTAGGGTGGATGGACCGTCAAACAAAAGTCCGTAGAGACAAGGAGACATCGCTACCCAGCAATTGGGTGGAGGGATTCTTTGACCAGCATCATCCAGGGTTCGAGATATCGTTTCGCACATTGCCATTGGGAGACAGCTTGGGCATCCAAACCCAGTCCTCTTACCCCTCAACGACCGCCAACGGGAAGCAGTGATGGCCATACATTTTTACCTCTGGGTCAGCAGGCGCTCTTCTCGGACCCATCACCATCATTACATTTCTCCGTCTGGCCTTGGCAGTCTCATCATTGGCTACGGCACAGGCCTACCCTATAGCTTGAAACTTTGATGCCCTGACTCAGATCCCCGGGGCTCCACTCCACCTTGTTGCCCCGCTATGAATCATAGCATCTCTGACTCCTCTGCCCGCCAGCGCTTCCTCGACACCACCTTTTTGATGCCGCCGTCCCGCGAAGCCATGCCATCCCTCCATCAAAGGCTCGACCCGACAAGCTCACACGTGCTAAGCCAGCCGCCGCCGTAGCTCTTGCTGCCTACCAGCTCTCGATTCACAGCTGACCCCCCCCCGCCCGCCATGGAGCTGCCCTTTGTCACCCTCGACGTCTTCACGGCCACCCGCTATCGCGGCAACCCCCTCGCCGTCGTCACAATCCCCGCTTCGTTTGCCCAAAACCCGCCTTCGCAGGAGCAGAAGCAGGCAATCGCCCGCGAATTCAACTACTCCGAGACCGTCTTCGTGCACGAGCCCGTTGATCAGGATGGCGATGACGACAAGATCCGCCAGCGCCATGCTAGCCAGCGAGTGATCGACATCTTTACTACTGACGAAGAGCTCCCCTTTGCGGGGCATCCGACCATTGGCACCGCCGTCTCCTTGCTCGCGCAAGGCATCGACACCCTCGTCACCAAGGCAGGCCCCATTTCCCTGGTCCGAACGAGCCCCGGCTTCCTCAAGGCTGCCATCCCGCACAATGTCCACCTGCATACCAAGTACCTGGCCGATATGCCCTCCCTGACCGAAGGGCAGTTGTCCAAGGATGTGTATATACTCGACATCGAGCTCAAGGCCCCGCTGTTCAGTATTGTCAACGGCATGACATTCGCCCTCATCCAACTCCCATCCCTTGATGTCCTCGCAAGAGCAACTCTCCCGTCCAACGATACATTCCCTGTAAAGGACCTCCTAGATGAAGGCTGGCAGAAGAGTTTCTTGGGAAAGTATTACTTTGTACACATGGGAAAGCGCGTCGAGAACGATGTGACCATCTTCTCGATCCGTTCTAGGATGCTCAGCTTCGTCGAGGACCCTGCTACTGGAAGTGCGGCTTGTGCCCTCTCCTCCTACCTCACCCTCCAACAGCCGGATCTCCGAGGCCAGACCTTCCGCTACGAGATTGACCAGGGCGTCGAGATGGGCAGAGAAAGCAACATCGTAGTTGAAGTTGTCGCCACTGGCTCGCAGATTGAGTCTGTCAGCCTGTCTGGTACAGCGATACAAGTCATGTCGGGAAGCCTGACTATTTAGGTAGCCCCCGATTGTCGGCATAGTACTTCATTTCTCACTTGGCACATGCGCTCCCAGTGACTACATGGGAGGCCGACTTTGACAGTGGCACGTCAGACCCGCAAGCGTGACTCAAGGTTGATCCTTTGTTGTTTTTTCATGACCATCCATGCGCCTGGTAATCTTTTTTCCACACCTCGTAAAAGCTACCTATTCGTACATTAATACAACATTACGGCAGTGTCATTGGTCTAGCACGTGCCTCATCCCCCCCAGATGAGACAGTTGTGGACCATCAACACCACTCTTCTATAGTCTCCTGTAAAGACCAAACGCCGTCGCCTTCCATATGCCCACCCCAGGGCTGTCACAACGCCCTGTTGAATCAGTCAAAAAAGCTTGCCGACCCGTTCGTTGTTGTTTCATGTAGGTGAGTTGCACCTTGAGACAAGGTTCCTTCGTCACTGGCCCTTTTCGTCTAAGGGCGTTGGAGCACTGTGGCGAATCGCTCCGCAATCTGTGGTCTTATTAGCTTCCAATTCTCAAACGAGGGGGTTTCAGGTAAGCATACATCAGGGGTTGACTTGATAAACGGCAGATCAAAGAACATGTACTTGTCGTTCTTGATCAGTTCCACGACGGTGGACATCAATCCCCATGGTTGCGGCCAGAAGCCAACAAGGCGCTCCAGCAGTACTCGTGTAATCTCCTGGCGAATTTCGGAGTCCTCAGGGTCGTTCAAGTCCTTGCCGAAGACGTAGAGAATTGTCTGGCCAAAGAAATCGGTGTGGGCGTTGGGGAACCGGAGCTGGTTGATCATGCTGCTCAAGAGGTAGTACCTCGCCTCAGGAGGAAGCTCGTGGATGAGAAGAGACAAGGTGTTGACTTCGGCCTCATCGCCAGTCACAGACACGGTGGTGCCGGCCTGTGCCGCCTTGTCTGCCGCCTGCTGCCCGATATAAATAACAACAGCCCCAATGATCTGGACATTTGCGTCGACAGGAATCTGACCATAAGTAGTCACCCTAGGAGCATTATGTGTCATGGCGTGGGTAATGTTAGCCACAATGTCCTCCGATGGTCCGCTTTGCAGGGCCTGCTCTAGAATGTTCAGGAGACCGGCGTCTCGTAGAATGATGGTTGCGTCCTCCACCAAGTTAGCACTGACACGGGCTTCCTCTGGTCGTTCGGGGTCAGCAAGACTGGGGTTTGGCTGCGGGGTTGCGGACAGCACAGCATTGAGAAGCTGGGTGCAGTGAGGCGGAATGCTGTTGCAGATCCGGACGTGATTAGCGGCAATAAACTCGGGGAAGTCGTGCTGTAGGATAACGAGCAGCTTCAGCGTGGCGCGGTAGATATCCTTTGCAATATTCGAGACTTCGAGGACCTTGAGTTGCTCTCCGAGCGTATCTAGAAGCTGGCACAACAAATCAACGAAGGGCGCCCACCCAGCTCCTTCCGGCAACTGGAGCAGAACTGGCAGGAAGGTTCGGTGTTGCACGAGAGAAAGCCAACCGTAAATGAAGCCAGGCAGGTGAACAGGACCCATCCCTCCGAGTCGAGCCGCGATCTTGAGCAAGATCTCTTGTCGTTCTCCTTCAGCAAGGTCCTCTGATAGGACATGGATTTCGTGCATGACCATGGACACCAGTCTGAAGAAGACTCTCTGGTTCAGCTGTTCGCCACGCTTCACATGGTGGTGATTGAGGACTAGCGTGACCAATGCTAGAGTTGAATCGACAAATGATGCACGGGATGCCGAGCTATTGGACTGCACTCCAATGAATGTGCCGATTAGCTTGGCCAACGCATCAACCATGACGTATGCCTCGCCAACTGCGCCAGCGTGTAGGATATGCTCGAAGCGGTCCACAGAGAGATCAATCGCAATTCGAACGAAGAGATAGAAGTCCTCCCTGTCACGGATGACTTGCTTAGCTTGCAACTGTTGCACGAACGCAGTCGTGGCTTTCTCCGACGCATTGTGGTTGTTACATAGGTGAACCCATTCCTCGAATATGTATTCCATTTGGTCTTGGCGGAAGACTGTCTGATCATCCGGTGACTGAGACGGACGAGCCAGTCCAGAGCCGGTGAGCTTCGTCTTGACTCGCTGACCCACGATTGAGCTGGGATCCTCGCAGATCCAAGCCCATGCGACCTCGAGGGTGCGCACGAAGTCTGCGTAGAGTGCGATTGGTCGCTTATTCAGGAGGACGAGGTCGAGCAGATGCTCCAAAAACTCGAGCGACGTTTCCTTGCGTGTTTGGAGAGCCTTGGACATGGCGAGATCAATAATCTTCCAATCAAGAAGGTCTGTGCGAGTCAATGCTGCGAGAAGGGGCAGGTTCAGGAAGGCAGAGCCTGGTTGTTGGCTAAAGAGAGCACGGACTCGGTTGTTTAGTCCAGGGCCGGAAATCTTGCGGAGAGTTTCTAGCACATGAACCATACTCTCCAGGGTCAGATTGCCTTCCACTTGCTGGAAAAGGAGTCCAACGATCTGCTCGGCGGCATATATGGCAAACTCCTCCGAGCTCTGCGAAGTCTTGATAATCAATTGCACAAGGGCATCAACGACATCGAGAACTGGGTGAGGTCTAGGCAAGCCTAGGAAGTGCTCTTCACGTGCCTCGCCAGCAACGCGAATAAGTTCCTGAAGTAATTTGTTGACACGCTCGGCAAGACCACGCACGTCTACCTGAAATGAAGGAGTTCGTCCGTTGGAAACGTTGTTGGCTGCGCCAGCGGTGGCGGCGGCGTGAACAGGACCATAGGCCTGCATCTGGCCAGCCATGTGCTGGATGGCTGGGGTCTCAGCTGGAGTAGGGATATTGGGCATCGCGGTGAACTGTTCCTGGAGGACCTCGTTGGCAAGCGACCTGGTTGCATCAGAGGTCGATGGCCCGTGCGACGGTGTTGGGATGGTTGCGTTCCGTGGTTGCCTTGCGAAGTCTTCATAGATGGCCATCTGCTCCGGGTTCAAGCCGTTCATGTTAGGTGAGAGCTTGTACGGGTTAGGAATTGCCATGGCCCATCGGCTGAGGCCAGGGTCAAAGTAGGGTTCATTCTGGCGCTGCAGCCGGTGTCGTCGACGAGCCTCTAGTTCAGGTTCAATCATCTCCTCAATCTCAGGAACCGCTCGCTCCTCCGCCTGCTTTTCGATTATGTTGCATGCCAAGTCCAGGTTGGAATTCACACACATGATAATAGTGCCTTCGGGAAGTCCCTGCGGGAGGTCGTTGGAGAGGTTGCGCATGTAGTTGGTGAAGTTCGCGCGTAGTGGTTCCTTTGATGTGACAAGCGCAAGGCTACCAGCAGTCGCCTTGACCATGTTGACTGCGGAGGTTCGAACGCGGTTCTCGTCGTGCTCGGTAGCAAAATCCTTGTGAATCATTTGCTGCGTCGATATAGCAGCAATTGTCACTGATCTGTCTACCACTGGCTGGATAATATCCTGCAGTGCACGGCTGAGAGCAGTGCGGACAATCTCGTGGAGGCGCGAGGCACTGACAACCATTTCATTAGTAGGGGGAATGTTGATTAGAGGACCAAGATCCGGAATGGTTGGTGCGATGGCCTGGGGGGATAGCCCAGTCCCGACGGCTGGCCCGATGCCGTTAAGTGACAGGTTCTCGAAAGCCTCGAGCTGCTCGGGAGGCAGGACCTCAGCACGCTCCTCTAGAACCGGGCGGTTGAGGATCTCGCCCGAAGGCTCTATGCTCCTGTGATCAAGGTTGAGCCCCTTGCAAAGAACCTCGATCTCGAACTTGAGGTTGAGTTTCAGCTCCGCGTGATGGTAGAGTTCGATCAGAAGATGAATAATATCCATCAACCACGGGTTGGGGGGCCGGAACACTGCAGAGGAGGCACCTTGAAGGAGGACTTTGCAGACAAAGGGAATGACCACGATGAGCCTCTTCGTGTCATGCGCCTCTATCAGAAGTTGCTTGAAGGCAATGTTCTTGTGCTTAATGGGCCGATCCCTGGCGAGAGTCAAGAGTCCCAGCCAACCACCAAGGTTCTTGAGATGCGTTCGCTCGGTGGAGTTTTGCATTGTGGCCTCCGAGTTGAGCATGCGAGCGACACTGATGTACGTCTCCCTTAGAACCTCACCCCACAGGAACTGGTCCTCGAAGAGCTTCACTAGCTCAAGATAGACATGGTGGTAGTTGGGCTGCATTTTGGCACGTTCCTCCACCAAGTGGGCGGCAAACCATTGCTGATGCCTAGCCTCGATAACCTCGCGGAGTTCCTTGCACATAGACTGTAGTGTGCCCTCCGTGATGTTGTTGAGGACGAACTGGACCTTGTCCTGCGCGCTTTCGTTAGGGTCTTCGAAACCGGCGCCGGGAGGATGAGTTTCGACATTCATTGACGCGAAGGCAGGAGCTTGGCGTTCCCCGCCAGTTGCCTCATCAGCACTGCCATTCGGAAACGAATCAGAAGGATACGCAATGCCGTGAGGAGTACCGGTGCCATTATGACTCCGAACAAGTTCATCCTCATGCTCACGAACAACCTCCTCCGCCTTCTTGAACGCCTCGGTGCCGTGGAGGCCGGGTATCTGGAGCAGTTGCTTGCAGAATCCGGGCCATTCTCGGAAGCGAACCAGCAGCTGCATCAGGGCCTGGAGACCGAATTTGTACATCGGATTGTCAGGAGTGTGATCTCGTACGGCCTCCAAGATCATGCCCAACCCAATCTTGAGGGGCAAGTCGGAAATTAGCTTGTGAGAGATGATGCCGCCGAACAAGACGGCTGTCGTGGCAAGGGCCTCGAGTGGGTAATCCACATAATGGCTGTACTCGTCGAACAATCCATGGATCATGCAAGCGAATACATCTTGGTCCAGAGGGTCTCTGGAGTGTTTGTATCTGTCGAGGACCTCAACGATGTTGCGGACCTGAATCTCATCGCTGTACATTTTCTTATAGTGCTCTTCCATTTTGCTGTTGGCAGCTGTTGGAAGTGCGTTTCCTTCTCGACCATTTGCGTTGATGATATCATCGAATCCCTCCCCATAGTTAATCAGCCGTGGATAGGCGGTTATGCACTGGCGTTGGACCACGATGAGGTCCTGCACAGGCTCTTTGGGCATGTAATCCTCAAGAATTTGTAACAGGGCGGAAACGGTACGAACTTGGAGCGTGGTGCCGGGTTTCGTAGGCGGCTGCCCTTCTCGTTGGTATGTCATCTCCAGATTCGCTTTGATGGCGAGGAAAGGGAGAAGAGTCCGCGCCATCTCGTTGCTTCGTTCTGCGTTGAATCGGCCCCAATTCGCGAGATCAAGATAACCCTCAGCGTGCGCCAACGCGGCGAGGTCGATACCAAACGCATTTGGGAGATAGACCAAGACGTCTAACCAGTTGTGCTTCACTGCATGCTCGAAGGCATAGTGGAGCTCAGCTGGCTTCGTGGCATGCTCCTGGATTAACCTTTCTGTTACCCAGTCCCTGTGCTTCTTCCACAGGCTGTCGAGAACGAAGTCATACTCAGCGGAACGCTTGTAGAGGAAATTCTCGAAAAGGGAATTCAAGGTTTCGACAGCCATCGATGCCCAGGCGTGCTGTGGGACTTCGAGAGCAGAAACGAGGAAGATGTCAAGATTGGGCACCACAACTTCCTGGAACAGTCGCTTAGCTTCAACACTTTGCGAGGCTGTGACAGTGCTGAGGGCCACATCGAAGATAGATGACAAGGCAGTGACTGATACCAAAGGGTGCTTGACAGCTACTTCAGCGCGCTCACGAATGTTGACTGGTGAATCGACGTAGTCTTCCAAACTGATGCTGGGTTGAAGTCCAGGAACAGTAGTTGCGTCCAGCTTATCAGGCGTCAGTGATGCGTAGGCACTGACAAAAGACAGCTGTGCCTCTGGCGCCTTCCAATTGCCTCCCCAGAGCCTTTGGATGTCCAAACCAGATTTGGAGTCTTGTGCGACAGGGAGAAGGGAGTTATACAGTCGTAGAAACTGATGGGAGGAAATGCGGGCTGTCGGCTGATCAAAAAATCCAATCACATCCATCCAGTTGAAGCCTTTGGGGACCAGAGGCCGAAGCCCCGACACTAAGACACTGGGGTCGTGTTGCGGCCTCTGGCTGACAGTCGTGTAGGTAAGAGCGGCGGAAACCTGTTCGGGGCTCAGTTGCACAGCGTTGGGGCGGTTTTGCAAGAAAGAAACACAAGATTCCTCATCGCGGGTGAAGTCAACGCCGGTCTTCTGGATATATCGAGCCAGGCCATTCGACGGTATGTCGGCAAGAACTCGGCCGAGATCCAAGGCTGCCAGGACCTCGGATGGAGGTGGCTGATCTTGGTTTAGCCATCGACTGCTGACACGTTTCTGAAGATCTTCCATAGACGCTGCGTTGAAGCTAGGCGGGTGGTTCTGGATGAAACGATCGACTGTGAGGGCAATGAAGGCGGGGCTGAGGTCGGCGTGTGCTTGGAAGTCAGGGCGTGACATGATATCAATAAAGGTAGGGAAGTTGGTCGACAAAATAGCATCGGCTGCGTACAAGTTAGCCAAGGTTACCTTAGTTGACACAAAGCGGCAGCTCTATACCTTTGGTCTTCAGGTCTGACCGAGAGCCCTGTTTGAAGGCAAGTGCTAGCAAGGTCTTTTCCAACGCGTCGAGCTTGAAATGTTCCATGAATGTTGACAAATCAAAGTCGCGAAAGATGTCTTCTGTGCCACTTTCAATCGATTCCGCGATCTTGCTTGCTTGGTCGACATCATGTGCAATCTTCTCCATTTCGCCAACTAGAATATGATAGTTTCCGGGATTTGCAACGGGCCGGTTGAGGCCGGGGAATATCTGCGGCGCATTGCCGGCTACCAGCCGGGTGAAGTATTTAGAAAAGACTTCCATTCCGTGTTCATCGATAAGCTGCGTAGAGGATCACGGGTTAGGAAAGGCTAAATGAAGGGAGGTGAGGATAGTGGGGGGGGGACAAGACTCACCTTCTTCAATTGATCAACCTGCAGTTCCCACTTGGCGCGGTCTTTATCCTCCTTAATAGTGCTGAGTAGGAGATAGACCTGGGCTACGACGATCTTTGTCAGAGAGTTGGTGCCCGTCGGACTGCTGGCGCTGGGGCTGGCGCCAGCGCTGAGGATAGAGGCCTGCGATGGGTGGGGTGAATGGCTCGATCCTGTCTGAAGAGTCTGCGCAGGATTGGGCGAAAATGATCCCGCTCGAGGTGGTGGGACCATGGAGGTGTATTGAAGGTGGTGGAGGTTTGATAGAGGAGCGCCTGCCCTTGAAGTGGTGGCAGGCAGGTGTGCTCACACAGCGAGCGAGCGAGCGAGCGTGTGTAACTGTAGGATAGAATGGTTTCGGCAGAGAGTATTCCTACATGGGTGGGCGGATGAGGGGATGCGCGGCCAGGATCGAGTGGGGGAGCTCGAGTGTGCGCGACCGTGCAGTCGGACGTGGGTGAGGAGAAGGGCAAGGCGTGGCCCGTCGATGCGGAGAGGAGATGCGTGTCAGGTTCCAGCCGCTAATCGGAGACCTGATCGTCAGGACGTGGCGGGTTAGCGAGCTTGGGGGGAAAGCACAGCGGCAGTCCAACAATGACGATCGGCTGGGGGTTCCGAGGGTAGGGCGAACTGGCAATCTGAGTATCGATATCTCGTCGTTGAGAGGTACACAGGATGGTGTGGAGGTTAGGTCGGAGGAGCAAGGTACTGAAAATGACAATGCACCGGAGGATGGTAAATTCCGATCCGCCCTCATCGTCCACAAGTACGTGTGACTTCCTTGGAGCCCGAATCACGTGCCACAATGGGGTCGACTTCGTTGCCCTGCCAACGAGCTACCTTGCCACTCCAAACAATGGCATGGTTGCATCAAGGTCGGTCATACAGGTCTCGCCCTCTCTGATGCTGCTTGACAGAAGCACATACCTCCTAGAATCCCCATCTGCACCTTGGGGCATCGCACGGGCTAGTCCAGTTACTCTCATCACATCTTCCGACAGCATTGTCTTTTTTAACAAATCGACCTTGAGTTTGCTCCAGAGCACAGGCACCATGCCTGGGTCAACGGCAGACACCCCAGCCGTAGCGCTGTCCTGTATGGCTCTTTGCGTATATCTGGCTGAAGGATAACCGCTGACCCGATACTCCTAGTCGCAAACAACTTTTGGGGAAAGGACGATGCTGGAGTTGGCCCCTTGCTGAGCCGCATGGCCGGCGCAAAGCAATCCAACGATGAATTGAGGTCCTTCTATGGCGGTATGGTAGTGATTGAATGTGAAGAAGGTCCGAAATATCCACTAACGAGAGAATACTGTAGCGCGAGCCTCGATCGAAGAAGAGTACGCGAGAAAACTCCTGAACTTGTGCCGTAAACCACTGGGATCACAGGAGACGAATTCATTGAAGACGTCACTGGACACTGTCCGGGGGGAAGTTGAGCAAATGGCCAAGCAGCACCAGAACATCGCCGCGCAGATGAAAACGGAACTCGAAGAGCCGCTGGCGGCCTTTGCTGGAGGTATGAAGGAGCGTCGCAAGATTGTCCAGAACACAGTGGAGAAGCTTCTCAAGATAAAGATGCAGCAAACCCAACACGTGAACAAGGTCGGTACAGCATATCTTATGAGCTTTCCATCTTTCTAATAGTGCTACAGACCCGAGACAAGTACGAGCAAGAATGTTTGAAGATCAAGGGCTACCTCGCACAGGGCCACATGGTCATGGGCCAAGAGGAACGTCGTAACAAGGCGAAGCTGGAGAAGACACAAATCAGCTTGGCAACTTCGAACACGGAATATGAGAATGCGGTTAAAGCGCTCGAAGATACCACAGCCAGATGGAACAAGGAGTGGAAGTCAGCTGCCGACAAGTTTCAAGACCTCGAGGAAGAGCGACTGGACTTCACCAAGAGCAGCTTGTGGACTTTTGCCAACATCGCTTCCACTGTCTGTGTAAGTGATGATTCGTCATGCGAAAAGATCCGAATGTCGCTGGAGAAGATGGACGTGGAGAAAGACATCATTACGTTCATCAGTGACCGCGGCACTGGGCAGGAGGTCCCAGGCGCTCCCAAGTACATCAACTTCTGCCGTGGAGATGTCAATGATAGCCAATCCGAGGCATCAGAAGACGATAATTACTCGGTCGCTCAGTTTCCTCGAAGCATCAACCCGGCATTCCGATCATCCTCGCCTCAGCCGTCCACCTTCGAATCTCATCATGACCCCGATTCTGCTCTGGCCAAGGATTTGAGGCATCGTGATCCAGGATCAGGTAACCGCAGAGAGCACGCCTTTGCCTCGCAGTTGCCTGTTTGTGACCCAGGATCAGGTAGCCGTAGAGAGCTTGCCTTCGCCTCACAGTTGCCCGTTGCCGATCCAGGATCAGGTAACCGTAGAGAGCACGCCTTCGCCCCTCAGCTGCCTGCTGCATCACCAGAAGATGCCCTGGACTACCAGAAGCGAAGTCTGGTCAAGCCCCAGCGTATGGCACCTCAGGCCCAGCCCACGAGAGGGTCGATGGAGATGAGGAGGCCTATCGAGGACCAGCACCAGCACCAGCGACAACTTCAGCAAAACTATGGGGGGGGATATGATGCCAAGCAGCATGGCCCCGTTGCCGCGGTTCCCCATGATCCCTACCCAATGGATGGTATGACCATGTTGTGCAGAACCGGTCCAGGTGGGCCTCCTTCTGATCGCAGTTCCCAACTCACATCTGGTCGGCCATCGAGCAGAGATGACAACAGCGATTACTCGAATCCTACGTCGTTCTCTAGTATGGAACCTCCTAGTGGTAAGACATCTCCTGTCAAGCAAGACCCGGCCCCTGTACCCAGTCCAACCAAGGTCATTGCAAAGAGGAAGAGTGGCTTCCTGAAAAACCACAGCCCTTTCAGGCGCAAGAGCCAGAAGGAAACACCGCAGAATGCGCCGTCAAACAGAAACACCTGGCATGCAGCCAACTCAAGAAACCCTGCTGAGCCTCGTCGCCCACAACTTTACAATCAAGAGAGCCAGGTTGTGGCTGCTGAACGCACCCAGAGTCCTGAGCCCATCGATGCCAACGCAAGTCTTGCCTTGGGTGTTGGCCAGAACGTCTTCCCTGTGTCGAACCCAGATGCCAACAACCGAACAGGGCAGCAAGCGGCAAAGGAACCTGATGAGACCGACCCGATTGCCCTGGCTCTGGCCGAGCTGAAGGGAGTAACACTTGGCAAGCAGTCTTCCGTCAGAATGTCAGCGGATCACTACCATGGCATTTCTACGCCTATTCCGGGTTCTGAAACCGGCAGCATGTCCCGCTCTGTGCCTGCGCCGGGAAGCCAAGACGCAGCAGCCACGAAGCGTGGAACGCCACCCCCATCATACCCCCAGACTCAAGTGTCGAGGCTAGGTGTCCCGCCGCCCGCAGTGACATCCAAGGCGATGAAAGAGGCCACCAAGAAAGCGACACACCAGACGCGCAGCATGTTTGGTGAAGGTGAGCGTGGCGGAGCCGGAGGGTTCAACAACTCGCCCCTACGGACCGGCACTAGGACTCGAGGCGAGTCTGTCAGCCATGCCCCATCTCGAACTGGAACTCGGGGTACCGACATGCGTGGGGGTTCGGGAGTTTATGGCTCTTCACCGGTCTCAAGGCCTGGTACCCGAGGAACTGACATCCCTCGAGCAGCCTCGCCGGCCCCTCTTCGCAGTGCGTCGCCACAACCGCCCATGAACGATTCATCCAGGGCAAGCCATCGATCTGTTTCGCCCAACCCTTACGGCGGATCCCAGCGATCCCCATCCCAGATGTGCACGCCTCAGAAGCGAGGATCCGATCAATACTACCGTCAGGCATCACCTCAAGCTGCAAGCCGATCTGTATCCCCAGCTCCCTACCGAGGAGACTACAACCGCCCACAGAGCAGCTATGGAGGCAGCGAGATGGCTGTACAGCTGGCGCCTGCTGATGATCCGTATGGATCGCAGAGAAGCCGTGGTAGCCGCCCCGGCTCCCGCGCTATGGGACTGTACGATGGTGAGGGCTCTCGCCAGCGTAGCAAGAGCGTAGCGGACCCATCGAGGCTGTACACCCCTGATGGCAGAGCAATCTTGCACTATGGTAAGTACAAGTATCACCCTGATTTCCACCTGGCTAGTAGCAGCATGGCTAACACGGACAATGAACAGCCCGAGCCTTGTACATGTACCAGGCCGCCATCCCTGAAGAACTTGGCTTTGCTAAGGGTGATTACCTGGCAGTGCTTCGCCATCAAGACGATGGCTGGTGGGAGGCCGAGGTCCATGGCGCCAACGGACGCGTCGGGCTGGTCCCAAGCAACTATCTCCAGCCTTGTTAATTGATTGTGCAGCCAAGCGAGCGACTTGATTTAGTGACTTATGAACTGGTTATGGATTTTATGGACGCGTCGGCTATTTCTGTTGAGATTTCTCATTTCGTTCGTTACCATGAGGGAATGGGAGCGAGCTGGTCTTTGATAACCAACCGATCGTGATGACTTGATCTTGGTGTTTGTAGTCACAAATTGTACTCATTCCGCTTCGATTACCAATTAGGGACTTATATATTATTATTTCTTTCCGTAAACTTGCTCTCTTGACCTCTCCCGTCGCCTGTAGTGATCCCGTTCTGTGCTGATTTGGTGATGAAGGATGTGCGTTGGAATGTAAAGAAATGCATGTTGGTGAGTGGTGGGTCAGCTGTTGCGGTACGTACCCCGCGACAGGAGCTGGTGCGGGATGACGTTTAGTTCGTCGCATTCCCATCCAGGCCACTCCCACTTCGCTCCTCTTCTCAACGCCCCAAACTCGACGCGCCTCCAGTCGTGTCGGGCTCAAAATGGTAAGAAACCGCCCGTCGAGCCACCAGCGATCGCAAATCGAAGCTCACGAATTATCGCACAATAGGAAACATTGCAAGAGACTGCGCGTGTGGTGACGTCCAAACCCGTGCAGAGGGCGGTTGTCAACACCGTCCTCCTCGCGTCTGCGGCTGTGACCCTGCTCTTTTCGGCGTCCATCGCATCGGCACTCTTCTTCCAGAACTTCCTCCCACACGAGGTCGTGACGGCGCCGATACATCTTCAATATGGGTACCTACGTTCTGTGTACTTCATTCCCAATGAGTGTACCTGCTGACCCTTTCCTTGTTTAGCACCGGCACCAACCCGTACGGGATCGTATCACTTACAACACCCCCGATGAAGACTCAACAAGAGTACGACATAGCTCTGATTCTCTCTCTGCCGCGATCGGCACCGAACGTCGAGCGAGGAAACTTTATGATCCGATTGCACCTTCTTGATGCAGCTATCGACGACCAACTCGAGGCGAGCGCTGAAGATCACGCAACAAACCACAACGGCTTTGGTGATGCGAACATCGTCTTCAGCTCGCGTAGACCCGCTCTGCTGAAATTCGTTGACCCATTCGTGTCACTTGCATCGCGCATCCTTTTTCTAATCTATCACGTCTTTGTTCCTGGATCAAGCACCGACACGATGATAGTACCTCTTGCGGACAGGGTTAGGTTCTCCAAGGGCTCCAAGCTCCCTGGGTCTGCATATTTGGAGGTAGAGGCAGGCCAGAACATTCAAGTATACAGCGCCGCATTACGACTGACGGCGCAACTCCGCGGCCTACGCTGGCTGATGGTCCACTACCGCATCACCACCTACCTCGCCTTCACGTTCTTGTTCTGGGGCTGTGAGGTGGTCTTCATGGTGTTGGCATGGCTTGTATGGAGTAGCATAGCCGGGAGCGCCGGGGATGATAAAACGCAAAAACTTGAGGGTGCTTGGCGACAGGCAGTAAAGAACGAGGATGAGATCGAGGCAGAGTGGACTGACCATCCGGAAACATTCCCTACCTATGGGCGCCAACCCCCGTTGAAGTATGAGCCCGAGGTGAAGGAGGAGCTGGACGTCGAGCAGCCACTCGCGGAACTTACTCGGGGAGGCGCCGAAGCAGATGACGAGGACGAAGACGACGACGGAAACGACGAGCTTGACGGGCGGGCTCGTGATTCTGGAATTGGTACGAGCTACAGTGAGGAGGGCAAAGGGGACGTGCGCAGGAGGTCATCGCGAAGCACCATGGGGTGAGGAAGGAGAAAGGTAATGGTATTTTCTCCATTGGTAGAGGACATGATTGGAAGACTGGAACTGCTATTGAATGGTTTGTAGATACCCTTGGGATGAGTTAATGCTTTCAACGCCGTACCAATTGCATCATAAGAATTTTTGGTGCAATGACAGCTCGGGAATTCTGGTGGTAATTCTAGTATGTATTACCACGCTGTTTGATGGAGCGACTGGCTAAAGTGGCCTTGTGACCGTCATAGACGCGGGATACCTGGGCCGGTCCCTGGGGGTGTCCTGCACAGTGGGAACCGTTGCCAGGAACATTGCGGCCTGATTGTCTGGGCTACGCGGCGCATTGGCGACCTCTTTGTAACAACGACCGACTATTGATAGTACCAGAAAGGATATGAACCAGCTACGTTGATACGAACGGCTCTATCAACCTGCCTTCGGTATCTAGTAGTAGTTGTTGAATCCGGCACTATTTTGGCAGCTCAGGAACCGCGCCCCGCCGGCACCTGTGTGAAGCCCCTCGAGTGGAGCTGACAGTGCCTGCTGACTTGTTCTGCCGGCTGTGGCTCTTCGCAAACCCTCAAGGCTCCCTGGCCAAGGAAAAAAGGCTTTGTCCCGGCCAAGGGACCTTGCCTGAACGCCTCGATCACAGCTCCATTGTCTCAACGGTACATGCTCCGGGAGCGAGCGCACCCTTAGCGCTGTGCTCCGGTGCCCGTTGTGTTCAGCTGCCTTTGATTTTGCCGTGTCAATAAAAAGGCCGGGGCAGCCCTTCCTGCGTGCGCTTTACCGTCGCTTAGCAGGTAGCTTCAACCACTAGCACAAGACCAGTAGCACTAGTACTGAGGTGATCACTGTTGGTGCACCTGCCCCCTAGGTTCATAACTTCCCGTGTGGACGCCCCTTCCATACGCGCCCGCCCCTCCGGGGTCATCCCGGGTTTCAACTCCACCACCGCCTGCCCGCCTTGTCCCGCGACAAACCTCCACTGCTTCGTCCTTAATCATCCAGCAGCCGCCCTCAGCCCACAGTGCACGCTTGCTCTGGACGACTCATCTTGCCCACCTCGCTGTGCGGCGAACCCGTTACTCGCTGCGCGACCCCAGTCCCTCCCAGAGCTCTCCTTCGTGCTAGCCTCTAGCTTCCGCGCCCCTCCCAGCCGCCAGAGGGACATGGCTAGCTGCTGAACGCTCGGTGCGCAGCCCAGCCAGCAACCCGGCCAGCCAGCCAGCCATCCCATCGATCCGCCCCCCACAGCCCGCTCCGCTCATCACGGCGCCCACACCTCAACGGCTCCCAGCTTTCTACACAACGACGAACCGAGAACGAGCCCGACCACTCGACCTCCTCCTTCTTGAGGGCCCTCGCCTCTCGCCACCCTCCCAAAGTCTCCCGTCGCATACGCCCCAACCCGCCACGATGCCCTGCTTTAAGGGTATTGCGGTCAGCATCCATGCGAATGGAGCCCCGCTGCCCGAGCACGGCATGCAAAAGCAGTCACGCCTCTCACGAATCAGCACCTATATCCCCGTGCCTCAGCCTCAGTTGAGCGGCGATTCCAACAAACCGGAACCGGCCAAGTTTGCCATCTCCATTACCCTCCTCACTCCCGGTCTGCCCATCCCCTATTCAACTCCGAAGCCCAGCGATGGCAACCCATACCCGAAGCCCCAGTTTGTCGGTGGGATCAACCCTGGCGACCGCAACAACTCCTCAGGGCTCGTCAACCCCTACATTCCCATGACCAACTCCGAAAATGAAACCATCGCCGCATACATTTACTTTGACGGTCGAGCAAAGGAGGAGGTTGCTACGCTCCTGCGCCCAGGCGAAGAAACCTGGGTAAACAGTCGGTGGGTCCAGGTCCCCGACGCTGAAGGCGGTGGGCTTGCAGAGCGCGAGTTCCTTTTCCGCGAGGTTGGCCTCGAGCGCTGGCTCAATGGACTTGATCTCCAGGGTCATGATGCCGCTGAGAAGCTGGAGAGGCGCCGCCAGAAGTTCGAGAAACGCCGACGACGCCAACAGGCTGAGCTCGGCGGCATGGATCCGGAAGACGGAGCCAAGAGCAGGAGGGACACCCTCCGATACGGCGCCGATGACAAGTCGCCCATCGAAGCTGTCAGCGACGACTCAGACTCTTGGTCCGATGACGACGACGAACCCCCAGAGGCCACCGGGCAGATCAAGGTTGCCATGTTCCGAGTTCTGGCTTCGGGGGAGATTAAGAAAGGCGAGTACTCACCACAGTTCGATGCCCACGACGGCGACGAGGACGACATGAGCGGAGGCAACAGCAACGGCCTCGAAGCCGATGTCGAGCACACCACGAGCTTCGCGAAGCCCAAGACGCTTGATCCTAAGACGATCAGTACGCAAACTGTTACTGGCATTGACGGACCTGATAAGCCTTATGCCACCTTCACCTTCTTCTACAGAGGGGATCGTAAGTCGAGATTTACTGACATTTTCAACGCCGTGCAACTCGGCTAATATCTTGTGCAGGACAGCTTCAGAAGCTCGGAGTGATACAATCCTCGAAGAACCCCCAGACCACGCCGGGATCGGCCAAGCGGAGATCCGGACAAATCGACTTTTCGAACCTCGGCCCCCTCAAGGCAGGTGGTACTGTTGGCTTCTCTACCTTCCGTGACCAAGGTACCGAGGCTGCGAGACGACGCAAGGCGCGAAAGAAGAGCAACGGCAACATTGCTGAGGATAGCGACGACGACGACGACGATGACGACGACGATGTCCTGGGTAGCATGAATCAAGTCGACGATAAGGATGTTGACGGAAAGCTTGCGCCGGAAGACGCCCAGTTCCAAGGCGAACTGGCCGATGGCGTGAACCGCATTCACGTAAGTGAAGAACGCTTCCCAGCGATGTGGCATTTCCAGTTTGTTTCTGACACTATTGAACAGCTCAAGAGGGCTCATTCAGCGGACCCTGATGGCAAATCCACGCCAGATTCCTCACAGGCGACAGGGTCGGAGGTGCCCACATCAAGTGCCAACCAGTCGCAGAGTGTGAATGCCGCTTCGACCACTGCAGCGGATGCTCTTCCCGACTCAGTGTTGGGCAGTCCGCTTAAGAAACCAAGACCAAGCCTGGACCAGTCCGTTGCCAGCTCGATGGCACAGAACCTGAGTGCAACTCTCGATGCCATCGTGTCTGGAAACTCCTCGACGGGGACCAAACCCAACGAGCCAGCCGCAATCATATCGAACCAGAAGATTGATGTAGAGGAGGAGCTCTGAAGGTGAAAACTTAACGATGGATTCGCTGCCTTCCCATTGCGAAGGCTGCAGCGGCATGGGCCACATTTGCTTCCCTGGACTATGAGACCGTGACATGAGAGCTTGTGATGGACGAGAAAGAGCACGGCTGTCACAACGAATGTTCCTGGCGTTGCACATCGACTGCATGGTGCATGGGTGGTAAAATTTGGCATAGATACATAAGAAAAAAGGCTTGGGCTTTTGGGGCCCTTGGACGAGCTGTGATTGAGTTGTCTCGTTAGCGGGTATTTGTATGGACTTTCGTCTGTCAGAATAAGGCAACCAACGAACCCACTTTGCCGCGGGTTTGTTGAAACCAAGGGATTGCTTGCTTCAAGGATTGCTTCAATCTACATAGGCTATCAGGATCAGGCTCGATGGCTAGACTCTAGAGGAACAATGGAAGTGTGCCCTACTTCGCAGAAAGTCGTTTTCGTCGTTGATTGCAGACTACATTGAGGTGCATGACCTGTTTACAGACGAGGCGTAGCCCCCAGCTCGAGTAAAGAGTGGTTGATGAAGTCAGTTGATACGGACTATGGATCCCTCGTTATCAGATTCCGTGCAGATCTCTAAGGAGAGTGGCTAACTTAGAAGGCCGGGGGCGGAACCTAAGCTTATTTGAACTGTATGATATCTCCAAAACCGACGGTGGCGTAGCTGGCAGCAGCTAGCATGTAGCAACTTGCCTAAATAGGTAGGCCGAGTTGCGTGGCCCAACATCAATCCAAAAGGCCCCTGTCGAGTCGCATGTATGACCGATGGGGCATGTCAAGACTGGTAGAGAGCACTCAACGTGGCACAAACACCGCGATTGCCCCCAATAATTGCTAGCCACGAATCCGGATCGAGTCCCGTTGCCCTCAGCCTCCAACTTAACCCGTCCGCTGCCATGGTTGGTGAATGCGAGCTTCCTGAACTCCCTGCTCCCACTCCTGCGAGGCATCTGGGAGTGGACCAGCAGCAAGAGGAGCAGCCAGGCAATAACAACCCTTTCACAGAGGATTTGGCCAAGTTTGCTCGGGAGACCCTAAAGAAATGGGGCGTTCCCGGCGTATCTATCGCAGTCGTTGATGGGGATAAGATCTATTCTCAGGTGGGTGAGCCCGATGCCTTAACGCGGCGACTGCTCTTCGTCCACGAGTACGAGGTGTGCTGACGGTGACGCGAAACCAAGGGATATGGCTGGGCAACAATTGACGAGGAGCCGGCGAGGCCTGATACGCTTTGGTTCGGCGCGTCCACCACCAAGGCCTTCGTGGGCGCGACCCTTGCTCGAATGATTGACTCCAACGAATATCCCGAGCTTGCCCGCGGTTGGAAGACGCCCATCTCGTCCATCATCCGGGATGACTTTGTGCTGCAAGATGAGTGGGCTACGCAGCACCTCACCCTCGAGGACGCCGTCTGCCACCGCACCGGCATGCCGCGCCATGACTGGGCTGTGTCGCGGATTGTCGATGTCGACGACAAGAATCCCCCGTCTGGGGATGGACAGGCCAGGGAGAAGCGCCAGGCCACAGTTCGTGACGTCGTGCGCAACCTCCGCAACCTCGAGATGACTGCGGAGCCACGGGTTGAGCACCAATATTGCAACTTGATGTTCATTGTGCTCTCTCACGTCATCGAGACCTTGACCGGCACGTCTCTGGAGACTGTCCTGCGCGAGACCATCTGGGAACCGCTGGGAATGGACTCGACCTACTTCAACTTGGGCGATGCGAGGGCCGCGCCTCAGCACCTCGCTGATGGATACTATCGTGACAAGGAAACGGGAAACTTCTGCGAGGTGCCGTTCATGCCCCTCAAGGAGGTCAGCGGCGCCGGCGCCATCATCTCCAACGCCCTCGACTACGCACGCTGGTTGCGGTGCCTCATTCACCAGGCAGCCCCCTTGTCAAGCAATGTGCACAGGGATATTCGAACGCCGAGGATATTGAGCTCCATGCCCGCGTTCGGCAAGGACATCGGCATGTATGGGTTGGGATGGGATCGTTCGCTTTACAACGGACACGTCGTGTATGAGCACTCGGGCGGCCTCCTCGCCTACGGTTGCCAGGTCTACTGGTTGCCGGAAGTCAAGTTTGGAGTGGTTGCGTTTTCCAATACGTTCCTCACAGCCAATACGATTGCCGAGGTGTTGGGGTTCCGGCTCATCAATGAGAAGCTGGACATTGCGCCTAAGGACCAGCCGGACTTGGACGGGAAGTGAGTGATCGATACTTCCGATGAAGCTGACCGCCGTGCTTGCTAATACGATATAGGTGGTCGGCTGCCCTGAAAAGGTTCAACCGCAGTAAGAGTCAGGCCCTCAGGGAAGTCTATCCTGAGCTGCCCAACCCTCCTGTTCCGTCATCCGTGTCGGCTTCTGAATTGGCAGGCACATACTACGACGTGGGCTACAAGTACATCACGCTACGCGTGGCGAAGGACCCCGACGACCCTACCAAGGAGATCCTCGTGGCTGATCGGAAAGACATGACGTGGCCGTTCCATATCCGAATGGACCACGTCTCAGGGAACTGGTGGTTCATGTACATGGGTCAGCTGGAGAAGCCTGTCACGTTATTTGCAGAGTACATCAAGGTTGAATTCAGGTTCGGCCCTGATGGGAAACCGGGCAGCCTGGAGGTCCACTGGTCTTCGTCGCTTGGCGGTTCATTCGACGGGTTGGTCTCTTTCAAGAAGATTGACAAGATGTCGCGGTAGACAGACTGATTCAGCGGTTAGCAACGGGTCGTCGCATGTGCGCTGATGAGGGGAAAAGTGAGGAGGGTAACAATGAAAGGGTCAGATAGTTAGCTTGGTACAATTGATATCCACATTGTGATTCAGTTGGCCGTTCTTATAAGCAAGTATCATCATGTTGGGGCAAAATTCGCGTTGTGCAATGGGCAGCAATGATTTTGGCAACTTACCATAGCAGTGAATGTGCCTGATCAGGAATGGCAGAGACCCATGAGCAGCTGATACTGCAGTAGGGCAGCGGCGAACGTGGCCGAATTGGCTGCCTTGCTTGGATCTTCAGTTGGTAGGGTACAGAAGGAGAAGTTTTTCAGAGCTGGTGCGGATATGAGGAGCAGGTGGAGCTTGGACGGAGCCCACGTACCTGGCAACGTGCATATCGCCCTAAGCAAGCTACATCCCGCCATTTATGCCTCTATCGAGCAGCACTGTGCGCCAGCCCTGCCCTCAGCCAACAAACCCCCGCCACTCCTCATCAAACGGCGGTGCCTGAGGGAGGTGCAAACTTTCGGAGCCAACCGACGGGATTCGGCCAATGGTGAGCTAATAGAGCCCAAAAGACAGACGTAGACCGGAAACATGAGGGCATCCAGCCTGGCGTATTACAAATACAGCTCCTGCCTGGCGGTACCTAATCAGTGCAGCGCACATTGAGTCAATGCTAAGGGGCGGGATGTTGGCCTGGCAGCAGCCCAAGCCCACATCGTCACATCCCCAGGCTGACATGCGTGCCTAATTTGCACTGTACCCCCCGACCCCACCATGCCGTCGCTTTGTTATCCCGCCTCCTCTTCTTCCTCTTGGGCAGACTTTGCGACAGCCCATCTCCCAAGTGTTTGCTTTCCCTCTTAAGAACCCCCCTTGCATCCCCTTCTCTCTAGATTTCGCCGAGGCAAACCCACTCACAAATCCTTCAAGATGGCCGGTATGTTCAGGACGCAGCGCGCCCTGTGTCGCGAGATTAACCCAAGCTAACCCCGCATGTTTGTAGACTTTGAGAATGTCGCGAGTATGTCGAGCTTCCTCCAGCCGCCCGAGCACCAGTTGCGCGCGGTCGCCTAGTTCTTCGAACTGATTCGTGTCCAGAGCAATTCGTCGAGTTCTACTACAACCAGTTCGACGCCGATCGCAAGAGCTTGGCCAGCCTCTACGTACGCAAGACTTTGACCGCCACCACCACGTTTATTTTCTAACCTTTTCGCCAGCGTGAGAACTCGATGCTGACCTTCGAGTCCGCCTCTGTCCTTGGAGCTGCCGCTATCGTCGAGAAGCTTGCCGTTCGTCCTCCCTCTTCCGCAACCAACCATAACATCCCGGCTCTATCCACTGACACTCTCTCAACAGGGCCTCCCCTTCCAGAAGGTCAAGCACCAGGTCTCTACCCTTGATGCCCAGCCCTCCAGCGAGCAGGGCGGCATCATCATCCTCGTCACCGGCGCTCTCTTGGTATGTCAACTCCAATGATACAGCAATGATTGCCAATTCTGACATACTTTCTAGGTCGATGAGGAGCAGCGCCCCATGAACTTCAGCCAGGTCTTCCAGCTGAACAAGGACCCCAGCAACGGACAGTACTTCGTCTTCAACGACGTCTTCAAGCTGATCTTCGGTTAAGAACATACCACCATGAGAGACGGCATTGGGAGCGGCACATAGGCGAGGAGGGGCAGCAACACACCAAGTGGGGCAGGTTATTGAGAAAAACAATACCACAATTTTACGATCTGATGACGTTTAGATGGCAGCAGTTGGCAGCTGCGGAGAGTAGAAATGTTTTACATTGGTGATAATTTCACTCCCATCTAGATGCTCTTAGATTCATGTCGGCAATCCAATCCGTGAACAGCCTTGGGCGTAGTCAACAGCGCTGTTTCCGTCGTTTCACAAGGCACACAGAGCGGCCAAAGGATTCCGTAATGGACGTTCCATTTGACGGGGCAACCTTGGAAAGGTCGCTTGAATATAAGCTGAGGATAGTGCTGTTCTGCAGGAACTGGGATATGTCATGAGAAAGCCATTTGTATATCAGTGGATTGCCATTTGACACTTCCTTTTTTTTTTTTTTTCTCGAACAGTCTAACCGTAGATATTCAGCTTCTCATGGCGTAGATTCCCTTTCTCTAGTTTATCTCGCCAGGAACAAAATAGAGCGAGCTTCTCAAGCAGGTTCCCTGGGCCGATTGAAACTTCCCACGATTATACTATAACATCGGGTATTCTTAGAATAGTTGCATTGCTCATGATTATGAGGTTCAGGCACGACAGGTTTGCGTGGATTGGACAGCAGTGGACGTCGCCTGGTGACAGTTTCGTCTTTCGATGCCAGATCACGCAGCTTCTTCAATTATATCTAAAGCACGGGCGGAATGATACGAAAAGCAGCCATCCTCTGACAATGCTTCGGACGCGCCCAATGGCGGAGGACTGACAAACAAGGCGACATGGGTATGGGCTAGGACTAGTAGTTCTCGACTCGAAACAGCCCGTCCTAGCAACACGAGGACCATAGTATTACTTCGGGGTCTTTACCTTGGTGCGTTACGGCACCTAAGAAGCTTCCTGTATGCTCAGAAAGGCTGGAGGGCAGTACATAATTTACGCTTGCCAGCAAGGGCACTTTCGGCTAAATAATGCCAAGACGATGGGCAATGATTGTTCAATGTGGAGGATATGCACATTCGGTTACGCAGAAAACGCCACATGATGGCAGGAGCAAGCTCATCTATTGTGGTTTGTTCAAGCCCACGCCTGACATGTCACTGCGAGGCAGGGAATAAAAGGTAACCAGATAGAAATTCATTCATTTTCCGAGCCCTGAACCGTTCACGCCGTTGTCCCATAATCGCAATGCATTTGTGAGGGTATTAGACAGCTTAGATCTTGGTAGCGGCCTCCAGAGCCTTCTGCTTCTTGATGACCTTCATCTGGGCCTTAGCACCCATGATACCGCCACCCCACTGTCGGCGGGCCTGCTCGTGAGACTCGAGGAAACCATCCTTGACGGCAGAGACGAGCTTGGAGAGCTCGTTCTTGTCCTCAGCGCGGACCTCAGTGAGGGCCAGGACGGCAGCAGTCTGGAATAGAAAATTAGTTACCTGCAGAAACAAGAGTCTATGAACAAAGCATACCTTCTTGTGGACGACGGTGCCGAGACGGGCCTTGCCCTTCACAATAGCGTAGGGAATGCCCATCTTCTTGCAGAGGGAGGGGAGGAAGACAACGAGCTCGATGGGGTCGACGTCGTTGGGGATCAGGACAAGAGCAGCCTTCTTGTTCTCAATAAGGCCAACAACGTGGTTGAGACCGTACTTGACAGCGTAGGGCTTCTTGCTGACGTCCTCCTTCTTCTTGCCCTCCTTGACGGCGGTAGCCTCCTGGAGGAGACGCTCCTTCTTCTCGGCCTTGGTCTCAGGTCGGTACTTGTTGAGGAGCTTGAAAGCCTGGGCAGCGGTGTTGCGGTCGAGGACGTGCTGGAACTGGGCCAGAGCAGGGGGGACCTTGAGGCGCATGCGAAGGATCTTGCGCTGGCGCTGGAGGCGGACGTACTCGGGCCACTTCACCATGCGGGAGACATTGCGCTTGGGCTGGATGTCCTGGCCGATACCGAAGTTTCGGGGTCGCTTCTCAATGAGAGGGTTCTGACGGCCGTTAGCGGGTGCCGATTTCATCGTCGGGGGTAAAGGGTGCATACCTTGGGGGTCTTCTTGGAGCCAGCCTTTCCCTGGGGGAAAGGGGCGGGAGCGACCTTCTTGCCGGACTTGGGGGCCTGTCATTGAGAAAAGAAGACCATCAGCGAGGTGTTCAAGCCAAAGGATCTTCTCTGAACTCTAAGAGAGCAGATGGTGGCATTTCTGCGCACGCACGCTGCATCTCCAGCCAAGTCTTTACCTGGTTCACAATGGAACGCAGGTAGTTTGCCAGCAGGTCGCAAGCGACGCTGAGGCTCAATGGCGCCGAAGCGCATTCGACTCACAAAAGTGTGGCCATTAGAGTCCAGTTCGTCAAAAACTTACCATCTTGAATCGTTGGGTGAGTGCTCGGGGTTGAGGAGCAGATTCTTTGGGTGGGATGGATAGGGACAAGGAAGGAAGGGAAATAAATCACGAGAATAATTCTCGGTGGTGAATGCAAAAATTAGGGCTAACTGCGACATGGGAAGGTGCGCCCCACCAGCCGGGGCCTTCCATTTTTTTCCCCAATCAATCCGGCGACGGTCCCGCAATGCACGTGACCTTGGCACCGCTCACAGTGTATACAGTGCCGATGGACAATCCTGATTCATGAGTAAGAGGACTGGCAAGTAGTAGGTGCTAGACTTTTGGGCAGAATAATTAGGTGCTGGTCTCCATTTGACAACAAAGCGCATCACCGTTAAGAGTTCCAAAGGCACGAACTCTTCCTTCGGCACTCTGGGATAAGACAACACCTCCCTGGCTTTAGAAGTCCATATCGACTCGCTCCTGAGAAGCCAACTCTCAGCCTGTTTCACCCTCAAGAAACTTGAACAGAACTAAGATGCCGCCAACCATTTGCGTAAGATGCCAGGCCAACAGAGCTGTCGTCAAACGGCCAAAGAATCACCACAAGTTATGCAAGGAGTGCTTCCTTTCTGTTTTTGAAGACGAAGTCCACCACACGATTACATCCTCAAAGCTGTTCCATGAAGGCGAGCGAGTCGCTATTGGAGCGTCTGGTGGCAAAGATTCAACCGTGCTGGCGTCGGTGATGAAAACTCTCAACGAAAGGCACCAGTACGGACTAGACTTGGTATTGCTGAGCATCGATGAAGGAATCAAGGGCTACCGAGATGACTCGTTAGAGACAGTGAAGCGAAACGCTGTCCAGTACGACATGCCTCTTTTGATCGTTGGTTACGATGAGCTGTACGGCTGGACAATGGATCAAGTTGTCGAGACTATTGGTAAAAAGGGAAACTGCACCTACTGTGGCGTGTTCCGGCGTCAAGCCCTGGATCGTGGGGCCAAGAAGCTCGACATTAGGCATGTTGTGACTGGTCACAACGCCGACGATGTCGCCGAAACCGTGTTGATGAATTTACTTCGCGGCGACACACCCCGCCTTGCGCGAAGCACGAGCATTATGACCGGCAATTCCAACAGCGAGGTCAAGAGAAGCAAGCCCCTCAAGTACGCATATGAGAAGGAAATCGTCCTCTACGCCCACCACAAAAAACTGGACTATTTCAGTACGGAATGCATTTACAGCCCGGAAGCATTTCGAGGTACGGCACGAGGCCTGATCAAGAATTTAGAGAGGGTCAGACCAAGCGCCATTTTGGATATCGTGAGGAGCGGCGAGGACATGGCTCGACTCACGCCTGGCAACGGGGCAGGGGCATGCGCTTGTGATGAAAACGAAGGGATGGGAGGCTGCGGTTCGGCAAATGGACGGACTTCTGGTAACGAGCTGGCCCAAATGGAAGGGAAACTCAAGGAGGAGTCTAGAGCTGCGGAGCTCGAGACGGAAATCACAACGGAGGGCAGCCAAAAGTCCTCTGATGGATCGGTTGCTTTACCAATCCGGACACGGCAGCAGCCCGATGCACCTGCTCCAGCATCAACACAGAGACTTGGCCAATGTGTTAAGTGCGGATACATGTCTAGTCAAGGGATTTGCCAGGCGTGCACACTGCTGGAGGCATTGAACAAGAACAGGCCGGAGATTTCAATATAGCCCCGGGCACACCCCGATATAACTGTGTACCACCGTACTGTTCTCTTTCATCACAGGGGTCTGAACCAAATGATTTGACGTGTTGTATTGTTGATATCCTTCTGTTCTGCCATCCAGCCAGTCCTCCGCGTCCTTCATCTTAATTTATATACAATCGTGATGTACACGTGCAGCATCTTGTGTCTCGTTGACAGCTACAAACGCCTTTAAGCGAAGCGAGTCTCGAGCTAAATGCATTTGTCAATAAGGGCTCATCCATTTGAAGTTTGCTTGACCAACTCACCTTCCAAGGGTTGTTCAGCTCGAATCCGGGGGGGGCCACGGCCTTGTCGGTCTGCCCTCGTAGTGATCCTGTAAGTCGGCGGTCACGCTCCATCACTATAGGGAAATTAGTATCAGATGTTTCGTTCGACGGGCAGTTTCAAGGGTTTTGTACTTTGCTGCGCTGTGTTAGCATCAGTCATTTAACTGCAAGAAACACGGGTATCATACCTTGTCCCACTGGTCCACGGAGTAGCGAGGTCGCTTGCCATCGTTCTGCATAGTCTTGATGACGGCAAGACCAGTTCCGGTGACACCAAACATCTATTCCTTTATCAATTCTCGTCCGAATTGCTGCAGTATGTTGTCCTGGAACGTACGGTAACCATGATGGCATAGGGCAATAATGCCTCAAAAGGGACGGGCATGATGGCGTCGGTGCTGCGGAAGCAGACTTTTCGAACGTCAGATGTTCTTTCACCGACGGTCAAGTCGAATTGAGTTGGTTGGAGTGACCCTGCGTGTTGCTGGAGGTCGTCGTCGTGGTTCTTCTGAGCGGCCGGGATTTGGATCTTGAAGCTCGCGCCCCAAGCCGAGCCATTGACAGTAGAGGAATTGGTGATGCGTTTCCTGCCTCAGGCATCAATTGCTATCGGCTTTGGAAAACAGACCCACTTACCCCTGCACGTCACAGCAGTGTGGGTCTGGCGTCCTCGCACTGTCAGTGAACTCAAATGCCGTGCCTGATTACAGCGCCTGAGTATCGCACGCACTGTATCAACACGCTCCGCGACGCCTTGGTTGGCACTTGGTGATCAACGCGACAGCTCTCGCGAGACTGCCTCGTGTCCTTGTTCCGCCACGACCACGATCGTTAAAAGCCCTTACTGACACGAGCGTTCGGACGCACTGCCTACTGCCTTCTCCTCAGCTGCTCGACAAACACAAGGCCTATTTGCGCGTTTGCTCAACCCTTCGATCCCTCATCGCGCGTCTCGAAAGCGCCATGGTCAAGACGTGACAACACAAGACACCCGTCGCATCGCCGTCATACTGAACGATATGTAAAAGCAAGACGATCACACAGCCGAACTGCATTGGAATACCGGGGCGACTATGACGAGTGCTCAAGCAATGGAGGATGCGCTACAGCAGAGTGTGATGCTCTCCGACGAGGATGCTGAATACGAGACAGCAGACACTGCAGGTGGAGCGTCAACGATAAATGCGGCAGGGGCCAACAATCATACTTCAAGGAATACCGAGGATGAGGATGGGGAGTTTAGCGATCGAGACGCGTCGGGCGAAGAGCTAGATCAGGATGCCGAGGGCGAGGAGGACAACGATTATGAGATGCACCAACAAGCCACGGCTGGTCGACACAAGCACCATGATCAAGACGACATGGACGATGATGGCGAAGAGGAAGGCGATGAAGATGCCGAAGGAGAAGAGTACGATGAGGAAGAAGGAGTGGGCGCGGTTAAGCTGAAGCCTGGAGAGGTTGATGAGGACAGTGAAGATTCAGAAGCTGCAAGTGGCATCGAGGAGGATTCTGACGACTGGGAGGATCCTGGCGGTGCAGAAGATGAGGACGATGACGACTTGGAAACTGCGCCGACCAGCAACTGCGTGTTCTGCGGGCAGACTGAGGAGGATGATCCAAGCGAAGACTTTGATGAATATCTGGCTTGCACAAACTGTGGTGCAAACTGTGAGTTTCGAATACTTCAGTGCCGGTACAACTGACCTAACGCTCCTCAGCCCACCAGCAATGTGCTCGAGATGCGGCCGCGATGAGTGAGAAGAATAGTAAGTCATGACGATATCACAAATGCACGGGCTAAAGTACTGACCTTTCCAAGACGCCGCAAACTGGAAATGTCCTGATTGCTCCAATGATGATTCCGATGTTGAACATGGAGATGTACACGGGGATGATGGTGCGGAAGATACGGCGCTCCCTTCACAGTCAGATTTGACGGGACCGGACGAGGACAACTTCGGTATTCGACCAGGGGCTGAGGACTCCAAGTCGCAATCATCATCCCAGCAATCCGAGCCACATGTGGATCAGCCAAACGAGCACCGAGCACTGAGGAAGCGCAAGTCCTTGTCAACTGAGCCCGACGACAACAGCATCTCCCTACGAAAGCGACGGCGGCCCCAGTCAGTTGAGCCGAGCCTTTCGCAAGACGATGCAACAGACCATGGCAACTCCACAGAAAATGCAAGGCAGCATTCGTCAAGGTCCCATCGCCTCAAGGTGACGAGGCCTCCGCCAGTGACAGTCGAAAAGCGTACCCGCACCTCGCTGGTCATAAAGATTGAGGTCAGGCCCGGCAACCTCAAAGAGATTCTGTCGAGGAGGAAACGCGATAGGCGGCGGGCTCCCTCTAGCGTTGTACGACCGCCACCACCCCGACCTCCACCGGCTACTCCAAAGCCCAACCCAACACCTATCACAGCTCTGCCGACCCCATTTACCTCCGACAATTACTCACAGCCATTCTACTCGTTTCTGGATCGCGAAACGGACGATACTAAAGGGAAACCTTATGGTGGTATCTTGAACGAGGCTGAAGCCGACACCTCTAAAACCCTACCGGTGCCGGAGGATAGACGAAAGTTCGACCAAGCAAAGCAAAAGGCTGAGGATGAGTGGAGAGCCAGAATTCTAGCCATGCAGGCCGAAGCAGATGTTCCTACTCGGAGGCCCAAGAAGTCCAGCGATAACGCCAGCCAAATTGAGTGCATCGAATTCGGTGGCTGGGAAATCGACACTTGGTATGCTGCGCCCTATCCGGCAGAGTACAGCAGGAATCGCGTGCTCTACATTTGCGAGTTCTGTTTGAAGTACATGAATTCAGACTACGTCGCGTGGCGGCACAAGCTCAAATGCCCTGCGAAGCATCCACCCGGCGATGAGATATACCGCCACGGATCCGTGTCCGTTTTTGAGGTTGACGGGCGCAAGAATCCTGTATACTGCCAAAACCTCTGTCTCCTGGCGAAGCTCTTCCTGGGCTCCAAAACGCTGTACTATGACGTCGAACCATTCCTCTTCTACGTATTATGCGAGTACGACGATTGTGGCTATCACTTTGTTGGCTACTTCTCCAAGGAGAAGAGGGCCAGCAGCCAGAATAACGTCTCATGTATTCTGACATTACCAATACACCAGCGAAAGGGTTACGGTAATTTACTAATCGACTTTTCCTATCTTCTGACAAAGGTGGAACAGAAAACGGGATCCCCGGAAAAGCCTCTGTCGGACATGGGATTGGTCTCTTATCGAAACTACTGGCGCCTGATTCTGTGTCGATATTTTTTGAAAGTTATGAACAGCGGTGAACATAAGCGAGAAGGGCTCAGCGTCAAGAGGATATCCGACGACACGGGGATGACCCCCGATGATGTGATCTCAGCGCTGGAGGGCCTGCGTGCTCTTGTGCGAGATCCGCAGACGAAGCTCTACGCATTCAGGGTCGACACGGACTACTGCCGACAGTACGTCGAAAAGTGGGAGTCCAAGGGTTATGTTCAGCTCAGCCCTGATGCCCTTGCCTGGACACCGTACGTGATGGGACGCAGCAATGCCGTCAATTTTGAGCTTGGTCCACCAATTAATACCATCGCCCCGAGGGAGGATGAAGAAGCAAAGGTGGACGAAGGCAACAATGATGACAGCACACCCACTCAACCGCAAGTGAATGGTGCCGATACAGCAAAAACGGAGACTGGGGATGACCTCCCACTGGATTCGACAGAAGCGAATGAAGGCCACAAAGCTGAGCCGATCAAATCTGTCGAGAAGATCCAGCCCGAAGACAAAGAAAACACATCCCCCCCTGATGAGGAGATGAAGGATGCCGACGAGGACGAATCGGCTGCATGGACTCTACCATATCGAAATATTCCACCGGTTCGGTTTGAGGTCTTTCCAGCTATCGCAGGCAGTCGCAGGGCCGACCGCTCGCGTCAGAGTATCAGCCGGCCACCCGCACCACGCACATCGAGCAGCAACTCTCGGCCAAAGCGACCAAGTGGCAGCAGTCACCGCCCAACGCCCAGGCCAAAGAGTGGCGGTTCAAGACGAAAGTCTGGTGGCACTGGTCGTGGTCCGGGGCGATGGCCAAAGGGCACAAAGAAATCCGATTATGGGAATGCCGACAGCGGGCCTGGTCTTCCGCCTGGGTGGGGGGCAAAGCAGGGCAAAGAGCCGGGGGCTGATGGCACCGATAGCGTCGAGGTTGCGACGGAGGACATACCCGCTCAGGATTCCGTTGTAGTTTCGACAACAAGGACCAATGGCGCACCTGCGGAGCCCGGGGAGGAAGACCAAGATGCCTCCGGCGCGGAGACAGACTCGGGGCGCAACGCTATCGAGGAGGAGGATGTCGATGCCGAAGGGGAGGATGTGTAATGGATTATTAGCGTGCTCTTTGCAGGGTTGGGATTTGGTTGGCTGTGCTCTATACCATGGGGCTGGAGTACTCAATTGGACGTCGGATGGTAATGAGAAGTGTGATCTGGCCTGTGCAAATCTCAGAATCTATGAGGTGAGCATGGTGGGTAGTGGATAGCGAATCGTGGACAGCATCTACGCCAAATGTCAGAACAGGGTTGTAGAAATATACCACATAGAGAATTCGTATGCGTCCGATCCCACATGTATGTTCCGTGATGTCGAGTCAGTGCTGTTCAATTGCTGCTAAACTCCTTCCACCAGCTTAGAGTGTAGTCCGTCGCAGCATTCCACACACAGGGTAAGTTGGCTATGAATCCACCACAACTCACTAGAAGTCTATCTATTGTCATGATACATATTTCTCACTCAGTAAATTAGTCAGAAAACCCTCCCTGGATGTGGTTGTTGTAAGGGTAGGAGAGGAGAGAGGGAAGCCAATGCTTCCGTTCCGAGGAACCAAGCAATCTTGCCCATTTTTATAGGCTAGCCCAGAGAACGCATTTCCTTCCTCACTGAGTGGCAAGCCCCACCATTCGCTCTTCTCCCCCGCATACCAAGATGGCCCCCCGGCTTTACCCCAGACGCTACCTCATCGGCACTGGCGTTCGGCACTGGTTCCTCGGTATCAAACCAAGGGATATTTTGTCGATTTCGTTGATAGATTTCTGAAATTGAGTCCTTTGGAGTTGGACACACAGCCTTGATTCGGTTTCCCAGAGCAGACACCAGATCAACCACCACCATGCGATACCAACCTGCTTTTTCCAGTCTGTTGACTTTTGTGGGCTTGCCGCAGCTCGCAACGCCTACTGAGACGCCAACTCTGCCCGAACATGTCTTGCCACAAAACCTTACTCGAGAGGCATATCCTCTACCTATTCCGTCCTTGGAACTCGACTTCCGCATGATCGTCAATCTCAACCCTCTCATTCCCATCGGCAACGGGCCTTTTGGTCGCCGGAATTGGATCTCTTTCTCGGGAGGAACATTTGCGGCTAAATGGGCTACCGGTACTGTCGTCCCAGGAGGACAGGATAACCAGGTCGTTATTGAGAACGATCTCAGCACCAACTTGGCAACGGCATATCTGTTGAAGACGGACGACGAAGAGCCTGCGTACATTACGATCAAAACTGGAGGCTGGAGGTATGGACCCAGAGAGGTAATGGAGAAGCTTTTTGATCCTAGCCAAGCTGGCACGGTATCGCCATTTGAGTATTCGTTTTGGCTGCAAGCAGCGATGGAAACGGGTGACGGCCGATACAACACATCTCTCAACCATGCCTTGTGGGTAGGCAGCGGTGCGAGATTGGGGAGCACAGTTATTTACGACGCGTACCGCGTTGTGTGACGAACACTAGATTCAACATAAATACGAAAAAATCTCTCAAGGATGATTCCGAGTCGAGCGGAAATAATGATACCTTGTAAATGAAAAAGCTATCTCGATGATGCTGGGTGCAGGGTAGGGATGGGAGTAGTCCTAGCCGCCAACACAACACCTTCATTCTCACAAAATGCCCCTCGGATGGATGTCTCAAGAATAGATGGGCCGAAATGAGAGCCTTCACCGAGATCTGGGTCACTGGAGCATGGAAAAGATGTGGGATGGGGTGATCCAGGAGCTGAAGAGTGCGGCCAACGGTGCCAGTCCAGAGTTATACACGCAAGGAGGGTGATTAGCAATCAGGGCTTCAACACCGGCAGTGATAAACTTCCTAGGCTCTGTCAGAAATTACGGGCCTGTCGTCGTCGAGGATTTGGCATCAACAGGATAGTGATGTATCGCTGTTCAATGTGATTCTCTTTTAGCATGTTTTGTTTTCGCACATCATCTAGGAAACGGATGAAACTTATTCTCATGAACCGGCAGCACCCAGGGCCCGTGAGATTAATGGACGGTTTGGATGCGATGTGAAGCCAAATTATAGACCTGGCTAGGTGGCCTAGAAGACACGGGTCGGCCTGCATACTGATGTATTCGCGTGGCGGTTAGAAGTGTATCTAAGCGGATGGATTGAAGATATATATAATAGAGGAATGAGCCAATGTGCTGCCGTTTCATCATATGTAGGTTGAGGTCGTAAAACATCATCTCATCATGATACCTCTTGATTCTGTGTGTGGCCCTCGGCCTCATCATCTTCACCCTCCCCCTTCCTCTCTCCCCAAAAGCCTTTCCCATAGCTCACCAAAATTTCCTCACCCTTTTTAATTCCTCCCTTTGCTTTGCTACTGCCTTTGCTTTTCTTTCCGCCTCCGCCAACCATGACCCAAACGCCCACACACTGCTGCCCCCATCGCTCGCACCACACCGTCCGGAATTCGGCATTCGCCCTCTCACCGACACCCCTGAAGTCGTTGACGAACCTGGCCTCGTTGCCTTCCCGGGCTGCATCCACTGCGAGGTCGGCATCGCGATCCAACCACAGGTCGTAGTCGCTCTCTGCGGATGAGGCCGTACCGGCGTGCACCCGCCCTAGGTAGGGCATGATGAATGAGCCTGCGGGGAGGTCCTTGGCAGCAAAAAGGCCGTGCTGGCCGCATGCGGGGTGCGACGGCGTTGAGATGGCCTGTATCTTGACGAGAGGGCAGGGTGTTGGGGAGGCCGAAGCTGGGATGGTGGCGGTGCTGCTACCAGTTGGCTTGGCACGCAGGGCCTGAAGCTGCGTGGGCGTTACGCTTTTGTCGAGAAGAGGTGAACGAAGGTAGGAGAACGGGTCAGGCCAGTTCTTTGGCGTAGCCATTTTGAGTCGACTTTGGCTGCCTATTGATATTCCCTGGGCGGACTAATTAGAGAGCATTTGTTGCTGAGGTTGGAATGGATTTTTCTGAAAATCGTCCTAGAATGCTGGTGCTTCTGAAAATTGGCTGCACTTGGCTGAACTGCGAAGGCACATGGATTGAGTGTTTATGAGGTTACGGATGGATGAAAGCCGATTCAAGAAATGGACACATCGATGTGCAAATGTGAATGCGGAAAGGCGTCGTTAGGATCTTGATTGATGATATTGTGGGAGTACGGCCTTCGCACTTGAGCCCAATCATGGATGGCCTCGGCCTCGCAGTTTTAGATACACACTGCCAAGTTAGGTTCTAGATAGGTAGTCAGTTGAATTTCTCCGGCAATCGACGATCCGCCAAGCCGCATTAATTGCCAGTTGTCCCATGGTGTGAGTCCCATCTCCCCCTCTGAAACTGTGAGACGCATCGTCTCATCCGAATTTGTGGAATGCATGATTGATCACCGGGAGGCGGTGGTCGTCGCATCGGGTAAACCCAGACCGAGCCAGCAGAGAGAGCACAGCACCTTCTGGTTTCTGGGCGGCAACCTAGTCGGGAAGGCCGGAGGGTGGCCCATCCTCCACTTATTTATCCTTGGTGCTAGCACTGAGTATTGCTCGTTCCTAAGGTAGTAGGTAGGTAATCTTGGTAGCACACACTCACTGCTTGCGTATGGGGAATTGACTAGGTCGTACTTCGGAGGCCGTCGCAGCCACTGCGACGGTTGAGTCCGTCTCCGCGGCCAGCCAGGACACACCTCCAGGTAGTTTTAAGGTGTTGTTGCTAGGCAGGCACTAATAAATTACTGCGTACCCACCGCGGCGTGGCCGTCGTGACGTAGCTGTGGCTGCCAAGCCCAATGGGCAGGTGGACAGCCTGCCCGAGCATTCGACAGCATGGCACAGCACAGTAGGTGCCCAGCCGCGCCAGGGTTAGGGTGGCCAGGTACGTAATCAGGCTGCGCAGCCATCCTCGCCTCCCGCTCCCACTGCCAGCAAGCCGCCCATCTGATTCAGTCCAATCCAATCCAATCCAATCCGATCCAATCCAGTGATTCCAGTCCCTCCTCCGACCAAGCCCCCAAAGGCCAGACGAGTGTTCTTAACCCGCGTCCTGCAGCTTCGCCCCGTGCCCCACGAAGCTCCCCATCCTTTTGCGCGACACTCCTCGCCTGTTCTTCCTCCTGGCATCTCTCCATCTTGCCCTGGAGCGAACATCCACCTGCCAGCTCGCCGCCGCCGTCTGCCGCTAAGCCTGTTTGCGCCCTCACCCCCGGACCTCTGCACCTCTCTTGCTGTTCCTGCCTGTCACCCCACGAACGCCTGCTCCAGCCTCCCACATCCAACCTTCGGCGCGATCGGCGACTCCAAAGGCATTTTTCGATCGCGCACTCCCTCGCTGTCCCTCGCCTCTCTTTCTGCGCAAGCGCACTTGCCCGAGAGCGACCGAGTCCAACCAGTCGCCCGTCCGACCTCGCTCGCCCCCTCCTCTTTCGCCTCCGCCCGGCCCAAGGTCGGATTCCCGAGCGCCTCAAACTTGGCGCCGCATTTGTGTCGCTTCGCGTCGCAGCACCAGAGTGCATCTTTGACGCAGCTGCTGGCATCGTCTGAAGAGCTTGATTGTGTCGCTGCCGTCGCCCCGGCGCTCAGGACACGCGCTCTCTTTCTGCATTAGGCTCCATCACAGATCGCATCACACCTCTCGCCCATCATGTCGAAGGTAATGCGAAGCGTCAAGAACGTGACCAAAGGGTACTCTAGTGCCCAGGTCAAGGTTCGTGAGGGTATGTTGAACGCAATCGCCGCCCCTTCATGCCTCCTTACTGATTTGTTCGTGCAGCTACCAGCAATGATCCATGGGGTCCGACTGGGACTCAGATGAGCGAAATCGCTCAGATGACTTATAACACGTACGCGATCCTTCCTGTCGCCACCTCTATATGTTGTGAATGGTCTTTTCTGACGGTAAACTATGCACTAGATCTACCGAGTTCTACGAGATTATGGATATGCTCGACAAGCGTTTGAATGACAAGGGAAAGAACTGGCGACACGTTCTGAAGGCCCTCAAGGTCCTTGACTACTGCCTGCACGAGGGTTCCGAGCTCGTCGTCACTTGGGCTCGCCAGAGTATCTACATCATCAAGACCCTGCGGGAGTTTCAATATGTCGATGAGGAGAGCCGAGATGTTGGGCAAAATGGTAGGTACTCCTGCGCAGTTCCCTGGTAGCTCATACTTATTCCTTTCCAGTCCGGGTTGCCGCAAAGGAACTCACTTCACTCATTCTCGATGATGAGAGGCTCAGGGCCGAACGAAGCGACCGGAAGACTTGGAAGTCACGCGTCACGGGACTTGAGGAATTTGCGCCTCACCACGCCGAATCCTCTCATCGCCGGGAGCACCCACGCGAGCGAGGACATGACGATGAAGAGGATGCTGAGTATCGATTGGCGATTGAGGCCAGCAAGTACCAAGAGGAGGAGGACAAGAAGAAGAGAGAAAGCCGCCAGCATGTTACCGATGATGACGACGATTTGGCCAAGGCCATCAAGCTGAGCAAGGAGGAGGAAGACAGGAGACGCAAGGATCTGGATGAGAACAACCCTTCGTCCTTTTTCGACGACGACCTTATCCAGACCCAGCCCAGCCAGCAGCCCCAACAACAGTTCAATGGCTTCAACCAAGAGTATCAGCAGGGTAACCAGGTGGATTTCTTCGCCAACCCCATTGATCAGAACCAAATGCAGAACCAGCCCACTGGCTACATGAACAACGCCTACACTGGTTTCCAGCAGCAACAGCAACAACCGACCGGCTTCCAGCCCAACTATAACGCCGGGTTTGGGTTGCAACCCACTGGTTTCGACCCTTACGCCCAGCAGCAAAATGTTCAAGGCTTCCAACCACAGCCTACCGGCTACAACCCCTACCTTCAGCAAGTTCAACAACAGTCACTATCGTCTCCTGCGTCTCCCGCCCCCGAATCCAATCTCCAGGCCGGTAGCAACAACCCTTGGGCCACTTCCAACAACCCACAGGCACAGGCTCTGAAGGCCACACCTACCGGCTCCAACAACCCATTTGCCCAGTTTAACCGCCCACAATCCGCCAAGCCCAACCCGATCTCCTCCCTGGGCTCACTCCCCGAACAGAAGACACTTGCATCGTTCGGCAACCAACCCCAAGCCCAGCCACAGCTTCAGCAGCAGCTTAGTTTCGGTCAACAACCCCAGCCGCAGCTCCAGCAGCAGCTTAGCTTCGGCCAACAATCCCAGCAACAGCTTGGCGGCACGCCACAGAAAGAGTTGAACGAACACGAGTCTCGCCTCAACCAGCTCCTTGCTACAGGCGATGGAATGGATACCTATGGTAATACTGGCAACCTTCGTATCCCCGCCCAGCACACTGCTCCCGGCACCTTTATCAACAGTGCTGGCTCTGGAATGGCTCGAATCAACGCCGATGCAACGGGCAACAACCCTTTCATGCGACAGCAGTTCACTGGCATGCCTAGCATGAACTACGGCAACCAGGTTCCGGCGGCAACAGGCCCCGCAGGCATGAACGGCCAGGGCACCAACAACCCCTTCGCCGCTCAGCAGGCCCCTCGACAGCAGACGCAGGGCGGGGATCTAATTCAGTTTTGAGAGCGGTCCGAGGATCACAACTCGTTGGTACACAGGCTTGGGTGGTTCTTCGTTTCGCACTTGCCTATAAGACAGCCTCCTTTTTTCCTGCCTGTCTTTACGCTTCCGTCTGATTCCCCGGTTCTTTACAGGCGAAGAATGGTATCCCCCTGTTCATAGTCACTTATGGTTTTCACCAATGTTAGGTTTTGGGGAGGTTTGTTTAAGCCAAGAGAAACTGGAAGCTCTCTTGGCGGCCTATGGGAATTAAGACAGCGTGTCTTTTTTCAAAAAATTCTAGATCTGCTTCAATCTACCTGTTCATAACTTTGTCATTTCCAGGTTCCTGCCCTTTGTAACGAACAACAAAAAAGGTATCTTCTAAACAAACTTGTAGCGTAGCAGTCTTGACGAAAGCATCTCTGATCAGTGTGAAGCCGGGATACGCAAATACCACTACTGCTAGAGATATTTGCGAACACTCAGAGAGGGAGCTCGTACTTCGTCGGATGGGTATGGAGCATCCCGGCTCGGCGCGGCCTGCTGTCTCCCCTGGAACGTCCATGTCTTCGGGAAGGCGAATAGGGTTCAGCCATCGTGTCCAAGCTAAACACGAGCTTGGGAACGAACTGATAAGTGACTAACGAAGCGATGTAGACTTCGGTTCTGCGCCATGTGGCGTACGTGCACAGCATCATTGCCGAATTATGTGCGACGTCTTGGCTTAGCCAGCTTCTTCCATCATCTGGATGAACTCATCGAGATTGACCCCGTTCTTGCCGTTGTGATCTAGGTGCTCAATCATGCTTTGAATCTCTTCATCTGTCATGGTCCTCTCCTCCTTGATATCCTGGGCCAACCTTCGCATGTCCTCGAAAGAAATGATTCCGTCCTGATCGTAGTCGAACATGTTGAACACCTTGATAGCTTCTTCCCGGGGGTCGCGGTTGGCAAGGAGTTTGGCCGCGCAAAGCCTGAAATGATCGAGGTAGACGTAAAGTCGGTTGATTGGACAGTTGTGGGATTCTTGCCAGTCAGGCGGGACAGTGCCATAGTTCTCGAGCTCTCTGAAGTAGTCGGGTTTCGGCATATCGAACCCTAGGGCGGCGAGCGCATGTCGAAACTCGTAGCTATTGAGCCATCCCTTCTTCTTCATATCCATCAGGTCGAACTGTTGCTCACGTTAGCGCACGCGTCCTTTTGGTGCGCACTCGAGGCGTCGCGACTCACCACCTCATCGATGTGTTCCCGATCCTCTTCAGGGATGTTGCTGTACTCCTCATTGGATAATACTTGAGGAGCGGCGGGCTGTCGCGAATGCGTAGGGTGTGTTGAGCCACCGGCTATTGAGCGAACCGGGAAGGAAGGCCGTGGTGTCGTATGGGGGTTCATGGTTGACAGCCGAAGAGACGATCAGCGATCGATCAAGGAGGCGATATCAGAGTGTGCTTGGCCAGCTGGACTTGCAGCCTGCATGCAGTTCCAAGCGGTGAGGGACAAGGTCAGGCGACTGCCAATTGCTCAGTCGCCCAGCTGAGGCGAGTGGCAGCAGGATCGGATGGTGGAAGCAGAATGTTGTTTTGAAATGTACCAGCGTGGCGCAACAATACGCTGGCTCTAACGATGATTTTGCATATGCCGCTGGGCTGGGTGCTGGCTGGGCCAGGAGCTTCATTGAGCAGAAACGCGCCCGTGTGACGCGCTCGACACTAGGTAACCCAGCTCCATTGTTCTGGTGGAGTCTGCCTTGGGTACATCTGACAAATGTATTTGTCCCAGGCAGCTGCTAGGCACCAGTACCACACCGATGAGTAGCGCCTACCGGTCACCCCATTGGTTGGCGTTACTAAGCAGCAGCTTTAGAGCCAATCAGACACAGCGTTCTTGTCTGAGGCAGCAACGCAGCTGATGGCTGGAGCGCCAGGATCCGCCCCGAAAAAAAGCTGGTTGGGCGAACTGGCAGAGGCTGCGACCTGACCTCACTACAACTCTACATCGCCAGCACAGGTGAAAAGGGCGCGCAACATACGGCCGGCCCCTTCATCCTTGGCCTATTTCTTTGCGATCTGTCCTTCCTTTTCTCGTCATTGCCGTCCTTTCCTGCTCTCTTCTGAGCTTTTAACCCCCAACCTGCGCGCAGACACGCGCCGCTAACGCTGAAGCTTCTCATTTGTGGTCCAGCAAATGCGAATCTCCTGGTGAAGAAGTTTCGCACCATTACGCCCCCCCCGCGATCCCATTGCCGATCGTGTATCCCCCGACGGATCCTCGTACGCGACTGCGCGAATATTCACGACGGCCTCTGATCGATTCGACGAGCTCGCTCCGCGAATTGTGAAGGCTCGGTAGCGCGACGTGGCAGCTCAGGCTCGACCGCGATCCAACCCACCACTCCATCCTATCACCGACTCACGCGAATCGATCGACGCTCAATATGTCTTTCGGCGGGTTCGGCGGCTTCGGCCAGAATAACAACACCAACACCAACCAGCAATCCACCTTCGGAGGCTTCGGTTCCAACACCAATAACAACACCTCAAGTAAGTTCATCATGTCGACATGAACTCGACGGGCAGCGGTGCTGACTGGAATGCCAAAAAAGCCTTTGGAAGCGGAACGAGTGGATTTGGTCAGACCAACACCTCCGGCGGTATGTTTGGTCAGAACAACGCCACTACTTCCAGCGGCTTCGGCGCGTCAACCGGTAAGGCTTGACAGGCTATTTCCTTGATGCACCGCTGCCATCGAATGAAGACTAAACGACGAGGAATGATACGGACTGCTAACGGTGCTCACAGGTGGCTTCGGCTCAAACACTGGCACTGGCTTTGGAAGCAAGCCGGCCTTTGGCTCTACTGCCAACACTGGCACTGGCTTGTTTGGGTCCAACACGGGCAATACCAACACGTCGACCTTTGGCGGCTTTGGGGCCTCAAACAGCAACAACACATCAACTACCTTCGGAGCCGCCAACAACACTGGTGGTCTTTTTGGGAATACTGCTAATAAGCCTACGACCGGATTTGGCACCGCCAACGCAGGCACCTCTTCGCTCTTCGGCGGCGGCAACACCGCTAACACGACCTCTGGCTTTGGAGGGGGATTTGGAGCCGCCAACGCTGTCAGCGGTGACCCCCCTGGCACTGCGAATATTACCAACTTCCAACCACACACGGAAAAGGAGCCCAACAGCACTGCGACGAACTCTTTTCAGAACATCTTGTTCCAGGAGCCGTACAAGAAGTGGTCTTCAGAAGAACTTCGCCTCGCCGACTATGTGCAGGGCCGACGACACGGCAATGCTAGCGGCGGCGGCGCTTTCGGTGTGAGCTCTGGCTTTGGCGGGGGCTTTGGCGCAAATACGACCAACACCACAACGTCAGGATTTGGAGCCAACACAGCAAGCACCGGCGGTCTTTTCGGAAACACCAATGCCACCGCCAACACTGGTACCGGTTTTGGACAGACGGCCACCAGTGGCTTCGGTGCCTCGACTACCGCCAATACTGGTGGTTTATTCGGCAACGCTGCTGCTAACAAGCCAAGCGGCGGACTTTTCGGCAACACGCAACAGGCCCAGCCGACTGGTGGTTTGTTTGGCGGTGGAAACACTTCCACTGGATTTGGGAACACTAATACCTCTACGACTGGCACTGGCTTCGGTGCCTCGACCAACACCACTGGAGGGCTCTTTGGAAACACCCAGAACAAGACTGGAGGCACTGGCTTTAGCTTCGGCAACACCGCCAATACCACTGCGAACACCACCTCTGGTTTTGGTACTACTACCAACAATGCCTTCGGTGGTTCTACCAACACTGGCACTGGTCTTTTTGGAAACACCAATACCCAGCAGCCTGCTACTGGAGGGCTCTTTGGTGGCAACAACCAACAGCAAAATACTGGTACCGGATTTGGCTCGGCCTTCGGTCAGCAGAACCAGACACAGCAGACCGGAGGCCTTTTCGGTAACCAGCAGCAAAAGCCAGCTGGAACGGGCCTTTTCGGAAACGCCGCCAACACCGGTACGTCTACCGGCCTTTTTGGTAACACCAACCAACAGGCTGGCACTGGCTTCGGCGCTAGTACCAACACTGCTGCTGGCGGTACTGGCCTCTTTGGAAATAAGCCCGCAACCGGCAGCAGCCTCTTTGGAAACACCACGCCAGCCCAAACCAACACCGGCGGGACTGGCTTGTTTGGTGGCCTAAACACCCAAAACCAGCAGGCTGGCGGAACCGGCTTGTTTGGCGCTGCAGGCAACCAGCAGCAGAAGCCCAGCCTCTTTGGCAGCGCTCCTCAGAACACGGGCACTGGTTTATTTGGAGGACAAAGCACCCAGACTCAGGGATCGAGCCTTTTCGGCGGTTCTGTCCAACCACAACAACAGAACAATTCGATCCTTGGCAACTCCCAGTCGGCGCCCCAAGGTCTCACCGCCAATCTCAACGATGTCTCCGCATACGGTACTCCCTCTCTTTTTGCTGGCCTGAGTGGCAACGAGACCCAAAACCCTGGCCCGCTTGCCACCCCCCTCAACGGCAGCTCGAAGCCTAGGAGGAGCTCGATCTTGCCTATGTACAAGCTGGCGCCCGCCTCTGCGTCTCGCTTTGCTACTCCTCAGAAGCGTGGCTTTGGGTTCTCGTACAGCACCTACGGCACTCCTTCTGGTAGCCCCGCGAGCAGCATCTCTAGCACTCCTGGCAATATGGGCCGCAGCCTTCTCGGCTCCAGCGTCAGTGGCTCCTTGAGCAAGAGTGTCTCAACCAACAACCTCCGCCGTAGTTTCAATACCGAGGATAGCATTCTGGCTCCCGGCGCTTTCTCTTCCGGCTCGCAGCCCCGATGGTATGGCAGCACTGGCTCCAAGAAGCTCGTCATCAACAGAGACATTAGAAGCGATCTGTTTTCGACGCCGCCCAAGAACAAGCAGGTGAACGACGGTAGCAACGGCTCCCGCAAGCTCTCAAAGCGTGTCAGTTTCGACACACGAGATGTCGAGCCAGAGGATGGAACACCCGTCCGTGCCGCTCTTCCAGCTCCTGGAGATGTCGCTAGTCCCCCTACCGAAGAGACCCCCCGTCAGACCCGAGTGAACGGCTCTAATGGCTCCAAGACTCCGGAGATGGATGAGGTCAAGGGCACCGAGCTGACCATCGTTCACGAAGATGATACTACTGCCACCCCTGACACCAGCTCTGTCAGTGGCCTGGACCTCACCCCTGGCGAGTACTGGATGTCGCCTCCCAAGGAAGATCTGGAGAGTTTGAACCGCATGCAGCGCCAAAAGGTTGACAACTTCACTGTCGGCCGCGATAATGTCGGCTATGTCGCTTTCAAGGTTCCCGTCGATCTCAGCAACATCAACCTTGATGATATTTGCCGAAACCTGATTGTTCTCGAGCCCCGATCTGCGACCGTTTATCCTGTGGCTGCCAAGAAGCCTCCCGTCGGTAAGGGCCTCAACGTTCCAGCCCGAATCTCTCTGGAGCAGTCCTGGCCCCGCGGTGGACGTGACAAGCGCATTACCGGTGATCCCAAACGATTCAACAAGCACATTGAGCGCCTCAAGCGAATTGAGAACACCACGTTTGAAAGCTACAACAAGGACACTGGTGTTTGGGTCTTTGGCGTGGAGCACTTCACGACTTATGGCCTGGATGATGACGACGAGGACTCGGACACTGAGTTCGACACGATGCAGCCTGAGCCTGCCGACTCCCCTCAGATGGCTCTGGATGTCTCCATGAACTACTCTGTGGAAGACGACACCGTTGGTTTTCGGCGACAGGGTGGCCTCCCCGGTGCGTTTGATGAGCAGGCCGCTGTGTATGAAGACGCTGTCAACGGTAAGCAGTCTTTTTTAGGGGTTAGCTCCGCGGATTCTGCGCCCAACGATGTCAGGTTGTCCCTCGAGGATGACTACACCACTGATATGGGCGATGGATATGACGTGTCCGACGATGAAGACATGGCGAGGTCTTCGCTCGGACCGCATCTTGCCGCGGAGCATGACGACTCCTCGTCGGAGAATGGCCAGGATGCCAAAAAGAGCACCCCTGGTGGCATTCTCAGAGCCAGGATGCGAGCTATGAAGGACTCTGTGGGTCCTGCTAAGCTCGAGGTTGCTGATGGAGATGACTGGATGGAAATGTTGAGGAAAACTGTGAGCCCTGTCAAGAGGGACCGACAACTTTTGAGAGAGCTTAATGATTCTCCCTCGAAGCAGACCGGCCTGCTCATCGACTTTGATAAGAGCGAGGGTGGTGGACTTCGAAAATCTTCAATTTGGAATGGGAATGCGACGAAGAACAACAAGTTGGATGGATTTGTGGCCAACAAACAATTTGGAATGGACAAGGGACGCGGTTTTGCGACAAGCATCGACCTTATGAACTCCCTGTTCGAGAAGCCTAAGCCCACACCCGCCCAGAACCTGCCAGCTTCAGTTCCTGGCAAGGGCTTCCCAAAGGTCGGTTCCCTGGTTGCTGCTGTTTGATCACTCAGATTGATGTATTGAATGCTCATGTATCTACGATATGAATTGAATGCTAAGATTGGATCTTGAAATAGTGGCCCTACGAGCGACAAGACAAAACCCTGACGATGGATCAAAATGAGAAGATCTTCCACGACGGTGGGCGCCCGACATGGGGACCTGACGAAACCCTCGTTCTCACTCGCGCCCTGGGACCGGATATTGGTCGACGTGGAGCTTTTCAGAATCCTGACCTTGTGACTGTAAAGCGCTCCGGCATACACTCGGAAAAGCGCGAAGTTCGAATGGCGACTTTCTCTGCTGAGGTGAGATTGGACATTCTTGGGAGCTTTCTTTTATGGATCGGATGAACTACTAACACGTAAACAAGCCATCGAAGAAATTCTTGAACAGCCAGGACAAGCTCACTGAGATTCGAGTGGTCGACAACGTTCCAGTGGCGAAGTTGAGGGCGAGCAGTCTTAAGGACCTGTTCCATCACCAGGACATGAACGATCCCGCGAGCATCCAGGAGAAGCAAGTTTGGGAGCTCGCAAGCATCTTGTTTGATGACATTGACCCCCAGAAGACACTCGAACGTCACCTTCGCAAAGCTAAGCTGTCTCAGTTTTGGACCGACTTGGTGGACCCCATTTCGACCAGGACAATTGGCTTGGCCGGCTCCAGCGAGGAGAAGGCAGTTGCCTGCCTTGCGGGACATCGCATTACCGAAGCTTGCAAGCATATCCTAGAAGGGAAAAACTTTAGGCTTGGGACCCTCGTTCCTCTCATTGGAACTAGCGACGAGGCTAAAAAGGATATGCGAGAACAACTGAAGGAGTGGCTTGATGCGAAGATGCTCTCCGAATTTTCCGAGTCGATCCGCACCATCTATGAACTGCTGAGCGGCAATGCGTGCGTGTGCGAAGGCATGAAGGGCGTACCGGTCGAAGATCGCCTGGACTCCTTCGTCATCTCAAAGAAGTTCGGTCTCGATTGGAAGCAATCCTTTGGCCTTCGGCTGTGGTATGCGATTTCCCAAGACGACGACCTCGGTGCGGCAGTGAGGAAATTCAAGGACGATGTGGACCAGGAGCGGGAGTACCTACCTCTCCCTTGGTATATCGACCAAGGCATTAAGCCGCTTTGGGACGATGGGGATGCAGACCGCCGCCAGGACCTGCTCTGGGGTCTGCTGCAGTTGTATGAGGATGATGGTGCTGACCTGGAGGCTGTGCTGCGCCCGGAAAACTCTCAGCTGTCACCGTTGGACATGAGGCTGACTTGGCAGCTCGGATTAGCCCTCAATGGTACTGGCAAGGTGTCGTTTGGGGACAACGCGTCGGAGAAGGCTGATGCCGCCACGATTGCTTATGCTTCTCAATTGACGAGCGCTGGAGAGTGGCTCGAGGCCATCTTCGTCCTCCTCCACCTCAGCGATGCCTCTGCTCGCAAGAAGGCTATCCAGGACCACCTCAGCCGACACGCCGGCCTCATCGGCAACGAAACCAGCCCTGCTTTTGGGGTGCTCGTGGAGAAATTCCAGATCCCTGTGGCGTGGGTCTGGGAGGCGCTTGCTTTGTACATGCGCAGCGTGAAGAAGGATGCCTACGGCGAGGTCCAGTGTCTATTACGCGCTGGGTCATTGGCCGAGGCCCATGGCGTTCTCGTTCAACAGGTTGCACCTCTCGCCATTGTTGAGCGCGACTACGCCAGCCTCTCGACGCTCATCAACCAATTCCAGAGCCATCAAGATTCTATCTCAGAGTGGTCTATGGGTGGCGAGATTTATGGCTTCTTCCTGACTCTTCTGCAACACCGAAAGAAACACGAGGTGGCGCCTCCAGCCCTGCTCGAGAAGCTCTTGACTGGCCTTCACGCCATGAACACGAGCGCACCCGACTCAGACATTCTGCGCTATGCTGCGGTGTCCGATATGGCTGATGAAACAGCGAAGGAGATCCTGATGGCTACGAAGAAGAAACAGGTACGTTGACTTTAGTACCCGGCACTCTCTCGATTTGTTACTAATGGGAACACTAGGATACGGAGCTTCGGTCACGAATTCTCAATTTGCCGCTCACGCAAGACCGGCTGTTGGCATACTCGGTGGACCTGAGCATGGATAGGTACAGGGAGGTCATGTCTCATTAGTGTGAAGATGAAGATCAAACTCGGATCGAGGGAAGGAAAGCCGGGATGTTATGATAGGCTTGATGTTCGGTTGTGGAAGCCGCTGTAAGAGGAGAAGAAAAAGGAGCTGGACCATTCGCATAAAATAGTACATTAATGATTTGAATCACACCAACAACCCGCGCGGCTTAGGTAGAACCTAGATAGAGCCAATTATATAATTGGAAAATCCCCGATTGTATTCAGCCTTTGTTTTTGAAGATATTTCTTGCCAGTGCTTCCTAGTTTGGCAATAATCATTATCACAGTTGTGCAGCCCGGATGACACAGTTGCTCGTTACTATCAAGTTTGTATCTGCCTAGCTGGTGAAGTTTCCTGAATGCACTCTGATGGGCTAAATACAGCCAGAGCTGGACTTATCACAAGAAGAAATAAATAAATAAATAAATACACAACTGGAAAACCGGCAAGAATCCTGCCGAGGGTAGTGTTCTGCCCTCGAAATAGGATATCACCTGTGCCGGATGCTCCTCCGAGAAGGCGCAGAGAATCATGTTAAGAGCGGAATTGTGGAGAAATTGCTTGACAAATAAAAATTCACTCTATTTTCGCACGGTAAAACTGCCTTAAAATGTCATGAGGTCCACCAAGTCTTGAAGACAGGCCAATGTATACGTCGTAACAATTCGATTCAAGGAGCCTGCTCGCATCGCCGAGAATTTTCAAGTCACACCATGGGCGGAATGCACCAGCAGAAGGTGCATTGGGTATGGCCCAGAGAAGAAATCCGAGTCCCGATCTAAGCGCCTCTATCATCTAGTTTCCAAAGAAAGCCTGGAGCTGCCGCTGAAACAGGGCGGCACATTGTTGGTTTGTACGTCTCGATAGGTTTCGTCGCTTTGCCGACTATCCCAGTGCTGGAGGGCATTTAAACCTGCCACTTGCGGAAAGTGTCCATGACGGTGGTGAAGACGACGAGCAGGATACCACCGCCAGGGCCAAGACGCAGGACCTTGGGCAAGAAGCCCTTGTAGAGAGCGCCGAAGCCCTCCTCCTTGGCAACGGTGATGCAAGAAGACCAGGCCCAGTTGTACTTGGGGACCTGGCCGGGAACCTTGACGGTGTTCTGGATTCGGCTCTTGACGACATCCATGGGGGTGTTGAGGATGGTACCGACGGTGCCACCGACGGCACCGGAGAGGAGGTCGTTGGTCATCTTGCCCTGGGGGGTGGTGGCCTGGGGAAGCAGCTGTCGGACCTGGAAGATGCAACCAAAGTAGCCGGCGTTCCAGAGGATGTGGCGCCACATGGTGCTCTCAAGACCCTGGTACAGAGCGAGAGGGCCCTCGTTGCGGACCGTCTTGACGACGACGTCGACCATACCATTGTACTTGCCGGCGGAGGCCTTATCCTGGAGTCGGATCTTGACGAGCTCGAAGGGGACGACAACAAAGGACTCGGTGGCACCGGCAGAGGCACCAGTGAGGATGGAGAGACCCTGGGTCATCTTGGGCATGCCGAAAGCGTTGCGGTAGAACTTGCCCCATTCGTCGTTGGCGGCGAACTTGGTGGCACGCTTGGGAGCCTCCATGAGGATGGGGGCAGAGATACCACGGTAGAGGCGAGAGAAGCTGGGGTCTAGTTAGCGAATTGAGCTGGAGGCGCAAGGGATTGGCGCATTGGGAGCGCCGTACGTACCCCTCCTGCTTGATGATCTTGCGGAAGCAGTCAAGCATGCCATTGTAGGCGTCGGCGCCGGCGGCACCCTTGGCCTGGAGCTGACTGTCCCCCAGTTAGCTATTGGTTCGAACGGGAGAGCAATTTCGGTGGGGGGGCTTATCGTACACTCGAGTCTTGACGACATCAAGAGGGTACCTGGCGTCGAGGTTAGCATTGGGAATCGGACGATGGAGAGCAAAGGTCGGCGGGCGTACATGACCAGAATCTACAGCAGGCATAGGGTCAGCAAGAGAAGCGGAGGGAGAAGGGGGACCTGGGGCGAACATACCTCCGAGACACCGGCAATGGCGCCTGTTGGACAAGAGTAATTCCGTCAGCTCAGCACCCCACGATTGGGTCACGCACGACTGGGCATACCTGCGGCGAATTGGTAGACGAAAGGGAGGGGCTTCTGGTCGGTGGCCATTGTGACGGTGGGCGCTGGGCGCGAGGCGGAGTGGAGATTGGGGGGGTTGGAAAAGAAGGGGAGGTGAGGAAGGAGAGGAGAGGGTGCTCAAGGCAAAATGATGGTGGTGATGGTGTTTATGGAGGAGGATGGCGAACTCCGAGCGAAGACCGGGCCGGGGGAGGGAATTTGCTGGTGCGCGAACAGCCCAGGTTTTTGGGCCCCATTAGCGATACCGAACACTAAAAACAATGCGCGGGCGGCATGGTCCCCCGACCCTCCCCCACTGTGGGAAAAATCGAGACGGTGCCGAGAGCGGACGGCTTACCATATCCTAGCGCCGAGAGTGGGTGTAGAGCACGCGAGTGCATTCGGCCCTCTAGGGATTGGCCCGGATCAGTCTTGTTCCTGTTCTGTCTGGTCTTGTCTTGCCTGGCCGGTCCTTTCTTTTGGTTGGCGGGCTAGCTAGTTGCCGCCCTCTCCGCCCTCCGACGACAAGTCGGCAATTGGCCGCTGACCGAAATAGGCTGTATATCGGGCCATGACTGATTCACAATCGCTCGTTGCTAGATTGCCTGGCCGTCGGGAGTGGGCACGGGCTGCTCGTTGACCACTACTCAGTAGGGGCCCCCTTGATTCTCCAGTCGACCGAGCGCCTGGTTCCGTATCCCCAGGTCCGCGATGTAAGACAAAGCTGCGCACCGACCTCCAATGACTGACCAGAACAGCCTCCAACTTTGTCATTATTTTCTACCCTTCACTTGCGGTTCCATTTTCCTCCGTGTGCCTGGATGGTGAAATGTCGGCATCGACAGCGTACCCTTGTACCTGCATCGCAGCGACATCGATTCCGGTCGCCTACCAGCGTGTGATAGGCTCTGTTGTCAGTCAACGCCACAGGCCGCTGCAATGGGGCAGCGGGCATGTCTCTCCGTCACTTGCCGGTTTCGCTCCCGTTCCGACCCTGACGTCCTGAGAGGGAGGGACCTGACATGGCTGGCATGCAAGATGCACGATTCGAGATCCAGCGCTCGGCGGTCCGTTGTACATGAATGAATTGGCAATCTGACACGCACCCTCCTGCACTCCTTCGTCGTCTTGGTCGTCTCTCGCTCGGTCGTCGCTCCTCCACTGACTGACCCGTTCTGGACCGGGCACCGGACACCGGGACGCCGTTCCCCCGGCCGTTGCTCCGGCCCCATCGGAGGCAGATCAGCGGGCTTGTGCATATTTAAGTTACTCGAGGAACCACTCAATTGCGCTAGTTTCACAAAGCAGCCACTGTTGGCCCTTGTCTTGGGTAATATTGGTATTGCAACAATGCCAGCTTCCCGTGGCCCGCATCTCGACCGTTGTTGGTGTTGCAACCCGCATACTTCCGCCAGCACCACCCATCAACGCCGTCTTGGGGCCCTATTGCAGGTGGAGGAGGTCACGAGAAGAGCTCAGGCAGCATGCTTGGAGGGCTAAGCTGACTCTCACCATGCGCCGTCTACGAGCTCCAGCACCAGTCGCCCAATCATGGCCGGTGCAACCGCCTTGTAGGTAATTTCAATCATCACGATAATTACCCCGCCGCCTTGACAGCTTCCGAAAGCTACCCCCCATGAGGAGTTCCAATTGCGGGGCCCTGTGACGCTTGTCGAGCCGTCTTTGCGACCGAAAGTGCCATGAAACGCGAGACTCAGATGACGAGGGCGACTTGAGGGAGATTTAACGTCTCCAGGATGAGCTCATGACCAAAAAACAGCGCCAAGAACACGTTCCAGTGTCCTGGCGGCACCCCACGACAACAAATGGTAGTCGCTGGCGGGAGCCATGTGTTGGTGCGGCGGTTTAGATGCATCTAGCGATTCAAGCCCTATCGGCCCTCCAATCCATCACACTGTCCAGTCGCGGGACATGATTGGCTCCAGCCCAAGTCTCAACGACCGGAACGCTACAATGAGCTGGCGGGGTAGGTACCTCTGAGTGCTTATTGCTGCAAATGGTACGGGGCCGAGGCTCCTCACAGTGCTGTTTCCCGCAGCTTGGCTGCCTGCGCCACTGCCTCTTCCCGTCAACGTGCGCCCTAGTCGCAACCAGGGTGCGCGTTTTGGGGCAGGTGCCAGTTCTCACAGGCAATCAATCCGCTGACGCGCACAGCCCAAAGGGCCGGTCCCTCGGGAACTCGAGGCCATTCTGTCCACGTCGTCGCGATCATTAAACTCTCCCCAACAACTTCGCATCGCGTCCTCTTCTGCACCTCTAGACTTTATCACCTGCGCTGCCTGGATCCCGAAAAATATCTGTCTCAAAGCCTCGCATCAATTTCCCATCGCGCGAACGCAGCCGGCCGCCGATTCTGATCCATCCCATCGACAGCGTGGCGACTTACAAGCCCTCGAACCAACCCGCAATCGCGCGCACAAATCTGTCACTTGCCATCGTCACTGCGGACCTCCACCGGCACCCCGAGACCGAACGCCTCCCCAGCCCTCCAGCGCTCTACATCGCACCTTTAAACTGGCCGTGATCCCTCGAGACTCACAGCGAGGTGCAGTTTGAGCGCTTGGCAGTGTGCACCTCAACCCCCCCCATGAGTCACCTACTGTGGAAAGCATACTGGGAGAACGATGTCGACAGGTTTCGGCGTCTACTGGCACCTGCCAGCTATAATAATCCGGCCATTTCTAAGAGCCCTGCGATAGGAGCTACTTATGCTGGTGGAAGCCCGGGTGGTCTTGGATCCTCCCCGCGGTCTGCCCGGGCCCGCCGCTTGCCCAGTCACCCTCAGACTCCAGCAAAATGGAAGGACGCCCCCAACATGGGACGAGCTGAAATCAACAGCCGAGACCATGCTGGACTGACCCTCTTGTTGCGCGCTGCTTCATCAGCTGACCCAAACGCGCGCGAGTTCGTCCGAGCCCTCATCGAGCACCCCGCCATCGACCTCTGTGCCCAGGACCCAGAGAGTGGCTGGAATGCCCTCCACCGGTCGCTGTACGCGGGAAACGTTTCCATAGCACGCCTGCTGTTGGAAAGAGAGCGTGTAGATCTGAATAGCCATAACCTCAGCACCGTGAGCAAAGTTGGACTGTTGATCAAGACAAAAGATCACGAAGGAAACAGTCCCTTCGATGTCTACAACTCGACCATTGGCGCGAGGTCTTTAAAGCCTGTTGAGGATTCTGAAAGTTCGGATGGTGATTCCGAGAGCGGCGAAAGTGTTGGTGGGGATGGACTGCATCTGTGAGTTTTGGCGTTCTAGTTGTTGGCTTTTTCTGCTTACTAGTCCTCAGCTCTACGAAGTTCCCACATGGCCACCAACAATCCATTGACGGAGATGAACTGTTCATGTTTGGAAGCAACAAGAATATATCACTGGGTGTAGGTGATGAAGATGATCGGCAATACCCTGAGCGTATCTACTTGACCCGTCCCGACAGCCTCTTCCATCGTTTCTACCTCGCTTACCTTGAAGAGGAAGGCCACGAAGCACCATCATCCTTGCCAGAGCTAGAAGATATCCCGACTCTTGTAAAGAATCGCCCTTTGGTAATCCATGACGTCGCAATGTCGAAACTTCACAGCGCCGTCTTGACCACGGACCCAGTCTCCAACTTGTACGTCTGTGGTGTGGGTCGTGGAGGAAGGCTGGGACTCGGAGACGAGAACACCCAGTTCAAGTTCGTCCCCGTCGAGGGTCCCTTGGCAGACAAGAAGGTTCATTGCGTTGCACTCGGTCAAAATCATTCCATGGCTGTCGCCGGCAATGGAGAACTTTGGACTTGGGGTTTGAACAACAATTCTCAACTCGGGTACATCTTGCCACCGCCCCTGAAAGCCGATGAAGAGCCCGCCAGCCTGACCCCCCGCCAAGTGTTTGGCTCCCTAAAGAAGGAGAATGTGATGGGGGTAGCCGCCTCGGCAAATCACTCTGTTGCGCATACCGGCTCTTCACTTTATACATGGGGACGCAATGTTGGCCAATTGGGTCTCATGGATGCCGACTCGCGTTCTCTAGACGTCCAAAGTACACCAAGACGGGTGGCAGCGACGCATCTTAAGGCTCCGATAACGATGGTATCTGCGATCGACAAAGCAACGATTTGCTTACTGTCGAATCATACCGTACTGGTTTTCAGCAACTACGGTTACAACCTTGTCAAGTTTCCGTTCCCAGATGTCTTCAAGAATCATAACTTGAATCCGTCATCTTACGCCAATAGGTATGAGCCTGGTCGTAGAGAGATCAGCTATATCACATCCGGAGGCGACACGATTGCTGCTGTAACTGCCAGAGGAGACCTGTTCACGCTACAACTCAACCACAAAGCCGAAGTTGGCCAGACAGCCGCCTCTACAACGAACCCTGTCAAGATAAAGAGCGCGCTGACCCAACCCCAATGCATCTGGGATTCTCGAAAGGATGGCGTTTCTTCTGTTGATGTTAGTGAACACGGTTCAGTCATCATCTGCACAAAATCTGGAGCCGTTTGGCAACGAGTCAAGCGAACAAAGGGGAAGACAGCAGGTTTCGCAGATTCAGTGGACACGAGGCGCAAGGACTTCAAGTTCCAGCGTGTTCCTTGTATAACCAACTGTGTTGCAGTCCGCAGCTCGATTTTCGGTGCCTTCGCCGCCATTCGAAAGGACAGCAAGGTGATGTCGGAGGAGATCAAGATTGGAGGCCAATCTCTGCGAAACGACGTGGGAAGTTTGCTATGCTTGCGTGACTTTCAAATCCCCGAACTAATCGAGGTTGACGATGAGCGAAAGAAATGGGATGCTGCAATCGCGAGGGAAAAAGCCCGCCAACCGGTGTCATTCGAAATCCTGCGTTCGGCTGATATCGAACGTGATCTGCAACAGTGGTTGGGTGTAAACTCCTTCCAGCACCAGGACCTTGATATGCTGGTTTGCTCGTCAACCTCCCCGGACGTCAAGATTCCAGTGCATGGTTGGGTCTTTTCTGGGAGGAGCAGCGTTCTGCGTGATGCCTTATCTGAGCTTCGCAGCCACGGGTCGCGCTATAGCAACGATTTGTTCCAGGCCGAGGTCATTGACGACAAGACTATACTCACTTTCTTCGAAGTCGACGTCTACACGGTGTTGAACATTATTCTTTACGCCTACCGCGATGACTACATCCCTGTCTGGAGATACACCCGGGAGTGGCCTGTACATGCGTTTCGCTTTCGCCATATTCGAACAGAGCTCATGAAGTTGGCCACTCATCTCTTGATGCCGAAACTGGAGGCGGCTGTACGACTACAAATTGGCATTGAGGAATCTCTAAGGCTTGATTTGCATGAAGCAATTCATGACCCTCGGTTCTTTGATGACGGCGATGTTCTTATTGAGCTGGATGGAGCTGAAGTTGTAGCCCACAGCCAGCTGCTTTGTTTGCGATGCCCCTTCTTTGAAGGCATGTTCTTTGGCCGGTCACAGGGACAATGGCTCGCTGCCCGTCGCAATGACCTGGCAACTGAAGACCGGATTACAATCGACCTCAAGCACGTTGATCCCGATACATTTGAATATGTTTTGGGATTCCTATATGCTGACGCCGGTGAGGAGCTCTTCGACGATGTGGCCGCTGGAAGTATCGACAGTCTCTCCGAACTGGTGCTTGACGTCATGAGTGTCGCCAACGAGCTTATGCTCGACCGTCTTTCACAGATCTGCCAGGCTCTTATTGGCAAGTTTGTGACAACCAGGAACATTGCTAATCTCCTCAACGAAATTAGCCCCTGTGCAGTGACAGAGTTCAAGGATACTGGTCTCGAGTACATTTGCCTCCAACTGGAGTCGATGCTTGAAAATCATTTACTCGATGACTTGGATGACGATCTACTTGTGGATTTGGATGAAGTTGTCCGCGACAACCAACTTGCCCAGTTTCCCTTTGTAAGAAGCGGCCGTACCGAAGCACTACTCCATGAGAACTACCCCGAGCTGGCAGGCGACATGGACGAGGAACGGCAACTCAGAGTCAAAGAAATGGCCTTCAAGATTACCCAAAAGGAGGATGAGAAGAAGCTTTCATCTTCTTTCAAGTCACGCATGGGAAGCTTTGACGACTTTAGCCCGCTGCAGACTCCAGATACGACTCGGAGAAAGTCCTACAACGGTCGCAACGAGCCTTTTAGCCCAAGTCTGCGGCCGAGACAGTCGCAGGCCGAGCTAATCTTTGACATGGACGACGAGGACGGCTCTGTGCTAAGTAGCCCGCGACTGTCTGCCAGGCAGACCCCGAAAACCCTCTTGCCAATTGATGGCGATGACTTACCTGAATTGCCAAAGCCTTGGCGCGATTCCAAGGGCAAAGGGATGTCGGGCACCCCTCGGAGTGTAGATCTGGACGCTTTTTCCTTGTCGCCTGGAGCGAAACCACCGGCAAAGAGATCCCCGAATCTACTAGACGGCGTGAACTCTGCGAGTGGCAGTCCCTGGGCAGCATCTTCTCTGCCCATGTCCAAGTTGGATCTCAAAGGTATCATGTCTGAAGCCGGATCGAAATCTGCCTTGACAGCAGGCCTCAAAGAACCGAAGGGCAAGGAGATTGCCAGCCCCAAGCCCCAGGCTAAAATATCTCAGAAAGAGCGAAAGAAGCAGATGCAATTGCAAGCCGCCGCTCAAGCTGCGGCCAAACAGGAGGAAGTCAATCGAGTGCCTTGGGAAAAAGCGCCTGCGGGAGGACGGCCAGCGCCATGGAAGACTGCGAGTCCAGCGCCAGCAACGTCATTGAAGCAAGCAATGGCCATGGAGTCTAAGATGCCTGGGGCAGTTTCGGCGACTGCCAAACCCTTGGTGGCGTCTGAAACTAGGACCAAGTCTGCGGCACGACGGACAGCATCGCCTGACACCCGGTTCCCTGGGCAGGGTCGTACCAATAGCTCCCCGGCAACGCCAGCGGAACCGTCGTCTTGGGCGGAGGCGAAGAAGCCGCTGGTGCCACACTCCAAATCATACATCGCACCAGCCCGCAAGGCAGATCCGACTTTGGGCATCAGCATGGCGGACATCATCGGCCAGCAGAAGCGGGAACAGGAACTGGTCAAGGAAGCCGTCGCCAAACGGTCGCTGCAGGAGATCCAGCAGGAGCAAGAATTTCAAGAATGGTGGGATCAGGAAAGCCGGAGGGCCCAAGAGGAGGAGGAGGCACGACGTGTCAACAAGAGCAAAGATAAGGAAGACAAAGGACCCCGAAGAGGTGGACGTCGGGGCCGGGGAGGCAAATCAAAGGCGAGCGACTCAGCCGTGGATAACAAGCCAGGTGGAGCCGGAGATACTGGACGAGGCCGCTCTGGCGGAGGGCCAACAGCATCAGGACGAAGTCGAGGGCCAAAAGCACGCGGCGGCAAGGCTTGATTGGTTGGTTCTACTGGTGTCAGTGACTAGGCTTGTGCGAGTATGTGATTTCGGTGCTGGGTGGAGTTGCGGGATTCTTTGCACTTGTGGACGGCTTCTGCATATACAAATCACCATCCGATAGATCTGGTGCTCTCTTGAACTCTTTTAATGAATCGCCAGCAGCAGCTGTTGCGGTATCAATGCGGACATAGCCCCCAGGGCGACGCAACTAAGCATCCCTGCTGCTTAGACATCGATTCGACACTACCAAGGTCGAATGCCTTGGTCAACTAGGTCGTGTAACATACATGCTGCTGAGCGAGCTGGCTGGGAGAGGAAGTTGTTTTGCCCATGATCAAGCGATGATAATCGATGTGCTGCTGAGCATGTGTCTGCGCTGAGTGGGGCCCACTACAATAGTTCGACCACAGGCCAGTCTGCGTTGATGGTGTGGCCGCTGGTCTGAAGCCCCATGGGCTTATCTCTGGGGGCTAGCCTTTGCAAACCGCGGCCAAAGGGCTTTTGGAGGAGGGAGGATGTGACGTTGAGCCTGTAGGCGGACGCTTTCATGGGCGAGCTGATAAGCGGGCGGGAGAGGATGTGTTCGGACCGGCAAGATCAGCCGGGGTAGAACGGGGCTCTGCAGGTAGGATTGGACGAATCGGAGGCGGCATGATTCACCTATGCTGCCTGTGACTGTTTCCAACATTGGCGGACAGGGAAGTCATCGTGAGGCCGGGGGAGAATTGGCAGCCCTGGCCAATGAGACTCCCACGCAGCTGGGATGGGAACGACTCATTTGGTGACATCCGTAGCAAGCGGCGGCGGTCGAGTCATTCTCGACCATTGTCTGCCTGGCATCGATCGATTGTTGCGGAGAGGAGGCGCGCGACAACAGACTAAAGAACAACAGGCAGCGCTGGTCCTGAAGGTGGGCCAATGGACGACTTCATTGATTCGGTCTTGAAGGACAAGCCATTATTAGTTCAGCCGCCACCGATAGATGCTGTAGTGACGCTGCACTGGTAGGACGGGTGCCTTGTCCTGATCATAGCACGTTAAGCGCTGGATAATTCCGAGGGGTCTGACTTGGAGTCCCGCACTATGGCGACCATCCACACACAACCTTATCGGCCGTCGCCCTCAAGCTTCATCCTTATCGCATACGGATTCACACTGATCCATAGACAAATGACGGTCGATCCAGAGTCATCTTGGGAAGGGATTGCGCAAAAGGGCCATCCATGGAATACATGGTGAGGTGGATCAGCGGCGAGCCGACAATGAAAACTTAGCCACGGCGCCATGTTACTATGTCACCAGAGGAGATGAGACCGTGCCTCGTGATGGCAGGGCAGGCGATTGAGACGGCCATTGGGACCTGGGCGCCCATGGTAGTGGTGGTGGGGTGGGTGTGTCGTGTGGGTTCGTCTACCTTGCGTGCTCTGCGTCTGACTTGTAGGGGGAGGTACGTAGTGTTGCTAAGAGCGAGGCCCCGAGTGTCGTCATCGGCAGGGTTGGAGCAGCGAGACGACATCCAAGGGTCCCGCGGCCGATGTCGCCTTCCAAGAGCAGCTGCGTGCTGGTCACAGCATCTCGAGCACAGGTACGCTTTGGGCCATCGGTTGGTACGTCAAGGCAGGTAGCACGTGGAGCTGGATGGAGGACTGGCACAAAGGCCTCAACACTCAACACCAGCAGGAGTGCAGCCTGTCTGGGTTGTTACTGCATGGATGTCATGCGGAGTCGGAACCTGATGCGTGCTGGGGCGCTTGGGTTGGTTCCATCCCATTAGGTGCTGTCATTGAGGCTAGGGAGCTACTGGAAGCTAAGGCACCTATGCCTCAGGTACCTTACAGTGCATCTCGCGGAGGTGCATAGGGCCTTGGGCACTGCTAGCTCGGTGCCGCAACAGAGACTGGGCACAACCGCTGTGACAGGCTGGTCCCATGGCGACGGGCGCGGCGCGAACACCCATACCGTATCCATACTGGTCCACCTCCAGACCCTCCGCCTCCGCCCGCCGCCTACACTCCACCACCCCCGGCTCCCGGTCGACTGCCTTGCACCTGTGCCTGCAGCCAACCGCCGGTCCTTTTTACACTTCCAATCCCTCCCGCAGGCTGCTGGCTCTCTCACGCTCGTCTTCACGCTGACCATCGCAGCCCAGGGCTCACAATCCCGCCCTCCCAGCCGCCCATCGCCCGCCAAACTGCGACTGCCTAGGTTCGCCAGGCCCGGCGCTTCAACACCACCACACCAGCTTACCCGTCACCCGCTGCCTGCTCTCTTCCCTGGATCGTTTCGTTTGCTTGGCCATCGAGACATGAGCCATGGATGAGCAGGTCTGGTGGCAGGTCGAGTCGTGATCCATCCCCATCTGCGACACAACCACAACTCGCCGCCATCCATCCATCGCATCAGCGGCCCCTCCGTCGCCTCCACCTCCACCTCCATCTTCAGTACCAGCTCCAACTCCACCTCCACATCAAATGCATCAACAACCCCGAGTCCCTCCACGGGTCTCGTCGCCTGGGGCATCGCCACAGCTAAATCAGGCTCGTCCAAGCAATCACCCGAGGGAAACCGCACTCGGGGCCCGATCCCGAGCCGGCTCGACCATCACCCCCCGGGAAAGCAATGACTCGCTTCCCGCTGAGAGCCCTTCGGCTGTTGGCCCTCCTGCCGAGTCGGTCAAGAAGCTTGACCAAATCATTCAGGTACACCGTGCTTTTGGTTCCGGTTCCGGTTCCGGTTCTGGTTCTGGTTCTGGTGGAGTCATGGGATCAATGGACATTATAGCTGACTGGCGGCGCTTGTCTAGAACTTCTATGCGAAGACGGCCGTACTGGTGCTCGACTCTCGCATCAAAGTGAAGCACACGCGTGGAGCTAATGGCTCGCGCAAGGCGAACAAATGGGTTAGTACCCTTTGCCTGCATTATTTCCCTATACTGTTCGGCCAGCTGACCATGTGCCAACCCAGTTTCAAATCGAGACAGACGAAATCGACGACTTCAGGGAAGACCTCAGGATTTGGAAGACATGCGGCAGCATCGACAACCGCCCTCCCCCGATGGTAATCGAGGTCTACCTCGACACATCACGCCTCAAAGACAGCCAGAGCCTCGTCATCGTAGATGATAACGGAAAGCGATGGGACGTCATGGAGCAGCTCAACGCATCCGGTTCGTCCAGCGATAGCTCCCCAAATACGCCACGAAGAAACACCGAGGTATTGCTGGAGCGATGGCGCGTCGAGCTCAAAACGACCCGCTCGGCCCCGATTGACGACTTCGGCCCCATTCTCCCTACCATATACAAGAAAGCAATTGTCTTCTTCCGTTCGTTATTTGTCACCACACGGCTTCTCCCAGCCTGGAAGTTCGCCAGTCAAGGACCAGCAAAGAACTCGCATCCTGCCTTGATCCCCCAATGCAGGATACGCCGTTCGGAACCTGACAAGCCACGGCTGGACCAGCTCCGGCAGCCCATTGATGGTCGACCAGACCCAGTAACCGAGTATGTGTTTGGAGATCTAGAGGTGCCAGTGGGACGGCTAAGCACTGTCGTAACCTATCGCAATGACTGCAACTTCCGTGTGGACGATTCCGAGGCGCTCCTCAGCTCTCGTTTCATGGGCGTTGATGAGAACTTCTTCAAACCCTCCCTACCTCAACAATCTGATAGACCTCGCGTGCCGATGGCAGAAGTTGGTTCACTGCGTGACAACCGCTCTCGGCCAGTGGCGGGTGAGATCCATCAAACGTATGGTAGCCTCTCAACCTTTCATGGGAACAACCCCCTGGGAACCAGTCCCATCTCGGCGTTGCGGGCTGTACGACCACCAGGCTCCGACACCAGTTCGCCTCCAAACTCCTTGCCAGTGAATAATGAGATGGAAGGACCAAGCTCCGTACCAGTTGGACGCCAACCTACTACGAGACCGCCGCTGCGAGCTGCGGAAGCCTCGTCACGCAGACCGTCAATATCGTTCCAGCCCTTCAAGGCGGGCTCTCTCTCGGGCTCACCAATCACGCGGCAGATCGACCCCGAGACCCCTTCGTCACCGCAGTCACTCAACCGTCCTGGCATTCCGTCCCTCCAACAACCAAGGAACCGTACATCTCTGACAGCGGGGATGCCAGCCTCTCTACGCGGAGGCCCCCCTGCTAGCTCCGCTGCCGCCGACGTAGCTTCGTCGGGATCCCCGCGGCCTCAGGCTGGAAGCCGGTATAGTAGCAGTTTTACACACCGTCGTGGTAGGCTGTCCTTTGGAGGTGCCAGCCGGGCTGGGGATGACGAGCAGGGCAGTAGTGGTAGACAAAGCCTAGCGTCATCCGTGGCCCAGCCGGGCTCAGGCCTTCTGGCCGAGGTCGCCAGTGGCAGTTCCGAGTCTCTCCTGCCCGAGGATGATAACATTTCTGAGTTTCTGAAGGCTCTAGACAGCAAGAAGACGCTTAAGAGCTTCGAGCCAACGAAGCGTGGCGAATCGGCGACGAATAGGACGGTCGCTCAGCTTTCGCGCTTTCACTTGATGAGGGACTCGAATAACGCACTCACAGAGTCCATGAGTTCTTCAATGCAAATGCACCGATCGTCGAGCTCTTCCAGTAGACAGCTCACGAGCGTGCCTGGCATGGTGGCGCCAGCCTCCCTGTCGGCGTCCTCTTCTCCTGGGAAGCCATTGTCGCCTCACACACCCCACACCCCTGCGATCCCATCCAGGCTCAATGAGAACTCCGTGGTTGATCGCAGCGGACGTGCTTCTTCGCGGCAAGCTCGGGTGCCGGATACGGCTCCCGCAGGACCTACTGCAGAGAATACAATCACCCAGGATGGTACTACTGCTATTGACATTCCGCTGTCACCTCGCCTTGAGTCATATCAGCGGCGGGCCAGTTCAGTGGCTCTGCACAACAGGGGAGCTGCTGAAGAAGAAGACTCTGACCTGGCGTTCGCTCACCGCAGCATCAGCCTTGGGGCAGAGGACCGTGAGCCCCCCACTCTCAGTATTTTGCTAGGCAGGCAAATGCAACTGGAGGAGGAATCAACCCAACGGCCAACCGTTTCGGGCGATATTCAGCAAGCAACTGGGCTTGAGAGGGCCCCGGCCTCAGAGAGGGGTTTGTCGGAGGAGAACCCGCCTGAGGGATTGATACCTACGACGACTTCTAGCTCGCCCTTTGGGCGACGCCGATACATGGGCATGGCCGGTCACCGACAAACGCCGCCGCAGTCTTCCCGGGGCAGCTTCACTGGATCTATCAATAGGCTGGCCCGAGGAGACGACGAGTCAGTTGGGGAGGAACCTCTTGTATTCGACCTCTCTGAGATGGACGCGCAGGGCCGACGAAGCGTTGAAGAAGGCCGCGGCGGTCCAAGTGCACCATGGCGACGTGATTCTTGAAGTACACGCCGTGTGGAAAACCTTTGATTCGGGCGCGAACAGCAAGCAATTCATCATCATTTCACACAAACACGACCAGATACATTTCAGCGATATGCGTCACCCTTCATAGAGAGGGGGTGGACGCAGTATTATGATGCACTCAACGAGCAGCGCTACATCTAGAGTTGGTTTATGGAAGCGACTATAGGCAACTCACCATACCGACAGGGTTTTTTGCCTTTTTTTTGCTCTTCTTTTTTTACAATGGAGCTTGGGTTGCCAAAGTGACAGGTTTGGGGCTGATCTGGCGTCGAGGAGGTTTGTTTGCATTCAAGGAGCATTCGGCCATATCGGGCATGGTAAGAACACAGAATGGACCAAGGAAACGCAGCTTTGTTTCTTAATTACTATGAGTTGATTGTGGATAGCTGACAGGCTCCCAAAGCCCGTACGTCTGAGTACATACCAACTACCAAGTAGTAAATTGGCAGCAAGAGGATAATAGACCGCCATCAACAATAAGGAGACGGGCCGCACATGAAGGTACCCTCATTAGTCTCGTGCCCACCCTCCCAACAAGTTTAGCCAAATGCGCAGGAGATTGGTCCAAGTGGCGCAGAGGGTCGATTTCGTATGTCGGATAGCTGGATGATGACGACGATAACCAAGGAGGAAGTGGCGGTGCTCCGTTCACCAGGGTGGCGCTGTGGCGTCGTGGCTGTTGCGCGTCCCCTCAGGTCCCTTGACAAGAGAGGATCCACCTAAAGGAGCTCGCTACCTGATATTAACCGTTGTTGATTGCGAATTTGCGATTGCCAATCTCTGCCGCTTGGCTAAAAGGCCATAAAAATTAACCTCCCTGGGCTAAGGCGGAAGGGTGAGCTGTGGCCAAGCTTGCTGGTGCGTACCCTGCACGTACTCCTGATGGGCGTTGAATTGTGGCTCCCGCCTTTTATACGCGTTTGGCAGTCTTGGCAGCTTTGCTGGTACAGGCTAGAGACTTTACGAGCGCTGGTGCCGGTGGCGCACTGAAGCCCAGCTCCTGGCAGGAGCGACCTGGACCAGGCTTTGGGGGCCCTTGGGAGGCAACAGAACGGGCGGGATCCACGTAATGGCGGGCGAACCAGCGGGTTTTGGTTGGCACGGCTCAGCCCCTCAGCCCCGCTGCTCTCCATGGATGACGACGGAGCAAGCTCCCGCACCCTCACTACCTGTCCACGACGCCGCAGAGTAATCGACCACGTACACTTGCGGCCCAGCGCACCAGACGAACTCATCCGATCGCATCACAGGCCCAGCATAATCATCCTCCACCGTGCACCGAGCTGCCAGCAGTCGTCGAGTAGCGTAGCTTGACCAGCCTGCCATTGCTTACGAACTAATAGTGGCGCCTTGCCTGCCTCGCCTCCTACATCCTGGGTCCGTTCCCCACGCTGGTTGCTTGGCCTGGGCCTCCTAAACCCGACAGCTTGCCCGTCTGCCTGCCTGCTCGCTGGTCGCTCCCACCTTCGCTCCCGCCTTCGCCTGTACACGCAACGACGACAGAGACGCGCGCCCCATTTCACAGAGGCGACACCCGACAGTGACGACCACCAACTTCAACTTCATCTCGCCATCTGTCTTCATCCTCTTCTTTGACTCCCCCCCCCCTCTCTCCACCTGTCCGCCCGCCGACTCCGCCTGCCCAACCCTCGCGTCATTGCATCACCTCCTCAGGTCGCCCACCCCAACGCCGGAACCCGAAGCGACAGCTTTCCGCGCCCGCAGTGATACCTGCGCGGTTCGCCCTCTTTGACCGCACTCCAGCGAAGGAGAAGCTACACATCTGACGCCCAGCCCGCTTGGCAGCGGCACCACCATACCCAGCCATGTTTCGAGCCGCCGCGGCTGGTCCCTTCGACGATGTTGTTGGTATGTCGCCCTAACGTTTCTTCAGAGGCTACCACCACCCGGTGTCCATGGCCTCCCCCTCGCGATTGCTGGGGGCCCTACTGGGATTGCCTCCTTCTTTGCAGCATGACTGACTGACGCCGCAATAGCCAAGGCAACTAACGAGACTCTCACCTCTGAGGACTGGGGTGCCATTATCGAGGTCTGCGACAAGGTCACGGGCGACGCGAATGGCCCCAAGGAAGCTGTTCAGAGCATGATCAAGCGCCTCGCTCATCGCAACGCCAATGTTCAGCTCTACACACTCGAGGTACGATATCGCCACTCGCCCATCGACCCGTTCATTTGGACTGACCCCGAACCTCCTAGTTGGCGCATGCCCTCTCTCAAAATTGCGGAAAGCCCATGCACCGTGAAATCTCCAGCCGTGCCTTCACCGAGGCCCTTACGCGCCTTGCCAGCGATCGCAATACTCACACACAGGTCAAGGCTAAGATCCTTGAGCGTATGAAGGAATGGACCGAGATGTTCAGCGGCGACTTCGAGCTGGGCCTTATGAACGATACGTACCAACGCGTCAAACGTAGCAACCCGACACTTGAGGCCCCCAGCGCCCCCCAGAAGCAAGGCCTCACAGAATCCGACCGCCAGAAGGAGGAGGACGAACTTCAGATGGCTCTCCAGTTGAGTTTGCAGGACGAGGAGCGAAAGAAGTCTGCTGCTCAGCAGGCGTCTTCCAGCGCCCAAGCCAGCTCAAGCAAAGCTCCCGAGGAGGCACCTACGCCCGCCCCGGTTCCCGGAACCACCGCCGCCACTGTGAGCCGAGTCCGAGCTCTGTTCGATTTCGTCCCCTCAGAGCCCGGCGAGCTGGAGTTCAGCAAGGGAGACGTCATCGCTGTGCTAGAGAGTGTATACAAGGATTGGTGGCGAGGCTCTCTCAAGGGTAAAACGGGTATTTTCCCTCTCAACTATGTTGAGAAGCTGAATGACCCTACTCCTGATGAGCTTCAGCGCGAGGCCCAGATGGAAGCAGAAGTCTTTGCGGAGATCAAGAACGTTGAGAAGCTGTTGACGCTGTTGGCTAGCACCAACACAGCGCCACGAGAAGAGGACAATGAGGAGGTCGAGGTATGTTTCGCATATTGTTGAAGCCGAGTTTGCGCATGCTAATGTGTTCCAGAAACTATATCATCAAACACTAGCTATCCGACCAAAGCTCATCAAATTGATTGAGAAGTACTCCCAGAAGAAGGGTAGGTGGATGTTGGTTCTTTGATAAATGCTCATTGCTGACCTGAGCAGACGACTTTACGCAGCTCAATGAGAAGTTCATCAAGGCTCGAAGAGACTATGAGGCTCTCCTGGAGTCTTCCATGGCTCACCCACCCCAGCACAACTACCAGCAATACGCAATGCACCCCGGGCCCCCAGGCCAGGCATACCCACCCGCTGGCGGCTATCCTCCTCAAGGCCTCCCTCCGCAAGATCCTCAGCGATTCTATACTCCCGCCCCTCCCCAAGGAGGTGAGTAGCCTACTCTCAAGCAAGCTTCGTGATCCGAACCAACGATAGTAACCTTCTCCAGACCGGCCCCAATACCACCAGCCGTCTTCTCCTCCTCCCAACAACTTTGCTCCTCAGCCCCAGTCTAATGCTGCTCCTTTCTACGTTGCCGGTGCCGAGGTGCCCGCTCACGCAGGTGGCCCTCCCCAAGGCCAGCAGCAGTACCCTCCCAACGACCAGCAAAACCCTGCCAACAAGCCGCAGCCTGCTCCCATCAACACTTCCCCTCCTCCTGCCCACAACAGCTACGCACCGTACTCACAGCCACCGGCTCAGGGAACTGCGCCTTGGGGACAACCCCCTCTCGGACGACCGACCAGCACCTACGGCGCCCAGGAGCTAGCCACGTCCGTATACGACTCGCCCATCGCACCCAAGGATCCTGCCTCAGCTGCAACTTACACCAGCTCCGTGTACTCTCCCGATGAAGTTAACAAGAACAACAACGCGCCTCCACCTCAGCACACTTCCCCCCCTCCTCAGCAGCAACAGTTCCCTCCTCAGCAGCAGTATTCTCAACAGCAATACCAGAGCTATAACCCCAACCAGGCGCCGCCCGCTCCTACAGGGCAGGCTCCTGCGCCACCTGATGGTCTGGCACCCGCCCCTCTGCAGCCCGGCGGCTCCGCCTATGATGCTCGCCAAAGCCTGCCTAGCCAGGCTGGTAACCAGCCTCAGTACAAGCCCTATGTACCACCCGGATCCGACGCACCGTCCGCGCCCGCCCCCAGTGATTACTACCGATAAGCTGGCGGCTCTTTGATCAGATAGCATGGGATTGTTGTCTCCTAAAGTCTGAAATCTGCACAAGTGGTGGAACGAATTGGGGGGTTGGGACCTATAGCGTGCATGCCAGCATCCTACTTCCTCAAGGTCTGCTTTATACACACTGCATAGCTATCTCGAAATGAAGTTTGCCGGATGAACGAGATTCTTTTTTTAACATCTTGGATTATGATGGATTGGTGATGGTTTTGCGGAATGGCTGCCAACTGCGAGGAGGGCTTCTTTTTCATGCACATATGTAAGATACCACCGCTGCGGCTCGCATCGTCGATCGCTCCTTATCGAGCCACCTCTTTTATTTCAGAGTCGAACGAGAAGAGTTGAAGAGTTTCACTTGCTATGCCCACTATGTCGAAATGCGTGACATTTGAGAACATTCACATTCGTGGAGGAACACGACCCTATGGTTGCTGCACACGGCGTCAAGACGGACCAAGACCATCTCAATCATCTTGGGAATACCATAGAAACTAAACACATGTACGTCTATCATGTCGTGATTCTGGTCGAAAATGCCCCTGCATTTACGTGTATGTCCCCCAAACGCCAAAAAGTCGGTATCCTATGAACCATCCACCCCACATCCACAAAGCAATGGCTGACCACCCAATCTCATGGCCTTCACCAGCGGCGTCCAAACACCGAATCTTCCTTTTTCGCTGCCTTCTTTGCGGGTGCCATAAATGCCGCCGCTCTGCGCCCCTTCTCCTCCACGCTGTCGCTGTCCCAGCCGTCAAGCGATGCAGAACCGAGGTGGCCCGGGTCTCCATGTGGGTTGTCATAGTCTGACTTGAAAAGACCAATAATGTCCTTGATCCCCAGCTTGAGCGCCTCCTTGCGCATGCCTCCTTCTATAGCCTGCTCCGCGAGCAATCGCTTCTTGGCCTGTAAGTCTAGGATACGTTCCTCAACCGTCTTGGCGACGGTGAGCTTGTAGACGATGACGTCGACGGTTTGTGTGAGACGATGAACACGGTCAATCGCTTGCTCCTCGATGAACTATGGAACACGGGTTAGCGAGGCATTTCGGGTTGAGAAGTCAAGCAGGAAGGCGTACCGGATTCCAAAACGGTTCGATGATGATGACACGGGTTGCCGCCGTCAGGTTCAGACCCAAGCTTCCGCACTTCAAACTACACAAGAGGATACGGGTCTTGGGATCTTCTCGAAGTGCACGCAAGCTCTCTTCACGCGCATCGTTCTTCATACTGCCATCATATCGCACAAAGCGGAACCCTTCTTTGTAGAAAAAGGGTTCGACGATGTCGAGCATCGACGTGAATTGCGAAAAGACGATGAATTTGTGTTCACGTATCTCCTTCTGGAGAATTTTGAGGAGTTCCCGGATTTTCGCGGATGCCAGGACCTGCTTCGAGCCGCCTTGGGAATATGCCGGGTGATCAACATCGTCATCATCAGAGCCGGAGAAAAAGTTCGACTCGTCATCGCCCGACTCTGTATCCGAATCGCCAGGACCAGAAACACCAGTCGTATCCGCAGTCGTGGTATCCGCGGCTGAGGTATCGGCCGTGGTCGTATCAGCCGTTGTAGTATCCGCAAGGCTGGTGTCAATCTCCGAAGGACCATCGTCCAGTGTCTGGGCTGCCATTCTCTGGGTGAGTGCGTCTAAATCGGGTAGCGAGTCTTCCTCCTCAGACAGGTCGTCCGCCGACTGGTATCCCTTTTCCTTCCTGGCCGCATCATCATCCACGACAAAGCTGCTGAGGTTACTCTGATCCTGGCTGAGGCCCTCGTCGTCTTCAGAGTCCTCCTCACCGAGGGATTCACCACCGCCTTCTGCATTCTCGTCCTCCTCGCCGCCAGCCTTGCCAAGTCTGAGGGAGCCCTGTTCACCTTCAGGGACAAGCCACGAACCTTCGGCCTCCTCCTCGTCATCGCTGTCTACAATGGCATTGCGGTTACGAGGCCGTCGGGTATGCTGTTTGACTGGTGAGTCGTCGACTTCGTCAATGAAGCTAGCGACTGCTTTCGTCGGCGACTTGGGCTTTGCCTCGGCAAGCTTCTTCTCCTTTGATTTGGCCGTCTTCTTGTCTTCCTTCTTCCTCTTTTCCTTCTTCTCTGGCTTCCCTTGTGAGTTGAAGTATTCCAGATCACCGTAGCACTCGCCACATAGCTCCCGCCCAAGGGTATGGTCGTCATCGGTGAGCCTGCGGCCACAAATATTACAGTCTTTCTCAACAATGCCCATGCCGGCGAACATATCTGCCATTGCATCCATGTCATCGTCTTGAGATTTCTGGCTGGCGCCCGTGGAAAGCGCATCCTTATCCTTCTCCAGCTTGCCCTCTAGCAACTTGGGGTGGTTGCATGCTTGTCGCAAACGCAACAGAAGGGTCAGAGCGTTGGCGTAATTAACCTTGCCACGGATCATCATCTCCATCTTTCGATCGGCTCGGGCCTTGAGCCGGTTATAAAACCTGCGCTCTTGTTCTGACAGCTGAGCCGATATGGTGACGACCTTACGTTCCGTGACCTTGAAGCCGGTCGAGGATGCCTCGCCCTCAGTTGAAGGCGCTCCCCCGGGGTTGAGCGCGCCGGCTTCTTTGAGAATCTCCTTGGTTCGTCGTTTCATAAAACAGCGCAGCAGGCTGTGCAATCGCTGGATGGCAATGTGGCCTTTGCCGTTTTTCAATGGAAGATCAATGTGTGCCTTCCACTCCTTGAGGTCATCATAGGGGCGGATGCGGAGGAACTTGATAAGGGATTGCAGTTCATCAAGATTGTTCTGCATGGGTGTGCCAGACAAGCACCAACGATACTCTGACCGCAGGGCGTAACATGCCTTTGTTGCCTTGGCATTCCGATTCTTGATCGTATGAGCTTCATCCAGAACGACTCGCCACCAGTGGAGGCCAAAGCAACCAACTTGCCGGCCATCCTCCTTGTCGGATGACTGGCCGTGTTCCGAGACCAAGATCTGGTACGTTGTGACAACAACATCATAGAGCGCAAGGTCTTGGTGCCGCCTCGTGCGCTGAGGGCCGTGGTGCACACAGACCTTGAGGCCGTGGGACTTTTCAACCTTGTCTTTGATCTCATGCTCCCACTGACGAATAAGGGCCAATGGGGCCACCACCAATGTAGTCTTTTCGATTTTGTCGAATTGCTTCTTCCACCCACGAGCGTCCTTCTGGGGCTTCTGGTTGGTGAGGATTACAGAAATGGTCTGGAGGGTTTTGCCCAGACCCATGTCGTCAGCAAGTATTCCGCCCTTAGGCACTTTCCCTCGCTTCACAGGGCCAAGCTCGCGGCCTCGCATCCACTCGACGCCTTCCACCTGGTGGGGTAGGAGCTTCACCTTCAGACCATCAACTGAGCCATCTTTGCCCTTCTTGGCAGGTTCGGGCTGTTTCTGGCTAGCCGCGTCCACCGGTTCCTGGGAGGCATCTGACCCTTGGGAGGGCTGTGACTGCTGAGATTCTTGTGCCACCTCCTCGACTTCTTCCTCTTCCTCATCGTCCATGCCACCTTCTAGCAAGGCCTTCAGGTCGGCGCTCGCTTTGGCTGGGTCAGTGTAGAACACCTCCTCGCCGTAGCGTCGTGGTGGTGCGATTGGGACAGTGGGGGCATTGGAGCTGAACATTTGGATTGGTGGCGGCTGTCGAGGCTGGTACGAAGGAGGCAGAGGGCCGGTTATTCGCGTGCCACTGCTACTTGGTTTGTCGATGTGGTGCTCTGGTCGGGTCCTCTGGCGCAAGAAGGGGTCGGCTCTCTGCTTACGAGAGGACACCATCTTGGTTGGATGGCCAAAGGTAGGTCTCGCGGTAGCACTCCCGCTACCGCCGAACGCGGCATCCGAGTCACCGCGCACCTTTCCCTTAAGAGATGCGAAGCCACTCATGCTGATGAGAGCGGTGATGTCGGTGTCGCTGTCAGGCGACTTCTCCCGAGTCAACTGACTGCTACCGCCATTGGGCTGGCTGATGGACTGTAATGGCGCCTTGGGCGGCGCGCGCTCGTTGACCATGTTGTCGGTGAGATGCCGAAGCGCAGTATTGTTTCGGGAACTGCTGAGGGGAGCGGTGCTAGATTTTGAGGGCTGCTGTCTAGCTTGGTACGGCTTCGAAAAGTTGGGTTCGTGTGTAGAGGCGAGGGTGGTCTGGGGCTTAAATGCGAAATGAGCGCCGGGCTTCGTATTCGACTTGGGCTTGGGCGCGTGTTTCGGCTGCGACGCGTGGTCGGTCATTAATTCATCGTCCCAGCGAGTCGATTTGCCGGAGGGTCGTCGCCGTGGCGTGTAAATCTTGTCGGCAAGGCTTGTCGTTGATGTTGTTGGTTTGGTTTGTTTGCCCAATTCCAGCAAACAGCCACTGTGGTTGGCTGTAATGACATAATTGCCCCAGCAACCCGCGACTGCCCCGCGTAAAGCACTGTGCTGGAGTGAACTGGGTGAGTCAGCCGATCGCTCACCGCCGACAAGGGTGCCCCGCCCACAGTGCCTTTCAGGTCCCGGATACATGCACCCAGTGGAGAACCTCGCTGCTGAGGGGTAGATCTACCTCAGATGGGCCAAAAAGCAAACAACTAACACCAAACACCCACGCAAAGCCTCACGAGAGCTCTGAGGCATCTCCTGTGTTTCATTCTGTATCTTCCATCTCACCCCCCTTGTATACTTACAATTTCATTATTTCTAGGTCGCTACCTATCAGAGCCATAGCCGCTCTACATAGGTCGCGTACGTTAGTTTGACTACATTCATTCTCAGAGAGATGGACTGATAATTGGTCTCCCATCGTATTTGGGAGCTTCGCAATTATTGGCCTCACAAATTGGCACACATCTAACTCACAATTTAAACGGGACAGGTGTAGGATGATATGTACTTTTCTATGTGCTTTCTTTCTTTCTTTTCCAGAATAGCTTTGTCCATGCTAATTACACAATCTCATCCAAGCGAACCATTCAAGACAAGAAGGCAGCCAGGCTGCCATGGAAGACGCCGACCCAGTATGTTGCTCATTTGTCATCATCACAAGCTTGCAGCAGTATAAACACGCAATGCAAACAGACAGGAACTCTCTCTTTTTCTCAGCCGCCCATCGCTTAGACAACGGGGCCGGCCTTGACGACGTCCTCGGTGGCCTCGGACTCGTACTTGGTGAAGTTCTCGCGGAACAGCTTGCCCAGCTTGACAACCTCGTTCTGGAAGCTCTCGGAGCCGGCGGTCCAGGCCTTCTCGGGGTTGAGCAGGTCGGCGGGGACGTTGGGGCAGGTCTTGGGGACCTGGAGGTTGAAGACGCCGTAGTTCTCGTACTCGACGTTGGCGAGCTCGCCAGAGTGGATGGCGTCGAGGATGGCACGAGTGTACTTGAGGGGGCATCGCTTGCCGCCCTGGGCGAAACCGGCACCGACCCAGCCGGTGTTGAGGAGCCAGGCGTTGGCCTTGTGCTGCTCGATCTTGTCGGCAAGCATGCGGGCGTACTTCATGGGGTGCAGGGCCAGGAAGGGCTGGGCGAAGCAGCTGGAGAAGGTGGCCTGGGGCTCTGTCACACCGTCCTCGGTACCGGCCATCTTGGAGGTGTAGCCGGAGATGAAGTGGAACATGGTCTGGGCGCTGTCGAGCTTGGAGATGGGGGGGAGGACACCGCGGGCGTCGCAGGTCAGGAGGATGATGTTGGAGGGAGCGCTGGGGGACAGGCAAGGGATCTTGGCGTTGGAGATGTACTCGATGGGGTAAGCGCTGCGGAGTTCGTGTTAGTGAAGCTGTCCCCAGATCGAGGAGCATTAGGATTAGGATAAAACTCACCATCGGGTGTTCTCAGTGAGGGTGGCATCATCGTAGTCAACCTCACGGGTCTCGGGGTCGAAGACGACGTTCTCGAGGACGGAGCCGTATCGGATGGCGCCATAGATATCGGGCTCCTTCTCAGCGGAGAGGCCAATGCACTTGGCGTAGCAGCCACCCTCGATGTTGAAGACACCGTTGTCGCTCCAGCAGTGCTCGTCGTCACCGATCAGGGCTCGGTTGGGGTCGGCAGACAGGGTGGTCTTGCCAGTGCCGGACAGACCGAAGAAGAGGGTGACGTCGCCGTTCTTGCCCTCGTTGGCGGAGGAGTGGAGGGTCAGGACGTTGTGCTTGATGGGCATCTCGTAGAAGAGGACGGTGAAGACACCCTTCTTCATCTCACCGGCGTACTCGGTGCCGAGGATGACCATCTCCTTCTGCTCGAAGTTGATGGCGACGGAGGTGGCGGAGGTCATGCCCTCAGTGAAGCGGTTGGCGGGGAAAGAGCCAGCGTTGTAGATGGTGTAGTCGGGGTGGAAGTGCTCGAGCTCCTCGCGCGAGGGGCGGATGAGCATGTTGCGCATGAAGAGAGCATGGTAGGCACGGGCGCAAACGACACGGACGCGGATGCGGTACTTCTCGTCCCAGCCGGCGAAGCCATCGACGACGTAGATGCGGTTGCGGGTGTTGAGGTAGTCGACAGCACGCTCACGGTTGATCTTCCAGACCTGTGTAGATTATTTTGTCAGCCATTTGCTCTGTTCTGTTCGTTTGGCGTGCCTGTCACACGCTCATTGGGTGTGGAGTTGCGACTCCGAAGAGTTGCCTAATCGGGACAGAATCGCGGATGAGATCGGGTAGAATCGCCTGGGGAAAAGAGTGGGGCCAGCCGACAAGCACTAGCTCGGCGGTCGTCCTCCGGGCTGCCTCAGCCTCTCCGCCCCCGAGTGCCACGCTGCCATCCCGAACGGCAGCCCAAAACAGACTGGCGCGCTCCGGATGGATGGATAGTAGGAAGGTAAACTCTGCGGGGTCGCGATTTGCCGGCCCCATGACACCAACAAGGCCCAGGGCAGGGGGCGGGGGGCGAGACGCTGCCAACCAGCGCCCAGGCAATTCCACTGCCGTGACGCCTACTACCACGCGGGTATCCTCGGGGCGGCAGTGGAGGCGCCCAGACACCTGGCGTCGCTACATGCAGCCGACGCTCTGGCTTGTGATTTGCGAACCCGCAGACCGAGTCCTGTGCGCGCGTGCACACACCAAGACTCGGCCACGGACGCCAAGCAAATTGAACTTTGGCTCGGGGGCTAACGGGCAGTGATGGGCGGCGGCAAGGGGCTGGAATGGGTGGAATGGATGGTCGGGATGTGGTAAGCCAAGAACTTACATCGGGAGTCATGGGCTTGTTGACAGGGCCCCACCTGGAGAAGCATGTGTTAGCCGGCTGCAGCAAGATCATGATGATGACGGCGATTACTTACCAGATGTGCTCCTCAGAGCTGGGCTCCTTGACAATTCGCTTGTCTAGGGGAGATCGGCCAGTCTTGGCTCCAGAGTAGGCAGTCAGGGCACCGCTGGAGGTGATGGCAGTGCCGGTCTCGTAGACGAGGGCATCCTCGTAGAGAGCAGCCGGGGAGGGGTTGGCAATCTGCAGGGTTGCAAGTCAGCCATCAGTGGTCATACAATCCCGAGGCCCGGCCAGCCTGGGTAGGATAGATTGGGTCCTGCTTACGATGGAGACGCGGTCATAGTCGATGTGCGCCTTGTCGTGAAGCTCCTGCTCTGCAATGGGTGTTAGAAGAAATTGTCCGGCAAGTTCCAAACGCAGGCGGTGCGTTTGCGAGTGTAGGTGAGTATCGGCGTACCAATCTCAGTGTGCTCCGCGTGGGGACTGTGAGGGCGAGTTGTTAGCTGGGCCAGTTCCATGTCTTGTGGTGGTGTAAGTGAGGTCAAACATACGTGACACCGGTAGGGTGCAGAGCAGTCTTGTTGACGTTGTTGGGAAGCACTGGCGCAGCTGTTAGTATTCTGACGATTCGCCTGCTTGTCGTTTCCCCTTTGTGTGAAAGGCGGGAAGGTCCCTCATGGGGGAGAAAGGCTCAGCCAGGCTGATGATGTCTTGCCATGGAGGGCCTTTTTCTTCCCTCTCTCTCACAGAGGGACGACTTGGGGCCGACTCACTTTTGCGCAAAACGGGACCTGCTGCCTGAATCTGGGACCTTGGACCTTTGACCTTGGGATCTGTGTAGGGAGAAGCAGTTCTGACAACGGGGTCCTTGGTGGTCTTTAAGTGTTTGCGAAGGCCTTGAGATTCGACGGGACACGCCATGGGGGTGTGGGTGTCGCGGTGTGCTTGGTGTGCTTGGTGTGTCTCTGGGCGGGCTTCTCCACAGTGGGTCCGCCAGATAGTGCCCGGCGGGGAGGGTTGAAACCGAGGATGGAGAGGGCGAGAGGCTCTTGGGCGGCGGGCAACAAGCGCGCGGTGGATCCGATGAGGCGTCGCAGGTGACGGCCACGATATTATCTCGGAAAGGAGCCCTTGGTACCTTGACGCCAGCGTTCTGCGTCGGCGAGGGACGGTCGGCGGGGGTGGGTTACGGAGGGATACGGAGGGGCTTGGTCAAACGGAGGTGTGTGAGAGCGGGTAAAAGATCCCGGCGAGAGGCCAAGAAGCAGCACGGGGTGTGGTTTGTGGTGTGTGGTGTGCGTGAGGATGAGGATGCGAGATAGGTAAGTCTGCCGAAAGAGCAGCCCACGGGATGCAGTGCAGTTGTCGTCGTGGAGCAAGGATCCAAACAGCGGAGAATGGGGACCGAGATGGGGCCAGGGGATAATGAGATTGTAGATTCACAGACGTAGTTTTCCGGGGGACTGTGCCTGGTATGTGCCTGGTTGGTTCGCTGATGTTATTGCTGCTCGCTCTTGGAGCCTGTTACCTTGTTACCTGTGGTGTTGAAGCGAGATGCTGTGATGGTGAAGCAGTCAAGTTTCCTCTCCTCGGCCATCAAGCAACCAGACTTCTTTTCAAACCCTACGTCCCTTCTCCTCGTGCTCATCTTGCTGACCATTTCCCCTCATTTCGAGAGCGTTGCCCGAAGCGGCTGTCGTCATGATCGCCGGGCATGGCCAAGGCAAAGTCAAAAACAAGCCCAATCCCACCGCCGCCCCTCTCATCGCCCCGAAAGGCCAATTCGTTGCGCCGCACACGGGCATGCGATTAGATAATAGCAGACGCCCCTGGGGAGCCTGTGTTGCATCAGGAAAAACTCTCTTGCAGCGATTGATTCTGGACTCCCTTCGACGGCCCAGGTCCTATAACACACACTGGGACGCAATCCCGACCGGGAGTCTCACACGGTTGGATTGCGCACGCCCCCCGGTCAGACTGCTCGGCACAGCACGGAGGCGGCAGGGCGGCGCCCCCAAGCAGACGAACGGACGGGCCCAGCATCAGCAGCAATACGGCGTCGGAGGTCACGATGCTGGTCAGGCCCGGCAGCACACGGCAGTATACGGGCGGCGGTTGCGCGCGACAGGGATAGCGCCGGGTCCGTGATTGGCCGGCGGGGGCGAGATGACGATCTAACGGGCAATCAAGGGACGGGGGGGGAGTGTGTGGTGGCCAGGCTCGCCCAGGGCGTGGCTGTGAGGCCGGTGTTCTGTCTCAGACAAGAGAAAGGACTGACGATGACTGGCAGGACGGCCGCCATGCACGATTCAAGTTGTAGGCATGCATCCACCGAGTGCTACTCGCGGTAGTACGGAGTATGTAATGTTGTTGTAGCGTACAGAGTGCCATGCAGTGCATTTCCTGATGCGTGACGCCCCAGAGGAGGGTTGCGTCGCCGTCACGCATATGCTGCCTCGTGGTTTGGTTACTCTCCGACTGCCAAAAGCAAAAAGCTCTGCATCCTGGAATTCTGCTTCCCACGGGACGGAGACGACGGCGACCACGTAATAATTACCAGTGCAAGCGAAGCAAGGCCCTAAAAGAAAAAACCGCCGAAAAGCCCACACTGGGGGCTGGCCTGCGCAGGAATTACTAAAAATTGATCCCGTTAGCCTGTCACGAGTCCTTCCTGGGAAATCTCCCATATCCAAAGGTGGGGTGAAGGGCGACTAGCTCAGTAAATTAGCAGCCAGGCATCATGGACGCCCGCAAACAATGGATGGAAGCTAGCAAGTAGCAGCCCAAGAGGAGGCCCGGCCGCAATCCGTCCGTGGTACCTGCGAGCCAGGCCGGAAGAGGCTGATTGAATCCTGGAAAAGCCAACATCAGCATCACCTGCTTCCTGATCCACCCGGGGGTTGTGCAGCTAGCCCAGAAAATGTATCAGACAGTATTACCTACGCTGTACCTACGGTTGGCTGGTTGCGCCCCCAAAGCCCAAAGTGTCCCAGTTCCATCGCCTCCAAGGCCGTCGGCTCCGCCACACTGGTCCCACAGGCCTGGCTCACGTCCTTCTCGCTCGCTGGCTCCCCCGGCAGAGCTCACGCTGCCCCCCTGCTCCTGGATAGATGCTTTGCCGCTCCCTCTCTCCGGCCGGAGACCGAGGTGAGAGCCGGCGAGGCTAGGGCTGAGATTTTGCGGAGGACAGCAAAAACGCAGGTGAAGCGTCGGCCGGGGGCTCAGCCCGCCAATTCCCGTGGCCCCCTGGTCGGAACCGGCTTTGGGACGACTCTTTGTCGGGATTGCACCCAAATCTACAGGTCGGCAACGTCGTGCCAAGCAAGATATGATAAAGATGCAGTCGGATGGTGGCATGAGCATTAACAGCACAATTGCGTGGCTCGTTTGCATCCACGGGAGGGCGTGTAGATGAAATGCAGGTGCTTGTCTCAACGGTGACTGACTGACTGACCTGACCTACCTGCTGAATAGTGTATGATGCTTTGTCAAATTTCCCCCTCAGTATCAATCCTCCACTGCCTCGAGATACTGACCGGGCAGAAGAGCACAGGGATACACGATACCGGACCGCACAGATAAGATGGCCATCTGCACCGTCGCCCGACTGGCTTCCTTCGCTCCCGTCCTCCCCCCCGGGCGGCGCGATAATCAATCTCACTCGCCTGCAGCAATTGCCATGGGAGTCCCCGGCCATGTCGTCTGGCGGTAAACGGTCCAGAACAGGAGGCCGGCTACTCGGACTGAAGGGACCCGAGGACGCGTCGCAGCGGCGCAGGACAGCATTCACATCGCCACCGCGTCACATCAGGCGTGCGTCACCGACTTTCTTCTTCCTAATATTCCTCTTCTCGACGTCGCTGCCCCCGTTTTGGGCAATGTATATCGATGGCATGACTGCGGTACGATATAGCCAAGCAGTCGTAGGTGCCATGCAACACTTGAGGTCGGGTCCGTCCGTGAATTGCAGCCACTCCCACGTCGTAGGTCCGGACTGGTGCAGCCAATCCGGGCCGCCCTGGCTCCCTGTCAAGCCGAGTCCGCCAGCCGCATCCCATCCCCTCTTCCCCGCGATTTGCCCTACCGAGTGCGGTTACCGCCCACTGCCACTGCGTCCCGCAGCATCACCCCCTTCCCTCGCCCCCAGGTACCCCGAACGTGGTGGCACCTAGACTCTAGTGGAGGTTTCAGCACCACAGCCCGCCCCTGCTCCTGCTGGCTCGCAGCCATCCGCACAGCTGCCCAAGTGCCGTTCCGTGTAAGTCTTCGCCCCGTCTCGCCCGGCAGCTCGCCGCTGGCCTCGTAGGAATTTTGGGATTTTCGCGTCACTTTCCCCTGGGATGCCCCGGCCATCGCCGTGCTGCTGCCGAGTCGTGGCATGTTTCTTTTTTCGCGGTTCCCTCACTGCGCTGGGAATCCCCCAGCCGGCCGCCTGGAACAAACTGCTGGTGGCGGCGGCGTCAACGCGCTACCAGCTCCGCCTGGGATGCAACCCCCCGGGCAGAGGCAGCAAAAAAAAAAATGCAAGGCCTCCAGCAGGAGTGGGTGGTGTGTGTGGTGTGTGTGTGCTCTTGTGTACATGGGCTCTGGAATACTATTTCCGTCACCCAACCATATGGACTCTGGACAGGCCGGATTGGAGCAGCAAGACGCAGCCAAACCCACCCGCCAGCCAGTAACACCCCGACATGTACAATTCTTCCTGACCTCCGCCGCTCCTGGATTGCAGCAAACCTCACGAGACCATCGCACCCGACACTTCAGCTCTCGGCAGGCCCCAAGCAATTAGCAATGGAATGCATGGAACTCTGGATTCTAGACTGGCCTGTCAGCTCTGCCACGTCCGGCCTTGGCCCGTCCACCGACGCACCGTCCACGGTCTTCCCCGCCACGGCCCATCCTTAGGATCCCCCTGTTCCCGTCCCTCCCAAATCTCTTCCCGAGGCCACATGACTCTCCCCATGACTCCCGCGTGCCGCCAGAAGTGGTCACGATCTGGGGCAGAAAAAAAATTCCATTCCGGCCCCAGCCAGTCTCGCATTCTAGGCCCTAGCCTCAATCCACTTCCCCCTTGTCCACCTTATCCACCTTGACTCCCGGTTTGGTGACCGGTCGGTCTGCTGCCCCAGAAACCGTCCCCCAAGGTCAGGAGCAGGAAGGAAGAGAACCCCATACCGACCGGCACGCCCCTTCCCTGGCCTCAATCCAGTCACCCGGCCGCCCATCCTGGGCCGTAGAATTAATACGTCGCAAGGGATCGGGGAAAGGTCACTAGCTGGTCGGTCCGGAGGAGACGGGGCAAGGTACCAAACGACCGACCTGGCCTGGGTAAATATTGCGTGTGTGCCCAAGTAGTACATGTTGCCTCCATATCCACTTACGGGTCGGCATCCCGGTGCATCACGATAATGCAACAGGGCGGCAGAGCCTCTCGGTATTCAATCCCCGGGACACAATCCCAGATTCGCAACCCATGCGACAGGTGACGTACAGGATCACCTCCCCACACCCCGCCTATGCGGCGATTGGCCCAGGGCCCTGTTCCGAGTCTTCCCGGCGGTCGGCCTAATGTACTTGGACGGAGCTGCTCCGTCCCGTCCACCGTTCGCTATCGATTACGGGTCCGTCTAGGAACGTCCCGGATTGTCGCGCCTTCCAGCAGACTGCAGGGGATGGATGATGGAGGATGAGGATGCAAGTTGCCCTGCCATCTCGCCCGCCACTGTGCTGTGCAACACTGTACGTACTGGCTGGTTATGAGAGAATCTAGGCTTAGATGCACTTGCCCGCTTATCGCCACCCCTTCCTGCCTTGCCTTGCTTGCCTTTTTCCCCTTCTCCTTCCCCATACTCATTCTGGTGCGGGTACGTACATACTGCGTTCCGTCCAGCCCCAACCTTTGGTCTTACACGAGGTGCCGTGCGGGCGCTCCGCTGGTTCCTGTTTCCCAGCTCGGTTAACTTCCTTTGCCCCTTGATACTGGCCCGGGGCGGCCTGCTGCCTCCGTTCTCTGCAACCCGTTCGAGGCTCAGCAAGACCCTCGAAGCTGCAGGTGCTGTGTCCCGAGTTTCCAAGTTCAACCGCCCGACGTTTCGAACAGCCCGTCTGCCGATCCCTTCCCGCAAGGCCCCGGATGATTGAATCACCACCATGAGGCCTGTGTCCACCAACCATAGCCACTTTGAGGACTACTACCCCAACTGACCGGCGCTTGGCAACGACAACCTCACATCCCAAGCACACATTTGGCACATCTGCTCTCCATGGCACTGGCTCCAGGTTTTCGTCAGGCTTCAACCCTTAACCGCCACTCACTCGTACATCCATGAAACAGGCCCTCCACTGACCCACCGGCTCTCCGCTATCCGTCCTCCGCCCTCCATTCTCCGCCTCTCAGAGCCCCGTCGAGGTCCGTCCGGCGGTGCACCCATGGCAGCTCGGCGACCTTCCGTGCCAGCAATTGTGGGTCGCTCTGATCGCTGTGCTTCTGCCTGCACCACTACGACTGCCGCCGTCCGGGGCCTCACCTCTGCTGCCCACAACGACACTGCTCCCGTCATTGCCCTGCACCCGCTCCGCTGGGCCGCTGAGTCGCTGCTTGGCTAGATTAGGCGCCATGAGGCCCTCACCTCCCGTCACCGCTTCCGTCCCGGTTCCTCTCTTCTCGGCTTAGCTGCCACCGCTCCGGTTCATTCTCGTTGCACTCTCACACTAACACCCCGCGCCCCATCTTGCCCTACACATTCGTTAACCATCAAACGTCGTCCTTGCCCCAAGCTGCGGTTTCCCCCGGGTCTGGAACCTCACCTCCCATCTCTTCCACGCCCTGACCACCCCCCCACGCCCCCCAATTTCTACCATGTCACAATCGTCACCACTTGATTAGGCAATCTCTTGGGCGACTTGCATCCATCTGCATGATTCATCATGTAAATGCGTCCCACCTGTTGCCTCCCCGTTGTCAGACGATAACAAACCGGCTTCGTCGTCCTTCCCTTGTAACCTGTCCAGATGCATTGTGGTAGACGTTGTAGCATTCTCAAACTCACCGCTACCCTAATTTCATCATCAACATCTGCCCAAGGTTTCTTCATCTTTGGCCCCATCAGTTGATTATCTCGTCTAGTTTTGTTTCTCATCCAGTTTCGCCTGCGTGATGCCCTCATTTGCTGGTTATTTCCGCATATTTTACAGAAACTCGACAAGAAACGCGACAAGAACAGCTTGTCGACTTACAAGGCTTTCGCGGGCTAGCACAAGTTGAGACACATGTCCTGTACCCAAACACACGAGTTCATCATCATTCTCGCCGTTTTTTGTTATTCTCTATATACACCGGCTGTGCGAGCAACGTCCTGGTATACCTAAAACCTATCGGCTTCCCTCTCATCTTGACTTGCTTCGCTTTGTCTTTGTCGGATATTGTCCACGCTATTGCTTGGCTCACACAACTAAAATTGCGAAGCCCATCTGTGCGCATCTCATTCCGCAACAGCCACATGGAGTCATGGCTGGCGAGGTCCTTGGTCGCCGTTTATTCTTTTCCACTAAGCTCTTCACTTCACTTCATCTGCTTGGTATATCTGGACGTGTCAATCGACTCGCACCACTCATTCATTTAAGAGTCGTTGGAGATGAGCTTCGTAATCTTGCCAATGGCAATAGTTTGACCCTGAGCGGAGCCGTATTAGTATTGTGAAGTCAATTTAGAGATACGGCTTCCCCCCAAGTTGGATTGAAGTGGGGGTGGGGGATAAGCCGGGGGAAGAGAAACATACCTGGTCTCGCAGAGTGAATCGACCCATCTGGGGATAGTCCTCAAACTTCTCCACGCACACGAGGCCAGCTCCGCCAATCACCTGCATGCGGGCGATGATGCTGTCGCCCTTCTTGGCGTGCGTGGGCGCGTTCTTACTCTTGCGGTTGGTGCCCTTTTGCAGCTTGTGCAACAGAGCCGCAAATGTTACCTCCTCAATGGCAGAGTGCACGTGGAGCACGCAGTTGAAGCCAGCAGTCAAGATGCTCTTCAACTCCAGAATGCGGATCTGGGCCTCGAACTCGGCCACAGTGTGCACCAGTCGCTTCGGCGAGCACAGCACGAAACCAGGGAGGATGTCGTCCTCCTCAATGCCCTTGAGGCGGATGCGCACCTGGTCACCAGCCTGTGCCAGGGCCACTTCGTCCTCTTGCTCGCCGTAGACGGCGGCCGCCTCAACGCTCGTCTTGTTGGGCATCATGACCATTGTCATGCCCTTCTTGGTGACACCAGCCTCGATCTTGCCCTCGATCATGGTACCCAGGTCACGGTACTTGCCGTTGACGGGCATCATGAAGGGGGCATTTAGCTTACGCTCGAGCGAAGACATGCTGTCCAGATACTCCAGCAGCGAGGGGCCCTCCCACCATGGGGCGACATTCTTAGGGACGCGGTCCTTGATGCCCATGCTCATCTGAGCAGCGACGGGCAGGAAGAAGACGTCGTTCTTCAGATTGTATCCGGTTCCCTTCAAGAACTGGCCCAGCTTGGTGGTACACTCCTGGTATCGCTCGTGGGACCACTCGACCGTGGGGTCGTCCATCTTGTTGATGGCCACAATGAGCTTGTTGACACCCTGGGTCTTGGCAAGCATCGCGTGCTCACGGGTCTGGCCACCACGCTCGAAGCCAGTCTCGTACTCGCCCTTTCGGGCGGAGATGACGAGGATACCAACGTCGGCCTGCGAAGCACCGCCAATCATGTTGGGGACGTACATCTTGTGGCCAGGGGCATCCAGGATACTGTATCGGCGCTTCTCTGTCTCGAAGAAGCCACGGCCGACCTCGATGGTCTTTCCCTGAGTTCGCTCCTCCTTGTTCAGATCCATGACCCAGGACAGATACCAAGACTCACGGCCGAGTTCCTTGGCCTCTCTCTTGTACTTGTCCATGGTTCGCTCGTCGACCATTCCTGTGGCCCATAGAATAGATCCACCCAGAGTCGACTTTCCGGCATCGACGTGACCCATGAAGATGACGTTGATGTGCTCCTTGCCATAAATTTCCTTGAGGGTGGCCTCGTCGACATCAGCGGCCTGCTCCTTCTGGACAGCATCAATCTCTCGGGCGGCCTGCTTCTTCTCGCCAGCGGAAGGGCTGCTACGGCCAGAGGCAGGGCTGGGCGAGGTCTTGCCTGAGGACTTAGCGCTGGCAGCCCCCTTACCCGCCTTCTCTCCGGTCTTCTCGATGGCCTTGATAGCAGCGGCCTTTTGGCCAGCCTCGGGCTCGTCCTTGGCAGGCTCAGGCTCCGAGGCCTTCTCCTTGGGAGCCTCCTTGGGGGTGCCGTCGCCTCCGAGGCTAAGAACCTTGGTCTTGAGCTTAGCGGTGCCATCGCCACCAATGCTCAGCACCTTGGCTCCTCCGGCGGGCTTGGGGGCAGCAGGCTGGCTGGGGGCGGCATCAGTCGGTCGCTTGGCGATCGTCGGCGCGGCGGGCTGAGTGGGAGGCTGCTGGGCCTGGGGGTTCTGTTGCTGCTGTCCGTACTGGGGATATCCGCCACCTACTTCAAAGTTAGCGTTCGGGAAGGTCGTATCTGATATTGGCGCAAAACACCATACCGTAGCCCTGGCTGTAGCCACCACCGTACTGGTTGTATTGGTTGAAGCCCTGCTGCTGTTGCTGCTGACCGCCGTACTGGGGGTAGTAACCCTGCTGGTAGTACTGCTGCCCCTGTTGCTGCTGCTGCTGATACTGGGGCACGAAGCCAGCACCGCTGAAGCCACCGGGGGTGAAGGTCTGGGCGGTAGGCTGGAAAGAGGCGACGCCAGGTCGGAAGCCGCCCTGCTGAGCGGGGGCGGGGTTGGCGGGGTTCATGTTCAGTTGCTGCTGCGCCTGGCGGGCGAGGTTGTCGTCCTGAGCGGAGGGATCATCCTCCCAAGAGTTTAGGTTCGACATGGCGATGGTCGGTATCGATACTTAGGCGAGCTTTGTGTCGAGTATCTTTTGTCGTTTTGTTGGTGATGCGGTCTATCCAGATGCGCAGTGGTCTTACGTGGCGCTAGATATATAGCCTGGATGGAAGGGTCGGGGCGTGCGCTCGAGGGGGGGTTGGGCCAGGAGGCTGTGGCACTCGAGCGGCAAACAGAAAAGACAGGTCCCGAGGCCGAGTGTTGTCTTAGGCACCGAAGATGACAGGTCTGTGCCTGAAAGAGAGGTTTGCTGGTGGAGAGAGGGAGGTTGTGAAAATTCGAGCCCCACCACCATGACGCTGTGGTTGTGCGTTTTGCATGGAAACATGTGTCGCTATTTTCGGCCTAGCGCACCCGCTGCTTTTACTGCCCGCTGCAGAAGATGCTTTGCACAGCGATCCCTCACCGTTTGCATAATTTATGCACAGCTACTCTGGAAGTTGGAAACGGTCAAGTAAATGGGATTCTGATAGCCGAAGTGCTGCAAGGGAGTAGTAAACCCGGCCATGCGCTCCTTCATGATAGTAGTAGTAGTTTATTGAATAGCATGTCGTAATCGAACACGCTTAAATGGCCTTTAGGCACAAAGTAGGTTCAAGCCGCACATGGTATACGAAAATCCAAAGAAAGTCAAGTCAGAGCAACGCAAAATGTTACCCTGCTCTGCGAAAGGAAGCTTCCAAGAGAGAAAAGGCAGTAGCGGACCACTCGTGGGGCCTGGAGTATACCAGATAGCCCACACCACCGAGGAGAAAACAATGTCGAGGGTTAAGGGTGTCCAGAAACGGCGACACAACGGCCTGGTGTGTGGATCCGGTGTAGGGAACCAAGATTGGTAAACCAAGTAGAATATCTGAAGAAGCTTGTTAGCCGTTGGACCATGGAACATACAGAGGGGAACTAGAATTACCGTCTCGCCAATGTCAAGTAAGCACCTTACAATAAAGTAAAACACCACAGCGTCGCCCAGAGTAGCGTCCTCGCTGTCCATATGAGACTGCCAAATGGACGCGCAGGTTACCGCGGGCCCGTTTATATTGTAAAGGGCCGTGTTCAGTATCGCCACGACGGGAAAGAATATAGTGAGAAAGGCGAGGAGGTAACTCAGATGAAAGATGAATGATCGAAAGTATGGCTTGGGAGCCGGCGTTCGGACCAATAGAACGGTGAGTAGATGGGCTTGGGTGATATCGACTCGCTAGCAATCTTTGGTCAGTTCTAATCCAGACAGCTTGGACACTAGGCAGCTTACATTCTTTCTGATGGCTTCAGAAGTAGCCAGTGCAGAGAAGGCCAGCATTGCATGGACTATTGCTCGAGTATAGTGCCCCAGGTAGTCCCTTTTAGAGGACCAGTGGTCTGCGACTACACCCAAACACACCATCAGACATGCAGTAGCGGCAAGATGGCATGCGGTCTGTCAGCGCGAGAAGGCTCGAGGGCCTAACCAGAGGTTGTAGATAGCATAGCCGAGCAGCGGGTATAGTGATCCGCTGAAGAGGCACTGTTCGGCACCAGTAGACAGAATCCCATGGTATGCGATTGTGGCAGTCGTAGATACTCCCCAGTAGAGGAGGTGATGCTTGGCGGATAACATTGTGAGTAACAATAGTGCGCAAATTGGACGAAAGGGCGACGAGGCGGGAGATGATAACTTGCGATGTAAGAAACCGTGGGCCTTTATGGGATAAGGAGATGTGGCTCCTGGTTTAGGTTTGCCAAAATGGAGGCTTAAACTTGCGAAAGGAGATTATCCGTACCCCAATGACCTTGTCGAGGATCCGTGTAGGTGTCAATGCCTTTTAAGCTGCGCTGTCGGTCCGAGACTTAATATTGGCCAAGATCCTAACGATGGCCCGGCAGGTGGGTAAACCTGCTGCCAGATAATGCATGTCGTGTTTCAAGCCAACTTGTCTGCAATGACTGCTGCCGCTATCCACGATCGCGGCGGGTGTATCGGATGGCCCCTAGATTAAGCCATCAGAGTGTAGCGGCTGTGTGGGGTGCAGAATCATGACAACAGCTGGCAGAGAACTTGGCCAAAAATCACCAGATTCAACGGTATAACACAAAATGGCGACATATTTCCTAGAATATCCTGCTCGCTTCGTCTTATCTAAATCATTTGGATGTCCGTTTCGCTGCCCCTTTTTAATGTCACAATGATAGTGATTGCCTAATCTTCCCCGACTTCAACCAGGTCAATCTTTCTGAATCTCTGAAATTCGTGTGTGCGTCTCAACGACGCCCCTTTTATGCGTAGAAATGGACTTCTCAAGTCACCATTTTGATAGTACCTCGATCAGAATTCCATTCTAAGCCGCGGCACCACGGCCACCCACTCCAAACTGAGCCTGGGCCTCGACAATGTCGGCTGCAATAGGGGGCAGCTCACGTCCCCGGCTGGTAGGCAAAGACATGAACTTGATCTCGGCTAGGAAGCGCAGATATCTTCCGATATCCTCGCGGGTGATGCCTTCACCGGCACTGTCATCAACGCCGGTCCAGCGGTCGGCGTCGGCCTTGAGCACAGCGACGGCGTTCCTGTCGTCCAGCTCGGGCGCTCGCGTCGTCGAAGGCAAATTCGACGTCGCCATGTGGAACAGTGGCATGAGCGCGCTCTGCTCCTGATCCTTCTCGACAGCACCGGCCGAGACGAACTCCTCCAGCTGCGTCTTCCACTCGTCGTAATCAACCTCAGCAACATCGTAGCCGTAGTAGTTCAGGGCGGAGAGGAACTCGTTCATGCGAAGCCTGGGGTGGGCTGTGCCGTGGACGACGTTGACACCGGGCAGGGGGTTCAGGGCCGAAGCAATGACAAGCTTTGCAACGTGGTTCACGGGCAAAGCATTGACACTATTGACAATGCGCGGCCTTGTTCCCAACTGCGAACAACCCTTCAAGAAACGAATCAGGAAGTCGTCCGTGTTTGACACACCGCTGTGGCGGCTACCGAGAATGTAACCAGGTCGGACAACAGCGCCCCGGAGGCCTCGCTTGCCGGCTTCACGAGCGAGCTGCTCAGACACCTTGAAAAAGTCAGCAACACCATCTTTCATGTATTGAGGAAGCAGCATACCCATTTAGTTTGCCCGTACCCAGTTCCCAGCCCAACGCGGCTACCAAGCATATCATCGGCCTCGAGCACCGCTCCACGGCCAGTTGCAGTCTGTTCCTGAGACAGGGCCACGTAATAGTCCGTGTCCAGAGTCGAAGTGGACGAGACGAAAGAGAACAGCTTGGGCTTTCCTTCGTTGCAGAGCTTTATCATGTCAATGGTGGACAGCACGTTAGGACGCAGCATCTGCTCGTAGCGAGCAATCCAGTGGACGTATGCTCCGTTGTGGACGACAACATCAGCTGTGTCGGCCACCTGCTTCCAGCTGGCGTCATCGAGTCCGAGGCGGGCCTTGGACAGATCGCCGAGGACACAGGTGATTCGGTCAGCCCATGCGTCTTGCCAGAGGCCATAACCCTTGAGTGATCGTGTGAGGCGCTCCTTGGCGAAGGTGACATTCTTGGCTCCACGAATGTGCGCAATGAGCTTGGTGTTCTGCCTATCAAGAATATCCTTGGCCAGGAAGGAGCCCAAGAAACCCGTAGCACCAGTGAGGAAGAACGTGGCACCATTGGATGGGTTGAGGGCATCTGGATCGGCAGTTTGGTACTTTGCGTCAAGTGTCTTGACCAGCTCGTCAAACGACTCGGCATAGACGGACTCGGCTGCCTTGTCGACTGCGACAGTCTCGCCGCTGCGCAGACGATCCACCTGGCCGCTAAGTGCTCCGAGGGTGGGATTCGCGTATAGGACAGGAATGGTGATGTTGGCACCCAGGTTCTTGCGAATAGTGAGAAGCAGCTGCTGGGCGAGAAGACTGTGGCCACCGCAGTCAAAGAAGTTGGATTCAGGCCTAGAACTCGGTCAGCTTCGATATTTAGATTACGTTTCTGTTCCACATACTTGACGGTCTTAGCGTTCAGGCCAGGGATGAGAGTGGACCATTGAGTGCCAATGACCTTCTCAGTCTCTGACAAGGCCTCCCAGCTCTTCAGATCGGCTTCCGAGGCATCCTCCATCATCAGCGCGGCATCGGGGAAGGGCAGATTCGGTGAATCGACCTTTCCGTTGGGGTTGAGAGGAAGCTTTTGTAGCATAATATAGATAGAGGGCACTGAGTGAGCGGGCAGGTGGGCCTTGAGGTGATCTCGGACCTCAGCCTGCATGCGGCGGAATCGCTTGAGGTAGACGATGGTTGGGCCCATCTCGACACCCTCGTCTTCGACATCCTCGTGGTTCTGGGCCTCTAGCCAGCGCTTCCATTCGGGGATCTCGGGAACAACGTAGCTGACGAGGGTAGGTTCCTCGTTACGATCCCTTCGAACGAGCGTTCGGCAGTCGCGAATCAGCGGGCTGCCGCTCAAATTGGCATCGATCTCGTTGAGCTCGATTCGGAAACCACGGATCTTGACCTGAGAGTCGATGCGGCCAGACACACGCACGGCTCCAGAGGGGAGATACTGGCCGAGATCTCCAGTTCGGTAAAGCCGATCACGGGGACCCTTGTAGTACTTACGCCAGGGCTCACCTTTGTTGTTGGCCTTATCGGCCTCGATCCACTTGGTGGTATCGACGAACCAGTTCTCAACAAACTTGGCATTGGTCTTCTCGGGATCACTCAAGTAACCTTCAGCCAACCCAGCGGCTCGGATGTAACACTCGCCGACTTCGCCAATGCCGCACAGCTTGGTGGGATCTTGTTGGTTTACAACAAGAATCTGAACGTCCTTCATTCCCCAGCCGGCAGGAATAGTGTCGCCGAGCGAATCCAGGGCATTCGGGTCTTCCTCCGCAGAGGGAATCTCGAAGTAAGACACGGCGCGGGATGACTCGGTCGATCCAAACATGTTGATGATGGAACAAGCAGGACCCAGTTGGCGGAGTGCCTTGCAGTCTCGGGTAGTGAGGACGTCGCCGACGAAGAAGACTTGTCGCAGGGAAGGGAACTTGGCTGTTGCGCCACCAACAAGAATCTGTCCCATGGCAGGGGTAAGGTGAGTCGTGGTGGGGGACCACAGGTTCATCCATTCGCTCAGCCTCTCGTGCTGGATATCTTCCTTGGCCGGGATGAGGAGCTGCGCGCCGAGGTACAAAGGGGTCATGATGTCTACACCCGAGGAATTAGGCTATGCGGCCAAAAAAAGGAGGGCACAGTTTCTTACCTCGCTGGATGGGGTCATGAGCGATTCCAGATAGGCAAGCGAAGACACTCTCAGAGGTCAGGTTGAAGCGCTCCGCCATCCAGGGGAAATAGCGCGTCAGACCATAGTGACGTCCCAGCACTCCCTTTGGCCTTCCTTCCGAACCCGAAGTGAAGCTGAGGGTAGGGAACGAGTCGGGGCCGACAATGACGTCGGGGGGTGTTGAGGCCTTGTCGCGAATGCCGGCAAAGATGTCCTGGCCGTCCTTCTGGCCACCATCCAGGAGACCAGCATCGCTCAGGCGCAGCTCGGGAATTCGGGTCTTGATAGCCAGCTCCTCGTCGATGTACTTCTGCACCAAGGGAGCAAGCGGGCTAAATTTGGACCGTTAGTCAAGAGGCGTTGAAACGGGATTCGGGCCGGACGAATCGCATACCCATTCTCATCGATGGTCTTGCCAATGGAAATCAAGGCCTTGGGCTGAGAAACCTCCAGGTAGACTGGTCCAGTCAGTGAAGCTACTCTATGGAGCGAGGAAGGCACGACACATACTCTGCTGCCTCTGCGGCGGGTAAAGAGGGTCAAGGACTGTCACGGTAGCTCCAGCAGCCTGGAATTGTCTGTCAGCTGTGGTCCACGTTGAGTGGATGAGGACTGGTCAGGGCGCACCAGAGTTCCCATGAAGGCGCAGACCAGCTCCACCGAGCGGTGGGCGAAGATCATGACAACGTCTCCATTGCTAATTCCAGCATCGTGCAGGTAGTTCGCAATAGTGCTAGATGCCTCGTCGATCTGGCGATATGTGAAGGTTCGGGTAGGCGACCTTTGCCCAATGTCAGTACCCTCGCCAATGTATCACGATCTGCTGCTCCTTACGTCTCGCTCTTGGTCTCTGTGACACAAGGCCGGTCGGGGTGGGCGAGTGCGTTCTTGTGGAATATCTCGTGGATTGGACCGACGAATCCACTCCAGTCGAGATCGGAGGTGGGATCCGGGAGCTCGACCATGGTGCCGGCGGTTGTGGTTGAGAAGGTACGGGCTTCGGGCAGGGCAGATCAGATCGCAACTGGCTTGGGGGAGGTAAAAGAATGATCGGCCGGCGAATTGGGTGTGTTGATGATTTGCGTGTTGACGAAAGAAGAATTGCTTGTCCTGTCGAAGGTGTAGGTGTGACCGGCACTAAATTTCTGTCATTGACTCACTCCGACTTTCGGGAGGGAGGGGGAGGGGCATTCAAGAAGCGGTCAAGCGGGGCACATCCGCACAACATTTTGATGGCGTACCTCGCAGCAGAACAGCTTTCCAGCTTTGTGAGCGTAGAAGCAGATGAAATTCTTACTATAATTATCCATCGCATGATTTCACGCCTTCTCCATACTCATTGCCAGTATACGAGCTTTTGGGGAGAGCTTGTTCTGAAAAAAAAAAATCATAAGTGACCCCTCCATCCTCGGGGGTAAGGTACCTGATCAGCGCTGGGACAAATGGGTTCCCCTCTGTGGGGTTAGCTGGAGCTGGTGACGGATAAGCTCTCGCCAAATCCCAATTGAAGTGTTTCATTAGCCCCGGTCCTCACAACCCCACAATTCTCATCTTGTCCTTGCCTCGCCATCATTTGAAGCTCGCACGACGTTGAGTGTGTTGTGCTGTGTGGCACCACTCCAAGTACGAACCATTCTCCCGGTTTCACCTCATGATAATCCGAGCGTGCTGGAAACTTGATCAAGTGAGGTACACTGCTTTCTTCCAGTTGAGGGTTCTGCTGTCTACTTTGAGACATGACCACTGGCTGGAAAGGCGTCGACTGCACAGCGTGAGTGTTGTGTCATTGAATATCCGTTCGTCTCCAGATCCGTCCGTTTGAAACGTTGCTCATGGGGCGATAGCGGTGCTATTTAATGCGCACAATTTATGCTCATGTCCAGCGATCTGTGTTTATGCTCAATAACTGCTAAAAGCGGCACTGATCGGTCCACTGTAAAACAGTCAGAGGGCTGGAGTTACAACGTGCTGTCGGGCAAGTTCGCACATGGCATGCTCCTCTGTGCGATAGGCAACCTGCCAGTTCCTGACAAGCACAACCTGGCTCAACTACGCTTACATGGATAATGCCCGGTCGGCTGAGCCTGTGTGACTGTGTGTACCATAGCATGACTCCTTTTCTTCAGGCAGCCACCTAATTTCCAAGCACGCCTCACATGGTGGATGAGTCAACGTTGTGCAACGATGGCCCAAGCCTGAGGAAGCCCAACCTCACTGCGCCAAATTGCGGGGCGAGCTGGGCCTCACGAGGGGCATCGATCCTCCAAAAGTCACACTGTGCGCCGCGACGTCGTCATGGCAGCCATGGAACCGGCTGGGTGTCGTACTATTCAGTCTGACCTACAACATACATCCCTCCAGTTTGAATGGTGTTGGCTCTGCAAACTGAACGGTTGCCAACCTAGAGCATCCTCTGGTCGTAAAGCTTGAGGTGGATTGCTCCGCTCTACTATAGAAATGCCTGCCCAGTGGCAGCCCAATGCCCCGTCGCTGTCTGGGAGTAACTGGCTGTGAAGTCAACAGGCGCTCGGCTGCCTGCAGTAGCAGCGCCGCACGCTGGACCGTGCCGCTGTGATTCACTACCAAGTTTGCTTTGCTTTGCTTTGCTTTGCTTGATGCTTCACCGCACATAGAAACTTTCGTTTTCGCACCCTGGGTTGCCACATTCGCAGGGCCTATTTCACCTTTTGACCACCCTCATGGCCTGATCATGGATGACTTCCTGGCCGCCGTCGGGGTCCAGGCCATGAGATACGCCATCCGCTCTGGCATCGCCCTCACTTCGACATATGCCATTGGCCAGTGCTCGCGCCTCCTCCAGACGGTCGAGGACAAGTCTCTCTACCAGGAGCTCAAATCACTCCGCAAGACCCTTGAGCAGAAGATTAAGGTCCGTGCCTGAACCTGCGTCTTGTCACGTTGCGTTCATCTTACGCTGACCTCAAGCCTGTAGATCATCTCACCGGCCATCGACCTGATCGAGTTCAAGTGCGACGCCACCACCCCAGATTCACATACCCTGGTCGTGTTTGAACCCCACAGCTAACCAAACGGCTCCTAGGTCCGGCAGAGGAAATGTGTTTCTTGAATCGGCTGTGCCTCTGGCCAAGGCTCTTCATCAAGAGATAGTGGCACTGGGCCGCCAGATTGAGACGATTACAGTGCCGACAGAGGTTGTCGCCAACACAAGGAGCAAACCACAGCCCTCCCGCATCGAAATTCTAGCCTCTGTTATCAAAACCATCAAGAATCTCCTAGATCGTATCGACCGTGAGATACCGCTTCTCCAGTTGGCCATCACCGCCTCCGGGGAGAGTCTGTCCACGTCGCTCCCGCCAGCCATCTCGCCATCAAGGCTGCTCCAGGCCAGCACATTACTCACCATTGGTGACACTCAGTTTGCGCAAGATCCTAGCAGGCCTGCCCAGATCGGCCCTGCCTTCACCCTCTCTCTGTACATGCTGTTCCTAGGTCACGCATCAAAGACGGGCCTAGGCAACGCTCATCAGGCGCCTCAAGTGGCTCGGGCCAACGGCATCCGAGATGCCCCTGGCGATCAAGTGTACGGTCTGGGTGAGCAAGATCGCAAACCACTGTGGCAGGAGGTCATACATAAAGCGCGTGTTCGTCTCTGCAGAGTGCGTCCCGACTACCTTTTTGACAGCACAGAAGGATTCCGCCCAACTGCGACGACTGCAAGCCCTAGATTGGCCGAGTCGGCTCCATTTGAGGACTTTCGCGCTGCTAACGACTATACATATTACCTGGAAATTATTGAGGACTTCCAAGATGGCCGTGTGCACGAGCACGATCAGTCTGCAGGCTCCTATGATGAAATCACCAATGCGGGTATTCGGGAGTCCATACCGATTCACCAATTGTCAAAAATATTCTATACCGATACCGGTAGCATCCTCAATGTCGGGCATGCCTCGGACGGCGACAGCAATCCGGTATTGCTATTAAAGCGCGATATTCAGTCCATGCCATTTGGGGGAAACAAAGAAGTTGTGACCCAATACCTGGAAGGAGAGGATAGCCACGACGATAGCCGCGATAACATTTGCCGAGAGCTGCTTGGGAGTGAGGAACAGGATGATGTGGACAAGCAGCTCCTGGGCGAAGCGAGCACTGTGGTGCTACCAACTCCGAGTGGAGTGAACGGAACAGTAAATCAGAGATGGAAGTTTCCTCCACACCTTGACCCCGAATGGATGGCCCTCGAGGTGTACGAGGAAGACGAGGAGGAACTTAGCGAGACAGAGGAAAATACTTCGTGTCCAGAAGATTCTGGTGAGCCTGAAGGCGACCCTCCGAAGACAACTAGCCCACGAAAACGAGACTCTCTAGACTCGAGAGTTGTCGATCAGATTCGAAGGCTATCCTTGAGACCCCCAGAATCCGCGTTGCAAGGGAGTCAATCGCACGACTTGGCAGAGGCACAGGAATTCGTGGCTCGCTCGCCTTTTGGGACCATCACCACCTCGTTGTCGCTCATGGAGATGCTGATCAGGCTGTCCGGGCTGCAGGAGTTTCAGCAGGCATCCCACTTGTCCATTCCAGACCACGTCCTGACCTTCTTTCTCGAGGAGACGTCGACGACGGGACTGGCGGGGGAGAAACAATGGACAGCTCGCAGCGATGCAAAGCGGCGCATGGGCTTCGACCCTTACACCGATGCACCCACGCATTAGGATTCCGAGTCGAAAGACGGCTAGTCAGTGACGCTGCTGCGAAACCTGGGTATGGTGGGTGGCGGAGCCTTCCTGTTGGGGATTCTCAGAAGCAGAGCTCAGGAAGATGCATGGGGTTGGCACACGAGGAGCCCCTGTTGGAAAAGGAGGCCGTTTACGATCTGCAACAGCGAATTGTGCTAGACGGTGCCATTCTGCGATTCATCCGTGGGAAGTCGGCGAGTCTTTGAGGCCGACGGAGCGAGACCCTCTTGTTGGGGTGGGTAGACGGCTTATTGTTGAGCGGCCAGCTACTCCGCAGACGACGGGGCCTCCCCGAGGATAACATTGACTGGGATACTAGAATCCTCCAAGTATATAGCTGCAATCAAGTCCGTCAATGAAGTTGTTAATATTGTGGCTTCGTGCACCCAATGGGGTCCTGTGTCTCATGTAGCCTCAAACGCAAGCTACCCTACATTTAGTACCCTCTACCCCGTGTTTCTCTCCCCAGCCACATTTACATCTTGACCAAACATCAATTGCATCGCCTCAACTAAAACCAATCACCAAACGAATCAGTCAATCACAATGGCGCCCCTTATCCCTCGAATACATTTCTTTGAGATTGACGACCAATCGTGGTAGGGACCCTTCATCCTGATGACAAGACAGCACGCGTCATACATGTTGCTTCTCGCTTTGATACACTGAGCGTAACAGAGCGAACTTCACCTCGGAGGACGTGAGAATTCGCGTCTCGACGACGCGTTGATTCATGTAAAATAACCGAGAGGATGGGGGCTGATTGATCTCATTAGGTTCCCGCCATTCCTCCGCGCGTGGGTCCAAGATGCCCTCACTGAAGCCTGGAACTCGCAGATGCCTCTGCAGTCCATCTCGCCATCCAAGCTGACGGCCAAGGTCCTGACCCAGCGCCTCGGGAGCACCTTGTCTGACTATGCCTTTGTCGATTTCTGTGCTGGAGGCGGCGGCCCAACCCCAGCCATCGAGCGTGCCGTCAACGCCCACCTGCGCTCCATCGACGCCTCGCCCGTGCCATTCGTCCTCACCGACCTCCACCCCAACGTGGCCGCCTGGGACCGCGTCGCCCGCAGGAACCCTCTCATCACATACGAGAGCGAGGGCGTCGATGCCAGCCGCGCCCCCTCGCACCTGGTCCGGCGGCAGGACGGGCGCAAGACGTTCCGCCTGTATAACCTGGCTTTCCACCACTTTGACGACCCGCTGGCGCGCGATATTCTGCGTGACACCGTGCAGACGAGCCAGGGATTCGCCATCTTTGAGCTCCAGGACCGCAGCTTTGCCAGCTTCATCACAGTCTCGCTGCTTGGCATCGCTACTCTTCTGGAGGCCCCACGGTTTGCCTGGAAGAAGCGATCATGGATGCCGCTCATCTTCGCGTGGCTGCTTCCCATTCTCCCATTTGTCCTCGTATTTGATGGTTATGTCTCTGCGCTGAGGACCAGGACACCCGAGGAGGTGGAAACGTTGCTGCGCAGCTGTGGGGCGGACACGAGTGAGTGGGAGATTCAGAGCGGAAAGGACAGGCATCTATGGCCATGTGGGTATCTCAGCTGGATTATTTGCAAGCCGGTAGTAAGAACCTAGTCGAGCGATGCTGTAGGTGATGGTGGTATGCATGAAATGGAAGAACACCCTTGAAATGCGCAATGCCAATGCAAAACGGCCTCGGGCAGCCACGACTCCTTGTTGTACAAAACACCGCCCATTGACCGCTTCGCCTATCGGAACCACCAGTTCACAGAGCCATTTAGTTGGCCTGAGGCTCCCTTACTCTTGACCGAATGCCACCACCCGTTTGGTATGAACAGCGCGTCGCCTGCCTGTAACTCGGCCTCGTATAAGTGGTCAGGCAAGGGATCTTGCTCCCAGACAGCCTCGTGCAGCACTGCCCTCTCCTTTCCTTCCATCATCTCCACCGTCCTAATCCTGCTGTTTGCCTCCTGTCGAATGCGCACCTGCACCTCAAAGAACAATCGATCGCCATGCGCAGGAGCAATGAGCCGGATCACTTTGGTGCTGCAGAGCTGGCAGAATATATTGGGGTTGGGATCACGGTGCAAGGGGGTATACGTCGGCTCGGTCCCTAACCAGATGCTGGAGCTATATACGTCTCCCCTGTCTGCTTGCTTGACCAAGTCCGGCGTTGGAAGGTCGGCCTGGAGGTCCGGGGGCAGGTCTGACAGGGACGACTGCGCGATGTAGAGCTCCAAGGGCTCTGAACCAGTCGCAAGTTGCATACGATTGAACTCTAGGGCCTTCGAAAGAAGCCTGAGTGGCGCAAAGAGCTGGAAGAAGGAGCGAGATCCAAGCTCAGCGACTGATGGTTCCAAAACACCAGCCAGGAGTTGGTCCAGCACCTCGCTGGAAGAACGAAGCCAATCTCTGAATGACACCATGGCAGCTCCTTTCTGTGCTGATGAAACCACTAGTTCATACGGAAAGGGCCATTCCTGAAATTGGTCCATGTACTTTGACAGCGATAGGCATGGTGGTCTGGGTATTGGGGCATCGACCTTGAGAGTCTGGAACCACTTGGCTGCGGCTGGCAAGAGAGCGGCTGGTGAGGATGCCGATTTGGAAAACAGCATCGGCCTCTGCGGAGTCCAAGCATTCTTTCGGAACGCCTCAATATTGCTGGAATCTTGATTGGATGGTGCCAACGCGATGGGGAGAGCTGCGGCCCTTAATTGTGGCGTCTGATGAAGCCTGCGGAGCCATGATGATGGGATGGCAGCCGTGGTGCGCCTCATGGCTGATGGAATAGTAAAAATGATCCTCCTGTGAGTTATGCTTAAAGCCAATGATGAGATTAATGCGAAACGATCCTTTGTTAAGATTTTTTCACCCCACCGTTGCAAAATTGTTCGTCATAGCCTGTATCGTCTCATCCTCATATGAGAGGCAGAGACGGCAGTCACGGTATCGGATCCCGGGGAAACTAAATGCCGACTACTCTCACCGTGGATGGCCCAGCCAAACGAGTTGGCCCTCTCACGCCAGTCCACCAAAGGGCTATCAAATAATCCCCCTCGTCGTCCGCCCCCCCAAACAAATCAGCTTTATCGCATCTTGCGCCCGCCCTCTGCCGCAAGACGATGCTGGCGCTCTGAGTCGACTTCGTCGCGCCATCCTGTCGCTGCCACGCTGCCGATACCCATTGCCGCATCGCCTGCCCGCACTCCGCAGCCCGTCGGCGGCCTGTGCCTATTGTCCACCCCCCCCGGCCGCGAACACTCACCCCGCCCTCGCATCCTTGACGCTATCGATACCCAGGCTTTCGAGCACTCCACCCCGCGCCGTCGCACGCGACCGACGGCCTGCAGTGCGCACGCACCCCTCCTACAGGCATCAAGACGATCACGATCCCCGGCGAGGCCCGTCCGCGGCAATCTTCTCTTCCTGACGTCGCCCGCCATGTCAACCTCGTCAGGCGTGCCCGAGTCCTGGATCTCGAGCTTCTGCTCCCTGCTCGGCCACGAGTATTTCGCCGAGGTTTCGGAGGAGTTTATAGAGGATGACTTCAACCTGACCGGCCTGCAGGTCCAGGTTGCAATGTATAAGGAGGCCCTGGAGGTGAGTTCCCCCCCTCCCTTCGCCTCTTGTCTACTGCGAGGCTGCCCGAAGCCTCCTCGTCACATTCAAATGCATGTATTCTAACCGTGTTCATCGTCGCAGATGATCCTGGACGTGGAGCCCGAAGATGATGACGAGGACGAAGAAGAGGAGGAAGACGACGATGACAACGAGTCAGGACTTGGCGATGGAGATCGTTTGGGCCGACACCCCAGCGAGCGAAGACACCACAGTCGCATGGCCAGCGACCTGTCCGTAATCGAGTCCTCGGCCGAAATGCTCTACGGGCTCATCCACCAGCGCTTCATCTGCTCCCGTGCCGGCATCCAGCAGATGAGCGAGAAATACGAGCTTGGCCACTTTGGCTGCTGCCCGCGCACCAACTGCGAGCAAGCCAGGACGCTACCCGTTGGCCTCTCCGATATCCCAGGCGAGGACACGGTGAAGCTCTTCTGTCCCTCATGCCTCGACGTCTACGTTCCGCCTAATAGCCGCTTCCAAACCGTCGACGGTGCCTTTTTCGGCCGCACCTTTGGCGCCCTTTTCCTCCTCACCTTTCCTGAATACGACCTCACCAAGCGCGGTGTTGAGGTACTCAACAGCTCCAGCTCCCGCGTCGGCGAGGCAGAGAGCCTCATCAACGGCATGTACGCCAAGAACATTGCCCCCGGTCTAGGCCCCGGCCGTATATACGAGCCCCGTATCTACGGCTTCCGCGTTTCCGAGCGCGCCCGCTCCGGCCCCCGGATGCAGTGGCTCCGCGACCGCCCCATCAACACCAACGACTTGGACGAGGCCCGTCTCTATGCCGAGCAAAACCCAGACTCCGAGGACGAGGACGAGAGTATGAACATGAACGGCCGTGTCGTTGTCCGTCGCCGACCCCCCGGCAATGCTCGTCTCCGCCAGCAGCAACAAGCACAGCAACAGCAGAGGCAAAACCAAAACGGCAGCCCCATGGCCCTGTCGGCAAACGGCGCCGAGTCGGAGCTGTAGGCTAGCCCCGTGCCGCCCGCCTGCGACACGCCACCCCGGGGCCGCAGCCGCAGGCGCACCAAGTCCGCCGCTCGCCCTGGCCCTCTGTGCTGTCAGTTAGGGGCGCTGGGCACGGCTGGGCTGGAATAGACAGGGATGACGAATTCATATCTAAACGAGGGCGTGAAGACAGACGAATAGCGTGCCCTGCGAGCCCGAGGTTGAGTTGAAGAGTGTCTGGACGATTTGAGACGAGGAAGAACGAGAGGCTACTTTGGGCTTTTGCGGAATTAATGCATAGACGGCGTTGAGACGTTTACTAGGCTACGAAAAATATACATTATGCACGACTATGATGAAATCAACATGACTTGCGGCCCGGAAAGCCATTGATAACGCTCGTTGGCGATATCGGGACAAGCACCATGGCTTGGACCAACTCGGTACAGCCTTAACAGCCGGGTTTGCACTTTCTTCTTCTTCTCCTTCTTCTTCGGGATACACTGCCAGAGCTGCCTGCATCTCCGACATGTCTTCTATTGAGCTTGGATTCTTGGGTACACCTGATAATTTGCCACTCGCCTCGTTGCAATCATCCGTGAACCATGTGGAGGCCAATGTTTACCGAAACCAGCCGGGAAACATCAATCGTATGCTGAATAACCCCCATCCACCGACAAGCCCTGTCATCCGAAACGCCAAGTCGCCTCGTTTCGCGGACCAAGTACCTCTACCTCCCCCATCGATGTGATCCTGTTTCATAAAACGTATCCTCTAATCATCGTTAAACCCGGACGCAATTCACAATGCGCATTCCATATGAGGCGAAAAGAAAACAGGAAGACCCTAGAAACTGCGACCCCTCACGCGCTGCGGCGTGTGCTGTTGGACTGAAACGCCACCGATCGCCTGCCATAAAAGAAGCGTCAAGACAAATGAAACTTGGAACAGGCCGAGCGAGAAAGGTGGATCGAATTGAAGAACCTTTCGCTTGTCGTCGTGGAATGAGAGTTTGAACGTCTGAATGCCATGAACGGTGCTGAACCGCAAATATCGTACACAAGCTATAAACGACGCCCAGGAGTACTTGCTATGTTGCGAGGGAATCAATCCTGACAAAACTGAAAAGGAGAGCATGTGGTAACGAGGTTGTGCGTGGTAAGTTAGTTAGTGCATGTCCTGGTTCTGCTCTGGTGACAGCCCCGAGGGTGCTGTTGAGAGAGTCGGAGGGTTCATATTGGAATCTCCATCATTCGGTGACCAACTGCTTCCAATCTCCTTTCTCTCCTCTTCGGGCCTCGGGGTTGCATCGTCGTTCGAGTCAGCAGCGGTATCGGATCTCGAGCGGAACCATCCTCCGCGTTCCCATTGACCAACTTCGTACAAACACGAGTCCCGGACACTTTCATTGGAGATACCGGCGAGCAGGATGTTGAGGCGTTTGAAATCGATAGGCTTGAGGATCCATCCGTCAAAGCCAGCATTGACATACAATGGTTTCTCATGTTCAACGAGAGACGCAGAGACCGCGAATATTGGGATTCGGGAATTGCTGGTCGCCAAAAAAGAATGTCCCGAATGGTCCGGGGTTGCCTCCAGCTTCCGAATCATTTTTGTGCTGGAAAGGCCGTCCACAATAGGCATCTGCATCTTTGGTTAGTGGTGTGACTCAATCGTTTGTGCATCGCTACAACCCACCTGCATGTCCATGAGGATGACATCAAAAGCAGTCGACTTCTCGCCGTACACAATTGCGCAATCTTCTCCATTGACTGCGTGATGTACCTCATGGCCGGCCTTCTCAAGCCTCTTCTTCAGTATCTTCATATTTATGGGGTCATCTTCTGCTATCAGGACATGTAGCTGGCTAGTCTCAGCTGGCTGAGTGCCACCACTCGTAATGCTTTCGGGGCCCTCGACTTGGTTGGACAGGATCTTGATTGGCATGTCAAATGATATCGCGGACAGTTGCCTGGTGTCTGGCTGTGGCGGCAGATCGGAGTATTCATCCGGTATTCTGACTGCTCTGATTGGTGTCCTGGTATCTCGCACTCCAGCATATCCAGGCTCGCTCTGGTGATCGGAAGGGAACATAGGCGGGGGCCGCGGTGATTTCGTGGGCGGACTGGCGGGTCGCGCACCAATACTAACGGCACGCTCTGAGCTGGCGCGTGCAGAGCTCCCAATTGACCGGGCACCGCTCGGGCAGAAAGGATACTCCGAATCCTTGTCATCCACATCTTCCAACGACAAGGGCGTCTGAATGGCATCGATCAAGCGCTCAGCGTCACTGCGATGACTCACATGGCTGCCTAAACTTCCCACGCTCTTTTTGCTATCCAAGCTTGAACGATCAGCGGCATTTGTTAACTGCGTATCCGAGCTATCGGCCAAGGCCACGTTGCGATCCACCAGAGTGATCTCTCCTTCCGGTGCCGCTATCATTGACGCTGGTGCTGACGATACTGGATTTGATGACGTCGTGGCATAAGAACGAGCCTGACTATTGGGCACCGAGACTGGGGACTCATCTGGCAGGAGAAAGGGCAGCTGAACAACGAATCTCGAGCCCTGATCCACCTCTGATTTGAGCCGTAGCTGCCCATCCATGTTGCGCACGGTACGGGCGACGACAGCGAGACCCAGACCCAAGGTCCTCATTTCTTGCCTCGGCGATGAGGCGGGGGAGTCCTCACTGCTGACTTGTTCAAGATCTCGGAAGAGGGCATCGAGTTGTGTGGCACTCATGCCAATCCCTGAATCCTCGATGACTATGTCAATGACCGCATGTTTTTCTCTTACCTCCGAGACGAAGATTTCAACTTTGACATGCCCGTTGTGAGTGTGCGTAACGGCGTTTGCTGTCACATTGGAAATTGCTTGACGAATTCGTCTTTCGTCGCCATGGACAAACCGTGGTAGTCCTGGATGCTCGAATACACTGTAGAGAATTCCCTTTCGCTTTGCATCAACGTGAAAAGGTCCGGTGGCTTCGCGAATGCAAGCAGAGAGCTCAAAAATCTCATCTTTGATCAGATTTTGGCCCTCCTCAGTCTTGGTCAAATCGAGGAGATCATTGATCACGTAAATCAATGATTTTGACGCGGAATGAGACTTTGCCAGATTTTCTCTCGTCTCATGATCCAATGTTCCTTCAAGGGCGATTTCGAGGTAGTTAATGATGGCGTTCAGGGGGGTTCGGACCTCGTGGGCAGAATTGGCGAGTAGTAACCGCGTGAGCTTGCTGCTCTGTAACGCAGCCTCCTTCTGACGCCAGACTTCAATAAATTTGCCTAGGCGACCATTAGAATTTGTTCATAACGTTCAAAAGAAGAAGAGTTCAACTGACCGTAGACGAGGCAGAGTACTGCGGCCGTTTCGACCTGCTCCTCGTTCCATTCTCGACATTTACCGACGACTGTTTCATGCCACGTCTTGAAACTTGTCCTCGGTTCCAGGTACCCTGCGGTCCCTTCACGCACAATCTTGTCATAGGGATTGCCGGCCCATTTCACTTCTCTTATCTGTCCGTGCCGAAAAAAGACAATGAAGTCGCTGCCACCCACGCTCAGAGGAACGTACATCAAACCTGCAATAACCTGGAATCCTGGAGGATATCTGAGGTCAGGAAAATCGTTTCTGATATCCTGCGATGCGACAACGGATGTGAGTTTGCGCATACGGAGGTACTCTAGCATTGCCAAAGCTTCCTGGCTCTGTTCGATGTTCCCAAGAATTTTCGTTTCCCCTTTGATAGACAATAATCCAAAGTCTGCATCGAAAAGCCTTAGCAAATCTTCGGATGATGCAATGATATATCCTGACGGATTCTTCTCTGTCGGGGCTGTGTTGATTAACTTGCGGGCTTGTAGGCGCGAGGCATATGACAGCCGCTCAATATTTCTCGAGGCCGTGTCCCCGACGAGACGGCACATCTTTCGAATGGGAAACGAAACCCGCATGCCCTGATCGCCGTATGAATGACAAGAAATGAGACCCCAAAGCTCATCAAATGCATTGATGGAAATTGACATTGACGACCGCACTCCCATGTTTGACAGGTACTTCAGGTGGATCGGAGACATGGCGCGGAGATAGGAGTGACTCATATCCAGCGGGACTTCCAAATCCTCTTTGGTACGGCACACAAGGCGAGCAGTATCCTGATCTCGATCATAGAGCAGACGAACCTTGTTTAGCTTGTATAGGTCTCGTGCTTGGCGAGGGATGTCAGAGGCTGGGAAATGCAAGCCTTTGTAGAGATCCCTCGTTTGTGATGTGTTGACGAGCTCAGTGACAACTTTGCCATTGAAAGAAGAATCAAACTGGTAGATCATGACTCGGTGAAATCCGGTTAGCTCCTTAACAATGCCCACTAGGATTTTGAGGAAAGTTTCCAGGTCTGGTGCAGATGACAATTGCTCTTGCACCTGTGACAGGATGTCAAAGACTTGCATAGCACCCTGTTCCCCCCTCCGCTTTCTTGCACTTCTCAAGATACGTAGCGGTCTGCTGAGAATTTCGGTGCTATCTTCAATTTCCTCCAATGTTGGATTGGATTGAAGGGAGTCATGGGGGACATCGGGTGTCATTTCGTCGGCTGGGCGAAGTGGATATTCGATATCATCGTCCAACTCAAACTCGCATAATACCAAATCGGGGTGGGCTGGGTTGATATGGATTGCACACCAGAGCTTCACACTTCGTCGCTTCGGCGGCCGTATTGATACACTGAAGACTTCAGGGCCATTGACAGCAGGATCTGCATCCTCATCTCGGATGAAGTCTATGTGGTCTAATAGGTTGTCCTGCTGCTCTTCTGTCAAGATGTCGAGGAAGTTTGCCAATTGGAAAAGTTGCCTGGGGGAATACCCCAACATGCGTTCCGAATTTTCGCTGACGTATCGCACAGCAAAGCAACCTTCAGAGTCCTCACGCAACGCAACGAGCACCCCAAAGCACTGGACTGCGCCTGGAGTATGGATGGGTTCATCCTCACATCGTTGAAGAATACCGTCCCGACCCGTAATCAGGGCATGGCCGTCGTCGGTGACCTGATGCGTGAATCGGGTGGTAACGTGTCCATCTATCGTTGACTGGCTAATAGACACCCCGGATGCTGACTCCAAGGTATCAAGGCCGACAGCTGGACCCTGATCTTCCGCGACATCATCCAGACCATCATCGGACATTGCGATGTTGAGTTGAAGCGGTGCGGGTGTAGGTCCGTGACGAGCGGCATCCAATTGAATACTAGACATGGGAGCGCTCGGTGCGTTTCTCCGCATCTTCAACGCCGCCGAGCGAGCGGCAGAGGAATGATTCTGGACTCCAGGCACAGCATCTGAACCTCGTCTTTCCAGGCGAGCCTCTGCGCGAGCCGATAGAGGAAGTTGGACGGCAATACTTCGATTTTCGCCGTTAGCGACAGGCGGAAAGTAATCATCGCCGATGTTTTTGCCTGACGAAGGGTCGACGCTTATGACAGAGCGTATGGGGAATACTCGATCGCCAGATATTTCCGAACCAGTCGAGTGGTGCCCAAATTGCGTGTCGGAACCAGCACTCCTAGGTGAGAAGGGTTCAGGCGCAGCCCAGCCATTCTGGTCACTGGGCGCCGACGGAGAAGCTCGGTTCGGTAGTGTCGCAGTTCCAAGGTGAAGGGCCTCGGGCGAGGGCTGACCTCGGGTCGTAGGTGAGCCATCAGACGACAGCGGCGGATTCGAAACGGGGTGGCACTCTGGCGGCCTGCCGTCTCCTTGCGCCTCGCTTGGAACCATGGCCGTCCGAAGGCAGTCAGAGGTTGTCGACTCGAGGTTCAAGCTCGCACAGGCAACGAGAAGGAGAGTTGCCGGGGAAGCAAAGCTGCGCCGATCATGCCGCGGCGTGGGGCGTAACGATGATAACTTGAGGCTAAGATGACTATGAGCTCAAGCCAAGCAGTCGACGGCTTGGAGTTTGGAGCTCTGGACAAAAATGAGGGCGCAGGGCAATCGATCGCGTTCGTTTGTAGGGTGAATGGCGACGGCAAGGTGATCTGGCAGGCAAAACCGGCTGCTGTTAGATTCTAGGTTTGGAGCAATGCAAATGTCTAGGAACACCAGCTCGTCGCGGTGGGGGATGGTGGCGCCGAGCAGCGAGCGTGGTTGTGCCTGTGGAGGTGGCGATACACAGTGTGGAAGGTTCCGGCATGAGGCGCGAGCTAGGGTGGGCTAGCCTGCGGTTGATCTTTCGACCCAGCGGCAGCACGGCCTCTCTGCTTCTGCTAGTCAGCGCGGAACGCGGGTCTATGTCAGGGCACCATGTGATGTCTGGTGAGCGGTAGGGAGCCTTGGGAGCCACTGGCTATGGCGTTGCGCGTAGAGGGGCTCGTGAGCCCCTTGCTCGACTGAAAGTCAATATTGTCGTTGGTCCACCTCGCCCAAGAGGGACCCCCAAATTCTCGAATCGCCAGGAACTCCCGGAATACCCCGCCGGCGGGCAAAGTAGGAGAAGAATGATGAAAAAAAGGAAGTGAAGGAAGACTTAGGACTAGTCGTGAAAATGAATGAGCCAGAATCCGAGCGACGCGCGATAGGCCAAACTTTTGATGGTATCAGTAGGATGTTGGCGGGGTGCTCGCTGAATCGAAACTGGTATTGTGTGCCTTCGTCCCTTCCTTTCCGCCCGCCCAACGGTCCCACAACCTTCCCTGCGTCTTACCCGTACGTAGTAAGCCTCTTGTCCTTCCCTAGCCCCCAGAAGCTGCTCGCAGGACTTCGCCTCGTCATACCCAGGCCCTATCACAGGACGCCAGCATGGGGGCGGCACTAGTGGATATTTTCTGCAGAATACGAGTGCTTGAATATTAATCAATTAGGGCCCAGGTCGGCAGGCTTATATCGGCATCACAGCTCGATCTCAGCGCTCTCCGGCAGATCAATCCACACACACACACACAAATCCCAGCTTCAGGGTCCTCTGAAGCCCAAGGGAGGCAAGGGATGGGTGGCTTCCGCCTGGAGACCACTTGGGCCCTTGTCAATCAACAGTGAAACACTCGGTGGCGCCTTCTGTGTTGTCGAATTGTGGAATCGGCGATGGAAACATCCCGCACCCCACTTAGACCACTCCAGAGGCAAGAGAGATCAGACTGGGCCCACAGACTGTGAGCTGGCCATGCACTGGCTTTCACAATGGGATGCTTGTCTGTCGCAAGCAAGGGAAGGCTTCGATACTTTGACACTCGCCCTTGAAAACTGAGGGCGTCAAGGGCATCTTTTGGATGGCAAGTCTCCAAAGATATCCTGGTTTCCGCTTAGGATCTAACCACTAGTAGGGAGCATGGCGGGGACAGTCGCCGATCACAAAATTGCACTGTATTTGCGCCACGCGCCACACGTCGAGGCAGGTGAATGACGTCATGACCTCGGTACATATGCTCCGGCAGGCCCACTGCTCCTTCAGCAAATCACCATCCAAGGGCAGTTCGCTGAGCTACTGTTCTAGGAAGGATCTACGCCACATCTGCGTGTGGCTCATGTTCTGCTTGATGCATGGGCATGGCAACACCCCAATCTTCCAATCTTGACCGCAATTTGAACTCTCCTTCCATGGAGTTGCATACAGAGGGGATCTTTGTTTGTTTCATTTCGTTCTGCTTTACATGACTTGTCTATCCACTCCCTTGAAAAGCCCCGTCGGAGCGAGCATTGTTCTCCTCCAAACAGCTAACTAGATGTAGCAGTTTCGAACTCTCAAACGTTCGTGTAACCTCCAGTGCGCATCTCAATTTTAGCCCGATTACGGCCATATGACTTTGCAAACACCTTTTGGCTTCGCATTTGCGCCTTGGTTTTGATCACAGCATCGCATCACTAGGTGACACGGGCAGTTAGTTCAATGATGCTCGGCAACGTGTGATGGCCCAGGCGGTTTAAATTCATTTTACCATTCACGGTCTGACGTGTTTCATGTCGGTTGGTCTCATCGAAATACCATCTGTGAGGGCCGGGTCTTATTTGCACACCCAATGTCGATCCATGGCTGCCACACACAAGTGCGACAATGCGTTGAAACTCGTCATGGTCAGAAATGCAGAAACCTAAGGACTTTTGCCGCTCTAGCAGCCCTTGGCAGCCTCAGAAGCGAGACTCTAGGTTGACTTAATGTAGCTTTGCCAGTAATATTCGTCTGAGCAGAGCATCAGACTCAGCGGACAGCAATACATAGCATGATGTCAAACGGTCTGTCGGCAGCGGATGACCCCGGTCAATGGCGATTTACGATATTGTATGGGGAAGGCAAGAATGTGTGCATCAAAACAAATGAGGGTTTGTACATAGCATAAGACAGGGAAAAGTGATCTCAACATCCATGTCCTCATGTGCCAGGTCGTAACAACGCCTAGAGGTAATGGCGCGAGAGGTGCAAATTGCCCGACCCTTCACAGTTTTCCTTTCGTCAGCTTCCCGCTTGCCTTCCTCATCGCCTGAGCGGACCGCAACAGGGCGTACAGGCTCTGCAGACGCGGCAGCTCCACGCCTCGCTCCCTGGCGATGCGCACGGGGTTACCAAGAATCACCTCCAGCTCCAGGGGCTTGCCTGCCTCCCAGTCCAGCAGCATGCTTGGCCGAGCACCCTTGTTGCGCTCGGTGCTCGCCACGATGCGCTCCGGGCCGGCCATGCTCTCGGGGAACGGCCGGCCGAGTATGCGGGGCACGGCATCCCGGATCTCGTGCATGACGCCGAGGAGGTGCCGGCGCAGCTCCGGGTCGGCCACCATGTCGGCGTTGCCGCGGCCGCCGCTCAGGACAGCCGACGGGTTCATGGCGGAGTTGATGCACAGCTTGTGCCACCGCACCGTCTGCAGGCCGACCTCGTCGTGCGGCTCCACGTCTCGGATGCCTCCCAGGTCGGTCCACCACCGCATCAATGCGGAAGTGCACTCGGCTCCGCGCCGGGCCACCTCGGCATCGCCCGTGCCGAGTCCGTCGGTGTACGGACCGATACTTACACGTGTCCAGCGGTTCTGTCGGATGACGCCAGGAGATGTCTGCTCGGCACTGACAACCGTCACGGCACTCACGATAGGTGTCGTCGGGAAGCGCTTCCGGTAGGGCTCCTCAACACCGACACCGTTCTGGATGAGGATGATGCATGACTTCGGCCCGACGAGGGGAGTGATCATATCTGAATCGTCACTCACATCCGGCAGCGCTTTGGTGGTCATGACGATGTAATGCCAGTCTCTGTTGGTCTCTGCCGCCGCAGCAACAGACGGATACGCGGCATCGGGATGGAAGACGTAGTCCCCAAATGTGCGCGTCTCTAGCTTGACGCCATTGTCTCGGATGGCGGCATAGTTGGATCGTGCCACGAGTGAGACGTGGACGTTGTGAGAAGGCTACCGGAGTGAGTGGTTAGCAGGGTACTCCAGTGATCGGGGCTGTCGCGTGATGGAAATCCCATTACATGATGCAGTCTGGACGCGTAAAAACAGCCTACAGCGCCGGCGCCAACGAAAACGACGTTTGTGCGGTCAGGACTATGGCCCCTCGGTCAGCATTTGATGGTCACGCGCAGGCTCATCTCATCGCCCATCGCCTCGGAAAGGTTGCGACGAGACGGCACAGCATGCGAAAGGGAGAGTCACCCGATGCCCGCCATTGTGAGCCACAAATGCGGTCAGCCAGAGGCTCATACACCTGCAAGAGTAAAGCTTGAGCCTGGACGACGAGTACGGCTGGGGGGGTGGTCTGGAAGCTGGTCGGATGGTAGATGATGAATGAGGTGGAGGCGATGGTTCATCACAGCCGTTGCTTGTGACAGCGACGGGAGCTACTAATAGTGACCTGGAAGCTCCGAAGCTTCGGCTGGGCAGGTCGTTGATAGGCGGGTTGTTGCTCCATGGCCCCGGCTCTAGCCCCATGTACCCCGCCCAACACCGAGGCCCAAGGTCGCAATTGTGTCAAGTAGCTGCTTGACCAATGCATACATCGCGACGTGGTGGGATTGAAGAACAGCATTGCAGGGTGTAGCGCAATTGCACCATCCAGTTCCCGAATTCCGAAGCACGCCGAAGAAGGGAGCCTGTCCACTAGCTATTCCTCGGCAAGCCCTTCGGTGGGCGATTGTTCATCCACTTCAGCTTCAATGTCGATTTTGTATTGTTCTATTCAGTATCATAGTTTTAACTACAGCGGCATATCGTAGTGAGATGACGGAAATTGGCCCAGGCTTTTCTCCCTCTTAGTATCCTCCAGCATCTCGAGCGTCGAGCTCGAGGTAATGTAGCGATAATAACAAAATCAACAACCGCACCAGCAGCAACGAGAATACGGAGAGCTCAGTGCATTCCGAGGTACTGATGCAGCCTGCAGAAAGGCTTGATTGCAGATACGCAAACGCAGATGAATGCTTACCTGATTTCCATGAACAGTTTGGAGATTGAGCAGTTTTGCCTCCAAACCCAAACACAACATTCCCAATCACCTCCTAGATTATCTGCTTCGGACACCCGCTCATTTCGCTCAACAGACTCTTCGAGACTTTGTTCTTTAGCGATTTGACTTCATCTCTGCCCACACTTGCCGGGTACCTGTACATTGCAGCAAGATTGGTATCCACAGTATGAGATGATGAGTGGTAATCCTAGTTCGGCAAAATGCACGTACTTTGGATGCCTTGGGTTTTATCGAAAAAACGATCCATTTCATACTATTTTCTGGAAACGCTTTCGGTCCATTGGCTGCACTCCATGACCAGTTGCTCGGAAGGCGGTGTGAGTGAAAGAGTTGAGAAGCGAGGGTCGGGGTCTAAACCGGTCTGCGGACCCATCAGGCAACCTTCAAGTTCTGAAGTGCTACGAAGGGAATCTCACGGCACAGAGAGGGTTTCAACAAACCTTGCGTAAGATGAATGGTGCGCTGTCATGAATTAGAGAAACGGAGAAACATCGAGTGTAGCTGGTACAGAAGCGGGGAATGCACAATGGACATCACTGACAGTCCAGAGGTCGTAGTTTTGGCATCACGGAGCGGATTTAACTAAAGCTGCCCCCTATAGTATGACAGGTACTATTACTGGTGCATGAGTTGAAGACAGGGGCTCATTGTTGCCTTGCGACTTGTCTCTTCTATCAACGGAAGCACAAACACGAATCAGTAAATATCACAACACAGTTCTCGAACGGGGTGAATTCAGATTGTGATTTAATCCCTCGATTATACCGTCTAATCCTCTAACCATGTGAAGCATTGGATTTGAAGCCTTGGGTGGGCGCTTGCTATGCCGCCATGCATGTGGGACGGTGTCATGATTGGGGGGGTAGATGTGGTTGTCACTCCAATCACGAAGATCCGAGCAGACACACCTGACGTTTCCCCTCGCACAAGCGCAAATTTTTGTGCCCAACGGTTATCTATCCGTGTATGAACTTGGGGTTGTATTTGTGCTACCATCTATCACTCTCACAATGCACGTTCCCGCACTGCATATCGAGGCAGGCTCTCCGAGGACCTTTTTGATGTGGCACCTACATGGAGTATCTCACAATGGACTAATAGCCCAGATTCACAGGTACACGATGTTGTGATTTCAGTGATACAGTAGTGATAATGGGGGAACGGATATTTCTAATGAGCTAGAAAGAAACTTATCATGCTATTTGGCCCAAGGACTGCCCGGCTCCAAGAGTCAGGCTGAGCTTTCATATTCATGGTCCTATGTCCTTGGTGCACAACCCCATTTAAAGAATACATATTAAAATGGGCAGAAACTCGTGTTTCTGTTCACATTCACTAGATGGGCTATATGGTGTTGGGTTATATGTAGCCTTGTGCTCTCGACAAGGCTAATTCAAGGGGCATGGGGCATCTTGAGCACCGATGCAGGCGTGTGTATAAGCTGTCAGCCGACATGATGTATACATTTAGAATAGCAAGTTGGTAATATTAACAGCATCGATATAGCACCATGGTACACTCCAACTCGCAGTCGAAGGGCATGCCCATGGTCGGGCTCACTCTTCATGATTTGACGTGGTTGGAAACTCCTCGGCAATCCAGCGTCAGAACTCAACAGTTTTCGGGCATTCCTGTTTCACACCCAGCATTGCTAAAACCGCGACTAATCCCGTGAACTGAGTGTTTCTAGGTCCGACAACCGTATCGGACAAACTGCCTCGGCACTGCACCGACCCATGCAATCCACCCCCCGTGGGCTGGCGGCTGTCGTTGATACTACGTATAGGCTTTGTCGGTTGATGGCACATGGGGGATCAGAGACACCGTGTTTCGCGTGTATCTCCCGGCATATGCAATTTATTTAGGCTACTGAGACACCATTCCGACCATCGTCGTCTTGGAAGTGTACAAGGAGAAACCACCAAATACATGGCCCCCAAAGCCAACTACGTGTAAGACAGTTGAGTACTAATAAAGCACGGCGGTGCATTTTGCCGTATGGATCCCCTAATGCATGGACAGACAACAGACGAGATTCTACTTGCCTAATTACACCAGAGAGTTTCCGCGCCTCCAGAAGTGACGTCTAGGTGCGCGGCCGATCACATGCGGGACGTGCCGGAAGCAGTTTGGTGCCAGCATCCCAACTCCTCAGACGCGGGCTGTCTTGTCATGCCGGCTTGGGACGGGAATGGGGGGCAAAAAACAAGCTTGGCTGAACCAGCTTCTCGTCGTCGCCCCAATTCCTGGTCATCTGGAATTGTCGGGAGGTCATGTCTCACGGGTCCCTTGAGGGGCGTGTGAGCCTGTCATGACGGCGCACAATTGACATGTGAGCTGGGCATCATCATGACAAGGCAGCGCAACGCACGCGGTTGTGCTTGGGCCGCTTCCGTTGCATTTCCAGTCTGGGGCGCCGGTCAGCAAGCACACCCAGGGCGACATCCAGACAAGTAGTTCGGAGTACGGAGTAGATGCATGCACAATCACATTTCGTTACACCCAGCGCTTCGTAGGCAGTCGTATTCCAAATCGGCCAAGCCGGTTGGGCGCCTGTTAGCCACTTTGACCTCCCACATCCCACCAGATTCTGTCCACTGGCCGTCCTCCGTCCTTGACCACCCTGGCCTAGAGCCGCCTCTCACCATAACGCTATTCGTCGGTGAAGGACGCCGATCAGTAGCCGCTCCTCGACAGTCAAAGGCTTGGATGAACAAAGCCACATCGATAACGCAACGTCGCGTGTGTCATCAGAACACCCAACACTCTGCAGCCGGCAACGGCCACCACGCTTGCGTCTGACAGCCACTGAAGGCGTCGTTGCTCTTTTGGGCCACGGCCTGGCGCGGCGTTCTATGTGGCCAGGGTTCTATGCTGAGTGAATGAATCAAGCGTGGAGGCGGTGCGGCGGTGGTCATAGGATTGGCTTGGCGACGGTGGAGCAAAAGAACATGAAGAGTTGATCTACAATGATTAAATAGAAAATAGATGGGATGTGCCTACAGCTGATTCCCGGCTTGTCCAAGAAGTCAAGACGACCTCTCAAAGCCGGGTGCCCAGCAACGAGTTCAAATTCATCTATGCCAGTGCGAAAACATCCAGGCCAATGGAGAGCAAGCGCTGAATGTCGATGTTACGAAGGATAAAATCCAACGTAGAATCTGGCAAAACAAAAGTCACGAATGGGGCTTCACCGTAGAAGAAGCTGTCGATGGTTGGCTGCCACTGACGAGACGAACAGCCGTTGGCGTTTTGGCCGACAAGGTCCCGATGCGACGGCTCCAGACACAAATCAGAGTCTGGAGAGGTTGTCTGGCTCGTCACTCGACAAGCGGGCAGTCGCAGAACCACTGCGAGCGCAAGGTGAAGCTGCAGCAGAGTTCTCACTCAAGCCGCGCATCATATCATCGAAACGGAGGGCTGGCGCCGCTCCGAGTCGAGACCATCCCAAGCTATGCAACCCGGAGCAGTCGGTGGCAGCCACAGAGCAACATCGTCGAATACCACGAAAAGATCCGGCAACGGCTTCTCCGGCTCATAGTTTCAATGCAGCATTCAGCACACACACATGGCGGGCTGGGCGGTAGCACCGTGGCTGGCACCTCTTGGGCTGGCCAGTTTTTGAGGATGCAGAAGGTAGGGAAAATTTTTAGGTGAGACGATACGCGAGTTTTGATTTCGCAATCACACCTTGTCAGCGTGGGGGTTGCCGGGCCACCAGGCCGCTTCGGCCTTAGACGCCCCAATCGGGATGGTGGCCCACGGTGAGGCGCCAAGGGCCAATCACGCACGCCGCTGGCGAACTGGGGGCAGGCCCTGCTCGTGCTCGGACAGGCAGCTGCCCGGTTGCCCCTCCCAGAACATTGAGCCTAGGACCCCCCGCCAGGACCCCATATGTCGCCTTCAGCAGCCCCCAAGAACCGGTGCTTGCCATGACATACCGAGCGGCAGTGTCCGCAGAAATGGCTTGATGTTTCCTTGTCGAGACCCTCAGCGCCCGCGCAGGAGCGCCTGCAGCGCATCTCTTTTGGGAAAGCCGCGCGCAGGCCCAATGCCACCGGCAGTCCCAAGCTCCCAAAGCCTGTCGGAGCTCGCCCGCTAACCACTGGCGGTGGTGGTGTTCCGGGGCCTTCGTATATGTCAGGAAATAATCAATTAATTACCTGCTGCGCAGAACTGGGTCGGGGAGCGGTAGGCGCAGGCGGCCAGTTGGCAACGGGAAGAGTGAGGCTGACCTGCGACAATGGCCACTCCCCGACTGTGCTGATGGTAAGGTATGACCCCGGTGAAGCCCGCCGGAACAGCGGGCCCCCCCGAATCCGGGTAGCTCAAACAGGATACAGAGATTGATTAGAGATGGTAGGGCGGATGCGCTGCGTTCAACAGACATAGCACCAGTGTCTGTAGGGAGCCTGGGCGACTTGGTGCTGTGCATGGTGTCCTTTGCGGTGCGTGATCGGGCGAACACAGAGCGAACGCAGTAGCCGCATTACTGGCACCGGCACCAACGGAGAGGATCTGCAGGTCCGGTTCAGCGATCGACGTGCTTGCGCAGTAGTGAATATCAGCAGCCTAAGGAGCCTGGCCGATTTGCCGCTCATCTGGGACCCGGGCTGGGCCTTTGAATTACGTACGTACCTGGTGCAAGTGCGCACTGCGCCGTACGTATGGCTTTGTCGACGTGACCACGCGGGATGCCAGGATAAGCATCAACGATGGGGCCGCCCTCGGTGCCAAATGTGGCGCTTCTCATGAATATCCGGGCCAACCAGCAGTCAAACACGGAGACTGCTGCACGTAGTATGTCTCGATGAATGCATCATGTGTGCCCGTACATTGTCATGTCATTGTCCATTATCCAACAGCTGTATGGTTGTAGCATAAAATGCCAGCACCAATGTTTCGTCGAAGATGCAGCCTCCACAGTCTCCCTCTTCCCTGCACGGCAGCACACACAGCTGTCACGAGGCTACATGGCCCAAGCTCCCCTCCGAGGATGCACCTGATGCAGGGCGTAAGCTTCTAGAAAAACAGTTGGAACTAACTGTGCAGGTAATTCGGGCTGGGAAGCGGATGCTCGCACCCAGCACCAATCAGACCCCGTGGCAAGGATGCGGGAGGCGTGGGGCTTAAACCCATGCTGTGGCCAAAGACAGGCATGGCTTCCGGTCCATTTTCGAGTGAGCTGCACCACAGTGTGACATGGATGCGCATTTCGTGACGGGGTCTTTGTTGAAGGGTAATTATCCAAACATCAGTGGTTTTCCGAGGGCGATCGTTCAGCGCCGGCAGAGGCGACACAGAAAAGACGGGGTGGGTTCGCACTCGTTAGACCGCGCCACAATATTGAGAGAGCCATTCCACTACCTACCAATTATTGGGAGACTTGTCAAGCTTGGTTTACCTTGTAAAGACGGCACGGGTAAACTGGGTCGTCTCGGCAGGCAATGAATGGTGTGGGTTCTGAACACGGAGTCGCATCGTTGGGCCTGACATCTGGAGCTCGGGAGTCGGAGCACCGCTCATGAGGGGCCGAGGAGCTTCGGATGACCGAGAGTTGGGGATTTCATCATGGTACAGTGCATCGGACAGACATACATAATGCATATTGCATGGGAGCGGGCTTGGACCACCGGCCGGTGATGGGGGGCGACCGGCCCTGACCGGCCATGTACGGCTCAGCCATAATAATAACATTGCGCATTCAATCGAGCGTCTCACCCCAGCCGCTAGCTTCCGAGTAAGCATTGTGAAGCTGGCTCCCAGAGGATGTGGGCACACGGGGCTAGGCCACATAGGCAGCAACGCGGAAAGTCAAGCAACCTTGGCGATTATACTTCGGACCGCGGCTGGTCACAACGGGATCGGGAGGCGTGTACTAGTCGTCGTCAATGAAACCCTGCGCGATCCTCGTGGGCGTTGGTGCGGGCGACGACATGGGGAGGCTTGGGAGCTTGCGGACACCATCGGGCTGATCTTGGGTGACAGTGTACCTAGCGCTTGGGGTAGCCCCCTAAGGGTCTGTGACTTCTGTGAGTCTGATCCATGGATGAGTCTTGTGACGGTGCAGGAATGGTCCTGGGTCTGGCCATCGCTGGTACCTGCGTGGTTCCGTGGCACTGCAGGGGACGAGAATCGCTTTCCATGACCATCATCAAGTTGGAGGGGCCCCATGTCGCAGCATTGCTCTTGGCCCTCTTGGGGATTACAAGGTGCCCAGCACCCCCCCGCGCCCCTCCACAGTCCCCGTCGCTTCAGGCGGCTCTGGGCCTGTGCTTGTGAGCTGTCATTGGATGCCCTCTGCTCCTAGATCGACCCGGGTTGAGAGAGAAAGCGGGGATGAAGACGCCGGAATTGCTGATGCCAGCTACGCGCCGCGCAATTCGCACGAACGGCTCCATGGCTGGCTGGCTGGTTGCGTGCTGGTAATTAGCCGATGGGGGTTCGAATTACTACGTCCAGCCTGGTACAGACGTTTTTCACAAGGGCCCCCCACAGCATTGTCTTGCCTGGCAAATCACCCCCCTTGGATAATTACCCAAGTATTACTGTAGCCAGCCGGCGTCTGCCAGCGCAGCATCGTGCACGCCCTGCAGCGTCTTTGCAGATGCCGCCAGGGCTGGTCAGTCGGGTTGGGGGACCCGCAGGAAAGGTTTGGGAGCTCTGGGTACAGTAGGCTTTTCATAGGTGCCTGCCTGCCCCCGCGCTTCGCAGGAGTGGTTGCACCGTCGCAGTGAAGGAGGCAGGGTTGGCCAACGGGGCGGGGTGATGTTGGCGCCGCCGGGGCGGGTATGAGCTCAGGCGGACGTTCGCAATCATGACGGCCGGGCGAGAGGCTGGATGTCAGACCCGGCCGAGATGAGGGGGAAACACAACGACGTCTTACCGAACAATAGTCTAGATCGAGGCTTCCTCGACAAGGCAGCTTGCAGAAAGAGCACCGGGAGTAGCACCGGACATGCATTTCCCCAGGAAACGAGCGTCCCCCAACGACCTTGACACCCGCTCGCCCGCCGGGTCGACCCCCAGGTTCCGTCCACAGAGATCGCGGGGAAGTCGTGCGTCTCAGGCAAAGGGAATGCGACATGAACCCGGCTCCGTCAACATCCCCGTACCAGGCGGTACAGGCGCAGCTAAAGCGCTTAGCCAGCCGAGCCATAGGCGGTATGCATGTAGTCACCATTGTTTATGTCCAATAATTCATAGGCTCGGCCCGTGGGGTACAGCAGAATGCACGCCGGCACCTTCGCGAATGCAATGGGATGAGAGCTGTCATGTCTTGTTACTGGATCAGCCTCCCGCACAAGGGTCCAGTTGCCCCCTTCAGTCCACTCTGGGGAGTCTGCTCAACTGCTCGACCTGTGACAACCCACGCAAATAGTTCATCAATGTTTCCCGTAATGCGGCGTTCTGGCCGCAACATGGCGTACTGGCCCGGCCGGCCTAAGCCCATGCTCTGCTCCACACGGAGCCAAGCGGGCGCTGGCTTGGAAGCGAGCCAACTAGGCAGTTCGAGGTATAGCGATGTACGGTGGCCATTTGCGTCACATCACGCTGTCCTAGCCCAAATCTATTGGACGAGAACCCGCAAGGCCAGCATTGGTGATCTGTTCGGGGAGCCAAGTCCGCGAGAACAGTCCACACGCCCCTTCCCCAGCGGTCCAGACAAAGATGAAGTACTAAGATGGGAAGCCAGCGCTTCATCCAGGGCTTTCGGAAATTGGACCTACCGATTAAACTAACGTCTTTATTGCTGGGGGCGGCGACGGCGGCGTTCTGCTGATGCTTATTTTGGAACTGCGAAGGAAGTGCCCAGGCAAAGAGCCAAGGATGCTGGGGTCTGGAGATCTTCATGTCCAAAGCCACTTCACCTGCATGAGGACCAAATCCAGGGGGTTTGGCTGACGTAAAGGGCTAGCAGGAATGGATGGGGCAGGGCTTGTCATGGTTCTCGATTGATGGCCGTCCTCGGCACGGGGCCACAGGCAGTCTGTGAGTTGAAGATGCCTGGTGGCGACCCGCCCGGGTTAACACGAGTCGCGTGGCACCAAGAGAGGGCGAAAGCCACATGCCCGGCTTCCAAATATCTAGCGGTGAGCTGGAGGGAGGAGGATGCTGTGGGAGACTTGCCCTTTGGTGCCGTATCAGATGGGGCAGTAGAATGAATCCACAGAACCTTAATAAATCCACCAGCTTTGACGCGACACGGCGCGCGGCGGCCAGCGGCATTAGCATGAGCATCAGCAAGTCAGCGAAACACAACAAACCTGGGCACACAGGGCAACCAACTGGCGAGCAGCAATGAACCTTGCACTGGCTGCCGCGCCATGCTCCGGGCTCCTAACTGGCCAATCATGCCCCAGCAGCCCCGCGAGCCTCGCGTCAGAGGAGCTGTCTCCCAGGTCCAGGGTTTGAGTCGAGGTCACGATGGCAGTGGGCAAGGCAGACGGGACACACCCTGGCAGCGTATGGACGTTGGTGCTTGCGTACATGCTTGTGTCCTGCCTTTCTTGGTCTGTGCTTTCTGTCAAGTTCAGCTTCTCAGCCAGGCATGTGTGCGCACAGAGAGACAGGCCAAGTCTGCCAACCGTAATTTGAGGAGCAGCTGGAGAAGTGGTCTCCGTACGGAGTACTCATGGACAGTTCGACTCGTCCCTGGTGGAGCACAAAAGCGTGGAGTCGGGGCAAATTGAGGGGCTTCGTCCGCTCTTCCTCCATAGTGTGCTGGAGGCTGAACTGGAATCCAGCGGGGCCAGGAAAGGACCAATTCGATGGTTCCAAGACCAAGGACGGAGATTTGGCCATGCTGCTGCTCATGCAGCAGGCCAGGAACCCCATCAGCACCGGCACTCGCGCCGACGCTGACCAGGCCGGGTTGGCAGGAGGTTGTTGCTGATATCGACATCAACCCGCCGTGCCGGTCCGGTTTTCTGAGACATGTTCCCGAGTATACTCCGTTCACAGCTGCGTGCAGTCGCCGTAGTGGAGCGGCCAACGTGTGTGGTCTTTCTTTGCTTTTTGATCTAAACTTTACTTGGACACTCGCCGCTTTGCTTTTTTTTTCTGATCTCTTGTGTCGAATGGGGCCCTAACCCTGAGAGTTGGAGGGGCCGTTTACCGCCGTCGCCGCTTCGTGTGTTGTTACTATTTTTCTCGGCCAGGGCTCCGAAGCCCATCGGTCTCACGCCAACGGCCACTAAGGCGGGAGGGTACTGCTGTGTCAGGTACTTCGCAGGAAGTGGCAGGCATGACGTGCACAGTGAGTCTGCTTCGCATGTAGGGCTTCAGAGAGGGTGGGACAACCAAGTCCTGTTGTGCTGCGAGGTTAATCGTTTTTGATTGAGTCGTGCCCTGTATCAATTGTGCGATTGTGTCACAGAGGAAGGAGTTTGTATGGCGGCAATTCGCTGCTAAGTGTTTCGGACGAGCAATTGACCCAAAATGCTGCTTCAGCCGCAACAGGATTCATGATGAGAACCTCCCCCTGTTGAGATGGGAGCCGCTCCAGGCCGAGAGGTCTTGTGAGCGTCTGGACAGATGCAACATGCACGCTGCAGCACGCAGTAGGATGCTGCGGGTGCTTGCGGCTCGGACCCCACCGTCGTCAACAAGCCACCAGCTAGCCATGTCATGATCTGGCTGGGGTGTCTTGCAACCGAAGACAACGAGCAGGGGATGTCGATGGATGCCGCCCATATCCATGCGATCCGGACATGGAAGTTCGCTCAGAGCGATAGCCGACTCGGGAGAGACTCATGTTGTTACTAGCAATGCTGTCGATTATAGGGATCCTTGGTCGAATTCGTAACTGGTCAACCAGGAAGAGGACAAGGGATCAAGCAAAGGGGCAATTCTGTGAGACTTGAGTCGCCTGTGTCAGAAGAATTGAACGATGAAACCCTGGACCGTCAACCTTTCCGTTCTGGGGGCATCCCACCTGCCGCACACGGACCACCGGCCGCGGACCACTGATGTCCATCAACACGATGAGCGACGATGAGTGATGGGCAGTAGAGGATAGGCCGGGAGCCCTGTCGCCCAAGGGTTGCTGAGTGGCCGCGTGGGTGCGCAAGGCTATGCGTGGATGACGATGGTGCTGCTGTAGCTCATGCAACTGCCAATTTACTGCCTCACGCTGTGGTTGCGCCTGTCTCTGGCGCGCTGTGTTGTTGCGACCCTGGCCTGTCCACCTACAACTCATTTTGCCCACGGTATTACCGCTTCCTCGGGCTCATGCACTCGGCAAAGCCACTGTCAAGAGCCAGCGCATTGGCAGTATGTCCGTTGTAGCCCCGGTCCCAACCCGCAAATGAACCCCGCCAGTCGAGAGTCCGCTCGCGCCATTGTCCCACATAACGAAGGACCGAACAGGCACAGTTCGTTGCCTGTGATGGCCCACGCCCGCCTCTGCGCGCCTCCACGCCGCGCCCTGCTTTTCCGTCCGGCCAGTTGCCTGTTTCCGCTAATTACTGTCGAGATGTGCGCCAACTGGAGCGGAGCAGCTGAGTTGGGCTGTCGCCGAGTCATCGCCCAGAAAGGGACGGCTTGTCTCGCGCTGCTGATGAGCATTCAACACCCGAATCTCGTGATGGAAAAGCACAGGCAACACAGCCAAGAGAAAGCCAAGAGAGAACCCTGACGCTCTGCACTGATAGGAATGCGACAGCAGCCGGGTTGCCGCTGTGAGAAATTCCCTGCTTCGCGATCTTATTTCCTTCTTCCCCGCGCGAAACCGTATGTTTCCCCATAGACAGGCATCAAAATGGATGCCATCATCCCACCCAGACAACCAGCCTATACACGAAGCGCCCGGGGTTGTCGTCATGGCGAAGTGGCATACCATTCCATTCATCAGGATAAACACCTGTTCCGTAGGGAGACTGCCAACATGGAGAAATCCAAAAGGCTGAAAAGGGGCCACGGCCCGGGCTGGTGTTGCCTTTCTCTACAATTTCCTTCCTCGTTTGCCTCTTCCCAAGCCAATATAGCATCCCGAAACGCCGCCAGCGCCCCAAGGCCTGCCTTGTTCCGCTTTCGCTACTAGCCTGGCGTGTGCGTGCTCGCAGGCGACTGTATGCTTGGGCTTCGGTCACGGCCGCCGACGTCACCGCCAGCGCAGCACAACACAACGAACAAGCCACCACCCCAAAAGCGAAACGAAGGGGACGGGCAGTCGAGTCCAGCCTGCCATCCCATCCACCCAACCCATCCATCCATCCTGCAGTTCGGGCCACAGCCCGGAACCTCGCGACCTGTTGCACTTCTGTCCTGGCACTTTTCCCGGGCTGCCAGCCATCACAACGTGCCCATATTCGAGCTCGTCTCTCTGTGAATAGGCTGAGGAGACGATTTGGACAGACAGCGCTTCGGGGAGCGTCACCGACACATCTCCGGTCCCCCTCCGTAACAACAGGCCGGCCTGGTCTTCGTCTCATCTGGCTCCTGGGCCAGTGAGTTAGCTCGCCTGGAGAACAAGTGCTGCTCCACGATCCACCATCCACAGAGCCAAGGGCAAAAGCCCCATCGGCTCCAGCAACAGCACCGCCTTGGCCCTGGTGCCACTGAAGCACCTTGTCTTGTCCTCGCTAGCGGGATCCGAGCTGAGGCGCCAAACCCGCTTGCACCTGTGTGCAAGACCTGGCGCGTCCCCCGGCCCTGTCGCCGACCTCGTCCCAGGCTCAGGTTCCCACTCCCACCCTCCAGTGGCCCACTCGGCCAACTCGCCCGCCCACTCTGTCTGCCACCTCCTCACCCTGGGAGTTGCTCGGCTTGGCTGTCGCGCCCACTCGCCCTCCTCCTCCTTTGAGCCTTAGGCCCTCCGGCCAGTGGCCAGGTACTTCATTGGTACCTTAGGCCCGACTGGCTTAGGCCTTCTCGCGCTGTCGGGTCAGGCAGTACAACGACAGTACGCCTTGCAGCATACCCGCACCCGCCGCCGGCGGACTGTCATGTACCTGCGAGCCAGCACGGCGCCCTAGCGCTTCTTGTAGCCCTCGCCCACAGTCAATCTCACTTACACCCAACAGGCTCACTGGTCTCCCGCCGCCGTCGCCGGAGCCCGGCTGCTTCCCACTTAGTAGGTACCTCGACTCCCGATCCTCCTGCCGCCCCTCGCTCTGCCACGCCCTTCATCCCACGCCCATGCCCACGCCCCTCACCGGGCTAAATCCTTGAGGTACCCCGTACCTTCCCCGACAGCCGCTCTGCTCAGAACCTCCAGTACCTGCTTCCTGGAGACGGTGCCTCCCCACCTCCGTTCCTTCCCTACCGACCCTACTTTACACGGATACAGGGCAGTACCTTCCTGTACGTACCTCACCTGCAGCATCGGACACACCTGCCTCTCCATCACTGAACCGCCAAAACAGGCCCCTCCGCCCACTGCTACCCCCCCCCCCCCCCAAAGAGACACCCAGGAAAATTCTCCACCCGCCCGGCCGGCGCGCATCTCCACTCCACTCATCTTCCTCGTTCTCTCGCCCTCATCAATTGGCTTTGTCCAACTTGTCCTCAAAAAGTTTTATTGCTTCGACCTTCTGCTTTCCAGACCCTCTCCTCTCCTCCTTTCTAGCCTTCTGGTTTTTCTTTCTACCGCCTCGTTGCGACATGATCCTATAGCAACTTGGCTGTGCTTGACTCCCCCATATCCACAGCTTCCTTGTTAGCGTGGACGCACCAACACAGCCTTGCTCGCCTTGCTGTCTCTCTCAGTCATCGCCTCCTTTGGTCTCCATACCTGGTGCCTACAGAGTCACGATCCCCTCGCATCTCGGTCGCCTGCTGTCGTTAATTCGATTGTCCGACCTTGAAGACAAAAGCTAGTACTTGCTTCTTGCTTGCTCGCCGTTCGTCGATCAACTCAGCTTTTAAGCTACAAGCACTCCCACTTGCTACCGCCGCCGCCGCCGCCACTACTCGTCCCAACCATACAACACAACAACTCAACACCGCCGAAATGATAATTGACGGCGAGAAGTATGCATGCGAGGCCTGTGTCCGTGGCCACCGCGTTAGCAACTGTCAACATGCGGGTATGTGACATCGTCAACCTTGCTTCTTCGGCCCCGTCGCGGGGCCTTGCCGCCGTGTGCTCCGACCACCTCATACAGGCCCCAATCCCTTGCGCGTCGCGTCTCTTAGTCGCTGGCATGAGCTAATCCTTCATGTTTGCATCTAGACCGGCCTCTGCAGCACATCAACAAAAAGGGTCGCCCTGTTTCGCAATGCGCCCACTGCCGTGCGATGCGCAAGTCGCGATCCGCTCATGTGAAATGCGACTGTGGGGAGAAGACGAGCAAGTGCCAACATTTGCAGCCAGTTGTCGAAGGACACAAGGGTAAGCTCATGGAGGATCTGTCATGACGTGGTTTTCTAACCCAACTCCTCAGAAACATGCTGTTGCAACCATGGCGGACGCTGCTCCTGCCAGGGCAAGAAGGACACTGCCTTGGACACCGTTCCCGAATCTGACTCGGAAGGCGAGTCACAAACTGCCAGCAGCATTAGTCGTGCAAGGACTCCAGCGCGCCGACGCCGAGCCAACACTGTCCACTCGGATGGTGGTTTGACTTTCGATCAGAACGGGCAGCACAAGCCTGCTCACCGAAACAACCGTTCATCACAGAAATGTGGCCCCTACCAGCTCAACAGGGTCAATTCGGCTCACAGCACAAGCAGCCTCGGCGGAGGCCCGGACAGTTTGCTCCAAAAGAGCCGAGATGGCCCCCCGAGCCGCGCCCGGTCTTCCACTACTCGGGAGCAGCGCCGAGTCAAGTCGGAGACGGCCTCCCCGCTCATGGGTAGCTCAGCCGGCTTCCAGAACCTAAACGGAAACCTACCCCCGTTGGATCTCTCCGGCATCGAGTACCCCTCGTACATGGCCAACAGCACATTCGACCTCTTCGGATCGGGATTCAACTCCGAGACCGATGCCCCAATGTATAGCGCCGGCTTGAGCGCCGCCTCTGTCGATTGGAGCCACTATGATCTCTCCGAAATGAAGGGCGACAGCTTCACTCCTTCCAGCTACAGCCAGGCCGGCACCCAAAGCTTCAATGGGCTCTTCGATTTCGGCAGTGGCTCGGAGCAGCTCCCACACCTCGCTAACACCACATCGACTTCTGGTGAGGTCTCCGAAGTGGAGGATTTCATGCCTGGAGGCGAGGGCGACTTTGATGGCTTCGGGGGAGGCAATTTCTTGCGACAGGGTGCCCTCATGACAAACTCGACCGATCTTACTACTATCGATTACGACAGCTTTTTCAAGGGTACTGACAATGGCCCGATTGCTGGCGCGGGCTTGTCCATGGTTGAGGATGACCCCGCTTTCTGGATGCCCAACTACAACGAAGGCGTCACTACGATGGACAGCCCCGACCCCATGGGTCAGACTTCGATGTCCGGTATCTGGGAAATGTAAAATGTTTTCGGGATTCATTTTAATCGGCGTACGCAATACCCATGGTTTAATTTCTTTGGACATCGCAGCGGGCTCGGGGCACGAGAAAGAAACGCTTTGGACAAGGAGTCTGGGGAGAGCATGACACTTGATTTTTATTTCCTTTGACAACACGCGCTCTGATCACCCCCAAAAGAAAAATATGTTTTATCCGATAGGCGACAGCTGTGGCCTTGCTTCAACAATGCTTTGCAACACAAACGACGTGGCTGAGTTGAGGTGGCCTGAGATAGTGTCGTTTCTATCAGCTTGCGAAGTTTGACGACGATGATGACGACGTTTCAATCAACTTTTCGGCAGACATTGGAAGGGACGTGGGAATATCCGTGAGGGAGTGGCTGGAACATGCCGGGGAAGACACCGTGGTTTGGGCTGAAAAGCAGGACCAACTAAGAGCGAAACCACCTGGCGTCGAAAATGGCATTGGGGTGATGGGAGCCTCGGCGGGCAACGTCGAAGCGTCAACACCCGATCCATTGGGCCAGGAGGTCTCCTTCCCAACCCAGTCGGACAAGGGACGGCACACCGAGTACAATCATTTCGCGAGACCAGAGCACAGAGGAAGAAGATTGGTCGGGGACGAGAATCTGCACATATGGGTCGAGATAGACTTGATTGTCCGGCTTTGACGCCGATCTATCACCATGTTTTCTTTGATTTGTTGGTTACCTACGAAGTATAAACCAGTCTAGAATAGATATGATTTACGATGACAGAGACCAAAGAGTCTCGGTTGATGAAGCCCACCATAACCAATTGGCCCCCCCTGTTGTTCCCCAACGCAGTTGCATTGTGAGTGACACATCAACCAAGTACGTGGCGCGGGCGAGCTGGTACGAGATCTGGGGAGTGAACGATGAGCATGGGGAAGGTTGGGAGGCACTCTGGGGCCCCGTAATTCGGCGACACGGATGCCAAGACTAAATGGAAGGTCAGGGCGGTCCAGTCACTGATCAGTCAGTAGCTAGTAGCTGGGAGCATTCAACAGAATCAGCCAGTCAGCCTTGAGCAGGCGCGTCCGGATGTTCCAGGCCGACGCCATCTGTTCTGACAATTCCTAGCTAGCTGCGTCCGTCTAGGCAATAGAGCGTAATTAGATGACCTGCCTGCGTCCCTGTTTCCTGCGCGCGGACCAAGCCTGGCTTGATGCAGAGCGAGAGGTGGCGAATGGCAAGTGCCCGGGTTTCTCCACTCGTCATGCACTGCGGCGCAACTGTTACGGTTGCTGATGCTGTTGCGCCTACGGTTGCTGCTGTTCTGCTGGCTGCAGCCGTCGTCTGGGGCAAGAACGGGACAAGTCAATTGGGGTAAGCCAGCAGAGGCCGGAAAGACGGGGAGACGGGGGAGGCGCACGCGTAGAGGATTCGGCGTGGTGCATCCATCAGGCGCCCGGGACCAGACGGAGGAGAGCAGGCATCGCGGCGGCGCTGGGCGCCAGGGCCAGCAGCTTGATTGGCGCGAGGATGCTCGTCGGCAGCAGCGCGTGCCTCGTTCAGATTCGTGAATGCGGAGCGGGTCGGGATCTGATGGGGAATGTTGCCAATGAGGGCCTAGCCAGGGTTGGGGGCCCTCGGAAGGTCCTTGGAGAGCCTTGGAGGGGGGGTCCAGGAAGAGGGTGGTCCGGGTTGGCCTGGCGGCCTGGGCGGGGCCCCGATGAGGTCACCGTGTGGAGCATGGAGCTCCGAGGGCCGGCAAGGGCCAGCGAGGGCCCCGCCATCCATGGATCCATGGGGCATCCATGACCATGAGTTTGGAATTAGCAAACGGATAGCGAGAGTGAGCTGGAGAGTGAATGACCCATCGATGCCTCCACTCATCCACACGCACACGAACACGCACACATACATCGAGGCTGCGTGGCGGGCATGCCCAAGAGCAGAGCAAGAAGAGCACGACATTGCGTGGCCGTCGCATGGCATGGCGGCATGACGGTTCAATGGCGGGTACAAGGCAGGGCAGCGCAAGGCAGCGCTGGTAGGTGGCCAAGGAAGCAGGTATGATACATTTGAGGGACCCGCGGAGTTGCGGCCAGGCGGCCAGATCAAGGGCCGAAGAGCAGAGTGGCCCTTGACCTGATTCTTAGGGACAGTAATTTGTTCTGTCCGGGACGGAGACGGGGGACGGGGACGGGGACGGGGAATGGGACGGACATTGACCTGCACGCCTTCCCCCCGCCCAGACACAGTCTCCGCGGAGGCAGACCTGACGGCAGCAGAGCTGCTGGAGACGGTTTATGGTTTCCTGAGCGCTAAAAGTCGGATCCCACAGACACACCAACCACCCTCCTTCCAAGTCCTCACGGGCCAAGCTCCCAGGCCCAGCACACGGGCTAGCGACAAAGCAGCTGATGAATGATGAGACGGGCTAGGATCAACTAGCATCTCTGTGCTAATTACAGCACAGCGCAACACTCATGCGCTGGCATCAGGTTGGCCCCCAGTCAGCGGTGTTGATGTCGGTCGCGGTTGCGGCTGTGGATGGGTGGTGTAACGAGAGAACGACAACCGTGAAACAGCCGGGCATTCCGTCCCCTCGGAGCGCTGCGGCTCGAACAAGCTGCACCAGCCGGAGCCTGCCGGAGCCGGGCCGGGGAAGGCTGGTAGCTGCCACGTACTGGACTGAACGGGACAGGTTGACAGTGTGTGTGCAATGGAGCGCTGTGCGAAGCATGCATGCCGCCTCCCACGCCTGCATTCGGCCTCGGAACCGAACGAGAAGGGGACTGAGCATGCGAGGTGTCTCTGGCGGGGGGGCGGACACGGGCACGGGCACGGACGGACGGGGCGGATGCAATGGAAGGGGCAGGGGCAAGTTTGGGGAAATCGAAAAGGTGGGGGAGTCTTGGAGAGAGGATGGAGGTTGGAGGAGGGAGAAGTGTCACTAATTATTATTATTCTAGAGGGCGCCACAACGAGCAGAACGGTCGTCTGGAGGGAAGGGACGATGCAGTTGCATCCCTACTAATTTAATAACCTTAGCAGGGCTCCTCCAATTCCCTCCTTCTGCCCGTCCTTCTCCTATTTCTGCCAATCTTGCTACCCCAAATCCTCTGGCAACGCAGTTCCCTAAAGAGGCATCGCCCAAGCGGCTGTCTTTTCTTTTTCTGCTTGTCCATGGCAATTTCGTAGCCTGGCCTAGCATTCGCTCTGGAGCCAGACGCTGCAGGCGACTGCACTGGCCACAGACACAGCGTGCAGGACGGGCCCCAAAACGGTGCAGCGTCGCACCTGATGTGGGCTGCTCGTCGCCCCGGGACCCTCCACTCCCGAAGAATAGCACGGCGCACGGCGCACGGCGCGCAACGGCTGCAACAGCGCAGTGCAGCACCTGCTATTACCAGCTGGTGCTATTGCCAGGGCCAGCCGGCAGGCTAACAGTCATGTACAGTGTTCAATGTGTTTGTTATTTTGTTGTGTTTTTATAAGGGGTCGTGCCTTAGCAGTCGCAATTCCCCATACCGGTAGGTACCCATACCAGTGCCCATACCACCAAGATTCCACCAAGATTATCCGTACGTGGGCCGGGTGGGGTGGGTGCCTTTGCTGTCTGGACGGTTCGCCTCGTGGGCCCGGCTTTGTTCGTCGAGATCTAATGCAGGGAATAAATTACAGGTCAGGTGGTACACTGGTAAATATTAGAGTGCGTTATGCAGCGACTTTAATCTAAACTGGTGTGGTGGTTCACTTGCACCATCAGCCGCTGGATGAAGAGTCTCCTGTTCATGATCAATTGCTACCTGTGAGAGGAAATACTGTGCAATTGTATTCACCTATAACTACCCAGGTACCATACCAGTAGACGAAACGTGTGGCCCCTCTCCCCAACAACACGAGGGAGGTGTAGCATCGACCGCCATCCTCAATATTCAGCGTGCCATTCAGGGCAAGCCATCTGCCGTGTACTATGAGTATGGACTGTAATAATAATTAAAATATGCAATGCCACCTTCGTCTGACGACCTCTTCGCCTCGCCATAGCTTGCGCCGATACCCGCCGCGGCGCCTACGTCAAATCATCCCCAACACACCTCTCAACACACAAAAAGTTTGGCCAACCTGCCTAGCGCACCTGTCGGCTGTCGGGACACAACGTGTCTAGTCGACATCTCCTTACCCTTCGAGGCCTTAGCATCGCGATGGCGGCGGTCGACGTTCGGTCAAGCAGTTTGGAAAAACCAAACCCCACCCCGTTGCTAGCCAGCCAAGCGCTTGCGACACCGTTGTCTCTTGGCTCTCAACCGCCCCCCCTTTTTTTCAGGGTCCTCTTTTTTTCTTTGACCCGTCTTCTCTGCTAGATGAAGTAGACCAATCGCCATCGTTATTGCGCGCTAAGCACCTTGGGGAAGCAGCTTCAATCTGTCGTGGGTCCATCGGAGAGGAGACTCATCAGGTATCCCGTGCGCGTCCAAGCTTTGGCTGTCGCTGTGGGGATGCAATGGGGACAGAAGAACAGGGAACAGATAGCACCATCGTGTGGATAAGGCGACGATCAGAACGGATATCCATTCTTTCTTGGGATAGTCAACAAGAGGGGTGGGGGGAGCATCGCAACTTCGTGATGGTCAGTGACAGCGAGGAACTTGCTTCACAGAAGGAGGGAGGGGCAGAGAAAATTCTTTTTTCGTGGCATTTTCTTCATACAATTCAGCTAATTGACTTCGACTAGTCAGGGCCCTGCCCGTCCCTTTGGCGCATCGTCGTCTTGTGCCATTGAACAAACCAGCCAGTCGGTCTAACTGAAACAGCCGTAGTCTCGATCCCATATCCGTCATCGCTTTACCCCTCCTCCAGTGGTACCCTAATGTACACGCGCCAAACACAAGCTTGACGCCATCGTCTGCTTTTGGTTCCCTCCACGCCAATGGGGGTTTCCCTCCTCTGTAGGGACCCCCAAGCATAAGAACAGAGAATTATTAGAGGGCGGGAAGAAGACAAAAGTAGGGGGCCAGGTACTAATACAAGTTGGCCAGACGCCAGCCCAGCTAGTCGAAGCCAGGTCCAACATTTGTCCTGCCAAGAGAATCTGAATCGTCAAGAAGTGAAGAGAAGTGTCAACCACCGGCCCTCGGTAATCTTGGTTGCTCCAAGGCTTCGCCCCAAATAGTGATGGCATCACAAAGAGATAGGAGACGCCATGCTTCCGCGTCGACATCGTGTCCGCTCTACTCAACGTTGAGATAGCCCGACGCAAGTGAAGGCCCAAAGGCAATATCGTCGCCTCCCGGTGCGATGCCCTCGTGCGCCGTTGCTAGATCCGCGAGATGCTGCAATCCTTGGCTCGCCGTCGCCTCCACCGAAGACGTCGGCCGGGTGTGCTCCGACAGCTTGTCTCGGACGCCGTCCCACACCTCTCCGGGCTTCTCTACAATGTCCTTGATGAGCTGGGTTGCTTCCTCGCGCGAACTGTCCAGCTTTGACAGCTTCGACAGCGACATAGCCACAAGCGACGCGAAGTGGTTCACAAGGGGGCTACGCAGGTGCGCATTGGAAAAGAGAAGAGTAACCGCCTCTTTCGTCGGCCAGAGCGTTTCCGAGGGCGTGGCGTCAGGCGTCAGCAGGGAGACGAGGAGCATACAATGCCAGTACGCAAGGTGGACGAGCGGATGAGATGCCGGCTCAATGTGTGCAGGTAGGTCTTCGCGATAGTTTTCAATGTAATCGTTGAGAATCGCTGCCATGGGCTGCTCGGTTGTCGAGGCTCCTGGCTGGAGCTTCGAGACAACGTTTGATACCCGATTCAGCAACTTTGATAGTCCTGTTGTTGGTGTTGTTAGCGAGGTTATGCTACTACATTCAGCAAGATGTCATGACTTACGGACAAGGTAGAAGCACACTTCGCCCAGGATATTCTCTAGGCCGGGAGGTGCTACCACGCTGCTGTCGGGGATCTGAGCTGGCTTGCCTGTGCCAGCGGCGTGCCATCGGTCCATCAGGATCAGTGACCACCAGATGCGCACACACAGCTGTCCATCCGAATCTGTTTCCGAGTTGGTCTCCATCGGTGTGTATTGCCACAGCTTCATCGTGTTGGCCAACGCCACAGCCCGGGCCAACAGGTAAGGCAGTGTTGAGGACGACTTCCAATCAGCATCCACTATCAATAGCAGCAGAGCCTGAGCGTGCACAATGTTGGCTGCCTGTGTGCTGGACGATTCGCTGTTTTCCCAGTCGTTCAACAGCGAACTCGCGGCCTTCACGTCGCCACCTGAGCCCGAAACCGCGTTAAGAGCTTGTATAAATGCATCTCTCACGGAAACCGGGCTTTGTGCAAGCAATGCCTGCACTCTTGTCTTGTCGCTGGGCAAAATAGGGTATACGGGTTGAACAGTAGAAAGATAGCTAGGCATGTCAGCAGAGTCTCAAGCAATTCTGGGGGGTCGACATACTAATGAAGAGTCTCCTCGTCGATCTCAGGCACATCGTCAGCTTCCACCATGGAGATATCCATAGGCGCCACCGGAGGTTTCGATGGCGTGCCGTCCTGCTTGACGGCGGAAGGCTGCGGCGCCAGCGACGAGGCACTGTAGGGCGCCACAAAGCTATCTGACGCTCCTGATGATGGTTGGATGGGGCGGTGTTCTGAGCCCCATGGTGCAGGCCGCGTCGCTCCTGGAGTGCTGAATTCGCCGGTTGATATGCTGGAAAAGGGACGCTTACGACTCTCATCACCAGACCCAGGCGCACGCGCTCTATCTGGGACAAAGAGTCTGTCAATATCGTCCTGAGTCAGTGCACCCTCAGACTCTAGCTTGTTTTCGATGCTGTTAATACGATCCGCAAGCTCCTTGATATATCTAGGAGACGTTAGTTTATCTGGAGGCGAGTTGTCACAGCTCATGATGGATTCTCATACCCCTTACTAGGTCCTCGTTTTTGGGGGACGCGGCTGAAAAGACAACGAATAGAAGAACGGGCGCAACTTGAGCAGGGCGTTTCGCCGGTGTCTGATTGCGCATCGCACTTGATCTTCTTTCGTCGACACTCGTCGCAAGCCCGGGAGACTTTGGAGCGTTTCCGCGGCGGGATGCTATTGTCGATGGTATACTGAGCCTGCATGGGGGGACCAACAGGGACGGTCATGGCATGTTGCACCATTTGGTCAGTGGCGGGCGTGTCTTGCACGTATGTAGGCGTCTGTTGCTGTTCAGGCTCGGGATGAGGCATGATACTGCGAAGATTGGGGTCCTCGACATTCATCGTCGGATCGGTTGAGGGTAACATTGAGGCTCCTGCAAGGCCCTGGCCCAGCTGAGCAGCCAATTGCAGCTCTTCTAGGTTGGCAGGTCGCGATACATGCTGCTGGGGAGCATCGGCGTCGTGGGGAGGCAGCTCGCCCTGATCATGATCCTGCACTGGCACCTGCTCATGCTCAGGGACATGCGGATCGCCATGCTCGTGGTGCTCTGGTCCACCTTCGCGACCAGTCGTATTATAGAATGGGCCTGCCTCCATGCCTTCTACGCCCGGCGAAGGGTAGCGGAGGTTGGCGTCGTCCGCCTCGCTATCTCTGACAGCGCTCATATTGGGAGATACGAGATGGGCGCAGGTGGAAGTTCACGCGCTTGCGACCGTGGAGATATTGGTGTAATGCAGCAAGGGTCGATACGAGTATGCGTTGGGAGGTTTGGTCCGTCACAGGCGATGACACGCGACACCTCTTATTGGAGTAAAGAGAGACGGTGCGGGCCTTGAGTCGCGACGCGACGGCGATGTCACTGGGGAAATCATTGTTAGCATGCCCGTGACATGCGCGTAAAAATCATCAACAGCAGCACGGGAGGAGTGCAATTGGGCAGCGTCGCGATGCAAAGGCAGTGTCGTGGTTGCAGAGGCATGACGGATGACGTTGACTTACACGGCGCTTCTCCTAGGGACCGGAGCAAGATAATGCGATGCGACGGCCTCAACGGAATAGGAAGAACTCCGCCCCGAAAGATGTGGGAAAGGCTTGTGTGTGTTTTGACAAGATCACGGAGGTGGAAGAATTTTTCGGGGCTCGTCGGCAAAGGTCCGGCTAAAGAATTTGATGACTAAGCCTACTTCACCTGGAGATGAAGCCTGCATTCTCATCTTCTCTTCATCATCACTCCCCCTGAGTTGTGTATGACGCAGGCTTGTTACAGATAGGTCTATCGGTGACAAGTGACACTGTACGCCAGTTACATGCATGCAAATGCCGAAGCGACCGCTCCAAGTCCTGCATTTTCACCGGACGTGGCATTTTCTCCGTTGTCGTCTTGCTGCACCAGTTTGGACCGATCCCTCATCCTGCGAAAACAATCAATCGCCGGCTTTCTCATTCTCATTGAGCTTGGATGTATAATTAGACTAGCTAACCCGCATATTCACATTTTTTCCTGTCCATTGCCAGCGTTGAGTCATATGGTCTGGCGAAACTGTCACAGATGGGCTCTAGTGGTTTATGTAAGTCAAAGAAGGTTGCGTCTAGGAGCTCTGTCACAGGGCTAAGGGGGTTTCTTCTTTACTCGCGCAACTCAACCAATTCTCCATTACCGGAGCGGTTTAGGGTCACTTGGAAACGAAACCACTCGGCTCGTTTCATCAGAGTGTGTGTGTGTCGGCAGTTATCCTGAAACCTCAAAGCCCAGATAGGCTCTACCAGAACTCCCCAACCAAACCCAGTCCAGATCAAGTACGTAGTATTTGCTCATGGGAATGGCGCATCGCCTGAACTATGCATGAACAGCTGCCTGTTTTAGGATGGCCTTGACGTTGAGTAAGCTGGAAGGAGCTGTTTTTCAAGGGTTCCTTTTATTATTATGGTTTAGCAACCGCACAGCCGCACCAGCCAATGATCTGCAACAGGGTGGTAAAAAGGGGCCGCGCGCGCAGATCGTACCGCTTGGCATTGGCATGAGACCAGTTGCTAGAGGTTCCGTCCTGCCAAACCAGTCGCCATGGAAAACGCTGAACATCAAAACGTGGGGAGTGTCATGCGATCGTCGCAGCGGGCGCATCGAGAGATTATGATGCTGCGCTTGGGCCATAGCTGGCAACCTGACAGGCACCAGTTACTTGGCGGCCGGAAGGGAAAACGTGGCCGAGTCATGGTTTGGGAGAAGATTGGCGACGGCTCGGTGACGGACTAAGGCTATGAGTGGGATGGTGTTGATGAACAGCGACGTAGTATGGAGGAGGAGATGCTAGCGCCAGGGAGCTCATGTCATCAATTGCCCGAGCAAGCTTCCAAGGCGACTCAGAAGTATCATGGGGCTCGGGAGGTGAGAGGCCGAGACATCCGCAGGGCCGGCCGCGGGTGATGCCTTGATAGGAGGTGATGATGTTTGCTTATTTCGGCTGTAACTTGGCTGCTGGCATGGGCGGATCCAGAATTCCAGATGGTACATGTCTATTCGGCAGCTGACAGCCAGGTTTCAGAAATTCCTTTTTCACAAGCAACTTGTCGAATAAGGCGCGGGTGACGGAGCCTGGCTCGCCCTCGATGTCTCACTCAGGGCGAGGATGGCCGAGGAGGGCATCAAGGGTGGGGGCCTTGCACTTTTGTTTTAGCGTGTGGTGTGCTAGAGTTCTGGGCTTCTGGCGCCTCGGAGACTGGCCGCAACTTCCCGCAAGCGCAACTCGGTCGGCCCATGAGACGAAAGAAGCTTCAAGGGCTAATGGGTGCACGGATGTGTGGTCTGATTAGTGAGTGATATGTGAGATGTATTACGAGCAGACGGCAATCGAATAGAATCCCGGACGGCGCAGCAAGGTTAGGTAGGCTCCATTCCCAAGAGGGCAGCGGCCAGAAGGGGAGACTTCCCCTGCGCCTGCGCGCTCCGTATGCCGGGTAACGGGAGGCTCAAGCCGAAACGCAGGCGGACGAGCAGGCTACCTGACCTAGCACAGGGCTGGGCTACTGGGCCGTGGCCCGTTATGCCCAGGCAGGCCAGCCGCTCATGGCTCATGTACAGGTAAGGATAGAGTAAGGTCCATACTAGCACTCAGGTCAGGCTCAGGCAAAGACACAGGAACTACTTTTACGTACAAGCACAGGCGCAGACACATTCGACTGGACTCCTTTTGGGTAGCAGGCCGAATAACCTGTTGGTCGCGATGGAAGTGACCCCTCGAAACTGGCTCGAGGTTTGGTCATCCCACGCCTGCTCGGGCGCACCCTGGCCTGGCAGCTAAGAGGCGAGGCGAGCGACCGGGTTGCGTTCGCTGTTGCGTCTGCCCCTGGCATGGGCAGCCCAGTGCAGTATTTTCAAACGGCCATGGCCGGGCCAGCGCGCCCCAGCGACACTGCGACGCGCCAACGGCACGGCCTGAATCGGGATGGGGGACGGGGGATGGAGAGGATGGGGACTTGCAACCCCCATGGTCCGGTGGGCGACGGCTTACCAAACACGCGCGCGTGCCGAATGAACACACCAAGATGTGACGAAGGAACGGACAGCAAGGTCACTCGAACACAGACCTTGCTACTAGCTAGCCAAACAAGCTTCCCCCTTCCCCCCCTTGAGAGACGATCGGATTGCTGCAGGCCGGTGACGAAGCGCGCCTCTTGCAGGGCGGCCTGTCTTGTGCATTGTGCCACGGCATCCATGAGAGCCGCCACCAGCACGCGAAAAGCATGCAATTCAACGCAGAAAGGCGCGGGCAGAAGCTCGGCCATATGTACGGTGGGGGCACGGAGCGCGGGCGCGGCCGTTCATCCCTCCCCCGACATGCCTTGGCGGCGCCATCCCCTGTCGCGTCCCGATTTGCTCGAGAAGGATTCGCGGTGCCACACTGCCACAGTCCACGGGTGGGTGCCCGTGTTAGTCCCTTCTGACGACAGGGTTGGAGCAATCCCGTTACATCGAATTTGCTTTTAAACTCCCCGTCGAGTCCCTACCAGGAGGTGCCTGTCACTGCCTGCATTGCTCAGCGCCGACCGGTGCCTGCGGCTACGGGTTACGGGTCCGTCCTCCAACATTCTTAAGCAACAAGTACGGGGTATACTTCCCCAGCTAGCCTCGCTTCCGGGTCCGGGGTCCTAGGCCGTTCTGTCCTCTGCTCTTCTTCCCTACTTCCTCCTTCGTCCCTCCTCCCTCTTATTACTTCACCCGGCCACCGTTGCAATGCCGCCGGCTTCCATCACCTAGACCTCCAGAGTTTTCAATCCTCCCGTACACGTCTTCCACGACTTCCGATGGCTGCACTTTTAAGCTGCTGTCCCTTATCCCATCAGATGACAGCGAAACCCACCCGGAACACGACCCCATCTGACCCATAGTATCGAAATCCCAGGGTTAAATCCTTGCCTGGCGATCGCACTCCGCCGAAGGACAACGCAGTGCCCATTCTTATTTTTTTTTGCCCCCGCCTGGGTGTTGTCAAGATGTTGCTCAGCATGGACGTTTTGAAGGTTCGCGACTGGACCTACCTCGAGGATCCGCCTAAGGACATCGGTCCAGCCCGCCAGCTTCTCCAAGGATATAGCAAGATTCCCCACCATGCCTTGGATACCCATATTCGCCGTGTTGTGAGTATAGGTCCGTACGAGTCAAGATGGCATTGTTGTACTGACAGGCGCACTCCCGACAGCGCGAGAAGGCGTGGTGTGTTTCCCGGTTCCCCTTCGTGGGGCGCTGGAAGTTTCTCTACATCCCCGATCCGCTTGATGCCCGATACCAGCAGGTTCTGTTTCGCCTGAATGTTTCCAAATCGCGAGATGTTCTATTAGACCTTGGGTGCGGAGTCGGCCAAGCGATCCGCCAGTTCCGCGCCGATGGCGTCCGTGGTGAGCAGCTCATCGGGACAGATCTACAGCCCAAGTTCATCGACATTGGATTCGATTTATTCCAGGACCGCGATTTGCTTGGCGCCACCTTCATTGCCGGCGACATGTTGGATCCCACGGACAAGCGACTGACGGCCCTGCAGGGCAGGGTCACCATGATTCACGCGGGCAGCTTCTTCCACCTATTTACCTGGGAAGAGCAACTTTACATGGGCAAACGACTCGTTACGTATCTCAAGCCTGGCACGAGAAATGCCCTCATCTATGGTCGACAGGTTGGGACCCTGAATCCCGGTGCAGCGTCCATGAACCCTCAGTCGGCATACCTCCACGACCAGGCCAGCTTCCAGCGCCTCTGGGATGCTGTTGGGGAATTTACAAAGACCAAGTGGCAGGTCCAGCTCGAGGAAGCAGAGGATCCCGTGGGCAACCTCCCTGGGTTCGCCAACGACACATTCCCGGTCAACTTTACCATCTACCAGATCTCATAATCAGCATCTGGCCCCCTTCCGCCCCTCCCGGATCTGCTCCCACACCACACCGACCCGATAGGCAATCCCCGCGTGGCAGCCAGCCGGCCTCGTGGCCTCCTTTCTTGTGTGCTTAGAAAGCCGTTTCCACGAGGAAGGATAATCTTGAGCAGAACCAATCCCCACTCGTGGCCGCCCCCCTGGCCTTGTCTTATTGCGGATTCGGCTAGGGAGATGGCTCGATTTAGCGCCACCATCGCGGAGCCGCACCGAACCCAGAGGGTCCTGCAGCAGAGCTGCATCAGAATCTCGTCTTACCGGCATGGATGGAAATTCGTCAAGGAGTACCCTTCCCGGTAGTCTGCCGATGATAAGTGGGAGACTATTGGCGACCTAATTAACTTGCCACTTCTTCGTTATCGAACCCAGCCACCGCCGCACCTGCATGGGAGGCACAGACAGCCTCTTCATGCAACGAAGGAACCGCGCGCGGGACTCCTACCACACATTACCAACCCTATTAGAAAGAAGGCAGACTGTCATGGAACAGCTCCACGCTGGAGCATAAACATCGACTCCGGCACGGAAACCTAACTTATGATTTATTACGATTTGATTTAATGGGGTTTGGCTTTCAGGCTTCCGGCGTTACAAGATTGGGCATTAATATGGTGGGTAAAATATTGCATTGTTTGGCGCATGCAGTGCTCTCTGGGACATACAAGGATAAAATTGGAATTCGAAAACTTGCCATCTGTTTAGCGAGCGGCATTCTCAAAAATGAAAACGCGTTTGGTCCTGTATCTTGAGGAGCTAAGGTGATGCTGTGACTGGGAATATGCCCCGTGTACGAAGGCTCAATGCCATCACAGGTGGATTTGGGTCTCGAAGCAACCATTTGCTCTAGCAAGTTTGCTCCTAGCCAATCTAGACTAATCAGTCCCAGAAATAGTCTCATCTTCACCCACGCCGCATCATATCAATGTCAATTGCGCTTGACGTCATTTGCATGCGTAGGCTGGCGATGCCCTTGACGCACCTTTTCTATGTGGTCATCGAGCTCTACTTGTCAGTGTCGGATGTCTTTTCCAGGTATGTCTAGAGGCGGACCCAGACATGATCCTTAAACCCAAACCTTAGCAATGATTATCCAGCCCAAACATGCTTGATCAATTAGGAGGATTAGGTTGTGTGGAGACCGCTATGGTGATCGCGCTGTCCCGCATGCAGTGAATGGTGGGCAGTGGACGCCGTTGCGTGAATCGCAACAGAGTCCACAGCAAGTAACATCGCATAGAAAATATCCCCCCCAAAAACAAAGAACTTCAAAATGAATCTAAATCATTGATTTGACAGGGCAAAGACATAAGCAATATGGCAACTGGAGGCACTGAATGCATCCAATTAACCTGAAAACTCAGCCAGGAAGGCGAAGCGCAGGGTAGCGGCCCGGGTGAACCTCGGCTTTCCCGCACTTGCTGCCCCTCCAAGTTGAGCTTCCCGCGTCCCTCAAACTACATGGCTGTCGTAGTACCTCACCAATCGATTGGAGAGCGTCGCGTCGTTATTCTTTCTCTGGTCGACGATCGCAATAGTCGCGCCTTTTGAGGGGCTAATATATCGTCGTGTGTCCTTTCTAGCAGGCTATGCACCATCGGATAATGTACAGTCTGCCAAAATGGACGGAGATTGGGATGAGGTACGTTTGGCCGGCTCCCGTCGCTTGTGCCCAGCCTCGTCGCGAGCAGCCAGCCGCTCTGGATGGTGTGACAGTGGTCGCATGCGTGTCCCCGGGGTACCGCCTTTTTCATGCAAGTGTACTGACTATAGTGTTTGTCCTAGGTCGCTCGGATACCGTTCCCGCCTCCGGGCGTGCACGCAATGCCCACCCCGGTAACGACCATGACCTTCGATACTTCCCAGGAGCTTCTATGGACGGGAAATGATTATGTATGCCACATTTGTGCTCGCGATCACGATCAACGGATACTCACACGGACGGCAGGGCCGCGTTACCTCCTTCTACGGCACCGAGCTCCACCGATATACTTCATTCAAGGCACACTCGTCCTCTGATGGACCAGTACGCCAGATACTTGTTAACGAGAAGGGCGTTGTGATTCTTGGGTCCAAAGATGTTCATATGGCAATGAGGCGGGGTCCGGCTATCTGGCACATAAGGTCCGAGAGTGCGCTCGTTTTGGTCAAAGAATGCTGCTGACTGAATGCTACTAGACATGATGATATGAAAGACTTACGATGTATGAGCTTTACGTCAAAGGGGACGACCGAGATACTCGCCGCTGGTCTGCAGGATGTGATGCTTGTCATTGACCTCATTAAGGGCGACGTTGTCAAACAAGTTCGTGCCTATCGACATCATCAACTTCATCCGACTGACAGGATATAGGTACCAACAGAGCACCAGTACACGACCATGAAGCGGGGTCGCTATATTTGCGCTGCAACGAAGAGTGGCTCTGTGAATCTCCTCGATCCTGTCACCTTTGCCGTCATCAAGACCTGGAATGCCCACTCCGCCCTTATCAACGACATGGATGCCCAGCATGACTTTATCGTCACTTGTGGATACTCGCTACGACAAGGCCAGAACTACATGTTGGACCCCTTCCTCAACGTCTTTGACATTAAAAAAATGACCTCAATGCCTCCCATTCCCTTCCCGGCTGGCGCTGCATACGTGCGAATGCACCCTCGAATGTTGACCACGAGCATCGTGGTCTCTCAAAGTGGCCAGATTCACGTTGTGGATCTCATGAACCCCAATACTAGCAATGTTCGCCAGGCAAATGTTCTTACCTACCTCAGCATGTTTGAAATCGCACCTTCCGGCGAAGCCATGGCGCTGACGGATGCCGAGTGCCTGATTCACCTCTGGGGCTCCCCTACTAAACTCCATTTCGTCGATTTGCCAACCCCTATTGAGTTTGCTACTCCTGAAGAGCCTTTGCCTACGATAGAGTGGACTCCTGAAACGTAAGATACTCACTCTCCCTGGTGTTACCTTATTCAATGACTCAACGAGCCAGACCCTTAAACTCCATCGGATTGCCATACTACCGAGAGGTCCTCGCATCAGCTTGGCCTGATCTCATGTCCGATGTCGGTGCACCTCCAGCGAGGCAAGACCCCCAGCTCATCGCTGGGTTCAAAGCTACTGACTTTGGCCTTTACGGGCGTAACACAAGAACTGGCAGGAGGAACCAAGCCGAAGATACCCGCAACGCCGAGAAGGCGGTCAACTCTGGACTGCAAGCGCCCAAGTTCCTGAGCGAGAAAGCTCGAGAGATGGCAAGCTCGGTGAACACCGCCTCTGATGACAAGGCAGACGAGCTCGCGAGCCCGCTTGCCGACATGGAAATCAACAGCAAGAAGTCCGAGGTCCCGGTTATGTACCGCAATGTGGAGATTAAATACAGCAAGTTTGGCGTGGACGACTTTGATTTCGGGTATGTTTCTCAGTATCTTGGAAGCAATCGACGGGACTGACAGCTACAGGTTCTACAACAAGACGCGTTATTCAGGTCTTGAGATTCACATCTCAAACTCATATGCCAACTCGCTGCTTCAAATCATGCACTTCACGCCCGTCATCCGAAACGTTGCTCTTCAACATGCAGCTACCGCCTGCGTTAATGACATTTGCCTGCTTTGCGAACTGGGTTTCTTATTTGACATGCTTTCCAAGGCCGAGGGCTCAATTTGCCAAGCCACTAATCTATTGAAAACTCTCAGCAGCCACCCTCAAGGCACGTAATTATCTAGAGTTGGTATCCCGCAAGACTAACATGCCAATTAGCTGCGCCATTGGGACTCCTTGAGGAGGATCCGCATGGGTCTTCCCTCAACGTCATGCTTCAGGGCCTGACTCGTTTCTTTATGGACAAGATTGTGCACGACCACAAGTTGATCAACCCGGCATCTGCTGCTATGGAACAAGTAAGCGCTGCCTCCTTTGGCTTACCTCGACTGCTGCTTACAACGATCCAGATTCTTGCCACAGCGGCAACAACCCTGATCCGATGTATCAGCTGCAGGAGCGAATACACGAGACCAGGCTCGACATACGTGAATGATTTGCTTTATCCACCAGCTGTAAGTAAGATTCGCCCGGTGTTTCGGACGTACTTAGTTGACGCAAAGCCAGAAGTCAGCTAGTCGAAATGCAAAATCGCCACGAATGACATTTTCCCAAATCTTGAAGAGTAGCGTTGAGCGAGAAACAACTTCCAAGGGATGGTGCGGACGGTGTCAACGGTACCAAACGATTGCTACTAGGAAAACGATCCACAACATACCTGCAGTACTGATGCTCAATACCGCCATTACGAACCAGGACCATCGGGCCTTGTGGTCCACTCCCGGGTGGCTTCCTGAGGAAATCGGCATTATCGTGGAGCAAGGACAATTCTTCTGTTACGAAGGGGAGGATTTGAAGCTCCACTTGCAACGAGGCATGCACAACATTACCGTGTATTCGTTGATCGGTATGGCCATCAACATCGAGAGTGGACAAACACAAAAGTCCCATCTTGTGTCCATGGTGAACGGTTAGTCTACGCCGAGTTCGCTACTTTGCAGCAGCTAACATGTTTGCAGTTGCCCATGCTGAGTCAGAGGCACCTGGCGAGAGCCAATGGCACTTGTTCAATGACTTCCTTGTGCGCTCCGTCAACACAGAGGAGGCCTTGACGTTCAACACATCTTGGAAGGTTCCTTCGGTTGTCGCATTCCAGATCAAGGATGCCAACAACAAGATTGACAACGAGTGGAAGAACAACCTGGACACCTCAATTCTTTACCAGGATCTCAAGTACGTCGTTCTTAAATCCCTTGACGTCGAGCATGTACTGACGAACCAGCAGTCCCAACCCTGAACCGGAAGGTCGAACATACCAGATCTTGAAGCCCGAGAGCGAGGCTCCAGGCCCTGAAACTATCATAGCACTTGACACCGAGTTTGTAGCGGTGCGCCAGCCTGAGATCGAGATGAACTCGGATGGCGAGAGGGAGACGATCCGACCTATAGTATATGCACTCGCCCGAACTTCGGTCATCCGCGGACAGGGCGAACATGAAGGCACACCCTTTATCGACGACTACATCGCCATCAGGGAGCCCATTGTGGATTACCTGACGTCGTACTCTGGAATCACTGAGCAAGATTTGGACCCCCGAATTTCCAAGCACAGCCTCCTGCCACTGAAGCTGGCATATAAGAAGCTTTGGATCCTGCTCAACCTTGGCTGCAAGTTCCTCGGCCACGGCCTGAAGCAAGATTTCCGAGTCATCAATATCCACGTCCCCAAAGCGCAGATTATTGATACCATCGACCTCTTCTTCCTCAAGTCCCGCCTGCGCAAGCTGTCCCTGGCCTTCCTGGCGTGGTACCTGCTCAAGGAGGACATTCAGCTCGAGACGCACGATTCGATTGAAGATTCACGGACTGCGCTCAAGTTGTATCGAAAATACCAAGAGTTCCAGGATGCGGGCATTCTCGAAACCATGCTGCAGGACATCTACAGGGCCGGCCGGGATGTGAACTTTAAGCCACCTCGCAAGGATGACCAACCTATCCAACGGAGTGAGACGCCTCCTCTCCAGGCCGAGGGGGCTCAGCCCCCGTCGACGCCAGTCAGATCGACAGGAATTTCAGGGCAAACGCCTGGCTCGGCCTTTGGAGGAGGAACGTCCTGGACCCCTGGCAAGGCATCGCCTCTCCCGTAACGCAACCAATAGATCAGCACCGGAAGAAGTAGACACAAGTGAAGAAAGAAACAATATTTTTGCGAATGAATTGTGCGTGAGGCGGCCCATACTCACTGCGTCGGTCCTGGAAGTAGAGAATTGCGGCCTTGATTTTAGGGGATGGACCGTGTCTGCGGAAAGAGCTACGCCCGGCCCGTGGGGTACCAGCGATGCAACCACTTTTGAACGACGCACTTTCTTCTCTCAGCACAACCTTGAAATCTTTGAACCTGATAGCCCTACGTCCCGTATCTCACTTGCTCTCCGCCAATCTCTAGTTGAGGAGGATTGAAAGATGGGTGATCGCCTAACTGATGCGAAGCTGCCGCTTTCCGGCTCCCTAACAGAGTCGAAGAATACCGCAATATTGCCTCATCTAGATGACACCATGCTTGGGTCTGTTGAACGGGATTGCGGGTCCCTGAGATCGAGCTCGCAAACCGACAAGACAAAGGGAGCTGCTGAGACGCCAGTGGGTGGAACCACACTGGACGAGCCGGGCCTCATCGCCGAGGAAATGATCAAAGCGATATATTCTATCCAGTACCTCACACCCAGTTTCCTAAATGAGAACTACGAGGGCCAAGCTTGCCAGAGGAAGCTGGCTGGGGTAGCCAAACACGACGAACTCTCGCCAGCCGGGCCTGGAGACGACCTGTTGCATTCCAAACCAGACCGCACACTATGGCTCCACAAAGTCGAGGACTGGAAGCTGCTTGGTTCTACAGGCCGTTCCATCTCGCCGGCTTTCAGAAGGTCCTCTATGGTTCCCTCAACAGGCGGCGACATCCCAAGTGCTTCCGACCTGGAATCAGAATCAATTGCATATCTGACATCAAGCCCATCACCTGACAACCCTTCATACTATATCTTCAATCCTGGCTCCAGCTCTGGCTTTTATTTCTACCGGGACTTGGTTGATATATCCAGTTCAAGCCCAGGGTATTCCGTCAGAAGTCGTCCATTGAGGATGATGAGGCTGAGCACTGGGGAATATGCCTACATCTTGCCCGTATCTGACAAAGACTACGTCTCTCAGAAAATGATTGAGCGCAATGGAACCAGTCATGGGACGCCGCCATCAGCAGGGAACGGCACCCGGCCGGAACCCGTCGGTATTGAGCCCACATCAGCGACTGGAGCGGACCCGCGACCACGTTTAGCACACCAGCAACCTCTTACACAATTTTTGACATCAGAGGCATGGATATTCAGACAAGAACACGGGGGGATAATGCAGGAATGAAAACGAAAATCGTATCCAGAAGAAATACCACCGAGGTCAACTGGGAATATGGAAGCTTCAGCTGCAAGTTTGCATCAAATGGAGAAAGCGGACCGAATGGAGGAACATCGGAATGCAACACCTCCAGTCGCAGCTCTCCCTCTACCGAAAGCTCTGAGAATTCAATATCTTGCTTAAGTCCTGGTGTAGAATTTGGTATCCAGCAGTCTGATGTATTGCCTGCCCTGATCGACGTGGTACCGGGTAAGCCTTTCCAAAAGGTCGCTGGCGAGAACACAGCCATCGCCTCATTTCTAAGATTGCCATCACGAAGTTGCACCAAGGATTGGATTGGCCCTACTGCAAAACTACAAGCCTACGAGGACCAAGCAATTCCCGTCCCCGACTTTACGGATGCCTACAGGAAGAATCCGGACGGGATGAGGCAAGGGAATCCTAAGTTATTTGTAGAAAATCTATTTGGCAGCAACGTGGACCATGACAGTTCTCAAAAAACGAGAAAAAATAGAAGAATGGGCTCCGCTATCGGGATAGCCTCACATCGACGGCGAAGCTCCCAGATTGCTGATGCGACTCCTGTGGCGGCAATTGATGGCCCACGAACCGGTCGACTGACGGAGCTGGCGGAGCTAGACTGGTCCACAGCTGGGAATGAGACTAGGAATCGAAAGCGAAGAGTGACATGCTCAGAGGATAATCACCCACACACATGCGAAGATGAGTCGTTGGTTTGTGGATGATGTCGTGGTGTAAGTGTTTCCTGCCTGATAGATTCTCTAATAAACGGGACCTCTACAAATACATGGGTATCTCTACTTTTGCGCCTTCCCTTAATTGAACCAGGCATCAAGTCTACAAAATCGGATTCAACGCATTTCGGGTGGGTGATGCTGTGTTGGCAGTTGTAGAAAAGCTGTCACGGTTGCTGCGCTATCTCAATAGCCGCCTCAATTCCTGCTCGACTTATCAGCACATCAGTTGAGCCCTAATAAAACATCTTCCTACCTTGAGCTTTTCAGCTATCTGCTTGCCTGTGGCAGGTTTGGAGCTCAGAAGGAGACTTGTCAAGTCACGCTTTCCGTCCTGAATGCCCAGAACATACTTGCGACCGTGTCAATTTTGCTTGGCTCATTGGATTTGCAGTGGGATTATTACCTGTTCAATGGAGTTGTTGATAACAAACCGAATGGTTGTGACCTCCTGGGTCTGTCCCAGTCGGTGGATCCGGGCAAGGGCCTGTTCCTCGATGGCTGGATTCCACTGCGGTTCTAGCAAGTATGCTCTCGTCGCGGCAGTGAGAGTCAAGCCGACTGCTCCACAGCCCATGGAGAGCAGCAGGACTTGGACGCTATCTTTGGTCTTGAAGTCCTTGATGACCTGATCCCGCTTTCTCGGTCTCGTCTTTCCGTCGAACTGGACGCAGCAAATACTGACGCTTCTGAGCGCGAGGTTCGCGGCGTCAAGAATTGATGTTCTGTAGGAAACCACGACGCTGTTACGCAATATTAGTTCAGAGCTCAGACGATGGCATGAGAATCGACTAGTTCACCTTTTTGTTCCTGGGGGACAGGCCTGAAGATCTTGAATCAGAGCCTGGATCTTTGTTGGCCACTCATTTAGGGGAATTGCCGATGAGCCAGGCGGAGCCGAGCTGAGACGCGCCATGATATTCGCATTTGGAATTGGGCAAGATGGGAAACACTCCTGAAGAGACTCAGGCATGTCCCTTAGCGGGCTTCTAGCCGACTCGTCTTCACCATCACTGTCCCCCTTGGTGGTACTTGGGGTTGGAGACCTATCGGGCGTACTGGGCGCGAGAAACGAGTCCCCCAGGAAAGAGCTGGACTGGTTCGGTGTCAAGCCTGGCTTGGGCAGGCAGCCGAGCTCACAGACGACCCTGAGCGCATTAATCTTTTGCAGTGCGTTCTTATAGCCTTCCTGCGGCCTGCCAGAGTTAAGCGCGTCGTCCAGACACTCAACGGCTTGCTGCCTCGCAATCTCGTAAGCACGCTGCTCCTGGTTGGTAAATTTCAGAAGCCGCCGGTGGTCATGTCGATGAGGCAGCTCGATGGCATTCTTAGATCGCCGTAGCATCGTGAATCCCAGCAGTTTGATCAGAGCCTTGTGGCCCCTCTCTTCCCCCCTCGAGCAAGGGTTTATGATGGCCTCCTCGAATGCCCTCTTGTTCGAGTAAGGGTGCACTTGAAGGAAGTGGAAAAGGCTAAAGAGTTCTGGGACTCGATTCTGTATCGGAGTTCCCGTTACAGACCATCGACAGGCTGCCCGTAACGCGCATACGGCACGGGCTTTGGATGTTGACAGGTCTTTGATCTCATGCGCTTTGACACGGTTAGCGATCAAACTTGATAGGAGCCATTTGATTGTGCACACCTTCATCTAGGACCAACCGATGCCAGTCGTGGGAGAAGACGGGGCTCTCCGAACCGGAAGATCGCCACTCGCTTGCCAGTGTGGTGTAACTGGTAAGGATAATATCGTGAAGGCCTACATCGCTGCTGCTTCGAATTTTCCGAGAGCCATGATGGCGTCGCCAAGTAAAGTGTTCTTGCGATAAATGTCTGGCACCGTCAGTGTATTCTCGTCGTTGGCCCTAACACCACGACTTTCGGTTTGTTAGGTACCCGTAGCAAAGGAACTTACTTGGTAAGTTCTTCCTCCCAATTATGCAACACTGGTTTACCTGTATTAGCCAAAGCGCCATGGCCAGCGGTGTCGAATGCTTACAGGATGATGGCAGGATAAGGAGGGTACCTCTCCCTACCCACTGGGAGCTTCTTGCTAGAACCTTGTCATGTGCTATGAGCGATATCATGCTGAGAGTCTTGCCGAGCCCCATGGTATCTGCAACGATGCCCCCCCTAAATACCGGGGGTGCTTCGAAGTGGGTAGAGCTGTCGATGTTGTTGATGTACCTAGTTTTATTAGACATGTTTTGCATTGTTCTCCAGGTGTTTGCTCACTTCCTCTGCAAGTTGCTTTCAGAAATCTCGTGCGACCAAACGTCCTGGCCCTTGTCTTGCAGTCTCCAACCCGACTCTCGGCGAATCATAAAGGTGAGTCCTTGCTTCTGATGACTATGACGAGTCAGCAGACGGGAGGGTGCCATAAAGTACGTCTACTAACCTCTTGAGTTCAGTCAGGAGATAGGATGACCCCGGGGTCTCGTCTAGTGTATAATCAGCTATGACATTCTCTAGGATGTCTCTTGTTTCGAGGGCCTGGTCTTCCACTGTGGTGATGAGCCCTGGCTTGGGCGAGTCGATGCGGAAGTCGGAGGTCCTGTCCCTGGGATCATTATAGAACCGCTGGGGATTATAGTATGGGCAGTCTCTCTCCGTGTAGATTGGGCATTGTAAGAATAGATTAAGATCTGCCAGCACATCGCGAAGATCCGAAGCAATGTCCCGAGGCCCGAAGAGCGTGGCCCAAATGGCAATCTTTTTGGTGTCAATGGCGTTTCGTTCAAGCCCGTTGGGCATCCAAAGAAGCTCAAACTCGAGCTCCTCGCGAACGAATAGGTCAAGGAGCTCGGCATCGCGGCGTCCCAAAGTACCACAAAAACGGTTGCAATGTAAGGTGAAGAGCATACCGTTGCCTTGGTGCCTCAGCTCCGTCCTCGGTGGAAGAGAGGGCATGTTGATTGATCGTTTGCTACAAGCAGCCGCACTCAAGGTGGTGAGCTGTTCCGTCAATAGCTGTCAATTGCAAAGTATGGCATGGGTACGGCATACAGTTCCAAAGCAGATCGGATTCGTGGCGATATCAATTGCTTCGTCGACAGCCTGAAAACGATCGTCTTCGACCTTCACGGTGGTTTGAAAGGTTTGCAGCACTTCGGGGCTCTCGATGCCAGTCGGAGGCTTTGGCGGCTCAATTGCAGCACCGAGGGCGCATGACGTTGACCAACTTTCAGCCCATTCCTCCGAATTTGGATTGACTGAGGGTAGCTGGGTTTGAGTATCGAGATACTGTGTGCTATTGAGCTGCTGGCAGTGCTGCTGTTGATCATAATATCCATACGCTGGAGCTGCGGTGCCCAACTCTCCAGGGAGACTTGAAGCCGTTTGGATCGCAGTGGGAGAATGCTGCGCAAACGGAGGATGCTGGATCATCGGTGGGACAGTCTGGGAGAATCCAGAGGAGAAATATGGCTGGTTGGGACGGGAGTCGAACTGTGGTTGAAGATGATGCGGTTGAAGATGTTCAACAAATTGACCTGGGTTCTGTGTCCGACGGCGCTTGGCCCCAGGACAATGGTCACCACCCATCACGAGCTGAAGACCTGGGATTTGAGCTCAAGTGATCTGGACTCGACGGGGTTCTTCGCTAGAGATGTTGGAGGGTCGAGTCCAGCTCGGCGCGCTGCCAACTGTACAGTTTGTGACAAGGAGAGGCGATGGGCGGGTAAGAGCCTCGCAGGGATGCGCTGCCAAGGTTGGGCGACCTGTGGCAGTGTCATATGTAGTCAACCTCGCGACGTGGGCGAACCATTTAGGCGGGCTTGAGGGGCTGTGGTGGATGTGTGTTTGCGAATCGCGGCCCTGGCCCATCCCAGCTCTTGCCTTGTGGCGCCTGCACTGCGCCCTGACGGCTGCTGGAGGCTGACTACCTGCCTGTTGGCGGCTGCCATCCATCCGACCGCAGGCCAAAGGCTGCCTACAACTATGCGAAACTCTTCCTAACCCGCTTTGAAGCAAAACCTGACCTACACATCATCGTTATCTTCTCTGGCAGATTATCCACCATCGACATGGGCCACGTTCTCATCGAGAGAGCCTGTGAACGCTTCAAGCGGGAGCTTTCAACACACGACAACGAGCAGATCAAGGCCACGGCAACGATTGACCATGTGCGGCAAGCCGTCGTTCAGATAGAGTGCCAACTGCAAGCCAGACAGAGCCTTCGAGATCTCCAGCGAGTGGCCCCGTTCTTGGATGCAGTTGATCGCCTGACGAAGCCGGTCGACACCCTCTGCAACGGGACGCCATTTCTGCCATGGGCATGGGTAAGTGTTTGCTTACAATTCCGGCCCTATGCGAGTCTAAATGGAGCTGATATGTGTATTTACGTCCTTGTAGGCGCCTGTCAAGCTTATCCTCCAGGTTTGTGACTTGAACAATGGTGCTGTACACGTGCACCCGACTCTGATACGAAAGTCTCTGTAGCTCGCCCTTGACCATACTCATGCCCTGGACAAAATATTGACGGCGTATGGTAATATTGGGGCGGCGTTGCCTCGCCTATCCCGCTATGGCGACACGTTCCCAGATCAGTATGAGTTTCAGCAATTGCTGGGCCACTTGTATGAGGATATCATCGAATTTCACAGCAGAGCATACCGCCTCATGAAGAAGCCGGGTAAGTGTTTTATTAGTCGGGCATATAACATTGCTTTACTAAACCGACCCTCGCAGGGTGGACAATATTCTTCACATCTAGTTGGGGCAGATTTGAACATCACTTTGCTTCCCTCTTGGACAGCATTTCCAAGACCAGCGAGCTGATTGACAAGGAGGCAGCATCTTACGACATCCTACAGGCCAAAGAATGGCGGCAAAAGTCGCTAGAAGAGGCCCAGGAAAGAGACAAGAGGTGGGAGACTGAGCAGCGTGAGGCTGTCCTCAGGTGGCTCGAAGTTGGAGACTCCAAGTCCAACCAGGAGGTCAAGTTGGAATGGCTCCGCAGCCACTGCTGCGAAGGAACTTCGCAGTGGTTGACCAAATCGCCCAAGGTTCGGTCATGGCTCCAGATTGGCAGGGGAAATCCCGTGTTGTGGCTCCAAGGCAAGCCTGGCTCAGGTAAGTTATGCTTCAAAGGTGGCCCTCTCCAGCCTAATCAATCCGCAGGAAAATCGGTCCTTTGCTCGCAGCTCATTTACTTCCTCCGATCTGACCCGAAGAGAAAGTGCTTGTTCTTCTTCTGCGACTTTCACACCCAAAGCTACGGCGTGACAACTCACATTCTGCGAAGTCTATGCGCGCAGCTGGTCGGGCTCGCTCCTGAGTCGGTCTCATATATATACGACAAGTGTGTTACTCCAGGTCACAGCCCTTCGGCCTCCTATCTCAAGACTGTGGTTCCAAACCTTTTGATGGGACTTGACCAAGTACACATCATCGTGGACGGAATAGACGAGATTGAGCACACACAGCATCGAGAAATGCTGAGGACATTGTCACAGCTAGTGCAGGATCGGGGAAACTGCAGGCTTCTGCTGTCAAGTCAGGACATACAAAGCATCAGCGCACAACTCAGAAGCAAACCTACGCTGGCAATCAAAACAGAGTTTAAGTCCGTCAACAAGGATCTCGATTTAGTTGTTAAGACAACGCTGGAGGAGATCAACGACAGTTTCGGTGGCTATATTCCGACCAATGTTCTCGATGAGGTCCACAAGTCAATCATTGCCCGAGCAGAAGGTTAGAAGCAATCATGAAACCCAAAGAACCGGTAGCTGACCAAAACAGGCATGTTCCTCTGGGTCACCTTGGTGTTGAAGTTGCTACAAACATCATCAAGTATTGAAGATCTTCGTACTAATGTCCAAAGCCTGCCCAAGGATCTTACAGAGGCGTAAGTCCAACATGCTGAGGTCCGAGACGCGAACTTACTGATTCGAGTTAAGGTACTCGAAAATTCTTACCAATATCACAAGCCGCTCCTCCGCCAATGACTTGTCCAAGCAGCGCCGGATCTTTGGGTGGATGCTATTCTCGAAAGGCAACAGACCACTTCGAAAGTTCGAACTTCGTCTGGCAATGACACTGCATTCCGGCTCGCTCGAAGCAAATGAGAACACGAAGCCCTTCCCTAACGCCCTGGACATCTGCAAGCCTCTGATAGAGGATGGCCCAGGGTCTAGTGTCATTTTTATTCACTCCAGCGTTCCACAGTAAGGAAGGCATTCTCGAACGACCGAGCCAGAGGTTGCTGATGACCATGACAGGTTTCTTCTCCACAACGCTAGTGGGCCCTTCATGCGAAAGATGGATGCGTGCCATGATATCGCACTGGCTTGTTTAAGCCAGCTGCGGTATGGACTTCAAGTCATAAACCAAGGACCAGATACTCCAAGCCTGCCCTATCGTGTGGGACAGGGATTTCATGGATTGCTCCCATACGTAAGCGAATATTGGGTTGAGCACTTCCTTGAATGTCTTCAGCAAGGCCGCGACCACGAGGGAACAGTCAGTCCCCAAGTGGTGCAGGAAATGATTACCCTTTGTAGCGAATACGACAAGCTTTCTGGAGCACAAGGGAAACGGCATGAGGAGACGCAGGACCAAGACCCACGCCTGATTTACCTCGAGGAGATACCGCAAGCACGTCGTTTTTTGAACCACGTCTTGTCAACAGCCAAAGTCGCGAGAAATGAGGACGAGGAGGAAGGTATGGGGCAAAACCTACCACTATGGTATTTAGTCGTTCGGCCGCTGACGCTCGTGAATAGCTCAATCCCCTTCGGAACCAACGCTGTTCCAATCCATCGTCAAGATATATCATGAAGTTGTCATCCATCTAATGTCGCAAAGCTCGTACGCCGGGCTGTCACAAGAGGATCTTCGAGCGTTCAAAGAGGAGTTTGGACCAACTGCATTCGTGTGCCGCATTCAGGGCTGCCCAAAAGCAATTGTTGGTTTCCCATCCGCCAGCAGCCTGAACGATCATTTGAGCCGGCACCAGGGCATGCTGATATGCCTGGAGCCCAAGTGTCCATACAATGATGTCGGCTTCTCTTCACCGAAGCAGCTCAGGGCGCATAGAAGGAAGATGCATGGGGATGCAACATCAACCCCGATTCCTCGATCAATTCGACAGAGGAAACCCACAGTCGCCATCCAGGAGGCCATGCCATCCGTATCACCGCAGGACAATCTGCAGCAGGCGTCGTCCTCGGGTCAATCAGCGAAACAAACTGCTGAGTATCGAAGCAAGATATGGGAGGTTATGGACCGCACAAGAAACCTCTCTTTGTATAGATATGGGGAGGAATTACCTCTGGGTGGCCGACTCAAAACGCGCCTTGAAACATACATGCGGGACCTTTGGTCGGAAGTCACTGAAGGTTTTAGTGATATCAGCGAGACCAGCGTCAGGGCTTTCTCAAGGATAGTAGATCTCTCGCGGAAGATACGAGAAATGGCACAAAGCAGGGCTGATATGCAAACGGCATTATCTGAACTCGGCGGAGCCGGTGCCTCAGCGGCAAACGCTGCCTTGGCCAACAAAATCGAACATCAGTGGAAAGCAGATCAAGACCAGTTGAGAAATATTGCTTCTACAACACTTTGGACCTCAGTCGCTGATCAACTGGGACCCCCCTTTCTTTCCATGTCGGAGGCCAAGAGCGTTTTGGAGTCAGCATTGCGCGGCGAAGGTAACCGCGAGGTTGATGAATCCTCTACCTTTGTGCACAGCCCTCCCTGGACTCAGCCCAGGTTCAGGAACCACGTTCGGAGGCATGACCCTAAACTTGATAGCCTCGTCATACCCCCCGATGTCCAACCTGGCACATCTGGTGGCCTCTATCAGCCAGAAGCCAACAGCAGCCTCAACTCAAACGGTGGCAACGCCAAAGGCTCCCAGAGTGAACTTGGACTCGTCAGTGATGAAGAGCTCCTTCATAGCATTGACAATGCTCTTGCTGCAGGTAGCTATCAGATGGAACCATATACACTTGAATTTAAAATTGAAAGCCACCTCAGAGAGATGAGGAGATTACCCATCGAACAAGAGTGGAAGGTCGTCGAGTTGGCAGCAAGAATGGGGGGGCTGGCTTCGCAGGAGATGAAGAACAGTGTCCACCAGCAGATTTGGCCTAGAATTCCATATCGTGAGGAGGCAGTACAATTTTTTTTCCCGATGCAAGCGTTGAAGGTATTTAAGGCTAAAATGAAGCACATGCAAGAGCCTCAAGCCCTGGAGCAAAGATGGGAAACGATAAATGAAACACAGACAGGCGCAGGCTCAGCTCATCCGGCGGACCTCCAGAATGTGCAACAAGTATCCGACCTCGACCCAAACTTGGTACTAGAGGGCTTTGACTTCGACTCCTTATTCCATGGCGATATTGATCCAGCGCAGTCACAACCAGCGACTGCGCATCAATCTACCAGGAATGCAGCATCACCACAGCCATCACCATTGCAGGAGATCCGACGGCAAAGAATTCACCTGCAAAATATGGCCCATGAAACTACTATTAGTTTCGAGATGGTCATGTCACTGGATGAACTGATTAAGAGACACAACCAACTTCAACGGCTACACTTTTTGAAGATGAGCGATCTATCTGGGGAGGAATGGGGCGAAGTTTTGGAATTTGCCAGTGAGCTGATGAGAACTTCATCAGAAAATACCCGCCTTGACATCAAGGACCGACTGCAGGGTTTGTCATCTGAACTCTGGTCTCGACTCAAAAACTGGAATTTGGATCCGCTGTATTGGGCGTTCCAGGCGTACTCCGTCTCGAAGTACCTCAAGATGCAGCAGCAAGCGAAACAGAACCAGGATCTGACAAATGGGCCCTCGGAGTTCAATTATGGTTTTGCCCCCTATCCGACATCACAGGAGAATCATGGACAAAGTCCCATTCCATTCGATCCCGTGCGATTCGAACAAGAAGACCAGCAGCGCCTTGTCGCCGGTCCGGGGCCAACATCTGCGCTAGAAGAAACGAAGCAGAACCTGGAAATTGACGCCTCCTGGTTTCAGAACCCAGGGGGGGCATGGCACGGGAATGGGAGACCTCAACTTCCGGACTACATGACCACTCTTGGCTCTACCCAGGCCCAAGACCGTAATAACCCGCCCACAAGCAACTCACAAGGCGATGCAACTGTCCGAGTCGGTGGTATCGATCTGCTCGAATATATGGCGATGGATGCTTTCCCTCCGCTTCCAGGCGGCGACATCTCACTTGGAGACCATCCACGGGCTGTCCCCCCACCAAGAACGCTGCCAGATAACACAGAAGTGGCGGCAACTTCCCAGGCGAAGGGCGAGGCAGCTGGCGAGGGAGCTGTCGAGAACCCGCCCACAAGCAACGCACAAGGCGATACAACGACCGAAGTTGGTGGTCTGGATCGGCTTGAACACGTGGCGATGGATCCGCTTCCAGGCGTCGACAGCTTACTCGGCGGCAACTTACTAGGGTGAAGGGCGAAGGAGCAGCCGAGAACCCGCACAACTTGCGGCCCGACATGCATGGACGGAGGAGGTCTTGTACTCTGGGCTCGATCATTGCGACTGTCTGCCCATGGCGGCCGTTGGGCGGGCAGACTGAATTGGTAAACGCAAGGCTTGGTTATGCCCCTTTTTTATGGACTGTTGCTGATATGTTTCGTTTCTTACCTCGCCGCTTTATTTGAGAAACATCTGATACCTGAGTCTATAACAACGTGGTGGAGCGAACAGGCTGGAGCCTCGAAGGTTGGACGACTGCTAGAGCTCATCGCATTAAATATACATATTCTATCTCATAAGACGACTCTGAAAGGCAGTACTCTATACTGCTTTGGAAGCTCGTGACTTATTATCGCGGTGTCGCTTCTCCTTGGCGACAGTCTTGCGCCGTTGCATCCATGACCGGTTGAGCTCTCGTCTGTTTTCCCAGAACCAGGATTGGAACTCGCTCGAGCCGGGCTGAGGCGCTGCTGCACTGCTCTGTTGGCCCTCATCCTCGTCCATGGCCCCTGAGAAGTAGTCTCCGTGGAAATCGGCGTCGTTATCAGCCTCCTCGTCCTCGTCGCCGCGCGATGCCAGGAAGTTGCGTGCCCTTGATGGGTGTGCCGTGTCGGGCGTAGGCGCAGCACTGCGGACGTTGCGCCATTCAATGTCTTGCTGGGTGAAGGGCGTCATGGGCATAGGGGGAGGCCGAGGCTCGCTGGCTTCTTCGTCTTCGTCATCGCCGCCGCCAAAGAAGCTAAAAGGCTGGGAGGCGTCCGCGGCGGTTTCCGCAGCCTCTCCATCAGGCTTTGCCCGCTTGTACAGTGCCTCTAGGGGGTGCACTTTGTTGGATGAAGGTGTGATTGGTGGTGGGATCTTGATAGTGAGACTCCGGGTGGATGCTGAGGACGATGGCCTCTCGTTGTTCGCCTTGATGGCTGAGATAGGAGTTGTGAGCTCGGGCAGGGGCGGCTCGTCGTGATCTGAAACAGACTGTTCGCTGTCTTCCTTCTCTTCCTCGTCCTCTGATTCTTCCTCAGATGATGATCCGCTGCTGCTGGTGCCGCTGCTACTTGTTGAATCATCGTCTTCGGACAGCTCGGGCTCCTTTTCAACAACTGGCTTCTTGCTGGCCTTCTTCTTTGCCGCAGGCTTTGGCTTCGGCTTCGCCTTGACGGATTCTACAACGTTGCCATCCTCATCAACCCAACCCTTGCCCTCCTCGAACTCGACGGCGGCCTTGCCCGTCTTCTCTGGCGCGGTATTCTTCAGGAAACTGGGGAACTTTGTCGTCTTCTCGAATTCGTGTACCGTAACGTCGCGCGAGTTGCCCTTCTTCTTGCGCCTCTTGTCTAGTCTTCCCTCTGGAATGTTCTCGACCTTGTTTAGGGGCACCTTGGTCTTGAGAAGACACTCATCCTGTTCAGTGTACTGAGACTTGATGCGCTTCTTCTTTTCGGTGAATTTTCCATCCTTCTCCTTCTCTTTATCCTTCTTGCTCTTTTTCCTTCGCTGGTCGGCAGGCTCAGTCCAACCACGCTTGATTTTGCGATCAGTCAAGGCGACTCCGTCGACTACATCACGATCGCGCTTGCGCTTCTTCGACCCGTCGCCTGACTCGTCCGTCTTCTTCGACTTCTTTTTACGTCCCTTTTCTTCCTCTGCTCGGTCGGCATCCCCCGTGGGCACGACCTTGACTTCTGGTCGGGCTTTCTCGACTCGCATTTTGGCTCCTCTTAGCACTGTCCCGTTGAACTTTTTCTTAACTTTGTCGGCGTCAGCTTGTGGCAGCTCGACAAAGCCGTATCGCCGTTCGGGGAAGGTTTCGAGGGTGTGGAAGGAGATGTTCCGGGCTTGGGCAGCAGCAGCCGCTGGGAGCACAATCTTCAGTAGGTCGGGATCGAGAGGGGTGATGTGCAGGCGAGTAAACTCGTTTGAAGCTTCGGAAGCAACCTTGGAAGGGGTGGAGGGCTGCTGCGACGCAGATTCAGCAGGCATTGCGGAGAATGCGCACTTGTTGGAGATTGTGCGACGCAATACGCGCCGTGAGCGTCAAGCGAAGGATAGAAACTTGATCAAGGTGCAAGCTTCCAAAAGGAAAAAAAGAATGGGGACAGCGAGACAACAGCGGGGCTATGATTGGGTGCGGGGACCTACGTTGTTCCGAGCCCGCGCCAAGTCCTGGCGATGTCGTACAGTTGGAAACTTCAATTGAATCAGGCTTTCCTCGGAGCTCATCCAAACCTTGTGTGTGGAATTATTTTTTATGGATGAATGTGGAATGAGTTTCTGGAAGCCACCGTAGTTGTACTGGGCTAGTGCATACCTTGATTCGGCCACGGAGCCTTGCATCGGATCCTCTCTTGCACCCCACAATGCACGTTCATAGTCCTTCCTACATGCGAAACCCGATCATTCATACTTCAAAGATTTGAGCCTGCTGCTTCAACACTTTAAGTACTGACATGCCATTGCAAATACAACCAAAGTTGAAATATTCAAGTGATTGACGCGGTATAATACAGCAATGGCTCCTATTCCTACACGTCATACAGGTTGTGTCCCATCATCATTATATAAAGTACACCCCAACTTTTTAAACCGGGAGAGGAGAAAACAAAACACCGGGGGTGATCCTACCCACATGTAATCAAACAAGACGTCTTGGCCACTCTCAAGGCTTTTGTTGCCCAAAGAGGGTTGTGGGGTTCTGTTCCCGCCTGTCGCCTCCCATGGCCTTCCACCAAACATCGCTCCCCCATCGAATGGTTCTCTCGGCGGCTCCGACGGGAGTCATGGCAGGGCGGACATCGAGGTAGAATACGGGCTCGCCAGTTGGCTCAGGCTCACCGGAGTAGTAGTCAATGACGTAGCGGATCTCCTGGGGCGTTCCGTTGACGTTTCGAGACACGTACCAATCATGACGGTCAAAGGGGGGCTCGGTGCTGAATCTCATGTTAGTTGTGAGTGCGCAACAGGGCGAATGCTCGTCTACTTACCCAAACTTTGCAGGGTAGATCCAGCCCAGAATCTGGAGCATAGTAGCCTTGGGGGTCAGGTCCTTGGGCCGGCCCTGAAATCGGATGAGGGTCGGCTCGACATCAGTGCCATCCCACTGTCGTTCCAGCTCTTCATGGGTGTGCTCCTCGCCGCGTCTGCAGACTTGCCAGCCCTTGTAAAGACCGCGCGAGAAACGCTGCTCCCAGCCGACAATCTCCTGCCAGGCACCCTCGTTCAGGAAGTTGTGAACCGACACCATGCTCTCAACGGCGGTGATATCAGTGTCAGTATAGCCCTTGCGAAGGAGGGCATTGTACATCTGCTGGGGCGAGGGATACTCCCAGTTGCCGTCTCCAGAGCCCTTGGGGATCGTTGACTCCTCTCGTGATGTGGGGAGGGCGACCTCTTGGTTGGGCGCGGGCTTTTGCGACAGGTCGGGGAACATGTAGTTGAGAGGATTCAGCTGAGAAAGTAGTGATTTGGGCTTCTCATTGGCCCTGGCGGCATGGGGGACAGGGCACCCGGAAGCTGGGGGAGCGTCGGCGGCCTTGTGAGGAACTGGGCATCCCGAGGCGGCGGGTGTAGGTGCAGCTGCCGGGGCAGACTGGGTCGGGTTCAAGGCATCGAATGACTTCTTGTGCATCGGGCAACCGGCCTATTGGAAATCAGCAGACGTTGTTTAATTGCCGGATTCAAACGGGATGCGCATACAGGAGGCTCCTTGCCAGCGGTTGGCACATTGGGGTGTCCAGCAGGGACGTGGACCGTCGCAGGGGCGTCTGCCCAGAACCAACCCATTGCTGCAGGAGGGAGGGGTGGAAAACGAGGAGAATTGGGAGTAGGAGGAGCAAGCGAGGAATCCCTGTGGCCTAGCTTGGTAGTATCCTAGGTTATTGTGTTTGGGGAGTGTTGTGGTCGTTGCGACGATGAAGATTATTAGTATTAGGAGCGACGGCGGAAGGGAAATTTCCTGGTCGCGCCTTATCGCAAAAGGGACCCAGAAAAATCGCGGCCAGTAGAGCCCGTAGTGGCGACGGACTTTGTCAGCCGTCCGGGCGTCGATTTTATCCGATCTCCTGCCAGCCAAAGCAGCAAGTAAGCCTGGCAGGCGGCCCAAGTCCCGGGGCGGGTCGGGATGAAAAGGTCGGAAAAGTGGGGGAATGCAGCCTGAGTGGCAGCGAGAGCGCAAGCAGAGCCTAGAGGCGGCGGGCCGCTGGAGGTGCCTGAAGTGAGCCAGTAGCGACGTCACCACTCACCACTGCGGACTGACGTGCTGGGGTTGCGGGCATCCCTGTAGTGGTTCATCACTACCACTCCTGGCGCATTGCAGCACATGCGCTCGGCATTTCGATATTCAGCTGGAGCCCTCGGGATGCCACGATCCCCCCATTGCGATCCAGCATAACATGACAACGACACTGCCAAACACCCGGATTCCGTTCGTCTGCTGCCCTTCGACATGAGCCCCGGCGTCTTCCTGGCCCGGTTTTGCGCTCGTCCGGGCTTCCGATCCCGCTGCGCCGACGTGCCCCTCGGCCTCCTGTTTCGTCGATTCGCCTCCAATGCTCGACCTCGCACGACACCGTTCCAATGGCCCGCCGGAAGACCGTCTAAGAAGATTATACTACGCGCCTCGGCCGGTGCTGCGGCCCTGGGAACTGCCACATTTGTTGAGCTCTCGCAGCGAGAAAATGGCAGCGCCGAGGAGACAGGCGAGAAGCGCATGCTCGAGGCGTCACGGGAGGAGATGCGCAACAGGAAGAAGCCCGAGGACAACCAGCGCGGAATTGTGCGGGTAGCCAAGACCGTCGTATACTTGATTGACTTGTATGTGTGGGAGCCCCTCTGCACCGGAGTCCGCTTCCTGCAGCTCGTCGCCATCTTCGTCCCCGTCATTTTCGCCGTCCCCGCCATCTGGTGCGGCCGACGACAGCCCGACCGAGACAACGAGCGCTCCGGCACCATCTGGTGGTATGGCTTCTTGGTCAACTCGATGGAGCTGGCTGGCCCGGCCTTCATCAAGCTCGGCCAGTGGGCGGCTTCGCGAACCGACATCTTCCCAACCGAGATGTGCGAAATCATGTCCAAATTGCACTCAAACGCCCCGGCACACTCCCTGGAGGCGACGCGCGCAACATTAGAGGCAGCGTTTGGCGGCCGCAATTTTGAAGATATATTTGACGAGTTCCACGAGGAGCCTCTCGGCGTTGGCGCCATTGCGCAGGTTTACAAGGCCAAGTTGAAGTCTGGTCTCACCAAGCCGGATGACATTGAGCCTGATCATTCCCGGAGGCCTTTGGTGCAGAACATGAAGCGAAATGTCGAGACAGTCCTCAAGGTGTCGCCCAAACACGTCCCTTCATCCTACGTCGCAGTCAAGGTTCTACATCCCAAGGTGGAGCGGATTGTGCGAAGGGATCTCCGCATCATGGGCTTCTTCGCCTCGGTGCTCAACCTGATTCCCACAATCGAGTGGCTGTCGCTGCCCGACGAGGTCGCCCAGTTCGGCGAGATGATGAAGCTGCAGCTCGACCTGCGCATCGAGGCCGCCAACCTCGCCACATTCCGCCAGAACTTCAAGAACCGCTCGACGGCGTGGTTCCCGTTCCCCTACGCCGAATACACCACGCGAAACGTCCTCATAGAAGAGTTCGCCCAGGGCATTCCCCTGGCTGATTTCCTAGAGAACGGCGGCGGCGTGTTTCAGCACGACATCGCCAATGAGGGCCTCGATGCCTTCCTGCGAATGCTGCTCCTGGACAACTTTGTCCACGCAGACCTCCACCCCGGCAACATCATGGTCCGCTTCTACCAATCCGCCCGGCCCGACCTCCCGTTCGGCTCGGCATCAAGCAAGCCCCACCCCGAAGACCAAGACGACGTGACCGAGCAGGTGCTCGAAAGGCTGCGGCCCTATCGCCACCGCAAGAACACGGCCGCGTGGGAGGCCGAGCTGGCCAAGATTGACGCCGAGGGTTTCCGCCCGCAGCTCATCTTCATCGACACGGGCCTGGTCACGGAGCTCAACGCCACAAACCGCAAAAACTTCCTCGACCTGTTCCGTGCCGTCGCCGAGTTTGACGGCTACAAGGCCGGCCACCTCATGTGCGAGCGGTGTCGGCAGCCAGACGCCGTGCTCGACAAGGAGGTCTTTGCCCTCAAGATGCAGCACCTTGTCCTGGGCGTAAAGAGCCGCACGCTGGCGCTTGGAAAACTAAAGATTGGCGACATCTTGCAGGAGGTCCTGTCCATGGTGCGGGGCCATCACGTACGCCTCGAGGGCGACTTTGTCAACGTCGTAATCAGCATCTTGCTGCTTGAGGGCATTGGCCGCAGCTTGAATCCGGACGCGGACCTGCTGAGCAGTTCGCTGCCAATTCTGAGGCAGCTGAGCGCCCAGGCCGGCCCCGAGATGGCCAAACATGGCGACTTCTCCATGCTCGCCGTGTGGATTGGCCTCGAGGCCCGACGCTTTATGCAGGCCAGTATAGAAGATGTAAGCGCTTCTCGCCCTCCGTCCTACTACCACACAAGGCTTACTAATTTGTTCTCAGGTCGAGCGATGTGTCAAGTACGATCTCCTTTCACCAAATGTGTAATTTACAATAGACAGATTGGGAGCAAGTCCTGCAAAACGGACGTAACATGGACAGGCGCATTGGTTTTTAAACTACGACGGCGGCGCACACAAATCAAGGCGCCGCAGCCAAACTTTTTCATAGACCGAAATCATCGACATGTACGGAGTACACTCAGCTTAATTTATTTACATTGTTCCATGGAAATTTACACATTCAGGATGCAAGTCCAAATGTTGGAACTATATTGAGTCTATATATCGTGTGTATGATCCACCTCCTGAAGCAACCAAATCCCTGTAACGCCATGTTTGCGTCCATCCCCGGATATGCCGATTCCCGATTCCGGTGTGCAATTAATTAAGAGTCTTTCTCCATACAAAGTTTTGAAAAGACCACGACAACCCTGGCAAGTCTGGACTGTTCATCTGTCAGAGAAGCATGGCCGTGAAAAATGGCCTCCAGCGTCTTGCCATAATTTCCACAGCACTATATCTGAATGGCGCTCGATAGGCCAAACGCCTATAGCCATGTTACCTTTACCGGTGCTGAGAGGCTTTCCTCAATGACTCGCACTCAGCTCCATCGTCTTCTCCCACAGGTTGCGCAGCAGAGCAGCTGTGCCATCTTCCTCTTCACCACCCACGAGGCTTGAGCCACTGAGCCGTTCATTTATGCGGCTTTCGTCGTCACCCTCGAAGCTCGACGCAGCACCGTTTGTGCGAACTGATGTTGGGCGGCTGGGCGTGATGGACCGCCGCACATCAGGCATACTGACATTTCGAGCGTGTCGGGCCACGGCGAGATCAAGCGATCGTTTGCCGAGCGACCCACCTGTCTGAGTCCGAGGGATTCTCAGAGACTTTTCCACGTCTGGCAAATGACTGAGACGCTCGAGGGACCTGGCTACAGGGTTCTGATACCGTCGAACAACGAGGTATTCGAGCCCTGTTCGCTCAAGAAGCTTGCCGACACGAGGATCGCGGCTGCTCCCGCCGTCATATGTCGGACCACCGACACCGGCCATGGGGGCGGCACCGACAACTCCTACGCCACCTACGGCCTGCCCAGTTTCCATTACGGAGCTGGCTGCGCGCTGGAGGTTCAGCTTCTGCTGTGTTCGGGAGTGTCCAGGAGGGGCAGCGGTCCTTCGGGTGTTCTTGGGTGCCAGTGCGCTATCGTCGACATCGTCAAGCCCAAGAGTGGTTTCCGAAGTATCGTTTGCCGGAAGACTGACTACAGAGCGGGGTTTTCGTATGCTGTCATCATATCGTCGGAAGTCTGTCCGGGTCGGCTTGTAAAAAGAGCCCTCGCTGGTTACTCCAGATCCAGCAGCCTCGACGAATCGTGATGTTAGCTCGTCCTGGCTGGCCGGAGCAGACGGCTCCCGATCTTCGGCGGACGAAGGGACAAACTGTCGGGGCCCAACTTGAGCGAGGTCAGCCGTCATTTGTGGTGGAGCTCCGGAGGAGGGCGTTCTGCGCAACAGGCGCGAGGTGAGATATTCTTGATGCTGGGCGCGCGCACGGTCAGGCGCGGACATGGAGGGCGCCTCAGCGGGCTCGTCGTCCGGCGGCGAAGGTTCGTTGGGGGTGTCGGGGCGGGATCCGTGACTGCCGTGACTGCCGTGACTACCGCCGGGGCCGTTTTGAGAGGGGGCGCTGCTGTTGATGGAGCCTTTTCGAGAGAGGTACGGTGAGTTAGATCCGCTGGCGTCGACCCATTCGTCGTCCTGGCCGTCGGTGCCCAAGTCGAAGTGGACCTGTTGCTTGTTCGTGGCGGCACGAACCTGATAGACGATGGTGGTGCTGGAGGCGCGCTTTAGCTTGTCGGATGACTTGGGCGGGCGCTTGCCAACCTCGACATGCGACCGGTTGCGCTTGAGCTTGGAGTTGGAGGGGGTACGTGTGAGGTTGGCGGAAGAGGACTCGCGCGAGGACAGCTTTACGTCGCTGGCGGAGCGTCGGTGAGAGCTGGCGGATGCGTGCGCGGGGTTTTGGGGCTCGTTGGGGGGCGGCGACGTATGGCGACGGTTCAGCTTGGGCTTGGAGCTACGGGCGTGGTGGTGGCGGCCAACGGTATGCTGGCGCTGGTGATGGCGATGCGGGCGGTGCTGGTGGTGTTGCTGGTGGTTAAGGCTGGTGTTGTCGCTGGGTTGTGAGTCGCTCTCCAAGAAAAGGGCTGACCGTCGTTTTGATTGGCCCTCCGATGATGTGCTGTCGGTATCCCGCGGCTGTGACTGTGTGTGAGGCATGGTGGGCGAGTGACGGGCCTGGGCCGCGGAGAGAGAGTTAGGAATATGAGGGGCACCGGGCGAGTGCTGGATTGCGTCAGGTTGTCTCAGAAGAAGTCGTTAGGTGAGGTCTGGCCAGCCATGAAGTGTTGTGTGCTCGGTTTGAGGCGGTTGGGTGCGTCGAGGTGCGCGCGAGTGTGAGTTGGCGGTGATGAGTTGGAGGGTGGGATGCGCCGAAACGGGACGCGTTGAGGCTCGTACTAGAATGCGACTTCAGGCAGAGGCCGTTGATGGTTACCCCGAGGCCTAGCCAACTCCGGAGAGTCGTTGTATGCGCGCCGGATCACGTATGCAAACAATTGTCGAGGGAGGGTTGCGGGCGGTCCAGCGGAATCGAAGCCGAGAGGCAATGCGACGGGACAGGGGCGACTCGGGAAGTGATGAGAGAAGGAAAGAGCGATGTTAGAGTAGCGAGGGGCGGCGACGAGGAGAAAAAAAAGAGAGATTGTGATGGCGAAGACAATTCCAGGCCCAGAAACGTCAAGACGACCAGAGGAAATGGGTCGGCCTTGTAGCTAGTGTTGCCGAGACACCACCGGTCTGTGGGCTAGTAGTAATGGCCGACCCGACAGTCCGACTCACGTTAGTGGTGGGCGGGAAACAGGATGCGAGACGAGATTTGATGAGCAAGCGAAGGGAGAGAGAAGGGAGACAAGCGTCAGCCTGCGACATGGAAGCTTGTAACTGGAAATGGCAAATGGTAAAATGGGAAATGGTAAATAAAGTCGTCGCTTGCAGGCCCCTGGCGAAGTGAGAATTAAGCCTCCGGGGCAAGCTGTGCAGCGTGAGAGCGGAAACCCAAAAATCGTGACCGAGAAAGCCTGTAGCCGTGTGAGTGCGAGGGTGGGCGTCAGACTCGTCAGTGCAAGCCAGGAGCATGGGGGGAGGCAACTGACTGATTTGGCCTGACGCGCACGCCTCAGGAATCGTCGTCGAGAATGGCAATGGCACTGGCGGAGAAGCAAGTCCATCGATCGGAATGGGGAATTGATGGCCGATGCTTGCATCCAGCTGTACTACGTAACTTGTTACACACCTCAGTGATTCGGGCCTTGCTCCGTGGGCCTTCAAGAACAGCTCGTCATTCGCCCCCCAAGTCGTTCTCCATGCAAGCCGTCTTCCTAGTACGTATTCCGGAATTCAGAACTCTGCCGACACAGCCCTGGAGAGTCGGAGCCTGAGTCATGTTCTTGGTAGTAATCCAGGCCATGGGGCTCCTCCGTCCTTCCGTGTCCCCTGGAACACGCCCGGCGCAATGCTGTGTTGCTCAGAGTCGCACAGTCGACAAGACGGCCCGGGTCCGGGACGTGGCGCCGGTGCTACGCTGCCACCACCCCCAGCTCCCTGCCAGTGCAGGCCATCCAAGTCCGCTGGGGAAGCTGAATTCCTAATTATCCCATCATCCGGTATACCATCGGCACAGCACCAATGGTAGCTACCTAGGCAGGACTTCGGCGCACAGGCGCAGGCTGGCGACGGGAATCAGTGCTCCGGGGGCCACACCGCTAACACGCACCGCCGAAAGCCTGGTACAGCACTCCGTAGGCGCGATCCAGCGCCGCCCAGAGTCCACTCTATAGGCTACGTCTGCGAAGGCTGCTTGAATGTGAAGAAGGCTGATGATCCGATAAAACCGAAGCCCGCAACTCTTTGGGACATGTGAAACTCTCATGACGAGTTTATGACCAGAAAGGCAGGCGATCGTCTGCGCCATCTGCTTCCACACGCCCGTGGGTGCTGAAGGCTGGGCATTGACCCCAGACCCCAGAAACAGCAGGTCTGGTCCCGATTGGCTGGACCCATCTGCCGGGACGGGCCAGCACGGAGCGTCGCTGTGTCTACTATCAAGCCTGGGCATCTAATAAATGAGGCTGCGGGAAATGCCCGACGGCTTTTGAAGTTTTTAACTGTAAACCGTATCACTTGATTTCTTAGGGCAATGGTTGGGCCATAGGCCAATCATTACCTAGGAAGCACAGAAGGAACTCAGAATTGCACCAATATTTCCAGTCTACTAAATAAGGCCCATGAGCAATCAAGCACCGCTCACTCGCCCGATCCTCACAACAAGCTCATTATCCAAAACAGAGAGCCCCATGGATTGGGTGAGCCCTACAATGGCATGGGCGAAGTCGTAAGCAAGATAGTTCTCTGCAGTACGGGGTGAACAAGTGCCACGGAAATCTTGACCAAGAAGAGTGAGTCAGATCACGTGACCCTTCACGTGCCGATTGACTCGTCGTCTTTGGCGCATCGCGCCCATCAATGTCATGGAAGATCCATCCACGCTGTTCGCCTCTCTCTGTGTGAATCGCAATAGTTTCACACGCCACGTCACATTCTCGCCAACCACGAATTACAGTGACCATGTCTGCGCTTGCTGGCCTGGAAGAAGAGCGGTCGCAGTACCAGGAGCAGGTTCGTCCCCCCAACTCTCTCCGCCATTGGCATGCGCCGCTAATCCATGGATCTAGCTGGATATTGTTTTCGGCCAGCTGCGCGACGACCCTGATAATGCAGAACTCAAGGCCCTACAGGACGAGTTGAAACAATTTGTGACGCTCCTAGACGAAAACATCGCTGAGCTCAAGCCCAAGCATGCCTCGAAGCCCGCACCGAAGCAACCCTCGCCGCCACCTCAACCTGAGAAATGGTCCCGCGAGAACCACCCAGCCTTCAAGAAGGCATCGCAGCCCGAGGAGAAGGAGGATACCCCTGTGAACTACCAAGTCAACGATACCGTCTCGGCCAAATGGGTATCTGGTGACAAGGCATTCTACCCTGCGCGAATCACATCCATCACGGGATCGTCAACCGACCCCATATACATCGTGAAGTTCAAGAGTTACGATAACACGGAGACGTTGCGCTCTAGGGATATTCGACCCATTTCAAATAAGCGAAAGGCCGATGGTCCGCCTGCGACGTCGCTGCCAGACAGCCCGACTCCCCCAGCCCCCGGTGTCGTTTCTTCCGCCGGCGCCACAGTCTACCCAGAGGCCAAGAAGGCTGCTGAACAGAATGCAGATGGTGCAAAGCCCCCTAAGCCGAAGAAGATCAAGGCAAAGAAAGAGCTGGAGGCAGGCAAGAATAAGTGGCAGGAGTTCAACAACAAGTCAAAGTTTGGAAAATCTCACAAGAAGGACAGCATGTTCCGCACCCCCGATGGCATTCACGGTCGAGGTACGTTGCCTTTTTATCATCCATATCGGTTGTGGCCTGCATCGCTAACACACACTTCAGTCGGTTTCACTGGCTCTGGTCAGGCTATGAGGAAAGACCCAACGCGAAGTCGTCATGTGTACCAGACGAATGATGAACTTGACTAATGATCTCTTTGCCTTACAACAGGACGACTCAAGATTCAATACGGCGCGTGGAAGGCGTTGGGGGAGGATGCCTTTAGTTCTTTCACTCTGTTTGGTAACATGCCTTGCATTTGGTCGTGGCAGTGGCTAACGTCTTGTACCTGGCGTTTATTCCAGTTGTCTTTGATCTTACAAACCCGCCACCAGCGTCGCAGTGTCGCGCCAGCAGCGGGTTACCCTCCGGAGCTCAATTGAATACCCCGAGGACTGAGATGAAACAGCGTCCCTTGGGAGATGGTTTACTTTGCTAAGCTTTAGCGACAGGTCTTATTACAACTAGCTCTTCAAAGCTGCATCCAGTCTCATGCGTCAGTATTATGATACAAAATTTCTGTGTGATTGTACATTGGCTCAGTTTGCGCTCAGCCCGATCTTGGGACAAATATCTTGTGCGACCTTCAAGAATGCCAACGCTCTCTCGCTCGTGGGCTCCGCAACCACAGTGGGCTTGCCCCTGTCCGCATCGTCGCCAATATTGGGGTGAAGGGGAATGTCGCCAAGAAAGTCTATTTGGTGTTCGCGGCACATTTTCTCGACTCTCTCGTTGGAGCCAAATATGTGCGTCTCGCCGTGACAATGAGGACACTGGAAAAGTGACATATTCTGGACGAGGCCTAGAATGTTGGTGTTGACTGTCTTGAACATGTTGATGCCCTTGACCGCATCCTTGGTTGCGAGGGTGTGGGGGGTAGTCACAATGACGGAGCCTTCCCTTCTGTCAGCCTAGTTCTCATGGGGGTTGGTTGAAACGAACCATCTAGTATGACTTGCTGTGTGATTGTCAACTGTGTATCTCCAGTGCCAGGTGGTAGATCCAGAACTAGAATATCAAGCCCCCCCCACTCCACCTCGTGGAGCAGTTGCTGAACCGCCTTCATAACCATGGGGCCTCGCCACACGACCGGCGCATTCTCCCCGACTAGGTAACCCATTGACATAGTTTTAACACCATAATTTGTCAAGGGAATCAATTGGTTATCTTGCCCATGTTAGACTCATCAGAGTGAATGTTTGCAGAGAAACCTACTACTCGAGAGCCGTGGCTCTCCTGACAGGTCGAACAATGTCGGGATCGAGGGCCCGAAAATGTCCACATCCAAGATGCCCGCGCGAAATCCTAACCTGGCAAATGCGAGTGACAGATTTGCTTCGGAATTTAGTTTCGGAACCAAATAAATGCGACACCTTTCAACATTACCTGCGACTGTGCTCTTGCCCACTCCACCCTTTGCGGATGAAACAGCAATGACTTTCTCAACACCAGGGATCTTCCGGCGTTGTGGACGACGCGGCCAGCTCGGAGGTGTGCCCGACCGAGGAAGGCCCTTGAGTTTGACAAGTCAGATATTGCGTTGGTAGTAAAGGGTGGCGGAGAGCTTACAAGGGGGTTCTCATGCTGGAGGGCCCGAGCCGCTTGAAAGAGGCGGGCGGTTGTTGGGCGCATCTCGGCGATCCCTATTCTGTTGCGCAATAAGTATCAAAGGCAAGTTAGAGTCGAATAGATTGACAATTTTATTATCGCATAATCTGGATGAGTTAAGTTGGCGGAAGACAAAGCAATGAGTAGTTTGGATGTCAAGTAAATGAAGACCGTCTACTCTACAAGCCGGGCGCTATGAAGTGGAGCTGCTGGAGCGAAGTGCTAAGCTATAGATTCTGCCGTTGTTGACCGCCTAAAAGTTCAGAGATGGGCCGGGTCTCGAAAATTTCCAACACGGACGTGGGGCTGCAGACACCCAAGGTGCTATAGCCTTTTCTTGCATTCTGACGAGAGTCGCAAAACCGGCAAAATGGTCAAAGCAAAGGGCCGAGCGAAAGAGTTTCAAGATCTCGAAGAGCGTATTGCCAAGGGTATGATTATAATTATACTCTACCACCCTAAACCAAGCTAATTATTGCAGACTATGATCCCGAGGTAGACATCGAAGTCAGCGACCATGGCAGCGGAAGCGACCTTAGCGACGATGAAAATGCCGGAACAGAACACTACGTCTCCGTCGGCAAGAGCAAGCTGAGGCAGAAGGAGGGGGTTTCCTTGGGCCCGCAGTATCGTGGCGCACGTGTTTCGCGAAAGGCTCTCGCGCAAGACAGCGATGACGACGAAGATGATGATGGCGAGGCAGAGGAAGAGGAAGAGGGCTCAGATGATGACGAAGAGTTTGATGACCCCGACGCTGCCGACTTGGAGCGCGATGAGGCGGAGGCAAACGACTCGGAGATCGACAGCGAGGATGCTCTCGGCGAAAGCGACGAGGAACACCTCCAGGACTTTACTTTCCGTGGCAGCTCCAAGCCTAAGAAATCCGTTGGCAAGACTTCCAAGCGCGCCAAGGCTGCCGACTTTATGTCTTCTGACGAGGACGGAGAGGGTGGTGCCGAGGTCGACGAGGATGAGGACGACATGAGCGGCGTCGACATTGATGAGTCTGACGAGTCTGACGACGACATGGACGATGGGCTGGATGCCCTAGTCAACGGCGGCGCCGACTCCGAGGATGAAGACGAGGGCGATGATGATGAGGAAGATGATGACGAAGACGAGGAAGACGATGGTGAAGATGACGACTCGGAGAGCGATGAGGGCGGCGCCACCAAGGACCAAGATGCAAAGCCTGCCCTCGCTGCTCTGTCCAACCGAACGGACGTCGAAAAGGGCCTGGCCATTCAGCAGCAGAGAAAGGCTTACGACGGACTTCTCAACATCCGAATCCGTCTCCAAAAGGCACTGGTTGCTGCAAACACTTTCCCCGTCCTCGAAGACGATGCCGAGCCCGAATCGGAGCCTTACGAGGCTGCTGAAGAAGCCGCCATCAAGCTCCTCAATACCATCAGCAGCTTGAGGGATAACTTTGGGTCTTCCCGAGTGGGCGACAAGCGGAAACGCGATCTTGATGCCAGTATGAACAGTCAGGAGCTCTGGAGCCACCTGCAGAGCGATGATGAGCGATCTGTTAAATTCAGAGAAGACCGTCTGGAGAAATGGTCGCGCAAAGTGCAGAGTGTCAACGTTACGAGCAACGGGCTCTCTTCGAGGAAGACGCTCATCAGCTCCCTGCAAGACCAGCTCACCAACCCCGATAACCGCATTGCGAAGCGATCTCGAGTCCCCCGCTCGTGTGCTCCCGCTCAGGCCGCCAAGGGCGTGACCGAGGATGACGACATCTACGACGACGCTGATTTCTACCAGGTCCTTCTGAAGGAGCTTGTCGAGCAGCGAACCGTCGACGGGTCTTCCGGCCCGGCGGGTAGTGTGCCGACAGTTGTGCTCACGGCTTCCAAGGATGTCAAGAACCGCAAGAGCGTGGACCGCAAGGCTAGCAAGGGCCGCAAGATGCGATTCACGGTGCACGAGAAGATTCAGAACTTTATGGCTCCGGAAGACCGGAGAGCTTGGGAGCAGGAGGCGATTGATCGATTCTTCGGCACTCTATTTGGCCGCAAGATGGAGCTCAACGAGGAGGAGAGTGATGACGATGATATGGATGTTGATGCCGAGGAGGCAGGCCTCAGACTGTTCAGAAACTAGACAGTTGTACATACTTAGTATCCTGACTTTTGGAAATTGAAACACGTCATTGGTGCCCAAATTTCCAAGCCCAGAGAAATATTACCAGCAGCGCAGAATGCACCACCAGATGCAACGCTGGACCCCCGAGGGTTCGATGCGTCTGTCGCGTTGACACATCCGGGCCGTCTGTGTTTGCGCCACGGATGAGCCTCACAACAGCCCGGTAGCTCGGCCACACATGCCAGAAGGCGAATGCGAACGATACTTGACTCGTGAGCTCATCTTCGGGTCGCCGGGCAAAAGTAAAGGCGATGAGGATGGTGGCCAGGAGCAGACCTCCGAGGCACTGCAGCAGCAGGGCGGCGTCGGGTGTGAGCGGGCTTAACTGGGACGAGGGCCGGAGAATGAAGGTGAAGGCGGCGGGGATCTCGATCAGAATGTGGAGATAGAAGGCGATTGCTGAAGGTGTAGGTGTAGGCATTCTGGAGGGAGAGCGCGGTTGCGGGGATGATAGATGTTGTTGCCAAGCTGCTTGCTTATGGAGTGAATTGCCCCAGTTGTGAAGTGTTCGGAGTGTGTGTGTGGCTGGGAGAGTGCGTTAGGCGCCACACTGATTCCTCAAATCAGAGAATGAATATACACCTCAGCGTTTTGTGCTCAGTAGCATGATCATCAACATGTCGGCAAAGAAAGCGCCACAATATTTCTCCGTTATGTCATCAAAATATTGGTGCGAAGGAACAAGGAGGGCAGCTGGTGTATTCTGACATTCGTCTCCAATACTTGAGTGGCGTATCTACAGACAACGCCAGCCCCTACTCGAGAATTACGGAGTCCTATAGCAGACGATATAAGGCGACTAGATCAAGTGTGAAACCTGGAGACTGGCTGGTCCCGTTGAGCCCTCTAGCACATAGTACACTGTGAGAACCCCAGGCAATACGCGCTACCTTAGCCTGGGCTGCCTGGCGCGTGTACCACTGTCCCTTCCTGCCATAAGAAGCAGCTTCATTTCCACCACCGCGCGACTCGAGCGTAGAACGCATTTGGAAATTATCGCCAGCATGGGCAATCTCAGGGGGGTCGAACTTGGCTGGATTGGGACTGAGCTATTGGCCTCCCAGCGCTTACATCATGGTTGCGGCCTCATGACACAGAACGAGCGAAAGCTACTAGTACATCAAGAACTCAATTCCAAATGTCGGGGTTTCACACGCAAATGTGGGAGGGCGCGGCGGACTCGCATCTCTCAATCATCGCATTATTATCCGGCACCTGCATTTGCCATCGCCAATTGCCTCGAACCAGCCCAGCGGCGGGCGCATCCGCCTAGAAGGCAACGGCAACGGCAACGGCAACGGCAACAGCTTCCGTGCCCCTAAACATCAAACGCCGTGGCGCAGGCCCAGAAGCGTCATCGACTCGGCCACTCGCACACCCGCCGTCGCGAAGAGTAGCTGAGACACGAAAAGCCACGCCGATAACACAAAACATTGCCCCTCGATTCCGTCCCACCCCAACCTCAACGAGTCAACCTCCACCTCACATCCCGAACGACACCTATTTTACTTGCCTGTCTGCAAAACTCCCGCCATGACGTCTTTGGGGGGCTTCGAGGATATCAACCTCTCCATCACAGGCATAGGCACTGAATATCCGCCACATTCCCACGATGCCAAAACCCTCGAGACACTCAGCAAACGCTTCTATCCGAAAAGCGAGGCGTGAGTCGGCCCCATGCTTCGTGAGAATTGCAGCGTAGCTGACCGAGGATAGCATGGAGAAGGTCCTCTCAATCAATAGATTTACGGGTATCGACGCTAGATCATCTATAGGGACCCAAGACCACCCCCTAGTAAACCAGCCAAATCCGCCGACGATCAAGGAATTGCATGAAACTTTCCTCGGCGACGGGGTCCCTCTCGCAGTACGCGCTGCACAGAAAGCAATTGACGAAGCCCAGATCGACATTGGACAGATTACACACATTATCTCTACCACATGCACGGACAGCGCAAACCCAGGATTCGACCATTACGTGGCCAAGAAGCTCGGCATAACACATCCAGTAGAGAAGGTCTTGCTTCACGGCGTGGGTTGCAGCGGAGGGCTGGCAGCATTAAGGACTGGCGCCAACTTGGCGCTTGGCCATTCGGCCAGAGGCAAAGCTGCTCGGGTGCTTTGTGTGGCCTTGGAGATCAGCACCACGCTGGTCAGAAGTGAGCTGGAGAGCATCAATGAGCTGCATGAAGTTAGAATAGGCGCATGCCTGTTCTCGGATTGCGCGAGTGCCGTGGTGATAAGCAATGGCATCGGAGAGCCATCAGAACCAGTATATGACCTACTGGGGTGGGATCACAGGATAATTCCCGACACTGAGCAAGATTTGGGCTTTGATGTCGACCCAGCAGGTATGGTTCCTGAGCAACCACATGCGTGATGCATCAAGACTGACATACAAATTCCAGGCTGGAAGGTGATACTTACGCCTAAGGTCCCCAAGATGGCAAAGTCCGCCCTCTCGCCAACATTTACCGATCTGATGGCCTCCCTTCCCAGTCTCCCATGCACATACCAGGACGCCCACGACTTCGATTGGGCCATGCACCCCGGCGGCGCAACCATCCTCACGGGTGCCGAGAAGGCCATGGGTATCTCACCAGAACACATGCGTGCCAGCTACGACACATACATGCGCCACGGCAACTCCAGCTCCGCGACAATCTACAGTGTCCTTGACCGGCTACGCACTCCTGACATGGACGCCCTCGCCCCGGGGGGTCAAGGCCAGCCCCGCGAATACGTTGTCGGCTGTGCCTTCGGCCCGGGGATATCAATCGAGATGTGCATGCTGAAACGCAACCTATCATATGGTACCCGGGATTCGGGCGGCCTTGGCCTCCAGACGCCACCCGAGACGCCGCCACAGACGGAGAGCGAGGTGAGTAGTGACGTCGGAGACGACGGGGACCCCGGGCGGGTGCGGGAAGAGAATGTGGGGAGGGGGCCTCCCGTGAAAAGCGGAACTGACTCGGCCGGGAAGCACTCGGCCGGGGACGATGTCCAGACCCGCGATGCTGCGTTTGTGCAACAGGCATTGGAGAATCTGGACCTGGATTAATCAAAAAGTGCGCAGGGGCTTCGGGTCGTGGTGCTCCGGGGGGGGGGACTATGCGGCCACACGGTCACCGGCCTCTTCCTTCTGAATCCAGATAGGACAGCCGGCCTCCATTTAATATTGCTGTACGGAGTACGCGCGTTCTGCATTCGCGTCTCCCTTGTTCTAGACAAACTTGTGTCCAAGCACTCGCAGAATCGAACGAAATCATACATACAGCTGACTCTTTCAGTCCAGCGTCGTGGACAGTGCTGAGGTTCATCATCCACCTATGTCGGCTATCGTGTCACGCCTGATGTGAATGAGATTCATTGCTGCACGCGCCACCAACAATCCTATTCGTATTAGCTGCTTCCCAACCCCCCGGCCCAACGCTTAATCTTAGCTCAGGAGTGGGATCTCAGTTGACGCAGACGCATTGTGACGAGAGAAACTTGATCGGCCTATCAAAGGAGAGGTCTCATGAGCATCAGTGAGCCGAGGCTCGCAGTGGAGCTGAAAAAATCGAATGGTATTATGGATCGTCGGCCAATCTTAGCGTCATGCCACAGCACAGCGCCGGTGCCGCACGAACAGTCAAATTGTGCACATAGTCCGGCCGTATAACAGGTCTGATGCTACTCTTGGGGAGGATAGGGGCTGCTGGCCGATCAATCGGGTTCGGAGCCGACATTGGTCGCCACGGAGCCGCTGTCCTCCATACGCGGTTAGTAGAGTCCTGGCGAAAGGACTTTGGATAGGCAAAATGGAGCATGGATGGGCAGAAGTAACCCTGTGAGTCAGTGGCAGGGGGCATGAAGGTCAAATCGCAGAGAACCTGTACTTGACAACTGAGCAAGGCTGGGTCAGCAACAGGCGCTGACTGCCGCATCTGGGACTTCTTGACCTGGCTTCCCAAGCTTCCATTCTTCACCAGCAAGCAGCACGGTCCAGTGCATTATTATCCGTAGTACACTAACTCAGGACATGGGAGTAGGCGGCAGGGTCACCACAGACAAACCCGGCATTTGCAGACCGTCACCTATGGCGAGAGTTTGACTATTATTTCGAAGCCATTCAAATGATCTGATGATTCTGATCCGGCCCACTTGGGCTGAGCTGTCAACAAGAAGGCTAGGGGCTTTCAGTTGCGCCGACGCTCCGAAGAACTGAGCTTGTGCTCAACCTTGTGTATGGCCCAGAGCCGCTAAGAGGGAGCGAGGCCAGGCGTCAAAACGTGGACGCCTCTCGCTTAAACGCCTTGGTGCCAAGTTGGTGGGCGACTAGTGAAGGTAAAAAGAAATCGCCAGCGGGCTGGCGTGAGACCGTCGAGTTTAGGGCGACGCAGACATCGATTCAGCCTTGCCAGTAATGCGACGCGACCCCACAGCGGGTCGTGACGCCTGCCGGGCTACAGATAACTACTATTATAGTAAGGATATTCTCACATCAATACGGGTAGGTAGACGTCATTTGACACTCGCTGATGGCACAGCAGAAGAAATGAAGAGGGTGATGATCGGCGAACTCCAGGAAAGTGTGTCGCAGGTGCAGCGTCTGGGGGTTTCATTGCTTAGAGTTGCTCCTATTGACGGAGCGCTGGAAGCCAGGTACGCGTGATCGACCAATACGGCATTACAAACTGGCCATGAGTAGGAATAGAGCTTGATCTGTATGCTCATAGGTCAATGAACCGGGTCGAATTTCTTATCTTGGACTCGTGTTCGCCTGCACAAGAATCTGCCTTTGGAGCCTTGTGGGTATGGCGCCGCGAGATTGTTACCTGATGTGTAATTATGTGGAGCAGCACCCTCTACATCCGGCTGGCAACAGCTTTGCCCACTTTGTGTGGAATGGACGCATGTATTCTGTTCTGTCTGGACGGCATACGACAACCATGGCGGTGGTTGTCGCACAAGACAGGTTGATAGCAAGGATAAGCCAGCTATGAGTGCTGCTTCTTACCCCATGCGGTTGTCAGGACGCAGAAAGTCCATAGGAACTGAGCTCAACAACAGGGACAGGGTAATGCCTAGCAAATGCGGCCCAGCGGATAACCACCACCCATGCCACGGGGATGAAGTCGGAGAGGGCCGAGAGAGCGCCAGACGCAGCCGCTGCGGGCCGCCAGCCAGAAGCAGTAGTAGACTGCGACCCATAACAACAGGGGGAGCATCACTGGGATTTCTGCTCACCCAGGGACGTCGGTTGAGTCCAGACTCTGCATTCGGTGGTCGGCACGACGGCAGCAACGCGGTAGGGGTTATCTGCGAGAGGGAGGGCGGCAGAAGCCATCGCAGCCACCACATCACTAGAAGGGAAGGAGAACAGGTACGACAGAGCGCATGGCATCCAATGGCATTGGCATTGCACGCGGACGTGGAGCTCAGTCCAAACACAGAGGTGGAGAGATCTAGAGTCGCATCGGGACTGGGTAACCAAAACAGGGCCCTGTCCACCTCAACCCAGCGGCGAGCCAGGGCCGCCATCACTTGGGTCACGCTTGGGGGCCGGGGAGCATGGATGGCACCCAAAGCAAGGCAGACCAGCAGGTGCCATGAGTATCTGCTGGAGCGAAGTGGCACACCCAGACGGCTGGGGAGAGCGCTGTCTTACACCTTGACCTGGAGAATGTTAGCAATCTGCCTTCCTTGCCCACTCCCCCCTCTTCGCGGTCCCCTGCCACGCATAGGGACTAAACTCTTCCCACCACACCAAAGTGTTAAAAAGCTCACCGCAAACTAACCTAGTACTTGCTTTGAGGGGTGTGTCTGTTTGAGGGACTTGGGTTTGCTGCTCTCAGTCAGAGCTGACAGCCGCCTCGCGTGGCGATGATGGGGTGAACTTGTGAAGGGAGAGACTGGGGCTTGTTGTTAGTAGGGCGCCAGTGGGGCACGCGGGTGTACTAGCTCAACCTGAGTCCGGAGCCCGGACCCTGCCCCAGTGGGTTACAGAGGCCCGGGTCACCAATTCGCAACATGACTCCATTGCCGGCCAGAATGCTAGACTAGGGGATCGACTCCCGGGTTATAATTATTACAGCGTGGCTCAAACGCCGCGAACCCTGCCGGCACCACCACTGTACAGTAGCGCGGACGGCACAACGGGTGTCAAATGATGCTGCTGACATCATGGTGGACTGAAAGCTGAGATGGAGAACGCTCAAACGCGCAGTTTGCGCTCGCGCTAAAGTTGCATTGGCAGCTACCTCGTATACTGAGGTGATTCTGCGTGCCCGCTCACAGCCCCCGGCCTCCTCCTGCAGATGCCGGACCTCTAGACTCCGATAGATGTCGAAGAGCAGAGGGCCAGGGAAACAATCAGGCCACGCCTGCCTAAGAGATCGGACAAGCTGCGCAACCTAAATTGCCCGCCCAACACGACAACTACACTGTCAACGAGTAGCAGGGCGCCGCTGAATTACCCTTAGGCCATTGCCACATTGCCCCAGGGGGGGCCCTCGTCGCTTTCGCTTGTCGTCTTGCCGGGCAACGAAACGAGGCCGCAGTCGCCGCACGCACGCACGCACACCACACCCACCACACCATGCGCTACGTGTAGTTAGTACTTGCTCCTCTCGCTTTCTCCAGCATTTTGCGAAAACCGGGAAGGAAGGAGGGGGGTTGTGCGTTGCAGCATTTTAGACCCAGGCCCCGTATGTTTCCCCAGTCCTTTCCTCACTTGCTCTCGCCTTCACGCTACCGTTCCTGAGCTTGATGGGTTTTATTCCTGAGCGTTTGTTCGTCGTCGACTTAAAGCCAACACCCATCCCACATCCCACCGACGCGGCGCTTGTCGTGTTTCCCAGATCCTCCCCTCCAAGGCACCGCGCAAGACCGCCCACCCCCCGGCGCTCGCCCACCCCCAGACTCGAGTACGGCCGAGAGAAGCTCCGTGACGTGCGTTTATCAGCGAACGAGACCAGACGAACGGTTCCCATCCTGACGGTAACGCCCAGGCGCCCGGGAAGATCGATCTACTGCAACGCATCTCCCGGAGCGCAAGGTCTCTATCCCTAGGCGCTGCAGGGACAGCTACCTAATTGATGGTTGTCGCCATCAGCGATCATCCCGCCGCCCCAGCACCCGCGCCCGCACCCGCGCCCGCACCCGCGCCCACATCACCACCCACGACGACAGCCAGCTTGATGCGCCGCTGCGCAACAACTCTTTGCGTGGTCACCACACCTTGCTGGGGGTACGGGGCAAATACATCACGGCAGGCGAGACGACGACGACGCCGACGAGCGTTGGCGGACCAGTAGATTCATTCTTGGCTCGACAGCTGGCCCGCACGCTCTACGCTGTAGGCGCTGTGCTGGTTCCAGCGGTTCACGTTCCGTCATTCTTCCCGCAGATATCCGCCCGCACGCGCACGACGCAGCCATCCGTCGGTTAGACTCGATCGGCATATGGGCAGCTGCAGGTTGACAGCAGTGCAATTCGATACTCGGCGTCCACCCTGACAAGTCTCGAAGCTGGACGACGAGGACAGCACAGGGGAGGCGAGTCACAGAGAGGATTGGAGACTCAACCGACAACAAACCCAGCACACATTGGCACTGTCCGACAGTCTGGCCTACTATTCGGTGCTGGGCGGCCCTGGGATGGGTGCCGAGCCTGGTGCTGGCAACGTTGCTAATATGGCCCAGGTGCCCCTGCCCAGGAGCCATGGCGCTAAGGGCTCTAGCGGGTTCCTCCCCACGGCGGCGGCGACCATGGTACAGGTGGCCCAGCACCAGATTCAGCACCAACTGCAGCACCAGCTCCAGCACCAACACGAACTCCAGCAGCACCGGCAGCACCACCTACACGGCGCACCGCTGCCCACCGGACCTGGCACAGGCCCCGAAGCCCTTGCCGCTGCCGCTACTGTCGCTGCTTCCGCTGATCCCGGGCCGCCCCCGCCATCCCTCCTGGCGAGTACCTTCGACGCTCCTAGAGGCATGGTCATTGGGAGTGCCGCTACTGGCCGAGGCGGTCACGTGGACCGGATGGCGGGCCGCGCAGGGCCCAATTCAGGTACCTCGACCTGGCCCAGTTCGCACCGGCCAGCTGCCGACCCTGTCCTGCCCTACGATGTCGATATCGCTGGCCAGCTTGCACCAGATGCCGATGGGCCTTTTACCAACACCATGGAGCAGATCGAAACACAGGTCAGTGACTTGCGCTATCTATCGCAGGCGCCCGTGCCTGTAAGCCCGGCCACCGGGACTGGCGGAGTGGCGGGCGCTTTCGAGACGTCGTCGATGGCGACGCCTCAAGGCCAAGCAAGTCCAGGTTCCGCGTCTGTCGGAGACAATTCCGCCCCGAGTGTGTCCAACAACAAGAGGAAGAGCGTTGATGATGGGGGTGCTGGCGCTTCGAGTAAGCAGACGAGGAGTAAGAGGAATCGGGTAAGTCTTTTTTCTGCTTCCTTATCGTCGCTGTTCTTGTCATGGCGACGGCGACGAGGGTGGGCGCGCGGAACCCGGATCATGGTGATGGTGAGCAGAGGAGGTCACGGCAGCGCGAGCCAGCCAATCGATAGTTTGAGACGAAATCGACAGCGGCTGTGACGAGTAATCGTCGCCTCCTCCAGTAAAGATCAACTGGACAGGCCAGCCGTCGATGTGGCACAATCGACGCTCGTGCAACATCTCGCTACCACTCTGACGCATCTGGTGCTCTCACCCACCACGCCTCGCGTCACATCATGTTCCCTCCCTCTCATCCCATGCCATTGACACCCTTCTCTTCTGGTTTTCAATTGTACGGTTTCTGTTCTCCAAAGCTAATCATACGGGTGTCATCTTCGGCTCCTACAGTATATCTCCATCGCGTGGTAAGTCCTTGTGATCCTCCGCGGCCACGTACCAGCCACGCTCCAACCAGAAAAGTGATGCTGATTTGCCCTTCTCCTCCAGCAACGAGTGCAAGCGTCGTAAAATTAAATGCAACGGCGAGACGCCTTGCCAGCGCTGCGGCAACCTGAACCTAGCGTGCCTATACGCCCCGAACTGCTGCTCGAGCAACTTCAAGGATACCGACGATTTCAAGCACGTCACCTCCCAAATCGGCCGCCTGCAGGAAGAAGTCGGTTGGTTGCACCAAACTGTCAAGGCACTTCAATCCGAATCAAGCCGTCTCGCCTCGCTTCATGACCGCGGTTTACCACCTGGCACATCCACCGTTGCGCCCTCGCCGTCTCAGAGCTCGAGCTCTCTCGCCCGTAATGATCAGCAATCCAAGTATGGGGCTTTTAGAGGCCCCACGAGCATGGCGTTTAGCTTGGATGTAGCCAACACAACGATATCAAATATGGGTTACCGCGGAATCTCTGATGGCGAAGAAGGCCAGCCCATGGAGGACACGTCAATGCAGGTGATGCCTGGCCCGGTAGATCCGCTCTTAGAGTTCGACAAGGACGAGATGTGTCGGCTTTGTCGGCTTCATGACGAGGAGATTGGCATCATGTACCCTGTCCTAAACGTGCAGACCGTCATCGCCCATGCCCGTGGTCTCGCCAATTTTCTTGACAGCGTCAAACATCAACGCTCCACCGAACTTATCAACGATGAAAAGACGCTCCAGCTCAAGATTGTCATGTGCTGTGGTCTCGTTGTCGAGGGCCATGGGCAAAGCGACAAAGCAGTGCGCCTCTACGAAAGCATGGAAATGGTGCTCAACCGAAAGTTGATGTCCGATGTCAGCGATGTGGCAAATCTACCTCTGCTGGCTCTGGTGGCAGGATACAGGTTCCTATCAAATGAGGAGGTCCTCGCATGGCGTGTCATGGGACAGGTTGCACGATTGTGCCTGGAACTCGGGATCCACCAGCGATTGGGCTTGAACAAGATTGCAGATGACGAAGAACGCAAAAACGCCCTCCACAGCTTCTGGTCAGCATATGTTCTGGATCGGAGGTGGGCGTTTGGAACCGGCCTTCCATACGTGGTCCAGGATGAAGAGATTGATCCAGAACTTCCATTCCCTGTTAGTTCCCCATCGCTTCTTATTTTTTTAATTTTTTTTAATGCTAACGAGCCTTGACAGGAGGATTCCCCTTTCCTCAAGGCTATGATTACATATTCGCGAATCGGGGCTCGAGTTTGGCGGCAAGTCTCGCACTTGGGGCCTGTGCTAGCCCGGGATTTGCGCCAGCAGGATCTTGAGAGCCTTGACCAAGAAATCCTGCAATGGTACGAGTCTGTGCCAGAAGAGGTCAAGGTCCGGAATGGGGACAAGGAGAAGCTCATGAAGTCAACGCCTTCTTATAACCTGCAGAGACTGCGGATATGGACATATCTTCGCCTTAATCAAGTGAGTTTCCGATACCTGATGCCTTGTGTTGATGATGACAGGCTGACTGACAACTCCAGATGCGAACCTGGCTCTACACGCCGGTGCTACATAGCGCAACGAGTATCATGGAGAACCCGCTCCAGTCCCAAAGGGTCGTCGACATTGCCAAGGATACCATCCGATACCTCAGTCATCTGAATAGTACGACAAGCCTGTACCGCAAAGTACAGGTCTTCTATCACCAATTCCTTACGTCGGCCATTGCGGTCGTCTTCCTCGCTTCGGTGCATGCGCCAGTGCGTTTCAGCGCCGTGTGCCGTGAGGAGTTTTACATGGCGCTCGAGCTAGTCAAGGATCTCTCGGCAAAGAGTTGGGCATCGCAGAGGCTGTGGCGAACTATTCGGTCGCTCAAGGACGTCGCGCCACGGTTTGGGCTAAATCCAGAAGACGACCCGCAGTCGACGGCGGCCCTGGGGATGATTGGACTGGCCCGGGGTCGCATGGACTCTGGTTCCGGTCCTCATACCCCATTCTCCAAGCCGTCCATGCCCGGGCAGCAGTCTCAAGCCAACACGCCGGACCCGGTGGCACAGAACGGGTCGAGGATTCAGGTTGAGATGTCGCGCATGTTTGAAGGCTACGTGGGCTTGAATGGTTTCCAGTACACGGGGAACGAGGAACATGTGCCGGTCTCGAATGGTGAGATGGGCGAGGGGATGAGCGGCATGTATGGCGCATCGGATGGAACTGTGTTTCCGCAGTTTCGGGAGATGTATTAATGAGTTAAGGGAGTGTTTGTCTTCGTTTCCTCGTTTCCTCTTTTCATGATTTCTTGGGTGGTTTGGAGCATCGATCCGAGTGGATTGTTCCCGGCAGGTATATAAACACTTTCTTCTAAGGAGGTGGTCGGCTTCTGGACTGGGGGGTAACGGCGATTGGAAAGGCTCAATACCCTGGTGGCTTAGCAAACGACATTTGGCGTACATAACTTGTGAGGATAGGGGTCTGACCAGAGACGACTTGGTAAATAGCTGGAATTTGATGTTGACTTTCAAATCTCGTGGCGTCTTCTCGCCGTGTGAGTCTGTGGTTGTTAGTTGGCTCCAGGCTTAGCTGGGAAAGCCTTGGGAAAGGGCTGCGAGTTACCGAGCTCCATGGCAATCAAGTGAAGGGGTTTGCCGAGCTCCATGGCATTATTTAATCCAAGAGCCGGTCGGCAATTCCATGCAGGGCGTCGCAGCGGAGAGCAAGATTGTGGTGTGAGACTTGAACGCGAGCATCCATCGAGGGGCTGGGGGAAGCTGGCATCGTAGCATTGGGGATGCGACAGCAGGAATCGACGATGGTCTCGTGTGGGCAATTCCCCACGCTTGAGGCAGAGATGGCGTCGCATGGAGGCAGTTTCAGTCGTCCGCTTGCGTCATGCAACAGTGATGTCTCTGTGAAGTCTACGACGAGTAGCGAAGGGCGAGATCCGGGGGCAGCGATGATGGGGCCGCGACAGGGCTCGAGGACTGTCTCACGTCACATCGGTATCCCGTCGACTCGTCGATATAGTATAGGCTTCTATAGGAGAGTCGGACCAGCCGGGCCCTGCGGTGCTACCAGGCGATGGCCACGAAAAAAGCCAGTCTGGGAAGCGAGTGCAACATACCAGGGCTCCAGTGCCATGACGCCCACGAAGCCAATGCAACGCGGCGCATCTTGCCTCCAACATCCTAGACGTCCGGTAGAGGGACCCGAGTCATGCAAGTACAACACTGTAGCACTGCAACGTCTGCATCCCCTGCCTGTCAATGGCGATGGCATGGGAGGTGGGACGCATGGCAACCCCAACCTTGACCCCGGCCCTCCCCCACGGACGGACCAAGGTTATTTTATTCTGATGGCGGACTCCCGTGTCTTCGGTAATGTGATGCCTCATGAGGGCAACCTCCCGACCGGTCCCCGATCCCGACTAACCCTACCCATGGGGACCCAGGATGTGCATGGCCCTTGTGCAATGTTGTGCAGGGCAGACAAGGGGTTGGTTGGCCGGCTCAGATGCCCACATCTTTGTGTATTGGTCCCGGCTCGCCGGTTCGGTACGGATGTGAGAACCGGTAGGTTGGCGAGGTTGCGGACATGCAGGCATGCAACCAAGAACAGTCTGGGGGTAAAAGGAGGCATGACAAGACAGCTAGGCCAAGGGATATCGATCTGGTCTTTAGTGTGCCATTTTTTAGAGCCTATGATGTGCTTGCTATATCCTAGTGTATCCTAGTCAAAGAGAAAGGGGCAACTTATGCAATAATGAAGCGATACAGAAAAACGATGCGTTTGTTCGTGATTGGTGATGGCCTCACCTCGCCCACCCCCAGCCAGCCCCACCCGCGTAGTCCTTGGCCATCAGGATCGTCGAGCCGTCCTGCCCGTCCTCCCATACATAGAAGCCCATGGTCTGATAAAAGGGCACCACCTGTGCATTGTCCCCGGCCGTGGCAACCCATACCCCCCTGCAGCCGTGAGACCTGCGCTGCTCCAGGCGCGCCAGCACGCCGTTGAGCAGCTGCCCTCCCCATCCCAGGCCCTGCCAGTCGGGCAACAGGTCGATGTGCAGCGTGGCATGGTACCCTTCCTCTAGGAGGTCCTCGACACCCTCGACGACGGTGCGCCGCGGGTCGTACGCCATATGGGTCAGGCATGCCGCGCTGACCTTCCCGTCGGGCCCCGTCCAGGGCTCCAGGACCGTGGGCAGTCGTGACGGCGTCGATATCTCGCGTGAGGGCACCAGCACGTCGTCAATGTATGCCTGGTAACCCGCGACGAACTGCAGGATGTCCGGGCATGACACGCAGTAGCCCACCGCCCTGCCCGAGCCGTCGTCCAGCACCAGGCACGTCTCCGGCGAGATGTAGCTGAACTGGTGCAGCCAGACATACGGCGCCAGCCGCCTCGCCTCTTTGGACGACCGTATAGAAGGGGGGAGCGTCTTACGGCACTGGGAGACGCTCGCCATCGCCATCAGTCACCTTGAACATGACCTGGCAGGGAGGAGGGGGCGAACAGGACTCACAATGTACGCCGTGGCTTCAAAGTCTGTCGGCTCGTACTGGCGAATATATGCCATTGTTGTTTCTCTCGGGCAGTGAGATGGGCTTGTGTCGTTTGCAAAGCCTGTGTCAAGATCGCTGAGAGGGAGAAAGGACAGCCATTTGTATTCTGTCATCAGCTCCAGGTAACATAGCAAACTCATCATGACGTTGCATCACCATGGACGACGAGTTTCCATCAGCAAGTCAAGCAAGTCCTCCATGGCAGCTTCATGTCGTAAACAGAAGCAGAGGCTCGCTCATCATGTACTCAGATACACATTGCGCATGCCTTACATCCACATGCGTGTAGCTGAGGGCCGTGACATGGAAGTGAGCCGCAGTCACAAGAGCCCCTGACGTTAGGAATGCGCTGTCCGTCCTTGTGTACAATACTAAATTTATTGATTGATTGCTTGCTTGCTGGATTGTATTCTGATTGTAAACAGACCAAGGTGGTATCGCCCCAAGTCCATGCGTGCTGGTTTTCCTCTCGCCTCTGCAACTCTGGCATTGCATCATCGTCTGTACTGATATGCCTATCCATTCTTCGTCCTCATTCCTGGTCCTTGTTTCTGACGCCCGCATTGTGCATGAATCAAAGTCCGGCTCGATCCGTTCGCCTCTGCCGGGTTACGCCAGTGCCCATGTCCCAAAGTGCATTGCTGCAACCAAAATGAAACGACGCAAGTTAAAAAGCAACACTAATAGAAACATCCTTAGAGTCCGGGACGGGAAAATAGTAGATGATACAGCCGTTTGCCGTCAAATGTACAGAAATGCCTTTGGTATCAAGTAGAAAAGGGAAAAGAGAAAAAAAGGGGGGGGCTCTTGGCACCATGAAGTTGTAAGACTGTGACAAACAGTTCAAGGAGTGAGAAGCGTCTAACCAGACAATTAGTCATGTGCCGTCCTGCGGAGACGCCTTAAATCATGCCCCCGGGCATGGCTTTGCCTGCCATGTTGGGCGGCAGGGGAGGAGGGGCGATGGGGTGTGGCGGACTGTTGCGCAATGCCCGTGCCCGCACATTCGCCTCGCTTGTAGCCTTGCGCAACCGTTGCATCCTCGCCGCTCCCTCGCTGTCAGCAAACGATCCAAACCCTTCATCTCCACTTGATGGGCTCATGGGCATGGGGATCTGAGTCTGTGTCTTTCGTCGTGGGTTGATTGGTGGCAGTGGGGGGGCCGAAGGGCCGTTCAGGTTGGGAGTCGAACCAACGTTGCCATTGAGGCTAGCACCAGGAAGACCCCGAGGCCCATCCCTCATACCCATGTGTTCCATGCGTCTTGGCGACGACAGCGCAGGCTCCGACATGTCCCTATTTCCCATGTGGTGAGGGGGCCCAACGGGGCGTTGAAAGCCCGCCCCGGGTGGCCCGTAAGGCGAAGGGAGTCCGTTCATAGGAGAGTTAGGCGAAGGTTGACCAGTCTCATGGTTGAAGTTGGGGTGAATATTCATGTTGGATGGATCAGTTGGACGTCTGAATCGACCAGGCGACGATCCGTGGTTGTTGCCATACCCCTGGGGTGGCATGTGAGGTGATCGCATAGGATCCGCCCCGGGAGGAAAAGCCGGCGATCTCATCATCGGCCCTTGCCTCGGCATACCCATCGGAACTCCAGACGGGCCCATACGGCCAAGGTCTTCACGTGGGATCGAGCCATTACGCATGCGCCCGGGTCGGCTGGCAGATCGACCGCCATTGCTGGTCTCTGAACCACTCCTATCACGTTCGCTTGGTGTACGGGATCCAGAACGAGAAGCACTGCCATACCTAGCCTCCTCACTACTTGGCATGCGGTTATACGTGACAGGCGGTGGGCGGCGCTCTTGAGACGGGGCTCGGGAGGGAGGACGAGACGCAGCCCGAGGGACGGGCTGAGGCTCCGGGGGTGGTGCAGTCTTCGGTGGCGGCGCGTGGTACCGCTGCTGAACCTCCATCTCCTTCATCCTCTGCAGTTCCCGACGGGCTTGTCGAAACGCTTTCAATCCAGCGCTGCCTTCTCCCTCCTTCTCAAGCGACGGTCGTCCTCTCTCGGGCCGCTCCCCGTCATTTGAGTCAAACGATGTCTTGTTTGGCGAAGGCATCGGCGGGCCACCGAGGCCAAGGAGTTTCTTGGCCTTCATCTGAGTATGGTTCTCCCGGTTCTTGTCCACTAATGAGCCGAGACTGGACTTTGAACGGAGGATTCCAAGGGCATTCTGCATTGGTGGAGGTGGTAGCTCCGAGACGGGCGGTGGTGCTGGAGCTTGTGCCGGCGGGCTATCGGCCTCGACATAGGATGTCAGTCTTTCTCGGACACGTCGCGCACCATCAGCCAGATGGCGCGCAAACTCGTCATTTTGGCTGTCCGATTTGCGGTCAGGTTTCGACTCTGCGACCCCTAGTTGCGACTCTATGGGCTCCCTAGCATCCATTGAAGCTTTGGAATGGGTTGGGCTGGTCATATCATCTTCCATCGACATAGCCACATCACGATCGATCGAGTCCCATGGGTTTGACTTGACCGTCATCGTATCGAAGTTCTGCGCACTATCCCGCTCGGGCGGGAATCGGGAGGCAAGCTCAGCCTCATCAGGTGGAGGCCCATACACGGACGACGCAGTGCTATCCTGTCGCAGATGGGCACGGACCATGCCGCTCAATCCCCCAGATGCCGGACCAAGAGTGGGGGAATCCTCCGGTGACTCGTTCTTGATTTCAACCGACAAGCCCTCCGATTTGCCCAAGTTCAGCGGACTGGGAACGCCACCGGATCTGAATGCTGGATGGTCGTTGTCAGATGGACGTTCCACGGTAACCTGGGGCGGACCTTGGGCGATGCTGTGGATTCTTGAGTTGACGGATTGTCGGTCCTCGTCCTCATCGTCGAAAAAGCTCGTGGAAGGAGCCTCCTCCTGAACCGTAGGCTCGGGTCGCAGAGCTGCGGAATCGTGCTTTTCAAAGGGTGTTCGATGAGTGGACGACGATCGTGAGCGCGATGTTGGCGCCGAGGCATTTGATTCGGTACGGAAGCGGTTGGTAGGCGTCTCCCGTCCACGTTGCATCTGAATCTGGCGCTGGGCATACTTGTTCTCATCATACTGAGATGATTTTCGGCTAAGGGAGCTTCGGCCTGTGGCCTTGGAAGCCGCTTGAGGCTCCCCGGTCTCGCTAATGGGAGGGCTCAGGGGAGGCGTAGATCCAAAGGCAATTCGCTCCTCGAGGTTCAGAAATTTGTTGGTGCTCTCCATCGGGCTCATTTGTGAGGTAGAGTTGGTCAGAGGACTGAACGACTTGAGATTTGGTGCGCTGGCCTTGCTGTTGATTGATCGATTGAGGCCAAATCGATCGCTGAATGTGGCGCTGGAAGGTGAAGGAACGGTGGGTGTGAGGTCGGGTGTTCTGTTGCCCAGGGTGCGTTGTCTCGACAAGGTGTCAATCCGAGAGAGGGCAGATGATTGCTGGTCATGGAGGTCCTGGCTCAAGCCCTGTTCATAAAGTCTTCGAGTTCGTGTGACGCTCCGTTCCAGCGGTGGAGTTGAGGTGGAACCGGTCAAGGCAAAGTTGGTGTACTGCCAGTCTTTGATAGATGGAGCAGGTTGTGTTGAGTTGATGGAGGTAGCGGCGGTCGAGTTTCGTGCAATGGAAGGGACCGATGATGTCGTAGAGCTTGTTTCTCTACGTCGACTTAAGTCAGTCTGTTGGGGGGACTCGGGCCTAGCAGCATCCGAGTCCAAAGAATCGCTCTGTCGGAGTTCTTCGAAAGATTCTCTCTCGCGCTCAGCCTGTCGCCATTTCTGAAATGCCGACTGGGCGACATCGTCATCGTAAAGTGCTCTTCCGGACAGAGCACCGCCAGCCTTGGATGAACCAATTTTGTAGATTTTTTGCCGTCCACCAAACAAATTGTTGCCCTCTGTCGGCTTGGATCGTGTCATGATGCTTCCCGAGGTGGACGCGGCGTCGTCTGATTGAAACGAGTGTGTACGGGCAAAAGGGGCGCGAATAGACTCAACCTCAGCGATATCATCCAAGCCGCCGCCACCTACTAATCCGAACTCCATCATCATTCTTGATTGCCGCTTGGGGAATAGAACGCTATCATCGCTGGCCTTGCCAACTTTGGTGTTTGGGTCATCCTGCTCACGAAGCATGGAAAAACGAGCTGAAAGGTTCGGCATGAGTAGGCTGGTTCGGAAATCGTCATTTGAGGGAAGAGCAGTAGCTATGTCGACTTCCTTTTTCGTCTCCTCTTCCTGGGGCTTCTTCTTGCTGAACATTTTAAAGGGGCTGGACGACTCGGATTCGACGGACGGTCGAGGGACCGCGAAGTCGTCCCTCGCCGCCTTCTTCTTGTTGAGGAATCGGTTCATGGTGGGAAATGTGTGCGTTTGGTTGAAAAGACCGGCAATCCTCGAAAGGGGGAGGGCGAGGATACGGGCTTAACTTCTTACGCAGCTTCCATCAATTCGCCAAATTCTGAAGGTGCGTCGGTCAAGAGTCTAATCAATCGCGACTAGATCCATGTTAGCTTCGGTCCTTTCTCATCGCAGTGCTGGAGCGTTGGGGTTTCTTTGTAATTGGTGCAGGAGAGGACAATGAGATTTGGCCAAGCATGGACGATGGCGATAATCAAGACGCTGGATATGGGGCTCAAGAGAACTATGCTGCGTACCTGAAAGAAGCCTGCAAACGTCGGAGGCGGTTCAGTTCACAGCGTAATACTCGAGTGTCGTACTGGCATCGAGGGGGAGCAAGTCTGCTGTGTGTTGCCCAACGCGTGGAATGGAGAGCGGATGGCACAAGCCGCGACTAAAGAGACGCGGGGACAAGTGCCACTTGTACTCGAACTAGAGCGTGATGGTGACAGGGCGCCAGATACCGAGCGGGTTCCTTCGGGTCGTCGAGAAAACGGAGTTCGGGTTGCACACTCGGGACGGTCGTGGTTTGCTGCAAGCTACCGGTGGCGGGTGACTGCAAACGAGGATGCAGGAGGGACGAGCGCAATGGAGGTAGATCGGGGCGAGAGTCTGAATAGGAAACTTCGGCGGTCGAGTAGGCCAGTCGTGGGCGAGCCAAGGAGTGTCTCAGATCTGTAGGAAAAGGAAGAAGCGTAAGTTGGTCCAAGATTGATTTTCTGCCCCCTGGTCTGCTTCCTCGGGTAGACGAGACTAGTCGAGTGTTCGTCTGGTTCACCTTGCAGATCTGAAGGGAGGGCGAGTGGTAGGTGATGACAGTCGCGACTCGGAGGAGGGAGACGAAGGTGAAGACGCTGCAGTGGAATGGTGGTGGTAGCAGTCGAGCCGGCAGGATGGTCAGGAAGAAGGAGCGTTTGGGGAGATAGGCTCTCCGTTGACTTGTACCAACACAGTTGGTCAATAGTGCCGGGATCGAATGAATAAAGAATGAGCGGGAGTCTGGCCCTGGTAGAATCCAAAGGCCTGGCCCAGGGTTTTGATTGGGAGGAGAAATTGACGACTGGCGAGAGGAGGGACCCAAGGGGGGTGGCAGATTGACATGCACTCTACGTAGTAATTACTGAGGGACGGAGTAGGGAGGCAGAAGCTAGCCACCAATGCAGTGCTCCGCGTACTATTAGTGGAGTGAGAGGCCTGGAGAGCGTCGCCAGCACCAAACAATCCAGTCCCTCCACAGCCTAATATGCTATGGAGGAAATGGGCATGGGCATGGATATGGATAGGTGAGTAATTACTGTAGGAAGGGAGCTGGGTGTCAGTGGTGTCAAGGCTTGTGCGGGTGCGGGTGCGGACGCGGGACAGGGGGTGGTGATTCTGGTGGAAGCGCTGAGTGGGGCGTGCCGCCAGGGGTTGCAATTGGCAGGGGTGTGGCCCTGGAAAGTGGGCACCACTAGTGGTACCGCACGGTACTGCGTTGCGGTGCACAAGGTGCAAGGCACGACGGGAGGCACAAGAGCGAGTACAGCCGCCCCCGGATTGGCTCTGGCTCAGTTGGATGGGAGGAGGAAGGCCCCGTTTGGGTTGTGCAGTCCTTTTCAGGGCAGCCAGCACCAGGACTTTTTGATCCGCAATCTAGAGATATACTGGTTTCCATACTTGGTGGTTGTTTCTTCATTCTACACCACTACGAAGTAATTAACTCTTAGTAGCAGTATGTACATGTCGCGGTAGCACGGCTTGGCTGGAGAAGGTGCATCCTGCGACATTCGACTAGGCTCAGAAAGAAAGAAAAAAATAGACAAAGGAGCCCAAAACGACGCGTGCTAGTCGCACAAGTGGTGCTAGTGACCAGCAATTTATTGACGGCCGGCAGCGGTGCGACAGCCACAGGCCGTAACGTCCGCACTAATTACCAGTATTCCGTCTTCTCCACGACACAGTTCATTCCCCCCTCAGTCTCGCCTCGCCTCCCAACCGCGACCCCTCATCCCATCAGACCAGTAGTCCAGCCAGTCAGTCATAGGTTCACTCGCTCCTATCGTCACACTGCCGATGGCCAACCCCTTTCTCATCGGCGCTGCAACCTGAGGGGTGGGCGGGCGGCAGTCCCAGGCGGCCAGCCACCACCTGACGGGCCAGTGGACGTCCCCCAATGCACTGATTTGCGAATGGGACGATAGGGCAAGGCATGACCGGGCAGGGATTGGTGCACCGGAGCGCGCAGGTGGGTGCGGTGCCATGAGGGCGGATGAGATTCAGGGCCGGATGGATGGGGTGGGATGTGGATGGGATGAACAGACAGGCGCAGGCACAGGCATGGTGCGGGCGTGGTGCAGGTACATGCAACGTGCAGCCCATCAGGCGTGCAGGCCTTGGCGCTAACCCCCTCCTAGCGCGCCCGCTTGCCACTCACTCCAGCACGCCGTTCCAACTCCCAGATGGTGCGGCAAGGGAGGATGGGCAATCCTGTCTTGGAACCAACGGTCGCCTGCGACGAGAGCTTGACGCCTTGGTTGGCTGTTGAGGAGCGTTCCGCTCAACGGTCGGCGCTGACCGTCACAGGCGAGGCCCAATGCTGGCTGGTGTTCATGCTGGCGCTTGGTGCCGGTGCTCATGCTGGGCGACGGCGCCGGAGCTGGAGCCTGGGGCTGGCGCCTGAAGCTCTGGCCTGGCGGGGCATAATAATTCAACAACAACGCGACAGCTCAGGGCTTGAATCCCCCGCCAACGATAATTAATAAAAAAACAAATAACAACAAATATCGTGATTTATGCTACGGACAATGAATCGACGCGAACCGTCGGCGAAAGCCGCCACATACCGGCGCGGGAAATGACATTCATCATGCCCCAATGCCTCGCCCGCGATAGCTGAGTGCGATGCTGATCGGCAATGCTGAGGCTGCCTCAGCGTCCAATCCCTCACCGGCGGCGACTCCCATGCGCGTCTCACCTCAAACAGGTTACAGGCGGCCGGCGAGACTCGATGGCTTCGAAACACTGCCACGACCTGAGCCTGACTGGCTGACGCCTCTCGTTTGCGGGCGCCAACTGGCTGTCATCATTAATCGACAAGCCCTGGAGGCTGGGCCTCTCCTGCCCGTGCTCCAGTGGAGTGGACGCACGCTTACACGAGATGATATTACAGCCTGTAGAGGCACACATTCCACGCTTTCCAAGCCCACCACCGCCTCCACCCGCCACCCGGGTCCAGCTACACCTGTGGTGACGACCTGTGGAGGCGCATATTCAACAAACGACCTTTCCCCAGCCCGCCAAGTTACGCAGGCATAGTAGCATATCCCGTATTCCTGTACACACGGACGTCCTCCCCTGGAGCCATGGCGATGTCTCTCCCGTCGTCGGGAGCAGGTTTCGTGTCAAAACGTCGACTGCGGCTGGCACCACGGGTGTTTCCCATCCGGATCCTGCGCGCTTCCCTGTGTCATTCAGATCGTTTGCAATTGCTTCGCCTCCAAACAGTACGTGTCTTGTGGCTGCGGCACATGACAAGGTAATGAATGGTCTCTCCGTTTCTGATGAGGGCCCATTACCCGTTTGTCTCTCAATAGCGGCTAACGACGAACCATTACTAACGAATGGATGCTCCATTTATTGTATCGCCAAGAATAATAACAGACCGAATTCACGATGCATCACGTCATAAAGTGTCGAGTAGTTCAAGAGACAATCTTGCAAGCAACCTTTCCTATCCCACCATTGACAATGTCGGGAAGGGAAGTTGCCTCGGACGCTTTGGTCGCCCGTAGTCAATCTGAAGCAGCCCCTCTCCACCCCCCCCTCTTGTCAGTCCATGCCCACTACCAGCAATAGCATTCAAGCATGGGGTAACTGTGCATGGCTAAGAAAAGTCATTTCCGATGCGAGGGGTTACGTCGAACAAGATGAAGCCTCAATTGCATCATCCCGTTCGCTGTAGCGTTTGACCCCCGTGCGGTCCCATTCGCTGTGCTCACGGGCGGAATGAATAGGGGTTTTTGGCTGATACGATTCGCGCTGCTGGCAAAGCTACTGCAGGACCAGCTTTCCGTCACATCGTCCACCGCAATCGTCTCCTACTATTATCCTGGATGATACGTAGGTGTGCATACAGCTGCATCCTTACTGCTGCAGCTTGGTGGGATCGGAGCCGCCAACACGCTAAAAGGATGCAGGACAAGGGGTAGGTATCTCCGTTGGTGTTGTATGTCGGAGTATTTGCTATACATCCGCTTACTATTGAATCCTCCTTGGGGGAATAGCAAGAAAACATATCCCGTCTAGGACTTCATCCAACAAACTATCCAGCCGCTGAATCAGATGTTCTAGGATGCAGGCGGCAAAAATGCATCGGTAGCCTTTCCAACCTCCTTGTACGGTGATCACTGACTCAAATAACATGCAGCATAACCGTCAATCACAGCCGAGCGTGCATACCATCGCCTTTCTCGGGACATCGTGGCCAACCAGATCAAGGCATCACTATTGAGGCCACCAGTCCGGTGTAGCACACGGCGCCAATGCTCGACCCAGGAGACGGTCAGTCGGCAGCCCAGCTGCAGCCTACGGGGGGTTGGCTATGACGCTTCACAGAATCACAACTGTGGCAAAGGCTTGACTGGCGCTGCTGCGAGGTACAACGTCCATGCGAAGTGGGTGGCCAAGCCTACCTATCCCATCCGTGCTGGCGCCCAAAGTCTCATCCCATGCAGCAACCCCCGCATCGAGGGGTACGTTGAACCCTTTCTTATTCTTCGCCCTCTTCCTCTGGCCATTCTCACCAATCGACCTACTGAGTCGTATCGGTCCTGGGGGCTGGTCCTCCTGCAAGAAGGAAAAAAGGTCTTGGACATGCATAGCCAACCACGAGTGCGAGAAGCCTCCCCCAGCCTGTTGCCACCTGGGTGGGCATCTTCCCGTTTGCCACGGCCCACCACGAATACTCGTGGCGCTGGGACATTTTTCTTGTGCAAGCCAGACATGCACCAATGCTCGCTCACGTTGGCAGAGCCGAGGGGGTTGGAAGCTAGCCCTTCCTTTTTTTGGCCTCCGCCACCAAGCATCATCGTTGCTTTGTGGGCTGGCGTGCGCATGGGCATTTGTTTCAGCGCGGCCAGGATGAGCATCGAAAGCTAGCAAAGGAAAGGAAAAGCCCTTCAGCCGCCAAAACTGCACGCTCTCGGGCATTATGTACACTGTGAAGAATACGTACCCGTTTTCGCACGGCATTTCCGTCTCGGCAGCAAGCACAGTACAATATTACGCATGCCTGGTTCCTTTTTCTTGTGGACTCGTCTCCAGGATACAACTTCTGATCGCTCTTTGACAGCCCCAGGCTCGGAATTGCCAGCCGGGGCTGGCGGCGGCGCTGACAGCACTGGTGTCATGGTACGTGATGTAAGAAACCCCACTCGAGCATCTCGTTGACATGGATCCCTACTAGAGTATGACGATCATCTCTCTTCGCAGGAGATCAGCTTGGTTTTTTTTTTAACCGTCCGTCTGCCGGAGAGCCTTGACCACCGACGCCGCAGCTACGGAGCTAATGAGAAGACTTCATCACACGATCAGGGAAAGATGAGCTGCTCACAGTGGACCGATGACTGAGAGTGACATCGCCGTCGGGTGTGAGACAGGACTGGAATGCGGGGAGGGGAATTTTGCAATCGCCTCGTCATTCCGCATTGCCCATTCACAGATACAAGTGTAGCTACAGCGTATTATCGCGAGGGCCTCCTTGCCTCCCCCGTCATCGGGTAAGCCATGGCGCGCCGCCGCGTGTTGTTCTCCACGGATATCACGGACATGCATACTACGTAGTCCATATCCATGGCCGACTGTAACAAGGACGGCCGTCTCTCCTCCGCACGAGCCGCGCGTTCCCGCTATGGTCACAGTCGAGGCCTTCGGCCGCCAGGTTTTCTCACGTTCCTCTGCTCCACTTGGGCACGGAATACCCGACATCCAGTGACTCCGGAATTAATTACTTGCTTGGACAACACCAGAGGACAATGCACAGCCAGCAGGTACAATACTGCAGCACACAGGACGACAGGTACTTTGTGTTGTCGTTCAAACGCGAAAACCAAATGGGGGCCTCTCGGAGAGTTAGCAAACACCGCGATTCCCCATCATGCCACCCGTCCGAGTCAGGCTCCCGTGGCAATCGCATCTAGCTCTTTGCAGTCGTCTTTCTGCTCACAAGACCAGGCGCGCAAATGAATCTGTTTTTGGCCCTCGGCGCACCGCAGACTCGGATAACAGCGAATGCGATCCCTGGCAGGGGGGAAAGGAGACGGCCAAACGGGGAAGGGAAGGGGGAAAATCTGTCTCTCTAGTGGTCCCAGGGAGCGTTAGCCTCCACTGGCAAACCCCCCGAACGGCGCCCTCGCTTCACCCGCTCGGCACCAGGGCGCAGCTTTCCGCGAGCCAATGGCAGGCCTGTGCCTTGCGCTTGACCTGGTTGGGAAAAGATGCCCCTGAGCCACTTTTTTAGAATGGGAGGGCCGGTGCCAAATTGCTAATCGCACGACCCTCAAATTGCTACGCCGACGACAACGCCCAAAGAGATGATTGGCCGGCTCTCTTTTCAGCCAATGGACAGCAGGCATTCCTTGCGCTGCCCCATATCAATCTTAGTGATGGGTGAACATTGGATTCCATGGCACACGCCCCCCTTCATGCCCTCATCGAGACATCGACCGTCGTTAGTTGAGCATTTGAGCGAGGATGGACGGGCTTAAATTGCCATCTCGGGCTCTGGAGTAGTGAGAGGGGCAGCGAGACGTCATTCAAGGTCATGTATGACCATTTCCGGGAGAAAGTTGGCTGTGGTCGCGTGGGAACCTGGTCCGCCTGGACCTTCGGAGGCACCACCTCTGCTTACATAGCAAATAGCATCGGGCGGGTGTGCCATTATACAGTCCCGACAGTATGTCGCCGAATATTCCGGGAGGCGCGCTTGACAGCAAGCGATGGATGGACTATCGAAATGATCAAACACACAGAAAAGTTTATTCATGGCACAGTTGTGAAGGCTCGGTTGTATTTCCAGCGGAGATGAGGCCGCTGCTATCGTGTCCGTCCCGCGAGGAAGCAAAAGATGAACGCCAAAGATTGAGAAGAAAAAGCCACCCAACGACCCCAGAGAGTCTGTCTAGATATAATAAGCAAAGCATTAATTAATTACCAGGAACCAGGACCGTAGCACCGCCCATGAATCAGAACCTCAATTTGCGCCTGTCCTCTTGGATCCCGCTCCCATTCCCCCCCTTGTAGCTCTTCGTTTCTTTTTTTGCGTTTGCGGACTCAACTACCGCCGAGATTCCCAGGACTGGTTGACTTTGGCGGCTCGGCCTTGAAGGTAAAGGGCGTCTGCCGGTTACGCAACGGGCTGTCGACGAACAAGGACCCCTCGGCCTCGGCTGGCACACCGGGATGGGGGCTCGCCGATGCTGGCGTCTGGCGTTTGATGGACACCAACGATGACCCGCGGTTGCTGAATGGCCCGTGAGCATGGGGGGTCAGCGATGGCGGCCGGTACTCGGGCCCGGGGCTGTCGACGAATAGCGAGCCTTCGGTGTTCACGGGGCGGATTGGCCGAGGACTTGGCGATGCTGGCGAGTTCGTCCTGTCTGCCAGGCCAGCAGCATAAGGGCTTGGGGGCTGGCTGGGATGGACTTCCTCATCGTCGTCATCTTCGACAACAATGACGGGCATGTTCTCGCTCCCAGGTGAGGATTGATCGTTTGTCTGGGGCAGTTCATCGTAGTCCATGACTTCGTATGTCTCTTGGCCAAGGTCAGGGTCGGAGTCGATGTCCATCTCGTCAGGCTCTTCATCCTCTGGCCCATTGTCGTCTGAGGAAGCCGGTGATGGGCTTCTGCTGTGGTCACTGAGAACGACCAGCGCATCACTCATATCATCGGCATCATCTTCGAAAAAGCTAATGGTACCGCCATTGCTGCCGTAGTTTCGACCATTGTCGTCATCGTCGCCGTCGTCATTGTCGTCAGTGTCATCCCCGCCCCCGCCATCACCGTCATCATTCTCTCCATTCCCATCATTGTCATCGGTATCACCGTCGTTGTCGTTATCATTCTCGTCATCGGCATCATCTCCGAAATGCCGAAAGATGCTGCCGTAGTTGCCCCCGCCATCGTTGTCGTCATTTCCACCATCATCATCATCATCCCCATTGTCATTGTTGCCCCATTCGTCGTCCGTGGAGACCAAGAAGTCATCGCTGTCGTCGCCATCTTCGCCTCCAATTTCGTCCATTTCCGTCAAGTCAATGACAGATCGTCGTCGAAGAGGGACGTGGTCTCCGTAGTACTGCTGGTCCATCTGAACGTCGTTGGATTCGCCCAGTTCGGCTTCCATCAATTCAACAAGCTCGAGTGGGCGAGAATACCTAGCGGGCAGTGGTGGGAGGTTTCTGAGGCGGCTTTGCTCCCACGCCAAGTCGCTTTTCGGGCGACGGACTTGGTTGTTGATGTTCTGGACGAAGGTAAAGTCTCGGACAACTTTGACCTTTTTCTCCTTGATCCAGATGCTGTAGTCCCAGAACTGGACCTCTTGCAACCCTCGAAGGCACTCGATGTACCGCATGCCTTGGACCGTTCGCAGACATCTATTCTTGTTGTAGCCGGGCTGGTCTTTCGTCGTGATATTCATGTGGCAGAAAATCCCCCTGGGCTCGTGATTATTGCGCTGGACAGAGAGACCAGACTCTTCAATGTAAATCGCGAGGCCCTTGAGACGGATCGCCTGTGCCAACCAACAAAGGCCAATGGTTCGTCGTGAGGTGTACTTGCCATTCTCATTCATGGCGTAGGTGAGATGCTGGTTCCCGACCCAGAGGAGCTGGATGTGCCGCATCAGTTGGACTCGCCGACCGATGTTTGAGAGGAAGCGACCACACTCGCCCAGTGAGCTGAAAGCAAAGCTGTTCTTCCCGTAGAAAAGGTTGGTGCCCAGGTAATTCTATTCCCTGCACACCAGAAGAGGGGCGAGCAGCTCTTGTGGCTTGGTCGCAAATGTGAGGCTCACGGCAACTTTCTGTCCTATGGCAAACCGATGGAGCAGTGAGACTTTGCCGTTGCAGTTTCTTGGCATCGTCGTCAATTCCTCATGCGGGTCGAGGCGCGATAAAGCGTGCACTGGGTCACCTTCAAATACGAGAACGTACCCGAGGATCTTGATCAGAATGCTAGCCGGGAACTGATTTGGGAGAAAGCCTGTATAGCCAAAACCAAAGCCAGTGTCGGGGGGAGGCGGGCGTCGAGTAGACTGGCCAACTATCTCCTCCTCGCTAGGGCCGCGCAACCTAAGGCCGGGGATCAATTTTTCTGGACAGCCGGACATGTTTTCTTCTTTGCACATCAAGGTGTAAAGAGTTCCCCAAGTCCTGTTTCCCCGCGACAGCCGGTCACGAAGCCGTCTTCTTAGCATCTTCGGCCACGTCTGTTCATATCTGTGAGTAAGATGTGATTAAGTATTAAGAGGTAAATATCATCGACTTACTCGCTCAGTCTTTCGGCGGTTGCCCTTCTTTGTCTCCAGCTCCTCCCGGGCTTCTTCAAGGTCCCTTTTGAGTTTTCGCTTATCACGATGAAGTTCTCGGTTCCGCTGTTTGACTCTGTCGCTCACTTCCCGCTGGCGGAAGAACCGCTCGCGCCAATCGTTTGCCTCGTTTCGCATTTCCGTGTAATGTACCTTGCATGTCCTTCGGCATTCAGGCTTGAAATACGGAGCGGGGCCAAATGCTTGAAACTCGGTGTCGCTCATCCTTGCTCCCCCGAAGTCCACATCACGAACTTCTGGGTCTTCATTGCCATTGTCGCTGTCGGGAGAGCTCTCAGCGTCGCCCGAATCCTCGAGCACAGAACTGTCGCTGTCTTCCGGTGGCTCAACAGCAGCACTGGGGGCTTCCTCTTCGTCTGCTTCCTCTTCCATGGGACTAAATCCATCAGGCAACGGATTGCCTAGTCCTTGCATCAGTTCATCAATCTCAGGACCATTATTCAAGGTTTCGTCGTCATCGCTATAGAAGGGTAGCTCGATATCCTCTGTACCTGAGTCCTCCATGTTGAAGAAATGTCTTGAAGATCGAATCTACTTTCTCTGTTAGTCGTCAGCTGTGTTTCAGGTGATACGGGATGGCTCTGGGTGGACTCGGTGAAGGAGATACCAAGAGGGACGGTGATCGTGTTCGAGTATACTCTCTTGCGAGATCTCAGCGATTTGCGCAGGCGAATACGGTATGCGCGAGGAAGAAGGAAGAAGCAGAGGGTTGGAACCTCTCGTTGTCTTTTCTTGGCTTCGAGGAGCTACGTGAGAGAGGTGAGCAGGGATGAAAAGAGGTGAAAGACGGAAGCTCGAAGAAGATGGGCGGGGCAATTTATAGGACGAAACTGTTGCCGGCAGTGATTCACACCGAACTCCAAACAGCTGGGAGAGGTGAAGCATTATTTGCAGCAAGATGAGAAAAACGAGTTTCATCCAGCGCTCGTATCTACACACTCGCAGACTGGTCGGTTCGACGACACATCCTAGGTTCCCGAGGTCTTCTTTTTAGATCCCAGATTCTGTTATCAGAGCTTCATATCCTTCCGGCTCTCCCTGGAGGGCCTCAAAAGTGAATCACCAATAACAATCACACACATTCCCCCAGTGTGCCCCCAGGTCGAGACGCCACTTGCAAAGTGAATGGTTCGAAGGATTCAGCTCCAATGAACTTTGCTATCCCTTCATTCCCCCTCAAATTTGTTCATCACCTCGCCACGTTCGGTCAAGAGAAATCGTCTCTATACTCGATCTGTGTAGTTTATTCTAGGTAATATCTCAGGTTGTTATTGCAGTGCTGTATTCCACCTTGGGCCCACGAGCCTCGAAACCGTTTGCTTTGAGACTTCTGCTCTATGCGTGGTAGGGCTACGCTGTGGTATCCAACCCTGTCCGGCCTCGTTCATGTCCAAAACGCCACCTGAAAAGAAACCTAATTTCATGGAACGATCCATTCGCCCTTCGCAGCAATGCGTGCTGGAAATGTAATCCTAGATCTTGGTTGAATCTCGTTCCCGCTTATAGCATTGGTGTGTCGCTCCAGCACAGTGACACGTTACTTTTCAATCTGGCCCTGTTCAATACCAGTGTCCTCGTTACTCGATCCCGAGTCTTTGGCGGGCGCCTCTCGGTCCTTGAAGGCATATCCTGGGTGCCCAGCGTTGAGGAACAAGGCGGCGATGGCCATGAGGCTGTCAGCATGTTAGCATGGGACACACTATGGTCAAGGTTACAACTCGGGGCAACTTACACCCCCTCAAGGCCGATGAAAAGGCCTTCATCTCGGAAGAGCTCGCTGAAGTAGCCTTGGCCAAGTTCAGCGATACGGTATCCGCATCGAATGAGGATGAAGACGGTGGCGAGGAAGAGGAAGCCGAGGAAGATCTTCATGCTCCTGTTGAGGCGATACGCGGATGGCGATCGAGCGCAGCGGACGACGTAGTCGACGAAAAGCGTGGAGAAGACGACCAGAGTCACAACCTGGAAGATGAGTCCGGCCAACGAGATGTTCTCGCCGACCTTGATGGCATCCTTGTTATGCCCGGTAGAAGACAGGGCGCCGCCAACGGCCTGCATAACCAAGGATACAATGTCGCACGGGATAAACACCCAGTAGAAGAGGGTTGGCTTGAAGCGCGACAGGGATGGGTCAACGAAATTGATGCTGCGATAGTGTTAGTCTGCCCAGCTGTAGAGGCCGAGCACTCGGGAAGACGTACACCTGTGAGAGCAGCACATAAATGGCTGAACAGAAGAAAACCGGCGCGACTGTGATGCAGACTAGATGCGAAAGGTCAGCGTCTTCCTCGTTTGATCTTCATCGGGTTGGTGAATCCAGGTCGCCAACACAATCTGGGGTTAGGAACCAGGATGAGGCGTTACATCACATACTGATCTGCATTAAAAAGCCGCTGAAATCAAAAGGGTTGTCGTGTATAATAATGCGCCCGCCATATCCGCACATCTCGAGGATGCATCCACAGATCATGCTCGCCATGAAGCCCCATGTCTTCATGGTCCAGCCCTGCCAGACATGGATCAACAGGGAGATACCGAAAATGGCAATGAAGATGGAGCTGGCGGGAAGGCTCGGCTGGTATCGCAGCAAGCTGGCCTCGAGAGGGCAGAGGTCGAGGGTGCAGTTGGCCAAAGGGCCGGACCAGATGAGGCCGTTGGGGAGTCGCGTCGTCATCTTTTTTTTGCGTGGTGTTCTGGTTAATCCAGAGCTGAGGGCCCAGCTGGGGCAGTCGGATTGATGTATGTCGAAAGGATTCCGGTGCTTGAGTAATGCACCTCTCGTGACTCGATTCCGCCGAGCGAAGGATCAGGTTGTGCCCCCAAAAAAATAAGCTATGGTTGAATCGATGGTGGGAACGGCGATGGGATGGATGGAAGGGTTTCTGTCTTGTCGCAGCCGAGAATAATAATTACGACCCCGAGTCTTCACCCCAACCAGAACGGGGGCGACGGGGGGGGGCAGCATCTACTTAAGAATCTCACATAGATCTGTGCAGCCGCGCAAACAAATCACGCCAGGGTCCATAATAAAAGCAGGCCTGAGTCGCAGTCCACGCGTAATCTAAGCCTTGTGGGTTGTAGCTGGGGACGGATAGGCTGCATCTACACAGCATCGAACGAGGGGGGCACCCGGAGTCTCGACACGATAGCCCACTCCGAGCGGGATGGTGCATCCTCGGACGTCCGATTCCGGTTGTCAGCCAGATCCTGGGCAGGAGATGGGCGAAAAGGGTTGTGCCGTCGCTCCGTCTCCGCCCCATGTCGCCCCGGTGTTTGCGTGGGACCATGACAGGCCCGGTTTCCTGGGATTGCGAATCTCGGGTCCATCCCGTCTCGCTCGCGAAATCTCCAAGGTGTGCAGACGCAGATCTTGACAGGCGGTTTAAAGCCTGGGGATACGGCAGCTGTTTAGGGTCTTTGGAAATTTTCAAGGACTATGTAGCAAGAGGGAGAGCGACAGAGGGAAGAAAAACCGTTGCTAAACCTTGCTCCATCCAGCTCCACCCAACGGTGTTGACTTAGAAAACCATCCCGGCTCCGATCCATGCTCCAGGCCCAGGCCTTTGAGACGCCCAGGCGAGCCACCTCGTCATGTAACTTCATACGCGAGCGAACAATGAGGCAATTCGACAAGAGCTACGTAACGAAGCGCCGCAAGCCACCCACACGCCATGACACACGTTTGTGTTGCTGGGATGGGGGTTGGCGCGACTTCGCAGAGATGGTCACATAAAACTGGCTACTCTTTCTTTGCCAAGCTTCCCTAATATCAAGCTTCTGCAGCCAAACAAGTAGTGGAAACACGTCTAGAGGCCGGGATCTTTCCTTAAAGGGCGAAAATTCTGCAGGGCACCTTCGTACATACGAGCCGCCGTCCGGTATCGCTTATCAATCTATAGATTGATAAGCGGGGACTGGCCCATCACGGCCCTCGAATCAGCCCATCGCGTGCGAGACACTAATTTTCAGCTTGAGGACAGTATCCCACTCGCTAATGGAGACCCAACAAGTTTGGTTTTACCCAGAAATTTATTACAACAGCCTTTTGCATTGCAGGTTCGGGGTATGGGGAGGGCAGATCTGGGTGCATCGGTGATCCGGCAGAGTCCCGTCAGCTCCGTCAATCAATGCACCTGGTAAAGTACCAAGTTACCCGAGTATGGGATGGTCTGACCCTGGAGCTGCAGCGACGATCAATCGTGCGAGCGTTTAATTTGACCTATGTTGGACACACCAACAACGGAAGACTAAACCTATAAAAGCTGCCTCCAGTCATGACGGTTGTCTTGGTTGTGTGCAGCACGACATCTCGGCTACAGAAGCCGGGAAAGTTAAGCATACCAGTTGCATGCAGCTAAAAGCAATTCGCCCTCAGCCACCCTATCCGTACATATCAGAGCATCACTCATGCGCGGTCAAAAGCCACAAAAGCTCGTTCGAGGTCGGGTCCACAAGTGTAGGGTATTCGCGGAGGGGGTGTGCAATAGACGACGACCACGGGTGCAATAGAATAAACATTTAGGAACTTGTCTACAAGCTCGGTCCTACTAGTCATCAAGAGAATAGATCCTGCGTCCTGAAAGGAGCAGCTCTGACAACGGTTTCTACCCCACGATTCCCAGCCCGAGTCTCATGTCCAACTAGCGCTCGCCATCAACAATCCTCCCGCCCCCGAAGATCCCGTCCTACATCCTTGGGCAATCTTTAGTGTATGGATGAGATCTGGCTATGGTGCATCCCAACGCCCGAGGTCTGGCCGTTCAACTAATGTTGCTAGAGCAGAATCTGGCCGATGTGCTGGGGCGGCAGCTTCTGCCTGTCCACTCCTAGATAAGGTCCCGTCAGCAAGTACTACTCCGCAGGTACTCGAGCAGATTGGTGTCTTGTGCTATTACATACGGCATGGTAGAGCTGCCGATTGAGGACACACATCTAACTTTTCATTCTTGGTCGGCAGCAGTGTCTGCCTTGCCTTCGATGACGCATCGGGAAGCCAGCCATGGCCCTAGTCGCTGTCCACCATCGTAGGCTTCAGCGATCGGGTCGCATGGGTGCAGGCAGCATCCGTGATTGAAGCCAACCTGTCCTCCGCCGCGTAATTCTCCCGCAAACATCCAACAAATGCGTAGCAGTGCGCAAATATTGGAAATGTGTTCTCATAGCCCATGGCGACTCTTTGTTTAAAAGCGAGCGACCAAGCCAAACATTCGTGGCGGCATCTTACCTAATGCGTCATTGCAACATCCAGCCTCAGTTCTGTCCCGTCCGTCCCGTGTGATGCGGCAGTGAGGCAAAGACCAGCAGGACTACTCTCCCTTGGGTACCATTCCCCTCACCCAGCTACCTGGAACCGCTCCGTCCGCTCAGCCCAACGCTACACACCGCCCGGCAGCTCCGACCTTGTCACAGGTAAGATCACGCTCCCCCGTCATTCCCGGGTCGCATTGGATCGCATCGACAACGTGAGCTGCTGCACAGTAGCGGCCGTCACGCGCGTGCCGGTGGTCCCCTACGGCGGCTGATTAGTGCGCAGTAGGGAGTGCGCTAAGCCTGAGACCGTATTCCCCGCGCGCCCAGAGACCAACCACCCGTGGCTGCCGGAGACAAAAGTACGGGGTACGTACCGCCGTCAGCGTGGGAAAGGACCCTGGATCCAGCCCAAAACGGAGCTCGGCGATCCTGAACCTACAACTTCAATCCCGCACATCCGACACTGACCCTGACGTCTTCACTCTTGCAATCCCTCCGCCCCGGCCGACTCACCATCGTTTTGGCCAAGAGATTATACTTGCTACCATCTTACGTCGCATTCCGGGCGAGAGTGCTTCTCTCTGCGCCCCTTCCTAACCGCCATCATGTTTGACATCTTGCCCATGTTCTTATCGTGAGTCCCACCCACCACCCGCTAACCCCACCATCGTCATGATGATCACGATGGCCCATGGCCGCCATGGTCGCGAGCACCCGCCAGCCCCCAAGATACCAAATCTCAGCCGGCTAACGCGATCCTATCGTCCTCCAGCTCCATCGCCTCCTTTCTCTTCCCCATCTTCGCCTCATACAAGGCTCTCAAGACGTCTGACCCCGCCCAGCTTACGCCCTGGTTGATGTACTGGGTCGTCTTTAGCTGCGCCTTGCTCGTCGAGTCGTGGGTCTATTTCATTGTCTCATGGTTGGTTCTTCTCCACGGAAACGGCAGATATACTACATCTGTAGACATATCAGAAGGTGACAGATTTTCTGACCGTCCCGCAGGATCCCATTCTACGGCTACTTCCGCTTCCTTTTCCTCCTGTACCTCATTCTACCCCAGACACAGGGCGCGCGCCTCATCTACGAAGAAAAGATACACCCTTTCCTCGAGGAAAATGAGGTGCAGATTGATGAATTCATCACCAGCGCCCACAACCGCATGACCGCGGCTGGCATCGCCTACCTCAAGCTCGCCATCGAGGCCTTCAAGACAAAGGTGCTTGGCATGCCTCCTACCGAACCCACGCCGCCATCCCCCGAAGCCTCCGGCTACCAGAGCTATACGCAGTCTCTGCTTTCGCGGTTTAGTGTCCCAGCGGCTCGCTGGGCCGGCGCCTCTAACCCAGGCGCCGATTTCTACAGCTTCTTGTCGACCGCCGTCGCCACGGCCACTGCCGGCCCAGGGCAGGCCGGAGGCAGTGGGTCAGCAGCCCGAGATATTCCAGGCTCGGGTACGCTGATTCCACCTCACCTTCGTGACTCGAGGGAGAAAATGACCTTCATCGCTGCGCAGCGCGACCGCCTCAATATGGTCCTGACGGCCCTCGACCGCGAGGCACAGTCCCTTCAGCGCGCCGAGGCCCAGGACAACACTGCCCAGCGCCGCGCCCCATCCATGACCTTCGACGGCCACGAGGGCGACGAGCCCACTCAGCGTCCAACCAGCGGATCTAGTATGTGGAGCGGGTTGAGCAAGAGTCGGAGCGAGGTCGACTTCGAGAAGATCGATGCGGAGAGTGGCACCGAGGACGAAGGCCCGATCCGCCGGCGCAATGTTCGTGGTGAGCGGGAGCAACCGGCAGGAGGGTCTTGGATGCCATGGGCATGGGGTAGCGATCCAAACCAGGGCGGCTCCAGCACCGGCAGGGAGAGGTGAGCACCTCTACGTTTGTAGTCTTAGGTTTCGGGGAGTTTCGGTCCCTTCATTGCTATTTTTTATTCCCCACCACGGCCGAGCTGTCAAGAGGCCTGAGTTCCAGCTCTTGACAGTTGCCGTAGCATCACTTTGATCAGAATCGTTACAAAGGAAACGGCTATATTTTACAGACTGTCCACGAGAAGGTTCTTCTGGACAAAATGAGAGGATCAGTTCTATTACATGTTGAGAGCGCAGGACTCCCCGTTGCATCATGGTACGCAACGTTAGTTCGTGTTCGCCATACTCCGGCTCTTTTGTTCACCCGTCCCATCAATGCTGTTATATCACACGTAGACTCGCCGAGAACCTACACCGTTCACCTATATCGTACATGAATACCCTCATGATCAGAAGGGCTGCCCACACATGGAAGCATCTCCCAAACACACTCCCTCGACTAGGGCTTGTTTACTTGGAGAGCTTGTAGGGGTACTGGACCTCGACATGGCCCTTGCGGAACCAAAAGTTGCGCTTCTTCTTGGTCGTCTGATGCTCCACCCAGGCGTCCTCCATGTGCGTCTTGCGGAACCAGCGGATGAAGGTGGGATCCCAGAGGTCGGAGGCGATGCCCAGGTCCTTGCAGCACCGCATCAGCGCATTGGACTTGGCGCCCTCGACGGCCGCGGGGACCTGGTCGGGGCCGAAGTAGCTGTTGTAACCTTGGGCCTGCGCGACGAATCTGCCATTGAACAAAAGTCAGTTACTGGGTCGTCGGCGAGACTTGAACATGTCGGGGGAATAGTGCACTTACCGGCCGTTGACGACGAGGGCGTACTCGCGGGTCACAATGGCCTCTCCCACCACGGTCTCGCCTCGAGGCACGATGCCCCATCCCATCGGGCCAAAGGCCTCGTTCAGCCTCCGTCGGTACTTGACTTCGGGCAGGTAGATGACGCCGTCGGGCTTGACCTCGATATCCTGCACGCCAATAGGCCGCGACAGGACACGCCACTGCTCCTTGGTGACGGGCTGACTACCGATGCCCGCGTAGCTCGTCTCCCAGTCAATCGCGGCGTTCACATCATTCGCAGCGTCTTCGGTCGTCCTGAACCATGCCAGGTTGTGCGGCGCCGTGTACTGCCCACCGAAGGCGGCTGCGGGGTTCGAATTCGAGGTCGGAGCGGCAGGAGCGGGAGTGGCAGACTTGGCTGGAGTAGCAGGCTTGGCTGGGGTAGCAGGCTTGGCTGGGGCAGCAGGCTTGGGTGAAGCAGCAGGCTTAGCTGACTCGGCAGCAGGGCGCTTGCCATAGATTTGCTTTGAGACTGTCCTGGGCTTTGGGGGATGCTTGGCGAAGGGCTTCGCGGCCTGCGTCGTGGCAGGCTTCTTATTGTTCGTCTTTGCTGCAAACATCGCCGTCGCATCGGGTGCCTTCGTATCAGGTGCCTTTGCATCAGCAGCCTTGACTTCGGGAGCATTCACATCGGGAGCAGTCGCTTCGGACGTCTTCACTTCGGGAGCCTTCGCTTCGGGAGCCTTCACCTCGGACGTCGGTGCCTCGGGGGCCTTCGCTTCGGGCGCCTGTGCTTCGGGCGCCTGTGCTTCGGGAGTCTTGGCTTCGGGCTCTGAAGACGTTGCTGGCGTCGCGGGCGCGGCCGTAGTCTCAGTGGAATAGGGCCGCAGAGGAGTAATTGGGCGACAGCGGGCGAAGGGAAGCTGTCGCGGCAGCTGGTACGGCCTAGTAAAGGCGCGACGGACGGCGAACATGATTGTGGAGAGTGATCGAGGCTGAAGCTATCCAAGCTGTCTATGAGGCGCGATGAACTTTTGGAGCTGATACAATTTTTTGAGGTTGGCAGCTTGCCCGGGAAAACAGATGCTCCGGTGCGGCTGGACAGTGCACACCGAACGGCCGCCATGGCCGCCCGTTTCTGATAGGCTGGGGGGAGGGGGTTCACCTTACATAGACCAGACGAGGAAGCATCGGGATGAATTATATTTGCATGACGATGATGACTGTGTGAAGTGCTGTCGGTTCTAATCTTACAAGCCTTGTATAGTACAGATGAGATGGGTCTTTTCTCGAATTAATTCAATTATCCTTTGTCGACGTCCTCTTGTCGTTGTCGTGTGACTTCCAGCACTGTCGGAAGTTTTCCATCTTGCGCAGTGTCAGTCCTGTGAACTTGCTGGGGACAAAAGAAAATGGGAAAATTAAAAGAGTGTGTGAGATATGGAAGCAGGGGGGGTTGGGGGATATCTCACTTCTTCGGCACACGCGCGCCAGTCCTTCTTGTCAAAGTAGCAGTCGGTCATCTTAGCGTTCTCATCTGCGCCATCCCAACAAGTCAGCCAACGGCGGCCGGGTACAGTGGGTGGCGGCGCTCAACACCCGCATCCCGCCGGCAAAAACCAGCCCGCGGCAGATCGATCTAAATTGTCGTGCAGGAGGACGCCGCCCGTCTTCCAGTCCCGGGACCGGCTCCGTTCCACTTTGGGTTTTTTTTGGGGGGTCATACCTGCACAGCCGGTACTGAAGATCCGCTTGTCCCTGCATCAGAAGGCCTCGGCTTTAGTGGCTGGTGGCGGGAACAAGAGCCTGAGCGAGAGCCTGCGGCTTCTATCGAGCTCTGGCTCAAGGGAGGGGCAACCAACCAGTCATCGGGTTCGTCGTCGTCCTCAGCAGCCGCATTCTGCTGGGCCTGGCTCTCTTCTTTTGTCATTCTCGTGGAATTGCGTCGTCTTATTCCTTTTTCTTCGTGGTCTAGTGCTACTAGATAGTCGCAGGGACTGTCAACGTCGTCGTGCGCAAGGTGGAAAAAATAGGGAAGAGTGAGAAAGTCAAGCCCAAGTGGTGTGAGAGAGGGGGCAAAATTGGTCAAGGCGAGATCAAGTGACGAAGCGACGACCTGGTCTTGTACCCCGACTGCCTGCGACCACGATGGCGCCCGTCAAGCTCAATGTCCTGGTGTACACAGGTAAAACTCCCTCTGTTCACCTCTCTGGATTTGTTTTCGTCTCACACTCTGCCAAGGAACGGGCACCACTGTTGAGTCGGTTCGCCACTGCATCTGGACCCTGCGTAGGCTGCTGTCGCAAAACTACGCCGTCATCCCCATCACCGAGACGGTCTTGCTGAAGGAGCCGTGGGCATCGACCTGCAAGCTGCTTGTCTTCCCCGGGGGTGCCGATCTAGGCTACTGCAAGGCGCTCAACGGAGAGGGAAATCGCCGCATCCTCGACTACGTGCGCCGTGGCGGCTCGTACCTGGGATTCTGCGCCGGCGGCTACTACGGCAGCGGGAGGTGCGAGTTCGAGGTTGGCAATAGGCCCCTCGAGGTCATTGGTAACAGAGAATTGGCCTTCTTCCCGGGCACTGCGCGGGGAGGTGCCTTCAAGGGGTTTGAGTACCACAGTGAGAAGGGCGCTCGCGTGGTCAGGCTCAAGGTCAACCAGGCCGCTTTCGAGGGCGCCGAGTTGTCCGACGAAGCCTACGCATACTACAATGGCGGCGGCGTGTTCGTTGACGCTGGTTCTGTTAAGGACAGGAAGGTTGAGACTCTGGCGAGCTATGATGAGGAGACGGATGTCGACGGCGGCGACGGGCGAGCCGCAGTTGTCCTGTGCACGGTAGGCACGGGCAAGGCTCTTCTCACCGGCCCACATCCCGAGTGAGTCTCATGTTGAATGAATACTCTCCCGCGACTTGTGCTAACAGCCTCTGTGTCAGGTTTGCCGCCGTCAATCTGCACCCGCACGTCGAAATTCCTGGCTATGACGAGCTCATCGCCAAGCTGGAAGCCGCTGACAAGACACGCGTGGACTTTCTCAAAGCATGCCTGTCCAAGCTCGACTTCCACGTGAGCAAACATGATTCGGGCATCCCGTCACTGTCACGGATGCACCTATCTGCAGCCGACCCCCTCGCTGTGAGCGAGCTTCTCACGGACCTGGCCGACGTGATTGAGAAGAAGGATGGCGAAGAGTGGATCTATGGCGAGGGCGACACGTTCCACATTCAGAACGAAGAGACAGTCTGGAGCACCGAAGCTCTGCGGCAGTCGCTGGCTGAAGCGGATGGCTCTGGTTCCGGCTCCGGCTCTGAATCCGATGGCATCATCGACTACAGCAAGATCATCAAGAAGATCGTGCCCCATGAAAGGGGCATCCCAGAGCCGAAGCTCACGCCGCAGTTCAACCACAACCTATACTTTTCGAGCCTCAAACGATACCAGTTGATGGAACGTGAGGCCGACGACTGGGGCAACTTGCTCCTGTATGGCGAGGTCCTGACCAGCACCAATACTATTCTCGAGAAGTAGGTTCTCGGCAGATGAGACGGCATGCCCATGACCGATGCTAATGGCAATATAGGAACCCCAAAATCATGGACAAGCTCCCATCAGGCTTCACGGTGTGCGCCTCCACGCAAGTTGCGGGCCGTGGCCGCGGTTCCAACGTCTGGGTTTCTCCAGCAGGTTGTCTGAAATACTCCATTGTCATCAGCCACCCTGCTCGCCTGGCCACCACCCGCCCCATTGTATTCCTCCAGTACATCTCGGCCATTGCTGTGGTTGAGGCGGTGCAATCATATGGCCACGGATATGAGAATGTCCCACTCAAGCTCAAATGGCCCAACGACATTTGTGAGTAACCCAACTACAGCAACCACGCTAGCGCATAACTAACGAATCCAGATGCTCGTGACCCGGCGAGCACGGCCAAAGACCCTTCATACGTAAAGGTTGGTGGAATACTGTCGCAGTGTCTCTACTGCAACGGGAGCTATCAGGTCATCGTGGGCGTTGGAATCAACACAACAAACCCTCGGCCAACGACGTCCATTTCCGACCTCCTCCCACCCCACGCAGAGGAGCTGCATCTAGAGACCCTCCTAGCCCGCATCATGACGCGCACGGAAGCCGTCCACAAGCAGTTCCTCCGTGAGGGCTTCTCGCGCGACCTGGAGGAGCGGTACTACAAGTACTGGCTGCACAGCGGTCAGTCCGTGACCCTGGACGCTGAAGGCGGCGCCAAGGCGCGCATTCTCGGCATCACGCGGGATTGGGGTATGCTACGCGCCGAGGAGGTGAACAGCTCAGGACGTGCAACCGGCAAGATATGGACGCTGCAGAGCGACGAGAATAGCTTTGACTTCTGGAAGGGCCTTGTCAGGAGAAAGGTCTGAAAGAGAACATCTGGTGATTAAAATATAGAATAGACGTATCACATGGAATGCTATGTTGTCATGTCCAAGGTCCCATGATGATGGCCCCTGATTGTGTGTCTGTCTCTGCACAAACCTCGTTCGCCATCACAGCCATGGCTGCATCAAGTCCCATAGGTCCAGCAGTAACTAACCAACTCCATGTGATGAATCAGCTCGAATGCCAGTTTTATAAAAGTGCGTTTGTGGCTCCTGGCGCGGGTTGCGTCGCACAGCAAACCGTCCTAGTTGAGTGGCACCACTAACAGTACTCCAGCAAACAAATCAAGACTCATCCTCTGACTATCATTTGAGTCATATAACAAGGGACAGTAGGCGACAGATGCCTCGGTATTCGTATCACACGGCACATATAAGTTCTCGGGCTTGTTCTCATTCATCTTGCCAGGAGCTAATGCTTCACTTTGCAGGCTTCGGTTAGCAAGATCCATGCCAGCATGAAGATTCCGAGAGTTGACGAGGACTCCGTCCAGCAATCCGGAACTTGCTGCCATAAAGCCGAAACCAAGACCCGGCTGCAGAATCTCGGCCGTGCTGAGCGGCCAGAACGCACGACTGAATTACTTGTGCCGATCGGGGATGGGAAATCAGCTACCTTCACCGTTGATATAAGTGATATAAGCAGTCAAGGTAGAGCAGATCCCAGCTTCGTCCCAACAACAATACCGGGATGGGAGACGTTCTTCTCTACCAGAAGCATCAACAGGGGTGGGAGCAACCCAAAGCCTACAATTACCCTGCCGGGGGGAGGGGGGAATCCTCCTAAGCCTCCAAACCCAACTACTCTTGCAACATTACTGCCGAATCCCCCATCCAGCTGGACGTCGCAACCATCAACTTCAACCACGAGCACGGCGGATGCGTCTGGGCAGCCGCACAAGCTTTCGACGCCGGAAATACTGGGCATCGTATTCGGGCTTCTCTGTGTCGTGTCTCTGGGGGTCTTGTATCTGGGGTTCCGATACTGCTCCAGCCGCCGCCAGACACGAGACGTGGACGGGAAGCCCAGGATCAGCCTACCCATCCTGGAGCCGGGGAATGAGACACCCCCGGTTCCTCTCATGCCGCTCCCGAGGCCGTCCTACGAGCACGGCAACGGGCAGCCGACTATCGTCATGACCGAGAAGCGCGACACGCGAGACATGGGCCTGATGTTGACAGATGCGGAGAGCCGGCAAAGATGTCTGAGCGACTACTCGCAGGGCAGTGGCGGCCCGGGTAGCTTCCATGAACCATTGTCGCGATTTGAGGATCGGTCGTATAGTATCCGAGAATCAAACCCTCCCTTCAGCAACGAGACGCGTGATCGCCGTGAATTGCTCTCGCCATATGGCGACGGGCAGCAGATCAGGAGGAGCAGCGACAACGACACCTTTGATGACACGGGAAGCCTATACGCGACCTCGAGTGTATACAGCGACAGGGAAGAGCAGTATGGGAGGGGTTTGGATTTACCGCGACACAGGTTCCCCGGTTCGCGGTAGCAGCATCAAGTCATGTCTTACTACGCAGGTCCGAATCACTTGCCTGGTCTCCCAGCCCAGAGTAGTGCAGATAAAGTTGGCATAGATTTCGATAGTGGTACAAGTATATTAAAAACATAAAATGGGTCGTCTTTTTGTTTCGTCTAGAACCAACCTCCAGCGGCTCAACGCGCCCCCAGATATCCCAAAAACGCCGTGCCATGCCGTAGTCGAGTGAAGATGTACATGTATACACGGAGGATCCATTCTCCCACGCCCCGGCCCCCCCTCCCTCTCAGATTCTGCGTCCCAGCGCCCCTTGTTTGTGGCCATCGAGGCCCATCGGGGCAAGCGAAAGTCTCTCAAACTCCAGGTTAAGGTGCAAATCCGATGGCGCGTGTTGGCAGAGCGCAAGGCCCCGCATCGGATTTCGTCAAGTCGAACGCGCGCCATCTACCGGTCCTTGTAAACCTTGGGCTTCCAGCCCTCTTTGGTCTCGGCCTCGGCCTCCATCTTCTCTCGTAATGGGCCAAGCTCTCGCTCGAATCGCTCCTTGGCCCTCACAATCTTGCTCTGGAGGTAGAAGCTTCCGCCCTTCTGGGGGTCGTTGGCGTCAAAGAGCCGCTTGTAGCGGGCCACGACCTCCTCGACGTTGGCCTGGCCACCCGCGGGGGGCTTGACGTCGAGGATCTTGCACGCCTCTTCGAGGGTCATGCCCGAGGACAGCGAGGCGGCGCCGCCGTTGCCCGCCTTGGCCTGCGCGCGCTGGTAATTTGAAGTCGCCTGGGCCTGCTTGTACGCGGCGGCAAACGAGCGTCCGAGAATTCGGCTGCCTGTGAGGAAGGCTGTGATGACGAACTTGTGCGCCTGATGGGAAAAGTGTTAGAGAGCCGCAGACGAGGAAAGGAAATTTGGAAGGGGTCGCCAAGGCACCCGCGCTGGTGGCGCGAATAGAGAATGCATACCATTGTGACAAAAGAAACCAAGGCGATATAACCGGGTGTTAGATCAGGGGTCCAGAAGGACTGCGTGATGCAATGGCGAGCAACAAGGAAGGCTCGTGATCCGCAATTCAACAACGGCTGGCTTCGCCCGCTGAAATTTGCCCCGGCAGGTTATCGGGACGGAGCAATCCGAGGTCGGAAATATGCGCTTCCGACCACCCGGTGCCTGCTTCTCCCGCCGAGGATTAGCCTCTCACCTTGTCCTCACCGAGAAAACCACCCCACCATGGCGACTGCCCCACTACACAATGGGGGGCATCCAAGTGCTGGGCGAGTGGTGGGTTGGACGAGCTGAGCGGTGAATATCAATACTTGCTGAATGCCTTAAGGTCTCAGAAAATCCTGGGAGACCGTGCTGTGTGAATCTGGAATTCTGAATTGCCAGTCTGCCCCAGGGGAAAAAGAAAGGCTCAAAACTCTCACGGGCAGCAGCAGAGTCTAGGCAACCAGTCTAGTCCTTGACGGCACAGTCCTAGACGATCCGGGCTCAGCCAAATTTCCCAGACGCACACACACTGAAGTCTCCAGAACGACGATTCATCATGTCTGTAACTTCAGAAGAGGTTGCTGCGATGCTGCAGCGCGAAGGCAGCGGAGTGTTCCCAGAGGCGGCCGACGAGTTGCCCCAGTCCGACGAGGCACGCCAACGCAGAACAGGGCTGCTATCCGATGTGCTCGAAACTTGCCGAAAGGCGGCTGCTGAGGACCAGGCCAACCTTGAAAGCATAGGGAAGGCTCTTGGAGATGGGAGCCGAGACGGTACGTCTACCTGATTCATCCATCTCCAGGAAAAATGGTCATCAATGCTCACCAAGCAAACAGTGGCATGGCGCCTACCCAATGGTGAATCCGGAATTCTCGCCTTCTTTCTCGAAGCTCTCGCCATTCCAGAAACTACGCAGGGCGTCAAGGTTCAAGCCTTCCGAATTATTGGCAACTCGTGTGCAGATACCGATGAAAACCGTGCCAGGGTTGTCGAGGGAAACCACCTCGAAACTATCATGAGCCATCTTGAGAACTTGAGTCTCATCCCGTATGCCATCCCGGTTCTGTTCAACGTCCTCGTTGACTATGGTAAGCGCGAACGGCCTCTTGACTGCCGTAACCCGTGCTGACCCGTGCAGAGCCGGCACAGCTGAAAGCCTCACAGGCTGGACTCAACTCCAAACTCACCGCGCTGCTGGCCTCCCCCAACCTGCCAAGATTTGCGCCACTCGTCATCTACTTCTGCAAGATCCTTTCCCTGCTCGTCACACAGGATGGGGAGCCGGCCGTGGCGAACCCTCTCACCGTCCAGATTCTGCTCAACCTCGCCACCAGTCCGCTGGCAAAGGATGATGTCGAGGATTTCATGGGCCTGGTCTCGACTGCTGCGTCCTACTTGGCAAACGAAACCTTCCAGCAGAACTTCATCTCAGACGGACACATGAATCTGTTCATGACGGCACTCCACCATGCCCACACACACTTTGACCCCAAAGAGTTGGACGACGAAGACAATGCGACTCAACTGAAGAAGCTCTGCTCTGCGCTCCTGACTACCCTAGCGGATCTCACAGGGATCGATACATTTATCGAGCATTATCCTTTGGAGAGCCCAGTCGTCCATTCTCTCCTTGCGTGGCTGAAGGGTTCAAACCCCGCGCTACAGGCGGCGGCCTGTCTCGCCTTGGGCAACATCTCCCGCTCAGACGAGGTCTCGACTGCGCTTGTGCGGACTCACAAGGCCCACGAACCCCTCGTCGCCCTTCTCTCCAACCCAGCTATCAACGACGCCCAACTGATGCACTCTGCGCTCTCATTCCTCAAGAACCTGGCAATCCCCAGCGTAAACAAGCCGCTCCTTGGTGGCCTGCTAGAGCCGGGCTGCGTTCCTCGCATCCTGACGCTCGACACGCAGCCACAGGTTCAATTCGCCGCCGTTTCTTTGACTCGCCTGCTCATTGTGAACTGCCCGGACAGCGTTCGAGCGGTGTGCCAGCCCAGGGACGCCAGCTCTGCGGAATCCGCCAACGAGCACACCACCGCTCACGACATCATCTCGGTGTTCAGTCGTTCCGATGCCGAGCCAACCAACCTCGAGGCCGCTCGCAGTATTGCGGCCCTGTGCCGTGTGCTTCACACCACTCCAGTAGCCCCGATCCTGCCTGACTGGGATCCGTCCCAAGACACCTTCGTCTTCGAGCGCAAGGGGGCTGAGCCGCCAGTTACGGAAGCTGGTTCCCTCGAGGAGCGCGAGAGCAGTGTTAGAAACCAGTTCTATCACAGCATTGTGCCTACCAAGGCGCTGGCGTTCCTCATTACGCAGCAGAAGTGGCCGATTCTTCGATCAGAAGCTTGGTTTGTCTTCGCTCTCATGTGTCGGTCCCGAGATGGTGCTGGTGTCATCGCCTTGGTCCTCGATTCTCCCGAAGCTAGTGCTTCTCTGAGGCGAACAGTCCTGGGTGACGCAGCAGTGGACGGTGATGAAGTCAAGGCGATTGAGGCACCCGTGGAGGGCGCAACCGCTGATGTTGCGTCGATGACGGATGGCCTGGGCTTACAGCCTCAGCAAGTCGACCCGAAGCAACAGGCCAACATGGTCAAGGTCGACCGTGAGAATTGTCTGGTGATGTGCACAGAGATATTGAAGAACGCTCCCACTCCCCTGTCGGATGCGCAGCTGGCTTCGCTGCAAGATGTGGTTAGGCAGGGGACTGAGCTAATGGGACTCAATAAGTGATAAAACTAGTTCATAGATGGGCCCAGTCAGTCACTTAAGAGGACGACTATCCGAAAGCCCTAGCAAGCTAAATTAAGAGTCAGTTAGCAACATATCACAATATCTCAATCAATGTGTTCGAGACTCGTCACAGTGTAGAAATTGCTCGCGAAGCATTCCATTGACCATCTGATTACAGAACGACGCCGGTGATCATGCAATAAATTCTTTGAGCTGGACCTAGAGTGTATCTCTCCCTCCAAACCCGGCTAAGCTTTTCATCATAGCCTCGAACCGACGTTGCCCCTCCCTTTGAGACGCAAAGAGCAAAACCCTCAAACACCAGTTCCCTTTTTGACAGTTTATTTCTTGGCGGCCTCGGCCTCAGCAGCATCCCGCAGACGCTTCTCCTTAGCACCCTGGTATCGCTTGTTGGCGCGGGCCACACGCAGAGTTCGGTAGGCACCGGCCTCGATGGCAGCGGGCATCTCGCTCTTCTTGATCTCCTTGACAGCGATGTCGGTGGGGGCGATGGGGAGGGCAGCGGAGACGAGGGTAACCTTCTCGATCTTGGAGACGTCGGTCTTGGTGTCACCCTTCTTGGGGGTGTTGGATCGGCGGGGGAGGAGGATCAGGCGATCCTGGTAGGCCTTGAGGCGGGCGACGTTGGCGGCCAGGGACTCCTCGGAGAGGTTCTGTCGGCGGGAGTCGACGGAGATGCCGATGGTGGGAGCGAAGCGGCGGGAGATACCAGCCTCCTGTGGCAGTTGTTAGAAATCGCACAAATTTCCACTTTCCCGGGGCTGCTCTCGCTCTCGCTCGAGGCCCCGCCATTGGGAAATCATACCTTGAGCTCAGCCAGGGTGAAACCGCGGCCGGCACGGACGCGGCGGTTGTACCTAAGGGTAGGGCATCGCACCACGGGTCGGAGCTTGTCGACGGGTCGGGGAGCGACGGCGGCAGCCTTGGCCTTGCGGGCAACACGGCGGGACGCCTTCTTACCAGCCTGCGAAAACGGTCAATATCCTGCTGAATTTTTGATGCGACAGGCGTCGTCGCGCGCGCTCTTCTATCGCCATACCTGGTCGAAGTGGGTTCGAACCCGGCGTTGCCAATCCTTGCGGAAGTCTGTGGGAGGGGTCAGTCGCTGGGTTTGAAGATATCGTCAAATGTCGACGGTGGTGGCTCACGGTTGTTGATAAGCTTCTGGTTGTGCTTGATCGCCTGGACGAGGAAAAAGAATCAGTACATGCGTTCCTGTCGTTGCCATGCGCTGCATCGGGGCGAATTCCTTACCATTGTGCCTGCTTGCGATCAAACGTGCTCCGGTTGTCGATGGTCGTGAAGCGTGGAATTTTCGGAGGGTTGAGGCTTGTCAAATTCCTAGAAGGGTTTTCGAGCCCTACACTCGAGTACGTACTAGCCGAGCGTCGAAAATCAAGTGTGGGTCACGTGGTTTCGCTTCGGCCCTGAAGTGCGTGTTGTCGCCTGAATGCGCCAGGCATGAACGACCCACTCAGGTTACCACTAGATTATTCACGGAGGTGGCTTTAATGGTGGGGCAGGGTCGACGTCTTGAGGACTTGTGTAATTATTGAGAAGCCAGAGCTTGAGCAAGATGAGTGCTTGGCAGAATATTTACATTTTACAGACATTTGCTTTTCCATGATTGCCACAATGATGGTGATGGTACCCCCCGCTCGGGGTTGCTCAATCAAGCTCCCCTGGCTCCTGAGATGTCCGCACATGTTTTCCAGCCATAGCATAATGGAAAGGCGAGCTTTGACTGACTGTCTGCGGCCAATCCAGCTGTCCACATTTACAAGCCCAAAAGCTCACAAGCCTCTCGCGTCACATCCGCATCAGCATCGTCGGACATGCTGGTAAGATGATCACCCAATGTTCCCGAAACAAGCCGCATGATTTTAGGAGTTCGCCGTGAGCCTTGATCCCCGCCACTGTTGGTGAAAAGATCTTCGTTGATATGACCCTTGTTCGTTCGTGAGATGGGAGTAGCCTCTGTTGGGATGTATTGGGGAGGTTCATCGGCTGCCTTGCGAAGCGTCTCGGTGATATCCCAATTAGTCCTAATCAGCTTCTTCGTCATTTCGAGGACCGCACTTTGCGTCGACTTGGGCTTGTGGAAGAAATCATGGTTGTTCATGTCGTAGAGCAGTTTCTGGGCATCGGGGCTTCTGACATCCACGTTGTGCATCTTCAGGTCAAAGGACTTCGCAAAGCCCTCGAGATCGAACAGGCTGAGGACAGATCGTAGGTCCATCCTTCCCTGGGTTTTCTCCTGGCAGATTTGATAGAACTTTTCGAACCCCAAAGCGGACTTCTCGTCACCAAAGAGAACAAGTTGGTCAGACGCCTGCACGATGTAAAACTGGTCTCCATCCGCGTTTGGCGAGGTCTGGAGTATCGATGTGAATGTCGATCCCGCTAAAACGTCCCTAGGCAGCGGATCTGTCGAAGATGCCATGGTAGGGAGTTTGCGCTTGCCCAAGATGCTTGTTGGTCCAGTTCCAGACGCGTTGCGGAACGGTGGTCGTCCTGGGCTTTGACTTGGACCCAGATTTGAACTTTGAGCGATAGCCGTGTCATCCGCATCGTGATTATGAGCATGAACGAACTCCAGCAGCTTTTTGGTTCCGTCAGAACCGCCAATCGCTTTGACGAGCATCTGTAGGGCCTCCAATACATCTCGGTCGCCCCCCTGTCGGTTCAGCTCCAAGATCTCTACCGTGGTATGGGCGATTTCGGCTAGTCCTATTGCTGACTTGTGCGGACAATTCGGATCAAGCTTAATGAGTCCCAAGGACTTTTCAAGCGCAGCGGCCATTTTCTGTTGCACCGGCTTGTAGCTCGAGGGTGGTTCTGGGCCGAGGCCACTGCGGGCCAGAGTTGCCGGCTCGGGATTGAGAGCCAAATTCGGAGTGCGAATAGGCCCGCCGCTGGAAGACAAGATGTCTCGCGGGCGGCCGTCGGGATAGTAGGTCCACGTGAGTCGGTCAATGTATCCGCTGTCAGGGTTGTAGCCCATGTGTCTTGCTCGCTGTGTGTAGATCCCAGCTGTCTGGTGGTAGTCTCGTAGCCAGATTCGAAACCGCCCGCAAGATTTGTTAGACTCAAGAATTTGGTTTTCATTCCCGAATAGCTGGAGGGCTCTTATGTATCCTTCGAAGGACAAGTCGGCTTTCGGGCGATTGCTAAGAAAGAACTCAGCACCATAGAGTCTGTCATGACCAGGAATCCCAGAAGGTGGCGGGGTGACACGGAAACAGCGATCAGACATGGTGCTTTGGTGATGCAGGCTTTAAGAGCAAAGAGTCTTCTTACGAGAATACAGGACGAGAGGTATCGAGCCTGGGAGTTGTGGGGTGGGCTGAATCGAATCTGAGAGCAGCTTGAGGTTTCGTTGCCGCAAGACGAGCTTACGAGCACCAGACACCACGTCCCCTGGCGGGAGAAACAGACACTCGTCGTCGACAAGGTAGGAGAGTACCAGGCACTACATCCGCTTGATAATAGGTGCTAGTAGGTAGTCGCATGATTTATCCTGGCTCCATGCCGCTCGTCTGGGCTTGGTCATTGGGCTGAGGGCCCCAGAGGATGGACAACGTGAGGCGAGTAACTACTGAACGATCATGGTCGTTGTCTGTTCCTCGACGGCTCCATAGATGAATCCGCATCATTGAGGCCCGGGTGCCACGTCCGCAGATCAGCCATCTGCCTTGAACAGGCGGCTTCCCATTCGATGCGATTGATACACCCCAAACACGAAAGGAACGGGACTGTTTGGGCAAGCGGTGGCGATTTTGAACCATAAACACAGGGCGGCTAGTGCCAGCTTAATTAGGCCGTGCAGGACGACAACCGCCACAGATGCTTTACGACTTCGTTCGCTGCACACAAGACGGAGCTTCTGTTCCCATATTCCCAGCGATTTCAGATTGTGGCCTTGAAATTGAGACATGAACTGCTGAGTGCCTCAGTTCTCAGGATGCACAGGCCACCAAGGCACCAGTTCTGGGTTGCCAGGCAGCTGCCAGGCACCAACGGCTGAAATTCCACAGTGCATGCACGGTGAGCCCCACTGCTTAGGTATATAATCTCGCCCTCCCTCCTCGCTTTTACCTTTTTTCTCTTTTCTTCTTCATACTTACCTTGTTGGTCAAGGGGTAGCTCAAGATTTACCCCTTGAAGCTGGGAGGGCCTGCATTGCACACACGCGGAGTCGTTCCCTGCTCTATTGTCCTTCGGGGCCATAGCTGGCGCAATTTTTGATTTATTCCTCTTTTCATTGTGAGCTACGCTTTATGTGTGGTCATGAAGAAGAGACTGTAGAGTTGACTGCACGGCTGTGCCGCCACTTGGCGTCGCCTCGCTCATTGTCGAACCAAATGACAGTGAGCCCTGGAATCCATCGCATCTAGAGGCCCTGAGTTCCCGGTTCCAGCAAGGAACAGCATTCTGTCACGCTCCTGCGATGCTTGCCACCCGGATATGAAGCCCTGAAAAATGTTTCTTTGAATGCGTCGCGTACGCGCAACACCTCTCCATAGACCGAACGCGACTGACCACAACGGCTCGCAAAACCCTTACGGCCACGTACCAGAGATTGGCCTATCCATGCTTGGCCAGACCACATGCCTTGAAGGCTCGTTCCAAGCCTCTTGACCCTTCCTTGTGTACCTGCAGGGTAGTCCACGTCGTGCAGCTTCATCCTGTTGGCAAGACATTCAACATGGTCGTTTCTCCCTTAATCATGGGATTGAGGAGCTTCCAGCGCCCATTTTATGCAGCTGAGAAGAGCCACGCCTTCCACTCGTGGTCAATTTGACATCTGGTTCTGGCTTTTCTTAGCACGCACCCATTGACGTGATCTTGAGGTAGCTGTTTGCTTTTCGTAAATTTTTTTTTTAGGTGCCTCAAGGGCGCATAATTACCAGCATTTAGACAGGCATCTACTTTGTAGAACGACAAGTACCGTAGCAAAGTACCGGAAGAGCAGCTCCAACTGAACAGGCCACTCTTGTGTCGGCCGCCGTTGCTCTCATCGGACAATCGGGATTCATCTGCAACCCTGTGATGCTGTCTTGTCGCAGCCGAAGCTAAGCCGCGCCAATCACACACCCGCAATTCAGACCCTCCAATGCTGGCTCAGCGCTCACCCCCGAAATTTCTCATGACACCACTCTTTTGGACGGCAACCCACGCACGCAAATCCTCATCCCACCTCCCGTCGACGACCACGAGGCTCGCCAATCCACCCCACGGCGCGCGTAGCACACAGCCGACGCTCACTCTCTGTCACCAAAAGCCAGAGCCAGGGCACCCGTCGACAAAACGCGCAGAGCAGCCCAACATGGCGTCCAGAATGGGCCCCCGGAGCGTCAAGGACGCCACCCGCTTCACGTCCACCATCCCCCACGCAACCTCCAAGTCCGCTGGTGCCGCGCCAAAGGCCTCGCCCCGGATCCCCGGCGAGACGCCCGAGCAGCGCGTCCGGAGGCTCCGCCAGGCGCACTTGGCTGCGCAGAAGGCCCAGATCAGCAAGACGGACAGGGTCCTTGATGTGTCGCGCCGATTCTTCGACGTGGCGCACCGATGGACGGTGGGAGGCATTGTGATATTTACCGGTTCGTCCGCACCCTTCATCTGCCAAGCAGATGCGGTATTGTGGCCTGCGAGGCCCAATTGGACCGGCCAGAAGTTGCTAACGAAGTGGTCCGATGTCTTATAGCCGTCGCCGGTGTTGTCAGCATCTACTCCGTCTGGGACATGCTCCGATACAACCGCGCCCGCCGCGCCGAATGGGTCGAGGCCCAGAAGAAGCTCGAGGCCGACGAGCTTGCCAGCGCTCGGCTGGCGTACCTCAAGGGCACTGCCACCGAGGAGCAGATCGAGCTCGTCGAGGAGGCCAACCGCGAGGCCGAGGCCAAGGGCACCAAGCTGCCTCCCCTGCTGGCCGCCCCCGAGCACCGCACGCACTTTGAGGAGCACTTCAAGTCCACCATCGAGGGCACCCCCGACGCTAAGGACGGCGAGAAGAAGGGCATGTTCGGCACGCTGACGGGCATGCTCGGACGCCAGGAGCAGGGCGAAGAGGTGGGCTCGTCGCAGGAGCGTCTCGGCTACGAGAGCCTGTGCGAGGAGGACGAGTCGACGGGCGTGCGTGACAGCGACCTGGTCCGATCCATCGAGAACAAGGCCCGCAACGCCTGGGAGAAAGAGAAGGAGAACCAGAGGCAAGGCGGCAGCCTTGACCAGCTTGGCCTGCAGCCGGCCGGCGGCCCAAGCGAGGCCCCCGCCAAGAAGCCCTGGTGGAAAATGTGGTGAAGGACAAGATACAGGAGTAATGACGGGAGACAATCGGACGAGGACAGACAAAGTGAGTGTATCATACCGTGTAGATTGGCATTTGTTGCATTTAGACGGCGTCGGGGTGTCTATATCTTGTATGTACCACCAAAAAGGGGAGAACAACAGCCCTACTTTACCATATACTTTATCTATACACCAAAAAAATATCAAGCGAATGCAAAATCAATGCGGCCGGTGCGCGTTTCTTATGTCGGCAGAACGCCATGTCCGCTGTGGTCTCTCTAATGAAAAATAGCAAATCTATACGCCTTTGACCTGGTGGCAGCTGCTTCGGCTTGCCGGGGCGGCGACCCCAATTCCATTCCCGACCGGTATTATATGTACAAATGACACGTCTTAGCCATGCGCTACTTGCAAACACCCGCTTGCTCCAAGTGATTGTCAAACGCCCAAAACACAGAAGACAAAGGAAACGAAATCAGCCCGTGTTTGGGAGGTGTCAGTCCATTCTCATCTCAGTCCCAGCAATTTCATGACGGTGGCAATCGCCTCAAACATCGTCATGCAACTCAACTCGTTCGGTTCGTATCCGAGCAATCAAAGGCAGCATTCTATGCCGACATTGAAGAAACCCTCATGAAATTGCGAAATGCTGTCCATCAAGCTTTGGGGACCGTGCAACATCGTTCTCTCGTGCATCGGATCAAGCGTCGGATACTCCCTCCGTGCTTATCAGCCAATCAAATCATTTCGTGCCAACGATGATGTGATTGAAGTGTCCAGGAACCTTGAGCCGGCACTTCTCACAGTCAGACCGGTAGCCAATGCTGAAACTCTTCTTCATGCCGGGTTGCCACGTCCAGTGGTTAACTGTGTGTCGGCTGCGAGTGTGGCCCTTGCGGCTGGGCGAGGGCGTGGTAGGATCTTCATCGCCATCAGCATCCTGTTGAGAATGCTGGGCCTCGACATCCATCATGGCATTCGGGTGTTCCATGCCGTGCGAGGGCGATGAATGGATCGGCAGCTCTGTGTACTCGTTCGGCATGCCCGAGGGATGGTCCATAACCATGGCTGGTGAGTTCATACAGTCGTCGGCTTCGGATATGGGAGAGGGCAAGCGGCGGTTGTTTTGAACGGCTTGCCAGCCGTCCGACTGCACCATGGTGCGGGGTACCGACAGCTCCTCTGCAAGGCCTTCCGTGTGGTGGCCCATGTTAATGACACCATTTAGGTTCGATACCGCCGGTCCCGGGCCGGCCCATTCACACTGCTGACCTCGCACCTGGGCAGCGAAGCTGGGTTGTATCGGAGTTGGCATGCGGCCATTGGACTCGTTGATGGGAAGGTTGAGGTTTCCGTGGTTGAGGGGCTGCATCTGGGGAACGTCATCCATCATGTCCATTTCCTGGTGCTGTTGCTCGACCGGCTGACCCGGTGTCATGGACCACTGCGAGCCATCGGCGCGGGGCATGTGCTCGTCGGAATCGGAGTTCTGGGGCGTTGACCAGGAAGGAGGCCATTGCTGCGAAGTGCGTGGTGAAGTTCGTAATGGCAGACACTGAACTCGTTTCTGGATGAATGTCAGCATGCGTTATCACAGACGGAGCTCGAGAGGGCCAACGTACGTTGCGGTGCTCGTAGAAACCTACGGAGCCATTGGCCAAGTCCTCCTCTTCGTGCGCCCGCTTCCGCTGAATCTCTAGCGAGGCATCCGAATAACTGGGAGCGGCGAACATGATGCCGTCGAGAATCGGCTGGTGAGGATTTGACGGGCGAGAAAAAGAGAAGCAAGAGGTTGGCGAGTCCCAAGGTACAGGTCAGATTCACGACTCCGCTCGGGCCCGGGGGTGTGTTAATGCAGGTGGAGAAGATACGACGAAAGCACAAGAGGTCGGGTTTGCAGTCTGAGCGAGAGCTGAGCTGTGCGCGTCACAGACTCGACGACACGACTCGTAACGGGTGGCGACTGGCGATGGATGGCGAAATGAGGAGGCCAGCTCGAGCTGGCAGGTTGAGCAGAGGAGGAGGCTGAGCCTGGCGCAGTAGGAAGCCTTAGTACTTGGGAACGCGCGGGTGGTCGATGGCAGTCGTCGGCCGGGCGGTTGTAGTGGGTCACGGGGTTCTGCCTGTGCAGCAGAAGGAGGGGAAGGATGGCAGACGAGACTGAGGTGCTGCAAACAACCAGCGGATGCAGTACTTTGGTTGAGGTACCACGGGCGGGCGCGGGTGCGAGGTTGGTGGTGCAGGACTGGTGCTGGCGCCAACGCTGACTGGCTGGAATGGCGAGGAGGGTACTTTGGTGCTGGGTACAGGCCCCTCCGCAGGCGACTCGGAGCGAGGGTGGGTGTCACCAAAGGCCTGGCACAGGTACCAGTTTGTGAGAGCCGGGGTGCGCACAGGATGCGACAACGGGAACTGAGACACACGGCTGGGACGTACTGTCTCGCAAATGCAAGCGGCGGCCGGGGCTTGGGTCGCCGACGAACTAGCGAAGAAGGGAGAGGGAACAAGAGCAAGCGAAGAGATGTGAGAGACAAAAAAGTAGGACCACCCGCAAGTACAGCTCGGGATGAATGACAAACAAACAGAACAGAAAAAGGGGGGGTTGGCGTTGGTTGGTTGCTTAGAACAAGTGGGTGTGAAGGATCAAACAATGAAGGCCAGAAAACGAAGCAAACTTGGGCAAGGCAACCCGAAAATAAGTCCAAAGGAGTGACAGAAGTAGAATACGGGCAATGGCAACAATGAGCCGCCAAAAAAATTTAGTTGAAGTCGAGTAAATAAACAATGGTGTCCGGAGGGAAAGGGGGAATGAGGGTAGAGATGGAGAAACCACACGATGTTACAGTTCGGGGTTCAGGTGGCCTCGTCCGCTTCGTCCTGGTCGCGCCCTCTCTCCACCACCGTTCGTCACCCATACCAATGCGACTGGCCCGCCCTGGTCCATCATCCCGTCGTGCTCCAGCTACGTGCCAATAGCGTCATGGCTGATTGCTGCACCCCAGACCAGGCAGAACTGGCATGAGATTCTCGGGTTCTGCGCGCAAGACCACTTGCACCACCACGGCGGCGCCCAGGGCCCCTCGCCATCGTCAGGCGAGCGAGCCTAGCGAGACGGCCAGCAAGGGTTCATTGGCCAGGGTATTGTCCCACGGGCCAGGTAGAGGACCGAGCCACCTTGGAACCCTCCGAAGAACCCGTATCGAAACGGCGTAGAAAGTGCTGGGCCTTTGGAGGTGAGGCTTGATGTGTGAAGACATTGCCGGGCATGGATGTGATAGCCGCGGTCAATTGGAATTTTGGCCCAGTGATGTTCCTGTTGTGAATTGACGGTTGCACATCCTGACATCCTATCGCCCATCTGTCATATTTCACCTCCACCATTCCGTTGCTTTTCGATTCTGGGGTGACATTCCATCATCTAGGGTAGTCTGGGGACATGAGCACGATTCGAGTCACACTGTCCTCGTCGCGCCCTTAACCAGGGGCAAAACACGATGGGATGTTTGATCGTGAAACTCTATTCTAGTAATTGGTTGAATGGTCGCCTCGTTTGACGATGCCAACCGCTGTGTTTCAAAGTGGCCGAAGGAAACAGAAAAAGACAGGCACCTACTAATCATAACCTGTTTGCACAATTCAGCCAAACCCACACAGCCTGGCATTTTTAGCCAATTACTCATTACACATGCACATAATATTACCATCACATCAACTATACTCGATTCTATAAAGTGCGAGAAAACCAATCACATCCAACATTCCCGCATGCGTCTGCACGTTGCCTCACGTTTATTTCCCCGATGCTTCAATTGGTGCCATGCCTGCTCGGGTCCGGTCCGCCCCACGCCAGAGACAAAAATGGTGGAGCACAGCAATGGCGCATTTCAGCACGCAAGGCAAGCTACGGCCGCACCGCCATATACAGTACCAGTACAGCGTTAGAAACGTGGATCAATCCTGCTCCAATATTACGTGGGGGAGGACTAAATTGTTGCTTGTTCGAGGTTCGCTAGTGGGTTGCCGGCGATGCTGCGACGCTTGTTTGCTGGAGTCCTTCCCACCACCGTGCTGTGCCTTTGCGCATCCCGCGTCTCCCGCATATTCTCAGGCATGCCTACTACGCCCTGGATTCGTGCAGAGGCCGACATCGCCCTGGGCATAGGCAACTGTCGTATGGTTCGACCATCCCGAACCTGCAGTGCAACCCCGAGCATCTGGCACATTCAATATGTTGATGCGGAGGTCTCCAGCGGTGAAGCTGTCGTACTGACGGGCTTGATGCCGTCGCTGTGCTCATTTGATGCAGACAATAGCCTTGATATTCTGGCTTTCTGGGAGATCACTTCCGAGGTCACCAATATTTAATTCATTGTTTCGTGCGAAACGGAGCCGCAATGGGCATGTCAATTATCCCCAACTGCCAGGCCGTTTTCATTGGTGCCTTTGTGGCGTTTTCTCGTCTGGCAGGATATACGGATACCCACAGGGAAAATTGTTCGCCAATTGGGTTTAGACCATTGGAAATTTCTAGGAACTGACGTCGTCCACGGGCAACACAAGGGCCCGGAATCACAGGCCAAGAGAAGCGTCCAGTGGGAACACGGGCACTCCACTAGAAGACTGAACAGTGCCAGGGCCTCCGTAGGGCCGGGCGCAGCACCTAACACTGGTGCGCAGCCGAACATCATCCTTCTGCCCCTGCACCGTGGGCGCACCAGGGCACCGAGGACACCAGTGGTTCCTAGAACTTACTGCACCGGCTACCCCTCGGTGGGGCCCCCCTCCGAAGCTACTCCGAATGGTTTTGCTGCCAACATTTTGAGTCACCGCGAGACGCTTTTTGCATTGGGCGCGCCTTAGTTTCGATACCTTCTCCTCTCTGAATATACCCCCATTCACTATTGGATCCCATCCATATATCATCGTGGTTTCATTGATTGAGTTCCTCAGCTGACGCATTTCTCCAATACTGCTGCATCGGCTTCTGACCTCGCCACTTCCCCTCCCCACCGCCAAAAAGACATTGCTGCCAACGCGCAATCTTTTTTTCTGAACTCCAAACTCGGCGTCAAGATGGCCCAAGCTACTGATGATACCCGCCGTGAGTTGCCCCTGCGATGCTTCCTGAATTATAGCCTTTCCACACTCTCCTACGACCCAGTGTCGTCAGGGTTGTTGATACTTCCCGCTCGCCACCCACCCACGCTGTCCTCATCGTCAAGGCTCTGTTCGCTGACATTGCGATCCCTCTAGTCCTGGGACAGGATCCCCTGATCCCTCCTGCTCTCCTCACCTCAGAAATCCCCATGACCGAGAGCGCTGTCAATACCGTCGTGAAAGGTCGAAACGATGCCGCGGACATCATCCTGGGCAACAGCGATCGGCTGCTTGTCATTGTCGGCCCCTGTTCTATCCACGACCCCGAAGCTGCCCACGAGTACGCTGCTGGCCTCAAGGCCCTGGCTGACAAGCTCTCCAACGACCTCTGCATCGTCATGCGCGCCTACCTCGAGAAGCCCCGAACAACTGTTGGCTGGAAGGGTCTGATCAATGACCCCGATATCGACTCTTCCTTCCAGATCAACAAGGGCCTGCGGGTCTCCCGACAGCTCTTCGTCGACCTCACCTCCAACGGCATGCCCATTGCCACCGAGATGCTGGACACCATCTCCCCCCAGTTCCTTGCTGACTGTATCTCGGTTGGTGCCATCGGTGCCCGTACTACTGAGTCTCAGCTGCACCGTGAGCTGGCCTCCGGTCTGTCCTTCCCCGTTGGTTTCAAGAACGGCACCGATGGTGGCCTCGGTGTTGCTATTGACGCCATTGGCGCTGCCGCCGCTCGCCACCACTTCATGGGTGTCACTAAGCAGGGCCTTGCCGCCATCACCCGCACCAAGGGTAACGAGCACTGCTTCGTCATCCTCCGTGGCGGAACCAAGGGTCCCAACTACGATAAGGAGAGCATTGCGGCCGCCAAGGAGACTCTGATCAACAAGAAGCAGAAGATGGCCATCATGGTCGACTGCTCGCATGGTATGTCAACCCGAAGCTAGGCTAGCAGTTGGATTCTGTAGCTGACTTTGTCCAGGCAACTCCCAGAAGAACCACAACAACCAGCCCAAGGTCGCCAAGGTCGTCGCTGACCAGCTCCGCGAAGGCGAGAAGGCCATCGTTGGTGTCATGATTGAGTCCAATCTTGGTGCTGGTAACCAGAAGGTCCCCGCCGAGGGCCCCGCTGGCCTGAAGCGCGGTGTTAGCATCACTGATGCCTGCATTGACTGGGAGACCACCACCACTGTTCTTGAGGACCTTGCTGAGGCCGTTCGTGCTCGACGACAGGCTGCGCAATAAAAAGATCGCAGACGAGCAGAGTGGTGTGTAGTTGAAGTGACATTTCGTCTTGCTGTTGCATGGCGATGCTTCGGCCCGACCGAAATGATCTGGCCAAGAGGAGCGGTAATGAACGTGTGCAATTGAGACTCAAAAGGCGGAAAAAGTTAACTTTGCGAATGATCGGCGCATCTAGGTGGTATTGAAAAGAAGATTTGACATGATGCATTGAGTCGCTCGTCGTGGGACCAAAGCCCAGTATCCAGTTTACCATTCCCTCGCCATCGAGAAGATAAGGCTTGGCGTCTCCCGTGGAATAAATTGCGAAATACTCATGGTGCAACTCCCGAACTCCTTGGACCGGTGTGTGAATCCTGTGTAGGCCAAGCCTCGCCCTTCACTGCGGGCGGTTCGGCATTGGCTCGTAACTCGCAGTAGGCCGCGCTAGAGGGTTGCCTCCGCGGAATCCAGACACTCGCTTGACTGTGGCCCAGCCTAGGAGTCCGACTGTACCGACGATGAAGGCCCAGACAATGATCTTGTCCTTGTTGCTGTCCCGCTGGAAACACATGGTGGTGACATCCTCTTCCTTGGCCTTCTTACAGATGTCGAGCTCCTGGCTCAGGCAGAAGGCTTTGGTGCAATCGGCGCAGGGCTTGGGCTTCGATCGAGGCGAGAGCTCAGGAGAAGCGTCGCGGGCTTCATTCGCCTGGTACTCAGGCGCAATGCCAGAGCTGAGGATGGCTGACCGGCGAAGGGCTTGCGCTGACGTTTCATCGCTCGTGGTCAGGGGGATGATGGTGCTGTTCTTGAAGCAGGTGCATTTGCAAAACGTGGGCGCAGCTGGAAGGCTCAAGTTAGCGATTGCGAAGACGGAATGATGTTTGGGGGTGTGCGTACTGGCAGCGACCAGGGAGGTGAATGCTCCCAGAAGGAGGATCAGAAATGATATCCTTGCCATTGCAGCAGCTGAAACGGTTGCGACTGATTACTGAGAAGTACAGAGCAAAGCACCAGGCTCTACAGCTGATGACGGGCGGCGGGTTGTATTAGGAGATGTTTGGCATTGGAGCTCGAGACGGGGAACAGGTCGCAGTATGCACTGGCCAGGGTGCAGTTACCCAAATTGGGTTAGTCAGCGACTACGCCCGTCACGGTGCACCTCAACCTCCAAGGCCTAAATATCTTGCTCTTTGCGTAAAAAGACGGTTGAACGCTGTAAGATCTATTAGTATGATGAAGTCCCAAGAATAGAAGATACGTAGGAGCTTCAATGGGTTCACATACCTGGGCTTCACTCAGAGATTCCCCGTCTTCGCGAAGTTTTCGTATAAGAGACCATGATTTTGCAACTGAAAGGCATCGAATCACTTCTGACTCGAAAATTGGATGAAAGAGGGAAAGAAGGGACCAAAATCCCACTCCGAAGCTCTGAAAACAGCTGAGGGGTTTAAGCCCATAGCTTCCAGCCAGTCATTCTCATCTTTGGTTATATGTTTACCCGGTGCTTGCGGGTCGATCATTGGCACCGCCACATGGCCCGCCGCACCAGCCACAGCCGCGAGACCACTGGGGCAGCAGCGCCACAACGCAAAAAGTTCCCTTCCCTAAGCTCGTGCCGGCCCATCTCGAACAGTTCGATACCTTCGATTTCGTCTCGCAAATCCGACCAATTCCCCCCGACACTCCCACCCCTCCCTCACAATGCCACGACTACCGCGGGTGCGGGGACTCCCGTGTCTGCATCAAGTGGCCGCCGTGCCCTCAACCTCATCCGCCGTCCGGGTCCCCTTCGCCGCGTCCGTCGCCGCGTCCCGAACAATCTCGACTACCGCACCACTCGCCGGCAAGAACACTGAATGGATCCGAGGCAAGCTATGGCAGGGCGAGGCGCCCGGCCCCGAGGACCCTTACACCCAGCGCCCCGAGCCGGAGGAGCAGTCAAACCTGCCCGAGGAGGCCCGCGAGTATGCTAGCCAAAAGGACAACCGGCCCTACGCCGTGCAGAACACTCGCCTTGCCCTGCCCCCGAAGCGCACCGAGGCCACTTCCGAGAAGGAGCTCGAGTCGCTAGATGCGAGCTACACCCCCGCGACGACCATTGAGGGCCTGGAGACGATCGCGACGGTTGACAAGTGGTGGTACCTGCCTGGCCACTGGGGCGAGGAAAGCAAGTTCCAGGGCTTCGCGCTCGCCCGTCAGACTCAAGACAAGGGCGTCCTGCAGGTATACCTACGAAGGGCTGTAATTGAGACCCTGGCGCTCCAGCAGAACGGGCTGCTGGAGTCTTGGGTGTCCAAGAAGTGGCCTGCCGGGGACCGTACCGAGCTCGACCAGGTGCTCGCCCTAGGCCTCAGTGTGGGGGATGGCAAGGCCACCCTAAGCGGCGATGTGTCGGCCGTGACGCAGGCTTTGACCAGCGAGGCTGTCGAGGCAGCCGAGAAGCTGCCCAAGATCACGCCGGATGCCGCCAGCCAGATCGTTGAGGGCTGGAACTCCGACTGGGAGTCCATCGCCCTGGATGAGCAACTCAAGTTTGCCGTACGTACCACATGCTCTTCACCCCCCATCTGAACAACCATGTAACCCAAGTGCAGATCCGAAAGCGTGTCTACCAGCTCACTGGCCGTCTCATCCCCGACGCCAAGCTTGGCGCCGCCCACACCGTCTCCCACATCATCACCCTCACCCTCAGCCCCGTAATCAAGAACAGCACCAAGAAGCTCGCCGAGATCATCAAGGCCAAGGGTGAACTGACTCAGCTGCCCAACGTCACAGTACACAGCAAGAAGGTCGGCGTCATCGACAAGGAGAAGGCCATCGGTCGCTGGAAGGTCATCGAAGAGGAGCTGGAGAAGCGTGACTTGCCCATCACCGGCACTGCAGGCCTGGCAAGAAACAAGGAGAGGGAGTGGCTGTCCGGCAGGGCCTAAGCGCTTGGCACAGCTTTTGTATAAAATGGAGCAGTGGAAAGAGGAGGCGACGGTGGCATGTTGGGCTGCCGTGTATATTTGCACATGTACAACAGACTCATGAAAAGGCTCGTTTCTACCAGCGGATGTATGCCCCAGTGAATGTGTCGTGATTGCACCACGCGTGATCAAGTTGCCAGAGTTCTCTTCTAAAACATTGGGCTACTGCTGCCGGAATGGACTCGGTTGCTGTTCTCAGCAATGTCATTCGAGGCTCAATTAGCTGAATCTAACCCTGTACAATGTGCCTGAAGCGGCACGCGTTTTCCATGCGGTGAATCTCTATGCGCGTGAGCCGCCTGTTTTACAGATACTTGTTGTCGACAAGCCACTGCTTGACATCCTCTCGGTCCCGAGCCAGCCACTTCTGCCTGGCCTTGATGAGATCCACGCTCTGAGCATAATCGAGCTCAAAGCCCTTGGTGCCCTTCTCTCCGAAGAAGCGCTCCACGTCGGCCAGCTGGTCCTCCTGAGTGAAAGCGCTGGTCGCGATGGCTACAACGCTGCCAAGGAGAGACATACCGGGTGGCAGGCGTTTGGTCAAGGCATCCCAGTTATCCTTGACTGAAGCCCACAGCGCCACGGCACCTTCTCGGTGAGCCCGCAGCCCGCTGATGGGCATGTAGATGTCCTGCGTCTTGACCTCGCCGCTGAGCGTGTAGGCGAGAGTGCGCTTGATGAGCTCAGGGTCTCTGGCATATCCAAGACTGCGGAGAGCAGTGTTCCGCTCGATGCTCTGCTTGGCCGTCTCGTACTCCTTGAGAACAGCGTTGTACTCGGCCTCGCCGCCATAGGATAGGACAACGCAAAAAACGCTGGAGCGCAGGTTGGGGTGCACAGCATCCCGGTCACCACTGATAAACTTGTTGAACAGGTCAAATGCGGCGGCCTTGGTCGTTTCATCGCCAGACATGGCGGCTCTGCCGAACATGAGAGATTTGAGCTCTTGCGTGGTATGATCATCCTTGTCGGTAATATTCCAGCCCAGCTCATTGGCCTTTGGGCTCACAAGGTCACGCTGGAACGCCTTCAGGGCCTTGGTGATGTTCTCGTCCTCGAACATCCAGGTATCCCGGACGGAAGACACACGGACACTCAGCTCATCCCAAACAATGTACTCACCCTCAGAATCAAAGCTCTGCAGCAGGGAGAGAAGACCAGAAGTCTTCTGGTAGCCTGCACCAGCGAGAGCACCAGCATCGGCGACCATGCCTGCTCGATCCTCAACGCTAAGAAGCCCTGCCTTGGCGTTCTGGCCTAGCTTTTGCAGACGCTCGGTCGTGTACGAAGTGCGGTAAATTCCAGAGTGCCCAGCGTTGAGTTTGAAGAAGTCAAAGTCAGGAACCTTGAAATCCGCTTCACGAGTGTTGAGCGTGAGGCCCTCCTGCAGGCCGTCCTTTGTTCGCAAGTTGAGGAAGACAGGGTAGAGCACCTCGTCCTCTTCCGGCTTGACGTCGGCGGTACGCAAGAAGCGATTCTGCTTGACATGAATAGTGCCGTTTGACTTATTCTCAGTGACCGTCACAACAGGGAAGCCGACCTTCTTTGTCCAGATATCGGCTACGCGCTTGACGTCCTGGCCGCTGGCTTCGCTCAGCGCCGCCCACAAATCACTGGTCTCGGTGTTGCCGTAAGCGTGCTTTTTGAGGTAGCGTCGAACTCCCTCGAGGAAGACATCCTCACCAAGGTGCTTGGATATCATGCGCAAGACGCACGAGCCCTTCTGGTAAGAAATGGCATCAAATATTTGATTAATCTCATCGGCGCGCTTTACCGGGACCTCGATGGGGTGAGAGCTGCGGAGGGAGTCAAGGCTCAAGGCAGAGCGGAGATCATCGATGACATAGCTCTCCCAGACCTTCCACTCGGGGAAGAAGACATCAGCTGAGTACCATGACATCCAGGTAGCAAATCCTTCCTTGAGCCAAAGACCATCCCAGAAATCCATCGTGACGAGGTTGCCAAACCAGAAATGACTGATCTCGTGGGCAACTACTTCGTAAATTCTCCGCTTTGTCAACCCTGAGCTCGTTTTCTCGTCCAGGAGAAGGTCGACGACTCGGTAGGTGATGAGACCCCAGTTTTCCATGGCGCCGGCGGCGAAGTCGGGGATTGCCACCATGTCCACCTTTGGAAGAGGGTATTGGCTTCCAAACTGCGTCTCATAGAACTCGAGCGTGCGAGCTCCCATCTCGGCCGAGAAGACCGCATGCTCAATGTTTTGGTCGGGGGTACAGTACACACGAACGGGGATACGGAATTTGTTGGTCTCGTACACCTGCAGGTCTCCAATGACGAACGCAACTAGGTACGTGGACATGATGGGGGTCTTGTTGTAGGTAATGGACTTGCGCTTCCTTCCCGTCATCTTTGAGTCTATGTCGCACTGCGAAGCAACATCCATGTTGCTGAGGCAGACGAGGTCATGGTCGGCGATGAGGGTGATAGTGAAAGTGGCCTTCAGCGCGGGCTCGTCGAGACAAGGGAATGCGCGACGGGCATCGGTGGCTTCCATCTGGGTGGTGGCCAAGTACTTGACATTGCCATTCTCGTCCTTGTAGGACGACCGGTAGAAACCGGCCATTTCATCGTTGAGAGTTCCGGTAAAGCGTTGGGTGAGTCTGGCCTTGCTGCCGGCAGGGATGGTTTGATCGAAGGCAATGGTCGTTGTCTGCGAGTCCTTGTCGTAAGTGAGCACGGGGCTCGAGCTGATGGTGGCACCTTGGGCTTCGATTAGAGTCTCATGAATTTCGAGATCGAGGGTGTTCAGGGCGATGGAGGCCGAGTCCTCTACGACGTCGAAGTCGATGATGACGGTGCCCTCGTACTTGAAAGTCTCAAAGTTTGGCTCCATGGTCAGGTCGTAGTGTAGAGGTTTGACATTCTTGGGCAGGACCTGGCGGCCGCCGGCGACGTCGAGGCTTGCACCAGCCGATTCTCCTCCGTTGCGATACATGGCGCGGCGGTATGAACAATGTCGTTTTCGTGGTGAGGTTGACGCGCAGAAGAGGGCGGCGGGGTAGGAGGCGGGCTGGAGTGAAGGGCGAGAGCTGGAGCAGGTGGAGAAGGTGGAATGTGGATTAAAGGCAGCGAGATGCTGCACCCGAGTCTGAGTGCGAGTTGGAGAGTCAGCTTGAGCTTGAGCTTGATCTTGAGCGCGAGGGCGAGGGCGAGAGAGCACAATGAAGCTTACATGAAGTTGGAGATGTGCCAATGCTGACGGAGCTGGAGCTGTAGCTCTGCGGATGCGGGGGAGGGGCAGTGCGGAATGTAGGCTGCGGATGCCACTGGGCGGCGCTGCTGAGGGCGACTGGGCCAGGAACTGCAGGCGGTAACTGGGCAAGGTGCTGTTGCGTCTGATGATGAGACTGTTGAGATTGATGAGGCCACGCAATTGAGATGAAGTCGTGGTGGAAGCCTGGAGCTGGCCCAGTTGGTGCCTCATCACGCGCAACGGAGCACTGGACAGTGCCGTCGCAGCTGGGCCTGCGCCACCCACTGCCATTGTCTCTCCTGATTGTTGTGATTGTCTGCGTCGACAAGATTTCGTGAGGCGCCTCCACTAAGTTAGTGCTCTTCCCACTGGTGAGCCGAAAAAGCTCGGACCATCCCTTGCCGGAGTACCTTAGCCTGAATGGCCGCCAATGGATTGTTTGTCGACCAACAATACCTGCCTGACGCAAGCCGACAGAACTCTCAATGAGCGGGTTGGGGACTTTGCATAACAAGGGAAGGGATGCTGCCTCCAGGGGTTGAGTCTGATTGTCCATTGTTGCTGTTGCGTGAATCTGGCACGCTGTCTCACGCTCACTGCCCTCTCATGGCCGGATGACAGACACTCGAGGCAATGCCAATTAGAGGCGACAAGCATCACAAATATTAAATCGTGACTTGCACAACTAATACTGTTGAGGCTCCTCTATATTTTATAATTCTTAGGAATTGTAATGAACTAAACCTGATATTATACTTGCCTAATCTGATACTGTACTTGCGTAACCTGCGCCTAAATGTATCTGCATATCTTAAATATCTGCCAGTAGCAATATGCACTATCAGAGCACCCTTGTGGAGACTCTGCAGGAGATGGAGCGATTGACATTTGAGTTAAATGCTACCTAATTACATCCTCTGCTGGAAGTCATGACTGCCCATCATGACAACAGGGGCGCCCTGAATTAATTATCCAACCCCTGCAGCATAAAACCCGATCAGAACACAGACGCTAATGCGGCCAAGTCAAGAGTCGCATCGCTTGGCAATCGAGAGGTTGGAGGACCAGTTGGCATTTTATTCCCTCAAATAGCTTGTTTACTTCATCTTTTCAAGAATGTAGGGCACGGCAGGGCATATCCTTATTATTCGTATCGTCAATCCGTTGTTGAAACTCTTGAACTGTCTTTGCGCATTTGGTTTGTCCTCTCCATGGTCCATGGCCATGGGTGTCTCCCTCCGCTTGCGATTAATCCTTATCATCGCTAACATCAAATTCCTAAGCTTCACCTTGCGCTATCTTGTCCCGCAGCTTTCCGAGAAGGGCAAGTGTCATATCCCTCTGTTTTCCGCGAAGGAACCCAAGTTTCACCCCCTCCGAAGGACCTATGGTATTGAGCTCCTCGACTGAGCTAATGGTCTTGTCAATGTGTGATAGGCTGACATTGGCGTTCGTTGCATGCTCCACGAAGAATTCGAGCAGGGAATGCTTGTCTCGAGTTTGGGACTTCCTCCTGGCATGGTCCAGCACCGACTCTTCTGGGTTTTCTTTGTCATAGCTCCCCAATGGAGCGCCGCGCTGTAGGAGAAGCAGCACAATCTCTCCTTCTTCGACCCCCATCTTTTCAAATTCGTGGTAGCGAAAAAAAGACCGGAGAATTGTCTCGTTTGCTGGCTGGATGAAGTGATCCATGGCCATCGCACGGTTGAGGACATAGGCGTCGGTTCGTGCCCCAGCATTCAGCAACATGCGAACGGCCTCGACATCTTTTGCGAAGGCTGCTGCTTGGAAAAGGGGAGTCGCTTCACACAAGTCATAATTGTCCCTGTAATGCTCCAGAGGCGGATCCAGGGCCAGTACCTCCTGCAACCGTTTCCTGTTGGCTATCTTGAGAGCGGCATCTGATGCTTGAAGCTCTTGTTGCGACGGGCCCCGGGGCATGCGTTCATCGACAATTTGGTGCAAGAGCAAGCCCAAAACATCCTCACCTTCATCATCCTCACCCATAGTAGCACCATTCGCCAAGAGAGCTTGGACTACTTTCACATCAGCATCGTTGATGGCGATCTCAAGAGCTGTTCCTCGGGCACTCCACTCTTGGTTCACGTTGACGCCCCGCTTGACGAGGGAAGTGATCAGCGGAAGGGGGTCTGACATGGCGGATGAGATGTAGTGAAGGGGAGTATCCCCTTGAGGCCCACTTTCGGTGACATCAAGGCCAGGAAGCTTCAGCAGACGCTCGATGATGGATCGAATGGAGTATCGTAGAGCGCAGATGAGAGGAGGAACATGCTCTTTCTCACAGCGTCGAGCTCCTCTTTCGATAAGCAGCCTGACGATCCTCTCGTTGCCATTGCAGATGGCTGTGTGAAGTGGATACCAATGGCCATACTCACCATCTGACCGGAGACAATCACAGATGCCCCGTGAAGGCAGCTATAACTGGCCCCATTGTCGAGTAGCCACTTCAGCATCCCGTAATTGGAATTCAGCACAGCATAGTGCACCGGAGACCCGAAGCGACTGGAGACACGGGAGTCAACAACATTCGGGCATTTGGTGTCGCCGCCGTATGCCAGTGCCAATTGGAGGACTGGGAGGTTGTTCGTCTCCGCGCCTATCAGGATGCACGAGTCTCTGGGATCCTGACAGAGGCAACTCTGGCGGTAGAGAATGGGGTTGAAACGTTCATGGAACCAGCGGTTGACAAGCGCCAGGTTTTTGAGGTCGCGTTTGACGCTGGCCTGGCCAATGATGGCGATGACCTCATTCGGGAGCGTTGAGATGTGCATCTTGGAATGCTCATTAGGTTTCTGGGACGGGGTTTGAGTTGAGATGGTGGGCTGGACGACTGCGTTCAATTATTGTGAATGTCATGATATGCGTCTTTTTTTTTGTTCTGATCAAAGAAAAATGATGCAAAATTACGCTGGGTGGTTGACGTGACGATAGCGACTTGTGTGCCGAAAACCCCCTGATTGGTCCGTCCCCTTTTCGTGTCGATGCAAAAGTCAACATCGTCAACTTCGCGCAGAACTTAGCCAAACGCTTGGAGTAAAGCAGATTTTCCGAGGGAGACGCGATGTGAATTGACTGCGATATTCAATGCGATACCACGATGACATTAAGATCCTTTGAGCTGCTAAGAGCATCGGCACAGCTCCCTCGATGGGCTGCGCGAGGCATGAATTCCACGTTTCCTTCCGGCGCTGGGTGATTCCAATGCGGTTTGTCCAGATCAGCTCCCATTCGTCCCGTCATCCATCGTCAGCATATCTGCAGGAGGAAGCCCTGCCAGTTCCCATCCCAATCTTCACATTACAGACCCAGCAGAACCAAACCGATGGAGGCGAGGGCGGGGACAGCTTGCACGAAGACGATGCGCGGCCCAACCGTCAGGCCACCGTATCCACCCGCCGCGGCCACGCAGCCCAGGAAGAAGAGCTGGAGCTGCTTCGCGAACTCGGGAACCGGGTGAGCGACAGCCCAGAAGAGGCCGGCGGCGAGGAAGCCGTTGTAGAGGCCCTGGTTGGCGGCCAGCGTCTTGGACTTCTCGGCAAAGTCGGCCGTCAGCTTGAATGTCTTGCGGCCCTTGGGGCCAGTCCACAGGAACATTTCCAGGTACATGATGTACACATGGAGACCGCCGACGAGGCCAGTGCCGATTTGCGAGAGGAAAACCATTGCGAATGCGAAAAGCGATTGGTAGGCTGTGGCAGGTTGTTATGGGTAGAGGCTCCTCGGGAGACGGTTGTGACGTCTGGCTCAAGGAACGAGGGCGCGGGCAAAAAAATGTGTAGGTCGTTCGGTAGATGATGGAACCAAGCTGTTAGGTTGGAAGCTGGAAATCCGCCCTGGATATAGTAGACTGACCAAGCGCTGACTGATTTAGGTTTGGTAGCGAAACCAATTGGCATGGCCCCGTGAGGCTGAGCCGAGGCTCCTTTACACTAGACGAATTTGTCGCTGAAACTCTGTGACGAATGCCTATGAATTCTCGCCGGGTTCTGTCTGAATTGCTATTATTTGGGGGTCCAGCCCCGAGCGCGCCGGCGACGCCGACTGGTTGGGTGTGTCACGGGCCCCAGATCGGACCGGGGAAATATCCTCTTTCGACGGGGTTGGCCTCATGCACAAAAAAGACGAGGTTTTTCATTGACCTGAATTGTCGCGACTCGACGTCTGTGCCACGAGCATACTCGTATCAAGTCTCAGCGCCAATCGGGTGTGCCTGCTCCCGTTTTAGCGCCAGGGATTGATGGTTCATGCCCATCTCCAGTAGTTCCGGATAGAGGCGATCAGGGAACTCAATTGGCCACCGTACTAGTAGTTGCACAACCACCAACTTTATGGCCCCTCTGTGCAACTGTCTTGTCACTGTACTGCAGCTCGTGGCTGGAACATGCAATTTCTGTCAATCCCGCTCCGTTCTCGAGACTGGCAGACTGTTGCGCGAGGCGTGCGAAATGATGGACCAGGAATGGACTGGTGCCCCGAAGGAGAAGATTAGTGGACAAAAGTCGTACTCATATTTTCCCGCGCGTCCATAATCTCCTTGGCGACTTTGGCGGTGACCTTAACAATCAGCGCGTGCTCATGTAAGTGGATTTTCTGTTCCAGCTTCGACAGCTCCTCTTCCTCCCATGAGATCTTCTGCGTCAGAATTGGCTCTCCCCCATCGACGGGGTGAGGACCACATAGTGGACCAGAATACCTGTTCGCCGGCAATGGCGTCTAGCAGCGCCTGGCAGTTGCTTCCGTTGCCCGAGGCTTGCACAGCGATACGGCACGGCGATTGCTTCTGATCTGCCATGTCCGGAGATTGTAGTCGATTGCGCAAATATGTTGTGCGGGCTCGTGGGCTTGGGTGGGTGCGGCCAGGCTTGGTTGGGTGTGAATTGGCCAGGAAGCTGGAGCCGGCAGGGGAAAAGAAGCCGCATTTTTCTGCGGATTGGGCCAATGAAGGCTGACTGGTAAGGTTCAGCAAGAGTCATCATCAAGGTTGTGCAGCCCAGCTGAGACAGTTGCTTGTTTATTGTTAAGTTGTATCTGCCTAGCTGGTGAAGTTTCCTATATGCATCCCAAAGGGCCAAATACAACCAAAGCTGGAATTATCACAAGAAGAAGTAAATAGACATAATTCCTCCACACTGAAGCTGCTCGCTCAGTAGAGCCCATAGCTTGAAATACACAAGTTTGGCTCAGTAAGCAAAGCGGAAGTCGAGACGTTTGTTTCCATCCGCCTCACGGGCTGCGTTGTCCGTCTGGTACTCGAGCTGCTGCTCAGGGGTCATCTGTCGCCACTGCTCCTCCTTCTTCTTGTTCAGGTGAATGATCCACTGGCGCTGGATGACGAAAACGGTGACGGACAGCGCTAAGATGGAGATGCAGACCTTGTTGCCGTTCTTGTAGTACGGCGCGTCCCACTTTCGGTAAATCTGGCTACCAATGACACTTCCACTGTTGGGACTGTTAGCTGTCTGATGCTTTAAAGGAGAGATCGAGTGAGGCATACATTTGGACAATGACATTGTAGGTGGCGGCAGCGACGGCACGCTTCTTGACATCAAAAGAGTTCTCCGAGATCCAGGAACTGACAAGAGGGTGGAAGTAAGGATATCCAGAGATGAGCGTGATGATGCTGAACCGTCCCCACTCGCGACCACCGTCGGGGATGGTGAGAAGCGCGGTGAGGAGAGGAAGCGACCAGAGCTGCCCAAAAAGACAGTGGAAAGAGCGCTCGTTGAAGTACTCGGAGCTGTAGGCGAGGGAGAGCATGGTGATGATCTGCAGGGCAGCCGATGGCGCGGTCAGCAGGTTGCTAGCGAGCGTGCTGAACTTGCCGACGCGCTTCAGGGTGAGTGTCAGATAGGCCTGGACAGGCGTAGCAGGGATGTAGGCGATGAGGCCGATGAGATAGAGGCCCCAGAGAGAGCGGTCGGACCAGGCAGCCTTGACGTCCTTGAAAGCCAGGGGCTCCTTGAGGGCAGTCAGGCCCTTGGCAGGGTCGTCTCGGAGGATGCGGTTGATCATGATGACCTCCTCGCGCTCAGTGTACCAGGGCTTGCGCCAGAGGGCCGTCTTGGTCCCGGTGGGGGATGTGGGGAGGTAGAAGAAGGAGACGAGGCCGATGGTAGCGGTGAGGACACCCTCGAGGAGAAGCAGCCAGAACCAGCCGGTGTGGCCACCAACGCCGCGCATCTCAAGGAATCCGGCAGCGAGAAGAGCCGAGACGACACCTAGGCTAGGTAAGCTTGATTGCAGAATTGTCGGGGAAGGACGCGGTTTGCAACTCACGAGCAATGTTGAGGGTCGACCAGAAGGCCGCCAAGCGGATGGACAGCTCCTTGGATGTGTAGAAGTACGTGGCCATGAGGATCACACCGGGAATGAAACCGCCCTCGAAGAGACCGATGAGGGCGCGGGTGATGTAGAAAGAGGCACGACCAGTCATGAAAGCCTGGAAAGTGGCTATCAGGGGGTGGTTAGTATGGTCACATAAACAGCTGAAACAATGCCGAGATTGGCTAATTCTCCATGAGCTGACTTACAGACAAGACTCCAGCCAACCATCATCTAAAACGAGATGTTAGCGCCACCGCATATATGACAATGTCACTGAGTTGAGAGCACATACGCTGGGAAGAACGTGCTTGAATCCATATCTCTTGGTAAGGAACTGAACGGGGAACTCAGCACCGAGGAAGCAGAGCAGCTGAATGGTTGTTCCCTATTGGTAGAATTAGAGACTATTCTTTTGCCATCATTGAGGGTAGCTTACGTTGTTATAATCATCAGTGGTCAAGTGAAGATCGTCAAGCAGGTTGTCAGCCAGAGCATTGCTAAGGTTACCTCGGTCAAGTTGAAGACCAAAGAACTGTTTTCCAGTGTAAGTGCCTGCCCAGACGGTGCTGATCGATTAGCTGGGATTGAGCCGCTCACCATGAGGCAGAGCCATGTCAGCAGGCGGAGATCCGTCTTGCGGATGACCTTCTTCTCCTCCTCGGGCGTCCACTCAGCCGTCGGATCCCACCGATGGCCACCTTCGTAGGTAGAATGCGGCGGCAGGGCGGCATGGAGCTCGGTACGGCCAACGCCGACCTGGGACTTGTCGATGTCGACCGACGAGGGACGCCGGTTGGCGGCCGGAGTGGCCTCGATATCGGGAGCGCCCATTGCTTTTTTCTGGATGGGGGTCTTGTGACAAGGGACGATGACTTGTCAGATGGAACGAGGCGTTCTGCAACTGCACGACAGCAACTGCAACTACTGGTGGTGGAGAAAGAAGCCACAAATAAGAAGTGGTGATGAAGATGCTCTGGGCGGTTTTGGTCTCCTGGGCTTAGACCAATTCTTCTTCTTCTTCTCTCTTCGTCTTCTTCGTCTCCCAATAGCTCTCTGCTCTGCTGCCCTCTCTGAAGGGGACGCAAGTCGAGATATATAGTCGGGACTCTTGCGAGAGAGCGTCCGTGACCGAAAACCCGGTGAACGGGGCGTGGCACGATTCGGGGGGTGGGCAGCTCGGCCAAAGGTTCACAAACGCAGCGCTAGAGCGTCACCTCTGGTCCGTTCTGAGCAGCCAAGGCCGGGATGCCGGCCCAGCGCAGAGAGGCGTCGCGTGGTAGCAGTCGGGGCGCGGAGACCAGGGACCTGGGGAGCTTGTGGCACGTTTCCGGCAAGGCTCCATCGCGACTCGGAGCACACCCAGGCCTGCTCGCTGCTGCATGGAGGCGTTGGCGCCGGCTAGCATTGGCCCGCCGGCGCCCAGGACACCCATCGTGGTAGGGTCGGGAGGGGCGCGCGGAGGAGGCTGCATCGCCGAGAATTTCTCCGCATCGTGCGCGCCGCGGTGCATGTCATCACTGGGCCCGATGTCGTCTTGCGTCGGCCTCGTGATTTGACGAGGCCGGGGGTCCTTTTAACCGACTCCAGCGCACTCTGGGGAAGCAGCTCGACCCTGTTGCAATTGCTCGTGCCAGCTCTCGAGTCTCAAATTTGCTGCTGCCCGTTTCGATACCTTTAATTATCCCCCAAGGACTTCCCTTTTCGCTCCTGGTTCCGGCAGATCGGTCCACTAGTTGAGCGCCAGACCAACCAGCATTCATCCCTGCGAAGCCATCACCATCCTCACACACTATCACGTTTTGTTCACGAACTGCTCCCCCTTCCCGTATCTTTTCCAATTTTTTTTTTAAATTGCGCCACAATGCCTGCCGTTGCTCTGCAGAACCAGGACGACGTCGTCGCCGACCCCAACATCTTCCGCGGCCACCCCGAGAGTCGCCCGCGCATCTCCCAGCCCTTGACTTACACGGGCAGCCTCGATGACATCAAGCAGCACGACGTGACTCCGGCAATTGGCCGCGAGTACTCGGGCCTTCAGATCCGAGACCTGCTCAAGTGGGATGAACGCCTCATCCGCGACCTCGCCGTGGTTGTCTCCCAGCGCGGCGTCGTCTTCCTCAAGGACCAGGATGTGACCCCGGTAGAGATGAAGGAGTTCATGCTGTGTCTTACCGAACTGGCGGGCTGCCCTGAGAGCTCGGGCCTGCACGTGCATCCCCTGACCGAGGAGGGCAGCGAGCTGGGCGACCAGATCAGCGTCATCTCCAGCGAGAAGCAGAAGGTTGGGGGCGGCTTGACGCACGTCCTCAGCGATGTCAGCCGTTTTGCGAGTGCTGGCTGGCACAGCGACATGTAAGTGCAGACGATCAGGGGTGGGTTGCCCCGGCCAATCACTGACATTGTGATGCCTCTTAGCACGTTCGAGAAGGCGCCCTCAGACTATGCCATGCTCAAGATCCACACTCTTCCTGCAACTGGCGGAGATACTGTAAGTCAACCGCGGCCCGCACCTAGTTGCTGTAAGGCACCGCCAACGGACAGCACGCAGCTAACATGGGCCTCCCCTGCTGCAGCTCTGGGCGTCTGGCTACGAAGTCTACGACCGCCTCTCTGAACCCATGAAGAAGTTCCTCGAGGGCCTGACTGCAACCCACGATGCCATGTTCTTCCACGATGAAGCCCAGCGATTGGGCAACCCTCTCCGACAAGGAGTCCGGGGTTCGCCTCTCAACAAGGGCGGCAATCTCACTGCTGTCCACCCCCTGATCCGCACCAACCCAGTGACAGGCTGGAAGTCGGTCTATGTCAACCGCGGCTTCACCAAGCGTATCAACGGCGTGACTAAAGATGAGAGCGACGTGCTGCTCCAGTACCTCTTCAATCTGGTGACGCAGAACCACGACGCCCAAGTGCGGTACCGTTGGGCGAAGAACGACCTGGCCATCTGGGACAACCGGTCGACCTTCCACTGCGCGACCTACGACTATGATGCCGCTCGGGCTGGTGACCGGGTCTGCAGCTTGGGCGAGGCGCCGTACCTGGATCTCCAGAGCAAGGGACGCAAGGAGGCACTGGGACTGTGAAGTTGAAAACGACAATGATTGTGCAATAGTTTGAGAGTTGATAGTTAGCATTTGTCAATTGTATTTGATCTCAAAGAGGTGCAACATGATCTGAAGAGTGCACATTAGGCAAGTACAGTAATAGGCAAGTTCAGTCTTGGGCAAGTACAGTATTAGGCAAGGCAAGTACAGTCTTGCGTAAGTATAGTATCAGGCAGAGGAAGGTCAACGGAATTAGTAGAGCAAGTCAGGATTTGACAATTATGGTGCTCGTCACTGGATGGCCAAAGTCTCCTGGACCTATCCAATTGCCGCTGAAAGGGTGTCCAGGACTCCAGGATACTAGCGGGCCTACCCCGCCTAACAAAGGCCCGCTAAACGTCCGCTAGACCCGCTGGAGCTTCTTCGGTGCGCCCCGAGTGGCCCTGAGCGACAGGGATCTTCGGGCTGCGATTGTGGGGTGCAGCACCCCATCACAGGGTACTATCACGTCATTTCTATTGGCGGCATTGCTCCGAGGAGGTGAGGGAAGGGCTGGGCAGACACACGGCGATTCCGTGGCTACAGTGGCAGTTTGGACCGTCAGGACTCTCAGTCTGCACTCTGCTCCTGAAAACAAATTCTTTGCGTGAGCGTTGGCTTTGGCCTGCCCGGTCCCCACCAATCATCAAATGTCTCCTCCGGCGTCTCCACAAGTTCGGCCCCGGGCCCGAGCCTCGGCTCCGTCAGCCACGGCGTCCACCCCGAGCTCCACGGGTTCCGGCTCCCGGCCCAGGCTGGCGAGACGCGCCTGCGACTCGTGCAAGGTCCGCAAGATTCGATGCTCCGAGATGCCTCCCTGCGAGGGCTGCGTGGCCTCGGGCATGGAATGCACCTTCAACCGCATGCAGGCCACCCGGGGCCCGCGGGGGCTGCGCGCCAGGACTATTGAGAAGATTGAGCGCAAGAGGCGAGGCGAGGCGCCCGGCGTCGACTCTCGTGCGGGATGTTGCGGCAGGGACAAGGACAAGGCGCTGGCTCCTTCCCACACGGACGAGCTGGAGCAGCTCCTGAGCCTGCTCGACGTCTACGCAGAGCGGCTCTTTCCCATCTGGCCCATCGTTGACGCTGCCGACCTGAAGAGAAAGCTACGCGAGAATCCCGGCAGGGGCCAGCCCTATAGGCGGCTCGCGACTGCCGTGGCCCTGGCTGCTGTTGCTCAGCTCAAGCTGCAGACGTCGTGGCAGGCGCGCCCTGAGCAGGCCGAGGTGGGCAGCCCCGGCGACACTCCCGATCTGCTCGACAGCCTGCGCATATCCTTTTTCCTTCACATCTACCACGAGAATGCCACGGCCGGAGGGACCAAATCTTTGGTTTTCCTGCGCGAGGCAATCACCCAGGCCCAGATCCTGCGTCTGGACCGCGAGTCGACGTACGCCACCCTGTCTGATGCCGACCAACAGGTTTCTCGCCGCGTCTTGTGGCTCTTATTCGTCACTGAACGGTAATTATAACCCCACACCTTTGAACCTGAATTTGTAGCTGATGTTCCTTGAAGCGGAGTCAATCTCTTGCACAAACTCCCGCTCGTGTTGACTCCCACGACCCTGTTCCCCTGGTTCGGTTCGGCAGACGACCAAGCCCAGGTCCTCCCGGCTTTCCTCAAGTTGGTTCACTTGTTTTGGGTTTTTGACCAGTCGGGGATCTTTGAGATTTTGCGGAATGCGGACTCCGATGTCCCCAATATGGCGGCTGTTGCACGGAGTTGCTTGGAGATTCTCCAACAAAAGCTCCAGGACACCTCTAGCGACGATGACTGGGGGCCCGTCAACGATGTCCAGCGAGCAGACATCTCAGTTACTCGGCAATGGATGCGAGCTGTACTCTGGAGAGCAGCTCTGCGGTTTGGCATTGTCATTCCGTCGATGAACCCCGTCAATATCGCCAAGGACTTCCTCACCCTGGTTTCGCAGCTCCCGACAACCGCCCTCGAGTCCCACGGGCCGACGCTGGTAGGGGGCGACAGACAAGTTATGAAAAAAGCACAGCTGACGGGAGGAACAGGAATTTAAGACTTTTGAAATCGCTACGGCAGTGATTGACGCAATGGCAAGCAACCATCCGGCCGCAACCGCCGAGCAGCCGACCCAGATCCTGCGTCGGCTCCGGGACATGCTATCGGCCTCTCGGGGCGGCAATCGGACTCTGCTATCGATCTTGAACCTGAAAATGGATGCGGCGTATGAGACAGGCCTCATGGCAGAGTCGTCACCTGAGAGCATCGTGTCCAACGGGGTCATGATTGACATGACCGAGCCAACCAGCTGGCAGCCCATCAACCTGCTCGCCTCGCCCGGCGACAGTACCACGGCACAGCAGACGTACCAGTTCATGGAGGAACAGGCCGCTCAGATCTCATGGCCGCCGCTTGACCTTGGGTACTTGATTCGCTCACCGTCTCCACTTACAAGAATGCTACTGGAGTCCATCCCGCGGGACCCCCCTCCAGAGAAGGAGACGGTTAGCTGCTAAACACTAAACAGATGGCTTGGATTGGCAACGACTGGAGCATCCAATGGCACCATCGCACTAACGGCTTGCATCATCGACGTGTCACCAGAGAGGGACCAGCGCCGTGAGAATATGCAATCCAACCTCCGAGAATTTCTCCGCGGAAGAATCCTTCCCTCGCGATGCCCCACCCGGTGCTTGGAGGGGGACATCTCGGCCTGAGTCACGGCATTGGCTAGCTAGGTGAGGGGCACCTGTGTGAGGGCACTTACATGGCCCCTGACTGAAAGAAGGCCACACCTCGCGAGCAAAGAAGAAACATCTCCGTTGTTCGTCAATCGAGTGCAAAATGGCGTGGGAAGAACCTAGGAACACTGGCATGATCTACCGCCGCCTGGGCCGGTCGGGACTGCACGTCTCGGCCCTTGGCCTCGGCGGATGGATGACCTATGGTGGCTACGCGGCCGACGAGCAGGCGTTTGCCTGCATGAAGAAGGCTTACGACCTGGGCATCAATTTCTTCGACACTGCTGAGAACTACACGGCGGGCGAGTCCGAGATTGTCATGGGCAAGGCCATCAAGCACTTTGGCTGGAAACGGAGTGACCTTGTCATCAGCACCAGTGAGTATCGCTCCGTCTCCGTCGTCGCCACTCACCGAGACTCGGCTCAGCTTAGTCGACGGCTGCTGGAAGGTGAATCACATGCTGAAATATCTGCAGAGATCAATTGGGGTGCCGTCAACGGTGAGATCCTGGTCAACAACCACGGTCTGTCCCGGAAGCACATTATTGAAGGCCTGGAGGCGTCCCTTGGTCGCCTGCAACTCAAGTATGTCGACATCGTTTACGCCCACCGGCCAGACCGGTTGACTCCGATGGAGGAGACTGTGCGAGCGTTCAACTATGTCATTGAGCAGGGCATGGCTCTCTACTGGGGCACCTCGGAATGGAGCGCCGATGAGATTGCAGAGGCTGTAAGTTTTGCAAGGTTGCAGACGCGATGAGTGAGATGGAAGTGTTTGTTGCTGACCGTGATCCCCAAGGTCGGCATCGCTCGCGATCTTCGCATGATTGCCCCCATCGCCGAGCAGCCGTTCTACAACATGCTGGTCCGCGACAAGGTCGAGGGCCAGTTCCAGCGCCTGTACGAGCGCACCGGCCTGGGCCTCACCACTTTCAGCCCCATCAAGATGGGCCTGCTGTCAGGAAAGTACAACGACGTCGTCGACGGCAACCCGCCCGCGGACTCGCGCTTCGGCTCCAGCAAGGACGCCTTTGCCGAGTTCATGCGCGGCCACATGGGCACCGACAAGTGGAAGGAGGAGATTGAGCAGGTCAAGCAGCTCAAGCCTATTGCCGACAAGCTGGGCGTGACCCAGAGCCAGCTCGCCCTTGCCTGGTGCCTCAAGAACCCAAACGTCAGCAGCGTCATCACCGGCGCCAGCCGCCCCGAGCAGCTCGAGTCCAATGTCGGCGCGCTCAAGATTCTGGACAAGCTGTCGCCCGAGATTTTGGCTGAGATTGATGCCATCACCAAGAACAAGGTCGAGCTTGACCCTGCTCGCCAGAGCTGAGGGGTTTCGGGTTTCGGATGGGTCTGACCTGAAGGAGTAATGTCATGACGTTCAGGAAACAGCGCTGAAAGTAGATGAAAGTTGAAAACGAGAAAATGGATGGCTGGTAAATTTTGCTTTTTCCTATAGTGCACGGCAATAACGAGCGAAACCGCCCGGCAATTCGCATCATACGTTTGAGCATGGTCTCAGAGGAGGTTGGGGACGGGGAAAATCGCGTGACAAATGGGCGGTCTGTTTTTTGCAAGGTCACCAGTCGCAAACCTCACGTGCCTCACTGCCTATCTGCTCTGCGATCCCTCCTGCGTTCTTGACGAAGCTGTGACCTGCGGCCCTTTTATTTCTTCGCATCGTTGGCGAACCAATTGCGCAATTGCCAATCGACTCGCCCGACCGCCGATGCGAAGCCGCCGATTCAATTGACTCCTCGGATCAGAGCTCAACCCTGGTCCCAACAATCGGCTAATCCAAAACCCCTCTCCCCTCCTCTGCCGCCCACCCTTCGCTCGCGCCTCCCTCACCATCATGGCGACCCTCGAATTACTTTCTGGGCCAATCACCCTCTCTGAGGCAAAGGACAAGGCGTTCAACGCGGTCCACCAGCTCGAGTACCCGAAGCTCCAGCGTGCCTTCTTTGAGCGCCTTCAAAGCCAATGTGAAGTGATTCGCGCCATTGTTGCTCACCACTTGGGCGTTGACATCGCGGATTGCGAGATATTGCCTCAGCAGTATTGGCGCCATGGATCCTTCAACGTCTGCGTGCCAACTCGCGTCGACGGCGACGACGCAGGGCAACCCAGTTCCGTCATGGTCCGATTTCCGCTTCCTTACCGTGTCGGCGAGATAACGCATCCCGGAAACGTAGATGAGAAGCTCAGATGCGAAGCCGCTACCTATGCATGGCTTCAGCGAAACTGCCCTTCGATCCCTATACCACATTTATACGGCGTCGGACTAGCCACGGGCCAGCAGGTACGGCTAGTAGCATACGATTCGACACTTGAGAGCTCGCTGACCATTGATCCTTTCTACAGATGACCCACATCAGCCACCTACCCTGGTGGTCGCGCTGGCTCTGTCGACTTCAGCGACAGTTTTGGAGCCTTCTTGGCTATCCGAGCCCAACCGATTACGTCCCACATAACTCGAGCGTCGTGGCTTCCCTCGGATTAGGCTACTTGGTGATTGAAACCATTCCTGATGATGAAGGGAGAATGCTTTCAAGCTCCTGGGAAGAAAAGCGCGAGGACGATCGCCTACAACGCAACCTCCAGCGAGGCCTTGCGCGCATACTAGTCTCGCTCGCATCTGTTCCGCTTCCCCGTATTGGTGCGTTCCGACTCGACGATAACGGCTATATCCACCTGGACAACCGCCCGCTCAGCGCAGAGGTTATTATGCAAGAGAATGAGGACATTCCCCTTGATATGCCATCTCACGAAACCTACGAGCGTGTTGATGACTTCGTCCTCGCACACCTAGATGCCTTGAATAACCGACTACTTTACCAACCCAATACTGTGACGAATGAGGACGACGGACAGTTCGAGATGGCGGGCCTTGCCGCGGCGCGAGCCATCTTTCCACAGATGCTACAGAAAGACCTCCGTTCGGGCCCCTTCGTATTCAGTCTGACAGATCTCCATAGAAGCAACATTATAGTCGACGACGATTGGAACATCGTGCGTATTGTCGACCTTGAATTCGCCTGCTCTTGGCCTCTCGAATTCCAGCATCCCCCCTATTGGCTTGGAGGACAAGCCGCCGATGCGATTGATCGCATTTCATTCAGCCCTCATCATGACCGGTTCATCCAGATCCTGGAGGAGCAGGAGCAGGAGCTTCTTCCTACAGAGTCTTGTAGAAAACTGTCGGCCACAATGCGAGATGCATGGGCGAGTGGGACATTCTGGCTCAGTCTCGCGATTCAAGATCCAAACGTCTTTTCCTCCATCTTCTGGTACCGTATTTTGCCTCAGCGACTCCATCTCACAATAGATCACACGACCGATCTCACGCTCTTGGCGAATCTTTGGGGAGGGGCCGACGTTATTCAGAAAAAGTTGCAAGTTCACGATCAATACTTGAAGAAGCTTGATGTCATGTTTGCGGAATACCACGATAAGGGCTGGAATCATAAATACAAAATGGGTCTATAAAGATGGAACGTTTCACTACTACAGTGGAGGTGTCATCTTAGTCGCCAGAATTCTTGAATCTACACGAGCTAGTGAGTGCTTATTTTATACGAACCATACTTACTACACCGACTTTCGCCAGATCTTGTTGCTGCGGTTGGCGAGGTGACTGCCGGGCCTATCCTGGAATGCTTGCGAGATACACTTGCTAGTCGAAGAGAGCGGCGCTGCTGACTAGCCAGCCCAGGATCGTTTCTGACATGGTCGTGGCGTTGACGAGGCTGATTAATGAGCTGTGATGTTGTCGGAACTTCTCGCTGTTCCGAAGCGCGGCGATAACGAAACAATTCACCGTCTGCTCTAATTGTGAAACCGCACCTGAAATTAATATCATGGACTTAACGCAACTCGGGACGCGAAGAAATGCGAGCGAGAGGTGCCACATATCTCAAGAGATCAGTTCATGGGCGACTTTTTGAGCTCGCGCCCCCGGAGTTAATAACCCCGCCCGGCTTTAACAAGCCCACACCACGGGATAGGTTGAGTTTCGCATCGTGTCCGTAATTCGTGGCAGGTCATCCGTATTCAGAAACCAAATTACGGGTATTAGGAACCCAAATGCCGGGTTCAATGGCCGAGCCTCACCTGTATAAATGCGCTGCCATGGACGGCAGACTTGCCAATCTGGACCAAGGCAACCATCAACCACAACATTCTTGATCTCTCAAACACATTTTCAAGTTGAACCAACTCGAACCTCTAGAAGGAATGTCTGCCAAGTACGCAAAGGATCAGCCTGCGGGCTTCACCAACCGCATTGAGAAAGTCGCTATTGTCGGGGTAGGCATTCTCTGATTCGCTCATACGACCTCGCTGACTTACAATTGATTGCAGGCTGGCGGATCGGTTGGTAAATACTTAACCGAGGCCCTGGTGAATACCGGAAAGCACACTGTGACTGCCCTCAGCCGAGTTGGCAGCACCAGCAAAATCCCTGACGGCGCCAGCGTTGTCTCTGTAGACTACGATGACGAGGACTCCCTCGTTTCGGCCCTGAAGGGACAGCAGTTTGTCGTCATCACAATGAACCCACAAGCGATGGGCCAGCAAAAGAAGATTATCGATGCGGCAGCCAAGGCCGGAGTGCAATGGGTGATGCCCAATTGTTACGGTCCCGATGTTGACGCAGTCAAGCTGGGCGAGGAGAGCCACACAGGTCCGGCAGTTTGGTCCGCGATCAAGGATGTCGAGACTACTGGAGTCTTGTCCTGGACAGTCATCAGCTCGTCCTTCTGGTACGAGTTCTCCGTCTCCACGGGCCCAAGCAGATACGGATTTGACTTCCCGAACAAGAAGATGACCTTTTTCGACGACGGAAGCTTCAAGATGGTCACCACCACATGGTTGCAGACGGGCCGAGCCCTGGCGGCGCTCCTGAGCCTGAAGGAGCTGCCCGAGGACGAGAACGACCAGTCGCCGACCCTCTCAAGGTGGAGGAACCGAGGAGTCTACATCAAGAGCTTCGAGGTCTCGCAGCGGGAGATGCTGGACAGCGTCCAGCGCGTGACGGGAACGACGGACAAGGACTGGACCATTGAGCACGAGAACTCCGAGACCCGATACGTCGCTGCGGAAGAGGCACTCAAGAAGGGAGACTGGTCTGCCTTTGCCACGGCCATGTACACTAGGTCCTTCTATCCATCTGAAGCGGGCAAGTTCACTTCTGGAAAGGGCTTCGATAATGATGTGCTGGGGCTGCCGAAGGAGGATCTCGATGAGGCTTCCAAGAGGGCGGTGGACTTGGTGGAATCGGGGTACACTCCGTACTGATGGCCTGGCTGGCATCTGGGAAATGTAAGACAGTACGGATACTAGCAGATAGCCGATGCAGCTCTTTACCTTTGGGATTACCGGTAGTTTGCATACCCGTGTAAGGCTTGGACGCTTCATCTTCTATAGCCAATTGCTAATCAAGTATTCCATGTTCTGTCAAGATGCGATGAGGAGTGACTGATAGTCGCAGCCAAGACTTTTGCATAGTGTAGGCGTTGAGGATTGGATCAGGATTAGATTCAACGTTCACCTGTCGGCCGTTGGGGGGCCTCCGACCACAAACTGTGAGCTAGAGATTTAGGATTGCAAAAAGAAATGGTCTGAGGATAACAAAGGGTATGACTAGGGCTCAGCGCCTCAAAAAAGTGATTCCGCCCGGGCTCGAACCGGGGACCTTCTCGGTGTTAACGAGATGCCATGACCAACTAGACCACGGAACCGATGCATCTCTTGTGTTTGCCGATGGAAGGAGCAGCGCAATTAGTGACTATTTTCCTGCCACGGCTATTCTCCTTGTGGGTCGTTCTTTGCCGCCCACAATGGATTTCTCTCACAAATTCATTTCGCCCTCCCTGATCGACATCCGAACTGAAATCCGTCCTGCGAACGCAACAGCACAGAATGACGTCATGAATGTGGGCGCACGCGACCTTTTGGCCGGGTTTCCTACTTGGGAAGCTCGAAGGGGTGCGTGGCTCTCATGTGCTGGGTTTGAGAGTGACATGCGACTCCGTCTGGTGCATACATTAAGAATCCCACCCTGGGGACAAGCAAGCCAACTCTCGCATTGCCTGGTATTTCCCCATCAAACACGGGTGCACTCTCGAATGCATCGTGCATGTTTGGGCTGCGTAGCCAAGTCGACACTAGCAGCGGGTCCCATCATCGCGATGTGGGAGACTGAGTAGTCGAGTCGTCGCACCACGCAAGGTGGCTACGTACTCTGCGTGGAGTGATGGATATCTACGCGTATGCGACAATCCGGCACAGAGCACACAGCGATAGAGCCAGAGCTTGGACCGTGGTGACATCCCGCGTATCCACTCTACGGCCGCCGCGCTTTCGCTTTTAACAGGGAAGAGAAGGAGAAGTTCCAACTGCAGGCTTGCGCGGCCCTGTCACACGACGCTGCTTCAACACACCCTGCCAAGACCAGCCGTCGCCAGCAGCCAAGAAGAAAGGAACTATGCTAATGGAAATGAGGGGCCTTGGGGGTTCATCATGTCACAACAGTACGACAAAGTCGGCGTGTCGATGACTGAGATTGGCTTCTCACCACAACGCTCCCACAACCCGCCAACTTGAGCAGCCCAAAGACTCGTCATTTTGGCCTCATATATCCGCCCATGGGTAGTGAGTGAGGCCTTCTTCGGGCCATCGCAAATGGGCCCGTCTCCCCGGAGGGATTTCCCCCTGCAATGCCCAGCCCTTGGCGGCCATGAGCCCACCTTTATTCTCACGTCCACCGCGAAGCCCACCGCGCATCCCCACAGCATCCTGTTGCAGTGTGTGATATGGGAAATTTGAATCTCGTGGGCTGTCGTCATAGTGCGTCGCAAAGCAAAAAAAGTCCAAGCTTACCAACAAAAGTTGCAAGGTATCTCGCATCCAGAGAGGCTCGGGAGCAATTGTGGCCGATGAGTCGCTTGTGCTGTGCGAGCGGGAATAGGAGGCATGCGGTTTCCCGTTTCCTTACCCGCGCTGTGACAAACCAGGTCCCCGATACCCACAGCTATTCGTCGCATGTCCCTTGCCCACTAATTGGATGTGGGCGTTGGCCGGAGCAGAGTTGTGACCTCCAATCCGCTCCAGTATGTGAGCCAGAGTGTTGCCTCGTAAGCTCTATGATGCGGCAGATGATTCAACCGCGTAGCCGCTCGCTCACACTGGAGCACGACAGCATCCGCGCTATGTGGAGAGTTGCGTTGCGTCGCGAAGCCATGCCTCGCCTCCTATCGTCAGCCGGATGCAGCGCATCTACTAATGTACATGGAGGCGGTGCCCACCACCAGCGGTCCCATATCGAAAGAGGGCCCCGCCACCAGCTCAAAGTGGACTACACAGGCGTATCAATCATGGATCAACGCCAAGATGGACCAGAGGAGACTGCCATGCCTCGAGGGTGGGAATTGTGGAGGAGGGCGTTCTTTTCCCTGCCAGCTCCATGCTGCAACGGACCAACAGTTGCATGTATCCACCCTCCGGCTCTGGTGCCAAGCATGACAAGCTGGTTGAAGAACCCTCCCCCCTCTCGTTTAATGACAGTCCTGCCATTGTATCTAGAGTCTTTCTGTTCCGCGGGGCCCGAAGAGAAACAGGTCCGAAGCTATTTACCGTTGCCGTGAACGGGTTTCGTCCGGCTTCTATATGCAAAGAACTGCCTCCGTATTCGATATGCAGCCCTTCCTCGTGTACTGCAAGAGGCCACTGTCTAAGCTGCCGCTTCAAATTCTCTTTGCTGTGACGCTACTTCTTCGATGCGCCTCGGCAGCAGACCTCGGTTCTTCACAAGTTGGCGAAGAGCTGTCGGCATCATGGTACGACTGGGGAGGATACGGCGCATTTCCCCATAAGTCGTACGAAAGCTTCGGCGCGCAGTCACCTCGGCCGTTGTTAGCGCAAACGAATCCAAAATGCGACGACGGATACATCTTCATGGGTCCGCGGGGCACGTATGTTGAAACGCCAGGTCCTATCATACTCGACAATGCGGGCAATCTTGTCTGGATGGAAACACGCTGGGGCGAGGCAATGGATGTGAAAGTCCAGCAGTACAAGGGCAGCAACTACATTACATTTTGGCACGGCACTGACAATGGCACCTTTGGCGAGGGCTTTTACTTGATGGTATGTCCAAGGCCTACAATCATATTGCCCTGGTGGTCTGCTAATTTACTGCCCCCAATCTAGCTTGACGAGTCTTACCAGGTATACAAGAAAATCCTCCCTGTCGGCGATTACACAGGCGATCTTCACGAGTTCCGAATTACCGACCAAGACACGGCCATCATGACAATTTACCACCGGGCCCGGGCTGACATGGAGTCCTTTGGCATTCCGGAAGGTTGGATCTTTGACAGCATCTTTCAGGAAGTCGACCTGGAGACTGGCGAGCTAATCTTCGAATGGCGGGCCTCGGAACACTTCCCCGTCAACGAAACACTCGCGCCCCTCAGCGGCGAAGGCGCCGATCCCGACCGCGCATTCGACTACTTCCACATTAACAGCGTCGACAAGGGCGCGGACGGAAACTACCTGATCTCATCGCGGTACATGTGCGCCGTCGCAGCCGTCAGCGCCGACGACGGCCGCGTCCTCTGGCAGCTCGGCGGCATGGGTAACTCGTTCCAAGACCTGTCCAACGGCGCCGCCACCGACTTTACCTGGAATCACCACGCGGCCTGGGTCGACAACGGCACGCTGACAGTGTTTGACAACGCAGCAAACGGCCGGACGAAGCCGACGCACAAGTTCAGCCGCGGGCTAATGATCTCGCTCGACCTGGACCTCATGACGGCCAAGCTGGAGCAGGACTTTGTGTCTCCGCAAAAAGTCCTCGCCATATCGCAGGGGTCAGTCCAGCTGCTGCCCAACGGCAACGTCTTCGTCGGCTGGGGTCATGTGCCTGCCTTTACCGAGTTCGACCGCCAGGGAAACGTCCTCTGCGACACCCACATTGGCCCGATCAACATGGATCTCTTCTCCTGGGTCAAGAACTACCGCACCTTCAAGTACCAGTGGGTTGGCCGACCCAAGACGCTGCCCGACATCGCCGTACGGCCGGGGAAGAAGGCGGCCTTTGTGAGCTGGAACGGCGCAACTGAGGTTGCAAAGTGGATACTCCAAAGCGGCTCGTCGGATGATGAGGACGGCTTCCTGGACCACCATACGATTGCGAAGACGCAGTTCGAGACGCGGTTCGAGATACCCCACGATGCTGGCGAGTACATCCGGATCGTGGCCCTGGCCGCCGACGGCGAGATCCTCGCCTCCTCCCCCATTGTGTCCAAGTATGAACACACCACTGTGCGCCTACTTGACGCCCCGTCCAGAAGCGGTTGGCCGGAGCCTTTCTACATTCTCTGTCTCTCTGTCTTCGGATCCGTGGTCGGGGCGTCGTTGGTGTACTGCTTCCGCTCAACGCTGCGGCGAGGCGTCAATCGGGTGTTACGCCGCGGCAGCGCGTCCTTCAAGTACACAGCTCTGCCTACGCATTTGTAATGGTGGTTACTGAATCTTTTTTTTTTTTTTTTTTTTTTTTTGGAGCGGTTGGAATGGGGTTACGGTTTATTTGGGGCGTTTCGGTCTTTTTCTGATGTGCATCGAATCAGTGAAGTCGGTTGGAATTGACTTGCGCCATGGCTATAGATTGAAGATCGGGTATGTTTGCTTTCTGGATGCGATGCGCTCTGACTACCTGGATACTGGGCCGTAGCACCTGCTGGGTCCGAGTCACCGAGTTCTGCCATGGCATAAAGATGGGAATGAGATTGCCAACGGTTTCTGTGATGTTCGCGAGTCGGTTTCAAAGTACGGAAGAATTCATGGGAATTAGGTGCACCTTTTATTATGGTCGAAGTGTCTTTGTACATGGGTGTTTAGAAACTTTTTGAGTGGCTCGCCCAGCCTAAGTGTCTGTTCGCAATGGTAGCATCCTGGGTTCTCACTCTGCGCCTGAAATTCTCACCCCGAGCCTGACCCCCTGAGCTGTTTGACTGCGCCTCGGAAATGCGCCAAGTCAAGAATGAGCAACACTATATCAAAGCAGTCCTCGATGATCAGGCAGTACTCTTGCCGAGCTGGCCTTGATGATCACTACGAAGTGCTCTGACTCAAGTAGACCTCAATGATCAGCAGTGCTGTGACCCGTTGAGCTGTTTGACTGCGCCTCGAAAATGCGTCAAGTCAAGAATGAGCAACACTATATCACAAGCAGTCCTCGATGATCAGGCAGTACTCTCGCAGAGCAGGCCTTGATGATCATAGGAAGTGCTCTGACTCAAGAAGACCTCAATGATCAGGTGCTGACAGCAGGCCCTGTTTGCTCAGTGTCGTCTCGAAGTGTGTGTTCCCAGTCAATCGCCACTCGCATCAGACAGTCTCAACTCGTCTCGAGTCCAAATCATCCCTCAACAAAGACAGGACCCTCCATCGCATCACCAGGTACCACCAAGAAAGAAATCATGAACCATGCCAACAAACATAACATGGCTCGCAAGTTCCCAGTCCAACTTTGACCGACATTGAATCCCCCAAAGCCGACAGGCCATGAAACAGAACGGAGCAAAAAGTTCCAGTCCGGTGACCTCTTCCAAATTCCGAGTCGCAAAAGACCCCCTGACATGGCATATCGTGGCCAAAAAAAAAATTGGAGAAAAAAAACCACATGCCTAATGTCGTGAACAAACAATTGAACTCCCCGCCATGAAACAGAAAGAATAAAAATTCCAGCCATACGACCGACCCCTTCCAAGTTCCGAGTGACAGAAGACCCCCTCGACAAGGCATTATCGTGGTAAAAACAAAATCAGTGAAAAAAAGCCACATGCCTCATGTCATGAACAAACCATCGAACTCCCAGCCTTGAAACCACAATGTCCTTGGAACCCATTTCCCTGAAACCCTTGCAAAAAATTGAATGTTCAACCCTCAAATGAGGCTGTTGTCGTTGTTGGCATTGCTGCCGAATTCGATGAGGGCTTACCCCTCGAAAGGTTGTTGTTGTTGTTGTTGCTGCTGCTGTTGCTGTTGCTGTGGCGGCACATATATCGGCGTGTGCAGCCCAGAGGCTCTCTCCGCTGCCGCAACACGCTGGTGCATATATGTCATTGCGTGACTGACGGAGTCGAGGGCGGCGCCACGGGCTCTCCTCTCTTCAGTCAGCTCCCCTCGTAGAGCCTCGGTCTCGCGACGGAGAGCCTCGTTTTCCCGACGGAGGGCCGCAATGTCCTCACTGTTCCGAGCAAGGGTGGCCGAGATGTCCACCATGCTGACGCCTTGCATGCCCTCAGCTTGAGCTGTAGGGACAGCGTTGACGGTGGCGTGCTGCGAGGCAGCCGGAAGATGAAGCTGGGGGGCGACTTGTTGAGCCGCGGGAACAGCTGGAAGAGCGGCCTGGGGAGCCACCTGGTAAGCCACTGGGACAGCGGCTGGGGGGGCGACCTGAGGGACCACCTGTTGAGCCACCGGGACAGCGGCGGCGGCAGTGGCGGCGTTGGACTCTTGCACAACTCGGAGGGCGTCCTCGTGACTTATATCCCAAGTTGGGCAGTCTCTGCGTCGGTGGCCATTTTGACCACACTGAGAAGTTAGATCTAAGTTCGATCAATACCAAAGGTGCACTTACTTTCGTGCAGCGGCCCCGAAAGGACTTGCTGACGCCGCCACCTCGGCCTCCTCGACCTCCTCGACCTCCTCGACCCCCTCGACCTCCTCGGCCTCCCTGGCCATCGTTGCCACCACCCCCAGTAGTACCACTAGGGGCACCAATGATGATGGACAGTTGGTTGGCATTGGCCTGTATTGTGGTCAATGAGTTACTCGGTGACTAGAGTTGCAGGGACAATGGACATACCATGTTGATGGCTTCCTCGGTAGGTTTAGAGATCTAGCTGAGGAATTTGGATACACCGCTGGAGAGGTGTGTGCGTCCGTTGACAACGTGAACGTTTCCTTGGGCCTGTGGATTGTGAGAATCGGGCGTGCGGGTTAGACAGTTACCTGTGTTTAAGCTGTGAGCTTGAGTGCTGTGCGTGCTGACGCGTGTTGATATCGTGAGCGTGTGCTTGAAACTGTCGGTGGTGAGGAGGAAGAATTGTGAGCGAAGCAGCTGGGGGAGGGGATATCCCATTATGTCGGCAGTTCCTGCCATGGCAGTTGTTGTATATAGGTGGCTGACAGGTGGTAGACGGTTGGCGGACAGGTGAATGCAGCTGGCAACGGTCGACTTTTTCTGCACGAGCCTTGGGTCTCTAAGTACCTAAGTAGCAATGCAGGTGCCTCGACAAAAGAGGGGTGCAGATCTCTATCAGTGTCTCAATTAATTAAGAGGAGAGTGTGGGAAGCCATGTCGGTTCGGATGATGGGACATTGGAGCTCTAGCTTAAACTTGTGTTGATCTTAATCCATACAAACCTGCATGAAAAGCGAACAATTATACATGAAATAGCAGGCTTTCCAGACCCAACCATGTTAATATATTCGCAAACATAGACACTCTCAGCAATCCTATCGTCTCCCCACATGCCACGACTGCAACTGAGGGAAGGATCTCAAGCCGCCAGCATCCAAAGCCTGGTCCAAAGCCTGGTCTAAAACCTGATCCAAAGCCTGAGGCGACTGGATGAGAGGGGTGGTGATTCAGGGTTGGTGGCGATCACGGGTCACTGCTATTACAGCACGAAGAGGAAGTCAAGGCTGACCGTGGATGCGCAGATGAGAGAGCATTGGGCTGTTTGACGCGGGGTTGCGATGAAATAGTGAGTAACTAATGGAGCACTCTATGTGTGGCGACTCGGCCCTTTATGAGGGCAGATTGATAAGACAACGCCAATTGCAGAGACACAATCAGACGCACGAAAAGCCCAAGATGCCGAAACTCGGCGTTGACGAAGCACAAGGCACGTAATAGCTTGTCGGCAAAAGGCGCGGGGTGCACCACGCGACCAGCCATCACCGAGTCGTCGTACAGATAGCCAGAGCCCACCACGATTCACCGAGTCGATGGAGTAGGTCCGGCACCGAGTTGCGGAAAAAAAAAAAGGAAAACCAACGGCCGCCACGCCGCGCAGCCGGAACAAGAGCCGGAGGCGCTAGGAGATTGGACAACGGACCCCTCCCCTGGGCGCCCTGAACGGGCAAAAGGCTAATCGAAAGGGTGCTTAGCGCCCGGTGCGAAGATGCAAGGCGCGAGAGGTCCCGGCATCTGGCGACGCTTGTGCGGGCGGTCCCTGGGCTTGGTTGAGCCGCTGGCATGATGGATCGGGTGGTGGTGGTGACTCGGTGATTTGACTCGGTGACATGATTGCACGCCAACTCTGCGACGGGTTTTGCGCGGTTGCAGAAAGCCACCACACGCGCCCGGGGGCCAAATTTCCTTATCCATTCATCAAGGAGGGATTCCTTTTCTTCTTTCTTCTCCCAAAATAAATTAATCACTGCAAGATTTTGTCGCAGCAACCGGATTGGGCCCAAAGCAGCTTGCGTCAACCACACACCAACTACACGGCCCTTTGGTGTGCTGCCTCTTATCAAGGTGCGTCTGAACGCAGCAGCAGCACAACCACTTTGCATGCACGGCACTTGCTATCGTTGCACCGACTAACTTTTGCTTGCGCGGGACAGACGAGGCATCTCGGGACTCCGTCCTGGTTTTTTGAGTGCCCTGCCTCGCATCCTTCTCTCCCAATCGCACCATCATACGCACTCCCTACACGCATCAGCGCCTCATCATGATATCTTCCTGCCGCGTCGGCCAGCGGCTCTGCCGTCAACCCCAGGCCATCTCGAGCCGCCTGCAACGGTGTGCTTCCGCCGGTCTTATCAGCCATGGCCGTGCTGTCTCACCCTCGGTGCCCTCTCTGCGCATGGCTGCCAGGTCACTGAGCGGCCAGGCCCAGCGCTTCACTGAGACGCAGGCCAGCGTGAAGCTGAGCCAGCACGAGGCGTTCCCCCGGCGGCACATTGGCAGCGAGCCCGAGGTGCAGCTGGAGATGCTCAAGGCGCTCGACCCCCCCGTCAGCTCGATGGAGGACTTTATCCAGCAGACTATCCCGTCGCAGGTCCGCCGGGCCACGACGGCGCTGGACCTTGTTGAGAAGTGGGAGGACGCGGGCGCCGAGGAGCCGGTCCCGGCCAACGGGCGCTCGGAGCACTATATCCAGAAGAAGATGCGCGAGCTGGGCGACCTCAACGCGCAGTTCGACTCCTTCATCGGCGCGGGCTACTACGGCACGCTGGTGCCCCAGGTCATCCAGCGCAACGTGCTCGAGAACCCGGCGTGGTACACCAGCTACACGCCGTACCAGGCCGAGATCAGCCAGGGCCGTCTCGAGTCGCTGCTCAACTTCCAGACGCTCGTCGCCGACATGACGGGGCTCCCCATCGCCAACGCCTCGGTCCTCGACGAGGCCACCGCTGCCGCCGAGGCCATGACGCTCGCCCTGGGCGCCGCGCCCGCAAAGGCCCAGGCCAGGGAGGCCAAGAAGACGTTTGTCGTCTCCGAGAACTGCCACCCGCAGACCCTCGCGGTGCTCCGCTCGCGCGCCGACGGCTTCGGCATCGACATTGTCGTCGGTGACGTCCTGGCCGACGACTTCAAGCTCATCAAGGATGTCGAGGGCACCCTTCTTGGCACATTGATCCAGTACCCGGACACCCACGGCGGCGTCCACGACTACCAGCAGCTCGCCGACGTGGTACACAAGAAGAAGGGCCTGGTATGCGCCGCCACCGACCTGATGGCCCTCACTATGCTCAAGCCGCCCGGCGAGTTCGGCGCCGACATTGCCCTCGGCAGCACCCAGCGTCTCGGTGTGCCCCTCGGATTCGGCGGCCCGCACGCCGCCTTCTTCGCCTGCGCCGATAAGTACAAGCGCAAGATCCCCGGCCGCATCGTGGGCGTCTCCAAGGACCGCCTCGGCAAGCGGGCCCTCCGTCTCGCGCTCCAGACTCGCGAGCAGCACATCCGTCGTGAGAAGGCGACAAGCAACATCTGCACGGCCCAGGCTCTGCTCGCCAACATGAGCGCCTTCTACGCCATCTACCATGGCCCGGCCGGCCTCAAGGCCATCGCCCAGGACATCTGGGCCAAGACCCGCCTTGCCCAGAGCCTGATCCTGTCCAAGGGCGAGTTCCAGCTGCACACTAAGGGCGTCCGTGATGATGGCGCCGTCTACTTCGACACAGTCACCCTCCAGGGCACCCCCGAGGCCGTTGCCGCCGCCCACGACAAGGCTGCCCTCCTGGAGATCAACCTGCGACGCGTGGCCGAGGACAAGATCGGCTTCTCCCTGCACGAGGGCATCTCCCTCGAGACGCTCGGAAACCTGGTCAAGGTCTTTGGCGTCAGCGAGGCCGAGTTCAGCGCGGCGCTCGAATCGTCCGCCGACGCCGCCGTCAACGAGAGCATCCCCTCGGCGCTCCAGCGGTCCAGCAAGTACCTGGAGCAGCCCGTCTTCAACCAGTACCACTCGGAGACTGAACTCCTGCGCTACATCTACCACCTGCAGTACAAGGACCTGTCGCTGGTGCACTCGATGATCTCGCTGGGATCGTGCACGATGAAGCTCAACGCTACCACGGAGATGCTCTCGCTCTCGCACCCGGGCATCTCCAACATCCACCCCTTTGCGCCCGTCAACCAGGCGCCCGGCTACCTCGCCATGATCGACTCCCTGGAGAAGAACCTGGCCACCATCACGGGCATGGACGCCGTCAGCCTGCAGCCCAACTCTGGCGCTCAGGGCGAGTTTGCGGGCCTGCGCGTCATCAAGAAGTACCTCGAGAACAAGGAGGGCGGCTCAAAGCGCACCGTGTGCCTCATCCCGGTGTCGGCGCACGGCACCAACCCGGCCAGCGCGGCCATGGCGGGCATGAAGGTGGTGCCGGTCAAGTGCGACCCCAAGACGGCCAACCTGGACATTGAGGACCTCAAGCTCAAGTGCGCCAAGCACGCCGACGAGCTGGCGGCCATCATGGTGACGTACCCGAGCACATTCGGCGTCTTCGAGCCCGAGGTCAAGGAGGTGTGCGAGATTGTGCACGCGCACGGCGGCCTCGTGTACATGGACGGCGCCAACATGAACGCGCAGATCGGTCTCTGCAGCCCCGGCGACATTGGCGCCGACGTGTGCCACCTGAACCTGCACAAGACCTTCTGCATCCCCCACGGCGGCGGCGGGCCCGGCGTCGGCCCCATCGCCGTCAAGTCGCACCTGGCCCCCTACCTCCCCGGCCACCCGTCCGCCGACCCCCAGCGCGGCCCGGCCTCGCGCGCCGACACGGCCGTCTACCCCATCAGCGCCGCGCCCTGGGGCAGCGCGTCCATCCTGCCCATCAGCCACAGCTACATCCTGCTGATGGGCGGCGAGGGCCTCACGCAGCAGACGGGCGTCGCGCTGCTCAACGCAAACTACATCATGTCGCGCCTCCTCCCGCACTACAAGATCGCCTACACAAACGCCAACGGCCGGTGCGCCCACGAGTTCATCCTCGACGTGCGCCCCCTCAAGGAGACGGCCGGCATCGAGGCCGCCGACGTGGCCAAGCGCCTCCAGGACTACGGCTTCCACGGCCCGACCATGAGCTGGCCCGTCTCCGGCACCCTCATGATCGAGCCCACCGAGTCCGAGTCCAAGGCCGAGCTCGACCGCTTCTGCGACGCCCTCATCCAGATCCGCCGCGAGATTGCAGACGTCGAGGAAGGCCGCGCCCCCCGCGAGGGCAACCTGCTCAAGAACGCGCCCCACCCCCAGCACGACCTCGTCTCCGCTGAATGGGACCGCCCCTACTCCCGTGAGGAGGCCGCTTACCCTCTGCCCTACCTGCGCGAGAAGAAGATGTGGCCCTCGGTGGCCCGCGTTGACGACGCCTTTGGCGACACGCACTTGTACTGCACGTGCCCGCCCGTTGAGGGCAATGAGGATCTGTAAAGGATGACTTGACTGGTTTTTATTTTCTGTGGATTAACTCGGCGCAACGGAAGGGATTTATTACTTTTTGGCCCATTCAACATTTGGGGCCCAGCAGCATTTTTTTTTTTTATGAGTAAAATCTTATAGAGTCCAATGATGAGCGGTAGACTAGCCATATGACATGATTTAACTCGAAAATGGCGCGTCGAATAGAGAATACAATATATCGGTGTCATGATGCCAATCATTTCGAGTCCACACATTTTAGCGCGAATTGAATCATGGCAGCGGGGCACTGCTTCTCTTCTGAGCCGACGGATGGATCCGCTCTACTGGGCATGCATCTATGAACGTAATGAATCAGGTTCAGCTTTATGGTGGCATATGACTGCCATGGGTCTGTTGTATTGATTGAACCTTTTGTAGTTCTCTTGCTACGTTATTGTTGAAAATCAAACAAAACACCTGTGCCTCGCTATAATTGTTGAAACCAAAACCCCAAGCCTTGCAGGTCTCTCTGCCTTGAAAAAAATGCAAGTCTTTATTCACCATCCTTCGCAAGCGCTGCCCCTTTTACTCGTGAAGCCAAGGCTGGGGGTACTGGCCAACCCACTCCTCGACCTCGCGGCGGAGGGCGACAATGTCAGCGACGCCTGAGCCGTCGCCGAGGTGCTCCATGAAGAACTTGAGGAGCGCGGGGTTCTTGGCTCCCTTGGCCTCGGCCTCGGCCCTGGCCTGCTGGTCGACGGCGAGGGAGATCTGGACGCCGCGATCGACAATGTCGGCGACGCGCTTGAAGTCGTCGGCGTTGAACCCCCGCGTCGTCATGGCGGGGGTTCCCAGCCGTAGGCCGCCAGGCTTGAGGGCCGAGCGGTCGCCGGGGACGGTGTTCTTGTTGCTCGCGACGCCGCACAGCTCGAGGACGCGCTCGACGCGGGCGCCGTCGATACCCTTGGGCTTGAGGTCGACAAGGACGAGGTGGTTGTCGGTGCCGCCCGACACGAGGCTGTAGCCGAGGCCGCCGGAGAGGCGCTCGGCAAAGGCCTGGGCGTTGGAGAGGACCAGCTTCTGGTAATCCTGGAACTCCTTGGACTGGGCCTGGCGGAGGGCGACGGCGAGGGCGGTGATGGTGTGGTTGTGGGGGCCGCCCTGGTGGCCGGGGAAGACGGACTGGTTGATAGGGTTCTCGAGGTCGTACTTGATCTCGTTGCCCTTCTTGTCCGTGCTGCGGACGCCCTTGCGGAAGAAGATCATAGCGCCGCGGGGCCCGCGGAGCGACTTATGCGTGGTGGTGGTGACGACGTCGGCGTACTGGAAGGGCGAGGGCACGACGCCGGCGGCCACGAGTCCGGAGATGTGGGCCATGTCAGCCAGCAGGTAGGCGCCGACCTCGTCGGCAATAGCGCGCATGCGCTCATAGTCGATGAGGCGGGAGTAGGCCGACGTGCCGGCGATGATGATCTTGGGGCGGTAGACGATGGCGTTATCGCGCAGCTTGTCGTAGTCGATGAGTCCCGTCTCCTCGTTGAGGCGGTAGGGCAGCGTCTCAAAGTACTTTGAGATCATGGAGATCTTCTTGTGGGGCAGCTGGTATCCGTGCGACAAGTGGCCGCCGTGGGGCAAGTCGAGGCCCATGATGCGCTCGTGGGTGTTGAGCAGGGCCGAGTAAGCCATGAGATTAGCAGGGGAGCCGGAGAGAGCTGCATCCAGGAGGTCAGCAGCCATTCGATCATAAGCCTAAAAATCCACATACGCTGGACATTGACGCCCCAGCGGTCCTTCTCGAGGTTGAAGGTCTGGAGAGCGCGCTGCTGGCACAATCGCTCGGCCTCGTCAATGTGCTCGTTGCCGCCGTAGTAGCGCGCGCCGGGGTAGCCCTCGGAGTACTTGTTCTGCATGACGCTGCCTAGAGCGTCGAGGACGGAGCGGGAGGTGAAGTTCTCTGAGGGAATCAGGTTGATGAAGTGGTTCTGGCGATTCTCCTCCTGCATGGGTGTCAGTCATGAGCTCTGTTGGTGCATCTCGCATCCGGAACGAGTTGAATTGAGCCTTACACGCTTGAGGATGGCATGAATCTCTGGGTCGCCCTCTGCGAGAGGGGCGCCGAGAAGCTGCGGCCATTGTTAGCAATTGGCTTCACAGTGAGCTGTCATGGAGCAAGCTCTCACATCGGGCTGGGAGGTGAAGGAGGCCATGGACCGCATCGACAGCTTGCCGGCGGCCAGCGACGGCTGCGCCCGGAGGCATTGGCGAGAGTGCCGCAGGAGACGAGAGCTCAGCATTTTCGATGTGTATGCTGGATGAGATGGCAGATGGACAGTTTGGAGTTTCTCTGCAGAGACGTCAGGGAAAGCAGTTAATACAGCTCTGGCACGCCCAGCACATGCCGTGTCACCGAGTCACTTTGACTTTGTCGTCCCGCACGTCATGGGGAAGGAGGAAACCGGGCCCCACCCGGTACCTGGTGCGGATCAAATGTGGACATGCTCGGGACATGACTGGCACCGGGTGGATAGCCTGTTGCAGCCCTACAACCTATGGGGGACAAGGGGGATTTTCTGGGGGCCCTGCTCCACGTTCCAGAATCCTGGATCCGCTCCTGGTGTCGCAGCGAGGGACGCGCTTGTTGGCGCAAGGGCTCCACTTTGTCACTGAGTTATCACTGAGTCTTGTCACCGAGTCATATCTGGTGCAGCAACGGCGGCAGCACCACCGGGTCAACCACCCGGCCAACCACTGGGTCAACCACTGGGTCAACCACTGGGTCAACCACTGGATCAACCACCGGGTCAACCACTGAGTCAAACCACCGGGTCAACCACTGAGTCAAACCACCGGGTCAGGGCTATTGATTACCGGCCGCACACGGAATTCCGACTGGCAGCAACCAACCAACCGCTCACCCGGGCTCTGAGGCCTAGCACGCACGGATATCTCTGCCCATTGCTAGACAGGAGCCATGGCCTTTGTTCCCTGATGGTTCCCGTCAATGTTAACTACCACGGCTATATCTGCCTGTCAAAGAAAGCTTTCAACTTCCCATATCCAATCTTTGACCTATTTTTAGCAGCATTGCTTCTTCTATTCACCAAACATCAAAACTAACCAAACAGCACTTCCCCTTTGTCCTTTGGGCATGTGTCAACACCAGCAGCAATAATGTCATATTACCCTCGTAGCCACCGCCGTTTACCATGTCACTGCCGCCAGGCATGCAATCTCCAAGTGAACAACTTACGAGCTGATGACCATAACGCGATCCAGAGAACAGGAAACAACCGAACCACAACCGCGCACAGGATGAGAATGAAGCAATCCAGAGAACAGACGACTTCCTCGTATCCCCACTGACAATTTACATTCCCTAAAGCAATGGCCCCCTCGACCAACAGTCACGGCGCTTTCCAAGGATACCTCTGCGTGGAGCACTTCCTTCAAGTGTCGGGAGCTCACTACATGAAGCTTCAGAAGCTCCCGACTCGAACACAGCCAGGGCGGAATGCTAAGCGAGCAGTCGCCCACGCTCCGACCTGGCCTGAGACAGCGGAGGCCCTTCGCGTCCTTGTGCAAAACCCAAGGGTACAAAAGGAAGCTCTCAAAAACTCTGGGAATTGCGAGTCCTGGGTCTGCCGTCTCTGTGCGCAAGAGTACGACAGCATGGTCGAGGCACTTGAGCGGCTCCCGACGAGTATCGCGCCAGTTGCACCCATGCCTTACAAACGCGAGTCTTTTATCATCAAGCTTTGGCTGCTGGACCCGCCAAAGGCCTGGTGCGGCCGCGCTGCTCAATGCCTGCGTCTAGAGGTCTTTTATTACTCACCACCAGCGCTGCCGTGGGCGGCTTTTAAGACTACACCCGCGTCGTGCTAGTCAACAGGCGTGACGGAGGATATGCGGCGACATGGGAAATATTACAAATGAGTTTGCTATTACACAACAGAGCTAGCTAGCTAACGAAGATAATAATTCTACACTCTACTCCCCATAGTCTTAAACGCGGCAGAGGCGGCCGTTCTGGGTGGGAAGGCCAGCGATCTGGTCGGTGATGTACCACTCGTCACTGCCGACAGCCTGGAGAGCGTAGAACAGGCCAGTAGGGTCGACCGCCTTCTTGATCTGGAGGAGGCGGTTGTACTTGTCGGTTCCGTACAGGGACTGCTTGAAGTTGGGCTCGCTGACATCACCCTCAGAGGCATACGAGCCGCTGCCGGGGCTGGCGTCGCGCCAGGGCTTCATCCAGTCGTTGGTCAGCGTCTTCAGCTTGTCGGCAACGCCCTGGCTGGAGGTGCCGGCGGGCCAGGCGACGATGGAGATGGCGAACATGGCAGCGTTGCGCCAGGCAGGGTTGACGGCGTTGTCGGGGTAAGGGCCGGGGCCGCTGGTGATACCGAAGCCGATGATGTGGCCACCCTTGTCGACGAGGCTCTTGAGCGCCTTGTAGGTCTGGTCAAACTTGGTAGCGTCGACAAAGTTCTCCCTAGTGAAGAGTGTTAGTACCAGGGCTGTCTATCAAGACTCGACTCTTAGAGTAGAGTGAAGTGGTGTGACTTACTTAGGGAAGAGACGGCTGGCAGTTCGGTCGGTAGATCCGCCAACGTTCTCACGGGGGAAACCGGCCTGCCAGGCAGGGTAGTAGCTGGCGTGCTCAGACTCAGTGACCTGGACCTGAATGCCAAGCGCCTGCCACTTGGCGAAGAGAGGAGCAGTCTTGGCCTTGAGCTCAGCGAGAGTGTAGCCAGGGGCAAACCAAGGGTTCATGGAGAACTGCATGCGGCCAGGACCAGTGTTGAAGATGTTCCAGTACTCGTAGTGGCCGGCCTCGTTGAACTGGGGAAGCATCTCCCAGTAGGCACGCACGGCCGCCCAGAAGGCGTCGTAGGACACGGTCTCGCTGATGCCGAAGCTGAAGCTCATGACGGCAGCCTTGATCTTGGGGTAGACCTTGACAGTGTACGAAGTCACAACACCATAGGAGCTGCCACCGCCACCGGAGAGGGCCCAGAAGAGCTCCTTGTTCTGGTTCTGGTTGGCAGTGACGAAGCGGCCATCGGCAGTGACGACATCAATGCTGAGGATCTGGGATGCATCAGTACATGTTATTCCATACTAGGGTAGTGAATCTTACCTGATCAGCGGCCATGCCGTACTTGGTAGACATGGGAGAGTGACCACCACCAGCGAGGTAGCCACCAGCGAAGCCAACAGTCATGCCTTCACCACCAATAGCAGTGACGCCGTTGTCCTCGGCAGCCTTGTACAGCTCAATGCCGATGACACCAGCGCCGACCTTCATGGCGGGGCCCTTGTAGGAGCCGATCTGGTAGTTCTTGAAGAACTGGACACTCTTGAAGCGGTGGGTCCAGATGGACAGGGCACCGGCTCCAAGAGAGCGGCCCTGGAAGTCATGGCCAGTGTTCTTGATCACCAGGCGGAGGTTGAGGATGCGGGCAAAGTTGACGGCCAACTGAATGTGTGCAACATTGCGGGCATCAACCACATACGAAGGGAATCCACCGAGGGTGCAGTCGGTAGTGGGATTCTGGTTGGGCATGCAAGTCAGGCCCTGGTGCAAGGGCGACATGACGGACGAAGGGTCATCCTCACTAGTCAAACATTAGAAGCATGTCCACACACTGTCACAGGGGGTGATGATTCTTACTGGGTGTACGAGTTGGTCCAGTTCTCGGTGACGAGGAGCTCGTTGCATCGTGCCTGGTTGAACACGCCGAAGTCGTCGTAACAAGCAGCGCCGATGGGCACGGTCTTGATCAGGGATCCCGCAGTGACGAGATCCAAGACCCGCCAAACAAGGTCGTGGGGCCAGAGACGATCACCAGGGAACGTCTTGCACTGGGGAAGATCCCTCTTGCGGTGCTTCTTGCTCACAGTAGCGGTATCGTCAAAGTAGAGGACGTCCACGCTAGAGAGCTGGTGATCAGTGAGGTTGCCCAGGGCATCGTCCGTGAGCTGGATCTTCTCCTCGGGCAAGTAGTCGCCGGGGACGACCTCAGACGCCTCATTGACCGTATTCTCATTAGCGTCTGACAGGTTTCAGCCAAGGTCAGCCATCACTCTTCATGGAAGGAGGGGGGAGGGAAGAGGGCAAGGGGGTAAAGGGGAGGGATGGGGGTTTGGATGGGGGTCAGCCATACCAATTGTCTGGCCGTCAACCACAATGGTCTGGGCTGCCACGCGAGAGGCTGCAAGGCCTGCAAGCCAGATGCTGTGCCTGAGTTGCATTGTTCCTTCGGGATGCCACGTTGAGAAGGGGAAAAAGGTCTCGGGGGGGCACGGGCTGAGGGAAGCGAGCTAATGAGGAGGAGGGCTGATGCTAAGACAGACGCCGCACAAGATCGACAACGAGGAGAGGTGGCGCTGTTTATAAACGTGGACACCAGGGGCGAGCTGAGAAGTGCGGGCAAAGATCAACGCCTGCATCCCTGACTGCGAGCGGGACATGTCGTCGGCATTGTCGGAGTCTGGCCTCGCCTGCGGTGGGAGCTGACGACGGCTTCAAGCTGTGGGCAATAGTTCGAGCAACACCGAAGCCAGCTTTACCGGTTCCTGGACAGCACCGAACCTACGCATCCATATCCATCCAGGCACCCTGCCAGGGACCTGCCTCGTCTCTCGTCTCCCCCTCGGCTGCGCATAAGCCCGGGGGCCATCCTTGCTGGGTTCGATATAGCTTCGCATCAAGCTTGTTGGCCATCCTGGGATTCCTGTGCCGCAGTTGGGGACTGACTCGTGGGCCTGTGCGATCGGCGGCAGCCTTGCCGGTTACGGACCCTGGCAGGCCTTGGCAATAAGATCTCTCCATGCGACAAGTGAGATGGATTGGGATGGAAAGGACGGGCGAGGAAGGAAGAGGGACAGGAACCAGGCCCGGCCGCTGCGCCGTTGATCAATGCTGCCTTGGGAGTGGCTGCAGGGACCGAACTTGTTGGTGGCTTGCGGAGGCTGAAACGGCTAGGCGTGACTGGCTGGAGGCGAGGACTAACAAGGAACAGGGACCATGCGAAATTTATTTGGCCGTATAACTCGACCAAAGGCCATCCGGCCGCTCCAAGCCACACAAAAAGGCCTCGTTTTCTCATTTCTTGTGGGTATCCATCTTGTTGGTTGTTGCTGCAGGTCGAGAGGGGGTGGTGGTGGTGCTGTTGGTTGTTCGTGGGTTTCGACTCCCGAGGAAGACCAGCTGCACGGCCATGTGTCGTTAACCAGGATCCAACACATGGCATTGCCAACGACCAACGACACACTCCTTCATCTGAACTGCATCGTGCTTGACAGTCACTATAGCTGCTGTCAGAATAATCCTCGCTCCTTCATTTCAGCTCAGCAAGCCAGTCATTGGACTAATTACACCAACTCGACCCTGATTCCATGCATTGTGCTTAGCAACCGCTCGAGTCGTATCAACACACGCATGGGAGCAATAGTAGTAGCTCGGTTAGCTGGCTTAGCCTACTTTGGGTCGAAGTGCAAGATTCCGTAATCCCATCATCTCTTTGGCATTCCCTGTTTCCTATGCGTAATAACATACTGTACCCGGTAAGGATGACTCTCCCAAGCGCCAAGTCGTCGAGAAGGAGGCTAGGCCTGTTAACAGACTTAGTACCGTCTCGTAGTGCACTTTTACGCCACCCTCACTGGTCCGGGCCTTCGGAATCCGAGCCCAGGGCGACCATCTGCCAGGCACTAACACGACTAACACTGCGCGGCCGTCTGGGGTACGGGGACCTCACCCGGCGGGTTCGCTTCCCGTCCGGCGGCGGGGCTTGTCCTCAACGGGCGTCCTCCTTGCCCGCGTGAGTAGCAGCACTAATTACCGAGTAACAGCACTACGACCAAGCTTGTACTTACGCTTGTCTGGAGTAAGCACTGCCCGTCGATTCGGTCGAGGGTCCAGCCAGGCAGACCTCGCCCGTCGCACTAAGAGAGAAAGGGCTTCTCGTCGTAACTGGGGCGAATCCCGATGCATTGAGACTCGGGACGGATGCCCGTATTAGGCGCACTTGGCGCAAATGGCAGCTAGAAGCGTTGCCGTCCTCGTTCTCGAGGCAAAAATGGGCTTGATATCGGTCCCCTTTGTGGCGGCGTCCGCTTGTCAATCGAAACCCAATCGAGGCAAGGCGCCATTCTGGACGGCAGAACAGGCCGAGTAGTGAGGGATGCTGCAGAACCAGTTCCCTGCCGCGTGAAAGATGCAGCACGCAATGTTGGACGGACATGGTTCTTTATAAATGCAGATCGTTGGCCCACCCGCGTCCCAGAGTGTTGGTCGATCGTTGTTCCGTTTTGGCATCATTTCGGCCAGTGCATTCCTTTCTTACCCCATCGCCCCCTTGCGGGTCTTGTCTTTTGTGATCGATCGTCTCCCATCGCAGAGTCTTTGCTTTTGCAACTCGGCAAGTCGGCAAGAGACCTCGACAGCAGCAATGGTGGCCGTGGTGGCATTTCGCGATGAGGCTCCCACGCCTCCCATCAAGCGGCGATACGCCCCGGTTGGCAGCCTGCCGACCACCGCTATGCAGCAGCAGGGCATTGCGATTCTCTTCACCATGACCTTTCTGGCGTTTGCCATGGTTATCCTTCGAATAGGCACGCGATGGCACGCAAAGAGGCTAGGGGCGGGTAGGTTGCCGAATCATGCCTGTATAAGAAGGACAATGTGTTGACGCTTCGGAAAATAGACGACTGGCTAGTTGTGATTGCCATGGTACGCAGAGACCTCCTGGAAATGAAGATCTTCGATCGAAAAACTCCTAACACGATGCTCATAGACGTTCTCCCTGGCACTGCTCGGACCATACTACATGTGTAAGTGTCAAATCTATACGCAGTTGCGTCGAAAGCCGCTTTCTAACGACTTCCCACTCCAGTCTTCAGATATGACTACATTGGCTTTCGTACCGCCGACCTGCCTGCCGACTACGACCTGGAGGCAGTCATGTTCTGGAACTGGATCATGCAGGTCTTGTACAACCCAATCCTGGCACTGGTCAAGTCGTCGGTCCTCATGTTCCTCCATCGCCTCGGAGGCCATCGACGAAGCATCAAATGGTCCATTCTCGCGCTCAACGTCTTCAATATTGCCCTCATGATTGTCATCTTCCTCGTCGTCATCTTCCAGACGATCCCCATCAACGCATTTTGGGACGCGACGGTCCAGAAGCAGCGCCAGATCGACGGCTTTACCTTTTACATTTCCACGGCCATTATTACCATCGTTACCGACTTCCTGGTCCTGGCACTCCCCATCTGGGTCTTTGCTGGGTTGAACATGCGCTTAGCCGCCAAGGTCGGAGTCATCTTGGTGTTCCTCCTGGGTGGAATGTAAGTCAAACCACGGGCCATGCCATGACCCTGGAAAGAAAATGTGCAAGAAAGAATCCTGGCTAATCACTGGTGTTGGTGCAGCGTGACAATCGTCGCCATCCTCCGCGTCCACGAGTTCCGCAAGAAGTTCGAGGGCATCGCTCCCGGCTACGACTCGCGACACGGGCTCGGAGACACGCTCAGCTGCGTGGAAGTCAACCTAGCCATCATTGCCTCGTGCGGTCCCGCCCTTCGACCCCTGTTCCGACGCATGTTCCCTCGCCTCTTCTCCAACAAGAGCAGCGCCGACAGGGGACAGTATGACTACAACTCCAACGCCGCCAAGTATGGCACCGGGACCGGGAAAAGGCAGACCACGGTGACGTCGTCGTTCCCGCTCAAGGAGATGCACACGAGCAAGACGCACACGGAAATCCGGGGACATTCTCCCAATGGCAGCGAGGAAGAGATCATGACGTACAATGGCATCATTCGGACAACGGCAGTGAGCAAGAGCCCCCACCCCAACCGACATTAAGGAGCTTTATACTAACGGAGTCCAGGTCGACATTAAGTATGACAACATGTCTGATGATAGGGAGTTTGGTCGCGACTCAGGACCAGAGTCCGATCCGGTGGCGTCCCGTCCAGCCCGTGCAGTGTAATATGCAAGGGCGCATTAGATGGGTCAACTGTAACGAGGGCAATGAATGACAACTCTCTCGCTTAGTAGAATAATTAATGTCATATTTTCCCTTGTGTAACATCGCCTTTCTGATTTGCCCTGAATATTGGAATTTGAGTGAAATACAGGACCAACAATCCCGTCTAGGGTAGCGAATTGCAACACAGCCAACTGTGTACGTCAACCAAACCACCATTTTTCCGTCCCGAAACTTGGCAGCCAGTGACAAACGTTGGAAAAACATAAGACCGGGTAAGACGACTGATGCAAGTGTTTCATAGGTGGGAACAGACGGGATCGAATGAGAAGGTGACATGCAGGCACGGAGGGTCTCGGTGGAGTCGCTAGTTGCTCAAACTTGCTCGGAGGGGTCAAGTTATCAGATGAGAATCCCAATCGAGGTGTCGCGTACCAAGTGGCGAGAGAATCTTAGTGGCCAGGTTATTTTCACGTCGGCAAACTCGCCTAGCTTTGAGCCTGAGACGCTGCGGGAGCATGTCATGGTTGCAGTCTGTTGCCTGGACAGGCGACGTTCTCTCTCTCCTGTTGAGAGAAGATGTCTCTCCTAGAATGGCTGCATGGATTCCTTCTGGACCCCTCGCATTGACGGGGAGATCCAGCTTTGACGCGCCTTCTGGGACCAGCGTTCGGTTCACATATCCAACAAATCATGACCCGCATGTTTAATACGTGGCGGCCAAATGCACGGAGGCAAGATCCAGGGCTGAGTCTAGCTCTTGGTAGTCTTGGTCCTAACAACGGGCACTAACACAGCCGTGAATACCGGCAATCCATGACGAGCGTGGTGAGCTGTCACGCCGTTGGCCCTCGGTAGTTGAGCGCGCAATGTGCCCGAGCCTGTTCCGGGTGTAAGCAGCGAGCAACAGAGCTGAGTGGGCAGATGGGGTCCACGACTGGAGAAGGCACGCTTTCTCTGCCCCCATCCAGAAGGTTCGGCGTATCATCTCGAGCCTCACCAGTTGCCTCGAATCATCTCGTACCACCCCGGGCCCTGGGGGGGTGTCTGACGAGCATCGATGGCTCCGCTTCTCGGGCATCCCAACGCTGTCAGGCTGCCAAGTGCAGGCCAAAATCACTCACAGAGTCGCACGCGCGCACCTGCAGCTCCACAGGATCGCTGGGGATCGCCAACCAGAGCGCAGGGCGTCGGTCGGCCCCATAAGTGTCCTGAGGTGGGGGGCGCCGCACAAAGCGCGCGCTGCTGCTGCTCGATATCGACGCACAAAGCCCGCACCCCGCCCTCCCGGTATCGACCGGATCTCGGCCTATATAAGGCCCTCACTATCCTACCGTGACTCCTTCTCTTTCCTCCCCAAGTAGAGATCCATCTCGAAACGAAGACAACTCCCACCCACCACTTTTTACAACTCTTTTTTTAGGTCCTTACCTATCCCCCCCAAAACAAACATCACAATGGCTGGCGACTGTGGCTGCTCTGGTGCTTCTAGCTGCAACTGCGGCTCTAGCTGTACGTCTTCCCCGCACCTGCAGAACATGGTCTGAGACATTTCGACTGACAAGCACATGAACAGGCTCTTGCTCCGGCTGCAAATAAACAGCTGGCTTCAAGCTAAAGAAATAAAAAAAAGACAACAAAATACCAAAAAAAAAATAAACCATCACCTTGCAATATCAACCTCCGCGGCATTTGATCACCATTCTTCCCTCCGTTTAGACAGTTGTCACCTTTGTGCGAATTATAACGACTTTGGGTTTCGGACGAAATGATTGATAGCATTATGAGCGTGTGGGGAACAGGAGCAGAGGATTGGTGTTGTGATTTGGGGTTCATTAACTATAAGTCCATCATTGACGAATAGATTTCCTTTGTCATTAAAGGTCCGACTGCGCGTGATGTGATGCTCGTTAGGTACTTATTGTGCCCCGCCTTGTGACCAGTGTCGCCCACGATGTTGCGTTGCCATCCTGAGCCAGCTCTGTCGCATTCTTCCACTGCGGTTCAGCCTTGTTGTTTCATCTCCACCGTGCGTTGACATGCGTCGGCGTCGTAGATTGCAGATCCAGGGTAAGGGTAGGGTATGGTGTGCAGGCAAGGATTGCACTGTCACAGAAAATTCCCTAACATGGACACCAGGCTCAGAGTGATTGGCCGTGGTGATAAAGTTGTCCATCTATGGCGCCGTAATTTGAGAATCAGTAGTTAGAATTTTGGGCACTGGCCACGCCGGGAGGCTTGACACAGTTCGGTCTGCTTGACTGGACGGTGCTGCTTCTTCCGGCAGCATGGGCGCCCCCAAGACACTCTCTCGCTTTTGGCATGTGATTACCGAGCACCAGATGACTGCGGCACCCCAAGCTCACGTGGGACAGACAAGAGACCACCAAAGACATCTTTCACGACGGGTTCTAGTCCAAGCCGCAAGTCTTTTCAGCATTTGCAACCCTCTTTCCCCCATTCATCTGCCCGTGACCCGGGCCTGTTGCCAACGCACACGATCCCAACCCCGCGTCATCGACTCCCAGTCACCCACCAGCCCGGGACCTGCTGCCACTACCACTGCTGGTACTCTGCCACTCTGCGCTACTGTGGGGCAGGCCACCGATGACGTCTGAAATTCCCCGTCGCAAAGGCGTTGGAGCCCGCTGAAACTGCTGTAAATGGCGGCCCTGGTAAGTCCTGTCTTTTCCTAGAGCGCCTACGACTTGGGAGCCTTTGTCCATCTCTATTACCCTTGCGCAAACCCCATGGCCCGGACCTTGCGTCCCTGTCACCCAAGAACCTTTCTGCATCCGTGCTGGGCCTGCTGCTCTACTCGCTGCGACGACGTCTTCCGGCACTCCCGCTGCGCCCCACAGCTTCCATCCCAGCACGACCGCAAAACGTGGCGCTGGCAATGACAAGGTCGTAGCCGTGCCTCCTCGTGGACGTCGCGACGCTTCCCTCATCAACTGCCGCGACGCCGACGAGTAGCTGCTGCCCCAGCGCCGTTCCCGCGACACGAGTCCCGTTGACGGCGACCCTGTGCTGACTGTGCGCCCCCCCCGATCCAGGATACCCCGTGGCTATCACAGCTGTCGTCGCCCATGTCTCCCCGCGACGATGCGTCAGTCGGCGCCTCGCCTCCTAACTACGACCCTCATGCCACCGGCGCGCCGCCGACTTACGCGACCTTCTCCCCGGTAACCCTCTCCGCCAACACACCTTCCCGATCTTCACGGCGCTCCACCATCCTCGTCCATCAAAAGAGCCCACTGCTGCTGGCCACCCCTCCACAGGTCACACGAGCACTCGCCTACAGCCACCCCTTTCTTCTCCCGCTCAACAAATTTGCAGGGCTGCTCACATGGAGTAGCGGCGATTCTTGGGAAAGCTTCCTACTGCTCTGCGCCTTCTGGGGCGTCGTTCTCTATGGCGATGTGGTGGTGAAGTGGGCCGGGCCTGTTGTAGTCGGCCTTGGACTTATCGCTGGCATGTATGGTAGGAGATATAGCCCACTGAGTAGCAGCGGATGGGCAGAGCCCCGGGGCCTGTTCCGCAACGTCTCCTCCCAAAACCCGAAGCAGGCCGGCGCCGAGAGCAGCCAGCAGAAACCCAACAAGGCGCCCAATGAGAAAGGCAAGCACAAGCGAGGCAACTCTGAAGCGACCAACACGAAACACCAGAAGACGCTCGACGAAATTGTCGAGACACTAAAGGAGCTGACAGGACGCTGCAACGTGCTTATGGAGCCGCTCCTCGACCTGACAGACTTTCTCAGCACCCAGCAAACCCCCACCAGCGCAACCACCCGCCCAGCGCTGACTGTTTTATTTTTGCGACTTCTCATCATTACGCCCCTATGGCTTGCCTTGACGATACCTCCTTGGCGAGTCCTCACAACCAGACGCGTTGTGCTCTTCACCGGCACTGTCATGCTCACCTGGCATGCTCGGGTGATGAGAGTGGCGAGGGCAATCTTGTGGAGAAGCTTGACGGTCCGCAGGCTTGCTGCTGGTATCACCGGTCTTCATTTCGAGACCCCAGAGACGTCCTTTGACAAGGATGTACAGGAAGCCAGAAAAGCCGGCCAGGATTGGGGCAAGTCTCAGAATTCAGAGCTGACAAAAGCTCTGAATCACCCGGCCAATCTACGGACGGGAAGCTCTCGAACGGCCGGGGTTAAATTCACCTTCATTATCTACGAGAATCAGCGCCGATGGATCGGCCTGGGCTGGACCAACAGCCTCTTTGCATACGAGCGACCTGCCTGGACAGACGAGCACAACAATCCAGTACCTTCTAAGAGCGAGTTTGAATTACCTGTTGTCGAGGATGGCGGCAATATGGAGTGGAAATGGGTCGAGGGGAGCCGGTGGCGAGTCGACGGAGTCCAAGATGATCAAGGGCCGGTGGATTACGACAGCGACGAGGGCAAGAATGGTTGGATCTTCTACGATAACAAGGTATGTTGAACTGCTTCTGGGTACATGTGGGACGGGACATGCGGGCTGACATGCGGAACAGTGGCAAAATGGGCAGCGTGGACAGGATGGCTGGGGCCGCTGGACTAGAAGACGAAAGTGGTACCGCGACGCCGAACTAGTCGAGGTGGACGAGCCTCGCGAGGCACAGAATCCCGGTTTGACGATCACGGTTGGTTCTCCGACGTCTCCGACGTCTCCAACGGCTTCCAGTGCCACCGGATACCAGGCCAACGAACGCATGATTTCTCCAACTCGGCCCGAGTCGACGCCATCCATCGCGGGCCAGTCCACAACCGAGGATGTCGAAGCGAGTGACGCCAGTTCCAGAGCCGTCGACGATGCCTTGTCAGTACACTCGACGTCCTCGAAATCCTATTTCCGGGCACCCCTGTTGCGAAGGCGAGTCACTGACCGGTCCGCGACGGACAAAGAGCGTACTAGGAGGACGAGCGACGTGAGGAACGACGACGACAGCGGCCTGGACGTGAACCTGGCGCTGGAGGTGCAGAAGCAAGGCAAGGAGGGCGGCGAGTGGGGGATCGGCGATGAGGCTAGGATGAGCCTCGAGTGACTACATGGACCCGACGAAGACTAGAGTAGAGATGATTTGGTTGCTGCCATTGAATTCTCTGCTTTCATGATTGAACGGCCCTTGAGAGAGGCATCGAACATGTACAGCGGTGCGGTTGAAGCGGTTCAGGAGTGTATGAATGGGCAATATCCCCCCCTGTAAGAATATTTTGAGACGGGATACGGAAGACTGTTTCTGAACGAAGAGTGAACGGCGAGTGAATGTCGACTGAGCGGACTGTCTTTTTTTTCTACCCCTTGACACAGATGGCCCCATTGTGAATTGACATGCTTGAACGTCGCAAAGTGCGTGTAACGTGTCCCGCTTGTGCCTCGCAACTCGAGGCGGGAACAAAGAAAAAAACGGCGCGTCGTGTGACGGCAGTGAACACTGACAGCACCCGCATCGGAAACGTTGCACACGCAGGCCGTTTGGACGTTCCTATCCTCGGTGTTTAAGGACCGCTTCGATTGGGAGTGGCCGAGTTTCTTCTTCACATCGCATACTACAGTACTAGTGGTCTCTTTCAGCCCCCCGCGTCTTTTGCACACTGCACCATTTGGCACTTGGGCCGGGACGGTTTTCATTGACGCGCTGCTTCCCGCCGGTTGCTGCTGACTCGTGGACAAGCACACCATCGCAGCTCCGTACGCAAGCTCGATCTCGTACGGCCCTTGGGGGTTGCGCTTCAACGGCCGCACCTCCAGCTACAACTACATCTCCAGATAAGCCCAGCAACAGTCACTCTGCGACCCATGGATCCTCGAAAGTCAAGTCGCAGCCTGCCTAGGAGCAGGAGAAGCAGCCGGTCCAACACGATAGTCTCGATTTCGGCGTCGCCCCGAGGATATCGCCAGGGACAAGGGACCCCGACGCAGTTGGCCGCAGCGCAGTCGCGCATGATGATGCCCATCCCCAACTCCTCCTCGCCGAGCTCGGTGCAGTCTGCCCGCAGGGCGATGGAACGCAGAAACCGCAACACTGGCGAGAGCTCCCCAGACTCGTCGGAAACGTCGCGGCCCGCGCGGTCCTTTACCTCGCTCGACGAGATGCCCAGCCGGCTAGGGCTCGTGGCGCCTCGAGCGGCATCGGCCGAGACCATCAGGGGCCCGTTGACGACTGACAGGGCGACGTCGCCACCGCTGACGCCCTTCCCGGCGTGGGAGGGAGAGTCGGACGAGGACTGTGGTGATGCGTCGGGGTGGGCGCCGATGGCTCGCAGTAGGCAGCCGCGGGTGATGCCCAAGCGGCCCAACGTCGACCTGGGACGGGGTCACTTTGCCGTCATGGGCATCGAGAGCCGGTGGCTGCTGAGCTCGATCCTGCACGGCATCATCTTGTCGCTGCAGTGCGCGGCGGCCCTCGCTGTCCTGAGTGCCCTGATCTGGGTGACCATCCTGAACGACGACGACACCAATGATGACGGGTTTTCTGAATGGTGAGTAGACTTGCGCCATTCAAGACTCTCTGACAAACATACACACGAAAGGACACCCAAGCTAACAGATGACACAGGTTCTGGACCTTTAGCATCCCCTGCCTGGTTGGCATCATATTCCTCTGCTCCATCGCGCTCCTGATCCACGAGGTCAAGATGCTGTCGGCCGTCGTGCTGCTGTACCTCCAGTCGGCCATCCTGATGACCACGACGGTCATGAGCCTGACCATGTGGGCGCGCTCGTTTTCTGAAGAGAACAACTCGGTCAAGGCCGTTCTGATGGGATGCAACGTCTTCCTCTGGGGACTGGCCCTCTTCGGCTTCGCCCGCGCCGTGGTCGTGTGGAAGGTGGACGAGGAGGTTAGGGGCCTGCCCGCATCGCCGGAGCCGCGCACCATTGCGTACGGAACGTTTGCGCCATGTGCGATGAACGGATCGCGGGGGGAGTAGTGGTTATATTGGGGTCACGACATGGAGGATAGGGAATTGCCGGGACTGGTGGCATAACGTGAGCTGCGCGCTTTGCGACCTGAGCCTGCAAGTGCCTGGTAGGCTGCTCGCGATAGGGGCGTTACGAGGATAAATTCGGCATGGTTTTGACGAGCAACGAAATTAACATGAGAATACACTGAAATGCCTTATCATCTCTGCACCATGTGTGAAACTTGTGGGATGGGGGTGGTATCTGGTGTTGGTGTACTAATGTGCAAATGATATCTACTACCAACATGGCTTGCCCTTGCCGCCACGCCTGGGACTAATATCGTCTTGGCGGGACCTGGCGACTGATATATGCACGATATTGATAGGCACACTCCAATGTTCATCAGCCAACATAGCCACCATAGCCACCATCAACGGCCATTCTGCTATTATGTAATCGGTGTGCCGCCATGCACCTCGCAGAGCACAGCCTTCTTCACTGGAGGAGTATCCGTTCAGCTTACTGGTGGACAACGGGGTATATGTATTCTCTACCAATGTGTCTGACTTGCCTTGTGGACGCCGAAAAAAAATACCAAAAAAATATAAAACAGGTATAAGAATGTACAAGAAGTGTTCTAAATGCCTTCATCATGATTTTGTTCATGTCACGACGCTGCACGGTGGCTTATCGGGAAGCCGCTGGCCAGCGCGGCGCCCTGGAACTGCCTCAGCCATGCAGAGCCGTCGCCGTCGGGGACGGTTCTATGGGACAGGGTGCAGTCGACGTAGACGGAGTCGTCGAGGTATGTCCAATCAGCAATCTCGACGGCGCACTCGGAGAGGGTGCCGGGGAAGGGGGATGCGCTAAGGGCCGCGCAGGTCCACGACATCTGCTGCAGGACATCGATCATGGTATGGGTCCAGGCCGAGACGCTAAGGCGGATCGAGCCGTCCTCGACTTCCACATGGAGCAGGCGAAGACCGGGGCAGTAAGAGTAAGCCTGCTGCTTATTATTACCGCCGGTATTATTCGCATTATTATTCGCAGTGCTGGGCGGCTCCGAGGCGTCCCACACGGACATGCCTGCAAACGCCTGGCCTTCGCGGCTGGCCACCGACGCTTGCGTGGCCGCCTCCTCGAGACAGGCGAGCAGCGTGCCGCCGCTCTTGGGCCACTGCTCCGTGACGTAGTCGTACACGTTGGTCGAGATGCAGTCGTTGGCGGTGCCCGTGATGGCCGGCAGGCTGCCCAGGCTGACGAGCTGCGGGTCGCCGATGGCCTCGAGCGGCCCAAACAGGTGGCACTCGAACTTGAACTGGACGACGTGGAAGCCGTCGCGCGGCGGGCGGTAGGGCCGCTTGAGCAGCATGTCCCAGACGGCCGACTCCATCATGTGCATCTGCACGTAGTGGGGGGACACGAGCACCTCGCGCACGCGGGCCACCAGGCGGCGCGCCGACTCGCCCGTGGTGACGGTGGCGTGCAGCGAGCGCGCAATGTCGTCGGGCGAGCCTCTGGTCGAGCGGGCGGGAAACTCGCGGTCCCAGTAGCTGCAGGCGATTTGCAGGGCGAGCTGCAGATCGATGCCGTGAGCGCTAGCCGACCACGTTGCGGGCCGCCGCGACAGGCTGGGGCCGATCTTGTCGAGCACGCAGCGAGGCGCCTCGGGTCCGTTGAGGATCAGGACGAGCTGGGCGATGGGGCCCTCGAAGAGTCGCTTGACCTGGTCGCTCGAGTCGGGGTTGGACCGGCGGTAGTACAGCCACAGCTCGTCCCAGAGGTCCCTGGTGAAGTCGGCCAGCAGCCGGTCCAGCACGCGGTCGATGTTGACGCGCACCTTTTGCTCGGGGAGGTAGTAGTGCGTGAGCAGGTCGTTGTTGAGCCCCTCGGCCAGGGCGTCTGCAAAGGAAGCTGCCAAGGCGCCGGCCACCAGCGGCGGGAGGAGGAGCTCGGCGTTGTCTGGCGCCTGGGCGGTGCGCAGCCGTCGGGTGGGCAGCGGCGGCTTGAGCTGCTCCAGGGCGAGCAGCGAGGCATCTACGTCGACTGCAGGATCATGGCTGGTGGACAACGGGTCTCGATTCGGAGGGGGCATGTCTCGGCATGGCTGGAGGGAGAGAGGGAAGGAGCCCCGCCTCACGCGAGCAGGCACAGATGGGAGCCGTGGGAGGACTGGGCAAGAAGAGTTGTTCCAATCAAGGTGCCAATAACGAGAGGAGAGGTCACAGAGAGTCTACGAGCGTCTGGAGATTTTGAGCGCCAGCGGGTTTTGATGTGGGCGTTGGCGTTGAGAGAGCTTGCGTCGCAAGCATTGCGCGTCCCGCTTACAAACGGGGCAAGGCGATTAGCTGGCCAGACGCGCGGGCAGCACGACCAGGCGCTTTGCCACCAATTAGAGACAACGGACGGGACTAATTGAGAGCGGGGAGGAGATGAAGAATAAAAGGACGGACGGCCAAGGGCAGGCACATCCCCCGAGCTGATGAGTCTCTGGGTGGCCATGTCGCTCTCGTCCGATCCTGCGATGCGGTGCAACGCCCATGGAATTTTGGCCGTCGGCGGATGGTGCCGCGCGGATGTGAGGGAGTCTCAGCGCCTCTCTCAGGAGTCTCTCTACCCAGAAGGGGTGGGCCGCGTCATATACTCAAACGATGGGGCGATCCAGGAACGAAATGAAAGGGAAGCGCGTTGGCAAAATTTCCCGACGACGAAATGAGCGCTAGCTCAATCCCGCGGCAAATATAGCAATGAGGAAGGTAATGCGAAGAACACGATGCCGAGGAACAAGTGCCCGTGAGCAGCCAAGAGTCACAGGTACGCCGCGGCCACTGAGGCACTCGCCCCCGTAGTCGAACGAAGTCCTATGGCCATGGCTCGGCAGACGGCACAGCTGTTTCATCTCCCCGCATCCACTCGACGAACGGACGAGTACGAAGAGGAAGCGAGAGGGCTTGGGCCTGGGCTGCCTCCTCAGGAACAGGCAGGCGAGTCCTTTTTCCCATTTTCTGGTGGTGCGTGCTCGGCCGATGCCAGGGAGGAGGGCGGCTGTAGGTCGGTGTGCGTGCAGGTGAGCGGATCCCGCGGGGTCCCAAAACAGAACGACACAGAAAAAATGCCCGTGTAAGTGGCCTCTGAACACAAGCACGGCCAGCCAGACCAGCGCCGCGAACACAGAGCGGGCGCACAGAGGGCGATGGGAGAAGAAGAAGACGAGAGAGAAAGGGGGAAACAAAGGACAAGAGGGCGTCGGGGCGAGTGCGAGGGCGTAGAAAAGAGAGAAAGAAGGGAAAGTTGGAAAAGGCTCGGGGTCGGGGCGAGAATGTGAAGGGTGTTTGATGAGCGGCCGGAGAGAAATTGAGGCTGTGCTCGACGCTTCTCCACCTTCTGCCGGCAGGGCCCATGACATGCTCCCACCCCCTGGGCGGCCCTGGAAGGGGAGAGAGAGGGGCCCCCCTCCCCTCCCGAAGCTATGCCAAAGAACGCAGCGCAAAGAGAAAGGGCAAGGTGCGGTTTTGGGCTAGGCCCGGGTATGGGGGCCTGTGCTGTCCTGCCCTGGGCTTGCTGCTGCTGTACGTGACGGGCAACCTTGCACTTTGGGGACGATCTCGCAAGCGTGTAAGCTGGGACACACGGCCTGTATACTACACAACCGACCACACAACATAACCGACCGACCGCCCGGGTCTTGTCTGCCTGCCTTCCTGACTTCCCTACAACACCATCAAAATGCCGCTCGTCGGCTCGCGCAGAAGCGCTTCCTCGGGCCTCTTCTTGTAGCTCCAACTCCTCGCGACTCTGCCCTCTCTGGCCTCGTCCGTCCAGGAACTGCTCACGCTTCTGCGTTTGCTTCTGCTTCTGCTTCTCTGCTTCTGCTCTGCTCTGCTCTCTGCTCTCTCTGCTGCCAAAAGAACAACATCTCAAACGCATCCCATCGCCCTCGCCGTTGCACATACGCCTCTGTCCATCTCCCAAACGGCGTCAATCCACCATCCATCCACACCTCTCTCACCACGTCTCCTCCTCAACCCGGCCAGCCTTCCACAAGGGATGCCCAGCTACACCGAGCATGACCTCCAGAGGGCCATCCGCGCCGTGCAGAGCGGCGTCTCGGAGCGCAAGGCCGCCAAGGAGTACGGAGTCCCCAAGACGACGCTCCACGACCGCCTCCGCGGCGCCGGCACGCGCGCAGAGGGCCGCGAGGCCTTCCAGCGCCTCTCAAACTCCCAGGAGGGCCACATCCGCGACTGGGCCCTCGCCCAGGCCGCCCTGGGGCTCCCGCCCACGCACCAGGAGCTGCGCGACATGGCCTCGCGCGTGCTCTCCAAGGGCGGGGACCCGGAGCCCCTGGGCAAGCACTGGGTCGAGAGCTTCCTGCGCCGGAACCCCGAGGTCAGCATGGCGAGGGCCTTTGTCCAGATCCCCCAGGACTACTCCCAGCAGTACGCCGAGCAGTACGCACAGCAGTACGCTGCCCAGCAGCAGCAGTACACCACCCTCGAGCAGCAGCAGCAGCAGCAGTACGCCCAGCAGTACGCCCACCAGCAGTACGCAGAGCAGTATGCCCAGGGCGGCGGCTATGGGGCTTGAGTCGACGAGTTTAGCTACACCGTTCGCCACCTTTGCCGCGGTCAAGGCCGAGGTGGCCGAGGCGGCGGCGGCAGCATCATGTGTTTTGATACCGACAGAATGTGACGAAGCCTACGAAGAATCAACGAGAACCATGCAACTTCTACCGCCAGATGGCTGAAGACCGAGACTTAAGACACTCCTCCCTCCCCTCCTTTGCTGGCGGTGGTGGTTGAGGTGAGGTATCTTACACCTCGATAGGCCAACCCTCCCCAACTCTCACAAACTCTGGTGTTGTGTGCGTGAATCGACTCGACTCTCTCACACACATACAAGCGGCCGCGGCGCACAATCGGCACACGTCCTTGAACGGCAACCCCCTTTACGAATTTTCTAAGGAGTTTCTGTGATTTTGTTCTCTGTCGGGCCAACTCATGATGCAATGATTTCCCCCCTTCCCCCATTTATATACGAATAAATAAATACGAATATGCTGCCCATCCGCAAGTGACCGTCTGATATGCATGTACCGTACGTCGTTGGCCGGCTGAGAGCAGGCGGGTAGTTCAGCAGGCAAGGCAAGGTAAGGCAAGGTAATGAGGCCAGCCAGCTAGGTGTGCCGCCTGGCCAGCCTACCGCCCTACCCCCCCCCCCCCCCAGGGTTCCCACGTTCTGATGCCAAGGCATCGCGCCAAGCCGCCCTAGCTGTCCATCTGCTCTGACATCTGGCATCTGGCATCTGACATCTGGGGCTGGCGGTTAGGTCTGTCTCTGGCCCAGGGACGCGAGCGCGATGGGATCGTCTTGGCCAGTCCAGGGCTGTTTATCCCGTCTGTTGCAGAGCCACCGAGTTCATCAGAGTGCCCTAAAATGCCTGGCCTTGGGGCCATGGCTTTCATTCCGCTCAGGAGAGCAGACCTCGGGGCCCCTCCTGGTGGGGACGGGGCGGCTGTGCCAAGAGATCGCTCTCACGCACAGAGCACACGCAAACCGTGTAGCTGGGTTCGTCACAAGGCGTGCGGCATCAGAGTCAGGGGCATTCATGCCCTCTTCTCCTACACTCAATGGGCGACCCAGCCGCAGATTTCTTCGCTGGGCCGCCCTTGGAAGGAGGGAATCCTTTTGCACACCCGGGAGCATTAACATCGGCACGGCCCAGGCACGAAAATGCGTGATAAATTTCCAATTCGGCACGAACAGGCCGGATTTTTCTATGGGGACGGCCTCTTGTTCCCCGTGCGTCGCGAGCTCCACGTTCGCTTCGCTGCAAAATGTACGGGGCCTTGGTCCAGTCGCGGTGGAGGAGTAGGGTGTAGTAGGAATACGGGGGCGGGCTCGGGGCGCTTGGGGCACCTTGTTCGGCCGAACGTTGGGATCCTTTGTTGTGGATGCTGCTTCTTCCCTAGCCATCTGCGGATGGACTAATAGGTGACCTCATCGCCGCCTGCCCACCACCTAATTACCACGTATGGGGGCTGCGTGCAGGGGCAATAAGGTCTGGGCTGGGAGAGGCGGAAGAGAGGCTAATCATTCTCGAGACACGAGCGGCGGTGTCTGCATCGCCCGGAATCTGGCGGTCAATAGAGGGGGGTGAGCGGCCATGGGGATCTGGCCCAGTTGTCAAAGGCTTGCCCTGCCCTCCCTGACTTGGGGGAGCATCGAGATGCATGCAGTACCGCTGAGAGAGGTCCCGGTCGGTAACACCCGGGGCAGCAGCGCGGTGTGAGGTGATGTTAGGTGGTGCACTGTCATGTAATTATGATGGATAACCTGCAAGGAGGCAGCTACAGTGCGGACGGTTGTCTGCGAGCGAGCTGCTGCGGGCTGCAGGCAGGTGTGTGTGTGCAGCGCACTTGCTGCATGGATGCAGGGAAGCAGCCGCACGACACATGGCAGCTCGGGCCAGGTCCGCTAATCTGGCGCTGGCCCAAGGCGCCAGGCCTTCCGAGAGTGTCACTCGGGGCGTTGTGTGAGCCAACCATAGGGGAGGCAGCCGGGTATCGAAGCCCGGGTCGCAGGCACCGGGTTGGTCGCAACGCAGTGGTGGGCCGCGGCCGTGGTGCGTTGTTGACGATGAACTCGACTGGACGGTGCGTGGGAGGCCGCCAGCTGGATGGAGCCGCTCTCTTCGCCGGCGAGTGTTTCGAGGCTGAGATCAGCGGCCGGGGAACGTCTCATCTCCTTCAGGTACAGCGTCCAGCACGGGCAAAACAACGGACAGGAGACGAGACAGGAGCGGCCATGTTGCGTGAACCAGGTCAAGGGGAGTGGGTGGGAGTGGGGATGGGGGAACGGATGGATCCCCGGGCAATGGATCATGGATGGAAGGCACTTGGCAGTTGGCACTGTTGGCAGTGGCCGAGTGTGAATGGGGGCAGGAGCACTGGACCCGCCGGTGGATCGTGGACCGACTTGCAACTTACAGGGCGAGGCGCTAGCTGATGGCGGCGTCAACTGCCCGCTACGGTACGTTACACTCAGGACTGGCGGCCAGGCCACGCCAGAAGGATGGCAGGGACAATAGTGCCGTGTATACGTATATTATACGGACGGATGGGGTTGTGGAACTTGTGGATATGTCCTCGTTGGGTGTGTGAGTGGATATGGATGGCGCACGAGCAATAATTCAGCACAGGGCGAGCTATCCGCACCACCACAACCGTCAATTTACGACGACAACCACCACCCCAAGGTGTAGGAAATGGAATGACTGATATCCTTGGACCATGTATGGCCAGCTATCTGACGGGGTGATTAGTCGGCTCTTAGGCGGTCGGCAGCTGGGTGACTAGACGTGGTCGGTCGGTATACCACTTTGGATACCAACGCACCTACGCACGCGCCTCCCACGTACGCCGAGGCGGCTCATGCTTGAGGCGTACAGTAGCTTGTTGCTTGTCTTTGCAGCTTGTTTTCACGGCAGTGGCCAGGGAGGGACAGCATGACGACTCGAGGGCCACTGGGGCAGGCGTGGGTGTGGAGATGGAAGTCGCCTGGGTGGCGTCAGCAGGTAGAGGGTTCCAGAGGCTGGCATGGTTGCTGTTGCCGCCGATGCTGTCATTGCCCATTTGCACTCACGATCAGTCCCTCCTTCCACCCATCCAGCCATCCGCACCTCCATCGATGCGGCACCACCACCACCGACCGGCGACACGCGAAGCATCGGCAGGGCGCTGTCACAAACAGGGAACAGCCGGTCCGGTCGGTCCCTGATCGAGTTATGCCATACCAGGACGGAATGGGATGGAAACAAGCCATCTGCCCACCACCCATCCATTCCTCCACCCAACTACTCGGCCACCAAGCAGGCGAGCAGCAAGCACACGATGCAAAATGCTGCAGTCGGCGCCGACTGTCCTCGTGCTCCTGTGGCCGAGCTTGCTGGTTGGCTGGAGCCGTGAATGTGCTCTAGTCGCCCACAATCGACAATCACACGCCCTTCCGATATGCTGCTCCCTCCTGGCCGGACTTTCTGCATGATGGCCATGCCTGCGATGGTCGGGCATGCTATACTATCCCACGCCTGCCATTCGATGGTGGCTGGCCCAGGCCACCAGTACGGAGCTTTTTTGGCACAAAACACGACTAAGATGAGCTATGGGGAGCTGGATGTGGAGGGGACCCTTCGTGCCAAGACTTTGGTCCCGGCGACCCCACCAGCCCTGCCGTCATGATGCAGCACTGCAGCAGCTCTAATAGTGAGAGAAGAGAGATGCAGCGACGACAAGCTACTCGCAGTACCGTACTCTAGGCCGACATACACGTCCCATACATACATCCACATCCATACACTCCTTGTCAGGCGGAGCATTGCGCTCCCTGTTGGTCACGCCGGCCTCCAGTCTGCGGTGCTCCGTACATCCAACTTGATGCGCACCTGGCGTTCGCAGTACATGGCATGGCTGACACAGCCATTGGACCGTTGCAGTGCGTCTCTACTCGCCAGCCAACCAGGCCTTGCGCTCCTCACCGTTCGAGCCCCCTCGGGTCTCTCCCAGTTCCAGCAAGCGGCTGAGGAGCGGTCGGTTTGACTGACCTCGTCGTCATTTCTGCTGGCACTCTGCCTGCTCCACCGACAATGTCAATGTCAGAGCAGTGCACTGCCACCGCCCAAAGCACGATGTCTGCGGGGCCGGGGGCCGCTTCGGATCATTGCATTGCATCCATCCAGTCGCCTGTTCCCGTTTCCCCATTCCTGTCTGTTTGCTTGTCCTGCGGCTCCTGCCCTACCCTGCTGGCCGTGTCACAGGTTGGCACTGGGCTATGGGCCTTGCTGGGCGTACCGCCGGCATGCACTGCACGCTACCCGTTGGGGGGAGCAGGAGGGCCCTGCGAGGTGGAGGGGGGGCGTTAATTCCAAGGGGTTCCAGGCGCTCTGCCGAGCCTACCCCCTCTAAAACGATACCGCCCGAGCCCCTCCTCCCGGAACAGTACTTTGCTGCACTAATAAGGCGAAACCTGGTTTGGCAGTCACTCGCATGTCAACCAGCCGCCTGGGACTGCGCGCGAGGTACCTGCCACCCAGATATCGACGACTTCACCTTGGCGACAACCCGCAACGAGACGGGCCTCGCAGCTATGAGCGATTTTCCCTTGGCAGCCGTCGCTCTTTCCTGCGTGGCCAGACCGTAACTGATTCCCGACCACACACCCCCCGTGAAAGGCCGTTCGTGCGAACATGTGCACTGCCACGACCCTGTCCATTTTCGTTGTTTTCGTCTTTTCGCTTCTTTTTTTCTCCCCACCATTGTCTCTTTCGTGCGACTTCATCTTGCGCTTCTCTCGCTACCTGTGGATCCCCACGCCGCCGCCCACCATGACCTTTTCTCCCAGATCCTTCTCTATTGAGCCCGGCCAGGGCCCAGCGCCTCGAGCTGTTCCCCATTTGCCGCCCGCTGGGGCCCGGGTTTGGTGGGGAATGTACCAGCACCAGAAGCCCATACGGGCCATTGCCGAAACCCTCACTTAGACCAAGTGAGCTAGCAGACCCCGATCAAGCTTTTCTCGCTCTCGAGGCGGCTGACTCCAGCGTTGTCATCATCGTCATCCCTCCGCCACCGTCTCATCCAAACAGCCATCAGCAGCTACGCACGGCGTCGGCACGCTGGTCGTCGTGCAATGGGTTGGCCCGGCTAGCTCTGGGCCGCTCCCGGTCCTTGGTCTGTCTCGTGGGGGCCCCTTTCTGCCCTTCTTGCCTCCCGGATAACCGTCTTCAGCGCCATTCACGGGGCTACCGACCGCTACCTGCAACCTAATCCCGCTTTCACCATGCCCACACCAACCGTCGTAGGTCTTCTCAGCCTGAGTGTTCGGCCAGACTACCGCCACGGCGGCCCCGACTCTGCTGAGACTGCTGGTCTGGACGGCCATCATGGGAGTTTCCTCTCATGCCCGACCTGGCGCATGCTGGCCGTCAATCTCGTGCCAAATGCGCCATCTTCGTCACTCGTAGATGAGCCTAGACTGTGCCAACAATGGCCTTGGCCTTACGTATTTGCGGCCGCTGTCAATTACTCCGCAGTCGTACCGTAGTTTGGTTCCCGCCGTCGCAGAGACAAAGAGGGCAGCAGATAGGGACCTGCCTTGCATTCGTATAAAGAGCCCCTTGGGCTGGTGTTGTGTTGCTTGAGGCTCAATACTCAGCTACTTCTCCCCTTATTTGGCAATCCTTCTGGACCTCCCGTGTCTCACCTTTGTGAATTCACCAAGACACCCGCAAATCTCAGTCTTCCATGGACGAGAAGGATCCCAAGGCCGCTGCCGCTGCCGATGGCGATGCTGCCGCGCCCCTGGGCGAGCGCATCCGCTGGCAGGACGACGAGGAAGCTGGCAGAAAGGCCCGCCGCCCGTCCCTGAGGCGCGGCCTGTCTAGCGAGTCCATCGGCATTCACTCGAGGCGCAGCTCTATTGACGCCTCTACTGCGCTGCCCATCCAGTATCGCACCGTGTAAGTCTGCGCACCGCCCGTGTAAGTGAGAGGGCGACCGATTGCTGACCATCTCGCGACGCAGCTCCATCGACATCGAGGGCTACAAGCAAAAAGCCGATGTGACCCATAAAGCCGCCGAAGCCGTTAAGGGCAAGTCGATTCTATTTCCTAAAGCCTCTGGGAGCGCGCGTTGACGTTTGAAAATCATTAGACCTCGCCGCCCTGGAATGGCACACCAACAGCCCCGATGAGGTCCTCCGCCGCCTCTCTACCACGGCCCACGAGGGCCTGTCGAGCGAGCAGATTACCCGACGCGCAGAGCGCTATGGAAAGAATGCACCTTCTCCCCCTCCTACTCACAACACCAAGAGGATACTGGGCTACTTTTTCAATGGCTTTGGCCCAATCCTCTTCGTTGCTGGCATTCTCGTCTTCATCGCATGGAAGCCCCTGGGCCAGCCCCCCGCCGTCGCCAACTTGGCGCTGGCCATTGTCATCATCGGTGTCTGGCTCATCCAGGCGGGATTTAACATGTGGCAGGACTGGTCGTCGGCCCGTGTCATGAACTCGATCAAGAACCTGTTGCCTGAGCACTGTCACGTCGTCCGTAACGGAAAGGAAGAGGAGCTCCTCGCCGAACAGCTTGTCCCCGGCGACATTCTCCTCATCAAGGCTGGCAACAAGCTGCCTGCCGATGTCAGGTTCATCAAGGTCTCCTCTGACGCCAAGTTTGACCGCTCCATCCTCACTGGTAAGAGATCAAATTTCGAAATGGCATTGTCCAACTTCCAAAGTAGTTGTTCTAACCGCTGGCAGGTGAATCCGCTCCCCTTTCCGGCACGGTAGACTCCACGGACGATAACTATCTGGAAACGAAGAACATTGGTCTCCAAGGCACACACTCCATGTCTGGAACGGCAACGGGCGTCGTCGTCGCTATTGGTGACAACACTGTCTTTGGGCGCATCGCCAAGATGACCAACGAGCCGAAGAAGGGCATGACTCCTCTTGAGCGGGAAGTGTTCAACTTTGTCATCATCATCTTCCTCCTCATGGTTGCCATGATTATCCTCGTAGTTGGTCTTTGGTAAGCAAAGCTCAAGTCTGGTGATACACCTCTATCGATATAAATGCTAACACCCTGGCCTAGGGCTGGCTGGCTACGGAAGAAGTACCCTGACTGGATCAACGTTCCCAACCTGATCATTTCATGTGTGTCTGTTGCCGTCGCCTTCATCCCCGAAGGTCTGCCTGTTGCTGTCACGGCCAGCATGACCATCAGTGCAAACATGATGCGGAAGAACAAGATTCTCTGCAAGTCTCTCAAGACTGTGGAAACTCTGGGCTCCGTGTCGGTGATTTGCTCCGACAAGACTGGCACATTGACTCAGGTGAGCTCGCAATCTGGACAATCATGTGGATTCGACGGAGCAGTTTATTGACGAGCTATTGGTGTAGAACAAGATGCATGTCACTGAATGCGCCATGGGCGACAAGCGCATGGCTGCAGACCAGGTTCGGGACATCCATGACAACAACGTCAAGGGCAACCCCAAGAACAATTCTATCAGCCAGCTCCGCGCCGTCGCCGGGCTGTGCAACGCGGGAACTTTTGATGCGGCCACCATGGATCGCCCGTTGGACGAGCGTGTCATCCACGGCGACGCCACCGACCAGGCCATCCTTCGATTCTCCGAGAGCCTGGGCGAGGTTGCCGAGCTGCGCCGCCACTGGACCGTCAAGTACGAGCTTGCCTTCAACAGCAAGAACAAGTACATGATCAGGGCCTTTAACCTTGCCAAGAACGAAGGCGTCTCACTTGTGCTGCCCGTCGACACTGCCGCCATCTTCCAGCCCCGCGACACGTGAGTCTTGCCGTGCGCCGAGGTCAGCTTGCTACGTTCGGGATGCTAACATGATGTGACAGGCTTCTTACCATCAAGGGCGCTCCTGAGATCCTCCTGGACCGCGTTGCTTCCTATGTGAACCCTTCGGGTGTTACCCTTCCGTTCGACGATGGTGTTCGCAGGCGCGTGGAGGAGATCAAGGACGACTGGGCTTCGCAGGGCCGGCGAGTCCTTCTCCTCGCCCGCAAGGCTGTTTCCGAGTCCGTCTTCCCTGTCGGTATGCCCTCGGTCGCGATGGAGGCCGAGATGAACAGGCAAGCCATTTCTGGCCTGACCCTTGTCGGCATCGTTGGCATTGTCGATCCGCCGCGGCCCGAGATCCCAGAGGTCGTCAACACCCTCCGCGGTGCGGGTATCCGCATCTTCATGGTCACCGGAGACTTCGCCCTCACTGCTGCCGCCATCGCCCGGGAGTGTGGCATAATCACCGCCAAGACCGTCGACTCGCTGGGCGACCTGCACCGCACAACCACCCTCGACCCCTCTCTCAGGTCCCTCGAGGTCGAGATGGGAGCCGACGGACCCCGCGACGCCATCGTCCTCAGCGGCCCCGAGCTCATCACGCTCAACGAAGGCCAGTGGGACCAGCTGGCCGAGTACAAGGAGATTGTCTTTGCTCGCACCACGCCCGAGCACAAGCTGCGAATCGTGCGCGAGTTCCAGGCCCGCAAGCAGATCGTCGGCATGACTGGAGACGGCGTCAACGATGCCCCCTCGCTGAGGGCCGCTGATGTTGGTATCGCAGTCAGCTCTGGCAGCGACATTGCCATTGAGGCGGCTGACATGGTGCTTCTCGAGTCCTTCTCGAGCATCGTCGAGGCGCTCCGCTATGGTCGCATGATGTTCGACAACCTCAAGAAGACGGTTGCCTACCTCCTACCGGCCGGCAGCTACAGTGAATTCTGGCCCGTCCTGACCAACGTCGCCTTTGGTATCCCCCAGATCCTCAGCAGTTTCCTCATGATCATCATTTGGTGAGTGGCCCTCCCCGTCCCCAAATCCATCCTGCCGTTCCCGCCGCTAACACTGTTCGAGTCTCTTCACCGACGCCGGTGCCGCTACCGCGCTCGCATACGAGGCCCCGGAGGCTGACGTGCTGACCCGACCGCCCCGCGTCCCGGGCAAGGACCACCTCGTCAATTGGCAACTTGTTCTGCAGGCGTATGGCGTGACGGGCACGATCGAGACGGTTTGCTCGTTTGCCATGGCGTACTGGTACCTGGAGCGTCAGGGCTACGACTTCTCAAAGATTTGGTTCGCCTTTGGGCATTACCCCGAGGATTGGGACCAGGCCGACTTTCAACATCAGCTCGCCGTGGCGTCTTCGATCTACTTCATAAACCTGGTCGTCATGTAAGTCGCGGTTGCTTCGCTCTGCTCGGGTCGACGGGAGTTCGTCTCGCTAACATCAATTAGGCAATGGTTCAACCTGCTCGCCGTCCGCACACGCCGTCTGTCGATCTTCCAACACCCGCCCCTGTTCAACAAGCAGACTCAAAACTTGTACCTGATCCCGTCCGTCATCTTCTCCCTCGTCATCGCCATCATCTGGCTATACCCCAAGGCTATCCAGGACACTCTGGGCACTGCCGAAGTCCCTGTCGAATACTGGTTCCTCCCGATGGCGTTCGGCCTGGGCCTGCTCCTGCTGGACGAGACGCGCAAGTTCTTCGTTAGAAAGTATCCGCACGGGTTCTTGGCTCGTTGTGCTTGGTAGTCGGTCGGGCTCATTTGCTTTGTCCCTTTTCTTATATATTCATTTCGATACGTCGATTACTGGGTTCACGGGCTCGGATAGATATCGTGCGATAGAAAATACGTAATTTGCCGTCACTCGGTGCATCAAAGTCTCAACACGCGTTAAGATCGTTGTCGGGTCACTTGGGGCGTCGTTTCGTCAGGTGCGGCTGCAAACAGTCAAGGATACAGGATATGCATCTAGTCTCCACTCGGATCGAGTCCCCCGGTTGGCCCGTTTCTGGTGCCGTTGTCGGACCCATCGGGCCTAATGTGCATTGATTGATCCTATTTTCGTCTCGGGAAGCGGATTTACGGGCGAGCAGTCGTTTTACGCTATGGAGCTATAGTATTCGGGCTGAGGATTTGGTATCGGTGTTGGGGGGTTTTGGGGGGGGACTATCGACGATTTTCTTTTCTTTAGAATGGCATGGAAAGGCTGGATGTGGTGTGCGTGAAGTCAAGCGGTCGCAGCAAAAGCTTCCGTGGGCCAGGGTGGCAGCATCGCATCATCACCTGGACAGTTAGCTCTCAGGCCCGACACTTTATACATACTGTACTCATGCCGCTCGCAGTTATCTGATTCGCGTATCCCCATGTAAATGACGTGGCTCGCTTGCAAGGTTCGGTCGCTGGGCGCTGGCTCATGCTGTTCTCACCTCCGAGCTCCGTGCTCGTAAATCGTCGGGGCTTGATGCATTGCGTCGGATTGATTGACGATGGAGACGAGTGCTGCGTCGATATCCGTACTGGTATTCGATTCGCAAGTATAGCTACCGCAGGGAGTGCTGAGCTGATGGGTGGGGCGTGTGTTCCGGGTGTGCCTCACGTGGGCTGCGCGGGACTGGACCTGCTGTGGGTTATATGTTGCTGGCCTGACCAAAATTATCTGGAAATAGAAGCCTTGTCCCTGGGCGGTCTGCTGCAATTGTTGACAGTTGTATCTCAATGTTGGTGCTCTTCACGTCATCTCGCCTCTGGTGGCGGAGGTCGTGTCCGTAGCAGTGGCATGCTTCGTGAGCTGACGGGGCTCGCCAGCTCAGGGATTCCGTCGGGGGGTGCTCCACACAAGGTCGCCTGTTCCCGGCCCCACCATCGGATGTTGACGGTTAACGGTTTACCATGAGGGAAGACAGTCGCTGAGCTGCGCCAAATACGATGGCGATTGAACGGTGATGGATTGCGATGGAACTGGAATCAGTTCACCGAGCGGAAGCTCCGATGACGAGGGGAGTTTTCCAAGGGGAGAAGCTCGCGCATGGGCAAGCTGCAGACGTGCTATCCTTAAGGAGCGCGCACCATGGGGGCCGCCATGCATCCATCATCCCACACCTGAGTGCACAACGCCAGGAGGGGCGCGCACATCCAGGAACCAGAGGAAGCGAAACGAGGTCACAAGCCCAAACACGGCGTCGGGATCGCCATCAGAGGTCATGAGGACGCAATGGCGCCGGCCACGGCAGTCGATGACTGGCCGCAGCGGCATGATGCTGGTACGATGGCACAGGCACCGAGGCCCGAAGCTGGGGGGAGGGCGCCGAGTTGGCTGGGCGCTCTCCCGGCCTGGAGCAACGCCCAAACACGCGCTACCCAATGGCCCCAGCCGCCGGTCGTCACAAGGTTTCACGGCGGCTGGACGGGCTGGGGCCGCCGGAGCCGTGAGTGGGAGTTGGTTGCGTGGGCTGTCTTGGCTGGCACGCTGGGCTGGGCTATCAGGTGAGCGACGCCAGCAGCCGACGCCTCCGGGGGGGAAGAGGGGCGAGGAGGGGAGGGGTCAGGTCTGGCGATCGCGCGTCATATCGCTGATCAGTCACACCCGCACCCGGTCGCCCTCGCTGGCCCTGCTCCCCCTTCCCCCTCCCTCCCCTCCCAGAGGCTCAAGCTGTGCCCCCAAGACACAGGCCTCTGGATTGCTGGATTTTTTCTTAACGCCATCTCAACATCTAGATGCCGAGCCGTACCTGCAATTGAATGATGCACCAGATAGCCCATTGCTGCACCACGGCCGTCAGCGCCACGCCCGATCGCAGTGGGGCGGCGACAAGCTTTCCCCGGATTTGCGCCCCAGACTAGGACGCAAGACTCCGCAGGGGTGGGGCCTCTGGGCTCTTGAGACACGGCCCTTCTTCCCCGTGCATTGGCTGCTTCCAGCGAGGTATTGGTGCTGTAATAGCTCTGCAGATGGCGCCAACGACATCCTGAACACGCTTCTAGTAACGCTCTTGACTTCTGTAGTGGTCAACTTACTGTAGGAATGTACGTAGAATGCAGCAATTCTCCTGAGTGTGCCCCTTTGCGCCTGTCCGCAACCCCCAATGTACAGCGAACACGAGCGCAGCGTGCAGCAGCAGTGATGAGGCGGCAGACTCAGAGCAGTGCCTTGCGTTGCGTTGCCTGCTTGCTCGCTTGCCCCACTCAAACAGCCAACCCACGCAATGGAGCTGGCAGGTCCCGCCCGCGCTAAACCGGTTGCGGCGACCAGCTTCGCTGTGGGCAGGTGCCGGGTCGTGTGAGGTACGGTCACGCCCCTTCCGTCAGGTCAAAGTCACGCGATGCGCTGCCATCCGTCGCCGGCCGCCATGCCCATGTACCTGCCACCAGTCCATATGCTAGCATGGTACCACAATCGCGCGGAGATCTAGGAAGCCACCCGGGTATCTCATAGCAACAATGGCAAGATAGCCACAGCTCTGGGTGGTGGCCAGTTACCCCGCCCGGTCTGACGACAGCGCCGAGCCCTGACAGCTCCCAGCAAGCCCAGGCATGGATGGATTGGCCCTTCCAGTTCGGCGCGGTAGCTTCTGTGCAATCAATAATAACCCTCCGTCCCCCTCTCCTCCCTCCCTCCTTCTTTCCCCCATCATCAGCAACATCGCAACCAGTGACTGCAACACCTGCTCCATCAAAGGTTCGTCTCAACAACCAACTGCCTTCACCTCTACCCTCACCTGTATCCCCGTTCCCTTCACCGAGACGAGCCGTTCGCACGTCGGCGCCGTACCTTATCTTACCTTACCCTCCCCGCTCTCACATTGAGAGAATCGTCCCACTTGATTGCCCGAGTGCACAAGTCACTGACCTCGTCCTTCGTCTCGCAACAGCCATTTCCTGATCTCAGATCACCACCACACAAACACAACCATCATCATGTCAGAACCTCTCACCAAGGTCGATTCCGCCGTCGGAGGCTTGTCTACCTCCCCCCCCAAGGATGCTAAGAACCGGAGACAAAGCTCCATCGCCGCCCCTGGCGTGATGAACATCAATGACCTCAGTGAGTCCCCAGCGGCCCATTGAAGCAGCGAATAGTGAGCTGATGGCCAAATCACAGAGGAAGAGGGAGTTGAAATCACCCTCCCTATTGAGACACAACGAACAGGATGGTATGTGACGCAGCCTTACCCCGCACTTTGGTACTCATGTATCATGTATCATGGTGTGTGCACCACCCACTACAGTTCAGGCTAATCATGGTCTCGTCGTACAGGAAGATCAACACCAGCTCAAAGACGGTCGAAGACCCTGCCATTCTGGACATCTTCTTGACAGAACCCAAGGTCAAGAGGATCGACCTCCACTTCCCCCTAGGAAAGGAAGTGACTGCCCGTAACATGAAGGGCGTGACAATAAAGGATGCCCTCGATGCCATCCACAAGGCCTACAAGAAGCGGGTACGTGACAGTTGAGCTTTCTGACAGGTGCATTCACTGACAATGGCGCTTGCAGGCCGACGACGAATTGGAGAAGCCCTACCTCGCTGGTTTCGAGTGGGACAAGGAGGAGTCGTGGACTCGTCTTGTTGTGCACCTCTCGGCACAGCCATCCAACACTGGCGGCCACCAGGGCGGCGGCAAGAAGAAGAAGAACAAGAAGAATGAGGAATGAGTAACCCCCCACGCCTAGTATCTGTTCCAATAGTTCCTTCAACCTCTTCTTGTTCGTTTCGCGGGATCGATGCGAGTCGGCGCTTGGGATATTGCGATTAGATATTCTCCGGCCGGGTCATAGTGGCGACTGCTGGGAGTGGTCGCCTGGTGTACTCCACTTGTTGCTGTTCTGCTTGAGTTGGTCCATGTGGCTGACCTGGCAGGGTGCCTCTTGGTGCCCTGTGTAATTGAAACCTGGGCGCTTTTGCCTACCTATGCGCTCATGAAATTGGACCATATTCCTGCTAGTGAAACTTGAGATGCTTCGTGTGAGGTGATTGATGTCGGGATGGAGGACTGCCCTGAGTTTCCCCACGATGCACTCCGCGCAAGACCCACTGTAGCGGGAGTTGACACCGGCCCTTAGCGTAGCGACATCCATTCTCAGAATCGCCGCCACCAAACAAGACGGAGTGTGGCTACTAGCTGGGGAAATATGCATAATGCGGCACGGTACGGCATGGTAAAATACCGCCTTGTCAATGGGAGCGCTCCTAGCCGCCGTTTCAAGAAAATATGGCAGATTTGCCCGATGACTCCTGCGCGGGGAACTGGGGGAGACATTGGCAGTGTCAGTTCCGCCTTAAACCTTCAAATGCCAGGCGGAATACGAGCGCGATGGCCAAGAGTCCGTCCGGCTACCGTCGGGCCGCCCGCCGTCATCCCTCAACAGAGAGGTGCGGAACTCTGATTGAACCGCACGGCAGAGGGATTCCAAAACGTCATCCCGCGAGGTTGGCATGAGCCGAGAATTTTTATAAAGCATGGCCGTCTGCTGCAACTGCTCTCTTGTGGCTTTCCAGTAGCTTCAGATCTAAGCCGCGCCAACTAGCCCACCCGTCACCATGCCTGTCACGGAATTTGATCTCAAGGAGAAATACCGATACCAGAATGGATTCAACTCGTACTTGGAGTGAGTTGTGCATGTCTCGACCTTCCTCCTGCTTGAGATGCTGACCGTGCTCTAGGTCTGAAGCCGTCGAGGGCTCATTGCCCATCGGTATGAACTCGCCGCAAAAGGTTCCCCACGGCCTGTACGCCGAGAAGCTGTCCGGAACAGCCTTCACGGCTCCCCGGCATGAAAACAAGCAGACGTGGCTGTATAGAATCCTGCCTTCATGTGCCCACCCACCCTACAAACATGAGGCCGGGGGCGAGTTCATGAACGGCTCCGAGGGAATCCACAAGACGATCAAGGGAACCAAGGACAGCGAACTCCACTACATCCCCAACCAGCTGCGATGGGATCCGTTTGAACTCGACGAGGCCAAGGACATGGACTTTAGCTCAGGACTACGACTCGTGGCGGGTGCCGGCGATCCTACTGTCAAGGACGGCCTCGGAATCTACATCTACGCCGCCGGGAAGAGCATGGACGAGAATGCGGCCTTCTACTCGGCCGACGGAGACCTCCTCATCGTCCCCCAGGAAGAGGCGCTGGACATTCGCACCGAGTTTGGCTGGCTCCTGGTGCGGCCGATGGAGATCTGCGTCATCCCACGCGGCGTCAAGTTCCAGGTCATGCTGCCGTCCGGGCGAGCTCGGGGCTACGCGCTCGAGCTGTACCAAGGGCACTTCAACCTCCCCGAGCTGGGACCCATCGGGTCCAACGGCCTAGCCAACGCCCGGGACTTCCAGGCTCCCGTCGCGTGCTTCAGCGAAGACTTTGGCGCCACGGCGTCGGAGGGCGCCAACAGCTACTCGGTGACGGTCAAGTTCAACAACACGCTGTTCAAGACGGTGCAGCCGCACACGCCGTTTGACGTGGTGGCGTGGCACGGCAACTACTACCCATACAAGTACGACCTGGGACGCTTCAACACGGTGGGCAGCATCTCGTTTGACCACCCGGACCCGTCCATCTTTACGGTGCTCTCGGCGCCGACGGCCGTGGCGGGCACCGCGGTGGCCGACTTCGTCATCTTCCCGCCGCGCTGGCTCGTCGGCGAGGACACGTTCCGGCCGCCGTGGTACCACCGCAACACGATGAGCGAGTTCATGGGGCTCATCCGGGGCGGCTACGACGCCAAGCGCGGCGGCTCGGGGGGGTTCGTGCCCGGCGGCGCGAGCCTGCACAACGTCATGAGCGGCCACGGGCCCGACGCCGAGAGCGGCGAGGCGGCGCGCGAGGCGGAGCTGCGGCCGGTAAAGGTCGGCGCGGGGAGCTGCGCCTTCATGTTTGAGAGCTGCCTGATGTTGGGCGTGACAGAGTGGGGGTTGAGGACGTGCAAGAAGGTGCAGGAGGGATACAGCGAGGAGAGCTGGGGTGGTGTCGTGACACACTGGAAGATGCCCGGGGGGGCGAAGGTCAAGACGCATCTGGTGGATTAGATTGAAAAGTTATTGACTCGCCGATGATGATGATGATGTGTATGGTTGACTGCGGGAAGCGTGCAATATATTCGTACACATGTCGTGGTGTACTCTTGATATCCGATGTGCCTTCAATCGCTTATGATGCGCTCCGATCCTCCAAAGGGCGTCTGTGTTCATACTCCCAACCACAACACTGCTTACTGAGGAGGCTTCGTCCGCATAAACAGGTTCGGCGGGCTTGGACGGTCCGCAAACTCGGCATCGGTCTTGTACATGATCTCCTCCTGGCCCTTGAAGCCCAGCTTGGCGTATACATGCCTCCCCATGCTCGACGCCTCCGTGATGGCCTCCAACCCGCCCCTTCGCTCCGCCTCGTCCAGCCCCCAGCGCACCATCCTCTGCGCGATACCCCTGCCCTGGAACTCCGGCAGCACGACGCAGCAGTCGAGCACGAACACGGCTGGCGGATTCTCGGCGACTTTGTCCTTGACCAGCTGGACGCGCCGCGCGTGCAGCGACGCCTCCATTTGCCGCACGTAACGCTGCTCGCGCTCGTTGCCCGGGTACAGCTTCTCGAGGTCCACGATGCTGCCTAGGTCCTCCACGGGTGGGTCGCCGCGGCCGGGGACGACGGACGCCTGCAGCCAGACCGTGAAGCCGACGATCTGGCCCGATGGGAGGGCGGCCTTGATGAACATGGTGTTTGGGTTGTTGTCGTGGTCGCGCGTGACGCCGGCGAAGCGCCTGGCCAGGTCCCCGCCGCCTTTGATCTCGTAGCCGGGCTCTTCCCAGCCCGGGTTGAAGGCCATCCAGATGCTGTCGCGGGTCTGGCGGCCAAACGTCTCGCGCATGCAGTTGAAGCACTGCACAAAGTCTTGGGGCTGGTCGACGGGCTCGACGCGGAGCCCCTCAATGGACGTCATGGCGGCGAAAGGATAGTCTGGAGAATGTGGACGAGCGGCCAAGTTGGCAAGGCACTGCACTGAGATGCGTGTTTGTCACCAGGAGATGCGGGGTTGACGACGTGCTCAATCTTCAGTCAATTTGATCATCAGTTGTATCCACAGCCGTTTGAACCTGTGTCGCCCCATACGATCCACAGGGCTCGTCTTGGCAAGGAGGTTGGTTTATGGGGGCGATTACCGAGCACGCTGGGTAGCCGGTAGTCTAGGTCAGGCCAATCACTCCATATCCTGCAAATATCCGCAAGGATCATCTGATAGGTGTTCAACTGTAATTCAGCGTTGATTCTAGCTGGCGAGATATGCAGATAGATTTAGGAGCATATTAGGCAAGTATAGTATAGGCACTTAAGGAGAAACCCGAACGGGATTAGTGGACAAGTCACGATTCAATATTTGTGATGCCTGTGGCCCGTAATTATATGTGCGCCAAGCTGGGCTTTAAAGGCCAGGGGGAATCCTGTATAAGACCGATGCTGAGTTTGGGACCAGCCAAGCCTGCCGAACCTGTTTATGCGGACGAAGGAGAATCTGATGTCTGAGAAGGAGCAACTGCCATGGGAAAATAGATTGGCCTGCGATGAGGGGAAGGCACACCAGAGGTCCTTCCCAGGATGCGTTCGTCCCAACAGCACGAGCTTCACCGCCATGGAAAGTACTGTCGGCATCGGCGAACCGAGGAAAGAAGCATTTTGAAGGACAGCTAGAGGGGGAGTTACAAGACAAAGAGTAACACTAGTACTCTACCTTGGGTAATGGAGGTATAATCTAGGGCTTCGTGGAACAACAGTGGTGGAAGATGCGCGTCGACTGCGTTGTTGGCTGCCAAAACATTGGAGATGGCGCAATAAGCGCTTAAGGACCATGGACCCGGTGAAATTCCTCTCATGAACACGGTATATGAGAAAATTGAGGGTTCCCACATCACGTTGACCATCACTAGTCGAAGCCAACTGGTCCTGCGCCCAGTGAGTGCTGTCGAGGCCTTTGTCAGCTTGTCCAGGTCCTTCTTCTTCACAAATATCCGGCCAAAAAGTGGCGGTACTGAAGGCACATCTGTTAGTAGGTCATATATAGAAAGCGGATCTCCAAGTTGATAAGCGTACTAGGCATAAAGCAATCCAATAGAGTGCTGTCCCTGCAGCCGTCACAGCCTCTAGCCTGAGAACAGCTGCCTCTGACCCTTCGCTGTTTATCAAGGCTGCAATTAAAACCGACGCCCACATCCATATCAGCTTTAAGCAAGCCCAGGCCTCCATTTCTTGATTAGATGGCAGGTGGTTCGAGGAAAAGAAGCCCAATGAGGGTGGGATGCGTAAGACGTGAGTTTGCAGGTAGAAGCCTTGGTTGCTGAAGGCTCTCAGCAAGGGCTTTTTTTTTTAGGGAGAGGTACCCGAGAATCGACTCGGAGAGAGCCCATGAGAAATATATGAGCTTTTAGATAGGATGAATCGACTCCATTGTGCGATAGGATAGATCGTGGAGGATGTGATGGGAGGTTTTGGGACTGAGGGTGAAAGTTGATTGTCGGCAGAGAGATGGGCTCTGGCTCGGTTTTGTGCTTTGGCAGTCCCACTATTGCACCAAGATAAACATCAAGGTGCTTCCAACATGCTTCACAGTTATAGCTGATGGAGTCCTACAATGGGGTTTTGGCGGTGCGTCTAGCCTACCAATGTGGGTGCAAGGTTTTGAGACGCTGGCACCACTGCAAGTCATGCTGGATTTGGAATCACGTCGTACCCTGCCTCTGATGGGTGCTTCATGCTGTGGCCTGTAATTACATGTACAACAAATAGTGACAGCACCTCATGACCTCGTCAAATTACCCCCAGGACTCAAACAAAGCAACTCAATTCCGGGGTGTCCCTCTCTTCTTTTTCACAACTAATTGGTCCCATAAAAACGACGGATCTGAAGGCATATCTGTTAGCAGGTCAAGCATTTGATGACAACCTCCTCTCCCATATTGATAGACATACCAAGCACACAACCATCCAACTAAACACTGTAGCCTTGGATGTCAGATCCCTCAGCTGCAGCACAGTTGCCTTTGACCCTTCCATATTGACCAAGAAGGCAATCAGAATCGTGGCCCACATCCACGCAAACTTCAGGAAGAGGCAGGCCTCCAAGAGTTCACTAGTGCGCAGGTTTGAAGAGAAGAAGCCAAATGGGCGGGGGATGTGCAGGACGTTGGTCTGCAAGTGGAAGCCTCGCGCGCTGATGGCCCTGAGAAAGGGTCTCCTCTTGCTGATGAGATAGTCGAGGGCCCAGTCGGAGAGAAACCATGCTGACCAAATGGGTGGTTCGATGCAGTGAACTGACCCCATTGCGCAATGTGATGGATCGAGCATCAGGAAAAAATTTAATTGCTGGACGGATGAACAGGAGGGAGAGGGACAGACTGTGGTTTTATGCCTTTTCAGCCCCACTGTGCAGCACGAGGGTCAACACCAAGGTGTTCACGACTTGCTCACCAGGGCGCTCATAACATGCTTTGCACCCGCAGCTTGGCATTAGGTCAGGTGCTTTCCAACGTATACTCAGGGCGGGTGAGCCATGCATGTTTCCTGGAATGAAAAGGTCCTGAAAGCCTAAATGTTTCCCAGCCTAAGAGTGTGTATGCAGACTACAGTTCAGTTCATTCAAGGCAACGCAGATCTGGGTACCATCATTGATGCCTCTGTTCAATTGTTTTCTCCAATCCACCGCCAGTTCGTTTCCAGCAGGAAGAGCAGGAAGAGCATTTTGAAGGCTCGATGTGCGAGAAGTTGTGAAGTTCACGTTACGTTCAAGGTGGCAGCAGCGGTGAAGCCCGTGTCACGTTCAAAGTGACAGCATTGTCAAATCCATGTCATGTCATGTTCGAGTGAAAGGAGTGGCAAATTTGGCACCCGTTCCCGCCCTGGCTGGCTGTATAAAACCAAGGCGAATCTCGCTGAGCAGACTGCAACTCATCACACCCATCCACCAGTCCTACAGTCTTGCACCATCAATCGAATCTCGCCCAGCAGGCTGCAACTCATCACACCATCCGACACTATCAACCCCCAAAATGGCGACCACGATCACAGAACTACCTGTAGAAATCTTCCTAGAGATCCTTTCCTACTTGCCCACAGAGAGCCTCGCAAATGCGAGACTGGTCTGGAGCTTGGATGACCTCATCGCACCACTACTTTTCGGAAGGATACGACTTTCCTTCACCCCAGAAAGCATCGACAGATTTCTCAGATTCTCCTACACCCGCTTAGCTCCAGCTCCAAGGACTCTTGAGTGGGTAGAGGATGAACAATCCTGGCAACCACATGGCGAATTTGAAGAAGAAATGGACACCAACCTTAACCGCAAGTTTCGGGTTTATTTCATCAAGACTCTGCACGAGAGTCTTCATCGTATCTGCAACATCAAGCATCTTGACGCCAGCTTCCCATTGTGGGCCGGAGAAGAACTTGAGCAGATCCATGTTCGAGAGCCGCCGCGTCAGGAGGGCCGATGGTTTCCGCCCGCTGGCATCGACTATGAAAACCATCCTCTGTGGCCGTCACTCACCAACGACCCTCTCACGCAAGAGCCGTCGGTCCTCTACCTGCTCCCCATCGCTTTCCGATCGGGCAGCGGGATAAAAAGCCTGAAGCTTGGGATGACCTCCAGGAACCCCTCCGTACACCCTCTCGAATTATCGAGAGAAATGGGGCGATGGGTTTCCGGCAGCCTCCCTGGTCGTCCAACATCGACCCCGGACTTCGAGATGCTGTCGTCATTGACCGTCATGATCGATTGGTGGAACGTGCAGTGGCCTTTTCTTCTGCAGACTCTATTGATGGCCTGCAAGAACGTCACCGAGCTGGCCCTATCCGTCAAAGCCAACCGCGAGTCCTTGGCGCATGCCGAATACCATGAGATATTTGAGGTGGTCCTGGCATTGGCCCTCTTTCTCAAGCTCAAAAAACTCACCCTTGTCCAGGTGAAAATCTCTGCTGAAATGCTCAGCAAGATTGGCCAGCGGCTCCAACCGACGCTACGGCATCTCGTCCTTAACCGTTGCTTCGTTATCAACCAGGGCCGGAGACAGTTCGGCCTTGATTTGGAGCTCCTCCGGTCCCTTGCCGCCGTCGACCCTCATCTGAAGCTAGAATCTTTGGGAATCCAGCTCCCCCGCTGGCCGGGCCACGGCTACAAGCAAGCCGCCCTCCCCGAGGCTACGCTGCGCCAGTTTGTGAACACCAATCCCAGTGATCTGGGGGACTTTGAGCCGAGGCTTCGTCGGCGGAACTGTCGATTCGGCACTCATACCGCCGTTTCACAGAACGGGCATATCTCAGATATGCATTTGCTCAGGGAGTGGGTGACCGAATTGACGACGCTTAAAGATGTGGAGGGCAGAGAAGCGAACTATTCTCATCCGTCTCTTGCAGGAGCCGCCTGGCATGCGAACAATCATTTTTGCCAATAGCCGGCAGGAAGTCGATAACCTGGTTGGTTCGGCACCCCGACCGCCGTTTCTCAGAACGGGCACATCTCAGATATGCATTTGCTCAGGGAGTGGGTGACCGAGAGGAGATTCATGTTGGAGAGCCGCCGCGTCAGAGGGCCAGTGGACAAGAGGTCCGGCGTGGCCTTGTGCAGTAGTGAATACTGAAATTCCCCGACTGTTGGCAAAATAAATGTGTACTCTGAACTTCTCGTCTGGTCCCTGCTGTGCTCCATAGAACACCACCGCTGAACTCCCAAATTTTGTAATGCTCAAGCATCCTGGCCTTGGAACAGCTTCAAGACGGCAACGACAAAGACCGTGATTCTCTAGTCTGTTCATTGAGCATACACAGTCGTCTCAATCTATATGAGGAAAATGACAGTAGCGAGATCCATCTATGCAGACAATCAGGATGAGAAACAACAAGCATTGGACACGAATTCAATACTCGCTAATAATAACCTTGCAACAGGTGCGTACCTGCTTACTAGAGTAGTAGTAAGTTCTAGCAATATCTCAGACGAGCAAAAGCAGTGCATCTGAATTCGTTTTATCCCTCTCGTGCTCCAATAACACCACTAGTAGCAAGTCCCAGTCGTAATTTCATATCAAAGTGTGACCTTGTCCCCATCCAACAAGAACGTGATGCGCCTCTCCCTTTACCGGGCGCTGTTGGGAAGCCCGGAACTAGCAGCGCTCTCTCCAACCTTGACCTCCTCCTCTGGCACGCCAACACCGACACTGCCGGCCACGCTGGTGATGCTTTGGGACGTCATGCCGCGCTCCCGCTCTGGCCGTGCGGACAGGTTCCCCTCGCGCCGACCAGCGATGCTGACTCCCCCAGCCGGGTTTACGCTCACGCTGGCCGTGGTGCTGACACTCTCACTCCTAGGCCGGCTGGCGTGACTCACGTGGCTTGCGTCACTCGCTCGGCGCTCTCTGACCTGTCGCTCCAACTCCCTGATACGACGCTTCAGCGTATCATTCTCCCTCTTGGCGGACTCTAGCTCGCCACGGTAGAAGGCCGTCTCTTCGTATCGCATGGTGGCAGGCATCAGCCCGGGGCTCAGTTGCTCCCCGACGCTGCCGGGCGTGGCGCCCACTGAACTCAGTGGCATCGATGTTGGTCCTGGGATCCTCTGATGCTGGAAATAGCTCGATGGGTCGAGCGAGTGTGGCGGCGCCGGTGAAGTTGCGCCGCTTCGGTGGGAGGTAGAGCTGTCCTGCCGGGACAAGGCCGCGGCATGCATGGGTCGAGGGGCGTGGATACGGGCTTCGTAGGAGGTGGAGAGTTGAGAAGGGGCACCGAAACTCTGGGATGTCGCAGACGAGGTCCGCTGGTGTTGTCGGGCCGTGGGGATGGAGAATCCGGAGCCATATAGGAGGGACGGCTCGGCAACGGCATCGTGGTTCGAGTTGGCGGCAGAGGCTGACGAGGTGTTGGAGACGACGGATGCGTTCTGAGCGGCCCGAAGCAAGGACAGCTCACGGGTCAGGCGGTTGACCTATACAGTTCGGCATCAGCATTTTATCGCAGGCAAGGTGAGGAGATGCTATGTAGTACAGCGCAGTATCATGCCGTATTCCATTATAGCACGCCACAAGCAGGAATCGGGAGTGCTTACCACTGCCTCTTGTTCCTTCTCAAGCTGCAGATGAAGTTCCGCTGCCGTAAGTGGCCTCGGATGTCTCAGGGGCCCTGGACCTGGCCCAACGCCTGGGTCAACTGGTAGCAAAGGTTGGGAAGTGGTCAACCTCGGTGAGGGTAGAGATGGTGTGTGGCTCTGGGCCTGGTTGACGGTGTTCTGGTTCGAGGGGAGGATGTTGAGGCTGGGCGAGGCCGGATCAGGAGACGACGCTGTGGCGGCAGGAGCAGCGGCCGCCATCTGGTGCTGCTGGGGGTGAGGCGGTGACGGGCGGTGGTGATGCTGTTGCGTCAACGACGAGGAAGACTGGCGGCGAGACGCGGCGAGAGAGTGCGGCGACGCGGGAACCGAGTTAAGGTCGGGCATGCCGGACGAGGATGGGCCAGGCTTCGCGGCCTGGTGGTTCTGGTGATGGTTATAATTGGTGTTGAAGTCGTAGCTGCAGTTGAAGTTGCAGATGCAGTTGCAGTCAGTAGCTAGCAATGGTGATGGAGATGAAGATGGACGGCTGGCTGCCGCGTCGGCACGGAGCAGCGGGCGTCTCGGGCTGGGGCGAGAGGCTCCTTTGTTGATTCTATAATCTATCACGAGTTGCCAACAAACGCAAGTGATGTGGATGGAGGTGTGTCCCGCATGAATGCCCCAGGCAGGTCGCATAATCACGGCCAGCAGCCAGCTTCGGCAGCCACGGGGGGGTGTGCCTGACCGTACCTCCCTGCCGAAGTCCGCTGGCAGCGGGACGCGTCGTCCCCTGCAACCCAGCGCGCGCGTGCCTCAACATGTGTGCGGGGTTGGTGGGACGAAGGCGACTGCCTCGCAGCCTAGTGAGGCCGAGCAGCCTATCCACCAGCAATTATTCTCCGGCTCTAGGCGGCTTGAACCGCGCCAGGGCTGTCAGTGGCACTAGGATCCTGCCACCAGACGCTATGGGCAATAGAGTTCCCCGGCAGAGCTCCCCGGCATCTCCTTGCTTCCCAAGCTGGTGACTCGAGGCAGCCCATTGGAGGCTCTGGCTGGTTCAATTTGCGGCGCTCCACTCGCCAGTGAAATTGGAGTTCATGGGATGTCGATGAAGGGAGGCGCATGAATAGAGGAAATGCTAACCGACTGATTATACCCAGAGCGGCTCAGCAAAAAACAATAAACAAATATTGCCGCGGGATTTAGTAGAAATTGTCTCTAAATAACCATATAATGGGGATAAAACTACCAGAATAACATTATGTGGTCTCGCCCTTCCTTTCGACTATCTCGAAGAGGTGAGCCCCGAGATCACCAAGCATTGCAACCTTGTCCCGCTTGCTCATGAGCCACCTTGCATCACGGAGCATACTAAATACCATATTAGCAACGGGGTACAGAGAGGGGACTGCTGACCTACCTGTCGCGGCCGTTTGGTGTAAGCGGGCTGGCTTCTTCAAACGCCCCCCCTAGTTGCTCTTTGTAGCTTGCAAATACCAATCCTAGGACTGTCTCGACTTCATTATCATGGAGACGCTTGCGGATTGCTTTGTAGAACTTGACTGTGTCGGTGGTCAGCTCCTCCATATACCCACGAACCTCCTCGACGCTGTCGTGGTCCCAGTCCATCTCGAGCACCCTTCGAGAGTGCCCATGCGCTCGAGACGCCATTATGTCCACCATTTTATGCAAGATGCAGTCTCTGTGCTCCTGGAGTTCAGCAACAACTTTGTCGAATTCACAGGAGATGGCTGCATGCTCGACTATTGGGGCCACACGCTGCACACATGCGCAGATGGACGGCACGAGGGCGGCTACAAATGACACAGATTGCGAAGCAAGCGCCAGGTGTACCGGAGTGATGTTCCTAAGACCTGCCGAGCGCATAGAACCGGCGCCGAGGATAAGCTGGCGGCATCGTGAGTCGAATACCTGCAGATACAACGCAAGTGATCTGGAGATGGGACTCGCCATCGACGGGGCGGAGCAGAGTAGCAGGAGAAAATGTGAGACCCCCTCGAGGCAGAACATGGCAGATAGAGGGAGTGTAAATGTCCGCTCTCCAATCATAGCCACGGGAGCCTTACTCGCTGCTGCGCTTTCTTCCTGATCAGAGACGGGATGAGGCGGACCCTGAGAAGACATCATGCGCAGCTCGGCCCATTCCAGGGGCTCCGATGTTTTGCACTCCAGAATTCGTTTCAAGGTCTCACTGTTCTTGTCGGTAAACACTTCATCCCGCCAGATGTCGGCGCCCATTGCCTCGACAAGGGCCTGGATCTCTCTATCCTCGTGCACCTTAAGAAAGAGCAGGATGTGGCCATCAACAGTGCCCCTTAGCAAAAGCCCCGAATTTCCCGAGACACCATCAAGTTTCTCAATAAAAAGACGAGTGAGAGTGGTATAATGGAGAAAATCCGTCAGTGGCAGCCTCACGGCCTGCTCTAATCGTAAGCCTAGAAGTGTGTTGATCATCTTGCAAGCAGTGTTCGCCAGCCGTTTCAAAAAATGAGAGACGTTGAGGGCCGAATAGATGTTAGATTTGCCCTCAGCCGCGAAGACGCTGCGTAATACTGACCTCTGGTGGAGCGGCTGGGCTTGTAAAGGACTGACAGGTGCGATCATGTCTGGAGTTTCGAATTCAGAGGCAAGGCCGAGTATCACGCTGGCTTGAAACTCTACGCGATTCAGAACTTCAATTGTGCTGACGAAAACGGCCGATAACAGCTTCTCGGCATCTCCTGCGCTGAGTTCACGAACATCGGCTGCAAGAGTTGAGGCATTCTCCTCGCTGGTACGACCACCGGGACTGGTCTGTGGCTTTGCAGACCCATTGACAGACTCTTGTATCAGATTGCGGATTTCTTGTGCAACCAAGTCCTTGTAGGTAACAATGGCAGTGGCGACGCAATTGGTACGACAGAGTCCAGACAGGTCAGCACGAAGAGCCAAGCGAAGACTTTCGGCCTCACCTGTGACAGATGGTGCTGTCAATGGAGTGTCCACTTGGGCTTTATCTGATGATGCTTCCCATCCGAGTAATACGTCTTGCGTCGATACGGCTTGGATGCGATGCTGAAGGTCTCTAATGAGAGTACCGTGGAATCCAGATGCGAATAGCTGGCCGGAACTCTTGCGGAGAGCGATGAGCTCATCCGTGACGTACTTTGCTGCCTTTGTCCCACGGAGATCCCAGAGTTGCGCATCAGTCGGATGCTCACTACTCGGTGAATCAAGGTGCTCACCGGCCATCAGCAATTCAATGGAATCAATCTCGGATATGGCACTCTCAGCTTCCCCATCGTTCACAAGCCGTTTACAAAGTGCAACTTTCTCCAAGATGCACTGTAACTGCTCTGCTGCGTCCTGTATCTGCTGCAGATTCCGTTGGACTCGCCTTTTCTGCAATCTGCACATTCCTGCAGCCACGATGTTCTCGTCCAAAGTTGCCAGGTCCTGTCGTAACGTCTTGATCTGCCCCACGGATTCCGTGGCTTCGATGCCGAGCTCCTGGATGGAGCCGAGGGCGGAGAACAGAGTCGCAGAGGCAATCGAGATGGAGTTGGCCAGGTGTGCCTCTGCAGTATCCATGTACCATGACAGCTTCTCCTGCAGAATTGAATTGGTGGCAAGGGCCTTCCTTGATGATGTAGGTCCCTCGGTGACGCTAGTCTCGTGGGAAGTTGCGGGTGTGATCTCAGATCGCTCGCTGACAATGTCAAAGGTCCTGGGGTTCTCAAGCTGGAAGCAGTCACTGAAGTAGGCACTTGGAATAGTAGAAAGGTTCGGAAGATCATGGACCCCGCCGCTTCTCCCCAAAGGTAATGTCCCTCCATCATTGCCAGGATCTACAGCCTCGCGGCCTTGGATCTGGTCCAGTTGGCGGAAGAGGGCGCCCACACATCGCATGTACGTCTCAAACTCGGCTGCTTCGACATGCGCCACGCCAACAGTGATTGCAAACTCCGGGCTTTTAGTTTGCACATCCGGTGTCTTCTTTACCCCCAATAGAGGCGGAGTCTGGAGGAGGGTCGAGATAGCTACGGGGCAGCATTGGTATGGAATCTCAAGATCGATCACTTTCGTACGTACCATTTTGACCGGGCGCCCAATCCATTTTCCACTCTGGAATTGCGGCATCATCAGGTCGGCGGGTTACGGAATGCATCATAGGGCCCGGCTCGTGCTTGACGCTCAGATTGGTAGATACGAAGTGCGACCGACATGTGTAAATGCGAGGGCCAACAAATACCCGACAGTGATACGCCATGTGAGACGGTTATGTGGCTGCCTAAGACAGGCCCCTGGTTCAACCAACACTTGACGAAATTAATGGCGCTGTAATTAATTACGCAAACAAGCCCTGTTCTCATCCAGGTGGCAATGCAACTGCAGCTTGACATTTGTGTGGATAGGCCTTTTTTGTGTGCTGCGACCCAGGGTAGCTAGATATCTCCCTCGGCACTGATAACACTTGGAGTCTTCAGACTTCAATGGTGTCAAAATAGGCAAAAAGCTAGGTAAGCAAGCAAGGTACTGCCGATCTATCAACGGCTTACCCACATGCCAGACCCATCAAACGTCCCGTAGCTCCCAGCATTAGGCATGTCATGATGTAAGCCGCCCCATGACGGCATCGGCATCATCCACGACGTCAGTGTGCGATCATACACCTACCAACGGGATACTTAAGACTATATTTCAATTGAAACCTCCAAATCGTAGAATAGAACAATCACCTACATCCAAATCACACAATCAAGTAGCAGCCAATATGCCCGAAGGTCGCGAGTCTCCTCCTCCTCAGCGCCAGAGCGGCAAGCAAATGCACGACACCATGGGCTCTGGAAGCGGCCCTGGAAAAGCCGACTCGGTTGACCCCAAGCATCAACTCGACGTACGATGAAACCCCGTCGCTAGACTCTGACTACCGGAGCACCATCTGACACGCGAAGCAGAACCTCGAGTCGAACCCCAAGGACATCATGGAGGATGTGCTGAAGCAAAAGTATTCCAAGGGCCCCAGGCAATACTGGTAAGTGCCCGTCTATGCTTAGTGTAGAGGGACAGGATTAACAGTTCAATTAGAGGAAGGACTGGTACATGCATGTCACGAGATAGTTGGTCGTAGGACTATAATGAGAAAATGAATCGAATTTAAAAGGCCATCAATTTCCGCCATGCGCGTCAAGGTCGTGAAACTCGTAGACATGAACTAATCAAGCCCAATCATTCTGTGCCTAAACTCCTAGTGTCCCTATTCGCATTTCCGTCACTTCATTAGCCCAGCTACCATTGCCCGTCCCATCCCCAACTCAAGCCTTCTCGTCGGTCGTCTTGACCGCAGGAAGGACCTCGGTGGGCACCATGGGCGCAGGGTTGGCAACAGGAGTGGACTGGGTGGGCTCGGCAGGCTTCTCAGACTCCTTGGGAGCCTCCTTGCCAAACACCTTCTCCAGGCCGGCGGCCTTGTAGGCGCTGCCGCCGGCCTGGTCCTTCTTCAGCTCGGCGAGGCGGCGGGCCTCGTTGTGCACCTCCTGGACCTGCTTGCTGCCCTGCTCGTAGAACTCGACAATCTTCTTGCCGGTGGGGTGGCTGGCGGCCTTCTCAAAGTACGAGCTCAGGCCGAGCCACAGGCTGTTGGTGCGCTGGGTGATGCCGTAGCTCTGGTCGGTGGCCTTGGCGCGGTCGGTGGCGTGGTACTTCTGGTCGAGGTTCTGCAGCGTGGTGAAGAAGCGGCTGGTGATGTTGTGCTTGTTGTCCAGCTCGAGGGCGCGCTGGATGGCCGCGTCGCCGATGACGTAGCCGTGGGCGAGGTACTCGGCGAGGATGCGGGCGCGGGGCTTCTGCTCCTGCGAGATCTCGTCCGAGTCGAGGTTCTCCTTGGTGATGGGCTCGTCGTCCTCGCTGTCGCCGCCGAGGCCGGTGACGGACAGCTGGTTGGGGCCGAGCTGGGTGTTGTGGAGGAGCAGGGCCGTCTTCTTGGCCGTCTCCTTCTCAAAGGTGACTTCGGCCGACTTGGTCTCGCCCTCGGTGGTGACCTTGATATCGGCGATCTTTCCGCTGCGAGCTGTTAGCACGAGTACAGATCAAGCTATCCAAACAGGGTTGGAGGCCTACCAGAAGCTGAAAAAGTCCTTGACTTCGCTATCGCTGGTCGCAGCAGCGATGTTCTTGACGTGGACGGTAGCAGCCATGATGAAGAGATGAGCTGGTTTGGTATGAACACTTGAATGTGAATTAGACCAGTGAGAGGATGCAGAAGACGCGGCGCTATATATACCAAGAGGGGGCGAGATAGCTGGGAAACCAGGTTCTGCGCGAGTTTTATAAGTGTCTTGAGGGTTGCCCGCACGCAAGGAATGTCTGGGTCGTGACGATGCTGGTCAACGTGTTGAGGGAGCTGGGGCGGTGCGGGGCAGGAGGCGACGTCATCGACAGAGGGTGGCATGATTGGCGGCGTCTGTGGCTGTGCATGAGTAGTTGAGTTAGGGCGCTACTGAAAATCATAGAGGATCCAGGGCAAATGCCTGGGTAGCCCGTTAACACACTAGCCCACAGATTCTACCTGAGACGTGCAGAAGGGCCTCGAATCGCCGCCAGGGCCAGGGCGCCAGCTGCTTCAGGCACGCACCCTCAACGTCCGTTGAATGGTTGAGTGGCGATGGCGACGACACCCGCCGACAGGGATGGGGGCATGCCACGCGTTGGAGCAGGTGGTTCATTCCTTTTCTTTTTCGAGCATTGGCCTTCTTTTGACATGTGAAAGTCCCTGAAAACGCGACACACGCGTTGCTCAAGTAGATTGGTAGGTATCCGTACTATGTCGTGATTACTACTTCTGCCTGCTGCTAGCTGCGACTTCTCTCCGGCGGCCTCGTGCTAAACTCAGCCTCCGAACGCACGTATCCTCACGGTGAGGTCCCCCATGTAGTTTGGTACATGTAGTCGAGCAGCTATTCAGCTCCGCCGGCCATTACCGTCGTACTTCTTGCGACGGGTGGATGCTGGGGCGGGGTGGTTGGTGCATTCATCAAATGTACCCGAACTCGATTTGTGAACGACGCCAGGTGACGTGCTCCATCCGTATCTGCCACAGGGACACCGGGTCGATCACCTGACACGGCAAGTCCAGATGATGAATAGCTTCACCGTGGGACTCGATGACGACTTGGATTCTTTCGCTCGTCTGCCGGAACTTGCGACATCCAGCACTATTAAGGGCCACCCGCTCCCAGATCTTCGCCACTGCTCCACCCAGCTCCAGATCCCAAGTACTGCGCCAGGTAAGAGACGCATCGCTGCCTTGCCTGCGGTAGATGAAGGCGCCGGCAATCCCCTCCTCGCCGTTCCACAGGGTTAGTGCGTGCAGCTTTGGCATCCGCAGCGCAGCGCACCCGGCGCTGTAGAACAACGTGTTGGCCTCGTCGGTTCCCGATGCCGGGTTCAGTGCGTAAGACGTGAGCGCCAGGGACTCCAGGTTTTGCCAGACCCAATCTTTGGCACATGCCCGGAAGAAGTCACTTGCGTTGACCATGTAGGACACCGAAAGATGTTCCAGGTTGCGGCTTGTTGATGCCATTGCGCTGGTGACTTTGGAGGTTACGTCGGGGCAAGCTCGGCCATAATGATACGGCCGCAAAGGCTCTCCTCCCGTTTCATTAGGCGGCGAGAAAAACGAAAGGGATATGTCGTCAAAGTCTTGGAACACCACTAGCTTCTTCACGCTTCTTGGGATGCCCTTGCCGAACAGACATGCTGTGGTTGTCCGAGTTAGACCAAGTCTGACGTGCCGCGCATGGACACACGGACTTGTTGCGGCATAGATGAGGGAAATTCTGGATCACCTACCGAGTAGACACTCTGGGCCAGCTTCTAAAATAGTAGCCAATCCTCCTTTCCAGGGCTCATATATAAAAGTTTCTAGCCCGACAAGCCTGCTCAGTATCAGTCTCAAGACTCCAGGGTCCAGTTGGCGCCGCAGCTGGCGTCGTATGGCGAAGCATTTGACAGCTCGGACTTCGGGTAGCCGAAAATGGGGGATGATGGGTCGCATAGGTTCGAAAAGATTCAATCTGTCTGGGCCAGTTATTGATTGTCGTTGCCCACCCTTTGGGCCATGGAATCCATCATCACGACGTCGGCGCCTTGGCGGATCTGTTCGCACCTTGGCATCCGCACTCGTGCCTTCGCAGTCGGAGCAGAAGTGCAAGTACTTGAACCAATGCTTCGCGTCGCTTGGGGGATGTGCGTTGAACTCGATCTTGAGGTTGCTCGCCGGCTCCCAGTTGGAAAGGATCGAAATGAGGCTCCGGATCCCCACGGCCACATGTGGGTAATAAGACCCTGCCACAGAGGGTGGCGAATCACCAGCGCACGTCGTGCATTTATATGCTGGCAGCTCAATGTCAAGCAGGATGTGACGAACAAGATTCCTCTTCGGGGTCGGCAATTGTGCCAAGTTTTCTAGGCGAGACACCCCGACGTGAAGATGGCGGAAGTTTCGTTGCTCGACAATGCACTGCCACTCCTTGCAGACGCATGCCAGTATCGACCAACGAGGGTTCTGTTGCTCCATCATCGCGTCCAGGCAGATGAGCCGAAGCTCTGCTGGTAGCCTCGCCCACTCGGATGCTTGTAGTCTTTGAGTCATGGCGGAAGCTCTAGTGGTGTAAGCACGCGGTACAAGTCGAGGGCAGCCGGGATGAATCGAACACTGAAATCACCATGACCCATGATGGGGAAGATTCATGTTTATACATAGAATTTGGTTAAACTCAAAGGCATCGACGCCAGAGTTTTCTTGCGAGATGAACCTTGAGGTGTGTCCTGTCTCTCGAAACCTAGTCGTTGACCCAGCTACCGCTCCATCCTCTTCAAGCTTCTCACAGCACGCACCCTGATCGCTTCAACGGCGCCACGCCTGCAGCCCGTGAAACAGAAGCCTATTTTGGCGGTTGACGGAAGCCTTGTTCCCCAGTGAACAGATTTGATGAATTAAGCAAGTTTTGATTTGAATCAGACCGATGGTTCACCCTAGGCGTCTCTTTCGTGCTGATGTCAAGAAGAAAAGATATCATGCTAAGGCCCTTGTTGCTGTCGTGTAGGCCAGTCAGATCCTCAGGTTGACAAACCAGCTCATTCACATCCAATCCCAACTTGGGATGCATGTTCTTGTTGGACGCCTTGGCAGCGTGGGATCACTGGGATCTCAAGCAAGACATTTCGTCCAGCCGCAGTGTCTCAGCTCGGGGGCGCTGCTGGACCAGGGGGCGCATGAGCGAACAACACGAAACGAAAGGAATTCATAAATGTTTATGGAAATGCTACGAGAGCAACAGATAGAACCATCTGGATGGTAGAAAGGCGTGATCATGGCAGCACACTACATACACCTTGTGCGTCAGTTGTGGGACCATGATGGCCCTCCTCGCTCTATCCGCTACTTCAGATGCCGCAAAAGTTGGAAGTGGTTTACATCATGGCATCGCAGCTACACCGACCGACCTGCGTGTCATGGGATTGGTCACATTTGTTAGTCTGCGGCGCGGCGTCATGCTCACCCTTGCAAGTCGAGCCGCCCACCAAACAGCAGCCAGAGGCTCGGAGATGGCGTCGACAGGGGCTGTAGAGGCGACTGGGGGTGGTTTGTTACTTGAGTTTAGTGGCCATCTACCCGACTTGCTGCATGACACGGCCCCCCCCTATAGTCCCCTAGAGCCCTATAACCCAGCCCTCTGTGATATCAGTGAGGCGACTATGCAGTTGCCGCCCATGCCTGCAGCCAAGCGAGACAAGGGTCGCTGCTCGCAAGCGCGTGCTATGGCCCCATGTCCACCACGCCAGCCCCCGGCTCTGGGCCTGCAAGAGTCTTGTGGACGCTGTCCGGGGGGTCATCTGCCGACCAAACACTCGACAAAACCCTCGTCACCGCTTGATGGCGAGGCCAGGGTTGGTGTTTTAGCTTGTGTGTCGGCGCCAGCGGCCATGCATGAACGATTGTTGGGGTTTGGTGATTTGCGATGTGATGCCAGTCAATTGATGCGATGGATGCCCTGGCCGCTCCCACCAGCGGGAAACAGGGAAGCGGCGAAAATTCATACAAGTCGGTCAAAATCTCCCCTCCCGCCCCCCCGCAGCCCTTGGACTGTCCATGCACCGCAATCTTGTTCACTACGACCCCAGTCCCTTCTCCAGACCGGGATCCTGCCCCCAACAAACAAGTTGCAGCAACTTGATTAAAACATCCCGCCTCCTCCTTCTGTTCTCGCATCCATCTTCGACTAAGTTTTCGCATTCCCATTTTCCAGGCCATGCAAGAGTGAAACTACTGAAACACTCCTCGACACTAAAAATATAAGCCCGACTACGGAATCCTCCGCCGAGACCACGCAAAAAGCACAGTGCCACTTACGCGGGCTGTGTGACAATCCTTCGAATCCTGCCCGCCGCTGTCAAGTTCAAAAACCGATCAAGCTGTCCTCATCGCCGCCTTGGCCATCGAATCTCTTCCAGCGGATGCTCGTGCAGATTCCCGGGTCCTTAGGTCTAAAGTACCCAAGTTACAAGCCTCTGGCTGCCTCTCAGGTACGTGCCATGTTCTCCAGAAACTGCCGTCGAGGTAATCCATGTGAGCGGCTGCTGACATTCAGGACAGCCTGTGTGTGACCTGTGCAAGAGGTGAGACCTTGCACTCACAACGTGTTCCCTGCGCACGTCTCCCACCAACGGCTTCTCTGCATCAGTCTCGACACTCGTGTCTACACTCCCATGCGCCTTGACCCGAGTTCATCAAGTTAATTCAAGTCTTTCCTGCTGTGCCCGCCTGTTCTACGCCTCCCTGCAGCCTCCCGCAGCCATCAACATGTGGGTCAAAGTGTTTTCAACGTCCCTCATCGACGGCCTCATCGACGGGTACGATGAACATCAGATCCTAAACGCCGTCTGGATCGGCCTCCTCGGTGTCGAAGCCCTCATGGTCCTTGGAGTGGCCATCTCAGGGCTTGTCAAGCGGGTGTCTGTTCACCGCAGCATCAACTCGCGACAGCCGAGCCCGTTCTGATTAAGTGGTGAAACATTTCAAAGTACAGACGAACAAGTCACGCACATAATTCTACGAACTGCGTACGAAACAGGAAAAACACGACAAGGAAAACAGCCCAATGCTGGCCATTGAGAACAGAATTTGCGGCATCATGACGGCGTTGGGAGGATGGATTTACTGCGAATGATCAAACGATAAGGTGGATGGATATCAATGGCTATGAGGTTGCTTCGAGATAGTCGTCATGACTAGGCGTTGGCGGAATGGTTAGCAGTTTCAGTTACGAGAGGTCGGCTCGTAGCATTTGGTTTTGATTTGGGAGGGCTTCATGGTACCTCCCCTCGGGCGTTGTCGGCGTTCATAGGGACAGCAAGCAAACTGGACGGACGGACGGTTTTAGGGACAGCATATTGGCAGCATGCGTGTGGCTTCGGAAGGCGACTTAGCACTCGCAAACAACTCAACGACTCGAACATGAATTCCATTTGTTCTTCACCTCACTTGACCCCTTCATGCTCTCCTTGCACCTGTATAAAGTAGGCAGCCCTTCATCCTCTCCACCACCTCTCGAGGAAGTAGACGATCTTTACATTCAACTCTGCTTACCCAACACACAGTTCGTTACTTTCGAAGCTGCATACTTGCCTCTTTGCCATGTTTCGCACACCAAACATGCCGCCTCAGACTCCTCCGTCTCGACCTGAACCTTCAACACCGTCCACAAGTCAGAGAAGAAACCCCGACGACGATGAATACGACGATGAATACGACGATGAATACGACGATGAATACGACGATGAATACGACGATGAATACGACGATGAATACGACGATGAATACGACGATGAATTCGAATCACCAGCTCATGATATCTTCAGACCCGAAAGATGCGTCCACTGCGGCATTCATCCCAGCCAAGCAAGATCGAGGGGCTATCTCTGCACCCTTTGCATGCGCAGAATCTCAACCACCACGTACGGAGCGTTTGTGGAAGCGGCCTACGGGCTTTGCAGCAGTTGTGAGAAGTTGATGTCCTACTCTGAACGCCTGGGGCAACAGTACAAGTGCACCACTTGCGCCCAGGGCCACGACGCGCACGTCCAGGACCTCGCAGATAAGAAAGTCGTCCGCCAAGTCCGCAGGACTGACTGTCGACGGATCCAGGCCGACTTTGAGGCGAAGATGGGACAAGTGCTGCTTCTGGAAGGACGATGCATGAACCCAAAGTGCGGCAAAGCGATGTCCGATCAAGAGCTCTTCTGGCCGCCGGTTCCTCCTGGGATGAGGCACGGAGGCTGCATGAACTGTCGAGAGCCAGCACAGCCGCCAACCATGCCTGGCTTCTTCCCCGGACCCCAGCAGTACCAGGGTGGCCCTCCGGGTGGTCTTTTCTATCCTTCTGCTGAGCAAGCACAGTACTATACTTCGAACCACACAGCGTTGAACCAACAAGAACCGACAAACACACGACATCTCCTTCCAGCGTTGGGTTTTCATCGAGATACGACTCAGGGAACTGGGCTCTTTAGTCCCACGAATACTTCCAAGCAAGGCCTCAACATGGATGGGGTTGCTGGATACAACACAGGCATGCCTCTCCCAAGTGGTGACGGCCAAGGATACTGGCCTGGTTTCGCTCAGCCGCAGCAAACGGACTATTCGCACTTTGGCTTTGCTCAGGAGGCGAGCGGACAAGCACTCCAAAATAACCAGGACAACTGGGACTCTCCTGAGGAGTCGAACGAACTCACCTATTACGACTACCAGAGTTCCCCAGAACTTCGCGAGGAGTCGAGCCAGGACCTGCCTGAGGACTCGGGCGAGGAGCATTGGGTCCCCATACAAACCCCCCTCCCCCAGTGCTCCGAGTCTGGATATTCTCGGTTGCAGATCGGAGACGAGGTCACGATGACGGCCGATGCGCGGATGGAAGACGCGCATGTTGATCCCTTTTGGTCTCCTGCACCAGAGCCTCCGGCGTCGACCGGGCAATTTCCTGCCTCCCCATTTTGAGGGATAGGACAAGGGACGAGTTATTTTTGCTTTGTTGGTTGCTATTGTCTGGCGTTAGGTTAGGGAGGGATGCGGAGCAGGACAGGATATGGCTCCCTTAGGAGTAGGACGGACTAGGCACGAATCAACCCATTTGCTCCCCGAGATGAATACAGCTGTTGAGGAAACAACATGAAGCTACGAAATTGTGAATACAGAACATGGAGAGGTGAGGCCTTCGCCAGCAGATTGTGAGGTGAAAACTGCAGACCATCCTAACTCTTGACCATCCTACCCTCGACCATCTTAACCCATCAATACTACCGCTATCAACTTCACCGAAATCGCTTCCGAGAGAAGAGTTATGTATCCAACATGCTACAAGCACGCAGGATGGCCTACATGTTGGCGCCCTTTCTGCCTAAAGAGGCGTCGCCAGGGTCCACGTCTGGGGAACTTTGGGAGGGTGCAGCTCGCCGTCAGCCGCATCGCCGATTGAGTCATCCCGCCACCTCATGCCATGGTCATGCACAAAAATATCAAACAGAGAACAAGACCAGTACGAGTCATTCAAATGTCAGTGTTTCTAGGCAACTCGCCGTGGCTTCGTATCGAATCCTTCAAATCAATCAATCAGCATCCGCTATGAAACCACATCGTCGATATGTCGAGCAATTCACAACCATCGCCATTGCCTCTACCACACATCCGCCCAAACTTTGGCACGAAACCACATGATTCCCAAGCAACAATGGAAATCCAAGTACAACTGTTCCCCTTTCAGGGCCTACCGGTGGAGATCCAGCTACAGGTTGCCTCACACCTTGACTACCACAGCGTGTTGAAGCTATCCTCGACGAGCCGGCGCCTCCACCAACTCATCGTCCCGCGGGAGCTCGAACCCTGGGACTCAAGGGAGTTTCTATACGAGCGAGAGCTCTCCGGCCGCATGCGGAGTCTAGGTCTCGTGCCCTGCCACAGCTGCCACCGGTTCATGCCCAAGCACAAGTTCTGTCCCAAGGACTATCTGTGGTCTCGCAAGAGCAAAGTCGCCGACCCGAAGAAGCGCGAGATGGCCAAGAACCGACGATGTCTGGAGTGTGGCGCGAGGGAGAGGATCTACCCACATCTCCAGGCGAGGTCGAACGGCAAGATTTCCTACTACTGCTGCCACAACTGTGGCCAGGCCAAGACTCTGTCCGCCAAGTGCCGGGGCAAGGCCATCCAGCCCTCGACTTCAAAGGAGGAGGCTGCTCGCCTCCGGTCCCTCTGCTCGCCGCCTCGACCTGTTCAGAAAAGTGCCCTCGTGGCTCTTCCGACGCATCTACTCAGGAAGATCGTTTCACTCCTCTCATACCCAGACGCCATCGACCTCGGCACGACTTGCCGTGACCTCAACGACCGCGTCGAGGCGACCGAGTGGCTTCCTGTACACAAGCTCTACCGCTTCACCTTCAGCCAGTGGTCTCAACAAAAGGGTTCCCATCGCGATGATGAGCAGTGGCCGTGCTACCTCTGCTTCCGGGTCCGGCCCGAGGCAAAGTTCACACAGATGCAGGTTGACCCGGCGAAGAAGAAGACGGAGACGGCTTACAAGATGCGCTGCCAGGGGTGCCTCGAGAAGATGTACCGCCGCGCGCGCGACAACCCTGCCCGCCTCCAGTACCGGCTGCAGACCAAGTGCCGGTTCTGCTACTGCATGAAGCGCATCGATGAGCCGTGCGGGCGGTGTCTCGAGCTCTATGCTGCGGGGGACATTGACGAGATGCCTGTGCGGTCCAGCCGCCAGAGGCCGGTGCCCATGTTCGAGCTGGACGAGGAGGACGACTCGATTGAGGGCTGGAATCAGCTTTTCGAGGTACAGGAAGGGGTAATGAAGGACAAGGTCAGGGTTGAGGAGAAGGACAAGGCTAGGGTTGAGGAGAAGGATAGGGTCAGGGTCGGGAAGCGTGACGGTGAGGATGACTTCTTCCTCCGGGTTTTCACCTTCAGAAGCAAGTGGGAAAGCCGGATAACTGCATTCGGGAGGCGATTGACGGGCTGAGAGCCTTGCGCAGTCTTCTTTATTCGATACCACTGTCATTAATTTCTTTGCGCTAAGCGAGCGTTCTCCTTTGTTGCTCATGCTACTCACAAAACACAGCACTGTTCGCATCTCAGTCCTCTGTGTACAACGGCATACTGCCCCGCGTCTCCTTGAAGGCCTGCTCCAGCATCTGTAGGCCCTCCTTCAGCTGCTCCTCCGTGATGGTAATCGGCGGCGCGATCCTAAAGGCACCACCGAAGCTGGGGTGGCTGCTCAGATTGGCCCAGACGCCGAGCTCGTAGGCCCGGTCGCCGATCCGCTTCGCGAGCTCCAACGCCGGCTCCTTGGTCTCGTGGTCCGCCACAATCTCTATGCCCGCCATGAGGCCCCTCCCTCGCACGTCGCCAATGCACCCGTAGCGCGCCTTGAGCTGGTGGAGGCCGCTGTGGAGGACCTCGCCGACGCGGCGGGAGTGGGCGACCAGGTTGTCGCGCATCACAATCTCGAGGACTTTGTCGCCGACTGCTGCCGGTAGGGGATCGTTGACGTGGGTCGTGTAGAAGCAGTAGTCCCGTTCGATGCAGACTTTCTCAATCTTCTCGCTCGTGATGACCGCGCTCAGGGGTATTCCATTGCCGAGCGTCTTGGAGAGGGTGAGGATATCAGGGACGACGTCCTCGTGATTGATCGCCATGAAGTCGCCGCAGCGACCGACACCCGTCTGAGCCTCATCGACTATAAGCAGCATGCCTCGGGCCTCGCAGTGCTTCTTCAGCGCCTTGAGATAGCCCGGCGGAAGCACATGCATACCCCCTGAGCTCTGGATACACTCGACGATACACGCGGCCAATGAGCCACAAGACTGCATGTCAATCATCCTCCAGCCATACTTCATCTCGGCCTCCCAGTCATAAGACCCGTCAGGGTTACGGAACACCGATCGGTAAGCGTTGGGGCCAGGAAGCATGAGCATCCCCGGCATCAGAGGGCCTTGGCCCTTTCGGCCGAAGTGGTACTGGGCGCCGAGTGCCTGTGCGGTGACGCCATGCCATGACGCCCCCAGGCCGACAATCTCAAACTTTCCAGTGTAAATCTTGGCCATTTTTATAGCAGCCTCGTTGCTCTCTCCGCCAGTGGACAAGAAAAATGCCTTATCGAGACCGGAGGGCAGAGCCTCGCAGAGACGCTCGCCGAGTGAGATGACTGGCGGAGCAACCATCCCGGAAAAGAGATGGTCTAGATCTCGGGCATGATCGGCAATGACCTTGACGACCTCATCGTGACCATGCCCTAGCAGGCATGACATTTGGCCAGACGTCCAGTCTAGGACCTTGTGGCCAGAGGCAGTGTAGACGTAGAGACCTCGCGATCCAGTGATCACATCTCGGTGAAACTTGGTGCCATAGTTGAGAAGGTACTTTTGAGCCTTGGTCTCGTATTCTTCCTGACTGATTCCCTCATAGAGGGTAGGGGCGGTGCTTTTGGAGACGTCCACGGTTGTGGCCTGTGGTTCATCGATGATTGCCCCGGGAGCCATGTCGAAAGAAGTCGATATATGTCCCAGCACCACAACTATGTCAACAACGGACGAAAATTGTAGCAAAAGATACAATAGAGAACAAATCTCCATCACGTCCAGATACTTCAATCAGCCCATTTATACCTGCCTTTTCCCTCCATCAAGAGAGAAGCAGGTTTGCCGGTGGCATAGTTTTCCGCGGCGTCGGTCAACACTGTGCGGCTGACTCCACATACGCTACCATGCATTCTGCAGAGGATCCCACAGGCTGGGGAAGAATTGGTCGATGAAGGAGGTGTCGGGCATGACGAATTCGCCCAAGTCCATCCCTCCCTCCTCCCCTGGTTCGTCGACGGGCGCAGCCATGGCGAGAACCTTGTCCACCATCTCGGCGTTCTGCGCCAGACAGATGTCGCCTAGGTCCCACGCGTGGTGTTCCTTGAGCGACCGCAGCGTCGCAATGAGGTCGGATGCCGTCTTGAGCGAGCTGCTCTGCGCCAGCCCGGCGGGCGAGTTCTCCGTCTCGAGCGCGCACCGCAGGAGGAAGCTCACGGTCGCGCCAAAGGCAAAGGCGCTGGTCGGCAGCCAAAAGTCGGTCAGCTGCTCGGGCTGCAGCTCCCGAATCAGATCCAGAATCTTTTCCGCCGTCTGCCGGCCCTGCACGTAGCGGTTCAGCAGCTGGCTGTCGTCGGCGTCGTATATTTGCTTGTCTGCCTCGAGCTCGAATCGCTGTAGTAGTAGGCGCACGGTGAGATACGAGAGTCGCAGGTTCGGCGCTCCCGGAATGTCGATGTTGGTGCCCCGGATGATGATGCGGCGGACATCGTCTTGAAGAGACTCTATCCAGTGATTCATAGCTAAGTCCAGGTGCGTGGTGCTCCGGAGCTGTTCCTTGTCGAATCTGTACATGTACTGGAGATGCAAGTCTAAGATGTCAGTGAGGTCGGCTAACGCAACGTAGAGCGATGCTTTCTGCTTCTTATCCGGACTTGAGTCGCCTTCACATAAGTACTCCACCGAGGGACGCGGAACATTTGACTGGGCTCTGGACAGCTGAGGGGGTGTTCCGTAGGCAAGACTTGTCCTATAGGGAGAGTGAGTAAACGGTCCACGGCAGAGTAACCTGTTGGCACCTACCACTTGTCGTGAATAATCAAAGCCCACCAGATTTTCATCCGCAACACTTTTTCTGGCTCTGGCATTTCCCAGGGCAGAGGATTGTGATTGAGGCCGAGAGAGTGGGCAACGGCAATGGCAGAGCCCAGCAAAGCGCCGTTGCCAATAAGCGAGGTCGTTGGCCTTCCACCCACATTCAAGAGAATGGCCTCAATGATTGACATTCCGGGCGTTGTGTGCAACTCTACATATGACAACTCAATTGCAATGTTCCATATGTAACGGCTGTCGGGGCATCGATGCTTGGACAACTTTGCCGAGGTTTGCCAGCAGTTGATAGCGTGGGCATAGAGACAAGACAACAGGGCAGGGGAGATTCTTTCCTTGTTGTCGCGGTACTGGCGTCTGAACGAGGCCTCGTCCAATATCGGAAAGCTGCTATTCACCTTCCTGAAGTAGCTATTCAAGTGGTCAGCGGTGTTCCAAGAGCAAGCGACTGGTCCAAGGGCGCATACAGATCTATAACCTCGCTCAGGAACGGCTCTAGGAGCTTTTCGATGATTTCTAGCCTCTCCTCCGAACGGTTGCGGTTCACAGCGAGTCCAAACGGCCGCTTCTGTACCATGGTGAACAAGACAGGTTGGGATCGGCTTGCTGGCATCGGCACCACCATTCTCAGTCCGCGAGTAGCTCCCGGCATTGCTGACAGGTAGTCGGACAGGACCTGGTTGTCAGAAGTGACTGCTGGGCCAATGACATGCAAGTTGTGCTGCTGGTCTTCAACAGAGCCCATCGCCAGAGGCCGGTCATCTTGAGCAACATCAGGCTCCTGGGCCGTCGCGCTCGAGAAGATGCCTTGTCCACTTTCTTGAGTGTACGATGAAGTGGCTCTTTGAGGGGAGGTGCTATTCCGCGGCCGTGAAGCCGACTCCCGTGGCTGAATCCGCGGGCCCGCACCTTGGCCCAGGGCTCCCCGTGCGTTGCGTCTCCGGCGGACAGAATTGGGGGTGCGCTGGGCGTCAGCGGAAGCCTTCTGGGGGAACTCGCAGCTCGTGCCATGGGCGCGACACATCAAACAGATGTCAGAGGAGGCGTCGGACTGACATCGCGACTTGCGACGGCGGCATGCCAGACATGCGGGCCTCAGGTGGGACCTGTAGGGGCGCTCGTTGTGTTGCATTGCAACCGGCCGGCAGGTGGAGGAGGGTGTGGTTCAGTGGGATCCGGCCGCTGTCCTCTGGGCGACGCCACCAGCAAAGCGAGTTTCAATTACGTTGCCGCGGAGCACGAGGGCGCAGGAGGGTCGCGACAGCCAGCAGATGTAGGGATTCCAGGATTAGCCGCGGGGAAGCAGAGTTGGGGTGGTATGGAGTTAGTCTACGGGCTAGGCTCCAGACAGTGTCCGGATAACTGTGTGTGTGTGTGTGTGTGCTATGGCATCATGGACGCCGGGGGCCTGCCGCAGTTACAGGCAGATGTGATGGCATGGATCCAGATAAGCACTGGTCTGGCACATGGAGGGATGGCGTCTGTCTTTCTGTACTATCTGTCGGTAGCATCGTGAAGGCGACCTGCGGAAGCGACGTAGACTCGCAATTGGGCGACGGAGGGAAAGCGACCAATAATGGATGCAACAGGCTGACAATGGCGGAGGTCCACTCCCAAAGGATAGTAGTATCTGTGGTATTCGCAAGACGAGATGATGAGAGGTAGAAAAAAAGTGTATGGCAAAATGATGCTGTGGAGGTTGAAGGTAGGAAGGGACGGATCAGACCCGTTGTATACTAACCATTGAGAAAGAACATGCGAATGCGATAATTCGCAAAAAAGCAAAAAATATATGCCTATGGCATTTGGCAACTCTCCCGCCGGGAATTGAACCCGGGTCTCAAGCGTGACAAGCTTGCATACTGACCACTATACTACGGAAGATGATGGTTGTGAACAACCACTGTAGTGGGGGTTTGATGTGGATGGGAAGTCTAATTTGCCATTATATACCCCTAGTGGCAGTTGCTCCACCTCACTATCACCATCCGACCACAAGAGGCACGCACATCCGACTCGGGCCTGTAAGCAACACACAACCTTACACCTGTGGGATCTGGGGTCTCGACGCCCATGGGTGTATCCTGATGGTAAATGTTGGTAATCGAGCGGGCCATAAAATACCAGTGGGTGAACATAGTTCAGCAACAAACAAAACACATTCTCTACCTCCACCCCAGCCTGCATGACCAATTCGCCATGAACATGTCCGGATTAGTTTTCGCTTGTCTCCCGCTTTTCGAATTTCCGTTCAAGGTAACCTCCCAAAACCAGGGCAAGAGTCGTTGCCAGGTCTTCGCGAGGGAGTGTGCCACAAGAGATACAGTACCCTCGCCGCACTCCATCATCTCCCTCACATCTATGACTGGCATAATTGAACACCAAGATAGAAATGAGCGCATCGCCATTTCATGCGTTCGAAGTCCTAACAGTATGCTGTCCTTAGACTAGTTCGCCCATTTTAGAACCGCAAACTCACAATGCGGTGGCGGTTTCTTTGTCGCAGCAAACCTTGGATAAATGACTCTGAGCCGCTAGGGATGTGTTCGCAGCGTCCACCCAAGCATGAACAATGACTCCAAAACAAAGCCATTGAACATCTCTAATACTCCATAGCTTCTTTTCATATATATTCAGGCCTTCATTCCCACAATCAAGGTATCCGGCCAGTCTTCGACCTAACCCTCACCACCAGCAAATCGCCTGCTGCTGAACACTCCCTTTCCATCTCACGCAAACCCCGGTCAACCTCGAAAGTCGGCCTTCAGGATAAAAATGTGCTACCACCTAGTAACCCACACGAGCCGCTGCGATGTGCGGCCCCTCACCCACGACAAACACGGCCTGTGCGTCAACTTCGTCGCGGAACCCAGCAAGTGCTGCGAGCCAGACAAGACCATCAAGCCATGGTTCCGCTGCGAGTATCGCGGCTGCTGCTACAAGACCGGCAGACAAATCCCGTGCTACTCCAGGAACTGTGAGGAGATCCTGACGTTTCATGAATACGTCCAGGCCCGCCCACGGAAGCAACGCCTGAAGCCCATGCTGCTACACAGCCCGCCCGATTCGACCATCGGCGGCCGCCGCAAGAGGCCCAAGTTGACAGTCATCACAAAGTTCCCCTTGAGTCACCAGTCACCGTGGCCCTTTATCCCCGATGCCCTGCGTGGTATTTAAACCGTCTTGCCGTACACGAGGTCCCAGGGGTTTTCGATGTCCTCAAGAACCTGGCCTCCTGCGGACAGACGATTCACAACGACGGCGAGCAGTCGGCCAAGGAAAGGCTTGAGACGACTGCACAGAACCATAATAAACAGGTCTTGTTTTGTTTTTTTTGGAATGAGAGCGGCCAGTACCGGCTTGAATAGAGCCAAACAGCTCGGTCTTATGCAGTGTGAGTCTTACTAGTCGAGAACACGGATGGGTAAGGCCTAAGAGCCACGCCTTGGATATGGCCAGGCAGAGACTGGAGCATCTTTCGTTGCGGATCTGCTCTACCTCAATATCTTTGGATTGCCTATCATGATAACTCCATGCAGTGGTTGGCCAGTGACCGGCCCACGGAAGGGGTTTAGGAGGTATGGAATACCATCAAGCCAAGATTTGTACACTAGAAATAAACAATCCCTTTGCCATACCCTCGTCTAAGGCACATCTCATCAGCCAACATGGCTTCAATCATCATTGTTACTCCAAGTTTTGGACCAGCTGGTTTGTCTGTCACAAACCCAGTCGACAGTTCACTCATCACAATAAACACACATAGGAGCAGCTCCTCCCTATATCCGAGCACATTCATCATCAAAAGGTCTTTCTTCAAGACTATCCATCTCTATCAAACATTGTAGGGAATAATAAATCGCGTGTCGTATCGTTTTGACACATGGACATAGCGCCAGATGAAACGGAAACGGCTGTACAAAACCAAACATGAACCCGCTGCCTCTATCACACCGGATCCGTAGCCCATACTCACGAGACCCTATACATGTACACTAAATAAATAGATCAAATGATCGAATCTAAGAGCTTCCAAACTTGAGAATCTGCTTCCACATAGGGTCCTTGACCTCTTCCGAGTTCTCCTCCTTGACGTCGTGCCTTCCGACAATGGTCAGGAAAACCTGGTCGAGGGTCGTGGGGGTGACGCTGTAGTGGCCGACGCCGAGGCGCTGCTTGTTCTCCTCAAGGAGCACAACCAGGTGGCCAATGGCGCTCTGGTTCACGTCCTCGCCCGCCCGGACAATCTCCTTCTCCGTGCGTCCAGAGGTGGCCGCCAGAACCTGGCTTGCTGGGACCGAGAAGCGGATCTGGCCGTGATACGTCTTCTCGTCAATCTGGGCCTCCGGCAGCGTCTGGCGAATCCAGTTCAGTGTGTTGTTGGTCTCCTCCTGCGTGGTGCGGGGCGCCGTCTCGGAGACGAGATGGATATGCAGAGCATCTCCGAACCGATGGCGGAGGTCATCGGGGCTGCCGAGCGCAAGCATGCGACGCGCAAGAATGCCAGCGCGGCCAGCCAAGGCGTCTGCTTCCTCCATGCTGTGGGTCGTGAGGAGGATCGAACGGCCCGGCACGGTGGCGGCGAGCGTCTTCCACATGACTCGCTTCGAGGCAGCGTCAAGGCCAGAAGAGGGCTCATCGAGCAGGACAACAGTAGGGTTGCCCATCAGTGCAATTCCCAAGCTCAGCTTGCGCTTATTGCCTCCAGACAGGGCGTTGGCCATGCGGGTAGAGAAGGAGCTGAGGCCAACAGCCTGCAGGACGGCATTGACATTGTGCTCGACATCAGGGATCCCGCGAATCTTGGCATAGAATTCGAGGTGCTCCCGAACAGTCATTTGATCCATGGCGTCGAACTGGGGGCACACGCCGAGGTTGGCACGGGCCTGGGCAAGTTGCTTGGTAACGGAGGCGTTCTCGACAAAGATGTCACCACCGCCGCGGCTAGGCTTGATATCGCCGCGAATCAGAGAAATGGTTGTCGACTTGCCGGCTCCATTGGGGCCGAGAAGAGCAAAAACCTCTCCACGCTTGATACCAAACGTCACATTGTCGACGGCCGTGTTCTTGCCGAAAGTCTTGGTCACATTGACGACACGTAGGCCGTTCTCCCCAGCTGCGTTGCTCGTCACCCTGGTCAACTCGTTGGCAACCTCCTCGTCGGAGAGCTCGGGGTTTTCATGGGCCGGCTTCTTGCGGTCGAAGAGGCCTCGGATGGATGATCCAGCAGAGCCGGTATCGAACCAGATTAGAAGAACGAAGTAAATGATGGACTGAAGAATGAGGTACAGAATGGGTGAACCATAGTACATCATACCGGCGGGGTTGCTCGTGAGGTTGGAACCATCGCACGCAGTCGAGAACAAGTTGAGCGAGACAAACAAGGCCCTCAACGCCGGTCCAATTGGCGAGACGGCCGAGACGACAAAGTGGGTAATCTTGAGATGCAGGTCGATGGCTGTGACGGGAGAATACGTGATGACGCACATATAGGTGATTAGGTACACCAGGAAGACGACAATCTGGATGCCGGAAGCCCAGGCGTATGTGCTGAGCTGCGTCTTGGTGAAGAGGGAGATGAGATACGCCATCAGGGTAGCTGCAAGACCGTAGAGGAAGAAAACCAAGAAGAGATAGCCAATGTTGAACCAGATGCTGGACACCCCCGCCCAGATTGCAATCACAATTCCGGCGCTGACGGCGGCAAATATGAAGTCGAACAGTAGATAGGCAACCCAAAGAGGGAACGGGCGGACACCGTTGGAGTACTCCAGACCTCTGATGAACTTGCGGCGCTCCATGCTTGGGTAAAGAGCGAAGAAGGCCGGGAAGACGGAGAGAGCGATGCTCATATATGTGACGAGGTTGAGGGCGTCGCCAGTGCTGGGGGCAAAAGGCACGTCAAAGGCAGCCCAGGTCGTCGCAATGGTTGTGTTTGTAAGGAGGATATCGAGAAACTGCTGCGCGGCAATCGGGCTGGTGAGGAACAGGTTGGCGACCCAGGCCGCGGTGGGCGGCTGGGTGTTGTCGCCCAGCCACAGCGCCTGGGTTACGTTGCGGCGATGGGTCTCGACGAAGTTCCGGAAGTCCGGCCACGAGTCCACGATCTCAAAGCTGGACAAGGCCGAAGCCCCTGCTGCCGCACCAGCGCCAGTGGCGCCCTCGAACAGGGGCTGGAGCAAACGGAGAGCAGAAGTTGGGTCGAAGCGACTTGACGGGCCAATGAGGAAGATGACCTTTTTGTCCTTTTCAACCTGGCTAAATGCATCCTCAGTTATGGTGGCGGAAGCCTGGTCGGCAGGATTGCAACCGGTAGCCTTTTCGCCAGAGATAATGAGCGAAGTCAGACCGGCCGCGATAATGGGGAGAATGAACGCGATGAGGTACGGGATGCGGTTGCGCTTGAGAACAGTCAAGCGCTTCCTGAAGAGGATGGCGGCCTGCTTCAAGTATCCAACCCGCTGGCCGTCCAGGAGCTTCAAGCCCACCGAATCCTGTGTCACCTCGTCCGATGACTTTTCGTTGGAGGCGGAGATAGACACGCTCTTGCCGCCATCGGCGTTCATCCTGAACGCTTCCTCGTCTCGAATCTCCTCGGCCAGCTGGAGGAAGACGTCCTCGATGGTTGGCCCCGAGAATCGGTATTCCTTGATACCAGCTCGTTCCAAGGCTTTGATAACAGTAGCTGCGAGGCTCGACGTCTGAGCGGTGTAGGAAACCAGGTCGAAGGCGTCCTTCTTGGCAACACCCTCGACGTCGGGAGCGTGAGTGAATCCCTGGTCCTTGGGGACGTTGACTCTGTATCCGCCGCCGAGCCGATCCTTCAGTTCGACAGAGGAGCCTTCAGCGCGAAGAGTACCCTTGGAGAGAATTGCAATGGTATCGGCAAGCAGATCGGCTTCGTCCAGGAAATGGGTCGTGAGAATCAAGGTCCTCCGGCCACGCTCGGCAAGGAGGATATCCCAGAGCTTGCGTCGAGATAGAGGATCGATTCCGCTGCTAACTTCGTCGACACAGCAGACAGCGCTACCTCCAGTCAACATCATTCCAAGCTGAAGCTTGCGCTTCTGGCCACCGGATAGGGTCTTTGCAAAAGCATTGCGCTTCTTCCACAGATCGATGCTCTTGATCAGCTGGTCGATCTCGAGTTTGGTGGATCGGGCATTGGGGGCTTTAAGGTGGTTGAAGATGCGGATGTGCTCATACACGGTCAGGTCATCCCAAAGAACGTTCTTCTGCGGGGCAATGCCCAGGCCGCCACTGCCATCAATCTTGATAGCACCGCTTGTCAGTTTGTTCATGCCTGCAATTGCGTCCAAGGTCGTACTCTTTCCGCTACCATTGGCACCAAGGAGGGCAACGATCTGGCCTCGACGGACATTGAAGCTCAGGTCGGCAACAGCCTTTACAGGCTCCTTCTTGGCGGAGCCTCGAAGGAAAATCCGAGAGAAAATGGTTGGATAGTAAGTCTTGGAGAAGTTTTCCAGTCGCACGGCGTCCTCTCCCAGGTCGTTGACATCGCTGTTCTGAAGGAGAACCTGTCGGCCCTCTGTGACATTGCTATAGAGACCCTTTTCGATGAGGGCGCCAATCAGGGGGTAGCCGAAAATTTGAATGATGAAGAAGACCCAGAGAACAATGCCAGGCATTTCCCACGGGCTGTTGGGGGGGTTGGCAGCCAAGTCGGCCGGGTTGCCGTGCTTCTCGAATCGTGCCATGAAGTGGATGAAGTAGACGTAGTTGCAAGGCGTAAAGAGGAGAGACAGCACGGCAACAGTACCGACTTTTGGCGATGTCAGAGTCTGGGCCAGGATACCAAGCAGGACCGAGGCTAGGATGGCGCAGATGCCGCTGAGCTGAGCCTTTTTGAAGAAGGAGGCAAAAAGCAGAGACATGGAGGCAAAGGCCAAGCCAGCGAGGAGCTGGAAGATGAGGACGATTCCCATACTGGTGTTGCTGAAGACGCCGTTTCGGAGAGTGATGGCGGAGACGATCCAGGCGGGCGCGTAGATGAGAGAGAAGGACAGGTGGTGGGCAATGAAGCGAGCTGCCTGGGCGACCCAGGGTGCGCTGACAGGTAACATGGCGTCAACGAGCTGGGACATGCCACTCTCGCGCTCAGTGGCTACGAAACCGGTGAGATGATACGTGATCCAGATAGCGCTAGACATGAAGGCAACACCCATCCAGTTGGCAATGATTTGCTGGTAGCCCTCCCGGATGCGTATCTCGCGCTCCTTCTGGGTGAGGCTCGTGAAGGGGTACTCCTGGGTGTTTGCCAGAGCGTTGTTGTTGCTGTCGTTGAGCTGTACAATGATGGTGTCGACGGCGTGCTGAACAGGGAGAAGGTAGACCTGCTGTCCGTTGCTCTGCTTGTCAACGTTGATCTTACCGACGCTCTCGTACAGGGCACCGTCGGTACGGATCGAGTAATTCCAGATACCTCCGGCGCCTTCGTTGGGAGAAGATCGCATGACGATAGCGCCGAAGCAAGTAGTGACGCCGCGCAAGCTGCTGCGGCATTCGGTGGCCAGGTCAGCTTCATCCTCGACGTGGAGAAGCTTGACGGCGCTGTCAGCGGCGGTGATGTCGTCGGCGAGGCGGTTCAGGACGCGATCGATATTGCCACCCTTATTACCACTGTTGACGAGGGCAAATGTGGTCCGGCCGCTGCTCTTGGCGGAGCTGAAGGCGTCGGCCAGGGTCTTGATGCGGACGGGGTTGGCGATGCCAAAGACGGCGGGCGGCACGAAGAGGTTCTTGGCGAAGCTGAAGAAGGCGGCGAGGATGATGGGTACGAGGAAGGCGAGGCAGAGGATGAGCAGCAGGTGGCGGAAGACCAAGATGCGCAGGTTCTTCCCCATGAGGGTGATGATCTGCTTGAGGACGATCATGATGGCGGCGGCGGTTAGGCACGCAACGCCCTGGCTGCTTGGTGGATGGACGTCGGGAGCTCAATCAGGGCTTTGGTGTTGGTTTTTGCAGCTTCTCGGGGCGGGTTTTCCTTTTTGAAGGTGCGGCAGCGACAATGATGTAATTCTAGACACGGAGTGAGATTAAGAATGACGGTCCACTGGCGAGACACCTCGTGGCAGCTACTGCCTAACAACGTACCTACCTACAAAAAACAGGCGCAATGGGGACCAGGCCGGAATGGAGATGCGCAACACGAGGAATGAACTGTGGACGAGCTCAATGCTGGCCCACGATCAGCCGGGATCGACTGTGTATTATTATGCGCAGGCCCGCGGCGGATTGCAGGCGCGAGGCTATCGTGATCCAATCGCACGGGGTTGAGTCGAGGAGCAGAAGCCGGGGGCGCATCTATTATTTGTATCGCCCGGCTTGATTTGCGCCAAGCGAGTTACGGGGGACATGGGGGTTGCATGGCGCCGCTGCGCATATAACGAAACGGCGCTCCTCTCCGAAGCACTACTGAGGTAAGGTAGCCAAGTAGACGAGCGGGCGAATGAAATGTGGGCTTGCCAAGCGTTACAGAGGGCGCTTCAGTGGGTGTGGATAGGTTCCAGTGGAATGTGGGACCCCCACCAGCGTTGACACCAGTGTGGCTGTGAGGGAGCCGAGACTTGGCGCAAGCCACCAACGAGACAAGTGTGCATCATGGATGCAGGTGCAACGCGCAGTTGTACGACAGAACCGACGAGATGACGGCAGCGCATCAGCACAGCGCATAGGGGAGTATCCATAAAAGAAGCCTGGATGAGCCGCCTGACAACCAAGGCGGGCAGAAAATACGCCGATGCCCAGCGACTCTGCAGGAAACTTCAGCCTTGTTCGTCTAGACTCATCTGGTGCCCGCTCGTATGGGCTTCCTATCTGGGCAATTGTCGTAACAAGGGTGGCTTCTATTGTCTGACGGTCTGCCGGCGCGCCGTCCTATCCAATAACAGCATCGGGGCGCAATTAAGTGATGACGACGCCGCGACGCCAAGCGAGGGCGAGCCCTCACCACCTCGGCGGCCATTGAGCCCGACCGCCGTCCTGCCAAGGGCCCCAGGCGTCGTATTCTGGAAGAGGGATACGGCGGTGCGGGGGAGCGGAATTCGGGAACGGCGTTTTAACATTGCCTGTGGGGCCGGTCGCCAGCACGTTTTTGTTGCAGGACTCGGCCGGCAATTTTGCCAAAGGACCCAGCCCAGAGTATCTCGCGCCCACATTTCAAAACCCAGCAGCACCCTGGTGGTTCTGAGGAGGTCGGGTAGTATTCGTGTATTCATCTGGGGCAGTGTATTCGTCCTAGGTCATCTATCCCATCCCCGGTCAGACATCTCATCTCGACCAGCGCCCGTTGTAGCGAAACCCGATGCCCAGATCCTGAGCCGGTGTGGCCAATCGCCGAGGCTGCACGTCTGTCTTGGCGCAATGATGACCGCATCCACTATGCTTCGGAGGCGGCTTGGCCAGTTCCCCCCTGGTCGGCCTATCCATCGCCCGAGCTGAAGAGTCCCGTTCCCGAGTCCCTCAGGCCATCCGATCCCTGAAGCCTCAGCCCTAGCGCATTCCGTATTTCGCGTTCGTGCGTGGCCCATATAACAAGAAATCATGTATTCCTTTTAATTTTCGTTTATTTCCCAGACCTGCAGGACTCGTTGCCTTCCAGGTACTGGACCCCGTAAACTCTGCAATCACAATGTGCTATGTAAGCTGCGCCACGACCCGCCCCGCTGTTGAGAGCCTCTGGCGGCATAAGCAGTTCCATGATTCTCCGGAGCTGGACGACTTCTGGGCGTAACTCGCCACTCTGCCTTGCGCTCAGTCCTATTGGCACCGTTTCAAGACCGCCATTTGCTGCCTCAAAGTGTAGAATATAATCACAATGTCCATTGAAATCACAATCCACGCGGTCAGCCCTGCGCCACCGCCCAGTCTCATCCATCTTGTAGGAAACGTCACAGAGGAAGCTCCGCCAAGCTCACCCGTTTAAGGACGGACTGCGCAAGGCTTTCAGGCTGACACGCCTCTGCAACTCCGTAATTTAGGCTCCCGTTCAGAACTTGGCTCCCCTGCCGTGACAACTGTGCAGGCCTGCGCCCCACCCCCAGAGGGCACCTCAGTCGGTTCCGTAGCCAGTGACGAGATACGATGAGTACGGAGCATCTCCTTCAAGTATCACATATATTATTGGTCCTTGCCTTGCTGCACGAAACGGTGAGCCACCACCGTCCAGGACGATGTGCAGGCCCTGGGAGGCCGCCGCGTGGTGTTTGTCTCTCCGCCTGGCAAGGCTGGTTTATACCCCCCGTTAGCACCCAACTCGTGGTCGATGCCATGATTATCATGGCCAAGAGTTGGATTGCCGAGAGCCATCGGAGAATAAGGAAGAAAGGAGTGGAGGCCGCGTAATGCCTTCGTGTGCACCACAAGCCAAGAATCGCTTCATTACTACTCGACGAGAAACCCTCCGCCCCCCTCATCATCGTCCTCCATGTCAAACTCCTCCGTTACATCGCTAGCCGCCGCCGCAATCTCGTCCTCCAGCTGCGCCTCCATGGCCGCCTTGTCGTCCGCCAATCTCCTCTCCTCGGCGTCCACGCCGCTAAAGACCCTCTCCCTGATGCGCAGTCCCATCAGCAGCCTTCGCCATCCTCGCAGCACCTGCTGCCGCCTCCTCTCGTCTTCAATCTCCTGCTCTAGGTTCTCCAGTGATGCCATCACCGCCCTGACCGCTTCTTCGTATTCTTCGGCTAGCACGATCCCGTGCAGCACGGCGGTGCCGTGTCGGCCCCTGAACTGGAATCCAGTGAGCGCTGGGGCGTAATCAACTCCAACGAGAAAGGCGGCCCGCGCTGCATGCTCGTGGACGATATGGACTCCCCCCTGCGGGATCATGCTCGGAACGTAGACGTCGATGTTGCCAAACTTGTTCTTCGGGACGCGTCCGTTGCGCACTCGAGGAGGCACGTATAACTCGGTCTGGTCCTCCGTGTAGATGGGGTTCCCAGCGTCCCCCTGATCGTCGTCCTCCTCTTCCTCCAGCCGGGATCCCTTTGGTCGGGCCCGCTTTGGTAGCCATTTCGCTGGTATTTCGTTGGGTTTGACCTCGCGCCCCATACGATACCACTTGTCCACGCTCCTGGCGATGCGCACATCTCTCCGCCGATAAATCTTCTCCAGCGGGCCACGGCTTCCAGCACCAATGGTCCCTGATGGCATCGCATCCCGTATCAGAACCTCGTTTCGTCGTAGGTGCCGTTCCAAGGCAAATACCGGGTGGTCCTTGAAATCCTGTACGTTCTTGGGCATCGGTTCTCGAGCCTCGACTCCGGCCAGTTCGTTATCTTCGATTTGGTCCAGGTCTTCGGGCCTCCGCCGCCGATACATCTTCATTACCTTCCTCCACCAGCTCTCGCCGTCTTCGGCAGTGCACTCGACCCTCGCTCTACGAGTTTTCGCCGTGTACGCTTTTGCATATCTTCTCGTCACGTCCTTGGCGGTCCCGTCTGCGTCAAACGCCACAACATAGGAGAGAAAGTTCTCCTTGTCTGTAATAGGAGGTTCTATCACCTTTGGCTTCCAGAATGTATGTGTAACGACCGGGTCAACGGGCTGCCATTTCTGGTGCCCAACATCCAGAATCTCTACCCAATACACAGGGTGGGACGACTCTCTGATCCGCTTGGGCGCAGCAAAGGTCGCCCGAGGCTTGGAAGGGGATACATTAGGTTTGGGCTCAAAGTTGTACGCCGTAGCATTCGGGTGGCCTAGCCTTCGCCGAGCGGATGAGCCACTGCTAGGCGACCCGTACCCAGCGTTCGCCATCTCCTGGTACTTGGCCATTGTCGCGCGAACTTGCTCAGCCTTTGACGCTTTCGAGACCGCCTTCTTCGGCTTCGGTTTTGGTTTTGGCATGGCCGGGGCGCTTGATACGCAAGCAAGCGGCTGCAGTGAGCAAACGAGCCGGGCTCTTACTCCTGCGCTTCGGAGGAAGGCACAGAAGAGCTGTGCTCCCACATCCCGTGAACCCTGCAGCTTCTTTGCTGCGTCCCGGAAATCATCGCAGTCCAGACATGTTTCCATATCGTCTGGAGGTTCGTAATCTTGTAGTTGATCTGGATGCTCCGCCCAGAGCGACCGTCTCAGTCCTCTCTCGGTGATGTCAAACTTGGTCTTCCACACTGCTTCGGCTTGTTTGAGTCCATTCTTCAGGCTTTCAGTCCGTCCGAACTGTGACAAGTTTGCTCCTGGGTTCAGATACGAAACCATTTTGCTGGTAAGATGCGGCCGAAGGTAGTCTTGTACTTTGCCGTCATTGCACCAGTGGTTCCGTGTTGCGACATGTGCCAGTAGACACATCAGATGGACCTTGTGGATCTGTGTCCGACGCTCGCGGTCATCTTTAGTCAGAGGCTTCCGTCTCTCGGCTGCTTTCTTCGCCTGCTCAGTCGAGGACTTCTGCACTGTCAGATTCAGCTCCAGCTCCTTCGGTTCTTGCGTGGATGGGCCCGGGCCAGGTAGGGGTGCGCTGAAGTCGACGTCTTCGAACAACACATTCTCGTCATCTTCCTCATCATCATCATCGGAGTCCAGTTCCATGGTTTGAACCGTCGGTTCAGGAAGGGGCACGTCTTCAAATTCCACGTCTTCATCGTCATCTTCATCGTCAGACCCATCTGCCGCAGCAGCAGGACCAGTGGGACCAGATTGGTGATGCGATTGTTCTGGCTTAGAGCCCATGTCGCCATCATTTGGTTTGACATCTCTCCTTGAGGCCGGGCGACGGCGTTTTAATGGGCGTTCTGGCGAGCTAGTCTCCTGTTCAGTCACATTCACGCCGGCCTCAGCAAGCATGTCATGGTAGATCTGCCCTCGTGTCGGTGTCGCATTGCTGCTTCTCCCCCCGGCGCTGGACCTGGTCGCCGTCCTTTTGCGACCAACCATATTCAGCGCATTCCGGGGATTTCGCTCTTCGCTGGTCTTCTGGAACGCGTGGGATGTCGTCGCTGGTTTTGAAGCGTGCCTAATCTTGCGTCATCGCCGCACGGCTGAAATCCCGAATCGCGAAGTCACGTGACCACTTTAGAGTCAACTGCAAGCTGAGGGAGGAGAAGGATACATCATCAACGTGTCCAAAGGTCTACTGTTCTGGGCGGGCAGTGAAATTTTGGAGTTTTTGGATGATTTTTTCTCCAGTTCTGCTGATATATTATCGGCTTATTCTGGGTCGGGTGTAAATGTTCATCCTAACAAGTCATGGCTACAATTAGAATCCGAACCGGAAGAAGGAAAATCACAAGAATATTGTACTGAATATGACATTCACAAAACTAAGCTGAAACATTATGGTCATCTGGTCGCTTGGCACATTTCCAAGCACTTGTGTGAGAAGCCTACAGGTACTTCTCCAGAGCCTTAGCCGTGTCGATGATGCTTTGCTTCATCGGAATGTAGTCTTGCCCCGTGAATCGCACAGCCTTTGACCCGTCCAAGACCCGGTTCTCGGGGTTTGAGAACTTGTCGTCGTATCCTTCTCCAGGAACTCCAGCTTGAATAACATCGCGTCGTTCCGGGAACGCTTCGCGGAGTATGTCGGCCGCAGCCTGGGGAGGGACAGATCCCTTGTCCAGAAGGAAGCGTTCGCCATTGGCTTTGTCTGGGTGATCGACCGCAAACACCGCAAGACGGGCCACATCCCGGACATCCACAAACATAGGGTTCTCGCCAATTGGTGGCGGAATGGCTTGTCCGGAGAAGACCTGCCAGACCCAGGCATACGTGCCTCCAATCTTGGACGCCGATTCGAGCCCAATAGGAGGACCAACAACCAAGCTGAGCCTGTTAGCTGAAACATCACGGTTTTTGGAGCTGGAGGACCTACCTCGGATTGAGAGCAGTCATCGTGAAGTTTGGCTTCTTCTCGTCTCGGAACTTCCAGAACGCCTGCTCGGCGGAGATCTTGCTGGCCGAGTAGATGAGCGGGCCCGGGGAGTTTTCTCCTAGAGTCTGGAGCATATCCAGGGCCCACAAGTTCCAGTCTTCCTCAGTGAAGGTACGGGGCACATCGCTCGGGCTGTAAATTGCGGCGATTGAAGACATCAAAACGAAGGATTTAATAGAGGGCTCCAGGATCGCAGACTCGAGAATTCTCTCCGTACCCTGGACGGCACTGGTTATGACAGGCTCCACTTCCGTGAATGACAAGCTAACAGGGGACGCCAGGTGCGCGATAGCATGGACACCTAGTTGCGAAGTGAGTTGGGCAGCTCCCGATGTCTTGCTTCAGTTGTGTAACTTACCTTTGACGGCCGCATCAAAGGCCCCGGGAGCCTTGATGTCGGGCACTTCGACAATTTGGAGATCATCGCCATATTCCTTGAGAGCCTCGATGAGAGACTTTGCAGAGCTGGCAGAGCGAACGGTGCCTCGAACGGCGTATCCGGCCCCAAGGAAGGCGGCGATAACAGGACCGGCGATGTAGCCGTTGGCTCCCGTCACCAGAACAATGGGCTTAGTAGTAGTCATGTTGCGAAAGAAGATGTTTGCTTGATCTACGTCAAAACAAGATGGCGGCCAAGAACTTGATATTTAAGCTAGTCTCTACCTTATCCATGCCACCTTGCAACAATTACGATAACCCTCCTGACAAATGCACCATCATCGGCGGGGTCGGCGAGATGGCATCAAATCAGTTTGTTCACCCGAGTCCGTGGGCGTTATTTTGCATTTATGCTTGCAAGCCACGCGATGCTGGGAAGATCCAATTGGCAGTGGTCGGGCCACCCACGTAATGGGCCCGAAGCTCCAAAAACGGGATAGCTACGTAACATCACCGACCTGGTGTGGGTTTCAGCCGCTTCAGCTCTGCCATGATTATTAAACAGCTGCAGCTTAAATGCAAGAGAGCGCCTTTTTCCTACCACTTGAGGCCTGTCAAAGGTGACACAAACTGCTAAGCGATGGAGGCCTCGATCTCAATTGTATATATTCCAAGAGCAATAGCCCGAGGACTGCCCTCGTGCGGGGAGCTTGCCCCTGTTTCGGCCCCGCCCGGACCTGCCCCACTCGCCCCCGAAGAGCACCGGCAGAGCCGGAGGACACAACTTGTTCCGCACAACTACGTAACAAACCCGATTTCTAGCAAGTTCCACTTCCTTACAAACTAATATATAGCACGCTTCTTTGACTTGCCTATTTAACAGGGATCACGTCACCGAGCTGCCTAGTTGAGGACAATTCGGCACCGAAGGAACCCCAGCAGTTGAGGATGCGAACATTCGACCCTATCTGCGAACATATCGGCAGCACATTCAGTATTTCGAGATAATTGTATACACAATTTTAAATGCGCTCTTTCATTCCAATACGATATTTACACTACCGAAATGAATGGCCCATACCTCATCACATGTCCAATAATCGTCGTTCAAAGATCAATGATATCCAGTGAGTGTCTCATCATCTGACGCCACCAAGGACAGACCAAAAGAAATCCATGCAAGAGGCCACTCGGTGACATAATCATTCTTTTTGCACTACTCAAGAAAACTGATAATTCAAAGACAGCAATGGTATTCTTCTTTTCATCCAACAAACCCCGAGCAATGCCCAACCTAAACGCCAAATCGATTTGTTTCTATGTCGAGGCACGGTTGCCTATCAGGATCGCGTTTTTTTATTTGGTGAGCCATCCGAGGTAGTCAGCGACGATCAAGGTGACCATTCTGAAGACATGTTAGCAAGCACATTGACCCATGAGATGTGTGGTTGGTGACTTACGCGTGAGGGGCAATGCGGACGTAGTAGGTGCCGAAGCCACGGTAGAAGCGGAGAATGCCCTCCTGTTTGGCGACCTTGGCGAAGCAGTCCATCATGCCGCGGTAAGGGACCTTGCCATCGGGACCCTTCTGCTGCTTCTGCAGGCGAGTCTTGACGAAGTCGAAAGGCAGGCTGAAGAAACTGGCGAAGAAACCGGCAATGGCGCTAGCGCTGAGGGTCTGAGCCTGAGAGGACAGCTCGGTGTGCTGCTTGAGCTGGACCTTGGCCTCGCTGAAGAAGGCAAGCTGGCCAAAGTTGAGAGCCATGGCTCGGACCACTGTGGGGGCGGCGCCAGACCAGAGAGCTGCAACACCCTCGTTCTTGGCAATGGAGCCGAGGGCATCAATCACGGACTTGTAGTTCTTTCGCTCGGCGAGGGGCTTCAGGCCGTCACTCTGCATTCGAATGAGGGCGAGATCGGCGGGGTTTCCGATCATGGCAGCGATACCACCGGCAGTGAGACCAGCAGTGGCTCGCTCAGCGAAGCCGACCTGGCGTCCCTCAGCCTTGGCGCGCTGTGACAGGGTTCCCATGAGAGTATCGAACATGCCGAGGCGGGCAGTGGTGTAGACAGCCTGTCGAAGAAGACCAGCAGACAGACCGGTGTACAGGTCCATCACCTTGCCGCTGGCAATGATTCCTCGGGTGACAGACAGAGCAGTGGGCTTGGGACCGGACGCAGAGCCCTCGCCTGCAAGCTGGATGCGGACCTTGACCATGTCGACAGGCTGGATGACGGTGGTGGCCACCATGCCGCTAATGCCACCGTTGATGAAGGGCAGAGCCGCACGAACAATGGGCGAGTGCAGTAGGTCTCCCCGGGCAGCGTTGAGCACCTCATTCGACTTGGAGCGGGTGGACTCAGCCGCCTGCTTGAAAGTTCCAGAACTCATGATGAAGGAGGGTGGGGTGTCGTGGTCGAAATGGCTGTCAGCTAGGTAAGGCCCAGTATCTAATGGGAAAGCTCCAAGGCGTATGAGCTTGGTCTGATAGCCGCTGGAGGCAAGGAAGCTTGGTGAGTCTGAATTTGGTGTAAGTAAGGAACCCGTCATGACCTGGGGGGAGGGGGGCAGGCAAGGGGTTTATAATAACAGCACAGCATTGCAACACCTGGTGGAGATGAACCTGGCTTACACGCCGTCTGGCTAAGAGCATGTCTTTCCCACAGACAATAGACACTAGGTCCGAAGAAATCCGCGACTTCACCTCGGCCGGAGGACGGGGCCGGCCATGGTGGGGGAGGAAAAGAGACGCCTGGGGGAGGGGGGTCTGCGTAGAAAGATGGGGGGTACAACGGTGGACGAAGCCCGCCCGGGGGTGCTCCACACGGGTGACGGACGGATCTCACTGTCCGGGGAGGGAATGCAGGACAGAGCAGGGCAGAGCAGGGGAGGCAGGGCAAAAGTAATGACCGACGACATTCGAGACTGGAAGAGAGGCGTTGGGGCTTACCAGGACTATTCTAAGCGCGCGATCCGCGGGCGGAAGTAGTGTGCCACAGCTGTTGGTTGAGCCGAGCGACTAAGTGTTGGTTATTGACCGAGAAGCTTGGGGTCAGTCGCAGTGAGAAGGCGAGCTCTGGAAAAGCTCGGCTTGAGATTGCCGCCTATGGGGTCTTGATCGACGCGGCACAGGTCGGGTTGTCGCTCTTACTAGCGGAACGTGGTCGGATAAGTGCACGAGAATGCAAGACGACAAAGGCCGTATCCAAGGAAGAATACGGAGGGAGGCGTCGAAGACGGCAGGGTTGCAATAGGTAGGATAGGATCAAGTGCCGGACAATGACTAACGTGATGGAATAGATGCCGACGGACTGGGCGAAGGAAGCAGGCGAGACAGGCTATCACGAGATGGCCTAGAAGGTGCTACGCAGCCACGCACGCGACACAAGACAGATGAGACGGCGAGAATGTGAGATGGAGGAGGAGAGTAAGGGGAGAGATGGCGATGAGAGGGCGGGAATGGAAAGGCTAAAGAGCGATGACCGAGAAGGCGGGGAAGGAGGGGACGCGGATAGGCTCTTGCTACGACGTCTGGGATGAGGAGAAGCACCCGTGATATTTATCCCGAAGGGTGATGACGATGGTCGAGTGCTAACATCCAGTGACGACCCTCCACCACCTACACACCATCGGCAGCGTCAGGAGAGGCATGGAGGGATGAGGGAACCTTTTGCGACCCCAGGCATGCTGGCGACTGGCCACTCACCGAGCGGCGCGCCGTGGCGGCCCCAGAGTTTCGACGTCTCAGAGAACCCCGCGAGATGTAACTGCTACCAGCAGTGCTCCGTCCTGTGGTAGCAGCATGTAACAGAGATGCTGCTGAGCCCTCGTGAGCTGCTTGGTTGAGAACCCGAATGCTGCCCCAACGTCGCATTCAACCCTCAGGTCGGCGGGCGCCGCCTCTCTCTCACCTCTTTGTCGTCCTCAATGGAAGCCATATCACTGGCGCCTCACCGTGGCTGCTCTAATTAGATGCGGGGTCGACGGCTTTTGGCTTTGGCTTTTGGCGGCGGCCGTCAATGGGATGCTACGCGGGCGATCAACTGACCCGAGCCAAGGCGATGCTGGTTGGGCAGGGCACACGACGCCAGGCCAAGCCAGGCAGTGCGTCCCGGGATGAGGGGGCATCCATTCCGTATACTGCCTATATACTCGGGCCCTGGCCTCGGTTGATGCGAGAGGATGGCGATGACGACGAAGACGACATGAAGAAAGCCCTGATCTGATAGTTGGTGAGCACCGGACAGAGGCAGACGCAGCGCGAGACCAAACGACAGGATGGCCGGCCCGGGTGGCACCGTCTCTGGCTGAGGTGGCGGCGGCACTGTGGCGTATTCGTAGGGAACGAGACCAGCTCAGCCATAGACGACGGGGATTGCCCTTCAGTTTGATGACTCTGCATTGCATGTCCCGGGGCAGTTACGGGACAATTCCAATACCGTGGAAGCTTGGCTATTGCTGTTGCATGTACCTACGCAGTGAATTGGCCCCATATACCGCCGCGCCAGCCAACGTCCCGCAGCAGACCCCAAAGCTGCCCGATAGCTGGAGGCTTGTTTTGCGGGGCCCAGCCAACCGCAGCGCAGCAAGGCCCTGTAGCTCGCGCCCGGGGGAGCCTGGGGTCGCCCGCGAGCACAGTAAGCGTCGACGTTGACTGGCTGAGCTTGGTCGGGGTCGCCCAGAAGCCCGCCCCGACCCCCATCATGACGGCCAGACGACGGCTGGCCTGGGCCGAATTGCCCTGGCGTTTGTTTGGCCTGCGCTTCCTGTCGGCGTTCACTCGGTTCTGTTGGGCATCTCTTGCTGTATGCTTTCGGACTATCCCGAGAGAGGAAGTCTGCTATGAGGCGGCCCAGCAGACGAGCAACGCAGGTTGCCTGACTGCGAGGTTTTACTGAGCGAGGGAGTTGTCGTGGGCTCAACATGACGTCCAGGGATGAGGCTCGGTTGGGATGCGAAGCCCTTCATTCCGCTGAGAGTAGCATTCCACCATCCCACTGCCATCCTGCACAGCTACTCCATCCTGCTGGGCTTGTTGCAGTCGCTGGCAGCCCGGCTGGGTGCTCTCACTTACAGGCGGAATCGACACGGCAGAAGCCTGGCCAGGCCCGGGCCGGGGGGGATCTCAGAGCCGCAGAGTGCAGTAGCGAAAACCGGTAGACAGGTGAGGAGACGACGAGGCTTTGCCAGTCTAGCAAGGGGCCTGCAGCGAAGGATGCAGCCTCGAAATTTCGTCGACGCGCCGTCACCGCAGGTGCAGAGCCCGGCCGAGAAGCCACCCGCCGGAGATGCCAATGTCAACTGTATCCTACTAGCCGTTCCAGCCGGGGGAGCTGTTTAATGCGATGCAGTAGATAAATCCGCTGTGCCCCGAGCGGAGAGCGATATATCCTTGGCCTGGCCCGATGAGATGGCACAGCACCGCACCATGCCATGCGTACGGCCGCCCTAGACAGGTGCGCTCTCTCCACCGTTGCCGACTTGGGCCGTGATGGACTGGATGCGCTTCATTCATGCTGCCAGCTCTGGAGATTGTTGCGCGGCCCGTCTTCCACAGTCCCCCCGCTCTCCAGCAAAGCACAGCACATCCACCGTGCCAGGGCTCGATAATGTCTTACCCCAATCCCACTTTTGAGCGAGCAAGCGGGCGCAACGTCGACGACCCTGGCCCAGCGCCCCTTCTGGAAGCTGGATATCCAAGGTCCCCAGACGTCGGCCAAAAGCTCCTTGCGAGCAACCACGTCCGCGCGGGCTCTACCAGGTTCAGCCTCAGGTTCGGGGAGGGGGACAGGGCGATGCATGCTAAGGATGCAGGCCCCTCGATCACGCAGCTGCCTACCAGGATCGTCCCCGGCACTCCAGGGCCACAAAGTCGACCATGTAAGTTGGACCGTCCCGTACATCTGGACATTGACGACGACACCCCCTGGGAAGACACAATACTACAGTACCGCCCACGGCATGCGCGGAGGCGTTCTTGCTGGGGCTGGGCCATGGAGCCCCGGCTAACCAGATGCGTGCGTCTCGTCATTCCTCCTCCTACTCGTCCTGTCGGTTGCCAACACCGCCCGCTGTCATATAGCCGGGCAGTACCCAACCTATCCCCAATATCCTCGGTTATGGTCCAGACTGGCGCTTTCTGCGACGCATCGGCTCACTGAGGAAGGAGGGCCTCCAACACGTCATGCCACAATCTGCCATGACGTGCGCCAGGATGACAGAATTGCATGTTCTTCGGATTCCCGGATTTCAAACAGCGGGACGAGGACCTAGCCCGAGCGAGCAAGGCGAGTGACCGAGCGACAGGGCTTGTAGATTTCCGTGTCATTTCCGTTCACCAACGGGGTCTAAAACTCGCAATCCTGGATCGATGTTTGACACTCAGACCTGTGCCTGATTCCTGGACGGTTCCATAGGTCCAGCGCGGGAACGTCACATACCACACACACAAGAAGAGGCGCACACACCCACACCACGCACTCCCTGCAGGTTGACGCTTTTCCGTGGAGACTTGATGACGTCGGGTAGCGTTTCTAGAGCACTTTTAATGCATCCCGCTGTGGGACAGCTCGCGGCATAGCAAATCATTTCCACACGGCTTCCATGCCCAGGGGTCTGGACCGCACACTCTCTGCTCGCTCCATCTTGTCCAGCGGCAGCACAAATCCGCAACTTGTTAAAGCCGGGCTATCAATTTCACCAGAGACACTAGCGTCGAGTGTCTCCAACTGCTCGGGCCTCGTAAGTGGGGGATGGGCTCGGGTTTTTTTGGGGTTTGGCTTAACGGTGGGCGCTGGGCTCACAAGGCCGTCGACGCTCACTCCGGGGGTGATGGCATCCAATCCAGTTTTGAGGGGCCGATAGAGGGGCCGATGCCGACCACCAACCCCAATGGATGCGTGTAAACCGGGCGTACATGGTTTCCAAAGACTCCGCGGGCTGTACGATGTTAGGGCCCTGCTCGATCGTTGACCCCAATAATCTCACATGCAAAGGGTGAGGGCATCTCTATCTCTGAAGCGGCGCCTTGTCTCGAACCCCACGCACTACCTGCTAGACTTGGCCAACCCCAATCGCCATACCATACGATCTGCGCTGTATAGTAACGTGTTTGGTGGCGCGGACAATGTTGGGGGAGCAGGCAAGCAGGTGTTTGCACCACCCTGGCAAGTTGGGGCACCGCGATCTCGCTCGCGTCGCGGCCATGCCATGCCATGGTTCAATCAAATCGGCAACCAGATGTTTGAGCCTTTGGGGGTCGATGCCGCCCTCCGCGGCTCTGTAAGCAGGCACATGCACCAGCCAGCCACTAACATCGTGGAGGAGACGACGCATGGGCATGCTTTCTTTTTTTTTTCCGCTCACGGCGCGTTACACACTTCCCGGCCTCCCGGCCGCTGACAAGGCCAGAAGCCGCCTGTGGTGCCGGCGGTAACTAGCGGAATCGAGCATCTCCAACTGCAGCAGATCTGCGAGGGTGGGGGACATGAGGAGTGAGCGAGGGAACTGTTGAGGCGGGTGTGAGACCCCAATCGACCCCCAACCGACGCCGGCCATGATGCCAGATGCCAGATGGGATGGATGCCAGCCAGCCAGGGCAGACAGCACCACTCTCCTGGTGGCTCCATGGGCCATGGCTGGCGCCTCCTCGGTCAAGGCGCTGACCGGGAGGCCGCTGTCCGGATTTCAATGTGCGGGGGACGCTGACACCGAACCGAATGTCAACCGAATCATCAAGGTCAGAGAGCAATGTTAGTCCAGCCCATCAGGCGACGCTGAATCAGCCCGGGCTCTTGATTCGTCCCCAGGGGCGGGTTCATCCTAGGTGATGGCACCTCCTAATAATATCCAGGCAAGCTAGCTCATCGCCCTTCCCGGCCGCGAAGCTGGGCGCAGCTGGCGGCCCCACGGTGGGACCGGACTTCATCTTGCGACCCCTGCCCCCTCCGACTCCTCCCTGTTCCTGCCCTGTCCTGCCCTGCGCAGCGTCTGTGTCTGGGGGGCTGCCAACGGCGGCCACAATCCCCCAGTGTCCACTTCGACTCCAACTCACTGGACCTTTCCGGCCATGGCCCATCCATTATTAGGCGCTGCAGCCCATCAGCGACTCGCTGCTGCACGCTACGACGTTGCCGGAAAGGTACCGAGCCGGCCTCCATCGACGACGACGACGGCCCCGTTGGTGTACGCGCCCGCTCGGGATGCGAGGTAGAGCAACGTGCCCGCCATGTCGCTCTCGTCGCCCAGCCGTCTCATTGGGACCATGCTCGCCGGCACCGTTTTAGTAGACTCACCCTCCCCGCTGCCGCAGACACGGCTGACAATGGGCTCTGACATTTCGCTCGGGAACACTGTTGGAGGGCGAAACACGTCAATATCCGAGGTTATGGGAAACTTGGAGCACAACCGCCCAGGGGAGGAGAAAAAAAAGGCCGCGCTCAGCCACCAGGGCGAGGAATCTGTTTGGCCAGACGGGAGGGAATGAGGGGGGGCTTGCCAAGCAGGAAATCAATGGTACTTACATCCCGGCGCAATGCTGTTGACTCTGGGCCGTGGTCGTCAGCGGGAACTCGATGCCATAACCGAGGACAACCGTGGGAATTTTCACTCACCGGATATTCCACTTGGGTAGCACCACGGCCAGTTGTTGTGCCGCATGGGACACGGCTGCCTTGGACTGCCCATATGCCAGACCACCCGGTGACCTCTTATTGAATGCCGCAATCGAGCTGGTGATGATGACCTGTGAGCTCTGCGTCACGTTGCGAGCCTGGTTGCCTCTGTCGAGCAGCTTCAAGAACGTCATGGCTGTGTACCACACTCCCACCGTGTTGACCGTGAAAGTATCCGTGTAGCTCTCGAAACTGTGCTTCAGATTCTCCCTCGCAAACTCCTGGATGGTCATGTTTTCCGTAACGGGCGCCGTCTGAGGGCCTCCGATGCCAGCGTTGGCGACGAGGAGGTTGATGTATCCGATATCCTGCTCGATAACTGCTTCGGCAATCTGGAGGCTGGTCTTGTTGGTAACGTCACACTTGATGGGAATCACGTTGGGCCCAATGGAAGCCGCGGCAGCTCGCAGGACTTCGAGTCTCCGACCAGCGATGTACACCTTTGCAGCACCATTCTTGGCCAGCGCCTTTGCGATCATGAGACCGATTCCTATTCGCATTCATGTCAGCTCTCAGCATGAACGGTGTAGGAAGAACAAGACGAACCGGTTCCGCCTCCGGTCACAAGTGCAACGAGGTTCTTGACGTTGAACAGATTCGCTGCATCTACGGCGGCATCCACGGCGACATCTACGCCATCATCAACTGCAACATCAGTGGCAGCACGCGCACCTCCGTCCTCGCTTGAAGAAGAATCCATTTGTCCTCTTCCCCTGTTATAGCTTTTATCTTCCTCTGTAAAGCCGCCTTGTTGTCCCATGATCAATCCTGAAGTTGTAGACTTCAACTTTTAGCCGCGAGTGGATTTGTCAGGCGATGCTTACCCCGATTCCCTCACGCGACAAACAAGGCAGCCTACATGGCTGATTGACGCAGTTCCGCATGTTGAAGTTGCACCAGCTGCATCATCGGTGTGCAATTCACCTGTCGGGACGGTTTGGTAAACTCACGCTGAGCGGAACCCATTACGGCAGTTTATTGCAACTACCCCAGAATTTTGTTCACCTCAGGTGCAAACTCAAATCTTGCTCCAATCTCCAAAGGGTGAGTCAATATCTGTCAGCTCACGAGTTGGGGAAACAACCATTGGTAAGTTCTTGGGGCAATGGTTCGCGGTCACTTGTGGCCGTGCTTCCATATCGTTTGGGAGCTGGCCTCCCGCCCAAAGAGCAAGAAACTTCAACTATCCAATTTGGACCAGTGGACACCTGTAGGCTATCTGGAGACGGTCGGACGGTCGAGCGAGAGAGAGAAAGTAACTCCAGGCTGGCATATGCGCGCTTCCAACTCTGTCTCGGATCAAGAGCCGTGGGAGATCTAAGGGACAGCGGTTCATCCTGCGACACAGGATCCTGACCGATGCATCCTAACCCACGCCTCTCTGTTGACGGGTACACACAACATCGTAGACCTCGTTCCTCTAGCATACGTACTGTAGAGAGTTACAAACTGAAGTGTCTGATCGAGATGGAGAAGTTATGCCGCCCGCCACACAGCTTCTCGAATAAGTAAAAAGGTGAGAGGTGGGATCATGGAAACAGTTCCAAACTACTCCGAGTGTGGGGGAAGGCCATTGGTTGACTTCAACATCAAAATGGGTGTCGATGTTCTTGGGACTGCCCAGAGTGTTGCCAAAGGTCAAAAATATACACGCTTCGCGTGCAGATGAGGCTCAGGTTGATGAACATGGCAAAAAGCGATGCCTAGACCTGGAATCGAACCAGGGCCACTTCGGATCCGTTTGGTGTGAGCCACAACGAAGCATCTTAACCACTAGACTATCTAGGCTTGCAGGGAGCCTCCCTTATTGTCGACTAGACGGTGTTGACTTCCAAACCTTGTTCGATGAAGCGAGAAGCAAAAAGGAGATGCCTAGACCTGGAATCGAACCAGGGCCACTTCGGATCCGTTTGGTATGAGCCACAACGAAGCATCTTAACCACTAGACTATCTAGGCTTGCAGGGATGTTGCCTTATTGTCGACTAGATGGTGTTGACGTCCAAACCTTGATAGTCAAAAGTGAAAGCAAAAAATGAATGCCTAAACCTGGAATCGAACCAGGGCCACTTCGGATCCGTTTGGTATGAGCCACAACGAAGCATCTTAACCACTAGACTATTTAGGCGTCTTGTGATTGATATCAATGAGGCCTCCCCATAGTATATATACAGGATTCAAATCCAAGCAGGAACATCAGTGTCGGATTACCCTACACAGTCGTGAGAACTCCCGGTAGGTCCTCTATACATACCCAGTTTCCTCTTCAGGTACAGAGAATGTATAGAATAATATCCAGGGATTGCTGTTAAGGCTTGTTCCTTGTGCATTACTTAGTGGAGTGGGTTCGGATTGTCCATCTGAACCTGTCTCATTGAGTGAGAGACGGCTATGAAAATCGAGTAGAGCCATTCACACTGAGTGGGACATCCAAACTGTACTGTATAACACAGTTATCCCTTATCGAACACACTGTACAACCCCTTTCCTCGCAAGTTTTTGGTGCGTCACGCAAATGCTTCTGCCCATGACCACCAATTGCAGCCATGCCGAAACGCAAGCGATCTGCGGAACCCAAATTGCACGACAAGCTCGAAAAACACTACCAGGAGGTTGCTCAAGCCCTCAAGGCTGCCAAGGGTTTCGAGCGCCAGCGCCTTAGCAAGCGTGTCCATGACAATGCGATTACTCCAGACAAGAAAGAACGGCTGGATCGCGAGATCCTCGTCCTAAAGGTAGGAGCGCGGCGATGTTGTGGTAGAAAAATCATGCTGACAGCCTGTTGCCTAGTCTCTCGATCTCAACCAGACGGCCAAAGCACATCTACACTCGTCGCTCCTCAAGATCAAGGACATTGCCGTCCACGAGGACCTCCCCGAAAACATTCGAGCTGGGGTTGGCAAGCCGCAGCTGCCCGTGGAAGAACAGGCCGCACTACACAACGTCACGAGCAGCCTCTACAACCGGGACCAGGTCAAGAAAGCAATCGACCGAGCGATCGCCACTGTGTGCGCGACCTTGAATGTTGCCTTACCTGAGAAGACGAAGCGTTTGCGCAAGAACAAGAAGGAGACAAACTTGGATCCTTCCGATTCAACAGAGGCAGCGGCGTCTGTGAACCCGGAGCTAGAAGCGCCTCTACAGGAGACGGAGAAAAAACTGGGCGACGAGGCCGACAGAGGGAATGACGAGGAAGAGGAGTCAGAATGGGAAGGCATTCAGTCAGATGTCGACGCCGATGACGTAGCTGAAGAGGAAGACAGCGAGGTGGACGGCGAGGAGGAGAAAGAGCTTGCCCAGTATGCTCATCTCCTTGGCAGTTCCTCCGACGAGGAAGGAGACTTTGACGACGAGCGCTATGCACAATTTCGAGGCAAGGAGACGGTCAACCTGGACGATATTTCCCTGTCTGGGTCTGGCTCCGAAGCCGGAATTGCTTCCGACTCTGAAGATGACGAAGAAGAGGCACCTGCGAAACGCACCTCGCCTTCACCATCTCCCCCACCAGCCAAGAAGAAGAAGGCCAGCTCATCTGTTCCCAAGCGCCCGACCGGCTCAACGTTCCTGCCTTCTCTCATGGGCGGATACATCTCTGGGTCCGAGTCCGAGGCATCAGACATCGACGTTGCGCCCGCCAAGAAGCGCCGCGGCCAGCGCGCCCGCCAGGCCATCTGGGAGAAAAAGTTTGGCACAAAGGCCAAGCACCTGCAGCAGCCGGCCAAGGGCCAGCGCGGACGTGACTCGGGCTGGGACGCCAAGCGCGGCGCCGTGGATGGAGACGCGGGCGCGACGCCCTGGAAGAAGGGCATTCGCAACCCTCTGGCGTCTGGCGGCGCCGCTCGGGGGCAGAATGCTGGGCCGCCAGCTCGGGCGCCCGGCAAGCGGGATGATGAGGGAAAACTGCATCCCAGCTGGGTGGCGAAGAAGAAGGCACAAGAAGCAGCAAAGGGTGCATCCTTTGCCGGCACAAAAGTCGTTTTCGACTGAGCGTCGACTTTTCATGAGATACCACAATAAACTACGTTAAATTTTGACTCTCTTCAGGTTCTATTGCCTGCCAGCCTTTTTCCATAGCCCCGGCTTCATTGATCCTTTTCCATTGCCCTCATACCATCTTTATAGCTTTCTCGTCCAATTGTCGTCGCTTCCATCTCCCTGATCTGACGAGACTCCTGCCATCATCTTCTCTTTACCCTTACCGGCAAGCCGCCCTTCATTGGCAGCGTCAAGCTCGTCCTGCTTTCGCGCACGCCTTCAAATGCAGCCACAAAGTCGAATGCTGGCGCCAGCCGAGCCAGCGTCTGCACGGCGACCAGCTCCGCCATCCGTTTGCCCAAACATAGGCGCGAACCGCCGTTGAAGACTGGGAACTCTGCCGCTGATCGCTGGATCACGTCTCCATCGGCAGAGAGCCACCTGGATGGGCGAAATTCCAAGGCATCGGGGCCCCAGATTGTCCGAGAGCGGTTCATGGCCCACGGACACCATACCACTATGGACCCAGAGGGCAGAATTGTTCCGTCTGGGAGAGTGGTGGAAGCCTGTGCCTCCTTGATCTCGAATGGGATGGGCGGGTAGAGTCGGAGGGCCTCGTAGAAGACGGCTTGGACATATGGAAGCGCTGTGGGCGTGAGGCGATCCGCGTCTACTTTTGCCTTCGGATCGGTCTGAGCCTCCCCATCAGTGCTGAGCCTCTCTACGGCGAGACGAAGTGATTCCAGCTCCTTAGGATGTCGCATGAGGAGATAGAATGTCCATGTCAGCGCCTGCGCGACGGTGTCACGTCCCGCAGAGAGGTAGTTGAGGGCGGCATCAGCCACGAGGGTTTCGTCGCCAATGGATTCCAGAAGCGACTGGATCAGGCTCCCTGCCATTTCCGGTGCTTGGGATGGCTCGGACCCCCCTTCACCCTCTTGTTTGTTGTGATGAGCTTTCCGATCCGCAACAGCGCTGGCCACGATGCGCCGCCCATAGGCTTTGACCACTTCGAGTGCGCGTCGCAGAGGCGAGCCTGTGACAATTTCTGTGATGAACCAGAGTGGATTCTGGAAGCGCTCGGCTGTAGCTCCTGACGCAAGTTCAAAGGCAACTGTAAACTCATCGTCGCAGTGCATATCCATGTTGTAGGCCATGCGACCCATGAGCTGTGTCGTGACCTCGTGGATGGTGGCCTGCAAGTCCACTACTCGCTGCTCATCTGCAACTCGGTCAAGAATGGCCACGGCCTCATCCAAGTACTTGGGCAGCTCCGTGCTAGTCAGCCTGTCCAAGGTGGGAGCGCTCAAGAATCGCAACCCAGCTTTGCGCTGCAGTCGCCACAGCTCGCCGTCAACATTGATGATGCCGTGACCAAATAAATCCCAGGCGCGGGACTTGACAAAGTCGCCTTTTTGGAAAATGCTCTCATTCTTGAAGACGAATGCTAGGTTCCGAGGGTCGTTGATGATTACGCCGGGGGGTAAGGACGGGACGGAGATCTGAAGCGTCTCTAGGCCGAAAAGCTGCTCGACCTTTGTGAACCATGCGAACAGGTGCTGTCGAGGCTGGAGGAAGATGAGTCCATTGCCCAGAAACGGCAAAGTATTGGGCGGTTTTCTGTATAATGTGAGCTCAAGTCAAGGTAGCATTAACAAAGTGCGAACCTGAGGGAGCTTCCACCACGCGTAATTCGGGTATCGAACTTCCCATGGGCGACCAGGGAGACCACCAGAGCCAGACAAGACAACAAAAGCAGGAGGACCCACAGATCCATCCCCATGACCATGATCGTGACCACTCTGTGTACCGTCTGTAGCTCGGCCTAGATTCTGGAGGGATACAGGTGGGCGTGTCCTACCCCAGACCAGCCAAATGATCCTTGTTAGCAGCAGCCGCATTATGTAAGCCTAGATAGTCTAGTGGTTAAGATGCTTCGTTGTGGATCCATCCAAACGAATCCGAAGTGGCCCTGGTTCGATTCCAGGTCTAGGCAAACTTTTTTTTTTAGATTTTCCCACCCTGAATAACCTCAACCTCCTAGAGCACATTAACAAGCCCAACCTGCAAGCCTAGATAGTCTAGTGGTTAAGATGCTTCGTTGTGGCTCATACCAAACGGATCCGAAGTGGCCCTGGTTCGATTCCAGGTCTAGGCATCTCCTTTTTGCTCCTCGCTTCATCGAACAAGCGGATGATTGCCTGGGGACTTTGCCAATGTCAGACCTCGCCGAGTGGCCTGCCAGACGCGAAGCGTGTAATTGCGTTGTGCTTCTCACCGAGTGGTTGCGTTGTGGGAGTCATCTGCCCCCCCGTCCTTCCTTGATCCCTCGTCTCCTGTGCTGTCACGACGTTCTTGTTCGCTCTCCCGGCTCGGATTATTTCTTCGTTTGCGCACTATTTCTTATCTCAAGTAACGTGATGGAACAGAGGTAAGGAAGGGGAGAAGCATGTTTCTGTATGTGAAAAGGGTAAATAAACCTTTGGCAGAAAACCGAGAGCAGGAGATGCAGCATGTTAATTTAGCAAGCGAACATAGTCTGAATGAACAATTTGTTGAGCGACAGGAATCAACAATACAATTTGGGACTGTAGATATGACAAAAGGATGAATCCATTCGACGACTTGAGTACTAGCAGTATGCGAATGCTGCGTGCTCTGGCTGGCAGCTGGCAGAATAACAAATCCCACTACCCACCTGATTTTGCTGCGGTATCTCTCCTACAACAACAAAACCGCCACTCTATTATTTCGACACATCATCCACTTGCAGAGTAAGTTCTTCTTCATGCCATATTCACTTTGCCTGTCCCTCAATCAAATGCTGGTCTAATAGATACCAATAGGTCCTTGTCCTGCCCATTCCCACTGCCTCTACCCAGCATGGGAACGATCTACCTCCCACCAATCTGCCGCAATTGCCAGGTCGAGGGCGCAACAGCCTTCAATTGTCCTCGGTGCCCTTGCTATTTCTGCAAAGTCAAAGGCCACATCGCCCCAGATTGCCCCGATCCTCGAAGTAAACACGGAAAAACAAGAGGTCCTTCAGCAGAAAGAGCAGCCACCAATCAAGACAGTTACGTTCACGAGCCAGAAAACACAAGATCCAATCACCCAGACTATAAGGTCATTGCGACACGACGATACTGAATGGATGATTCTTGACGAGGGGGTTCGGAATGTGAGTGGCCTTCGATTTTGAAGAACGTTAGTCTTCTAATACAGACTAGGCTGTCCCCTTCACCCCATCGATCGTACTCCCGAACTTCCTGGAAGAATGCGAAGCGATGCTGCACGATATATTCGCTGAGCGTCTTGAAGGTTGGAATGCATTCACCTACGCTGGATTCATTGAACAATATGGTGTCGACGAGCTTGCTGCAAAGCTAATCCGCATGGTTAGACAAGAGATTCTCGAGCTACAAGGATGTACAGCCACCCTCAACGTCTACTGGAGCTTCTGAAGCTTCAACAAGAACCTTGTCCTTTGTTTGGAGGTTACATGGACGTCATAACTAATAGTCGCGACTCTGATTACCTCCGACTTTATGTGGGACAGTCGAAAGTTCTTGACCAACGTCTGTACACCCACGGCCAGGCAATCATGAGCGGTAGCTACAGTTCGCTTCATTACTTCATCGCTTGGCTCGGAAACGGTTTTCGGAATTGCAATTTCTTGCTTCTATGGTCTGCACCGGAGCATAGTGAGTGGGACGATTGTCTCAGTCTCCAATTTAAGCTTCTTGAAGCACTTTTCTGCAGGGTGTTTCAAACCCATCACGGTTGTTTATCTCCGGATTGCGACGGGTCAACCTTTTCCAGCATTGGTTTGAACATTATGTCGCCATTGATGCAGGGCCCGATCCTGTCCGAAATGCAGAAACTTGGACAAACAGAGAAGATTCAATCCTCTTCTGATCCGCAAATCGTCAAATGGATCTCATTTCGCAGGATAAAGAAGTCCCAAAACAACACGAACAGTTTCCGTCCCATGGTACACGATGAGTACTTTGAAGCTCTAGAAACGGCTATTGACAGAGACCAAGTCAAGCTCTTTTTGTTGCAAACGAATTCTCCAACACATGCAATCACAAACCAAGAACATCGAGGCCTTCCAGCCATGGGGTGTTTTGGTGCTCCTGTTGCCTTTGTTCTAGGGCCTGCTTGGAGAAAGCCCTACGGTAGTCCGATTCAGACGCTTGAAGCGGAGGATACCCTCCCTTGGGCGCTCACACATTCCGGGTTCAACACAAGCAACAGCTTAGTTTGGACATATGACTTGCGCCAGTTCTCCGGCCTGACCAACTCAAATTGCGTCGGTAGTTCGGAGAGTGTCTCAACACATCGCAAGATACTGGATATCAGTCAAGCCAAAGTAATTCTGATGTGTGGGTTGTATGCAGAGCAAGCCATTCGACAATGTAGGCCTGCTCTATCCCGGTACACATTGGACATTGGTGGTTACGACTATAAACTATTCCTTGATAGTGGATCCTCTACTCCCAGCAGGCTCTTTATACGGTGCCACCAGTTGCCCCTCGAAGGGCACACTCTTGAAGGGAAGCACGCAGCTTCTCTTTGTACCGTCATAAAGTTTGCAGGAATTCTAGCCGGAATAGGTCGAAATCTAACTCCCTACTTCCTCCAGTCTTCAACAGCGCGGTCTTTCATTATTCGCCAACGAGCTTTGGAAGCCCAAGGCTACACCAAGATGACAACAGATACTCTCGACGGAGGAGTAAAAGTCTGGCTGGCGAGGAAGGGCTTCTCTTTAGAAGATGTTAGGGAGCTGGAGCGCCGTGCAGGCTCTCTAACTTATGGCCTTCTCATGCTGCTGCAGTGTCTCATTCGAACTGAGGTATCCCAGAAGCTCCAGCATAGCCAATCGGGAGATGACCGCGAACGGAAACGGAGGAGACAGACACAGGAGAATGTTGATGGCCGAAGTGCTGATTCTAAGCAATTTTGTCGGGGAATAATGGCAAGACATGAGACTGAGTGGCTGCAGAAAAAAAAACAAGCAAAAATCTTACACAAAATGAAAACTTCTTCAGAAATTCCCCACTCGTTCCGACCATACACCCCGGAAGACGATGAAGAGCTGTCAGAAGACGATGGGGAGTCGTCAGGGGAGCAGCTATCGAAGGAGATGACCCAAGTAGCCCGTGTGCACTTGAATGACCTGGATAAGTTCGACAACAACCTGGAAGACCTCGAAAAAAAGAGTGGTAGGAAGCGCAACTGCCTAGACAACCGTGACGATCTCGACTGCAGCAGTGACGAAACTGACGATGATGGTGCGACCGAGCACCATTATGACGTCCATAGTCATCTCCGCCAATATTCCCCGGCTCGAAGGATGGAACCAGCCATCACAAACTTGGCGAGTGGTCCAAATCCAACCTCGACCAGAGCCAGGGCTGGAGGCGTGCATGACTGGAGATCAGAACATCGTACTTTCCGAAACAAGGTTTACCCTCATCTCGTTCGTGACGAGGTTGCCGAAGGCAATAGCAGACAGATCGGGATTTGGGCCCTTCGGTTATCTGTCCCCCAAACTATGGATTTGGGAGATCCCGAAGTCGAGGTCTCTATTGACATTTGTGAGCCAAGCAAATTGCATCCCAAAAGATGGGCAATGCAAGCTACGAAGGACGACATTGGAGGTTCTTTGAGCTTCAAGGTTACAGGAACGGGCTCTGACGGTGCTCTAATCACTTTTACCCCGCAATCAAAAGGAATAAGTGATGTTTTTAAAGCAAACAGTTTTGTTGACATGCTCTTGAATAAGAGGACTGAGCTAGAGATAGCTAGCACCCCCCGGCGATATGTCCAGGGATCCAAGAACTTCGTTGGCAAACTTGAGCCATACAGAGAGGGGGCATACACGGATGTGCCTGAAGAGTATATTGCAAGACTTGGGAGAGTGATTGGATGCATTAGAGGGTAAATGTAAGACGGGCATGGAACAAACGACGAAACAATGTTTTATGGGACTCATCATGCAAATGGCACAATCTTCCATTTGTTTCAGTCCTCGCCGCATCCGACGTCCTGCCATGCCCGGACCAGGAGATAAAGTTGATTGGAACTATCACGAAGTTGGGTTACATGTGTCTCCGGGATTCATCGATTAGCGGCGGCACATTTGGCAGCATGGACCCCATGGAAATTGAGTTTGAGGCTGCGAGGGAAGATTGGATCACACATGGTCCTTTCCCAATGAACTCTCCTTCTATCATGAGGGGTATGACGCCCTAAACCTGGGTAGTCCACAAAGAAGCGAGGGCGATGCAACCTGAAAGACGAAAAAGGATTGAGGGGGAAAAGGAGCGACAAAAAACATACAACAGCGAGGATTCCCCGGTCGTCACCGACCCGAGTACTAATTCGCCGCTTCTCAGTTTAACTAGGGGGGAGCGGACGGGACCCCGTGTTCTCTAAGAGCTATGGTCGTATGTGTCTGGGGATATTGTGGGACAGTTTATGATGGATGGGGCGGAGGGCGTGGAAACCGAGTGGTGGAGGTTTGCTGCCATGGCTCCATCAGGGTGTCTCACAACAGGGTGGAGTTTGCTTGCAGAGATTTCGCAGAGTGTGCTTAAGAGAAGCCGGAAAGTTGAAAAGGGGTGTATGAATGACCATCTGGCGGCTTTGCGTGTCCATTGTCCCTTGTGTTGGATGCAGCTGGGCCTTTTGTGACGAACAGGGTTTGAACTACGCCGACAAGACTGAGGAGTGCCAAGGGGTTTGGATAACATGGAACGGCAATTCACCGGGCTTGTTTGTGTCGAGATTGTTTGTTACCATATTCTCTCTACTGTTTGGCATTGCGACATGTACAGGGCGCTATGTCTTAGGTGGCACTCGACCGAGATTATCACAGTAAACCGATGAACGTCGCTAAACAAATGCAATGAATTGTGATCCTGGTATCTAGCAAAAGTCGTGAGGGTATCAAACAATCCATACATGTAAACCTTGCGCGCCAATCGAAACAACAACGCCTCTTCAATTGTCCGTCCCTGGCAGGCATCCGTGTAAAAACACCTTCCCCCCTTTGTATCCGAGCCAATTACAATTTCCGTTTTCCCACCTTTGACGCGTGGAACGACGACAAAGTAAAATCATGTGCTCATTCCGCTCTGAGAAGAGGGCATGAAGAGAGAAGTAGCCGATAATACATCAGACATCAACGTCATTGCGGCGCATGCGGAGCGCGCAAGCTGGCGGGGGAAAAAAACTAAAAGGCGAGTTTCACCAACTCCGTAGGAAGCTGAGGGTATCGAATGGCCGGTAGAAGGAAAAATACACGGGCGAAAGAGCTCGAATGGGATGGAGTGACAAGATCGGTGACCAAAAAAGAAGGCCGAAAAACGATCGTAGAGATGAGACAGAGGGTGTCATCGAGGGTTTGGCGCCTCGGTTTTGTCGTGTCGGCTCTGTGCTTTGCAAGGTCCTTGGGCGATTTTCCAGGCGTCTCCAAACGCGTGGTAGGATTAAGCTCGCCAAGGGGGGGTCCTCGGGTCCTGATCCCTGACGGTGGGGGATTTAGGAGAGCGGGCACTTGGAGCACTGCTTGTGGCCGCAAGCGGTGCAGGTGGTGCTGATGACAATCATGCCTCCGCACTGGCAGCAATACTCGTAGGCAGGCATTTCGGATGTGTGGGTTTTCTTGTCTGTGACAAAGAGAGAGAGAGAGATGTGGTGCTGTGTGGTGTGACTGAGGTGGAAGGTCAAGTGGCGAGCGCGAAGTTTTTGGTTGCTGTAGTTTGCGAGTCTTGAAGACTGGTCTTGCTTTTTGACTTGAGGAATGACAAAAGACTTTTTTGTATTTGTACTGTTGGTAGCAAAAAAAGAAGGAAAACCAGGGACGGCGAGGAGCAAAGTTGGGTGGGAGGACGGAGGGTTCAAATAGTCTGGGAGCGCGAGCAGTCAGTACGTCGGGTCCGTGGGGAGGATCAGACGGGACAGGCCAAAGATGACAAGGTGCTATTACACCAGAGAGCCCGGTCAGGTACAGTTACTTGGGCTTGCTGGCAGAGGACGAGGCGAGGTGGAAGCGGCGGGATGTGAGTGGAGCTGTGACAACCGGTAGACGCGCCCCATGCCATATCCCCTCTGGTGGCAGCCAGCCTACCACGGGCGAGCGTGAGAGCCGCGAAAGGGCTGAAGTTGGGGGGGAGTGGGAGTGGAGTCGAGACGGGAGGCGATTTGGCAAAGGGTGCTAGTCATGGCTTGATCCTATAGGCCGGCGCCGCCTGGGCGACGACATATACTTTTTACAGCTTCAAACTGCCTGGCTCCTGTCGCCGGGGGGCGTGCGGTGCACGGCAGAGACAAGAGACGACAGAGACTGCTCCGTGATCCTCCGGAACCGGAGGAGAGCGAGACATTTCCCCCTTGTCGAAGTCGTCGTGTGTTTTTGACCCCCTCGTCGTCCCGTGTCTGCTGTGCGTCTGGATGGCTCGCTTGGAGTGAAAGCAGCGTGCGCCGTGTCAGAGTTGAGTGACGAGGCGTGGGAGGCATCGAAATGACCAGACCGGACCAGACCACGCCGGAGCAAGCCAGAGGAGAGTGCATGCGCGCCTACTTGTATGGTTGGTTGGTTGGTTGGTTGCTCGCTTGGTAGCTTTGGCTGCCTTTGTGTTTAGCCTCCATCGCTCAAAGTGAACTCATCCACGTTCACGACCGCGACGTCTCCGTCCAGCAGTCGGCATTGGGGCTGGCGGGGCTAGGCCGCTGGTTGCTCGCTGTCTCCATCGCGAATGGCGCCCACCCTCTCGCACCCTCGCAGCAAGCCTCTACCTTCCACTCGCGGCCATGTCGGATGCTCTGGGCCACTAGGCAGAAGGCTTCCCACCCTCTGCAGGCCCTCCCCCGTCTTTTGCGCAACACGCTGAGATGCGAAATGGCCATGGGCGGCCAGGGATTTGCGGGGTAGCTACGGACTTGGCCCCTCCTGGGCCCCTCTCAACGCCCATTAAGCCTCTTGGGGCGCCTTAGAGCCTCTTGGCCACCCCAAGGTTCGCCCCATCCGCCGCCAATGGACGGAATGCAGGCCCTCGGATTGGCCCTCGCCAGCAGGGTCACTAACCGGGGGTGTGCGTGAGGGGTTCAAGCTTGGAAACGGGATGACGCATTCCTGTCGGCACTGCGCAATGGATCAGTCGCCCAGCTCGCAGCTCGCAGCGGCACCAACTCTCTGGCGCCCCCTTACGCCTTTAGTAGCGCCGCGGCGTGTCGCTGGGGCGAATCGGATCGCTCAGCGCTGACTCTTCCGTGTGCATCGCGCATGGGGAATTCGAATTGGAGGGCAGGGAGCCGAGAGACGGCGCCAGAGAGAGCAAGAGCCCTGCTTTTTGGCGCTGGCCTTGGCGCCCTGGCACGCAGGACCCCACGCCGCCACCAAAAGCGGACTCACAGAGGGCTATTATAAACAGTATGGGGTAAAAACATCCTCAGCCGTATCTCGAGCCTACGACGGAGCCGCGATTGTGGCCTCGCTCTGGAGGTTGGTCCTCCCCCGTTCCCGCTGCACCCGTCGATGGTGCACGCCTTTTTCGCTGGGGCTAGCCCGCTCGGTCCTTCTTTTCCCTTGCCTCTTGCTTGTCTCTCCAAAATTTTGCCTGCGCTGGCAGCCGTTGTTTGGTGTTGCTTCGGAATCCTTCGGAGTTTGGGCTCGGGCGTCATCTCGCGGGCTTCCGACTTACACGTGGATGCGGCGACCCATCCCAGTGGCGGGCGCGGGCGAGAGAAAACCACCAGGGAGATTTAGCCCCAGCCAAGGATGCTATGCCGGATGACGAGCCTTGCCGCATCACGCCCATGCTGGATGCGTACCGGTACCACATGATGAAGAGACCAGGGCGAGTCGCTTGAGCTGAGCCTCGTCTGGAGCCGCAGATCTAGATCAGAATGCGGATGGGCCGCCCACAAGCCAGACGCCCATGTGACGATGGTTTGCCTTAGCTGCCTTGGTATTCAGATGGAACGACGTCGTGAAGTGCCTCCTGGTTGGTCGGCGCTGCCTGGGGTAAGCGCGCCCACGCCCGTCAGCTCAGCTTCCCCGCGATGCCAGCCGATCTTGGGTAGCGGCGTTGGATGGCCGGAAGGCATGGAGCCTGATGGGTGACACCACCACCACCAAAGACCAGACCAGGCCGCCAGGTGGTGGGCGACAAGGTTGCGCTGCCGTGGATCTGCGCGCGCAGGGTCGACATGTTGACAAAGATGGGCACGTCCCGTCTCGATCCTGCCATCCAAGCCATTCCAAGCATATTTGCCCAGTCGTGCAATCACTGCCCGTCCTCTGGCCGCCTCTGTTGAGACTTTGGCGATTGCTTCTTCAAGGTTGGTGGACCTTGCGGTGGTTGGACAAGGACGCAACGCCCCTGTGCTTCTGAATTTCTGAACCCAGGGACCCCGCACCGGTGGCGATACTAAAGGACCCTGATATGAGGCTACACCTTGAGTGCCTTGGCTTGCTTGGATAGATTTCTCACCAACCAACATCCAGATCGAACACTTGTCCCACGTCTATAGGTGTTTGATCTTCACCAATTGCGTGGGCAGATGATGTAAGTCGCCCCAGGGTTGGACTGGAGGAGCATCATCCGCCATGCGCTTGTGCCACTTCATGGACAGCCTTGACGGCAGCTAGACAGCCTGGCTCTGGAGGCGCAACGTCTTGCGAGGCCTGTAGCGATCCTCCTCGGTTTCGCAGCTGCGGCTGCCAATCCCCTTCATCTCGCTCCGTCGCCAACAGGACCACACAGCCACTTTCACGTGACGGCAATTGTGTGCGTGGCATCCGCAGGAACTGGAAACCCTCCGTCCTAGTCGGGATATAATTGCATCAGGAGGAGGCTCATCTTCGTAGGGCTGCGCAGCACAGGCCAACGAGGTAGCTATAATAGGCTATCTGAGTGGGATGGTATGTGTTGGTGGAATCTGGGGATTTGGAATTTCGACAAGCTGGGCTGTGAACCAAGCACTGTCCAAGCCGCCCCACCTTCCGCTAAGTGTCACCCAATCAGAGCGCGAGGCAACCCATGAGGCAACCTGTGCCGCACTGAATCTCGTTGCCTGTCTGCCAGAGGTTCTGCCTTGCAGGCAGCCAACACCGGGCCTGGAAACGGCGCCGTCTGAGTGGACAGGGCTGAGTCTGGCTGACGCTGGCTCTTCGCCTTCCACACACTTGGGCTTGTGATGGAGTTGCTCTCACTGGCCGTTTGCTGGCCCGTCAGCATATCCATGGCCTTTTTTTGTTGCGCGAGTGCCCAACGCCCGCATGTGGACGGCAATCACACTCCCGATCACCCATGACGGCGGACCTTTGGCGATGATCCTGGACCGCCATTGGCAACCCGTTCTTCTCATCCTTCTGCCTTGTGCCCTGTTCTGGACACATACAGCGGCCTGCAGTAAGCTGCTTCGGAAGACCCTTTTCGGGTTTCTTGACGCGCCAGGGCCACCCAGGACCGCCTCCTACAGCCACAGCCCGGCCCAGTCCAAATCATCCGCCGAGGCTACCCACTGCCAGAGGCTGACGCGATCAGTCCTAGGCGGCGGTCTAGGCTGTTGGGCGAACAGCTCGACGGCAAGGCACCTGCGCCGCCGGGCCCGCTCGGTGGCATGTTACTCATTTGCAAACAACACAACGCGGCCTGACTCCCTCTCTGGTCTCGAGCTATTAATGTTCCCGGTCCCGCTCTTTGGAGATCCCAGAACTGTGACTTCATTCACACAACAAGGGCTGCGCTGCTTGACCCATCCGACGCCTTCAGCCGCATCGCCCTGAATCCCCGCAATACACATTCCGTCCCATCCACCCGGTGCCGCAGTCCGTGATTCACCATGGTAAGCCCCACCCCGCTCCGGTGCACGCCCGGCCTCAGGCCCGAATACCTACCGTCGTCGTTCTTGATAGTTACTGACCCCATGCAGAGAGTGCCCATCCCCAACGACAACTCCGAGAAGGAGATGGACCTGCCCATCCGAGAAAAGGGCGACGTGAACGTCGTGGTCGAAGATGCAGACGGGACTTTGACGGCCTCTCAGGACCTCACAGTCCACCTGGAGCCCGCTCCCCAGCGCAACGGCGTTCTCGTGCAGGTCAAGCCTCCCACGTCTCCGCCCAACGAGACCCCCCACGTCCCCTGTGACATCGTCCTTGTCATCGACGTATCGGGCAGTATGATGGCTTCTGCCCCTGTGCCCGGCGAGGACCAGGGCGAAGACACTGGCCTCTCAGTGCTCGACCTGACCAAACACGCCGCCAACACCATCATTGAGACGATGAATGAAAACGACCGCCTCGGTATCGTGACATTTAGCAGCGAGGCCAAGATCCTCCAGCCGCTGATGCCCATGACGGCATCCAACAAGGACACGGCGCGGGCCAAGATTAGGAGCATGCAGCCTCTGGATGCTACTAACCTATGGCAGGGTATCCTGCAAGGCATCAGCCTGTTTGACAAGGTCAACAGTTCGGACAAGATACCCGCTGTAATGATTCTGACCGATGGCATGCCCAACATGTAGTAAGTTTTGCCAACTTCACCTACCCTGCCCATCCCACCAGTCTACTGACTCTTCGCCAGTTGTCCCGCAGCCGGATACGTCCCCAAGCTCCAGTCCAAGGGTCCTCTGCCTGCCACCTTGCACACATTTGGCTTCGGCTATAGCCTCCGCTCTGGCCTGCTCAAGTCCATCGCCGAGGTTGGAGGCGGAAACTACGCCTTCATCCCCGATGCCGGCATGATCGGCACCGTCTTCGTCCACGCCGTCGCCAACCTCCAGAGCACGTATGCCACGCGGGCTGTTCTAAAGCTCTCGTACCACAAGTCGGTGAAACTCGAGGAGACCATGGGACAGTACGTGGGCCAGGAGAAGCCAAAGCCCGTGCCCGCGTCGACCTTCATGTCCCTGGACGTCCCGCTCGGCAACCTCCAGTTCGGCCAGTCTCGCGACGTCTTCTTCCGCATCAAGAACCTCTCCGAAGTCCAGCGCTCCAAGGAGGCCCAGGTATCTGACCAGTCCGTCGTCACCGCTTCCGTTAGCTACGTGATCCCCGCGACTCCAGTCAACCGCAGCTTCTTTGGCTCGTTGCTAGCCAGCAACAAACCTACCACGAGCATCACCCCGGTGGTGACGCGCAGCATCTTTGACAAGTCGAGCCTCGAGCCCGCGGAAGTTGCCTACCACGAGTCCCGCGCCATCATCTGCAACTACCTCGCTTCCGTGTTCCCCATGGCGGCCAACGGCGAGCGCAGCCACGACGTCACCAAGCTCGACGCCAAGAAGACTGAGCTGACGACGCTCATCAAGTGCCTCCCCGCCAACGACTTCGACGACGAGCTCAACGAGTCTCTCAAGCAGGATCTCGCCGGCGAGGAGCCTAGCGGCCAGATCTCGCTGGCGATCCAGAACGACATCTACTTCTCGAAATGGGGCCGCCACTACCTGCTGTCCCTCCTCAACGCGCACACGCGCCAGATCTGCAACTCGTTCAAGGACCCCGGCCCCCTCAAGTACGGCACCGAGAGCCCGCTGTTCAAGAAGTGCCGCGACGCCCTCGACAACGCCTTTGACAACCTGCCCCCGCCCAAGCCCTCCCGCCAGCCCCAGGTCTACCAGCAGGTCGCCGGCGCCGGCACGTCGACGACGAGGTCGCGGTCCAATTTCACCAGCAATTTCTCCAGCATGTCGTCCTACAACAACAGCCGCGGCGTGTGCTTCGCGGCGTCGACCGAGGTGACGCTGGCGTCGGGACGGACCGTGGAGATCCGCAAGCTGCGCCGGGGCACAAAGGTGCGCACGCCCCTGGGCCCTAGGCGCGTGGCCATGGTTCTCCGGACGCCAGTGGAGCGCGAGGTGCTCTGCCGCATGGGCAAGGTGCTGGTGACGCCCTGGCACCCCTGTTCGACGGACGCCAAGTCGTGGGCGTTCCCGGCCAACGAGACGAGCGGCATGGTGCTCTACACGGGCTCCATCTACTCGGTCATGCTGGAGCGCGACCGCTGCTCGACGGCGCACGCCATCCGCGTGGGTGACGTCTGGGGCGTGACGCTCGGCCACGGCCTGGTGTCGGGCTCGGATAGGCGCGCGCACGCCTTCTTCGGCGACTATAACCTCGTTGGCAAGAGCCTGATGGCGCTTGGCCGCCGGCCCAACGGCCTCGTCGTCGGACATGGCGTTGTGCGCGACGAAGTGACGGGTCTTGTTACTGCGTTCAAGGCTCCCTCCGAGGATGCGGGTCGAGACAACTGAGAGGTTGATTCATGGGGCTTGTGGGATTTTTATGACTGCACGGTTGCGTAAGGAGACGGAGTCTTTTCATGAACCAACAAAGACTGTATTTAGTTTTAATAGCACAGCACACCTAGGTCGGAGCACTTGATAACTTTTGACTCTCGCCGTCTGCCTTGTCTTGTATCTCGTTGATCCGGTGCTGGCACGGCTGCTACTAAAATTGCTGTGCAATCGCATGAAGCCGGACTGGATTGGCCAAAACGACGATTCTGTTTGTGCATGATGAAAGTAAGTTCTAAGCCTAAACAAGCATGGCTAATGCTAAAATTGCCGTGAAGACGCGGTACAATTACTCTACCGGTCCATACCTTTTTCTGGTCTTGCCCGCGGCTGCCACTAAAAATGCTGTGAAGGTGTGCGTGTTATGTGCGATCCCCTACCCCAGATTAGCGGACTGACCCGCAGATGGGCATGCGTCACCTTTCCCCTTTCAGCCACACGACTATTGTAAAAATTCCCCCAAGACACAGCCGCCATGTTCACAATCCGGCAGGCCGCTGGCAAGGGCCTCGGCGCATTTGCCTCGCAGCCAATTCCCAGAGGCCAGAGGATCCTGGCCGACAAGGCGCTGCTCACGTGGAGGTCGGCCGAGAGCAGCGGCTCCATCGTGCGACAGGCCAAGGCGCTCTCGCCCCAGGGCCGGCAGACACTCCTCGCCCTCTCGAGCAACCCCAGCAAATCGGGGGCGCTGAGCTGGCTCGAGTCGATATGGCAGAGCAGGTCGGCGCCGGGGCAGACGGCGGCCAACCACTCCATCCTCAACATCTTCCGCAACAACAACTTTGAGATTGGCGATGAGACGCAGTCGCTGTTCCCACAGGTCGCCCGCATCAACCACGCTTGCGTGCCCAACGCCCAGGGGAACTTCAACAAGGCGCTCGACTCCTTCACTGTGCACGCCGTCAGGGACATCGGCAAGGACGAGGAGATTACCATCTCGTACCTGGACGAGCACCTCGCGCTGCGGCAGGCGAGGCAGGACAAGCTGCAGGGCGGCTACGGGTTCTCCTGCGACTGCGCTGCCTGTGATGTCACCACCCCCGAGGGCCAGGCCGGCGAGTCGCGGCGCGCCGAGATGCAGCAGAAGCTAGCAGACTTCGCCGAGCAAGCGTCGGGCAACCCCGAGGACGAGTGCAGCATGCTATTGTCGCTGCTGGAGGCCCACGACGCCGAGGGAATCCGGGGGCGAGAGGTCGCGACCATGTACATGGCGACTGCGCGCAAGGCCCTGGAGCTCGGCAAGACGCCGCTGGCTCACGAGCTGGCGCTGAGGGGGCTGAAGCTCGAGGAGGAGGCGGTTGGGACGGATAGCCCGTTCTACAAAGCCACGAGAGAGGAGGCTGAACGGCTGGGGGCCAAGGTCGGGGATGCACAAGCATAAAGTCGGGTCACCGAAATGGTGTGTATTAATAGAGGATCAATAGATGGAAATCCTGGCGTCTGGCCCTTATCTTGTTGCGGCGAACCGGCTGCCGCCTTGGTCAATTCGATGGCTCCGTCATCACGGGCTAGGTCCAGTCCGCCTTTAGCACGTGCAAAACCATAAAGACGGGATGATTGTGTCATTCATGTTTAGTTTTCTCGCAGAGGTCTAAGCTAAAGCTCATAAGATAGAGAATATTGTGCGTTGGCGGGTGGATTGGGCCGATATACCTCAACACCATGCAAGTATGCGATGGTACCCAACACGAGACGCCCGGCCAAGGTACTCACGCGATAACATGCCCGTCCGGGTCTCCAAAATGATCCTTCCGGCCTTATCCAGTGGTCTCATCTTCTTTCCCACCTTCGTGACCTTCCCCGGTTTTGCGCCGGGCGCTTCCATCGCCCTTTTCTCCGGCCCCCAAACCTGGCAGAGCCACCGGACGGGGCGGCCGAAGGATTGGTGATACGAAGGTCGAGGGCGTCATTGGGTCCAGACAACTGCCCGCGGGCGCGCTAGAAACCCGACCGTTGCATTGTTTTGCGCTCACGTTTCTCGAAGAAAAGATGGGGCTAACGGCGGCAGGAGCACGCGACAGCCGCGAAGGGTTGGCTTTTTGATCTGAAGCTCCACGTTTTTTTTGTCGTCGTGATGTCCCACCAGGCACTAGCCCGCACCGATTGGGGCCAAGGCACAGTTAGCGAAAAGCTTAGTTTTCAGGGGTCTTCTAAGAATAACTCTCGAGGGCTTAGACAATGATGCCAAACGCTGTCTCCATTGCGAGGGATGTGGGTGATGTTATCGGGCGGTGATAAATATGTGCTCTTCGCCCGTGATATGCAGCTGATCCTTCCATCAGTTTCACTTTCCACACTCGCTACAATCTTTGACACACAGTCTTCTTTTCAGCGGACCTCAAATCACGCTCTCTAGCCATCCAATCGCTTTTTCGTACACACGCCAGCTACGGGTCCCATCTCCTTCACCAAGCTTGCCCTGGTCAGTCTCCTAGCATCGTCCTCGGGAGTCTTTGGTCTGCCCCAGGCCCAGAGCTCGAGCGGCATCAAAGTCCTGGGACCGGAAGACCGAGTGGCAGACGACTTCCCCGGCGACTTTGCCCTCCAGGATGGCACAAGGACCACCGCCAAGGACATCCTCGAGCGCATGATGACCGAGGTGTGCAGCATCCGGTGTCAGTCCGTCTATGGTCTCGATCCCGCCCGCACCACCGCCCAGGGAGACAGCGCACAGGGTTGCCTCATGACTGCCCGCGTCGCCAGTAACGTCGAGTTCTTCGTCGAGACCAGGAGGCCCTTTGGCAACTGCCGGGCCGCGCTCGGGGCCATCATCAACCAGCGATTCTCTGGAAATCCCCTCTACAAGCAGGGATACGTCAAGAACGGAGGTAAGTAGTCATGTCTGGACTTTTGTGTGCCTCTTACTGACGACCGACGCTTGTAGCCGACTGGTACCAGGTCCAGATCCGCACTCCTCAGGTAATTAGCCAGGATGTAAGTTCAAGCCCTCCTCTTTGTCAGCCCCAATAGTGTTACAGTAGCTAATGCAGATGTTTTACAGGGCAATTAAATCAGTAGCATGGGATATGCGCAAATCGGCAAAGACATGGACGTTCGAGGAGACGCATGCTGGACACTCGACTCCCGATCACAACCACGCGTTCGTCTTGTTAGCAATAATCCAAGGGAAATTGGATTGAAACACTGCATGAACACCGACTGGAGAATTCATGATAGTTTTTTGTTGTTACTCCTTTTTATGAAGCTTGTAGAGCTGTATGATCTAGCCTGGTTTAAAATACAGTCATTCTTCGCAGCTTGAAGAGTCACTTCAACGTGATCATGGCCTCAATCGTCCGCATCCCAAAATGACGCCCAACATGTAGCCATGCGTCGCTGACGTGCTGAGGCCATAATTCTTCCCTAGGTATATATAGATGTAAGTCCTGGAGGCTTCGTAGGTGCCATCGGCTGCACATCTACTGTCAAGACAGTCACCGACACAGATCAATGACCGGCGGGTCCAACCAAGAAACATCACGAGCAAATACTCAAGTTCTTTGACCTGTCCAAAAGCAAAATATCCCGCATCATGTAATGTTGGCGGGAGGTCTGCCTCAGACTGCCTGAGAAGGGGTGAAACCAGGCCTGGGCTCGTAGTGGCTTGGTCCCATGATATCTGGTGTTGAGTTTGAACCTGTAATGGCATACAAAAACGGCCGCTGCTAGATCCCCCAATTTCGTGACCGTGCTGCGGAAGGCTCAACTGAGGGTGATTCACTGCCAATTGCTGCGCGTGACCCCGACACTCACCGCAAACTCACCCGGTAGGGGTGCACTCTGCAACGGATGAAAGCACAGAGCCCCAAGACATCAACTCCTGCGATTAGACAACGGGATTTTATTCATAAAAACCCAGCCGCCCCAAGTTTTCTCTCTCCACCACCTCCTCTCCACCGCCAACTCCGACGGGGTCTCCCACATCATCTTGCCTCTGGCCATCCAGCTCTTGCCAAACCTCATCTTTACTCTTCTTTCATCCGACCTTGACGTCAAGATAGTCAACTTCAAGCGTGAGTACAGGCATCTTCAGTTCCACTTGCCCGATCCCCCGTTCTCAGGTTGCATTCATCTTCGATTCCTGCTCGCACCATTACTCCTCTTCCAATGTTTCTTTGAGCCGGTTCGCAAACACAAGCACCTCACCTACCCGACAAACCTTTCCAAAGCAATCGTACTTCTATTTATACGCAGCTGTCTCCCCTCTCCTCTCTCAGTGGTACTTTTTCTCTCCTCAGCTTCTCCTGTTCCCGAATGATCACCACTTCTCACCCAAACAGACCCAGAAGCAAGTTGTTTCTGCTAGTGACACTCCACCCAATCTGCCTCAAAACGGTTCATCATAATCTCTCCCCAACACCACGTTGATATCTAGCCGGGATATGCCATACTAATATTTCATGTTGCAGTCAGTTCCCGCTCCGGGGTCGACCAACCATGGATGACCAACCATCCCCTCCAAAACGATTGAAGCTCTCGGAATCTCCAGCTGCAGAGCCAAAATCGTTTGCTCCAGTCAGCAGCAAACCTTCGAAGAAGCCTTCTGCAGAACCGAAAGGCGGCCCCAAAGAAGTATCTAGCAATGGATCTAAGCAGCAGGGCTCTTTTCTTTGGGCATCCTCCACTTTCGAGAGCAGCTTGGACGCTCTTGACAACAAGGAAAAGGCCGTCAAGGTGGCGGAACAATACTGTGGAGAGATTGCTGCTCGTATTCAACAATCAATCGCCAAAGTCGGGGACCAATCCGAAGATGGGGTAATCATGGGCAAACCTATGCTGCAGAAGTGGCTCTCCGAATACGGTTTGAATCCCTAAGCATCGAAAGTTCGTCGAATATTGATCACTAACTACAATGCAGACGAAGTACGTAGAGAATTGCATGGCTTCAGTATTCAGGTCGGAGTTGAGGGCCCAACGGGCGCAGGGAAATCCAGCTTTCTCTGCGCTCTTCTTGGCTTCCAGGAACTTTTTCCTTCGGGCCAAGAAGGAGTTGGTACCGCAGTTCCCGCCACTGTCTCATGGAACCTTGACGACAGGCATGATTACAAGTGTCGAGCCAAGATTACTTTTCGGAAGAAAGCTGACGTCCAGAACGACCTCGAAGACGTTATACTCGCCATGCAGCAAATCGAGAAACTTGAAAAAAAGCACTACGATTCCGCAGAGCAAAGACGCGAAGACCAAAAAGAATACAAAGGCAAGATCAAACTCGAAATGCCTAGAATTGAGGCCATTTGGAAAGTCAACCAAAACGTCTTGAAGAAAAAAGTCGCAGCATGTCAGACCAAAGAACAGGTCGAAGTCTTGGTGCGTAGGATGATGGGTGAAACGACTACGGCCTTTAAATGCATGGAAAAGGGCTCCATGACCATTCGCTCGTCCAAACAGGAGAAGTTTACAGATGCAATCAAACCATTTCTTGACTGTTCTCCCCAAGAAGGCAAGAAGGGTGGAAAGAAGTTCCGGCCCTGGTCAGTCGTTGAACGCGTCGCATTGTTTGTCAAGTCGCCCTTCCTTGAGCCAGGTATCACTCTCGTTGATCTACCAGGATGCGGAGAAATGAATACCAGTCGCGCTACAGTGGCCGAAAAGTGCGCCGACACGCTGGACATCCGCATGGTTGTCAGCCCGATCTGCCGTGCTGCTGACGAAAAAGAAGCGAGAGGATTGATGAAGAGTGGCTACAAACGAGCCCAAATGGTGATGGATGGCAAATACAACGACAAGAGCTTTTGCGTCGTTGTTTCGAAGATTGATGACATTGAGCCCGTGCCGTTCCTCCGCAGTATACGGGGTATGATGAGGAAGCCAGCTATCGCGAAGAAGTATGCCCGGTTCCACGCTCTCAACGCGAAGATCAAACAGAGGTCTCAATACAAAAAGAACGTGAAATCCGGCTCATCTCAAGCTTTAGCCGAAGAGCTTAAGTATGTCGATGGATGGATCCACCACAAGGCAATCCAGGTGCGGTGCAAGCGAGTGCGGCGTCGGCTTCGCATTATTTCTCAACGCCGCCCGAATGGTGAACACCAAGAAGATGAAGACCGCGACTCCGGTGATGAAGAAGATGAGACTGAAGTGGATCCAACACTTGAGGATTCCGAAAGATTCTGGTTGCCAGTTCTTCCAATCTCCTCCAAGGCATATTGGCGCCATGAAAACGGTACAGATTTTGTACCTGGTTTCCCATCCCTCAGGTCTACAGGCATTCTTGCTGCTAGACAGTGGATCCACAAAGCCGCCATGCCGAGGCGAGTGAAGCATTTGGACCATGTGCTTGTCGGCTTCACTCGGCTGCTGGATCAATTGCGCTCCTACTCTCGGGAGCAGGTGGGTGGGCAAGGTCTGAAATGCTCCCAAGAGGATATCGAGATGGCCCTGGCTTACCCGCACTCAGAATGTGAAAAGGTAAAATCGCCATCCTCCCACCATATACCACCCGTCCACACGATTGCACCATGATCATAGACACAAGACTGACAAACACATCACTAGGTTCTGAAAGCGATGATGGGGGACTTGGCAGTGACCATTCAAAACACCCCGATACTGGAAAAGAGCGCTCGCGTCTTTAAGAAGTTTGAGAAAGAAGGGAAGGACATCATTGGCAGATGGCGCTACAAAATTCCAGATGACCCCGAAAGTCTTCAGCACGTCCATTATTCTACGCAGAATGCAATCTTGAGACAGCGAGGCAAACCTTACACCAGCCCTTCATCGGGGCTGAAGTACACCTGGATGGAAAGCTTGTGAGTTCGATCCCGCTTCCCTGGAAGCTCAACTAACCCACAAGATGAAAGGGCCACTCCCATCCTCTCCAGCCTTGCAGATACCTGGAATAAAGGCCTTAACCAGAAGATTCCAGGGATGATCACGCCTATTTCCAAGAAGGTAGAACAGATCTGGGAGGAGTACCGGAGACAGCTCATCGAGACCACTAAGTCTTACGCGCCTGCGCTTGCGGCCCATCTTGACGACCTGTTTAGTTTTCTGAATGGGGTCCGGACCAAGTTCATAACGGACATCGAGAAGATTCTTTTGAAGTTGTCGAAATCGGGGGCCAGTATCCATCCTGGTGTGGTGGATAGCCTCACCGATCACCTCCAGCCAATGTTTTCGGCGGCCATGGAAATCTGTAAGTCTGCTCCAGCGCCACGACTAAGACAAAATAGCCACGTTCCCCTGAAAATCAATGCTAACCAAACATCCTAAAAGCTGGAACAGGCTCATTTCTTCGGCGTGCAGCGCTGATCGAAGAGCGAGCTGTCCCAGGAGTCAAGCCCATGTGTCGAAACTCCCTCAAAGGCATGCAGGAAAAGCTCGATGACCAACAGGCGAAATCGGTGGAAAGCTTAGTGAGGGCCTCCGAGAAGACCATCCAGAGCGTAAAGCACCAAATTTCCATGATCCTTCACGGCTTTACCAGTAATGTCGTGGATAATGGGGATGTCCAGAGCAAGAAATCGTCGCTGAACGGGACCATTCGCAGTCGTCTCAACTCCTGGGAGCGCGAGTGGACTACGCCATTGGAGAACAAAGAACGGCTTCTGGCGCAGGATTTGAGTATTCCTGAGGAGTATGAGGCCACTTTCCTCGTCCAAGACAGCGACAATGAGGACGATGACGATGATGAAGATGATATCGACGGGATGAAAGAGAAGAAGCACTCCGACGACGACGAGAACGACCACGATGAGGGTGATGATTCTGAATTCCAGCTTGATTCCGATTCAGACATGGACGACTAGATGGCGCAGTGCAACATAATGGCGAGTTTGCTAAATCGGTGGAAACGGCGCGACATGGACTGAGCTATCTCGCATATCGATGGGCATGGTCTACATTGACCAGTTTCTGGGCTGGGGTTCGTTTTGCTTGGTTTCATTTGGTTTCGCTGGAAGTTCTAGTTTCGCTCGTAGGACGAGCATCATTTCATGGATTCGGAGCACGCACATGCGCGGGGCGATGATGGATTAAGGAGTTCGCATATTGCTCAAATCTCTTCTAGATTCATGAGACGCAGACTCGAGGCAAGTCTTGCAAGGGCAGAGGACCCCAGTCGTTAGCAGATTCTACGGGATATCCGTTTTATACAATGCAGATTTCGATCCAAAGTCGGCCGAGATGCTTCCTTTTTTACTCCCGGACAAAGAGACCAGCCATGCCCATACCAGTGCCGACACACATGCTCACCACACCAACATCGCCGCCGGTTCGGCCCAGACCGTGAAGGAGCGTGCTGGTCATGCGGGCGCCGGTCGCGCCCAGAGGGTGACCGAGGGCGATGGCGCCGCCGTCGGGGTTCACCTTGCCCTGGGCTAGGGCATCCTCGAGACCCAGCTTGCGGATAGAGTAGAGGGCCTGGCTGGCGAAGGCCTCGTTGATCTCCCAGCGGTCGACGTCGGCGTTGGTCAAACCGACCTGGTCTAGCAGCTTGGGAATAGCGACGGCGGGGCCGACTCCCATCTCATCGGGGTCGCAGCCAACAGTCACAGCAGAGACAAACTTGCCGATGATGCGGTCGGAGAGTCCCAGAGCAGTCGCGGTGCTGCGGCGCATGAGCAGAGTGGCAGCAGCGCCGTCGGAAACTTGGCTGGAGTTACCAGCAGTAGAGGCACCATCAGGCTTGAAAGCAGGCTTCAGCTTGGCCAGACCCTCAAGGGTAGCATTGCTGCGAATTCCGTCGTCGGCAGTGACGGTAATCTTCTGCTCCTCACCGACCTTGTTGCCCTGCTTGTCGACCTCCTGGAAGCGGGTATTCACGGGAACAATCTCGGCGTCGAAGTGGCCTTCGGCGCGAGCTTTAGCAGCTCGGCGGTGCGACTCAACAGCGAGGGCGTCCTGATCGGCGCGAGAAACGTTGTAGCGCTCGGCGACATTCTCCGAGGTCAGGCCCATGGGCATAATGCAGTCGCGGGCGTGGTGGTTGGGCGAGTCGCGCAGCTCGGGCCAGAGGTCGACGGGAATGGCGCGCGAGCCGTAGTTGCGGGTCATGCTCTCCATACCGGCACCGATACCGACGTCAATGGCGCCGACCTGGATCTGGGCAGCCACGGAGGCAATGGCCTGGAGGGATGACGAGCAAGCTCGGTTGACGGTGTAGAGCGAGGTAGAGTTGGGGTAGCCGACGTGGTTCATGGCCATACGCGCAGCCTTGGAACCGCCCAGCTCCGACAGGACGACGCCGACACCGACATCCTGGATGGCGGCAGGGTCAAGCTCCGGGTTGGCCTCGAGAGTGCCCCGGAGGACCGTAGCGAGAAGCTCTTCGGGAAAGGCATCCTTGAGCTGGCCCTTGTAGGAGCGGCAGATGGGCGTGCGGACCGAGGAGAGGATGACGGTGTCGGTGGGCGCCTTGGTGAGGACGCCCTTGAGGCCCTTGGGGAGCTGAGGCATTGCGACGAGGTTGTGGTGAGGTGGAGATCCTAGGAACTTGCGGTTTCGAGGCTATCCTGGTCCAGGATATACTTATAAATGCGCCTCTGCCCGAATCAACTCCGGTACCGCGCTGGTGCGTGTCGGGTGTGGGATCGGCAGTTGAGACCGGGATCCGACAGTGGCGGACTGGGCGCTCAGTGCTAGCGATTGAGGAATTGGCCAATGTCGGCAGCAAATATGGCAGCAAGATAGCAGATGGATGCTCAACTCAATGAATGCTTCGCAAAGGATCCCCAGAAACAGAGGAGACGAGGATGAGGGAGATAAAGTATTCGCGGCAAGAGCTGTCATGCCCAGAAACATTTACTCGTCATGGCACATGGCAACTGTCCGGGTAAGCGCTCTTCCACCTTTCGGATGCACCTTCCCCGACCCGCCCCGGCCTCCTTCGCCGGCCCGCAGCCCATCTTGTACTAGTGTGGGGCAGCTCCCGGCTCTGTCCTCGGCTCTGGAGCTGTGGCTGTCGTACGTGGCGGTGAGTCAACGATGCGGCGGTGCAAGCAAGAAAGCAGCAACACTACGTGCTTGGTATATTCTTGTCATTTATCCAACCCCGATGCCTATGAACCTATCAAACTATGGTTATGTCTGTGATCTCCGAAGATCAAATGGCCGCTGTCCGGGATGCCTATTCCCATGATCAAATTGTTCTAGCCCAATGCTGCTGTGCCGTGGTGCCATGCCTTGTCCTCTGGGCATCGCAGCCCCATGCAGTATCCGATGCGGATTTCTTTATTGACAATCCTGGCCGCCTCCTTTCTTACCGGCCATACTGTATTCCCAGGCCGACCTTGCGTCGGTCATCCACCAGGGCGCCGCCAACCCGGAGCTTCTTGGAGGGGCTACCATGCTCTCGGCGCACTTCCTCGCTCGACCCATGGTTTCCGCTAAACTTTCGCTTGTCCACGTCCCCTTTGAGGCTGAACAGCTTGGCGTGCATCCGAGCCGACTTCTCGGCCGGACCAGGCGTACCGTCAGGCGAGCCCGTCGAGCTGGCCACTTCGAAGCTCTGCCGAGGATCCCGCCTCAGCAGCTCCGTAGCCGCTTGGCTGGCTTGACTATCAAACACTTCCTCATCATCATCGCCCCCGCGGCGTGGCTGCCCTCCTTGGGATGGGCGTGACGATTGCGACGCCTGGGAAACAAAGGAGTGAGCCGCCACAGATTCCAAGGCTTGTCGGGCCAGCTCCTCGTTGTCGTCGACAGATATTGTGCTCTCTCGGCTCTTCCGTCGTCGCTCGGACCTCGCTACCGGTGTCGTAGGATAGTGGCGCTGTATCTGTCGCTGGGGTTCCGTCTGAGGAACCAGGTCTACAGATGGTAGGAGGCCACTGTATTCGCCACGAGGGCGGTTCATGGGTGTCGTTGGTAGAGACGACATGGACTGGGCGTTGCGTTGGTGCCTGCCCAAATGTCTGGGAGCTGGTTGGTGGGACTGCACGGGGGTTGAAGGGGCACTGTTGTTATCCTGACTCATGGCCTGGATCAACGCTGAGAGACCGTGCTCGCCTTCACGAGCCTCATGCATCGTCGATCTCGGCGTCTGGCGGGGAGTAGTTCGATGGAGGCGAGGGGTTGACATGACATGGGCTTGTTGCTTTGGCGACATAACACCATGGAAGAGGCCCCCAGGGCTACACATGCTTTGGAGGTGTTCCCGGTTCTCACGGATACGGTTTAAGAGCATATCTCTCTCCTCACTGAGCGCCATGGTCTCTTCTTCCTTTTGCTGGATGACCTTCTTGGCCGCCTTGAAACGACGGTGAAGAGTTTCCACCTCGTCGCTAGCGGCCTCAAACCACATCTTCATTTGCAGATACTTAGCCTGGGTCGACTCCGAAGACGTGCTGAGCTCTCGCTTCGCCTGCCTGCAGTGCTCGGCTGTCCGTAGGGCATCCACCTCGCGACGAATCATGTCGTGTTCGACGGCAGCCCGCTTAGAGTCCTCATCCGCCTGTAAGCTCAGGAGGTTGTACTGGAGCTTGTGGTGGGCCGTCTCCATCTTCAGCTTCTGGTTCTCGGCGATGCAATTCTGCAGCAACGAACGGAGCTCATCGACCGACGCATCGGCGACTTGCTGTGAGGTAGGCGGTACATAGTCGGAGGAGAGCCTACGGGTAGGGAAGTTGGTGGGGATGGTGGCTGGAGGCGAGAAGAGCGTCGACTGCTGGGAGCTGGAGAGGGGCCTCCTGGGCACGCCATTTTGGCCATGTGCGTTGACCTGCGTCGAGGGTGGGGGTGTGAGGGAGGAGGGAATCACAGTGATTGCAGGTCGGTCGTCGTTGACTTCAGTCTTGAAGGATTCGTTGGGGTCGATGGGTGACTGGGGGATCTCAGTGGATGGTAGCGTGACCTGCGAGTCGGACGGGATGAGGTCTCCGGGAGTCGACGGCCGTTGCAACGGACTGTCCGGCACGGCACTCTCGGACGGTTGCCGCTCATCCGGCCTAGGCGAGTCTGCATTTGAAGCCATTGCAATGGAGGAGGTGGTCAAGATGCGGCCAATGGGTTAGCCGTAGAGACTGAGACGGGCCGCGGCCTGGGAGGTCGAATATCTGGCCGGGCGGGAGCAAAAGGGGCCAGGACGTGAGAATCGGTCGAGGGAAAATCCCCTCCCTGCCCACAGAACCAGATGGTAATATGGAGCTCGATTGTTTTTTGTTGTTTTACGTCGCGTTTCTGCCGACGGTGCTCACGCCCGCGTTGCGATGGGTCCGTGACGTCGTCGTGGCTGGGCGGAATTGGTCAGGATGCAGACGCACGCGCGACCGAGCAGCAGCACCTGTGCATGGGCAAAACAGAAGCACAGCGAACGACGGGGGTTTTTCGCGGACGCAGCGAGTATGCCGGGGGGGCGACGCGGCGCACGTAGCGAATCGGGTCGATCGCACGCAAAGTAAAGCAAAAGAAAGGCGCGCGCAGTCGGGGCGTTTCGAGGGGAGTCGCTGTTTCGAGTGGATTGCGTGAAGCAAGCACAGCGCAGCGAGTGCAGGGAACTGGAGTTTTTCCGTGTGCGGGAAAGTCAAGTCCTGTCTCAACCCCCCAAGGCTGAAGGCTGGGGCACACGGGACTCGAGCCGCGCTTGTGCCCCTGGCACTTGCCGTTGGCTGGGCAAAGAGGTACATGTACCTGGCATGACCCCTCCCGCCAATGGCAATCGGGGAGGCTGGTGTCAAAATGCGGGCGCTAGGCTGCATTCGGGCGCAGGTCAACTCTAGGCATGCGCAGGGGGGCGCTTTGCAGCGTGCACCGCTTCGGTGAGGAGGGCCACTCACCACAATGCGTTCAGACTCGGACTCGAGAACGCTCACGCTGAGACGCTCATTGAGCCCCCATCTTTCTCAGACATTTGAAAGCAGTCGTCGTCCCAAAGCGGTCGCCCGGGCTCGGGTTGCCGTGGCTCAATGAATGACAAACAGGAGACTGGCTAGTAGCTTACAGGACAGAATTCAATATTCTGCCCTCTTTCACAGAACAACCGGATATGGGGCGGGCACAACATGGCCGTAACCAGTATGGTGCTGATTTTCACAGGAGCAAAAGATCAAAACCTAAGCCCAATATCGGGGGCAAACGAATGTCTGTCTGTTCCGATATAGATTATCCTGCTGTGCCTGAGAATGCCATTGTCCCCACCAAATCCCAATTCCTCGTATGAAACCCAACCAAGCCGATAGTTATTCCTGTTATCCGTATCCGTAATCCGATCCGATATGCGCCAGCCAATGAATCATGTCTCGTCGCGGTCCATCTCCCAGACCTCAGCAACTCCCAAGCCCCGTCAGGTTGCGATGATGATGCGCAGATGAACCTCGGCTCAGGGTGTCGTGTCACCACAGCTGCATCTTCCAGCCTGGTCTCGAGTCGCGTTCGGGATCCAACCATCTTTCGCGGTTCACTTTTCCGCATCATCCTGGCTGCCCCCGTGTCTGCATCCCGCGCACCGGCCGAACAGCCACACGCCAATCTTCCTCACCAACAGCATGGGCAGGATCGCGGGCCACAGCACCAGCACCGCCGCCCACCACGCCACAACGGCTGCGCGATCCAATGTCGTGCCCGCCGAGTCGAGGTACCATTCGGGGATCCATCGGCCTGCTCGTCCGCGCCCGTTGATGCACAGGATGCAGATGACGCCAAAGAGAATCCACCCGCACGCTGTCACCAAGGCCAGGATTCGGATCGTGGTATCGCCGTCGGGCGACTGGCTCTGAAAGTCGTGCATTTTTGCTAGTGGTGGCATACGACGTCGTAGAGTCGTGTCTTGCGTTGCGCGTGTTGGTTCGTTTGCTTGTTTGTTTGTTGTACGCTTTGCTTCTGGGGTCGCAGCGCGCTGATCGTGATGTTTGTGTCTTTGCCCCAGCGCAGCTGTAATCAATAACAAGCCGGAAGTCGAGTGCGAATAAAGATTTGCGCTCTGGGCTCTGGGTTTATAAATGTTTGCTGGCCTTAGAAACACGAAACCGTGATGGCAAAGGAACCCTTTTGGTCTAGGAGACGGCCTCGCACCCGCCGGGCTGCACTGCCCCAGAGCTACCACGAAATCCAAACGCTCCTTCTAAATAGCAAATGCATGATAAAAAGTTTGAAGCAGCGCGACCAAGTTTGGGAAATAAGTTGGACAGCGGAAGGGGCCAGGCTGCCTCAACTAAGGTAGCCATTCACGTGCCGCCATTCATCATTGCTTGTGCACCGTTCTGATGCTATATCGGGCTGCATGGTGTAGAATAGGTTGGAATAGGGCGGTCTCGGCCTGCCTTGTCTTTTCTCACTAAAGGGTGAGGGCTGTACAGTCTAACCCGAGAGTGCTTTTTGCAGGGGGGGAGGGGCCGAGTACCCTCCGCCAACTGATGTTAATAAAGAAGAAACAGACCCAAAACGCACGATACGCCGTCAACTCTCGTAATTTTCTTCGGAGGCCTGCCAGCCCAAGACCCGACAAAACGCCTGAACTCTAGTTTCTTTTCTCCTGTCAATCCACTTCGGGTTCCCCGTCGTCACCCTTCCAGGCAGCCATCTCCGCGACTGGCACACGGCCACGCAGCCACCGCAGAGTCGCCTCAGTACCCCTCTCCAGTACGTTCCATCGTGGGATTCTAAAGCGGTTGCCCGTAACCTCGAGTCGCTCTAACCCCCCAGGTCCACCAAGGAGTCCAAGCCGGGGGTTGAGGTGGGAAATGTCGTTGTTGCTTGCATCAACAATCTTTAGTCCTCGAATCATGTCCGGCTCCAGGTCAACAAGGTGATTATTCGCCAGAAGTAGGACGTTCAGACTCGGAAAGGTTTCTTTTAGGTTCAGCGGGATCGTCGTGACTCGGTTAAGGGACACGTCTAGCTTTTCAAGCCTCGGTGCGTGCAGAAACTTGGTCAGCGTTTCCAGGCCGGTAATGTGGTTTGAGGCTAGATTTAGTTCCCTCAGAGCGGGGAGCTCAAGGTCCTCTGTCAAGTATGACTCTGCAACGAGTTGGTTGTGCGAGATTGACAAAATCGACAGCGTCTCAGTGAAGAAGCTGAGAGAGTTTGGCAAGCTTGTGAATAGGTTGTGTTGCAGGAATATTTGGCGCACTTGGTGCTCAGCTGCAACTTGCGAGCTTACCACAGGGTGGAGAGATGAAGATTGTGTGTTCGAACGGTCTAGAATTCCACCGGGTTTTACGGGCCAGCTCTCCTTTGAGGCGGTGTGTGAGCGGGAACGTCGGCTTGAAACTGTTTGGGACCGGGATCGATAAGGACTTTGCGGTGGTGTGGTGAAGTCATCATCGGAACGGTATTCCTCTTCAGCTGGCTGCGCCTGGGGTGGCGCCGGTGCTTCGGGCGCCGGTCGGGTAGTGGTCTCGGCGACCTTGGCATCACTCAGCACGTCCAAGATGCCAATTTGTGCAGCAGGCTCTTGGTAAGGAGGCGGGGGTTCTAGTCGTCCAGCAAGGATCTCCTTCAAGTCCTCAGTAGTGATGGAGATAAACTTCTTGTCCCGCAAGGGATTTCCACTCAGTCGGATCATGGAGAGATTCTCCATTCTGGAAATCTCTGGTGGCACGACTCGGATGTCGTTGCTTGAGAAATCGGCATGGCGGAGCTTCTCAAGGCTCATAAAGCTGTTTGGAATGCCCGAGATATTGTTTTCATCCACGGTGAGTGTCAACAGATTCGTCCAGGAAGTCATGTCCGGTAGGCCTTGGAGCCGGTTCATGGAAAGGGAGATGGAATGGGCAACGGGGAAGTGGATCTTTGCACCAAGAGGAACAAGTCGCGCAATCTGGTTCGAGGATGCGTCCAAAGTTTGCAGGTGCGGGAGACTCTCGATCGGCTCCTCAATCAGAGTGTCCTTGAGCTTGTTTCTTTTGATCACCAGTTCCGTCAGGGGCAGTTGGGCTAGGCCGTCAAAAGGCAATGTTTCGAAGCTGTTCTCGCCCAAGTTCAGGATTCTCAGATGTGTCATGCTCTCGATCTTCCGGGGAAGGGCAGAGATGTTGTTGCCATGTAGATCGAGGATTTCCAGTCCTGTGAGGTTGGACAGATTTGAGTTTAGAGGCCCGTAAAACAGATTGTTGGCGAGCTTCAGATCTTTGAGTGAAGTAATCTGTGAAATTGTATCCAGGCTATTATTAGTGAGCCTGTTGGACGACTATTCTTCGTTAGCATACATCAAAGATCCGAGTATTTTCGAATCAGCGACGTCAACACATACCAAATTCAGCGACGTCAGATAATTCAGACGCCTTAATCCAAGCGGAGCTCCTTTGAGAAGATTTCCGTGGAGATCGAGAGTTTCCAGGCCTCCAAAGATATTTCCTCGGCTGGCCTGCGCCTCGTCAAAGCACTCGGGACTTGTGTCGGGGAAGATGAATTCGTCCAGTTCTTCCAGCTCATTGTCGGCGGCCAAAAGCCGCGTCAGGTCCACGCTTTCGGCCCAGCTGCCGCCAAACCCACTGATGTTCTCCAGATCATACATCTGCATGACCTCCAGGGGAATCTCCTTTAAATGAAGTGCAGCGATGTTCAATCGGCCAGAAGTCCTGGCAGCATTCACACGGTTCTGGATCACCTTCTTCTTGGGATCTTCTCCGCGACGGAGGTTGAATGGATCTTCGTAGTTGGTTCCAAAATCGAAACTATTGTCAGACGGAACAATCGGGGCTTCGTGCTCGGCAGCTGGTTTTTGGGCCTCGGACGCTTGGGCCTGTTGCATCTGTGCTCTCTTTGCGGCCCTCGCTTGGGCAATTTGCTCGCGAAGGGCAGCCGAGGATTTGCGGTTGGATCCTGGTGTCGACGGCTCAGCGAGGTTGGAGCTGGAAGAGGTATTTGATGGTGCGAGGGGAGCGATGGCGCCATCCCAGGATCCGTTCGCGGACGAATTGTCGGTCAGCGCAGACTTATCAATAGCAGGAAGCGATGGCTTTTTGAATAGGTTCTTTGCGGATGGCTTTGCCCTCAGAGGCCTGGCCGCCAAAGATTTGGATCCAGTCTTCGGCGTGGGCACTCCTATCTTGCTTGGACTCGGGCTCCTGGCATCTGGGAAGCTCGGAACAGCGGGCAACTTCGTAGAAGATGCAGGCGCAGCTCTGATGCCTGGCATTCGCGACTTGGGTGTCTTGTTGGCCGCGATACCGGAAACTCGTTTTTGAGGGGTGCCGTCGATGGTTCCCAGTGGGGGCTTATAGGAGTTGGTCGAGGCACGGAAGCTGGAGAAGCTGACATCAGTTTGCCCTGAACTAGAGCCCGGCCGGCTCCCTGCCCTTGATGGTAGCCTCCCTGAGCCATCCGAGGTGTAGCTAGATCCAGGGCGAGAAGCGGTACTACCGGCTCTTGACCTCGGTCTACTGTCCGTCCTTGATCCAGGCCGGCCTTGATCAAAGAAGGTAGAGCTCTTCTTGCCTATTGCCGGAGAGGACGGAATCATGGCCAGTGTTTCCATGGTTCTCTCTGAGAGTGAAGGTCTCGGCTTGCTTGAACGTCCGAAAGTTCCAAATGTTGGGCCATCATCAGGAGGTATTAGGTTAGGCAGAGGCGGCTCCTCCTGCAGTGGTGATGCGGCAAAGACCTCTGAGGGTCGGCGAGTCAGCGTCAGGCGGCGCTTGAATATGTGTTCGTCCCCATCGAGGCCCAGAGCTTCTCCTGGTGGGTCAAAAGGCGGTGTTGTGGATTGCTCGTCTATGTCTTGGGATGACGGCGCCCTGACAGGAGTCGAGGGCACTCTCGTACCATTGGTTTTGATTGGAGAGGGAGCAGTAGGAGGGGGCCTCGCCAGCGACGTCCGTCGCAGCTGCTCACGCGACGCAGCAGGTCGCAGCCGCGGGTTCCGGACATCTCCTGGGCCGCCGAGGCTGGTTCGAAGGTGATCGCGGGAAGCCGAGGGTCGTAGGCGAGGGTTTCGAAGATCCCCGCCTGTTGCTGTTGACTTTACCCCGCCGAGGCTCTCTCGCGAAGCAGCGGGTCGAATGGTTGAGGCAGGTCGAGGAAGAGCAGATGTCGGTTTGGGGATGCCAGAGGTTGGCCTTGGTTGAGGCAACTTGGAGAGTCGAGGCAACGCGCTCGCGCGTTTCTGGGTATCAGACATGACAGGCGATGGCGTCCCTTTGTCTGACTGGAATGGGATCGCACTGGCTCAAGCCGCAGTCTGTCACCGCGTGCACGGATTCAGTTGATATGACGGATCGTTGTGTGGAGGGGGGACGGGGTCTGTGTTGTTAGCGTTGGCCGGTGGACGGCGCAAGTCTGAGCGAGAGCGGGAGCTAGAGATCGCCAAATCCACGCAACGGCATATTAGGAATTTTATAGATTGGAGTAACAATGTTGAGCAGGAGGGCGTCGAGATTTGTAGACAAAGACGAGTAAAAGAGCCGGTGAGGGAAGAAGAACTCTCTTCTCCTCGAGCCATCGAACAAGGAGGGAACAGGGGGGCCTTGTTGCCATCCCGGACAGCTCCCATGTAAACATCACGTGGAGCGGTTCGCCAGCAACCGCCTGGACCGGGTAAACCAGCAGCCCCTGGCGCCACCTCTGGCCTTAGTGGGTGCTAGGCGTTCGCGGGGCCCTTTTTCAATTTTAGTGGCCGGGACGCTGGGCCGTGCCGTCGCTATCCCCCGCCTGGTTGTCGTCCCCGCCTGTTTGGGTAGGGTCAAGTCCCTAAAACCGGGAGGCGTTTGCTTCTTGGGGACATGTCCGGGAGTGGTGTCTAGTGCCCTTGAGATCAAGCCTACTGCCGTGCCACTACGCTGAAACCCAAAGTCCCTGGACTGACAAGGCTCTCCGACACTTCCAATTCTCACTGCCGTTGAATGCCTCCCATGCCCTTCATGTTTCCCCTTAGCACCGGAGCTGATAAGTTTCGCCGGTACTGTACCCAAGCCCTCGGACGAGGTGAACACATGTTTCCGCCACTTACGACAAAGGGCCGCACATTGTAGGACAGAACGAGTCGACGACCCAATGCGGCGCCAAATATTGGTGCCAACAACCCATGCCAGGAGATTGAATGGTTGCATTTTGCCCCCCGTTGAGGCGGGCGCTAATCAACCTCACCGACGAATAAGGGATGAGGACCCTTTTTGTTCCTGAAGGCCAGGAGACAACGAGTCCCGGAAATCTGGCCTTTGGGCAGCCCAGAATCTTGGCTCGTGTGTCGCACTTTACTTGGATTTGCTTATGACAACCAAGAGCCCATCAAATGTGCAAAAGGCAAGGTCGCTGCTGTCCTCATGACCTTTTTTTCGTGATTTACTCTTGTCTTCCTTGTGCCAGACAATTTGCGCTTCCCGGTTTGCACTGGTCCTGTGCTGAGTACCACAAGGGGAATGGGTCTCGAGAAAAGGTCTAGATTTTGCCATACTAAATGAATGAATTTGCGGTGGGCTTGTTCTAAATCACGGTCTGGCACGACTACGTGACTACTATGAACATGAAGGCAACACATGCCTCCAAATCTTCCAGACTTAGGGTAGCGCACAAAGGACCGGATACCAGATGAACAACGTACATCAGCTCACAAAGAGTGTTTTGGGTACTTTCTGGCCAATGATGTGCTAGTGCTAGTGAAATCGCGGATATGCTCGTTTTGGTATTGAGGCTTTATAAACTAATTAATTAATATGTAGTAAGAAGGCTCCGTCTCCAATCTCACATACTGATCTTACAGCACAGTTGTAAAAGAGCAACGCCAACCCACCGAAAAAAAAACGCCTATCCAGATGACCTAGCCATGCCCACGAAACTATTAAAAAGTTATCTCCAACTTGTTGGACGAAAAATCACCTGACCATGCGTTGGCATTGGTTTTCCATTCTTTGGTGCTGATATCATCACGCGAACCAGGCCAGACCGCCTTCCATTCCCCCCTCATCATGAGTGTCGCCTTCTTTCCAAGCTTCTCCATCGGCACTATGGGCTCCTGCAGCACCACCTGGTTTGTTTTGGTACCGCCGGCAGGAATGGTAAAGAAGGAGTCCTCGGGCGGAGGCCAGACGCGGTCGACCTTGATAGTGGGGATTCCGAGCGGCATGCCGGTCTCGGACCAAATTGATAGAATCCCCAGTTGTATGGGTGTGCTCTCTAGCGGAGAGTTGTATGAGAGAAAGGTGATGGGTCTGTCATTGGAGTTGGACACCTTGACCTCGATTGTTGGCGGCGAGGAGCTTGTCTGGCTTAGAGAAACCTCTAGATGGGCGAGAGGCGGGGCAGCTGAAGTGTCGACGACCAGCATTGTTTCCTCCTCTCTCTCTGGCGTTTGCAGCTTGTACGGAGCCGAGAACGATGACGGGCCGTATGAGTAGTATGTGAAGGCGCCGGCGGTGAGCAGCAGACCCAGGCAGAGCCTGGTGCCCGCTGACGAGCGTAGCAAACTCATTGGGACTGTCTTGGCGGTGGCGTCGACTCCCGAAGGCTAATGGCCCTGCCACGATTCAGATGAGATGAAAGTTCAGCACGAATGTGTTGGCAAGGACGAGAGCGGGGATAATAATGGGAGTTAGAGGTGGGCAAGTGGGCTCACTCGGAGCCGAGGGACAGGAGGGAATGATATCTGGGCAGGCCGGCGATCCGTGGAGCTCGACTGGGGCAGTTTTGTCCAAGCTTGTCTCGGGAAGTGAGCCCGTCGCAGGTCTGATCAGCATTGACGTGGCGGAGACACACGAGGCTATTCAGATCATGACGCACAGGCGGTTTGTTGGTGCTGCCGGTCTTCACGAGGCTCGCAACACGAGCTGGAAGGAATGGCTGGACTCATCCTGCGTAAACTTTGTGCTGCAACCACAGCTGCACACAGATTTTTTTAACCTCGACTGACAGTTTGCTCAGCCGGCGGAAGCCAGTCCATCCTTGTGGGCGGATGCTGGATGTTTCGGATTTCGCTCCCCACCGTAGACGGTGATCGACAGGGGTTTGAAACGCACCAGCCACCAGGACTGGCCACTGCCAACTCGAGGGGGGACGATCAAGACCTGCAGTACTGGTCTCAAAAGGAATAATTCGGCTGAAATGACGTATTGGGCTTCCTGAAAGGTTTCTTAACTCGCATCGCTGCTTGTGATAATGCCGCAAAATTGATCAGGTCGCTTGCTGCGCTGGCAAGAGTCAAGATGTTGTTCTTGATCGTTGAAACTGTCCGACTTACTGAGCTCGAGACACGGACCTGAACCCCAGCCGACGTCACAGGTGGACGCTAAGCTAGCACACCAAGCCGTCAATGGGCAGCACGCCGAGGCTCTGTGACAGTTTCGCAGTCCTCGAGGCTGGGGCAGCATCAGTGCAACAGCGGAGCCAGATGACAAAGGTCAGCAGCAAACCGCATGAAACGCTAAGGCTGAGCAGACGAAGCTGTGACTTGGACCCATGGCATTGAGTTGGAGGGCGAGGGCGCAGGCTTGGCCATGCGCTCGCTGGGTTACATCCCGCGACGTGGGCTAAAACACTTGCTGGCCGTGAAAGGCACTGCTACAGATTGAGGGGTCACTGCCTCTTGGCTAATAAGATGCGGCAAGATGCCGACCTAACACTCTGGCGCCCTGCTAGACGAGATTGTGGCAATGGACGGAGATGGTTCAACGCAGATGCGCTGGCAGACCTCCGTTGCGTGCCTCACGCCACGATGCGGAACAATAATATGAGATACGTGCTCACACATGACATGTGCTAGGTTTCGGGTATGGCCTCTTTTGACTCGCCCAGACTATTGCTTCCTGCCACCATCGCCAGCGCCATGTACAATGTTAAATGGATGCGCTGTCCCTTCGTGAACCCGTCACCTTGAGCTCGCCTGCATAATCTCTGACCACTCAATTTGCTGACCAACACGGGAATGAACCCACTCTGACGAGCAAGTCCCCAAGCGCGTGCGTCTGCGGGTGCGCATAGACACCATGATCCGGTGGCAAACGCTCATCTCATCTCGGTTATGACTACCATAACCTGAAGCTTGTATATGAGACAAGACACCAACGGTAGGGCTGGCCGCCTATCCATCCCGTCCGTATCGCCGGGCAGCGGCTCTCCGATTGATTGAGACATGAAGCCGCCATACCCCTACCATTCAAACGCTGAAAACTGCCTTTCCCAATTCGTGGGGGTAGGGCCGAGAAGAAAGTTGCATCCGATACCACGTCGATCCACCAGAAGATTGGACGCAGGGATCGCAGATCTCGCGGCGATGAGCTGTCAGCGTGACCTGGCCACAGGCTGCCCTTTCTCATTCGGAAAGCCCTCACGCAATCAATATTTCAATCTACTGGAGGCAGGCAGCCCGCATGTGATGGCGATGGCGGTCAGCGCTTGTAGGACTGTTGGTCCGTGGAGGCTGGCGGCCGCTTGGCATCACTATATTTGCAACCTTGCCGCTATCCTGATAATTCCCGAGTGCTGTATAGGGAGGGCCTCGTGGGATCCTGATCCTGCGTACGTGCCGAGATGTCCAAAGCGGATATTCTTGGGTAAAAAATGAGGAAGGAATTGCTGACCCGGCCTATTTGGCTCCTATACCAGTTCGTGATCCTTTCTTGCTACCTAAATTACTGGCTAATTGTATAAGGCGGTACGTTTCTTTCAATCGGAGTATTTATAAGACCCCTGTCGCCTGCTATCGTACTATCGGTTGGCCCTGGCCATCCTGCAACACGCGTCGTCTCGCTCGGACCTAGGGGCACCGAAGAGTCGAAAAGCGGGCATAAACGCAACAACCTGCAAGTCCCGTCGAGGCCCAGCGTGTGATTCTAGGGCAGGAAAGAGAAATGTCATGCACCGGATAGATTACACAGCAGCTTTCGAAGCCGATTGGATCCCTGCCCAAAATTTGAACGCGCAAGGCCGAACGAAAATGCGCAGCGGTTGCGATTATTTCGCGCCATGACCAACATGCCATGTATCAGAAAGATGAAGCCAGCCAGGGACTCGAAACACGGGGCGCCCCACATCACAACAAGCATCACTCGGCTCGAGGAATGGCGGCGAGACCGTTGGAGCAGCCACACTCTCCTGAGGCTCGGGTAATGGCATCGCCTTGTTGGAGAAAATTGCTGGCCCAGCATTGGCTGCGCAGGGCGGGGCCCTGCCGCCGTCCTCTGACCCCCCCGGAGATGAAGAGGCCTCTGGATCAATGCTTGGCCAGCTCGACATGGCTGTCATATATAAGTACAATAGCCAAGGCCAGCCGGGGCTTTGACGATGGAACGGCAAGTCTTTCGTTTCTAACCGTTGTCATTCTTTTTTGCAACGAGGTCGTTTCTCTATTCCTCGTCTTATTCGAATATTTCCCCTTTTTTTTTTTATTCGTTTCGTTTCCCACAGCTTCCAGGATGAAGTTCTTCTCTCTTCTTTCCATGGCCTTGACGGCCGTGGCCGCCCCGACCCTGGAGGACCGGGCCAACACTCCACTTTCCGTCAAGATCGCGCTCGAGGGCAACTCTGAGGTCAAGGCAATCATCACCAACAGGGGCAGCTCAAACCTCAATGTGCTGAAGACGGGCACGTTCCTTGACTCCAGGGCTGTTGAGAAAGCCCAGGTGTACTCAGGCGGTAAGTCTCATGCACAACGCCCCCCTTCCCCCCATGATACCCGGCGCGGCGCAAGCAGATGGCTAACACGGATGTGTGTCGCAACAGAGAAGCGAGTCCCCTTCCAGGGCCTGCGATTGACCATCGACACGAGCCGCCTCGCGCAGGACGACTTCTTGCTCATCCCCGCTGGCAAGACCCTCGAGGTCGAGTTCAATGTGGCGGAGCTTCACGATCTTTCCGAGGGCGGTACCTACAGCATCCTGACCAACGGCGCTCTCGGCTACGCCAGAGAAAACTGCACGACCCTGATCGGCTCCGTGCCCTTCTCCTCGAACCGAATCGAAGCCGTCATCGACGGCGTCGCGGCCTTTGGCGCCTACTCCATCTTCCACAAGCGCGCCAAGGTCCAGGACACCTGCACCGGCGCCAACCTCGACACCATCAACAACGCCCTCTCCGGCTGCAACAGCCTGGCCACCAAGGCATCGGCCGCGGCCTCGGGCGGCGACGCCGGCAAGATGAACGAGTACTTCAAGTCGGACAGCCAGCAGACCCGGAACACGGTGAAGCAGGTGTTTGACCGCATCGCCTCCGAGTGCGGCTCGGCCAACGGCGGCAGCTCCGCCCTCTATTGCTCCGACCCCTACGGCGCCTGCCAGAACGGCGTCCTGGCCTACACGGTTGCCGGATACAACTACATGGCCTACTGCCCACTCTACTTTGACCACCTCCCCAACCTGGACCAGACATCGTGCCACAGGCAGGACAAGGCTGCCACCATCCTCCACGAGGCCACCCATCTGACTCAGATCAAGGGCACCGACGACTACGGCGGCTACGGGTATGACTTTGTCCGAAACCTCAGCGCCGCCCAGAACATTAACCACGCCGACACGTATGCCTTGTTCGCCAATGCTATCCATGTCGGATGCTGAGATGTCAGTTAATTCCTGCCATAGCAGAATAACAGATGAAAGAAAATAAAAAAGTTAATGTACAATTATTGATGAATGAAGCCGTAGGCCCTATGTTGAATGCTGCGTTGAGTGTGTGCTTAACCTTGGTGGCATAGCCGTCGACTTCGCTCGGCGACTTCTGGAGTTGATATGCCTCAAACACTCTTGGCCTTGTGAGTCTCCCCTCACTGCCCAGGTTTGAAATGATACATCTATCTGCTACCGTGGTCTCCTTCAACGGGCCGTGGTGGGTAAAGTGGATGTATACCTTGGTGAATGTGCCAAATCTACTTTGACTTGTCCGCTGCGTCGAGGAGTGTGTGCCTGAGTATTTTGCTCCTTGGCGCGCATTGTGCAACCAACTGAAAAGTGCAGGATCGCCTTGGGACAGCCACGTGGGAAATTTCACGATCCCACAAGTCCCTGCCCCTAAGGAGCACTTTCTCAAGAACTTTTCACAGCAGTTTCCTCATGGGGGGACGAGTTTTCCTGCTGCCAAAGCACGACTCTGGTTTCGATCTGGCCGATCGTGAGGGGAGAGGCGATTGCCAGCATCGACCCTGCAGAGCCCCCTACATACTCAGATACTTTACTTGATGGGGAACGCAAAGAAAGGTCGGTCTGTGAACCCTATCACAGTCTCTCCAGGGGTAGCGGGCGAGCATGCTGGGGAGACCCGGGTTGGCGGAGTGGGACCTGGAATACCTACGTCCAAGCTCCAATCAGGGCGACTCGCACCAGGACAATGCGATGGCGACGCTTCTGGTTTCGGCTTTGACTACTGCGCGGTGCTTGTAATTTCGGACGCGGAGCTGAAAGCTTGCTAGCTTCCCGGAATGCCACGACACCAGAACCAGAGAAGCCAGTAGAACAGCCGTGGCCATTGAAACGGGGCCGAGGCGGAGAGACGAGGCGATCATCGGGAAGCGAACCAGGCCTGATGGGACGATGTTGCCCAAAATAGGGGCCCAACTGCCACCGAGAGGAAAGATTCGAGATGATCAGTCTGGGGTAATACAGTGGCACCAGGCCCGGGAGCCGCAAGTAACTGTACGACGCTCAGGAAGCAGCCGAGAAGGGGGTTCCTCGACTCTCATCAGGCCTGTGGAATCTTGATGTCGGCGGCGGGCCATGCTAATTGGTGGTGGGGCTCGTGGTGGAGGTCAAGATCGGGTGTCAAGCCAGATTCTGCGCATCGCAGCCCGACGTCATCGCGCAGGCAACCGACCAGGGTGTGTTCCTGATTGCGGGTCCGGCATCGACGATGGGCTTGGGTCGACCGCAGTGCCGACTGTGAATGGGCGACTGATGAATGGGAACCAGGCGGAGTGCATGAGAGACACGGCATGTTTGCATGCTTGAGCCGCACAGTGTCGTGCGTTTTGCCGCGTCGGTGTGTAGCAAACATATGTGTCTGCTGCTGACGGCTTATGGCTCACCGAGCAAAGGCTGATGATGTTGGATGCCTGGTGGATTCATCCCGGCGCAAGAGGCAGCGGGATGCAACAATCCTCAGGCCAAGTAGTAGATTTCTCGAGATACAAATTATACCACGACACCGCATCGCTGCCCGAGATGGAGACATGCGTGGGCTATGCCCGGGTCGGACGAGGGTTGGACTCAACGCGAAGGGCGTAATTAGGTAGCCCCCGCGAACAAAGAAAAGACGCTAAAGCCTAGATGCGACCTGGCGAACATGGCCACTAGTCCGGCGAGGTGAGCACGAAGGGCCTTGGTTTTTCGGGCAGATGCATCAAGCCTACGCAAACAAGCTGGGGTGGCACGTTGAGGCTCGATGAGCTGGCCGGGGATCTCCAGGAAGGGCCCTGTAAGTGAGTCTACATCGCGCCCGTTAGCAAATTGATGAAAGGCGTTAAGGTGGACCGGGAAAGCTGCAAGGAAAACAGTTGAAAACCAAAAATTTCGGTAGCCGAAAAGGAAGGAATATGTTTACGAGGCTTGTGAAATAGAAAATCAGCCTTGAGGCCGCCCAAAAACGCATGTCATCCGGTTCCACGACATGGAATCGTGTTCGTGCCGTATCTCATCCCAACATGCGACTATCGTAGCACCACCCAAGTTGGCCTCGTCCAACCCCGGTCCTGGCGGTTGGTTTTCCTGGCCTGCGTTGGCGCCCAGGGCTTCTTTGACTTTTCACTGGCCTCCCCCACTTGGCTCTGGTTTTAGGCGTCGAGGCGGAGTGTGGACTCCATTGGACATGGACGACGGACAGCATCAGCCATCTGGCATCGGCGGATCGCCTAGGCGACGAGGCAAACTCCTACGTGGGATAGCGGTCGGGCTTCGTTATTGTTCTCGAATGTTGTTGCCCAGCCCCCCTCTACAGTCGAGCCGGCAGCGTCCCGAGGCGTCCCACCATACTAGAGAACCATTGATAAAGGCCCCTCCGAGCCGCCTCTCCCGCGATGAGTTTCCTGCTCGTCATCCGACATCCAAGATCACAAGCGCAAACCCACTGGACCAGGCCGTCGGGGCTAGCACTGTCTCGCAGCACCTCCCACAGCGCCTCCCCCGTCACAGGACCTGGCGCACCCCACTGGAGAAGACGCAGCACCACTGCTAGCGGCTTAGCACCTGAGCACTAGGTAGGCTGACAGGCCCAGGCCCGAGACAAAACACCCCTCGCCTCACACAGTGCCGCATCGTGGTATCCCTGTGGCCAAAAGGCGTCACAAGCTGGAATCTCCCGCAGGAATCTCCCGCAGCCCAAACACCACATCGTGGGCACGGCGGGGCCACCTGCCGGTCAACGTCATCACCCACCTCGCCATCATCCTGGCATCCTAGACCGATATCAACTCGCCCTATCCAACACCCGCCCTCGCCCTCCATTCCGGATCTTGGCCATCCATCGCTGGCCTTTTCTTCCACACTCTCCCGCCCTTCTTTTCCAAAACTCTTTCTTTTCCTCTCCTCCCACAACCGCTCTCCAGAAACACAAGGGTGTGCACTAACACCGGCCACACACCCATCTAAGATATACACTGACGTAACTTTGGCGCCATCTCAAGCCAGAGGAGTGTGCCGCAACCAGGTAGCACTCTTACAACGAGTACTCCTATCTGACTCAAAAGCCAACCCATACGTTTCTATTTCACGACAGCCGCCGCTGGCTCTTCGTATTACTCCGTCCTTCACTTCCTCTAATCCACAACACATATCTAGCCGCCATGGGTGAACGCTGGGATCGCGACCGCTTCATGTTCGAGCAGAGCCGGGACCAAGGCCGCCCCGGGGATGACCGTGCCTACATGCGAGGTGGCAGAGGCCCCGGTGACTATCCAGATGATCGTTCGAGCCGCCGCTACCGCTCCTACGATGACGACGACATAGTCCGAGATCGCCGCTACTATGGCGAGGAACCACGTCCCATGCGCCGGGATCCGCGAGATTCTGGCCCAGAGTACCGGCGACCAGCCCCGCCTGTGATGGAGAGAGAGCGACGAGAATCACCACCTCGCCGCCCAGGATTCCTCCGCCGCCAATCCTCTCTAGATACCTTTGACCGCCGCCATCGCATCTTCCACGAGCCTCAGGAGTACCCGCCCCCGGCTCGCCGAGAGGATGTGCGCCCGCGTGAAGAGTACCGGGCTCCGCCTTACACCCCCATCCCTCTGCCCAAGGCCCGCGGGCTCCCTCCGCCGCGACGATACCCCGATCAGGGCTTCTACGACGACATCAAGGTCGCCGAGCCAGAGTTTTACGGCGACGAGGACTTCCGTCCCTACCCAGAGCGTGTCAGAGAGCGCGAGGTGCAGAGGGTGACCCGCAGACACCGCGAGCGCAGCCGAAGCCGAGACTCGTATTCCACCCGCACGCGCTCGCACCGAAGCAGCTCGCTCTCCTCGTCCATCTCCAGCCACTCATCCAGCAGCAGCGGCGGCACCACGGTGCGAAGCGAGTACCCCAAGAAGGGCAAGACTCGCATCCCCGCCAAGCTGGTGTCTAAGCGTGCCCTCATTGATCTGGGCTATCCCTTCTTTGAGGAGGTGAGTTTGATCCCGTACTAGCCGAGCGTGGCGGTGGCAAGAGTGCTGACGATGTCCATACAGGGAAACACCATCATTGTCCAGAAGGCCTTGGGCCAGGACAACATTGACGAGCTTCTCAAGGTCAGCGAGGATTACAAGAAGGGTGAGGTCCCGATGCTTTCCCCCAAGCTTTTCCACTGGACGGTACACTAACCAAAGGCAATATAGTGGAAGCCGAGATTCTAGCCTCTCGAAAACCGGCTGCGGCTCTGCCCGCCCCTCCTCCCGCCGAGGGCAAGGAAAAGGACAAGGCCCCGGCCCCACCACCGCCAGCTGCCCCTCCGGCCGAACAGAGGCCCGCCAAACCCCCGGCCCCAGCCCCAGCCCCGGCTCCTCCTGCAGCTCCTCCCGCGGAAGCCAAGCCCCCCAAGGCCGAGGCGCCCAAGATCGTCGACGCCAGGCCTCCTCCTCCTGCTCCTGCAGCAGTCGCGCCCATCATCGTGAACGCGCAGCCGCCGCCGGCGCAGATTATCAATGAGACGTACATCCGCGATGTTTCGCCCTCCAGTTCCAGCTCCTCCAGCTGGGACTCGCACTCCCATCACCATCACCACCACCACCGAGACAGGTCGGCCGGCCCGCTCGTCCGCCAGTCCCGCTCGCGTTCCCGCAGCGGCCGCGAGATCAGGGCCGAAATCAAGGCTCTGGAGAGGGAGCTCGCGCACCGCCCTCGTGGTGCGGGTACTGAGCGCGAGATTGTGCGCGCCGAGCGTCTGCCCGACGGCCAGCTCGTCATCTTTGAGGAGAAGGTGGAGAAGGTGGTGGAGCACCACAAGCCGCCGCGGATCGAGAAGGACAAGAAAGGTAGGATGTCCATCAGCGTGCCGAAGTACCGATGAAGGTGCGCCTCTTTATCTTCCCTGCCCGCTTCCCCTTTCACTTCACTTGTCTATTCTTCTCGAACCCGTGAGAGTCAGGGGGCTGACCCGGCGGCTGTGCAGGACCTCCTCCAGCACTCATGCGAGCCATGTTTGCTACCCTCACTTGAGCGTGTGAAGCGTTATCGATTTGCGAACAATTCTACTGGGCTTTCCGACAACAGGCAATCAAAAAAGATGCTGGGACACGCCTTACTTGTCACGAGACTGTAATTGAGCCGAAGGGACTTTGAATTGGACATGTTTTGTTTTTATTGGTTAAAGGAGCAACAGGACGGGTATGGTGTTTTTCAGAAACTGTATGAAACTTGCCACAGCGCGCACATATGGAGCAAATAGCTCGAAACCTTGGTTCAAACCTGGGGGGTTTGGAATTGTGGTAGGAGGGATAGAGATGGGTGCGTGAGCCCGGAGTTCAACGCGCAACTCGGTTGGCCGGGGGTCAGCTCTGGGGGCAAGCGATAACACTAGGAGACGACTGGGCTTTTAATGATGTAACGATTCTACAATGTGCTTTCCCGGAAATACCAAAAATGACATTATCTGCCCTAGCCCGCAAGCCCTTGCTGAGCTTCTAGTAACCTGTGAGTGTATGAGTTTGTTGGGGGTCTGGTGTGGTTGGTGACCTGATCACGAGGCTTGGAACCCTCACAAGACGAGGTATCTGATGGCGTGATCTCCCCAGGTCCCTGCAGGAGGGGATGGGCCGCGAGAATCTACCTAGCGCCCGCTCGTAATCTAAGTCAATGTCAGATTTGTGAGGGCTGCAGGCTCGATTATATCAGATGGCGGCGGGGGCACTCAGTGTCACCGGGGTCATGTTTCACCCGTGAGTGAGGGCAGAGCCAAGGCGCCATCATGGTGGTCAGATGGCACAGAGCTTCTGATAATGGAAAACTTTTCTACACACGGTGCCATGAAGTGTGGATATTCTCGATTGATTCTATGCTACACTATGGAAAACAAAACAATGGGCGCCCTGTGTCCCCAAGCCGTAACGTTCCCAATCAAACCGTGCGGGTATCCTATTTGTCCTTCCATCCTCCTAGGTGTGTAATAGACCACAAGACCAAACAACAGGCGTAAGATCAATTCTGCGCCTCCCTTATTCCGTCTTCTTCGCCGTAACGAGCTGGCGTCCCTGCGCGGTGTACCTCACGTAGGCAAATGCGCCGAGGGCGCCAATCGAGATGAGGACGATGTTTCCTGCCGCGAGACATGTTAGAGACTGGCTAATTTTTGTGTGACAGAAGAAATTGGTGCGACTTACCGGCGACAAACTTGCCCACGCCTCCTGCGACATCGACGAGTCCTCCCAAGACATCGCCCGCGAGGGTGAATAGCCCGGTGACGAAGCCCACGATGGATGTGACGAGGGCGTTCACGATGGAGTAGGCTGAGGAGACGAGGGAGATGAAGAGTTCGTAGATGGACTTGAAAAAGTCGGCGATGGCGGTGGTGATGGCCATGGTGTACGGAGTGCGACGCGATGGGGTTTTGGATATGGCGAGTTTGCGCAAAGAGGTCAATGTAAGTCTAAAAGTTAAGCATTTTTGCGAGGCGCGACGACCGAGGCACATTAATAGGAATCTGGCCAGAAGATCGCGCAGATATGCCTAGCAGCGCAGCCTGGAGTCGTGACGTCGTCATGCTCATCGTCCCGCAAGGCGATAGAGGGATGGGCGCGGGCCTTGTGACGTCACTGACCCATCTGGCCGCCATAGAGGTGTCATGAACCACGCGACGTGCCACTTGGAGCTTAAGGACCGGCAGAGTGGTGTGCTCATCTTCAAAACTTGGGCGAATCGGGAGCGACCAGAGTCTCAAGCTGTGAGTCGTGTCTCATGGCGACGGGCGGTCGATGTCTGGTCGTTGTCTTGGTTGCGGCGCGTTGCTGGGGACTGGTCGTAAGGAGGATACATGCGTGCACTTTGCCCCAGAAACTCTGCAATTAAAGTGATTCATTGAGAGAGGAACGCGTTCATGGATTATATTTTTTCCCATATTTTTTTTCCCATTTCCTGGTGACATGCGGAAGCTATTCACAGCCCGAGTCCAGTTGCTTGCTGAAACGATGACGTCGTAGAAGCCCTCATTGACAACGTTCATGATGCCACATACCTAGTCGTTCCTGAAAGTCGCATCCGTAATAGCAAGATGGGTCAGGGTAACCGTTGCACCCATATAGATGCAATGAACAATATTCGCCGCGCCAAATGCTGACCCCGCGAGCTGGGAGGGCTTCCTCAACGGCAGACGAGTTTCCCATCCTCCAACAGGAAACCAGACAAGGAGAGCATTGAGAACAACAACAAAACGAGTTGCTATTGATAGCTCTAAACCTGAGATACTACGACAAGGTCTCTATATCTGATTCCATCAATTCTTAGGTTTGTCCAGCTGCTCACTTGATGAGAGGGCGAGTCGGCGGCGGCGCCGTCTGATGTGTCGCTAGTCGCGCTGGGCGAAGGTGTATCACAGTGATGATTAGTTGAGCAGTAGCATGGAGTTTAAATTTAATTCAGCTTCCTCGGATTCAAGAAACATGCTGCGGACGAATCACCAATGTCTTGGCAAGTTGCTCGGGACAATATTCGTATACCGCGTCCGGCAACCCCCCTGTTCCAGGATCCTAGACCTGACAAAGGCCCGCCGTCAGCCTCTTCTTTTGTGGGGCAATGGAGTGTCAATGACTACGATGTTGAGCAGACAGATAGTTAAATACTTAGCATTTATCATGCAATACCATGGACCCTCCGCGGCACACTTGGTCCATCTGTGGCTTGGCGGCCGGGGCGCGTCCGTTGCAGGTCGGCGAAGAAGCTGGTGCCGCCGAATTTCGGTGATGCGTCATCTTCACCCCCGGCCGGGTACGGATTCCGAGGGCTCCAGAAGTCAGCAGTTTCTTTTGGGCTCTTATTTTTTACAAATCCTGTATGCCGAGAGGGTGAGCCTTTGATCATCAGTGGTAAATGGCTCGCATCGGTTGTTGGGCGACACAGAGCATCAAGGAAGCGCAATCGAATTCAGTCCCAAAGAGCCGCCTCTTGGCGCTTTGTCTCGAGGCCTCGATTGATCCACAACGGCAGTGGAGCGAATGCATGCGCCCGTCAGTGATCGACGGCAGTTGGCCTGCCGTGTCAAACAGCGACCTAGAGGCGCCATCCGGGCAAAGTCACGTTCATCTGTTAATTACTGGTCGTCCCGTGACGCGCCCGGCTGGACGGCACTGATTGATTTATCGTTTAGCGAAGTCCATGGGCTCTCTTGGGCTCCCTACTGGACGGGACTTTGGTGATAGACGCGCTCGTCACGCGTGGCCCACTTTGCGCATACGAGGATGAAGAGACCATTTGTCGGGCCACTGCCGGGCGCTACGAACCTCTTGGGCACTCCATCGTTGTGCGCGAAAGTCGTACGTACGGAGCGAGGCTCAGCCAGGGCTCACGTCGCATCGCCCGTGGGGAGCTGGGCGGCCGCGCAGCACCCGCGCCCCGACCCGTCCAAAGGGCTTAGTTCAGTCGCTCGTAATTACACGATGAGCCAGCGAAGCCCAACCTGTTGTAGGGCTGGCCCAGCACGCTTTCGCAATGGCCCTACGGTGACATCGGAGCTGGTTTGCCAATAGCGGCGGCCTGTCAGCGCCACCTTGCACGCGCCAGGGGGGCTGTGCTGGTCGAGATGGTGTCGCCGATGGATCCAATGTGTTGTTGGGTTTTTCACACAGGACATTGTTGGCGGCGGGATTCCAGCTCCAGGGTCGGGGGAGGGACTTGTGAAACTCTGTGACGGCCGAGCTCTTGTTGTTGCTCCGGATTGTGGGTGATGCAAACTTGTGCTTGGGATGAGTGTTGGTAATTATGCGGGTGTTGATATTGCACGACTAGGTGTACCAGGGACCCAGGGTTGTGACTCTGTCTCCGAGGAGCGGGTGCTTGCTTTGCCTCGCAGCTCAGGCCAGCCCTTGATTCAGCCCCGGCTTGTCTCTGGCGAGGTTAGTGAGCTGGGCCAGCTGGGCAGCTAGTCCACAGCAGCCCAGTGCCGGTTTGGCCGTGTCTTGGCGCCAGACAACATCGCAGATCCAATGGAACCATGGGGTGCCATCTAAAAAAAGGGCACAGGCCGCACGATAGTGCCTTGCTGTTTCACGTCTGCTCGAGCGCGCGGATGCTGGTGCTGGTGCTCCTTCCTTCATTATTATATCCTGCTCTGCTCTGCCGTGCTCTGGCTCCTCTTCTCCATCCTGCTGCTTTCTCCCCCAGCACAGCCTGTCGCACATCGAGTCTGGACTAGGTTCATTATAATCCTGCGCGCGCGCCGGGGGAAGTCGTCTTCTGCCTCCCTCCCTTGCTCCCGTCTTTCTCGTATTCCCTCGGTCCAGCAAAGCAAGCGGCGGGCTCCTTTGCGACAATCCCCAGCCGTGCCTTGACGTCGCTCATCCCCAAAATCTCTTCCATCAACACGTTGCGGCCGTCGCCCGCACAACAGCATTCGCCATGAACTTCCTCCCCATCGAGCAGTACATGATCGCCCATGGCGCCATGGTCCTCGCCGTCTACATCCCCAGCGCCGTCCTCTTCTGGATCACCCTCTGTCTCGCACGCACCCGCGGCGATCCTGCTCGCCACGGCGTCTCCTTTCTGAAGCTTGCCTTTGTAACATTTGGACCGTGGGTTTCCCCTCCCCCTCCGAACGTGGCTCACTCAGACCTCGCCGGAATCCTGTGACTAACCAGTCTCTGCGCAGTTGGTGCTTCTTCGACATTGGCGCCTACGCCGTCAACGTGGTCTACTTCCGTCTACGATTCGACAACGGCCTGGACAACTACCGCACGAGTAGCTATAATGGGCAAACCATGAGAACCCTGACCTTAGCAATCTACCTCCTGTCCTCTGCCGCACGACTCTTCGACTCCATCACGCAGATCTTGATCCTACTGGTGCTCCTGCGCTACGCAACAGGCATCGTCATGATCAAAACCGGCAAGTCGGATGCCATTGGCAGAATTTCCATGTATGCCTCTTATGCTTTAATTGTTGTGCTGCTTGCCTTGGCCGTACCTGCATGTGCCCTTCGCATCAAATACTACGTCGTCGGTTGGGGTTCAAACTTTGTCGATATCGCCGCCAACCGTCGCTTTCGGGCGGCAGACGCCGATCTCAACCAGGCGCGACAGCTGGATTTCGCCTTCTCCGTCTTGCTCTTCGTCCTGGCCCTCCTGGTTGTTGCGAGGGTCGTTATGGTCAAGCTCCAGACCAAAGACGAGCCCCTGGCCACCTATGTACGTTCCCTATGCACAACCCATCTTCATGACTCCTCAGCTGACAGCAATTCTTCCTAGTCGGCCAATCTCCTCCTTGCTTGCTCCAGTCTATGGCTTCTGCTCGCTACCTACTACATGGCTTCTTACGCTGCGACGGCCAACCTCAAGAACTTCCGGCTGGATCCTGCGTATCCCAACTACTACATGATTCTCAACGTGGTCTTGTACATCTGGCCAACATTCGCCATCCTCGTGATTGCATTCGTTATCGGCAGGAAGAAGCAGGGTGGACTTTGGTCAACCAACCAGCCGTTCTTGAACAACGCTCTCAACACTGGCGGCACCACCACCGAGCATGGCGAGCAGACCGCCTGGGGCTACGGCCAGACCGCTTACCAACAGACTGCCTACAACCAGACGGCCCCTCCAGAGGCCGTGCCGCCTGTGAATCAAGAGTTCAAGCACCCCAGCCCGCCCGCTCCCGTGCAGGCCGGTTGGGTCCCTCAGCCACAGCAACAGCAACAGCAGACCTACCCACAACAAGGCTACTATGCTCCGCCTCTGGCGCCGCAACAGGAGCAGCAGCTACAGCAACACCAATACCAGCAGCAGCAGCGCGAGTCATACCATGCTCAGTACCACTCCCCAACTTCTCCTCACAACAGCCAGCAGGCGTCGTTCCATGGCTACACCCCCGTTTCGCACTCAACTGTGTCGCCACCGCCCATGGAAGACGCCATGGGTCTGAACCACCAGGCCAACGGCACCCCTCCTCAGGGTCCGCCTCGCGCGTATGAGAAGGGCTAAATGGAAAATCATATTTTGGGGGCATGTAATGAATCATGTCGGGAGTACATTTAGGTTGGGGGGGGAATATGTTTGGATCACCTTGGCTCACATTTATGATACCACGTCTATCTTGTCTTTGACGTCTAGCAGACCGACGCCTAAAACGCATTAAAAATCCTATGCGTAGTTTTAATATATGGTCTACAGTCTATATCATTGGACATTCGCTTGCTTTCCTCTACTCGACGTCGGAGAACTCCTCCGGCGCAACATATGGACCAGCGGCGCCCATCGTATTGGTGACATATCTTATTCTGTTAGTGCCTAAATCAACGAGCCTTGTGGATGAACAAACTTTGTGTGGCTACCACGAGCAGCAAGCTGACCCTTGTTGTTGGTAAAGGTCACGGAGGTGTATGCCAGGGTCTTGCCGACTGCGGTAGTTAGCATCGCAATTTTGGGAATAAGGCTATGGAGGGTCGGCATACTCTTGTCACAGATGGCAGTGCCCTTGAGGAGATCACCCGCCTTTCCTCCGGGGCTGAGATACGTGACTAGGCAGGCATCGTCAGTAATGCGTAACAAGGAGACACAAGTCTGCGGACTCACCATTGAGGTCAGTAGAGACTCCAGTTGCGAAGCGGCCGGTTGAGGCAACAGCTAGCGAGCCGCCGAGATCAACCAGGCTCGCGATTGTGCCGCCGTGGATCGTCTGTAACCGGTTCTATGGGGCGAGAGAAGCACCGTCAATCCATGGTCGCTCTACCAAGACGCCAGGGCAGACCAGGCTTACTGTGTGGTCTCTGTGGATGTCGAGCTCAAAGTCAACTCGACCCTCTGAGGCACTGATAACTCGGAACTACGTCTTCCAGTCAGCGAGATAGTCCAGCGCAAGGCATGCGCCGTCGGTTACATGTTTTCCCAGCAACCTGCAACCGATCGTTAGCCATGGATGTTGCCCAATGCAAGTAGGCCCAACTTGACCAGGATGGAAACAAGCGAGGAATAATGGGACGGTTGCATTCCCAAACGCACCTGGGCTCGAGGCCTGAGTCGGCCATGAATGACCGCATAACCTGCCGAGTTGGCGATTAGCCGACGACAACTATTGTCGGCATTGCCGCGGGGAACAGAGAGAACTAGCGATACTCACAGCCTTGGTGAAGTGCGTGGGGGAGAGCTTCTTGGCGGCCATCTTGAGCAGTCAATTGATCCTGTACCGGTCGGCTTCTGTGTTGTCTCGGCAAAAACAAATGTTTATTGTTGAATCCGGGGGCTCGATCCCAAAGGCCGGAGTCCCTTGCAGTAGCTCTTCTCCGCCTTGAACGCCGACTCGGCTGTCGCATCAACAGATAGCCAGGAGCCGGGGCTGCTAGCGGCATAGCTTTCGCGGTATCGCTGGGGCTCTGACGTAGCACGCTGGCCGCGCTTTAGCCGGCTCGCCGCTTACCCAAACCAGACTAGCCGCTGGCTGCCTTGGGGTCGGCATGGATGGTGTGGAGCAGCGTGCAGTGCTGATATTCTTTGGAGCTTCAGTTCTTGAAGTCGCACATCGTGAACAACTGCAACCTTTGCTGCCCCCAGCACTCCGCCGAGCCACCCCGCCACCACCCCGAAGCTTTCCTCGACTCGACTCGCACCCGCATCCGCTGGCCGGACTCTCCACCATCCTCGCTTCCTCTTCTATCATGAGATAGCAGCTCTCCCACGTCCTGACTGACTGATTGCGCTGCGCAGCCCGTTGCCCAACATGTCAGTCAGTCCAGCGCCGGCCCTCCAGCTGGCCGAGTACCTGGAGAAGCTCCCGGGCACGACCTTTAGGAAGCTGTACCAGCAGCCCTCCACGGCCTTTGCCATCTTCCGCCGCATGCTGCCGCACCTGGGTATGCCACACTGCTGTCCTACGTTTCGACATGCTCGTCGGGGAGGGGCTGCGCCGTTGCTGAACCCTCATAGCCAAAACATTTGTCATGCGCATCCTATACATGCCCAAGCCGATCCTACTCACCGACCTCGATGACTGGGTCAAGCCGAGCGCCAAACGGTACGGACGCCAGTCAGCAGGTGCACGCCGCAGTCACTAACATCCGCAATGCAGGCAAAAGGACCAGGCCCTGTCCATCCTGCGCGTGCTCTACATCGTCCAGATCACCGCGCCGTCCAAGGAGCGGCCGCAGGAAATGCAGCTGACGGTCAACTTCAAGACATCGCTGCGCCTCGCCCTATCCGGAGGCGGCACCCACAACTCCTTCGGCGTGCCGTCGACCCTCATCGTCCCACCCGAGATCGACATCCCGTTCATTGACCGCTATGCTCGAAAGAAGTGGGAGGACATCTTACACTTTGTCGTCTCCAGTGTGGGGTACAAGAGCACCAGCGACGTTTCCGGACCGAATAAGAGCGTTAAGGAACTTCTCATCGCTGGCCGCCTTGTTGACCGTCGCCCAAGTGGCTCCATTGGCATCACGAAGGCGGGCTTCACCTTTTTGCTGCAGGAGGCGAACGCTCAAGTGTGGACGCTACTGCTGCTGTGGCTCGAGGCCATGGGTACTAATAAGCAGGCCGGCCTCGAAGCCACCGACATGTTGTCGTTCCTCTTTGTTTTGGCGAGCATGGAGCTGGGTCGTGCGTACGACACCAATGCGCTCACTGAGCAGCGCAAGAACATGCTCGTCTCCCTCGTCGACTTCGGCCTGATTTACATCCCCAACCACAAGCGGTCCATGTTCTTCCCGACGCGACTCGCCACGACGCTCACCAGCAGCGGAAACAGCCTGCGCACCATCAGCGACGGCGTGGCTGCTGCCACAGCCGCAGCATTCAACACCAGCCAGTCCAACAGCGCGTCGGCGTCCGGCGCAGGTTCTGGCAGTGGAGGCAACACGGATCAGAAGGGCAGCGTTATCATCGAGACCAACTACCGCCTCTACGCCTACACCCAGTCCACCCTGCAGATTGCCGTCCTGGCCCTCTTCGCCAAGCTCAATATGCGCTTCCCAGACATGGTGGCGGGCCGCCTTTCGCGGCAGTCGATCCGGCAGGCCATCAACTTTGGCATCACGGCCGACCAGATCATCTCATACCTGGCGGCGCACGCCCACGATCAGATGCATCGCACGGCGGCGCTTAACAACAAGCCCGTGCTGCCGCCCACCGTCGTGGACCAGATCCGGCTTTGGCAGCTGGAGAATGAGCGCATGAAGACGACGGGTGGGTTCCTCTTTAAGGACTTTGAGGACCACAAGGAGTACATGGCCGTCGCGGGCTTCGCCGAGGAAGTGGGCGTCCTGGTGTGGCGCAACGATGTCAAGGGCATGTTCTTTGCTAGCAAGCACGAGCAGATCAGAGACTACCTCAAGATTCGTAAGAAGGCCGAGTGAAGCGGGATTTAGGCTCCGCCGTGTAAAGGATATGGGAACAGCGCGAGAAAAGGAAGAAAAGAAGACGACTGAGATGCAAGCGGAAACAAGAATGCGCCATCAGCCACAAAGGGGCTGAGGCAGCATCGGCGTTGAGGGCGTTGGGAGAGCATTCGAATCCCACATCAGAGGGGAACGTCTCGAGTCGGGTTCCAGAGGCCCTTTGCTTTAAGAGCCTTCATCTGTATCTATAGAGGAGTCATGCGGGAGCCAAGAATGCAAACTCCAGGGCAATGATGTACCGATTTGAGCTGAAATGACAATATTAAAATTGTTTGTCGCGCATTCACGGCTGCAAACAGAATAAAATCACGGGTGTAAACGGCACATAATGACACAGGGTTGGAGTCGCCTTCTCATTACTTTGTAGTACTAGCTTTTACAACTGAGCTTCTAACAATTCGAGCGTACCGCATTCGATCAATTATCCACACGGAAGAATATCCATGGCGAGCCCTCAGGATATATCGGAACTGTGCCACGAAGCCGCCGCCCTTGTGTACGCCCTGTCCTTTGAGCCCAAGGAACCCCATGCCTCCCTCTCCCATCTAAGCAAACCCCCCAACGATGCAGCCTTGAACCGTTTACTCCTGAAAGGTACGCCAAACGCAAGCTAAACCAGACTCGAAACAGTTCCCTGAGATGATTGACATGTTCGCGACGATTCTCGCGATTCTAGTACACGCTCAACCGCTTGCTGTGACTGGGGCCGGATTGACTAGCAAGCATCTTCTTCGCGGAGCGAGAGTGGGCCGAGTCCTTGAGCGAAGATAAGCTCCGTCGTTCCGATTTCCGGCTGCTCGTTCCAAAGATGCGTGTCATGAGACTCTTTTCCTCCATGGAGCCTCCTTTGGGAAGCAGACCGGGGCGGTTGTGCCGACGAGCGTAGGATTGCTGCCAGTCGTAGAGCGAGCGGCGCGCCTCGGGTGTAGTGCACAGTGATTCTAGGTGAAGAAACACTCGGAGAGTGTATACGTCGTCCTCTGCTTGAGCCTTTGATGGTGTCTTGGTTCCCATGAGAGATGGCAGGGCTGATGTTGTCGTTGAAGTGGGCAGGCCACCCGGACGAGACACTGGTTTTCTCTCAGGCGTCCAGCTCTTCTTTGGCGGTCGTTGGAACGGTGAGTTGGGCTTGTTGCTCTTGTTGCTCTGTCCCGACTTCAACTTTTCGGCTGAAAACTTGTCATGTAAGCTAACGAAGCGTCCGGACCAGTATGCGGATGGCTGGGGAGAGCCGATGTGATAGACAGTCGGTTCTGGCTGCACCGGTGTCCTCGCCTCTGGGGTAGTGGAACGACTCGATAGAGGAAGCGACGCAACGGATGGGCGTGGCAGCCGGAGCCGAGAGGTGCTTTGCGGAAGTTGGGGTCGTGATGATGAGGCCGAGGTCTTTCGCGACGAGCTCCCCAGGGTCTGAGAATTATTGGACCTTGCGATTAGAGACGGACGCGAAATGGACGTCTTTAGATCATTCAGAACGTTCATGGTTCGGGATCTTGGCAGCAGGCTACCCTGCTTTGGGGGAGGGTCGACTGCTGGTAGCCAAGGCTCGTGGCTCTCAGGGGGCTCGTTTTCATCTTGTCCTGGGCTGGAAAATGCAGAGGGGATGTATGAAACTGAGGAGCTTGTTGGCAGCCTCGACTTGAAAGACAAAGGCGGCAACGTCGTAAATTTTGAGGGACGTCGAGTCGAGAAGCTAGCTGCAGCACCTTGGGAAGCCGACAGAGCGTTGACATTAGACTTTGCAATTGTAGCCGTGCTTGCCAGCGAACCCTGCGCGGAAAAGCTGGCGGAGATCCGTCTCGTCTTCTGTCTCGCGTGATCCCTGTCCGCGGGAGTCAATGATTCGGTGAAGCCGCAGTCCTTGATGCCGGGAACAATGAGAAAGGTCTCACTTCGCGTAAAGTCTGGCCCACGGGAGTTCTTGATTGGGCCGATCGGATCTGATATTGTTGGCCGCTGTCTTTTGCCAGTGGTCGAAAACTTGGCCGGCGCGGGGACTGCTCGAGGGCTGACTCGACGTGCTGCCTTACGGGTTGTCGTCGCATCTCGCGCGGTAGCAAGCTTGGGCTCTGAATACATCGACGGGATTTTGAGAGACATTGTTGCGCTAGTTCTCGTAGGAAAGCTGATTCAATGATCGGACATTGAGGAGCGAAGCAAGGGTGCCTTTCAGTGATTAGCAGACCTTGTCGAGGGTTTCAAGCAATCTTGAAGCCGCTACAGTCCAAAGGCTTCGATTCAAGCAAAGGCCTTCGCGAGATATAAACAATAAGTCGAATACGCGGCTTCTGTTCGGCGTTGGGGGGCAACAAAGCAGAACAATGGCGACACGTGAGTTGTGATACTCGGTGCCGACAATGGACAATGACAATGGGTGGCTGTCGACTGTACAATAACAAGGAACGATGGTGCAGTGAATGTGTTGACAACAGCAACAGTGTCGACTCTGTTCGTATTAGAGACTGCAGCCACTGCAGCCGTGGAATGGGTCGGCTTGAAACGCGGGACGGGGCTGGCGATGCTCGAGTTGGGGATGGGATTGTGATTGAGCAACACGCGCGGGCAATTTTCTCTGTCGAGGAGTCGCGTCGTGTGATGCCCACGAGAAGTAGATTGTATCTTTTTTTCCTGCTTCTCGGGTCCCGGTGGTCATTGGCAATGGGAGGCAGTGGCAGTTGGCAGAATGACCATGGCAATGGCTGCCAGCTGGCAACCAGAGCCAAACCCTAACGACAGGCGGCAGTCGCGCAGGACTCAGCGCAAGTGCCCAAGTCGCAGAAGGCAGTCACTCAAACACGAGCAGAATCCTTACACTCCCAACTAAGTTGTACTGTATTGGTTTGTTCATTCATTCATTCATTCAGTCGTTCCCCGGGCCGCGCGGAGGCGAAGCCTGTCCTGACGCCTTGCGAAGTGTCCATCTAGCTGGCTCCCATGCTCCCCAGTCCACCGTCTATCAATTGCCGACACCGTTGACCTTGACGCCGCCGTCGCTGTCGTCCCCGCTCCAGCCGTCAATCTTAAACTTGAACTCCATGTCGCCCTCGCCTCGCGGCACTTCGTTGCCATTGCCATCCCACAGGGCGCGCTCGACCACCGTTACGTTGCCCTCCCAGTCCACCAGAACCACTGTCTGCCGCTGCGTGCCGTACATCCCCGTTTCAAAGCCCATCACAGGGGGGGTGCTGGGATCAGGCCGAGTCTCGAGCATCAGGCTTTCAGCCGCCGCCTGGTCGTCGGTTGCCCATTCCGCATGTCCCTTGGCCATTGCCTCCTTCATTGCCTCTTGGTGTACCTTGTCTCCGATCGGCGGGATGAAGATGCTATGCTTTAGCTGGCTAATGAACTCGAGAAAGCTGCTGTTGGGATCCTGTGGGGGAAGTGTGTCCTTGTCAAGCACGGAGAAGAGGTTGCTGATGAGGTCCTTCTCGCTCGATTTCGTTGCCACTGACTTGTCGACAGCCTCTTTTAGAAGCTCCTTTCCGAGCCGGATCTTGGGCCACTCATCGGCCGATCCATCCATGTCAAATACGGCATTGCTGAGCCCCCATACTTCATCCCGACCCTGCGCCACAATGGGCACATCCTCGACATCACCCGCCCGGTTACTGACGATGGCGATGCCTTCCGTGTTCTTTCTTAGCTTGCCACAAACCATCGAGAATCCGCCGACGCCCTTGACGCCGTCGTCCTTGACGAGATGATGCACGCCATCTTTGACGCTCTCCTCGGGCAGCCCGCCGAGCCAGGCCGTCACCATGCCTCCGCGACTCTTCTGGGCGTGCACGGGATGCTTGCGGTCTCCAGTGTCCATCTCGCGATAGTTGGTGAGTACTGCAATCAATCCGTCCTGGGTTAGGCCAAACCACGTGCCTTTCTCAGCCCGCTGCAGGTCTCGGGCCGAAAGCACCTGTTTGCCGGAAGTGCCATGCGTCCACCAGTGAGGCCGCGACGTCGGCCTGAGAATGAACTCATCTCTGTTGTCGATCAAGACGAGCGAGTAGTCGGGGTGCGCGGTCGTAAATAGCACGATACACATGATGGAGAACGCGTACTGTGGGTGGATGAATGTGAGTGTAATTCAAGTCGCTTTGCCGAAAGCCGTTTCCAAATAGCTGACGAAGGTGGCAACCGAGGAACGTTGCTGGTCGGTGGGGTTGTGGAGGGGCTTTTAAGCATAACCAGTGTTCCCCAGTAACACCCACCGCCAGTCACCGAACGGCCAAGCTCCCAGACGCCAGACCGAACATGCCACAGCCGTCGGCTAGCCGAGAAAACGTGAGATGCGAGTTGCGTCGATAGCGGCGGGGCCTCGGCAGGCCTCAAGTCGCTGAACAGCCTGCGATGATCTGCTGACCAGGGGTTGGCCACTGGACCCGGCTTCGGCCGCCTTCCGGCGCTTGCCACGCCCCAATGGGATGTGTAAGTGCGCATGGGATAGTGAGCATCTGCGCCAACGTAGGAAGCCTCGCAAAGCCTGTTCACGATAGGTTCAGCTCGATCCCATGTGACAGCAGCTTCCATGATGTCAGTTTCGTCATGCGAGTTCCATGGTGAAACCACTCCCCTGGTAATTCCCGCCCAAATGTTTGGCCAAGCAATCGTGGTCTGATCCAGCTTCCGACGTGTCATCGTAACATTTACCACGCACCGACTTCCGCGGTTCCGCGATGGGCCGACGGACCCAACTTCGATATTGGACACCTTGCCAACGGCACACTTCCATGAGTCTCTGGCCTAATAGTGTCTCAAGGAGATTGACAATGACACCACGCCCCAAGTAAACCTGGCCTGGATTTCTGTGTTACTGTTCCCAGGGACATGCACGGCACTGAAAGAAACCGATGAGTTGTGAAGGTAAACATTGAGCGTCTTTGCTCCTGCCAATTAATGAATGAATGGGTCAATAGAGTAATTATTAAATGGATAAGACAACTAATATTTACAAGAAAAAAGGAGCCAACAGTGTATCCCTATTGTTGCTTGTTTGTGTGCCTTCTGCTGCAGCTTCTTCGCAACCTCCACCGTCTTCTTCAGCCAATCCTCATTGTCGTTCCTGATCCTGAACAGGATATCCTCTCAGCCTTACCGTCCTAATTCTAAGAACTTGATACTCTCTATCGCCATCTCCTTTATGTCTCCAAGAAGATCATAGCCGAAGTTGAGGAGAGAAATAAGTTCTTTATCGGATAGATTGTGGTGAGCTGATGGGATATCTCGAGGGTTCGGCCTGATGCTCTCCTTAGCCTCCTTACTGGCTTCCTTATCCATCCAGCGATATCCAAATTTCAAGAGGCGTATTGGCACACCGTCGGGTAGTACCTCATTGTTGGTTGGGATGTCTTGTGAGTTCGGGCTTTTGGCTGGCAGCTTGAAGTTGATTGGATTCTCTCAGAGAAGGCCCTTTTCGGAGATAAAGGGAACGTTGATTGGTTGCGGCATCTCGAGGTCGTTGGGTTGACAAAGTGGCAGATGCAGCTTCTTCGCAACTTCCACCAGCTTCTTCAACCAATCTTTGTTGTCGTTCCTGATCTTGGAAAGGATATCCTTCTTCAGACCTTCTCAATTGCTTCCTTATCCATCAAGCTTCTGTGTCCAAAAAACAAGAGGGATATCCATGACCCGAAAATGAACCAACACGTAACTGCAAAAAAGAAAAGAAAAGAAAAGGAAGAAAAAAAAACAAGTGCGAAACTCCCATAATCGTGAAATGAAATGCCCAATAAAAACAGAAATAAAGCCCCCAGCGTATGAATGGAGCAACAAAACGCGCAGTGAATAAGCATATGGCATCCGAAACAACACACTGTCCCTACTCCCAGCCCATATACGACCAGCAAGAGTGTTTTTACCTCACTGGGTTGCCTCTTAAATGTTCGGGGGACTGAGACGAAGGTTCCCCCGAAGCGTCCGTTTGAGACGGGGGGGCAGCCGGTTGGCCAGTCTGTTGGCCAGTCTCCGGTTGGCCAGTTGGTCGACGCATCCAGAACGGAAATGCGTCAAAGTCTTGGGCCCTGACGTCACGGAACAGGGCAGCAAACGAACAGTGTTCGTGGTTCTTCAAGCAGTGGCAGCAGCGAAGAGTCCGCATTCCCTGCTCACTTGGGTTACGGGCCACGATGCATGGGCGGCCTGCATTCTCGCACCTGCTGCATGCCCATTCAGCCTCGACTCCGCGGCCACCCTCCATCAGCAGGTGGACCTTTTCGTGGTCAGCCTTGTATTTGGGGCTGATAGTCTTGTCGCATTGGTCACAATGCCAATACGACGTTCGGCCAGATCGACCTTGGGTTACTGGTCGCTTCGCCCTGGCATTGCTGTTTGTTCCTGTAGCATCGTTAGATGATGAGCATGGCAAGGTGAGAAGGGCACTTACCGGTGTTTTCTTGAGAGTCCATTTTTGAAGACTTGGTTGAAATTATTCTGGGAATGTCAAGAATGTGTTGTTCTTCGGATTCAGCAGAGGGCGACGCCTCCTTTTATGCCCAGTTCAGGAGCACCTTTCTCCGTTGCCTTTGGGGAATTTTTCTCTGCTGGATCAATGGCACCTTTCTCCGCTGCATTTAGAGAGTTTTCCCCTCTGCTGCGTGCCATCCATGGCCTCTTTCTCTGCTGCATCTGGAGAGTTTTCATCTATCTCCGCTGCATCTGGAGATGTTGTATCTTTCTCCGGCGCATGTAGAGATGCTGATCTTTCTCCGGTGCATGCCAAGTTTTTTTCTCTGCTGCCTCGTAGGCACCTTTCTGTGTTGTGTTTGGAGCTCTACGAGCAGCCTCATCGACGGGTGTGAACCATAAGCAGCCCATATCGTAGGTGACAAAGGGGTGCCCTTTCACATAGCGTTTCTCCGAGATACCCCTGTGGCCTGGTTACGTATGCCCTCGTGGGGAGGTCGAAGCATTGTCGATGCATGTGCGATTGATACATGTCAATTCGAGAAAGTGGCCTTGTCACTCTCGAACAGGAGGCTCCTGTACATTGACCATCAATGGCACCATTGGGGAGCCTCTTTCCCTCGTTCCTGGGACTGATCGATTGGGCAGGCACGAAGCAGTCTTGACCTCAACACGCAACTCTTCCGATTCATACTTGTTTCTATGGAGTGGACACACATCCCGACTAACAGGCCAAGGAGGCGCATCACGGACACCTAGACACTCATTGATGATGTATTATTCTTCTGGCGTGGAGATGGAGGAAGCAATGGCTCAAATGAAGGATGCTGATATTAAGCGACCTCCAGCATGCTTACTACTTAGAGCGCCCCATGCCACCCCGACCAGAGGCACCTATTTCGTTTCTCTCTTCCGGGGAGGCCCAGATAGGTAGATGCAACCAAAGCGCATGCGGCGGGGAGGCCAATCTTGTGCATCCGGATCGGAAGCCAGGAGAGTTGCCCTTGGAGCTATCCAGAAGTACCGTTACATTACTATCTGGAAAAAAAATGGACTTAAGGGTAGACAGTGGATTTTTTGTCTGTATAGTGTACATATATTTTATCTTTTCATTCATTCATTTGAAGCAAGACACCATTGTAACCTGGGTGGGGAGCCTTTTGGGGCACCGAAGCCCCGCGGGCACCCGCCAGGTGCCCAGCGACCCCAGAAATGTTGTTTAAACTCTGGGGTTGATCGAGTACCCCAAGGTCCTGCGGAGCTCGGGCTTGAAACAATTGTTAGGGGACCTTGATGTGCTTGTATTCTCTAGAACCATCTATGGATACAGTGCCCCGTTATTTGCTCCCGAAGCTTGGTAATTACCTTCGTTAACTTTTCTTGGACTCTGCTCAGGCGGGAGGTCAGCGTTGGGCGGTTGCTGGGTGACCTACCCTGGATTTGAGGAACAATAATAGGATGGCCATTTTAAAGGCAGATATAAATGCTTTGTAGGAAAACTGTTCAGTCGATTTATTTACTTTTGCTGCTGTGCAAAATCTTTGGTCTGTCGTGATTGTGTGGTTGGTGAGTCGATAGATAATTAATTGGACAACTTCGTCGGCATTGCTACCATATGCCACCATCGGCAACTAACTCACTGAATCTGGCATGGGCTTTTTTTTCTTTTTTTTTTAACACCTGGGCTCTTTGTCGAACTTGGAATCCAGGCAAATCTTTTTAGGCGGCCTCTCCCATGAATGCCTGACTGCTGCGCCAGGTTGCTACCAGGCAGGAGCTTGTTTCAAAGCAGGCACCCGGGCCCTTCCTCGGGGAGAGCTGCGTTTGACTGTCATGCGTCGTCAACTTTTGCTAAATATATCCACGTAGAGTCACAAGAAATCATCTGACTACGCGTTGCGCCTGTGCTACAAGGCCATTGGCGATTTTCTTGAGCTGTATCTGGGAGCCGAAGCCTCTCCGTCTCTTGACGCTCGCGATTCCCAAACTACCCAGTGCGAGGTTCTATCCTGTTGTGACACTGGGCAAAAGAAAACCAGAATCGAGACCCCATTCACGCTGGTACTTTCCTTAGAGGGCGTGTCAGTATCATCCGTTGCTCTCGATTCTCCACGGATGACACGTCCGGCTCGCCGACGGCAACGTCCAGCCACACCTGTCGCCGCCGGTGTGCTGGACGTCAGCAAGCAGATGACTATCATGACTCTGCAAGGAGTGAGGCTGTCTCTAGCCTGTGCTTTTGCGCTGGGGATTGGCTCGTTTGAGGAATTGGGGGGGCGGGGGGATTGGGATCCGGACTCTCGGGTCAACCCCAGGCTTCGAATTGCGGCGAGACCATGTGAAGCTGAGAGCAGCTGTCCAATCCTCGCGTCTCGTCGCGCATCATCACTGACTTGGAGCGCGTTTCGTGCGTCGTGGATTGGCTAACAACCACTAGGGAGATGGCCAGGATGTTTTTTTAATTCGCGCGCTCGGTGACTTCTGCTGCTGCCTGCTCGGGCCACGTCGTCGTGGTCTGCCTGGGAGTGGACGACTCGATAAGGAGAACCAAGGGGGAGGGCGCCGTGCGGGATTGTCGGGCGAGGTCCATCGCGATGGGAGGCAATGATGTCTTCAGCATCGGGCATTGGATGCCCGTAACAGATACGACCTGAACGACGGTGGCGATGCTGCTGAAACCGCCGAATCACAGCGTGAACTTGTGCACGACCAAACCCGCCATGTGACTCATGCCTCAGGAGCCAAGGCACCACGCGGCCAAGGGGCGACAGTGTTATTCTTTGAGCCTCAGGTCATCTGCCAGGATGAGTCGAACTGACGAGCGGCGCAATGACCGGAGTTAAGGTGGCGGATGTAGGAGTAGTGGTGGTAAACGTGCGCCAGGTGGCTGGTCGGTTCTCAATGTGAGGAGTAATTAGTCATCGACAAAGGCAGGTTTCCACGCAGAGGCCTCCTAGAAGGAAGGCGGAGCTATGGAATCATTGACAACCTGAGCAATAGGAGGGCATTGACCGAGATGGCGATTGTTGGAACATGCGAGATGCGCGACTAAAAAACCGGGAATTCATGACGCACAGCGGATCACATGCGCCGACGGCACGCCGGTAGTGGATCCCCAAGATCCCGGAGGCCGGTGGCGGACCCGGCCGAGTGGAGTTATCACGTGGCCGAATGCACCGCCACAGGATGCACGGCCCATCGTGGCGCACCAAACGACCGTGCATCGGATGCATGTCCAGGCCACAAACGCACACACACACACGCACACAAGATTGGCCGTGGACAATTGCAAAAAAATAAAAAAATAGAGAGCCCATGGCCCTCGGCTATGCATACCGCATCCCTAAGGCCGCGCTGTTGAAAAGGGAAAGCTTGGCAGTATTATTCCCTGCGTATGCATCCCCTAGACGGCTTCTGCGCGGCTGTGTTGACAGAGGCGTTTTCTGCAGCTGTAGTAGAACGTTGCGAACGCAAATTACATGCGTGGAGCTCGTGATGACGACGTCCAAGGCGTGCGCGCCCTCCATCCCACCGCGTCGGGAACCAAGCGAGGGCGAGTTGGATGCGAGACACGCGTTTCCTGGCTGCCTCTCCTTGTGCGACGGGTGGACATGATTTTTTTCTCCTCGTCGCAAGGGAGCTGGTCTTGTCTTGGGATTAGAACTTTTTTTTTTCTCCTCTCCCCTGCCCTTGCTTCACAAAGCAATCAAGGCGATTCAAGCCCCCTGGTCGAACCCTGAGCCACCCCTGTCTGACAAGGACATGGCCTGCCATTGGGCCGCGGCTCGGGGAAGACATTTGTGCAACCCGGGATCTCACACACCGAACAACAGGTCGTGCTCCCACCACGAGCTAAGTAAGCGTAACGGGGCAAGTCGGTTTGGCTCCCGAGGTGCAGATGACGCATCTGGGCCCTCCGAGCACTCTGTCGGCCACCTCCTTGGCGTTGGCAGCCGACTCTGTGGTCGAGCACACAACTGGTCCACGCACTCCTAGACCACCTCTAAGACGATCACGACTGGGCATAAACGCGCCCGAACAGGAGGGGTTTGTTCCAGGCGATGACTCTTACGGCGGGCACGGGGCTGATGAGTTTGGCAACTGACCATCTAGATGAACAGAATCTTGCTTCGATGGGGCATCTCCCTCTGTCACCGACTTGTGCTGGATGTAGGCGGAGCCTTACTCCTCCGCTTCGCGCCTGCTCCGTATTATCACGTCGAATCCAGCTCCGCCATGAGGGCCATGCCGACACTTTACCCCCCGCCCTTGCTGGGGTGTCAACGAAGGATACCCAGGCGATTACCGGATAGCCTGTGCCCCTCACTGCGGGACGTTTTTTTTTTTGACAATGCTCTTTCGGCTGTTGGGAAGGTAAAAATGCCAACCTGGTAGTTGTGTGAAAAAGCAACACCAAAGGAATCCGGATGCAGTGATCCCCTGCCTGCAGCATGTTAGCTGGCGCCCTGCCGCTACGGTGCGGTGGCTTACCCGTGCCATCCTGGGGCCTACCGCGACAGGTCGAATCCGCTATAGCCTAAGGGACAGTGCATTATGATATCCCTGGCACCTTGGGTTACGCGCCTTGCTTCTGCGTGCCCCTTCCCGGCCCGCAGTGCAAGGCATGTTGATTGCTGGCACTTTTGGCAATATCAAAACAGGATTCTGTGTGTGACCTGCTCAGAGCACAGAAGACGTAGCCTCGTATCTTCTGGTTCGTGACATAGCCGCGGACGTCCACCAGCCCAGGTCTTCCCTGCACATCAGAAAGGCGGAACGTGAATCGTGCGGCGCCAATATTATCGAAAGTTGTCCTTGCATGTGTCACTTGTTTGTATTTTGTGATGTTCTCGCGCCCGTTTACTCGGTAGTGCAAATGCGCTCCCGACCCGTCCGTAATGTTTGCTAGAGCTCCGATGGGGGTATCTGAGCCCTCCGATGCCTGTCGCCCACATACCGCTGTATTCAAATTCAAAAGTTTGTGCCGAAACATGGTGACCCACGAGGGCAGATCCATCCTGGGCAAGCAACCGAGCAGCTGGCACCCGATGGAAGAGTCGGTGAGAGGTGTCGAGTTGTCGACTCGTCGCGTTGGCAGGCCTACGGAGGGAGCCTAGAGCGGCCGTTTTCAAGGGCCCTCCTTTTGGAGGGGCAGTGACGACCGGCGGCTTGGTGTTTCTCAATTCCTCGGTGAGTGCAGCGAATAGACGACTGCCGCTGGGGTAATATGCGGCATCGTAGCTTGCTTCCTGCACCAGGGTCGACGAGGTCGAGGCCACGGCAAGACTCCCCGGGGCGCGATGAGGGCGTGTGGAACCGGCTCGCGGCCAACTTTGGAGACCGCCTGTTGTTGCAGGGCTCGATACCTTGGGCAAAAGGTAGCTAATGTACGAGTACAGTAGCTTCAAGACGTCAATAACTGCACGCCTAGATGTGGCCTCTTGGGCGGTGCCATTGTTGAATGGCCTGCTGGCCGGTGAGTGTGCATATCGACGTGTCCAGCAGGCTGTGTGCATCTGGGGGTGTGGTGTAAGAGCCACCGTTGCCAATAGGCTGCCAGGATCTGGTCCCAGGCGGGCCCGACAAGCCGGGGCGGGCGGTTTGCTTGGACATCAATACAGAAGAGGGGAGGGTTCGTTGGGAGACGATACGTCTAGGTGCAGCTAACACCATGACAGCACAGCCAGCAGGACGCCGGCAGGCGACGATGGCTTCGTCCTGTGAGTCACATCTCGGCCTGCTGAACAGAAGCGCCCACAGTCAAGGCATGGCGGCGCGTTGTCTGTTTGGCGCTACTGCTGATGGTACAGCGCAGGCGTATCGGCCGAGAAGCAACGTTCTACGTGGTAGAGGAGGGCGTGCCGCTCAATGAAATTAGAGCAACCACGAGGCTTGCGCAAGGAGCGTCGAGTTTTGATGAGCAGCCCCTCCAGGCGGTGGCACAAAAAGCGTTCGCAGGAAAAGAAAAAAAAAAAAATACAAGCAGATCTGTCTCGATGAAAAAATTTGCAGGTGAGAAGCCGCCGACACTTGATACTGTGTCGCATTGTTGCGATTGTTGGCGTGCCGCAGACCAGGGCGTAAACAAGGCTAGGGGCCAGCTGGGGTGCGCATGGAGTTGGGGACGGTTCATGGGCACGGAGGATGGGAATGGAATCAATGGATCCGACGGCGGATTTGCAATAAACAAGCCTGGGACGGACGACAAGGCAGGGCCAACAACAAGAGACCCGGCGGCCCAGCACGGAAGGAACAGAGGGTGTGCGCCGAAAGGGGTGCGCCGAGAGCCCCGGGAGGCGTGCGGCCAGCTGGGGAGAGACAGCAGCGTCCTCATAGCAGATGTGTTAAGCTGGGGGCCGGGTGCGAGTGTGGCTGTGGCTGTTATTCTTGGCCCTGGCCAGGCCTAATAATTGCCTGGCATGGTTGCACAGACAGCAGCACGACAGACCTGTGTGCGGCGCAATGTCACACCAATTTTTTCTCTACAATTTTTGACTTGTTCAAACACCAAAAATCTTGTGCGCTGCTGGGGCGTCCCCTGGCTTCGCTTCAACTGCAGCCCAACGGACCTATGCGCAACTCGTTGCATGCTCCTTGTTCCACCCATGGGTATTGGACTGTTGGTCATCACGGACCGGACTGGAGTGGGAGGCTTTGCAAAGCATGCTTATGCCGCAGCACGCACCCTTTCCTCGTCTGCTGCGTCAGGCCTGAACAGACGACTACAAGGCAGCATCATTCTTTGAGCACGCCCATAGGCAGACATCATTCGAGTCATAGCGGTGCCAGTCGCCATCTGTAATCTTGATTAATAAAGCGAGATTCCGAAGATTGGGCCGAAGGCAAAATCACGGCATCAGGTTGGGCTGGAAAAGCTCATCTCATTAATTAATTACGGCTTGCGGTCGGGGGGAAGAGGGGGGCGTGTGCGAAACCGCCTCGACCCATAGGCGTAGCCTTAATCTCGGGGCCTGTGACATGGTGGAAGGAGACCAAGGTGAAGGGGATCCCAGACCGAGCGCCTAAATCTGGGTGTGTGTGGCGCCTGGCTTGGACTGTGCGTGCACTGTACTGTGCAGGGCGGACACCGCAACGCATCACCACCCGCCTGGGACGATGGAGTCTGTCCTACTATTACATCACTGGGTGAATGGAAGGCATGTGGCAGTGGGTTCCTTTCGTCTTCTAGGGATGAGAAATGTACTCGGATCCGCTTGATGCTGGCCCGACTTGTCTTGCAAGAATTTGTGCGGACACCACCAGGCCATCCATCTCCAGTTACAAGTACACGCCAACCCATCTCCCTTCCAGTGCGGATGCAGCCTCGTGCTGCAGTGGGTGTTTATATATGGCTGCTGAAAAACAAAGCAGCCCAGGACGACGCAGCCAATACGTCAGTCAACTGTCAATCAAGGTGGATTCTCACCAAATCAATGATCCATACACGGACGACGGACCGCCGCCCGCGAATCCACAGAAAGGTCGCCAGTCCTAGCCTTGATGAATGGGCTCCACGCAGACACTCCCCGCGCCCGTGATGGGCAGCCTTCTCACTGGTTTTATGGGGACTTGTCGCCGCTGCCATCATGGATAGTGCTGCATCAAGGCCCCGGTGCGCTGCGGGACGGCCGCTAACCTCAGTGACCGTCTTCTGGGACAGACACGCGGGTTCAGGGGCCCCGGCCAGAAGCTTGGAAGGCCTCAATGCCTACCCCTGCCCTGGCTTCATCCTGGTCCTGCAGCTGACGGGCATTTGCGCTCCATAATCCATTTAATCTTCCCGTTCCGACTTCCATGTCCGCAAAAGCCCAAGCGCCGGCTCCAGGATTTCTCCCTTCTCCAGCGGACCCATTGCTAGCCCTAGCCCTGGCACACAATGAGCGAGCGAGGGTTGCCACAAACCCGGATCCTAGGGCTGCTCCGTAGCCAAATCTCGGTACGTCAAAGGCTGGCGGAGCCCCCCCCCCCCCCAGGGAGCGGAGAGCTTGAAGAGCGGGAGTGTGTGCTGGTTGTGCTCCTCTCCTTTCCCCCTTCCCTGTGCTTTGTGGGCAGGCAGCAATAAAAACTCCCGGGATGATACTGGTTGCACAGATGAGAGGGCACTTACAGAGTCGCACTGGCCAGCGCGACTGGCGAATACGGTGCCAGCACTCTGGGCACACAGGCACTCAGGAACCACCTCGAAAGGTGTTCGTCTCGGGTGCTAGCGTGCCTCAGGAAAGCCAAAACAGGGGAGAAAAGAAGTATTAAAGACCGAAGCAGGATCTGTGTGACACCAGGTGCGGCTCTGCGTAATAGCAAGTCTTCAAACTTGCGACGGTGGACGAGAGATGGACATGGCATCTGAGACTGTGCCACAGCGATAGTCCTAGAACGGCCGAGACGGCGAGTTGGTCATCCTATAGATTCCAGCGCTCCCCATGGTTGGACAGGTAAGACAACGTCGGGAGCCAATCAGTATTCGTGAAGAGACCGGTCGTCTGGGGCTGCAAAGCGAGTCAACCGGGGGAAAGGGCCCAGACCAATCTCGGCCGAGGTATGGACCATCTGGGTATGCTCCAGGGGCATGGCAATGTTTTGAACTTTTGACGTCCGCCGCTGCCTGGACAGTCTCCATAACGCCTCCGGAACATCCACTCTGTCGGAGCCAGTGGACAGCCAAAAGAGGACCGGCTTTTCTTTAGTCTGAGAGGTGGAGGGAGCGGAGGCCCTGGCTAGTCCAGTCGAAGAGGGCCGAGATGCAGAATATGGCGGGGTTGGGTGGATAAAGGGCCCGGGATGACGATAGAGCGCCACGCTTTTCCCACCTCGGGGCACCAGGAAGCCACCCTATTCGCGAGCCGTTCCTTCGGTGCAGGGTTTCCCGAAGCCCGTCCAGCGCAGCGAGATGGAGATGGGACAGAAATCTTGCCTCTCCAGTTATCCATCCATCTTGCTTCAACCCCGCCATCCGATGCGGAGAAGCGGCGGTGGCCAAAAGCCGGCCCATCCGCCCATCCCATCCCCTCTCAATGCGCGCTCGGTGGCGGAACGCACCATGGGAAGCCCGCCCCAAACTCCAGGTTTCTGGCAGCAGGAGGCAATTCAAGAAAGCGGGCAGCCGTCTCACTAATGCAAGGGGGGACGATTTGGTGCGCCAACCTTCTTTGTTTGCTCGGCCACCACCGTTGATCGACACATGGCGGCGGGTGCCTGGACGGGACACAAGACAAGCCAGGGTCCAGAAAAAAAAGAAGAGGCGCTCGCTTGCCCTTGGAAGAATTGACGAGCTTCGTAAAACATTTCACGTATTGACGTAGTACTGTGCCGCGTGTATCGGAGGGGTCCCCCAATATGCGGCGAAATTCGGTCCGCTTCGACTCGGCAAAGTCGCTCACTGATGCAGCTTCGAGAATATGGCAGTAGACTTGTTCGCATCGGGGTCGCAGCCATGCATGTGACGGTCTGCCCCTCCACTCAATGCCACGAACGCAGGCCGGGGTTGGCAAAAGGGTGTGGTACAAGACGAATCACGCTGCCACGGGCGCTTCCAGATGGCCTATGACACGGCCAGCAACGCCGTGCTGATGACGGATGTGTTGTGCAGCTGCCTGCGTGGATGCCCGCGTGAGACGGCTGCTGGCTGATCGATAAAGCGCTGGCGCATCCACCACGAGGCGGCTGGCCGGCCATCTTGGTTGCTGGACGAGCTAAGTGTGGCCGCTGTCAGTGCGGACCATGCCTTGACCGTGAATGGACGTGACTCGTGCAGAATTCTTCAGCCTCGCCTGGCTGTTCTTCAAGCCGGCGACTGCCTACAACGCTGCCTTGTCGGCTACCTATAGCCACCTGCCAGTATAAGAAGCACAGGACTCTCGGCAAGACTTCATCCGCCGCGGCCAGAAGACGACATATCTGGTTCCACATCTGGTCGGCCGAAACTTCCCATTCCAGAGTCTTGGTCTCCAAGGCGTCCAGGCTCAGGCTATCGACAACCACTGGATTCTTGTTCGCCTCCCTTGGAAGACTGATCGCGAACGAGGCGGGAACCCACATGCTCCGAGTCGCGGCTTCGTCGCGTCGCATCGCACCAGCCAGCACCTGTGCAACCTGAAAAATTTCGGAACCGTCCAAGGAGCCTGGGGCTCCAAGCCAACGGATCCTTGCCGGCAACAACGGCGTCAGCTCGTATTGTGGTGGCCTGTGTGCCATTCCGTCCGACCTGAGTGCTTCCTCCAGGCCTGGTCTTCAGGGCAAGGCTAGACCTAGGATTCTTTTATCGCGGAGGCCTAGGAGAAGGTTCAAGGGCCCAAACTCAAGTCCCGGGTCTCGAGTGAGCAAGGGCCAGGGCGTGTGCCAACCGATCAACTGGGAAGAGCACGTTCTGAATCACACCGAGCGGCTTCAGTCCAGCTGGTTGGCGCTCCCCGCCGCTACTGCGCGCACTACAGCGTCCCTTGCCCTGGGCGCCCACCAGACGACGGCGCGCGGCTAGAAGCCCAAGGAGAAGGAAAATTTTTCACCGGAACGACGTCGCGGACACCCGGAGAGCGGACGTTTGGATTGTATCCCAGGCCGTCATTTCGCTTACTCCTCACTGGTAAATTGACTGGCACTGTTGGTGGACCAGCGGCAAGGCTCCAGCTCTAGGGCCCGCTGCCGGGAGGCGCCTTAGTTTCACTACAGCTCGCCAAAGGAAAAGAAAGGGCGGCGTTGCTGAAAGGGCCGTCGAAGCAAAAAGCAACTCCAGCGGGTGGTGATAGCCGTCGTGCAGGCAGTCAGTCCTACAGTCCCTCGGACCAGATTGTTTTGCTTCTTTCGCTCGGCTGCGCTAGTCGCCAGAAAATTCTCTCTCTCTCCCGCCTTGTCCCTGCTATCTCTCACATCTCATCCTCTCCCTTGCGCGGAGGAACTCACTAGCGAAATCCGAAGCGTTGAGATCCTTTGCGTGCTTCTTCAGCAAGGGCTCTGAGGCTGTCGAGATTGCGGCGGCTGGTCTGTGTGAGGACAATTGCAAGCGAAAGGCCCAGGGTTGGAGGCACGGACGGGAATATCAACCACACCAAATTCCCAACGGACGGACAAGGCCGCCAATAGGGACACCCCTTGAGGAACAATTATTGGGTGTTTGGCTCTGAGACCCAACGACACAGCGCACTCGTACGCAGACGCAGTTATTTGCGGCGTGCTCGGTGCTATACGTGCATGGTACAGCGCAGACTCGGACGGACCCAACATTCGCCATCCGACGACCAACGAGGCTGGCCATCAGGTCCTCGAGTTGTCTGCCCTGAGGCGTGCTATCTTGCGCTGCCCCTTTGCTGGCGGGGGAGTCCTTTCCAGCGCGGGACGCCCCTATTGGGCATTCATCAATCAGCGTTGGCGCCCAGCAGTTTGTCATATACAGACTGACTCATCAAGTGAAGCTGCTAGCAATCGCAAGTGTGTACTGGCTGCCACGAGCAGACGGTTGGGCCACTGACAGCGGGTGCAGGTCAGCAGAAATAGGAGGGAGCCCAGCGATTGAACAAATCATTCTCTCGGATCAGACCCCTTCGACAACGTTTGGCCCAACCAGCAGCTTGCCCAACGGCGGTCCATCCGTCTGCGCCAGTAGTGCCGGTTGAGCGAGACTGACAGAGAGGGCACTGCCGAGCGTGCTGCGTCACCAAGCATCGTGCAGGCGCGACGTGCAGACGACGGATTCGGCTGCGCGGTGCGATACAGACAGTGCGACACGCACAGTAGTGGCTTGCGCCGCAAAATCCTGTACTCGGCGACGGAATTACTAATACCACGCCCTCTTCCAGGCGCACCTTCCTCTCCCGCTGCGGACCGCCAAGTCCACAGCGAGCGCAACTGCGAGGCGGGCAACCCGGCCATCCCATGCTTTTTCCTGCCACCCCTGGCATCCCTGTTCAACTCGCCCCCCATTTCAACTAGTCACATCCACCCCTGCTGCATGCCGGTCGCCCCTCCCTCCTTTTCACACCCCTACGCAAGTCAATGACTCCCCAGGCCAGAAACCCACACATTCGGCCCTCCCACTGAATAATATATATCGCGACACACTCCCATTCTCACTGCTCTTCTCTCTTTTCTTTCAGCATCTTGGCGTATTGCCAATCAAAATCTTCCCCCCAAAACGATTTCAACACAGCCTCGCCAGCACATCGGTGCCGACGTCATCGCTCATTTCACAAATCATATTCGCTGGTGCTGCCGAAGCGTCCAGCGTCTTCTCGCAACTGCGACCGGGTTGATTGGAACGTGGTGCCCTTCCCTCCGGGAACTATAACTTTACAGATCGGTCATGTTCGCTGCACAAAGACACTTCACCAACCCTTTCCCATCCGACTACATACCGAGGTGACTGGCCTGATCCATCACCTCCACTAGGACGCCACTCCCTCCCCTGGCGCGTCCTGACCGTTGACTCTGCAAAGCAAAGAACATTCTCACTGCACCGTTGACGCGCATTCGAACGTCACGAACACAACCCCACTCCACAAAACATTCAATCAAACACCAAAAACACACAGAAAATCACAACAACCCGCAATTTTGTAGGGATATAAAAGCATCGATCTCCACGACTGCTGGTGCGTGGAGGAGAGGCTGTTGAAGGATATCTCGGATATCAGAACAAGAACAGAGAAGAGCGCGATGAGTTACGCATCTCCACGAACACCAGGATCGACTCCGATCCACGATTACGACCCAGTCTACGCGAGGATGTCGGCCACCCCTACTCCTTCGCCCCGTCCTGGATGGGCAGACATCACCACTCCTGGTCGACCCGCCACCCGCGCGGCCCATGGACGGTACAACAGCTACTCCCAGGAGGGGAGCTTCAGCCCGCGGCCTCCGAGGGACTCTCCCCGCTACAACAGCTCTGGGCAGTACAGCACGGCAGATGTGAGTTACAAATATTCTTCATCGTCGCGCAAGCCTTCTGGGCCATCTCCCCGCACTTCCAAGCGGGACCGCCGCTACTCGTATACCTATGTCCGGGCTTCCACCCCCTATGGAGAATCCGACGAGGACGAGATCATCGAGACCATGGGGGACACCTATGTGCTTCCTGCTCAATCGCGGTCCAAGCACTCACGCAGACATTCCTTCTATTGTCCTGAGGATTTTGGGGGATGGTACACTAATTACCACGACTACCTGCAGGGTGCCCAGACTGTCGCCTACGACGAGTACTACTATGGTCATGAGCAGCCCGCGCCCATGTACCAACAATCTCCCCAGCCTCATGTGCGACCTCCCACCAGCTTCGGCCACCACCGCCGTTCCTCCACGGCTGTCCCGCCCCGCCCCCAGACTGTTCGGCCTCCTAGCCGAGCTCAGCGCTCCAAGCCTGTCTCCAAGCCGGTCTCCCCCCCCAAGGCCACTGAGGATGATGCTCGCCGCCACAAGGTCCCGGCAGGATACTCACTCAAGAACTGGGACCCCGCAGAGGAGCCCATTCTTCTCCTTGGTAGTGTATTCGATGCCAACAGCCTAGGAAAGTGGATCTACGACTGGACGGTCTACACTCACAACCCTGCCACCCCCATCGCCGACATGGCTGGCGAACTCTGGCTCCTTCTCATCCAGCTGGCAGGCAAGCTGAAGCGGGCCACAGAGAACGTGCACAAAGTGAGGAGCGGCGAGAACAGGGACCTCGTCGAGGAGTTCATCAGCTCCGCTGAGCGTCTCACTGACAAGCTGCGAGCTCTCCTCAAGTCTTGCGAGGCTCCCATGCTCAAGGCCGCCAAGCGCAACAAGGCTGGCCTCGGCAAGAACGCTGGTGTCGAGTTTGTCGAGACGCTCTTTGGCCGTGAGCGCGAACTCGAGCGAACTGAGAGGTTCATGCAGAACGTCCGACTGTTCAACCTCCGGTTCGATGCCAACTGCGAGGACATCCTGAGCCACCCCAGGGCTTAGGCCGAACAGCCCACAGGATTATACCCGGAGTTCTGATTTTTTCCTTGCTGTCCTGCCATTATCCGGAGGATCATCCCAATATCGGCCACCAGATGAATACCAAACCAGACATACCCCACCTGGATTGGAAAGGCCACTACCACTACCAGACTGTACACTATTGCACAACCCCGGATACTCCATTGGAACATTCCGTTACGGATTTCCTTGTCATTGGCGCCATGTCCGGACTAGCGAATTCTTTTTTAACCTTGTCAAGAAGACAAAAGATTTAAGGGCGACCTGTACTACCACTGCACGCGCACACTCGGAGGAGAGGGGACTGACGAAGGGGCATTTCCTATGTCATGATACCCACATGATTTTTCCCGTTGGGAAGACGCGAGTTGTCAGGAGGTGAAGAGACGAGGGAGCAGAGTGGGAATGAATGAGAGAAAGACAGAAGCTTGATGGTGGACACAGGCTTGAGGAGGTGTTTGGGATTTTTATTATTTCTTGATTGGGCTCATCGCCCGGCTTAGCAAAAAGTGATTCGCACTTAGAGGGCACGAAGTTACTACACGGTAATATGGAATGGAGGTCTAGTCATTTTTACACATGCACCTCAAGGGATTGCTCTGGACGGTGCTCACGAGTACCGGGAGTTTGGGATTGTTTTCGACTAGCTAGCTATACCACTTTGAGAGAGGTGCTTTTGATTTAGGACAATGCAAAGTATGAAACGCGAAACAAGTCTCTGAGAACCGAAAACCGTGAACCAAGGTGTGGCATCCGACTGCACGAGGTGGTTGAACTGGTATTAGATCATGCGTCACAATGGTGAGCGGCTGGGTGGGGATGCATCAGTTCCTGATAGGGTACCAAGTGCCGGCTTCCAGTCTATACATACTGACTAAGTACGGCATGAAGCAGATGCAGAAACGTGGGCAGGGCACAGCGGCGATCTATTGGGGGAATGACGGCATGAGGTCATGGCGAAAGGGATCGTTACAGGCGGGCCCATCCCCTCACCCCGGGAAGCAAAGTGCGTCATGCAAGTCATGAGTGGCCGCCAATGGGGCGCGTGGTGACAGGGGCCCGTCAACCGAGGGGAGGGGAAAGGGAAAAAAGAGGCAGTAATTGCCAGTGCTACCCAAGGACCGGTGGACGGAAGGGAGAGAGGGGTCACGGCGTTGTCGGCATCCATCTCGGTCGGGCGTGTTTCAGTGGGAGGGTTTGGACTCGCATGGCGCGGTCACCTTGTTGTCTTTGCTTGTTGCGGCCGTCTTTGAGTGCAAGCCATGATGATAGTTTCGTTGCGGCTGAGTCTCCTTGCTGCGACGGGAGGAGGAGATGTGCAGATGGAGGGGGAATGTTTCGGAATGTGATTCAACTGCCTGGCTGCGCGTTGTTTCTTTTTATTTTATTTTTCTTCCGCACGGGGCTAGAAGTCGAGGTGCTGGGTGGTGGTGCATTCTCTGGATGCAGTTGGATGCAGTTGATTTGGCTGCAGATGCAGGCCGATGTACTGTACAGATGATTCATGTTGACTAAGTGGGACTGTCCGTTGCAACAGTGCTGGGGCATTTGGAATTGCCAATGCAGTGTATTGTCGCAACGCTGCGATGGGAGCCAGAGGTCGCAGCGAACAAAACTAACTAAATGTGCAAGTCCTCGTCTTATCCGAACACGCGGATGGGCGGGCTGATGAGTGGGTGTATTATCCCCCGGCCCCGAGCGGCGGCTACATGTAGAATCATCCATCAGCTTACGGACTAATGCTGGCGACCCAGGCTGCCCGGGACTCCCGAAAACTTGGGCAGACATTCTCGTCGGACGCAGCAGCTCGCTCCATCGCTGCCGTCCCGCGAGGCTGGGTCATGGGAGTGAACACAGGGGGCCGCCGCCCGATGGCCTGGGGCCTAATGCCGCCGCCAGGTGATGATGGCGAGTCGCACGGCCTTGCTCCTGCGCCCAAGACAATGGGATGGGAATGGGGGCCGACTGGCGGCCAGGGTCAGCAAAGAAGCCCCGATGCGCCGTCGGAGGATTCACATGGCGTCCGGTGGTAACCAGGATGCAAATAGAGGAGGCTGGGGGCCGTGAATTGTTCCATGGTTGCGCCCCCAGGGCCTTTAGGAAAAGCAACCAGGCCAGGCTCGCAGGGTGGTGTGTGATAAAGGGCCACGGCGGCTGTAACGCCAATCAGGCTTGCGGTGGTGCGGGGTGATCATGGCCACCACCCACGTGCTGGCCAACTTTAAGGGAACGGCTCGAGGGTGTCTCAATGTTGCTTATCGCAGTGGGTGATTTGTCGAGTATTGTCGAGAGAAGCAAACAATGTGTGATGCGGATGGCCGTGCAGATGGCGCTAATAGTCGATGCACCTGGGCACAACTTGATCAGTGGCTGATTTGAGAATTCTTGGCGGGTGGTGATGAAGCAAACAGCAACCATGGTATGGCTAGTAGTATCAAATTGACACAGTATTGATAGAGTAGTGATTTCGGTGCGGCTTCAACCATAGTCATGCAACCGTGCGGATAATAGTACAACCATCTACCATCGCAAAACAGCGGACACCTATGGACAGATTATCTCACCAGATGTCCAGATGCGATCTTGGTGAACCTAGCAGTGTGAGGCAAGCAAACAGGCACCGCGCTATGTGTTGTCCTAGAATTCCCGTCACTACCAAGAAAGTTCACTGCGTCACCATGTTGAACAGCCAAGCTCGTGGCTATGTCCTCTTGGGAAACCAGAGCCTGATTGCGTTGCGCATAAGGGTGAGTGAACACATGGTGTTGCTCGCCACTTTGTGGCATGCGTTGTCAAGCAAGCCGCGCAACAGAGCGGATCAGTAAATCGTGGAATTCATGACAGCCCTCAAGGTTTCATTGTCTATTTTTTGATGCGTCAATTTATCTGTGAGGCCTTGGACAATTCCCGACTGATTGCTGCCTCTACGGTTCATGACACAACCACTTGATGCACTAATACTGGCGATACAGTCAACCCAAGCACTTTTCGTGTCCTATGGAGTTGTTTGATTGCTCGTGGCTTTAAATTTTCTATAAACTCATCAAGAAGAACCTCAAATCTATATATTTACCATTTGCATGCCGTCTACGAGCCCAATACTTATAGTACTCCATCCTGAGACCCTTCTCTGTTTGACCAGAAATATCATCAAGCCGAATGTGATTATGCGAATTTTTAGGATTCCCTCAGTTCAACATTGCTTCTTCTTCGGACTTGCCATCGGCTGCATGGCCTTCCTCCGCAGGTACTCTCTCAGAGACGTCCCCATGCCGCCCTCGCCGAAACCATCATTCTCCGCAGAGTATCTGGACGAAGCTAGACATCAAATACACGGGCGTACATCGCCCCTACGGATTATATGTAAAGCCCACTGGTTGATTGATGAGCTTCCGCCTTCGACAAGGAACAGCGCCGTGTCGCTCTTCTCCGTGCTCGGCCTCGACCCTTGGCACGAGGACAGAAACTACGAGAGGGCCCGAGATGCCGTCGCCGAGGCGTATTTTTTGTATATGTCGGGTGACAGCTTGAGGGACAGGAATGTGAAGCAATGGCGACAGGTGTGGTCCCTCGCGGCTGCGGCGCTCATCGACGATGAAAGCCGCGCTGTTTATTTGAGAGAAGTGCTCCCCAGTATACTCCGAGAGGAGGGCGGGAATGAAGAAGCTGCGTGGAAGAAGATTTGCATCAACGCTGGGCTGGGACGGGGGCAGTTCCGTTGAGGTGTTAGCAATTGAAGCTAGATCTCACTTATCGCAATGTTCACTTCGAAATCTACTCAGTAATGAATCCAAATTTAGAAAGATGCAATACTCGCAACTCGCAACCCGCAACAATGCTCATCATGATGCAAGAGGCTCATGCACACAGTCAGCACGACAAACAAAAGTGCGCAACTGGCGGCAGCAGGGTGTGTCGGTATCAGCTGCAGCCGCGCGCAAGCCAGGGATGTATGTGGTTGCAGCCAGCGGACACTGTGAAGGACGCAGACCGGGCCAGCCCATCCAGCGCGGTCCGCTGCAAGCCTCTGCCGAGAGGAGGGCCGCCACTGCCTGCCTTTCCATGCCAAGCATGCCTGCCTCACAGCGAGACTGTGCGCGTGCATGTCTCGCCGGGTCCTGCACTGCACGGACGGGTGCATCCTCGGCGGCGCTGCGCATTGTCATTGCCATTGCTATTGCCCACCCATCAGCCGGTTGCTTGCTGCGGTGCTGAGAGAGCACGATGAGTTGCGCACTGCTCGATTGCAACCTTGGACCGGAATGCAGCGCACGGGGACGGATGGACGGGATGGCTGAGGTGCTATTTTAAGCGCCCGCCGTCCGCCTGTCACTGCCTATTCCGACGTCTGGCTGGTGGTTGCAACGGGTTGGTGGTTGTGGTTAGTGGTTGGCGGCGGCGGCTGGCCTCGTTGTCACGTCCTGACCTGCAAGTCGTCACCCCAGAGGTCTCGGCACTTGTATGTATGCACCTGTCAATTTGTTCATTGCAGCCTCCATCACTTTACATCACAGACATGGCTGGCGGCCTGGCGCTTCTATGCCCTGTTCTGTGATTTCTGTGGTCCGTACTCCGTCCGTAGAGTATATTGCTACATCTGTCTGTGTGCCTGGTTCGGCCCTCTGTTCGCTACCCTTTGCTTCTGTCGTGTTTTGTCGTGCGACTGAGAGATTACTCTCCGACTGCCCGCATTTCGCCCGACACGCCCTCCCAATCACACCACACACACTCCAGCTGCTGTGGCGCCACCCTCGTCTCTCCAGCTCCGTGTGCTCCCCAATCACACATGCACAGCTGGCTGCTGCTGCAGTGCCGTAGAGTATTGCGCAGCGACAGAGCGCCGCTGCACGATACGGTTGGTTTGAATGGTGGCAGCCTGAGTGTTGATGCAAATCTGTGCCGACTCCAGCCGTTGCTGGATGCCACAACAACTACTGTCCTGGTCATCGAACGTGACTCGGCTGTGTTATGAAGCCATCGGCCAGATATCGCTCGACAGGACGAGCCAAAGTGAGCCAAGACAGAGATGGTGTGGTGTCAGACGGCGCCGAAGTGCTGCCTCAGAGTACGACTCTGCTTCTGCCTCCCTGCCTCGACTCACACCGTGCTTCACTCTCCCTCTCAGAGGAGACGCCCTGCATCTGCGAGGCTACAGGGTCCAAGACCGAGTCTAACACCTCTGGCTTGGGAGGGCGTCTAATAAGGGGGTTTTGTAGGGAAAGTTGTCATGATTGTTGGCGACAAATTTAACCTACTGATTCTCGATGTTGGTTTGGAGCTGACGGAATGTCTCATAGTCATGGAAGTAGTAAAGAAGACGAGGAGACTCGTCACCTGACCTGACAACGGCCTGCTTTTCTCCTCCAACAAGGAGACGACGTTCTCTACAAGTATTTGCAACATGTTTGTACAAGGATATATGCTGTATAGCTCAAATCGTCTTTGCGTGTCGGCGGCACCTGGGGAGGGAATGCAAATTTGTCAAGGACAGGACAGAAGATCAAGCCCGCTTAATTCGATTGTGATTAGTCTATGCCCGAAGGCCGTAACTTTTGTCTATGTTGGTCATTATTGGCTTCTCCAAATATATGCCCCCCCGTTTGATGGATGTAGTGCACCCTATTACATTTACTATCGAGTTTACCGCTTGTTGTAGTTGACAAACTTGCTCTACAAAGGGAATTAGCGTCGTGTTCAGCATCGCGTCATGGCGGTGGTAACTTACAGCAAGCAAGAGAATGATGATGTTGCTGGCAACAAAGCAGCAGAAAATGCCGAGGTCCCTCCAGCGGTTATCGAAGCTGAAGCCGAGGGGTTCGTAGAACTGGTGGCCAAACTCGTACGCACAGTACTCGCAGTCCTGGGTGTTATTGTTGACAAGGTAACCCATGCCACCAGCCTCGAAGAACGGCTTCATGTACTCGCCGCAGGTCATGTTGGGAGGTGCGGTAAAGCCGTTGAGCTCGGATGGCTTGCAGTTGACGGGCAGCTGGTACAGCCCGTTGGTGACCATGCCACCAACCAGGCGAGTGAAGGGGTCCAGCTGGTACAGCCACTTCCACCCGCCGGGCATCTGGGCGTAGGGGATGGTGACACCACAGAAGAGACCAAAGGTGATGACGATGAAGGGGTCGAACTGGGCCGAGATGAAGGGGGAGGGGGTCAGCGAGGCCAGGCCCTGACCGAGAGTGACAGAGAAGAGCTCGGTGATGAGGATCATGAAGAACTGGTAGCCGGCGCGGGCCGACTCCGTTTGGAACCCAGGCATGTAGTAGAGCGGGAGGTAGAAGACGACGGCGCAGAGGATGGAGTAGGGCATCTCGGCGGCGATGATGGAGATGACAAAGGTCAGGGGGGAGTACATCTTGCACGAGGACTCGCGGAAGAAGAGGGCGCGCTTGATGTGGAACATGACTTCGACCTGGGTGATGATGAGGGCGGGTAGGACGGTAACCTGGAAGATGACGAAGACCTTGTACTGGAGAGAGGAGCGCGAGTCGTCGAGCTGCAGGTAGGTCAGGCCGGTGATGATGGCCACCGCGGCGTGGGCGAAGACGCGGGTGAAGAGGTAGTTGGGCGAGCGCCAGAAGGACCGGAACATGCGGCGGCAGACGACTTTGATCTGGTGGGAAAAGGGCGAGGCGTACTCCTCCTCGAGGTCGGCGCTGGAGCCGGAGCCGGCGGCGGCCCGGCGCTCCTCCTTGAGTGCGGTGATGGTCTCCTTGGTCTGCGCCAGCTCGGGGCTGTCGGCCCAGATGTCGGCCCAGTCGCGGTCGCCCACACGCGGGGCGCTGCCGGCGCCGATGGCATCGAGCATGTACTCGGCGACGTTTGCCGTAGGTGGGGCATCGGCGCCGTGCTTTCGGAGGTAGCTCCGCAGCACGTGGGCATCGGCACCGATGTCGCCGAAGTAGACGGTCCGGCCGCCGCGCTGGAGAAGGAGCAACCGGTCAAAGTTCTCAAACAGGGCCGCGTTGGGCTGGTGGATGGTGCACAGGATGGCCTGGCCGGCGGCGGCGAGCTTCTTGAGGAAACGGACAATGTTGAAGGCGCTCTGGCTGTCGAGGCCGGAGGTCGGCTCGTCAAGGAACAGGAGGAGCTCCGGCTTGGCCGCCAGCTCGACACCGATGGTGACGCGCTTCTGCTGCTCGACGCTGAGGCCAAAGTCGGTGGTTCCGATGATGCAGTCGGCAATTTCCTCCATTTCCAGCAGGGAGATGATCTCCTCGACGTAGGCGTGACGCTCGGCCATGGGGACGTGGTACGGTTGGCGCAGTTCGGCCGAGAAGCGCAGCGCCTCGCGGACAGTCTGTGTCGGTTCGTGCAAGTCCAATTGTTCCGCATAAGCTGTGCCACGTTGGAATTGCTTGGTAGGCTTCATGGCATCGACGAGGATGTCGCCGTGGATGACGCCAATGTTCTTGCGGGCGGCGAGCACGTCGAGTAGTGTCGTCTTGCCCGCACCGGAAGCGCCCATCAGAGCGGTAAGCTCACCGGGCCGCACATAGCCAAAAACGTCGTTGAGCAGACGGCGCGTGCCGCCAGGGACAGGCACGTCGTAGTTAAGGGCCTCCCAAGTGAGCACACTTTTTGATTCGATAACCAGTTCCTCGCCGTTCTCGTTGGACTTGTCCTGTCGCTTCTCCTCGCGCTTCTTGGCAAGGTCCTCGTTCAGGGCGTCCCGCTCCTTGGAAGGCCGGGCAAAGATCTTAACAGTCATGCCATTGGCACCAAACTTGACCAGCTCTCCCAGTACAACGTTCAAGAAGAGGAAAAAGACGATGAGGGCCATAACGATGCCCCAGTTGCGCCACAGGTCACCCTGAAAGTACTGGAAGCCCTTGGCGACGTACTCGGTGCCGGCAACCCGTGTGGTGCCGCCTGTAGAGCCGGCCAGGGTGCACACTTGGTGAGAATAGTTGTTATAAGTAGGGCCCCTCGGTATTAATGATTCTGAAGTGCAGGTCATTTCCAAATCGGTAAACTCGTTGAGCATTAGGCTGGAGAACGAAAGTCCGAGGGGATTAATCCAATATATCCAGCGAATCCAGTGCTTTTGCGAAGCGAAAGAAATCAGGTAACCACACGTAGTCACGTATAGAGTGATCGTAAGAACTGCAATTTTGATTGCGGCATCGAATGAGCCGCTTGCGACGCCAATGATGCGGAAAAAGAGTGTCATGGCGATGTTGCCGGAGAGGATCATCAGATAAAAGATGAAGAAGGCACCCGCCTCCCGAACCAGATTTGTCATAAAATAGACGATAAGGGAAAAGACCATGATCTGGCTAGCCGAAAAAGCCTGGTCGACAATAATTTGGGCAATCCAGAGGGCGGAGGGCCGGTGGAAGGCATACGCCTTGTGCTTGTTGACGATGGGGCGGCCAGTCATGGTGGAGCCAAGTTCGGAAAAGGCCTGGAATGCGTTGAACAAGAGAGAGATAAAGAGCAAGCCACCCTTGCTGAAAGCACTGGCCGAGGTCTTGCCGAGGTTGAGGTAGAGGGTGCCGAGGACAATGGCAATGATGATGCTGCGCAACCAGCTGACACAGAGGTTGAAGCGGTCCTGGATCTTGAGGGTGAACTGGCGCTTCATGAGCGCCCACACCTGGAGATGGAAGCCGACAGTGTAGGCGGAGCGCTTGGATGAGCCGCGCTTGCTCTCCTCAATTGCCTTCTCAAAGTCCTGGTGCTTGGATGACTCGGTCTGGAGCCCGGCCTTGTAAGTGGCCATCTCCTCGTCCAGGGCTCGGCGCTCGGGCGACTTGTCAAAGGCGGCAAGGAGTGACTCGGCATTGTATGGGGCGTTTTCGGGGGACCTTCCGTCGGCATACTGCCTTTCAAACTCGTCGGTGCACCCGGTCAAGTAATCTGGGGTCGTCTGCCGGGGCCGGGGGGCGAAACCGAGGCCCTCAAAGTAGGCGCGGGCGGTGCTTGCGGGGCCAAAGTAGACCTGGCGGCCCTCATCAATGACCATGACCTTGTCGAAGAGCTGGTAAATGTTCTCGCTGGCTTGGTATAGGGAGACAAAGGTCGAAGTCTTGTACAGGTCCGTCTGGATGCGCAGCGACTTGACGAAGTCGAGGGCGGTGCTAGCGTCGAGGCCGCGGGTGCTATTGTCCCAGGACAGGATACAGCCATTTGTACACATTACTTCAGCGATACTAACACGCTTGCGCTCGCCGCCCGAGACGCCGCGGACGAAGTGGTCGCCGACAACGGTGTGGCGAGTGTGCTCAATGTTGAACATCTTGAGCAGCAGGGTGATGACGCTGCTCTTGAACTCCTCCTTGGTCATATTTCCGGGGCGCTTAGCCGGCATCTTCGTATCCAGAGCAAAGCCGAGCGTCTGCTCGACCGTCAGCGTCGCGTGGTGCTTGTCGTCCTCGGCCGAGTAGATGGCCTCTCCGCGGTACTGGTTGAACTCCTTGGCCGTCCACGGCCCGTACAGCACATCACCGTCCACGGCCAGGTAGCCCTCGCGCTGGTTGGTAATGGCGCGCAGGAAGGTGGTGCATCCGGATCCAGGCTTTCCGAGCACAAGCACCATCTCACCGGGCTTGCAGACACCGCGGAACTTGTCGAGGATGGTGGCCTCGATGGGCTTGGGCCCCAGGCCGGTCATGCCCATGATGGGCGTGATGATGTTGAAAAAATCGACAAAAGCGTCTGGGAATACTTTAACGTAATTTTTCATTCCTCCCATACCCTTGACGGTCAGATTGTCCCAGTAGGCGCCGACGTGCTTGGAGCGGATTCCAGCCTCCTGCTCGGCCTCGAGGCCGCCGCGCATAGCGGCCTCCAGGTCGAAGACGGAAACCGTGTCGTCGGAGCCGGCGGCGTCTCTTTCTGGGTCCGTAGTGCTCTTACGGCGGTTCTGGCGACTCGCGCGGGAGACGCCAGTAAACTCCCTCTGCAGCTCGGCGAAGTCGGCCTCGGCCTGCTGGATGTCGACACCGCCGCCATGGTGCGTCTTGGAGGTGACGGTCTTCTTCTCGCCGTCGACAGTTGAGAGGGACTCTTGCGAGACGCGGAAGTTGGGCTCAATCTCTTCGGGTCGGTGGCCGGCCAGGGTGGTCGCCTCAGCGCTTTCCAGCACTTTCTCAGCCATTTTGGAATACGTCGACTCTCAAGGCAGTGGGTGGATGGAATTCAGAGGCACTATGTGTTTTACAGTACTCTCTGGAGGAGACTGTGTTGGGAGCCCAAAGTCACCCTCCGCGGAAAAGTTGTGGAAACGGAAGAAAGCAGTATCAGATGTGATGGGTGCAGAGTTGATCTCTGTGGTTGATGAATTGATTGGGATTGGACTGCGAATGCTGTCCTTTAAAGAGAGTAGGAAAAGAGAAGAAACAGTGGACGGACAACTTGAGCGTTGTTGGCCTTGAAGGGTCGGAGAGAAGTAGAAGTCCGACTGGATCGACCAGGGGAGCGGGACTTGGATATTAATAATGTGACGGGATGGGCCAGCATTAGCGCAACCGGGGGGATGGGGATGAAAAACACTGGCAGGTTGGCAAAAGGGACTGCTACGTCCACATCCCGAATCCACATCTGCACGACAACCGAAAGGCCCAATCTGGCATTACCAATCCGCCCGCCATATCGACCACCCGGAGCTTAAGCCTTAAGCCCGTAGGCAATTCCGCAGCGACTATTACGGAGAATGTGCGGACTAACTAGGGGGGCAACGGGGGATCCACAGCCCAGCTGGAAAGAGAAGGGAGATGTTGACCCAACGGCGTGAATCATAGCCGCAACCGTGGTGGCATCCGTATCGTGGGTGGCAGAGCGGGTCGGCCAAGAAGCAAAGCACGGCCAGGGAAGGGGAAGACCAGTCAACGCTAATAGGCCGACCAATCCACGCCGCAGGTCAAGGCAGAGAAAATGCACAAAAGGACAAGCTTGAATGAATTTGTCAAGCTAGTGGGGCTGCAGTTGAAGCGTCGAGTCATCCCGCCGGCTAATGACAGGGCGACGGCCTCTTGATTGGCGGCGCCGGGAGAATTGGGGGGGGATCCAAGGGGACATGGCCCCTCCATCACAAACTCAACTGCCCTCAGTACCCTGATGAGCTTCTCTTGACGTTGCCAGGGTGTGGCCGGGCGGCGCAAACTAGCGAGCGTCTGAAGATGAAGCCCGGGCATGGCGATCGCTAGCCCGGAGGGATGAAGGTCCACACGGGAACTCCCACCGGCATCAAAGGTCGTGGGAGTGGCTTCCAATTGAGGCCACTGATTGATCTCCAAGCCGGAGGGAGGGCAGCCGAAGGAATTGAGGCCGCTCTTCCTGCAGATGGACGCGGCAGGTTGCCGATTGAGCATGGTCTACATCATCACCCTCCATGCACCTCTTGGCGATGGCCCGCCTTGTGCTGGACCGTCACAGTAGCCGGATATACGTACTACTTATGGGTACTTCAGCATGATGAAATGTGCCATTACATGCAAGGCATGCCATGTGGAGGAGGTATGCGCTGTGGTGGCTCGGCCGGAGTGAAACGCTATCCCATTGATCAGTGATTCACCGTCTAACTTGTTCCCCAACAGCAAATGGCGGCGGCGCGGATTTTCGGACAGCAACACACACACACACACACATGCTGTTGCTCCCCGGACAGGGTTTTGCTGCCAATCTCTGCAAGTGGGACAGTGGACCTTTGTAAGAGCGAGATATGCTGACATCCCTGCCTCGGCACGACTAGCCCTGCGTGGGATTCTCTCGACACTGGAAGGTGATGTTGGGGAACGACGCTGCCCGCCTTCCATGGTGGCGCAGAATCATCCTTTCATTTTTTTTTTCTCTTTCTCGCTTGCCCCGCCGTAAAGCAGCATTCTGCGGCGTGTTTCTGGGAAGCTGAGTGGCCGGCGCAGATGTTGCTGAATCCGGCCTTACTTAGCGCTGCCGTTGTTTAACCTGCGGCGGCTTTAGTTTCCGGGGATTGGCCCCTGTGGCCTAATCCGCTTCGGGCGATGCATCAGAACGACTCATTCTGATAGGCACTGACGGTTGTTGAGCCAGTGGATGACGGGCGTGATTGATGATCAGTGGATGGTGGCCCGGTGTGACTCGAACGGATACTTTGGGCAGCATTAGGGGCCGTGAGCGAGGTCACTGCCATTCACGCCACAACCTCAAACAAAGTATAATACTCGTATACGACGCTGCAGACAGACTCATCGCATGGGTGCGAGCGACGACGGGAAACAAGCGGTGACAAGATCGGGCAACGCGAACACGCGCATGGGCACTTCGGAACCATTGCGCGACGCCCAACGCAAACCGCAGCAGGGTCACCCATCCCATCGTCTGCATGTACAGACTGTGGCGACGGCGGCTGACTGCGCATTTCTCGCTCATGGCGGGGATGAGGCGGGATGAAGGCGCTCGCTCTGTCCTGCATGACAGCCCAGCCATGCAGCGCATGCAGCGCCGTGCGCAACGCATCAACGGCCGTGCAGTACAGGCCGTACAGCGCACGTGTGGGTAATTATTGCGATGGAGGGTGCTCGTAATCGCTCATGACGAGTCGTCGTCTCTTGTCACCTTCTCTCGCCCACCGGCAGACATCAGCAGCCAGGCAAGTTTACGGATTATGAGAGCCGAATTCGACATGCCTGCAAGAGCCGTGAGAACAAGGACCAGGACCAGGGCCAGGGCCGGGGCATGGTGTGACAAGATCGTTTTGCCTTAATTTTTGCGAGAAATAGCCAGCGCGGGAGACTTCGCCGGTGGGCCCAATCAGCCACAGCGCCACGCCCCGCGTATGTCCCAATCCGGCAATTCCTGCCGCCTGCCATTGGCCCGCTAATCGGCCGGGTCGCAACGAAGCATCGGCCGAGTGGTGACTGTTGGCGCATGAGCGAGATATGGAGTCCCGTTGTCTCGTATGGAAAGTTGGTGGTTCCGATAATGCAGTCAGCAACGTGCTCTACTTCCAGCAGCGAGACAACGGCTATCGTAATGCGAGATTGGCGATGACAAGAGGGTTGTGTTCGTAGTTCCTGCCATTTGGGGAGGCCCATGTCCATAGTACTGCTTTGGGCAGGAACGAACATCACAAACCATATGAACTCGACATCCAAACCAAAATTCCAGATTCTCCAAAACATCAAAAATTGAGTGCCACCACCACCAATTTTATTCCTCTTTTTAAAAGAAAATGTCTCACTTCAGCTCAACCCCCTCCGAGAAGACTGGCACTGTCGCCCACGGAAGCGACCCCGATTGTAAGAGGCAAGAAGACATGGGCCGGTGAGACGCCCGCAACGACGAACAGAGCGCCTCGGGGTAATTATGTTTCGGTCCCAATAACATGGGCAGTCATACTGATTGTATATAGCTGAAACATCAACACGCTGAATGGCCTCGCGCCAATTGCTTTCCTTCGTTAAAAAGAAGAGGCGCTCTTTTTTCTACAGCTCAATACCGTGATCATGTCACAGCACCTCCGAAAACTTGCGCCCGCACCATTTTCTCCTGCCATCCGAAGACGACATGCGCGACGACGCACACCATCGCGTCAGACTCAATGCGACGGTTCCTGGTCTCGCGCATTCGGCATCGTGACCGTTGCCTCGCTGCAGCATCCATCACTACCCGCCAACGCAGGCTTTTGCTCGCTGCTCTGCACCCTCGCCGTTGAGATCTTAGTTTACATCGCATCGCCGTCATGCACGACCATACCCACCACGGTTTATGCCCGAGCAATATCTGTAGCCAAGCCAACCTGTCAAGACAAACTTGCATCACTTGTCCGGGACCCCCGTCCCCTTGCACGCTGAAGTGGCGCCATGTTGACGGTTTCCCCCAGATGGATCTTAATGCGTCAGTCCTCCATTCGGCTTGAGCCGTCGACTGACAACTACCGCCCCTGCTAGGCCCACATCATAATATGGGTATCAAGCCCAAGGCGGGGAGTTTCCACGCGCAAATGGGAAGCATGGATTCGGGGGCCGGGCATGATTCGGGGTTTTGCGACACTTGCACGACGGGCAATCCGCCACGGCACAGCGTTCAATGTATGCCGGTACTTGCTGTCTTTCTCAACGTGTCACATTCTTGGGTTGATCAATCACTCTACCTGAGCCTAAACTGGAACCTGAACCTGAACCTGAACCTGAACCTGAACAAACCTAGTACGTACTTGAACCTGATTCGGATCCGAATCCTAACAAAACCTAGTGTACTTGAACTCAAACAACATAGAGCACTGAAATGTCTCGTCCGTCGATGCAGCCCTCGACCTAGCATCATGGCCTCCCGCTCCACATTTTCCCCCAGAGCCTTCGGAGCAGAGACCTCAGCCCTAGCTAGCCGCTGTGACTGGACTTGCGCCTTCGCGACCCCGTCTTCTTGGGCGCCACTGCCGCCTCTTCGACAGTTTCCGTCCCGCTCGTCGCGCTATCCTGCGGCTCCGGTGGCGCGGCGAAGACGCCCTGGTCCGTCCAGAGCGCCATACCGTTGAAGATGAGCCCCTCCCGGCTTGAAACCTGCGGGAACATGACCGCGGCTACCCGTCTGTTTGCCGACGCGCCAATTGCCTTGGGTCCCTTGGACGACGGGCTGCCGAGAACGACGACGCCCTGGTCGTACTCTGCGTGCCTTCCGGGGGCCTCCAGTCGCTCGAGGTCCGGCATCGCGGCTGTCAGAAGGTCACGGGACCTCTGGGCCTCGAGCCACAGCGAGAGCGCCTCCCGGAAGAGGTTGGGCACTGCGCCGTAGAAGCCCGCCTGTTTGAAGGGCACGACAAGCGGGTGGAGTGTGTTGCGCACCTCGTTGCTGGCCTTGCGGACAATGTCCTCCTGGATGCGCGCGGCCTCCTCTGTGTGCGCCGCCGAGCCCAGGATTTGGCACCGGTAGATGGTCCGCCGCCGGTCGTCGTCGCCAAAGATGTCGAGCAGCTTGGTGGCGGATGCCTTTAGGTCTGGTGCCAGGTAAAAGGGCACAAAGATTTGCGCCATAAGCACTTCCGAGATGACGGCTTCAGCAACGGCAGAGCGCAGAAGCGCCGCGTTCCGGGTCGACTCTGTCGTCAGTGGGATGCCTGGGAAGCGCTCCATAAGGTCCTTGATCTCGCTTTCCGCGTCCTGGAACTGGATTAGCAATGCTGCGGCTGTAGGACAAGCCTTCTCTTGCTTACCGCTGCCCCGTCGAATTCGTTGAAATACTCCATCACGAGGGCGTGAGACTTCTTGGATAGCGCTCTGAGGTCCTCGGTGCTAGAGAAATCAGCGATGGCTCCGCCAGAGAGGCAATGTGCCAGCAACTCACAGCTTTCTCAACTCTTTGGAGTTGAAGGTGTGCAAGACTCCCTCCCCCAAGTCGCTCTCCGCTTGACTCAGCCGCGTCTTGCACGCGTCGAGCTCAGAGATGCCCGTCTGCATCCTGGAGCGATGAATCTCACACTCCGCATTCATCTCCTTCATCTCCGCGGCATGGTCCTTGGCGTTGGTATTGGCCGTCTGGAGGAGCTTCTTGAGCTTTTTTACCTCCTCTGCTCGCTCAGTCTGGGACGTTTCCGCCGCCTGCAGCTTCTCCGTCATCTCGGCGACATCCTTCTCCATGGCCTCGACCGCTGACTTGTTTGACTCGTACAGCTTTAGGCGCTGCTGGAACTCAGCAAACAGCGTATCCGTCTTGGCGTTGGCCTGGGCCTTGTGCTCCGAGAACTCTTTGACGACCTTCTCGTTGAACTCCCGCAGCCGCTGGTTCTCGACAGCTCTGGTCTCGAGCTCTCGCTCCAGCGTGCGCCGCCCCTCGACGGAGCTTTCGTGCTCCTGCAAGCCATCAGCATCTTTGGAAACCTCCTTTGCTAGTTCAATGAGCTGCCAGAGCTTCGATTGCTTGCTGGCTGACTTGTCCGCCGCATGACTTCCGTTGGTGTGGTTGCCGTTGACTCCCTTTACCTTGGGCTCTGCCATGGTCACTAGCTCAAGGGATGCAAACCAGGGAGAGTGAAAGTGGTGTTTTCATTCCAAATCTATCCTCTCCTGCCCGCCTTAAATGCACATTGCTCCCCTCCCCAGCTCCAGAGCGTCAGTCGCACGCCGACCGAAGAGCCTCATCCTCCCCGTAATCGGGTGGAAGGGACAACGCATCAACACACCACGCCTCCAGGATTGGCGCCCTATTGCAACCACCCATTCCAAGCCTCATGCAATCATCGATGGAACGAGGGTCGACGGTTATGCCCAAAAGCCCCTAGCTCAGGCTGGCTTGCATTGATCACCGTTACACGGCGCGCGGGGTAAAAGCCGGCAAGCAGAGATGCGAACCACATGCGATTCACCGAAAGCAGAGTGCTTGCCTTTTTGCTGGCGAGGCTGCCCATCCACGGCACGCCATTCGCTCGATCGCTGTAGGGCTTACACCACAGGCGGGGGTCCTGTGAGGCCCTTTGGCTGTGGCTGTAGGCAACGTGAAGCAAGCACTTGCAGCCCAGGATGATTGGATCTCGTCGTCCTGAGCGAGAAGACCATTATCGCCTTGGTCGTATGATGGAACATGATTGACCGTCGAGATTGCGTGCAGTCAACGTGGCATAAGCTGCATTCACTCTCTTGACATTCGACAAAGATGGAGGATTGGTGGGCATCAATTGTCGTCTTGGTCCGATCCAGACTTCTCATAGAGATAGAGCTCGACCGACTGCGGCTGCGCGCCAAGCACAGGGAGCGCCATCACTTGCTTGTACATCTGCTCCCACCCCGCCGACGCCATCAAGTCGAACAGCGCCTGCTCCGATGCGTGACGTGGCTTCGTCGCTAAGAAGACCCTGGTCTTGAATGGCCTGCTGCCGAACGACTGGCTAACATTGGACGTGTGAATTGCCGACAGAGTTTCGACCAGGGCGGGGAGCATATCCACATTGTAGGTGCAGTCGCTGAGCATGATGAGATCCCAGGCGTGTGACCGAGCCTCCGGCCCAAGTCGGCCCTGCCGCGCATCCTCCCAGTCGAGGTTCTCGTACATGAGACGCACGGCAGTTTGCTCCAATTGAGACGGCTGCTTCTCAAATCGAGCAATGTTAGCCCGGGCGCGTTCCTCAGCCTCTTCAAGGTCCGTCATGAGGATGCTGCAGTCCCCAGAGTCGAGCAGCCGGAGTTTCGGGTAGACGATGGCAAGACCCAGCCCCAAGATACCAACCCCGCAGCCCAGCTCCAGTATCCGTATCCTGTCCTTGCTTCCCACAACGTCTTTTAAGGCCTTCAGACAAGCATGTTGGCTCGACTCGCTCTGCGGGGCAACATGTAAGCCGGCAATCGCAGATAGTGCCATCACACCGCCGTCCCAGATGTGGCGAGCAATGCTCTCGCCAATCTCCTCTTCAACTTCAATGTAACCAAGGCCATCATGCGCTTCCTCAATTTGGAGCCGCCTCGTCAGCACCTCTGCATCCTGGCCACCCGCACTGAGTGAGATCCACGCCGGCATGACGGCGCCGGCACCAGCAGCTTCCTTTCGGTATCGGGGCTTCTCGGAGGATATGGCCAGTATTTTGGCCACTCCGTCGGCTGTGTGCTTTGATTCCGAGGCCCGCACGCAGATCTGGATGGTGGCACCGGCCTCGATGGCTCTCTGGAAGGCTACGGGTATGTCGAGTGTCGGTTTCGACACACGCATGCCAGGCTCCCACGAAAGCCTTCCCGGGTCCGAGAGCAGCCATGTCGACGACCCAACCGACGAGGCAGCAGCAGCCGTTATCTGGAGATTTAAGAAGCGCTCGGGGTTGAGGAACGAGTCTCCCAGGTCGGTTGTGATGGTGAAGAGCAACTGAATCTGACCCCTGTTCCCCTTCTTTAGGTACTTGGGGGCGCGGAGGAAACGTACGTAATGCATTGTGAGACTTTCGCAGCTGCGGTGGCTCACACAAGCCTGTCTAGCTTCAAGCAATCCCCACGATCGGCGCCGGTGTGTGAAGTTCCTCGGTTGATGTGCACGTCCCGCTGGGTGGAATTTTTGCTGGCGGATGCTTGCTTAGTCATTCTCAATGTTGAAGATTCAGCCGGGCTTGCAATAAATTGTGTAAGTCGGTCCTGTCCATTGATACATGCTTGCACCATCCATCTACCACCAAAAGAAGTCCTTCTGCTTCCTATTAGCCGGCCACTGGTACTCGTCCAGGTTTAGTCCCTGCAAACCCTCACCAATCTCCCGCAACGTTGGCTCAAGCTGGTCCCGAATGTTGCACCCATGTGCACGCGCATTCTCCGAGTGTCTAGGGTACCTGCGCCCAAACCAGTGCGGGTTCCGAAGGGCATCTCTCAAGTTCTGTATGTCCTCGATGCTGTATCCGTCAAATGGCTCAGAGACTTGTGGATTGAGCATTCCATTTCGACTCAGATCTTTTGTCAGCGCACCGAGCAGCATAGAGGAACACTCAAAAGAGCACGGGCTCTCGTCGCAAAGAGTCTTCAGAAGTCCATAAATGCTATCGAACGCTTTGCTCAGACTGGTCTGTCTCATTTCATCAATTTTGCCTAGCGAGGGCAACTTAGCATGTGCGCGCGTGAATCACAAGAGGCAGCACTTACACAGAACCGGCCCAGGAATAGGAACGCCAACGGCATCTATGAGGCGTCGGCTGCTTGTCAGTGCCAGCCCAGTCATGGACTTGAAAATGTCCGCTCGGGAGAACACCCATGAAAGCAAGAGCCACATGATGGACTCCTCGCCATAAGTCGTCGGCATATCTGGCTCAATAGCCCTCAGCCAAAAGTCGACATAAATGTCCACGACCTCGTGGCACTCGTAGTAGTCGACAATAACGGCCAACTTGGTCAATGTATGGAGGTCCAAAGATCTTGGAACTCGGCGATTGTGGCCGTGGATAATGTCAAACAGAATGACAAGCGCATCGATATCCCAGTTGCTGGCTGATAGCTGAATGCGGCCGGAGCTCAGCTTGGTCGGCTTCTTAAGCGGTCCCTCCAACATGCGCCGAAACATTGGTGAGGAGAGAATGAGGTGCCTGGATGAGACTCGCATCCGAATCAACACACGGCCATCCTTGAGATCGCTCTCACCGAATTGGCCAACCCCTTCCAACATGGCTTCGCTGGTGGCCTCGTCATTGGAGGAATAGGACCCGTTGGTCTTGGCCTCACCCTTCCTGTGGCCCGTCTTTGTCTTTTCTCCAGCGGATTTTTTGACATCTTCACTTAACTCTTGAGCCAAGCTCGCCGTTGTTCCCTTCGGCTTCCCAGCCTTGGCGCCAAGTTGAAGAACGTCATGCTTCCAGTGAAAGTCGGGTCGTTCCGTGTCGAGAACGAACTCGGTATCGCCACGCGCATCAAATTCATACACGGATTTCTTCATTTTTCACCAAGCTGGTTGCCCGCTGTGACGCGTGAAATGGCGACAACACTCTGGCTTTGCGACATGCGACGCGAGACTTGTTACCTCGGTCCGTGACGGGGAAGACGAGTCAAGGCCCACGTGACGGGAATGGCTGCATCTTCTCGCTTGCCCGATGTCTGCCACGCAGCCGACGTCCCTAATACTACAATGAGTCCGGGTGACGCGCCGTGCTCGCTACGGAGATATTGGACAAGCACAAAAAGTCCGGCTCTGACCGGCCCGTTTCCTGTCATTGAGTGGCGAGCAGGACTGTCGCTGTGGCAGCGCCCAGCTCACGGAACCTCATCGGATGGAACTTAGGTCAGTATCGACTGCTCACATTATTTCTGATTGGGACTAGGAGTTGGTTGGAGATTTGAGACTGGAGGTCGAGTCAACCCATCGAGCCGAAAGTCCGCTCATAAGAACGACAGCTTCAATTGAGCACGCCACGAGCGCTCTCATAGAAGATGTCGTCCCCGCTGGGTCCCCTCTATTGTCTCCCAAGTCCCTCATCTTTTCTAGCTTCATGCCAATGGGCGGCGCTTGTTTTTCGTACGCGTCTCCCATACACAAATTCGTGAACCCCCTTTTTCTTTATATGGTCATTCTTGCTCGTCGTCGTTTTCCTCTTCCTCATATTGATCGTTGTCACTGTCGTTGGCATCACCATCCCCATTGCACAATTCGTCCTCGTCGCATCTGCTTGACTTTGCCTTCGGCATCCCCCATTGCATTCCCTCGTTGCACTCTCTCGTCACCTTCTCATCTCGTCTCGTCAACTTCTCATCCTGTCTCGGCACACTCTCTCGCCATGTTTTCTCATCACTTTTTTGAAACGAACATTTGAGGTAGCATAGGCAAAAAAAAAAAGAACAGTCCCATTGTGTATATAGTACCTAGCAAGTGTCTGTCTGGTCCGAGCCATGATTCACACAACTTTTTTTTTTTTTAATTTCCCATTGGCGTGTCATTCTCAGCCTCAGCTGTGAGGCGATTCAAGCGCTCGTCCAAGGCCTCGAGGCGGCGGACGATCTGGAACAGCATTTGCTGCTCCAGACCGTCCGCCCCTCGGGCCTGCTCGGGAGGGGCCTGCTCGGGAGGGGCCTGCTCGGGAGGGGCCTGTTCGGGGGGGGCTTGCTCGGGGGGGGCCTGCTCGGGAGGGGCCTGGGGGGATCGGCCTAGAGAAAAAAAAGCTGGTCAGCATAGTCAAACATAAAGCAGTGTTGTTGAAGCGTACCACGGCGCTGACCATGATGTTGCTAAGATACAATTGTCAGAACATGTCAATGACTCATAGAAGGGGTAGTACATACGAATCCATCTCTGGGCGCGGGACAATCACGAACTAGGTGCTGTGTAGACTGGCACTAAAACAATACATGCCAGTGAGTCATTGCCAATTCGGGAACTCGACTTACACCATAACATCTTTTTTTTTTGTATACGATTTTGGCGCCGGGCCAGTTGATTATTGTTATTGGCATCTACAGAGCATCAGTGAGTCATAGAAATTGGTTGAAGAACATTGTGTTGGCTGAGTATGACATAAGCAACAAGGGAAGAGATGGTTTGACTGTACAAGTTTTGTCGTGATGGAGAGAGGCAAGGAGGACGGAGTGATAGGGAATATGTAAGGTGCTGATATCTTGTAGTAGATACAGAGGACGGGGATGGATGGCGATGAGAAGTGTATGGGACGCGGGCATGATGGATAAATGAAGATGATGGACGGTAATGGGAGGTGTATGGAACGCTGGCGTGTCGGGATAAAGAAGATGGACAGTGTCTGAGATGTTGAATTGATGGGATGGACAGGAGTGAATGATGATAATGGTGGACGGAATAGGAATTCCCGTCGTCGCAAAGAGAGGTAGACTCACGATGGTGGCTGGGTTGAAGGAGAAAAGAAAAGGAGAAGAGAGGGAGCCGACGTAGAAGCCTTCTTATACCCGTGCGCTCCTTCCTCCTCGGCAACACTCAATCACCACCAAAAGCAGCGTCAAACCTGAGGCGCCACAGTGCGTGCACCCACTGTCCCATGGATCTGGCAGCTGGCAGGCAGCTGGTAGACATCTGGCAACACTGTCGGTGGCCAGGAACGAGGCTGGCAACTGGGGCAAGAGCGCCAGAATGGCGAGGGGAGGGAGGGCTCAGCAGCGGTGGGCATCACGAAGCGCTCGAGGAATGACGATGGAGAGCGCGGTAGATTACTAGTATGGAATCTCAGTGGAGCGCAGAAGTGGCCAGGGACGGTCAGTAGAATTGTTGTATTATCTTTGCTGTAGAGAGCTTGGCGAATGAGACTGATAACTGACAGCGGCCTGGGAATCGTCGCTGTGTCGAGATCGAGGTAGCCCTCGTGAATCGCTTCACCAGTCCGTCACCTTGCTCTACCCCAGACCTCTCGTACTTCATTGGTACGTCCAGTTCTCCTAGAAATGGGCTGATGCCGCTCAATCATAGCCTGCCCAAGCGAGCGCGCCCTCTAAAACACAGGAACCGGTCCTGTTCGCCACCTCGAGTGCCGTTGCTGCTCCAACGTGCCTCTCAACCGAGACTGGCCCTCCAAAATACGGCCACCAGTCTCATTCATTACCTAGAGCGCGTTCGCTTTAACGCGCTTCACAGCCGAGAGCGACTGTATCGAGCGACCCGAGAGCCATGCTCATAGTGCGTAATCGCAGATTTGCGAAACACCACTCGTCATTGTAGAGGGCGATAGCCGACGTACGAAGCACTGAATGCTGAGCCTAGCAATGCGCCACTACTTGATCGCGGAATCCAGAGAAGCGATGTTTAAAGTGTTGATCCTCTGTGCGTTGTTTCCACTACTCAGTCCTCCGCTCATCTTAGATCTCCCTCTTGGCCGCACTAGGCCCTGGCCTTCTCACTCATTAAAGACACTCGTTGGCATTTATTTCGACCGTCATTGACCACCAGGAATACGTCCCTTGACCTTTTCATGATTAAATACTCTCACATGTTTCGTGGATTCTTGGTGCTCTAATCGTGTTTGGCGTGGACAGGTATTTGTGGATTTCGCTTCTTACCTCGCCTATAACGTATTACTCCGAACATCGGTCTGCGAATGGTAATAAGTGAATGTTGGGATAGTAAGGCTCCAAATAGGTTGGCACAGGCTTAGGTTTAGGCTGGTACAGGCTTAGCAGGTTTGGGTGATATGCCGCCACGTGTTGTGGTCTTGGGATGCCACAGCCTCGTGCGGTTGAGCAAGTTGTGGCTTCTTGGCCTAGCAGGGCTGCGTGTAGGACTGTGGGCATCATTTCCAAACTGGTGCCTGTGCAGACGGACCCGTGTTCCGGAGATGGCTTGCGTTAGTTGTACGACGGCATCCAAGGTGACGGGACGGGGAAGACCTGAGCGTCTAGTGAAAGCCATCGTTTCACAGAGACGTGCCAACCCTGCTTGCTAGACAAAAAGCAAAAAAGAGAGAGATAGGCATGATTCACGTAGCATGGAGGGGTTGCATACTAATTAGGGCCAACGCACTTTACGGGGATCTCGCAGGAGGGAGGAAACAATTATTGTTCTGGTGCATGCAAACACCGAGTATCAAGGGTGTAACTAGCAGAGGTTCTCGTACGGAAGGTTATCGGCATGATGGAAAAGCACAAAATCTTCAGAGTCACGGCCGACGTTAAAATCCCGGCCTCCTGGGACACCTGGCTATTCTTAGAAGCGGACCCTCCGCCAGTACACAAACCACTCAACTCAGACAGGCTATAGACTGACAGCAGATAGCCAGCCGCACCCACCAAGTTGCGTGATGCAGTGCCTGACCGCTCCTCCCAGGGCATGAGCACTACTGCAGGTAGATGGTGGCTGCGAGGGGCGCGGTGAGAGCTCGAGGATGCGTTGGACGGGAGGGGAAGTGAAGGTGACGGAGAGCATGGTACAATATGCAGTTCGAGTGTGTCCACAAGACCAAGGTGCATGATGCTACGCTGGTGCGTCCGTACTGTAGCAATGAGATGAGGGGACAAGTGGATGGCAGGGCGAGAAGGCTCAGTAGAAACCCTTGTGACGCATCAACGACCTGGTTAGCATCTGTCTTTTCATGACATTAGTAGCAAACAGCCAGCGGCATACCCACAGCACAGCCCTGGAACCGGCTTGTCAGGCCTTGCCAACACGGCGATCCGTCTAGCTGGCCCCTCTGCCTAGGGCCGGCAGGTCGCTTAGGTGTGTGCGAGGCTGGGAACCGTGGGAGCGGGTTGCAGATCACCGACGAGGCCAGAAGGCCACTGACGAGTCACGGCGGGCCGGGCGGGCATTCCCGAACCGTCCAGTCGGTGCCGGCCCCCCCTCCGACTGCACTGCTGCTCGTTGCGCATACATCAAACAGGCTAAGACATTCACGAAATAAGATATCACGGCGCATCACATCACCACACACCGTGGTGACCACCCGCCCGGTGAGTGAGTGCCAAGGCTCTTCGGGGGCTGCGCTCGGACGATGCATCTGCAGGCCGGGCGGGGTGAGAGGTCATGGGCGGTCCTCTCCACTGGGACTGTTGCCCGTAGGAATTGCGGCGTCGTCGGGGAGAGGGACAGCGAGGTGGGTGGCCTTCCAAAGATGCGGGACGAAAGAGAGCGAATGTGAGGCTTTTGGGGCGTGCATGGGCCTTGCCGTGCATGGAAGGACGTCTGTACTCCGTCGGCCATTCAGCAAAAGCAAATATAGTGCGCGCCTCGGGCGGCAGAGAGAGGGATAGCAAGAAACGCAACCTATCTGTTCCATCCCGGCCTATTAGCACAGAGCACCGCGGCTGGAAGAAGGCTGGATATAAGAAACTCACCGAGTTGTGATTACTTTGGCCGACTAACTATTACCCTCATTGCACCCAGGGTCTTCCCCAACGAGGCGAAACCGCATTCCGAATCAGTGACGGGGCCGTGTCTCACAGGCACAGGTTTTAGACTCTGAATAGCGCCAGTCTACTGCAGATTCGGCGTGCAAATGGTCAGAGTGATGTTGCATCCAGCACCCACGCGGCCGGGTCGGGTACATAGCCCGGGGCACACAGACGCATAGTGGCCTGAGGCAAAGCCGGCGGGCAGGTGTGCAGCGCTCTGCTGGTCAGGCATGTCGTTGGTACCCACGCACCAACCCATGTCATAGCATGAATAGCCACCCATGCCATCGGCGCACAAATGCAGATTGCCTGAGACAGTTCACAGGGCAAGCGACGGGATGTCTGCAGGCGAGTTGCTTGCTGGGGGGCTGGAACATGGACCAATACCTACTAGCCGGGCGCGGGGAGCTTGGGCGATCCGAAGTCTGCCGAGTTGGATGGGCATGAAGGAGAGCATCACCAAGCGATTCCAGTAGTAGCAAGGTACTACAGGTGGCGGCGGTAGAAGTAATGATCCAGCCGTCATGACTGGTGCACTATTGATTGCTGTTGTTGCAGACTCCTCAACGCTGGCATGTCTCACTGGGGCCACCAGACCCAATGGCACCCATGTCGTGGCCGGCCCGCATGCTGGAGCTGCATGTCGACCCAGGGATCAGGTTCGTTTTCCGTGCCGCACGCTGCCCTCCGCCTGGTTCGGTTCGATGCTCGTCCCGCTCTGGAGGTTTCCCCCCATCCCAGCACATCGTGCGGCGCGGTCCGTCGGCCAGTGGCTCTGACCTTTTGTATACTGCTTGTTTGCTGTGCGGTACGGCAGCCAAGGGGGGATAAAATCGGGCCTGGGACACGGATGAGGCTGGAGATGCGACTGGTGGGCCGAGTACGATGGACTGTTTCGGTATCCCGGGGACGACGATAGATGAGGCGATATACCTACCACTGCGGGAGCAAGTTGCGAGTCTAGCAGGACGGCCAAAACGCCCCGCGCAAGGGAGCCTGTGGAATAAGCTCCTCCTGGGTAGCTGTCGGCTCTCTTGGGCCATTGCTGCGAACCGTCCATGCACCCATCCATCCCACCAGCGTGCCTATTGTGCAAGGCATCGTATCCATCGTTTGTAATGGTTGCGCCGCTGCTGCCTTACTACATCCCCCTCACGCCTTGATGGGTGTCCCGCTGCTGCGGAACGTGAGAGTGGCGCCGCCCGCTCTCCACTGGCTGGGCCACATGCCGTATCGCAGGCCTGCCTGGCCGAGATGATGTATCATGGATGCTCATGCAGCCGCAACTGAGACTGGCCATTCGCAGCACATCTGCATGCGTCTGCAGCTCTGCGCTGCGCCCCAGAAGGAGGCCGTCCAGTACGTACCTCTCCGAACCAGGTCAAGCCAGTACCGACCGCATGGAACTCTTTCACTGTTGCTGTCCCACGGTCCCACGGCTCTGGTAGCTGGGCAGGCCTCCCGACACGGCGGATACAGCAACGACCCGACCAACCGTGCTGCCCTCACAGGCTTCCTCGGAGTCCATCTGAGACCCCGGACGGGAATTTGATTCGGGAATCGGAGCACTCTTCCGCAGGTGCCCCCGACTTGCCAAAGGCCAGCGTCCAAAGGCCCAAAGGCGAATTGTCGGTCAGACATCGTCGGTTGGGGCCCAATGAGCTCCCCACGGCCCACAGGTCAAGGATTGGGCCTCGGCTGGTGAGGGCATCTTCGAAGTTTCAACTGCCGCAGAACAGCCCAGCCAATCCGCCATCTACGGCGTTTGAATCCCTATGCGCCCCGGTCTCCCAGGGCAGGGGCATCAGTTGTCGGCGATGGAGCGGTACCTGCTTTGCCAGCCCGAGGAACGCGGAGGAGAGAAGAGAAATCGACAGGCGAAGCATGAACCAATTGGTTGCAGAGTGTGCGCAAAAAAGGCCTGCTGGTGCGACGCACCAGAAAATTCGATGGCCAGAGACATCCCTGCACTCCGGTGTGCTGAACTGCTGCTGGTAGGAGTTGTGGGAGGCTCAATGATGAGGTGCTTGGTGGCGTCTAGCGGGGTCGGCTTCCCCTCCCTGAGGAAGGAGCCAACGACGACAGCCCCTATTACCCTCCGTTGGTTGTGCTGCTGAGTGTGGTACGTACTGAAGTTAATTCCTCCTCATGACTGCATAGATCAGGCTTGGAAAGCTCACCCTCGCCGCATTACTCGACAACTCACGATTCACAGCATTCATGGCTCAGAATATCCAGCCTGTTTTCCGAAAGGCCATCCAAAAGGCCCCTCCTAGGGGTGGCACCAAGTGGAGAGGTTGCTTCTAGATAGGGCAGATGACAGGCCATGAACTGTCAAGTCGGTGTGGTGTGCCCGATTCGGGGCCCCGGCCGATGCACAAGCCCACTGTTTTCCGCAACCCTTAAACCTGGAGCCCGCCTAGGGTCTAGCACAGTCAGTGCCCGCTTTAGATGTGCGGACGTCGGATGGACGTGCAGCAGGCATTGTCACGACTAGCAGGCAACCAACGGCTCCCCGCGCCTCTCTCTACCTAGAGGGTCAGGGTTGTTGGGCTTCAGCAAAAATGTCCGCCTCACCTCAGGTGCTACAGTATGCTATTCGGCCGCGGAATCAACTGATGTCGTCGGGAGAACCGGCCAGGGACAACACCCCGTCCAGAGCCTGTGCCGGGGCCTTTTTCTCTCACCCTTCTCCCCTCTTTCCATCTCTCAGGCTCTAGAATTCTCTGGGTTTTGTGGCTTTTCCCTCTCTGTTGCGTCTCCGACTTCTTCACTTGTTCTTCTGCTGCCCTTGTCCCTGTCCGCCCTCCCTTCCCCGACGCCTCCTCTTACAGTCTTACTTCTCCGTGCCATAATACTCGACAGCCCACCCCGCCCATGTCTGTCTGGCCTCGTACTACCCAAATACCTGTATCGATTCAAGACAAGAATACCGAACAAACAGACTTGTCTGCACAGACTGCACTACGCTACGCTACGCTACGCTACGCTACGCTACGCTACTCGACGCTACGTTGCGTCGCACCACCGCCTCTCCCTCGTCTGATCCCCCACCCGGCGCCGTCCATTGAGGTGCTACTGTACAGCGGTACAGCCTACCGCCTCTTGCCTAGTCCGGTGCGACCTTTAGGCTTGCTCCGGCCGGGCCCTCTCCACATCTTGGAACACCCCTTCCACTTCCATTTTCGCCAGCTACATCGCGATCCATCCCCACGCCACCAGAGAAGGAAAAGTCCGGCGTGGCTGGTCTGACCTGGGCGGGCAGGCAAGAGAAGGAAAAGGAAGGTTGTGCGTTGTGGCAAGTTCCGGAGCCACGCTCATTTCCACCACGAAAAACACGAAACGAATAACGCAGCCGCAGCAGCAGTCACAGCAACAGCAACAGCAACACTACTTTGAGCACCGTCTCGTCTGTTCGTGTTGCACACAACGACGATAAGCAAACGGCCGGCCTGCTGCAGGCCGCACATAGGACTGCCAGCCATCCACCCATCTCATCAAGCTCATCCATCTATCTACCATTCACAACCCGTCGTTCCGTGGTCGTCGACACGAGGCGTATTTTACAACTACACCCACCCACACACGCACAGTGTCTAGCCCGCCTCTCCGGACCGTGACGTCAATTCCAGAAGCAGCGTTTTGGGAGACCTGTCCGCCTCCTCTCCCATCCAGAATATCCTTTCTCGCCCTAGGACCCTATCCTAGGCCAGAATCGGGAAGCTAGGTCCCCCATTTACTAATAATATTATCAACCCACGGCACTGTGCAACGCCAGCCAAAGAAGCAGCCCACCAGCGATCGGCGACGCCAGCAGGTCGACTGTCCCTGCCTTGCGATCCGCTCCGAGCCTAGCGCCCTCCAACACACTCTTTTTGCATCCGAGGGTGCCAGCGGCCCAGCCTAAGGCCCGCCCTAGCCCACTCGTCCCCGACGCTGCAGGCGACCCGCTTAGCAAGCTTCTACTACCCGGCTAGCCCCAAGTCCCCAATCTCTCACGTTTACAGCAGCATCCTTAGCTCCCGCGCCGTGCTGAAAAGAAGCCGGTAGCCCATGCAAACCCGTCCCTCGGGACCTCTGCGCCCATGAACAGCTCCTCTCCCGACTGCAGCTGTGACGGCGACTGTCTCCATCACCGTCAACATCTCCCAGAACGCCCAACTGATCCTTTAATGTCCAAGCAGCAACCATACCTCCACGGGCCTGGCACCACGCCCGATATGTCCTCAGAAGACATTGGCCTCACCCACAGCGGCCGTCCCGCTGCCCATCGCCTGCCAGCGTCCCCCGCATCCTCCATCTCCGCCATTGCCGTCGGCAACGCCTCTGATGTCGCACTCATCAATAGCATCGAGCGCGGCGACTTTGCCGAGGACAGCGACGACACCCGCAGTCTGACCGACAGCATCCGCAAGCACATCATCGATGGCGGTTTGCGGTACCACGCCTACCACGCCGGCAAGTACCTGTTCCCAAACGACGAGGCCGAGCAGGACCGAGAAGCCCTCAAGCACAGCCTCACTATTCTTCTGTGCGAGGGCAACTACTTCTACGCACCGGTTCACGATGTGTTGAAATCCGGCGGGGAGGTGCTAGATCTTGGTAAGACTGACGGCGCATTGCTTGCATACGCGACACGCCCAGCTTCGTGGGCGGATGATGCTGACCTATCATGTCTGCAGGAACGGGAACTGGTACATGGTGCATTGAGTGTAAGTCTTGCATTCAACACAACTGTTTATCACCTCCCTCGTTATCGAAGAAATTCCCCCTTTCGAGGCAGCCCGGCAACATTGGTACTGATTGGTATTGCTCATATAGTGGCGGATATGTTCCCTGAAACGACATTCCACGGGATGGATCTCTCGCCTATTCAACCCGACTGGGTCCCCGAAAACGCCATCTTCGTGGTCGACGACATTGAGCACGAGGCGGGGTGGACTTATCCTGAAAATCACTTTGACCTCATTCACCTCCGTCACACCGTCCCCTCTATCAAGGACCGCCCAGAGCTATGGAAGCGCATTTTCAAGTATGTTGCGATTGAACCCCTGCCAAGTTCGTGCACGCTGACCAAGGTGCCACCGCTGCTAGACATCTAAAACCAGGCGGCTACGTCGAAGTTCAGGAGATCAATTACATCATCGGGTGCGATGATGAATCGTGTAACGGTGGCTACGCCTTCCGCGACTTCTTAGGATACCTCGAAGACGCCATGATTGCCATGGGTGGAGACCTACAGGCAGTCCGAAAAGTGGAGGCCCAGCTGGCAGAGACGGGCTTCGAGGACATTGGCTGCAAGACCATCAAGCTGCCGATTGCACCGTGGCCAAAGAAGCAGCGGCTACAAGAAGTTGGGTTCTGCATGAGAGACGTCATCATGTGCGGCCTAGTCGGCCTGGCCAAGCGACCCTTCCGTGACGGACTGGGCTGGACACAGATCCAGATTGAGATGTTCCTGGTTGAGGTCCGCAAGTCTCTGACCGCCGAGGTCAATGGCGTGCCGCAATTCCACGCCTACTTCCCCTTCCACAGTGTCTACGCCCGGAAGCCACTCCAATGAGGCCCATTTGGGTCACACGACTAGGAAGCTGGCTCGGGACAAACCCAGTGCCGGGTGGCTTTGGCCAGCCTGGACAGGAACCAAGCCGCATTTCCGCCCCATAACGAATAATGACCTCCTTACACGCTTACCCCCACACACGCCCACACACACATCACATACACAACATATATACCACGCATCAACATAGAGTCCGGGTTGGAGCAACAGCGCGGTGCTGGAAGAAATCCGTCGTTCTGTTCTAGGAATCAGCCTAGACAGGGGCGCCGTGAACCACAGAGACGAGCAACTGGCGAAACGGGTGAGTTTAGATTCCTGGGACATTTTTAAGGGAAAAGGGATGGGTGCATTTGCATCGCCTGGAGATACCACTTGGGGATGGAGCTGGTTGAATACTTGAACCAGCGGAGGTAGGAAGCTGGTTATGACAGAATGGTAGTAGGAGCAAGAAATGAATGAGTCTGTCCTCACACAGAAGCTCGTCCTGTCCTACGAATGTGAACAGATAAGACCAATCCCTCAATGCGAGATGCAGACAATTCCCAAGACTGGGGGTAGGACGAAATGCAAGGGGGGGCCCTAGATCATGCAAAAGCTCGAGGCGAGCATCACTCGCATCAAACAAGCCGCCGAATCCATGAAAAGGATTGTGGGCCTCGCGCTGGGAATTGCCCCCTTGGGCTAAAGGGAGCCGGCCGTTGTCGCCGATTGACGACCTAGACCCATTGGCTGACGGCGCCCGTCCCGCCTGTCTTCGGCCGAGGTGGAGTCAACTCAGCCCGGCCGACGTCAAGTGAGCAAGGTAGGCAAGTCGCGGGACCGAGTTTTGAAGGCTGCAATCACGGGGAAAAGCGAGAGAGGGGGAAGAAGGAAGTTGGATGGCCGGTTGCTTATCCAGCCTGCGTCTCTACTCCTATAGCGTCATACCATGCCCGTGTCCCATGCATCGCGTCGTATTGCTCGCGTGGATGGATCATTAGGGGACGTAAGATGCTGGCGTGGCGCTGTAGGGCTGGTGTCAGCACCATTTGCCGCCTGAGCCGCCTCGTGAGGTGGCCACTGGCTCCTGCTAATTACCTAGTTCCCGGCAGCTCCCCCAGGCACCCGGGGAGGTCCCAGCGGTCCTTCCCACTTTCCACAGATCAGACCTGCGCTACTCGGTTATCAATCTCCCCTTTCCCGTGCCATACTCACCCTCAACTCCTTCGCGGCGCGTTTCCATCGAGCCATCATTGAGCTCCGCGAGGTGACTTGTCCTCTCGTGCACTGAGTTGGCCCTTTTTCGCCATGAGCTCGGCGGCCTGCGTCAATGATGACGGCCTAGGCCCCGGCGTTGTTGGGTGCCGTGGTGACTTTGACTTTACCCAGAAATTCGAGCGCATCTTCTTGTCTGTCATCCCCGCCGCCGTTTTTGCAGCTGCCGCCCTGGCGAGAGTGGCCGTGCTGTGTCAGCGAGAGCGAATTGTGGGAGCACGCGTCTTCCAGCTTGTCAAAGTGGTAGGTCGGCGCATTCACTCGCATCCCCAGAGAACCATCTATCTCCCAGCAGTTCCCAAGCTGTCCATATCGAGAGTTCGAGGCCCGGGGAGGAGAAACGCGGGCCCATGCTCTGAGACACACCCAGCTACACTGAACTAACCTTACCCACCATGCAGATTATCTTGGTCATTTTCTCCGTGATCCAATTGACCTTCCTGCTCCTCACCACCACCGGAGCACCCGGAGTTGTCCACGGCTTGTCGGTCGCGGCATCGGCGCTGGTCCTGGCTGCGTCTCTTTTCGCGATCCCGCTCTCCTACCTGGAACACTCACGGACGCCGCGCCCCTCAACGCTGCTCACCGTCTACATCATATTGACTCTAATATTCGACGTTGTCCAAGTCCGAACGGCTTGGCTCATCGTCACCACCTCCCACCAGAGCACCCTAGCCCGCCTCTTCACGGCGTCATGCGCATTAAAGGTCCTCATCTTCTGCCTCGAGGAGGTCCCCAAGACGAGATGGGTCTTTTGGAACGCCGCCGACCACAGCCCTGAGGAGTTCAGCAGTATCTGGAACCTAGCAGGCTACGTCTGGCTCAACAAGCTGTTCTTCAAGGGTTACCGCAGCATCATGCAGCCAGATGATCTGTATGCCCTCGACTCCGGCATGGCTGCTCAAAAGCTCCATGCCCGCTTTTCTGCCAAGATGCGCGTCCACAAGTACAAGGAGGAGCCCAAAGCCGGGCTTCTAAGGGACGTCTTCAGCGCCCTTGCTGGGCCTTTGCTATTGCCTGTTGCCCCACGAGTGGCCATGATCGCATTCACCTTTTGCCAGCCCTTCTTCATCGATAGCGTTCTCAAATACCTGCAGAAGCCGGAGACGGAGTCGACAGGGCGAGTAGGATATGGCCTGATCGGCGCTTGCTTCCTCATTTATTCCGGGATTGCCCTGTCCCAGGCCTTCTTCAGGTACTACAACGAGAAGTCCGTCTTCATGGTCCGGGGTTGCCTAGTCGCCGCAATCTACAAGAAGACGACTGAAACCAAGCTCACCGCCGCCGAGGACTCAGCTGCACTCACCTTGATGAGCACCGACATCGATCTGGTAACGACCGGCGTAAGGCACGCCCACAGTGCCTGGGCCAACATGATAGAAGTGGCTGTTGGTTGCTGGCTTCTGCACGGAAAGATGGGCGCAGCCTTCGTATCCCCGCTTATCGTCATCTTTGTTTGCGCATTCTGCCTCGGTGGCATCTTGAAGACCGTGGGGAGCCGGCAAAAGTCTTGGGTAGAAAAGATCCAGAAGCGAGTTGGTCTGACCTCGCACGCCATCTCCCACATGAAGACATACAAGATCTCGGGCATTACCGGCCCAGTGGCCGAGCTGATCCAAAACCTTCGAGTCCAGGAAATCAAGGAGGGTAACAAGTTCCGTGGTATTTTCCTCGTTGCCGTACTGGCTGGTATCGCTCCGCTACGAATCTCTCCCATCATCACCTTTGGCTTCACTTCCACACGGCTCGACGTCAACTCCATGTTCACGTCATTGTCTTACATTGTGCTACTCACCTCTCCGCTCTTGTCACTCTTCCAGGTTATTCCCGGCTTTGTATCTGCCTTGACTTGTCTTGCTCGCATCCAGCGGTTCATCGTGGCAGATCCCCGGGTTGACTTCCGCCAGCAGCATGATCCCCGCGACGAGTCCGGCGATCCAGAGAAGAGCAGTGGCTCCACCGCATCCCCCTCGCCGGTCGCTTTCTCCATCCGCGACGGTAGCTTCGGATGGGGCGTGGAGAAGCAGACGCTGAATGGCATCAATGTCACCATCCCGGCAAACAAGACCACGATGATTATTGGCCCAGTGGCATCTGGAAAGTCGACCTTTTGCAAAGTGCTATTGGGCGAGTGCCCCGTGTCTTCGGGTGCTGTAATTTCCCATTTCCCGGCCTCACAGATCGGCTACTGTGAACAGACGCCCTTCCTCATCAACGCAACCCTGAAGCAGAACATTCTCGGCCACTGTCCGTTTGACCAAAAGAAGTATAACGACATCATTGAAGCCACTCTACTGAACACGGATATTGCGCTTTTGCCCCAGGGCGACGAGACTAAGATTGGAAGTAACGGCATTATGCTGAGCGGGGGCCAGAAACAACGTGTGTCGGTCGCGCGGGCCCTCTACTCGGAATCTGACGTGATGATTTTCGACGATGTCCTCAGCGGACTTGACAACAGCACTGAAGCCGGACTGTTCCGCCGTGTTTTTGGCCCTGAAGGCATTGCCCGTCAACGAAACACCACTGTGGTAATCTGCACCCATTCAGTGCGACACTTGCCAACTGCAGATCATATCATTGCCCTTGATACCTCTGGCACCGTTGTGGAACAAGGTTCTTTCCAAGATCTCGTGGTCAACAACAAGTACGTTCAAAGTCTTGGTGTCAAGGATGGGCAAGCGGACTCCCGCAATCAATCGGACGACGGGGAGGAGCCGCGAGCCGTGGCAGCACCCACGCCAAACCCCAACGCCATCGCTGAGGCGCTTGACGACAAGGCTAGACAGCTGGGTGACTGGGCTGTGTACAAGCACTACTTTCGCCACGCAGGAGTTGTTCCCACTACCTGCATGCTCATTACCGCCGTCTTGTATGGACTTCACACCAACATGTCAACAATGTGGGTCAAGTTCTGGTCTGAGGATGCTTTTGACCGACCTTTCGCCTTCTACATTGGCATCTACACCATGCTCCAGGTCATGTGTCTCGTCATCTTGGAGTCCAACGCCATCTCCTCTTTCATCTACATGATTGCCTACTCAGGCTCAGCACTTCATCTGTCGACCATCACCACCGTCGTCAAGGCGCCGCTGAGCTTCTTCACCACGACTGATTCTGGGATAGTGACCAACCTGTTCTCTCAGGACATGACACTACTCGACAACGACCTCCCACTGGCGCTGACCAACTTAGTTACGCAATTTGCAGACTGCATGGGCATGACGGCTGTTATCGCGGCTGGTGCCCCTTATTTGGCCATTGGCTATCCGTTCTTATTCAGCGTGCTTTTCCTCATCCAAAAGTTCTACCTCCGTACATCGCGACAGGTTAGATTGCTCGACCTAGAGGCGAAGAGCCCTCTCTAGTAAGTTCAGGTCCTCACTGGACGCCCATATCCGTCTGACAATTATTACAGCACCCACTTTACGGACACAATCAATGGCGTCGTCACTGTCCGGGCCTTTGGCTGGCAGGCTGCAGACATTGCGTACAACAATGAGCTGTTGGATAAGTCGCAGCGCCCGGCCTACCTACTCAGCATGATCCAGCAGTGGTTGATCACGGTTCTCAGATTTGTAGTCATGGGCATGGCCATGGTTCTGATTGGGCTGGCGACCCAGCTCCGAACCAACGCAGGACTGACTGGCGCCAGTTTGGTGACCTCATCACCGGTCTCATCCTGCATTACACGGCACTGGAGACGTCCCTCGGCGCCGTCAGCCGACTGAAGACATTTAGGGAGACTGTCAAGCCAGAGGACCAGCCGGGCGAGGACCTCGAGCCTCCACCAGAGTGGCCGCAGGAGGGCCGCATCGAGATCAAGGACTTGTCGGCCTCATACGAATCGTCTCCTGAAAGCGGAGAGGACTCGGGTGTTGCATCACCGGGCAAGCTTGTCCTCCGCAACCTCAGCGTGAGCATCTCTCCGGGTCAAAAGGTTGCCGTCTGTGGTAGAACAGGGAGCGGAAAGTCTACGTTCCTTCTCCTCCTCCTACGACTTCTCGACCCACTGCCCTCCTGCACCCGCAACATGGAGATCGACGGCATCCCGTTTTGCGAGATCGACCGCGCAACGCTGCGAAAGCGCATCATCGCCATCCCCCAGGACGCCGTTTTCCTGCCCGACGGCAGCTCCATCAAGTTCAATGTTGATCCGCTGCAGGCCGGTACAGATGCGGAGTGTCTTTCTGCCCTCGAGACTGTCGGACTCGCCGGCTTCGTCGCCGACAAGGGCGGCATCGAGGCCAGCATGAACGCCGATGATCTCAGTGCCGGGCAGAAGCAGCTCTTCTCTCTAGGCAGGGCCATTCTGCGTCGCCGCATCCGTGAGCGTCTCCTTGCAGCCAGCGACTCCACACCGAATGCCGAGAAGCGTGGCAGCGGGGGCCTTTTGCTTCTGGATGAGGTGAGTAGCAACGTAGATAAGGCGACGGACCGGGCGATGCAAGAGATTATCCGCCAGGAGTTTTCAGGGTACACGATTATCATGGTGTCTCACAGGCTAGAGATGGTTGTGGAATTTTTCGACCGCGTCGTAGTGCTGGACAAGGGATCGCTGGTGGAGGAGGGCAGTCCAAGGGAGCTCCTGGGCACTGAGGGCACCCGGTTCGGAGAGCTGTGGGCAATTGAGAACCAGGGCCGATCCGAAAGCTGAATGGACAGCCGAGTTTGTTTGGATATTTTTCTGAGATGATCTAGCAATGGACCCAAATAAACAAACGCGTCCTCCCTTACCTCTAAGAGCTGATATCACATCGAAACAATCTCATTCCGGCCCATTCCTATCCGACGATGAATATCTGCGGGACCGATGTCTTATTATGACACCCTTTTGCTGTGGCGGAGCAAGTCGCGACACTTCCACGCAGCAACATCCCCTTCAACAGAAATGAGCCTCAAATAAGAGATCGAAATACCGGGAACAACACGGTTTGAGAGAAGAGCATGCGGTTGTGAGAAAATTAAGATCCAAATTACTACCTAGTCCTTAAATGACAACCATCGATGGCGCTTCAAGCCTGTTATGACAGAATCCCACCACAGCAGCCGCGAAGTATCTCTGGAAGAATAACAGGTCTGCCCCCATGTGTTCGCAACATTGCGCTTGCGGGAGGCGCCAAAAGAATGTGCACCGAATCCTCTCGTGTACTCGTTACGGTTTTTTCCGGTTTGTTTGGCAACCAGCCTTCTTACAGGAGGAAGACGGCGCCGGCGACGAGGGCGGCAAGGCCGGCGCTGGCGGCCATCTTGCTGGAGCCAGCAATGGGAGGGGGAGTGGTGGAGGGAGGGACGACGTTGCCACCGGAGGAAGGAGGAACGAACGAAGGTCCCACGGAGGGAGGAGAGGGAGGCTGAGAGGGGACGCCCTGGGTCTCGACCTTGCAGACCTCGCCGACGCAGACCTCCTTGGTGAAGCAGTCGGGGCCAGTGCAGGCGGCGGGCTTGCACTCAACCTCAACGCAGACGATCTTCTTCTTCTCCTCAATCTTCTCAATCTTCTCGCACTTGCACTCCTCGCCCTCGCACTCGACCTTGATCTCGCAGGTGTTGGTCTTGCGGCAGTCGCTCCACCTGCAGTGCTCGCCCTCGCACTCGACCTTGCGCATCCAGTCCTCGCCCTCGGGGCAGATCTCGGGCTTGCACTCCTTGCCCCAGCAGACAACGCGGTAGCGGGGGCAGTCCTTGCAGGGAACCTTGGGGATACACCAGTCACCATAGCAGGCAATGTTGACGGTGATGTCACCGTTGATGATGATGTCGCCGTTGTTATTGTTGTTGTTGTTGTTCCTGTCGCCGTTGTTGTTGCCGTTGTAGCTGTCGATGTTGTTGCCCTTGTTGTTGCTGTTCTTGTTGTTGTTGTAGCTGTTCTTGTCGCCCTTGTTGTTGTTGTTATTGTACTCCTCGGACACGTAGACGGAGATGGCGACATTGGGAGGGACACCCTCCTGGCGACGCACGCTACGGGCAGTCTTCAGGAGAGCACCGCAGGTGGCAGTCTTGTCTCCGGGGCAGACAGCGTTGCAGACATCGTCACCCTCCCTCTTGGCCTCCTCGGTGAGCTCCTCCTCGCTGCAGTAGCAGGAGCTATTTGGTGGTCGTGTTAGCCATCTGACATTGGCAGCGGGGTCCGCATTCAGATACTTACTCGGCGTAGAGGCCCAAGTACCGGCTGCCCTCGCAGAGACGGCCGCAGCTGTCGGGGCCGTTGGAGGGAGAGTTGGCGCCCCTCTTGGTGAATCCGACAAAGCTGCCGGAGTAGCAGCCCTTGTAGATGAAGCCGCCAGCAATGAGACCGGCCTTGGGGCCAGCCTTGCCAGTGGGCTCAGGCATTCCGCTGGTGGGAGTGGGAGTGAGCTGGGCCGAGGCGACGGAGCCCATGGCCAGGGCGAGAAGCGTGGTGTAGTGCATCTTGGTGGCGGTGGTGATTAGTTTGGAGTGGTTTTGTGATTAAGGGTACTGAACGAATGACTAGGAACGTAACGACCGGAATAAGCTCTCGGAAAGGAGAAAGCGAAGGAATCGAGACTGCTCAAGCGAGTTGGTTGGTGAAGGAAAAGATGCTGATGGACGGGACTCGAGGCGGTTATTTATCCCCCGCGTGGCTCTCTCCCTTGCCACGGCTGATAGCCCATCATCTCGGCATCCCGTTGGCCAGCAGTTTGTTCGACGAATGCAAATCGCCGCTCGCTGTTCACAGAATGTGGAGGGTGCCTGGTGCTGCGTTGTGTTTGGGGCGGCCGTCCGTTCGCGACGTGAGACATGGCAACCCCCCTTCAGATCGTGGTGAAGAATGTATCCTGGCCTGGCGCCGGCCCAGGTTCCCCTGACCTGTCTCACTTCGTGACCTTCCTGGAGGCTTCACTGCCGCAATCTAGAGGAATTCCCTCCACTGCTGCTACCGCTGAGCTCTCAGCGAGAGCCCAAATTGCTCGAATTCCAGTTACCGCCAACGCGAGCCCAAATTTACAGCTAACACAGCTTGCACAGCCAGCACAGGCCACGAACCCTTTGCCTGGCCTCGGACGCAATGTCCCGGGTGACTGAGACCGATAGGACTCGCCCTTGATGTCATGCAACGTATCCCTATGCGCGCGGATCCGCCGAGCCGGCCGGTCCTGCGGATTGTCATGTGCGAGAGACTTCATGACTTGACCGGACTATTGGATTGGATTCTTGACCAAGCCTCACTCGGGCCGTCGGCTCTCGTACGTGGAGCGTCTATAGTGAAGAGAGTTTCGCATTTCTCTTATTGCATCCGGTCACTTCAATCTAATAGAGTTCACATACGTGCGATAGGCCGAAGACGATTCTCGTGATGTCATCGCGGCCCCTCGGCATGTTGCCGGCACTGCCTCAGTTGCGAACGGTTTCCCAGTCGCAAGTCGTTCTTTGCGCAGCTCGTTGTTGTGAGGTCCATGGCCAGGCTACAGAACTCTCGGGAGATGGCTTTCCGTATCTGGTTTGCGCACCGTCTGATCTCTGATCTTCTCCAACGGGAGCAGATAAAAAGTCATATTAGACGTGTTCGGCTGCCTTGGCTGCTCGGCGCAGGGTCAAAGTTGAGACATTGGCCGATGTCTTGTGCAGATCTGCTTGCATCGTGGATGTAGGGTAGGGAAGGGCTGGCGTTGTCCTATTATCGCGATTGCCAATGATAGATAGGACTGGGAAAAGATAAAATGATCTATTATTTGCGAAAGCCTTGTTGAGTTTTCTCTGCTATATCTCGTAAAGAGCATGTCGCTATTGCTGTTGACCTGTAATTAGCCACAGTCATTTAACCATAGTCGTGTTGAAAACAAACAGAGGAATACCACTCTTACTCAACTTGCCAATCCCGAGCCCTATGCCGAGGAGTGCTAAATCTTACTCGCAAACTCGGATAATCATTCCACCCCGAGACAACCAATGTCGCGGGGGATGTCGCCCTACATGCACAATGTCAATCAATTGTCCAACACGAGCACAATTTAGGATCATGATGGCAATCAATAAGATTAATTATTGCAGCTCACATGCACATGGGCACTCCAAACCCTTCAGAGCCTTCAGCAAGCAAGTGATGGACTGCTCAGGCAGCATCCGGAAGCGGTTGTTGTCCTGGCGGTTGGGATCGCCACCCAGCCCACAATTCCCCGGACCAAATACCGATCTGCAAGACTCATCAAGCGCCGGCTCCGCATAATTAATGTGACAGGCTCTTGCCCCAGTTCAAGGTGTAAGTGCCGGGAGAAATCTGAGACACAGACGCCAACGGACGCGGCCAAAACAAACGCAGGGCTGGAATGGAGCGCGCAAGCGGAGTTGGGTCGGCAGGTCCTGGCGAACTGGGATATTTCCGGTCTGAAGAAGCTTCTTGATTTCATATTCCAGCTGTATTGAGAAATGTTGGATAGATCCGAGGTGCCGATGCCTTCGCCAGGATGGAGTATATGGGAATTTCCACCGAGCAGACCCGAGAGAGATGCCGATGCCTTGCACAAGGCGTGTCTTGGATAGCCCAACTGGTAGCTCCGCAGTCAAGTCTTGCCGTGTTTTGCCACTGTCAAATTTACGAAGCCATCTTCCTCGAGACCGTTTAGCCTTGAGGAGCAGTTGCAAAGGCCGGGTCTCCCATTCCTTCTCCGTAGCTAGTCGCGCCGAACGCTTCAAACGGCCCAAGATGCTGCGTATGATTGCGTACGAACTCTTGGCTTGGAGGTTCATATTCTCTCGAGATATGCATTCGTAAGCATGCGATAGGGTCTGATGAGAGCCGGATGCAGTTCAAATGTCACGGCGTGTCTGGTCGGCATGAACTGCCGAGTTGCTCATCCTCCGAGAATCTTGTAATTCTTTTCATTTGTGGCTGTCCCATGAGCTTGTCGTGTTGTTTGGAGCAGACTGTGCTCTTCACTCAAAAAAGAGCCATTCATCTTACTCCCCGCATTTGGCATTGTGCTCCGCCATCATTTTTCATGTAGGGCATTCGTGACTGGGAAGAAAGGTATCACGGCTTGTGGAGCAGGAGATCCTTCAGCATGTGTGCCTGAGAAGGAGGATGACTTGCTCCTGTGCCTGAGTCTGGCCTCGGAGCCCGGGTCAGACTACTTGGAATGCAACCCTGCAGACCACCAGTACCTGCGCCACAAGCTAGGGCGACTTTATGTGGCAAGCTCCACCAGCTAGAGGGACTTTAGCATGGCGCCAGCCAAGATTCACTTTGTGCCACACGGCAGGAAGGTGGTGGTCTTGACGTGATGATGCAGGGAGCGAGCCACCACATGTAACATGACCAACATTGGCGCAATTGATGGCAGAGCTGTTGAGCAACCATAAGCAAAGGCAGGTTTCTCCCAAGTTTTGGTCTCGGCAGACACCCGCTGGCTGTTGGCAGAAGTAAAAGGGCGCACTCGGAGCTAGCGAGCCAGCGTTAGTGGGCCATTTCAACAGCCGTGGTTGAGAGCCGAAGATTGACTGCGGGGCAGCGCCGGATCTCGCGATGGGGGGTAATGGAGCCTGGGGAAATGCATGGGACGCCATTGGAGCAGAAGCGGGCGGCGGCTTGTCATGAGGGAGGGGTCGTCCAGTGGTGCTTCTCCAAGAGGATGTTGGAGCCGCGGATCGTATAAGAGGGTGGGAGATGCCGAGCAGACGGATTGAGGGTTTCTTCTCGTTGATTGAGCTGCTGGCGAATTGACTGACTGATCGACTGACGGATTGATTCCTTGAGATTGATCTGCTGCACATTGTCAACACCATCATCCCCAACACCATCACTCACAATGGCCGCCCAATTGCCCTTCCACGCCGACCACATCGGCTCGCTGATCCGCCCCGAGGCGCTGTCGCAGGCCCAGGCCAAGGCGGACGCGGGCGAGGTGACGCGCGAGCAGCTGGCCGAGGCGCAGAAGACGGCCATTGCCGACATCGTGGCCAAGCAGCTGCAGCACGGGGTGCGGGCCCTGTCGGCGGGCGAGTTCGACCGCAAGTACTACTTCTCGGGCTTCTTTGAGAAGCTAAAGGGCTTCCGCGAGGTCGAGCCGGTGCCGTGGGAGCTGGCGCGGCTGTCTGCGCCGCCCATCGCGGCGCTCGGGAAGGCGGGCAAGCAGTACCCAATGGCGGCGGTGTGCGAGGGCAAGATTGAGTACGAGACGAGCCCGTACCTGGACAACTGGAAGATGCTGCGGGCGTGCCTGCCCGAGGAGCAGTGGAAGGACTGCAAGTTCACCATGCCGCCGCCCTGCTACTTCCACCTGCGCCTAGCGCCCGGCAAGTGCTACAGCAGCGACGCCTACAGCAGCGACGCTGACTTCTTCGCCGACCTGGCCAAGGCCTACCAGCAGGAGCTGCAGACGCTCTTTGACAACGGCGTGCGCAACATCCAGATCGACGACCCCACGCTGGCCTACTTCTGCTCCGACGAAATGCTGCAGTCGCTGCGGGACGAGGGCATCGACCCGGACCAGCTGTTCGAGACGTACCTCAAGGCTCACAACGACTGCATCGCCAACCGACCCGCTGGCCTGCACGTCGGCCTGCACATCTGCCGCGGCAACTTCGCAAAGGCCATGCACTTCTCCGAGGGCTCCTACGAGAAGATTGCCCAGCGCTTCTTCACTTCGCTTAACTACGACACCTTCTTCCTCGAGTACGACAACCCGCGCTCCGGCGGCTTCGAGCCCCTGCGCTTCCTGCCCGCCCACAAGAACGTCGTCCTCGGCGTTGTCACCACAAAGGACCCGACCCTCGAGGACAAGGCCCTCATCAAGGAGCGCGTCCTGGCCGCCGCCCAGATCGTCGCCGACGGACAGGGTCGCTCCCTCGAGCAGGCCCTCCAGAACATTGGCATCAGCCCCCAGTGCGGCTTCGCCAGTGTCGCCGTCGGCGCCGAGGGCATGACCGAGGACAAGATGTTTGCCAAGCTCAAGCTCGTCAAGGATGTCGCTGCCGAGATCTGGCCCGGCAAGGCTTAGATTTTCTCGTCTCATCATGACACCATTTCTCTCCCCCTCAATCCCTCCCTCGTGTCTCGCTGCCTCCTTCAACCTTCCCGGAGGCCCACCTGCGGGAGCAACTGTACACACATGCTGCAAATATCAAGCTAGGCTCAAGTAGCCTTGGAAGGGGAAGAAGAAAACCATGCCGAAGGGAAAAAAACAGCAGAAAAAGCATAGAAACTGAAGCAAAAAACAAGAGAAAAGAGAAGAAACAAGGTCCATATACGCCACAATGGCCACGGCCCACATGTTGATCGATGCTGGCTGCGTGGTGTACCATCGGCCTAGGAACTCAACGATTCCGCAAAGTCAAACAAGTATGTAGACATGATGATGAAATGTAAGAAAACTTTTCATTGAATAGTGGCGTGGGTATTCTAAGCCCCCTCTCTGCTTTGTGCATCATACAGTATTACATGTGTTGTGTCTAAATCATATAAATGAAAAGGGGCGTATGTCGCCGTCTATGCGTGTAAACAACCGAATCCATCCATCCGTCTAGAGACACATTTCCTCCCACAAGTCTCTAACCCGAACATGTAAATTCCTCCTCCACACGAGCTTCTTTCTCTCCTCGTTTTTTTATTCAATTTTTTGTTTCGTTTCAGGAGCCACCCGTGATTTACTCCTGCTTCTTCTTCATTGTCTTCTTGGGCATGCGTGCGAGCCAGTACAGGAACAGTGCGGCGCCAATGTTGAACAGCACATAAACCCACATGAGACCAAAGTTGCGCCATCGGTCGACCCAGAAGACATTGATTGCAGCCAGGTAGTCGTTGGTCTTGGACAGCGAGCAGTACATGCAGTCAGCCGTGGCGTTTCCATCGGTAATGTATCCAGTCTTCATCATGGCGATGTAGGGCTCTAGGAACTCTGCGCACGTCTCGCCAGATGGGGGCTGCAGGGTCATGATCTCGTTGGAAGCGCACTTGACGTCCACATTGGCCACGGCCGTTGACAACATACCGCTGACCAAATACGAAAATGGTGATACTCGGTACATGAAGATCCAGAACTTGGGAAGAGAGTCCTGAGTAGCCAGAACACCACAGAAGATGAGACAGAGCATGAACAGCAAGTTGGCAATGTTGGCACCAGCCTCTGCAGTCTCAAAACCGGCGATAATAAATGTCGAGAAAGTTCCAGTGAAGATGAGGAAGGCAAGGAGGAAGAGGAACATGAGGGCTCCGCGCTCCGTCAACTGGCCAGCCTCGGCAGCATTGTTCTGCAGGCCGACGGGGTAGTACCAACAGACGAACATGATGACAGCCATCAGACTGTTCCACGGAATCTCGACAATAAGCTGAGACAGCATGAAGACCTTCCACGAGTAGACCTTGGAGGGTCGCTCACGGACCTCATAGAGGGAGCGCTGAATGACGAACTGGGGCATCGATTGCTGGACAAGTTGGCCGAAGATAGTAAGCAGGTTGAAAATGGCAAACATCTGGTTCTGGAGACCCTGGATACTGTTGGGAGCCCGGAAGAAGACGAAACCGATGAAAAGAGCAACCAGGGTACAAAGCGCCGTCTTGGAGTAGATGTAGACGGGCATGCGCCAGTACTGCTGGAAGACGCGGAACAGGTTCTCCTGGAGCTGGACAAAGAAGGGGGCGGCGAATTCACGGTAGCTTCCAGGCTCCTGCTCGAGAGACTGGCTTTCGTTCTGCTTCTCGTGCTTGATCCTCTCCAACTCAGTCTGGACATCCACGTATTCCTGGCTTTCGCGCCAAGTCTTGAACCAATCAACATCGCTGTGAGATCCGGGGGCGGCTCCAATAACCTCGAGCATCCACTCAGCAGGGTTGGCATCAGGGGGGCAAGGGTGGCCGCCATTGCGCTCAAAGTAGCTGGTCAAGGCCTTGGAGTTTTCACCGATGTCGCCGAAGTACACAGTCTTGCCACCCTTCGCAAGGAAGAGGAGACGGTCGAAGCGCTGGAAGAGCATGGCAGAGGGCTGATGGATAGTGCAGAGAATAGCCTGGCCAGCGTTGGTAAGCTTCTCCAAAAGGTCCAGAATAGCCCAAGACGTTTGCGAGTCGAGACCAGAAGTAGGCTCATCGACGAATAGCAACAGGGGAGGCTTCGCGGCCAGTTCCACACCAATAGTCAAACGCTTTCGCTGTTCAACGTTGAGACCTTCTCCGGGAACACCGACAACAGCGTCAGCATATTCTTCCATGTCAAGAAGCTTGATGACCTGCTCAACATAGTCGAGCTTCTCCTGCTTGGGAACGTGGCCGGGCTGTCGGAGAATGGCGCTGAAACGCAGAGCTTCACGAACAGTCGAGGTCTGGAGGTGCAGGTCTTGTTGCTGCACATAACCAGTCTTGCGTTGGAAGGACATGTCACGAGGGTTACCATCAACAAACATCTCGCCAGTGATGACACCCATAGAGGTACGGTCGGCCAAACAATCGAGGAGCGTGGTCTTTCCAGCACCGGAAACGCCCATCAGAGCCGTGAGCGTACCGGGCTTGACCCAGCCGTCAACGTGATCGAGAATTCGGCGGGTTTCCTTCTTGATTTGGACTTCATAGCAAACATCGTGCCATTGGAACACGGAGGTCTGCTCCTGAAGCAGACCACCGGCATCCCTGGTTGTGCGGCTTCGGGTCCGCTCTGCGGTGACGATGGGGCCAATATGGGCCATGGCGGCCTCGGGATCACTGTGCTTCTTCTCGGCGTTGGCAATTGCGGCAGGCTTCATGCCCCTTCGGTACACCAGGACTTCGCCCTTGGATTTCTTCTCAGACACCAACTCAGCCGAAACCATATAGGTAAAGGTGAAGAAAGCGGTGAAGGCCAGGACGATACCAAAGTTGCGCCAGCGGTTGACCCATTCGTACTCGAATTGCAGCGATGCGTAACGATCTCCACTGACAAAGTCTTCTCCCTGAACAGCGCCAACGGCACTACAGATTCGCAGGCTAGGGTCGAGATCGGGGCGGAAACTCGGGAGAGGCACCAGTTGTTTGGGGGAGCAGGGGAATTTGCGGTTATGGAACTCATTGACTACCAGCGACTCAAACGCATACGAGAGCGGGTCAATGTAGTACAGCCACTTGCACCAGGGAAGCATGTATCGCTTGGGAATGACGAAACCGGTGAAAATGACGAGGTCGAGAATGAGAAGGGCTGCAGGAACCAGGGCCTGGAACAGGCTGCGGGAGGCGGAAGCAATCGTTCGGAAAATCATCGACATGACCATGACCGTGGCGAAAGAGATGAGCAAGAAGAAGAAGAAAGGCCCCACTTCTCGTCGCAGGTTGGTCATGAAGTAGAGTGACAAGTTGAAGACGATTGTGTTGGCGATCTTGTAGGGCATATCGCAAAGCATAGATGCGATGGCTTCGGCGGACGGGTGATAGAGAGCATAACGGCTGTGTTTCTCGACAATGGGACGTTGAGCATACAGGGTCAGAATCTGGGTTTATGTTAGCATTTTGTTCAACGGACAAAGCAGGGAAGCTTGACGTACTTCCAGAGCGCTGGCGAAAGCGTTCATCAAGCAGGCAAAGAAGAGGAGGGCTCCACGCTGGAAGAAGCTTTCGGAGTCTTGCTTGAGATTGTAGAAAACACTACCGATGATCAAAGACATGCCGAAATTGCCAATCAAGGCACCAACAGTCAGACTAGGATCACCAGTCAATCTCTTCCATCCACGCCACAGGGTGAGCTGGATCTGCTGGGTAAAAGAAAGAGTGAAGGGTGACTTCTTGCGTTGACCCTTGGCCTGGGTGGCCTGCTTGGAGGCTCGGAAGGCCTCGGCATCGGGACCATTGATCGGGTGAGCCGCCTTGTAGTCCTCGATTTCTCGCTGCAGAGCCTGGTACTGGGCGCTGTTCTTCCATGCCGCAGCGAATTCATCAGGGGTACGAGGGGCCTTGCCCTTGAAGCCCTCACGGACGATACGCTCGTGAGGCGCAGTCATGGAGGTCAAGAAATCGGGCGTGGTTTGTCGGGGAGGGCATTCGAAACCCAGGTCGATGAAGTACTGCTTAGCTTCATCGGCGCGACCGAAGAAGATCTGGCGACCCTCGTAAAGGACGGTAGCCTTATCAAAAAGATCATAGGCACTCTGGGGAGACTGGTAGATGGACACGACAGCGGTGCTGCCGAAAAGCTCCGTCTGGAGACGAAGGGTCTTACAAAACTCGATGGCGTTGGCTGAGTCAAGACCTCGGGTCGAGTTATCCCAGCATTGAAGAGGGGCACCCGACAAGGCGGCCTCAGAAATGGTGACACGCTTGCGCTCACCACCAGAGACACCACGGATATACTCGTTACCAACGCGGGTGTTCACAGTGTGTGAAATACCAAACATGGCCATCACGACATCACGCAGATGGTTGGCAAAGTCGTTCCGGTTAAGGCCTTGGGGAAGCTGACGAGGCTGACGGGCGCGGGCGGCAAAGGTGAGGGTGTCGCCAACAGACAGCTGGGGGAAATGGACATCGACCTCAGCGGTGTAGATGGCTTCACCACGGTGGTGCGAGTGCATTTCCTTGGGCGTCATACCTAAAATAGAGCTATTAGCGTCTGCCGTGCCAATCATGCGTTATGGCAAACGATGCACAGTGCCAGCCGCATGCAGCTGGGTGTCGCAAACATGTTGCGCATGTGAGGTAACACGGAATCCGAGACAGTGGACACGGAGTTGGTGTGGGGCAAGCTTCGACATACCCTGATAATTGAAATAGGAACCGTCGTCAACGTAGATACCGTTGAGCTCACCAGCAATGGTCTTGAGCATGGTCGAGCAACCAGCACCAGGCGGGCCGAGAACGACAAGCATTTCACCCTTGTGAACAACACCATCGAACTGGCGTAGGATATCAATGCGGTCGCGAGAGCCACCCAGGAGACGCTTCACGTTGCCAGCGGCGGAGAGCCAGACATTGGCGACATCGGTCTGGTAGTCGCTACCACCTCCGTATCCGTAGACATTGAGGTTCTGGAAAGCGACACCAGCTGCCCGGAAGGCGGCGCCGTCTTGCTGAACGAGGGCAACAATAGCCTTGGCCCATTCACGGGCGCTGAACTTTTCCGAGCTGGGGTTGAGGGGCGAGTCTTCGCCGGCCTGGAAAGGGTTGCCACCGTCGAAGTGGACACCCGAGGCAGCGGAGTAGGTTCGGGCAAGAGCCTGGACGATTGAGGTTCGGCGCTCCATCTCAGAATCGTCGTCGCCCTCGTCCTCGTTGCCAAGGGTCACGGCAGGAGATGATCCAGGCTTCTCGGTGAGAGTCTCGGTGGTGGCCTTCTCAGACTTCGCGATGGTGTCGTCGGTAGTCTTGGCTGGCTTCTCGTCGGCCAGGACTGGTGGAGGGTTGGTCGAGGCCGGGTCAGGAGCACCCTGCCTGACGGCAGTGGCGTCGTTGGCGGCCGGCGCGCCGAGAGTGGTCGACATGATGAAAGTGAGGACAGGACCGTCTGTGTTCTCTGGGCTAAATCGGTGTAACGAGGGTGTGTACGCCTGGTGCAAAGGTGCACGTCGTCTGTCTGGCAAGCCGGCGCAGCGAGCAGACGGGAGTCGTTGAGATTTGAACACGCGATATCGACTTGTGTCCTTCTCGTCAATGAAGAATTAGGAGGAGAATAAGGTTTCGGTTTGTTTATGAAATAGGAGGGGGGCCGAATCCCTCAGCGTCGGTGAGTAAGAGAGGCCAATTGAAGAAAAGGGCGGGAAGAGGGATCGACAGGAATGGGGATGAGGAGAAGGGACAAGCAGGAAGAAGGCCCAGAGGTTGAAGAAGGTGGGCGTGAACGAGGATAATAAAAGCAGCGCAATTGTGCTCGCGTAGTCGCTGGCACCCAGCTCGTGCTCGTCGCCCCGAGCGCAGCTGGAGATAACCTCGAGCTAATACCGGATCCAAGACGGGCGTGCCAGGGGGGGGGCCGATTTGAAAATTCGAGGTGGGGCACACGTCGGAGCTAGGCAGGTGCCAATTTGCGAAAGGCAGGTGCCCAGCATGGAGCGGCCACCTGCGAGCGGCTGCCGACTATTACTGTTGCCACCACTCTCCTAGTGGCTACAGTTGCGAGGCCACCAGTGGGTTCTACCGATGGGCGGCGAGGTGAGCATCGATCCCCATCGCCAACGACTCCCCCATGAGGCGGAATTGAACATCATCCCGCACATTAGCAAACGGCAGCGCATATTCAAACGAATAATCAATCACGAGACAACACTCTGAGGCACTCTACAACCTCCACTCCTTCACATTCTCTCGCCGTAAATTGACGATACGTCCGTTGACACTGGCACGCTGGCGCCCAGTCGGCTTCGCTTTCACCCGACTCCGCCAGTCTACCCGCCTGCCCGACCCACCGGCGAGGCGGCGAAGCAGATCGGCAAGCTAGAGCAAGAGTGGTGGAAGTCCGCCTAATCAACACCAACAAGAAAAGTCAAATCCTTCGGGAACTTTTTGGGTCATCTGTTTGGCCAGACGCTTTGGCTCGGCGACATTCTTTCGAGATGAGAATGCGATGGACTCTCTTGCCTTGCTTGCTTCATATCTGCATTGCCGTCGGGAGATGGTCAATGCCATGCTGGATGATCAACATTGATTGCAGTAAGGATGACAAGCGGGCTATGCAAGCATGTTATCACCCTCACCAATATTGCACGAGTAAGCTCACCACGAGAAATCGATATCATCGCAACCGTTGTGAGCCAATCTACAGCGCCGGGTAGTGATCGACCGTCAGAAAATAGGTGCAAGGCAAAGTTGCACATGGCTAGGCCTCAGGAACATGGCGCACTCCCTCTTTGGGATGGGTGTGAGCAAGTGCCTCTCCGCCAGTATCCACCCCAAGCACATCTCACTTGTACCTCATGCACCCACAATGGTGCTGGAGTACATCCACGTACCCACCCCAACTCCGCAGGCACGAGGGACTGACCAGGATCCGACAGGGCTACGTCTGGTGTGGGGAGGACGCTTGTTTTCCCTCTGTGACAGAGCGGATAGCGGACATTGCGAGCACCCCGAAAGAACAACACATCTACGCAACACGATGGATTGATGAGAAGGCAACAGCGAAAGAGCGGCGGACGGCACGGCTGCGCCGGGGAGGCGTATGCGCAGCGCATGAGGTGCTTCCCGACTGCAGACTGCAGCGACAGACTATCCGGACCCCCTTGGCCCAATAATTCTGTTGGCCCATCCTCCCACGCGACCACGAATTACATTGTGGCCGCGTTTGCAATGGCGTTGCCCGTTGACTCCCGTGGGCTGGCTCGCATTTGCTCGCCTCGGCCGGGCTGGCGGGATGCGGACTGTTGTTAGAACCCGCCTGCCGCGTGTAATTGACGGCACACCCTAAGCAGCAGAAGCGTGGGGCCTACGGTGGGGGGTCGAATCCGATCGTATTCTGCTCGCATTCCCTCCCTGCTGGAGTCATGGATGCTACCCGTCAAGCCTATCACTCATGGTGGCTCACATCAGCCTAGCGAACCAGAATCTAACTCGAGAGACTTCACCTTTTAGCGTTGAAGTGATGATGCACTGACTGTCACGTCGGCTCCGTCTCACTTCCCTCAGCGGACGGGAGTGCCGAGTTAGTGACTCAGATTTCTATTGAGAGATCGCACGGGGTGGCCCGCACTGTAGTCATGCTAACGCCTCGCTTTTGTTAGGCTCCTCTCCAACAATGTCCGACAAGCTACTACCGAGCTAGCCCAAGATTTGATATCCTGAATACGCCGAAGGGTGAATCATTCTCACTCATTTTCTCTTAGTTGGCGGGGTTGTACCACTGCACGCCACCACCTCTGTGCGCTGCAGCATTGGTGATGCCTCATGAGGCGCTGGGCAAGTGACCTCGCAAACATTTTCGTATCCGATTCAACCCGCGAGATATGGCAAGAAGACGCCTGCGCGTTCGCCGGGCGCTTGATGAGGCCCGAACCCTTCCGAACACAGCTGTCATCTGATGCTCGACTTCAACTGGAGAAACTGATGGGCGTGCGTGCAATTGTTGCGCCCAAGACATCGGAAATTCCTCGCTGCCGTTGGCTTGTTCCATGCTTATTCTTCACACCTCATTCGGCCTAGCGAGACGGCAAGCCAGCTAGTGGCCAACGGGAATCCTACCAGGGGACTCTCGTCATCCATGCCCAAGCAGCGCCAAGCGCCGTGACGCACGCGAACCGCTAAACCGGGGCCGTCCCTGTCCCTCGGGGTCTTACAGGAACCCGACAACCCGCCGTTGCGCACACCGGGGCCGCCATTGAGTGAGTCTCGGTAAGGGGTTTTTTTCAACGACAATGCAAGAATTCAGCATCGAATCCCCCAGCGAGCAGTCCCTAGATTGCGGTAAAATACTACGTGTGTGTGCGCGCAATGGCGATTGCGGGTCAAGTACCAGGGCCATGAACGATTGAAAGTCGCCCACGTGCGTTTCGGATGCAATGGATATGTAAGGTTCACTTTTCGATGCACGATGCGAATGCAAATTCGCGACACTGCGACATGAGTCATGACTGAGCGACGGCCTCCAAGACATAATACATGTTCATCACATCCATTCCTGGCAGATTTTCCACCACAGCCCGATCCAAGTCACTGGGACTCGGGAGATCGTGTCAATTGTGTCTCGTCTTGACACCAAACTCGGTCGTGCGCGCATGCATGTAACATCCATGATGCGATGGAGTGCAATTTTGTTCTTTGTCTCCTTTTGCTCGCACTCCATCCCATCCTATTCCAAACTCCAGCGTCTATTTTTACTTACTTTTTGCGATCGCTTCTCCACTGCCTTCGTCGGGGAGCTGTTTGAGTCCGCCATCCGCTGCAAGGTTATAGAGCTGGAAAAGCCCACGGTTTCAGGCCCTGATCCACATGAGGATTCAACGTGTGTAATTATCAGCAGGTTGGTTCATTGCAGTTGGCGCATCGCCCATTGGTTGCCACGTAAAGCAACACGCCGATACGCAGGCTTTAGCAAGCCCTTGCAGTGTTTTCACGGTGTGCCCGCAAAGCCCTTTTTTCACGCCTTGTCAATTTCAGTAGCACTCCATTTCGTATCTACCGACTAAATCCGGATGACAACTTGACGGACCACTGACCAACTGGACTGCGCAGCCATCTCGGTTGATACCGGGAGCGCCCAAGTCGGGGAAAACCCACCTGCACGTTGACAGGCCCGAGCAATAAGCCGCCACATTTGACTGCCTTTCTCGGATTTCTCTTGGAGGCTCTACTGGGCGCAACTGGCCCGCCTCGAAGAGATTCGCAAGACACCGCCTCTTGTGGCATTGCACGTTGTGTTCCTCGACGTGTCCTGATGACTCTGGCGAACACGAAAGCGAACAAATAGGTGAAGGGTGCATAAGCTATTGACGGATTGGCATATTGCCCATGAAATTGCCTGTCCTTATCCTTGTGCAGATGGACGGGTCCCGCTCATCTCACCATGGTCCGCAGCCCACCAACCGAAGTCCGCCGTTTGATAGATGGGTCGCCCATCCTTGAACGCTCCCCCACAAGGCGCGGCGTCTTAACGTATTCATGTTATGATGGCAAATTACTGCGCGGGGCAGTGAGAATATAGAACGTCAACAGCCTGTTCCATCCGTTGTGAAACCCCTGTGCAAAGGCAAACATGGTCGGTCCATCTGTCAATGTTGATGTGGCCGCAGTCAAATCCGCTCCCAACTCCGCAGGATGGACGGTCCGTCTGCGACATGAACCCCAGACGCGCGGAAGGGGTACGTGCTATCAGGAGACTGCCAAGAGGATCCTGGGCATCGGTGATGTGATGCGGATTACTGCAACCTTTGGGTGCGGACTTTTAAGCAAAATGTTGCGCTCGTGGGGATTGAGGGACTGCGCACCTGTCCTCACCTCCTCACATAAGACAAGACGATTGCGGGTCCCTGCTCTCCGACGCCCGATCTCAGGAGGCATCCTGTGAGGGACGTGCGTGCGTACAAGCGAGCCAGATCTGCTTGACAATCACAGGCAAGACTGGCTACCGTTGACCTGGTGCCCGAGGCCTAACCCCCCGGCCCTGGCTCACCATTCTTGGCATGGAGTACGCGAGATCTGCATTGGCCCCTTTCGAGCGAGAGTCTGGACCATAAAGTCTCCGAACACTGGGTGAACTTCCGCCCAGCATCGGTTACTACGGTTGGAAACCCCCCGGCGGCGCTGTGGGTCCTTCGGACACTTTACAAGGCAGCGAGAGCCGTGTGTCACCGGGACTTGGTGTTGGCATGATGGATGGTATGATGATCAGGCAACGGTTCCACGGGAGCTATAGGTTGTGCCTGGTCCACCTTAGTCTGGGTGCGGCCAAAATGGATAATTATCAGAATGGTTCAAGAGCACTTGCTCTGAACAAGCGTAGATGTTGCTCAATTGTGTGTCTATGAAGCCGCACACTTCAGCTCCAGCCCATCAAGTCGATCCGGGAGCATATACACAAGTCTAGTGAACCTAGAATAGCCGTCCGGAATGCGCCATCGGCTACATCTTATTCACCTTCGGAATACATAGTTCCCATCGACTGTCATGTCTGGCGCCTTCTCGACCAAGGTCAGCGAAATGCCGTTATTCATCCTGGAATGTCTTCTTTGATCGTACTAGTTATTATAATGAATGAACTTGACGAACGAGTCGCATTACAGAGTACTTCGCTGCTCGGACACCCCTCCATCGAGGATATTTGCGGGTAGAGTGGTTGGACTTGAAGCAACCACGTCCCTGTCGTAGTTCTTAACATCGCGCCTGATAATGAAAATTTCCAACCAACTGGCCGACTGGGTGTCGCAGTGAGACTAATTCTAAGCTCGAGACATTGTCTTTGATTACTGAAACATGTCGCAAGCTTAACTACGCTGATCGATACGTGGTTTGCACAACGGGATGCCCTACCCTATATACGAATTCTTGCGGTACGAAGATGTTTGTTTATCCGATTTCGCTATAATAAGAACGGTATTACATACCTTTTTATTAACTTTGAGTCAATGATTAAGACCCCCATGTGGAATTGGGGTAAGCGTGTCTTCATTGAGGCCTTATTGTCTTAGCTTGAGGAAGTTCGCCCATATCACCAGCTCCAACAGAACAAAGCCATGCAGATCTGTTCAGCTGAACATGATTTCATGCTCCCGGTTGTGGGTGAATTCTCATAATTAATCTCAGTCGCTGTGCTGACAGACTGCCTTATTCAACGGGAGGTCTAACACGTGTTGTGGCACGAGGGCAATAGCAAGGGTATCTGGGTATTCGGTTTGGGCACCAACATTGGCGTCGTAGCAATCTACTGGTCCGAAGCACCACCAGTGCAATATCACTAAACACGGACCAACAAACCTCCTCCGGTGATCAGGGCGCCTCGTGAAAGGTAGGGGTAGACAGCTCCGATGGCCTAGAGTTGGGTGAAATGGGCTTGGGAGTCTCGACGGTCGACAACGCGGGTGCGACTGCCGGCTTCTTAAACCTCCTCCAGGCCAGGAAACCAAATCCCCCAAGAAGCAGAAGGCCACCGATTGTGGACCCAACGCTAATACCCACCAGCGCACCGGTAGATAGGCCGTCTTTTGTTTTCTTGTCTGCATCGGAGTTGCTCGGGGAGGAAGTGGTAGCCTGAGCTCCATCCGACGAAACCGTCGTCACTGATGTGCTCGTCGTCATCGTTGACGCACTCGTTGTTGTAATCATTGTCGTTTTCTGCTCTCGGCCTGGTAGGTCCGATATCGTGACATTGAAGTAGGGAGTGGTGGCAGTTCGATTTCCTGGGCCGGCAAACAGGGCAAAGTAGAGCACCACATCCTCCTCGCCCTCCTTGAGATCGGTGGAAAAGGACGAAGGCAGGCTGACAGTCCAGATCATGCTTGTAGACCTCGTGTTTTCTGGACCTGTTAGATGCCTCCCTTGCGTGGATTGCTGGGCGCGGGATGGTTGACTAACCCATGAGGATGACACTGTAGAAGCTCAACGGAGTTTTGGTACGGGCAGGATACTCTTGCCAAAGGGTCAGGTTCATGACGCCAACATCCGTCGTCCATTGAACGTCAACCTTTTCGTTCAACTTGAATCTCTTGGGCCCCGAAGGATTGGTGAATTCTGTTGCGCAGTTGACCAAAGTAGTTGCCGAGAGCCAGATGAAGGCCAGGAATAGTTGTCGCATGGTATTTAGGTTTAACTTCGTCGCTCAATGATGGACAGATGGATCAACGTGGAGGATATCGCGTCCTTCTAGCACAAGAACTGGGCTGGACAGTACTACTAATAGCGCATGCACCCCCGACCATGTGGTCTGCACTGCCGAGCGCAAGATCAGCATGCGGCTGAGAGATGCAGGACTAACCCTCAGCTTATGACGAGTGGACGAATGCAGGACGCATGGAAAGATACGAGACTTGAGGGTTGCCCAATGAGAGGTAGAGGGAGCTCTTGGCTACCCTGTTTCAAGCTGCCTTGCGTGCAAAGCTAACCACGGGGATCCTGGCCATTCTACAGTAATCAACACGTCTGTGAAAGAAGCCTGCCTGCTACGAAAGAAAACATTGGGAAGACAGCCATTGCGCCACCTTGGCAGATGAATTCACCATCGAACACCTGGCCTGATATCGAAATCCCCCGCTGGTGATTGTTTGTGGCAGGGACTGGCTCTCTTGGGTTACTGCGATTCTGAACATTGTACCGCAAGCCAACGAGGCAAGACAAAGTAATGCACTTGGGGTATCATTGTAATTTATAGCGTTCAGCCGCGATTTGGCTGCCAGGGAATCTGTCGGTTTACGTGGCGGGACACCCCACAGAGCTTGACAAGCTGCAATTGGGGGCCAAGGGCTGCATGATGGTTGCATGCTTGTTATCGCGGCGGGCATTACGGGCTCCTTGTAACTAGATTCTACCGTGTGCGTTGCTGGCCTAAATCTTAATTTATCGGCGGATTGGCGACTGGGATGAATGTGAGTCAATGATGAACCATAAGAGCTCGCGTATTGTTATTCTGCATAAGACCCTGGTTGGGCGTCAGATAAGGATACTCCGGCCGGCTATTGCCTGGCGTTCTCCTCTTCCACTTCTTCATAGCATAGCTAAATCACAATCTTCTTTGGATTCACAAAGCAATGCTTGGGTAGTCTCGTTAGCCCTTGCACGTTGTCGTAGGTCGAGAGGGCCTCGGGACAAGCCTGGAGCTCAAAGTTCCACATCATCAGCGTGAACACCAGCCTCATCTCGAGATACGCCAGCTTTCGCCCATAGCAACCCCTTGTGCCCAGTCCAAAGGCAATCGTCGGCCCAGCCGTGCCATCAAAGGTCGTCTGGCTGTCCGGTCCGCTGGAAAGCCAGCGCTCAGGCCGGAAGATGTCCATGCCCTCCTCGGCCCACGCCCGCTCGCCCTTTTGGTCCATTGCGTTCCGGCTGGATTCGCTCCGCAGCCTCTTGTCAATCTCGTACGAAGGCGTCGTGAAACTGGGACCGTATGTGGGAAAGAATACCTGAGTTCCCTTGGGTAAAGTGCGACCTAGAACTACAGTGTCCTGGGTGCACTGTCGCTCCACCAGCGGGAACGTGCAGCTCAGGCGCAAGATCTCTTCGATCACAGCATCGAGATACGGGATCCTGGCGCCTACGATTTCTTGGTGTGTCGGCATGCGCTTCCCAGCCACGGCTGCGGCGTGAGCAGAGATAATGCTGCTGCGCAGTGTATTCTGAACTGTTGGATTGTCTGCCAGAAACTTGACACCCCAGCATAGAGTGGTGCTTGTCGTGTCGTGCCCGGCCACCACGAACCCAAGCATCTAGCATCATTAGCACATGTGATAAATGAAAGCAAATAAGGCCAGTGTGTGCAGGTATACCTCGTCGTGCATGATCTCGCTCCAAAACTGCGGCTTTCGTCCCTCTTTCTCGGCAAACAGGCGCTCTCGCTGCATCATGAGATCGACGGCAGACTTGATGAAGCCATCCTGATGCGAACCATTCTTCTGGAGCCTCTCAGAGGATTTCGCCGCTTGATCTTTGAGAAAGTTGTGGCGAGTGCGTCGGGCCTGTTTCTCTGCTGGCTGCAGCTTCTTCCACCACCAAGCCAGAGTGACGAATCCGGAGTTGATGACTTCTCCGATTGCTTCCGATGCCTGGAGAATGGCTGAGATGGAGTCTTTCAGCGTTGCCACGGGGAATTCGAACGGGGTCTCTGCATTCTCAGAGGTACTCCCTGTACTTTCCACATGTTTCTCTGTCTCCAAAGCAGCCTCGATTTGCGGAGGCAGGGCCCTGTCGGGATAGTTGTCACCAAAAGTGAAGTCTAGCACGGCATCGAGCGCGGTGAAGTAGATGTCCTTGTTGGCAGCGAACGGGCGGCCATCCGCAATTCGGGCCTTGGTCTCCCAGAGAGACACCAGTCTGAGGGCGCTGCCGTATATGTTTCGAGCCGCAACGTCGTGCAGAAACTTGGGAGTCATCAAGTCTTGGATGAGGCGTCGGTGCCCCTTCCACTCGGGCCCAGTCTTCAGATTGATGTGGTGGTTCTTGGCCGCACCGCCGAGAATGGAGATGGAGTAGTCAGAGCGATCAAACTCCTTGCGCCGCATCAGGATATCTTGGGCCTCGTGGAAGTCCGAGATGTAGACCACGGGCTTGCCAAAGGGCATGATGAAGAGCTGGCAGATTGGGCTGGAGAACTTTCGAGCCTGGTTTTGCATCCACGCAAAAACGTCATCCTTGGCTTCTCTCTCCACAGCCGGGATGTCACCCAAGATTGATGATGCGGCCGCCAAGTTGTACGGTATGCCTTTGATAGGGTTCGGAAGCAGATAATAGTACAGCGCAGAGATCATGACGATGCCAGCAGCTGCCAAGAGGCACACATCTCGAGATGCCAACCAATGGCTCAGCATCCCAACTACTTGCATGATTTCGAGGAGGCGCAAGTGAAAATAGTAGTGGGAGAAGAAGAAGATGATAATGAAAGAGAAGAGGTGATGTACGAATGCGGTGTTAAGCACTGCCCTTGCGGCGTGTATAAGTGTCAAGGAAGCTAACCAAACCGTCTTTAAGTAACCTAGCCAAGACAAACTAACGGCAGACAGTGAAACAAAACACACAGTTCCTGTAACGCGCGGGATCCGGTATGTTGCAACTACATGGCAAATGCCAATCCGAGTACGAACCATTTCCAGTCGGACAAATGCCTTGTTTGATGGGGCCGTTTCGCCAATCTCCAAGGAACACTAAAGGGAATAATCATGGCCTGTCCGATTGGCCTAGCGTCTGCCGGCGGGGTGGCTGCCAAGCGGACCGTGCCGCCAATCCATCGGGCTTCCTTGCCTTCTTGAGGGGGTCCATGTTGAAAAGATGGGCCACATGAGGCTTTCAGCTCGGATTTGTTTCAAAATAGTCTACACGGGTGTCCGCGGCCGTCCGGTAACAACATATTATGTGGTAATACTCCACCTACTCCGCAAAAGGGCATGCGTCTTGCATCATGCACTTCTTCCACTGGGTTGAGCGTCCGGCTCGTGGCAGGGAATCACGGGGGAGGGGGGTGGTATTTGCTCTACCCATCACCGCAGGATGACAGCGGGGGTGGGTGTTCCAACGTTGAGTGGATTAAGTACTGTATTTGTCCTACTAACATACAAAGTAAATTGTGCCAAATCGCTATCTTGATGCGTGTGCCCTCCCCGCTCGCAGGGAAACTGTTGTTACAAAAAGTTGATGCCCACGCCGACCTGGAGCCCCTTGGTAGAAGCCTCTCCCCGGCGCAGAACCAGGGGCAAGCTGAAGTTGAGCTCAAATCGCGCAACGGGGTGCGCATACACCAATCCCACGCCGGCAGCGAGGCTGGGAGCGCCGTTGAATAGTTCGCCGACTGCATTGACCAGCCCGCTGCCCACAGCGGAGGCGTCCATCCCCTTGGTGGCGCCCTCAGCCCCAGCCTTGTTCTTCAGGGCCACGAGGCGACCGCCGTTGGCAAACATCTGGAATCGGAGACCAGAGTCAGGGCCCTTGTACGGTAGCGGCAGAAGCATATTGACGCTTCCCGCGGCGAATACGTCGCCACCGACAGAGTCCTGGCCGTCGTGGGGCCCAAGGCCGCCCAGCTTGAAGCCTCGCACGTCTGTGGGTCCTCCGAGCTGGAAGCGGTCGTTGACGCGGCTGGGGAGCAGCTTGCTGCCGAATTCGTAGCCGAGAGGCATCGGGCAGAGCATGCCCAGCCTGAGCCCACCGCCAACGGAGATGCCGGTCCTCTCACGAATACCAGGTAGCTGCACAGGAACCGCACCGCCGACCTCGAGCTCACCCTTGGAAAAGGCGACGTCTCCGCCCAATGGTCCCACACCAGCAATCTCAAGCCCAGTCCGTAGCATGTAGCCGCTCTGGGGGAGTTGTGGGTTGTCCCGTCGCTCTCGATAAAACGTGTGCTTGATGGAGCTCTTGATAGTGTCGCCAGCGTCGCCACGCACAGTCGGGCTTGCGCCCTCGCCCAGACCGGTAATCTGTCTCCAGATGCCCGAGTACTCCACCGACTGGGAATCTCGCTCGGCATTGAGCCATGAGAAGCGAACGCTGCCTCCCTTGAGCACCTCCTCGTGGGATGCCCAAGGCTTCTCGGCCGCGGAAGCCAATCCCTCCAATGCTATCCTGAGATCCGGGTTGCTCATGACAGGGGCGCTCAGGTTCGCGCTGTATGCCGAGCGGGTGCGAGTACCAGCCTTGGCGTTGAGGGTCAGCATCTCTGCTCCGCCGAACATGTTGCGCCACAGCATGGATCCGTATGCTGAACCTTCGCCATTGCCCACGTCGGTGCCCGTCTGGAGCTTGAAGCGGGACAGCTCGCGGACCTTGATATCGACGTTGACGTCGTTGGGAGAGGTCGATGGATCGGTTTGCTGTGCGGATGCGAGGAATAACTCTGGCTGAGGCTGGAAGATTTCTATCGCGTGGGTAGTTAGTTATCGCGTCGATAGGGATTGGGAGCTGGTCGACGCACGGAGGCCGTCAAGCTTTGCGCTGACAAGACGAAGTCGGGATATCACATCACCAACAGTAGAGCCGGCGTTGTTTTCGTTGCTAACAAGGGGGTTGAAGAGGGGATCGAGGAAGCTGAGGCGGGTGTTGGTAGCGCCGTGGACTCGGATCTCGTTGACCGACATGGGCGCCAGCATTTGGTCGCCAAACTACAAAGGTGGTTAGCCATAGTCTATGCCGAGGGGATATCTTCATGCATACTATCTGAGCCATTCTGCGCTGCTTCGCCTCTTCCTGCTCATGCTTAAACTCGGGCTTGGCTTCCGCTTCATGGAGCAGCGATCCAGTGTCGGCATGGAGCTTGTCCAGGGGGTCTCGGGGCTGTTTGCTGTCAGCTGCTGGATCTGCTTTGCAGGGAGTTTCGGATTGACCTACAAAACCCCCGGCTGAGCTTGGGAAGTCAGCCATTGTCGCGGGCTCGACAATGTTGGTTGGTCGCTTGTTCGAACCCGCGATGCCGAAATGGGTGGTTCGACTTTCTACGGCTTTGCTCGGGCGCGTGGAGCAACAGCTCTGACGTCCTGCAGCTGGCTCTGTGGCGCAACGATCTGTGGCGTAGGGATCTGTGGCGGTGCTCGGCATATGCGGGTGGAGCTAATCACTTCTGCTGACAGAAGCGTTGGGCAAGTGTCCGGGGGCGGCAATCCACTACGGGCCTATTCAAGACACGCATCATCGGGCCCTCCCCATCCATTCTCCGCCACCCGCCGTTCTGCACATCTTCGCCGCCGACTTCTTGTATTGCATCGCTCTGCGTTCATTTCTACTGGCAATTCTCTGCCCTAGCGACTTCCATTCTCCCCGTTGGGTGGACTAATCACCACCAGCGGCCTCCCTCACGCGACCAGCCTCCACCTGTCCACTTCCCTGCTCTTTTGCCCAACGACTTCACAAGCCATGGCTAGCAAGGCGGCCAACAAGCGGGTATGCTCCCCAAACGCCCCCTAGGTTGATGGTATATTCCGCTAATAGCCCTTTTGCAGTTGACCCGAGAATACAAGACCATCTCCGAGAACCCGCCACCTTACATCACCGCGCACCCCTCCGAATCCAACATTCTAGAGTGAGCCGCACCCGATCGCTTGCGCCTGGCAGGACGTTGGCGCTGACTTTCGTATTTAGATGGCACTACATTATCACAGGCCCGGAGGACACGCCGTACCACGGGGGACAGTATTGGGGCACGTTGATGTTCCCTCCGAACTATCCGTTTGCGCCGCCCGCTATCCGAATGCACACCCCCTCAGGACGATTCCAGCCATCAACCCGACTATGCCTCTCCATCTCTGATTTCCATCCCAAGTCGTTCAATCCCGCCTGGGAGGTGTCGACAATTCTGATCGGCCTTCTGTCCTTCATGACGAGCGAGGAAATGACCACCGGTTCCGTCTCCACCACCGCTGCGGAGCGGAGATTCCTGGCATCCCGGTCGCGATGGTGGAACTCCACTGGCGGCGGCTCCCACGCCAAGAGCAACCCAGCTATGAAGGGGAATGTCAAGGCTGGCGATGGCGGTGCCAAGTTCCGCGGCGAGTGGCCCGAGGTTGATGTGGAGAACTGGGAATGGATAAAGAAGCACAAGGTCGATCCCGTGACGGGCAACCGACAGGATGGTGACAACGCGTCATCGTGCGGTCCCCAGCTGGGGATTGCATCAACGAGCGGGCACCAGGCACAGGCTGTTGTTGATGCTGTGGTTCAACAGCGCGAGGCGGGAACCGGATGGGTCTACCGCAACAAACTCCTCGTTGCCGGCGCAGCCATTTTCATCTATGTCCTTATCGCCAGACTGGTGAGCGGCGACGGAAATTCAAAATAAAGGAATACATCGGGGCATGGTAAGCAGTGGTAATGGAATCAATGGGATGCTGCAAAAGCTGCAGGTCTTGGTTTTTTGGTGGGTTCTTGGGGGGGCGCAAGCAGGTTGGTTCACTATCCCAGATATCACAAGACTCGCGTCAAAAGTGGCGTTTGAGAGAGCGTCAAACGCAGCTCACTTTCTTTTTCTTGTACATGGCCTGGGGATGGCAACGACGGGGCATTGCGAGTGCCTAGGCCCTACGAGGCGTTTCGCAGTCTCATTTAGTGTAGTAATTAGAAGCGTGCTTTCAAACTCCATGCAATCAAGATATGCTAGATACTCTTCTCCCGATGCATTAGCGTGCTTGATGATCGCATGCGATGCTCCACGGTGTCCATGCCTGCTACGAGATTGGTCAAACATGCAGGGAATGCCTGTACCCCGATCACCTCATGATATTTTAAGGTCCGCAGTTGGGTATGAGCGTGTGCTTGCTGCAGACAAGCTGGCGAACACCATTTCGCGTCATGGGCTCCTGTTTGGGCCTAGGAGCTACTGTTCAATATGCACAAACAAAGGGAGTTTGATCTTGGTAGACCAGCCATGGACATTCGTTTGCCTGATGCAGGCTGACGCCTAGTGTTGGGATAGGATTGTGGCGATGGTGTTTCCAGTGATGAGGACATGGTTACGGCGACACAGCAGCTGCTGCCTATTTGTCCATCAGGATCTCGGAACCCGGCGACGAAGGCCTCTGCTCTGACTGTGTTTGACTGGGTTTGAGCAAACAGGACGCGGGGATGGCGGAGATCCAATGGCAAGCACCTGCTCGACGGTGGATATTGGTGGCGCGTCTTGCGTCGAATGCGACGAGAGACTGCTGCGCGGTGGCGTGGGCAAAAGAAATACGTCACAAACCATGTGAGTGAGCCGATTAATTTCCAGAGGGACGCTTGTGCGGCCAAGCCAATTTGTCTGTGCACAATAAGGTTGTGAGGTATCACTGTTTGCACACCAAACGAGGCCCGAAAGATGGCTTCGAAAGAGAATGGCCATCATGATCACCACAAAAGGATCTCCTCACCTCAGCTTGATGGGCGAAACGCTTCCCCCGCCACTAGTAATAAACGGCTGCAGTTGAGGGGGGAGGAGAGCCATTGAGCTGTCGCGCGCTTGGGTTGTACCCACTAATTCCCTTCCTGGAGCTGGTGTTGGGCCATTGACCATTGAGCCTGATGACGCGGGGGGGTTTGCCGTCCCCTCCCCTAGCACGCCGACCGCACCTGCTGTGCCCAATCCAACACAGGCAATCCTGGACCTATCCCATCCCACCAAAAGCCCGCCTAGCCCTGTCCGCGCTGGGCTGCCCTGGCAGCGTATTAAAAAAAATTGTGACGAGGGGCCCAATTTTTCGACCTCCACCTTCTGCCTGCTTCCGCAGCGCTGGCCCGCCGTTTGGAGTGGACGGGAAACATCGTCACGCAGCCTGCCCTCCGCCAAACCTAGCCTCTGCACGCCCTCAAGCCATCATCGACCCTTTTCGACCGCCCGTTCGGCCTCCTTGCCTGCCTGTCTGCCCGAGCACCCCCCCTGGGCGAGGCTCGTCCCGTGCAATCCGTTGCTCTGCCGTCCTGCAAACCCACGACGACATCCGGCACCCATGCGTTTGGCTCCAGATCCCTAGACTCCCCTCGTCCGCCCTCTCGCCGCCAAACCGCCGCCCATCTGTGGCTTCTCGCCTGTTCCGTTCGCCAACATGGCGCCTCTCAACGGCTCCGCGAAGCCCAAGCCTCGTCGTCAAGGAGGGAACCAGCGCTCTGGGCAGCAGCCCAAGCCTGCCATCCCCCTGCCGTACCTGAAGAAGCGACAGGCCACCGCCGCACCGACTCCGCCAGCTGCCCCCGTTACTGTCGCCGTCTCGCAGCCGACAAACAGCGGCTCGCACTCCGACAAGAAGCTTGCCAACGGCTCTGCAGCAAAGCCCAAACCCATCTCCAATGCCCCCGCGAGCAACGCCGACCGTGAGGGCCGTCCCGACAACGGACCCGAGACAAACGACGGAGGCATCCAGGCAGACCAACAAGATTCCTCAGGTACGTATCAGTCTTTTACACCCCGCCGACTCTCGTCACATCCCCCCTCTATATGTACCTGGTATCAGCCTCTGTTGAATACTTTCTCACCTCTGTTCGTGTCTCGCTACAGTTGCCTCCGTCTCTGAGCCCGACCTGTCATCCTCTGCTGGCGACACAGACGATGCCACAAAGGCTTCCACCACCTCGGACCATCTTGATCAGCCCACTCTGCCGCCTAAGCTCGACGACATTCCTGCCCAAGCCCCTAGCAGCGGATACCAGACCGACGCGACCGAGAGCATAGACGGAGCCACGGCCAAGGATCATCTGAACGCTCGACGAGGCGAGCTCCACTCATCACGAGACACTGGGGCAGCCACCGGCGCTCCTAACGTTGTCGAACAACCCCACACCAAGCTCTCCAAGATGATGCGCCCACCACCTGCAGTTCCGCCTTCTCGATACCAGATGCCTCCCCCTTTCCAACCTGCTGGCCGGTTTGCTCCCATGCCTACTAACAGCGACCCGGCTCGAGGCCCTCGTCCCCCTATGCCCAGCGGACCTCCCATGCACCAGCCACACCTCAGCAATGGCAGCATTCACTTTGGCGCATTCCATGGCTCGGGAAGCTCTTCCCCAGCTCCTCCCATGTCGGGGGGAATTGCCCCGCCTCCCGGAATGTCAGACGCTCGCCCCCCTTATGTGAATCACGGTGCCACTGGCTACCCTCCCATGATGCCGTATGGCGGGGAGATGATGCACGGAACTAACTTCGACAACTACGGACGGCCGTCCATGCCCTATGGACCTGTTGACTCCTACCCTCCCTTTGGGGCCAACTTCGGGCCCGGCAATCCTCACCACTTCCAGGATGGCCAGCACGTAGCTCCAGCGGACGACAATGCTATGCATCCTCACTACCCCGGACCAGCTTCGAACGGCATGCCTGGCCCAGTAGAGGATGCGCAGTCACCTATTCACGCTGGACGAGGCTTTGGCGGCGTGGAGTACGGAAGAATGATGCACAACAATGGCCCTGTTCCCCGCGGGCCAGGACGAATCGATGAGATCGAGGCCCTTCTTGGTCATCTCCAGGAGCAGTTTGGATCGCCGGATTTTGCAGACTGCGTGTTGGAGCTGAGCTTCCCTGATGATCGTGCGCGACCCTTCCAGATTCCTGGCCACCGCATCATCTTGTCTCGAAGCAAGGTACTCCGCTCGTTGTTGTCTGCACCCAAGAAAAAGTCAACTGCGATGCACAACATTCGACTGGAAGCCCAGAGCAAGTGGATTCGTCCGGACTCGTTCTACATGGCGGCCCAGTCCCTTTACGGCTGCCCGCTTCTGCCGATCCCGCCCCCGAGCAACTTCAAACGAGGTGAAGCCGCCAACGCTGGTTCTGCCACCGAGAAGGTTGACTTCGCGCTGTCTTATGCTGCCGCTGGCCACCTCCTCGGTCTGCAAAACGTCACTCGCCGGGGGTGCGAAATCGTCCTCCCGCTCCTTGACCTCTCTGTGCTCGACTGGCAGACAGTGGAGCGGGCGGTGGAATTCGCGCTCGAGGACCATTCTGACAAGGGCTCTTACAATGAGTACAAGTACTTGGAGGGATCTCAGATTCTCCTTGACGGTATCGTCAGCTTCGCACTCAACAACCTGCCGCCGAACTTTACCCTGGATATCTCGGTGACTAACGATGCTCAATACTCTCGGCTGCCTGCGTATCCTGCCGCTCCAACTAGCCCAATCGTAGAGAAGGATCCTGCTCCCGCCATTGCCCATGGTACTTCGGTCCAATTCGGCCGAGGACGGCTGTCACAGCAGATCACCGGTATCCAGTTCGGCGATCTCTCGATTTCTGGTGGCGAGGCCGAAGACGAAGCTGCCAAAGTTGCCCAACAACCTCGCCCAGCCTCTCACGGCATCATTTCGCAGATCCTTCTCAACATGCCCTTCCCGCAGCTCCAGCAAGCTGTCAGGCAGGTGACGTCAGCCAAGGCTAACGGATGGGCCACTGCCGAGTATCAGCTCCACGTCCTGAAGGAAGTGGTTGCGGAACGGGAGCGACGCCGATGCCAGGCCGTGGACGCCGTCAAGGCCGGGCGCATCAACGAGTCCGAGTCTATCAAGAAGCAACTCTCTACCCCCGAGCCACGCCACTTTGACAAATGGAGCGCTCTGGGCTGGCAAGAGGAGTTTCCCCAATACGGAGGCTCTGATGGCCCTGGCTTGGTCCGCTCCTGGGTCCCCCTTGCTGCTTCGCAGAATGGCGTTGCGGCGGCGTACCCCTGATGAGCCTGACCAGGTCGCCAATCGACATGAGCTGGTCACGGCTACAAGCGAGCCTGCATATCAGTATTATGCATTGGTTACGATAAAAGTTACTGGTTTCTGATCATTGCTGTGCGTTCCGCAGCATGCTACTTTATTTAGCAATCCTTTTTGGTCCGTCCGATGACTGGACAGTAACGCAACAGACAGAAGCACCCCTACGATTGTGCTACTAGCTCAGAGGTGGAATACGAGTCTACGTGGACTCAGCGGGCCCGAATGTGTCCATCATGGCTATATTTTGGATGCTGCAACGCTCAACAGCTTTCATCATGAAGTCCCACGAAAGCCCCTTACTTATGAGCTCATTGTTAGGTGCGAGGAAGGCGCTGGATGCGTACCCTACAGGAAACGACTTGCTGGGAACAAGATGACATGGTCATGAGACGGCATCCCTGAACCTTGACTCCCTCGGAGGTCGACAACAGGAAAATGGAGGCTCGCGTCGAAGAGAAGAGAGCAAGAGGATAGGGGAAACGGAGCTGACGTGGTGAGTGGAAGAAGATGCCCATCGCTACGGGAAGGTGATGATGGGGAAGATGAAAGGCGCCATGAGTTGGAGACAAAGGGCCAGATGTTGTTCGGTCGGATGAACGACTGGGGGGAATTGGGAATAGAAAACTTGGCAAGATGTGTTGCGGGGGCGGCGACCCTATTACCTTACATTCCTAGGTGCGAGTAGGCAAGCAGAAGCCCGGTTACATGAGGCAGGATTCTCCCAGACTGATGACGATACCCGTTGCTTTAGTCGGTTTGGAATGGATGAATGAACGAATGATGATTAATTAAAAAGCAAAGGCAAAAGTAATATGCAATAAGATTGAAACCCGCCTCGTGTGCCTGGGAGCTGGTAGTATTCGCATTGAGCATCGCGCATTGTGTACGGGGTGCCCTGCTTGGATGCTCCCATGCTGTTTTCAGGCGCATGAGTCGCCTTTGGTGAGCGATGGTGAGCTGATGTTCATGCAGAGTGATCGAATCGGTTCTCGAAGCAGGAGGCATGATGCTCAGGATGGAGCCGGAGATTGGACACCAGCTGGATAGGCATCCTTGCGGAAGTCTTGGAACGGTGGGCAGTGCTGTGGAAAGGCAGAGCTGTGAAAATGGTGGACTTGGGCAGTATTACATGTGAAAGAGACTGTAGAGGCGGGGGATGGATGGGCTTCGGGACACTAACCCATCCACAGGCAGCTTTCGGTCTTCTTTCAGATTCTTGGACAGACAAGGGTGCCAGGTTGGTTCCCGATGGCATTGACAAAACGGGCACGGTAGCCCGGAGCCCATGGCACCGAGGCCAAAGCGCAGCGCTGGGCATGACGTTAAGAACGTACGGTGATGCGTCTTGTCTTGTTTTCCCCGGAACGTGAAGCTGCATTGACCCAGTAAATGAGCATCGCCCAGCGGGTAGTGGGGAATCCCTGCGTCAGTCACCTGCCGCTTCGGTCCCTTTTGCCTGCTTCGGAGGACCTGGGGGAGCGCGTCACAGGCCAGGCACTGGACGCTACAGCGGACCCAGCAGCGCTAACTGACCCGCCGCAGCTCCCGCGGTTCGTCTGCGCCGCTGCTGTTAGTTGACGTGCAATTGTGCTGTAGGTCGGGTCCAGTGAGCTCCCGCGACTGCCAATGGAAGCTCCTCGCTCGGTGCCATGCAGGGATCTTATGCCGAGGCTTGCGCTTTCCCCACTGCACTTTAAGCCCATGCCAGCTTTCTCCAGCTCCTGGTCTGCGAGTGGATGCTGCCGTTTTTCTCCCGTGTTTGTCTTGTGATTTCATTCCACCCCGTCCACATCATCTCATCTCACCCACCCACCACTACTACCAAGTCCAACCTCCAGTCCCTCCTTACCTCGCGCGCACCCCATCGACTCGCCCATTGCGCGCTCCTCTGTCACGGACCTAAGCTGTCGTGTATCAAGCCTCTGTTTCGTTGCTTGCTTGAATGCCACCACCAGCCACCCCGATGCCCTATTGCCGCCCGTGGCTCTGCGATAGCCTCCCTGGCAGCTCGTGATTTTGCCGACCACCCGCGTCAGCAGCCGATTCCATCGAACCCCGCGCACATCGAGCGCAACCGACTTTGAGCCCCCTATTTGTCCACGACGGTGACGATGGCGGCGTCTCCCTCTCTTTCAAGCGACGCTTCGTCGTCCACGCCTGGATCCCGCCCCCAATCCGACGTGGCCTTGCGCAATGCCCTACGTTACACCATCTCCGCGCGCGAGTACGCTGCTCTGCACAAATATGTCCTGTCTCGGTCCCGCACGTTGCGTAGGACTGCGCCCACGCCCGGCCGCGTCGAGAAGGCTCTTAAACCGCCAAAGGGAGGCGACGATTACAATGCCCGAGCTGTCCGCCACGCCCTCAGGGTCTTTGTCGGAACTTACCTGGGTATGAAGGGCTGGGATATCGTTTCTAAACGCGTTCGCGGTGAAGAGTAGGTTACCTTTTAATTAATTTGGCAACCAGAGTGCTTGTCGATGGCCCAGGAACTGACGTGTTGAATTATCAGGACCAACACAAATGCGCAAAACCAACCCTTCTACAAGTCTGCGGCCCTCAGACTTTCACTCTCACTTTCCACTATCCTCCTTCTCTATCGTGTCCTCTTCAGATTCCTTACACGCCTGCGCCTACACCTTCTTGATCCGCAGGTGGCGCCTTTCCGATCGCGCAATCCCCGGACTGCGGCCACATTGACCTCCCCTTACGCGCCTGCCATCGGCGCCTCATTTGCCGGCCTCGCCCTCGGCATCTACCCGAGCCAGAAGATGCGAGTCACAATCGCCATCTATACCATCTTCCGCGCTCTCGAATTCGGCTGGAACTTTTGTGAGGCCGATGGCTGGATCTGGGGACGTAAAGGCGCCGTTCCTCGCGAGCGGCCTTGGTGGTTTGGTAGCTGGATGCTCCAGCCGCTTGCCTTGGGGCAGTTTCTTTACACTGCCATGTTTGATCGCGACTGTCTGCCTGAGGTGAGTAGTGCTGTTCAATTCTGACAGGAAGCAAAAAGACAGGGGCTAATCGCTATGTTTAGCCTGTTGCGAACTTCATTTTCAACAACTCGTCGGCTTACCTGCACCCTCGACCCGAGGATTGGCCCTCGAATCTGAGATGGCCACAGGCTACCCAGATCCTCGACAGCCTGGCGGAGATGTCGCGCCTCTACTGGCCGTGAGTGGACTCTCTACTTGAATGCAAGACTTGCCTCTGACCCTATTACAGTGCCTACGTCTCCCCGACCCTCTTCCCCAACAAGGAGAATGTTTTGCCAACGACGTTGTCGGCAATCTCCCCCTTGACCTCGCAAGCGCACCCTCTCATCACCTCGCTTTCGTGCGCAGCCTTGCACCCCGGTGACCCGTCATGTTCGCGCACCTACTTGACCTTTTGGCTGAACTCGTTTCCGCCGCTGGCTCGCTTTTTCTTCGTGGCCTACTCGGCCATGACGGTTCTGCCCGGGCTGGGCAAGCTGTACCACAACCCAATGGCTACGTTCCAGCGCATCATTTCGTCTACACTGCGATTTACCACCTTCGCGACGGGTGCGCTCTCGACTGCCTGGGCTTCGGTCTGCTTCTTCCAGACTTGGCTCCCGCGCCACTTCCTCGCCAAGCAGCGCTTCTTCCTTGGCGGCTTCATCGCTGGTCTTTGGGCCTGGATTGAGCGTCGGCATGGCCGACCGCTTTTCCTGTACAGCGCCCGTACTAGCGTCGATAGCCTGTGGAAGGTGGGTGTGAAGCGACGGTGGTGGAAGAACATGAAGGGCGGGGACATTTGGGTCTTTGTCATGGCGCTTATGATTACGGGTGCTGTCTATGAACGGGACGCACAGGCAATCCGCGAGGCGAACTGGCGCAAGGGTGTGAGCTGGATTCGAGGCGAGGGCTGGAGGGACTGGAGTGTCGAGGAGGACATGGACGAGGACGAGGGTAAGAAGAACGAGTAATCCTGTGGTGTGAGAGTTGTTCTTATGACTGGAGTTTATTTGGCGATGGGCTGTATTTGCGGGACGGCAGGCTATCACGACGACACGGTTGTAGTATTGTATTTAATTGATCTCAATTTATATATATATTTATCTATATATGCCTCCATATTTACTAACTTTTATCCAAAATATGTTTCAAAGTCACCCATCCCGTGCCTATACTTGTCCAACTGATGTCATCGCAACATTACTGGATGGTGCTGTGCCGCATGTCATGTAGAGTCCTTCTCAGCTTTTGTGAATGCTAGGCCAAAAGCCAAGAGAGGACCACACTGGCGAGCACCAGCATTGTCAGGATGTACATAGTAACAACGAAAAGGCCGAGGGCAAATTCGAGGACCTCGTTGGCGAAGCTTTTCCACGACTTGAGTGGGGCATCGTGGTTTGACTGAATCCTGCGGCTGCGCAGCTGAAGCCTTTCACAGTTGCGACAGCTGCTTTCTCTGAATGGGTATGGGCTCTGCAGAAGCGGGACTCGTTCTTGGTTTGGCAAAGTAGCCTTGCGGGACGGTTCAGAGACAAGAGGGCGCCCGGTGCGTCCTCGATTCGGCAGAGAGACAAACCGGATCGCCCGCGGCTTGAGATTTACCGACTGGCGGACCTTCGGGGGGGATTCTGGCACGGACACGAAGGCGGACGACAGTGTCGAGGTTTCGCCGGGCCTCATGGACGATGACGTCCTCTCCTGCCACAGAACCAGAGCCTCTGGGCGGCGTTTTCGGAGGCAGTTTTTGTGAAATGAGCGTGGAGGATGGACGCCGTATGGCTTGTTGAAGCGACCTGCGAGGTGATTTAAAGAAAACTCGGGAGAAGACTCCGGAGAAGACTCAGGAGAAGACTTGGGGGATGCGCTGTAGCGGGACGACGTGGGGGTGTAGAACCCGGCGGAGGATTTGAAGGCCATCTCGAGGAACCTGTCGCTAGCTGCGAAAATAGTTTACGGGGCAAGGGAGACCAGAGTGTCCTCGAGGGAGAGAGGCAAATTATATTCAAGAACATGGCGTGTTGCGGGTTTGTGCTTTGTTCGAGGAGCTGGTGAGGCGGCACTGAACAGTTGGTCGTTTTTGTCCCCCCTCCCTTTCAACCACCGACCTGGAGCCTGCTTGGGAACACTCCATGTGTTTCGGGTAAATCAAAAGTACTGTTCATGTCAAGAAGACAAAAACACCAGTCTCCTCCAGGGTTCATATGCCGGTGATGCTGTGGTTGTATGGTTGCCTGCCCTCTGCTTGTCGGCTGAGTTGCTGGAGTTACAAGTTGTAGTTGCCAGTTGCTCCCCCAGCCCCGCATAATGACGCGTGACCTCCATCTACAGATGTATTCGTTTGCCTCCTCTGATTTTGTTTGCTTACTTTCTTCTCGAGTCGCCTCATGTTCCGGGCAAGTCGTGCCTAGCCAGTCTCTGGACCCCGACTTGCTCTCCCTACTCTCTGCCGTATAAATTCTTGCCCGGAATTTACGTGATACCATTCTTTCGTCTTCTTTTTTCAAACCATCCAGTCTCCGAACTTCACCTACCGAAACACTCACGAGACGACTTCCTTTGCTTCTTGCAGCACTCTGTTACTATGGATGCAGTTCAGTACCCCATGTCCAACCTTCCCACTGACGACGACGGTTACTCATCCTCTGTCTACTCGCAGGAATCTATGGAGGAGCAACACTCTCGGTTTACAGAAATGCATTCGCCTACCTCTTCTGTCCGCGAGCATCCTCGCTCTGAGGCTCCTCCCGTCAGCCCCGAGCAGCCAGCCTCGTGGGAGTCGTCGGGTCGAGTCTACGCCAACACACCTGACATCTTCGAGCCACGGCTGGGCCAACGTGACTTCAGCGTTGAAGAGCGCATCGCAGAGGGCTCTAGCTTCTTTGGTAGTAGACAAGATGCCACTCACTTCGACCTGAGTGGGCTGAGTTCAAGCATAGCCGGCAACCTCGACCAGAGCTACGACCTCAGTGGCTACACCTTCTACAACAAGCTCCGTATCCCAGAGGGGGCCAACGAAGTGATTAACATGGAATACGAGTCACTGTGGCTGCAGCTGCAGTCCTTCTGGGACCTCATGCTCCGGGTCCAGCCGAACAACGTCGTGGCCTCGCCTCAACGACTCCAAAAGGCGGTGGACGTGATGCTGGACATCGTCGTCGGCCGGCTCATCTTTGAGTGTCGTGAAGACTACCCAACTGAGGTAGCCTACTGCAACATCCGAGAGCTTCGGCGCCGACTCCAGCAACTTGACCTTACGCTCCGAAGCGCATTTGAAACCTGTGGCAAGGGGCCGAAGATCCTGTCCGGCTGCCTGCTGGCCATAAAGCGCTTCACCAACAAGTCGAACTTGTGGTCCCGTCTCTTCTCCGCAGGTACCCCCCAGAAGCAACGAGGCCCCGAAGATCGCACGTTCCGAGTCCGCGACGTTGCCTGCCTCCTCCGGCTCGAGGACTTCAAGGAGCATGTCAAGCGAGAGATGGAGGCTAGCGTCAACCGCACCCCTGACGAGACTGGCGTCATAACCAATGTGATTAACTTCATGTGCGACGAACTGAAGCAGCCCGTCAACGAATCGAACCCGGAAAACGTCTTGGGCCTCAAGGAAGCGTGGATCACGACCCTCTGCTTGCCTCGGGTTCGTTCGGCCGTGGTCCGCGAGGTCCAGTTACTCGTCAGCGAAGCAACTGCCCACAAGAAGAGCCACGGGTACTCCAACCATCGACAGGAATGTGAGAAGTGGTCCCCCCGGTTTAGCGTTTTGCGGAGGACTCTGTCGCGCGTCAGCTTTGAGCGACGCAGCTCTGGGCTCTCGAGCCCCTTCCAGGCCGCCTTTTGGCGATCGCCGTCGCCGAAGTCACGAGAAGGCTAGATTTTCGGAGACAAAGGACAGGAATAACTGGAGAATAGAGAGAGAGAGAGAGAGAGAGACATGGGTGGGGGGGATATGATTTCTGTATTTGACCGGCGTTGGTGATCTTTCAGGCGAACAGGGGAACGGCACTTTCAGCTGCACGAGGACTTTGTGGCACATCATGCGGAGGAATGGTTCTCTCAGCTGCATGAGAACTCTGTAGCACATCACACGGGAGAATGATTCTTTCAACTACATCAGGAATATGTAGCACATCATGCAGATGATCAGATAATCGAAACATGGCATACGAAAACCATCCATCTGTCCAACTCACTACATGAAGACATCGCTAACCCTCTTCTCCAAGTTAACCTCATCGGACAGCTTTCGCATCACATCGGCCATTGCGTTGCAGTGTTCATCAACCTGCCTGCTGTTCAACTGGGCCGTGTCCCACGAAGCGATGAAGCACAAGTTGGTCCTATCCACCATGAAGGCATTCCAGAAGAATCCACTGCGGACCAGAAATTAGCACATATTCTCGTAACATGCTTGAAACATCAATCAAACTCACCAGTCGGGCCAGTCGTACCGAGCAACCGGCTCCAAAACATCAAAGTCCGGCTTAGTAGTTCGCCCAAAAGCCATAGCAAGGCTCACATCCCAGACAAAGGCCTGCCGGAACGACGCATCGACCGCCGCCGGCCCTTCTTCCTGCAAGCCCTGCACGACCCTGCTCCAGGAGAAATGTTCGTGCTGTTTCGCCTGGCTCTGATCCCACGCCAAGCGCTGCAAGAACTCGGCAACTGTTTCATATCGGAGCACCTCCACCATGTTCAGAATCCATTGCGTCGTAGGCCCGTCAATGCTCATCGGCGGGGGGAGAAGCTTGCCCACCCAGTCTGGCACAAATGGCCACGAGCGGCCGCTCTCCCATATATTGAGGAGGGCATGCGACGAACCGGTTGTCATGACGTTGAAGAGGATCACGGCGCTCTTGGCGAAGAGGGAGGGCTCAACACCGAGATTTTCCTTCAGAAATGCCAGTCCAGGGAGTGACACGACCCTTCCGCATCGTGGAAACTGCAGCTGTTCGCTCTGAGAGGCCCACTCTCCGTCCCATACAACTTCTCTCGCCAGACGGCGCTCCGAGGCGAGGGATGAGCCGTCATCACCAGATATCATCATGCCTGACGCCTTTTGCGGAGGCCAGAGAGCACAGGTGAAGCGAGATATGCCACGAAGACGCCCGACGTGGAAGATAACACTCTTTCTAGCCGGCTCGCTGTCCTCGTATCTGGAATACAGATCCGAGAAGAAGCGAAAGGGCGTAAGGGCTGGCATCTCAACGAGACTGTCCTGGATCCAACGGTCCAGATCATGGTACCACTGCGTCATGGACAATGCATCAATGATGGAGTGGTTGAACGTGAAGCTCACGCAGTGGTCCCGTTCCTCCACCTTGAAGATTGTGGCTTGGAACATGTATGGGCTCGAGTGGCCAGCGTCTGAGCTGTCTTTGCATACTTGCAGCGCCTGGTCCATGGTAACATTCTCCCGTGTACGAATTAACTGGTCAAATAGGTCTGGGCTCGAGGATATAACGACATGGCGTGGCAAAGAGTCGACCGACTGGAAGAGAATGGCTCTCATCAACGGACGAGAAGCCACAGCCTTTTCGACCCCCCGGCGGATCTGCTCATGGTCGACATGACGGATACGAAACACCATCCTATTGTGATACGACTGTGGTCGTGCCCCGATGGCTGTGCGGTGAAGCGAGTCCCGGATCGGCATCCAGTCCTCTATATCTGCGCGGCCAAAACCGCACCGAGACGCTGCTTCCTGGGCAGATTGCCATATCTCGTGTACCTCAGCCGAGGACGTAGGCAATTGATCGTTTCTGCTGGATTTCCAAACACGGAGCCTATAATCGACTGGCTTCAGATCCCGAGTTTCTGGCCTGCTTCCATTGACAGCACCTCGAATCCGAGGAGCACAAGGAGGGCGCTCCACTGTACTGCTCTGCTGATTGCGCTCCTGAAGAAGCTTTGCCTGCTTTTGAACCGAGTAGTTCTCCTGAAAGTCCTGCAAGTACAACCGCTGGCCACATGCCCGCAGGACGTGGTCGCAATATCGCAGCAGTGTGATGCTGTCCGCCAACCGAGCAACGTTGTCCTCCTCGGAGGGCCGAACGCCACACAGCTGCTCCCAAATATCCAAGAGTTTGGAAGCAATCTTTTGATCCTCTGAGTTGGCTGCCCTGGACCCATACGAGGCTCGGATGTTGATGATCTTTTCTTTCAGCAGCTCCTTCTTCGGCTTCCCGAGAGATGTGGCCGGAAATGCAGACATGCCCAGCTCTTGCAGCTCATAGACAGCATCCAAGGCATATCGTGCCCCGATGCTTCTGGAGAGCTCGAAAACTCTCCGCTTGTCAGCTGCATGAGAGAGGGATACCACGGCGACAGGCACTTGGCCTGCTATCTCATCCGGCACTCCCACCACCTGGGCCTGTCACGAGTCAATATGGACACATGGAACTGCGATGTATCCTTGAACTTGCCTGGATTCCAGCGTCTTGGTTCAAAACCGCTTCAATCTTTGAAGGGTGGATATTCTCTCCTGCCCGGATAATGATGTCTTTGTATCTCCCCAAGAGATGCACAACCCCATTCTCATCGATCATGGCCTGGTCTCCCGTCCGCAGCCACGACCCGGAGCTGTCAACGTAAATGGAATCATCGTGATCATTTTTCAGATAGGTGCGAATCACAGAAGTGCCTCCAATGTGAAGCTCTCCAATCTCTGACCGACCAAGGATATGTTGACTTCCAGGCCGACAGACGCGGATGGCTGCTCCAGGAACGACCTTGCCCACTCCAGAGAAGCTTCCGTCAGAAATAGCAGCATCTGTCCTCATCCAAGTCACTATGGGCGCTCCCTCACTCATTCCATAGATAGGAAGAGCAGCTCTCGCCCCCAGAGCCTCGCGGCAGAGCTGTGCATCCTGGACAGAAATGTCGGTGCCTCCCAGGCTCACTAGCCTGAGACTCAGCTTCTCAGGGGGCGGGAGGTCGGGGTGTGCCAGGAGCGCTTTGATAAGGGTTGGGGTCGCAGCCATGACGGAGCATTGCTCGTGGACGAGGGCCTTGAGCGTCGATTCGACGGTGAATGAAGACGCAGGAAACACGGCCGTGTTTCCGTTTCTCCAAGCCCGAAGTACATTGTTGACAGCGAATATGTGCGACACTGGGGTGTGGACGAGCCATTTCAGGATGAAGTCGGGGTCCGGCTCCGGATCGAAGTCGTATGTTTGCGAGAGCAGATTTTGATGTGTGTGGTTGCAGCCCTTTGGCTCTCCCGTTGTCCCACTCGTGAAGATGAGAAGAGCCACCTCGGACGTTATCTGGCTACCGCTTGCTTCGACATCTGAGTGTTCCAAATCACCCTCGGCGCTCGATGGAGAACTAAGAATGTCCGATAAACTGTACCACCCATCTATACTGCTGCCCGAGCATGATATGCGAAGATGAGGCCAGCTCATGGACCCATTTGTGCCATCTGGGCCAGTTGCTGCCTCCGTATCTTGCCATATAGTCACATGAGGCTGGGCCACATGGATCAAAGTCTTGGCTTCATTCAAGTTTGAAGAGTCGATCGGAACAAAGACCATCCCGAGTCTTGCTGCTGTCCAAAACAGCAGCGCCCACTCTGCCGAATTGCAGAGGACGACGGCCAGTCTCATGCCCTTGCGGCAGCCTAGTTGTCGGAGATGGTTTGCTAGTTTCTCAGAAATGCACTGCAATTCCTTGTAGGTCCATCTGATACAACACTCGTCACCTTCACTGCTTCTCTCCTGTGTGAGGCGTTGGGAATCAGGTGAGCATGTCTGCCACATGGACACGACAGCTTCGCGTTGTGGGTGTAAATGCGCAGCACGAGATAGCATACCCCAAAGAGTTGTATCCAAGTCTCCCACAGCTTCTCCATGAATTTCAGAAAGCCTTGGATTCTCTTGCGAGGGAGTTAACGCCATGATGCCCCTATCTAGCAGGAGAGTTGATAGGGCAATCTGTAGTAGAAGTGGTGTCCGTTACCTTTAATGCTATGTGCTATCGACAATGAAATCGAGCTATTTTGAGGGGGGAATGCGAACTGATTCCACTCGGAGAGTAAACGTGCGTTCAAATCTAATAAATACAACCACAACACCGTTTCGTACCGTCCACGATACCTGCTCGGGCTTGGCCAAAGACTCCTTGCCCATGTCCCGCCCTACCAGGACCGCCTCATGTCTCAGCCCCCATCCATCCGGTCACATCAAATTTTCCGAGAGTTCGGTTCGCATGAACCAAGTGTGTCAGATGAACTGGGGTCAGGGCCAAGGTCTAATACATTTATGCGCTGGCAGCCAACGATTTCGCCCGCCAGAAGCCACTCGCGCCAAGAGCCAACGGAATGCCTCCCTTATTATCGTCCGTCACACCGCCTTGGGAAAAGCAGATTCGGGTGTCACTCGTGCCTTGCAGCATGACACTCAACCCGACGTCCCAGTTGCAGGATCTCGAGGGGGGCTGACCGGTCACCCCGTCTCAGAGACTCGGGCGGCCGGCGGGGAGCTTTCCCCGGGTAGAGGTGGAGGGTATCCGAGACATTTTTGGTCCAGTCTCTGTTCCTTTATGGATTCCGAGGATCGATATGTACTCCTGTGCGGGAGGTGGGCTGCACCTTTGGCCTTATTACGTAGGTCATGGATTGTGGAATAAGCATATCAATACAACAAGCAAGGACGGCCTAATTTCCAGACTTATACGAGCATGTCCAATACTGTTTCAGCTGAGAAGGCTCATATGGAACCGTTGCTTTGTGCACAGTCCACTTGTTCAGCCGGTGAAGGAAGAAGAGATGCTGGTAGATTGCCGAGTTGAGAGCACGAGATGGGCCAAGGGCTGAATGAGCTCAACCACATAGATACTCCTTTTTCCACTTTTTTATGGTTAATTTTGCCTGTACCGGTGAGACTAAGGGCCTGCAAGCAAGGGAATCCAAAATGTTATTGGTCTATATCGCAGTTGTACCAACTCCCTACCGACGCACATCGTCATATCGGAGGCCTGCCCACCGGCCCAACCAGAGGCGGCTGATATCACCCAGGCTGCTATTTCCATAATCCCATGACTGTATAGTCTCTTCAGGTTACACATCCGGGTGTTTCATATGATCGTCTGACCAAGACGAAAAAATACGAAGGCCGCAGTGTCCCGCGCCAAGGGTCACATCGGGAACATCGCCTCGGGGCTACACCATCGACAGGACCCTACACGATCGCCGCAGCCATACGATTTGTCTCAAAACGGTGCCTGATCTATCCTTGAGTCACGCATGACACACTGGAGATCGGCTTTCAACTGTCAATCTGCGCCGCCCCCCTGAATGCCGCCCTCCAGCGCCCCCCTCGTCATTCATTCCCAAGGCGCCGTGTCACTGCATCGGGGCGCGGACATGGTATTTGTTTGGGAAAGCTGAAATTGTATTGATCTATTCTAATCCAGCCCAGGTTGCTAAGCTTGTCATGGCAAAGGTGAGCAGGTCTGCCTTGCGGCGCAAAGCTGAATGAGGCGTGAGCCGAACACGGCCCGTCGCAACTCGGACTCCGAGACCTTGGCCTTATTTACCCCCCATATCTCCATGGCAAGCTCTTTCAGTTTCCTTTATTAGTCCCGTTTCTCCCGTTCCACAACAGCATGTGATGTTAGTGGCGTTTAATGCCGGGCGGAATGCAAGGGAGACGGCGTGGCGCGGGCAAGCCAGGTGAACCAGGCCAAGCAGCAAGCCCCCCCGGTGCCTAGAGGCTGTATGCGAGGCAAGATACAGAGTTTTCATAGGTGATCAGATATTGGGATCCTGGAAGGCATGGCTGTCCAGCCGAGTCAAATGAAATGGATCAACCGGTTGCTGCTGGAAGCAGGGCAAAGAAGCACGCGCATGCCTTCGTATCTACATCACAAAGACATTGATTCAGGTAATCGTCATGTTAGTTTCCAAGCAATATTTGTTCCCAGTCTTGCAGTGCGTCGTCCAACTTCTCGTTCCCAGCCTTCCTCCTCGCCATACTCTCTTTACAACACTCGCATCATGCTCAACACACTCCTCTCTTTTCTCCTTCGGGAGAATGTCTTTGTTATTGTGCTCATCATGACACTCCCGTTGTCTCTGTTTATGATCCGAAGCTCTCTTCAACGACTAAGATTTGCAAGAGCCAGAGGGTGCAAGAAGGCAACCAGTTCACTCGCTGTTAAAGACCCGTTTATTGGTCTAGACTTTTTGTATAACTCAATCTTCAGCAAAGCCCCCGATCGGTACTTGCACAGTACCTGGGAGGCTTTCCAACGGCTTGGCCCAACTTACAGCGAGGCTAGGTGGACGTGGCAAGCAGTCTACACTTGCGAGCCGGAGAACATCAAGCATTTACTTGCTACAGATCCAGATAGTTTTGAGCTTCCCGAGTTCCGCACTTCCGTCATTGGCAGTCTCTTTGGGAACGGCATCTTCGTCTTGACTGGGCACAACTGGAAACGAGCCAGAGGCTTGCTGCGACGCATGTTCAGGGATGGCGATACAGTCGCCTTCCTCAACATCTTGGAGCGACACTTCCAGAGCTTGACAGACAGAATTGCGGACAATGCTGACGAAGTCGACCTCCAACCGCTGTTTATGGGCATCACCATGGATACTGCAACCGAGTTTCTCGTGGGTCACTCCACGGGTATGCTGAGCTCAAGCAATCGCAACTCCAAAGAGCATCAATTCGTCGACGACTACATGATTTGCTCTGAGCACATGATTCGCAAGATGCAACTAGGTCCTCTGCACTGGCTTCGAATCAACCCCGGAGCCAGGGCGGCTCGCAAGAGACTGTACCGATACTTGGACGACTTTGTGCAACAGGCACTCGACGCCAATCGAAGCCAAGACGCTTCTCTCCTGGAGGCTTTGATGAGAGATTCGAGTGACCGAAGACAACTCAGCGACCACATTCTTCACATCATGTTGGCCAGTCGAGACACGACGTCGGGATTGCTCAGCAACCTCTTCTTCTTTCTAGCCAAAATGCCCGAGGTCTACAGCACAATACGAGAAGAGGTGCTGTCAGTCACAGGCCAAGACCCGCCAACCCTTGCGGCGCTCAGGAAAATGACCTACCTGAAATGGTGCATCAATGAATGCAAGCATCCCCCTCACTACACTCAGTATCATCATGCTTTCCACATGCTGACCATGCATTTGAACCTTTAGCTTTGAGACTACACCCCGTGATCCCAACAAACGCGCGGGTGGCACTAAGAGACAGCGCACTCCCACGCGGAGGCGGCGCAGATGGGAGCTCGCCGCTCTTCGTACCAAAGGGCGCTGCCGTCTTCTACAACGTATTCGCCATGCACCGCAACAAGGAAGTCTTTGGTGACGACTCAGAAGAGTTCAACCCGAGCCGCTGGGACAAGATACGGCCTGGCTGGGCCTATCTCCCCTTCAACGGCGGGACACGGGCTTGTATAGGACGTGAGTGTCAGCCTGCGGCACTCGCACAAAAGCAGACTGAGAGGGAGCCGGAGCTGACGCGTCGCAGAGCAATACGCACTTCTTGAAACCAAGTACATCGTGGCTCGCATGGCGCAGACATATGCGTCGTTGGAATCCCGAGATGCTGGCGACTGGGAAGAATGGTACGGCCTCACACTCTGTCCCAAGAACGGGATCAGAGTTGCTGTGAAAAGAGCTTCATGATTCCCCGGCATTTCGCCCTGTCTTGCTGGGTTTTACCTTCTTTTTTCTTCATTTTGGGCTCGGCAGAGTACATAATAACCGGCAGGTTCTGGGAGATCGCGAAGGCGTTGTAATAAGGTCTTGGTTGAGCACAAGAGCGGGGTGAGATGGAACCTAATGACTATAGTTTAATGTTTTGTGTCCCGAATGCGGCGTGAAATGGATGCCATATGACTTCTTGTCCGACTTCTCCAGTCCATAGTGTCACGCGGGGGTGACGAGGAGCCGCGGACATATCGCACAGTGAATTCAGTTGTGTGACTCTGGCGTCTGGTATTCACTTGGTAGGATCAGGACTGAGCTTGCCCCGAGAACTTCGAGGGCTAACTGCAACACACGATCTGAAATGAGTTCATAGAGTTCACCGGCGTTGTAGGCTTGCTGCCAAGAAAAAAAATTGTCGTAAGTATCTGCTCATGAAAGAATTCATTGTACAGCTGTCGCGGTATCCAGATAAACAAAACCGCTACTCGTTCCACATCGTCATGTTCAATCATAACCTCAACTAGGCCGTGGCAGCACTGGGTGTTTGATCAACCCTTTTGATGCAGGTCCGACGTACACGCTCCGCGACACAGCCGCCTAGCACCATAACAGAGTGCGGCGCTCAGATTTCTGCCACGGGCGTGCTGCTTCATGCGGTAGCGTTGGGAAGACGTCTAGGCTCAAGACCCAGCGTCGTGAAGCCACTGGCTTGGCTCGAGGTTACCCCGAGTCGACCCTGCCATGCAGGGCCAATGCGGCAGACGCCCGCGGCGAGTCTGACTTTAACTTTTGATTCCTCAATCCTGCAAGCTGTCGCCTCTCACACCACCAAGAAGTCGACATTCAGATCCCGCAGTGTTTGGGGCCAGCTCTTACTCGTCTTCCCTTCCGCTTCCAGCCGCCATAGAAGCTGGAGCGTGTCCAGAGCGGCGCTGAAAAACGCCCAGGGAGAATTCGTCACATAGGCCTTGAGCCTTCTCGCCACCCACTCCCGCGTCTCCTGGTCCTTGACAGACGCGCCGAAAATGAAGGTGATCCACGCCGTCGCCTTGAAGTTGTTATCATTCTCGGGAATGGCAGCCAAGGCCTGGTACAGCTCCTGCATCAGCGTTTCAAATACGCCATCGCCAACCCACACCACCAGCGAAGGTATGGCTTGCAGAATATACACGCACGTGGCAAGGCGATGCGCCGATCCCGTACGGATACGACTCGCCATGGTCGCCTTGTCCAAGTTGGGCTCTGAAACAGACTCATGCGCCCAGGTCAAAACGTCCACGTTCTGAGCCCGCTGGAGGAGGGATGCCCCGGCAGACGTCACCATTTCCTCGGACATGACGCTCTCGGACGAGTTGCTGGATAGATGTGACGCAGAAAGCAAAATTTCAAGTAGGTCAGGGGGACAGCAGTAGTAAGAATTAGCAGCCTTGCGCATAATGTCTTGGGCGTGGCATGTCTCGAAGAATGAGTGTGTTCCAGGAGCAGCTGGCCTGAAGGTCGAGTCCAGGACGTAGTAGCTACATTATGGTCAGTCACTGTCATGATATCACGCTATGGCAGCATATTGGTGGGCATACATGAAGCAGTCAGCCATGATGTGGGCTCGGATACCCTCATCGACGGCAGGAATATCTTGTAGAAGTTCCATGATTCTGCCAGCTCCCTCGAGGTGCATCTTCCAGTTGTGCTTCCCGGATTCGACCAACTCGACGTTCATGAGGAACAGCACGGCAGCGAGCAGGACCTCGCCCCCAACCGTCTCAATGTTCGCCAGGGCGTGGGGCATCATCTGCAGGACCTGCTGCTTCGCTACGAGAGCATCGATGAGCATGTGTCTCGGCCCATCTCCGTGCTCGGGTCGTGCCCGATTGTACATATGCGTGGCCGAGGTGGCTACAATGACTTGGCGGAGCAGGGGATGGGCTTCGGTGAAAGGAAGCAAGTTGCGGAAGGGGTTACTCCGAGGCTGTTCATGGGAGACAAAGTCTATGCAGAGACGATTTGAGACTACAATGGGCGTCAGCGGTGAGGGTGTCACAATCCAATGAGATTGACGACTGCATACAATAAGCGAGATACTCTCTGTGTGAGTGAGCCATGTCTTGGAAGAGGGGGTCGACGAGGATCCTGGTATTGGAGGCGCCGGCGGGCTGCATGCGGCGCGTGGGCGTCGCACACACGACCTGCATGTCGCGGGTTGCTTCTCCGAAGGCGTCGGACCCGTCTTGAGGGGCGGCGTCGTCTGCGTTGAGTGTCTGAGGTTGGTCGTTGTCATGGTCACTGTCATGAGAGCTGTGGCTAGACTTGTCGTCCAGGGGCTGTGAGTACAGGGCGGCGCTCGACGACTTGCCGGCCAGCTTGCCGCGCGAGGCTACAGCTCCCGTCCACAGGAAGAGCTGGCCATAGCCAAGACACTCGATGCCACGGCTGTCGCACTTTGAGCAGTGTGGGACGGTGCGGTCGCAGCGCAGGCGCCTGCGGCGACAGTTGTGGCACGGCCTGTCGGCTTTTTGCTGGTCCTCGTCGGCCAGAGCCATCGGACCTTGGCTTGCCTCGGCCTGCGTCGTCGTGTCTGGTACCTATGCCAGGCCTTCGTCTTGCAGTCCCCAAGCTAACAGCCAAAGGCAGAACCCCGTGCCTGAGCCAGAGCCAGACCAGGCCAGGGCAGCCGACCGTTGGTGGAGGCCAAGGAAGCGGGTAATAGTAGTCGCAGCAGCTTCCAGGGGGGGGTGAGCCTGTCGAATGCGGGCCGGCGTCTGCGGCTGCGGCTACGCGGCTGTGGATGCGGGCGCGGCTGGGCCTCCTAGGGATAGGGCTCCAGGCCAGAGTCGTCTGCTGGCGTCGCAGTATGGAACATGCATATCATTCCGCGGACGTTCCTTGGGGGGATCTGGCGCTTGCGTTTCTGTTGCCAGATTAAGTTGCGCGTGAGCGATCGTGTATGCGGGAGAATCGAGGGCAGCGACGCGGCCCCGGGGAGGGGGCCCTAGTCCTTATGAGGCAGCCAAGGCGCAAAACATCGGCGCAAGAGGCCCCGCATCATCCGGCACCTTCTCCAGATACTTTCGGGTCAGTCAGCGTATACCTCACCCCGCTCGCAAATCCCCCACGCCGATAAGTACCACGCTGATAACGGGTCGGGTGGATCCCCGATTGATCATGGCTTCCACATGGAGGGCATACGTCAGGCCAGTTCCTGCCTTGCAACTGCTAGCCTGGTATACATGGTACCTGTCGTTATCATGGTTGGTGTAGCTTATCTGCCGTCCCGTTCTGCTATGATGGACGAGCTAGTATGAGCCAGGACTGGCCCCATCACTCTTTTAACGTCGAACCATATGTCGTCATCCTCCACAGCGGCTGTACCCAGTTCGCGATGGCCTCATCTACAGTGACCTCCTCAGTGCCGACACTGCAGAGGTATGGCATCAATAAAAATTCATCAGATTCCCTTCTTTACTTCAGCACAATGGGCCAAGTCCATGCCTCTCTCTACATTTTATGTCTCGACATCGTTACACTTGCAGTTCTGGTAGGGAGATGTTGCACATTTAAGGGAGAAACACCAAAGCATCAAAGGTAGAGATGGTCAATGGCACAGACAAAGGCAAGTGCGAGTCAATTAACTTTAGGGGTCGACTCTCATCCGAGTCCGGTACCCAAAACCTCCAAACTCCCGCCAAAAAATACCCAATCCGATTCGCCCGCCTCATCAAGGTCATCAAATGAGTGCAGCAATGCCCCAACCAAATGCACCCAGGGTAATCTTCAAGCCACCCTTAGTAAGGCGCAGCGCTGCCCGAATCCAACACGGTGAGTAGCCGGTGCCTCTCAACCTTGTCGATCGCATCCTGGAGCTTTCGCACCAGGCGGTCCCGCTGCGCTACCATGATGGCGAAGCGCGGGTTGACTTCGTGGCCAATCTTGATGATGCCTCGCCTGAAGCAGTCGGCGATTGGCCCGCAGAAACTGGGCGTCATCTCTTCCAGCTCTCGCACCTGCTGGAGCTGGGCCCCTTCCACCACCTCCGCGTAGTGGCGTTGGGTGCGGAAGATGGCGGCATGAGCCATCTTGCGAGCGTCGTCGACCATGTCGGCGAGTTCGCTGGTGTTGATGGGGTGCTCGTAGCCCATCTTGGTCATTTGGATCCGGGTTTCCCGGAGCTGCGTCAACACCTTGTTGACGATGTCGGCGATGTGCCTCTCAGGAGACATGCCACGGGGAGTGAATACCCCGTAAGATGTCTCGTCGGAAGTGTTAAGGGGGACATGTATTATGGTGTCCATGTCGCAGGCCTCGGTGGTAGTGGGAAGGGTGTCAGACAAGACAGCCATCGTGAATAGTAGTGTGTGAGACGAAGAGCAAGAGGGTAGATGGGATGGGTTTTGTGGAGTTGACTGTCAAAGAGGGTGATAGAGGAGCTTTGAGTGTGAAGGAAGATGATGAGGAGGAATGGTTTCCGGGGGGGCAGAGCAGGACGAGACCAGGGATTATATAGCCATCTCGCCAGGACTCGGAGAAAGCAATTGCGAAAATTGCATCCAGATAAGTTTTTCGACAAGATCGAGGCACCTTGAGGGGGACGTTGGATGCATGGCGGAGATAGTTGGGAAGGTTAAGGTTCAGCAACGCTCCTTTCTCCGGGGACTCACCGTGTAAGTCCTTCATTGGTGTCGGCCCAAGAATATCAGGAGAATAAACACGCTCAATCGCAGCACAAGGTACAATCGAAGAAATATGTCTTGCCTTTCTTTCGACTGAGTGGTGAGCACTTATACCTTCCCCAGACCTGGGCATGCCTAGTTCCTGAGTAGCAACACTAAAGCCGGAAAAGGGCTGCGGCAAGTGACGTATTCAAACATCGGTCAGTTATGTAGCAGGGCAAAATAGACGAAGTGTAATCTTGAAGAAAGGTTATTCCATCGGGCGATTCGAAGAGGTTCCCATTCTATTCTCCGGTGAACCCTGCACATGTGGTTGGACCTCCTCGGCCATACCGCGCCATAACCACATCTGGACGGACGCAGGAAGACCTCAAGGCTTATACAGCACCAAAGTTTTGGGATGCAAAATTTGATCAAATAATTTGGGCCCATCAAGGTGGAATATGGAGCACGGAGAAACATCAAAATGTTGAGATGTGGATGGTGTCGACGGTGGTTTCTCCGCCCTCTAACTTTGAGAAAGGACCCGGGGAGCTCTGTCATCCCCTGCTTCTTTTGGAGGATCAAGGTCTAACTCTGATCCTCTAAAATCTCGATCTCTGAAGCATCGATGCGATCTGTCGGGCGAACCTAGATGTGAAGATCCTGCTGCGAAACTCGTGGGGAGGTTTACGTGTGCACATCAAGATCCGTCTCCTCCTCGACCCATTTTTCGCCTGCCTCGTTCTCTGCATCCCAAACACACGCGAATCGATGAAATTTCTCCAGAGAATTCAAGTTTATTTTTTCCGTCCATATTGGTCTAGCTCTCCCGTGTGTTGACAGGAGGTCCCCTTTGGCCGGGGATCTATTGTTCTAAACTGCCCAGGCATGCAAATCACCCCCTTGAGACGTCTTCTTTCCCAACTAAATCACAGAACCAGACCCCTAAGACCCTAAGCAAATAGCAAACAATACCATTAAACCTAACGCCTGATGCCTAAAGTCCAGTAATGCACCCTAGTCGCCCACCCGCTGGTCACCACTCTCTCCTGCCTGCAGTTAGACCACCCCGAATCCACCCGCCGCGCCTCGAGCCTTCGCCAACCCCTGCCCATCCCCCAAAGCTGGAGAGGAAGGCGATTTGCAAGAAGCTATCGCTCTAAATATGCCGCACGCGTTGTCTAGTAGTCGTAGAAAGGGCTCGGGTTGGAGGGGTGTGGAGCTGGGGCATGCTCGAAACTCATGACGTGAGCCACCCGGGGAGGTTGAGGAACGGCTCGAACCATGGGGGGTCGGCCGGGCACGACCTCGCGGCGCTGCTGGGCCACCTCTTCGGCAACCGCCTCGCGGACCGTGGCCCTGATAATCGTGGGGAGTGTTGCCTTCAGAGACTCGGTGTGTTCGTCGAGGGCGGCTTTGACTGAGCCGTGAATTGGTACCAAGGCCTCTCGGATCAGTTCGAGGATCCCGCGTTGGGAGAGCTCGCCGTCAGTCTGTGTGCCTGCCTCGCGCAGCACAACTGTTTCTGTTCGGTGCATTTTCTGCGGCCTTGAGGGCTGTTCCGCATCGCCGTCGGGGTCATGCTCTCGTTTCTGCCGCTGGGGCAGCCCTCGGGGGCTTCGGCTGTGAGATTGCAGGAACGGAGGGATGGCCTGGGGGGCTTTTCCGAGGCCGTGACTGGGGCCTTCAATCGAGGGAAGGATGGTTGATTGGTGACTCTGTATGGCTCGAGGGGGGCCGGGCAGTGATGAGGACCCCGACGCTTCTCGCTTGACGTGCGTCGGGTCGGCCGGTCGAACTGAGCGCTGCTTCTCTTTGCACATGGCTGCCAACTGCTGTAGCGCGCGCACCTTGAGGCGCCTCTCTTCGATGATGCGTCGAAACTTGTCAAAGTGGTTTGGGACGAGGAGCTGGTGGGCAGCAAGGAGGACGAGGAGGTCCTGGAGCTTGGGTTGTTCATTCGGCGCTGCAATCTGTGCCCAACTAACGAACTGTTTTGCGAGGGAAAAATCGTTCCAGCTCCCTACTCGGCTCGCCTCTGTGGCCTTTAGCTGCTGGCAGACATTTTCGTATAGAACGGGGTGGTTTTTTGCCTCGGGCAGAATGAATCCAATCACTGCCTGCTCTCGGGCAGCGATGTCTTCGGCGTCTTGGACTGGGTCCAGCAACTTTCGGCGAGGCATCTTCGCTGTCAATATGTCGCTCATGAGTTGTTTATCTTGGCGAGATACTCTCTCGTTGGGGGTGTAGATGAAGCGTGAGAGGCCCAGGTTGTTTGAGGAGAAGGGGGGGATAGATGGATCTTTTGGGGGAGAGGAAGTGGCTGTAGGAAGAGGAAGTGGAGGAGAAGGAGGAGGAGGAGGAGGAGGAGGAGCTGAGGGTGGTGGGAGAGAAGCTAGAGAGGCAGCGGAAAGGACTGTGAATCATTCTATCGTGGATGGCCGCGAGCGAGTGAACCCCCAGATGAAGGAGGGCGTAAGAGAAAAACGAGAGAGCTTCTGTGGAAAATGCAAAGCGCAGCGCGCAAAATCGAATCGCCAAATACAAGGGCAGTGGGATAGCAGGAGGGAGTTGAAGGGACGCAAGCGAGGCATTGTCGCCTTCTCCTTAACCTCCCATATTGACTTGACTAGCATCCCGTATCGTACTGTTACAACGGCCTTTGCCTTTGAGCTTGAATATTTTTCTTTCTCGATTGGGCTGAACGCGAGTAGCGGCATGTCAGACACACGGGACACCTGCTCCTGACAACGAGGTGAGTTGCCAAGCCACTCTCTGACAACAAAACATACAAGAGTGAATACACAACTGCTTATCTTTCTATATAACCCGGTCAGATTTACCTCGCAGTTGCTTCACGCTCTTCCCCGTCGTGCTACATAAGTGCGCCCCGTGACAGAACAACATGGCTTTGCTTGCTACATCCATCAAGGAGAAAGACGCTGTGTACTTCGAGGCCGGTAATGACGACTTCCGATCCGCTCGAGACAGATGTCATAGAGCTGTACATTCTTTTAACCAGCTTCATCACGATGCGCCTGCTGCGGAGAGATATGTTGCCTGGAAGGAGTAAGTCCCAGCGACAGATAAAATCAGTGTGACCTTGACTAATGTACAGATGTCGATCCCCAGGGGAAAACAGAGCACCAGAACGAGATCGTTACGGCAGAGGTAGCCTTCAAAGATCCATCCAAGAAGCCACAGGCACCACTAGTTAAACCGCCCATCAGAATCGACTATGGATGGAGTCCGGATACGGATCGCGAATACGGCATTCATCAACTTCGGCTGCGCGATACTTGACACACCTGTATGCGACGTCCAAATCGGTGAAAATGTCAACATTGGGCCCAGAGTCACCATCATATCAGTTGCGCACCCGACCAATGTCAGCGATATGGGGAAGAGGTTGAGCAACGGCCAGGAGGTAGTCATCGGGGACTGTGCGTGGATCGGCTCTGGGGCACAGATCATGCAAGTTTGTTTTCCTTTCCGCCCTCTCACATTGCTAAGATTTTCTCTAGGCCTGGTGTCCATATCGGAGCACACGCCGTCGTTGGCGCAGGAAGCATCGTGACCAAAGACGTGCCGCCTTACAAAGTGGCCGCAGGAAACCCAGCAAAGGTCATCGGCAACGTACCCCGCGAAGTCGCGCAGGAGCCCCAGGGAATGTTGCGATCGATGGAGGAAGCCGTAAGAAGCCTCTAGGGGTAAAGAGTGAACGAGAAGGACAGCGTTTAGGAAATTGCCGAGCAGTAGAGTCGCAACAGTTCTTATCTAGCGAAATACGAGAGTGACGATATGCATCACTTGCAATGGCAACTGTGTAGGATGATTCGCCAATGCAGACTAGGGCTTACGGTTCGATACAGTGCTGGCCACGGCCGGACGTATTATCTTAGAAAGATGACTTCGCGATGTTCAATCCTCGCCTCGGTCGCTTCGGCGCCCACCGCCCGGCCCATCGAGATATAGCGCCGATCCGGCAGGGGTACCCACCGATGACCCCTGCGTCGGCGGGCTCCGACGGCGCTTCCAGCGGGTTTCAGTGGGGGTCCTGTGGTCGCACGTCCGGGCCAGTGGACGATCGCGGGGTCTTCCAATGGGGGAGGCCAGAAAAAAAAAAGCTGCCTGGCGATGATGACCTTGGCTCGAGCGCAGGCGACTTTTTTTCTCTCTTGCCCCCCCCATTTTCAGCCGTCCACTTTTCGTCCCTCCATCCTCACTTCGATACCCCGTCCGATCCGAATCCTTTGGAAATACCGTCAAGATGCCTGAGAAGGTCTACGTTACCTACAACGATGTACGTGCTAGGCAGTGACCCCGCCACCACCGTTGAAAAAACACCTACCCCGCCATCATCGTCGACCTACCCCGCCAGGATGATGATAACGTCGTTGCCATCATGACGGGTGGCTGGCGCCACCATGCCAGACGACCGAAGCCTCCGCCTCGCGCGCTCTTGATGCTACCGGTCCCCGTATTCAGATGCTGACATGCGCTTCGTCCTCCAGGTGCACAAGCTGTGCCAGAAGTCGGCGGATCAGCTTCTCGCCGATTTCCAGCCCCAGCTCATGATCGCCATTGGCGGTGGCGGCTACGTCCCCGCCCGCATCCTGCGCTCGTTCCTCAAGAAGCCCGGGTCGCCCAACATCCCCATCCAGGCCATCGGCCTCTCCCTGTACGAGTCGCTCGGCACCGACGAGGTCGAGGAACCCGGCACCAAGGTCACCCGCACCCAGTGGCTCGACCTGAGCTCCCTCGGCGAGATGGAGAACCTGGTCGGCAAGCGCGTCCTCATCGTCGACGAGGTTGACGACACCCGCACCACCCTCGAGTACGCCGTCAAGGAGCTCGAGAAGGACGTCGAGCTGGCCCGCCAGCGCATGGGCCCCGACGCCCCCAAGACTGAGTTCAGCATCTTTGTCCTCCACGTATGGAACCCCCGGTGCCCCGTGCCTGCGCTGAACACCCGCTAACTCGCCCGGACAGAACAAGGACAAGCCCAAGAAGGGCACACTCTCCGAAGAGATGCTCGCCAAGCGCTACGCCGCTGCCGAGACTGTCGGCGACGTCTGGATCTGCTACCCCTGGGAGGCCACAGACATTGATGAGCACGATGGCCTCTCCCGCGAGGCCAAGAAATAGACTGGGTTTCTCGTTTCTGTATAAAGCACGGAGTTGAACATAAAAAAGACGTGAGGGAGTAACTGCGCATTTCAGGTGCGGCCATGAGATATGAATTGATTTATAGGTTCTACAGTCATCCATTTGTATGCATCCAGTGGCGAAACATTACCATATCCTGCTCATCACTATACCATATACATCAGTCGGCCTCTCCCATGGATACGTCGCCGTCGCTATAGACATGACCTGGCTCGTTGCCTTGCACGTCCGGTCCATCAGGCGCTCCGTCACTTTCGACTTCCATCTCCTCGTCCATGGAGTATTCGGCTTCCGGATCGCCACCGTCCAAATCGTCATCCATTGGATCATCATCTGAATCGTTGCTGTCCCAGTCGCTATCGAAATCAAGGTAGTCATCGGTGTCACTGTCGCTGGCCCAAGGGGGACGATAAGTTCCGTCTGGGTCAGCCTTGGGTTCCGAGCCTGTTTCGCTCTCGCCAGAACTGCCATAATCCGAGCTCTCGGGCGGCTCGTCCGACAATGGGAAATCCTCCGATTCGTAGCCGGGATCCATGCAACCTGGACTCATGTCTCGGTCAATGGCGTCGTTGGCCAGAATCCCCGAGAACCCGTAGAATCCGGTTTCATCTGGACACCAGCCGCGTCTGAGCTCGTGGATGAATTTCCTCGGCGAAGCCATCGTGTGCAGATCGACAGGTCTCAATTTCTTGACATGGCTACCGGCCCTTCGGACCTCCTGGAGGGCTCTTCTGCTGGTGTCGAGGTATGCTTGCTCAAATCGGTCCCATACCTCGCCCAGAATTCTCTTGTCCCATGTTACGCCCTCAAGAGTAGGCGCCTCGGGCGGCCTCGGCCAGCAAGGATTGGTTACGACAGCACCAAGGACCCGTGGAGTTGGGAATTGCGAGACGCCGGGTGTTCTGCCGCACTCGCGGAATCGGCTCAGCGACGGCCAAATGTCGCCATCCTCGTCGGTGCCCAGAGTGAACTTGACGCCGCACCCATCGAAATAACAACCCCAATGCAGAATCGCCAGAGTGGTTCCCATCATAGCCGACCAGCCGAGCACGACGTCTGCTTCCAGACACGTCAGTTGATCCAGGTATACAGCGTTTTCCTCAATTGGTAACTCCTTTGATTCAAGAAACGGGCGTACCTGGCCCATGTACAGCCGCGGCAGGCTTCGAGATCCTCCTAAACCAACGGCAGCTTCGTCAAGAGACATTTTGTGCAGGCCTGATTCGAGTGATGCGCCCGTGAGCGCCATCACCTGTTGAGTAGTGAGCGGCCTGATGAAATCCATGGAGAAGCCGTGCGTCTGACCGAAGCTGCCGATAGAAACGCTGCCCCGTATAAGCGACCTCAGTGCCGGGACATTTGGCCCTTGAAGCCCTGTGAGCACCGAGTCTTCGTCGTCGCAGGACTCGGCCTCGGGTGCCTCGGGCCAATGGCGGAAAATGCGATCCCTAGCAGTTGTTGTATTGAGCCACTCGTATTTGAAGTCTTCCGCCTGGTGATAAAGCTTCACTACTTCATTCTCGCCGTCTTGGGTCACAAACACCTGAGAGCCATTTGATCCCGCCAGGGGCTTGAGAAGTCGGCATGCTTTGGGAACGTTTTCCCTAGTATCGGAGGTGAAGACTTCATACAAGTTCGAGGCAGAACGATTTGAGCTATCGGCCATAAGATACCACCAGTAGGTGGACGACATGGTTCACTGCCGTCGTAAGATTGATGCGAATTGAATGTTGAAGCCTGCTTTAGTCAGGGATATCCTGTCTTGAGATGTCGAGGATAATTTCTTGAGAGTGCGACAGCAACTGCGGAATATATCACGAAACGAAACCGAGTGAATCGTTCATGTTCGTTGATCCCCAACAACCGTTCCCACCAGCAACAAAGGCTGGTCAAAGTAAACGTGGTGGCCACGTTCACCATCTATTGTACAAAAAACTGTTCATTCGTTCATTCATAAGTTCTATGCAAAGGACGCCAGGATACCCCGAACAGAAAATCTAACCTGTTATCTAGTCCGGCAAAACAGCGCACGCCGCTCGTACCAAGGCCCAACAATGGCGACACTGCCTTCTATTCCCGCACGGTGTGCTCCCTTTCATGTTTGTCTTTGAGACGCTTCTCTTGCTTCATGAACTCCCGGATGCCCACGGGCACGTTCTTTAGGACCTCGTCGTCCCACATATCCTTTGCGATCTTGGGCTCGCTCCAAGCGGCCTCGGAACCCGCTCCCTTGGCGCCGACGGACCCGGCGCCCTCGGCCAGCCGGCGCTGCGCCTCGGAGTTCTTGAGCGTCCACTCCTCCATGTCGTCGCGGAACTGCTCGTACACGCAGTTGACGCACCCGCTCATGCAGCAGTTGTCGGGCTCGACGGGTTTGGGTGGCACAAGGACGCCCGCGATGAGCTGCGACTTGGACTGGAGAGCGGCGAGGCGCTCCTTATTGTCTATGGGGCCGAGGAGGCGGGATCCGAAAATTATCTTGACTTTCTCTTGCGCGGTTTGCGGCGGGGGGGTCGGCTCGGGCGGTGGTGAGGATGTGGAGGCGTTTGACGCTGGCTGGTTGGTGTTTGGTGACTCGGCCGGCGGTTCTTGTGGTTTAGGACGTGATGAAGGAGCAGGTGTTCTAAGTACGCTTTCGTAATAAGGCCCTAGTGGTGTCCTCTGCGGCCATTCTTGTGATGCGGCCGTCGTCGCGGTCGCAAAGGCTCTGGTCGTGGTCGCCGCGGATGCGGATGCGGATGCGGATGCGGAGGCCCACAGCCGCGGGGCCAGTCGAGGAATTGACATGTAGAAATGTTTGAGGCTGGATCTCTCGGGTCTAGCGACAACGTCTAAGGGTGCATGAGGGAAGTAGGATGTTGTGTGGCGGTTGAACGAGTGGACGAATCTTGGAGATGGTGACTCTGCTTAGAAACTCGGAATTGCAGAACAAGTCCGGCTCTTTTGCCTCGGACGTCATCGGCCGGGTCTTCGGGCAAGGGTAGGGGATGGGTACGTACCTGGCCAGGGTCCAGTGTGTATCACGTGGTGTGGCCACTTGACCAACAAGAGTCACATGCTACAAGTCTCGACATGAACATGGGAGCGCTCAAGTAAATATCATGTATAATGTTATTTGGAAGAGGGTATTACAAGAATGTAGCCAAAGTTGCAAGATATTCCAGGCCAAATATCGAACCTATAACGCTCTCAACACGATCCGTGAAGCTTCAGGTCCGCTCTATCTACAATAGGCTGAGGGGCACTCTCTAAATATCCCGCCAATATTCATCCGATTTTTTAGACCATCGATAATGCATGTGGTTTTATTAGCTGTGGTGGGATGTCAGTAGTGGTATCGTAACATGAAATCGTAAGGCCCAGATGCACGAAGCCGACAACCTTGGATAGGTCCAATTTCTTGAATTCCATTCCTCAGTGTCCTATGCTATAAGTCAGTAATATCCTGTGTTCTGATTCTGTTACAAAACGGGTCCAGTAGGGCAAACTTATATTAATAATAATCCAATCTACCCTTATTAGGGATATAGCTTGATAAGTATTTAAATAATCTATTTACTTTACTACTTTTTTTTTATTAATATAAGGCTTTCTATTTATTTTTATAATTATATAGTTTAACTTAATTAAGTTAAGTATAATAATTATAAGCCTAGTATATATATATATAAAATATATAATAGCTATTTAAATATTTTAAATAGAGTATTTAATTATAATATTATTAGATTCTTTTATATTTTACTTTCTTATTTTTAATCTATTATATAAGTAATTAATTATAATAGATAATATTTTAATTAATAAATAAATTACTTTTTTAATTATTTAAAAGCTTAAAAAATTAATAAACTAAGTTAAGTAGTTTAATATATTAAAAACCTATATATAAAACCTTAGTATTTAGGATATAATTAATTTAGTAGAAATTATAAAGCTATTTAATATAATAAGAGCTCTAAAGTATTTAATTAAATAAGATATTATTTAAGTTTTTTAAAAATAAGTTAATAATAATAAACTTAAATTAAGTAAAAAAACTATAGATTAATAGCTTAGTTTTTTTATAAAAAGGTATACTTATAACTTTACTTAATATTAAGAAAGTTAGAAAAAGTAGATAGCTATTTAGACTTAGATTATTTAAACTATTAAATAAAATATCTATTAAGAAGCTATTCTTTTAATTAAAAGCTTAAGATTTCTAAAAAGAGTAGTTACTTTATAAGCCTTAATTCTTAATTTTAAAAAAAAGCTTATATTATTAAATATAATAATTATTAAGTAAGTTAGAAATAATTATTAAGTATCTTTTATAAAGGCTAAATATATAAATTTAAATATCTAAGTTTAGTATATATATTAGTACTATATATATATAAAAGCCTAAGTATATATAATCCTTAAAGTCTAAGAAAATCTTAAAATCTAAGATTTTCTTAAAGTAGTAGATACTTAGTTTATTTTTAAATAAATATAAGAATAGCTTTAAGCCCTAGTTTTAAGTAAATAACTAGGTAAAGAAAAGCTTTTTATAAAAATACTAACTAAATATAAGTAATAGTTTAAAACTATTATAAGATTTTAAGTAAAGGATTTAAAGTATAGGAGTATTTTCTTAATACTAAGAGACTTTTTAAATACCTTAAACTAATTAGATAATAAGCTAAATTACTACTCTTATTTATACTAAGATAATAAATCTTTTAATAAATACTTTTATAAGTTAGAGTACTTATAGAAGCCTTTTAAATACTTAAAGTTAGAAATAGTACTTATTAAGAAGTTATATTAAAAGCTTTATTATTTTTTAAAACTAATAAAGATAGCTTATATTAAGAATAATATCTAGTCTTTTAAGTAAAAAAAGCTTTACTTAATTTTAATATTAAAAAGTTAAATTAAGTAAGATAATATTTAGAAAGTAATTAAGTAACTAAGTAAAGTTATTTATATAATATTAAACCTAGAAGATATTTATAATAAAGATAAAGCTTTAAGTATCTATACTATACTTTTAACTATATAATATCTACTCTTATAAAGCACTTTTTTAGATAACTATAGTATGCTTTATTTAGTTAATTCTATTAATCTTTTAAAGTCTAGAACCTTCTAGCTTTCTATAAGTAAATTTATAAAAGCTAGGATTATAGATTTTCTAATTACTAGATATAGTAAATATATAATTAGAAAGATTTTAAATAGTTTAAGAAGTAAGTAGTTAAAAGATCTTAAGCTTATAAATATAGCTATTATACAAAGGTTTTATATAAATATTATATTAAAAGCTCTATTATATAAAAAGGGGATTTAATATATAGGTTTTAATTACTTATTATATTTTAAAACCCTTATTAAAAGCTCTATTATTACTAACTTAATCTATAAGTATAATATTACTCTCTTAGAATATAAGCTACTTAAAGACTATTATTTAATAAGCTTTTTAATATACTAATAATAACTACTAAGTAGTTAAGTATTAGTTTAAATACTTAAATATATAATTAATACTATTACTTATTATAGACCTTTAAAAAACCTTTTAAAAGTATAACTTAATAAAAAAGAGCTTTAATATCTTTAAGTAAGCTACTTAGGAAGGGATACTTTAAAAGAGCTTATAAAGTATATAAAGAATATATAAATAAATAAAACTATATACTTAGATTATAAAGTATATATATAGGTTATAGCTTTATAAGTTATATTATATAAATTACTAAGCTAATACTTATTATACCTTTTTTAGTATATTTATTAAGATTTTTAAGACTACTTACTATTTTATAATAAGTAATAATAGCTCTTAGTAATTAAGAATAAGTTTAGTAATATAATAAAAACTTAACTTCTTTTTAATAAGATATTAACTATAGTTTTTAATACTTTATATATATATAAGTATTAAGTAAAAAAATAATTTAGCCTTTTAATTTATATTTTATAATATAATAATAAAAAAGCTATAATTATAATAGTAAGTAAAATAATATATTAATACTAAATATACTTTAAAAGTATAAAAATAGAGCTTATACTAATAGGTATATATAAACTAAATAGCTTATTAGAATTAGTAAGAAGGATAATTATAAATAAATTAAACTTAATACTTATTAAAATAAACTTTTTTATAAACTTATAGCTTAAAAGTATTTATATTACTATTTATTTACTTAATATAAGTCTAAATAAAAAATAGAAATAGATTTTATTATAAGAGCTATTATATAGCTAGTTTAAAAAAAATATATTATTACTTATAACTAAGCTAATAGCAGATTTAATACTTAATTAAAATAGTATTTATACTTATAATTATTATACTTATTTACTTAGCTAAGATTATAAAAATAAAAAGAATAAAAAAGAAATAAAAGTTAGCTTTAAAAAGTATATTAAGTATTTAGTAAGCTATAGGGCTACTAATATTTATAAAATTTAAATCCCTTACTTAAAGAATATTATTATAACTAGGAATATTCACTTTAATAAGAAGGTTTATTATATTCCTAGTATTAAAAGCTTAGATAAGCTCTTAATCTAGGAATTTAATAATTAAATTATTAAGATAAATAGCTAAGAGCTTAAGTAATAATTATAACTTAGTAATTAGGATAATAAAAGCTTTTTAATAAGAAATATAGGTTTAAACTTAAAAGTAGAAGTATCTAAGAGTATAATTATTATAACTAAAAGTATTAAAAAGCTATTAATATTAGTACTTAAGTAAATATTAATAGGACTTTAAATACTATAAAAGATACTAAAATAGACTTAATATATTAATAATACTTAATAAAATATAATTAGATAGTAAAGTATACTTTAAAAAATAGTTAAAAGTATTAAATCTTTTAATTAAAGTTCTCTTAATTTTAAAAACTATAAGTTAAGAAAGGAAATAAAAAAAGAAATTATAATATAATAAAAAAGTAATAAACCCTATTATAAAAGTAATATAAAATCTAATAATAATAGATATAGCTTAAAAACAGAGAATAAAGTATTTATTTCTAATTAAGATATTTTATTTAAATTACTTTTTAAAAAGTAAAAAAGGAGTAGGATTATACTTAAATAAATATATATAAGTATATAAATAAGTAAGAGATAATATATAGAATAAATAACTTATTTTAATTAAAAATTATATTATAAGGTAGACTTAGTTAAAAATAGGTTAATTAATATAATCTTTAAATAACTTAATAAAAGCTTATCTAAGCACTTATTATATTACTTATTCTTACTATAGATAATAAAAGCAGCCTTTAATTAGAAGTATATAGTAAGGAAAGGGGCTATATTAAAAAAACTAGATAATAAATAGTCAAGCTTGCCTTTAGTACTTAAGAGCTAAAAGAAAATACTAACTTATATAATAAAAGCTTAGTTTCTAAAAATTATAAAAAAAAAATATAAATACTAATTAATAAAGTAACTTAGGTAGTAATTAAATACTTAAAAGCAACCTCTTACTTATTACTTTTAAAATAGGTATTTACTTATAAGCTTAATAATTAAAACTAACTAAAAAAATATAAAGTATATATTTATATATATAGAGACCTTTAAGTAAGTACTAAAGCTTAAGATATATATATAGCTATTTTAGTTATATAGTTATTTTAAATAATAATTACTTTTATTACTTAATTTAATCTAAATATATAATAACTAGATATTAAAAATACCTTCCTAAATACTATCTTAAGTAAGTATAAAGAATTAGTATTCTATAAGCTATTAAAAGGATTTAAGTAGTTAAATAAGTATATTAAACTATTATAAGTACTTTATAAAATAAGAGATTTACTAAAGTTATAATTTAAAGAGCTTTTATAAACTCTTAAAAAGCTAAAAATAGAGCTTTATAAAAAAGAGCCTTACCTCTTTTATATAAAGAATCGATATATCTTTATTATATTTTATATAGATAATATTTTTATTTTTAATTATAAGATATATATATTAAAAGCTTAGGAGATTATTAATAAGCTTAAGGTAATATATAATACTTATAATCTTAAAAAAATAAAGTAGTTTCTTAAGATTAAGATTATTAAGAACTAGATTAAGTATATAATCGCTCTTATATATAATTAATATATTAAGAAGGTAATATAAAAATATATATATAAAGCTTAATAATTACTACTATTAATCTTAATATTATATAAAAAGTATAAAAAAAAAGAAAATTAAGTAAATACTTAAGAAGTTAAAAATTATTAAGAAATTATTAAGATACTGCTTTATATAGTAATTATAATATAGCCTAATATTATATTTTATATATTTTTATTATCCTGCTTTCTAATTAACTCTAGTACTAACTATATAAAAGCAGCAGTCTAGGTATTTAAATATCTTAATATTATAAAGTATTATATAATTTAATATAAGTTAAGTAAATAAAACTAGTACCTATTAATTACTAGTAATATATTATATATAAATAATAGCTTTATATATAGATCTTTATAAAAATATCTAATTATATTATTTAAAGGTATAATAATATAGAAAGTAATATAGTAAGTTATAATTATAATAAGTATAATAAAAACTAAGCTGCTTACTTTATAATAGACTATAAAGAAAGTAGCTTTTTTAAAGTGCCTTTTCTAATAACTAAGCTTTAATACTAAATAAGTATAAGAGCTCTATTATAATAATCTTTAAATAATTTAAACTATTATAAATTAAAGTATTTAGCTAGTTATAAAATTATAATATATTAATATTTAAAGTTATTAAATTAAGCAGGAATAGTTTAAGAGTATATTTAATATAGTCTATCTACTTATAATATAAATACTAGCTAATAGACTTATAAAGCTACTAGATAGGCAGAAGTTTAAGTATTTTTATATAATACTTAACTATATAAAAATTAATTACTTTTATTAAAAAATAAAGCTTAATACTTATTTAGTTATTAATTTATATATATTAAGGTAATTTATTTTATTAACTATTTAAAAACTACTACTTAAAGTACTATTAGTCTTTTAAATATTACTAATTAATATCTATTATAAGTATACTTTTTTAAATAGTAATAAAAATAGTATATTTAAAAAGCTTACTTATATTTTTATTAATAAAGATATTATATACCTTAATAAAAGCCTTAGTAAGCTTATAAATAAAAAAGCTAGGATAGTATTTAAATATAACTAGAATAATATATATAGTAATATATATATTCTAAAATAGAATTAGTATACTAAATAGTTAATATTAAAAATAAAAGATTAAGAGAATATATTTAAGAGTTACTAGTCTTTAAGTTTAAATTAATAAAAATAAAAATTAATTAAAAAAATTAGATTATTAAGATAAAAATCAGAAGCTTAATATAAGTAAAGGTTAGTTAATATAAATACTTAATAAGAATAAAGTAAGTAGATTTATAATAGCTTATATATATAGCTATTATTATAGTATAAAATACAGTACTTAGAGTAATTCTTAATAAGAATATATTAAGTAATCCTGCTCTTATTAAAAGCTATACTATATATATACTCTAGGTAAAAAAGAGCTTAGTTAGTAATAAGAGTAGTAATAGAAAAAGATTTTAATAATTAGGACTAAAACTTATAAAAGTAAAAAAAGAGTATATATACTATTATTATTATTATTACTATTATTATTAATAAAAAAAAGAAAATAAAAAGAAGAATTAAATAAAAGAATTAAGGCCTATTTATAAGCAGAGGTAAGTATTAATTTATAAAGTTATTATTATAATTTACTAAAATAAGCTAAAGGCTATAATAGTAAATTATAGCTTAATTATAATAAATAATATATTAAATACTTTAAATAGTATATAACTCTTTAAATAGAGTATTTAAAGCTTATATTAAATATAAACTTTAAATAAAAAGTATATTATAAAATAAGTTTAATAAGGCAAACTTATACTAATAATAATCTAATCTACCCTTATTAAAGATATAGCTTAATAAGTATTTAAATAGTCTGTTCATTTTACTACTTTTTTTTTATTAATATAAGGCTTTCTATTTATCTCTATAATCATATAGTTTGACCCAACTGAGCTAAGCGCAACAGATTCTTTCTAGCACTGAAGGAATCTTATATCATGACTTGCCTGCCTGAACTATAGTCACCTTGACGTGAGTCGCCTGCGTCGCTGTTTATGGCGCCCTTGGCTAATTCAAAGGCAGAGCAAGAAAAAAATTCTCATAAAAGTAGTCAATCATATATTTTCTCGCTCTCTAGTCCAGGTTGAAAGATCATAACTTTTTTATCCAATTCAAGTGAAGCGTTTGCCAGAATCATTAGCACACCCCGCAATTTAGTCAACCTCCTCCTCCACATGGCCAAGCACCTGGTGGCGTTGGCTGTAGTGGCCCTGATCCCTCCGAATCTCCCATATCTCCTTTGTCTTTGTCCGGCCATTCGTAAGGCTCGTCGTAGAGGTGTTCCTTGTATATGTGACGCTGACGTCTCCGTCGCCGCGGAAGACGTTGGACGTGACAACACCGGCTTCCAGGCCATTGGGCTGGTGGATGAGCTGCATGTCGTTTGAACTTTTGCTTTCACCGTCGGTCTTTTTGCGACACTTCCATATGATTCCTACGACAACACCGATAATGGTTGCGATGCATGAGACAGCTCCGAAAGCGATACCAACAATCTGACCAGTATTGAGGGATGACGACTTGGGAGAATCCTTTTGTCCTGTGGCGTGAGTTAGAGTCAGGTTCACCTCGGCGTTGGCGTTGGAACCGCATACCGCCGCTCGGTTCGGACGAACCTGTGAAATTGTATCCCGATGGCGAATCCTTCTCTTGTAGGGGCTTTGACTTGTTGTTGCAAGCCTTTAGGAATGTATTGAAAGCATCCTGGGCCACTTGCTTGCCGCAGTTTTGCTGGACGCACGCCCAGGTCTCGGCGATGACATTGTGGTTCTGACTCGTGCAGCAATCACCGGCAGTATAGTTGCAATTATTGGCAAAGTTGCGGGAGTAGCTGGGGTCCTTGCAGGCCAGGCAAGAGGCGGCGCAGTCGGGATAATCCTTGTACTCGTCACCAAAACTGTTGGTTGAACATGCCTGCGCACCCGACACGTACAGCAGCGTGGGTAATAAGACGGTACACAGCATTGTTTGGCGGGAGGTTGGTTGGTTGGGTCCTCGAACAACAGAGTCAATTCACGGGAAGCCTCGTTTCTAATAAAGAGAGACGGGCTGGTGGCACCGGTGAGCAGCCTCACCGGCGTGGTCGAATTTACAATTACAACGAGCCGCCTGTCCAGCCCCAGGCATCGCTATGGGCTTTCTGGGGCGGTTCGCAGCCGTATCGACTGCTATGGAAGTGGGGGCCGTTCATCGCAATGGGTAGTCGGCGTCGGGGATAGGCCGTAACCTTGAGCCCGAATGCGCCTGGGGCTGTGAAGGCTGATGTGCGTCCAATAGTCTGCGCCGAGGTTGAGGGGGGCTTTGATGTGTCGCCCCTCTGCCTGCATTCTGCTCGGCTAGTCGCTTCACGCTGGCGGGCGGCCACAGAGTAGAAAAAGCAGCCTCATAACCTAGTGGACACCAGCAGGAGGTGGACAGTCGGCCGGGGATCTTGGAAGCACACTCAGAATTTAACCCCAGAGGGATGAGGTGCCTTCAATCAGGCCAATCCAGATCGTGATACAAAGGTTGATCCATGGCCTCCAGTGACAGCAGGGCGGCCCAGATGTGCAATCGTCGGCGGTGATTCCCCTTCTGGAGCTTACAGAGCATAAGTGTGCAGTGTAGGGGTGTTTGCTGAATCCTCGAACTGGCGGAAGACCTCGCCTCACCCTGGGGACTGGACAGTGAGGCAGTGCGATCCATGCAGCTGGCCGGCCAAGGAAATCGACCCTGGAAGGCGCTGAAGTGGTGGCCAGGCAGCGGTTCTGATGGCAAACCGCTGCAAGCCACCAGCATATACGACGAACCTGTTCAAGCCGAGGCGGCGCCAAGGCAGCGAGTACGGTATCCATGGATCTCATACATCTGGCTGCCTCCTGCTGCGGCAAGAAATCCGCTACGGCATAGGTTCATTATCACGCGATGGGATGTAGTCACTAGATGAATCTCGTTAGCTCTCGTGGTGGACATTTATTTAGTGGTCGACAGCGCAGTTGCGTCAGAGGAGGGAACTTTAGCAGCGCTAGCCCGGCCGGCGGTTGACTGATGGGGCAGGCGGTCAGGCCCACCACGGCGCTGGCTGGAAACGCGCTTGACCCAAGCCCAAAGTAAACAATGGAGCTGCGGCAAGAGCTCGCTCCCGCCTTACCCATGACACCAGCATGAGCTTCGCATCTCGGCTCGACTAAACGACCAGAACACTGTGTTTTCCGCCCACACAAACGATTGCGACATGGGCATGAACTCTTGAAGCACTCCCACACACAATACATCCCCACAATGGAGGAGTCTGCGCCAAAGCGGCGGCGCACCTCTCCCAGGACGTCCGTTGACGTGCCCAGTCCCAACGCCGCCGCCGGTGATGCTGAGGCTCGAGCTGATGCCGTCGCCAATACCCCGTCGCCTCCGCAGCAGACCTCGAGGACTAAGCGCCCATCCCGTCCGTCGTTTGCATCACCTACAAAGGCGAGCCTCGCGCGTCACAACCCCTCGGTCCTCGAGCGAAGGAGATCCGCGTCCCCCCAGAAGCCTGCCGAACCCTCACACAGCACGCGCCCCAGCCTGCCCGACGACGACGTGCCCGCCAGCGATCCAGCACGAGATGACGATGTCGATGCGCCGCCACGTGTAGACGAGCCTACTCCGGGCTCTGGCAAGTCAATTCGACGCGCTCGCGGCGGAATGGCTGGCATGGCCCGGCGCTCGTCTATCAAACCAAGTCCTCGTCCGCTCCCGCCGCCGGGTCCCGATGATGAAGAGGAGTTGAATCCGTTTCTCGGCAAAGCTCTGCGTCGCTCGCCTCCACGGGGCTTCGCCACCGCATTCGCGCAAGCAGCCAGACCTCAGTCGCCCCCCGAGCCCGAGCCTGAGCTGCCACCGTCCGTTCCCGACGCGGTCTCATCAACACCCCCACGAGGGATTCACAGCAGCCCATTGCGATGGAGGGAAAAGAGGCCGAAGAAGAGTTCGCCTCTAAAAGCTCCGCCTGCGCGGCCATTAAGTGGTGCTGGAGCTAAGAGCCTCGCACAGCCATCGTTCGCTACCCGCACAATCCAAGAGGAGCCTGACGAGGTCGAGGAAGCTCATCCAATACGGAAATTACAACTCAATGACCCGCACCGGTCCAAGAAGGATGAGAGGAGCAGTCTCCAGCAGGAAATCGAAAAGGCGAAGCGAGACCTGGAGACGGCGCGCAGGGAGAATGAGCGAATCCGCTTGATGATGCGGTCAGGACGCGCATTGGCACCAGAAAACCAAGACGCCGTCGTCGACTTGATGCGAAGACAACACCTTGAAGGCGACGGCAAACCAGCATTGACCGCAGCACAGCAACTAGTGCAGCTCGCGTTGCGCCCCGCAAGCATCCTGCCCTTCAGCAAACACGTAATCCCTGCTCAGCCAAAGCCAAAGCCCACAGAGATCATCAAGTCGCATCATCCTGTCGAGATGTCGGCCGAGCAAGAGCTACCCTATCTACAGCTTTTCAGTCCCTTTTCTCTTTCCTCGACAATTTCGACTCTTCCGCCAGAGCCAGACAAGAACGTCCAACAGCTGCACACCGTCACACTTCGGTCTCGAGACATTCCAGGACTGTTCACCGCCCGAGTCGAGATGGTGGTAGATGCCACGAGTTTGGGAATCCAGGATCTCAAGGTGGTTTCGCTAGAGCCAGCGGCAAAGGCTGAGCTGAAGCCATTTGCCGATAAGATTTGCACCGGCGACTGCAATCGGTCCATGAGGCAAAACGTTGGTGTTTTATCCTGGGCCATGGGCGAGTGGCTTCGTGTCGCAGTCGAACGCGCCTCCTTTTGGGCGCAGATGGAAAAGGCTTTCGGGTCCAAGGACGCACTACAAAGGACGGTCGAGAAGTTGCGTGCTCGGAAACCGAGGAGGCGAAAGGGTGACGAGAGTGATGAGGACGACGACGATGACGACAGTGGGCCGGCCAAGCGGGCAGATCTGGTCCGGTTCTTGGCGCAGAAATACTACGAAGTGCTCATTCCTGGGGACGAGTCGCCTATCACGCTACGGTTTGAGTGGGAGGTCACGTTTGACTGGACGGGCGAGGCAGAGAGCAAGCTCAGCGTGCTGACTGGCGTGCCCGGAAAGTGTAAGTACTGATATCCGCTGCATCTACACCATCCTCGCTAACTGTGGTTTCCCAGGGCACAGGATGGATGAACGAGGATCCCTGAGCGGGATTCCCAAGCTGTTCGCTGAGCTAGTCGGCGGTACGCAGGGGCCAGAAAAGGCCGTGCAGACGATTGTTGCCCTCGTGGCAGGTGTGTAGATGTGTGACAGCGGCATTGGAATGGGGCGTTTTGCAGCGCATGCGGAATGAGAAACGAGAAAAGCGACACTCGGGGAGGAAGGAGTCCAGGCATTTGATAACACTGGGGCGCGGGAATGGATAGAATCCAGGGGCGCAGAGATACCACATGAATTGATTAATACGTTTGGCCGATGCCGCGGCCGGGACGTGCCTCCATTATTGTACAGACTTGGTCCATGTCCTTTTTAGTACCTTTCTCTATTTTGCGCATTAGATTTCCCCGTATCCGTCAGAACAACCGGCGGCGTCGTCAAGGAAGCTCTTAGTCAACGTCGACGCCGAGCTTTCGCAGGTCGACCTTGGCCTCGTCGATCTCGGCCATGAGCTCCTTGTACGCGTCGGGCACGTCGTTGAAGGTGAGGATGCCCCAGCCGAGGCGGAAGAGGAGGAAGGCGCCAAAGGAGACGAGGGCCCAGAAGGGGAGCTGCGCGTACGAGGGAAAAGGTTAGACTTTGTTTGCGGGGGACGGGGTATAACGGGAGGGGGACTACGCACAACGGGGACGATCTGCTCCTGGACCAGAGGGGGGAGAGGGATGAGCTCGAGGAAGAGAGCGAGGTAGAGCTATTGGGGCCGGGAGTTAGCAATCGGGTTCCGCCCGGGGAGTGGTGTCTCTGGCAGCCAGTCAGGTCTGCGAGCAGGGACGGTTTCGTACGGAGGAGACGAGGAGGGCGAGCGAGATGGTCTGCTGGGCGCGCGTCATTGTGGCGGTTTCGATGGACGGGTAGATGGCAGGAGCGGTCAAGAGCTGAAAAGTGGACGAGAGGCGGGTGCGGGCGCAGGGCGGTGGTTCAAATGAATGGATGCGCGCGGAGGCGACGAGTTGGCGATGCGACTGAGGAGACGTGTAAGGTGGTGTTTGCACGGTAAGGGGGGCAGATCACGATAGAGATGGGCGTGACTAAGCGCTGTGGGGTTCTTTGTTGGCGCCACGAATAGGTGCACAGCCAGGATCAGCCACATATGGGATTGTGTGGCTACCCTAGGACGACATAACAACAACAAAGCATGGGATGCAATGTCCAACACTGGGAGGAATTGGAAAGGGTGAGTTTGTTTGCATGTCATTGGAAATCTCATCGGATCTATCAGAAGGCGTTGTGCAATGTTTATTTCTATTCGAACTTGATGGCGCCCCCACCAATTTATTTGCAGGTGTAAGTCTCTTTTTGCAACCCGCGAAGACACTCTTGTTGATTTATCCTTGCTCCATTCGGCAACTTCCCAAACTAAAATCACTGCCGCCATGGAAACAATTCACCACACCTCCTTCCCTAGTTCCGCATCAGAAAGCACTCTATTCTCGCGTGGAGACTCGGGCACCCCGGAGCTATTCCCCTCCACCTGCGTTCTCGGAGAATCCGTCGTGGGCTCATTGCTATCCATTTGTTCCGACGGCTCATTGCTCGCCGAACTTCGCAGCAGCATGTCTAATTCTTCCTGCGTCAGGGGTGTCGGAGACTTTGGAGCCCATGTCACTGCGTACGTGGGCATCTCGAGAGGCATGTACTCTGCGTCGTCGGTCTCGATCGACTGCACAATGCCCGGCAGAGCAGGTCTCTTTGAGGCAACCGGAGTCTCGCCCGCAACGGAATCTCGCTGGCCGTAGCGCCGCTTCTCTGGAAGGACTACATTGTTCGCTTCGAGCGACACTGCATTGCTTTCCATGCGCGACTCGGGCAGGCTATCTTCGTCGCTGCCCCAGTTGACGGGCCCAAAGTCTGGTACTGACTCGGGGCTCGGGCCTCTCTCCTTGAGCTTCTCTTCCAGGCAGCGGATCCGGTACTTGAGCTCGGCGATCTCGGCGCGGATTGAACGCTCCTCTTCCCGGACGGCCTCCCAGTACATCCACCACTCGTGCCCGGAGAGAAGGTCTTGTTCCATCAGCATGTTCTGTTTGAACCTGAGAGGGCAAGAGGACGGGTAGGGGAAACCGCCTACCCCGTTGCCGCAATCTTGGAGACCACGCTGCAGCGGATGCTCGATAAAGTTGACGCCAGGAGCCGATTCCATTTGGAGGGAACCCGCCATGAAGCTCCAGGAACTGGTGGCCTCGTCCAGCCTCTCAGCAGCATGATTCCACGACTTGTAGATTTCAGCAAACTCCCTCACCAGCCGGCGCTCGGCCGACGCAGAGTTGGCACCGCGCTCCATCCTGTCCCTGATTTCCACCGCCTGCTCGGTGAGCTCCCACACCTCTGCGCCGGCGTCGAAGAACTCGAAGCGCAGGTCCATGGTTTCCACCTCGTCGTCGGTGCGAGGACCCGTGTAGTGCCGGATTGTATTTGTAAAATCTGGTAGGCGGTCCATCTCATCCCGATTCATCACCATGTGATACGTCTGGAACCCCTGACACGGGAAGCTTTCCGTGCAATCGCCCAGCTGGATGCACTCCTGCCAGGTGCGGATAATGCAGCAGGGGCCGTGAGACTCGCAGCCGATGTCTCCGAAGGCTAGCTTGTGAACACACAGCGCAGGCTGTTCCAGGGGATGGTAGACGCCAATAAGGTCGTCTGCCCTGATGGCGACCTTGCGCCGGGTCTCGCATGCCGTCAGATGAACGCGGATCGTCAAACACATGGCGACAGAGTTACCGCGGAAAGCGGGGATTGGAACTGGTGCGACGGATCTCTTGAAGCTAGGTGTTGGATGGTTGAAACTGGCGATTGTCCCTCCGTCTCATTGAGAGGGACGCTTGAGACAAGCTGGCTGTTATATATCATCTTGAGTTAGATCTGGGAGTAGTCTAGACGTGAACATCATCAGGGCTTCGTATTGAACACTTGATGATGTTCCGTACAGAGAACAAGGCACTCAAACGAACGTAGCCAAAGCCCCTGAAAGAACATAACAGCTCGGCATCTCCATGAAGACCAGCTGTTCAAGACAAGGAGGGCGTGAAGCGGGACGGAGTCATGCATCGGTAATCCCGAGTTTCGCATTTCTTAGTCACTAAGAAGATACGCCGTGATTCTCAAGATTCTTGTAACAACGTAGTCAGTCCATCTTCTCCCACCTGCACCATCAGGACAGCCAGTTAGAAAGCTCGTATACACAGCGTCGTCAAGTCGCAAGTGTTATGCAGTAATAATCTTGAGTTCTCATTCATCGTTGACGAAACGGTAGCTAGTGCTTCATCGCCATGTTCCCACACTCGTACATGCTTCTAGCCACCAGGACATTTACTCGCTCATCTTGGAGGTATCTCAGCAAACGGATTCCCTTTCTTGCGCAACACCTTACCCAGCTCCACAATCCTGCCGCGAACCAACTGATCCAGCCTGCCGCAGGCCTCGTCCGGCGAGATACCCTCACCTTCACACATCTTCTCCACGTACTCGACAATAATGCGCCGGACCATCACCCAGTTGCTCGCGTACTTGCGCTCGCTCAGCTTGCCCTGCCGCCACCTGGTGCCGTACTCGTTCTCGAGATCCTCAATGGCCGGCTTGCCCCCCACGCCGTGCTTCCACTCCCTCCAGATGGCCGCCACTGTCTTGGGCATCCGGCCGAACAGGTACGGCTTCCCGGGCGGGCCGGAGGCGTACGTTTCACCCTTTCGGCGGGCGACGGAGTAGCGCTTCTTGCCGCTCTTTGTCGATGCCTTCAGGGCTTGGGCGTTGGGAGTGCGGTCCTCTGCAGGGTCGTTCGCCACCGGATCTTCATCCTCCTCGTAACCCTCCTCATCCTGGTCGTGGTCGTAGTCGTGGTCGTAGTTCTCAGCGCCCGGCTCGTAGTCTGGGTCGTCCTCGACCGCGTCCTCGACAGGATCCGCGACCGCCTCACTGTACCCGTCATTGGGTAGCTGAGAAGTCACGAGTTCCGGCCGTTGCGCCTTTTTGGGTCGGCGGTGGTCGGAACTCCTGCGTTTCGTGGCTCGTCGACCGGTGCTTCGCAAGGGGGCGGTGTCGTAAACGGGGCTTGGGGGGAGCGAGTGCAGGGCTGAACTGGCTATGTCGACTGCTAGTTTGCGTCTGTTCTCGAAGTCTTCGTCACGGTCTTGAATGATCGAAGGAAACGCGTTGTGAGCAGCAATCGTGACCGGCTGTTGAGGTTGAGACCGGGGGCCTTCGAAAACTGCACCAGAATACTGGCGTGGGGGAACCTCCAGAGCTGGCATCTCGTCATCTTGATCATCTTCTTCTTCAGGGGCGCGGATAGGTGATAGTACACCATTTGTGTACCCCGGATACGGTATCTGCAGAGGTGGTGGGCTATGATACCGAACATTGATCTCGTCGCGGACTGGGGCGGCCTCAGGGTGCTCGCCACCGAAATGTCGAGCTAGACTTTGTTCCAAGCTGTGTATGGCCTCCCTGGTTCGTCCGAGTCTGCTCGCAATCCCCTCCATCAAAACATCATGTACCTGAAGCTTTTTGTCAATATCGTGAAGCCGGCGCTCCGTTTGAGCTTGCTGTATCCGAGAACGCTCCTTCTCAGCCTTCAACTCCCTCTCATAGAACGTGCTCATGTTTACTATCATGGAAGCAAGATCTATGGGGACACTATCGAGAGCCCGCGCAGAGTTGCCGGTGTTCTCGCTGGCCGAGTGCCCCCAGGCTCGGGTGTTTTGCTGGGGGCCACCATACACAGAATGAGGCGGGGGTGGTCGATGGGGATTGGCATCGAATAAACGACGAGGGTGGCACAGGTTCTTGATCGACATCTGGCGACTTCCCACACTCGATGGTTCCGGAGTTGGCTCTGGGGAAAGAAGCATCGAAATGTGCTGTCGGGCCGTCGGTGGAAGACGTCGGGCTTCCATGTCTGCCACTGGGGCTTTCGAAGATGTGGTAACGGGTGTCATTGCGAAGTCGAAAGGAGTCAAAAACGCGGCGAGACAGTAAAGGGGTCAGCGACGAGAAGAAGAAGAAAGAAGACCTTTGGGCCTAGATCCTGATGGACGTCGCCTCCTTGATATTCTGAGGGGGGAGTGTGAGTTGGCTGGCTGAATAGTAAATCTGGTCCCGTTCACTGCACATCATTAACTACCAGCACATCGACCATAGAACAAGGCCATGGCTCGCCCGCACCCAAGGGCAGCCACCCGGGCTGAGCTGGGCCCGTTCTGTCGCAAAGGTGAACAAAGAGTCAACCGCACACTTGGCGGCTGAACAGTGCGCGACGGTCTGTGATGCACGCCACCCGGTGCTGTAGCAACTGAACAAGCACGATGCAAGATGATGCCATGACGGCCACTGCGCTCTTGTTGAAAACCAAGTCACATTCCTAGCTATCATCTATCAGCTGTCCCGTGATTCATTCAGTCTCTCTCATCTAGATGCTCCGTCTGTATCATGCCGTCAAAGAATTTAGACCTCAAGGATGCGAGGTGAAACCAATAAAGAAGAAGTGGATAAGCAAAAAAACAAAATTTGAGAAAACAAGCCTGATTAAAAAGCCCAATGGTAGGGAATCTGATGCCATGACAAATAAGCCAGCGGGTATCTAACGCCAACGATGCAACGCTTTATCGCAATGCCAAAGAGGAACGTAACCAAAAATGACCCAAGCCAAAAGGAGGAACACGACTACGTGCACACACACGCGCACACGCACACGCACACGCACACAAGCACACAGCCCAGACGTCACACACGGACCCATGCGCGTATGGCAATTGTCCGCAGGACAAGGACAAGACCCAAACCTGGCCGGGCTCGACGCGGACTCGGCTCAGATAATAACCACAGGGCCCGACGTCTCCTTCCGGCGCCGCCAGAACCGCCACCCCCTGCCCCGGCGGAAGCCCCTCTGGCGAGCAGCCTTCTCGTCGTGGTCCTCCTCGAGCTCCAGGCGGTACCTTCGGACGCTGCCCGAGTCGTCGTCAAAGGAGACGTGGCGCAGCTCTCGGGGTACGAAGCACTCCGGGACGAGGTGGCGCATGAACCAGCCCTTGAAGCCCATGGTGGCTGCGTCAATGGCTGCGTACTCGAGGCGGCGTGTGCGGTCGCTGGTCCAGTAGTGTGTCGTCTGAGGCGGCGGCGTCGGGGCCGGGGTGGGCGCGACCCGGACGTCGGGCGCCGTGTCGGCCAGCGGGATGGGCTCGCCCGCCGGTTGCTGTTGCGGCTGCTCTGGCGACGGGAAGTGGAAGAAGCCGCCGGCGGGCTTGCTGGGAGGTGCCGTGGACCGCACTATGTGCAGCGACTGGTTGCTGCTGCGTGCGCTCTGCTGGTACTGCAGCGACTTGGCGGCCCGCCGGAACGACGGCCGCCTTCGCTGTCGTGTCACGGCGCCGGGCGCTTCCCTGCCGGCAGAGGAGCTAGTTGAGGGCCAACGCCCGACCGAGGGCCGGGATGCCGATGTCGAGGCCCTCCGGGGCGGCGTCGTCGACTCGTAGCCCGAGTCCTGGCGCTGCATCTTGGCCGCGCCCGTCGCCGGCCGGCCCTCCTGTTCTCGCTCTCGCTCCCGGGCAGCCTCGCGCTGGGCGGCCTCGCGCTGCTGGCGCTGCAGCTCTTGCTGGAGGTGCTCGAGGTGCTGTAGGCTGGCGCTGTCGTATGTGACCGGGGGCCGCGGCGGCGAGGCGGGCTCAAACAGCTCGACGTCATTGAAGCTATGGTAGGTCGTGCCAGACGCCCTGGAGCTGGATCTCTCTTCCATGGCGGGCACACATGCGACGGATGCCGACTTTGGGTAGTTGAGATCGAGATGTGGTTGTAAGCGGAGCCAAGTAGGTTGGTGGTGAGGGTGGGTTGAGTTATATATATCAATGTATATATAAACCAGCAGCGCGGAAGGGTTCACGCCACTTAGCGAGACCGGCCGAAGCTGGAGTAAGGAATCGGAAAAGTAAGCCAAGTCGAGGCGAGGCGATGAATAATAACAAAAAAAAGCAGGTCCAGGTCCGTTGACGGGTGGGAAAGCTCGCAACCTATAAGAGCAACAGTACGTGCGGTTCGGGTATGCTAGTGGTGGCAGATACAAGGCAGCGTCCTCGGGCCGGCCCAGTGCTAATCTCCCGTCCCCCAGCCAGTCGGTACGTTTGAGCCGGGTGCAAAGGCGCGGTGAAGCGCGCGAGGGACGCAGGCAGCAGGGAGACGGAACGTCTTTGGCGGTCGCGAGCGTTGGCGTTTGACGTTGCGGTAGAAACGGAAACCGGGGGTGGAGGGGGAGGCGGGCAAGGCGTGGGTTTTGAAGTTGCGGTCTGCAGCAACAAGCGCCGCTTTCTCTTGTGTCTTAATATTGCCAAGCGAGCGCCGGGCTATGTACTTGTGCAGGCCCTGGTCAAGCGATGCGCGGGGTGGTGGCGGTGGTGGTGGCGGAGGAGCAGGCCGCCCTTGTTGGAAAACCCTCTTTTTTTATTTATTTTATTTTAGTGTGTCGACCCTTTTGAGAGACGAGCAACGATCCCGGCGAGCAACCAGGGTGGTAGCGGGAAGCCAGGCGGTGCCTGCCTGTCGTGTGGATGTGGATGTGGATGGGTGAGGGGCTCAGGGCGGTGCCGGGGTTGGTTGTGAGTGGGCTCTCCGTATGGTACGTACAGAAAGATGCCGGATGGCGGCGTGGAGGATGGAGGGGGACAGGCCGGGTGAGCTATGGGTATTGTATTGGTAATGGCAGGATTGCGAAGAGACAGAGGGCGCGGTCCAAATGTCCGCAATATGCAAGGTAGAATGGTTTGGGGATGGACCAGTGTTTCGCAGCGAGTGCGCTGTGTCGAGTTGGCCGGGGTGATTGGGCGGTGAAGCTGCACGGAGGTGGATATCGGGGGCATCAATCAAGCGAGACGAAGGCGAGACGAGACGAGACGAGCAGCCAGAGCCTACGCCGCTGGGTGGTTGTTGGCAGAGCGGCAAATAACAGAACAAGGCGGGAAGTCCTTGGCTGGACTGACACCTAGCAAATGGTAGCCGTAACGGCGTCGTAGCGCGGAATGCCGAGCAGGAGGAGGGTCCTAGGGAGGGGTTTCGCCTTGACGATATGCACCACGAGAACAAACTGGAGTCGGTAGCGTCGTGCCCAGCCAGTGCCCGCAGGCCGATTAACCCCTAGCGTGCCTGGAATCCCTCGAGACTCTGGGCGATGAGGCAGCTAGCCGGGAACCAGCAGTTGTGATGCCTCGGGGGATCCTCCCGGGAGGGGCTGCCTATGCCGGCTGTCTGCGGCGTGTAGGACAAGGAGGAGGCTGGAGGTGGATGCTGCAGCACGGGTTGCAGTGCCGGTCGATGAGCCTTGCTTGCTTTTTACCCTTTTGCAGTAATGTTTTCGCTATCAGAGGATTTTTCGGTAATAGATGCAGCGAGTTTTGGGGAGTCTGCCGGGTATGTGCGGGCATGCATACACACGAAGTGCATGTATATGCGTGCCACTGAGTGCCTGTTCTGCACGTTGCGTTATTTGTTTGCGTCAATGGGGCGCAGTAACCATCACGTCAAGGTACCGTCACCGTCCAACGCTGCTCTCAAATCACTACCTCCTGGTCTTCTCTAGCCAGGCGCCGAGCAAAGTACAGGTGGTGGCGAACAGTAGCGGTCTGGCGATTTTCTGGCGCCGTTGCTGCTGATCGTGTGCGCTCTATTCCCGTCTGAGCGAGCCAGGACTCACTTTGGGACTGGCCAAGAAAAAATAAAATAGCAAGGTTGGTCACCAGTCTTGTTTTGACCGCGACGACTAAACAAGCTTAGCTATTAGCCCATGACTCTTCAGACTTCCTAGCCTTCAGGACGTAGTTTCCGTGATGGGAGCCCACAGGGAGTCACCTTACCCGGCCAGCTAAGTTGCTACAGGCCTAGCAGCGCCCACATCCGATGTCGCGGTGGGGAATCCTCGAGACGGAGGCAGGGCGACCGCGTCAAGCCACGAGTAAACTGGGGCCTTGCAGCGTGCATGCAGAAGCGGTAGGTTGGCAGCTGGCAGCTGGCGGGAAGCGAGGACAGAGCGTATTGGCGCGAGCCGGATGTTGACAACGCCTGGAGGCCGTAGCAGTTTATTATACACATCCCATATCTCTGTGTCTGTGTATCTGTTGCTTTCTTTTTGCCCGCGTGTCGTCGATGGCTTCCATCAGATGACGCACCTCACCGATGCATGGATGTCAATCTTCACATGCTTTCAGGACCAGCCTCGCTCCCCCTCCCTCCAGCCAGCTCAGCTCAGTCAATGTCTCGCTCTCAGGCACCAGACCCAGGGCCCAATCACAAGCAGCCGCGCACCAGCATTGAAACGATGTGGGTGGGTGACTGGTCTGTGTGCGCGCCTGTGTGGCCAGCTCTCGACGAGTGGGGACCTCGGGCTGAGCAACCAACGGCAGGGGACGCAAGGGAGGGGAGATGGATCATGGAGCATCTGAAAGCCCGCCTTGGCTCGGGCGAAGCTGGAAGGATTCTCGTTCGTTTGTTACAGATTCCCTCCAACGTGACGCGCCACAGCTCAGCCGGCATGTGAAGGTGCAGGTGGTGGTCACCGTGAACGGGTGACTCAGTCGAGGAAAGGGAGAGGCAGAAGACACGAAAGACGACATAGACTTTGGGACGAAGCCAAATATGGTCGTGATTTCCGTCTAGTTATCCGTAATTACTGGTTTCCTTGTCGAGTTATTGGCTCAGGCTCGCGAATCGATGGGCGGTTGCACTCGATATTGGTCACTGGACCGGACAGGGGGTGTGGGGGAGGGAGGGGCAGGCGAGTGTCGACCGCGGAACCCGTCGATCGGCCGTGCTTCTGTGCATGAATCTGCAGAGACAAGTGTGAGTGAGAACGTTGATGTTTGGTGGTGGCATCCCGGTAGCCATGATGATGGATGCAATGCTGCTCGTGTTGGAGCATAGAACGGGAAGTACTGTACATCCAGTGCACCTTCCTGCCCCCCAAAACCCACCTGGCTTGCCTGGACACCCACCCAAAGCCAGACACGGCGAAACAGCTGGTGATCAACGCCCACTCGCAGCCCGTCTCTTGGACACACCACCAGACTCCCTCGTCACCTCACAGCCCACCCGTGGTCACGCCTGCGCCAATAAAAGCTAATGGAACCTGGCTTGCTCGGACGAACCACCACCTGGGCGAGCAAGCGGGTGATGGAGGGGTATTTTTCGGGTAGAATGCGGCCGGGGGCTGCTGGTGGGCGACAAGGCCCCTAAATCGCGAGCGGACCAGTGGGACGGGCAGCGCCGGCGCCCTGGCGTGCGCAGCTTGACTGGTCACGGTTAGCGGGCGGCCCGCATCGCACCCGCCGCCGTTCGAACGGGCGATGGGGCTACTGTGCGTGCAGCGCCCTCTCTCCGCCGGTTGTCGCCTTCCAGAGACGGATGGGGGGCAGGAAGCTTGGACACTCGCCGATGGTGACAGCTGACTTTCGGAGATGAGCCCTGGGTGTTTTACCTTGGCTGCTGATACATGATACAAAATACTTGATACACGCAGTACACAATACACCTGGGCGACGCCCACTGGGCCGTCATGATGGCCTGCCCGCGACAAGGGCCCGTCGCTCGGCGCCCACGTGTCCCGCAGTCATTCGGACGTCCGCGCGATGCGCTGCAAAACCATCCGTGGCCAGCTTGTCCGTCTGTCTCTCCGCATTGTCTGGCGTGATTGATGGCGGGTTGGAATGAGGCCAGCGCTGCACGCTCGGCCATGTTGGCTTTGGCCGTCGGTCGCAGAGCATTCATCCCGTGTCGTTTTTGCTGCCCAAACCAGCCGCCGTGCGCTGCTAGTGCTTGCACTGGGCTGCTTTTGCTACCATGCGCCCTCGTGCGGCGGGCTCTCCAACCTGTGGAGGATTCTCGGCATTGAGCTTGAGTGAACCTCGGCTTCAGTTTCTGGCCGGCCCTCATGAGAGTCTGCTGGAATAGAGTGACCACGTCTCCCGATCGCCCGGGAGCACAGCTGTCGGCCTGTCGCGTTCTGTTTGCAGCCTCGCCTTATAGCTCCTTAAAGTCAGCCAGTGGAGGCTAATCCCTTGGCCAGTCTGGGGAGGCGGGGCTGGTCCTAAGATATGCATAACCAACTGCGCTCCCGCTGCCATGCTGTTACACGAGCATAGGGTCCCGCGCTGTATAATTGAGCCCATCGCTCATGGGAATACGCACGCAAGGCGATCTGTTTCTCTAGTCCATGTCATGTTTCGCTCGCGATGCATCACTATTTGCTGGCCTCCGCTTGGGCCTCCGCGTCAATGGGTTAGAGGCGGCCGCTGGGAGTCGAAGGGATTCCGTCAGGTCCCATGTAAAGTGTTTTCCACCACTCTCATACCAGTGACCACCAGGGTTTAAAACCTGTAATTCAATGTGATCAGAATGTTTAGGCTCTTGATTGATTCAATTGCCTGTATGATTGGGGCATGGACGTTTCGAACTCCCCGGAGCCCTCCATAACATGGGGAAATGGTCTGGATCCTGCAATCTTGTCCATAAATAACTTCTTCAACATTTATCCAGCTATAAAGCCAATCATGAATGCCCTCCTTCAGCAGATCAATTGAAGCCACATCCGCACCTTATCTCTTTAGCCGAAATGAAGCTCGCCACCTCCTTCGTCGCACTCCTCTGCGCGGCCATCACCACTCTGGCCGCCAACGAGTTTCCCAGGCCCGTCAACGGCCAATATACATGCCAGCGCTACAGCGGCCCCGTCTCATGCGGGAGAGATAACAAATGCCTTGAGGGTGTCAGAAACTCCAACAAGGTCGTGCCGTGCTCATGTGGTGTCCGCATCGACGCCGCCTCGGGTGCCGTGCCCGATGGCAATCTGCATCGCCACCGCTTTGTGGTCAAGACAAAGAAGCACATAGCCGCAGGAAACAATCCTACAGTCGACTGGCTCAAAAGCAACATTGATTCCGTTCAAGGTACGATTACCAATTGGCGTCAGATTGCCAGCGGCTAACGACTAATGCAGCATGCAACGGACGAGCCAGCACCAGCTTCAAGAAGGGGTCAGAAGTTAAGGGTGTCAGCCCCAACGACAATGTCATGGAGTTTAGTTTCTCGAACAACGAGGGTAGCTGGGAGGCTTGCCGTGATGACTTGTGGCATTACTTTCAGCTGGCTTTCCAATGCGACACCAGCATCTAGCCTCATGCGCGATCTGTATTATATTTGTACAAGTATCCCTGCCAAGACTAGCAGCCTGGTGCAGGTCGCTACGGCGGTTCTGTCTGTTTATAAGAGACTTCAGTTTACATTATACCAGTTGTTTATCCTTGAAGCAATACACAAGCCCAAAACTGCAGCCGGGCAGGTGTGATTGCCAGGTGGGCTGGGTCTTTGTACGCCATAACAGGTGTGGAGTGTACCAGACTGCACTGGTCGAGGTCAGATTGAAGAGATGATGTGTGAATTGTGACAATACTTTAACACGGCCCCATGACATTAGGAATCGCCAGAACGCAGGATAAACCGCATCTTAATGTGTAAAGCGGTTACGCTTATCAGGCGTTGCAGTTGACACGACGTCGGTTTATGCAAAATCACTAAACAACCCGGTATGGATTGAGGCAACGGGTGACACTCGGGACAGCCTTACCTTCTGGGGAGTGGCAACAATATATTGCTATGTCTATTACTGGCGGCCGCACCATACATATACAGCATGGTTGACCACGGAAACACGACATATTCGCTTGTAGTACACATTGCCTCTCCAGCACCCTGCGCGGAGCCTTACAATAACGTAGTAATTGCGACTGGCTGGCCATTTCTTTAGAGAGACGAAACAGAGTTGTGGATGTGAGCGTAATGTCCGAGTTCCATGAGATTATTTTAGGTTAGGTCTGCATTGGAGGTCTGCGAGCTCAAACTCAAAATAAATGGCCCACATAGGCTTGTTTTGGCCTACTGACACCACCCCAAGGCCTGTCTGTGCATGGACAACAATTCGCAGTTTCACCCAAAGGCTTTATGTTGAGAGCAACAACATCCGATGATATCTCAACCACCACATGTGTTATCTCGACAATGAAGCAAAACAGGTGTGTCGGACAAAATTCAAAGTCCGGGATTTGTAATCACCCCGACGGATGTCAGACACATCCATGTTGTGAGAGGGGGGGTTTGGAAAGTTGGTCAAGGTTGATATAAAACAACACCGCGAATACCTCTGGTTTTCTTCATCAGCCTCGATATATGAAGTTCTACAACACCATCTTTCACTTTCAAGCTATGGAAACAGTTCTTGTTGTTGGCGCCACTGGCAATATTGGCGTGTCGACCATTATTGGGGCGCTACGTTCCAACAGACAAGTCATCGCCCTTGTGCGTAGCAAGGCTGCCGAGGAGAAACTGTTCCAGAATGTCGGCACATCGGAAAACATCACCGTCGTTGAGGCCGACATCGCCAGCGAGGATGGTGTCGAGAAAGTGGTCCAACAAGTCAGAGATGGAAAACTACCCGCATTCCAGCATGTCTACACGGCAAGTAAGTCTTCATGTAGCCCATTTGGTTGTAAATACACAGTCATGGACTTCTGACCTTTGTCTCGATAGTTGGAGCGTTTGGTAAACCTCAGCTGTTGCACGAGATAAGTGTGCAAGATTTCCGGGACGCGTTTGAGATTGGATTCATGGCAACTTTCTGTAAGCTTCCAAACAAAGAATGACGCATGATTGAGATGAAATTAACTGGATCCAGTCGCTTACCGTGCAACGATGCCGTACCTGCTGGAAAAGGGCCATCCCAACTCCACATGGACCATTTGCACTGGAGGCGGGGGTGACTCTGGAGCCTATGGCCCCGTCTCAATCTGTCAAGGCGCACTGTTCTCCATGGCAAACGTCGTCAGCTTTGAGAAGCTCAGTGTTCGGTTCAACGAGGTTTACCTGCACTATCGGGTCGAGTATGACGCAAATGTCAAGGAAGAGGAATCCCAATTCAAGATGAGGGCGTCTGAATTCGGCCGTGTCTACGAAGGCATCCTCGCCAACCCGGAGATCAGAGACTGTCGAGTCACTGTCATGGGCCCTGCCGATGTCGATGATCTGAAATATCGAAAGAAACTTGCGCCTCCGGATACAGCTCATGTGCAGTGGCAGGCTAGTACCGGGGGCGGCAACCCATGAACATTGATACTCTATTGAAGTGGTATATCTTAACGGATTGCTCTTTGATTGCATCTACCGTACGGAGTACTAGTGACGTTTTCGTACAAGTTAGAGTGCCATTAGGGAATTGCTCAGCGAATACAGCGTGAGAGCCAGTCTGAGAGATGTCACCTGGTAGAGAGGCGGATTGAATAGAGTGACATCATGATCTGCCAGCCCTTGCATCAATCAGCCAATCCAGTCGCTCTTCTCGCAGTATTTTTTTTGTTTCGCGGAGTTGTCAAACATGGGTAAGCTGCGAAAGAGTGACGAGAACCTTGATAAGCCACGGCGGATGGGGCCGTCCTAAATTCGGCGCTACGAGCTGGTTTGAGAAGGTTTTATTCGCAGGATGCAGGCGAGCCAGCCACAGCCCCGGCATTGTCGGGCCCGCCAGGCCGTAAGCAGCAATGCATAATAGTACGCGTGCGCAGTTGGCTTGGCTGTCAGCATCCTTTTAATGCCACAACTCAACGCTCTCTGTCGACGATTGATCGCAGGCATATCGCGAAGCGCTGGAGTTGACGCGCATGGTGGCGTGCGCTGAGGCTGATTGAGTACCGCCAATTAGTTGACGGTGCGATCGCAACCCCTGGCAGACATCATGGGCTTGGTGGAGCGACACGAAGGCCACCACGACGGCCACGAGGAGGGCGGAGAGAATGGCGGCAAGCACGGGCATGGACACCAGTCCGAGGACTCGTCAAGGCAGCATTACCTGGCGGCGATGTATTGGTACGTCTTGGCCACGGTCCTGGCGCTCGGCAGTGTTGCGAGGTTGTTGTCCGTCTATCTTGCGCGCCAAAGGTAAAGCTGTCCTGAATGTTCATCCAGCAACCACAGAACTGACACGGGAGCAGAATCCGGAGGGGTGATAAGCGCGAAAGATTAGGGTCCGCTGATTCCGCCGTTGAACGATACTTGGGCATCTTGCAGGCTGCGCTGACGGCCTCGTATCTGGACCAGCTTCGGCCGGCTTGGCTGTCGCGTGTGCCTGCGCGGAGAGCAGCGCTCGTCGTTGTGTACGCTCTATTCGTCACATTCCTCCTGACATTCAAAGCGGTCAAGCACGACAACAACTTCTACGAGAGACTGGGCTTCCGAGGCGCCTGGATTGCCGTTACCCAGTTGTCGCTGCCCTTCCTCCTCGCCGTCCGGGCCAACCCCATTGGACTCCTGCTCGGCACGTCCTATGACCAGATCAACTGGTTCCACCGGTGGGCTTCACGAGTCTTTGTCGCGACAGCTACGGTGCACGGCTTCTTCTTCGTCACTGAGTGGCTGGCCGCCGACTTCTTCTGGCAGGAGTTGAAGACAGTCAGCATGGTCAAGTGGGGCTTGGCCGCGTGGATCATCTTGGTGTGGACGCTTCTCTCGACTCTTCGCCCGTTCCGCCAGATGAGGTACGAGTTCTTCGTCTTTCAGCATATCCTGTCCATCGTCCTGCTCTTCGTCTTCCTCTTCTTGCACGTCCCGGAGCACCACCAGTTCGCTGTCTGGTGTGCATTCGGCGTCTTTGCGTATGACGTCGTGACGAGGGCAGCGAATCCCCTCTGGCGCAACATTCAGGTTGGCTTCACACCGAGGGTTTTTTGTAGACACGCACACGAGGCGCAGTTGTCTGCTTGCGGTAGCGAACAAACCATTGTCACAATCAGGAACCCAGGCTTTACTTGGGTGGCTGGCCAACATGTTTTGGTTTGGCTTCCGGCATTCTGGAGGCAATCGCCGCACCCTTTTACCATTTCTAATGTCGCCGCCTCGGATGGATCTCCTCAGGACTTGCAGCTTATGATGAAAACAAAGACTGGGTTCACGAAGACCCTGAACGAGTGGGCGTCAGCGGAGGAGGGACGTGGTGGCGATGGACGCCTGCGGCTATTCCTTGCTGGACCATATGGATTTGTGCCCAACTGGAGGCAGTATGAGAACTTGGTTCTAATTGGAGCTTCAACTGGCGGGTCTTATACAACACCTATCCTCGAGGATCTCCTCACGGCTGCTCCAGGGTGCGTGCGCAAGATCAGCGCCCTCTACATCGCGAAGCAGCGAGAGCACGTGGAGCCATACCTCCAACGGCTGTCCCAGGCCCTCTCTGGAGCCAAAGAACGTGGGCTGTCGGTTCACATCCAAGTTGCCATCACCCGCAGCAGCAAGCCGGCGGGGGATCTGCAGGCCACCCCGTCGAACGAGAGCCGCGAGCGGCTGATTGAGCCAACCGCGGCCGGGCAGAGGAGCAGCCTCAGTTTGGAGCTGGACCGCTTCTCCATCGACTCCACAGGCTCGAGCGGGACGAGGGACGAACGGCTGCTGAAGGAGGAGGCGGGACTAGGGTTGGGGGAGGAGCCTTCGCTGGACGCGTCGTGCGTCACGGAGACGCAAGGCCGGCCTGACGTTGCAGCCTTTCTTAGCAGAGCTGCCGGGAGTGCCCCAGGGACTGTTGCGGTGGCAGTCTGTGGCGGGAAGCCGATTGAGATTGGGGTTGAGCGAGCAGTCGTCTCGCTGCGGGCGCAGAGGGCGCTGGAAGGGTTGGGGAACGATCAAGTCTTTTTACACAAGGAGAGCGACATGGCTTAGCATAGTGATTGCCAACCCATGGATACACTGCGGAATCATAACATATTGGAATATATATAGATACCTAGTCTTAATTATGTCGGAAATGGTAGTCAAGTGTTGACGGATCATACAATAGCTAGAATGAAAGACTGGTCTGTTAGAAGACGATGATAGGGAGCTAAGCGATATACCTACGGTTAGTCTTCTCCTACCGTGCACTACTCGAAACAAATTATCGAAAGCACTACTGTTCTTTGGGCCAGGGCAAGCTTCCTCCCACGTGTACGAAGCACACCCTCCACCGTGGGGCCTCTACAGTCTACCCAGCCTGTCCCTGTTACTCGAGGAGGATGCCTTCAGCCCAGAAATTTATTTGCTTTCCCTGCGGCATATTATGCTCCCCCACCAACGAGCAGGTGAACCTGAATACACACCAGCCCCATCGCAAACTCCATCCATGACCCTTACCCGGTCATCCTCATGCAGTGTGCATGAGGGGTGCAGGTTCGCCTTTGGCGTATACTCAAAATGCCCAAGCGGAGTCCATTGTCCAGTGTACGCACTGCAATTGAGGGACATCCTTCGGAGAGATGCTAGAGGAAATCTAGGAGTCGACCTCTGACCGCGGCTCTCCAAGCTCCGGGAGCGGCCGGCTCCTAGGAATGGGAACATCAAGTCCTCAGCCGAAGTCTCATTGGCCAATGGCTGCGTTTATCATGAACTGTTCTCGTGAATCGATATGCTGTCCGCCACGCCTTGAGAAGAGATTACTACTAGGAGTGGTGATGCTCAATCAGCGCTCCTGCAAAGGATACGAGGACGGAATGCCCAAGTCGTTGCCCTTTCTGTATTGAGACAAAGAGTGCGAGCAATACTCAATTGGCCAAAAAACTGAACAAAAGATCCTAAAACATGATCTGTGGCTGTCAGTTGACCTCAGCCGCAGCCTCAGTGAGCCAGTTCTGGTACTAGTAGTAGGTACTCCTCAGCCGTCAGGGAAGCGCTCATGCAGTAACACATGACAGTGGTAAACCTACAACCAGCCACGTTGCTACACATATTTTTTAACTAGGACAAGAACATCCTTCTCACCTTCTATGAGTCGTACGTGAAATCTACCTCGCCTGCAGATGGTATGCGATGGGTGGATTATGGTTGGCTATGGCACTGTCTCGCGGAGTGGTGTCACGGCGGGGAGGGACAACGACAACTCAACCATAGACTTCCTGTTTGTGCCGCCCCCCCAGCCGGTAAACGGTGTCCGAAAGGGCGAACAGGGAGCACCTAGCCTAAGAGCGGCCCTGTTCATCTGCATCTTGCTGGATCATGGGGATGAGATGGGTTGGGGAGAGCTGGCGGCGGTAGGATTGGATGTTACCCCGGAGTCCTGTACATGGCACTCGCCGACGAGCGCGGGTTTCCCCAGGCGCACAGGCTTAGGGCTGCTTGGCGCGAAAGGTGATTCGAGGGCCATTGCCGACGGGAACCCGGGGTAAAGAGGCAACGGCAAGGGATTTTTGTTCCAGGCCCGAGCTGGCGCGTTGGCAATGAGGAGAGTGGCATTGGCGGCAGCCGGCAAGGCCAATGCCATGAGGCGCTGGGCATGATAACCGAGGCGTGGTGGTCCGTGTGTTTATCGGCCGAGCGGAACAGAGGCTAGCGAGACGTCAAGAGGGGGAGGATGGGCGCAAATCGACAAGGTTGCCGGTGCGGAGAGAGTGGGGATCGTCGCTGTGCCGTGGATTCATTGGTGCGGCGCATGTACCTCTTGACCCCAAAAATTGACGGGACAGAACAAAAGGAAGAGGGCGCACCGAATGCTGGGGGTGGCTGATGAGGAGAAGGGCGGCGCCAAATGAATCCTGCACTGTGTTGGCCAAACTGGTCGAAGCTATGATGCACTCCGGCAATGGTAATGGGCTGCGTGTCAGGCCTCGGCATGGGCAGATGATCCCCGAGAGATGTGATTGACGACGCAGCCTTATCGATAAAGATAGCCACAGCCGGCTATTGTTAGCAGCGCGGCGTTGCTAGGACAGTGGTGCGGTTATCTCGACGCCGCCGATCTATGGGCTCGGTGTTGGGCGCAAGGGTGCCTGTCCATCAGGTCATGACCATCTACTGATGCATCACCACACCTCGATCCAGGGCCAGACAGGACATGCGCACGGCCAGCAAAGCGCGCAAAATAACGCCTCCAACAACCCCTCCCCGGCCACTGTGACGGATGCGCCGGACTCGTTTTCCCGTTTCCTGATGGAGCCGTGCAGACCGTATCCCGCACCGCAGCTCTCACTGTGGGTGGGTTGGCATGATGGACGACCGGACAGAGTGGTAGTGGTTAGTAGTCATGCTGTGGTTTAGCCGCAGCTTGGCACACCTCCTCGCTCATGGATACCATCATGTACATCCCCTAATAATAAGGAGTGGGCACACCGGCCTGGCTCTTGTCACGGCAACACTTCGATGGCCCAAACCCTGCCCGCCCCTTCCCCTTGGGAGGTGCATTTGCTTGTGCATTTGCGTGTGTATGCTCACGTACGACCGAGAAGCGCCCGTAGATTTGATTCGCAGTAGCGAAACGATTGGAGATTGCATTGACCTGGGCTTTCAGAGCGGTGGCCTACTGCCACTGCGCAAGGTGGGCTGATGGCCTGCTGGTTCATGGACGGTGTGAAGAGAGGGAACTCCACTGGTGAGGGGTACCTCCCCACCAGACATGTACCCTGCTGCGGTGCCGCAAAGGCGGTATCCGTGCTGGAGAATCAGCATCCTCCAGTGAGCGGACATGCTGGAAATGCTCTTTGAACCAGTGAATCGCCGTCTGCGTGCATTGCGCCGGTCATGTAAGTAGCAGGCCTTAAGCTTCCACGTGCAGCACGCACAGTGTCGGCCGGTGCCTGCAGAAAGGGTACATGTACCTGCCTGAGGGCGGGCGGGCGCTCGGTCCAGTTGGAGAAATGGAAGGTGCGACGCCACGCCACGCGCCAGGGAGAGGAAGGGAAAAAAATCCACGAGGATGGCAGGCCCGCTGGTGCATCATCGGCTCCTGCTCCACCGGCCGCCGTCACCCCGGCGAAACGAGGCGACTTGGCCGTTCATCTTCCGCTTTCTTTATTACGCTTCTGCTCCTCCTCCACTTCCTTGCTCTCCCTCCCTCTCGTCTCTCTCCTTCTCCCTCCTCGTGCGCCTGTTGCTTAATTGGACCATCTCCCCTCTTCATCCTCCAGCGCTTCGATTTCGCTTCGCCAAGGTCCCTCTTCGGTTTCCCTAGCTCCTCCTCTCTATCTCACAATGGCGTCACCAATCGCCTCGGCCGCCCTCAAGGCGCGCATCCGCAATCCCGCCCTGCTCAAGAAGCTCACCCGTCCTGAGGATCTGATGCACCACTTCCCCAATGGCTCCTACATCGGCTGGTCCGGCTTCACTGGTGTCGGATACCCCAAGTACGTTTGTCCTGCGTTGCGCTCCCGTCTCTTTGTCTCACTCTGCCGCCCGTGGCTGCGGTTGCGGCTATGTGCGGCTATACAACCACCTACACCAGAACGGAGTGTCGCACAGCTACCCCCGCTGGTTCCAGGTGTCAGACTAGGTCGGTGTAGGTCGGCCCGGCGTCCGTCTTCCGCAGCTCCGACACACCGATCTATTTCCGCGCGCGCCCTCTGATTTACAAATCTGCAGCATAGCTGCTGAAATGAACGAATTGCTTGCTTTGGGCTTGGGATTTGCTAACATGGCGCCTTTTCCGTTTCTAGGAAGGTCCCCTCCTACATGGCCGAATACGTTGAGAAGAATGGCCTTCAGGGCCAGCTGAAGTACTCTGTCTTCTGTGGCGCTTCCTCCGGCTCTGAGACTGAGAACCGCTGGGCCGCTCTCGACATGATTGAGCGCCGAAGCCCTCACCAGGTCGGCAAGGACATTTCCAAGGGTATCAACGCTGGTCGCATCAACTTCTTCGACAAGCATCTGTCCATGTTCCCCTCTGACCTCGTCTATGTAAGCTGCGCAGCCTCCGTGTGAATCGAGCTTGATCGCGCTAACGCGGCATGACAGGGATGGTACACCAAGGACCGCGAGAACAAGAACCTCGACGTCACCGTCGTTGAGGCCACCGACATTCTCGAGGACGGCAGCATCATCTGCGGTGCTTCCGTCGGCGCCACCCCCGAGCTCGTGCAGATGGCCGACAAGATCATCATTGAGGTCAACACTGCCATTCCTTCCTTCAAGGGTCTCCACGACATCACCTTCACCGAGCTTCCTCCCCACCGCAAGCCCTACATGATCACCGATGTCCGCGACCGCATCGGAACCGAGTCTCTGGCCATTGACCCCTCCAAGGTCGTTGGTGTCGTCGAGGCTGACTACCAGGATGCCACTGCCCCCAACACCGATGCCGACGAGAACTCCTTCAGGATCGCCAACCACCTGATCGAGTTCTTGGAGCACGAGGTCAACCAGGGCCGTCTCCCCGAGAACCTGCTGCCTCTTCAGTCCGGTATTGGCAACGTCGCCAACGCCATCATCGGTGGCCTTGCTGCCTCCAAGTTTAAGAACCTGACCGTCTGGACCGAGGTTATCCAGGATACCTTCCTGGACCTGTTCGACTCTGGCAAGCTCGACTTCGCCACTGCCACCTCCATCCGCTTCTCCCCCGAGGGATTCAAGCGCTTCTACGACAACTGGGACTTTTACCATGACAAGATCCTGCTCCGAAGCCAGGCTGTCTCCAATGCCCCCGAGGTTATCCGCCGCCTCGGTGTCATCGGCATGAACACCCCCGTCGAGGTCGACATCTACGCCCACGCCAACTCGACTTGCGTTAACGGCTCCCGCATGCTCAACGGCCTGGGTGGTTCCGCCGATTTCCTGCGCAACTCCAAGTACTCCATCATGCACACACCCTCGGCCCGCCCCTCCAAGACCGACCCCAACGGTGTGTCCTGCATCGTCCCCATGGTCACCCACGTCGACCAGACCGAGCACGACCTCGACGTTGTCGTCACCGAGCAGGGTCTCGCCGATGTCCGTGGCCTTGCCCCCCGCGAGCGTGCCCGTGTCATCATCAACAAGTGCGCCCACCCTGCGTACCAGCCCATCCTGACCCACTACTATGAGAAGGCCGAGAGCGAGGGCCTCAAGAAGGGTGCCGCTCACGAGCCCCACCTGCTCTTCAACAGCTTCGACCTCCACAAGGCCCTTGCCGAGGAGGGCAGCATGCTGAAGGTCAAGCCCTGGTAAATGTATTGCCATGTATAATAGAGACGATTTTTTTTTGGGATTAGTGCGACGTCCACTTGGTACATAATCCGGTCACATAGATGTGTTTTTTTGAACAACAACTCGGAATGAATGAAAGCATTTGACTTGTCACGCCACGATGCGTGTTTCAGACAATTGTGAAAGCTAAAGTGTGATATGATAGACCCATCCGTACTGCTCTGCGATGGCATTGGCTAAGCGACACGCAAGTCTCAAGCTTGAGGATGAACAGACACCCCCCCCGGCCAATGCTGACATTGTCTTTGTCTTGGGAGGCCGACCACTTGGGTGGATTATATAACCGGGGAACAGGTCCACGAACCCAGCTCATCCTTTCGCAATAACGATCGATCTTGAACAGCATCGGAACAAACCTGCCATACTTTCCTCAGCCATGATGGCAGCATGCGAAGTCACCTTTGTTGATACCACTGCCGGGATTGGACAGCTGGTCCAAGCGATTAGCGCACTCCCACCAGGACCGCCCGCGCTGTACGTCGACCTGGAAGGGATACAGTTATCCCGCACTGGTTCTATATCCATTTTGGCCATATTTTTGGAACCTACCAACCATGCGTATCTGGTTGATGTTCACAGTCTAGGGGCTTCAGCCTTTTCCGCCACAGGGAATGAGGGAATATCCCTCAAGGATATTTTGGAGTCGCCACAGATCACAAAGGTCTTTTTTGACGTGCGAAACGACTCGGACGCCCTCTATTCCCATTACGGCATCAAGCTCCAGGGAATCGAGGACGTTCAACTGATGGAGAACGCGTCGCGTCCCGAGACCCGTCGACGCTTCGTCAGTGGCCTGGAGCGGACGATCCGCGACTACGCGCCGCTGGGGCTCGCAGAGAAGCAGCGGTGGGTGATGATCAAGGAAAGGGGCTGCCAGCAGTTTGCGCCCGAGAAGGGCGGAAGCTACGAGGTCTTCAACCAGAGGCCAATGAGCCCCGAGATGATCCAGTACTGCGTCAACGACGTGCAGTATCTGCCCGGGCTGCGGGTTGTCATGATGCACCTGATGAGCGCCGAGATGAGGCCCAAGGTGGAAGTGGAGACGCGGAACAGGGTGCTGGAGTCGCAAAGCGCGGACTACCAACCCCATGACCGCAACAAGGCGTTCGGGCCATGGGGAGAGGATCGCAGTGATCCCGTCATGAGGTTTTGAGTTGGGAGTTCTGGGGCTGGGCAGGGGTAATTGGGCTAGGAAGACGTATCACTAACCCTAACCCAAGCCGGAGGGCATGCGAGGCATCTGCTCATGACAATCGCAGCGCTTCGGTGGATGCGGCGGAATTGGTTATTAGCAGAGATCGATGTGCAGCCGGAAAGGGCTTGGATTGCGGAAGCTAAGTTACTTACTACCGGCGACTTGTATGCAGGTTGGAGAAGACAGTGATCTGAATTGACTTGGGTAATTATCTGCCACACGGCCTTTACACGTAGCGACTGACAAATGGAGCTGAACATGAGTGGCCAAGACCAGGATGTTGTGCGCAGTACGTACTGGGCAATTTCGACTAAAGGTGGAAGTTTCCGTCGCGCACGTGGTGGTGACTGTCTGTGGTTTCTTTGTGGTGTCAAGTCAGCGGGCGCTTTCTTAGTATCCCAGTCATTTTCCTCCACGCAAGCCCCAGGTTCCAATGCGACGCCAAGAGCCCTTGGAGACGACAAACTTCAAGCCAACGCCGACCACTACTGCTGAAAGTGTGCGGTTTACCGGCCCAGGCGCCAACTGCCAAGACATCTCGGCAAGACAGGCGGGCGGGTGGCTGGCTCTGCATTCCAAGCAAGCCAGAGCAATCGACGGAAGCATCAGTCATCACGATCCAGTGCCCCGGCAACAACAGCCCAACGCCGACCGGATTCGGACATCGGATCACATCCTTATGTTGATTGGCGGGTCAGAACTCGGCTCTGCTGCCATAAGCTTCAATACTCGGGACGGTGCGCGGGTTTGCTGCCATGCGCGGGAACATCGGACCCCTCGTGCAGGCAATTGTCAGGATGACTTCACAACAGGGTTTCTCGGCTCCACTCGCCGCGCCTAGCTTCGGCCTCGCGTGGTGGTGGCGGCTACATGGGGACGGAGTTAGCTTGCGCTTGCATAGCATGAGATGCGATAGGCCTGGAGCTCTCACTAGTCGTGGAGCAAACTGAAGAGCTTGCCTGAAGACGCCTGCTCTCATGGAAATAAGCTCTGGAGTTGGCTGATTCTAGAGTCTCGGTTGCAGCCATGAGGGTCTGAGCCCGAAGCCATCCAGCTGGGCGTCTCGTGTAGAATCTGCCAAACCCAGTTGGACATGGGCCGTTGAAGGGGGATGGCCAGACCGAGGCTTTGGGAAAGCTCAATTGGAGTACCTCGCGAATCTGACCCGGGGTGCAACCCTCTCCTGGATCCTACTACATCTTCCCGGAGAGATCTACACGCCAGGTGCCGTTCTTCGTTACATCAACTGCATCGCAACCCTGCCTCTCGCCAGGATGAGCTCTCGATACTCAGCTGGGGACGAGATAGGTCCGCTGGACCTGTCTCCCCTGCCAGAGGAGACGTTCCGGAGTCTTCGCCGACAGTCCAGGACAAGCAGGAACAACTCGGTGTCCGCGGCGGCGGCGTCAAACTCGTCAAACTCGGACTCGAAGGAAACCAAGCAGCGCAGCTTCTCTTCTAGCCAGGCTGCACAGCAAAGAAGTGAGCCGGCCACGCCAACCCAGCAGAGTACCACCCAGCAGAGTGCCGCCGCCCATACAATCTTCGACACGAGGAACAGGAACCGCTTCAGCTTCTCCTCCGACCAAGCAATGCTCCAAGAGAGCCAGTCTATGCGCAACGGCAACGGCAACGGTGCTCAGTCTACCAACAACATGGAAGACAGACGGCAATCCAGCGCCCACTCCAGCCACGCCAGACTGCAGACTTCTGCATTGTCTGGCCCAAATCGCCTCGACTCACAGGCACACACTGAGATGGGAGACGGCCGCAACTTCAGTTTCTCGTCAAACGATGCGATTCTACAGGATGAACCGCCGAGGCGTCCACCCCATCGGCGCAGGGGCTCTCAGGCTTTTGTCGAGAGCGACGAGAGGGCTGAATTGGTCCGTATTGCGACCGCCCTGTCCCGGCGGTACTCGACTGCAGCCGGGCCGGGTCCCATCCACACTCTCACAACGCTCGATGAGAATGCGCCCGAATTGGATCCCATGAGTGACGAGTTCGACCTGGACAAGTGGCTGAAGAACTTTGCCAACACGCTCCGAGCGCAGGGCGTAACGGCCAAGCAGACCGGCATCGTATACAAGGACTTGGGCGTGTCGGGCTCCGGTGCGGCCATCCAAGTGCAGGAGACGGTGGGCTCGTTCCTACTGGCGCCTCTCAGGCTCGGTGAGCTGTTCAGCTTTGGGAAAAAGGAGCACAAGCAGATCTTGACCAACTTTGACGGCTTGATCAAGAGCGGAGAGCTGCTTCTTGTGCTTGGCCGACCGGGCTCTGGCTGCAGCACGCTGCTCAAGACGCTGTGTGGAGAGCTGCACGGGCTCAATGTGTCCAAGGAGTCGACAATTCACTACAACGGAATTCCGCAGCGCTTGATGAAGAAGGAGTTTAAGGGAGATGCTGTTTATAACCAGGAGGTGAGTGACGAGCATGTATGCATCATCATGAGAGAGCAAGTAGCTAATGACTGGCAGGTTGACAGACACTTTCCCCATCTCACCGTCGGACAGACTCTTGAGTTTGCCGCGTCGATCCGAACGCCCTCGAACCGAATCAACGACATGTCTCGAGCTGATTACGCCCGTTACATCTCGCAGGTCGTCATGGCCGTGTTTGGCCTCACCCACACCAACAACACCAAGGTGGGCAATGACTTTATCCGAGGCGTGTCTGGAGGCGAGAGGAAGCGAGTGAGTCTGGCTGAAATGGTGCTTTCCGGAAGCCCGTTCTCGGCGTGGGACAACAGCACCCGCGGACTGGATGCTGCAACCGCTCTCAAGTTCATCCAGTCGATGCGGCTGGCAGCAGACATTGGCGGCAAGACCAATGCCGTGGCGATTTATCAGGCGAGCCAGCAGATTTACGAACTCTTCAACAAGGTCGCAGTCCTGTATGAAGGCCGCCAGATCTACTTTGGGCCGATAGATAGGGCGCGCAACTTCTTTGAGCGGCAGGGATGGCACTGCCCTCCGCGACAGACGACGGGCGACTTCCTGACTTCCATCACGAACCCGAGCGAGAGAAAGCCGCTCCCGGGAATGGAGAGGCAGGTTCCCCGGACGCCCGAGGAGTTTGAGAAGCGCTGGCGCGAGTCAAGCGACTACGAGTCGCTGATGAGGGAGATCAACGAGTACGAGGTCGACTACCTCGTCGAGCACGAGGGCGAGAGTCTCGCCAGGATGCGGGAGCAGAAGAAGAGCCTCCAGCCGCAGCATATGCGCCATCGCTCGCCGTACACAATCAACATTCCCATGCAGATCCGGCTCTGCACCAAGCGGGCGTACCAGCGCATCTGGAACGACATATCGGCCACGGCAACGCAGTGCGCCACCCAGCTGGTCATGGCGCTCATCATCGGGTCCATCTTCTTCGGCACGCCCAACGCCACGGCGGGTTTCTACTCCAAGGGCTCGGTGCTCTTCATGGCGGTGCTCCTCAACGCCCTGACGGCCATCTCCGAGATCAGCAACCTGTACGCGCAGCGCGACATTGTGTCCAAGCACGCGTCGTACGCATTCTACCACCCGTTTGTGGAGGCTGCTGCGGGAATCGTGTCGGACATACCGATCAAGTTTGCCACGTCCTCTGTCTTCAACGTCACGCTGTACTTCCTCGCCGGTCTGAGGCCGGAGCCGGGCAACTTCTTCCTGTACTTCCTCATCACCTACGTCTCGACCTTTGTCATGAGCGCCGTGTTCCGCACCATGGCGGCGGTGACTAAGACTGTGTCCCAGGCCATGGCGCTGTCGGGTGTCATGGTGCTCGCCCTCGTCGTGTACGCTGGCTTCACCATCACGGTCCCGTCGATGAAGGTCTGGTTCTCGTGGATCCGGTGGATCAACCCAATCTTCTACGCATTCGAGGTTCTCATTGCCAACGAGTTCCACGGGCAAAACTTTACCTGCTCGAGCATCGTCCCGCCCTACACGCCACTCCAAGGCGACTCGTGGATTTGTACCGTGCCGGGCGCCGTCGCAGGCCAGGATACCGTCAGCGGCGATGCCTTTATTGCTACCAACTATGAATACTACTATTCCAATGTGTGGCGTAACGTGGGAATCCTGTTTGCCTTCTTGTTTGGGTTCATGGCAATCTACTTTATTGCCACCGAGGTCAACTCCAAGACTACCAGCACGGCGGAGGCCCTGGTATTCCAGAGAGGGCGTGTTCCCGCGCAGCTTCGGAACAGAAACAAGCAGATGCCGCTTTCCAACGAGTCGACCGATGAAACAAGCACAAAGGAAAACAGCAATGGGGCCAACGGCGGCAACGGCGGCGGGGTCGGAGCCATTGCGCCACAAAAGGACATCTTTACTTGGCGCAATGTCAATTACGAAGTCAGCATCAAGGATGAACGCCGAAAGTTGCTGGATGGAGTCTGCGGATGGGTCAAGCCAGGCACACTGACGGCCCTCATGGGTGTCAGCGGTGCGGGCAAGACGACTCTGCTGGATGTTCTGGCCCAGCGAACAACGATGGGCGTTGTGACTGGCGATATGCTCGTCAACGGTAAGGGACTTGACCCGAGCTTCCAGAGAAAGACGGGATATGTTCAGCAGCAAGGTATGTACACGCTGAATGAGTAAGTTGGCATAGCTGACAGGGCCAGATCTGCATCTCGCAACGGCAACGGTGCGCGAGAGTCTCCGATTCAGCGCCATGCTCCGCCAGCCCAAGACTGTGAGCAAGAAGGAAAAGTACGAATTCGTCGAGGAGGTCATCAAGATGCTCAACATGCACGAGTATGCCGACGCGGTGGTGGGCGTGCCCGGCGAGGGTCTCAACGTGGAGCAGCGGAAGCTTCTGACTATTGGCGTGGAGCTGGCGGCCAAACCGGCCCTCCTGCTCTTCCTCGACGAGCCCACGAGCGGTCTCGATTCGCAGAGCTCGTGGGCCATCTGCTCGTTCCTCCGGAAGCTGGCCAACTCGGGCCAGGCCGTCCTGTGCACCGTCCACCAGCCGAGCGCGATCCTGTTCCAAGAGTTTGACCGCCTGCTCTTCCTCGCGCGGGGCGGCAAGACTGTCTACTTTGGCGACATTGGACACAACTCGGAGACGCTGCTCGACTACTTCCAGGCCCACGGGGCTCGGCGGTGCGGCGACGAGGAGAATCCCGCAGAGTACATCCTTGAGACGGTCAACAAGGGCAGCAACGCGTACGACCAGGACTGGCACTCGGTGTGGAACGCGAGCAGCCAGCGGCAAGAGGTAGATGCCGAGATTGAGCGCATCCATAACGAGAAGATAAACGAGAAGCGCGAGCTGGATGCCGAGGCGCATCGGATGTCGACGTCGGAGTTTGCCATGCCCTTTTACACGCAGCTGCAGGCCGTCACGTACCGCGTGTTCCAACAGTACTGGAGGATGCCGAGCTACGTGTTTGCCAAGTTCATCCTCGGCATCGCCGCTGGGCTGTTCATTGGCTTCTCGTTCTTCCAGGCAAACGCGTCGCTGGCGGGGATGCAGAACATCATCTTTGCCGTGTTCCTACTGACGACCATCTTTTCGACGCTCGTGCAACAGGTAAGGCTTCTGGCGACGAAATAACTGTTTAATCCACGGCTGGGCTAACGTTTCCGCAGATCCAACCGCTCTTCATCACGCAGCGGGAGCTGTACGAAGTCCGGGAGCGCCCGAGCAAGGCGTACTCGTGGAGGGCCTTCATGATTGCAAACATCGTCGTCGAGATCCCGTACCAGATCATCACCGGCACGCTAATCTACGCCTGCTTCTACTACCCCGTGCTCGGCGTACAAAGCTCGCAGCGGCAGATCCTAGTGCTCCTCTACGCGATCCAGCTCTTCATCTACGCGAGCGCATTCGCGCAGATGACGGTGGCGGCCATGCCGAGCGCGCAGACGGCGGCACCCATCGTCACGCTCCTCACCATCATGAGCACAATCTTCAGCGGCGTGCTGCAGACGCCCACGGCGCTGCCCGGCTTCTGGATCTTCATGTACCGCGTCTCGCCCTTCACCTACTGGATCTCGGGCATCGTCTCCACGGTGCTGCACGGCAGACAGGTGGTGTGCTCGGAGTCGGAGACGTCCATCTTCAACCCGCCATCGGGCTCCACATGCGGCCAGTACCTCGAGCCCTTCACCAGCAAGGCGCCGGGCGTGCTGCAGAACCCAGACGACACGTCGGCCTGCCGCTACTGCCCGTACAAGAACGCGGACCAGTATCTGGCCGGGTCTTGGATCTACTGGACCGATCGCTGGAGGAACTATGGCATCATCTGGGCCTATATTGTCTTTGACGTGTTCATGGCTGTCTTGCTGTACTATTTGTTCCGTGTGAAGAAGTGGTCCAAGAAGTAGCAGCCAATGTAACTGACATCCGGGTCGTGTCATCGCAATCTCTTTGCCATATTGTATTTATTCTGTTTCATAGGTAGGAGAAGTAATATAGTCTGTCAACTCTCTGCACCTAAGACCTAGAGAGCGCCAGAACCTCCCAAATGTGGCCATCGAGATCCGCAAACGAGCGTGAATACATCTTCATGTCGGCCCCATGCCCTGGCAGTGTAAAGGGATCCGCGGAGCCGCCCGCAGCGACGGCCTTGGAGAGCCACCCGTCGACCTCCTCCTTGGACTTGACACTGATGGCGAATAGGACTTCTGTCGACTTGTGGGCGTTGCTAATCTCTGTGCCTGGACGTATCCATTCCTTGAACACCTCGTGTGCGTGGATCATGAGACACACGTTGTCGTTTGGCGCGGGTAGGCGGAGTGTCTTGGACTTGTCGGTCGAGTATTCGTTGACTACTTCCAGACCGAGGGTCGTGTAGAATGCAGCGCTAGCGGCTGGATCGACGGCATGGGTGTTGAGAAATAGTGTCGGGACTTGAGCCATGTTTAATTACGTTGAAGACGATGGCTTGGGCCTGGAGATGTGCAGATGTTGTGTAAATGATGGGTTTGTCAATGTGGTGGGAGATGACAGGAAGACATATTTCCTAGAGGCAGATGGGCACCGTATTATATTGCTCTATCCCCTCAGAGAAGAATCGCTGGCCATTCGAGATGCAGACGTCGTCAGCACCGCATCAAGGTGGCGCTGTCGATCTCCCGACTGTCCAATCTCTGGAGGTGCCAAGCGCCAGCCACCGTTCTGCTCTTCACGCCAGCTGCACAGCCCCCCGCACATAATACAAGGGCCATGGTGTACTTTGCGGATACGAGTCACGACCGTGGCGCAATGTCACGGACTGCAAGCCAGCTTTGTTCCGTAGAGAGCAGAGACCCGCAGTGGCATGCGGTGAGGCCGTGGTGTTTCGTAGGTGGCGTGTAAGCGGGCAATCTCGCCTCAACGCGCATACTTGCGGCCGAATGGTTGAATCTAACCATCTTTGACGTCACTGGGCGATTATGTTTGCTCGTCATACACTGTCCGGGATGATAGACGCTAGTGTTGTGCACCATTTCTTCGATTTGCATAAATCTTGAAATCCAGCTACCCAACTGAACCGCCTACCTGTTCGACTGGCCCCTAGCACGGCGCACGGCTGGCTGCGAGCTATACGGTATTCTCACTACTCCTTTGCACCACCTGGAATCACTGGGCCCAGGCCTGCGGTGATGATCTTGGTCAAGCACGGCTTGAATGCTTTCTGGCATGCCCAGTCCTTCTATTGCAGAGTCAGAATAGGTACATAGCGCCTCACGTTGAACCAACGGAAAGGGAGCTTGCCTTGATCCCCCTAAACAACTTCTCGTAGCTGATGGCGTCTGCTGGCCGCGAGATGGACTGCTGGATAATATACTTGCATGGCTGCACCGCTTCGGGGCACTGAATTCAGGTCAACCTCGCGCGAAACAAGTGATTTGCTACCTGAAGTGGCGTACATCATGGGCGATGAGCTTCATCACAGCGAAATAGGCTTCCTCTGGACGTGTGTTAACTCAGCTAGGCGGAACCTACATGTTGATACATCTATCGCGTTACGTACTCGGGTTTTTGCTTGGGTTTATGTCTGATGGCGCCGCAAGGGCTGTGGACGCGGCAGCGACGCAACAGAGGATAGAAAGCTTGTATCCGTGTTAAGAAGAGCCAATGAAGAGGGTTGTTGGGGTAAATACCTTCATTGTTCGTGTCTAATTGTATTGTGGATGGTGAGGGTTGGTGGATGAAAGGAGCAGTCTGACGGCGGAGACGGGTAGCTATTAATACATCTTGAGGAGGAATGGAATTTTCATTTGCAAGGCATATGGTCTAGCAATGATACATGCCGTAATGTTTTAGGAGGCCGGTAAAAGAGCTGACCCGTTGTTCATCAACATGATCGGTCAAAGACGGAACTGGCGAAAGCGATCAGACACCAAAGCTGCTGTCAGTATACTTTCGAGACTTTAGATCAACTTAGGGCGTCATGTGGTATCGAATCCCCGTGGAATGACACAGAAAACGTGAACGGCCTGTAAGGGGCTGGAATGAATACTGCGGGGAGGTGAGACGTTGCTGGCGATACTAAGACAGTCAGCCCGCACCGCCCGTAGGCGATCTGAGGATCTGGCGATCTAGCAAGAAATACTTGATGGCCACCATTTCCTACGTCATAGGGTTATAAAGTCATGGAATGTGTTTCGGCATGTTCGGCTCGTCGCTAAGGGGCCAAACACCCTTGCATGTTGTGTTCTCCTGCCACTCGCTCAAGTCAGATCTGTGCTGCATGTGGATGCCTCGACCGTCGTTTAAATTTATGTATTTACATCTCCATGCTGCCTTGTCTCACGCAATCGCCTCTTCCGACCCGGGAGGAAACGGCGGGATCAGGCGGAACGGCGGGAGCAACCGCTTCGGTGGCCACTCCCCGGCGGCGAAGGCGCACTTGAACTCGTGGGTCCCAGAGAAAACAGTCACATAGCTCTCTTCCTCTTGACCCAAGGGCTCAGATGGGAGCGTGACGCAAGCGGAGCTGTTGGGTGGCACCACAAGAGTCATGGAGAAGTCTGCACCGTCCAACCGCCAACTGCACCGAATCATGCCGTTGGGCCCCTTGAAACTCACATCGGATGAAGTCAAGCTTCCTCCTGGAATGGGCCGTACGCGGATGACTTGCCAGCCGGGACCTACGGAGCTGATGCCGCCGACCGTCTCGTGGATCCATTCCGCAACAGCACCGAGGGCGTAGTGGTTGAAGCTGGTCATCTGGCCTGGATTAATGCTGCCGTCTGGCATCATGCTGTCCCACCTCTCCCAGAAGGTGGTCGCTCCCATGGTGACGGGATACAGCCACGAAGGGCACTTCTTCTCGAGAAACATGCGGTAGGCCAGCTGGGGCTGCGAGATGCTGGTGAGGGCCTGGAGAATGAGGGGCGTGCCCACGAAGCCCGTGGCGATTCGGAACTCGGCCTTCTTGACGAGCTTGATCAGCTGCTTGGACGCTACTTCAATCTCGCTCTTGTTTCGGTACAGCTGGAATCGAAGTGCCAGCGCGATGCCGGTCTGGGTGTTGGACATGAGGTTTCCCCGGGGACTGATGTATTTATCTTGGAACTTGGCGAGGAGGTCCGCCGCCCAAGCTGAATATCTCTGCGCATCTTCTGTTTTGCCGATGACGTTGCAGATGATTCCAAATGTCTTTGTGGTGTGTACAAGATAGGCATCGGAAATGAGGACTTCGTCAGTCGTGTTTCTCGACGGATCTTCCGGCGGCGACTTGGGATCCAGCCAGTCTCCAGCCTGCCACAGCTCAGGATCCCACAGCCCGTCTTCACCTCTCGGCAGGCCCTGCTCCAGCCAGGCCTTCATGCTATCATACTGCTGAAGCAGGAGCTGCGGATCGTTGGTCGACTGGTAGAGAATATAGGGCAGCAGGACGGTGGTGTCGTCCCACACGGAGACGGGGCCGTCGCCGTACACGGGAATCGGGACCGGCGGACACACAAACGGCGGCTTCCCGTTGTTGCCGTCTTCAAGTTGGGCCGCGGCAAGATCCTGAAGCCAATCCTGCAGCATGCCGGTTGTGTTGTACAGAAAATTGGCTGTGGGCGCAAAGATCTGAAGGTCGGCGGTCCATCCGAGACGCTCGTTTCGTTGCGGGCAGTCGGTTGGCACGGAGAGGAAGTTTCCCCTCATGCTCCACACCATGTTCTCATATAGCTTATTGACCAGGGAATTGGAGCTCTCGAAATGGCCCAGTCGCTCCATGTCCGTGTGCATGACGAGCGCGACAAAGTTGGCCTTGATGGCGCCGAGATCGTCGCCGCGTCGGGGCCAGTTGTCGACCTGCAGGTATCGGAAGCCGTGGAAGGTGTAGTACGGGGTCCAGTTGAATATCGGCGCTCCCGCCGAGGTGACAGTGTCCGTCTGGGCAGCGAGGCGCAGCGGTCGAGTGCCGAGCTCTCCGTGTTCCATGACTTCGGCGTGTTTGAAGACGACCTGCTCTCCGCGCGGGATATCGATGGCCTTGACCATGACCTTGCCAACGAGGTTCTGGCCAAAATCAATAATGAGCTTGCCGCTCTTTGATTCGAACACATCGACACCCTCGATTCGTTCGATGACTCTCACCGGCGGTGCGTTTGGGGCGACAATGGAAGCCGAGGGCCAGCTGACCTTCTTCGTAGCTGTCCATCCGCTGGCAGCGTGTTCAACCCCAGCAAGAGTGTTCCATGTCTCGTCCTGTTGTCGATAGTCCCATTGCTCTCCGTTGTAGATTTCGCTGCAGACAATCGGACCAGACGCCGAGGCCCAACTATCATCCGAGACCAGAGTCCAAGGTTGCGAGCCGGGCTCCATGGTGACTTCGAGCTGGAGGTTGATGGCCAGTTCGTCGCCTCCATAGATGAAACGAGAACCGCCTCTCATGCCAAGAAGGCCTGCGTACCATCCTTCGGCAACCTCGACTGCCAAGACATTATAGCCTTGAGCATTAACAAGATTAGTAACATCAAGGGTTTGATAGTTGAGGCGGTGGCGGTAGCTGGTCCAGCCAGGGGCCATCTCCTCGTCACTCGTCAGGTTGCCATTGATGTATGCTCGATACAGACCAAGACCTGTAATATAGAGCCTTGCGTGAGAGATGGCTCCAGTGCTGGGCGGGAGGCTGAAGACCTTTCGAAACCTGAGGGGCTGCAAAGGACCTTCAGGGCCGATGCGTTTGGCCGCGGTGATGAAGTTGGATTTCCAGTCATCTCGGCTCAGCAGGCCAACCTCTAGCCCAGCGAGAGGCGACCAAGGGGTTACCGAGTCGGATCCGTCGCCAGAGCCACTGACACGCCCATGGGAGCGCACGCGGACCTGAACGCGTTCTCTCGATGCCAGGCGATGGGCGGGCCACGGAACCAGCACGTTGGAGGCAGACTGGACGAAAAAGGTGTGGACCTCGTCTGTCTCTCTGTTCGTGACTTCAACATCATATGATAGCTGATTCCAGCCTGCTGCCGTCTCTGGTGTCACCTCGAATCGCCATGATATCCGAGGTGCCGGGCTGCCAATGCCCAAGCCATCACGGTGGTGCTCAAATGTTGGCCTGGCTACACAAGGGGCAGCCATGGTTGAAAGACGTGATGTGTATTCAGCCTGATGCCCATGGGTAAACACCTGGGGCTCTATATCAGGTGGACACAGAGGACACCGAGCTGCGTGGCTCCATGACCCATTTTAGCATAAAGTTACGACGTGGTGGACTCTCTCTCGGGGACATGCATCACTGGTACAGTCTTGGCAGCATGGCATCGGCTAATAGAAGTCGGGGAGGTGCGGTTCGGTTGTCTGTGGCTGGTCTAGATGCCAGTTCCGAGCTCGGAACGGGGAGTCTCCTGGGGCTCCGAACGGGGAGTTGCGGCTCGGAACAGGGTAAATTCAACTCTCGGAAGGGATGTGGGCTCGGAACGGCCTTCTACTGGTCGGGCTGGCAGGTGGCTTCTTGATTTGTTACGCCATGATACCCACGCCCCGTCTCGTGGCCATTAAGAAAAAGAGGAAGGTTGCTTTGGAGTCAATTAGCCGATCGGGATCCTCAGATGAGATTCTTGTCCTGCTATTGGCGCCGTGACAGAGAAGATGCAGCCATCATTTCGTTCCAGAAGAACAAATGCCAAGCGATCACCTCGGAAAATGTCCGTAAACCCAGAATACTTCCCCGAAGGATACCTGAACCCCTGTAGCATCAAGGTCAGACATGTAATGGTAGAATGAGACTCAATGAGTACCGATGTCATTGATGCACTGACGCACTTCGGCTCAACACATCACATTGCATCGACATGACTCCATACGGCACGGCTGAACCTGGTCCATCGGAGCACCCTAGCTGACTCGTTGCGTCCACCATGCAACCCCAGCTCCCGGTCCCGTGGATCAAGGGGCCCCGCGCTCCCCATCTCATTCCCCGCTTGGAGTTTGGTGTGCCCATGGCTAGCACGAGTTAGTTTTTCAGCCGCTAACACCACTACCCAACCCTTCCCTTCCGGGATGGATGCCGGAACACTAATTAACCAGTCACGTCTGTTTTTTTTACTCCTCGCCGTCCCGAGGACGATATAAAGTCGAGACAAGCCGCCCACCCCCTGCACTATCGAGTCTAGCAAAGGAAACCCAGACGCCAGCCACTGCTACTTCTGAACGAGATCTACATCTCCAACTATTCGCTGCTCGACATGTTGTTCTCTAAGAGAAAGGAGAAGAATTCGGGTGCCTCCGAGGCCGTCGGAATCGCCCTCGCCACGGTTCGTATTTGCCCCTTTCATCCAACAGGAACTCAACTCATCATGCAACTCTATGCAGGTCTTGCCAGAAAACCCGCAGCCATGGTACCGAACTCGCCACCTTCTCCTTCTCAACCTGATGCTACTCATCCCTTCGCTCTCCTCGGCGACCATTGGATTCGATGGTGAGTCCCTCTCGGCTATCCGCGAGCGCATCGGCTCCTGGGCGTCATGGAAAGTAACACTTTTCGCATAGGTGCCATGATGAACGGCCTCCAGGCCGTCAAGCAGTGGCGTAATTACTTCAACACCCCCTCGCCTTCGACCCTGGGTATCATGAACGCGATATACCCCATCGGCAAGATTATGGGCATCTTCCCGGCTACCTGGCTCACTGACAAGTTTGGTCGCAAGTTCTCCATGTGGCTCGGCTTCGTCATGCTCATCATCGGCGCCGGCTTGCAGGGTGCCAGCGTCCACATTGCCATGTTCATCGTGTCTCGTTGGTTTCTCGGAATGGCCACGGCCTTCCTTGCGCAGCCTGCTCCTATTCTGGTCACTGAGCTGGCCTATCCTACGCACCGTGGCAAGGTGACGGCGCTGTACCAGACATTCTTTGTAAGTTGGCTCTCATCGCCGTCTCCTCCCACCAGTACTAACAACACTCTGCAGTACTTTGGTGCCATTTTTGCCGCGTGGTCCACCTTTGGCACCCTTAAGCTTCAATCTACTTGGAGCTGGAGAATCCCCTCCATCCTTCAGGGTGCCATCCCCTTTATCCAGTTTGTCTTGTTCTGGATCGTTCCCGAGTCTCCCAGGTATGCAGATTCTCAAGCACGGTCTCGCTTTTTCTCTCGTCATAACACGTCCCACTAACATATAACATAGATGGCTCGTCGCAAAGGGCAGAATCGACGAAGCTCGCGAAGTCCTCATCAAGTGGCACGCAGGAGGCGACCGAGAGTCGGCTCTTGTTGCCTACGAACTGGAACAGATCGAGGTTACTATCAAGCAGGAGGCCGAGGTGCTCTCCGAGACTTCTTACCTCGACCTTCTCAAGACCAAGGCCAACCGCCGCCGTACTCTCATCACGGCCATTATCGGCTTCTTCGCCCAGTGGAACGGTGTCGGCGTCGTTTCGTACTACATCACGCTTGTGCTGAACACCATTGGCATCACTGATCAGACCGACCAGGCCCTCATCAACGGCCTTCTCCAGGTCTTCAATTGGCTTGCTGCTGCTTTCGCCGGTGCGCTCATGGTCGACCGCGTGGGCCGTCGCCCTCTGTTCCTTACCTCCGTCGCCGGCATGTTCGTGTCCTATATCATCTGGACAGCCCTCACTGGCGTCTTCACCACGACTCTTAACCAGCAAGCCGGCCATGCGGTTGTGGCCTTCATCTTTATCTTCTACTTCTTCTATGACATCGCATGGTCGCCACTTCTGCTGGCGTATCCTGTGGAGATCTTCCCCTACACCCTTCGCGCCCGTGGAGTGTCCATCTCTTACTCCTGCACGTTTATCGGTCTCATCATCGGCCAGTTTGTCAACCCCATTGCCATGGCCGCCATTGGATGGAAGTACTACATTGTCTTCTGCTGTATTCTGTTTGTGCTCTTCTTCGTCATCTACTTCCTCTTCCCGGAGACTAAGGGACGCACTCTGGAGGAGATTGCAGACATCTTCGAGGGACACCGCACCTCACAGAACGATGAGGAGGACCTAAAGGCAAAGTTTTCTTCCAAGGAGGTTGAGAATGTTGCATCACGTTAGACACCGAAATGTACAGCCCCCAGCCCAGCTCCCAGCCTTTATCGCTGAATATATAGAGCTCTATAGATAGAGAAGGTCAATAAATTAATAATCAATTCAGTGAACTATTAAATATACTTATCAGTCTTTTAATAGTTATAACCTACCTTTTCTGATACTAGTGTATATAGGGAAGACCTAGAATTACCTTAAGTATTTGTAGTATATATATTAGCACTTAAATTACTCTGATTAAGAAATGAATAAATAAGAGGGCTGAGATAGGAAAACGAGAACCGTTCGGCGGGTTAATTCCACGTCATCTGTATAAAATTAGCCCTAGTGTCAGATTAGCCCTTTATAGCTACCCCGCAGTGCTGCGTGGTAGCGCTCCACGCCCGCCTTGGCCTCGTCTATAATAAGGCGGGGGTGAGGGAGGAGAACCTTTGAGACGGAGCAGTTTTGCGACTAGGACTCTTGAGCTGCCTTTATTAGTAGCGCAAGGCTGCCATGCCCTCGGCTGGGTCCACAGAGCCAGAGCCAGGGCCATTTCCAGGGCCAGAGCTGCCTTGTAATGGTGAAAGTCTCGCTGCCATATGTGGCTATAGTCACTTCTCCTCGCTTGTCTTTACTTGTCTTTACAGAACTACCCCGATTCCATTCTCTGCCTTGGGGATGACTGGACCTCTAAGTAAACCGCATCGTCAGGAGTAGTTGCTAAGCTGGTCAGTAACAATACTGTGACCGGCAACGCGTTTGCTTACGCTTTCCTGACTGGTCAAGCTTTTCTACCAAGCTGTTTAGGGAATATAGTTGCCTTGATGTTTACTTGACCTTTTCCTATCCTTTGGATGCTGCTGAAAGCTAGTCTTGGCCCGGACATCTCTTGTTTCTGTTGCCAAGAATGAATTCAGCGAAGTAGAGCAGTGCATGAGTCCGATCCAGGGCCCAGAGAACCGAATAATCTTTGCCTGTCATATCACCGGCTCAAGGAGCCGCTTTGCTCGGTCGTCAACAGTCGGATACTTAGACAGCGAATAAAAGTCACAGAACCACTCCTGCTTGTCGTGGAAAGCAGGCATATATGCTCGTGCAAAACCGCCTTCCACTCTCTATCATCCTTCTCGCTACTTACACCTGCTGACACAAACTCCTACCATCTGGGATAGTATCCGCCAGACTCCCAGTCTATAATCCCGGAGAGCTGTCCGTCCTGGACTATAATTTTGACATTTTTCAGGTCACCGTGAGTAAATGTATACAGGGCACAGATCGGCATGCGACACGGAGTCGTTCGGGGGCGTGCTCGGGTACGTATTTGAGTGCCTTGGCCATCTCTGCCCATCCATAGCAGTTGGTTATTCAAGGAAGGGCCATGGGGAATGCTATACCTAATAGGGAAAAGGAATGCTGAGAAGACCGGCTTGCCGTCCACTGCGTAGATTTGCAGTGATTGTAACAACCATAGCTGCTCAAGTTACTCAGCTGTCTGCTTAGCGATGCGATGCTTGCCTCCGGTCATCAAGTCGCTCTAGGGTTCGTTTAATAGCTTCCCTAGGATGCGCTTATATATAAAAAAGCTACATCTGCCTTCATCGTAAAATATTAAGATTGGGAGAACTAGGAGGCTGGTTCAGGGCTATAGAAATGGTACATTAACTGCTTCGAGTTTGGTGAATGAGATGATCGGTCTTTGATGACGAGCTTGGATCCCACTGACCAGACGCCGCGGTCACTGACTTCATAGAAAAGCTTGATCTGGCTGTGGTAGCGACAGCCGTCTTGGCTCTCGGGCGACCAGCCGCACGCAGAACAGACGTGGTCTGGTGCCATGGCGGCCGGAGGCTGCTAGTTGGAAAGCAGGAGTGAAGGTGGACGGAATTGAAGAGGGTGGACAGATAGATCTGCTGCCGACGGGCTGGAAATCAGGCAAGACCAGGAAATCCGGATAGGCATGAGCATGAGCAAAAGATGTGTTATCACTAGGCCCACCACGTGGGGTTACGGAGGCTCGTGGGAAGGCAGTAAGAAGCAGGGACTGGCTGAGGCCAAGATGTTGTATTCACGATACAAGCTCGTTCACGGCCAGATTATACTTGCCATGTCAGAAGATATGCCTGCGTAGAGGCGTTTTTAAAGGACACACCTTAAAGGACACAGATACTCTAGTGAAATTGCCTTAGGGATCGAAGGCGTACACGTATTCATTAGACTCCTACTGCTCAATATTCCATATATTGCCACGAGAAATTTCCAGCAGCCCCCAGCAATCAATTTTAAGGCGCACTAATAAGTCCCGCCCCTCGTTAACAGCCGGATTAGATCCTCGCTTCCACGCATAAATGTTCCGGAGGGGCAATGCTAAACAGGCGTCGGAGGGCTTGTTGATCAAGTCACTCAAATACAGCACCCAAGTATACCGTTGAAAGGCATCCGTCGAGGAGCCTAGGCAGGCTATAACAGAAAGCGGCAGGGGTGAATAAAGTGCATACGGCAGTAGAAAGTGTCAGCAGAACTGTTTGGGCAGCAAGACGTCGAGTGGAGCTTGTAGTCGAATCACGTGCTAGACACATTGTCTCAGGCTGCAGCCACTCGCCCTTTGCCCGGATCACGGTCAAGTCTGGCTAGGGCGGCGAGGCTTTGCATAGCTTGACTTCTAAGCGTAGAGGGTAGCTGGCGTGGCGCCGAATAAGTCAGTGGAGCCCTGTTCCGACCAGAAATACGCATTATTAAAAAGCTGCTTTGATGAGTGGTGGTCGAAGGGAGGTCAACGTGCGCTGATGGAGCAATTGTGCAAATGGCTGCTTAGTGCCTGAGGCACCAATAAACGGCTGATGCCTGGTGATTAATAATTATAAGCTTAGCATGTATAATATTTTATGTAAAATATTATTTAAATATATAAATCGGACACCTCATGCGTCTTCTCGTCCACGGAGTGCCCCTTTCTTAAAACCCCGCGGCGGCCGCTGCTTGAAGCTTCTCAGCACACCAAGCTCAGCCATCTGATATGAAAAATCTTCATCAGATAAGATGCGATAGACGTAGCATGGGTCCACCTTGAGCATCCGCTCTTGACCTCGGACAAGCCAATGATGTTTCCAGACGCAGAAAAAGAGCCACAAAGTCTGCCAGAATGAGCCCGAAAAGTGGGAAGCTCTCCACATGGGGTGGGGTGGAGCCGAAGGAGATGGCGGTGGGTTCTCTCGCCGTGACAGAACCCGCCCTTGCCGCCGCGCGGAAGCGAGCCCTGGTTTAGTCTGGCAGTGAGTCAGGTTCTTCTCCCCCTGATTGGGCGGTATTTGGTCTGATCTTTCTGCTAGTGAAAATCCACGCCACCAGCATGACCTCTTGGACCTGCGATCTCGACATTGATGTGCCCGCCTTAGTCGCCCATTTAAAGTTATCAGATGGAAGTAGACAGCTGGCCGCATGGATGCTCTTGACGATGCACTGAATTCCCGCTACTGACGGCGGGGAAGAAGGTGTCTGGCCCAAAGCTGCCGTAGAAGGCTCAGGGACCTGTCCTACTGTAGTCTGAGCCGCTCAGCTGGCATCAAACCCTTTTCATAAGCATCATCGCATCATCGCCGCCCCATTCCCCGAGTATCCTCTTTCACAAACGCGCACTCCCATTATAGCGGTCTTTGAGTATTACCCCGCAGCTTTCTACGCCGTCACCGGGTTAGCCCTCTTGGCATGGGTCGCTTATGGCGGATGAAAGGGGAGTCAGTTGCAAAGCCCTAGTCGTTTCAATTTGGGTTTAGGGGGAGATTCGGGCTGGTTGAAATTCGTAGCCACCACCATATAACGAAGGGACGGCGGACAGTACCCCGAGATACCTACCATGCCTTTGGCAGGACACGATCAGGGTTGCTAATATCCCCCTCACAAAACAAGACCTTGAGATACCTCGCAAGATGGTGGAATTTTATCTCCTGACGGTTCGACCTGGGCATCAGTAAGGGTGACATCGCGATTCGTGGATCTATTGATCTTCTGACGTAATATCTAATCTGCAGCCCCCATGTCATAAGCCACTGCAAACTTGCATTCGCACGATGCCAAGGTACTAGGCCTGGGGTGGAGTTGATCGTCCAATGTGCCTCATGTAATGGTTCCAGCCCATCATTTTTTCGCCCCATTCCGATACCGGCTAACTGTCGAGCAGTTCACCCAAAAGAGAACTACAAGTAGTGTGTGTTCTATCATTTTGCAAGTCTCCCCCACTTCTACTGCTCTGCATTCTAAAATCTCCCGCGTCGTTTCTCCCCCCCCTCCCTGTCCCCCATCATGAAGACAGGTAAAGAACCAGACGCCAGTTCCACGTCCCTGCACGAGCAGCAAAATCGTCGCGATAATGCCGAAGAGCCCGTTCAGACTCTTCTGAGCCTTTTTCGTCGCTCGAATAAGCGCAACCTCGACGACATTGCCACTGAGCCCAGCGTCTTCGACGATCCCGAGCAAGCAGTCCATTTCCAGCCGCACCCTCAATATGAAAACCTGCATCGATTCGATCCGCAGTTCAGGTGGACATGGGGGGATGAGAAGGTAAATGGTCCAGCTAAAGGGAAGCACCTGTGTATGATGATGTTGACTTCATATATCAGCGACTCATTCGCAAACTCGACTGGAAAGTGACGGTTTGGGCTTGGGTAGCGTTCATGGCTCTGAACCTGGATCAAGCCAGCTTGTCGCAAGCAAATGCGGACAATTTCCTGGATGATCTGGGGCTCGACACAAATGGTGAGAAGTGGCAAGCTCCGCAACAGACTCATCGAACTAACAACAGACTCAGACTATAACCTTGGCATAACCCTCTTCCGCGTCTTCTTCCTCGTTGCCGAGATACCCTCTCAATTAATCAGCAAGAAGACCGGACCGGATCGATGGATTCCTATCTTGATGACGTCGTGGTCGCTCGTCGCCATCTCACAGTTCTGGCTGAGCGGGCGCCAGTCCTTCCTGGCCGCGCGCGCACTGATGGGACTTCTACAAGGCGGATTCATTCCCGACCTTGTTCTCTATTTATCCTACTTCTTCAAAGGAACCGAGCTTCCCTTCCGCCTGGCTCTATTATGGACAGCGACCCGCCTCAGCAGCATTGTGGCGCCTCTTCTTGCCTTCGGCGTGCTTCGACTTAGAGGCCATAACGGCTACGCAGGTTGGAGGTGGCTCTTTCTGACCGAGGGCTTACTGAACATTGTTGTCGCCTTTTGGACCTTTTTTGCAATGGCCCCATCACCGACGCAGACGAAAGCTTGGTGGCGTCCAAAGGGATGGTTTGTTGAGCAGGAAGAAAAAGTCCTGGTCAACAGGATCCTCAGGGACGACCCGTCCAAAGGAGGGATGCATAACCGACAGGCCTTGACCCCCAAATTGGTTTGGGAATCTCTTTGTGACTATGACCTATGGCCGCTGTACATCCTAGGTCTCACCTTCAACATTCCAGCGATGCCGCCGAATCAATACCTGACCCTCACTCTGCGGCAACTGGGCTTCGATACTCTCAGCTCCACCCTTCTCACCATTCCTGCTCAGTTGGGGACAACATTGAACGTGAGTAGACTCATGCGTACAACTCGGCGACGACTAACTCGATTCTTCAGATGCTGCTGCTTACGTACATCTCGGACAAAATACGCCAGAGGGCTTTGATGGGCCTTTTTACACAGTTTTGGTTTCTTCCCTGCTTGATTGCACTGGCAGTTCTTCCTGCAGGGTCAAACAAGTGGGGTATGTTCGCCCTCATCACCGTTCTGCTCTCATTTCCCAATCCCCATCCGATGCAGACCGCCTGGTGCTCTCGCAATTCGAATGCCGTCCGCACGCGTGCTCTCTCAGCCTCGTTTTACAACATGTCCGTTCAGTTACAGTCAATCATCGGCTCCAACATATACAGACAAGATGATCGGCCTGAGTATCGTCGTGGAAACCGCGTGTTAATCGGAATAATCTGCTTAAATATATCCCTGTATACCTTCATCAAGGTCTACTACACGTGGCGGAACAAGCAGAAGGCAAAGATTTGGAATGCAATGACTTCTGATGAGAAGCTGCAGTATTACGAAGCCTCTGGTGACAAGGGCAGCAAGCGACTTGATTTCCGTTTTGCGACTTGAGCTCATCATGCAGTCATGGTTGCCCAAAGGCCGTTTTGATCTCATGCTGTAGACCTTCTTCTTTGTCAAGGTCCAAGGACATGGTTGCCAGGTTGAAGGGCATTCGCTAGTGTGCGAGATGTTCTTTTAAGTCCCGTAGCAAGTTCCAGCGATCACAAAATTGACATTCAGATTCGTTAACGGAATCAAGCTCATCTTCCGGAAGCTAATGCTGAATACCGAGGTTCTCGATGTGTGGCTGAAGGTGAACTGAGGAGGACGCGCGACCCAATTTCCTGGGTTTGCAGCGAACATCTCCCCCGCAGGAAGAAAGACTGGCCCCCCTGGTATTGGGACCCGTGACCCCAACCAACTGCGCCCAGAGCAATACCAAGCTTTTTCATTATTGATTCTCTACTGTAGTTGCTGTCTATAATAAAGTGCTATCGAGTGACGTACACCGACATAGCACCTTGCCCAGGAGCTCGCCTTTCGATGTTGGTGAAAGCCCACTTCCTTATATAGGAGGTGCCACTTCCGGGCCAACGCCATCAGGGAATATCGTGCTATCAAACCCGATATCCATAATCATGTCGAAATAATCTGGTGTTGCAAACTACATGATAGCAGGTTGTTGAGCCACTGGATGCAGCGCGTGATCGTGGGTAGCATTGCAGCGTTTGCCGACCAGCCAGGATCGCCCCAGACAACATTTCGAAACGGGGCGCACGTGGGCTATTCCGCAGCCTCGCCCGACATTATAAGAGAGAGCATCCGGGTTAACTTTGTAGCACTGTGGCATGTCTTTCCCTTGCCAAGCTGAGTAGACAGGAAATTGTCCTTGACACAGCTGAGTCGATGGTTAAACTTTAGACGCGATTCATTGCATGTGAATCGGCTAATTCTCATTTTTTTTTACTCCAACAGTGATATGAAGGCGTGTTAATACCTCGCAGGCAGAGGATATCAAGGCAGTATTACGTAGTTATAAGCATTCAGTCAAGGGCGCCCGTGTGGTTTAGGGCTGATGGCCTCCCTTAGACCGGTGCGGAACATCCCTAATCCGCTATCGAGAGTCAGCTCACAGCCAGTCCGAGGTCTAGTCCGAGGTCCTAGCCAATCAAAGTGCTGATTATTCTTCAGCCCTGACCGTTTCTCAGGACGATGTTTGGAACCATGCCGAATTTGTCGCTGGAGTAAGCAGTAAGATACGCGGCTTACGCACCTTGACTTGACCAGGGAACCAAGAACCATACAAAATAACCATGGGTCCCATAGCTCACTCTATGCTGGTTGTCTTCTTTCAATCCTCGTCATCTTCACCAGAATGTCTCAGCTCCACAGCTTCGACTCCCTGCCCGCCGTTGCCACACCGGTCAAAGTCTTCGCCCTCGGTGTCGCTGTCGTTCTCGGCCTGCTATTCGTAACAGAGCGCCTCCTCACCACCGTTGATCCCAATGAGCCACCCCCACTCCGCTCCAAGATTCCCCTTGTGGGACATCTTGTGAGTATGATACGCCACAAGAGCATGTTCCTCAGTGTTCTGCACCGCCGGGGGATGCCCATCGCCTCATTGCCGATTCTAAATGGCAAGATGTACGCCATCTTCGACGCTTCGCTGATCCAGTCTGCCTATCGCAACAAGAATCTCTCCTTTGTTCCCTTCGTCATCGAATTCGCCAAGCGTGAGCTCAATTTCGATGCAAAGGTTGAACGCATCATTAAAGAGTCGGCTTTAATGGACCACTTTTTCGACGCGATTCACGAGGGCATGGCCCCGCAAAATATCCACAAGATGAATGCCGTAGCATTGCAAAACGTCGCGGAGATGTGGACCCAGCTCGGAAAAGAGACCGACATTGAGAATGTGTGGCTTTGGGTGCGAGACCTCATGACGGTGGCCACGTGTGAAGCTTTGTATGGAAAGTCGCACAACTTCATGGTCCAAGGCTCTCCATTGGTCGAGGACATCTGGGATTTCGAGGCTAATCTCCCCCTCCTGATGTTGGGTGTTTTGCCCAGCATCACGGCCAAGAAAGCCTACAATGCGAGGGCACGCCTCCAGGCTGCCCTGGCCCAGTACTATGGTGCGCGATACGACCAGCTTCCGGAAGCAGCAGGTATCACAAGGAGCCGTGGAGCCGTTCTTCGACGATTTGGCATTGAAGATGAAAGTGCTGGTATGATCGAGCTGGCTCTCCTCCATGTGAGCACTGCCAACACGGTACCTACCTTGTTCTGGCTGACAGCCTATGTCATCACTCGACCTGAACTTGTGCAACGCCTACGTGAAGAAGCTGCCCCTATAGTTGTCGACGCCGAGGACGGTAGCAAGCGGGTCAATATGGACGTCTTGACCGAGGCATGTCCCCTTCTAGTCTCATGCTACCGCGAAGCCATTCGCCTGTCAAACAAAACGATCGGCAACCGACGCGTCATAGCTGACACAACCATCTCAAACGGTAAAGGGCAAACATTTCTCCTTAAGAAAGGCATCAATGTGCAGTTGGCTTCTGAGCCACTGCATGCCAAGACCGATGTCTGGGGCGAGGATGCAGATGAGTTCGACCCGGAGCGATTCCTAGACGTCGAAAAGAACCTGAGTAGCGAGGCCAACAAAGCGAGGAGAACATCTTACATCCCATTTGGAGGCGGCAAGCACCTCTGCCCAGGCAGGAACTTCGCCTTTGCTGAGAACATTGGCTTTATATTGTCCTTGGTCATGGGCTTCGATATTGGTCCTGTTGATGGTAACTGGAGCAACTTCGAGGTGCCGAGCATGGGCCAGTGCAGTTTGGCAGGTTCGGTGTCCAAGCCAAATTTCGAAGGCGAGGGATTCGGGATGAAGATGACGAGGAGGAATGGTTGGGAGAATGTAAAGTGGAGCTTCACTTCGGGAAAGCAGTAAGCTATAGTATAATCAGTCAGGCAGATGTTTGCTTGAGAGTTGCTCGAGAACTGTCGAGGCTTGTTGTGCTTCTAAATCGGACGGGGTGTCACATGTGGTGGAACTAGGTGTTGTGCCACGTAGAAAAGAGAGTGCGGGAAGCAAAGATTGAGTGATCAAATGAGTGTATTGAGTGAGAGGGACTCGTTCCAACCTTGTGCTAGCTTTTGAGGGCAAAGCTTGTGAAGCAGAAGGTTGGTGCAAGAAGTCTAAAGAGCTGCGTTGTGAGGCGGGCGAGATGCGCGGCTACAGGCGTCGCCGTCACGTGACGCAGCCTCGTGCCTGCCTGCGTAGCCTCGTGCCCGCAACATCACAGTCCTGCGATTCGGAGCCATAATCAACATCGATAACAGGCATCGCGATGGATGCCGAATATGTACACCTCCCAGCTCTTATCCATGAGTTGACAGAGCTTTACAGACGGAGATGGTTAATAAATTCATAATTAATACAATTAATTATTAAATGTATTTATCAGTCTTCTAATATTTAGAGCCTAATTCCTGACACTGGTGCAGGGGTGGGGAGGACCTAGGATTGCTTTAAGTATTTGTTGCAAATATATTAGCGGTAATTACTTAGACGAAGAAATAACTTGACAAGAAGAGGGCTGAGATGGGAAAACGAGAACCGTTCAGCGGCGGGTTAATTCCACGTCATCTGCATAAAATTAGCCCCAGTGTCAGATTGGTACGAAACCCCTATCACTTTCGGCTGCATGGTAAGCTTTGGCGCTTATTGCAATAGGGCGGACCACTCTTAAAACGTCCACCTGTTGGAAAAATGCATCGACTCGATGTGGTAGGATGCCCCGGCACCTCTGAAACGCGATGCCCCGATTCGGATCCACAAACCGGCCGTCAATAACGGATGCCTTGCTCGATTGGTAGCAGTGGGTTGGGTCTGCTCTCACTTCCCGGCAAGGCCCAGGTCCACTTGTGGTCAGATTCGAAGACTAGTCTCGGGCTGCTCGGCCAGAAGCTCGCCGTTGCTTGGCACTATTTGAATTCACCTGCACTAGCAGACGCGTGGTATTTTGGCTTCACGGAGAATAAAAAGGTAGCGCAGGGTGTTGCAAGTCGCTTTTCCTGCCAAGCTCACTTTCTCAGCCATTTACTGTTTCTTTCTTTGCAGCCAGCAGCCGGATCTCTGGCCAAGTCTCTCGTTTCCATTCACATTCGTTTTCGCAATCTCCATCCAGGCACCGCATTGTTACCATGCAGATCGTCAACACCCTCTTCGCCGTTGCGGCTCTGCTCCCTGCAGCCTTCGCAGCCCTGCCAAGCAAGGCTGAAGGCTTTGCCTCCGGAACGACTGGTGGCAAGGGTGGCCAGTCCGTCTACCCCAAGACCAACGCCGAGCTCGTCAAGTATCTTGGCGACAACACGGCCCGCATCATCTACCTCGACCACACTTTCGACTTCAAGGGCTCCGAGGGCACTGCCAGCGAGACCGGCTGTGCGCCCTGGGGCACTGGCTCGCAATGCCAGACTGCCATCAACAAGGACAACTGGTGCACCAACTACCAGCCCAAGGCCCCCAAGGTCAACGTCAAGTATGACAAGGCTGGCCTGAACCCCATCAAGGTCGGCTCCAACAAGAGCATCATCGGCGTCGGCTCCAAGGGCGTCATCAAGGGCAAGGGTCTCCGTCTCGCCAACAGCGTCAGCAACGTCATCATCCAGAACATCCATGTCACTGATCTCAACCCCAATGTTGTTTGGGGTGGCGATGCCATCACCCTCGATGGAACTGACAATGTCTGGATCGACCACTGCACCACCACCCTCATTGGCCGACAGCACATTGTCCTCGGCAACAATGCTAGCGGTCGCGTTTCCATCACCAACAACCGAATTGACGGCACCAGCAGCTGGTCCGCCAACTGCAACAGCTACCACTACTGGGGTATCTACTTTGCTGGATCCAATGATGTACGCTGATGAACAACGTCAAACTCGTATCGAACAGACCACTGACTCCTTTCTAGCTTGTCACTTTCAAGGGCAACTTCGTCTACCACATCTCTGGCCGTGCCCCCAAGATCCTGGGCAACACGCTCCTCCACGCCGTGAACAACTACTTCTACGACGTCCCCGACCACGCCTTCGAGATTGACGACAAGGCCATGGTCCTGGCCGAGGGCAACGTCTTCCAGAACGTCAAGAACCCCGTCAAGCCCGGCTTCACCGGCCGTCTCTTTGCTGTCTCCAACGCCGCCGCCGCCTCTGCTTGCTCGTCCGCCCTCGGCCGCAAGTGCGAGCTCAACTCTTTCGGCAGCTCTGGAACCCTGTCTGGCAGCGATTCCGGCTTCCTTTCCAGCTTCAAGGGGAAGTCTATCGCTGCTGCTGGCACTGCTCAGAGCGCCAAGGACGCGCAGACCAAGGCTGGCTTTGGCCTTGCCTAAGGGAGAGCTCTGCAGCGGGCTGGAGTACATACCGTAATACCTTCTTCTTCTTCTTCAAATAGTTATTGATGTAAATAACAATTAAGCGTACAGTAGACTCGCGCTATATATTTATGCCAACAATGTTGCACCACTGTTTCTGTTTTATTCAACTCCAAATATCCTAGAGGGCTAGAACCTTTATATACTGATCTACCGTGATGTCTATAAACCTGCAAGCTGCACGTATGTTATTGCTGTGGCGGCTGAAACAACGACCGGTGTGCTAATTTGCAAGATAATTCGAGAAATGCAGTCACATATACACACAACAGAAACCGCAGTAAATTAGAGTGCAATGAGTATTCGATTTCCTCCTGTTGTTGCATACCACATCGGAACCTGCAAAGGCCTTAGCATGAATGGATGGATGAATTAATGAAATATTTCGCTGACGAGACAAGGTCGTAGGGGTGGAGAAGCTGGGGAGGCAGCACAGACACGACACAGCGCTTGGGCAGCCCGCTTGTCAGCCCCGCCACACTGAATGAGTCAGGCACCAGAAGCAACAGACAAACACCACACGACCGTCGCGACTCTCACCCACTCTCCCACGCTGCAAATGAAAGGCTGGACATGGACGCAACGGAGAGCGAGCAAGCAGCATCCAGCGAAGATCGCAAGCCCCTCGCAACGCGCATGAAAGAGTACGAGGCTACCACGGAACTTCAGCTCGACCCATCCAAGCCTGCCATACTCCGCCTCGATGGCCACACCTTCTCCAAGTTCACGGCGCCCTTCGCCAAGCCATTCGATGAGCGCCTGCACCTGGCCATGGTGAGGACCTGCGCAGAACTGTTGGGCGCGCACCCCAGCGCCACGTTGGCGTACACTCAGTCGGACGAGATCACCCTCGTCTTCCCCAACGGGGTCGGCTCCTTCAACGGGCGCGTCACCAAGATTGCAACACTGGCCGCCGGCTTCTGCTCCGTCCACTTCTATTCTCACCTCGTCGCAGCCATGGCCGAGCTACCCTCCCCGGCTGTCCCTAGCTTCGCGACACTACCGCTGCCTCACTTTGACGGGCGGCTGTTCAACGTGCCAAGCGTCGAGGAGTGCGTCAACAATGTGTTGTGGCGATGCCGCGGCGATGCCATCCGGAACAGTGTTTCTGGGTTCGCGCGCAGCCTTTTCTCTACGCAGGAATTGCAAGGCAAGAACAAGGATGACATGCTTGAGATGGCCAGGCAGAAGGGCGTCGTGTACGAGGAGGCGGTGCCGTCGTGGGCGCTGGAGGGCTCCATCGTGAAGCGAGTGCTCGTTGAGATTGAGGCCGTGGACCACAAGACTGGGGAGAATGTGGTTGCGGTGCGGACGAGGACAAGGTGCGAGGACCGGGGCATGACGGAATTTTCGGAGGAGAACCTAGCTCTAGTCAAGGATAAGTATTGGCCCAAGAACAGCAGTTGATGCATTTGAAGCAATTGACAACAAAAAGTCAAATCACCAGTTCGTCGGCCAATAATAGAATTGAGCAAAGCAAAGTACAACCGGCATCCAAATCGTACACCACCAAGGCATGTGTCCTACGCCCGCCTCCTGGCATAATACTCCTCGGCCGTCTTGGTTCTCCTGTCAAATGGCCGCTCTTTCGCCTCGGGACCTATTTTACCATCGGCGCGCAGCTCCTCAATCTTGTCCAGGATCCAGTTGCAGTCCTTCCAGATGCGCGCCCTGTTCCGCAGGCCCTTCATGCGATCCTTGTACTTTCCAAGATTGCAGTACAGGCTGTACCAGTCCAGGTCCTCTGGGGCAGTCTCGCAGGGCGACACAGGCTGCCGGCTCTGGTGGTAGACTTTTTCTTCCTCGGCGATGTGCTCCTTAATAGCTACGATGGCATTGATGTTCTCGCCAAGGAACTCGATTGACTGCACCTCCTCGGCCAGTATGTCAACCGACTGCTCGAAGAACTTCTTGCGGGCCTCCCTCTTCTCGTCTTCTTCTTTAATCTCCCAGCTTTCCTTGGTGGCCCAGAAAGCATAAGGAAGCGTCGACCAGGCTTCCCAGAGCCAAGGAGATTGCTGGATGATGGCCTGTCGGAAGAAATTCCGTGGTAGATAGCGGAATGACCTGGATGCGATGCGCAAACTGTGCGCGTCCTCTTGATCTAGTGCTAGCACTAGATTTAGACGGATCTCGGTGGGAAGAACGCTGAAGCAATCTGTTTGTTGCTTCTGGCCCTTCTTTCCTCCCTGCCGTTGCGGCGCATTCTCTGCGCTATCTTGGGCTGCTGTGCATTGGCCCGCCGCAGTGAGAAGCTGGGTCCAGCCCGGTACAAAACACGGGTTCGAGACCAGAAACTCATCGCCTGGGTTGTGTCGCCAACATTGCTCACTGGCCCGATGCACCGCTTCCTCCCGGGGAAATTTGTAGAATAAGTCGTCAGCAGCAGTGAGGCAATACCAGTCAGTGAGGCTCTGGATGTCGAAGCGACCGAATTTCTGGATTGACGCGCGCTTGAAGACCTCGAGGCAGGTCGGGTGGAAGGGCATGGCGACCTCTTCGGCGAAGCTTTCGTCGTAGAAGCACGTGTCGGCGGCAGAGGAGTCGCAGCCATGTCGTGCTGGGTGGTACTCCGGCCAGCCCATGTCGCGACTCGGCATGTGGTCACAGAGTCCACTGAGGAAGAAATCCCCATCCTTTTCGAAGTCCTCGTCGTCGGATTCGGGCTTGAACTTCTTGCCCCGCGGCTTGGGGACGAGGCATTGGACGGTGGCACAACCTCGCGCTTCCTCCAATGACAAGTTGGAGCCCCGATATCCATGGATGCCGCCGCAGCCAGGTCCCGAGATGTGAATTGCCACACCATGCACGTACTTCTGATCACTGTCATATCCGTCATTAAGGGCGTGCCATTCGTCCTGCTCCACACCTTCGTGGTTGCCAAAGTCATCTTCTTCGTCGTCATCCCCATCTTCTTCTTCATCTTCATCGTTCCCACTGTCCTCATCATCATCCAATTCCTCGTCATCAGGCTCGGCGCTGTCATCTGACGCATCGCCATCTTCACCATTTGCATCATTCATCTCGATGTCTTCGTCAGATCTTCCATCACTGCCTTCGCTGGCGTCATCTTCTCCGCCCTCGGCTGACTCGGTGCCACTCCTGTGGCCGGTTTCGTTGCCATAGTCATTTTCTTCGTCAAAGTCCCGGAATGTGGGCCAGAGCACTCGCTCCGAAGGCCCGCGAGGACGCAGGGCCTCGTAAATTTCGCGCAGCAGAGGGTCAGCTTGGGGCGGAGCAGGCGCCAACCGACTGCTGCGGAGGGTGGCCGTCAGCTCCTCTTCACTCAGCTCCGGGGGCGGCGTCTTGTGCTCGTACGGTTCATCCGAGCTGTCGCTCTCATACTGGTACGTCGCATCGCTGTCGTCGCCCTCGGGCTCCTCGTTGAACTTGATGATCTTGGGGCGGAGTTGGGCCACCTCGCAACCTCCCGTGCGGCAGGCCTTTGGAGGGTGCATGGTGTCTGAATCGCCGTCCGGCACCTTCGTCCACGGCCTTAGAATGACTCCAGCCATGACCTCCTCCTTTGTTGAGAAGCGCTGAATGTTGAAGCTCACGCCACACAGGTGGCATAGGACCTCCGAGTAACCCATTGTGTGGTGAGTATCGGGCTGAATGGGCTGGATTTCCCACTTCCTTGAACGAAGAATAATCTCCCCGCGAGCTCAGCAAAGAAAAGTTAAATTTTCATCACGTTGTGCCTGCACTGTTCGCAGCAGGAGCGTGAATTGGAGACGAGCAGCCTGAGAGGGAAGGAGCAGCCTGAGAGGGAAGGAGCAGCCTGAGAGGGAAGGAGCATGCTGTTCAGCTCGAGTCGGTGACATGGGTCAGACGGGGCACCCTAGTACCCTTTCAGCCCCGTACCCATCACGTTCCAGGGCTGTCCTGCGCCTGTGCGCCCTGAAATGCCCCGACATGCCAGGACGGCAAATTATGCACAGGCAACAACGCCCACCCAGGCCTGCACGAATGCGACACACGATAAAAATGAAGCAAAAAGAAATGCTTGCGTAATCTGGGAATCGAACCCAGGGCTAATCGAAACTGAATGGCAACGATTAATTTTACCACTAAACCAATTACGCTGGTGTGGATTGGAACTCAAAGGTCGAAATTGTGGATTATGTTGTGAGGGCCGTGCAAGGATGGCGGTTACGCAACTGGGTCTTGAACCTGGTACCTCAACTGGAGTGAGTGTAGAGAAGAAATGCGGGTTGACATGACAATGGTTAGAAATCCCTTGCCCAGGGGCTATGCTCTACGAACTGAGATGAACCCCTCCTCGCTCCTTTCCACTAATCCTTTACCAACGGCACACTCGCCCAGTCGTCGTGCCAGCATCTGCTCCCTTCCTTTGCAGGCCATATCCGACGAAAGACAAACATGGAGCCGTCTGGCAAGTCTTCCAGGATTCCCATTTCTGCACTTCGCGACCCTTTTTGCATGTCTCCCATCACCCTCACAACCTCCCGGTGTCCTTCGAGTTCCTCCCGCCTATCTTTCGAAAGTTCGGTCACTGAAACTGTCCCATCGCCGACAACAGAACTCTCCAAGTGATACGAGCGACAAATGTGGTTTCCGATAATGGCCAGGGGGAAGGGGCCGCGCCAAGGGGTTCCGGCAAAAGGCTGGTGGACGCTGCCATTGTGCTGCAGCGTTAACGACTCCAGTGCGGGAGAGGCGTTTGGGTTCGTAATTGTGCTCCAGATTTCTCGAGCAAGAGTCTCATCCGTCGCCATGTCCAAAAGGAGATGTCGTATTTGGCCGTTCTTTGGCCAGATGGACACTCTGTCGAGGTTGATCCCCGGATACAATTCGTGAAAAGTCAGCATGTCTGATTCGTCGAACGCGGGAGAAGGCATTTCTTCATCCTCTGGTGATGGTAATTTCTGCGAAAAGACCCAGTGTATCGTGAGTTTCCGTAGACGCTTGATTTGTCCTAGTAAACGGTACTTTTCCAGTTCGTTCCCATCCGATCTTGAACGCTGTATACAGACTGAGACGTTCTCCAGAAGGGGACATTGGTTTCTGATTTTTGCCACATCGGATGTTGTTTGGGTAGGCATTATCAAGGTATGCGTAGTATAATTATCGCCCATGATCATCAGTTCGCGTAGCGACTGCCCGTGATGTAGGAGGACTTCGCCTAGAATGCGGGACTCCAACGACCCCCAGACAGTAAGAGAGTCAAGGGGAGGTATCCTGCTAAAGAAAACATCGGCCCAGGACCCTGGATCATGCTGCTGCATATTATCGCGAAATAGCTCTATTCCGAGGCGCTTGAGGCAAGAAAAACTGGCCCCGGCACTTGCCCACTCAAAGGACAAAGAATTCATCGCGTCGTTGATTGTCAAATCACGCAAAAGCGAAAAGTCGGTATGGTGGCTCCAATACCTGAGTTGATTGCGCTTTCCTGAATTTCCGCCAAACAATCTGAGCCGCCTCAGGCGTCCCCGAGGAACTTGTTCCTCAATCTCTTGTTCGCGTTCCTGTGTATGTTGGGTTGAGATTGTACCACCAAAAACTTCAACTTCTCTGAGGTTCGGTGCTGAGTATTGAACCAGGCCCATTATAGCATCTCCTACCGTTCGATATGGAGACATTTCGTAATCGCTAGACATCCGAGCGCTTATGCTGTGGAGATTTGGCGAGCTGCTAATAGCATCGAACATTGATTGACCCGATGGTGATGATAAGTTGGGGAAGTCGAACCTCTCAACATGGATTCGGCATTGGTGTGCATGGCTTACTGCATCCAAAAGAATCGCAGGGAAGGGAGTCGGCGACACATCGTATATGAAGTCAGCGAGAGACGGTAGCTGTTTGATGAAATCAACAACTGGGCCCCATGTGTCAAGCACAACATTGAATCTATCAGGTGCATGGCGACCCTGGAAGGTTGTATCAAGAGGATGCTGCCATCTACTCGAGAGGCGTAGTGAAGTAACGAGGCCCCAGGCCTGGTGGCGCGAGAGGATTTGTTGCCATTCAGAAACATCGTCAGATATCTGGCGGCCATCGTTGAGGGTAATACTGATGGACTGCAGAATGACACGAAAGGCGGCCGAAGACGAGGCCCTGTTGACTAGAGCGAATGAGCGCAAGCTGGGCGGGTGTACATTGCCAAGATGGAAAGCGATGTGTTCCTTGAGCTCGGGCGGTAGGGCGTCCATTTGAGGCTTTCTCTGATGTTCAAAGGAACGGCAATCCCGAGGTGGTGAGGTGGAGTGGGGAAGAAACCGCCAGCACACACGAGCGGGCAGCGAATGGAGGAGGGAGGGGCGCAGCGGACACCGAACAGGCATCAGCACGACCCCACGTGAGCAGCCGATGCCCTGCAAGCTCTCAAACTCCAGGTCGCCAGCCTTTTGTTCCCGCCTGCCGCCACCAACAGGGCCCTTCCGCACTGCAATACAACTCCACTGAGTGTCTCACGTCAGATTAAGAGAAGGTGGAAGGGCGTATCGGACTAAGAAAATCTGGTCGGAGGGTAAGAGAAACACCTACTTCCTTGGAATTAGAAGAGCATATCGGCCCTCTACGAGGGAACTTAATTGTGGCAATTTAAATCGTGAATTTTGATAGATTGCGCCATTGATGTTTTGAATTGTCCTATCAATCTCAGGAGCCCTACGACTGTGCATTTGGCCACAAAGGGTGGGAACTCTACTGTTCATCGCGTCTTTCCAACGACACTTTGTGATGCGGAGACCTCAATGGGCAAGGAGGCCACCAGTTGCTGCATCTATCAAATATCGATTATGACTTCTGGCTCTTACTTGGCTAATACTGGGTTGAGATGTAGGTATGACATCTACAGTAGAATTGAACACTACAAAACGAACACTAACGGAACACTAATTGAGCACTATGAAATCCAAAACTAATTCGACACTATGAGATCAAACACCAACTCAACACTAATAGATATACAATCAGGAGCCTGCCCGACGGTATCCTCACAGCAAAACATGAACTAACACAAGAGAAATAGCCTCGCCTCATGTTATATCCACCACGACGACGATGGGCACAGCGACAGACGCTCATCCAGGGTTTCGATAACCACTGGGCCAGCCCCAATTCTGTGACTGGATTGACATCCCTTGGAAAGATCGCACCACCTCAGCGCTGGGTTCGCTGTAGACGGCTCCGTTGTAGGTCGACCCATTGTAGGGATCGCGGTAAGCATCGGGCCGGCGGTTGGAACCAGGCGGCGCATACGGCCTCCCCCCAGCTGGTCGGTAAGCCTGGGTGCTGTAATTACTTGGGCCGGAATTGCTGCCTCCCGGTCCGTAGCCCCCAGAGTTGGTGCCGATGTCGTAATCACTGGGACGACCACCACCCTGTCCGCCGCCGCCGCTCCGGGGGTTGCCGCGTCCTCCATCGTAACGGCCACCACCCCCGGCGCCCCGGGAGCTGCTCCCACCCTGAGGGGCAGGAAAGGTCGGAACTGCTGCCCCCCTGTTTTCTCCCGCATATGGAAGTACCACTTGGTACCCGATGTCTCCATTAATGAGGGTGACGGGAGTCGCGCCGTCTGGTGGGACGCGCAACTCCACGGCCGTTTGCAGAATCCGAGTATATCTATCCGGAAACCCGGCTCTGACGATGTTTGACTGATCGATTCTGAATGGTTGAGATCGACTGGTACTGTAACGAAACCCAATAATGTCGTGGAACGATTCTGAAACCTGATAGGCCCCTGAGGGAACGCAACAATCTGCTTCCCACCTGATGTACTTGCGTAGATTGCACTGGATGAACCATTGTGTTCTGAAATAGTCAGTACTGTTGAGCGTTATCCTCAGTAAGGGATACTCACGTGAAATCCCGACATCCGTTGAGGTTTTCCAATTCCTCCCCACGATTGCCCTTCCTGGTCCTTCCAGAATCTGGTGGAATAGCGGTCTTGGAAACCAGCGTGTATGTAAACGGCAGAAGCTCTTTTGCAGCTTTCACAAAGTCATCAACAGTCACCCTCATCCCCTGGGTTATGGGGTAGCGAAACTCGGCCATGGCACTCCGGGTTGATTCAAGCAGATGAGACTGCGGTTTGAGGGTAAGATCGTCGCATTTTCGGGTTCCAGGGGGGGGCGAAACCTCAGCTCGAACACTGCCGCAGGCTTTGCGCTTTCCAGCACGGTCATAGTAGGCGAAGTGGGAGCTCTCCTTCAGTACGAGGCGAAAGACCCAATGATTCTTCTTCTTGCCCAACTCAGCAAGGTCAGGGTCCGCAGGGTTGCCTACTGTAGGCTTCAGGACCTCCACAATGAGCATCTGGACCTCCGATCTCAGCATCGTTTGATGAACCCATTGTTGATATTCAGCCCCGTAATTCCCCTGTGCCGTGCTGGAAGAAGAGTTCTTGGCACGGGGAGGGTCCTTCTTGTTCTGCTTGTCGTCCTTCTTGTGCTTGTCGTCTTTCTTGTCCTTTTTATGTCGGTTAAACATTTTGATGAACAAGAATTGGAAGCAAGATTGAGCAGCAAGAGAGCACCAAGTGGCGTAGAGCGAAGAGAGTTATGGAATCAGGTGGGTAAGTATCAGAAAAGATAGGATGAGGATGGGCGAGAGTGTTTAGATAGGATAAGGATGGGCGAGGGTGTGAGGATAGGATGAGGAAGGACGAGGGTGATAGGTAGCCCGGGAAAAGGAGGGAAAACCAATGGATGATGTGCTTGTGATGATCTTGTGGGTGAAGAAAGAAACGAGAGTTATCTCCTCTATTTATGTCTCTTGATGTGTTATGGACTCCCAGATGGCAGTTTGCCCGGACTGGACATTCATGTCGCTTGGGGTTATCCATCGCATCAAACATCCGGTGTCAACCGCCCGGCTGCACAGGGTGACTATTTTTGGTGAGAGAGCCCAGCGGCAAGAGTTTCAGGACTCTTTAAATTTGGAACCAACAAACATCTCTCAGCCAACACTCTCAGCCAACACTGCTCCTCCGCAGTTGCCGAGGCCTGTTAATCATCCCAGAATAACGAGTTGAGTCAACCAACACCTGCAAGGGTGTTGGTTGGAACCGTGCCTGCATGTGGTGGGGCTTGGGCTCGGCGCCAAACCCAGGCCCTCCCCGGAATCTTGGATACAGGGCTCTTCGGCGGCTAAGATGTTCCTTCGAAGGACAATGGGGAAATGCAACGATCAGTGGGTATACAGGCCGGGAACGGTGTGGCGCGAGAGCTGGGCTGACCAACCTGGCCGCGGGCGGCTCGCTGGCGAACCTGGTCAGTCAGGTCCCGTGTGTCGCGACCAGCTTAAGCGCTGAAGGCCAGGCGGGGCTTCCACCGCTCCCCTGAACCCTCCACAGCAGTGGTCGCGCGCCAACAGCGGGATGTGTCGGGTGTGCTCCACTGGGAAGCCTGAGATTCAGGTACCAGCGCTTTCCCTCCGAACTGGGAGGCAGATGCTTTCCATGCTTTCTACACTCCCATAGCATGGTGGCAGGTGTTTGCTTGTTCACATTATTCCCAGCTGTCCATATACCCCTTCGCCGCCCCGCTGCACGAGCAGCTCGCCTCGTCGTCTTCACGTCGTGTCGCGTCTGATCTCATCCGCGTGGCCCCCGCTTCGACCCATTTCCACACGATGGGCGATGAATCTGGCCAAATCACAACGGTGATCAACGACGATGTCCCTGTCCACGATCGCAAGACCATTTTTGAGGCGATTCTTGCAAACGAAGCCTCGCGCCATGAGCCCCAGAATCTCCACGGCGTGGTCTACTCGGGCTTCCCGTTTCCCAAAGACGCACCCACTATGTGGGTTAAGTACAACATCGACCCCCCTACAATCCAGAGGGAGGCAACGATACAGTCTTTTGTCTATGATCACCTCCACACGCCCGGGCTTCGCGTTCCCAAAGTATACTGCGTCCACGTTAGTCTCATTCCAGCGCATCCCCTCCTCAGACCTCGCCGTCTCGTCCCCTGGCTGGTAAGAGAAACTCACAGCTCACCAGGAGTTCCAATGGCCGCCACACATTGACCTTTGCAGAGGATACCGTGTGAAGCCAGGCGAATGGTATGGGGCCGCGCTTGTTATGGAATTCATTGAAGGGACAAAGCTCAGCAAGGTCTTAGCCCCCGAGCCAGACCCGGACGTGGACAAGGCTGTGGCATTCCGCATTGCTGACGCGCTTATTGCCATCGCTTCCATCCCGCAGCCAGAAGATGAGCATGTGCCGCCGGGGCCACCCGGCGGCGGTCGAATATCATGTCTTGCATGGGGCCTAGATAACCCCGTCGCACCGGAGGAATTCGATTCGTCCGAGGAGCTTGAGGAATACATTAACGAATATATTGAGGTGCGCCATTCCGAGTCCCGTCCCAACATGAATGATCGGCTGACCTTCTGGCACAAATAGGACGTTCCTGGACAAGCTCCAATCTCTTTCAAGGACGAACCGCTTCGCCTATGCTATGGAGACTTCCACTGCGGCAACTTTCTCATTGACGACGTCCAAAACATCGAGCAGGGCACCATTACCATTATTGACTTTGAGCACACGAATTGGCTTCCTCTCACATTCCTGGTCTGGGAGGTGTTGGATCGCGCGGGAGATGGCCTGTACGAACACACTCAAGAAAGGATGGAGCAAACGATGCCCGGCTATGCTGTCGACCACGATAACATGAAGGCAATTCGTTGCCTGCGGTGGAAGAGATATCGGGAAGACTCTTACTAGAATACAGTTTTGGCGTTGCGACGGCAATGGGTTCAATGTTTGCACCAGTGATACCAGCGCCACCTACCGCGCTCCTGCAAGGCCTTGGCACATGTGATGTGACTTGATCCCATCTTCCGAAGAGATATACCAACAGCAAGAATGTTGGCATTGGGAGCAAGAGGAAAGTAGACCCGTGTGATGTTCAGTTGAGCCAACTTGCAGAGCTTCATAAACGTTGGCAATGCTGGCTTCGAATTTCGAGTATGGACCCGCTGCCGGAGCTGGTAACTTGGTCACTAAGACTTGCAAGTAGGAAACTCAACATGATGGACTCTGCTAGACTGTGATTTTATGACCATGCAAATGCTAAACAACAAAGAAACAATCACGACATTACATGCTGCGACAATACTATTCAAACCCATCCGTGCCGACCAGCGGTCTCATTTATGCCACTCCCATCAAGGCCGGATAGCCTGGCGGCCAGTTCCAAGCCTGAGACTGAATTGTTCTCCCGTCAAACATCTGCGGCACACACCCACAGGCCATCGTCACACCCCCGCCACAGCACTGCGTATCCCATCCGCCAAAGGCGCCGCAGGTTCCCAGCTGAGCCGTCGAGCCGTAGTCGACAAAGGCCCCCTCGTACCCCTTGGGCCGGTACACCTCGATGTCGCCAGCCCGCTGGGCCTTGTAGGGCAGCTGGACGCGGTACAGCGACGACTCGCCACTGTCCGGCGAGGAGATGTGGATGGGCGTGTCGAAGCGCAGGATGCGTCGGTACGCGGGCGGGAACTCTGCCATGCTGATCATGGACTTGTCGAGCTTCATGGCGCCCAGGTCTGTCTTGAAGCCGTAGCGGTACTCGATCAGGTGGTGGAAGAACTCGCTAATCTTCAAGAGTCCGTCTGGGGCGCACTGCTCAATCTCCCAGGGGATGTACTCGCGCCTGTAGCACTGGAGGAACCATTGGGCGCTGGAGGAGTTAGCTTACACGTGGTGAAGATAAGTCGATGGCAGGGTGCACTTACATAAAGTCTCGGCACCCGTGGAGGCTCTTGGATGCTTCGCCTCGGATGTTGATGCGCTTCTTGGAGACGATGCGGTAGTCAAATGGCATCATTGGCTGGGCCGCCATCTCAAAGTCCTGCACCATGATGCCTTCTGAGAGAACGGGGAGGTGGAACTCGGCATAGGCGCCCCGAGTCGGCACGTTTCCATCGTTGGCCATGGGCCTAAGTGTGAGACGGGCGCAGTGACTCGTTCCATGGGTTGGCTCGGGCGACACCCGTACACTCTGACAGACGACCGTCTTGCCGTTCTTGACGTGGAGGATGCCGCGGTCGAGGACGAGGCGGAAGGCCCAGAAGTTGCGCTTCTTGCCGAGCTGCATGTGCGTCTCGGAGCTCTCGACTGGCTTGAGGACCTCAATGATGAGCTTGGAGACGACGGAGGCCCTCATCCAGCTATTGAGCACCTCGGGCGGGGTGTCTCGCGCATTCTTGCTCAGCTGTCGGCGCAGAGGGCCTGCCCTCGTCTTGTGTGCCGGCATTGTTGAATGAATACAGAGATGTGCGCTGAGAAGAGGAACAAAGAGAACAAAGGAAATGGAATGAAGATTAAATTAAAGTGATAATGATGAGTCTACTACAAGTTCAAACCAGGCGGGCAATCCAGCTCTTTATCATTGCGAGTGCAACAAACATGGTGGCTGCGATTATGGCCGCGACAGAGCAGTCGGGACGACTTCACGGAACAGATTATTTTGGGCGACAAGCGTGGGCGCTTACTGTTTCAGCGAGCCCAGAGTCGAGACGAATGGAGGTGGAATTTTGCTGCACTGAAAAGGTGTTGGTTCTGAACTTGATCAACCAACACTGTCAGGGGGAAGTGAAGGAGTTGAGAGGTGGTGGTGTGGAGTCGTCTAGTCTTCTGCAGTTGGTTCAGAAATAGCAGACTGCCCAGTAGGTGGCCGGCCTGGGTGCATTTAGGGCTGCTCAGTGCTTGCAGCACCGTAGCCTTTTTGAAGCCACTTGACCGATTGCAGTTGCATTTTCGGTTCCGGTTCGATCGCCATCAGATCTGGCTTGCCATCTTTAATTTCGCATCGCAATCCATGGGCGACGAGTTGACGACATTTGCTCTGACGCGTGTCCCAGCCAGCCGAAGCCCAGGCCCGGGCCTCCTAAGCGCGCCCCACGCGCCGCGTGGCCCTGGCCTGTCACCGTACCTGGATAGGCGCCCGCTCCAGAGGGTCCCGAGGCCGCGGGCCAGGTCGTTTCAGGGCTGGCCGCGGCCTTCCGGGCATCACCTGTTCTTGCCCTGAGCTTAGCGTCAGCGGGAAGGGATGGCAGCGGGAACGACCCGAACGACGACTCTGCCCTTCCGCAAGTACTTACCGTCGCGGCGACACTTTAGGTGGTAAACGAGACAGCTCGCATTCTTTAGATCCGACCTCCTTGAGACTGGATCAAAGCATCGACAACTTCCTCCATAGTTGAGAACCGTCCATTCCAGCAGCCCTGAATAACGGCACTGCCGTCCAACTCATCAGACCCTGGGAAGTCGCCGCTCTCAAGACGCAGCTCCACCTCTTCCTCCTCCAAGTCGCTGTAGAGCTCCTCGCCAGCTGCGACGAAGTATAGGACGGAGCCCAGGCTGAAAATATCGTCTGCAACAGTAGGCTTGTAGTCGGGCGCCCAGACGTGGGATTGGTAACGAGCTCCCGGTGCAACAGTCCAGGTCGTGTGGCCTGGATATGAACTCCCGGCAAAGTCGCAGATCCGAAGGTCTAGGTTCTTGTCCAGAAGAAAATTTCGAGGCGTGACGTCTTGATGGACAACCCCAGCGGCATGAAGACTTTGAAGGGCCTGGGAAGCCTGTAGAGCCCATTTTCGGCGGGTCCCAGGGTCGTTGTCGCGGTGTTCATTCAGGTACATCTCCAGGTCTCCATTGGGTATGTCTTCAATGACCAGCGTCTTAGCGATGTCGTCCCAATCAATCAGCTTGGGGACGAAGGGGTTTGACCCGAGGAAGACATAGACGTTGTGCTCATGCTCCATGCCTTGGCGAGCACGCTCCTCCTCCCCAGGGAAGTAGGGGTTGGTAACGGGGGTTTTGACAATATCCCCTGAAGGAAGACGTTCTGCTCTCGCAGTAGAACCAATACGAACAAAATCTCCCTTTGTGACATAGTAGATGTACCCCTCGGGGGCAGGATTTGGGACTACGAATGCAGACTCGGGCCAGTCTGGGTGGAGTTTTCGCTGCCAGTCACCGGGGACGGGGACATGACATATCATCTTGGGGTAGTAGGGAGTGTCGGCCTGAGGGGACAGTTGTGCGGATTCGGGCAGTTCAGCTAATGACGAGTGCGGCTGCGATGCATCGGCCTGTCATCACCGAGGAGTGAGTCTCTTGAACCAGCATCGGGAGCGCGCAGTCGGGTGACTGACCTGGGACAGTCGGTCCTTGGGAGTGCTGAGACTGAACAGGCGCGAGAGGATGGACCAGGCGCCCGTTGCCCAGGGTCGCAGCGCGCCATATAGGAGCTGGAACACGCGCTCGACAACGGAAGTCATGTTCGCGACACGATTCCTCCCTCCCTATACGCTGTGCGGAGGTGATGATGTTGAGGGATGACGCAAGGAGAGGAGGAAGGAAGGCAAGGGCGCCCCAGAGGGACAGGGTGCGACAAGCCACAGGCCAGCCACTCTCCCCAGCCGTCAACCAGGAAGGCGTGGATGCTAAGCTACTCGAGGCGCGCAAGGTCACCATGTGAATTAGTTGACGCCGGCGTCAATCCGATTGAAGGGCATGACCTGCGATCGCTGAAAGAATTATTACTTTCCAGCACCTGCGTAGCACATCCATCAGGGCGTGGAGCGTCCGTAGCAATTCAAGATGCTCGGGACACGCTCTTGCTGCCATCAGACCCCAGGACGGCCCTGCCGTTTCAGGGCTGGCCGCAGCCTTCCTCGCCTGTTCTCGAGCTTAGCGCCAGCGGTAAGGTGTCGACCGTGGATGGCGGCGGGAAGCTACCCAGACCACGACTCTACCCTTCTCGCGATTGCCCTCTCCTCACTGATCTTATTTTAGTGGATTGGCTTGGCTCAGAGTAGTTGCTCCATCTTCCTGCCCAGCCTCGTCCATCAGCTGCCACAACTGCCAACGGCGCAGACGCCACATGGGTGCTAGGTCAGCTCCCGCGCCGGGTTTGTCAGTCACAGCGGTGGTGGCGGCGGAGATTGTCGGCCCCACGGCAGAGGTGCCAGCGCAGGACTGCACCTGAAATGGAAGTCTGGTGACCTGCGACGACTGCTTGCACGGACAGGGCCTTCGTCGTCGGCCTGGGGCTCACCGTGATGATTTCTGAGTTGTTCGCAACAGTCTGCTGCGCGACATCCTGGCGAGTATGGGTATTGGATAGTCTTCTTGGGCCTCAAGCACCGCATTGTCGCATTTTCTTCTATATTCGTGTCGGGGAGTCCCCGGCGCATACGTAAAGTCGATGCTCATATGGCTTCCCAGTCGAAAAACTATTCTATGGGCCCTGCATCCATGCCCGCAGTCGGGCCCGCAAAGACATCGCTTTTCCCGAGAAGTCTCGTACGGAATTACGCGGTCTGGGCGATTATCAAGAACACGCAAAATCCTTCATTAGAGTATATCAAGGCGGATCAGCTTAGAAAATATTCCCCGGCATTGCGCGTACGCGGCCTCACGCTCTGACCCTGGTCTACAGCTGTTGCGCGGCCCTGAGGCTCTTCCATATCTGGAGTCGGGCGGTGTTAGGGCGGCGGCTACTCCCCATAGTCCCGGGCCAGACCCCCCACAAACCGAGCCTTGGCTGATGCAGACCCGAAACAATGCATGGAAACGACCGTGATGCCGAGCCACCCGGTGGACTGACACGCTGGAAAGCGAAAGCGACAAGAGAATATAAATGATTGTACCCCCCGCTCTATCAATCCCCTCTCCCCATCCCGCTGCTGCTCCCAAGACTGTCTCGACGACACAATACGCTCCCTACGAGAATATCGCCAGCCATTTCATCCAAGATGCTTCCCTCAGCACTCACCCTCCTTTGTCTGGCCACCTCCGCCTTCGCCTCCACCTCAGCCGAGGCTCAGGCGACGTCCGTTGGCGAATACGACTGCGACCCCGACATCTCCTTCACCAGCGCTGAGCTGGAGCTCGTCACCTCCGAGTTCTGCGGCTACGGGATCGAACCCAGCGAGTACGCCTCCGGAGAGACCATCAAGAACCTCTACGTCAAGGGCGAGAGCAGGTCCTTCCTCGTCGTCCTGAGCCACGGACCCCGCGACAGGTGTGGCAGTGGCTCCCTGGGCACGCCCCTGTCCGAGAACAGCTGCTCTGTCATCTTCGAACAGGCCGCGGCGAGGTGCAAGGCAGTGGGCGCGAACGAGTACCAAGGCCTCCTCCAGCCGGTCGTTGAGTTCAGCGGGTGCTACTCCGTCACCATCATGCCCGTCGACGACGCAAAGCCGTGATCCATCAACTTGTTTCTTTTTACGCAAAACTACCAACGAGATACCCGCCGTACCACGGCCCGACTGCTTCCCTGCAGGGACCCTTTGGCTGGCCAGTCCGAGAGCCATGTCCGTCGATGAATTGCCTGCCTGCAAGCACGGACAGTGCCCGGACATTTCATGGACACGAAATTGTCCTCTTCAGCAGTACACATCGGCCAGATCGAAGCAGGAACAAATATCGGGCACCAATATACCAACATAGACACTTTTCTTCCTCCTTCACCCCACAGGCATCGGGGACAACTGCATACATGTATAGAGCATAGCGGTCTAATCACAGATCAGAAGACAGTCTTCTGTAGGCCATCGAGGCAATAATGAAACTTATGACACCACAAAAATGCTTCTCTCATCCTTTCGCTACGAATCAATTCGCATAATCCTCGACGTGGCCCTCTTTATGGAAGCATGTTCGACGCAGACGGGGTGTAGGTTCTCACCCTCCCCGCTACACTCAACTTCTCCATCCCTCACCAACGAATCACTGTGCTCTGGGCGGCGTATTCTCATTCCTTTCAGGAGACTTTCAGAAAATCACCACATAAGCTCCTGCCTTGACTCAGCGCGGAACAGCTACTGTGTTCGGCCGTTGGTTCACAAACACACCAGAGCTACTGCAAGCTCCCGAAGACAAGCTGTTCCGGCCACTATTTAATCCCTTGCACTCATCGCCCCTAGCCTTTTCCCTCCTCCCATCTTCCGCATCACCTCTCCTCTCCCGGTCACCCTCTTCAAGGTTCACTCGCCTCGTGGGCCGTCAGTCTTCGCGCTATTCAGATAGCCCCAAAGCCATCTGCAACATTTCTACAGGCAGCTGCTTTCCTTTCGATCGATTCGCAAGCATGTCTAGCCCAGCTGACCAAACACGCAACCAAGTTCCCGTAGGGGGGACAGACGCCAATAGCACGCTTGAGAAGGCTAAATACTGCACCCACAAATGCCTTCTCGGAATCAAGGCCGTCGAACGATTCTATGATGCCGACTGCCCAAACTTGGAGCTTCACAAACGTCGCTCCAGCAAGGCCAACGGAGAGGCAGCCGGCAACGATGGGGACGAACCGGACGAGCGTCGTCCCATCAGCTACCGACGATTTGTCGCCCTGCTCGACACCCAGTTCAAAAACTCCAAGGAGAACGGCATGACGATTCTGGAAGAGACCAGCGAAGTCGGACTCTTGTACGAGATCACCGAGCTCCAGTACGGCTACACCATCATCGGCAAGGCCGGGATAAACGAGCGCATCCCCAAGCTCCATCACGAAGTGAAGGCATATCTACGTCTCGAGGCTATCCAAGGCACGGGGGTGCCCGTCTTCCTCGGCTGCCTTTCCATGCTACCGCAGAAGTCGGACGGACTCATTAAATGGGCCAACTGCAAGGGCGTCGTCGAGGTCGACTCTGTCTATCTCTCGCTCTTCACGTGGGCCGGGCTCTGCTTCCCGGAAGCGGTCTCCAAGGGGTATCTGGCGCCCCGTCCCAGCGAACTGATCAAGGACGCCATGTGGAAGGTCTGGCAGCTGGGGGTCAAAGGGGAAGTGCAGAGTGGGAACTTCGCGTACAATCCGCGGACGCAAGAGATGATGGTCGTTGGTTTTGAGCAGGCACAGTTCTACAGCATTAGGGCCCGCGGATGGGTCGACACACCGGAGGCAGCCGGCATTTGATCCCAACCACAGCATCTCATCATGATCGATTACGGGCTGATGTTGCAAGGCCTTATCACCGAACGCCCAAGTCGATACTTGATAACACTCAATACACTCGTGCCAGTCAATAGTCCCAAATTTCCCTGATGAATAAATGCTAATACCCTTCGTAACTCGTCACTCTCAGTCCTCAGAGCGCCCACTGTTGCTAACAATGACATCAAGCCCCTTACGCAGTCTCTCCAGCTCCGCCCTTTGTTCCCGGCGCGACAACCTTGACCTTGCCCGCCTCAATATCCTCGGCGAGCTTGTCCAGCCGGCTTGTCTTGCCATGATTCTTCCAGGCCGGGAGTCCAGAGTCGAACACGTCGTCCATTTCTTCGAGCGTGAAGCCCTTGGTCTCGTGTGCCATCAAGAACATGTGGATGAAGGCAGCGCCATTGACTGCGCGGTGTTAGATTAGAGAACAGACCGAGACATTGACAACTTACAAGCAGCAAAAATGTAGTACATTCTGTAGCTAAGAGCAGTCAGCGGTGATTTGGCAGTGAAATCAGATCAATGGTCGTCTCCTACTTGATGTTCCATACTAGAGTCAAGTCAGCAATGCCTCCACATCGAGGACTACATCCCTCCAGCACCTCCACATCGAGGACTGGAGTACTTACACAGCGGCGGCACAGCAAAAGCCAGCACCATATTCCAAAACCAGTTCATGGATGTGCTCAGCGACACGGCCTTGGCGCGGATCTTGCTAGGGTAGATCTCGGCTGGGTAGGTCCACGAGGTTGGACCCCAGGTTGTGGCAAATGTGGCCACGAACAGATACGAGCACGCCACAACGGCAGATGATGCGCGACGGTTGTCCACAATTAGCCAAGTGATGGCCTCGTTGCTCTCTGTCCTCGTCTCTTCTGTGTTTAGCTGTCCGTAGTACTGTTGCACCGCACCTGGGATGTGTTAGTACAGAACCAGGCAGGTAGGGGGTGGAACACGAACCAGAAATGAAGAGCCAGGTCATCATGAAGAAGGCTCCGATTACGAGAGAAGGCCGCCTTCCCCACGTATCGAGGAATAAAATGGCGGGAAGAGTCAACAATACGTTGATGACGTACTGGATGGACGCTGTGAGCAACGGCGAGGCAATCTGGGCACCCTCCATGATGTACATAACATAGTCTGTAGAACCATCAGTCTTATCACTGTCACTACCACCAGCGTTTAGTCCTTACACATCATGATGTTCATGCCAGACAGCTGGCTCCACGCCTGGATGCTCATGCCAAGGAAGACGCGTTTCAGCATGCTTCTCTGGGTGAGGGCCCTGAAGCTGCTGATGGCCTCTTCTCGGTCAAATCGCAGCGAGTCTTCAATCTCGCGGTACTCGGCGAGCACCTTGGGGTGGTTGATGTTGCCATTCCCGTGGAGCTTGGCGAGAACGTGGAGGGCCTCTTCCCAGCGGTCCTTGGACGCCAACCACCGCGGGCTGTAGGGGAAGAAGAAGAGTCCGATCAGCAGGAGTATTGCTGGGATCATTTGGATACCCCACGGGATGCGGAATGCGGCTGCAGGCTGGTTGGGGTCTTTGGGTCCGCCGCCGATGCCCTCAGCAGCTCCGTACTCTGCCTTCTTGTCAGTAGTTTTTCAGTAGATGCAGTGAAGGGGCACTGACGGACAAAGTATTGGATTAAGATTCCCCAAGTGAGGGCCCACTGCTGGAGGCTGAGTAGATTAGCATCTGAGTATAGATCGATGGGTGCAGTCTTACCTCACCACCCGGCCACGAATCTCTTTTGGCGCAATCTCCGACTATCAAATGCTTTAGCATACAACCATCTAAGAATTCCAGCTGCGCAGACGACCTACCTGGTAGATGGGCACCACGGCGCTTGCTATGCCGATACAGCAGCCAGAAACAGTCCGACCAACGCACAGCATGGTAATATTCTGGGCAGAGCACTGAATGATGCTCCCGATGATCCAGAGCACGCAGCTGATCTGCATCGCCACCTTTCTCGAGTATCTATCGGCGAGGAACGACGACGTCAGGGATCCGAAGAGCGAGCCGGCGGGCATGGAGGCCGTGATGCCGCCCTGTATGTACGACTTGGGTCGGCCAAAGTGTCGCAGGTAGGCTTCGGTGCCGAGCACACCGGCCATGGACGAGATGTCGAAGCCAAACAGGCCGCCGCCTGCGGAGTGTCAGTCAGCTCACAAGGAAGGCACTTCCATTGACGCAAATGCCTCGCCAGGGGCGTAGAAAAGGAATGGAGTCAACATACCGATGGCTGCAAAGCCGCAGATGAGGTAGACACTTGACGCCTGATACATAGTGTCCGGTCGAGGCTAGCAGTGCTCTGTGGTTTCTGGAAGAAAATTTCAAGAGAGATGATTCAGCGCCCGTTTCGAGGACGGAATGGCCATGACGCGCAAGGGTCGAGTCCCCTTCTCATATGGCTGCGGAGGGGTGGTAGCTGCTTCTTTACACCTCTGCCTCGCATAGACTCCCAAACCCAGTCTACACGCGCATCCAGCACACGACCTACAGCGTGGCGATCTTTTGAGGAGGGACGAAACCCAAATACCCAGGCGTCGCAGCAGCGGGCCGAATTGCATGACACGTTGGTGCTGCCTTGGGTGCCGAGCCACACTGCTCCAGTATCATCAAGGGCAGACGCCCAATCGAATTCGGCAAGTTCATAAGCAGTGCTATGTGACTTGCACAAGCAGTATCACAATTGCATAGGTTGTCGGATGTCTTCATCCTTACACTTGGGTTCTATGTGCAAACAAGCTTGCTCCTAGTGCGAGCCTATAATATGGAGCCACCCACTGCCCATGAGGTACTCCACAAAGCTGACGCTGCCACTGACCCTGATACGACTACCGAAATCATTGAAACAAATGACCTAGTATACGAATTCACGGCCACAACTTTCAAGATAACCTCGCGGCTTCCCTTTGAAGGTGCGGAAGATACAGCTGCGGCAATAGCCAAGTTTCTAGCTGTCGAGTACTTGGAATGCTACGAGAAGTCGAGCAACAAAGCCCAGTTGCAGAGGTTGATCAAGAAAGGAGTTCTTCCGCATCCTGCGGATTGTCACAAGAATGTGGAAGAAGCCATTTAGCATTGCAGGCATGCTCAAGTTGAAAAAAAGAACATCGTCACTCTGTGACAACCCGATAACAGCAAGTACATCACCAGGTCGACATCCCTCTCCACGTCCCTACATGAAGCAGAGCGCGCAGTGAGGAAAAGGTGCGGCACAAAGCCACCGAGACTTCCATTGGGCCGGAAAGCCCATGCTGAAGAGCGAAAATCCCTGGTCTTCAACCAGCCACCGCCGTGTGAACAGTGCAAGTCGGTTCTCTCCTGTGTCTTCTGTCAGCTCGGACGCACGCGCTGTTCGTCGTCTCACGTTGGGCGCCCGATAAACGGCCATCGTCACTGCACTCGAGTGTTAGCGGCTGCGTATTGCAGGTTGAAAATGTCGTCAAATTGAGGCCACTGGGCCTTGGACCGAGTATATGAATGTCTCAGTCCGCACAAAACAAGAAACCCGGCGACTGATTCGACACAACGCCAAGCCAGAGCGGGATAATGACTCATGCCGCCACCTCTATAGGATACAGTAGCTCCTTAAATCCGAAACCCCCGTTGCATCTATCATATCACCATCGTAAAGCACGTCTCCATGTAGGTATGCCCAGGCCGCCAGGTGGAAGCTCGTTACTCGGCCGTTTGCAAAATACATAATAAAAGGATATCAACCAAAATAGATAGGACACAGTCCCAGGATATCAAAGCAATTGAAGCAAACAGCCAATCGTTGGCGGTCGTAGTCAGCATCAAGCGACTCAAGATGAACAAGGACCGATAAACTTCTCATGGACATGTTGAAGATAGTCCCGCTGCATGCGGAACGAGGAGTAGTCACCGTTGAGGATGACATCGAGAATTCCGCCTTGCGAGGGATCTTTCGCAATCAGGAGCATTCGATTGCTCAACTTGTTGTACGCCTCGTCGAAACGGTCCACGATTGCGCCCGTGTTGGACGACCCGCCCGAAATGTCGTTTGCGGGATTGTTGGGGTCGATGATTGACAAGCGATCCATGTTCTTGTAGGTGAAGCTTCTGACATTGAACTGTTACATGTCAGCATCGAGCGACTAGACACATCACATTGCAGGAATGCCTACCTTTGGAACGTATCCCGCGGGTCGGGTGAGCGAGATAGCGTTGGATTCATATCGGAACCTCCGTCCATACAAGCTGAAGAACTCGAGGAGCATCTCGCCCAGGTTGTGCTCGGGGATGAGACTCCGGCTCTGGACCTGAGGCATGAGCTGGAGCATACTCACCACCAGGCAAATAACCGAAAAGCCACCAATCCCACCATTGACAGGCTCGTTGAGGCCGCGCATGAGGAGGAAATGCTTGATGACGGTGACGAGGATGGGCATGGCCGGGTACTGCTTCTTCCAGTCCAGGAACGTGTCAATGGCGGAGACACCACCCAGGTTCTCAAACGACACGTCGACCTTTAGGCCGGTGAGCTTGTCGACGAATTTGACGAGCGGAATGCGAGCGTGGGCAATAACCTCGATCGAATCCACGTCGGCCACTCGCTGGGATGTGAGGAACTTTTGGAACTTGTACAGCCAGCTCTTGGCGCTGAGATACGTGGGCGGTCCGCCTCGCATGTAGCTCGCCGAGCAGACGACAAGATCCATGTCAGCGGTCGGCAGGTACAGGCCAGACATGAAGGAGCCAAACGGCTTTACGACGGCACTGGCAAAGTTTCGGCCGTCGCGACGCATTGCTTTCTCGAGATTCGTGACGAGGTTATCCCGAATCCGTTGCTCAAAGTCCCTCGGTCGCACATACTCGTAGAAATCCATAACTTCTTTGTGTAATCTGCGACCTATTAGTGGGTGCGACCGCAAAAAATCTAGAAGAACATTACCGGAATGCCATATCTTTCGTCGTAGAATGGTCGACAGCCCATGGGCACGGCTCCTCGTTGGCCTTGGGCAGCCAGCTCGCGACCATGGAACCCTTTGCGGGCTTCGTTGTGGCCCTCTTCAGCTGTCCATAATCTGGAGGTTTGATCTCGTCATCCGCAGTGCGCTTGCGCGAACCCAGAGGCCCGTTTCGGTCGCGCCTTGCCGTTCCTTCGTCCTTGGGCGCGTCTCTCGCCCCGCGCGGTCCAGTCGGGGCGCCCACTGGAGGCGGAGGCGGAGGCGGCAGCGAAGGGGGCGGGGGCGGAGGAGGTGGTGGCGGAGTGGCCTCACGAGTTGTTGGGCGGGTCGGCCCGTCGTCCTCATCAGACAGATCAAAGGACAGGAAGTCCTCAGCTTTTGATGTGGATGCTTCTTTTGCCTCGGCCTCTTCCACACGCGCCTTGCGGATCAGCTTGACCATGTCACGCTTCTTCCGCTGTGACTCGTCGGGGCATGGCAATGCTGTGTACGGATCGGGGTTCGACCACTTCGGTACGTCCTCTGCCGAGTTTTGCTCGGTGGTGGTACGCGCTCGTTTCTTGGAGGGTCTTTCGGTTTCTGAGGATGAGGAGATGTCCATGTCAAGCTCATCGTCATCCGAGAGGTCGCTAAGATTGCGGTACTTGTCCGCGCCGTCTATTCCGAGGCGTTCCTCGGGCAGATTAGCCGTTGCGCCAGAGATGATAGCACGCTCAGAGGGCTGCGGAGGCCGCCATGGTCGACTTCCGGGAGGGCGTCGTCCCTGGCCACGTCCCTCGCGGCGCCCTCCTCTCCGATCTGGACCACGGTAATTGTTGGGAGGCGGGTATTCGGAAATGCCAGCGGGCTTATCGAACCGGAAGTTGAAGTCTCCCTGAGGCACCTGCGGCCGATATGAATCTCGTGGGCGGTAATCGTCATAGGCTGGTGTTCTGTCGCCTGGTCGCCAGTTATCGGACGCGCGGTCGTTGTAGCGAGGAGGGCTTTGGGGGCGGTAGGGGCGGTCTCTGTTGGCGGGAGGGCCGCCGCCACGGCGACGTCCATCTTGCCGCGGTCGCGGTTTGTTGCGCACCATATTGATTCTGGTCAACGCGTCTCGTCTGCTCGGTGGGTGATGACGTTGGTGTAGAGAGTTGGGCTGAGGCGGGCCGCAAAAAAATTGAAAATGGTGGCGGCTGCATTCGCGCTTGCGAAATCGCGCTTGGCGAGGCAGGTGGGGCCCATTTACGCGGTTGCTGACTCAGCAGTCTCCAAGTCTACCCTAAGTCCGGAGGACAAAGAAGGGGCGGGTTTGAACGGGTTTGAGGTGGGAAACAGGCCGAGAAGTCGCTTCAGTGGCTTCATTGTCGATATAAATTTACTGCTTGGTGTTCTGTTGCGTTGCGTTGCGTTGCACTCTTCCGAGTGTGGTGCTGGCTAAGCGTCGTGGCACACATCAAGCCATCAAAGTACTAAGTTACAATGGTACCTGCTCAAATCTAACTGAAGCAAAACACCAAAAATTTAGCAGGTTCATCAAGACGGGGGTAATTATACAAGTTGTACGAGAAACACCCTAGCTGGATATCTAATTTATCTTCTTCTTCTGCTGCCTCTCCGCAGCCATCCTATTCACCTTCTCAATCTCAGCCCGCGCCCCCGGCCACTTCTTCCGCTTGCCATCAAACACGCGCCAGTTAAAGGGCGTGAAGATGCCATCCACCATCATCCTGTACAGCTCGCGCTCGCGGAACCAGAAGCTCCATCCCTTCCACCCCCAGCCGAGGTACTCGTTGACGCCCGTGCCGGCCGCCTCGTTGGCCCAGTTCACCCACTCGGCCTGCCGCACCCACATGGGCATCGCGTTGCCCTGCTCAGCGATGCTGATGATGTAGGCGTGCTGCCGGTCGACGGCGCGGTTCATGTCCCGGAGCGACGGCAGCGACGACGCGCCCTTCCACACCTGCGCGACGGCCATGGTGCACAGGTCGTACAGCGGGAACGCGCCGGTGGCGAAGGCGACGCAGCCCATGAAGGCGAGCGAGTCCGGGTGGTCGAGGGAGAAGACGTTCTGGTAGAGGCGCGCGAGCGGCTTCCCGCGCGAGCCAATGGCCGCCGCCCACCTGGGGCTGGTGTTTCGGGTGGGATCGACGGCCGGGTCGAGCAGCACGAAGTCGTTCTTGTAGCCGGTGCACCAGATGATGGTGTCGGCCTCGAGGCGGGTGCCGTCATTGAGCTCGACCTCGTTGGGGCCCGCAATGCGCTTGATGCCCTCGACGGACGTGATATCTCCCGATTCGAGCAGGTCGACAAGGCGGTCCGAGATGATGGGCACGTTGTGCTTGATGGGAGGCGGGGGAGAGAATCCCCATTCGGGCCGAATGTTGAATGTCTTGTTCTGCATCTTGACAACCACCAGATTGACGAGCAGATCGGCGATGGATGGCAGATGGAGCTCGAGGAAGCCCATGATGCTGGCCTTGCGCGCCGTCATGGAGTGATCGAACGGCACGCACCTTGGCAGCTGGCCCGTGAATCAGCCAATTGAGCGAGGGACGCAATATTTATTAGGGAATTTTACTCACCACAATGGCGCCGTGGTTGTGCGAGAGGTAGACCTTGTCGGCCTCACCACATAGCGCCGCGGCCGTGTCTGCTCCTGTGTTGCCGAGGCCGACGACCACCACCTTCTTGCCCTTGAAGAGCTCTGGTCTGATGCACAGGTCAGCATAGCGAATAATTGCAAGGACAATCCCGTAGCTACATACTGCTTGAAGGCGCGCGAGTGCAGGATTTCGCCCTTGAACTGGTCCTGGCCCTGCAGCGTCGGGACGTTGGGTCGCGAATTGATGCCCGTCGCGATGATGACCTTGTCAAAGTACTGGGACTCGCCGTCCTCAAGCTCAACGATCCAGCGCTTCTGCGCGTCGTCGCGCCGCACAATCTTGACGGCCGTGCTCAGGCGCAGCTTGGACGCCAGGTTGAAGTGCTCGACGTAGCTCTCGAGGTAGCGCTGGACATGTTCGGCGGTGCAGTGGCTGGGCGTGTCGTCGGAGAAGGGAAAATCGGTGAAGCAGCCCTAGAGCTGGTCAGTATGGCGACAGCGTGGGCTCGTGCTAAATAGGCCTGAGACGTACGCGCTCCTTGGAAATGTTGATGATGGTAGCTGTGCCTCTGCGTCAGCTACTTGCCTGCTGCGGGCTCGCTTCAATTCCTAAGACATACTCTTTAAAACAGACGTCTTGTCCTCATCGGTGTAGTGCCACAGTCCGCCGACGTAGCTGTTGCGCTCGAAGCCCGTCACATTGAAGCCCTCCTCCGACAGGTTCTTGAGTGCGACAAGTCCGAGGACGCCTGGGTGAGGGTCAGTGTCTAGCTTAAAGTCTCGTATGATGCGGGCTCGAGGAGGGGTGTTCTGGCAGGGACATGCGCACCTAGGCCGATGACGGCGACGGTTGGAGGTTCGTCTGTCATGATGTTCGTCTTTCGCAGAGGCGGCAGAAGCAACCGCTTTCATCCCACTGCGCACAGCAGACTTCATTGCAGGAGTTAAGTAGCATTGCCATGACGGCGTTGGCATCGAGGCTGTCTCCGTTCATCTTGGCAAGTGGATCTCGTCTTTTCAGCTGAAAGCCTGAGACCCCATCCGGGTGCTGTTGTGCCTTGGGCGGAACGGAGCCGGGATGCGGGTCGTAAACGATGGCTTGCAAGCCACGCGGCCAATGCACCAAATGGCGGCCAATCCCATCCACAGAGGCACCAACGGGGACATGGCAGTCCATCCGCCGAAGAAAAGTGCCTGTTTCTGGTCACGCGAGCGGTGACAAGCGTGCTCGCTTGGGCCTCGGAAATACGACACAACCTGTGGTGGCGCCCTTTGATGCGATTGATAAGATAAGGTGACATGATGGGCAACTGTACCCCCTGCCGTCGGTTTGGCCCACCGCGGAACTAGTGTGCAAATACTGTACGTAATGCAGGACAGCAAATTCCAATTAATTCCTCCTGCGGCTGCTTGAAACCATCCGACTCCGGCTTTGGATCGGTACCAGGTGGCGGTTGTGTGCTGCGCCGCGACAATCACACGGAACATGTTTCACTACATGTAGGGCGGTATCGACACCTCTTCAAGGGTTTAGTATTTTCCCGGTTGGCCTCTGAGCGGATGATAGTGAGGGAGCACGGTGGTTCTCAGATGGTTCCTGGACACGTAGTGAATCTATGCCTCGTCTCGCTTTGATAGGAAGCATCGTACTAAATTGTGGGTCGATGGTCGATCATGTTTTCTACATGGACTTCAGTTCCGAGAAAGGTCACAGCTGTAGGCGAGTCCCGTCCACCGGGCTCTCCTCACGTAGTCCGTCTGATCCAATCCATGGTCAAGCCAAGGCATCACCGTGCCAGGCGAGAGGCGCCGACTAAAGGCTGCTGCTTCGGGTACTGACTGTTCTTCTTGATTTGATTAATCATATCACTTCGGCTCATGAAAGTAGAAGGTCAAGCTGAACGGCCATACAGTCTCATCAAGACGTAATGTCAGTTGAATTCATTAGGAACCATTAACGTGTGGGCTCGTCTAAATCTTCTCAACTCTAACCTCCTTGCTCTTGTCATAATCATCCAGAATCTTCTCATCAACCACCTCGTGGAACACGTCAACCTCGGTAGAGGAGAACTTGCGGGCGCTGACCTTCTTCTCGAACAGGACGCTGAGCTCGGCATACGTGCGGCCAGCCGGCTCAGGAAGGCGGAAGTAGGTGTACACAACGCAGAGGAAGCAGGTTCCGGCCTGTAAGACTTGTTAGCGGCTTGTTTGTGGATTCAATCGCATTGCAGTGGCTCACCCAGAAGAAACCGGTGTAGTTGCTCCAGTCCCATGCGGTAGGGTTCAGCATGTAAGGCGACAGGACAGAGTTGACGATGCCAACAATGTTGCTGTATGGATATTAGTCCAAGTTCCCATGATCCAGTGTCGAAACAACTCACTATAGAATACGTCCAAGAGCAATGGTCTTGACTTGGAGTCGTCGAGAAGGCAGCTCGCCGACAAGAGAGTAGCACACAGAGCCGACGGTAAGCTGATACACGACGGCCCAGAGAATCATGATGGCGCCAGTGGCCATCGCACCCGTTTCCCTGTTGGACTCGGGAACGAGGCCGAGGAAGCCGAGGACCAGAAGGAGGGTGAACAAGCCGCAGAGTCCATAGAGATAGAGGGATCGGCGACCGATTCCAGACTTCATGAGGCCCCAGGCACCAAACACACCGATCATGTTGATGGCGTACTGACCCAGAGCAAAGGAATAGGCGTGCTTGGCGGGCAATCCTGCCTGCTCGAGGAAGTAGGTGGAGTAGCCGGAGAAGGAGTTGCCGCTCAGGTTCTGCATAGCCCAGACCATGCACACAATCTCAGTGCGGCGGAGGTCAACGCCCTTGAAGCAGTCGAGGTATGAGCTGCCGGCAGTGATCTTCTCCTCAAGCGCAGTAGTGTGGACCATCATGGCAATAGTCTCGTCCGCGTCAAAGTCCGTCTCGCGGTCCTGGCTAGTAAGACGGAGCAGAGACTTCTTGGCCTCATCGGTGCGGCCCTTTCGGACCAACCACCAGGGGGATTCGGGAGCCAGCCACAGGCCGACGAAGAGGGGAAGGGGCCAGATCCACTGCAAGCTGTAAGGAATGCGGTAGGCCCATTCATCCTTGCGCTCGAGCATGCCCCTGAGGATACCGATGCCAATCTCCTGGCCCAGTCCCCAGCAGAAGTTGACGTACGTCGTCAGGTAGCCTCGCAGCGCGATGGGGCAGACGTCAGAGGCATATGTGACTGTGATGGTCTGGAAGATGCCCCAGGGGAGACCGCAGAGGATCTCAGCGGCAAGGAGGGTCTGCACGTTCTGCGCAGTGAAGAAGAGGGTGATGAAGGCTGACAGCCAGACCAGGCAGCCCATGATGGTGTAGCGGTAGCCGATGCGCTCAGAGATCCAGCCGTTCAACAGAAGGCCGATGATGGAACCGACGTTGGCACCCTGATCAATGCTGGTCAGTCCGCTTTCCTGAGAAGTAGGTTTCGAAATTGAGAGGAATTGTCACTTACATTGCTCAAACCAGCCTGCCAGGCAGCAGAAACCTGGTATGTGCCATCGGCAGTGATCTGGCCGTACTTTTCATTCCACCGAGCAAACGCGTCTGCACACAGGAGTTAGACCAAAACTGCGGCTTCATCACTGGAATAATGGGCGATTGCCAGGGCTATACATACAGAAACCGTTGACCAAGCTGAGGTCAAAGCCTTCCATGACGATGCAGGTGGAGATGAGGATGCTCCAACCGATAGCCTTGGGGTACAGCTTGAGACCCTGGAGCAGGGTCATGCTGTGCTCCTTGTCGGCAGCGGCACGAGCATGGTCAATGACTGTGGGATGAGTCTTTGCCGGGTCGGAGGGCAGGTCTGGCGGCGCGGCCTGGGAGACGTCCTTTTCGGCCATGATGATGTTTGGACTGGAAACGAATTTGTGGTGCAAGCAGTGCAAACGCTAACGATGTGATTGGACAGAAAAGAATTAAAATGCGGGGAATGGGGGATTTCTGGGGAAACCAGGCTGGGGAAGCTGGGGAACAGAGGGCGATATTGGGGTAGCAGAAGAGAGAGAATTTATTCAACGCGCTCCCCACGCCTCAGTAGAACAACAGATCGGACTTCTCGCCGGCGACGGACAGGGGAAAAGAGAAAGAAACGGATGAGCGGATGAGCCAAGGGCGTGCTTAAGCTCGTTTGGGCGGCGCTAGAGCCAGACTGAGGTAGAAGGGCGGCCTGCCAAGGACCAGGTTGAAGAATCTGAGGGGATCCAGGCGTCCCCCTTTTGGGGCAGACCACCCGGTCCGCGCCCGCACACCACTGGCTTATTTTTCGCGTGTTGGTCATTCGCTGCCCCTCCTCGCGTGCCCATGGGGGTCGAAGTGGGCGATCCAGTTTTCCGTCTCCACAACGCTTCGCGGGTTTTGCCCGAGGTCCAGCTGAATGGTCTATGCTTTCTCCCCAGTGTCACGTAATGCCCTCGTTGGGTAATCAAGAGAGATGAACCAAGAGCGGACCCGGAGCTGCGTTTGATCAGAGGTTGGGGCTAGCGGGCGCCCTAGACGCCTTCCACACGTGGGTTCGGCTGAATGACGCGCCACCGTTGACGGCTTGCGATTCGTCGTCTCGAGGGCGATGAAATCCTCCGATGTCCAACCAGCAGACCTTGACGGCTGGTGGCGCGACTAGTGAGCAGACTTGTATTTGATGCGCAGCCGCCATTGGACGGGATGTGTTGGGGTAAAAACCTAATGTATTGATAAGGCCGAGTTCATGCATGGCATGGCTGAGTCGCTATATCACCATTTGCCGTGCCCATTGCCGCCAACCATCGGCTTAACCACCGAACCCATCATTTCTGCGTACGTAAACTTGCTCATGACCTTTATACTAATGCATCTCAGCTACTGGGCGCCATCTTGCCCGTCCAGCCCAAGTGCGATTTATCGTCAATCTCCATCGTCTTAAAGTTGTAGAAGCACGGAAAGTACTCGGGTGTGTTCTCAAAGTCGAGCTTGCTTGGTGGCTTGGCGTCGCCCGCGTCGCGGCAGTTGAAGTTGTTGATCATGGCGCCGCGGAAGTCGGAAATGTGCTTCTTGACCTTGTCCACGTCGCTGTCGTCCATGACCTTCATGCTGCTGCCCGTCACGCTCGTGCCTTGTCGCTCGTCGCCGAGGCAGATGCAGTTCTAGGAGTTGGTTAGCTGTTTGTAAGCAACACGGCTACTGGATTGACTCACGTCGTCGTGCCAGATGCACGCGTTGTTTGCTGTGCACAGCTTCTCGCTGATGTCCACCAACTTGCGGGCGCCGCAGCCTGTGAAGCTCGAGCACTTGCTCTCATCCTGCACTACACCGACCTTTGTGCTCTTCTGCAATAGAAATTTAATTGGCGCACATTGTCTGTGCTTTAAGCAAGTAGATATCGTACCTTGTGGATGAGAACGCGGTATCGCCCCTTGTTCTCCGTCTTCATCGCCTTGACGAGGACGACCTCCCTCTGGAGTGGCAATCAGCAACAAAATCTCAGTCATGGCTTATCCTTGGGCTTACCATCTTCCTACTAGTGTTGTCCCGCCACAGATTCATGGCAAACTTGACCAGGTCCCAATCGAGGAACGCGCCGTCGTCAAAGAGGCTAATGAGCCAGTCGTTGGGGGGCTTACCATCAAGCATCTCCTTTGTGGGCGTCCCCGAGAAGAGGTTCTCGGCAGTGCTGTTGAGGCCGTTGAGGAGGCCCGTGAACATGTTTCCATACTCCTTCTCCAGCTCCCAGTTGAGCTTCTCGGGCGTCACCTTGTCGCCCGGACCGGTCGACGCAACCAGGTTGAAGACACCAACCATGATGGTAAGGGGGTTCCCGGCCTTGCCTAGCGCCTTGGGCTTGCCGCCCTTGTCTCCATAGCTCTGGGCCATGGTGCCGTCCAGCCCAGCCAGGGAGACGAGGATACCGATCATGAGGGTCAGCACGTTGACATCCTCCTTGGGGGGTGTGCCGTATTCATCAATGATGGACTTGATGTCTCTTGTGATTGCCGTGATGGTGTCGCTGGTGATCTCAGTCGTTACCTTTTGGAGAAAGCTGTGCAGATGCGCGATTGACAAGTGGACATAAAAGGCCTCAACGGGCTGGTAGCTGGTACAGGCCATTGTCTCTGGGCCATCGCAAGCGCCGGTGTTGAGCGACTCGCAGTGGTAGGTAGAGCCACCTGGGGATCAAATCGTCAGTTTGATAGTTGACATGGGACATTTCTCTCTGGTCTCACCTTGACCCCCACCAGCAATTGTGCTCATGAAGAACTTGTCCGCCCAGTTATCGATCCCGTTCTTGTCTACGAATTCTTTGAAGAACTTCTTCGCACCGCTCTTTTCCCACGTCACAGCAGCAGCCTCGGGGTTGCCACCACTGAATGACATCTTACACTTCTCCGCGGGGGAGGGATCCTGTCTGGGAATGATGTAGCAGCTGGCAAGATGACCCATGGCCATCATGCCGGTGATGAGGGAAGTCTTGAGGCCCATGATTGAATTTCTTAGACTTTTTCTTTGTGCCGAAGTAGAGAAGAAGAAAAGAAATCCGCGAAGCCAGCCCAGTCTGAGAAGAAGTCTGTGGAGAGGAGGTGTGCTGTTTGGCTGGTGATGCGAGGCTACTTTCATCATAAACAACAAGGTGATATATATATTTCGCCGTCAATTCTGTGACCCAGTATTGCCGTTGAGGCGTATGCTTGTCGTCAAACTACTTGGCACGGTCCAGGAAATGATGTTGTCTCCATGGTCTCATTTCCGAGCCTCCGAGGCACCCCGCGGATCCTTTCCAGGCAACATCGAAAACCCCAGACTGTCATGCGGAGGGAGTGGGGATCTGTTATATAATTCTGGCCCTGCCAAGGACGTGCTCACATGCCCCATTGGGACTGGTAGCCTGACTGAGGCCCTATTTTCAGATTTTTTGATGCGGGCAGGATCTGTCCGCCGCGGGGGATCGAGAACCTTGTCCCCAGATGGCCTCCGGGTTACGGGGCCGACATCGCCATTCGTCCTCTCAACTGGCTCCGTTTCAGGGATCATTATCCTTCTGGGGGCGCAACCACGCGAGCTTTTTCTAAACGCAGCTTGCTTTTGAGTTGGCCAAGGTGCAGGATTGGCTTTGTTGACTAGGCACACCCACATTGATGGAGAATCTGGGGATTCTCTTACGTATATGTCCCTTGGCACACCCCGATTGGGTGTTCGGCATCGGCCCAGCCAAGCTCCAGCCTCCTGCCGGCAGAGGCACACCGAAGCGAACACATTAATAGTACCCTGTAGCTGCAGATGCAGGCGGTATAGGCAGCCGCATTCTGTATCCAATAAGCCCAGTCCTTGCCGGTTTCCATGTCCCTATCGAGTAATTCGACAAAGTACACCTTACTGAACCCATCTTCAGCGTTAATTGTGTCAAAATGACTCCCCTACACATGCTGGCTTGAAACTGGGCATCTTTATGTGCATCCTTGCCGACTGGTTTGCCACCTGAGGTGTTTTCCGGTCTTGGCTGCAGTCGGATGTTGTGGCATGGTCATACAATTACATCATAGATGGGACATCCAACAAACCCTGGCATGTTGCTTGCATGTCTGCCTGGGCGGGCTAGGTGGAGAGAGAAAGACAGCGAGAATCTACAATGACATGGTGTGAGAATTGTATCAGAATAACAGCTCAGGCTAAATCTGTACAACACGTATTTTCCGTGAACTTGAATGAGTGCGGAGAAAGGTGTGTTGAGGCCTTGAACCAAGGCCTGGGATGTACGAGGCCAGTCTTCACTCCCTCATCATCCCCAACGCAATGTCCTTAAACTCTTGGCCAAACTGCAGTGCTGCCTTCCACTCCTGAGGGATGCTACCCTCGCCGTCCCTCGCGCCCAGTAGTCCCCCAGCAATGGCAGCATTGGTATCCGTATCCCGGCCGATCCGCACCACATCCACTAGAACGTCTTCGAAGTTTCTCCCATCAAGCAGGGCCGCGACGGCAATTGTAAGAGATTCGAGGACGTAGCCGCTGCATCCTCCAGCCATCTCGGGCGGCGGACCGCGCTCGGCCATGTCTGCTATTTTCAGCACTCTGCCCAGCTTGATTGCTTGCGAGACCTCTTTTGGTCCCCGGCCCTCCAGCTGCATGGCAGCATCCTCACCGGCTTGGACGGCATCGGCCGGTGACGCTTCGTTGATTAGCTCCGACACCATTACGTTGTATGCGGCACAGGCGGTAGTGCATCTGAAGTCATTGTGCGTAATCTTGCTGATTCGAATGCTCTCGTAAATGAGCTTCTCGCGGTCAGGCTGGAACAGCGCCGTCGGAATGCACCGCATCAGGCTCCCATTGCCAGCGCTGCCTTGCCCTGCTCCGGCGCGGTCCGGATCCTTCGAATCCTGGAATCTGCCGAGTCCCCTGGCCGTGGCGATGCCCATGTCCGCCGGATAGGATCCGGGCTGTCGATCAGGCCAGTTGCCTTTCTGCCAATCTAGGAAGTAGTGCCCGGACAGCTTGGCAACGTCATCTCCGGGGCAGAGGTCGCGATACGCAAGCAGGACGCCGCGAGTCATGTCGGTGTCATCGGTTGCATGGCCGGCTGGCCAGTCAAAAGGTCCTCCGCCAACGATTTGTCGAAGTCCGTTAGGGTATCGAGAGCGTATCTGGGCGTGAGACTTGAACTCGACAGTGGCGCCGAGCGAATCGCCCGCATGGACACCGAGAAGTGCGCCGATTACGCGAGACTCGCGCGGCGAGAGAGTTTCTTGTCGGGTAGAAGAGGCCATGCTGCATCTGACTCTTATTCAGCTGGATGGTAGAAATGCGAGGAAGCAGTTTGAATTTCTCCTCGGGGTCCTCTCGTGGCTGCCTATATTGCGGCTGACGAGGCAGTGTCAGTGCGGCCTCATTGTGGCGGTCTTGGCATTGAGCTGTTGCCTAGATCCCAGAAGCAATTAGACGGGTGTTCTATCAAGAGGAGAATAGAAATACCTTTCGGGTTTCGAGTGAACCGAACTGTATTATACTTGATGCTTGATAGACACTGTTTTCATGAAATCGGAGATGGCGGGGCTGGTTACGGACTTGAGTAGTCGGAGACAGACTGCCAACAATCGGAGATCATCAAGCCATCCCAGACGACATGGGCCAATCGGAAACCTGCCCCCCACAACCATATTATTGGGCAGAGTGCTTATTTTCAGTTAATTGGCTCAATACCAGGATCTGCACCCAGCACCTCCCTGCACCTGGATTGCTGACCTCGGAAAGGCGGCATTGGAAAGGGGGAAACAAAATCACGGGCAGACGGGAAACCAGGGAGCCTGGCAGAGCACCTTAACCGAGCGCAGATCAATTACCAACAAAGTTTCTATAATTCTAAATGAGTAACTTTTCAACACAGAATATACAACTGGCTATATGTTCGCCATGTATAACACGGGAGCGGGCCAAACATATTCATCCCGATCCTCATATGCGTCGGTCTCAACCGTCCTTGCGCCCATCGGCTTGTCGATGCACACTTCTCGAATCTGCTGCCATGACTTCCCTGGAAGGTCTTTTCGGATGTTGCGGCTGACGAGTGGCGAGTCCAAGTGCTCTCTGTAGTCGACCCCGAAGCCTCTTGTTGCCACAATCAGCATTTCCTTCCCTTTCTCGGTTTTGCTCATGATGGCTTCATCCTCTTTCATCCCATATGCATTTTGGTCTGCTCTATTGCCTGGAATCTCCTGTTCAAAAGGTTCGAGAGACTCAGCCGTGAATATGGAGCCCGGCTGATCGGACACGGTCGAGCGATAAGCGGCAACAGTCGGGCGAGTGTGTGCGCCATCCCTCACCTCTAACTTGCTGCGCCAGACAGAAGGCTGAGGTGCTCTGCAGACCCTTGGGACATCTTCGTCCCCGTCATTGCCAAAGTGGGCGATATCGACCTTGGCGAATCCTAGCAACGCTGAGCTGGCAGTGAAGAAGCGTAATTCTCTCCAGCCACCGCTCTCCGCGAGCAATCCGCCCACAGTCGCGTAGTTGACATCCATGGACTTGTCACCAACGACAACAAGTCGATCAAGGCAGAGGTCTGGAAGCAGCTTGAGTGTTGCGTAGAGGCGGTATGAGACCCGCCGGCCACCGATCGAAAGTCGAAGCGGTGCTGCTGAGACGCGCATGTAACGAATTTGCGAGATGATTTCCGCAGGCAGAGGGATGAGCCTATCAAGCATAGTTCGAGGATCTTCAAAGCAGAAGAGAACCTGGCTGATCCACTTTGTTCCAACTTCCTCTCTTGCGCGATGGCATGTTCGTAGTATTGACAAGGCGTGCTGACGAGGCTGAATTTCGACTTGGTTGAAGAGGCTTAGTGTCGATCTAGTGCCCCAAGTGAGGCGGGTAGATAGGAATATGTAAGAGTAAATCTTGTTTCGGATTTCTTGGGGAAGAAGCTGAAAGAACAGGGAATTTCGCTGGGAGTCGAGGGGGACAGATGACGGTTGGCTATCAGATAAGCGGTTATCGGCGTCAAAACCCGGACTGCCCACACCCGGAACCCCCCTCTCTTCCATGGTGCTATGATTTGCGGCGAGTGCGAGAGTGGCACTGAAATCGGAGTGGGTGAGAGGGCAATATCGTGCGGGAATAGCCGTGCAACTTGATGTGATTATGTGGTAAGGGAGCGAAAACGAAATCCGCTAGCGGTGCCACGTCGTGACGCCATGGTCAAGTGTGGAACCGTCAAAGTGGGGTGTTTTCTTTAAATTGGCGGTGGCAGCACCACCACACCCACGATGTGAGGCGAAGAGCTGCTATTGGGACAAGAGCTTGTTATCGCAGCCTCGGAACGAAGTAAAGAATACGAGAGGAATCCGGGCCGAAGCTTCTCTTTATCGTCAAAGAACGGCAGCATTTACTACGAATTTATTTTGCTGCATGTTCACGGTGGCGATTTGACAATCTGACAGGGGTAAAGCACTAGAACTGTCTCGACACTTGGATATCAGATAAGCTAATGCAGTCACCATAAAGAGGTAGCATAGAAATATGTAAGTGGGGGCTCGAACTGCATAAACGCGGCCCTTCAGCACAGGACGAGTTGGAGGAAGCTCCCATCCCCGTCAGTTCTCCACATCGCATCGGAGTCGGAGATGGCGTTTTGGAGGCGTGCAATGTCTGCCGGGCGGAGCACCAGATCGAGTCATTTGAAGTATCGCGCTTTATTGTGGCCTATCTTTCCTCCCCGATAGACGAGGGAAAGATATGGAGCTCCTGTGATGAGAGTATTTTCTTCCCCATTTTTGTACCTCCCAGCTTCGATGCGATTCCGATGCGACCAAGACAACCCAAAGGGAAAAGGAAAATAGTAGCAAAACCTCCTTCATAGGGACATGGCCCTACTATGAATTGGCCGTCATGTACATTCAGTTGAGAAGGAGTAGCTTGGGTGAATTGCAACAGATCAAGGAAAAGTTTGGCCATTGAGGGTGAATAAACAAGCATGCATCCTGGGAAGGGATAGTACAGCACAAGCTGAAGGAACCTGGTGCAGTTTTTTGACTGGGACACGACAAGAAAGCGTCTGGGCTTACTTTGGTAGTTTGCCATGGGTTCGTTTCGCCACTCGTGTCTGCCCGGCAGTTCCTTCCACTGAACCACACTTGGCATGTGAGCAAAGTAAAGCAAATCAAGCCCATGGTCTAGTGCCGCGAAGTCGTTCTTGCATCGCGCATCTCTGTATTTGCGCATGATCTTGGCATGGCTATCCACGGAGGTTGCGCGGAAATACCAGAATGGTCCATCTTTAAACCAGGTACAGTAGCGGATGCTTAGGTCGGCATCCATCTTCTGGAGATTGATCACCGTCTGGGTCCCTGTCTTGAGGTCCGCCATATCGGCCAGGAGGGTCTCCTCAAAGCACCAAACACCAGTGCGGAATGCCTGAAAATTTCCGGCCGAGTTGGTAATATATGCATGAAGGTACTCATATTTTGTGCTAGTTGGCTGCTCCCCCAGCAAGGTGAATGCCCGAGCGGGGTGCAAATATGGGCAGGGTGTGTCAAGAGGTTGCATTTTGAGAAAGTGTAGGCCAGATGAGACTAGGAGTTTTTTCATGTCGTGTGTACTAGAGACTTATAAAGCCTCGTCCGTCGGCGCGAAGGCAATGGTGTCGGTAGGGTGCGTAGGGTGCGTGGGGACGAGGTGAGGACCCGGAAGACTATTCCTGCCGATGTGGCCCAAAGTCAAGAATGCCATAAACTTGCCCAAGGAAGAGATTGGCAATGAATCGGTTCGAGGCGTTGAGAGTTGCCCCTTCGGTGGTGCTTCGAAGATAGAACACTGATTGATCTGCCGTTAGACTTGGCCACGTCTCTGGGAGATGCGACTGGAAACTGTACGGTTTCGTGCTCTGGATGATGTCGCTGGGGAGCCATCTGCGAGGGAAGGCTTGGATTGGGAAATCGGTGCCATGCGCTGCAGGGGAAGATGAGAACGATGTGATATGTGTGTTGGATCGAGGCGGTGGATTGGGTCTGTGTCGAACTCTTGGAGTTGGAAACTCACAGTGCAACAACAGGAAATACGCATTTCAGAACAAATAGCACATGGATTTCTGGCAATGACATTGCTAAGGATGCGCGCCGATTGTGACGGTGTGAACCAGAGCAGTTGTTAGTCCACTGCCCAATCAAGACAAAGCATCAGGCGGGTCTCTGATGCAAAAAGCAATGCGGTCTAAGCTGTTTTAGGAAGGATGCTGCCGGAATGCAGCCTTGAAGACAAGGCAGCAACATTTGATGTCCGATGTGACGACCGGGCTGGTTCCAACTATATAAACAGCAGTAATCGTACTGGGGTTTATGTTAGCAATTGTACCAGGGCGTAATGCTGAGCGTTGATCGGTGTGTAAGACAAATGTATTGTTACGTCTGGTAATAGGTAAGTAGATTGCGGTAACCAAGTTGTATTGATAGCTGAAGAGGCTGGTCCTCTTCATCGTACTATAATAGGGGTATATATACTAGGCTAGTTATGTTTTCCTTTTATCACTTCCTAGTGACAGTTGTCACTGGTGACAATCCTCTTGTCACGGTGATCGTAACAAATCCCCGCGTGACAATCTTCCTGATTGGTGGGCGGGTTTCCTTGTCTGTGCCCACCTTCGGTCCGTTCATTGATCCGGGTTCGCGTGGCTCGGACACGTGCGTTTGCTCCGCACCGTGCATTAACGTCAGGTTCTGACATCCGAGCCTTGAGACACGCATCACCGTCCTCCTCCTTCTGCCACGGCGCCACCAGACAGGATAATGCAGTCGATGTAACCGCCATGCCGCGCAAACGCAAGACCAAGGCAGATTCTGTTTGGGGCAAGATAACCAAGGCCCTTGGGAACTGGGCAAATCTTCGTGAGCGCTACGGCCTCCATACCGAGGAGGGAGCACAAAATGTGATGTCGTTCGTTAGCTGGATCAATTGAATATATTGCAGATGGCTCTTTAACAATCTGATGTTGACTTTTGCTCCTTCTACGGGGCTCTGTAACTATTTCCATGGTTGGAGAGACAAGACCGTCCAGGGATGGGGGTGGAGCGAATGGCCTCCAATACCATCAAAAGCATCGGCACTGACGAGGTTCGCCGACAGAGTGGACCAGCTGTCGATGATAGACTAAGCTGCCTCTCGACTGTTTTATATCAAGCAACAAGCTTCATGGATCCCCAGCCGAGGATATTTCCCAAGCCCTTTGCAGGTGCAGGGGCGTCCACCTCTCTATTTCCATCCGTGGATGCCATGAAAACTACTGTCTCATCCACACGCGCCAGGCATCTTTGCCATTTCCATCCGCGTTGCTTTCGAAATCAAACCAACACGTCACACACTTGCTTTGAGCTTCAAGATATTTGTCAACATTTTTACAACGCCCCATTCAGGCTTGAGCAAGGTGCTAAATTCCCCTTACTATATATGGCTCCAGTGTGTTAAATCCTGGAGCTGTCCAAAATTGTATGCTATTCATGGCATTGCGAGCCGCGTACTGTGGGATTCCGATGTTGGAACTGCCTCCAACGGATGACATCGGCAATTGCCTGCCTTGGTAATTGCTGGGAATGCGACGGACCAACAAGCTGACTGGCGGGCTTGCGCCTTGCCCTGGCTAAGCCCAATCGATGCCAACACTTTGGTGGGGCGGAAACTCAGACCTTGCCAACCCCCACCAACGGCATTGACTTGCCAATTCATTCATTCTCTTGATGCCGGACTGCGCTACCTGCGGGCATCTGGCTGAGAGTGTTGTCCTGAGCGATGGCATCCCGCTCGCAGATCTGTTGGCGACCCGGCCAGAGACATGCGCCACGTGCCATCTGCTGGGTCGTGTCGTCGTGGCCGTCAACGACGGCGAATTTGCGCTGACTGATCTCATTGTCGGCTGGGCTACTTCGCGGATCCTGGGAATGCGACTCGTCGTCGGTGCATGCATTTCAGGAGAGCATTTGTTTGGCATCGACATGATTCCAGCTCCAGGTAATTCGTGCTTTCTCACGAGATGGACCACCACTGACCGACTTCGTGCTGCAGATTCTCCCATCTCGTGGATTGCCTCCAAGCATGGCGAGATGCCGATGGACATCTCTGGAGACACGGGCTCCGAGGCTGCCCGCCTAGCCATCCAGGGCTGGCTCAACATGTGTACCACGAGCCACGGTTGCCCATACACTGCGTCTACTGCGCTCCCTACCCGGCTACTTGATGTCAGTGACCTAGGAAACGTCCGCATCCACTGCCCTGAACCTGGCGAGAAAGGCTCGTATGCGTGTCTTAGCCATTGCTGGGGCGCAGCCCAAACGCTCATGACGACCTCGCACAATATTGAACAGCATCAGAACAGGATACAATTCCAAGACATGCCCAGGGTATTCCAGGATGCTGCCTCAACGGTATCGGCTCTCGGGATCAAGTACTTGTGGATTGACTCTCTGTGTATTGTGCAGGACTCGAGCGAGGACTGGCGGGTTGAGTCTGCACAGATGGCATCCATCTACGCCAACAGCCTGCTCACCATCGCTGCTTCAGCTGCTTCCGGGGATAGCTACGGCCTCGTTGGGAAGTCTCCAGATTGTCACACGTTCCAGACCATCGAAACACTGCATGCAGACGGCCGTTCCCCATACCGCGTGCATGCGCGAAAAACACTTGCTCACGGACATGTGCAAGGTTCTGTCCCCTTGCTTGGCCGCGCGTGGGCTCTGCAAGAACGGCTGCTAGCTCCTCGTGTTGTTCATTTCCTTTCCGAGGAGCTCGTCTGGGAATGCATGGACCAGACCACCTGCGAGTGTGGCTGCATCCGGTTCCTCTGGTCACCAGGACATGAGCCGTTCAACAAGGATCAATTACATGAAACGGTGCTTTCACGCATGTCAAGATCCGAACTCGCATTGCAGTGGCATCGTCTCGTGATGGAATACTCGCGGCTGGGATTGACGTACTCCAAGGACAGACTGCCTGCGATATCTGGCGCCGCAAAGAGGTTTGCCATGTTCTTGCCTGGTGGATATCTCGCCGGCTTGTGGAAACAGAATCTAGTTCGCGACTTGTTGTGGGAGAGGAGAGGTCCTGTGCAGGGAACAGAGCGACTCGCACGTATCCCTTCGTGGTCATGGGCGTCTGTTCTCGCACAGGTGTCGTTTGACGAGGCCATGTCCACGGAAGAGCTGGCTGTACCCATCGATGCCGCGTGTGAGTTGCTGCCAGGAAGCGACGAGTTTGGCGAGGTGCTGGGCGGTGTGCTTTGCCTTTCTGGAACAATACTGGAAGTTGCAGTGACACTAGACTCCGAAGGCCAGGCTACGTTTTCCATAGCTGGCGACAGTGGGGATCGACTACTCCCGCAATCTGCGTTCACGTACATTCCAGACGTGGAACATGCGCGGCAACAAAGGACGCCTTCACGGTGCATACGGGTGGCCCTGCGGAAAGCTGTTTTTCGAAATGGAGAAGATGAGGATATTTGGCTCGTGCTACAACGGGGTGGTCAGGATGCAGAGATCTACCAGCGTTGCGGGCTGCTGAAGATGCGGCCCGGGGAGATGGATGAGCTGACAGGGAGCAGAGACTGTACCGGCATCATGTATATCGCGTAGGAAATCCTCGCGGCTGGCACAATTATGGACTCTGCCTGGCTAGTTTTGGATGTACAATCCTGTGAACACACAGGGAAGGTTTCAAAATAAACAAGACTTATTAGATTATTCATGTAATAAGACACAGGAAACTTCACCAGCGAGGCAGATACAAACTTAATAAGAACGAGCAACTGTGTCATCCCCAATTGGCTATTCCCAGTAGAACATCCTTGGATGTTCCGAGCATGGAGGTACTTCTCAGATAACGTGAATCTTTTTCTGTGATGCCCGTGGCACTCCATGTAACCCTACCCCATGATAAGGGTATCTGAACATGAATCACATTCCGACAGACCCACCCAAAGACCAACACCATTGTCCTATCCTTTGCCCTCTGCCCCATCTCGACTTGTTCAAACGCCAGACCAAGAGCTCCGCGGTCGGACAGTACATCAAAAGCTCTGAACGCCGTTCGTGTTCGAGCGTGAGCATCTCGGAGCTCCCCCAGCTGGACACCTTAAATACGTCTACGACCAACTCCGACACATAAACCAGCATCTTCATCCACTTCAGCTTAGGATCAACCATTCACCCTATATCCTAGACCCTCTTCGAGACGCATCGACGAAGCCCCATTGCCCGGAAGCATCAGCAGAACTGCAGAGACTTAAACGACCTCAGAGCAAACCCCGAGTGTCTGCAACGAGATCTCCAGTAATCTACCCGCCAAAATGTCTCAGCCCGCCGTGCTGGCACGTCGACACATATTCGACTTGCCCGATGAGCTTCTTGCTTCGATCTTTAGTCATGTGCAAGATGTACATGACGAGCAAATTTTCTTGTCCAAGGGCCTTCGGGATATCCAGCACTGTCGGCTTACTTGTCAGAGGTTTTGCCGTGTCAGCTCTCAATTTCTTGTCCGCACTGTGACCGTCGACTTTAGCACCTCATCCATCGCGCGCCTCGATGAGATATCGCGCCACCCAACCATCGGCAGGGGAGTACGAGGTGTTCGGGCCAATCTTCGTTTTTATGATCCTTTTCTCGGCGACAATTTCGATGCATTCATCCGTAACAACGCAGCTCGCCTCAGGGATCGGCTGATCCACTGGGATTCAACGGCCGTGGATGGCAACGGTCGTTCCGTTGGCGAGCTGGGAGCAATGTTTCAAGCCTGGGATCGAATCGCCTCAGACACGCAATCGCAACCTTGCTCGGAAGAGCAACCCCATTTTCTGTTGCTGAGAGAAGCTCACGAAGAGTATCAAAGGCTCTGTTCCGACCAAGAATACCTGTCAGCCAGCGGGAGATATGTGGACACAGTCGCTGCCAGCATATCGAGGATGCCCCGTGCAACGCATCTGTCCTTGACTGACCGTTACTATGTGCCGAGAACTCCTTTCTTTTACCTTGATAAAGTCATGAATGTCCCGGCGTATGACCTCGTGCTGGAGCCAATGACTCATGTTATCGCCTCTCGGCACGGTTTCACACCCAGGCTCTGTGATACCATAAGCAAACTTCCGGTGGCAATCGGGCGACATGGATCCTGGCTTGAATCTATCCACGTCGCGTTGACATATTGCCGGCCTACGCTCGACCTGAATCTGAGCCCCGAGGTGCGGCAACAACTTCCATCAGCTATGCAGCGTCTACGTGGATTATTCTTTAGTGCCACTACATGGCACGAAGACGACTCGGACGAAGGAGCTCTACAAGAGTTTTTGTCGCCTTATTTGGCCGCATCTTGTCTTCAGTGGCTTAACATCACGATGGATAGCAACGCTGATACAGATGACTACTCCACCTTTGACCTTGGGAGGCTCATAACATCAAAGCAGTGCCAGAATCTATCTCGCCTACGCCTGCAACATGTTGCTTTCGACCTTTCGGAACTCGAGCGTCACGCTGGAAAGCCCCTTCCCCCTTGCTATTCCATGAGGCTAGTCGACGTCCGCTTGTTGAGTGGGACGTGGGCGGATGCCCTGGATATCTTTCGGGACATGAAATGGACGGTGTCGCTGGAGTACCCACAAGGCGCCGAGTGCGACGAAATGTCGCTTGACGAGATGAAGGATGTTTTTAACAAGCCGTCATATGAAGTCCCAAGCAAAGCGGAAGCTTACATCAGAGGAGAGAGTGACGTTAATCCTCTTAGAAGCGGCCCTTTCGCCGACGTCGTTGATGATCCGCCAACCCCGGAATCATGAATATGAGGCAATGCCTCATATTTCTTGGCGTATTGTTCGTGTCTAGCTCTACTCTTGTATTCGGGAGTTGCAATGTCGTCGCATGGCACACGAGTAACCGTTTTACCAAAGACGGCCACAACCCGCAGGGGCCGAGGTGCCTAACCAAGGGCATGCCAATCACCAAGAGAGTATTCAGCCAGGCATCATGGAAACCACCCATCAGTGTTGCGAAACCTAGGCTTCTGAAAGGGAGGCTTCCGAAAGGGCTTGCTCGACCTCGACATCGCAAGGCGCTACTTTGTTTGCACTACCCGGATTTAACTGCGGCACATAAAATGGAATCCAGTTCGCTACTGTTTAGCAATGCAAGTTCTGAAGCAAAGGCAATCCATACGGAAGTGTATTTGGTACTATAGATTTGAATGAATGGAAAAGTGCCTTGTCTCCTCAGATTGGCATATACTTCGCACTCGATCTCTGCTCGACATCGGTGTTGTCATGCGCATTTGTGACGTATTGTGGAACAGGAGTGGCTGTGCATTAAACTGGTTAGATGGCGGCAGCACAGGGTGATAGATAAGTTACAGGGGCATGGGAATTTACTTACAGTCATCGCCAAGGGGGTCTCGGGAAAGCCCATATCGGATTGGCCACTTATCAGGGCCCGTATTGATGCTCTCATTGACATCTGCCCAGGTCTTTGGCGTAATGGCAAGATTGTAGTCGACGGGTCCTTCGTTATTCACCAGAGTGACACTTCCGTTGAGATAGTAATACTCGTTCTGCCACATCTGCTGCATGCCCTCGGGAAGCGTGTCGAGTTTGTCGGGCGCACAACCCATCCAGGTGCAGTCATCGTTCTTGTGCTTGTCGTCCATGCGCCATCCGCCACCAGAAGCCACATGGAAGAGTTTGCCTCTCAGGCCGATCCACGTGGGTGGGATGATCTTCCCTGGCCTGTTGAACCATGCCACCTCCCAGCGGACCTGGAAGTAACCGGTGCCAGTTAGGGTGACATTCGACTTTGTCCACATCTACAGTCTAGGTGAGTAGTGATTCTCCCAGTAGCTCCAGGTCTTAATGCTAGCATCTTACCAGAATGTAATCACCACCAATAGAGCCCTTGAATGGATGGATCCAGTTTCCACCAACTTCAAAGTCGGGCTGGGCATTGGCGTTGCGGTTGGCAAGTGTATTTGGTGGCTGGGACTTGTCTTCAGGGGCGGAGTCTGCAACATCAATGTTGCTTCCATAGGTAGGAGCAGCAAGGGTCGGTTTGGCGCTCTCAGACGTTGGCACCGCAAGGCTAGCGGAAATGCCCGTGGATGTCGTAGAATAAGAGTTTGCTGCAGAACTATCTTGGCCAAGACCGGTCGCCGATGATGGGATTGGATTGCTGCTGGAGGACGGATCATCGGCAGCCGGCATCGGTGGCCGTGGGGTGGCGAAAGGATCCAAGGTGGGAATTGAACTCGGTTCATAGACAGAAGTGGCCTCGTGTTCGACTGTCATGGTCTCGATTAGTCCATCTTCGTTCAGAAGCTCCATGAAGATGACGCACCTGTTATTGTCGTTGTAACGGGCCGTGGCTTGCACCGCTTCCGATGGGCATTAAGGTGCTTGGATTGACCATCATTCGCGCGCCGAATCCTTGAATCGTGGGCTGCGACTGCCGACAGGAAGAAGGCTGAAAGTAAAAAATTGAAGACGCGCATGATGATTTCTACCGCGTTGGTCCAGTAAGAAGTAGAATTTCAGATGCGAGATATCGGAAAAGAGTTGGAAGCAAGGAGAAGTGAAAAAAATCTAATCAAGAAAAGACAAAGGAGTGACTGAGAAGAAGAACGGCTGGATGAATCTCTCAATATGGTGATCTCGACTCGGCGCACTCTTGGCATTTGTATCTGATAATCACATCATACGCAGCGACTCTTGGTGGTCTAAGGCTCCAACTTACACAATTTCCCAAGTAGAGCAAGCAATCTCGCTAGGTAAGAGGTGGAAGACTACGATGAAGCAATACTAGAATAAGTGGGTGCTTGTTTGATCGACGCAGGGAGTATTCAGTCGCTCCAGCCCGGGGAGCAATTGCTTGAGTGCTGACTTGAGCGGGCGAGACAGCTGTCTGGATACCTCATCTTGAAAATAATCATGAGACAAATGCTTCATTCTTTCAAGCTGTCAAACTTCAACCGTCGAAGAAATGCCTGTGACGACCAGATGGTGAGCCATCAATGATCCAAATCGACTGCTCTATGCCGTGACACGTATCAATCCTGAATCACGTCACTGTAATTTGCTCGCCTGCCGTTCTTGGTTGACGCCACGGCCGGCCCGCGTTTAACGTGCCGAGTAGATGGGATGGGCACTAAGCGCGAGCATGGGAACGAACGCCACTGACCACCCGGTCGACTGGGGAGGGGTATTACGCGCTGACACCTGAACTCTAATCTTCTCGCCCTGGCATGGCGGAGAAACTGCACCGTCAATAATGGTGCGTTGGCCCTCATAGCGAGGGACTTGCGTTATTCTAGCTGGGTTTCGAGTTGATGATATCGGTATTCCAACTGTTGCATCCACGACTACCTTGAGGTTCATCGCCGATTACGTCTGCTACGAACACTATGTACAGATGCAATGGTCCTTGGTCTATGTAGGGTGGTTTCAGGACCGCAGGGGGTTTCAGGGCCCTTCCCATGCTAGACGACTCGCTAAAATTTGTTGGCGCTTAGATCCTCCAACTGATAAGCAGTGACGTACTGTTACCAATCATCCCCCACTACAAATCTCTAAGTCATGACGATGCTCTGGATGAAGGGGAGAAGAAGGGTGAGGAGACATCAATCGTCGGACGGCAGATGCTCAGTTCCAGTGATCGAAATGGAAATTCTGGCTTCGTTAACGAGACTGTAATTACAAACTAGTTAAGTTTTATTGAAATTAACGCCTAGAAGAACCTTTCCTAGCCAATGATCAGCTTCTATGAGAACACACTAGCAGTGTCGAACCTTTGCCACCCTCGAATCATGTCCTTGCGGTTTATCTGTTGCCAGCCCATCTATGAAAAATAATAAACAAAGACCACGCCGCCTCTAGCCTAGATCTCACTTTCAACGTGCACCCAAGAAGAATGCATCTGACTACCAAATTGGTGATGGGTCCTTCTTTGATGGCTGCTTTGGCGGATAGGACGCGACAATATAGAAGGCCCATACAGCATAGCAGAAGAAAACAACACCAACGCCGTAGTACGCCGCATTGTCGAAGATTTCGGGAACCGTAAGCACCCACATACTCCACGGCGTAAAGGTCCAGAGTGCGCAAACGATGTTGACGACGCAAAAGCCGAGAGCGAGACCCTTTCGAGAGCCGCGTTGCAGATACCCTGGGACCGGTCCCATGATCATGAGCACATTGGTGAGAGCGAACCACTGCATGGCGCAGCCCTCGCCCATTAGCAGCATGAGCGTGATGACCACCGAGTACATGCCTGCCTGCAAGAACACTGCATAGCACAGCACCGGTCCCAGCTGCGGGTTCGGGCCAAACAAGGTGGAGAAGGTGGCGTTGCGGTCCTTGGCGATGGCCCGGTGGATGCACCAGACTTCGAGAGTGGCCCAGACGAACAAGGCGGTAGAAGTCCCTCTCAGGAACCAGTGGCCGCCATAGCGTGAAGCAACGGTGCCCAGCACATAGGACCAGGTGGAGTCGTGTGCGAGGTAGAAGGAGTGCATCCAGAACGGGATCGGGCTGTTGCCTTCGCGCAGGGTGACCCGGATGGCATACATGTATTGCATGTAGCCGACGGCAAAGCTGATGGCCGAAGACACGAGCAGTGGCGTGTTGTCGAACGAGTAGCGCTCGGTGAGCCTCTGGTAGTAGTCGATGCCGTCCATGATGTTGACTATACGCCTTGAAGGCTTAAATGGTTGTGCCTTGCTTGAAATTTTGGTGAACAAAAGGATGAAGCGATAAACTCTAGAGAAATGGACAAACAGCCATTTAAATGAAGAAATAAAAATGGACCACATCATGAGAAAACACGGAGGTTGGGGAATTCCAGATATCCGTTCGTCCTGATTTCATACCAAATGGCCCTGTCCTCGGCACCGAACTTCCCGAATCGGGATAGAAACTGGGTCCACGAGAACACGCTCCGAGGGCATCACACGCTCCGAGGGTATCACCCGCTCCGAGGGTATCCTAGGCTCAGTCAAGACTACTGTGGCATGGTTTCCAGTCCAAAAACATAAGAAGTCATAGTTTTCATTCGTGTACAGTTACAGATTAGGTAAGAGTTCCGGTACCCCCTTACAAGTTCGTGATTTCCAGTAAATTCCATGAGACTCCCTTTTTAATCTTTCATCCGCATTGATAGACACAACACATAGACAGACTCGACACGCACACAATCCATTCAGCACTCGGTTGACTTAGTTAATCTCAACAATGGCCGGGCCAGCCTCGATGGTGTCGTCCGACACGCCCTTGTTGCATCCAGTAAGGACGACGTAGCTCTGGCCGGCGAAGCCCTCGGGGACGGTCACCTTGAAGCCGCCCTCGACAGGCCAGGCGTCAACAAAGGTTGGGCCAGTGACGGAAATGAAGGCGGCAAAGATCTTTCCACCCTCCTTGGCCTTGAGTTGGTATCCCTATCATTTGTCAGTCAACCGCCCCTTTTGAGTAGTTTGGGGCTAGAGATTCTTACGGGAGTTTGGAGCGTGATGGTGCTGCCGGACTTGACATCGGTGTCGTGCGGGGACAGAGCCAGCTTGGGGAACGCCTTGAGCGGCAGGGCAGGGCTGCTTGGCGGGCAGGACTTGATGAAGGGTGCCGCGAGGGAGAAGACGGAGTTGGGGGACAGCGGGACGTCGAACGGCTGGGGGAATGGGCTCTGGTTCAGCTTGGAGCGGAGGTAGGACGAGTGGCGAGCCTCGACGGTGAGGATGGAGCCGGCGGCAGTGAGGTACTGCTTGTTCATGATGTCGGCAGCGGCGCCGAGGTAAGCAGTAACACCGACACCCTCCAGGATGGAAGCAGTGGTGACAAAGGTGCGGACGCTGTCAACGCCAAAGTCGTAGGTGCACTCCTCCACGGGCGTGGCACCGGCAGCTGCGGACGGGCATGGGTCAGCTTCACGTCGACTTGTCTCACATGCGGGGGGATGAGGAGGCCTTACTCTTCAGGGCAGTTGTGAGGAACTTGACATGGGTGGCCTCATCCGATGCGACCTCCTTGATGTTCTGGTAGAAGCTCCAGTCGAAGCCGGCTGCAATGAAGTCGGCCTCTGAGAACTTGGCCAGGCCCTGGCGATAGAAGGTGTCCTCGAGGTGCTCCAGGGTCAGGGCGTAGTTCAGGATATCGCCTGTCACTGGTGTTAGCGAGTTGTTCAGCTGGGCAGAGGAGCGAGTTGCGAATTACCATCACTGAGCTTGGTTGCCCGCTTGTGAGGGGCGGCGAGGGCCAGGCCTAGCGAGGCAGCGTTGATGAGGACAGAGGTGCGCATGGTGTAGATGTGATTGTGAAGCAAGGATAGCAGCAGCCTCAGTGGGTAAGGTAATTCTGGAGTTGGTGTTCAGCTGGAGATGGGTGGAAGTAAATACAACAAGGGTTACCCGACTACAAGTATTATAACAGAGCAGCCCACTGGTGATTCATCCCAATGCCATTCTCGCAAGCGGCCGGCCGTAATTTTCCTACTTAATCCTCCGATAGACTTCCTAAACCCCGACTGTCGATGGGGCGACCCCGACCCGATGACATAAATAGAACCTTTTTTTTCCACGCCAACACGATGCACATTAAACCGGCAAAAGAGCCGCCGGGCGTGATTCCATGAAAGAAGGGGTCCCGCCCGACGAAATGCCACCACTTCATGGCGAAGAGGCGCAAACCCGACATCATCGCCCGGAAGGATCAGATCCCGGGATTCGTTTTTGCCCACTTGGGCCTAGACGGGCGGCACCAGGCCAATCCGACGGCAGCGCGGCAGAGGGGAAGCCTCCGGAATACAGCAGAGCCGAGCATTTTGACTTTGGGACAGCACCCACAAGCAAGACTAGTGCCTTCGCCATTCCTGCGCAGCGCACCCGTTTTTTTTCTAGTGCCTAGTCCAGAAGGCCGCCCAGATCCCTTGCGCGGTTCATTTTCGCGTTTGTTTTTCGTAATTACACTGCCTCGTTCTCGAGCCCCGATGGGATGTAGTGTGATCTATTCAGGGCCTGTCGACGGCGCCAAGGATGCGTCTGCAGTCGCTGAGGCGGGGAGTCATCCTTATTGCGTACCACGCATTGTTTTGTCATCCAGTTTTTCTATGGGCTTTTTCTGCTATGTATAAGATTAGAAAGCGCTGGTCTGCGCGTCATGTTGTTTGTTATAACTGCCGGTAGCCTCCAATAGTCTGCCTCATCAGAGTTTCGTCCACTTTGCACATCTTCGCTCCAGAACCGGCTCTGCACCCTCTACGCCGCCTTAGACTGTCTGCTAGTGAACTTCCTTCACAATGAAGAGCTTCATCTTCATTCTCCCAGCCCTCGGTATGTTCCCCCCTCCCTCGGAATATGCCACTGGTCTAACTCTCAGACACAGCGGCTGTTGCTGCTGCCGAGCCTTCGATGACGACCATCATCGCCAAGGACTGCAAGGATTGCTCGACTGGAACTCCTGCACAAGACATTGTCACCCGCTCTGATATCCCAGAGGTCGACTGTACTGAGGAGTCGCCGGTATTCATTACTAGCTCCGAGGCCCCAGTGCCCGACTACACCGAGGAGCCTTGTGACTCGGTTACCAGCTCCGACTTCACAAGCACAATCGTGCTGCCCCCCGTCGAGACCGTCACTAGCAGGGACTTTACTCTTACCATCATGCTGCCCCCGCACCACACATCCAAGCCCTCCGTGTGGACCCCCGGCGCACCGATGCCGACGCATGAGTGGCCTCTACCTCCTCACAACACGTCCAAGCCTTCCGTATGGACTCCCGGCGCACCAATGCCAACGAATGGATGGCCTCTACCTCCTCACAACACGCCTAAGCCTTCCATGTGGACTCCCGGTGTCCCGGTGCCGACCAACACTTGGCCAGGACAGTGGCCTCCTGTCAACACCCCCAAGCCCGACACCTGGACCGATAAGCCTTCCACCTGGACCCCCAGCCCACCCATGACGACGAAGATGATGTCTCCATACAACTGGACTCAGCCCTCCAGCCCTCCCCCCGCTACCACACCAACGCAGATGTCGCTCGTCGGCGCAGCAGGACAGAGGATGGCTGGTGATGTCGGAGTGGTGCTGGGTGCAGTCGCTGCTGTTGTTGCCTTCCTGGGTTGAAGAAAACCCAGGTATAATTATTTGCCAATTGACGAGATTGGCTCGGTGGCATCGCGATGTATAAAAACACCATCGCGTCATGTTTTCCCAACATCCCTTTTGCGATCTGGTGGATGTCCACCCCATCAGTCGACATCATCTTGCAATGTATTATTTGCTCCCTTCACCAATAGAAATTAGAGAATACCACCGTTACGCAGAAAATTAGGCACGGATTCGAGATTGGGTCGCATGCAGCCAATGGCAGCTATTGTGGTGTTTATTAGTGTGTTACTAGGAAACTAATTGATTGCCTGACGCGCATGTGACTTTTGGCCGCTTCACTTTCCCTCCCGTCTACTAGGTACAGCCGCTATCAGGCAGCAGCCACCTTACTCTATTTCATCACCAGCTGCAAAAGTGTCCAAGACAGACTACAATGACGGGCGGCAAGGTACCCGACGACAATGCCGGGGCGAGGCGGGCCAGGGACTTCCACGACACGATGCTAGGCTTCCAGGGATACGCCGACGACTCCATGTTCTTTGTCGTGCGCTTCATCAGCCGCACAAAGGTGAGCATTCCATGAACATTGTTTCAACCCATCTAATCCACGACCCCCAGTCCCTGCTACGAGACCAGGACTTCCAAGAGTTCATGGAGGCCTACCATGGCATCAACGCGCTGTGGTCGGAGAACAAGGCCACAGAGAGCAGCACCAGCACAAGCACCACATCTCCCCCCGAGGACACCACCGCCACCCAGTCGCGCTACGCCAAGATGCAGGAGCTCAAGGCCAAGGCCATCGACAAGATCAAGGACTACCCGGACCTGGTGGCAGACTTTGACAGGCTCAACACCAACACCCGCGCCGCCATCCGGTCCGTCGCGCCCGTGTCCACCAGCTTCCGGAGATAGACACAGCCTGGAAACGGTTTTGTCGCAAGGGCTGCGGTCAAAGGGCCTGGAGATGGATGTCACGCCGTCTACGAATCACGATGCATGAAGCTGGGGAAAATGTTGGGCATGGGAGACGGGATTGATGCGAGGCAATTTGCATCAGGGCGTTGGCCTTGGGGGTGAGGCTGCGCTGTGGGAACAAGCCGCAGCCTCGCCGGGAGACTTGTCGGATAGAGGACACCCGATTCTCTGCAATTTGGATACTGCGTTGGCTGCTTTTTCACATAAAATAAAACTCTCCATCCATTGGCCTCCCAGGTTTCATTTTTATTTTATTTATTTATTTCACTTGGCGCTGCGTGTCGACACAATTTAGGCACCCTATCCAAGCTGGTGACGGCTTGATACAGCTGCTGCCTGAAATCCTAGGCAGCAAGCCACCGCCACAGAACACCTTGCCTGTACGTAGTAGCAAGCAGCGGCAGTCACCAGCCTCAACACCAGAGGCCGACCGCCAAAAGCTCAGGCAGCCCTTAGCTGTCCTCATCCTCCACAGCAACACCACAACCTCCCGCCGCCGCCGCGCATTCCCCCCTCACCCCCCTCCTCAATCCCCCCCCCGTTGCGTCCTCACTCTCGTTCCAACTTCGACCCCATTCGGCCCCTGCGACACAACAAGCTTTCGCCATGTCCAACTACTACGGCGGCCAGGCCAACCCGCCCTACGGCGCTGCCGCCCCCGACCCCTCGGGCGCCCAGGGCCTCCAATTCTTCCCCTCGAGCTACGAGGCTGTCTCCGGCGCCGCGACGCCCCAGCAGGCCGCTTACGGCTCTTACGGCAACCAGCCCGCGGGCGGCTTCGGCGCCGGCTCGCCTGGCTTCGGCGGCGCTGCGTATGGCGGCGCGGGCGTGTCGGGTCGCATGGGCGAGCAGGGCGGCCTCCGCACGGGTTGGATCGCCGCCTTTAGCTCAGAGGGATACGACGGGGAGCCGCCCCTGCTGGAGGAGCTTGGTGTGTCTTTTGGACATGTGCAGGCAAAGGTGGGTTGACGAGCGCCGTGACGCAGACATTCTCCTGCCCCCTCCTCTCCCAATGGGCCAGGCCACTTCAAGATTTGAGCGACGTCAAACGACAGGAGCTAACCGCAAACCACAACAGACACTCGCCGTGTTAAACCCCTTCCGACACATCGACGGCCACCTGATGGACGACTCAGATCTCGCCGGCCCCATCCTCTTCTTCTTCCTCCACGGCACATTCCTGCTCTTCTCGGGCAAGGTCCACTTCGGCTACATCTACGGCCTCGCCCTCCTGGGCTCGACGTCCATCCACCTCATCCTGTCCCTCATGTCGCCCGCCAACGACATGTCCAACAGCGCCGCCCAGTACCCGCAGTACAGCGAACCCTCGGCGCCGCCTCAGGGCCCGCACGGCGGCCACTTCTCCGCCACGCTCACCTTCCCGCGCTCCGCCTCCGTCCTTGGCTACTGCCTGCTGCCCCTCGTCGCCACCAGCATGGTCGGCATCGTCCTCCCCATGGACACCCCCGCCGGCATCCTCCTCACCAGCGTCGCCATCCTCTGGAGCACCTACTCCGCCAGCGGCATGTTCTGCGCCGTCGGCCGCATGACCGGCATGCGCGCCCTCGTCGCCTACCCGCTCGCCCTCTTCTACGTCGGCTTCGGCATCATGAGCATCTTCAGCAGCCGCGGCAGCGGCTCACTGGCAAACGCTGCCGCCAAGATAAGCGCTTGAGCTCGAGACCTTCTACCCCCACGTCTACCAACGGGGAGGATTGCTCCCGTCAATTCTTCCCGCCACCAGGAAACGAGGAGCTTGCGGAAGCGCCAAAACGGCCACAGCGAACCACGCCCGCGACCGCTCCAGAAACACCTCCATTCCAATCCCCCAACCACCACCACTACTACCACATCACGATCGACTTGCGGGCCACATCATGTAAAGAGCTTAGGGACGCAGGCGAGGCGAGGCGTTTGCATTTGTGCCGACGAGGGCAGGCAGGCAGAGACGACTCTACTAGAACAGATTGCCTTTGGCCGCAATCATGGATATAGCCCCATTGTATTAGATAATTTTCGGATCTGATCTCATGACTGAAATAAAAGAGAGAGAGGCCAAGGCGGAACTGGTTTTTCGATGATGAGGAAAGCTGCTTTATGCGAGACGGAAATCTACAAATAGCAAAAGAGTTTGCAAGTAAGACGATATATGCTCTCCATGTTAAAACAAAAGCGAAGTGACGACCAGACACATTGACCACCGTAGCCCCTTACCCCTAAACCCCCCTTCGTTGCCATTCATCTCATCCCATTACGTGGCCCGATGGCAAGCGGAAAGAGCACAAATCTATATAAGATGAAAAACGGCGCCAGAGGCGCGAATGAATCCGAATCATGAAAGCCCTGTACAACGCTGCAAGGCATAATATCCTGTGCCCCTTCTTGGGTCTGCTCTGTGTAAGCCATTCCGAACACCATTTGCCCACACGCTGCTTCATTTCTTAGTTGGTGCCGTTGACCTTGACACCGTTGGCCTTGGGGGCCTCCTCGGAAGCACCGACCAGGATGGAGTATTGGCCACCAGCGCCGGCCAGGATGATCTTCTTTCCCCGGATGGCAGTGTTGTCAATCAGTGTAGGGGTCTCGATGTCGTCGATTGTGCCCTGGCCAGTCTGGTAGTTGCTCGAGAAGCCCCAGGAGTAGACCTTGCCCTCCTCAGTGACAGCGAAGCTGTTGTCTGTACCAGCAGTCACAGACGAAGTGTTGGTGACATCTGAGAGTCGTTAGCGGAAAACTCAATGCATATTTTTTGGAGTGGGACTTACCGGGGTGGACAGTGGGCTTGAAGAGAATACGGGGCTTCTCCCGCTCGTCGTAGATGGCGTTCTCCTTAGTGAACTTGTCGAACTTGAAGCCGACCTGGTATCCATCCACTCGGCCCCAGGTGAGAAGCTCACCCTTGTCGGAGCAAGCCAGCGAGTGGTGCTCGCCACCATCAATGTCGGTGATGAAGTGGTCCTCGAGAAGCTCAATCCTGGCAGGGCGCAGAATGACAGCATCGTCCTCGCCAGCGTTGGCCTCGACTCCAATCTCGCCAAAGTTGTTCAGGCCCCAGCCCCAGACCTGGCCCTTCTTGTCGAGGGCGAAGCTGTGGTACGATCCGCAAGCAACCTTCTGGATCTTGCCGCGGGGCAGACCGACACCCTGGGGGGTGAGCGAGGACATCTTGTTGCGCTCGATGATGCGACGGCCAAGCTGGTTCTGCTGGCCGCAGCCCCAGGCGCTGACGTGGCCCTTGAGGTCCAGGGCGAGGACGTGATTGGAGCCAGCAGCAAGAGCCTTGATTTGCTTCAGCTCGGGGATGAGGGCAGGAGTGCTCTGGATGCGAACAGCCTCAGAGAAACCAAGGATACCGTCACTGGAGCGGAAGGTGCCCCAGCCATAGACGCGGCCGTCCTCGGTCAGGACAAACGTGGCGCTGTCACTGGCGACGACCTGAACAAACGTGGTGCCGGGAGCAAAGTACTCGTCAGACACGGCAGTAGGAGTGCTCTCATTGGGGTTGATACCAGTATCGTCCTCATCATCAGACTCCTCTTCGTCACCCATGTCACGCAGACCGCCGTCCCAAGTGGTGTCACGGCCAAGAGCACCCTGGTCATTGACACCCCAAGTCAGGATTTTGTTGTCGTGGGTCAGCGCAGCAACGTGCATACCGCCGCAGGCGACTTGCACGACACCGACTGTAGCAGCAGCGAGGTTGGGGTTGAGCCGAGGGCGCTTGACGTCAATGGGCTTCTTGCCATCCAAGCGCTTGCTGCCCAAGCCAAGCTCGCCGGAAGAGCCCTCACCGAAAACGTAAACATCGAGGATCTGGGTGGGGGCGCTGTTCATCTTCTTGCCGATGGCGATCCGGGGAGCCTTGCTCACGGGCGCGGCCTTGGGAGCAGGCTTGGCGGCCTTCTCCTTCTTCGGGGCAGCCTCCTTCTTGGGCGCAGCCTCCTCCTTGGGAGCGGCCTCCTTCTTGGTCACCTTCTTGGGCTTGGGCTCGGGCTCTTCGGACTTGGCCTTCTTCGGGGCGGCCTTGGCCTTGGTGGCCTTCGCGGAGGGCTTGGTAGCGGGCTTGATTTCGCGGGCGGTGGTCTTGGACTTCTTTGCCTTGGGGGCCTCGTCTACCTCCTCGGTCTCGGCCTCGACCTTTCGCTTCTTGGACGCGCCATTGGCAGCGGGCTCGGCCTTCTTGTCTGTCGTCTTCTTCTCGACCTTCTTATCGGCAGCTTTGGTAGTCTTCGTCACCTTCTTCGGGGCGGCAGCGGATGCCTTCTTGGCTGGGGCAGCCTTTGCGGCCGCGGCCTTTGCTCGAGGCGCCATCGCGTCGGTGTGTGTGTGTGGATGCGTGGGTGGTGCGTCTTTGTGGGGAGGAATCTGACGCGCTGCCGGACGACGGGAAAAGAGAGAGGGCAGGTCCGCAGACGCGAAATTTGGGTAAAAAAGGGTGCAACTCGAAATGGGGGAGACTCGGGCAGCTTCTCCGATGATGGATGCAAAATAAAAGCGCGGAAAAGGGCGCAATGTTGATGGTGTTTGGGTCGCGAAAGCTTTGCGATGGAGAAGCTGAGAACAGCGCGCGACAGGGGATTTTTTTTAGGTGGTGATCTGACCACATGAGCTCAGAGGGGCGTTAGCAGGGGGTCGCCCAACCGGGTCCAGGTATTTGGCAGGTACACAGCGGACTCTGGTCGCACCCTAACGCGACACCGCCCGCCAATTTCAGGGCCATCTGTGCCCTAGCGTCGAATTTGTCCGGCAGAAAATCACCAAAAACAGCGCCAGGTGCTACTAGCGCGGACCGATTGGGACCCCAGTCGCTGCTAGCGCAGGCGGTGAATCGAGAGTCAATGGATTTCTTTGTGATGTGGTCCAAGCTCCTTGCTTTGTAATGAACAGCACATTCCTCCTGGGACTTGCTCGCTACAACTGATGAAAAGAGAACTGAAAGGAAGAAAAATGCGTGATATCAATGGGAATCGCTGCGGGCGCGTGCATCCGCCGCTGCAACACGGGTGCTATTGTTTGTTATTGTACTCGACTTCAATGCATCGCATTCCCCCACTACCTCAGCGGCCATCTCGTTGGATAGAAGCCCATGCGGTCGTCAGCCGGCGCTATTGAAGATATTCCCAGTCCATGAACAGGCCATTCCGACGCAGTGTGCAATACCCATGGCTCATCACAATCAATCAGCTTCATATTGATTGGTGCTCATTCATTTAACGCCTAGGTGCCCTTCACGATCCAAGTTGGCAAGTCGGCGAGGTTTGGAGTGTTCTGGAAATGTGCCATCGGCTGCCCAGATGTTGATAAGACCCTGCATGGGCTGCAGGTCATCCACCGGCAGCATCCCGTGAGTCGTGGCCACGAGGACAAAGCTGCTGAAGCAGCTATTCAGCTCTTTCTCGAGGCTGAGGTGATAGAAGTCCAAGAAGTGGCTCCAGTAGAGATGCGCGTAGATGCGGAACATGTGACGGAACATGAGGCGGCAAATGGTTGCAAAGTTTTTTGGGAATCCGCTCTTGTGGCCGAGCCAGTATTCTTCGTGCTCGTCAGAAAGATCTGCCGTCTCTATGTCGGCAGCGTCTGGATATGCAGCAGACTTGGCTCCAAGGGGGTCCGTGGGAAACAAGGCATCGTCTTGAATCTTGCCCATGATCCAGCGCTGGATCAGTGAAATGTATTGATGTGCTGGCAGTTCGACTTTCTCTTGCTCTTGGCTCATCCAACTATAGGAGCGGCTGCTCTCGTGTCAGGTTTGCCCAACATGGATGGGAATCAGCTGCCTACCTCCCAGCAGACATGCTTGGGCACGCCGACGGATTGCATATCGAGGTGCCGTCAGTCTCCTTGTCGTGAATAACACACACAAAGTTGGACAAGTTGCGATACTGTTCAACGACTATTTGGGGTCAGGGTTGCATGCATCGTTCGCTTTAGATGATTATCAACTGACCTTGATGCGCCATCCACTCGCCCGATTCGATGGTTTTTGGGCGGCCAACCAGGACCATCAGGTTGCCCTTTGTAATGAGCTTCGCGTGCTTTGGGTTCAGCCATAGCGGAAGCGTGTTCGACTCTATTGGCGCCATGATATCAGTCCGGGACGTACGTTTGAAAACCTCCGTTGTGCTACTTCTACGATCTTTTTATCACGCATGAACTGTGGTTTTCGGATGAGTTGGACCCAGCCAGAGTCAGGTGATTGACGTTCCAGATTCAGTTTTGGAACTGAAACACAGAAGGGGGTGTCTTGGCCTGACCCCGGCATGAACGAGAGAGCGCTGGATGGACCACCACGGTGATCGCGCCAGGCCAGGGATAATAAGCGAATATGAAATAATGGGCCATGTGGCAGCAAACCAGCGGAGACTCCGTCATAAGCCTGGTTCCGCATCCATCACGGTAGAAAAGCAAGGGCGATAGATCGCAGGCACTCAATCGCGGAGCGACCCCACACGCAGGGTCCACGGTTGAGAACAAGCATTGACCGTTGTGGCGGGTGGCAAGATGGTTCGTGTTGGCGTCAAAAGCAACGGGCGTCCAGGATGCTGGTGGGCCATGACATGCACTCTCGTGAACGGGCACTCGATCAGAAAATTGGTTCAAATGTTTTTATTCTGGCGGTGGTCGCCCTGTCCTGGTATCTGTTCATGTATGCAATGCCTTCGTGGCCCAAAAACACCTTCCCCGTCCCAAACGCCATCCAAGTCAAGTCGCGTCACTGATTAACACGCGCGGGCAAAGATATGCTCCGACTGCCCCGAGCGCCGATAGAGAGCCCCGTCTATATCTATGAGCGGGTGGTGAAGTCAATCTCGTTGGCAGGGTTGAAGCCACCATCAGCAGCCTTCTCGCAGGTGCAGGCATCGGCGGGGCGGGAGCCGCAGGCGCAGGTGGAGCCAGAGACGGAGCCGTTCTCGCTGGAGGCGCGCTCACAGGTGCACTCGCCGGCAGGGCGGGCACGGCACGAGCATCGCGGGCCGGCGATGGTGTTCTCGATGGAGGCCTTGGCGCAGGTGCACTGGAGGGCCGACTTCTGGCCGCAGGAGCAGGTGGCTTGCTTGGCTGGAGGGTGTTAGTACGGCGAATACCAAGAGATGTCATGAGGGGCAGAGTGACGTACCACAGGCGCACTCGGCGTTGTTCTTGGCACAGCAGGTGGAAGAGACGGTCATGGTGACGGTGGTTGGTGGTGGTGTTGCGTGGTGTTTTGGTGAGCGTTTGCGGAAGCGAAAATAGTGATTTGAGAGTGAAAGACAGTGCTTTTCTAGTGAAACTCAGGCTCGATTGATGGTGATTAGCAAGTCCAAAGCATCGGACGGCCATGGCAACTTATTTGTACTCGATGGACAGCCCCCACCGAACTCTAAAGACGTCGCAGTCCGCCACAGTAGCGTAGTTTCCGGGGCTGGTGAGCAGTAATTATCTGCTCTCCCATTGGCCACGTTCCTGGCTGACCATCCCACCAGCCAATCAGCGATTGCTTATTTCCAAGTTTTGCCCCCAGACCAACCTAGCGAGAGTTGCTCAGACAATCAGAGGTCACCATGAATAATCAGACGGGGCCCAGCCCGACGAGAGGCTCCGCAACGTGTTCTGTTCCCGGCATGTCAGAGACGTCATGCCAATTTATTCCCTGGTTCGGGATGCGAGGGCGGCCCCTCCCTTGGAGAATTGCTCGGGTTCCTGGAGGCTGGCACAGGGGCATCTGCGATTGGAGATGGTGACGGCCACTACAGATGATCGCTGCAGCCACAGTGATGCGATGTGATGTGGCGGACCCTACCGCATAAGGGTGTCGACGACGGAACAATTCGAGAATAATCTACACTGCCTTTGTGCTATCCATCAGCAGCGCTACGGTATCACTTGGAGAACCATCGTTGTGTCGCAGTTGGTGCCTGGGCCGCACACAGCTGTCCCTGCTACTAATGTACTGCAACACCACGCCGGACCCTCGGTGTCGCCTCAGTCGTCCCAGCTTCCCTGGAATGGCTGTGACCACCTCCGCTCACCGCGCGTCGGCACCGGCCGTCCCCAGTCCCGGCTCCACAGGCCGGCAGCAGACGGCGCCGATCCCAGCCAGCCAAGGCTTCTCGACCTATTCCTGTGATGCAATCGTGCACTGTAGCAAGGGCGGGCGGGTCGGCATCGTCCCCTTGATGCCTACCCTAGACAGGTTCTGGAACGCAAGTCGGACGAGGCTCAAAGAACAAATGCGGTGAATGTGTAATGCCAGACGAAGTCAGGGATGCATTAAATTGTCTTGTTGGAGGAGCAAGTCCGTCGACAACTCTGCCCGTCCTTGCCATCTTCCTACCCACGTACAGTGTGGAAAAGCAATTGTCAGTCTATTTCTCACTGTATCTCTGACAAGGTGGACGAGGCTCGACTCAGCCAGTTTAACAGGGGGGCGAGGCAGAAACAACAGGGAGCTAATTCTTAAGTGTAGAAGGCGTGTGATTGACTTGATTGCTTACTTGATACCACATTAACTATAGATAGCATTGGAGTATTGGAATAATTTGCTCTCAATATTGTGCATCCTCTTCCTTCCGTGTAGCCTTTGCCTACTGACTGCGCGGTCTTCGCCGAAAACAAACATCAATACCAGTATGCCGCATGAAGCATTCTAAACATGCCAATCCCAATGCCCAACTTCATCTTCATCCCTAGGGCATGACTCTTAACCCTCGTTCAGAACACTACCTAGCCTCAGCACTTGACACTAACTGTAACGTCTAATCCCAACTACTACTAATGTGACCATACTGTCCCTAACCCTAGCTAGCCGTGTGCCCCAAGGACCCTCACTTCTCATTCTTCGGAGGTGGAGCATAGTTGCTGACATTGCCAGTAATTTTGGCTCCCGTAAAGTAGATGCCGTCGCCGTTGCTGATATTCTGCGTGCCGTTCGGAGCGTTGTACTGATTCTCGCCAAAGTTCTGAAAGATATTGGTTCCCTGCTCCTGGGGCAAGGAGGGATCCAGCTCCGCGAGCTTCTTGATCGCGTTGCCAAGCTGCTCCTTGTTCTCTGCAGGAATCCCGAGGTCATCGGAAACGGCCACGATTTGGCTCATGACGGCTGCGACGAGCAGCTCGATCAGCCGCCCCTTGCCGAATTTGCCCACGGCAGCCTTGTAGCTGTCCATCCTTGCGCCAGAGGAGCATCTCGCGACTGCTTTGAAGATCTCGCAAATCTTTTCCGTCTCTGCGTTGCACAGCTCCAGCGAGTCGTTGGTCTTGTCTGGGGCGTCTGCTGCAATGGGCTTGGCCTCTTCGAGGGCAGCTATCATCAAGGATAGCCCGGCCCCGGATGCGTGGAAGGCTTCTTTCAAGGACTTGTCGTCTTTCAGCTCTTCATATTCTTCCTTGGCTGCGTTGAGATTCTTTTTCGTCCACTTGAGATGATTTGCGGGGATAATGGCTGCCATACTGGGCTTTGGAATTCAGTCTTTGGTTCGGTTTTTCGATGAAGAGAGCTCCGTGTATCGCAAATGAAAAAGGAAGATTTGCCGACACCTTGAGCTCTCATCCTCGATGGAAAGGCCCCCTTGAACGGCCTACCCCGCTTCTTGCAGCTGGCCGCGAACCATTTCATGGTATTTTACAAATCTGACGACTGGGGTGGGATCGTGGATGCAAGTCCCCCCATTGGCTACAGCCAGACGTATGTTGGCGCTGTGGCTTGGCAGCCTCGGACGGCAGCCTTCAGCTTTCAGCTGTCTACAGTGCCACGTAGTTCCACGGCCTTCTGTCACATTGCATGATCATCCAGGATTGCGCGGCTGATCTACGCGCCACCAGATGTTTGGCTATCGCTGGTTTGTCGCTAAACACCAATGGTGATTGCTTTTCGCTGCTTCAAATCTAGACACAAGCTGTGATAGAGCAACAGAGTACTCTGAGCCATAATTATCTCACTAAAATGCATTGGAATAGCACGAAAGCCCCCGAGTCTAAAGACACAGACATGCATCAAACAGCGGGGATCGAAACAGGCTTCCCGTTGACAGGCGGCGACCACGCCGCATTAATGACTTCTTTACAGCTAAGCATAGAGCGCCAAACCATCGCCCTCGGTCACCGCAGAGCCGCTCGGCCCTTCAAAAACATCTCCAGGGCCCCAGGTCACTAACTTTTGAAGATGAGCATTTGGACTGGCATGTTTATGCTGCTTCGTGTGCTGCATTCGAGCATATCAAAACAGTTTGCATATTCGAGGCTATCAAGTAATTGAGATCTCTTCCAAATGCTATTCTTCTAACTTAGCGTCCGAGCTAGCTCTGTTGCCCAACACTGACCGAACCATTGATGGTTGCCCCAGTGAAATGAATGCCATTGCCGCTGCTAATGTTCTGTGTGCCACCGGGACTGTTGTACTGATTTCCACCGAAGTTATTAAAGCATGGTGTGGAATCCTTGGTATTTTGCAACTCTGTCGATGGCGACGGTGATGTCGTGATGGCGGCGGTCCACCTGGTCAACTCCCCAAGCAGCCTCTTGAACCCATTATCATCAGGGGAGCTGAACTTGACCATGTTGCTGTGGTCTGCATGGATGCTGATTGGCGTGTACCCTTGGAGCGTGGCCGAGTCCTTTGACACGACCTTTCCAACCCTGGGTAGTGGGAGTTCTTCGTAGAAGCAGGTGACCTCGAGAAGCCTCCCGTCCCTCTGCTGTTCCCGGACCATGGACCAAAAGCGAGACTGGACCGACTCCAGATACTTATCGTCCGTCCGCAGCACCTTCAGGAGCGTCTTGTTGGTCGACGTGACCATCCCAAGGCCCATGGCGGGAATCTTGGCCCAGTCGGCCATCCAGGACCCCTTATGAGGTGTCCCTATGAATGCAATGCCCTTGGTGCACCTAAAGATGTGTTGGAGATGCGGTTCCGGGTTGTTTCGGGAGAGCAAGATGGCTTCTTTGCACACAAGGCCGCCCAAACTATGGGCAACAAAGATGATGGGACGAGACGGCGCGTCTGCAGAAGCCCTTTCTGATGTCAGGTCGGTCAGGAAATTAGTCGCATGGTCCAGTAACCCGTTTTCTGATGCAACCGGACGACCGATGACGTAGGCGTCGTATCCATATGTCAAGATACGGCAGTTGTTGAGCTTGGGAGGGATCAGAGTCTGTGGCCATGGGCTTGGTTTCGGTTGTCCGTGTGCAGTCCATGTGCTCATCCGATTGCCTGTCAATCCGTGGACGAAGCAAATGTCCACTGCAGCGTTTGGACAGTCGTGGAGGACTTTGAGTCCATCCGGAAAGGGCTCCAGCAGCTCGGGGACTGGTTGATCGTCTTGGGTTTTGGGGCTTTTCCCTAGCAGCCGCCGAACAATGTCCATTGTCCATAGATGGCAGACCGAGGTCTGAACCTTGCTAGTTTTAGCAACAGGGATATACAGAGAAGATCCTCTCAAGCTCGCAGTGAGAATTCGCCTGGGCGGCTACGAGCGGGGAGATGTCAGACATTTGGATCAGCTGAGAGCCTGGGTGCCAGCCGCTTAGGCAGCCAAGACGAAGATGCAAAGCCGCTCAGCCAATAAACGCTGCATGGAGTCGTATGTGGCGGTGCGGCTGTACTGCATAATTTGACAAGGGTCTCTGATGGCGACGAGAAATCCACGCTACTCCAGCCCGACGAGGCTGGCGAGCTGAAGTTAATCGCTCTTGGGCCCCGACCCCGCTGATGCTCATCAATTCCGTCTCCTTTGCTGCGCGTGCCCACATTGATGGAGGGTTTGGACGTTGTCCTGGGCTCGCTGCTTTGATGTGTCGCCGTAATATCGAAACGACGCAAGGTGCTGACACTGGCACTTCAAAGCCCCTCGCTGCACCTTGCCGCTTCTTGATAGGCTGACCTGAGGGTCTGCATGCGTCACCAACCCTGGTGCGAGTGCCCGACCCAAACTGGGGGACTGAAGCCATCTCAAATTTCACCCTCGGCGGGAGCCGGCGTCGGGACGGGCCATGACACGCACCCTTGAGATGCCGAGCGCCAGCAACCATGGCGGACGCCAAAATAACGCCGGGGAAGATCAAAACATAAGTGAGGGTCGCGGAATTCATCTTGCAGGCTCCCAATCGCGGGATGTAAACGCGGACAACTCTCAGCGCAGTAAGAAACCCCCTTGCATCGTCACACAACCTGGCACCACTCATGATTAATGGTCTCGACCCTATAGCCTACAATATTAAAAAGCTTGAGGTTCATTATCACTCAAGTAGCTCAACGATTCCCTCGGGCTCCAGAAACTATGCTGGCGAGAATAAGTTTGCCTCCTTACAGAACAACAAGGAGGCCGAGCACTCGGATAGCCAGAACGCTGCCGAAAACGCACCAGCCGTACAAACGAAGGAGACGCATCCTAGTATGCTGACACCGGAGATCCAAAGACAGTGGCTGCTGGAAGATGGCTTTAGTATGGTCGAACATCAGAAAAGTGCAGCAAAAAGGGATCCTACGAAAAGATCAAAGAGACTGCAGCCAGATGCCCGTGTCTATCGATTTCGGAATCTAGATACAAGCACAACGAAAGATGACTTGGAGGAGGGACTGAAGAGACTCCCGCCCTTTGATTGCTGGATGTATCAGGATGACCAGCCGCCATTTGAGGTTCTCACAGCCGCCAGTCACGGAAAGCACAAAACCGCTGTCGTCAGCTTGTGTTACACACCAGAAGACTTCCCTTGTACCGAGAGCCGGAAGGAGTTTGAGTTTTCGATGACGCTTGATGAAAAGCAACGCCAAATTCTGGCAACTGTCGACTTGGATTTCATCGGCATCACTCCTCTCTACAGCACCGAAGTTGACAGGGCCATTTTGAACGTTCCTCAAGCAAAGCCTGAAAGTAACTGGGGGGCGCGCTTCGTCAAGTCTCTGTTTTCGAGAAGTAGACAAAAGCCTTTTCACCCATTGGGTTTGAAGACAGAGTAAGTCAACAAGCAACTGCGTGTATCCTTCACATGCATGGATAAGATTCTTACAACATCTCCCAGCATCATCATTTTAAGCCCTCAGCACCCTCGATTCCACCCATACAACTCCTGGAAATATTCTCCCGAAGTCATGTGGATTCAAGACTTTCTCGCCAATGAAGGATTTGACTCGACACGCATATCAATTTACGGGTTTCCTCCCTCCAGCCATTCAGGTCTCATGACAAGAGAATTGGTCGACAATTTTTGGGGCCATCTCGAAGAGTTCCGGAACGAATCAACAAAGGTCGGTAGAGAACTTTGTGCTGCAATGTCCCGAAACTAAACTGGCTGTAGCATTCTTGTCACTCGATTCTAGTCATCAATTTTAGCTCCTCAGATCACAACTTTCGAATTCCAATGGTATGTCTTTTCTTTTTGGCCCCCCTGCGCGTCAGCAAAATATCAACTTCAGTGAGCCGATGCTTTGGATTATCCAGCGCTGACTATTAAACGACAGGGTAACCCGAAAAACAGAGCTATTCACGAATTGACCAACGAGATACATGTACCGGTTCCATGCCTGATGCCCACTGACCAAGCCGAAAGCAACGGGGCGTCCGAGACTAGAGATTCTGATATATCTCAGGAATCTGACAACGAAACCGTATATTACTGGCAGTTCTCTAGCAGCGAAGACCGCCTTTATCGGAGCATCGTGGGCGACGTGTGGCAAAAGATCCACGAGTCGAGACAGCTTGACGAGCGTACAACCCCTCTGCCGGAGGATATCATCAAACTTGGTGAGTGCGATTCAAAGGTATCAGATACTTTTGGCGAGATGATGGATCCGCGGGTTTCGCACTGCGCGAACCCCAAACCGGACGCAAAGACGCCTGGCGAGGAGACGGCGTATTTTGGACTCCTTGAAAACCTCTACTTCAAATACTGGGTTTCGAAGGATGCCAATTCATTCCTGGAACTCCGAATCATCACTTCCGACGACTTCTGGCCAAATTTGTGCGGACCACTGGTTCGATTCGGCAAGAAGGAGAAGTTCCAAGTCCTGCACCTTGACTTTGAACGTCTCAGCCAGACAGCTGGCTCAATGAACGGATTCTGGACTGGAAACACCATCTCTGGGCCCCTTATCCTTCGGATGTTTCAGTTCTTTCTGGACTCGCTTTTGCCCCTAATTTTAGGCTTTGAACGACGAAGTGATGTCCCAAAGGACCTATTGACTACAAAACGCAACGAGGTCATTTATGACTTGATGAAGCATGCCATCTCGATAACCGATGATGATACAGAAGGGAGAGAACGCAGCCAGAGCATCGCTGAGACATTGATTCATTCAATAGACCAGTTGGGCACAAGCCTAGTCGACGCTGTCGTATATACACTGGCCCACGCCCTGAAAGCGAGGGATCAGTCGCCAGGTACCAGGCAGAGAACGGTGTACATCATGGTGCTTATTTCCAAGATTGAGTTCCTGAGGAAAGGGCCCGAGCTTGGACGAATCCTGCACTGCCTCCGAGAACTGGGCCGGCAAGTGAGTGAGAATAGTGAAGACTTGGTCAGCGTGAAATACCTTTACACGCACACACAGCGCCAGTACCTGAATGGTCTCTTGAGTCATGAAGATTGTATCGAGAAAGCATGTGTTGAAGGTATTTTAACCCCCCCCCCCCCCCTCAACTACTGTTTGGTTAGGAGAATCGCTCACAATGTTAGCTTGTCTAAGATCTCTTCAACCTTCCGGAGCGTCTGCGTCTCGCAAGGCTAACGACATTGACGTGCCATTCAATGGAACGCTACAGTGGTTCTGGGAGAATAATATGACACGTCAGTGGGAGAACTTGGACAGCGATTCACTACTTTGTATCTCTGGAATTCCCGCTTGCGGCAAATCTGTCTTGACGAGACACGTGGAAACTCGGATGAGAGCGATGCTGAAGCAAAAAGCAGAGGAACAGAAAAAGGAGAAGGATAAAATGGACAACGGTGAGAAGAACATGGAGTCTCAGCGGCCGGTTAGACTCCTCTCCTTCTATTTTCACATTATGGATCCGTCGCAACGAAGCTCACTCGCGATGTTCAAAACCCTCCTGCACGACCTATTGCGACAAGACGTTTCCTTTTTCCCATATTTTCAACAGGAAAACCTCAGGTCGGAAAAGGATTGGACCGCGAATATGCTCACCCGGACTGTCGAGGGATTGGTGCGCCACCCAATTGCCCAAACGATTTACATTCTCATTGATGGAATCGACGAGTCCACGGAACACTTGGAATGCGCAGATATTCTATCCAAGTTCCTCAACACGCCAGAAGAAGGGAAATTGCGATTCAAGATACTGATCTCAGGACAAGCAGTCAGACTTGGGGAGGTGAAGAGCCGCATCCAGAACCACATTGCCAGCTTGAAATCTTTTGAAATCACACAAAACAAGTCGAACAAGGATGACATCTTGCTATACACAGAATCCTTCCTTCGCCCTCGACTTCTGGACCGGGGGTACAATGAGGCTGAAGTCCAACGGTATGTGGATAAGATTGTCAACTCCTCCAAAAACATGTTTCTCTGGACCAAGATGGTAAAGGACGAGATCGAGAACCCGGATAGTGACGCTACCATGACGGCGGCAAAGTTTGACGAGTTCCTCAAGAGCCTGCCCCAATCCTTGGAAGAGGCTTACCACAAACTTCTTGGACGGCTATTTGACGGAAAGCGAGAGTCGCGGAAAGAATACTCTCGACGTACGTTGCAAATTGCGCTGGAGATGAAACGGAACCTTAAAATGGACGAGTTTGGAGATGCGTATGTGTGGAAGGATGTGACGAGCGATCGACCCATGGACGACTTCCGGCTCAAGAAGCAAGCAGACCATCTCTTACGCTACGCTGGTGGCTTTTTAACAACTACCCATAGCTCAGATGTCCATGGTAAGCAGACCTCAACTGTTCATTTATTGTAAATACTAAGCACGTCCCAGTTGAATTCATCCACGACACAGCAAGGGTGTTTCTGGGCAACTTGAAGCAGAGCAAGTCCGCAGAATCACCGCTTGGGGACGAAGAAAATGTCTTGCGCAAAGCATGCGTGGGAACCTTGACCAGGATGGCCCAAGAAATCCGGAACACCTGCAAAGCCATGGACAAGAAAAGCCAGGAGGACCTGTGTGCATTGATGAACGACTACCCTTTGGCAGTCTACGCTCTGCAGCATTTGAAGGATCATGTTTCTGCGGGATCAAAGTTGAAAGGAGTAAAGAATCTGCTCAGCACTCTTGCGAAAAGCCCATTTCACCCTCTGTTTGCCGAATGGATGAGCGAACTGGCCGACTTCCTCCAAATCGAGCTTGAGCAAAGCCACTCCAATTTTGAGATCCAAAGAGTACGAAACGGTGTTCTTCACGCCGCCGCAAAGAGCGGACACAGCATTGCAGCAGAAATTTGTCTCCTTCTCGGGGCTGATTGTAACTCACCCTCAAAAGACAGACTACAAGAGAGCCCCATCTGCTTTGTGGCTAGAACCCCAATCTCGAAGAGCCTGACCGAGGATAAGCAGGTGGCTGTTGCTCTCGTCCTGATCAAGTACAACGCAAATGTGAACTTCGCCACCGTCTATGGGGGAACGCCACTGCACTATGCGGGCAAGTTCAAGAAGAAGGCCCTCCTGCGACTGTTGCTGCGGAACGGGGCAGATGTCGACATGCGAGACTCAAAGGACATGACTGCCCTGCACAGAACCGTCATTGGACAACAGGATGGCGCGTGCAGGGAGTGCTGTGAGACTCTTCTACATCACGGAGCGAGTCCTTTTGCCGCGGACAATAAGGGGACGACGCCGATCCACTGGGCGGCTGGGAAAGGGCGTCGAGATTTGGTAGAGCTGTTTGTCAACCATGTCAAGGGACCAGACCACAAGAAGTTGATAAACGTTCGATCTCTGGAAAATGGAACGACTCCGTTGCACCGAGCCATCGAGTTCCCTGACATTACCCAATTCCTCATCGACCAAGGAGCCAACCCGGGGATTCAAAGCAAATGGGGCAGCAACCCCCTCCACTGGGCTGCTCACGCATCGTCTAAGTCACCAAAGCACAGCGAGTCCTTGAAGATCATGATGCAGCTCCTGAAGAACGACCGCGAGACGTTCAGCAAGGTGGTGGAAGCGGCAGATGCAAATGGGGCAACTCCATTGATCACTGCGTCACAGGCTGGATGCCTTGAATGCGTCCAGATCCTCGTCCAGTTTGGGGCGAACAAAGACGCGCAAAACGTCAAGCATGAGGTGGGCCTTGACGCTCCGTGGAACCAAGGAACGGCTCTCAGCTGGGCTCTCAGCCGCTGCCACCGAGACCCGAGCTACAAGGACATTGCAAACTACTTGATTGACCAGGGAGCCGACTTCCTGGGCTCCGTCAACGGGAGATCGTATCTGAGCTATGCGGCAATGAGCGGAGAGGAAGACATATTCGACACGATTCTCAAAGAGAGCAGTAGCGAGAAAGTCATCCTAGACCCGAGCAGCCGAGAAGACGACGGGCTACCGGCCTTCTTGACCCCCATGCGCGGCGGCCACCTGTCTCTGTTGCAGGACATGGAGAAGCTACCATCAATGGAAGACCTGCGTGTGAACCAGATCGACCCCGGACAGCTGAACAAATGGGGCAACACGGCGCTGATGCTGCGGCCAAGTTCGGGCACCTCGATGCCGTCAAGTGGCTCGTGGAGAAGCGACTCGTCGACGTCAATGCCCGCAATAAGCACGGCAACACGGTACTAGACTTTACTATGTCTCCCAGCTACAGGGACGAAGACATCCAGGATTATTTGCAGAGGCAAGGCGCCATCAGGGGAGAGAGTGGGCAGAAGATTGGCGTGGACCCGGACGCGGGCTGGGGCCTCAGGGACTTTGATGACTTTGAGAGCGACGGTGGCGATGGCGATTCGGGCGTCTGGGAGTTGTAGAGTCTGTAACTGGTGTTGGATTGTGTTGTTTCAAGCTTCTAATTCTGTCTGGTGGCGGATGCCTAATGTGTAAAGTTCTGTTACCAGTTGGCTATGATGTGGACTATTTCTGTAGAGCCTCTGGTCGCGAGAGGGGCAGACATGGTGCACCCATGTATTGTATTGACAACATTGTCATCTCATCTTCGGAGTCATGTGGGCATCTCGTTGCATATTGACGGAGGCAGCCGACGAGAGCCGACAATGGACAGTCCCGCTATCGGACCCCACACCCGCCGTCACCCGGCATTCGTATTTGACTTTGACTCGAGAGGCACTTATTGCAGATGCTGCGTATGAGAGACACTCCGTTCTATCCTCCCATCAATCAGTCCATTCAGCCACCTATCCAGGCATCCAACCGTTGCAGACATTCGCAAGTATGAGCCAACCGCCATCTACAGTCGTCATCATTGGGTACGATCTGCCACCACCACGGTCTTCGCACAAAGACTAATCGACAACCAGCGCCGGCATCCTAGGCCTCACTTCTGCGCTCAAGATCCAATCGCTTCTAGCAGAGAGTGAGACAACCCGCCCCTCGACCAATGTCGTGATAGTGTCCCGCGAGTGGCCGACGTCGATTCCCGGCGTCCCCGTGTCCCACTCGGCCGACTACGCCTCCATGTGGGCGGGTGCCCACGTCCGCCCGATCCCCGGGTCCACGCCGCAGCTCCGGCGCGAGGCTCGCTGGCTAAAGACGACAGCCGCCGAGCTTGCGCGGAACCTCGAGCGGGAACCGTGGGCCGGCATCCGCCAGCTTCCCGGCATCGAGTACCTCGAGGCCCCCGGCGCAGACTACGACGCCCAGGACGCGGACACCTTCGCGGAGGAGACGGGCCTCTCGGGGTATCGAAAGTATGAGGCGCATGAGCTGCCAGACGGCGTCAAGCTGGGGTTCGAGTACCAGACGTACTGTATCAATGCGCCGCTGTATTGCGCGAATTTGCTCCGCAAGTTCGTCCTGCAGGGCGGCAAGACGGTGTCTCGAGAACTCAGGAGCGAGTGGGAGGCATTCAGCCTCGCCCCAAACGTCACGACGGTGGTCAACGCCAGTGGAGTTGGCTTCAGTGACCCAAAGTCATTCCCAATTCGAGGTAGGATGGTCTACGAGTTATTGCCCAGCGAGGAACAGACGACTAACACGCAGCAGGCCAGACGGTGCTCACCAACCTCACATCCGCCTCCAAGACAATCACGACGCAGAAAAAGGACGGCTCATGGAGCTTCATCATCCCGCGCTCCTTCAACGGCGGCACCGTCATCGGCGGCACAAAGGAGCCGAACAACTGGGAGCTCGAGCCGTCGCTGGACACGCGGCGCCAGGTGCTCGCCGCGGCAGAGGCCATCATCCCCGAAGCGTGCGGTCAGCCGTCGGTACGGGCGGCCGTCGGAGACGCGGGGATCCAGGTCATCAAGGACGTCGTGGGGCGGCGGCCGGCGCGGGACGGGGGCGTGAGGCTCGAGCTGGAGCAGAGGGAGACGGAGCGTGGGTTGCGGAGCGTGGTGCATGCGTATGGCGCGGGGGGACGCGGCTACGAGCTCAGCTGGGGGATTGCAGAGGAGGTGGCCCAGCTGGCGAGGGGTGTGTTGGATGTTTCGAGTGTACGGTCCAAGTTGTAGCTGGATGCAGAAGGACTGGTGGTTATCGGAGTTGGCTGTCTACAAGTCACACCATCTTTTATCATGGCAGGCACTTGACATTTCCAAAGACGTATCTATCCCAAACACAAGGTAGTGAATTCTACGGCACCTCGGTTGGATCCCTATAGTAAAATCAGCAAAGAACAAGTCAATCTCCGTCCAGTACACATACCAGTCCGTAACCAGCCTCTCATCCAAGGCATCCAGCGCCTCCATGTCCTCGGCATCCATCTCAAAGCCGTCCACGCTGGCATTCTCAATCATGCGTGTCCGATGAGTCGACTTTGGCAGGATAATCATCTTGTGCTGCAGTCCCCATCTACTCGACGTCAGCCTCACCAAGACAACCAACCTCATGTGGGCTACAACTCACTTGATAAACACCTGCGCCGGCGTGCACCCATACTTTTCGGCCACCGTGACAATGTCGATGTGATCCATGCGCATACCCCGCGCGAGTGGTGCGTAGGCCTCGACAGCGATGTCATACTTCGCGCAGACGTCCCGGATGCCCTGCTGCGTATTGAACGGGTGCACCTCGATCTGGTTGATGACGGGCGGCACCTCGGGCTTGGACGCCATCAGCTCTTCAATCTGGGCACAGCATCAGCATCTCTCCCCGCCATGTAGACTACCATCATCTTCTTGACACCTACATGCGCGACACCGTAGTTGCTCACGCCCGCCATGCGCACCTCGCCCTCCTTGACGGCATCCTGCAGCGCCCTCCAGCTGGTCAGACGGGCCTCCTTGCCGCCGTACGGGCTGTGCAGCAGAAACAGGTCAATGTAGCCCAGGCCGCACGCCTCGACGGATCCCTTGATGGAGCGCCGCACCGCGTCGTACGACCTGTCGTTGCTGGCGAGCTTGCTCGTGTAGAAGATGTCCTCGCGCTCCAGGCCCGCGGCGTTGTCGTCGCTGGCCAGGAAGCTGGATATGGCGGAGCCCGCCTCGCGCTCGTTGTCGTACATTTGCGCGCAGTCGAAGCCGCGGTACCCGAGCTTTAGGGCTTCTTTGACGGAGCGGGATGCCTCACGCCCGGTCATCATGTACAGGCCTAGCTGCACCTGGGGGATGGTGAGGCCATTGGCCAGCTTGGCGTGTTAGCCATTGAGTGCAATCTTGCTGCGGGTAGAGTTAGAGGCTTACAGTGACCTTGGACGCCAACAGCGGGAGTGCTTTTGAGTGCATAGTGTCGCGATAGTACCGTAACTCGCTAGAAATGAGGGATGTGAGTAGAGTCTTAGATGAACAGCTCCGACGACATCAGCAGACATCGCAGGTGGGGGATGGTGGGGTACACGGAAACCAACGTCACTTATCCGGTCCGTCTCCAACCACCATCATCACATCTCACATTCATTCCAGCACAAAACAGGTACGTCATTCTCAACATCGTATTATTTTCAAGCGCCTCCACGACGAGGCGCACACATTATTACAATTGATTATACTAATTAATACACAGTCAGGCCAGCCCGATGCGCAGAGTCATTTCCCTCCCCCCATCATGAGGCGTGGTATCCATTGTATCCGTTGGGGTTTCCATGAGGGTTACCATTGCTCATATTGCTGTACTCGGGCTGGTAGAGCGGCGGGCCCCAGCTCATAAAGTCCGTCTGCGGCGTCAGCCCGCCCGACTGCTGGATGAACTGGTTGGCCAGCGCAAACGACGCGTCCTCGACGCTCGGGTAGATGACGCTGTTGTTCCACGCCTGCACCGCCGCCGGGTCCATGGAGCCCGTGCTGTCCAGGGGCATGGGCGTCATGGATGTCTGGTGCTGCTGCTGGAGGAACGCCTCGTCCAGGTCCGTGGGCACCACCGACGCCGCGGGCAGCACTTCGCTGACAGTCTCGGGCACCAGACCACTACCCCGTCGCAAGGGGCCGCGCACCGTCCTGACGCTCTCGCGGTGGCCCAGCCCGCTGCCCAGCATGATGCTGCCGCTCTCGTCGGACCCGTCGTCCATGACGACGCCCGAGTCTGGGCGCGGCTGTATCACCCGGTTCTTCTTCTGGATGAAGCTCTGCGTGTTCTGGGCGCGCACCGTCTCGTTCTTCTTGTTGCTGCGGTTGGTGTAGGGCATGCTCTGCGCGGAGCTGATGCACCGGTCGACTGTCTCGACGAAGCACTGGTGGAACTTGACTGCCAGCGTCTCGAGCGTCTGGGGGTTGGAGATTTTGTCGCGCAGGTGGGCCTGCAGCTGCTGGAAAGCGAAAATGTAGCTGTTGGAAAGTTCAAAATGCTCAATCACGGGTGTGTATTCTGGGATCGTCAGCCACGGGGCTCCGGAGACGTGTGTGTGCGTGGGTACCTACCAAAGGGCTTGACCTCGTTGTCATCGTCATCGGGGAACAAAATGTTCCAAATCTCTCGCCATTGAATCTCTGGCGACGCGCCGCTCGCTCGCTTCCGGCTCAGCAGCTTGGTGGCCGTGGGGCCATCGATGCCAGCCTCGGCGTCGTTGTCTGTAATATCGCACATGAGCTCCTTTGGGAGACGCTGGTGGTCTCGCAGGTCCTTGCGCGTCGAGAAATCGCGGTTGCATCGGTCGCACACAAAGGCAGACGGGTCATCGCGCTTGTGCTGCTTGACAATGTGTTGCCTACATCGTGTTAGCCTCCATCCATGTCATTTCTCTTGCGATGACAACACGAACCTGAGCTCTGCAAACTTGGGGAAATAAGTCATCGCGCAGCTGTGGTGGTCCCTCACGTTGAAGCGATGAGGGTTGCGCTTCCTAAATGGACAGCTGAGCCGCAGGTTCTCATCTTCCTTCGGATTGGGCCGAGCCTTCTTAGTGGGCATGAAGCCGGAGCCCTCGCCGTCGCTAAACTCATCCCCGTCGTCCTCGCGCCGACCCTGCTTCTTGCGCTTACCGCCTCGCTGGCCCTCGCTGCCGGAGCCCTCCTGCGACGGGCTTGACGACGAGCTCGAGGTCGGCTGGGAGTGCGATAGGTTGTTGTCGGAAGCAGTGTGCCAGACGTGCTGGTCGAGGCCCTGGATGAAATTAGCGACGAGAGGGTAGAGCTTGGATCGCGGGACGGCTGATTCGTTCAAGTCGATGCCGTAGACAAGTTGGAGGACGTATCCGAGGACCAGGTCGGCATCCCCCTTGGAGAGGTCTTCGGAGTCGTTCGATTCCGTCTCCCACGTCTCCTGTGTCGCATCCTCATCGGGGTCGACTGCGGAGTCGTTGTCTGGGGATCCGGTGGGTGTGAGATGCCCTTCTCTGTAGGGCGATTCAGTGGCAGGGCTATTTGAGACGATTGATGTAAGTCAAATGCTTTTCACTTGGTCCCGCGTGTTGTGGCTTCAAATCATCCTCAGATGAGGGCGACGACACTCACCTAATCGGAGGGCCCTGCTCCACGTCCACAGTTGGTGACGGCTGGCTCGGCTCATGGAGCTGGCGGATCTTGAGCTCAAAGTCTGGGTATCCGGTAATGACCTGGCCATCCTCGTCGTCGTTGACAAAGGTGGAGCAGGTGCCGTTGGAGGGCTGGTGTCGGTGGCACACGCGGCGGTTCTTGGGCCGCGGGTCGTCGAGGCAGGCGGCAGCGAACAGCTCCTGGACGTCGCTGGCGTAGCTGGTGCTGACGGGGCTGGCGAGGGTGGAGAGGGAGTGGGTGGTGGCGGAATCGGGGATGTTGGCCGACGAGATGCTGCTGATGGACGACTCGGTGGGCGAGCGCAGGCGGTACGCGGCGGGGGCGAGCTGGAGGCTCTCGGGCAGGCGGCGCAGGCGGGCCGTGTCCTTGCGCGGGCTCAGCGACGGGAATTTGGCGAGGGGCACGTTGTCGCGGGTGCGCAGCGGCAGGTGGTGCAGGCCCGTCGCGTGGGCGGCGGCCGTGTTGATGACGCTGTTGCGGGATGCCTGGTCCGTCATGGCGGGCGGCGACGGCGGGCGGAGGTCGTGATGGCGGGCTTGCCCCGATCGGCCGGGCGCTGGGTCGTGAGTTGGCGATGGCGGGCGATGGTGTTGAGTCGCAGCGGTGGGTGGCAGTGACAGCGACAGCTACAGCAGCGACAGCGGGCGGGGGGGCGCACGCGACCGAAGTGAACTGCACTGCAACAGCGGCAAGTCAATCAACACAATGCAACACAATGCAGTACAATGCAATGCAATGCTATAAATGAGAAACAGCGGCCAAGCAAGGAGCGGAGCAAGTTGGGTATGTTGAAAGGAGTGAGAGTTATGCAGCGAAGAGGAAACGGGAGAGAGAGCACGAGAGCGAGTGTGTGAGAGCGAGCGCGGGAGTAATAATTGGTGAAACGACAAAAGTCCTACCGACTCCCCCTTCTCTAAGTAATCAATCATGCACATGCATGCCCATCATCCATTCCTCTAATTAATAACCACCCGCGCAGCCGCTCGCCTGAGAATGAGCTGCAGTGCCGCTACGGGGTTCCGCCTGGGTTGCCTCGCCTTAGCCCGTCCTGTCCAGGTCCGGTCCATCTGGGCTTGCGAGATGCGACTTCTGTCCGCCAGGGGGCGGAGCGAGAGCCCAGTAATTGCTGTCCTGCCGCTGCGATTGTTTGCATCCGCCCACCCCGAGTCATCCCAGGCTGCAGCAAAACGGAGTTTCGAACAGAACTTACTCCACCGGCCCAGGGGGCACCCCCAAGACTCAACTGCGCCAGACTGCGGGAGACTGCGCCGGGCCCTGCGCCAGACGGGACCGCCATGGGGCCGGAGCGTGTAGGGATCCCTGGTCAGGTCTCACGATGCCGCCGTCTGATTCGCTCGTGATGGCCACTGCTCGACGGGCTGTGTCGCCCGCCGTCGCTCGCGGGATGGACGACCAACTCGCTACTTTGGCCCAGCGCCGGCCCGTGGTCAGCCCTACAGTTCGCCCAGGCTTCCGGGCTCTCGAATTCCAGCCATTTCGTACCAGTCGACGGGTGAGGTGATATGGCTGCCTTCTTGTAGCTCAGCTGGAGCGCCTTTCATGTCCGAGCTCCATCCCAGGGGGATCGTCTCGTGTTTGGAAAACACATCAAGCTTTTCCATCCTCTGTTTCGCAAACGGCTGACAGGGCCCACGCGCCTGTTACAGCCATGAAACGGCGACGGCGATGGCCACGCCACGGCTCTCGCTGTTGTCCATTGAGCAGACGGAGGAGAGGCCTCTGACAGTGAGGCCGCCACTGAAGGATCCTCTGGGCCGCCGCTGGCACGGCGAACCGAGCGCAGCTTGGGGTAGTGCCCTTGGGGGCCATTCGGGGCTTTTAATTAGCACACCATCGTCGACTTTGGGCGCTCCTTGCTGACCGGGATCGTCATCGGCTCCCCCGCCTTGCCCACATCTGCAGGCAGACACACATCCCACGCCTTTTGGGAATAATTTACCGAACTTGCATTTTGCGAAAACGCTCCAATACTCTTCAGGCCTGTGAGGCGGCAATATGCAAAAATACATGCACAGTAAGCAAGGCAAAATCCCCAGACCACTGCCGGTAGCCTCACTCCAATGGGATGAGGTTCCCTAACCCATCCCACACATGAAGCGTGAGCCTGCCGCCCAGAAATAGCCACACAGACAGCACAAGTTCAGTCGGCCTCCACCAAGGCCGCCCAGGTTCATGTGGCGATGAAAATTGAAAATATCCCATATGCATTAGTTAATCTACCTGCGTCTATGCGAACAGTAATAGCAGCACCAGTTAATCCCCGCCTGCCACACCACTCCGGCTCTTATCCGTACACTAATAACATCCCGCCCCCCCCCCCCCCCCCCCCCCCCCCCGCGTCCTGGGCGTAGACTCACTCGCTTACATCCCTTGGGACCTTTCTCGTGACCGCATCAATATTTCGACTCCTGTACAAGGCCATTTTAGAACACGCTCACAAGAGCAAGCAGCAGCGAGAAGCCAAGCGCCTGCACGGCCGGGAGCGCAGCCCCAGATGCTGCGCTGATGGCGGCGGTTGGCTGGGGAGTGCTCCCGGGGCTGGTGCCGTTGCCGTTGGTGCCGGCGCCGCTGCCACTGCCGCTGCCGCTTTCGCCGGTCGAGGAGGAGCGTACCTTCTTCATCGTCACATTAAAGGCCGGGCTGCGGACCGCATCGGCGGTGCCCTGGAAGACGAACTCGTCGAGCGCCAAAAAGTTGTACACCTTGCGGTCCTGCATGAACCAGGTCTGGCAGCTGCCGTCCTTGAAGAACAGGCCCGAGTCAAACGCCTTGTCCTGCTCGTCCGTCGTGCTGTCGAAGACGGCGCGCCACGCCTGCTCGCCCTGCTTCTTCAGGTTGGTCGGGTACACGCGCGCGTCGGCGGGAGGGGTGGGCGGCTTGGTGCTCTTGAGCCCTTCGACCGAGTAGCCGTTGATGTTGCGGAGCACGTCGTAGCCACGGACCTGCCACTTGGAGATCTTGAGGCCGGGCCCGTCGTCGACCTGGAACGTGATGCTTGAGTTGGTGGCCTCGTCGCTGTAGGTGCCGACGTAGTCGCGCTTGGCCTCGTCGCGGCTGACCTTCTCGACGGCGGGGACGATTGCCTGCAGGACCTTGCTGAAGATTGTGCCCGTGACGAAGGGGTTGGCCGAGACCTCCGGGCCGGCTGTGATGACGGTGACAATTAGGTCGTAGTCAGCGACGATGCCGTTAAGGTTGTGGTAGAAGCCGAGATCGCCGCTCTTGGTGTAGACGTCGATGATGCGGCCATCGGAAGTCAGGTTGTCGCTGCGAAGGATCTCCCAGGGCTCGCCGATCATGTATCCCCACGAGGCGGTAGTGGCACCGGGCTTCATCCACTGGCGAGTCTGCTTGGCAGAAAGGAACTTGTTGGTGTAGATGCCCTCCATGAATGCATTCATGTCGCCGAGAGAAGAGTACATGCCACCGGCGCTGTTCCAGTCAGTGTCGTCCAGCACCTAGATCACATGCAAGGCAAGAACTCACGGCTCAAAGATTCCAAGGCTGCTGTTCCAGATGCTCTCGCCCTCGGAGATGAAGACGTCCTTCTGGTTGGGGACCTCGGAGACGTAGGTGTGCTTCAGGTTAGCGATATCCAGGATCTGCTCCTTGACAGCCTTGGCAAAGGGCTTCTTGCTCGCAGCCTCGATGACAAGACCAATCAGGGCAATGCCGATGTTGGAGTAGATGGGGTTCGTGAAGGACTCGTAGACAGGGGGGCGGAGGTTGACCTGCGTCAACAGGTCCTTGCGGGTGCAGGGCGTTGTGCCGGGGAGGCCAGAGCACGACGGTCCCTTGCCCTTGGGAAACTCGGGCAGGCCCTTGGCGGCCCAGATCTCGCTGCCGGCGATTCCCATATCCTGCGCAGCTACACATTCTGCTGTTAGTACGGACTCGGCTTCTCAACTGCCACGAAGAACCTGTTTGAACATACAGTCAACTGAAACGCCAGACAAGTGTCCAGCCAAGGAGCCCACAGTGACCTCGTCCCAGGTAATACCATAGATGGGGTCCTTGTTCTCCGTATCAGCCAGCTCGGGGAGATACTTGAGGACAGAGGCGCCCAGGTCGATCTCGGCATTCTGCAGGGCCGCCAGCACCGCAAACATCTTGGTTCCACTGGCGATGCGGAAGACGGTGTTCTCGTCGACCTTGCTGGCGCCAGACCCCGTCTTAGGAGGGGTCCAGTACAGGCTGAGGAGCGGCTTGTCCTCGTGGATGGACTTGACCCGGATGGCCACGGCCGAGGAGTTGAAGTTGGCCTTGGCCTGGCTCTCGAGGGCGGTCTTGAGCTGCTCGACGGCGTTCTGCACGATGCGGCTCTCGCTGGGCTTCTCGGGGGTGCGGAAGACGGCGCCCATGGGGGGGCAGACCTTGGCGTCGACGAGGCTCAGGGCGCCGATGGCCAAGGTGGCCAGGCTGTAGAGAGAAGGCATTTTAGTGTAAATGCTGTAGAAATGTCTATATGCAAAGAAATCAAGAGGGTATCGGGAAACAATTAAGGGAAGAGGTCAAGGGGAGGCTAGGCGGTTGTTGACTTGGTGCTGAGGCTGAATTGGCCATGATGGAAATCGACAACACCGTCTATATATATATATCAGCGTCTATCCATGTTTACTGTTCCTTCCCACGACGACGACGTCAACATCCAAGATTCCGCCAATTTGGCACTGCCCCACAACGCCAGCTCGCACTCTGCGTCTTGCGACACCAAGCCTCGCACTTCAATCTTCTCCACGAGATCAGCCAATTGGCCAATGGAGGGGGTCCGCCACCAGCGATCCCCGCTATTCAACGTTTGCGACAGCCACAAAAAGATGCGCCCGCCCTTTGAAGGGAACCGTCAGCTTCATCTCGGACCGCAAGTGCGAGGACGGCCAAGGGCGTCGAGACATGTTGGCGCAGCACCAGGGATCGGCAGTGCGACGGCTTCGCAGTTATAGAGTGGAGTAGCTTGGAGGAGTGCGAGGTGGGGATCGGATGAGGAGACCGAGCCGGCCAATTGTAGCGAAGCGGGGTGCCGTGTTGTAGGGGCGGGTTATGCTTACTACCGCTGACAGATGTGTCCCCCGACTATGTGAGGTGGGCTGTGCTCCATGAAACTGGCGCAGCGACACCCGCGCGGCAGTCGCTCTGAGATGGATCGGACTGATCCCTTGACTGTGGCTCAGCTCTTCTATAGGCTACTATGTATGCAATTATGCTCAAATGAGTTCCCTCATTTGACTTTGAAACGGAAATAGGCCAATTTATGTCCCATTTGTTAGTTGCTAATTGGTCGTAGGCCTCATGCCATCTCTCAGTCTGATGTCCGATGCCCCTCGCTCCGTTCCTGTTTGATGTCTCCATTCTGACGAAGAAAATTGAATACTCTCCTTCCCTGAGCCTTCCAGTTCGTCTCATTCCGGGCTCCATTTATATGCACCACCACCAACAGATGCTTGTTTGTGCCCAGCTGCCCGTTCCCTGTAATTCCGGCTCCTCTGCCGAGACGCGTCCATCTGCAGCCCCGGAGCCCGCCCAGCCTTATAGGGCACATGTAAAGGCTCTGTGCGTAATTGGGTGTAAGCGGCAATGTAGCAGATCATGCATAATTCCTATAAAGTCAAGTATTAATTACGTCCATAGAGCCTTGCCGTCAGAGTATACAATCCCTGTGTCCATCCTATTCAGCAACACTAGGATCACGGCGGGGGGGACGAGCGGAACATCCGGCTTTACACCATATGCTTCGGCTGACATATTGCAAACCCAGTTAATATCCGTTAAAGAGTCATTCCATCTGGATGGGTTCCAAGTTGGGCGCACTACAATGCAGAAAGCAGGGAATAAGATCGCCTCAACTATCTGTTACTGTTTCGCGAAGAGTCAGTCAGCCTTGTGCCTGGAACCGCCGGCACTAGCGACCGTTTGACGCTTCCAGGTTCCTTCTAGGTTCCATACCCCTCACAAGCACCGAATTAGAGCCCACGCCACAGGGGCTAATCGGAGCTCCGGCTGCTCAGCCCAGTGCTGTGGCTCTGGTTGCAACACAACGTAACCTCCAGCACCACACCACAGCGCACACGCCAGATGGGGGGCGGAGCAGTTTGACGTCAGGTCCCTCCCCTGGGCTAGTTGCTCTTTGCGTTCCATTCGTTTGCACCGCAGGAAGAATAAATAATACCGGGCCCTGTCGCAGCCAGCAAGGCATGGGAAGCGAAGATCCGGTTTTCACCCAGCGAGCTGTCCTTGCAGGCCAAGCTTGCTAGCAGTGCGACCCCCCAACGATCCTCCCAGCTTATTAGCAGCACACGCGCCATCCCACTTCCCCTCTGATTGCACCGCTCGGATCAAGGCCTCTCTCATCTCGGACTCCCAGACAGCCGCCTTTTATCGCTCACCCACCCGCCAAGTCAAGCCGCCAGCAGCCCGCCTCTAGCCCTGCGTGCCGCGTCCGATCCAGCCTATCATGTCATCCTTCATGCTCCCCTCCAATTACGACAGTCTCTCGAGCCCGGCCCCGTCACCGCCCGCGTCTGGCCGCAAGGGCAGCAAGAAGGTCCGGACGGGATGCATCACCTGCAAGTCAGTACAGCCCAGACGCCACGAGGGCAACGCTATGTCCTCTATGCCTTTCTTCATCTCGCTAGAGCCATTGCCAATGCCAATGCCAATTGAAACCCCGACACTGACGCGCCGCCAGGATCCGAAAGGTCAAGTGCGACGAGGGCAAGCCGTTCTGCGCCAGATGCACAAAGACGGGCCGCAAGTGCGATGGATATCGCCAGAGCCCGCGTGCCTCGCCCGAAGCCTTCTCGGTAGCCACCATCCCGGGCCTCGAGACCCCCGAGGAGATGCGGGCCTTTGACTACTACCGCAACCACACCGCCAAGGTCCTGTCGGGCGCCATCGATGCGGGGTTCTGGGGTAACTTGGTGCTCAAGATGTCGACCGAGGAGCCTGCGGTGCGACACGCCATCATGGCCATCAGCCGGCTCCACGAGTGCTTCGAGTCCAAGTCGCTCCGAGGCGTCGAGATGGACAAGACGTTTGCGTTTCGCGAGTACGGCAATGCCATCACTTCGCTGCGGGGTTGGAAACAGCCAACCGAGCTCTCCGTCGTGCCCCTGCTCGTGTGCGTCCTCTTCGTCTGCCTCGAGGCCCTGGCCGGGAGAGAAAAGGCCGCCCAGGTCCATATTCTGCAGGGCAGGAAGATCCTATCCGGCCTACCTGACGGCCACTCGCCCTCGCTGCAGATCATCAAGCAGTCCCTAGTGCCCATCTTTGCTCGCCTAGGACTCGTTTCTTGGCTCTTCGGCTTCAACCCCGAGAGGATACCAGATCACCTGCGGAGCTGGACCGTTGTGCCTGCAGTCTTTGGGACAATTGACGAGGCCAGGGCAGGTCTTTTCCACATTATGAACGAGGCGCTCGAGTTCATCGCCCGAACCCGCGCTGTCCTCTACAGACCCGACGTCGATCCTGCCATCATGCAAGGCCTCCGCGACGATCAGGCGGCCCTATTTACACAGGTCAATCGGTGGCACGCAGCCTTCACCATACTCACATCCATGACGCCCCAGTCCGCGACTCTCACCAACTCGTTTAACCTTCTTCGGGTGTACTATCACTGCTGCACCATCTGGGTTTCCACCTCCCTCACCATGACAGAGATCGCCTTTGACGACCACGTGCAGAGCTTCGCCGCCGTCATCTCCCACGCATCATCCATCATCGACACCCTCAACGCCCAGAGGGATCCTTTCGCCTTCGAGACCGAGCTGGTGGCGCCACTCTACTGGACCGCCTGCAGGTGCCGACATCCACTGTTGAGGCGGGCGGCCCTGAAACTTCTCACCCGGGACCAGATGATTGGTCGCAAGGAGAACTTTTGGGACGCTCGCGAAAACCACGCCGTCGCCGCCCGCGTCATACAGCTCGAGGAGCAGCACCTCCAGGCGTCTACTTCCGTCCACGGCACTCCGGATCTCGGGCTGGGGTCGGACGACTTTTGGGGCACTAGGCCAACGACTTCCTTTCTCCCCCTCAGATCCCGGGCGCCGGCCGATGGCGAGTCCAAAATCCCGGTTACCCAGTTCCCCACCCTTCGCCCCCCCTCGCCGCCCAGCTTCAAAGACATCCTCCCCGACACATTAGTTGTCGACGCCGACGTTGACTTTAGCGGCGACAGGGAAGGGTCGCCAGCATCAATCTTGTCAGTCGAGGGGGATTCAATGACGCCCATAGACATGATCGCGATCGAGACGATCGACCCGAGACGGGCGGTGGTGGATGCCCCGTTTGGCATCCCAGAAGAACATCGCGTCAAGAACACGCTCATCTATCGAGAAAAGGACGGCAAGAGGGGTCTTTGGTTGACGCACTTCCAAATTCCCCCGGCGGGCTCGACTGAATGGAAGATTACGAATGAAAGGCTGCGTATGCCCAGGTGAGCTAGGGCGTAGACGATGCAGGCTGATACAGGCAGTCGTACATAAAGATATGAAGCAAATGAGTGATGGCAGAATAGCGAGATACCCTAGAGCAATCATAGACTTTTTTTATTCTTTTCGCGACAAGCAATCCTTGCACTTTATGGTGAAAAAAGGTTATCTGATCCTCATGAAGATGGTAATTGAAATTGGAACATTTCTTGTTGTGCTACGCTATGTTTACGACATGTGGTGAATCCTTTGCCATTTGAGTTGATGTAAAAGAAGCAGCGGATGCAACTACAGAACACCACCACGAAGCCCCCTTCCAACGACAAGGATTAGGCTCACACTAACTAGCTAAAGTCACGGCCTTTCATACCGCGTCCAGTACTTCTTATTGCGCATTACAACTCAATAAAAAAACGTCCTGGGCTTAGGATCGAGCATTGCCCCGTACATGCCACCGGTACAGCCTGGGCTAAGCCTAGACCCCGCGAGGACGACAACGCCAGCCACACCATCCCTTGAACCTATTATACGAGAGCCTCGAATAGACCACAGCCCGGGCAGTCATGGGTGACGGCGGAAGTCAACATCGATTGCCGGCTGGGGCTGTGTCGTGTCCGAGCGACCGAAATAGTTCGCCGACTGCCACAGCCCACATTTTATGCCGACTGAGTCACTGTAAGCTGACTAGGGGCACCTCAAACCCCGGGATTGGTCGGTTTGTCTTCGACATGTCGAACATGGTAGCCCCGCCGAGTGGCCATAGTAATTATAGCCTCAATGCTTAATGTGCAAATGAGACGTGACTGCCGCGCCGACAGCATTACAAATACCGACAATGGGACGCCTCATTGTCCAGGCGGCCAGCATTGCTGAGGCCAGCTCTCATCCTCTGCCCTGATCCTTCTCCTCACTTCCCGATGATGTCTCCCTCGCGCCTCCATATCTCAGGCCTCCCCTTGGAGCTGCAGTTGGCCGTCATCGGGAACCTCGAATTCCCAGACACGGCCTTCCTGCGATCTACCTGCCGGTGGTTCGCCTCCCTCATCCCGGCCCACGCATCCGACTACACCGACCTGGCCGCTATTGACGATTGCGCCTGGGCTCGTAAGCGCCGTCGGCTGACCTGCGCCTTCTGTGCGCGGATGCGCTCGGCCAGGCACTTCAGCGACAGGTCCAAGATCGCGACCGCATGTTGGCGCGCCTGCATTGACTGCCAGTATAAAACCAGTATCGACAGGGGACCCGGTTGGTACTCCGGGTTTCCGCCCAGCTGGAACCGCACGCGGCTGAGCCAGAAGAGGAGGAAGATCAAGGTGGACTGGCGGGAGACGGGGTCGTGCTCCAAGTGCCATAACGAATTCCGTCGCTGGGGGAGGACCTCGGCCGGCAGGGCGATCTGTTCGGAATGCTTCCTGGACCCGCTGGAGGACGTCGGCATGCACGAGACGAACCGGCTTGTGAATGACCTGAAGCGCATGGGGTATGGCGAGGAGTGGCATGGCTTGGAGTGGTTCGATGGCGATGATGTGCGCGTCGTCCGAGAGGGCGATGGCGTTGCTTGGTGGGTGGATTCTTTGGACTGGGACATTTCGCGCTGGATGCCGCAGTACGATCCCATGTTCCGGGGTGTGGTGACAGCACGCCGTGCAGAGGATCGGGTTCCTACTCTTTCGTCTGACGAGGAGGGCATGGCATCGCAGACGAATGCTGAAGAGGCCACAGGCGATGGAGACGAAGACCCAGACGATTGGGACCCGCAAAGCTTCTTCAACGACATGGATGGCATGAGTTACGATAATACCCAGGAATGGGAGCCGCAAATCGAGATACCGGACATTGTCGAAAAGGACTTCAAATTGCAATTTGGGAGGGGCGCAGCGGGCAACCAAATGCTTCAGGTCCGCCTGCGTACGCCCCAACTTGACAACTGGGGCTGGGGGATGTGGTAATGGATACCTATTTTATCTGCTGAATATCTTTAACGAAGCGAATATACCCAAGTTTTGCATCAACCATTAGCCGTCTTACATTGAAGCGCAGTCTCGGCACTAACATGCAAAAGCCATAAGTCATGCCCAGGTTCATTACGGGGTATCATAAACTGCTTACCAACTAGTAGCTATTAATACAGGTAACCTAATGCGACATCAAGCCCTCGCTGCCGCCTCCGTCATCATCTTCCTCCTCTTGTTCCTCTCGTCCTGCTCCGCTAGGACCCTAGCCGTTATCGTGGAGGCAAACGAGTTGTTGATGCCGCTAATGCGCGAGTCCCCGGACTTCTTGGCAGCGGGCTTGCCGTTCGACTTTATTTCCTCCTCCTCGTTCTTCACATCGTCGCCCTTGCGCTTCTTCTTCCTGTCCTTCTTCTCCGACTTGTCCTTCTTGAGCGTATGCGTTAGGCCCTGCGCCTTGAGCCCCTCCATGCGCTTCTCCGCCTTGCTCACGTCTTCGGGGGTCGCGGCGAGCACTGTGACAACGTTTTCGGGGCTGAATTCCTCGGCGCACTCCGGGCACGTCTTCTCCTGGATCTCCTTCATGGCCGCCTCGGCGAAGACATGGCCGCAGGGCACCAGGTAGACAGACTTGACGGCGGGGCCCAGCTCCTTCATCGAGATTGGGCACACCAAGCGGTCACCGCTCTTGGAGACCTTGAGCTTGGCCACGTCGCGCAACGATCGAATGCCGAGGCTGGCGGGTGTCACATCGGCCGGTTCGTCCGAGGGCATCAGACCCTTGAGGACGGCTTCGTAGTTGTAGAGGCGCCCGCGCCAGTCCGATACGAGGGCGTCGATGTCAAGCGGCTCGCCGCTCAGTGCGCAGTGGGCCCATGCGTGGCCGAGGGACTCGAGTGCCGTGGCCTTCAATTCGGAAATAGTCTTTGCGCGTGCCGCATTTTTGACCAGTTCGTTGCGCTTCGGAATGGATCCACCGTCGTTTCCCATGGTCGGCAGATGACTGGGGTATGGGGTACAAAGTGGGCTGAAAAGGAGCGAATGTAGGTTGTGCGACAGCGCAGAGGGGGGTTGGGAGAGCGGTGACTTGATCAGGCGACTGGTTGTGGAAGGAGACGGAGAAGCAGGAAGAGAGTGGCGGATTCCTAAGAAACTCTCACGCATTAGCCATGACCGTCAAATGCACCAGCCAGTGGATGGATTCCTAAAAGCACAAGCTCCCGAAGCACTTGCGCTATCGATAAGGGTGGTACCTGAGGATGTGTCTGTACAGTGCGCGCGTCTGAGACATGTGGGGAGCCAACTCTACATCTGGACCACATGGCGTAGTTTGCACTGTGGGGGTACCCCGGGGGTAAAGTGGTCATTGCGCGCCAGTGCCCGCGTCTCCAGCTGCCAGGCCAGCCAGCCTGCCCAGGCCCAGGTTCCTAATCCTCACCCTCATTGATTCGACCTCCACCTGACTTTCGAGCCACCATCGACGAGCTGCCATGCGCCTGTAGCTGCCGATTGCAGCGTCGATGACCGGCCCAGCACGGCTCTGACCTCTCCCCTCACCCCAGAGACCTCCACGACATAAAGCCACAGTCGTGCCGCCTTCTTTCTGCCGCCCCTCCCACCACCTCCACACTACGCGACCCGACAGCCTCGCCAGAGCTTGCCCGACTCGAGCTGCACTCTCGCAGCGCACCATCGCCCCGAAGCCCCTCGCTCGGCTACTCGACCGCTGGTACATGCCTTGTTGAACCATCGGCCTCAAGTGCCGCTAGGGGAGGATGGCGCAACAACAGCAGGTCGCCTTGGAGCGGCTTGAAATCATCAGCCGCGGGCTGCGGTCACGGTATGACCATCCTCACCTCGACTTCAGCCTTCTATGTGACTGACCCCATCCCCTGCCAGGACAAGCGATGAAGTACGCAAACGTGCCGCAATTCAGCTCCGCGAGCTCGTACAGGTCTGCTACCGAGGTACGAGAACCCAATGCACCGACACAATCGTCGCCATGTACGCTGACCAAGAAATGTAGACTTGAGCCCCGAGCAATTCCACTCCTTCTACAATTCCGTCAACAACAAAATCACTCAGCTTATTATGACCCATGGCAATGACTCCTCAGAACGTCTCGGTGGCATCTACGCCTTGGATGCTCTCATCGACTTCGATGGCCCCGACGTATCCACCAAATACGCCCGTTTCGCACAGCGCCTCGGCACGATCCTACGAGGAAAGGATATCAACCCTATGCAACCCGCCGCAATTGCCCTCGGAAAGCTCTGCCGCCCCGGAGGCTCTTTGATATCCGAGCTGGTGGATTCAGAGGTAAACACTGCTCTCGAATGGCTCCAGAACGACCGCGTCGAGGAGCGCAGATACAGCGCCGTCCTCGTCCTACGCGAACTCGCCCGCAACGCCCCGACGCTCATGTACCAGTATATCCCTACCATCTTCGACTGGATCTGGGTAGGCCTCCGGGACACGAGGCAGCTCATTCGTGCCACATCCGCCGAAACAGTTAGCGCCTGTTTCCGCATCATTCGAGAACGAGACCAGGAGATGCGACAGCTCTGGATGGGTAAGATTTACATCGAAGCGAAGCAAGGGCTCAGGGTCAACACTATCGAATCCATCCACGGCTCCCTCTTGGTTCTCAAGGAGCTCCTCGAACAGGGCGCCATGTTCATGCAGGATCATTACCAGGAAGCCTGCGACATTGTCTTCAAGCACAAGGACCACCGTGATCAGACCATCAGGAAGACCGTGGTGCTCCTCATCCCTGATCTAGCAAGCTATTCGCCTGCAGATTTCGCTCATGACTGGCTGCACAAGTTCATGGTCTACCTGTCCGGCATGCTGAAGAAAGACAAGGAGCGTAACGACGCCTTCTTGGCCATCGGAAACATTGCCAACTCCGTCAAAAGTGCTATTGCCCCTTATCTTGATGGCGTTCTTATCTATGTGAGAGAAGGCCTCAGCATCCAGTCACGGAAGAGGGGCTCGGTCGACCCAGTCTTTGACTGCATCAGTCGGCTGGCGGTGGCAGTAGGCCAGACACTTAGCAAGTATATGGAGGCCTTGCTGGACCCCATCTTTGCTTGCGACCTGACTCCCAAGCTGACCCAGGCCTTGGTGGACATGGCCTTCTACATTCCTCCAGTGAAGCCCACTATCCAAGAGCGGCTCCTCGACATGCTGAGCATGGTGCTTTGTGGCGAGCCCTTCAAGCCGCTCGGTGCGCCGCAGCCGAATACCCTTAACTCTGTTCCTATTATTGCCAAGGATGCTAAGGACCTTGGAGCATACGAAAACCGCCGAGCTGAGGTGAAGCTTGCTCTCAACACCCTGGGCAGCTTCGATTTCACGGGCCACGTCTTGAACGAATTTGTCCGCGATGTGGCCATCAAGTACGTGGAGGACGAGGACCCGGAGATCCGGGAGGCTGCCGCCCTTACCTGCTGCCAGCTTTACGTGCGGGATCCCATCGTCAGCCAGACCAGCTACCACGCTCTCCAAGTCGTTGGCGATGTCATCGAGAAGCTCCTCACTGTTGGAGTGTCAGACCCAGAGCCGAACATAAGGCGAACTGTGCTGGCAGCACTCGACGAGCGCTTCGATCGCCATCTCGCCAAGGCCGAAAACATTCGCATCCTCTTCTTTGCGCTCAACGACGAAATCTTCCCCATCAGAGAGGTCGCCATCTCCATTATTGGCCGCCTGGCACGATACAACCCCGCCTACGTCATCCCATCATTGCGCAAGACTCTCATCCAAATGCTCACTGAGCTGGAGTTCTCCGATGTTTCAAGGAACAAGGAGGAGAGTGCGAAGCTCCTTAGTCTTCTCGTGCAGAACGCCCAGGGATTGATCAAGCCGTACGTTGAGCCAATGATCTCCGTCCTCCTCCCTAAGGCGAACGATCCGAGCCCATCGGTTGCGGCCACCATTCTTAAGGCAATTGGTGAACTTGCGACCGTTGGTGGCGAAGACATGCTGCCGTACAAGGACCGATTGATGCCACTCATCATCGATGCTCTGCAGGACCAGAGCTCAAATACGAAGCGAGAGGCCGCGCTGCATGCACTTGGCCAACTGGCCAGCAACTCTGGATATGTTATCACCCCCTATCTCGAGTATCCACAGCTCCTTGAGATTCTGCAGAGCATCATTCGAACGGAAGAGCAGAGGGTTCCTCTGCGTCAGGAGACGATCAAGCTGATGGGTATCCTTGGAGCACTGGATCCCTACAAGTACCAGGTATGTCTCGCCCAGACTATGCAAGACCCGTTTTGCTAACAATTATCACAGCAAGTCGAGGAGAAAACGCCGGACGTCCAGCGGCGTGTCGAATCCAACCAAATGACTGACATCTCGCTCATGATGACCGGTCTGACCCCTTCAAGCAAGGAGTACTTCCCGACTGTGGTGATCAACGCCCTTCTTCAGATCCTCAAGGACCCTTCTTTGGTGCAGCACCACGCTGCTGTCATCGAGGCTATTATGAATATCTTCCGCACCTTGGGTCTGGAGTGTGTCTCGTTCCTCGATCGCATTGTTCCGGCGTTCCTCCTTGTCATTCGCTCCTCGACTTCCACTAGACTGGAGTCATATTTCAACCAGCTTGCCACCCTCGTGAGCATCGTGCGGCAGCACATACGAAACTACCTCCCGGAGATTGTCGAAGTTCTTCAAGAGTACTGGCACACGTCGCCCTCGCTACAGACGACTATCATCTCTGTCGTTGAGGCGATATCCCGGTCGCTTGAGGGAGAGTTCAAGATCTACCTGGCCAGCCTGCTGCCGCTCATGCTTGGAGTTCTCGACAAGGATACCTCACCCAAGCGCACGCCCTCGGATAGGGTCCTGCATGCTTTCTTGGTTTTTGGCGCCAGTGCTGAAGAGTACATGCACCTCATCATTCCAGTCATTGTCCGGACTTTCGAGAAGCAAGGCCAGCCTACCTTGATCCGAAAGCAGGCCATCGATAGCATTGGCAAGATTTCGCGACAGGTCAACCTCAATGACTTTGCCGCCAAGATCATCCATCCGCTCACGCGAGTGCTCGACATGGGCGAGCCCACACTGAGAGTTGCTGCCTTGGATACTCTATGCGCATTGATCCAGCAGCTGGGCAAGGATTATCTGCACTTCATGGGAACCGTGAATAAGGTTATCAACCAACATCAGATCCAGCACCCCAACTATGAGCTTCTGGTCAGCAAGCTTCAGAAGGGCGAGGTGCTGCCTCAGGATCTGAGCTCCGAGTCTCGATTCGGAGATGGCGGCGACGAACCCGCCTTTGCCGACCAGGGCGCCAAAAAGCTGGAGATGAATGCTATTCACCTCAAGGCAGCTTGGGACACTAAGGGTAAATCGACAAAGGAGGATTGGCAAGAGTGGCTGCGACGATTCAGCACCACCTTGCTGACTGAGTCGCCCAACCATGCTCTCCGTGCCTGCGCCAGCCTTGCCAGTGTGTACTTGCCCTTGGCTCGAGAGCTCTTCAACTCTGCTTTTGTGTCTTGCTGGAGCGAGTTGTATGAGCAGTTTCAGGACGAACTCATTCAGAACATCGAGAGTGCCATCAAGTCAGAGAATGTACCACCTGATCTGCTTGGCCTGCTGCTCAATCTCGCCGAGTTCATGGAGCACGATGACAAGGCCCTACCCATTGACATCCGTGTGTTGGGCAAGGAGGCAGCTCGCTGCCATGCTTATGCCAAAGCGCTTCACTACAAGGAGCTGGAGTTCCTGCAGGATCAGAGCAGCGGTGCCGTCGAAGCGTTGATCGTCATCAATAACCAGCTGCAGCAATCGGATGCCGCCATTGGTATCCTGCGCAAGGCGCAGCTCTATAGAGAGGGTATCCAGCTGCGTGAGACCTGGTTTGAGAGGCTGGAGCGTTGGGAGGAGGCTCTGGCGTTCTACAACGAGCGCGAAGCGGAGATCCCCGACGACCAGCCGATCCCCGTCGAGATTGTCATGGGTAAGATGCGATGTCTTCACGCCCTCTGCGAGTGGGACGCCCTTGCGGCTCTGACCAGCAACACCTGGGCAAACTCTTCGCCCGAAGTTCAGCGTAAGATTGCTCCTCTGGCTACGGCCGCTGCCTGGGGACAAGGCAAGTGGGATTCGATGGACAACTATCTCTCTTCGCTCAAGAGGTACTCGCCCGATAGATCGTTCTTTGGCGCTATCCTGGCACTCCACCGAAACCAGTTCCGCGAGGCCCTAGCCTGTGTTCAACAAGCACGCGAGGGACTGGACACCGAGCTTAGTGCGCTGGTGAGCGAATCCTACAACCGGGCCTACCAGGTCGTTGTGCGAGTACAGATGCTTGCGGAGCTCGAGGAGCTCATCATCTACAAGCAGTGTGATGAGAAGAAGCAAGCCATCATGCGACGAACCTGGGAAACTCGATTGAAGGGTTGCCAGCGGAACGTCGAGGTTTGGCAGCGAATGCTCCGACTACGTGCCTTGGTCATCTCGCCTGCCGAGAACATGCACATGTGGATCAAATTCGCCAACCTCTGCCGCAAGTCTGGCCGCATGGGTCTGGCAGAGAAGTCACTGAAGCAGCTCATTGGAAGCGACGAGCCTCTCGAGTCCATGATTCCCTACTGGACCGAACGGCCCAGTGGAGCAACCACGCGCAGCCCACCTGCCCAGGTCATCTACGCTGTGCTTAAGTACCAGTGGGAGCTTGGACAGCAGCCGGCGTTCCGACAGTCTGGGGCATCTGAGAAGACACTTTACTGCCTACGCAAGTTCACCAACGAGACGGCACATCGCCTGGATGTTGCTCGAGCTCAGCTTTCAGCCCAGGCCGGAGGCGAGCTGAACATGCCCACTGAGTTTGGTTTCCAGAACCAGATGGATGCTACACTCATGAGCCCCGCAACCCAGAGGGCGCTCTATGACCAGACTGTGCTCCTGGCCAAGTGCTACTTGCGCCAGGGCGAATGGCTTGTTGCCCTGAACAAGGACGATTGGCAATACACGCAGGTGGAGGATATCCTGACCTCGTACTCGCAGGCTACTAAGTATAACCCTCACTGGTACAAGGCATGGCACGCCTGGGCGCTGGCCAACTTCGAAATCGTCCAGGCCCTCTCCGCCAAGACTGAAGGACAAATGTCTCGACAGGACCAGATTGCCATCATCGAGCATGTGGTTCCCGCTGTCCGAGGCTTCTTCAAGTCCATTGCTCTCTCCGCAGGAAGCTCCCTGCAGGATACGCTCCGACTGCTGACCCTGTGGTTCACCCACGGTGGAAGCGCCGATGTCAATGCAGCAGTGACTGAAGGCTTTGCAAGTGTCAGCGTCGATACTTGGCTGGAGGTGATTCCTCAGCTGATTGCACGAATTAACCAGCCTAATAAGCGCGTGCAACAGACTGTGCACAACCTCCTTGCCGACGTGGGCCGCGCCCACCCCCAGGCTTTGGTCTACCCATTGACCGTTGCGATGAAGTCATGGCAGAACACCCGACGGTCAAGATCTGCCGCCCAGATCATGGACAGCATGCGGCAGCACAGCGCCAACCTGGTCGTTCAGGCCGACACAGTCAGCCACGAACTTATCCGTGTTGCCGTGCTGTGGCACGAGCTCTGGCACGAAGGACTGGAGGAAGCTTCGCGCCTGTACTTTGGTGACCACAACATTGAGGGCATGTTTGCCACCCTCGAACCCCTCCACGACCTGCTGGAGCGTGGACCGGAGACGCTCCGCGAAATCTCATTTGCCCAGGCATTCGGCCGAGATCTTAAGGAGGCCCAGGACTGGTGCCGACAGTACGAAACCAGCCAGGATGTCAATGATCTCAACCAAGCCTGGGATCTCTACTACCAGGTGTTCCGCAGAATATCGCGGCAGCTTCCTCAAGTTACTACCTTGGAACTGACCTACTGTTCACCCAAGCTGCTCAACGCCAAGAACCTTGATCTCGCTGTTCCTGGAACCTACAAGAGCGGACAGCCTATCGTCCGCATCATGTCGTTCGAGACGACGTTTAGTGTTATCAACTCGAAGCAGCGGCCTCGGAAGCTCAACATCAACGGCAGCGACGGCAAATCATATGCATTCTTGCTCAAGGGCCACGAAGATATCCGACAGGATGAGAGAGTCATGCAACTGTTTGGCCTCTGTAACACTCTACTGGCCAACGACTCGGAGTGCTACAAGCGACACCTCAACATCCAGCGATACCCGGCTATTCCGTTGTCGCAGAACTCTGGTCTCCTCGGCTGGGTCCCCAACTCGGATACTCTCCATGTGCTCATTCGCGAATATCGTGAGAGCCGCAAGATTCTGCTCAACATTGAGCACCGCATCATGCTCCAGATGGCGCCCGACTACGACAACTTGACGCTAATGCAGAAGGTTGAAGTGTTTGGTTATGCACTCGACAACACAACCGGCCAAGACCTGTATCGTGTGCTGTGGCTCAAGTCCAAGTCGTCCGAGGCCTGGCTTGAGCGCCGTACCAACTATACACGATCTCTAGGTGTAATGTCTATGGTGGGCTATATTCTGGGCCTGGGTGATCGTCACCCGTCCAACTTGATGCTGGATCGCGTTACGGGGAAGATCATCCACATCGATTTTGGTGACTGTTTCGAAGTTGCCATGAAGCGAGAGAAATACCCCGAGCGGGTGCCCTTCCGACTGACGCGCATGTTGACCTACGCCATGGAGGTTAGTAACATCGAAGGTAGCTTTAGGATTACCTGCGAGAACGTTATGAGGGTACTGCGTGACAACAAAGAAAGTGTCATGGCCGTGCTTGAAGCTGTAAGTTGACTATGCAACCCACCTGTTTGGCATGACTAACCTTGCTCCAGTTCATCCACGATCCGCTCCTGACCTGGAGACTCACCAACGCTGCGTCACCGACAGGTCCCGTCTTCCGCAACGAGCGAGAAGGAGCGCCAATGGCCGGGCCTCCCGCTGGCGGAAGGGCCAGACGACCATCCATACTGGAGGGCGACGTGGCGCCGTCGGAGCTGCTCAACTCGACGGAGCCATCGGGACCCCCCACCGGCCGCGGGCGCGCTAGAACCAACAGCTCGGCCGCCCACGACGGAACCTTGGTCAACGGCGCCCAGGAGGCGGAGACGCAGAACGCGCGCGCCGTCGAGGTGCTGGACCGCGTGGCACAGAAGCTGACGGGTCGTGACTTCAAGAATAATGAGGAGTTGGACGTCATCAGCCAGGTCAACAAGCTGATTATGGAGGCCACCAAGCTCGAGAACTTGTGCCAGCACTACATAGGATGGTGTAGTTTCTGGTAGATGCCCCAGCGTGCAGCATGGAGCCGATGGTTGTCGGCTCCGAGGCAATGTTTGATCGTCCGGGAGTGCATTGGGCAACTTCTGGAAGAGGGAGGGGGAGGGGGCAATTTTTTCTCGCAAGCAAGAAGCGGGCTGTGCTGTATTAGACGGGCACGCGGAGTTGGCAGGGTCGGAACGGGAGGAAACTGGTGTCGTATCGATTTAGGTGTACGGGACGCGAGGAATTATTCTGTGATTATCACATAGGTGGCACGGCGTCGCGTGGCAAGCACCTACTATGTTATCGTTGATGATGATGATGGTGTATTCGCTGTAGCCGTGGCGTCTTGTCGTTCATGAGAAGCTTGGCCGTTGGGAGACAGCCTATTTTTTGGTCGTGAAGACCTACGACGACTGCGGCGGAGGGGGAAATGTGAACATTCAATTGGTATTATTTAGATCAAAGCGGCTCTGAATCAGGTTTTTATGTCGCTACCCTTGTTGTATCTATCTCCTCTGCCTTTGCAGGTGTACCGTCTTGCGCGAGAATCAAGCCAATGCCATCCATCAAAGCTCATCCTTTGCGTGGGCGGCTCCCTTGTTGGCCTTGGCATCTGCGGGATCACAGGCGGCGGGCGTGCCCACCTCCATCTTGTAGACGCACTTCTCAGACTCGCTGACGCGCCACAGCTCCTCCGTCTCGGCGCAGCCCAGCCAGACATCGGTCCTCCGGCGAGGTCCGTTCCAGCACTGCTGGCCGTCCTCGTAACGCAGCACCATGCGCTCGCCCTTGCCGAGGCTCTTGCCGTCGACGCGCTCCTCGTCGTCGGCCACCTCGCGATCGATGCGCTCAAAGTGGCCCATGTTGGTGGTGCCGTGGCCCTTTTTGGACCTTTGCGACGTCGTCTCGAGCCACGTGAGCTCGTACGTGTACTCACCGGCGTCCAGGCTGACCTTCTTGCCCTTGAGGGCGCGGAAGATGTCGTCGGGCCCGTAGTTCTTATCGAGGTCCGCCTTCTCGCCGTCGCGCGACTTGATCTTGTCGCCGAGGTCCCGCTCGGCGGCCTCAAAGGCCTCTCGCGCCGCCTTGACGAGCGTCGACTCGGTGCCGGGCTCCGTGTTATCGGCGAGGATGCCGTTCTGGATGGCCCAGACGCGAATGCTGTCGAGGGTGCTCTCAAGCATGTTGCCCAGGAAGGCAGGGAGATACGCCTGGAAGTCGTAGACTAGGTGGGTTAGCATGTCGGACTGGAGGTTGCGAGTATTGTTAGTTGAGGGTCGACTTACGGACTTCGGTGTCATCGCCACCGACGCTCTCAAACTCGCTCCAGTTGATGCCGTTTGTCTCGCTATCCTCCTTGAGGACGTTGATCACGTCAACATCGCGAATCTTTTCGACGCTGCCCTCAGCCTCCTTGCGGGCGGCGTAATCCTCCCAACCCTTGACGGCCGCCTTGACGCCCTCGTCGTTGAAGTTGGGGTTGTACTCGTCCTTGAACCTGGCGAGAATGCCCTCGAGCTCATCGACCTTGTCGCGCAAGTCGTCACGGTGGTCGACAACCTTCTGCAGGGTCTCGCGCAGCTCGGTGACGCGGGTCTTGGCCAGTCCCATCAGCACGCCGAGGTTCCCGCCGGTGCCAGCGCCGCGGACGACCTTGCCCCTCTGCTGCTTCTCCGTCTCCTTGTATTTCTTCTCGAGGTCGTCCTTCTTGATCTCCAGGCTGCGGATCTCGGCCTCGAGGGCGGTGACCCTTTCACTGAGGCGCCGGCGCAGCTCCTTGGCCTCGGCGGTCATGGTGTTGCGCTTGGCGCTGGCCTTTTCCATGTTCTTCCGTCGTTCCTCCTCCTTGCGGCGATGCTCCTTGCCAATCTCGGCACATTTGTTCTCGCACTTGACGCCGCCCACGGATGAGTACTCCTCGGAGCCGTCGCAGCACAGTTCGTAGTCGCAGACGCCGTCGTTGACAAAGGTGTAGGGCACATACATGCCAACATGACCCTCATTGGCGCACCAGAAGCCAGGTAGGGGGTTCTTCGTGTTTGTAGAGCCAGACTGAGAGCCGGCGAGGGGCTGTTCGGGAGAGAGAGGATCGATGTGGGCGCAGGCGGTGGTGCCAGGCTCGTCAGAGCCATCGGGGCAGTCGCAGCTGTTGTCGTTGATCTGGCTCAAGCTCAGCTTGATGGCAGCATTGGTGATACAGGAGAAGTCATCCTTGCCCTGATAGTGGACGGCGACTGTAGAGGGAGATGGGGGTCAGCTCGGACAAGTCATGATATGGCATGGCGGTGGGCAGGTCAAGGAGAACAAGGCCAGGGCATCTCACAGTCAGGGCCAACTCCACGGGGCAGGCCGCCTGCAGCCGCCAGTGTGAAGGCGTAGATGGCGCTCAGCAGGGCCCAAGACTGAGGATGGTGCATCTTGGGCGATTGGCTGTTGGGAGGGTCCAGTCACTTCGCTTGTGGGAGGTGGTGATGGAGGAGACGAAAGCGAGGGGGAGTTGCAACTGCTCTCTACTGCACTGTAGCCGTGGCCTGGCAGTGGTTGGAGTCTGTGAAGTTGAGTTGGGGCCACCTCAGCAGCTAGGGGCTCCGATTGGGTAAGGTGCGTCCGCCAGGTACACAGTGGGTCTCGTGTGGGGGCCGACACGGCGTTGAAGCTTAGCCTACAGCACGTTGGACCCCAGGCCCGCGAGGCACACGTCCAGAACGAATTTAGTGGGTAAGTTGTACTGGAGTTGGCATCACGACAACCGCCGGTAATTCATTGGGCCACGAGACGGAGACGAAGTTTGTGAAACAACACAGTTAGGATAAATATATGAAAACAAAGCGGTGAGTCTCCCGTTGAAAGTCATGGTGTTTGCGCCGAAGGGGGTATTAACTTCTGGGCCGCCACGCACCATTTCCAGTCTGCTTACAGGGGATAGCTAACAGAGGGACCATGGTCTACCTTACCCAGAATCGTCTGCCTCCTTCCCTGACTGAACGCATGCAATCTACTAGTATTCCCCATTCACCCCAGTTCCTTTTCTCCTTCTCTTCCGTGTCTATCCATTCCATCCTTCTATCACCTTTCTCGGCACTTGCGCCGCTAGCATCTTTTTCCCGGTCTAGATCTGATCTGATGATGTAACATCCGCCCCCAACTTGGCTGCCTCACTGTCGAAACCCCTGCAGCAACAGAATAACACAGCCATCGAGCAGTTAGGCTCCCTACGAGGAGAATCCTCTGCACATAATCAACTTTCAGCTCAGCTCAGCCACCCAGTCACGTGGCGGCCAACATGCCTCGAGATGCATTTCAGCAGCCTGATCGCTTTACTCCTCGGGCCTGCTCTGCATTTCCTGGCTGGTTAGGAGCCGATGCAATTACAAGCTACCACTGAACGCAACCGAGGATATAAATCTAATACCACGCGACTCGCCGCCCGAAATCTCGATAAGAGGATCCTTTTCGTCTCCCTCTGCTCGTCCCCCATCCCTCCCCGGCTACCATGTCCGGCCTGGAGGTTGCCGCCCTCGTCCCCGCAATCGTCTCGGCTTTTGGCGCAATCGCAGTTGAATACAGGGCCTGGAGGGTGCGACGGAGGAGACGCCTAGAGGAGGAGAAGAACACCGAGCTGCAGAATTCACTCGAGTACAGCGGCCGCACCGTCAACTCCCAATATGAAGCCGACTATCGGCGACTGGGCCAAGTCTTTGGCCAAGGTGATGGTAACGTCCCCCCCACCCCACCTTGTCTTGCGCTTGAGGGGATCACCACCACTGACAACGGCAGAAATGGGACGGGTCGCTTTGATGGAGCAGCTGATTACGCTCCAGACTAGCGTCATAACGCTCTTGAGCAGCTCCAACACGACGAACCACCTGCTTCTCAACATCCACCCGAACCACGACGCCATTCATGCCGACTCGAAGGCCGTGCGGAACCGGACGCTGACGGCACTGACGGAGCAGTACCAGCGCATGTCCCAATCACGTCCAATCAGCAGGATTCCGCCGCTACCGCCCGATGCTGGTGATTCGGACGAATCTGAGGAGTCGACCGATGAGGATGATGTCAAGGACAAGACCCCCGAGAAACTCGTGAGTCTCCTCTCTAAGCCCAACTATCCGAGGCGGCCTCGTGAATGAGGAGCTGCTGCTCTCGTTCAAATGCCAACACTGCCAAGACGACCTTAATCTCGACTCACATAGCTCGCTGTTGCTGATACATGCTTCTAGGACCTTCGCATTGGTAGCAAATATAAAATCACCGAGAGGCTCAGCCGCAAGCATGACATCTACTTTGCCAAGGACCTCGTCTCTGGGGATCAAGTCGCAATCAAGCTGGAGACGCGCCCCTCCAAGAAGAGGAAGCTCGAGCACGAAGCCTCCGTCTACAGGGCCCTCGCGGGAGGTTTCGGGATCCCCGAGATCTACTGGTCTGTCCAGGACGATTACCAGGCCATGGTCGTTCAAATTATGGGCCCAAATCTAAAGAGCCTGTGCAACTACTGCGGCGGCAAGTTTTCTCTCAAGACGGTTCTGCTGCTTGCCGACCAGCTCCTCACCCGCATCGAGCACATCCACAGCAAGTCGTACCTCCACAGGAGCATCTCGCCCCAGCACTTCGTCATGGGTATGGGCAGGCGAGGCAACCGCGTCTATGCCATAAAATTCAACCGAGCCAAGAAGTATCGCGACTCGACGGGCCGCCACATTCCCTATACCGAGGACAAGAAGCCCATCAGCCCTGCTCGCTACGCAGCCATCGATCACCACCTTGGCATCGAGTCCTCGCGCCGAGACGATCTGATATCGCTTGGCTACATGTTTATTCATTTCTTGCGCGGGTCGTTGCCCTGGCAGGGCATCCGTGCTAGTTCTGTGCGGGAAGAATCCGAACGTGTTGCCAAGAAGAAGATGGCGACGACGAACAAGGACCTGTGCAAAGGGCTTCCCAAGGCGTTCGTCGTGTATCTTGAAAGCGTGCAATGTATTTCATTCGATGAGGAGCCCAATTACGACCGCTTGCGGAAGATCTTCCGAGATCAGATGGATCGGGAGGGTTTCAAGTATGATTCGGTGTATGACTGGACAAAATCATCATAACACTCGTGACCTATCGGCGGGGTGCATCAAGAGGCACGAATGGAGAGTTGGCTCAAACTATCGATCGAGACTAATTTGATTGAATACGTAGCATGGAGTTGCGGAGTTGGTCTATGAACTGCTGATGGAGATACAGATGGGATACATGTCAGTGAGAAGTTGGATAGTTCAAGGTATACTTCGGCGTTGGCCGATCTTGGGGTTGATTGGCTTATGAAAACAATGTTGCGCAACCATGTGAAGGGTTTCTTCGCCACAGTGCTGCCGCCCATACGCTTGATGGACTAGCTCAAGCCAAGATGTAACTCCAGGATTGGAGCAGTTTCTTCAATATTGACTCAGAAAGGGTTGCTCCCATACCCTCAACGAAGCCTATCAAACCAACCCTGCTCTAAGAAGCAATCCCTTCAAGGACTAGGAGATGGTCTCAAACTCTCAAATCAGACGTCTCCCATTTTGAACCTGACTTAATAAAAGTAGGGCCCGTTAGATACAAATACTGAGTGAGTGGCGTTGCTTTTTCACACAGCAACCAGTGGTACCTTGTTGGTGGCCAGTCCCTCAACATCTAGACACGTGACTTCAAACCCAACCGCCTTCCACAGAGCCCGATTTCTTGTTCTCCTGCACATCCACTTCGCGTTCCTAGCAGCAGGGCCCCATGAACAGCGTGCATGGGTTCAAGCCTCATTTCATTTGAGGCAAAGGTTTTGAAGCCTAACGGACAAGTCACAAACCCAAGCTTTTACCCGAGCCCAGCGCTTCTTCTATTCAATCTACTCTCCGCAGTTGGTTAGTCTCTGGAACTTCTCCTCACGGAGTTGCAAATTCTCCTCTCGAAGTCGTAGGTTTTCCTCTCGGAGTCGCAGATTCTCCCTCTCAAGTCGTAATTTTTCCGCATCCGCCTGTATCCGCTCCTTCTCGGCCTCAGCTTCTGGACCAACCTTCTGGCGTTTCTCCATTGTATTGCGTCCATTGCAGCCCCCATCACATTCAGAAGATCCCTTTCTCCTTTTTTCTGTTGGGCCATGGTGTTCACCACTCCCTAAAGGTTGTGCACTTGATGGGAACTGAGAGGAATTGTCGGTAGTTCCCTGGCTGGATAGCAACCTGTCTATCTCCGAATCGCTCAGCAGGTGCTTCTTACTGGTACGTAGATGACGCCGTAGATTGCTCTCGCGCTTTGTCGGGGCCGCAGTACATTCTGGGAAAGGGCACGCGAAGGACTTGTGACCGTGTTTTTCTTCTCTGTGTCTGTTCAACTGAAACTTCCGTGTGAAGCTAGAGCCGCAGTCGGGGCACAGATTCTCGGGGTTTCCGCTGATCCGCCAACAGTTAGTCTGAAGCATCATGCTTCCACATATATTTCACTTGAGACATACCGCGCTGGTGACGGGGGAATCATCACGCTTCTGCTACCATCACCGTGGCCATGGTCGAAGTTTCTGGGTGGGGGAGGCAAGGTCGTTTGGATTGAGGGCGGCGGCTGGCTGTTGGAGTAAGTCGCGCTCTCCACTTGTGCACAGCTTGCCGCCATCCGATCTTGGTCTTTGGCCGACAGAGTATTGATGACGCCCTCGAGGTTTTGGTCAGGGCCCACGGAGCTCATGGACAACTCCCCAGTGCCGACGAAATTCACCATTGTGGTGCTTGCTGGGACCCAGTCTGATGCAACGGGCGCCAATGCATCATTGTGGCTTTCGTCGAAGTTGAACAGATCCAAGGGATACGCCGGATCTAGATACTCTGTCTTGCAATTAGAATACGCCTCTATACATGGTATGAAAGGGGATGGAAAACCCACCTTGGGATGCAAGGAAATCCCAGTCAGCTTGAACGGTGCCTTCCGTGGGGGAGGGATAAAACATCCAGCACACGCCCCAGAGCACCACCAACGCTGGCCATATGGTCCATGGCATAGTTGTGCACCGGGGCCGTACATTGCGAGGAAATCCGGCCAATGGGTGTATATGGGCGGCTGCCAAAAAAAGAGCACCCAAGAGCCTAAGCATCGAGAAGTGCAACCTCAAAAGGCCTTTGAGCAGGACCTCGAGTTTGGACTTGAATACGGCGTTACCAGGATCATCTTCATCAGACCATTCAGCGAGTGCCTTGCGAAGGTCGTCTATAACACGAAAGAAAAAAGTCCGTGGAGGCAAGGGCCACTCGGTACCTGCATCCCGGTAAAAGACAAGGGACAACATTTTTCGTGAAGGCGCCACGAAGGCTTCGACGGGCAGCGGAAGTAGACAGGAGAGACCAGAGAGATGAAGAGTGCAATTGTGCTTGGCAGGCGAATAATAAATACTAATTTCAGTCATTGCAGCCTCAATGCGGTAGTTAGATGCTAGATGAGTGTATATCCTATCAATAAGCGGTACATCTGCTGCATTTGGGGTATTGGCCAGCGCGCTCAGCCTGACTAGCTACTTGGGGGTGCAGTCAAGGGACTTGAGGTGCATATACAGTACTTGAGGTGCATATGCAGGACTTCAGGGGCAGCCCTACAATTCACTGGGTACTTAAGTAGTGAGGCGCAACGAGGCGCAACGAGGCGCAACAAGGCAGAAGGGCCCACGTCAGTCATGCCGTGTGCGGATGGCAGCAAATGGCAACGGCTAACGCTCATTCATAGTTACTAACTTAGTAGTCTGGCGGGTGCGGAGTTTTATCGTCTTGCCAGTTGGAAGCCCCGGGAGAATTAATATCTCAGGGTGTCTGAGTCTGAGATTTTAAGTGAGTTGATGCTCCTGTTGAGCCGAGTTCTTCACGCCATGCAAATAAAGCGGAAAGCTGCGCGCCACATGCGACAACGGCCAAGGCCGGATGCTATGTGCACCCAAAGTCTAAACGCACCTCGGCAGGTCGGAAGCTCGGTGGAACTGGAATGTTGGGCCGAATGGCTTCCGCATCGAGATTCGCCTCCCACACCACTGCCAGCAGTTCGCCAGGTTGCCAGTCTTGCCAGTGGAGGTCTTTTGGCCGTCGACAGCACGGTGCTTCGCGATGGTCGCCGAGGAAGCGGGGGAATGCGACAGTGTCTCAAATGTGCAGCACCCAAGAGTGTGTGTGGACTGTGGAGGTGGAGGCCCGTCGCCGTAGCCATGTCCGTCCCTCCCGGGCCCACCCGCTCCGCGACGGCCTCGGGAATGCGTCGCAATGGGCCAGCTCTAGACCCGCCCCGATTAGGTGCGCCGAATGCCGAAAGCCTAAAGACTCAACCACGGCCACGCATCCGACACAAACTTTTAGGCGACTCCGCAATCATCCGCTGACGGCGTGGCAGTGCATCAACGGGGATTCCAGCGGAGAATCGTCATGAGGCCGCGGAGGAATGGGGATGGCGGCCATGGATCCCCGTCTGCAAAACCGGCGCCGGGTCCACCCCATCTCGGGGTAGCATCCTTGCTTGATCTCGTCAAGTATTTCCGCAGCTGAAAATCACCATGATGAAGAAGCCCGCGCCGCGGATATGGCAGGGGATTCTATCTATCCTGCTGCTGGCCGCCGTGCCTCGAGCTGAATGCGCATCACAGCCCGATTTGCCCACCGCATTTCAGTCGCTTCCCAGCTGTCCGGTGCGGATCGCCTCTCTCTCCCCGATTTTGCGGTCCTCGTATGCTAACCTCGCTGCTATCTGCCCAGGGGTCGAGCATGAGAGTGATATTCAAGAATGAGACATGCTCGTTTTCCGACGCGGCCTGCTTCTGTGGCAAAAACCCGATGCAAGCAACCGCCATGGGAGTCGGTCAATCGGGCTGCACCATCAGGGAAATCGCCTGTAGGTCGCTCGCGTGGTCTCCCATTCTGGAACCGAATCGCCGAGATGGCGACTGACTGACAATCTCTTTCACTCGATAGACGCCATGAAGGCCACCGGCGAATACTGCGAGCTCCCTGAGCGCCGAGACCTCAGACAGCTCATTATCCCTCCCATCTTCCAGGTCCTCGTGATACTTGCCCTCGCGCAGCGGCTGCTGTTCAAGCTGTACCGGCACCGCAAGATCGAGGCCGACGACTGGTGCGCGCTGGGTGCCGGCCTCACCAGCTGCGTGAGCTTCGTCATCGCGCAGTACGGCATTCAGGGCTACGGGCTGGGCCGTGACATCTGGGCCATGGATATCGACAACCTGTACCACTTTGTCAAGTACTGCTACGCCATCCTCCCGCCCTACATCGCCACTCTCACCCTCATCAAGGCGTCGCTGCTCTTCTTCTACCTGCGCCTTTTCACCGATCGGCCCATCCACCGACTCATCCTCGGCACCATCGCCTTCAACTTCCTCAGCGGGCTGGTCCTCCTGCTCATCAGCGTGCTCCAGTGTCAGCCCATCAGCTACTTCTGGACCAACTGGGACGGCGAGCACAAGGGCAAGTGCATTGGCCTCAACGCCAACGCCTGGGCTTGCGCCGCTGTCAGCATTGCTCTGGACCTGTGGATGCTGGGCATCCCCCTGTCTCAGCTCCGGAAGCTGAATCTGAGTTTCCGCAAGAAGATTGAGGCGGGCCTGATGTTTGTCGTCGGCACCTTGTAAGTGAAGCGCCTCCTCTCCGTGATGAACAGAATTTGATAGCCCCCCAGCGTCACCGTCATCAGCATCGTGCGCCTTCATACCCTGGTAAAGTACACCCAAGGGTCCATCAACCCGACGTGGGATTTTGCCGACGTATCACTCTGGTCGTCGCTGGAGCTGCAAATCGGAATCATCTGCGCCTGCATGCCTTCCATCCGCGTGCTGTTTGCCGAGCTCTTCCCCAGGGCTCTGGGCTACGGCTCGAGCGGGTCTCGCGACACGGCATCCAAGGCCACGTCGAGAAGTGGACGGCGTGTAATCGGGGACCCTGAAGCGGCACCCGTAGAGGCCGCACCAGAAGAGCAAAAGGAGAGAAGGGACAACGCCGGTGATGGTGGAGAGGCTGCGGAGTCTAAGACGAGATCTAATTCGAAACGATCCAGTGCAAGCTCACGAAGGGGGTCGGGAGAGGAAATATTAAACGGTAGTGCACAATAATGGGCATGACACGGCGTTTTCTTTTATCAAATAGAATACACAGGCCCCTACCATAAAATAACTAATAGAGCATTTAATTTAATTGATGTTGTTCAGCCATGGCAACCATCCGTCACCAGCTGTTCCATTTCGACCCCTCAGCAGCAAAGAATCGTGGTCAGGCTCGGCGCCCGGGCTCCAGGAACAGATACACTTCAGACAACTGCAGCGAGACTTGCTACTGATTCAATCCGAGGACATAATTAAGCCTCGGTGATAGTTTCAGCTTTACATTTAGTCGCACGATCAATCATCCTCGTCAGCAGCTGCCAGCTCACAGTCCCGAGTGCTCGGGCCCAGGCCGCTAACACGGGTCGCTAGACACAGGGACTCGGCCACTATAAAAAGAACACCACGGCTTCCTGTCATGGGCTTTGGCGGGGTGGGTGCCTGCCCCGCTTTTCCGGGCGGGCGCATCTTCACAATGAGGGGCACGAAAAAATAATTGACCACAACCCCTCCATCCAACACCAAAATTGCAAGGGCCACCTACCACGGCCTAGAGAGGACTCATCAGCCCTATAACAAGCTCAGCACACCAGTCCGGCTGGCTCAAGCCAAGTGTCACTTGTGCGGAAACATACCAACAATCCAAAAGGCTCAGTAAAAGACAAAACTCGGCCCGCCATGGTCCCTCCCGATCAAAACGCCGTCCAGGCTCTCAATGCCCTCGTCGAGACGGCCACGACACTCCTTCAGCAACTCCAGACTGCCCTGGCCGAGATTCACAAGAACCGGAGTACTACAGCCAGCTCTAATTCCGCGGTCGACTCGGAACCAGTCGACGCCTTGGCCCTCGCTCGTGACTCGGCCGCCCTGATCCGTGCCCACGGCACGAAGCTGTCCCTGCTCATCATCAACGAGCCGTTTACCCCGAGCGCCGTCTCCTACGTCGTACGAGAGCTCATCAAGGGCGCCATACCCGGCCTGGCCGCCGCCGTCGAGGCGTGCGATGCGACCAAGTACACGGTCCTGATGCGCCGGGAGCTGGCGTGGCGAGCTCAGCGCGTCTTCCTGGAGTTGATTGGACTGCTGGAGAGGATCCCCAAGGACGGCAAAGTTCTTTCCGGGGACCAGAAGAATAGATTTGGTGGTGGTTCGTCCCAGAAGGGAAGTTTGGCGCTGACCGGTCTGCTGTGGTCTGCCTGCGACGACCTCACCAACCTGGCCAACCAAGGTGTTGGCGGCTTCTTCGTCAAGAAGGCTGAGGAGTGGAGGGACACGCTGAAGGATGTGATGGAGGAGCTGAAGGAGTGGGGCGACGAGGAGCCGGATGATGAGGAGGAGGAGGAGGACGAGGACGAGGTGGACGACTTGGCGGATGACCTAGACAACACCCACATCGCCAAGCAGAAGATGCTTGACGACTTCATGGACGACCTCCAACAGGGCATCCCCCGCTCCGACCCGGACAAGATCCGGCCGCGACTCGAGTCTACCCTCAAGCGCCTCCGCCTCGTCGTCCTTCTCTACCAGGCCCTGTGCAAGAGGCGCTTCAAGAAGTTGCCGCCGCTGCCCCCCAGCGAGGCTAACGCCACCCTCCCGAAGCGTCTGGACGAGACGGCCGAGAAGCTTCGTCATCTCCCTGACAAGTTTGGCGACCTGGCTGCGGCCTTCTACGAGTTGGACCCCGACGGTATCGACGAGGCCGTGACTGAGTGCTTCGCCGAGGCGGCCAAGGCCAGCGAGGTCCTGTGCCTGGGGTGGGACGGCTCCAGCGATGAGTTTACGCAGTGGACGGAAAAGTTCCGGTCCGAGATCAAGACTCCATGATGTGTCCTACACGATTTATAAATTTCACAGCATTTCCTGCAAAGGGCCACGGACAAAAGGCTGGCGATGGTATATGCTCTGATGATTTCAGACCTATATATAAGCGGCACCGGCTTCTATGCAAGCGCCTCCCAAACTATGAATGAGAATAAATAACAAAAGATGAAGATATACACTGAACACCGGGCCCCAAACCAGCCTTTGAATGGCATTACCCAAGCCGACAGGGGCACTCCGAGACGCCCCGCCGCCGCGTTGGACGCGTCTTTGCGCGCCGTGTGATTTACATTATCCCGCGCAGGCCCCGAGCCCGCCTCCTCCGAACCCGCCGGGCCCCCTCACAGGCGGATGGCGTGAGGGTTGAAGTTGACCACGTCTGGGCGGGGCAGGGTGTTCGTGATGGCCGGACCGGTGACGGACTTGCCGCCCATGCTGAGGACGACGTCGCCAGTGAGGCCGCCAAACGACTTCTCAAAGTAGCTGACGTGGGAGGTGCCGTTTGCGCGGAAGGTCTCGGACTGGCCGCCGATGGACAGCTGGACCTCCTTGTCGTCGACGGTGATGCTGATGACGGAGACGACGTCGCGGGCGCCGTTCACGGCGGGCGCGCCGCCGTCCTGGCCCCACACGGTGCCGGGGCTGGAGCCTATGCCGGCGGCCGTGGGGCGGTACCAGGCGATGGCGACGTCCTCGCCGGGCACGTCAATGGTGCGCTTGCCGGCCTTGTAGGCGTCGATGTAGTAGGGCAAGATGGCGCGGAAGGCCGAGTGGTCGAAGCCGTCGACGTACCACGACGATTCGGGGATGACCTGGGGGCCGACGATGTCGGCGATGTAGCTCGACTCGCTGAAGTCGTTCCAGGTGATGATCTGAATGAACTCGGGCTGCAGCTCAAGGGCCTGCTGCCAGCGGTCGAACCAGAGGCCCTCGCTGGACGAGTACCAGTTCTTTCCCCAGGCGTCTAGTGTCGACTGTGAGCGATTGCTCTAGACTGTGCGCCGTGGGCCGGCGGCAGGGGGGAAGGTTTGCGATTAGACTTACTGACGAAGAACCAGGGGCTGATGCCCATCATGTATGACTTGCCGCCAAGCATATTCTTGTGGTCGATGTCGCGCTGCGTGTCGAGGTGCATCTTGTCACGCTTAGGCCAGGCGCCCCAGCTGACTGGTATCATTGTCAGTTGGCCATTCACTCGCCGACATCGACACAACCAGAGTCTGTCTCATATAGGATGTTTACTCACATGCGCCGTCGACGCCAGCAACCTTGGAGGCGTCGATGCCGCTCCAGTTGGGGACCAGGTAGATGCCGCCCGTCTGGTCGCGGACGCCTTGCCACTGGTTCCAGTTGAGGCCTTCAAAGGTGTTGACCATGGGCTTGCCGTCGACCTTGAACTGGGCGGGCTTGTCCTTGTACTCGTTGACCCATCGGGCGACGTCGCCGCTCTGCCACTTGCCGACGTACATCTCGTTCATGTCGAAGGAGATGAACATCTTGAAGTTGCCCTCGATAGCGGCGGCGGCATAGGCGGCATCAAGCTGCTGAGCGGTCCACCCATCCTCGGGGCCGATGTTGAGGGCAAAGCCGTCAATCTTGGCCGCCTTAGCGTCCCGTATGTCCTTGGCCCATTGCTCTTGACCTTGGTTGCTGGTCAGGCCGACCTACAGCTGTTAGCCTCGGGTTGCTAATGCATGAGGGAGACAAGGGCATCGTTTGTACCATGTAGTGGGCGAAGACTTCACGCATATTGGTTGCTCGTTTGCAAGGAGAGGGGGAAGAGGGCATTCAAGTGTAAGGCGGTGTTTGAGAAACACCAAAACGGAAGCGGCTGTGAGAAGGGAGGGACGGGGAGATTAAATGTAAGAATTCAATCGATCAGCGTGTATCTAAGAATAGCGACAGGCAAGGGGAGGGAACGAAAGACGATCAAGACAACGAGAACAGGGAGATAAACAGGGAGGGCACAGGGGGACAAAACACCACGGGGGTTGGAGCCAGCCAACGATCTTATAGAAACGAGGCAGCAGGTTCCGAAACGGATGGCTCGCATATCCAGGACCATGTTTTCGGCCTTGGGTCCATGCTCAATGGAGCCATGGGACGAGCGGTAGAATGCTACATACGAGTGGCCATGATGTAGTCAAAGTGGTGCATCCCCCAGACACGGACAAGCATGACGGGCAGGGGACCGAGAACAAAATACCCGAGCCAGGACCCCTGGGCGATGATGGGATAGCATCAAGCAATGCAATCCTTTGGGCTGAAACGGGACAGCTCTCCGCTAGATGGCAGCAGCCTGCCGAGAGGGGAGGTGGGAGGAGAGGGGCGCATATGCGCTCACTGCTCTGGGAGCTCGTCAAGCAGCCGCACATGGCTTTCGGACCCGAGCCAATCGAGGGCCTGCGCCTCAACGGAGCTTAGGTTCCTGTTCCTGCTGCTGGCTCCACCGTCGTGTGCCTGCGGCCCTGCCAGGCAAGGCCCTGTGCTATGGGTGAAACCGTGGCACCCGTTTGCGCTGTCCTCCTGCAGGTCCCAGCGCCGCACGCATTCCCGCAACGGGGGATTTCAGAACGAGGCGTTGACGACAGCGATGGCGCCAGAGACGGCCGGCGACCCGTGCGTGAGCCAGGGCTGGTGCAGAGCCCGTGCTCGATCGCTACCATGTTGCTGCTGCTACTGGCAGGGTACGTCCATTAGGGAGAAGAAGAGTGTGGAGTGAATGTCCCTCTTGTGTTGGTGCCTTGGCTGGTGGCACCTGCCACCTGGGAATCACGAACTGCCCATTCCGATCAGGGCCCCGCTCCTGTGTCGCACCTGCAATATGCCCGCGACGATCTGGGCTCCCCCACGTTAATTGCTGCTGCAATGCGCCACAGTCAGGTCCGTCCTGCAGTGTGTGTCGCCGTTAGACAGCGAAAAACACTGGCGGCAAATCAGTCCTGTCATCATCCCCCAAGCTGACGCCCCTTCATCTCCATCGCCATGAGCATCGCGCATCAGCTTCGACGTCAGTCAATCCCCCATACGGTGTATCCCACATGCCAGATGCAGCCAAAACTGGCTTGACGGTGGCGCTATCACCCGATTCACGCTCTGGAGTCCTGGGATCTGGATCCTACAGGGCCTGACTACCCGCAATCCTTCCAGTCGCGTGGCCCATGTTTAATTACCACCCGTGCCAGGCCTCGTGCGCCAGAGTCCAGTCTCCATGGGGCACGGATGCCCGGAGTTATTATTACACGCTACACTCAGCCCTAGTCGGCTCCGTGACACGACATGCCGTTACGGGCCGTGATACGCCTGCCCGAACCAGGCCTGCCAGCTCTCTACCAGGTTCGCCAGCTCCCTGCCAGGTCTTCCAGGGCTCTCTGCCAGGTTTGTTCTCCACGTGGGCCTTCCACCGCCCTTTGTGATGCTGCATGCGGTTCGATCTGCCTTTATCAACGGATAGTATTGCCAGGATAGCACTATGCAGACGGCCAGAGGCTCTCAACCCCTGCCAAGATGCCAATGGGCAGGCAACGAGATAGTGTGCCGGTCCATAAGGTGACATATCAGCAATTGCTGTCGAACCACCACCAGTCAAGGCTAATTTAATTACAGCCAACCTAACCAACCACTCGCCACCTAGGTCGCCAATGCCTTGCCCAAATCGGTGCGCGGCTACGACGGCCCCACCGCCTGTCCGCACACTGGATACTAGCAACACAAGACGTCCTCCAAGCTCCGTCTCAAGTGGTCGAATTTGAATTATGGCGGCCACAAGCTGCTTCTTCAGCAACAATATGGTCTTGCGAAACGGGTAATCAATTGCGACGGCGAGGGAGATTGCCGAAGCCGCAGTCCTGTTCGTCTTCTATAAAACCCATTCCTACGCTTGCGCGATTACATGTAAAATAATTCCAACTTGATACTATCACCCTCGGTATTTATTTGTCTTGAATCACCATGTCTTGCAGCAAAGTCGCCATCTCCGTGGATGACTGCCCCGTCCTCCGGCCTGGCGTCTACAGCACCGCCATTATCGCCAACGGCTTCGTCTTCACTTCGGGGATCCTCGGTGCAGACCCCATCACCCAGAAACTGATTGAAGGGACCATGCTAGACCGTTTTGTAAGGATTTTCCACGTACCTGTGCTAGTCAATATCCATGGAAGAATGCAATGCTGACTCCTAGGGCATGGATTGACAGCACCTAATCATGAAGATCCTCAAGTTTATACTAGTCAAAGCGGGCTCCAGCCTCGAGGATGCCGTCGAGGTCAATGTCTATTTGACGAACATTGACGATGCAGATGTTCTCTCTCCGGCGTATAGAGAGTACTGGGGAGACATCATGCCGGCAAGGACGTAAGAGCGTTGTGCCGTTTGGAGCTGTGCGTTACGCTAACCATTTCCTAGCTGTGTCGCCGTCAAGGATCTTCCGTACGGCACGGACATTGAGATCAAGTGCGTCGCGGTTCAATCTCGTAAGTAGTCAAAGCTATTCAGGGTCTGGGATAGGTAGACACACCTTGTCCTTCAAGTTGAATACCGTTCAGTTCGTATAGTATCAATGAGAAAAACGGCAACAGCAACGGCGTTTGAAAGGAAATTTATTCTTAGCTTTGCTAAGTCGCTGCTGTTAAATTCGAAATGCCCAATCCCCGTCCTGATTTGAAAGTCATTGCGAGATTCGCTTGGTGTAACCCAAGGCCATTCGCTTCATTCAGCTTGTCAGATATCAGGCGATGGCGAAGAAAGAGGCGAACGCACCGAAATATGAGAATGTCAAGATCAAGCAGCAGAGTCAACCGAAACTTTTTATTTAATCTACTAACAGAAACAGTATATTAGGAATCTAGGCGATAAGCACCAATTCAGCAAGGAGAAGTTCAATTTTTGGGCTGAAGATCAACGGCGTGTTCTGACAGCAGTATGGGCAGCTAATAGCCAGCTTGATCTCTCCAACAGATACCGCCTGCAATTTCACTCCAGGCGTATGCTACATGTACATTCTGGAGGACGAATTAGCAGCACCGAACGCCCTAGGCTCTGGCAAGGAGGCGTATTCCGCAGGGATCGGCGGGAACCTAAGCATGTTGCTGGAGAGGTTGAATTTCAAGGTTATGAGAGGGAGGGGTTGCTCCTTGGGAGAGAAGCAAAGAGAAGAAGAGAAATTAAGTCATCGCGGTGACTGGGAGATTGCCATCCCAGCTTCCCGGCCCGGTTCAGTAGAAAGAGATACTTCACTTGGTTGCGAGGTCACGCAGCCGGTGAAGCCCAGGACAACCGTATGAAAGGCGAGTTTACTAGTGGCGGCGCAGGGCAGATACTTTTGTTTTTCCGGAATCGTAAGCACCATCTCCGGACGCTGCTAAAAAGGTCATGTTGTGCGATACCACCGTGGCTGTTGGTCGTTCGACCTCACCGTGGTCATCCAACCGCTACTAGTATAGGCAGTCTGTGGGGCCGCCTCCACCGGCCTGGCCCGCCTCGAGTCCGGCCGGTGCAGTGGGGTAATTGTAATATTAGCCGGTGACAGAGACTAATAATGGGTCAATCAGAACAAATGTGAGATGAAAGCCAGCAGAATATTGCAGCGTGCACAGCTGGGTATAAACCAAACAGCGCATAGTTGACCACACCGCCGTAAAGTGCAAGCCCATGCCCTCCCTGTCCGCTCCCTCGGTCTCCCCGTACACGACACGCCGCCTCGAGACGACCTGGATACTGGTTCTCGTTTCCCCGCCCCTCACAGGAGGGGGCTCCTCCGCAACCCACAACGGGCCAGGTGGGGACCTCATTGAGCGACATGTTATTGCCTCTGTCCTCCGTAGTCCGTGTCAAAGCCAAGAATAGCTTCGTTAGCCCAGGTCATTTCGACCACCGCAATCTGACAGCACAGACAATATCCAGACGCAAATCGCACAGCAGGCTCACACAGCTATTATTAGTCTGTCTAACTAACTCGCTGCTGATCCCGCGTCCGCCTCCCGTCTTCCCGGTGCAATGAAGCCGCCGTGTACAGCCCCTCGCTGGTGTCAAGCAAACGCAAATCCGTCATTGACAGAACAAAAGAAAAATATAATAAATCATGTCCGCTGGTGTTTCCACATCAAGAATGGCGTTACCATATACAATGTCACATACTCGCCTCTCCCTCTTCCATTCCCGCTTCGTGTCAATCTCTCCGTTCCTCGTCGACAGCCACAGCACGCGAGGCCCACCATCGTCCATCATCCAATCTTGCCCGCCATATTTCCGGCTTCCTCCAGCGACTGCTCGCTACTGCGTCAGGGGCACCGTTCGCTCCTGCAAGTTCGAGTGCCCCAGCTGCTTATCTTCATTGCCGTCGTGTAGCGCGGGCGTCTCGGGCGTCAGCGTCAATTCCGGCGTCGTCCGTGTCCCACTTGACTCGTCCTGTTCCTTGTCTGGCCTTTGCGCTCCCGCCGTGGTCCTCATCGGCTCCAGGTTCACCTTCACCTCCCGCTGCTCCACATGGACAGCCTCGGCTTCCTCCTTGTCATCCTCCCTGACCTGTGACAGCGGTCGACTCTGGAGTGTCATGTCGCCGTCATCACATCGAATCGCCGTGCCGTCCTCAATGTTGGCACCCACCATTTGTGCCAGGCTGCTAAAGTTGAACATGGGCTCGCTTCCTGCGCTCCCGGCATCCCGGTCGTCGTCGCTGTAGCCTCCCAGGCTGAGTCCACTGGCGCGAGGGTGGCCATCCGCGTCCAGGTACGACGGTCCATTGTAGCTGCCGGTGGGACTCTCTCCAGGGGAAGATCCCATAGAGGAAGCATTGCTCATCTGCCTGAGGTGCGATCCGCCTCGGCTCACCGTCGCAGGCAGCGGTAGTGAGCTCGACGACGAACTCGGCCCGGCCGGCGGTTCCAACGTCCCCCGATCCACACTCTTGCCCTTGTCTGCGGTGCCATCTAGCTTTGCCTTGCCCGACTCCCCAGGTAAGTCCGCCGACTTGGGCGCTTGTGAGGCTCTGGAGACGGTCGCCTCGACACGCAGGTTGCTGGCAGCGCTATTGCCTCGTCTTCGACCCAGTCCGAGTGACAAACTGCTGCCGCTGGCTCCGCTGGCCCCTCCGCCATACGGATTTCCACCTTGCTTCTTCAAGGCTTTGCGCTCCTCCTTCTCTCGCCTCTTGGTCTCCTTGCGAATGGCCTTCTCCTCCTTGCGCTTGCGATCCTCTTCAGCGGCGAGCGATAGCCGCACAGCTTCCATGAACATCATTTCCTCGAGCTCGTCCATACGATTACGACGGGTACCGGTTCTGGAAGACCCGCGGGCACCAGGCTCCGGGCCCTCAGATGTGTCACCCTGGCCATTCGCTTGGTCGTCGGCAGCCGGGCCCTGGCTCGGCGTATTGCTGCCGGTATTTCGGCGACTGAAACGGCCGGGTCGCAAGATCGATCGTTGCTCGGAACCCCCCATAAGAAACGCTGCTGTGTGCAACGCCGTTGCCGCAGCAGATCGGCGAGCTTGGTGTGCCCGAGCGGAGGCCAGTTTGCTCGCCCAGTCGGGACGGACTCGGTCTGTCGTAATAACGTTGGGTGCGTTGGCGGACAGGCTATGAGCTCGCCGACGACCCGTGCCGCCAGGCGAGTGCAGCGTCGAGTTCAGGGAGCTCTGTGATGACATGGCTGTGCTAGAGGAGATGCCGCCTGGGTAACTGGTGAAAACGAGTCCGCGTCGGAATGGGGGCGGTTCGTATGTGACGCCGAATTCGGGCTGCTGGCAGTATGGGCAAGCAGAGGGCTCTGAAATAAGCATCTCTGGAGCGTCGTCGGGGGCAGGACCGTCGTTGGGATCACGGGTTTGGCCATCGGGGTGGTGCTCGGGCAGGTGAGGGTCGGTACGTTTGATCTGAACGAAACACTCGCTGCAGATGGGCTGGTCGCAGCATCGTGTGTGGTTTAGGTATGGTGGGTAAGACAGGAAGCAGATGGGACACTCGTCAGCGTCCTTGTAGAGGAAGACTTCAATCGGCTGACCGTTGACGAAGGGATCGTGTGGCAACGTGGATTCTTTCGGGGCCAGGTCAGTAGATGAGCCATTGCGAGAGCCCATACTGAGAGCCGCCGCCAGGGCCTTGGCTCGCGGTTTAAAAGGTGAAGATGTCTTGGTAGGTCCAGCCGTCACAGGAGAAGGAAGGCTGGATCCCACGCCAGAGCCGCTGCGATCGGATGCGACGGACTGCGTCCTAGGCCCCATAGGCACGGTCAGATTCGACAGGTTCTGGCTGGAAGTTGAAGGGCCGTCGACGGGGGGTAGTGGCTGAGGAATAAGCTCGGGGTCAGGAGTAGCATCGGCGGCCGGTACGGGAAGACCTCGCGCTGCGGCGATGATCTGGTGCTCGGCCCAGGTAGTCGAGAAGTCACTAAGGCCACGCCAGAATGGGGCGAGCTTTCTCTCGATCTAGACAGCACGCATGCAGGTCAATACGACGGGAACAGACAACGCAAGTATGCAACGGGGAAACTCCGTACCTGTAGTTGGCGCACAGTCGGCTTGCTGAAGTCCTCGGTGCCGATGTAGGTTCCCAGAGTAACTAGGTAACCTCCATCTACATGCTCTTCACGCAGACTGCGTTCTCGCTCCTTGGCGCGAGCAGCCCGCTCCTTCTCGAGTCTCCTAGCTTCTCGTTCTTGGCGCGTTTCTCGCCGTTCAAAGGGCGCATCTGCGGCATCTCGATCACGGGAAGAACTTCCAAGGCCGAAGAGGTTGAGCTCGGCTCGGCTCGTTCGGTTGCGGGAGCGCTGGCCACCGCCAGTTTGTTGGTTTATCTCTCGGGCGAGGCCCACGGGATCTCCGTACCCAACTCGGCGGCCATTCTCATCCACGCCATCGGGGCGGGACTCCCTGCCGTTGGAGTTTCCCATGCTTAGATGCTTTTGTGGAAATGTATAGGCGGCGCACACAGCAGCCGGTGGGTGTGGGTCGCAGCTTCGGAAGTAGCGTACGCTCGGCTTGGTCGTCGTCGGCAGAGGTGCTGTTGGGATGTCGACAATCGGATGCCAGTCGTGCTAAGTGGCGATGTGCTCGCGGGGTAGGAGGCGAGCTGGAGTGACAAGGCCTGTCGACGAGCGATATTGAGGTCGTCGAGTGAGATCAGCCCCGGTCAGCCTGCAGTGCCAGCGAGCGGATGGCCAACGACTAGGGGCGACTGGTAAGCGGAGGGGAGGGGAACGTCAGGCGACGATGGTCATCGACGAGGGCATCTCGCATCGACAAATGACGTCTTGAGGGTCGGTGACGCAGTCGAGTCACGGTAGGCAGTCGACGCGGTGTCGGGACCAGGCGTGGTGCAGACTGGAGGCGGTCGGAGAGCTGGAGTTGGAGTTGGTTGGAGATACCAGGTACACTATGCAGAGGTAGTAAATAGGTGGTGATGTGATAGGACGGGTCGAGATGGCGGCGCGGCTGGGCGGGATATCGCCGGGGGGGGGAGGTCTGGGTCTGGCCAAGGAGCAGAGGTACCACGTACGCCGCAGTCAAGGTACTGTCGGTGGGGGATGTACTGCGAGATACACGCACGCGGGGATTGCAATGGGCCCAGTTGGCTGGTGGCTTGACGAGGTGGGCCGGTCTGCGAAAGGCCAGCACTGATTGGGGACCTCGGCCTGGGGTAGGACCACTGTCGGGGCTCCGTAGCCTGCACAGCAAACGGACTGGAAGAGCCCAACAGAGAGCAGGGGGAGGATTGGGGGGGGAAGCCAGCTAGCTGGCAGCTGCTGGTGGCGCTGAGGCGGGGCTCTCGGTGCAGCTGGCTGGGGCGGGTGGTTTGTTCGGATCGAATCAACAACAGCAGGTCAACTCAGCAGCTCGACCCGTCTCAACAGAGTAGTCGCTTCAAACGAGGCCAGCGGAGTCCCAGCAGCACAGGAAGCTGAGATCGTCCCGGGGCGGCGGGAAACGGCGACGGCAGAGTCTGGGGCGGGCGGCGATGTCGGGGATGCGAACCAGGACGTCAAGATGATGCTGGCGGGGGAGCAAAAGATGACCAACCGAGATAGGTAGGTACACACCTGGGGAAGCTAGCGGGCGGCGTTTTGGTGTCAATGGTTTATTCGTGGCTGGTCAGTGACACAACATGGCACGACAATGCGCCAGAGGGAGAGGATTAAGGAATAATTGACGATGAGGGCTGTTGGTGCTGGCGGCGTCTATGAGCTACAAGAAGCCAAGATTTCATCGAGGGCGATGACGATGATGAGAGATGACACAGGGATAGCGAGTGCTGGCGGGCAACACTGACTGGCAGGCACCACCTAACTCAGGTCGTGAGGCAGGTACTTTCCACATGTGGGCCGTACCGGGTACCTGCGATAAGACGCCGAATCTGCGTGGCAGGTACAAGGGGCCCCGTACAGGTACAGGCTAGCCCGCCCACTGACCGAGTCTCCCCACGCCGAAAATGCTCAGTCAGATGGGGAGCCACTCTTAGTACTTGCCAGTCAGTGTTTACTTGATGCAACTCGCAGCGCGAGCCGAATGTGCAAAGCCGATCCCAGACGGTACGCGTCGATGGCAATCTGGCGACACAATACAAGTGCAGGCCGTCTTGCGCGTCGCCGGTGCTACCAAGGACAGGATCAAGGACGGGACAGCTTCCTGCGGCAGGCCAAGAGAGGCACCGTGAATCGCTGCTAGTCCAGGCCTGGTAGCACATGCATCACAAGGAGCACCACAACACTGCGCCGCACCGCACCATGGACAGCGACAGACGGCCACTAACAGAGCCTGGAAGGATTTACCCCAGAGCGAGCGTAGCAGCCAGAAGAAAAAAAGCCCGCCTCGCAGCGCATCGCCAAGCCTGAGCCACGTGCCTTGGGCATCCAATGCAGCGCCGCAATTGCGCTACTTTGCGTTGAGGCTCTGCGTCTGAGGATGGTGCTGCATAGACGTGAGGGAGAGAGACTCTATGCCCGCTCAGCCACATCCCGTCGCATTCGCCTGGGTATGTTTTTCCTTTTCCCCCAACACTTGCCGTCTGGCGGTGCATTTTGCTGCCAAAACAGCCCAATCTCGCGCAAACTATTCCTAAGCCGGCCCCATTTCCTCAAGACACCCTATCTCGCGGAGCGGCCCAAACCGGAAAGCACACATCTTCTTATGTCTCTGTCCCTGTTTCTCGCTGTCTCTCCCGCCAATATCGCTTCTCAGGCTTCGCAAGCTCTCTGCCCTGTTTCTTCCCAGCTCTGGCCCCACCTGGTTCGTTCGTTTGCTGCCCTCCCCACACTTTTCTGCTCTCCCGAGACCGGCTATCCATGACTTGCATGTCAATGCAACCTCCAGTCCTCCACCTGGGCATCCACTCTGCCCGCCATCTGGTGGGATAGCAGGGCACAGCGCTGCCTTTTGTGCTGTCATTACAGGACCAGCTGTGCTGCGCTATGCTGAACCAACTACGCTTGACGCAATGCTCGGGCTGACTGATGGTACCGTTGCTGCAGGTTTGGTGTCTTCCTTGTATTTCTCTCATTGCAAAAGCAATGCCCGTCTTCGAGCATTATTCATGTCCGTGCCAGCCGAAGACAGCGCCACTCTTTTTTCCCTTTCCCCTCCACCCAGAATACAAGCCTCACCGCATGTCGGCACTTGCTAGGGGAGTCACAATGACAGAGAGAAAAGATCATGCGACTGGCGCGTCCTCCGAGAGATCCGGCCCCTTCAGCTGCTCTCTGCCGAGCCCAAAAGTCCAGTAGGCTCTACGAAACCTCGGGATGGACACTGACGACGACAAACCCAGCTTCGGCCAGTCAGCTCGCTGCTTGGGGTTGTGCCCAAGTGGGGAACGGACAGGTCCCAACGGCTGCTCCGGGGCTGATCGATGGAGTCGCGTGTGTATTGGCGGCTTCTGCCAGTGACTGAAGACCAGGAATAAAAAATTGGCATGGCATGACGTTTTGCTGGTCCATTTCATTGGGTAATTGCTCAAGGTAAGGCAGCCAGACCATATAATTTCCCACCACGGCGACAACACGAATACGGCAGATTATTGCCTCACCTTGTAAACCCAAAACCCTGTCTCCTGGTTGGTTTGTGCGTAGTAGTCTTTTCTGACATGTTTCGTCTACTACCGGTACTCTGGCTACACATGAATGAACCTGAATTGAATCTGCGCCCGAAAATGCCGTCATGAGCCACGTACTGACACATCTACATTATGCATCCAATGCCACCACCCCTTGTCCATGCCACCCAAACTCCAACACCCAAGTCTAAGATTATATATCCACGTGCTGTCATCACTCATGGTTCCACGCCCTCATTAATATCGCAAAATTTACCATCTCGTGCAACGGCAACTCGACGCTCTACTTGCCTGGCGCCCACGCCTGCAACCACTCCCTCACCCTCTCCAGCTGGCCCTTCTCCGCCTCGGCCGCCGCGATGCACCACTCCACCTCCCAGACGCCCTCGCCGGCCAGCAACTCGGCCAGTCGCCGCCCATTCTGGCTCGCCTCGTCCGTACAGAAGTAAAACGGCGCGCCGTGGTCCGTAATCGTAGCCAGCAGCGGCTTGACCAGCGGCAGCACGCCCGCCGCGTTGGACGGCTTGGCCTCGACCGCCAGGTTCGACCGGCCCGTCTTGCACCACTCGTTGCGGCAGTGCGGCTTGCCGCAGCCCGTCATCAGCTGGCCCAGGTACCGGCGCTCGATCCTCCTCCTGAGCGCCTTGCCCTCCGGGTCGTGCATGCTCACGTATAGGGGCCCGAAGCAGATGGAGCACAGCCCGATGGCGTTGCCCTGCTGCGGCGGCGCCTGCGCGATCTGCCCCTTGGCGCCGACGCCGTACATTGTTCGTCCGCAGTTGGCATTGCGGCAGATTGGCGGCTTCTGGCGCGCCACCTTGTCGAGCTCGTGGTGCTTGAGGTGAGTCTCCATGTCGCGAAGGCGGACGATCCGGTCGCAGAGGTGGCATTCGGTTGTTCGCGCGCCATCGGCCAGCTCGTGAGCTGTGAGACCAGATAGAACGACCTCGGGGCTTGGGTTGAACGGGTCGCCCTCCTGGGGCACTTCGAGATGGCAGAATCGGCAGAGGATGATCTTGCCTGGGCAGACACTGGTCTGATGCCTCGCCAAGTCAGGCAGGGAATTCGTAGAAAACTCACACGACTGGCATTGGCGTGTTGTGTGAAAAACGTCGTCGTGCTTCAGTTTGCTCGCAGACGAGTTCCCATGTGCTTCATCCTTATCACAGTGCCAGTGCTCGTCCCATTCAGCAGACCCCTTTTTGAACACTGAGTTGCAGGCCGGGCACTTGATGTTGTTCCTTCGACAGAAGCTTTCGTGGAGGACCATGGTGCGCTTCGGCACGTATTGTAAACAGTTGCTGCATTGAACCTCATCTGGTGAGTGGTCGACGCCGTTGGTTTGGAGAGACTCGCCATTGGCGGTTGGGACAGTGGCCCTGGCTCTCAGGCTGAATCGGATTGGTGCTTCTGATACCTCCATGGCATCTGGATGCTTGTATCCATGGACAGATATGAACATCTTCTCTGCGCCTTCGAGTTCCACGTTGGTTGGATTGAGAATGATTGTCTTTTTGCCATTAGTAGCAGGCGAAAAGTCGCCGAATACATGCGTAACATCGCGGGGTCGTGCGCGCTGTCGGGAGGAACTGGGAGAGATGAACAAATCCAGCGCGTCTTCGTCGCCGTCGATCGTAAGTTCAATGGAGAGTGGTTGGGCTCGGTCCCACGAGGGCAGGACATAATCGACGAAGTGGCCGGGCACAACCTGACCGTCCACAGGCTTCCAAATGTCAATGTCGCCTCCCGCCGAGCTACCACCCTCTGCTCCTCTTTGCTCCTTGGACATGATGCGACGGAGCGTCTCCCTCGCCTGCTCCTCGTCCAGGGCTTCAATGTCAACCTCTAAATCGGTGTCGACGACACAAATTCCTTCACCTTCGGGTGCCACCTTGTCCACCAGCAGCTTGAACTCTTCGCCCCTGACGCCCTTGACCGAAAGCATGGTACCCTTGCTGAGTGTGGTGAAGTTGTCCCGCAATTGGCGTTCGAGCAATGGCTTCCAATCGTCTGGGTTATACCCTGCCTCGAGCGGCCGCAACCTCACGTAGGTTCCCTTTGGCAGTTGCTGAACCTGTACCCCTAGCTGTATTCCACCAGTATGCGTAGGGTTTTTGATGTCTTCGTTTTCAACAGCATCGGTAGATGGCACAGTCGCAAAGTCGGCGGCTTCGAGTCCAAGGGCGTCGACCAGGAAGGGGCTCAGACCCAGCTCCCCCTCGGCTGCAGAAAACTCCCTAATTCCGGCGTAGACTGCATTCTTATTCTTCGGGTTGACAAGACGAAATGTGAGGGGGTTTGGAAGCTGGTGCGCATCTTCTACGTCGTCAGGCCGGCTAGAGGCGAAGGAGTAGGACCCCCAGCCGTCCGATGCAGCTGGCTGTCTCGCTCGGGCCGCGGAAAGAAGCTGTTCTAGTGCCGACGGCGGGAGCACAATCTTGTCGCCCGGCAGATTTTTGTAGGAGAATTCGGAGGGAGGAAGCGCTGCGAATGCGCCAGACCAGCGCAACGGCGGCAGCTGGTCCATCTCGACGAGGCGGGGAGTCTGATGGTGGTCGTGCGGGGCGAAAGGTCGGGCTCTAGGCCAGCGGGATGGTGAATGTGTTATCGCAAGGTCGAAATATACATTGAATATGGGAGATTGGGTAGAAACGGTGCTTCCATGTGCCAGCGAATATTCTTTAGATTGGGCGGAAGCTGTGGCTAATAGCTATCGCGACAAGCTCAGTCAGCACTGTTCGGTGGATTTCTATGGAGGACGACGTCACAGGCAGCCGCCCATGACATATGTGGTCACGTGGCCATATTTTACAAAGTCTAGGGTAGTCTCATGACGAGTCTCGACAAGATGCTCGATTTTGTTATGGATGCTTGTTTCATTAGGCTGACTTTACGCGTATGCTTGAGATACTAGATTTTTTGAACTTTGATGTTAGAGGATTAGAGTACATTGTCATTCCTCCTCGCCGGAAGAAGTTCGTCATCCCGTACCGCCACCACTCACCTTAGCTCAACGACCCGCAGCAGTGCGAACCTCGCACAACTTGGAGAATGGCATTGTTAGCAAACTGCGAAACACTCAAAGAAGGCCTCGTATTTTGACCGCCCCCTCTTGAGACCGAGACGTGGGGTCCCACCTCTCGGTCAGTCGTCAAGCGGGCGCCGAACAAGTACGTGTGAATAATGACAGCACTGATGGTTACCTAACGCCTCTTGATCCATCGCGCTGCGAAGCTTGTGCAAAGTGTTGCATGGCAGATGTCGGATACAGGACTAGCCGCCCTGAAGATACCTTCACCGACCTATCACGCATGGCGGCGCACACACCGAGACGGCTTCCCGGCCGAGAGATCCCAAGCCAAGCAGCCAAGGCGTGCTCGCAGAACGAGGGGTAACCCAAGGCAGGGCGACATGTGCGATGGGGGAGAGTGAGATGAGTGCCCGGCAGGGAATCGAGAGCACATCGCATCGCATGGCGCCCTATGTGGCGGGGGTCGCCGCGTTAGCTCCATCTCTGGGTGAGACGTCGATGTGGCCGAAGTGCAGCGGCCGGGGTGATATTCATGGCAGGCTGCAGCGCCTGAGAAGACCATCATGCAGCAGGGCAGGGCACTGCTTCCAGAGCGCCAGGTGATGCCTGACCCGGACCCTTCGCCTGGCCGCTGCCCGCCTTTGGTGGGGTGGGGGGAGTTTGCGACCATCGCGGGCAGCCTGTAAGAAGGTTGGGCGCTAAGAGCAGAGACACTGCAACATGAAGTAGAGGCTGGCGGCGTTGACGGCGAGCTGGTGTGGTGTCCACGGGAAGAAGTCCCGGGGCCATCAGACAAGCCTCTTGACTAGCGTGGGATTGGGAGGCGTGTGGGTTGCGAGGTGCGTTTCGCCATTCATTGTGTCGAGAGGCCGAAGTATCAGGGCCCGTCCGGTCAATGATGCGGTTTAACTTGACGGACCTGCATGGTGATATATCCCGCGAGACACGGGATATGGTCACGAAGCATTGCCTCGTGGCCCAAGTTGCATAACGAGTACGAAAACCAATCAAGAACTGACGAGTCTCAAGTTGGTTCAACACACGGGTGGGATTCCCTCCTTTAGGAGCCCTTGGATTACACAGCCAGGGAGTCGTTGTTTCGAGGCTTGAAAGCACAACTGACCAACTCCCTGCCACTCCCCCAGGACAGAAACAAGGGAGATTTTCTGCTAGTCGAGATCAGATGCTAGAGGTGTGCTGGGAGGCAAATTTACTGGCCTGCCGGCGTGGGGAATTAGCCGCCGCCTGTGGTGTCAGTGTCTCTGAGGGTGTGGGCTTTGGTGTTGAGGTGGCCCAGCTGCTGGGTAAGCCGGCGTTGGGCTGGGAGGTGTTGGGGGATGTGAGGGGATGGGAGGGGCAATGGATCTTGGGTGTGGTCAGACGATCACTCTGGGCGTCTGGCACTGGCGGAGGCGCTCCCACCTGCCTCAAGAAGGTATCCGGATGGAATGGCCAGTAATTATTGATATCATTTTTCTCTCTCTAGCTTTGTTCGAGCAATTACCTCTAGAGGTTTGGTGTTGCTCCACTGCCTTGCGACTGGGACTCCTCCCTCGTGCATGCGAACGAACCGGCTGAGGGGACACACGACGGCGACCGGCTCGCTCCCCAACCCAGGCGGCGCCCGCTGCATCCGGAGTCTTGTGAGCCTGTCTTTGTGTGTTCACGCGAGCCCGTCCTTGCTCCTGCTGCAGGCCGTCAGGCAGCTGTGGCCGATCTTGCTGCAATGCCACGGCGGCAGGGAGACGAGGCAAGGGGATGACGGCTCTGATTCATTCCGCCTTCAAGCCATGTGCGCCCGGGCGCAGCAATAGTGCACAGGCTGCTGCTGCCGTGTTACAGACAACGAGGACGAAGTAAACAAGCAAAGCCTGGGAGTGATGTGCAAGTGAGGCGGTCACTATTACGCCAAGACGACCACTCCCGCTGTGCGCACTCTGCAGCGGCGGCTTGGGGCGGCCTGGCGCCCCCAGCAGTTTCAACGGCACGCAGCGCTGCCAATCCGCTTCGTCTGTTTCCGCCATCTGAGATGGGCAGTGCTACGCAACCCACGCCCGGAGCTGAGCCTGTCGATGGGGATATTGGAGGGAAGCTTATGCTGCCTGCTTGGTCATGTCGTGTCTCCGGCCGGGCCGTCCGTCCTGACCGGCTGCTGGCTGAATTCATTACTCCGAGTTGGCTAGCAACAATACTCCGTCTGGACATTATTGCTGGTGGGAGGAGCGGCTAACACGAAATGGAACCCATGAGGAGGCTCCAGTTTATCCGCCTTCTTTTCCGCTGAGACGGCGCCATTGCATCCGCCTCCGGTCGGCATCCTCGACTCGGGGTCCTGGCTAGAAGCTTGGAAGGTAAGAGGGCTTGGAGTGTAGGGACCTTGGCAGGAGTTGCATCTCACCCACTGCTTTGCTGGCCCGTAACGGGTCGTGATCAGCATGCCCACCCCGGATTCTGGTACGTTGATCATCAGAGTCGCGCACAGCTGGCAACCTGCCTGGCAGACCTCTGGGTCCGCTCTCAGGGCCTCTTCCAGGGCACTCGCTCAGCACCGCCCGGGGACCCTGCTGGAGACGTCCCTTGATACGTCGCGGTCGTGTCGCCTGGCACTGCGCGCTGACCGCCATGAACAGGCCTCTTGCCGTCCGTTTTCCTGGCACGGCATGGCATGTGAGACGGCACAGTGACACACTCTCACACACACCTCCCCCCGTCTCATCCCCCCATCCATTGACCTTTGCCCAGCAGGGAAACCCGCCGCCCAGCTCCCGGGCTAAGGACAGCCTAGGGCCCTTCGTGGCCGGCCCGCCGCCCGTTCCGCGGACACAAAGCCGTTCGTTGCCAAAATAGGGTCCTCCCATTCCCATGACACGGCCAAACTGGGCTGATGGCACGGGGGTCGGAGGGGGCTCCTGCAGCGGACGACGCGGCCAGGGTCCAGCATGCCCCAGCTTGTTGTTCCCAGCACGGACTACTAGGTGTCTGCCGCCGTTTCTGCTGGGCCAGCCTGTTCGTATTATCGACTGGCTGGACGGGATATTGGCCTGGTCGCTGATAAACAGCACAGCAGCAGCCAGCCGCAAGAGCAAGGCATTGGACCTGAGCTGGGGGCAATTGGTGTGATGGGTTGCACGCGCACGGGCGCTGGGTGTGCCCAGAATGAGCGGGACCCCTTTAAGGAACATGGACGGAGTACACACGGCCGCTGCAAGCTGAGCGAGTCGTGTGTGTGGGAATCAGATTAATCGATGTGATAATTGATATTAGTTGTCGGCTGTCTATAATAGCTGCAAACTGCCGGACCTGGCCCGGTTATTGGTGGTTTGGAGGACACAAAAGACACAGCGACAAAGGAGGAAGTGCGGGTAAACTGCTTTCTCATAGTGTCCGCTAGCGAAGCACAGTCCACCAGCGACAGGCGGACTTTGGGGCCAGTGCATGGGAGCAAAGAGCATGGGCGTTGGGACATGGGTACATGGGTGGACATGGCGCATGGGCATGGGCATGAGCATGAGCATGACGGCGAGCCGTCCTCCGTGGGCATGAGGAGGCGGCGCCACCGGCCAGAGCTCAGATTAGATGGCCAGATGGGATCTGCCCCCAGCTGGACCAAATCAACCCAAGTCTGCCACGGGCATCCATGATCCATGGCGCGGCGGAACAAGCAAGCAAGCTGCAAGCCGCCGGTGCTAGAGGCAGTGTTTGCCATGTGAGGCCACGGATCCTTCCTTTTTGATGACGATGAGTCTCAAAGCCTCCTGCGAGCTTCTTGGCAAGGGGGGGCGGTGGACTCTCAGCGGCATGGCGGGCGGCGTCATCGCATTACGTTCGCGACTAGGCCGGCACCAGCTACAGCGAAACAGCAAGCAAGCTCAACCCATCATCCATGGGCGGGCGCCGGTGCGCTGGGTGAATGGCGCGCGTAGAGCTGTGGGCGGTCCCATAATAAAACAGTTGCAACAACTTTGTACGGACTCGAGCGCATTCGACCAAACAAGGCAATGCCTAGCGTGAAGTGCTTTTTCCATCTCTGATTGCTTCATTCTTTTTTGGATAGGTCCAGTAGAGTCCGCCCGATAAGCCCGACTCGTGGCGGGCGGGTAGGGGGTGAAGAAACCAAGAAAATAAGGGAGGTGATGCCATGTTGTCGAGACATCAAGCCAGAACTCTCCACTCCGCCTCTCGCCTTACGGGCCGATCTCGAAACCCGCTGCTGCACCCACCCAGCGAAAGCGCCTACAGCGGCCCCGGCGGGCAGTTGCTGGCTGGGAATTTCTTTTGGTGTTTTCGACCGGCGCCGGCCTGCGGTGCGATGAATGGCCGATGATATACCACCGCTGAGCCACGGAATGACAACCAGCAATGACAACGACGTGCATGCATTACTGCCCCCCTCCCCCCCCTGGCTATCAATGGACGGCGGCGCGCAGAAAGCAAAGGTCCGTCGGGCGTCCATGACTCTGGCCATGCAGCGTTCGCAGTGGTGTCTCTAGCCTGCTCGCCCATCTCATCTATTGCAGTTATAATCTCGCCCATCGACGCCACCGACGGTGCGCACTCTCGCCAGGTCCACACCCCCCTTCCCCTCCCCATGTTGGGATTTGCGCTCTTGCGCGCCGAGAGGCAAAAGCTCAGATCTCGCCAATCCGAGCCCATCTCTCCTCCCATCCCCCTCCCACCTCCTCCCCAATCCAATCCTAGAGCTCGCTCTTGGGGGGGTCCCTGCCCATCCCAGCCCGTCCAAGCCGCTGAGGTAGGGGGGGGGGGCAATGGGGGATAGGGTATGGGCCCTGGATCTGGCGAATGGGCACCTGAGTGCGTCGCGCAATCTTGGGCGCGAGTCCCCTCCAGCTGGCTCTTCTTTGTCTTGCTCAGCATCTCTTGGCGGGCACCAAGCTTGCTCGCTCGCCCGTGTTGCTCAGACTCTCCAGCGCAATGACAGCCAGCGCCTCCATGTCGGTTGTCTCGCCCGGGGTGTGTGCCCATACCAGACCGGACCATACCATTTTTATGTACCATACCATCTCATTGCCATCCCATCCATCCCATCCCCTCCCCATGCCTGCATCGCCGCCCATGCCAGACCTGGCCAGGCAAGCCAGGCCAGCCAGCCAGCCCATAGTGCCATTTCTGATACATGTGTAATACAGTCATGCTCCGTAGTACTCGTGGCTCCCTCGTGTCTCTCGTACAGCATTAATATCGACAGCCTCGTCCACCCCCCCTCGAGTCTTTCTTCTCTCTCCTCCTCATACCACCACCCAATTCCCCCCCCAGGTAATAATCGCCCTCCTCACCAGCGGGGCCGTCGTTCATTCGATCTGCCGTCCCTTCCCACCGTTTGCTCCCGGGTCATATCGCAAGCCTGACATGACCCTGGACGTCGTCCACGACACCACGCGCGTAGAGATCCAACCGATCCAACGACCGTCCCCGTCCCTGACCCTCTTCGACACCCTCTACAACTCGCTCGTCCTCCGCAACACCATCCCCTACCTGCCCGTCTCCGGCCTTCTTCATCTTGCCGCCACCTGCCGCGACTTCCGGGGACTCATCTACAACACCCCAGGCGTCTTCCGCCACTTGGACCTGACCCACGTGAAGACGGCCCACTTTGACCACGAGACTGAGCGCGATGTCGATGTCTGGCACAACGTCCAGCTCTCGGAATACTTGACTGAAGATGAGTGAGTCTCTGCCAATATTTTCATGCCCAACAACGTTCCCAAGAGTCCCGAGGCTTCTTACGGGATCCCCTCTGCCACACATCTCCACTTGGTGATCTGTCGCATCGCATCCATCCCACCCCCGAATCTCGCCCGAACCTCCGGCGCATCACACCCACCTACCACCGGTCCTCCCTTGCTGCTCAATAGCTCACACGAGACAGCTTCTACTCGGGCCCCCTGAGGGGCGTCTTCTACACCCTCCGTCACAGCGACCTCCTCCGCGATGTCCAGACGCTCATCCTCGACGGCCTCTCGGTGACGGCCGAGATGTGCCACGAGATCATCAACGACTCCACCTACAGCGTGCGCATGCTGTCGATCCGCGACGTCAAGAACCTCAACCAGGGCAAGCTCCGCGCCGCCCTGACCTACGCCTGCCGCAGCTCGCTCCCCGAGGGAGCCCCGCGCCTCAAGGCGCTCTACGTCTTTGGCCTCAAGGACGCGAGCTCCAGCGCCGGCCGCGCTCTTGTTACTGGGTCCGTCGGCGCGGGCTGGAACCACAAGAGCCACCAGGCGCTCTCGGCCGCGCTGCAGGGCGAGGCCGACGCCTGGTGGTCGGCCAAGGGCCGTATCTTCAGCGCGCCCATTGACGATGAGTGGGCGCGCTGTTTGGTGGCCTGCCAGGGCCTCATCGCCTTTGACGCGGTGCTGTGTCAGGGCCCGCGACATCGCACGTCGCCCGCCTTTGGCCAGCTCGGCATGCCGCCCGCGCACTGCAACGCCTCCGTCGCCACCTTTGCCGTTGGCGGATGCGCGTCGTGCGGTTGCGCGCCCGAGGGCTTGACTGATGTGGGCACAGCGCACCCCATGGCGCTGCCGCTGCTCGCGCCGCCGCCCATCCTGTCGTCGTCGGTGCACGCCGCCACGATGCCGCGCGCCGGCCACAGCGCATTCGTTCCGCGATGCGTTGACTGTCTGCGCGAGCGCTGCTGCGTCAGCTGCAACAAGTGGTGGTGCGAGGCCTGCTACCAGCTGCCCGGCCAAGAGGTGGCCGGCATGGGTGGTGGCGGCGTTGTCATTGTCGACTTTGACGGGAGCTGGAACTCGCTCGAAGGCCTGGAGCCTGAGATGGTTATGGCCAAGTCCAAGGTACGAAACGGTCTATGTCCATCATGCATGCATGGGCCAGCGGCCAGAGGAGCATCGTCATACAGATGACGCGGGACAATCGCACCCCCGATCCAGCTTGCGAGAAGCAGCTGGTCCGGATCAGCAACCACCCCGGGAAATTGTATGCATTTTGTTCGCCTGCCACGGTGATGCTGCGGTTGAGTGACGCCCCTGTTGAGAGAACTGGATCCGCTGACATTTTTTTTGTTTTCCTGTATCTGTAGCCTCGAGTGACTAGAAGCTGCTGGGAATGCGGCATCAATGTTGGTTTCCCACCTCATCCTGCATGTCCTTATTTTCCGGGGACTAACCAAATGAATCTGCCAGTGCAACGAATGCATCGAGCGGACCCAAAAGGTCTGCCGCAAGTGCCGCGGCGGCTACTGCTTGATTCACAACGAAGGCTCTACACTATCTCACGTACGTTTGCGCCCCCATGACCAGCCCTGTAACTGGACCCAAAACCTACTGAACTGCGTGCTGACATCATTCCAGTGTGACTGTGGGTATCCCCCTAATGCATCTCCAGGGCCATGACCCGGGCCAACGTTCCATGTATGCAGGATTCTTGATACTGACTGTGCGACCAGGGTGCGCTTCTAGAGGTCGCGGCCTGACCCCCCGCCGGCACGCCATCGCTTGTAGGTAAGTCCGCCGGCCACGGCCAAGGCGCGGGTGTGTCCGCTCCGGATGGTCTCTGGGCCCGGTGCGGTGCATTCCGTTGTATAGCGCACATGCGCGGGCCGGCGGCCGATGGCATCACGAGACCGGAAAACTGGGTCACGCGAAGCAACGGCGTAGAAGATGGAAGACGACCAGGAAGAGAGGGAGGGAGGAGGGAGGAAAGGAGGGGTGTGTGTGGGCTACGCTGACACTGGCCGCACCGCGGAGATGCCTCCATCGTACCACCGTCTGGGTATCCTCGAAAGGTCAAGCCCGAAAGGGTTGTCTGGAATTCGCGACCCTACGATGAGGCTCTTGGGCGATCGACGATGGCAGGGCATTCGGACAAGCAGGTCCGGGCGGGGGAGTTTGGGGCGGGCGATTCTCTGGGACATGGGACATTGCGCGTCACAAACTCCCTCGACTCTAGGAGAACGGGGGAGCGCATCATTGCTTGTGGAATACCAACAGTGTCGCGATCGTGCGCAGAAGAGAGATAAAGACGAGAGGAAGAAGAAGAGCTAGACCGAGCGTTGATTTGCTGGCGAGACGAAAACGGGACAGAGAGAGGGAGAGAAGAGAAGGACTGGGCGCAACGGGACGATATCTCCCCACATCATTTTTAATTTTGGCTGGGAGTCTAGTCTGGCATGGCTGGACGTGGCTCGCCTCTCTTGGTTGTGTGCGTTTTTTTTTCTTTGCTTGAGGCTCACCACTATTACTGCTTGAATTGAACCATGGCAATCTCCTATCTATCAACCGGGTTCCCATAAATAGACACCGCGTGGTACGATGCCGCGTTGGCATGTGTTTTGCCTAGGTTTGGGCGCTACCAGATGCGTTTCGCAACCGTATCCGCACTTTTACTCGTGGGCCTCGTTATCAAGTCCATGGCTGATTGCAAATGCGCACCATGTCCTTTGTCCTTCGCTGCCGTGGCCCCGTGCTCCCTGCCTGTCAGATGCAGCCGTGGGGCGATTGGCTGCGTCTCGTCCATGGGTGCTTGCGCCTATCCATGCAGCGCCCATGGGTGTTTGCGTTGCCGCCTCAGCTGAGCTGGCCATGGTTGCAGCTCGAATCGGCCCAGCCTGTTTCAACCTCGGCCTGGCACACGTCGGTCATAGAAGCCCTGGCCGAGGCTCTCACGGCACTGCGCGGGCTGATTGCACAATAGCCCCTAGTCGCATCTTTGCGTCGGCTGTCTGTGGGATGTTGGGCTCTGAGTATTGGTAGTGCATACCATGATGCCACCCATATGCAACGATGCCTAGAACACAAAAGCAGCCAGCGCAGGGGAACAACTTGATTGGGTCGGGTTTAGCAAGGCATTGCCCCTTTCCTCGATAGAGTACGGCACACTTGTCTTCTTCATGCGCTAACGGAGTCTTATTGATGATTTTGAGGATTCATAGCAAGTACTTTGAGTTGGGCAAGGGATAATATAGTGCTTCGAACAGACCTCGTCATTTGATATCAAGCCATATCCACAGCCGTGACACACCCCGACACACACCCTTGAGTCTCAAGTCCACAAATATTTGCCCCATTCAGCTGGTAGCCACTTAAGGGGACGTTTGCCTGCAAGAGTTCGGGGCATCAGAAGGCCTGCCGCATCAAGCTGACTCTCTTTACAAAGTACAAACCGTCTGTCTCTGTCAGATCCAACTCCAATATCAAGGATGATCCCTAAACTCTATGGACCTAAATATGAGGTGGCACCATCTCGGGATCGTTGCACTCTTCCGTGTCCAAACTTGGTAACCAGGTCGCCCAGTATTCCGCTAAAAGACCTGGAATACCCTCCACAAGGCGTTTCCCTACATTGCCCAAACACCAAAAGGCCCTATAACGGTGCAAAAGTACTGCATAGTGTGACAAAATTGCCAGTGCCTCTGGAATCTGTCTCTCCAGCAGTGTGAGGAAATGCAGCGGCATTATGTTTGACCACGCCATGAGTGCATGCACGCCCAGGTCTTGAAGTCGTAGCTGCACAAACTCGAGAGCTTGCGCGGCATCTTCGCACGCTTTTCGAGCCTCGGTATTTAGTTCAGACGCCGTCAGCATTGCAGCAATCAGAGTGCATGCTCGAGAGGGAGCATTTTGGCCTTCTGGGACTCTTTCTAGGGCCGTAGTAAGCGTCTCGTTAAGTGTTGACGTCGACAGAGTCGGCCACGCCCTGCCGCCTGTGACACGTATTCCGCGCTGCAGACGGAAGTACTCCAAAGTATGGCTTAGAGTAGTAGGGAAGTCCTGGCCGGGTGCATTGGCGACGGTCTCAGCGAGGTAGTAAGGGGGGAGAAGCGAGGAGAAGAGGAATTGGGATGTTGTGTTGGCGCTTGAAGTGTCGTTTAACGACTCTTTAAACCCGCGCAGTGCTCGGTTTCGAAGCTGTGTGGCAATTTGCGTGTACCATCCATACTGTTCCGTTTCGATTGTTCGGAAGTGCATGGCGGACAATGCGAGTAGTTGGTTCATGAGGTATGGTGTCTTGAGCGCCGAGGTGATGTAGAGATCGACGAGAGGCTTTAGCCGGTCTACGACTATCATCCAATCCATCATGTTCTCTTGGATATGGTAGAGAAGGCGCAAGTGCTCGATTGTGAATAACTTGTCCGACTTTACGTGCTGCAAGCTGGGAGGGGCTGGTGATTGCGATTCCCTAAGTGTGGAAGGTGTCTGAAGCCAGGCTGAAGCGGTAAGCTCCCGCTCATATGGAGATTCCCTGGCATTCGCCTTCTTGGGAGCTGAATAGTGGCATTCTCGGTCGGAAATGTCGCAGTTGCCGCACTTTGGTCTTCGTTCATCGCATTTGATGTGCCGCTTCTTGCACACGGCGCATCCGTTGCGAGACTTGTGATGGGTTGTACGCAATCGACCCATGGCGTATATGTAGACCAATCAATCGAAGTGCTGACAATGTTGTATACGAGGAAGTAAAAGACGTTGAGGAGAAGAATACGAGGATGGAAGGAGAATTGAGAATGGCGAAGGAAGGTGTAGATGGTGAATGCGAGGGATGAATGGGAACTGAAGCTGACAAGAGATGGAGGGACAGGGGATGATGATGTTTAAGTGCCGAATTGGGCCATATACGCGCATGTGCGTTTGAGCCACAAGTCACCAAGCCTGTTGTGTGAAAATTACGAGAGCTAAGCCTCTTTTGGCGGCAATACGAGTATTTCAGCCCAGTTGGTCGCATTGACGAGGACCCTGACTCGAATACAGTTGGTTCCCTCGCGCTAACCCAACTACTCAAGCCAATGAGATAAACCAGCCGCAACTTTGACCATCCCGGGTGGATCTTTGATGGCAAAGCCGCTTGAGAAAAGGAGACAACGGAAGAAAAATTTGAGTAACCAATGTGGGAGTCTATTGTTTCGTCCCTACACTACATGGCCCTCGCACCAACAGTCTAGGAGAACGAATGAACCAGGAGACAGACATCAAGTGAATCAGAGCAAGCTACTATCCTGAACGAGGCACTGCATAAGAAGCCGTGTGTATGGCATCCTTTAGTATAAAGATGATGCGTATATAAATACATGGGGAATATTTGTTTTCCACCCACAGTAGATGCCTTCTTAGATGTGACGCAAGGTGATGGTCGCGCATGGAGAATTATCATGGCCGCCATCTTCGCTCGCTTGACCGAGACAATAACATGGCAAGATTGGTTGGCTGGCATTCCGACATTGCATGTCAGATTACGTTCTAAATTCGTCCCGCGCTTCGACCCTTCTTCGTACCTCGAACCCAATACATGGGCGATCCCCACACCAAGCCCGAGGTCTATACTAGTATACAACAGTGATGCTGGGGAGTTCCGCGTGTAGGTGACCATTGTGGTCTAGTGCCGCTATCGAGGCTCTCGTGTTATTTCCTTGACACGGCTCCCAGTTTAGTTAAAGACGATCACTTAAATACCTTGACACAACGGATGACATTTCCCAATCCCCTCCATCAATCTCTACTCTTTTGGACAGGTTCTTCGCTTGCTTGGTCGTTGTCTTTTTGTTCCTCCCCGTTCCATCCTTTCCAAGGACGAACAAGCACTTGTCCAAATTACACTCTCTCAACCCACTCACTGCCATTCTTAGCCGGTCTCCTCCGAAACACCCTTCGCCTTTGAGCGGAAAAGCTCACCGAAATGGACAACGCAATGGCCATTCATCCTAGAGGAGAACTTCTCCCCTACAAAGGCGACTTTTACCTCTGGAAATATGTCCCTTCCATGCCCGCCGCCATCATCTTCGCTATCGTCTTCCTCGTGCTGTCATTGGCGCACACATGGAAGATGCTCCGTTGCCGTCTCTGGTTTTGCCTCGCATTTACAATCGGTGGATATCGTCAGTCCAGCCCCCCCCCCCCCCATAACATGATTCCATGTACTAATGTCAGGAATAGTCGAAGTCGTAGGCTTCATCGGCCGAATCGCTGCTAACAACGCCACCGACCAACTCATGCCCTACATCCTCCAATCCATCTTCCTGCTCATCCCACCGTCCCTCTTCGCTGCCTCCATCTACATGACGCTCGGCCGCATCATGCGCGGCCTCGGATCCAAGGGCGAGATGTGCTCCATCATCCGCGTCAAGTGGCTCACGACGATATTCGTCGTCGGAGACGTCTTTTCGTTCCTCATTCAGGGCTCGGGAGCCGGGATGATGGCGGCCGGCAACGGTCTCAAGCCCGGGGAAACCATTGTCGTCGTCGGCTTGTTCATCCAAATCATCTTCTTCGGCTTGTTCGTTGCTGCGGCTATCATCTTCCACGTGCGTTATCGTCGATCTGTCGCAAGTTGGCGCACTGCTGCCGCGAGCAATGCTCCAGACTCCTTTGACTGGGAGAGGATGATGATGATGCTGTACTCGACATCTGCTCTGATCTTGGTTCGATGCATCTTCAGAATCATTGAATACATCATGGGCGGTGATGCTTATCCTCTGAAGAACGAGTGGACCCTATACGTGTTTGATTCCATGTTGATGGCCGCCACAATGGCCATCTTCTACATCTGGTATCCCTCTCAGATTCAGAGCTTCCAGTCTGTCAGTGACGCAGAGGTTCTCGGCCTTTCCAGCGGCACGGATGAGCCTCGAGTCAAGTATGGCCCTTGAGTGGAACTGGAGTGCTAGGAGGAGATGGGTGCCGATTTCACTTGAACGCGGCTGCTCTAACCAAAGCTTCTAAAAGGTTGGTTCTGGATGATTGATATTGGTTGCTTGCTAGGTCTTAGATTTACAGCGGTTCAGAGATTTGGTAATCGGTGGATGGTCTAGTATTAGATGTTTTGCTCTTCTCGCAGGTCAAAATTGGATTGTTTTCCTCTGTATGCAACTTGGTCAATATTAAAAATAGAGACATCTCATGATCCCTCGATGTTGTAGATTGTGTCGTGATTTTGAAAATGATCCAGGTTTCTGTCGCATTTCAGGTCAAGAGAAGAGGCTCGTCTTGAAAGCTCAACACATCTTCCCAGTCGACATGTCTGTCATATGCGCTGTGAAAAAGGCCTTGTCGCGCGTCCCAGAGGAGCTCGAGGACCTCCGAGGCTCGTGTGATGTTTCGAAACCGACGTTTGCAGAATAGCATCTGAAGTCTCGTACGAACCGTCTCGATCTGGTTCGCATTTGTGGCTTCGCCTCCCGCTATGAATAAAGGGAACAACAGAGCTGATTCGGCAATATCGTCAAGCGGCACCTCTGCTATGTGGTGGAGAGTGTTTGATACCTCCTTTTGTATCTTCATCGGAAGACTCTCGCTCGTCTCACCTAGCAATGAGAGAGATAAAAGTGAACGATCGGTGTTGTGGTTTAGAAACCTCCGAACTCGCCGGTACAGGTAGATGAGGCCGGCAGTACGATATGCATGAGCAACAGCGGCCAGGGTTGGTGCTGTTCCGCCGGGACATCGCCAACGTCGGAGTGTCTGCTCAATCTCCCAATAGCGTTGAAGAAAAGAGGACGTGGTCTCGGTGGTAGTGGTCGGGGCATCAAGGCAGCTGATCTCAGATACGGAGAAGAGGATTCCAGAGCCAACACCCAGATATGTATCCACGACATCCGTGATGCCTTGGAGATATCTGCCGCTGATCAAAGGCTTCGTGCCCAAGGTAACGCTGCCAATGATGTCGTGATACGCAAAGTTACGCAGGACCCATTGGCCCCCGGAGCTCGACTTGAAAGCTTCGGCCCCATGTAATGTTGGCAGAGCACCTGCACCTGACGCACTCTGAGCAGATGCGATGATGTTCTTTGCGCCAACGAGATGCTTGTACCAGCCTGCATGGTTTCCAGCACACACTTCTGAGGTCAAAAGCACAAGACAGGCCGCAGTGGTTGTCTCCAGAGTCGAGATATCATCCGCTGTGGAGGAGATAGCCTTTGAAAGGGCGAATAGTGCATTAGACCGGGCTTTCAGGGCTACAACGGTATAGGAAGGATCCGACGAAGATAGGTGCCCGGACGAGTAGGCAAGGAGGGCTTCGGCAAGGGCCGGCGACTCCATGGCCATGGGGAGAAAGTCTTTGCTGGTGCGTTAGCCTTGTGCTCCTCCATTCGTTGAAGCAGATTGTTCTTACCGGAGAGAAATGAGTTGTTGTGCGTGCTCACGGTCAAGAGCCCCGATAAAACCTGGATGTAGTGGCTCATGGCCTGGCGTCGTTTCGGAGAGTCGATTTTACCAGGCAAACACGATAGATCTCCATCAGAAATCAGAGTGCCCGCTGGAAGCCGAGACGGGGCAAGTTCAGGAGTGGCCTTTCGTGCTGATGTTCTAGAATTGACTGTAGGTGGGTTCAGCCGGCGGACAGGCTCCCGGATACACTCCATGTTCAGCCGAATGCAAGCGCCACACTTGAGGAATGTGTTTTCCACGCATTTCTTGTGTCTTTGTGGCCGAGCTGAGCATGATCCTATGGAGTGGCATCGGCAAATTATCACCGGAGTGGCTCACCTATAGCGACAAGTTAGGCAGCCTGTCCTGTCATGTTTCGACCCTTTCCTCTTCTTGACACTGCTTTGCTCTGTGGGGGTTGCCGTAGACATGGCGGGCATGAAGTAGATAATGGACAGAGAGCTGGAGAGTTGGCCCATCTCATCACTACGGTTGTCTTGGGCGGGGTTGATATTACTAATTAGGTAGAAATAGCGCTGCTTCTTCTTAGTCGCGGAGCCAACTATACCATGGTGACGAATCAGGAATCCTTTCCGAAGTGGATATAGACCATCACGTCGACGGACGAGTCACGAGAACAGCCTGAGTGTCAAACAAGGGCTGCTTCATTCTTTCATGAGCACGTTTGCTATTCCGATGCATGCTAGGTGGATCCCTTAAACAGCCCCTATGGTATGCGAATGACGACCTTCCCGGTATGCGAAGAGCTCCATAGGTAGTCGTATGCCTCCCTCGTGTTCTCGAAATCAAACACACGGTCAATGACGGGCCGTATCAACTTGGCTTGGAAGCACGCAAGCATGTCCTGCAACTGCTCCCTAGATCCCACCACCACACCACGCACGACGCAGAGCCGGTCCAGAGCCAAGAAGGCCGCATCAGGGCCGCGAAGATCTTTGCCAGCCCCGAGCGGATCCGGGTTGGTGATGTGGCCAATACAGTTGATAACTCCATTGAACCCAATGGAATCAAAGGAAGCTTGCAGCGTCAGCGTTCCGCCGACCTCGATGATGTGGTCAACACCCTTGTCGTTGGTGATTTTCATGACCTCGGCCGCCCAGTCAGGAAACTTGCGGTAATTGATGCCGTGGGTTGCTCCAAGGAGCTTGGCCTTGTCTAGCTTTTCATCCGACGACGACGTGACAATGGTCGTGGCCCCCGCGGCGTGCGCAATTTGCAGTCCAAATGTCGAGACTCCCCCGGTACCCTGAAGCAGGACCGTCTGACCTGGCCGAACGGGACACAGGCCGTAGAGGGCATTCCAAGCCGTCAGGGCGGCGCAGGGCAGGCAGGATGCTTCTTCAAAGGACAGATAATCTGGGATTTTGACGATGCCTGTCTTTGGAAAGATGAAATACTCTCCGAGAAGGCCCTGAATTTCACCTCCTAGCTGAGTGAGGCCTATCTCACGGGTGAGCCGGCCCGCAATGTGGTCTTGAGTGAAGTTTGCGAGGACTCGATCGCCGACTTTCCACTCGGCCACACCCTCCCCCACTTTCTCAACAACTCCTGGAGGGTCATGTCAGAGGTATAGACTCTTCGCCAAGGACTATGCTCACCTGCGCCGTCACTGCCGGGAACAAGAGCATCTGGACCAGGGAAAGGGTATGTGCCGACGGCAAGAATCCCGTCCCTCCAGTTCAGTGACACCGCCTTGATGCGAACGAGGACCTGACCGAGTTTCGGAGACTCTTTGGGGACATTACGAAGGGTCAGGGAGTCGAAACCCTTCTTCTCTGGAAGCCAGTACTGCTTGAAGGTGGGCTGGTTCATGGTGAAGGACTACTTGCAATGGGAATGTTCAGTTATTTGTCTATCACTGGGGAGTTCGATAGGTCAGTGTATATATAATTTTCGAGGTCAAGCAGATTTCGGATCGGAAGGGTTACCTCGGATCCCGCGTCGTCGGTTGCTTGGTAATTCATCGAGTTTGGCGTGCTTGGCGTGTTCGGCGTGATCCAGCGTGTTTAGCGTGTTTGGTGTGTTCGACTTGCCCTTGTTGGAAACGCGGCGCAGCCGGATTTGTCAGGGTGTTCCGACCTTGATGGATAAACCTTGAACTAACAAATACTGCCGCCCTCTCTGCGTGGATTTCCTCAAGATCACTCAGGGTCGTTCAGGATCGCTCAACTCAGGGATGCTTATGCGCATGAGGCTGGCCTAGCGACCAAGTTTTGCAACGCAAGTTTGGGAATGCACTATAATTCATTCAAATGATCTATCCACACGACGGATAACGCTCTTACGTGTATCTAAATAGGGTCTGAACTGGTTACTCCCCTTAATGGCTTTCTATTCATATCAATGATCACGTGGTTTGACTCGCCAGGGGTGTATCTTTGGCGTTGCATGCTTGCTTCACCATGCGATTGGCCGCCTGGTTATGGCGGATCAATAGTCGGGGCGATCTGAGCGCATGCAACGCAATACAAGCGGGAGCTGACCCGTCAGATGGAGATCAATCATCTCGAGGCTTTTTGTTGGAGCTGTCGATATCACAATAGCAACCATCACCCGCGACTGAATTGTTGGTAATATTTTGGTGATACCACGAACTGATACAGCGCGCAACATGAGACGATGATGACCTCGTAACCTGCATCATGGCGGAATTGATCCAGCCTACCATCTACTCGGCCGCGATTGAGTGCGACTCCCTCTTTGTGGATTGTGTATCTGCGCTGCAACGCCATAATGTATACCTCGGCGAGATGGCTGCCTCGTCTATACGTTTCACCCAGGACAAACATGCTCGATTCGAGGCTTGGGCATCCTATATGGGAGCATTCGCCGAGGAGAGCATGTCCCTCGATCGTCGCTTGCGTCCGAGCCCTGATGTGCAACGAATGGTTATGGAGCTGCTTCGAATTTTGAGCCGAAATCTCAAGCATTGTGAGTGACTTTGAGCCCTCGTTGGTTTATCTTCTGTCATGCTAAACTGCTTCACGTCAATGAGCTTGTCGCTTCGGCCGCTTCACTTGGTGCCACATCCGACTCCCTTGAACGAACCACCCGCTCTCGGTCGAAAGGCGGCCTCGCTAGATTGAGTCATGACTCACGAATGGACTACAGTAAGACTCAAGAGTCAATTGAACGATCTGTCGATCGTCTGCATCGACTAGGGGCAACGATTCGGCAAGCGTCGACAGCGAGTCTGGCTTCGCGAGTCAAGGCATTTTCCAACAGGATGCGCAGCTCTTCACTTGAAGAAATGTGTTCCTTGATTGTAAAGAATCTCTATCCTAGCGCACCCAGCAGTGTTCGCAGGCAGATAAGCCAGTCTATCCTGGAGCGCCATTTTCATCTGGTTTACAAACAACGCCACCAAAAATCCCTCTCCCGACGGCGGCAAGAGATTGAACTAAGTACCGAGGAGTCGGAATCTGATGATGATGATATAAGAAGCGAGGCCGGGAGTCCCATTGTTGCCAAAGACGCTGTTGATACTCGTTCGCCACCTGCCGAACCCGATGTCGAGCCTCAGCCTGACATGGCACAGCCACAAGCACCGGCACCACAAAGCTCCAAACCTTCGACACTGCAAACTGGAGAGTTTTATAGACTGTCAAAGTTGGAGGGAGAGAATAAACCAACCCCCAGTGCACCCTCTTCGGTGCCAGTGGGCGACGTGAGGTACCCGCCACCGCCCAGGCTCGAAGATGGTGCCAAGTCCAATTGGATAACTTGCGAATGGTGTGCCGAACCTTACCTTGCTGGCAACTTCAAAAACACAAACTGGTGGCGGTATGGAGATTTCCCCAATGTTTGGGTCATTTAATCACTGATAAGGAGAACAGGCGACATGTCGACCGAGACCTAAGGCCGTACATTTGTTTAGCCAAAACTTGCTCAAGGCTTGATGTGGCATTTGATAGATTCACTGCTTGGAGGACCCATATGAAGAGCAATCACTCTTCTCAACTGGCAGGAGATGCCCATCACGAAACCAGCTGGACATGTGATATTGATCACGCCACAAATCAATATTTTGATACTGAGGCATCTCTCCAGGACCATATGAGAGAGTCTCACCATGAATCTCTCACCGAGAGCCAAATTTCAGCAATATCCCGAAGAAGCCTGCTCACTATACCACGACCCAAGGGAACATGCGTACTCTGTGGGTATGACCCAAAACTGGACACGACTCTGGCAAAGCAACCCGAGACGTCTACAAAAGGAAGAAAGAGAATAAATATTCGCCAAAACAAGGGTGCCAAGAAACGGCGTAAGGTTCGATTTGTGGAACACGCGTCCTCGGAAACCTCAGACAGCTCCTCATCTGATTCCAGCATGGACTCAATTGAGGAGATGGAAGAAGGCAATTTTGGCGATGATGAAGAATTCTATGAAAAGATTCTCGCACGTCACTTGGCCGCACATTTAAAGGCAGTCGCCTTCATGTCGTTGCGCTTAGGGTTCTTGGGAAACAACGAGGAGGATCCTACCGAAGACCAGCAGTCCATTATACCGCCAGACGGCTCAGATGCCACAGGCTCGAGTTGGATGCCCAGTGGCTTGGACTCTGAGATGGATGCAATGTCTCTGACATTTGAGGACAACCATGGGTCACCAGGAGGGAAAGACTCGTCCGAGGTTGATGAAGATCCACCCACCCCGCCCATGAGCCCTAACGCGGCTGTACCAGGCTGGAAATTCATTGACTCTATTGCTTCGATTCAATATACGGATGAAATGCCCCCGCAGATCATGGCATGGCGTTATATGGTCACACGATCCGATATCGAGGCCATGCCTGGCATTTCTTCCGAGCCTTTTATCCTGCCAGATACCCAGGGAGCAAACACGCCTGCGACAGACGATCCTGTCCCGGTAGATTATCCAATCCCATACGAACCTGGTCCGGTGGATTATCCAATCCCATATCATTTGGAACTAGAGTTTCAGCACTATGATATCTCGGCACTGGCGACTGATGCCAAGATTTTAGCTGGGATGGAGTTCAATCCAGCCTACTACCTGGCCCCATATGACGACAAAGATTTAGCCGGATCACTTGATGACGGATATGATGAATTCTCGGCGAAGCATGATTGGTCCTACCTCCTATAATAATATAAATATGGCCATCTAGCTAGAAGCAGCTCAAAATTCCTGAAGAAGGCCGTGAGTTGCTGTTCTACGTATGTGAATGAAGTGGCTCCATGGCATAATTCCCAACTCCCTGCAATGGGAGCGCACCGCCGGGCAAGTAGGTAATTAGGCAATGATAAAATATACTAGGACGCTCAAGGCACGTTGTCGGTCAGAATGTACCGTCCCAGTATTGCCTTCATAGCCGCAGCCGCTGCAGCAGCTGAGAAAGGTTGCCAATCCTTGTGCTTATGACTGTCCGCATAGTCACTCACGCCCTTGATAACCAGACACGGTAACTGAGACCTCACACCAGATCCTTCCATCTCGAAGCCAATCACGCCAAGTTCCCTGGCCATCTTGTCACGTATAGTCCCAGACTTGATGACCGTGTCGCCAGACGCGATGGGACCAACATGTATCACAGGACCCTTTCTCGGGTTTGCAGGCTCGCTTCTCGTCACCAGCTCGGCTTCGTCGCACTCGAGGTCCTCACACGTCGAAATCAGGGCTGCATCGCAAACAGCATCCGTATCACACTTGCAGAGTGCGCAGATACAGGTTGGCGAGTTGTTGTGCCTATGCCGGTACTCGGGCTTAAAGAGCTTGTCTGACGTTGGGTCTGGGTGAGGCGTCGTGTTCACCAGCTTCATGATTTCCCTTGTGCCATTCTGCAGCAGCCCCTTTGTACGAGGCGTCTCGTACTTGCCAACCAGGTTCCTGGGCTCTTGGCCGCCCAGGCTATCCTCTGACGTGTTCTTGCGGCGGAATCCGTCACCATAGCCCCTCCCAAAGTCGTATTGCACAATGGAGCTGCTGATGATGACGTCGCCAAGTCGGATATCAGTCTTGCGGCTCTTGCCATACTGCGGCACGGCACCGCAAACACCCACAACAAGAGCTAGCTTGACGTTTCTGTAGCTGAGGCTGATACCGCTTGCGGCGCTGGTTGCGTGGATCTTGCCCGCGTCTGGCAGGAGTACGAGCACAACGTCGTGTTTGCCAATTCGCCCAGTTGTGTAATCGTTGCTGTCACCGTTGACCTTGCCGTATGTGTCACCGTCTTCATCCCAGAACTTGGTAAACATTTCCTCTACAGCCGTGTACTCAACCTTGAGGGCGCAGATGATGGCAATTCTGAACTCGTCGCGGGAAAGTGGTCGTCGAGGCCCGGTGCTACTATCCGTATTTGAACTGCAGTAGGATGTCGGTAAAGTGTCGCTTGAGTGGTTAAAAACACTGCGTGATGTATCCTCGTATCGGACTTGTGTAGCTGAGGTGCGAAGGCGTTTAGCGGGTTCCCTGACGTCCAACATGCCGGTAACTTCTGGTTCTGTGGATCGTTCGTTTCGACGACGTTTCAAGGTTGGTCTTTGATAGTGCTTGAAGTCTCTCTCGAGGTTCGACACAATCGAGTCATAAATCATCCTGCCCGAATTCCCCAACCGTTCTTCTTCCGTCAGAGCACCAAAAGTACGGTGCAAATTGAGGCATCCTTCAATGGCGTTGACGTAGTCGTCACATGCTGACATTCCACCCTGACTGACTATTTTATCAATTGTCAACCAGAGGCTAGGGTCCCCCAACTTGTTCTTCTCAGTCACGACGACGGACTGGCCGGTTTCAATCTCAATCAGGAGCTGCCCAAGGGCTAGAAATACTGATTCGGAAAAGATGTCGCCATCAATCGCGGAAGACTGATCTTCATCTGTGGCGCATAAGATGTAGGGAGGGCTGTCAAGGGCTGGGGTGGACAGGTGATTCGACTGCGACAAGAGAAAGATCTTGTCAGCAGACCATCCATTGTCAGTCCAATTAAAGTCAAACAGGTGTAGGAAACACCATGCAAGATTTAAAGCAAGGCCACGCTTCTCTTGAACCGTAAAGGTCTCGACAGATGTGGACCCTGCGCGAGCCGGCGACAAACAATGTCGGCTAATCAAGTCTTGTATTGTGTTCGAAGGGATGCTGCCGTTTGGTGCTCGCTCGTTCTTGTAAAATTCACTATCGCTGATAAAAAGCTGAAGCATGTCATTATAGCATAGGGATTCAAGGATGGACTGGCAAAGGTTTGAAACCCGCTTAGCCTTGGCCTTGGACTTGGAGGAAAATTGACTAATTGATCAGTAGCTCATCAAACCTCTGAATCGAGTTAAACTCACCCGGATAAGATGAATTCGACTTCTTGCCATACTTTTTGGTTGCGACATGAAGAGAGGAAGAGCGATAATGGGTCAGGGGGCTCATCAGAAGATTGCCATTTCTGGCCTGCTGCTTGGAGTAGTATGAGGTGACTGGAGCTTGGTTTCCGCCGGCAGTTTGAGAATTGGTGATGGAGACGCTCAAAGATACTCTTTAATCGTGACTTGTGGCTGGTGTGCAGGTTGCAGGTTGGACCAGGTGCAGGCTCGACTGGAGGTGGTGGCGCTTGAGTTCGGCTCCACAAGAGGCTTTCCACGGACTTGTTGAAGGTCTCGAGTGCTGCACTGACAGAAACCCATGCATGAGAATTATCAAGAGGGGCCACGAATGTGAGGATATCCGCTTCCTCAGCCGCCTCCTCCTGGTACCGGCTCTTCAGCTCCCATAGTTTCGCAAATCTTCGTCGGCCCTTGGTGGGTTCATCTGAAGGGGGACGAATCTTGATCACCTTCTCAGCCTGTACAAAGAGATGTACCATCGACTTCTCGAACTGTGCTATTGTGCTGGGTTCGAATTCCCTGTGGGATTGAACCGATATGACCAGCTTCTTCAGCTCAAAGCGCAGAAACTCGTAGTCGTCAAGAACATGCGTTGAGACATGGCTTGGGCTGGGGCTCTTCTCGATGGCACTGATAGCACCCTCAACAGCCCTTAGAAGATAATGCTGAACAGCCTGGAGGACCGGCCATTCCTCAAGGTCGACTAGTCGCATTGATGTCGCTTAGCCAAGGCAATGGCACCAAATGGGTCATGGAGATGTCATTGGTGCAGTTGGGGCCGATCCAATACTGGGAGGTTTACCGTCGGTCACGAAAGGGAGGTCCTGGTGGGTTCGGATTGAGACTTGTGGGTGGGACAACATTTGAGTACAGTGGAAACTGCTACTTCGAGACTCAAGATGCGGCTGAAGGTGGTTGGGTCAGCTATGGCGGGGTTGATAAGTCAGGTGACCAGGCTGGGGAGTTTATGCAGGTGTCAAGGATGAAATGGAATTCAGCTGGCACAGCCTGCCTGGTACGAATGGCTGAGTGCGGCTGGTGATTGCATGGTATAGGTCAACCCGAGGCCGACTTGAGCCTCGCCATTGATGCTTCCATTTTTATTCCAGGCGAACTCTGATGTTGGTGTAATTAGCGCCAGGCACCAACGTCTGGCTAGAGCCTCAGAGCGTATCCGTAGTGTCCCTCGGGATCAATTAATTCGGGAGGGGATCAGCCTGAATGCCACACAGAGTCAGCACCAGCCACAGGGATGGTCACCGGCACTACTAACGCACGATCAACCCGTGCACTGCACGCATCTCATCTCAGGCACGCAGGGTCCAATGTATTTTTATCTCTCGATGGACCCGTATCATCTCTATTTTACCGATCGGCATCCGGGCACCATCTCTCGCTTGCATCCTCCCCTCACCGCGCTTTTGGCTGCGATGGCGCAAGACAAGATGGAAATGGCGCACCCCCTCACCTCTTTTTGTCGCTTGCCTACAGTATGCGCACACCAAGCCTGGGGCAGCCGAGCGGAAAGACGCCGCCTACCGCCGCTCGGAGCCCTCGGCGTTGTGATGCCCAGCCAAGCTGATGAATCATGACATCGACTTGCCCCTAAATCAGAAATCAGGGGCGCACCGCCTCTCGGCTCGTCGCACATGTCGCTCGGCTCGGAGTCTAGCCGTTCCAAGGCCCCAGTTGCAACGTTGCCGTCTCCCGCCATGCCGCTTTCATTCGACTCGGGGCATCGCGAGGCCGCTGCTCCCACTGCTTCGGGTCCACCAGATGGCCCGCTCGCCGCCCCCATGGAAGACCAGGCGCCCCGATCCCGCCCAATCTTGTAGGTGATGATGGATCCCGATCTCAGTGCTGCGCTACGATGCGTTCCGATGCGCTAGGCAGAGCCCCTCTACTACCCCTCCGCCGCTCGTCGCATCTGCGCGCTCTCCGAATCCCGCTGGCGCACCAAGTTTGTTATCACCAACACCACCTCTGTCGCCCTCGCCCTCCGCCTTCACAGCCTCTAGCCACTCGCAATGGCTTCCAGACGGCCTCTATCCGAGGCTCTCCCTCCTCTGCTCCTTGGAACGGCTACATTTAACGTGCAGTGAGTTCACCAGCGAGTTACTTGCGCTGCGAGAAGCCCCCGCTGAATAATTTTCAGATATGTCGACGATCCCACGCACATGCCCTACGTCGACATCGTCGCCCGCGCCCTCGAGCACAACATCCTCGGCTTCGATACCTCGCCCTACTACGGCCCCTCGGAGATGCTCCTGGGCGATGCCCTGCGCAAGCTGACCCCCCCGCCCCCGCGCGACGGCTACTTCCTCGTCACAAAGGCCGGTCGAGTCGCCGGCGACCAGTTCGACTACTCGCCCGCCTGGATCCGCTACAGCGTCTGCCGCAGCCTTGAGCGTCTCGGCACACCCTACCTCGATCTCGTCTACACCCACGACGTCGAGTTCGTCTCTCCCGCCGAGGTCCTCGCCGCCGTCCGCGAGCTGCGCCGGTTGCGCGACCAGGGGCTGATCCGCTATGTCGGCATCAGCGGCTACCCCGTCGACGTCCTGGCCGGCCTCGCCGAGATGATCCTGCGCGAGACAGGCGAGCCGCTCGATGCCGTCTTGTCCTATAGCCACTTCTGCGTCCAGAACAACCGTCTCGGCAACGAGGACCTGCTGCGCCGGTTCCGCGACGCTGGCGTCGAGTGTCTGCTCAACGCCAGCATGCTCAGCATGGGCCTGCTGACGACCCGGGGCGCCGACAACGGCCCAATGGCCTCATGGCATCCGGCCCCGGCTGAATTGCGCCGCGCTTGCAACGACCTGTCGGTGATTGCGCAGGAGGAGGGCGAGCACCTGGAGGAGGTGTCGATCCGCTGGGCGCTCGAGAACTGGGCGCGCGTGGGCGCCCCCTTTGGCACCCGACTGATACCCCGCGAGGAGGACCAGCCGGGCGTCGTCGCCGACACGCGCCTCGGCGTCAGCGTCATGGGCGTGTCGAGCGTGGCCGAGCTCGACGAGACGTACGCGCTCTGGAACAGCGTCGTCGGGCTGGCGGCTGAGGCCGGCTCCGAGGCGGCGCAGCGCAAGGCCAAGATTGCGCGCATCGTCGAGGACAAGATGTGGCCCAGCCTGGGCGAGTGGAGGGACTACGCTTGGGAGAGCGGCGGCCCTGGCTTCGTCAACACCATCCAGCAGGTGGGCGTCGTCCCGCGTGATGCTGTGTCCGAGCGGTGGGGGCTGGTCGCCAAGGTTGACGTGCCCAAGATATAGATACCCATAATGTCCTTCAGGATGCAGCGATTCGTGTTTGGGGGAGTGGTAGATTCGGCAACCCTCGAGGAGGCAACGGCAGGAAAACAGTAGGGATACGTAGACCATGGATGCCTCGCAGCTTTACGGGCGCCTCGCGATAACGCCAAGGCCCAGCAAGTGGGAATCAAGACAGATATTTACAGTCATTTTGCCTCTTCATGCCTGCCTTAGTGGAGGTATATCTGGGCCAGGTTTCGCATGCTTGTGGGAGTCTCCGGGTGTTCGTGCCCAAGCACCTGTAGGCAGGTCCCTGGCTGGGATGACAGAATCTCCTCTCCTTTTCCCCATTTGCCTGTGAAGGATCACATTTGCCGAAAGCGATAGCGTGGCCTCTATCTCCGTCTTATTGAGAACACCGGCCTCGCTGTCCCTTCGCATGTGCCCCAGCACGCGCAAAGCGTGGAGTATGTTCGCACCCCGACCCTGAAGAGCTCCGTAACTCTTGAGCCTCTTATAGTCACGCTCGTTGGTTGCGGAAACCGTCTTGAGTGCTGCCACTTTGTATTGGTCGATCGTGCCATCCAAAGCTAGCCATTCCCAGGTGACGAGCTGCACAAGCCTATGGATGTTCAGATGCTCGTTCCTTTCTGCATGGACAAGAGAGAAGGCCTTCAGCAAGCCAATAGAGTCCTCCAGACGAATGGACTGGTTCTGGTCTCGTTGAGTCGCAGACGTGTGCTGAGCTTCCACGTTGAACCCGGCTGCCCTAGCGGGTTCAACACCATCCCCCAGACTTCGAAACTTTGAGGTTTGACCAACCAAAATGCTTTCTAGCCTTGTTGACTCTTCAAGTACCTTCATTCTGCACTCGAGTCTACCTCAGACCCAAGACCAGCTTAAGTAAATAGCGCGCGCTCGCTAGGCGTTGCGCTTTGCCTCGCTTATCAGCTCTTGCCTGAGCCGGCCTGAAAAGGTCAAGGGATTGTATGTGCCTTCTGCAATCTCTTGCCTGTGGTACGCTTCCTCAACTTGTAGAAAAAGATCGAAATTGTGCCGCAAGGCTTGCCGGAAATCGTAGAACCAGTCTTCTGAGTGCTGGACTTCTGGGACCTTCCGCCCCCGCGCGAGCTGTATCGCCTCCACCCATGCCTTGACCCAGGCTTCCCAGTCGACATCGCGGCTTGAGGCTTCGTCGAGCACCTCATGGTATTGTCTCCGGGCTCGGCTCATCAGAAGGCCTCGTCAGCGCCGCAGGCAGCTTTAATACTCTGGAACAATAGCGCGATATTTCTGCGGTCCTCAGGGGTGTTGATTGCAGGCCCGCATTTCATAACAATATGAGGATCGACATTATCAAACAGCCAGTTGAGCATATTGCTAAGCTGCCTTTCTTGATCATCGAATTCGGCTTGGTCCATTTAAAAGATTTCAAGCTGGATGGATAGGAACTCTTAGTACCCTGGCAGTAGATCAGCACATCGCTCAGCAGGTCGGCTGTCGTATGAGCTTCAAAGTACCGCTTAGGTCCTCGGCGACTTCATCCTTTGCAGGATACTTAGGCGTAGGGAGTAGTTTCCTTGCGAATTTAGTTACGTCGCCTAGGTAGTCCGAGGCATTTGCTCCTTCAGCTATAACCTTTCGGATGAAGCTCAGCTCAAAGGCTTCCCAGTCCTCGGGCCTCTGCAAGAGGTAGGTGTTCGGCTTCATCGCGGTTTGTAACGTGGTTTCAACGCTCGAAAATCCAGCTACCTTGAAGAACTGCAGCTCTGAAATTGCCAATCATCAGCCCCGTATAATTGGGAAGGCTCTCTGATACAGGAGGATCCCAACCCCGCTCTGGAGGAGTGAGTGGCGAGCTATTATACAGGTATGCACGACTAATATTACTATACTAGGTTTATTCTATAGACATGATATGGGTTTATTGGCGGCTTCTGACTAGCCACATTTTATGAATCTAAAGGGGCTTCCTCTTGCCATCACGGTGAGAGGCCATCAGCGTGGCTCCGAGCCACAAACCTGTGGGGGTGCGATTAAGGTGTGGTGGGCCTGCATCGTATCTCGCATCCGAGATCAGCCGCTAGCGAACACCGCCTCGACCGATTGCCAATCAGTGCCGCGCCTCGTGTCGTCGTCTGTGCCCGCTATCCCTGTCAACAGCGTATTCATCGTGTTTTTCATTCCGTCGTGTACTTCCAGCCAGCTTCGATGGGTGTTGTATAGAACAGACCAGACAATTATGATGCCTGAGCAAGTATAAGAGTCGAGGGAAACCCGGCCTTTGTCAACCATGATCAAGCACTCAAGCGAAACAACTACAGTCAAAACAACAATATGGCTTTTCTTCGAACTGTCGCTCTTTCGTTCGCTCTAGCCCCGTTATCAGCGGTGGCAGACCTGAACTGCCGGCCTGAAGGGCCAGTTGTGCCCCGTGTTACAACCCTTGGCTCGTCTGATACCTTCAGAAAAGCGGCAGACAACTTCACCGCGATGCTGGAGGATGCCTTGTCCAAGTCCATCAAAGGCGGCTGGGCTGTGGAAAACGCATCCTTCTCCCTAGCCGTTGTGAGCCTGGACCAAAAGGCCCCAGGTATCCCACTCTGGGAGCACCATCACCTCGCCTCTGGAAATGAGAACGGCACCAAGAAGGTTGACCGCGACTCCCAATACATCATTGGATCAATTTCCAAGGTCCTTTCGGACTACATTCTTCTGAAGAGCCGGCTCGACTTGGATGCCCCCGTCATCAAGTATCTACCGGAGCTGAAGAAGAAAGATTCGCCCATTGACTGGAGAGATGTTTCACTCCGGATGCTGGGCTCATATCTCGGCGGCATACCACACAACTGCAAGCCAAAGTCCATGAGAACCTAATATCGAGTTGACACTAACTGCTTGACAAGATGGATTTTCCGAGTACTACTTTTTGAAAGAGGTCTTCCTCTCGGTTGGATTCCCACCTATCGAAGACAAGGACTACCCTTCGTGTGGTGTCATCGGGCTCAATAAGGGGTGCTCCGGCCAAGGTTCGTCGCAGAGATTCATCCCAGCTTCGATCAACACTCACAAACGTGGCTAGAAATCCTCAATGGGCTGACCAAGTCCTACCCAACCACTGCGCCTATGGAGCGTCCTGCCTACACCAGCATCGCCTTTACCGTCTTCATGTTGGCCATTGAGAAGCAGACCGGCAAGACGTACAAGCAGCTGGTCGATGAATTCTTGTCCAAGCCCCTGGGCATGAGAAGCACCATGCCTTCACCTGGTGACGATGCGAAAGCCGTCATTCCTCCGGTCGAGAACTCGTGGGGGTCTGACTACGGTCCTAATGCTCCGTATGTAATTCATGAGAGGCTATGGAACCTGGTAACTAACCTGTAGAACAGGGGCGGCGGGCTTGTATCCTCTCTTGCAGATCTCTCTACCTTTTGCCACGCGCTTCTGTCCCGGAAGCTGGACCTCACTCCGACCCAAATCCGATCCTGGCTGAAGCCGGAAGCATTTGCCGGTGGCCCTCACTCAATGACTGGCATGGCCTGGGAGATTTCCCGACCGTTCAATATGATACTTGACCACCCGCACCCAATCACAATCTTTGGCAAAGGTGGTGGCGCTTACGGATACCTCAGCCAGATTGGCATCGTGGACGAATATGGTGTCGCCTTTGTTCTTCTCACAGCTGGCGACTCCAATGTTGCAGGAATCCTCTACGACGCCATGCTGAACCACTTTCTGCCTGTCGTCGACACAGCTTCCAGGGAGGAGGCAAAAAAGTACGAGCGCACATTCACCACGGGTGGTGGCAAGGACGGAATTATCTCTGCGACGCTGAAGCAGGATGTCGACTCCTTGCTCCTTTCCTCGATGCAGCGCAACGGATCCGACATTGCGGCAGCCATTTCTAAGATCTGGATGGGCACAATGGGCCAGTTTCTGCCCGGCATTGGGGAGACCATCCGTGTGTTCCCATCTGATCTCAGGAAGGAGACTGTCCTCAATCACAAGAAGGCATTCCAGACCGTCTGGCACCTGTGGCCGGAATTCAACCCTAGGTTTGACACGGACTTGCCGAACCGCGGCACCAATGATGTCGAATGCTATGCCTGGCAGTTGGGCGATTGGGTGCACTACGGCGGCGAGCCCATGGACCGCATCCTTTTGTATACGGATGAGGACGACAAGGTTGTCGGGCTGGAGGTTCCGTTTCTTCGATCTGGTGTGCTCACTCCTGTGGAGGAATAGGGACTGAGAAGGCGTCAAGCTATGGATGAGATGGGTGACGGTTGGGTGTTGAGCACGGTCGCTACGGACAACCTTTTCTTCGTCTTCTTTTTCTTTAGAGAACAGTGGGTTAGAACGTTGCAGGTAATAAATCGTGCACCAATGGACAGAAGAAACACAAGTGATATATTAAGAAAGTGACACCCGTCAAGAAGCTCTGATGTGACGAATCCGATATATCCAACATAAATTATCCAAAACTTATTCCTCTCAAGGCTCCCTGGACGGAATTTCAACTTCTGCAAGATGAATATCCTCCTTTCCCTTGATGATGTTTTCCAGGCTTGGTGGTCTTCTCCCCACGGTTGCACGAGTCAGACTATCGAAGAGTACCCTGTCCCAGCCAGCCTCCGCTGACCAGTTCCAGTTGTGCTACCTGCTTCTGGCCATTGTTCGCGGACAGTTCTGTCGGTATCAAATCACAGACTAGTCTAGTTGTGCTATCTGGTTCACGCGGACGCTTCCAGCTGTTGTGACTAGGAGTGCTTATCAACGGCGCGGAGTGTGCTATCCGTTTCTGGCGATTGTTCACGGATGGTACTGACTGTGGATCTCGGAGTCCGAGTCGATGGCGAAGAATTAAGCTAGACGAGTCACCCTTTTCGAATCTCCCCCTATTTATTCGTGGCCCTGGGGTAAAGCGGCGGGTACACCACGGTATCATGTGCGGGCGGGGAGGACGCTAGTGTTTCCCCCAGATATGGTAGCGAGATAGTGTGCGCTTATGGAGCCAGGTGATGTGCATGAATCGCGTGCCGTCATAGCCATGGAACTGGTATACAGGATGCAACATGAAGGTATTTCTATCTCCGGCGTCCTACGCAGTTCCATAGACTCGGAACCGAGTAACATCTTTCACTTGACATCCACTGCAGTCTACAAACCGATACGATGCCTATCTCAATCCCTTCACCAGAGCGGGTTTCTGGATCTTCCAAGACCATGTCTGTTCTGTTGGTGGTGTGCTCATCCATCATCGTCGGCTAGGCTAGAAAAGATAAAACAAGGCGAGGGTCACATGTCTGAGTCGAGTATCTCGTACACGCAACAGAATTCATTGCGATTTGGCAGGCTGTGGGAGTCGCCCCAAGGCAGCATCTTAGCCGTGATTCTCAAACATGTGCCTTCAGTTCTTCTTCGGTCCACTCCCACAACTGGTCACGAACCTTCTCGTTTCGAGTCAAGGGAGACTCCTTCCCAGTAACCCCGACGGGGTAGTAGAAAACTCCAGATATGGCATCCTTGCTGGTTGCCGCCCAGAGTTGATTCAAACTGCCCTCTTCCACAGTCACGGACATAAACCAGAAGACAAGTTTAACAATTGCGGCAATGAGGAAGTTGCTGCTGTTGAAAAACGAGCTGCCGAGGTTTGTAGCAACGACTCCAGGATGAAGCGAAATGCTCTTGATGTCTGGGTTATGCTTGGCCAGTGCCTCGCTATAATGTACCATGGCAAGTTTCGACATGCCATAGCGAGCCCACGTCGAATTGCCCGACATGGTCGTTTTGATCTTGTCGAAATGGTAGGAATATTTTGGTGCTGAATCTTCCAGTCTCGACGAGACAAAGATGACTCGTACATCCGATGACTCGGTAGCTGCGGTTGCCTTGAGGGTCGGGAGGAGAAGCTTTGTAAGGAGCGCGGGCCCCAAGTGGTTGGTCCCAAACTGGATTTCATATCCATCTTCAGTGAGATCTTCGGGCGTAGCCATAATCCCCGCGTTGTTGATCAAGATATCCAAACGCGCCGACGAAGCACTGAAAGACTTGACTGCTGCTTTGATGCTGGCGAATGACCCAAGATCGAGCCGGAGGAAGGAGATTGGTGGTGCATTGAGAACCTTGTCTTGAACTTGTCTGATTGCAGCCTTCGCCTTTTCCTCTGATCTAGCGGCGAGATAGATGTGCGCAGGGCCGTGTCGGGAAAGCTGCAGAATGGTTTCCAGGCCTAGACCGGTATTTCCTCCCGTGATAAGGACCACCTTGCCGGAGAGGTCGGGTATATCCTTATGCGGGGCGAAAGATACAGCTTTTGTCATGGTGGGATATTGGGTGGTTGAAGTCGATGTAGATTGGGCGTGGTTTGGGATGTCAGCAATGGACCAACTTGAACAATGGCACTCTGAAGCATCCAACAGGCAGGAACGAGCCCCTTTATCAGTGGGGCGAGTTACAAATTGTTCGGCAAACAAGTAATGAGTACCAATTATCTTCATTGCGACCCATCTGATCATCCCCGTGCCACCAGGGCTGGCAATTACCAATTATGATCTCTGGTATATAGTTAGCGTATCATCAACGTCCGTGGTTAAGTATTTTACACCAATATTTCATCGGTGGGGAACACTGATGCTCTTTGCCCGGCGGGATCCGGTGGTTTTCGGCCGGAGAGAATTAAGTAAGAAACCCGCTGCATTACGAAGAGACCAGTTTGCAATAACTTCCAGCTACTACGGTTCGGGAATTTAGGTAAATGCCCATAATTACCAATCGTAGCTCCGACTGCCCGCGAAATGCCATGGGACAGGCGTGCTGTTCCATGGCGAGTCGAGGCCTTCCTCGGAGAGGTTTCTCTCCGAATAGTTCCCCGCTTAGCAATCCAGATGCGGAGACGTCTCAAGGTTTAGAGCTTGCGGGTCACGCCATGCGGGAGGGGTTCGAATTTATGAAGCGTCAATTCTGATATAAAGAAGGAACGTGTTCCCGCAACGCCATCATACTCTTTACACGATCTCAACGAATTGCGCCCTCACTTAGCCAGTGTCCAACTCAAGGAAATAATTTCTAAAAACAAAAATTCCAGTTCATAATCCAATTCCTGCGTAACAAAAGACTTTGCGCCACCCCTCACCATTTGCCGTCCCACGAAGTTGTGCACTCAGTGTCAATGCCCGTCACGGCCTTGACGGCGGCAGCGACGCTATCAGGCTTGCAGTTGACGCCGACCTGGAACTTCCAGTGGCGGACCTTCTTGTTCTTGTCGTCGCGCTTGACCGAGTCGTCAAACATCAGCGGGCAGGGAAGCTGGCCATAATCGTCGCGGTCACCCTGGCCCTTGAGCGTGTCGCCAAGCTCCTTCTTGTAGTCAATGATGTCGTACTTGTCAATGATCTCGCTGATGCCTTGCAAGGGCAGGCGGGTGATCTTGCCCGCGATCGCGCCGGGCTCCTTGGGCCAGAACACGGCCTCGTAGGTCCAGACGCCGATGAAATTGGAGTACTGGATGCACTTGGACGTGCCGGGGCGCTCCATCTTGGGTAGGTCGCGCTTAGCGAGGTTGGTCGTTTCAGGCACCTCAGATTCGGGAGCACGCTCCTCCACGTTGATGTTTGTAGACTCAACAGAGTCAGCAGAGCGCTTGGCAATGTTGTTGGCGGCCAGGCCGGGGTCAGCCGGGATGGCAGTGGCAACGGAGGCCAGAGCCAGGAGAGGAAGTGCCAGGTTGAAGTGCATTGTGTTGGAGGTGAGGTTTGTGGTGGTATGGAAGAACTGGGCGGAGATGTAGCTGGTGTGTGTAGATGATAGATGTAGCAGAGTAGAGAGAAGGAGAGAATGGAGGATGAGGATGCTGATGCTGATGCTGATGCTGATGATGAAAGCGTTTCTATCGAGCAGTCACGAAGCCTTTATACCTCTTCGCAGTCGAGACTGACCTTGGCATTGAGGCTACTATCTCCAATGTCTCCATCGAGCTGTTTGTTGGTCCTGCACGCTTCGAGGCTTGATAGACCAACACTGCCTGCTGACTGCACAGCCTGATAGCCAACTGGCCGATGGAGGTTATCCAGAAACACAGCCCGAGAGTTGCTAGTGCTATTCCGGCCGCCGCATTGGCCCCCATAACCAACAGTTGCTGTGCTAGCCAAAGTATCGTTCAGTCGAAAGAGTGTCGGAGGCTACAACCCAGTTGAGTGATGCATGAGCCACATCAATGTTCAGGGATGAGGCGTCTGAAATGGGGCTATTAATAGCCTATCAAATAGCCTATTGTCCCAACCCCCGCGCTCTCCAAATAGTCAACCAGCTACACATGAACACGGCGAATGTTGCAGACAATTCGACACATGATGCTTATCATAACTCCCCAATATATTTAACACATTACTAAAGCAATTCAGCTTCTTTTCGTCTTTTGCTTTGCATTTCAACATCACAGCTTCCGGGCGCTGGTCGGCCGCCGTGCCAAGAACAGTACGGGCGGCGCAGGCCCAACTCGAAGAGTTTTGGGCCCATACATGGAGGCAGAGGCATGCACGTACCACGGTGGTGCGGACAATGTGGAGAACCTCAAAGCCCCAAGCGCCGTGATTGGGCCCTCCCAGCCAATCCCTATCAGCTGGGCGAGGGTCAACCCTGATTCTCGTACATGTGCTCTGCAGTTTCAGCAGCTGGGGCCAAAGCCGCACAGCCACTTGGGCTGCGGGCAGTGTCGAAACTACAGTGCTTACCATAGAGACAAGTCGGCGGGTGGATAACCAGATAGGCTATTGAGCACCTGAAAAGCCACCCGCATGAATCTTGATAATCCCAACGGCAATTGGTGGAGCCACGGGCCACACCCGTGGGCTAGAAGCTACGGTGAAACAGGCGCAGCCGATGTGAGGGGATGTCACTGTCTGGCTCTGCCTTGCCTTGGCGCTTGAAGGATCGTGGACACAGCCATGCCATACCATGCAGCCCCCAACCCAGATGCGCAGGAGGCAATGGACGACATGGTCTCTTCAGACAACGGCGCTTCTGAATTCGAGGATGCACTGTCAATGTATCGTGGTTTCTACTGTTGTGTGCTGCACGGGCTTCTCGAACCACCCCATTCCATTGCGAGATTGCCACCATCTTCATTCCAAAGTCTGAGCAACTCGGCCGAGTCTCTGTATTGTACCAAGGCAATTGCGGAAACAAGATGCCATTGTTGTACTTGCATCTCATGCCTACATCGCCTCAGCCTTCCATATGGCTCGTCGTCACTCTCCGTCACTCTCGGCACGTCACAGTCGCTCCTTACGCTCTCTACCGCAGGATTCTGCCAAGATTCAAACTGTCTCGCCGCAAGACGCAGCTCAAACATGCGATCAATCTCCGAGGCCGTCCTGCCCTTCATCTCGAGAAGATAGAAGAACCTAATAGCAGCGCCTATTGCACAGAGACCGGCAAATACAAATCTAGTCTTGGCTCTCAGATTGCCTTCACCTGGGTTGTAGATATAGGGCAGAAAGAAGCCGAGGAGGGCAGAGCTAAAACTCCCAGTTGACCAGCCCAAGCCCTGGGACTTTGCACGCAGGTGATCGAGGACTTGCTCTACCGGCTCATTGCCAATGGAGGTGCTTGGGAGGATACAATGTTCGACTCGCTGTCTTTGTCGACATTCAGAGCCCTCCGAAATCAAATGGAACGCGGCAGGACCTTGCTAGTGCTCTCGTCTACGGAAACTGTCGGCAACACGAAGCTCACGATCATATCCAAAAGAATGTCGCGCAAACTGACTTTGTATGGCTGGGAAGCGGACGGGAAAAGCTTCACCGAGTATGTTAATCTTGACAATTATGTTTCAGCAGTGGGTAAATAGACGACTACGTCATGTAATTTGCTTCAGCCCAGACACCTAAGTGCCGATTGTTAGCAGGATGCAGTTCAACAGAGGGGAAAGCGGAAAGCCCTTCAATGAGCCAAGTGTACAACAAAGATCTTCTTTGACGCGCCAGTTGGATTCTGGGAGAGGAGAAAGCCCGAAAATGCAAAGCACATAGAACTCAAACACTATGACAGACTTGATTGTTAACTCGACTATTGACCAAAAAATCTCCGTACATCGACACTTTTCCTTCGTATAAAATCATTAGTTCTCTGCTCCCTCTGGATTCTTTCCTCATCATCAATATCGACAAATTTTTCGCTGATACGCTTCCGTATCATCTCCTTCTGCTGGTCGAGATCGACATCATCCTAGATATCCAGGTCGATCGTTTGCCGCTCTATGAACCTACGCGTCGCCACCTTTTGTTCCTCATCCACATCTTTTGCGAATTCCTTCCACCGCGCCATATCGAACTCGGCATCGAGTTGCATAAACTCGACAGTGCAACGTACCTTCTGGCGAAGGTCGTTTTTCCCTTCTTTGACTTGATAAAGGGACTCGCCGACTTGGAAGCTAATCAATCGGATTGCTGTGGGAAAGAATTAGCTGGGACTATGTGATGCGAAGGAATAAGCGATTGGGGTCTTGGAAAGTTGAAACTCATAAATACTCTATGAACTCCACGATGGTGTTCGAGTGTTTGAATCTCACTGAACATTCCGAGGGGAGAACTTACAAGTCACAAAGCTGTTGGTTGAGTCGCGAAATTCGTGCTTCTCTACCATCACCATGCGATGATCCATAAACTCGACCGTGCCATCGCTGACTGAGCGTAGAAGCTCTCCAAAGATGGGATCCAGTGCGTGGCGCAGCCGGCCATCAAGTTCTTGGAGTGTTCCGACAGCCATTTTCATAAGCTCTCCGTGTAGTTCTGATACTGGACATTCAATGAAGTACTTCTGCGACGCGGGCTGGTAGTCGCATCGAATCCTGGGACATGTCATATCAGTAGCTGGTGCAGTGAGGGCCCTAGAGTGCGGACAACATGGTGCGGATATTAGACTCACCATGACAGGCTGCAAAGATCCCTGACCGCCTTGTGCACAAAGTAGCTGCTCTGTCTCATCTTGTTGTCAATTCCCGACACCGTGGACATCTCCTTGAAAACATCCGCCCACCACTTCAAGCTTGACCAGCACTTGAAGTCTAGCATCGATTGCACCCTCCCCCTGAGCTCCCTTGTTTGCAAAGCACTCTTGTTCTTTGGCATGTTGACATACCAAACCGGAGGAAAATCCATAGCAACATCTGTCGCTCTTTGCACTACCTGTGCGAGAACAGGATACGCTCTTTCAGGATCGGTGACGCCGGCCACCCCGGAGGCGGCCCGTACGTCGCTCGCAGCTTGCGCACTGGAGCCATGGGCCGAGATGGAGCCAATCGCAGTTGCAGAAGAGCCAGAAACGAGCCCAATAGCGTCATGGAAGACGTCGATAGGACTCCAGAAGGCTGAGGCTTCTTCCCCATCCTCCTCCGTGGGAAAGAAATCGGGAACCGTTGAGAGGGAGCCCAAGACAAGCGTCTCGCTCCCGGAGGGCTGGTCGACAGTAGAAGGAGGCATTGATGAAAGGCAAGAATAGGAATTTGACGACGAATAGGCTGACTTCGCGACCTGTTGGAGGACCAGAGTCGCGTTGTGTGATGCAGGCCTGGAGGATAATGCTACTGAAGCCGGCTTCCCTCGGCAGGACCTTTTACGGCCCTTTTAAAATGTGTTATGGTATCACAGACAAAGGAGAAGCTCACCTGCGCGTGTAATTTCGTTGCTGGTACCCGGCGCCTCCCACGACGCCCATCACATCATCACCAAATTTGGAGACTCTGAAGGGTCGTAGCGAAAGGACGCGAGGCATAAGATTCATTCTCTGGGTACACATGAAGACCTATCGGTACCTAGGGATACATCTTGGTCGGAGCAGCTACCGCCCTGTCTGCAGGGGAGGTATGCAGCCAAGACTCCGTTTCAATAGTTCACGCAAGTGCTCCACGCGGACGCCACATCACACGACAATAGAATGGCACCGGGACCCGCTCGGAAACAATAGTTCGCCAATATCAGCTGCGACATTGCTAGCGGTGTGATTGAGAGGTGCATGGGCGATCGGTCTGGAACTCCAATGTGGCGTCCGTCGCTGGCACAAGTCAAGCGACTGGTGCCTTGGCAGACCTGGTTTGGAGGGCTGCATGCGCAAGACTCCGGATTGGATGGCAGAATCCTCAACCGTTGAAAGCTGGAGGTGATGGGCCTGAGTTCGCCATCCGAAGTCTGAGGTTAACACGACGGGGTTTCTCTCGCCTAGTATCGTTTCGAACCCAACTCCTGCTTCAAGCCTTCAGCTAGCAAAGTTGACCAGTTTCTGATTACGCTGTTTTGAACATACACAAATGGACAAGTTTCATCAATACGTCAAAATCCATGTCTGCCAGGCGTCTTACGGAGACTGTTTGGCGCTGGAAATGGACGACGAGTCGTTGACTGAAGGGACTACCCGCAGCGAAACCAACATCGCTGACCAAGCCAAGGTGAGCCGCAGGATACAAATGTCGCCATTACACCAAAGATTACTCACAAAGTGGCCAAGTCCGACACGCGAAAAGTCTTTCTGATCGATGGAGGGCCAGGCAATTACACCATTAGGGGGACTATTGGCGCGCCCCTGACGCCCCTGGCTGTAAGTGGACGAGGCCAGCAGGCGCCTGTCAATGATGCTTACCAGACATGTAGAACATGTATGGTATGCTGAACAAGCTGCTCCCACCGAACTCGCCAAAAACGTTGGATACCTTGGTCATCACACACGATGATGAAGACCACATCACGTACGTCCCAAATGCCGATTCGCTCCCGCGTTAATGTTCTTGGCTAACTTGTATAATGACTACAGTGGCATCAACCAGATATTTCGCTCCATGTATGGAAAGCCTCATTACGTACTGGCATGAATTTTCACATGACTGACTGACTGTACAGGGTTGACCAGACGGGCCTTGGCAAGGACGAGTTTAGATTCCAGCGGGGGATGGTAGCACTTGACAAAAAGCAGCCCCCTTTCAAGCACATCTGGTACAATTCTCCGTCAACTTTGTTCAGAGTATGTCAGCCAAGAGCGTGGTGCGTCTGCAACCTCACTGACCCCGTCCCAGGATGAAGCGGCAAAAGGCTGGTTTGAAAACAACATGGATGACTTGGCCAAGGCATGGCCTCACATGACCGGCATGCCTATGTGCAACGAAGAGTTTGGGGCGGTGTCTGGGCATTCCCCGCCGGTTTACAAAGTCATTGGTGGCCCTGGCCTTGACAACGGAGAAAAAAAGTCACCCAGAGCGGCTACCACAAGGGGACGCCTTCGCTTTGAGTTTTTGTCTCCCGACCTCTTCCAGGTCACCCAATTGCAATCCTTTTACCAGGATGGAAAACCAGGGGACAGTGAGAAAAGCAAACACCTCAAGTACAAACGTCTTCCAGGCGTCAAGGGGAAATCAGCCACGTTTAAATCGTAAGTGTGTTGAATTTGCGAAGCATATTAAATCTAATTAGCCTACAGGGACAAGAAGCCGACCGCTGTGAAGTTCAAGGAGAAACAAACCAATCTAATTGGCGGGCCAATGGAGAAGGACCCCAACGACCCGAGCCATAAGAACCAATCCTCACTCGTCTTCGTCGTGAGCGATGCCCCCGGGCCGAACCAGGAGCCAAGCTTCAGCGCAGTGTTTACGGGCGATGGGAATGCAGCGTCGTCTTTCCTCCCAATCTGGGGGGGGCCGCCAAAGAGGTATACCATGATGAAAAGTCAGTAGACTGCTCAGTTCTTCGAGCTTTTCGCGCGGTGGTATTGAAATAATGTATAGTCGCACACCATGGGAGCCAAAATAACAACAGTAAGTTCTTCGGATACCAAAAGTTCCCAACTATCCCCCATGATTTTGCACCAACTGAGGTTGTATACAGGCTGGAAAATGGAGTTTGTTGCCGAGAGACTGAAAGAAAAGCCTGACATGCCTCTGGACGATGCATATATCCCGCAGAGTACAGAAAACTGGAACTCACTGCCAGCGGTTTGCCGACAAGGGCATCAAGCATTGGTAAGCTTATTGTGACTTCGTACTGCTGCACCTACGCTGTACTAACTTTGTCAACAGGCAAGTATGTTCTTTTTGAAGTAGGTTGCTGTCTTTGTGCTGTCTGTCGAGTTAGTACTGATCCCATTCAGTATTCTTGCGAGGAAATACATCGTGAGTCGCATATCGACGGTCATCTTTTTGTCAGGAACAACGGCTAATCGTAGAGAACTGCGTACAGATCTGCTCGGCTACAACCGAGGGCCACGTAAACCCGTATGAATTACACTGAAATGATGGAAACGATAAATATTCTGACATCCAGCTCAAAAGGCATCTTAGCACTTTGGTCGGCATCATGACTCGAGCTATCGTTCGCCCAGAAATAGTCACATTCAAGCGCAAGGACAAGACTTGGGGAAGCAAGATTGAACCTGTCGACATCTATATTACCTCTCAAGTACTGATCGAACAGATTGATGGTTTTATCGGGTACTTTGGTGAGATTCCCGATGACTATGACCCAACCAAACCAGAGTACGCCACACTGGTGTATAACTGGATGTTCAAGCAATCAACAAAGGACAAGAAGAAAAAGCTTTTCTGGGATTCTGCTGGTACCTATTATCGGGTCTGGCAACTGCGGCCAGACACGACTCCAAGTTTTGCATCAATCATGCTTGATCCAGTTGACGAGACGGGCAACAGACCTGGCTGGCAGAGAGTCGATCTGAATTCCAGATACTGGGCGGCAAGGTATCATTCGACACATTTTTCGACTTTGACTCCTGTTACTGTGAGATCCGTATTAAAAAAGCGCCCAAAATCCTATCCGAGCGATGCGGACAACAAAGACAGCAATGTTTCTGGTGATGAAGTCATCAAAAAGCAGCGGAAACATAGTGCGGGCCGAAGAACGGTTATCAGTAGTGGGAATGGGAAAGCAGGTGACAAGAAAGGTGATGTTGGGGGTGGAAACAACGGCCGCACAGATGACAAAGGTGGTAGAGGCAAGAAAGATGTGAAAGGAGATGCAGACGTGAAGAAAGGCAGGGAAAGAACTACGAAACCAAAGAAGGAGCGGATCGATGTCAAATCCGAGGACGAGGATTCATTCAGATCCATGGACGTCCTCTCAGACATGACCGCTGCCACGACCATGGACGCTAGAATGCAGCCCTTGAGCATTTCGAACTATGGCCAGATCAACACTCAACTGAGGGACATTATTGGTCAAGCTGTCGGATACCAGGGACTCCTGAGTGCGAAAATGTTCGCGAGATTTGACATGAAGATATCCTCACTGGTCTCACAAGGACTAAAGGCATCCGAGGCAAGCTCTGTCCCCAGATTAACACGACGCTGGATTCAGCTAACACCATAAGCGCGCGGATACACGAGTTCTCCGAGGCGCCCAGTCCTTTGTCAGCCATCTAGCAGATCGCGGATGGCTTCTTCCCGACCAAGTGGCTGAAATAGAGCGTCAACACGTTGTGGATGGACAAATCAAGCTCGGAGGCTTGGCTTCTACTTTTCTGCATGATGAGTTGAGAGTGGCATTCCTGTCCCTCTTTCCCGTGACCATCCCATCCGCTTCCATGTTCACGAATGATTTACAGTCATGGATAGTCTCCGATGACATGGAACTCACCGTATCTGATCAATTACAACAAAGGTAATTGTAGATGACTCCTTTTGAAATAAACGCTAATGTCTGGCATAAAGGGGCACGAAAGACGACCTTCGGGAGATCAAATCGCTTTCCTTTGGAATCCGCCCGCGGCTTGAAGATCACGTCTGGAACATACCGTTCAGGCTGGAAGATGACACCTTTGCGTATATCCGTGTTCAGATACTGAGTGAGATACGATTCATCGTCCATCGTCCGTTCCAGCTCGAGCAACGGTATATCTACGCTTGCTTTCTAGGAAAGCTAGTGTCTGGGAGCGACTCAAGCAATGTTCGTTACACTTCGAGACAACCCGCCATATCAGCCACCACTGACACGCAGACTTAGGTAATCGTGGACTTCCTCTGGTTTCCTGATATAGAAGTCGCGGTGGATTATCATATCCGCTTCACGGATGGGAGCTTTGATGCCGGTGCCCACCGACTCAGCCTTGGTGATCTCTGGAGTGCTTTTCCAAGTGGAACTAGCACCGTCACTGCTTTGGCGGCGGCACTCTTTTTACCTGGAAAAGGTGATTTGCGCGGCCTCCTCCCAAACCTTGGCACTTACCCAAGTGAGTGAGCAGATTTGCTGACTCTTCGTTCTAATAGACTCTGGCTTCCAAATAGACGAGCTTCTACGCATCCAGGACGCCGGATTCGTGGTACAGAAGAGCTGTGCCATAGTCCCCGACCTTTACCTGAAGACCGTCTTTGGCACGAGGTCCTTTGACAATGGGCAAGAGTTTTGGCCTTTTGGAGACTTGATAGGCGTACGGTGGCCGATCATTGGACTTCGGATTGACAATATATCTACGATTCAGCCGCTCAAGGTATCTTCTCCTTTGGCCCCTTTCAGATGCTATCAAGAATGTTCACATATTTTCTAGGTGTTTTTCCGCATTCAAGAAACTCTGACGATTAAAGATGTCAAGGTACCGATAGTATTCGAGTCAAGACCCAGCCGGGGAGGCGATCAGACGGTCTACCAGCTTTCATACATCGCTTCGCCGGGCGAAGCCGTCACACTTGCGCAATTAATTCGAGCGCTGAGCCTTGGAAGCGTGGATTTCTCCCAAATCCCCGGGCTTCAAAACTTTTTGGATGCAGTCAGAATCCTTTCCTTCACGCTCGGGTGGTACGGCGGCTCAGACAACAACGCGTCAAAGCACAGCTCGTTCTCGGCTACTCCGCATTTCATTGAGATCTGTGTCAAGCTGGATGAAATGAAGCTCGTCGACAATCTCCTAGTCATGAACCAGGCACTACTAGAACTGAGGCTCGATAACAAGACATCTGGCTGGAAGTTGTCGGCTTCAACCCTGGCGGGAATCACCTTGGGCGAATGCCCAGTCGAGCTCTTCATCAGATACGGGGAGAGACCTGAATGGGTAAATGTATATGAAGATATTCCAGGGTTCTTCAAGCTTGCACTCAACACCACAACCTCCCGCTCGTTGTCTCTGTCGAATATTCTTAGGCACTTCATGCCCAACGTCCAGTGCTTGCCACCAGTATTTCGGACTCTACTAACTAATACAGGTGTCACAAACTTTCGGATTGGCGTGGATGCTGATAGGAATGGGAAAAATACCCTTTCTATTTTGCATATTGAGATGATGCTGGAAGTTGATGATGTCAATATCTTTGGTAAGCGAAAAAGTCTCGATAACTGAAACCAGTTATTAACCTTGAACCAGATGGCTTTAGTATTAGCCGGCCGATATTGAACCTCCGAGTGGAAAACCCAAGTGATGATGTAAGTTGCCGAGTGTACTTATGCTAGACAAAAACTCATGGTCAGCAGGAAACCCGAGAGATTGAAGCATTCATCTCTGTCCTGACGAAGATCGCGGGCGTGGACATCAAAGCCACAATCTGGCTCGATGCCGCAGAAGATACCGAGATTGGGCTCTCCATAGCACCAACCGACGCTGATATTATTCCTCTGGGGAATATCATTGCGTCATTCCAGAACAAATTAGGCCGTATGTCATACATCTGATGCTATCCATATAGTAACACTTTCTGGATCTGTGTGCTAACGCTGTACTAGAATCTTTGGAGCTTGATCTACCTGACCGTTTGACATACCTCCACGGTATTAATACAGGTCCAATGTACATGTCTTTTCTCCAATCAGAGACTTGGGGCCTCAGTCTCAACTCTTTCTACATGAGGGTCAACGCAGACCGGGACTTTGTGATCTGGGACGAACCAGACGTGAGACTTTCGGACATCAGATTCTTCACTCACTTCATTCGGGATTCGGGTTTACGCCTTGCTTTCGGTGTGACTCTGACGGTTGGAAACCATCGTCTGCTGGGAAGCTTGTCTTTTAATCGAAAGAGCAAAAGTGTGGCCTCAGCGGATGACGCAAAGCAATTGACGAAGTCGTCCACGACCATCCAGCCGCCAGGCAGTACAACTTACATTGCTCGGCTCACCTATCAAGGGAAACTGTCCTTGCATGCTATTCTCCATGAGGCCACCGGCGTTGACGTTGCTCAGGCCTTTCAAAATGCGGGGCTCGAGAGCCTAACGAAGTATACCGACATCGAAATACACTCTGTAGATCTAGTCTTGACCCAAGCACAGAGCGCCTGGGCAGTCAATTTGACAGCAAAGCTCACATGGCTGGGGTTTACTGCAGTTAGTATGGAAGCCTCTCGCTCTTCTCTTTGGTCTTTTGACCTGCAGCTTGAGTGTGAGAGCCCTCTAAAGGTTCTTCCCGATTCCTGGGCCGATGCGGTCGGGAAATGGGTTAATTTCGCAGACACTTCTATCTATTTGTTCTCCGGGACTCCTCAACAGAGCTCACGCTACCAGAACTTGAGGCTGAACCAAGACTCGCGTCGGCTATTGGGGCTTCAAGGAGGAATTGCCATAGCCACCACTTTGAAATTTGGACCCAAGCTGTCTCTCCTTCAAACATGGTTGCAGTCCAAAGAGCTCAAGATATTCGGTGCGGCAGGTCCGACATTCTTTGCTCTGGCTGTGCAAACAGATATGTTGCCGCTTCTTGATGGGGATCTGACAGTCAGCGGGGACTTGTTCCTGTCATACACAAGCAAAGGCTTACTTATTGGTGTGGGTGGCAGTTTTGAGCTGAAAATCCCCGCGATATCCGAATCAATCATCAAGGGCCGTGTTTCAGCAGGCCTTGACATGAGTAGCCGTGGTCTGAACTTCGACTTCGGGACAGATGATGGTATCCGCGACATTTTCCAGATCAAGGGCTTTGACCTGGAGATCCTCAAGGTTACTTTCACACTCAGCCCAGAGACGGAGATGCTCCCTACAGTATTTGGCGTAGAGGGCGGCGTGAGGATTCAAGATCTGGGCGAGGTGAAGGGGCAGTAAGTCATTGTCATCACTTGCAGATGGAGGGATTTTTTTACTGACCCGTTGCCAGCATTGGATTTAAATTCATCGCAAACAACCCGACCAACTGCTATCTAGAAGGCTGGATTGATCACCTCAACCTACCGCAGCTGTTAGGCATTTTCGCAGAAGCAATCTACCTACCAGACGAGATTGTGGCATTTGTTGGCAAGAATGGCATGAACCTCATGCGGCTTGCTGTCGAAGTTGTACCAAAGGAGATGCCCAACCTGTCTAATACCAAGATGCTACAACGAAGGCTGCATTTTGAAGGTGCAGTCTCTCTAGGTGAGTTATTTCTCATTACCTGATTGATTTCTACTTTCAAGAATTCTTCGGATTTTGCAGAAAGACTAACTTATGTCTTCTTTATCACATTAGTAACTAATGGGCGGCCCTTCTGGTCTGGGTATACCCTCATCGATATCAAAGACTCGGGGTTCATGATCTTCTCCCTGATGGAGCCAGTGCAGCTAAGAGACCCAGACGTGTTCAGTCTGAAACGTTATACGGATGCAAACATGCCTAACTACAAGCTCGAGCTGCCACAACAGACCGAAAGCGACTACCTCACACCACGCATGCTGAATGAGGGACCGGTTCTGAAGATCGCATCGGCCGGGCCGGATCCATTGCTTATCGCGGCTCAGCTCACTCTTCTGGGTACCAAGTTTTTCGTCTCCGCCGCTATTAACGCGGATGGCTTCTATGGAAAGTTCAAGGTGACGGAAGGCTCCAGTGGCAGTCTTGACTTTGTAGTCAATTGCCAATTCAACTCGAGCATCAGTCTTCAGGCCGCTGCCGCACTCAATTTGGGCACGCAATTGATCCCTTTGACCGCTGTTTTGGATCCTTTGAAAGGGGCTTTCGATTCTAGGAAGCTGGATAAACCCTCTTCCAAGAGCACGGAAGTTGCATTCTCTGGAGAATTGAGAGTAGGAGTGGGTTGGACGACCGGCGCAGATCCACTCGCTATCCATCTATCTGGAAAAACGTCTGCGTTGGGCCGTGAATGGCCCTTGGGAGATATTGGCTACAAGATGACTGAGAGCGACCTCCGCAGCATCAACGTATTTGCGGTCCAACTCTGGGAATACATCAAAAATACATTCACAGATCTCGTCAAGGACTGGATTCGAGACGCTGGAATTAATGAGGCGACCCAGTTCCTCGAGCACAACTGGGGACTTGCCAAGTCAGACGTCGTGCGCCTTGTAGCCGAATTTAAGGACACGGAAGTTGGCAAGATCATCGGCCCAGTTGTGAAGGAGCTGGGTATGGGATTCGGGGACGCACTCAACCTGGTCAGCACTTTTGGCTTCGACTCCTTCACCGGCGGCAAGCTCTTGTTGCCCTTTTATCCCTCAGAGCCGCCCCCGAACCATCGCCCAGACGGCTTACCCGATGTGCCAACGAAGTTTCCGGATCTTTCCAAGCCACCGAGCGGTGGAAAAACACCCGGGAAGGGCTTCAAGCCAGATCTGTGGGACGATATGCCAGGACACCCTCGGAGAGAGCCTTCAGTCACCAAGCCTCCAGAGACACGCGATTCCGCACGCCCTCCCACCGACGATCCATTCAAAAACGTGAGAGGCAACGTCTTTTCATCGTCCAAGCTCAACACTGTGGTTCTAAGCGACACAAACGCGGAAGCAAGGCTAGCAAACTCTTTTCTCCAAGTCCCGCTGGGCGGTAGGCTCCCCTTCCTGGGCCGCAACTCGATTCTGACAGAAGTCGACGATTGGCCTGGGCTTTCTAGCATTGAAGTACAAGGTAGCGTGAGCTCAACACTCTTGTCTACTACGCCGGAAAACCTATCCGCTGCGCTGGTTCAAGCTGCAGAAGTTTCGCTCAATGCTACCATGGCTAGAAACACCGGCTTGACGGACCCTTCTGTTGTCACAGCCAAGCTGCCGGCATGGTATGCCGAGGAGATGCGCCAGTTTTTGGAAACGGTTTCCGTTGCAGGTGAGGAGAGTATGCCTCAGCTAGCCGAGGCTGTATCCGTCAATCATTTGGTGGAGGAAATTGCGGCTTTTGGGCAAGAGGAAATTGTGGCCGTTGCAAGATGTTTACGGTTTGCTGGCCATTCTGATGACCAGATTCGGGATGAGTACCAGAAAGCGTTTGCACATGAGATGCCGTCTCAGATGCTCAGGCAAGTTCAAAACCGCTAGCGTTAGAGGAAATATTGTCTGCTTTTCTAGCTGCTCTTCCCCTTGCTCGTAGCCTTGCTACTCGTTGGAGGCGACAAAAAAGGCGAGTTTCATTTGGTTCTCTGCTCTAGCAGGATCTTGTGCGAAACGATGAACACAGTGAGAGAATATCAATGATTGTCCCTACAATGTATATAGTCTTAAACAAGCCAGGCAGGCCCTACAAGCACTTCCAAATCCAACGACTAGGCACGAACAACCACGGCTGACTGCATAGCCAACTCGCCGTATGTGGCCTCTCCATTTCAGCCTTGTCCAAGTCATATTTCAGTCCAAGAGCATTAGGGAGGGTGGGAATGAAACAAGTCTGGAGACCTTCTATATTCGCTCATGAGAATGCCTACTAATGATATCATCACTGCACCGATGGAGATGTTATAACGTAAAAGTCCACGAGCCTTAGTTCTTTATCGGGCACTATCGACGCAAAGAACGGCCTACCATGAAACAACACGTAGATCAAGACTGTTGACTATAAAGCAGGTGTCAATCTGTTTAAGAATCTTTGAGAACCAAGACACCTAACAGCCTGAACCCCCAAAAGCCTGACCAAACTGGGGTGTTGGTATCTTGTTTCCCTATTCTCGCTTCACGGGGGAAGCACAACCTTGGTGGTGATTGACTGCTTCGTCTTGTTGCCAAGCACACCGTTGATGCCCTCTTTAGCATGTCTGTCAAAAATATCCTCATTGAACGAGCTGTCATTCTGAAGATACTCGATGTTGACATTGACATTGAATCCAGAGCTCTTGTCCTTCTTGGTGAGAGTGTAGGTGCTGAGAGACTCATCGACACGGAAGTAGATGGTTCGGACGTCTGAGGAAATGTTAGGCTACTGCTTCGATGACATAGAGGTTACAATGACGGCTCTCCGAGTACTTACACGCTTTCCACTCGTTCAGAACATTGTCTCTGCGGTAGAGATTCAGGATGATGAAGAAGAACAGGCTCTGCTTGTTGTCCAAGTCTGTTGAGAGTTTAATGGAATTATTGATGCTCTTTAGGATGCCCTCAAGCTGGTCGGTGATGGAGTCTGGCAGATTCAGTCCCTCGGTAAAGGTGGAGACGAGCGTGTCGTGGAACTTGTTTTTCTCGACCTTGATGTTCTTCTGCAGGGTTTTGATGCTGTAACTCGCCGTCCTATAGTATGATTAGCACCGAACAGTCGTCAAGGAATGCAAACATACCATGTGCAGTTGGCGGCGAGATAGTTCATGACCTTGGCCTTGTAGTTGAGCTTCTTGATCTCGGAGTCGGCTGGCAGTTCCTCGCTAGCGATCTTGTCATTGACAGTCTCATTCGCCTTCCAATCGCTGAACTGGCTGCTCAGGCCAACGTTCTTCTGGAGATCGCTGAGCTGCTTCAGGACCTCTGTGCTTTCGTTGTCTGTGTTGGGCTCGAAGTCGACATAGTGGACGTTATCCAAAAGCTTCTCATCCGGTTTGCCTTTCTTGGGAGGTTCCGTAGGATTGTCAGCCATGGCTGAGCTGACAAAGGACTCAGGATCAGCCAAAGCCGAGAACGTGGCAACGACGTCGTCATGTTCTTCCTGGGTGATGAGGGGGTAACCCAGCTTCTCCAGAGCTTCGTTGTGGGCGTCCATTGTGATGGATTGGAATGGACAAGGGGAGGATACGAATGTATGTTGTTCAAAAGAAATAGATTGGTCAACAGCTGGAGCGCAGAGAGGGCTCAATGAGTATGATCGTGAATGGATGATTCTTGAGATTGGCCGTTACGAGAGACCGAGGACGGCGCTCGTTATATCTCCGCGTACCGACCATGCCTTTCGCCGCTCAGTCAGGGTAGGTGCATAGGCCATACACTCGGCGTGATTCGGCCTTGTTGATCGCCATCCGAAAGCTTACGCCTTCGTTTCGTCCATCGATAGCTTGGCCGTATTTCAGCTGTGTCTAAATCTGGCATGGGCTGAAACAGCGGCGATGCGCTACCACTACAGCAGTTCGGCTCTTGAGAAAGGCCGGCACGGGCCGCGCAGCGCCAAGCCTGGCGGGGAACGACCTCGCCCAAATGTGGCTGAGGGCTGGGGTCTAAAAGTATCTGCTTGTACCCTTTCGAGTGCATTGTATCTGCAGCTATGACTAGGATCATGGCAAGGACTAGCATCTAGATCCGCGCCATGGAACGCCATTCTGTTAGTTGACCGCCTGTCTGAAGTGATACAAATCTCTCAGCCAGCCTCTCTTCTCGTTCAGGACAGCTGAACAGCCGAAATGGAATGTTTGCACGGTCTGGGGCCACGCACTAGCATCGCCCGCACCAAGGGTGGCATGACTGCGGGGCCAAGAAACCATAACAAACCATGGACATCAATAGACCCCGTCACATTTCAGCTGACTCTGAACCTTGATGGAGGCACGCACACGCTCAAAGCTTCTTGCTGGCCCCACAGCACTCGGAATAGGCGCTTCGTTGCGAAGCGAAGCTCGGCAAGAGCGTCAATGCGTTGTTCATCACGGAATGTGGCTGGCTGGGATGCAAAACTCCTGATGAAAGGTTTCACAGTCCCAAATCTAGATCCTTCCCTGAGCAAATAACTGCAATGACTATCCGGTGTGGCTTGGGTACAATGGGACGTGATGCTTCGCCGCTAGCGACAAGCCGCATGGTCATGGAAGGTGAAAGAACCCAGTAGCTCTGCCAAGCCAGCTGTGACTTACGCCTGACATTGAGGAAGTTCAGTCTATATCACCATTCACCATCGTTAGGACTGTCATAGTAGTCCTAATATCCTACCACTACTCACCATCCTGCTATCATCTTTCGTCGTCAACATGAACACAGACTCTCAGGCTAAAGCAATGCCGCCAGTTGTCGAACCTCTTGTAACGGAAACATCGGCTTTGGAGACTGTATCGAACGTGGACTTCTCCAGCCACAAAGACCTTGATCTTGCCAATGTCCTCTATCTCCAACACACACCTGATTTGGCGGCAGATAAGCAGGCCAAACTCGACGCCCGTATCAACAGCATCAACCTCTGGCTGGCCTGGGAGCTGACCAAAGTTGAAGACATGGTTGATGCGAATGTCAAGCAAGGCCAGCTACCCAAGGATGACTCTGCTGCCTCCAAGTCAAAGCGAATGGCCTATCGGGCTAAAGTTATTACCTACTTGCGGGGACAGGCAACATGGTACGAGAAACCTTTCTTTTGCAGCCTGTTGCCTTAGCATCCGCTCCTCTCTGATTCAATAAAGTCATCTAACATCACCTCCTCCTCCTGTAGGTTAACCACAGTCTCAGTGGCGACACATACATCGAATGTCGTGGCCGCGGAAGACAAGATCGGCATTGCGATCTCACGTAGCATCCTTGGCGCGTCTAACATGGCCGACACGCCCCAGGTTCTCAACATTGTGAAGGCGGTAAGCGTGGGCTTCAATGGACTAGCCCAACCCGTACAGCCGCATGTCTTGTCGACCATTGACTACAGCTATGATGCCCGTCGCGACAGCATCACAACTTGTTAGTTTCACATTACCCGCTCCCTCCCGTCACGTACTAATCTCTTTAAGCCATCCGGACCTTCCATTTCAAGGTCAACATGTCGGAAGCGTCCAAGTCGAAGCCTACAGACAAGGGCAAATCATATGAAGCTTCAATCGAGTACACCAACAGCACCTCCACGTTCAACTTTGCACTGTGGGATGAGAATGCCCCAGAGGAAGAAGATCTCTATGCCCTTGGGAAGGAGGTTCTTCCGCAGAGGCAGCTCCGTTTGTTGAAGAAGGCTTAGGTATAATTCTGATGTCCATTACGTATACATTAGAGCTACTCGCGAGCAGTGGATACGAGGGATGGGGCCATTGCTATTGTATACTCCGATTATAGGCCAAGGGACATCCAGTAGACTGTTGATTGCGTACCTTTTACATGGAATACAACTCAGCAAATCTACACGAATCGTATGTGACATGCAAGCTTTGCACTAATCGTAACCATTACCAGTTAAGCCAAGCGCCGTGACTACTGTTTGTGATTCGACTTGAGTTCATCGTTCCTCGTGTAGGAGCTGCAAGCTCGTTCTACACATTGATATCAATCGTCTGCCGCATGAAAAGGTCCTCCGTAGCCTTCCTTTGGTCAGGGGTAACGCTCTTTGGCAGTGCAGCCATTCCGAACCTGGCCTTGGACATGGCAGGAAATTTTGAACATGCAGTCGAGACCGACTGAACTGGGTTATTTATACAGTGCTACGTACGTTCTCTACTTTCTAAGTCTACGCTGCGCCTTGCACGCTTCAATCCCCGCTGTGCTTGAGACGTACATAGGACCAATGCTTCGCCCGCCAGACACGTGGGTGAGTGAGCCTATCATGAGGGCCTGTTGTTTATTCGATATCGATCGAAGTGGTCTGGCGCCTGGGCATATCATGGCCACTACTAGTTAGTGTTCATGGCTGGTGACACCCCAATTAGCACTTAGTATCGTGGTGAAGCAACAGCTTGACAGCGCGTCAATGGTGAATGCCGTTCCAACAGTGCGCCGGCCGTCGAGACCAGAGTCAGAAGATGAGGCTGAAGGACAACTCTAGAGAACATCTCGTCTTTCGCGCCGAATGGATTGTGGATAGCAGATTCACTCCAGACCACAGCACCATTAAACAAAGTCGGCCAATGAATCTTTAAGTTTGCAGGGATACAACTACGGCGAGCTATGCCATGGCTGGGTGGACGAATCGGACTTCGGATCGACAGGGAGAGGCTGGGGCTGCGTGCATTTCGGAGCTCGGGGCGAGACTAGAAGTTACTAGCGCATGCCCAGAGCAGATAGGTTTGAAGCACCCCCGAATGCCGAAGCACATTGTGATCCGTGCATACAAAATCCTTGGCCCAGGCCGTCCGATGTCCAGTAGCAGTATGCGGGCGTTCCTCGGATGATTTGCCGAAGAGAATTGCCGGGCCACCCCCTAGCATGACATGGAATCATGGAATCATGGCTTGTTTTATATCATGCTTTAGGGTCGGGGCAACATCCTCAATCAGCCTGCTGATTCCATACATTGCGGCCCAGAAGACAGACTTAGATGTTAAAGAAACCTTAAAATCATAACCCATCGGCGGCGGCATCATGTCATCATACACCACAAATTAACACCAATTTCGGCGCAACCTAGGATAGGCACTAGGCTCAGTCAGAAGGTTTGCAAGTTATGCTTGACGCGCAATCAATCCCAGCATACCCCTCACATAGGGTACATCCGCGGATGGATTGGGTTACCAGATTAATGAACACAGCCTCCCAAGGGCGGCATATTGATAGATGTTCAAGGGCCAGTGCACGTAGCGTGTATGGCGTACATTTTCAGGGTAACAACGGGTTGGTAAAGCGCGTAAATCACCACAAGTTTCAGCCGAGGTAGGTCAAAAGGACGAATATAAATACAGCAGCCGGGACTACTTCTTTTGCAAGCCCCTGCAGTTGTCGTCAGACTCGTTGTCTTGTGCTTCGCCATGGCTACTACATCAAAATGGACGATCCTGTTACTGGGCGCGTTGCAAACACTGCCAGCAGTCTTCGCATCTCCACCCTATTACGGGCAAATCAAATCGGCTGAAAATCTTCTGCCGACGTACGATTATGTTGTTGTCGGAGGAGGTTTAAGTGGCTTGGTCGTCGCAAACCGGCTTTCCGAGGATCCATGTGAGTCCACCCAGGGCAAACAACCCACCTAGGCAGCGTCTGATGGCATTTGGAGGGGTTACTGTTCTCGTTATCGAGGCCGGAAATTTGTGAGTTATCGCGTCCACCCTTCGCAGATGTTATACCAAACGAGATCATCAGGGATGGCGACGAAGATTATATTACCATTCCGGGGCTGGCAGGAGGCGCTGTTGGCACAAAGTACGACTGGAATCTCACGTACACGAGCAATGAGTTTGTGGGGAACCGCCAAGTGTCTATTCCTCAAGGCAAAGTGCTAGGAGGCTCAACCAAGCTGAACCGGATGGTGTTCGACCGTGGATCACGTTCCGATTACGACAGCTGGGCCGCGCTGGGGAATTCAGGATGGAACTGGAAGACGCTGCTGCCATACTTTAAAAAGGTAACCGCATTCTGAACTGGCCCTCATGTGAAATTATCTCTACTAACTGTGACTTCTAGACGGAAAAGTTTGCTCCCCCAATTGCCGGAACTGCACTCGAGTACAATGTCACCTGGGACCCGGCCGCCCATGGAGATTCAGGCTACATCCAGACCAGCTACTCTCCCTTCTTCTGGCCAACAACCAGTGCGTTGATACCTTCAATCATGAGTGCTCATAATTCAGATCCATTCCTAACTTGGCAGCAGGGAACATCGTTGAAGCGACCCGAGAGCTTGGGATCCCTATTGCAAAGGATCAGGCCAACGGAAACCCCATTGGTGGTTATTACTGCCCACACAACCTAGATCCGGTGAACGTATCCAGGTCTTCCGCAGAAGAGGGATACTACCAATCTGCTGCCAGTCGGCCAAACTATCACTTGATTGCTGGCACCCAGGTGACGCGTATTCTAACAACTTCAACTGGTGGACAACCACGAGTTGATAAAGTCGAGGCAAGTTGATCACTTTGATTCAATGTCCTAGCGCTGACTTGCAGTAGTTTGCAACTGCTTCCAGCGCTCCAAGACAAACCGTCGGAGTCCGCAGAGAAGCCATTCTAGCCGCCGGAGCGCTTCACACGCCACAGCTCTTGCAGGTTTCTGGGATCGGAGACCCTGCCCTTCTTTCAGATATCAACGTTACAAAGGTGGTGGATCTCCCTGGTGTTGGCCAGAATCTCCACGACCATGTCTCGGTTGTGGTGGTAGCTCCACGTAAGCAATCCTACCTCTGTTCTCGCGACTTTGAGTCGGCACAGCTGACATCGCCCCCTCAGTAAGCAACGCGCCCGCTGGACCAGCTGCTCTCACATCCAACGCGACCTTTGCAGCCGAAGCGAGGGCGTTGTACGATGCGCAGCGCAAGGGTCCGCTGACTTCTCCAACAGGAGACTTTCTGCATTTCCTGCCCTTGTCCGCCATTTCCAACACCAGCGCCGCGATTCAGTCAAGAGCCGCAGCTCAGGATCCCGCTGCGCATTTTCCCCCTGGCACACCTGCAGCAGTGGCGAGAGGCCATCGCGTTGCGCACGCAGAGCTTGTCAAATTGCTCTCGTCCTCTGAGAGCGCAGTGATGGAGTACATCTGGGCCGACAACGTCATCGTCGTGGGCCTGCAGAAGCCTTTCTCCCGTGGGAGCCTAAAGGCGTCCTCTGGCAACATATTCGACGCACCAAAGGCTGATTCCGGTTTCCTGCGAAACCCTCTGGACTTGGAGCTTCTACGGGAAGGTGTTCGATTCGCCCGCAAAATCCACGCCGCGCCATCCATCGCGTCTCTGCAACCTTTTGAGGTAGTACCGGGCGCAAATATCACAACAGATGCCGATCTGGATGCCTGGATTAGGCAGTCAGCTGGCACATTGTTTCACCCCAGTGGCACTTGCAAGATGGCTCCGAGGGGCGACGGTGGCGTTGTTGACAGCAGCCTGCGAGTGTATGGAGTCAAGGGCTTGCGGGTGGTTGATGCCAGTGTGATACCAATCCACCCGGCTTCTCATTCTATGACAACTGTCTACGCAGTAGCGGAGAGGGCGGCAGACATTATCAGGAGGACTTAGTAGTTGTAGACGAAGCGAGGGTAGGACTGATGGCACTCTCTCTGGTTTGCTCGGCAATCGATGGCCACTCCACCCGTAATCCTCATATTCACTTCTCAGTCGGAGGATGACTTTTGCAGGCTTCTTAAATATAAACATACCAAAGTAACATATAATTACTGTGATAAATACTGACTAAACCAGATTATACTCGTCTTCCATATCCCTCAACAGTGGTCAAGTCCAGAGAGCCTAGAGAACCGCCCTAGGGTAGTTTGTTGGCTGGCAAGTCTGATTACGTAACCACACACGTAAAGTCACCATCGCAACGAGTTTGCCGTCACGCTTCTCCAGCATCCATCATGACCTCGACCAAGGCGCCATGGCTGGAGGACGCAAGGCCAAGCCCGCAGCCCCAAAGCCGCCCTCGACGACGCTCGTGCTCGACAATGGCGCACACACCCTAAAGGCCGGCCTCGTGCGCGACGGCCACATCGACGAGCCCCTCGTCATCCCCAACTGCATCGCCCGCGACCGCGCGAGGAAGGTCTACGTGGCGTCGGAGCTCGAAAAGGCCCGCGACTTTGGCGAGATCCAGTTCCGCCGGCCCGTCGAGAAGGGATCCGTCGTCAACTGGGAGGCCCAGAAGGAGATCTGGGACCAGGAGCTGTTCGACAAGAAGGCCCCAATCAAGTGCGACCCGGCTGAGACCCGTCTGATCCTTAGTGAACCTCCGAATGGGCTGCCAATCCTGCAGACCAACTGCGACCAGATTGTGTTTGAGGAGTATGGGTTTGCGAGCTACTACCGCGGCATAGGTGCGTTGTAATTCCCATCCTGCGCCGATCAGTGACTGACTACGAACCAGGGCCGACATTCAACGCATACCATGACGTCCAGAGCGTATTTCGAACCGCACAGGATGCCCCCGTGGTCGCCAATGTCCCCGCCGAAATCTTACTCGTCGTCGATTCGGGATACTCACATACGACCGTCACCCCGGTGCTCAAGGGCCAGCCGCTGCACTCAGCCGTGCGACGCCTCGACGTCGGCGGAAAGGTCATGACTAACTACCTTGCGCGCCTCATCTCCCTGCGGCACTTTGACATGCGAAACGACACGCACATTGTCAACGAAATGAAGGAGCTGGCCTGCTACGTGTCGGCCGACTTCAAGGGCGACCTGGAGAAGACGTGGAAGGGCACCCGGGGCGAGCGCCGGGAAGACTACCTCTCGGGAGGTGGCATCGCGCGAGACTACGTGCTGCCGGACTTTCATGCCCGTTCTAAGGGTATCGTGCGCGAGTACGATCCATCGCGGCATTCAAAGGCGAAGAGGATGGCGGGCCCAACAGAGGAGGACGCGCTGACCTTGCGCAACGAACGCTTCACGGTGCCGGAGCTCATCTTCAGCCCCTCTGACGCCGGAATCCGACAGCCGGGCATCGCAGACCTGATCCAAGAGTCGCTCCATGAGCTACCCGTTGGGCTCTGGCCCGGGCTGCTGGCCAACATTGTGGTGGTGGGCGGCAACGCGCTCTTCGACGGCTTTGTGCAGCGGCTGCAGAAGGAGGTCATCCAACGGGTACCGGACGATTGCATAGTGCGGGTCGCCAGGCCGGCGGATCCCATCACGAATACCTGGTATGGCGGCGCCAACTTGGCCAACCACGCGAATATTGAGAAGCTGGTGGTGACGAAGCAGGAGTATGAGGAGCAGGGCGGGGCCTGGGTAGCGCGGAAGTTTGCGGCAGGCCTTGGGACCTGAGATTCGAGGGAAGAATGCAGGACTTTTTCCTTCGATTGACGATCAGCCCAGTCGGATGGGTTGCGAGACTGCAGCGCTGCTGTGTAGACACAGCCAGGAGCTGCGCCGCGCTCACGCTCCGGAGAGCCACTACCAACAGCTGCAGTTTCAGCAGCGACGGCTTTACCTCGCGTACAAATGCTGAAGGGCCATGGAACGCTCATGCATGGAAGTCGAGCCAGCTTAAAAAAGACTGGCCAAGTGATGAGAACAAGTCATTAAAAGCTACCTACATAGAAAGCTCCGTGTAGTGTACCAGATAAAACAAATTGCCAATTTGATGAGGCCAATGGTATCTTTAACGTATCGATTCCCTCCCCAAGCCGAAAAACATGCATGCGCAACGTCGCGACCCTATTCCTCCACCTTGACAATAATCTTGCCACCCGCCGACCCCTTCTTCAGGTGCTCGTACGCCTTGGGCACGTCCTCGAAGCTAAAAGTGGAGTCGATCTTCACCTTGATGGTGCCGTCGACCATCCACGCGGCAATCTTCTCGAGCGCCTCGCGGTTGTTTGGCGCGTTGAACAAGACGAGGTGACGCTTAGCGCCGCCCAAGAAGCCCGGCAGGGTGAGGCTCCGAGTGAGGCTGACGATGTTGGCCGACGAGACCTGGCCGCCGACGAAGATGACCTTGCCGCCGGGGACGAGGAAGTGGTGCGCCATGAGAGCCAGGTTGGGCGGGCTGTTGCCGACGTTGTCGACGCAGTGCTGGAAGACCTGGCCGCGCTTCTTGAGCTCGGCGATGACGTCGGTCGTCTTGTAGTCGATGATGTCGTCTGCGCCGTGCTGGCGGCACAGCTCAACCTTGGCGGTCGAGCACGTCACGGTGACGCTGCAGCCGAGGGCCTTTGCGATCTGGATGCCGAACAGGCCGACGCCGCCGGAGCCGCCGTTGATGAAGACAGCGTCGCCGGACTTGACGTACGGCTGGATCGTTTGGTACGCCGTGAGCCCGGCCGTGGGCGCACCGGCGGCCTCGTCGAGCGCGACGGAGGCGGGCAGCGTCGCGTAGGCGTCGCGGTTGACGACGGCGTACTCGGCCATGGCGCCGTCGCGTCCGCCCACGAGGATGCGGCCCATGACGACGTCGCCGGCCTTGGTGTCGGTCACGTCGGGCGCCGCCTCGACGACGTGTCCGCTGACGTCCATGCCGGGCGTCTTGGGGAAGGACGTGATTGCGCGCGACGCCACCGACAGGTTGAGGATCTTGTAGTCGGCTGGGTTGAGGGCGGCGCGCGCCACCTTGATGAGGACCTGGCCGTTATGGAGCGGCTTGGAGGGCGGTCGCGGGACCGCGGTGTTGAGCTTGAGCGTCTTTTCGATGGGGCCGGCGGCGGCGCATTGCCAGGCGCGCATAGTCTGTGCCATGGTGGTGGTGATGGTGGTGATGGTGTTTAGGAGATGAGATGGCGGCGAGGTGGAGTTTGGTTAGGAAGAAGTCACTCTTTTTGTTGGTGTGGCGAACTCGGCTGGAATGTTTTTGAAGGCCAGCCAGACCGGGAAACAGCCTAACGACAGTGGCGATGGCTCGTATATATACTCATGTCGCTCGACGGTCATGTTAGTGCTGCTTGCGACACATCTCTCCATTCGTCACGCCAGGCAGCGTCATTGTGATGCTTCGGAGGGTCAGTTACCCCGCCACTGGCCAACGGAGTCGGGGCAAGACAAGCGAATTAGACTAGTGGTCCTATGGCATGTGCGCACAGTAGGCCTGCATCCATCAGGGTCGCCAATCTGCTGTGCCATGGGGCCTAGGCCGGGAATAGTCGAGGCGTCATTGAGGGTTTTCGCATTCGCACAGCAAGTCGCATTTCGCTCCGACTTTGACACACCGCCGCGCTCCTGGCGTCTCTAGCGGCGGATCCGGCGCTGTTAGCCCGCGTTATAGCGCTGTTGGCTGCCGATAGCTTGCGGATCCCCACTGTAGCTCAGAGGAGCTGCCCTGAAGCATATGCCTAATGCTAAAATGTTAAATGGACGTCTAAAAGCATCATCACGTCAACGTGTTATCCCCATGAAGCAAACTTGCAATGGTGATGAAACGCGAGTCAGTAAATAATTCCAGGCTAAGGGACCAAGAAGGTCATCGTACGTTAGTAAGATTCACAAGTAAAGACCCCTTTTTTGTTGGTATTGGCTGAGTGCTAGCAGTATTGGTGGTGTGGAAGGCCACACACATGTCATCCCGATCAACTTTCATGCATCACAAACTCAACCTATAGGAGATATTATCTATCCGATGTGCCATCTATGTGCAGACACATAGGCGTCCGTCATCATTCAACCAATGCCGGGTCAAGACTGTCTCGATCTGCCCTCACGCCTCTGGTGCCCTTCCCTCAGTGGCTATTCCAGCGAGGACATTAGCTGCTACCTTTTTACCCCCGTACGTGCGGGCAATCTCGCCCAGGGCCTTTGCCTTCTGTCGCATCTCTTCGCTCTCTAGCGACTGCATAATGGCCTTGCCGATCGCCTCAGCATGCCAATCGGGCGCCAGTTCTTGACCAGGCCATGTGCCAATGCCCAGGTACTCAGCCGTCGTCGCCACGTTGTACGTGTCGAGCCACTGCGGCAGAAGGACTTGAGGAACTCCGGCGCTGTTGATGAAGTCAGTATCAAAATCTCACTATAGGCGCATGGAATGGTGAATTAAAACTTACTACATGGCCTCATGGAAGCCATTGGATCCAGCGTGATGCACAAGGGCTGTGATGTGGCCCGTCATGAGCACCGACGTCGGGTCCGCCTTGATCCAGCTCTCGATGCGAAGACGCCCGCTCTTGATGTACTCCTGCAGAGGCTCCAGGAAAGAATTATCATAATTTCCCAGCTTCTTGAGCTTCCACAGAACCTGGGCTCCCGTCTTCTCCAGCGCTGGCACCAGCGCCTTGGCCATGATCCGGGCCTTGTGCTCCTCGAACTTGAACAGCGTGCCGAGATTCACCAGCACGGTTGGCGCCTGTGAAAGCCACTGCGTGAGTTCGGCGTCTTGCTCTTCGGCGGGCGCGAGATCCAGGAAGATTGGGCCGCATGGCACGACGTCCTCGGGCATGACCATCATTGGAAGAGTGCCCTCGACAAACGAGCTCGTGAGCCAAGGGGCGCCCGGATGGTGCATGTTGATGATATCTAGAGGAGTCTTGATGCCCTTGGCTACTAGGGCCTTCTTTCGCTCATTGAGCCGCGGCGAGAACACGAGGCACTTGATCTTGTGGTAGAACATGTGCAGGCTCTCGGGGATGTCGGTCAACGGCATTGGATACTTCAATCCCGACCCGACCCTGATGCAAGATTAGCGTCTTTGTCTAATTCACGATGTTGATCTGTTAGAAGCTATCTCACTCGGGGTATTTCCACAGCGAGGCGAGCCAGGGCTGCTTGTGCGCCATCAAGTCGAAGCCATTCGGGGCGATGATGGCATGCTTGCGATTGGCATCAAACGTCGCTTCGACGCCAGGACGAAAAAACGGATCCAGAGCGACCACAGCCGGGTCAATCTCCTCGATGAGGCTGGTGACGTGCTCGTACAGCGCAAAATGCTCGTCGACCTCCCGCGGCGAGACCAGCAGCTCAAAGTTGCGAAGGCCACGCTCCACGCCCCTGACGCCCGGCCCCGAGATGAAGCCCGAGATGTTGCCCCAGCTCTTGACGAAGTAGAAACCGAGGTCGTTGCCCGGCAGCGGGTGCCAGACGATGGGCTTGGCGGCTGGATTGGCGGCGACGGCGGCGTCTGAGATGCGCTTGATGTCGCCTGCTAGCCGGGGGAAGGCGGCGTAGTGCACCTCGACTTCGGGGTGTTCCTTTGCGAGTGCGTAGGCGGTGGCTATCAGCGTGTTGGCCAGGCCGGAGATGCCTTCGCTGACGAAGAGGGCCGTGTTGTTGCGACCGATGACCAGCGGAGGGGCTGGTTCCGGCTTCTGCACGTACCATCCGCCGAGAAGGATGGCCAGCACGGCGATGCAGATCTGAGATTTGGACAACATGGTGGCGGAGGGCGGCTACGAGGGGCATCGATCGTGGAGCGGCGGCTGGGATCGCCCAGCTATTTATTTCTCCATATAGTCAATTGTGCCCCGTAAAGGGTTGATAGGGGCAGACTCAACACTTGTTGGTTCGGTCCCTGTCGCTGAAATGCTCCTACGGAATTACTGGAGCTGTCCCGGTTGGTTGTCGTATCGGCAAGGATCGAGCGACGCCGTTTGTCGTGTTGGTCGCCCCCATGCTTGGTTCAGATGGCATCAGCCGACAAAGGAAATTCCAGGCCTGCCACCCTGGCACCGGCCCGCCTGTTTTTCGCTCCGACCCTGGATTTGCCCTGAAACCTACGCAAATAGCCCCGCGCCGTACTCTTGCGTGTTGCTTTTCGTCAACATTTCTCGCCATCCCGGTAGGGCTGTCTGAAACGAACCACTTGGGACGGGACCCTTGAACTCAAATGTCATGGGCCAGGGGGCCCAGATCTGCATCTCTCGTAAGTTTGAGGATCCTTTCGCTGTACTCCGTATGCTATCCCTTGACGTTGCTTCGCGACGATGAACCCGTGTTACAATGCCACTTGACGGTTGTAGTGGCCGCCTCAGCGCCTGTAAAGGGTAGTGATCATGTTGATGAAATTACATGACCTCGAAGGAGCTGCGGCGCTCTTGCTCTATCGTTCAATTCTACAAGCAAAAAGTTTCAAGGATCGGCTCCCCAATTTCCCCAATAGACCATAATCTGCGAGCCAACCCTGTCGTCCCACTGATGCGACGATACCCGTTCCCTGTACCGTCTCCCCTCTAGCTCGTCTCCTTGGCCAGCGCGATGATGCTAAACTCGACGTTCCCATTCGCATGCTGCAAATACTTGCGGATACCCCTGTCCAGTGCCTCGTCACTCAACATGTCGGCTCCATCCGGCAGCAGGCCGCGATCGATGGGTCCGTCCGAGCTCCCCTCCAGCTCCCACATGCGTCCATCCGTGCCCTTTGTGAACGCGATGAAGTGGTACCCGCAGCGCTCCACAGCCTGCGGTGTAGATGAGTCGCCCAGCCGAGCGGCTCGCATGTGCGCCTCCTCTAGCTGCTCGCTGTCATATAGTAGCTTGGCTCTGGCCTCTGGTTTGAGCGGCGCCGCCTCGTCGAGCAGGTCTTCGAGGAACGAGCCCTTGTTGACAAACGGCCGGGCCTCCCCGTTCGCCACCGAGTGCAGCAGGGCGATGAGGCCGCATGCGTTGCCGATGGTCTGCTTGAACCACACGATGGGCTCGTCGGCGCCGCTCTTGTCGTAGGTCAGCTTGTCGGCGCTGACGTTGGTGGCGACGCCCTCCTCGCCGCGGAAGGCGTAGTACATGGGCGCCGGAGAGATGAATATGAGGGAGAGCGCCGGGCGCGGGATCATTGCCAGGAGATCGGGCTCGTCGAGGCTGTAGACGTCGTGGAAGCTGACTTTGTCGGAGACGCCTAGGTCGCGGATCAGGGTGGTGAAGACATCGGGGTTGTTCTCGAGCGGGATGACTGTCTTTTTGCCCTCGGGCGAGAACCAGACACCGTCAGCAGGCATGGCGATGGTTGGAGTGATGGACTGGGGTGATGGTGATGGTGTATTATGGTTTGGGCTGTGGAGCTGTAGATGTGGGAGGTACTGATGCCACAGGGCGCGCGGGGTCATGTCAATCTGCCAGTGGCAGGCAGCCGTTGACGCGTGTCAGAGTTTGGCTTCCAAAATGATTGCTCACTTGTTAGAAGAATTAACTAAATGCAGAGAGCTAGAATCAATGAAGTCATCCTTTCCGTACTAGGCAATATGCAGGGGCAGGTTGAGACCTTGTTCGTCCAAAAAAGCCCAGCTTGCCAGCATCCATCGTCCGGACCAAGTCGTCTTGGAGCTGCTAGACACGCCTCCGACCAAGCTCACTTTTGATCATTACTGTCGATGCATTGCATAAGATCAGCCTCGGTTCATGGTTCATCCTTCATCGTCTTCGTCGTTGTCTTCATCCTCTTCGTCGTTATCTTCATCCTCTTCATCGTCGTCTTCATCGTCGTCTTCATCCTCTGATGTATAGCGCGGATCATATCGTGAGATGCGGTCAAACGGGTCCATGTCCATTTCTGCCCGCAACTGAGCAATCGCCGAGGAGACAATTCCGGCTGTCTCATCCCATTCACCTCTGCCAATGTATGATTGAGCATCCCACAACTTGTGCATCAGATCATCTTGGTCCCAGTCTTCTGCCTGCCGTGTGATGGGTCCTAGGAGGTCCAAAGAGCCAGACACGTCCTGCTCTGCTATCGCCTGTTGCAGATGCTCCAGTGACTCAACCATGGATTGTAGATTATCGGTCCGCATTTGGCAGTAGAGCTGCTTAAACAAGAGCTTCTCTATTGCATCCGGTCTCCTGAAAGACCTGATCCGCCAGGATGGCGTGTACATTGCCCAGGCGAAGCAGCCTAGAGCAGTGTCACTATCGTTATCAAGGTGCTCAGTATTGATGCCTTGGATTCGTTGGTCGATGAGAAATTGGAGGGTAGCTTGGTTGCCAAAAAGCGCCGCCATGTGTAATATTGTCCTCGACTGGCCGTCAATTGCGTGGAAAGAAGCGCCATAACGGACTAAGCCACGCAGAAGAGGGATGTTGTTTTCCCATAGGGCACTGATCAAGAGTGTTCTTCCGTATGAGTCCCGAGCTTCTAAACCAGGGCTGCGTTTGTGGCAGGTGAGAAGCTGTATTTTCCCTACCAGCTCCGCTTCAGGTTGATTAGAAAATGCCAGGCAATGTAAACATGTCCCTCCATCAGCGCCACGGGCGCTTGGTGACGCCCCAGCTCTGAGCAGGGATGTGACCACGTCTGGAGAGGCATATCTCGCTGCAAGGTGCAGGGCAGTCCGCCCCCAAGTATTTTGCAGCTCTAGTCTTGCGGGACGACGCTCTTCTGATCCTTGAAGCAGCCGCTTCACAAACTTTTCGCAATCAATTCCGACGGCGACCATTAGTGGCGTCTGGCCGTCAGAGTCTTGCTGGTCTATATCGGCGCCACTGCGCAGTAAGACGTCTAAGGCGTCCATGTCGTTTTTCATGGCAGCAATATGGATGGCGGCATAGCCGGTATGGTTCAGCTTGTCCAAGGACCATGGATCATTCCGCAGGGCTTGTTCAATGAGTTTAACGTCGCCCATTGAAACTGCATCGTGCAATGCAGTCTGCCTGTACTCATCACAGTCGTCGACATATGACTTGGCCAAGTCCATCAGTGCCTCTGCTCGATCATCTAAGGATCCGTATTCTAGCGCTTCACATGCTGCAAAAAACACTCGTCTTTGCATCACAAGTTAGTAAAGCTCCGCGAGTGCCCAAAAGGCTCCTCCTCGTCCCCGCAACCAGGTGCCTGTGCAATCACTCACCTCGGCAATCTCTGGCGAGGCAGTATGTTCTTCCAGACTGTGTTCAGCAACAGATCTAAAAAGTCCCAAGCTTTCTCATCTATCGCGCACTGGGACCATCGGTCAGCGGACGGGTGTTATATCCGGTTGGTGTTTTGCTCACCTCTGTCAAGGAGTCATTCTTGGGCGTGCCATCTTCTGGAAAGTAAAAGAATTCTGACTCCATAAAATGTAGAATTGTTTTCCGGGGCTTATCCATAATACTCCACACATCTTCATCAGCTCCTATTACTCGCCGTGGGCGTAGTGACCGTGTCCAAGCACTCGTAGCGGTCTGAAGCCATGTAGGGGGGACGAAGCCGAACCGAACACCACCTCCAATCTGGGCTTTGCACTTGTCAATGCTACACACCCCTTCTCTGACGGCAAGTCTCCAGCTTCCCAAGATTGGGTGCAGAAGCTTGCTCGTCTGGTAGTCTGCGCGGTAGAAGTGGCATCGGCATCCGCACGACTGCGGGCACCCACTCCAGGTCATTGGCTCCAAACCAATGCGACGCATCGCTGCCACAGCTGGAGCCGGTAGGCCAATTGCAGTCTGTTGAATGTTTTCGCCTTCGCTGGTGATGGTGTGGCGCTCCATGACGATTTGTAGGTTGGCGTTGCTCTCGGTATCATCGAGGTCTGGCTCGTCACACTCTGTCGGTTCATCCACAGTTTCGAGAACCTCTGTGGGTGGTTCATCATGAGAAGTAGACTGTTCATGTTGGCTGCGCTCCATTTGCAACATCAGCCCGTTCATAGAGGCTTCGAGTTTTTTTGTGCTAAGGAGGTGCGTTAGCCATCTCCGAACGCAATAGTTCATTGCGCTTTCTTACTCAAACTGCGCTGCGCATTGTTGACCAAGGATTACCGCCAGAGTAAGGTTGAGCTTGATAGTTATCGCCTTTCTTTCGAGCTTTTCCATGGTGCCAGTTTCCATTATCCATCTCTTTTTCTTGGGCCTAGGGCATGTCTCTGCTTCGTCCGACTCTCGGACGCATTTCTCGCGCAAGACTTCATACTCTGATACGAGTTGTTGAAGGCTTCCTATTGCAGCATGGAGCAAGGGGCTCGAGGCTGCTCGTCCCAAGGCGTGCTCAGCAATCATCCTTAACATCTGAAGCTGTGTGTATAGTATCAGTCTCGAAATCCAAGCCATGATCGTTGAAACCAATGGGCTACCTCTTTTTCAAAAGCAACAAACTCGGCTGGAATTCCAGGCACTTGCTTGATCACCCTTACCACATGCCTCGTTGCAGCGATCCCCTGCCCAAATGCGATGCCGCTCGCAATGGCGGAGACAGGCTCCATTCTGAGGCCGGTAGATATTCTGGAGACGCAGAACAGCTTTGGGTCGCGACAGGCGGTGGTTGATATGGGAAGAGATGCGACATGAAGAAAGCGGGGACGTTGGGCTGGACAAGTCATCAGGTCGCCAGCCTGGTTTTGTAATTTCAGCCTCCGTCACCTCGCCTCAAGCCAAAGTGAGGCTACCAATCATGTTTTTCTGTCTCATGCACCCCTTATCCTTTGCATGTGCACAGCCACAGGGACTGTAACAACACAGACACTGAAATGCGCCTCGAAGAATGCCCATCAGACACGCCACGATTGATCATGTACCAAGTATTACACACACCGCTGGTGCTTGAAAATTACACTATACATAGTACACTTAACATCCTGGAAATCTCAGTGGCGCGAGTCCACGTTGCCGTCGCCATCTATTCGTCCCCTCCTGCAGCTCAACGCAGCCGTCAAGAAGCCAGCCCCATTTGATCAAGAACATCTCCGTCACTTCCCACCCGCCCGGCGACCATGACTCCGACCACGAAATGACGGCTGAGACCCCGTCGTCGTGCTGTGATCTCGCCCCGGCATCCACCACATCAACGCAAAGTGCATCCTCGTCGAACGAATCCTCGCCGTTCAGCAGCACAGCGCCAAGGAAGTTGTCCCGCATCTTGGGGCACGGAAACAGGTCTATCCACGGGTGGTGCTCCACGGACATTTGGAGCATTGTCGGGTGCAGGTTATCGGGGTAATCCGATCTGTTTCGCTCCCACGTTGGCAGCGGACCAAGCTTGTTAAAGGGCGATATGGCGTCGTACGTCAGCCAGCCGTTGTCGAAGCCGAGAAGCTGCACGTTACGGGCGAGCGCGAAGAAGACGTTGGAGCGGACCGTGTCTGCCAAGTGGATGAGATTCGGCGTTCCGAACTGATAGCTTCGGAGGGCCTGTTGGGCGAACGATTCCATCCACGCCCGATTCATCAGTTGGCACTCGGTCAGTTGCTCGGATGGTGCGGATCCAGGGGATCCAGCGCTGCTAAACAGTATCATCTCTCGTCCTTGGTGCAGGATGTGATCTGGCCCGGCGATTGCGTGATTTAACATGGCATCTTGACAGCTCGATTGCCCCTGGCGGAGTCTCTGGCGTCGAGCGCGTTGGTTTAGGCGGTTCTGCAGCTTCCGTCTCTTGGCCTGCTGCGTGATCCCTGACCAATCTTCCTCTGGGTTGGTGGTTTCCAGCACCCGTGGCAGCAAGTCGATTGAGAATTTGGCAACTTGAGTCGCCACGGCCTTGGTGTGAATGCCCTCACTGGGGCTTGTGTGCACCAAAGCACCTGGATTTTCCTGGTCCTTCATCGTAGTGTCGTTTGACAGGGTACCAGAGGAGGCAGAATCCATGCAGTTCGCTCACCCAGCATTTGTGCATGCGGGGGAGAAACTAGGCAGACGATGGTGGGCCGAGACCCATAGATGCTAGGCTATTAGACGGGACGAGTCGCGTTATCTCCGAGCGTGTGGGTGTGGCTGACAAATGGTCGAGAACAGACCATGTGGCAAGGTGCAGGGCTCAACAGGCGCTGGGTTTCAGCGTGGCGCTCGCTATCCATGGAGCTGATGTGTTTGTGATGCACCAATTTGACAGTGGTCTGTCCATCAGTTGCGACTCGAATGCGCCTAGCAGTGTTGGGATATGGCGGGTTGAGGGTTATCGGCCATGGTCAAACCAATGGTCGAAACTCAATCATCACCGTCCTTAAGGCTGACGATGGTAGGGCCGGCGTCGTAGCTGAACTTCAATGAAGCATCATGTCGCCTTTATTACGGACCCATCCCCCAATGCATTATTTGACCAATCCCACCTTGCAACATGTTGCTGTACTCACTCACCATTGAACCACACCCACCTGAGTAGATCGCATCACAGCACTCTGGACGGGACCGATCGGTACCATGGTAGCGCCCCCAGGCCGCCCGCTAGAGCCTCAGCCGCAACGGCACCCTGCAGGAGGGCTGACTATTGACATCTAGACCCTGCGCCGGCTTTTCCATATAGATAGTAGAATGCAGCCGCCTCTGATCCGACCCAAACCATCTCCGTTAAAAAATGCATCCAGCCTGCATATAATCTGAAATAAAATCACCGTTCTCAACAGAATATCATGGGTGGCGCCCCTGTCACCTCCACATCCACGGATTCTCGGCATAATGGATGGAAACCTGATGGCTCGTTGTTAAACGTATACACCTTCCCTTCGAATTGCTCATCCCTCACGGACACATGGCTCAAGCCGCGCGACTCATCAACCTGCCAGTTCAAACAGGGCTATTACTCTCCAGCAATATGTCCCGACGGATGGACCGCAGCGTACACTCGGCCCGTGTCGGGCTACGGGCCAGAGGTTGCGGCCGACGAGACGGCAATGTATTGCTGCCCCAGGTGCGTCTGCGGCATGGAAAATGAACTAGGGAAAAGTCGAGCTATCTGACATTGTCACTCAGTGGACTGAGTTCGGCCGTCGGCCTCGGCTGTGGTGAAGGCGCTTGCGTCTCGCTGGCCATGACTGCCGTCACCAATCTCACATTTTCGGGATTCTCTGCGGACCTGGTAATGTCTCGGAAGGCGATCCAGATTCGCTGGGCCTCTTCAGACTTTTCTCTGCTCGAGACGCATCCATTGACACCCGGGCTCGCGCTCGCAACGGCCGGTGCATCGGCAGATAACCTCGCTCTTCCTGTTCTCTCGATCCAATATAAGCTAGGGTTAGGGTTAGCGTTTCTGCCGCTCCTCATCTCTCTCGTCACATCCATTGCAGTGTCAATAATTCTGCGCTTCAAGCCGCATGTACAGAGGGAGGCTTTCAAACCAGCGATTCTAAGACGCAGAATCATCGCCATTCTCATCGGCTTGATGGCAACCATGATCATCCTCGTTGAGATTTCGTGCCACGTGCTGCCCAAGAGCAGCGACTCTTGGAAGGTCAAGAGTACACCCATAGCAGGCCCGACAAAGGTAATGGTCTCAGAAATCACACTCAAGCGCGCCATTACCGTTGCCGATAGGAACTTCTCCATGACGTGCGATGTTGTGGGGGATAGTGTCTCGTACATGACAACGCAGTGAGTTCATGTAGATGTCTCCCAATTCTACACAGCTAACATGCCGTTAAAGAAATCATGGAACAACTACCAAAAAGTCGCTAGGGCTCTCGACAACCCGCCGGGGTCAAGTCAGCACCAGCTGTTACTCTGGAGACCACCAGGTTCTGCTCCCAACCTGCATTCAACCCCCAACTGCCCCTCCACCCAGCAAGTTCCTCGACGACAGCCACGAGGTTGTCAAGGCGAGCTTCTTCATCGGCACCGTCCTAGCACCTCTTGTGGCCGCCCTTTTCGGCATACCGTGGAAGATCTTGGCCATTCACGCCTCCTCTCTAGAGCCCTTCAACCAGCTGGCGAGGCCGGGAGGGACCCGCATGTCTTCGTTTCTGCGACAGTATAACGGCGTGGGTTCTCTTCTGGCACCGCTGCCTGCAATCTGCTGGGTCATGACGTACACCACCGCAGCCGTTGCGCCGCTTGCCGCCGAGGGGTGGAAGATCAAGCTCAAGGGGTTATGCTCGGAGACAAGCAACAACGAGTGCTCGCCAGTGGTGGTCGTCTCCTCTGTCGTGACTCGCGTCCTGGAAGCTTTGCTGGTTTTGAATATATCCCTTGCTCTTGGCATGCTGGCAGTTCTCAGCCGCTGGTCGACCGGCCTAAACTCAGACCCGAGAAGCATCCTCGGAATCGCCAGCCTTTCCCGTTCTCCTGGGTTCCTCGAGTTGTTCGCATCCTACCCAAAGACACCAAAATTGTGGCAGTGGCGGCAGAGGAGCGAAGCCCGCCAGTTTTCACAGACGAAGTTGCAGTATGGCCATCACACGGACGAGAATACGAAACAGCCCGTCTTTGGCATCATTGCTGCGGCCGCAACTGATGCGTCCCAACACGAAACTGGTTTTGCACAAGGCAGCCAGCCATCGGCGTGGCCTGTGATTCGGCAACATAGAGATCGACGGGATATTTCTCCGCCGTTCCCAGTCAAAGCCACGGCCATGTTGTTCGCATTTGGACTGGCTCTGGCGGTTCTTGGGGCCATCATAATTTACTACAGACTCACGCCCGACAATCAAGCCTTAGGTCGATTCCTCAGCAGCCAGTCTTTTGGACCAAGGTTCACGTTTTCCATCGTCGGTGTCCTGATTAACTTCATATGGGTCAGCATCTTCACAAGTTCGTTAATTCTCTTCAATTCTTTTGTGAGGTCATCTTACTGATTTTTGATAGGATACCTCCTGTTTGCACCGTACATTGAACTCAGCCACGGGCCCAGCCTGGCCTCCAAGTCCATCGCCCTACCGTACGCGTCAAACCCGTATTGGCATGCCGTTGCAAGCCTCAGGCATTTCCGTCTTCTGGCTTCCGGCATCAGCTTCAGCTGCATCCTCAGCGACTTCTTGCCGCTTACGCTGGCCAACGTTCCCTTCAACAAAGCTAACACCTGGGAAGCGTACGTGGTCTGCACATGGGTATCCGCTGGGATCATCATCTTTATGATTCTCACGATTGCTGCCATGCTCACCCTTCTCCTTTTCCAGCAAAGCAGTCGAATTGTCTCCGTGAAGAGAATACAGAAAGCGCCAGTCAAGTTCATTCTCTATACGCTCAATGCCTCAGTCAGCCTCATGGCACATCTAAATTCTGTAACGGCGACTGAAAAGAAGGAGCGGGACGAAAGACGCGTAAATAGCAACGTGGGGTATAAAGTCGACGAGGTAAAGTTTGAGAACGAGTTAGTATTCCGGCCCCGTATCGATCCGCCGGCCGCGCTCGAGTAAAGCCACTCGCGAAGTTGTTCAAGAGTACACGGACTTTGACCTTGCCATGAGCCATTAGAGTACACTGAGGGTATTCTTGTGTTAGACTATCGAATACAAATAGTTGTAACTCATGCAGACCATGAATCAAACCACTAAATCCATCGTGATCGCCCATATCGGGGCTGGCCTCCCCGGTCGGTTCAACGGGTTTTTGTCTGGGGTTGGCCCCTGTCGAAATTGGCTGGCCACTCAATATGGCAGAGGATTTCCAGACTATTGGATTCCAGCTCAGTCCAATATTCTGCGATGTAACATCACCTCCGCCGTCCATGCCCATCACAATGGCCCGATGGCGTGCGTGTCACCGGCCCGTGGAGCCCAAACTGATTTCGAGTAGATGGATCTACGGACTTAAATCAGCCCTACTGGTCTAGGCACATCTCGGGCGCGCCACGTGTGAGAAGTTATCTGTCGATGCCGCAAAACATAATGCATACAGCCACTCAATCCAGATCGACCACGACCAAGTACCACTCCAAGGTCCCAAGTCTACTCATGTGGCTCAAACGACTAGAAAACGTCAATCTCAGAAAGGCCAGGCATGTGAATCTTCACTTACGGCTTGCTTAGGAGGCGCATCAATCCACGTAGCCATGTGGAAATGGACCTGGTCAGCAGCGGTGAGCTTCGTGTTGTACTTCTGCTCAAACAAGAACGTGTTGGGGAACAGCGGGTTGAAGGGCGCCGCATCGTGTATCTGCTGGATTTCCTCCTTGGACAGCTTCACTTTCAAGGCGCCTGGGATGGCCTTGACGTGCTCAACCGTCTGCACGCCCACGATGGGGACGACATAGGTCGATTGGTGGAATAAGTAGGCGAGTGCCTGTATCCGTGGTTAGAATCAGCCTTGACACGGAGGCGACAAGGACTCACGACTTGCTGAAAAGTGGCACCCTTGCTCTGTGCAATTTTCTCAATGGCATCAGAAACAGGAATGTCGAACTCGTTGTGGCCGTATCCTTTGGGTGCATCCGGGTCTTTCTGTATCTTTTCCCGCTCCTCCCAAGTCGTCAGCTGTCCTCCCCCAAGTGACGCCCAGGACACGATGGCCATGCCTTGGTCCTCGCACATGGGGATGATTTCCGACTCCATGTCTCGAAACGCGGCGTTCCAACGGCCCTGGTACACTGAAAACGGCGTCAGGCCGTTGCGGCGAGCAACTGGATGCACCATCAGTAAAGGCACAGTATGGACAAGGATCTGGTTTAAGTTTCCTACATTCGTTTGCCTTGACGACAATCCAAGCCGGTGTGTCGGAGATTCCGAGATACAGCACCTTGCGCGCGAGGACCAAAGCATGCAGATGCGTCATGATCTCTTCGACTGAAGTCGAAAAGTCCCACCTAGAGTAGGTGATTAGTCTCGAGTCTTGTGCTCCAGTCTTGAAGTGAGACGGTTGGGCTCAGTACCAGTGAACATAGAGAATATCAATATAGTCTGTCCTCAGCTTCCTCAAGCTGTCTCTGACAGAGACGTGCATGCTCTTTGCCGAGGTTCCCGTGAAGTTGCTCTGGAAGGGCTCCCTCTCGCGGTTGTACGCGCGGTAGCCGGCCCCGTACTTGGTCGCAATGACCATCTGGTCACGCACCCCGCGCGCCTCCATCCACTTACCAATGAGTATTTCAGACTCCTCCCCATTGTACGTGTTGGCCGTATCAATGAAGTTGCCACCCAGGGAGACGAACGTGTCCAGCAGAGCAAAGGCATCCTGGCTCTTGCCGAACAGCTCGCTCCATGAGTTGCCGAAGCTGATGCCCCCAAGGGCGATGGGGGATACTTTGACACCGGCGGTTGGAGACAGGGCCCGGTGCCATCCGAGGGGCGTCTCAGGTTTGGGTGGAGGCTCAAAGAATGACATGGTGGGAATGTGCTATGATCACGGGTAATGCAATATGTTGCACGGAGTAGCAGTATTGAGTAGAGAGGAACCCGAAATCCAAGCAGAGCCACTGGTCTGCGGTTATTTATTAGGAGATGGGAACTGGTGGCGCAATGCCTCGTTGCATGTGCTGATTCATTCTCTGAGGGGACAGCTTGGGCCATCTGCAACCAGCTGACACCTGCATCCATAGCACCGGCCGGTTCCCATTGACTTTTCCCTATCCTGGTTTGAAACATCGGAAGACACGGTGCAGTCCCGCTTCCAACAAGCTCGAAGTGTTTGGGTTAGCCGGCTCATCCCCATTGTTAACCGACGCTAATGCAAGTTGATGACAATCCCTGCTGATTTACTCCCAAACTACGCACTCCAAACCAAAAAAAATCATCCACTCGCTCGACGACTAACGGAATCGGTACGATAATTGTACTACGTAGCCTCTCATGTATTCAATTTTAGAGCTTCCAAGTCCTTCTAGTCCTTCTTCAAACCGATTTTGCCAATCTTCCTCAGCCCAAACATTCCAACCAAAGTGCATAGGATCATCATCACGAACATGGCCCAGAAGCTAGCTCTGTAGCCCTCCAGCAGGGCCCAATCTCCGTCTGTTCCTGCGTCTAGCTTCATTTGAGTCACTCTCGCCGAAATGATTTGTAGGATTGAGAAACCGAGCGCAGTGCCAAATTGCGCGCAAGTGTTGAACACGGCCCCGGCAAGCGCCTGTGTTTCAGTTGGGAAGATGTCCGTGATGACAAGCATTCCGACGGTGAAGAGCGCATTGCAGTTGGCTGGTTGGAACAGCTGGGAGAAGAAGGCGTTCCCCCAATATGTCCCGGATGGATGAGCAACTGCCATCAGCAACGGGGCAAGAGTAGAGAGAATGGCGGTGAGTGTGACGATCCAGAAGGCGGGGATTTTGTGAACGTAGAGCCCGACGATGATGTTAACGACGACTCCTAGCATAGTGCTAGGGATAATTCGAATCGATGCCTGGATGGCGGACAGGTGCTGCACTTCTTGGAAGCTGGCTGCCGTCAGCGGGCTCGGTGTCTGAGACACACATCACAACAGGCAAAGCACACTTACAACAGACTGCAGAAGAGCTCCATCGAGTTTACAACGGCGAAAGACAATGTTATGGTCGCACAAACGCTTGAAAATATGCCGTTCCTCCACAATCTATTAGGAATCAGCGCCAGCATGTCGTGCTTGACGCGGTGATGCATCCAATAGACAAAGGCAGAGCCGCATGCAATACTGAGACAGAGGAAGCAGATGCTCATTGGCTCCTTGATTCGAGATGAATCTGAGCTCAGAATGCTACATGCGGTCAGTGATAAAGCTCAAGATCAGGATATCTCGACACTTACGCGAGAAGGTAACACAACAATGTCATGGCTGCAGATGCCAGCAAGGCGCCACCCCAGTCAACTTTTTCTTTCATATGTTGCATGACATCGTGCACATTGCGTCTTTTGGCTGGCCTCGGTACGGCCCAAACACCAATGGCAGTGAAGAACAAGGTGCAGCTCCCAGCCAAAAACCAGCCGGCTCTCCATCCAACGGTATCAACCAGGATCCCCCCGATGACGAGACCAAAGGAGAAGCCAAGCGGCTGGCTCAGACCAAGACAGGCAAAGGCAATATTTCGGCTCTTTCCCTGCGGCAGTGCCTGCGTAACGATGGAGACGGAACAAGACAGATGGATGCCCAGGCCTACACCCTGGAGAGCTCGCATGGCAACGAGGTCAGTGCCTTGTCGAGCTAACCCACATCCAATCATCAGGGCACCGCTAACCAGACACCCAGCAAGATCGAGGTCGCGGGGCCCCAGAGCATCGGCTATGGACCCCGCAAGGAGGAGAGTGGACGCCGTAGCCAGCCCGGAAACTGACGCCGGCCAGAATGCCAGCGACGGCGGGAGCTGGACGTCCTTGGTGATGGCCGGCAGCGCAACAATGACCAGGCCGTTGCTCACGCTCGACGCAAACGTCACGCCGCACAGCTGAAGAATGACGGCGACTTTCCGCAGCCGCGAGATGCGGCTCGCCGAGTCGGGCTGGGGGGCATCGCGCGGGATGCTGGCAATGGGCGCCAAGGGGATGCTGAACTCGAGGCCGGCTTCGTGCTCGTGCACGCGTGTAGACTCCGACGTCTTGGTCTGCACCAGCGTCGTCGACATGATTCTGATTCACTCTCTGGAGTATTCAGCAAAGATGTCGAGTTGACAGATTTTTTTTTCTTTGTTCCCCTCCCATGCTGGCAGTTTTCTAGATGTGTACCTGAACCTTAGCACAGTAGGGCGTAGGGCGCAAGGCGACCCACACGCCTCTTGGGGAATTGGGCCATGTGGATTTGCTCAAGGGCGTGATTGGCAATGAGTCAACGGCATTGGAGGGCGCTCTTACGTGATGAAATCTTATGACTCGGCAGCGGTTTTCTCTGCCGGCGAGATCGCAGCCCGAATGGAGCAAGATGCGATGCAGGACGCTGCAAGGTCGGCCGTGTTCGCATGCCGAGCAATTCTTTGGATGGATGTTTGCAACGGCGTCGATGCTCATTCGCTAGAATTCCCGAGCGTTCAATAGCGTAATGAGCAGAGCGGGACATGTCAGGAGTAGTTCCCGAGCTGGTGGGTCCGAGAGTCGGCATCATCAGCCGAACTCGGTCTGGGTTCCGGACTGGGAGTCAAGCATAGTCTCATGTTCAACTTGTGGGAGGCAGAATGAAAGGTGATGAGAATGAGGTGCGCTTGCATATGGTGGATGGCATGTATGTATGACATGGAGCGTGGGCCTGAGTAGCAGGCTGCGTGGGGATGTGAGTTGGCCAAAGACAAAAGCATCGGAATTGAATACCAAATGAATTCCATGAAGACGAAACCAGACCATAACTTGTATAATAATTCCTTTATTCGGGTCGGAGTGGCCTAAGGGAAGCAATGGGCGCGCCCTGCGAGATGCTACGTGCTATTTAGTAGTCAGTGTGCAATCAAGGAGGTTGGATACATGCTGGGTGCAGCATACATGTATATCCGGCTCAGTCGCATCCCTTTTTTCATCCTCTTGTAAGTCCGCCGAGATAATAAAAATGCGCAAATTCTTCTTATACCTTCTTCCAAGTTTCAACGATGCTCTGCAAGACGGGTGAACGGTGTTGCCCAAGTTACCAGCGCCCAGCATCTCGTCTCGCGTGGCCTTCTAAGCCCTTATGTCCTGCAAGAAGCAGACAACGAAATCATCGTCCCCGCCACTTTTTACAGTATTTTCTCAGCGAGGGAAAACAACAGCTTTCATATTGTGTGGGGCTTCCAAATGTTGGTCGCCTTCTCCCTCATTTGTCGCTCAGATGTTTGCTTCCAGTTCGCGCAGTACATGCACTCACAAGGGTGTTTTCTGTGGCCTCGAAGGGCTTAGGAACATTGACTTATTCTCGGGACCTTACCCCAGAAAGATCTGGGTGTTTGAGTTCCGATTCACGGTTGCGCTATCGTCACATGCTACTTATCATCATCCTTGTCAATGAAGAGTTGATAAGAGTGTATCTGTCAGATTTTCTAAAGTTGAAACCAACTCTTGGAAAGCTACCAACCTTCCCCCTCTTACCCGACTACAAGCCAAAACAAAACACAAAAAAAAAGGCCGAAAACTCCGCAACTTTAAGGCCAAATTAGGCCCGTTATCCGCGATATTGCGTGTGAGGCTGCGCAGATCACCGAGGCGTGTAGGGTAATTGCGTCTGGTGTCTGACTGTCCATGCCAGCTCTCTGGCGGAATTTGCAACGTTCAAGACCAAATAGCCGAACCTGCCGACTGGATGTAACAACACGGTTCATGGTATCATCTTACAATCACCCCACCTCCAAGTCGTATCGCGATGCGCTCAAAAATAGGATTGAGTTTATGTGCAAATTTAACGTGATGACCGCACTCCACCACAGACTACAGAGCATGCACGATTGGTCATTACACTATCATGGCGGCTTAATATGGCCGATGGAAATAAGCTTTCTCGGCCGATTGTCAGAATACTAAACAGCCGGCCGGGAGGCTATGCCAACGGGCATCTCAACATTAGCGAAGCGAGCATACGTTACGTCATGCTGCCGCCGGCAGTCAATCAGCCCACAGACCCGACTAAACCACAATCGGAGGGTTGTGCGATTGAGCTGGGATGGGTGCTGTTGACGGCGTCTCTGGGCATCGTCACAGTATACGAGTGAGTAGGTAGCGTGGCGCTGGGCAATAATCACAGCATCATGTGATGAGGCGAGTGAGAGCGGGACACGAGATCTCGGGATCTGTGGCGCGACGGAAATACGCACGGGGTCAGTTGCGTTCGCCGGGATTGCCGCCCCACAATTCGGCACTGAGGCGGGCCGGTTGACTGCCAAGGACCATGGGATGGAATCCAGGGAGGATCGCAGGGCACAGGCACAGGGGATGGCACTGAGAGCGGCGATGAAGGAGCGCTCCGAGTGTCAAGTAGAAGGGTGGCTGATTAATCGATCCAAATGAGATGGGCAGTTGCCAAGTGTGTCATTGGAGAGAATCTTGCACGCTTAGGCATGAGCCGGTAGATTTGCGGATGGTCCAGCGCAACCTGTGACCACCGGGTGGCGCCTCCATTCCAGGTCGCTGGGCTAGGTGAGTTTGCTCCATCACCAGTTCAACTTCTCAAGCGTCCGATGTCCGAGCCCACCCGGCGCCCTCTTCCATCTCGGCGCAACCCCAGATGAAAAGTGGCGACCAGGCAGGCTCTGCGCGTCACGAGCAGTCATCCAGTCGTGTTCTCTGCGGCCTCTGCGGCCCCAAACGTGCCATGCCCTGGAGCCCCCGGGCATAACAAGTGGGGCTTCGGCCGGACTCTTTATTGTCGGGTGGTGTTTTTTTTTTTTTGCTGTTGCGGGCGGGGACCTCCCCATCGTGACACGCCCCCGCCCGGCCCGCCCGTTCTCCAGCTCAGTGGCCCGGCAGCGCGGCCTGGTGCGACTCTGCGACTGTCGTCTTCTGCCTTCGTAGGGCCTTTCCCTCACCCAAAGCTTCGGGACGGGGCCGAGCTGAGGGCAACCCCTTCATTGAAGCTCCACTCTCGGCAGGCACGGCCTCGAGAGAGGGGCGTGTCGTGGAGAAGGGGAGATTTTTGTCCTGGGAGCAAGCATCCTGTAAGGTTGAATAAGGTTGTCGTAATCGAACGAACGGGGTCAGCCTGCTTCTCGACGCCCACATACTTCACTATTACTCCTATTTTAGTCATTTTCTCGGCCTCGACCCCGTGTAAGTCGATTAAAGATTTTTCCTCACCTTATTTCCCGTGTAAGCCGTCTTGTCTCTGCAGCGGATCCCGGTCTCTAGCGGCGGAACATCGAAGACACTAGAAAAACCCCATGGTCGAGACAACGGGACGGGCTAGAAGGGGTTTCGATGTGCCGAGTGAAAAGGATCAATCAAAATTTGATTCCAGATCGAGCAAAACGTGGCTGTGAAGAGATTACCTGGTGGCAGAAACGCACCAGGCCAAGCGAGCGGTTGCGCACGCGGAGTCTCAGATCAAAGGCCGCCTTCAAGGCTCTGCCCCCCGTCTAGCGCCAAGGTGTATGCTCTTGCGGGCAGCATCCCATAGGCGCGGGCGCTGTTGTTGTCTCAAACTTTGACCAGTCCGTCGGCTTGGCTATTTTTGCGGCTGAAGATTTGACGACGTTCCAACGTCGACGATGATGCCGACGATGATGCCGACGTCTGGCCGCGCATTGCGGTGACAATCTCGGCCCCGGGTCGGAGCGAAAGTGTGCATGCTTTGGGCTACGTGGAGCACGGCGGCGGGCGATTTAATTTAACGCATCATCTGGTCCAGACAGCAGGTGCATTGCATTGTCACATATGTATTGGATCGTGCAGCGCGAAGTGGTATTAGCGATGGCAGTGGCTTGGAGGGCGGGGTGCCAGCGGGCGCGTTTCAACTTTCTAGTGTGCCGTGGGCTGTAGCAGGCCCAACGCTGCCTGTCCAGTGATGTCAAGGATGCCGCTGAGCATTTCCAATTCGGTGACCCATGGTGGACGCCTCATGCAACCTCCACTGAAATGATGCTCTGCGATGCGACTACATCTGCGCCGCGCGACGCTCGGCTGGTAGGCGAAAAGGGACAACAGTCGAATCTAGGTCTAGGCCGGGCAGAGTTCGTCCCTTCTTCGGCCGAGCGCCGGTCAGTTGACAGCGCCATCTCCGAAGCTGAAGCTGGATGTTCGCGACGGTTGGAGCTTGATCGACTCAAATGGGTGCGCGGCCACACCCGAATTGCACTCTGGGCCTAATAAGGGAAGCCCCCGATCGGCGCAATACAGCAGCAAGGGTGGGTGGTGGCAGGGCTTGGTTGGCTGGCCCCCGAGCAACCATGGCTGTGGCCCGTCGAACCTAGATGGCTGCAACTGCGCACGAGGATGTGTTTGGTGTTGACAGGCGTCCTCCGTATGGATGGCATGGTTATGGTTATACCATGGTATGGTGTGTGCCGGCGAGCCACATCCGGTCCTTGTATCCCATCCATCCTAGTCTGCCATTGGCATTATTCGTGCCGGTAGTGGTGTCGCACTCTACGCGTGTAGGTATTGTCTGTACTGTACGTGCCGCTAATGAACTGAACCCGAGACGATCCTGCCGTGCCATGCCACAACCATCCATGATTTCCACCCCTCATCATCCATGCCGGGGATTGGCATGCCTGAGGGTCTGCCCATCAAACAGGACCCAAGCAGAGGTGGATGCGGCCCCATTGGCGCTTCGACTTGCTCTGTTGCGTTGCCTCTGCACGCTGACTGACGGGTTCGGCCCACAGCAGCGATCCGGCACCACAAGACCAGCCCGCCAACTGCCAACTGACCTACCTCCCCCTACCAACATGCCCATTACCGCGTTTACTAATGCGATGCTGTCTGGGTGCTCGTGACGACGTGGCGCATGCGTCCCCTACCGCAAGCTGCCGGCTATCTGGTGCATAGGCCCGTCGCGGATCACCGCCGCAGGGCATCTCGTCGTGATGCTCGCTGTCAGCATCAATCAGCCCACGGCCGACGTCCACGCAAACCTCGCTGCTGGACTCGGCCCTTCTCCCCCAGATATCCCCGACATGCTAGGAAAGAAGCTTCTGTCCTCTGCTCCTCCCCCGCAGCTTCAGCTCGCGGAGTAACTCGCGGAGTAGCTTTCGCGGAGAGCATGCAGAGAGGGCATGGCCGAGTCTGGAGTCTGGGGGGATGAAGGGGCCCGGCGGTGGTTCGCGGCCGTGTTGTGCATGCCATCGGCCCGAGTGCTGGGGGGAGACTGGGGGAAGCGAGCGAGGGCATGTGTGCCGAGCGTACGAGAGAGGCCGAGCAGAGTCCATGGCAGAGGCAGCGGAGGGCCAGCCCGGACGGAGCCAGTAAATCCCCACGGAGCCCCAGCCGCGAGGGCCGTGGAACCTGCGGAGATGGAGGGCAGACTAGAGGCCATCTCGGTCAATTACACGACCCCATGCAGGCCGAGGGCCCAGCTCAGGCGCATGTCGAGTACGACCGAAAATTCACCCATAGGGGGTCGTCGCCTGCCCGCTGCCCACTGCCCACTGTTGTGTTGCATGTGCGGGAGCTGACCGCTGGGGCGGGTGGCCCCGCGGGCTTGGACCTGAGGACTGAGGTCGGGACCCGGGGCGAGAGACTGAAAGCTGGATTCTATTGTACATGGCACTAGCAGGCGGTAATGAAGCAAGGGGACGAGGTCCCGGTGTGGATATCGACGGCATGGTGGCTGTGATTCACCAGCAAGTGATGTGGAATATGCTGATGGTAGTGAGTACACAAGGCGTCCCAGCGACAGATCTCCAGACAGACACAGCGGAGCAGTGCAGAGCTGCAGTGTCATATGATTGGGTGTGCTGCCAAGGTCTGGGAATAGTGCCACTTGGGATAGACGGGACGAGCATGACCATCAGATCCAGTGCCATCGCATCGCAGTAGTGCTGTTGCTGCTGCGACATCAGTAAATTATTACCTTATGCCGTCGCCTGCATGGCGTGCGTGCGTGGGTGGCGCCGCCCGCCTGGTCCCTCAGCCGTGGTACAGGAATCGCCGTTGCACCGCGAAACTTGGCCAACGAACAGCTATGGCACGGTCCTACTGCTAAAAAAAAACAACAGACAGAAGAAGCAGACCTCACACATCTTCCGACAGCTCGGCTCAACTAAACGGTTCGAGGCAGTGGGCGGGCTGGGCTTGGCTTGGACCTGACATGTCCCGGGGCGGCCAACTGACGAATGGGTCAACCGGCCGGCGATACTCGGCGCTTCTTTGATGGCGGGCCACCACCGGGGTGGGCCTACTGCTGCTCTGGTCCTCCACCCGACGACCCTGGCGGGCAGTCCGTCAATCACTCAGTCAGTTACCTCAGTTTGCTGCCGAAAACCTGACTTGACGACCAGGGTACGTACCGCAGCTTACCTTTCCCTGCTGGGCACGAGACGTGCAAGAGTCGGCCAAATGACATGCCCCAAGGCGCCGAGCAGAGAGCAGGAGACGGATCGAATTGTTTTCATGGGGCCAAGAAGCACCAGTTCTGCGGGCAGGTCCGGCTTTGAGGTTCTGCGACACGCCGTTTCTTGGCCCGCCCGTTCTCGTCGTCTCTCAACGGCCGACACGGCAGCTGCATGGAAAAGGCCAAAGGACTCGAGGTGCTGCTGTGCCGCGCCCTGCTGTGGCTGTCCGAGGTGCCGGACGACGACGCGGGGCGCCCGGAGCCGAGACACGGAGAGACGGGGCGGTTTGAGCAGCGGCAGGGGCCCAGCCAGATCTCGCCACAGACTCGCAGCAGCTTCGGCGTGTAATTCGTAATTAATAATACACTGCACTGGCCGGATGACTGGCGAGTGATTCCATGGCTGCACTGTGACCCATTGAGCTTGTATTGCCGTGTCAGTCTACGCCACGGAAAGAGGTGCCTCCCAATCGCGAGATGCGGCCTCATTCCATCCCGATGCCATGCCTCCCTCACGCATCGCCCATCGGCCTGGTGCGACTCCAACGCTCCAGATCCCTGCAGCGCTCGGCCTTACCTCGTAGCCGCTGCCGCAGCCCAGAGGGCGGGTGGGGCCCGCATCGGAACATGGGCCCCCCAGTCGCCCCCAGTCGCCCCCAGTTTGGCGCCGAGTGTCTGCCAGTGCAGTGCCAGTGCCAGAGCCCAGTGCCAGCGAGGAGTCCCCAGGGGGATTCAGCGAGGGTGTTCTGGTACTGGAGTCCCCACGCGACTTCCCCGGACACTGGGAAACGATCCATTCGGCGCTTCCCTGTCGCCATATGATTTTCCTGCCCACACGCTTGAGCCCGCCGACAACACGGCCGCCGCGCCACTGGCTCCCCCCTCCGACTCGTTGCTTCTGTGGGCCTGGACACCACATGAGCCCGTCCAGGGCGCCCCCCCTCTGGCCTTCGCTGGTACGTACCGCCCTCTGGGCTTCAGTGGCAGTCACTCACTTCTGGAGTCACTGGACCCGGGGAAGGGGACCCCCCCGCAATGCGACCACCACCCCCCCTGGGCGACTTGACGCACGCCCTAGCCCTACCCAATCACGGGCCCGGATCGCCTCGACCGAAGCTAGCTCATGTGCAACCCAACTGCAAGAGCTGTTCCTCGAATGCTCTCTGCCATTGAATCTCTGGTTCAAACTCGGCCTTTCTCCTCGAGGTCTGCCCACTCAATTTTTTTCTTACCCTACCGGCCCTTTCCCCATACCCCTCGGGGTATCGCGCGCCCACCACCTCAGGCAAGGGCGCCGCTCGGGAGAGGGCGTGCCTCGGGAGGCAAAGGGGGAGTGTGCATTGTGCCGCAGTGCCGTTTTGGCAGCTTGTGCATCACCGCTGGGAAGGCGCGTGCCATGCCATGTCATTGAAGCAAGAGCTCCCTTCCCCATAGAGTAGCGTAGCTTCGAGCTGGGTACCAAGGGACCCCGAAAGGAGGGCACGTTACTCGTTGGTTCGGCCGTTCTTGCCCCGTCCCTGCTCGCGCGCGCGCGCCTGTGCTCGTGCTTCCTTCCCGGCACAGCTTCTTCCTCCCCCAAGAATAAAAGGACGTCGTCCTCCCCTTCCCGTGAAACTGTCTTGACTCTGGTAGATCATCCTGTCTCACCACCTCCTCACTCTTCCACTTTTTTCCTCCCTCCTCCCCCCCATCACCACACTCATCAATCACATCTGCCCTCTCGATCGGGTCGTGTTTCTCATCTCACACAATCCCGCCCTTGACTCGCGCCGGCTGTCTCGCACGCCTCAACACGCCAAGCAACTCGCCCACGATGGGTTCCGTCGACGACAAGGAGACCCAGGCGGCCACCACGGCTGCCAACCCCTCTACCATCCTCAGGACTGCTGAGAACGTGGAGCAGATCGAAGCTCCCATCACCTGGAAGGCCTACCTCCTCTGCGCCTTCGCCTCCTTTGGAGGTATCTTCTTCGGTTACGACTCTGGTTACATCAATGGTGTCAATGGCTCCGCCGTCTTCATCAAGATGGTCGAGGGCGCTGGCAAGACCGCCCTGTCCGAAAGCAACACCTCCCTGATCACCTCTATTCTGTCCTGCGGTACCTTTTTCGGTGCCATCATCGCTGGTGACGTTGCCGACTGGATTGGCCGCAAGTGGACTGTCATTATCGGTTGTGCTATCTACTGCGTCGGTGTTGCCATCCAGATGATTACTGGTCACGGCAGTGCTCTTGGTGCCATCGTCTCTGGTCGTCTCATTGCCGGTGTTGGTGTCGGTTTCGAGTCCGCCATTGTCATTCTGTACATGTCTGAGATTGTAAGTTTGCGCCTCTCCCGCGATGCTCCCTAGGGTGATTCTAACACCTGTTCTCCACAGTGCCCTCGCAAGGTCCGTGGTGCTCTCGTCGCCGGGTACCAATTCTGCATTACCATCGGTCTCATGCTTGCCTCCTGCGTCGTCTACGGCACTGAAAAGTTCACCGACGAATCCTCGTACCGCATCCCCATTGGCATCCAGTTCATCTGGGCTGTCATCCTTGGCGGTGGTCTGTTCTTCCTCCCCGACTCTCCCCGATACTTCGTCAAGAAGGGCCGCATTGAGGATGCCGCCGACGCCCTGGCTCGCGTTCGTGGCCAGCCCAAGGACTCTCAGTATGTCCAGACTGAGCTTGCTGAGATTGTCGCCAACGAGGAGTACGAGCGCGCCCTCATCCCCGACAGCACCTGGTTCGGCAGCTGGGCCAACTGCTTCCGCGGAAGCCTCTGGGAGGCCAAGTCCAACCTTCGCCGCACCATCCTCGGCACTTCTCTCCAGATGATGCAGCAGTGGACTGGTGTCAACTTCATCTTCTACTACTCCACCCCCTTCCTTAAGTCTACCGGCGCTATCGAGAACCCCTTCATCATGTCCATGGTCTTCACCATCGTCAACGTCTTCTCCACTCCCCTGTCCTTCTGGACCGTTGAGCGATTCGGTCGCCGATCTATTCTCATTATCGGTGCCTTTGGCATGTTGGTCTGCCAGTTCCTTGTTGCTATTATCGGTATGACCGTCGGTTTCAACCACACCCACACCGACCCTCTCGACGCCACTAAGCAGGTTGCCGACAACATTCCCGCCGTCAACGCCCAGATCGCCTTCATCGCCATCTTCATCTTCTTCTTCGCCTCCACCTGGGGCCCCGGTGCCTGGATCGTCATTGGCGAGATCTTCCCTCTCCCCATTCGATCCCGTGGTGTTGGTCTGTCCACCGCCTCCAACTGGCTCTGGAACACCATCATTGCTGTCATCACCCCCTACATGGTCGGTGAGAAGCGCGGAAACATGAAGTCGGCTGTGTTCTTCGTCTGGGGCGGCCTTTGCACCTGCGCCTTTGTCTACGCCTACTTCCTTGTCCCCGAGACCAAGGGTCTTTCCCTGGAGCAAGTCGACAAGATGATGGAGGAGACCACTCCCCGCAAGTCTGCCAAGTGGAAGCCTACCACCACCTTTGCCAGCACTGTCGGTGCCGGTGACTACCTCGAGAAGCCCACTCTTGAGCACGTTTAAGAAGAATAATTACCAAACCCCGATAATACTCTTATCACCATGATGGACGAATTTCTTAGCTGAGGAGGAGTTGAGGGTTGAGAGCGGAGGATTAGCTGTACATGTCTGTGATCTGTAAATAATTAGCTCTATGCTTGCAACAGAATGATACCAGTCAGATAAAAGCTCGAGTTCTTATGATGTGACTATTGACTGTCTGGATATGTGACGTGCTCAAGTAAGTGGAACGAACACCAGACTGTACCACTATCTGTTGGGAAATGTGATTGAGCTGTTCCAGGGTCAAGTCATGGAGTTCAAGCAGGCACAAAATTATGAAAGATATAATAGCCTTGTGGCTGTGTAGTCATTGGTATATGGGTAATCTACTCGTGTATCCAACGTCTTTGTATGCAAAATGGAACCGGAGTGCCCGTTTAAACAAACGCCATTGCAAACGCCCCCCAAGGTGATGCTTCTTAAAACCAATTTCTCATTGTGCAAAAATCACCACTGGAAACTCTCCTCAAAATACTCTATCCTGGAGTCACCAGAATGCACGAGAGAAGCGACCGTCTTCCGCGCGAGGTCGGCCATCTGCGCAGGTCCACAGGCAATGACGGCAAGGCTCTCGCCTAGAGTCTTTTCGCGGGAGGCGAGGATGACGGAAGCGGCATCGATGCGGCCGCTGTGGAGGGCGACCTGGGCGGGCCAGTCGCTGGAATCGGTGTCACGAGAGTGCGATGTCAGGTAGAGGCTGATGGCGAGGTTCTCGCTGCCGAGCGTCTCGCCAACGTCGGTGCGCAGGACGTCGAGCGCAAAGGCGGGCTCGCGGACGGCCCAGTGGATGTGGACCGACTTTGGGGCGCCGGGGCCGGTGAGGACCTGCAGGTATGAGAGGGGTACGACGGCGCCGCTGCCGCCGACGACGAAGATGACGTGGTCGAAGAGGTGGAAGTCCTGGGTGTGGCCGTAGGGCCCGTCGACGAGGACCTGGACGGGCGTCTTACGCGGCCAGTTTGCCTCGGCGACGTCGCGGAGGCGCGAGGTGAAGCCGTCGTAGGGCCGGATGAGGAACGTCATGGAGCAGGCGCCGTCGTCGATGAGGTGGTCGTCGGCCTCGGTGTCGGCGGCGTCGGCGGGGCGCTCGAGCTCGTCGTCGGACTCGAGCAGCGGCACCTGCTCGCCGAGCATCTTGGAGGCGAGCTGCTCCTGGTCGACGACGGAGGCGACGGTGAAGGGGTGGCTCTCCCAGCAGCGCGGGCCGTTGAGGACGTGGATGTAGTAGAAGGTGCCGATGCTGGGCCTGTAGAGGCTCGACGCCCAGGGCACGGTGAGGCGCACGATGTTGGACGACGGGTTGTATTGCGCGGTGGCCCACGTATTCCAAAACTTGGGGTTGAAGGCCAGGATGCGTAGCGTGCGGATGATGCGGTCGCCGAGCCAGATGTAGACGGGGATCCAGAAGAAGGGGTCGTACATGCCGCTGAAGATGGACACATGGCTGGAGAGATGTTAGTATTCATCATGGCTGAGGTGGTTGATTTTAAAGACGATTTCACGTACCCAAGCATCGCGAGGAGGACCACGATGGAGAGGAGAATGTGGAGGATGAGGAATGTCTCGTATTGTTGCCTTCGGATCCAGTAGAATGAAAGCCCGACGACAAGGGACATGGCAATAGTGGCCTGGAGCAGAAGCATTAGCGAAGCTGGAGGCCAGCATTTGATATCAACGGTACTCACCACTTCACCGGTCCACCAGAAGTATTCCTTCCACCATCCGATGTATCTGCCCCATCCGCCCTCTACGTCATCGTCAGTTTGGGTTTGCAGCTCGGTATGGAGCCAGAATGGACAACTTACCGTCGTAGACAAGGATCGAGTAGAAGACGGAATGAATCACGGCTTGCAGAGTAGCGATTCGGGCCACCCATCGGTGGAAGTTGTTGTAGGTGCCAAAGTCCCATCCCGTCAACCACATCAAGACATTGTTCCGCATGCCAAAGAGCCAGATGAGGGGGAAGTTGGCGAATGAGATGATGCCTGTGCGGTCGGCGACATATCGAAGCACCTGTCTCTTGATGGTGGCAAAGCTGTGATGCGGTCAGCTGGTTTGGTTTTCATAATGGACAAGTGATGAAGGGAAACTTACTAAAAGTTCTCCGGGGTGAGGCGGTAACCGTGGATGGAGAAGGCGATGTTGATGATGAGGAAGCAGGTGAGCGTCAGACTCTGGATCCTCGGGGGAACGGTACCCCAGCCGATCTTTTGGGCGCAACGCTCACCAAAGGTGGCGGGTGTTGAGATGTAGGCCTTGACCCAGTTGCAGAACTGGAAGACCTTGCGCATGGGCTTGTTGGACTGGCGTCTCGCGACGTCGAGGCTGGCGCAGGCCTCTACGGCGTGGCATGTCATGCCAATGGCGACGACGACGAGCCAGAAGACGACCATGGCGCCGCTGCAGAAGTGAGTTAGCATTAAGGTGAATGAGATTAGAGTGAGAGCTTACCCGTAGAGCAGATGGTAGTGGTGAACATAGTCGACGGCATCCTGACGAGACGGTGAGCATGAAGCGGATGAATTGAAATGAACGGGTTGCGTACGTGAGTGTCCCACCAGACACCAAACAGGTGACGGCTGGGCAGGACGACATGGTCAAAGGTGCCGTTCTTGGACTGGGACAGGTTGACGCGGGGCAGGGCGACGATGTCGTCAAGGGAGTAGTTGGCGACGAGGTCAAAGGGCGGGATGGAGGCGGCGTAGTGGACCTGGCACGTGTTGTTGAGGCGGGCCAGCCACGGGGCGCGGGCGACGGGCTCGCAGTAGAACTCGACGCAGAGGTACAGCGACGACAGGGCACGCAGGCTGTGGCACGTCTTGTTTGCGCGCGACACGTCGGGCGGCACGTCGCTGAAGCGCACGGGGTCGAGGGCGCTCTCGCAGGCGTACACGCAGGCGTCGTTGTTGATCCTGGCGGGCGGCGCTGCTGCTGCTGTTTCGTCGGCGACCTGGCTTGTGATGGCCTCACCGGCGGATCCCGTGGCAGCAGCGGAGGCGGGCGAGAGGCACAGGCCCAGGCCTAGGCTCGCTGCGAGGCCCCAGGTGCGCTGGAGCCTCATGGCTAGGCGGAGCGGGCGGAGCGAGGGTGAGCGGCTCCCGGGCGGAGGAGAGGGCGAGGGCGGGCGAGGCAGAGCGAGAGGCGCGAGGCCAGGCGGGATCGCAGTCTCGTCGCGCGGGAGGATGCACAGACGTTCGTCGGCAATTGTGGTGGTGGGTGGTGCGAGGTTTTTTATCTGATGATCAGATAACAGCAAGTGTCCAGGGTGCGCATGCGGATGCCGGGTGACGTGACGGGGGGTGGTCGGGTCACATGACGGACGCTTTCAGGCGCATTCGTTGGCCCCATTAGGTCGGTCCGGTGGTGTGTCGTGGAGGTGGTCAAGGGCGGGGGCCAGTGGATGGTTCCGCCGCTAAGAATCTACAGCGCTCCACTGTAATTATAGCAGATAGTTAGTGGTGGTGTGGTGGATCATGACATTCCAGTCGCTGTTGACGAGCATCCACCTCCTCTCCCATCAAGTCCTCGCTCAGCTCATACGAATGGCCCTCTGATGCCAAACTAATGAGGCCCTGGCTCTGTCAGATGACCTTTCTTTGACGCTCTCACCACACACGGCAACCCCACACTTCAATTAAGCTTGACTCGAGCATCCAGCACATGCAAGCACAGCTCAACCGTCAACGTCGCATCAACGTTTCGCATCATGGTCGGTGCATGTGGAAGCATTTTGCCATTGCATTGATTAGAGATTCCCTCGACCCGATAGATGACCAGTGATAGGGCTCTCTACTTCAGTCCCATCGACGACTCCTGGGAAATGGCCAACCCGCATCCACTACGACAGCGCCAAAGGCTCAGACAGGTTTAGAGTTCATCAAGAGAGGAATGTTCACCTCGACAAATTGGGCGATTGCTTCCCCGAAATGGTCCAAGTACTTTTATGGAAAATTTAGCTTCCAAATAACTACAGATGTCATCCAGTCTAACACATATTTATGAAGAACTGCTTTCTCAATGACAATTTTCAGTACCGATTGAGTGACTCCAGTTGAAGGATGGGGCGGCACCGTTACCACCCCGTACTCAGCACCCTACAGGTCTGAGATGAACTAAGCTGGTGCTGCTGGCCTCCCAGAGCCCATGTCGTGCTCAGTAATGTGTTGAAACCAACCCCAATCTGCCTACGAAGACGCAAAGGCACGGATGAACTTGGCAAGCTTCTCAGCACCCTCAAGGGTAATCGAGTTGTAGTTGCTTGCTCGGATCCCTAATAAACTCCAATGTTAGTACCACTCGTCCAAGAGGAGATGAAATAAACACAAGAATAGTCATTTGGTTCGTCTCTGGGTGTAGCTTACCGCCCACTGAACGATGTCCCTTCAGTCCAGTTAGTCCCTGAGCAGTGCCCTCTGCCAGGAAGGCCTTCTCAGCGGCATCGACATCGCCGCCCTTTGTGACCCTGAAGCAGATGTTGATGCGCGATCGCACTGCCTTGTCGGGAACAATGCGGTAAGCATCAGGGAAGGCCTCAATCGCATCGTAGATAAGTTGAGCCTTCTTGTCAGAAACGGCTTGCTGACCCTCGACCTTGTTCGGGTATGTCTTCAGCATCTTCTGAAGAACCTTGCCGATGATGTACACGCTAAAAAACAGGTCAGTATGACCTCAGTAGGAAAGAATCACTTAACGTACTCGAAGATGCTCAACGTGTTGTAAAGACTGTTGTTCTTGGCAATAGCCTCGTACTGGAAGATGATGGGAGGAATCGGCAGGCCCAGCTGTCGCATCATAACAGGAGAGGGCTGGGAAGTGACTGGCGGCAGCAGGCTCTTCTTGAGCACCACCACAGTGACGCCAGCAGGTCCGAGGTTCTTCTGGGCACCAAAGAAGAGGACGGAGAAGTTCTTGACAGGGATCTTCCTCGTCAAGATGTTCGAGCTCATATCGGCCACAACAATCGGGCCCTTTCCGTCAGGTCCCGGCTCCAGGGACTTGGGGAATGCGGGAAACTCAACCGCATCAACGGTCTCGTTGTCGCAGTAGTAAACGAAAGCAGCGTCTTCAGAGAGCTTCCAGGTGCTCTCATCTGGGATGATTCCGAACTTGCCGTTGTTTGACTTTCGGGCATCGGCCACACTATCGATTCATACACCGTCAGCATACTAGGCTCTAAATATGTGTTCTCCGCATGGGCTATTTCTCGCGAAGGTGGCCTCTGTTTTAAGTGTGGTGTTTTTACTCACATGTTAATGTGGTTTGAGCCCAAGAGCCGTTCACCTTCAGCGGACGCTTTCTGGGACCCTATCAAGAAAGCCAAGTTAGCTGTTATTCTTGATATCTAGAACATATCCCATGATCCTCCGACGGAAGGATGGAACTTGGTCAACCTACAGGTGCCAGTCACAAGGTAGTCAATCTTGAGCTGGTTGTCCACAGCTTGCTTGAGCTTCTGGGTTAACTCAGGTTGATCGCCTTGAGCGTCTCCGAAGATTTCCTTGTGCTTGCGGGCAACCCAGGCGCCAACAAGGTTATACAAAACGGCGGAGAATTCTCCCTAACAATCGGCGTCAGCATGTCAGCATTACTTTTCTGGAACAGGAATCACATACTGTGCCACCGCCTTGCATGAAAAGGACTTCATAGTCGTCTGGAATATCAAGGCAGGCGGCCAGATCAGCCTTAGCCTGATTGATGATGCCAGCTGCCAACGGCGAACGGTGAGAATGCTCAGCCACTGGATGAGAGGAGACGGATGTTAGCATTACACAGTCAAGATGGCTGACTAATTTGCTTCGATCCAAGATGGCTCTTGGGAAGTAAATATGGTGCAACAGGGGAAGGAGGACAGCGGGGGAACTTCATACCACCCAGGCCAGTTGCCTGATAGTTCAGCAGGGCCCCGGCGGCATCTTCGAGAACAGCAGTGTCAATCAGAGACGGGCCTGCGCCAAAATAGGTGATGTCAGATCTGGAGGCCATGGCGTCGTCTGTGCAAGGTACCAGCGTGGTAGGTGTGGTTCGACGTTGGAGCTGTGGATGAAAGTTTGCAAACTAGCCGTCTGTTTTATGACTAGACCAGGGCGGCGATGTCGGAGGCGGGGCTACCGATCTACGTAGTCCCGGTGCACCTGCAGTATGTATGCGGGCAGGGAATTGGCGGCGTGACTCGACGTTAAAAAGCAACGTCCAAGGGCGAGTAATCTGCTCGGCTATGATTGGTCTTTCCGGCTTCGCGACAGTATGTAGATGGGGCAGAATCGAGGAGTCAAGAGCAGAGTGAGTAATAATTCAGATCGGGGCCTTCAAGAGGGACGAGGTTTTGTGTTGCGGGGTCATGCATCATCAACCACAGAGGATTTTTCTGGGCATGAAGCGCTAAACCAAACCCAGCAATAGCCCACCTTACTAATACGGGGGAGACTGTAGGCTGTGTCGGAGGTCACGTGTTGAGCAGTCGGCATGCTCATGCACGCAACAATTGAGATTGCCTCTATCAGATGCTCCTGATACAAATAGATGCATTTTATTTGTTTAATAACTGTAACTGTAAGTAGTGATGAGCGGGTCGGGGCGGTACATACAGTAGGGTTCACGCTGGCCTCTTGGTCCAACATCGGGTCATTTTGTGTCGTAGATGATGGCGAGATGAAATTGGATTCTGTACGTGAATTACAATAAAAGAACGGAATTGTTCTCAAAAACGTAAACCTCTTGATTTGATCACTGCCAACCTGTTTGCCATTGATTTTAAGCATGTCCGATTAGTTTTAGTTGAGGAGGCGCCACGAACCGCCGTAGCCGCGATAAAATATGGGGAGCACAACATAACGCACGCGAGAGGCAACAACCCTTTTTCTTGACTGCTGGATCCTAAATATGGAAATTGAATGGTAAAGTCAAAGACAAACCTGCTCAAGTTTGGGCCCGTGTGCATCAAGTGAGCTAGTCACACTGTTTCCCGATTTTGATATGCGGGTGACAAGCACACATGTTAAGCAAACTCATTCACAGGAAGAAGATGATGACTGAATCGCATTGGTATCTTAGAACGTGTGGCTATATAATGTCGGCGGTCATGAACTCCCAAGCTATCTACACACTCGGTCCACCCGCGCAGAACAGCCAACTACACACGCAGACTCACTCATCCACATACTCGCTCACTTGCTCATTGCCCTTTCAGGTCGATACAGACAACACCTAGGAAGCATCCAACATGGGCGAGGAAATACGCACATCGGCACCAAGGCATAGCTTCTGGATATGCAACGCGATTGTTAACGATAACCAGGACTTTTGCGACAGAAGCAACGCTGTTGAGGTGGAGCGCTGTGGAGGGGCCTGCAAAAGTTCGCCCCCTCGCGCTGGATCCAAGGCTTTAAACCAAGATGGGGTGGAAATCGGCGAGTACCATACTGCCCGCACTGATAGAGGACCCAAAAGGATTATCGAGTGGAAGTACTACAATTACGATGACGACTGTGATGTGGCCTGGCCCAAGGGCCATAGATGCACCACTTGCGAAGAAAGAAAGAAAGAGCGAGAGAAGCAGGCAGCGCAATCCGAAAAGCCCCAGTAACCTCGTTGGCGGTGAATAGGGCCTGAACCGGAGAATTACGGCAGAGAGTTGGCTTGGAACGAAAGCTGGCAGGAGATGGAGAGGCGGCAGACGTGGCCTAAACAGACATGCAGTGCAACTCGCTGCGCGGCATTCCACTCGTTGCTCACGCTTCCGGCGTTGCTTGCTTACTTCCGCTTGCTTAATGTTCGGCACCTAGGTGCTCTAGCTAGGTTGACACTAGCAGCACACAAACATGGCTGTTGCTATTTGACAGACAAAGATGATGTCAGTGATTCGATTGTGAGGCTTGTCCGCAACGTGTGTCTGCTTCTGAATTGCCCTGGTTGAACCGAGCCCGTAGTTGGGTAACAAAAGCCGTGTTTTTGACATACGACTCTGGAGGCCAACTCGTCGAAAGCAGCTTGCATGTCACAAATGACCCCGGGTATTCAATCTTGCGAACAGGCTTTGACCCGCAGTTTGTGTTCTTTTATACATGTCAAAATTCTGTCTGTTATACATTGCCTCATATCATCCCCAAGCACTCAAGCGGGCTGTCGGCCATTTCCAGAGCCACCGGGGACCCTTACAGTCGCGGACTTGCGATACTATTACTGGGAGTACTGGCAGCTGTTGGCGTTCTGCTCCTCGAGGACACGGAGGGACAGGCCCAGGCAGCCCGAGTTGCCGCCGGGGGTAGCAGTTCCAGTCGAGACCCAGAGATACCAGCTGCCCTCGGGCTGAGCGGGGCAGGCGATGAGGCTGGCACCGTTGAAGAGGAGGTTCTCCTGCTCATCGGTTGCCCAGCCGGAGACCTCGCTGTTCCTGGGGGCGCCAGTGCCCTCAGTCACGTAGCCAAGTCGGCCCTGACCTGTCTAGGGTGTCAGCTGGTGTTGCACATGGACACAATTTCGGGAACTGGATTCTTACCCATGCCGGAGCGGTCGACGTAGATCTGCTGGGCGGGAGCGCCGACGTTGTAGAGGATCAGCTTGCCGTCCTCGATGCGGAAGTCGGCGGCGCCGTCGGACGGGTTCGCGCACACGGCGTCCTGGCGAGTGCCGAGGTTGAGGTAGAGAGAGCCCTTGGAGGCGCTGACGGGGCTGAAGTGGAAGTCGCTGGCGGACCGGAGAGCCATGAGGCTGAAGACGGAAGGGATCGGGGTGGGAGCATCAGAGGCGGCGGGCGCAGGCGCAGCGGCAGCCAGGCCGGCGAAGATCTGAGCGAGGGCGATGTTCTTGAAGTACATGATTGCGGTTTGGAGGGGTGCAAGTGTGTATTGATTGGTTGTTGAAGGTGGTAAAGATGTTGGTGAAGTTGTTAGTGAAGCTGTGGAGTTGTGTTTGGTGATGCTGAATAGTCGGATTATTGACGAGGAAAGCAATGCCTTATATAGCATCAACGAGGAGACGCTCGTATTTGATGTCGTCAGTAACTCTGGACTCGGCGGGCCAATTGACATCATGCAAAGGGGCAATACGAGGTGCGCGAGGGCCTGATGACCTGGCACCTGGACGATCTGCATTCTGCACGAGCGCGCGAGGTTCCGCGACGGTCCTCATTTCGCCACGTTATGCGGCCCAAAATGGAAAACCACAGCTCCACCGCGGTGCAGTTGGCTTGACACATACCTCCATCGGCCGCCCCTTTCTGCTTGAAACGTTTTGTTTGTCTTGGTTAGAGTGCGCGCACGAGCCTGTGGCGAGGGAGGGTCCAATGACATCAATGGGCGGAATGGGGATGGCGGAGAGAGGGGCGGCCCGGCCGAGGCGCAATGGGGAACGCTGGGCGACGATCTTGGCCTGTTGACTGCTGGATGTGACGGCAAGCGCACATGCATACGATACTATCCGAGACTATACTATTGGACAGATACTCGCCGAGTCCATGCCTCCTCTGCTGCGCCGCCTTGATGTGGGACGTCGCGCCTCGACCAGCAGCATTGAACCTGGTTGTCTACGGCATGTCCAATCACGGCGCCTCGGTGTTTCCATCTATTATTAACAGACAGACCCTTCTGATTCGGGTCCGCGTCCCCCGGAACTCAATTTCGACTGCCGGCTGGGACCAGACTGCTCACCGATGACGCGCGGTCCTCGTCGCGCCCTATGGTACACGTTTAAGCATCTCTGGTCTGGGCCGCGACATTGGCCCGCCTGCATGGGGACGAGGATGAGATTGGGATCAAACACACTACGGACAGGCCAGCAGCTCAATTGTGAGCGCGGCCGACGCAGAAGAGGAAAGAGAGGCTGTAGCATAATAGCATGGGGGCCTGCAGAGGTGAATAGTATCCTACAGCAAGACCATAAGCGCACCGCATCGCTCAATCGCATCACATCTGGCACAGAAGCCATCCCAAGCCATTCCATTCATTCCCAAGCGCCGTCGTCACACGTGGAACCAAGCGGTCAAGATGTTTGTGGCCGCCTACTTGAGCAGCTTCCACGAGCCCGTCTCGGACCAGATGCGCGAGTACCACTGGTGCAGCTCCTCCATGCGCGGCGGCATGGGGCCCTTGTTTCCTTGGACCTTGCCCTCGCTGGGGAAGAAGCAGCTCTTGAGCGTCAGCTCCACCTCGTCGCGCGCCCTGTCGACCTTGGCGCCGATGACGAAGATGCCGTCCGAGGCGCGCAGCCCTTGCTTGCGGGGCGAGTCGCCGCAGCGCACCGTGATGGACGTGGGCGTCTTCTCAACCACCTCGAAGTGGTCCGTGATGCACGTGCCCAGGTCGTACGAGCTCCTGGCCAGGTCCTCGCGCTCCCAGAGGTGCTTGGCCGTCTCGGGGCCGCGGTACTTGTACTCGAGGTAGCGGCGCTGGACCTCGAAGCCTGGGAAAGTGGTCAGTATTGAGATCAACAGAGGCGGGGACTGCGTGGAATGCTCACCCCAGCCGCTCCACACGCCGCGGCAGAATTCGAGGGCCAGGTCGCCGTCCTTCTCGAGCAGCTCCGGGCGGATCTTGCTCATGGCGATGCGGTGGATGCACACGTCCTGGGTGGTCGGGTTGTGGTTGGGGTTGAGCTTCTTGAAGGGCCGCGACGACCACACGGCGTCGCTCACGGCCAGCGGCGACACCACCGGGTGGCGCGCCGCCAGGTACGCGCAGGCGCTGGTGGTGCCCAGCAGCCCAGTGAAGACGGCCTTTGTGATGATGCCCATTGCTGCGGAATTGGGGCTGTGGGATGTGGGTTTGAGGCGATTGAGGTGGATGGGATGATTGAGGCAATGTGCTGATCTGATAGGGTCGCGGTGAGAAGCCCGGCCCGAGCTGGAGCTCCCCCCTCACCAGTCTCAGGGCTCTGGTTATCGTTGATTTTGGCGGGATAACGTTGACCCAGTGATGCACCCCTGGCAATAATGGGGAATAATGGTTCGGGTCTAGGGAGCTCGAGACGAGGGATGGTCGGAAAGAAAACCCCGCAGTGTATAAATCACGAATGGCCTTGTTGTTACTGGCTAACTGACTGCATAACTTGCATTAGCCCAATCAGGCCATTTTATACCTGTATATGCACTAAGGATTGCACAATGGGGTTTCTTGATTCAGTTGTTTATTCTTCAAACACCTTTTCTCAATTCTATAACCATGTCCCCAGCAAATCATTAAGCAACTGCCGCTCATAATACAATAGATCTACCATTCAGAAACAGCACAGCCACCGAGGCAGCATCATCAACGGCGGCCGACCCTTGCTGGCGATTGCTCATCAAGTGGGATGAATGCATAGTCGCAACGTCTGCGCAGCCACGTTTCATCTAATCCATTACGTCCTCAATTATCGTCACATTACCAGTTTGCTATGCATCCTCCTCCCTGCATCGTCGTGGATATACGTGATCCACATGATGCGTAACAGCCTCTTCCGCGCTCCCTCCCACGACACATCAGACCCGACAACCATCGCCCATCTTTCTCTCACCCAGGCTTCTTGCACATCAAGAACGGTGATGACGCCGACCATGAGCAGCCAGAACAAAGCCTCTTGCATCTCTGGCGTGGATGGATCCAGCCGTTGGCACGCCTTGCTGAGCCGCTCTGTTAAATACGCCGGCCTGTCGGTCACGCCTGGGATGCGAAACGTCGTCGACAAGTAGGCGAGCATGCCCAGTCTCATCGCCTCCCCCAGAATGTCACCGTCCTTTTCGTCGGGATCCGTCCCGCCGCGTAGGTGCAGCAGACGAGACTGGATCGAGGTAATCGCAAGCTGAAACTCTTGCCCATCCAGTCTCGTGTTCTTGTGCATGTGGTGATTTATCGTGTCCGTCAATTGCTGAAGATCCCAAAAGGCGTTGCACAATCCGGGCTCTAGATGACGCGTAGCAAAGAGCCGGAACTCATGAACCCCTGGGGAACACATCGAGCCGGGCGATTCGACAGCCATTGGTAGCCGGTATAGAGACTCGAACGACTCAGGACTCGGCAGCAGCTGTTGGCCCTCGCCCGTGCTGAGCGCCCACGCAAGATCGAGCCTTGCAATCTTGAAGATGAGCTTCGGCTTGTCACCCAGCCCAGCGATGCCGCCTCGCATGTGGAGGATCCTAGCTAGACCCACCAAGTGCGATCGCGAGGCAGCTTGGTCGCCCAGAACGCCCGTTAGCAGTGCCAGAGTCATGACGGCGTACATGATGGCGTCGAGCTGGTAGGTCCCGGGCTTGGAGAGCTTCACCTTCAGCAGCGCGTGTGAACGCCAGAGGTGGAACCATATCTTGCGAGAGGGAGGCCGCTGCTGGAGGAAGTCATCAATGACGGCGGCGGCGAGAAGGGTGCAGTGGACGTAAATCTCATCCTGAAAGAGTAAACTGAAGTAGTCGAGCTCGACGAGCAAGTTGAAGTCGACGCATTGCACGATGGGGTACGTGTACTTCATGGTGTCGTATGTGAAGACTAATGGGTGCGTGAGTGGCGCAGCAGAGGAAAAGATCCAATTTCGACTCACACTTGAATAAGAGCTGCTGAGACTCATCGTTGATATCCATGGAAAGGGCAACAAGTCTCAGGTCAGGAGGGGAGGGGCGCGGAGGTGCTAACGCTCGCTTCGAACGGGTCTCGAGAGCCTTGCTGGAGCTGCTTCTTACATTTTGAACCTCGCCAGTGCTAATAAAATTAGACTTGTCACTCTTTGCAATCTTCCTGGCCTGCTGGATTGATCGTCTTGAACCCTCCCTCCTGTTTTTGCCTCGCATGCAATGGCTCCGTATCATGGACCTGTCGCCGGTCGCCTTGAGCTTCCCGGTGGAGCCGTCGACGCCGACAAAGGCAAACTGGGGTGGTATAGGGCCAGCCATTGCTGCCAATGAAGGTGGGCATGTGAATCGAGCCAGGGGACCCGGGAGCTGTGGTGATTGTTCCCGAGGATCTCTGAATGGTGGGGGTCGTGGCAGGTGGCTACCCTGCGGTTGAAAAACCAGTTTGATATCCTCTTTCGGCAGGTATTCGTCAGTGTGTCGTCTACCTAGTGATAGTTTGTCGTCTGTAACGACATAGAACGGGGATGAATCGGCCTACCCGCTGTGCATTGACGGAGAGAAGACAATCGTGTCGACTGACGGCCTTGTGCCTTATCCCCGGATGATGGAGATTGCCGTCTCCACTATAAGAGGCCCAATCATGGCCACTGGCTGTCCCCTCCCTGTCACCTCTCGACCAGACTGATTGCCTATTTTGGCTCTAGCCGTGCGCCCACCAGCATTCTAGTGGACACCAACCATGACGCGCACTTCCAAGGCTCCTCCGTGGTGTCCGTCGTGGATGAGATTGAACCACATTGACTGTCAACTTGGGAATAGCTGAAAGGGTGGAAGCTTCTATCCGGAAGCACGGGGCTCGTAATTACCTGAATCATCATGTGGAATTCAGTGGCAAAAGGATCCCAAGTTCTATAAATTCTCAAATGCTGCCGGGCCCTGATCCTCTTCCGCCCATATCCATCACCACCAATTATTCATCACGGCATTCAAGCTGCAATGTCTTCCTCACTAAGCCCCCCCGAGGGCTCGCCGGGCTCGATGTTCTTCAAGTCCCAGTTCCGCACAAAGGCCGTCCCGATCCCCCCCACCACGTCCTTTGCCGGTCAGACGGCCATCGTGACCGGGAGCAACTCCGGGCTCGGCCTGACCTCTAGCAAGGAGATGCTGGAACGCGGCCTCTCTCGCCTCATCATGGCCGTCCGCAGCACCGGCAAGGGAGAAGCCGCGGCGTCAGATCTCCGCAAGGCGTATCCTAATGCCAGCATCGACGTCTGGGCCCTCGACATGGCGTCGTACAAGTCCATCACCGGGTTTGCCGAGCGCTGCCACTCCGAGCTGCCGCGCCTCGACCTGGCAATTCTCAACGCCGGCATCACCCAGCGGGAGTTTAGGCTGTGCAGCGAGGCGGGCGGGCACGAGGAGGTGTTCCAGGTCAATTACATGTCGACGGCGCTCCTCGCGATCCTGCTGCTGCCGACCCTCAAGCCCGGTGCCCAGGGCAAAGCGCCAGGCCGGCTCACAATAGTGGCCTCTGGCCTGGGCTTGTTCTCCGAGTTCACCAACCGCAATGCGTCGCCACTCATCCCCTCCTTTGACGAGGGCGGCGCGGACTGGAGCGTCGCCAAGGCTACTGAGCGCTATAATGTCTCCAAGACTCTTGTCTTTATGCTCGTGCAGAAGCTCGGAGAGTTGGTTTCGCCTGACCACGTCATCGCCAACGCCGTGGATCCGGGACTCTGTGCTGGATCGGCACTGCACCAAGACCTGCCCATGATGGTGCGGGCCACAATGGGTGTCATAAAGGCTATTGCGGCTCGCTCGTTGAAGCAGGGTGCTTCGACGTATGTGGATGCCGTGGCCGTCAAGGGAAAGGAGAGCCACGGTAGCTTCATATCGGACTGGGCCATCTCCCCGTAAGCCATGCCCCTGTGTTCTACATGGCTATTTATGATGATTGTTCTGACATTTGTTTCCAGGTGGCATCCAATGATGTATACTGCCGATGGAAAAAAGACTGTTGACCGTCTGTGGGACGAGACGCTGCAGGAGCTCAGCTTCGCGGGTGTGCAGGATATCCTGGGTTCAATGCGTTGACGGTAGAGTAGGGAGACTCGTGCAGTTGCTTGTTTCTTGCTTTGGATCATGTATCATAGTACAAACAGAGCCATATTTCGTTTCCCATCATACCCCACGCCTCACGCTAAGCTTGGAATCGTCCTCATCTTGCTAATGACGGCACTCAGCCTGTCCATGTACCTCGGCACCACTGTCTGATCCGCCTCGAGGTCCTCCTGTGCCCATAGGGTGTGTAGCCCCTCACGCATGCAGCCCAAGTCGCGCCCAGTGCCGGCTTCTTGGGTCCGGCGCACGAGATCAAGCATGGCGACCCTGTGCTCGTCGGTGCGCGCCTCATTGCCCAATATGAGCAACGGGAATTGTAGCGTGCAGGCGCGGACGGTCGACAGTTTGCTGAAGGCAACGTCCACGAGAGACTGGATACCGCCCTGCTCGCCCGAGATGCTCTCTCTGATGCGTGCCAGGTAGATGACTGCTGCCATTTGATAGAGATCAAGCATGTCTGATGCTGTTGAAGTAGAATCCTGCGAAGCGTTCCCTCGGCCGAATACGTCGTTGGTGACCTGGTCCTGACCTTCTAGTGCGTTGAGACTGCGAACCAACGTCAAAGCTGCGTCGTTGGTATCCAACCTTTGGGAGAGCACATCGAAGATACCGGACAGAAACTTCAAAACGGCATGGGATCGCCCTGAGACATCAGGCATCTGATGAATCGAGTTAGTTGAGCTAGTGCTCAAACAGAAGGGCAGACTTACGCGAGGCTGTGAGCTCAGATCCCCTCCCCAACTATGGTCACCCTGCATGTCGATTTGCTTCGCCATGATGGTCTCTACCGCGCCATGCCGCCAATGCAGAATGCTAAACTGCGCAATGACATCGTGGTAATACACCCAGTCCAGCAGGTCACTCACAAAGGGTGCGTTGGTTGCGTAATCGAGCCGGTTTGCCGTGATTATAGTTTTGACCCCACGAAGGTACCACAGCCACTGCCCGCTCGTTTCCGACGAGCATTGCGCCTTGAAGAAGTCAGCATTCTATTTCTATAACTTTTATTCTTGCCTAACAGACGGAAAACCCACCTCAAAAGAGCAGAGAAGCATGCCTGCGGCCACATGCTGCGCCGCTTCTGCTGGGCCTAGGGGTCCGCCTTTTGCAGAGCTGGCCAGCTCTCTGATGGCCGACGTTTTGAGCTGGACCGCCCGATACTGGAGTCCGTCGCGACAAAGCGACGACAGGGCAAGCATGGCGAAGAGGACTGCTTTTGAGGGTGCAGAGCCGTTGGAGAGGGCCATCTGAATGATCATGTTCCGGAACCCGGCCGTGTCTTGATTGAACGTCGATAAGGTGGAGAAGCCAGTGGAAGCAACTGGGATAATACAAGTCAGCGGAGCCGTGCATGGCCAGCTTCCAACTGCTTACTCACAATAATCGACTAATTCGTCTTCCCGGCCCGGTAGGGGACTGGGTTTCCATTGATACCGCAACGGGGCGTGGAGCTGGCCAGGTGGGATCACGTACGAGCCTGTCACCGGGTCAGTGAGCCGTCCGAGGCTCTGAGCGGAGTATCGTAGTACCTCTTGCGTCTAAGCTAGCCAAGTACTTATGCAAATCCATGTCTAGAAACGAGGTGTGGAGTACGTGAAGCTTAGGGAACTTGTTCCAGTTGGCCCTCGTGGGAGGCGGCTTGCCAAGCATCGCCCGCTTGGTGTCATTGTCCTTGGGCCATGATAGACGGACGCCGTATCCCTGGCACTCTCGCCTGATACGGGAACAGTTTCTGCAGGAGGGCAAAGATCGGTCACATCGCACCCTGCGGTCTGCAGGAGGGTCAGTGCGACGAACGGCACAGGTGTCCAGTCACTACATGTAATCAAGCGCACCTTTGCAGGTCCAGCAGCCAACCGGCGCCAAACTCGGTTCCAGGCGGTTCTCAACCATGACGATAGTATATAGCCCGAAGAGGCAGCTGCATTTCTTGGATCTTTTCAGGCAGTACTATTGCGGCGGAGTTGGCGGAGTAGTGGTGGGGCGTGAAGGGCGTCAGCACTGGCGTCGTCGCATTGGCTTACATTGGTGTCAGCGGCTTACTTCGTCAGCCCACTCCGCATTTGATGGGCAAGTATTCGCGAAAATTATGGGGCTCTCAAGCGTATTACAAATGGCTTCTTGCCAGCCGTGTCACCTATTCGCGATAGCGGTGTGCTGTGAGATTGAGTCTTGAGCATTGGCGTCGCGTATAAATATCACAAGATGAGCTCCGTGTTTATTCTAATCATCGCAACAAGGCATCACGACTATTTTCTTTTAGTAAATAAATCCTGTCAAGAACAACACAATGTCCGCGTACGTCATCACTGGAGTCTCCCGCGGCATCGGGGTAAGTGCATCCTGGTCACGTTGAGTTTCTGTTTCTAGATATTGACTCCCGCCAGTTTGAACTTCTCAACCAGACCTCAGCCAACCCTGCCAACACCGTCGTCGGTCTTGTGCGCGACAAGGCAGCGACAGACGCAAAAGTGCAGGCTGAGATAGGCCGGTCCAACATCCACATTGTGCAGGCCGACCTGACGGACTACGAATCTCTCAAGGTAAGCCTACTCGACATTAGAATTTTACAAATGCTCAGCCTGTCAGAAATCCGCAGAGCAGGTGTCCAAAATGGTCAACGGATCCATCGACTATCTCATTGCCAACGCTGCCTACATCTCACCCTGGTCTGCCTTCTCCCCCATGGCAGAGCTGTAAGTGCCCATGACACCTACTTGACGCGCACGGTCTGAATGGAACTCCCGCGTCTAGTGGTAGCGACCCCAAGAAGCTCGAAGACGACCTCCTGCAGTCCTTCCGAATCAACGTCGTGGGAAACATCCACCTCTTCAACTTGTACATGCCCATGGTCCTCAAGGGCACCATCAAAAAGGTCATCACCCTCACCACTGGGTATGCCGACGACGCCCTGACATCTCAATACGCAATCCACGAGGCGGGCCCCTACACCATCAGCAAGGCAGCCATGAACACTACCGTGGCCAAGTACGGCGCCCAGTATGCGCAGCAGGGCGTTTTGTTCCTGGCCATCTCCCCGGGAGTCGTCGAGGTCGGACACTACACTGATCGTAAGCACCTTGGCAAGAAAAAACATTGCTAAAATCTCTGCTAACATTTGCAACAGTGTCGGCAGAGCAGGCGGCGCAGGCTACGGCACTAGGCGGCAAGTTCATGAAGTATGCACCCCACTTCAAGGGCCCCATGACGCCCCCGGTGGCTGTCAAGGAGGTTCTGGCTGTTGTGGAGAGGGCTAGCCTTGAGACTGGATACAATGGAGCCTTTGTCTCTCATTTTGGTAACAAACAGTGGCTGTAAGGCATGTGCTCGCATCCGTCATAGGTACATGATGGGTCATACACTTGGGATGGCTATCAACGCCGACTTGTGATTGCCAATTATTCAGATAGTATTTATGAATGCAAGGCCAGAGCTCCCTGCGTGTGCTCCCATACTTTCCCCTGTGCCCTTTCTCTCAACTTATCCAATGCGTCCTTGTTCAAGCTGGCATCGCCGTACTGGTTCACCAGGAACAACCCAGGACCGCTGTTCCCTTCAAGGTTGACTGCTCCTGGTAGGTCTGACGGAATGCCTTGTCCTCCATACACAGCACTGGTACTGAGGAACAAATGTCGCTTCCCCGATTCCTTGGGGTTGACACCAATGAGGCTTATCAATGGCTCAACAATACCCCAGAATAGCCAGTAGAGTGGCGAGGTCATCGGAAGGCTGGCGCGTATGTTTCCGGTGTTGACTTGGCCTGGAAACGCGTGGATAAAGGTGACAGACTTGTCTTGTTCAGCCAGCTTCTCCATCATCAAGGTGTTCATTGCGATGAGTTGAACTTGAGATTTGATTGCGCCGAATGCGCCCGGTTGCTTGAGCTCCAAGTCGTCCACATTCAGGTCCGCTTTCTCCAGGCCACCGCCCAGTACACTAACGACCCTGCAGAAAGGAGATGATCGTAGAATTGGTAGGAGGTTGATGATGAAGGCGATTCTGGAAAAGTACTGGAGTGATTGGCTGGTCTCGAGGCCTTCGCTTGTTTCCGTTCGCCCTCGCAAGGGAAGCGACCCGGCCGAGAGAAATAACAGGTCGAGCTGTGACTCTTTCGACTTGATTTCATTGCAAATGCGGCCGACATCTGCCAAGAGCGATATGTCGCCTTCTGTCCAGATGATTTCGGCTTTTTGGTTGGTTTTTGCTAGCTCCGAGATGCGCGCCTTCATCCGTGTCGCGGTCGATGGTCGCCCGATGAGGTAGACCTTGGTGGCTGAGCCTGACTCGATGAGTTCCGTGAGGGTCAGATGGCCAATGCCAGAGGTGCCGCCGACAAAGACTGCTACTTTTGGCGCATTGCCGCTCTGTAGCTGGGCGTTGGAGTCGTTGACTGCATCGAGGGTGACCATGGTGGCTGTCTTTGGAGTATGCAGGGAGAGTGGCCATGAGGGGTCGGCCATTTATTTCAAGGGCTTCTTCAGGCCATTTTATATAGAATTTGGCTCAGGGCAAATGAATGCGCCGTCATGGCGTCTGGTGATGTCAGGCATTGACAAGCGTGGATGGTTGGGCGGAATTCCGCCAGCTGAGTATCGAGGCAACCTAGCAGCCGAAATTGGCGGCAGCCTGTGGCTATTGGCTCAGGACGCTCTAGCTTATCCAAGCGGGCGGAACTCCGCCATCCTGCCCACCATCTCAACACGTATGGTGACCCCACGGACCAATGGCTGAGATAGAGATGACATGGGTAGCCAAGAGCTTGATACCCCTGTAGATCCCGTAATTAGGGGCATTTTCTGGGAGGTCGACGACTAAATGGTTCATTCTGTCTTCTGAATCCAACCCTCCCGATCAGGCCGACTGCCGCAGCCCAGAGGAGATATTGGAGCACATGCAGTTGGTTTTGCGCATTTGACAGGATGTCGATGTTATTTCCCATGCGACACGCCCGCCCCTGGCGGTCCAAGGCCAACTGGAGCTGATCACGGATGGCCGAAATCGAGGCACGCAGATAAAAAAGCCCAGTGGTCAATCCTGACGACCAATCTGTGTTCAGCATGAGGAATACGCATTTGCAAGAGGGCTAGTAGGTATGAGGAGGTAAGCAGTAGTGTGACAGCTTCTCCCATGGGTGCAATTGCCCCTGATCGAGTGTTTTTACTCTAATAAATGCAGTAGCGAGCATGAGCGGGCCATTTTTAGCCTACCAAGGGTGCCCGATACGTCCTGCCTTTCCATGCACCTGGTTTCCCAGTATGGCGATGCGATGCAACAAAAGACAATATCACAATGCCCTTCACACCTAGAGGTCAGCCTGACAGAGCATCCTTTTTTGAATAGCAAGACTCGCACCCATTTTCCCTGCGCGCACTTCAAACCCCGGTATGTGCTTACGCCATGTGGGAATAAGGACGGGTTTGTTGGTCCTTGTCGGGCCGATTCCTACAGCTGATGCTGCTGCTGCTTGGTGAGCCCACGAGCCTACTCAGCGCTGAGGAATGGAAATAGCGTTTAGGGATCGATGGTCCAAAGCTAAAACCCCCTCTCATCCTTCACTGCAATGCGGAACCCGTGGCTGCTGATGAGTGAAGCAGCCGTCACCTGCATCGTCGGACAGGGAAGCAGCATCACGGCAGACTCGGTTGTCCATTTACAAATACCAGCCCTGAGGCTCAAAAAGAAGATCAAGGCAGCGTGATGCTAGCTTTCGGGCCGTTGGCGATTGATCCGCTTTATAGTGGGTAAGATGCCGAATGCCGCTTGAGCCTCAACATTCGATCACAGATGCCGCGCCAGGGTCCCAAGATACCGCCACGCCTGCTATTCGCCCATTCTCGATGTTGCAGATGCAGTAAAAACTTGGCATTTCTTCTCATAAGATCATACGTTTGCCTCGAGCGCAATTCCTCTACTTGTTCTTAAATTCTGGGCTCCGCCAACCAAGAGCCGTCCCCCGTTGCGGGCTTCGGCTGCCGCAAAAAAAAAAGGGCCGACCAGAGGCCATTTGACGTCAAAGGCTCCGCATTCGGATTGACCGGAGCCGTCGATTCGGGGCAAAATGGGGCGGGCCTTGCAGCGCGGGATGTGTAGAATGCCCTGACGTTGGCCACATGCGACTGATGATAAACCAGGACCCATCCCACGGTCACAGGTCGAAGCCAAGTCTGATCACAGGGATGATGTGGGACTGATGGGATCCATAAAACATTTGTTGAAATAGAGCCCCCTTCTCGCACTCTCTCTGCCTTTGCCCCGATCAGATTACTTATTCAGAGGCCTTTGCCTGAAGATAAACGACTGCATTCATCGACAATGGCCAAGATATTACATACGAACGAGCGCCGTGAGGCTTCTCCGGACGCCACGCAGAAGATGGACGAAGCCGACGGACAGAAGATCACATTCAGCGCCTGCTTCCTTGGACTCGTGGCGAGCATTGGCGGCTTCATGTTTGGATATGTTAGGTAGGCCACCCATCCGACGTGTTGACCCGGCCACCGTCGCTCATTGGAACCAGCGGTCAAATATCAGGCTTCTTCCTCATGGACAACTTTGCCCACCGATTCGGAGAATTGCAACCGGACGGCACCTATACCTTCAGCGCGGCTAGACAGGGAACCATTGTCGGCCTGCTGTGCGTCGGCTGTCTGATCGGCTCCCTGATTTCCGGAAAGATGTCAGACGTCATCGGACGGCGATTGACAATTTCTGCCTCGGCCCTCTTCACCTGCATCGGCACCATTGTCGAGATATCATCCGAGGATACCTGGGCCCAATTCGCCGTCGGTCGCCTCATCACCGGCCTCGGCATTGGCTCCCTGTCCGTTGTCGTCCCCATGTACCAGTCCGAGAGCAGCCCGGCCCGCATCCGTGGCGTCCTCGTTTCCAGCTACCAGCTTTTCATCACGCTCGGCATCTGGACCGCCGAGATGGTTAACTGGGGAACAGAGAGCAATCCCAGCAGCGCATCCTGGAGAGTTCCCAACGGTCTCTCCTTCCTCTGGGCCTTGATCCTGGGTGGCGGTATTCTCCTGTTGCCCGAGAGCCCCCGATATGCCTACCGGAAAGGCAGGGAAGTGGAGGCTCGTAGTACTATTGCCCGACTGGCCGGTGTGCCCAGTGATCACCATGCCGTCAACAAGCAGATCCAGGATATCCAGCTGAAGCTCGAAGAGGAGCAGGCTCACCCCAACACCAAGTGGTTCGAGATCTTCACCGGCCCTCGCATGCTCTACCGTACATTGCTTGGAATTACCCTCCAGGCAGGCCAGCAACTGACCGGTGCCAACTTTTTCTTCTATTACGGAACGACGGCTTTTGCATCTACCGGAATCAGCAATAGCTATGTTACGCAGCTGATTCTGGGGTCTGTCAACTGTGCTTGCACGATTGTGGGCATGTGGATTGTGCAAAAGTGCGGCCGCCGCAACGCCCTCATCGTTGGCGGCCTGTGGATGATGATGTGCTTCTTGTAAGTCATCTAGCCATTCCAACTTAAATTAAGATGCTAAATCTATTCTAGGGTCTACGCCTTTGTCGGACACTTTGCCCTGGACTTGTCGAACCCCATGAACAGTCCCACGGCTGGAGCTGTCTTGATCGCCTTTTCTTGCCTCTTCATCGCTGCATTTGCGACGACCTGGGGACCTCTTGTCTGGACAGTGGTTGCTGAGCTATATCCCGCCCAGTACCGTGGACCCTGCATGGCTCTCGCCACTGCTTCCAACTGGTTCTGGAACTTGTAAGTCTTACCCACACCATCTCCGAGACTTGTTGACTAACCTGCGCCTAGTATGATATCATTCTTGTGGGTTTATTAATGTTCAGTCTTTGTGTTCTAGCTAACATATTTAGCACTCGATTTATTACCGATGCGATTGACTACCTGTACGGCCTCGTGTTCGCAGGATGCTGCGCCACTCTCGTCGTCATTGTCTTCTTCTTCCTCATCGAATCAAAGGATCGGACCCTTGAGGAGATCGACACCATGTACGTGCAGCGTGTTAACCCAATCAAGTCGAGCAAGTGGAAGGCCGAGGAGGACGAGAAGATTGCAGCCCACCGAAACCCGAGCCACGCCGATATCGAAGTTGTGGAGCACAATTAGGGAAATCTGCTTTTTTCATGATGGTGATGTGGAAGAATTTACAGTAAACACATAGGAAATATAACAATGAAACAGACTTACATGGGTTGTCACAACAAAGGATGTTTGCTGCCACAGTTTTCTACTGAGTGCGATGCTATTCGTCAAGGCGTAGTTGATGAAAGAAGGGAACAAATTCCAGCCGCTCGGACTGCCCGCAACCCCCAGCTTCCGGTCGTAACCTCTTTCTATCCACTGTTCTGTGTTATGAACATGAACGAACCTTTGTGATCTTTCTCGGCTGTCTGCTTTGTCCAGTTCGCCTAGAATCTGAACATGGCGAGTCTACCGAGTACATAACGCCGCAGCAATCCTTGGACGCTTGGTTTTTCTGGGTTGAGGCTTTCACAAATATTGGCATATCTGTATCACTCAACGTTTCATCGACAAGTACCCAAGGTCTGGATTGACGTGGGATCTACGCCCCTCTCTTTTCAAACAAGACAAACAAGAGAATCCAGTAACTGATCTATTCTTCACCGTTACGATTTAAGCCGCTAATTTTGAAGTTAAGCGGAACTACAGTCATGCCGAATCGCAGAGTCGCACGCGATGGTATCAACCCAGAGGAAAAGGAGGAGATCCTCAGCGAGCTTGATGGCATGATGAATATCCTCAAGCTAGCGTGGACACCAGGCCCCGTAGATCGGGCGAGCCAAGAGAGACCGTGGTCAGAATCCACTACAGACCATAGGGTTAGTCGATCGCGTTACTTTTTGCGCTGGGCAGCCAGGAACGGGCGTGCTGATTGCCTCCGACGATTGTTAGGCTACGGTGTCGATCCGTTGGCTGAGGACAATGAAGGCTGGAGTGCTCTTGATTGGGCCATCATCAGGGGACACCAAAACGTCATCGATATCCTGTTGGACCATGTTATTGAGCATCTGAGTCCCGACCAGAGCCACAAAGCCCTCATTCTTGCGGCCGAAGCGGGGAATGCCGAAGTGGTCGCAATCTTCAAAAGCTATGGTGGGGATCTTGACAGGAAGTGCCGTCAAGGCAAGACTGCGTTGCAGTGGGCGGTTGGCGGAGGCCACTTGAACACGGTCGAGGTTCTCCTGAATCGCCGCTTCGACCTGCTCAACTACCGTGACGACTCTGGCAACGTGCCGTTGCACTGGGCAATAGGGTATCCAGAAGTAGTGTACTTGCTTCGAGACTGCGGCGCTGAGCTGAATGTGCGCAATTTGATTGGACAAACACCGCTGCATTGGAGCGCCTATGCTGACCAGCGAGATGTTGCGGCCGAGTTGATTCGTGGCGGAGCTGATATCAACGCCCAGGATACTCACGGCGTCACTCCGTTGCATGTAGCAGCCATGAACGGCCACAGCGGCATGGTGCAGCTGTTGCTCGCAGAAAAGGCGGACACATCCCTCCAGGACGTCGCCGGATGGACACCTTTGCAGGCCGCACGTATCATGAGGCACTACCACGTGGTAGGGTTGCTCGCCAACGCAACCGATCCTAAATACGACATTGTACGCGCAAGTGATGGTCTAGTTGCGTCTGCAAATACCAAAACTTGGAACGAGTTGGGAAAGCTTGCCGTTGAAAAGAAGTCGCAGGGAAGCAATACTGTCCACGGCCTCCGATCAGCTGTGCAGAGCGAGCACATGCTGCGAGTGCTGGACCTGTTGGAGAGAGGCGCAGATATCGATGCCCGGGATGAGATTGCCGGCAACACGGCGCTGACTCTGGCCGCCGAGCTGCAGCTCTGGGAGTATGTCAACGTGCTCCTGCGGGAGGGCGCCAATCCCAACAAGCGCGACAGTAGCGGAATGGCGCCTTTGCACCACGCGGTTGAGAATGAATGCCACATGATTGTGTCCTCGCTGGTTTACTACAGGGCCGACATTGAGGCCGAGTGGTTTGGACGGACGCCCCTGCTTCTTGCTGCGTCCAATGGATATGTCGACGTATGCCGGGCTCTGCTCAACGCGGGAGCGAATGTCAATGCCAAAGACTCTAACGGACGCACCGCCTTACACTGGGCTGCCAAGCATGGCAAGCAGCATTTGACGTGGCTCTTGCTGGAAGAGGCGGCGGATGTGAATGCTCGAGACGCACTCGAAATTACAGCTCATGCGGAGGCATGTCGGAATTATCATTATAAGATTGCTGAGATGCTGCGGGAGGCTGGCGGAGTTTAGTAGCTCTTGGACTACGGATATGGAGTTGAGGAAGGGCGGGTGCGGTTGAGGGTGACGGAAAGACGAGATGCTGGAATTTGGATGCTCACTACGTTGGATGCGGCATAGCACGCGGGTTTGAAGACATGCAGAGTATCACGCTAGGAGTAGAATTTAGGCAAGAGCCAATTGGAATCCCCGCGTGCTTGAGCCAAATGGCGGTGTTGTAGATGGGGCCTTTGAGTCCCATCGTGGAGCTGAGTGTCTTTTGGAGCGCGAAGTATTGAAACCTGCATGCAAATATTAGAATATGGTGGCGGGCTGAGCGTTGGAATACAACTAGTGAACCGACTATTGATGCAGCTCGTGTATTGGGCGGCCTGAACTGACTTAGCTCAAGAGGGCCAAGAAACGACGACTCCACACAGCATCACATGGGAAGAAACATATATTTAGCTAAATCCTCAATTAAAAAGATCCCGCGAGGGAATCTCCTCAAATACGAGTTTGCAGCGGCAAAATGTTGGCTACCGTTCTCGTCGGCGTGTCCGTCTTCATTGGCCGCGGCCTGGCTGCTGCGCCGCAGGCTTGTAACCGAGACAACCTGTTCCGGTGCTTCATCGACCAGCGCTACACTGCGCAGGCGAGCGAATTCTGCTCGGACCTGTCACCGTCTACAGTGACTGTAGCTGTCGTAACAGCGACTGAGTGCGTCCATTTCCTACTTGTTACGCTGCCAGGGGCTAACCATCCTAGAACGACAACCGTGGAAGCTCAAGTCACGCTTGAGGGCATCACGAACGTCGTGACTTCTACGCAGACTACATATACAGAAACGGTGCCCACTGCCACCACTACAGTGACGTTGGGCCTGGGGGATCTGGCAAGACGTCAAGTTGGCGCCCAGCCGCCCAAGTGCATGACGAATGGCGTCACCTATCCCGCCAGCAGAATCACGTCGGCCTGCTCTTGCATCAACGTGCCAGCGACTACCATCAGCGTCACATCTACTGCGGCAACCGAGACCAGCACACTGGTGAGATGATGTCGAGGACCCTGTGGCTTGAAGCGCGCTGACGTGTAGAACAGACCATCACATCGTACACGACGCCCCAGGCAACCATCACGACGTGGACGACAGTCTCCATGGCCACAACTGGGGGAGTGCACACGGTGACTGTGGGACCCCCTCCCGGAACCAACAGAATTGTCAATAGCGACTTTGAAAGGGGCATCGAGGACGGCTGGACGCTTGAGCCCGACACCTGGAAGGCCGAGCTGTTGGCCTGGAATGTTGTTCCTGTCGACGGCACCGGATCTCTTAAGATTACGCCCGACTCGACCCATATCGGCATCCTGCGACAAAACAACCCCATCTACCTCGAGGCAGGCGCCTACAGGGTCGGATTTTACTCAGCTGTGGCCCTCTACCCAGTCTCGTCGTGTGGAATCAACGATTGGGCGTTTGACTTTGTCAATGTCCAAACAAGATCGAACACGTCGGTACTTTCCGGGCCTACTTCCAAGAAGATTTTGAACAGGGCATTTGTCTGCCCGGTCGACGTCGGTTTCCGCATCGAGGAGGGTGCAGCTGGGCTGTATGAGATGTCTATGCGGTCGACGAAGACTTGGGTCCCGCCGGTTGGGCTGGACGGCTTCTCGCTGAAGCGGACATCTGATTAGATGGTCAGGTTTTGGTGGTTAAGTTGGTCTATTGAGTTATGTTGGTGGCACATTGGGGGGTTCACATGATCTGATATTTCTAGTCACAGCGTTGGAGGCTGGATGCACGGCTTTAGTGCGCAAGGGACATATGTAACTTCACTGGCGCTCGGCATCTGCATCCGAACATGATATCATCCGCCGGAAATCAAAGTCCGCAATCGGGCTCACCACATGCAAATCCATCCATTCAGAGTTGCATCGTAGGCGTCTTCCCCTCATCTCTTACTCAGCCAGCAGCCAATGAAGCCACCCTCTTTTGTTGAGATCCACTTAATCATCCTGACTACGCGTCCGGTCACTTGCCGAAATCCCTCAGGATGGACTCGTATTTAAAGCAGCACCTCCAAATTCATCTTCATTCTTGTTCTTCATCTTCTACAGCTTACTTTCGCGTCCCAATCCACACGCTTTTCAACAATCCTCATCCAATCTTTGGTACGATGTGAAGCCAAAGAAGCAGACACGGCCACCATGGCCCGTCTTCGCTATTTACTCTACGTATCAAGGTAACGTTTAAAAGAACGCATCCGGGTGTTCGTCTCGTGCCGCTGCGCGCCCTCTAGCATGTCGAGAGGCATTGTCTTGTCCTTGGGTGACCACATCCAAGACTGCTGGAGGCTGCGCAGCGACTGAGTCGATCTGAGAAATACCGGTGAACTTGATCTGGATAATACCAGCGAAAGGACATGCTTCTTTGAAATCTTCTCCCCTTTTGACCATGCGTGGGTGAAAACTAACCCCCGCAGCATCGCGCTTGATCCGTCAACATGTCGACCGACAAGATCACCTTCCTGACCAACTGGTATGACACAGGAGCTGATGGTTGTCTGACTTGGATCATGCATTGACACATGCAGGCACGCCACCCCGTACCACGCCCCCGTGTACCTGGCCCAGGCCAAGGGATACTTCAAGGATGAAGGAATCAAGGTTGCGCTCCTCGAGCCCAATGATCCCAGTGTATGTGCCCGTGATGATCTTGCGACATGCGACTATCAGACTAACAACATCAAGGATGTCACGGAAATCATTGGCTCAGGCAAGGTAGACCTTGGGTTCAAGGCCATGATCCACACCCTCGCGGTAAGCCAGCATGAACACCTCTGGTCTCTCAGCGTCTAACACCTCCCAGGCTAAGGCCCGAAACTTCCCCGTCCAGTCCATCGGCAGCCTGCTCGACGAGCCCTTCACGGGCGTCGTCTACCTCAAGTCGTCGGGCATCACGACCGACTTCCGCACCCTCAAGGGCAAGCGCATCGGCTACGTTGGCGAGTTTGGCAAGATCCAGATTGACGAGCTGACGTCGCACTACGGCATGACGCCCGATGACTACACTGCCGTGCGCTGCGGCATGAACGTGTCGCGCGCCATCATCAACGGCGACATTGACGCGGGCATCGGCCTGGAGAACGTCCAGATGGTCGAGCTCGAGGAGTGGCTCGCCGCCCAGGGCCGCCCCAAGACAGACGTGCAGATGCTGCGCATCGACGAGCTCGCTGAGCTGGGCTGCTGCTGCTTCTGTACCATCCTGTACATTGGAAACGAGGCCTTCCTCGAGGCGCACCCTGCTGAGACGAAGGCGTTCCTCCGCGCCGTCAAGCGCGCAACCGACTATGTGCTCGCCGAGCCTGAGGCTGCTTGGGCCGAGTACGTCGCCTTCAAGCCCGTCATGGGCACCGAGCTCAACCGCAAGATCTTTGAACGCAGCTTCGCCTACTTTTCCAAGGACATGAAGAACGTGCGCCGTGACTGGGACAAGGTCACCAAGTACGGCAAGCGCCTCGGCGTCCTGGACGAGACCTTTGAGCCCAACTACACCAACGCGTTCCTCGAGTGGGTGCTTGAGCCCGAGTCGTCGGACCCGATCGGCGACCAGAAGAGGATTGCGCAGCTGCAGAAGGATGTTGCTGCCTCGGGCGGGTTCCATCGCCTTGGATCCGTTGCCGAGACCAAGGCTTAATAGCACCAAGACTCTCTGTTGGGAGACGGGATGGAATCTGGGAATCAGGAATCAGGAATCAGGACTGGTTGGCAGGGCTCAAACTGTAGGATGGGTTGCAATAAGCACAATAACTACTATAGGGTTGGCACAGAGTCATTCAACATTTCTCTGCCTAAATTGATCTTCCACCCTCTCATCTGTCCAGGCCCTGCTGCTAAGAACGTTCATTATGAAGAATATGAAGGGAATGATCTGGAAATGCCTGGATGGCCCAAGGGTCTGCAACTGTGTTCGCCTTAGTCGACGGCGTGCTCATCCGCAACTGTATCGAATCCACCACCATACCAGCTCAGCCGTGCTCTCACAGGGCACCGTAGCTCAATGTACACTGCAAAAAGCAACCATTGCCGGACATTAACCAGCCCAGCAGCCTCGTCTTGGATTGTCACCTGTCAATACACGCGTAATGTCTCACATTGGGAACCCCGCCCTTGTAAAACACCAGCATGCTCTTCGCACCTCAACGCTGTACTCTTCCTCCTGTCAAATAACGTAGCCAGCTCTACCATGTTCGACGACTACCTTGAGATCCCGGAGCAGAGTATCGCTAGACCTTGGTGTGCACTTTGTGCACAGCCGTTCGCTCCTGTGGAAGCCGCCTTAATTGGTGAGCTTCGCGCCTTGGCTTTCGATTATTTTACTGACTGTGAATAGTTGGCGAAGGAGATCACCTCTCCCGGCGTCTTAACACTTCCTCCACCACCTCCTTGGCAGGGCTTCCTAACGGTGTGGGTGAACATGAGGGCCATAAAATAGTTTTTCTGGTCGACCTCAGCCATCGAGAAGTATCCCAGGATGATAGTTTGTTGTTTGCCTGCCACTTCAGCTGCATCAAAACCTGGAAACGCAGCAACTGGAAATACAGAAATTCGCCTATTTTCCCGTTATTAGAGACCATGGCTGGCGATTTCGTTCCGCTTCCGCCCGACCTGAAAAAACAGCGAAAGCGATGGGAGCAGAGGCTTGCACAACGTGTCTCCGCTGCGTACCGCGTTCCCATGGAGATTGCACTCAGGATCGAACAATACTGCTCCATACCACTGAATCTGGCGTATGCACACTCTGCTTCTCAGTTGATGTGTGCTAAAGCCTACGATACAATTGATCTCTCGTGCCCAACTTGGGTCAGATTCGTGTCGTTTCGGGGTGGCATCTACATCGCGGGGCTATCAAACAAGGTACTTGCCTCTAGCCCAGGACAGCACATCTTGCGAATTGTAAAGCCACTGCAGAGCGGAGGCTCCGTCTACCTGGGATACGATGCCCTCGGCATCCAAATGATTGTTTATGCGCAGCCCGCTGAAGTGCCGTTAGTTTCGAAAGATCGTGGCTCTGGTGGGAAGCGCTCAAAGTCGCCGACGGTGGAAAATGTCTGGTGCAAACCTCTTCTGATGTAAGCAAATCCCTGAAGCAGATGTGGGTATTTTACTGATGATAATATAGGGCATCAAACTCCGAAGAATATCCCTGGAAGGGGCCGGCGATAAACCCTCGTCTCCATTGTGGGTTATCCCCATGCCTGCCGAGAATCGTTTGCGAACTTGTCAAATCGGCCCCTACTCTGGCAGACCTCGGATGAACTTCTTTGAATGCAATAGCCCGACTACCAACGCTTTGTCAGCGGTTTGGAGCCGGTCCACCATTCTGTTCATCCGAAGTCATTGCGTAAAGGACGGGCGAGAAGCTGAGGCCAGGCGAATGTTTGAGAGCACCTACGATCAATATGTGTCTAAAACTGACTTACTTCGATGTCGTTTGGCTTTATATGCCGATCGATAAGGATGAGCGGGTGACTGAAATTTGGAAGCGCAAAGATCCAACTTTCAGATTTGACACAATTGTTGTAAGTGATGGTATCCGTCATTCTAGAGAGGTCTAACATCCCACTAGCTGAGGACAAGCCATGGCCGTATTTGGGAGCTTGGGCCGACATTGCCGGCGCGTATTAGACCTACATGGGCCTTGATTGATCAGCCAAGAGAAGAACCGACCCGAGTCTTCTTCAATGAAGCCTGCGACGGGACTAAGGTTTTGGCTTTTGAGACTCCCCAGCCAGCTGATAATAGAGCGACTCCTCCATCATTGGTTTATAGCTCACCATGCCCTGACGGACACAATTCATATTTCTATACCTCGACCTGCCTTAAAGATGTAGTGGGCATAACGACATGCCGGAATCCCATGCCAGAAGGCGCGTACTGTGGGCTACTCCTTCACTATACTGATGGCTCGGTACGAAGCTTGGGACAGATTCGGCTTGATGGGCTCCAGAGTCGGAAAAGTGTAGGAAGCTCTAGCGTTCTGGCGTACAAGCTTTCTTTAGGCAATCGTTTCGTCACGGAACTCCGGGTTAGTGAGGATAGCCCGGAAACAGGAGAAATAGCTATCCCATGGCTTGGCCGACTGGTCTGGTGGTTTTCATCTTATCGTTGTTCACTCGTGTATGAAGGAGAGGAGAAGTAGTACGCTATATTATGCAATGTAGAAGAGAGCGGTAGGAGAAAATGTGCGGCATGCTAGAGGATGGAGTCAATCCCTAGGCCAATGTTCACACCAAAGCTTTCTGCTTCGATGGAGATATCCCTTTCCTTGCTTGTACCAGTCTTTCCTTTCCGTGTACGTTTTTTCGCCATGCTTGTCTTTGTAGTAAAACTTGTCAGACCAAAACGTATGATCTTCCCTACGCACTGTGACCTCGCGAGGCCCGCTTCTTCCACCACCCCTTCCACTAGGATGGGAGCCACTAGGTTCCCCGGTTTCGTAAGACTGCTGGACTCCATAGTGCGGCTGGGCTTCGTAAGATTGCTGGACTCCAAAGGGTTGCTGCTGTTCGTAGCTTGTTGGTGCGCCACCGGAGTATGGACCACTGGCTTCCCCAGTTTCGAAAGACTGCTGGCCTCCATAGGGCTGCTGCTCTTCGTAGTTCGTCGATGCATCGCCAGTGTACTGGCCACTAGCTTCCCCAGTTTCGTAAGGGTTTTCGGCTGCGTAGGACTGAACAAGAAAGTCTTGCACACTCAGCTGCACTCTCGGTGCGTTTCTCATATTTAACTAGTCGCTGCCAAACTTGTTTTGTTAGCTACACAGGAAATACTATCTTCCTTGATTCGAGTACTATCAATTTCTGCCAGACATGTATGTGTGTGCCTAGGTGAAACTGGAAAGCTTTTCTGGACTCAACCTCTATTCTGAAGTATTATTAAAGGCCGAAATGGGTTCTTTTACCTCCGCGGAACGTCAAAGGGGAATGTCTGAACTAATCATGGACTGTGTAAAGGAAGAGGAGGAATTGACCAAACTCGAAGGATTCATCGAGCAGCTGCCGAATACTAATCAAATGAGGTGAAGTGGCCCTAGCTCTCAAGTTCGAAGGAAGGGTGCTCCTGAAGCGCCTGAGGCGCTCGCACAGGAACAGATGCTTCAAAAGCTCAAAGAGAATAGGGTAAGGAAGCTGGAGAATCGCAAACCTGTTGGAACAGATATGACGGGCTGTATGGGAATCCGAGCCACGTGTGATCGGTCGTTAAACCTAATGCAAAAGTAAACGTCGCAACTTCCGCGGGGGCCGTCTCCGTCTCATCCACGTGGCATGGTGAGCCATCGCCTCGACGAATTCATCCGTTTCAACGTCCAGTTGTTCAGGTGTCAAAGGGTTCAGCACTGATAGATCGTATTGAGGAACAAGGGGGCGAGAAACGAGGGCAAACCTTGATATCTAGCGTATGCATCCACTGCACGACAACGAAGTGGCAAATTACATGAAACATGTGTGGCGGGAATGGCCATGTCTTGTGTTAGCACATCCCCCTAACGCCACAGGCCCCCAGGCCGTCACGTGTGACCCAGCTCCTTGGGACACGCGAACTGGGCGCCCACGAGGCTTTTTCTCCCACTGAATACGAGTGCTCGTTTGTTGGGACTTCCTTCTTGCAGACTAGTCTGTGGCTGCTCGGATGTCCACGCAGCCGCGGGTTTGACACAACGTGTTTGGTCGCCCTGAAAAGGATGGGATGCGCAAAGTGGTGGCCGTGCGCAAGTTGGCGCCCGTGCTTAGGATGATGGGTGCACAAAATGGTGCCCGTGCGTAAATTGGTGGCCACATGCACAAATTGGTCGGGCGAGGTGTTAGTCCTACATATTCCAAGTGGTATTCCATGTATGCACGCGACGGTATCGGTGGTCAGCCTCGGTGTACGGTGTACGTGGGCATTTGATTCGCTTCTGCTGGCTTACACGAATATCCGTTTCTGTCCATGGGCGGCCGCCCACGCAACAATAGGAGCCGATTGTAGGCTGCGCAGGGCTGCTTGAGCAGGACCACCCTGGTCTCAACTCTCAAATGCAACCCAACTCTGGGGACGGCGTGCCATTGGGAACGGGTTCCTCTGACTCGTGCCTTTAGTTGTTTCCGGGGCGGACCGATCGGGTTCAGCCTTTACTTAGTTCTTCCAACGTTGTCCGTTGTCCGTTGTCCGATGCTTGGGTCACTGTCCAACTAGATTAGCTACCGCACCTCGCTTACTAGCTGTAGGAGCGTGGCTGTCCTCAGCTGCTGCACTCGTCTGGTGGCGCAAACGTCCACCACGTTGATGCGACCCAGTACCACTGACCCGGGTCCAACCCCAGCTCTGGCGTTGACAACTATCCAATGAACTATCCATCCCTGAACACGCCTCTTTCTGTAACTCTCCGCCAAAGCGTTGCAGTGCAGTAGGTCGGCATCTGTTGAATTATGTAAATCGTCGCTTAGGCGATATGGGGGCCAGCGCCACACTAAAATGGGGCATAGTGCCGAGGATCCTTACTAGATCGTTTTATATATCGGCGCTGTCAGCATGATTAATACAGCGGCCCCCATACAACCAGGTTTTGTGTTTGTGTCAATGAACCCAATCTGCTTAGTTCGCGTCACTCTCGTGCATTAGGGCAATGGTCTAATAATATTATTCAGCTTCCATGGGACCATTTACTAGCTACAGGTGGTTATATGGCCGGCTAATAATACGGAATAGCTACACCAGTTTACAGAGCCGTCGGCAATAAGGTTGGGACTGTAATTCTCCAGAGGATTCCCGGCAGTGTACATAGGATACTAGGAACAATGCACTGTCTTGTGTGTAACCCGTGGGTGATACAACCTGGTCAAGTTCTGAATATATATAAAGAAGCCGGCGATCTTGAGCGTGCTAAAACCAGACAGCCTGACATCACATCGGCTCTGCATCATATCCATCTTTCATCATGACATTTAGCGACTTACATCAGTTCTCCATTACCAGCAATGGCTTCCTGCCTAACGAATGCCCCCTAGAGGCTCTGCCAAATGTGTACTACGCGCCATGGGAGTACGCGGCGGCTAATATGCCGCAACTCATCGAGAGCCGGCGATTCCGAAGTGTCGTGGCCCAATGGCCCGTCCTAAGCACAGAGTATCTCACTACAGAGCGAGAATGGCAGCGCGCATACGCTCTCCTTGCCTTTATTACCCATGCACACATCTGGGGTGGTGACAAACCAGAAGAGGTACGGGTCACCGTGTGGACACAAGCTCATCGACCCTTTGGATAGCTAACAAGATCTCTATCCAGATCTTACCGCCGCAAATCGCAGTCCCCTTCCTCCGAGTATCAGAACACGTCGAGCTTCCCCCTGTCCTCACCTGCGCCGCTGTCAATCTCTGGAACTACGCCCTCGATGGTACAGACCTCGGCAACCCCTCACATCTGAGGGCACTCTTGAGCTTCACTGGCACCGAGACCGAGTCATGGTTCCTGCGCACCGGCATCGCCATCGAGGCCAAGGGCTGCCGTATCGTGCATCAGGCCGTCGAGGCTATGCACGCCCTCCAGAACGAAGACTACAAGACACTAGCCGCCACGCTGCGAGAAATCAAACACTGTGTGGAGGAGACGACCAACCTCCTCGATGTGATCCACCAAAAATGCGACCCCGAGACCTTCTTCCACCAAGTCCGCCCATTTATGGCCGGCAGCAGAGGCATGGAGGCTGCCGGCCTTCCCCGCGGCGTCTTCTATGACGAAGGCGAAGGCAAAGGCGAGTGGGTGCAACTCCCCGGCGGAAGTAACGGCCAGAGCTCCATCATTCAGCTCTACGACCTCATTCTCGGCATGGGCTACGGCGGTTGCGGCAATAAGGAGCGGTTCCACTCGGACACAAGGTTGTGCACACCCGGCCCCCACCGACGGTTCGTCCAGCGCCTAGCTGAGATGGGGAGCATCCAGAACTTTGTGGAGGACCTGTCGGGGCTGGCCCCCGAGCATGAAGACTTGCAGGGTGCGTACAAAGCCTTTGGGGACGCCATGACGGAGTTCCGGAACAAGCACATCCAGATCGTGGTGCGGTTCATCACCATCCCGCTCAAGAGGCAGCGCGAGGCCTCGAGGATGGTTTTGAGCTCGGGCCTGGGTGAGGCGGCGCCGTATGGGACGCAAGGCACGACACCCATCGCGTTCCTCAAGGATCAGCGGGATGCGTCCGTGGCCCTGGTTCGGCGATCATCGATACCGCTCTCTCCTATCTCTCCCATCTCTCCTACCGGGGCCATGCCAAGTATGATGAGTCTGGGGAAGCGGGGGGATCGGGTGGTGGGACCGGTTTTGGAAGGGGGTAGGGTCAGGGCTTAGATCCATTGACAAATAGTTCGGTTGTGTCCGGAGGAGACACAGCCGATTGTAATCCTCTCGTTTAGCTAGCGTGCTGTATTGAAGCGTCTTCCCTTGGTCCAAAGAGGCAGCTACTTTTGTTTGATGAAACCAATCATTTCCATCACAGTAATGTTCCACCGGAGAGCCAGTCTATAAAAGTGTTCATGTTACGTGTCGGCGGCCGCCACTGATAGCGGATTCAGCCTTGGCTATATCTGCAACAGCTGACTCGCGACACCTAGAGAACCCCTGTCTTTACGAATCGAACATGTCCTTGAGCAAGCATCTGCCAGCTACATCACACCGCATCACTCTGCCCGCTTCACAAACCTAATAATAGAATGTGCCTGACAAAATTGCCCGGGCTGTGAATGTCCTCCTCGAGCTCAATCCCGCCCACGGCGTCTTGGAACAGCATCGGCATGGTGCCAAAGTCGGTGTGCGCGCCGATGCCGTCCACCTTGTCCGTCGCGGGTGTTGGATGGTTATGCTAGGCATTTCCGCCGAAGAACGACAGAAAACTCACAAGTTTGCTGCCTCTCTCAGTGTTTGGCCACATGGCGAGAGGGCAGCGATGGTGGCTATACATGGATGTTTCATGTCCGCAGGCTCACACCACTGACTACCTGGTGAAATACGCGCTCATAATAGGGAGCATCTGACCAACCCTCGGCAGTGGTGCGGCAATTCTCGGGAACAGCCACCAGACCACGCGCTAATCCACCACTGGCACAAGCCTCCGGACTCGGCAGTACTTAGGGCCGGCACTGTCACTCGCTGCCTTCGGTACCTCTGCGCTTGCCAAGTTCCTCGGCACCAGCGCCAGTGGGTCGGAATCAGATGCAGAGCCGAGCTCAAGACCGGGCAGGTCCATTTCATCCCACTGTTGCCGTGATCAACTTGCCATTTCATCCTCTCTTCTTTCCTCCTACTTCTCGCCGTGTCCGTCTCAACCTGATTGCGACCGAGCAAGTCTACGCGACCATATCTGCAGGCATTGAGCCCAGCCTGATCCCAGCGCTCAGAAGCTCCAAGTGAACGACCCCGGCCTGAACCCTGCCACTTTCACGTGTCAATCGCGCATCGCATCGCATTGCATTGCATTGCATCATCACCATCATGGCCGTCATCAAGACCACGCCGCGCCAGTCGCTCACCGTCGTCGACAACCGCACAGGCAAGCAGTATGAGCTGCCGATCCAGCACAACGCCGTGTTGGCCACGGATATCAAGAAGATCAAGGCCGACGCGCAGTCGCAGGCGCACACGGACCGCGCCGAGGACGAGACCAGCCAGGGCCTGCGCGTCTACGACCCGGCCTACATGAACACGGCCGTCGTCCAGAGCCGCATCACCTACATCAACGGCCAGGACGGCATCCTGCGGTACCGCGGCTACCCCATCGAGCAGCTCGTCCACAAGAGCAACTTCCTCGAGACGGCCTACCTGCTCATCTACGGCGAGCTGCCCACCGCCGCCCAGTCGGCCAGCTGGAGCGACGAGGTCATGCACCACACCTACATCCACACCGACATCGAGGGCATGTTTAAGTCGTTTCGCTACGACTCCCACCCCATGTCCATGCTGGCCTCTTCCTTTGCCACCCTGGGCGCCTTCGCCCCCGAGGCCAACCCGTCGCTGCGCGGCCAGAAGCTCTACACCGACGCCGCAAAGGGCGATGTCGAGGCCCTCCAGATGCTCGACAAGCAGATCCTGCGCATCATCGGTAAGGCGCCCACCCTCGCCGCCGCCTCGTACCGCATGCGCCAGGGCCGGCCCTTTAATCGCCCCGCCCCGGGCCTGTCCTACACAGGCAACTTCCTCTACCTGCTCGACCACCTCTCGGGCGACGACTACCAGCCACATCCCGTCCTCGCGAAAGCCCTAGATGCCCTCTTCATCATCCACGCCGACCACGAGGTCAACTGCTCCACGGCCACCGTCCTCCAGGTCGGCAGCTCGCTCGTCGACCCCTACAGCGTCGTCTCCGCCGGATGCGCCGCCCTATACGGCCCCTCCCACGGCGGTGCGTCCGAGAGCGCCATTCGCATGCTCATGGAGATTGGCTCCCCCGACAACGTGCCCGCCTTTATGGAAAAGGTAGAGAAGCGGGAGCGCGTCCTCGTCGGCTTTGGCCACCGCGTCTACAAGAACGTCGATCCCCGATCCACCGCCATCCGCGAGCTCGCCGAGGAGGTTTTCAAGGTCACCGGCAGGAACCAGCTGCTCGACACGGCCCTGACCCTGGCAAACTATGCGCGCGAGAGCGAGTTTATGCGCAGCCGAAACCTATACCCCAATGTCGACTTTTACTCGGGCTTGATCTATCAGGCCATGGGCTTTCCTCTCGAGTACGTTTGAATCTGCCAACTAATGGAATAGTCGTCTTATTTGGATTCTGCTGACTCTTCTTAGCTTCTACCCCGTCCTCTTTGCTGTTCCGCGATGCGTGGGCTGGCTCGCGCACTGGAGGCAGCAGATGCTGACCCCAACGGGCGTCAAGATCTGGAGGCCCAGGCAATTGTACATTGGCAGCGGCGAGAGGGAGTATGTTGAGGTTGGCGACAGGCAGGAGAAGCGCGACGGCGACATCTTTGGTGCACCGACGCAGGTGGGCCATGGAGGCGACAGCAAGCGCAACCGACTGGCTACCAGCAAACTCTGAGTTACCAACAAGTTACAAGAGAAACTTGAGAAGTCGATTCGTCTACCAGTCAATTAATGGCTAATAGCATGAACGAACTCGGGCCCAGTCCAGTAGGGAGAAGGATCTTTGATAGAGAGTGTTTGATTATGGATTTGGACAGTACTAGCTTTGCAGCGGGTCTACGTTATTCACACTTTTTTGCAAGATTTTTTGGTCTTGAAAGATTGGCTATGTTGCTGTAATTCTGTGCTATCTGTACGATTTATGAGTCTGGCTAAACACTGGAACCTCCCCGGAACTGTGACTTTTCAAGAAAATACTCAAGCCATGGCAGCATGAGTGTGTTACTATAACCAGCACCTTTTTTTAGTTTAGTAGTTGTTCCCGACGAATTCCCAACCCCAGCTAATTAAGGTAGTAAGACAGGGCGAATATAACGATAGTGTACACAGTGATGGCCGAGTACTGGACCTCGTGGATCCAGGTGCGCCACCCGAACTGCAGCTTCTTGGCCTCCGGCTTGGGGTAAGCCACGCCGCTCTTGTCGTCTCGTTCCAGCAGCTCCTCGCGGGGAGGGCAGCTGGGCGGGAAGAGGGCGTAGTTGATGGGGACCCAGCACGACTGGATGCACGATAGCCACAGGATGGGCGGCCAGCCGGCGTGTGTGAGGATGGCCACGAGAAGGTCCTTTGTGCTCTGGTTCTCCTTGGTAAAGTTCCAGTACGTCGCCACGATGACGGAGGCGATGACGAACATGATGTAGATGAGGTGGATGTAGCAGTTGCAGTCCCAGAGGGTGGCCTTGAGGCGACGCCACAGGGGGGCTCGCAGCTTGGCGTCTCGCTCGTTGAGCTCGGCCTTTTGGGAGCCAGAGGAGGTGAAGACGGCGACCTTGCCTCCGAACCAGGAGGGCAGGAAGAAGGTGCGGACGATGGATATGGATTGGACTTGTTTTGGTCAGCTGGTGGAACCTCCCTAGGGATCTTGGAGCGCAAACACTTACAAATGGCCATCCACATGACGGCTCGGGCCTCGCGCTGACCGGTCAGGTATCCGCTGGGGAGGTACGTGATCCACTCGTTGACGCGGTTGATGATGTGGGAGGCGAACCAGGCCTTGATGAGCCACTTGAGCTGGTCGTAGTTGCTAAAGGGAACCAGGTTGCCGCCCGAGATGAGCACGACGGGCGAGGTGAACATGGAGATGACGAGGACGACGGTGAAGAGCGAGGCGACGGTGTAGACGAAGCCGCACAGGCGCTGGAAGAAGGTCATGTGCTTGACGAGCGGGCCGTATATGCAAAACTTGAGCTTGATGGCGGTCTGGCACGTTCCAATAGTCTGGGCTTGTTAGATGGGCACTGTACTTGATAAAGATGGGGAAAGAAGGCTTACCCATCGCGTCCTCTGCTTGAGGTGGCTGGTCAGGGAGTCAGGAACGGTTCCGTACTGCAGAGGCTCGTGGACAAAGGCGGTGGTCCAGCCGGTGCCGAGGAGCATGCTCGAGGTGCACACGTCCTCGGCCAAGGAGCCGGTGGGGAAGCGGCCGATGGAGTCGAGGGCCCTGCGGCGCATGATATAGCCCGAGCCAGTGCACCAGGCGACGCCGAGCGAGTCCTTGACGGGCTCGGAGACGTGGACGAAGAGGTCGAGGCTCTGGCAGAGGGGGTCGTCCTTGGGCACGTTGTAGAAGAGCTAAAAGCGTCGGTTAGTAACTGATGAAGGTGGACACTGAGGAATGGATCTCACCTGAGGCGGGCAGGCCATGGACGACTTTTCGTCCTGGATCATGTGCGGAATCAGGGCGCGGATCCAGTCGGGCTCGGGAATCATGTCGGCATCCAGTGCAGCGAAGAAGTTTGCAGCACCGCCGGGCAGCGTCTGGGTCTCCTCCATGGCATAGTTGAGGTTTCCGGCCTTGAAGTGGTGCGGCACGCCAGGGAACTTGGGCCTTGAGCGGTAGTACAAGTTATCAAACTGCTCAAGAGCAGTGCGCTCCGTCTTCTCACGCAGGCCCTGGGAGTTTCCATCGTCGCAGATGATGACACGGAAGCGCGAGGGCGGGTAGTCGATGTTGCAGGCGGCCTTTGCGGTGTCGAGGATCTGGTCGTCCTCCTCGCCGCAGCAGGTGATGATGATGTCGACCGAGGGCACATTGTCGCCAAGGATGCGCAACTTGGGCCGGTTGCGCATGCCGAGGGCGTGAATGCACCACAGGCGGTGCAGCAGCATGGGGATGAGGACGAGGATCTCGATGATGATGAAGGTCCAGGCCATCCAGTACGTGGTGTGCGCCTGACGCTCGGCGGACCGCGTGTAGAGGATACGGAGCACAAAGTAGATGAAGTACATGGCGATGGTGAGCACGACGAGCGGCGCGCTGAGGCGGTACAGCCAGCGCTTGAGCGGGCTCATGAGCTCAAAGTCGTCGTGCTTGGCCAGACGGGTGATGAGGTAGGCGTCCTCGTCCTCGCTCATGCCGGGGCGCACGTACGACGCCTTGCGCAGCGACTTGGGAATCGAGGGCACGCGCGGGGCCGTCGAGTAGCGCCGGGCGTTGAAGCTGCCCCACGGCGCGTAGCCGGCGGTGCTGACACGGCGGACTTCGTTGACCTGCAAGCCGAGCGGGTTGTTGTGGAGCTGCACGGGGTCGATGGCGTGCACGGCGTGGACGATGGCCGTCGAGGCGCGGCGGCCGAGCGACGTGCCGCGATCCCACATGGTCGGCCGGCGCTCCCCGGCGTCGCCGGTGCTGACGGGCCGGGGCTTGGTCACGACGATGTTGCGGTCCTCTTCAGCCGAGCCGGGCTCTTCATCCTCCCACTGGGGGACTTGGAATGTCTAGAGACTCTAGTCAGTGGAGAACTAAAAAGTAGGGAGCAGAGGTCTCACAATGGTGCGGCTGTTCCTGTTCCCCTTGCCCGTCGAGACGTTCGACACGGGTCTCGGGACGGTAGGGCTGTCCGGCATGGCGGGGCTGTGCGGCGTCGTCACCGGGGCGCTCTGGGACACATTGGCACCCTGCGACAGCCTGGGGCTATGGGGGAGCCTGGGGCTCTGTGACACCCTGGGGCTATGGGGAAGCCTTGGACTGCGCGGGTTGCCGTGCCCCATGTCTCGGTCGGGCAGGGGTCGGAGCTCATCCTCGCTCTCGTGGGACAGACGAGGGTCGGCGGACGCCCCGGAGGGACTGTCACTGGTGTTGGATGCATCAGACAGATGCCTGCCAGCGTTGGGGTCACTGGTGCGGTTGGACATGGTTGCGAGTGAGGCCGATGGGTAGTCAACTTGAAACTCTCAAGACTGTAGTAGCAGCAAAGGGGAGGTGGGTGTTATATGCCCTCGACGTGTGATGAGTGAGGAGCCGCCGAGCAGACAGCCAGGGTCCAGGGCCTCGTGGATCCCCGGATGCAGTCGCTCGCGATTAACAGCAGCATTCTGCTCTGGGGAAGGCCATGGGGCGCCCTGCCCGGGGAGCGCGAGTCACGGCTTTGGGCTCTGCATTCCAGTCAACGGTGGTGATGGCCTCTCAAAGCAGCGCTTTTTTTTTTGACGGGAGCTGCCCCACGCCAGACAATAAGTCCGTGTGACGCCAAGCCCCAAGCATCAGCATTGTGGCCCGGCAGGATGGGGCTCGCCGGGGCAGCGGGACGGGAGATTGGCAGAAGGATGGAGGTTGGAACGAGGCGTTGGCAGTTCTAGATGAATCTTGCTGCTTTGAGTTTCCGCATCAAGGTTGGGGCGACCCGGAGCTAAGCGCAGCTGTCACGAATCTCCCGCTATGCCCCTCTTGGCCCTGGCGAATCGAGCCTCGAGCTCTGTCTGGCCGGGATGACGAGCCAGCACCAAGCCACTGCCGGCCGACGCGGAATCGAGGCGTTGGTTTAGCACAGATGGCCACGCCAGCCGCAGCTCGAGGGGATCGCAGCCAGGCCGGCCTGACCGGAACTCAGCTACGAGCAACAATGGGTAAGAGCAAAACCTACGCAAGCGGAGTCCGTCATTCCCGTTGGGGCCTCGCTGGGCGGTTGGACGGAGCGAGGGGTCAATGGGCGCTGGCATGTAGTGCAGGGGCTGGACGTGGTGATCTTCAACATTCAAGGAACAAGCTTCACGGGATGGCCGGTAGCATTTTGCGGTCGGTTAAGACGGATTGATCTTGATGGGTAGCTGAGCCTGCAGCGTCTTGTGGTTATGCTATTGTGGTCTACATGCAGACTGATGTGGAAGCACCGGCAGCCGTATCCGAGGGGCTTTTGCCAGACTTCATCTCCAGGCCCCAGATTGACTTTATCTCTTCTGCACTACTTGTTCCATTTTTGGCTCTTCAAGGGCGCTTCGTAAAGACGAGCGGGCATTCGTCCTAGTCATGGTCAGTCAAGTCACAACACCATGCAGAAGCAGCACAGACGACTTACCATGGGAAACAGCGTCGCAAACACCCGAATCTCCTCTGACCGCGGCGTCGCATGGTGGGCCCAGTCAATCTCGAGCGCAGCCTTGCCAATCATATGCACCATGGTCAGGGGCACGTAGCGGCGCGCCAGGCAGTCGTGGGGCCCGGCGCCGAATACGAGCCAGTTCTTCGTCTTGGACTCGGCGTCGCCCGTGATCCAGCGGTCCGGGTCAAACTCCTCCGGGTTGGGGTACACCTCCGGGTCGTGCAGCGACGGGTAGCACGACGGGATCACCATGGCGCCCTTGGGCACCGTGTAGTTGGCCGTCACCGGGAACTTCTTGGTCGCCACGTACGGCACGAAGATGACGGGCGGCCGCCAGCGGAGCACTTCCTTGACCACGGCGCTTGTGTAGGTGAGCGAGTCGTACATGGCAAGGTCGAACGGCCGCTTGCGGTCTCCTCCTCGGGCCTGCAGGTTCTCCTCACGCAGTCGGTTGAGCACGTCGGGTCGCTGGGCGAGGACCTGGAACAGCCAAGTCGTGGAGCTGCTCGATGCGTCCTGGGCGGCGAACAAAAAGGTGAACATGGTCTGGCCAATCTCCTCGTTGGTGAACTCGCGGATCAGGTTGGCTGGCTTCTCGACATTCTTCTCACCGGCCGCGATGCGCTCGTTGTACCGCTTCGACTCCATCATGTGCGTCACCCAGTGATCAACAACACACGTCGGCTGCGCGCCCGACGCCATGTTGGCCTTGCACGCGGCGGCGCACTTTGTAAACTCGGCCAGCACAGCATCGGCGATGCGCTTGCCCCGCCACGGCTTGGTGAAGGGGATGTAGATGGACAGGGGCACGTTGACGAGCTCGAGGGCCGCCGTGACGCGGTAAAAGTCGTCGGCGATGCTCTTGACGGCCTCCTGCGAGATGTAGTCGCCAAAGAAGGTGCGGCACGACAGCGCGCAGTTGATCTCGCGGAACGGGGCCATGAAGCCGACCGGCTTGTTGCCGTTCTCCTTGCTCATGGCTACAAACTTGTCAAAGTAGTCGCCGTACACCTTCTCCTGCAGCGGGAGGTACGAGCTCAGCGCCTTGTTGGTGAAGAGGCCCGTCAGGCCCCGGCGGAACTCGGTGTGCGCCTTGCCGACGAGGAAGACCCACGATGTCGGCCGCATGATCTTCTCGGCCATGGGAACCAGGCATGGCTTGGCAAAGGTGGGTGACTTGAAGACCTTGTGCGCAATGTCTCGATCGGAAGCCAGGATAACGAATCTGGCAGATGGTCTAGTCAGGAGCAGACTTCAACGCGGCGAGTGCACCAGAGGAACTGACTTGTGGAATACGGAAACGCAGCTCAGAGGCCCGCTGGCCCACTGGGCAAGGTATTCGTCAAATTTGGGGTACAGCGCCTGTAGAAAGGGGCCCATGAAGGGGATCTTGAACGTGGGTCCCGCGATCGAGCCCTTTCGCCAGATGTACATGACTGTGGCACGTCAGGATGGTCCTCGCATTAAGGCCAGGCAACTTACATTGATCATAGGCAACCAGAGCAAGCAGTACGCTCACAACAATCTGCGTCGTGCTCAGGGTCGACAGGTAGCGCAGGAGAATGCCTTGGTGAGCGTCGATGCTCGCTTGGACCGTGTCCGTCCCATTCTCCATCACCGGGATATGGCTGCTGCTCAGGGAAGCCATGATGAACAATCGATTTCAGCCCAGACAAAGTTGTCAAGCCACGGAACACCAGGCATCAAACCGAAAACTCGCCATCTAGTATTTATAACATTCGACCGTCGGCAACGGCTGCCCCCCTCACGCCTTGGCCCAACCACCAGGCTGGTGAATCTAAACGAGTACTCTCCCATCGTTCAACAACTACCGTGTTCGTATTCCCCGCGCCAGGTGCCGAGCCCTCGCTGTGGTTGGCGCAGCCGAGCCTCTTTCGTCTCCGGCACACAACTCGCCCTCTCAGGCCAGAAACCGGCCGAGTTGCCAGGGCCCATTCGGGACTAGACTCCGAGGACTGAGATGTCTGGGCACTGTGGGAGGTCGTGGGATGTTGTGCTATCGGGGAAGATGGCGACCCCATAATTTCCGGGTGGTCTGCATCGTCGGAGTCTAGTCCTCTTTAGTTTTAGACTCCGCTTCGGGAATAATGACCTGACCACAGTGCGGCGGACTGTGGCGGGACGGAGTCTCATCCTACGGCCAATGAGAGGAGCAGCCGTCCCGGATGCGAGACGCTGTAGGCGGTGATTCAGACATCAGGCTTATTCGGAAACACTCGGTGGCTTCGTCCCGATCAGTGGGTGTACAGGTTGCTCGAGTTGTCCAGAGACAAAACGGCGGTGGCCAGAAGGTATTATATTTGACGGGCTGGGAGTCATCAGGAGTGCCTCTTCAGGTTCCGCTGAATCTCGCTGGATCCAGATCAGTGATGGAGCGAAACACCCAAGTTACTTGACATGTCTACAAGTCCATGGTCAGGTTTTACCGAGTTCGTGTGGGACAGTGCGGGCGAGACGCGAGATCCATGGCGCAGATAATGTGTTGGGTGTTGGTGTCATTAACACAGGAGCAGCCGCACCGATCGCTGCCCGAATTGGTGTGACGTGCATCTTGTTCATCTGGCTGGGCACTTCGGAGGAGTCCTTTAGTTCGGACACTAGCCTCGGCTTCAATCAGCATTAGGGCAATGCGCTTGACACAATCCGACGATGGCGACATGGCGGATGATGGTTGATGTTGACATCACCCCTTGCTCCCCCGCCAGGTCGCGCCCTCGATTGTAAGCGCAACCCAGGACTTCAAAATGAGCCACAGCTCTCTTAGCCAGGCTGTTGCGCCCCCTCAACTGCTGCCACGATCCGCAGCTTTGCGGCGAGCACTCTGAGCCCAGCACAGGCTAGTCTCCGGCAGGACGGGGGGCCCTTGGAGCGCGGCGGCCACATCTTCTCTAGATTAGCGAGCTCAGCTTTGTTCTCGATGCCGATGACGGGATTACGGCCAGATCTAGCTGTCGCCGCTAGTCGTTCAGGGATACCCACTCGTTTAAACCCTGCTTCATGTGCGTAGGACCACTCGAGCGTCAGATCATCGTGGTCGTAGACTCGCTTCCAGGCTGCCATGATAACCAGCCACACCGCCAGCTAGATGAGGCAAGGCGAGTAGTCTTCCCAACCGGACTTTTATTATGCCAAGGGTCGTAGGGAGAAGGAAACCTGCCTTGTTAGTGCACTTGGCCTGAAGCTGGAGACGTAATTGAAGTTGATCGGCAGATTGGCGTCGCTTAAATCCATGAACACAAAGAGCCTAGTACTTGAAATAGTATGGGTTCAATTAATCTTATGAGCTATTTACCACCCATTCGTACTTCGGACTGGATGCACAACTGGCTCCTAATTGGCTGGCTTGATGTGTTTAACAATCCTGTGCTTCAAATTGTCAGTCAACGGGATAGCAAGTCCACGCCAAGATAGCCATGCAGCGACACAAACAATCTTCTTCGCTAGCATGCAAGAAGTCTATCCAAGCTTTTCTTGCACTGGTGCCTCCTTTTCTTTCTTCTCCTCGAGGTAAATCTGGACCTGCGTGATGTGGTTCCGGAAAGCTCTCGGCTTGATCTTGTCCTGGAACATCTCGTCGATCTCGGCCGGAGTTCGGCGGGCCATCTCGGGGAGGATATACCAGCCAATAGCGCACGATAGAATACCAACGGTTCCAAAGCTAAGGTAGAGCAGGGCTTGTTAGTGGTGCGACTCTCATTGTGCAAGCGTGCCAGGCCTCAAGGGGAGCGTTGACTTACAAAAACCCGGCCTTGACGGCCCATACCTTCAGCATGAAGGGAACGGTGTAGTTGAACATGATTCCGAGCAGAAACGAGCCCAGCAAGGCTACAGAGCCAGTTCGAGCACGAAGGCGCTGGGTAGGGATCTCAGCGACGTAGGTGTATGCGATGCCGGCGCCGCCGATACAACCAAAGTTGGACACACAGCCAAAGAAGACCTGAAGAGTGGGAACTCCCGTTAGCAATGTCTTGTGTACATTTGAAAAGGGCGTCATACCAGCAGGCTACCCAGTTCCTTGCTAGTGTAGTTGAAGCAACCGACGATACCGATGCAGAGGATAGCCACGGCCGCTGACCCAAACATGCCCAGAGTGAACCATCGTTTACCAAATCTGTCCGCGAGCAATGCACAGGCCATGACACCCACGAGCTGGCAGAGGGCGAGGATCATTGTGACGGTGAATGGGTCCGAATTTCCGGCCAATTGGAAGAAGTAGGTTCCGTAGTTGTTGGTCAAGCTCTGTCCGACCAGCTGCTGCATAGCCTTGGGCCAGAAGGCGATCAGCAGACGCCAGAGGTTGATGCCTGTGAATATTTCCTTGAGCTGGGACTTCTCCTCGATGCTGACGAGGCGGTGGCGCTCGACGGTGGCGACGATGATGGACAGCTGCTCCTTGACGTTGTAGCTCTTGACGCCTTTGTAAGCGAATCCGAGGACCTTTTCGGCCTGGGGAATCTTGTTCTTTTGGACGAGCCACCCTGTAACGGTTCTGTCAGTCTCGTAACAAGATAATGTGCTGGTAGCACATATGCCATTGACTCACAGGGGCTTTCTGGGACAAAGAGGTTGATGACAAGCATAACAACCAACATGCCCCACTGCGTGTAGATGGGTGCCTTGAAGTTGTAAGGGTCGGTGTAGCTCAGCTCTCGGAGGGCCAACGGGGAGAAGATGTGGGACAAGACGTTCCAGCTGGAGTATGATTAGAGCTTGGCCATTAATGGGCAAAAGAGTGGCAAACTCACAACTGATAGGCGGTGGTGAGACCGCCGCGGATCTGGGTTGGCGACAACTCTGAGATGTAAACGGGATATGTAGCCTGCATCATGCCCAGACCCATGCCCGCGATCAACTTGGCGACAGTCCAGTGGACCCAAGTGCTCGAGACGGACTCGACGGCGACGGAGGCGACCAAGGCGATCCATGTGAGGTGCATGGCCCATTTTCGGCCCAGCTTGTCGATGCACGCCTGCAGACCCAGGACACCGACGAACTGGCCCGTGGACAGCATGCCTCCCCAGACGGCCACATGTTCGGCAGCGAGTTTCTTACCACCGCCAGACATCTGTAGGATGAAGCCCTTGTTCGCGACGATGGAGGCCGTCAGGGTGTACTCTGTAAACAATGGCGTTAGTACACTAACAACGTCAACAATCAGGTGTGCAGCTCGACGTACGGTAGCCTTCGAGGGCGGATGCGAACGCTGCAAGCATACACAGCGCAGCAACGCGCCAGAATACTCGGAAGGCCTTGTGGATAGGCAGGTCATCGAGCTCGGAACGCATCTGGACCGCTTCACCCGCGGCGAGGGCCTTGTCGATGGCCTGGGTATCGACATTGTCCGAGTTGCCATTCCCCTCAATGTAGTCGGTGGCAGGGGCCGACTTGTCGTCTTCGGGCTGACGATTGGCGCTCATGTTGGGCAAAGGTGTATTTGATCCGACCTATGATGTTGTGCTGTCTCGATTGAGAAGTGATGGTCCAAAGAGAGTGGTGATGCCGACGGGTGAGGTAGTCTTTATACAAGTCGTTTGCATTCTAGACACGCGATTTCCCCATGTTCGTCCCCATGGGGATGGTCTGCTGCGACCCCGTGACGGAATACTTTGACTTGGTTGACCTAGTAGAAAAAGCTAGACCATTGCCACCCGTGATGAAGAAGAAGGGAGAATCCGCTTGCCCCTGGCTGTAGCCAATCGTGTGCGCGCCAGGTGGGTAACTAGTCATGGCGAGTTGAGGAGGTAGGCTACGGCCCCTGATTTTGGTTAGACTAAGAGTTGAGATGTTGGCGTGGGCCTGACTAAGTTGAAATGCCGGACCATCTGCCCATTCATGCGGCCAATCGTGTGCAAGCGCTAGGTTTGCTCGTCACGGTGAGGGGAGGGCTACGATCCCTGGCTCGGGTTAGACTGAAGCTCTGTGCTGATGGACCGACTCCACACCAATGGAACTACTTCATGATGTTGGGCCCAGTGAGTCGAGGTATGCTGCTCAAACCTGGAGTATTGCCGTCTCCGACATCGTCAAATTCTTTCATCCCGGCATCAATGGCTAAAAATCTCGTTCCATCCCCAACATCATCCAAACCCTGACTTCAACCCCTTGCGAATGGTCCATAGCCCAACATGGCACCAAAACGAATTATCCTTGACACGGACCTCTCCATGGGCGCCGGCGCAGACGTCGACGATGGCTTCGCTCTGGCCCTTGCCCATGCCGACCCCGATATCCAACTCGACCTCGTGACAACAGTAAACGGCAACACAGATGTCGAAAGCGCCACAATCCTCACCGGCGTCCTCATGGACCGCTTGAACGTCAAGGCTGAAAATACAGCGCTCATTCGGGGCTCAGAAACGCCCATGATGTACACCGAGAAGCACCGCGTACCAGCACCGCATGTCAGCGCCATGAAGAACACGGCGCGGAAACCTGCCCCGGGCAAGAATGCGCCCATGGCTATCGTGGAACACATCATGGCCAACCCGGGCGAGATTACAGTTGTGGCAATCGGACCTTTGACCAACATTGCCATGGCAATCCTCCTCGAACCTCGGATAAAGACCGCCATCAAGGAGCTGGTCATCATGGGCGGAATCTTCTTCGGCAGCATGTACAGCCACAACAAGCCCGGCGAGTTCAATGTCTTTACGGATCCCGAGGCTGCCCGAGCGGTACTACACAGCGGCATACCGCAGCGATGGATCGGACTGGACGTCACGCTCCAGGTGCGTCTGACCATGGGCGATGCCGAGGCGCTGCAGCAGTCGCCATCCGAGTTTGCACAGTTTGCCGGGCAGGCTTCGGCGACGTATATAAACTACCAGGCGGTGAGATTCCCCGGCAGGCCAACGATGACGTCGGTGCCTATGCATGACCCCCTAGCGGTGGCGTGTGTGTCAAAGCCCGAGTTGTGCGAGTATACGGATATGGCGGTCGATGTTGTGACGGGAGATGTGAAATCTAGGGGCATGATGATTGGAGATCGGTTAGAGTTACCCAATCCCCCTAAGCCGAATTGTCGGGTGGCTGTTGGGGTGAATGCTGAGGGTTTCAGGGAGCACTTCTTTTCTTATATCCGTAGATTATAGACGCCAGCTTATTGAGCTGAGAAACCAAGCCATAATTGATACCTGGAACGGCATTCTATGTCGAGACTGACATTCTCACTCGTGCGGAATCGTGCCTTTGACTCGACGCCGTCAGACCCTCGTCGTATTCACATCCCCATTCTGCCTCGAGATCTCGCAGCCTCCACCATGCACCCCAGCCGGTATTTCGACTAATCGCCCTAAGTAGCCGCGCAATCTCCATGCGCTCCGAGGCGTGCGTGAACAGCCGTCCCGCCATGTACAGAGGCTGAATGGCCTCGATCCTACTACCCTTGTGCTGATTCGTACACGAGATGCCGCAGATGCGGCGCGCATGCCAAACTGGAAACGATTCCGGGGCTGGGGCGGCTTGTGCTGAGTTGAAGCCGGGTGAACGCATCTCCAGCATCAGGATACAGGCCGTATGGTACAGCTGGTTGCCCGAGATGGCTGAGTTGTGAGAGAAGAGGATGGTGGGAAAGGGGGTTTGGTTCTGCTCCTGGTCACTCATGATGTTGGGCACAGGAAGCATAGCCGCTGGCCTCTCGTCTGCCCAGCGCCGCAATTCCATCCACAACTCATACCATTGCTCTGAGAAAGGACGACTGTCCTGCTCGTCAGGCTTCCCGAGCTCAATGTGCCGTGTGCGTCTGAATCGTAGATCGCAGACCTTGGCGCACAGATACGTGGCCCAGTTGGCGTGCATGTCTGGATGCCACTCATCTCCGTAGTAGTGTAGCAGTGCCCGGACGAACTCGGACTTCTCAACTGCTGAGGGTGTCGAGGGTATTGTGGGCACCCACTTGGACACGTGAAGTACTGCCGTCTCAGTTCCGTCAGATATGATGGCGCCGCATACTTCCATTCGCGCATAACACCAGAACATGGCCTGCGCAATCCCACCCGAGAAACCATTCACGCCAAAGAAGCCGAGGAGCGCAGCACAACCCTCCAGATGGCGCCTCCAGTCGGTCGAGTTCCACGACATGAGTTCAAAGGCGGCGAGAATGCAGGCCGCGACGACAACATTGGGGTCTTTGACTTGAATGGCTGGAGACAGCAGTCTGATGCTCTCCTGGTACAGCTCGGGACTATCGTAGCACCCCTTGACCTCGGGTGCATCTCGCCTCTCCATCTGCCGCGACGAGAACGTGAGCATGGCGTACAGCACGGCGGGCGAGCTGCGCGCGATGATGGGCACCTGGATCTGGAATTGAGAATTCGTGTCAAACTTGTCGAGGATGGGCGCGCATTCCGTCACCCAGTTCTGCAAGTACCGGATCAGCCGCGCTCGCGGTATGTCGACAGCGGTAAAGTCGAGGCTGGGCCCGTCAAAGGCTGGTGGTGTCGGTGTCGGTGCCGGTGTCGCAGCGTCAGTCCGGCCGGGCTCTAGCGAGGGCCATGGGTTCGCCGTCGGGCTGAGGCTGATGACGCCGGACAGCACGATGTGCCGGAGCTCCTGGTGGAGTTCAAGGAAGCGGGGGTCGACCGGGAAGGGGTCAATCTCGGCCACTGGCGCGTCCATCCTAGACACGCATCATGCGATGTGATGGATGCGACCGACAGTGGCCGCTGCGTCGGGTCTTGGGATTTAGGTTGTTTCTTAGGAACCACGGCGGGTTGTAGTGGGGTGACCGTGGCGCTAACTCCTGTCGTCGTCAGTGGCATGACCGTCGGCTATGCTGAACCCGACCTTACGGGAGGCATGTGGGGGTAGTCTAGCCTCTTCTGGGGGGTGTAGGCACGAGGTAGTCTGAGACTCTGAGTATCACGAGAGGATCCCCCCTGTTGTAAAATGCTAGGAGCTATCGATTAATAGACGTTCCACTAAGCTTCCAGAGGCTTTTCAAGCTTTATTAATTTGTCATCTTTTGAAACGTATGCCTAGTCATGGCGGAAAGCCCGCCAAATGCCTTCCAGTCTCGTAATCTGATGGTCCAACACAATGCCCGTCTGGCGCTCAATACCTCGGAGCGCCCCCAGAAGAGCAATCTGCTGCGTCTCATGTGTCATCTTCTCGGCCGCCAATAGTAGTGCCGCCACAAAGAGAGGATCAAATTGCTCCTTGAAATGGTTCCATACAGCCATTCCTGCAATCTTCTGCGCGTGCCAGCTGTCCGAGCCAAGACGGACTTCTTCGCGTGAGAGCTTGAATAGCCGCGGCTTGTGGGCTATCAGAATGATGAAGGATAGATGTATGGCCATGTTGGCCTGTAGGGCAATGGGGCTGGAGTATATCTCGATCGGAAAGCTGGCGGCGCTTTCCACGGATGCCTCGCCGCTAGACAACCCCAAGATGGGCTCCATTTCTAGGGGACGGTCCTGATACCAGTGTAGAGAGCGTGCCCAGAGACTGTGCCATGGTGACAAGGCATCAGCGGCCTCGTTGTTTGCATTTATTCGTGTTGGTGAGTTTTCCTGGGGATACTCCAAAGTCACTGCCGTCCGTTGCGCAAGACCGTGGTAGGCCAGATACAGACATTGAGCAAGCTGGGAGAGACACGCGAGGTAGGCGGTTCTGATAGCCGAGTTGGGAGCAGAGACGCTTTGCTCAAGGTAGGATACAAGTGACGCCGACGGTGCTTCCTCAGTCAGAATGCAAGAGGCAAGCTCTGCAAGCCATTGTCCAAGTTACTTAATGATCACACCAGAAAAGAAGGGATATGCACTTACCAATCTTCCCCTGCATCTGTAAGAGATAGCGGAGTGGCTCCTCCAATCCCCATTTCGAGGGGAGGTAACTACCCCTGACTTTGCTCCAGTAAGTTGGCCGTGACCCGAATAACCTCGCGACGGATAGAAGCGACCTGGCCACATTCGTTGGTAGGGTGTCGTCATCGTCCACATTGCCAATCCCTCCTTCAACAGTGTCCTGATGGTGGCCTGGATTCTCTTCGACGTCATCCTTGCCATTTGCAGCATATATAGCTCTGTTGCGTGCCTCAACAAGCGCAATCATGGCACTCCGGACTACTGGCTGACGCTCCGCTAGACCGATGACAGAATTTGCGAACCTTGACCCGGGGCAAGTTGAGACTATCCATGGCACAATATCATGGACGAAGCTCGTGAGAAGACCAGCCTCGGGCCCGGTGTTGTTGCGGATAGAACTGCTACTTGCTGGTATGTCTGATCTTGGTCCAACTTGTGCCTCTGTTGAAGGAGGCGTGGAACCGACAGAGTCCTCAAAAGTTGGAGCTGGAGGCAATTGCTGCGGCGTAGCATCTGAATACAACAGAGACGGATATTCCCGACCCGTGAGATCGGGCTGTTGAACAGTATAATCCACTGCCAGTCCAAATCGGTCAACACGAGCGGTTGGGGAGGTTGGAAGATACGCATCGCCACCCGGACTAGGCGAGCTGACGGACGTCACGTCAATCTCAGGGCCAGAGACAATGCCTTTACTCCTCTGAAGATCAAAGACAAAGGTGGGCTTAGGGTAGACACAGCTGAAACTCCTAGATGTGCAACTGCCGCATTTCGGCTTCTGTTCGTCACCTGCAGTTATGAATTCCGTGGGTTAGCACGTAGCACCCAACGATGCAGGATGGGGGACGACTCCACCGACCGAGACCACTCACATTTACGGCGTCGCTTCCGGCAAGGTAGGCAGCCTGTCCGCGATCGCCTCTTGCTATCGGGTATTTGCCTTGTCGAAGGCATCCGGTTGACTGCAGGGGCAATGCAGCGAAGCGCGTACACTCGGTGAGGGCGAATTGAGATGTGCCGGAGGGAGGATGCCGTCTGACCTCAATGGGATGGGGAAATAGCCTACACACCCAGAAATAGGCTAAGCGCAGAGCTCGGGGCGGCAAAAATTGTGGGTTCTCGGCAAAGCCTGCGAGTCATACGCCCTGGGGAGGTGGAATGACCAAACTAGTGACAGGATAGGCTATTCTCCAACTCGCGACTGGCACGGTTAGAGATGAGATTCAATCCCAGCTTGTTGTCATGATGTGGAAGGCAAAGGCAATGAAGCTAGCATACATTAAGAGGTTGACTCCAATGGACCTACGCTCTGCCTGTCCCGCCTCCCACAGCGCATCCATGTCATTACCAACCCACTTCCATCGTTGACAGCAAAGCCAAGGATCTAAATTTTCCACAGTCCAAATCAACATGGCATCGCCAAATCCAGTCATCGTCGTCTTGGGATCCCTCAATGCCGACCTCGTCTCATACGTCTCGCACTTTCCCCTGCCAGGAGAGACAATGGTAGCAAACCGTTTCGAGACTGGGTGTGGCGGCAAAGGGGGGAACCAAGCAGCGGCATGCGCGAAGCTATCAAGATCGAGATCACTCCTCAACTCGAAATTGGATGTGGCCATGGTTGGAGCAGTTGGCACAGACTCATATGGTGAACTGCTTCTGGGTAGCCTGCATTCAAGTGGTGTTGACACGAGCATGGTCTCCGTCATCAAAGAGCAGAAGGCAGGTACAGAAACCGGAAAGGCCGTCATCATCGTTGATGAAGCTACAGCAGAGAATCGTATTGTGGTTTCCATGGGGGCAAACACACAGGTTGGGTCAAATCACGTCGCGCAAGTGATCAACATGTCGCCCAAGCCGTCACTACTGGTGTTGCAGCTGGAAGTATCCCTCCAAACGACGTTGGAAGCCATGTCAACAGCCAAGTCAGCTGGCATCCCCGTGCTCTTCAACCCAGCACCGGCCCAGACTCTTCCCAGCGACGCATATAGCGGCTTGACGCATCTGATAATGAATGAGACCGAGGCTGCTCTGCTATCGGGTAGTTCAAAAGAGGATCTAGACGAGTTGCCCTCCCTCTCAAGGATCGCATTGCAGTTCATCGACAGAGGCGTCCAACACGTCGTCATTACACTGGGGGCGAGAGGCGTCTACTACAGCACAGCAAAAGGCGACAGCGAGTTCGTCCCTGCCGTCAAAGTCAAGGCAATCGACACGACTGCAGCCGGTGACACCTTTGTGGGTGCCTATGCCGTTGCCTTTGTGGAAGACACATCTCGGAATGATCCATTCAATATCGGCGACGCAGTTCGGCGGGCGATACGAGCATCTGCCAGAACAGTCTCGCGGAAAGGAGCACAGGAGTCAATTCCTTGGGCAGATGAGCTCGAATAAATCGGGGGAGGAAGTTGAGGTTCGGGTTACGGGGGTCTGTTGTTGGGTTCGAAGCGCTGGGATCGAGAACAAGCGTCATGTGTTAAGGGGGGACAAAAAAGAAGATGGCTCGAGAAGCCAGTGCAGCACACAAACTCTTACGAATACAATAGAAACCATATTCAAGGTGAAAAAAATAAAATAAAGCAAGGGATGGTATTATTAGTTGGCGCAGGCGAGAGCATTCTGCCTCTTCACCATGACTGACCTACCCTTGACTGATCAAGTTGCCGGGGCCGATTCAGGATCATTTCTGAGGCGGCCTCGCTGTCGGAGTTTAGTCCTCTTTAGGATTAGACTCCGCCCAAGAATCAAGCTGGCCACAGTGCGAGTGAGCTGTAACGAGACATGGTCTCACCCCCGGACCAATGGGAGGGTCGGAATCGGACGTGGTGCGAGCGTTGACAGCGCCCCATTGCCAAGACGTTGAGAGACTGTTCCTCTGAGTTCCCCAAGGATAGCAGAGATATGATATGGCTTTCAACATTCGTCTTGGAAGAAGCCACATCGTCCGTATAGGAATAGTTGATGACTGACAAATCTGGTGGTGTCGCGCGCTTCTATATCAGTCTGCCTACGTCCAGGGCCACCCTTTCCTCTGCTCAATCTCTGTCGCTGTGCTCCATAACGTCTTCAACACTCTTTCCGGAAATTCACACACTTTCCAACACGCAACACTCTGCCTCGGTCGGTCTTAACCTGCGATCCTATCCGTTAGTGTCCGAATTCGAAGCCGGGAATCGGGCGGGACCAGCCTCTACTGCAGTTACTCCTTTCTGGTCACTCTCGACGATGAAGGAGACGAAAAACCAACCATCCTGGCGTCCCATTTGGTGGGAAACACCCTCCAGAGAACCAAACGTCTGAATCGCGTGCTCTGGAACGCGCCCCTGAGAACGCAACCTTCGAGCTCGCGTCTCATTATGGTAGTACTCAAGCTCGACACCGACAACCCTCTCGTCGTTGGACACGAACCGGACTGCGGCCAGCGGAATATACGCTGGACGGTATCTCGACCACAGGTACTCGTGGCGCAATGCCTTCTGGAGTGTGACCGCTGGGCTTGTCATTCCGTCAGGAGGCCGGACATCCGCCCTCAGCGGCATTTGCTTCACAGGTGACTCGGCATCTGGCACACCGCTTAGAGAGTGCCACTGTACTTCATCGAGGCCCGATGCCCGCCCTTCATTAGCATCACTGCTCCATGCCGGCTCAAGAGCGACCCGCAACTGATCATAATCCGCTCTACAGTTCCACCGAAGCCTGCTCTATTTTTCACGTGAGTCATTGCACGATTCGGCGAGACCGGACATCATCTTACCAGAACCTTGGGGGGCGAGGCGGAGCATCGCGACTCGACCCATTGCCTTCTGGGCCATTCCTGAGGGTCATCCAGATGCAGCCCGAGCTCTCTTCCGGTGGATGTGACGAGATGCAAGTCAGATATCTTTTTATCTTCGCTTGGAGAAACCCACGTAGAGATTTCAACAAGCCGCTCGGATGGCGTCAGTTCCAATCTTGCCAGCTCCTGTATCCATTGGCCGGCGATGGCATCAGGGCCGTTGTGATACTCAATCCAAAGGCCGGTTATGTTGCTCTTGGTGCCCTTGGCGTCTATGCGTCCATCCATGCCCGCTGAAACTCGCAGTCGCTTGATGTTTTTTAGAGACACTCCTTGAGTCGGCAGGCGTACTAGATGCTCTAGCGTTGGCATACGCGGTATGGTCGTCGCCGTCGTCGTTTTCAGCACGGCCAGTGTCTCCCATCGCCCATAAGGCGGCTATCGATGGTCAGTAGTCTGTATGAGACGTGCAGAAACACCACGAACAATAAAAGCCGCAACCAATGCAGTCGGGACCCTGCCGGCATACGACTGCATCAGGGGGGGTAATGTAGTATCGGGCTTGTATTCGGCGGGTTGAAAGCGCATTGAGCGGCCCATGTTTGTGGAAATCTGCACTCGTCATTAGCTTCTCATCCACGAGCAAATTTCATGAAGCAAACCCCCCAACTGTTGAATTATCAAGGCAGATGGTATTTGTTTCTCATATTTCTCACCGTGAATGCCTTAATTATAGGCCGGGGCCAAGATTTATGGTCCCCTTGCTCGACAACAAAGTCGATAATGACTTCTCCATTGGCACCATCAATGATGAACGACGGCTCAGGGCAGGGATCGAATATGCCAGCGAGTCTCATGTGCCTCATTGTTCCACACTGAACTTGAGTGCCATCATCGTACGTGAAAGAAAGTCCTTGAAGACCTCCGTCATGAGGAAAGTAAGCTGTTACTCTTCGCAAGGCTCTTAACTTACATCCTCCAGCACCTCCAAAGTCCACATTAAGGTGTAGAAAGTTCTTAGCTTTAGTAGAGATAGTCCCTAGCTGGGGAAGACAACAGTCTTGGTCTTGCTCCGGGATCTTTGGACTCCACAGGTGGCCGAAAACTGCCTCTTCGAACGTTGTTCTAGCGTGCAGTGACGGGTGAGCCGATTTTAGCTCAAGTATCTGGAGTGAGATTGCCTTGATCGCCTAAAACAACATCAAATGTCAGCCACACTGGATTCAGGATATCTCGGCGAAAGGATGCGATGGACTAACATCGAATTCCAATGTAAAGCCGCCTATTGGTTTGTCTCCAGCTAGGATTGATTGACCATACATATGGTCTGGGCACGACACTGAACCAACAGTCTCGATAATTGTCGATCCACTGCGCTGGATGTGGAGGGTTATCCCAATAATGCCGACATTTGCCACGGAAACCTGGGCGGAGATGACTGAATCCTCTGAGCGAATTTGAACCCATTCCTCAGTTGAGGGGATGATGACTCCTACTGCCTCAATGTCATTGACGTTGGAGGTGGAGACCGAGTGACAAGTGCGCAGCCCAGAAACATATCTCTGGCCGTTGAATGTGAAAAACGATATACCAAGCAGGATGACTTTGCCAGGTGGCGGTACAAGGATCTTCAACGATTGCTTGGACCCAGCGCTGACCCGATACATGAAGCGGTCATTGTATGGCCCCATATCATAAGTAATTCCAAAACAGTCGACTCGCGGGCCGTAGTTGAATAAAGATCCAGCATCGACCGAGGCCAATGGTCTGCCGGTTTGCATGGGAAAGTCGAGAGACTGGAGCGCCAAAGGCACCAGTGCGGTAGCATGGTGTTGGATACAATGGAATATGCGCTGGCGATTATACAACCCTCTAGAATCGTCTTCGTAGTTACCCCGTCGCCCCTTTGCAATTTCACTGCGGCAAGCACGGTATAGCATTCTCCATGGCCTCGCTTCCGCCGACAGGGAGGGAGGCTCGTGGGCGAAAACAAAGCCCAGCTCGCGGTGGGGGGCAAACCGGGATTCCCAGAACTGCTGGGGCAGTATTTCTGGGCTGGAGGCCACAGCAATGGAGCGCGAGGCGTGTCGTGCGTTGCAGACATCAGGAGAGGGCAGAGACTGGAGAATCATGTGGATTATCTCACAGGGAACTCTGCCGAAGATGTCTCTCTTGCCGCTGCTTGGGCTTCTTGCATCCAGAAAGACTCTGGGCAGGAGTGTCGATGTCGCATTCTCGCCCTCACAGCCGATGTCTTCGGTCGGATCGTCGCGATAATAGAAGGGGATGGTAAACGGCGGGATCGATCTCAGTCCTGGCTGTGGGAAGTTGGGATTGTCCGGGATAAAGACAAGGCCACGAGATCTGGGAAGGCACCACAAGACGTCGAGCAATGCATCGGCGCACTTCTGGGCGTCGTATAACGGCTGGGTGACGGCCTCCCTCCGCAGACAAGATTCCAGCATCTGCCAGCAGAACTGATGGATCACGAAGAGCAGCACAGGGCCTCGTTCAGGATTAACGGACTCGCGTACCGGTCTGAACTCGGGAATCGGAAGCCCGAAGATGTCTTCACCGACTATCATCTCACCGCGGTGGGGATAGCCAACCTCTGTCAAGCTGGCTCTGCCGTCGCTAGTTATCCGTACTGCCGAGTCGTTGAGCAATGCGATTCAGTCGAAACTGGAGGAAAATCTTACCGCCGCGAATATGAGAGCTCCAGTGGAACGGCTCCGGCGGCAGCACCTCGGGCTGGTTCTCCTCCTGCACGTAACCCTCACGAGTTTTGCGTCGACCTGCGGTGCTACCACAGAGGGCGCAATACACGGGCAAGCTTATAGCAGCCCACATACCCGAGGTTCGGGAAGCACCGGTCAATGTAGTGCTGCTAGCTTTGGTTCGACAGTGCTTCAAGTTGCGCTGGATGCTAAAGAGAGAAAGGAAAGCGTTTAAGTTGTTGGTCTTCGTTCACGCTGAGTTTTGTGAGTGGTCCGCCCTAGGCAGCCACGCGCCATTTGATGCAACCAACAGCCAACAACCAACAACCAACAGCCAGCAGCGAACACCAATAAAATCCGCGCAAGCACTGTCCGTGCCCCTCCCTGCACGGACGTGTAAAATAGACAGGGGTGATTGGAGTTGGTAGTCGAATTGGGTATCGGAGGCCCTGGGCCCCGACTCCAGGCCGAGGGACCAAGGCGAATACTATTATACAAATCTCTCAGCCCTTGAGAGGGAGCAGAGCATGTATCTTGCTCTTTATCTAACAGCACCCAAGTCGTGACAACTGGCTTCACGCGGCCTCGCCCTGGGCGCCCTTGAAAATCTCCTCCCACGCCTGTCGAAAGACGGCCTCCTGGCGCGTCTCCGCCCACAGCACCCGTCGAAGCCGCTCAAGGACATGCTCCCACTTGCAGATACCCAGCTCAGCCGCCGCCGTGCGCGCCTGCTCCTTGAACCACTCATAGTCCGACTCCTCCACGGCCGTCGCCATGCCCATTGTCAGGATCCATATACCCGCCTCGCTGGTAAGGAACTCGGGCGGCAGCGCCGGACTGGCGAGGTATTGCTTGAGCGGCATGATGACCCGATAGACTAGCTCGATGTGGGAGTAGTATGTCGTGCCGTGGATCGTCAGCATGTAGAGGCAGGTGGCGTATCGTAAGCACTCGCCGACGGTTGATTCTGTCGGGGACTCGGATGGTAGTGGGGGGAGCAGCAGTAGCCTGTGGACGACGAAACATGTGAGGTCGTGCAGCTCCGTGTGAGTTAGTGTAGGGTCCCTTTGCTGAAGGACGTGACGCAGGCGTGTCAGGATGCCGCCTAATGATGGATCTACATCGACGTCCGCCAAGAACTGCTCGTCGTCTTTTGTCTGGTCACCGGCCTGGGTCCATTGCGGTATCGGCATGATTCCACAACCAACGCCCGAGTCGTCCTGGGTTGAGAATTGGGGGCTACCCATGACCAGCATAGCAACCCTGGGAATGTTAGCTTGTGCGAGTTGGCTCTGTCCTTGAACGATGGGCGCCTCACCATGATACCATTCTCGCCGTCAGAGGACTTGTCCGTTTTAGCTCGTGGATGCCGCCTCTGACTTTGACCATTCGCTTCACGGCCTCAATGTGCATCTTGCTCGCATCCAAGTTGCGCTTCCCGTGCTACCACCGAGTTAGGCCATTGCTTCGACACAACCAAGTCGGAATCTCACCTCGATTGCGGCTAGCGTGATGATGGAATTCAACGTCTCGTCGTGGAAGACTGAAGATGGGTCCTCAATCTTGCGTCTCACCAGAGACACCGAGTCACACATGAGGATTTCAGAAAATGGGAAGCCCTTCTGCGTCCTCAGCTCCTCACTGAGGCAGGCTGTTTGGAGGGATACGTGGAACAGGGCGGGGTCCTTGAGAGCAAGAGGCCACCAGGAGACTACAAACGGGTTCGTCTCCATGTTCATGTCCAGGGGGTAATACTGGAACGCGATGTTGTACAGAACTAGTTTGGTTAGACGATGAGTTCATGGTGCAGAGTCCAGCGTGAGAATGGGAAGGCGGGGTTACAGTGGTGAATCAGCCGCTGGACTTGCACCCGGGGCAGTCTCGTCTGCGGATAAGAGTCAAAGGGATCGAACGAAGCGTTCGCCGGGTTTAGCAGCTTGACGGAGCTCTCAAGCAGAGACGACGACGGCCGGTGGGAGGCGCCGGCGACGACGGTAAGGGCCCCGGCACAGCCGGCATTGCGGTCAGCCCTGGCGGAGAAGGCCGACGCGGTCGTGGAGGAGGCAATCGGGGCCGACGAGGTCAGAGGCTCGTTGGCATAGGCGCATCTGGTGCGGCGCTTCTGGCAGCGCGAGCATTGGGGCTTGCGCAGATCGCAGGCGTGCTTGGCTTTTGCGCACGCATCGCAGGATCTGCGAAGCGTGGCGCGCATTGCGGGCGCTAGGGGCGGTGGCGGCGACTGGCTTGAGTCTGGGCGATTGGGGGGGGCGCGGTGGGAGATGCGTTTGCGGATTCGCCCTGTGGTCGCGTTATCTCGTGCGTCACACGGAGGAGATGTAATCCGTCTGCCGGCTGGTCTTTGGGGCTCCGTGGTTGGCGGTGCGCGCAGAAAGCGCTATATAACGACGGGAATTACCTAACGCCCGCGGTGGGGGGTGGTGCCACTACGTCGGGGCACGCACTGGGTGGGGGCGTTTGCCAGAGGGGCGCGCCCCGTAGGGAGCAGGACACCGCCCGCCCACAGCACCCCGCAGCGCGTCTCGGGTCCGTTCACAGGGCATCCATTGGCAACGGGCGCCCCACCAGTGGAAATGCCCGGGTCGGCGTTCAGCGCCGCTGTGTCTCTGTGCGGCCCTGCCGGGTGTAATACCCGCTGTGGTGACGGCGTGCACTGCCGCTGAGACATCCATTACTTATCAGGAAGATGGCGCCATTCTGCATCGCTGCATGGGTGCACCCTCAACGGCCCAATCGCTCGCCCTGATCTGCTCTTATTCGCATTGCATCTCATCTGGCGGACGCTCAACTCGTTCGCTTCGTCTCTCTCGGCCGACCTTTGTCCTCCATCCGTCGCCCGCCCGGACGGCACAGTGCATAACATTGCTACGACAGTGACAGTGTCGCGTCGAAATTGAGCGTCCATGTGCAGCACTATTTTTGCAACCATCCTTTGATGATACCCCCGGTCAGTGTTCGCCAAATATCGCGTCTTCGCCTAATACGATTGCACCCTCGTTCATTCAACTGCCATACGCGTACAGCCATCTTCAATTCCGTCCATCAGCCGCAACGACATCACACCCGCTCAAACCAAATCATGTCGCGCAGGCTGCTCTCCAGCTTCAATCCCATCCTCACAACCGCCCCGTCCTTGAACGCAAATTCCGCGGGCACCGGATCGCTGCCGCCCTCCAATGCGTCGCACAGGTAGGCAGTGTACTGCGTCTGGTCGCGTCGGTGCGAAAAGGTCAGCGTAAATGGCAGCGACCGGTCCGTCGCGTCAATGAACAGCTTGTCGTTGCAAATCTCCACCACCATGCCACGGTAGCCCGGATGCCAGTAGCGGCCCGTGTATGTCTCCAACGGCGTCACCTGTGGCTCCAGATCCCTGAACTTGCTGTCATCTTGCTCGGTATTCACCCCAACCTTGCTGTCTTTCTTCGGGGCTTGTTGCTTCCCCGTTGCAGGTTTCTTCGTAGGCTTTGGTCTCAATGGTAGCGAGACCTCGTTTCCCCGACCAACAGTCGGCGACTTGGGTGCTGCGGAAACACGCACAACTTGGTCGATAAGCTCCTTCGCTATCAAAGACGCCACTGACCCGGTTCCCTCTGCGTTTCCGAGGATGACCGCGCCGAAGCAAAAGTCTGGTAGGAAGAAGAACCGGCTCCCGAATCCGGTGACCACGCCATTATGCCAAACAACTGTGTGGCCACGATAGTAGTATACCTCCAACCCAGCCGCGTAGAACCCGGGAGATGTGTAGGGCTTCGGCCCTTTGGGATTTGGGTTTTTGAATGATCGCATCCTCAGCAGGCCTTGCTGGACTCCCTTGGTTATCGGGCCCTCGGCGTTCATCAAGGCTCTGACCCATTTGATCATGTCGTTGGCACTGGAAATTACGGAGCCCGCTCCTTGTCCTTCAAGACAGTCCCGACTCGGGAGGCTACTATAACTGGAACTGCTCTTATTCCACAGGTAGCCGGTGGCCATCTGGTGGCCATGCCCGTTGACCACGGCTCTCGACGGTTGGACGCAGCTATGCTCCATTCCGAGGGGCGTGAAGATGCGCTCAAACAAAAAGTCGGGAAACGATTGTCCAGTCTTGACCTCGACGAGGTGCGCAAGAGCAGTGTACATGATATTGCTGTATATGTATTTCGAACGCAGAGGGGCAGCCACCGGTAGACTGCGTAGGTTTCTCGTTATCGATCTGGGCGTGTCAGGTTGGGCGGCCTGCTGGCCCATACACGAGTCATTGTGCCTATTCCAATCAACAATGGTCAAATTGTTCGGTGACGGGACACCATTACCCAGGCATGCCCGTTCTATGGCCTAGCAAATCGTCCACGGTGATGGCCTCGGTGTAGCTCGCTTCTGGCATGACAAAGTCCTCTGGAAGGAGGCGAGACATGACTGCCTCATACTGAACTTCAGGATACTTTTCATTGTCTTGCACCAGTAGAGCCACAGCCGCTGCTGTCATAGACTTGGTCGAAGAGCCAATATCAAACAACGTATCGGCCGTACAGGCTTGCTCGGGCTCGAGGACCGCCTTCCCAAACCCAGCAGACGCGACCCGGTCATGCTGGACGATGGCAACGGCGAGACCGGGCACGCGATTTCTCTGCATAAGCTCTTCCACATGGGAAGAGAAGCTGAGGGACTCGAAGTACTCCATCGTGCGACGCGTTGGGTCAGGACGAAGGCAGGCAAAGGAGAGTTTGGGCGTCCGAGATGTTGGATGCGGTGGGGTATGCCATGGCAGTCAGCAGAAATTGCCGCTTTTGGCCTAGACGGACCAATACGTCACTACCCGGGAGCCAATGGATGTCAAAGTCAATCAGATGAGAGCCAGGGGTAACGATGTGGGCATCTGCGGTCAGAAATGATGAGAATGGGTCAAAACAAGGCAAAATTAGTCTCGAATGAGATAGAATAAATGGTAGAATAGGCTGTGTCAGTGTTTGGAAACGTGCATGTAGAAAGCAAGCCGGAATAGGATGTTCACTTCCCGTATCTCACCTTCATTCTCCGAGTCGCGAGAAAACATCACAAAATACTTATCACGACTTGCTTGATGGCTTCATAACCCTAGAGCCAAGAGCACTGATATCTTCATGTCGAAGTGCAGTATGAGAGTAGCCCCATTTTCTGTAATAAATTGTTGAGGTATGTTGCATTCCTTACATTGAAGCTTCTAGTCTCAGTCTTGACAGGAGCAATGCAAATCCCCTCCTCCATCGGGATTGCTCTGGTAATGACGTATGGACATGAATAATGACGTACCTAGATTGACCATTGGATACCATAGTTGTCGCTAGAATGCCCATGAAAGATGATATTTCTTATCATAACTCACTTTGCAGCTGCCAGACCAGGGCGATAAAGGAGTACCTTGACGCGTCACGCTGGCCGTAGTTCGAGTGCTCGTGCCTTTGCGGAGCGAAAGCAGTTACTGAGACTGCCCAAAATTCCCTCATCCTAAACAAGACATGGCGTTGCTCAAGACGGCCTGAAGTGGGCTTTACGTGAACTCTGCGCCCAAGGTTTCCATCCCATTGTGTCTCGAGCATTCTTTGCATGCCCTGCTGGCGCTAGTGGGCCAAAAGGGTGAATATTTTTTCAAGCCGGTAGTAAGTGATGGTTGCAATCATTTACGTGGACAATATTGAGGACGCTGGCTTAGCTGGGCTAGCAGCGGCACCACGATGCACACCAGCACGAGGCCCAACAAGGTTCGGCATTGAGTTCATCGGCTCTGGAATTGCGTTGACTGCATGCGTAGATCCTTCTTCATACAAGAGCTCACGGAATCGCACTCGGCCCTGGGATTGACTTTCAAGGAAATTTGCAGCCTGCCTTTTCCTTGTCCGCCCCAACGTCGTTGGTATTGTCCTGCGGACCGGGAGCATCATGCCCGAGGCATCTGGCGATCGGATCGCATGGCTGAGGCAAAGCCTAATCTAAACGTTCTCGTGAGGCCAGCCACTTGGTAGAATCGGGGACGAGATCTCCAGCCAGCTTCTATAAGAATAGACGGCTTTCCACTGCCCGACGCCAAGGTGCGGATCGGATCTTGAATCGAACCTGTCGATCTGAGTCGCTGGACAAGACTGAGGATACACCAAAAGCCCCGAATAGTAGACACATCACATTGGAACCATGCAGCTGTCCTTGTACCTCCGGCTACTGCTCCTCGCGGGCAGCCCGCCCTTCGTCCAGGGTGCCCCAGAGGACGAGCTAGCACCGGGCAATGTCATTGTCAACACAGGCGTTCCTCAGCATAGCCACTCGGAGCTCCTCGACGACAGCGACCCCAAGAAGGATGCTGACAAGCCCAAAATCAAGCCTCGAATTCTCATCGCGCCGTGGCTATTCTTCCCCAACTTGGGCAGACTGGTAAAGCCCGTGGACAAAACGACGACGGCTCCGGCTCCGCCCCCGGCGGCCACTGACCCGCCGCCCAACCCCAACAACCCCAACGGGCTGTCGGACGACCAGCTGGCGTCTCTCCAGATGCACAACGACAACAGGACACTGGTCGGATCGCCCCCCCTCGTGTGGGACTCCGAACTGGAAGCTGCGGCACTCAAGTACGCCAAGCAAATGGCCTTTACTGGCGTCTTTGCGCACTCGTTTTCCAATTCTCGACCCGGCCAGGGCGAGAACCTCGCCACAGTCTTGTGAGCTGATAGCTGAGTATGTACATGTACGACAGGGGCTGACCTTGATATTAGGTCGACCCAACCTGTCAAGAACCCCATTCAACTGGGAACTCGCGGATGGTACGTGACTGACTACACCCTACCCTGACTAGCTACAGAAGGAACGCTGGTGGCTGATTTGCTATGGTCAACAGGCTGGATGAGAAGCCATACTACAAGGGCGAGGCCATCCCCGAAGGCGCCTTCACCTCGTACGGCCACTACAGTGAGTGCAATGTCGTCCGCGAGACATTATTCGATTGTGCGACAGAGTCTAACTGGCACCTCACAGCCCAGTGCGTCTGGAAGAACTCGCTCAGGTACGGCGTGGCGACGGCGTACGACGGCAAGGGAAGCTGGTACACGGTCGGCCGATACGCACCGGCCGGCAACGTCTACGGAGAGAAGCCGTACTAATAAAAGGCTGCCGCGGGTCGCGTCTGCCGCTAGTTCGCCCTGCCGAAGTGTGGCCCTGCCGGAGTGTGGGTGGGTTTGTTGGTCGAGGGGCTACGACTAGCATGCAACCTAGCAGTTTAACGTTAGCGATTATGCTTACTTGGAAAAGCACGGCTGCACGAGGCACGGGAGCATGGAGCTGTCACGGTTGGCCCCATTCAATTCCTTGTATAGTCTTCGCGTGGCAGAAGCAATGCCAGACTAGCTGCCTCTGATCCCTGTGTAAATCTGTGACGAGCATCTCCGGCTCCTTGGAGACGAGCTGACGAGCTGATAAGGACGGGCCAGAGGATGCAGCTACCTCCGCGGAGCGGACATGTGAGGATGCCCCCGCAGATTGCCACCATATCGATGGACGATGGCCTATCACGACGGCGCGATGGACGTAAAAACCCCGCACACCACCGGTTCGCCAGCCCACGACGTCTGCGGCGTGATGGGTCCTATCGGGCTTCCTCTCTTGGACCGGGATCGTCCTCTGGGCGACGCCCCGCTCGCTTGGCCGTGCAAACAGCCCATTTGGGCGACCGATGAGGCCCCCCGACGACCCGAGTGAGGGTCATGTCCTGTACGATGGCGCCCTGCGAAACTCAATGCAACAGTAATCAGATGGCGGTCCTCACCGGGTCCCATCGAGCGGGTCAGAGTGGTGCCCAGCTCAAAAAAGAAGCTTAAAAGGGCACCATGCCCCGTCGTTCCCTTCAGTGTCGCATTGCTCCTCAGCTCTCACGATCGATCCATCCTTGAACTGGCCCATTGGCTCCACCAATCTACAGAATGAAGCTGAATCCTCTCACATCCTCGCTGCTGCTGGCCTCTCGCGTCGCCGCTGAGACGGTCCACGGCGTCGTCGTCTTCAGCCGTCATGGTGACCGTATGGCTCATCCCAGTTTCTGTAACTAGCTTCGGAGGCGTCACACCACTGACACTACGTCCAGGAACGACCAAGTGGTACGGCGCCCAGTCTCTGACGGCTCTTGGTGCGGAGCAGAACTACAAGGTGGGCAGCGACTACCGCAAGCGCTACCTCGAGTCTGGCTCGGAGCAGCAGATCCTGGGCATCTCCAAGGACGAGTACGTCTCTGCCCAGGTGCTCGCCCACGCGCCGGACCAGGGCATCCTGCTCAACACGGCCACGTCGTTCCTGCAGGGCCTGTACCCGCCGCTGTCCGAGGTTGCGCCCGACAAGGCCGTCAAGACGCTCAACGACGGCACCAAGATGGAGGCGCCCATCAGCGGCTACCAGTACGTGGTGCTGCACGGCGTCAACGACGACTCGGCCGACACCATCTGGATCAAGGGCGACGACGACTGCGCCGCCTACAAGAACTCGTCCAAGTCGTTTGAGAAGAGCGCCGTCTTCGCCGAGCGCGACCGGGCCACGCGCGACTTCTACTCGGGCTTCTACGACGAGCTGTCGCCGGGCGTCTACAACCTCAAGCCCGAGAACATGACGTACAAGAACGCCTACAACATCTTTGATCTCGTGAATGTCGCCCGCATCCACAACGCCTCGTCCGACGCCCGCAACGTCTCGAGCCAGGACCTCGCCCAGCTGCGCACCCTGGCCGACTCCGCCGAGCTGGGGCTCAACTACAACGCCTCGGAGCCCGACCGGGCCATCGGTGCCGAGACCTTGTCCGGTGCAATCTTCCAGCGCCTCAACAGCACCATTGCCAACAAGGCGAAGACCAAGTTCATGCTCATGGCCGGCAGCTACGACACCTTCCTGGCCTTCTTTGGCATCTCGGGCCTGCTCGACGTCTCGGGCGACTTCTACGGCCTGCCCGAGTACGCCTCGACCATGGCCTTTGAGCTCGTCAGCGACACCACGGACAAATTCCCCGAGAACCCCAAGGACGACCTGCGCGTGCGCTTCCTCTTCCGCAACGGCACCGCCGGCAGCCTGACCACCTTCCCGCTGTTCGGCCTCAAGCAGGACGTGCTCCCCTGGAAGACGTTTGAGACGGAGATGCAGAAGCGTGCCATTGTCAAGGTCGAGACGTGGTGCGACCGCTGCAAGTCCACCGCTGACTACTGCCTGCCGTTTGTCAAGTCCGACGACTCTTCCAAGGACAACTCTGGTTCTGGCCCTGAGACGAGCACCTCTTCCAAGAGCGGAGGACTGTCGCTGCCCGCGGCTGGAGCCATTGGCGGTGTTTTGGGACTCGTGGTTGCGGCTATCGTCTTTGGTGCCATCATGATGGTGCTCAGGAAGAAGCAGAAGAAGCAGAATGCGCTGGTTCAGAGCGAGACGGCCCAGGTCAGTGGCCAGAAGGGCCGCCAGGGAAGCGGAGATTCGTCCAGCAATGTCTAGGAGATTGAAACTCCCCCTACCATCCGAGCCAGCGAGATTGTCAGAGCTTGGGTGTTGGGATGATGATCAGAATGAAATAGTGAACGCCGATACCCAAAATGAAGTAAAATAATGGAAATGACCTAGTCTGCCATGCGCACAGTGTGATTGAAGTCAGTTGACTCAACGAATAAGCAACAAATGAGTTGGTTACTCAGTCCATCCGAGCCAGCAATGTCTAAGAGACTGGAGTCCAAGCGAGTGAAGTCGAATTTGGGCTGGAAGTGTCAATGGAAACAGCATTAACGACCTTGATAAGTCACAGTTCAGTTGGCTATTAATACATTTCTCATTTTTGTCAAAGATATTCAAGCCACGCTAAATCAATTCTGCTGCCGTAGCCTCGAGGAACAACTTTTGCTCGTCCAGAAACGTCTTCATCAACGCCGCATCAAATGTCTGGCCGGAACGCTCACCCTCTCGCATCCTCTGCAACTGGTCCTTGATGCGCTCCTCCAGAATCTCCAGTTTGTACTGGGAGTACTGCTTGTACAGCCGGGGCTTCTCGCTGATGCCCCGGACTCCCGTGAGGATGCTCTCGTCCTTCACCAGCGCCGACTTGGGGCGGAACGAGGTGACCATGCTGATGCGCTCTCGCCCACCGACGGCTTTGAGCGCCTGGTGCTCGAGGTACCGGCCCTGCATGACTACAGCGGTGCCCTGATCGGATTAGCATCTGGTTCCCCAGAGTGAGGCGTGTTACGTACCCGAGAAGGACCGCGGACCTTCATCAACTCTCCGGATGGGAGTCGAATCATGGTCTCCCCGCCAACCATGCCAGTGCAGTCCGAGAGCATGGTGACACAGACAAAGGCGAAGCTGTCTCTGTGCCACGCGAAGGCGGTTTCTTCGGAGCCGTTCTTGGCTGCGTCCTTTTGTGTAACCGACATCTCCTTGGAGGCGGGGTTGATAGCGATGTTGGCGTGGCCGACATCAAACTCGAGGGCTGGTATTAGGTCGATGCCGGCAACCTCGGAGATGGCCCGGAGCGTCTCGGGGTGGTTCCAGGCCGCAAAGATGAAGGGGGCGAGACTACCAATGTCAACAACTTACGCCTTCTATCTCTGGGGCCACACTCACGCTGGGCCATGGCCTCGAATCATGTTCTTGGCAAAGTCGGACGCATACTGGCAGCTCTCCAGCACCGGCTGGCTGAAGAGCTCTGCGCGCATCTGCATTATAGCCTCGGGGGTGAATAGGGCGAACGGGTCGGTGGCGGCAGTGTCGGAGATGCCTGCGCCGGCCAGGCCGAGCTCTGTCATGGTGTGGATCTTTGATGGTGGCACGTAGTTGAGGTGCTTCTTGGGATCAAACGGCACGCGTGGCACCGAGGCAACCTCATCGATGAGCCATTGTGGCAACGGGTCGGCCGGACGAGTGGCCGTTGTCGTCTTGGGGCCAACGACGGGCGGCGGAGCAGTCGGAGAGTGGACGAGGGCGGGCATCTTGAGTCTTGACGGGAGTCAACTCCAGAGGCGAGGACAAGTGGGTTTGTTCTCAAAGATGGTGTTAAGAATGTGAGTTGCAAGTGAGTTGCCGAAGCTTATCGAAGTCCTCTTGCCTCTGGAGATCTGATGGCTTATATATCCGTCCGGAGGAGGTGGTTCTCATATCTAGTTCTCGAGGCCCCCCGTGGGGTGGGCAGGTGACTCTCGATGCAAGCCAGACTATCCAGCGTCGAGCCCGTGAGACAACACGGGTGCTAACTCTGTTTGGGAAAGTTGATGAGAGCAGCAGTGCGGTCGCCGATAAAGGCCTAGGCACGTCGAAGCCCGTCACACAAGGACGAACGGCCATGCTCGGGGGTTTCAGACGACCGGGCGACCTGCCGGCGCGGCCAATGGTTACCCATATGCCAGAGTTGCCGAGCGGTAGCCTCATCGGGCAAGGCCCCATGCACGATTTGTCGAACTGAGACTCGATCCGGTAACGGGCTCACTAAGACATGTCCAATGATCTTTTATGCTCCCGCTGTTAGGCGACGGACAGCCAAGGCGTCTCTCTGCGTTGTGACCACCGTCGACCCACCACCCGGTATGCTCAGGGGCTCAGATGGCCTCTGAGTGAATGCACTTCTCAAAGGGGGCATCTAGAATGTTGCACTTGCCTCCTCAAAAGTCGTGCCTTGCGACCAGACACTAAAAAGGGTGGCGTCCCCCCTCCCTCTACCCCCCTCGCTGCACAGGCTGAGTTGGCCTCGTGACACGAGTCCCCATTGAGCCGGTCTTTACGTACGGGAATCGTAATTCACGCACCCTATATTACCAAGACACTGGGGGAAATCCGTTTAGCTTTGCCGCCGGATTCTGGAGTGATGAGGGTTCTTGCAAAAGGCTCGGCATGGCCCCCCGGATCAAGTCCGTGATGGCCTCCCTCGAAGCCGACGCACTTCGTCCCCGCCCCCGCTGGAGATAATGCATGATGCAGCCGATCAACGTCTCATGATACATGCCATTTCGCCATGGCTATCTTGGAGTCCTTCAGGGCGCAACGGAGAGTGGCGCTATCTCCGGCCGAAACCTCATTGGTGGTGGCTTTGGAGGGCTGCGCAACCGCTAACGCCGACCTGATAAGAGACGACCTCATGCAGGCAGTAGTGCCTCGTTAGCATGGTCAAGGAAGGGTGGCTCTCGTTCTCACAGCCAAACCACGAAGCAACGCTCTTGTCACCAGCATCTCGGCGCATTATCAACTCCAAGCACCCGGCCGAAATTGGTGTATGTGTATCGCTCTAAGTGACCCTCCACGAAATTACAAACGCGACTATTACTACTACAGCTCATTCCTACATCACAAAAACCTGTGGCTCCGGGAGAAGGCCCGGCCAATCCCGGTCCCCCTTTGCCGCCCATATCCTCCTCAGAAAGCGCAGAGCCTCCGAGATGTTGCCGAACCCATTCCGCAGGAGCTGCCTCTCCAGAAACTGCTTAAAGTACTGCTGGTGCTCAGGAAACTGACTCCCTGATGCGGCCATGAACACCGGCCACACCAGCACGTTTTCGCCGGGCGCTCCTGTGGGGAACGACCGGAGGGTGGTGATGAAGCGATCGTAGCTGTCTGGCGGAGGAGAGCTGGCGTTTCCGACCAGCACCCGCGCCAGGTACATGTCGAACACTTGCTGCCGCAGATCGGCGAGGATGCCAAGCACCGGCGAGAACTCGGGGTGCAGTCGGTCGTAGTATTGTAGGCAGTCGAAGCTCTCTTGGGCCTGGCACACCATGGCGTGGACGCCTGCCTGCTGGCTGAGGAGCGGCGCGGCATATACACGCATCCTGTGCCCTGATTAGCTGCAAATTATCCAGATGAAGCGACGTATGCATACTTTCTGATTTCCCGTAATGAAAACTGTGTCACGGCGTCTCCGGCCTTGTCGACGCCCTCGAATTCGGCGCCGACGGCATCGAGCGCAGACTGCAGCATGCGAAACACAATAGGGAAGTCGGATGACCCCGTAACCATTACTGCCACCAGCAGGACAACGAGCGCAATGATGACAGATTGCCTAGTTCTCGAATCGCACTCCCCCAGGTCACATCGCTCCTTGAGCCCCCGGATGGCCTGTCCGTAAAAGTAATGCGGGTTGGCGCCAAACTGTCCCGGGAACCTCTCGGCCAAGTGGCATGAGGAGACGGCGAGGACAGCGCTCATGATGAGATGGTCGGTATGGGCCATTGGGAGGACCAAGTTTCGCCAGCCGTTGTGGTTGTCGTCGATGACGACCATTTCTGGCGCAATGGTTTCGGAGACTTTTTGAGTTGGCACAAGAATAGCAGATAGATATCAGGCAGTTGGTTGGACTTACAGTGTCTTAGGAGAAGCTGTTCCCACGGATCGAATGGATTGAGACTGGGGGGAACGGCGTCTTCCGGGTGTGAGAGCATGTCTATGTGTTGCCTCGAGAATAGCTGCATCTCTTGCTGAGTTGGCAAATCCATCTCATAGACGTCTAGTGTTACGTGACTGTCGTCTTCAGCAGTAGTCAATCGGCTGTTGCATTGCTCGCTTGTTTGATCGAAACTTGAACCTCCATTTGACTCGGCCTCGATGTCATCCATGGAGAACTCATCACGCGGCAGCAGGGATTCAGACACCGGTGCTCCCCGGGGACGTGGCTGTTCCTCCGACAGCTGATCCACAAACCGGAATTTGGGTCTCCTGGACTTTGTGCGAAGGCCATCGCGGAACTTGTACTTGGAACCAAAGCCACTGCAGACGATGCTCCTCGTCGTGCACTTGAGGCAGCTAGGCTCCGTGCGGTCACAGTCAATCCGGCGCTGCGAGCACTCGTAGCAACCTGCTTCGAGATGAGCCAACTGTTCCGTGGCGTGACAGGGCGCTGAATCGACAAACCTTTGACTTTGGGGATGTACGGACGCTTGGCGCGGACCATGCTCGACTGTTTGCTGGAAACGACGGCGGCGACGAGGCATATATGTGACGGCAGACGGCCGAGGGCGAACAGGGCACGTCTCTGTACCCTCGTCTGTGCAGGTGAATCAAGATGAGGTGGACAAACGGATCTAGACTTCCCCGCACGCCTCCCTGGTGCGTTAGATCGTCCCGGCCCCCCCGCGTCAAGGCGGGTTATGGTGGCGATTGCGCTAAGCAGGCCATGCCAGAAAGGGCAAAAATATGAGAGCACTCGCCATGATTCAGACACGTCGCCAGCATAATCTAGCCGGGCGACGGCTCCACATTGTCCAAACGGGGGAGCAGTAGCCGGCGTGCCTGTGCATAGATAAAGGCCAGCATTCTCGCTGTTTGCTTGCTCTGCTTGGTCTGACCGTGGGCAAGGTGAGCGACGCTTATCAGACAGCCTGCTTTCCGATATCTCCGAAGCGCACAATGTTGGATTATTTGGTGGCATTGGTCACAGCACCCGGAGTGCAGACATTAGTATCATAAGAGATGCGTGTGAGCAGATGAAATGAGACTGGAGCCGCAGAGGTCCAGCAATATTGTCCTGCATTAACCAAGGCTTCAGCAACTGTGTAGACCTCCAGGGTATATCTTGGGCAGAGATGGACGGCGGCCGTGGTCAGTCGCGGAGTAGGGTAGCTGGCTGCACGTAGGGCAGACCATCCGATTTTTTGCCCGCATTACTCACAAATTAGATAGAGAGGACAGCAATCACGCAGGCTTCGACAATCTGTTGTTTGAAGATGAGCGACCAGCTAGTGGCGTCAGGATACATTGTGTACAGTGCAAACAGCCCTACTAGGCTGTGCCCAGTGAACATCGCGGGGGCCGTGTCTTGGAACAGGGCTGAGCCGGCAAGCGACCGATTCGCTGGGCCAATCAATGAACCAATCATGTCCCAAAGTGAACAGGCTCCCGCGTGGCAGGATCTGACTCTGACTCCAGAGCATGCGGCTCTCCGCTTGGGAATGTGGAGGCCGTTGAAGGGTCGTATATTCGTATTGGGCGCCGTTGATTACATGCTTAAAACTTTGAATGCCAGTGCCGCGGGCTTCGTGGTTGGCTTGGCATCCCCGGCCTCCGCGATCTCAAGGGGTCCCGATTAATGGCACCAGATCTGTCAGCTGAAGGAAAATGGCGTGGTCAGGGCGGGAGCCGAGGGCCTTTGGGGTGGCGGGCCCACATTTTATTTATCGCGACGGCCGTTGCCAGCCAGGTCGTCATCAATCGTCAGGATAATGATGCCGTCATGATCCATGAACGTGCTTCCAGAGATGCGTTTCAATTGCTGTCAAGGACACTCAATCCCTCGGCGGCCCCCTTGGACCCAAGACTTGTCCTTGATTAATGGTCGGCGATTATTCAAGGGCCCGCAATTCATTGTCTGGCCGGCTATTGGTGTGGTGGTTCGCGGCCTGCCGGGATTAGAGATTGAATGAACGGGGGAATGTCAGGCCGGTCGGGCTAGGTGGGTCCTGGTGCTTCGGTTTTCGGGTCTTGGCGTCAGCGTCGTTCAACCTCCAGTCTCACCCTGAACACCGAGATTTCTGACGCCGCGGCCTTATTCTTCTGCACAATGCTGCAGATTCAATGCCTTGAACCGAAATGAAGTCCGCGGCAGACACAACTCGTGTTCCATCGTGTCACTGCCGGGTCAATCTCGTTGCGTTAGCCTTGTTCTTATAGCCTACGATTCCCTCCCAGACTTATCCCGGCCTCACATCCAGCCAAAACATTCATCTTGACCCACCTTCGACAACGCCTCGAATCCAACTAAGAGAGAATCATCTTTGAACTAACCACAGTGGCGATAGCCTCGCACCTCGGCTCCAGCCACAGCCATAACATGGCGAATCCCGGACAAGATGCCGGCCAGGACGAGTACGACCCCGATGTTAACAACAGCTTGGCCGAGCTTGCGCGCCGCATCAGTGATGCTTCGGAAACAATAGACATCGAGATGAGGGCACTGAACCCAGAAGCCGGGAGCCAACTCGACCCCAAGTCACCCTCCTTTGACGCCCGCGCCTGGGTCAAGGCACTAGTCAAGCTCACCGAGTCGGATCCCGAAGCAGCGCCTCCTAGGTTTCTTGGCGTGGCATTCCGAAGCCTTAGCGCTCACGGATGGAGCACCTTTGCGGAGAGCCAGCCTACTGTGCTCAACATGATCAGCAGCACCCTGACATCCCTAGCTGGCTTGTTTGGCGCCAAACGGCGTGGCCAACGCATCGACATCTTGCAGGACTTTGAAGGCGTTATCAACGAGGGAGAGCTGCTGCTTGTCCTCGGACCTCCTGGTTCTGGATGCTCGACTTTCCTCAAGACGCTAACCGGAGAGACGGCGGGCTTCAAGGTTGACCCCGACACATATCTCAACTACCGGGGTATGCTATCTGTTGCGAAACCATGATCAACTCAACTAACGAGATTCAGGCCTTGATCGGAAACTTGTGACGCGATCCCTCCGGGGCGACGTGCTATACAACGCCGAAGTCGATGCCCACATTCCCACCCTAACAGCGGGTGAGACCCTTACCTTTGCAGCGGGGTGCAAATCTGTTCGCCATGTTCCGGGTGGATTTTCGCGCCAGCAGGCCGACGACATGATGCGCGATGCCATGATGGCAGTGTTTGGAATCACGCACACCTTCAACACGCTCGTGGGCGACGCATTCATTCGCGGAGTCAGCGGAGGCGAGCGCAAACGAGTTAGTATCGCCGAGGCCGCTCTCACTGGGGCTAGGTTCCAGTGCTGGGACAATTCGACTCGTGGCCTCGACAGCGGCAATGCCATCAACTTTTGCGAGAATCTGAGGTTGCAGGCAGATCTTATGGGGACGACGGCAGCCGTGGCCCTTTATCAGGCTCCGCAGTCCGCATACGAGGTGAGAATGCTGTTGAAGGAGTGTGGTGTAGTAGTGGCTGACATGTCACGCAGCAATTCGATCGCGTCACGGTGATATACGAAGGGAGGCAGATCTTCTACGGAAGCACCATAGAGGCTAAGGGATACTTCCAAGACTTGGGGTTTGAATGCAAGTCCCCCAATCTCATCCTCGCCGCTCACAACTGACATCCCCAAGGTCCTGCTAGGCAGACAACCCCCGATTTCCTGACTTCAATGACGAGCCCCGAGGAGAGGCGCGCCAAGCCAGGGTTCGAGAACAAGGTCCCCCGAACACCGAGCGAGTTCGCAGCACGGTGGAAGGAGAGCAAGCAGCGCCAGAGCCTCCAGAAGGAGCTGGCAGGGTACGACGAGAAGCACCCCCCCGAGCTAAGGCTGCAAGAGTACAGCAAGTCTCGACACGCCGAGCAGGCCCGCGGCCAGCGTCTCAGCTCGCCCTACACAATCTCGTACCTGCAACAAGTGCGCCTAACGTTTTGGCGCGCCTATAGACGACTCGTCGCAGACCCCATGTTCGTCATTGCGCAGCTCGTCTTCCATCTCATCATCGCCCTCCTCCTCGGCAGTGCGTACTACAACCTGCCCAAGGATTCCTCCAGTTTGTATTATCGCGGAGGTGTCATTTACTTTACCATTCTTTTCAGCGCGTTCTCGAGCCAGATGGAGGCATGTATCGCTTTGTTCCTTTCTACTGCTGCTCACTTTCTAACATGGATACCAGGTCTTGACGGTGTACGACGAGCGTCCGACTGTAGAGAAACAGAAGCGCTACGCGTTGTATCATCAATCCACGCAAGCCATCGCCAGTTACCTCATGGATGTGCCGTACAAGACGATCAACACAATCCTTTTCAATACCATCATCTACTTCCTTTCAAACCTTCGACGGGAACCGGGCGCCGTCTTCTTCTTCTTCCTCACCTGCTACCTCCTGAGTCTGGTCATCTCATGCATCTATCGCTGGCTGGCCTGTATCACCCGAGCGCCTCATCAAGCTATGGTTCCCAGCGCGATTTTGAGCTTGTGGATGATCATTTACACAGGATACACCATCCCCACAGATTATCTGCCCCGCTGGTCGCGATGGATGGCTTATATCAATCCCTTTACCTATGCATTTGAAGCTCTCATGGCCAATGAGTTCCATGGTCGCCAGTTTCCCTGCGCAGATTTAGTGCCCCGTGGCCCCGGATACGAAGACACGCCTGCCAGCTCTCAAGTGTGTACCGCAGTTGGTGCGATTCCCGGCTCAACCACCATCGACGGAGATTTGTACATCAATCTAACCTTTGGCTACTACAACGCCAATAAGTGGAGGTGCGATCCAAAGCCGTTTCCCCCTCGTTTGATATATACTGACCAAGCTTAGGGACATTGGAATCATGTGCGCCTTTTGGGTTTTCTTCTTCGTCGTTTACGCCATCGCCGCCGAGTACATGAAGCCACCCAAGAGCAAAGGTGAAGTCCTTGTGTTTCTCTCAGCCGCCATGCGGAATCGAACTAAGAACTCGGACCCTTCGGACATCGAGATGCAGCCGCAGCGGCGGGGTTACCTCAGCGAGAGGCCGAGCGAGGATGCATCCGGATCTGGTCTCAAGTCTGGGACCGCTGTATTCCACTGGGAGGATGTGTGCTACGACATTACCATTAAGGGGGAGCCTCGTCGCATCCTTGACAAAGTGGATGGCTGGGTCACTCCAGGAACTGTAACGGCGCTAATGGTATACATTACATGCACACTTGGGCTGAAGAATTTGCTAACAGCATCATACAGGGAGTCTCGGGAGCGGGAAAGACAACGCTGCTAGATGTGTTAGCAAACCGCGTCATCATGGGTGTCATCTCGGGCGATATGCTGATCAACGGCTCGCCACTAGACGCCTCTTTTCAGCACCGCGTCGGATACGCACAGCAACAAGACTTGCATCTCAACACTATGACTGTTCGTGAAGCCCTCGTCTTCAGTGCGCTGTTGCGTCAATCCGCAGAAATCCCGAAAAAGGAAAAGATTCAATACGTCGACTATGTTATTGATATCCTCGAGATGCAGTCCTTTGTGGATGCCATCATCGGCGTCCAGGGCGAAGGGCTGAATATCGAACAAAGAAAGCGGTTGACTATTGGCGTCGAGCTGGCCGCCCGACCTCAGCTTCTGCTCTTCCTGGACGAGCCCACCTCTGGATTGGATTCCCAGACGTCTTGGTCCATCTGCCAGCTTATCAAGAAGTTGACTCAAAACGGACAAGCCATTCTCTGTACAATCCATCAGCCTTCGGCGATGCTGTTTGACCAGTTTGATCGCCTGTTGCTACTTGCGCCTGGCGGCAAAACCGTATACTTTGGACGTGAGTTGACGATCAGATCTCGATGAATAACCTCGCTAACTCGCTGCTGTAGCCATCGGAGACAAGTCTGAAACTCTCATCTCGTACCTCGAACGGAACGGCGCATTCAAATGCCCCGAAGGTGCCAACCAGGCCGAATGGATGCTCGATGTCATCAAGCCCAGCGCGGACGGAACCGAGGGCATTGATTGGTACCAGGTGTGGCGGGAATCCCCCGAATATCAGCTGGTGAAGAAGGAACTTGCAGATCTGCGCCGCCTCCGAACGACTGAAGTCAACCTGCAGGAGGCCGGGGAACCATCCCAGCACCAGGAATTCGTCTCATCCTTTACAACCCAATTCTTGGTCGTGCTGGAGCGCACCTGGATGTATTTCTGGAGATCGCCGGCATACATCTGGTCCAAGATCATCCTGATTTTCCTCTCAGTAAGCTTCCCCCTCCTGCACTTTTGAGACACTATTTATATTTTCTTTTTCAACAGGCACTGTATATCGGCTTTAGCTTCAAGGCAGAGAGCAGCATGCAAAGTCTTCAGAACCAACTCTACGCCATTTTCATGTTCTTGGCCATTTTCAGCAGCGTCAGCGAGCAGATTACGCCCATGTTTGTTCCCCAACGAGCGCTCTACGAAGCTCGCGAGCGGCCTTCCAAGATTTACAGATGGTCAAGTAAGTATTCTAATGAATAACGTCTCTGGATCTATTCTAACGGAATGCCACAGCATTCATGCTTTCCAATATCCTGGTTGAAATCGTGTGGAACACACTGGTTACAGTTCTTCTGTTCTTCTGCTGGTACTATCCGGTTGGCTTTGTTACCAACACAACAGCCGAGGACCAGACAATCCGCGGCTTCCTGATCTTCTTGTTCCTATGGACCTATATGCTGTTTGTCAGCACTTTTGCGCACTTGTCCATCGCCTGGATCCCTACGCCGGATCTTGCAGGTATTTTCGCTACCCTGCTTTGGATCTTTTGCTTGGTTTTCTGCGGGTAAGTTGGAACCCTCTCTGAAAATTTCGTGTCTATTTCTGACAATCACTAGTGTTGCAATGCCGGTCAGCGACCTCCCAGAGTTCTGGAAGTGGATGAACAAGGTGTCGCCTGGAACGTATCTGATCGGAGGTGTCATGTCGGCTGCCATCGCCCGGTCAGACGTTGTATGTTCCGAGAAGGAACTCTTGCACATCCAGCCGCCGGCAAATATGAGCTGTGGCGACTTCATGGGCCCATATGCCAATGCCACGGGAGGCTCCTTGAGGAACCCAGAGGCGATGGACTCGTGCAGCTACTGCATCATCACCAAAACCGACCAGTTCCTATCTCGGTTTAACATCGACTACAACGACCGCTGGAGGAACTTTGGTCTGATGTGGGTGTACATTCTGTTTAATGCCGCCGCCGCAATGTTCCTCTATTGGCTTGCCCGAATGCCAAAGGAAAGCAAGGCGAAGAAGGGAGACAAGGAAAAGGACGCCACTAGAGCCTAGATGGAAGGATCTCTTCTTTTGTTGAAGACTAGGGTATGACTGAGATGCAAGACTTGATTGGTTGCCGTCAGATAATATGGGATGAGAAGATGGGTTATAGAGGTACACACGTATAAACATAGAAACCTCGGGTGGTCATAGATTGTAGTCATTGCATACATGTATATCAGTGCCGTCATTTCCCCAACGAACAACCACGAAGTCCATTTGGGCCTCTACAAGGTAGTCTTGATTGACAGGATATCTAAAAGTTGGCCATGTCTACCGCATGCGACTTTCGGAAGCACTGGAACTACCGGTTTCCAGCCTCACCGGGATTTTCATTCAGATCAGCAGGATTCGGGATGCCCATCATGTCCAGGCCCATCCCACCCATACTCCAGTCTGGAAACACCCAACCAAACATGTTCCTGAGATCGCCAGCTTCCGTCGTTTGGAAATCAGAGACTCCCTCAAAGTTCAACGGCGTTGGATAGTCCAAATACTCGCCGCCTGTTGTGCTGTCCAGCAGCGCAACAGCGACATCTGACATGCCCAAATCCGGTACAGGTGCAGATGGAATCTGAAAGACGTATCAGCTGCGAAAGGGATACGTTGAAAGTTTAACTCACCATCCCGATAGCTGCGTTGGGTGCTGGGTCCAGGTTGTTTGTAGCAATGTTGGATGTCTCCGTGTGCTGATAAGAGTCCGCATCCTTGTCTACGGCGATAGGATTGGAGGGGTCGGGTTTATGCTGTGCATTCCAGTAATACTCTCGAGCAATCTTTGCAAACTCTGACAAGATGCCCTTGGGCAGCGCGGATTGAGAGGCCACTTCGATTAAACTGAAGTACCCCGCTGCCGACTCCATCAACGTCAGGTTAGTTCGGGACTCACGATGGTGCGGGTTGTGGATGACAAAGTCAAATAGAATGAAAGTGGCCGCCGTAGGAAGGATGGCCAAAATGCTACACCTAATATTAGCCTATGAAAATGGATCTGTGAAGCAGCACTTACAAGAGAGGAACGTGGGGCTGGATGTCAATGAACTTGGTTAGTTCAATAATCGTCCGAGCAGCATTCATGAGCCTCTGCTTGCTCATCTGGCTCTTGTAGTCACTCTCGTAACCGTTATGGAGTGCGAGACGCTCCAGGGCGATGACGTTGTGGTAATATCCGTAATGTGTCTGGAGAGCAGCCAGGCGGACGCTCGCGTGTGCCTGTCTTGGGAAGTTGGCCGAGTCTCCTGGTCGAAATGCAAGCGGGACGGTTTGCCTCCAGTCTTCTAGAAGGCGCCGTATATGGTCGATGGCGGACTGACACGATTCTGGGGACCGCAATGACGCGCTGATTGAGAAGAGCGATGTGTAGGTGATGGAGTTGATCCTGGCAATGCGGATGAAGGCGACAACCCAGTTGAAGTCGTCAATCTGCGCCTCGGGGAAGGGGGGGATGATGCATCCGATATCCTCGTCCGGTATGATCTGGGGATATAGTAAGAATCGACATGTTTGCCTGGTAAAAAGAGCATACTTACGGAGCATGCCCGACTGTGCATCGCCTGTTGCTTTTCTAGGATATAAATCACCCAAAACACACGAAGGTGCTTTGCCTCGGAATTCAGGTGCTTGTGGTAGCGAAGAGCGATGGCCATGCGAGCGGCCTGTGACATCAAGGCCTCGTCGAGCTGGAGGCCACAAGTATTCATGGTAAAGATGGACTAAGGATTGTCAAGGTCAGCAATCTGCTCAGATGTCTGCTATAACTCTTCTTCTCTTGAGTATCCATACCATAGCAGCGAGGGCCTATGCGTTATGTTCAGTCAGTAGACGCTGCCACAGGATTGAAGCGTGGCATACCTGGACGCTCTCGATCGACTCTCGCGGCAGGATGATGTCTGCCATGTGGCCCAATGCCACCTGGAAAAATTCCCACGACTTTCCCTTCCCAGGTTCGAATGCACCACCCTGGAAGAACTGGCTGCCAAGCGCCAAGATGCTATGGAAAAGGGCGGAAAATGAAGGGTTGCTGTCCAGAAGTTGTGGTAGTTCGGGACTAAAGGCCTGCATCTCAAACTCTTCGCGATCTAGGAATGGATAAACGGGGTGAAGATTGGTAAAGTATGCTTTTCCAAGTTAGTAATTTGTTATTGAGACTGGAGCGGCACAGTCCTACCTTGAGTGTACAAGACGATTTCGTTTGCCGAGGGCGGCGAGTGCTTGCTGGTGCGATGGAACCGCAGCGGAGGCCATGACGGGTCGCCATCGAAGCCAAGGCGCGTCGAGATGAATTTATCAAACCTTTCGACCAAGTCTTGCAGATCGGAGTTTCCGATTCTCTCGGTGAGCGATGCGACTTTCTTCTCAGAAAAGAAGGCCAGGCCGGAGCTGAGGACTAGTGAGCGTTAGGATTCGACGAGACCACGACAGCACAAGTATTGATGGTGATCGCACCTTGTTCATCCGGGGCCTTGAAATCCAGGAAATGTCAGCCAACTATCAAGATGGATACAAAAGGGCGCGGACTCACGGTAAAGACGCTGGTCTCATCCGAGAGGACGACGGCTTGCGAGCCATGCTCCAGAATGCGGTCGATGAAGGTCTCGCCTAGCGCAACCTTGGCAGCGGAGGCGTTGACGGCGGGAGGGACTTCGGGTACTTTGGAATGGTCAGCACAGTGATAGACCTATTGCGATGCCAGCCAGGGACACGAGGCATACCTCTGACGCGGACCTTGCGGCGGAAGATGCTGAAGTGGCAAACCTGGCCTCGATTCTTGGGAAGCAGAACAGAGCGTGTCAGTCGCTATCCGGGCGCATCTAGCGGATGTACGATAGACTTACGGCACAGTAGACGCACGTTGGTGCTGTGCCTGGCGGCGTCTCGGGGACTGGAAGCAGGTCAGGTCAAGTCCGGTGCCATCGGACCAGGCCGGGGCTGCCCCTCATCTTGGCGCGAGGCCGGTGTCTCACCGATGCAGCGGATTTTGCGATGCCTGCACTGATCGCACGTCTTATTCAGCTTCAGGGACGGGGCGCTCTGCCCCAATGAAGCAGACATTGCGCCTGGGGGCTCGTGGAATGCGGCAAGGCTGGAGGGCTGGTCGGCGATGATGCGGGATGAGGCGGGATTGCTGGCATTGAAGACTCCACACCACCCGGCACTTCTGGGCATAAGCGTCAGCCCGTGTTTCTCGCACTCGGATGGATCCCTGTAGCGGAAAGTGGGGCACTTGAATCCTATTTGGTATCTCGTCTATGATATCTACCATGTTTATAAGTTCTCATAGCTACATGATCTAAGACCCCAACAAGACTCGCTGTCGCCAATTTGCACAATTGAAAGTAAGACTGATGCCGAGTCGATCACAGCATGGCAGATGTTGCCATCTAGATTGATCCGCGGCGAACATTGTCCGTCTTGATAATGTGCTCAGCCGCAGCAATCGGGTCAATGACGGTGCTCGCAAACTTCCTGGCCGACACCTTCTGCTCAAACAGTACGTCCAGCTCACCATACGTACGACCTTTTGGCTCCGGAAGGCGGAAATACGCCCACAGAATGCACAAGACGCCGCAGCCGGCCCAGAAGAAGGCTCCCTTGGCGCCCCAGTCCCAGGCGGTGGCGTTGAGCATGCGCGGCGCAATCATACTGACGACAATGTTGCCCACGTTGTACGTCGACCGGGCGAGTACAATCGTCTTGGCTCTCAGACGCGTCGACGACACCTCGGACACGAGAGAGTAGCAGACGGGGCCGACGGTCATGTCGTACACCACGGTCAGGAGGAGCAGCATGCTTCCAATCGCCCATGCCCCCGAGACGTGCTTCTTGGTGTCGATTGATGCACCCACGCTGCCGATGACGATGAGAAGGCAGAACATTCCCATGATTCCAGCCAGATACAGAGTGCGACGACCAAAGTGCAGCATCAGCACCCAGGACAGCATGGTTCCGATTGCGCCCAGGCCGTACTGTGCCAGCGTCAGCGTAAAGGCGTGTTGGTCCTCGAGGCCGGCTTGCTGGTAGAAGTAAGTCGAATAGGACATGAAAGCCACGCCGGAGAAGATCTGGGCGAACCAGGTCAGACACGCAATCTCGGTGCGACGCAGGTTGACGCCCTTGAAGCAGTCTGCGTACGACGTGCCTTCCACCATGGCCTTTTCCATTGCGTTGGTCTGCTCCATCATGGAGATGGTGGCATCCAGGTCGACGTCGCAGTCAGGCTTCTCACGCTCCCTCTTGGACATGAGACGACGCAGCGACTTGCGCGCCTCATCTCGCCGACCGATACGGACCAGCCACCACGGCGACTCGGGCGCAAAGTAGACGCCGACCATGATGGGGACGGGCCACATCCACTGCAGCGCAAACGGGATCCGGAACCCCCACTGGTCGTCGCGAGTGCTGCAGCCGCGAAGAGCCCCCGCGGCGATGAACTGGCCAATGACCCAGCACAGGTTGACGTAGGTGGTCAGGTAGGCCCGCAGCGCGGTAGGACAGACGTCAGCGGCATAGGCGACGGTGATTGTCTGGAAAACGCCCCACGGCAGGCCGAGCAGGATCTGGCCCGCCAGCAGGTGCGGCAGCGTCTGGGCGAAGAAGACGATGAAAATGAAGGCGATGACGAGCACCATGGCGGCCATGATGGTCTTGCGGCTACCGAACCGCTCGGCTACGATGCCGTTGATGGTCAGGCCGACGACCTCGCCTGCCATTGAGGCCACGGACAGGGCTGTCTGCCACGAGGCGGAGAGTTCGTAGGAGCCGTCGGGCAGCTGGGAGCCGTACGTCCTTTTGAATTGAGCGTTGGCGAAGAGGTTGGTGATGAGCACCTTGTCGAAGCCTTCCATGACGATGGCTGCTGAGATGAGGACCGACCAGGCTACTGCGTTGGGGTACGTCTGGAGGCCTTGCCATAGCGTCATGGTCTGCTCGGCCGAGGTGGCCCGGGCAGCTTCGGCAGCTTCGTGGGAGAGTTCATCTTTGGTGGGAGCGAGGTCGTCAATGGTATTGTTGGCCGTATTGCTGCTTTTGTCTTGAGACTTGGGCTCGGCGGCGTTGGGTTCAGAAACCATGGCTTAAATTGAAGAATCTCAAACACCAATGGGCAACTATAGCGGCTCTTGAGGAAGCTTAACTGGCTACATTGATGCTTGATAACCCAGGGATTGCCAAGCAATTATATACAAAACAGACGCGGTCCACTGGGATGCCGGCCCCGTGATCTACATGGAGTCCGGTTCATGACATCGGCCCGTAGACAATGATACCTTGGTGCCTGCCTCCATCATGCAATTACTAGAGCTCGGCTACCACCACGCGACGAGGGTCGTGCAGAAGGATCGCCATGCTTAGCGGGCGGATGCGGGGATTTTCGCTCGTTTCGTACAGACGACCAACAATGACCCTGGACCCGAATTTCGCATTGCTCACACGAGTAGCCGCCTCGGGTCAGTCGACACAGCAGCAACAGCCGCTTCGGCCCGATCATTTGCATGTCTAGAGCATGCTCCAGCGCGGGGAATGCAGTGTTTTGTCTGCTTCTAGAAGGAGGTCGTCTCTGGGGGGATCGCCGGCCTGGTTGAGCATCCATCTTGGACACGACGTCAATCTACCCGGCCCCAGACCATGACAAGAGTCAGCACGACTGCCGCTACCTGTCGGGCGCCAAATGCTGGCTTTTTCGGGCCGTCACGCTGCGGAGACAGATGATTCCCCGGGGTTGACAGAATGAGACGGCAGCGACCCAAGGATTCCAAGGTTGGGCTGTGGGCCATCAAGCTTGAGTCTCCGTCGATCAGGGTCATGCGACACAACCCCGGATCGTCCCCAGCAAATCCCCAGCAAAACAAACAGGCCACACGTCGCCCCGCTGCGCAACAATGGGCCCAGGAAGGCAACGATTGGCACGTCTCCATTGCCAACCGCCACACTAATACGTAATTCACTGCCCGAGGCTCCATCGACATGTTCCGCCATGGGGTTCCTGATTCCGCTGCTCTTCCGCTCACGACCATGATCCGCGTCTGCTTTCTTCACTGGCATATGGATGGTCATAATTGCACGTTATCCACATACAGTAGGGGCGAATTCCTGCATTATCTTGTATTATGTGTGCTATCGGCATTGCTACGGCATGCCCATATTGTACTCTGAATAATATTAGCTTGTGCTTACTCCCAGCCGTATCGCCGCTTTACACCCAACCCGGGCGGAATGCAGTCGCCTGAAGAAGCTCCTCCCACACAAGTTGCGCCCCTATTAGAGCCAAACGCTCGGCGTATCTTATCTGTTGGAGTGATTGTCCTTTGCTTATGCGTTCGGTACTGAGTCGCCGAATTGTCCAACACGGATTTGGAGATGTCCATTGCCATGGGCTGTGGTGACGCCAGAGACTTGCTCTCTTTCCGGGGGGCACGCAGCAAGCAAATCGCTCAGGGCTTGGGCAATGTGGCGACTGGTGCAAACACTGTTAGTATTGGCGCCCCCGGGGAATAGGAGAGCACCGAAGGCTGTCATCTTACCAGAGGGACGCAGAGCTCGTGTCCTTGTAACTCGAATCCTTAACGTTTTCAACAATAACAGAGCCTCTCTCTCCAACCTTGTGTGAGAGCAATAGTCTCTTGCCCTTCTCCAGCCTGATGAACTGGTCCGCAGTCTCTGGGCTGTTGAGGTTGTTGATGATGTCGCGCACATTTCGCTCCTGTATTGGTGAGCAACTCTTGAAATTCACTCGAGTTCTTGGGAAGGCTACTTACTTGTGCCCGATCGCTAGCGTCTCCTGGAATAACACATTGCTCTGACCCTCTAGCGGTCAAGTGATTCTCGATGCCACCTTCGCAATGGTCAATACGGAGTGGATGACGTGGGAAGGGAGGGCAAATAAATACCTTGCTGGATCGCGGGGGACGGGAGGGCGGCAGCGAACGCCGCAGTCATCAAAAGACCAAGTGTCTGGAAGTGTGCGAAGTTCATCTTGGAAGCCTCTGTGAAGTACTGGAACTGTGTTTGGTAATGGGGAGGAGGATCGCTCCCATGAAGAGGAATTCAACCACCTTTTATCTGGCATAATGGAGCAGATAGTCCGTGCCAGGAGTGAAATTAGCTACCCACTATAGTTCTGACAGATGAAAAATGTGACTTGATTTGGGAAAGTGGCCAACTCTATGCTCTGCAGTCAGTTCTTTGATTGTGCTTTGTTGGAAGGACTCTGGTTGTGGCTGTGTGCCTGTAAGCGCAGCACCCAAAGTGCTTCCTTCACGTGCCACGTCAGGGCCGGATCCTGCGATTTTATTTGATCGCGTAGGATTTTTATTGCGGATAAACCCAAATGAGTACTTTGGAGCGGCCCCCTAATGCCGGTCGTGCCCACGTCATCCTAGCTGGCTGCTCAGATGCGATCTCGTCTCTAGCCACAACATAGATTATGAATACATGCAGCTGACAGGGGAGACAGAACAATCAGCAAAAGTATATAAAATAACCAAATTCGCCGGTTTACGCTCATGTTTACGACTTCCAAGGTTGGGGAACAGCTCAATACGTTTGTCAGTTGAGACGACGTATGAGGTCGACTTGGAAGTCATGGCTTGACGCACGAGAGCTGGAGATTCATCGAAAAGTAGAGAAGAAGCGAGTGTACTGATATCAGCTGGCTAGATCTTAGGATTCTGCTGAGAGGACAACGGCTTGTGAATATGTTCGACTCGCACATCTCCAAAGATGACACAAGCCCGCCCGCGTTGGATAAGCTGAACGTCGAAGCCAGACCTTCAAATACCAAAAGACCATTCTTAACGAGCGAAAGGGCGGTGGATAGAAGAAAATACAGCACGTCCCTTGGAAGCAGGGGTGTGCTCAGATCCTAACACTACGCAATGGCGTATATTAGTATTCTGGAGGACGACATATTACTGTCTTCGTTTTTGCATGGGGTACTTACATCTCTGCCCACAAGGTTTCCGTCCTAGAGCGCCAGTTAGTATCGGTACCGTAAGGCAAGCCTCCCAATAACCAAGGACAGACTTACTTCGTCCCAGTGGCAGCAGCAACAGCCTTCAGCCCACCACTAAGTTACATACTGTGTCAGTGCGAGCCCCGAACGAGCCTCGGGATGGGGTATTTTCATACGCAGGTAGCGCCAGAGCAGCAGCCTGGTTCTCGCTTCTCCGGGGAAAGCATATTCTTCAACTCTGATGCTGGAGATGCCAGAGTCAGGCCGATGAGGGTAGTAAGAACAGCGAGTTGCAGCTTCATCTTGATTGGGTTTTCGCAGTTGTAGAGATGAGTGTTGGATGTTTGAGGATGGGTTTCTCGATGAGTGGAAGGCGAGATTATGTCTTTTATATTAAATTTATCTACAGAGCCTGGGTTACAGAATTCCGGCTCATCGGCAAAGAGACCGGCGTAAGCTTGCAGTCCATTCAACGATGCCGTTGAAGGCATTTTGGCAGATCAGCATAAGCAAGCACCTGTTTCAGCTGGGATGTCTTACATGCTGCCAAAGGGCCGACTCCACACGGATGTGTGCAGCCTTGAAACCCAGTTCATTGGCGTTTTGCATCTAGAAATGGTAACGAGTCACGGGTTCTCTGCGGTTGTGCGACGTAAGCCTGGGATACCCCAGGTCTCCTCTACCAGGAGTATCAATCTTATTGAGGGGCCAGCCTGCGTCATGGCTACTAGACGTATTCATCGTATTGATGGATTGGACTGCGATATGCGGTGTCCTGGTCCTCAGCTGAAGAAGACATTCCTACCACGGCCAATGATTGGACGGTGGAAGATGTTCGTGGTAAATGATCGCCGAGGTCTTCCCCTCGCGAGACTGCGCCGCCACCGGTTGCAAAAGCTTAGCTCACTAGCTTAGCGATGATCGGGCGCAGTCTAAGGCGCAGCCACGATGCTTACATAGTATTTTGCAATGGACGCCGTTCAGTTCCAGCGGCTGCTTATTGGCGCGAAGATGGTGCGCGTGCAATAAGGAGTGTGATGGCTGCCAGATTGAGAAAAGCATGATACGCTAAGTTAGTTCACATTGCTCCCTCCATCCTTGTGATATATTTACGGGGGCGATATCAGGATCTCTAGTATCAGGAAACTTGCCGTCTTATGCTTGCTGCTCTACACGGATCATAGCTCAAGAGAAGGTTCCATTGATCGCTACAGACCTGAGTGCAGCATGCTGATCAGGATCTTCAGGAGGTTACACTCCCGTTTTTAGACGGGGTCGGGTCATCGATCGCAGAGGGAGTCGGGTCATCATCGTCCCGCAGGCGAGCTCAAGCTTCTTGGTCACTGTCCAACGATAGTTTTCCCGGCCCGACGGCAATGCAAGGTGTCGGGCGCATCTCGAAGCCGTAAGGATATTCGACTGTGTTTCAAGGCCCCAGGGGCCAAGCCTCATGTTCCTTGGATTCTGCACCGTCACGACTAAAAAATTCGCTCAAAGAAAGGGGCAGAAAATACTAGCTTTCTGAGGACTGGTTGAACCTCAGATACACAAGTTTGACCAATGTAGTCATGGTATTTACGCCTTTCCTGGGGAAAATGGAGCCTACCAAGGTGAGTCAGGATGAGCCAGATAGTAAAGTCACCGCGGGAGGATCATGGCTTGCTCCTTCTGGGGTCAGAATATGGGGCTTTCTGGGGCTAACACCGCCTAGATGCAATCGACTGCGCTCGGACCGCTCCTCACTGTTGCACCACAAATGAGACACTCACACAGTATATACAGGAGGTGACCTCGAAAACGGAGTGCCGAGTCATCTGCGACCAATTCAAAGTTCTAAATAACCCGATTCACCACTATTCACACCACGAGCCAGAACACCATGAAGCTTGTGCTCATCCCTGCCATCTTTGCGGCTCTCGCTGCTGCTGCACCTGCCAGCATTGAGGAGCGCCAATTATTCAGTGGAAACGACTTGGAAAATGGCAACGCCGCAGCTTGTCCATCGGCCATCCTGATCTATGCTCGTGGATCGGCTGAGCCGGGAAATCTAGTGAGCAAGACTGCGTGTATCAGGCGAAAGGGGACTAATGGTGAATAACACAGGGCATCACGCTTGGACCCCCCCTCGCCAATGCCCTCAAGAAGAAGGTCAGCGGAATCTGGATCCAAGGCGTGGGAGGGCCTTACACTGCAGGCTTCTCCGACAACCAGCAACCTAGAGGCACCAAGGAGACGGCCATTGCTGAAGGCGTCCGTCTGTACAACCTTGCACACACCAAGTGTCCCCAGGCCAGCATCCTGACAGCTGGATACAGGTAGGCATCATCGTCTATAAGCTATACATGCAATAACTCAGTATACTAACCATGCCACAGCCAGGGATCAGCCCTTGTGGCCGCCGCCATCAGTGACCTGGCGCCCACCGTCCGCGACAAGATCAAGGGCGCTGTTCTTTTTGGATACACTAAGATGGCGGCCAACGATGGTAAAATCCCAAACTATCCCGTCGATAGGACGCTCGTCTTTTGCGCCAAGGGAGATTCGGTCTGCGATACCAAGAACCCTGTAAACCTATTTGCCCACTTTACCTACGGAGATGAGGCCAGCAATGAGGCTCCTACGTTTTTGGCCAGCAAGGTTTAGTTTAATTACGCAAAACAACATTCTGTGCTATCTCCCATGCCTCGTGAAAGGAGACCTGTTGTGAAGTAGCCAATGGTCGGAACAAGAGGCAGAATAAGAACCAGAATACAGATATTATTAAAAACAGCCCGCTGTGAATAAATCTAGTCGTGTCACAGTCTCAATTCTAGTTGCTGATCGACAGCAACGCTCACACCTGTGCCCTTAAGCCAACTAGTCAATAATCACCATGAACATGTGGCGAACAGGGCTAGGAGAGGCAAGTGACGCGGAACTCGACCTCATCGGTGGCTGAGTACAGGGCATCAAAGTCGTCAACCCAATTGAACAAGCATGAACCAAGGCCACTCCGTCCGCCAAAGACATTCAGCTCCAAGAGCTCTGTGGCGCCCGTGTCCTCGTCGTAGAAGGCATCGAACGAAAAGCCTTGCTGCTGCAGCATCCGATCCAAGCCATCGTTATCTGGGTCAAGAGAGTCCATAATTTTCTCGTGCAGACGCAAAATGCCCTGAAAGATCTTTTTTGCAATCTGCTGCCTCTCATCTTGTGGTCTGTCGTTGAACTTCCAGGGCTTATGCCAGCGATACTGGCTGACGGCGGCGATGCTTCCCGAGTTAGGGACGCAAAAGACGCGGTACTCTCTCTCGCTGGCCATCCGGTCATTAAAAGGTGTAAATATTACTGGAATGTTGGGCCTCTCCTCCTCGTCCAGGAGCTTTCTGATATTGTTGATGGCTCGCTGAGATGTTGTCAGGCGCAGAACAATGTCCTCGGTAGACAGCGTCAATGACTGCGGGCGCTGGCCGTCGTGGAGCAAACAGCTTGCATCCTTGGGCGAGCACCCATCAAGTCGCATGAAGAGGCCTTGTTTTGGATACACTAGTGACGAAAACGTCGGATATACCAACTCCTCGACGTCTTCTCTTAGTCCGCGATGCAGAGTGCCGGTGATGATGGAGCTGCTTGAGACGTCGATAAGAAGCCGTGCCTGAGATCGTGAGAGGCGCACAACCTGGGCGTCAGATAGATCAAGTCCTCGGGATTCTAGAACCTGGGGCAGCCATCGGAGAAATGAGTACGGTGCCTCTGAAGGTTTGTCGAGTGGTTGTGGAAACTTGTCGGCAGGGCAGAAGCTCGTGTTGAAATGCGTTGCTGGGCCAGGATCGCAATCGCGACGGACGAGATCGAAGTCTACCGTCACCAGCTTCATGGTGGGTGATGATGGGGAATTGCCTGCTGAATTATTTCCGGGTGAAGTGAGCATGGCCGCCTTTGCAGTTGAGAGATGAAATAAATTAGGTTGCCATTAATTGAGTTTTTGTTTGTGCACTCACTTCCTGTTTCTTCCCGGCTGACTCACCCGCCGATGCTCATGTGACTAGATCTGACCTGTGAACCGCCAACGCTGAACAGTTTGTTATGTTCGTCAGTGGTGAACATGCAATTGTATGCCATGCCTGGAGACTTTTGTCAAGTTCCTGGCTCATCCCAGCATGCTCGCTGGCTAAGTTCAAGTACACGGTGCATTAATAAACGGTGACGAAGGGAGGACACTGCATAATTTTCAGTGGCTAGGATCTAAAGAGACTGTGCAAGCTTTGCTCAATCAAGACGGTTTAAAAGTGGTTCAACGAAAGCAATTCAACGTCAACTCTGAACAACTCTTGGACCATTCCCATCAATCGCGACTCTTTCGCGCCCTTCTGCCCGTTTCCACGACCCTGTTCAGTGTGCGACCCCCGGCTCCGAGATGGATTCTCCGTCAAAAGTGTGGCGTGAATGTGAAGGAACTTGCAAGTGAGTCAACGGCTCCTCGTCTAGCACCTCCAGAGGCTTCCTCGGGACATGTAGTGGCTGAGGTACGTCGAGTTGGCCGGGGTGGTCGAACGATCCACTGCCGACAGCGTCTTGTATGTCGGATACAAAAGGAGCCAGTCGGCCCTGGGCAGCCGACTCGCAAGTGGAGCTGGTAGAAATCGAGCCATTCACAACTCGATAATCCATCCGCGGTTTGTAGGAAACGGGCGATAGGATAGACTGCCTTCCAAACCACTCTTCGGTCGCCGTTTCAGTCCCCTGCTGCTGCTGCTTTCGACGCTTCCAAAGCCAGCAGCCTGCGGCCAATGACAACGTGAAGAACAAACTGACGGCGATACCGGCAACGGCTCCTCCGGAGAGAGCCTCGGGGTCGCTCGGGAGAAAGACCTTGGCCTTGATGGGGTCGGTGTGCAGCTTGGCAGCGAAGAGTTTGTCGGCAGGGCAGCCATTGTTCTGGCAGGGGTTGACGGAGCAGCATCCCATGAAGGGCGGGTCGAGGCCGGCACACGTCCACCACTGGACATCGGGCCGGGAGCTGTCGCACAGCTGAGCGCCGATACGGTCGTGCGAGTACTTGTCGTAGGTGGTGTTGCGGACGTCTCTGTCGGAGCAGCTTCCATCGACGGTCTTGCAGGGGTCGATGGTGCAGCATCCAAGGAACTTGGCTGCCTTGTCCTTGCAGACATAGAACGAGCCTTCACCGGGGCAGGCGGCTCCAATGTCCTTGTGGATCTTGTCTGCAGGGCCAACCATGGTGAAAAGAGAGTGTGTCCCTATTGTGGAAGATGAAGAAGTTGTGTGGGGAGGATTGGATGAACAGGAACAGGAGATCAGCTTGAGGTGATGATGAAGGAAAGTCGTGGAGAGGAGAGAGAGGGCACTTGAGGTAGATATGGTCCCTCTACAATTTAGAAAATTGACATAATACAGAAGAATGTTAAGAAGCAAACAAACCAGTGTGTCTTGGCAGTCCAGGTGGCATCGCGTCGTGGTAACCTTTAACAGCAAACCATAGCTGCATGAACCAGGGACGGAAGCCAATATTCTCTAGGCATCACGCGCTAATGTGCCTCTCGTAGGCCTAATGCACCTTGATCACAGATGCATGATAATGAATTCCCCAAAACCTATTCATCGCCTTTGCCGAGCAGAAGGCCTGTATTGACGCGAGCTGCCGCTGTCGGCTCCCGTCGCTGCGGCAAGGATGAGAGAGGGCCGTGACAATATCTCCTTCTGGAACATTCACGAAGAGAAAAATGTCTAGACCTGTCGGGGGTTAGTCTGGCCTCCAGACAACTGCCGAAAGGAAGGATTCCAATAGTGCACGGGAAGCCGCATGTGTAACGTTGCTCAGGACCGGCACCCAACCAGCGACCGCCAGCGCCGCAACTTGGCCAGCCACAGCGACAGGGAGTGCTGCAGCAACTATTTCACTTCCATTAACATGAAGCATGGGGGCGGGGTGATGGGTGAGGAGATCGACTGAGTCAAGGATGGGTGAGATGGCGGTGATCTCAATCAGCTGAATCCTGATGGTTTGGCAGATTGCTCCAGCACAGATACGTCTCCGGGTACCCATTCCCGAAGTGCTGTCCCCCCAATCCATCACTGTGGCCGGTACCCATTCGCCCAATCCATGTGCATCTCATGGTGATCGATCTGACGTGGGGTGATGAGGCGCCCACCCTATCTACCTTGGTGGCTTGTTGCAATCAACATGGGTATTGCGCACAAGCCCCGATGCCATGCCGGATGATGTTGACAGCACATAGTGACTACCAATAGCCACAGGGGACTTCTTTACATACCCCGCCCGGACCCAGTAGTCCTCCCGCTTCATCACTGAGTGGCGTATGACTGCGGAGTAGCAAGGTGCATGCATAGAACGACAGCAACCCAGCACAGCTCGCGCTAGGGAACAATTCCGCATCACTGGTCCACTTTGCATCCTGCATGAACAGCCTAGAAACGAAACCGGATGTTTGTTTGCGTCAAGGGGAGCCATGAGTCTCTTTGCCTACTGAAGACACTCAGCCAAGACCGCTGAGACAAGGCCGTCATGGCACCAATGCGATGCACACCGCCAACTGCCACGATGAACGCCTCATCACGGCAATTCCGGTCAGTGACGTGGTCATCCATGTAGCTGTGTTGTTTCTCGCTTGTCGGGTCTGTTGAGCCGAATGGCGGGTTGCAACCTGGGGAACTCTACGCCACCATCAGGCATGAATCCCTCATCGTCGACCTACCCAGGCTCCGGGCCACTACGATCGCACGCCACTGGTAAAACACCACTCTATTCGTGATGACTGGCTGGTGCTTGCTTCACAAGCTGCAATCCCTGTCGGAAATGAGGATCCTCGCTGCTTTGGGGCAGCCTCCTGCGCATTGCCTGTTGCAGGGACCTTTCATGTCCATTGACAACGGCGGTCTTATGCTCGCGGGTTTTATACAGTAGCTTTATGCAGCATGAGATTGTACCAGTGCTCGTGTTATCCGATCGTTATGCAATCGGAGGCTATTATCAGTGGATGCTACTCACAGTCCAGCATCCAGCGTGGGTGGCCGTTGGTGCACCATCACTCGGCCACCTTGCCATCCGCGGCTGATTTCATAACGAGAACATATTAATCGTGGATGGTAAAGGGACTGTTGAAGGCGTAGATAACTAATTTGCACCGGAATCATCCGCCAGTCAGACAGAAGCACATTGGACGCCCAATCTATTCACTGCCGGGTTCTCGGCGAATCTATTGAAACATCGGCGCGATAACCGGTTGGATGATGGCCGACGCCAAGGACAGCTCGCCGGGAGTCGACTTGGGGGGTCAGGCCACACGAGAGAGGCGGGATAATGATATGTCGACTGCAGTAAGACACTGTTTGATTGACCCGATCGAGTACGCTTCCTTTTTCCTTTAGCCACGGCGTCCTCGGTCGGGTCTACCCTGTGCCGTCTCCCAGTGGCGGTTTCTAAATTCTGGGGATGCTGCTTTCCAGGTGTTTCTCACTCTTTGTGACCGTACGTCTTAGACTTTGGCGTTCGGAACGCCACTCATTATGCTTTCCCACAGCGGCTCTGCCATTCCACAGCCGAAGATCATTTTGTACTGATGCCATCTTGCCCCGTCCCCTTGCGTTTCGAGGCCTTTTATATACGGATGCCTCGGGCGTGCCTCTGTTGGTGCGACAAACACGAATCCACCATCCACCATGACGCTCACCCTAGGACCTGATTCGGCGACAGCCGTAGGAAAGAAGGAAATCCTGGTTACAGGCGGCGCCGGCTTCATCGGATCCAACTTGGTCGATACTCTGCTGCTCGAGGGGTGCTGGCACGTTGTCGTCGTGGACAACTTTGATGACTACTACTCGCCTGAGATGAAGCGCGGCAACGTGGCCGCGAACCTCGACAATCCCGACTACACGCTTCACGAGGACGACATCCGAGACGCGCCTGCGCTGCGCCGCATTTTTGAGCAACACACCTTCAGCGCCATTGTCCATCTCGCGTCGCGTGCGGGTGTACGGCCCTCACTACGTCATCCGATGCACTACGTCGACACCAACATCGCCGGCACGCTCAACGTGCTCGACTGCGCCCGAGACTTTGGGGTGGCGCAGTTCGTATTTGGATCGACATCAAGTATCTACGGCCTTAATGCGACGGTGCCGTTCTCCGAGACGGACAGGACATCGCAGCCAATCTCGCCGTACGCCGTCAGCAAAGCGTCTGCGGAGCTCATGTGCCACAGCTACTCCCACCTCTACGGCATCCGATGCGTGTGTCTGCGCTTCTTTACCGTCTACGGCCCTCGTCAGCGACCCGATCTGGCCATCCACAAGTTCACCAAGCTCATTGCGAGCGGGGAGCCGGTTCCTATCTTTGGAGACGGCAGCAGTCGGCGCGACTACACGCACATTGACGACATCATCCAGGGTGTTCGCGCCGCCATCGACTACGAGAGTTCCATGTATGAGATCATCAACCTAGGCGAGTGCGAAACAACGTCTCTCGATTCGTTAATCAGCTTGATTGAGGGCTCTGTTGGTCGCAGAGCCGTTATCAACAGGCTAGAGGCACAAGCTGGCGACATGACGGTGACGTATGCGGATGTATCCAAGGCAAAGCAGCTGCTATGCTATAATCCGAAAGTGAGCGTTGCAGAAGGGATCCCAAAGTTTGTCGAGTGGTTCATGGATGAGCATGGGGGCGAAAGGAGGTCAGGAATGCAGCCTAGGTGGTCAGTGGCAGCGTTGTAGATGTGCCGAGGGTTCCGAATCACCTCAAAGTAGATGAAGCCTTCTATTTTGGAACCATTTCCTACCACTTCTCGCTTAACCAGAGTAATTCAGGACGAACAGCAGATTCCTTCCATGCCAAACCTCGAGTCGACTCTTCTAATTTCCCCCGACAGCACCAGCGCGAAGGATTCCCCAGTCTTGCCCAATTGCTCACTCGCAAATGGGGCAACATCTTTCCTCGTCATTTGTTTCATTAATAAAATGAATTCCTAATTCAAGTTCACTCATTTTATCAAATCACCATGCCTTCCGTCAAGTAGGTGCTTCTAGTCCTGGCCTCAGCCGAACGCACATCTTGAGATGTCGCGAGCCTGATCGATGAATGCAACATCTAGTGTGCACAACGGCGCACTTAACACAGGACTTTGATATGGGAATACTAGCGATGAGAATGCGATATTCTTCAAATACCAATACATTATTTGCTATCAATACTTGTAGCTCAGCTGTGGTGCTCCGTGCCTCTCATGTGCTCCGTCTAAAACTAGGTAATTCATTATTCATCATCACTTCCCTGCCGTATTCATAATTCGTATGCATCGTCATTACACTCCGCTTAGTGAGCTCCATTTTCGAATGCGCTCACCAAACCTCCACAGTATTATCGGGGCAAACAAGCAAAGCACCATTGCTGTTCCCGCCAAAACGGCATTACCCCAGGCGATCCCAAGCTTATCAAACAAGCCAGGCGCAAACAAGGGAAAGCTGAAGCCGGCCATGGTGCGGACGAAAGCAGCTGCTCCCGTAGCGCTGGCGGCAAAGCGCTCATAAGAGTCCACAATGTAGGTCTGCGCGCACTGAAACGACAGGATAAGCCCCGCCGCAAAGATGCCAGCTCCAACGTTGGGGATGATCCAGTGGAGTTTCAGGTGCGCAGACACACCGTAGAGAATCAGCCCAGCGGGAGTGATGAGTGCAGTGGGAAACATCAACGGAACGCGAAACTCGGGGCGGCCCGTGTCGTTGTGTCGAGCTTTGAGAGTGCAGTAAACCTGGAGAATGTTAGCTTTGAACTCTGGAAAGGAGGTAGGCATAAATGCACCTTGTCAATAAGAGGCCCAGAAAACTGCAGTCCAATCACAAATCCAATTCCCAGCGAGAGGTAGTTCAAACTAGCCCTGCCTGGTTCCATTTTGTATTGTCCCTCCCAGACGAGGGGAAATGACGCAAGCCTAGTCGTCACATCAGACAAAGTGCTTTGAAAGAGTGAGCACAGATACTTACACCAGATACATCAGTCCGTATAGGTAGGCGCGGTAGAGCGCAGTAATTTGGATTGCTGGTTGGGTGAAGAGCATCCGAAACGGCCGGACGAGGTTCTTGCCAAGCGATTTGACAAAGGACTGGTCCGGAGTCTCGTATTCCGTGCGCAACTTCTGATTGCCCGTCTCTTTTCGCAACCTCTTTGCCTTTACTTTGAGAATCTTGGGTGGGTAGGTCTCGCGAAGGAAGAGAAAGGCCATGACCTGGACGACGGCATCGGCAATGGACACGACCCAGAAGATCCAGCGCCAGTTCATATACTGGGTCAAGTATCCGCCAGCTCAACACAATTAGTGACAATAAAGACAGAAACCTATTCACTCACCGATGGGGCCAACCGCAGGGCCGATGAATGGCGCCAGGCTGTAGATGGCCGTAGCTGTCCCACGCTCCTCGCGCCTCCAGCAATCGGCCAAGACTCCACCACCAAGCTACCATCCAGAATTAGAAACAGATGTGGACGTGAAACCACTCCAATTTACTCACTGCTTGTGGAGCGCTTCCGCCGAGACCACTCAGAAACCGAAAAACGAGAATCTGGACGCGATTCTGAGCAAAGCCACAGACGGTGTTGAAGACTAGGAAGATCATATTGGCTGACTGGAGGACAAGAACACGGCCGTACATCTCTGAGAGCGGCGCCAGGAGAAAGGGGCCGATGGCGTAGGCAAGCAGGAAGATGGACATGACGAGGAACGATTGAAAGTCGGAGTTGATTTGGAGGTCATTGCTGATGTCCTTGAGCGCGGGTGCCAGCATCGTGGATGACACGGGAGAGATGAAGGTGAAGCAGGAGACGAGAAGAGTGGCCACCCACTTCTGATGACGGGCCCAGTTATGGGGGTTTAGCGGATCGGCATCACCCTCCCATGTAACCTAGCTGTCATCAGCTGCTGATATCTTCACACGGAAGACTGCACTTACGATGTTGGGGTCGGCTATCAACCCGGCATCCTCCAGCACCGTCTCCGGCTCAGACCCCTCTTCCAAGTCTCTGTCAGGGTCCTGCGTTGTGGCGCCGTATGGAGGTGGTGGAGGGTATGGTACGTGGCTGTAGGTAGTATCTGATTGCTCGTGCAGCGCTGGGAGGGGTGTCGCACGACGGAGTGTCCTAATGTCGTGAGTATCAGGGTCGAGGGGTGGGTCTATGAGCCAGGGGTAGTTGTTCCTCGACCCTTCGTAGTTTGCCACCGGGTCGAACGGGCTCCAGGAACGCCATACTGATGAGAAGGAGCTCATGCGCGAGATGGGGCGTTGGTTGTGAATACTCATGGTGCAAGAAAAGACAAAGGACGCTGGGTGGGTTTCCGGTATGAGAGTGAAGCAAGCGGGGAACACTGTCAGTTGGAGATGGGAGTAGACAAGCGAATGGATAGAGCTGATGGGGTCAACGAGTGACTTGGAAACAAATTACTGCACTGTACTGTACTACCGGAGACGACCGCTCGGATGCCGGGCTGGTCTTATGTAACTGGCGACGAGCGGTGGCCAGCACCGAAGCCAAGAAGATTGGGCTTGGAGGAGACGCCACAAAGGCTGCGACGAGATAGCAACACTGCCCCAAGAGATATGGAGGCATCAGAGTGGAGACGGGGCTGCGGAAAGGAAAAGGGACATGGCTCTGGGCATAAACGAGAATTGGCGGTCCACCGTTCAGCTCGACCACCGGGGCGGAGGCGGGTTGCTGCCGTCACTGTGGACATTTCGTCCATCTAGCCTCCCCCGGGAAGCACCAGACGGTAGCCCCATGCAGCCAAAGGACTCGCATGTCGTGGCGCGAGGCCGGAGGACAGTCCAGCACGTGTGGCAGCGGTGTGCCGCGAGTCTTGTGGCCATGCGACACCAATCACGAGCGCCAAGCGACATACTTCAAACGGCTTGGCATGCAGCCCCGGGGCCCCCTGCGTACGCCCTGCGTGCCCTGCGAGGCCTTGTCGGGCGTCGTCACGGTGGTGGCTGGCCTTTCTTGGCCCTCTCCGCCCAAGTGCTGCGCGACCACACAGCGCGCGCAGATGGCAAAATATGATCGTCTTGCCAAGAATGCCATGACGCTAGCTGCTTGGTAGTGAGAAGACGACGTCTGTCGATGCTTCTAATTCGGGAAGCTGAACCCTGGCCATCGATTCCCCTCCATGAAACATGTCCGTGTCCATCCTTGATTGGCCCAGTTGAGCCATCAACGCCATGGCGCTCCCCCGGCTTGAGCGAACTTGACTCCATCGCGACAAATGTGGGAGAACCCGGGTATTACGCTGTTTACCCCGGCTCTGGCCCACAACTGTAATTCTCCGCTTCGGCCGGGACTCGAGGATTGACGCCCGAGGCAAGGCTGAATCACAAAACGCCTTCTTGGCGACATGGGCCCGGGCGCTGGATCGCCCCCAGGTCCACGGACTGAAACTGAAGAAATCTGACTTACGACGATGGCCGCCTCTGGCTCTTTCTTGGCTTTGCGTACGTCTCTCTTCCAGAGTTCTCGTATTTTCTTCCCTCTCGCTTTTGTTTTCCATCACAGCCTCCCCCACCCAACCACCCATCCCGCATCGTCCCATCCCATCCCGCTCCGCTGCTCAAAATGCCAAGTCTTTGTTCCGTGGCTGGTGACGCGTCCTCCCAGCCCAAACCTGCTGCACCCAAACCATGGAACCAGCACTGGCGACACACTTCTGGCAAATTGGCGCAACCAGCCTCGCCGCATCGCCAGTGGCTCGGGGCTCGTTCGTGACGTAACCGCCACGGACATCTGAAACTTGGGCATACGACAGCTTTCTATTCTCGGGAGAGGGCGCGCTCGTCCACGTTGCGCCCCGCTGGTGGAAGGGCTGAGTTTCAGATGTTCACGAGGCGAGACACAGAATTCTTCTAGAGAACTGCCAAAGAGGCGCACTTGGCAGTCAAACTAGCCGTTGATTAGAATGGGCTGAGATGGCGGTGTCGCATGACTGCGCCTGGGACATGTTCTGTCGTGTGAGAGCGCTTTGATCTGGGTAGAGCTATGGATATGGCATCAATCGTCTATAAAATGAAGCCATTCGTGCCTTCGACCCTGAGGTAAACCAAATCACCATCGTTCTAAATCACACTTCTCGTTTGACACTCGCTTCTACAAACAGCTTCTAGTTGTAAATTCTACACTCGCTTTATACCAGTTTCACAAGACCACACTAGCACCCCCTCTTGTTCAGCACCTCCAACGACACTCCAACCAGTAATGGGCTCTCTCCCCCCTCTCATGCCGAGCATGCGCATCCTAGTCTGTCCATCAGGTTTCAAGGGAAGTCTCCAGCCGACCACTGCCGCCGACTGCATCGAGGCTGGCATTCTCGCCGTCGAGCCCGACGCTCTGGTCCGTAAGGTGCCCCTTGTGGACGGCGGAGAGGGCTTCACCAAGGCCATTGTTGCTGCAACCAACGGCACCATCCACAAGGTTGCCGTGTCTGGTCCGGTGGGCGACCCCATTGAATCCTTCTTTGGGCTCCTGGGACCTGTTCCTGGTGAGCCGATCACTGCCGTCATCGAGATGGCTGCCGCAGCTGGCCTGAGCCTTGTGCCGCCCACCCTCCGCAACCCGGGGGCAACCACTACATATGGCGTCGGGCAACTCATCCTGGCCGCCCTCGACGCGGGGGCTACGCGGATCCTCGTCGGCTGCGGAGACTCCGGCACCTGTGATGGAGGTGCCGGCATGCTCCAGGCTCTCGGTGCTCGTTTGCTTGACAACAACGGCAACCCGCTCGCCATGGCTGGCGGGGGTGAGGGGCTGCTCCATCTCGCGTCGATAGATCTGACTGGGCTGGATCCCAGGATTAGACAGACCGAGATGGACGTCGCCGTCAACTGGCACAACGTATTATGCGGGGCCAACGGCGTTGCCAACGTCTTTGGCCCCCAGAAGGGCTCCACACCCGACCAGACGAGACGACTCTCGGCCGCCATGGACACACTCGCGACAGTCTGCGGCAGCATGCTCGGAGACAACAATGTAGGACTCACCCCGGGAGGCGGCGCCTCTGGCGGTCTTGGGACCGGCCTGCGTCTCATCGGGGCGCGGCTACGGCCCCGGTACGAGGTTGTGATGCAGTACATCAACCTCGACGGCGTGTTCGACGACTGCGACCTAGTCCTAACGGCCGAGGGTGGCATCGACGACCAGACGCCCCGAGGCAAGATCCCCGCCGAGGTGGCCCGCCTGGCCAAGAGACGCGGGCTGCCCGTCATCGCTATCGCCGGGACAATTGGCAAGGGCGCGAGGGTCAATTACGACGTGGGCATCGATGCCTTCACTTGCATAATACAGAGACCGATGACGCTCGATGATGCTGTCAATGAGGCGGAGGAGTTGACGCGGGAGAGCGCCGAGTCGGTCATGAGGATTGTCGAGGTTGGGCGGATGCTCGGAAAGTGCAGTTCATGATGAATGAATGAGGTAATGAATGATGGGAATAACGCCTATATGCTTAGTTTATGATAATACCATTTCTGTTGCTCTTACATTCTCCAGGCCTTCCCGTCCACCGATCTATGATATCAGCATGTAGGGCATGATGAGCCAACCGCTGATGATATCATTCAAGGCCAAAACACACCTCCCATCTCTACTTGGCCATGTCCACAATCGAGCCCGTACTTAGCTTGCCGCTCATCTCGGCGTACCTGGCCGGGTCCTTCTGCACCCTCCGAATGCAGCCCGCCAGCCTCTCCACGCCGGCGACCAGATCTGGCTCCGGCTCGTACGAAAAGGCCAGCCGCACATACGAGTCCAGATCCACCGTCTGCCCCGTCTCCTCGTGCACTTGGAACATGTCCCCGTTGCCAATGATGAGCCTGTCCTCGACAAAGGCAACGTCGGCCACCAGCTTCGCAGACAGGCCAGCCGGGAGCGTCAGCCACACAAAGTAGCCGCCATACATAGCGCCGTCCACTTGGCCCGCCTCCCTGACCTTGACCCCAAGCGGGATAAGATGTTTCTGGATCGAGTCCGAGATCATCTTGTGTCTAGATCGTAGAGTTGGTCGCACAGTCGTCGCGAGATACCGCTGCAGGCTCCCAGTCTCCAACATGTTGGCCAGCATGGACGCACAGAACTGGCTTGGCGAGCCGCCCGACTTTGTAGATCCCGTCTGCGCAAGGCCGAAAGCAAACGCCGGCGAGCCTTCCAGCCACCCCGTACGGATCCCAGGGCCGACCATCTTGCTAAAAGAGCCATTGCTGACGGCGTTGCCGAAGCCCATGGCGTCATCGGGGCTCTTGTCCATTGCAAGGTCGAGATCGCAGAGACGAGGAAGTGGAGGTTGGTCTAATGCGCCATCCTTGATATTCCACTGCAGCATGTCGTACACGTCGTCGCAGATGACAAGCGCGTCGTACTTGCGAGCCAGCCGGACGAGGGCCTCTCGACGGTTGACCGGCATCGTCTTGCCAGATGGGTTGGCGCATGTCGGTACGACATAAATCACATGGCGGTAGAATTTACGGTGTGGTCCAGGATCTTTGAAAGGGGTCTACAGCAAGCGTTAGACAATACAGCCTTTCCCGACGAACCTCGTGCACGCACCTTAATAGAGGCATCATCGCTTTCCTCAAACAGTCGCAGTTTCTCCTCCAAAGTCTCCAGGTCAGGCCCATGCTCGTCTTCAGGAAACGGCTTCAGTCTATTCCGGAAACCGGCATCGTCAAAAATGGCCGACACAAGATGGTACGTCGGGCTGACAAGCCAGACAGCCCGCGTGACGACGGGGTCCGTGAAGCTCTGCAGGATGCAGGCAATGTTCTGGCTGGCGCCGCCGGAGATGCAGATGCGCTCTAGGTCGCGCGGAACCGAGTAGATGGACGAGAGCCAGGCCGCGAGGGCCTCGCGCAGAGGTCGGAAGCCCGGGTCGTCGCCGTACTGCAGGGCTGTGCTGAAGATGGCTGGGTCGGCCAGCACGGCGTTGGATGCGGCGGAGAGTAGGCTGGTTGGGAGAAGGGAGGGGTGCGGCCAGCCGCGCAGCAGGTTGATGGTGTGTCGATCCGGTCTCGCCATGGTTGATTCAATAATTTATGAGCCTGTGGTTGTGTAGGCTTGGTTGAGCATCAGATTCAAGCTCCACGGGCATGAGGGAGGAGAGTGGCTTTTAATCCACGACCGGGCCGGTGTGAGCAAAAGCCGGTCCCAGATGAGATTTCTGCTGTTGGCCAAGTCTGGACGATGCCACTCCTATAAATCTTGTCTCGATGCTGTGTCATGTCGTCGAGTGGCGGCTCGCTGACGCTTTCCAATCCCGAAACGCCCTATGAGAGGCTGAGGCACCAGAGGGTGGAGATGGCGCCCATCTTAGTCTCGCTGACACCTGCTTCGACTGAGATTCGCTTTCCCTTGTCTCCCTGAAGCTCGGTCGTCACCTTGTAATTTTCCTCTTTTCTCCATTGTCCGATTTCGGTCATTGGCGGCACTTTTGCTCAAACCATTCTGATTTGCGGCTGTAATTGATTCGAGCGTTCCCCGTCGATTCCGACAGGAGTGGCTGATGTGGCTTATCATTGTCATTTTGTTATCCTTATCGATAAGACTCCATCCACCACCCTTGACACCGTCTAACAGCCCGCTTGAGGGAAGAACCCACACTGCGACCGGATTCCCTCAGCGCATCAAGTCCCCATTCTGCAATATGAGCTTAAATGTGGAGGTAAATTCCCAAACTATTCATTGATCTCGGTCCGTCTCGAGCAGGCAGGTAGAATTTGACACAGGGTTGTTGCTGTTCAACTGAGGAGAGCCTTACGCACAACACCAATCGTGAAATGGGTATCTATTCGCGACCAATGGCAAATCATCTTAAGTCGTTTTCCTCATTGTAAAACCATCTCTTCCAGGTCTTGACCCGTTCCAGCGGGTGGAAGCTCGACAATGCAGTACCCTACCACGTGGCAGGTCAGGCGCAGTGAACAGTGGGCGAAGCTGTTGACTAGCCACATGGTCTTTATTTTGGTGAGTTCTATCATTACAATATTAGCCGCCGCATTCCCACAGTATGTACCAAGTCTCGTGGTGTCAAACCTTTCCATCCCAATGGACGCATGCTATGAAGAACGACGTCCACCAGCAAGGACCGACTTCGGTCGGCCTACCCATAACTAAATGGCAGTCTCCATCGAGAGAGGGAAAAATAGCCCTGGATGCTACGGTTGCTTGACTAGTATCAGCCTTCACCCGCCGTCACCGATGGACTGTGACTGTATGTCTGAGAGAGCATTCGGTCAGCCTTGTCGACCGCTGGGTGGGTTGATGCTATTTTCCCCAACAAAAGGCGCGCATGAGACGTCGCCGACATTGTAAAATGGGGGGGCATGGGCGCGATGCCAGCACGCTGATCCTCACCAGACTCAGACTTGTTGACAGGCTCCGACATGGACCCCGCGCGCAAATGCACCTGATCCATGGGCGCCCCACTGTCCGCCATGCTCAGCCCATAGAGACCAGACGCACAGATGAAGTAGGGCATGAATCCGGAGACGCGCCGCAGCGTAAAGAGGTCATCGTAGGATTGTGCCAGCGACAGGATAGACTGCGCGGCTTGCGCGCAGAGCTCTCGAGGCTGGATACTGGACTCGGTCCTGGGCAGCACGACGAAGGGCCTGCAGACGCAGAGGACGCAAAAGTGGTAGTACATGCTTTCCAAGGGGTGAGATACTATACTCTTACGGGGAGCAAAAGGTCAGGTTAGCGGGGCTTACTGGACGAAGAGCATGAATGGCGTTCTGCCGACGTCGTGGCCGACATGCGCGAACAATCCGTTGTACCAGTCGAGGCATTGGGTGTACACGGCAACTACGTCATACGAATTGAGGTCGCCCGATGTGCGAACCGACAGTATCAGTTTGTACACCCATTCGGTAAGCTGGAATATCTTGGTCGTGAGGTGCTGCATGTCGTATTGCGGTACGTTGGAGGTGTAGCCGGGCAAGGGGAATCCTGCGCTTTCAGTTATTATGACGGAACGCGGCAAAAACCACATACCCCGTGAATATTGGGCACTTGCCTGAGTCGGCCCCATGGCTCGCGTCGCTGTGCATTGTCGTGCCCAGTGATGGCACGTCCAGGGTGAGGTCCTCCTCTTGGAGCATCATCTGACTGGGCTGGTTGAAGACGAGGCCTGTAATTAAGCGGAGAATGCTGCCATTGGTCAGCGAAGGCCATTTTTCCAGGCATGGAGGCGACCGATGGTTCCCTACCGAACTAATGAAACTGCACCACAGTACGTCGTGGCTCGCACCCTCCAGTACTCTTCGTCTTTTGGAGTCTCGGATTCCTCTCGCCGACAAAGATCTGTGATATTAGCTGCACAGGCTTCGGCAAGTTCGTGAGCCCTCGGCTCGTCCCCGCGTCTGATGTAGTAGCAGGCGAGGATTCCCATGGCCTGCACATCAGCAAGGCTATGCAGTGACCCGTTGGACTCGAGAAGGGCCTGGGCTTCGTCTTGAAACAGTCGGCTGCCTAGCCACCCCGATGGAAGCCTTATCGCGTCGTCGTCGTTGGTTTCGTTGATGACCCGGCTAGCCAATGCGAGCACAGCGTGCACCAATGCCTTTGAGCAAAAGCAGCCTGAGCCACTCTGGTAATCGCGCAGGAACAGCTCCCGGCAAAGAATGCTGAACGGCAAATAGTCCCACACAAACGCCGTCTCAAACAAATGTCGCACATGCGCCTTTGTCCAGCCGGTCCGCGTCCAGGTATCTACGTCGGATTGCGACTTGTAAGCATCGACCGGAAGCGGGGGCAGGGATAGAATGGTCGCTTCTCCCACTGGGGACTTGTTTCGCTGAGATTTGGGGTGGCACAGCCTCCATGATTGCAGCTGGTCGAAGCAAGACGGCCCAGAGGACCCTCGCGGCGGTGAGATGCTGGCCTCGGAGGGGACTGAAGGGCTGAGGAGGGTGGTGCCAGCATTTTGCATCACTTCGTCGTCGGCGGGCTCATCGCCCTCGCGCAACTGGGGGGCGTCTGGAAGCGTATCGGGTGGGTTCGGGGGCGTGATGATGTTACTGGCGGAGGAAGCCAAGCTCTTGATAAGGTGGCCGCGTTGGTCGTTGCTCTTGGTGAGTCGTGCGATCTCGGCTCGCAGGTCGTCTTTGGATTCCCATTGACTCTGTTGGTATTCGCAATCGCCCCCAGCGGCTCGACATCTCCGGCAAGGGACTTGGCCATCGCACTAGCAACAAAACGCATGGTTAGACACCAGGGAGCGGGCTTGTGGAGGGCGGACAGCAAGCTAGCCGTCAAGACCAACCTTTGTTCGCTTCTCGCGACAGCGACGGCACGCATGTTGTACCTGCTCGCGGGGCATTTCTCGTTGATATTTGGTCGTGATTTGTTGCGGAGTGGGTGAGGTCGTCGTCGGCTATCCTGGTTCGCGATGACGTGTCTTGCGCTACGTGCGCTGCCCTCTCTCTGGTGGCTCCAGATGACCAAAAGTATGTCGCCTTTGGCATTCCGGTATTTTGTGTGTATTTGGGAAAGGCAGTTTTGGTGTCGATCGAGTCCTGGCAGGAGGGGAGCGGAAGGTGTAAGCCAGTGACGTAGGTGGGCAACTGAGGGGGGCGGTTGGCGGGCGGGTGGCAATTGGCAGGGCAGTTAAAATGGACGCGATGCGGGATGTGAAGTCTTGAATTGCCCATCGAGGGAGGGGTCACTGGGACATCTGTCATATTATTGGGCGCCTGCCTTGTGGCGAAATGCTCCGGACCAAATGCTCCGCCGACCTTGGCTTAAATGCAACTGTCGCGGGATGGCGGAACTGCGGCCCCCACTATCCGGTCGGGTGAATGTGGCCTCCTCCTTCAGGCACCAAGATGTCGATTTACGATTTCCCGTAGGGTAGTTCTGACTACAATGCACAGGATTGGCTCCCATCAAGCAGGAACCGATCTATTTCTCGTCTTTCTTGCTGTCGTCAAACGCCGACTCCGATCGTCTGAATTAGTGTCATGTCCACGCCCTCGGAGTTAGGGACGGGACGCAAGGGCACTGTGAGGTCTGGGCCATGTGGGGCATGGCCCGATGCGAGTGAGGAGCCGGGCCAACCAGGATCGAGCGAAAGGCCATGCTGGTAACAGAGTGCACTTGGGCTGGCTGGATCTATACCCGCAGATTCGCTAGAAAGCGACGAGTAATTGATGGAAATCTGGGGAAATTGTCCGCTAGGCTTTTGATATACGCCTGTCGAGTTAGAGGGCCCTAGTCTCAAAAAGCGTGAGAGGAGATATTGTGGTCGTCCCCTTTTCTGTTGTGCGAGCTGAGGTCTAGAAGTCTGCTTTAGGGTCCGATAGCAAGCAGGCTTTTCGCCCACCCGACGCATCTTCGACTAGATATCTAGCTAAAATTACCTTGAGTAACGTCTTCCAGCTAACACGCTATAGTTAGTGCGCCTGGCTCGGCTGTATAGGGTGCAACGAATGACAGTATAGGGTAGGATCTCTCGAGGCTGGAGATGGACCGGTTCTTGGGCAGCACGAAGGAAGCTAGTTGGCTCAAAGTGTGCCGCCAATCACACCCACTGCGTGTTCGTAGGATCTGCAAACCCTACACCGAGGATCAAAAAGACCAGACTAAGCTCACGGGCCTTACCCGGCTAACCTCGAGCTCTTTGTCCAAATCCCACAGGCCCGGAAAGGAGTTTTCCGGTTGGGCGGCAAAACCCAGATTCACAAAGCACTCATGTTGAACAAGCAACACGGATTTTATTGCCCAGAGTGATAGTGATGATGAAATTGGCAAGTATTCAACCAACCGAAGCCACTCCCAAGGTGTATCCCACCCCCCGGCGACTCGCGAGGCGTAGCATTTATTCGCAGGTGAGGACGCCAATTTCGTTGAGTGTAGACGCATACCAGGCGGTCTCAATCATCCTACCGCTGCATTTACCATTATGTTTGAACCCGCCCCAGTGTAATGTTCCAGTACCTGGATTTCTTGTGCATTGCTCAGGCTGGATGCCGCTGCATGCCGCGAATTCACGTAGGGCATCGGGCATATGGATGCAGAAAAGCCTAAGATCGCCCTCGTCAATCCATAAACCGAGAATATCCCATTGCTTATCGTTGGTTTTAACACAACTGGCGGTAATGTTGCTAGGCTTTGTCGGTGCGACGACGACAGCGGCGGGCAGTGAGTTGTCGATAGGGCTGGCGGCGATGGGTGCAGCTGCAGCAGCGGCCAGAGCAAGAAGGTTGAACCGCATTTTAGACGTAGAAATTGATGGATGCCGATGGAGAATATAATTGGATTATCTGGAGTAGATTGTTTGGCATAGATAATGTCGATGAACAAAAAAAAACCTTTCAGTACGACACGTCTTAATATATCTTGTCAAAAAATGATGTGTATTCTACACATCTATCAGTTGTATGTACTCCGGACGTGAAGGATCACACTAGTGGGCGCGGTCACTTGATGTGTCGAGAGACCAGACTGTAAATAGCTACAAGCGGCCGCTGATGGCTCCATGTAGTAGTTTGCACTTCTTTTAGCTAAGGCGGCTTCACCTACTAGAGAGTGATGATGGTAATAAAATTGACGTACCGTGGGCATGGGTAGATCCCCGCGCTGCTCGTTGCTCTCAGTGAGCCGTGCTACCACGGCTCTCGGCTCGTCTTGGGATTCCCATCGGCTGACTCGAGCATCATACTGGCAATAAAAGGCATGGTTGGACACCATGGAGCTGGCTTATGCGTAGACGGGCCCGCGAGCTGGGCACGAGGTGGACGGTCAGTTACTAAGGTAACCGTCAAGACGAACCTGGTTCGCTTCTCACGGCAGCGACGGCACGCATGTTGCACCTGTCATCGGGCATGTCCATTCGATATTTCCCCGGGGGTGTTGCGTTGCGGGGAGGGAGGATGAGGCGGATTTGGCGCTTCTCCACGATAGTCGACTGTAATGGTGTGCGGTGACGTGGTGCGCGGACCGCCCTCTGCTGTAACATCAGACATCCAACGTATGTCACAGTTTGCAAACGGAAATGTGTGAGGTGTAGCTGGTAAAGGCGGTTCGGCTATGCTGGTCTCCGGGCCTTGGGGGTGGGATAGTGCATCCTGCAGGAGCTGATGTGACGCCTGGGCCATGTGGGATTGTGGGGTGCATGGCCGATCAGCTGCACGAGTGAGAGGAATGCGTGGCAGTCTGGGTAGTAGCTCTTGAAGGACTGCTTATTAATGTTCCAAGTGTGAGTCATGTAAGGGTTGTGTAGATGACAAAGAGTGGTTATAGGGATAGCAAGACGCGTAATGTTGGTGGGACCGGATCACGAGAATCAAATGCTTGGTCGCCACAGCTTAAGAAGCAAGAGGATGGTCAATCCTTTAACAAGGGATAAAAACTTCTACATACACATAAATTATCATCGGCTTTTTACTACAACCTCGATGCCTGGGTAGTGGTGTTATTAGTTCAAGTCACCCTGAGTCCTTGTTCATCTTCGCCTGACTCGGACTGAATGCCCTCAATCTCTTACTCTCTCGCTGCATCCCTTAGTTGTGATAGTACTGTTGGTCGATAAAAGGACAGAAATTGGTACTATTTTGATGCTATTCTTGATTTGACACCCTCGAGTGCTTAAAGCACTCTTCAAGGACAGCTGTGTCAAACCTCGAGTACGAACACAAACGCACAAAAAAAAACACTGACGGAACTGCCGTGTCACCGTCTCTCACATCAGTCTGATGGGAACTTCAGTAGTGCCAGGCCGAAATGGATGGTGACTGAGGATCCAATTGCCGTCTCTGGACGAACAACACGGACTTTTGGTTTGAAAGAGGCCAGGCGCTTCTAAACAAGAAAGCCAACCTAGGTGCACCTCTACTTCACACCGAGCTGGCACAGATACCTCAATGTAAGAATAGGGCCAGACTCTCTAGTAGGGCCGTGCCCTGCTCTGCATTCAGAATTGGAATCATTTCTCTAGCTGGGGTACGCCTGAGCCCTCCACAGAGCAGGCGGGGCCAAAAACTAGAGCTCTCCGGGAGCATAGTGCAAGAGGATCAAACTGGGCAAACATTGATTACAACCAGAAGGATGCCCGACCTGCTTCTTAGTGCCCCCCGAAAAGGTGGGACAGACTCCATGCCACCGTCGGTGTGTAGGTGTTCCCCGCCGATACCCATCGTGGATACAAATTTTGCGGGTTTGGGTTCTATGCCCACCTACCACAAAAACTATGGACATAAGGACTACAGAAAGGATCGCGCAAAAGGGAGGCGCGGAGCAACAATCGCAAGTGGATTGTCACACCGGCATTTGCTGTTGAGCGGACCCCCTGCAGAATGCAGGCCGAGATCGCAGGCAAGCACGAAGGTGGCACGTCCTACGTTGATGGACAAAAAAAAGCACACCCCACTATCTCGCATGCCACGCGAGATTATCTTTGTGATGGCCGGTTTTGGCGCTGATGGGCTGGCCGTCGACCAACAACCTGTGTGCAGGTTTACTCCAACTGGGCTAGTGCATGACCAACTAGTCGCGGCAGCATCTCCTCCAGCATGGAAATGATGCTCAGCGCCTGCCTCGGGATCGGGGACTTGGTTGCTAGCGTGCATAGGAGATGGCCGTCGCTGGGTATTTGCGGATGCTATGGTTGGATTGGGTGTAGTGGGGTGGAGGGAGGCAGGCATCGCAATTGGAATGGAACCAGCAGAGCAAGAATCAGTCTTGGAAAGGAGGTGGCACACCAGTTAGTTTGACCTGCTGAAAGCAATCTGCGCCAAGGCCTGCAGCGCTGATACAAGTGGCGCCTGGGATCGAGGCGATGGTGGCCCCCGGTAGACAGGTTACGGCACAGGGAAGTGGCCAGGACCTTTCACCCAGTGGCATGGGAGCGGAAAGGATGCCAGGCTATGGGACTGTGCCAAGATCGTGTGCCTGACTGGGCCGTTCGTGGGGCGTCGCGCTGCATCAATGAGTCAGTAGCGTTGCGGGCCAGGGGGGCAATGTGGGAGTGAGGGGAAGCGAGTACTCCAGGCCGAGGGAAAATCCAGACGAGAGGGTGCTGCCATGCCATAAAAACACAAAATTAAAGAGGCCGTCCGCAGTATGCCTCGTGTAAGCAGTCATGGACCAGAGGCCCACCAGTCGCGTAGACACGCCAAGCTGCCATGTCAGGACTGGAAGGTCGCCTCGACAGTCCACCGCAATAAGCCGACCACTGGCTTCTCTTGGAGTGGGATGCTTACCTGTGGACCAGCACGGCGATGGGCCGAGTGCCGACGGGGGAGTCTGGGACAAGGGTCATCAAGTGCTGGGGAACTTCCGCTCTCGAAGGCCAGCTCGGGCGGTTCGGAACGGGCCCACGGGATAACTTGTGGGATCCTCTCCGTCTCGGCTCTCCATCCACAACTGAGGACCTGTGTGTCGGGTAATTAAAAAAAAAACCACACCTTGGGGTCCCAACTCGCAAGCGAGGCACTCCCTCGGTAGTATGTGTGACTGGGCCCGCCGCATCGCGCATTAGTGGCTGCATGATGAGAAGCGCGGGTTCCTGCGCTGTCCTGCTTGCTGCTTGCTCCTCAGTCGGTGGTGGGAGCAAGATTTTTTATCAGATGATCAGGGCAGGGGTCTTGATTAGATTATCAGATGATCAGATAACTCCATGCCCCCCACCGGGCTTCAGCTCGACCCAGAAGCAGCATAGCGCGACGAATATCGCGCATGGCCATGACGGATTAGGACGGAGCCAATTTCCAGAGCTGGGCCAGTGTCTGGCGAGACCTTGGCGAGAAATACGGACCCTTTTACCTAACGGCGACGGGCCATCGGGCAAGGGGTCCCTGCTGTCAAAGTCATGAACTGACGGGGCCTTGCAGGCCATTCGATGTCACCTCGGCTGCCTCGCTTGGCTGGGCTGAGCTGTGGATCACGGATGTGGGATGGCCAAGGCCATTCTCGAGTGGATGTCGACGGGGATGATATGGGATGCCGTGGGAGGGACGGGATGCATGCGCACACATACTTAACTGTCCAGCCCACCCCCCTCTGTTGCCCGCCCCGTCTGTTTGTCTGCTCGTCTTTGCTCCCGCAAGCGTCACTCTTTTCTCCAGGCTTTGCTCGACTAGCCGTGCTCTCGCTCGACTCACTTACACACACAGACACTCGCTCAGTTCCCCTCACCATGCCTTCCATCAACAAGATCGCCCTCGTCGGCGTCGTCGCCCTGGCGTCGTCGGCCATGGCCCAGAAGTGCGCCATCGACTGCTTCACAAAGGTCATCACCGAGCACCCTCCCCTGGACTGCACCCTGCCCGACATGTTCCACTGCTTCTGCAACATCCCCTCGATGCAGGGCCACTTCGTCGACTGCCTCCGGGACGACGCCATGTGCCCTCTGCAGGCGGACAAGGAGGTCAGCTACCAGTTCGGCATGGGCATCTGCGCCGAGATGGGCTACGAGATCAACCCTCCTCCTCTGGTGCCCCCTCCCAACACCACCTCTGCCCCTCCCACCACCTCGGATGCTCCTCCCACCAACACTGCTACCGGTGACGACAAGCCCACCGGCACTGCTACTGGCGATGACAAGCCCACTGGCACCGCCACTGGTGACGACAAGCCCACTGGAACTGCTTCCGCCTCTGCCTCCGGCTCCGAGACTGGCTCCTCCGGCAAGACCACCACCGAGACCGGCCCCGGCACCGCCACTGGATCCAGCTCCGGCTCTGCCACCGGCGACGTGACCAAGGGCCCCATGACCACGTCCACCATCTACGCCACTGAGACGCACACCGTGACCTCTTGCCCTCCCGAGGTGACCAACTGCCCCGTCGGCAAGGTCACCACCAAGACCATCCCCATCACCACCACCGTCTGCCCCGTCACTGAGAAATTCACCGTCTCCACCATCTGCGAGACCAAGACCTACACCGTGACCGCGTGCCCCCCCACCGTTACCAACTGCCCCGTCGGCAAGGTCACCACCACCACTATCCCCGTCTCCACCACCGTCTGCCCCGTCACCGACGTCAAGACGCCTCCTCCCGTCGTTCCCATCAAGGGCGTCGAGTACCCCTGCCCCGGCGGATGCAAGAACTCGACCATTGTCACCGTTCCCGGCACCATCCCCGGCCAGCCCGGCAAGCCCACCGGCCCTACTGGCGGCGCTGGCGGCAAGCCTACTCCCGTTCCCACTGGCCCTATTGCCAGCATGGTAAGTTGTCCGATTCTGTCTCATGCCGGAACCTATTGCTGATGTCAACTTAGGCCACTGTCAACGGTGTCTCTGCTCTCATGAGCCTGGCTGCCTTCGCTGCCGCCTTCTACACCCTTGCTTAAGGGACCTTTTCCACATAAATGAGAAGAGGGATTAATGAAGTATAGTAATATATAATTCACAAGCGACTTAATGTCATAATCTCTTGATCATTTCGTCCCGCCCATGACAGTAGTGCACATTGTACTGTGTATAGTGAAATAGCCAAAGGATCAAACTGGAATCAAGACGAGAGTGACAAGTAAAAACCTTAAAATGAAGTCCCTTGAGGAGCAAGAGATGGCACATAACGCGGACAGAGGATGTAGTCTCTCTTTCTTGCTGTTCTGATATTTGATTGTGCTAGTTCTGCGTCTAGTGTAGCGTACAGGGATGCTCTTATAATTGTGTGCATCGGCGCCATTCTTGCAGGCCTTGCACAGCACAAGCATGGATCCCACACTTCAAACACTTGAAGCAACTAACCAATTATCATTCCAAGGCGTATTGCATCTCTCGGCCATAACCCTTGCGGGGATATGGTCTTGGATGCCGATTTGCCAGTCTTAGTCCACAAACTTAGAAAAGCGTCTCTAGTCTCTAGCCAAGCGGATATAAGATATATTCATTTCATCTACTATTATATCTACACCTCGATCCATCGCGCCATCCACGTGTTGGTGATTTGCTTAGCCTCGTCAACCAACCCCATATCGAGAAGCAACTGAACCGTTCCTCGGGTCGCACTCTCCAGCGCACTAAATATCCACGTGTGCGTAAACGTGGCCGCCTCACCAATAAAGACGGTATTAAACTCAGTCCGGTAAAATGCCGGCAGGTAGAGATGCTGCTGCCCAAAGATCTGCGCCGTGAAGGCACCCGCGTGGTGCTCGTCTTGCTCCCAGCACTGACGGGCGTAGTTGCCCGTCCAGTTCTCGTCGACGACGTCCCCGTGGATCTCGGTGAGGGCCCGCTTGATGTACGCCATGTGCTCGGCCTCGGACATTGCGCACGCAACGGTGGCCTCGTAGTCGGAGAGGTACGACGCCATCAGCGTGCCCGGGCCAGTGGCGTTGAGGTGCCATGACGGGTAGCACACCTGGCCGAGCTGCGGCTTGGTGATGCGGGTGCAGCCACCCAGGACGGGCCGCTCGAGGTGCTCCCAGAAGCGCGTCTTGAACTGGATGGCCACCTTGCAGGCGTTGGCGTACAGCGTGCGGTCGATGCTGCGCTTGAGCAGGCTCGAGTACGGCGGTAGGCTCCAGAACTTCATCAGGTTGAGCGGCACGCTGTTGAGCACGTAGTCGAAGTTGTCTACGTTGTTGGTGGTTCCAAAGGGATCGGCACCCGTCGGCCTCCACGAGACGGAGAGGGTGTTGTTGTCCTTGTTGTAGCGCAGGCCGTTGACTTTTGTGCCGTACTGCACTCTTCCCTTGAGCAGGGGCTCAAAGGCAGCGGGCAGTCGGCTCAGACCGCCCTTGATGGTTACCCACTTGCTGGCGAGGAAGTAGACCGTCTCGTACTCCCACATGGGCCAGTAGATGTGGGATGGCGTGACCTCGTCTGTCGTGTTGAGGTCCGTCTTCATCACGTCCCGAAGGTACGAAACCTCCGAGTAGTCAAACATGCCGTCCTCCTTGGCCTGCTTGTACGCCTTGAAGATGTTGGTTGCGTACATGCGAACTCGTTCCGCATCGAGCCCCTTGAAGTTGTCGAGAGCCTGGTTGGCTTCCTTGGCAGCCGTGGCGTTGTGGTACACGGGCGGATTGAAGTAGGCGGGGTCCTTGGCCACCTCCGTCTTTCCAGGAAAGGTTCCGTCTGGTCGGCGGAAAGCGGTGTCGACGGGTGTGTTGGGGGAGCTCTGGATCCATTCCCAAAACTTGACCTGCAGCGTCTCGTTACCGGCGTTGAGCTCGTTGAGGGTGTCGGCCAGCTGGAAGATCATGCGCTGGTCCATGATGGGGGAGGTCTCATTGCTCTCGGGGTCCGTAATCTCGAATGGGAAGCGCATGGGACCAAGCTCGTGATATTGGCCCTCGTCGGGGGAGGTGCCGTTGAGGTAAACTGTTCTGATACGGCCGCCGACGCGCTCAGACGACTCCAAGATCTTCCAGTTGTGAATGCCGACAGAGTCGAGCATCAACTGTGAGCCAATTGGTTAGCTTATATGCCGATTCACTCGCTCATGGATTGGACTCACAGAGGACAAGAGTCCAGATATGCCGCCACCAAGAATAGCAAACTTCTTGGACTTGGCTGCCGCCACGAAAGCCTCGTTTGGCTGCTTCTGCTTCAGGTAGGCCACGCCGTTGAACCACAGGCTGTCATCTCCCGCGACGTCTGCAAACGCCTTCTTCTCGCTCCGACGGGCCAACCGCTTGGTGACAACGAGCTCCTCAGACTGTCCAATGAGCTCGTCGTCCAGAAAGGCCCGGAGGCATCCCCCCACGATGTCGGTAGGAGCCACCCATACAAACTTGGTCGGGCGCCTGTCCTCGTGGTCGATGTGTCCTGCGGCGAGGGTATGGCCACCAACATGGGTCGTACCAATGCGTTGACGGGCATCGGAGATGGTGGCAGGGCCGTCGCATGAGCCGTAGGTGATGGTCAGCTGGCCATTCACATCACCGTTGTACCCGACCACGATGTTCTGAGCGCTTCCAGGGCTGAGCTGCGAAGGAGAAATAAACGTCAGCGAGGTCTGGGCCAGCGGCGTCGCCTCAGAGAGAGCGCCGAAGCTGGCTACCAGAGGCAGCATGTGTGAATACCGCATAATTGGCAACGTCTACGATGGCTGCTAGCACCTGATGGCGACAAGTAGAGTCTTGGGGGAATGCGGCTTTTATATCAATGCATCATGTATGTGTTTGATAAACTGCGTGAATATTATCCACCGATAACGCCGACTTGCATCTGCATTTTCCATCACTGTTGGACACGGCGACGAGGTGACACTCCGCAAGAACCCACCATCAAGAACCCGCAACGCCCCAATCCGCTGTTTGATTTGTCGAGACAAGTTCCCACGCTGCTTATCAATCGGGGCTACCCTTTAGGCTGGCCCTTATGCTTAAGTCATCTCCATTTTTTCCCGCCTCGGTGGGTGGGACACGACAAGAAACATGTTATCATCTCCATCCAATACGTAAAAGAAACCAATTGACCAGACCCCCCTGACTCGGTGCTACTCTACAACCCTGCCGATAGAAAACAGCCTGCATTGCGAACAGATGCCAAGCGTCACTACCCCGCTCTGACATTTCAAGAGCGATTGGGCAATTGATCGTCGCGGGTGGGTTCGCGGTGGATTCGGTTGCAAAATTGCCGCCGAGACTGAGACGTGACTGGATCGTCGAGACATGCCCGGGTCCAGATCAAGACGGAGACCGATAAACGCCGAAGATAAGAGATTAAAGGGTAGACTTTTGATGGAGACGCTTTGAAGGCTTCAGGGATATAGACAACGGGGTAACGAATAGACGGCGAGGGCAGAAGCCGAACCAGCCCGCGGTCGGGATACGGCAAAGAAAATAGATTCTAGCGTTTGATCAACGCCCTCCGCACCACGTCACCCATGCATTCACCTGCCGCATCCGGATACAGTTCCTGAAAATCGAGATAGCCCAGATATCTTGCCACCTCGGGCGTGTTGTCACCTCGCAAGCCGTACAAGTTGTAGTACTGGTTCATGATTAACTTGAACTTGGCATTCCAATCCCCGGAATCCTCTGCGACAGCCTGTTCGCTTGCAGCAATGTCGGCGAGTATGTCTTGCGCAGATTTCTAGGACTCTTAGTACCGACTTTGTTGTTGACTGGACAAACAACTCACATATATCTTCGTTGTCGTCTCCCCGCTGACTGATTCGACAATCTCAACTACTTCGTTGTACGTCAAGACGTCGGTGTATGCAAAGACCCGACGGTTAAGCGTACGATCGTCCGTGATGATGCGGGCGACATAGGATCCAATGTCGGTCGTACTGGTAAAGGCACACTTGACGTTGCCATCACCCGGGATGATGCGCATTCGGTCGAGGTGGCAGTGGTCCGTCCGACCAGAGGGCAGAGGTGCTGCAGACAATGCTTCGACTGACCACCAAGCTATGTCGATGGTTGTGTAAGGAAGATGCAATCTCTGAATTGCGTCGAGAACGTCGAGTTTCTGAACGCCGTTAGCCTCACGAGTGACATGGGGCTTGATCACCTACCAAGTCATTGACCAAACTTATCCCACGGATGGACGGCGTGGCAAAGTTGCACGGTACGAACCGTTTGACGCCGGCTTCCTTGGCTGCCTCTGCCAGCGGGATCTGGTCCATGAGCGCATTGAAGTGGACGGCTGCAATGACCACATCCATGCCCCGAAGGATCTCAACCAATTCTTGCCGGGGACCCTTGAGGTCGGCGACGACGACCTTGACGCCCAGCTGTCGGAACTTGGTGTTGGCCTCATTGTTCAGAGACAACTCCCTCGTGAGACTGAAGACTTGCTGGGCCGAATAAGTCAGACTTAAGACTGGTGAGCCAGATGAAACTTACAAAGTCTGTGTTGGAGGCCAAGAGTCCATCAACTATCAATGTGCCGGTTTGACCCGTCGCTCCAACGATTGCTACCTTGACTGAAGGTGCCATGGTGAGGTTGTTTGTCTGATTGGCAAATTGATGACATCGCAATGGCTATTAAATACACGCAACAGCTGATTAATGCAATCGGAATCCGGACAGATTTGAAGCCCGTTGTGCATTGCTCTTTACTTCATATAGAAAGAGTGTGGGATGAGGCCCTGAGGCATCAATCACGATAATACACCAGTTGCCCTGGCTGTCAGCAGATGGCTCCGCTGGTGGCAAGGGTTAGCCGGACCAACTGAGACCCGGTTGCCCCGCAATGATGAGGACTGGCTCGATCCCTAGGTCAATTGTGAGATATTATGACCTGTTTTCTGCAGTCTGGTCTAATATTGATGCATAGTAGCCGGTGGGATGATTTTAAATTTGGCATTTGAAGAAATATTACAGATAGTCTAAGTCAACATACTCATAGCACTGTTCAGGAGTGTTCTTCTCTGCCGGCCCTGCTTCTTAAGTGTTGGCCTGAGTGAGGGCAGCATGTCGGCTTACGCAGTGCCGGTCTGAGAAGAAACAAAGCAAATCTGAGGTTTGCAAGGAGGCGCAACAAGAACGTCCTATGGTTGAAAAAGCAGCAAGACAGCTATACACTAGTCAAGCAAAGCAATAGGACGGAAATCAAGCACATGGGTTGGAGCAGCAAGGGCAGGATTGCATTGCACGTCAATTCATCGCATAACTTCATCAATGACAAGAAACCAACAAAACACCATGGCCCATCTTCGTATCCATGTGCACATGTAACCTAGGTAATGAGGCCCAGCAGGGAGCCGCCGCCACCGCCACCGCCTCCTCCGGGCATGAGGGCGCGGATAAAGTTCTGGAACTCGTCCATGTTGCGCGTCTGCACGTAGACGGATCCGGGGCCGGTGAAGCGGCAGACGAGGCCTTCGCCCGTCTTCATGCCCGTCATGGACCCGCCGCCGGCCTTTTCGATGCGGTAGTCACAGCTCCAGGCGACGAGGTGGCCGTTGTCGACGATGTGCGTCTGGCCGGGTTGGAGCTGCGGAGGGTCAGCAAGGGGAACGTTCATGTTTGACTTCAGACTCCCGGAAAAGATAGAATGGGGGGGGGGGGGGTCGATGCTCAACTTACATCAAGCCGGTCGACGGCGCCAAAGCTCGTCAGCCACAGGATGCCCTGGCCACCGATGCGAAGGACAAACAGGTCCTCGCCCGAGAAGAGGGCCTTTCCGATGCCCTGGGACTTGGCCTCCTTTGTGATCTCCGGGGTGCAGGCCAGGAAGGCATCCTTGCCGACGGTCCAGGGCTGGCGGCCGTCGACGTGGACGGTGATGATATCTCCAAAGAGGGTGGGACCCAGGGCCACGTTGCCGGGGCCAGTGTAGGTCGACTCGGTGAGGGAGCCGCCCGTCAGCAGCTTCTTCATGGAGAACTTGACGTTGCCGACCAGGCCGACGGAGCTGGACATGTGGATCATGGCGCCGGGCTTGGAGCGCACCGTGGCGCCGGGCTGCAGCGTCACCGTCAGGATGGCGTTTGTGTCTCTGTGCGTGATGCTGTACGAGCCGCCGGGGAACTGGCCCTGGTCCGAGGGCGCGGCGGCAGCGACGGCGGGTCCCGCTGCGGGAGGCGTGGGGGCAAAGGCGCGTTGTGGTTGTTGCTGCTGCTGGAGTTGTTGATGTTGTTGCTGGGGGATCTGTTGATGTTGCTGGGGCTGCTGCTGTTGAGGCTGCTGCTGCTGCTGCATCTGGGGAGGCTGTCCGGGAGGTGGAGGAGGTGCATAGTACTGCTGCTGTTGCTGCTGGGGATGAGGCTGCTGCTGCTGCTGCTGCTGATATTGGGGCTGTTGTTGCTGCATTTGAGGCTGTCCTGGAGGAGGGGCATAGTACTGAGGCTGCCCCTGCTGCTGAGGGTATCCTTGCTGGTACGCCATGGCCACGGTGAGATGTCCTGCGAGCTGCTGTGGTAACTGACTCAAACGATAAAGAGTGTGTCTGTCTACTGCAGCCTATCCGCGCCAAATCAGTGTCCGGCCGAGCAACGGTGACGAGAAAGCTGGGTGAGACTGGCCACGAGCGCGCTGCGTGAGAAAACAAAGCAGAAAGAGGGGTCGCCGTGTCAAGGCAGCCTTCCCCCCACTAATCAGCCTCATCGCGCCCGACAATGGTCTAGGCCGGAGACGTGAGTGGTCCATCCCGGCCCAGCTGAACCGGTGGCTGAATCCGGGATTGCTACCTAATCCTAGTGCCAGCGAAGCGCGATGCATGTGAAACGTCGTGGCGCCTCGATGGTGGTAATCATGGCCATGCTCATTGGGGGGGATGGTGAACTGGTGATGGTGTTGATTTTACCTCCGACATTTAAAGTTGGTGTTCTCAACGGGATCAACGTCATGTCACGCATATTCGTTGATTGGGAGGCCCGTATGCTCAAGCCTTGGCGCACCATGGCCCCGTCGGGTGGAGCGAGCTCTGGTTCTTTAGGGGATAGCGGCCCGGCGCGAGGTCACAGCAGACAATCTACAGGCGGCCATGGCGGGGAGCCACAGCGAGCGACCAGGAGGGGTTTGGGGGGCGGGGGTTAAGTCACGTGCGTCTCAGACAACCATGGGAACATCTCGCTGAAATAGGGCACTCATTCTGAGACTGGACACTTTCTAAAATGCTGTCATTTTCCACAACTCATCACCACAATGAGCGCTAACAACCACCAAGAGCCAGGTGCTTCAGTACAACGTTCGACAGAATACTACAGCCTTGATAGAAAATGATTCCGTCGATTTGCCGGACCATCTCACTCTCGACTGTGAGCTACACTTCTCGATGAAAGAAATTAGCAGATTGTGGTCCTAAGAGCCGCCAGGCGCTAGCAATTCGTAATATAGCTTGCAGAGAAATCCCAATCAGCACCGTCCAGCTGCAGAATGGGTGCATAGGAACACCTTGACATGCCTTTCACACGGGAGCAATGTGGGTATAAATTCTCTCATGATATCAACAGGATGGCTCCATTGCTGGTTTCTATACTCTCTTCAGTCTTCGCATTTCGCACTAGCTTCAAAAGCCTGAGCTACCAGGGGGCCTTATTCTTGCCCGATGAGGCCTATATGTGAGATTGTGAAATAAACAATCCATGTAGAGTATCCAGACTGCATTGGCCATCCAAGGTGTAGAACCACAGTTACACAACGGACTTGATCAAGGCACAGGCACAATTCGGTTCTCAATGCGGTCCAGTTGAAAGGATTCTAGACTCGTCTCCGAGCCAATTTCTATGCGTGAAATGTAACAATGCATCTACACAGGCTCTGCGCGAGCCTGCGGCCAGTACTGCGGATGCATCGCCTCCAGCGGCCACTCATCAGCATCGCCATGGCTGCACTCAAACGAATGCTCGCCCGACCCAACCCAAACGCCCTCTCCATCGTCCTCGGCCACCCCCTTCCGCTGCCTATCGGGCAGGACGACATAGCCCCTCGAGTTGGGCGGAATGCTCACCTGCACGCGAAACCTGGCTCCCTCCAACGTCCAGCTGCACTTGATCCGGCCATATGGCCCGATGTGCTCGACAGTCGCGTACGTCAGCGTCGCACCGGGCACTGGTCGCACCAGCACTGCCTTCCAGCCAGGCTCGAGGGGACTGATGCCGCCGACGACCTCGTGCAGCCAGTTCACCACGGACCCCAGCGCGTAGTGGTTGAAGCTGGTCATCTCGCCGGGGTTGACCGTGCCGTCGGCATACATGCTGTCCCAGCGCTCCCAGATGGTCGTGGCGCCCATCAGGACCGGGTACATCCAGCTCGGGCACTGCTTCTCGAGCAGCATGCGGTAGGCGTACTGCGGGCGTGCGATCCGTGACAGGGCGTGGAGGATGATGGGCGTCCCGGCGAATCCTGTAGAGACGCGGAACTGCGTCTGCCGCGTCCATCGCACGAGTCTCTCGGCGGCGAACTGCATTTGTTTCGTAGTGGGGAAGAGGTTGAACATGAAGGCGAGAGCCAGTGCGGTCTGGGAGTCAGACGAGAGGAGACCTGCTGGTGTGATGTACTTGTGCTGGAACGCCTTCTTGATGACCTCATACTGGTTGGCGTACTTGGTGACGTCCTCGTCGAGGCCCAGTACCTCGGCTGTCTCTGCCATGATCTTGGTAACGCGTGCCAGGTAGGCATCGGCCACAAGAACACCGTCAGTCCGCCCGTTGCCAGGCTCATGCGGAGATGCTGCAGGATCCAGCCAGTCGCCCAACTGCCAAATCTCAGGGTCCCAGAGGAGGTCATCGCCTCTTTTAATGCCCACATCGACCCAAGCCTTCATGCTCTCGTACTGCGTTGACAGAACCTTGTGACTGCCGAATGCACGGTACAGGTCCCATGGCAAGATGGCAACGACATCGTCCCAGACGGCATTGGCGCGATGGGGCCACCAGTTGTCCTCGACTGCCTCGTCGTCCCGGCCGATGACGTTGGGCACCACAAACGGAGGGATGCTGTCTCCGTCCTTGAGCTGCTCGGCAGCAACGTCCTGCAGCCACCCGCTCAGCATGCCGCTCGTGTCGTAGAGGAAGTTGGCCGATGGGCCAAAGACCTGGATGTCGCCGGTCCATCCGAGGCGCTCATCTCGCTGCGGGCAGTCGGTGGGGATGGACAAGAAGTTGCCTCGCATGCTCCAGACGGCGTTTTCGTGCAGCTTGTTGACGAGCTGGTGGGAGCACTCAAACCAGCCAGTACGCTTCATGTCTGTATGTAGAACCAGCGCCGTGACTGAGTCCAGCGTCAGAGGAAACTCAGGGTCCTCAGCAGACCACCCATCGACCTGGACGTACCGGAAGCCGTGGAACGTGAACTGGGCGGACCAGTTCTTGACTTCCTCGCCGTTGCTAATGAAGATGTCCGTCGCCTTGGCAGTTCGGAGCGGGCGAGTGCCAAGTTCCCCGTCCTCCATGACCTCGGCGTGGGAGAAGCTAGTCCTATGGCCCTTGGACTTGGCCATCGAATTAATACGGACGGTGCCCACCAAGTTCTGCCCAAAATCCAAGATTGTCTTGTTCGAAGGTGTCGTAAACATCTTGATCGGCTTCACCTCCTGCGTGACTGCCACCGGAGGCGCTTCTGGCGAAACCAGCTGCGCATTTGGGAAGCCCTTGACCTGGACGGGATCCCACTTGGCTTTCCCTGCGTCGATCAAGTCGGCCATGTTACAGTCATAAGTCTCTCCGTTGTAGATCTCGCTTTGGATAATGGGGCTAGGCGTCGAGAGCCACGAGTCGTCGGTCGAGACGGTGAGCGTCTCGCCACCCTCGACTTGCAACTCGAGCTGCGCGACAAGGCCGATTGCATCGCCAAACCGACGCCTTCTGCCGCCTGCCCAGCCTAAGGCCGAAGCAAACCACCCGGCAGCAACGTCGACGTCGAAAACGCACACTTCCTGGTTGCGGACCTGCTCGGTGATGTCGTGAATCTGGTAATTGAGGCGATGTTTGTAGCTGGTCCAGCCCGGAGCCATAGCATGACTATCTACTGGCTTCTTGTTCAAATAGGCCTTGTAGACGCCATGCGAGGTGATGTAAAGCCTGGCTCGCGTTATCTGGCCCCGCGGAGGGTGGAATATCCTGCGGAACCGGACGGGCGTCAGCGATCCATCCGCTGTGGTTGCGGTGATGGAAGAAGCAGGCGACACGAGCTTGGCCTCCCAGTCGTCCCTCGATAGGAATGCGACTTCCACGGTCGCCCATTCGGACCATTCGGACCACTCGACTGCAGCCTCAGCGTCGTCAGCTGAATCGGAGACCCTGACTCGCACTCGTCTCTCATCGCGGGACTGCAGAGGTTGTCCGGGCCATGGCACACATAGAGACTCCGAGCTGGCGACCTGGTACGTCTCTGCGTCCTTTTCGTCGTGTCGTGAGACCTGGATCTCGTACCGGCTCTGAACCCAGTTCACGGCGCTGCCATCGGCGCTGCCAAAAGACCATGAGATGTGCGGTGTGGCCGTCTCAACGCCGCGGCCGTCATGGTGCTGCTCGAAGCGGATATTTTGAACAAGTGGCTGCGGCATGATTACTGTGATGGAGGAGAGGGGGAGGTATGATGAGTCGTCAAGAGGGTGTCGTGCCTCTTTGTGTAGCGTATGTTACACTGTCGATCCAGTCGGCCAATGCTCCCCCGAAGCTGCGAAGAGTGGGGACGGCGATGGACCAGTGATTAGGATATATCGTATGGAAAACGAGCATTCTGGGGTCAGGTGTTGCAATGACGCGTATGTTGGATGCCGTTGAAATGTTTCGTTGATCATTCCGTTGGACGCCACCACTCGCAACATGGGGACTAACCCTGCTAGTGCCTCGCGACAGCTCTGCCCGAGCTGCACGTCAGCCCGGCTAGCCTATCAAGGGCCTCCAAAGCCGTGCCAAGTCCGGACTCGATACATTAGCCCAGTTCGGCACCGGATCCGAACGTTACAGAGTGTGGGGGAAATGAAGTAACAGGACATCTTCACGGATGGCCATCCAAGACTCGTACAATCTGTGCTATTCGGCTTCTGATGCATGCTACGACTCCTGGTATACAATATGCAATTCCTTTTTCCCTTCTTTGAAACAAAACTACGCGGCGCCAACAATGACTCCGTTGGGCATCTCCAGCCCAAGCGGCAGGCCGCACAGGAAGCCACCAGTGTACTTGCTTCCCTTGGCCTCGGCCAGCTTCTCCTCAATGTCCTTGTACATGTCGTACCTAGATTGCCTGTTAGAGAATGTCTTGCACATTGTGGGCTCGTCGACTTACGAGTTCATCTCCTCAATGGTGAGCACCTTCTTGGCGTCCTCCACCTTGTAAGTGGCGGTATCCTTGTTGACGGAGAAGCCTGCGACAGTTAGCTCGAATCAAATACCGGGAACCACTCGTCCAAGACTCACCGATTCGCTCGTTAATGTTGTAGGCGGCCTTGGCGGCAGCAGCCTGCACACGCGTCGCCCGCGGCAGTCGCACCTTGTCGTAGACGGCCAGCGCCTTGTTGACGTCGCCCTCAAAGTACTTCTTGTTGAAGATGATGCCCAGGGCAGCGGCATCCTCAATAGCCATACAGGCTCCCTGGCTCTGGTGCGGCATCATGGGGTGTCCAGCGTCGCCGAGCAGACAAACGGCGCCCTTGTGGATGTAAGGATAAGGGTCGTGGACCCAGAGACGCCAGGGCTGGATATCAAGCCCGATCTTGAGGTGCTCGCGGACCTGGGCGTCGAGCTCGGGGAAGGGCGCCAGCAGCTCCTCGACGGGACGGCTCTCAGCGCCCCAGGCCTGCGTGGTGTAGTCGCCGACGTCGCGGGGGAAGAAGCAGTAGTAGGAGAGCAGCTTGCCGCCGTTGCAAGGAGAGAGCACGATCTTGTCCCACTTGCCCTCCTGGCCGCCCCAGTACTCGAGCGACGCGTCCTCGGAGTAGTCGACCAGGCCGAGCTTGACGGCGTCCTCGGTCATGACGTTGCAGTGAAGGCAGCTCGAGTCGGCGGGGCGCTTGGCCGGGTTGACGCCGATGATGCCGCGCACTGCGGAGCCGATGCCGTCGGCGCCGACAATCAGGTCGTGCTTGGCCGTGACGCCGTTGTCAAAGGTGATGGTGTTTGTGTCGAGGTCAATAGCGGAGCACTACTGCTGTTAGATGAGACTCATCAGAGGCTTGTCGAGTGTCGACATACCTTGTGGTTGACCTTGAGCTCGGCGACCGGACCGTCGCCCTCGCCCAGCGCCGTGTCCTTGAGCATGCTGTGCATGTACTGGCGATGGAACATGTTGTAAACATATCCCCATCGCTCCTCGTAATCAGCCAGGTCGTAGACGCTCACGGGCTCGCCCGTCTTCCAGTCGCGGTTGATGAGCTTCTTGAGCACCACGGGGTCGCCCTTGGCCACGTCGACGTTCCACTCGTGCAGCCAGCGCGTTCCGTTGGCCGCGCACGACACGGACGCGCCCACCTCGCCGGCGTAGTCTGACCGCTCGTAGATGGTGACGTTGTGGCCGGCGCGGCGGAGGGCGATGGCGGTGCTCATGCCGCCAATGCCTCCGCCGACGACGCCCACGCTGAGTTGCTTCCAGCCAGCCATTGTATGTGTCGGACTGTCGGTGTGTGTGTTATTAAGAAGGTAAAAAGATGGTCCTGTGTGTCTTTTATTGCTGGCTTGGGCTCTTCGAAACTAAGTCTCACTCGTGGTGGCGTGTTCCATCCTTATAAGCTCCCTCCGTCCCACGAGGGCGTCATCGTGACCACGGCCTCATCCGACTGCCGCGGGCGCCTTGTGCTATCTCCAGTGCCGCCTGCTATCGACAGCATCCTGCCCAGATCTGCGTCTGTCTGGCACATCGATCCGCCACTGTCGGGTATGTTCCCAGACCCGACAGCCCCGCGTGTCTCAATGACACCCCGCCAAGATAGCGGCATCCCGACAAGCGTCGGGAGGCGATAAGACACCGCCCATACCCGACGCTATCTACCCGACGTCGGATAGCGGATGTGTGCGCCCGTCGATGGCCGCGCATCTAGTCGAATGGAGATGGCACACGATCAGGATACGAGTATGGAGCACGAGAGTCTTTGAGAGATGCAGAAATATCTTAAATTCATTTTCAACGCTGCTTGGCTTCATCGTCATGATTCCTAAATACCCTTTGTACTCCTGCTCGCTGGTATGATACAAACTAAACAAATTCAAAACGGCCACTATGAAAGAAACGGAAAACTATCCCATAGTGTAATATCCAGGCTGTCCCAGTCTAGCCAGACATCGCCCGTATTCACATCCACTTGACTTGGTCCCGTCGCACCCTGTATAAGAGCGGCGTTGGGATCCATGATGTTCTGCAGACAGGCCAGGTCCCCTGGAGGTTCATCGCCCCCAGGTATTGACTTTGGTGCACCGGGGCTGAATATTCTTGACACGTACTGGCTGCGCCGTGACGTCGATTCCTTTAGTCGCCGCTCGGTCGTGGCATTGGAGAGCGAGGTCAATATGTCCAAGTAATGCGCCGCCTGCGGGCTCTGCTCCGACAAGAACCGGAGAACGTCGAGGGCATTCCCAAAGGCGTCTTCAATCTGCCAGTCCACATTGGATTGCGAGAAGCCCTTAAGGCCGAGCACCAGGCCCGCCGCAAATATGAGTGCCCTAGACGAGATTGTCAGCAACGGTTATTTTGCAGAGTTTTGCGGGGCTTTCATACTTGATGATGCACATGTTGCCTCTCATGAGGCCGGTATTCAAAGCCTCAAAACATGTTTGCGTCAAGTACATGGCTGCGTCGAGACAGGCTGCGGCCAAGGGCGGTGCTGGCTGGACAGACAGCGTCGATAGGAGAAACGGCCGCGTAACAAGCGTCACGGCAAAGTAGTACAGACAAGACACGTGCAGCTTCCCGACTGCGCCCTCCTTGGCATCCGCCGACTGCGGGCTGTTCAATACATCGTCCGGAGTCCCGACCGGACTGCGGAAGATCGTGGTGAAGCCCCGTTTCCACGTCTCGATGCGCTCGAGCAGTCGCTCCACCACGGGCATCGAGACCTGCTTCTGCTCGTACAGCTTCTTGGTGATGTCGTTTATGATTGTGAGGATGTTGTTGGAAGCGATGATGCAGTCCATGGAGGTGTCGTTTGGCTGGGCGAGGTGCTCGATTGTCGGACCGTTGGGTGTGAGCTCGGCTGTGGTTGATGGCCGGCCCAGGATGGAATTGACGAGTTTGTCGAGGATACAGATGCTAGTCCACACGCGGATCCTGCTACGCGTCAGTGTAATTCACTAGAATGAAGCGCCCCTCATACCTCTCCCTCTCTGCCGCGCTGGGTGGCACTGAATACGAGTCTCGTGTGTGTAGTCCCAGCGCCAGAGCGGCCTGGACAGCGACGCCGAGGTACATGGACGCCGAGTTCCTGCGGCAGTCTCCCAGCATGTAAAAGGTCATGAGCAGAAACGCCTTGACCAGGTTCAAGTCGGGGTCCTCGAGGTAGACGGAGAAGGCCAGGCTGCGGGCTCTCTGGAAGTACACTTGGCCCACGGCGCGAGCACTGGCTGCCGAGTGGCATTGCGCGCCAATGGCAATGGCAAGGTCGACGGCAGCTTGTTCCAGCGGCCGTGTCCGGGAGGCTGTGTACATGTCCGTGTCGTCGCTGGGCGAGAGCACAAGCCGGTCGAGCTCGGCAGTGTCAAATATGCAGATGAGGCCTTCGGTCTAGAAGAGTCAGCATTGAATGGGCTGGACAATTGATGCTGGCGACCTACGACGGAGCGATAGCACTGGAGAAATTCCGACTTCTCCGCTTGGCTCAGATTGATGCTTTCCACGTCCCTCACGGCCTGGGGCGACTCGACCTCGAGCATCTTATCCGTGTTGACGTTGTGGGAGAAGGGCGACGGGCCGATCTGGTCGGCCACCAGCCCACGCACCACCTGGAGGAACGATATCGAGGCAGCGCCGCCAATGTAGACTACTCAAGAATCAGATGCTGTCTGCGCAAAAAGAAACTGGGGCGTATACCCTTTTCACCCCGCAGATTGAGAAGCATGCGGGCCCCGTTGGCGGCGGGACAGGAATTGGCAGCGTCGCCAAAGAACTGCGGCGACGACGACGACGGCGCATCGTCCTGGTGAAGATCGAATCCCGACAGCGACGCCAGAGACTCGGTCGTGGCCGCATCCTCCATGGTCGACGTCGCGGCCGGGCTGATCGGACCCGCGGCCACAATGCTGGAGCTCGTGTCCATGGCCATGTCGGTGCCGTCGCTGGGTCTGCGCTGCTTCATCCGCGAGCGTCCGTCGGTGTGTCTGATGCGGCACTGGTGGCCCAGGCCGCGCTTGGTACACAGCGCACAGGGGGCGACGCCGGTGCATCGCTTCTTCATGCCCCGGCAGAAGTCGCAGGCCTCGGCGACGCGCAGCCGCTGCTGGCCCAGGGCTTTCTTTGGTCGAGGCATGCTCGCTGGATCTAGTTGTCAAGGGTTCGAGGCACAGTAGGTAATGGTTCAATGGGGGAACAATTGGCGGGTGGATGTGCAAGTTGCAAGTCGGCAAGCGGCCGGCCGTGTCAGTCTACGTGTGCATCATGCCTCATGGAGGAGGGACGTGGGCGGGCGGCGTCATGTGCATCGCTTATCTGTGGCTGCATGGCTTCCCCAATCCCCCCGGGCCCCAGGTATGGCTCCGAGCTTATCGCAGCGATGCGGGATCCGAACGGCGACGATCCACTTCCGAAGCCACAGACCCCTGATCCGACTCCGTTCTCTCTATCATTCCCTCAACCGACGGCTACTGCACCTCCGCACGCAAGTTGACCCACACCACCACTCCCAGTCGACCAGTGGGCGCAGATACACAGGTAACTATGCCCAGTGACGGCTAGCGAGGACACTGGCCGGTCATGTGTGTCGTGTGTCTTGACGAGGGACCGGATAATAGATTTTGGGTTTGTGCGACATCCGCTGGCGACTCCGTAAATGCCCCGGACCCCCGGGTTTTCGGAGGCTTGGTATTCACTCAACCCGAGAGAAGCCCGTTTGAGCCATTTCTACCGACCTCTAGCGGCGGGGATGTGTCCCCAATATTATTAAATACTATGCTTTCGCTTCAACTGTACCAGGAACACCTCCTGTCCCTCCAACTCCCGCCGTCGGGGCTTCATGCTCGACAGTGGCACCGCGGGGAGCCTGTCCCTTCTTCACCTGGTCGGTCCAGCCATTCCCCCGTTTGATTGCAATCCACAGACTTGCCGTCGACGCAGCCATCAGCAGCGCTGAGATGGTCGAGAACCACCCGACGCCAATGGCCTGGATGATGGGCAACACCACGGCCGTGCCCAAGCAGCCGGCCAAGTAACGCAGGAAGAAGTTGGCCGCCGCAATCTCGGCCCCCTGCCCGGGCACCACGTCGAGGCAGTACGTGTTGAGCGCCGGGAAGCAGAACAGCTGAGACACGCCCTGCAGGAAGAGCATGATGACGGGCACGGCGATGCCGCCCTTCTCCTTCTCCACGGTCCAGCCGTACACCAGGATGCATGCCGGCATGACGACGCCCGCCCACGGGAAGACGGCGAACAGCCGGTCCTCTGCCACGCGGACGCCGCGCCTGCGCGTCCAGTACTTGACCATCCAGTCGGCCCATCGGCCGCCGCCAAACGTCCCGAGCAGGTACCCGATGCCGGGCGCGAGGTAGAACAGGCCGCCCAGCAGCGGCGTCTGCAGGTTGAACCTGGGGTTCAGGACGTACCGGATCGGCGTTAGCAAGCCGTACATGTTCCACACGAGCGCGGAGCTGTTGCCCGCGGCCAGCAGGACGTTGAGGTAGCGGAACCAGGAGAGGACGCGGAGCGGGCTGGTCATGCGCAGCACGGCGACAAGCTTGGTCCGCCGGGAGCCGCCGAGGCTGTCAATCTTTTTGTAGTGGATTGTCTCGGGCACGAGGAAGAAGGTGCCGAGGAGGCCGACGCCCGAGAGGGCCGTCTGCAGCCAGAAGATGACCCTCCAGGATGCGAAGGTCACGATGATGCCTCCGATGAAGGGTCCGAAGGCGGGGCCGATGAGGGTCCCGGACAGGTACCATCCCATGGCCGTTCCGCGCTCCGTAGGACGATATATATCGCTGGGAATGTTAGTGACTGCTGGTATGTTACTCTGGTCTGTCTCTGGCTGTCGCTGGACTTACCCAACACATGCCGCGCCAATGAGGATAAAGGAAGTTCCCTGGAGGGCAGTGAATGCGCGAAAGACAAAGAATAGCACTAGATTCGGGGAGAGCGCCGTCCCAATGCTCAGCGCGAAGAAGGTTATGCCCGTGCCCAGGCTGATCTGGACTGGTTTAGCAGCCAAGTCGACGAGAAAGCAAGATTGCTAGTTCGCAGACGGGGGACCCTGTTGGAACCTACCGGGCGACGGCCAAAGACCTGGCTCATGGGGCCCCAGATGAGGGGCGACACGGCCATAAAGGCCATGTATCCGGCGTTGCTGAGGTTAATGACGGAGCCCGTGGTGCGGAACTCGCTGGCCACCTCGGGCGTCGCGGCCAGCACGCTGGTGCTCGAGATGGGGGACAGGAACGCGCAAAAGGAGAGCACGGCGACGACGACGGCCTTGCGACGACGGCTCAACCTGTCGTACATGGCGTCGTCGTCGTCGCCGTCGCGGGCTCGGGGCTCGGGCGCCTCGTTCTCGGGCGCGGCCAAGTGGTCCGGCCCGGAGACGTGTGAGGGGATGGGCCGGATGTCATTGCGGCCGTGTGAACTGACCGACTCGACGTCCGTGTCATGGTCGTCAAGCTCGTTGGAGCTGGCTGCCTCTGGAGAGGTTGGGCGCCGCTGTTGCTTCATCTAGATATGTAAACGCCAGACATGGGAATCCGGCAAATCATTACTGGGGAAAAAGAAAGCAGGACCAGAATGGATCTCAGATGAGTCGAAATCCGGCAGCGGATGCATCCCTCGGCGTAGGGCAGCGTTGGCCGAGGGCGGGAGCGAATCGGCAACATGGATCCGTCTCTCGCACTCCAAGCGGCCGCAATAAGTCGGTGATCACCGGTCATCGCAGTCCTTTTCCGCACGTCTCCACGTCCGTCGTTCGGCCGTCGTCAGCGGGGGCTGTCATTGGCAGTCGAGGGGAATCTCTGGCTCCGGGGATGCGCTGCGACGGCTTATTGCCGAAGGGCCGGTGAGGATCAACCAGGCGTCCCAATCATCGTGGTCGTAGTTGGATAAACGATATCGGAACATCGGAATGGGTTCCGATTGAGGCGCCGGTGGCCGATGTTCGGGTCTGATTAGCGTGGTTGGAGAGGCAATGGTGAAAATCCGAGGGGCTTGACCGCGGCGGAGGACCGACGGGGGGGCGTTTAGAGTCATGGACATGGACGAATGGGCTTGTGGGTGGCAGTTTATTAATCCGTCAACTTCCAATGGTCGAATGGCAAGGCTTTCATAAGTATACAACATAAGACGAATGATCCCAGTGTCCGTCTCGCGCTCATCCCAGTATCCTTCTCTCATCAGTTCTCATCCTTGGCCCATCCAGGACCGCCGTGCGCCAGCAGCTCCTTATCCGTGTACTCCCACAGCTTGTCGGCCAGCGCGTCGTCGGCCGTCTGCTTCCACTCAGTGCCAGCCTTGCCAACGGGCTCGTAGTACTTTCCACTGACAACATCCTTGCTCACAGCCGTCCACAGCTGCGTCTTTGCGCCCTCATCGACAGGCACGACAATAAGACTCAGCAGGAAGCGCAGCAGCGGGCCAAAGACCATCAAAAACACCCAGCTGACCGACTTGCCCTCGTCGGCCCAGATGTTGCTGTCGACGTAGCCCGGGTGCACCGACGCAATCGTCAGCTGCGGGTACTGTTTCGCAAACTTGTGCGCAAACAGCGTCTTGCACAGGTTCGTCTGCCCGTACAGGTTGAGCCCGCCGTAGCCGCGCATCTCCGTCTTGAGCTGGTCGAAGACGACGCCCTCCTTGGGCGCAAAGTACTTGTGCCACACCGACGACATGGCCATGATGCGCACGTCGGCGTCGGGCAGCTTCGCCGTCGCCAGCAGCTTGGGCATCAGCAGCTGCGTGAAGAGCACGTGGCCCAGGTAGTTTGTGCCAAAGTGCACCTCGTATCCGTCCGTCGTCAGCGCGTGCGATATGGCGCCCACGCCGGCGTTGAGCTGCAGGATGTCGATGCGGTCGTTTTCGCGGTTGAGGCGCTCGGCGGCGGCGCGGATCGACTCGAACGATCCGAGGTCCAGCATGAGGATGTCAATGTTGGCCTCCTCGGCGGCTTTTGACGACTCCCGGATGCGCTGCAGCGCCGCCTCGGCCCTCGACTGCGACCGGGCCGCCAGGTATAGTCGTCGCGGGTTGTGTTGGGCGAGCGCCTTGACGGTGGCTTCGCCGAGGCCAGAGTTTCCGCCCGTCACGACGCAGACCTTGCCGCTGAGGTCGGGGATGTCGGTCGCGGGGTTGAAGTCGACCATGGTGGCTGCTGTGTGGTTCGATGCGATGGGATGCGATGCGAGACGAGGTGGTAAGTGGCGTCGTCGAACTTGGAGATGGCTTCGTTTTTCCGTCGGCCGAGCTGGTGTCGCGCAAGAGGAGCTGTGCAACGCCACACCACAGTTAGGAGCATGTCCCGCATTTTATCTCGATAGCTCCGGGCGACCAAAAGGGCAGCTAGGAAGAAATGGCCCGTCCGTTCGCATCAAGTGGACCGGCCCCTGGACTCTGGAACGTTAGCCGAGGAGACGGTTTCGCCCTCTCGGTCCCATATGATGGGCCTACTCGTAGGATAGTCCCTGCGCGATCCCACGCAAGGATCGCATGGGGTTAGACGTCGAGTCTCAGGGCACCAACCACGCCATTTTCCGTTTCTCTAGTGCAGTTGGGCCTACTCGGCCGACTCGAATGCGACGCAACAATGGCGCAAGGCCAGGGGTGATGGAGAGTCTCCATTTAATCGCGTCGCTACATACGATGCCACTGTCGCGTTTTCTCCATGTGCTGCTCTCGGGGATGGAATGTAGACCCCATCCAAGCGACATCCGGCTCGCATTTGCATCCTACTCGCGAATAGAATACTCCTTTCGATGCGCATAATCGGCGACTAGGTGCGCCAGCGCATAGGCCTTAGTCGGGACTATCCATCATAAGCCTGGAGCATGGGCCGACTTTCCATTCGTGGGTTCTCGTACCGTCCAACCTGAAGCCCCCCTTCAAGCGCCAAGCGAGATGATGGTGCAACCCCACCACAGATTGCCGCCACCCGGCGAATCGGATGTCTGCCCGACCACAGCCTCAGTACGATGTCCATACCTTATTCTCCCAAGACCAGACGAGCGACTATCTTTTTGTCTCAATGATCTACAATTGAGAAGAACATCGACTCTCTAGTCTAAAAAAAAGAAGGGGCGCCATCGATGCATCGTGTTTCCGAGGTCCCTAGGCCTTGGCGCCGTTCGATTGCCGAGACATGTGCGTGCCACCTTGATGTCAATGTGTTTCTGCATTGCTGGATCAGTACGACCAGGATTCGGCCAATCAGCCAATCATATTGGTGATATCTGTGACAGGACGACACGTAGCGGACACATGCCAGGAACACAGCGTTGGATACACACCACTCTGTGCTTTCACATGATGCATTCACCAGGTGGCAGGGCCAACCAAAATGGAAAGATTTTTCTGGCCTCCAGAGGACATCTCATGAAAGCTAGGATTAGGATTTATATTCGCACATGTGCGCACGCGGAATTGAGAATAGAAGCGAAGAGCGTCCACCTACCCTAAATCAGTGTAACGAGCGTCACTCAGCCATCAACAGAGGCACTGTCTGAAACAAATTTGTAATCCTGGCCACTGACTGCTAAGATCGCCATTTCAACAGACGATTTCTCTGTGATTATTCCGCTCCGAAAGCAATGTTGAGTCCTCGTTGTAGGTTGCGTGCTATACCGGGATGAGATGAGCGAGGGCCTAACCATTTCACTGTTTCGTGATGATTTAGCAGACTTGGATGTATCCTCTCATTGCCGGTAAAATGGGAGACAGCTTCATCTTTGTTGTATGGCTGAATGAGGAAAAGCTGGTGCTTTCAAATGTGAAAGCTCCCGCAGGTGGTCGGGAAACCCAGGCTCGGTGACGCTCTAATGCGATGTCAAATGGGACGACGATGTCGCTAGTGATGTCTTTTCCCAGTTACCAAAAGGGCAGCTTAATACTACAGTTGTACAAAAAACCATTCGCCTGATTTGAGAAAAGTCGGAACTGCCTATTGTTGAGGTGAGCACTTGAAAAGGCCGCTCGCGTCTCCAAGGAGACCTGGACGAATCTGGATAGCGATCACGAGGCCTGGGCCTTGCCACTGATTAGCTCCTATACATGAGTTCGAAACCTGACAGTCTATTGCGAGCATGCGGCTGCTGCAGTAACTGAACAGCTATTGAACGTGCTCTGATGGTCGCGTTTTCGGCAGGTCGGGGATGGGGACCGAGCATTGTCGGAACGATGGTACTGCTGCTGTTACTAACCTCTATACCGGATCGACTACCTGTTAATTATCAATGAGTCTGTCTACTTAAGCCTGCTAATGAGGAGGAAAACTCGAGCTATTGTTCTGATCGCTGCAAAGCGTATAGTTAACAAGATTGTACCAAGGCTGCTTGAACTAGCCCATCTTACTGTGTCTGCTTTCTGCTTGACATAGTGAGATTATAATACTGTTTTTAGATGGTAGCTACACCACTATATCGTCTTCAGCGTATCCTGTGACAGAGTGCGCAACTAGCTTGGACGCCCGAGGACGGGTTGGCCACTCTGCTCTCCTCGAGACTATCAGAATGTCAGCGCGAAATTTTGGACATGTCTGAAAGAAGGAATTGGCTCTTTGACGCCATTGCAGATCCCAGATTTACAGATCTTAGGGTGAAGCTGTCCGCGGAACCGGAGTCGAGGCGTACCTCTGTGCCACAAGGGTAGCAGCGTCAAACTTCAACAAAGCCGACACTCATTCATCTAACGAATACTCATGGACTTGGAGATTAAAAGAGAGAACCCCTGTCTCCTAAATGCAATATTAGAATATAGAAGACAATTCGAAAAGCCTATATACCGCGCAGCTTCATACAAGCACAATAGAAACAACAGGTAATTTCACATTAGATATCATATCCAACATCTCAACCACAGTGTTATTTTAGTAAGAGTTACGATCAGTATTTAATAGACACAGAAACTAGCAGAATTCTTACCTATTAAGGTCTCTGCACTACAAACGGTTGTTAGCGAGTCCCGATCAACTCACGCAACGCCAGAGTTTCCAACCTTTGTGGCAGCATGCATAAGGAAAAAGCAACATGAGAATATAATTCCTTTGCATTGGAGAGTATCCATTTTTCGGAGCTCATTTTGCACAGCAATTTTAGCCTCCCCCGGGAGTGCGACGCAGAGAACATGTCGCAGTACTGACGCCATAGCCGGGATCTCCCTTGCTAGCTGCATAAGTTATGTTCCATCCACCTATCGGGGATGTCCTGGGTGGCTTTTATAGACCTCCGCTAATATCATTGAGCTGGACCACGCAGTGGCTGTATTGTTGCGGTTTCAACACGAGGGATAGGACTAGCTGAAAAAGCGCAGTCGTCGTCCTATCCAGACGGGAATCATCATAGATCTATATCATCTATCAATATATTGAACATGAAGCACTCAATCATCATGTTATAGGCCGCTACCCAGGTCGACTGCTTAGGACAGGGCCTTGAGCTTCTCCATGACGCCACGGAAGCCAACCACCTCATTAACATCCAGGTCGAGCTCCTCCACGCCGAGGAAGCCCTCCTTCTCCTCCCAGGGGTCCTTAAGCTCGCCATACTTGAACTGGAGAGCGAGCTCATCGCCGGCGGGACCCCAGAGGGCGGCGTAGTGCTCGGCGGTGCAGGGGATGTAGACACCCTTCTTGCCCGTCACCTCGGACCAAATGCCCATCATCTGCTGGAAGGTGAGCTTCTCCAGCGCCACGTTGGCGTACTTTCCAAAGGTGCTGGCGCCCTTGGCGAGGGCCTGTCGGACCCAGATGCCGGGGTTCACCGTCATGTCGCCAGAGTTGAGCACCTTGGCGTTGGGGTCGCTGGGCATGATCTGGACGTAGGTTCCAGAGCCGGGGGGCTACATCGATTTTAGCCAAGGCTCAATATTGGTAAATCTGTACAGAGACGGAAACTCACGTATTCAATGGGCTTGATGAAGGGGAAGAACATCATGTTCTGGGGATAGTATCCAAAGTACAGATACGTCGTCTTGGCAGCCAGCTCGGGCAGCTCGCTCTTGATTCGTGCATCGACATTGGCCTTGTAGTCCATGTGAGGAGTGAGGTGCTCTCCGTCAAAGTCACGCTTGGCACTGGGCGTCGTGGACCAGAAGTAGTGCTCCACGGTAGGCGTGCGGGCGGCAGCGCGGGCAATGGTCATGCCCTGCTTCTCCTCAAGCTCGCCAGACTCATCCTGGGACTTTCCGGTGAAGAGGTGCTCCCACCAGTTGGTCACAGCGAAGACGGCGTGGACGTCCTGAGAGTGGTTAGCTGCTGTGCTGGTTTGACTGCGTTGCCGAGTTGGATGGTCTGACAAGCGAAGGGAAGCGAATGGAGTGACTTGTCACATACCTTGAAAGCAGCAACCAGTGACTCCTCGTCGTCAAAGCTGGCCTGCACCACCTCAATTCCCGCCTCCTTGAGCTGCTTGGCGGAGTCGCTCTCGGGGTTTCGCGTAATGGCCCTGACGCTCCACCCGGGAGTCTTGCTCATCACGTTGACGACGCCACCTCCCTGGGAGCCCGTTGCTCCTGTAACGGCAATGATTTTCGTCATGTTTGGTTCTTTGGTCGGTCCTTGTTTGGGCCTGGCTTGCAATGTCAAATACTAGACTTGCGGGTGTAACCTGGAGTGTTGAATGGGATGAATGTGCTATCGGTGGACGGGGGCAGCTGTCAAAAGGCGGCAACCAAATCCTCTAGCCTCGAGTCGAGGGGCCCTTCCAGGTTTCGCGGAGCATCCACAGCGGCTCCTTGTCCTTGTGTCAGGAGTGAGGACCTGCAAGGCTGGAGGCACCGCTCGGAGTTGGTGTTGGAAAAGAGCTAAGCGTGGACGGCATCCCTGCCGCCGGCCAACCCTTGTCCCTGGTGTTCCAACTTCGGGGGGGTTCTCCATGCCCAGTGCGGTGACAGCCCACAAATTGCCTGTGATACCACGCCATAATGCGCACATGTTTCCCTGAACTAGCGGCCTGTCCAGGGCCAGCGGTGGGGCCACACGACTCAAGGAGCCAAGGCCAACTCGGCATAAACGACTCGCCTCACGCCAATGTCACCAGCTCAGGACATCTTGCACGCAACCACCACAGGGGTTGCCCGGCATTACAGTCGGCATTGACAACACCACCAACGACTAGCACACTGGCTTATCTCTGCTCCCGTGCCTTGGCAATGTCGGTGGCTGCCGAGAGGGTCGTGTCCCCTTGCAGACAGACTCTTGTCTTTGAAGCATGGCCTACCAAATATCCAGTCTCAAACAACAAACACGCAAACACGGACCCCCCACTGGGAGTAACAACGTGGAGCGGTGACAATTGGGTCTCTTGGCCCTCTCCACGGCACCGGATGGCACTTCCTATATGGTTAGTGCAGCCCCACGCTCGGGAGGGGCGTCACGGTGTCGGGTATGGTGCGGGTACGGAAGATCCATTAGGAGGGAGCTACGGCCGAGAGGCCCGCGACAAGCGGCCGATTAGAGTCCAAGTGGTCAGATAATTCCATTTTATTCCCCTTAGGACAATTCATGCGTTCTGACAAGATCGACCAATCCACAGTGACGCGGAACCGCTTCCCTGGCTCGCTCGACGCCTCATTTACACAGTCTTGACAGCACCCATGGGTGTTTTCTTCAGCTCAAGCAAGCCATGCATATCCTCCCTGTCCACTTCGGGAATACTCCTCGTTGCTCCTGTTCCTGTTCCCCATATCAATACCCACGCCCCTGCATTCCTTGCTTTTTACTGCGATGCCTGCTCGTTAGGCCCCTGCAGCGCATTCCCCAGGTTGCTCTTGGCGCCGTGCATGAGGGCGAACCAGGGCTCGTAGGCCAGCGTGTTTCGGTACGAGACGTCGCCGCCCTTGAGCTCGGGTACATCGTAGAAGAAGTGCTTGTCGTGGGCCACCTCGACCACCTCGCCGGTACGCTTGCCCGTCTCGTCGTTGATGTACAGGTCGTACGCGGCGATGAGCACGTCCTTGATGCACAAGCTAGCAAGCTCGATTAGCGACTTCACTCGATCCTGGGATGAGGCACGACGGGTCTTCACTTACTGCTCTGGCTTAAAGGCCACGCTGAAGTCGGGCATGGCCGGGGTGTCAAAGGCACCTGGGCTGACGACGTTGATCGTAATTCCATCCTGGACCAGCAGCCCCGAGACGGCTCTCACGTAGTGATGGATCGCCGCCTTGGTGCCCGAGTACTCAGGGAATGTCGGCAGCGGGTGGACTCCGCTCATGCTTCCAGTGATGATGATTCTACCCCCGGGGCTGGCGTTGTGCCTCATGAAGTGAGTGGCGAGCGTAATGCCGTACACGGCACCCTTGAAGTTGATGTCGGTGGCCGTCGTGTCCGGCTTCGCGGGTATGTCGGCGACGGAGCCACCTCTGCCCAGCAGGTTGTACTTGGAGTCGCGGTCGACGCCGCCAGCGTTGAGGATGGCGACGTCGATGCGGCCCCATTTGTCCCACGCAGCCTGGAAGAGGTTGGTCTGCGAGGCATAGTCTGAAACATCGCACTGCACAAACATGGCCGTCTCGCCAGTCGAGTCCAGAGCGAGCGCCTCGGCCTCACCAGCCTCGGTCCGGCGCGCCGTCAGGACAACTCTGTAGCCATTGCCGTGGAGATGCTTGGCCAGCAACAAGCCAATTCCGGTCTGTTTATGACGGTGAGGCTTGGTTAGCGGAGACCATGGTGTAGTAGAGCCATCAGGGGACGGAGGGCCATACCGAGGAGCCGGTGATGATGGCGACTTTGTGATCGATCGTAGAGCCCATCGTGATAATATCCACAAGCAAGGCTGCTAGCTCGAGTAATACGGAATTGCAATCTAGGATATAGTGCTCAGGTGTAATACCATATTCCGATCGCCATGGCCCCTTCCGTCTTTTCTATCTGTCCTGGCCACATGCTCCACGTCCCCAAACGCGAACCAGGGCGAGGAACCACTTGCCAACTCATCAGGGGCTCATGCAAAGCTAGCACTGCACCAAACGCTCCCCGCTTGCTGTACGATGCCATAGAGGGGCCATGGAGAGCACATGCATGTGCGTCAAGCTCCTCAATACCCAGAGCCGGGAACAGTCGGCAGCTAACGGTTCACGCCCGGCATGTATGATGGCTGTCGCAAGGGGCGCGAAAAGCCTGAGCTGGGACTCGATTACATGGGTCATCCTGGACTATGGAGACTTGTTCCGAGGCAACGGCGGCCGTCTGTGCTCTGCCGCAGGGGGCTTTGCAGTATTGGGAACTAGAGCCATGACGGATCCCTTTAGTCGCCACTTGGTGCCGCGAATAAGGCGGCCGTCTCTTGAATCATCAAGGAGGAGTAGGACCCGCGATAGCCGTTTGTACTACGTGGAAGCGTCAATCGTGCACCACGTGCCCTGTCTGCTCATGGAGACCAACCAGAGGGATGCTCAGGCGACAGCCCAGCATTTGATACAACGCTTGCATGCCGAATCAGCTCCTGGTGACAGGTTGTAGCTCTAGACCACTACCGTGCCTCATGGACGCAGTATCAGCTGCATTAGCAACATCCGTCTGTAGGAACAGCAGCGCCCCCTGTTCTTGGCTCGGGCAACGCCTCTCGTCTTGACTCTTCCTACCTCGCTGCGGGGCTCACTGATGACATGACACCCTGCCGTACCCCATGATCCCGGCGATTCGGTTTCATACACCATCAAGAAAAGTTGGGAACCCGGGCCTGGGTGGGAACGTGGAAGGGTGCGCCCGCGTTCCGTCCTGCGCCGCTAACGCCTTTCATCACCAGCTCCGTCGCTAGGCATCACTCGGGCAGTGATTGACGCCGGGAAGAAATTTGACAGCCGTTGCTCTTCAGCTAAGCCACCCGTTTTCCTTGTTGAGCAGCAACCCCAGTCCCACACAGAGCAACAACCCATGTCCCACTCTGACCTCCTGGTGTCCACCTTACCAGGGGAATGCCGTAAACGTCAACCCCCCTCAGCGGGAGTTTTGCCACGGACTTCGGCAGAGGACCCATAAGTAAACTCTTCGCCCTCGAGCTGATGCCGGCACTCGATGCCTTGTTGATGGGAGGCTGATGCTGACGGACGACGAAACAAAACGGACAACACAGCAGAGCGTCAGCCGCCCGCGTGCAAACTGCAATCATGTCGGCACCGGTATTCGAATCCCCGATTCCGATCGAGAACTCGGGCCAGATCAGCGCGCTGGTCGTGTCGGCAATGTGCATTTTTGTCCCCGCTCTGTTCGTCGGGATGCGCCTGTTCGCAAAGTGGAAGCTGGGGAAGCCGTTTGATGCCAGTGACTACTGCATCTCTGCCGCCCTAGTACGTCCGAGTTCCGACAACCTCAGCTTCACTCTTGCCCAGTGACTAACTTGGACGGCTAGTTTTTCAACACAGCGCACCATGCGGACATGATTACCATGGTTCTAAAGGGGGGGTTCGGCTTTCATGTTGCGGACGTGGCCATGAGGTTTGGCCCTGATACACTCACTCTCTTCTTCAAGGTGCGTCTCTCCCTTGGTCACCCACATTCCCTAGTGACATTCTGACATCTGGTAGTGCATCATGGCATTTGCTTTGCTCTGGAACGCAACCACTTGCTTCACCAAGCTGTCCATCCTGCTGATGTATGTGTCGCTGTTCCCGGTTCAGCGTCTGCACACGGCCTGTCGAGCGTTGGGAGCATTCATCATCTTGTGGAACATTGGCGGCATCCTTGGAGGTCTCCTGATCTGCCGACCCTTTGCCATGAACTGGGACCAGACCATCCCTGGCGGGAAATGCGGTAACCAGCCCAACTATTACATGTGGCTCGGTATCATCAACATCTTGGTGGAAGTGACGATGCTGGCACTGCCCTTCCCGGTTCTGTGGAAACTTCAGATGCCTCTCCGCAAGAAGATTGTGGTCTTTGCCATGTTTAGCATTGGTTTCGGGTAAGTCTTCACTCATTACTTGTACAACTCCGGACCCAGAGAGTGCTGACTAGGCTCCGAAGGACATGCGGCATCACAATTTACCGACAGGCCACCTTACCGTACGTAAAGTTTGCCGACATGACATACAGCGGACTCCTAGCGACCATCTTCTCCGGGCTCGAGCCCTCTGTCGCCCTCGCCCTGGCCTGCGTGCCCTTCCTACGGCCCTACCTCAGCGGCAACTTCAGCAAGGAGAAGACTGGGTACTACAGCAACGAGGGGAGCCGCTCTCGTCAGGGCAACCAGAGCAACAACAGCAGCAACCGGCCGTTTGAGGAGCTCAACGACGACGCGTCCGAAGTCCAGCTGCGGCCCATCCCGACGAGCCGAGACGTCAAGATTTCGGGTAAAAGCGAAAGCGAGGAGAGAATCATTGGAAAGTTGCCATTCATTACGGTGAAGAAGCAATGGGAGGTTAGGACCGAGCGAGGATGAATTGCGGGTCTTGGATAAAAGTTTTGTGTGTCTAATTTCCTACGGGTACGGTTAGAAAGGAGGGAGAGACCTAGCAATGTTATACGGCATATTATCCCTTTCCATCTCGCGCTCCGACTGCCAAGTCGCCTGTGGTCTTGGCCCCTGCATGAGGGGCTGAATGTGCGAACAAGCGAATAAGGTGAGACGAAAGATATGTTCCAGGCTGAGCCCCGGACCATCCGGCCCTCCAGTTAGCGTACTATGCCAGTTGCCGTGAGCGGAGAGTCGACGGATCATATCAAGAACACACAATAAAGACCCCGCTGGTTCCCAATGTATTCATTGTCCGATCAGTCTCCAAAGTGTGAGGTTAAATGGCCCATGACATCATACGACGCACGCATACAAGGACTTGGTTATTATCCGACACCGGACCAGGGTGTTGAAGTTCTGCCGGGGTGCGTAATTCCACATCATGCAAAACATACCCTCCCACAAAGCGTATTGGAGTACATCGAGTGTCTTCACCGCAAAGTTTCGATTCCCTGTCCGGTGAATGTTCTGTTATTGTAGGGGAGAACTCGTAAGTCGGACAATTTCTCAGCGCAACATTTCGAATTCCATACGCGGTTTAGGAATAAGCACTGGATTTTATGAACACCGGTTGGCCTTGGGTTGTTAAGACGAAAGGCAGTCACTGATGCCTGCCAACGTCTAAAGTGTTTAGCTCATTTTTTTTAACCTTGTGTCACTCATCTGGGTTGCGAGAGATTTCTCGGCTCATCATTTGATTGCCAGCAGCGGTTCAGCACCAGCCCCCGTGCCGGCAACAGATACATGAGGCAGTTGTTCCATCACCTGAACCATCTAATTAGAATAGCAAAGAGCATTTGCAAGCGAAGTTACGGCCCAGGTTGGGAGATGTCTTCACAGTTGAAAGCTCAACTGCAGCCCACAGCAAGCGCCCTCCGATCCGTGTATAACGGCTATGCGGCCCGGGCAGGTATAAGTGAGTTATAGCAGAAGCCACTGTGGTCTTATTAAGTCGCGCATTGTCGTTCACCCTACAGGCTACTGGTACTACAGCTTGCAACTGGTAACCCCCTCTGCCACCTCTGGGCTGGGTTGTTGGCGTCCCCGTGGTGGTGAAACACCTAGGGGTTGACGCGTGTTCGGGGGGAAGAACTTTGAGGAGCTTTGAAGTGGTTCCCAGAGGGCTTCTTAGTATTTGGTACAGATCTTGATGCAGAAGTCGGTCGCTGACCTCTGGACTGGGTCTGACGTGGCAAGTGGGTGCCGCAGATTTGTTCTCTTAGATTTGTTCTCTTCTTCCTCGCGTGAACCGGGTCTCTTCTATACTAAAAAAACACTAGAAATATTTTACAGGAACTATTTTCCTTGTGAATAATTTGATCCTTCCTCTACGAAGTGACTTGCAGTTGAAAACTACCCCACAGCGTCATCTATAATGACACATCTTGGCATGACGTGCAGGAAATACAGTCCAGTAGTACTCTAAGCCTTGGAAAAAGCGATGGATTCAAGCCAAATACTTTAATCCATCAAGCCTGTTTATGCGCTCCCATGTATTAAGGCGCAGGCGTGTCCAGGGTTCTGGACTAGTTCACGATTCAGTCATGTCTTGTGAAGGACATGCAGCCGGCACTTATGACCGCCTAAATTCCTTGATCTAGTTAGCTGTGGCGTTCTGTTGCGTTAGGCGGGCTGTTTTGGTTGCTTGGCGGCTGGCTATGAGCGCTAAAATTGCCCACCATAGTAAAGCGCGTATGCGTCACCTAAGTTGTCGGCTATTTGGTTGGCAGCTTGGAGATGCGACGGCATGACACAGGATGCGGACATGCTTCTGTGACGGGATTCAATCATGTGGAATCTGACAAGCATATGGTCATTCATTAGCAGCGTAGTCCTCTGCCTCATTGTGACTACTCCAACTGCGCGGCGATAGAGGTGCAATTGTACGAGGTACCTACTGCTGTACCAACACCCTTCTCTTCATCCCTTTACTACTTGAATACAGAGCCATCACTGATCCAACAAAGATGCAGATCAGAAACTTCTCCAAAGACCCCGCCGAGCCCGTGCTGCTCATCCTCGACCCCGTCACAATCATCAACCCATCGGTCGGTCTCGACAAGGAGAGTAAAATACCGCATCAGCAAAGACGGCCGGCACACCCACGGAGTATCTCGCGGTTGGCGACGATGTCGGCATGAGGCTCGCTGGGACCGCCATCGTCATGAAGATCGCTGGTGCCCTGGTAGAGGCTGACGGCAGACTTCTTTCGGACCGGGTGGTTGACGACGCTGCGTCCGACTTGGAGACGGAGCGGTTGAGCTGGGCCAGCAATTCGTCGACACCAATACCGGCGACGAGCTTGTTTTCGTCATAAATAACCTCGGCGGCCTGTCCAACATTGCGCTGGGCAGCATGGTGACCGAGTCTGTCTGTCAGCTGAGCGACAAGCACCGCATTGTGCCTGTCAGTCATCTCGGGGGACTCTGTTGACTTGGCTCAACGGGCCTGGATTCAGCGCAACTCTTTTAAAGCTCCAAGACACCGGATTGGGTGCTGGGAGGTCCATAGACCATCTTTCTCTGCGCCATGGCCCAGGGCCTCCACAACCACGATACGGGATCGCCTACAAGTCGACGGCAAGATTTGGGGCGCAACATTGCAGTCCGAACTGCGGACTCTGGGCAAGGACACGCCTGCTACGCTGGGCGATAGGACATCGGTCAACGACCTGGTGCCCTTTATTGACGTGATCGGACGTCAGTGTATGTTGGTGAGCAGAGTGAGGGGATTCTCAACATCCCGGATCCTGGTGCGGAGGGCGTCTGCAAGTTTCTCAACGGTCTTGCATCATTGGATTTGTGAGGTGGCCTGAAGCTGTGAGGTGAATTATGGATAAGAGTCAGATAAAATACGGCTTATGAAATAGAGATGCGCAACATGGAGGGCTGCCTTGTCAATATCGAGCAACCTGCAATGTGACGATCTGGTCCACCTCATCCATCGCCATCCCGGCCACCACCCCGGCAATGTGAAACATCCACTCACGTCCTGATACCAATCGAGTATCCCGTGGAAAATAGTCCTCTCGGCCGCTGCCTGATGCCAAGCCCACCCAAATGCTCCATTGGCATGGACTAGCTGCCACTAGCCTCGACTAGCCACAGGATCTCTGGCGCTCCCCCGCACATTCTCTTCCTGGCACATGATGGACGACCCTCGTCGCGTCTTTTAGCGAACCACTTTTTCCCCATATTTGGGGGCGGCCTATCATCGCGGAGCCGGGCCATTTCCCTCCCTCCCTCGTCCGCCCTCGCAATCCTCGTCTGACCTCGCCGCACTGCACGGCCATGGAGAAGCCGCCGGGGCGCCGCGCCCATCAGAGGCGATCACGCACTGGATGGTACGCGAGCTGGAGAGACCCTGATGGTGCCCTTTGATGCTCACACGTTTCGACTGCTGCCTCTAGTCTGCCGTGCCGCGCCCAGAAGATCAAGTGCGACGAGACTCACCCGTCGTGCCACCAGTGCCGCAAGCGCAACCGCGAGTGCAACATCTCGAGCTCCCGATTCCGCGTCTACAATGGCGGCTCAGACACCGCCGCCGCCCCGAAGCTGTCCGAGGGAGCAAAGCCCGGGTCTGCTGACCATGGCCGCGAGGCCCGCCACAGCATCGACCGTAGACTCTCGCACTCATCCTTCGCCGACGATAGCAGCACGATAGATCTAGACTTGGGAGGCGAGGCCCCTAGAGACTGCCAGAACCCCCCCAGCCCCGTCTCGAATGCTGCGTATGACTCGGGCCGCATCCTGCTTCAGCTGGCCCAGCTGCCGGCCGTCCACGACGAAGCGGTCGCAGCGACTGTAGCTACGCCGTGTACTATGAGCTCCTGCTCGTCAGACTTCACGGTGGCACGGCCCAGCGCCCCTCGACGGGGATCCAACATACCCGAGCTATTCGATGCCACGCTCTCGCCCTCTCCGTTCGGAACGGACGGGAGCCTGCCTCATTTGCCTGCCATTGTCGCGGCGCACGCTCCCACTCCCTCGAGCGAGTCCATCTGCACAAGCGAATCGGCTTCAAAGGCATCGATCAATCTTGTCGACACCAATTTAGAAGTCATAGAGACGGACCCTGAATTGTCATTCTTCCTGCGTCACTTTGCAGACAAGATGGGCAAATGGTAAGCATCAATCCGAGTCTCATCCTCGTGTCATTCTCCAACTCACTCTGTAGGATGGACATGTTTGACATGGATCGCTTCTTTTTCAGAGTGCTTCCCGTGCTGGCATGGAGCAGCCCGCTCCTACTTTACTCGGCCTGTGCCGTGGCAGCCAAACAGCTCACCCTCGTTGGACCCTCTGCTCAGAAGCCCCGGTCCCTTGTTGAGTCCTGGCAAACCCGCCCTCATAAAGATTTTGCCTGGTATAGCACAAAGTACTACGACCTCGCCATTTCACTGCTATTGAAACATGTCTCGGACCTCAGCACAGGCAACGCCGGCCAGGTAGACGCCCCTCACAGCGACCAAAGCAGCGCGGACCGGACACCAGATCATCCTGACCATGGCATGGACGCAGTCCAGCGGGGTGAGCATGAGCCTACGTGTGGCAACGAGATCATCATCGCAGCCACGATTCTATCCGTCTATGAGTTTGCGAGTGCCAGCGACCAGACCTGGTCTGAACACCTCGATGGTATCCGGTCCTTCATCCACCTGTCCGACGAGGTGGGCTTCTTCAACTTCCAATCGATATCGGCCAGCCCAGTCATAGATCCTTTGCCACCAAGTCTCTTGCGTGCTGCGTTCTGGAACTTTGCAAGGCAAGACTTTCTTGCAGCATGTAAGTAGTTTCTCGCCGACTATCGAGCCATGCGAAAGAGACTGACGCGTCTAGTGATCAATGGCGACAAAACTCGTCTCGATACGGAGAATCCCGTCATCTGGCGACGCATGGGCCTCAACGTATCCGAAGATGGGCGGCCTGTAGCCCATGTGAATTCTACGGCCTTGGAGGATGCCTACTCGCAGTCGCTGCGGCCCGATGTCATCTCCAACACGCTTGTCTGGCTCCTCTCCAAGCTGGTCAACTACGTGGCAATCGTCATGGACCCGACAAAGGCGGCAGATCATGAAAAGCCCGTGACTGCCGAACGCCTCGAAGCCATTTGGCTCTCACTGAACCAAGACTTTGACACATGGCACCAGGGCCTGCCGTCATGTTTCCGACCTTCGTCCCGAGTGCGTTGTGCGCCGACCAGCCACCACCACGGGCCCGAGCAGTGTGGAGGTTGCAGGCACCGGCCCGAGTCGCTGATCCGACATGAAACATGGTATAGCAATAGTATGTGTGCCTCGAGCATGCAGTCTTACCATATGAGCCAGATACTTCTCCTGATCCACAAACCACAAGGCCTCGTATCCGCGTCTCCGACACACAGCCTGTCGGCCGCACGAGGACCGACTCACCGCGTCACGGATGCCCTGGCGAGCTTTAACCAGATGAACAGGATGTTGCAGCACCACGCCGTCGAGATTTGCGCCATTGCGCTGTCGAGACCGGCGGCGGCTGCGAGAATACACATGCTGCAACCCGTATACATTGCGGGGCGCTGTTTGCCAAACACGGCGGACCGCGCCATTGTCATCCGGCTGCTTGAGTCCATTGAGGTAGAGCTGGGATGGAGCTCAAAGTACCGGGTGGAGCATTTGCTGAGCGAGTGGGGGACAGATCGGGCTTCGATTATGGATTGCGGTAACTGATTTGATGTATTGGCGTTGGTTAGCGGTTATGATGATGATGCTTTTGATGAATCTGCGTAGTTGCATGCTAATATAGTACGAATCTAGGAGTGTAATTACATAGAGTTTATAACAAGGAGAGTAATTAAAGCCAGGCGAGTTTACACTCTGGCAGCCATGATCTGCGTAATCATGAGATGTCTTGAATGCCGTCGCGGCCGCATAAATTCCCTGATTGGGGCATCGTAGCGGCGGCCCACATTGGGTGGCCATACCCTGCGCGGGGTTTCCTCGGTGCCAATTGCGTCCGAGGGATGGTGATTCGAGGTTGGATGAGCAGCTGCACAAGCAGTTAGCAGACGCTTGCCAGTAGGAACCCAGTCGGCAAGCTGCTTGCCCAGAGAGTGCCGTCTCCAGACCCTCACTACCCCGTTTGCGGGGAAATGTCCAGCTCGGGTACGAATGGACAGCCACCCTTGAAGCTAGCTTAGCCCTTCTCGTCGTGGCCACCCCTCTGGCGGTGTCACCTCTTGGCATCAGCCCCGTGACAGACTGGCTTCGCGATAGGGTTCCTCCTCCAAGCTCGTTGCTGAGAATCGATAAAGAAGGGAGCCTCAAGGAGGACGAGCATCTGTGGTCTGCTCAAACTAGTCACTTCTTCCTTGCTCTTGCGTTGCTGAATCAGAGTACATAGTCAGTCGCCATGTCGCTGCTTCGTTTATCCTCATCTTCCCTGCCCTCCCGGCGGCTCGCGCCCAGGTTGCCGTCGCAGTTGTCTCAGTTGCGCACCATTCGAACACTGCCGTCATTCTCGCTCGAGGGCAAGACATGTGTTGTTACTGGCGCTGCTCGTGGTCTCGGCAAAGAGTTCTTGACGGCGTTTGCGCAATCAGGAGCTCGTGGTGCATGCGTTGACCTCTCGCTCAACAAGGGCCAGGCCGCCGTCGAGTCCATCACAACCAAGATCCAGGGCATTTACCCAGGCGAACCGGTGCCTGACCTTCGCGCTTATGAGTGCGACGTCAAGGAGGAGGCACAGGTACAAGCGACGTGGGCGCAGATTGTCGAGGAATTTGGCAAGGTCGATGTTCTTGTAACAGCCGCCGGCATCGTCGACAACGTTGAGGCCGAGAACTACGACTTTGCTCGCTGGCGCAGGATGATGGACATCAACCTCGACGGCTCGTGGTTGTTTGCACGAGAGGCCGGCAAGCACATGCTCGACAGGAAGGCCCCGGGGTCTATTATACTCATCGCCAGCATGTGTGGCCATATCTGCGTGCGACCCCAGAAGCAGGCGGGCTACAACACCGCCAAGGCTGGCATCCAGATGCTGGCCAAGTCACTGGCGACCGAGTGGGCTCCGCACGGCATCCGCGTCAACAGCCTGAGCCCCGGTTACGTCAGAACGGACCTGATCGACGGGCTGTTGGAGAATGAGGGGAGGGAGCTCGTTGCTGAGTGGAACAAGCACACCCCGCTTGGTCGATTGGCCAATCCTGATGAGTTGAATGGCACCGTTGTCTGGATGGCGAGCGATGCCAGCACCTTTCTGACCGGGAGCGATGTGGTGAGTCGATCAGAAGATCATTCCCCCAACTTGCTTCTCCAAATCTCCTGTTTCATGGTTACGTGAGGTTCTGACGCATCATCTGCAGGTTGTTGATGGAGGCTACTGCGCATACTAGGCCGAGGTGGACAGGGGAATGCACAAAGCTGTATAATGGGATATCTAGTACATGGAGATAACTTGAACTTTGTAACTGGATGGAGGATTAGAATAATATGTCACTGGGGTACGGCGTCTGCAGAGAGCGTGTGCTTCCCATCCAGCGGAGGCGGGTGTCTAGAGATGTCGGTTACCCGTTTCTGGTGACCATCTCTTAGCATCCCCAATACAGAATCCCGAGGTGCAGAAGTCTTTTCATTGATCAATGTCAAATATGTATTTGTCCTGTCTCATATCGACAGAGATGGTATCCCTTGACCATCCAGGGTGTATCCAGATATGGCTACCCGATGGCGGCTGCAATAGCCCAGCCAACGTTTGTGGCCGTGCTCGATGCGACATTACATACGCAGAGACAAAGGTTATTATATCAATGTCATGGCGATGTCGCTCTTGGCATAGCAGCCGGGTAACCCGGCTTCACCTGAGTAGGCAGAGTGCAACTCGATGCACAGGGTTGTGGCGCTTCGAGATGCAAAGACGAGGTTCGGCTAGCATGGAGCAAGGGTTAAAAAGCTTCACAATTCGCCTCCACGCCTACCCGCAGACCTCTTGGGCATTTTTAGCCGCAGCTACCCCAGGATTTGCTTGACCAGGTTGTTCGCAGGTTGCATGGACCCTGGCCAAAAGCGCCGCTCCGCAGACACCATGCAACTCTTTAGACAACAGTCGGTGTTGTAAATCTCCCGAATCCATATTCTCCTTCGTATTTGAACATAACAGGATTGATAGTCGTCACGCCACCGGGAGAGAGCATGAACAGACAGTTGGTACGGTGGTAGCTGCGGCTCAAGAGTTCTACCATGAACTCAACCCGCATCAGAGTCAGCGGATCCGCACACGGCCGAATACACCGCTTAGGTACCGGCTAGCGCATGACAAAGCCCATGTAGAAACTGATGTGTGACTGGGGACGGCCTGGAAACAAGTCGCGCAATGAGGCAGCCAGGCCTCCCCATTGCCATTACTAGCACCATCGTAGCGTGCCGGTGGAGCCCAACGGGCAAGGGAGCATTGCGGAGAGTCCTGCGGAGAGCGTCTTGCCACGAGGCACGCCCCATCGACTGGCGAGACCTGGTTCGCTTCATCACCAACGGTCGACTCCCAATGCCCCATACATGAGGGGGCCGATGGACCCACCAGACGCCTATATTACGCCTTTGGGCAACGGACGAAGCCAACCTCTGGCTAGACTTGCCCGTTTCAAACCTGGGCCCCTGCCATGGAAGCCTGCCCAGGGTGACACGCCCATTCTGGCGGTTTCTGCTTCCCCGTGGGCCACATCCCGCTCCCCCATACCCCGTGATGGCGCCCTCTCTAGTATCCCCCGGGCATCAGGCTTAGCCCAAGCGGCCGAACCCTTAATCGGCGAAGCCTTGGACTTGGCTTTGGCGGGGTCTCTACCGTTTTTGTATATAGATGGATTGCCTCGCCCGAATTTGTTGTCATGCATCATCGCCTCCCCCGGGCTTCACCCTGCATCCCCCATCTGCACCTCTGACGCAAGCATCCCACGCACATTATACTTGCTTTTTATCCTGTTACCCAGCAATGGCGGAATCTACTTCGGCCAGGAAGCCGTTCTTCGGCCTGACGGGAGGATGGCTGACCTTTTGGATCACTGTACGATGCGCCTCTATGAATTGCCACTCAGGAATGTGTGCTGATGCTTCTCGTGCAGGTCGCCTGCGGCACAGACATGACTCTCTTTGGCTACGACCAGGGCGTCTTCAGTAAGCATTCTAGTGCGGTTAAGGTATGTAGTGGTGCAGCTGACAAGTCTCGCGTCATATAGGCGGCGTCGTGGTCACCGAAGACTTCCTTGAGCAGCACGACCTCGTTGGTCCGGACAAGACGAAGATCCTCTCCACCGTCTCGGCCATTTACACTGTCGGCTGCTTCTTCGGTGCCATCATGGCTTTCAGCATCGGCGAGCGCACCGGCCGCAAGATGGCCATCAACATTGGCACCACCATCATGGCTGTTGGCACTCTCATCATGACTACCTCATATAGCTTACCACAGATGCTGGTTGGCCGCATCATTCTCGGGTAAGTCAAGGAGATGCTGCAAACCGAAACCCGGAGCCTGACCTGTCTAGCATCGGCAACGGCATCAACACCTCGACCGCGCCCATTTGGCAGACCGAGACCTCCACGGCCGCTACGCGAGGAAAACTCGTCATCCTTGAACTCACACTGACCATCTTTGGTCTCTGTATCGCCAATTGGCTCAACTACGGCCTGTCCTTCCACCCCGGGTCGTTTGCGTGGCGATTCCCTCTTGCTTTCCAGTTCATCTTCATCTTTATTCTCTGGGCAACGGTACCCTGGCTTCCCGAGTCGCCGCGGTAAGTATTCAACTTCTCTCTGAGTTTTACAAGCTCTGACGTTTTGCTCCCAGATGGCTTCTTGCCCACGGCCGAACCGACGAGGCTGTCAAGGTCTTTGCCGCCCTCGAGGACAAGCCGATCGACGACCCCAAGGTTATTGCCGTCCTAAAAGAAGTCCAATTCTCCGTCGAGTACGAGCGTCAACATGCTGTGAGCTGGCGGGCTCTCCTTACCGGCAAAACCAGCGAGGATGGCGACACCAAGACTCTACGCCGGCTGCTTCTAGGAGCCGGAACACAAGCAATTCAACAATTTTCGGGAATTAATATCATCAGCTACTACCTTCCAACCGTTTTTATAGAGTCAGTTGGATTGTCTAATCAGATGGCCCGTCTTTTATCCGGCTGTAACTCGCTTTCATATCTCTTTTTCTCCTTTTTAGCCGTTTTTATCGTCGACAGACTGGGCCGTCGAGGTCTGATGCTCCTCTCTCTCATCGTCCAGTTTGGCTCGTTTCTCGTCATCACCTGCCTGCTGCGGTATGCCGACAACACGCCTCGGGGAGAGACTCTAGCTACAGCTTCAATTGCCTTCTTCTTTCTATACTACGGAGCCTTTGGAGCTGGTCTTCTTGGAGTGCCGTGGCTCTACCCAACCGAAATAAACTCGCTTCCTATGCGAACCAAGGGCGCTGCTGTAGCCACCGCGACTAACTGGTGTGTTGAATTCCCATTTTATCTCATTGGACACGTTCTGACTACATATTATAGGATCACCAACTTCATGGGTATGTTATTAAAAGTCTCGGGTTGCGACAATGTGGACTGAGTCTCTAACCTCATCCAAACCCGACCTCCCTCACTCAGAACAAGGTTATTTCGGAATAATACTGACGTATCCTTCTGAACAGTTGTTGAAGTTACGCCCATTGGTATCCAGAACCTCGGTTGGAAGTTCTATATTGTCTGGACAGTGTTTTGCGCCCTGTCGATTCCCATCGTCTACTTCCTCTATCCCGAGACTGGTATGTGCTCTCCGTCTCCACGGCCACCCTAAAATACTAACCAGATGCAGCCAACCGAACGCTCGAAGACATCGATGCATACTACCGAGAGGACGTTCCTCTGCTGGTGCACAAAGATAAGACTGCCATCGGCGTCAAGCGCCCCCAGGAGTATATCCAGCGCGAGATGGAGCAGATCAACCAGACTGATGCTGGCTCCGTTTTTGAGGACAAGAATCCAGACAGTGGAAAGGACTAAATGTTGCCGGAGATAAACGACAGGAGGGCCGGAAAAGACGGCTTGCGGCAACTGAGGTGGATGCTCCCTGACGCGCCTTATTAGCATGCGCTCACAAGCAACTCGTTGCAAACAATGATAACAAGTCCATCCTCTACCTTACTATTCCGCTATTAGACATTTAAGATGAAGAATAATTGTGTTGGCTATATACGACTACTGAATGACATGTTTCATATTAAGCAGCATTTTTGTGGCAGAGTTGTTGCTGTGTTTGAAGCCTTCGGGAACTCAACCCAGCCTCCTTTTCCTACTCACTTTTCCTTCTCAAGGCCTTTTGCGAGGCCTGTTTGCGTCAACAATTCAACCACAGAGACAAAACGCCTCTCACATGCAATCGACAGAGGAGTCCTACCATCACGATTCTCGGCATTGACATCGGCCTTGCCTGTCGCCACCACAACCATCTTGACTACGGAGGTTTCATTAGTCGCTGCGGCTTGCCACAGGAGTGTCTGACCATTGCTGTCCCGACTCCCTAGAGTTGACCTCAATACCTGGAACACCAAGTAGCAACTCCATTACCTCGATATTGCGATCTTCGAATGCCACACTGAGCGCCGATCTGCCATCCGGACCCTTGACATTGACGTCAGTGTTGCCAACATCGAGGAGCTGCTTAATAATGCCAAGTAGACTTGGACCGGGCCTCCCATCCGACAAGTGCAAAAAGCGAGTCTCCATTACACACAGTAGCGGCGTTCGTCCATTTCGATCTGGCAGATTGACATCAACCCGGCCCGTCTCAAGGAGAGTTTTCACTTGCTCGCCGTGATGTTTATGGCATGCCCAGCCCAAGAGCGTTCGACGCTCTTTGCCGTAGAGCATGTTGAGGTTATTCTTGTGGGACTCCAGCAGCATCCTGAGAATAGAATTGTTACCCCCCACGACAGCCCTAGACAATGGACTGTGGTCGGTTTTAGCGTCGCGTGTATGGGGATTGGCCTTGCCCGTGTCTAGCAGCAGCCTGACGACCTCCTCGTGCCCATTTAATACGGCCCACCATAAGGGCGTTGCTCCATATTGGTCATCGACAGCATCAAAATCGACTTTCCCAGTTTTGATCAACATTTTTGCTGCCTCAAGGCAGCCGTGCTCGCACGCGCATGAGAATGGCGAGGCGCCGTACTCGTCCTCCTTATAGTCGACCTCGATGTCCTCGGCCTCTAGCAGGACCGAAAGTGCAGAGCGCTGGCCAAAGACAGCCTGGGACCTAGAGCTCCGGAACATGTTCTCCAGCAATGCTGTATGCTCCTGGTAAAAATCTCCAGTGCGCTGCATCCTCCATAGCGTCTCAGCTTGGTCTAAATTACCTAACCGTTCCGACCCTGCAGCAGCGAACAACGGTGTCCGCCCCAGTTTCGACCTGGCGTTGACGTCTGCTTTTCCTGTATTAAGCAGCATCTCAACTATTGCCGCATGGTTTTTTTCCGCGGCTGCATATAGGGGCGTCTGGCCGTTTGCTTGCCTGTGGTTGACTTCCACCTCTCCGAATCCAAGTAGCATCCTTGTCATGTCTTCGTTGGCGGCCACCACAGAATGCCATAGGGCCGTGCGACCCTCCCTGTCCTCTCGGTTAATGTCAACCGAGCCCGTGTCAAGGAGAGCCTTGGCTGTAAATACATGCTCACCAACAACAGCCATCATCAGCGCCGATGTCTCGCTCCAATCTGAGATGAATTTGAGGCCCTGGTCAACGTCTAGATCTGTCCGTATCACATACGCGATTACGTCATTGCCGTCTTGACAACATTTTTGACCCCATTCCAGAAAGGAAGGTTCATCAAAACTAGATTCAACAAAGCCAAAATAGTGGCTTCTTCCGAAATGTTCTTCAATATTAGCTTTGCCATATCCAGAGGCATAACGAAGGCCAATATTATAGCCATCAGGATCAACCTGCTTTGTGCTTAGGAGCAGGTTGACTACTGCTGTATGGCCATATTTAGCCGCCCAGTGTAGCGGAGAGTCTCCGCAGAAAGGATCGTAAATGTTCAAGTCGAGCCTAGCAGACTTGAGCATGAGTTGGACAACATCTGCATGTCCCTTGGCAGCTGCCCAGATCAGAGGGGCCTTTCCAAACACGTCTAGTTTCTGCAACCACGAGTCTTCGCCGAGAAAATATTCCACAGCGTGGGAAAGCCCAAAGTAGACGGCCAGGTTAGCACCTGTCCAAGTTCTGGGGTATGTGGTGGTCACATGTGTGTCATATTTTTGACCCGGAATGTCGAAATGGAGAATAAACATGGTTTCTAGAACCGATGCAACGTGGGCCTTTTTCTGCAGAAAACTCAACGCTAGATCGGATGGAGCCTGGCTTGCACGAAGGTGGTGGCCCCAGTTACGAGCAGCGTAGTAATAAAACGGGTGGCTCATGTGTCGAATCATCAAGTTTGGCGTTATGTGGCATGGGCCAGCACCAAAGACGTCAAAGGAGAGGTATGTTAGGCAAACCTCTGCCATTTCTCCCTCGGCGTCCGAGAACCACTGATGGCGGGTTCGCTCAAAGTAGTCTTGTGTCGTATAGTGGACAAGCCTAAAGGCGCCGGAATTTTCATCCATGTCCACAAGGCCAGCACAGACAGATACCAGCAGTCCTGTGTCGGCAAGATTACTGGGATCCAAGTCGCGTGTATTGGGTTCCACAGCTAAAGCCTCACGAAAAGCTTCAGCAGATAGAAAAGTCTGCCGGCGGCACACGATCCACGACATGACGCGCCGGGCGAGGAGTCTATGCGCTTTCGCCTGTGATTCAATTCGCTCCATGGCTTTGGTGTAAGCGGCGTCGTATGACTGGGATCCTCTCTTGAGCTCATCAAGGGCATTTTTGATTTGTTTTTCGGATGGTTTTGTAGCCATATCATCAAGGTGTAACTTTGCCAGCAAAAACCTATCTGTGTCAGCTTCAATAAAACACCCACTCATTTGCTAGGTCTTGATTGTGAGTACTTACATCCCATCGACTGTCTCAACGATTTTCTCTATAATCTCTGATTTGAGAATCGGATTCTTCTTCACGAACGCTGGAAACCCAGCAAGTCGGTCATCAACGTAGAGCCGCAAGTCGTCATCAGCTGCCTTCACTTTGATTGGCGTAGCATCGTCAAATTCTACTAATATCTCTGGAAGAGGTCTGGAAGTAGCGAAAATGTTTGCTCCTGTTTTCTGCTGTATTTTAAACAGCTCCGAAAGAAACTTGGCGCGGCAGTCGTTGTCTGAGGGAGACTCATCGAGGGCGTCCACGACAATATAGAATTGTTTGAACGCTGACGTCACCGACTCAATCATACCGACGTACTCGTGAAGATCCGGATGCGTTTGGTGCTTGTGATGTCGTTCGTAGCTGTTCCTGACAGCATTTGGTAGCTCTTGCAATAGGCCTGATAGTTGTTGCAAAATGGTTGCAAACAAGTCTGAGAGAACTTGTTCCCCCTGGCGCCGAAAGTCGAAATAAATAAAGGCCAGGCCACACGAGGGATCTGTTCTGGTCTTCTCGATCAGGTCGTTCACCACAATGGAGGTGAGAATCGTCTTGCCTGCCCCGGGAATGCCAGTGCAAAGAATCGTACAATTTCGACCGGAGAGCCATCGTTTGTACTCTTCAGACTCCAACAGCCATTGGCCAGTGCCTGGTTGTCGCATTCTGCTTATCTGGCTATGTTGGGGCCCGTGTTCTAGCTTGGTCAACCAGTTGAGTATGAGGCGGTCCTCCTCTCGCTGGGCTTTAGACCCCAAGGCCAAGACGTTGGCATCGGTGCGGGCCGTGACTTGCTGAACTGCGTAGCATTAATATCTGTTTCACGGTGTGGAGCTGCCAACTAACTATCAGAGCACAACTCCTGCAACCGCTTCTCTGTAGTCACATTTGCCGGACGGATGCGGCATAAAAGGTCCTTGGCATAAGCAGCTGCCGTCATGGCCGCGTAGCCTTGCCAGTTTTTGTTCTTGTGGGAGTCGGAGTAGTCGCAGATGCCTCGAATAACAAGACAGGGCAAGTCGTTCATCAAACCAGCCGCTTCCATCTCGAAACACAAGACGCCCCGTTCCTTGATGAGCTTATCTCGCAACGTAGCGTCCTTGACTAACTGATTTGCCGATGCAATCACGCCATAGTGTATAGTCGGGTCGTCATCGTAAGCAGTCCGGTCCTGTCGCGCTACTAAGCGAGCCGGGTTGTCGCCACAGTCGAGGGCACATGTCGCTTTACCATTTGGATGCACAACAGTACTCTCGTAGAGTCTGTCACTGGTCGGATCAGGCCGTTTGTACTTCCCTTTGAGTCGTGGCTTCTTTTCCAGGACTTCATTTATTTTTTCTTGCAGTGAATGCCCGTTGCTTTCATAGTGAGCCTTCAAGCCATTGACGGCGTTTCGGAGAATTTTTGGCGCTTGGTTGAGGCAGCTCGTGACACTGAACTCCTTGTCCTGGACTTTCTTGCCAAAGTCATATTGAACAACACTGGTCTGGCCGTCTTTCGAAGTGGCAACGACCACATCACCCAGACGAATGTCGTTCTGTTGACTGGGTGCACCGCCGCCAACACCAACCATGAGCCCAATTCGGATATCGGGAAAGCTGCGCAGCATATCTCGTACGACACTGGCTGCTGCTGATGTGCCGTATTCTCCCTCGGGCAACACGGCTATGACGACGTTGTGGGGGCCCATTCGACCAAAGGCATAGTCGTTGTTGTCGGATGGGGACCCATCATCGGGTTGCTGATGCTGCTCATCGAGAAATGCTTCGGCGGCAACCCGTTCCGTGGTTATGGCGCATATCCAGCCGACAGTGTAACTACTGCAGTCTGGCATCTCCGAGGACAAGCAACGAGCAGGCTCGCTAAGGGAACCTGTATAGGATGAGAGCGAAGTTGAAGATGCGTGTTGTTGCGTTGGGCAGCTACCCCTCTTCACATTCAGCTCTGTAGCTTTGTGGCTTGAGAGCTGTGTCGGAAAATTATTTGTCCGCACCTGTACTGTAACGCACTTATCTCGTCATCTGCTATGTATCTAGTAGTGGTGGCCGGCTACATATCTGTGTACAAGATGTGGAGGTTGAGGAGCTTTGCCAAACTGAAGTTGGTTTCCACTAACATAGTGGCGGAAGCCGATAGATGGTTTTAAGCTCGTTCGGAAACGATTCCAGAAGGAGGTAGTTCCCGGCGATATTATGTATAGTCTGCACAGTGGGTGGGGCTCAAGTAATGCTCCTCGTCCTCAACTCCCTGGTGGACTTGTCCACGCTATCACAGATTCCTTGCCCCCAAACTCACTATGCAGCCACCTACAACAGCCCAAGCCAGCCCGTCGGTCGACCATCCGGGACTGCCCTCGCCAGCAAAACACACATGATTTGATCTCGAGCAACCTGCATTCGTGTAAGGTCGTGTACCTCTCGTTTGATGGGCTCTGGCGTCCGTGACTGGAACTGAAACAAGAACTTATCTGGCTCCGAGGTTGAGCTGATGGTAATTTCCTGTGGTGAGAGGGGAGTTACATCAATACTAACTTCCAGGGAGGGCTTGGCGGCTCCTGTACTTGTGTAGATTGCGCCCTGTCCGCGCACATTGACAAAACCACCCTGGGCGTCGGCAATAGTAAAGGAACTAACTTCCAGGCGAGGGCGCGCTGCAGCCTTTGCAGTACCCTCTGGATAGAGCCCAGTAACCAAATCACTATCCAGCGGAGGCGTGTGGATTGGTGCCACTCGATGATGTGACTTGTTCTCATATGCGTTGGCCCACCTCAGGAGATTGACATCGTCGAAAGCTTTGCCAGCAAAGGTCAAACCCATAGGCACTTGCTTCTTCTCCATCAACCCCATGGTAACAGAGACAGTCGGGATGCCCAGGTGTCTGATGGCTCGGTTTCCCGTGCTGTAGTGCACTCCGTTCCGCCAGGCTGATGCAGCACCATCGAAATCACGATCTGCGTTGGCAGGGCCGACATCACCAGCCGCTGGGAACACGGCAAGGTTGCATCCATGTGAATCAAGCCATTCTTCGAACAAGATCTTTCGCATCCCTTCCAAGGCTTCGACTGCTTTGTCAAGGCCCTTGACGGTATGCAACGAGTCTTCCTTTACATACTCGGGCAGTTTGGAGTAATGAATACCGTTGGCGTGTTCGAAATGGCGCATCTCGGCTTCCGTCCGTAGAGACTCGGGGTAAATGTCCATGGTATCAATCGCAAAAATGTCAGGGCGGTTCGGATCTTTGAAGGATTTGATGAAATCGTTCCAAGCATGCGCGATGAGGCGGCCACGCTCCGCCATGACCCAATCGTCAGGAAGTCGAGGGCAGCCTGGTGGCAGTGTATCCGGATTCTCATAACCTGTCACAGCGGGAAAGTCGGGGACGTACTTGATGACAGCTCCAAGGGCCTTCAGGTCTATGGCCGCTCTCTCCCATAGTGCGATGACTTCTGGGCTGCAAGTGACTGGCTTCACACCCGCGGGGGTTGGGCCACCGATATAGATTTCGGGGACGGCAATTGTAATTCCCTGGAGAGAATTGGATGATGATAAAGCCTTCAATGACTTGGGCGCATCAGCCCACGGCGTCGGCATCTTGACGAATTGCTGCGTACGCCAGAAGTCACCTTCGTCTGCCGTGTCGGGAATGCGCAACACGTCGACGACAGCGAGCATATCCTTGACGGTACGAGTGTGCGGCACTGGAACATCGCATGTTGGATACAGAGGACACAGCCCCCGGCAAGATAGCCAGCCTTTTGAGGGCGTGTACGCGACTAGGCCGTTGTTGGAGGCTGGAGACCGTCCCGACGAGACAGTCTCTGAGCCCAGCCCGAAAGAGGCCATCGAGGCACCTGTTGAGACACCGGAGCCGTTGGATGAGCCAGAAGCAAAAGCTGCGGCCAGAAACTCGGGGTTGTAAGGGTTCTCGGCTCTTCCATAGACGCCCCTCTGCATGCCACCACACGCGGCCGCGGGCATGTTTGTCCGGCCAACCAGGACACCACCAGCCTGGCGGACGACGTGAACGAGGTGTGCATCCTCGTTGGCGACGAGATCGGCAAACGCAGGCGACCCGGCAGCAGTGATCTGGCCGGTGACTTTGAAGCTGTCCTTTGCAGTGAAAGGGATGCCCTCCAGGGCCCGGACGGGCTCTCCCGCGGCTCTCCGGTCATCAGAGGCCCCGGCCTCGTCAAAGATGGCATTATTGAGTACGGGAATGGCGTTGAGGGCGACGCCGCGGCAATCGTAGGCGCTGATGCGGCGCAGATAGCGAGCGACAAGGTCGACGCTCGTCACGGACCCAGAGGACAGAGCATGTTGCAAGTCTTCGATAGACGCCTCGACGAGATTAAGAGAAGCCATTACTGAGTTTTGATGTTTGTGAAAGCTTAAGAATCCAAGCCGAGTGTTGTTGAACTTGTTGCGCAGAAAAAGGAGCCCAGCGGCGGGGTAGCATTGATATATATTGGGCTCAATTGCCTATCAAGGCCATTGGTGGCCGGGTATTAATTGATTGGCCACACCTCGATACTCCGACACTCTCCGACACTCCGCAAAGTATATTGGGCGAACGAATGAGCCGGTGTCGATTTGCGAGGGGCGGTCGGCCATCCGTCAGGCCCACCGGATCATTTTCAGATTAATTCCCCGGCACGCGCGATTGCGCCTCGCTTCTAATTCAGGATCCATCATTATATGCTTTCATGTTTTTGAAGATGCTCTAGAATCTCATGTGCTCTGTACTTATTCCTGAAATGCATGCTGGGTGGTTCCGTGACATCTGTGCATTTTACACAGTGATAACCCCAGTCTATAATCCCGCCCGCAGGTCCTAGGTACGGTGCTGAGATGATGGACATGAAGCGCCGAGATTCTCTTGAGAAAAGGTCTTGTTGCATCGGTTGCGCGTCAAATACCCCGGGCGATGCCTTCGACAGGTAGTTGCGAATAAAACCGCGATCCCAAAGTTTCATTCTCTTCCTCGAGATCTTTCCAAAAGCCGTATACATTCCTGGAATACTTGTGACATGCGACAGGTTTTCGATGGCTTTCTTCGATAGGCCTGTCACCTTTGTCACCTGTGGTGTCGACAGTGGAAGATATTCGCGGTCCTTGGTAAAGCAAAAGTAACACACTCGCTTGCAGGCGAGGATGTACAGATAGCTGCCGAACCGATCGCATGTTTCGCACTTGGCAGAGGACAGAGTTTGATAGAGTTGGTAGAAAGTAAAGTGCGTTGCGTTGATGCTAATAATAGCACGGAGCACATCTGGGCAATGCTCGAACACGGTCTTGTAATTCTGCAGTGAGTCGACAAGACTGAGTGCTCTGTGGTTCACCCGTCGAAAAGTGGTGAGTGAAGGCACGTCAAGCCCAACAAGGATCATGTTGATGAGTTCTAGCGGGAGTAGATCGAGTCGGCCAAGCGAAAGCAAGGATTGGACAATATGCCGGCCGTTGTCCAGGGGGCAATGCGTCTCGAGGTCAGCCTCGTCCAGCGTGCGGTCCATTCTTGGCATATGTCGGCGAATGGAGCCATCACGAATGGCTTTATCAATAGTGGAGGGATCGTGAGAGTTCATTATACCAGGCTATAAATAAACAAGAGCGCCTAGTCTGTAGCTTTTCCCGTTCGCTGGAATATCAGGGTACATGGCTCTGTAGGCGCGGAGACGGACAATTTTTTACCGAGGCTGTGGTTATGTAATCAGTGATTTTGCTTTTCTTTCCCCTCGCACCAGTCTCCTCTGCTACCCTGCGTCGGCATGCCTTTACACCCCTCCAGCTAGCATGATGCGTCTCCATAAGCCCAGGAACAGGAAAGACTTTTGCAAATAAAGACATTTTAATAACGGATTTCAAGGATAAAGTATAATTATGTACAAGTCTGTCTAGAAATGGCACTTCGGGTAGACAGGGCCTGCCAAGCCTGGAGGAAGAGGGATGGGCCGATGGCACAGATTGGGCAGCGGCTTCGAGGACCGGTCATGATGCGAGTGTAAATTTAGACAGAAGAATTCCCTACTTCCGTCTAGGCAGTGCTGATAGCCGAATCCCGAGACTTTGCACAGCTGAAAGCGCCCCTTTAGGATGAAGGTCATGTCCCGCTCCAGGGTTATGGTTTGGGATGGCTTACTATATAAACGTATGGCTCTCCGGCTTCTCACCTCTTGTTTTCAGTCCTCAGTCTCCCTAGCCAACAGTCTGAAATCATCAAGAAAGCCCAAGTGTCAAAAAACTGCTCAGCATGCTGTCTCTTTTCGCCCTGCTACCCCTTGCCCTTGTGGCCATGGCCAGCCCACTTCCCGAGGCCGAGGAGCCATCGATTGAAACCTGCACCGCATCAAACACAACTGTAAGTGCACCTGCCGTTCTTTCCGCCAAGACTCTATTAAATTCGCCGTCGTATCCCCACTTTGGGAGAATTCTGACAACAGGCCAGGTCACACATGCAGGCAACGAGAAGAACATGAGTCGCTGGCTCCAGGTTTCCGACAACGTCGAGTGTTTCGAAGCCGACGGCTGCTCCTTCATCCTCAGCCCCGACGAGGTCAAGTGGGAGCCCTCTGGTTACAGCGAGTCGGGAAAGCTCTCCTGGGTGGCGCCTGAAAAGGTCAAGACTGACAAGGACGGCGTCCGGATGACGGACCTTAAGGACAAGAAGCAGCAGTGTGACGCGAAGAAGGGCGAGATAGTGTGTCTGTGGGCCGAGACAAAGTACGCTACCTACACGGTTAAGGCTCTCAGGGCTGTGGAGCGGGAGATTAACAGCAAGTGCGAGACGGATTGGCTCGAGACGCACCACGCCGCCACGGCTCCCATCCAAAAGGCGTACATTGCTACGAGTTGCCGGATTGGGGCTGAGTGCCGGAGCAAGTATGCCGACAACTGGACTGCCATCGCCAACTAGAACTTGGTCATTGTTCGTTCATGAAATTGAACGCTCTTCGGTCTCTCTTAACTTGGACACGTGATAATCTTCAGGATAGTGTATGCACTGAGCCCTATGACTACGAATGTCACCGTTTGGATCAGAGTCATCGGTGGTCATCTGTCTGCCCAGCCAGTAGGAGGGTTATACGCTCGGCCGTTTCCCAATTTACGCACGAATCGCTCTGTAAATAATCTTACGACCCTGACAGAGACCCGCTCCAGTCGTTTATTCGCCAATGAGAGACATCATCGCCCCCTGGATCCTCCAATTCTGGATGAAACCCAAGACGATCTAGGCTGGTTTAGGCAGGTACCGACCCCTCAAGGCAGGATTGCCCAGGCAAAATATCATGCGGTGCCAGCCGCTGGCCCATCTTGGCGGTGCAGTGACTCAATTCGCCGTCAGCCTTAAAACAGAAAATTCCTCCCTCCTGGGGTTGTCGTTGGTATTCTCGCATCAAATCGCGACTCTATTTCATCCTTGAAGATCTGATAACCGCTCAGGCGCTTTGGGATTCTGTTTCTACACACTCGCTTTCAGGCTTGACCATCTTGATCATCCTCAAAATGACCAAAGCCACCCTCCTCTCTGCCCTGTGCGTGGCGCTACTGGCCACAAGCCCCGTCATGGCCGCCTGCGAAAGAGGCTACACATACGGCTACTGCGAGGACCGCATCGTCCGCTACTACGACCCCGAGACGGGCGAGCTCTGCGGCGGCGTGGACTGCGGCGGCGGTCGTGCACCCGTCAAGTACAACGTCCCCGGATGCGCCGCCTACACCGGCACCGAAGTCTACGACCCCAAGCCTTCCTACCTGTCGTGCTTCGAGAGGCTGCACCCCAACAAGGCCACGACCACAAGCAAGTCGCGGTCTACGACCAAGACGACTGAGAAGGCTGCCGAGACGAAGGAGAGCAAGACGACGGCGGAGGGCGACTCCAAGATGACTTTGGCCGTCGAGACCACATCAGGGTCGGTCATTACACCTGCTCCGTCAACCCCGGCGCCGGAAGACACCAAAGACGGCTCCGTGGCCGGTGGTACCACCACTTCTGCAAGCGGAGGCCAAGGAAGTGGCGCAGCAGGCGTGAAACAGTCGCTTCTCGGCCTTGCCTCCGCCGCTGCCGTTTCATTTACCGCAGCCTTGTTAATTGCCCTTTGAGTACATTTGTAATATAATTAATCCATAATGGTAATGCAATTATTTCCCAACACGTGCGTTGATGGCTCGCATCGGGCATTGCCTCACAAGCATTGTGTTTCGCCTGTTTTCATCACCAGTCCACGCTTCTATTATTGTCGATGCATCCCAATGATGCATCATGTCGTGGAATTTCGTGGCGCGAGATGATAATGTGCACGGTAACTTGCTACGCCTTTAACACCGATGCTAATAGGGGTCGAGGCCGATACATGCCATCTTGAATAGAAAACCCCAATCTAGAAGCAATGTTCGGACAGCATAAGTCTGGGAACTCCACCTATGATGTTCTGCAGCGTCCACTCTCTTAGCCAATGAGGATTCCCGCAAACGGCCCGGGCCCCGAAGGATCTGGGGGGGATTTGGCGCGCAGCACCGCACTTCGCCACGTTGACGGCGGAGCTGCCAAAGCCCCCAAAACAGACAGGGAAGACAACCTTCGCACCCAGCCCTGCTTCAAAGTAGCTCGCAGCAGAGATCGAGGCGCAGTCAACATATGCTTGTATTCAGACGATGAAGGGGTCTATAAATCGATCCGCCCTTCTTCACTCGTTTCACTCTGGGCATCCTCATCTAGCAATCCATTCGCTCATTATTCATTCCATATCTGCAACTATCTGACCTTGATTCATTCATTCAGCTCATTACTTCTACACAATGCGTTCGTTCGGTTCTATTCTCATCGCCCTTGCTATGGCTAGCTCGGCCGTCATGGCCAATCCTGTTCCTGATTTGTCGCAGCCTGGTCGAACTGTCAAGGGTTATATCTGTATGGCCCAAACCAAAATTATGTCATTGACAAGCTCTCACAGTTACTCTAGGCAACGGTGGTAAACGACAAGGTGGTGGTCGCGATGGCTGCACCGTTATTCAAATTACGGCGAATGGCCTCAAGCTTGACGGCTGGGAACTCCCAGAGCCATACAAGGGCCGACTGACCCTGCTGAACGTCAAGGATAACAGCTGCATGGCGTTGGGTTTCGATGGAAAGCCGCTGTGAGTACCGCGTGTAGATTCTTGGATTTGAAGTTGACCCGGTCTTCTCTAGTCACTACGGCAATCTCGAAGACGGCGTTACCTACCAGCCTGGTGTAGCAATGTTTGACAAGACCGGCCGGAGCTCTGGGACTCTGGCAAACACGGCTCGCATCCTCTGCACCCCAGCAATCCACTACACCCGCTAAGTGGCTGGCACCATCTCATTGGCTCTATTGGTAAATCTATTTTGCTAGACAAAGAGACAAGAAGAGGCGAGAGAGTGTCTTGGTTTATCAGCATCGTGACAACTTGGCTGTCTGCTTGATACACTGTGGCTATAGTTGGTGGCTGTTTTAATTGTACATAGGGTGGCATAATACTAATTCTGCTGCTATTAAATCTTGTGCTTTAATTCGATGCACCCGTGTTCCCAATCGCAAACGCTTCGACAACACCCGATCTTGACCGGTCATTTTTGGTTTCACAACCGGAGTGAGTTGATCGGATCAGTTGGGCTATCCTTGCATTGCAGTTCAAGCCGGCATCACACAGATCGGATAAGATCGAACTAGATATGATTGATCAGAACGGATCTAGCCAAGCTCATTGGTAGTGCGCTTTCCAGCACTGCACGAACCTGGCTCCTCTATCTCGATGTTATCATATGCCCCACCGCCATGTGTTCTACACGGACCACGTCTCGTTTTTGTTTGTAAGAGCGTGATTCGGCCGACTTAATCTTGTTATCAGCGCAACCCCTTTGGAGCTAGCGGTGCTTGACTCATGGGTCCCCCGACTTAGCGCCCCTGGTGCAATGCTCGGTACCGAAGCTCGGGGACTCCTCACCTCGGTGGCTAGAGATTGTCGTGACTCGAGTCGGACCTTGGGCCAAATCAGGCTGTCACGACCCTTTAGGTATCTCAGACGCTGTATGTTAATACTGCACTGACACCGTCCTGGCTTTTATTGCGGCCAAGGCTATGAGCGATGTTCTGTGAAGAGTTACCCTTTGCGCCGCTAGGCCACTCTCTTCATCTCAAAAATTAAGCAAAATTAAGTAGAGTACTTCAAGTGCTTCAAAGCCCCGCGCGGAAAGTCTGGATTGTAGATTGTAGCTTCATGTGCACACTCGTCAAGTCCGAGTCGCTGGATATTGCCGTATCACACCTGGTCCCCGGAGACGCCAGAGTCTGTCATTAGAGATGGAGCTGCGCGATACGGCGCAGATAACTGGGCTGGAGGGCCCGCCTTTTCCAGTGACGGTCGTGATATGGTTCACCGTTCGGGGTTCTTAGCGTCGAACTGGACATGAGCCCAGAACCACCAAGGGAGGACGCTTGTTTCGGAACCGAGCAGCGACCTATCAGTTAGCCTATCGTCTATTTGCGCCCTCGGAACCGAGCCACAACGGCTATCTCGAATTTGCACCACCACTCCCCACAACTCGGCCCATGCGATGGCCCCACAACCCCCGGCCTGTCTCTATCTACCCCAGATTTGCCGTCAGCACCCAGCAGGAGCGTGCATGATTTTAGCAGATTTAAAGAGCTCGTTGGCCCCGGGATCCTGGTGTCCTTGCTTTTGGCATCTGTCTTGACAGCTCCAGCCTCCACCCCTGAGACTCGCCATCACCATGGCTTCCCTTCCCATTTCGTCGGCGGACATTGGTGCCGCCGGCCATGACCAAAAGACCGAGCATGTCGACAGCAAGAGCCTGAAAGAAGGCACAAACACCCCGGCCGTCAACGAGTCGACCCATCGAGGCTTCAAATCCCGCCACTCGCAGATGATTGCACTTGGCGGAGCCATCGGCACGCCCTTGTTCATCGGCACGGCCCTGGTCCTGAAGACTGGCGGTCCATGCTTTCTCCTCGTTTCATACTCGGTTCTTTGTCTCGTCACCTACGGCATCATGACTGGTATCGCCGAGATTGCCAGTTACATGCCCGTCCCAGGTGGTACGATGAGCTACTATGCGCATAAATACGTCTCTGGCAGCTTGGGATTCGCCCTCGGATATCTCTACTGGTACTCTTTGGGTATTCTAGTACCGTATGAGCTGACTGCTGTGGCTCTGCTCATTGAGTACTGGAGTCCCGGCGTCAATCCGGCCGTCTGGATGACAATTCTGCTCGTCATCATCATCGCGCTCAACTTCCTGCCCGTCCACATATTCGGAGAGGTTGAGTTCTGGGGAGCCGGCACAAAGCTCCTCTTGATTGTCGGACTGATGATCTTCTCGATCGTCCTGTGCTTCGGTGGAGGCCCCAACCATCAGATGCTGGGCTTCAAGTATTGGTACTCTCCTGGAGCGACCAACACGTACATCTTGGATGGAGATAGTGGCCGATTTTTGGCCTTTCTCCGCTGCCTGGCTCTCGCATCCTTTGCCTTTGTCCTCGCACCTGAATACCTCATCGTCACGGCGGGAGAGATGCAGTCGCCTCGATACAATCTTCCCAGGGCCGCGCGACGATATGTCTGGCGTCTCATCCTCCTCTTCATTCCGCTCATGATCTGTATCGGCATTGTCTGTCCCTACAACGACCCCGAGCTATCAGCTGCAGGATCAGCCAAGTCTCCTTTCATCCTGGCGGCCAAGAATGCCGGCATTCCTGTCCTTGATAGCGTCATCACCGTCGCCATCATCCTTTCTGCCAGCACGGCTGGCAATGCATTCCTGTACCAGGCTTCTCGCAACCTCTACTCCTTGGCCATCAGCGGAGCGGCGCCAGCAATCTTCAAAAGGTGTAACAAGAAGGGTGTCCCGTACCCGGCGATCGGGGCCAGTGCAAGTCTGAGCCTCCTCGCCTACTTGAGCTTGTCGAATTCGACGCTTACCGTGTTCAACTGGCTCATCAACCTCACCAACTCGTCTGGCTACATCAGTTGGATGTGCTGCACGCTTATCTATGTCAAGTTCAAGCAATCATGCAAGCACCACGGTGTCGAGTCCCCCTATCAACCCCGAATCCAGCCGTGGGGCATCTGGTTTAGTGGTGTGTTGTCATTTATCCTGCTCCTGCTTAACGGATTCCACATCTTCTTTCCCTCGCAGTGGTCCGTGGGTGACTTCATTTCCGCCTACATCGGCATCCCACTTTTCATCGCCATTTACGGAGCCCATCGGGTGTATACATGGAAGGAGAAGTGGATCAGGGGCCCCGAGGAGATTGATATGTTTGACGGCATGGATGAAGTGCTGGCTGCTGAACAGCCGCCTGTTGAGTTCAAGGGATGGGGCCGTTTGCGTGCGCTGTATGAGTAGATCCTTGGTTGGTAGTGCTATGAACATGTCATTTGACAACATTCTAATACATTTGTTCAAACGGCTGTCCTCAGCGCAGCATCTAGTCTCTTTCAACACTGACATTGTTTTTTTCCTGCCTTGTCTTCGACAATATCTCCGTGCATATCGGCTCTATTGATTCAACCAAAACGTGCCGACTTCATGCCCCACAACTAGTCGCGAATGTTCGACCTAGGGCGGCATTTTCGCAACCATCTGACAATGTATGGAGATGCCAAATATGCCCACGGTACTAACATGATCGGCGAAAGCCTGATATTGAAAAGGGTAACCCCTCCGCACGATGAAGTGATGATGAAGAATCCCAGCCAGTAATACCGATTTCGCTGCTCAACCCAGCTTAGCCCCGCCATGGCCAGGCTAAAGCTGATAAATAAACAGACAAAGACTCGATTGACAAGCGGAAATTTGGACTGTATCCCTGTGAAACTGAGAGTCAGGAAAGTTGGGGCCAGAACGATGGCGACATAACGCCAGTACTTGGCAAAGCGAGCGGACCAGACAATGATCTTTCGTCCTATTGCACCGATCATTAGGGTCAAAGGCATCGTTAGCAGAAGACAGCTGGCTGTAATTGCAAACGTCTTCCACCCGTAGCTGAGGGTCCCGGAAGTTGTGATGGTTGAAATGATGGTTTCTGTAGCATTGCGTGCGTCATTTGGGATTGCGTCCAAGGTTTCATTGATCCAGTTCGAGAATCCAAGTGGTCCCTCCTGGGCGTCGGTATCGATATTCATGCCAAAGAAACTCGTGGTGAAGGAAAGGGGAAGGAAAACAGTTGCGAGTATCGATAGTCGGAAGAGCGTCATATCCTGTGATAATTGGAAATATCGTCGCATTCGCACTTCAACCATGTCCAAATTTTCCTTCAGCTTCTTCAACTCGTCTTCAAGAAAATCTAAATCTCTCTGGATCATTTCGACCTGCTCTTGTAACGAGCTGACCGTCTCGGAACCTGGTGTTTCAGCCCATGATTGCAAAGTGACCAACACCCTCTTTGCGTGACTGATACCACGGGATGCAGCCTCAAGGCAATCCTCTTGATGCATCGTGAGTCTCATCTTGGTGGTACTTGGGGATCGGCGGCTGAGTGCAGTCTAGAAGAATTTGGGTGAGTACGGCCTGTCAGATATGTTTGCCTATCCAACTCACCATCTTGTTGAGCTCTTTGTTACATCCTTGGACAAACGTCCAAGTATCCTCAACTAGTACTGTAAACACGTGTTGGAGAAGGAGAAATACTTCTCGCTTCGATGACCAAGTTTCTTGACAGCTCGGAAAGGCTTGGTCTTGAGAGTTGAGCAATTCAGAGAATCATTTCTGTTGGTGGCAGGATCGAAAAACGATCAAGACTCTATCTGCAGAGTCTTCGGCTTGTGATGGCTGAAAGATAACCTTGGCGTACTCATCGAGAGGCCCCATTTTGTGGCGCTCCCATATGTACTCGGTCAAGTCGTTGGAATATTTAGTAACCCTGGCCTGCCAAAACAAATACAGTTCGTTGTCTCCTCGGCCGGGATCCATATCTCCCGGGCGGTTCGATGCTTGGCCCCAAACGTGCATTGTCGCCTCGGACAAATCGGTGTCTGACTTTCGTTGGGATGGTGGCGGCCGCGGGATCGGTTCCGAATACTGCTCTGGGTCATAGTCTCGGTGGATGAGCCTGCCGGGAAACATATCAATTTCCCACAGGTGCTTGATAGCGACTAGCAGCATGTGCGTCGGAGTCAAGTGAAACGCCCTCAGATTCATCGTGGCTGAGCCAATGTATTTGTGCCAAAAAGAGAAGAGCCAGCCAACATCCGTGGCACAGGGTCTTTCGGTAAGCGTGCTGGTCAAATTAGATATAGTTGGGATTAGATTCGACTGACAGACACTGACACAAGTTTGATCCCGCGGAAGTTATTGTCTGTCAGTGAAGAAGGTATTCGACAGCACCAGTCTGAGAAGCGGTCTTGTTCCCGCAGCTCCATCTCCGTTCTTCCCGTCCGAATGGCTCTTTCAGTCTGCGGCCTAAAGTCCCAGAGGCGGAGTAGATCATGACAGGAAGCAATGGTCTCAGAATTCAGTTGAGAAATGGTAGGCCTCGTCTTCAGTAGTGCGTACACTTGCCGGAGCCATATCAAGTTGTTGGCCCATTTTTCGTCTCGCGAAACCTATTCGTCAAAGTATTCTTCCATCACATCTTTTTGGGGTTCTAGGACGGCCATCATCTTCGTGATTGTTGGAGGCCATCGATGCCGTCGTCTCTCGCCGAAGGTTCCTGATTCCAGGGTCGGGTTTCGCGCCAGCGTGTTGCTGGCCACCACATTGTCTGACATCTTATCAAGAATGTATGACGAGATTGATTCTTCTCCTACTGTTGTGAGAGATTTACTTGTGGATGCTGAAGAGGGGGGATGAAAGGAAAGAGTGTTCTTTACGCGGGCCGCGCACAGCCTGATTTTAATGTCCATGCGGCATCAGCCACCGCAGGAAATACGATCAGGCTACCAATCAGAGATACGTATTAGCGACCGAAAAAGCAAGCCGCATTAATTCTCATCGCCAAGACACAGCGTGCGGGATTATTGCGGCGCGAAGTGCACTGCCGGTTGTCATTGTGTGTTCAATCGTGAGACTGTGCCTCTAGCAAATGCTAGTTTAAGTAGTGTCCATATAGTGCGACTGATTGTGTTCATTTATTAGCTAGCATTACCTAAATGAACCGAATTTCATCATGAAAATCAAGTGCAAGTCCAACTGTGCAGTACACCCGCTTCGTCGGCGCCGGAGTTGCTGTCGTAGTTTCAGGGCCGCTCACGCTGGTCTGCTAAAGTCTGCTGAGCCTGTGGCAATGAACGAGTGCGGAATTCTCTTGTATGGACCGGCTTGGAGAACCGGCGTCTTTAACACAGCTAAATTGTTCTTATTCGTAGTTCTAGAGAAAGTGACGCTTGTCCCCCTGTTTCCCCGGCTCGGGATTTTCTCGGGCTCGTGCTCATTATCTATTCCCTCGCCCTCATAGGCAGCTGGCTACCCCACGATAACATCGTCTGCCTCCACAAGCTAACCCTGACATGGCTTAGCCCTCAGCCTATCGAGTAGCGGATGCGATAACACAGCCGACAGTTTCTCCACATCCAAGACCCGACCCCGTCCAGAAGCGATGGTGGTAACCTTAGCCTTTCTCCTCCATCATCCTCGTCGGCATGGACGACAGCCGACATCCCAGGCGGGCGCGCCAAGCGTGCGAGCCATGCCGGTACGGACGGATCCTGCGCATTGTCTGCATGAGCTAACCAATTTGCACAGACGAAAAAAGTCGAAATGCCCAGGAGAAAAGCCCGTGTGTTCGTACTGTGAGCGCCTCGGGCAGCGCTGCGTCTACCAGGGAGGAGAGGCAGACTTGCATCAGTCCCGACACGGCAGGAAAATGGTTAGCATATTGTGCCCGCGTAACCGCAGCATGATCACTCTAATGCGCGTCACAGGAATTCCGGATGGGCACTCTAGAGGGCAAAGTGGACCAGTTGATTCAGTCCCTCACGTAAGGCTGCTTCCCGCCATGACTGATGCCCAGCACTGACTGACTGACCTTGTTCGGCACATCAGTCCAATTGTAGGTGCTGCGCGCCAGCGTGCAGAAGCCCCAGCCTTGCAACCGACCGCTCTCGGATCCGAAAGCCCAGCAGAGGAGACCTGGCAGCCTCGAACAAGATCAAACACCCAAGGACAAAGGTAATGTGAATGTCGGCCACAAAACGGACAAACTGACTGGTCCTAGAGAATCACCGACTGTAGATGCAAATTTGCCAGAGGTGGGACGACTATATCTTACGTGGTGCCACAACCAGCCCATCGCTCTATTCGACACGGACAATTTCATCCCCTCCTTAGAGACGAGAGAGCCAGAGCTCCTTTTGGCATTGGAAGTCTTGACGGCCCGCTTTGTTCAAGGCACAACAGCGTCTTTTCAGACACCTGAAAACAATACCAAAGCGGCGACTTGCCGACGCTTAGCAATGAAGCGAGTGACGGAGGGCGAGGTAACCCTTTCAACGTTGCAGACATTGGTATTACTGAGCATGGTGGACTTTTCAGGTGGGTATCAATTCCCTGTACCAATAGATGCCTGGTATCAGAGACTAACTGCTCTTCACGACACCCAGAGGGTCGCCCGACCAAAGCAGGACTAAACCTTGGCATCGCAGGCCATCTCATACGAAGCCTGATGCCCGATGGCTCACCGACACACCTCAAAGAGTTGGACCACTGCGAAAAGTCCATAAAGACGCTGGAAAACCTCCAAGGCCCCGTTTTCCAGCCTTCGAAACTCCTCAGCTTGCCAAAACCGCCCCTGCAACGGTCCACCCCCCCGACATCCACGAGCCGGGCCAACCACTGGACGGCGCCCGGACCTGACGGAGCAGATCAAGGGTCGACGCTGGACCTTGGAATAGCAAACTACATTTCCGACCTCGCGAGCGTTTGGGAGATGGCGCGGGCCTACGCAGCCAACCAAGTCGCCGCCGATGCCTCGCCGCCGTGGAGCGGTGACTCGGACTACTCCCGTGTTATGTACAGCCACTTGGAGATGGACTGCTGCGTGCCGCTCAGGTATCGCTACTCTGCCAATAGGATCGAGCACTACGACCTTGCGGCTCTGCAGGAGAGGCGCGATTTCTGGGGACCCTATCTGTTTATCCAGCTCGTCTACTCGGCAATCCCCTGCATCCTCAACCATCCGTTTCTGCTATCGATGCGGCTCAAGAACTTTCGCCATACCATGCCCCAGTCGTTCATTCACCAGTCATTTGAGGCGATTACTCGCCACGCCGGGTGGATCGTCTATTTTATCGGCTTGTTGGAGGACAAGGGCTTCCAGGTCTCAGATCCAGTGCTGGCTCATTGCGTCGTTGTCGTGGCGACGATTCACCTCCAGCACAGCTTTGTCGAGCATATTCCCCTTAGGCACAAGGCTAAGGAGGCCTTTGAGAAGTGCATGAGGTTCCTGGTGTCCATGGGCCGGCTGTGGAATGGAGCGGCTGAGATGGTATGTTGTCTTCAGAATTTGTGGCAAGATATTAGTATTGATGACTCGACCATACAGGCCAAGAACCTGCGGCAGCTGCAGAGTAGTGTCGTCGGACACCGATCCCCCGGCTCACTCGATCCAGAGACCAATGCTGCTGAGCAGTCATTCTCCATTGACGGAGACCTCCTTCGACGCATCCTCATATACGACAAGGCTGTCTGCGCCGGAGCCGAGAGCGACCAGTCCATGTTCCACGAAACGGCCATTTCGTCAAGCGCAAACAACAACAGCGTCGGCACCTCGGACGAGACAGGCTACACGCTGATTGGGTCCATGGGAATCTCTGGCCACCCGTCTGTCCCGAAAAAGACGCCGGCATATGCCCCTGACGACACCGAGACATCTCCGAGGGAGGTGGAAGCATCTGCTCGCCGCTCCACTCAGGGCGCTGCCTATCTCGGCGAGCCCAACGAGAACAGCTACTTTGAGTCGGTGGCAGGGGGGATGAGGGGCCAGGAGGACTGGTTCATTCAGCCGGATGACTTTGGTAGGGCGATTGAGACGTGGCTGAATTTTGATCCTACGTAAGGAGGCAGAAGTCGGACTTGACATCCGTTTAGGACGCCGAGGTGGGATACAAGACATGTAGTTTTAGAGATTTTACATCGTAAATATTCAGGATACAACATGGAAAATTCTAGCAGTCCCAAATCACGCATCACTGGCAGTATCTCTTATGGGACATCGCTTGACTTGCTACGGATGCTGTCTACCAATCCAGCTTGGAGGATCCTTCGCCGCCGGCGCAGTCAAGTTTGGCACAAAAGTCGTCTTCCTCTTGATTCTTGTCCGTGTACTGAGCCTTTGGCGTCGCAGGCCAAATCTCCTTACCAACGTCTTCCTCCTGCTGCCGATGCCCCATTACCAGCTTCCGAGTCGCCTGCTGAAAGAACAGCGGGCCCTTTGACACAGCATCAGTTCCGTCTCGATCCTAAAGTCGGGCTGGAGACATACCTTTTCCACGCGGGGATGCAGCTCGCCGTTTGTAAAGATGCCGGCATTCAAGTTCTTCTGCGCAGAGTTGCACAGGTCCTTGTCCTCCTTTAGCACCTGTTTGAAGAATTCGTCGATTTCTTTAAATTCTTGCTCGAGGGCGTCCTTGTGACGATAGACTTCATACTCCATCTTTGTCTGGCCGGGGGAGATGGGTATGCAGCGCATGATGTAGAAGAAATGAGGCCTGTCAATGTTAACAGCGCCCAGTACATATCAGAGGATAACTCACGATATCGTCATTGAGGCGTTGGGATAGTAGAAAGTGCTATAGATTCCGAAGCCTTCCTTGTCTGGCTTGTCCACGTTGAAGTGCTGGATGTGCGCGCCAGCCGTTTCAACCCAGTATTTCGACAGGTCAGCAATGCTGGCAACTCCGGGATGGCCTGTGGGACAGTGGTAACACTGCATCCAAAGTTAGTTCAGCTCATATGGGCGTAATGGGTTCATCTACCTCGTTGTAGTTGTCCGCCAACGTCTTCCAGTTATAGTCACCAACCATCTCCCACTGGTGATCAAAGTTGTACTGTGACGTGTCAAACCCTTGCAACCGTGGCTGCGTGTCGACCGACTCAAAGTCCTCGTTCCACGGGACAGTGGGCTCCTCGCTTGAGTCTAGGTTCACCCATATGAAGCCAAGGTTGTCTTCATGGACGTGAATTTTGAACAGCCCGTTGACCGACTTGTCAAAAGAAGGCATCTCTTGGTACTTGGGCGCCTTGGCAAGCTTGCCATCGAAGCCATACGACCATCCTGGATCATGTCAGAGATGAAGTTCCTTGTGCTTGCTCTCTAGGTGACGCTTACCGTGGTACTTGCAGGCCAGCACTACCGCCCTGCCCTGCTCCTTCTCGACCACCGGGAATGCTCTGTGGCGGCAGACATTGTGGTGAGCCCTGATCTGGCCCTGGCGATCCTTGACGAGGAAGAAGTTGAAGCCCGCCTCGGTGATCTGGACATAGTCGCCAGCTTCAACGAAGCGCACCTTGTGTGAGACGAGAAGCCACTTCTTGGAAAAGATGGAGCGTCTCTCGAGCTGGTACATTGCATCGGAGCGATACCAGGATGCAGGCAGAGCACGGACTGTCTGCGGCTCATCGCTCTTCTCGGAAGTCTTGCCGAAATTGAACCAGCCACTCATCTTTGCAATTGTTGGACGAGTAATTGTGATTGATCTTAGTGTCTGGAGGTGTACCCTCGGGTTGATTTTGCTCTCTTCAAGTGATATATAGGCCGTTCCAGACCAATCTCCATGATGCTGCTGTGAATTGGGCCGTACAAAGCCACTCATTTCTAATCACACGAAGGCCCCCCTTCCCTCCTCGCAATGCAGGTGACCAACCAGTGTGAGTGGGTACGGAATTCATCGCCGTATTGCTAGTCCGGCGGTCAACCCGGTCTGTCTTCCGTCCCCATATTAACCCACCATGATAGAATATCAGCCTCTGATTGGCCAGTTTGTCTCCCACCAATATCCGCACTCAATCAGGCCCATCCGCCAGTTGATGCTTGAAGAAGGCAGCCTTGAGACAAATCAGCTGCCTCCGTGACTCTAAGCAGATTGCAAAGCAGCTAGACACTCACCAATCTTTCAATTTCAACCGGAATTCTCCCGAAACACCCTATCGTCGACGCCATCATGTCATCCCCCAAATCTATACCCGTCAAGACGGACTCCATCCTGATTGTTGGCGCTGGAGTGTTCGGACTGTCAACTGCCTATGAGCTGAAGCGTCGAGGATACCAGAATGTCACAGTTGTGGATCGATACCTGCCTCCCGTCATTGATGGTAGCAGCGTGGACATTTCACGAGTGATTCGTGTCGACTATGCCGACGCCGTCTACGGAAAGATGGCCCGTGAGTCCCATGAAGGCTGGACGAATGAATGGGCCGACTATTACTTTGAGTCTGGTTTTATCATGCTCGCCAACAAGCCCGGAAGCCCTTACATCGAGAAGAGCAAGGAGATTACGAGGAAACTGGGCCATTCTCTCGACGAGTATGAGGATGCCAACCAGGTCAAGACTATTTTCCCCAGTGTCCAATCCCAACTGGATGGGTTGAAGGCGTACGTCAACCCCCAGGGAGGCTGGGCAGATGCAGAGAAGAGCATCCAGAAACTCGCCATGCAGTGCAGCCTTCTCGGCGTGTCTTTCATCACTGGCGCTCGGGGCCGTGTCATCTCGCTCAAGTACAGTGGAAAGCGCGTGGTTGGAGTCAACGTTGCCCAAGGCGACCCTATCCTGGCGTCGAAGGTCATTCTTGCCACCGGTGCATGGTCCAACAGAATCGTTCCCCTCACTCACGCCACATCAGCATCTGGCCAGCCCGTCGGCTTCATCCAGCTCACACCAGAGGAGAGCGCACGCTACAAAGACATGCCTGTCATGATCAATCTGAGCACTGGTGTCTTCGTATTCCCGCCTACACCTGACACACACATACTCAAGGTAGCACGGCATGGATATGGTTTTGCGACACATGTCGCAGTTGAGGAGTCCGACCGTATGGTTTCGTCGCCCAAACGTGACGGGAACAACGTCGATGCCTCGTTTCTCCCAGACGATGCCGAGCAAGGTCTCCGGGAGGGCCTTGGACAGCTCATTCCGGAATTTGCAAACCACCCCTGGATCAATCGGAGGTTGTGCTGGTACTCTGATACTCCAGAGGGAGACTTCATTATCGATCATCACCCGCACGCCGATGGTCTGTTCCTCGCAACCGGAGGCGCTGGACAGTAAGTTCACTTTGCTGTTTCGAGGCCATGTTTGGCCCTTTGCTAACTTGGGATTCCGCTAGTGCCTTCAAATTCTTGCCCGTTCTTGGAAAGTACATCACTGATTGCTTCGAAAACATTGCTCCTACTGAGCTACGCAACAAGTGGAGGCTGCGAGACGCGTCGGGTGGGACAGAGCTCAAGCAGGGCGATGGAAGCCGCGCTGGTCCCCCGCTGCGTAGACTCAGTGCACTAGAGCAGTCGAAGCTGTAGATTCGGGTTGAGACACTATAGAGTAAACTCCAATTAGGCTACAATACATAAAATCGCTCTCTAGAACGTTCAATTTCACTGCTCAAGGACAATTTCGCTACTTGATGAGATTGTCTGAACGTGCGGCATCAAACCTCCTCGATTCAGGGACCAAATCATCAGATGAACGAAATAGACTTAAGCACGGATACGCATCAAGCTCGGTCCAGTGACTGGACGCAACTTGCATTCTGGGCCACTTCTGTCGGCCTGTGCACACGTCGGGACAGGCCATGGACCGGTGATAAGCCCTCATACCGCACCCTGCTATCAGATGCTCTACAGACGCCCAAACCTACCCTACCAAGGCCGGCCAAAGTTAAGCTTAGTAAATGTGTCTTGGTTGTCGTGAGCTCGGCGGCTTGAGCTGGCTCGGGTTAGGCGTTAGAGTGAGATAGGGTGTGATGAGGGGTAGCCTTAGGTTCAGCTATCCATGGGACCCAGAGCCGTTAATCGACGCCGGAGTCTAGTGGCCCGCGTGATGCCCGTGATACGTGGTGCCCATATGCCGTCAAGTTGCCCCCCGCCCGGTCCGCCCGGCCCGCCACTCTAGCGCAGCCATGCCACGGTAAACCGGTCCGCCTGCAAGTACTGTGGGAGCCAAGCTTGATCGGCCAAGTATCTAAGTCTCTGACTGAGGCCCGTCACGGCGAGCTGTGACAGGTACTTCGGATCAATTCACGCAGACCAACCTTGACGTATCAAAATGAATCCAGCCATGCCAAGCACATCACGACGACTCCGATGCACAATCATAGGTGCAGGGTACGCATCACCCTGTTCAATTGCTCAAATGGCTTGATTAGACTGACATTGAATATTAGGGTGTCAGGTATTTTGATGGGTAAGGCTCACAATGAAGGGTGAGGGATAGACTGCTGATATGGCCTAGCCTACAAGTTGCAGAGGCACCTTAGTGACTATGTCGACTTTCAAATCTTTGAGAAGTCATCTGAACTGGGTGGGACGTGGTTCGAGAATAAGTATCCTGGTAAGCATAACAATTGAAGCCTTGGTCATGCATACTCAGCCATTACTGACAACTTCTAGGCTGCGCTTGTGATGTTCCCAGCCACTGTTACCAGTACACGTTTGCCACCAACCCCTACTGGTCAAAATTGTATGAAACTCCAAAAGTTTTCGCTTTCCTATGCTAACATTACTTCAGCTACGCTTCTTCAGGGGAGATCCAGTCATACCTCGCCGCTGTGGCTAGGCATTTCGGTCTGGAAAAGTACATCCGCTACAACAGCAAAGTCACTTCGGCAACGTGGAACGAAGAGACCGGTACTTGGACGGCCATCGTGGAGAATGGCACTGTTGTCGAGTCGGAGCTTCTAGTAAATGCTGGAGGCATTCTTAACAATCCACAACTGCCAAACATTGAAGGAATAGACTCCTTTTCGGGCGGCAGAGTCCACACAGCCGCCTGGGACCCGTCCGTCAGCATGGAAGGGAAAAGAATCGCCATTATCGGCTCCGGTGCCAGCGGCGTCCAGCTATTACCTCAGCTGCAACCCATTGCTGAGAGCGTCAACGTTTTCATCCGCACGCCTTCCTGGATCGCACCTCCTGTTGCCCTACCAGCAGACAAAACCTCAAACTACGTATACACGGAAGAAGAACAGACTGGGTTTGACCAAGACCCAGAAAGCTATCTGGCGGTGCGAAAAGAGTATGAAAAGGTCTTCAATGGCATGTTTCGGGCCTTTTTAAAGCAAAGCCCCGAGCAGCGAGACGTTCGTGAAAAGTTCACGGCTCGTATGAGTGAACTGATTCAAGATGAGAGCCTGAGGGAGAAGCTGATTCCCAACTTTGAGGTCGGTTGCCGGCGCATCAATCCAGGAGAGAGCTTTCTCGTGTCGCTGCAGCAGCCAAACGTGGAGCCAGTCTTTGAGGGCATCGATAAAATCACGCCAACTGGGGTTGTTGCTGGCGGAGTGGAATACCCCGCAGATGTGCTGGTCACTGCGACCGGTTTCAATACCAGCTTCAGGCCACGCTTTCCCATTCACGGCCGGAATCATGTCAATCTCCAAGACTTGTGGGCGCAGTCGCCTGACTCTTATATGGGGACAGGCGTATCAGGGTTCCCGAATTACCTCATTTTCCTTGGACCAAATACGCCCATCTCCAACGGAAGTTTAATGGGTAAGGAAACCTTGGCTTGCCCTCCACCGGCATCGATCTAACCGTGAACAGGCTCGGTAGAGGCGACGAGTGACTATTTTATCCGAATGATCCGGAAGATGATTCGGCAGAATGTCAAGTCGTTTGATGTTAGGCCAGAGGCCCAGAGTGACTTTAACAAGCACACCCAACATGTCATGCGAGACATGGTATGGACTGGAACCTGTAGAAGTTGGTGTAAGTACAAAAATGGTGACTTAATGATAATAACTAGTCATGCTGACACCGAAGAATAGACAAATCGGGTCCAGAGGGGAACGTTACAGGTCTATGGCCCGGAAGCTCCCTTCACTACATCCAAGTCCTGGCTGAGAACCGCTGGGAAGACTACGAATGGTCGTATGATCAAGATCGTTACTCTTACTGGGGCCATGGAATCTCCTGGATCGAGAGCCCAGAGTTGGACCCCCTTGGCATCGAAGAGCAGAGAAGCTACAGTGCCAACACCGTACCGAAGGAGGGTTCAGACCTGAGTTTCTACCTCTGGGAGAGCGAGCCGTTGCCAAAGGCTGCGTTTGAGAGCCAGGAAGGGACTGGCGACAATGCGCCTGCGCAGGACGGATGGCAACCAGCATCAGCGCGCATTCTAGAAAGTCATCTGTAGAAGGCGTTGAGGAGGCGAATTGGTTGGTCTTGGTTAAGGTAGAAAATGAAGACTAATTTCACTTGTCGCATGTAGCTAAGGATGTTAGACGAGAAGGATGTTAAATCATCGTGTTTGACAAATGGTCTGTGTTTGAGAATCGAGAAACGAGCCATTTTCAACGTTCTTGGAATATATTTCAGTACGTAGCAGGACGCAAGTATTTGCGTGGGCCACGAGTGAATATGTGACAGGATCGCCTGTGGCTCCTTAACACTGTCATGAGAGAGGTAACGCCACAGGCCACACACTTCTAAATGTAAAGAAAACATTTCGTCAATTTCCAAACGAGGTTCGATAATTAGCCAATGCAAGACCGTTGCAGCAGTTCTATTGAGACTCGGCACGAGGCCAGCGCCACACTGACAGCGGTTTCCAGACATTTTCATAGTAGAACACTGCGTGAGTTCAATATATTCAACCTAACTAGCTACCACAATACGGCCAAACTACTACTAACATACCCAGCTCTTTCAAAATACACCCTGAAAGATAATACACAAATCGATATCAGTGGAAGGAAGCTGTGTCGACTGGCAGACCCATGGCGATACACCCAATGGCAGCAAAGCAGCCACAGGCAACCCAGATTGGTGCTGAAGTCGTTACATCAGCAAAGGTTGCGATGAATGGCGCACTAAGAGACGCAAGTCTTCCAGTCGCCATGAGGAGGCCGTTTCCAATTCCTCGGTTTGACACGTTCAGCGACTGCGGAGTGTAGCTACAGGACGATGTCAGCAGTGGTGGAGCACAGGTTGAAGATCAACTTACGAGTAGATGATGGCGTAGAGTGCGTTGAGCCAGAAGTTAATCATGCAGGAAAATGCCAGATTCTGGCCGGCTGTGCGGACTGATGTGAAGGCTGCAGAGAATGCGGCGCAGATGACGCCGGTGATGAGCATTGAGCGCTTGCTCTTGAACCAGCGATGAGCAACCATGGCCATGCTGAGGAATGGACCGAAGATGCCAACGACGGAAGACACGGCCCAGTCGCGGTATGTGATGTAGTTGCTCTGCTCCCCAAACTGTGCGCCATGAGCCGCAAGGTAATAAGGCAAGAAGATCGTGTACAGCGGATATCTATCTAGTAGTCAGTGTCTAGTTCCAGATGAGAAAATGGAGAGGTGATACATACGCGATACCGATCAAGGCCCACATGAGAAAGAGCAGAACCATGAGCCTTGCTTGCTTGGGGCCCTTGAACAAGGCGCCAACTCGTCGGACATTGTCCTTGATGGAACTTGCGGGTGCGCTTTGGGAGACGGGGACAAACTCGGCTTCAGTAACAGTGCAGTCTGATCCATTGATGGTTGCAATGGTGTTGATGACTTCAACAGCCTTGGCAATCTGTCCGGTAGAGATGAGCCAGCGCGGTGACTCTAGGGACCGAATGACAAAGGCTCGAATCAGTGACATGACCAAGCAGATGCCACCGAGTGTAATGTACAGGTAGCGCCAGCCCATGTTTTGCGACCTCGAACAAGTCTCGGGCGTGGAGCCGTGTTCACAGCCAAAATTGACCAGCAGGGGCCAAGCTAGTGCGAGTGAGCTATGGGATACGGACACGTAGTAGTGAAGCAGGATGATTCCAACTTACCAATCAGCCCGGTGAGGGCGTTCCCGAGGCCCCAGATGGCAGCGAGGCCAGAGAGCACAAAGGTCCATCGTCGAGGAATGCTTTCCGCAAGAATGGTAAGGTCAATTGCCACTAGTAATCATTGTCAGGCAATGTGAAACCAAGGGCTTGGGTTCAAGCTGGACTTACAATTGCCACCAGCGAAAATTCCCGTCAGAGTGATGAAGACATTCAGGGCGACCCAATTAGGAGAAGCTGCTGACACCATTGCTACAACGGATACCGCAAAAAGAGAGACTTGCCAGACCATCCTCCGGCCGAGGCTGTCCGCAAGCGCGCCAAAGATGATGGCTCCAGCGAACAAGCCCGCATAGCTAGGGGCGGCCAGCAGCGTAGGATACTTTGGCCCAAACTCCATGGCCGCCTGTGGGGTGACGAGACTAATGGAGACAAGTAGCATCTGGTTCGGTGGTCAGAGCTAATGTACCCCAGAAAAGAAGATTGCGGGGTGGGGGATCTCAGGGGAGGAGGGGGGGCTCACCTGGTCGACCAAGAATCCGAAGCCGCAGGAGAAAGTGAGCTGCCACTGGACCTTGCCCATCCCAATTCTCTCAAAGAGGTCCTCAACAAGCTGGAGGTTGACTGCTTCTGGCCCATTGGATGCATCAAGCGTCATGACGGTGCCGTTGTCTTGGCTGACAGTAGGCCACAGCTTGTCTTTGGCTACCTCTTCGGTGCTTGCCCTAGGGGCACCAGCGGGAGGCAGATCCTGCTTGCTTGTGTTGGGTGGAGTCATTTGGGGCTCAAAGATGGTAATGCTGTGATATGATAATGATGGGAGTGTCAGAGCCAGTGACACATGGTTGTGCAAAAGGATGAATCGCGTATTTATGGAATCCGGGGCAGTCAAGATATCTCAAACTTTACCACGCTCCTCGCGCTTGGTATCGTCAACTAAGACTAAATTGGGCTAGCCAATCTTGACTCCACCACCTGTCCACTGACACCCACGCAAATGATAAGCCTTCAAAACGCGGGGAAGCAGCTCGACCTTAGCTTTCGGCTACGGGCTATTGCCTCTCGGTTACAGGGTATGGATGTAGCTATCTTGGCCATGCATGCAGACCGGAAGCATCGGCTGCCCGAGATGGGACAGGCGGGGCGATAGGGCTTCGAGTCATAACACGGTCCGGGTGAAATTGTGTGTGACCCGGACACGGACCGGAGGCGGCCCGTTAGGCCAAAGCCACCGACCCCACCTGCGCGCTGGTGTTATCATGATCACCTGGATCCATCAGCTGGTGGCTTTCGCTGATATGAAGTCTTGTTGTCCGTGCAACGGCTAGGGTATCATCCTGGACACTTAGAAGATGACAATGACTGAAAGCCTGCAACTGTACTACCTGTCGCCCACCCCGGACGCCCCAAACAATCGGCTGCCGGTTCTGCACTACCACAATGTGCTGCCAAAGCCCCTGGATGAAGACACCGCAACGCGGTTTCTAACCGCAAACAAATGGGAGAAACGGGTACTCGCATGTCTTTTTGCGTGGGCGTAACCAGGCTGATAAGCTGCAGGGGACCTGGGGTCACATTGAGATCCGTCACTTTCACCCCAACAGTCACGAATGCTACGGTAAGTGACTTGAATATTTGGAATTGATCTCGATCCTCATGTTTCTTCCCCAGGTATCTTCCAGGGTCACTCCACCCTTCTGCTGGGCCAGATTAAAGAAGGCCGGGGCATAAGAGTCGAAGTCAAGGCTGGGGATGTTATTGTCCTTCCCGCTGGAACTGCGCATTCCTCGCTCGACAGCTCTCCTGACTACAGATATATCGGCGTGTATCCAGATGTGAGTAGCCTATTTCTTCTACGATTCTGTGACTGACCGCTATTAGGGATGTCCCAGGTGGCGCAACGAGACGGGTAAACGGCCGGCCGAACGCTTTGTAGATACCATCCGCCAAGTCGGCATGCCTGAAGCGGACCCTGTGCATGGGGAGAAGGGTCCTCTGATAGATCTATGGCAACCTGCTATACTAGCGAGGCTGTGAGGGAGTTGTATCTCGTATCTTGACATGGGACATTCTGCGGGTAGAAAGGGCTCTCCCACCCAACTTCAGGGCAAGGGTTCGATACAGGAGCTAAAAGCATGGTCCACGGAGAATGCCAAAAATGTTAAACCTTCCTCCACTGGATGCTAAACAGGTTGCCGCCACGGGTGCTAATCCGGCCTCCCACCGACTGAATGTCATCATTGTCGTTTGCTGTCAAACTCTTGAGCCTCCATCGACGAAGAAGACCCATGCAGACGGCTGCAGCTATATATGTGCCTCCAGTATACAATTGTGTGCCAAGATAACTTCCTGTCCCAGTCTTGATCTGCAACGCAATCGGCTCGCTGAATGTAGCAGGCAGCACCATAGCCAGCCACATCATGTTGAGGCCAGCTGCCACATGCTCCACGCCCAGAACTTCAGCTATTAGTGGAGCTATCGTGGCCCAAAAGTTACCTGCGACGAGCCCCTCGCTGAGTGCGAAGAAAATGAGGACTCCATATGTCTTTGAACTTGTCCAGACTGCCAAGGAAAGCACACCGGCGAGAAAGGTCGTCGAACCAGCCATGTTGATCCGTCCGACCTTGTCGCTAAAGTAGCCAACAAGCGGGCGGCCAATGGCCTGGCCGAGATTGAATAGAGCGCTGACGAGAGCTCCCTGGGAGGATTGTAACCCAATGTGCGCTGCGTAGTCGGCCAAGCTGAATACCAGGGTGAAGTAGCCGAGCATGGTGAAACCACTAAAGCCAAGGAGGCACAGATATTCCCTTCGCTTGAGAAACGCACGCTGGAAAATTTTTGGACTTGGGCCCATCTCCTTGCTCCTGTCTCGTATCAATAGTGTGCAGGTCGAATTGACAACGAATCCGACGATGGCAAGAATCCTAAATGCGTATGCGAGGCTCAGGTTTCGAATCAAGGCTCCAGCTGCGAGCGAGTAGACTGCACCACCCAATCCCGCGCCCGAAAGTGAAACACCACTAGCCAATGATCGCTTCTTGGTGAACCACTGCGGGACAACAGCTGCGGTAGGAATAAACATCATACCAAGCCCAAATCCGAATAGTATTCCCTGGGTGAGACAAAGATGCCACACTTTTGTTGCGAGGCTAGCGCAAAGCAGGCTTGCAGTCTGCAATATGACGCCGCCGAAGATAGTTGGTCTAATGCCGAATCGCTCCACGGACAGAGAGGCGATGGGTGATACTAGAAGGAGACAAGTGAGGCTCAAGCTTCCCACAAAGGCATATTGCAATGGAGTGGAACCAGGGATGGTATTGTTGGCGAGGTAATGAGCGAGGAATACGGCGTAAGCCGAGTTGTAGCCCCAGGAATGGGCGTTGATGACGGCTGCCGAGATGGCACAGACCCATCCATAGCCTCCATCTGGTGGTTCCTGCGCGGCTTGTGCCTCAGCGGTTTGTAGACTGGATGCCAACGAAGGGAGTTGATCCCGTTCGTGCTCTGATGGTGCCATTGGGTTTGTGCCGACCAACATACAGGTGTAGCTGCGCTGGTCTCGTGCAAATGAAACCGGGGATGAGATGCACTCATCTTCATAAACATATCCCGCTGTCTTGAAATATTCCCCGATGCCGAGAATATTTCCCGATGCTAGCACAAGCACAACTCGCGTGAGCCGCCCGAGCCGCCCGACGACCGACGACATTGTTCAGAGGCTGTAGAAACAGCCATAGTAAGACGAAGAGGCTGTCACTGGGTAGTGGTATCATCCCAATCCGGCCAAAGCGGTAGAAAAAAATGCCAGAATAGAACCAAGTCATCCAGGTCTTGTGTTAGGGAGAAACAGTCGTGCTGTAGGGTAGGCCGCAACAACGGAGGCATCTTCACAGTCCGACAGTAAGAATCAAGCTTTTCTCCTTTTACACATTTTTCTTACGCATCAATGCACTCTTGTCTTTCTGTACAGATAGTCTTGGCCAATTGTACATCTTTGTGTGTAGCGTGGCGGTCGCATCGCCACTTCAGGCACGTCCCATTTTTGCCGTACTCTGGATCTCACGCCATCCTCACTATTGCATTGGCTGCGCGCAAGAAGCGCATCCATCCCTCGAACGGAATAAGATAAATGTTCATGCACAAAACCACTGCGATTGGTGGAAATTGACGGCGGGTGCACCCGTTAACCTTGAAACTAAGATATTTAGCATCGCGACGCGTTCAGCTGTCGTGAATCCATAGAGAAGGGTTGCAGCTGGCATCGGTTGGTGTAAAACCACTAGCCTGAAGTTGCTGAGAAGTGCCGCAGGCGTCGCACCCGCTGTGACTCCCACATCTTCAGGTAGGCCAATTAGTCCAATTTGGGCGTGTCCAAACCCCAGAACCCCATGTTGTTGCCCGTCTTGGCCAAGATCGGGGGGCCGGGGTTCACACCTGTGTCACCCTCAAACCGGGTTTGGCCCCTCCCGTGTCACAGCACCCCTGCGCGTCGGCCACTAGCGACTTGCGACGCGCCTGGCGCTTCATTGCAGTCTCAGCAGAGCCGCAGCGCTTGCCTGGACTTGCGACACACTGGATTCTCTGCGTAGTAATCAAATTTTGGCATACTACCGGACATGGGACGAACACTTGGTCTGCCCTCACCTTCAAGGACATGACATGTATCAGCCTCGGGCAGGGGCCGAGGGGCTGCCGCGACTCGGCACAAGGCGTTTTGAACTTGCTCAGCTCCAATCAGGGCTTTGCTCCCCCTTCAGCTTCATGCGCAAACCGAGGGCAGGTAAGGAGGACTGACAGGACGCTGGTTTTACATCAGAACTGGTCCGAGAGACGGGACTTGCGACACCTCAGCCGCTGATTCGCTCTCCAGGCTGTTCCCCCCCCCTGCACTTGTCGACAGCCTCCCAGACCTTTGGGAGGTTCCACAAAATCTGTCTAAACCAATTTGAAGCAACTTTGACAACTGTGACACGGGGTTAGGGGCTGGTGTCTGCGAACAAACCGGAGCCGAACTCGAATATAAATACAATAAGCTCATGACCCCAATACCGTTTGCTCTCACCACTCCTACTTCTCCACTCAAGTTTCCTCCTTCCTTCAGCATCTTCTATTCGTTTGCAGTTCTGGGAACTGATCAACACATTCATTGCATACCAAGCTATTTAGTTCTCAATCTCTTACAACCGCAGGCCGGTCTTTTTTATTTCGACGCGACGCACGCTCACGACTCTACGCACATTCATTCGACAGTTTCGACTTCACGACACTTCATCAACATGGCTATTAACAAGACTTTGGCCCTCGCGGCTCTTATTGCCTTCGCCGAGGCCCGTTTCGGCCAGGAACAGGGGCCTGTTGCTGCAGTTGCCGCCCTCGGTAATGCCGGATTCGGTGCGCCGGGTGTTGCGGCTACAATTGCCGGAAGCATTCCCGGCTCGCTGCTAGCTGCTGCCAGCCCTTGCAAGAAGGTCCGTAAGACTTGATGGCTCTCGGAATATTGGGGCTAACAAGTGCACAGCTGTCCATTGCTGATCAGATGATCACTGAGTTGGGAAATGACAAGGCGGTTGTTGATGCTGCTATCGGCTTGGTTGCCGCCGAGACAAACTTCAACCCCTTCGCCGTGGATGTGCCGTTTGTCTGCGCAGACCCAGCCCTCCCTCAGACAGCTGCACTCCGTGGCATCACGCCTGCTGTCGACCCCGCCGTCAACGGCTCTGACGTGGCCAACGCCCTATCTGCCAGCTCGGTTACCAAGCCCTTCGATGCTACTGGCTTGTCCCAAGCTGAGATCCTCCTGCTCCAGGGCTTCACAGCTTTTACGGCTGTGAATGCTGCTGGCGAGAACATTGTACTCAATGGCCAGAATGCCGCCACAAAGGGTGGTGCTGCGAACGGGGGTGCTGCCAATAGTGGTGCTGCCAATAATGGTGGTGCTGCCAATAATGGAGGCGCTGCTAATGGTGATGCTGCTAATGGTGGCGCTGCTACCTGTGGTGGTAACAAGAATGCTGGTGGCGCTAATAACGGTACCGCCGGGGGTAACAACGGGGGTAACAACGCTGGTAACAACAACGCTGGCGGTAATAAGAACAACAACAACGCTGGTGGTAACAACAATAATGCTGGAGGCAATAACAACAACGCTGGAGGCAACAACAACAACGCTGGAGGCAACAACAACAACGCTGGAGGCAACAACAACAACGCTGGAGGCAACAACAACAACGCTGGTGGTAACAACAACGCCGGCGGCAACAACGGTGGCAACAACAACGCCGGCGGTAACAACGGTGGAAACAACAACGCCGGCGGTAACAACGGTGGAAACAACAACGCTGGCGGCAACAACGGTGGAAACAACAACGCTGGCGGCAACAACAATGCCGGCGGCGGTAACGCCGGCGCTGGTGCTCTTGACTTTGGCCAGTGCCAGCCTACCATGGCCCGTGTTGGTGGTCTCAACGGTCGTCCTGCCACTGAATTTACCTTCATCCCTAAGGACCCCCTCGTCGCCAAGGGCCAGCAGGAAGCCCTCAACCCCAACATTATCACCAACCGCATCTGCGACCAGCTTATCAACGTCTGCGGGGCCTCCGCCGAAGCTCGTACCGCTTGCAAAGACGCCCAAGCTCAGATCCAGGCCCTCGGCACGCGTGATCAATCCACTGCTGATACTTGGAATCAGCTCTTGGGCTTTGCCAACGCGGACTCGACTGTCGCAACTCTTTAAGAGCTGTATGACAAGGACTACTGATACCGAAAGAGACTGGGGGATTGAAGCGGACTTCAGTATTATATATATCACTTTAAAGTATATAGCTGATATTTCGCGAGTAAACAATAATACAGTCTTGTTTAATAGTAACAATATGTTCCATACTAGTTATACGTACCACAAGTCTAGCATTGACGACTTATTCTACTCACTAATACAACCCTAGGTAATCGCTACAGCTTGCATAGTTGGACTCAGCATGATCCTTCTACTGCTTAGTCCTCGATCTACTTTTCACCTGTTTCTACTCTCTTGTACCCTATCGAGAAAACGGTCCAAAGCATCGCCGTCCAGTTCTGAAAGACCCTCCTCGACCTCCCACCCAGAATCTTCGCCACCCTCTCCCCACTCTTCCTCCCAATACTCCCAAGTAGCCCAGCCCTCGTCTTCCCGAAACAGCATATTGTCGAGCTTTCGCGACCCAACATCCATGCCGGTCCCAAGACGAGTCGCATCGCGGACCCGACCCCTCTCCGGCCCTGGGTACTTGTAATATCGAAAGGCGTTGTCTTTGAATGCGCGACCGCGGATCGGAAAAGGCTGACTTCGCTGCTTCTCCGACAGCCATTGATGCTCGGCCGACATACTGTCCAGCGGCGGGTCCCCCCACGCCCCGCAACCGATCTGAAACACGCGAAGGGCCGTCAAAGACTCCGTCCAGCGGTCAAATATACGGTGCCAGCGTACTGGCGGCTGGGAATCGACGTCATCCGTCTCTTCCTCCTCCTCGTCTTCCTTCAGGTCTATCTGATGCAGTACAACGCACGAGTCCAGATAGAGTTCTTCTAGAGCCAGGCCTGCTATCCACTCGACTGACGAATGGGTGTGAAAGACAAACTTGCCTAGGGCTAGCACTTTCAGTCTGGGCATACTGCCCAGAGCGGCAAAGTCCATGGGAGGTCGCCAGCCCCAATTCTGTTGGCAGAATAGAGACAACTCGCGCAAATTGGCGACCACAGGGGGCGCAAGCCAGCTTGAAGCCAATGAACCAAAGTCCTGGCTATCCCTAGTAAAGAGCAGTTTTAGACAGGTCAGTGAACCGGCCTCTGTAACCTTCTTGAAAGCCGCTGAGTTGGTGATGCGTGTGTCGTTGAATTCGGAAAGATTCGAAATGGTAAGCGTGGTGAGTTGGATGCCTTTGGCAGAGGATTCCTCCTGGGCGTCATCCTCGGCTTCTTGGGCTTCGAAGGGGTTCTCAATCTCCAGTTCCAGGACTTCATCATCGAGCTGGCGCTGCTCCGTCGCCGACCATGTGCCAGCGAGACTAGTGAAGACATGGTCCAGTACCCGATAGCGAAAGTCCGGCGTCTCGGCCACACTGTCAAGGCCTTCGGGCTGGTCCTCCTCGCGGGTAAAGCGCAAGTGAAGCGTCGTCAGGCCATGGAGGAAGCGCATCCATGGAAGTGCGTGCAGAAAACCTGCTTGGATACGATGGCAAGAGTCATCCTCGTAATCAGCATCAAGCCCGACCCACGAGTCACAGGTCAGCTCGCGGACCAGGGACCGAAGGGCAGGGTCCCTGCAAATACGGACAAAGTGGTCTGGTAAGCTTCCGTTGGCCGCCAACGTCAGACTGTGGAAAAGGCGGGGTTTTGCGAGGTCGGCAAAGCTGCGGTTTAGGAGACGCACATTGGCGAGAGCGGACTTGTGGAGGAGGGAGAGGATGTAGTCTGTCGTTTCAGGGGCCAGCGAGGAGAGGGAAGCACCAGCCATGGTAGTCGGCATGTATGCAGGACTCGTTTGCACTCTCTGTTTTTGTTTTGCTTGTCGTGCGAGTGCCTCTCTTGTAATTGCAGGGATGAAGCAGTGTCGTAGTGGTAGTTGGTTGTGGTGGGCTAAGCCTTCAAGATGGAGCCAGGCGGGGGAGCGGAATATGTCGAATATAGCCTTGACTATGCGCAAATATTTTCCGTGCCGCGTGCCTGCTCGTCAGATCAATTTCCATATGAAGATGATTCTTTGCGAGACACCGCTTGGACTGAGCTCTGTGCGGAGGCTCATCTCATGCGGGTTGGTTGTGGCAGTGAAGATTGGTCGGTTGCAATAGGCGGGGGCTTGGCTTAATTTAGGCTTATGAGCAAGTTGTAGAAAGAGACGCAGTCAGCGCTAGTACAGTATGGGACTCCAAGTATCAGAATCTGCACCCTGTGCTTACAGTGCCACAACAATCCACCCCACAGCCGTCACAGATGCAACCCCATTTGCCTTGCCTTGATTAGCTACGAGTTGGGGGCCGTGGCCTATTATCGGTCTAATACTGCGATTTGCGAGGTCCTCTCTCGGACCCAAATCTCGGACCCCACCTCGGACTCAGTCTCGGACTACAGTAGGTAATTAGATATTGTCCTGGTGTCCATATTATGCATATGCCTCATCGAAGTTTTTAGGACTCTACAAGGTCCGGTCGGCTGAGTTGGATGCATAGAAGTGGCCTGCGATTCGCCAATACGAGCTATTGAGTGGCTGTACCGCCGTTTCAGATGCAGCTGACCCTATGCATCTGACTGTATTGACCTATCATGCCTGATATTGTCGGACATTTTGCTTGCAGACCGTGTTAAGCTTAAGCGCCCATGGCTAATTTCGGACACATTGCTGCAAGCCAGCCGCGATCTGTTTGCTTGGATGTGTTGGACAGTGGCAGTACTGGTTCTGGGGCAGGAAAACCCGCTGATTTGGTTGCGATGACCGAAACTACTTAAGAGCTTGGGAACCCTTATGTTTGGTGTTGTTCATGCAGGCAGCTCGAGTAGCTTCATCATATTCTTGAATATCTATTTTTGAACCCTCCTTACACGAGCAAGCAAAAGCTCACTCTTTTTGTTTTGCTGCTCCTCTCCTTTCCAGTTCATGCTGAGAAAACAGCAAGATGAGGGCTGCCATACTCTTGTCACTGCTGGGCAGTGTTCTTGGATTGCAGCAAGTTGCTTCAATTTCTGAGCGCTCCGATGTATCCGTCGCCTCCGGTCTTTTTGCTCGCGATACCTCCCCTGCTTCCGCCACAAGCCAGCATGTTCGACGTGTAAGCCCAGACAGCCCCGAGGCTAAGAAGATGCTTGAAGAATTCGACGAAGAAACAAAGACGTACGAGCGCGTCGGCCTGTGCCGCCTCTGGAGTCCCAAGGCACGCCCCAAAAAAGACCCCAACACTTGCAACCCCTACTGCCAAGGTACAAATGGAAAGGATGGCGTCTGCACGGCCAGTAAGACCTACGACCAGGTCGAGAAGGAGGGTCCCACGTCAGGCTACCAGATTCAGACCGATCCATACGGCGAGAAGTATTTCTTCAGCGCGTGCGATTGCAAAGCCATCGAGGTTGTGGAGTACATCTTCACCGAAGTGTTCAAGGTTGTTGCCGAAGGCCTATCGAAAATAGGTAACATCTTCTGCGCCATGACACTGCAGATCTTTCAATGGGTTGGTGACGCCGCATCCATGGTCAATCCAAGCGGCCGCGTCCTCAAGACTGTCTCAGAAGCCGTATCTATTGCTAAGACGGTAGCGGAGAACGGCGGCGGAAAGTCTGAGTTCAAAAGCACCATTGGTCAGATCTGCGGCCTCAAAGACTGGCCTGACATGGGAATCGATCGTCTGTTTGACCCTATGACATATGCCCCTGATGATTATGGTGTTGGCTTAGGTTGTGTTAAGGGCAAGAAGTGCAAGAAGGTGGATAAGCCTAAGGATAAGCCTGATATTAAGGAGGGTGATCCGCTGCCGCGAGACTTTCCCACGGTAAAGGAGAAGGAGAAGAAGGAGAAGGAAGAAAAGGAGAAGAAGGAAAAGGAAGAGAGGGAGAGAAAGGAGAAGGAAGAGAGGGAGAGGAAGGAAAAAGAGGAGCAAGAACGTAAGGCAGCCACCACCAAGAAGGAGGAAAGCAAACCCACCACCACCAACCAGCCCGACAAGACTACAACAAGCACAACTGCATCTCCAACACCAAGCAAGTACAAGAATTACGACTGCAGACTTGGCACCTGGGATGGAGTTGTCGACTCGGACTGGAAGATTGACGAGGACCCAGGCCTCTCGGAAGCGCCCGACCCCGAGGCAGAAGCAGGAAACCCTCAGCGCCGCCACCACGCCCGTCAATTGAGCAGCGAACACCAGCTCCTCGAGCGCACAGACAAGCCAGCATGGTCAATTTGCGTGGACGTTGCCACCAATGAGAAGCTCAGCGTCCCGAAGATTGATTTTGCCGATTCAGGCGGATTGGCCAAGGCGATTGCTGGCAAAAACCCTCAGAAGCTCAACTTCAAGGCCTTTGGCCCAGCCAACGACAAGAATCCCGACGACTACCGGTTTGGCGAAATGAGCAAGATGCCTGTCCAGCCGCCGCCCAACACACCAGAAGACAAGAAGAACTCTACCGAGTGGTCCAACTGGTTTGCCTCGGAGCACATTCTCGAGTTCCAAACGTACAAGCACTTTATTCAAAGCCTGGAAAAGCGGCCTGAATTCGCTAAGAAGTGGAAGAGCCCAGCTTCAGCTGCTTGGAAGCAAAAGCACCCCAACAGTCCTGCTGACTGGGGCTTCTGCGAGTACGCTCGTTTCTGGCTAGGCGAGAAGAAGATCCAGCGGGAAGACGTCATCAACAACTCCAACAAGAGAAAGACCATCGATGGCTCTGTCATGGACATCATGATCAAGAACATTCCCAACTCTCAATACTTCAAAGGCGAGTTGCAGCTGCTGTACAACCAGACCAACAGCAGAAAAGCCAAGTACGTTCGCCCTCTCCAAAACATCTGAACAAGTGCGCTAACCTTTTTTCCACCAAATAGGATGTTCTTGCCTGGCCGCATCAAATTTGATGCTGACCTCAAGTCTGGAATCGAGGGGCACAAGGACAAGCTTCAAGATGCTACCAAGCTTTCAGCAGACGAGGCTATCTGCAAAACCAAGCAGACCATTTTTGTTTGCCAATACGTAAGTGGCCTATGCACTGGCTATCTTCTTAATCTTTGGAAAGAGCGGACAACTAACATCGTAATTAGATGGCCAACCCATGGATCTCAACCATCTTCAAAGACTCTGCTGTACGATTTGGCCAGTGGTTGTAAGTAGATGGGAGCTCCCCTCATCGCGCAAGCTTGCTTTACTGACACATTATCGTAGTGATGACGCCGAGACCGAGTTGGCCAATGCCCAGGTATGTTACGTAGTTTCAATGGATTCTTTCGAGAGCAACATAGCTAATACGTGTTCATCAGCCTGATATCAATCTCAACGACAACCCCTATGAGCGATTGAACCTTGGAAATATGTGGCGACGATACATCTACGACGAAGTAGAAGATGTCATTGCTAAAACCAACAGTAAGTTAGCTATTGTTATATTATTGCCAAACACCCCAACTGACTGTTTTGCGCGCACCAGAGTATCTCGAAGATGTCACGGATCATGTTGATAAGTATCTCGTGAAGAGGACAGCGAAACAGCACCAGGACAGCCGAAACGTGATTGCGAGTGAGAAGGCATACCAGGATCGAATCAAGGAGCGAGGCGATAAGCTGCTCAAGGCATATGGTGTGTATAAGGCAGGCACTAAGTGGACCAACCCTCTTGACCCTGCGTGGGCCAAGTTGTAGGTCCTGTTCTGGGCCATGGTAGGAAACTTGTCGAGACTGGTATCGGAATTGTAATCAACATCTAGCCTGGGAGCATATTGACAGAGTGATAATCTTGAGATTTTACTGAAATCTTCCATAACTTGAGACATAACCCTTCTAACCCTAGGGCCTGTCCTCGAACCAGTGAGCACCATACTCGCGGCATGTGTTTTCAACACAGTATGTCCTGCCTTTGGTCGGGTCCGTCTGCAGCGTAGGCGACCGGAGCTCCTTGCCGTCGACGCTATACGATACATATTCGGTGGCCATCCAAATGCACGAGTTTTGCGTTCCATCGGGCGGGTTACACTCGTGAGAGTACTGAATAGCCTTGTTCTTCGTAACGGTGTTGGTTTTGTCAAACTTGTATGATCCATCTCCGATCGATCCAAACTTGGCAACGGCGGTTACCGGCTCCCATTTGCAGTTGTCTTTGTTGCAATCGCGAGTATCGGTAATCTGCTGATGCAGAATCACTCGAGTACCCTTCTCAGGGGGGACATCATCGTTTCGAGCCTTGAGATGATGGGGTCAGCGCCGGGAAGTGAAACTTCAGTTATCAACATACCTGCAGGGTATCAGGCCGAGATGGTGGCTTGAGAGATGCAGGGCTGGCCAAGGCCAGTGAAATAGGGAGCAAGAGTAGAGAAAAGCGCATTTTCGCTACTAGTTAATATAGCTTGTGGTAGACGCTGGGATTTGATGCCCTTTGGCGGTATGTCTAATGCAAAGAGAGCTGCTGGGCATTGAGACATTTTATAAGTAAAACTTTACTGCTCACCTCAGTAGGCGCATGGTTCGTTTCTTTCCCTCTCTCCACTGGAAACTATTGATAGCAACCGAAGTCCTTCCTCCTGTTTTGTGAGGCGATTCATAACTCCCTATCGGTAGTGATGGGGCCAATCCATCTGCACCGCCACTCCCAAAACTGGCATGGCCGTTGGATTTTGGGGCGCTTTGGCAGCGCAGCCGTGGCGCAGCCCCGATCAGGATCGGGACGAATACAGGGGACCAGCTAACCAAGCACCAATCAGATCGTAAAATGGGATTTTCGCGCCTTGTGATTGGGCCTTGATCCAGGCACTTGGGCGTGCCTAGTCTTGTTCAGGAGTCATTATTCACACACACAATCATGGCGCTCGGCAGAAAAGATGGCAGCCCAATCCACTTAGACGCTCAACATGTTCATTGCAAGGAGAGGACGTATTCTAGCAAGTCTACTTGAATCATGAATATATAGATCTAAATATTGCGCATGAAGCACAGAAGCCTCCAGCTTGTCTATTCAACAACGAAAGACATTCCGCGAGCCATACACTAAGAAAAAGGCGGCAAAAGGGTCCAAATCCAGGATCAGAACGCTGTCACCAGAGCTGTAAGCCAAGAAGAGAATTCAAGTATTTTACAGGGCACAGCAGGTCTTGGGGTAGGCAATGGAGCTGAAGTCGCCAGACTGGGTACCGCCGGCGACACCCCACTTGAAGTCGAGGGCCGAGGGGCCGTCGTCGTTGCCCATGACGAGACGGATGGGGTAGTGCTTGCCGGCCTCGAGGGCGACGCTGAAGCAGCCGCTGGCAGTCCACTCAACGGTCTTCTTGGGCTGGGCGGTGGGGTCAGCCGACAGGTCGTTGCAGTCAAAGGCGTTGAGGTGGCCGAAGTAGACGGCGAGCTTCTCATCAACGCTGGTGCAGAACTCGTAGGTGTCGGTGGTGTCAGCACGGACGAAGCCAGAGTAGACGAGGGTGAAGGCGTTGGCGTCGACAGTGATGCCGCCGTTGACCTGTCGGGTCCATCCCACCCAGTAGGGCTGCTGGGGCATGTTGGGGTTGGGGTAGGTGGCAGGGTATCCGCTGGGGTAGCCGGGCTGAGCCTCGAAGTAGAGGAGGTCGGTGAAGGACGAGGCAATGGGGCTGAGACCCTCGGTCAGGTAGTAGTTGGGCTGCTTGGGGGCACCGCTACCGTAGCCCTCGTAGGCAGGCTTGTTGTAGTAGTAGTCGATGTCAAGCTTGTCCTTGCTACCGCAGTTGGGGAGGACAGGGCAAGCACCATCAGGGGTAGGCTCGGGGATAGCAGTCGTGGTGGTAGCCTCCTCAGTGGTAGTGGCATCAGTAGTGGTAGCCTCCTCGGTGGTGGTGGCCTCGGTGGTGGTGGGTGCCTCAGTGGTGGTCTCCTCGGTGGTAGTAGGGGCCTCAGTAGTGGTCTCCTCGGTGGTAGTAGGGGCCTCAGTAGTGGTGGCCTCAGTGGTAGTAGCCTCCTCGGTGGTGGTAGCTTCGGTGGTGGTAGCCTCCTCAGTGGTGGTAGCCTCAGTAGTAGCCTCAGTCGTGGTAGCCTCCTCTGTCGTGGTGGCTTCGGTGGTAGCACCAGTGGTGGTAGCCTCAGTAGTAGCCTCAGTCGTGGTAGCCTCCTCTGTCGTGGTGGCTTCGGTGGTAGCACCAGTGGTGGTAGCCTCCTCCGTGGTGGTAGCCTCAGTGGTAGTGGCCTCCTCGGTAGCAGTTGTGCTCTCGGTGGCAGTCTCAGTGGCAGTTTCAGTAGCAGTCTCGGTGCCAGTCGTCTCAGTGGCAGTCTCCGTGGCGGTCTCAGTAGCAGTGCCAGTCTCGGTGCCAGTGGCGGTCTCGGTAGCAGTCTCAGTACCAGTGGCGGTCTCAGTGCCAGTAGCAGTCTCGGTACCGGTAGCAGTCTCGGTGCCAGTGGCAGTCTCGGTGCCGGTAGCAGTCTCGGTCTCAGTGCCAGTAGCAGTCTCGGTACCGGTAGCAGTCTCGGTGCCAGTGGCAGTCTCGGTGCCGGTAGCAGTCTCGGTACCAGTGGCGGTCTCAGTCTCGGTGCCGGTAGCAGTCTCTGTGCCAGTGGCAGTCTCGGTGCCAGTAGCAGTCTCGGTACCGGTAGCAGTCTCAGTGCCGGTAGCAGTCTCGGTGCCAGTGGCCGTCTCAGTGCCGGTGGCTGTGGTATCAACAACAATGGTTGAAGTCTCTGACAGAGTCACGGACAGGCTCACAGACTCGGTGGCAGTCGTGGCGATGCCGGTGGTAGTGGCACCAAGAGTCTCAGTGTTGGTGGTTTGCGGCTGGGGCTTGCAAGGCTTCTTGCCAACAGCAGCACCCAGAGAGGGCACGGCGGCTCCGATGAGCAGAAGGAGGGTGGACTGTCTCATGATGGCAGATAAACAGCAAAAATGCAAGTGTCAAACGAAAGACTAGGGGTCAACAAACGAGTGTGGATGAGGAACAAGAACCGCAGGACAAGCAGCAGCGGATTTCTTCTCTTTCTATATGACTCCTTTTTCCTCGTCTACCCGCCCACCTTCCGTCAACCGTTGCCTACAAAATGATTGACGTCTTGATTGATCTGCTTTGTCATTTTCAATAGCGTCAAAGGCGTGCTGTATGATACAGGGGCAGACTTTCCATTTTGGTGTCGCCGCCTCCAGTCGATCAATTAGCCTCCCGTCCTAGCAGTTTAGCACATCCACTCCCGTGGGGCGTCCAACGTGTGCGGTGCCGTTAGGCCGTGGAGGCGGCCGCCCAGCGCTTAGTGGCGCTGCTGGGCTAAGTCTAGATCACCAAAAGTCTGCAGTGGTCTGCCATGGCGTTGTCGCCGATCTCAGCTGTACGAGGTGGCGCTGCGCCCGCAGATGGGAAATTGAGAAAACAAGCACAGCTAAGGGAATAGTGAAGAAACTGCAAATCAGCCTGGAATACGGATAGCTGGGTGTGACAAAGAGTGCAAGGGAAAGGCGCAAGAGGCGGGGTGTGGAACCAAGCGGCAAGATTCAACTTCAGAACGGGAGGGCGACGCACTAAGCAACTCTGAGGCTGGAGCATTGTGGAAAAAAGAGGTGATCTTGGGTCTCTTGGGGCGATATTTCGATCACCGCCCACTGATAAGGCATGGCACTTGGGGTTCTTGAGGGCGTGGGGACCTGCAGATCGGGAAATTAGCCCATAAGGCTGGGCTTGCACAACTGAGAGGGTGTGCACCGCGCTCTCCAAGTTCACCTAACAACGTGGCTCCTTCTGGGACCTGCATAAGTGCACAAAATATTCCTCGGTGGCGCGACACCACGCAACGGACGGAACGGGATGGATGTGAGCAGACATCCGTCACGGAGAGATGTGATCCAACTGCATGCAGAGGACAGCCTAGTCCTGGCAAGGCTCAAGGGTCCACCCTCCGTTACCCGACGGAAGAACGCCTCCGTGCTATCTCCCCCCGATAACGGGTTTGAGCAACCAGAGCATCGGCATCTGATTCGTTGTCGTCATCACTGGAGCCAAGCGCCGGGCTTCACGGTGCCCAGCTACCGTTCTGCCTTGAAGTCCTTGATAAGGGAGCACTCTGCCGTGGCGTAGGGGGAAATTACCTTGCTAGCTGTATCAAGCTTGGACGTGTTTGTTTTTGCGGCTGAACTGCGCAAACAATGCTGGAGTGAGGGTCCATTAGCGCTGATGACGACGAGGCTCAGACGCTAGAGACGCGTCAGAGGGGGCCGGCCTGGGAGGCGTCTGCCGCTCTATTTTGGCGGCTGCAAAATCAGGAAATTATCCTTGGCAGTGCTGATCTATCCCCTGTCGGAGCCCTCCAGCCAGCTGGGGCAGAGAGCAGTGAGCAAAAAGGCACTGATCAACGAAGATGATCTGTCAAGTCTAGGGTAAGGCCAGGAATACTTGACAATCTGCGGATGTGCACCGAAAAAAGAGCACTGTGGGTTTGCCTCGTTGTGGATCTCGTGAGCTTGGGGGTAAGTCATCCTTAGTGGTCAGTTTCCCGCCTTTGGGAACTACTGGAGGAGTTGCTGATTGAAGTGAAAACGAATGGTTGCATTGCTGAGTCCGTCTGTACCCCGAATTTTGAACCCTGTTTCGATTGTCGATCTGAGACTCGGGAGCAAATCTGAGACAGGGAGAGGTGGGGGTGATTGGATGGAGGGACCAATGAAAAGCATTCTTCGGATTCCGCTAGCCAGGAACGGGGCCTCATGTCCCTCACTCGTACCCACATCGACTTAGCGAAGAGAATTGGATTCATACAGCACGAGGACTCTTCCTCACAGCACCAACGTTGCATACTCAATTTGGCAACCTATAAAGACCCTGTGTCTTTACGAATAGAAATGATAAATGGGATTTTAGCACATCCTCAATTGGCTTGAATCTTGTGTGCTGGATGGAGTGAAGAGCAGCCTGACTTTTCAACATGATGCCCACCAATTCTGTGCCTCATTCCACAGGAGCGCCAGCCTTGAGATCATTGTAATTAACTTGTCCAGTGTGGTGCTTTATTCCAGTCCTCCAAGTCGTTCGAGGGTAAACCCCACTCCGAGCCTGAACCTTCGAGTCGTGGGCGCTCATCTCGTATAACAGAAGCGTCAAGGGACCCCGGCCCATCTGTGGCTTCAAACTGAGATATTACATTTTGTTGTGGAAAATGCTGGACACGGTGAAATTCTTCTTGGTAAGAATACGGCCAAGGCCGCAAGGAGAAGCCCGTTTCCGTTTCTTCGACATTTGTAAAGTCGGGTCGGAGTCCCTGAGATCTATGTGTCTCATCAGACTGATTCGCAAAGTTAGTTAGGTTTGTGTCACGCTTTACACGCGTCGCTGCGAGTTAAGAGCCTCAAGAGTTGAGAAACGTACAAAGGGGCTGGGCCACTCAACAGTGTCCCAAAAAATACTCTTGTAGATCTTTCTCCAATTATAGACCAGGGCTTGCTCCCCGTCAAATCGGACAAGGTCGATTTCCTCCCAGTCCTTCCACCGAGAATATTGCTCCTGGCTCATTAGGTTCTGTTGCGCCCTCTGCTCTGTTTCAAAAGGCCCCCATGGCCTTTCAACACAGCTGGATGTGTGGTAGGCGTCTCTTCTCATTTGCTGACGCGAGTTATTAGCCTCTCGAAAATTTGTCTTGCATCGAAGGCACCATTGCTTTAGCCCGTGAACTCTGCCAATGTGCTCGCTATTAGTCCTTTAGTGGGTTGCCCTCAAAATTTCTTTCAACTAGTTCTCACTTACTTTAATGGGCCATAACCCTTTAATGTCATAAGCCTGCAGTCTCTGTCTGGATTTGACTCAGTCGCCAGCGCGTGAGCAGCGAAAGGGCATTTGAACCGGAGTCTGATCCGCCGTGTTTCTTGTCCATCGAAACCCGTGGTTTGAATCCAGTCGCTGTGTTGGCGGCCAATGTGCTTTCTCCAGGATCGCTTGTCCAAGAAGATGTCTGAGCAGCTGGGTTAATTGCATTCGAATAAATGCTCCGCCTTTTGGAAAGCAAAACATTTCGACCTGGTCTCTTACCCTCCGTCGGTATTGGCACGAGGCGCCGGCTGGAATATGTTCTTTTGCTCCGCGCAAGTACTCGACACTCGCCTGCCACACCTCCCAGGGCTTTTCGCCCAGCTCCATGCCTCTCAGAAGATCTCTGTGTTCTTCTGGACGACACTTCTCGCACCAATATTGGTCAGGAATCTTCATTTCCGAGGTGATCCCCACGCACACCGCGTGTTGTTGCGCACCACAAGCCTCACACACTACCTGGACTCCTGCAATCTCCTTCAGGTTCTCATAAGTTCCTCAGTACCGCAAACACAACGGAAAGTAACATTCTTTGGCTGGTCGTCTCGTGTTGGCATGCGGAGTTTCGGATAGTCTATCTTCAAACCTTTTCCAGGCTCCAAGCGCTTCTCCTTATCCATTTCTTCCTTGCCAATTCCCTGCGACCCCGCTATATCTTGACAACTAACCGATGACTCAGGATGGGTTGAGTCTAGCTCCGAATGCGCTGTCCCTAGGAATGAAGTATTGTCTGGAAATGTCGGATTTGGTTTCTGATGAGCGAGTTTTAAACCAGAAGGCGTCGGTTGCGAGGTCGGCTGGGCTCCCTCCAGCCACGATGTGATCAAGTGTACTTCTGCTCTGGGGTCGCCATTTTCGATGGATCATAGATTCTCGTCTTCATATTTTGAAAGCTTGGGAGAGACATGAGAGCTAAGCCTCTCAAATGTCCAGCTATGTGATCTGACAACTGCCCATTTATTTCAGAGTCTTCCACCCGACAGAGGGGACAGCGGGTGAATAATTGCGGACTTGTTCGGCTGCATTGTTTAGCTAGGGCCCTTATCTTGGGCTCGCTGAGATTGGATTGATGCGATATTCGAAGGTGAGAAATGAATGATTCACGAGTAGAAAACGATGTTGGTTCGTTATGTGATGAGCATCGCCAGAATGTGGCATGATGTCCCATATGGATGAGCCAGTCTTCTGCATGGCTATATAAAGACTCGGCTTTGTCACAGTTGTCGAACAGGCACAAGTACGGATCCGAATCACTCATGACGTGATGCCTGCCGCGCGTCAGTTGATATGCCGTTGCATTTCGCATTATGACCATACTTACTGCCACTTGTCTTTGTCAGAAATGACAATAGCAGGGACAGGGGACAAACAATATGGGCAAATCACTTCCCCAATCACTTTAAGGGCGACATCAAGTGCGTGTTGCACCCTGAACAATTCTTCACTTGGACGAATTCGGCCTCGGGCAACCTCGTTGCGATAGAAGGACTTTATCTTTTCCTTCATGGCTTCAAATTTGCGTTTTAAAGCAACCGCTGGTGCAGGAGGGAAAACAAGCTCACCAGCATTCTCCAAGGCCACAGTTTTGCTGACGGAAACAGTGGATGCAGTTGAAGGAGCCGCCTTGGACCTTTCCGGCGCCAGCGTCGTTGCGCTTTGAATATGAGAAGGGGCATTTGGAGTCGCAACCTCTGCAGGTGTGTTGTCGGATCTTGCTTTTTCTTGAACCGAACCCGTAGCCTCGGAGGGGTTCCCTGTTGTCTGTATCTCTCTGGAATCCAGCTGGGTGGTGGTAGTGGTCAACCACCCATTTCGATGTCTACGATACAAAATCTGTTTTCTTCTAAGCAGCATCGTACGGGCCAAGCGCTCGAGGAGGGTGTGACTAATGTTGGGGAATCGATCCCGAACGCATCGCTCGAAATGTGCTTGTAATTTGGGCTCGACGTCATCCCCATCATCGCTTTTGATCGCAAAGCCGCTGGCTTCGAAAATTTGAGCTTCCTGTCCGGCTCTTCGAATGGTGTTGGATATTTTGTTGAGTCGGCTAATCTCAGAACCTATGTCCAGCAGGCATTGTGCTAAGACCTGCTTATGGTCGGAACCGTTCGTCTCCTTAAAATCCTGGAGAACATCAGAACCTGCGGATAGTTAGCCAGAGGCTCAGAGTGGATGTATGAATCGCCTTGGGCGTCGCCGTGTTGCATAACGTACAGGTGCGGATCCTATAGTTCAAAGAGTCAAGCAATGCGACCACAACGGTCTGGACCTCTGGGGCATGCCTCAGGCGATGGTCAATAGATGCACGCCCAAATGCAAAGACGCCAATGCTGAAGAACCAGGTGGAGAACCTCGCGATCTGGTCCTCAACCTGCGAAAACTCCCGCGGGTGGACAAATGACGCAAGATGAAGGCATTGTTGGAACGATTCTTGACACTCTTTCGTCGATTCACACACAGTGGACCGGGCCTTTGGCTCTGCGGCCCGCTCTGAGCCGCCTCCTCCCATTTGGAATCGTGTATGGGCTTCACGGGGTAGATCGGTGATGGTTGCTGAAGGCAGAGTATGGCCAAGAGGTCGAGGCTCTGGCTCCCCGCATCATCATCACGGCAGCACATCAGGCTGCCCTGTCATTGGATGGCCTTCCAATTACCCCGCTCCACCTGAAACTGGTCCAAATTACAATTCGTCAGCCGATGCCTGACCATGCTCCAGGCTGTGTGTCCTAAATAGAGAAACCTTACCATCGAAAAACCCTCACTGACGATCGTCAGCTGTTGCCATTTGGGCCCGATGGAGCACAACAGCTCCTATACAGCCGTCATGGAAGCCCCATACGAAGTGACGGCAGCCATGAGCTCAGCCACCCTCGGCCCAAGCCTTGGGTATACAGCCCTGTTGTCCAAAGTTTCCGACTCGTTCCTTGAGATGACAGGACTGGCCTGGGGCAATGAGAATGACGCTGAGATGCGCATCTTCTACAGTCATTTAAATTACTTCAGTCTCAGATTGCGCGATCATGCCCGTCAGGCCCTTCATATGCGAAGTCCGCTCGGCGACGCGTTGGTCACCAAGGCTTTCGTCAATTTCGCCAACATGACCCAGCCAGAACCCTTACAATATCACAAAACCACATTTTTAATCAGGGATAGCCTGGATCTTCTCCATCGGTCCTGGAAGGACCTACGGGGTCAAGATGACCGCAAAAAGCTTCTCTTTGTTCACCACTGGCTGAACCTCAAGTTACCAGCAAACAAACGAGCAGCACTGGAAAGCGCGCTCAAAATCTGCGAGGACGAATTCGATAATCAGCACCCGGAGCATCACCAGAAGGCTAGGGGACTACCACCTTCATCAGCCCCTGGCGTAGGAGAGCCGTCCCACGTTGTCTCAAGGGCAGCAAAGTCGATTTTCGATGCCTTATTGGGCTGCTCAAAATGTCCTTGTCAACACCAACACGGATTCCAAGCAAAGCTGGAACTGGGTACTTTTCGAGGGTCTCTCGTCAAGCCCATAGTGTGTGGTTCACGGAAGATGCGTGATGAGCCTCATGATGGTACGCGGCTGGATCTCGACATGTTTCTCTGCATGAGGCGAGGCTGGCGCGCGACCCGTGTCCAGACTCTCAAGGAAAAGCCAGTGTCGCTTCAAGAGCCAGGGCATAGCTCAAGCTCTTCGAGTCAAGCCAACAGAAGTCCGGAAGTAGTCAAGATGCTCTGTGACTCACTCAATCCGACAGTTTCAGGACCTTTGTTGGGGCTATTGCTGAAGCTCCACAGTGGCCATCTGTTCAACTTGGGATTCTGGAAGACCGATTTCGAGGTCGACAGTTCTGTCGAGCCTATGTCACTCGCAGAATGTTTTGAACGCCCAAGCACATTCTTCACGGAGAAGACTGAAAGGATTCTACAACTCACTATCGCCTACGCGGTATTTTATCTCCATGGCACTCCATGGCTGCAACCTGGATGGGGATCGGCAGACATCAAGTTTTTCAAGGGCAGGTCGAGAACGCCTATGCGACCCTTTATCCAAACCGACATGGGTCGAATTGGCATGGTTGCTTATCCGGAAACCGGCCACGACAACTTATTCGACGGTATCAACATGCAGCACAAATGCCCGGACTTGATATCTTTGGCTGTGGTCCTTATGGAGATCTTCTTCAACAAGCCGTTTGAAAAGCTCGCGGATGAACACGGCATCGAGCTTATCCCGGATTCTAGCTGTCGTATTGCACCGATTGACGTGTACCTGGTATTTTATGGCGACGAGGAGACTGGGAAGAAGGCATGGCGGGATGACATTCCCGACAATTACCCCCTTCTTGAAGCCATTGAAAACTGCCTTAAAGTCGAGCTTTGGGAAAATGATGAAGGTCAAATTCTCGATGGTCAGACGCTCAGATCGAGGATGTATGGCGCTGTCGTTGAGCCACTAGAGCGGCATTTTACCTACGCCTTTACGCAAATACCCATAGGTGAGGTTGACCGGTACGCTTACCGAATGGACTTTGGGGACTGGGGTAGAGTCATCCCGGGCCATATCTCACCAAATAAATCGGTGATGCCGCCTATAGATGACCCAGAAGATCAGGCTCCGTCGACTTTTCATTGTGGCGCGAAACGCCGTCGAGTGAGCCCAGCACGCTATAACATGGTGGTCCAGTCATGCGCTTCACTTTCATCCAAGCAAGCCGTAGTGCCATGCTTCAACTCAGGCATAGAGCATCCACCCAACTCTATCCTGAGCCAAGGGCAATCTTCCTTCTATGACGACATCGCATGCTTCAGCGACGGAGAGGGCAATGGGTTAGTCGTCCGACACACCTCAGCCTTTTAACGGCCTCTGGGCTTTATCAAACAGACGAGAGCTGACATTATGTCAATAGAAGACAGAAATACATAAAGTGGAAGGATGAATACGAAAAGGTGTATCGGAAATTCATCACGAACTATGTTGATAAAATTCGGGTTGCCCCAGTCAAGGTCGCAATTTTAGACACAGGCTTTGACAGAGACCATTATGCTTTTGAAGCACGGGAAGGCTCGATCAAGGAAAGACGCAATTTTCACGACGAATCACTGAAGAATGTTCCTGACCATCACGGACACGGGACTTTCACAGCAAATCTCATCCTTGACTATGCTCAACACGCCATGCTCTATGTGGGCAAAATCACAGACTGGGAAAATACTGTCCCAGACTCGAGAATTGTGGCAAAGGTGACTATATCTCTCTGTCTTTGTGGGCCTGGAGGCTTATGCTGACGCAAATAGGCCATCAACTATGCAGTAGAGGAGTGGAACGTGGATATCATCTCCATGTCATTCGGATGGCCCTCATCCGAGTTTGACGGCTACCAAGTCCTACAGGAAGCAATTGACAACGCACACAAGAAACAAGTGCTCATGTTTGCTGCTGCGGCCAACAGCGGCGGCCGTCTGGGCCGGGCTTACCCAGCAAGCGCACCCGAAGTCATATGCGTTCACTCCACCAACACCTATGGGGATCGTTCCGACTTTAGCCCAACAGCAGAGCCAAACTCCATCAACATTGCCACTGTTGGCGAGCATGTCGAGTCAGCCTGGCCGAAACTGCTCTCTCGGGACAAGACAAACCCAAAATCAGTAGACACGCGATCGGGCACTTCGTACGCGACGGCCATCCTAGCCGGCATGGCAGCATTCCAGTTGCAGTATGCCAGAATGCATGTCCCATCGATTAAAGATTCACTGAAGCGGAAGAGGAACATGGAGGCTCTGCTAAGGCGATGTGCCGAGCGAGGGGCCAACTACACCCCTAGGGATGGATATGACTGTGTGGAGTTTAGTCTTCATAAACATAATCTGTACGGAAGCGAGCTGGATGGTATCAATGTTGAGATTCTGAGGGCTATCCAATACTGAGAGGGGAGTTTTAACAGGATTAGGAGAGAAAGTGACGGTGTAATAGTTAGATCCTTTGTGGCCACACTCGTAACTGCTTGCCATCTGACAGCGGAGTGCCAGCCAGCCGGCAACACTGTTGGTCGCTCGCGACACGCACATTCGATGGAATACCCAATATTCTGGCTGAAGTCTCCAATTTTCACTTTCCTTCAACATTCTTGCCCACACTCAGCCCACACCCAGCCCAAGGATCATCAGCGTCTACCACCTTTTTCACAAGCAAGAATTCTTTGTGAGTGTCCCATAGGGACCCTATAGGCATCGCTAACTGTTTTACTCCGTGATAGCAGACCATTTCGACATTTACCATGATGTCCATGATGATGCACCTCCAGCTGCTTTTGTTGGCGTTATTTGCGCTTGTTTCTGCTGCTCTGGCAGTAGAGCAATTTTTCGACGACAATTGGGATAAGGGCCCAAAGGAAAGCTACGCCTGGAATGAAGCTGAACAAATCGCCTCCCATCTCGAATCGATTGCCTGCCAGCTGGCCCAGTTTGTGGGCACCCTCAACCTGACTGCCCAAGCCGTGGACAATAGCAGTGCAGAATACTTGTACTTTTTAACCTTGGCCCTAATAATCTCAGCTTTGATATCACAATGGTCCCTATCAAAAGCCTATGTCTACCTGTGTCTGAACTTGCATAACACAAACCCAATTGTGCGAATTAGGGCATAGGGATGAGACAGGAATGAGGTACCGTATTCAGCAGAGTTAACTATTATACAGAGGAACTGGACACTGAGCAATTACATCACTTCCAGGGCTGGTTTCACATTGATGTGATTGGTGGGAGTCGTTCGTCTCAGGGTACGATACCCTTGCGAAAATGGCGAGGCATTCAGCTCGGCTGAATTCAGGAATCAGATAATGGTAGCATGTGGCAGTAGTAGTGGTGGCTCGGGCGGCGGCAGCTCAGGCACTGGCTCATATGACTGCACCTACTATGAGAAGAAAGCCTTGGAAGTCATTGACGGGACCTTTGATCCTTGCGGGCTAGGACAATGCGGATGCGCCATGCTGGAGGAACGGCAATATCTTTATGGCCTCCCAGGGCTGTACTACAACGGAACGCTGACGGTTGAACACGAAATCACGAACAACACTGCGTGGACGAGCAGCGGCAATCCTTGTGAAAACGACGATGGAAAGGCCAAAAAGTACGAATATTCCGCGCTATTATTAGTAGCACTGTCTGCAGAATCCAGAAACCCTATCCATTGGAGCCTGTACGCCTACCCTCCCGCTGCCCAGACAAACGGCACCGACAGCCCCTATCTCGACATCCTCCATAGATGGGTCTATATCCGGTCGAGCGACTTTCGGATCTCGGGTTCATTTTGTGGCGAAACCGAGTATGACTTCTACTCGCGATCCACCGCCGACCATTCCATGAGCCTTGGAGAAGTATACTGGAACACAAGCGTCAAGGATACGGGCAACAACGTCTTTTCAGCCACCGCCGAGTACCTTGGATACCCCAAGCGCGGCTTCCGTGCCTCGAGACAGGAGGATGGACTATTCTTGAGCCAGCACATCACGCTGAGCGATGTGTGCAGCATGAACCAGACGGCTAACCTGGCCATTGGCGGCCGCTTTCCGCGCAGCTACTTACCAGAGGGAAACACATTCAAGAACACTACCACGCCGACGTTTTGGCCGGACAAGGGCGCCAAGGCCGAGATGAAGGACATTGGGGCCGACTCGATGACCATGAAGCTCGACTACAAGCTTGACAACAAGGCCGCCTGGATGACCTCGCGGATCCCGAGTTGCAAGCCGGATAACGCGCTGGACCACGACTTTGAGACCTCAAACTTTATAAAAAGCCAAACCGACGGGCTGGTGTGGAACGTGTCTGCGTCAGTGACTCTGTCGTTTAAAAGAAACCTGCTCAAGGAAAACAGTACTAGGATCAACGGGACCAATGATGGGCTGCCAGTTTTTGAGAAGACGTATCTAGATCGCATTACGACGGCCCAGAAACCTGCTGATACAACCCCCAAGGGGTCAGCAGCGACGATGATGCAGTCTGCGGGAGGAGTGGGTGGTTGGGGGTTGAGCCTTTTTCTTGGTGCTTTTGTGGCCTTTATTTAATACGAGACACGCGAGATCGTGATGTATGATGATGAACTAAGTGACTAATACTGCGCTTGCCTAATACTATGCTTCCTAACGCTGTGCTTGCCTAACACTATGCTTTATAATGGAGATTCAGGCCCTGGGCCTATTGAACACGGCGAGTTCTTAGATTACTTACGGGACAGAACCCGATGGCACGTCCTCATTCCTCTTGCCACACGGCTGTGTCTCCTTCAATTTGTTTCCTAAAGGTATCTGCTGAGGAGCACTACGCTCTACACCGCACGCACAACGCATGGTCCTCATAATTGGGACATGTGGCGTCGCTGCAAGTTCCCGGCATCCCATTGGGGTGCCTAGACCATGAGTACGACTCTCGATCCAGGGCGTAATACCACTCATAGCTGCGAAAGGGAGAAATAGTCATGCGCTCGGTTAGCCACCTGTACGGTGACTGGCGACAGATGACAAGGTTAAAGTTTGAAAATCGCTGAGGATATGTTTAGCTCTAATAGGGCTATGTTTCGCTTTGATAGGTTTGTGGAAGCGATTATGCCAAAGCAATCTCACGATCTGTAGATCTGAGCATCAATTTTGGCATGGCAGACTACGAAAAACATCACCTGAAGGCCTAAGACTAGCATACTTGTACTAAACAGCTTGCCAGAGCTAATTGGTCAAAACAGAGCACAACGGCTGCAGAGCAAACAAGTACGTAGGAGACGGGATGTATTGCAGTATACCGGCCGTGCAATGAGATTGATGGGACGTCTCGGCCAAGTCGGCTCTTCGTAATTAAGACAACGGGTAGCTCGGCAGGATTGCCCAGGCTTCCGCGACATTCTGACACAGCAGCAGCGACGCTGGCGAGGCTCTTTCGCTCAAGACGGGGTGACGGCCACCGTTTCTATTTCTTCCACAGAACTCGATCGCAGGTTCTGATTGAAATGGCCTCCCAGTATCTCAGTGACACATTTTCTCTGGAGGGGAAGACGGCCATCGTCACAGGAGGCACTGGAGGACTTGGGTCCGCCATGACGATGGCGCTCGCTAGGGCTGGAGCGAGCATTATATCGATTGAAGCGCCCGGGGATACACTCTCCGAGGACCTGCAGAGGAGAGTCAAGGACATCGGATCGACAATCCAGAGCTTTGAGTGTGATCTGAGAGACGGCACTAAACTCAGAGCGTGTTATGAAGCCATCTGGGACTCTGGCGTCGTCCCGGACATCCTGTTAAACTGCGCAGGATTCATCAAGCGAAATCCCGCTGAGCTGGTCACGGACGAGGAACTTGACCTCGTGAGACCCACCCCCGCTGTTAGCGACAAGAATGGTACTGATGCTCATAGCACTTGGATGTCAACTTCAAAGCCATGTTCATCTCCTCGCAAGAGTTTGGTCGAAAGCTCCTTGCACTAGGCAGACCTGGCAAGATCATCAACATTAGCTCCATCAGCTGTTGGCAAGCAGGGACCCATGTCAGTGCATATTCCTCGACAAAAGGTGCAGTGATGCAGATGACCAAGGCGTTCAGCAACGACTGGGCGAACAAAGGGATCCAGGTGAACTGTATTGCCCCCGGCTACATGAAGACGGACATGACTGCCGAGTTCCAATCCAACCCGGAGGCGACACGGTACATCAATTCGCGGGTTCCTATGGAGCGTTTTGGGGAGCCCGATGAACTGGCCAGTGCGGTCTTATTCCTTGCTGCGCCGGGCACTACGTTTGTGAGCGGTCTCTGCATGGCAGTAGATGGAGGATTCACTGGCAAGTAGATAGCACATATGCGAAGGACCATAATCATCTATGTTGATGACTATTCTCTAGTTTCTACCCCGCTCTTGGTCGAGCATTGTATCGCACCCGTCGGTCTGATCGGCTACCAATACGGCACAGCAAGGGATCAGCCCCAGTAACTAACGCACCCCGCATTCTATATCAGCGATTGGGCTACCCACTGGACCAATACTGACAATCACAAGCTCCGGGGTCGACCGGCTACCTCGGCAACTACCAGTGCAGCCGCCATTCCATGTCCTGGCATATACAATCGGGTCAGACGGTCTGGGCTAGCAGACTGAGCATCGCCTGTCAGCCATGGACAATGCAAACACAGACTTACCCGAGAGCCGACGGAAGCGTGCTGCCTTTGTTTGCCGGATGTGCCAGCGGCGCAAGGTAAAGTGCAATGTGAGCGATTCCGGTCCGCCGTGCCGGAATTGCAGGCGCGACAACATTGACTGTGAGCCGCAACCAAGACTGGGCCATCGGTAAGTACAAGAAAGTCTCATCTACCCATTAGATGGTGTGCCAAGTTGCCAACGTCGATAATTAGTGCGGCAGCATGGAAACGGAGATTGCAGGCTCTGTCTCGTGACAGGTCAGAACAAGTGAATTCTACGCCATCCGATGCGATAGGAGAGAGGGCATTCCCCAGTGATTCTTCATCTCCGTTTGTCGACACAACTGTAGACCTTGATGCAGCACAGCCGGGCCTTTCCCCACCAGTTTCCTCTGCAGACAGCCCCATCCACGCAGCCGTGTCGCGCAATGATAATCAAGTCGCAAATGAAGACATCGGAGAGAATTTTGGCTCACTGGCCTCTACAATCGCTATCTCAGAAGACGATAGCGATGACTTGGTGCCGTACTACATAGGTTAGTCAAGTCTAGCGACTGAAACATCGCAGGAATTCTCAAATGCTGACGCTCAACACCACAGGTGATAATCGTGGATCCGGCTTTGTTACCGGCGCGGTTGATCTCAGAGGATGCTACAACAGGCTTCACTTCCTAGGCCCCAAAGACCCGCCTCGTACTTTGCCGCCCGAGGAGTTGGCTTTCTTGGAGCTGAAAGGCTGCTTTCAATTCCCCGCTTCGGCTCATCTCACAGTCATTCTCAAAACTTACTTCACATATGTGCACCCTTTTCTTCCCGTTGTGGACCCCGCAGGTCTTGTTGAGTCGATAGACCAGAAAGGGGTACTGGGCATTAGTCCATTGCTCTTGTGGAGCCTTCTCTTCACAACCAGTAGCGTAAGTCTCTTCTTCTCTAGCTTACAGCTAGGTTCTTAACCTGGCCATAGTTTCTCGACCAAGATTCCTTGAACGAAGCTGGCCACAAGTCGAGGAAGTCGTTCAAGAAGTTTACATACGAGAGAGCAAAGGTAGGCCAACAGACGTCCCCTTCATCTGAACGAAGCTGACTTGACTAGGCCTTGAACGCACTCGAGTATGAGCAGAACAAGATTACACTTCTCCAGTCGGCCCTTCTCCTCAGCTTCTGGGTTAATGATGCAGACGACCGTGCAGGGGCGTGGCACTGGAACGGAATAGCCATTGGCCTCTGCCACACGTTGGGCTTACATCGTGATCAAAGAAGTCGATATCCTGTTGGCAAGACGATTTCCGAGAGAACATTTCGGCACTGGCAAATCCTCTGGTGGACATGCTACTCTCGTGAGGCATGGTTATCCTTGGCGTTGGGCAGACCTATGCGGATTCGGAGGGCGGATAGTGACCAGCCTTGGCCATCTCTTTTCGACATTGAATCTCTCTCGCAGCATCTCCCAGAGGCCATGAGGATGAAGTACTTCCCAGAGTGCTATACCAAGTTTCTTAAAGAATGGGTTAGGTGGATGAGTCTTACAAAGGCGCTGGGTGACATCCTGGCCAACATCTACCAGGTCCCGGCAACAGATTCACCTCTTAGTGAGCTGGAGCGAATGGAAGACTGTGTTCGCTGTCTCGAATCCCCTCCCCTGAAGAGGAGCGACAACTTGGATAAGACTACCATTCTGCATCAGAGGCAAATTGACTTGTGTCTTGAGTAAGATGGCCTTCTGGGACTCGAGTATCGGATTCTGACAGTTTGGAAGAGCAGTCATCATTACTCTTTACCGGCCGAGCATCCTGAATTATCAGGACCTGGCTGTCCGATTTCAGTCTACAGCATTTCAAAGAACAAGAAACGCTGCCTCAAACTGCAGTAGCATCCTCAGCGACCTCATTAACATTGATCTGCTTCACTACTGTCAGTCCTACACGTATGTGCCGTCCTTGTTTCCAACTAAGAGGGCCATCTAATCATCTTTGCATACACAGTGTTGTCGCCCTCATGCCAGTGATGCAAATACATCTGATGGAGTCAGCATCACCGAATTTGATCATGCGGAAGGTCGGCAACCATCACTTGGACATGTGCATGATTGTTATGGAAGAACTGCGCAAAACATACTGGGGTGCTGATTTTGTGGCCAAGTTCTTCAAGGCAGCTCTTCAAAAGATTTCTTCATCCGCCGCTGTCAAGAACAACGCAGTCTCTGTAGACGAGGCTGGGATCCAGAGAGAAACGCAGCAGTTACTTCTACCAACGGACTCGGCCACCCTGGCACATCATTCTACAAGCGATCATCGCGGTCTTGACAATGATGCTTCCCCTGCCAGCCTGACGATTGATCCTAGGTTTGTCATCAGTTTCCATTCATACAGAAGTTACGTATCTAAGTTATTGAACAGTGCATTTGGCGAGTTTGGCGGTTCTACCGACTTTAGCGGCCTACTGAGTGCTGTGACCTTTAGTGATGCATGGTGGCTTAGCAACACGGAAGAGATTTACTAACTCGGCTACTGTTCATTCCAAGAACCTACGGATGGTGAGCCATAAAGCGAGCGATTCTACAACTGTTCAGGTAACTTCAATAGTCCGAGCAGAGTTAACATGATTCACTGCTACATATGCTAGCCGCGAGTTCCCAATCTTCGCACCCAGGATAGCAGGCTTCTGAGGGGATTGCCGCTCATTCCTAGAGCTTAGTGATGAGCTTTCCCTGATTCGTGCCTTCATACAGCCCCATCCAAACCTTGGGGATGTCTTCAAACGTGGAGGAAACCACCGTCTCACTGCTGTCATCAATGGTAATCCTACCTTGCTGCGCTGCCTCAGTGAAGACATTGATGACTGTAGGTAATTGTTTGAGGTAGTCCAAGACTACAAAACCGTGAAGCTTAAGCCGCTGCGTGATTACATCCTGCAGAATCGTCAGTCGAAGAACCGTAAGATGAGACCAACTATCGAACCTCGAAATGTGCAAACTGCGTTTTTTCTGAAATACTGTTGTATCTCGAGACGGCTCCGCTAGCAATACTTTTAGTCTCCGACATGCATCCGTCGGATGAGGATTGCTTACCATAGCGCAACCCGACCTCCCTGTCGCAGGCGTGTAAACATGAAATCAAGAATTTCGCCTCCAACGTTGTCTGTGTCCGTGATTAGTCCTGCCTGTAGGAAATGATGAGCATGGTAGACGAACCGAAGAAGACGTCTGCGTGATCATGTGTGATCTCGGCGAGATCCTTGTAGAATGTGGAAGATTTGTAGTTGAAGCAATGGTCCGCACCCAGACCCTCGACAAAACGGCACTTTTCATCGGTTCCAGCAATCCCAATTACCTGGGAGATTTAGTCGTTCGCTCAACCAACACATCAACAGCTGCTCACCTTCTTGCACCCGATCAGCTTCTTGGCCACCTGGACCGCCATGCTACCAGTAGCACCGGCTGCGCCACTGACAACTACGATATCTTCGCTGGTGGCCTTGACAATTTCAACAAGCCCGTAGTATGCAGTCAGCCCGGTAATGCCAAGGGCTCCGAGGTACTGAGTGATGCTGAAGCCAGAGCCTTGGGGAACGACAATGCACTGGTCCTGGTGCATGGTGGAGTACTCAGCCCAGCCTCCGGACGCCAGGACAATTGATCCTCGGGGGATCTTTTCCGATTTAGAATCTATCACTTCAGAGAGTGACCGTGATCGCATTTTATCGCCGACTTGCACGGGTGGAATATATTCCCGCGGCCGGTCTTTGCTGGACGATATCCAAACGCGCTGGGCGGCGTCATTGGAAATAAAGAGCGTTTTTAGGAGAACCTCGCCCTCTTTAAGACCCGGAATCGGGACTGTAAGCAGCTGAAAGGTTGCATTGGGTCCCTCTAGTTTGGGATACGTGGAGGGGTGGTGGGCGAGCTGCCATTGTCGAGTCTCGGTCGGAATAGTTGCCATGATGATGGGGTGGATGTTGTTTTGCACGCAAATGGTACACCATGGCTCATCCCCTGAGGGATTCAATTATTATCCCGCGGGTAAACATAATGTCTGTCTCGTGACTGACGCTGCGGCAGGATCCCGAGTTTGCCGCTGGTTGGCTCAAGCCCTCCCGAACTAACCGAACCGAGACCACACTAAGCCTCCCGTTAGGCTTAGGCTTCCTCAAAGATGCGCCCGGTAGTTGAGGCGAGGAATGTGCTAAGCAACCGAGAACAGTTTAGGCTTTGGGGTGTGGCTTATTCAATGAGGACACATCCGCAGAGCTTTGTGAGCTTGTCAACATATGCTCTCACCACTCTTTCGTTGACCAACTTCAGAGAGCCTGGCGACATCTCACAGCCGACAATGCCTTCTGCGGGTGGAATGAGAGTCGTCATCGTAGGCGGAAGTGTTGCCGGCCTCACTCTAGCCAACATGCTTGAGAGGGTCGGCATCGACTTTGTCCTCCTGGAAGCTTACGGAACAATCGCTCCCCAAGTTGGCGCCAGTATTGGACTTCTGGGCAACGGCTTACGCATCCTGGACCAGATTGGGTGCTACGAGGCGCTTCGAGAGGCAGCCCCAGACTCGCTGCAGTCGATAATGCTAAGGACCGCGACAGAGGCCTTCGTGTATCATCGAGATTTGGATCCTCTCATCAGGAAAAGGTAATTCATCCTCATACATAAGGCCGTCATGCGCTAACAACGATGGAGGCTGGGTTATGAGTTCAATTTCATGGACCGGCAGACTCTCCTTCAGGTTCTATTCGACAACATCAAGGACAAGTCAAGGGTACTCACGAACAAGCGCGCGACCCAAGTACAACTCAATGAAGAAAGTGTCTTTGTTCGGGTTGAAGACGGCTGCGAGTACCGCGGCGACATTGTCGTCGGAGCCGATGGAATTCACAGTATCGTACGCAGGGAAATGTGGTCGTTGGCAGAGCGACTCCAGCCCGATCACTTTGGCCCAGAACCATGGAAAGGCAAGTGCAGTGCGAAATTCTATGGGGCAAAACCCCGTGCTGACCTGAAATAGAGATGAAATGTCAATACGGATGCATCTTCGGCATATCAGATCCCATTGGGCATTGGGGAGGCGGTGACTGCAGTAACGTCTTTCGAGACAAGTTTTCATACTTCATCGTCGGAGGACCAGGATCTCGCGTGTACTGGTTCTTCTTCTTCTCCATCGGTGAAGCGGTATCGGGTTACGATATTCCAACCTTCAAGCGAGAGGACGAATACCAGATTGCTGCGGCTCATTTTGAGGATATTGTCGATGAAGGCGTCACCTTTGGAGACTTATATCGCAGCAAGCGTATTTCTGTCTTGACTCCCCTTCACGAGGTTGTATTTACCAAGTGGCATTTTGGCAGGATCATGACTATTGGCGATGCAGCACACAAGGTAAGAGTCGGAAATTTAACTCCCGCGAAACAGGAACTGACATAGATCGAAGTTACATCCCCTAGGCGCCCAAGGCGGCAACTCTGCCATCGAGACTGCCGCTCTCCTTGTCAACGAACTCCATAAAGGCCCTGGTAAGGGAGGGTGGAGCGAAGAAGCTTTCAGTGACATCTTCCGCAGAGTGACGGAAGCCCGACGGGACCGGGTCGTGGCTCTCAAGAACAAAGCACATTTGAGGCAAAGAATGGAGGTCCTTGACGGGGCTTTTTTGAGATTTCTTTCCTTCCATGTCCTTCCTAGGCTTGGGAGAGAAACGATTTTTCAGCGAATTTTTGCGGATATCCACCCATCTCAGAAACTTGACATGCTTCCGGTACCGCATAGATCAAAGCAGGTCCCTTTCCAGGATGAGCTTCCTGGAAAGATTAAGAACACAGCGAAGCGCGCAAAGTTGTGCGTCCTGGTCTTCTTGATTTTGTCCGGCATTGCAGCTATCCGTGTCTCCACGCAGAAAAAGATGGCAACTCTAGACGATGTCGAAGAGGTTAATGCTCACACAAGTATCGCATTCCGGGAGAACGCTGTTCTTCCAGTCTTGGTCGCTTGGGTTGCCCATAACTGTTTCGGACAGAGCACCTTGTCACCCCTCGTCTTGTAAGTACTTAGGCGGTCAGAAGGAAGAACGCTCCGCTTACTTGGCTCTAGATGTTTGTTTCTTTTCACAGCTCAGAGGGTTGGGATTGCTGCAGTTTCTGCTCTCCTTTACTCTATTGATATATTCCGTCGTGCAGATATGCGAGGGCTACTTCTGTTTGGAAGACCAGTTGGACACGACGTCAGCATTTCGGCAGCTCTTTTCGCCATTCTGCTAAGCTTCACTGTCAAGTTACTCCGTCCTCTCCATCCAGACGACTCATCCATTATGCGCCAGATGCAATGGCCTGTTTTGGTCGGATTGCTTGATGGGGGTGTTCGCTTTCTACTGGCCAGGTCTAAGCACCAGACCACAACTTTCGTGGGCCAAAAAGGCTCCATTCCGTCAAGGCCTATATATGGTGTGGTGTTGCTTGTCGGGGTGGCAATTCACATCTCGAGTCTCCCCAAAATCTGGTCAATCGACAATTCTGGCGCCGACTCTGGTCCTTTCGGGCCAACTGATGTCTTACTGTTTCTCTCAGCGAGCACAGCGTGGCTGATGGTGAGGGGCTGGTTAGCTAAATGTATGGGAATGTTGGCTTCTCCGTCATTCGTCGTGGTTTCTGTTATAGCTATAGCCTCTGTTGTTCTGGGTCCTGCCTCGACAATGTCTCTGCTTTGGTGGTTTCAGGATTCCGTCATGCTTAAATACGTTGGCGAATAAGTTTAAGTGAATGGGTTTACCATAACCTCGGTCAGATCCAGAGCTCATTTTCGATAAATAGTAGTCCAGACTCCAGAGCCTTGTTGAGCTACGCGTTTGCGATATATTAATGAAAGGGATTCCTCTCCGCTAATGAGCTGCTAGGCGCACAACCTCATTCTTCTAGGCGTCATCGGATGGATCAAAGCAAAGCATTGAAGAGCATTTGGAATGAAAAGAGAGATCCAACGATATGACATTGTGCATCTAAGAATCGTTCATTGGAAAACAATTCTGGCGTCATTGTAGAATCTTCATATCTGCGTTGTCCAAGTACCACGTAGTGTCTCCTCCCATATTCTCAACCTCTGTCATTCCATTGCCAAAGTAGTCATACAGCTGTCTGTTCTTCATCAAGGTCCACTTGAAGTCTTCCCACCTGGGGTTCTGAAACATCTCAAAGTAGTGGAGCCGACTTCCCCCGTGGAGAAGATTAATTCTCCCATCCGCTGTTCCATTCTTGAACGTGGATGAGCAGTTCGAGGTCCACACAGTGTGCTCGAGGTACGCCTGGTGATACTGATCAAGGGCATCAACGCAGTCCTGGCGAGACTCAAAGGATGCGTATCCCTCTCTCTGCGTCTTGTTGATGATGCGAACAAAGTAGTTTGTTAGTTGCTCGATGGCGGGGATAAGAGAACCATGAGCAGCAGCAGTGGCCGGTCCCAAGTAATCTATCGTCACGTCAACACCTCCAGCATCAAGTCTCAACACTACGCTTACGGAGATAGTTTGGGAAATTCGGGACTGCTAGGCTCATATAAGCCTTGGCATTCGGCGTCCAGTAATCGCCGAGAGTTGTTCCCTGTGTTCCAGTGATGGGGTACTTTGGCTTGTATGACAGGTCAAACCCGGTTGCGCAGACAATGGCGTCGGGCGTCAGGATGGTGCCATCATTGAGCACGATAGACTTCTCAGTGAATCTTTGGGGCGCACCCCAAGAGATTTCGACATTGTCTCGGGCCAATGCTTCTAGATATCCAGTACCGGGAGTCGGCCTTTACACATCAGCCCAATTCGATTTGAATCACGGTCCAGAGACTCACCTTCTGCAGCCAAGGTCGAAACTTGGGATCAACTTGTCAATCAACTCAGGTTTAGCCTGAAGTATTTGCTTCATGTGATTTTCGGTTAGCTTTCTCGCGTTTGCTTGCTCGGGTGAACCCTTCAGATAATTGTTGTGTCGTAGGTTGAGTGTGGATTCGATGGCCTTGCGATATTCCAAAAATGTCTCAGGATGGTCTCGCCATTTTTGTTTTTGCTCCTCGGAATCTGGAGAGATATTACTACACTTTCATTTGAATATTGCGGGCCTTCTCACACTTGAAGTTGCGTCCATTGTCCGCAAACGTGGCAGCGATGACTGGTGTGACCCATGTGGGCGAGCGCATCACAACTGTGAGCTTCTTGGCGACTAAACGCTATAGTTAGCAACAGAAGAGCGTGTGAAATCTGGTGAGTAGACTGACTGGGCCCCAGAGCTGCCGTAATCTGAATGCCGCTGGATCCGTTGCCAATCACTACGACCTCCTTGCCCTCGAAACTGAAATGTTCATTCCAGGCAGCAGAGTGCATGATTTCCCCTTCATATGAGGAGATACCGTCAATATCAGGCCACTTCCAGTTGCTTTAATTGTCAATGTTAGCACTGGGCCTTTGAAACTTGGGGAATTCCCTACTTGATGATACCGCCGGCGTTGATGAAGAAGTCTGCTGTGAAGACGGCTGGCTCCTTGGTGTCGATATTAATAGCCTGGATGCACCACATCTGGTCATCTTCATCCCATTCAGCTTCAGTAACCTCATGTCCAAAGCGAATAAATTCGTTCAAACCATACTGTTCGGCCACTGTCTCGAAGTAGGACTTGATCTCCTTGGCGCCAGAGTAGCTGCGCAACATTAGCCCAGCGGAAATTTTGTCCGTAGAACGACAGCACTGACAATTCGGTCCAGTCGGCGCTGGGTGCCCAAGTATATTGATAGATTGCCTGCGAAAATTAGTGCTGCGCATCGCTTTACGACCACCGCTTTCGTACCGAAGGAATATCACAAGCACATCCCGCATAGCTTCAGAAATGTCGAAGTTAGAAACCATCTATCTGATTGATCATGAGACGAACTTGTTCTCAAGCCAGGTACCACCGATGCCCGAGTTTTTCTCTAGGATGATCAAGTTTGCGTTGGAGATGCGGCCTTCCTTGAGCTCGCGGGCAAATGAGAGCCCACTAGCCCCCGCACCGACGCAAACGATGTTGATCTTTCGCGCTGCCTTCATTGGCTGCTTGCCTTTGAAAAAACTTGCAGAGTGTTGATACTGCTCATCAAAGCCCTTGGCGGAGTTGCCATTTGCAGGTTCGGAAGACATCTCGAGACTGACAGTGGTGACTCGGAATAACTGGGGATTGGCGGATCAGCTTTTACTCGTCGCATATTCATTGACAAAATATTTATCTAGTGCCTGAATAGACTATTGTGCCTAAAAGTGGCATCCCCGGCACTCAATTTCGGTTATCTCGGCAGCCTTGGGTACGTCGGTTAGGGGGAAAAGTCCACCAGCCACCCCACCTACACCCTGACCTAACAGTCGCCCTGCTTTCCGTTCAAGTTCGCTAGGTTTAGTCAAGGTTAAGTTTTAACGCTAAGATTAGGGTGCCCGGTAATCTGTACACACGGTCAGTTTTAGGTACAGGCTGGTCAGTGGTGCGGAAGCAGTGCCGCCGAAATAGCCATCCGCTGACTCTAATAAGCAAGACACTGAAAAATTTGAGACCATCAATCTTTATGCTCTACAAAGCTCTACGAAACAGACGTAGAGGGTTGCTATATGTTGTCGGCAATAACTGAAATTAAACACAAATTCCCACGGAATCTGCTAACTATCCTAGCAAGCATACGCGGATCTTGTGCTTTGTGAATCTCTAGTCAAATTCCAGTCATATCAATTCTTGATTTAGATTCCATGCGCTGCTCTGAGCGCATTGGCAACATCAGCTACATACATTTGTGTCTTGTTCAACGAAAGAATCTGCACAAACGAGTGGGTGACTCCAGTGTAGAGTTTCATCGTGACGGGCACGCCCGCGGCCTCCAACTTCTTGGCGTAAGAGTAGGATTCGTCTCGCAAAGGATCAACTTCTGCGGCCCCGATGAAGGTTGGACAGATCCCACGCACATCTCCGTCAATAGGGTCTCGAACCGCCTTATCCAGACCAGCAAGACTGGGGGCGTAGAGTGAGCGAAAGTACTTCAACAGATCCCACCCCAGCTGAGGTGCAAGTTGGTTTTCCACCATTGAGGCGAATGGCGACTCCTCAGGCGAGTCGACATCGACCGAAGAGAGTGCTGGTACGCCCATCGTGGCTAGTTTGGTCAGTCTCACAGACCAATACGGTCCTTTTGTCTACACACCTATCACGAGGGGAATCTTCTCGTCTCTTGCGCGTTGCTGCACATATGCAGAGATGTGCCCTCCTGCCGATATCCCACCGATAGAGATGGAATCTCTTCTCCCATTGACCTCGGAAGCATTGTCATACACCTGTCTAAATTTAGCGAAAGGATTGTCGGAGAGCCAAGGGACGGACCCATTTCAAGCCAGCCCAAGCATCCTCGTGTCCTTGGAGGATGGTATTTTCTTAAGTCATAAATCAGTAAGCTCTTAGTGTCGGGGAATGGAATACCACTGAAAGGCTTACCGGGACAGAAGCGGTAGTCAACATCAACAACCACGAGTCCTAGCTCGTTCCTCCAATGCAAACAGTGATCGGAGTCGGTGCAAAGCCCGCCCATGACAAACCCTCCGCCTGCTGATGTTCAGAGCTGTTCGCAGGTTGTGAAACACTATTTCCTTCTTACCGTGGTAATTCACGTGTACCGGCCATGGCCCAGGCCCGTACTTTTCCACGTCGGGGCTGTAGACCCGAACGGTGAATGTAGCGCCATCAAAGGACTTGATCTGAATGTCCTTTACAAAAGGGAGGTCGGTGTAGTCCTTTTGCCACTCATTTCTGAAGAGCTCCGGCCTTGAGCGGACCAGGGCGAGATCAATGTCGGTGTTTGGGAGGGGTCCGAAGACTCTGTTGAAGAATTCAATGTAGTCGGCATCAAGCCTGCCGAGGAAGTCGGGGTGGATTTGTACCATGCTGCGGGTAAGCGATCTAGAGTAATTGAGAATAGGTATGCTTGATTTTAACGTTGAGCGTCGGAAGCCTTCTAAATAAATACTCCAAGACGGTAGGCTGACGCCGTCGGGGACTTCGGCAAGGATAAAGTGCTGATAGCCTACCTCGCAACAATCCTGGTCTGTCCCCAACGAGTCAGACGCCGAATTCGGAAGTCCATGACCACTTGCGTACGCGGATTCGAGGCAGCTTTAGCAGCCAACAATTCCCCAAAGTTCCTCCGCTGACGCTCTCGCTGCCTCAATCCGACCGCCATGCCTATGACTGCATCAAAAGTCGAACGTTTGGCCCACCATATTGACCCGGATGACGCGGTTCACACGTATGTGCCCCATGAAATCAGGCAACTCAACGTCTGCGCTTACGGCAAGCGGTATACGATGCCTGCATGGAGCGGATGTGCCATAGCCGTATGGACTCTGGGTTCTGGTCGATTTTTCAATCCGCTTTAGTATCAAAGGACACGTCTCCTGGAAGCATCATATAGAGCGCCGGGTGTCCAGAGCGGATATGGGTATGCTTTGCACCAGCCGAAGTGCTTGACAATACGCGGTTTGGCACGAGATGATGCGGCCCATTGCTGCTCCATGTTGACACGTAGGGCCAGTGATAGGCTAGAAAGGATGGGTGTGAGGGACGACTCATAGCATGCTGGAAGCTCAGTCGTTGCCAGTCCGACTTGAGCCGACAACACCGAATTTAAGAGCGTGTTACCCAGCAACAGATTTGCAGGACACTTGTTGTGATGCGAAAGTAGTTACCCCGCTGAGGTCATAAGCGCGGGGAAGGGAGCTCTGTCGTCGGGCACAGGCACGTGGGCGGGCGGGATCCCTTGACTAGCAGCCCGAGTTATGCCGTGCACGGATTTGTGTTTCGGGAGATCATCAAGAAGCCACGCCGAGTTGCCGCCGTCGTCCGATATCCGCGAGCGAAGCTTCCCGAAGCTCCCCGACAGGGCAAAAGAGAACATCTCTTGGTCCGCATTCCCTGAATGACATGCCCTGAGCAGGCGGCAGTCTCGACAAGGGAGCCTTGACGGCCATCCAGGCACACAACAGCGAGGGAAAAGTTTGTCATGACAGACTGCCAGGTTTCTTGGCAACTTTGACTTCGATCCATTCCAATTCCCCTGAGCATCGAGCGTCTCGGGCGGCCTTATCGTGTGCATGAATCTTGCTTGGGACTTTTGAAATAAGCCGCCAAGGCACTTCGCCCGCTTCGTCATCGGTGCCTGATGCCGTTTAGGCAAAGCAAGAGGCGAAAAAGGAATCCCCATCTACCAGGAAGACCATTATCAATTTCATGGTCATGAAAGAGTGCCCCACAATGGGTCTCGAGGCACTACCACTTAGAAGGATGATCCTGGCACGCAGTCAAGCTGACTTAAACAGCACGTCTTTGTCGCGGTCAACACAATGGGGCTCGGTGGCTGAAGTATCTCATCAATTTGGACGGTCTTCCACTACAGGCTAGCTCAGATCGTCCGGTCTGTGACAGCAGACGCAGAGCGGCCGCTGTATGGAGCTTTCAGGGCGACCCATGTCAGCATGACAGGTGTTTCACGCGCAAGCCCCAGGCTCCAGCATGGGTACAAATTTCTACGTAATGGGGCAAGACAGGGCATTCCACAAGGGTATCAAATCCTGAAAATTTCGAGAATAGCTCATGCAAGTATGCACCCAACCTGCGCGTTCGTCTCCGAGGGTTGCATCCAGCTCCCTAGGCCGCCCATCAGCCCTACGCCATGGTTGCAACCGGTATTCCCGCACTCTCAGGATAATGGCAAATGACTCAAGGCGTTTTCGCTCTTACCGATAACGGCAGCTCTATATTATTGCACTATCATACCCCGCCCTTGTCAAAGGATTCTTGCGTCAGCCATTTGGGCGAGCGAAGGATTCCCTTGCATAGCGGCGTCATGCGACGAGATAGCGTGATTTTATCACATTCAGCCTGTTCAGTCCTAGTGCGGTGGGAAATCTACCATCCCATAATGTTTAACACGCCTCTTTTTCGCGTCTGCTTGATGTCACAGTAGATCTCGTTTATTCGTATTTTCTCCTCCTTTTCCATCTCCTACAAGACAGCCGCCACACAAGAAGATACCGACATGAAGCTTCTCTCTCTCTTTTTCTTGGCCTTGGCCCAGCTCAGTCTTGCTGCCGACTGCAGTAACCGACTGGTTAGGGAGTCTATCCCGAAGTGGATGTATGAGAGCGCCCAGGAAGCCATGTGTAACAACCTCCAATGCGAGTGGCACGCCAACTGTAACGTCGAAAGGACTGGTTTCAGCAGCCTGGGTAACTATAAAACTGGTGTTACCATCTCTCGAGTCAATGTGAGAAAGGACTGGGCTGGGTTCCCAGCGTGCTGGGTAAGTGTTGAACCAGATCAATGAGGATATGCAATGTCGCTAACCTGAAACTAGAATGCGACCAAAAACATCATCGACCAGTGCCTCGGCAGCGGGAACAATGAAGGCACCTGGAAGAACGAGCGAGAGAGTTACATCATCAAGGTTGTCGGCCCTGGACCTTGAGCTGTGCCTGCGCGCAAGGGGATACCGAATTGCATAGTAATGGGAGAGCATTTCTTCGCCTGTGTTGAATGGAGGGCTTAGATTTTAGATTTAGATTAGACAGTCGCCGGACTTTTGCTGTGTCCAGGCTGTCTGTAGATTTTGGGGTATTCATTAGATGGTATTATTGCATTAGATCTGAGCGTGTTTGAGCACTTGCATAAACAGTAAAGCTGTTGGATGCACGTGCAGTTGTCAATATCAATTCTTTTTTCGGACTTTCGCTAATGACCACCGAGTCTCATCGCCTTCGCCTATCCGGAAACAAGTTCGAGACGGCTGTCTCTTTGAACTTGCCACGAGGCGATCTGTTCTAGGCTGCAGACTAACTCCATGGAGCACACCCGCTTTGACACCTAGCAAGCTCTTCGACTGGCATTTTAGTATAAGGGATGGTGTCTGATTCGAGCTTGAAGCAAGTTGGCGGAGGGGTTTTCAGCACCCTAAGTTCTCGGCCCTGCCAGAAAGCACTCTCGGGTTAGGGTCAGACTGTACTACCCTAACCCTATATAGAGAAAGGACAAGGGGCCCCCCGAACCAGGAGGGGCCGAGAAACCCCTCCGCCAACTTAGTGACTATAGACCAGCCACATTATCATATGTTAGCTTCTCGGCCTTGAAGAGTAGAAAAGGGAAACTGGGCGCCGTTAATCTCGAGACCGTGACGCTGTGGCATCCACTTGAGCTGATTGCCTGATGCGGAAACATTCTGCCTGGAGTTCATGCATCTACATCCCCAGGCTCGGTGAGCTATCCGCGACGCTCCATGGCGATGACTGCTCTATTTTGTCCCCCAAGTCCTAGGCTATGGTAATGTCGAAGGGTATAGTTTCATACCCTCAGGGGGCCTCACGCCCTCTATTCCGTCCCATTCCAGGGAACTCAGCTCGTCTAAGACTCCAAAGTCCACGGAGTATTTTATCTCAATTAAGGCTAGCACCAGATGTTTTTTTTTTCCCGATCAATTCTTTCGCCTGCGCTATTCCACATTAGGAAAACGAAACCCGCAGCATCGCCAACAGCGCCTTTGTCACACCATGTGCCAGGGCAACGGTCGTCTGCACATTCGACCGGTGGACAGCGAGTCTGGGGAAGCTCACCGAACTACCTGTCAAGAGCGGGCAAGTAGACTAAAAAATCTGGGGAAATGGGGAGAAATTGGGGATTCGTTTGCGGGGCAGCAAATCACAGTGAGGCCATTTCCCCCTCCAGAAGCTGCCCACACTGGATCCAGCTTTGCTTCACTAACGAGGGCCCCATGACTCGGTCAGTTTCCATGCTGGCCATGACACAATATATATAGTCTCGCCAGTCTCGGCTCTTGTTGGAACTCTTCAGAAATCAGCTCTACATCTGGATTCGGGTTGCGTTGTTGTATTCACCACTCGTCTCTTCTCAGCTTTCAGACACCCGCCTCCCAGTCAAAGCAAGCGTTTCTGCAAAGAAATAATCCATCAACTGCAAACATGGCGCAGTCCCCTGATACATCTGACCCCGTCAAGATGGAAGCCAAAGAAGACAGGGCCTCCATTTCCGAGCTCGAGGAGCGCAACCTCGGCGGCACGAGCACCAAGACGAACACCAGCCTTCTCGACATGATGCGCCACCAACCCTTTGTCCTCGGTGCTGCCCTGCTGGCATCGTGCGGAGGAGTATCTTTTGGCTACGGTGAGATGCCATCTCAACTTCATGCCATGTCAACTAACGCGGCTCCCCAGACCAGGGCGTCATCTCCATCATCCTCGTCATGAAGCAGTTCCAGACCCAGTTCCCCGAGTGCCACCCCGGTAGCCCCGGCTACGGATTCAACACGGGCTTCATGACGGCCATGCTGGAGCTCGGGGCCTGCATCGGCTGCCTGACCTTCCCGTACATCTGCGACAAGATCTCCCGCATATGGGGCCTGTTGGTTGCCGTCGTCATCTTTTGCATTGGCGGAGCTATTCAGACAGCTGCCCGCAACTACGCTACCCTCGTTGCCGGCCGCACCGTCGGGGGCATCGGTGTTGGCGGCTTGGCCATGGGTGCGCCGCTATACATCTCCAAGATTGCTCCCCCCGCGTTTCGTGGCGCCTTTCTGGTGCTCGAGTACCTCGCCATCGTGGTCGGGGCCGTTGTCGCATACTGGATCACGTACGGGACAAAGGACATCCAGAGCGACTGGGCCTTTCGCCTACCGTTCCTTCTCCAGGTTGTCCCAGCTCTCTGCGTCGGTCGAGCGACTTGTTGGTCGTCTCAGGAATGAGGAAGTAGGCATAGATGCCTGCTGTAGTACACATGACACCAAAGAAGAGATATGTGCCCCAGCCCACCTTGAGTAGCATCTCGGGGACGACGACACCAATGACAAAGTTGGACAGCCAGTTGACGGCCGAGCCAGCACCTACTCCCTTGGCACGCTTGGAGACGGGAAAAACCTCTGCGGGATAGCCCCAGGAGATGGGTCCGTAGGAGACGGCATAGCAGGGAATGTAGGCATACAGAATTCCTTGGTATTCTTCCACTACCTCTGCGTCGTCAACTGCGGCCCCGCGGATCCTGGCCAGGACGACGAGGCATTCGTCGTCGCGGCTGACCATGGCCAGCCAAGGGGGCGAGTAGGGGAAGAAATGGATGCCGAGGTCATTCGTCATGGGGGCGTAGAATAGTTCCTAGTTAGGCTGTACCACAGGTAGCCAAGGTGAATTGAACCTCATTTGTGGTAATAAGAAGTCTGTCTGTGCTATTGGGGCCCATGTGTCTGCAGCTGTTTGTTTCCGAGATTGTATCAGCCAAAACCCAAGATGCGCATGACTATGCAGGTCCACTCTGTAGGGAGATTTCAGGTGACGGATCCATAGGAAAGACGCAAGGGCAAGATAGATTGGGTATTAGACGCCTTCCAAGCTTGAGGTATGTCATAATTAATCACACAATTCTACAGCAGGTGATGGGCAAGAACACGATTAAAGTCGTGGCTAGGTAAGCTTTGCTCTATATGGCCAGTGTCTCGGTTACACAACGCTCCTTGTTTTCCCCCTCCGCTACACATCTATCCAGTCACTTTGCACTCTCACTGTCTTGTTTAATCCTGCATCATCGTCATTCTTGTCATTCCATAATCCAACGGCCCTACACAAGGCGGCAAATACTCAAACTCAGCCCGCCTTGACCTCTCGCTTCCAAATCTTGACAGGAAGCTTGCCCACCAAGATGTTGAAAGCCTCGATGCGCTCCAGCTCGAAATCAGGTGTTGCCATGGCAAACTCATACCGGTGAACAAATGACGCAAGAACCATGACCTGCTCAAGAATGGAAATGTTGCGACCGATGCACCCTCGCGCACCGGCCGAGAAGGGCATGTAGTACGGCTCCATCTTCTTGCGCTGCTCCGCATCGAGGAAGCGCTCCGGCCGGAACTCCTCCGGGTCGGGGAAGAACTCGGGGAGGCGGTGGGAGCTGTAGATGGTCATGCTGACGCTGACATTGCCTGGGATCCACTCGCCCATGATGTGAGAGCCCTCAGAGGGGGTGCGGCGCGGGAGGCCAGCCGACGTTGGGGGCAGGAGGCGGAGACTCTCGTCGATGACGGCACGGAGATATGGGAGGTCCTTGACCTTGTCGTACGAAGCGATGGGCTCATCGTCATCGTGGTCCAGGACGGAATCAACCTCCTCGCGCAGCTTGGCCAGCACTCGAGGGTATTTCATCAGGAGCCACATGTGTTGCGTCAGTGCAATGGCGGTCGTATCGCTCCCGGCGTTGATGATGGCGGCGCAGTCGGCGTAAATCTCTCCCCATTCGAGGTTGTTGGGCATCCCGTTCTTGTCTTCCATCAGGCAGGAAAAGAAGTCGTCGAGCTTCTCGCCCGCCTGGTATCGCCGTAGTCGTCTAGCAATCTGGTGGTAGTAGGCATCGCCAATGGTCGAGCCTTCAGCCTTGACCTGCTTCCACGGCTGGCCGGGGACAGAGGAGAGAATCCACTTGACCCACGGCCAGAGCTCGTAGTCCCAAACCCATGTAGCGGAGAACCAGGCATCCTTATCTCGGGCGTGGCGGTAGGTAGACTTGTACAAAGTGCCGTCGAGTTTCTCAGCAGTGACTTCGTCCTTTCCAGTGTCCAGCAGGTCGACCTCACCGGACAGGGCGATGTTGAGGATAGCTTCAATGGTCCAGAGGTTGAACCAGTGGCTGAGGTCGGTATTGACATCAGCGGGGCTCGGGATATCGGACTCCCTCATCGGAGCCGTGCAGTGTTCGTCGAGCTGCTTGAAGAGCCTCTCAGATGTATAAGCAACCTTGAACTCCCACTTCTCGAGGTTCTTGAGGGCAAAGGCCGCTGACAGGACCTTGCGCTTGGAGGCGTGATGGGGCTTGTCAACAACATCAAACAGGTGGCGGTGGGTACCAGCCAGGATAGACTCCTTGATATCCTTGGTACAACGGGTTCCATGGCCGTAGATGTCCTTGACAGCCCGGGGCTCGTAGAAGGACAGGGCATTGGGACCGACGCGGAGGACAGGCTCGCCCCTGCGCTTGTGTTCGAGATAGAGATCGCGCGAGCGGAAGCCGCCAGAGCTGAGATAACAGTGCCTCAAGTCTGTCAGAGGAGACAGCCATGAGTAGCTGGGGTACTTTCGGAGCCCCTTGGGGTCGACAAAGTATCGGATAACTGGCAGGACGAAGAGGTAGAAGCCGAGGGACAGCGCTGCGACTCCGGCAGCGATGAGGGAAAGCATGTTGGGCAAACGGAGCGAGTTGGGAGAGCGAGAGTGCCCTAGAAAGAAGAAGAAGAAGAATGGCTGAGGGTGAACTGGTCCAGTCTGGCCATGCGGATGCTGTCTCCTCTATATCTCTACCAAGAGGGAGAAGATGGATCACAATGGGATCCTGTATTATACAGCATATCCTTGGACCCCGCAGTGCCTCGACCCCGGAATGTCCTTCCTGCTGCGTTCAATCGAGAAGTCAAGCATTGGAAGTCCGCGAAGACGATGGTGGGCCTTGTGAGCAACTTTGCTTCTTCCCCGCGAAGCTAGGCCTGCCATCCGGGGGCGTGCTGCTAGTCTGTCTAGTGGGACTGGCCGCGGCGAAAGATTGCTCTCCTTGGTAGTCTTTCGCCGAAGACTAGATGGAGTAACCAGAATAGGCATCGCTGATCGTTCCCCTCATATCCACTTCCTCTTGAAGTATCCACGCGAATCCCTCGGCCAATCACGAGGTTGCTATTCTCACAAGACGCCAAGAACGATGCTCGCCACCAGTCGCAGCCATCCGCCGAAACATTGCCTAATTCGACATTGACACCATCTAGCCCGCAAACCAAAGACGTGGGGTGTCGGCCGGGGTTCTTGTGCAGGGATTGACGACCCCGCGCAAGATCGAACTCGCCCGATGCCGACCCAATGCCGGAAGAAGGCAGGCTGAATTGATGATGGCTGGCGTCCTAGAGAAAGTTGCGTATATAGCCTCTTAAGGACCGCACTCCCTTCAACGCCATCAACGCCATCCCCATTGCCATCACTCCTCTACAATGGAAGCCGTACTCTCTGCTTGGGCCATCAGCCCGCAGAACCAGCAGCTTCTCAAGGATGCGTACGAGCACGCTTCACAGACCATGGCCAACAACACAAGGCCCGAGGACTACATCCTCCTCCCTTTGCTCTTCCTTGGTATCAGTTACATCTACAACAGAGGCAGCATTCTCCCCAAGGCCCCGGGCGCCTTCACCTATAAGTGGTTTGAGCGCCCACAGGAGCTCATGGGCAAGAGCCTTGTCCGCCAGAAGAGCACCCGCAACGTGGCAGAGAAGATGAACGAGGTTGCCGCCGACGTCGTCATCTTCTGGGGCTCGCAGTCGGGCGTCGCCGAGGGCTTTGCGCATCGCCTCACGCGTGAACTCAAGCATCGCTTCAATCTCAATGCCCTCGTCGCCGACCTGTCCGACTACGAGCCCGACACGCTCGCCCAGATCCCCCGCACCAAGTTTGCCGTCCTCGTCATGTCCACGTACGGCGAGGGCGATGCTCCCGACAACGCCCAGGACTTTGTCGCCTTTCTCAAGTCGTCCAAGTGCGGCCGAGCGTCGCTGTCAGACCTGCGCTTCGCTGCATTTGGGTGTGGTAATACAAACTACCGCTTCTACACAAGGTGATTGACGACGTTGTCGCGGCTGTTGAAGGCTCGGGCGGCGTCGCTCTCTTACCTACGGGCCGGGGAGACGAGGCTGCGCGTACGACGCAAGAGGACTTTGTTGAGTGGAAGGAGAGGCTGTTTTCCATCCTGAAGCGTGACCTCAAGCTCGAAGAGCATGAAATGGGCTATGAAGCTGGTGTCGATGTTGTCGAGGACGCCGAGGCCGATAGTGTCAGCGATGAGGTGCTCCCGTTGTTGCAAAAGGGCGGCAGCAAGAAGAACTCGGCCATTGTGACCACACCCGTCCTGGCACGCAGTGAGATTGCTACTTACAGCGACAAGGGCCGCACTTGTGTCCATGTTGACATTGATCTCTCTGCCCATCGCCAGGTCAAGTACAAGACGGGCGACCACCTTGCCGTCTGGCCAGTGAACCCGGCCGACGAGATTGATGCTCTCCTGGCTCTCCTGGGCTTGGCATCAAAGAGAGACGCCACTGTTCGCATCTCCCCTCGAGCTACCGGTGATAGCGACCTCAAGGTGCCCAGCTCCACCACCATCAACGCCCTCCTCAAGCACCATCTCGAGATTTGCGCCCCTGTCCCCCGCGAGACTGCTAGCTTCCTAGCCGAGTTTGCCCCTACCCAGAAGATCAAGGCTGAGCTCGCTCGCATTTCCAAGGACAAGACCACATACGCTACTTTTCTCGAGTCCAACCACCTCACGCTTGCCCGTCTCCTCGCCTACACCATGGCCATTGACCCCTCTGTTACCTCCTGGGCCGGCCTGCCTCTGTCGTTTGTCATCGATGTCTTGCCAGCCATGAAGCCCAGGACCTACTCCATTTCAAGCTCTCCCGTCATCTCACCTCGAGCCATCAGCCTCACTGTTTCAGTGAAGCCGACTGAACTGGTTGCCCGCCCTCAAACCACCATTCCTGGACTTACCAGCACATTTCTGTCCAAAGTGTTTGCATCGAGCCAGAATACTGATGCGCACTCGAGTATTCACGTGCAAGTGCGACCGTCAACATTCAAACTGCCCATCAGCCTCAGTGTTCCTGTCATCATGGTGGCCGCCGGCACTGGCATCGCGCCCTTCCGCGCCTTTATCCAAGATCGAGCCCATGTTGCATCCGTCGGGCGAGAGGTGGCGCCCATGATGCTCTTCTTTGGTTGCCAGGCCCCAGATGACTACCTGTATCGTGACCAGCTGATGGAGCTTCAGGCGGGACCCCTTAAGGGCAAACTGGACCTCATTCCCGCATTCTCCCGGAGTGGAAGCGGGAAGAAGGAATACGTAGACAAGAAGGTTGCCTCGAGGGCCAAGGACGTGGGTCGCCTTCTTCTGGATCACAACGGCGCGTCCTTCTATATCTGCGGTGCAGCCACCATGGCCAAGTCGGTCCGCGGTGCTGTCAGAGATGCTGTCAAGGGGATCAACGGCTGGACGGACGACGAGGCTGAGAATTGGCGGCTTAGAAGAAAGCGGGATCTTCGATGGTTCGAGGATGTCTGGAGTTAGTCGATAAAAGGAGAATAGTGCTCATCAAGCTACGCAGCCTAAATAATCCGAGCCTACTGATAACTGACCTACACCTAACATGTAAGTGGTGTCGGCTGAGGAATTATGCAGCAGAACCTCCGTTACAGCTCATATAAGCAGGGAGAAAATGCAAGCCAGTTGATGGGCGATCTGTAGATTTCATCAGAACTTGCATCTTTTACAATCGTAAGGATACCATGATCTCTCGCTTCCATCTACTCCACGTTAATACAAACCTTGCCTCCACTACCACACGATGCAGAAGGCCAAGCGCATCTGCAAAGGTCAGCATCCCATGTCGACATGGATGTGTGGAGAAGCGCCAGTACCCCGCCAAGTTGGACCATGATCCAGGCCTAAGATGCAAATTGGTTAACTTGGCACACTCCACATTATAAGACCAGTTTCCCCGCGGCGCCTTTTGTCCTTTTCTAGACCCTACCCCGGTCCGCGTCGCCCTCGCATCCGTCAACCACCTGCGGCGCAACGAAAATGCGACGAGCAAAGAGCTGCCAGAACTGCCATTCCCGACACAAGAGATGCGTCACGCCCAAGGGCGCCACCAGGTGCTCCGAATGTGAGGAGACAGGTGCCGAGTGCCAGTCGCAGCCGCGTCTTCAGTTCAGGTTCTCCAACGGCCTGCCCGGTCCTCGTCGCGCACGCCGGGCCAACAAGAAGAAGCAGCAGCCAGCGACAAGCTCGTCTTCAAAGAGGGCTCCAACGACGCAAGATGACTCTGGAAGCCAGCAGTGCTCCGTCTCGGAGATACCAACAGCGCCTCCACCATTGTCATTAGCTGTGCTCCCGACACAGATCGATGCGATCGGTCACAGCGAAGATGATTCATCGACCAACACCCAAGTCAAACTCTCGACCAACAACTTGTCAGATACGTCATCACTGCTTGCTGGCCCTGTTGTACTTGCCAACTCATTTGATGGCACCTCTCCTTCGTCCTTTACGAGTACGACGTCACCGGGCTTTCTCGTCATTGATGGAGAAAGCCATCCAGCGGAAGAGGCGTTTCATCATGGCCACTCCCCGCTGTCCCAGCAAAGCTCATCAGCCAACTCGCTATCAACCTGGGTGCCTCCGCAACTCTCCCCACGCGAAGCCACTCTCATGCGAATATATATACAACGCATCACGCTTTCAGTAGGTCCCCAGTTGGTGTGACCAGCATCTCATCCTTAAAGCTGACTGGGTGCAGTGTGACGCATGCGATAATGAGCGACATTTTGCGACGGCCGTTCCCAAGTTGGCATTCGAGGATCCCATGATCTTCTATGGCATCTTTGCGCTCGCCGGTCGTTACGAAGAACTCAGAACTAAAAGCTCAGACGACCTCGAGAGCACCTACTACCACAACAAGTGTATCGAACTACTAATAGATGCCCTATCAAAGCCGCCAGAGACGTATGGTGTATCCCTGCTTGCTGCTGTCGTCTTGTCGCGCCTCTACGAGGAATACAAGGTCGATCAGGACACCCACTTCCATCATTTGAGCGGCACCAACAATCTGCTCACATACAATGCCATCACTCGCTCCGCGCAGCAGGGAGGCCTCGCTGAAGCTGCCTGCTGGGTCCATCTTCATCAGGCAATTTACGTCTCCCTCGTCCACAGCAGGCAGCCCATCGACATCGACCTCGACGTATTCGAAACGTTCGGTAGCCTCAACCAGCAGTCGGACACCCATTTCGTCAACAGGTCGGTGTACCTGCTGGCCAAGATTATTCAAGTCTTCTTCTCGGCTTCGGAGAGCAACGAACAGAAAGACTCAGCAATGGAAGAACTGGACAGAGACCTGGACGAATGGTACAGCGCCATGCCCAGGTCGTTCCGCCCACTCCGCGAGGACCCTGTCAATCTGAAAGCGGGCCGCCCATTTCCCTGTATCTGGATGCTGTCAAGCGTCCAGGTCATTGCGCTCGAATACTATTATGCGGCTCGGATCTTGCTGTGTCTCCATTGGGCCGAACGGGGAGCGGCGCATGTAACCGGCTTTGATGCGGTTAAGATGAGGCGAGCAACAGAGGTATGTGCTTGCCCAAACGGAAGTTGTTTTTCATTTCTAACTTAGAACTAGAGAACGATACTCGAATACATCCATCGGCTCATTGGCCTTGCGTCCGGAAACGAATACTACCCTGGTGCCAGCTACATGCCGAGCTATATGCTGTCCCTGTGTGGATATCTCATCAAGCACCCCATAGAGCGCGTCCATGCGATTAAATTGTTAAATGACATGCAGAACCAGCGTGTGTTCCGGAGTACGAGCAAGATTGTGCAGTCTCTCCTCCGGCAGTGGGAAGACCTCGACGGCTTCAGTCTGTAGCAGCAGTCTACACACTACGGCTGGCGGATGGTAACTACAGAAGTCATGTAAGAATTATGGGAGGTACGTTGGTAGGTTTGCTTCAGCCCGGTTCACAGATCATGGTTTTATATACAGTGCATCAGAGTTGGTCACCTTCGTACCTACTCATTAGATATCCGCCTCCAACTGCATGGAGTCTATCGACCATCCTGTGACTCACGTCCACCGGTGGCTACAATAGTACTCCACTGTTCTATGAAAGCCTTTGTAAAAGCAGCCGCCGTGCTTGCGGCATACGGCTGAAACGCTTTGTTCTTGTGACTGTCAGCGTAGTCAGAGACGCCCTTGATGATGAAGCAGTGCTTGTTCTGGAAGCGATCCCAGACCGCTGAGCCCTCCATCTCAAAAGCCATGACCCCTTCGTTCAGGGCAATGCTGTCACGCTCCTCTCCCGACTTCATCACCTTGTCTCCCGATGCGTAGCGCCCGAAGCGAACCACTGGCAGCTTCGGCTCCCGACCGTCTGGCCAGCTTCGAATCACCTGCTGCGAGTCGCAGACTAGATCCACGCACGACGTGCGCAGAGCTTCCTTGCAAATCTGACGCGAAGTCTCCTGGCCGATGTGGCACTCGGAGCATCTCTCGACGCTGCGGTGCTTGTGCTGGTACGATGGGTGGTAAAGCACATCTCTGAGAGACACTGGGTATTTTGCCAAGGGCCCATAGTCTGGATCCTCTCGGATAATGGCCATTTGCTTCAGAGCCAGCTGTTGGAGCAGGAGGCGATCTTGCTGGCCCCTGAGTTTATTCAAGAGGGATTTCATTTGCGCGCCATGTGACGGCTGGTTATTGTACCAGTCGTCTCTGCGCTCAAAACGACCCGGATATTGTCGGCCAATGTCATACTGCATAATGCCTTCGCTGATGACAACGTCGCCCAGCCAAAGCTCCTCCCTGCCAGGAATCCTTGGGACGCCACCGCAAATCCCAACGACAAGGCATAGACGGATACCTGGAAAGCTGTGGAAGCAATCCGAGGCGGCTCTGGAGGCGTGGATCTTTCCCATCCCGGCCATGTGGACGAGCACAACGTGATGGCCCCGGATGTGCCCGTACGTGTAAGCGTTATCATCGCCCGTGGCCTGCCTAATGTTGATATCCCGGCGTGGATCCCAGCGTGTATCAAATGTTGCGCGAACCGCATCCCCTTCCTCTGTCAAAGCGCACATTATGGCGATTTCAAAGTCGTGGCTGCTACTCGGTGGTGTAGGACGGCTGGGCAAGTCAGTTCAAGCATAGAAAAACTACAAGTATCACTTGACCTCGAGGGAAAGCTATAGGCAAAGCTCTGCGGCGCTGTTTCCTGTCAAGCTGTAGATTAGCATCCCAGGAAGTTCGCAGGTAAACTAATCCTTAGCGTAAGAATAGGTTCATACCTTGTAGGGATCAGGGAGACTGAACGGGTCTCCGAAGTCACGCGCTGAAAATGGTTCCAGTCTGGGACTTGGAAATAGCTCCCTTCGGTTTGCTTCCAGCAATGGTGACCATGTTCTCCTCGAATTGCTGTTGGAGGGATCCACCGTCGACGGATTTTGCCTGATGGCTTCAAAGAGGTCCTGTGCTTCTGAAATGGCGGTTTTAGCCCAACTTGATGCCTCTGCTAGCCTTCCGTGGTGAGCCTACGCTGTTTGTGCTGTTTTTTGAACAAGAACGTAATTTTGTCTGGCCCAGTCCTCGAGTTTCCTGTTTTCTTCTTTTGCAGCTCTACTGCGAGGTCCTTCTTGGCCATGTCAGCTGGATGCGCATAGCGATTGAGTTGGAGCTCTTCCTGCTTGTTGCTAGTTGTATTCTCAAATGTCAGGGTAACTTCCGACTCGCCCGTCATCCCCAGCGGCTCTGAATATGGCACGATGACGCGCGACCAGAGCCGCACAACTTTGTTTCTTGCCAGAGGATCACGTTCTCTGCCGTTTTGGTAGATGGAATTGGGCATAAACTTGCCAATCAACTTCCGCTCCCGAACTTTGTAGATGAATTCGTCCAGGATATCGGCTCTCTGGAACTCGTACCGTGGGAAAGTCCCGTTATAGATTCTATAGGCTTGGCCGACCTGCACCACCAACTCTTGCGGCTCGTTGAAGTCGACCAGTGTGCCTTCGATTCGATCTTCGACGAAGGGAATTTGACCGCGAATGACTGCCACTGTATTAGCGTCGTTGTCGCTCTGCATCCATAGCATATGTGCTCCTGACTTCGGTGGCTTATCGTGATATTTCCACTGCTGCTCTTGTATTGTAGAGTTCGTGAACCTTCGTCTCGATCGGCGATATTGACCTCCTGCAGTTGATACAACTCCCCATTGCCATCGTCAGGCCTGCGTCGCCTTCCAGCCATGTCAGCGCCAGCAACAGTATTCAAGGTTGTCAATCGACATACAATTTCACTGTCGCAGGTAGGAAATCATATCGGAGTGAGCCTCTTCGAGCATCTCGCTTCTCCGTCAGGGCGTGGTCTTCGGCAAGCTTTGAAGGAGGGTTTCGATTTTCGGTGGAGCTAAGTCAAGGTCAACTTCGCGAGTGCTTGCACAAGCTGCCAAACCTACACAGGGATCAAGCCTTGGCCTGTGGAGATGCAAAACCGCAGGCGCAACAGTTCATCGTCGATCCGGTTGATCAGGGGTCGCAGGTTGTCGTCAGACCAGGTGTCGGTCTGGGCTTGATCAAACGGCTCGATCAAGGACTCACACTCTTGAAGCAGCTGGAATAGTCGTTGCGACTCAGAATAGGTCGCGAACACGTGAGCATTTTTGTCTCGAAGAAATTGTAGCAGGAAGTAGAGACGGCACAGCTCAAGAGGCGCGATTTGCGGGTTGCGAGAGTTGAAGCGGTCTATGACTGACTGTGCTTTCTTGTACACGTCAAGGGCCGCCCCGATCGTCCCAAAGATGGCAATAGAAGACATGCGAGCGTCGTCAACCCTCGGGATTCCTTCGTGATGGATCGAGAGCTTGCTTCTACCCCACGGACAACAGAAGGGCTGAAATACAAGCTGACATGCACCATGTAGCATCAGTCAACACGTGGGTCTGACAGCGCCGCAGATTGGTGCTCGCTCAACCAACAGACAGCCTTCTTACCAGGGTCAGTCGCTAGCCGCCGGGAGGCAATCGCACAATCAGGCCCAGTAAGGCTGGCAAAATATCGCAGCAGTCCGCCGTGGTTGAATCAAGGCAACCGGACATGGGTAAAAGTCGTCAGCTGCTGGGTGTCACGGGACTTGGGCCTGAGAAGCTGAGCCGCAATTTCCGCCAGCCTGATCATCAATTTTCCCTCCTTCACCCAATTCTCCCTGCGATTTACAAAATGACTTCACAATACGGGTGGAGATGGAACTGGTGGTGGGTGGATGTTGACATCGGCCGCCAAACCAGAAATGTCAACGTGAGCATTGTGATTTGAACGCTAAAAAAATGCGCTATCGCGGCTAATAAATTCATTTAGGACTTGAAAAGATACTGGACCGCCGTCTACAATCAGCTGGACGGTAACGAATTCGATTGGCGCATCTGCTCCGTCGCGAGTCTGGGGTTTTTAGCGTCATCGTACTCGTTATTCGCGACAAGTATTATCGCTCCAGCTCTTGCTTACGTGTACCCAAAGTACAAGGAGCATACTACTTCCGCTAATGGCGTGGCGATCGACATGGTGACCTTGGGGGGCATTACCCTTGGCATGCTCTTGTTTGGATGCTTGGCTGATCACCTGGGCCGAAAGTCTCTCTATGGACTGGAACTAATCATTATTACCTTTGCCACTATTGGCATCGTCTTCTCTTCAGAGGGCTATGTGGCTTCAACGAGCAACGGGAAAGCCACATATCAAAGCACGATGAATATCTTTGATGCCATTCTAACCTGGCGATTTCTTCTCGGCGTGGGCATTGGCGCAGGTAAGCCCACACGTCCTCTCACGAAACACGACGGTCTATTTGTTCTCTCTAACAGTTAAATTTGAATTCCAGAGTACCCAATGTCAGCCATAATCGCCGCCGAGTATGTGTCGACGGCTTCGCGCGGTACAAATATCGCCATCGTCTTCCTCATGCAATCAGTCGGCAGACTTTTCGCCGTTCTATTCAGCTACGCCTACCTACTGGGACATGTCAAGGAACAAAAGGACGACGAGAATGAAATGAGGCTTCTCATTGACTCGACGTGGCGTTTCGTTGCTGGCTTTGGTGGCGTTTTTGCCGTCGTTGCCATGATTGTTCGGCTCACCATCCCAGAGTCGCCAAGGTTTCATCCCAAGCTCCCCCTCATACTTCGACAGGCTGTATTGCCGAGACCAGAAACGCCTGCAGAAAACGAGCAGAATAGTCAGCTGCGGCACGCTAATTTCTCGGATGAGAGTGGCCTTCGTGCCCCTCCCGGTACCCCGTGGTTCCTCGCATTCAAACGATACTTGAGCCTCAACAACAGGTGGAGACAGCTGGCCACCATGTGTCTTCTCTGGTTCCTTTTGGATGTAGCATTCTATGGAATGGGACTTGATTCTCCCAGCACTATGAACATGATGTTTCGGGATAAATCAGAAGACAAACGGCCCATTTTCGAACATCTCAAGACAAATGCAATAAGGTCACTCGAAGTATCGTCGATATCCTCTCTGGTTGGTAGCCTTGCCGCAATTCCCCTCGTCAACTATGTTTCAAGGAAGTGGTTAATGGTCTGGACCTCCCTCGCCTTGTTTGCCCTTCTCCTCATCACTGGGATATTGGTTTTGGCTCAACTTAATCCGCCAAACAATGTTCCAAGCTTGGTGTTCTTTTCTCTGGCACAATTCATCTTCAACATCGGACCAAACACTGTCATCTTTATACTCGCAGCCGAAATATGGCCCAGCGTTTTCAGAGGCACCTTTTATGGGCTGGCTGCAGCATCTGGCAAGGCTGGGGCCATTCTGATTCGCCCCGTTATGCAACATGTTACTGTCAAGAAGAAAGATCCTTTAGCACTGGGTGCTTTAATGATAACGTTTGGCTGTATTATGCTGGCAATTGCAGCTATATCTTACTTTGACACCACGCTACCAGAGGTTCAGGGACGTCGACAAGAACAACCGGGGGAAAGAATCAACTGGTTGGAAAACAAGCACTTGGAAGTCATCGCTCCCGAGTTTGTTGCTGGTGAGCTAGCTCCAAGGGATTCGGGGAATGAAACGTATCAAATGACCACAAATGCTCAGAGGGATGATGTAGGGTTGGTAGCTAATTAGGCATGGGTACCTGACGAGTAACCATCGACATCGTCACTATCCAAATGGCATCAGCACTCTATCATAACACATATTACTTCCCGCCCGAGAAGCTGCTGAAGCTTGGATTACACATGCAGCGCGGGCGATCGATCTGATTTGTGGGGTATTGTCGTAGAGGGAGGCACGGGTTGGGTCTCGGATCTGGGGAAACCTGTTCCCCCGCGCAATAACATGAGTCGCGCTAACGGGGCATCACGCTCGGGGCAACGCGGACTGCTGCATTGGGGAACAAAGCCCGCGGCAACCAGAGTCGTCCACACGGTCCGCCCAGTTCAGTTTATTGGCTCGTTTACTTCTCGCCTATACCTCGCTTCAGGAGAACAACATCATTCGCATCCCGCGGCCCACGGAACTAGCCATTTTTAGATCATAAGTGCTTCTCGACCACAGCTGCATCGCGAGATTGCTACTGGGATGCTAGCCAAGAAATGGAGCTGTATTCCGGTTTAGGAAATATACGTCCAGAAAATGTTGCAATGGATGCTTTGGTCTCTGCTCTCCTCGGCCTTCTAGGCGAAGAGACGCAGACACGATGTTGCTGGAGACAATGGGGCTGCGGGCTTCGCCCCGATGTAGACTTCAATGCCTGGCTGCGAGTTGTAAATAAGGCCATGCCCCTCTTTGTCCGTCTCTTGTCCATCTCAAACTAAACACCATGACTGTACAGAAACTGCAAGTTGCCGTGGCTGGCCTCGGCCGCATGGGAAAGCGACACTCCCTGATATGGCTGCACAGAGTTCCCGCTGCAAAGCTCGTTGCTGTGAGCTCCCCCGACGCCCAGGAGCGAGCTTGGGCATTTCAGAACCTGGCTCCGCATGGTGTCGCCATCTACGAGGACTACGACGAGATGCTCAGGCACAGAGGCATGCAGGCTGTGTGTGTCGCATCGGCCACCTCTGTCCATCCTGAGCAGACCATCAAGGCCATCGAGGCTGGGTATCATGTTGTTTGCGAGAAGCCGCTTGGTCTAACTGTTGAAGATGTGCGTCAGCCATCCCGTGTCAACACTGAGACGCCCGCTGACATGCTTCTCCAGTGCCAGTCCGTCCTAGACGCAGCCCAACGCCGACCAGACCTCAAAGTCATGTGCGGCTTCTCCAGGCGATTCGATGCTTCATACCGTGCCGCACACAAGAAGATGACTGAAGAAGGCACCATCGGTCAACCAACAGTGATCCGCGCCCAGACACTCGACAAATTTGACCCATCAGGCTTCTTTGTTGGCTACGCCAAGCTGTCTGGAGGAATCTTTGTCGACTGCAGCATTCACGACGTGGATCTGGCGCTGTGGTTCTTTGGCGACGACGACACCAAAGTCAAGTCTGTCTACGCAACCGGTGTCATTGCCCTCAACCCAGAGCTTGCGCAGTACAACGACCGAGACAACGCACTGGGCCTCGTTGAGTTTTACGGTGGCAAGATCCTCTCGCTCTACTCATCTCGCATGGGTGCCGGCCAGGAAGATGGCACTGAAATCATTGGTACTGAGGGAAAGATGACTATCAACATGGTCCCCTCATCATCGCTTGTGCGGACCTACCAGGCCGGCAAGGTGAACCAGGACATGCCGGATGACTACTGGGGCCGCTTCGAAAATGCCTTTACCTTGGAGGCAGTTGAATTCACCCGCAGCGTTTTGGAGAACAAGCCAGTGCCAGTGCCGTTGGCTTCGGCCGTCACGGCGATCAAGATTGGTGCTGCGCTTCAGGAGTCCATGTTGACAGAGGTCAAGATCACGTTTGATGAGAACGGAAACCGAACGGAGAGGGCCAAGCTGTAATTGAGCGTCGAAAATTCGGATGAAGTCTCCTTAAAACGAAGAGTCTAAACAATACACTGCAATAGCACAAACAGGAATTCGGCTTCGGTTTGCATCTCTCAAGTCTATTCAAACATAACACCTAACAATGAAGAAGCTAATCAAGTCTATGCTGTACCCAAACATGAACTCAAAAGTAAAGTCAAACTCTCAGCATGTGTTTTATACCAAGGCGATCTCGTGGTATATTTACAGATCAGAGACGGCTGGAGAAGTAGGGGATGCTCTTGTTCTCGTAGAGATCCTTGTGATCAGCCTTGATCATGTCGGCGCCCTGAGCATCGGATTAGTAACAAATTCTTGCAAGAGTTTTTCAATGTATCTCACCTTTTCACCAATCATGTACACCGAGTTCTGGATGCGGCAGTCAGGAATGACGGGGATGACGGAAGCATCGGCGATTCGCAGGTTCTTGACACCGTGGACCCGGAGCCTGGGGTCAACGACACCCTGCTGAATGCTCTTGGACAGACGGGCAGTGCCGCAAGGGTCTATTTCGTGTTAGTGGTGATTCAGCCAGGTGATGAATTAGACTTACGGAAACCAGTCTGACTGCGGTCGAGAACAGCTCGCTTCATCTCCACATCAGAGTGCAGGGGCATCTTCCAGGGGTACTCTCCGACAACAATGTCCTTGAAACCGGCACCGTTGGTCAAGAGGTCGTATGTCCAGCGAACACCCTCGCGCATAGCAAGAATGTCGAGGTCGTTGCCGAAGAAGTTGAGGTTGATGTTGGGCTGGACGAGCGGGTTGGCGCTGTTGAGGGTGACGTCGCCCTCGGACAGAGGTCGCAGCAGGTCAACAATCACAGTGATGTAGTTTCCAGTCTCGGGGACGGGGTAGTGCCACTGGAAGGCCGAGCTGAACATTCCGACAAAGTCGAGCTCAAAGTGAGGCTGGCCAGCGGGACCAAAAGGGTCGAGACCACCGTTGGCGGCCTTGGCCTCGCGGTAGGCCTCGTAGTTTTCGAGGCGGGAGTCAATGCGAGGGAAACCAACGAGCTCGAGGAGGCCCGAGCCGATGGGTCCAGTCTTGTCCTTCTGGTACTGAGAGAGGGCTGCGCTGTTGGCCGGGCCCTTGCGCAAGATGTGTTCCTCCATGCCGTAGCCGTCCTTGATCTGCAGCACAAAGGGGACGATGGGGTGGTCGAGCAGGTGCTGGCCGACGTGGGGAGAGTTGACCTTGACATCGATGCCGTTCTTGGCCAGCTCGGCGACGGGACCGACGCCGGAGAGCATCAGCAGCTTGGGAGTCTCAAAGACGCCCTGAGACAGGATGACCTCGCGTGTGGCGTAGACGCTGAGCTCGGCGCCCGAGTCGGGGTTGACGACGGTGACGCCCAGGCAGGTCTTGGTCTCGGGGTCGATGATGAGCTGCTTGGACTGCACGCCATAGAGGATGCTGACGTTGGCCTTGTCGCGGAGGTAGAGGAAGCTGCCCTGGCGCTGGCCGGCGTGGATGGTGTCGACGCAGTGAGTCAGACCGCGCATGGTTCCCTCGTAAATGTCCTCGGTGAGGACCTCGCCCTTGGACAGCCAGGCCTCGGTGAGGGCATCGCGGAAGGGCTTCATCTCAGGCACGAGGTCGGCGTGCTCGATCTGGATGGGGCCGCCGGTGCCAATCTTGCTGAGCTCGGCGGGATACAGCTTCTTTTCATCGTGGTAGGTGGCGCACTTGCGGAGATACTCGACGCAGCCGTCCCAGGTCCAATCGGCGCCGCCAAACTCCTCCCAGTCGTCAAAGGTGGGCTTGGAGCCGGGGATCCAGGTGAAGTAGTTGGCGCAGGACGAGCCACCGAGGGCCTTGCCGCGAGTGTTGGGCTTCTCGATACGCTCGTAGTCGTCGCGCTTGATCATGGTGGTCTTGTAGGCCCAGTCATACTTGCTGCCGCGGAGGTTGAAGGCTTGCGAGGGGGTGGTGATGGCGGGGATCTGGTAAGGGTTGGGGATACCGGCCTCGACGACCAGGACGCGGACTCTGGGGTTCTCGGCGAGACGGCCGGCGATGGCGTTGCCAGCAGTGCCGCCACCAACGACGATGAAGTCGTACTCGTTTCCGTTTGCGACGAAGGCCATTTTGAAGGGATTTACTGTTGAATTGGGAGAATTGGGAGTTGATGGAGAGGTAGAATTAAGGGTGAGAGCAGATGTTTGATTTGATGAGAATTTTTTGAAGAGGTTGAGGAAGTGGTTGGATGTTAGGTGTTTTTGGTGTTTGATAGATGTTTAGATGATTAAGAGGATACGAGCTGATGAGAGATGATGTTGAGAGATGATGAGGATGAGAGATGCGGAGGATGAGAGATGCTGAGGATGAGAGGTGCTGAATCAAACGACGACAACTGAACTCAAAGACATATTTATCACTGAAACCTCCTTCATCCTCTCTCGGTGTCAACTTAGTGATGCATTCACCTTTGCCGTCGAGAACCCGTCCTATTCCCGGATGACGTCTGAATGCCGAGTTGCCGCGCCGCCGTGGCGCTAACTACGCCCAGGGTGCCGCCCATTGCGGAGCCCAGAACCCAAACAGCCAGTCAGGCCTTCGCTCGGAATCTCGGCGAGGGCTCCACTGTGCCGGGCCGAGCATGGCTACGTCACAGCACAGGAGGCAAAAACGGCAAACATCGCAAACCAAATTCGCTCATCTGCCGGGCGGCTTGACAATACGTGTAATGCTACTGGCTGGTCGCGGTCGAATGAAATTCTCACTCTCTCGTTCCCGACACACCGAGACACCCACTAGCGCCGGATGCTCCGAATCCAACCTTTTGCGTGCGTTTGCAATGCCGGACCCCGGACGGGGATGCGTCGGATCTCAGTCGGGTCCCTATCGGATCTCACTCATCGCCGTGCGTCGCCGTGCATTGCGTGGCCAATGTGCCTGATAGCCGTAGACGTTCTAGAAGACGAACGACAGCGCAGTTGACGTATGTTGTTGAATCTGTCTCATAAAATGGCAGTCTTCGCAACACCATCCAGCATCTACATGCACGACAACACTTGTTTCATCTTGCTGAATCAATCGCCTTGTCGTTTATTTTCCCTCGCACACTACCAAAATGACAATCACAACATCAAAACCCGTCTACACCTTGGCCGAAGGTGAGACTCATGCTATTACAATTTCTGTCCACCATCTAACTAGCCAGGCCAACCCCTTCGCGATCCCTCAGTCAGCACAACCCTGCCCGTCTTTGGCGGTGGCGGAATCACAACGCTGGGAGACACCCTGCTCCTAGAAACCCTGGCGCACTTTAACAGAGAGCGGATCCCAGAGCGGTCAGTGCCTCAGCGTCTGACAGACAATTCCAGCTAATCCTTCTTAGAGTCGTCCATGCCAAGGCCGTCGGCGCCTGGGGAGAGTTCGAGGTTACCAACCCAGACATTGCCAATCTCACCTGCGCCGACTTCTTGGACTCTCCTGGAAAGAAGACTCCCGTCTTGTTCCGTCTCAGCACCACGGGTGGCGAGAAGGGGAGCGCTGACACTGTCCGTGATGTTCGCGGCTTTTCCGTCAAGTTTTACACTGAGCAAGGCAACCATGACATTGTTGGCAACCATGTGGTATGTCCTTGTACTGTATTCATGCATCATCCCGCCATAGATACTCACACTCACAGCCCGTCTTCTTCGTCCGCGATCCAATGCGATTCCCCTCTCTGAATAGGAGCCACAAGAAGCATCCCACCACCAACAGACCCGACTGGACCATGGTGAGCCTTGACATGCCGTCCTTATTAAGCCAAGTTCTTACATCTCTAGTTTTGGGACTTCCACGTCAACCAACCCGAGAGTGTGCACACCCTGATGCACCTCTTTGGCAGCCGAGGCCTTCCCGACTCGGTTCGTCGGGTCAATGGCTTTGGCGTCCACACATTCAAGCTGGTCGACGCCAACGGGGGCTTCCGTTACTGCAAGTTCCACTTCCGCCCAGAGGGTGGTTCCACTCACTTCAACTCCGCGGCCGAGGCTGAGCGGGTAGCTGGGGCCAATGCGGACCACCACCATCAAGATATGTGGGATGCCATTGCGCGCGGAGATTATCCCGTCTGGAAGCTGTACCTGCAGGTGATGGAACCGAGTCGGGCCGAGACGTTTGGTCGAGCTTTGTTCGACATCACCAAAGTTTGGCCTCACAAGGAATTTCCATTGATTGAGGTGGGCAAGATGACTTTGAACAAGAATGTAAGTCCTGTCTACCCGTAAACGCTGAATAGTATTGACGATGTCGAAATAGCCTAGCAACTGGTTTGCGGAAATCGAGCAAGCTGCCTTCTCCCCATCCAACATGGTTCCTGGCATTGCCATGACACCCGACCCGAGTATGTCCCTCCTGTTCCCATACTCCAACGTCTACTGACACCCCACAGTGTTGCAAGCCCGCATGTTTGCCTATCCGGACGCCCAGAGGTACCGACTTGGCGTCAACTACACACAGCTGCCTTCCAACCGCCCCATCGCCCCCGTCTACTGCCCCTTTGCGCGCGATGGCGTCACAACCACCAAAAACTACGGCGGCGACCCCAACTACGTCCGCAGCTCGTTGAGCCCCGGTGTTTCCACAGACGCCATCACGCAGATCTCGCATCTCGAGCGCGTCGCACCGACCGCCACGCTCGGCCTCAATGAGATCCCGGTGGACGACGAGGACTTTGTGCAGCCTCGTGATCTCTGGACGAGAGTCTTTGATGACGAAGAGAGGCGCAACTGGGTCACAACCACGACCGGGACTCTCAAGGAAGTCCCTGTGCCTCTGAGAGAGGCCGTGGTGGCCATGTTTGGCAGGGTTGAACCGAATCTGGCCAGGATGATGACGGCCAAGATGAAGGAGGACTCTTACCACCTGTGATCAATAGAAATCGCGCATCATTGTATTCTAGCACACTTATAGACCAGCTGATCGATTTAAAGTCCAGGGATTTTTTTATTAATACATGAAATCTATCACAAAGGGAAGGATGAAGACAATCTAAGATTCTATGAAGTAGAGATTAGGGAACGGCTTAGCATCCTGGAAGCTCACGCTTAACGACGGATATCTCAGAAAACTTGCCAACTGTCTGGCATACCCCCGCATCTGCCTGTCCAAATGAGTAGCCAGAGAAGCTCGAAAAGGTTCCCGAGATGATCTTCTCCAGAACCCCCCCATCGACGCTTCCAAGAAACGGGTTCGCCTGCTGTCGCACCTCCGCCGGCAGGCCCAGAGCACTGATCAACAGAGGGTAGTCGGTGAAGGAGCCATGCACGGTGCCAGAGACGGCGAGCTCCATCTTGGGTCCCTTGAGGCTGTCCCAGAACTGGACCCATGTGGTATCTTGAACGCGGTGCTCGGGGCGGCCCATTTGCAGGAATGGCTTGCTGAGGCCTTGAGTGAGGACTGGATCGAACAAACCCCCGTCGAGGTTCATGCCGCCCCGGATTCGATCGTCTGACAGCATTGCCGCGGCTGCGCTTGCTCCTCCCAGTGAGTGGCCGGTCGCGAAAATTCTCTTGGAGTCGATCTTGCCGGGGAGCCCTTTGAACACCTTGCGCTGGACAGAGGGTCGCTGAACCTGGGAGATGACGAAGGAGATGTCCTTTGCCCGGACCTATAGTGTTCTTGGTTAGTATTCATCATCTAGGATCATGTAAGATCAACGCACCTGGCTGGCTTTGATCAAATTCTCCTTGTCTTCGGGGATATCTCCCCCGCGGACCACTGACCCGTCGGGAAACTCGACAATGACGGCATCGTACGTATGGTCGATGAGAACAACAACGTTTCCGTAGCTTGAAAAGGAGCGTGCCATGGCGCTGTACAGCAGCCGAGAGTTGCCGGAGCCGGGCGAGAAAACAACGACGGGGAACTTCTCAGCCTTGCCACCTCCCTGACCCTTACAGGCCGAAGCGGTCGAGACTTTGCAGGCGTCCAGCTGAAACTCTTTGATGAGGTCCTTGGGGAGACCGAGAGCCGCGACCTGCTCGCCGTAGACGTCGGCCGTGCTTGGCGGCATGTACTGGACTGGTTGGCTAGAGCACTGCTTCGCGTCGACGGGCCAATAGATGGAGGCCATGACCTGTCGTTTGTCGCCCTTGCCGCTGTATGGGTCGGTGCGACGCTCGTCGGTGAAGAGTTGGGTGCGAATGGCGACATTGTACGGGCCGCTGGGAGCTGGGAGCAATATGGCATTGCCGAGTTGCAAGAGAGAAGCGAGGGCGAGTTGGAGACGCATTGTGAGTGGTTGATGGATGGTGGAATTCGTCTCGCTCGGATGCCCTGGTTTGATATTGGTTGGTTGGATGGTGAGAAATTTGAACTCTTCATTCCCAGAGGCCATTCATATACAAGTGAAGTCATCATCTAAATTCGTAAAATGGAGCTAGAGATATTGGGATGACGCATTTCAAAATGTTCTACAGCATCTGCCATTCCAGATCCAGTTAAGATCAAGCGATTCTCTTCGTCTCCGAGCTTCCAAGCTCACATTCAGGGTAGGACGGCCCCTCCGTCAACGGCTGAGCAGTGAGGCTGAAGCCGCATCTGTGGAGAATGAGACATATTTGCCCCAGTTAATTCCCCTCACAAGCCTCGCCTATTCGGCAGAAAAGCCAGCGCCACAGTAGCGTCGCTCGATTGATTCCGTATCGAGTATCGCGTCATCTGCGGAGTCTCGCGCAATCCATGCCGATTCCAGTATAAACCCAAACATCCCTCCCCCGACTGCCGAGTGGAGTGTCCACGAATCTCCCACGCATGCAGCAAATCTCGATACGTCCCGGATGCTACCCTCGCAATGCCGCTGGGCCCTTTTGACAAACGCAAGAAACGGTCACGCTGTGTCTCGTGCTCCAAAAGCCACTTGAAGGTGGGTGCCAGCCCTGTCCTGCATTGTCTACGAGTCTGATGGCATCCTCCACAGTGTTCCGGGACATATCCCTGCAGTAACTGTCAACGGCGGAGGGTGACGTGTGACTTCCAAGAGGCCCTACATGCGAACGCGGCTAGTCGCATCCGGATCGACAATGGGCTGGTCATCGCCGAGCAGGCCGGGCCGTCTGCTTTATCTCGGCCAGCCCAGAGTGTCAACCTGCTAAAGTCGCAGAGCATCCTCATCAGCTGTCCGAATGACCCTAGCTACTACCTCTTTCGATGCTTTGATTTATTCTCACATCGCAACCAATTCGGCCAAGTCCTCACCATCGCTGCTGACGTGGTCAGCTTCATGAAGGATGCAGCGTCGGGCTCGTTCCTCCGTGATGCCGTCTTTTCCCTCGGCGCAATGCAGGCCAGCAAGCTTGGGTCTCTGGAAGGACTTTCACCCCTCCAGTGCCAAAGTCTGGCGGTCAACTACTACTCAAGAGCTGTGCTGGGTCTACGCCATGCGCTTGACAGAGTTGGCCACATACCCAATCTCCGCCACAGCATTCTTTGGGCTACCCATCTTCTGGGTCTCTTTGAGGTGCGTAGCTCCAGTTGTCGAGAATAAGCCCCCCTGACGATGACTAGCTACTGAATGACCCAACGGGCAACGGCTGGGTCCAGCACCTGGTACATGGCACGTCCAATGCACTCGTTGCTGCTGGGCCAACAGCATGCCGGTCTGGCCCTGGCAGAAGGTTCTTTTCCGAAATCAGAATCTTTGAAGTGTGCCGGTCAATCATCTTCAATGAGACTAGCTTTCTCGCACAGGAAGATTGGAGACTTCTCACAGCAAGCCTTCGCGCACAACAGGATGCCGAGAGCCAGGGGTCATTGGATGCCCTCCTGGACATAATAGTCCAATGCTCAAGCCTTCGAGTCCGGTGAGTTTCTACAGCCAGTTTATCAACGACCGACGTACTAATCTCAAACATCTGACAAGAGCGGGGTCTTTAATCGCAGAATTAAGTGGCAACTCTCAGCAACCCTCAGACGCACAACTCCAAGATGCCCGGAGCATTGCCGCTGAGGGCTTCAAACACAGGAAGTCCTTGCTTGACTGGCAAGCCCAAGAGATGCTGTCACCTAGCCATCCTGTTGCACAAGAAGCTGTAGCCCCTCTCAATGATGTTGTATCGCTGGCCGAGGCCTTCTTCTCCGCCACCAGCATCTATCTCTCTGGCGTATTCGATTACGAGATATCGCATTGGCTTCAAATGGGCATCGTAATTCCTAATCTTTCCGAGCACGATATTCAAGAGCACGTGGTCAGCATTCTCGCCTCTAGTGTAATGGTTCTCGACAGCGCGTGTATCTCAGACCTTTTGGTTCTTTTCCCGCTGCGTGTTGCTGGCGCCCGCGCTCAGCAGAGGTGTCAGCGGGACGATATATTGCACCAGCTGGGGAGAATTGAGACGACGTTTCCCGTGGCAACTGCATTTAAAAACGAGCTGGGAAGAGTATGGAAGCATAGGCAATGATGCGAAGAAGCATCATCCGTCCTTGAATGGAGAGGCTGTCTACCTCTAGAGGAGGCATTTCGTGTGTCTATTTACTCCTTGTGGCAAAACACATAGAATACCAACTGTTGCTCGACATCCCAAAAGTTCAGTAACAAACTGGTTGGAGAGCTCAACCATCTTGACCACGCATCATACTTCCTCAACCAAAGCCTACTCGCCCTGCTGAATTCCATGGTGCCTTGACTCGGCCTCCATAGCCCGATTTCCTTGTCGCGGTATCTTGAAATAGCTCCCTTGCCGAGCCAGCATCATGAGCCACGTCGTACGTTGTGCGGATGACAATATCGTCTGGTGTGTCCGCTCGCCCGTCCGAGCCAGCTATAGAGTCATAGCTGCCCCCCGCCGGCATGTCGGTCTCGTCATTGAGAATACCTGTGAGGTCGTACAGAGTGATTCTGCCATGTTTATCGGTGTCAGAGCGGGTCCTTGGAGTATTGCTGAGGGTTGATTTGTTGGCCCAGAACCCTCGCGTGAACAGAGGCCGCAGTATCGGCATGTTGACGGTGAGGATGCCCACAAAGGTTTCGCGTACACCCCAGCCGTTGATCACAATGGCCGACGGGTTGGCTGACAGCGTTGCAATGACGCGGATAGTGGCCGCGGCGATAACAAAGACGCCCGAAGAAAGCAACAACCCAATGAGAATCTTTCTGTATACATCGTCAGTCCGAGTTTGCTTTCTGCAAGGTTGGCCAAGGGAACGGCATACTTGAAAGGCGGCACTCTGAGCCTCCAGAGTATGGGCAATGGGATGCAGAGGATGAGAAAATCCGTCCTGTAAGGTAATCAGAGTGACGAAAGTGTACTAAGGTCATGAAACGCACAGGATGTTCAACACGGAGGTCACCAGGAAGTTTTGCATCTTGAAAGAACATTTTTCTCCTGGGGGTGGCGCGACTCTGCGTCTGGTAAGCAAGTCTTCTCAGGCATCTTGCACCAAGGAAATTACTCACTGCCAGTTCTTGCTTGTGGGATAGCACCCAAACGTAATCTAGCAGCATCAGAACATGCGTATTTAAAGGCGAGGCCGAAGGTGCTTACTGTAAGAAAGACTGCAACGTATGATGCGACGCACAAGACAGAAACTACCCTCACGAACTGCAAGTGCCAGTGTTCGATGGTGAGACGACTCAAAAATCCCAGCATCGTCCCTTTGAGACACCAGATGAGCGTCACATACGAGTACCACGCAACCAATTGCAGTTTTGAGCCCTTGGCAAAGTCGGCAAGCTCAGATGCCGTCAAAGCTGCAAAGTGTGAGTAGAGGAGCTGAGCGCAGGAAGAACAACTTACCCCTTGATTGCTGTATGGTCGAGGCCTCAACATTGGTCCCCAGATGATCTGACATTATCGATGAGCTTCCTTCTGGCATGCTGTGACGCTGACATACATATGAGATGCACCGTAAAGCCATCGATGGCGTACATTAGTACGACCAGGAGCGAGAAGAGGTCGTCAACCTGCATGCCGCGCAGTCCCACGGTCTTGAGGCGGACCCCGAATCGGGTCAACAGGATCATGGTACCAATGCCAAAGAGTGACCAGGTCTCATGGAGAAACTGTTTGCGCGCCTTGGTCAGCTACACGGGCTGGGTCTGGGTCTGGCAACGATGAAGACTCACTGAAGGGCGATATTCCGTGATGGGCATTGTGTCTGGTCAGACCCATGGAGGTGCCAGTCAATACCAAGGCTACTCAAACACGTCTAGATCCTCGCAGACGCGGTTTGGCACTTGGGAAGTGGTGTTTACATCTCCAGAATGTTGTGGCCGCCTTTGGAAAAAATCCAGCTGGTGCCGCTTTGACCTCTGATGACCTGCCGGGCGCCGAACTACGATCTCCTGCATGCACTAGTCGCCGCCCCGCGGCACATCTTGTCGCAAATGGCAATGGACGAAGCCACAAAAAGCAACTCCCAATGTCGGTGTACCGTGTACCGGCCCAGTAGCTGCATCTCAACTGCCGGCGAGGGTGAGACGGACTCCTGCATCTTGGCACGCACCACAAAGAGCCATGATATGTGACGTGTAGGTTTCATTCCCGGGACAGTCCGCGATCGGCAAGCCACTGGCGGCTAGATTGAGTGGGAGGGGGGCGGGGGCGGCATGTACATCGGGATGATTCTGCCAGTCATCAGTTGTATCCAAGATGCATCAATGTCAAGATCACTCCACGGCAGATGCAGTTTTAAGCCATGGAGGTCTCACTGAAGTCACTGGAGAAGAACGAGTTTTTGTGGTCGACCAATTTGTTATTAAGTACTAAGTAAGGAATGTGTCGGGCCGAAGCCCAAATACAGACAATACACCTAAAACCGAGAAAGGTGAGGCAAGAAGACAGTCCCTGGCCGATGAAAGCTCGCCACCGCGCGGCTCACGAGTCTTTGCCGGGTAGACCCGGAGCAGCACCGGGATCGACCATGGGCTCCAGCACAGGAGCTTAGCGGAAGTGGACGCTGATGCCGCCGTTGGAGATACCTTGGCAGGTCTGCTGGCCACCGTTGATTGCACCGTTGTTTCCCTATTGTAGTTAGCATGGCAATTATCCGTAGGGAGCGTTGTTGAGGCGGTCGTCACTTACCTGCTGGCTGTTGGTGCAGCAGATGGCGATGTTTGTGCAAACGTCGACCTGCTTCTCGCAGATCCAGGCGGCGCTCTGGTCGGTGCTACTGCCCGTGCGCTTGGAGTGCTGAGTGCCGGTATTGACATTGCAGCAATAAGCAGAGGCATCGTTGCCGCACTGGAGAGTCTGCTTAACAACGTTGGTGGGAGGAGGAGGAGGAGGCTTGGGCTTGGGCTTGACATAGCCAGCCGAAACGCCGGAGGCGGCGATGAGAAGAGTGAGGACGGAAGACAGCTGCATGTTGATTGTTGTTGAAAGTGTTGGTTGTGTTGTTGTTGTGGTTGTTGTTGTCTGTTGACTGTGATGTCTGGGATGAAGAGAACTGATGGAAGGGGGGGAGATCTCCTGCCTTTTATAGAAATTTTGGCAGGCTTCTCTCCATAGTCTTGTTGGGTCTTTGGCTATTCTCTGTTGTCCTTGGTCCTCGCACGAAATGGGTCCACGGCCGCCTCGCTCCGCGTCTCTCGGCTGATGGTGCACACTTTCCATCTCCATCTCGGTCTCGACTTCAGTTTCCAACAACCGCCTCGGCGCCTAAGCAGCCCTCTGTGAGCACTTGCTGAAGCCATTCGGCACACCGGCTGAGCCCAGTGGACCCGATTCAGCAGAGGTGAAGACGAGACACGGCACCTAGGCGCCGTCTAGATGCCGCTAGCTCCGGGGTCGTCGTCAGTATGTATTATTAGCGCCTGACGCCGCTCTCAATAGACCACTTTGGACTTTGGAAAATGCAGAACTATTGAAGTCATTCATCGTCTCGAGCAATACACCGGACATGTGAAGCACGGCCTTGCACGAATATGGGCATCATTTATTGGAGTTTTTCGCCTGAACTTGCTCAGATTATTGAAACACGATCTGAGAGGCTACGACTAGTCGCGGCCCAGATTCCTCGGGACCGCCAGCTCGGGACGCCGCATGGCAAAGCACGATGAGTTGGATGCGTAAACATGACGGTGCCCAGCCGCGATGGCGGCCGATAATCCGACAATGAGCATTTGCGGATGGACCGAGATCCGAACGGTCAGCAGTAGATGAAAATGAGGAAATCAGAGGAACACGGCGGTAGTTTCCGCTTAGCCGTTAGCCGTTGAAGGCGTTTTGATGTTGCATGCGTGGCCCGGCTTGCCTAGATGGAGCGGAAACCATCCAGCCTCCCACCACTAATAGTGGCTTTTACATTTTATCTCCCCCTCCCCGCTCCGGGAACACATCGAGCCAAGGTGTGACCATCGGAGAATTGATATAGTTCGAATTAGTTCAAATAGCATCCCCCCTTCCACCAAACAGCCCAACCTCTTTCCGAACCATCGTCTTTCAGACATTGCAGCTATTGTCCTCGCTCTCTCCGTCTGTCTTTGCACCCTCACTACTGCCACTAGTCACTAGTCTTTGCAAACACTCCATCTTCTTTTGCCACTTGCAATCATGAAGTTCTCCGCAGTATTCTACATCGCCGCCCTCTTCCAGGCCGCCACGGCGTACGGACCCATCGGCCCAGAGGTCGAACCTCGAGCCATTGAGCGCCGCGACCCAACCCCTGCCGACATTCCGTTCCCTCGAATGCCCAAGCGAAACCCCAATTACAAGTGTATGTTCTGAGTGGTGGAACCCCAAGAAATGTACACGAGGCTAACGTTTGTGCCTGCCATGGCATTACAGACGGAGCCAAGCACAACAACAAGAACACCAAGAACAAGAACAACAACGGGAAAGACTGTGCACCAAACAGCCAGACCCAGCAGACCGCCATGTGTTCTTCCGGTGCCCCTTTCTGCTGTACCAACGATGGCAAGGGTGGTGAGTAGCATTCCCGTTGCCTTGCTCCTCTAGGGAGTCGCTGACGAATTGTTTGTCTTTAGGCCAGGTCTGCCAGAACACAACTGCATGCGCGCAGACTGTCATTTGCTGCAACAACAACAATGGCGTAAGTGGCCGTACCATCTCTCACCGTCCCTGTCCCGGTTCTCACAGTATGTTTAGTTCCAAATCTGCATTGGCGACATGGACTTCAACCAGCCCATCACCATCAATGTCTTCAACATTGAGAATTAAGTGTGTGATTTTGTCACATCTTGCACGGTACAGCCCCATCAAAATGCTGGACATCCCTTTGCAAGGGAAATAGAGGATTTGTGATCGCGGCATGTGGTGGAGGAAAGTTGCTTTGATTTGCGTGTGGACGCTCCTTTCGATAGTTTGTTGGAGGCCTTGATGGTCAGATGCCGCTCATTTTCGGCTAGCCTTGTACGGAAACCACCTGTACGACGGGTGCGACTAGGGGGCCGTATTTGGATTCCACTAATAGTAATGGAATAGTTTGTTGATGTTAAGCATGCTGTGTCTGTGTCTCGCCAGCTGTTGGGTTGTTGATGCGACCCATACAAATCGCGGATGTTTGTCCACACCACCCGTCACGAATAACGACGACTTGAACATAGGTGTCGGAAAGGATACAAGCAGAGCTTAGAACTAATGTTGCAGGTTGGGTGTCCGACTTGCGGCTCGGGTGTCCGATCGGTGGTTTGGTGGCGTTAATCAGATCCCGCTAACAAACAGTATTTGCCCATAGCGTGGCCAACTCTTCCGCCACGAGCGAAACAGGGCCTGGATTGTTGCCATGGGTAAACTAAAAATCTGAGGGGGAACCGCTCCGGGTTAGTTCATCGTTTCCCTTTTGAGGTCGCCTTTCCCCATTTCGAGGTGAGGCGGAATAGCCGCAAAGCTTGGGCTCCAAGATGACGGCACTCTCCAGAGACTGGTCGCACAGCAAATCCCGAAGCCAAGAATGCCTCGATATCCTCTGTCCTTATATTGAAGTACCTGGGGATATTAAGAAACATTTGCTTCCAGGACATACTAGTCGTAGAAATGCGAATGATTGTATAAAATATCATCTCAAGTACAGTGTGTACAATTTCTCTGTAGGAGGCATTACAAAGAATGACACATTCGGCTATGATGTAGCATAAAACATCTAACCCTTCTATTGCCTAGTACTACATTACGCCCTGGTACCACATTGCGCAGAGAGAGGTAGATATTTACTCCAGTTAATTATCGTCAGCACTAGCTAGGTCGAGGCAGCTCCATGAGCGAAACACCCGCCTATGCCTCGACCCCGGAGAGGCGTCTGGGGTATCTGGGTCCCCCCTAGCGTGTGCAAAGCACTAGCTCTGCTCCCAACATGATCAACCTTAGTGCTCACACCACTCTTCATGGAGGATTCACCCACATGCTGCCTAGCCTTTGAGGAGTGGCAGCACATGCCCGGTTCCAGAGCACAATAGTAATACGCATGTGAGACTCATAATAGTGGCTATCCGGTCGGCAGATGTTTGTATAGCGCCATGGCGAGCCTCGGTCATCTAATAGTCTGAGCAGAGAAGCTCAGGTGCAGTGAGCTACTGCCCCTGGCGCCGAGTCTGCTAGCAAACGAGGCGTCTGGGTACATTCTCGACTGGTCCGTCGTCCCCGACAAGGCGAAATAGTCCCGGACCAAAAGAGCTAAAGCGTGAGGTAATAGTGAAGCGTAGGCACATGAGCGAGCGAAAATGGACCGGCTCGGGGCTTTCTTGGTTCATGGGCTCAAACCTTGGAAGCACAAACAACTGTCATCTCGTGGTGGGTGCCGCTTCGGGACAACCCATCAGCCTATTTCTTCCCGTGAGCACACCCATTCATTTTGACTATTCTCCTTCATCTCCATGGGCGATGGGAACCTCACATGGTTTTGCACTTGGCGGGTTAGTCGGGAGCATTGAGTTCCTTTCGCCCGCATTGAGGCATCTGCGCCGTCCAAGGCAAGGAATTTCAACTGCTGCCAGGGTATCAATCAACGAGGATGAAGACGATGGCTTGGCATTTCAATCGTATCTACATCTCCAGAAACCCATGATGGACGGGGAAGGCACAAGCATTCTTAGCAGCCTTGGCAGTCTTGGCATTGCTGGGGTCTAAGACAGGCACCAGGGGGAAATCTTGCCTTGCCTCGGCCCATGCCTTGGCGGCACCCCCACGAAGAATTGATCAGAGGCAGACCCAGAACCTTGGAAATGGGGGGCTGAAGTGGTCTGCCGCTGAGAAACATGGTATCCAACATACCTGAAGCCTAACGCCACTCTGTTGCGCAGCCAAAAATTGGCTTGTGCTAATCCCCAACAAAGAATGTTTGGGCTTAGCAATTCCGCGGTTGGACGGGGCTTGCTGAATGGCCCAATCCGATCCACTGATGGCGTCTTGGATGTCCTGGCTGTCGCCTCATGCTTTTTAGATATTGATCCTCTTTCAGCCGCCCCAGGTGAATATGAATTGGCGCGAAAGGCAAAGGGCTGGACCCAGGACGGTGGAAAGCACGAGACTCACAGCTCCCGTAGCTCTGCGAGAGGATCCCCTTCGACAACTCATTATTTCCCTGCAGCAGCGACTGTCTCGTTGATGATTATCGCCCCCGTTCCCCCGCAGACTGGACTGATGGGGTGGCGATGCCCGACGCTAGGAGGCGCTGAACAGCCCTACATCGCTGCCGAGTGCCGGTATGCGAATTCCGGGGCGATTTGTGGCGGCAGGGATCAACGGCACGGCGCTTGCGTTGTCGTCCTTGGGTGGCCAGACCATTCGCTCATATTGTTGACGACTCCGCAGCGTATCCGCCTATAGCAAACTATCAAGGATATCGGTGCTTTAGGCAGTAGGGTCGGTGATTCTAGGACTTAGGACAGAAAGCGGGGGTTCGGATTGGAAACAAGTCATCCTGTTTTCTCTCTGTGGCAATCTTTGATGATGTGAGTGAATGCATCCTCCACGGCGCCACTAAGCCTAGCCCTCTGTAACATCTGCCCTATATACACAGAAGATGCTAATAAAATAGATGTACGTTTGGCTGTCTAACATCTGACGACGATGGCATGTCTATTCGCATCGCCCTTTACTTGAGTCTCCGTCGAACCAGGATATGCAGCACAACATAGACACCCACGCCAAATCCAAGCATGCCGGAAATAACGCCAAAGCCCATGAGATACTTGGGCTTGTCGTCGGCAGGGAACAGGTAGGCACCGTAGATCTGGGCCAGGTTGCCCATACCATTCATGACGGCGAGCGCAATGGCACGGACCTCGGGATCCATGCTGGCAAAGCACGACGACGCAAAGGAGAGCGACATGGCATTTGATGCCCAGAGACCGGCAGCCATGAGGACCAGGAGGACGTATCGGGCAGTGAAGTTGTACACGACGCAGACAATAATTGATGTGACCATGGAGAATGAGAGCCAGCTGGCAATGATGATGCCTCGCCACTGTGGGACCTTGTCGCCAAAATACCCAGTGATTGCCGTGCAAACAAAGGCAAATGCGTAGATGGGGACCTTGGAAAGCATTAGCAGACATTGACTCAACATGGTGAGGCTTGCTTACCGTCATGTACTGCGCCTGAACAGTGCTCTTGAAGCCCAAGCCATTGACCAGCGTGGGATAGAAGTAGGAGAGGGTCGACGAGCCAACAATAACCTGTGTTTGAGCAGTCAGTCATATTGTCAGCATTCTACCAACCGGGCATCCACTGACCATGTATCCCAGAATGAAACCATGCGTCCGCCAATCCTTGAGCGCCAGGATGAACGAGGTACGCTTGCCAATCTTGTGATCACCGTCGCGGACAGTGACATTGTCAATAGCCAGTCTCGCAATTGCAATTTGGCGCTCCCGGTCAGTCAGGCGTTTCGAGTTGGCCGGGAAGTCCAATAGGATCATGGCCGAGATGCCGGCCCAGCCGATGGTGGCCACGCCTTCGACAATAAAGAGCCATCGCCAGCCCCGAAGTCCGTGAGCACCCTCCAAACCACCAGTAATGGCGCCTGCAATAAGACCACCAAACGCCCCAGAGAGAATGGCAGCGGACATAAAGACTGCGAATCGCTTCGACTGTTCGGCTCGCTTGTACCAGGAGGAGATGATGAGGAGGATGCCGGGAGCGAAGCCGGACCTGGTGGTTCATCTTGTTAGCGAGATGCAACAAAAATGGATTATGTGGGAGGATACTCACTCAGAGATACCAACAAAGACTCGGAGGACTACAAGGTGGCGGAAGTCGTGAATAACAGCCATGATGCATGTAAGAACGCCCCAGAAAGCCATGATGGCAGGGAGATATAGGGATGGACGAGTTCGGACGAGGATCATGTTGGAGGGAGGCTCGAAGATGACATAACCAACTGTAGCAAGGTGAGTAAATGCTGTAGTTCGGCTGCTGGGGAAATGTCTGACTGAAGAAAACAACCAGCGCAATGCTGTACTGGCCCGAGTCCATCTTGAGGTCATCCGTCATGCCCGCAATCTTGGCGTTTCCAATGCTGCAGTTGCATTAGTCTCGTTCAACAGCAGTTCTTGATGAGGTTGTTCCTACTTTGTCCTGTCCATGTACGACAGCAGATACATCAGCCAGATGCAGGGCAGCAGGAAGAGATCAATCTTCTTGACAAGCTTCTTCTCTTCCTCCTCAGTCCAAGTAATGCCATTGGCACTTCGTTGATTGACGGCAACATGGGTGTCGTTCTCAACTTCCTCGCCGTGGCTGAGGTCGAAGCTGCCCTTGGCCGCGGTGGACATTTTGACCGGATTACTGGCGAACGTGAAGTTGGAGTTGGAATGGTAAGTGTATGTCTCTTCTGATGCTGGAGATGAAGATATCGGCGACATAGGGAGGTAAATGTCGACTTATACGTGTTTTCCCTCCACTTCCCCGGACCATCGTGAAGAGCAAAGTCTGCTGTGGGGAGCCCCATGGGGTCAACTGGCTCTGCTGACTACTGCCTGAGCTGGTACAACTAGCCCCAGCACTGACCTTTCCAGCAGTGGTAACCCTCGTGGTTTGTGTGTGTGTGTGCGGGTCCGTGTGAGGCCAAGGGTGCTCGAAGCGAGCCACGGTGTCCTCGACGCGAGACCAGTACTCTTAGCTGGGCCGGACAAGGATTACCTAACACGAGTGAAGAATAATAGCAGCCAAGTATGCGGAGACGCCGGGATTAAAACAAGATGAAGCCCGTGCAAAAGGCGCATGGGTGAAGGACGCATACTAGATCGAGTCTGACACCAAAATGCCACTACAACAGCCCAACAGAACTCTGAGCATCATTCGGGACGCAACTGCGAGGAAATATGGTGTAATAGCCTGTATTGCGTGAGTCTAAGCTGCGCGAGTCATTCGTTTTGAGCTCTCGGTTAATGCTTGACAGCTACAACATTGAGCAATTGACTGCGCTGGTGCGAGCTGCCGAGAAGAAACGCTCGCCCTTACTCATACTTCTCTTTCCCGCCACCGTCAAGCAGTTGCCGTCGCTTGCATTTGCGGCAAAGCAAGCTATCGAGTCAGCCACCGTGCCCCTGGCTCTGCATCTGGACCATGCCCAGGATGAGGAGCAGATCCGAGAAGTGGCAGCGCACTATCCGTTTGACTCCATCATGGTGGACATGAGCCACTACGACCATGAGGAGAACTTGGCCAAGACCAAGGCATTGACCAAGGTGTGCCAGGACAGAGGAATAGCAGTCGAGGCAGAGAGTGGTCGCATCAATGGATACGAGGAGGGAATCGCGGACACTGGCGACCTGGAGGGTAAGGCGACATGCACATGCCTTGTGTCACCAGTTCACAACTAACACGCATCAGCCATCATGACATCTCCGACCGAAGTCGAGGACTTTATCGCAGCGGGTATTGATCTCCTCGCCCCGAGCATTGGCAACATTCACGGCGACTACGGCCCACAGGGGCCACTGCTCGACTATGAACGCCTGGCGAGCATCACTAAGCAAATAAACGGCCGCGTTGCTGTAGCGTTGCACGGCACAAACGACTTCTCGCCCGAGATCCTAAGGCGATGCATCGACGCCGGAGCAGTCAAGCTCAACATCAACAAGCTAATTCTCGAGGTTTGGAACGTCCATTTGTGCGAGAATGCAGCCAGCGTGCCTCTGATGCAGCTCATGGACGACGGTATGAGGATTCTACAGGACGAGGTGGAGCGGTGGATGGATATTTGCGGCAGCAGTGGCAAGGCTGGGCCCAAGATTGAGAATAGACAGTAGACATCATGCAAGAGAGGCATCATAGCCATGAGTCGTGCAGCCGTTGCCTCTCGCTGGCATATCTACCCCGCAGTTCCCCTCGTCTCCCCAGACTCTCCACATTCCGTCCGGCAACTCGCCTTGATTCTCGGCCTTTGCGACGGCCGACCAGGAATCTGATTGGGCAAGATGGAGACTGCAATCTCCACAGCTCCTAGCGCCGCCCGGAGAAACCCCAGAATCCCGCCCGACGGTGCCTCGTAACGAAGCCAACCCTGCACACCACTGCGAGCAGGACCCGAGATTTCGTCGCCTCCCCTGTGATATATGATCCCGATGCGAGGCGTGCTCGTCTAAGTCAACATACTGACTGGCAGGCAGACGCTCGCGTCGAGAATGCCTCCACGAAACCTGCACAGGCCCCGTCGCACTCGGCCGTCGCGAGCCCGGGGCCTCCGAACCTCGACCGGATGGTGAGCCCCGGCCTCTTCTTCCTCCCCCCTAGACACAAGCCAGTTCTGACCATCATGCTTTCGTAGCGTCACGTGCCGGAAGCGTCGTATCAAATGCGACGAAGGCAGGCCGCGATGCGAGAGATGTCGCAAGGCCGATAGGAATTGCCTCTACGGCCAGCCGACACCTCCAAGCGAAAATGCACACACACACCAGCAAGATACTGGTAGTTTCTCGCTCTCGCCGACTGAAGATACTACCGGCGTTCTCGGCGATGCAGAAGATGGCCATGGCCTCCTCGGCATCCAAGGCGCAGCATCAGACGCTGGGCTGACCGAGTTCCGCATCGACAACCTGCGTCATGTGCAGCTGATTGATCCCTTGCTGGACGATGATGCCGATCTTCCAATAGCGGGAGACGTGAGTCTCGCCTCGCAACGCACATGGCCTTGTTGCTAATCCTGTCGAGCAGCCGATCGCCACCAGCGTAGGCGTGAGTGACGCCCTCACTGCCCCTGACGGTAGCTTCACCTTCTCTCCCATCGAATTACGTCCGGACGCATTGACAAGCGGCTCCGCCGTGGAGTGGTTCGACCTACTCGCGCAAGATGCCATCACGAATATCCAAGCCCACAATAAGGTCGCTGGCGCTTCCTACCAATTGAAGTTTGACGAAACCTCGCTGTCACGTAGGCCTAGCCCAGAGCCAGAAGACAGCGCTGGCCGTGACGACGGCACTTTTCCGTCGCAAGGGCCTTCTACCGAGCAGTTTCCCAGTTGGAACACCAAGGAACCCATCGCCATCCGCGGCGACGACGCCATCTACTTTCGGCACTACATCGAGGTTGTCAGCCCGATACTAGACCTATTCGACCCCAAAAGACACTTTGCCAATGTGGTTCCGCATCTAGCCGTTCGAAATATAGGGCTATTCAAATGCGTTTTGGCTGTTGGCGCCCGGCATCTCTCTCGCAAAACTGCGGCAGTCAGTTCTACAGACACTGGTGCTGTAAGTGGCCATCAAACAGTCGCAACAAGCCAGCACTGGGCCCCGAGAAGCTATATAGAGAATGAAGCCTTCTCTAAAAAGTCCTCACGCCTCGCAGCTCAGTACTACTACGAGACGCTCCAGTTCCTTTCACAGCACCTGTCGTATCAGGCGTATGCGGACTCTCACGAGATCCTCGCCACAGCCATTTTAATCAGCGCCTTTGAGATGTTTGGATCAAGCGGGCTGTTCAACAGTGAATGGGAACGACATCTCAGAGGCGCCTTCTGGATCCAGCGAGGCCAGGACAACGACGGAGAGTCCATGCAAGGGCTGCGACGGGCTGTGTGGTGGGGATGGCTGAGGCAGGATCTGTTTGCTGCTTTTCTGACTGGCCGCCCCGTCATGACTTTCTGGTACCCCAAGAAGCCGCTAGAGCAGCTTGATACGGATGAATACGCAACTCGAATAGTCTTCATCTGCGCAAAGATCGTCGACTTTGCTAATACTAGCACCGCGGCTACCGAGGCCAAGGACTTCCAGAGGCGGATATCTCAGGCGGACAGGCTCTGGCAGATGCTACAGAGATGGGATGCCCTGCTTCCAGATTCGTTCAAACCGTTTCCCGTGTTGAGTGCAGCGGCAGGCGGGTGTGTGCAAAGCCCAGAAAGCGAGGCTGCAAGCGAGGCGTCGCCATCTGCCACGATCCCAAAGCCAACTGTCACTGAAACGTCGGCATTTCCGCCAATATGGATCTCTCCTCCAACACACGCCGGTGCAGTTCAGACGTTTCATTTCGCAAGGATTGTCTTACTGCTCAATACGCCGACTCTCGGTGGGGTGGAAGCATACAATTCGCGGCAGCGCCAGTTGGACGAGAGCGTCAAGGTCATCTGTGGTATTGTCACCCATGACCTCGATAGCGAGCCCTTAGCATTCGTTCATGTGCAGGCTCTCTACGCTGGTAAGTCTATGGCACAGTGTTACGGTATTATATGCTAACTCGCAGGCAGCGGGGTTGTGTTTGCAGACCCCTGAGAAAAGAGAGGTGCTGATCCGACTCCTTGAAAAGGCTCTGAGAGTCAGCGTCTTCCCAACGAGCAGTTTGATAGGCAATCTCAGGGCACATTGGGGGGAAGCTGTAGATTAAAGGTTCACTAAACGGAGTAATCTCAAATGTAAAGTATGGAATTGATACCCGATGACACTATAAATCTCAAACTTCTATATATTTGAACTAGACTTCTTCATCATCAACATTACTGTGCGTCTACCAAGCCCCAACTACTCCTGCGACAGGAATATCAATCCCTGTTGTGTATGATGCGCCGTCAGAAAGCAGATACACATAGGCGCCGCCCAGCTCCTTGGGGTCTGCCAGACGGGGCATGCCACCATAGTACTGCATCTTCAGACCCCAGTCCGGAGCCTGGTCGACAAAGTAGGTCATCTGCGTCTTGACGAATCCGGGAGACACGCTATTGACTCTAATTCCATGCTTGGCCCACTCCATGGCGAGCGTGTGGCACATGTTGCGCACTGCCCCCTTAGTGCCGCCATACGGTGCCGAAGGGGCGGCCCTGTTGGGTCGATACGAAGTCATAGACGCCGTAATGACGATGGATCCCTTGACTCCAAGCTCAATAAACTTCCTCGCTGCGGCAGTGGCGCAATAGTAAGCCCCAAAGACATTGAGGTTGAACAGCTGGTGCAGCTGGGCCTTGCTAAAGTCGAGTGCAGGCTGGTGTTTGGTCATGCCGGCGTTGGCCACCAGGCCGTGGATCGCTCCGCTCCGCTCGACAATGGCGTCAATTGCCTTCTTGACGCTTTCTTCAGACGTCACGTCGCAGTTGATGTAATGGAGGCGCTTGGGGCTGCGCTTCTGGACTTGAGCAAACTCCTCGCCAGGCTCAAATAGATCGAGACTGTAGACGGTGTCGGCTTCGTTGGCGAGACAGACTTCGGCAATACCAAGACCGATGCCTCGGTTTGCGCCCGTGATTGCAATCACCTTGCCAGGAAGAGCGACTCGCCAATGGTGATCAGGACCGGGCTGGGTGCTGAGATAGGCGGGCGTGGTGGGAGTGGTAGGCGGCGCGACGACGACGACATCTGTCGCAGTGGCCTGTGGTTCGGCGGCATTTGTAGTAGCGGAAGGGGACATGATGCAATGATTGAGGAATTGCCAACACAATTTTATTGCGAATACAGAAAGACGAGTCCGGGATACTCGAGCGATGAATGGTCCTCCCACCCTGAAGGGCCACTAACAAGGTTATATCCATTGCCATGCCAGCTTTGTCTACATAGAGGTGGATAATATGGAGTAGCCGTTCGCGACGAGCATCTGTAACGCAAAGTCAACAAATCCTCGCATCGGCAAAGTGTCGATTTTCCAGGGCATTGTCCGATGCGAGGGTGTGCCTCGATGCGAGCCCACCAGCGCGGTGGATCTCGTCTCGAGACCCAACCGGAGGAGCTAAACCCAGAATGTCGCTCAACTCATGCTCCTTGGAAGAAATGTAGACGCCGATCATGGGCCAGCTTGAATTCGTCGCAAGTACGCCGCAATCCCCAGTGTGGGGAGTCGGGCCAGCGGCGATCCCCCGGGGCCGATGGCAACAAATATCCAAGCATAAAAGTCACGGCTCCGGCTGGGAAAGAGTGAGAACAACTTCCGCTCTGTACATTACTGGCGTCCTTTATTCATCGCGTACTCGATATTACAATGGCGCCTTCTCGTATCAACGATGAACCTGTTGTAGAGCCTCTGCCCGTCAAGACTATCGGGGTGGCCAACGGGTTGTCCGCTCAGTGCAGCCTGGATCTCAACAACACGGCCCAGCACGACAAGGTCCTTGGTGTTTTTCGCGCCTTTATTGCCGACCAGTGCCAGCAGTATGGCGGAGGACATCCTGGGTGAGTAGTTCCAGAATCCTATCAGCCACAACAGGCTAATATGATGTGTAGCTCTGCCATGGGCATGGCAGCCATTGGCATCGCCTTATACAAGTTTGTGATGAAGTACAGCCCATCAAACTGCAACTACTTCAACAGGGACCGTTTCGTTCTATCAAACGGTAAGTCATCCTGCCAACGAACAATACACCTCTCTAACAGTGACGCAGGCCATGCGTGTCTATGGCAGTATCTGTTTATGCACCTGACGGGCGTCAAGAGCATGACCATGGACCAGCTCAAGTCGTATCACTCCACAAACACCGACTCTCTGTGTCCTGGCCACCCAGAGATTGAGAATGAGGGAGTAGAGGTCACCACGGGACCCTTGGGACAGGGTGTAGCCAACGCAGTCGGCCTCGCCATGGCCACCAAGCACCTCGCTGCCACCTACAACAAGCCGGGCCATGAGCTTGTGGACAACATGACATGGGTCATGATTGGTGATGCCTGCCTCCAAGAAGGAGTTGGTCTGGAAGCAGTCTCCCTCGCGGGCCATTGGAGACTGAACAATCTCTGCATCATCTACGATAACAACAGCATCACATGTGACGGTAGCGCAGATGTCGCCAACACCGAGGACATGAACGCAAAGATGCGGGCATGCAACTTTAACGTCGTGGATGTGTTTGACGGTGACTCCAATGTCGCAGGTTTGTCGTATTTCCCGTGTTGACCGGTACGGTAGCTGACGAGTTTAGCCATCGTTGCGGCCCTCGAATCTGCTCGAAGCAGCGACAAACCTACCTTTATCAATATCCGCACAACCATCGGCTTTGGCTCAGACAAGGCCGGACTCGCCAAGACGCACGGAGCTGCCCTAGGCGTCGACGACATCGCCGCGATGAAGCAGTCATTTGGCCTCAATCCCGAAGAGCACTTTGTCATTCCACAAGACGTCTACGACTTCTTCAAGGACGTCGCGCCTCGTGGACAGAAGCACGAAGCCGAGTGGTCGGAGCGCGTCAGCAAGTACGAGCAGAGCTACCCAAGCGAGGCTGCCGAGTTCAAGCTGCGCGTCGAGGGCAAATGGGTGGACGATTGGACAAAATACATTCCTCGAAAGGAGGACTTTCCCACGGCGCCGACTGCAACTCGCAAGGCTGCTGGGCTGGTCGGCAACCCCATCAGCGAGAATGTCAAGAATATTCTCATCGGAACTGCCGACTTGACGCCCTCTTGCAACGTGGCTTACCCCAACAAGATCGACTTCCAATCTGTGAGTATGAGCGTCTCCTAAACTGAAGATATTTGCTAATGCGTCATCAGCCTGCCCTCAAGACGAGCTGCAATCTCAACGGCGACTACTCGGGCCGATATATCCACTACGGCATCCGAGAGCACGCCATGTGCTCCATCTCCAACGGCCTCGCTGCCTTCAACAAGGGCACATTCTTACCCATCACGTCATCGTTCTTCATCTTCTACCTCTACGCCGCTCCCGCCGTCCGCATGGCTGCTCTCCAGGGCTTGCAGCAAATCCACATTGCGACGCACGACTCCATCGGCACTGGCGAGGATGGCCCTACTCATCAGCCTGTAGAGCTGGCCGCCTTGTATCGCACCATGCCCAACACCTTATACATCCGGCCGGCAGACTCGGAGGAGGTTGCAGGTGCCTTTGCCGCCGCTCTCCAGGCCAGGGAGACGCCAACCATCATCTCGCTTTCCCGTCAGAACCTAACTCAATATCCTCAATTCTCGTCCCGAGAGGGCGTTGGTCGGGGAGCTTACGTCTTCTGTGAGGCTGACAACTTTGACGTGACCCTCATCGGTGTTGGCTCCGAGTTGATGTTCGCCATGGAGACCAAGGACATACTAGAAAAGGCTGGCATCAAGGCCCGTGTTGTATCCTTCCCGTGCCAGCGACTGTTTGAGCAGCAGTCCAAGGAGTATAAGCAGTCGGTGCTCAAGCAATCGGCGAGGAGGCCTACCGTTGTCATCGAGGCCTATGCTGCCAACGGCTGGGAGCGGTACGCCGACGCCAGCATTTCCATGCGACGATTTGGCAAGAGCTTGCCGTCCAAGGCGGCCTACGAGTACTTTGGCTTCCAGCCTTCAGTGATGGCTCCCAAGATTGAGGCCTTTGTGAGGGAGGTGGAGCGTAACGGTATTGATTCTCTGCGCCATGACTTTAGGGACTTGAATGGCTACTTGGGAGTCGCATTTGAACATTAGAGGCTAAAAGGCCAACAGTAAACGAATACATGTGCGAAATGAATCTGACTCTTAACTTGATTGATGTGAGATGGCAGTGGTTGGCTCTCCTTGTGCGATTAAATCATCACGCCATGTCCGAGGAATGAGTTGCGGAGTGGATAAAGTCGACCCAAGTCCGCACTCCGCAGCCATCGGTTAGAGATTGGCCCGGTCCATGTCAGCTGCAATCCTTGACAGCCGCTTACTCGTCGCAGCATTCGAACTTTTGAAGCATGGCCATGTAAAATTCTGCCTGTTGGGGTCTTACTTGCCCCGCGCTTCATCCCTTGCGGCTGTAGAAAAGTCCACCCTCCCCAGCGCATGGGGTTTCATCTCACGCTGATTATCCCTCCTTTTTTGCCTTTTACTCGAATTCCACTCCGTTTTATCACTCCCCAAGGATCCCACACCGAGGATGGAGCGCCAAGTCATCGTCTCGCGAGCATGCGCGTCCCTTAGCCCGTTAATCACCAAGATCACGCCACTCCTGCGACACGGCATTCCCATCTTCGCAGCTGTTGGACTGCTCTCCAGCTTCAACACGGCACTCCGAATCTTGTCTACCGGATGGCAGTATCTCAAGCCTTCTAGAATCAGTCGATATCTACACACCACAAACGGAGAGCCAGCTTGGGCGCTTGTCACCGGCTCCACTGGAGGGATTGGGAAGCAACTCGCGCACCAGCTCGCTTCCCGGGGCTTCAACGTCGTTCTGCATGGACGCAGCCCGGAGAAGCTCAAAGCGACCCTGGAAGAGCTTCAAACAGCGCACCCCAGCCGTCAGTTCCGAATTGTCGTCATGGACGCTTTCAAGGTTGTCAAGCAAGTTCAGTTCCCGGAGGAACTAGCTGCAGCAGTCAAGGACATCAATCTGACAGTGCTCATCCATAACGCTGGGGGGAGCGATGATCACAGGCTACTACCGTTTGAGCAACGACCCACCCAGCAGCTTGTTGATGACGTTTCTGCCAATGCCTTGTTTCCCATGATGCTAACCAGGGAACTGCTACCAACGCTGCGACGCAATGCCCCGGGCCTCGTCGTGGCTCTCGGCTCATGTGCCGACGTGGGCCTCACCCTTGCCGGGAGCTACCCGGCCAGCAAGACCTTTCTCGTCAAACAATTCGAGACACTGAACCGCGAGATGCAGCTGCTAGGCCATGATATTGAGGTGCTGGTCCTCAGGGTGGGAAGTGTGCGTGGCACGGGACAATCGGTAGCCGAGGACTTGTTCACGGTAGATGCACAGTCAATGGCAAAGGCGGTGCTGGCGCGTGTTGGCAGTGGTAGACACGCCATCGTGGGCCACTGGGTCCATGGGCTGCAGATGGGCTTGACGAGTTTCCTCCCGGAATTCGCGTTTGAGTATTTCTGCAGAAACGTGACTGCCGGCTGGAACCCGAACTGATGGGTCCATCAACTCTCCATGTTTTGTTTATCTAGAGCTTAAGCATGAACAAAAATTTCCGACTGGCTGTCCACAGAGACGTGTGCATGGCACCATCGATTCACCAGTCACATTACTTTATAGTGACTTGAGCGGCTCACAAGGCGGCTCGTCGGGCGGAATGCCAGGGAGCACCGCAGGATACACACCAGCCAAAGACTTGTCAAGCGACGCAAAGCTCATCCCAAGCTCGTCGGCAACACACACAGTTTTGCGCGTGCCCGGGCCAAACATGACTTGTTCGCATGACTTACCCGCCAGCTCATCAAGTCCACTGCCGGCGACGAGCAGCTTGCCGCCCCTCATGACAAGTTCGACGTCTTGCTGCGTGCCGTACACGACCGCTGCATAGGCATCTCGGACATTTCTTCTTGAGAAGACGGTGATATCGGCCAGCTTGCCCTGCTCGATCGAACCCAGTACATTGTCAAAGCCGGCCACCGCGGCTGCGTTCATGGTCATCATCTTCCACAGGATCCTGGCGTCGAGGTCCTGCTCATAGATGGATTGCGTGGCAGAAAATGCGCAAGCGGCTTCTCTTCCCATTGTCGCCGACCCAGAGGGCAGCCAGTCCGTGCCGAGGGCGACGGTGATGCCAGCCCGTAAAAGATACGGGATGTTGATAGTCTTGCCATACAGGAAAATGTTACTCCGAGGGGACCACACCACCATGGCCTTGCGTTCAGCCACGAGATCAAAGTCTGCGTCTGATAGTCCAAGGGCATGGAGGAGAACAAAGTTGGGCGACATGATGTCGGTGCTGACACCTCCACCACCGGCAAGCGGAGTTGTGTCGTATTTCTCGCTGGACAAGCATTGAAACTCGTTCCTAGCTTCTGCATCGAGTCCCTCGGCAACATGGGCAAGAAATCGGTGAGAGCGCAGGGCTGACTGTCGATCGATTGCGTTGGGTCCATAGTCGCAGTCTGCTGTACGCATGATTCCCGAGGCGTCGTCGAGAGGAAAGACGGCCCAGGTCCCGGATAACCCTCCGATTCCATCGCCCAGACCTTCAGCAGAAGCCAAGTTGCGAACAAGGCCTGGCGTCATGTGGCCGCTCACAATGGAGGTGGTGCCAGAGAAGAGATGCCTCAATTCGCCCCATTTGATGGCATCCGACATGGTTCCATTGACAGACACAGCATGTGCCGAGTGTCCGCGCAGACCGAGCCTCCAGTCATGGCGGTGGCGGTAGTGCTCGCCTGTGCTCGGAAGCGGGTGTACAGTTGAGAATTCAATGTGCTCGTGAGTGTTGATGAAGCCGGGCGAGATGACGGAGTCGTAGCACTCGATGACTGTTGCGGGTTGTTTAAGCTGGCAGTCGGACGAGGTGCGACCAACACGTGCAATCTTTCCCGACCTGACCAATACACATCCGTCCACGACGGGTCCGTCAGCCGTCAGGATGGTGCCGCGCAGGAGGATGTCGTCGGAGTCATGGCGCATGATGACCTTGCAGCCGGCGCCGGCAGCTGGGACTGGGACGACATGGGAGCCGCTGCGCAGATACAGGGATATGGAAAGGAAGGTGAGGATCGCGGCCAGGATTAGCGCCCTAAAGCCAGTCAACTGGCGACGAGGTACGCGAGGGAACATGGTGGAATATGTCGACTGTTGATTGTCGATGAGGCCAACTCGCGGCAACGCGTCGATTGTCGGAGCGTCTTTCCGCAAATATGAGGTCAGGCTCCCATGGCCAGATGCATGCAATTCAGGGCTCCATGCATAGACTTGCAGACGCCTGCATGGGCCTCGATAGATTGGAGGCGCGATGGGGACGGGATGTTGCGGCTGACAAGATTGCATCAGCTGGATCAAAACATGCCAGAAAGGGGTTTAGTGGGGGTGCGGCCGAGTTGGCCAATGACAGGGTGGTACCGGAGGTGGCTGCTACCCTACGCCACCAGACACTTTGGTTTAGAACTTGAGATTAAGTAGAGTCCGTAGTTTGCAACAGCAACATCTCAGTCTTGGTGATTGTGGTTGATAATAGATGAAATTCGGTTGGGATTGGGGACGGCACTTGCAGCGGAAGCTGGGGAGATGCTCTGTGAACATTGTCGATGAGGCTTGGATGAGACCATGATACAAGCCCAACCATGCAGGCAATATCTGACTCCTATCGTTCTCCAACTCTTAACAGACTTCTTCGATCTGGTTCCCTAATTCTGTTACAGCGTTTCCTCGACATCTCTGCTCAACTATCGCCCACCTCGACTCCAGCTCGTCCAAGACTCGTTGCATCTCACCATAGCCCATGTGTTGGCAGGTTTGCTTTAATAGGGAGCGAATCAACCCAACATCTTCGTCTGTGTGCACAGCATAGCCGATTATCAGCATGGGCCAAGCCCCAATAAAGCACCGGGTCCAAGGGTCGATGAATTCTGGTTGGCGCAGGATGTGCAGTGCAGTATCAAGCTGCCACCGAGGGCCGTCATCGCAACGACCCTTGTCAAGGTGCTCTACGATATCGATTGGTGACGCTGCGGTGGATGCTGCTGCGGTCCATTCGAGCAGTATTGACGCCGCAAGAACATATAGCGTGACAGTGTCGGCGTAGAAGCTCTGCATATGGGGCGGACAGTACTCCATCACACTCCCATCCAGCACCACCGACTCCCAATAATCCATATTGGTCTTGAGGTTGATGAGGGATTCGGTTTTCGGTTGCGGGCCTGGATTGTGAAAGTCGACAATGTCGAGAATATGACGAAATAAGGCTATTGGAACACCGAGAACAGGATATGAATCCGAAGGTAGGACGTCCAGCAGCTTTCTGCAGTCCAGGATGCTCTCTGTGCGAACGAGAAAGTCCGAGTCGACGTGGAAATTCGGAGAGAAAGGTCTCCGCGCCGTCAAGAGGAATGCTTGATACACGACGCTTTCTGCCGTAAGACGATCAAACGGTCGCGACATGGACAGGGGTGATGATCCATCGCATTGTCGCAAGTTGAGCATAGTTATGGCGCCGGCCACGTGCTTCCGTGGATCAAAGACAGTGTCGATACCCCAAAGCTAGCCATGTCAATCGTCAACTCTTGCCGCACCGTTGGGAAGGGTATGCGGAGAACGTACGTCATGGAGATATAGATACACAACAGTAGCCAGCAGTGAATCGTCCGGAGGATGGCGATCCGATGGCAAGTGAACCATTGCTTCGTTGACTTCTTTGACAGCCTTGGAATAGTATACCAAGGCACAAGTCTGGTATCGGCTGTCTTTGGATAGTATATACTTGTTAGCAGCACAAGTAGCAAGGACGGCATACTTGACGCTGTCGCGATGCATCATCATGCTGACGAGTTCGAATTGGTACTCAAGCGAGTCCGATGTGTTCCATGTCGGGAGCACAAGAAGAGAGAAGAACTTGTTAAGGAAGTGATAGACCAGCTCCATCTCCCTCTCGGACCGAATAGCTGGAAACGAGGAGCCCAGACACGGAGCGAGGCTGACGTCCGACATGGCAGGGGTCGCATCGACTGGGCACGCTGCATCCTGGGGCTGCGACGAGGAGCCTGCACTGGAGGACGAGAGTCGCCTCCGGTTCTTGCGAGGGAGATTGCGGCGGTCCCGCAGCTCGGTAGCCGACGGCCACTCACATTGCCGGCGACTTAGCGAGCAGTTGCGGCATGTCGGCCTCTCCTCTCCGCACTTGGTCTTGCGCGCGCGGCCTGCGGTTCACGGTTGGATTGGCATGTTGCATTGCAAGTGGCGGCACATCAAGAACAACTTACAGCACAGGCAGCCCGTCTTGGTCCGCAGTTTTGCGTGTCCCATGGCGACTACACGTGGCCAGTGTCTGTCAGCAATAAAAGATATGACCAGTCGGGCGTCGGGTCGGTTGCTGTGAATGGGGAGATGACAGGACAGGCAGAGGGACAAATGTGGGCCACCAGGTCCGCCTCGGGATGGAGACGACCGTTTCTCGGGGAGGGGAGGGGATTAGTCAATGCCCAGAAAAGAACTGGTTTATCACGGTGGGTCATGTTATCATGCGGGGTTGCATCCCTAGTTTGCCGGCTGGTCGGTAGGCAAAGACTCGTCCGATGGTATCCATCAGGCAAGATAAGAATCAGATTTTAAAACAGCCATGGATCTTGAAGGCCTCTGAATGTAGGACCAAGGGCGATACTACTCAGTCTATCTGATCGTTGCATGATTAGGGTGTGTAGCTCACAAAGACTGGATGTCAATCCGACTACACCTTACATCTTGATAGCACAAATACCTGTATCAATCCAAGTCCAAGCCAACTCATGGCTTATCTGACGGGCTCGCTCACGCAGCTTGGACATCTCTCAACTCAACCGCGCAAGAATACCCAGCCCCTGGCACCACCGAGATGCCGCGCAACGCCGGAAAGTCTTACGCCTGTGGCTTATCGCATTCCCAGAAGCGGGGATCACGACGCTCTCTATCAATTTACCGCAATTTACTTTGATTGGTTCAGCAGCTCATCCCATATCACATGTCCTCTGTCCAAGGCCCACCCGATGAACTAGCCCCAGACGAGACCAGTCTGACGCCCATCAACTAATCTTCGCAATTTACTTTGATTGGCCAATGCCGTCCTCCACCCCCAGATTGAGGAACGTGGCGATGCGGGGGAAGCATGTTTGAAAAGAAGCCATCTTCGCCTGGGACGCAGGGCTGGTGGCAGTTCGCCAACCCTCTGCATCTTCTGCCAATGGCAGTCATTTCCGCGTTGACCTCTTCGCTCTAATACCGACAAGCCTCCTGGTCCAGACTCAATCAAGTGCGTCAATCAGCTTCCTTGCCGGTGGTCCGATTCGCAAGGGTTGCATCGATCGACATGCAAGTATAACTACAACATCCGTGGACATCTCATCTCGCATCAAGGATTGTGACATCTTCTTGCTCTTCAAACCTCGCAAATCTCAACTTTCCAACTACTTTACCCAACAGCCATGGGGACCACCACTCCATACACGGACGATGTGCCCGGCACAATTCTCCTCTGGGACTCGTCTGAGTCCTTGGATGAGCGCCATCATGCCGGCCATGTCGTGCTCCAGCCCCAGCCGAGCAGCGATCCAGAGGATCCGCTCAACTGGACACGGCCACGGAAGCTTCTGGCCATTGGTATGGTCTACCTCTACGTCCTCGGCGTTGGCATCTGCACGACGCTGCACTACTCCGTGTTGACGCAGATTGCCGAGGCCCAAAACATCCAAGTCAGCCAACTCAACCTCGGAACAGGCCTGATGTTTCTCTTTTTGGGATGGGGCAACCTGTTTTGGCAGCCTCTTGCAATGAGATATGGCCGCAGAGGCGTCTACGTCGTCTCCATGCTCCTTTGCATCCCACCCGTCATCTGGACTCCTTTCTCTACTGGCGCCGGGCAATGGTATGCGCACCGCATCATCCTTGGCTTCATCGCCGCCCCCATTGAATCACTGCCGGAAGTTTCGGTGCCAGATCTCTTCTTCGCCCACGAGCGAGGGGCATTTATGGCCTACTATGCCCTGATGCTCTTTGGGTCCAACTTCTTCGCCCCCTTCCTGGCCGGCTTCATCAATGACGGCGCCGGCTGGCACTGGGTCATGTATTTTGCGACTATCCTGCTGGTAATTTGCACGCTCATTCTCTTCTTCTTCATGGAGGAGACAATGTACTTCAGAGACACCACTGAAGGGGGCAACATCATCACAAGCGACAAGACTCCGGCTGCTGAGGTCGAACCGGCGGAACAGCCTGCTACACCACCAAAGACCTTTGTACAAAAGCTAGCGCTCTTCAAGACTGCTCCAGGAGGGCCCACTGGACGACAAACTCTGCAAAAGGTGTGGCGTGCGTTTGAACTGCTTGTCTGCTTCCCCAACATCACATGGGCCGGTTTGCTCTACGGCACCAACCTCGCATGGTACAGCGTCATCAATGGGACAATGTCCAGCATTCTCGGATCAGCCCCGTACAACTTCTCGGCAACCATGGTCGGGGTTGCCTATCTATCGCCGTTGGCCTTTAGCGTGGCGGCCTCGCTCTGGTCTGGCTGGTTTGCAGACTGGGTTGCGCTGCGTCTCGCACGTCGTAACAATGGCATAAGAGAACCAGAGCACCGCCTTTGGGCGCTTTCCCTGTCGGCAATTGTCTCAACCGCAGGTTTGGTGATGTGGGGAGTGGGCGCCAGTCAAGGTCTCCATTTCATGGGGCTGATTTTCGGCATTGGCCTCAACACCTTTGGCGTTGTATGTGGTGGTGCTATTTCTCTTTCTTATGCAGTTGACTGCTTCAAGGAGATAGCTGGAGAGTCGCTCATTACCGTCATCTTGATCCGGAATACTCTCGGGTTTGCCTTCAACTATGCCATCAACCCCTGGATCGACAGCCTCGGGCTCCGGAACTGTTTTATTTCTGTGGCCATGATTTCTCTGGCGGCGACGGGAACATTCCTTCTAATGGTTCTCGTTGGTCGAGGCTTCCGCAAGTTTTCTGCTGCGCGGTATTGGGCCTATGTTGCCCAAGATCGGGCGCAGTAGGATGGATTAGTTGAACTGCTCTCTCTTACAGTTGAACGCTGACCTAAAACATAACATTGATAGTCAAGGTCAGGGTCAGCGTTATCTCAATATAGTAGTAGCTCGTAAACACGATAGTTCTTGAGCCTCTCAAATGACGGGGAAACAGAATGGACGCTTTAGAGTGATTCTAAGTCAGTGGTGATGGCAGCTTATTGGCATCGCGGATTAATTTAAAAACCCTTCTGTTGATAAGCCTGCCCAGGTTAAACATGTTGACAAAATTTCTGGTGCATTTACCGTGAAATAAGATTATTAGTTGCGGTGGGACAACTCCTGCCTTCCCCTTTATCGTCACTGTAGGATCATTGAGCCGTAATTCAAGGATTCTGATATCACAACTTAACTAGACCAAACCTGGCAAAGTTTGTACCCCTCTTTTGTCGAAAACTCACCTGGTGACCAATTCTCGCGCTATCGGACCCTATGGCTTATCCTCCACGTCAGATACGCATGTTACATTCCGGGGGGCCACCCGTCGTAGCTAGAGTGCGGGGTATGTCATACTGGCGCTCGATTGAGGCGCTGCCCGGAATTCACATCTATTGGTCGCTTGTCATCTGGGGCAACACGGCTGTCCTTGCACATGCCCTATTTAATGAGGCGTCAGGACATTGGGGTGGCGCTCCCACAAGCAAAGAATTGCATCTTCTTATCCACCATGTCTTCTAAATGCCTTCCAACCGTCCAACGAGGCTCTACCGTCTCGGGTTCAGCAGGATACGAGGCACTACGGGATTCTATACTGGCCACCCTCTGGTCGTCTGTTCCCCAAGACCTTTGGCTGCCAGAGGCTATCATCAACGACCCTCCCAAGAATGTGACGGGAATTCCCCACGAATGCGGGATCCTTTCTTCTAGTGAACTAGAAATCACTGAAAACTACGACGCTACCGCTCTTGCTCAGGCGATTGCCGAGAAACGATTTACGGCCGTGGCTGTGGCCACTGCGTTTGCAAAGCGAGCCATCATAGCCCAGCAACTCACTGGATGCCTGTCGGAATGGTTCATGGACGAAGCCGTTGAGCGTGCCAAGACGCTGGACGACCACCTAGAACGCACAGGAAAACCCGTGGGGCCGCTCCATGGTGTCCCGATCAGCATCAAGGAGCACATCCCAATCGCAGGTCACTGGAGCAGCGTTGGGTACTTGGATACGCGAAGAAAGGATGACGTGGACTGCCAGATGATTGAGATCCTGCGAAATGCCGGTGCTGTCTTTTATTGCAAGACCAACCAGCCGCAGTCCATCATGCATCTGGAGAGCCATTCATCTATAGGAAGAGTACTCAACCCTCACAACATCAACCTCTCCGCTGGCGGATCTACTGGCGGCGAGGCAGCCTTGGTAGCGATGCGTGGGTCGATTCTGGGCGTTGGCACAGACATTGGCGGCAGTGTTCGAGGTCCCTGTGGTTTCTGTGGCATCTATGGTTTCAAGCCTACCTCGTACACCTTGCCGATGAAGGACTTTCTTCCAGGAGGTTTCGGCGCGGAGCTGAATGTGCTCTGCTCAACTGGGCCAATGTGCACAAGCCTCCGAGACATGGACTTTTTCATGTCGCTCATGGCATCCGCAAAGCCGTATCTGGAGGATCCGCGGATCATCCCGCTCCCATGGTCATCAACTGCCGCAAGTACAAAGCCGACAGCGCCGTTGAAAATCGGCATCATGATGAACGATGGTGTCATCGAGCCCCAGCCTCCTGTGACCAAGGCCATGGAATGGGTCAAGTCACGGCTGCAAGGTGCACCAGATGTGGTTTTGAAGCCATACAAGCCGTGGAAGACGGCGGATGCCATGAAGAACATCAGACTCGCGTACTGGCCAGATGGCGGACAAACCGTGAAGGCACACTTGGCCGAGACTGATGAGCCCATGTTCCCCTTGACGCAGTGGATCATCAAAGACGCTGAGGGCAAGGGCCTTGCAGCTCAAGGCGTGCTCGACCAACGCCTGACTCGCGACGAGTATCGGTGCAGCTTTGCCAAGGACTGGGAAAACCAGGATGTTGACTTCGTCATATGCCCAGTCTTTGTTGGTCCTGCATGCGCGCATGATACTGCTTTTTACTGGAACTATACCGCCTTGTGGAACTACGTCGACTACCCTGCCGCAGTCTTCCCTACCCCGATCACGGCTGGAGCGAAGGGAACTGAGGCGTATACTTCATCCACTCCGCTCAGCGAGGAGTGCAAGCACGTCAGGCAGTTGTGGGCTGAGGGAGACTTTGAGGGAGCACCAGTCAATCTTCAGATTATTGCCAGGAAGTACCACGACAACAGTCTTATTGCTGCGATGGGCGCCTTGAAAGACGTGCTTCAGATTGCTTGAGGCTTTATTCATGTTATACTAGAGCGTTGTACTTGACAGTTGTTGAATTTGCACATGTTCTCAGCGTCAACTACTGGCCAGGAAACAAATTGACAACATCCACAGTAAATTACCTATTATAATGTACAAATCAGAAATGAATTAAGGATGGATGCTATCTACACTTATTTATTCCTCTTGCCAGCCATCCTCCAGCTGCCACTCCCAGTCCTCGTCGCTGGTCTTGCTCGGCGTCTCAAAGTCGTCGCCCTCGACGTACTCGGCCAGCTCCAGCGGCATGGCGAAGCACTGCGACACCTTGCCGCCCGTGACGGTGTACTCGAGGTCCGCGCTCTGCAGCATATTGATGCCGTCAACGGGATCCTCGGCCAGGAACACCTTGGAGCCAGAGCCGTCGGCGTAGTCGCACACGATGGGATAGAAGAGGTTGTACTCCGGGTCGACGGCGACGTAGTAGTAGTCGTCGACGTTCTCGTCGGGCTGGTAGGACGCAAAGACGACGACGATGCTGCCGACGGGCATGTCAGACTCGTCCTCGAGGCGGAGGCGCGAGACGCCCGTGGCGCCCATCGAGTTGTTGTAGTAGTGCATGACGCGCTCGGCGCCGTCAAAAGCGACGACGTCGTTCTTGCTCTGCCACATCTCGGAGCAGTCGGGGTTGTCGTTGCCCTCGATGGAGACAGCGTAGACGTTGCCGTTTGCGCACGACACAACCATGTTCTTGACGTCGGGGTCGACCATCAGGGCCACCTCGAAGCCGCTTGTCAGGTTGTAGGGCTTGTTGGCAAAGTTCTTGAGGCTGTAGCCCAGCGAGTCGGTGCCGTTGCCGACCTTGGATGTCAAGTCGACAATCTTGCCAGAGCTGCCGTTGGTTTGGCGAGCGAGGAGGCGACGAGCGGGAGCACCCTCAGGCTGGCTGGCTCCGCCCTCTTCCTGGCCTGGCTCAGCGGGGGTTGTTGGCTCTGGGTTGCTGGGCTCCTCTGCTGCGGTAGTCTCCTCCGGGTTGCTGGGTTCGGCCGGGGTGGTTGGCTCCTCGGTGGGCTCGGCCGGCTGTGTAGGCTCTGTTGGCTCAGTTGGCTCCGTGGGATCGGCTGTGGGATCGGCTGTGGGCTCGGCTGTAGTCTCAGCTGCATCAGTAGGCTCTGCAGACTCAGTCGGCTGAGTTGGGGTGTCATCGGTTGCGCTGCTCTCCGTTGGCTCGGCCGGGCTGGTAGGCTCAGCCGTCGTAGTCGGCTCAGCACTTGTAGTTGGCTGAGGGCGAGCAGGGAGACTAGAGTCGAGAGTCAGTTCTAAGAAGCAGACGAAGATGGAAAGAGTTGTTCCTCAAACAACTTACGCAATGCATCCGCGAGCCACTGGCCGGTCCTTGGTATCGTGGATGTTAATCTGGGTGAAGCCAAAGACGTCGGCATACAGCTGGTTGCGCCAGGTGATTTGGGTGCTGATGCCTGTGCAACCGTTGACCTCAGTGAAACCAGCTTCAAACTTGTTGTTGTTGTTGAGGCCAATCGAGGCGGCGACCTGAGCCACGCCCTTGATGGACGGCTCATCGACGATGCCGGCATCAACACTCCACTTCAGAACGCGGACACCACACTTGATGGCCACGGGCAGGCCGAGCGTAGCAGCCAGCATGAGCTCCCCCTCGGCCTCAAAGATGGGCTTAAAGTAGGGGTCCCAGTTCTGCGCCGTGCTCTTCGATGGGTTCTTGAAGTCGATCTTGGCATAGGCGTTCTGCAGGCCCATCTCAGCACCGGCCAGGAGCTTTCCCTTGGCTGCCGCCTCGAGCACGACGCGGGAGCTGAGGCTGATGGCAGGGCCAACGCGAACGACACCGTACTCGAGGCCGGGCAGACCGACGTCGAGAAGGGTGGTCTTGAACTCCTCCCTGTAGACGATCTGCGCGTCAATTCCGAGCTGGAGCACAAACTTGGCGTCGGCGTTGAGGTCGACCGTGCCTGTCTCGAATCCATCGACGACGTTCCAGGTGGCCTTGCCGGCAACACGGGCGCTACCAGACACGCCACAGCCGACGCAGAAGATGTTGACATAGCCGTTGATCCTCTTGGTGGCATCCCCTTCCTGGTTGCCAATGGCCTTGAGCAGAACCGAATCACCCCAGGGCGAGGTGACCTGCTTGGTGTTGGGGTCCTTGAGCTTGTTGGCAGGGTCGGCCTTGTTGTCGGGGTTGGGGAGCTTCCAGTTGATCTGACGGTTGAAGCTGCCGCTGACGGTAGACAAGTCCTTGAGGGCCTGCTTGGGGTTGGTTACCACCTTGACAAGCCCCTTGAAGAAGCGCTTGGCGGCGTTGCGCTTGACTCTGCGCAGGTTCTCATCCCCTTCGTCCTGGTCCAGGTCCAGGCCGGGTGCAGCGTCTCGGACAAATGCGCGGAACTCTGGGCCGAATCGCTGGTAGCCGAGGTTCTCATCAAGATCAAGATCGAAGAAGTCGCCGTGGCACGCGCTCGGCAGGCCGTACTTGGTGTCGACAGGAGGCTGGCAAGGTTGGCGGCTGGGAGCAAAGTTGGCGTTGCCGTTATCAGCAGCGTCCGTGGGGTTGGGGTTGCTGCCACTGCCGCCAGAGGTGGGCGTAGGTCGAGGGTTCCAGGTGAAGGAGTCTCCGGGGTTGTTATTGTTGTTGTTGTTGGATCCTGACCCTGGTGGGCGGACACCACCATCACGAGGCTCCCACCATCCCCACTCGGTCTCGCCCCTGTCTGTAATGTCCTCGGGGTGCGAGGGCTGTCCGCCGACAATGACAATCCATTCACCATCCTTGAACTGCAGCTTGGTGACCTTGAAGTAGCATCGCTCGCCCTTAGCCCAGTCGCCGCAGCCCGCGGTGTAGGTGATGAGGATCAGGTCCTTGTCTGACTTCCAGGTGTCGAACGCATGCTTCCAAGCCTCGTAGCTCCTGAACCTGACGGTCAGCGTACCGGTGGCTGGGTCATAGACGACGTCGTAGACATGGTCGCAGTGGTCGAGGTTGACCGAGGGCGACTTGAAGAAGTAGGTCAGAAAGGCAAAGTGTCCGCCCTTGGAAGGGTCTGTAGGATATAACAAGTCAGCCGTCAGTCTGTGATGCCCATCAATGGACTGGAAACATCAAAACATACCCGCGATGCCGTAGTACATCTCGGATCCCCTGGTTGGGGGAATCGGGATCACATTGCCGGCAGGCCTGGTGTCGAAACCCCAGTGGACAGCGGGAGGCAGAGTGGCAACTGGGCCGTTGTGCCACGAGGCAGTCTCCTTGGTCTCAGGGAGACTCTTGGTAGGCTTCGGGGGAGGCTTATTGTCCTTGAAAGGATCGCTGCATTCAGTGGGCTGGGCCGGGCAGTCGTCGCCCTGAACATACACGACCACCACTTCGAAGCCCTGGGGCTCCCCCTTGTCAATGCGAGCAGGAACAGGGGCAGTGCCGTTGGAGATGGTGCCGTTCAAGACCGAGTAGGCGTTGACGGCGGCGGCAGACCCGACAAGGGCCGCCACAGCGGATTTGAAAAGCATTAGTAGTTAGAGAGTGACTTGGTTGTAAAAGAGTGGATAAAATAACACGACAAAAATGACTGGACGGTCCAAACGAATGGACCACTGCGTTAACGAGAGACGACGACGGGCAACAGATGCACCGAGATGACGAGTAGCCGTAGGACCAAACGATGGGAATCCCCTCATTCTAGTATTTGAAGACCCGGAGCAAACGCACCGCTACGGCTGAGTTTTTGCCACGGCCTCATGCAGCTGTGTAATTTCCGTTGTCGATCCAGAACGCCGTGTAGCAAGCCACGAGCCACTGGACGGCGCTAAGCGGATTGCTCGGGACACCAAGGTGCCTGGGGAGTTACCGACGGGCATTCCAGATTGGGTCCGAGCTATTGGCTGAGATTACTATTTCGGGCGTGGAGCGTGGAGCTATCGATGTCTGCTACGCGGGGTTCAGGGGGACGCCAGCCAGCCATGGGCGATCGAGACCACACAGAGGCCAAGGGGAAGCGAGCAGGGCGCCCGATCGATAACATCCGCGCAGGGATTACAAAGGGGGAGGGTAGTCTGGTGATGCCTAGATTGCGTCTTGGCAAAGGAACAAGCTTTTGGAGCCGACATGGGCAGTTCCAAGTTGGCGGCTGCGGCTACGGCACTCATTTGTGCGACCAATAGACGGCCGGTTATTGCAGAAGAGCAGGCATTGGTAGCGATTGACAGAAATCTTCACCATCAGCCGCCCGACCTGAGACTGAGGCAGCAGCTGAGAGACCCCGGCATTGAGCCCTTGACCCCTTCACCCGGCATCGGCCCACCAGTGCGGCCACCGATGGGCTCATGCTGGGGGAGGGGCTCCCATGTGGGTGCAAACCTGCGTTAATTAATCAGCTCCGGGGAGTTTGCTGTAAATGATGGGCAGAGAGAAATTACCCCGAGGCTTGCCATCACACGCGACCATTCCACGGCGCCATTGACGACCACAATGCTGGCGGCCCACGCCGGTGGGATTTAGGGCACATACGCCATAAATTAGCGTTGATTGATAGATGGGAAGCGACCCGGATGCCTCGGCTATTCTCCGCTCTACTGCCTGGACCAACCAAGAGTTCTCTGTTCCATCAGCATGCCTCGATTTGACAGAGTTGGCATAACATCTCCAAGGTTCTTATTGCCATTCTCGTGTTTCACTCTGCTTTTGGTTCCTCCCCGCCGCGCTGACAATCACGCAGACTGAAGTACATGCTTGCGACATGCTAACCAGCGCCACAGTCCCTTGTTCGGCCAAGCCATCGACGCCGGCCATCTCAAGAGGGCAGTTCAGTCCGATTTAGTGCCATTTAAGCCCCGATAGTCTATCTACGAGCCTAAATCCCCCCTGGTTCTTCCCCTGATCGCAGTGCACTGCTCTAAAACTTGCTCATCTCATTTGTCCTCCTGTGCATAGGGTTCTGGCTCATATTCGCTAGGATTCCTTTGGGGTCTCAAATCCCAACATCAAGGCTCTACATATTATGACTGCGCTGGGGGTTGACAGACCCAGACAACTCTGTCACATTCATAAAGTTAGATCAAGAGGAGAAACAAGCAATCAGCCTATGCTTCCAAAGTGCTGCATTGTCAGCACAGCTGAAAACGTGCAGCAGGTGTCGACGTGATGGGTTAACCGCCGAACAAGTGAGGAGGCGTTTCTCCGCACGCACACTGCAGGGGCCACTTCATGGCGTTGTGTGAGCAGGGACTCTACCAGCGAGGACAGACTCCTTAGCAACAGTTCCTCTTATCGGTGGCAATTCCAATGGGCACCAACCTACTCGGCTTTGATGCTAACTTTTCTCGGTGAGACTCTCGGCCGTGGCCTCTTTTACGCACGCTAACCGGCTCAGCCCTTTTCTCGTTCCAGATATCTCGACAATACCCGAGCCTCATCAGCAAGACAGACCTGAAGACCAATCTAGGAGCAGTCACCGCCATGCTGGACAGTTATGCTTATACGAAGAATCCATCGAACCTGATCCAGCAGATCTCGCGGTCACTTCAGAATAAGGTAGTGTCAACTGGCCTCTGCTTAGGAACCGCAGGGGCAGGTCCGACGTTGGATGAGGAGGTAGCCAATCCCGCGGATCAGCTGCAGGGGATCACTGGTTTTACATTCAAAGGGATAGAGGCATTCCTTGCGCCCAACTACTTTGGAGATTTGTTTACAGCTGGACAGTGCACCCTGTGAGTGCGTGCAGTTAATTTTAAGCTTAAATTTAAAAGCGAACAAAACTCACATCGCATGGACGGCCAATAGTAGGTGACGTAGCCAGCCGTAAGAAACCAAGCCATCCTTGTGATATCTTAGCGATTACGTCCCTGGCGCACTCGGTCGATGCTGAGCAGGACGTACGTCAACGCGTAGTAAGAGCACGAGCCCTCCAGAAGTACGTCTAAGTCGGAAAACCCAAACGACGTCCAAATCAGCTTGCCAAAGGTCGAACGCGCCGTTGGGCAAGGCGATGCTCGCAACGAAGAAGAAGTAGGTCCTGGGGTCTGTGATGGAGCCTCACCGCAGTCAGTCACCACGGCGGGAGCACTTATATATATTCGCTAATCAGCTTTCTATAATAACAATACAAAAAGAAACAACAATTTCTAAGGCTTATGCCTTTTTGAATTTTTACTGTCCTAAGTGGACTTACCTAACCTTCTTAGTATTTCGACCCGTATCAAAGATGGATAGCCAGGAATTTCACGTCTTAGATCATCTTTTCACTTAGGCCTGATGCATGATTAGTTTTGTGAAAACTCCTTGATTTAAATTCTGCTCTAACCGGTACTCGAGCAACAAGCCACTAATGCCATCACCAGAAGCCACAGGCCTTCCCAGAGACATTCCTGCCCTCATACATCCGCTCAAGAAAGTTATAGATTTCCCTGTTGGGCTAGGCAAACCTATCTTGCAGCCCGCGCCTTTCCGTCAGTTTGAACCGGGCTACCAAGATGTGTCCCAAGCCTTCTTGAGCCGACTACTGATAGCTCGCACGGTAGGTATCCCAGGACGTGTAGATGCGGGTCTCTTGGCCTGCGGTGAATCCAGTGAAGCAGTCACTGTGACGGTTAGCGAGGGATCTCCCGGTCTGTTTACTTGCGCATCCACTCACTCGTCCGAATAATCCATGTAGTTGGTGACTGGGTCAGTCCCAGGCGAGTTGGGGCAGGTGTCTCGGCCAATCTGGCAGTCAAAGGCCTCTGAAGCCTCGAACGGTGTGTCGGCGACGTAGTCTCCGTTCCCGCTGCAGGAGTAACCTTGGAAAGTGTGGTACACTGAAACATCGTCAGAACACTTGACGCAGCCATCATCTAGTGGGACTACTTACGCCCAAGCCAGTGGCCGACCTCGTGGGTGGCTGTATGTCCCAGGTTGTACTTCGTCTGGCTACCTCCGGGCACAGTGCTGGAGCGAATGACGACTCCGTCGAGATAGAAGTTGTTGGAGCCAGCTGTGACGGTAGTAGGGAAGTACGCGTAGCCCAAGTACTGAGTGCCGGGCTCAAAGTAGACGTTGAGGTCAGCATATGTACCCTTTCGCAGAGCCTTCTTCATGGCCAGGTCGGATCAGTCATTGGCCCAGTTGGAGTTGACAGTCCAGTCAACGCCGGCCTGGACAAACGAGATGTCGTGAGGCGCATACGCGTCATTGAGGACCTTGAGCTGGGAGTCCAAAGTGGCCTGGGTCAAGTAGCCGCCGCTGACGGTTCTGGCCGTGGCAAGAACGTGCCAGTAGACCTTGATGGTGATTGGGGCAACTCGCAGGCTCTCTCCAGCTTCACGGAGCCCGGCTTCCTTGATCATGAAGCCCTTGGCCATTTCAATCTGGTCATCCGAGGGCTCTGGAGTGCCGCATGAGCGCTTGGCAGCCACATGAGCCATGCCAATCATGGCACAGGCCAAAAAACGTTTGAACAGCATTGAAAGTGTATGGATAGGATCAGACAATAGAGTTAGGAGTTGGACTGGGCTGAGACACAACTGTGCAACGAAGAGCGAAATGCGGTTGACTTTATATCATTTTCACATATATTGGTTTCCTTTGTGACTCCACAATACAGGGAAAACCTGGCAATGTATGCGTCCACATGGTCATACGAGTTGAGAAGGAGATAGTCTTGTATGTGAATTGTTTTGTGCCCTGATTGGATGGACTGGTGCGCCCCTAGTGATACCTTCCTATTTCTTAACCAACCCGAGCAGGGTACGATGAGTGATATGATAAGATGGGCCGGCTTATTCGAGGTGCATTATCAACTACCAAAAGTCCCAACTCTGAACTACCAGTAGCTGCAGAGCACCAGCACGATATTCGCTCCGCCAGTGACGCATGCAGGCCATTGCCGCCAAGCTAGGAAACTCGGAATCTGGCGTACTATACACATGAAAACTTAATTGGAGGACAAGAAGCCCTTAGTCTGCCGTTTCTACATATTTCTCCTTCCTTAAGCACCCGTTGCGTCCGGTTGCGACCTTCCGTATTCGGGCTTCGGCGCGGAGACAGACGAATCATGTCCATTGCCGCTGCGAGAGCTTTGACGCCTTCCGTCTTCGTGACGATCTTCTTCTATCACGCGGGAGATGGCGCGAGCTTCAGAGTTTATCAGAGATAGTAGCGTCCATTTATCGGTGCGGGATCTATGTCAGCCGTGCAGCCAATCGCTCGAGATCGTGCCAGAGCAAACAAAGGTGGGGTGGGCTGAGTTACGAGATGCCTTTTCGGGTGCAACCCCGCATATCGATATGGACGATAACAATAGTTGACAGCCATAGCCGAGGTATAGCAGAAGCCAGAAGATATCGGCAGTAGGACGGGCGGATATGGTCATGTCATGCCATTGCTGGCGATGTTTGTGCGCTGCCAGCCTCCAAGTCCTTGGCTGATCTTATCAATCTGGTAACTCCACGGCACATCAGCACCCCTCTAGCGCCAGATCATGGCGTCCAATCGGAACAGACAAATAATCAAGTACAATTTTATGCATGCAGCACACCGACTCGAAAGGCAACCTCGTGTTTACATATTAGAACGAAAAGTTCACCCTACGATCCTTTACCTATAGGAATTCCCTCCATATTCCTGACCTTCGCTGCCCTCTTTACGATATATTCCCTGCCCATTCCTTCTCTAGTCGTACTTATTCTCTTGCTGGTTGCTCTTGTTCTACGCTTGACGTCATTTCCGCAGCCAACCGCGCGGGGAACCCAGGCAAAGCGCCGAGGGCGGCTCTCCGTGGATGCGAAACCAACCGAGACACATCGCCCTTGCTCTCCTTGGCACAGCACGGGATTCCTTGATCGGTCAACCTAACCAGCCGGCGTCTAGCCGCTAAGCGCTTGCGGAGACCAGGTGCGGATGGAACTGATGGAGGAGAAGGTCGCCAACTAGGCCAGAGCCGAGGTCGAGGCGCTTACTCTACGTCCATGCCCAATCATTGTCACCGGATCGAACATTGCCTGGCGTGGCCAACGACAAATGAGTCTGTAGGCCTTGCGCAGCCATTTCATGGGTTTCCTGAAGCAGGAGTCGCCGCCCTTTTGGCAGTGTGTGTTGTTCCGCGAAAGATAACCTACAGGTTTTTTTCTTCCTTTCTTTTTCTTTTCCTCCATCACTGTCCGTGTTGAGTCTTGTGCCATTTTCCCTTGTCAGTATCCGGACTAGATTATCCAGTCCTCTACCAATGACGGGAGTGTCTAGATAGGCTGAAGAAGGAACGAATTGTGACGCAAAGACACGCTATGGATGTGTGGCAAAAGGATGTTATGGGAGGCTGATACCGATGACGAAACAATTGAACTGTTTGGAGGCCTATCTCGGGTTCGGAATGGACTACGATTAGGCCGAAGCAGACAACAAGCCTACGGCTACCACGACCAAGATGCCAGAAGTTAAATGCGGTCTGGTGGTAAAAACGCAGTCTCTGGTTGTATGCCCCGTCTAGAACAGGCTTGAAGCGCCATTGTTTGCATGGACAGCTTTGATGCGTACCTACCCCTCACGCCTGTATCAATTTTGTGATGTGGCCCAAGTTTGATTGTAGTCTTGATCGACCGGTGTACCAGGAACCAACCCTCTTAAATATGGCCTTGGACGTCAATGAGGATTCGGGTCCATCACCCGCATAACCTGCACAACCCCCGGATGACCGTGTCCGTGACTTGAGGTGTGTATAGTGGTCATTTCCGAGGCAATAGAAAGCTGTGAAAGGTCTGGGCGAGGTTAAGTCACCTGCCCACGTCGTCGCAATGCATCGGTTCGAGGTGGTATGCGATGTAGCAGAGCATCGATCCGTCGAGCGCACTCGGTTCCCAAGCCTGTGTTGGTCCTATACCTCGTCATTTGCGGGGTAAGAAGACAATCTTTTCGCACAACTTGGACGGACGGGCGCGTCATTGACCACGTCTATGTTAGCCCATGCTTGACGTTGGAGTCGGCTGTGTACCGGCGTGGACGCTCGCCAATCTCTTGGGTTCATGGACGTCGGGTGTGGAAATTAGGCAACACAATGCCTTGCCTGAAATCAAAGTCAGCTCAGGGAAATACTGAGTGTCAGGTGTGATGCGTGTGTCATGGTGGATCTGGGCGCTGTCATATTACCAAGGGGTGTCCCCTTGAGCCCCGATCAGGCCATCTTTGGCCTGTGTGAATCATGACTCGATGGATGAGCCAGGTACGGATATGTCCCCACCGTTTGCCCAAATTTTAAAGCTTCTGTGGGTCACTCTTGTTTTGTGGACAGTGAGCGGTTGGGCTTCAAGATGATGGATGCATGCTGGAATGAATGAGCCGAACCGTCGGAGAATGACTGTAACCGTACCACTCATGTAACGGCAGACGCACTCGTACGTTGGCGAGTGCAGTCATTAATAGTTTGTCATTACATGGGACGGACCAGGCGGCTACCACGCCAAGAGTCACAGCGGTCATCAACCCGTCCAATCAGGAATTGCCCGAGCGTTACCCCCAAGACAAAGGATCTTGTCACTCCCACGGGAATCCCATCCGCTCCCGCCGTCAAATTTCTTGGCTCTTTTTCGCTGCATGAACATGAACAGTCTTGGGCATCACCCGGTTCGTTGGGTCACCATTACGGCATTTCGTCAGCAAGCAAGCGACGCAATTCGGCCGCCTCTGTCGGGGTAGGGGGACCACTTAAGACGCATTTCCGGGGTTTGGAGGAGGGCATTCCACTTTTTTCCCACACTCCTCCCCATCCCCATCTCCACCCCCAACGACCCCAACCCCAAGGCAGACCAGACACCATCAGGATCGACTAGAATCGCAAAACTGGACGCCAAACGAAGGGGAAAGCGAGGTGTGCGAGCGAATACACCCGTCGGGAGGCGTTGCTAGCTAGTCTGGGGCAGAAGGCGGGGAAATAACCGACACGCGGGGCAGCTCGGTGCCTGATGTCGCGTTGGACACGCAGAGTAGGCTTGAGGGAGGGCTTGGGAGGTCACCCGTCTCCTCACAGTCGCTGGTGGTGTGGGTGGGGTTGTGCTTCGAGGTCGGCCCGGTTATTCTTCCCACGTGGCGCGATCAGCATACAAGACATCATGAGGGACACTATGCGGGCCAAGTACGACGGTGGCCCGGATCTTGGATGCCGAGGAGGAGGCTACCGGGGGATCGAAGAAGCCAACATGCTCAACCCTGGCTAGTACTGGCGCGCAGTTTGCCGTCGGGAGGCGTTCCTGCCAAGGCCTCGAATTGGCTCTGTTATACAGCACGTCCATAGTTCGTCGTCGCTTAGGCGCTGGGTTAGGTCGAGCATGCATCCTGCGGCAATGCTTGTTTGCCGCGGCTGCTGGGACTGGGGCGGTAATAGTGACACGGCAATATCGTCCCGGCAACTGAGGGCTGCCACCGTCTGTGATACCAGCATGTTGGATATTCGGATGGATGCCCTCAACCCCGCATCTTGTCTTTAATATCGGCTGTGTAGGTGGTTGAATCCTTTTTCTATGGCAGAGAACATAAATCACAAGAAATTAACATGTCTAGTCTCTATTAGTTATCTGACATCTTCTGTTATGGTTGTGATGGGATTTTTCGAATCAATCTCATCCATCTGACAATCCCGCATCATTACCCTAAAGGCCTACTATGAACAAATGGAGAACTTTGTTCCCCGACAGGATCATTGTTAGTCCGCGCGCCCATGCTCCTTTCGGCCAAGCATGGACCAGGTTGCTGCAGCCGGTCCACTCACCTTTACACCGGAGAAGCGCCGTGCTCGCCGGGGCTGTCCGTCCGGTTTTGTCCCAATGTGGTCAAAAGGGGCAGGTGGTAATCCCCGCGTACCCACTCTTCGGGGCATCACCACGCGAATGTGAGAATTAGCACCGTGGAGTTTCGTATTAGACAACCTTGGGGAAGCTGGGGAACTCGGGGGAGTACCCACCGGAACCCGTATGTAACATTACGCGACATGAGACGCCCAGTGGACGGGAGAATTGCCCCTCTGGCGCGTATGGTGGTGGCATGGACGGGCCAAGGACGGCCGCCCCAGGCCCAGGCCCTCTCTCAACGCGCCGCCTCGCCATTGGTGCGTATAACAGAACGGCACCAGAAGCTATTACCAGGTGTCGATATTGCCTTGAAACCTGCAAGCTCCCCTCCAGAGCCGCTGATGTGGGAGGGGCCCCCTCTGAAAGGAGGATAGTGCGTGGACCTGGCAGACCTCTACAAAAGTGGCAGACCTGCCTCGTCCGTTGCTTCTGGTCCTGTGTCTCGTGTGCTCGGTTGCCACTGCCATCATCATCACCAACATCAACATCAACCGTCAACAACGGGTAACTAACCACCCAAGATGGCTACCATCGACCCCAAGATTGAGGAGGGCGTCACCAAGACGGACCATGCCTCCCTTTACGACGACAAGAAGGGCGGCCTCGACAAGGCCGGTGCCATTGAGGCTGAGGAGGCCGAGGCCAAGATGGGAGTGCTAGAGGCCGTCCGCGCATACCCCGCTGCTTCCTGGTGGGCCTTTGTCATGTCTTTCACCATTGTGAGTTCTGGGCATTCCCTCTACCCCCCACTGCCATGTGCCTTAGCGTCGCGCCTAACCACCGCCCCCTGTGATAGGTTATGGAGTCGTACTGCGTATTCCTCATGGGCAACTTCCTTGCTCTGAATGCGTTTGCCAAGGACTACGGTCGATACGACGTGGGCAAGGACAAGTGGGAGGTTATCACCCCCTGGCAGTCTGCCCTCCAGTGCGGTGGGCCGGTTGGTGCCTTCATCGGCTGTTTCCTCGCCGGTCCCCTCACTAGCCGCATCGGATATCGCTGGGCCACCATCACCGGTCTCATGCTGCTCAACGCCTTCATCTTCATCTTCTACTTTGCCAAGAGCCTCCCTGTCATGCTCGTGGCCCAGCTTCTCGAGGGTATCCCATGGGGCATCTTCATTGCCAACTCTCCCGCCTACTGCTCCGAGATTGTGCCCATGAGGCTGCGAGCCCCCGCCACCCAGATGCTGCAGATGTTCTGGGCCATTGGAAGTATCATTGTCGGTGCCGTCACCTACAAGTACAACGGCGTCACCAGCGAGATCGCCTACAGGTTTGTGACTCGCTCCTGGCGCCAGCCCGATGCCACTCCCACCTGGTTGCTGACAGAATCAATCTAGAATCCCCATTGCTCTCCAGTGGATGTTCCCCACCCCCCTCGCAATTCTCCTCTGGATTGCACCCGAATCTCCCTGGTGGCTTGTTCGTAGGGGTCGCTTCGATGATGCCAAGAAGGCTATTCGACGCCTCGGACGTGCCTCGGAGGTCAGCCTCGTCGATGAGGCTGTTTCCATGATGAAGCGTACCATCGACCTCGAGAAGACGGAGAAGGAACCCAGCCTGATTGAGCTCTTCCGCGGCGTGAACCTCTACCGTACCCTCATCGTCTGTGGTGTTTATGCCGCCCAGAACTTGACTGGTAACCTCATCGCTAACCAGGCCGTCTACTTTTTCAAGCGTACGTTGCACTCTTTCTCATGCCCGTGGAAAAATGGTGATGCTAACATTCGGATTTTGCAGAGGCCCATATGAAGGACGATACTGCCTTTGCGCTCGGTCTCATCACCTCTGCTCTCCAGATGATCTTTGTCATGCTTTCCTGGATTCTCACCACCTACATCGGCCGACGTACCATCTATGTGTGGGGTTCCTTCATCAACGTCCTCTTCTTGATTGCCCTTGGTGTTGCCGGCTCTGTTGGTGAATCCACGCCGGCCAATTTGGCACAAGCCTCTCTGGGCCTTATTGTATCCGTTCTGTTCACTCTGGGTCCTGCTCCTGCCTCGTGGGTCATCATTGGTGAGACGTCTGCCATTCGACTCCGACCTCTGACCACTGGTATTGGCCGTGCCGCCTACTACCTTGTCAACATCCCCTGTATCTTCCTGGGAAGTTGGATGCTCAACTCGACCACAGTAAGATAGCTCCCCCTTATTCTTGATGGTGGTGATGATGACTGACTGACATGTTTTAGGGTGCTAATCTTGGTGGAAAGTGTGGTTACGTTTGGGCCGGCACTGGCTTCTTCTGTTTCGTCGTTTCCTGGATCTGGCTTCCTGAGATGAAGGGCCGATCTTACCGTGAAATCGATATTCTGTTCAACCGCCACGTCAATGCTCGCAAGTGGCCCCAGACTCACGTCGATATTCACGACGACGAGTAAATTATGCCGTAATAGCGAACGACGAGGGTGGAACAGTCGCGACACTGTTTCGATTTGGATGCCTCTATAGCAGACCGGGCTTAGCCTCATTCTGGTTTAGTAGTAATTCAACATTTGAGTGTTTCTCACATTCATTTGACTTGGTTTGCGCCTGGCATTCGAGCCGTGATGGACCACCGATATATTTCTGCTCGAAACTCACACCGTAGTTCAGTAGACCGAGGGCGACAGAATCTGAAGAGCATGGTATCATTTTAGGTTTAATGAGTGGACAAGTATAAGACAGTGACAATACTGTATGTGTTTAGATTCCTGTCTCTTGGGGTCTGTCTGCCTTTGCACCGCTACTACACTGCGGTACTAGCCACTTCCTTCGTGACTCCGTGTTGGACTGCCTGATGGATTACATCTGACAAAGACTCTGAAACGCTGAGAAATGGCGAATGGCTGGATGCGAGACTCGCAGTAAACGATCCCGACGGGAACTGCGATGCCATGGCTTTCTGCACCTCTAGCGGGATCGCCTCATCCTGTTCCGCAAAGATATACCCGACTTCGACGCCCTGGTTCCACGGGTCAAACGTAGACTTGTCTTGGAATGTCTTGAGCGGCATCTGTCGGATCGCCTTGGCCCAGGCCTCAGCTTCCAGAGGGTCGACATCATGGTAAAAGTGCTTCACCGGATCCATGGGAGTCACGAAGCCATCCTTGATTGATATTCTCATGAGCTAGGTTTCCTTCAAGTTGATCATTTGGAATTGCTGTCCTTACCTTTACATCCCACCAAGGAGGATAGCTTCCTCCAACGCCATCCGTGAGACTTGTGCCGGCGGGAATCGCAAACGAGGCCATGTAGACCACCATGACTACTCCGCCCGATTTGCCTGTAGCGGCTATCTGCTTCTTGGACAGACCCTCGACAGCGCAGGATGAAGGAACGCCGCCGTAGGAATGGGCCACAACGACCACGTCTTTGCCGGCATCGATTGACTTCTTGATAGTGGCGCGAATGGATGCCACATCGCTGTCAAGCCCTGTTTCAGTGTCTGCGGTACCGACAGTTTTCAGAGTCGAGGCGTCTGTCTGGTATCCGCGTGTCCCGAGGTGTGCTCGAACTTTGTGAAAGACCTCGGGCCCGTGCCAGGCACCTGGGGTGAAGACGATTGTCGGCGTGTTGTCTCTTGGTGATTCTGTGGCCATTGTTGACGACTCCAAGAGCGAGGATTCAGACTAAGCTGTGATGTTGGACAAGGATTGAGGTTTTGGAGTAGTCGTTGCGCAAAGCTGACGAAAAGAGGGGAGATATAGTTTAGCCGAAACACGAAAGATCATTTTATGAAGCATCCAGCCACTTATAGCAGCGGGGTGTCCCACCTAGAGGCCCATTCCAACCCCGCTGCGAAAATTGCGAGCCTACCTATTCATCATCACCCATCAAGCCAACCAACCATGATACAACGCAACATGAAGCCCGTGGTCGGCGAGGCCACCTTCTAACCAATGATCGTGTGCTTCGATCCGGCCTTTGCTTATCTCCGATAACTATTCCCTATCACAAGCCACATCTGCGTCATCCGAAAACTCCGATTGACGTAAGTAGCCGCAACGCGGCCATAGCGGCCACAGCGGCCACGGCGGACTCGCGGCCAAAGCGGCCACAGCGGGCTCGTGGCTACCTACCTATGGAGGCAATTAATAGCTGTCGGGTGGCCGGGAGCCTGTTGTAGCTGGGAGCCCGCTGTGGCCCAGGGCTTTGTGGCTACTGGTTATGGCCCAGCCTGGGGCGCTGTGGCACAGCTTAGGGCGCTGTAGCCAATAGGGCAAGCCATCGAAGGGCGGCTGACAGAAGGCCCTTGCACACACCGCCAGCGATGCCAAAAGTCACGTGTCCTCGAATGCCTCACTAATCTGTCACTGTTTGCGCCCCACCCGTGGAGCAGACAACATTGCACTCTAGTGTCGAATCATCCAGACAGCATGTTGAACTTGCCGGTCGAACTCTGCCGGCGGATCGCGAACTTTGTCCCTCCCTCGTCTCATCTCAACCTCGCCTTGACCTGTCATGGCCTTCACGCCTGTTGCGTCCCCATCTTGCTTCAACATGCGGAAGCTCACAAAAAATACCGAGTGGTCCATGACCTAAAACCCACCGAACTGCCAGAATTACTCCGGAACAGCGCGTCTGAAGATTTTGACGTCTGGCACGTCTTGGACATGGAGATCTGGGGCTCTCGACTCGACTGGGACTCGTGGGTTGATCACATATTGCCTGCTTATATAGAGGACTCCCCACCGATGCAAGACCCCGAAGATTGGGAGTACCTAGACGAAGAAATTAGCACGTATCTTGAAATGGCAATGGCGTGGTGGGACATGCCTGAAGAAGACGTCCGACTTGCACGAGAGGAGCTTCTCGCCGGCAACGATGGATTCATCAAACTGCTCATCATGGCCATCTGCCCACGCCTCAAGACGATCAAATTCATGAGGCGAGGAGATGATCAGCATTCTAGCTTACAGTGGCTAACAAAGGCCACCGAATGGAGCAAACTGAGCGGGAAGTGGCCGCCAGGCCTTCAATCTGTTCGCGAGGTCGCTGTTGGTATTGTCGCTGAAGGTATCGTCGAGGTGCACGAAGTCGATGACTATGAGATCTTGCGACGTGCTCAGGATCTTGCTTCTCTCTTGCGCCTTCCCAATATCCACCAAGTGTACTTTCGGGACCTGTTCCAAGAAATTGATGAAGACGACGACGTGGAGCAACATGATACGGAGGCTGGGGACAATCTGGCAGCCGCGGCGAAATACGGCCTGCCTCGCGCCACCTCCAGCATCCAGCATATTTTCTTGGATCACACATACAGCATGATGTATGAATTTCGGAACGTCCTATTACAGGCTCCAAAGGGTCTCGTGTCGATCAACATTCGTGGCAGAAGGGATGGCGATGAGCTGCACGATGTTAGTAGTCTCGTCTCCGTCCCTGAGCTGGGACACAACTATCCAGACACAATGAAACGGTTGGTATTTTACGGACTCCGTGGTTACAATAATAAACTTTACAATCCTGACGACCTCGCTGGTTATCGAAATCTACAGCAAATTTCCATTCAAATTAGCGATATCAACCTTCAGCTCCTGCATGAGCTTGGGGACTCACCATCGATGGAAGCTTTTGCCAAGGCCTTTGAAAAGCTGCTACCGGCAAGTCTTGAGGTTCTCATGCTTTGGGGTGTAGCAGGAGACTGGTTTCAAGGCCCCCTGTTTGACAACACCATGGATCCCTTGGACGCAGCCATCGTCGCCATGATTGAGTCAGGCTACTACCCAAAGCTGAGAGCGGTGTACTTGGACGAAGTCGAGAGGGATACGATTGAATTCAAAAAAGGCCGGATCGGGGCAAGGACAGGATCACTACCAGACGTCTCTAAGAAGCTGAATTTTCAGAAGGCCATTCAAGCTGGGCGGAAGGCTGGCATCCATGTCCACACTCTCACCAATCGGGGCGATGATGGCATCGAGACTTTCTTCCCTGCAATGCCATCAGAGCATGACATCTCTATTGTTGAGCGGAAGCGTCCGTCGTGGAAGGTTGACCGGTTGACAGGCGACTGGGAACCTCCAGACTGTGGCGGCTGTGGGAGATGCGATGAATGTCTGGCTCTGTATACGAGTGATGTGTGGGAGTCTGCAAGACAGCAGCAAGATATCGAGGGGAAAGAAATGAAAGAAGGATGAAACAGGGTATCAAGGAGGGTCACATCGGAATTGTTGCCCAGGAGGTGCCACCAAGATCACATACTAGCTACTCAAACCCTAGGAATGAATTAAGCCTGTCGAAGGTTGTACCTGTTGGCGATACCAGGATCACTGAAATCGACTATGGGGTCTTTATCTCCGCCACAGTCTTCATCGGCTTCGGACTGGTTGCTCCTTCGCAAGTTCAGGTCCTTTCTTTTTCGCTCTATCGCTGATAAAGTCGAGCTGGTGCCATTAAAGTAACGCGACTGCTCCTGCAGCTTGTGGCAGAAATCGTCAAAATCTGTCTCGGTGAACAAGGTCAGGAAACCACTCGAGCCTTCAGACTCTTGTGTCTTTGACAAAGTACAATCCTCCCAGATGGCTGATGCTGCGGTAAAGAAGCAATGATTGGTGAATGGGCTCGCGAGGTAGCCTTTAGGGTCGACAAGTTCGGCAACGTTGGCCAACTGTATCATTTTTTGACAGGCCATTGTGGTAGTCAATGGGTTTCTTTCGTTGCAATCAGGGAGTGGTTGATGGCACAGGACATCTGATTTCCCTTGGTGTAGGTCGCGTAGGAGGATTATTGCAGTGTAGAAATACAGATGAAACATCAAGAACAGCCCCGAGTGACCATCGATACATGTCTTTCGGTAGTTTCCAGCAGAAAATACAAGCTTCGGGTCGAGTGATCTGTATTGTCGTATCAGATTCTCCGTCGTCGAGGCTAATCGGGGCTCGTTTTCCGAATCTTGGGGCTGCTTTTGCGAGGTACGGCCCTGGTTCAGGAACTCGACCACCTCTGAGAATTGCATCATGAACTGAGAAAGCTGCGGGAAAATGAGATTGTGCATGGAAACTTCTTCCGTAAGATCAAGCTGACAGATCTTCATATCCTGCGCTGTTGGTACTGGCACCTCGATGTCGGATCGTCTCAAACTGGGCGGTCGACCGGTGAGGAGTGACACACACACGTCCAGCATAAAGACCGACCAAAATATGACCAGACGATTTCTCTGCTGGTGCAGCACGGACTCTTCGTTTGTCATAATGTCTTTGCCATCTGGTGTACGTGGTGTGTGGTCAAAGAAGACAGCATTGGTGTCACTCTCCATGTTTGGTGAACGATGAAGCCCTAGATCCTGGGTCATGCGTATAGCCATGCCGGATAACATCCAAAGACCTGGGTTTTATTAATCAGCCGCCGCAAGTTTAGGCTATCGCAGGATACATACCGGCTTCATTATTGTCGCCAAACTCGGCCCACGACAGAATGAGGAGACCAGCCACGACTTCCGGTGCCGGCATCGACAGCAAAGACACAAGCTGCTCCTTTGCTCTTTTTAGAAACGTTGCACCTTGTCGCCATTTGCTCTCGTCGGGTTGCAAGCCCATCTCGAGCAGCAGCTCAGGTGAGCAGAACCGCAATGTCAGCGCAATGATAGAGTGTATCAAGAAGGTGGATGCTTGACCGGAGCGAACGTGGGCCCCAAGGACCTGTGGATGGAGAAAAGGGAAATGACCGCTGAAATGGTTGAAGAAGACGTCGAGGATTTTATGCACAGATGGCATGGGCAGATCGTAGACCGAGTCTTCTGAGATGATGTCTTCATGTAGTTGGGTCGACTGTTGGCTTGGGGTGTCTGCTAGTGAGCTGGGCGAATTTGTAAAGTGTCTTTGGCCCGAATCTCCGGGCTTGATGTTGTTCTTTAGAGGAAATCCCACAGCCAGAGAAAACTTTCTCAAGCCTGGTATCGCTGCCGTTGGACCAAACCGTCGATAGAATCGCAGCCTCATTGCTGTTGAACAGATGACTTGTGGTGCCACCAGGTTCTCACACGGGATACCATCCAGACCTTGGTTCCCAGATGATGAAACTGCATTCCCAGCTCCGCTAAAATCGAATAGGAAGTCCTGAATGTCAGGCCAGTCGGGCGGAATTTCGAGGTTCTCAAACGAGTAGAACCCTTGAGCCTCCGCTTCGACGTCTTGGCCTGTGCTGAGTTCCACACTAGATTGGACCGTATACATTGAATTCGCGTCTTGTGGGAGAGAATCGCCATTTGTATCGGTGTTGCTTCCCGGGTTCTGAGTCGAGGTCACAGCTTGTGGTGCTTCTGATTGTAGGGTTGGGCTCCCCATGACAACAAGGCGGGCGTCTCGCTTGGTGCCGTCTTGAGTGCCTGACGCTTCAATCGGCTCTTTGTAAAGCAAATCATTTCGCCTTCTTCCCTTTCGCAATTTCCGTTTGTCAACAGCATCCCGTTGACACGCAATGTTTGACTGTTCGCAAGCGACACATCTGGAGTCGCCCCGCGTGACCGGGTTCCCAGGGACTTCCAACGGATCAATGCATTTTACTTTACGCAGACGGCACATTCGACATGCCTTTGACGGCAGCCCGGTCCTTCGCTTGGTCTGACTCTCTGTGGTCCTGGTGTTGAAATCTTGCGCTGTGCTGACCCGGAACCTGGCATGTCGAGAGCGCACGCGGCTGGACGGCCGGTCATTTGCGTCAGACACGGGTCTCTGCATCGAACAGGGGTGATATATGAATATTACTGGAATCAGCGACGTGAGGATTTGTCCTCGATGTGGATGACTTGAAAGAAATCCGCTTCCAGCATCCGCCCAAGAAGTGGGGGTTCTCGGTCTTCCCAATGCAGTAAGTCCGAAGACGGAGCAGCATGCACACCACCACTAGGCAAAGTCTGCAGTGGATTCTCCTCACTGATTTCTAAGCAAGAACGTGTTCAAAATATTGGACTGAATAGAGAATTAGTAGCTGTTGACCATTTGTATTTTTCTGACTCTCTTGTGGTTAGAGAATACTACTAAGTCTGACTGTTGCCCTTGGCCCATATGTACTCAGAATCTGAACACATTCGAGATCCTGGACGATCCAATCTGGCCCAGCATCAGCTATCTGCCTATGTGAATGACTCGTCAGAAGGCCCAAGACTTTGCAGCCTGCTTCCTTTGCTGCTTGGATTCCGGCTGGACTGTCTTCAATCGCCAAGACATGATATTCATCGTTTGCCATCTGAATGCTGACACGGCCGACAAAGTAACACGTAGGATCGGGTTTGCCTACTCTGACTGACTCCGCCGAAATGATGCGTCCAGGACCCGGGCTCGGTAGACATAAGGTTTCCAGCCAGCTAGTTGCTATCCGCATAGTATTTGATGAGACGGTTGCCCATGGATGGCAATGAGCCGTTAGAGAGTGTAATAAAGAGGAGACACCTGGCATTTCTGTCGCAAAATGCCTGTGGTCAACGCTACCGAGTATATCAGCCAGCTAATTCTTCCATCGGAGGGCCAATGCCTATTACTCTTCCCATTGATTCGCTACAGCAGCCATAGAGTCGACCATGTAGCCATCAAGACCAATCAAGAAGCCATCAAACTGTACGGTCAAGTGTCGAGGTTGAGCGTCAATGAATTGTGGCATGCTGGATCGGGGATGTTTATCATGTGGTCATAATAATTTGTACTTGAGCAATTTAATGCCTCGAGAAAGACGACGATAACCGCAATCAGTCGTAATCACATATGCAACTATCACCAGACCCTCCAGGAATTACTGAAACTAGTAAATCCGAGATAACCAGTTGGCCACGACACACGTGGGCGGTGTTGTCGTTACGCACTATTTGTCATCAGCAGCACATATAATGTACCCGGTGCACCAATTGCGCATTCCGAAGTCTCACTATTCCTCTCCTAGGAAGCTTCAATTACCCGCAACAACAGCCAAGGCGTTATCCGTAGGTAGGGCAAGTCCCGAATGGCTTCATGTCATACCGGATAAAGGATAATCCGACAGTGCACCATCTCGATGCTGACGCTTACGAATCACAACCTGTCAGCAAGCAATATGACTCAAGAGCATCTCCGCTTCGATTTCCCTCCGTGCAATTATCAAAATGGAAACAGCCAGAGGTAAATCGGGCGACCAGCCTGAGAAACCCATCATTGTTGCCGGCGGCTTCCCAGGCGACGGCCATACCGCTCCTCTAGTCCAGATATCATCGCACCTGGTCCAGAAAGGGTTCACTGTCTATTTTATTGGCAGCAATGACTTCCGCGATAGCATTCGGAATGCGGGGGCTCACCACATCGAGGCGGACAGGGAGACTACGGAACAGAGAGATGTCCCCCCTCCACCTGCAAACCCGGTTATGAGCCGGATAGCCTGGGGCGTCAAGTATATTTTTCTCGACGCCGCTCCCAGCCTGTATCAAGCCACCCGGAAGTGTCTCGAGGATGTACGCCAGAAACACCCGGGACGACAAGTCATTTTGCTGCAAGACTCATTGTTCTGTGGCCTTTTACCCTTCTTCGCCGGCACACCCCTACCCGCAGGATATGAGAAGCTTCCCCCGGTGATATCCTTTCACACGACCTTCAATTTTGGGACAAGTCAAGACCTGCCCCCATTCTACTTGGGCCAAGCCCCAGAAGTGCCACCAGGACAAGCCTATAGGGAGACAGTCAAGAGTTTGAATGCCGGTTTGCTGGTAGAAGCTGAGCATGTCAACAAGTATGCCGATACCCTGTTCAAGCCTCTTGGTGCTACCACCAGCCTGACCGGATGGCTACCGAGCGAGTTGATGGAGCTCTTCGATGTCACACTTTTGCCCTACAGTCCAAGCATGGACTATCCACGCTCCGATCTCAGCCCCAAGCTGAGGTTTATTGGTGGCATGCCGCTGAAGCCCATCAGCAGCAACTTTGCGTATCCATCCTTCTGGCACGAGATCCAAACCAACGCTGCTCTACCCCTGGACTCTCCCAGCAGGAAAAAGGTCATTTTTACGACCCAGGGAACTGTGTCGTCCAACTCTGCCTCTCTGATTGTGCCTTGCATCAAGGCCTTGGCCTCGCGAGACGATCTCATAGTGGTTGCTGTTCTGGCAAAGCGTGGTGCGACAGCGCCTGAAGGGCTCAGCATCCCGACAAACGCACGCGTCGTCGACTGTATGCCCTACGACGCTCTGCTGCCCTTTACCGACGTTTTTGTCTTCAATGCCGGTTTCGGAGGTTTCATGCATAGCGTCATGAATGGAGTGCCCATGGTCGTTGCGGGAACTCCGGCCGATAAGATTGAGGTGGCCGCGAGAGCTAGTTGGTCTGGTGTTGCCGTCAACTTGAGGACAGACTCACCGTCTGAAGAGGCCATCTATCAAGCCGTTGATACGATGATCAAGGATTCGTCGTACAAGAAGCGTGCGTTGGAACTCAGGGATGAGAACCTGCGACTAGACCCTCTGGCGACGATAGAGGACATCGTCTTGGAGTATGCTGAATAGCGGGTTCTAAGTGAAGTAGTCTACTATTGTTATCCTTAGATTTGATTAGCCGTCCTCATGCTCTCGCATTCTTTGCACCTTGACGCTTTCCACTGCGCAGTGGCCAAGAGCCTGGAATCTAACGGTAATGAATGAAATTGACCTTTGTATCTAACGAATGACGTTGATCTTCCTATCTACATATTGCTACAATTTTTTCCCCAAGAGCTCCGGTGCAGCATCCACCTGTCTCCACCTAGACTCCCCACATACGATTTCCCGACAACCCTTATTCGAGGACAGTCATGCCCTGGGCCCTGGTTCCAGCCAGGCCGGCAAGGCTGAAGCGTTGGATCACTTTGGCGGACCCGGCACTGCTTCCAACCTGGAGAACATTGATGGTTGCATCCACTTTGCCATTGCCGGGCGACAAAACGTAGACAAAGTTGCCCGCAGCTCGCAGATCGAAGAGTCCCATACCGCCATTATCGGGGACTTGGAGAGTGGACAAGACTTTGCCATCATCAAGACCAACCTCGACTAGCGTATCGCGACCCGCATCAGAAACAAAGGCCGTCTTTGATGCAGGCGAGACAGCCGCCCAGCAAGCAGCCACCTGCCCGTCAAGCTTGGTGAGAGCCTTGGGCGTTACCTGGTTGAGTTGCTCATCGACAGACAGCAGCGCGACTCCAAAGCTTGCATCAGTGGCAAGAATGTTGGACGTCTTTGGAATCAGTTGTGAGCCAAAGAGCACAGCCGTTCCATCAGGCTTGTGTTGGGTCCCTGTGGTGGAGAGTGTCTTGGCGGCACCGTCGACTGAGAAGCTTGACAAGAAGCCCGTGTTGTTCACAGCAGGGTTTCCCTTGACCGTGGTAAACAACATTGACTCGTCAGCAGAAAAGAAGGTATGCGACACAGTGTTTGGCGGCCCATTCGGGGGCGTTGTTTGGCCAAGGTCGAACGACCGAAGCTCATCCATCTGGCCAAGTCCTTTACTGGAGAAGCTGCTGCACGAGACACCAGACTTGGCACCCGTTGTGCCGACGCATGCAAGGCGGTTCTTGCGAGAGACGGCAACCGTGTTGGGAAAGTCGCCGGGGATCGAGACGGGTTGGCCAACAGCTGTCAGTTTCGTAGGGTCGGAAGGTGAAATGGACATCATGGTAAGGCTGTTGGAGCCGGCATTGACCGCAAATACGTGCTTGCAATTGTGTCAGTCATGTTCGCGATTTCACTCTCACAGGCTCGATGTACTTACTTTGCCCGAGACGATCAGAGAGGATTGGCTAAGGAGCGGATCCGGAGTCGTTGGAACGCCATTGGCATCGACATGTGCGGAGCCAGAACCGCCTGTGGGAGTGACGGATCCTTTGGAGAGGGTCCCATCGGCATTGACATTGATGGCCACGACTCCGTTGGAGTTGTCGTTGGTGATCAAGTAGACAGCTTTGGGTGCCCCCATTTTGCTGGAGCTGCGGTCAGGGGAGCAAGGTGGGCGACCATTGACCTGGCTTGATAGGGCGAGAAGTGCCAGAAGCTGGGAAGGAAGGAATGACTTCATAGTGATGTTGGTGGGGGAGTGAGTGTGTAAGGAATTGGTGTAAGGCAGGGGAGTAGAGACTGAAGATGTGGCTGTTGATGTTGCTGTTGATACTGATGCTGATGAGGATGAGGATGATCAACTTGAGGAGAGCAGAAGCTGAAGTTTATATACAAAAAGCACAGCATGGTGGAATTGCTGAAGCGCAATCGCATCTCAGCTCAATCCTCTTCTGCAGTCTCCGCCTTCATTGTTGAAGTAATCGAAAATACCATATTCGGAATAGCATCGTCAGCCTGCAGAATGCGCAGATCCAGGGGTTTTGGGGCCAGCTGGCTCGCCTAGCGAGTTGCGCCACGAGGATGGATAATCAGAAATGCCTAATTGAGGATAGTCCAGGTCCGTGGGCAACGGGCGACGACGGTGTCAGCCCGCGCTAGGGGCAGACTTGACACAAACACGCTGACAGGAAATGCGTCATCCCTGTCACAGCCCCGTCGAGGCTAGAACAACTGATGATTGGAGCATTTATATGGGGCGTACCTGAGGGCTGAGACATGTCTGGAGTCTAAGACCAATCAGTCAATTCTTCAATCTCTCCCTCCAACTCTATCTCTCGCCGCTCCATCCATCAACCCAAGCTCCCCGATGGGTAAAGACATCTTCCGCATATTCAAACCCGGGGGTATGACCATCTCCTGCCGTGGCACCCGAGTGGCGCAACGGTATCCTTCAACGGTCGCGTTCTAACCTCATCTGCCTAGACTCGAATGAAGGCCGGACGGAGAAGAGAAAAGCGCAGCTTCGGCGTGCCCAACAGTGAATACCGCTACCCCACGCCAAACGGGCTCATCGTACTTGACGTGGCTTACTGACCGATATCAGATCATATCGTGATCGCAGGGACAACTACACGAAGCAGCTTGAACTAGAGCTTTCTCGGACACGTTCAAGCGAAGCCCAATTAGTACAAAACTGTGAGCAACTGCAATTGACGTTGCAAAATGCCTTGAACGTACTATCCGCACATGGTATACCTTGGCCAGAGCATCCAACCGGGCTTCCATATGCAGAGGATGCGGAACAGATCAACTTTATCGCGACACCGCCGAGTGAGCACGCACTCGCGCCTGTCCCGAGGAAGCGGACACAGTCTCGTCCAACTGACTGGCCATTGCCGTCAACACCGTTGGCAGCGTGCGAAGCGCCACAAAGAATTAGGCCAGTTCTTCTAGGCCAGGACGAGGCTATTATAGCAATGCAATTCATCCTCAGGTACGTCAGGGAAATCGAGAAATGATTGCCAATTCTGACACAGCAATCATCTCAGGATCGAGGAGCCTTGTCTCGGTCACATTCATGGGAACCCTGAAAAGCCGCATGAAGCAAATGGCCATCGCTTGACTATGACGGCACAGCTGTTAGATACAAGGGACAAGCATGCTCCATCACCGCCTGTCGTCTCGCAGGAGCATGTCTCTGCAATTGTAACAAATGCACCAGGCAGCATGTTGGACCGACTGCTGAGTCTTGCACCGGCACTCGCTGCGGAGGGAGAGGTGACGCCAGTGCAGGTGTGGCATTTCATTCGACAACGGCCTCGATTCGAGCTGCTTGATCATGCAAGCATTCAGTCACTTGCAACTAGATTGAAGCAGGAGGTCAAGTGTCACGGGTAGGCAAACAAAGGGGCCCTTTGATCCGGTTCATGTGAGGCGCTGCTAACATGTGGACAGTTTTGGTGCCGTTGTTCGGCAGAACGTTTTGGAGAATATGATTCAAGAGCTGTTCTAGACAAATGGAGCCCTCAAAACCAAGTCGTCGGAAGCTGAAGAAATCGATTTCTTTTTTGGCGTGTTACCAGTAACACAGCGGATGTCCAAGCGGCAGTGCCTGGATTTGCCTGTTCAACAAGCAGTACAAATTTGGTTTTATAGAACGAGGAAAACGAGAGCGACAGGAACTGGAAGGAGATATTTTATCTTATTAAGCTGATGAAATATGTGCAACAACACACCAATACACTTGAATATTCAAAGCATACCAATGGAATGGCCCTGCATCCAGGAGACAGCATACCCTACACCTGGGCTGTGGATGACCCTGCGGTGCCTCGCAGGGAAAATGATGCAAGCCAATCACAAATCTAGTAATCTTAGGACTTGGCTTGGCTACTGATTGATCTGTCCGCTTGGACAATGGACCTACAGCCAGCGACGCTAGCCTAACCACAAGAAGACAGAGAATAACATGAGACCTTCAGCGTGCATTCCAACGGAAGCTTTTCCCACAGCGTCAATACTTCCTCTAATGGCATCTTCATCAGCAGCTGGGTTTTACAATTCCCGGCGTGATCCTTTCCCCCTGTCGGGTACCTTGTGCAGTGGACCTGCGATGTAAGCCCCGCGTCGGTCGCTCATTCGAGCAATTCGAGGTCCCCGAGGTCGCCGAAGTATGGGTTCCGCCCCCAAGTAGCTGAGCAGTGGTTCCCGAGGTCCCCGATGCGGTACCTCTAGGCTGTTGTTTCTATCCTGCACACATGGCTGGCTCTGATGACCAGCCCTTGTCAAGTAAAAGGTGACTGAGTTGTCGACGCTCGGAATTGACAGAGTTGTGGCTCGGCGAGGTGTATCCGGTAGGCACTGTCTCTAGTGACTACAGCCAAAGCTGGACTTGTCAACGGAACGAAGATATAATACAGCTACCAGAAACTTGCATAGCAATCTAAAGTGAATCTTAGGGCCCTCACTCTGGGGAGTCTTTCGGCTTGGGAGTTACAGGACCTGCAGCGCCGCCTTCTCCTCCGGGACCTCCAGCACCGCCTTCTCCGTTGGGACCGCTGGCAACGCCAAGAACCCGATTTTCTCTCATAGCCCGGAACAGCAAGTAGGCATGTTCGCGGTAGGCTGTGGCCTTGGGGTGGAAGGATCGCAGCAAGGGCAGTGGTGCTCCCTGCACGTTGACATCGCTGCCTTGAATAGCAGCCAACAGTGAATCGTAGTCTGGGTACTTCTCTGCACCTTCCCACTCCCAAGGCGGCGGCGTGTTCGCATCCATTTGTGAAACCACCTTGTTCTCGCCAGGGAAAATAAAGTCGAGCAGCTGCTGAGAAGGATCCACATTCCCTGCGAGCTGAGCATTGTTTGGGTCTCCCGCGCCTTCAGATGGCGTTCTGAAATGGTTATAGGGAGACCAAAACCACGTCTGGTACGTCGTCTGCTCTTTGTCGGCACCCCTTTCGCAGTAGCGATGGCCATTGTAGAATTCGTTGAGGCCACCAACAAGTATGATACCCATTCCCTGCAAATCGTTGGTCGCCTCCTTGATGGCGTTATTGACCTGCCTGGTCAGGTCGTTGAGCTGCTTGCGTAGTTCAACTGTCAGCTTAGGCTGCAAGGTAAGCCATGGCCAGTACGCCCAGGTGTAGTCGTTGCATTCTGCGCTCATGGCATCATCGAAGAATGTCAGGTACTCCAGCACATAAACCTGGAAGCTCTGCATTGGTTTGGCACCACCAGCTTTTCTCCCTGCATCAGCTGCCTCATAATAAGCTCTGCCAATCTCCCTCCGCAGTTCGCCGCTGTCAATCTTGGCCTGCAGGTTCCTTAGAGTCGTCTGACAATCGCCCGCCCGCCAAGCTCTGTAAATACAATCGTTCAATATACTGACATCCACCTGTTAGCTTGCTGATATAGTGCACTTGAGTCATAGAACGAGCTTACTGTGACAGACCGGCATCGTTTCCCCCGATGGTTAAAACAGCTATTTGCGGCTTCCCAAACGGTTGGCTGCGCGGCAAGTCTTTGTCGTCTTTGTAGTCTCCTGGCTTCAACTGCTCGGCCATGACATGCTTTGTTTTGTCTCCTGTAAAGGCATGGAAACTAAACCGCGGGAGGGTTTGGTCGCCGTTGTTGACTGAACCCCAGTTTTCCGCGTCCGTGGACATTTGCATGGGGTAGGCTCGTTTGCCTCGAACAGCATATCCAGCAATTACTTCGTCATTGCCATTGCACCCAGTACCAGCTGTATATGAGTCGCCAAGTGCAATCCATTCTTCGATTGTCTGCTGGGGGGTAACATAAGGCACAAAGGAAGGGTCTTTTAGGGCATCCAAATATGATGAGGACTGTCGCCGGTTGATTGCATGACCCACGCTCAGGGAAGCGAGTCCTGCGAACAAAATCGCAGTACAAAAGAGTTTCATCTTGAATGATCGGATCGTACAATTGGAAGTTGTGTGATAGTAGTCAATTCTGGGTCGGCGCGTTGGCAGGCTTCGTATTTATATTGAGACTTGAGAAGCCTTGCATCGGAGCTGATGAAAGAAGAGACATCCTATGCATAGACTCCGGCGTTACCAAACAGGCAAAATGAAGCGCCGATTTCTAGCCCCCAAAGGGGTAACCTGAGCTCGATGCTCGATCCAGCCTTATCTTGCGACTCCAAAGTAGCATCTTCGCCAAAGTACGGATCCCAAATGCACACTGCCCCTTCAGCGCCACAAGAGGTGTTGCGAGTTCTTTGGAAATGGTCGTATATGCAATTCCAATGCGTTGCACTTGAGGCTTACGCTGCAAGATCCTCCCAACTTCCATGCGTCATTCGTCAGTTCGTGTTCCAGCTGAGCCTCACGTCATCCTCGGCGTTTCAGCCACGGCTTGGCCTTGGTGATGTAGCTCAACTCAACGAATGGGAACACGCCATACGCGCTCGGCTCGGCCTGCACAGCCTAGTTGCATTTCGAAAGGCCATCCCCGAGATTCTTAAACCCATTTCGCGAGTACTCTTGCATCATCTCCACACTCGTTATTTCTACTCTTCTATTCTCCTAGGCTTGCAGCGCTTGAGAGGAGAGGTAAAACTGCACGTCTCTGATGTTCTGCATCTTCGCATTGCACACCTCGATACCACAAGTTCTGCCCTGTCATCCGCGAAACAAGTTTCTTTTGCCAAAGGCTGTATCCCTCAGATGACAAACATTACCAAGAACAAGGTGCCTGGGCACTCCGAAGCCACTTACGGCCCAGTACCTAGGGAAGACCAAATATTTGAAGTCGAGTTTCTCGATATTGCCCCAACACCAATCATGTCGTATGTCTCTCAGTCTTCGTCTCTACTATAACGCCCCGGTGCTGACAATCGGTTAGTGACCGTACCTTTTTCGCCTACCTTCGCGGGTTCATCCCCGAATCAAAGCTCAAGCAACCAATCTCCGAAAAAGGCCTGTCCGATGCGATCTTAACCGTCCGCAGCTCTGCTGTTTACTCCAACGGGGACCGAAGCGAGACTCAGTCGATGACGATACCCCTCAAGAGCGTCGTGTTTAATGATGCTGCTCATCTCGTCATCCGCGATCAACATGGTTCACAAGTCGACTACCTGCCCAGCAGTGGCCGCGGTGATGTTCTGCTTGACTTTCAAATTCCTACAATGTTTTTGAGATCAGGTGATTGGACGTTCAGTATTGAAGCTTGGGCAAGAGACAGTTATGATGCTTGTTTATTTGCCATGTCAGTGACACAATGGCTGGAAGGGAATCTTGCAGATAATGTAACTACGGATTAAATCGCAGTCTAATACAGCCTTGCACTCAGTCTAAAGAGCCTAAGAAGCACCGTTTTTATTTCTACAAAGACTTGAATACAATGCTGCACATTGAAAAACATGAAAACCTGTCCACAACCCCTAGACATCGTATTGTAGCACGCGTCTCTCAACCCGTTTCTTCTCTGCCTCGTATTCCTCTTCTGTATCATCCTGACGACCAGTGGCCGGAATTGTGGTGCGGGCCGTGGTCGATCTGGCCGGCTTAGCGGGACAGTCGAGGAGCGGCGGGGGGACAGAAAGTCCGAAGAAAATCACGCCAACGTCCAGGGCGGCGGCGGAGCCGAGTACAAGGCGGGCTACTTTAATTGCCTGTACACGAGAACCAAAAATGAAGCATAAAAGCTGGACAAGGCTCCAGACAGCGCTGTAGCTACCACAGTACCACATGGCACACAGCACAGGGCCCTGCAATGCATACCACTGCATCAAGCATCGTATCAGACACCGGGAACAAGACAAGGGTCGCCTGGATGACGGGAATGGCTCGCATCACCACCAACCGCCCCGTGGTCGTCTGGGGTAAGAAGCAAGCATACCGACAGAGGACATGCATGACGTATGCTGCACAAAACCACCCCTGACCTCAAGAAAGCTCCCACTCCAGTCCGTTCCCGCCCTCCTCCTGTCTCCCCTCCTCTCTCTTGCGCAAGAAGAGCGAGCGACTTCGTCCTGCCCGTCCCGAGACGCCGTTGCCCCAAACGAGTTACCCGACGACTACTCAATTGTCCATGGACAGTCAGAGTTGCGAAGATACGGCGTGAGACCTTCGAGACTGTGCTCAACCTCGGCCTTGATGCGGCCGTTGCCCAGAAAGGCCCACGGATTAGCATCGAGGTAGTCGATATCATAGTGCTCCCATCTCGGCGTCTTGATTGTCTTCAAGAAGTGCACTGACTAGAGGATATGCTGTTAGCAACAACTTTCGAGATACTAGGCGTGTGTAGGACAAGCACTTACCGAACCGCCCCATACTCGAGGTTTCCCGTCCACGGTATTGTTCTTGTACCAGCTGCGGCAAGGGCCAGAGAAGACGCTCGTCTCATGCCACGCGTCAATGTACTCGTCGAGCTGCTCCACAACCTTCTGACGCACATCAAGTGTCTTGATGCGATCGCTTTGCATCTTCTGCACCGCTTTGATGACATATTCAAGTTCCGTTTCCAAGCAGGGGAGGACAGTGCCATTGGCCAAGTTGGCGCGAGGCCCGTTCATGACAAAGTAGTTGGGGAAGCCAGGCGCTGCTATGCCTAGATAGCATCTCGGCCAAGGGTTCCATGCGTCCTTGATGTCGACGCCGTCTCTGCCAACTAGAGTGAAATGCGGCGTCCAGGCCATATCGTACCCTGTTGCGCAGACAATCACGTCCACCTCATGAAACGCCCCATCTTTGGTGACCACGCCCTTCTCACTTACTGAAGCAATGTCCGAGAAGTGGCACCGGACATTGGGCTTGATGAGAGCCTCGAGGTATCCATCGCCGGGAGTGAGGCGCCTACATGGCAAATTAGTACTCGACGCCCATAGCGACATGTGAACCGATTACCTGCAGCCTACTGGCCAGGCCGGGATGAGTTTTTCGACAAGAACTGGGTCATTTTGCAGTCGACGACGCATCTCGGCTACCATGTAGGCGTTTGCAATCTTTGAGGCCTCGCTATCCTTGTAGAAAAGGGCGAATCCCTCGTTGATTGCATACTCGATCCGTTTCCTGTAGTTGAGCAGGTAGTCGGGGTCACTGGACAGCGTTTCAATCTCCTGAGGAGTGTAAAAGTACTGTCCGATGCTCGGTAGGCTTGCCTCCTTGTCTTCAATGGCGTCGCCATTCTCTTTAGAGCTCAACTCAACGGGTACACGGGGCATAGGCGGGGAGATCCAAGTGCTGCCTCGCATGAAGCACTCAACCTGAGAAGCAACTGCTCAGACACCGTCAGAACTAGTTTACTCCGCCAAAAGAAGTTATTGTGGCCATGGCTGTACCTTTTTGAACTTGCGGCACAATCTGGATGGCTGAAGACCCGTTGCCAAGTACGGCAACACGCTTACCCGCGTAGTCGACCGAGTCTATCTTGTTAGACAGGTATTCACTTCCAAGTATGAAAGGGCACTTACGGTCCCACTCAGCCGAGTGCATCAACGGTCCTTTGAAAGAATGGAGGCCCTCAATCTCGGGCCCTGGCCTTTGGTTAGTCCTGTCTGCCGGATACAAGCAATCTTCAAGACTCACATCGATACTTGTTCAAGAGCCCAGAGCCATTAACAAGAACATGGCACCAGTCTGTGAATACCTGGTCTTCGTGTTCAATCTCAACCTCCCACTGTCCCTTTTCTTCATGCCAGGCAGCGCGGAGAACCCTGTGCCGCAGCTTGACGTATTTCCGCAGGTTGTACTTGTCAGCAAAGCCCACAAAGTAGTCCTGGATCTCTGGCGAGTAAGCATAGTAGGACTTCCAGGTGCTGCAGGGCTCAAATGTGTAGGTGTAGATGTGAGCCGGCACATCGCAGGCGCATCCGGGATATCTGTTTTGCAACCATGTCCCTCCAATATCGTCATTCTTTTCGTAGCACACGAGCTCATAGTCTGTAAGCTGGCGCTCGAACTTGAATGCCGCGCAGAGCCCAGTGGCACCAGCGCCGACGTGGATGATGCGCAGCTTTCTGGGCTGTGAGTGCCATTGCTGGACCATCTGGAACGGCGCATCTGCCAGTGGCTCTGCATGTTGTTCACAGTCCCGCGTCTCACCATTGGATAGTTGAGAGTTGCCTGTGGGTGCCGGGACTGCTGGTTCCGGTGGAGGCAGGACCGTACCTTCGAACTGACCCTGAGCGCCCAGAACCATAATGTAGCCTGTGGATTGGGTTTTTTTTTGGGGGGATTTAGCGTGGTGTAAGTAAATCTGGACAGACTGGTTTGTTCAAGCCTTGATTGCGCTGCACCTTGAGATTCAAAGCTCCTTTGAGTTTTATAGTCTCTTTCGCATAAGATTCTCAGCGTGAATTCAAATTCCAAAAGCACATGTATCGTACCATACAGTCAGTAAGCTTGTTTGGCGACCCTGTTGTTCTGCCTGGAACTGTCAGCTTAGTGGAGTCAGCCTCTGGCGGGGTTGGCTGGACCGTCAGCTCCCACGACCGAATCTGGAAGCCAGGCCAAGTTGGATGGATGGAAACCCGAGTGTCAGGGTGTCTGTGCCGACTTCTCGACCTCTATACACATTCCCAGGCGGCACTCGAACAACCATCACGACATACACTCGATACCACCAGCATATTCATTTGACCAAGGCTCAAGCCCCTACACATGCCTCAGAAGGAGATCCGCCCGCCAGAGGTGACTACTGGCCCAGATTATGGCTTCTTTTACAGAGTCTATCTCCACACTGTAGCCTGGCTGTTGAGAAAAGCTGTGGCCAGCATGACGGGATCTGGACAGTCGTTTGACCAGGTCCTATCAATTCCGACACCAGGCTTGGGCGAAGGCAGTGTCAGCATCTCGGTATGCATCCCAAAGGCAGTAAATGCATCTCAATCACATGCGATTCTTTTTGTTCTCGAAGGGGGAGGCTTTGTGCTAGGTCAGCCATCGGATGGAGAGCACATTGACCGAATGCTCTGTGACAATGTGAGTAAAAGCCTAGGCACCCAAACATCACTTTACCAACATCTGAAGAAGCAAAGCTGACGAGATCAATGGGCAGCTCGGTATAGTCGTTATATCTACCGACTACGCCAAAGCCCCGCGATATCCTTACCCACACGCGCTTCTTCAACAATACCAGGTGATTAAATGGGCACTCGATCCGGATGCATCGCTTTTGCTTGGAGTAAGAATCGATCCCTCGCGGGTTGCCATCATGGGAAATTCCGCGGGAGGCAACTTGACGGCTAGTCTGTCATTGATCCTCTCCTTTGACGAAGGACCTTGCTCTTCGTTCAGTCAAGGATTGCCTCGAAACTTCCACCAAGCTATCCAGATTCTCATCTACCCGAGTGTTGATCAGACGCGAAGCTACGACGAGAGGCTAAATGACTGCGATGACAGTGCTCGAGCTCTGAGCTTGCCTTCCTGGGCAGCCACAATGATGGAGGCGTCATACTTGCCCCCATACATTGAAAAAGCGCAAGTATTTGTGGCTCCGCTGGTGGCCGATGTTGAGCTATTGAAGGTGCTGCAGCCTCCAAGGACTCTGATCATCACTGCGGGCAAGGACTGCCTCAAGGTGGAAGCGCAAAGATATGCCGCAAAGCTCAGGGACAGCGGCGTCAATGTACTAGAGGTGGAGTATCCAGAGGCTATCCATGGCTTCAGCCACTACAAGGAGGGCAACAAGGACTACCGTAAGGAGGATGTGGAAGACTGCTGGAGACAGGTGGGCAGGGCCTTGGAGGAGAGCTTTGCGAAGTGATACTGGGTGGAGCACCAAGAGTCTGTTGTTACTTAGTTTAATTCCTCTTGTGATAAGTCCAGCTCTGGCTGTTTAGATTGAACCCAACTCAAGTCTCTTAGTGTTGGCTTAGAATGAACGCGTCATTCAATTTCCTAATATCAAGCATAGCTAAGTTCAAGGACATGAGACTCGGATCCCTCAGGCACGGGCACATTATCCGCCAATGCGTCTCCCTCAGTGTCGTATCCCCAAAGCGAGCACCACCAAGACGTTTCGTTGATATCAACAGCATACCCCTGCCTGGCCTGCTTCGCCCCTCCCTTGGACACCAGAAGCTGCCTTGCATGGTTCTTCTGTCTTCCTTCGTCCCCATCGTCCATGACAATGAGTCGAGCAAAGCGGTATTGACTGTCGAGCATCCCATCTCCATCAAAATCATAATGCCTCACCAGAGGTCGGCCAGGTTGGAAGAGCTTTGTGATGGTCCCAATGACGGGTGGAAAGCCCTCTGTTTTCCAAAACTCCCAGTGATCTTGGATGCGCTCCCAATCGAGCATCCACACGAATGTGCTTGGGTCGTTGGAGGAAAATCCCCAAGCAATTTTGCGTATGCCCTTGGCATGAACAGTTCCTGGCTTGCAATTGACAACCATGTTTGCGTTGAACTCGGCCAAGACAGCATCGTGATTATTCTCATATTCCGGGAGAAGCTTGAAGACGCAGACTTCGGTGACTCGCTTGTTCTTGGCGTCTTGAGGGGTAGCGACCTCGAGCTGGGCCGCATAGGCTGTCATCTGTTCAATAGAGGCCATGGTTATTCATACAAGTGCACAAAGCAGTCTGGTATCTCGAAGCGAACACAAGCAATGGACGGAAGAGGCGCCACTTTATTATCATGCATGCCGTACCCATGTCCCGTTGAGGGGTGCGGTTGGCAAGCGGACTAGCCCGACTGCCCCGGCATGTCAGCTTTCCTGACACGGGCACCTAACCCACCCCGCACGCTCACCGGCAGTGTGTTGCATCTAGCGTTAGTCCAACGTGACCGAGGTTGAGCCAATGGCCAAGCATAAGTTACTAATTGCGTCGGTTTCATGCCTCAGACAGCAATAATGTTCATAGACACTGAAGTGGTTGGTTGACATTTTGACACATAAACTATGGCGGTATCTCATTTCATTCATCAAATTTCTAACATCATGTGTAGGCCCTACAGGCCTTCAATTCACCCTAGAACACAATTCACGAAGCCCTTGTGCTTATGCTTAAACGACGTGTCCACCTTCCAAGACTCAAATTCACATGACTGCTTCTCAATGATGGCGTAGACATCAGTGCTGCCGATGAGTTCTGAGGTGACATAGGCCGAAGGCGTCCAGTGTGTGTTCATATGCGACATGAGCTCGATGCCAATACTTTCAGGGTCGAGACTGCCCGCATCTCGGACCAGCATGCGGCGTACATCGGGCCTGTATGAGTGATGAATCCACATATTAGCCCTCTGCACACGTCGGTGAACCGAGCATCATGGCGGAGTGACTGTACCATACTAACATGCCAATGCAAGGCCGATGCGGAAGACGCATTTCCAGGCTCGTGGGTCTCATGAATTCGGGGATGCGGAGATAATCTAGGGCTGTCCCGAGGACATACCACTATCAGGTAGTTAGTCTATCACGATGCTCGACTGTCACAATTAGAGGGCTAGTGAGACGAACACGAAGTAGCAAATACTGTACCCAGAAGATAGAAAGCAGCAGATGGAGGGGTATCTGGCCAAACGAGGTGACCAAGTGGTACAGACGGGTTGCCAAGACGTCGGTCGAGTGGTTAGACAAGAGATTTCGAAGAGATGGGTCGCTGTTCGGGAAGAGTCCTGACCGGTATTGGACCCGAGCCTCATTGACCATCTTCACGATGGCCTTGTCCCACTCACCCAAGTCGCTGGCAGAGAAGAGCATGTCTGGCGGGTTGCTGGCATCGCCGAGTGTCAGTGGGTGGGTATGCGACAGCTTGAGCATCCCCGAGGCCGGAGGGCCGATCCTAGCGAGTGAGTTTGGTAGCAGTTCCAGTCCCATGGCTGTGCCGTCGAGGATCCCAGTGATGCAGCGTTCGAGGCTCTCGTCAACGTCAACATCTCTGGCGGCGCTGGACTCGGTGGTAGACTCGGGCTCCGCTGGTGGGATTGGCGGAATCGACCGTGCCTCTCCATCAGCCAACCCGATGGATAGTGGGAGAAACTCGTCTGATGAGTCAGGACCGCATGCAGAAAGGTCCAGGTAATCCAGGCCATAGGGCAAGGCTGCGCTGCCAATGTGGGGGTCATGCGATGGCGCCGTTGTGGACTGCGGGTCTTGGTGGTCGCGCTGGCCGTCCGGCGGCAGCATCACTGGATCCCGGAGGTCCAATGGGTCAGTGGATGAGCCTGAAGCTACGCTGTCAGCATGCTGGCCCTGCCGCGGGTCGGTTCCGTCGACAGTCGAAGCTGCTGGGCGGCCATCATCACCAGACACAGCTTCGGCCATGCCTCGAATGCGGAGCATCGCGGCCTCGAGTTCTCGGCACCTGGCGCGCAACCTGTCGTGCTCCTTGAGCAGCGCTGCAGTCTCGCTAGTGCTGGGCTCGGCGAGACTGGACTTGAAGGATTCAACGGTTTCTTCCAGCTGGCGCACGTAGGCGCGCTGTCGCTGGCGGTGCTGTCGCTGCGAGTTTCTGTTCGTCACCCGTTTTCTTGCCCGACGGGTTTCAGCCTTGGACGGCTGCTGTGGCCCATCATCCACGGGTAGAGTGGTGCTGCCGCGCGTACGGTCGGAGCCGCTGGGTGAAGCCATGGAATGCAGCTGATGATGGGCTCTGTCAAGAGTGGGATTGACTGACTGACTGCTCAACGACTGGTGACGAAGATTGACGATGTTACCTCTGGGTGCTTGCTTGCTTGCTTGAGATTGACCCCGCATCAAGCGGCAGATGCCCAAGAGCAGACACTCATCTCGGATTCGGGACATTCGCGTCGCTTTGCATCCGACAACCGAGATGGCTGCGGCACACCCCTGCTTCCCCAGACAAGGGTGACGACGCCTGGCTCATTTGGACCATTCCCCCGCACTAACAGTGGGGCAGCTGATCTAGCGCAGAATCCGAGTTTCAGAGGGAGGGAACGAGAACGAGGTCGAGAGCGAGAAGGGCTATTCCAAGCAATACCATGGCCCCGCATTGGGAATTTCCGTCATCTTCAAGGACTGCTTGAGGACGGGATACTTAGATGTTGGAGCATTGAAAGACACGTTGAGCTCTGGCATTTGCCATCTAATAAATACTGGTACACCCCAAGCGTCCACAACAATAGAGTGCCAGAGATATTCAGGTGTGCTCTACTTATTGACCTCCGCCGGCTGCCTCCCTCTCCGCAACAATCTCGCGAATGGCCCTCACAATGGGAGCAAACGTCCTCTCCGGATCCACCACGGCCACCGTATCCATATTGTTATGGCAAATGGACACTGCCAGCCTGTCTCGCAAATCCGCCCACGCCATCGACCCTCCCGCGCCAGGGCTGTAGACAATGTCCCTATGGTTTCCCACGAGTGCATCAGACACGCCAGACTCGCCGCCCAGCCAGAAGCCCGCGGCCCCGAACCATACCGGGATCGGGAGCACCTTGTCCTGGTCGTGTGCGCCCTGTCTCAGCCTGACAAGACCGGCCGTCCGCTCGGGGCTCAGTAGTCGGATGCCGTCGAGAGCGCCACCCTCGGCGACGAGGGCAAATATGCGTGCGACACTGGCTGCCGTGGCGATGCCGCCTGCTCCTGGGTCCACGGCCTGCTGCATCGCGCGCTGGTTGTGGATCTTGCCGCCGGGGAAGACGCCAGGCGGGTTCACGCCGTAGATGTCGTCCATGCCAAAACTGTCGCCTCCGTACAGTGTCGCGACTCGGTCGAGGTGCTCGTCGGCGACACCGAGGTGCCAGTCGGTAATTCCCAGAGGCGTACAGATCTCGTCGCGCACAAAGACTTCAAAGGGCCGGTGCGCAGGATCGGTTCGCCGCACCAGCTCTCCGGCAATCCACCCCCAGACGAGGACGTGGTAGGCATTGTGCTTTCCCGGCTCAAACAGGGGCTTCTGCTCAGCGATTCGAGCGACCATCCACTCCCAGTCGGCCATCTCCTCGGGCGTCGTCGCCGGCATCTGCGGGATTCCCGCGCGGTGCGATAGAACATCCTCGACTGTCGTGTTCTCCTTGCCATGGGCCGCATACTCGGGCCAGTAGCGGCTGACAGGCGCAGTGGTGTCGATAAGCCCTCGCTCCGCCTGGATGTGTACTGCCAGCGCCGTGACACCCTTTGTGACGGAGAAGATTGGGAACAGTGTCTTGGAGTCAACTGGCTTCTTGGTTTGCGAGTCTGTCACACCCGCTATGGCGTCGACAATGAGCTCGCCTCGGTGATACGCAGCCACGGATATGCCAATCTCACCAAGCTCCACGGAGCGGGCGAGGGCTTGCTGGACAAGGACTCGGTGTTTTTCGTTCTGCATTGTTCGTGGTAATCTGTGTCACAAGCAAAAGGAATGCTTTCAAATCACTCGGGTCTCCCACTATCCAGTGGCTTCATCCCTTGGCCTTTTAGAAATCCTGCCCAGTTGGCTGACATGGCTAGACTGACTCACCCCTCCCGGCCCAGTCAACCAGATGTCTACGCATCCACGGGACGGAACACACCCCACTCTTGGGGTAATTAGTTGATCCCCGAGTTGAATACCGTGATGTGATGCCCCTCCATCTCCAGCATTCTCCAGATATCCAACCATTCTGACTACCTGCTTGGCCTCTGCCCATCACAGATTCACAATGTCTTTCAGCGTCATCATGTTCATCTACCGCAAGCCAGGCATGTCACCTGCTGCATTCCGCGACCACTACGAGAACACTCATGTGCCACTGATGAAAGAGATTGGCGGTGCTCTATTTCCGCTGGCCCATATACGACAATACGTCTCTGCAGCCAATTCTGGCACGGCGGATCACAACGATGGAAACGCAGATCTACAAACCAGCTGCGATGCCGTGACTGAAATGGTCTTTGAGAGCCAGCAGGCCTTTCAAGAGTTTTCCAACCTCCTCAGCAGATCCGACATTGCGCCTAGGGTTGGCCAAGACTGTGCGGCGTTCTTGGACTTGAGCAAGCCGCCGGCTGTTGTCGTGGTTGGCGAACGTTGCGAGACGCGACGGGAATGACTTGCGTCTTCTCATCACCAAGGGAATGCCGTGACCATGTTTCTGAGTTCTCAGCTTGCATCAACGGAGGATTTGCCTTGACCATGGGAGTGATGGGACTTGCAGCAGTTGCATGTAATGACAGTTTGGGGTCGTTGGGCTGACTCAGGTTGGCTGTGTCAGTCTCCAATGTGGAATTGTGGAACACGATCTATTAAACACAATGCAATATCTTAGGATAAATCAACTCCCTCCGCGCACATGTCTGCTTGGTGATATCCTCATTGTCCCTTTCAGGCTATTCTGCCACTCTCCCCACCATCCTCACCTGTGGCCACCATATTATCCCACAAACTTCAACATGAACCCCACTGATTCCGAGAAGAAGCTCCATGGAGGCGTAGCCGTCATCACGGGTGCTGGATCTGGTATCGGATCTGCATTCGCTCGCCGAGCCGCACAACTGGGCATGACCGTCGTGGTGACGGACGTGTCTGCCTCACGCGCCGAGGCTGTCGCTGCTTCTATTCGCCAGGATGGAGGAAAAGCCGAACACAAGGTGGTCGATGTCTCCAAACCTTCTGAGCTAGATGCCCTGGCCGATGACGTGTTTACCCGCTATGGCAAAGTCCGCCTACTTATCAACAACGCTGGCATCGAGACGCTCGGTTTCTCGTGGGAAATACCCGCCGAGAGATGGGATGCAACTCTAGACATCAACATCAAGGGCGTCATCCATGGCGTCAGAGCTTTTGCTCCGCGCATGATAGGCCAAGGAGAGGAGTGCTGGATTGCCAATCTTGCCAGTATCGGCGGATTTAGTGTGTTTCCCACCCAGACCGCCTACATCGTCACCAAACACGCAGTCCAAGCTTTTTCTGAGGGCCTGTTCCTCGAGATGCAGATGAAGGCTCCCCAAGTGCACGTCTGTTCCGTCATCCCAGGCATGCTCAAGACGAACATCTTTGGAGCTGGAGAAGGAGCAGGGGTTGAGCAAGCTAGCGGTTCTGTCTACCGGCAGAGAATGAAGCAAATGATGGAATCATACGGCATGGATCTCGAAGAGGGGTGTAGGACAATGATGACACAAATCGCAGAGGGCAAGTTTTGGGTGTCTTCTCAGCCAGACATGACGCAGAGCGCCGTCGCACAACGGGTGCAGTTCTTGGCTAATCAAGAGGATCCTGTTATCAACGAGTCTTCCAAGCATCTTCTAGATGTGTGAGCTTTCAATTTTAGTTGAAGAGAACATTGAGCCCTGAATATGAAGTTCAACACCATTTTTCTTATTGATTCATTCCTGTGGCACTCGTAGTTCTCTCACACATCTTCCCCCATGCACCGCCTCCAGGGCATTCAATCAGTGCATACGGCCCCAGCATCCTAGACTTGCCGAATATCCTATAATTCAAGCGTCCCGCTTCTTGAACAACACCTCCAATTCAGTGTCCGTAATAGACATGGTACCAAGAAACCACGGCTGCGGTGCCTTCCCTGGAGCCAGCTTGAAGTCATAGTTGAGTAGCAGAATGCAAAACATCAGCTTCATCTCATGAACTGCAAGATACCGGCCGGGACTGTCGCGTGTTAGCCCACTTCTGCTCACTACAGGTATCATGCCAGAAATCTTACCAAGGGTGTCTACCATGCCCAAAAACAAAGTAGTTGTTGGTGGTGTTGACGGGCATTCTCTCCTTCTTGTCCTCGTACTCAGGACGGCAAAATCGAAACCCGTCAAAGACATCGGGGTCACTGTAGACTTCTGGGTCTCGGTGAAGGATCAAGCTGGGTGCCCCCAGTTTCGAGCCGGCCGGAATGACGGTCCCGTCGGAGAATCTGAATTCCTTTCGCGCATTTCGCTGCATCGTCACTGTTATGCCGTGACATATCAGCATACGACTGTCTGTCTATTTGCAAGCGCAGATCAACTTACTCAGTCCGGACGCGTTGAATCGCCCAGATTCTCTTAGGAAACTGTCCATCTTGGGGAGCCTCTGTAGTGTATTATAGGTAATGACTCCACCTTCGAGGTTTTCCATCACTTCTTTCCTAAGCGGCTCAAAATACTTTTCTGGTTCCTGAGCAAGACTGTACAAGGCGCAGGTGAATGTCTTGAGTGGGGCAAGTCAGTGGCATGCCTCCAGTCGCATTATAGATTTGCACTAACCATGGTCGTGGTGTGGATTGATGCCACATTCAGTGCCATCACGCGCTCAGAAAGCATGGGTCCGTTTCTCTCGACAGGAGGCGCAGCATCGATCAGCCACTGGACGAGGTCCTCGGGCTTGTTACCTTCTTCATCAACCTTACCATCAAGCCGCTCCTTGATGTAGTGTTGCAGAAATCTGTAGCCAGCTCGTCTATACTTCATTACGGGCAGGACATGGACCAAGATTCTAGCTTCAAGTCAATAGATGTTCAGTCCAGTTTGAATTCTGCCTCATTCATACTGTTTGAACCACTGCGGAAAGGGTCGAAGGATCTCGGCAGATATCACAACAGCTTGAGCGTAATCTGCCGCATTTTTAAGGAACTCCTCGTTCCTGCCTGTTAAAACTTAGCATGCTGTTGTTTCGCCTAGGTTATTTCTCACACATACAAAATTCGGTGCCAAGATAGAACCTGTTGCTGATTTGGGCGACCGTCATAGCAATCGCATCATACAAGCGGACGGGGGTGAATTCTAAGGGATTATAGCATTAGTTTATAGTTTTTTATCATCTCAATTTGTTTCTTACCATCAGGTGTCCCTATGCGCTTTCGGATGGCTGCTTGTGCCTCGTCCAACATGATGGGAGTCACTTCAGGAATCTTCTTTGTCACAACACCCCGAACGACAGCCGTGTGATATGTCCGGTGGCCAACTCCGTAGCCCATGGTGAGAGGGATTTGTTGTTGCTGCGCAATGGTCAGCAAAAAGTCCCTGCAGAGTGCTTCATGGTAGTCATCTTGCATCGTTTGCCCCATCTTGCGAATTCAACACATTGTCCGGAGCCTTGATGTACTCGGCCACTTTGTGGCGATCCGAAACAATCACATACTCCCCCTGCAGGGTTGCGATGCGAAATAGATTGTTCTTTGACTTTGCTTTGCCCTTCATGATGTATGACACCGGGTCACGCATGAACCCGTAGGTGGCGACCCATGCCCCAATCCAAGGGATAGGCAAAAATCCTACCGAGACCACATTGGGCTACCACAGTGGACCCTGTCAGCATATACGACTCGATTGGGTTGCCAGCACATACCGTCCTTCGATAGTAGCTGGCTCTTTCGTAGACCAGAGATGCAGCGATTACCAACGCAACGGCCCGCCAAGCAGATTGGAAATCGGCGGGTGGCAGATATCGCGAGGCCGTGTCCAGAGCCCACGTCGAGTTTTCAAGCATGATGGAAAGATATGTTCAAGAATGCACGTTGCTGAAGAATTGCAGTTCTCGCATGCTCTCTTAGAAGGAATTGCTCCTTTAATCCACTCTGGATACGAGGGTGGGGTCCTGGCGGACCATGTCAGCTTTTCTGACTCAGTTACAGCACGGACACACATCCCTACCCTGGAGCCATGGCCGTGTCAGCGGTCTGCCGCGGCTCGTCTTGTATGACTGTGCTATATAAATGGCTGCCATTGAAGTTTGGAGAGCATTATGCTGGCAAAGAAGGGTATAAAGTCCAAGACAGATAAAAGTAGGCGGGGTTTCTCACACATATTTGACCTTCTGTACTAGCTGGAAAATTTTCTAATTATGAATACCTCTTCCATTTATTAAAGCCCAATCAAGCCTAATCACCGGATTAGGATTGATCGTGATCTCAAAGAGAGATGCATTAATATGTTGCTCGGCACAAGAGACCACTACAAGGTATCCTTCTCATCCTCCTTAGTCTCGGGAGCCTCCACATCTTTGGCATGCGGGCCATCAAAGATGAGTGCGATATCCTCCAGCGATGGCCCCTTGGTCTCGGGGAACAAGAAGTACACACCTACAAACTCGACCATGATCCAGACCACAAAAATAATGTACAGGCGCCACTGTATGTCTTCCAGACCCACAGGCACAGCAAAGTTGGAGAGAATCATGAAGCAGAACTGGACAAAGTAGAAGAAACTCAAGCCTCGCGTTCGCAGGTGATAGGGCAGAATCTCCGGGATGTAGAGGCCCAGATTGCCGTTGAAACCAAAGTTGTAGGCGGGCGAAAAGAGGTAGAGGAGGACCACAACTGCATATCCAGCAGCCTTGTTAGTGCCATCCTTTGCGTAGGTGGCACTGCCGGCAGTAATGGATATCACAATGACCCACATTGCAACTAGAGACCAGAGAAACATGGTTCGCCGACCGAGCTTCTGCGGCAATGTGGCGAAGTAGAGTGCAGAAAACCAAGAGACCATCTGGGATGTTGCGTTGATCAACGTTTGTTGTAGATCTGACTTGAGCCCGACGGATGAGAGGATGGGTGAGAGGTAGTATGAGACGAACGCGTTGCCAGACATTTGCGAGCAAATGGCTGCCCAAATGATGATGAGAATGCGCTTGCGGTTGCCGGGACGGCTCATAATCTCTCGCGCAATGCCGATGAGCGTCGTCTCAGCCGTTTCCTTTTCGATTGAAAGCGCTCGAGTAATTTCCTCGTACTCAAACACCACAACAGGATCCGACGCGTCACCCTCTCCGTGGTACTTGGCCAACATGGCCAAGGCTTCCTCTTCACGCCCCTTGCTCACAAGCCATCGTGGGGATTCTGGGACGAACCAGACGAGAGCAATCTGGATAATGGACGGGAGACCTTGCAATGCCGAAGGGATACGCCAGGATGCGTCACCGTTAATCCGGAAGGTGCCAAACGTACACCAACCAGCTGTGATGGATCCAAGGGAGTAAAAGGTCAAGAAAAGAGCAGTTGCAGTGCTTCGCTGTGCTGGGTGTGCAATCTCCGTGATGTACGGGGCTCCGACGCCAGCCACGACAACACTGCCTGCTCCGATGAAGAGTCGAGAGACGACAAACATGGCGAGATTACTAGCACCACCTTGGAGAGCAGCACCGACGCAGCAGAGACCGGCACCAACTGCCAGACCCACACGTCGACCCCAACGGTCGGCAACGGGAGAGATCAAGAAGACGGCAACCACACCACCCAGCGGGTATGCGGCGTTGAAGATGCCCAGAGTCGCACCCTTGGGTTTTCCAAAGTAGGATTGCCAATGGGACACGGATTGTAAGCCATTCATCATCCCGCCATCGAATCTGGATTGGTTTTAAGTCGTCAGCGGCCTTATTGACGGTGGAAACATCGAAGGGGGGCTCAGGGGCCATGATGGGGATACCTACCCTTGCGAGAAGATGGACAGCAGAGGAATCAACATCCAAAGATTAAGGGTGCGAAGGTTCTTGTGCCGCCACCATTTCTTCGTGTCGATTGGAGACTCTGGCATTGCCATGGTTGGAGTCTCCAGGTGATGAACCTGGGACTGCGGGAGGTGCTTTTGAAACCCCATGTTGGGTGTGGTGCTTGGTGCTGTGGGGGATGCAGGTAGAGTCTGAAGTAGGTTTCAGTTCGTGATGATCAAGGCCAGCTCCTCAAGCAACGGCTTGCATGAACCATATATCAACATCAGACTGTGGTGGCAAGTTGTCACACATTGCAAGTCTCCTTGGGAACTGAGAGGCATCACCTGTCTTCGCTCATCGCTGCCCCGAACGGCCTCCGCTTCCCCATGCCCCATGGGGAACGTGAACGGCGGAGCGGTCCCGCGGTGGCTTGACTAGCTTGTCTGGAGTGGCTCGTATAGCATCCGAGTCTCGCGAACCTCGGACTCCAAACCCAAAAGGGCGCCATGAGCGGGCGGACGGGGCAGTTCATCCCGAAAATGGGTCAGATGAACTGACTCCATCCCTGGACATTGAATGACTAGCCAATCGGCCTCACTACTGGCCCCGCCTTTGCTCCGGCGGCAGAGGTATAACATGCTCCGACATGCCGGCGCTTCTGCTGCGAACGTTGCCGTCAACGGTCTTCACATTACTGATGCTAATCAAACAGTACCGATATTGACAGGCCACTGCACCACCCCAAACAAGGCCGCATTACCTGTTCCGAGGTCTCAGGGTATCTTGGCCGACGATTGACCAGTTGCCGAGGGTGGCGACCTACAGGCGGACAAGCATTGATGCCGACAGAGAATGACGGAGAACAGCGAGACCCCCCGAAAAGGCCCAGTTTCGTTAGTCCACCAAAGACCCGTGATTGAGGGGTTCATCCACTAACATGGCCGGTCTAGCTGCGAGCGGTGCAAGAGACGGAAAGCTGGGTGCGATCGGACATATCCAAGATGCCGACGCTGCGAGGCGGCGGGAACGCAGTGCGAGTACTCCAACCGCCGCAAGCCTGGCTTTGCATCAGGCCATCGACAGACGCTGGAGTCCAAAATCGGTGCGCATGTCCCCACACAATGAAACACATGCCATTGCGCAGTTGAAGCTGACGGCAGCGTGTGATCAAGAGGACCTGCAGGCAGAGATCCAGATGTTACGAGACAGGGCTGAGACGGAAGTGCCGCAAAGAATGGGTCATATAGGACCCGTAGCTCTGCCAGGGGATTCAGCTACGGCAGTGCTATCCGTCCCAGAGCCACGACTCCAAGATGTGGGCGGGCTCGCAGGGGGTTCACCTGAGACACGCCCACCAGCAACCTGTGTCAACAACCAGAGGATCATGGAGCGCAAGCCGCCCTCTGATTTGGTATATTCGCTTGCTTCCCTCTTCTTTCGTCATGTTCACTCGTGGCTGCCGTTCCTTGATCCACAAAGAGTGTTTGTGGAAATGGGCGCAACAGACGAACCGTCTCTCCTCAGCTACGCCCTGTTTGGCATGTCACTGCCATTCTCATTCGACTCGCGACTGGACCGGAGCTCTAGTGACTCGTTCTGGAAGTACGCCAAACGCCGCATCTTTGTCGAGGTCATGGAAGAGCCTTCTTACTCAACCCTGGAGGCCTTGACTATCCTGACACTTGACTTGTCGGGCATGACTCACGGACCTCAGACTTGGGGAGCCCTCGCTGTTGCTTCAAAGCTTGCTGTTCAGCTCAAGGTTGTCAGCGGGCGTAGTTTGAGGACTTCCACGGAAGACTCACAGGAGCCCGACGTTGCTGGTTATGACTTCATCACCCGGCGAAGGCTCTTCTGGGCTATATATGCCCTGGATTGCTACATTACGGCGACAACCCGCCACCCCTCCGAGCTCATGGATCTACACGTCCAGCACTTTTTGCCAACACGGGGCCTGACTTGGCAGGATCAACTAAACATGTCGAACAAACAATATCAGCAACCCAGCTCAGATACAGGGTCGAGCAGCGGGCCTACGCAGATCTTCTTGCACCATCTTCAACTGCTAGATTTATCAAGGAGGGTGCATGCTATCTATGTTGAGTACGCCCAGATGGGTGAAACCGAGTTTGCCAACTCGACTGTCTGGCTCCAAAACTGGGACCAGGTCGCAAAAGAGTTGTCAGCTTGGTACCAAGAACTACCCTCCAATGTTGCCAAATACAAGCACAGTCCGTACCAGCCCATTTCATCACGCAATCACCCTTCCCTAATCATGTTACATGCCTACTATCACGCTCTCGTGATTCACTTGCAAGGGCTGGTCATCTTTCCACGGCGGGCTGGTGGCCTTTCTGAGCTCTCCGGCTTCCAGCAGCAAAGCCTTGAAACCTGCAAAGAGAGTATTGCCGTGCTGGCCGAAATATGCTCCGGATCATTGACCGCCGTCGAAGACAAAATAGGCTGGCCATTCACCTGGTCTGTATGGACCGCGGCCCGTCACCTCATAGGCTGTCGATACCGCGGCCACTCTAGATCAAACGAGCAGTTTTCGGTGTTGATGGACTGCCTGAAAGATATGGGCAGATACTGGCAGATTAGTTGGAAGTACTGGCGTCTACTGCGGCGAGCAGAGCACGAGTTTGACAATACCTGCGACGACGACCTGAGCCAGCCGAGGTTGCTCACTTTCATTGTAGACATGGGCGTGCCAGCGAGCGACCTGGAAGACCTATACCGCATTGATCCCATGTTTCAAGCGTATGGGACAGAGACTCAAGATATCGGGGCAGGGAGCGAATACTCGAATGGTTCAGGGCCTTTCCTGGCTCCCACTGGGTTCAGCGAGTACATGTTGCCGAGGCCTACAAATCTTGACCTGCCCAACTTGACATCAGACAATTGGTTTACAGCACCACTTTATGCGTCTTCTGCATACCAGCAAACTCCAGAAACCTCTATTGATAGCGTACCTCGACTAGTTTAGTCTAATATCTCGTCAAAGCACCTTTTCGCACCTGCTTTCGCGCCATTTACGAGTTTTTCGACACATGGCTTCACAACAAAAGACACATCCTGCTTGATCTCCATGAGTTGGTCGGGCCGGGAGGGCAACTTGACGTAGACTGGGAGAATCACTGGCTCCGCAGTGTCAAACGCCAGGTCGACCTTGACATTTCCGCTAGCCGTGGTGGACCAAGACACCTTTGCAACCCCTCGTACATTTCTGTCCGGAAGCCATACCGGGACTGAGGCGGAAAACTGCTTGTAGAGCCGAATCCTGGGTTCAAAGATGATGGAGCCCCAGCCAGGGCCTGCCGGCCGGATTCCAGCAACCTCGGTTGTGTACTCGTAAATGGGTGCGCTTCCCCAAGCATGGCAATCTGATCTCTGTGAAACGGTATCTTCTTCCCATGTAGTCAGTCCTAGGTTTATCTGTGTGACCCAGGGTTGCCAGAATTGATGGAACATGGTGTCATAGAGGTTCCTCCCTGCCATGCTTAGGGCACGAAGCGTGTAAAACGACATTGAGATGGAAGTCTTGACAAAGTGATATTCTCCAGTCGAGGTGTGGCTTTGACGCAGCAAGTCAGCTGCTTGACCCCGGCTTGCAGCTCCGCTCAGGACTGCCCATACTTGATTGTGCTGGCTGTAGTCCTTGCTCTTGGAGGCCCCGCAGGCAAGACTGTCGGCGAAAAACCGACCGTCGTAGCAGTGCCTTCGGACGGCCTCGGTGATTTGATTTGCTCGATCAGAGTAGTCGGAGGCCAAACGTGCGTTTCCGAGTGCACTCGCAACGGAAGATGCGTTCCTCAGTGTATAGGCGTAGAGACAATTCGTATAGGTGGATACTCCTGTTCTCTCTGCTGATGGTGGTATTCCATATGGCCTCCACTCATCGGCCCAATCGGTGAAATTCCAGATGCCCGGCTTTGTTTCGAGAACAACGAGCCCAAGTGTTAGGTCGAGGTTGTCGTAGAAGTAACTGAGTACTGCATCCATGACCGGGGCAAAACGACGGAGGAATGCGACATCTCCAAAGTAAAGCAGGTGGTCACTCAGCATGCAGATCCAAAAGAGGGAGAAGTGTGGGATGATTTGAAGATTATGCGACGGCGATCTGCTGGCAGTGAGACCTATACGAGCCACGAAGGAGTTGTGGATCTGTATAATAGCCTGCCGCGCCATACGGTCATCTCCGGAAAGGCAATACGTAAACAGCGCTGAACTCCTGGTATCCATGGCATACTGAAGCTGTTCGTAAAACGGACAGTCTTCATAGCAGTCATGCATACAGTTGACCAGGGTTCGGACACTGTTTTCCCACAGCGTAGACGAAATGTTGTCACCATCCGTTCCAATGGTGGCAAGGATGTCCAACGGATAGTTGACGCTCTCAATATCGATGCTCCTCATGATCAGATCCGAGGACCCTACATCAATCTGAACTCGAATGAATCGGAAGGTTCGGAAATGGAAAGGCACAAAAGCTTCCTCGCCATCATGCTGGCCGGGATACTGTTTCCCTGTGGCTCCATGAAAACGGCAGATGTCTCGTGGGCCGATGAGCTGCTTTGTGGAGTCGCAACGGTCGCTCTTTCGCCTCAGGTAAGGGATTAGTGTAGGAGAGTCCTCGTAGCTCTCCGCATAAGTGACCGCCAAAATGCTACCCGCAGAGTCTGGGCGTTTGAACCGGAAGGAAATGAAGCCTGTAGTGTGACTTGACACCTCCAGGTCGATCTGGTGGCTGGATCCTGCTGGGAGTTGAAGCACTTGGGAGTCAACCGACTCGTCAGGCTTGTTTAGGAGATGCGCTTCCCAGACTGAGGATGGGATGTTACTCTGCAGGTTGTGGATTTTGGTCCAGTTCGTCCTTGTATGCTTCATTAGAGGGATAATTCGAGGCGAAAGGTTCCAAGGCGCAGAGTTGCCGGTGGAGATCTGGTACTCGAGGACCTTGGCTGGGAACCAGTTCCAAGATTGACTGTCATTTGGACCTGTCTCTTCATACACGTGAAGAAAATCATCCTCAGGCTCGTCCACTCTAAGAACAGTAAAGGGGTCTATTGCGGTTTGCCAATCGCTGCTGCTGGCCAGATCATAGATCTCTTGTGTTTCCTGGGGTACCATTGTGATCCTTAGGCCGCCGAGCGGCAGTCTGGGAAATGAAGCGGCATATCGAGTGGCGTAAAAGAATCGTAGTACCACGATCACGATTTCATTACAGCCTGCTCGTAGGCTGGGTGCAATGTCGACCTCGTCATAGAACCAGAGATTTGCGTCTCCCTTGACGGGCCCAAATGATGTAAGACGGCCATTCACATAAAGCTTGTAGCGTGTATCCGCAGTGATGTGAATGGGCAAAGACGTCGGGAGATCGGGTTTGACATGCAACTCTCTCCGAAAGTGCACAAATAAGCCAGCTGTGTCGGTTCTGTCCTCAGTGAAGCCTGGATGCCACATCCAAGTCCTGTCGACCTGATGACCAGCTGCCATTGCTGGATCTGTTCTAGATGCTGGAGAAGAAATGCAAAAAAGGCAATGGTAAGACAAGTAGAATAGAGCCTTGGGATTGTACTAGCCATTCAGTGGCAGGCCATCGGAAACTGAAGTTAAATCATCACTCATGTTCCGGGTAATACGCGAAGCGGGTCGGGTAATAGTGCGGGTATCAAAGATGAACATTCAACGGAGCATGTTGTACCGCAAGTCCGCAACCCACTATTGCGGGTCTCGGGCTCTGTTGATCGGACCACCCGAACTTTCCGATCGAAGCCTCGGACGTGACCCCGGCACCCCGACACCCTTGTTGGTCATGCGACCTAGGCCTGACCTTGCTAGCTTTGAGTACGGGCGTGAAGATTCCTCCCGCAGTGCCAAGTGAATTTCCCTGTGCGTCGGGCTCTTGTGTAAATTGCAGGCCTGAGACAGTACACAGCAGTGCAGGGTAGTGTGGTGTGCCCAGGTGTCTAAACCACGTCTATGGATCAATAAAAGCTTTGTTCAGTTGAGAAGATATCGAGGAGCTACGTGAGAAGTGTATCAGTTTGGCCAGGTGTCGACGGACTGGGCTAGCTAAAAGACTCCTTGTCGCGTTCAGTATCAAAGTAATGTCGACGTAGTTATCCAAACACCGTCGTCGAGTGTTGGTGTGTCAAACTGGCAGCCCATTTGCCTCGAGCTACTAAGCCCCGTAAATAATAGTACCTAGAAATGACAAAATTCTAGTCATCAAACAGCTAACAGAGGTGAAATTGTTGGTTCGACATCAACAGCCTCGACCATCTTCTAGTCTATCAACCTTCATCATCGGTTCGACTCGCATGACGCGGCGAATAGCCGATACTCTCCGATAGCCACACATGCCACTAACAAACCCAAACTCAAGGTCATTCCGACACTCCGGCAGCTCCATGATTTCCTTTTCAAATAAATCATAGTGGTCTCCATCTCCGCTCCACGGTCCTTGGATCCTCGCTCTATCGAACAGCATGCTAGCCACAGCGGACACCGTCCCGCCTCTGTCCAGGTAGGCCCTTGTGTATGGCGGCCACTCATTTTGTGACGCATGCACACGGCGTACGTTTTCTTCGGTTGGCAATCTGTTTTGCCTCAAGCACGTGGCAATGTAGCCACAGATATTCACAAACCCGGATCGCATGGAATAGTTGGTCCCCAGGTTCTGTTTCACAGCATCTGGCAAAAACTTGAGGTCGTGAGCATTTAGTTCCACCCAAATCGGACCATCCTCGCCGCTGCTGGGAAATCCTGGCCCAAGCATATAGTGCCGGTCGTCAGCCTGGCACTCTACAGCAAATCTCATTCTTGGGCTCAGGAACCCGCAAATGCACTTGCCACAGGTGCAACCGAATCTAAGGCGCAAAGTTTGATAAATGACATCTCCGTCTGCACCGAGGCTGAGCTGTTGCTCGGTAGCGGAGTATAGGGCCAGTATATCCCTTGGCGAAAGCTTCTCGAGGTCGAATATTTCTTTGCCTGACAAGAGTCCGATGCAGGCAAGACTCTTTTGCGTGAAGCCAGCGAACCGATCTGAATGAACGACGGTCAAGTCTCCGATTGTGAGCCTAGTTCGTATCAACTCCATGTGGTTTTGCAAGGCCTCAAGCGGAGTGTCTCCTTGTCCGTTGCGAATTCTGGCCAGGTCCGGGCGGCGCGACAAGATGTGTCTGACTGCTTCTTCCTTGGAGGAAATGGCCGCGAGGTGGAGGATGGTGTTGCCGTGCTCGTCTGTGAGCGACCAGCGTACGTCTTGGGCATCATCAGATAAGCCTTGCTGAAGTTGGCGGATACAGTCATCCCCAGACACTGTGGTGTCGGCGACGCTAGCAAACACTGCTCGCATGGCATCCGGTATGGGCTCACGGTTACGCCATTCTTCTGGCTCGTTCCAATCATCCAACATGCCCAATCGGTGTGACGGATGATTTGGATCATCCACGAATGCAAACCAGAGAGAAGTCCCGACTCTCCTGAATCCAAGGGATCGCCAAAACTGCTCCTCAACTGCTCGATGATCTTTCCAGCTGTCCCCATCCATCTCACTTACTTCGGCATTAAGGTGCCCAGGACGTGCCAAGGCGACAAATTTCTCCGTCTTCTCCCTCGCCTTGTTTAGTAATCCCCTGACGACTCTGGTCCCAAGTCCACGGCGGCGTTGCTGAGATTCAACGCAAATGGTCTCAAACACCAGGATATCGCCGTAATCGAGCTCAGGACCCCAGATGCCAGTGCCTCGCTTGAACTCGTGCTGGTAATATCTACGGTCTAGTCGCCCGTACCGGTCGAAGAGCTCAAAAGCAAGGTCCGACGTCTCAGATGATGGCTCTTCCATTTGATCCCAGAAGGCCGCGCTAATCTGGTTGCGCCTGATTAGCTTGGCATCACAGGTAGCGATATGGTTGCCATTTTCGCTGGTAAATCCGTCAATTTGCTCTAGCCATGACGATTCTGCGAAATAGTCGACCGAGGATCTGTCGCTGCCCGACTCGTCAAGTTCGCCGTCCAAGCAGTCAAGCTCAATGTCTGGGTCATCTGGTTCGCTGCCGACTTCCGGGTCAAGTCTCCGGTCGCTGAGGCGGTCATTTGCTTCGTCGTGGCTATCACTACTTCTAGTTATGAATGGCTCGCTGGAGTTCTGCTTGAGGGGTTTCCTACGAGGTTATTGGTCGTTCTTCTGGACCCTGATATGGAGCGACAACTCGCTGAGATTCGGGATTAGAATCACTCGTACTTGGCAGTCCCGGCTCTGGCTTCTGCTCAGTTGCTAGTCGAGCATCCGCCAAAGTGGCGGGGGCGGTACCGAAACTCGGACTGGCGTGGGGGGCAGCTAGGATGTTTTGAGTCGTGTTATGGTCGCCGGGCCCAAATGTATTTAGCCTGTAAATGTATCGTTGACTCCTTGGGCTCAAGGCCCAAGGGTCTCGGATCATTTCCCGTTGCCTTTGAAGATGAACGGAGCGAGACTGTGCTGTAATCTGGACTGACTTGGGGCGGTCGACGTGGGGTTCTGAGGGGGTGTCATTATCTCGCCTGGATGCCTTGGCGCAATTCCCCGAATCAATAGACCCAGGAACAGATCGCTGTCGCTTTGGCATTCTGGAGTCGGTTTTGAGGGATTAAACTTGTCTTGATTTGGCTTCGTGGCGATCCTGGTTAGGTGACTCGGATCAGCGGCCCGAGAACCGCGCCTTAAATAATCATCCCCCAACTAATTGTCCACGATGATGCATGGTCATGTCTAATCGGCTAACCCAATTACCTGGATTTGAATAGGACACAACGATCCAGCTGCTAATGCATGCGCTACCTAACGCAAAGTCGCCTCATGCCGCCTAGCTGGAGTATCACAGCATCGACTGCTTATCAATAGACCAGAGAAAGCCCTCCACGCTACAAATACACAATCAAGGCTTCAGACGCTTGAAGGGTGACTTCCAGCTGGCGTTTCTGGATCTTGATCTGCTCGAATCTCTGGCGTTCGCGTAGCTTGCAGTCGGTATTAGAGAAGTATTGACCTGAAGCCCAGGTTAGTTTGATAGGTAGAATGGTGGATGCATCCAAGCAGCCAAGGAACCAGACAAAAACGTACCTCCAATACTGGGCTGCGGCGAGTTTGCGCTTTGATCATCAGGGATCAAGGTTTCGCTGCTGGGCGCCGTCATTCGTAGGGCTTTGACATTCCCATTCTTCAAGCCATCCACAGTGAATGTCGTGGCTGAACGAGAACCGTTCCCGGAGTAGTAATCCGTGTTGACCAGAACGACTTTGAACGGCTTGCCCTTCCTGTATACCACATATTGGGCATATGCATCGGTACCCTTGTCGCTTGCTACGATGGCATCACCGTCTGCAACTGCCAGTGCCCCAAAGTATCCTCCGTAGAAAGGTCCGTTGATTTTCCCGCTCAGCCACCAGTTGAAGAATGCTACCCAACCGTCAGTACTACGGATCCAAAGTATTAGATACATGATATCGCTGGAAACGTTACCTTGGTTGATAGTTCCCTGGTGATAGAATAGTCGATTGATACCAAGCGTCAGCGCACGCAGAGTTTTGTCAACCAACTGAACAGCAGAGCCAAACGTCGCGTCCATCTCGAAATCAAGACCATGAAAGCCCGTTTCACCTGTTAAGAATGAGCAAAAGAAGGGCATTGACGAAAATGAAGAAGAGATATATGAGACGAACCAAGAACGTACGGCCTGTTGACCGACTTCGCGACTGAGATTGGGAGAAGATTCAGATCGGCAACGGTTCTCTCGTGCCTCATTTCAGTGGCCAGATCCCCCGGCTTTGGATCGGAAAATGCATATAGATGCCCATTGTACATTTTGGTGGCATCCTTGACGGTCTGGTTATACGCGTCGTGGACTAAATACTCCAGATTGGGCCAATTCGGTTGGAACTCGAATGGGATAGCATACCCTCCTCCGGCAAGAATGGGCAGCGGCTGACCCCAGATTTTGATGAAGTCCTGAGCCCAGTCAGCCGCATCGGCGCCCTCTTGGGTTTCGTTCCAAGGTGCTTCAGCCACTGGGTATTTCCAGTAGAGCTCGTACACTGAATCCGAGGTTAGAATCGCTTGGCCCATGGAGCATCAGGATTCGACTTACAATCAGGCTCATTTCCGAGTTCTATTCCCCAAATCTGCTTGCCTGCCCTCGCCTTGGCTTCAAGCACTGCGGCAAATGTGTTGGTCCGATTATCAAGGCCGCGGTTGAATCCTTCGGGATTATGTTAGTCCAAGGTTGCAATCGAACGACGGTCCAACTTACCAAGCATAGTTTCACCTCCATACTTGCCTAGAAAATTGGTTTGTGAGTGCTCAATCTCGATGTTTCGCTGTGACGGGCGACTCACGGATCAAATCGAAAAATCGCGGGCCGTACTTGAGACTCATTGGAGCATCAAGAGGGTTGTCGACGTGATACGAGACATATCCATCAAATCCAGGGTCATAAGTTGCCCTGTCCTGGGTCGTGCCACCAATACGAATGGGCATTTTCTGACCATACAGCTTTTTGAAGTGGTCAATACATGGGAGAGTCAAGGATATGTTTGTCATGTACGAGGGCCACATGAAGAATTCGAAACTAATTTACTTGTGAGCTGTGCGTTGTGTCAGGGGTGGAATCTGTGGACATACGAAACACCAACTGGGGCAGAATCCATGGCCACCGCATCTGGTGGTTGAGTCGCAGAAACGGGATAGTTGGGAGCCCCGAGGACTTCAGTGCTGAGCCCAAGGGCAAAGAATGGAGAAAGTTGTTTGGCCTTCATAGTGATTCACTTCTTCTGAATAGAATGATGGTGTGGGTGGGATCAACGGACGCTGGGAAGGCTGTGAAGAGTCTACTTTAATACATGCTGAAATTTCTGGTCTAGATTCACGGTCCTGGTCACGTCATCACGTTGGATGTCCAACTTAACCCGAGCTACTCGTGTCCAATGGTCGAGCATCCCACCGAAGCTCGCCTTCGGCATTGTTTGGGTTCGAGACCCCACACATTGCGGAGAACCCTGGTACTATGCACCAAAGAGGATGGCTCCTTGAAGCCGAGCTGTACGAACTGTTGCTGGCTGACTTAACTCCAATAGGGCAATTCTCCGCTTACTATGACAGGATGATAGTAGTGCTATGCAAGACCTGGTCTTTGTCTCGGTCTATTCTTGACCCGACATTGCAATTCTTCGAAACAGACACATCACGGGCTCTACGATTGTCACTAACTACTTGAGATGCCGCCTGAAGGCGTGAAGCCGCATTGTCGTCGGGCTCATGGCGGACTTCCGGGTTTCGTTGTCCCGAAACTGAGCCTCTAGTGCGATGGAAACGGTGGTTCCCTGCACCTTGGCGGCATGATCATGGATTTCTCGGAGGAAGACTACGGCGGGCTGGCGGTACAGTGACGACGCTAATGTGACCTGGGGTTGGGACCTGGGATTGTGATGGGTCACATTACCCCATGGAGAACCTGGTATGGGATGATCACGGGGGGCGAGCTAGACCTTGCCTTCAGCCGTTAAAGGCTAATTGCGTTCGAGTCCTCTCTAAAGCACCCAACACCAGGAGCCAAGGTGGGCCACGCTAAGCCGAAAGACTGCTCCCAGTGGCATCATTTCGGAATCATCCGTCAACTTCGGCATATGTTACCACGTTTCGGACTGTGTTGGCCCGCCTCTGCGGCACGGGATATCGGAGATTGGAAAAGTCCTCCCCAAGCGCTTCCCATTTTGGCATACCAGCGAACTGGTGAGCCAGGTGACTGTTGCGGAGCATGGGGTATCATGCAGGTACCCCTGGTAGCTCCTAGCCTTTAGAGATGAGGCACACATGAATCCGTGATCTCAACCTTGCATGTGTTACCCGTAGTACTGGAAAAGAAGATTCTGGGTGAGAAGCCCCATCTACTAGGATTTGTGTTGGGATGAGATTTTTACAATGAACTGAGGCGTTTTTTTCTACGCCGATCCAGCTACTGGCCGTGAAGAAGTGATGGATTAACAAGTTAATGAATATTGAACGACGTACACAGTGGCTGGCAGAACTACTCAAAACTCGAAATGCATGATGCTACCTCTTCCGTGACTGCTTGAGAGCAAACTTGGTTCCTCCAATTACATCAAACTCGATGCCTGATTGCTTCTTGCCGTTGACCATGAAGGTAGACTCACTGGCAGCTACCCGCAGCGGCTTAGGTAGTGTCACTCTGCCTTTAGTGCCCGCCGGCGCTTCAACAACCATGTTGAGAAGGCCATCAGGGCCAAATGCCCACTTGATAGAGATGCTTCCCTTTGTAGTCGGTAAGCGGCCCTCGGATGAGTCTAACCCGAGGGTCAGAGGCGCAACGCGGAATTCTGCCCATCCAGGCTTCGAAGCAGTGACGCCAAGGACATATTTGGACAGTTCGGCCGTGGGTCCAGCCGCCCAGCCATGGCAAAGACTGGTACCTAGCTTTAGCCCAGGCCTTCCATACTGATCGAGAGTCTCCCAGAATGCACCAGTGTAGTTGGCATTGGACTCATCCGCCATGGGATACCAGAGGCTCTCAAGGAGCTTCAGTGCCTCTTGTCCATCACCAGAGACCATGGCGGCACGCAGGTGATATGCCGATGCGTATGGGCTGATGTATGGCTGAAATCCTGCAGATATTATGCTCTCAGAAAAGGCCAGAGGTCCAGAGGGCACCATGAGCTTCGTCATGGTAGACAAGATGGTATCTGTGGAGTGACTCGAGTTAACATTTACACCGGCCAAGATGGCGATGGCGTTTGAGTCTTGGCCAAACCCGCTAGGAAGCTTTTCTGAGAGGTAGTAGGCTTGCAAGTTGTCACTCCAGAGGTGTTGGTCAATGGCCAGACGAAGCTTATCCAGGCGTTGTTGGTAGACAGCGTAGTCGATACCGCCATCAGCCAGAAGAAAATGGCTCTCTTGCAAAGCATACGCATACAGGACATTGAACTTGGTGACAACGCCACTTTGGGATGGGTCATAGTAGTTCCAGTCTCCGCCAAGGGAAGGATCCGAAATGTTGAACAAACCATTGTCAAGGCATTGCGAATGAGCCCAGTCAAGCATCTTCTGGACCTTGGGAGCCCACTTCTTGGCAAAGTCTCCATCGCCAGTGTGCATATATGTTCCTGCGACTGCAGTGACAAAGTTGAACGAGTATCCGATCAAGCCCGTCACGTTGATATCCAGAGGCTGCGGCAGAGGTGCTTGTTGAATTTTGGCGGTAGGGATAAAAAACCCAGGCGTGGCTTGATAGGAGCCGAGGAGGTCCAAGGAACCAAGGATGTACTTGAGACCATGTGTGCTCACCAAAGCTGCAGTTCCAGCAATATCCAAGTCGCCTGAGTAGGCAATACGATCTCGACGAGAGCCGTCCACTACCGTATCCAGTGGATTGGAGCCCATGAAGAAGTCTGGGAGAAATGACTTGTCGGTCAAGGTGTAGGAACAGACCTCGGTGCCTTGGGAAACGACGGAGAGATTTCGAAAGATAGCGCGATGACGGAATGATGCACCGAACCCAAACGAACCAAAGATGCGTGCCGATTGCGTTATCTTTAATGCTTCATGGCCGTCGATTGACATGACAATATCAGCCATTGCAACATCGACTTGAACCGAGTGCCACTCGCCAATCGTGATGGAGCTGTTCGCCGGCAGATCGACAGATTCGAGGAGCGGATCCTCTGCTGTCGAGCCGGCATGGACTGTGACCTTTTTCTTCTCGACGTCGCACGACATGTAGATTCCTGAGTTCAGAGTGTCGGATAGAACTGTGAAGCCAAACCCACCAGCGACAGGCTTGACATCGAATTTCATGGTGTAGAACAGGAGTTGCGCTCCGGCCCGGTGGACTTGAGGCGCCGAACTGTCCACCAGAGCACCTTCAGAAGAAACTTGGAGGAAATCTGGGATGCTTTCCTTGGGAATCTCCGTCAGCTGAACGGTGCGAGCGCCCACGGACCAAATCTGATTGAGCTTCTTGCTGGATGATTTGAACGAACCGGGAAGCTGGGAGATTGGAGTGTTGTCGACTGAGGGCTTGACGCCCACCTTCTTCAGTCTCACGACACCAGTGGAGGATAGGTTGAACTTTTGGTACCGAAAGGCGCCTTGAATCAGCCGGTTGGTCACTTTGCCTTTGCCGGTAATGTTGTATGGGCTGATTCGGTAGCTGTCCATGGCGGCAGCGAGAGTGATTGGTCCATCGCCCTAGATACTGTCAGTAAATTCCAGGAGCAACGTTCGGGCATTCAATATTCACCATGTACTTGTCCAAAGCAGGCCTGGACTCGGCATAGGTGACTTCGAGTCTGGATGTGTCCCCCTTGCTGGATTCAACCTCAAAAGTCGGGAAGCCTTCGACGCTTCTCAAGTAATCCAGGATGACAACTGAGGGCGAGCCATCTGTGGCACTCAATTGGAAACTGGACTTGGGAGCAGCGACGAAATCCTCGTAAGACTGCAAGTCCCGTGGGGATGACACAACCCGAGCAAATCCAGGCGTCGCAAGAGCGAGGCACAAGCCAAGGTGAGAAACGAAATGCATCTTGGTGAAGTGGTGCAAGTTGCAAGCGAAAACAAGTCGCCAGCTCGCGTGGCCGGCTCAGTATATGTACTCGGGCTGGCCTATGACGCAAAACGGACAAGGCAGACTCGTCTACACATGGTACGAGCATAGTCCTACTAATCTAATTAACTATTACGAACGCATAGCACTAGGTCACGGATCATATGTCAAACTGGGGAACGTGCCGCGGGCAATTGACTCCACGCCAGGGTGATGTGTGATGGCAGCAATGCCGGCGGGCAGGGGTAGGACTGTGGGTGGCCCAATACTCTGATGAAGGATGCCACTTTCGCCATGACGCATGGCCCAGAGTTTGGGCTAGTTCGGTCGAAGGTCAAGGCATTGCCGACTCACGGCCCCACGAAACGACCCCCGCCCTCGCCAATCTCGTTCCAGCCCCAGTTATCCTCGTAACTTTCGCATCTCGGCTCCATTTTGCCCGACATCTTCGCAACTCTCATTAGGCTCAATCTCAAGCTTTCTTGGCATGCACTGGTTGCCCGTGCCGTGACGCGTAGTCCCGTCCCCAGCGACGGTCACTATTTCCTCATCAACCTTCTGCATCGGACATGATTACGGGCTGCATCCCACCTTCAACCCTCAGTCGAACTCTATGTGGACTAGCGCTCATCCTGATGTTGATAAACAACTGGCTGAGGCCAGCTAAAGTCGTTGCTTACAACTTGGGAAAAGAAATCCTCAAGGGAGAACCGTTCGCTACTCTCAGCCCTATCCGCCGAGAAGAATGGCGGGTCAACTTGGGTGACATTCCGGCGAGGCCGTTCGTCAGGCCATGGCTGAACGAATTCATTAGTAGGGTAGGTATCTCGGTAATCTTGTAATCGTCTTAACGACTCAAAATTCCAATGAAAAAGACGTACGGCTCTCTGGGGTCGCCAAAGTCATGTTCTATAAGGCTATCTTCACAATTGGCATCACCGTCGGACACATCAACGTCTGCAGCGTCTTCTTGTTAAAGCCACTTATGCAATATCTTAGACTCTATTTATTGACTTGTAGTAGGCGCAAGGGGAAAGAAACAAGGACAGCCAACTCAGACCCCTTTTTTTTCAGTCCCTTTGGATAAAATCACCAGCCCTGCGTTTACAACCTGGACGAGCAGCACTTGCTCTGCTCCTCCTCCCTGTAGAGCACACTCTGATTCCTTTCCTGAGTTGAAACGGCCACATCAAGCGCGGGGTTGCCGGAGAAGAAATTCACGGGCTTCAACCCGACCATCATCTTCTCGTTGGGCATCACCGGCCAGTCCTCAATGCGGGGATTGTGCGTCGAACCAAATGTATGCCAAACAACAATGTCATCATTTCGCACCGACTTTGACGTGCCTGTGGCATTGCGTCTTGAGATAGCCGAGTGAATACCATCTCCGCCAGTAGACTGCATGGTATGACGACCCGAGGGAAACAAGTCATGGTCCTCGTAGCGAGTGACCCAAACGGCATGCTTCCCGAATTCAGAGCGTTTGGCGTGGTAAGATTCGGGGTGGGAGAGGAGCATTTGGCTGGGCGCCGGCAACAGCTTGAACCCGACTGGCGTTCCAGTAATGGGATTGATCTTGTTCTCGTTGATGAACTTGAAGACACGGGCCTTGTTTAGGTCAAGATCAAAGCCTCCCTCCTGTTCAACAATCTTCTGCTCTGTGACGTAGCCAACGCCAAATGGGTTGTGGACACAGGGGTCGTCAACAGCCATGGCCTTTGACTCCTCAATGACTAGGGAGTTGGAATTTCCATTGACGGCAGGGTCAATGCGAAGGGAGAAAAGGTGCTGATGGTAAGGAGCTAAGACGCCAGGGGCAACAATATTCCCATATGGAATCCTTTCCTTATTGTCCAGAGCTGTCGGGACAGTAGATAGGATGCCAGTGGCCCGAACCTCGTAAAATATGGAGGCATCCTGACAAAAGTGGAAGGCGAAAATATATTCATAGTTACTGACAGTGATGATTGTCTGTAACACGAGAATTCGCGAGCGCGTGACAACGGCATTGCCAGTTCTAAAGTTGGTGTGCTTCCAGAGGATCCCGTCATCTTGCTCATGACAGCAAATAACATTGGGCATCTTCTGCGGCTCTCCAGAGCTGGTGTTGTGATAGCCGTCAAAGTACTTGATGGTCCCCAGACAGTCACATCCAAGCTGTAGATTGTTGGCGTTGATACCAGCGCCATCATTGCCGAGGTCGAATGCAGCCTTGCGAGGGTACGGGGCACGAGGGTCGCCATACGGAACGAACATCTCGGCCAGGGAGAGACGGTAGAAGAGGCTGCGTCCATCATAGCAAATATCATGAAGGGTCATGCCCTCGCGATAGTTGAAGCCGACCCGGAAGGTCCACTTCTCCCAGCTCATGTGGTTGCCACGGATCTTGAAGGATGGTCCTTCGGGCTGTATAACCTGGTACGGCTTGGTAGTAGTCCTCGGGCTGGGTCGGAGATCAGGATGGTATTCACTGGCAGCTGTATCATGAACCCTTCGTCGATCGAACGGACGAGACTCGTTGTGGATGCGCTCGTGTAGAGCAGTGGGCAGCCGGTAGACCTTGGTAACTTGCAGCTGCTCCGAGACCTCGGCGCAGACATCGAGAGGGTAGGCGTAGTAATTGGCATCGGGGTTGTCCAGAAGTCGCAGGTAGAACCAGCACATACTCAGGCGCTGGCTCATGTCGTTCATGCCGTCGGTAGCATAAGCCCAGGGTTCAACGACAACCGTTGAACCCTTGGGGAGGTTGAGAGTGCGGATCTCTTCCTGCACTCGCTTGTCTGCCAGACAGGCTTCCTCAACCTTCCTCATGTATGTAGAGTCGATGTAAGAGTGCTTGCCCTTGAGGTGTTGCTTGGCTTTGACGCGGTTGTCATCCAGGTCGACGAGGAGCTCGAACAGCTCGTGGTTGCCGGATCGGTTCTCGAGAACAACCTCGACGAGGGCGCAACGTGCAGGGGCCTGGCCGTCAGGCTGCTTGCGGTGCTCCTTGTCAAGGAACTCAATCATCTCCTTCTTGGGAACCTCCCGAAGGGTGATGACGCGGAAGTTGATGTCGCAGCCCGCAAAGTGCGGGCGAACAATCTCGGCAGCCTGGGCAGAAGCGTTCGGATTAGCTCGTTTCTATTGCGGTGCGACAGTGGCCTGGCGGGGAAACTCACCCTAGAGATCTCATCGGGAGTGAGAGGGTCAAAGGGGTGAAGAGACGCCATGGCCGTAGAACGAAGCTGCCCGAGAGGGGTTTCGTTGATGTGGTAGGTGTGTGCCGTGGAGTGCTTGACACTCGGTAGACACAACAAGTAGTAGCTTGACGACAATCTTGAACGGAGGATGAAAGTGATTGCAGAGACTTGTGTGGAAAGGAAGCCGATAGATGAGCGATAATGCCAGGGTAATTATAGTGTGCGAGGACATTCGAAGCTGATGCGGCCGATAAACAAGTCATCCAGGACCTGGCTGACTGGCATGACTCCGACCACGTCGCGGATGACAAGACGGAAATCCCAGAGTCCTTTTTTTTTTCTTGCCGCCCACCGGGAGTGGAAGAGGGGCTGAACTATACCTTTGGAGGTCGATTTACCTTTGGAGGTGAGTCCGCCAAAAGGATGTGGGGTAGCGGAGTCGCCTCCAAAGGTATGGCCCTCCTCCACCACACATGCTCCGGCGATCTCGGCAAGCCTTGACCTTAGCAAGACCGGGCCGGTAGCTCTCACACCCGACACCAAGTTCGGACTCCGGGGTTCTGCGGGGTCGGGCCTCGCAGATGATCCGTTGAGCCGATCAGATGCGAGGGGTGACCTCGGTGAGAACGATCCAAGGGGTGGCGTTGAGGAATCGTCTTGTAGGACTGCTAGTGGAAATTCAGACAGGCTGGAACAATGTAAAAGCACGCTCTTGGCACTTGATCACGGCGGGCCCAGGATACCCTGTCATCGCCATCACCACCATTCCTCCACTATCACAACCTCCTTGCTCGCTCAAACAACTCTCATCATGTCAGCCCAAACACCCTTCAAGCTGAACGATTCGTCGCTCTTGCACGACGGTTCTCTCCTAGACGGCCAATGGGTGCAGGCGCAGTCGGGAGAGTCTTTCGATGTCCAAGGTAAGCATTCTGCAAGACGGAGCGCGTCGACATGCGGCATGAATTCTAACAATACCCAGACCCTGGGACCGGCAAGACGTTCGCAACCTGCCCAGCAAACAATGTAGAGGACGTTGATTCCTATGTCACCACCTCACACGAAGCCTTCTCCCAGTATCGCCATGTCAACCCCCGCGTTCGGGCCCAAGTGCTCCTCAAGTAGCACCAGCTGATTACCGAGGCCCGCGAAGACATCGCGACGCTCGTCACGTATGAAACTGGCAAGCCCCTTACTGAGGCTCGTGGCGAGGTTGACTACGCGCTGGGCTTCGCATGGTGGTTCGCTGGCGAAGCAGAGAGGGTCCGTGGATCTATTGCCATCCCTTCTGTATCGGAGCGCCGGACCTTTGTTATCAAGCAGCCCATTGGTGTGAGCGTGGCTCTGGTGCCCTGGAACTTCCCCGTCGCCATGATTATTCGCAAGGTCGCTGCAGCTCTTGCTGCTGGCTGCAGCATGATCGTGAAGCCGTCACCCGAGACACCTCTGAGCACACTGGCTCTTGCGGACCTGGCACTTCGGGCTGGCGTTCCTCCTGGCGTCTTCAATGTCATCACGACGAACAATGCCTACACTCCAGCTGTCAGCGAGCGGCTTTGCAAGCACCCCTTGGTTCGCAAGGTCACCTTTACAGGTAAGCGAGGGAGTGAACCCAGGCGGCGGCTGGCTCTTATATCTGACTTTATGCTACAGGGAGCAGCGCCATCGGCAAGCTCATCGCCCGGCATTGCGCTGAAGGGCTGAAAAAAGTCACTCTCGAGCTGGGCGGAAACTGCCCATTCATTGTCTTCGACGACGCCGACCTGGATCAAGCCGTGGCAGCTCTCATGGTCCTGAAATGGCGCACTGCTGGCCAAGCCTGTACACATGCCAATCGTGTCTATGTTCAGAGTGGCGTCTACGACAAGTTCGCCCAGAAGATGCTCGAGGCAACCAAGAAGCTCCGCGTCGGTCACGGCGCCGAGCCATCTACCACAATGGGCGCCCTGACCACCCCTCGTGGGTTGGACAAGCTGGAAAAGCATGTCGCCGATGCCGTGTCCAAGGGCGGTCGGCTGCTGTGTGGTGGAAAGAAGGCTCAATTGTCCGGCAACGGATACTTCTTCGAGCCCACCATCATCACTGACATGACCTCTACCATGCTCACGACCAATGAGGAAATTTTTGGGCCTCTGTTGGGTATCTATAGATTCCACACCGAGGGCGAGGTTGTCAAAGCTGCCAACGACACCTCCATGGGTCTGGCCTCTTACTTCTTCACGGCAGACATAAATAGGACTTGGAGAATGCTGGAAAATCTCGAGGCAGGGATGATTGGCATGAATACAGGGAATGCGTCTGGTGCTGAATCTCCCTTTGGGGGCATCAAGGAATCCGGTTATGGCAAGGAGGCTGGGAAGGACGTTGCGATTGAAGAGTACCTCATCGCCAAGACTGGAACACTCACAGTAGGGTCTAAGTTGTGATCTCATATCGTAACACATAGAGTGACTGGATGTCATGCATAAGACGCCCCAAGGTATCACAGTTGATAATTGAACACCCTTTCTTGCCCTGAATCTGCGAGGTGCTTCATACTCAATCTACCCTACAGCTCTTATCACCACTCTGACATGCACTCTGATCGGCTCCAAAACTGCAATTGCTTTAGATGCTACTCCAGACGAAAAGAGAGCATTTTTCGCAACTCATTACACTAGCTTTTCTAAAACAAGGGTGCCTCAAATTCGCTCTATGTGTATTTCGCCATCTTCGTACTCAACCGCCTCTCGCTTTGGAGCAAGCTCGCACAGCCCAAATCCAAGTCACGATTCCTTGGAGCGGTCTCCCTAGACACAGCCATCCGGCCCTTTTACAAGTCCAGCTCCTTGACACACGGAAGCAGCTAATGTAGTGGGCCCGGATGGAGATTCATCATCCAGTTACGGGGCAACAGGGCCGTTCGGAGTGGGGACGGAGACACAGTGGCCGGGACGGCGACCGGCGGTTGGGGCCGGTCCAAGGCGATCAATCTGCTTATCGGGGCGCCATCAATAAGCTAGACTTGAGTGGCCAATCACATCACTGGATCGCGAAGCGAATCAATCAGCCAAGCAATGCAAGTCTCTCCATCGTTACGCAATGTTACATGCTGTGTGGAGATTGCGGACCTACCTTTAGAGGCAAGAAGGGCATGTGCAGTTCAATATGCCAAGGCACAATAAAGATCTAGACGCTCTGCAGGGTTTTATCGCGGGGACAGCATCGCGAATCGGCCGGGGTATTACGTATGTGAATCGGATGCATGCCGGAATGTCCTTTGGAGGTCAACCTTCAAATATAAGGGTTACTGGGCCTATCCCATCACGCTCTCTTTCCTGGGCTGCCAGCAAGCTCATTGGGCATCGATCCAGCTGTGATTTGCCTAGGTTATCGCCCAATTAAGCGATACGCTTAGGACACCGTGGACAAACATGACAACTGATTGGCAGAGCATCGCGGCTGCCGCTCAGGCCGAGCTGCTGCAATCCCTCCCACCAAAGTGGAGGATTGACGTCTCGTCGTACAACGGACTCTCCAATGTTACCAAAGTGCCAATCGCCTGTGGAATTTTGAGTCAGAGACAGATAGAGATCACTGAACTCACCATTTCCGAGCTGGCAGCACGTATTCGATCGAGAACCGCCAAAGGTACCGAAGTCCTCGAAGCCTTTGCTGCTCGTGCCGCCATTGCCCACCAGCTCGTATGTACAGCACCCGAAACAAACTCTTGGAATGGATTGCTCACGTGTGCTTGCAATGACTTAGACCAACTGCCTCACCGACTGGTTCTACGAAGAAGCGCTTCATCATGCGCAGCACCTCGACGACATCCTCGAAAGCGAAGGCGAGCCACTGGGACCATTGCATGGCATCCCAGTCGCGCTCAAGGATACCTACAGTGTCAAAGGCCACATCACGACACGAGGCTACATTGTAAACAAAGCTGTGCCAGTTATTGCAGGACACGATTCGGAGCCTGTTCGCATCATCCGTAATACCGGTGCTGTATTTTTCTGTCGGACCGCCATACCTCAAACTGGATTCATTCTTGAGACTGTCAGCAATCTCTGGGGCCGTGTTCTTAACCCTTACAACAGAATGCTGGGTGCAGGTGGTAGCTCTGGCGGAGACGGCGCTCTGGTTGCTATGAAGGGCGCTCCTATTGCACCATCAACGGATATTGGCGGTTCTATTCGTGCTCCGGCCGCCTTCAATGGCTTATTCGGCATCCGTCCCACGTCAATGCGTATACCCAAGGGCCTGTGGGAGGGTACAATGAAGGGCCAGCTGTCCATAAGGGACTCAGCAAGTCCGGTGTGCCACTCTGTAGATGACATTCATATGTTTACAAAAATCCTCGTCACCAACGAAAAAGCTCGCTACGATACCAACGCCGTGCCCCTGCCATAGAGGGAGATCTCGCTGCCCAAGAAGCTCACCATCGGCGTAATGAGGTGGGATCGCGTTGTCATGCCCCATCCAACGGTTCTCCGGGCAATTGAACAAACAAGACGGGCGCTCTTGGCCGCTGGACATGAAGGTGAGCATCTTTCAAGGCTTTTCGCCAGCATGCTTGCTTACAACCTTTTAGTGATTGACTATGAAGTCCCCATCGACTGTTGGGAGTTGGCCAAGTGCAATGTACGACCGACTACTACGTCCTAACTATGCAACGCGAAACTGATCTCGGTACCTAGTTTGACATTAACTTCCCAATGGGTGGAGAGGATATATTGGCAAAGATTGCGCAGGGCGGTGAGCCTGTTGCACCAGCCTTTGCTGATGTGCTCAAAGTCTTCAACGCCAGGTCCCTTGCTGCTTCCGAAGTCATCAAGGTACTTGCATGCGAAATTGTCAGCACCCGCGGAATAGAGCTGACATGAGATTTATAGCTCAATCTGAAGATGAGAGAGTTCAAGGTCCTCTTCGCCAATGCTTGGGAGCAGACAAAGAACTCAACATGCACCGGCTGCCCTATGGATGCTCTTGTTTGCCCGGTGGCTCCCTCGGCAGGTATCCCCCATGACTTCAACATATACTGGGGGTATACGTCCATGTTCAACATCCTCGATTATCCCTCGACAGTGGTGCCACTTCGGCATTTCAAGATCAGCGCCGAAATAGACCCTGTAAACACGGCGTACCAGCCCCTAGATACTAATCCATGTGACAAATCAAACCATGAGCTATGTAAGACCCAGGAGCTATACCGCCCGCTTATTTCATCACTGAAAATGTATCAGACAACCCTGACCTGTACTCGGACCAGCCGTCGACCGTCCAGGTGGTTTCCAGACCATATGATGACGAGGAGCTCATCGAGATAAGTGCTGCTATTGACGGCGCGTTGGAAAGGGATATTCGGTCTATAAGAACAGGCAGCAGCAGTGTGAAGCCATCAATTTCCAGACTGAGTAGGATTTAAATGTGAGAAGGGGTATCCTGGCCTTTTTCAGCGTCACGGGGCAACCAAAGGAAAGACTTGCGTAGTTGTTTAGATCCAATACATCCTGAGCTCTCACCAGGCTCCATCTCCAGCTCTCTTACAGTCGCAATCGCTTGATATTGGCTCAGCATCGGGGAAGTAGAGGGCATCGAGATCATCTAGACCTTCAAATGGAGCTCTGTAAAAATCCCAATTGTCGAAACTCGCCGTTGCTGAACTGTGCCGGTATCAGGCGCCAAGAGATGCGCAACCTGCCCCTTCTACTCCTCAAAATTGAACCGCAACTTTACTCCGTCGCCAGGTGAGTTTGTTAGGTCCGAATTATGCTTCACCGGCCCCAGGGCTGAACCATCCATGTCCTTGATATGCTGGACCAGCCGGACAAGCACGTACGACGCTTCGGTCAAGGCAAACTGCTGCCCAATACAAATTCGAGGGCCGCCATTGAACGGGAGATAGCTCCATGAATGCTTTCTACCAGCCCATCTCTCCGGCTTGAACTCGTCCGCATCTGGGCCCCAAAGATCCTTGCGTCGGTGCATCACGTGTACCTAACATGTTAGCATCATCGTCTCCTGGGCGCAAGGATAGACATACAGAGTAAAATACGTCTTGGCCCTTCTTGATATAGACTGGCGATTTCCCGTCTGGACCCCCACCAACCGGCAAACTCGTATCAACAAGAGCTGTCCGAACATTGGCTGGTACAACGGGGTAGAGCCGTAGAGTCTCGTTGATACACCATTGCAGGTACTGGCAAGACTTGAGCGATTCAAAGCTGATGTGGCTGGTGGTTGATTTGTTCCCGAATTCCTCTAGGACAACCTGGCGTAGGCGCTGGTAGCATTGGGCGTTCTCTTTGGATCCCATGATGTAAAAGAACCAGCTCAGGAGAGACGCAGTAGTGTCGCGGCCAGCCAGCAGAATATTGAGGACTTCGGCGCGCAGCTCATCTGGGTCCTGCGTATCTTCCGCCAGGGCATGAAGAAAAATATACTTGTCTGCATACTTGGCCTTATACGCCTCAGGATTGGCTCGGTAATCAAGTGCAATTTGAACAAAGCGTGCTGCCCAATTATTGACAAGATTAACAAGTCGTTTAAATTCCCGGGTGTGTCCCAGCCAGTAGAATTCGCCAAGGGGCACAGTCAGAGAGAGCAAGAACTGTGAGCGGTCAAAGGCGTTGGCAAAGGTAAGAGCCTCTTCAGCCTGTGCAGAAGCAGGACTCATGTTAAGCGTCTGAGTGTTTGTGCTTTCGCCAAAAAGAAACTCGGTGGCCGTGTCGAGGGTCAGTCGGAAGAAGAACGGGAGGATGTCGACGAGATCGGTGCCACTATCAGCGGTATGCTTATGTAGAGCGTCGATGAGGACTTTGACGTGCGTCTCCTCGAGAGCCAAGTCGCCGACTTGGCTGCGGATGAATTGAGGGCGTAACAGGGCACGTGAATGCTCCCATCTCTTGCCGTTGTTGGCAAACTATCAAGATTAGCATCACCAACTTATTGATCCTCTGACGATGAGTAGCTCTAGCTTACAATGCCGTTGCCAAAGAGGGGCTTGAAGTTCTCCGTCCGATTGACTCCGAGACCGAAATCCTTGAATTGGAGCGCAAGAATAGCCTGAATGTTTCTCGGCTCAATTGTGAAGACGGAATCGTGAAAGAAGACACGCTGGGCCACTGTCCCCACGACCCGGCCATGTTTTGCCGACATCATGTCAAATACTCCTCGAAAATGCTCCGGCATTCTCTGCTCACGGTAGGCCTTGTGGATATTGAGGACTTGGACAATTCCGAATGGTTCGACAGAAGGGACTACCGGGGCCGGCCGGCAGCCTAGTCTCCTTGCTTTGGATCGGTGTTTTAAAATGGTGTTGAGCGAAGTAAGCGCATAAGCAAAGGCCACCAGGCCGAGAGCAATAAGCAGCTTCGCAGAAGAGTACATGCTGGCTTCGGTGCAAAGTCAATTTACTTTGTGGTGATATCGAATCCGGGTTGAAAATCTCAGTGTGGGAACAGAGGATTTATAAACATGGCTATTGAGGCTGGCTCGCGAGCCCCTGGAAGCGTCACAAGGACTGCCAAATCACTCCGAGGCTTCCCGTTCACCAGTCCTGTGTAGCCAACGCATCTCATCTGCCTGAGATCATCCATATTCCTCGCCCGACTTCAAAAATGCGGGGTTCGGAAATTTCCGACGCGGCCACGCATGCCATGTGGCATGTGAAAGGTGTCATTTTACTGCGTAGATCGACATACTAAGCCAAGACGGTGTCATTGTCTCAGACGGAGTCGGACAGGGCAATCCATCCGGCGGAGCCAGTTGCTGCTTAAACGGCAGCCTAGAAGGTTGCAATCGGTTCCAATCTTCTGATGCAGATGAGATTGCAACGCGAGTTACGCGACTGCCGAGGTCGAGAGCGGGGAACCCCAGACGTCGTCCAGGGTTCAGCAAGTTGAGTGACAGCCAAATGTAAGCCAACACACTAAATACGCCTGCTCTCTGCGTCGGCTATCGACCCGGGGTGCGTTCTCATGTCTATCACAAGCGACCCCTAGCAGGGATATTCCTGAGGTTGGGGTAAGAAAGCTGGATCCGCCACCGATCGGCACGGCGCCTCGATCTGGGATTCGGAGCGTTTCCACTCAAGTGTTCCACCGTCGGTGCGCGCGGACACCCGAGCCACCGCTTCGTATAAGTACGGTGTGATAACAATGTCAATGATGCGTTTCCAGCGCGAGAGGCGGCCTATTTGATCGCTGTCGCTGAGACGAGGTGTCCAGTATCCGAAATTATCAACACAGGTGTTACGTTTACCTACCAGCTCCTCCGGAACAGGACACTTACATCTTCTAAAACTAATTCCTAACTAGAGACCAATAATACACCTTCTAGAAAGAAACTTCTTACTAGTAGGCAGAGGGGGTTCTTATATATCTTCCGATAAGCACCTTAGTGAGCAGTCTAGGGTAGCGCTCATGCCATCGGGCAGTCCCCCCACCCGCTACCCGCAAAATGTCGGCAGTGGGCGCCGAAGGGTCGCAGAAGGGCGGGGGCGGGGGCGGGGGCGGGGGCGGGCTCTGGGACGGCATGCACCTTTTTCTATGCCTTGCCCTGTCCCCTTAGCCGATCCTGCGCTATTCCCAATTCACGCTGGTCTTGTCACGTGAGCTCTGTCCTAAACTCGTTTTGGCCACTCTTCTTCAGTGATGGCGACTGCGGGAGTCGGGGGGAAGGCTTATCCCAGACTCAGGCATCTATCTACCTGCTGGCCTAGTCTCTGAAAGTGAGGAAGACTCCATGATGCAGAGTCGCCTGCCGGACCCGCTACCCGTTCCCCCCCACACACGCATTCATAGCCCAGCTGACCACACGACGGAAACCGGGTCAGGCGCTCTGGGAAATCCGGGGAAGTTGGATGCAAGTGGAAGCACGGAATCTGACGCCGGCAGTTCGACTTATTTCGGATGGGGGGCTGCCAGACCAGCAATTCCAGTTGAGGTTGGGCTCGACATCCTACATAACAACTACGCCATCTAGATTCGCACAGCGAGTTCTAAACCAATTGGACGAATCTCCATCCACTTCCTTTGCTTCTTTTCCTTCTTCTGTCAGCGGCCCCTCGTCGTCGACATCTCACCCACACCATGGCACCCTTACCCGAACTTTGCCGGCCGCCAACCAAGAACTTTGATGTGGCTATTGTTGGCGGAGGCATCGCAGGCGTGACGCTCGCATTCAATCTTTTGCAGCATCGCATCCCCGTCAAGCTGTACGAGCAGGCGTCGAAGTTTGGGGAGATTGGGGCTGGCGTTTCCTTCGGGCCTAATGCCACTCGAGCCTTGGGTTTAATTTCGCCACATCTGCTCCGGGCCTTTGAAGACGCCGAGACGAACAATCTCTCCAGTGACAAGAAGGACGTGTGGTTCGACTTTAGATACGGCGAATCGTGTGATGGGAAGCATCAGGATGGGGGCCTCATCTGCTCCCTCAAGTGCGAGGGTGGCCAGCGCGGCGTGCGACGATCCGCGTTTCTCGACAATATGATCAAGCTACTGCCGCAGGACCTGGCCGTGTTCTCGAAGCGAGCTGAATCCTTTACTCAGGATAGCACCGGTGTCACCATCAATTTCTCAGATGGTACTTCAGCCAAGCACGACGTTGTCATTGGCTGCGACGGCGTCAAGTCGCGCATCAGGAGTGTGCTACTCGGCGACGAGGATCCAGCATCCAAGCCCGTGTTTTCCGGCAAATACGTCTATCGAGGTTTGATACCCATGCCGCAGGCTCAGGAGTTGCTCGGCCCCGAGCTGGCAGGCAATAGCCAAATGTACCTGGGTCGGCAAGGCCACATCCTTACTTTTCCCATCAACCAGGGATCTATCATGAACGGTAGGTACTTAAATGAACGCTTACAATTGCAATTGTAGATGCAATCGGCTGACTCAAAGATTGTGTATCGTTTAGTCGTGGCATTTGGCAGTGCAGATGCGTGGGAGTCCTCCCAATGGATCAAGACGGTGCCCAAGGAAGATGTCGTCAATGAGTACCGCCACTGGGGTGATAGCGTTCGACGCATTATTGATTCAATCCAACAGACTGACGTATGGGCTCTCTTTGACCATGCCCCGGCAAGGACGTATAATGACGGGCTTGTTTGCATAATGGGAGACGCCGCGCATGCCACGACGCCAAACAAGGGCGGCGGCGCAGGCATGGCGGTGGAGGATGCATACATTCTCGGCAACCTCTTGGCTGTCGTGTCTGACAGGAAGCAAGTACCAGCTGCGCTCGTAGCCTTCACCGAGGTTCGCAAGGGGAGGACGCAAAGGCTGGTAACGGATAGCCGAGAGCAAGGCTGCTTATTTGACTTGGAGCTTGGCACAGATACGCCTGAACTGGCGAGCAACATCCTAGAGCGAATGCTGTGGCTGTGGGATCACGACATCACCAAGGAGCTTGGCGAAGTCAAGGCCAATTTTGCAGAGCGATCGAGGACAATCAGTTCTCTATTGTAGTCGAATCAAAGCTTCTCACCATGGCCACCGGGATGAAATAGAAGAATAAAAGAAACAGACACAAAGCATGCTCGCTGGACGCTTGATGAGACCCAAGAGATGCTGGCAGTGAGGGGTGCTGAGAATCTTGGACAGGAAGCATCACACGCAAACACCACGAAGGTAAACCCTAGCGGCGGTGGCAGAATCGAGGCCGACCACACATTCGATTCCCTCGCTCGGAATGCACGGGGCAGAAGCGAGCAATATCTTGGCAAAGCTAAGCGCTCGGAGATGGAGATCCCCTTCTCCACTTCCGCGGTCTTGGACTTTCCCCACATGCCCCCCGACATCCGATGTGCGTTTCGCCTCCAATAGACATGGGGCTCCAATGATGTTACAGGGAACCAGTCCATGCTGGCGGCCATACTTGGGGCTCGCCGGGATGCGCTAATAGTTCCACATCGCTCGGTAGGACTCTTAGGGACGAATCTTAACAGATTACTTAACAGTGCCAGGCTTCGTGAGCAAACAAGGTTCCAGACCTCGTTGATCGAGTACATAGCCATCCATTCGCAGAGGCTGCTAGTATTTTCAACGTTCTTTTCATCTTACCTGTTGACAAATGGCGTTCAGCCATCCACCCGTCCCAGATGTCGACGAGGCTCTGAGGAGACTAAGCCTATCTGAAAAGGTGTCCTTGCTTTCTGGTCAGTACAATTCCAGAGAATCGCTTGGTTGGCCCATGTATCAACTTTTTCCGTTGACCAATGGCTGACGTGCTTACTTTTCCTTCTTCAGGATGTGACTTCTGGCACACAAGCCCAGTACCAGCCCATGGCATCCCCAGCATCCGGTTTACTGACGGGCCCAATGGCGCCCGGGGCACCCGCTTCTTCAATCCATTGCCTGGAATGTGCATCCCGTGTGGCACTGGTCTTGGGGCGACGTGGAACTCAGACTTGATCTACGAAGCTGGTCGGGTCCTGTCTCTCGAATGCGAGTCCAAGGGTGCCCACGTATGGTTGGGCCCTACGGTCAATATTCTCCGGTCACCCCTCAATGGCCGTGGGTTTGAGAGTTTCTCTGAAGACCCTCTTCTCAGTGGAGCTTTGGCTGGCTCCATTATTCGAGGAGTACAAAGCCGTGGTACCGTTGCGGCTCTGAAGCACTTCGTTGCCAACGATCAAGAGACGGACAAGATGTCTATCGACACTCGTATTTCAGAGCGTGCACTCAGAGAAGTATACTTGAGGCCTTTCCAGATCGCAATCAGGAATGCTCAGCCAAAGGTCGTCATGGCGTCTTATAACAAGGTCAACGGCGTGCACGTCTCTGAGAGCGAGAAGCTGCTAGAACAGGTGCTCCGGAAGGAATGGGGGTTTGAAGGCCTCGTTTTAAGTGATTGGTGAGACAACACACTTTCCCCCCTTTGCCCCTGTGCCGCCCAACGCTGCTAACGCATTTACAAGGTATGGCACCTATTCGTGCACGAATGCACTAAATGCGGGTCTTGATATCGACATGCCAGGCCCTACAATCCACCGAGGTACGAAGGCTGTGCTAGCGCTTAACTCAGGCCAGGTCTTTGAAAATGTTCTGGATCAGCGAGTCCGCAAGGTACTGGAGTTTATCAACAAGGCCGCGGCTGCCCCGGTATCAGAGGTCGAGTCCACCCGTGACTCCTCCGAGTCCAGTGAACTTGGCCGCCGCTTAGCTACTGAGAGCCTCGTGTTACTGAAGAATGAGGATAATTTACTACCGCTCAACTCTAGCGAGGTCCAAGAGATTGCCACCATTGGACCCAACGCAAAACTCGCCGCTGCTTGCGGAGGTGGAAGCGCCAATCTTCAACCTACCTACACGACATCTGTGTTCCAAGGCATTCAGAATCAGATCCCGGCGTCAGCCACAGTCCACTACGAGCCTGGAGTCTTTGGTCACGTCTTGTTGCCCTATTTTACCACCAATGACGTCGTCGATGATAATAATGCTCCTGGTGTATCAATCGACGTATACAACGAACCCCATACCCATGCGGATCGCGTCCCATTCGATTCCTTGACAATTCCGCAGTCAGCCTATCAGATGATGGATTACACACACCCCATGAAGGAGGACACATTTTATGTTTCCATGCGTGCAAATTTCACGGCCGAGTTCAATGGCGATTACGAATTTGGGCTTGCAAGTTATGGAGTTTCGAAGCTCTTTATCAACAACGAGCTCATCATCGATAATGAAACAGAACAGGCCCCGGGCGGCATGTTCTTTGGAAAGGGCTCTAGTGAAAAGCGTGGAGTTTACAAGATGGAGAAAGACCAAATATACCAGCTTCGCGTTGAAGCAGGTAGTGCAACCACCGCAAAGATTGCAAGTAGCTCCATGCTGCCCATTCCTGGAGGTGCATGTCGCCTTGGCGGTTGTTTAAAGCTTGACCCCTTGGAGGGCATTCGTCGGGCTGTTGATGTAGCAAAGAAGTCCAAGCATGTCATCGTGGTCGCTGGACTGAATGATGACCTTGAAAAAGAAGGCATGGACCGGGTATCTATGGCCTTGCCGCACCACGTCGATGAGCTGATATCTGCAGTATTGGAAGTGAAACCAGACGCCATTATTGTCACACAGGCCGGAAATCCTGTTGCTATGCCATGGAGGAACTCAGCCAAGGCTATACTGCACACTTGGTACGGCGGGAACGAGGCAGGCAATGCTGTTGCAGATGTTATATTCGGCAGCGCTAATCCAAGCGGGAAGCTGCCCGTCACATTTCAACAGAGGCTTGAAGACGGTCCCAGTGCGTTGAGCTTTGGGAGCGACAATGGTTCTCTGTACTACGCCGAGGGTATCTTTGTTGGACATCGATGGTTTGAAGCCAGGAGGATCCCCGTCGCATTTCCGTTCGGCCATGGACTTAGCTACACGACCTTTGAGACCAGCAACCTCGCCGTGTTCCCCACGACAGCCACTATCGATATCCAAAACACTGGTCTACGAGCAGGAGCCGAGGTCTTGAGGCTGTACTTGAGTTATGTGGTACGGGCAGGATCGAAATCACGGTTTGCACGACCGCTTAGGACATTGGGGGCGTTTCAAAAGGTATTTCTGCAGCCTGGAGAAAAGAAGTCGGTCTCATTGCAGATATTGAAAGACGCAGTGGCCGTCTGGGACGAGAAGAGGAAGCAGTGGTGTTGCGAAGCTGGAGAATATGCCGTTACGGTTGTCACTGGCGACGGTTTGTTAGAGGGTGGCTTCCTCATTCAGAATGACGCCTTCTGGACTGGACTTTGAGCAAATGGTGCTTTTTCTGCTTCATAGATGTACTGGGCCAATGACAGAGAGAATTCGCTAATCGAAGCCGAAATATAAATTACCAACTCGTCCGTCCCTTGCTTAACTCCTCTGCTCCGGATTTAACAATACGGGATCAAAAGTATCTGGAATAGGCCAGAAAGAGTCCATGAACATGTCTGGTTGAACTGGTTGATGTCTTTGATCAACCGCTACAGTCATTGCAAAGTCGAAGTTCAACATATCCCCCATCATCATTGCGACGGGCTCTCCATTGCCGAGTCCAGGAATGGGCACATCCATGGTATGAGTCCGATACTGCTGTTGATCTGGAAGGCGAAGCTCCAGGCGAGTATCGAGTTGTGATGCCGCACGCGAAGGTTGGCCTGCAGTGTTGTTGTGCTCGCTGCGCGGCGCCGTAATTGCAGCTTGCTGTAAATTGCCTGGGGAGCCGTCATCGCTCCCACCATCTCTGCGGTTTTGTTGTCCATCCGACTGGAACTTAAGCTTGCGTATTTCTTCTGTGACGCTGTACTGCGAATATACATCTGAAACCTGCGACCTCATGCTTTCACACGATGGTGAATCGTCTGGGTTTACTAGGCCATTTCCATTCTCGTCCCAAATTGACCCGCGGCGTCTTGCGTGCATATTCGACGAGCTCCATGATGCCATCTCGAAGGATGCTTGACCGTGGGTATGTTTCGGCTTGTTTTTCTAGTGCGGCAGCGCATACAGAGAGTCGATGAACGAGCTCTGTCCGAGGAATGTTCCCCAATGGTGCTTGTCCGAGACGGGAGATGATTCTCGCAGAGTGGAACGCACACATTGCGAGTGATGGGTCTGTAATGATGTCTATCCCCTTCTGGCTGCCCAACTCGAGAATGGTGGAGACGGACAGGGCATTAGAGAGACATTTGGCCCGGCAGATTGAGAGGTAGTCTTGGGCGAGCTGGGCCATGTCCGTCACACCCAGGCCCTCCCGAAACCCTGGTATGGTAAAACGAAATAGATCGCAATGTGTTTGATGCCACCAAGCGTGAAGCATGAGAAAGGTGGTGCGAAAGGGGGTGTATGCGCGGAGAAAGAAGTTTTTCTGGTCGAAATGGTATTCTGGAGGAAGCGAATCATGGACTTGTTGAAGCTCTTGCTCCAGAGTATCAACAGTGCCCAGACAATCGACGATGGGTTTTCTGTGGTTGATCATGGCTAGATTAATCCTGTCCAGCTCCTCGTCAGGTTTGGTCAGTGACAAGCAAGGGGATCTTTCGTACCGATTAACACGGTCACGAATGTCAAGAACACGGATGCAGTATGCCATGAGCCCGAGCTTGGACTCGCCGGGACTGCCAGGCGATGCTGCAAGCGGTTCAGTCTCAACATCCACATCCATGGTAAAGAAGGATTCTTTGCAAGGTAGTTGCACACGAAGCGCGTCGGCCGGGCATGAAGTAAACTCGTGTCTACCACTCGAGTACAGCGTGTCGATGACATATATTCCCCACATCAGTCGTCGTCGAGACTCTCGCTCGAGAAACGAAATTCGTTCATCCTCGACGTCTAGACGCATTATATACGCCAGTCTTGCCACAAGACTCATTGAGATGAGCAAGTTTCCAAAACGCCCAGCTATGGCGTGGCCAAAGACGACCAGCAGCCACGCTTCAATGTCGGCTAGACAGGGCTCGCTCAAGCGTGAGAGGAGGTAGGTTTCTGTCTCTTGCAGCCAACTCCGCGCCTGAGAGGCGTGGCTGGCATCAAGAGGGAAGAGATACGGCGATGCGACGCCATAGATGGCCTTGAGGAGATGGGGGTTGAGAGTGTCCTGGGACCATGCTTGCAAGGTGCTGGCTCTATGCAGGAAGCCGAGGCAGGGAATGGGGTAAACGAACTCAAAGAAGGCATCTAGGTACTGCTTGCCTGTGGACCTACTGATGTCAGGGACTCTAATGCATGTATTAGCAAAACGAACCAGGGAAACGCAATGCACAACGACGCTGTCGGATCAGGGAAGCGGGAACACACAGAACAGTAGGGTGCGGTAGTGAAGGAGGCACCGGGACATGGGCATCAGCGGGTGTTCCTTCAACTACAGCTTGACTGGCAAGAGACTGTCCTGCTTGGACCTGGACTGCTGTGGAGTCTTCATCCTGTCTGCGTTTCGCATTGGGATACTGGCAGTCTAGCCCCAAGCGGTAGCATCTAATGCATGAAGGGAACGATCCACTGCACTTGGATCGACGGTCTCGGCATGCAAGACATGCCTTTCTCACTCTCCGGCGTTCTAGATGATCCAGATTGCCGGGTCCAGCACTGTTGTCGGTGATGTCTATGGCGAATGAACATTCGAACTGCAGACGCTTGCAATTCTCGCAGCCTCCTGGGGTGCCATCGCATTTCACCTGTCGAATCAATTTGCGGAATCAGTAACAGCCCAGTACCCACATCCACCGACTGAGCCTGGGGGGGATATTCAAGAGAGGCGGGAAACAGGTGAGGGAGTATGGGCATGGGTATGAGAATCAACATGGCCTACCTTTCGGTTGCGACACTGGAAGCAGATAGCCGCCACCCGTCGAGGAGGTCGGGGAACAGTTGCCGACGGTGCAGATGGGGGCTTCCTCTGCTCGGGAGCCGACATTGTGTCCACGACGGGCGCTGTACAGCCGTCTAGTGTCCGAGGGGGGTCTGCGCTGAGTATGCTCGAGTCAAGTGGCCAGTTGCCAGTCGGCACGGACTCGGGGGAACGAGAGCGAGTCGAGGGTGAGCCGGTGAGCCCATGTGTCGCGTGGGGTTGGCCAGGTTTAAAATATTCCCCCCGACATCCACTCCAGAGCAGAGTTCCCGGTAATGGTGGGGATCCTCTCGTCCATGCGCAATCGGGTTAGACTGCGCCTAGGCTTTTATTGGCCTCCACTTGTTCGTGTGAGTGTGTATATGCCACATTGTCACATCAATTATGCTTGGTATAAGACACTTGGGGTGAGCAATAAGCCCGAGTCGGTCGCCAGGTCAAACATTTTCCATAGTGCGTCGTAGCCATGGAGACACAATCGACAGACATCCCGACCCTGCGGTGGGGCATCATTGCAACCGGCCTCATCTGCTCCTGGTTCGTCAACGACCTTGTTATTGAGCGGAGCGACGCCGCGGCGCGCCATATCATCCAGGCGGTGGCGTCTTCTTCCATGGCCAAAGGTCAAGCGTTTGTCGCCAAGCATCTCGCTGGACAGAACCCAACAATTTACAGCAGTTACCAAGAATGCTACGACGATCCCAATGTCGATATCATCTACATTGGCACTCCACACAGTCTCCACAAGCAGAACTGCCTGGATGCAATTGCAGCTGGCAAGCACGTCTTGTGCGAAAAGGCCTTCACTATCAACGCAATGGAAGCTCGCGAGGTCTTTGAAGCGGCTCGTGCCAAGGGCGTCTATGTCATGGAAGCCATGTGGACCCGTCACTTCCCCCTCGTCAAAGCTCTCCGCCGCCTCCTTCACCAAGAGAAGATGATTGGTAACATACGGCGAGTCTTGTGCGATTACGCAAAGTTTAGAAATCTCGCGGCACTCGGCGCAGATTCACGCATGAAGGACCCCAAGCTCGGCGCAGGTAGCCTTCTCGATGTCGGCGTCTACTGCCTAACTTGGATCCGCCTGGGTCTTGACCCTCTCTCAGGCGATGAATCCCAGGATCCAAAAGTGGTTGCGATTCAGTCTTTATCCGAGGGAGTCGACATTGCTACGTCTGCTCTGCTTCTCTACCCTAACGGCCAGCAGGGTATCATTACGACGTCAATGGAAGTCCAGGGTCGAGCAGACTTTTGCCGCATCGAAGGTACCGACGGTTGCATCATCATTGAAGGCATAGGTCCTTCAGTTCCTGGCTCCTTTACTGTTTTTAGCACCAAAGGATCAGGCCAAGGTTGGTCTGACAGCTCCACCGCCGGTCTAAAAGTGAAGAAGTTCGAATTCTATAAGCCTGGTGGCTTAGGATTCTATTGGGAAGCCGATGCAGTGGCGGCCGACATCCTGGCTGGCAACAAACAAAGTGATGTTATGCCTTGGTCTGAGACTATCAAAGTTTTAGAAATTCTTGACGAGATCAGACGACAGGGAGGTGCTGGATTTCCCCAAGACGATGACTACTAGGACTAGAAACAATGAATATCAGTGGTATGTAGTTGAACAAAGTTGAGTTAATCAGGCTAAATGCCATAGTTGAACCTAAACCCTATTATTGAGGATTTATTTGAGGGAACTGACAAATTTATCTCTAGGCACCGAGGTCCTTAAGGCGTATATTCCTCCACCTGCGTTGCGCACCAGGTGCCCAACGATGGTCACCCATTCTGCTATCATTGTCATGCACTTCGAATGCAATATGTCCACTGGGCCCCAGTGTATCAGAGACATCCTTGGCGTTGTAGTTGGGCCAGTCGATGGTTTTCAGGTTGATCTCTGCGACCTTTAACCCATTGATCCACGTAGTAACAACCGGGAGACTACCTCCGACACAGCGAACGCGGAAGGAGTTCCAGTCGTTCCACTTCCACGCCCTCATAAAGTCCTCGGGCTCACACGCATGGGAAAGCATGTCCCGTTTCGCCTGGGTAATTGGCTCAAGCGTGGTGGCCGGGTCCTCCAGCTTCAAGCCAGTTGGATTGCCAGCTTCATCCTTTTCCACATCGATACCGAAGTTGACCGCGTGGAAGCCTGCGAGGCAATTGCCGTAAAAGCCGCCAATGTTCCCCGACTTGCGGTGGTCAAGAAGGATTTGAATGCCCTCCATCGAGTTACGGTTGCGGCGGATCACGACACCAGTGTCGGCTGGCCAGTCAGGCTTGGCATCAAACGCAAGTTCGAATTCCTTGAAGGACTCGTCGTTGACAAGGTAGCCGCCGTATCCTTTGGCCGCTTGCTCTCCGACGAGCTCTCCATTCTCAATAAACCACCTGGCGGGGTGTAGCTCTGGATTTGGGGCGACCTTGACGCCTTTTTTCTTGAAGAAATCTACAACGTCTTCTCCCCCGGGGTAGAGACTGCTGTAAATGCGAGGCGCGACGTGCCAGCCATCGAGGGAGTTGCCTTCGAAAAGGGGAACAAAGCCATCGTCGCAAGCCATTGTGGTATAGAGGTATGAATATTGTAGAGATATTTGAGTAGAATGCTTTTTCCGTGTTTACAGAGCTAGCCTTGTGTACTTGTACTGTGATTATTCGGAAGATGCCTCGAATACCTTGTGCCCTTAGACCCTTGTTGGGGATGGCCACACCTGGGGAGACCCCCGATCCTGCAGAACACCACCCCGCGGAGTGCAGGGTATGTCGAGGCGGCTAGCGAGTTCCGAGGCCCCTGGAACGGGAGCGGATGACTTCCTTGAGAGAACCCCCGAGCTCTCGGCTTCATTCCCCGAACTTCGGCTTATGCCTGGTGAAGCCTTGACCTGACCACATGCCCCATCACATCTGCTGAAGAGATCGGCATGCTGAGGTGGTTAAATCACTTATTGGTTGCATGGGTATTTGATGCAGATGGATGGTCGTTCACTGTCTAGCAAATACACAAAGAAGCCTGCAGTGTTGTGTGATAACCATGAAATCCTCGAAACCCATCAGACTAGGCGTCCTTGGATACAGAAACTCGGCAAAGAACTTCCACTTGCCTTTCATCGCTGCGGTTCCCTCCATCCAAGTCCATGCCATTGTCCAACGCACGCCACCCAGCCCGTGTGCGAAGCCGGGCGACCACTGCACAATCGACTATCCGCAAGCCAAGCACTACAGCGATGTCGATGCTTTCTTCGCCGACCCTGAGATAGACCTGGTGCTCGTCTCCATGGCTAAAATGCATTACGAATACGCTAAGCGTGCCTTGATCAGTGGCAAGCACGTTGTGGTGGAGAAGCCATTCACAACCACGAGCAAGGAAGCCGATGATCTCGTCGAGTTGGCTAAGAAGACTGGAAAGCTAGTGACTGTATTCCAAAGTAGGTCCTTCGTCATGTCTGTTGCTGTGCCGGCAAGATGTGCTAACTCGCTGGCCCCCATCAGACCGAAGATGGGATGGTGATTTCTTGACAGTCGAGAAACTCGTCACGAATGGAGTTTTGGGCAGCGTACTGGAATTCGAGACTCACTTTGACTGGGACGACCCTGGTTGGCCCTCGAGCAATCATGGCATTACCGAGTACATTCCTGGCCAAGGTATGCTTTATGGCCTGGGCGCCCACACCGTTGACCAAGCCATGTATCTGTTCGGCCGTCCAAAGAGCGTCTTCGCCATCTTCAGGTCGCAGCGAAATGGATCCCTGGGAAGTTCCATCGACGACTGGCACACTCTAATCTTGCAGTATGCTGGGGAGAATGACCAAGGCGTGGTTGTAACGGTCAAGAGCACTCAGATCAGCCCTTTGAGCAAGCAACCCCGGTTCTTTGTTCGATGCCGGAAGGGAACATATATCAAGGCTTGTACCCCCCTTCAATTCACATCTCCATGCTCCGGCTTCTCATATTTGCTACAGCACCATCACGACATTCAGGAAGAGCAGATATTTGCTCGCAAACTCACACCGCTTGATGCCGAGTTTGGCCTTGAGCCTCCATCCCGCTACGGCGAGCTAACAACCACGACACCCTATGACATGAGCTTCCAGGTCGAGAAGCCATCTGGCCGCCATATCCGTTATGTGGGGAACATTCCCACTGTGAAAGGCAACTGGAAAGGGTTTTACGAGAGTATCGCCCAGTCCATTCAGGAGGGTTCGAGCTCTGAGTATCTGGCACGGGCGACCCATGCACGCGACGTTATCCGGCTGTTTGAACTTGCGCGAGAGAGCGCTGAGAAGGGCAGGACTGTTGATTGGCATTGAAGTGAGGGACTGGCAGGAATAATCTGTTGACCAAGCATTGGTAGAGTAGGAGAAGAAACTAGAAAAAAAGATGCCAGTGGCTATGACAAAAAAGGATATGAATCAGCACATTGCACTTGAAAATGACGAATCGAGCATCATGGGGTCAAAGCAATCGGGAGTGACTGGCCGCAAAATTGACGTCTTAACTGAAATTTTGAGTCTCTTGCCTCGTGTTCTCCGCTGGCATCACCAATCTTTAGCATGCCCAACTGAATAATACTGTCTGGTGACTCGGCTCTGTCGTGTTGGAGAGACTCGAGTCAGTTGATGCCATGACAAGTGGGGAGGGCATCTCCAGGTAACGCCACGCGAACAGGCCATTGGCGCCTCGGTGCATCAGCTGAGTTTGGGAAAATCAGCGGGAGGGCTGGGGGAACAAATTTCGGCTGTCGAAGTGGGCCATTGGTGTCTGGAAGTCGGGGGGCTCGGGGAAGTCGGGGGAGTCGGACAGGCGAACTCGATGAGCTAGCTCGTGTCGGCTAGGCTGGTCGTGAAATGCGGGGAGACCTGGTTCCCGAACGAGTCTGGAATAGACCCCACAGGCTCGCTCATGTTTTCTGCCATCTTGGAGGAAATGAATCTAGAAATGAAGAGAGCACCAAGGTGACTCGTCGACCTTTTCTTACTTGCATGGGGACCCCACGCTCCCCAGATTCTAGACCGTGGGCAGACAAGAAGCATCAAGTATATGAAGCATCGTGGTCGCATCTCGAGGAATGCCCCTTGATCCCGGACACTGGTTTCGTACTGACACTGGCTTCGTACTATTGCTACCTACTCCTGTCCTCCGACGCCAGCTTAGGAGCACGCCAAGATGGGTTTCCTATCCGAGAATCGCATCACCAAACACTTTAACCGCCAACTGGCCTTGTCATTTCTCGTCATTGCCGTCTCTACCCTCAACTACGGCTTCGACAATGCTGGCTATTCCACCACCCAGGCCATGGAGCCGTTCCAGCGGCAGTTTGGAGAGTTGAACAAGGCTACAGGCAAATACCGAATCCCTCCCCAGTGGCTGTCCCTGTTCAACAGCCTCAACTACATCGGCTTTGGCAGCGGAGTCCTCATCGGTAGCCTGGTATCTGCTCGCTGGGGTCGACGGTGGTGCATGTTCGGCATGAGCGCTTGGGCTTTGGTCCCTGCCGCCATGGCCATCACCTCCACCACGAGATCGCAGATTCTCGCAGCGCGCATCCTCAACTGTTAGCTCTGCGCCGTTAGTTCCTGTCCGTTGTCACTTTATGCTGACTCTCAAGTCTAGACATCTACATTGGTATGGAGCTGGCCGTAGTTCCAGTCTACCAATCTGAGATTATGCCCAGTGAGATCCGTGGCTTCGCTGTCGGATCCTACCAGTTCAGCTTGATGGTCAGTAAAGCGCAGCTTTAGATTTCTTCTTTATTCTCTTTTCAACGTGTCCACCATTCTAACTCCGTCGTAGGTCGGCTCGCTGCTCGTCAACGCCATTTGCCGTGGAACCAGCACCTTGCCCGGAAACGAGGCCTGGCGCATTCCATTTGGGCTGTTTTTCGTCGTCCCAGTCATCGTCATGGGATTGATCTTCTTTATCCCTGAAGTACGACCCGCCCATATCACACCCCTCCGCCTGCTTGGGCTAACTAACGCGGAATCTAGTCCCCTCGCTGGCTATTGAACCAGGATCGAGACGAAGAAGCCCGCCAAGCCCTTGGCAAGCTCAGGGGAGGCGTTCTTACTGAAGCCGAAATCGACAAGCAATTCGAAGCTCTCCGCTACGCCCTCCAGATCGAACCCGAACAAGGAAACTATGTCGAGCTGTTCCAAAACAAGAATCTCAAGCGCACAGGTATCGTCGTGGCCATGAACTTTTTCCAGCAGGCGACGGGCCAGTCGTTTGCTTCCTCGTACGGAGCCATCTTCATCCGGGATATTGGTACCGTGAACCCGTTCACCATGACCCTTATCAACTCGTTTGTCAACTTGTGCACGGCATTCGTTGGTCTCTACTTGGTCGATCGCCATGGCAGACGGTGAGCTACGCTGCCCATATCACATAATCCATCATTTCGTACTAATGTTCTCCTGCAATAGTCCCCTCCTGTTCATAGGTTCAGCATGGATGTTCTGTGCGATTGCCACAATGGGCAGCCTCGGCCTTGTTCCTGCCCCATCCTTTGCGGTCAAGACTTCTATTGTAGCCATGCTCACCGTCTTTGCCGCCGGCTTCGTCTTTTCTTGGGCTCCCTTGAACTATGTTGTCACAACCGAGGTGCCCGCTCTGCGCCTTCGAGACGCATCCCAGCGCACCGCTTCTGTGGTCAATGTTGTGACCCAGTTTCTCGTCAACTTCAGCATTCCCTATCTCATCTACCCCGAGTACGCCGGTCTTGGCTCCAAGGTCGGATTTATCTTTGCCGGTATTATCGTCCTCACCGTCATCTTTACTTTCTTCTGCGTGCCTGAGTGCAAAGGCAAATCCTTGGAGCAAGTTGATCGTCTGTTTAACGAGGGTGTTAGTCTCAGGAAGTTTGGACGATATCAGCCCGAAGATGTGACCTCTGACAGTAGTGGAGTTGATACTGATATAAAGGCAAAGGTTGAGCAAAGGGAAGAGTCTGTGTAATACAAAGGACTAGTCTTGTTAGATATGCAGATCTACCCTGACGAGTAGGGTTAGTATAAGGGGTTAATAAAGGCAGGACCGTAGTTCTTTGCGCGGTCCTCCCAGTCTCCCACAATAGCCGGTTGTTTGTCTGTTGGTACTCTTATTTCTTTACTTCTGGATTCAACCTTTGCGGATACGCCGGATGCGTTGATGTCAGGACCATGGGCCAATTTCAGCCCTCAACCTGACGAGTACATTTTTTCCTCAGTATATCAGGGAGTCGCCGGGTCTATCCATCCCGCGCGCCCATACCATCCACTTGGGCAACCAGAGAGGCGGTGCGCAATGCCTCTTCCTTTCGATGGAGCCGGGTGGACACTTGTTGCTCACTCCCAGAAGCAGTTGCGCCTGCTCGGAACAAAATGCGAGAATCTATTTCATTTCGAATCTAGTAGCACAATAATAGAGTCGCCGCGATAGTATCTGAGTTGGTTGCTCATGATAACACCAGATATGTGCGAGTGGCAGAGAATACCGAGGACGACTCCCTTGACATGTGGCCGGGGATTGAGACCAAGCTTATATTAGAAATCTACGGTATTCTTATTGAGTTGAACTTCAAGTCGACCATTAACAGCGTGCTACACTCGCAGTCTCTCATGCGTCCCGAGCGGCAGTGGGATGTAATTTCAGGTCACCATGCCGTAATGGTGCATGAGAGCGAATTGGGGCGCGCGGCAGTGTTGGGCTCGACGCTACAAGGCAAATCATGCACAGAAGAATGCGTGCGGCAATTGATGAGCTCAGAAGATAAAGGATTTCGGCTGGAACTTAGGCCGGTGGCAGTGGCCTCGTCTCTTCACGCCTTTTAGTTAGTCCAGTCGGCCGCCCAGATCCTTCGCGCGCCAGCCAGCGCCCGATCAGATGGGGAACTTAAGCGTTGAAATCCCACGTCTGCTTAGTACAATAATAAATCTCCGCAACGCGGGGACGAAGCTCCTCAATGTTTTGGCTTCAAGAGACTAAGAAAATCGAAAGCACCCAGCCAAGATGGAATGACTAGCGCAAAATTTCACGCTTATTTCTGACCCCAAGGCACTTTTAGCGACGATGTACGAGTCATTGGCAGGACGGTTGATAATGCTCGCAATGGACTTGATCCATCGCTTTGGCTAAGCAGGTAGCTGACTTAGTGCCAAGCGAAGGAGTCCAGCTGGCTGCCTCACTTGTTTTGACTGCCTTGACTCACCAGATAAAATCTTCCGCTGTTATCGGTATCAACTTCCTTTGGCTTAGACTGTTTCTAAAATTGGACTGGGAGAGCCGGCGATTGAGTTTCGGGACATGCGCATCAACTAGTGATCGATGGAATTCCTGGAGGATTGCTGCTAGGAAGCCTGGGACAAGCCTGCGTCATTTTGTGTTTTAGGGACCATTCTTGGGCCAGATCGACGAAATATCATCTGCCAAAATGTTTTCGCACACTTAGTCTTTATACGCGCTCTCCGGCTTCCCGTGTTGCGCTGCCTTGTAACCGACAGCCTTGACTGCATGCGACACCATGCTTGCGAAGACTGCTCTGCTGGGCCTCGTCTGGGCTGGCACAATCCAGGCTCAAGAGTCATTATCCACGTTTCCATCGCCCACATCGACGTCAGTGCAATCATCAGTCACGGTCACTGTGACAGAGACGAGACAATGTCTCGCAGAAGTTAGCACCACGGCAATCGGCAGTACCACGGAGACTGGCAGCACTACGGAAACCGGGAGCACCACGTACGGGACGGACTCAACGACGGATACGAGTATTGCGACGGCATCAACAGAGACTACCAACTCCGCCCAGCTTCCAACCATTACTATCACCGAAATCAGTTGTATCCGACTCAGCAGCACTGACGTCCAAGTCTTGACTGAAACGGCACTGCCGACTAGTATTGGCAGGCCAGCTATCTCAAGCAGCTCGGGTCAGGCGCCCGTTACACAGAGCACCACTCATCATGAAAGCGCCACTGGGTCAGAAGCCATAGTCATGTCAACGGTGACATTGGCTCCTGATGAAATACCTGATATCACATCACAGGTTCTTGATAACTCCCGGACAGAACACTATATGCTGGTCACAATGAACCAGCATTCTACTATAACAGAACCAACATGGGTTGAAACACAGGTCGATAAAAGGGACAGCAAGGGTAAGGTTGTTGGTAAATTGACACTCCTACTTTTACTTGTCAAGGCCGCGAAAAACATCGTCGGGTATCTGGCCCTACCGCGTCGGAATGCCCAAGGGGTGTATGTGTATCCTGATCCGAGAACACTCTCCCCATTACTTGGCCTCGTCGCTATCCCCGCCGGCGGAAGCGCGAATAACCCTCCTGAAAAGAGTCCTCCTCGGCCGCCAACAGCCCCTGGTTTGCGGGTGCCTCCACCGGTGCGAGGAAGCGGCTCGAATGATCCCGATGACGAGAATGACCAAGATGACGAGGACCCCCAAACACAAGAGTTGCAGACTCAGACCAAGTCAATTGAGGCTGAATCCACCAATACAGCTGCTGCCACTACATCCGCTTGCTCACTAGTCCGCCGCCAGTCCCCAGACAACGAAGGTCAGCCGGACCAAGGACAGCCGGGGACTGGCGACTGTAAGGACGAGTCTCTTATCTGGATAATTTTCCCTGCAGACAATCAAAATTCGTTTGAAACGGCGGCAACAATTCTCTCCGTTATTGGGAGTCCTTCACTGATGAGGCCTGTGAAGGTGCCTAGAATAGGCCATCTTATATACCTTGCTCAGATGAGGAGGTCACAAGCCTTGCTAGTGGCCGCGGATGTTAAAAATGTAAGAACTCAATCCTCGGAATGGTATTTCCACGCAAGATACTGCACGTCTTGATCTTCACCATAATACTAACAGGAGCCACTAGGTTTTAGGAGTGTATAGTGATCTCGACCGGGAGCCACCTCAAGCCCAGGAGCCACCTCAGGCAAGAAATTCACTGCGAGTGCGAAACAGTCTAGAGGAAAGCAAACCATATAAAGATCACACTCCGAAGGGGGGCAAGCCAGATAAGCATCGCAGAGCAGCGGGAAAGTTCTTGGTCCGAGATGGACCAGAGTATGAACGTACTCTCACTCTGGACCCTGGCAGAGATCCCGGAGAATATGCGGGGCTTGTTACTGAACACGACACGCAGGGTTTCAACGTCCCACTCTTCGTTGTCGACAGTGGCATAAATGATAGACACCCTGTTCGTTTACCCGTATACTTAACATGTAGTCCGGACTAACAAGACACAGGCTTTCGGTGATAGCATAGAGTGGGGGTTCCCATTTGAAGCTGCAGAGAAAATGGATTATGGCGAAACAGGTCACGGCTCATGTATGATGTATTGCGCACGACGATTTGCGAGCCGAGCCAGAGCTATTATGGTTACACATATGAATGGAGGGACTGAGTTCAGAATCGCTGCCCTCGCGAGGGTTGTTGAAATACACACACCGGGCGAGCTTGGTGTTGTAGTAAATGCCTGGAGTGCCAGCCGTTTTGACAAAAAGACTGGAAAAGAAAGGTTGATTGGTGTCAACAAAAAACCCCTTTGGGACGTTTTTAAGGCTACATTGGCACTTTTGTATAACGAATTCACACGCATGGGCCTAGCGACTGTGTTTGCATCAGGCAACGATCGGAGGGTAAGCAGGATATTGCCAGTTGTAAGGCGATATAACCCATCACTGACTGTTTTCTAGACAACGCTTCGTGATTTCTTGCCCGATGAGTTTGCTTATAGAAATGATCCCTTTTACAACCCGGGGATTAGTGCTATAGGTGGCACGAATTCAAAAGGGACCGAGCGGTATCAAAAGACCAGTCTCGACGCAGATGAGGGTATTCCACGGGCATACTCTCCAGCTGAAAAGATCTTGTGTGCAAACGGGAAGGATAATGGAATGAGCAGGCAGTCTGGAACTTCAATTTGTAAGGACGGCCGCATAGCATTTGTCCCATTTGGCTAATAGGAAAGCAGCTGCAGCATACGCTGGAGGGCTTCTCGCCGCCCTGATAAGTATGAGAAAGGCACAAGGAAACCCGTTAAAATCAGCCCCAGAGGCTATAGAGTTCATGGAGGGCATATCGTATGAGCGAAGAACTCAGGAGGGCAAAATCAAAAGGGGTTTGAACGTCATTTACAACGGCGCTTTATTTGACGACTTCATGGCTGAGATCTGTCGGCTCAACCCCAGCCCCAACCCGATTGTTGCGAAAAGAGACGCAATTCAGGTGCAATGTCGACGACCTACAACAATGGAGACGATGACACGTGAGGCCACGAGTAGCTCTGATACCCAAGAGAGTGCCGTGTCACTTGGAGCATCTTCCGAAAGTATGGCCGCATCGACTGATAGCAGTTCTGTCATGACTACAGCCTTGGCGGCTCAAGAAAGTACGACACAACACACATCTCAGCAACCATCAGAGATGGCTCAGACACAAGTTCTGTCTCGGACAAGCCACATCACCACACAGACGGAGAAGCCATCGCAGCAGGACCCAGAGAATGCACAGCCGCAGAGCCAGAGCAGCAGCGATCAGGGGTCATCACAGAGTACCCAGGAAACATCGACCAATGTCCCTCCTCAGGAGACTCAAGGTTTGGCTCAGAGCCAAACTTCCTCGGAATCCCAATCCGCGCAGAGCCATGCCAGTTCCATCACCGCAGTATTGCAACCCCCTGAGCAAGGTCAGAGCAAAACAAGCACCTCGGGCTCATCTATGTATTCTCAGGGCTCGACGCAAGTGTCGAGCCAGTCTACATCAAAGACTCCAGCTCACTTGGTGCCGGGTCCTTCTCAGCAACACAGTACCTCGGCATCAACAGCACAGAGTACCACGCGGAGTCAAACAAGTCCAGAGGGCCAACCCATTCAACTCTCCACTTCGTCTTATTCCTCGAAACATATCCAACAAAGCTCGAGTTCGTCGACACACTCGCAAAGCAGCACTGCGACCGGTGTCCAAAAGCCACCACCACAGAAGCCTCCAGTTCCAGTCCAGTCCAGCTCAGCTAAACCGCCTCAGCCCAGCAGTTCGAGTTCATCTACCCATCGAGTCCCTAATATTGTGACCAAGACAATGGGAGGCACCGTGTGCGAGAAGGTCGATGGATCAAATAATGCCAACTGCTATCCACTTGAAACTCCAACGCCAAACCCTGCAGGAACCAACGTGGTGAGTTGACCGGCCGCTTTCCACCTCAAGCCACTAATAATCCAACTAGCACGTTGAATCTGGATGTATTGTCATTGGTGGATCCCCGCGATGTGCGGCTGATGCTGGTGACATTGCAAAGGTCTACCAAAGTGTCTACAGTAGGTCTTGCATACCCAATTAGGCAGCATCCTACTAATTCTCTTTCTAGACGTTGCTTCCAATCCCAAGGAGCCGTATAGCACTGTTCTTATTGAGTCAGGCTTCAACTCAACTATTGATTATTTGCTTCAGTCCCACGCATCCTGCCGGCTTCAGGCGCGATGGCCGGCTAATTATGGGGATGTGTATTATGCTTCCGACGGTTGTCTGTACGATGCTAGCAGAGTTAAAATTTTCGATCAATGTGAGTTTATTTCGCTGAGAAAGCTCTGTTGGCTGCGGTCGCTAATTTTATCTCTTACCTATAGGCTGCACCAGGGATATATCTAACAGCCTTACTATCAACCCATACGTCCCACCATTACCTGAACCTGAAGTCCAGTCAAGGAATCGTAAAGGCTCTGCTATTTGCGATTCCCTTACTCAAAGGGCATGCAAATTTGCAGCAGCACGGTACGTTAATGGTATGGTGTATTATCCAGATTCTTCTGCTGTTGCGCCGCAGCAAGCTTATGTGCCAGATGGCACGGACATCCTCGACCTCTTCCTGTCCGTAGGGCAAGCAATTGAAGAGTTCTTCGGCATTAATTACGGCTGCACCGTCATCTATTCATGCAAAGATGGCTCTCGGACAGGCATATCTGGAAAGCAGATTAAGAACACTATGACGGGTCTATACAACGAAAGCGAAGCGCGTTGCGGCACTACCTACTTCAAGAATGGCTGCGAAGTCAAAGTCAATGGATGCAACAACTGCCGCGACAAGGGACGGGCTAGGTCTCTCTGGAGCCCTTTTTCGGTTTACAACAGAACGAACGCGGACAGTGATGACGGGTTCCTGCCAAAAGCATAGGCTTGCTTAGTTTGTGCGCAGCCAAAAAATTGACAAGTCCAAGAGTAGAGTTCTGTATTTTTAGTGGTTGAATGTATGGCATGGATGGCGCGGGGGTTATATACGAAGTGCTGCGAAGCTGTTTGCGAAAGATGCCCCTGGCTCGGAGCCTCGGGTTTAGCTGTGTGACGGGTGATGTTTGGAGAAATTGGAATGGTGATTTTGATTTATGCAAATAGAACACAGATATACAATTTTGTTGATCACGCGAGAGCGATAGAGAACTCGTCCTCATGGCAAAGTGCGTAGGCCATTAGCAACGATTCTTGCCAGTACACTTTCCTTCACAGTTGAATGAACCGCCAAGCTGAGAATCAGCTCCATAGATATCTTTGCCCTGGAACCAGCCATTAAGGACCTCATGGAGATAGTCCAGGTTCTGTGGCACACCATGGCTGACGCCCTCCTTGGAGCACGGGTAGTCGACAGTAAGACCTTTTCCACCATTGAGCCCAGACCCGTCCGCGGCTGTGAACCATCCGTTGTAAGCGCCAAGGGCCCGAACAATGTTTCCTTTTGCGGCCTTGAGGGCTTGCTTCAACACGTTGGCTCCACAGTCGACATTCGCCTCGATGGGATATTTGCATGACTTGGCGCCGCCCAGACAGTTTGTCGGTTCACACTGCATCAGGCCAGGGGTCGGACCGCCCAATTCGGCGTTGCACGAAGACTCTTGCATGGCGATGAATGCTAGAATGGCGGGGTCGATGCCAAACTTCTTTCCCGAGTCTTTGAAGTACGAGTCATACTTCTTGCAGGGCTTGCCGACATTTTTGTAATACTCATCAAGAGGAATGTGGGTGAGGTTGTTGACATGGAGGAAAGGCGGGTTCCAGCCCGCGCCGTCGAGGCCAGTGTTGAGCCATTTCTCAGAGCCGTTGGGACCACATGCCCCGGCACCGCCTTTCACCACATCGCAAGCCCCTTGAGCGGCAGGGTTTTTGGCGGCGACAGCCAAATTGATGGCCAGGCAGGACGTAAGCAAGAAGTTCGTAAGGGATGGCATCTCGGAGGAGGTTTTTGTCGAGTGGTGATGCTGCGATGTTGGATGTGTGACGTCGATTGAATGGCATCAGATGCCAAGATATATCATTATATATATGTTCCGAGGGCCATGTGCCACTACGCCCGCTATCAATAACCCTTGTCTACCGGCGACGGTTTGAAACCATCTGCCACTAAATAAGAAACGATGGATTCGAAACCGCCCTCATTGGGATGCAACCGGCGTTCATGGGGCGGCCGCCACAGGCACATGTTCGCTCTAATTGGACATTGGCGAAGAAACGAATAGATTGACAACAGCCCCACCCCATCAGGGCAAGCGGCCGATCGTCTGCTCCAGCGCCATCATGCACTAGAACGTTAGTTGGCTGGATCCTGACGTGACGCCCTTCTTAAAATAGGACGGAACTCGTATGAAGGATCACGGATCAAGCGGCCGTGTCGCTGGAGTCGGGTCAGAAAAATTGGACAAGTTTCTGTTTGGGCAGCACGGCTCATTCCTACGCCAGATTTTTCCTAGGCATACCAGGGAGTCGCCAGGTCTGTCCACGTCCGCATCCTGTTTCATTCACTCGGGCCACGCGTATCAACGTGAGTTCTGACAGTACAGCACGCTCGTCCCCCGCTCGATGAGGGGACGGAGCAATGCACAGCTGCTCCACCCGATAACCGTCGGGATTAATCTCAAGCCGGAGCCGAGGGGCATTAGTTTCAGTGGACGCATCCTTACAACCCTGAGCAGCCTATCACAGAGACATCTTCGGATCCCAGGTTGCCTAGGGTAGGGTCTCCTCGGCTGCCCATAGCTTCATGTACTTGACGTTCAATTCGCAGTCACTGAGAGTTGGCTATTTAGAATTTATTAGTATCACGAAAGTCAAGCTTTAAAGAAGCAAAGACATATTCCCAAGCTTTTACTATGCAAGAATTCCAGTTTCTCGTCCTGTCCATTGAGGATGGAGTTGGTATCATCCAGCTCAACCACCCCGAGAAGCGAAATGCCCTTGGCTGGGAGCTCCACTACGAAATCATTCGAGCCCTCGAGCTTTGGGCAGAAGACGACAGAGTGGCCATGTTTGTCGGAAACGAGCAGTACTTCTGCGCCGGCTGGGCACTCGACATCCTACAAGACACCAGCAAGGATGGAACCGAAAGGACAAAGTTCGTCGACCTGGCCTACAAGCTCATGGTTGCCATATACGACTACCGCAAGCCGACCGTAGCGGCTGTTGCCGGCACAGCCCCGGGCTATGGCATGGACGTTGCCAACATGTGCGATGTCACAGTTGCGTCACACAACTCCGCCTTTGGCTCTACCCAAGTCAAATATGCCATGAACGGCTTCTACTTTGGCCTCCAGCGCAAGGTCGGCCCGCAGCGTGCTCGGCGCATGCTGTTTACCGGAGACCCCATTACGGCGGAGGAAGCCCTGCGCGTTGGCTTGGTCGACGAGCTGGCGCCTGTAGGACAGGTTCGAGCGACGGCGCTGAAGCTGGCCAAGCAGATTGCGGAGGCTGGTCCCGAAATGACGACGGTACTGAAGGAGGTGGCGCTGCGTGCGCACAACTTTGATCATGTCGGAGCTACGGCTTATGAGCTGCGGGTGACTGCCGACCTTGTCCAACGGAGCCAATTTACCAAGATGATCAAGGAGGGCGTGGACAAGATGAAGCAGAAGAAGAGTCGAGCCACTGAGAGACTGTAAACGTCCTGGCCAATTTGGTTGCGGAGTGCGGAGTGCTGCTTGAATAAGTCCCTGGATAGAGAGAATACGATGTTCCATTAACCTCAATCGCATGATATAATTCTCATGAGATACCGGTCGTCTGCGATTTACTAGAGAGGCCGTGCGCAATGCTCCGCTAACGATTAAGCCGTCGGCTGCCCGCAAGTCTCACCTCGGCTGATGTGGGGTCAGTCAGGCACAAAAGGCCGCACTATCTCCATGAAAAACAGCTGGTTATCTACTCATCATACACCAAAAAAGCAAAACATTGGACGGAATCCCCAGACCTCGAAATGACTGAAATAGCTGCCGAGTATTTCAGCATCACCACCCCTCGAGACCATGTCGCACACGTGGAGATCAATCGGCCCAAGAGCCACAATGCCTTCAATGAGCCGTAAGGATGTCCGCCCATCAGCCGGGATGGTGGCTAACTCTTATGTCACTCGACCACAGGATGAGGCATGAGCTCAGGAAAATCTTTCTTGCGCTATCTGACGACTCGTCAATTCGTGCCGTCATCCTCTCGGGCGCTGGGGACCGAGCCTTCTGTGCTGGGATCGACATTAAGAGTCAAGCTGTGGAGGGATCAATGTTCAATCCACGACCACAGGACTCGGCTGACCCGGCGAGGTATGCATTGAAAGTCCAGAAATGGGCTCTTGACTTTCAGGATTGTGTCTCCAGTGTTGAAAGTTGCAGGAAGCGTAAGTGAATCCGCAATGTTAGCAAACCGGCAAGGCCCGAACTGACATGATGTTATTACGAAATGCAGCCGTCATTTGTGTCATGCACGGTGTCGCCTTCGGCCTGGCAATTGACATCGCAACCTGTGCAGACATTCGAATTTGCAGCTCAGATGCAAAGTTTAGTGTCAAGGAGGTTGACGTCGCCATCGCCAGTGACGTTGGTACGCTAGCCCGACTGCCCAAGATTGTCGGCTCGTATGGCTGGGTCAAGGAAGTCTCACTCACAGCTCGCGTCTTTGGAGCTGAAGAAGCTCTTCGCGTTGGCTTTGTGAACCAAGTCTTGCCCTCCAAGGCTGAAGCCATCGAAAGGGCACTGCAGACAGCAGCCGAGATCGCAACAAAGAGCCCCGTGGCTGTGGAAGGGACGAAGAACTTTCTTGACTGGTGTAGAGACCATGATATTCCAGATGGTTAGTCAAAAGACCTGCCACGCTACGCATCTACTGAACTGACAAATGACAGGATTGCGATACATGGCCGTCTGGAATGGGGCTGGTTTGAACACCAAGGACGTTCCGCTGTCACTCCAGTCATTCCAAACAAAATCAAAGCTTCCTCCCTATGAGAAACTATAGCGATGCGGGGAATTACGTTGGTTTTTGATACGAGCAATATGGTATATCTCGCTCGGTACCGAATCCATATGCCTATTGCACTGGTACTTGTTCTGCCACCTGTTGTCACTTACATAGTTTGATCATGTCCCCGACCGTAAAGATGTCTGCGCAGTGGCTCTCGTAACTCATCGTCGCTTAAATAAAGACCCTTCGAAATCAGATAATCGAGCGGCAAAGCGACGCGCGGATATGTGAGCGACCTCTGATCGGGAAACTCCAAAAATGCCACACTACTAGAACTTGCCTGAGCGTGCTTCGGTGCCTTACTCTTAAAACTTGCCAGTCCGTCGAAAATGTTGTCTATCCAGGCCCACTTTGACTTGTACAGGTTCATTGAACCTCGCACATGGCGGCCGCATTGTCGTAGATCTGAGTATTCGCTTCACAGACCTTGCTCATTATTGAATGGTTGACTAGCTGTGGGTTGAAAAGGACAAGTTGTATCTCGTATTGGTTAAGTGTGATTTGGGCAAAGCTAGCTGGCTGTCAGTACGCTTTATTGGACAAGTCGAACTTGTGCGGCCTTTAGTATGTCATAAGAAGCAGGCTTTGAATCATCATGACTGTCTGCTCTTGCGTGTCGTTCGAAACCAACCAATCGTTGCCATCGAACCAGCCATTGAGAGATTCTCGTGCCTCATACAGTCGATCTGTTATTGCGCAATAGGCAGCAAGGCCAAAGCCGTGAGAGGCTCCGCTGCTACCTACAGGGTGGACGACGGGGATCAAGGAAGAGAAGCTGGCGGCTAGCTTGACCTGTTGCAGGAATAGTTTCGATAGGACTTGCGATGTATCTTGTCCGAGGTCTGTCGCGCTGAAAAAGTCACCAACATCGAGGTCTTGGGCTGAACTGGGGTTAAACATCTCGCCCGAGATTTGAAGAGGCCGTCGTGATGAAAGAGCCATGAACCGGTCACGGATTACACAGCACCACCACATCCAGCGAGCGAACCAACTTGGAAGTAGTGAAGGACCTGGATCGAGATGGAGTTTCAATCTTAATGCGACATTGATTGCTTGACTTAGCCATACTGAGTTGCCCTGTCGTTTATCATCATGGCGGCTGCTCAGCGATAGCAGGAGAGCACCTGAAGGGTTGCTATCGGACAGTCTTCAAAATTGAGATCAAACAGCAGCTATCAATAAAGGTTAGCTGGACTGGTCTCCCCTACATCTGAACTTTTCACTTACCTTTGCCCTCTGGCACAATGTAAAGCGAGCATCTCGATAGGTTGCGAATCCGCAGGCTTGGAGAATCTCGACGGGCATATTCTAGATGAGTCCGTTAGCATTACCACAAATGCCCTGTTCCAGGTACTTATGATGGCACTACCCACAACTGAAGATATTGCAAGCATGGCTTGCGGTACAAAAAGAGAGATGGTCGATTCGCCTCGTGCAGGACTTGACGTGTACACCGCTATAAATCGGCCCTGGTCCAGAATTGGCAGCATTGGCTGTGTATATTGAAAATAATCTTGAATGAACATGTCAAGCAGCTCTCTCCTTGGAAGTAAAAAACATCCCTTTCGACGCAAGTAGTTGTAGTCTGTGTCGTCGAGGTTGTCAAGACCAGACCGCTTCACAAAGTGGAACGAGGGGAAAGGCTCCCAAACAGTCCCATGATCAGAGCTTGAGAAGGATCCATTCGTCCGGAGAGTATTGGGGAAGCTGTGTGTGTCTTGAAATCGGAATTTAACAAGATTAGCGGCTTGGCCATGAAATGACACATAATACTCACATTTGGGGCGCTCTCGTCTGGTCTTCCGCTCGTCTAGGACGGAGACAAGCTCCATGAAGAATTTCATGTCATTATCAGCTACGAAAGCGTCCATGAAATGGTCGGCGCTGAAGCTAATAGACTTTGTGAGTGACTTGGGCGAACAGGCCTCCGGGGAATCATTCTGCTGCTGATCAAGTGAACCCGGTCCATCGTTGAGGCCGTCTGATGGCGAGATATCGGTCAGGTCGGACTGGACAGGATACTGCGCTCCAGTGACTGGGCTCGGAGGCCGCGGGTCATCTGGTTTCTTGCAGAGGCCGCTGCTTTCTCTCGCTTAACCCAGGTTAAACTGCGGTGACGCGGAGAACCGGCCACTTACGCTGTGATGGCAGGGAGATCGCAGTCAAACCTGTGCTTGACGCAGTTACCGCAGACCCCAGCGCCGGTAGGTTTGCATCGCAGCTTTCGCTTGCGGCAGGTCAAACAAGCGGTTTGGGTCCTTTTGCGCGTGCTGACTGTCAAAGGGGGCATGTTTTAGGCAGACGAGTTGATGGTGAGGTTAATAACAGGATGTGATGGGTGATTACAGGAACAAAAGTGCGGGGCGACAGCGAACGAACCCAGGCGAGGTAAGCCCGCCGTGCAACTGCATACTGTATGACGATCCAACAGGGAATCCCCGCATCAGCACCCCGCGATCTACCGTCTAGCCGATCACCCCTGTCTACCAGCCAGCTCCTGACACCTCGGCATGCCTAGCCCCTAAGGATGTGTGTACTACAATTTTCCGCGCCCCCTTGGTCGGCCCAACAGGACAGGCGCTCTCCTGTATATTAGATACTATAGTATTCAGGTTTCCCACTAACATCAACCACGTCATGTCGGGAGTCCTCATGTGCCACGCCGCTGCCCAGAACTTTGCTGGACTGGCAGCTACGCAGACATTTCTGGGAGCGGATATTCGCCATGGTTAGAAACCCTCGCGCCACCGTGGACGGATTTGAGACTAAAACCTACCACCCGCCCAGATTTGGTGAATCGCCTGAAACCAAGCACTCGTGGTCTAGTGCCATGGCAGTATGGACCGATTGATTGGCCAGAGTAGTGCGCCTGACCGGCCAGTTCAGATCCTGCGATAGTGGATCGGGCACGAGGTGAAGGGGGCCGTGTCGTGGGAGGATTCTCTGAAGCCCCCGCGCTATTACTGCAGGCGCCAAGCCAATGCTCGTCGTAGATGACAAAACACTCTAGGATTCGTTTTCAATCCTCTCCTTGTTTGTGTGTCTGGCTTGCATTGGCCAGTTGACACGACATAGTACTTCCTCAGGGAGCAAGACGCTTGGATTGCTAATACTTAAGCTTCGGCCAAGGATGGAAGCTCGAGCCATCATTGCACAAGGTAGTAAGATAGTCCGCTAGATATTGCGACTAATCTTACCCCAGAAAATAAGGGAATATAAGGGGCATGATACCCCGCATCCTTGGCATCTGTCTCTCAAGCAACACACTCAAACCACCTTAGCATCATCGGCGGCTCCCCTATCGTCCGCGATTTGCCCATACGAATCTGCAACATGAAGTTCCAGACCGTCTTCGTCACCATCGCTCTCTTCGCCAGCGGGTGAGTATGCACCACTTGACGCAACGATGAAGCTAATCCGGTGCAGAGCTTTTGCAGGATACCGGAACTGCAAATGTCAAAACTATAACTCTAAAACTAAAGACGGGCCGCAAAATAACGATGCTACGGATGCATGCTGTATGACCGACGTCAGCAGTCAATTCTGTAATTCCGATGAGAACCTCATCTACAAGAGCTCGAGTCCGCACAATGTAAGTCTTGCCGCTACTCGAAGGTGAACGCGAAGCCACAAAGCTGAAGGAATATTAGTGCTATACTTCTTTCCGCCACACTTGCATGGATTATGACCACTTCAAAGATTGTTGCATGCGTGAAACTGGTAACACCGTGGGTGCCTTTTGCTGGAATTAGGGTCCATGCCGCAGTCGATGTTCCAAACTGGAAAACATCTTGTTTGCCTAATCGCTGTAAAAGTCGACAGACCTACGATGCCGCAGTTGCTAAGCACAGCCTGGCATTCATTAGATGATGGGGGGAGATGGTTATTTGGCGAAGCTTGCCATGTGTTAACCACTTAAGACGGGCCAATGTTCAATCGCTGTGTTCGATTCATGTATATATTTTTCATCTCTATGCTACGTAAAAATAGCAATACAGTAGCAACACAACCCTAAAAAATACTACCAAGCACCCAGTCAACGACTGAAGATCCGGTTCGCTGACGAAGAGAAGCCGATCCGGCGATGACGCGTGACGAGGTCCTATATACCCTTACGAACCATAAAACCAGGCTGAAATTCGGGCCGGAAAAGGGAAGTCGAGTTGCTGCCTCTCGGACATGATTTTGATAGCCAAGCCAAAGATAGTAATGATAGTAGATAATACAGAGGCAACGAACTGGCTAAGGTGGCTAAGGTGTGGTTCGGTAATAACGTTAAGAATATAATACTAAGTAGATAGTATTATAATACCAAGCGCTCGTTCCGCTCGGCCTCCTCGCCGCTCTCTGGGATCATGGCCGCGCCATCAGCGCCGTAGCTGGTCACGCAGCAACCTTGACGGATGGCCACGCCATGCTTTTGCGCACCCCATCTGCTCTTTTGGTCGTCCCTTCAAGAATCATGCCACCAAAATGGAGTGGCCGGGAGATCTCACCTTCCCAACCACATCCACCTATATTCAGAACCACTTACGACATCTTCGAAAATCATTTCTTCACACCGGTCAACAACAGCATCCGTGTTGCTCGTCTGATGGTCCATCCAAGACTGCTGAGACCCCCACCACCATTACCCGGCTCAAGTTTGAAAAGCAAGCTGAGATTGCGCGGCAGTGCCTCAATTTATCCTACCAGACGCTCAAGCCCGTCATAGTGTTCCCTTTAACCCAATTCAGGGTCTGCAGTGCCGCATGCTGCTTGCTTCGTTGGACGTCACCCATCAAGTTTCAGAGGACGACTTGTTACCACACTGGAAACGCAGTATTATTCATTATATGGCGGAAAAGGGTGGGATGAAGGTAGCCAAGGATTTAATCGAGAGTGATCAAGACATCGACTATTGGCTGGTATATGCACTGGTTGGATGTCATGCATTCGGGGCATAACCAGGACCAAAATGATGGTCTTAATCAGTGGAGAGGTCCGGGTCAGCCTTGGGCGTGTGCGCGGGGGGTATCAGTCTAGATACCGAGACTCAAGCATCGTCAGCCAGCCTCGAGGGTGCGGCTTCACTACACCCAAGTCGCGTGACCAACAACAGGGGACCCAACTGCATCGCAGCTCATATGCAGACGGATCCCATGTCTTGGCAAGCTCCATGTCCCATTCGCCAGCAACGCGTCGGTCAATTACCAGATCATTGCGGTAGGCGCAATACCGGGTTAAAAACAGCTACATTACCCTGAATTCGACAGTCTTCTTAATAGCATTTCCCTTCATGTCCAGCTCCTCAAGATCTATTGAAGCCTCTGCTGTAGATGCGGCTTGGAAGATGTTCTCTTGTGAGTCGCTCCTCTGAGTTTTATTCGACCCTACATGGAACTCAACCACATGCTCCCCTCTGCCCGTCGCAAATTCATCCTTCTGTGTCGACGTAAAGCGCTGACTTCCAGGTCCGTGCCGACTCTGGGAAGATGGATATTTCTGGTCTGTAAAAACGAGCTTAGAAGCAAGTAGATCGATGCTGATGGGAGGTTGGTTAGTCCGCGGGGCAAGAATGACGGACGAATAGAGGAGTAGCGTACTATAACACAACAGGGAACATGCAAAAGAGCGCATAGGCAAACCGATCTAGCTGACTAGCTATGTTCTCTGCAGTTTGCCCAGGGGTTTTGATAGCATGGGTAACGGCCCGAAAAACACCTTGTACAGCAAGGATAGCAACTCGACCTTCTGTACTTCGGCTCAAATATCGAAAGAAACCGACGTTTAGCGCGATCTGGACCGATGAGGCTCGAGCGGAAGTGAAAACACCAATAAGGAAATAAGCGCCGACGCATTCCATGATAGCCATGATTCCAAAGTAGGCGATATGGAGATAGTTGATGGTGTGTAGTAGCGGCATGTCATTGGGATCAGTAAGGATAGATCGCACTCTGAACACGGAGATGGCGATACGCGTAATGAAGATGCCGGCGATTCCCGTCCAGAATACGGCTGTGAAGACCCGCCAGCGAACTCCTCGAAGCACTCGTTTCAATATGATGAAGCTATAAAATAGCAAACCGGCTTCTTGCGTCTAACGATACGAGTGTTAGTAGACAGCCAATGAGTATAACTATCTGGAATAGAGTCATACCACCCAAAATATATCACAAAATACAGATGTGATCGCTCTACTCATGGCGGGGTGATCTCCATAATTAGCATAGAAGCAAAGACCATCAGCGATGGCCCCGGCTGCGGACGAGATCATGACAACCATAGCGAGCGGTGTGAAGCTGGTGATGCCGCAGACCAGAAATCCAAAAAGTACATTGCAAAGACAGATGGTGCTTAGGATAGACCAGCTCAATTCGAAGTAGACCGGTGGCGCGGCTGATGCCATTTTCGATTCACTGATATATGAACAGGTAGTAGGAGGTATTGACGATGCGACGGAGGGGAGAGCAAAGCATGGGCCTTGGCAATTCTGCTCCTATTATATTCCCGGCACACATTTATTAGGGGCAATCATCCAACAGCTAGCACGTGGTTGAACGTGCCACACTAGACTCAACGTGTTGCACTAGTAAGTAAAGAGCTGTTCTAGCCAAAGGATCTAGGCCCTCGGTTCAACTAGTACCCACGTTGGATGACTCGCCACTGGATGAATTTCGATCTAGTAAATGAGTTCTCCATGAATTCTGCGGAACAAACCGGGGAAGAATCCGGGGAACCAGTTAACCTAGTTACTTCCAGAGGGTCCAGGTACATATATATATCACAGCACAAGGTCCCCCCCACATTCCAAGTTTCGTGACGCAAATACCACCATATCCAGAACGTATTAAATCGCCCGATGCATTTTGAACTTTTATTACGAGACGCAGCTTGGGCGTCTTTTTGGGCATCGCGCACCAGGGGTAAAGCCCAAATAAGATCGAGAGGGCACGAGTCGTCGACTGTCGTGGGCCGAAGAACGTTGACCATAAGCAGCGAATGAGAGACAGTAAATGCAACGGTGGCGTTCTGTCTAGTGACATAGCCCCTGAGACGGGCTTGTGACAGTAAAGACTGGAAGCCAACCAAATGACAGTGGAGGCGCGCTATCGTAAAAAAGCCTGCTTATGAGGAGCGAGATTAGCCTGGTGGCGTCGTCCATCTGGATGTAGCATGCAACGCTGCGAACAAGCCAACTCAATTCGGCTAGGCAGCCGGCTTGTTCTTGTCTTATGCAATTTCAGGGGGGGTCCTGAATTAGCTTGAATTGACTAACTTGCAAGTTCTAGTAGGTCTCGGGCTAAGCATCTTCCTTGCTAATTTTTATGCCTAGTTACTTACATTAGATCTGCTCTATCGTGACTGGGTGTAGCGCGTGATATTGTGTCCAAAACCGTAAGGCAGGCAAGCTTTAGGAGATCCTCGAGCCGAAGATGCAGGCTTTTGGCGGGCGGGCTTGTGTAATACGTAGAAGCAAGATGAGTGAAAGGGTCACAAACTGCAGAGGTGAATACGGTGAGTCGCTGGGGGTACGCAGGTAGGTCGCAGTGTATTGACAAATTGATCTCTGCCGAGCCCTCCTGAGGCTCGGCTGCCCTCATTCTTATACCCTCCGTCACAGATCACGTGCCTTATGCCGCTAGGGCCCAAGGCGCCGCTGGGCCAGGGTGGCTGGCAGCCCTGCGGGCTCGTTACAGCTTCGCATAGCTTCGAGCTGCTTCGCGATAGTTTGGCACTTCCGTGAGCCCGGAAGGAGCTGCGCATATACAGGGGGGGGGGGGCTGGATCTCGTCATTTCCAAAGTGGTAAATAGGCGGAACGCCAAACGAAATGCCCGGGGTGACAGTTGATGCTGCGCCCCCATAGGCCGCAACGATAAATCTGGACCAGTCGGCAGTTGTCAGTCAACAAATCCCGCGAGACCATTTTCCTCCTTGCTCACCTCAGCTGTGAGTATGATACTATGGAAGTAGTCAAATTCCTGGACCTTGAGTCCTCCTGGCAGTTCAGTGATAACACAAGCCGCCAGCTGTTTGACTGGGAGTGGCGCTGGAAGACAGGCAATCAAGAATCCCGCCTCCGCAAATTTTCTGTGGACATCTGGCTGCAGGTCTCCTGCTTGCTTCCAGTCAAGCGCACACTCAAATATCTTCCTGATGAAGGACGAGCAAGTCTTCTGCCACTTGACATGGGAGTCGTTGTAGTAGGGAGACGGCACCCCAGCGAGGAAGGGATTCTCGGAGAATGGTACAACAGCCATGGTGAGCTTTTCAACAATAGAGGAAGGAATCTACTAGTAAACAGTGAGATTTTTGAAGTAAAACGCCGCACTGCTATGCTGTCATGAACTTCACCGCTCGCAAACACATACTTTTATCTCTAGATGGCTTCGGTGTCTTAGACTAGGGGGTGAGGCCCCACCTCTTCCGAGGCTTCGGTGTGCAGCCTTTAACCAATCGGAGGTTGATTGTCGGCTTCTATCTTGCATGCGCATCGGCCCCGGCTAGCTACCAACTGCTCCAGACAGCTCAACCGGCTCCGCTACATAACGTGTGGGTTTGGATGTACCTTGGCAGCTGGAATCGACGATTACACACCATCAGTTTTTACTTGCCCAAAATCGACCACATCACCATGCCCTTTACCTCACCTTCTTGGGTTCCGGCTCTGTCAGAAATTCCCGATGTGTCTCTGTATGACTTCATGTTCGATGAGCGTTATGGACGAGCCACATATGACACCTCCCTGCCTCCGTATATTTGCGGCATCACTGGAGTCACCGTGTCCATCGCTAGGTTGAAGGAGAGAGTGGACGCGCTGGCCAGGGGTCTCGCGGCCGAACTCGGTTGGGGGGTCAATCACGGCTCGGAGATGGACAAGGTCATGGCCATATTCGCACTGAATACGGTGGGTATGGACAGACCCTAATCATGGTTTCCATACTGAAGCTTTCTAGATTGATGTCCCCACTGTGACATGGGCTGTTCATCGTCTGAACGGAGTCTGTGCCCCCATCAATGCAGCCTTCACCGAGTATGAGTTATCACACCAACTCACCAAGACGAAAAGCCAAGTCCTGGTCACAGTACCACCACTGCTTGATGTTGCCCAGAAGGCAGCCAAATCGTGCGGCATTCCCATGCAGAGAGTGCTGGTTCTGGACCTGCCCAACTGCCCGGCCCCAAAAGGATTCAATAGCATTTCCGATCTCATTGCAAAGGGAGAGTCGCTTGCACCCCTCGACAAGTTGGTATGGCACCAGGAGCAAGGAAGCAAGCAGATTGCGTTCCTCAGCCACTCGAGCGGAACATCAGGGCCTCCGGTTCGTCGCCAATCCCCTGTCCATGAGCGAGTGTCAGATTTGCTAATCCGTGAAAAGAAAGTGGTCAAAATATCCCATCGCAATATCGTTGCCAACGTCATGCAGATGACTACATTTGAACAGGTAGGACGTGGCGGGCCACATGTCAGGGAAGTCGTCCTTGGTATTCTCCCACATTCGCACATTTATGGTGTTGTCATGATCAGCCAACTCAGCAGCTATCGCGGCGACTCCATTATCGTGTTACCAAGATTCGACATGAAACAGATGCTCGCATGTACGCAAAAGTACCGCATCAATGCCCTCAATCTCGTCCCGCCCATCATTCTTGCTCTAGGCAAAAACATCAGCTTGTTGCAAAAGTATGATCTATCCAGCGTCGCTACAGTCGTTAGTGGTGGAGCTCCGCTCGCTGAAGAAACAGTTCTACGTTTGGGGAAATACTACCCAAACTGGGTCCTTCGCCAAGCCTACGGGCTCACGGAAGTCGCCGCTTGTGCTTGCCACACTAGCCGTCACGATCCATGGCCTGGGTCAGCTGGCTCGGTGGTTCCCGGAGTCGAGGTTAAAATCGTGGCATCCGATGGGAAGGAGATCACAGGGCATGACAAGTCTGGCGAGGTATGGGTGAAGAGCCCAAGCAACGTCTCGGGATATCTTGACGATGAAAAAGCTACAAAAGAGACATTTTATAAAGAGGGCAACGAAGTATGGCTCAAGACGGGAGACATTGGGTGTTTCAAGCTATCTCCCAGAGGCTATGATCACATTTTTGTCGTGGACAGGATTAAAGAACTTATCAAAGTTAAGGTGATTTGGTTCGTAACCGTTCTGACTATGTTTCATTCTAACACGGATACAGGGCCAGCAAGTCGTTCCATCCGAACTGGAGGACATTCTGCTAACGCACCCAAGCGTTGCAGAATGTGCGGTGATTGGGACCAAGCATGAGAGTCATGGGGAGGTTCCCAGGGCATACATCCAAACTGTCACGATGATCAGCGGGCAAGAGAGAGAGGAACTTGTGGCAGAGCTTCTAGGGTTAATTGAGAATCGCAAAGCGAGGTTCAAGTGGCTGCGCGGCGGTATTGTCTTTGTCGATGCCATCCCCAAGAGCCCGTCTGGCAAGATTCTCCGCCAAATCATCAGGAAATGGGATGCAGAGTCGGCCGATACGCAGCCAAAGCTTTAGATTGCTATTTTTATATTGTTTACCTTTAAGCTCAGAGACGCTAATATGGAAAGGCTTAATTCAGAGTCCTTACCTGTTCTATGTCGAGGTCTTTAATGCTCTTCGGTCCGTCAAAGATGACGGCAATCTCCTCAAGAGACGGACCCTTGGTCTCTGGGTACACGAACCACACAACCACCCACTCAACGGCAACCCAACCGATAAAGATGATGTAAAACTTCCACGCCATATTCTCCAGCCCGATCGGGATAACTAGTGTCGACAGGGTGATGAAGATCAAGTTCCAGAATTGGTACACGGCCATACCCCGGAGTCGCAGGTTGTACGGCAGGATTTCAGTGACATAGAGACCCAGATTTGGCCCCAGCCCGAGGTTATAGGCAGGGGAGAACAGGTAGATAAAGACCACCACTGCGTAGCCGGCCGACTTATTGAGGGGGTCAATTGCAAACATGGCACTTCCTGCGGTGATGGCAACCAGGCAGCAGAAGACGCAGACAAGAGCACTGAGGAAGAGAATCCTTCGGCCAAACCTTCGCGGCAGAGTGGCGAAGAAGACGGAGGAGAACCAGGACAGCATCTGCGACGTGGTGTTGATCAGCGTCTGCTGGAGGCTTGTTGTCAGACCGGCAGCTGTCAAGATGGGTGCGAGGTAGTAGCTGATGAAGGCGTTTCCGCTCATCTGCGCCAGACAACCGCAGAAGGTGAGGATGAAGAGACGCAAACGGTTTCCGGGCGTGCGCAGAAACTCAAAGTAGTTCTGGATACAGTTTCCCTGCCCCGTCTCTTGATCTAGAGACAAGGCGGTGCGGATCTCGTTGAATTCGAACTGAACAAGCGCGTCGTTGTCGTCTCCTTCGGCGTGGTACTTGGCCAGCATCTCAAGGGCTTCCTCCTCGCGGCCGACCGAGACCATCCATCGGGGGTTCTCGGGGACAAACCAGATGCCTAAAAGCTGAATCACTGAAGGAAGACCCTGCAGTGCGGATGGGATGCGCCAGGACGCAGTCGAGTCTATCCTGAAGGTCCCAAACGTGGTCCAGGCCGCCACAATGGAACCCAGTGCATACGAAGTATGGAACAGGGCAGTGGCTGTCGTCCGATAGTTTGGGTGCACAATCTCGGTGATGATCCACAACATTCGCAGCAGCGTGTCCCTTGAGTGTTGGGAAGAAGTTCTCGTGAAGCAAACCGAGCGAGTCTCAGGAGAGGGCATCCTTCTCCCTGCTGGAAGCACGCACCGCATCGAAATTGAGTTCAAGTGCCACACAACTGCCAACGTCGAGTTCCGGTTCATTCGGCCAAAGTCTAGCGGGAGCCAGCTGTCCATCACATACTCCGAGTGCTACGAAAATGGACCCGTCGCTTCCACTGGCCCTCGAATCAAAGCAGACCGGTGCGACTACTCAAAACAGCTGATCGGACCATCTGATTGCTACGTCTTTGGTGGCCCCTTACATGCAACAGCAGCCACTCGACGTTATGAGGCAGAAGAGGTGTACTCACCATTTCACTTTAGGACCTTTCGGTTTATTGCCCTGGACATCCAGGTTGCGAGCGATTCCGATCTCCTTCTCCTGGGCGTCGACGTCACGTAAACCAACTATCCTCTCCGAGCAGTCTCGGAGTTCAATGTGTCAGAGGATATGTCTTGGGCCAAAGACTTGTGGACTGTTAGCCTCTGAACCCTCGAGAACTGTATGCATGACTGCTACGAAGACTGCCCCTTTTACGAACAGCTGCAGTACGCTATGGATACTCGTAGCTCTGCCCTGTTCACCTACTGCGTTTCGGGGGATGACCGTCTCGCCCGGCAGGCCATCATCCAACTTCACAACTCCTTCCAGCCAGCTGTTGGCCTCACAGCCAGTCGCGCGCCATGCCATCATCTTCAGATCATCCCGCACTTCTCCCTCTTTTGGATTTGTATGCTGACAGATCATTACAAGTACTTTGGCGATGCTGACTTTATCAGCCAGTTCTTCCCTGTCAGCCATGCGGTGCTTAAAACGTTCCATCGCCGCATCGACGCCGGGACTGGCCTTGTGAGCCACATCGAGTTGCCAGGGGAATGGCACTTTGTCGACTGCACCGAGGCATGGAAGCCGTTTGGAATACCAAATGCCGCTGAGAGAACCGGATTTCTCTCTTTTACAAGCTGCCTCTACGCCTATACGTTACGACGTCTCGCGGGCTTGATGACAGCTATCGGTCGAGATGGTTTCGTCAGCGAGTATAGCTCTCGTGCTGATTGCTTGGCACGAGCTGTCCGCAATCATTGTTTCGATGGTGAATTCTTTACTGATGGGCTTGCCAAACAGGCTGATTCAACAGACTACAGCCATCACGGTCAAGTGTGGGCTGTTCTGAGCGGAGCAGCTGCTCTTGATGCCGACGCCATTCAGCTTTTGACCAAATCACTGGCGGCCAAGGAAGACAAGAAGATCATGTTCACTCCCACCTCCACGGCCATGTCCTTCTACATCTTGCGAGCCGTGTCTATGGTTGGCGGTGATGCCTACGATGCCCTCTTCACCCGTTTCTGGGGCCCTTGGCGAGTCCAACTCTCCCAGAATCTCACCACTTGGGTCGAAGACAGCGTCACCCAACGATCAGACTGCCACGCGTGGGGAAGCTCGCCACTCTACGAATTCATCGCCGAGGTCGCAGGATTGAGTCCTGCAGCGCCCGGTTGGGCGACCGTCTCATTCAAGCCACGCCTCTGCTTATTCCGCGAGCATGACGTCAAAGTCCCTGTTGGAGGCCACCTTGGGTCAAAGATAATTCGTGCCCAGTGGTCGACGGATGAAGAAACTGCTGCTGTTAAAGTCACTCTCTCACTGTCTTCCACTGATGCGAACATCCCTATACTTGTTCAACTGCCGGGCAGAGACGTGGAACCTGTTACACTTCAGGGGTCGATTATGTTTACAGTTGAAAGGCTAGATGTTATAGGATGATAATTACTCTACCTACTTTATCCTTGCGTATATACTTCAAGACTGGCCTGTGGGATCGCGATACGGACTATGCCGACAAGGGCCTGCACCCATCCTCTCCTTTTCCCGTGCCAGAAGAATTCTAATCACCCCCGTCCTCTCCTCGGCTCATGTGACGATTGCCTGATTCGCAAGTCCGAGTTTTCCATGGGAAAGCCAAGGCAAGCATGTCACCCCACCTGGTCGGCGAGACAGGTGTAAAGTACCCCCGCCTTCGTCCCGAGCCGAACATCATTAGCGCTTCCGGTCCCGATAATTTCAAGCCGATTGGTTGCCCCAGATGAGCAGTATTATGACAATTAGAACTTAAGTGTACACGAACTCAGTGATGCAAGCACGAGCTGCATCTCTTCTACCACTTCTATACTAAGTCTACCAATTCTGTCAACGACAGCCTCACATTACTGACCATGAGCACCGTCAAAAAACTCGCAACTGTCAACACCTGGGTGGATGAGGGTGTCGGCATCATCCAGATCAACTACCCCGAAAAACGAAACACGCTCGGATGGCAGGTCCACCATGACATGCTCGAGCTCCTCGACGGGTACAAGGAGGACAAAAATGTGGCCTGCATCCTCTTGTACGGCAATGAACAGTTCTTCAGCTCGGGCTGGGCTATTGACATTCTCGAAGGCACGGGAGGGGACGAGAGGCAGGCCTTCTCTGACATCGCCCTCAAGCTGATGATCACCATCTACGACTACCCAAAGCCGACCATTTGCGCTGTCGCCGGTCTCTGTCCTGGATACGGCATGGATGTCGCCAACATGACGGACATCACCATCGCCTCGGAGAATGCTGCTTTTGCAGCAAGCCAAGTCAAGTATGGGCTGAACCCGATGATGCATCCCATGTTCCGCAAGATGAACCACCAGCGCGCCAAGCGCCTGTTGTTCACGGGAGATCCTATGGGCGTCCAGGAGGCTCACCGTGTCGGGCTAGTCGACCAAATCGCCCCCGAAGGAAAGCTGCTGGAGGTTTCTCTTACTCTGGCGAAGCACATTGCAGAGAGAGGCGCCGAGCTGGCCGTCAATCTCAAGGAGGTCGCTCTTCGCGTTCCTAACATGGATCATGTTGGGGCTACGTATTATGAGACTAGATTCACGAATGACTTGCTCGCCCGCCCGCTGTTTGCGAAGCTGGCTGCGGAGGGACTGAAAAGAATCAAGGAAAAGCGGCCAAAAGCAACTGAGCGCTTAGGCAAGCTGTAAATAAGAGTGGCCTCGGGCTAGATAATAAATCGGCCATCTTACTTATAGAAATGGCTTTCAAAGGACTGTGTTGTAGTGTGCAGACCGAGGAGGTCTACCCTATAGTACAAAAAACAGCCTGCCCTGCCTAATAAATCCGCACAGAAACTCGAGCTGCTCTTACAAAGTCGGATGCCGTCCGTTCCGATGGGCTAGTGAATAGTGTTGTGGAATGTTTTCTACTAAAACGCTGTCATTGGATACTGTGGTGGGGCCTCCTGGGTCCTGAACAGCCCAACATAAGATCAATCTTTGATTGGCTCTATTTTTCCCTCCAAGACACCCACGTCATTGCTAAGAGCACGTGCGGAAGCATCTTGAGTCAATGGGAATCCTTCTATTACAGCAGCAGACATAATCCGAAAAGTGTGCGGAAGTACGACTCAACTGGCTGTACGGATTACTCTTTTATTTGCCCAAGACCATACCAACAATGGCAACTGCCACTCTTTGCATGCTCACTGTCCTGACAGGATTGGCGCTCTTCTTAATCGGCATATTCAAAAACCTCTTCAGATCAGGAGTCAGAGACATCCCCGGACCGATTCCAGCCAAATTGAGTAATCTCTATAGATTGCTCAATGTGTCCAGAGGCGACAACCAGGTGTCGCTGGTCCAACTGCACAACAAGTATGGGGATTGTGTGAGACTCGGTCCGAACTGCATCAGTCTTCGCAATCCGCGTGATGTGAACAAAATCTACGGATTGAAAGGGGGATTCGCAAAGGTCCGTGCTCTTAAAGGGTCATGTCATGCAACGAGCCCAGGCTGACAGGCTCAGAGCGCATTCTATCTTGTTCAGCAGCAATTGGCAAATGGGAAAACCACCCCGACCATCTTCACCACCATCGACGAAGGCTTCCACGCCAGGATCAAACGTCCAGTTGCCAATGCGTACAGTATGACGGCCTTGACAGACTACGAACCGTTAGTCGACCGCACCATTACCAAGTTGCTGGAGCAACTCGACACGCGCTATGGTCGCACAAACCAGAGCTTCTCCATATTCGAATGGCTTCAGTACTATGCCTTCGATGTGATTGGGGAAATCACTTGTAGCGAGAGCTTTGGCTTCCTCGACCAGGGCCGTGACATTGGCGGCATCATCGAGTCACTTAACACGACCATGGACTATAATGCGATGATTGGCCAAATCCCCTGGGCCGACTACTGGCTAAAGAAAAATCCAATCTGGGGCTTTTTTGCGCGCCCGACAGGCCCGGTGGCCGAGTTTGCTCGCGACAAACTCATGGCTCGACTGAACGAATCGCAGCTGAATGCCGTCAAGCCCGACATTGTTCCCTTGCGGGGGGATTTTGTCGATAGATTCCTACGTGCCAAGGAAACCCACCCGGATGTCGTTGATGATCAGCAAGTGTTTTCTTACATGGTTACGAACATGTTCGCTGGGTCTGACACGACAGCCATCTCTCTGCGTGCGATTGTGTACTACACATTGAAGCACCCTGCAGTGTACGCGAAGCTACAAGAGGAGCTTGACAGTCACAGAGCGGCTGGTCAGCTCAGCCTCCCAGTGACGTGGCGGGAAAGCCAGCAGCTCCCGTACTTTGACTGTGTTGTCAAGGAGGCTTTGCGGCTGCACCCGGCCGTCGGACTCATACTGGAACGATTGGTGCCTAGTCAGGGCTTTTCCTTGGAGTGCGGAGTTACCCTGCCGGCAGGAACCATAGTTGGTGCCTCGCCCTGGGTTATGCACCGGAACATGGACATCTTCGGGCGTGATGTCGATCAGTTCCGTCCGGAGAGATGGCTTCGGGGCGAGGGCGAAGATGCAGCAAGCTTCGACGTGCGGTTGAAAGCAATGACGGGCGCTACCATGACATTTGGAAAGGGACACAGATCGTGCATTGGTAAGAACATCAGCCTGCTGGAGATTTATAAGATGCTGCCGACCCTGTTTCTTACCTATAATGTAAGTACCACTGCGGGAAACGATGTCATTTCTATTGCTGACCACTGCATTTCACGATCAAGCTTGAGCTGAGTGACCCAGACGCTACTTGGACGTTGCAAAACTCGTGGTTTGTCCGCCAGGAAGGAGTGGACGTTAGGCTGAAGAAAAGGACCGTTGATAGCTTGTAGAGGCCATGCTCTACCTGTAAGAAAATGAACGTATGGACCCAGGGTGCTCTACAGTTGGCATCCGGCCCTAACTACGAGCCTGAGCTATGAGACTTGAGCCATAAAATCACTTGCGCATCTGTGTTATCATGTGTTCACTAAGCAATGTTCTATTCAAATCTTTGACGCAAGGTACTCTGGAAGTGCAAGACGGCCGGAGCATTTGTAAGCCACCGCATAGCGAGGGGTGGAGAAAGTGATCAAACTTCCCCGATGGATGAAAAAGGTATCGCCGGGGAACAGCTTGGCCTCATTACCAGCCTCGTCCTTGACATGGAGCTCTCCTGGATTATCTTGATCAGCAAAGTACGTGGCTTGGAAGTTTCGCCGTGTCTACCCTTCAGGACCACACCCGTCTCATCAAAGTCATATTTGGGAGCGGGCTCCGGCTTGTCAATAACGTCGAGGAAGAACATGGATCCAGTGAGAGGTCGAGCGACACTCGTTCCAGCCGAGGTGAAAACATCAGCTAGATTGCAGCATCAGATCACAATGTAGCCATGGCAGAGCCTGAGAATATCGTCATTCGGGGTCGGAACTCACTGAAGTAGACGTTTCCGGGTCCTGGATTGAGCTTTGGGACACGGTGAAACGCGGCTTCTGTTGTCCATTCAAAAACCATCTTGGCTAGTCTCAAGGTTATGGCTTTGTTAAATAGAAATGGATGAAAGAATTTCTCAATCCATCATTCGGTTGGGACAATCGCATCGCTATATAACCCCTCGAGCCAACATCGTGTGGAGCCCCATGGGGCAGAAGCGGCCAATGATGATTTTATCCAGCCACTGGCCCAAATCTCTTGCTAGGACCCAAAAGGCATCCATTGTCTCCGGCTTGATCAGGACAAAATTCTCTGGTGACCAGTGACAAAGGCGTCCGCAAAGTTCCATCATCAAACTGTTCACCATGGCGACTCAGCACAACTATCAAACAATCCGCGCATCGGACCAAGAAGAGACCGGTACTGTTGGCCAGCAGCTGGCCGCTGAGGGACCTCGGTCCGAGTGCATTGGCCATCAGGTCCCTTATCCCGATGGCGGAACGGCGGCATGGCTTACTGTCCTTGGCTGCTTCTGCTCCTTCTTCGGGGCGCTGTCCATGATGAACTCCACCGGCGTGTACCAAGACTGGATATCTATGCATCAGCTCAAGGGCATGAGTCGAGGAAGCATTGGTTGGATATTCGGACTGTACAACTTCCTCAGCTTCTCTCTCACCATCTTCATCGGCCCAGTATTCGATGCACACGGCCCGAAGCCACTTGCCATCAGCGGATCCGTGCTGCTGCTCTTGAACTACAACCTGCTGGCATGGTGCCAACGCTACTGGCATTTCGTGATTTGTTTTGGGGCGCTCGGAAGCGTGTCGACGGCGCTCCTCTTCACTGCTGCCGTGGGATCTGTTCAGCACTGGTTCATGAGACGACGCGGCCTGGCGACGGGTCTTGCCATCTGTGGCGGGAGCGTGGGCGGCATTGTGTGCCCACTCATGCTGACCTCCCTGCTCCCCAATATCGGGTTCGCATGGAGTATGAGGGCGTTGGCCCTAGTAATGCTACCATTTGTCGTGGGCGCTGTTGGACTCATGCGTGGTAGGATCGACGAGGTTGCCAAAGCGCACGAGAGCGTACTGCCAGACCTGGGCGTCTTATTGGACCATCGCATCGCCATCTTGACCATCGGCGGAGTTTTCGATCAGATTGGCTTCTTCATTCCTATGGTCTACGTGGCTTCCTTTGCCGTGAGAAGTGGCATGTCCTCGCGAGAGGCATACATGATGGTCACGTTGATGAACGTTGGCTCCCTCAGCGGGCGTTGGCTGCCAGGCTGGCTCGCTGACAAGACCGGGCGTTTCAACATGCTGATCGCAGCGACATTGCTTAGCCTGGTTTCTATATTATGCATCTGGCTACCCGCGATAGGCGCCACACGGGGAGGTCTCATAGCATTTGTGCTCCTCTTCGGCATCGGCAGCGGCAGCACCGTCAGTTTAGTGCCGGTGTGCATCGGCCAACTATGCGAGACCAAACACTACGGCAGAACATTTACGGCAGTATACGCAATCAGCGGCATTGGGTATGTGGAGGTGTCTTAGCCAGTGATTAGACTCGTACGACTAACACAAATACACCCGCTTGCAGGTCACTACTCGGCACACCACTCGCGGGACAGATGCTCGAAGCATCAGACGGCGCATACAAGGGTCTGATCTTGTTTGCGGGCCTGGCTTACGGAATGTCCCTCACATGTTTGCTCACGGTACGATTCTTGTGTGCTGGAGGCAAAGGATCCGCTGTGTTTTGAAGTTTCTCAGATACTGAGCATTGATAAAACCGCTGGAATATTTCCCACCCATATAATACAGATGCAGTAGTAGTTCATAGCTGTGCGAGAGTACTACACGAGAATCTGAGACTGGCCAATCCGCTGCATAGTATCCTGCCAAGTTTCCGGCGATGCATAACCCCGACGAACCAGATCCCTGTGGCTCCAGACTTCATCAAGTATCTTTTGTCCACTTTTGCTGTTGTAGATTCCCAATAAGTGCAACCCCTGCCAGCGGGAGCTGATGTACTCACGCTGCTCTGCGCTTTCGCTACCCAGCTCCGACCCAAGCACGACAAGACACCAGCCCAGGTTTCCGCCCGGCCCCATGGCGTCAGGAACCAGGGTGAGCAACTGCATAGCCTCATCGAGTGACTGCTGAATCTCTGGCGTCAAGGGTTGTGCTGGCCCATGCGCGATACGGTGCACGTATATATGGCACGAGTGCCGAAAGATCTCGGCGGTAGCGATGGCCCGGCGACGTAGGTCTTCCCTGTCCATCCCAAGACTGGTAGAGAACTCTTGCGAGGAAGGATTACACGACAGGCCAATTTTGAGCTCTGCTGCCTCTTCGATCTTGGTGGCCCGGATCTGCTCCTGAAGAGCGGCGGCCTTTGTCCGAATCGCTTCGCCATCAGCCATGGGGTTTCTCGATTCCAGATGCAGCCTGGCGGCAGTGTACTAGGAAACAGTCAGTTTCATGGGATATGCAGATGGAAATCAAAGTCAAGGGCACTACTGCGGCAGGAAGTGATACCTCGCGAGGCAAACTGGGGGTGTAGAACATACCATAAGCTTCGGGAGCTGAGTCGAGCACCCAAACAGGGCGTCTAGCGTGTTCCCTTGATCTGACGCTGTGGTATTCATCCAGTCATCCAGCTCAGGAATCGTGGTCGAACTGCCAAGATTCACAGCATTCTGTGTCTCTACGAGGCAGACCCAGGTTTTCAGAAACGCGGCCACGTCCAAGAAATCACTACGACTTTGGATCCAACCTCGGATGGCGTTGAGATGGGTTTTCCAACGACTCGAACCAGAGAAGACCTGTTGAGCAACTTGATAAGCCTTGGGTGCTAAAGGTCCGAATGAGATCAAGCTTCCTGACAGTTGATCTTACCTCGTATGACACCAGAAGCAGCATGCATATCAGTGTGACGGGGTTGTTAGTCAGTTCGGGGTTATTGAACCGCCCACGAAGACCTTTGTATGCCGCCTGGAGGTACCCGCGAGAGGCGTTATCTGGCATGCGTTGCCAGCGGCTATGATGCGACGCCGCGACAGCGAGAACTGCGTCGTGGATGCAAGGCTCGGAGAGAGCCATTGGCATCAGTGATCGGTACCCGTTGCCGTCATGATCAATGGCGAGGGCGATTCTGGATATATTCTCTGCAAGCCTCACGTATGAATAAATGCGGAGCGTGGGCTGAGAAGGGTTGGATCCTACGTACGGAAATAATGTGTCAAGTAGAAGCTCTCTTTGGCTGGGCCCAGCGGAGACACTGCGGCCAGGCGAGCACTGTCGGAGCGGTCGGAGGCATGTGAGGATATGGAGTATCGCCGTTTGGACGAGGCGGAGGAGCGTCTCCTCTGCTTGCGGTCGTCGTTCGGTCCCAGCATGTGCGCAGGCCAAGATAGCCTCACTTGGAACCCGGAGCAAGTGACACGGTGCTCACGACAGGTTCGACACCCTGCACGAGTGTTAGACGACATCTATGGCAGGGAAACGGAAGACTTACCCGGAAGGGCGAGATCGCACTGCCGCCCGTGTTGGAGACAAGTCCAGCAGGCGCCCGCGTCGTTCTCGACTCCGGGGCTCAGGATGGTCTTCTCCATCAGGACCATTGCTGACCGGAGTGCAAGGCAATGTATAAAAGTGGCACGCACAGTCGACGGGCAGGTAAATGGATTATAGTAGGCAGATGACGCTGATGCCCCGGTGTTGGGCGTGTAATCTGAGCTCGGCGATGTGTCGGGGAGAGGGAAGACATTACCCCAGATAGCCGGGTTCCATGTGGTTGTCTGCAGACTGCTAGCCCCACGGCTTATCATCGAGTTGAGGCTAGTCACCCCCTAGCGTGACCCACCCCGATAGGATGCGGGGTTGGGATGGAAATCGGTTCCATTTCCGAGCTTGACTGTGTCATGTCGTCCCGTGTCCGCACCGTGTGTTGGGATGAACCAGGTCGGGGCATATGGACGTGTTTATTATTTCCTGACTACACCCTAGTCTACCCAGCAGCCAATATCCTCCACTGACACTAGAGATCGCGGCCATGCGACCGATGTCCTGTATTAATCTCTAATAAAGCCGTCCCCGTATGGCGCAAAGAAAAGATCTGGGCCCAGCAGCAGGTCTAGATCCAGCCCCACGCTCTCGCCCAGGAAGTCGGGGACCAATTCGGCCAGGTTGGGAATAGTCAAGTCGCCATTGGTTGGCCATCCGATGCCGCTGCCATCCATATCCATCCCGGCCGCCCAGCTTGTGAAAGCCATGTCGGAATTGTCGGAATCCTCGGGCGCTGCATCGCCACCCAGTCCCTGGCTTCCTCTCCCTGACGTCAACCCGGGCTCATCGAGTCCATTGGCCCAAGTGCGCGATGCATGCCGCGCTTGATCCTCGTCGTCAACTTCCAATTCGTCGGCCAAATGGTTAGTGTAGCTTTGGATCCACGAGACTTGGCTAGAGCTGTTGACAGTTGCCGATTGTCCCTGACTTTGGGGCTCTGGATTTTGTCGCTGCTGCGAGTTATTGACTGGCGCTAAGACAGGCCGTGGGACAAGCGGCACGAAGGGAGGTTCTTGTATGTCCGCATATCGACTGAAGAAGGAGGCAAATGCTGTCTCCGGCCCACTTTGTTGGTCTGGCAAAGGCGTTTCATGGCTGTGTGCGCGAAGTACTGCGTCCAACTAAATACAGACGAGTTGTTTTGGTCAGTTGACAACGGATTTGGATGATATGGATGCCCTCCACTTACCCATTCCTCAGCAGGAGCGTAGAATTGACGCACCGCCGCTAGAACAACGAGAAGAAACTTGAGGTTTTCTATAATCTTTGAGCATCCTTGCTGCGGGTTTGGATGCCGGTGCAGCTGATTGATTATCACAAAGACGCTTTGCATGCAGCAGTACCCGAGCAACGGCATTTGCTAACAACGACACGAGCTGTCAGTACGCATCCGCATTATGCTTGACAGATTTGGCTTTGTAGACTGGCTGTGTAACGTACCAGGAAGAAGCATCCATGCTTGACCACCTCTTGTGCTATGTGAGATATCGCTTCGGCGCTGGCCTCGCAACGATTGATGCGCTCCCTTAAAAAGAGGGGTGGCGCGCCAGGAAAGTCGATGCAGTGTGGTGGACTCGAGGACTCTTGCCCCGTGCCTCGAGGCTCGGGAATCGGTAGGAATACACGGTTTAGGAGAATATCACAGCACCGATGAACCAGTACACGCGACGTGTCGAGAGCCACGTCTTCTTCACAGCCTTCTTCATCTGTGAAACAGGGAGTTCCAGGGTTGTGAATGATGTACTCCTCGAGCCGGTTTTGCAAGGCCCTGAATTCTGAATCGGCTTTCCAGGCAGACGGATCCTGAGAGTCTAACGAGACAGAGCGGAGGTTATTGATGCGGGCCATGAGGCTCATTGCCTTGGCTAGTTGCGTTGCTCGTGAATCCTCTAGGGATGGCTGCACGAGTCCCAGGCGCATCATATTGTTTTGCAGAGCAGCATGTCCAAGGGTTTGAGTCATCTCAGCGATGGCGAGGTACTCTTCAACAGCTGCGAGACCGTTTGTCTCCTCTGGCATAACTTGGCTCCTGGCTCGACGGAGCTGCACCAAGCTCCTTGCGGTAGCTGAGATGAGATTCCATTAGCACACGTACATGAAATGGGAGGCTACCTACCTAGATTCAACCACGCCCTTTGACCATGAGAAGTCGCTGCGTCGTAATGGATCAGTACACACAACGTTTGGAGGTGGTCAAGCCTCGGCATATCATCCGCCAAGGAGGCCAGTGACGCTTTTGCCAGTGTCCAAAACGCCAGCCGCAGATGCGAAGCCCCATTTTTGTCTTTGGAAGCAACAGGATGCAGCGAGTATCGCATACTCGAAGTGCACATGGCATATATGAGGCCTTTGGGTGCCGTCTTGTTCTTTATCATTGGGAATAACGCCGATGAAGGAACCACGCGCTTAATGAGCGTATCGGAGCAGCGATAGAATAGCTCTAGTAAGTGGGCAACCAAGCCCACAACCCCGAAAATGCTGGGTTCAGAGGTAGGTTTGACATGGGCGTGGAGGCCAGAGGCCTGGGAGATGGGCACGCATTCCTGGTCGATAGTTTCCAGGTCTGCGCCGATGAGTTCCGCAAGCTCACCGCTCCACGTGCACGCATCGGGAATCTTGGGGTCCATTTCGTCCTCGTCCTGGAGTGCAGACTCTTCCTGAGAAGGACTGATGGCGTCCCCTGTCGCCACGACAACAGTTTCTAGGGTCTGAACAACGTCTGGGGGAGAGGGCCGTGAAGTCGTCGAGTTTGCGGATTTCGCCTCGACCGCCACTGACCCCCCATGGCTCGACACAGCGGGTTCTCCATTCTGGGGGGCAGGGGCAATATTGTGTATCACGCGCGGTGGCGGAGGACGCCGGGGCCGAGGGCCACGACGCCCTCGACTCTTGCTGTCAAAGATGCAGCTATGGTTGTTCTCGGCACAGAATGAGCAAGGATGCGAGCCTGTGCATTTCACCTGCGTCAAAAGCAACTTAGTGGAAAAAGATATTGTGCGGAGAGATGGATGGGAGCATACGCGATGCCGGCGACAGGCATCGCAAGCCAATGTCACCTTGGTGCGCTGAAAGGGCGCCAGTCGGACGTGTGTATGCGCCATGGCAGCTGGGGGAGTCGCATCGCTGCTTATTGGGAGTGTAATGGTCTCCATGTGACCAATTTATGATGGCTCCTGGTGTGATCTTGGATGAATACCGACTGCCTCTCCCTCACCTGGAATTGAGGGGCGGCAGGGGGTAGCACTGGCTATAGTGGCTGGTCCTGGTCCAATCCGAGTAGTCTTACCCAATTGGGCACTTGCAGAGCCAGCCAACTGATACGTGCCACTACCCTATACACAGGTCCCTGTCGCGATGCCACTGATCAGATACGTGGGTAGCTAAGCGAACCATCCAAGAGTGACTGACTGACTGCTGTTCTGCTACAGTACGAGCAGAAACGTGGCTTGATTGGTAGTAGTTGTATATGATGCATGAAATATAACCGCAAGCTATGTTACACAAACAGGGTAAGTAGGGACGTGCAAACGGAAAACGCTACCTCGATTCCGAGCAATGTGACACTAGGGAGCGCTGAATGCGAAGCCTCAATGTCATATCGCCACGCATCGGTAGAGGGAACCTTGCAGGGAGTCCGAGAAGAGTAAAGCATTTGAATGGATCGTGGGCTTGCTATCTGATGCCTCGACGCGTCCAGGTCGGGTGGTGATCAGACATGAGTTGCCCCACCTGGAAAAATAGGGCCAATGAGCACGCATGATGCCAAGTACCACCCATTGCCCAGTTCAGCCTAGTCTAAAGCTTGCCAATGAGCAGGGTACTGAGTCAAGGACGCAACCAGCGAGGAAAGGCCACGGGATGGCCTTGATATCTCCCGTTTCATTGATGTCCCAGTGCGATTCGAAGACCTGGGATCTGTATTCCTCAGAAACAGTATTTGACAACTATCGTGATAATTGGGAATCTGATATTTCCTCCAAGCACTGGGTCGCCAGGCTCCCCCCCACGCCCTGGAACGAACATCTCAATCCTCGCGACCTTCCAAAAGAAATCCCACCCCGCTGAAACGTTTCCTCCCATAAGCATACCAGCATACCACTGCAAGAAGTATCCCGCATCCCAGAACAACAACTCCGTAGTTCATGTTTTCAGCCGTGATGGGGTATAGAGTCGGGAAACACAAGAAGATGCTGAGGTAGAGGCACCATACGAGGGCAACGACGGCCACAGGGCGATGATACCGGCCCAGTGTAAACACACCTCGAGGCACATCGCAGTGCTTGAATCCCCACACCGCGTTTATGGCGATGGGAAAGCAGTAGGAGATGATCAGGGTAACTGTGCATGCCGACGAGATGCCATAGTAGGCTGTCGCATTACCGATATAAATCAGGCTAATGGCCGACATGAGCGCCCAGGTGGCTATCAAAGCTGCCACGGGCACCTTCTTCTTGTCGCTGATGCGGGCAAAAGCATCCGGGAGGCCGCCATCCCGTGCAAAGGACCAGATGACCCTGGAAGTGGCTGAAATGACACTCGAGCCCGTGCCACAGAAACTCAAGATGGGAAGAAACGACGTAAGTCCAATGGTGGCAGCTTGGCTACCTCCCGAAATGTTGTAGACGAGCTGTGCGAACGGACTGATTCGGCCGACGGGGCCAGCCAGGACGTTCTCGAGGTCAACGAAACAGAAGGCAATGGCGATAACCCAAGGGAACGTGGTGAGCCCGCTGACAGAAATAGTGACAATCACTTTGAGCAAGTCAGCGTGGTCAAGAAAGTGGAAGGACTATGGGCGGGTTGCCTTACTGGATCTTGGCAGATCTCGAGCTGCGTTGGACATTTCCTCGGCCATATGAATAGAGCTATCCCACCCAACTAAACTCACGGCCGACGTCAAGAGACCAATAGACCAAGCAATCTGTGCCCGTTTCGTTAGCTTCTAATGGTGGCCAGCTGCCGGCAGAACAACACAGTCTTACCCCAGGGCTTTCCCAGCCACTCAAGTTGGTAAAGTCTGTAAAGACATACTCGGCCGAGTTCTTGGGATTTGTATGAACGAGGAGATATATAGCAACAGTGAAGAATCCGAACACGTGGCCAAACATGCCGATATTGAGCAGATAATGAAGGCGCTTGATTTCGAAGATGGCGAAGAGTGTGAACAAGGACGTCAGGCCAACGACAATCTATTCGAGGTGGTTAGTTGGATAACCGCCACAACTTGTGGGAGAGGTTGTGATCAATCTTACCAAAGATGTATGCCATTTCTGATAGACATAGTCTGTACTAAAGAGTATAGCCCAAGCCTGAATCTGCATGGCCGTTGCAAAAGTGCCCGCGGTCGCGGATAGGATCCAGCCGATCATTGTGAGCCACCCAGCAAACCATGTAAAGATCTTGCGATACTGTGGTGGAGATAGCTTGGCAACGTAGTGGTACTGCCCTCCAGCCGTGGGGATCATGCTGGCGTACTCCGCGGTGCACAGCACAACGAACATGATTCCCACAGCGCAAGCTGCAAAGCCCCAGACGAAACTGGAACTGCCACCGCTTGTAAAGGCCTGAGCCGACGCCGACGCTACTGCCTCCCATGTAACGCTGGTACAGAACGACATGAAGAGGATTGACCAAATATTGAAGTTCCGCTCCAGCTTGGAGGGCACAACGCCAAGGTCGCGGAGTTGAGCGTCGTCGATGTCCGTGTTGCCGGGTTTGATCGACACGCGATCTTCCTCGGCAGACATCTTCTTGGGCTTTGAAGCCGCGTCGGTAGACAGGGTGTCGGACATGTTTCCAGGGACGAACAGCCTTGCAAAGATCAAGTTGTATGTAACAGCTTTTTCGAGGAATGTGAGACTGGTCTTGGAGGATGATGGGAAACTGGCGCTGGTGATATAACCCTGATTGCGCAACAGCCACGTACGCAGGCCTTGGGATTGCGAGTGGCTCAAGGGAATTTTGCTTCATTAGCTGGAACAGCTTGGCTCTATCTCGGCACATGCAAGCACACCCTGGGACGAACCCATGCTCCGCGCAGTGGCCCACTTCCCCGCACATTGGCACTGCCAAGGGCGATTCCACAGGTGGCGTTGTATCCTTGCCTGGTGGCAATGGCCATAATGCCGCGTAATTCCAGCCAATCACACAAAGTTCCTTGTTGATTACGACTAAAAGATTAGGTTTAGTCTAAAGCCCCTATCGTGGCCGAGACAGAGCTAAGCGATTCCAGCCAATCAAGTATAGTTCCAGTATCACAAGACTCTTCTCTGCTTGGTTAGACACCCTCCGCTTGGCTAGACTGCTGGCACGAGATTGCTGTAGGCATTGGATATCTAGATATAAACCAAGTGACGAACAACAACTGTTTGCCGACACGGTAACAAACACCACAACCGCACAACTCCACATCACCCCTGGTTAACACCGGTGCATCTAACCCAATATGAGTTCGGCTACTTTACCCTCATCCTGGTTCCGGGAGCCTCAGTTCTACGAGCTGGAGCGTCGCGCTGTCTTTTCCAAGACATGGCTCATCGTCTCGCACAAGTCGCAATTTGGCACTCCGGGCCAGTACGCCCGCTACAATGTGGCAGGCTATCCCTTCTTCATCATCTGTGACCGCCAGGGCAACATCAATGCCTTCCTCAACGTGTGCCGCCACAGAGCGTTTCCCATCGTGCACCAGGAAACAGGCAAAGCGAGCGTCCTGTCGTGCAAGTATCACGGTCAGTCTTGGCGGTACCAAATGGCTATATGGAGACGTTGTGACGGCTGACCTTATTAGGCTGGAGCTATGGTTTCAAAGGAAACCTCGCCAAGGCGCCTCGGTTCGACACGGTGCCGAAGGATCAGTTCAACAAGGATGAGTATTCCCTGTACAAGGTCCACATGCACATTGACCAGCTGGGCTTCATCTGGGTGAATCTAGATGCAGCTGAGAAGCCGAGTGTGACCTGGGAAGAGCAGTTTGCGGGCATTGATACTCAGGAGAGGATCACCAAGGTTTATAACATGGATGACTACGAGTACGATCATACTTGGTCCCTCGATGGCTGCAACTTCAACTGGAAGACTTTGGTCGAGAATTACAACGAGGTACGCTTGACTAAGATGCCATGCCTGGGGCTTGATGCTTACGAATGTCGTTGATAGTGTTACCATTGCTCTACAGCACACCCGGGGATTGCGCCTCACATCAAGCGCGACACCAAGTTTGACGTAGAGCCAAAGCTATGCTACATCCGACACTTGGGCGAGGACATGGAGGCCGGCGGAATTACTGCTAGCCCAACGTACATGTTCCCCAATTCCTCAGTCACCATCACCAAGCATTTCTTCTACACCATGTTCATCGTCCCGGTCTCGGCTACAAGCTCCACTGTCCGCTATGAGGTCTATCGCAACAAGAACTCATCTGAGCAGGAGGTCAAGGACGAGGTTGACTTTTTCAAGCAAGTCGAGGGCGAAGACAAGTGGCTTGGCAACAATGCCCAGATCGGCCTCAACAGCGATACATACTCGGCTGGCCCTCTCCACCCATACATGGAGAAGGCTGTCGAGTATTTTGAGACTGTTCTGCGGAGGATGCTGAAGGAGCATGTCGAGGAAGAGAAGACCTTGGGCAGAGAAATATGGCCAGCAAAGAGGATGTTGCAAAACGACCAGCTGGATGAGGACGAGTCGTTTTGTCGTGGAGTTTGCGAGTCATCAAAGACTGGTGAGGGGAACAATGTTTTGGCATGGTGACGCAACATGGTAGATACTCTAGTGAGGCGTGTTGTTACTAGGGCATAGGGATTCTCTTGTATACTGCGTCGTCGAGATAGTCGGAGGGTTGCAAATTGACAGCATGGTATCTATACTCGCTGCGGCCTTTCTAACTCACTACTTCGTCATGACATCAACTCATGATACAACAGTTCTTGGAGTCATTTCCTTTGAACTAAAATGGAACTTATGTAATTCTAAGGGTCCAACCCAGCTGCTAGTGTCTATAGTTTGGGTGTATGGATAGGTACTGTCGACTAGCAGCTGATCACTATGATGATGCAAAACAAGGAGCTGGTAAACTAAACAAAGCCAGAATTGTGTAAAAGTGATCGGCAAGTGAAAGCAGGTACGTTGAAAACGCAGTAAAACTACAATAACCAACATGTATCTGAATAAACGTAAGCTATTTGACTAGACTAACTGTCAGACACAGAGACCGGAGCTTGCAGCACATGCACCAACTTCTGTAGTGCGGCTGCCTTGTTCTGCTCCTCCCGAAGATTCATGATATCGTAGTTTCCCCCGGCAGGCAGCGAAAGCTCTTGAATGGTTCCTGGTTTGTTAGAAATGACCTCCTTGGCTATTCTTTCGTAGTTATCCTCCGCGGTCTTTTGGCAATCAAAATCCAACACCCAATCTAAGAGAGGCATAATGAGAGAATCGGGATGTTTCTTGACCATATCCAGAGTCCAATTATTCTTGTGGTAGATGTTTCTGGTCGAGATTGAGGCCTGGTGGATAACGTGAGAGCGATTGAAGCGAATGCGCTCGAATACCTGGAGCGCAAGTGGCACGTCGCCTTTCGACTGTAAATGCGTCTGGATTAGCGACAATCTTCAACCGAACGCTTGCAAGTTGACTGACCTTCTCCAAGCAGATTGCCATAGTTGCTGCATCCTCGACAGCCTGGCAAGCTCCGTTGGCCGACGTAGGCAAGTGACAATGGGCCGCGTCACCCATGACTGCCCCTCGTTTGGAAGGGGAGAGCCATGTAGTCAAAGGGTCCCGCCACACGAGTTTCTTCAAGACAACTTCGGTTAGTGATTGATGGGACGCGGTTTGCCAGCGCTTGAAGCTAAGAGGAGACAAGTGCTTACATAGTCTACCATCCGATCTTCAGGTGTCAACTCGACAACTCGTGTCCATACTTCCGGGAACCGGGCTTGGTTGAGGTATTTATAAACATCCTCCTTCTTGGCCGGAAAAGACCAGCTCTCTTGGATATCGGCGTCATCAAGATGGGTCAGGACCCAGGCACAGTCGCTAGCAGAATATTGTTAACATTTGCTCTGCGTAATAGCAACGATGCGGATAAGGATGGTCATAGTACATACCGTCCTTCGTTCCACGTGTAGATAAAGCCATGCATATCCTCACCGACCCAGAACCTGGTCGTGTCTTGGTCCTTCCTAGCGAGTTCGGCCATGAACGGGTCTTGGAGCATTTCATCGGTGATCTCGAAGAAGGCCCTGAAGATGGCGTAGCCGCTATTGACCCTGCTCTCAGGGAGGCCAAGCAGCTGTGACCGGGCCAACGATTTCGGCCCGTCACACGCAAGTACGACGTCTCCAAGGATCTTCTTGCCAGTGCCTGAGATGACGACACCTGTCTCTTGTCGGGAATCTTGTTGGGAATCCAAGTACTTCTCAACCCTGGAGCTGAAGTGCATCTCGATGCCGAGCTCCTTGGCATAGTTGTAGACAATCTCATGCATGGCCCCCCGGTGGCCGGCGAACGTGCCCTTTAGGTCGATGCCCTGGGGCCATGGATCAGATTTAAGCAAGACATTGTCTTGGTTGTAAAAGTCAAGAGTCTTAGCCCGGTTGACGCCAGCAGCTAGCAACTGTTCGCCGATCCTGCCGCCGTCCCACGAATCGAAGATGCGGCCTGCGTTGGGCACAAAGTCCAGCAAGTCTCCGTGAGAGCTGGCCCCGGGGTATGCTTCGACAAGAATCGGATGCATGCCGCGCAGCTGGCACTCTATGGCGGCGGTCAGGCCGCAGAAGCCAGCGCCAACAATCACCACTCGAAGCTTTGTTTCGGTGGCTGAGGGCATGTTGAGGTTGGGGAAATGAACTAATCGATGGAGAGGAATTGTCGATGTGCCGAGCTTGAAAGTTTGCCCACGAGACTCTGAGGATGGGAAGCAACGCAGTGAAGTCTTATTGCATTGACTCAGCGATGGCACTTGATACCAGCACTGAAAACGGGTGCATTTAGAGACCTGACTGGGTGGAGATTATCTTGACAATCTTGTCCCGATAGGCCCCCCGGTTGTCCAGGTTGCTTGTTATCTACCCTCCAGCCCCCGCGTGTGCTGCGTCCCATAGATGTTGGTGCTGGAAGAAACGCTGACTGGCTGTGGGATGTGGTTAGCCTCACAAACTACGGCGATAGACCCGCCCGCTATGGATTCGGCTACCAGTGGTATCTGCGGAATGAGGGGTGATGCCGGGGTTCTGCTTCGTATGGCAAAGATAGCAGGGAGGGAGGCACACGCCCTCTCCTAAGCAGTCACACGATGGCAAGACACGCTTCGGCTGCTATGATGGATCAATACATGATTGGCGAGCGTTTGTGGCTTGAGGTTCTAACCAATAATGCCTTGGTGATAACCAACTTCCCCGCACCACAACCGGATGCCGCGGCGCCCGCGCGAGGCGGAACGGAAGCTGCTTAGAGCTAATGCAAGGTCTTGAAGCAGGTAATTCCCATCCGGGCCAAGTGGAGTGAGTACAAGCCGTCGTCATTAGTACCTCACAGCGACACCTCGCGGCACTGAAGTCGCGATACCGACAGAGACTCTCTCTTCCTAGCCACCTCACCTTGGCCCCATCTTCACCAGGTCAAAAATTACAATGATTCAAGAAGCCTTAGTATTCTTGCGAACGTACTGGGGTTTGTTCCTGGTGTCGTCTGTCGTCGCCCGACTCATCTCAAACTATCTGAAAAGAGGGCTTGCCAGGGTACCAGGCCCATGGCTGCGCAAGATCAGCTCGGTCCCGCGCATTCTCTCTGTCTACAAGGGCAAGTCCCACGACGACGACATCGAGTTGCATCACAAGTATGGAAAGGTTGTGCGCCTCGCGCCAAACCTGCTGTCCATTTCCGACCCGCGCGAGATCAATCAGATATACGGCATTGGGACCAACTTCTACAAATCCCGATTCTATGAACTGTCGACGGCGTATGACGAGGAAGGGCTAGTCCCCGACACATTTGTTCTAACGGACAAGGTGGGTAACGTTGGCCAAGAGTATTGAGTCATACTGACGAACCAGGCTCTCCATACGCGGATGAAAAGGAACGCATCAAACGCATACTCAACGAATGGGCTGGTGCAGATGGAGGGCTGGATCAATCCAGTCACTGAGCGGCTCATCAACAAGTTGGATGCAGCGGCAGGGCAACCTATTGAGATGTCAAGAGTGTTCAAAGACTATGCCATGGACGCTGTCTTTTCTGTTACATTCGGGAGAGACTTCAATTACCTGGAGAAGGGTGACGTGCTGAAGATGTACGGCGTTCTAGAAACAGTCGCTGACTACATGGCTATTGTAAGTCCCAACCTGGCGCCTGCCCCCGGCCTTGTTTGGATCGAAACTGATACAGTTCAGTTTGGTCAAATTCCGTGGATCCACAAATTCATCCTGGGTCAGCCTTGGGTAGCAAAGCTGGTATTCGGAGAGGGCGGTGGTGAAAAAGAAATGTTTGAACTGGCCATCTCCGAGATCCAGGCTGCCAAGCAGAATCCTTCTCATGATGGGCCCATGACGTTTCTCCAGAGGCTGCTCCTGAATCAGTCCAAAGATCCAGCTTCCATCAATGATCGAGAAATCATGACCCACGCGTTCGGCAATATCGGTGCTGGGAGCGACACCACTGCCATTGCCCTGTCTTCCATACTGCGTCACCTACTGAAGAACCGCCAGGTATATGATAGGCTGTACGAGGAGTTTCGCGATTCCCTCCAGACGCCCGTCCAGTTCGCCGAGGCCAATAGACTTCCCTATTTCACCGCAGTTATCCAAGAAGCCCTACGACTGCATCCCTCGGTTGGCATGGTCCTCGCTCGCCTCGTTCCGAAGGAGGGTGCCGAAATATGCGGCTTCAAGATTCCTGCAGGCGCGGAGGTTGGAATCAATCCGTGGGTTTTACACCGCGACCCGGATGTCTTTCCTGATCCAGACACATTTCGCCCTGAAAGATGGTTGCCGTCAGTCACAGATGAACATCACCTTAGGCTTATGAACAGGTCATTCTTCACGTTTGGCCATGGCGCGCATACATGCAGCGGACGTTGGATCAGCTTGATGGAAGCGAAGAAGGTCATTCCGTCCCTTATGCTGGAGTATGATATGACGTTGGTGAATGAAAAGGAGTTTGGGTTTAAGAATCGTTGGTTTACGCCGCCGCATGGCCTTTTTGTCAAGTTTACAAAGAGAGTTAAGATATGAGTATAGTTTTTAGTGGTACATAGCTATCCGATTTTGAGATGTTAGATTTTGGTTGCTTCATGCCTTAGACACTCAGGGGTCGTTTGTTCTAATATTCGAAGTTGACTCACCTGGCTGTATCATGTTAAAAAGCACCTTGACTACGGCGTGACAAATACCAAACTGCTAAGAGACAAACTCTCCTCCTTCCCAATTGCGGAATTTGAATCCGTGAGCAGCTAGCTTGGAGGGTTGGGGTGCCATGGTTGTTGTGAAGGAAGAATCTTCAGTAGGATGTATATGACTGTGACAACATTACTAAGTTAGACGAGAGATGAAAGTGTGCGCGACATACAGCAGAGATTTCGTATCATGAACTTGTGGCTCTCAGGACGGAGCGGGAATAGACGGTTTGGGTTCCATGATGGCGTATGATACACATGTGCGAGAGACTATTCGGGCTTGTCGAATGGCAGACTATCTTGCTAAAGGATTGCACCAATTGGATATTATTTCTCGAAACAACGGATTCGATCAGACCAATAATACAATTTCCCTGGGTGCCGCCACCCCCCACCCCCCCTTTTAGTACCGTCACTATTCCGTTAAGGGGCACGTCGGTCCCATTTGCTTTGGCACCTGGTCAGAGTGTAAGCCAGACAGACGATACCACTCAACGGCAATGCGTAGGTACTTAGAAATAGAAGTAGGCCTTGGCAAATAGCAATAGTGGACAGGTACGTCTTGTAATGATACGCAAGTCATTTTGCCGACACTTGTTTTGCTAATAGAGTGGTGCATGAGTGATACATAGCATAGGGGTTCTTATTGACTCGAATAGGCTTATCGTTTCTTGTCTTCCCGCAATGATTCGTTTATTCTCTCATCATATATGTAATTCATTTCCGGCGATGCAGATGAGATTATTTCTACACTATGAATCTATGCACTCGCAAGGTGTCCGCGCTAAATCTTAGCAACTAAGTTAGCCGGGACCTTCGTTCCGTGTGAACCGCTTCTGGCATCCGTGACTACATTCCGCTGAAGCTCCATGACTTGTTCTGCTGCCTGCATGCCGGCTTGAACAGCGCCGTCAATCCATACTCTCCATCCGTCCGACCAGTCGCCGCTGGCAAAGAAGACCTGTCCATGGGGCTCCTGGAGTGCTGTGAGATATGCCGTAACAAACTTGGGTGGCAGATAGCACCATGACCCTTTAGAGAATTCATCCTTGGTCCAGTCGTGAGAGACCTGCAGTTATCGTTAGTCTTCCCGTCCTGGGTCATGCCGGGTGGGCTGTTTGGTGCGTGCTAGACTCACTATTCTCTCGATGGTTGCTCCCTTTCGCTTGTCCTCTGGGAGCAGATGCAACACAGCATCTTTAACCTTATCAATGTCTCCGATCTTTATGCCAGCCGCGCTGCTCGGGTCAGGCCCGAAAACAACTAAATGAGTGTTGTTCGCTGGTGTGAGTCGGTCTCCAAACGCAGCGACCACGCCCATCCCAGGGTCTGCCCAGGAGCTCCACGACATCCAGTCAGGCCCCTTGACATCCACATGAGCTTTGTTGCAAAGATTGATGGACCCTTGGCGCGCCACTTCCTGCTTGGCCTGGGATAAAGGCGGTGAGAACTGGGTCGAAGATACAACATTGAGAGGAATGGTTGACACAACTGCCTTTGCCTTCCAGGCTTGGCCATTCCGAGACGTGACCGTCACGATGCCGTCCACCTCTTCGATACGCATCACGGGAGTCTTGACACTGTAGGACAAATTGCCGGTCGATAGCGAGTGCCGAAAGATGCGACGGTGCAGCTCACTATTCCCGCTTCCGAGACGGGTATGCAGCGCAATTTCGTCAAGCCCAGTCGGATTGTGTGATCCCAGAGTCCACCATCGAAGAGCATCCAACAAGCCCATGCGATGCAGATCATTGCCTCCCATCTGGATCAAGAAGGCGCGCAATACATGCAGTTCGTCTCGAGTCAGCTGATGCTGTATCTGGTCAATCCGGTCTTGGCAGGAGAGTTGATCCCATGCTGCTGTGAGGTTTGGGGATTGGTTTGTTCCGAATGCGTACTTCCAGGTCTGACGGAGGCAATCGCCGTCCATATTCGCAAATATCTTGAAGACACGACCGACGATATCGGCCTAGAATATCCGTCAGTAAGCCATTGCGGACAAGGAGGGTGGGAGACTGGGATCTTGTGGCTGACTTCTTCATCGTGGGAGATATTGCGCTGGCCTTGTTGCGAAGTTATAGTGCAGTAGTCTTCTGCGCTGCCCGGGTTCTGGGTGACAATCCAATCATTATGCAGCCCGTACAAGAAGACTTCCCTGTAGATGTGAGGCATATGCCAGTGAATCCAAGTGCCGCCGAGCTCATAGTTGAACCCATCAATGGAACAGTTCCAGGTACGACCACCCAACCTGTCACCAGCCTCGATAAGGAGCGTCTTCTTGCCTATGACAGAGAGCCTGGTCAGTTGAAATATTTTTAAATACTTTATTTAAAGCATTATTTATATTATTAAATATAACAGTTTATATACCTATACTCTTTTCTTACGTTATTATATTCAAGTGCAGTAACCGTGAACTTTCTCTGCCGAGTCGGTGAAGTTGTTTAAAGGCGGGCATGGACTCAAACGCGGGACCAAGCTATCCACAACCCCGTCCTTTGTTTTCGATGGAAGGCTTCTGGAGTCGGAATCTGGGGTATTGCCGATGTGGCAATCTCGAAGGTGAGCGATCCTGGCGGTGATGTTCTCAATGACTGTGCCGGTACTGGCAGAGATTTGCAATAGGCTTTTAATTGCATTCATATTTCGATCAAGATACCTCCTCAACTTCACCGTCTCGCGCTCGCAGAGCAATCCCAGGCGAGTACACCTTTGATATGGGATTTCCTTGTTCCATTCAATTCATAGGTGCCACATATTAGCTACAGAGGCATTGTGCGGCAATAACAACTTCAGCAAGCCGCGCCAGGCCAACAGCGTGCACTGTTGAAGCCAATTGGTCAATGGTATCAACAGTTGCGCCTTAACCTTGATCACACTGCTCACTTGTTCCTGTAGTATAATGCATGGAATGGAGGCTGAGTTGAGGTATTCGCTCTTGAGAACAGACCACAAGTATCCTGAACAAGTATGAGTAGCATTCAATCGCAGAATAGCGCGAGATGGCAAAATCATACCACTTGCTAATTTTCAGGCCAAGTTCTCACAACCATGGAGATTTCTTCCAAGATATTCGCCTTCCTATCTTCAGAACACCAGCTCCCTTTGACGGAACCGACCGCGATTGTTTCCCATTCCTTGATGGTCAAGCTGAAAGCTTCTTGGAGTGCGCAATAGTTCTCCTGGATATACCCCCCAAAATATGCCGGATCGTCACTATTGATACTAAATCGTATTCCTCTCTGAAGCAGCTCCCTGACAGGGAAATCCTTTATGGTGTCAATACACCTCAGCCTCACATTCGAGAGCGGACATGTAGTGAGAAGGATATTTTCCGCTGCTAGACGGTCACCCAAAGCTTCATCCTCAAGGGCCCGTATTCCGTGATCTATTCTTTGTGCACCGAGGTTGTTCAGAGCTTGGCTCACGTATTGCGAGGGTCCTTCCTCTCCAGCATGGATGGTTCGTCTGATTCCTGCGGCTTCGGCCCTCTGGTACAGATCCTTCCACATAATTGGTGGGTAGGGAAGCTCTGATGAGTCCATACCTATTGCAATGATGGTGCCGTTGTCAAAGGACTTTCGAGCCAAGTCAAATGTAGCCATTGCATCTGTGATCGGCAAATGCTTCAGAAGACACATGACTAGCTCGATCGAAAGGTCAAATTCGGCAATGGCACGGCTTTTGGCCGCAGATAATCCATGCAGCACTGTTTCAAATGCCACGCCACGAGATATATGTGCTTGCGGGTCGAAAAAGAGCTCAATGTGTCGTACAGATTGAGATGATGCCTTGGCAAAATAGGCGTAAGCGAGCTGTTCAAAGTCCTCTGATTCAACGAGTGCGGACATGGCAATGTAGTAATAGCCCAGGAAGTCGTCCAAGTTCTGGAAATCCTGGTAACGAGCGTGTAATTTAGCCGGAGAGTCAAATGCGTCGTCTTTCGGCAGGGCAATCCCATTCTTCTTGGCTAGGGAGAATAGCAGCTCGGGTTCCAGTGAACCTTCCACGTGAACATGGTGCTCGCATTTTGGAAGTCTGGTTAAAAAGTCGTGATAAGGGGTTTTGCACATTCTTTGCGATTGATGATAATGTGAAATTGGATTAATAGGACAAAGTGTTCGCTGTCGTGGATGTATAACAGTATTTAAAAAGCAACCAGAGGCCCTAAATTTAAACAACACTACATACTCATATTACTAATTACCATGTCAGAGATAATAGAGAGAGCCTAACAACACTGTATGGCCTGGATCGGGTCCAATGTAGGCGTGGGCTGATTCGATGGTTCTTAGTGGCATGCTAAGCCCATCCAGAATTGGTCTCCGGGCCAGCTTGGCAATCTCGACCGAGCAGCGGGAGCTAGTCCGTGGAGCCCATATGTCAGATGAGTCATGTCTGGTCATTTTGCAAGAGGCTGAATCGACCATCAACCCACCAAAACTATAGTGAGTTGGTCAAGGTCAGCCCAAACTACATAGAAATTCAAAGGTAGCGGAAAGAGAAAGGAATTCGAATTCCCTTCCCCATATCCCGGTAAATGGCATGCTAAGAAGAAAGAAGAAAGAGGAAATGGGGTTGCCATGGTTGACCTCCATCCGGCAGGCGTTCTTTTAAATAACATTAGAAAATTACTGTAAACTAGAGAGACGTTGCACTGGAATGGGAACCAAGGGAAGTTGTGCAATACCACGAGCGCTCGCTGATGAATCACAATTTTGTCATCTAATAATCAGATGTGCCGTCTATATTTTCTTCACGCCACCCGTGATGGAGTGTACTAGGAGATCGCAAAACCGAACTGCGTCAATATCTCGTGCTGCCTTGATTTTTGTTTCATCCTTCCATCGGTGCTCCGGCCGCTCCCTTCTATCCACAATTGTCTGGCCTAGACTCAGGGAGCTTTGCGTCTCTACAGCCACACTGATCTCCTCGCAGACCACCAGCGTTGGGTCGATTGCAACTGCCACAGCTACTGAGTCAATCAAGCAACACCAAGAGGCAAAGCCGAGAGATTTGCCAAATCCTACCACGTCAAGGAGGAACTTGGCGCTTGCATTGTTGCTTGGATGGCCTGTCGTCGTTGCTTCCTGCAGTGACGCACGATGTGCCATGGATAGCTCCATATCGGGCCGCGTCGTAATGTCCAGTCCCAGGGCGATAAGATTGAAATTGGCCTTGAACACAATGTCCGTGGCCTCGGGGTCCACGTACACATTCCACTCGCTCACAGGGTTATCACCCGTTGCTCTGACAGACCCTGCAACATTGAAACCAAAAGATCCGCCGATGTAGTAGACTGCCGTCACCTTCTTTGGAAGCTCCGGATCTTTGGCCAGTGCCAAGGCTATGTTGGTCATTGGTCCAAGGCATATTAAGGTGATGCCTACGTCTTTGTGCGTCTCAACAGTCTCCAGGATAAGGTCTGCTGCAAATTTGCCGGTATCTGCTAGGCCGCCTTCGTCTGTGATGCCCAAGTCCCCGAGGCCATCCGCCCCATGAGAAAAGGGATCTCGAGGATACGGCCTGACTAGAGGCTTCAGGGGACCACGTGCGACAGGAATACGTCGTGCCTCTTCGCGTCCAGACAGATGCAGGATCTTTCGCGCGTTTCTAGCGCATGTATCTGCTAACAAATTGCCAGACACCGTGGTTATAGCTTGGACATTGAGTGAAGGGTGGGAAAGCGCGAAGAGAATGGCGACGCCATCATCGATACCGGGGTCGCAATCAATGATAACGTTCTTTAGTGGCTTCGTCATGTTGAGTTCGAGGATAGGAAAGAAGAGATGCAGATACAGACTAGCAAGTCGAAATTGCAGGGTTCGCTGTACTTTATGCTCACCAGAGCAAATCTCCCAAGCATTACCCCACAATGGGCACTTTACTATCAGAATTGGGAACCATCCACGTGAAAATTGCGGCGCATTTTCTCCAGGGACACACTCGGTCGGATGGCAAAGGCCGGGGCTGCTCCCTGCTCAGCTCAAATGGGAGTTTCCCTAGCCCACCCCACTAATCCTTATCAGGTTTAAGATACTCGGGTGAGTTTACAAACTTGTCCGGCATTGTGGATACCGCCCTCGGCTGAGTTCAAAAACTCGTCCGACTTGATAAAGCCTTTCCGAGGGTTATGTGGACCACAAGATTGTGGATGCCCAAACCATTTCCTCAGCTTGCTGGGATGATAAGGGCCAATGAGGCAGCAGGTATATATCCAGATGCAGTCGCTGATCCACTTCATCATCCTTTCGAAGTAACTGTGCTACACACGCCTCGCCTTTGACGATTTTATTGGTCATCTCAACAATGGGTTTCACCAAGAGCCAGCGCCTCATGGCGGGTGTTCTGCTCACTGCCATCTTCAATGGATGCGTAAGCGTTGCCGGCTGCACCCTTTCCCGGTGTCTTTGCTGATTTGTCCTTCTCTTTGCAGACCATGGGTTATGATCAGAGCATGATGAATTCTGTGAATGCGCTCGAACAGTATACTGAATGTGAGGTTTCCGCTGTGGTATGCCGCATGGTGCTAATTGACAATACTTGGCAGACTTTAAATTGGATTCTGGGCTGCTGGGACTCAACGTTGCAATCATCAATGTCGGCTCCGTCCTCGGTGGTTTGTTTGCGGGCCAGTTTTCCGATGCGAAAGGACGCAAGTGGGGAATCGCCTTGTCCGCCGTCGTCACCTTCGTCGGTGTGGCAATCCAGGCAGCTGCAGTGCACAGTGAGTTAATACTCGATAGGCCAGGAGGCAAATCAGGGCTAATGTGGAGGAACAGACGCGATGTTTTGCGTCGGCAGACTCTTGCTTGGCATGGCCATAACCATCAATGCGACAGCTGCCCCGATTTGGGTCATGGAACTATCTCCGCCAAAGCATAAAGGTATTGGTTGATTTGTTAGTTGACAGTGAATTGATACTGACAGGAGGCCTCAGGCTGGATGGGTGGTGTGTACATGGCGTCATGGTACCTCGCGGCCACCGTTTCATCTGGAATCTCGTTGAGGACATACACCATCCCAAATACCTGGTCGTGGAGAGCACTCTCTATTGTGAGTCATTTTGGGCATGCTTGTGGGCTGCAATTACTAACAGATATAGGGTCAAGCTGTTCCCTCCTTGTTGGCATTGTGTCTACTACCGTTTATGCCCGAGTCACCCCGTTGGCTTATTTACCATGATCGTCCGGAGGAGGCTTTCCAGGTCTTAAAGGACGTCCACGGCGACGGAGAGGAATCTCCTCTAGTTGTATCCGAGTTTCAACAAATCCAGGACACCCTCAGCTTCGAGAAAGCGAACAGCCAGCCGTGGACAACTTTGATCTCTCCTAGTGAGTTGAACATTCCGGGCAACACCTAGCGTCCAAACCATCAGAACGAGGCTGACTTGTGTTTCAAAGGCCCAAATCTCAGGAGATTCATTCTTGTGCTATTGATCAACATCTTTGCTCAAATTGTTGGTAGCAATATTGTGTCTTCGTACCTCAGTACTGTACTCAACATCGCGGGAGTCAGTGACACCCACACTCAGCTTACAATCAATGTGAGTACCGGCAGATATCCAGTCCTTGCCCCCTTGGTTTACTGACAGGCAAATTAGGTTGCCTTGAATGTCTGGAACTTCTTTTGTGCTATAGCTGGCTCATTCCTCATGGATGTCATTGGCAGGAAAGTGATGCTGAAGTGGTCTGTCATTTTCATGATCATCTTCCTTTCTTTAATGGCAGTACTTTCGGCGGTTTTCGGGGCAAGCTCTGATAACCAGCAGGGGAAAAACGCTACCGTTGCCGTAGCATTCTTGCTACTAGGCACATACAGTGTTGCATGGACTCCATTGACCTACACTTACCCCATTGAAATTTTGAACTATTCTCAGAGAGCAAAGGGAGTGGCTCTTGGTCATTCGACCTGCTTTCTTTTCGGTTTCTTAAACCAGTTCACAACGCCTATCGCTATCGAAGCCATCAGCTGGAAATATTACATTGTCAACGCGGCCTGGAACGTGGTCGTGGTTGGCCTCATTTGGTGGCTCTTCGTGGAGACGAAAGGATTGACCTTGGAAGAAGTGGATGAACTTTTCGATGGAGTAATTCACACAGAGGGCATCCGCATCGGTACCGGCGACAACCTGGATAGTGTGTTGAACAAGAAGCAGGAAGCTGCTGTTGAAGCCTGAGTAATGAATGCAGAAGAGCACCCATGGGGACTCTGGGTATTAGCAACAAACTCGATAATTCCTGAATAACACATGGTATCATGACGATAGATGGCTCGCATTGTCCGACTTTCTCCAACCCATTATACAGTTCCAGGGTGGAAGCATTTGTTGCTGATTCTTTTGTAAATGAGTTGACACGTCTACATTAAAGAGAGACTATCACTAAGTCGGTGTATTGAGAACCAGATATCACCCGTAAACGATGTATAACTAGTCTAAACACCGAAGACGGTTCTGAACCATGTAGAAAAGTCGACATCAACGCAACTCGCATCCATGGTATAATCCGCATCAGGAGTCCACCCAGAATGGGCAGCAACATCTCCCTGCACAAAACTCTCCCCTATGAATTCAGACACAATCTTTTGAAGGTCGATTCGAACCTCCGATTCGGGCCCTGCCTGCGCCAAATTATGCCTAATGGGCATAAACATAGAAAGTTCATCAACCCCAGGATGACCACCGATGGATAGCATGGTATCTATCAGTCGCATCCCACGGTTAGCTATAGTGTCCCCTCGACGACTAGCGAGCAACTCGCGCGTGGACTGGACAATCTCACGGCACTTAACCGCTGCATCCTCGCTCGAACAGTCCTTTTCCGGGTAGAGGAGGTCCAGACAAAGGATGATGGACGCTGTAACACAGTAGGCGGAGTGCTCCCAAAACCAGACCTCATTCAGGGAAACAATATTTTCATACTCGCGAACAATTGTCATAGCAGCACCCACGCACGTAGAGCGTGTGAATGGGTAGTACTGGGTCTGGAAACAGGCGAAGATGAATGGGCGATGGATCATTATCACCATTTCGGCTGCTGTAATGGCCAGGCTTCGACGGGCAGTATCTAGCCAAGGCTTGGCCACCATGTTTTGCTCGGAGATATCCTCTCGCAACAAGAAAGCAGGAATTTCCACAATATGGTTGCGCATGGCGCGGTCATTACGGATAACATCTCGGTATTGCTCGTGAATTGGCTTGCGGCTCCACAAAGGCCCGGACTCACGAAATAGCCTGGGTATAAGTGTGGCAACTGTATCTTTGCGTTAATATGGCTTGTCTTTGAGGATGATAGGAAAAGCTCGAGCCCTTACTAAGAGCAATAGCCCGTATGTACGAAGTAATCGTCGGTACATCATTGTTGCGTTCTTCAAGGTCATGGTCATCGCAGTTCTTTGGCAAATCAGTCAAGCAGTGCTGAGGATTGATGTCTTTTACTGTCAGCATTATAATCGTTAAAAGCTTCCACAGGTAACTTACTGTAAGCATCCGTAAAGCATAACCCAAAATGATCTTGTATTATGAGTTGCCACCACACTCGCTTGCCGATTTCAATTTCGACTACCTCGTGCCACCACACACTGTCTTCAATGCCTGATTTGAGGCGTTCGGTGATTTTATGCAGACCCATGTACTGTGAGAGCCTAATTGCGGCAGCCGTGAGCGTTGCACCCAGCTCGCTAAAGCCTAGACTGTGGGCAACCTCGTTTGAGATAATTATAGCTTGAACGGAATACACTGCACCTGTGAGCAAGTCGGTGCTGCTGGTGGGACAGAAAAGCACTCACTGGAAACGTCTTCCAGGAAGTTCGAGGAATAAAGTATTTGAACGAGAAGCCTAAAGAATCGTTCGGCAGCGTAGTCATCCACAGCTGGATTCAAGATTAGATTGCACAAACAATCTATGTGTACTTAAGGAAGACTCACCTATGCCTAAAGCAGCTTGAAGCTGGGAGTTACTCTGAAGCACCCATGTTGTGCTCTATTCCAAGAGGTCAGTGTTGCCAACACAACATGACTCCCCAAAGACAATACTTGCACTTAAAACCGCCAGATATAGCGCCATCCATGAAGGATGGCGGCACTCATCTGTCTTCCAAAACTGCTCGCACTGCTCCAGAAATGTAGGAGTATGCAGAACGCCATGATGCCATGCCAGGTGGGATAAATGGAACCTGACAATGCTTGTAGACTCTGCAATCGATGGTAGCAGACTAGGATCTGCATCGATACCTGGTACGTATTGAGAACCATGAATCGGAAACGGCGGCGATACCGATGAGTCGCTATTAATTGAAATCATTTCTGATGGACTTCGATGACTCCAGCAATCACAGCGTCGGTGCGGATAGCAGCCTCCATAGTGCCGGCCCCAAGCCAGGCTCTCCAGTATCACAATAGCTCTGTAATCCGAGCTCTTCTCCTTCTCGGGTGTTGCATTTTCCGAATCCAAGTCTTGTGCGTTTCTTGCTGTCCAAGGGCTTATGATGTCGCTGTTCGGATGGCTTCGCATCACTACATCTGAAACAGTCGTACGAGTTTCGGGTTTCCCAGACTCCAGAGCGAATATTCTGCTATTCACTTCGTTTGCGACGTCAACAACTGTTACCCAAGGGTCCCGCATTTTAGCTAGGAGGGCTTTTAAGAACATCAACTCCTCTCGATGCTTAGTAACGATGTTGGAAATCAGAACCCTTTCTCTCGTGCAGGGCACACCCGCACGCTTGCAACGCGCACACGGTGATTGCTTGTCACATTTGAGTTTCCGTCGCGTGCATTCTATGGAGTTGTCTCAAAATGTCAGAAAAGTGACTGCGAATAGGCTATGATGGAAGAACGATGGGAGAGGGCGATTTATAGTGATTCATACCTTGGCACGCCAGTGGTTGACGTTGCGCGATTCGAGGCTCTGAGGGCGAGGGTTGATGTCGAGGTTGCATCAACTGAGGATCGTTCTGGTCCATTATGGCCTCGAACAAAGCCAATTAAGTATATTTTTATAGAGTTATCAGCTTTAAGTCTGCGCGCAGGACCTTAAACGCGTTGGGAGGGTGCCAGGGTTGAAGTATTTCTTAGTATTGTGCCAAAACCTGATATTAATATGTCGTGCAGTTGAGCAAGGACCCCGCATCAAGCGAGCGCACGGAATAATATATACCCGAGCCAAACCGCGAGGCTGGTGTAGTGACTACTGACGGACCGGACAGGGGTCTCAGTCGTGCTATTAGTCAAGACGCCGGGTAGGTCTATAATAGAGGGCTTTTATGTCACAACCTACCCTAATGCACGATGCCCTGACACACAGCGTTAGCTGTCGGATCCAATGATGATGATGTATTATCTGCGTGCTTACCCCGCATCTTGGAGGGGTCATGCGTCATTTTATAAGCTAGTCATTTACATGATATGCTCTTAATGAGAACGAGGATGCGCATCCTCCACCCAATTGCGGGCCTGGCCACTGATTGGGCCCGACGCGCCGGGCTTTGCTGAGCGCCGTCCCTAGCGACTCCACGAATTCAGTGCTGAAGTCGGCGCGTAGAGCATCTCCGTGATGTTGAGACGGAACCGGGATCATGATGGCTTGGGAATGGTCTGCAAGATCATTTCGGAACATGGAATACGTTGGGGTCGGAACCAGGTTGCCCTGCCCGGCATCAGGCCACCGAGGACAAGTAGCCGTTTAAAGAACAGGTTTAAGATTATGAGCTACTCAAATAACTCATGCAGTTGCCTTATCCATATCCGAGAGGATAGTGACATGAAGTATTACAGTGGAGACTCTCCATACTGTATCGTGAGAACAAACCTGGCCCCCTCCTTACACCTAAATATGGCCATCAAGTATCGTGTGACTCGGGAAGACCCTCTACGAGTCCATATCCATCGAGCCCTAGAGCGAATTCATTAGTAAATTCATGCCAGACGTAACCTGTGAGTTAGGCTGTGACTTACGTATCGGGGACGCGCATCCAGTGCCTCAGCGTAGTACTTGTCAATCAGGCTAACCCTCTCCGCATTACGTGGCACCATGTTGATGGGCATATTCTCGCCGGCCATGCCCGGAATATAGTGAGCAAAGTCGTTCTGATTGATGGGGAGTTTGGCTCGCTTTGCAGGCCTAATGTCAAATCCCCAAGCGATGCGCATGATTGCGATGGCGAATGAACGCTCAGCCACATGAAGACCAGGGCCTATTTCTACTGTTAGGCTCTATTGTTTGCTGATTGAGGGGCATGGGGCGTTAGCAATACTCACAAGTTCTGCGTCCAATGCCAAAGGCAAAGTGGTCTCTCTGGGTGACATCAGACAGGTTTGCGCTCTCTTGGGACTGACGCTAGGTTAGGACCCGTGGATAGAAAGAAGCTCCTCTCGGCAAACTTCAATACAGAGGGATTTATCGAGGGCAGTTGCTTACATTGAGCGAATCGCCTGCATACCGCTCGGGGTTGAACTCTCTGGCATTCTCGTAGACAGCAGGGTCGTGGCCAATTGCCCTATCAATCGGAGAGTTAGATACGACAACCCAAGTATCTCTATTGACAAACACTCACCAAGTGTTGAGCTTGAGGCGCGCCCCCTTGGGAATCGTGTAGCCGTCAAAATTGATGTCTTCTGTCGTGGCGTGGGCAAGCATTCCTAGCGAGACCGGCGGGCGCAAGCGCCAGGTTTCCTTCATGACGCAGCGGATGTACGGGATCTCTGCAAAGTCAGTCCACATGGGCATTCGGTCAACACATTGCTTGTCTATTTGGCCCGAGATTAGCGTTTGATTCAAGGCACTAGGCGTTGAACGAAGGAGTACTGACCAACGAGCGCTTGGATCTTGAGAAATTCCTCTCTGTTTGCAAGCATCAGTTCCATAAAGGACCATGTAGCAAGGCGACTCTGTGGCAAGTGTGTTGGTTAGTGATTCGTCCTTCAAAGACGGGAAAATAGGGTGAGCAATACCGTGTCTGCACCACCGAGAACGAGCATCAGTGCTAGATAGGCCATCTCTTCCTCCCTTCCATTCGTCTTCTTGTCTTCAAGAGCTCGTGAGACGAAGCAATCGGGGGCGCGATCCTCTCTCATAAGCTTCTTCAGGTACTAGAGCACGGAAGATGTCAGATGAAGGCACAGCTGTGGAGTTTAGTGGGCAGATGAGACACGTACTTGGACTCTGTCCATTGACCACTGCACATCTCGTTTGAATCGAGAATCTCCAGCGATCTGTGACTTGCGGAGGAAGTTGGGGAGGAAATCAAGGCCAGGAAAGCTGTCGACAATCTCGGCCCCAGGATTGATGCCTAAAACCAGGGTAAGCAGGGTGTTGAGGTTTTGTGTGATATCTGGTGGATGAGATTTGCGTCATTACCTGCGATCTGAGCGGCACCAGTGTCTGAAGTCATTGTTAGGGCCTTTATGCTTTGGCGAATAGATGTGTGAGAGAAACTTACCATACAAGTATGGGATACAGGCACTGTCGGAAGTCTTGATCTATCATGGTGCAAGAGCCGAGAATCAGCACCGAAGACAGGGCTCGTTTCAGATATACCGCGTGTACCATACCTCTAGTCCGAACAACTGAGTGGCGAAGGTGCTGTAGATGTATCGGCCGATCTGGGACCACAGGCTCAGCTGGTTGTCCGTCCCAGCTGTCGGGTCGTGGGCGACTTCCCACATGAACTTTAGCACCTCGAACTCGAGGAAACTGGCATAGCGTCAGCAAGGTGTTGCGCGAGCGTATGGGAGACTTGGCTATACGTACGGAACCGCGGCTTCGGCTTTGGACATGCTGGTGAGATTCTGGTTCGTGATCCGTCGTTGTTCCTGTGTGAAAACCGATCAGAAATCGCCACTGATAATGGGCTGCCGAGGCTACTTGCTCTCCATCGTGGGCTGCTGGCTGGGAGCAGGAGAAGGTTCCAGCTGCCGCAAATGTGCTCACAAGACACGATCCACCTTGGGCGCTCAGAGCTGATGGCAGTGTTGGTGTCCATGATGGCCTTTGCGGCGCGACGGCTGTTGACGTAGTACTCATCTTCTAGTCCTGAGCGGACCAGCATGAGTTCTCCATGCTCGCGAGCCCAACGCTCAAAGAGGAGGTGGATCTGATTGCTTTTGGCGGCCTGGATGATGTCGCTGATGTTTCCGAGGATAGGCCAGCCCTTGGGTCCAGGAGGTGAGTTCTTGGGTCTCTGGGAGATCGACAGGCGGAACACTAGGGCACCGATCAATGCAACCAGCACGATGACGCGAGGCTTGGATAGCAGCACCGCGAGGTACGATTCGGTCTGTGGTGCTTCCATCTTGGCGGATGCGGGGGGGGATGGAGTTGACAATGATGTCAAGGAGTAGGATGAGAAAACTACCAGGTTGGGGTTAGGTCTGGAGGTTGATGGGATGGATGCAAGGCTACAATGCGAGTGGCATGGAAACACTGGCCACGACATATATGCAGACTGTTGGGGCCGGGACAAGGGACTACGCGACGCGATAGCAGCGCCGCATGTCCGTCCGAATCCAAGAACTGAATGCCGCATGCCAGCTGCTACACGGTGCGAACGACGTGGGCAGCGGGCGGGCGGGGGAATGTCTCGAGCTGGCGATTGGCGGCGATAGAGCACCCACTGACACTGACATCAATCGCGGGCGGCGCAGTGGTGGGTGTCCCGACAACAGCGACGGCCCCTGGGCAGCCTAGGTCTAGCCTCCCAAGCTCAGGAGATCGTACGACCAATAGCCGGGCGGCTGATTCTGATTCGCAACGCGGATGCAGCGCGGGCCAGTGCCGTGCCACACGCTTTTCGGATCCCGATATCCCGTGGTGATGCCGTCGATCCGGCGCTACCAGGAGGTGGGCACCCCAGATTGCTACCCGGCCCCACCCCGAGATTGCGGGCCGGGATTCGCGGGACTCGAGCGACCGACCTACCCCAGACAGACCTCCACGGCTAACCTTGCAACGAGGATAGGATAACGCTGATGCGGACTCCCTGCACCGGCGACTCAACGTCTCTAGCATGTCCGTCTGAGGAGCGACCCGTTGGTACAAAGCTGCTCCGACAAAGCCCACACCACACAACACAGCCCAAGTCCACGCCGCAAACGTTTCCTACTGTTCCTCGAGCTTTCTCCACACTTTCGCTGCGATGGAGTCCCCATTTCCTGACATTGGTGCTTTCTTGCGAAAGTTCAAGGGCCCGGGCCTGAGTCTTGATGTGCAATGGGAGGACAAGCTCTGGGCTCTGGGCCTGTCCCTTGCCGTCGTGCTCTGCTCTGCCGGCTTCTTCGTGCTGACCAGAGGGCCCGCCGACGTCAAGGTGCCTATTCCGTTGTCGTCCGAGGACCCCAGCAAGAAGAGCAGGAAGAATGCCTACTGCTTTAATTCGAGGGCAACACTCAACCAGGGCTATGCAAAGGTACGGCCCATCACAGCTCGAGGTGTGCGTCCCACCAAATTGACCATGCCACTATAGTACAAAGACAAGCCTTTTGGTGTTGACGCCATGGATGGTAAGCCACAGCCTCAAAAAAGGCACCTGCCGGTCATCATCGTCGCCTTTGCTGACAGGCCAATCAGGTGTCAAGTTGATTGTCCCCATCAACTTCCTCGAGAAGCTGCGAAGCCACCCGGCTTTGAGCTTCCAACAATCAATCAACAATGTAAGTCGTACTCACGCGCGGCGATGTAGATGGAGGGCATGAAAGCATGCTAAGCATCAGAAACAGGACCTGCTGCTCGACTACACCCACATCGGCGCCGTCGACCCCAAAGGCGTCAACCTGATCCACAGCAAACTGAACCCCGCTCTGCGTAGGATGCTTCCCAAGCTTTCCTCGTCCACTCATTGCCTGTTTGCTGACGTCCATATACAGCCGTCTTCGTGCCCCAACTACACGAGCTTATTCGCAACCACATGCCCGTTGCCCTCGGAAAGGTGGCCAGCTCAGGTGAGTACAAGAGAGCTGCTGGGATGAAGGATGTGTGCAATGGCGCTGACTCAACATGGTTATCCAGATTGGACGGCCACGCTGCTTCACACACCGGTCACAGCCATTGTCTGCAGAGCATCTGCATACGTCATGCTCGACGAGTTTGCCAGTAATAACCCGGAGTGGCTCGAAATCACCGAAAACTACGTGATTGAAGCTGCAGGCTACGCCCAGATCCTCAAGACGTGGCCGCCCTTCCTCCGCCCGCTGGTGCACTTCTTCCTGCCCAACCGGAAAGCGCTGCAAAAGAAGCGAGAAGCAGCCAAGAAGATCATCAAGGACACCGTCGATGCCAGGGAGCAAGGACAGAAGCCAGGTGGCCCACCCACCATGTTTGACCACCTGTTGACTGTGGAGAACGGCACCATTGACACTCTGGTCCAGAACCAGCTGCTTCTAGCCGTGGCTAGCATCCACACAACAAGCTCTTCCACTCTTCACTGCCTGTATGATCTCGCCGCGCACCCAGAGTACATCCCCGAACTACGAGAGGAAGCACAGCAAGTCGTTGCCGAATGTGGCGGCACGCTGTCCCGCGATGGGCTCAACAAGCTGCAAAAGCTCGACAGCTTCATGAAGGAGAGCCAGCGGCTGTGCTCGCCCGATCTCAGTGTGTAACCTTCATCCCTCAGTCGATGGTCAATAATATGCACAGTCCCACTGACATTTCTGCTTTCCATAGCCACCTTCCAGCGTTTGGCCACCCAGCCATTTTCTCTCCCTGACGGCACGCATGTTCCTGCAGGAACAAAGCTGGAACTCGCAACCTGCTCTGTCAACATAGATGAAACCTACTTCAAGGAAGCGGATAAGTTTGATGGCCTTCGCTTCTATAGGCGCCGCCAGGACGGCGAGCCCAATCTAATCTACACCAGTGTCGGTAAGACGAACCTGGGCTGGGGTGTAGGCCGACACGCATGCCCTGGGCGGTTTCTTGCCGACATCGAGATCAAGCTTATGATTGTGGAGCTGATTCTCCACTACGACATCAAGAACCCCGATGGCCAAGGCCGGTACAAGAACCATGAGTTCGAGGCCATTGTCTTCCCGGACCCGGAGGCAGTGATAATGATGAGGAAGGTTGACTAAGTCGGGCTGGGGTGGCGTGGCTGGGTTGCATATTTTTGACAAGGGAACTGAACTATCCGAGTCAAGGAAGACCAATGAGCTCATTTTATATGTCAATTGCGGTACTAGGTTTGGATAGCTGAAGGAGAGGGTAAGCTGGACCCAAAGGAGGAGAAATAGCAATTGCTTAGATTTATGTCTTCTACTTTACAACCATGAGGCGTCGATACATTGTGCCCTATCTTATCATTCAGAGAGGATTCTCAAGACGATTGCTGACTGCCTAGACGAATATTTACGGGGAAGGAGCTCTGTCAGAGGAGCGAACCCTGTCGCTGAACTGGGCACTGAGGCTGAGATGCTGGGTACATGACATGAATCTACTGTGATCCTTGCAAGATCAATCCTGGGCAACACACTTAAAAACCCTGCAAGTCCGGACATTGGGACAACCAGATCTCTTGATTTATATTTGGTCAAAAAGTTCACATCTTCGACACCTCTATACACTACCTCTTTGTGCTATGTGCTCTTGCGCTTGGCATCTTTGGCGAACTGTTGCAGAAAAGACCCAATCATGCTGTTCGCCTTGGCATCGCCCGGTGGAACCAGCTGGCTGGCAAGCATTCCTGCAACTCCAATATCCCGGTTCACGAACCATGAGAGGTGAGGCATCCCGCCCCACGCGAGGGTGTTGGCAGGCAGGTTCTCCGTGTCCTCGTGCGTAACGATGCCGCCGATGGCAAAGCTTAGCCTCATATTGCCCTGCTTGTTCTGGGGGGCACCTCCAATTAGGTTTACATACATGAACTGCACGTGTTGTCCAGTTAGTAACGAGAGTCTCGACTGCGGGGAACTCTGTTTGCTGGCTTACCGGCATTTTGAGGAGTCCGCCGTCAACGGCGGGGTCGTTCTTATACTGAGGTTCAAACATGGCAGAGACGGTCTCCAGTTTGAGCAGCTTAGGACTGGTGCTAACCAGATCACCAAATACCTTTATCAGGTCTGGGACTGTGGAGAAGAGCCCCAAGCCGCCGCAAGGATCTTGAGCATCCTCGGGATATGGCCACATGGCGGGTGCAGGGCCAAATGTGCCCTCGGGTGTACGCCCAACCATCTGGAAGCGTCTGCTTTCAAGATCTGGCCTGGATTGCGGGCGGAAGGTCGAGTCGACCATACCCAATGGCTTGAAAATGTTTTCTTCCATGTAATCCTCCAGATTGGCCTTCCCGCTCAGTCTGGCGACGAGCAGGCCAGTCCATTCGAGACCGGACCCATACTGCCAGCTGGTGCCAGCTTCAAACAGCCTGGGGTGCGCGTAGGCCTCGAGAATCTTACCATTCTTCCATTGCGGAGCCAGTCCCTGCTCCTCCTGGCGCCAGCGCGTTACCAGTGGGCTCTGCCCGTCATAGCAGAGGCCGCTGGTGTGGGTGAGCAGGTGGCGCAGAGTGATGGGCTTGGTAGCCGGAGTGAGGATGAGCGCGTTATCCGAGCCAATCGAGATGATGGGCTGCGCTGCCAGCTCGGGCAAGTGAGGCGAGACGTCATCGTCGAGACCAATGAGACCACGTTCGACGCACTGCATCGCGCAGATGGTCGTCAACGGCTTCGTCACGGAGAAGCATGAGAAAAAGGCGTTATACGGGACGACTTCATCTGATGACAAGTTCTTTCGTCCGGCATTCCCCTTGAAGATGGACTTGCCTATGGCAGCACCAAGCGAAATAGTTAGCAAAAGTAGCCGTTGAGGCGGGCATTACGTGATGCTTGTAGAGCCAGCGAGGGGAATGGGGACTGAGGTGGGAGGACAAACCCGACGAGTCCACCACGGCCGCCGTCACACCGAACAAGTCATTGGCCTCTTTGGCGGTGCGCTGCTGGAGCAGCGTCTGAAATGAAGCTGATGACATGGTGTGTTGGGTGTTTTACTGAGATTGGGATGGCAATAGATGGTGTCGACTGTGCAGGGGCCGATGGCAGGGCCCATGACTGTACTGTACAAGACGCTTCGCTCATTTATGCCTAGCCGGGCCTAAACCCGGCTTCCGTCGTATTACCCTGTCCAGCGGCTGTGTCACTGGCCCTTTGCCGGCTCTGGTACACCGAAAGCCCGACTGTTTGATCGGCTGCCGCCTCTTGCTTGCCCCCCCCCCCCCGCGGCTGCTATCATCGTTCTCGCAGGGAGGTTTGCGTGACTGTGCTAGACCCGGGATCTCGGGCTGAGTGGGATCCGGGCGCGGGGATGCACATCACCCATATCTCAGCCCCACATGCTGCCAGACCATGCCTTGACCCACATACTGTATCATTCCGCTCGGGGTAACGGGGTCGGCCTGCTGTATGTAGATGGCCATGTTTGGGATTTCGTGATTGGCAAATAGACGTCAGAGCATTAGCAGAGCAGCTGTTACAGCCACACTGGCCACTGGTTTGCAATAGAATAGATTGAAGCTGAGACAATCTTACGAGCGGCAGTGGGTGCGTAGACGAATTATCAAGCGAGATAAACTTGAATGGATTTCAGTGCATGTCGGCGTCTCACAGCAGCAACACAGAATCCTGTGTCCTTTGAAATGAGCCGAGATTCCACACTTGCATGTTAAGAGCGTTACTATTAAGGGTTCGTATAACAAGAAATGGGTGTTTAAGCCCCTCAAATATCATCCTGTGGGAACTTTGCTCCGCCTTGCCTGCGCACCTCGTCCATGATGCCCATGGCCAGCAGCGTCTCCTCCTCTGGCATTATACTACTCGTGCGTCTACCCGCGGCAATATCCAGGGCAGCCTCGTCAGCCTGCCAGTAGAAACCCATACCGCCTGGGCTATCGCATTCGTACACCTGCGAAGCCTCGTCCTCGGCAGCGCCATGCACGGGTTGGCCGTCCTTGGCTTGTCGGACGAACACACTGAAGCTTCTGGGCACCGGCGGCGCAATGCCAGTGACTATTATGTAGCCTTTGGTGCCGTCGATGCGGAGGAAGTCTCCATGCTCTCTTGTGGTCACAGACGTACATGAAAGGACCGCCTGGGGCCCAGCTGAGCCAAACTGCATTAGCATTCCGGTCGCTACCTCGACAGGCTGGCCGCCAACACCCTCTTCCAGGCATTGCATGGCGAGGATGCGCGGGAGCGGCGCCGCCTTGCCCTTGACATGTGCCTTCTCTGTGTCGGCAGCCATGAGCGCCCAGTTGATGGAGTAGATGCCCATGTCCAGAAGAGACCCTGCACCCAGTTGTGGATCTTTGTACCTGCTCTCCGAGGGTAGAGCGGCGATATCCACGTGGAAGCCAAAGTCAGAGACGACACGGAGCACGCGACCAATGGCCTGTTCCTCGTGAAGCACCTGACGTAGCTTCTTTGTGATGGGCAGAGAGCGAGTCCACAGACCCTCACCCACCCACACACCGGCCTCACGCGCGGCGTCAAAGATGATGCCAGCCTCGCGCTGGTTCATGGCCATGGGCTTCTCGCACAACACGTGCTTGCCCGCGCGGATGGCTGCCAGGCATTCTTCCACGTGTAGGCCGTGGGGGACGGCGACGTGGACAATGTCAACATCTGGGTCGGCGTAGACCTCGGCGTGTGTGCTATACAGCTTCGTCGAGGCCGGCAGCCCAGCCTTCTCGGCGAGAGCCGCAGCATTCTTCGAGCCCACAGCCTGGACGATGTGGCGTGCCCGAGCGTCCGGACGAGGCACCAACAGGTCGGCAGAAAACCATTTGGCTGCGGTGCCGGCACCGATGATGCCCCAGCGAAGGAGCGGGAGCATGGAGGTTGGAGAAGTAGATGGTGTGGCACCAGACATGGCTCTTGTTACTCAACGAATGGGTGTCAGCTGTTTGTAGTCCAGGATTCATTTAAGCCAGCATGTCCATTTGCTCTGGATGTAAAGAAATAGGAAATGGGACGAGACCTGGGGCCGGGACGGCGCAGCACGTCTTCCGAATCCGCGATCCGGGGTGCTCTTCTTCCCCGATCTTGGCAGGGTATGCAAATAATCAGCACAGAGAGGCGAATGGTTACGATAGGCATTTAGACTAGGCAGTATTCAATCTAGTATGGACCCAGCATGGTCTCTGCTGGGCGGCTGGCTAGCATATCGCCGGCACTTACACAGCGATAGCAACATGGCCCGGATCGTCGGAGCCCGAATGCACCCCACAGTGCGGTAGACTTAGACTACACAACCACACAACGCTCACCGCTTGCACACCGTCGCTCACACACGTACTCATTTTGTCGACTTCTCCAGATCGCGGCTGCCCACAGGCGAGTCCTCCCTCTCCACAATACCCGTAATTGTCTCCTTGATGGGGCCAACATATCTGCCCCGGCCGTATGCTAGATACATAACCGTGGCGAGGATGATGACTACACCAAGAATAGCCGAGGAGTAATTCCTGCAAGATTCACTTGGTTAGCTGCTGGGCGTAACTCAATCAGGAGCAGCCATCGGCGCTACTATAATCGAGACTCACATGTTGGACGGTGTCACTGGTCGGTTGATGGGGAAGGTGAAGAAGACACCGGACAGTAGGCACCACGCAAGGGCACCAAGATTGACCGCGTATCCAATGGTTTCAGGCATCCTCCAAGGCCCCTTGGCAACCTTACCGCGCTGGACCAGGTGCAGGGCGATGGGGATAGCGTATGAGGCCATCTGCAAAATCAGGATTCCGGACATGACGCCATAAAAGGCTGTGCTGTTGCCAATGTAGATGCATCCTAGCCCGGCCTCGATGATGCAGAGCAGAATCAGGGGCCGGATTGGCACATCCAATTTAGCGTCCACCTTGCGGAACACAGATGGGAATGCATTGTCGCGGGCCATAGACCACATGGTGCGCGAGCAGGCGCCGTTGAGGTCGATTGCGCTGACGATGGACACGATGCAGAGAGCCAGGTTGAGGAAGACACTGCCCCCGATGCTGCCCGTTGCGTTGAGCAGGATCTGGAAAATGGGCATGATGCCGCCAAAGGGCTGCTGGACGAGTTCTTCGATGTTGCCCATGCAGAAAAGCAGCGCGATGAGCCAGGGGAACGTGATGAGGGCGTTGCCAATCACGCTGTACATCACTGCGAGTCAAGGGTCGCATCAGCAAGATGAATCACCAACTTGGAACCAATATCGGATGGGAAAAGCGACGTACTAGCTCGAGGCACGTCGCGCGTGGCGTGCCTCATCTCTTCGCTAAAGTGAGCGGGTGCTTCCACGCCCACAAAGCCGATGCTCATGCCGATGACGCCAATGAAGAAGGACACGCCATCGCTGGACCAGCCCGACGAGTTTTGGAACTCGGTGAAGACGTAGGAGGCCGAGTTGTAGTTGGGAGCCACGCAGGCGAGCACTGTGATAAAGACGACGACGAAGAAGACGCCCTGGTGGATGATGGCTGCGCCACAAGCGGCCAGCATTAGCATCAAGCACGACAGCGAGGACAGGGGAGTGGGCCATCTGGTACATACTGTAGATGTTGAGATAGTGATAGAGCTTGGCGCCAAACACGTTGACTACGAAATTGAGGGCAGTGATGGCAATGAAGATCTGTTCCCAAGTTGGTTGGCGTCAGTCATGGTCTCTAGTCACAGGCGTAATAGACCATAGAAGCTCCTTACCATAGATACATGCCATGCCTTGGGGATGTATGTCGGGTTGCAGGCCATGGAGAAGACGTGGATCTGCAGCGCGCCGGCGTAGGTGCTTCCCACTGCGCCCAGCGTCATGGAGCCGAGAGAGAACCAGCCAGTGAACCATGACAGCAGCGGGCGCCATCTCTCGCTAGACAGCTCGGCTGCCCAGTGGTACTGACCACCTGAAGAGGGCCAGATGCTGTCGATGCGCACCGTGTCAGCCAGAATGGCCTCACGACAACGCGGCCGGGTCAACGGGGGAGGGACGGGAATGGTGTCTTACCTGGCAAGCTCAGCCAGTGACGCCGTCACCAGCAAGGTGCCAATGGCAACCAGGACGAATCCCCAGACGACAGTGACGCCGCCGCCCGATACTAGAGTGGGTAGGAGGGAGGACGACACGCCACACCACTGTCGCGGGTCAGTAGAGACTTCAAGGGTGAGTCCAGAAGGAGATCCAGGGTCCATACCGTTGCCGAGACGCAGACTCCCACACCCACAATGGACCACAAGTTGTATCTCCTTTCAAACACCTGCACCTTTCCAATGGCGGCCAGCCCGTCTGCATCGTCGTAGTCGATGGCATGATGGTGCTTTGCCGGGGGTGCATCGTGCTCCGACATGTTGGCTCAGAGTAGCGATGTGTGCGTCGCCAAATGCTGTTTACAGATGGATAGTCTCAAAGTGCTCCGCTAGTCTTGCCTGTTGGGACGTTGGGTGCGTAGCATCGCAGGATGGCCAGCGATGAGGTCTATCGGCCTGTATTTAAGATAAACTTCAATGCGCACCGCTACGCTGGGCCATCAACATCCTTGGCCCTCCCTCACAGTGCACACACACACACACACACACAGCGACCGGCAATCAGTTGCCGTGACCACCCCCCCTCCCGTGACCCTGACCCGGCTGCGCACGCGGGGGGTGATAAGGACGCCATGTGGAAGGGGGGCTCGATCTAGGCTAGCTGACAACCTCGCCAGCAGCTGGCCAATCATGGGGCTGGTATCTCGGGATTCGGACCCGTATCTGGGGTCCGGGTTCGCGAGAGCGACGCCGCCTGGCTGGGGTATTATCTCCTCACCTGGGGCGCTAACCAAACAGGGCGGAAACCTTTGTCATTGGCAACGAGGCAGCATATCGGACAATGCATTGAATGGCGTGCGAACATGACTATTGGATAGTGGGCTAGTCATGGCATTCACAACTAAACTATTGGATAGTGGGCTAGTCATGGCATTCACAACTAACTAAATGCAATGGAGACGACATGTTCTTGAATGCACACAAGGTGGTTGGCAAGAGAAACGCGTCAATTCATCTACGTCACAGCATCTATCATCATTTCCAAGGCTGATCAAGCTGAAAATATATAAAGAAATATATAATTCAACCCTAGAGCTCTACAAAGTCATCCGACTGGCCCGAGGGCAGACTCAATTCCTCCAAGGTGCCTTCCTTGCCCTGCTTGATGTCGTTGGCCAGCTGGTCAAAGTGCTTCTCGGCCTCCGCCCTGGCGTCAAAGTCCAGGACCCAGGGAAACCGGCGGTTCGCCAGGACCTTGGGGTCGAGCTCCAGCGCGGTCCAGTCAATCTCGTGCCACTCGTCGCGGTTCGTGGCGCCGCTGGCATGGATGGCGTTGGACCGGTTGAAGCGGATTCGCTCGACCACGCCCAGCGCCAGGGGCACGTCTCCCTTTGCCTTTTCGAGGCACACGGCCACCGTCACGGCGTCCTCGAGCGCCTGGGAGCCTCCCTGCGCCGAGCTGGGCAGGTGGCAGTGGCAGGCATCGCCGATGAGGATGGTCCGCCCGCCTTTGCTGACCCAGCTGGGGGTGGGGTCCCGGTAGACCAGCTTGTAGTCGATGAGCCGCTCGGGAGGCGTCACCTCGAGCAGCTTCTTGCAGATCGGGTCATGCTCGGCGAGGAAAGGAGCAACATCTTCCTTCTTGGCTGGCAGCGACCAAGATTCAACAATATCATCCTCGTCCTGGGCGGAGCCTTAGTTATGGTTTGACATGCGGAGGCAGGGGGGGTATCAGAGTCTGCTTACCTTGTGCATGAGAACCCAGGCAATGTTCTTTCCCTTGTTCCATCCGTAGCCCAACATGGTGGTATCGTTGGAAATCCAGATCTTGATCGTCTCGCGAGTTGGGTCAGTATAGTCCTTGAGCAGCTCTTCTCTGGCCATGTCATCCGTGGTCTCGAAGAACGCGCGGAAGATGGCCCAGCCACTGCTGCGCTTGGCGTCCTTGATTCCCAGGACCTTTTCTCGTGCCTGAGAGCGGCCACCGTCGGCCGCAATGACCACATCCGCCCAGAGTTCTTCTCCGTTTGCCAGCACCACTCCCGCTTTGTCGGCTGTCTCCTTGTAGCCCTCGACGCTGTGGCCCACGAGCATTTTGACACCAACCTTCTCGGCATACTCTCGCACAATTCTGTGCATTGTGCCTCGGTGGCCAGCGAATTGCAGACCCGCATCCTGGGGTCTATGGTACCATGGATCCTTGTACAGGGACTTGCCATCATACTTACACAGCTCCATTGCCTCCACCTTGGTGAAGCCAACCTCGTTCAGGTTTCGGGCCACCTCGCCATCGCCCCACCGGGCAATGAGACGGCCTCCATTGGCAAAGAAGTCAATAATATCTGTCGAGATTGTTAGTCTCCATTTCTTGGTCTCAGGAAACCGTGTGTGCCTAGATGTCTGACCTCCATAGGCATTCGAGTCCGGGTATCGCTCTACAAGGGTGACATCCATGCCCCGCTCCTTGCACTCGATGCTCGCGCCAAGGCCACCGAAGCCGGCACCGACAATGATGACCTTGAGAGCATCGGCGCCCTCACTGTTGTTGATGGATCCCATGGTGAAATCCGTAAGTGTGTGCGCCGTGTTGTGGTAGGTGGAATGACTGGGTGAAGGCAAAATCAGTTACAAAGTAGCTATACAGCGATTTGGTTGGGTGGAGCCAACGATGATATGAGCAGTAGCTACAAGCTATGCAACGATACTTCGCAGCATATAACCTACTGCGAGGCCCGGAACTAATGGAAGCCGCCTGCTCTAGCTCCACAGCGACAGCCCGTATCAAACTCGGCCTAGGATCCGGGCCCCGGGACACCGTACCACGTGATGGCAGCAGCTCTTGACGGCGCCGGTGGTTTTATCAGTCGCCCCATTCCGTCGAGAATGGGCTGTTCAAGTGATACGTGCACTCAGTTTTGGCAGTATTAGTCAGTTGAATCCACACGGAAGATAGTCCGAGATGCCTTCAATCCCGGTGGTTCCTTTCATCACCGTCTCGGCAGTTGTCGCGCACCCGGTCGAGGTGGTTTGGGAGGCTGTGCAAATGCACAACTTTGACAAGTGGTACCACCCTGTTCGCAAATCCTACGTAGTTCCGACTGAGGGTGCCGACATGGACATTGTGCGGTGGGAGTTTGGATCCCACTTCACCCAGGAGTCGTGCGACTTTGAACTTGTGGCCAGAGATGTGAGTCTCCTCCCGCCCTCCTCCCTCTTCTGGTGCATCTGACCTGGCGTTTTGAAGAAAATCAACTACACGCTCAGCTACTACGTGCTGCAGTCGGACAAGCCCCTGTCGTACGACGCATCGGGCTCGTCAATCAAGCTCTTCCCCATCACGTTTGGCGAGCACAAGGGACACACGTTCATGCAGTACACGGGCGAGTACGCGACGGATGCAACGGGAGGTGGGTACATGCTGGAGCTCCACCCTGACCCCGAGGCCGATTCTCCGGAGCCAGAGCTGGGCCAAGGGCTAACAAGACGATAGCGATGCTGGAGAGCGGGGTGAAGCTAAGGACGGACGCCATCGGCGACCTGCAGGAGTACCTCAAGGCGCGGGTAGCGGGGCGCGGGGACCAGGATTCGTAGACTGCCGAATTGACATGATGCTCTTTGGACACCTTTGGCCCTTGGCATGTCCGAGATCCCGAGTCGTGCCACTATCCTTTCGCGATGCATGCATTCATGTAATCCGGTGCCTGTGGCTACAGTTGGTGGGCTAGACCGGGACACCATGTTCTGGCTGTTTGCCGCGATTCCTCGCCAAATCCAATCAAGCCAAACCAAGTCAAGATGACCACATGCCCCAGCCACCATGCCGATACCCCGCATGGCGACTAATTTAGCGCCTGGTTGCATGTCAACCGAAGCTGGGGTCGCGCGCCACTAGCTCCTTTCGGCGGCCTAGATGCGCCTGGCGCCGGGATCTCGGATTTTCGCGATACGGGTCGCTATCACCCCTGTAGATAGTGAGGAGGCACCGCTAGCCGAGATGGGCTGGTGTCCGTATCTGGGCCGCGCGGTACCCCGGAACATGTTGCTCAGAGGTCTGCGCCTCCGGGGTCCGTGGTTGACAGCCCGTCTTCACACATATTCCGGCCTTGTCAAGCGCCAGCACATGTCGACGGCGGCGCGGTCCATTTCCATTTGCAGCGATCCGGACTGGGACAAGTTTCCTTGAGTCCGTGGCCGTTGTGTTATCGTGTGGGCTAGGAGCTTGCGGTTGGGCGGCGCTGGGTGGATAAATAACACTGTAGGATAGTGTCTACGCAAGATAGGCAGCATAGGGTCTCTTGAACTACCAGTCCACGAACTGGTCTAGTCATCACATCTCATCTCATCTCGATCAAGAAGTGCAACATATCTCGCTAGCAATGGGATCGATTCAAGTCAACAGCTCGGGCTCGGAGATGACCCTCCTGGGCAAGGTGGCCGTCATCACCGGCTCATCAGCAGGCATTGGCGCCGCAATTGCTGTCGAGCTGAGCCGCCGAGGAGCCAAGATCGTCCTTAACCACCCGTTCGCCTCCACTGAGAAGCAAGCAGAAGAGGTGGGTGCGTCTCTGACCACCGAGTGGATCTCCGTCATGGCCGACTTCTCCACCGTTGAAGGGCCTCGGGCTCTAATTGCCGCCGCGGTCGACAAGTTCGGCACCATCGATATCCTCGTCAACAACGTCGGCCGGGTCTTGATGGCACCTCTGGAAGCTGCCACCCTCGAGCAGTGGCAGGCGTCCATGGACACGAATGCGCGCGGCATGTTCCTCGCGACGCAAGCAGCCTTGCCACACCTGACGCCCAAGCCCGAGGGTGCATCCAGCGGAGCTCGCATTATCAACATCGTCTCCATGGCAGGCCGCGAGCCAGAACTCTACCAGACTGTCTACGCAGCTAGCAAGGCCGCGACCGATGCGATGACAAAGTGCTGGGCCTCGGAACTCCCGCCCAAGTTTGGCTGCACAGTCAACTCGGTGGCACCTGGCGTCATCATAACTGAAGGTTCAAAGCAGACTATGGGAGCTCAATTAGACATGCTAAAGTCTATGTTTGATGCTAAGACACCCTTACCGGGAGCCTGGGGTGTCGCGGAAGACATCGCGTGGGCGGCTGCGTTCCTCGCGGAGCCGAGGTCGAGCTGGATCAACGGAGCGTGTATCAACGTGTCCGGCGGCATGATGAGGACTTGAACGGATATAGAATGGAAATATTTGCATTGGATGCCAAAGGAGAGCATTAGAGTATTCCAGCAACGAACAGCTATCATGATTTACAGTACAAGTTGGTCATATGTGCAGCGTGTGTCACTCCATTCTCTGCCTCAAAACCGCGACAGCGCAGGGTTGATCTGGGCATTGAAAATTTGCCAGACCCCATCGCCAACCCCATCAAATCTTGCAGAATCAGTCACCTCACTCAGAGGATCCAGCCCTGCGGTGATATTGATATCGTCAAAGATGGACTGGTACAGGGCCTCGGGCATCCCTGAGACGGCAGACTCTGGAAAGCCGCTGGCTTCTTCGTAGGAGTCCGTCGCGCCAGGCGAGTCAGCTTCTTGTCGAGACGCATCATTCCCGTATTCCCGCGCCGCAAATGAAGGCTTTGGCGCTCTCTCCATGTTTGGCTGTGGCTTCGTGATGGTCTTGAAGCAGAGCATCACCAGCTTCTGGCAAAACAACTCAATCCGTTGGATGGTGAATGAATCACTAGATATGACGCTGAACCCATCTGCCACCTCCTTGAGAAGCCGCAAATCGGCCATGTCGGCCGTCAGGACGACGTTGCTGAAGACGACGAAGAATGCAGAAAACGGGAAGATCATGATGGTCCTGTTGGATGAATGAGCAATGGCGCAGGGCCAGGAGGCCGCGATGGATAACTTACCAGGTTAGCGAAGATGAAAATGCCATTGACCGCGTAAAATATGCCCAGGCATTCTCCTGCATGGAATTTAGGGCCTGCAACGCTTTGCGGGAAGTTTCCAGCCTTTCCATGTGCATCTCCTTTTTGAAGTCGCTGCTGATATCCAGGCTTAGGAGGGTGGCACGGATAGAAAGATACATGAACTCGGCCGACGTTTCCTCTCCTTTTAGAAACTCATTTTCTTGGTGAGGACTTAGCTCGAATGCCTGTGTGACAGAGTTAGCAACGGACTCTCCCCGAGCGGCAAAGTCCAAGTAGTGTAGTTGCCTCTACGTACCAGCTTCAGCTTCTGCCCGGTGGCATCAAGTGCTTCCAAGGTCGTCCGAACCCGCTTGAGCCTAACCTCGACACTGTCTTCCTGGTATCGAGGTCGGCGCTCCTTCATGATGGCATCCATCGCTTGAGCCAATTCCAGGATCACCAAGGAGACGTCATAGGCGATCTTTTGGCTGTTCTCAACTGGGATTAGATTCGCCGGCTTGATGTCCATATCTGGCAGGCTGCAGGGGCGGTCCATTGTAATGGAAAAGGCCTTGTCAAAGATGTAGCAGTTGAACAGGCTTGCGCGAACCTCTATGCCTTGCGACGGGTCGGATGCGCGCTCGGCCAGGAATTGCCCTCCAAGAGCAACACAAGCCCGACAGGCTGCCGAGTTCAAGACCCAACAGTTTTCGAAGTCGCCAGAATCGAGAAACAGCATCACCTAGATGGGTGCGTCGCCCAATGTCAGCATTCCGATACCACGTCAATCGCTCTTTGATGTGCAGCCAACCTACCCCAGACACCAAGGCCTGCAGCGCAGTAAGCGTCGGCGGCGCCATGACACTCATCTGCCGCAGGGCGAACTTGGCATTGTCCATGTAGCGGTCTCTGGAGCCGCCGAGGTGATGGGCCAGCTTCGTCATCGGGTCTTCGGACTCGAGCGAGGTGAGGGACAGGTACACCCAGGTGTTGACGCAGACGATGTATTCCAGCCGCTTCTGGCCGTGCACCTCGTTTTCGACGAGAGCCAGCTGCATGCGCTCAAGCGTCTGCTTGGAGAGGTGAGCGCCCAACACCATGTAGAACTGGGTGATGATGCTCGTAGATTCTGCGCGGAGGCAACAGTCAGTGTGGATTCCACATAGATGGGCAACCCCGGGAAGAAATGGGACACGGCAGTGACGACTTGCCCCTCAATGTCAAGGCCAGAAACTCGCTTGACGGATACATGTAGTCGGAATACAGCTCGCTTGGGTCTCGGTGATCCAACCTGAAGCTTTCGGGGTCGACGGGGGGCTCGACAACGTCGACCGTCTCAGCCAGCGCCAGGCCCGAGTCGAAGAGCCACTTGCGCTCGTGCGTCAGGATGAGGCCGTTGTCAGTGCCCAGCTCGACCTTGAGGCAGTGCTGGGCCAGACGCAGGACTGGGTTGCGCCAGCTGTGTGAGCCGCTCTGGCCGGAGCTCTTTGTCGACGACGTTGCAGCGGAGGCGACTGACAAGGCCTTGTTATGCGTGGGTCTGCGGCTCTTGTTGACTCGGCCGGAGTGCGTGTTTGAGTTGGTGTTTGTGCTAATGCTTGGCCTTCTTGCGCTGCTCCCATCGGCGATGCTGCCGTCATTGGAGCGAGAGTCTGCAGGCACCACCGACGGGGCGAGGGCATCCTCGAGGGACGAGAGGCGATTCATCAGGGCATCGAAGCGATCGTCACTACCGTCATCGTCAGCACTGGCCACCTCATGCGTGTATCATTGGCGTCGCGTACGTGCGCTGCATGGGCATCGGTCGACGAAAGCGAGGCCGATCGCGGGTGCACACCCTCGAGCCATTGCGACAGGTGGTACAAGGGTCTCTTCTATCGCATTTGATCTCCGGGGTCAAGTCAGCCAGCGGGCGCGGGCGCGGCAAAACGAGGCATCGCAGTCTTGGTCTCACCTTCTTACCATGGCACCAGTCGCACTATACATGACGTCTGATTAGCCCCTCGACATCCTGCAGGGGGGGAAATTGGCCATGGCAAATGCTTACCGCGCGGGGAGTCCTTAGGTCCATTGCTATCTTGTATTCATCGCTGGGCGACATGGCATTTGCTTCGGTTGGTGGTGAGCGTCAGTCAGTCAGTCAGGGCGTCGGGGCCTCGTTCTGGTGCTGGGCACGGCTGGGTGCTGCTGAGGGCAGGCTGGGGAATGGCAACGGGACGGCCGCCGGTGGGTGGGGTCCTCTGGACATGATAAGGCGGGACTCAGTCGGCTGCGAGGGGAGGGGAAGCGTGTGGCGAGCTCACGAGACAGAGGGCGCCTATTGATTGCAGCACCGCACCCTCCAACACCTACGCCCCAGCCCCAGCCCCAGAGAGCTAGCGGGCCCTCGGGTTGATAAGCGCGAGGCCGAGCCTGCCCCACCCCCGCAAAGCGAGCCCAGCCCGCTATCGCCGGCGTGATAGGGCCTTGCTGTAGTGGGAAAAGCCCGCCCAGGTGCCAACCAGCGGGCGCAGCGAGGGTGATAAGGGGGGGTAAGGCGCGGACAGCCAATGTACGCCGAGTGTACCCTACAGCTCGGAGCAATTACAAAGCAAGCACCCAATTGAATAAGAGTAAACTGTTGCAATGAATAGGGTGTAGAATATCTATACTAGTGTTCCACATTTCATTTTTGTTAAATAGTCCTCGTTTTGGATACATCTCGCGGGGGTGAGTTACTACGAGGTATTTCCGGGGGAGCATGCGAGCAGCGTACGAAATGCACAACGTGACCAAGATCGGTAGTGCCAAATCATGATGGCTGCGGTGAGTGACTTGGCCAAATTAGTCGGTCCCAGCACGATGGCAAAGGACACAAGTTTCAAAGCATGAACTTGGTTACTAATCTCCAACCCAACCAAACACCATCATGGTGCATCAGCCACCCACCTCCCCAGCCTCTCTGCGTTTCTGTTTCTGCCTTCTTTGCCATAAACCCTTTACCGAGGGTAGGTGCAATTCCCTTTTCCATATCCATCGTGCATTTTCTTACCCTTCATCTTACTAGAACTAGCCTACAACCGTCACGTGTCCTACTGCCGCAGGGTTCGGGATCGCCGCGACGACGCCAAAGATCCTGTCGCGGCTGTAGCTTGGCCAAGACTAAATGTTCCTTTCACCCGCGCTGCAAAAGATGTGTTGACAAAGGACTCGACTGTGAATATGACCGTCCGACTACTGGCCATAGGACGAGGTTCGCTGCTCATGATGCCTCGCGCTTGTTGCCTAGTCACTCCCTTTCACCAGTTGCTGACGGCGTTGCATCACTGGAAACAGTTGAAGTCGACCATGAGCCATCCATCTGTGATTAAAATTATGTTTTAGTCATGTCTGCCCCCGGTGCTCCTAAAACTCAAAGTATCACTGATGGTAGGGGCATCATTTCCCCGAATGCCTCACGCTCGTCTCTGGCCTCGACACCCACACATGATCGCACGTTGGAAATCAGCCCCCGGATAAGAACTGTCGAAAGAATTCACAATGCTCCAGCAGATGACAAAGTCTTGACGCCTCTTCCCTCAGCAGATCCCGTCGCTCAACACAGCGCCACCTTGGTCCTGCAAGCTTTGATGGCGTTTCCGCGAATGATGTTACAACAACGAGGATTCCCTCCATTCATACACGCCTATTGTTACTCTTACCCGCTCTCCGAGACCCTAGCCAACTGTATGAGCATAGCCCACATCTTTGTGTCTCCTGAAATTGAGACGCGGCCGTATCTGTGGCAAAGCATCCAGCAAGAGCAACAGCGCTTTCTCAACGATGCTAGTACCCGCCAGGTGAAACAAATACGACGCTATTACTAATTGGCACTTACAGTTTACCAATAAGCCAAAGGAAGAGATTCTTGCTGCCGTGCAAGCTCAGCTTATCTATATCATTATGTGAGTTGTTGTAGATAACCCGCAAGCATTGGCAGAAATCAACTTCCGGATGGTTGTGACGTTCCAAATAATCTGCTCGCAACTGATAAAGCTTTGCAATGAACCATTCTGCCCCGCTGAAGAGTACTCGCCAGGGTCAACATGGCAACATTGGGTTTTTTGCCGAGTCGCGAAGGAGGACTGCATGCGTGTGGTTCCTCATAAGCCGTGTCGTCTATATCAAGACGGATGCCTAGGCGGGAGGGCCAGCATCCGGCTGTAGTGCCTAGTGCCACCCACGGTCCCAAGATACCGGTACACACCAGTCCCGAAATTCCGGCTGACGCCTCTTATCTCTACCCCGCAGTCTCCCAGCAGGCCAATAGCCGAGCGCCCATTGCCGACAGCACAGATTGCACATACAGTAGGTTGCCACGTACATGTTTCGGTATAGCCCTTTCCCTACTGCTGATGCCCAATCGCCAGGCGTGGCGATTCCCTGTGTCCTCACACCATGATCCAGGGCCCCAGCAAATGCGTTTCTTGGCCAGCATCGAAGCTGCCGTGGCGTCCAAACCCAGCTCTGGGCACCAACATGCTTGCAGCATCTGTTCAATGATCCAGCGAGATGAACCCGCTATCTCCGAGGGCCTGTGGTCGTGTGACAGACACCCAGAGTCCGAGAACGGCAAGGTTGGGCCGCTATATTGGCATCCTACATGGTCACCTGTATACGCGAAGCATTGATATCCCAGATCTGACACTAGCTTCCTGTGTCGAGCAATAGTTGTGTAGCTGCAGAGGACGCATGCACATATCCTCTCCTCGGGTTCACTACGCTCCTATCAGCCGACCTTGTATCAAGCTGGGCGTATCTATGGACACAGGTGTGACCCCATCTGACTGTCAAGCATCCCGAAAAGCCGGCCGGATGGTTAGAACAAGAAGTAGGATAGGCATCATCGTCCATTACCCCATATCCGCATCCTCTTTGCCGATAGTTCGGGTACCGGCTCAACTGGGCAGTGGCATGAGAATGAGGGTGCATTGAGCTAACCCAACACCGATCTCTCAGCAGAAAGGCAATTCCAGTGACGAGTTGGACCAGCTACTGTAGTTGAAGCTGAAACTGGTAGTACCTTATAGTACTTGGGTACATGGAAACTAATCTACAGACATATGTACATGTTGTACAGCTTCGAAAGAGGGATTTATTGGATTGGTGATAGTTATTGCTAGCCAATGCAATTATCTAAACAAGTCATCTAAATAGGACCTACCCCGCAAACCAATACACCAACACTACTGTACGCTATCTCCCGAAGCGCCCTCAACGGACAATCGCGGCAGCATTCCACAACGACGTGAGAATGAAGTTAACCAATCCTCGAGTCGGAATCCACGCCGACGTAGTATGCCTAAACAGGCAGTGCTCGAGACATCTGGTACTCTCGCCACAGCCATACATAGACCACTGATGCGCCGAGGCCGAAGAAGAGGTAGCTTCCAAGCATCGTAATAACTGTCAGCGCGGCCTCGATTGTCCCAATGCGACCAGAGCGTAGAATGTTTACAACGTTGACAGCGGCCCATATAGCCGTGGCAGAAACGAAGACGAGGACGTCAGGTCTAGTGTTTGCGAGTAGGAGGCCGAGAGGCGCATGTTGGGTGGCTTTGAGGTGAATCGCAGATTGAAACACTAGCATGGCCGCGTAGCTCAATGTGAGATACTTCATATCCTTGTTCTCGTAATCAATGCCTGTCGCCTTCCATTTGTGCTGGCCAAACACGACACAGATTGCCAGGACTGCAATCGAGGCGACGATTGGTGCCGGTGACCCCAAGATTACCGGCCACCAACTGCCAAGGTTGTCAGGATCCAGGAGTCCTCTCAATGTCGGAATGAGGCAGCAGAAGGCCATCGCTGGGAATGCTGTTTTTGCAACAATGGGCGGGATTGGTCGACTGGTCGACTTGTATTGGAGCCGGTGGTCAGTTAGCAGAATCGTTGCCAGATAGTACAGGGGCGCAATGACGCTATAGTTCATCAAGAAGCCAGCTGCGATCCACGGCATTCCCCTGGTCCTTTGTCAGTACGGCTGTGCTGCATCGCGATGGGCCGCGGAATCTCAACCTACCACATTGCCGGGTTTGCAAAATGAAACGACCGATAGCCTTCGAGAAGCCAAACCATCAAGACACTGGCGAGCTGCATTTGGAAGTAACCATCAACTGGAGTCGCGAGAGACTTGGGCTTCGTCCAGATGAAGTACGCAGCGTACGCTGAGAGGACAGGCAGTATGACGCCAGCCGCTGTGTTGACGAGCGTAGAGGCTTTGGGAGTCTGGGGCATCTCGTCGTCGAACTCGAGGAGATGGCCTCGGTGGGGCATTGGAAGGAAGTTGATACGAGCACCAGACAAAAAGGTGTTCTGCATCTGCGTGAGAGTAAATTCGAATCCCATGTGCTGGCTTAGATAAGTAGTGAGGAAGTTGAAGACGGGGCCCTTCTTGAGCTCCATGTTCTGCGCCATCTCGGCTTGGGAAACGAGCAGTGACGCGCGGGCCTCGCGAAACGATTGGGTCTTGGCACAGATGGCCGTGATGTGGTCGATGGACAGGACTGACGTCGCTTGGAAGTGCTCCACCAGGTGATTGGTGAATACAGCTGCTGTTTCAATTGCACCACATCCGCCCTGGCCGGTAATTGGCAGGATCTATCAAGCTACCAGTTAGTCGGCGAACTTCCCACGGGATGCTTTGGCGCATGTAAACCAACCTTGTGACAAGAGTCTCCCAGGGTCATAATCCGTTGAAAGTGCCACTTCTTGAAGACATAGCTCTGCAGAGGGACAAGAACTGCCCGGACGTTCTGCTTGTAGAGCTGTCCAAATGTCGTCCTTTCATTCACGTGGAGGTAAGAGCACCTACTGGCCATCTGCTCCTGGTCTGCAGCCGAGTGGCGCAGGATGCCTTTTCCGCGCTGTGTCTCAGGGAGCAATTCATTGAGAAACCAAAAGGCACGGTTTTTTGCGGTCAAGACGGCGAGCTGGACACCGTCGCCGTAAACGGTTGTCGCTTGGCCATTTGCTAGCTGCCCTTCTTTCATCTGAGAGATTCCAAACAGACACACATGATTGCAAGGCGGTGCTATTTATGGCCAGATCAGCTCCTAATCTACCGGAATGCTTGAATTGAGTGTCTGAAAAGGTGGCCACTCACCATTTCTGACTTCCTCATCAGGGAAATATCCTGGATGCATCTGATTGCCAATCTTCCACATTTCGTCTCGTATCGTGCTGTTGATGCCGTCCCCGCCAATGAGGATATCGCAAACGTAGGAAGCCCCATCTGATGTAGTCACGGATATATGGTCTGGAAAGTGGTCGACTTTGGTGGCTTTCTTTCCTGTGAGGATCTTGTCCTTGGACGCAATGCGGCTGTAGAGGGTTTCTAGCAGCTTCATCCTGTCGAGGATGACGAATGGATAGCCGACGCTAAGGATGGGCGTTAGTACCATGACATGTACACAAATGAACTGGTAAAATTGGCTTACCGCTTCTGAATGTGATCCGTAAGGCCATATCTGTGGCTCAACACCTTGCCATCTGATGTTCGTTGGACCATCTCATTGATGGGCACTTTGGCCTTGGCAACGATCTCATCGCTTATACCCAACTGGTCCATGATGCGCAGGCCATTTGGCAACACAGCGATGCTTGCGCCCACCTGCCTGACAATCACATCATTTCGCTCCAGGATGACCCAGTCTATGCCTGCCTTCTCGAGCATGAGGGCGAGGCTTAGACCAGCAATACTGCCGCCGACGATGATCAGCCGGCGGCCTTTGGCATTGGGTTGGGCAGGGGCAGCCATTGAACCGTCTTCAGGATGGTTGGTTTAGGATGATTGGTGCTGAACTGAGAGAAAAGAGGACAGGGCTGGCGTCGAGGGGGAGAAGGGAGCAGCGAGAGGAGATAGGTACATATCTCATACGGAACAAGATAAACAGAGTGAATGTGATATACAACAGCATGGGTAGGGAGCAGTAGCCAAATGGCGTACAGCCAAGGTCCCGGATATGTCCCAGGATTGCTCGCCGGTAGCTCGCGGCGCATGGCTGGCGGGCACGGTGGGGCTCGATAATGCGTTTCCGGGCTCCGTCCGAGGCGCCGGAACGACTGGAAAATGCAAGGCTGAGCCCCACCAGCAGGGTATGCGGGCGATGGGGGCGGGGTATTCAGGCATGGCTGAGGTGATGTAGCCTAGCCATGTGGTGTGTGATGAACAGAGGCTGGTGTCCGTTATCGAGTTGCCTGGATCCATTACCACGCCACTAGCACCGCCCCTGTGTTCCCCCCGCGATAAGCTAAGAGAGACGCACCCACTGCCGACCGGGTTCCGTTTTTCCGTGGCGATGAGTGGTGGGAGCAAGTGATAAATCACAGGAGGTGTGACTGGCAATGGCCATAAGCCGCCCTGCACTGTCCAGTCCCCCCTCATTGATTGATTTGATACTCGAGTTCTTTCTTTATCCAATCTTTCGACATGGAAGCCCCAATCACCGCCAGCATGGAACTAATCAAACTTCCAAAGGCCACTGGAGTGCCCAACTCGAGATACCCGGTTGTGCATTACCAGGGCGTCCTTCCTGATCCTTCTGACCATGATGGCGTTAGGGCCTTGCTCCAGGGCAATGACTTTTCGGTATATGGCTATTTCAGACACTTGGGCTTGAAACACTTCCACTCCAATACTCATGAGTGCTACTGCATTGTCGAAGGCGCAACTACTTTCATACTTGGCCGCGGGCCGGATGACGACGAGACAGTGGGGCGTGAAGTCAAGGTGAAGGCGGGCGATGTCTTGGTCTTGCCTGTAAGTGTGGCGTACCTGGCTCGACTGGATTCCTTTGAGCTAACATGGATCCCTCTTCTCCAGGCCGGCACTGCGCACTGCACGCACGACTCGACCGAGGGCCTAAAATACATCTCCGCATACCCCTCTGTAAAGCTTCCCCAGGGTAGCTCAGGCGAGCAAGAGTCAACTAACACTGTGCTGTAGGGAAGCGATCACTGGGATGTGAACACGGGCAAGGAACCGGAAGAAATCTTCCAAAAGTTGACGCTGGGCGCAGCCTCCGTCCCGATTCCCAAATCAGACCCCATTTTCGGCCGATCTGGCCCTCTTATTAGGCATTGGGCCTTGGCAAACATAGGCCCACCACCTATTTAAAAATTCAAGAGAATGCTAGATAGTTGAAAGACAACCAACGTGCAAGCTGTGTGTGTGTACGCAGTAAAAGTAGATAACCACACCAGAGATGACAACGGGTGACCTAATCAGCCCCTCAACCTCATTGAGCAGCTACCAGGTAATATCATGACCATCTATTGTCAGTCCAGGCAAGCATGAGCCCCGAAAAGTGCCTAATGCCTTGCCCGAAAGGTCGATATTGAATTTACTTTAATTTTTATAAAAATCTTTATAACTATTAAGAATTAGGATTTTGATTTAATATAGATAAAGGACTGGCGTGGAGCTGTATGTATTGATTCTGTAATAATAATATAAAATCCATTATTCGTCGTTTACCTTCAGACTAAGCAGTTTCTCTGCATTCTTATAAGCAATCTTCTCCAGACCTTCCCGATCGACCAGATTGCTCGCTTCAAGCTCCTTCATAAACCTAAAACCATCCTCATTCTTAGCCAAGGGATAGTCAACGCTGTACATAATGCGGTCGATTTTTGTTTCTTGCAATAGGCACGCCATAGGCCCCAAGGCGAAAAAGCCGCTGGTTGTGACCCAGATGTTGTTATCCCACACTTCTCTCAGCCCTCTCGTCCGGGCCTGGTCATTTGGCCACGTCTTGGAGTAATCAATGATCCTCTGCATCATAAAAGGGATCATCTCTCCCATGTGACCAATGACGATCTTCAGCTTTGGGAAGCGCTCAAATATGTTGTTCACAAAGAGCCGCAGGACAGCAAGGCCAACTTTGGAGTGCCAGCCCCAACACCAACAGGCGAGGTGCATCGCTATCACGTCATTGTCGAGGCCCGAGTAATGCACCTCGACCTCTTTTTCAGATGGATAGTGTGGGTGCAGATAGATGGGAGTGTCCAGCTCTTGCGCCTTGGCCCAGAACACATCATACTTTGGGCTGTCATAAAATGTGCCATCATCCAGGTGGCTACCAATAAGCGCGCCCCTGAAACCAAGCTTCTTGACCGCTCTTTCGAGCTCAATGACAGCCTCAGCTGGATCATTAAGGGAAATGAGCGCTAGCCCAGCAAACCTCTTTGGATGCTTCTTCACATAGCCATGGAGAAGGTCGTTGGTCTTCTGCACGGCATCCAAAGGCGGGTTGACCGGAATGTGTGACAGAACTTGGATAGCAACTGAGTTCTCGTCCATATTTTGAATTCTGCCATCGTCAACTGCGATGAGCGTCTTGTGAATTTGCGGGTTGTTATTTGCAAGTTTGGCCCGAGGATAGAGGCCGCTGGTGAAGAGATAGTCGGAGAGGAAGTGCTCCTCCAGTGTGATAAACGGAAGCATCTTGGAGGATACAAAAACTCTGCAATGGAATGCGGATGAGTGTGGATAAGCAGGAGAGGTTTTAGCTGGCGAGTAATTGGGAAAATCTAGCCACTGATGATTGTAACTGCTACCTTGCGTTTATTACCCCGTGAAAGCAGGCGATTGATGCTTAATAGGGCGAGAGATGCCTCTGGTGGCGAGTGACTTGGAGCTAGCATGGACCGCTAGCTTGGCGGTGTTGCCACTCCTTCACTCGGCGCTCGGTGTCCGGTGTACGGACTGGACGGACCGACATCTGTCGGCCGAGGAGCTCCGCACTATTTCAGTGCCATGTCGCCAGCGGCCTTTTACATGTCGGCAAAAGGACTTCAGGTGGCCGAGGAAAGACGGATGAGTCGGACATGACTTTCTTGCCACACTCGAAAGAGCAGTGGACAGCCCCAGTACAAGCGTCCTTCCATCACTTCGCATAGGTCGCCGTTGGGACTGTACACACATTGTCCCAGTCCTATTGGATTTATGAGAATAGCCAAGTATTATGGATTCTACTATCTAGAATTTGTTTCCTTGATCTGTATTCAAGTAGCAGGGAAGTGCATTTATTTAGATTGAAGCCTCGGCCAGGGCGGTCTAAATCCCATTTGCTCAGTGTACAGAATCTTGTGAGTGCATGACATAGTTGTGGGCCACACGTCTATACTTCTGGATTTCCTTTACTGGGCTCTCACATTCTATTCTCGTACTTTAGTGGCTGTCCTCCGTCTTGTACATCTATCACAAAAACTTGACAGTATTGATGATGGACCCAATCTCATCGACGTGCACTTCAACAACATCCCCATCCTTGATAAATCCATTGGAAAACCAACCCACACCGTTGGGAGTTCCGGTCATAATGACTGTACCCCGTCGAACCGTACGCCCCTGAGTCGCATGTGCGATGAGTTGCTTGACAGTCCATATCATCTCCGAGGTCTTGGCATCCTGCCTGATCTCTCCGTTGACCTTGGTGGTGAGGTGAAGCTGCTGAGGATCAGGGATAACCGTAGGGGAAACAATGATGGGGCCAATTGGACCAAATTTGTCAAAAGACTTGGCGTAGCCCATCTGCGTACCCGAGATTTCGGTTGGCAGGAGGTTTCGGGCAGAAATATCGTTTCCTACGGTGTAGCCGAAAACACAGTCAAGGGCGTCATCTTCAGAAACGTCCTTGCAGTCCTTTCCGATGACGAGAGTCAGCTCTCCCTCGTAGTCAAGCTCTGGCTGAGCAACTGGATGGATATCGATGGAATCATGAGGCCCAGCCAATCGATCAGCAGGAGTGGCGAAGATGACAGGCTGAGACGGAGCGGGGAACTGCGAAAGTTAGCTTAGATTCAACATGGTGAGCTTGAAAATGGTCATGACGTACACTTGTTTCTTTGGAATGAAGCTGGTAGTTCAATCCTACGCAGAGTACCAAGGGAGTATCTGCCAGAGGGCAAAGAAGCTGCATTTCTCATGATCAGCCGATGTACCAAGATCAACTAGGCAAGTTCTGAATGCATAGACACACTTTCTTAACAGTTACGATTTCAGTCGTCTTCTCAAAGCCATGTTCAATGTCTCCAGTGAGCACCTTCGCCTTGGACCCTTCAATCTTGTCGGTGGGGGTGTATTCCCTGAGGTTCCCGTACCTCTCCTTGTTGTTCTCATCCAGGAATCGCACCAATCTTTCAAAACCCATGGTTGCTGAGTGGAATTAAAATTAATGGATGAATTGATTGTAGTTTGAGAGTAGATGTAGCAGAGATGACGACGGTGATCAAATGCTAGTAATGTGTGCAAAAAGTGGAACGAAACAACCGTTAGTAGTACTCTTAATCAGCATATATCTGTTAACAAAATCTACCACATTTCGATGGATATCTCTCGGGCCGGAGATTCAATGCATCTGGCGTTAGCGCCGATGCCTCGTAGCTCGTTTCGGGGCTCGGACCTTTTGGCACGCGACTCGGTCTCGTTGTTTTGACCCTCACGGCTTTCGGATTCTGAAAAGCGAAGGCTGCCCCACAACGATGCGAACTTGACGTAACGCCACGCAGCTTCTTGCGCAGTCATGCCAGGCTACTACGCTGTCGGGGTTACAACACCGTTAGTCAATCCTGATTTGAATCTCGATCAAGTGTGGCTGCTGTTTTAGCTAGCCACATGCTATAAACTCTACTTCTAATGATGCATTTTAAGTCCGAGCCAGGTGTTCCGCTTTCAGGTGCTTCGCACATGACGGTTTCGAATCACATAAGCTGGGGACCTAGCCATAAAACGAGTACAATGTATTAGTTTTTAACAACTACTCGTTAGGAATTTCGGTATTTTACAGAGCTGGTCACTCAGCCTATGACTACCCTCCATATCCTTGATTGCATCACTAGATAGCTTCCCTCTCTATTGACTGCAACAAGTCCATAGTCATGTCAAAGTATTCGTCAGTGATAATGAATGGATCATCCATCAGCTGATAAGCTGCTGATCCATTCACCCCAGGCATTTCGTGATCATGGTGTGCCTGGGGCGGATTCTGCAGAGAGGTGCGAACTGCCTCGTTAGAGTCGCACATAATATCACCAAGAGCGTCGTCTGAGTCCATTCCCAGATGAATAGAAGGCTCAAAGCTCAATGGTCCTTTGGCCGGCCTGTTGTTGGGCTGCCCAGCGCTTTGTGAGTGCTTTCTGGGTCTTGCACTGAATGACGCTCTTCGCCGCATCATCTCTGCACTTCTGTTGGCCCTTGCACGATCTGCAAGCTTCAGAATGACAGTCCATTGACCGGTGTCTCCGTCGAAAGACTCGGCTGGTGACTCCCACCGAAGTACCATAGACTTTTCAACGTCTCGCCACGCCTGCTCCACGTTCTTGCCGGTGGCGCGTTCAGGGCGTCCCAGTTCATCCAGGACAAACGCTAGTGCCTGCCAGGGAACGTATGAGTTGAACAGCCACGCCCAAACCTTGGACTTTGGTGAAGTGCGTAGTTCATATGAGCACTCTATCGCTCGTAGTGCTTCATGATAAAGCGCTTCCCTTCTTTCTCCCGGCAAGTCTCCTGGTGCCACGAATGGATCACACAAATAAAGACTCATCTTGCACATGATCAACTTTGCAAACATGCTCACCGTCCACGGTAAAGACTGTGTAGGGGAGCATAATTGTAGGTACTGGCCGGTGACTCGTGATCGAATCCCATCAAACCAAGCCTGCTTCTCGTTCTCGTCTAGAGAATGATATGGTTTATCCGTCCCGCTGGCGATGCGACTCTTGTCGAACATGTCGCGCCACATACCCACATATTCGTAAAGAACGGCGCAAAATGTCATTGTAGTGAATGAAGTGCAACTGATAGGTTCGTCGCGCATGTTGGGGTCAAGAGCAGTGTCCTCAACATTGGCTGGCACTTCAGTGTCGAAAAACGTCGTGACCCTAGGGAAGTGTTAGCTGGGATAAACAGATACCAAGTCAGACAAAGAAGCCTGGGTGAGAGTGACTTCAAGATTAGGACATACACAGTCGGATCACGAGCGTGATGCTCGGTAGATGGGGCATCGAGTGAGCAGAGATGCCACCACAGCCGCCTTCTCATTTCCGACTCAAAAATCGACAGGTTCAGCTTCCTGCCGTCACGATGCATTCCCTGTTTCTGCAGCAGCCTCATGGCAAACCCCAAGAGCAGCCACATCGTCTCTACATCTTCACGACGTAGCATGGATAAGTAGATAATATAGGCTTGCAGGACCAGCAAATCATCCGTTTGTGTATACCGGGCCTGCACTAGCTTTCTCTCGACACCTGCTCGGTATCGAGCAACGAGGACATCGCGTTCCTCCTGAAAATACTCCAGGCACTCGCTTCTGCCTTGGCTGATGACAGCGCCATAGTACATAGCAAAGAGTAGCACCTCAGTAGCCCGAGAAATGCTGCCCAGATTTTCAATGGCTTCGATAATTAAGGGCTCGGTGGTTGGAATATGTAGGATCTTGCAAACTGGATCAACAGCTTCTTTGAAGATTGACCACAGCTTTGATATGTGCTTTGGTGAGGGATGTGAAGATCTGAGAGATTGAGAGACACGGATGTGGTTTCCGAGTAGGATGTCAGGCTCCTCCGCTTCCGGTGTGCTCGGGAATGATGCATCGTCTTGGTAGTTTGAGTCTAAGCTTGGAGTAGGCTCTCCTAGTATCTGCTAATTTGGTGAAGTAGCGAGTAAGTATGGGCTGTGCAGCTGTTGGAAATGGCGAGACCTTACCTCCGTATTGAGCACCGCCCAGAACGAATTGTTAATATAGCGAGAGAGGCCGCCGTCCGTTATAAGAATACCGACATATTGGTCGGGAGTTGCAGGATTGGTACATGGGCTGTGTCTGGAGGACTGATCCCCATTGCTCACTTCGCGCTTTTGACCGTCATGCGGCATCAGAGGCTGGTGGTCGCTCGGGTTGTTTCTCCTTGCGACTTGTTCCGGATTCTGATTGCCGGGACTCATGTCATCGAGCACCTCTCCAGCCCTCTGCTCACCCAAAGCACTCCTGAGTGCGCCGACCATGTTCTCCAGACGCTTCATGCGATCAGCCATGGCTGAGTCCATAGCCTTGCGCGTCCCTCGGATGCTCAGGGGGAAGACACATTCCACGTTTCCTTTGATGCAATGGTTGCATGGCCGCTTCCGGTCGCACTTGACCTTCCTGCGACGACATGAGCTGCAGGTGCCCAGCCGTGGCGGCAATGATTCGGAGGATGGTGGTGACATGTCGTGATGTGGAATAAAGAGTGACACGGTCTTCAACCCGCAACTTTTCGGGGCAACGAGATGATCCTGAGTACCATGAGGATTGCGGCAAAGCTTGGTGGACTTGGTGCCGAATGCCGCCGGCAGCAAGCAATAAAACCAAAGCCCATCTGGCATGACAAGCCTTGTTCTCGCTCCCCACCATCGCTTGCTTCCCCGCCAAGCCTCTTCACCCTCCTTTGCTTTAGTGAGAGCGGGGTCCGGGGAAGCCTTGCCTCTTGAGTAATAGGCCCAACTGCGGTGGCGCTCTTCGGGTTCCGAGAAACCGGAAGTTCCGTGCTACTCCGGCTGACGACCCCGCGTCACGTTCACCCACTGAGGTTACGAAGAATGCGGATGACGGGTGGGTGATCGGAGCAAGATGCAGTGAGGTGCAGCGCTAAGTAGAACACCCCGCATTTCATCATGTCTTTCGATGGCCGGCGTTGATTGGACCAGAAGCTCAACATCTTCGGGGAGAGTGCCCGGCTGTAGGCCTTGATCAGATTGTCTCGGGCGCTATCCGCTAGCAAACGCCGGGATTAGTACAGCGTTCAGCACAGACGTCGCGCGACGTTCAAGGCGCATCCAGTCAAAAAAAAAAAAATTGCATCTTCGTTATTAGCGTTGCTGCTGTAGGCTTCTGAGGCTCTGGAAGACCAACTGAACTTCTCCGGGATATCCAGCTTAACCCCGAAAGTCAGCCGGCCCCACAAGCAACAGGCGGGGAACGCGGTTGGGAACACGGCTAATCATTGCAAAGCGGGCCGCGGGTTGGGATCTCACATATCAGAAACATATATTAGCACTATCATTGTCGATGACCTTTGTGTATAGCCCTTGTAGACCACCACATAGACAATAATCGCCTTCCCCAGGAGACTTTAAATGAATCCGTCCGACTTCCCAATGGGTGCGCAGACGCAGTTCAACATCGCCATCGTCGGGGGAGGCATCGCCGGGTTAACACTCGCGATTGCTCTTTATCATCGCAACATCCCTGTACGACTATACGAACGGGCGGAGAAGTTTGGAGAGATTGGAGCTGGCGTTTCCTTCACTCCCAATGCCGTCCAGGCTATGAGGCACTGCCACCCGGGCATATTTGACGCCTTTGAGCGATGTTGCACTCGAAATGGATGGGAGTTGAAGCAGAAGGTTTGGTTCGATTTCATTGACGGCACCGCGAGAAGCCAGCAAGAGGCGAGGTTCTTCTCGATACTGAACGATCTTGGCCAGAATGCAGTACATCGGGCACATTATCTGGACGAACTGGTCAAACTGCTACCAAGCAACATAGCCGAGTTTGGCAAGAGCCTCAAGGACATTACCGAGAACAAGACCAATGGTTTGATGACGATGCACTTTGTGGATGGCACCACGGCCGATGCCGATGCCATCGTGGGCTGCGATGGAATCAAGTCGGTGGTTCGCCAAGTCATCGTAGGGACGAGTCACCCATCCGCATGGCCCAGTTACAGCCATAAGTATGCGTATCGAGGCCTGGTTCCCATGGAACAAGCAATCGAGGCAATTGGTCGAGAGCGAGCCGAGAACGCCTGCATGCATGTCAGTGGAAACTCTCCCAAGCCTTCTGGAAGCATACAGCTAACTAGGAGTTACTCAGCTCGGACCGAACGGACACGTTCTCACGTTTCCTGTGAATCATGGCAAAACCCTCAACATTGTTGCATTCCGTACCCAGGAGGACGACTGGAGTGACTACTCACAGCTGGTGAGAATCGGTAACCGCAGCGATGCCTTGGCGGATTTCGCCGGTTTTGGCCAAGATGTTCTGAGTCTGCTGCAGCTAACTCAGTCGGAGCTCCCTATCGTAAGTCGCTCTTGCATACTCGTTGGCTATGTGAAGTGAACTGATCACATCTGGCAGTGGGCCATCTTTGACCTTGGTGATCACCCAGTTCCCTCCTTCTACAAGGGCCGCGTCTGTATTCTTGGCGATGCAGCTCATGCCACGGCGCCGCATCATGGTGCTGGCGCCGGCTTCTGCATAGAGGACAGCGCCGTCCTTGCTCACCTCCTCGAACATGAATCAGTCCAGTCGAGACACGACCTCGAGCGCGTCTTTGCGACATTTGATACATGCCGAAGGGAGCGTGGCCATTGGCTGGTTCAGAGCAGTCGATGGATCGGCGATTGCTACGAGTGGCGGGCCAAGGGCATCGGCAGCAATTTCGATTTGATTGAGGCCGAGATTAACGCAAGAAACGCGGCTATTGCAGATGTGGACGTTGAGGCAATGTGTGATGAGGCCGTAGAGGAGTTGCAGCGGCTTCATTCTAGGATATAGATACATAAAGCTTCGAACTTCTACAGCCGTTAGACAGTTGGAATGCTACGTAATCTCAAACCAGTCAAAGTTGATTAAATCCTGGCCCAACCACGCCCCTGGTGCAACTTCCGTTCCTGTGCCATCTCCGCCCCGTGATGTTGACGCCCCGGCGGCCTGGAATATTTCTGTTAGGGGCAGCCAGTCCCCGGGTACTGTGTCGCTGCCTTCTCAAGGTAGTCAGTAATCTATCCTCGCTGTGTGTTCTTCTTACATACCTGGCCATTTCAAGGTTCCAACCTTGGTTCGGACATCCTGCAGAACTTCGATGGCTTGCATGGCTGACGGAATTTGCTCCTTGTAATGATTAAAAATATTCAAGCAGTAAGTCCAATACATTTCGAAAGAGTCCGTCATTGATTGAGTGTCTACCGCTGGACACTTGAGACCAGCGAGGAAGACAATGCAGGCGCCAAAAGTAACTAGAGATTGTTAGTACTCTGCGAGTGCCCTCTCTGGTTGCATTCTTAACGCACAGTACACCGAATGCCATGCAGGGCTTTTGTAGTTGCTCTGGAGATTTCGGTGGATGCTCTCAATGAGCTGACAGGCCATGTCGATGCAAGTCTTGCAGCATTTTCTGACAAGCTCGCCATCTAGACTGCCGGCTCCCTCCATAAGCTCCGCTACAGGGCGGTTCATTCCCAGCAGTAGAAGAGGGCGCAGAAGTAGGAGCCGTGTGTAGAGAAACCTGCACAAGGTAATTAGCACCAATTTAGTAATCCAATTGATGACTCAACCCGACCTGCAATGCAGAACCTCGGCCTGAAGCATGACTGTCCCATTCGCCCGAATAGGGGCATCAGGTGACTGAATCGCCACGCGTAGATACTCTGGTATCGTGCTGGAGAAGCTATCCAGTCGCCTGTTTAGTTTCATGACTTCTGATAGGAAGTCTTGGAGTTGAGCTCTCGGCTCAGATTCATTGCAATCCTTGTGGTACGAAATGTTTCTTGCCGTGACTGATGTGGCAAGGACTTCATGCAGTATGTCAGACAACTGCGACGAGCAAGCCAGGAGGCCCATTCGCGAAGGTAGTGAATCGGGTTGCGCCCCTTCGCCGCTCGCATCCAGATACTCATCATCGATCAAGGATGGGAGCGCAGTATTTCCTTTGTGGGAGATCATCGTGGGCCGTCCAAAAGTCATGCTTAGCAGTCTTGACGTGTCAATAGCAATACAGTTATAGAAACAGTAGATAACGTACTTGTCCAGGACATAGCAACAGTGCCATACTCTCCGACGCATTTCTCTGTCTATCTGATTGTTTTGCTTCGACTCCATGTGTAAGCCAATGCTCTGCGCCGCACGAATTGCAAGACCAATCACGTTCCAGCATCGATTCGCACTTCGTGTTAGTTGCAGATAGATGCCATTCACAAGCAGCATCTGCACAAGCTTCAGCGACGACGAGTCCAGGATCTCAAAGTTGAACAGGGTCCGCGAACGCTCGTATAACTCTTTGCCGGCGTTGGGCCTATGGGACACGGGGATGAGCGAACTGAACTGAGAACCGAGGGCGAGCATGACATTCAAGGTGGCAGAAAACACCACCTCTTCGATTTCCGATTCCTCGTCTTGTACTTTTGTGGGTTGGCGGCTTGCCCAGAAGGCCTCGTACTGCTCCATGAAGGCTGTCATGTGGATCACAGGGAAGATTGGGTGGATATATTGCCAGTAGCATCCAAGATAGTCGTCAGCTACTCCACGCTGGGGATAGACGGCGTTCAACTGGTTGGATTCGCGAGTCTTTTCGAGTTGTGAGATTTGTGTGGGTTGTTTGGAGGCATTCTGTGGCGGCACCGCCTCGGTGCCAATAGCAGAGATCTTTTCGTCCTCGCTGTACTGTATCGTGCGCACAAAGGCGACGGTTGATGAAGGGCCATACAGCCGCTCGGAGTCGTCGTTTGAAGAGACGGTGGCTAATCCGTCAACATCGTCTGGGGTTCGTGCTTTTGAGCCTGCACGGAAGGCCCGGGGGCTCAGTCCCTCGGCAGGGAACCGTGGGTCTACCGGGCCCTGAGCTTGGAGTTCTCTTCTCACTGGTGACTTGGTCTGCGGGAAGAGAGGTGCATGGTGATGCTGTTCTTGAGAATAAGACACGCATGAATAATCTGACAATACACTGGCTGCGCTGGTGCGCTCGAGGCGGTCGATTCGCTGCTCTAACGAGGCAAAAGACCTGAACAAGGTCAGCACCATGACTCTGCGACGCCATGCTCCGAGTTAACCAAACCCGTGAGTGGAAACCGAGGCGCTGTCATAGACACATTTGTCCGCGACTCCGCGCTGGCAGCATCGAGAACACGCCGGGCGGCTACCATCGCAGCGCGTCTTCTGGGCCTGGCAAGACCGACAGGCAGTATGGATTCTGTGCCGCTTCTTGGCTGGCCCGCCCGAGGTTTCAGGGTCGGACCGGGGCTGAGACAGCCCATTGGCTACGGACGCTGGCATCGTACCCGGCAATCATTTGTCCATGGAGGCGTTGGCAGAGGCGTTGGCAGAGGCGCTGGAGGTATGCTGTTGACCTCGCCTCCAGATCGCTGGTAGGTATATGCATCGATCGGAAGCCGGCGTCCCCACGACCCGAGTCCCGCTACGTCGCGTGGGTGGCGGTCATGCCGGGGAGCTGTGCTGGGCCTGGCCACTGCTGTAGCTGCACTAGCCAGCCCTGGAGCCATTGCCCAGCACCCTTGGCTGGCTGCTGCAGCGACCCCGAGACGGCACAACGTAAGGTACCTACCTCCCTTACCCAACACCAAGGTCGGTCAGTATCGGCATTCGGCAACCGGGGGCAGCATCGTCACCCTTCGCCATTAGCGTCATTAGCGGCAAGCCCCCCCCCCCCCCCCGCAAACGTGACTCGCCGCTCAAACCTCGGAGAGAGCAGTGAGCAGACTGACTGCTCCGTATCAGCCTCGCTGAGCAAACCCGCCGGGTTAGCAGGCATTCGCAATGTTGCCAGTGGACCCGTCTGGGCACGCACTTGCTGGGGGCCTCGGTGTGGAGGCTGAGGAAGAAGACATAGGCGATAATTAGGCGGCGCCCGTAGCCAGATAAGAATGGAGGCCCCGACACAGGCATGCCATGGCAGGCCCCGGTCGAATCTCAGATACCAGACAGGGGATAACGTGGGATGGGTTGTGCGGGGAAGGGCCGCCACCCTCACTACTAACCAGTATTGAATACAATTTAAACACGTCCCACCGGCGGCTCCCCGTGTAGATAGCCCATCCACCGCCGGATCCTCTCGCCCCCTCTCTGCCCCGTAGCTCGCCCCTCTCCTTCTCGGCATCCAAACGAGCAGAAACGCTCTGTCCTTGTCCAGCAGCAGCCCATGATCGTTGCCTTCGTGTAGCCATCAGCTTGTCGTCAGCACGCCCTCAGCCTGGCCACAGCCGCCATTGCCATTGCCATCGACATCGACATCATGCATCCACGCACGCTGCGCGCCGTAAGTAACAGTCCAAGCAGCCCCGGCTAGCTACCTCACGCGTGTGCTGTGCTGCCTTTGAACTGACCGAATTGTGATCCAGTGCGATTGGTGCCACTCCAAAAAGGTCTCTGCTGCTTGCCCTCGCCCGTTCTTTGCCAATTCGCCTTCTCTCGTCCTCTCCATTCCCCGACCTGGCCTGGTAGCCGACTCACTCGCACACTCCGTCACTCTCTAGCCCCAGGCTCTCGAGATTCTGCTCCTCCCGTAGCATTCGCTGGACTAATTGTGCTAACGGAGCCGAATTATAGGTCAAATGCGACCGTCGCGACCCCTGCGTCATGTGCCGCAACAATGCCGTCCAGTGCAGGCGGGACCGACCTCGTCATCCGCGACCGTCCAACGTGAACTCGCTCAAGTACGGCATCACACAGCTCAATGTGGTACGGACTCCTGTGCTAACGGATGATGTACTCTAGCGACGAGAAGTTCCAAATCCTCATGCAAAGACTGGTGCATCTGGAAGAAGCCATAACCGCGGATCCAAAAGAATTCCAGTCAGGACCCGCCCACTCAACCTCGACAGCGAGCAACCGGTCCTCCTCTGCCGATCCCGCAAGACTCACCTCTCCCAAATCCAGAATTCACGTCTCTTCCGATCAACGGGAGTCTCCGCATCGGGAACGTCGTCCGTCGACGAACCTGTCGGGCTATCAAGCACAGGACGCAGCCCTCCTCAACTTCCTTGACGACCCTGTCGAGCAGGCTACTCCGCAAGACGACATCGCGAATGAGCTTGACTCCACAGATCCTATCATAAGGCAGATCCTCACCTATCTCGAGCTAGAGCTGGGCAAACTGGGACCGGACGCAAACCACGGTACGAGATGGCTGCTCACCTCGGGCCTCGATCTCACCCAGAGGATGAAATCACTACCATCCAGCGACACCTACGCTGGCGAGCAGATAGAACCATTCGATCTCTACTCAGAAAGCCTGTATCCTTCAAAAGAATTTTTCTACATAGCACTGGGTGGTACGTTTTCACCACATCTACTGCACCTCGTAGAGTCCTCGCTGACTGTTGGCGATTATAGGTCTAGATGCTTGCAGTGAAGCCACTCAGTTTCATCTAAACATTGGGCTACACCTATCCAGCGCTACGATAGAAGGCATGGGCCTCGCCCTCATTAATAATACCGTCCACGGACAGGAGCGAGTCGAATTCATCATCTGCGTCAACTTCTTCATCCATTTGATCCTAACAGCCCTCGAGTCGGACGAGGAAACTGCCGTCCTGGCCTGGCACCTGGGAGGCTCTCGGGACAGGTATTTCGAGAGCGCAATAACCGCACTCAATCACCTAAGCTTTCTGGCAGCGCCGTCCGTTACCCTACTGCAAGCTTTAATATCCGGCGTAAGTAGACCTTGTTCCAAATCCACAAGTTTTGAAAGCATGTAGCTTGTCTATCTTTGATACTGACGCCCTCCTCCTTTCTCCAGGTTATGTTATATCTGAATCACGGTGATATCGACAAGTGTTGGCTCTTGAACTCAGCTGCTTGCCGTACATATATGGCTATTGGTGGTCACCACGCCCTAGCCGCTACCAAGAACGCTGGAGGCCTGCTCGAAGTTCGTGCTTGCATTTTCAACTGCTACATCTTCGACAAGACGTTATCGCTCAACCTCGACCGCCCCTCATGTCTGTCCGATACCTCCTTCAAGCCCGCCGATTTCCTGCCCATCTCTAATAACAAAGGAGCCAATATCATGTATGCTGTGTTATTGCAGCAAGCGGAAGTTATAGATTCTTTGATAAAAGAACGGAGGGTCCAGGTAGACAAGGACGACACAGCTGCGACAAACAAGACACATCGTCTACTGGCACTAATCAAAAAGATGGAGAGCAACAAAGAGTTGATTGATCAAGTCAGTAGACGAATATTGCTTCTTCTATCGATTTGACGGACTTCGAAGTTGACATTTTCCAGGTTTCCCAGATGCCGCCTCATGATTCAGATAGCTACTTGAAAGCAGAGTGGATGGGCATGGAGTTCCAGTACTATTCGACAAAGATCGCCGCTTATCGTCTGATTTCGTCTTCGCACTTGACTTCACAGATCGAGGGGGATTCAATAAATAGCGCGCGGCAAGCACTGCAGGCGCTGAAGACGACGCAAGATATCGCCTGGGCACACTGCACACAGTCCAAAGCGTTCGGGATGTCACTCACCTGGTACGTACTTCCTATCTCATGGATGCAACGCAACCATGTATCGTGATTTCTGCTTGGTCTCAATTGTGCCAATCAACTAATCCTTATCATAGGTCCGTCCTTTTTTCGCCACTGTCTGCATTCTTTATCCTGTTCAGTCATGTGGTTGCAACTAGAGATATGACCGATCTTCGTCTCTTAAAGGAGGTGGCCGATGGATTCAGTGTCATATCAAGCGATTGTCCAACAATTGGAAAACTAGAAAAAATCTGCAAAGGGCTGATGCGGCTTTGCTCTGATCGTCTAACCAGGCCGAGATCTCTTAGCCTAAGTACCTCGCGTTCCAGCTTTTCCACCTCTCAACCCTTCTATGCAAAATCCCTCTCCTATGCCGCGGGCAAAAATATCTCGAATGGCAAAAGCAAAACAGTCAGTGGCGTGGGCTTAGACGCATATCTGAAGAGTGCCTTCCCATTAACCCAACCGGGCGCTTCCGAGCCTTCATTGGAAGATGAGCACTTGGCAGAGAACGATATTCTAATGGATATCAGTGATCCTGCGACTTGGGCTGGTATTGAATCTGTTAGCACCTGGGAGGATCTAGAGGGAAGTCAAGGACAATCATGGCCGCTTCTTCAACTGCAGTCAGATGACTTTACTGGATGCATCTAATCGTGAAAAGATTCGATCCCGAGTTACAACTTTTAATCTTACACGCATCCAGCTGTATTATTACTTCGCAGGTTGATGCGATGTTTCTTTACTACGTCGAGCGCCTTTTTGTACTCTAGTACAGTCGCTTCAAACTCTCTCTCGACAGATGGTCATTTCATCAGGGGCGACGGGTCGGCTGAAAGCTTAGATAGCCATGACATGAAATCGACAAATTGGTTGGGAGTGCCTTCTTTGACGTCACTTATGACGGAAATTGTGTTATGGGAGAGCCGCAGGCAATTTTAAGCTGAGGTTTTTTTTTTGGGGGGGGGGGGTGGTTTTAAGGTATCAGTATGGGAAGACAACATTTAACAGCGACACGTAGACTCTTCCTTTTCACACGTGTGGGCCCAACTGGACAGGCTGCTGAATATGTAGTTTCTGTCATGGTGCATTTACACACAAAGGTAGGTCCTCCCGCGGCGTTGCGCAATAGAGGGAGCGCCCAGGCACAGGCGGGAAGACGAGATAAGAAGACGCCGGCAAGATCAAAGCCGCTTGGCCTTGGCTTCGGTGAATCGGCGCCTCACGGGGCCCGAGAATCCGAGGACGCCGCCTTTACTACCCCGCTAGCTTACCAGTGGCAGGCACGGTTCGAGATAACCAGTAGATAGGATTTTTCTTTAGGGTTAAGCCCGGAGACCGACTCATATCCCGAGATAGGTGGGGAAAATAACCACCATTCACATGCCAGGGATTACACATTCTCAAACTGCCCTGGTGCCGTTAGCTAGGTGCATGGCTTACCCTATAGCATATTTATTAGGAAAACACCGCCAACCGCCAAGCCAAAGTCATGCTGGGTCGCAAATTGGAATCTCTCTAGAAGTAAAATTGAAATCCATTCGCAAAATGGGTCAGATTCCGAGCGGCTTGCATCTGGACTGCGCGGGGTAAGCCAAGCAAGACCGGGCTTGCTGCATTGTTGTGCAGGATTCCTCCAAAATCAATCCGTCACCTACATTTGTCGCAGCACCACGGAAAGCCGTTTCCGTTATCTCTAGGGCTACTCTGGTTCTATCTAGTCGTACGATCGCACCGGTGTGTCCACCAACAGGTCATGCCATTGCCATCTCATCGGTTGGGATGCTACCGCAAGCCACCCTTGGTCTGTGACGCTTTAAATATTAAATAATGGCCATGTTGACGTGCAGGAAATCTTCCATTAATATGCTCTAATTGCAACTCAGCCATGACCAGGCTGCGAATTGAAAAGTTGTGCTAAATTCCAATCCCAATCTAGACTCTCATTGCCACTGGCGGGGAAACTGCCGACTGGGCCCTCTGTACTGACTACAGAGTCGCCTGCAGTGCTACCAGCTTGAATCGCCACCTCAGGACTCAGAGAGTATTCCGTCATGGCACTATCAGAGTCTGTCGCAGTACTCCCCAGGCGCACCACCCTGTTCGGCCGGGGCCCGCTTGTCCCATGTTGAGTATAGACCTTTCTCCTCCTTGACGAGCTGGAAGAAGGCTGGCTGAGTCAAAGCTCTGGGTAAGCTGCCGAGCCCTTGACAGCGATTCTGCACAGATTTACGAGATCTTCAAAAAAATCTTTGACTTTGATCGCTGCAGGGCAGGCCGCTGAAATAACTCGGAAGCCATCAGCCACGTCTTGGAGGAGGCAAAGGTCCTGGATATCAATGGTTGCAAGCGAGTTGCTGAAGACCACGAAGAATGCCGAAATTGGTAATAAAATCATGCACCTTTTCTCTACTCGTCAGTTGAATACTCACCTCAGCAGACTCAAAGAGAGGGGGGGGGGGTTACGCACCATGTTAAAGAAGACCCAAACGCCTTGGAGCGCGCGCCGTGGGCCGAGACGTTGTCTTGCTTTGCTTTGAGCGATTTGAGCGCTAGCCGAGCGCATCGTAGACAATTCTCCGAAATTGTAGTGCTGAAGGAGGCGGGAGGAATGAGGCAATAGATGGATATTAGTACAGAGTAATACATAAAATCCAGGCCCAGCTTTTCCCCCTGAATGAAATTATCGGAGCTACAAGCCCCGAAGGTTAAGATCTTTGTGTCGTTAGTTGGTGCCGTTCCAAAGTTTCCGTGCCTCTTGGAAAGGGTCTCACTTACTTTGTCGATGTTGGACTTAATCGCCGTGGCACTTATCAACATCTTTTCTAAGCGGCTCATCTTCTCCGACAAAGTTTCATTGATATTCAAATTTCTCTTCTCTTGATTGACAGCATCCATTACCTGAGCCAACTGAAGGAGGACACTGAGAATCACTGAGCCTGGGCTCTCTGCAATGGTTGGGAGTATGCTTGCAGCGCTCACATCTTTCAGTGGGAGTGAGCATGCTCGGTCCGTAGTCATCGAGAGGGACCTGTCGAATACGTAACAGTTGAGCAAACAAGCCTTGACCTCTGATGCTTCTGGGAGCTGCGGGTTTGCAGCACGCTCTGCTAGGAACTGGCCGCCAAGGGTCGTCACTACTCGACAGGCTGCTGAGGTCAAAATACAGCATCTGTCTACATCTCCAAGTTCCATGAAAAGCATCACCTAAAAAGTAATTATTAGTAAGAATAATCCAGTTGCTTGGTATTGGATCAACGTACGCCCGAGATCAAAGCCTGGAGCAGGCTGAGGCTGGGAGTAGCTAGAACCTTGATTCCATTCAGAGCCTGGAGAGCGCTGTCAAGGTATCTTTCTCGTGTTCTGCCAACATTCTTTGCTAGCTTGGATATGTGGTCATCCGTCTCTAGTGAAGTTGAGAATAGATATGCCACAAAGTTGACGCAAACAATGTATTCCAGTCTCTGCTGGCCGTGGACCGTATTGGTTAACAGATCATTGCTCATTTCCTGCACTGTCGATCTGTGAATATGTGTAGACAAGTTCAGGTAGGTTTGCGTGATAGTGCTACTCGAATCGAATCCTTCTATGAGGTTTCTGATTAGATGACGGCATGTTCAAAATGGAAAGGTAGATTGCTCAATTACTGGTGACGTAAAGGTGAATGAATTCAGGCGATGGATATAATTCCTTTGAATAGATTTGTGTCGGTACCTCGGGATTGTCTTCCGGGCTATCGTCTCTCGGCATACCAACGTCTGCTTGCTCTGCAAGAGCCAAGCCTGACGCCAGTGACTGCCTCCTGGCTGGTGTCATGTGTGGCTCTGGTATGCATAATTCGCGTTTGAAGTATCTCTGCGCTTGTTTAGAAACACAAGTATTCCACGTAGCTAGAGATTTGACACTCCGGTCTCTGTGCTGAGAGAATGTAGGGGGAGTAACAACCGGCGCGAGCCAAGGATGCTGAGGCTCTGCTCTAGCCGTTCCTTTAGACGGGTCCCCGGTAAGGTCACTATTAGCTGTTGCTGTGGGAGACATGTCTTTGCTCCTCAGCTCTGGGCGCAGATTGACTGCCGGGAGAATATCTTCTCCAGGTGGCGAGAGCATCATGGCTTCCGAAGCCGTCGCGTTTCGTTGCTTGCGGGCTAGCGCTTCCTCCAAAGTCGTTATTCGCCGCATCAGAGCGTCAAAATGCCTATCTCTGCTTCTGTTAACTTGAATGCGCGTGAGACTGAAGAACCCATTCAGTCAGATACGCACGTGGGCTGGCTATCGAATTGCTGGCGATGCTGTCGCGGCAGGTTCCGGGTGCATTGGGCCCGAGCATCTTGGCAGATACCACATGGATCTTTGCCATCACATTTCACCTGAATGATTACTGTGAGTATCAAGCACAATGCACGTATTAGGGGCACGTTGACCTACTTTCCTGGCATGGCATCTGTCACATGCCTTGTTCCGCATAGCCTTTGCAGGTTGGGAAGTGAGGCTCTCGCCGGCATCTTCAGTAGACTCTGTTTGCCGCTGCATTGTCAACGTTCAGGATGCTAGTCACATGCGGATAACGATGCCATCTATCAAAGCCGCACAGCTTCTAAATCACAACAGAGACTACAAAGATGTACATTACATGTCTGTGCTCCCCCGCATTTTACCAAGACACCAGCGGGCAGTTGGGCTCCTCATAAGTCGCCTATGTCCGCATCTGGCAGGAGAGCACCAGACTAATGTGTGTCTGTTACGTACTACGAGGTGGTTCGTAAAGCCGTCCTCCTCCACGGTGGACCAACTAGGCGTCATCTGGTGCTAGCTTTCTCCAGCCAAGTTGCGGGGTACGCCAGATCACAGATAATTCCGGGGTATCTCCCCGCCCTTCCACCATCCTGTTTGTTGAATTGCTGCTGTGAAATTTGTGGATCCTGGGAGCTAAGTCCGAATGACCTACGTAGGCTCGGCTTGCGAAAGCCGACGACGTCGGGGTATTTGGAGCGACCGGAACTAGCGCCGTAGTCCGCCCCGGCTGGCACTGGCCTGTCAGTCTCAGATCAGGCCATTCATTGAATCCACGGTCGGAGTTGCGCGACGACACTGGGAAGCAATCCAAGCAATTGAACATTTAAGTCTGAACCGTGGGAGCTGAAGGCCCAGTGCTATCGGAACAAGCAAGACTGTCGACAAAGACCTCTCTCTACGGGAGCTAGGAACATACTCACCCAAAACAACAAAAAATTACCCTTACTACCCCATTTAACACCAACATGGTTCGCGCTTACGGATCAGGGACTCTCCCGGTCAACGGGCCTAACGACGACTTGAAGTTGACTCGCTCGCAACTGTGGCAGGCCTTGCAGAGGAAGATCCGCAAGCCTGAGGAGTTCGTTGCGCCTCTGAGCAACTGCTTGGTGCAGAGCGATGAGAATGGAGTCGTTAAACGTACTGCTACCCTGACACTTCCTACTATCGGCGTGCGCCACATGAAGGAGACTGTTACGAGCCATGGAGACCTATGGGTAAGCCCTCTACTTGCAAATACTCCCAGTCCATTCTTGTTAATTCTAGAAATCAGATCAAGTTCCTGCAATCTGAGGGCTCTGTGAGCACGAACCTGGTCTCTTTCGCAGAGGATCTTTCAGACGACAACCTTTATCTGACCTACATCTTCGATTGGGACTGGCCCGAAGTAGCTGAGGGTAGCGAGAAACATGAAGAGCTCACCAAAGCCATGAGCCAGGTACGTCAACATGACTTCCCGAGTCAGGTATCTGAAGAGCTAACCCAGCGTTGTCCATGAAGATGGCTATTATGGCGGTTAGCAAATCTCTCAGCCGCGCTCGAGAGCTCGTCAATGAAGGTTTGGTCGCATAAACCGTGGTGCTCCATCGGCCTCAGAGCGGGGAGACAGAATATCAAGTTCATGCTAGTGCAGCAGAGAAATAATGCAGTTCAGTCGTTGCGGCTAGCTGTGGCCGTGGGTTTCGCAGGAAGCATTTCCATCTCTGTAGCTCAATACAATGGATGTTCCCGTGTTGTACTTGTAAAATTTACATGTCCTACTACTCGCCCTTGGCTGATTTGACTGCATGATATGGATCAAATGCGCGAGCTATTAGTATAAAGAGGAGGGGGAATGTGTCTGCTCATCTCCTCGGCATTTAAAGCTCCTCTCCAGAGTATCATGTGAATTGCGATAGGAATTTGGACGTAATGAAGGGATCTCATTTAGCGCTCTCGTCAAATTAAAGTGTCACAAAGGCGGGAATACAAAAGTAGCAGCGACGGAAGTAACAGTGACGGATAATTAAGCGCATGATCAGGTGTGCAGAGCTTCAAATTGGCTTCCTTACTACGCTAATAAATGGCCAGACCTGAGCCTTTTCAAAATCCCAGATCCCTTCCTTTACAAGAACGTCACCCTTCAGCCGAGAAAAAACTTCTTCTTCACTGGATGCGAGCAATATCACAGCGCTCCCCGTTGGAACCGGAGCTTGACCTCCTAAAGGGTGCTCTTGAACCGAAAAACCTATTGGGCTCGCACGTTAGGCAAATACATCAAATAGAAAACGGGACTATTGCTAGGTTGAGAGAGACTGGAGGAGTATTGAAGTGAGAGCAGATTCATACCTCCCAATACCCAGAAGTCTTTGGGATCCTTTGCCATATCTGCGACGTGAGCCCTATATGCTGTCAACCTGCCTGTCACAAAAAGTCTCCAGAGCACCCGAGGAGGCTCTTACGGAATGACGGTCTGCCTCTTCGCGCTCGCGCCGGGTATGTCTGGGATATAGACTAGCCATTCTTTCTTCTCTGGTGCCATTGTGGTGCTATTTCCGAAATTGGACGTGAAGAATATGGAAGCGGCTTGATTGATGAGCTGAGACCTATTGTAGATGCACCATTTAAGTGCTCTGAAATTCAATTGAACAAGAAATTCCGAATTGAGAATCTGGTAGCAAACTTGTCCCTCCTGAGTATGCAGGATTGCGAGAGGCCGAATGCCGAGATGGGGTAGACTCTCGGGGTTGCCAGCCGATGTCCGCTCGGACTGTCCGGAACCGAGACAGCCACTTCCCCAGTCTCGCTACCCCGCAAAGAACTGTTCTAGCGCGTGTGGTATTTGCTCCTAGATGGCTTGGGGCTGTGGGAAACGGAACTCCGAAAGTGAGAACCGGATGATGGTAAGGGGAAAAGTCGAGGAGCGGTTCATTGGTGGCTGGATGGGATGTCTGGGTATGGATGGAAGTAGATGGCTAAAAAGTTAATATAAAGCGAAGGTTTTATTCCATGATGCAAACTCGTATACTAAGATCTCTATCTCTACTACAACTGCCTCCAAGAGTATACGATACTACACTGATAGGCAACCAAGATGGAATCGATCGACGTAGCCATCGTTGGCGCAGGTAAGATTTGTTGAGGCAAAAGAAGACTCGTTCATTGAGACTTACTATTTAATAGGAATATTTGGCCTTGCTTTGGCCCGAACCTATTCTACTGCGCATCCGGACGCCAAAGTCGCGGTCTTTGAGTCTGCATCCAGCCTTGGCGGTACCTGGGCAAAGCACCGATTGTACCCGGGCCTGAAGACCAATAACCTCTTGGGAACATACGAGTGGCCGGACTATCCCATGCATGCGCATGAATTCGAGGTTACTTCGTATAATCACATCCCGGGGGCAAGCCTGCACGACTATTTGGCTCGAAGTGCCGATCACTTCAACACTACTCAGCTGATCAGGTTCAATTCCAAGGTTGACCTAGTTGAAAAAGATGAGAATGACAATTGGGTACTCACTGTCAGTTCTGGTAATACGGATTCTTCGACAAAACTGCTTGCCAAGAAGCTCGTACTGGCTACGGGCATGACCGGGAACCCAAACATGCCAGCCTTGCCTGGGGCATCTGAGTTTGAAGGGCCCATTTTCCATGCCAAGGACTTTCTGCAGCATAAGGGCCTACTGAAGACCGCAAAGAGTGTCGTGGTTTATGGTGGAGCAAAGTCAGCCTATGACGCGGTCTATGCCTATGCTACTGCTGGAGTCCATGTCGACTGGATCATGCGCGAGTCTGGAAGAGGCCCCTGCTGGATGGCGCCCCCCTTTGTTACCCCGTTCCGCGTCTGGCTTGAGAAGCTGGTCTTTGCTAGAGTTCTGACTTGGCTTTCTCCCTGTATTTGGGGTGCTCAGGATGGATTCGAGTTTATCCGCAACTTCTTCCACACCAGCATGATTGGCCAGTTCATAGTCAAGGCTTTCTATAACGTCCTCAGCAATGATCTTCTCGCAGCTGGTAACTTTGATGCGCACCCAGAGACAGCCAAATTGAAGCCTTGGTCGGACATCTTTTGGGCTGGCACTAGCTTGAGTATCCTGAACTATCCTACTGACTTTTATGAACTCGTTCGAAAAGGCAAGGTACATGTCCATCACGGCGACATTACTCAACTCAGCAAGGGCAAAGTTCATCTCTCTAACTCGGAAGTGATCGAAACTGAGGCGCTGCATTGCTCAACTGGCTGGAAGCATGAGGCACCCGTCAACTTCTCGCCTCCGTCTCTGTCAGCCGAACTTGGCCTCCCTCACAAGGGCAGCAGTGAATCATCCGAGCTGGAAAAGAAGGCGGAAGATGAAGTGCTTCAGCGATTCCCCATGCTCAAGGCGCAGCCAAACGTTTTCCCGAAGAGAAAGTCCGCTATCACTCATACCGAATCTACCACTACTCCTTTCCGTCTCTACAACTTCATGGTCCCTCCGAAGAACATTCACAAGCGCAACTTCGCCGTTGCCGGTGCGATGCTATCTCTCGGACAGCCCATTTCGGCAGAAATTCAGTCAATTTGGATCACGGCTTATCTAGACGGCACCCATCTGTCCCTTCCCAAGACGGAGGAGGAAGCTCAGTATACCACGGAGCTGTACTTAAGGTTTCAAAGCCTGAGGACCCCAGCAGGATGCGGCGACAAGCATGGAGACATGATCTTTGAGAACTTGCCCTACTGTGATATGTTGCTACAGGACCTCGGTTTGTCCTACAAGCGGAAGGGATCATGGATTGGAGAGCTTTTCCTGCCTTACGGCGCAGCTGATTACAAGGGCCTCATCCAGGAGTGGCTTGACAAGCGATCTTCCGTCAACGGTAGCAACGGCATCAGCAACGGTGTGGGCAACGGAGTGCACAAGCAGCTGAAAGCCTAATTCAGCTTCGCACCATGCCACAACGGCTCCATTGTAGACCATCAACGACCAGCAAATGGGAATGTGAGCCTTAGCGTACACACATATAATAACATAGCTCTTAGTCAAAATAAATCAGCTCGTTATTTTACTTCTGATATCATACTTACTAGACCAATATCATGTCCGGCTATGTCACCAGTACAGTAACCCCCCGGTGCACTTAATAGAACGTTTGAAAATAAGCCGCATGAGATTGACATCGACAACCGCTGAAGGTCAAGTGCACAGGTGTACCACAACAGGATGAGGTTTGTTTAGTCAATGACAGGACCAAGTTGGGCGAAAGAGTCCATTAGACAAAATAGGCTCAGAGATCTCACTGATATTCAGTGAAGCCAAAGTGGATAAATCGGTGCGAATACAAACGATGGTGATGTGTAACTACTCGGCAGCAATCTCCCCAATAAGCCGCTTAATTTCTGCACTAGACATCATTTTGATACCTAAAAACTGGCTATCAGTGTCCTCAAACTGATTTCCGAACCCTTGGGCAAAACCACCCCTAGCCGCAAACATATGAAACGTGGTCGCTGCGGGCACTCCAGACTCTACAAGCCTCAATGCTGCCTTCTCTTGTTCTGCCGTGTCAATGATGTTAACCTTCCAATCCTTCTCTGGAAACAGCTCTCTTGCGAATGAGAGAAGTGTTGACTGAGATACAAAAGCTTCATGTATGTGAAAAGACCTGTTCTTGGTCTCTTCCGGCTTTAGAAGCACATTGACGATGGCCTGCGTCACCGTTGAAACCCGACACATTGACACTGGCCTGCGGCCACCATCGAATAGTGTCGCAAAAGATCGCTTCAAGTCAAGGATCATGCCCGCTCGCATACCCCAGTCTAGGAACACATTGTTGTAGATATAGGTATAGGTAATCGAGTGAGCCTTGGCTATTCGTTCGAGGCGCTCTTCGATTCGAACTTTGTTCTGGTTATTCAATAGCTGACGGATGGCTGGATCTTGGAGGTTGGCACCAAACTCTGATGGGATGAATCTCTTTACGCCAGCGGCTACAGAGGCATCAATGAGCTTGAGCTGTAACGTGATGGCTTCGCGAGAAAGAGTGGCAATGACCACATCTTGATGCTGCAAGGCGTTGACGACTGAGTCCTGGTCATCGTAATCGACGACCTTGGTCGAGATTCTGGGGTCGCTGACAGCTTGCGATGTGCCTCTGGCCAGTATTGTCACATTGAAGCGACCTGAATCCAGGAGACGCTTTAATAATTCAGAGCCCAGGTTTCCACTGGCCTGAAAACATCAATTAGAATACGCTGGGAAGAGCGCCGTAGAGATAAACATACTCCTGCAACGGCCACATTCTTGAAACTGCCGTCTACGGTTGATTTCATGTTGAGAATTGACAGTAAGCAGCGGTATCAGGATCTAGACAGACAAGCACAGCCCACGTAGATCGGATCCGCTTTATTCGGTCTCCTCCTCTGTTATGTATCGCTCTGTATGTCTCTAAAACTACGACTAGCCTCATTTGGATTCTCATTAGTGATCATTACTATGCTCCAGACCAGCCCACAATGCATCGGTTGAGGTGGAACAGCATGGCGAGTGGTTACCACAGTCCTAGCAGGCGTGGTGGCCTCGTGGGCACATGCCAAAACAGTTCCTGTCGAATCTCGCCGATAGCCCCGAAGATCGGTATTTTGGGCCGACGATCACATCTATCCACCGTCCATGAAGAAGCTGTCGGCGGTTTCGGTGTCTGCAAGCTTCCGCATGCTACACCGGATGCGGGGTACAGAAGCTTGTTCATCAATCTCGCGCCTTCGGGTTTTCTGACCCGAAGTATCACGTAGTCGCCTGCTTGGTTGCACACGTTTTCGGCCCCCGCGATGTGCGAGTGCCGAACGTAGCGCGGGCTCCGGATCCCCAATGCCGAAAGCCGGCATGACGCACCTACTGGCAAACACCATGTAAAAATAGTATCTGGGTAGGGAATGCGTTTCATTTTGGCGATGTTTCGTGACAAATCGAGACAATTCCATTCGGTACTGCCGGATTGCCTCGAGTCCCTCCGCTGCTATTCTCCTTTATCACTGCCCTTGCCCACCTGGCACCACTTCCAGCCCTTCTCACTTCTCCTTCTCCGATCGTACTAGTTCTTAACAGCAATTATGGCGTCTGACGAGAAGCGCATCAAGTTCAAGAGCCTGCTCTACAGCTACTATCACCATGCTGATCTGGAGAAGAACAACCAGTTCCTTCTTGATTTTGGCTTGGTCCCCGTCAAGGTGACGCCAGACAAGATCTGGTATCGTGGCTTTGGCGAGCACCCATTCTGCTACATATCAGAGAGGCCCGCATCGGGTAAACCTGATATTGTAGGCGGTGGTTGGCTGCTGGAGACATATGAAGACCTGGAGGCGGCTTCTAAACTACCCAATGCGTCGCTCATCTCAGACCATGACGGACCAGGCGGCGGCAAGATGGTGACCGTCAAGGACCCTGAGGGTTGTTCGCTATTTCTGCACCACGGCCTGGCCTTGCGAAAACCTGATGATTCCGACGTGCCGCCGGAGTTTGTCTACAACACTTGGGATGAGAAACGCCGAAAGGGCGAGTTCCAGCGGTTCGAAGAAGGCCCGGCCCGGGTCCACAAGCTGGGACACTATGGCCATGAGGTCAGTGAGACCGTCTACGAATCGACGCTGAAATGGTATCTGGATACCTTCACTCTGGCCGTCACCGACACCATTTTCAGCCCCGAGTCGGGCAAAGATATCATGACCTTTGTCCACATCGACAAGGGCGAGACGTTTGTTGACCATCATGTAAGCACCAAGTAAGGAATAACAAGCACAATGCATCTAACAGGAAGTCACAGAACTGGTTCCTCTCTTCGGGCAAGGTGGAGAGTGGATACCTCCCTCATCACTCCAGCTTCGAGGTGGATGATTTTGACAGTGAGCTCATGGGCCACAACTGGCTCGAGAAGCGTGGATACTCGCTCGTTTGGGGCGTTGGCCGTCACTTCTTGGGCAGCCAGATCTTTGACTACTGGTTTGATCCTGACATGATGGTTGTCGAGCATTATGCCGATGGAGACATGGTGAACTCCAAGACAAGCGTGGACCGGGTGGCAGCCTCGCCCAAGGCTACGGCTATATGGGGGCCCAGTATCCCACTTGCTTTCTTCACCAGGAATCCAGCAGATCAGGGCAAGTTTCTCGGTGGACCACCAGGCGGCCCGGGACCTCAGCCCCAGGCGGCTTGATTGACTAGCTAGGATTGTAGATTTCGCCGGGCATTGACTTTTTGCGAGAACATAGTGCACCTATAATTTATAGCAAGCACTCGGTCTTGAAAGACACGCTCGTTGGTCATAAATGAATCCAAGGCGTGTTAGCCTTCATGCACAAATCGGGAGCAGTTTTTCGCTCCTCGTAATCAAGTCTGGCTATGCCACTGGCAGTCAGAAGTCACTGCTGTTCCACTTTGGGCGTGTGTCACATATTCGCATTTGCCCCGACTCCACGTGTGGTATAGCAATGTCAAGTATTTGCCAATGGCATTGCGGAAGTGCGGTAGGGGCTTGTGAGCTCGTCTAGTAGGGTAGCGCAGGCTTAGATAAAACATATTGCTCTTCTTGTATTCAACTTGAGCGGCGTGTGACCTCCGACACAGCCAACTGAGATGGGAGAACTCACCTGCCAGCGCGTGTTTCAGTGGTGCGCGCGAGCCCCATGGGCATCCCATCAAGTGTAATTTCGTTCGTGAGAAGCGACCCGTTGGTTGCCGCATTGGGCCGTCCGCGGCTGACACGACGCTTACTCAACGCCAACCTCTCCAGAGAATTAGAGTATTTAGAGGCGGAACGCCGCAGGGCCGCCCTAGTTCGCCATGTGCCGCCGACGTGATGTAGTTATACGAACCACTAAGCTGCGGCCCCTGCGCGGTTAAGGTGATGGACTAATATCGGTGGAAGAGATTCAGGCTCCTGCTCGCTCTTCAGGTAAACGGAGGAGACAGACAGGAACTCCGCACTCCGGCGCTCCCCGGATGCTTGCGAGTAATTAGCGCTGGGTTCGTTCGCATTCACGGCTCCCCACTTTCGCTTGCTTGCCTCTTAACAGGCGGATTGAGCTGCCCTTTTGTCCTTGTCCCAGGGCTATCCCGCATTGGGACCTGCGCTTGGGGGCACGAGAATACGGGCGGCCGCCGTGCCAAGGTGCTCTGCGGTTATTCGGATAGCCAAAAACGTGCCGTGCCAATGATGGCGCGACATTTGATGCCAGACGATCAGTGCCTCAGGTGGTGCCTGCGGAGTATTTATTTCATGCGAGGCCACACCACACCTAAAGTTGTGGTAACCTCCGCCGCATCGCAACGACAACCCAACTACAACACATATTTCCCAGACACAGCAGCTCTGCCACGCCAGCGCCGCCCCTGACAACCTCAAATTTTTCGCCATGAAGCGCAATGCCGTGTTGCTGTCCCTCGTGATGGCGGGTGCCGTCCAGGGAGCCGAGGAGACCGTAACCTCCACCATGACCTTCATGATGCTCCCGCGCCCTAGCTTCACGGCGCTGCCTGACTTGGAGGCCGTGGGCTCCATCCTTGGCGTCGAGAGCGGGTTGACCACTGTTGTGTGCAACACGATTCCCGCAACTTACAGCGTTGAAGACAGCTTCAAGAAGCAGGAAATCACCTTTACCCAGGGATCATCAACATGGGGCGCTTCGTACATGCACGATTACTTCAAGGTGTACGTAGCTAGCGACTACCATATCCTTTATACCTTTTGCGAGTTATTAGGAACGTGTTAACCCGTCAACAGGTCCGCCAGCTTGGGCTGTGAGTTGGCCGATTCTACCAGCTGGAGGTCCTGCCAGCTGGTCCTGGCCACCGCAGATGCCAACGCCACTGCCACCTCCAACCCTACTCCCAAGGTCCTCACCGCTTCATACACGACTCAAATCGACGGCATCCTGTCGGCCACACCCATTATCATCACCGGCGGCATCGAGAAGCTGGCACAAGTCACCAAGACGGGAGCCGTCCCAACGACGACTGCTGGAACACAGGCCGCGAAGCCCAACGACGCTGGAAGCTTGTTCAACATGAACCTGTATTTGGCCATTGGAGCCGTTTTCGGCACCGTTGCTGCGCTCATGTAATTTCGACGTTGTATAATTCTGAGATACCAATTGAGATGGCCTCGCCTTGAAAGAAGCTATGATAGGCCTCTTCTAGATTCAAAGAACTTCCAGATATCGAGCACCGAGAAGCCGATTGACGCGATCCCACCGATCAAAGCTGCCAGCTGGTCTCGCTCCAGCATCGAAATGCCAACATCGGGCCACCAAAGTCGATCCCCCTTCTTGTCCCACATGCCCATCCAAAAGAAGACATACACGGTCCCCACCACACTAGAAAACCCCAGGCACCCGAGCGTGAATCGCAACAATTTCCGGTCCTTCGGGCCTCGCTCAAGTATTAGGCTAATGATACCCATGGACCCAACAGCAAATCCCACAAGTACTAAACCCGTGCAGATGGCATTAAACAGAAGAAAGAAAGGCGTGAGAAATTCGTACATCCAAAGAATAAAGGCGGCGCCAAGGTCGCCCAGGCTGAAATGGATAATGGTCAAGGCCAAGACGACGTATGCGTAGCTGCCGTAGATCCACCACGTGAGAGCTTTTGTTGGCACGGCGGCCTCAAACCACATTGGCGAGAAGAGAATAACAAAAACAAGAAATGAGTAGCATATGTCAATGGCGGCGTTGATGTCGATGACATGTTGCACGAGGTTGAGGAGGCCGGGTGGGATCTCGCGTGGGTCGAGCTGTGTTTGACTCGATGACGCGAAACTGGCGATATCTGTGGAAGCAAACCGGAGGCAGTACATAGCCAGCCCACGGTGGGGTACATCCAGCATGGTGAGAGCATGAATGAGCGCGTCGGTGGCGGCAAAGACGGCGAGGGAGACTATGACGATGATGTCATTTGAGATGTCAATAATTGGGCGGCTGGCCTTGGGGCTCTTTGTTCTCTGGGCGCGTCCCACTGAAAGAAGGCAATTGACGAGGAAAGACACCATGCACAAGTACCAGGCCGTCACGGTGCCTGGCCCATACAACCCCGTCGCTCGGTCGTAGAATTCTGGGTTGTACGGGAACAGAATACCGTGACCGCGGCGCTCGAGGCCTTGGTGTATTTGAAGGCCGGGGGAGGGTTCTTTGCAGATGCTGGGCGCGTTGTCCATGGTGTTGATGTTGACGAGGGCCTTCGGATTGCGCGGAGCGGACAGTGTTGACCGCGGCTCGATATCGCAGCCGATGCGACGCGTTGAGGGCCACGGGAATGACTGATATAAGTGACTCGAGATCCTGCTAGTTGTGTCTGATGTTTTGTCGTAGTCACGATTGGGTTTCCTTTATTTGTGGTGAGACTCGAGTTTCACAGGCTTCTGCTCGAGGCCCTCTGTGGGTGGCGCGGGGTAGAAGAGCTGAATGCTAAACGAGGCTGACATACACTCAGCCTCAGTGTTCTGCCTCGCCTGCTTGTTCTGGGCAAGCCTGCAATTTGAGACAGGGGTGCGTGGTGGCAGTGTAAAATACCGGCGACTGCATATAGGGACAATGGCGATAAATCGTAGCCAAGTGAAGTCGATTCAACCAGACTTAGCATGCCGGCTTCTCTTTTATTTTTATTTTTCCCTGACGTCGATGACTTGCGTCGACTAGCAGACGATGATTAATTTTTGATATAAATTAAAATAGAGTCGTGCTATCCGTAAGGCTCACTATTACTGGTTAATAGCTAATAGTAGCTAGCTAAATATTTCAGTTCCTTACTTCAAGAGGAACTAGCTAATTTATTCTTAAGGGTTCGGATCCGGGATATAACATGAGTCCGGGTTTGAGTTTGCATCCGGGGAGCGAGTTGTCACAGGAGGTGCCCGTATCGCAGTGTTGGGGCCAGGGCCAGAGCTAGGACGAGCCATATTTTTAGTACTGGTCCTAGAGTTGGAGGTCCTGCGCTGAGTCATTATTGTAGTTGGTTTTGGTCTAGAGTCCGGCTTGGGCTCTGGCTTGGGGTCTGGCTTGGGACTTGGCTTGGGGTCCGGCTTGGAATCGGGTTTGGGATTAGGGTTGCCGCCACTGTTGCCCCCGGTGCTCGAGTCCTTCTTCACCCGAATGCAGTTGTCTTGACAGACTGGGTTCTTCCTCCAATCAAACTCGAGCCAACCCAACTGTGACTTGTTCTTGGTGAGGTATTTGATAGTCATCCGACCGTATTTCGAACACTTATCGATGAGAGCTCGTGACAGTTTCTTGATCTCGCCCAGTCTGAGGCCACCCTGCGGTACGTCTTTAACGAAGCACAAGTGGCTGGCAAATCGGCATAAAAGTCCTGGGCACTTTCCTCTGTCACATCCACCCCCTAGGGTTGCGTAGTCGGTGGCTAGTCGATCCCAATATCAGACTGCGCATACGATAGACCCCTATAGTGCGTATCTTGATGTCTCTACGGCCACATCCCATCTGACTAACCCTAAACCATTCTCAGACTTCTCGCAGGTGCACCAGTAGTTTTGCGCCAGCTGGCGCGGCGTTGAACGTGTCATACATCCTCATATCCTCCTCCGTCATTCTTGAGTCTACGTTTCCTTCAAATCTGTGAAAGAATAGAGCAGCCATCAACGTGAGTTCCATCTGAGCAACGCTAGGTTCTGTCAGTAAGATGAACTGCTACTTCGACGCTAGATACGTACTTGATTCCAATGCACTGCCTTGAACCCGTGGAGAAAGGTGTCCAGGACTCCTTTCGGCGTTCCATATTGTCCTCCGTGAGCCAACGCTCAGGATCAAACTTTTCGGCATCTGGGAACGCCTCTTCATTTCGATGGATCGTATAATTCTGGGTTCCAACGGTGGTCTGCACATGTTAGCAATTATGCTAGGCAGTCAGGAATGAAGCCTACTTACGCCCTTGGGGATCGGAATTCCATCCACAATGGTTGCTTTCTTCGCTGTCCGTGGTAGGGTTGCTATAATTGTCGGGTATCTTCGTAGGGTTTCCGAGATAACTGCCTGGAGGTAGGGCAGGGCACTGCATGTCTACGTTTGTTGGTTAACGATCTCATGATTGGCACCTGTGGAGTCCAATACCTTGTAGTCTGGAAGTGTTCCTGGCTCTGGAAACTTCTCCTTCAGCTCGCTTCTGAGCTTTGAGGTGATTCCCGGCCTTTGCAAGCAGGCCCACAGGATGTAAACAAAGGTGTTGGCCGTTGTTCCGCTCCCACCAAACCTGTCCAGGGATAACGGTCATTAAAATGTTGAATAGCGTCATTGAGTAGAGTGCCGACTTACATTCCACCCATGCACTCCTCTGCGATCTCCGAGTTCGTCAGACCTTGTTCCAACCCTTCCTTGCCGGCGCTGAGGGCCGCTCTCAAAAAAGGGGTGTGGACGTCTCGTTGACGGGCTTGACCAATCAAACCAAGAGCGTACTTAAAGATGGTCAGTATATAGACAGTAGTTCCTCTGTCGCTGGTTGATCCTGTAACATACCGTTTTCCATGTGGAGACATCCCGAAAATAACCGCCGACGGTACCAGGAACATAGACTCCGTACTGTTCCATCAGAGGCAAGAATTCTTTCTGTGCCAATTAATATTAGCTGTAGTTCTAGGGCATGTATTCAAAGCCTTACATAGATGAAAGTCGGTTTCCAAGCCCTGATGTACTTCATGACCTCATGAGCCTGTCCCGCACGGACGGAGCCGGGATCTTCGTCAAACATGAGATGGTCTACCTTCCTGTTAATGACTGGAGCCTTGACCTGTCGCTTGCGAGTTTCTCACAGATAACATCGAAACCAAGCCAATGGCACCAAGGATAAACGTTAATAGGGCCGGTCTTGGCTAGCTTGGCCCACTGATCGAGTGTCGTTGCAATCTTTGATGAGATGTGTGGCTCAAAATCGAGCATGGAGGATTGAGAGAAGCCTCTAGAAAATAACTTGCGCCTGTTTTTGTGGGCTTCAGCATCTCTGCATAATTGATGAGACTCATTTACTTTTCTCCATTTTATTTCAATCACTTACCTGAAGCTAAATAGATGGTTCTCGTGGAAGATACGTTTGGCCCGCTGGCCGACAAGCGTCAGACAGACTTGTCTGGGGTAGGTCGAATTGTGCACGTACGTAGAAAGTGTTCTCTTTACTGAATTTATTTGACATGTAGATTTCCCGGACGGCTGATGGGTTTGCGAAGGAGAGCTCATTTGGCCCAACCCGAACAACGGGGCCATACTTGCGATGCGCTTCATGGATCCTTTCCGACTTGCGCCCATGGAAGTTTCCAATTCGACTCCACAGCCGAGATACCTTTGCGAGCGGTGGACCTGGTATCTTACGAAGAGGGTGGAAGAAGAGGTTGTACAAGGCGGATATAAAAAGCTGGAGTAGGGCCATGCCGATGAAAGCTAGGACAGCCAAGCCGACCTTCAGGAGGCGCGAAGTTTGGGCGTTGAGCAACATGATCTCTGAACGGTGGCAGGACTGGCGGATGATGTTTTTTCGACCAAGGGCATTGCTGCCTAATGAGGTCCTTTCTATATATGATGATCGATCATTGGACTCTTACTTGAATGGGTGGTCGGCATCGGTCGCGGAGATAAGGTGGAGTCGATCCACCTTCGGGGAGATGGGCTGAGTGCGGGGTGACGATCCCGACGTGTCGGAAGGTCTCCTGCACAGTCGGCTTCTGGGCATTTCCATTACCTGTTGTCGGGAGCCGGCGGAGGCCCCAAAAGCAGGTATCTTGCATATCTTGATACGTATGCCGCACACCCATGGTGATTCGCAAAGGGTGTCGACTCGAAAGCTATGACCTTTGCGTAGACAGATTTTCTTTAGACAAGACCAGCTAGAAAGAGCACACATCCCTATGCTTGGGAATACCTTGGGAAGAAGCGTTGTCAGCTCTCCGTACTTTTCCTAGGAGGAGCTGACTCCAAGGCATCAAGAGATTGCCGACGCCCTCTCTCGCATCCACGCCAACCCCCTGCGCCATGCAACCATGCAGACGCTGGTACCAAGTCAGTCTGGGTGGTGTGCGGCCGTCCACTATGTTAGTGCGGTCTCCCCCCACATATGGAAGATGGGCTTTGATGGACATTGCGGGGGAGTGGATAGCCGCTAAGAGATGGAGTCTAATCCGGCTCTGCTAATTGGATAGAATCCCAGTGGCAGCTACTTAAGGATGGTCGGCTCCAGGAAAGAGGAGCGGCCACTGAACATCTCCAGCCAGCACCATTGCCATGTCAAGCACGTCGCCCAGGTCGATAAGCCCTCCACGGGAAAGGGTGGCAAAGCGGCGCAAGGTGATATTGGCTTGCAACTACTGCCGGTCGCGGAAAACCCGGTGCGATGGGCGACAGCCGGCCTGCTCAGCCTGTGACAATAGGGGAAGGGGCGGGAGCTGCGTCTATGAGCAGGGCGCCCTGAGAACACAAAGGTAATGGGCCCCTATCGCTGCGTGTGAGATGTAAATCCCGACAATCACAGACTCTGACCTGGTGTCAGGTATGTTGCCTCACTGGAGGCGCGGCTGGAAGAGTACGAGAAGAGGACCCGGACTGCCTCGGTCAGCGAGTCTACGACAGAGCCCAGCATATCGACTGAGACAATTGCATCGCCAAGCCATCCCTATGGTGGCCCAAAGACAGCGGCTTCGCGAGATACGGACAGCACAGCCCGGCAGGCCTCGTGGGCTGCCAAGGAGTCATCGCCATTGCAGCCAAGGTTCCAAGGGAGCCCAGGAGCCCCATCAATGACAACGGACAAAGCACCGACCTCGTCACCCCATGACCTCATTAGTACGGATGCCATGGTCGTCGTGCCATCGCCTGAGGATGGATCCGAGTGCGTGATCGGTGAATCCTCGCTCACAGGGTTCGTGCGATCCATGCTGCGGACCGTCGGGAGTCGGAACGCGGCGCCGAGAGTGTTCTCCTCTAGCCCTTACGACGTGCAGCCTTCCTACGCGGTGATGACCCAGTCTGATGGTTACGATGTGGCTTTATTTCTCCCTCCGAGAAGAGTCGCAGACGGCTTTGTAGCATCGTTCTGGGAGTACTTGCACCCTATTCTCCTGATCTGTCAGGGCCTAAATTGAGGCAGCCGGGAATTAGGCTTCGAGGGGGCATTTTTCTAATTAGCTAAAGCAGCTTACTGATTATAAGGAGGTCTGTAAGCAGCTAGAAAAGGCATCGACCCTTTAAAAAGGGAGAGGGCAGAGATTAATATACTATATTACTAAGAGCTACTTTTTAATTTATAAAGAATATATAGTTAAGTACTATCTTATTACTTTTTTAATATTTATTATTTTATATATTAATCTTTTTAAAATTATTAAATATAAAAAGATTAATAAAGAATATTATAACTAATTATAATATTTAAAAATTATAAACTTAATATATTATTAATAAAAATATTAAGAAATAAATAAATATTTTAATTAAGTTTTTAAAATTAAACTTTTTTTATAATAAAGGTAATTAAATAGAAATAAAAAGATAATTAATTAATAAGGCTATAATACTATAGTAAATATATAAAGTACAGTTAATAACTAAATATTAAGCTAATAATTAAATTTAAAAAAGATATTAAGAAATATAAAAAGAAAGTAAAATAATTAAGATTTAAATAGTTATTAAAATACCTTATTAAATATTATAAAAAGGACTAGTTAAAATTAATAATTTTTATTAATATTCTAAATATTTATTTTATTAATTATCTTTTATTTTTTAATATACTTAAGTTATAAATTAATTTAATAAATACTAACTTATATATAAAGTTTTAGTAATATTAAATTTATTATTTTAATAATAAAAAAATAAAAAAAACTAATACTTTATTAATATAACTAAAAATAAAGTAATAGCTAAAAAATAATATAATAGTATTAAAAGCTAGAATACTTAAAATAATAAAAAAGCTAGTAGCTCTTTATTATTAATAAAAAAATATTAATATAAGTTTATTTATATAAACTTATTAATAATTAATAAAAAAAGTAAGTAAACAGAGTATACTTAAGTAAATATAATAGCTTAGTATATATATACTTATTATAATATAATAAAAAGAACTAGCTTTTTAATTATTAATATAATTTAATTATTATAATCTACTTACTTATTACTAAATATAATAATATATTTATCTTACTTATTAATTAATACTTAATATTATACTTTAGTATAATTATTACTATTTATATAGTTAAAACCAGCCCGGTTGTTATAATAATCACAAGGCTCGCAATTGCTAATATAAATAACAGCTATTATATAAAGTCACTTATCACCTATTTACTACTAGGTCTTAACAGTCAGCCACTTCACTTCTCAGTTATTGGGTTATTCTATATGCAGGGCGCATATTACTGAACTGTGAATTAGCATCAGGTTCTGATATTTAAATAAAAGCGTCAACTAATAAGAAGGGATACGCCCCAATACTATTAGAAGAGCAAGCCTGACACTGACTACAACCGTTCTGGTCCTTGGGAGAGATCTTGGAATAGCAGCCTCCTGTACTACCCTTGCATTTCGTATTGTTGCAAACACAGCCCTTGAAACCAGGTATAATACTAAAAAGCCAGTTAGTAAATATGCGTAAGATGAATATGTCTTAATATAGCAGCTTACGAATCCTCGCACTCCCACTTTCCAACATCTGGGGGATTAATAGGAGCGGTATCAATCTGGGCAGAGTCGCAGCCTTGACAGTTCTTACAGCTGAATTGGCCATCGCGGACGATCTTGTTGGAGCATTCGCGCTTTATGCCCACTTTGCCGCATCCCTGGGGCGAGCACACGCACTCTCCAAACCTACTTTCCTTTCTAGTACGAGTTAGTATAAGTCATTGGAATACTTGAATGGCGGGGAGGGCCTACAATAGCGCACAGTCCCAGATTTGGTTGGAATTTTTGGGCGCCTCTGGAGCACTCTCCAGGTCAGCTGCCCTGCAACCCTTGCACTCTTGGTCGCAACCCTCCTTGCCGTCCTTCCAAACTAGCTTGGGCTTGTATGCCCCATCGGTGGGAGTACACATGCATCCCTCTTTGAAATACGCGAGCGAGGTGCTGCAGTAGGAGGTTAGCATCGAGGCAAGATAAAATACGGCGAGACGCAACACACAATTTCTCGCACTTCCACTCCCTGATGGAGAGTGGAGTGACTGGCGCCTTGTCCATCATGTCAGAGTCGCATTGACAGTCCTGGCCGCACTTGTTGTCCTTCTTTCTTGACACCTTGGTGGCGTCCTTGTTCTCGCAATAGCATACCTCATCCCCGTTGTCGATACTTGCCTGAGAGCTGGACTGTTGTTAGACGAGGAGAAAGTGAATGTAGGGGTGAGCTCGACTTACTGCTTATTGCACGTCCACCGTGGGCTGTCTGGAATATCGACACTGGCGGTAGCACTTGGCAGCGACGAGCTGAGAACCACATCATTAGAGCGGCTCAAGGCAGCTGTCGTGAGTTGATGAGAGCTGGCAGCGAGTGTTCTACTAGTCGTGGCAGCCCTATCGGACTTGGTAGTCATCCTGGCCTTGGTTGTGACTATACTCGTGGTCCATGAGCCACTACTTCCGCTGTGCAGAGGTGGCAACCCGACAGGGGGGAGTCCGCTGCCCGAACCAGTAGTTGTAGCGGTTCCAAGTATGCTAGTCGCATCGCCCTTGTAAGTGGTAGTAGTTGTTTTGTCGCTCTTGGTGGTGGTGATTTTGGTGGAGCTGTCCCCGTGAGTGGTGACAGCAGAGCTTCTGCTTGAGCTGTTGCCATTGCTGCCACGGGCGCTTGTTTGGCTGGTGTTTCCCCCAGTACTGCTTGCAGCGACAGAGCTGTCGCTCGTAGCCCCTCGTGTGACAGTACTCATAGTAGTCGGATCTTTGCTGAAGCAGTCGGGCATATCTGGGAATTTTCCATCTCGCTTCATGTAGATGGGGCAGGCAGGTGAGTCCTCCCCGTTGGGCGTGATGTCGCCCCATTGAATGCCATTATAGGCAAAAGGGAGGGGAAAGTGGTCAAGTGGGCGGTCAAGTTTCCTATCCCAAGCATACTCGCGTACCATTGCACTCACAAGTGCAGGTGTGCTAACATCACGCCCACTTTTCTGAGCAACACCGATTAAATATGCCGTGAGTCCAGCAACAGTTGCGCAGGCTGTATTTATTAGCTCCTTGTTCTGTCATATAACCCGCGCAATTTTCGATTGTCTTACCAGCAGATGTTGCACCCGGGACATCATGCCTGTCCCCAGTCTTATCTTCGTTGTTGGCACAACTCATTGCATCGCCGGCAGCAAATACATCCGGTTTCTCCATACGAGTATCGATGGGTGTGATGCTCAGCACATCCATCCCGGTCCGATCCATAGCACCAACCACTATCATTTCTGGGACATAGATCTCAGGTCTATTCTTGTCTGCCAGAGCTGTTGGGAGGTGTTGGCTCATGTCGTTCTAGACCAAGTTGGTTAGTTAGAATTTTAAGTCAATAGAATGAAGAACTTACGCCGCCATAGTTACCAGCGGCAACTAAAGGCGTGATGTTTCTGATAACCATTGCTTTATAAGCCCAAGCCGATAATCGTTCCACATCTTCCCAGTATTCATTGCCCTGGCTATTGACGAACTGCTTTACTGACTCTCCCTTTTCATTCATCACGAACCGCGGCATGACATTCGAATTGGAAAAGACAGCTGGGTTTCCAGAGGCCTTAGAAAGCATCTTTTTGAGGCCAGTCATAATGTCTTCGAAGCTCGAATTCTTCACGTTTCGTATAATGCGCAGGTTAGTTCTCTTCCCGAGACCAAATCGGTTGCCCACTGATAGGCTCGCCATGCAAGTGCCGTGGCCGTGCCAGTCATTCTTTCGCTTATCGATGAGGCCTTTCTTCTTCTCTAAATGAGTCCACTCAGCCGTTTTAGCAATATTATAACCGTCCTTAAAGTCCTAGTCTTTATCAGATTGAATAGTCCAGAGCATAAGAACATGCATGTGTATACCTTATGATTTAAATTGACTCCAGTGTCAAACTGCCAGAAGTCGACGCCCTTGCCAAGACTATCATCATAAGCGATGACATTGCCATATCTTTCTGACGTGTAATGTGCAGGCGACATGCCCGGTTGTATGCCGAGTGTTTTCATCAAATCTGGAACATTTGTCTGCATTATAATTGTGGATTCTTCGGACACCTGGCGGCATGATTCGCCACAGTAGGGCACTATATTTTTTGCCTGAGAGATGAGCACATTGTCAGCGTAATGGAAAAGCATGTCGACAAAAATTCTAGATGGATTACCTGTGGGTCCTTCTCCAATTCAAGAACCTGGGAAGTTGTCAGGTTGGCACTCCAGAACATGACGTAGTCGTCGAGCTTTTCTTGGCCAACAGTAGATCCAGCAAGCTCGCGGAGCTTTGAATCTAGAGCATTATTTTTGGCAGCATCTTGAGGCTCCTTGGGGTAGATGTAGAACACGCCCGCGAGCTCGCAAGTTTGGGCTCCATCAACACCGGCAGTTGTTATACCCGTGCATGCAGTAGTAGTGACTCTAGTGCTCGTTGGACTGTTGCTAGTGGTAGTCGGCGGCGCATCGGTAGTGGCTGGCTTTGTCCCAGCTGGCTTTGTCTCCTCTGGCTTCTTGGTAGGGTCAGGATTAGAAGGGCGGGGAGGGAGACCTGGAGGGACTGGCGGGAGACCTGGAGGGTCGGCGGGGTCCGGAACCCCCGGCAATGGCGCTGGCACAGGGGCTGGCACAGGGACTGGTACCGGAGCCACAACCGGAATTGGTTTTGGAACCACAGGCGCAAAGAACGAGGGCAGAAGAAAGGCCAGTGCCCCCGTTGCTAGCCTCGTGATAGCAGCAATTGGTTTAAAGAATAGCCCCCCCGGTCCAATTTGAGCCGGTACAGTAGTTGCAACGATGACACCATCTACTGTGGTCTTGATCTCGATATCAGCCGTAATAGTGCTCGCGAGTGATGCATATGTAGGGTCTGTCATGCGGCTGAAGGATGCAGTCTCAGTTCCTGAAGTAAATACGATGATATCAGGCTCTCCGGAGGAGGTTGATGTGCTGGTCGGTCCATTGTTAATCTCTGAGATAGAGGGAGACCCATTCCTAGTCTGGCCTTCGGTTATCTGAGCCCCATTTCCTTGTGTCGAGGCCGACTCATCGCTGGGTCTTGCGGATGATCGAATTGTGACGTGTTGGCTATTACCTCCGGATACAGGCACGGGCGGCCCAGAAGCTTGCTGTGATTGAATATTTGTTGATATCGTAGCTGTATTGGATAGATGTATGTCTCCGGGTCTCTTTGTGGTTTGTTCGGCAGTGCTGCCGGGCACTGAAATGATAGTCTCAAAGCCTTGTTTTGACTGGGAACTTGTTAAGTGTACGCCAGTATCGGATGGATTGACGTCTGTCTTTGCCGTCTGCTGGTTAGGGTTCCCAGACACCGGCACGATGGTCCCAGGTGCCCGTTGTGATTCAGTATTTGTTGATACTGCGGCCTCATGCGACAGACTGGCGTCTTTGACTGTCTCTGTTGTAGCGGAGGACTCGTGCTTTATAGTAGCTGTTTTGCTAGGACGGCCTATGACTGAGCTACTACTTGGTGAAGTGTCCTGTATGGTTGCAGACCGGTGGCCTGTTGGTGTTGAGCATGCCACAGTCTTCGTTATCGTTATGGTTGTCTCTTTTGTATTAGTCGCCGTGGTAGATGTGAGATTAGACGCGCCAGGGGTGCTAAAAGTCATCTTATCAAGAAATGAGATGGAGGATGTCTGATGTCCGCAGTTCGCATGCGTCATAGTGATGGTGATAGTGACTGCAGTCGTAGAGGAGGAGTGCCTCTGCTGGGCATTGGCCTTTCCGCCAACTAAGGCAATAGCCGCTACGAGTGTCCTCGGCAACATGACGGGCGAAGAATTGACACGTTCAACCAAACTAGCGAAACAAGTGACAACACGAAATGGAATTTTGACAGCAAGGGCCCAGGGCATTTATATTTGGATTTGAGTATTTGTTGCTTATTACAAAGCTGCCTCAGAGTCAATGGCGGTTAGTTTGGTCTATTGAAGGATCAATCAAAGGACCAACCCCACACGGCTACTACCATAGTGGAATGGTATTAATAGACCCTCTCCCTTTTCCCAGCACTGACAGTCTAGTCGTGGAGGCTACTTCTCTCCCTAAATCAGCGATCGAGGGTCTAATTAAGGTCTTGGCATTCTAAAAATAGCTGTAGCCGACCCGACATCTCTGTCATAGGTTGTCCAGAAAAAAGAAAGGAATATGAAAGCACGAAGCCGAACGTGCGAATCCTTGGTGGGGGCCGGGCGAAAACGTGAATCATCATCCACTGGCTGGTAGAGCAGGAGAGAGGGAGCCGAAAAAGGACCGTCAGCCACCTTGCCAGGATTTCTCCTAAAAATCCGCCAGACGTAGCAAACATATGAGCCACATAGCGGGCGGCGTTCTAGCCTCGTCGAGCGGCGCACGGGCTCTATATGACTAAACCCTTACAAATAGGCACCGATTCACACCAGTATTATTACATCTTAGGTGTCCCCGGGCAGATTGGCAGGTGTAAGCAGCGGATAACCTTACACAATATGTGAAACTGAAGTCCTTAAAGCGAAATGTCACGCATTAAGCAAAGCTTCTGAGTAGTATATATTATTAGCTGTAACACTAATCATTCTTATAAATAGTTGCCGTATAGACATTATAATCATGCCGAACACGCTAGGCTCAGAGCTAATATTAGGACAGGATCCTAGCGCAATTATGCTAGTGCAGTATTAGAGATTAGCTAGGAATACCTTAACTTAGGCGGCCGACAGTATGGAACTTGCTGTTGGACTGACCAAGGGGGCCAAAAGTGCGGTCGCCGCGATAAGTGGCTTAGTTCCTTGTCTTACTGTTATCTGGTCTGACACTTGCTAAGTACATACTTATCATAACCGGCAAAACAAGGAACTAAGCCACTTATCGCGGCGACCGCAATTTTGGCCCCCTGGGTTGTTGGATCCGTTATTGTATTATCAATTGGCCAAACAGCACGTGCTTGTCCCGCACCGTGCATTAGCGTCAGGTTCTAACACCACTCCTAGGATACCAACTGCAACTTTGCACAGCTTGGTATAGCATGAGGATTCGCGCCAGCTTGACGATCGCCGAGAGTATCATAGTGTACTCTCGCGCGTGCGCCATCTGCCGTCTTCTCAGAGGCCGAGGACGTTCATTGCCCTACCCCCTAGTCCGCGACGACCTTGGGTCAGCGGCGCGCAGCCCAGCAGGCCGTCAAGGACATGCTGCCCGAGGTAATGTATAACCGTGCTGACCTCAAGCGCCTGCCCACGCCAAGCGCGGGCATCGACCCCCTGCCGGAGCCCGCGCCGCCCAGGAGCGACGGGCTGGCCTGCCGCTCCTGCCCCTACGTCGTGCGGCAGGTCCGGCACATGCAGCAGCACTGCCGAGACTCGCACAGCAGAGGGGGCTGTAGGGTTCTGTCAGACCGGTTATAGGGGGTAACTGTCAGACCGGCTATAGGGGGTAACCTAATGCGGTCGGTCATTACGCAGCTCGTTTAGGCAATCCGAGGCTCGTTATAAATAAGTATATATTATCCTTATAGAATAATCCTTATATCTATATATCGTATTACTGCCTAACTCTAGCCTTTTAAAAGCGGAGTTATATATATATTAAGCTAGATCCTAGGTATTATTTATAAGCGATTCTATTAGAATTGTCTATATAAATAGAAGTTTAATATCTATATATTTTTATAATATTATTTATTATTAAGCTGAGTTACTAATTAGCTAAAACTTTTTAATAAGGTTATTTAAGTTTAAGGTTATATAAAATTAAAAAAAAAAGGTTAGAGTTATATAAGAAAGAAGGGTTATAATATTTATTATTTAGTTATATTATATTTTATTAATATTATAAATTAATATTTAAGTATTATAAGTATAGAATAAATAAGTATATATAATTTAATAAGGAGTATTAGAAACTTATTTATTATAAATATAATATTATATTATAACTAAATATTTTTAAAAAGCACTTTTAATAAGTATATTAATTAATAAATAATATATTAAGAAAGATTAATAATTATTATACTAATATAAAATTAGTTAATTTATAAAATAATATACTTTTAGTAAATAATAGTATAATTATTAAACTACTCTTAGTATTAAATAGTTATAGCTATATTATATATTAATATCTTATAATAATATAAAATAATATTATTTATTATTAAAAAGAAGTATAGTATAATAAGTAAAAGCTTAGTAAATAAAGGTTTAATTATAAATATAAATAAAAAAGAAGTATATATAATACTAAATAATTAATAAAAAGGAAGATATTAGTATAGTTATATTTAATAATATTAATATTAGTATTATAAAAAAGATAATTATTAATAGTTAACCTTAGCTTAAAGTAGAAGATATTATAAAGCTTTAAATAAGTAATTTAAAAAAGGATATTAATTATAATTTATTATAAATTAAAAGGTTAAGTTAAGTAAGGTACTTTAGCTTTTATAACTTATTTAATATTTATAAAGTAATTAAGTAAATAAAAGTAAAAGTACTAATTAATAAAAAGCTTAGTAAAAAGATAAGTAAATAGCTTATAAATAGTTATTATTAACTTAGCTTAAGTAGAGTTTTAATTATAAAATAGACTGCTATTACTAATAACTTAATAATATATTAATAGAGATATTTTAATAATTTACTAATATAATAATAATAAACTTAAGTAATATACTATTTAATTATAAAAGTAAAAAGGTATTAATAGTTAAATATTAGTTTATAAGTTACTAATATTTAAGCTTTTATTACAAAGTATATTATATTAAGTATAAAAAAGTATTTAAATATTAAGTAGTTTATTTTATAAATAAATAGTAGAGCTTATTATATATTATTATAAAAAAGCTAGAAAAGAATATATATTAAAACTTAATATTAATATACTATGCTTATATAAAGTGTATAGAATAAAAAAACTTAAGTAGAGAATTATAATTAATTAATAATAAATTACTAAAATTATATAATAATTTTTATAATTTATATTAAGTAGACTAATTAAAAATAGATTACTAAGATTATTATTATAATTCTTATAATTTAAAATAAATAAAAAGTAAGTAGTAAGTTATATAATAAAAGATTATAATTATTATATAGACTTTTAAAAAGTATATATTTAATATAAATAGCTTTTTAATTATTAATATAACTTAGTTACCTTAATTACTATTATTTAAATAGAGTACTGACTTTGGGTCAAGGTTAGTAAGTAGCTATATAAGACTTAGTAGTTTTAAAAAAATCCTCTTTTTCTTTTTTTATTTAATTGTTAGGCGGCGGACCGCTGTTTAGGTAAGGGGTTAGGGCTAGGTTAGGGCAAGGATCAGAGGAAAGGAGGGTTAGAAAGAGTAGGATTATTTCTAGTTTTGCTATTACTTACTATAACTATAAGAATAGTTTCACCCTTAGGGCGAAAGTTATATATATAATAAAGAAACGGGCTGCTACTATATTTTCACCCCTAGGGGTAAAAGTTATATATATAATAGAGAAATAGAGAAATAGGCTGCTATTATATTTTCACCCCTAGGGGCAAAAGTTATATATATATACTAGGCAAGGGCTACCTATAATAATATAATTTTTACCCTTAAGGGTAAAACTAATTACTAGTAAAAGGCGATATAAGAGAGCTTTGGTTATAAGCAGGATATAAGAATAATATAAGAATAATATTATAAGGTGCTAAAGAAAGCAAACTTCTTCAGCCATAACCTAAGGTAGGTATAGAGTCTATTTTATATTTGCTGGCCTCTGCCTGCCTGCCTGTAGAGCGCGTTGACAAGGATATCGCATTTAGTAAGATCCCTGCTATCTGTTTAGTAGACTAGCTTAGATATATAGTGTAGTAGTAGCAGTTATATAGGAGATTAGTAGGCCTAACTGCGAGCTGACTCTATAAGCCTTAAGCTCTTTTATTTATAAAATGTTAATATAAAATTCCTCCCCTTCTTATTCTAATATTACGCCTAAAGGCTTACTATCTAACGAGGGACCTAAATACACTATATTAAAGCGCAGACTAAGCAGCAGCCAATCAGCACCACAACCTAAGAAGCAGTATCAAGATACTAAGCAGGATAAAGAGTAAAAGGCTACTTTTTATAAGACTTTATCTATTAAGCAGAATGCAAAGCTATACCTACTAGCAGTTGCAAAAGTGCCTATCGACGCCCTGATATATATGTAAGTAAATAGTAAAAATCGTCGCATAGATGCCTAGTATATAGCGAACCTATGTCAGGCCTTCTAGTATAAGGGGCTTGTATAAAAAGTAGAAAAAAACTATTTACTTATAATATATAGTGCGCAGGCTTTTTATAAAATGATATAGTATATTGCATCCTAGGGTGCAGGAGGAGGCGCCATGACTTATAATAGTATAGAGGGGTTGCTGTCTTTTAAAGATTAGCTAGTAGTAAACAAGGAAAAGATGGAGGTTATTAGCAGATATTATTAAGTATTAGCTATTTAGAAGTATATTAAGATAACTAACTCTCTTATAACCGAGCTATGGTAAAGTTGTAAAATATATAACTAAGGTAAGGAGAAGATATAAGAATAAGAGGCCAGGCGGTTATAGCTAATTAATTCCCTTTAAATATGCTCCCTCCTACCCTAAATATTTAGCTACAGGTTAATCAGCAGGAGCTCTTATTACTAGATAACCACGGCTAAATATAAACTTAGCTTATTATAGTATTAAGATAAAATAAATAGCTATTCTATAGAAAGAAAATAAAAGTAGAACGCTAGATACTAGACATCCTCTGCTTAAGAAGCATACCTAATTTCCCTATCAGCTGCTTAGTAACGCTATGGAATAATAAGTATTAGAAGCCCACCATTACTTAATAGTATGAAATAATAGTAGGCCGAGGCCTGTTCAAACTCTTTAATTAGGAATAGATAGTAAGTAAAAAGATTAATAATATATATACTGCCTATATACGCTTTAAACCTAAAATAGTAGCCTGATTAATATAATAATAGTACTAGCTTACTATATTAAACTCAGCTATTATAACACTTTGCAAGCTGCCTAGTAATACCTCTGACTATATATGTCAGAATCTGATGCTAATGCACGGTGCCCGGACCTGCGGCGCAGTTGTCTGGAACAGAAGAACTAATGCCCCACCCACGTGACTATAAACCTATTAGAATAGGAGTGATAAATAAAGAAGCGATGGCGCTCCTGGAGCGCTGCGCTCTTTGGTATACTATGCTCTGTGAATAAAGGACAGGCAGTAGGCTATATAATAAAGGATTAGAATTACTATATAGACCTATGAAGAGTGTATATCTAGTATAAGCAGCTCTTCAGCTATTAATATAACTTGGTTACCTTAATTACCTTGGTTGACTATTACCTAACGTAATATTATGATCACCATGCCTGGGATCACGACTAACCTGTTCAAAGCTTAGTATATACTATGTTAGAACTGCTAATATAAACCCTTAGTATGTTGTACTAGGTTTATATAGTTAGAACCTACCTGATTGTTATATATTGATAGCTCTTGTTTAGTATGGCCTTGCGTACTACTGAGCAATACCTCCTTATCTAACTATGTCTGGAACTAACCCTTGTGCTAATATATCTAATAACGGCGTCTAGAGTACTGGAGCTCTGCTTATATATAATGGCACTAACGCAACCTATGATGAGATAAATGCTGAAGTTGTATGACTCTGTAATATTATTGCTAGCATGGAGGAATGTATGAATGCTCTGTTGCTGAACCTACTACCAGCACCTACAAGGGACCCTGGAGTGGATATATGCCTACCGCGGCTGACAGCGTTCAATAAATATATAAATAACGTTATACTATTTCTTACCTACCTTAATGTTTACTTTAAGTTTTACCTTAATACCCTGGCTAGTAGCGAAGCTAAAGTCCTTTTTACCTAAGGATGCCTTAAGGGCATTGCTGCTATATAGTTTGAACTTATTATGAAGGACTACTTGGAGAACAATCTGGACTTAAGAAACTAAGAAACCTAGGATATCTTCGTGGACTGGGATAACTTTAAAGAAGTACTATGCAACGCATTTAGAAATATGAATAAGGAACGCTAGGCTATAGCCTAACTCCTTGAGCTTAAGTAGACTAAATCTGCTGCAGCTTATGGAGCCCTGTTTAGATAAATCTTAGTTCAGCTTGGATGGGATGAGGAACTGCTAATAGAATACTTCTACTGCGGACTGAAGGAAGAAGTTAAGGATAAGCTGTTTAAAGCTGATTGCCTTGATACCCTAATAGAGTATATCGTAATAGCAGTTAAAATCGACGAGCGATAGTATGAACGACGCCAGGAGAGGGCAGTACATAAGAGAGGAGGAAACTTTAACCTATACTACCCTAAGCGCTTTAAGGGCAAGAACTGATAATGCTAGCGCAATAATACCCCATAAGTTAACATATTATATAGATATATACTAGGACTAATAATGATAGGGATGATGGGTAAGAATAAGAAGTTCACCTACTAGGACTGTAGATAAAAAGGACACAGGGCTAGGGAATGCACCCACCTGAACAAGGTCTGTAACAAGTTCAGACCACCCTTATAGAGGAATAACCAAGGGAGGCACATTGGTAGCCTTAATAAGGAACCCTAGACTGCGATCAGAATAATGATTGTAAGGGTACTTAAAAAGCAGACTAGATAAAGATAAGGTTACAATACTATAGGTGCCAACCTAGGGGAGATCTAGCTATATAGCCACGACCTCTATAAGGCTGAAGAAGAAGCTAAGCCTAAGTCAGAGGAAGAATAGTAAGACACCCCTTTGCAATATTACGCCCAGTGGAAGCAAGAAAATGCAAAATCCTGTAACTATACTATAGGTAGAACCACTATAAGAAAGGTTATCGGAGTCCTATAGAAGGAAACATTCTACCTAGACAAGACAGGGTATACCAAAAACTAGTAGAAGGAAGTCTAGCGAGTTAAAGAAAAATACTAGCTATACAAATAATAGATAGGAGGACCACTTACTGAAACAGAAATCCAAACAGCAAGACTTACAGGACTCACCCTATAAGATAACTGGCCTGAAGTATGAGCTAATAAAACCACCCCGCTTGCGCAAAGCCTATAGGACAGCGCGGCAAGACAGCTCGTTAAGTAAGGAAGTCTAGATTAGGTCCAGTACGTTACTTATAAACTATAGGAATACTGAATAAATAAGCATGAAGAAAGCCAGCTCACGGCTAAGGAAGCCGAATTGGCTAGATAGTTAGGACTTAATCTACAGGACGACAAGGTGGAAAACATGGAAAACCCAACATGGGAAAAACCAGTACTAACAGTAATACAATAGTTCAAGAAATAATAGGAACCACTGCCAACAAAAGCAGAGAAACCCGAGAATATTGACTCAAAAACTATCAGAATGGTTGGAAAAATGCGCAAGTACACTCCTTAAGAGTACTCAACGCCCTCTGATCTATCGCCTGAACCTAAGACCTAACTACCATAAAATGAACCCGCAATGGCAGAAAGAAAGATAGGCAAATGGGCCTAGGAATAATAAAAAGGATATAACTCCTATATCAGGGAAAAACTATATAACCACTGCACCTATAGACGCAATAAATACCAACTCACTGAAGACAAAGCCTTAAGAGCACAGCTCCTTAGACTCCAACCATACTATACTAAAATCGCACCCCCGGGAATAGAATAATAACTAAACCTTAACAAGATATAGCAAATTATGGGAAGAATTATTAAAGACATCGCCTAATAGTAAGAAGAGATGTATTAGAAAATAAAAGGAAGGTACTAGGAAAGGGAAGTAGGACAGATCCCTGCAGTTCTATAGTACAATACCTAGGTATACCCACCATAGTGCAACAGGGACTAAGCAATCTACCTACTAGAAGACCCTGAGTATAAGAAACTAGTATAGATCAGCTATTATACATAAAGCTATAGCTACTACTATATAAAGAAATACTAAAACGACGCCTACCCTATCAGACTCTAAGAAGACAGATGGGATATCTGATTAATACTGGTACTTAAGGCGCTAGACGTATGATGGATAAAGATGAGGAGGATTGATAAATGCTATATCGGTATCGGTATAGAGTTCTATTGCGACTCTAACTTTATAAAGAATTGCCAGGATTCTTAGTGCAGAAAGCATGCCTAGGAGAAAATCGCCCTGTGGTATGAATAAGGAATGGGAAAAGGCGATGGTTGTTAGTAAGGGAGCAACTAGGACGACCTAAAGACCTATAAAAACTGATAAAAATAATCAGACAGCTTTATACTGTAATGGATGTGGATAATGAAGAAAGGACTTGACTGGAAACCATTGTATGGATTAAAGGGAAAAATGTTGCAGTATTTGTGGATAGCGGAGCGCTATATAACTATATCTTACCAGAACTTGTTAATGAACTATAGCTGAACTGGGAGATGAAACTAGGGAAAGACTAGTACTGATTGAGCGGACTTGAGGGCGAATCGTTCTTATATAACGACGGGTATGTCTAATACTTCCTGAAGTATTATAAAGCGTTTGTGGTAGGGAAGAATGAGGGTATAAACTTTGATATTGCTGGAGTTATCATGTATTAAATTATACTAGGTTATGAATAGCTGAAACAACGAAACCTACTTATCGACTAAAGGGAAGGCCTTATTTAAGTGTGGAAACCCAGGTCAGGGTTAGGCCGACCTTAGGAAATCGAGGGGTACACTTTTTTTGAAAAATAGAAAATAAACCTTATAGCGATTTAAACTGATTTATTTCTTAATTTCTACCTCTTCCCTTTTTTTCATATCTATTTTTGCTAATTAGTTATCGATTTTTAAAGATCGTAGGGTATTAGTGGGTCTCACGCAAAAACATCATTGGCCCTGAGACTGGGCCGGTGGGTCTCACGCAAAAATCACCATTGGCCCTGCGACTGGGCCGGTGGGTCTCACGCAAAAATCACCATTGGCCCTGAGACTGGGCCGGTGGTCTCACGCAATAACAACTCGACCTGGGCATACCCAAACAACGTAAAACAAACAGAGCTTTTTAATAAAGACCTATTATTATGCCGGCTCACGCTACAATCCCTTCTATACCTAGGCGCCGAGGTAGACCAAAATTAGATTTAACCGAAGAACAGCGAGCAGAACGACGACGCGCACTCGAGAGAGCGCGATCCTATCGTCACTATCACCAGCAACAAGCACGAGCCATCGCGCCGACCGAGACGCGCGCAGGCATTCACCACAACGCGCCTCACCTACCAGCACTGCCGTCTACCACTGATCCAGTCATCGGTCTGCATATAGAACCGAATATCTCGATCCCTGTGCCGGCTGAAGAGCCGCCCTCCCCTCGGCCCGTGGCAGAACCACCTCGCGACCAGCAAGACGCGCTGCAGCATGGTCGACCCGTCTGGAACCCGGTCGAGAATACAAGGGCGATCCAATCGACACAAGACGACAGTCAAGATCGCAATCGCCTTTTCGAGAACTCTCGTACCCAACTCGAGATCGTGTCTAAAGGCGGCGATGCAGCAGATGCCGTCGTGCTGGAAAGCCAGGCGAATGCCGACCAAAACAATACTCGAGACGAGGAGCTGCGGTCACTAACCGATACGGTTGATCAACTGCTTATCAGTCCACACAATGGATCACGTTCGGGTTGGTTAAGCATCGTGCTTATATAAGAAAGGTCCCCACAGGCTGACCCTATGCACATAGACGGAGGCAATCGGTCCCAGGCCTCCAGCAGTAGTGTGGGTGCATTGAGTGACCCAGTACTGGGCTGGAGCCCGCAGTCGGCGCCTTCGGCTCAAGGAACAGCGCGTTCGGGGGCGAGTGCAGGCACGCAAACGCCTCGGCAGTCCCGCCAGCAGACCGAGCAGCCGCCGTCGTCGTCAGGTCGGCGGTCGGGGTCCCATACGCTTGATGCCTGGATAAAGCCCTCCCAAAGCTCGCCCACCGCCGCGGCTACCATGGCCCGGGATCATCATCAAGGTAGAGAGACGTTGAGCGTGTCTGGGATCATCAGCCCTACGGTCGAACCGGGCGCAGCCAGGCTCAACACAATCGTCAGCTCCAACGCGACCAGCCCGAGTATAACAGAACGAAGAAGCGAGGCGGTGGAGGAGCCAATGCCGGAAGATCCTGCTGTACTCTTATTCCGAGAGTGGACCGGCGAGGTAGGCTGCACGCGCCGGGAGCATGAAGACGGCCACCAGTCGCAGTTGAACAAGGCCACGGAGGCACTCGGGGCGGAACCGAGCTGCGCATCGCTGCTTGATGTAGCCAAGAGGCTCGAGGGTCGGGTATCTAACAGCAATGGGCGTGAGGATCGGTTGCCAGTCGTCCTCGACCCAGCACAAGACCTCTTACGGCCAGGGTACCGCAACGCAACGCTGGGGACGGCACCGACACGGCATAGCAGCTCCTGTAAGGCAGCCATGGAGGGGCTTACAGACCATGAGCCGTCGCCGCCCTATCTGTGCATGCACTCGCACTACGGCGAGCAGCAGGGCGAGCAGAGCGCTATACAGTCGACGTACGATGTCGACAGCCTCTGCAGCTTCCCCGTGTCGCTCGCGGTCGCGCAGATGGGGATCCAGTGGTATACACAGCCGCACGTTGTACTGAACCTGGTCGAGAACGTGCACCTCAGCATCCCGGTGCCGGAGTCGGTGCAGGGACCCGACGGTATTAAGGCGCAGCCCCTGCACAACATACCAAACTACTGCTTCGGGCGCGTGGTCGGCCTCGTCGACACCTTCATCTGGGTCTTCTTCCCCGCGCTATTCCGAACGCCCGTAACGGAGCCGTACAGCCAGACGGCGATCCGCCGAGACGTCTTTGTGTGCTGGTACGAGGAGGTGGTGATGCCGGCTATGCAGGCCGCGATCGACGACAACAACATCCTCCAGTACATCCCCAAGACGCACGCGATCGCTACGTCAGACAGCAGCGCACCTCGGGAAGCACTTGCAGCAGGCGAGGTGAAGCCAGCAGAGCAGGCCGAGATGGAAGACGATTTCGGGGCAGCCGGCAAGAAGAGGAGCCAGCCGGGTGCCGGGAACTCGGGGGCACGGCGCAAGCACTTCTATATCACCCTGCAGCCGCAATACCTCGACGCTCTGTGGTGCGGGATCCAGTATAGGGCGGCGGCCTACAGTGAGTTTGAGGGTGTGCGGCTGTACATGGCCGCAAAGAACACCAAGCTGGCCTGGATGCAGCCGAGGTTAGATGTAATGCTGGAGAAGTGGCAGCGGCACTGGGTCCAGGCCGTGGACGAGACATACCTCAAGCCAGAATCAACCTATATCGACATCGGGCGCCAGTGCACGCCGGCAGAGAAGGGTCCGCAGGGCAGGGTCTTGCTATGGCGGCGATGCTGCTTGGACAAGGCATGGCGGCGGCGCCTGCAGTGGAGCCGTATACAGGACCGGCGGTGCATCAGCGAGGATGTCAAGGGCCGCAAAGCCCCAATCACGAGGACGACGTATCCCTTTGTGACGCTCCGCGACGCTTGGGGCATGACGGTAACGCCGCGACCGGGGAGCTGGGAGATGGAGAACGGGCTCGTGTATAGTCAGTTCTACGACCTCATCAAGGTGCCGTTCGACGCGGCCAAGCAGTATCCCTTCCAGAACAGGCACACAGAGAGCATGTCGCTTGACCCGTCGTATCTCCGCGACCAGAATAACTCGACGAAAGGGATCCACGCACACCAGTCGCGGGTGCAATGCGCATACCGACTCAGCAAGCTACGCATCCATCGGAACATCCCGACCTGCGCAGATGACCCGCCGATCCAAGAGCTACCCGAGCATCAGTTCACGTACGGCATCCGGTCGGAGGACAGGGTGTCTCTCGCACTGCTGCGGCGTATCACAGAACTGTTCCGAGCGGACCCGCCACTAGAACAACCCGAGGGTCTGGGGTCCGAGGGCATCGTGGACAGGCCCTTCTTCTCAATACCGTCTGCTACCATGGCACGATTTCTTCGAGCGAGCGTTAATCGGTATTGCTTCCTGTTCGAGCACATCAAGTCCCAGACAGGGTTAAAGTACTCACTTCCCGAGACGATCACCATGGCCGTGGCGCTCCGCGGACTTCGCTTCAGCTACGACTCGTCATTGATCGGCAGTGAGAGTGTGCTGTGGAGCGACAGGTGGGAGTCAACACGGCGCACTCGTACGCAAGAGGGGGGCACCGAAGAGACAAAGACGCAGCGGGAAGGTCTGGGTCTGGGCAAAACCTCGAAGCTGCATGGATTTGGCTGGTGGCTGCCGGGGAAGTTTGACTGGAACATCTGGCGATTCCACTCGGAAGTGGGGGATCGACTGGCCGTCGGAAACGATCTGCTCCGTCAGGACTACAAACGGCAGTGGCAAGTGCTCAAGGACATCCGGGATGTCCACGTACGTATGTGGCAGGCCCAGAGCTGGGTCGGCCGATTCCAGGTAATGGAGAACGCGGCAGCTAAAAGGGTATGGCTCGAGTATCTCCATTCGACCGTTATCGAGCTCTTCCAACGCGATGTCTGGCGCGTGGCCCTTAAGAGCACAAAATGGAAGACGGGCTCCGACGTCACAGATGAGGCCGCCAGTCGCTATCCCGACTCCGATGCGCCCAACCTTTGCTACGATGGACTCTGTGATCTATTCCATGACCGGATGAGCGATACCAGCCACACTTGGCCTCACTTGATTACCGGGAATAAGCTACGATCGACGGAGGTGATGGACTTGTTTCACGATCTGTTCTCCCACAGCAGTTCGCATACAGCCCTAGGAGAGCGGAAAGGGTGGTATTCACTCCCTTTTCGGATTGCAGCACGGCGCAGTATCGAACTTATCACATTCTACTTTGGTCTCGTAGAGGCCCAACGATGGTATAAGGACCTCAGTCGATTAGTCTTCCTCACTCACTGGATCTTGCCTTGGCCATCATCTACAGAGCTTATCGGCACCACGAAGGAAAATAAGCAGAAGGACTTGAAGCGGCGGCTGATGTGGGCATCGATCATCTATATCGAGCCGACTAGCACGTCTCTGGGTTTTCCCAATCCTACCGTAGCACCGCGTAAGCTCGAGGACCCAGACGTGCGCATCTCTGTACAAAGCAGCCTTTCACGGGTACTGGCACCTTTATGCCGCCAGCGATTTGGCGGTTCAGGTTGGAAAGACGACGAGGACAACACAAACAGCCAGTTTCATTGGTCGACGCGCGACTTGCTTTTGAGCTCGAATCAGACAGTGCATATAGACGCATTGCGGCTGGGTCGTGCTGTAGAGCCGTACAACAATGGCAGCTTGTTTCCCGTCGTCGAAGGTGGCCGACCGCCGCAGCTTCGTCTGGTCAGCGCCATACGCAAGAAGACTCTGGACGAGCTTGAGGCTGTATTCAACAAGACGCTGGAGGCAGATCAGGCTAGGCGGCAGCGTAAGATCAGCATGGCGCGGTCCAGCCAAGCAGTCTACACGTCTTCCCCCACGGCATCCTTCCCGTCTCGCCACTCGGTGGCCGTGGCAAGCGAGTCAACGGTATCTCGAGCTGGATCTACCGGATTTTCACAAGGATCTATTTGTTTGGAAGAAATTCGAGAACAGCGTCGATTGGTGTTAGAGAAGCTATTAGAGGAGGAGGATGAAGATGCCTCTAATACATCGGACGGGACCGAGGGGACAGCCTTCACCATACAGACTATGGACAGCACGGGCTCGTGGCGGCCGCAGAAACGGCTAAGGAAGCAAGTCAAGCAGGAACGGGAAGAAAAGAAAAGAAACGCCTGAATGCAAACGCGGGGTTCGTATACGTATAGCGAGAGCATGTCCATAGAAACCTCATATCAAAGAGTAGCGTAGATTCAGGCTAGATATCATTTATCTGGCCGATAATAATCACACATTTGTCAAGTGTGCCTAAAGCCTTTAGGGCTTATCCTCGATGTCGTCTAGAGGCTAGGTGGCCTATCTCAGTTTGGGTGTCCGTAAGAGCGTTGGCAGCCCGTATACTAGCGTGCTCATCGCAGAAGTTGAGCTGCTTCTTAAGCAGATCGATCGTGGCTAGTATATCGACATCCATAGCATTCTTCTCCGTCATGATTGGGTTTGAACTTTTTGCTCGAGGTTAAATGGCATAAAAGAGTGTGTCAAGGGTATGTAGGGAGAGTAAAAACAGAAGGGATGGCATGAGGGGCGAGACGATTAGGGGGGCAAGAGTTCAAGGGCGGCGGTCAGTGGAACATGTCTCGGAATAGTATTGATGCGGATTCGAAGTTGGCCCTACGCCCTGCTCTGTAGACACACGATGAGCACGATGAGGATCATATTTACAGAAGGTTGCGCATATATATGAAGTTACAGCTCTATGTCATATGGCGAGGCCCGTATACCCCACAAGAGGATTTGATTGCTGTATCTACAGGGAGTGTACGTCGTTGGCTAGGTGCGTGGCGAGACAGCCAATAATCAGTGCAGTTGGTTGACGTGGCATCACAAATACCCCGCAGTATCCACCACCGCCTCACTCTTCTCTTCCTCTTTACATCAACAGTCATCAGGTCGCGTACGAAATATAAAAGCCCGAAGTCTTGACGGTGAGAATGAATACATCGGAGTCGAATCTACCAGCAACAACGGGGGCTGCACTGGCTCCATGTTCTCGATGCGGTCCGGAGGACGCTCAACAGACGCTACTGATCTGTGCGACATGCCTCACTCGCGATGAATTGACCGAGCCTCATTCAACGGGTCCAAGTGACCAAGATGTCTATCACGCTCTAAAAAGCGTCTTTAAGAACACCAAGCCGCAACGCGCAAAGGAAAGAAACTTTATCAAGAACAGGATCCAGAGGTGTCAAGGCCAAGAATGTATCCAATTAATGGATCGCTTCGACGAGGATCTTATCATTGCAAAGGCTAAGCAGCTGATTCTCAATGGTGCATTTCGAGATTCTGAGAAAGCAGCAGAACTAGGGCTGCTGGGTACGCAGGAGATGGAAAACTCAAGTTCAGGTAAGCGGTACCCGTCTTTACATCGATTTAAAATACCTGACCAGCATTATTAGGAGAACCCTTATTGCCGACTCATTTTCTTACAGATCTCTCATACCCAGCACAGCATGCAATTATGTGCAGGCTGCAGGCGGCTCTGGAAAACCTCTGCTATGCTTTTGCACAAGAAAATATGCAAGAAACGTTACAGGCACGTGGGTGGAAGTGCGCCGAGTTGGTCCAACTTAGTCAATGGGTGGATGAATTCCGGGAAGACCTCACCTATCTTACTGCAAGAGGCAACACTGATCAGAGGACGCTGGAAGGACTACTCCAGTCAGTGGCCAGAATCCAACCTACTGCGGAGGGGCGTGTTCCTATGTCCTCCAGGAATCTGCAAGCTCTCCTATCCACGGCCCATGCTTTTTCCGAGCTGCTCGATACCGGGGCACAGCACGCCGATGTGATCAAGAGGCTGTATGATGAAACTCAGATGGCGTTCACATCCATTGTCGAGAACACACGCACGTTAGAGTCGAAGCTGGATAATGAGCTATCGAAAATTAGTGATAAGAAGTCGGATTTAGAGGATAGGCTGCTAAGGATTCAGGAGGAGCTGGCGGTTTTAAACAAGGACGAGCGTGCTGCGCTGGCTATGTATATTGCCAAACGCGACGAACATGCTGCTCTTGTAGGGGAGCGACTTGTTGTGAGCGTTAAGAAAATGAACCTGGTGGGCTATTCCTGCTTGGGGCTCGGAGACTTGGGTCCGGTGGACCTTTTAAGCGAGCCTGGTGTACGAACCCCAGAGGAGGAGGAGGGAGTAGGAGGAGGAATGGGAAGGTAGTGGTTCAAGTTACTGCTGTTTTTTTCCATAATGTAAGCACTATAATGATACTGGATGGCTGAAAAGTATATATTAGGGCTACCTTAATCCTACCTTTTTACCACATAGCAATGAAGCTACAGTTCTATAGTACTATCAGGCTGTCCTGCGGCTTGCCGCTTTCACAGCAAATTTAGGCTATAGAGAGACATAATGAACTGGTTATACAGTAGTTGGAACTATCTAAAACCCGGTCTTCGTGCCCTTAGTGGCATATATAATCGTTTATTGTGGTAATGCATCAGTAGGTCATATGTCAGCTGCTGCATGTTGGGCAGCCTAGTTGGGCAACCTCGTTGGGCAGCCTCGTTGGGCAGCCTTATTGGCCAGCCTTGTTCGGCCGGCCTTATTCAGCCAACCCCGCCTGTATGACTCTTTTGTTCTTTCTGTATCACCCCGCCTTTTCACCGAAAGTGGCCACTTTGCATTTTGCTTGTTGCACACAGCCCAGCGCACCCTTTAGTAAGGGTTCCTTCCGCTCGTCAATCGCTCTTCATGTCATTTTTTCCCTAATTACCTTTGCTCTACATCGGCTGGTTCCTTATGCGAAAGGCACACCGCAAACCGCAGTCACGGAAGGGGCAGCAGAGTCGACTGTTTGATGTTGCTGCTCTATTTGGAGAGGACGTAACACCTGACGACGTGGAAATCTGTGACGATAAGCTTTGGGTCAACGTGGCATGCGATAATGCAAGCCCTTGTGGGGTTTGTGATTGTCGAACGTCGCACTTAGACAGCATCGTGATTGCCGTCGACGGCGCTTGCAAGGGCAATGGGACACCACTCGCACGAGCGGCGGTGGGTGTGTTTGTCGGCGCGGCATCAGCATACAACCAGAGCCGCCTACTACAAAGCAACCCAGCCACGAATCAGATTGCCGAGTTAGAGGCTGGAGTGCTTGGTCTTGAACAGGCTCTCAACATCCAGAGGAACAGGCTCTCCGATGAATCACTTTCTCAAGTGGTTATCAAGGCAGACTCAGAGTACTTGGTCAAGGGTATGACGGAGTGGATCTTTAAGTGGCAGGCCAATGGTTACCGGACTGCAAAGGGGACCCCTGTTGCTAATATGGAATTATTTCGGAAACTCGAGGGGCTAGTGAAGGACTTAGGGAGTATTGGCGTCGAAGTACTGTTCTGGCATGTAAGACGCTATTATAATAAAGAGGCAGACGAGCTGGCTAATAGAGCTTTTACATAATAGTTGGCGAGGAAATTAGGAAGGGGGGTTAAAAAACTTGGCTGGTTAGGGTTATAAGTGCTAGCTGTTCGCCTAGTCTCGCATTAATATGGTTCCGAGACAAATCTCATCTCGAGAAACTCGATGAGCTGGTGAAGACCTTGAACAGTGTTGGCATCGAAGTCCTGTTCTGGCATGTATTGCGCAAATTCAACGAAAACGCAGACAGGCTGGCCAAGAGGCAGTCGACTGGTTGAGGGCTATCATCAATGAAGTTAAAGTAGTCTCTTGCTGCATTGTGTAGGTCGTTTCGAGTGATATCTCGACGGCTGATGGCGCTTGCTATGACTGGAGCCCTCTGATGAATGAGAAGGCGATGGGCTGTGTAAGACTTAGCGGTCGAGATGAGGGTGAGGTCGGAGTATTGGCCGGTGCTTAGGGCACTGAGAGTGAGTTGATCTAGGGTACACGCGCAGTGGGGAAAAGGGCGGAGCACCTCTGGAAAGAAGCGAGCAGCTAGTCCATAGCTAAGGAGCGTAAGGTGGTAGGAGGAGGAGACTCGGCGCAGGTCACTCTTGGTTCGGATGGAGACGAGTGAAACAGCTCGGGAAAGAGTAGGCGGGCGTCGTAAATGGACTCAAAGACGCTTTCCTTCAAGAGGTACTAGAGAGCCTCGACAAGTGTCTAATCGGAGAAATAGAGGACGGAAAGACGATGACGAGTTACAAGGTGTTGAATGAGTTTAATCTTGCGTATCTTTGCGTTATTTGGCTGGGTAAATACTTGCCGACAAGGGGCAGAGCTATAGACGGCGCGATAATGTGTTCGGTGTCTTGGTCTAGGGTAGGGTTCACAGGTAACCCTAACCCTACACCGAGTGTCAAGGACGGTCAACAGTGAGGGCCTCTCGTTGGCGGAGCCGTTGTTATGCCGGAGGTCAGTAGTGTAGGGTTAAAAGAAGGCACTGCCTTGTTTCTAGTAAGGTCTAATGTCACCGTGCGTTCCGGACAGCCGACGTAGGGTTACGGACAAGAAAAGGGAAAGGTGTTTCAATTTATCTACAACAAGGAGTTATTGCGACGGCACCGGGGGTACGTTAAGGCACTGTTACGGCATGGGGTGACGCACACGCTAGCGAGACCGAGCTGGACTGGCAGGTCCTACGCCCAACCGTACATCTAATCCTACGGGTGACGGTACGGGCAGGCTGAAGGCAAGGAGGTGACCCTAACCCTAGAGCAGCCCCCAGGGGGGCCACTACAACTACAACCCCAACCCTACCTACGACTACGACTACGACTACAACTACGACTACGACTACGACTACAACTATAACTACGACTACAACTACAACTACGACTACGACTACAACTACGACTACGACTACAACTACGACTACGACTATAACTACAACAACGACTGCAACTGCGACGGCAAGTAGAGCTACAAGGCTGAGGAGTGTAGAGTGAGGTAAGCAGCCGCGGTAAGGGTTAAGGACAAGGAGACTAACTGTAGGTAGCAGGCTGGTTGCGTCTACCCCAACCTACCGCCTGGCCTGTTGAACCCTAACGTGTACAGCGGTACAAGCTGTAGAAGAGCAGTGAGCAGAGGCGTAGGGTGCTTAGTGTTGTGGAAGAGAGTGAAGAGTGCTAGTAGAGTTGTGCAGGGGGGGTTGAAGAGTGGTAGAAACAGGACGGGGGTAGAGACAAGGAGCTAAGAGAGAAGTAGGGTGTTAAAGTAGGTGGCACTGGGGTGTTTTAGACAGCGACGTCGACTTTTGGACGGACAGGAGAAGTGAAGGGGTGGGAGTGGTAGTAAGACTAGAGAGTGAGGTGGAAAGGGCAGAGGAGGGTAAGGAGAGAGGAGTTAAAGAGGGCTAACCTCTGAGGTGTGTAAGGGCGCTGGCGGCAGTAAAAGTTGAAGAGCTAGGGTTGAGGTGTTAAGAAGGGTGTGGTACCGAGTCTAAACTAACCGCTAACCGCTGAAGAAGGAGGGCGCGCCGGCGGCACGTTCGGGGTTGGAGTTAGGCTTAACAGGGTGGTTTAGGGTTCCGTGGAAAGCGTTCACGACAGTAAGCGAGTTTGCGTCGCAAGGGTTAGGGTTAGGGTTAGGGTTAGGGTTAGGGTTAGGGTTAGGGTTAGGGTTAGGGTTAGGGTTAGGGTTAGGGTTAGGGTTAGGGTTAGGGTTAGGGTTAGGGTTAGGGTTAGGGTTAGGGTTAGGGTAGGGTTAGG